>OV121059.1:15000-9614588 GCA_921293045.1 Aplocera efformata
ACAGACAGACAGACAGACAGACAGACAGACAGACAGACAGACAGACAGACAGACAGACAGACAGACAGACAGACAGACAGACAGACAGACAGACAGACAGACAGACAGACAGACAGACAGACAGACAGACAGACAGACAGACAGACAGACAGACAGACAGACAGACAGACAGACAGACAGACAGACAGACAGACAGACAGACAGACAGACAGACAGACAGACAGACAGACAGACAGACAGACAGACAGACAGACAGACAGACAGACAGACAGACAGACAGACAGACAGACAGACAGACAGACAGACAGACAGACAGACAGACAGACAGACAGACAGACAGACAGACAGACAGACAGACAGACAGACAGACAGACAGACAGACAGACAGACAGACAGACAGACAGACAGACAGACAGACAGACAGACAGACAGACAGACAGACAGACAGACAGACAGACAGACAGACAGACAGACAGACAGACAGACAGACAGACAGACAGACAGACAGACAGACAGACAGACAGACAGACAGACAGACAGACAGACAGACAGACAGACAGACAGACAGACAGACAGACAGACAGACAGACAGACAGACAGACAGACAGACAGACAGACAGACAGACAGACAGACAGACAGACAGACAGACAGACAGACAGACAGACAGACAGACAGACAGACAGACAGACAGACAGACAGACAGACAGACAGACAGACAGACAGACAGACAGACAGACAGACAGACAGACAGACAGACAGACAGACAGACAGACAGACAGACAGACAGACAGACAGACAGACAGACAGACAGACAGACAGACAGACAGACAGACAGACAGACAGACAGACAGACAGACAGACAGACAGACAGACAGACAGACAGACAGACAGACAGACAGACAGACAGACAGACAGACAGACAGACAGACAGACAGACAGACAGACAGACAGACAGACAGACAGACAGACAGACAGACAGACAGACAGACAGACAGACAGACAGACAGACAGACAGACAGACAGACAGACAGACAGACAGACAGACAGACAGACAGACAGACAGACAGACAGACAGACAGACAGACAGACAGACAGACAGACAGACAGACAGACAGACAGACAGACAGACAGACAGACAGACAGACAGACAGACAGACAGACAGACAGACAGACAGACAGACAGACAGACAGACAGACAGACAGACAGACAGACAGACAGACAGACAGACAGACAGACAGACAGACAGACAGACAGACAGACAGACAGACAGACAGACAGACAGACAGACAGACAGACAGACAGACAGACAGACAGACAGACAGACAGACAGACAGACAGACAGACAGACAGACAGACAGACAGACAGACAGACAGACAGACAGACAGACAGACAGACAGACAGACAGACAGACAGACAGACAGACAGACAGACAGACAGACAGACAGACAGACAGACAGACAGACAGACAGACAGACAGACAGACAGACAGACAGACAGACAGACAGACAGACAGACAGACAGACAGACAGACAGACAGACAGACAGACAGACAGACAGACAGACAGACAGACAGACAGACAGACAGACAGACAGACAGACAGACAGACAGACAGACAGACAGACAGACAGACAGACAGACAGACAGACAGACAGACAGACAGACAGACAGACAGACAGACAGACAGACAGACAGACAGACAGACAGACAGACAGACAGACAGACAGACAGACAGACAGACAGACAGACAGACAGACAGACAGACAGACAGACAGACAGACAGACAGACAGACAGACAGACAGACAGACAGACAGACAGACAGACAGACAGACAGACAGACAGACAGACAGACAGACAGACAGACAGACAGACAGACAGACAGACAGACAGACAGACAGACAGACAGACAGACAGACAGACAGACAGACAGACAGACAGACAGACAGACAGACAGACAGACAGACAGACAGACAGACAGACAGACAGACAGACAGACAGACAGACAGACAGACAGACAGACAGACAGACAGACAGACAGACAGACAGACAGACAGACAGACAGACAGACAGACAGACAGACAGACAGACAGACAGACAGACAGACAGACAGACAGACAGACAGACAGACAGACAGACAGACAGACAGACAGACAGACAGACAGACAGACAGACAGACAGACAGACAGACAGACAGACAGACAGACAGACAGACAGACAGACAGACAGACAGACAGACAGACAGACAGACAGACAGACAGACAGACAGACAGACAGACAGACAGACAGACAGACAGACAGACAGACAGACAGACAGACAGACAGACAGACAGACAGACAGACAGACAGACAGACAGACAGACAGACAGACAGACAGACAGACAGACAGACAGACAGACAGACAGACAGACAGACAGACAGACAGACAGACAGACAGACAGACAGACAGACAGACAGACAGACAGACAGACAGACAGACAGACAGACAGACAGACAGACAGACAGACAGACAGACAGACAGACAGACAGACAGACAGACAGACAGACAGACAGACAGACAGACAGACAGACAGACAGACAGACAGACAGACAGACAGACAGACAGACAGACAGACAGACAGACAGACAGACAGACAGACAGACAGACAGACAGACAGACAGACAGACAGACAGACAGACAGACAGACAGACAGACAGACAGACAGACAGACAGACAGACAGACAGACAGACAGACAGACAGACAGACAGACAGACAGACAGACAGACAGACAGACAGACAGACAGACAGACAGACAGACAGACAGACAGACAGACAGACAGACAGACAGACAGACAGACAGACAGACAGACAGACAGACAGACAGACAGACAGACAGACAGACAGACAGACAGACAGACAGACAGACAGACAGACAGACAGACAGACAGACAGACAGACAGACAGACAGACAGACAGACAGACAGACAGACAGACAGACAGACAGACAGACAGACAGACAGACAGACAGACAGACAGACAGACAGACAGACAGACAGACAGACAGACAGACAGACAGACAGACAGACAGACAGACAGACAGACAGACAGACAGACAGACAGACAGACAGACAGACAGACAGACAGACAGACAGACAGACAGACAGACAGACAGACAGACAGACAGACAGACAGACAGACAGACAGACAGACAGACAGACAGACAGACAGACAGACAGACAGACAGACAGACAGACAGACAGACAGACAGACAGACAGACAGACAGACAGACAGACAGACAGACAGACAGACAGACAGACAGACAGACAGACAGACAGACAGACAGACAGACAGACAGACAGACAGACAGACAGACAGACAGACAGACAGACAGACAGACAGACAGACAGACAGACAGACAGACAGACAGACAGACAGACAGACAGACAGACAGACAGACAGACAGACAGACAGACAGACAGACAGACAGACAGACAGACAGACAGACAGACAGACAGACAGACAGACAGACAGACAGACAGACAGACAGACAGACAGACAGACAGACAGACAGACAGACAGACAGACAGACAGACAGACAGACAGACAGACAGACAGACAGACAGACAGACAGGCAGGCAGACAGGCAGGCAGGCAGGCAGGCAGGCAGGCAGGCAGGCAGGCAGGCAGGCAGGCAGGCAGGCAGGCAGGCAGGCAGGCAGGCAGGCAGGCAGGCAGGCAGGCAGGCAGGCAGGCAGGCAGGCAGGCAGGCAGGCAGGCAGGCAGGCAGGCAGGCAGGCAGGCAGGCAGGCAGGCAGGCAGGCAGGCAGGCAGGCAGGCAGGCAGGCAGGCAGGCAGGCAGGCAGGCAGACAGACAGACAGACACCTGGACACCTGGAGGTGTGGTCTAAGGCTTGGCCACGGGATGAGTAGGTAGGGCAAGCCTTATCCCAATGATAAACCCTGCCCCGCCCAACCTAACCTAACCACTCATGAAATGAAACCCCAACCAACAAGCTTAGAACCTAATCGTATTAAACGAGGTCTGGTTGATGGTCTTGGAAGCATAATATTTTCTATTTTTTTTTCGTATTTCATTTTCCAAAAACGCACCAAGCGCATGTCTCCCACCGCAGTTCTCCTGCTGCAAAACAGTTGTGAGATGTAATCTTAAACTAAGTCTGATGGGGCGTGATCCCACCGTGATTGGTGCTTGCGCACCGAGGATATTATATGCGTGTTGGATCAACCTAAAAATATGGTGCCCTACGTAATGATATAAAACCCTGGAACACTAATTACAACGACTTCTGCAGGTGAAAAAATAAGCCCTCTTACCTCGTCTGAAGGAGACCTCCGATCTCCTCCCTTTCAAGCGAATTACGGCACATGGAGAAATTATCCGTCTTCTGGCGGCCGGCTAAATATGAATCCACTAAAATCCTGGCGAACACTTAAAGTACAATTTCGTTCAACACAAAGACTTCACTGTCACCTTTACAGCAGCACTCGTATTTGTAATAAATATTTATATTGTTCAATAGGTTTTTTAATAATTATTTTGCGAGTTTTATTGCGGAAGCGCAGTGTTTTGTAGCGAAAGTCATTACAATATGTCATTTTCTAATTGGCGGTTCTGCGGTCTGCGATTCGACCAATCGCAGCTAAGCTCTGCATTCACTCCGGTACTGCTTGCGCCATCTGGGAGAACTAAAGCGAAACTCACAAAAATCTCCACAGATTTTGGATAGAGAGGGCTTTGCAGTATAATTTGCGTTCCAAGGGATAAAACATACCTACTTTCAGTGAGATATATTTATGCATATTAAAAAATTATATACATATATTATAAAAAAATGCTTTAAGGCTTCACCAAAGTCAGTTTATTTATTCAGCATCTACCGACTACGGGAGCATCTATCCGACAGCTTTGTCTAATTAATTGTGACCTGATTAGTTCATCAACACTATTTGATAATTTTATTATATTCAGACTCCGCACGGAGGGGCGGCCGAGGGCGCACGACCGGGAATAACCCGGATTTTTGGAATCCCCTAAGTAATATTTAAATTTTGTTTTATGATCACGGCCCTTGTCTATTCGCGCACGATGTACAAAATTCTCAAAATGTTCACTTTCAATTTGTTTCATCAGTTGATTTGTCTCATATGAGTATCACTCATACATTTACAACTAGTTGCGCCCCGCGGTTTCACTCGCATAGTTGCCGTTCCCATGGAAATTTTCCAATGTTTGTCGAAGAAAGTCGGGTTTCTTCGACTAACATTGGAAAATTTCAATTTCTATTGAAAAATGTTTGTTCGTATTATCAAGAAGAAGATAACGTTGGTTTTGTAGTTCAGAAATTACAGGCATAGCTAAGCCAGGGTACTTCGTAACCGAACAAAATAAACATTTTCGTTGTAAACAACTAATCTTATTTGGTGGGTGGTGTTCAAGTTTGCGTTGAATTAGTTGTAGGTACACCACTTGGTTTTAATTTGGTTTGTTGTTGGCACTGGCACTGGCACTGGCACTGGCACTGGCACTGGCACTGGCACTGGCCGGCGCTCGTCGCGCGGGGATCTTACGTCTCATACGTAACTTTACCACCAACGAGGTTCGTGTAGGGACTCAAAGGGTACCTACCTACGGACGCTAGCAACTGGATCAAGTAAGCCCCCCAAGTAAGCCGGGATGCTACAGCATAGGAGATTTATCAGTGAAAATGAACTTAATATGGACCACATATTGCCATAATATAGATAAGTAGCAGTAGTAGTTATTATAAAGTTTTTGATACATAGTATAAAGTACTATAATTATGATGTGCTCCGAGCGGCGGAGTGCGCCCGCGCGGCCGCCGCAGCGAGCAGCGAGTGCTACGCGGCCGGCGTAGCGGCACTCGTAGCGGGCACCGACCGCGTAGCACTGCGGCGTAGCACTGCGACCTCGTATCGCGCACAATAACAATACATAATAATGTTCTGTCTGCGGGCCGGCGCGGCGGCGCGGGCGGCGCGGGCGGCGCGGGTCCTAACTCGTATGAAAATAAAATGTGGTTTATAGCAAACGTCGGTCGCCCGTCACACGTGAGGACCGTAACATGTAACTCCGAGTCACCGACGTCGATTCCCTTACGATGTTTCTCTTCCCAGTCTTGAGAGCAACTACAATGTTGAACCAATATCATTGATTCATCGCGATCGGTTGAGAGATATTTAGTCCACTCCGCCATGTTTGTATTATGTAGATGAAACATAAACTAACTGAATGTAATACTTTCATCCTTTATTTTTCGTCCTTAGGGATGTTGAATGTTTATAAAGTGAGTATGGGAGCACCTCGGCGGACCGTGCCGACATGCCGACATGCCGACATGCCGACTCGGTGGCCCGAGGCATGACAAGTACCTACATGCACCAGGTGGAAGGGAGACTAGGATCAAAACGAAACGCATCGAATACTGTGTTACTGTATTTAATGACATACAGCGCGGCGTGGAACAGCAGGCGGCGGGCGGCGGGCGGCGGCGGCGGCGGCGGCGGGCGGCGGCGGCGGCGGCGGGCGGCTCAGTGCTTGCCGGCAGCCTCCGCGATCTTGGTCTGCGCGTCCTGCGCGTGCTTGATGAACTCGTCGTACGCCTCCTTCAGCTTGGGCGCCAGCTTCTGGTTGGTCTGCTCCACGTTGGCGGCCACCTCCTTGGCCAGCTTCTGGCTCTCCTGCAACACACGTCACGGGCGGTGAGCGCCTGGTCCCCCGCGGACCCCCCCCCCCCCCCCGACCCCCCGCATGCGGCCCCCGCACCTACCTGCAGCGTGTTCTGCACGGCCACTTGGAACTTGTCCTTGAGCGCGGCGGCCTGCTGCTCCACCTCGGGGTGCGCCTTGCGGAGGTCGGCCGCCGTCTTCTCGAGGTTGGTGCGCATCGACTCCAGCGCCTCCTTCGCCTTGCCGTTGGCGTCGCCCAACTGAAACGTCAATGTACGGCGCGTCACGCGACAGCGCATGTCTGCAGAGCGCGCCATCCGCGACACAGTCCGCTGGTGCTTCACTTGTGAGGTTCCCTATACTACCCTTCACAGTGTTGTATCGACACAAGTGAAACACTAGCGGCCGCGCCGGCACCGCCTGCCTCGGCACACGATCTAAATTATCTTTCTTGAATCACGTCGGGTCGTTCACTTCTAGGGAAAAGAAAACAAATACAGCAAGCAAAAAGTCAAAATTTCCGCCCGATCAAACCACGATACGAGGAAAATATTGTGTACCCTACCCTACCCTACCCTACCTACCCATGTGTACCCTAAGGTTCCAACGGTTTCAATAAACGAGTAAATGAGTATTGTGAGAGTGGAGTGGACCGGCGGCCTCGAGGGCGGCGGACGGGGTCGGCGGGAGGCACCCGGCGCCGACCGCCGCCGCCGCCGAGGGAACGGATCTCGAGGCGGAAGTGGCCACTTAACATGAAGTGGGCCGTAGCTCGCTCCGTCACATTAATGACATACAAAGTTCCAGTAGGCGGGGCCCCGGGGCCCCGGGGCCCGGGGACTCCGCGTCCTTGTGTGCCTACACACGCTTGTCACACAAATGTTATCCCCGACCCGCGACTTCAACTGTAACGAACAGTTAGTACCAAATACGGAGCCCTCGAAACTACCAGGCCGAAGTGTTTACGAATGGAAAGTACACGTGTGGTGTGTGGCGTGGTGTGGCGTGGCGTGGTGTGGTACTGACCGCGCTCTGCAGCGAGGCGGAGTAGGCGGAGAGCTGCGCCAGCACGGTGTCGGTGCCGTCGGTGAGCGCCTTCTGGAAGTTCTGCGAGTCCTTGGAGCTGGTGATGGCGCTCAGCTGGTCGCTGAACGTCTTCTGGAACTCGGCCGCGTGCTTCTGCCACTCCTCGAGCAGGTTGCCCCCCGCGGCCCCCGCGGCGCCCGCGTCGCGCCGCACCAGCGCCGCCGAGCCCTGCGACACGACACGGCACGGCGTCAGCGATCGTCCGCCTCACTTCATGATCTCCAATCAAATGTGAGTGACGGGACGGGATCATTTGGGTAATTAATTTAAACGATTTAAAGAATAGCTAGGTCGGCGGTCGGCGGTCGGCGGAGAGTACTCACGAGCGCCACGCAGCCGAGGAGGAGGAGGAACATCTTGGCGGCCATCGTGCGTGCGGAGTCACGTTGCGAGTACTAGCGTGCGTGTATGTAGACGGAGCGAGGAGTGCGCCGAGCGGGAGACGTCGCGGAGTGTGTGTGCCGGCGCCGGCCGCGCGCCGCGGTATATATGCGTCCCGGCGCCCGCCCGCCCGCGCCCCGCGCCCCGCCGCCCCGCGCCCCGCGCGCCCTCGCGAAGGGAATGGGCAGGGTGGGTGCCTTCCGGCTGTTTGTTGACAAACAGCCGCGGCTCCGGGTCCGGGTCCGCTCCCCCCCCCCCCCCCCCCCCGGGCCCCCCGGCCCGCACAGATAACCCGATGCTCCTGCAGTGCACCGCGCTGCACGCACTACACAACGCAATCCTCCCGTGATATTATGTTGTCCTTCGGATAAGCGTGCGTGCGTGCGTGCGTGTGTGCGTGCGCGCGTGCGTGGGGCGGCACGTGACGCTCCGCACCTGATCGTCGCCGAGCCGGCCGCGACTCCGAGGGGTGCGAGTCCGGCCCGGCGCGGACGCTCGCCTCGGCTGGTAACAAGCCCCGCTCCGCAGGTACCGGACCACACAAACTTGGAGCGTCTGTTTGACAGTACCTACCTACTTACCTACCTGCGATACGTGACAGGAACATTCAAGAGGATGGTTTATATGTAATACTAGCGACTCACTCCGGCTTCGCACGGGTAGTTTCCGAGACGACCCTCATGCTCTGCTAACCGGGCGAAGCCGGGGCGGGTCGCTAGATAAAAATATAATATACGGTATTTAAAACAAAACAAACATTTTTAGTTATAGATCGAATGAAAGTGTGTCTGTGTGTTCCGGCTTCTCCGACACTACTCACGGCTGCACCGCTGTTCCGACGGGACTCTCGCGACTCTGGCACCCCCCAGCCGGGCAGGGGGGCAGGGGGGTGCTACAAGGAGAACTTTTGTTTTAGAAATAGGAAATATAATTAGGGATCTACGCAAATCTAAAGTTCCACGTGGATGAAGTCGCGGGGAATAGCTAGTCTATCTATCTATCTTCTAACTTATAATAAAACCGTGACGGATCCAATTCAGTACATTGAAGATATTTAAAAAAAACATTTTTGGGGCTCACTCTGTAGTCGACTGAAGCCAAAACTGTATTTTTGCAAAAAAGGAATGTTATTTTCCACGTGTACGAAGGCGCGGGGATCAGCTAGTATTTACGAAAGTAAAAATATCAAGAACTCCCAACCACGGACGAATTGAATTTTAATAAAAACAATATTCTGATAATAAGTTTTCGCGATAAGACTTATTATGCGGTTATATCAAAACTTTATTACAGCTTCGTGTCCTACGGTGTGTGTGTGTGGGTGTGTGTGTGTGTGTGTGTGTGTGTGTCTGTGTGTGTAGGCAGTACAAGCAGAAGCGATATTTCAGCTTATGAATGTGTTCAAAACATTCAGCGGTCACTCTGCCCGCTGCCGGTCGCTGCCCGCTGCCCGCTGCCCGCTGCCCGCTGCCCGCCGCCCGGTGGTCAATGGTAAGTGGTCATTCGAAGTGATATTACACGATATCCCACTCGACATAGTTCGTCGACTGTATTTGTTTTGGCGTCCGGTGGTCCTCAGTGGTACCGGCGGCATCACACCCACCGAGTGACGTCAGAGGGTCTCCGCACCGCCACAAGGAACAGACGCACACAGGCCGATAGATACAGTTACCCTTTGCGAGGCGCAGTCGGGTAAAAATGCAATGTATCGAGAACGTCAGGGTGGCCTCGAGGGTGCATCCGCAGCCGGTGCCACCTGCGACACGGGGAGTCCCGGGCCCAGGTGGGTGCGTGTGTATTAGAAGCGATATTTCACTTGTACGAGTATGTTTGTGTTGTGTCGATTCGGAGAAAAAGTGTATCGTCACGTAACATGGCGCAGTATCGCTCGACCTCCGGCTCGGCCGGGGGAGGGCGCGGTGCGGACGGGCAGAGGGACGTGTGCCCGCGGGCAGATAGCGCGCCCGCCCCGCGCCCCGCATTCGCGATCAAGGCAAAACTTATCGCGCAAATTGTTCCCGACTTGCGAGACTAGCGACCGACGCGCGTTGTTCCATTTCATAAAGAAATGTTTTACTCTTACACTCTTACAACACTCTAGTATAGCATTCCCGTTTCAGTTTGTTTGGTGGTCCCCTCTCCCGTTTCCATTCCGTTCACTACACTCGTACTCGTACTCGTACTGGGTCGATGTTAATAACGATGTGGTTGGCGGGCGTGTCGCTGCACACCCGGTGCCAGCCCCGAGTGCGGCCACGGACCGGCTGCGGCTCGGCACCGCTCGCTCGCACTCGCTCGCCAGGCAACAGCTTCTGGATCGGGACGTTGCACTATCATCATCTCAGAGAGTCGAAGCGATCCCCGGGGTGTGTGGTCACTACGGGCGTTCCTCAGGGATCTATACTTGGACCCTTCCTATTTTTAATCTACATAAATGATCTTCCCCATATAATAAAGGATGATCGTGAGACTGTATTGTGAGCAGACGACGCCTCGTTCTTATTTAAATTGAAACGACAATAACGATGTGAAATGGTTCCATGTTAACAATTAGCTACTTAAGAAAAGAAAACAAAGAGCGTAAAATTAGTTTTACCTTTCGTTAAAGAAGTAGATACTAATGTTAAACTTAAGGAAGAACGGTTGGATCTCGTAGACACCGCCACGATCTTAAGATCTTAACTTTGGATAATAAGCTTCAGTGGGGCCCACATTAATATGTATGCATGTTCACAGAAAGTGTAAGCAGTAGGCATAAAAATAATCTCGCCGTGCCCACTACTAGCCTCCATAAGGTTAGCAACTCTTTCAAGGTCAATATCTACTCTTTTTAAATAAAATCCCGAGCGAAATTCAAATACTGTTATTAAAAAAATTATAACTTTTATGAAACGTAAACTTATTTCACAAACTTACTACAAAATATCAGAATACCTAGATGACAAAAAAGCTCGAAAATTTATTACTAAAAATAATACTGTCTCTCGTTTACAGTAATAACTGTAAGTGTAACCGTCTCTTTTCGAGGGGTTTCTTGTCTGTCTCCTGCCCTCGGGCTGGTGTCTGGTCGACTACGGGTGGACCAGACGTAAACTTAACGAATATCAGTGTAGGAAACATAACAAACTGTCGGTAACTCGACATATCCGCGTGCATGTAACGTGCCTGAGGAGATCCCGCGACTGCGACACGTCGCGTCGGGGTAATGTCCACGAGTATGTTTACTTGTGGCCGAGTGCGTTGAGTATGTCCGAACATAATTATTATTGACCAACGGTATCCGGCGGTAGGTATCCACTCGGCTAATTAATATTGATATTGTTTAATGATTAGGTTCCCTCAACCGGCGGGACTTTCCTGTTGTTATGTTGGACCGGGACCGGGGGGCGGGGGGTGGGGTGGGAGGGGGGACAGGGGGCTTATCTTATCGCGTGTTGTTTCTACGAGAGACGAGCGGAGCCGGGCCGCGCTCGGGGGATTCAATAGCAAGAATGCGGTACCTGCGGCCTCCGAGCGGGCCCATTGTTCCCATGTCATCCCGGAAGGGCTCCTGCATTGTTCCAAACTAATCGCCTTACTAACATTACGGGTGTCCAAGGGAGCATCCCCCCCGCCCCCCCCGGCCCCCACACGCTCCGTTCCCCGAACCCGTGACCGCCGCTATCGCTCCCTCGGCCGCCTCTCTCGGCCGATGGAAACGTATTGTAATGTATTTACAAACAAGCCGATTACCTCGTGATCTTAGGTTATTTACGTTAATTACTTCACAACTAATCAGGTCCGGGTCGCGTCGCGTCGTATCGCGTCGCGCCGCGTCGCGCCGGCGCGGGCGCGGGCTCTTGTTTACCGGACGATACCGGGGAGGAGGGCGTTCTTAATATTCGGTCGCGCTTCCAATTCAAACTATTCTGAGAACATCGATAACGTTTACAAGCGCATTGTAACTAACGCCGCCGCCGCCGCCTCGGGCGGGTGCCAGGTGCCGGGTGCCGGGTGCCAGGTGCCGGCGGAGGTACTGTGTTCCGGCGGAAGGATGTGGGTGCCGGTGAAATGACATGCGTATGAGACGTAACATCGCAGTATCGATGCGACTTGGGTCTTCTCATGATTCGGTCGTTATGGGCGGAGGTAACCATTTAACATCAGGTGGGCCTTCGGCTTGCCCGTCACTTTAATAGTTGTACCCATAATGAAACATAAAGCAGGAGATATTGCTAGTAAAGCTTACTTCTCCCGCCACAGTCACGGCCGAAGTGTTACATAGCAGAGTGTACCTACAGTTGGATAGTACACAACGCTCCACGTGAACGAGGGCTACCAACGAGGGCACCACCAGCGGGGCAGGGGGTCTGCCCGCACCTGCGGAGGTTGGTAATATCTGTTGGTACATTGTGTGTGATCATTTGACGTGTATGTGTGATTTAAGGTTCCTCCAGGTTTACACGTAGGTCCGGTACAACAATATGTTCAGCATGCTGATGCCAGTGTTCGCGGGGAGCGGGCGCGGGCGCGGGCGCGGGCGCGGGCGCGGGCGCGGGCGCGGGCGCGGGCGCGGGCGCGGGCGCGGGCAGGCCGCCCCGTCCACAGGCTCCAGCGGAACCAAATTTAAATTTAAATTTATTGTGTAATTATTTTTTGTTGTTATATATAGTTTTATCTTATAATAATATTGTATGGAGTTTTATGATTTGTAATAAGTATCTAATAATATAACGCTTGCGCATTAGAGAGATAGCAGAGAATTTCAATAATTTGTAATGATGTCGTGAAAAGCACATCGCTAATGCCGGCCGACCTCACGGGGCAGGTCAACGGATGTACTGACACTGACACAGAACGTCATAACATGTGTATCGCGGACCTCATTCATCAGGGCGGAGCGCGGCGCTTCCACTGGCGCCATGGCGGAGTCGCCATCCCCCACACTCCGAGGCACCTCATAACGGTGCGGTTATCAATAGCACCTGATGTCAGGAGGAAGCGCACTGTGACACCTACAATTCATTAGTATTCTAGGTGCCTCGCGCCTGCGCACGAGCGACGCCGCGCGCCGGCCCGGTAAGGAGGGCGCCTCCACGCGAGGCCAGCGCGCGGGGCGCAGCACTACCTACTCTACCCCAGTACTACTGCTACTCGTCCTAGCACCGCAATTAGTACGCGGCGCCGGCGGCGGTGTCCTGACACGGCAATCGGTCACGTACGTTGTGGCTTCCCTGTTCACGTGGGTTGGACAGTCTCCGGAGTCTCCGCGTGGACAGGCAGCGGGGGGGCGCGGGGCGCGGGGCGCGGCCACCTCGTGACGTCACCACCATTGTATTGTGCTAATGTGCCATTATGCCGCCGGTTCCGCGTCCGACCGTCCGTCGTCCATTACAAGCACACCAGCCGCTATGTCCCCTCTACGTTGTTAGTGTAGGTAGAGGAGACTAATATTTAGGGTCGTTTACCACACCACGGCGCCACCCAGAGCCCAAAACTAAGCAACGCTTGCACTATGACAACGAGATAAACAATACTCAAACTCAAACTCATTTATTCCTTTAGATCTCAAGTATCATTTGGACACGTCAAATTTTACACATGCACATATTCGTGAGCATATAACGTGTCACAGGAACTCCCCAGGCACATTACATGCACACAGATATGTCAAATTACAGTCAGTTTTCATGTTTAAGCTTATCTTATTTGTTAAGTTTACGTCTGTTCCAACCCTAACCGACCAACCCGAGGGGAAGAAACAGACAAGAAACCCCTCGGAGACAGTATTACATATTCGCGAATATGGTCCTGCGTCTAGAGTGGAGCAAATTCATTCCCAAGCCTTTTTGTCATCTAGGTAATTTGATATTTTATAGTAAGCTTTTGCGACAAGTTTACGTTTGATGACAGTTTTAAATTAATTTATTGGCAGTAATTGAATTTCGCTCGGGATTTTGTTAAAAAAGCGTACACATTGACCTTTAAAAGAATTGCTAACCTTATGGAGCCTAGTAGTGGGCACACGTTGTACTTCTGTTGTAAATATATATAACATACAGGCACCCAGATTGAACAAACACTTATGTCTGTCGTACAAATGTTACTCCTTGTCACTTACTATATAAGTTACTCCTTGTAACATCGGCGGAGCAAGTGAAAGGCCCATCACAACAAGCGGTCCGGCCGCTGCGGAGGTTGGCCGCAACATTGTCCAAGTGAAAATACTTTATTACCATTGAATTGTTCAAAAAATACTTCCGTCGTTTTTAAAATAAATGTGTGTAAATAAATAAATCATGCGTTATTATTACTTTAGCACTTGTAAAGCCTATCCGACCCTCCGTGAGACACCCCGAATGAAAGGATTACTTTCTTTTCGCAACCACAAACAAAGATCAAACCGACAGACCAACATTTTTTTTGTTATATTATATGTATTTTATATATTTTCAAATGCACGCAGTAAAGAGTATTGCATTGCACCAAGCTTTCATGTGAGTTAACCTTTTTTGAATGAAATCGGATTGAGTTTTCAAACCTGACAGGGGTCAAAATAAAATGCAATTTAAATCAAAAGCACTGAGGAGTATTGATGTCAACACTCTTCAATGCAAATCACTCTTCGATGAATTTGCATCGAAGTTGATAGTACTCGTACCTGCGTGTACCTGAGCGGGAGGTCCAGTTGCTCGCGTCCGTAGGTGTGTACCCTTTGATTCCCTACACGTGCCCCCTGGGTGGTGCTAAAGGAGCAACCTAAAGTAGCAGTAGAACTTGTGCCAAGTTCGTCCGGAGAGGTACTGCCACCACATCTGGAATCTGCCGCCAAGCAGTAGTGTTTGCATTACTGTGTTCCAGTGGAAGGGTGTGGCTGCCGGTGAAATCACATGCGCATGAGACGTATCATCCCCGTCTCGGGTGATGGACGCAGCAGGATGAATGCGACTCAGTAAAGATTTGGATCTCATACTGAGTCGCGCACATTACTGTTGTCATGGGCGAGGGTCACCGCTTACCATCAGGTGGGCCCTCAGCTCGTTCCGTCACTCAATCACATAAAAAAAAAAAAAAAAGACTGCGCCATACAAAGAACACACCCTCCACGGTTGAGGTCTCTACGATGAGCGCGTTGGGCTGCGCTGTGCGTTGTTCCGTCAGTCAGCTCAGCCATTCTGGACAAAGCCTTTTATATATTTTATTGATTAGTTAATTCCCGGCATTTATATATAATTTTGACCATTTTACAAACAATCATCGAAAAGGCTAATTGTACGTAGTTCATATTTATGTAGAACTAGGTGATTAATAATTGTGCAACTGTTTGTTTATGAAATTCAAATACATAACTCAATTAAGCCTGTCCATGTCACCGCTTGCCCTCGACGCGCCGCGCAGACCGTATAAGTATAGTCCAAGTATATTGAAGAAGATATTGTTTGCAACTTGCTGTACGTACATAATATGTCCCCTATTTAGTTCCACTTGAAAAAATTATGAAGTGCAAAAATAACTTTGTAATCGCATATAAGTTGTACAGGATTACACTGTTACCTATGCAGTTCGTATGTCTACACAACGGGACTGAGTTTGCGGCATGCTTGAATTTTTCCTGGTGTTGTAGAATAAACAATAGTTATAAAAAAAATCAAGCTTGTGGATATGTGAGGCGATTCTGTGGGTTGGTGTATGTGGGACGTGTGTATGTTGTGTGTGTGTGTGTGTGTACGCTTGAGTGAGTATGTATTAGTGTCGGTGTTCGTGTGTGTCAAAGTATTTGAGTTAGTGTAGTGCGTGTTAGTGTATTGCTTTAAGCAACGCCACCGTATCGTCACATCCGTCACGCCTCAGCTTAAAGAGCCAATTCACAACAAGTTCGTTACATTCTACATGTTTTAGACTTTAGATGAACAAGGTCTTTTGTAGCATTCTTTGCTCTATCTATTGTACAAGAGAGAATCATTTCTGACGCTGTGCAAAACCGAGTTAAAATTAGGCTTCACCAAAACTCTTATCTTTCGTGTTGTCGCCCGTTGATAAGTTGTCGTGCAGGTCAACACTCTTGTGTTGAGATAATAGACGACATTTGAAATAAGTAACTTTCGCATCGACACTGAGCACTCTCGCTGCGTAGACCGGCTGAAGTGGCCACGTCCAGCACGCGGCAGCCGGACATGGTTGTGATGCGTCGGATCTGCACGAGCTGTACATACTGTACATATGTCCGCGGTACTCCGCACACGGCCGGTTAAAGCCTCGATACGTTTCTTCCAGTAGGTAGTCGGTGATCTATAATGACGACCAGGTATTTAATATATGCAACTGTTATAACTATACAAACTTATTATCACTAAATATATGCTACCTGCTCCCTACAGCCTTTAGATCAAAGTAGCTGTTTGCCGCGACTTAGTCCTAACTTAAATTATTTTAAAGTATCCTACGTTAGTCCCCAAACTGTAAGATGTATGTACTCGTATGTAGGTAGACCTAGGCTCTGTTTGCGGGGCGGGTAGCGTCGCTCGTGTTGTCATCATATTCATCATAATCCGCTGTAATAAATACATCTTTCAATAACATCGGCTATCTGCCAGTGAAAGTCCCGTCAAAATCGGTCCAGCCGATTCTGAGATTAGGAAGAGCAAAAACACAGACAGACAAGAAACAATTTTAAAAGCAGTTTTTTGTTATAATATTTATACTTTCAAATGTAACTATTTAGTTTAAGCTAGTATTTTGATATTATAAACAGAATATTTCAATTTTATTAAGGATATAAGACGAAATGCCTACCAAAGAAAAAAGATGGATGGATTGTGTGAAAGATGATATGCGTAAGACTCCGTGGCTTAGTTGGTAGTAGCCCTGCCTTCGAAGCGAGGGGTCCCGGGTTCGATTCCCGGCCGGGGCACACTTTGTGTGGTGAGCATAAAGTTTGTTCTCGGGTCTCGGGTGTTTGTCTTGTGTTTCTGTGTTTGTCCATGCCATCTGCGACACAGGGAATCCTAGTGCAGAGGTGTGAGTGTGTTAACGTTATTGTTTGTTGTTGTTTAAGAAAGAGTGAGTACTGAGATGACACGTTATATGCTCACGAATATGTGTACATACATGTGTAAAATTTGACGTGTCCAAATGATACTTGAGATCTAAAGGAATAAATGAGTTTGACTTTGACATCTGACCGAAGGGGAATAGAAGAAAATTAAATGTTGCGCAGACCCCACTTGTGTCGGATAAGGGCAGGAAGAAGACGATGAATTCAATTGTGATTGATGAAGCTCAACTCAGCTCCTCGAAAGCAGGGCAGACAGGCTTAGCTACACAGAGTCCTTTAGCCTTCGGGTACGGCACACCGATATTAGAATAGCGCCATCTATTGCAAGTGATACTGAAATACGAGTGCGTGGTGCGCGCACCCGGTGCGTGGTGCGAACCGGCGCACATGTAGTGCGGAGACGGGACCAGAGATGGCGCTGCTTGCTGGCTGCAGCGCGCGCCCGCGACTCTCGCGCAGGCGTGGTCTCGGCTACGCACGGATGTAAATTAAAAGTTCCTTATCTAGGCTACCTACGGAACTAGGGGAAGAGAGCGGCAGAGCGCTATAGTCGACTTCAACATTCAATCTGAGCGTGTTGGTTTCAAATTCGTAGCAGGGAGATATTCTACGTCCCAAGTGAGGAGATACGTTTAAAATTAAATTTTAGCGAAACGAACTATTTGGACTTATCTATAATTAAAATCACCGGTGTACAGTTTTATGGTGACGGGAACCGAAGGGCCACCAGGAGGTGAGGCGTGACTGCACCCAGCCACCAGCCACGACGTGAGGGTTCGGGTGCGAGGCGACCTTCAACGTACCATATTGTGACGAGTAATTAACGAGAAAATCAAGAAAACAAATGTTGCCGCCTGCCATTTTAGAATAGCAATGTGAGTATAGTTGTATTTGCTCGTATTGAGAATTTAACCTGATTATGAGAGGATTATTTACATATTTTTTAATTGGGACATGTGAATTGATAAATAAATGAAAATAAATTATTTACTCAACGTTCCTGAAAAGCAGTGAAAAAAATAAGAAAAATGAATTTACAAAATTAAGGTAAGTATTTACTTTTGTCCGAATAAAATACAATGCGCAACCATGTTTTATAATATAATAATAATCATTCATTTATTTCGACGAACATCTACATCATATGTACACATTTACATTTATATTATAATGATTACAAATAAAATTAAATATAATATTAACACGAAATAAAACACACAACTTTAAATAAAATTATTAAAATAAAAATTGACTGCTTACTATAAATGTAGGTATTGGTGCAAATACTGAATATCAAACCTGTTTGAGAACGCATGCAGTATGATGTTGGGAGTGGGCCGAGCCCTGCGCGCCAGGGATGAGCACCGCTAGCGCACGATGGTGTAAAAACTATCCCCGAGGAGCTGCAGAAGCGAGGCGGTGCCAGCGTCACCGTGAACGCGTTATTATACTGCACTAGGGCGTAGGGCGTTCTACTGTTGAGCAAACCTGCGGGCGACCATGTTCGCTCCTACAGACAACGGCCTACGGTCTCTCTCGATGTCCGCATCATCCTTCAGGTCAGACGTTAGGATATGCCCGAGGTATTTAAATTTGTCAACCCTTTTAAGTGGAGTCCCATACAGTTTTATAGGAGGGATACAAGGGAGACCTTTTCCAGTGACCTGAAAGATCATGCATTCACTTTTGGTTATATTATATTTCAAGCCATGACGTGATCGGCGTAACTGATATTACTGTGACGTGGTCCGTCACCACGACCACCGACCACCGACACGGGGGCCGCCGAGCTCACCTATCACTGCAGGTTGAACAGTTTCGGTGGGGTGAGGTTTTTGTCACAGCTAATGTCGAATTTTTTTTAATAGTTTTCTCCTTTTTTGGCACGATTTCTGTACAAGTCCTGTTTCGTTTTCTTGTTATCAAACATTTTTCTTATGTATTTGTCGTCAGCATTATTTAAAATAGTTGTATTCAATCTAATCTGTGATCTGGCTATAATTACAAACTCCCAAACTATCTCGGGATCCACATGTTGCCGAGATTACTCGCAAAATGTTTGCATCTGCTGCCTCGTTACGAAGACTTCCTAACTTTCTACCAAAAGCTACCAAAGTTGACCTTGAGCGTCTCCAAAACCTCTGTATCCGCATCATATTTAGATTACGCAAATATAACCATATTTCTGAATTCCGCGCAAAGTTGTCGTGGCTCATTGTGCGCCATCGCCGGAATGCTCGCATAGTCTTCCTCTTGTATTCTATTACCCGGAGTAATAATAAACGTTTACACACTCATACTTCTACACTAAGATTCCCTGTGTCGCAGATGGCATGGACAAACACACAAACACGAGACAAATACCCAAAACTCGAGAACAAACTTCATTCTCACCACACAAAGTATGCCCCGGCCGGGAATCGAACCCGGGACCCCTCGCTTCGACCAAGGCAGGGCTACTACCAACTAAGCCACGAAGCCGTCGAAAAGTGAGTATCGTATAATTGAAATGTAAACAATCCCGTCGCAGTCCGGTTGTACTCGCGTGCTCGACACGAGCGAACAAACCTTTACTCGTATTGCTATGACACGATGGTAGCCGTCCACATTTGTTTTCTTGATTTAATAACGCATAATATGTATTTGTATGCGTTACGTTGAAGGTACATCCTCTGGTGGAGATGAGGTAGCCTTCCTTAGGATATCGCAGGTGGTTCCGACCGGCAGTCTGGCTGAAGTGCGGCTCACTTTGTTATTATCGGTAATTGTTCTTGTTTCATGGCGGTACATTGATGGTACATTCATACTTAGCAAATTCATTTGTGCAACAATACCGCCGTCCCCCACTACTATATTGGTTTTATCGCATAAGGATTTTTTCGGTATTTTTACCCTTTAGATTTTCATAAAGTATGAATTAAATGGATTGCAACAAACGGAGCGATCGAGACGAAAGGGATCGCTCGCAACCTGCCTTCGACAAAAAATTGGATTGCAAAGTATTTTTATTGGCACGTGGACTGGAGATCGAAAAATGGATATACAATCAATCTAATCTAAAATTAATTTTGAATTATTAATTGCGGGCGTAAGTCCAAGATCTCTCGGATCTCGGGACGAGCTCAGGATCCACTCTCCCCCGCTCGGGGCCGAGGCCGCGGCTCGCAATCAAACCATCAAGCAGTCTATAAAAATACGTTTAATACTATAGTAATAGATAGGGCTAGGGTATGTGCTTCACCGGTGCGGGCGCGGCAGGAAGGCCAGGTCGGCGAGCGCGGCGTCGGCGCGCGCCACCAGCGGCGCCCGCCAGCGCCACACGGCCGCGTCGCGCACCGGGTCGGCGCGCAGCTCGGCGCACGCCTTGCTGAGCGCCGAGACGCAGTCGGCGCGGTAGTGCTGCAGGCGCGCGTGCCGCGTCTCCAGCGCGTACGACGAGCACGCGCCGCCCAGGCACGCCAGCGGGAAGTGGTTGTGCAGCGCCAGCACGCGGCCCGTCTCGTGGAACGCCTTCACGTACTGGCCCGGCTTGGTGAAGTTGCGCGTGCGGTGCACGTGCTGCAGCATGTGCAGGTAGCGCGGCGCGTCGCGCTCCCAGCCGTGCTCGTGCGCCAGCGAGTCCAGGAAGTACACGTTGGACGCGTGGTACGAGGAGCGCGGCGGCTTGCCGGCCGCCGGCGCCGCCAGCGGCAGCACGCGCCGCATCAGCGCCGGCCAGTCGCCGTCCTCCAGCGGCACGATCACCTCGTCGATGTCGAGCAGCGCCAGCCACCGGTAGCGGTACATGTGCCGGTACAGGCAGTCGTTGTACGGGATCAGCTCCATCTGCCGCTTGTGCGTGGTCTTCTTCTTGAGGTACATGTGCTGCAGCCCCGGCAGGTTGGGCTGGCCGCCGGGCAGCGTGATCGGCGTCACGGCCACGACGCCCTGCCTCTCGTAGTAGTCGAGCACCTTCGAGATGTTCGGGTGCACCTGCAGCTCGTAGAAGAATATTTTGTCGGCGCCGAGCAGGCGGACCAGCTCGATCCACTCGACGAGGCGCACGGACAGGTCCTCGTGCAGGAAGTCGAGGCCCTTCACGCAGACGGCGAAGTCGCGCTGCGCGGCGGGCGGCGCGGGCGCGTCGTAGTGCACGCGCAGGTTGTTGGCGGCGCGGTCGCAGGGCGCCTCCACCAGCGAGACGGAGGCGGGCCGCAGGTGGCGCACCTCGGCCGGCAGCACGCACGCCAGCAGGTACGGCTGCAGCACGCGGTCGCGGTAGTTGCCCCACTTGCCGTTCCACACGTACTTGTACTCCAGGTTGCGCACCACCACGGGCGCCGCGCGCTCCTCGAACCACAGCTGGCAGTGCGTCACCAGCGTCGGCTTGATGCGGTCGTGCACCGCCAGGATGCGCACGGCGGGCCCGATGCGCGACGCGTTGCGCACGTCCAGGTACGCGCCGTAAAGGTGGAACACGCCCTCGCTGGCGCGCAGCGTCTGCCAGTACGTGTTGTGGAACTCCAGCTCGTAGATGCTGGGGAAGGGGGCGCACTCCTTCTTCTTGTAATACTTGTCCTTGTCGTCCTTGTGGCGGTGCCAGTAGGCGAGCGGCAGCGAGGGCAGGCGGCGCTCGGCGTCCGCGCGCAGCTGCTCCTCCGTGAGCACGCGCGAGTCGGTCGCGAGCGCGAGCGCGGGCGGCGTGGCGGGCAGCGCCGGCGTGGAGGAGGGCGGCGCGCCCGGCTCGCTCTGCAGCAGCAGGCGCGAGGGGGGCGCGGGCCGCGGGGCGCGCGGCACCTCCTGCAGGCGCGGCAGCACGAGCGCGCACAGCGCCGCCCAGCTCAGCAGCGCCGCGAGCCAGCGAGCGCGCGCGCGGCCCCCGCCGCCCGCGCACCCGCACCACCCGCACGCCCGCCCGGACCACCCTCGCATCGCCTGCAACACAAACAGAAGGCACACGTCACCACTGGGCGCTGGACTCGGCGCGGCCTGCGGCGGCACGTGCCGCGGGGCCCCGCGTGCTCACCCTCGGCCGCCGGCGCCGGCCCTCGCCCTCGCCGCTCGCGCATGCTACTCCGCAGGCGCGACGTCACACGTCACCACGTCACCACCGGCCCGGCATCGCCTCGCATCGCCCCCGTTGCCTAATTCATTGATTTATATCGAAAAAAAAAAAAAAAAAAAAAAAAAGAAATTATCGGTCAAATCATATTCTTCGCCACGGACACTACAAAGACCACACAAAGGTCGTTTCATCGCACAGAATAATTAATTTAAACGGATTTCATCGTAATGTCACAGATGTCATGTCAGCGCAACATGGAGGCAGAGAAAGGGGGCGTGTGAGTTCACTTCACTTCTTCCTTTTTGGCTTTTAGGCTTTTAGGCTGGCCGCATACGTTCGGTTTCCTGATTAAGAATTCAGATTAGAAAACCTGAATGCAGACATTGTTAAACAAACCGCACACATTCTTATTATAAACGAATGGAAAAAACGAAAGCGAAAGCGTCTGTACCACTTGGCCTTATAAAATTCATAATACAAAAAACCAGACATTTGCGCCAGTCACGCGGTATGCCGAATCTGAATTCCTGCATTATACCCGAGACTGAACGTGTGCGGCCAGCCTCGGGCGCGAGTCACACGAGGTACAACCAATGGACGAATGGCACATTGCGGGGCGTAATGTAGGTACCTGCGACCAGTGTGCCGATCCGATTTGCAAATGACAGCCAGACCAGCTGGCGCCACTTGATGTGTTTCCTGGGACACTCAGTTTTGTTCACAGATGGCAATTAGGGAACTAATAAAAATTACTTTTTATTAGTTAGTGCGGTCGGACAGCGAGGAGCGCGGGACGAGAGCGGACGCCGCACACCGCACACCGCACACCGCTCGCTGCCAGCAGGCCGGGGCGGCGAGCGAGGGGCACCCACCCAGAACAATGGCGGGTATTATCGTATCTTCTCAGAATTACATTGTTCTGTTCGCGGCCAAACAGAACGTGATGATATCGTTAGGAGATATCGACACGAGCCAGCGCGCGCGCAGCCCCCCGGCCGGCGGCCCCGGGGTGCGGGCGGGAGCCGGGACCCGGCGCTTTCGACGGGTGCCAGAGAGTGACTCGACGTGTCCATGAAACAACTATTGCAAGGGCGAGGTGCAAGCTGCATGCGCGTCCGCGGTCAATGCTCCCCTTCCTGACTTGAGGAAGGGACCGGTCCACGGCCAGCCCCGCGGCGAGGGGTGCGGTGGGACGGGGTGCGGGGCGAGGGATCTTCCCTTTCACACAGGGACGGGTTTTTTGCCTGTCCGTCTGGACGATTCTACTGGTACCTAGCTCCCGAGGGCCAGGCTCGCACCTCCCCGCCCGAGCAACGATAATTATCAACATTACATTTATGTCAAAGTCAAAAATCTTTATTTCCGTTGATGACGATTCTCACGTGAGGTAGGTCAGGACGTCAGCATGATGATGATTTGTCCACAAACGTAGTTTTGTGTCGTCAACTCAGCCGTGCGTTCGGTAGTTCTGGGACAAAAGATACATGTAATGCTGTCGCAACGGCAGCGCGCCGGCGCCGACCCGACTAATGCTTAGAGCCGTTACGCAAGAGACGACGCGACGCAACGCGTCCAGCGGTGCCCCACTCCGGCCGTGAGGGGAATATGTACTGCGGGGGGCGGAGCCGCCGGGCCGCCGGGCCGCCGGGGCCGACGGGGCCGCCGGGGCCGCGGTGCGGAGGAACTTTTGCATAACCAACAGTGCGGCGCGCACAATGTAGATATTCTGCAGCAAAGTGTTGTACGGAAACTTCGGGTGGGGCGGGGGGACCCTCGTCAGGAGTGCGTTTACTGATCAGCCGGAGTGTGGGATACTCAACTGGAGTATCAGTAAACGCTTCATCAATATTATAATCCGGGCCGGGCACGGGGCGGGCACGGGCCGGGCACGGGGCGGCGCGGGCTCGGTAGCCTCTCCGCGACTTTCTTCAACTTTCCTAGCTTTCTGCCTGCAAGTGGAGCACAGATAAGGAACTGCTCCCCGCCTCCGCCTCCGCCGGCGCCGGCGCCGGCTCACGCTCATTACCGCTCTCGGCATCTCTATTTGTATCCCGTGTCCTTCGAGTCACAGTGTTCGAATGGAGTGGTTTCAAAATATATGTGAAATGGTTTAGTTGTGCATAGCAATCGGCACGCTTAGGACAGACAGACAGGCCGCCGGAGCGCACGCGCGGCGTGCGCGGGCGCCGCCGGAACCGGCTCATTTAAACGCAGAATGACACACTCAGATTAGTATTTCTGGCTGACGGTCACGTTCGTTCCGGCCGAGCGCCGCCGGCCGAGGGCAAGGTCACGGCTCTCGCCGGCACCGCCGCCCGCCGCCCGCCGCCCGCCGCCCGCCGCCCGCCGCCCGCCGCCCGCCGCGCGCCGCCCGCCGCCGCCTCGGGTAGTGTCCCGGAATACACTCATGTTATCTGTCTGCTAACAAGCCATGTTCCCAAACTACCTCGAAGCACGTCTCCCGGTCCCGGGCGCCGTCCCCCTCCTGGTCAAAACATCATCATAACATTATCAAAACTATACCATTACCTCCCTCCAGAGTTCACGTACTCAGCTCAATTTAAATAACATCCATTTATATTTTTCTCACAATTTTTATCAACGGTGGTGTTGATGATACTCAAAGGTTCACTGAAAGAAAATGCTAATTAGCATTAAATTAGCCTAAGTTGATTGAAAATTCTTTATTGCACATAAAACATATGCACTAAGAATTTTCATGCAATCAATTCACTCGGTTTCATTAGGCGGCCGCCTTCGTACGTCGGCTCGGCGGCCCCGACCACGACCGGTAATGGGGGGCACATTATCCTATTAGAGTACGAGTCGATCGAGTCGTGAGATCGCACCAGTGCCGAGCGCTTCGTGCGATGTCGTCGGAGCGCGCAGACGGCAGACGGCAGACGGCAGACGGCGGACGGGCCCCCGCTACGAGCATTCACGATGAGGAACACCTCACTGGCGATAACGGATTCGTTAATTAGTAGTTTACAAATTCGTTCCAAAGATAAACTAATGAGGCACTGTCCGCTGTCGGAAGCGGACGGCGGACGGCGGACGGCGGACGGCGGACGGCGGACGGCCGCCGGCTGTCCCTCAGGGAAGCACTCCGGCGGCGCTCCAAACAACTCTACTGGAGATGATCTCCGCGAGACGACCGCAACACGGTCCGTCCCTCGGACAGCTGCAGGAAGTCGCCTCACGCGTCGCGTCTGATCGCGTCGGGTCGCGTCGCGTCGTGTGCCGTGTTTGCTCGTCGCTCGGCCACCGGTTTCCCTTCGCCTGCGATAGTTGTACGAGCCGCCAGACTACACTTGAACAGTGCCTACTATCATACGAGTACATCATACGAGTACAACGAGTGGCGGTTTCCTGTTTCTGCTTGGGTGTATGATACTTTATTAGGCAAGCTGATCGTTCGTGTGGTATCGCTGGCACGTCCCTAGGTGGATGCGAACCCGCGCTCCTCGCGAAGGGTAATGTGTTTATCAGCAGTGTGTGGACCGAGCACGTGGAGCACGTGGACCTATTTTGATGATTCTTACGACAATCGGTCCGTCGGTCGGTCGGTCGGAGCGTCGCTAAAGAGGTGACACTCATCAACATTCAATTTGGCGATGATAAGTAAATATGAATGACGACGATATAAGTTTATAAACGTGCATCATGCATCATGCATCATGCATGCATCACGTACATTTTAGGATTTAAACAGAATTAATGTTGGAAACAACGTTTTGTTGAACAGGTTTCCTGACAACGACGGGGGAATTTTAATCTTTTTTATTTATTTATTTAATAGGAAACCAACAGCTTACTTTATATAAAAAACATAGAAAACAGGAAGTCAATTATAGGTTTCCACGTCTAAAAACTAGTGTAGACCATCACCAACAACGAGTCTCTACTCAATCGACGTCTAGCTGAATTGACACTCGAAACAAAATAAATGCAAATGCAATAACCCGGGACTCTTTATTAAAATTGTAACTATTTAGCTCGGCACAAGAACGAATTCTGTCTATGATTAATTCCAACCACGGGACTGAAAATAAGGTTGAATCTCATAATTTTGGAAGAATTCAAACATACCGCAAATTCAGTTCCGTTTTCTAGAAATACGAACTGCATAAGTATCCCTTTTAGTCACTACCTAAATAGATGGTATGGTACGTGTTATAGTGAATATAGGTAGGCACATAAGTCCATTACTCCTGGCTGCTGTAAGCGGATATCTTCTACTGAATGTTGACTAATATGTAAGCGTTCCATTCCATATCTGTTTTCTATTCTATTATGCTTTTAGACGTGAAAACTTATTTAATTGGCCTCCTGTTTTCTGTTTTATATATTAGTAATATATAAAACAACAGCTTACTTACTATGTTTTATATATTAGTAATATATAAAACATAGTAAGTAAGCTGTTGTTTTTCCTATTCAATAAATAAATATCGATAACCCACCAAAAACATAACCAGTCCAAAAGCGCAAGTCTCGCGACGCAGCGCCTCGGCACCAAACATTAGTGAGATGTAATGTAAAACTAAATCAGTTAATGTATTCAGTACCTATCCAAGGGAGCACCTAGCACCTGGCACCTAGCACCTAGCGGACAGCTTTGTAATGAAGTGTTACCTGATTAGTTAATGAACAGCATTTTATTATGACTCTTTGAAATAAAGCAGGTTGGTGGGCATCATTGAATAGGTATTTGAAAACAAAATATATAATTATCATTTATTAATATATTTTATCATTTCCCTATGGTGCGCGCGGCGCGCAGCCACGCTGCAAGTGCAACTTGCTTTATCAATATATCTTATGATTAATCGAACATAATCGAAATAAATATTTTAACATCGAAAACATTCTAATATCTAAAGTGAGAAATTGTAAAACAATAATTAATGGAATAACCATGTTCATTAATAAATGTATATACAATCAGATGCGCTGATAACACGACTTAATAATAACGATTGTACCGAAATGATATTACGTTATCGGTTGACAAATTAGCATGTTTACCTTGCAGTGCAGGGTACGCCTACCTATTTTTTTTTTTTTTCGTGTGGAAATGCTCTCGCACCCCGCCCTGCCCCGGGGAGACAGAGCGGTTATGTGGGACTAGACCCACTAAAACCTCACGGTGTCCTCCTCTGCCGCTTAGTGGCGGGAACACGGGAACGTTACACATACATCCGAGAACCCGCCGCGGCTGTCCGTTTGCGGACCCCTCTCTTGGCATCTAGTGCCACTCCTCCGTTTGCGACACGCCAGGACCCGTGGCGTGTCGCAACCTCCTCGGGGACCAGGTCAACGAAAAGGCGTCAGACGACCCCGTGTCTAGGTCCCCCTGCGACGGGTCAGATCTCTGGCCCCATCGCCTGCCACTACGGCCGCAGAGGATAGGGGGAGCGGCGTCTCGCAACCGACCCTCCTCTTCCTCTGCGGCCCCACCGCGTCCGCCATCCAGCGGTGGCGACCCCGCCGTGACCGCGGAAGGTAGGGAGAGCGGCTTACCGTAATACCCACACTCCTCTCCCGCCGCGGCTCCTAACCTTCAGCTGCGGTGCTGCAGCCCGCCTCAGTTGCGGTGCCTCCCATAAAGCACCGCCACCTACTGTGCCTGTCCTATTCTGCTTGCAGTCAAAGCCTAAAGGAGCAGCCCCTCCCGGGTTCTTCTAAGCATCATCGTGGGTGACCCAGCCACGGTTACTAAGCCCCACCGCCCGAGGGCCGCTCCTCCAGTCTCGACGAGTACACGACGCTCGCGCAGCCAGGAGTAGACAGAGCCACGATGTGCCCGACGCGGCTCCTAGTGAACTTCAATAGACGCAAAAACCGAATTGGTTTTATTGATTGCATTTTCATTACAATGTTAACAAGATTTAACTTGATTAGAAGCGTTTAATTTTAAACTTAAGTCTTCTTCTTTCGTGTCAATAAAATAAACCTTTATATTAACTTCGCCCAATAGTTCGCTACGTCAGCGGCCCCTCTGGTAGCCCGCATTAAATCACCCATAGTGCAGGGATTTGGGCAGGATCGGCACTCCAGCAAGTGCGGCATTGTCTGCAGAGGGGTGCTACATTCGCATTCGGTGTCGGGAACCTCCACACTGGCCGAGGTAGATGTGGGTGCACGGTGGGAGCCTCCCCGCGGCGCACCCCGGAAGCAGCCAGGCACGGTAACGCAGTACCTAGGCTGACTAATCCTCTCACCGCGATGAATAAACCCCAAAGTTAAACTTAAGACCATAAACTTTCGGACCAAAAGAAAAAATAAAATAATCTCTCTCTGTTGCGATGGAACGACTTTTGAACGCGAGTGAGAACGACCCGAGTCGTTTTTTTTATATATTTCCATCATATCAGCACATTAAACGTGGCACAACAGCGGGATAGCGCGCGTCGGCCGCGCCGCCTGCGCCGCCTGCGCCAACTGACACTCATCGGCGAACTTGTAAACACGCCATGTACCTAACCTCTTCAAACGGTGCCTAACGAACCTGAACTCGTCCTGACACAGATTCCTAAGTTGATAGACCCCGTCCCCCCGGCCGACACGAAGTGGTCCCACCGTGCCCAAATATAATCTATTTTTGGATGTTGCCCGTTCCAAAGTCAAAGTCAATCCTAAAATTATAACTTTTTCGTAATAAATATGTCACAATGCCCATGAAAGATGGTAACTTTTTGTAACCTATTATATATCTTGGGATGCTCAGTTTACTGTTGTTTCTAATGTTCTAATGTACTATGAACATCGTTTGTGTTGCGCGTCTGATCGTATGTGTGTATCTGTGTGCGTGGCCATGCAACACATCGACACAAACACAGCATTCTTCTGGAGACGTCAATCTCTCGCAACCGCCGCGCGACGTACCCTGACTGTGGAGGGCGCGGGGGGCGGGGGGCGGGGGACGGGACACGGCTCGACAGAAATAGATGCAATCCGCTGCATCCGCGCACCTGCAGGCACGCGCCCGCCGCCCGCCGCCCGCCGCCCGCCGCGCGCCGCCTCCGTCACGCTCAGATTAGTTTTGGGTCAATTACAATTCCTCATTAAACTGGCGAAACTAAGCGGATTAACGCACAGGGAGACTCGCTCGCCGTGAAAGTAGAATTTAAATGCGTTATTAATTATAAATTTCTGTTGGATGCGCCGGAGCGCGCCGGAGCAGCCGGGCCGGGGCCCGCGCTCCCTCACTCAGCCGTCCCACCGGCCCGGTGCCTTCCTCGACTATTCGCTCCGGAAGCCCTCACACGTCAGACAGCTAGTCGGTCAGCCAGTCAGTCAATCAGTCAGTCAGGGTCAGGCCTTCATTTGTAGGTATGTATTCGAGTTCAAGATTCTAATGTGAAAGCGAACTATTTCGCTAAAATTAATATGATACCAACACAACATCTGGTCGGCGCGCGATGAATGGAATGTCCGATTACCAAGAAGACAACACTTCACGTTACAACTAAATTGAATATAGATTATAGATACTAATACTCATTTACGTAACAGCGGATGTAGGTAGGTACCATGTCCATTTTAATTTTCCAAAATACAGATTTATTGATTGGGCTGTTACAACTGCAGCAAAGATTAATATATATAATGTCGATGCGAGACACGAGACGGGCGGCGCAATACCTATTGTATCTTCGCAGTCCCCCTGGCACCACCGATCCGCGGACACGTCAGCGGCAATGTGCAATGAAGTCAACCTGATGTCGGAAATGTACGACACAACGCGAGCTAAGAGGAGACGCGCAGGCGGGCAGGCAGGCAGGCAGGCAGGCAGGCAGGCAGTACTCACGTCGGCCAGGGTGTCCGTTGTACACAGTTCCCGGTCCTGCAGCTCCCGGTGCGGCGCGCCCACACCGAGCGGCCGCGACACGCGAACACACACACACACACACACAATACGAGCTGTGAACAAACTATTGCATACTACGTTGCTATTCTTTCATTAATAAAGATTTTTGACGCAAACTAAATCAAACCTCTAATGTTCAAAAATATATACGTGTTTCTCAAAACAAAAAATAGTTCTCAGTTATTTGTTGGCACAAGTGAACCGACACCGACCGTGTCTCGGGGAGGCAGCGCCCCTGTACCTGCACCTGCCCTGTGTCACTACATGCTACATGCGTCAGCTCTTCTAACCGTAATATTATAATAACAACCGTGACACTAATATTTCCACAGACCCTTGTTCTCGGTTATTAAATTATACTCGACTATTAAGCAATTTTTCATCGTGTAATTCTGCATTAAATGGACGATAACAAGTAGGAATTCAAAATGACGTCGTAAAATGTAACGTGATTAGTTGAGACAGAGGCAGGCGGGCCTCGGCTGGCGGCGCGGGCACTGGCGGCGGCGCGGCCTATCACCGAGCTCGTTCCGATCTAATCTAATCTATCTATGGGTTTAGTATCGTGATAACATTAATGTAAATATATTTTTTGGAACGCAAGTGATACTTATCATTATAATAAAAGTGTATCAGGTCCAATAATGTACATTAAAAGTATTTTTTTTTCTCATTTTTATCTGTCTGTCTACCTGTATCTTGGTCGCGCATCACGACAAACCTACTGAATGAATTCAAATGTTACTTGGCATGATTTGAGTTCATACTACGAGGTAGGACACTGGATACTTTTTGTCCCAAATTTCAGCACAGTTCCCGTGGGAGAGGGGATGAAAGTTGAAATGTGTTCTTAGTTGTCATTCGGTAACGCGTTGTCCGATTTAGATTTTTCTTGCCCCGGAATGTACAGCCCCGGAAGGCACACTTGAACGGACGGCTCATCTTAAACTGGCGCGGGTTCTTTATCGTACAGGCTTAATGGATGCCTGTTGTCAAAGTCCACTGCACATACCGTATATTCAGATAGGTTATTGCAAACTCAAAGAACCTATCTGAATATACGGTACATTCATATTAACCCAAATTAAAGCGCATTCCTTGAGAAATGAACGGACGATGAATGAATAGCGAGCGTCGGCCGCGGGGACCGGCGCACGCGCAGCCGCAGCCGTCGGCCCCCGGGCCGTGTTTCCTCATACCGTACGTAGACGAATGTGTGAAGAACACGGATTAAAAAAATTGATTTAATTCATTTATTTTCCTGAAAGGTTACAGGAAAATTAAAGTAGTTTCCGACGAAGCAATGAAGTCGTTTTATAACATGCTTAATTGATAATTAACCACGTTTCTATGATTATTTTATTACTGCCGAAGAAATAAATGTTTAGAACAGTTAAGTGCGCGAGCGAGCGCGAGGCGACTCGAAGGTCAAACACATATTAAAACGTAAAGTTAAACGTAATGAGTACGCGTTGGGCATGTTTTATTTGTTGCATGCACTAGACTAGACAGATCTCACCGCTACCTTAAAAGCGGGGCTAACTCATTCACTCAAAAACATAACCCAGTCCTCGGCAACTCCAAGTGTAGCCCGCCTGCCGCGCCGGGCCGAGCTGGGCCGCGGCGGGCCGAGCTGGGCCGCGGCTGTGGGACGCGGGCGGCTGCCGTACTTTCGCACTTTCGTCACACACACACACACATCGTGTCTTCACCATGGACGAGCCCAGAGCCACGCCACCTCCGGCGAGCACACCGTCGCACCGTCACCCGCCGGGTGTTGAGTACCGCGCGCGCTGCGCTGACAGAGCACATTATGTTCCGTAATGCGAGTCTGTAGAGCCTCTAATTACTCTGCATTCCGTATCGGGTGCAGCTTTTGGTCGCGCATGATCGGCGCCGGCGCGGGACGGCGCTGTGACCCAGATGTCGTCGCCGCGTCACGTCGGCGGCCGAGTGAGTGCGCTGGCGCTGCGGGCGGCGGCCGGCGGGCGGCGGGCGGCGGGCGGCGGGCGGCGGGCGGCGGGCGGCCTCGGCTCGGAGCCAGCACACGGCCACCGTGCTCCCGCCGGGTGTCGCCGCGCCGAATAATGTGTTAATTATGTTAGAGTTCGTGTGTCAGTTCGCGCCACTCGCCGACACCGGCGCCGGCGCCGGCGCCGGTGTGTTGCCCGGTAACACGAAACCGATTGCTTGTTTCTTTAATACTCATTTCGTTTGTAACTTGAATCTAAATGAATGAAACGACCATACCGCTCGTGATCTCGGCAGGTATAAAACTATAAAACCAATTTCGATGAGCGATTAAGATCTTCTCTGGAGCACTCACTTTAGTATTCCGAAACGGCTCAGTGCAACGTGAACGGGCGCTCGCTCGCTCTCCGAAGGGCGACTGGGGTCTGTTGCCAAAACAAATTACATTTTTGCGTGCGACCGCCGTGCGACCGCCGTGCGACCGCCGCGGCAGGCGCACGTCTCAACGTAATGGACCTTTCTTGGCTTTAATTAGGACGGTTAACACGTTCATCGACTCGTTCGTTCTGTTCTGCAGAAAGTTTCCTCTTCGTCGATACATGTACCGTCCATAGAGACGAGTAACTAGCGCCCGTCGCCGACGGTCCCCGGGCGCGGGGGGGCGCGGGGGGGCGCGGGGGGGTTCTCTCGAAAAAACAATGAGAGTCAGCCGACGGTCGCTCTCTGTATATTATTTAATCGATTATGTATGATCGTGGGGAGCGTGCGCGTGCGAACCGAGCCGTTCGCGAGTCATTGTGGCGACCACGGACCACGGACCACGGACCACGGACCACGGACCACGGACCACGGACCACGGACCACGGACCACGGACCACGGACGGTAGGGCCAGCATTCTTCACGGTTTCATACAATAACTAGGTTGAAATTAATTTAGTGCGCTACTTAATTACAACTCTAATTGAATTATGTCAGGTGTGTGACAATGGAGATTAGCTGGAGCGAAATGTGAGCGGCGGCGGCACGGGCCGACGGAGGTACGGGCCGGCGGCGACACGGGCCGACGGCGGCACGCGCCGGCGGCGGCTCAGCTTCGGAGCGGATCATCTATCTTTTGTGGAAAATGAAAACTAGCCACTTACCACAGAAATATCTTTCGTAAAAACAATTCGGTACGCATGGAATTAGGCATTAACTCAGTTCCTTCCCGCTTCCCGTCCATTAGTTGTGGCATCACTCGTTAAGCGAACGCACAGAACGGAATGCGAAATAAAGAAAGTAGGAACAGACGAGTCGAGTCGAGCCGAGAGGCGCGGCGCGGGAGAAGCCGCGCGCGGCCGCGGGTACACCAGCCAGCCGGGACCCGTGGACCTTACGCCGGAGCACATGCACGGGGCCTGCTCTACCGAGGTGCCCGTCCCGCCCCGCCCCGCCCCGCCCCGCCCCGCCTGGCGCGGCGGGGCGCGCTCCAAGCCGGACGACAGTTTGTTCTGCCGGTGAATTCACGTTGAATTCCCGAGCTCCATATCCACAGCACTAGATCTCTCTATGGATTAGATTTCTCTAATAAGTGGTATGTGTTGTTTGAAGTGCGATCACCCGTAGTTCACAACCACCGACGTGAGCCGAATGTTTTGTAATAAAACGTCTGTCTGCAGAAGGAACGCTCGCGGTGCGCAGGGGCCGGAGCATTGCTGATCGTTAAAATCGATAAAGGAAATATAGTTATTCCAAAAACTATAAAAGTCTAAAGATAATGTCGATCTCGTAACGGTTTCGTCTCGAGATGAGTTCAGATGCAAATGGAGGATGTGTTGACTTCCTGATGTCTCGTTGCGCAACTGCCGCGCAGGCCGCCGGCGCGCGTCTCCTCGGTACGTGCCGTTTGGAAAGCGATGGAGTGCTGCTCTTCGTGACGTGTTCAGCGGCGTCGAAGGTTATTGCGAATAACTACTGCGACGGTATCATCATACGTTTCTGACGCGACATTCAAACGAAACTTGTTTGATTGCCTGCGCCGAAGCATAATATTTACTAATTATATTATAAGTGTGCGTTCAAATTAATTATACTTCCTCCTCGTATTCAAGATGGTTAATGTACGATTAATGTACTTATTATACTTACCGTCTTGCATCAAACAAAACGTTTCAAGACGTAGCCGTCTCCCGTCTCCCGTCTCCCGTGTCCCGTGTCCCGTCCCCTCGCCAGGTGACAGTTTCTACAGGTACGTACTTAACCGACTATAATGTTTTGTATTTTTGGAATCCAGTCGATAGTACCGGCTCACGCAGCAGTGGACGATCCCCGGGAGACGAGAGGAACCGATCGTCTTCTGTTACTTCTAGAATGATACGATAATAAACCATTCCCATTCAAACATCAGGCCGGGTGAAGGTAAATTGACAGGTAAAGGTATAATGCTGTAGTTTTGAATTTAATAGATACCATTTAGTTTAATTCACTGATCGTTGCTGCGAATCGAGTAACCATATACCTGATGCAGTTGTGACACGGACATCGAAATATTCAACGAACGCGCAGCGCACATTTACCGATGAAGTTATTGCACATAGTCGCGCGCAGGACAATACGTCTGCTGCGTCTCCGTGGGGAGTGGAGGGGGGTGGGGGAGGACTTTCGTCTCCGGGGCTTGCGGTGAAACAGCCCGTTTAGCGCTTCTTCTCCCGGTCTCACGACCCCAGGACTCAAAAAGCATCGTCACCTCCACAAACCGTCACACGTGGAGGTCTGCAGCACGCGACCTCCACCGAACCACCGCGAATACAATCATTTCGGACGAGGCCGAGATCGACATGCAAATTTCATGAAATTAAAAAGTAAATTTGAGATGCAGAATGTTTATGTTTTAGTGGATAGAAGCGGACGCGTCGCGGCGAGTGGCGAGTGGCGAGTGGCGAGTGGCGAGGGGCGAGGGGCGAGGGGCGAGGGGCGAGGGGCGAGGGGCGACCTTCGAGCGCGCATCTCCTCGCAGCTGTACTTGCAGCTGCGAACCGAGAATAGATGGCCCCATTCATCGACGGCTCATTCAAATTTCACTTAAAAAAGTCATTAACAAACGGGAGGCGAGCGTCGCCAATCGTTTGATCGATCTTTTGATGGGTGTGCGTCTGCGAACAGATTCGCTATCGGTCGTGTCGAGGTGCGGTGACGTACTGCACGCGGGGAACCCGTCATGACTAATGTTAATGTCATCATATGGACACTGCGCGTGCGCGTCCAGCTCTGCCCGCGGAGGGGAGGGGGTGGCTCACCTTGTTCGTCGGAGCCGGTTACAGCGGTGTGGGGGGTGAGTGCGCGGGGGGTGTCTGCGGGCGCGCGCTCATGACGCGCGGTCGACGACCTGAGGCTTTAACTGTACACTGCACTGCACTGCGAGCGAGAGGCGCCGGGACTAGCGGTCGCGGGCACGGCGCGGGGCGGACTGCCGCCGCCTGCGCCGCCACCGCCGCCGCCGCCCGCCGCCCGCCGCCCGCCGCCGCGTGCGCCTGCGGCCTTGACCGCCGCACGCCGCCCGCCGCCCGCCGCGCGCCGCGGGCCGCGCGCGGTGCGAAGCTCGCGGCCGGCGTCCGTCCGCGCATACGAAAGCCTATTACCGTTAGATAATGGTTATGTACCTGCGGCCTCCGCGACTTCCACGTTATCAGATAACGGCAACGGCTAGGTGCGCCGCGCGCGGCTCGGAGCGCCGGGGTCTTTGTCCACGCTGTTGACTTTTACAAAAGCGTCGAATCCGGTCGGCGGCCACGACAGGTTCTAAATACCTACCCGCGTATGGTGGTCTCCTATCGCAGCCCGAGCTCTCACATTGTGCAGCGCGCTCCTTGGCTTCGCCCTATCTGCCCCCCCCCCCCCCCACATCACCGTGTTCGTGCTTCGCAATGAAACAAAGTTTTTGTCTTCGTCCGACCTCAGGTGTTTTGTTCGCTTTTTTCCTCAGGATCATCATCACGAACCAAACTCGAAGGCCGTAGGCGCTGACGACAACCATGAGGAAAAGGATCCCTCGGCCGCAAGCCAAGGGACAGAGTGCCGCCGGAGGCTCTCGGGGGAGGGGAGGGGGAGGGGGCCCACCCTCCCAGGCACGTGAAGCTTCAACCAAACTAGATGTGTTGTTGAACTTTTAGATAAATATGTTTATGTTTCACCAATGACGCGTACATTCACTGTTTAAAGAAAAAATGAGTTATTGTGTGAATACATGTAACAGTACGTACGTATACTAATACATGTAACAGTAGCTCACAGAGCAAACACTCATTTTCAGCTGTTACCCTTCAAATGACTACTACTTATTAATATTAATAATTTGTTATTGAACATGATCAAAGCAAATATAATGCTATCTGCACCGACATCGAGAGGTAATCAAGTGTTGTGTGTGACATATAATGACACTACCGATTTGATGGAATAAAAGCTGAAGCATAAAAATGCGAAGCATAAAATTAATTTCTATTGTTAATTTATTTGAGTTCGGCTTGCTGCGCCGTCAGGACCTTGAGAGACGTTCCCGCAATAAAAACATCTGTATCTTGTTGTTGTTTATGGCGCTTCACTTGAATCAAAAGTTCCCTTATAGCACTATATTCTGGAGACATAGCGTGAATTCAGTCTTTGTCAAGCGAAAAAAAAAGCATAAGGAGTACTGTGCGCACACACCGCGGCGCGCACACCGCGGCGCGCACACCGCGGCGCGCGACAGACAGAGTCCTGCAGATATCACTTTAGTAAGCTAGGCTCAGTGACTGTGTATAGTTAATTAGAAAGGTTCGAATCCAAGCTTGTCGTCCAAGAACGGAGGGCCGGGGGCCGCTACACATCAGGTGCGCCTGCAGCGCGGCCCGACACATTTGTTTGATATAAAAAACTGCCAATTATCAATTACCGGAGTGTGACCGCGGCGGCGCAGCTCTGCCGGCAGGTGGCGAATAATTAGCGCGATAATAAACAGCACACGTTTCACTGGACATCGTGAACGAGTGAAGTCAAGGCCCGCCACTGCCACCGCGCCGGGGCCGGCGGGGCCGGAGGCCGGACATTCTAACGGACACGCGGCGCAACCTGATCGGACACTATCCACGACGCAGCAGAACAAAATACATCGTAAACTAGACGAGAGGCGGACGCAATCAAACCTATCCATCAGTGTTCCAAGCAGAAATCAAGACGAAGTGCGCGGGACGCACCACGACGAGCGCGGGGCACTAGGCGATGCGCTAGGGCGCAACTTGACGAGAATGGGGCACTAGGCGATGCGCATAGGGCGCAAGTTGACGAGAATGGGGCACTAGGCGATGCGCATTGGCCGTAATTCCGGCCCGCCCGAGGGAAGCCGTCGCGCCAGCGTGAACTCAATGTTCTAAGGTTCACAACAGATTGGGAATAGCTCTGAATCTTCATGTTCATTAGCGGAGCACCGTGGTGCAACAGTTGGCAGCACTTCGCACGCGCCGAGAGATGGACCGGAACATCGGGGTCAGCGCTGGAGGGGCGAGGGGAGGGGACACCGAGCGGGAGGAGGGCGAGGTGCCCTACTTCCGCACCTCCACATGCATGCGGCGCCGGCGCTCGCCGGTCCCGGCGGACGCCGCGTGCGACGTGCGACGTGCTTCGGGAACAGTACATGCGACCTCCGTGCTCTGCCACTTGCCTCGGCGCACAGAACGTGTACAGCATGCAATGTCTACATGAATGAAAAGCAATATCTACTATGAACGACTTCTGCACCGGGACCGGTCTGGTAGATGAACGTGGCGTGGCGTGGTAGATGAACATATATGTTCCAATCCGAAGTGATGGTTCACTATACCAAGCGTACCTCTGCACCGTTCCGTACGAGTTGCGTTGTGCTCGCATCCAATAGAAGAACATAATATTTGTTCAAGATTCGAACCAGCGACCATCGCACGTCCACCTCGAAGAGCCCGTCATCAAATATATCTTAATTGCGAATTGTTAACGTTCGCCACAGAACGACTAATCCAATCCATGAGTCGAGGAGCCCTGCTCTCGGCTCGCGAGAGTGCAGCGCTGCGCGGCCGGCGCCGGCGGAGGCGGCGGGCGCAGGGAGCGTGGCCCTGCAGCCACCGGGAGTGGAGGAGCCCTGCTCTCGGCCTCGCCCCCGCGTGTCGCGCTCCGCCGTGCTAGGAGCGTAGGTACCTCCTGGTACTCGGAGCGCTAATCAAGCGCAATCATTGTTATCTAATGTCAATTAGCATAGCACGTAGTGACATTATTAATTTGTGCCTTCATTAAAGTAAATACCTACTCGCATGTAACTTCACGTTATTTGAACCGTTTGGATAAATCCGAACCGAGGAAATAAATGTAAAACAAATGTTGGAGGACGAGGATTCCGGCCGCCCGGGGGCTCGGGCTGCTGATCATTTCACTCTCGCTCGCGGAGAGTGCACTGTGAGGCGACCGGCGTAGGGGGCGGGGGGGGGGGGGGGAGGAGCGAGCTCAGTCGTGACTCGAGTCGTGGCGCTCCGAGGATCAACTCGAAGGTAATCAAGCTCTGCGCGATGCACTCACATATAAATAAGTATTACGTAACATTTTGAGATGTTCACCAGGAGCCGCCTGCCGGGGGCGAGGGGGGGGGGGGGGGCGGAAGCTCGCGCGACCGTCTGCATCACATCTGAAGGTGTAGGTATACATTCAATGAAGTTGTTAATCGACGTTCGAATACATACATAGTTCAGACAAACGGAGGAAGTGATGTTTTGATTCAGAAATAAAACGTGACGTAAGTTGCAGGGCACGTAACGGGTAGCCTGTGGCCTAACGGGTTCGATTCCCACCCAGGGCAAATAATTGTGTGACAAATACAGATGTTTTTGTTTTAATAACACTACATCTATTACAAGTAACTGATTAAAAAAAAACGCATTGCGCTGTCTCTATCGGAGCGATGTGCGCCCGGAAACGGACGTGTGTCTAGAAATTGTGGCGTACCTATTCCGCCACTATGCGTAAACCGGATTTGTGAGGGTCGGTCACATACCTAGCGGGAGCTTAAGCTGAAGCGGAAAGATTGGGTATGGTCCGACTGATCACAAATCCGATTTACACATAGTGGCGGAATAGGTACGCCACAAAATGAATAATTCGCGATCCGCGCGGCCGTCAGCCGCTGCCCGCTGCCGCGCCGCTGTGGGTTCACAACCCCTCATGGCGAACGAGTTGCTGGCGCCATGGACGAGATCAGCATCGTGCAGATCTGCAAGTCCAACAGACAGACAACAAACAGACCGCATCTCACAACTCTTTGCGGCAGAAGAACTGCGTTGCGAGACTTGCGTTCTTGTACGTTGTGTGTGTGGTGTGATCAGCCTTACCTGTTCAATATGTTTTAGTGAGTTATCTTTGTTTGCGGTGAATTACTTGTAAAAAATAAGCTTATTTTAATATTTTATTATTCGTTAGGAGTCTTTTTTTCTATTGCCTGAGGTGATCTATTTACCATTAAAAGCAATGGCCAGCACGATTAAAGACGCGGTCTTTAATCGTAAAGTGACATCCGCCGTCCGGCTGCGTGTGCGTCGGGTCCGAAGCAAAATGAAGTATGAGGTTTTTTTGTGGTTGAATCAACAACACCAGACAATGCTTCGAAGCCTATTAATATCTAATTTAATTGACGTCTGTACCACTACTGAAGTATTTTGAGTAGTATATGACGCGCCGCCCCCGCGCTCGCGGGAGTGTCGCGCCGCCCTCGCGCTCGCGGGAGTGACGCGCCTCCGCCGCGCCGCGACCTACTTCCCAATAATAGCGCAGAGTTCAATAACTGAATAAATCGAGAGAAATCAGGTGTAGCGCGCTCGCACCGTGCCATGTCAGGTCACGGGCACTGCGCCCGCTCTTGTCAGTTCGCCAGTTCACCGAAGGGTTAGGCAGAGTTTCTATGGTAGACTTCGGCGGCGGGGGCGGTGGGGGCGCCAGGGTAGGCGGGGGCGGCAGCCGCAAAAAATCTATTTCGTCTTTATGCACGTCACCTTAAGCCACGCTCTGCGTGCCGCCGCCCCCGTGCCGCCGCCCCCGTGCCGCCGCCTCCGTGCCGCCGCCCCCGTGCCTCCGCATCATGTAGCAGGATACCACCTCCCCTCCCTTTCAAGTTTAACTCGGCATAAGTTGTACTACTACTTTGAATTGCTGGTCTGGCACTCTGGGAGTCCCCCAGGCCACTGGGAGCCCCCCCCGACGACGCGACAGGTACACACAGCACCGCATAGCTTGCTGCCTCACTAGCACTCTCGGAAAGGCAGAGTAAACGGACAAACAGATTGGAAAGGTACTTCATCTATAAACTACAGCGGGATCGGTCACCCAATAAGTATACATATGCGTACGTAATTATTGTTTTATTAGTATAAAACAAATTAATTACAATTATGCAGACAGGTGTGAAGTGGAGCCGGTCGTCGGTTGGCACGGTGGCCCGGTGGTACCGCCGACGGACTAGCTGCCGCCGGCGACGCCACACTGCTACCTGTAAATAATATATTTTGTCGTAGAATAGAAAAAATACTCCTCGAATAAAAGTAGTTTTTCTTTCAACTAAAATAAAACCAATAATGTAACCTACAGCCGAGGCCGGGGCCCGTGGCCGTGGGATTCGGGGCCCCTTCGGAAAGGAAAAAGAGTGAAAACGAGTATAACTCTTTTTAGTTATAATCCGGCGAGCCCCCCCGCCCCCGCCCCCGCCTCTCTACTCTCCAGGTACGCGGCCGACCTACCGCACGTGACGTCACCGACACCACACGCATCTTATCTGGCTGTAACCTGCACCAGCGGCCAGCACCCGTCCCCGCGTCCCCGTCCCCGTCGGCGCCCGCGGCCGCGCCGCGCGGGTGACGGACTGACGGACTGACGGACTGACGGCCCGGTCCGGTAGTGAGAGTGGTACAACGTAGGCGCGGCTCGAGCGCACGCATGTTCCGCTATGCGACAAGTTACATTACCAAATTTGTTTTTATAAAGATAATTACTGTAGGTGTATAATAGGTATACAAGAAAACTTACCAAATTAGTTACCTTCTACCTATTCTCAGTTTGACAAGGATGAAGTGACCCACCACGGGGTCGAAGGCCGTGCGTGTTCGTATAGCCCCACCAATTGAAAAGGGTAAAGTTCCAGTGTATGGTTGATAGATTTGATATTATCTCAACTTGGTCGTATTACTTTCAACGATGCGCTATGTTGCTATTTCCTATGCACGGTGCGTGTGGCTCCTCGCGGGCGCCTGCGCGACGGACGCGCGCCGCGGTCTGTTGTCCGAGTCGATTGTGCCGTTCCAGGACTAATGTACTGACAAAATAATAATAATTTATATTGTACAATTTAATCACTATACTCGAAAGTGTGCAAATCCGTATGGGATACATGTAAACAAACCTCTTTATGTTGACCTGGCAGTCGCACCCACACCTTGCCTACCGTGATGACAATGTTTCGCATAATCCGAATCTCAATAATTTAACCTTATTTCCAAACTGTGCCGCGGGGAAGTCCTGCAGGCGGCGAATTCCACTCCCTCACAGTTCGGATTAAACAGGAGGACTCGAAACGTTTCGTGCGCGGTCGCGGTCCGCGGGGTCTCCGCTGCGGGGTGGAGCCCTGCCGGACCTCTCGTCGGCCGTGAGGGCGCGGAGGGGGAGGGGGAGGGGGAGGCGGAGGGACCAGCTCGTGCAGTGGCCGGGCCCGGCGGTGAAGTCACAGATGTGAGGACGTACATGCCCGTCTGGTGATGGACACGGCGAGATGCCACTTAGATCTCATATTATGACGGGGAAGACTTAAACGGTATAGCTGTTGTAATGGACGGAGGTAACCACTTAACATCATGTGGGCCTTCAGCTCGTCCCGTACACTTCAATAGTATTAATAATATTGATACAACCAGCGTCGCCCTCACAAGTACGACGAACCTACCGACACCTCTCAAGCTTACGTCCAGCAAGCCGCCAGCCAGGGCGCAGCGCGCAGGGCGTGCCTAACAAACAAACATACATACATATACGCTCGATAAACAACCCTCCTTCTGGCGCAGTCGGGTACAAAAAGACTAATAAGTGTCGATCAAACCAAAATTCTTTATTTAAGACAAGACACGAGTAATAAGAGTTTGTGTGGTCGCGTGTCGGAGCGCGCGGCCGCCACCGCCGCCACCGCCGCCAGTGCCGCCACACGCCGGGCGGCCATGCTACGCTGAACGAGCAGTTCTTGTAAATATATTTATTTATTTATATATTTCGCGTACGTTGGAAACGGATCTAACGGTTTGGATGACGCTTTTTGTTCAGGTTCAGGGGATTTACTGTTTAATGCGTTTTTACAAGAAATACTACCATTTTACAAAAAAAATATTATTAAATGCCCAGATACTGTAATGTAGCGAACCCGCTGTGTCGTACCGTCTCGTACTGTGTCGCAGTGTGTCGTACTGTGACTACTCATGTGCAATGGGTGGAATGGTTTAGAATTACGATAAGTAGGTACATATGAATTGGAGAACGAATCTGTTCGGTTGGGATTGGGATCGAATCGACTTCCTTTCCCTTTTCTTCATTGAGCTGAACATCGCGCCAGAAAGGGACAAAATATCGATTCGAACAAATCATAGTATTGCCACCTACTTAAAGAAAAGCTTGCATGCGTATTTACAAAACCTCTCACTGAATAAATCACAATGTCTCCAGGCGCTGGCGCAGCCACTGACTCATTAGATTCCTTTCTATAATACAATATTCAATCACGAATATGCACGTAACATTGTTTATTTTTAGTTTTCATTGTAGCTCATAGTTAGTTCGCGTGGAGCGCGCTTGGCGTGGCGGCTACGGGCTGGCGGCGGTCTCGGCGGTCTCGGCGATCTCGACGTTCTCGACGGTCTCGGCGGCCTCGGCGGCCTCGGCGGCCTCGGGCTCGCTCAGCGCCTCCACCTCCACGGTGCCAGTGTCGCTGCTGCCGCCCCCGGGAGCCTGCAATGGGCCCGCCACATGACACGCCGGCCGACAACTACATACAATGCACACGACAAATTCACTTTTGATGATAATGAATACAAGTCTGCAACTGGGGGACCACCATTATTGAAAACCTTTTTAAATTCTACGAACATGGCATCCCGTGTCGGGGTCCGAGTAAATAACCAAACAAACAATATTGTTATATTTAAGAAATATCAACTTTCATACAGGGGGGGGGGGGGGGGGAGCGTGCGTACCTGCGGCGGCGCGGTCCCGGTGAGGCACCGCTCCAGCAGGGCGAGGCCGCGCGAGCAGAGGGCCTGCCAGCCCGCCTGCAGGCGCAACTCCCGCGCGCGCAGCCGGAGCGCCGCGCGGGCCTGCGCCAGCTCGCGGCGGCGCGCCTCCTCCAGGAAGCGGCGCCAGCGCGCTTCCGCGCGCCGCCCGGCCCGCGCGGCGCGCTCCACCGCGCGGAGCGACCGCGGCGCCCGGCCCGCGCGCGCGCCTGCACACCGCGCTACTGTACTCAGGGCGCGTGCCACTATACACACTTAATGCCACACAATAAGAAATACTAAAAACTAAATAATATCTTCAACTATGATTCTTTTATTAATTGCCTAATTCAATTTAGTGGTACTTTATTTATTAGCGCGGTTAAGGTTCATCCGGTCCGTGGGGACACAGTTTTGCATCACTACTCGTATGATATCTGATACCAATTCGACTTAGTCATAGATAGTTACACAATACTACATTTACAATAAGAACTGTAACTCCAGGTCGTGAGGTCCGTGCGTACGGCCCACGGGTGGGCAACATTTTCGCACACATATTTTTGAGATATGGGCTATTTTCAATAACAGCTTTTTTCCACCTAACTAATCTGTAAAAAAACCAATAGTCGTTAACGATATGGGGCCCCCTACCGCGAGTGGTGGTGTGTCCCGCGCAGTCAGGCTTGGGCAGGGGGGAGGGGTCTGCGCCGTCGTACTTGAGCTCGGTGTGCGCGAGCGGCTCCTCGTCGGGGTCCAGCTCCTCGAGCACTTCCACCTCCTCGTAGCCCGTCTCCAGATATTCCACTTTATACGAATCATAATTAATGCTTGGGTTTTGACTCCAGTCCAATGCTGAAACAAAGGTAAAATATAAACAAAAGCTTTACGACTCAGGTTCTCCCCTGGTATAACAAGACTCAAATCGCGCCACGTTCGGTCCGACACTCGAAGACAAGGATGCAAGATGATGTATACGTGTCATGTGCCTGTATTTTAATTGTAAGAGAGCAACGCAAGTGCATCACTGCTTGGTGGCGAATTACCAAGTGTGGTGCGCGTGTTCCGTACGAACTTGAAGCATGTTCTGCTGTCCTTATCTAAATTGCAGGAGGGAGTCACCCGGGAACGCGTGTGAGGACTTTAGAGGGTACTCACCTGTGGCGGCGAGAGCGCCCCGCCACCACGCGAGAGGTGGCGATTGGTGCTGCAACCGAGCATCGAGCATCAGACCCGCGAGTACGTTTCACGGTGCCGTGTCGCGCGCGGGAATCATATGAAATGTTTCCCGCGCTGTTTTGGTATGTTATGTTTTGTATGTAATTATTGTTATGTAAGTAAATTCACTTACTTGTATCAAATTCCTCCAGCACCTCCTCCCGGGAGTCCTCCCCCAGGGGCGAGGTGTCCCACGGCTGGGCCGGCGAGGCCGGTAGCTCGGCCGCGCCCGCCGGACGCCGGACGGCTCCGCTATTTTGCTGTATGAGCTGTACATGTAAGAGTGGGGGTGATTGATGATCGAAGAAGGATTTTTTTTAAGTAAGCTTCATTAAGTTCATTCAGTATTTTATGCCGCACTATAAGCACCGAATGTGCCGCTTGTGTCTATTAAAACTCACCTTTACTCACTCATTCCTTTTAATCTCAAGTATCGTATAATAGATATGAATTATAGAGGTAGTGCTAGGATGGTAGTAACATCGAATGCAAGTAAAGGCACGTTTTGTTCGTTTCGTTTACCGATTGCACGGAGAGAGTGTTGACCACGCCCATGACCTTGAGCACGCGCAGCTCGTACGAGGACAGCTTGGTGCTGCAGCGGCCGCCGCTGGCGCGGACCATGGCCGCCTTCCGCTTCACGTTGTTCTTCAGGTCGGCCCAAACCTAGACAAATAGACAAACCTTTCTACACTCGTGCTTTTGCACTGCTGTTCCTTTTGTCGACATATTCTTACGTACGGCTCACCGAGGACTTCGCCGTGCGGCAAGTTTTCGACGTCTTTCTGTCTATCCGTACTTAAAGGAAATACTACTCTTGTGAATAGTTAAAGATACAAGTTGAAATTTTCTAAGAATAAGCATAATGACGACATACTAATAAAAATGTACCTTTTAAATTTTTAAGGTATCCATTTCTTATATACGTAGAGGTACATAATATACGGGGATAGCTTGTTCCGCGTCCGGGAACATATTTAAATAAAGTCAAAATGTTTTTCTTTAATTCCGCCAAATTCTTAACAATAAGTTGAAAGCGGTCTTAACATTAAGTCTTCTTTAAAAAACGAGATAATTTTTATTTGTTAAGTTCAAACCCTACCCCTCACTAATATGGATGAATCAATAAGAAACCTCTAATGTAAAGATTAAGAAACTTTCTTTCGCAATATTCACAATAATGTTAAAAATATTTTAGGTTGAAAAGAAATCTAGAACAGACTATGTTAGAATCTAGTACTAGCCTGTCAAAGCTAGACCAGACGAACAGGCATACGTTGTACGCTCAGTAATAGGGTTTCCCTTACTCTCCGGATACGGAATCCGTTCTCAGTAATAAGGTTCTTGTTAACATAATCCTATCATTTATTTGCGAACATGGGTTTACAAGGAAGATATCAATATGCCTTAGGGGAGTTTCTTTCCTAGTAGGCCTAGTTACTGAACGGTTGTTACAAAAATAACATTGGCGTTGATAGTTGAAATATACTCATATATCGAACTTTGATGCAACTTATACCCAATTGGAATATAGGCACGACGGAGAGACCATCTGTCATCGTCACGCCTAAATTCCAATTCAAATTCCTGCTTGATGATCCAGTTAGTGATATCAGTGGGCCACCAGCTCGTTCCGTCACATACTCACATAGAAGAAATGAGAAGACTGTGAAGATAGTGACAAGTGTAAACTCACGACACAAAATTGTAATGACCGCTCGATATTAACGTTCAAGTTGACCACGTCTGTGTACCTTCTTCCATTTGAGCAATGTCTTCGAGAACCTGGCTGGCTCTGCTGAGTTGAGCTTCTTCTCCAATTCCTGCCACAGCTGCATCTGTTGGATTCGGCTTTCCATGCTCTGCCCCTTCTTCGCCGGTCGGCTCAGGTCACCGTGTCTGTCATATAACACCTCATCACAATACCATCTAAATATTGAGTAATATATTTCACTAGTTTTCGTTAGTTCCGTCTATTAGCAATAGCTGCTAAAGCTGTGGTTGGAAAACGCACGCAAAGCACAATTTTTATGTCGATCGCTATTAAAAGGCTGAATAAATATTATTAGTAATCTATAAAATATCTTTTCTTTTTTTTTTTTTTCTTCCGTGATTCTTGTGTTGAGTGGACGTGTGTTGTGCTGTTTTCGGGAATAGTCAGATTTTTAATTATTCGGATTTTTGTTAAAAATCGGATCCTCTCGTTTCTACTTGAGTTTGTCTCCGTGCTGTGTCGCGGCCATCTTGTAAGGTGTCGGACCTCTCACCTTGCCTGTGGACTGGACCCTCTCCCCCCGCTGCTCCGGTCCGTGAGTGTGTGACTCCTGATTGACGCCTGCTACAATTTTTTGCACACAAAGTTGTGCGCCCAGGTGGGTTCGAACTCGGGTCCGCTGTGCCGCGCCGTGTTTCGATCGGTCGCTCGTATAACTGAGCCACTGAAGCGTGAGGCGCCGCGTCGAAATTACGATACGCATTATCGATTATAAAGGCATATAATTATTTAAATAGCGCCTGGATATGCAGTGTCATGGATGCAATTCAACTTTGAACAAAGATAATTTTTTAAAATGCAATATCTGTTCCTCTGAGTATTGTTACAACTGCTTAAATATATCGCCAGTGTCTAAAGAGCAGTTAAGCGCTGACCAGCTTGCAGGACTAAGCTGTCCGTACTGCCAGAATGTAACAAAGCGCAGAGTAAGCGACAATACCCCGATTCACTCGCGTTACCCTTTGAGTGATACAATGAATTCTTCATTTAGTCAGGTCATCAATGATTCGCATGATTCAATTGCTATGAGCACCTCTGCAGGCACTAACGTATTGGACGGACCAGTTACAATGGAAAGCATTAGCAGGCTATTTGACATAAAACTTGCGCCCGATTCTTCTTTTATGACTAGTTTGCGTACATCACTCAAAAAAGATATGAAAGAAATGGTCGCAGTTGAGGTCAATAGGGCCATTGAGAAAGTCAAAGCCGATTTTTCTGTGACAACTGATTTCATTTCTGAGGAACAAAATAATATCCGGGCTGAAATTTCTGATAAGGACACAAGGATTAAGTTACTTGAATTGCAACTCTCTAAAACTGAGGATGAGTTGTGTAAGCTTCGAAACCGCGTACATACTGTAGAAAAGATTTCCCGAGATTTGAATATCGAACTTCATGAAGTACCCGAGAATAAAAATGAAAACCTTATCGTACTTTTCAAAAAGTTATGTGAGTGTCTGAAGGTCACCGTCTCTGATACTGATATACGAGCTTGTCGCCGTGTCGCAAAGATGGACTCTGGCTCCAGGAGACCAAGAAATATTTTGATTTCTCTCTCGTCGCAGCGTTTGCGTGATGAAATTATTTCCGCGGTCACGCGGTTCAACAAGTCCAACCAGCGTGAAAGGCTTGCTTCCAACCATATTGGCATCCAAGGGACGGCTTCGAGGATTTATGTATCTGAACATTTATCTCCAGAATCTAAACACTTACATAGTTTAGCACGCAAATTTTGTAAAGATAATAACTATAAGTTTGTTTGGGTCCGTTTTGGGCAAATTTATATTCGTAAGGACGAAAAGTGTCCTGCTGTTCTTATCAACAGTATTGAAAAATTAACTAATTTAGGTTGCGAGTAGTTGCATTTATAATCAAGTTTATAAGTAGGTATATAGTTAGATTTGTTTTTAGGTCTTTAGTTGGTTGCTATCTGTCTCATTTTATTTACTTTTGTGTAACTCTAAAAGGTTGTTTATGGGTATGTTCTCGATTTATTACCAAAATGTCAATAGATTGCGTAGCAAACTTATAAATTTTAATTTAAACCTTTTAAACTATAATTACGACATTGTATGCCTGACTGAAACCAATCTTAATAAATCTGTTTATGATGGAGAAATTTTCGATTCCCGCTATATTGTTTTCAGAAGGGATCGCGTGGATTCCTGCTCTGAAAAAATTGAAGGTGGTGGTGTTCTATTAGCTATCCAAAAGAAATATCAGGTTATCCGTCAGGCATCATGGGATAGCAGTATGGAGGATGTCTGGGTAACCATTATTCCGGAAGGTCGTTCTTCCCCTCGTCTTAATATATGTGTTTGTTATCTTCCACCTGATTTGAAGTATGATAAATTAGATGAATTCTATGCTCACTGCCAAAAAATTATCTTAATTGATTCTCCTGGAGATTACTTTTTACTGATAGGTGATTTTAACCATCCAGACTATAAATCTAATATGTGTTGTGGTTCGTCTTTAAAATCTGCGCTGCCATGTAATAAAAAGCTTAACTTACTTGAGGAACTAATGACTCTATGTAATTTTAAACAGTTTAATTTTGTCACAAATCATAATGATCGAATTCTGGACTTGGTACTTTCTAATCTAGAAAATATTTCGGTTAGTGAAGTAACTTCAATGAGCCGTTTGGACAATCATCACCCTGCTATTATGGTTAATTTGCAGGAACTTTATGTTGCTAAAAGCTTAAAACGCTCTAAGACGGAACGACTGAACTTTACTAAATGCGATTATGATAAAATAAAATGTGAATTGAACTCACTAGATTGGAATAGCTTGTTAACGCCGTTTAATGTGGATCAGTGCACCAATATTTTTTATGACACCCTCTTTGAAGTAATACGCAAATATACACCCTTAATCTCGCCTAAATCCCTATGTTTTCCCGTCTGGTATAGCAAACCTCTAATCAAATGTACCCTTGAAAAAAATAAATACCACAAATTGTTTAAAAAATTTGGTAATCCTCGTGATTACGATACTTTTTCCTTATTACGTGATAGGTGTAAGGATTTGAGCGAAGAGTGCTACAACAAATATATATCTTCCACCGAGGAGTCTTTGCAAAAAGATATTAAAACATTTTGGAGGTATGTAAATAACAGAAAGGGTGAGGCATGTTTGCCCCAAACGATGACATTCGAGGGTGATTCTTCGTCAAATGGAGAGACAGTAAGTGAACTCTTTTCACGCTACTTTGGTTCAGTTTTTGTTCAGGACTCCTTCCATGACACTTTGAGTGGCTGTACAAACGTTGATTATCAAATTTCTTGCATATTGTCGCATGTTTCAATCTCTGAAAGTGACATCTGGAATAAAATCAAACATCTGGATAGAAACAAAGGCCCAGGTCCAGATTTACTCCCATCTTGCTTCATAAAAAATTGTGGGAAGGAACTATCTGTTCCCCTTTGTTTAATTTTTAACAAGTCTCTCAGCTCTGGTGTCTTTCCTAGTCGTTGGAAAACTGCGCATATTATTCCTGTATACAAATCTGGTGACAAATCAAACTGCGAAAATTACAGGCCTATTAGTATCTTATCGTGTTTTGCTAAATTATTTGAGTCCTTAGTTTATAGTAATCTTTATAGTCACTTCAAACATATTATTTCGAATAAACAACATGGTTTTGTTAAAAATCGGTCAACGATAACTAACCTCTTAGAGTATAAACATTACCTCTGTAAAGCCTTTGCCGCTGGTGGTCAAGTTGACACTATCTATACTGACTTTTCTAAGGCTTTTGATAAAATAAGTCATAAATTGCTTTGTCAAAAACTTTATATGTATGGTATTCATGGTAGTCTATACCGCTGGCTTTGTTCGTACCTCGACAATCGTAGTCAGCTAGTGGCATTAAAAGGTTTTGTTTCTTCTCCGGTAGTGGTTACCTCTGGAGTCCCACAAGGGTCCCACTTGGGCCCGCTTCTCTTTATTATTTACATTAATGATTTAATTGATAAATTATCTTGCCACTCTCTTTTATACGCTGATGATTTAAAAATTTATAAAGTAATATCTCATGTGAATGATTACCTGGACTTACAAAACGATTTAAATACGATATCTGAGTGGTGTAAAGTTAATCAAATGTACTTAAACATAAATAAGTGTTTCATAATTTCTTTCACCAATAAATTACACAAGATCACCAATAATTATTTTATAGACGGCTACTTAATAAATAGGTCTCATCTTGTTAAAGACCTCGGTATTCTATTTGATGAAAAACTTTCATTTAGAGCTCACTACCATCATATTACATCCAAGGGAAATCAACTTCTTGGTTTCATATTGAGATCCACTAAAGGGTTCAAAAAACCTCGTAGTCTTTTATATCTTTTCTTTGCCTTGGTTAGAAGTGTTTTGGAATATGGTAGCCCAATATGGTCCCCGAATTACCAAGTACACATTAATGCGATCGAAAAAATCCAGAAGAAATGCCTCAGATTATTAAATTATCGTTATCACCCAGGCAGGTCGGATCTCTGTTATCATGACAGATTAAACATATTTAACGTTCAATCATTGGAATCACGTCGCATTTACTTTGATTTGGTGTACCTCTTTAAAATTATACATTCCATAATTGACTCACCGGATTTATTGTCAGAAATATCATTGAATACAAAATTTAGTCCTCGTCGATGTAACTCAACTAATGTTTTTGCTCTACTCACCTATAAAAATAACATTTCCTATTATAACCCTATTACTAGAATGGCTAGGCAGTATAATGAGCTTTCGAAGAATACAGAGCTGGATATTTTTAACTACAATCAATATAAATTTAAGAAAACTATTAAAGACATCCTCCATTGTAAAGGTAGCTCAGGTGATGAGCCACCTTGATTAATATAGTGATTGTATTAGATATAGCTTAAGTTTTCCTTTTTTCGTTATCATTAATTTATCGTTTTCATTTTTGTTACACCTTAATTCTTTAATGTTTATGTTCTTTAGTAATTTCCTTTTCAGTCTACAATAAGGTCCACAATAGCACAAATTAATTTGGTTTTGTCAGTGCGCACATAAGTTACGTCGCAAGCCAGATCTAAACTTTATCTTAGATATATGATATATTTATTATTGCTTGTAATGTGTAATGTGTGTCTAAATAAATAAATAAATAAAATACTCCTCTACTCTTAAAGATTTCTCAGAATTTTGTTATCAAGATTATCTTCAAATTAATAAAATAAAATTAATTAATCCGGTGACTGGTGATCGCAGTTTCGATTTCAATATTTTGTTTTGCATTATATTCTACCGCGTCTCGTTATTTTAACACAAACTTCCAATCTACAAACCACCTAACTTCGGTTGGCAGTTCTAATGCAGGTACACAATACGAGTAGTCATAGAAAGGTGCCGTGACGGAGCCCGTCGTGTTGGGTAACCCCTGGGTACGCTTCGGTTACATTACAACTCACTCCTCCATGAAGCTCATCAGGATCTCGTACTGCCTGGCGGTGCTGCCCCGCCGCGGGACCTCCGCCAGGCGTGAGCTCATCTCGTCCATCGACGTCCCCATCCTCACTTATATTCCTACAAATGAAGAATTCGGTTGTAGTTATTCGACATTAGGATCTGGTTGAGATTGGCCTGTATATCTTGTTCGGACGAGACGTCCAAATGTACGGATAAGATAAGATGTCGGTCCCCTTCCAGTCTCGACAACAGTACTGTCGCGACGAGCCAGCCGGTCGGCCGTCGGCCAGACAACTATTTTTTAACATTTTGTTGAATGCATTATATGTTTGACTAGCTGCGCCTCGCAGTGCTACCCGCGGTTTTCCGGAATTTTTCTGCGCAACTTTCTGAAGTTTTTCCTTCATAAGAACCTTCTCCTGTTAATAACACAACAAAAAACTAATTAGCAAAATAGTTCCAGCAGTCCACGCGCGATGCCGCGACCGAGGGGAGCAGGGATTCATTTATATATATATGTAGAAGATTAGCTTATCTTATAGTATGTATTCCACTATTATATTATAATATAATATGACTGATATTTAATGTCTACGCATCTTTCATCGTCTGTCCGTCTATCGCATACTTTACTTGTCGAGAAATTACAGATGTATTAACCGGTTTGAGCTCGCTAGGCATACTTTGGAAATGCGCGCTCGACGTTCACTTTCGATCTTTTTTTTATTAGTGTGAGGCTTTTAGAAGATAATGAGTACAACAAAAATGAGTAATATCAATAACTGGAGATGTCCAACACAACAATAACAATAACAATAGATGTCCAAGATTAAGAAAAGGAACTCGAGGACACATTCAGTTTTGTTGGACTTGACAAATTGGCCGATCTACTTTTTATTTCTTCAAGTAGGAAAATCCTATACCGTCCAGACTGAGCCACCAGTTACCTACCTAAGAATCATGATTCTGATAATATAAGTTAGCACGTAGTACGTAAATAAATCCGTAGGTTGTCATTTAATAATAGGTATCTGTTACGTTTTAGAGGAAGTAGCTACGTTAAGTACGATCGAGGCGACTAGTGTCTGTTCGATCGGTCCGATCGAGTCCGAGTCGCGGAGTCGGTGCAGAGCAACCTTGACGCACCCGACACCCGACACCCGACACCCGACACGACAGTCAGTAACATTTAAATCTGCGCCGGTGGACTTGGCCGCTCGTTACATTTACAGGTTAGATAGGTACCTAACTGTTTTATACTTTTAGTTAACCGGTTTTCGATAATACATGTTGTAATAACGAACAAACATTTCCCTTAATCAAATAATTAAAGAAACATCTTACCAAGACACAAATATAACTTTGCTTAAACTCTTGACATTTTTCACAATCTCACGCGACACGAACTAGATTGTACTGAGCGTCACGACATTCATTTCGTTCGTCGACCGCCATCGCCTCACGCCATGCGCCGGCATCGCGTCATCTCTCTCCGACGCACGGCGGGTGACAAGGAAGGAGCGATGTGGGATCGAAGCCCCAGTATCTGCCCGCCCGTATAGCCGGAAAAATTAAAGAAGGTTATGATGGAATGTTGGGTACATATATAATGATATTTCTCAATTCGGTCGCATTACTTAGTTACGACAAAACAACTCGACAGTTTCGTTTGTTCCTCTCAACTCGACCCCGTCGCACGCGTTCGTGAACATTAGCGATTCAATCGTACGTACGACGAGTATTACGAGTACGAGTAGTGATGCCGATGAAGATATCCGAGTAGGTTCGACAACTACCCGACTGCACGGAGGGAAGGCAATATAATAATAATAATACATTTATTGACTGAACAATATAACAATTGTTCTTATCTCTTAAATGTAGGGTATAGTGTGGAACAACTTTCGGTAATCCTGGAGACTCGGCACAACTAGAGCAGGCGGCACGGTGCCGGGCGCGGCGCCGGTGCGTGGATCGTAGTCTGTGTCGACTAAAATATTTATTACCAAACTAGTAATATAAATGCGAAGGTTACTCTGTCTGTGTTACCTTTCTATGTTCGGGAGGGTCTCGCTCGTTGCTCGCTCCCGTAGGTGAGTACCGTATGAATCTACTACACGTATCACGTACCCCCTGCGTGGTGCTAAAGGGGCAACAGAAAGTAGCTGTAGAACTTGTGCAAAGTTTGCCCGGAAAAGTACCTGGTAATCCGCCGCCAAGCATTCACTTTGCTGTGTTCCGGTGGAAGGGTGTGGGTGCCGGTGAAATCACAAGATCACAATGAGTCGTAAGATCCTCGTTTCGGGTGACGGGTTCAACGGGGTGAGACTTGGGTCTTTTTATGCTTCGGCTGGGGAGTACCTAAGTTGTATTCCTGTTATGGGCGGAGGTAACCACTTACCGCCAGGTAGACCTTCACACATTCGTGACCACTGAAATGATTTAGATGAAATTTGGTGTGGAGATAGTTTGAGATCCTGGTAAAGTTATAGGATAGATTTTATCCTGGAAATAATCCCATAAGGAAGAGGGTGGAAGTTTGTATGGGGTAATTTAAACATCGAAACCAATGTTCGGTTTTTTTAATTATTTTAATATTAAGGAGACTGATGAAAACTCGGAGTAAAATAACAGGTTACTTGAAGTGCTACGCAGAGGAAGTCGCGGGTCAAAGCTAGTTATTTATACAAAGAGAGAGGCAATGAATTTGTAATGTGCATTTACTATTCTATTTTGTGTGCGTATGCATGTACCTACTTATGTGTGCGGGCGTGCATGTACCTGTGTGCGGGCGTGTGAACATGTTTCGTGTACCCGTTCTAGATTTAAAGATAATTCAACTATATTGTGTTACGTTTTTTTGACATTTTATATTTTATGTTACGTATCGTCTCAAGTGTGCCAAAACATCACATAGGTATATAATAGTTATTTTCACACCCTTTCAAGCTGCTGCTTGGCGGCGGACTACCAGGTGTGGAGGCAGTACCTCTCCGGACAAACTTGGCACAAGTTCTACTGCTACTTTTAGTAGGTCCTTTCGCACCACCCGGGGGACCCGTGTCGGGACTCTGGGGGTGACCTACCTGAGTTCAGTATGAGTTAACAATCTTGGGGAAATTCAAGTTACAAGTTATATTGACTTTTCGAAGTTTACAATTGTATATGAACAGAATAAATATATTTGAAATTGAATTGAATTTCCATAAGAGAGACCGTCGGCCTTCGCACTGCTATTGGTATTCATATAAACTTGATTTGTTAAAAGTCAAAATATAGGAATTGCCATTCTCCTAGCTTATGACGCGACGATTCGCTGTGTAGCAGATGGCATTGGTACGAACAGAAACATAAGATCAGAAAACTAACTTTAAGCCAAGCCTATGAGCCCTGGCTTCGAAGACAGGGTTACTGATCCACCGAGTTTTAATGTCAAACCTGAACCCCCCCCCCTCGCCGCGTATACTCACTGTGTGACCTCACAACATGTCCAATAACTATGATTCGTGTGAAGGTCCCGCCACCGCCTCGATCGGCGACCTCTGACCCTACATTATTAGGCGGTTGACAATCGGCGCACGCGCACTATAGCCATTAAATTATTCCGAAGGGCATCTTCTGAATATTTGCATTGCTTAACTACGTAATCAGCTTCTTTGTGACAAATAAAAATATCAGCTTTGTGGCAACTTGTAGGCAAGCAGGCAGGTAGGTAGATAGGTAGGTAGGTAGGTGGGCTGACCTCGATGTCTCCGCTGCTTAGTGGTCACCCGCTAGGTACACCCCCTCGGCAGGGGCGCCGGTCCCGTAGTCCGTACTGGCACCGGCACCCGACACCTGCTGACGTCACTCCTGCAGGGTCAGCAACCGACCATTACCTCACTAACAACTTTCAAAAATCCATAACTTTAGTACAGAATGCTTCAATCATGTAAACAATCTTATTAGGGAGCCCTGACCACGCGCGGCGCGGACTGTGCGGTGCCGTCGTAATGTGGTTGCCATTTCCATATCGAGAGGCATTCCTACATGAGTGAGATCCACTGCAAGTCCCTTATACAGCCGACACGGACTTGGATAGGTACTAGAGAGCTGCATACAAGTTACAAGATCATGGTGCACGCGGAGAGTTGATGCACACCGCTGCGTGTCAGCGAGCCGCCGGCGCCGCTCCCCCATTTCATTTCAGTCCATTTGACGTGCAATGTTGTCGTGCGCTTCATGCGCTAAGTTCTCCGGCTCGCGGTTTGCGACTATGAAGGGTGGCGGTGTTACTACGAGTCTGCCCTGGGCGAGGCAAGGGGTCCCGGGTTCGATGTGTGCGTACATGTCACCTGCGAAATAGGGAATCCTAGTTTTTGTTACTGCTAACTATGAACGGGTATAAAAGGTAATCGTTTAGAAATCTGTGAGTTCTTATTATAACATTATATATCCAGGTACTTAAACAAGTACCTACTCACCTCATAACCGTACCCTAGGATCCAGCTCACGGCACATTACGGTTACCAGCAGGGCCGCGTCGCCGTGGAGCAGCGGGTGCCTTGCATTCCTACCGGCAAGCCTCTGGAATGCGAGGATGTCACGACGCTCTGGCGATGCCCTTCGGTAGGAAGGAGGCAGGTACATTGCATGGCTCTGACAGACTCGTGCATCTTACCAACACGCAAATTACTTTGTAGTTTATATGTTTTGCAGTAATTTTGCCAGAAAGATCTGCCTATAAATCAAAATATCTTCCAAATCAGCCAAAGCACAGGCTGCCACACTAGGGGGATGTAAGATCGGCCGGGGTCTAGTATTTCCACGTAATTTCAATGGAACGTCCTCGAGGGTACACCTTTTCAAATGAAAACGAACAATTCAAATAGGTCCATATTTGGAAAAGATGATGGCGCAGAAAACATGCATCAAGAACCTCTTCCCTTTTTTGAAGTTTGCTAAATAGTTTCGAACGTCATGCAGATGCTGAAATATGCCGGCGAGCTGATCTCTCCAATATCACTAAACTCGTGGAAGAGTCGGAAAGCAAACAGCCTACTAGATAGCCTAGAAGATATCTGCATCAGTAAAACTTGTTCCAAATGGGATCAATTAAATGCGTTATCATCCTACCCGACTAATTAATTTGTCAGCCGTAATGCGAAACCTGTTGCATGACAATTAGGTAAAGACTTATTACATAAATTAGAATTTTCTAGAACGTAGGCCGGTAACTACACGCGCCGGCGCCGTGGGGAGCTGACACGACAAGCGGTAAGTGCCCTAAGTATGATGTTACATGAGTAACATACGGCATTTAACTTTTTTTTTTCGTTTACAACAGCGATTGACATGTCATATTGGTATACACCATTCTATAATAATGGGCTCAATATAAAACATTTTTTGTAAGGCTCAAATTATTTTTATAATCCTAACCGACCTAAAACTTGCGTATTGTTTTTCTGCTTTGTTGGAACCTTGGTGAGTAACTCATGAACGCACGATTTCCAATTAAAACAACATTAAGTACGTGATAAAGATTAGACGTTAGTCAGAGGTGACCGCCGGCACAGAATACACAAAAGTTGGTACCTCACGCGCCCAAGGGCACAATGTGATGCCTAATTAGCATTTATAATGCGAAATGTCACGCTGGCGTGCTTACAAACACCGCACGTTTGAAAGGTAAGTTGATCCCGGCGCGGCTCACTACGGGTTACCTGGTTACACTTTCGTGGAATCATAGACGCAGCTATGGCCATGGCCGCCTCTTCATGTTCCATTAGCGCCGGCGCCGGCGCCGCTCGCTCTTCACGTTATTCCGTGTATGAGTCTGCTGATTTCTAGATTTAACTCAAATATATTTTTTCCTTTAAATGTTAAGTGCCAGCTAGGACACGACACACTTTACACACGCGAGTAAACATATCAGGCACATTACATGCACATCTAGGCTTAGCTTGTTGTTGTTTATTAAGATATCCCTGCCCCGACCCTAACCAAACAACCAGAGGAGAACGGGCCGATTAGAAACCCCTCGGAGACAGTATTACGTTACGTTACGATTATCACCTTAGGGATAGGCCGATCATCATCCATCACTGCGTGGAGGTGATCTCCAAATCAGGGTCACCGAGAATATGTATTGATCTAAGGAAAACATATTTATCCGGGGGCTCCAGGGTCGGGTACCGTGGAGATTGAGGAATTCGGGTGGGACTTTATCGATTCATAATACCGTTATGAAGCGAGTACACGCGTTGGATTCGAGACGGGCATCACTGCGGGGGGAACGGTTCCACGTACCACGGTGCACCCGGGGCTTTACGGAGGGGTCGATCCGGGGCCTGAAGGGCGGCCTAAGCATGAGCGACAGCTACGCAGGCCTGTCATGTCATGACACGTTTGCAGGCACCTTTCAAATTGCTTATGATATAGATAGGACCTAGTAGTGGGCGCAGCGAGTTAATTTTTATGTCTAGTGCTTAGACTGCGCTTGTCACTTATCTTATTGAACATAGTAATATGTTTCCGAGTTTACATCAAATTAACGTAAATTTACGTAACGACTCATGCATAAGTAGACGAGTATAAAACGGATGTGATTTGTAACGGCATTGTTTTGGTCATAATGATGAGGTATTCTGCATAGTAAGCTTCTCTAACGACCTTTTGTGTTATGTATATCAAGTTATGTACGTAAAAGAAGCATTTGTGGTACGCGTCATCAAAGTTAAGCAACTCTCCACCCGGTTAGCAGTTGGATCGGTGAACGTTTCGTGGCATGGCGTCACCTTTGTCTCTAATTTTGTAATACGAGTAACGGCTAAGTGCGATTCGCACACGAGGGCAGCACTGATAGGTACCTGTTGTGAAAAACAACAAAATCCTTGACAGGCTCCAACTGTTCAAAAGATAGGTACATCCCGAGACACGTAGACTTGTAAACAGGGTTAAGTTGTGTATGTATGGTATGGAACACTAGTGTAACATTGTAGTAGGTACACAAAAAGTACAGTGGGTAGTGAATTACCGAGAGTTACACATTACACAATAGAGCTCACTCGATGGAGTGATACTATTAGAATGAGTAATCTAATCGTGAGTGTGAAAGTCATTGCGAAGGCGTTCACACGACACAATGTGCTCGAGCGGCAAAAACTAATGTCGCGCAACAATACCGCGCTGTCACTGTCAGTGTCAGTGCCGCTTCACTCGTACGGTGATTTGCGGATGAATAATTAATGTTATCCATAACTTTCCATCTCTAAGTAGGCAAGTGTATACACGAGGTCATCCGCAGATGAAAATCAAACTGGTATCGTGATATTCCTTTCCATATGTACTCCTACCCGCCGCGCCGTGCGTCGGTCGGTCGGCGGTCGGCGGTCGGCGGTCGGCGGTCGGCGGTCGGCGGTCGGCGGTCGGCGGTCGAAGGGTCCAAATTACTCTTTACACTTCAGGAAAATTTCAGGACTCGAGCTCATAAAGTGAGTGGGACTCGCACACAAATGGTTCCGTATCAATAATTATATTTTTATTATTTTTTTAAAACATTTTCTGTGTAATTTATGGCTTGCTTAAAAACAGATAGACTCAGATAAACCACTTTTCAGACTCTAGTCATTGTTATGGTTGCATCCTTACTAAATTTTATAAAGTGTCGGTTCGTCATATCTGGAATATTCATAAAGTAGGTAATGTAACCCGGGTCATGTACCTGCCCAATGTACTGACCGTAGATATAATCGAAACTAACCCTTACATCTTTTAGAACGATATGAAAGATTTTTAAATTGAAAATATTGTACTTTTATGTACACTTTGGGGAAGCTATAACGGCTTGCGTGCAACACAGCTTTAAACCATCGCTGGCAACTGTTACAACATTCATTGTATCATATGATGTTTTGACAATAAACGATTTGTTTTTGTATTGTATTATATTTATTAATGTACAAACATAAGAGAAGTAAGAACTCCTTTATTTTACACTAGTTGCGCTCCGCGGTGTTACTCACTGTAAAAAGTAGCCTGTGTGTTAATCCAGGACATAAGCTATCTCGGTACCAAATTGCATCCGTTAAGCAGTGTGAGCGTGAAGGTGGAACAAACATACACACACACATACAATCAAACTTTCGCCTTTATAATATAATATAAGTCAGACAATGCTAGTAGAAACATCGAGTTACGTGATGGCAAGCTCTTGACTTGTATATTACACGACCTTTAACCGGGAAGGTCCGCCATTAGCCTTCACACAATGTCGAATAGTTATTAAGAAATACCTACTAAAATAAAACAAACAATGCAAATTACGCATTCTTCCATTAATTATAATCTTCGATGTTACCTCAAAATACCGCACTGCATCTATAACATTCTACAACATATTGTTTGAAATTGTACCAATTAATGATAAGCTGGCAGCTAACCGCCGACTTAGACCGGGTGTGGACCGAGCGTAGACCGGGTGTGGACCGAGCGTGGACCGGGTGTGGACCGACCGTGGACCGGGCAACGACCGGGCGTCGCGACTTCGTGCTGCTGTCTCGTCCGGCGGGACGGGACGTTGCTGTGTGCATGATCTACCTACAGCGTACCTCTGCCCCCGGATGAGTGTCATGAAATTCCATAATTAACTTAAAATAAATGATTCTCCCCCATCAAACCCCAATAGATATTTTTTCCGATCCATGCATACTTTATATTCTATCTAGCTACCAAAGTGCCTACTTTCGCAGCTTCAACATTCGGACTCGACTTAAGGTCTTGTATTCATTATGTTACACTGTCGCTGCAGCACTGCGCCCAGCAGGTAGGGGTCATTGGCCTGCGGAGAGTGTGAAATGCCCATTTGTTCATAGGGTGCGTGCACTACGTACCCTATGAACAAAGCACCAGGAATAGGAACCAAATGATCAGATAACCAGAGCCTACATACATTGAAGGCATTATGTGTCTTCCTGTCTGATAGTTTTAGTCTGCGCTGGAGTGTGATGAGTGCGCTATCGGGTGATGTACGGAATGTACGGGAAGCAGGTAGGTATCTAATGAATAGTAGTGTCGTCAGCGGTGGTGAGGCAGCGCGCCGGTGTTGCGGCGGCGCAGGTTACGTTACCGTCACGCCGCACTGACCTTTCAATGATCAATAGGTGTAATTACGAAGAAGGGACGTGTCGTATACCATGAGGCACCTACATACACGGATGAATGCTCGTAAGTGAAATTCGATGAGAAATATACAAATATTTGTTGTTTTTTTTATAGTAATCCGATTTTATGTCTTTGTTGTATCTCTAATACTCAAATACTATTCATGACATTAATACTAAATCGTGTACGATGGAATGATCGCCAGCAAGTGACATAAGTGAGAGCGTGGTGGCCCAGGGGCATAGACGCCGACTTTCAATCTGAAGGTCGCTGGTTCAAACCCACACGTGCACCAATGAGTTTTTTCACTGGAAAAATTTATGTGCGCAATACCACGTTCTCGAAACGGTGACGGAAAACATCGTGAGGAAACCGGCATGTCTTAGAACCAAAAATTCGAAGACATGTGACATCTACCCATCCGGATTGGGCTCCCGTGGTAGATCAAAGCCCATACACTCTCAATTATCGAGAGTAGGCCGGTGTCCCTGCAGTGGGAACATTAGAGGCTGGTAAGGCAAGTGACATAAAATATAATATAAACTTTAAATGAACAATTTTTGTATATTTATTAATTTATATATTTATTTCGCGTATCTTGGAAACGACTTTAACGATTTGGATGAAATTTTGTCTTTTTTAATATCTAAGTTTGCACAAAAATAAGTTTTTATCTTGTAAAAATATGATAAACTGGCTGTGCCCCGCGGCGTTACCCGCAGTTTTACGGGAAAATTCTATTTTAGGTACAGGTACTATATTAATAAACCTTATATAATATTGTACTTTACATATTTGGGGGATCCAGTTGCTCGCTGATACCCAGATGAATACCCTGAGAGTCCCTAGACGTACCCTCTGGGTGGTGCCAAAGGACCAATAACAAGTACCTAGCAGTAGCAACGGAGTTTGATTTGGGTCTAGCCGTGCTTCGCTCGGGGAGAGCCTAAGTCATATTGCTGTTATGGGCGGAGTTAACCACTTAATATCAGGTGGGCTTCAACACGTCCTAACACTTAGGATACATAAAATAAAAATTAGTATGATATGACCTGTGGACCTATTATGTACTTTAAACAACCATACTACCGTGTGTACCTAGGTACTTATCTTTGTACCTACCACTTATCAGCCTCCTTATCTCCTGCTTCCAACCATAGAACAAAAGAATTCTCCTAAGTTTGTGATCTAATCTAGTAAAGCCGCGCCATCTAGTTTAAAAGTTAATTAGCTAATCTAGGTGTCCGCTCCAGCTAACATGGTGCGTATCATTTTCGATTTAAAAAAGAAAGAAATAGTTCCAACTAGCTCGTCAGATGACTCTGTTTTATCGTTACTACCAACTTTGTGTGGTTAACACAATGTCAAAGTCAGTCACGATTGTAAAAATGTTTGATTGTTTTTTCCATAGAGTCATGAGCTTGCATGAGTAGAAAAAACTAATTTCGGCTTTGGTTTCGTCTTGTGTGCGACAATTTCGTATCAATGTCAACATTTTCATTTGAAATAAATAATTGAATCGAGCAATTATTTATTTCAAATGAAAATGTTGACATTGACATTCAACTGATTTTTAAAACTATATCTACTACAGAGCAGCCATCTGGTATCAATGTTGGAAACAACAGGTACAGATGTCAGGATGAAGTTTGTGCTGTCTGTCCATTGTCCATTCCATCACCATCAGCTGATTGACAAACGAATAAGAACAACACAACCGCTACGAACGAATCAAATTCCATCTATTTTGATTAGTACTTCGGCATAATAGATTAGATCATCTAAATAGCAGTAGAAATGCGTCTCCTTACGTTCAGTGTCCTGAAGAACAGCAAGCTGAAGTTCTGGTCTCTCCCGCGACGGTTCAGTGCTCCGGCGGAGCAGGAGAAACCTGCAGCTACAGGTGTGTAATATGTTCGATAGCCTCCAATTAAAAAATGAGATTTATATATTTTAGCGGACGCAGGGCTGTTGTCTGCGCCTCTCCGCATACGTTGGATTCAGAAATCAAGTTACTTTGTGTTGATTCTCATTTCCTGTCCTTCATTTTCTACATAAAAGAAGTACAGGAAGCTTAGTCCAAAAGACAATCATATAAAAAGCTTGTAAAGTTTAACTAGAAGATGAAGATGTTGCAAATGGTAAACACTATCACAACAGTATACTAAAGGATAAATGTTACAGTGACAGAATCATTGTAACATTTACCTATGTATCTCATCAATTGACCTCGCAGCCTAGTCAGTAGTAGCTCAATCTACTCAGGACAGACATTTGTGTGATGTATGTTCCATGTCTGCGTGTTCATATGTATTATTATGTTAACACTATCATACACATTCACAATCATTAATACTGCAAAAATAATATAAATAAAATAATATCTGTTCCCATAGTCCCATAGCTTTGCTTAGTTGAAAATGTATTATTATTTTTTATCTGTTTGGCCAGGAGACCCATCCCTGGTGGAGATATCGGGATCGTGGCCGGCGGAGGAGGATCCGGAGATGCGTGCGGCTGTGCTGCGCGACATGCGCGTGTTGCCCGATTTCGTCTCGGAGGCGGAGGAGGCCGCGCTCCTCGAAGAGCTGGAGCCCTATCTGAAGCGCATGAGATACGAGTTTGATCACTGGGATAACGTTAGTGAATATATTTTTGACCATAAATGCAACAAAAGCTGTTGAAATCGAATTGAAACTGAGTTAGACAACATTTAACATTTTAAGATACAACTACAGCTCCACATCAAATTTTTACAGTCTCATAGCTCCCACAAGTGATAGTGTAATTTGAAACACAATAATTGAAAAAAATATAGGTAAAATGTTTTGATATTTAAAATTATAGTAGGGTACTCTATCCACTGCATTATGTTATAATAGCATATGAGCAGTTTATAGATGAGAAGATTTTCAAACAAGTGAATGATTTAAAATATCGAAAAAAAAACAACTTAGACTTATCACTTATTTCTAATTATTCTAATGGCATTAAAAAAGATGGTTTAAATGGTATTTAAAAAAAGTACACCCAAATCGGTATACAACGGGCGACGAAAAGGTCACACGGAAGCTTAATACACAATTTTATTAACTTAGATGACATATTTTTTTCAGTTGTTTTGATTAATGAAGTATTGAATAGTAAAGATCAGGGATAGGTTTGAGAGCGCGCCGCCCCCTCCGCCTGATGCACGTACACCGATAGCGATAGATACTCTGCAAGTGTGTGTCGCAGGCGATCCAAGGTTACCGCGAGACGGAGCGCAGCGCGTGGCGGCCGGCCAACGAGGCCGTCCTGCAGCGGGTGCGCCGCGCGGCCTTCGCGGGCGGCCGGCGCGCGCTGCCGCACGTGCACGTGCTGGACCTGGCGCCCGCCGGGCACATCAAGCCGCACGTGGACGCCGTCCGGGTGAGTCCGCACCACGTCCTGCTCGCTCTGGACTCGACGCTGTTGGAATCCAAATTAGGATAGGATTCAATTTGTATCTCGTTATCTTACTGGGTTTTTTATGTGATGAAAGGTCGACGGCGATGTTGAAGGCCCACCCGATGATAAGTGGTTACCTCCGCCCATAACCGCAGCGACACGACCGCGGTCCTCCGACTCAAATCGCATCTCGTTGCGCCCATCACCCGAAACGGGGATTTCACGTGTCACCCTTCCACGGGAACACAGCAATACGAGTGCATCACTGCTTGGCGGCAGATTACTGGGTGCGGAGGCAGTACCTCTCCGGACGAACTCGATCCCGTTTAGTCGGTCCTTTCGCACCACCCAGGGGGTACGTGTAGGATAGGACAGGGTTAGACGAGTGCCGTGTACATGTACGGTTGCCGGCAGTTCTGCGGCGCGGTGATCGCGGGCCTGTCGCTGTGCTCCGACGCCGTGATGCGCCTGCAGCACGCCGACCACCCGCACAGGTGAGCCTCCCCCTCCCCCTCCCCCTCCCCCTCCCGTCTGCTTCAACCCGATACTCGCTCAGTTATTGTTCACGTGGTTATTTGGAGCGTGGTCTCAAGGTCGGCGGTTCAAACCCACACGGGCACCGATGAGTTACTCGCTAAAATAAATTTATGCGCACAATATACCGCGTTCTCGAAACGGTGAAGGGAAAACTCGCGGGGACCGGGCATGGCTTACAACCAAATATTCGAGACATGGGACATCTACCAATCCGGATCGAGTTCCCGTGGATCCATCCACTCTTAATTATCGAGAGTGTGCCGGTGTCCCTGCAGTGGGGGCACACGACCCTGGTGCTAAATAACCAGGTCCGTGGTTATTTAGTTGATAACACAAATACATAGTTTCACATTTGAGCTCTCGCCGGGCAGCACGGGAGGCGGCCGCGGTCATCTTGTATCTCACTCTGAAAGCATATGACTAATAAATAAAGTGGATTTAGATAGTGGATGGATGTACAGCATCTTCTATACTGATAATGATTGAAATATTTACGTTAATCATTTATAAATGTAATTTATAAGTGACACGAATGAGTGAACACTACTAGCATCTCCCGAAAATACGTATTTTAAGATTGATATAGTAATTGAGGTGTGACCGTGTGGTGACCGCAGTAGAGTAGTTCCTGCCCTCCACTCAAATGTACCACGTCTCGGAAGTCGAACCCGGGACCGTTGCTTGGCTGGTCGACTTCACATACATTTTTAATTACGTTACTGTGAATATAGGGATCAGGATAAATATAATTGAGTTTGAATGTTTGCAGGATTGTGGATGCGTTGCTGGCGCGGCGGTCGCTCTACATCATGACGTGAGACTTGTTATATTGTTTATTTTAGTAAACGACGCGACGGACGGACGCCGGTCCGGACCCGTGGCCGCCGGTCCCCGATGAGAGCGACACGACTCAGGTCCCCTATCTGCAAAGACCTGAGTCACATCTCGTTGTTTACGTCACTCGGACACGTTCATGTAATGTCTCGTTAGTTTTGTAAGTGTCCGCACGAGGTCTCGGCCGCCGGCGGCCGCCTTTTTCAATTTGAGGGTGATTTGTAATTTTTGGATAACTCTCTTATTTTCGACATCACACGAAAAACGATCAGGATCAAAGTTGTTTAGAATTGGATTTCCTACAATACAATTTTGAACGATTCGTGAACTATAATCGCTTCATAATTTTTTCCGGATTAAATCGTAATTGGACTAAGTTTGTTGTAACGATGAGGTGTCTGCGACACAGGGGCGTGGCGCGCTACTCCTTCACCCACGCGGTGCTGGGCGGGACGGGTGCGGGTGCGGGGGCGGGGGAGCACGCCGCCAGCGAGTGGCGCGGGCGGCGCGTGCCGCGCCAGCGCCGCCTCGCGCTCATCTGCCGCGACGCGCCCGACAAGCACGCCTGACTACTCACCACTTAGCGACTCACGCCGCGCTGCCCGGCCTCTCCGTACCAGCCTCTGATGTTCCCACTGCAGGGACACCGGCCTACTCTCGATAATTGAGAGTGCCCGGCCTCCACATGAACATTTTTTCGAATCATGTCTGTTGCATTCGAACATGAGAGTTGTCTCGTTAACGCGCCACTGGTTGTACGATAACTGGTAAACTTTTTGATGGCATGTTTCCAAATGTAACGTAATGTAATTATGATTTCCCCATTGGTCACTCCGAACGTGGCAGATCACTCCGAACGTGGCAGGTCACTCCGAACGTGGCAGGTCACTCCGACTGTGGCAGGTCACTCCGACTGTGGGAGGTCTCCGCGTGGTCGGGACTGCCGGTATCGACTACAGGTGGTCGAGTGTTTGGGTTTTTAAATAAAAGCATGATATTTTATATTTCCTACCATACTTAGACATGATTGTCCTAAGAATTAGGAATTCCTAGTATTTTATTGTATTTGAGTATTTTATAAATTATTGTTATCTAGTTGTAATAAAACGAAACAATATTATACTTGTTTGTTTTTATTGAAACATTTTCAATTAACTAGCTTTATTTACAATATTTTTACCGATCGATCCGTTCCAACAAGATTTTACAATACATACATACATCCATACATGTCAAAAATATATGTAAGTGTCGACCCGGTCGCCGCTACGCGAGCGTGTCGTCCAGCGCGTCCATCTCGAGGTACTCGACACGCGCGCCCCCCTCCCCCTCCCCCTCGGCCTCCGCCGTGCCCTCCCCCCACTCCACGTCCGCCTCCTGCAAACAATTACTTGTGTAAATTAAACTAATTCATAACAGCAGCGCACGTGAGTGGTACGTCCGCGCACGTCGGCGCGTGAGTGAGTGGTACGTCCGCGCACGTCGGCGCGTGAGTGAGTGGTACGTCCGCGCACGTCGGCGCGTGAGTGAGTGGTACGTCCGCGCACGTCGGCGCGTGAGTGAGTGGTACGTACGGTCGCGGCGGGGTCGCGGTGCGCGCGCGCGTGCCGCTTGAGCGCCGCCGCCGAGCCGAACCTGCGCACAACACATCACATTACATTTCCCCGCACCGCCCGACTGCCGGCTGCCGGCTGCCGGCTGTCGGCTGCCGGCTGTCGGCTGCCGACTGTCGGCTGCACCGGACGGACACTCCGGTGCGTTACGTGCATGTCACGTGACAATCTCTTGCCTGCCCGGGCCCGGCGGTACGTGCCGTGCCAGCTTGCAATAACATTAAAGAGGTAGCATTTGAGACATTCATAAAATAGTAACGAAATGAAACCACGAACATCTGTGAATGTAATCAACAAATTGGATACATTTTTAAGTTTCATAACAAAAAATGGAAAGCGATACAATCCAATTATTTTCCTTTTCATTTGTGAAAATAGTGCAGCAACATGTTATTAGTAGTTAAGATATTGTTGAACAACTTGGAATTGTCCACCTAGTTCCCTGTGCTGTTGTGACAGGTGCCGCGGGTGCGCGACACAACACGTTGGCTGAATATCACATCACATCTTTGATAACAAAGTGTTGCCAGCGGTGACCCGGACGGCGTCGACGACATATTTTTGTAATCATGATGAGGAGGGGCACGGCTTGCGGCGGCACAGATTTCACCAAGTTATAGTTAATTTAAATTTTCGTTTAAGCCAGTCGCTGGCGTTTCGTTATTTATTATGTAAAGTATAACATTTATCATCAAATTAATATTTGAAACAGTCTAACCAAACATTAAGATATATTATTGCAATTTTGACGACTGTAGCATTCTGTGGTGACAACAGAATGGTTTATTTTTGAATGTGTGCGTGTGTGTACTCACACGCGGGGGCAGCGCGGGCAGGCGGCGGGCGCGGGGGCGGGCGCGGAGGCGGCGGCGGCGGCGGGGGCGGCGTGCTCCAGCAGCTCGTCCCCCCCGTGGCACTTGCGGATGTGCGCCAGCAGGTTGTTCCTGCGGGCGGACACACGTTACGTCACACCGCTCCTCCTCGCTCTACGACATTGACCGAGAGGTGTCGCGCTTATCTTATCTCTTTGTCAAAATAAAAATTCAACAAGTCCTCTGTCTGTATGTGTCCAAGTTGGGCTCGGATCGCATTTTACGATTTGAGCAATATGAAACATGTGTAAGTTAGCGATAACGAGTGGCGGGTGTCACCTCGTGTGGAAGCGGAGGATGCAGGCCTTGTACCCGCAGACGAAGTGCTTGTCGCGGCGGTGCGCCAGCTTGTGCGCCGCCAGCTCGGCGCGCGCGCCGCACGGCAGGAAGCACTCGTCGCACACGGCGCAGCGCGCGGCGCGGGCGGCGTGCGCGCGCAGCGCCCCGCGCGCGCCCGCGCGCAGCCCGCACGCCGGGCACGCCGCCGGGCACGCCGCCTCGTGCCGCCGGAACTCCGCCTGGCTCTGACCGAAATACAACAAGTTTTACTACACCAAAGTTTTTCGTGATCGACGCAATATTTCTTAATTGAGTTAAATGTAGCTTTTACTTCATTATGAGATCTTGTTATTAGTTGAGATTTCTATTTTTGGTGTGCAGTAAAGTGTTATCTATCTATCTATAATAAATTTTGCATAATGACAGACTGTTTCAAATATAGTGTAAGTTCCCCAGCTCGGGCGGCACTCGGGTGCGGGATCGTACCTGGAAGGTGGTGTCGCACAGGTTGCAGTGGTTGGGCGGCGGCGCGGCGCGCGCGGCGTGCGCGGCGGCGTGGCGCGCGGCGGCGGCGGCGTCGGGCAGGCGCGCGCCGCACGTCCAGCAGGCGTGCGGCGCGCCGGGCGGGTGCCGCGCGGCGTGCGCGCGCAGCTCGGCGGCGCGCGCGTACGACGCGGGGCACACGGAGCACTGGTACACGGGCTCGCCGCGCGCGTCCTCCGCGCGCGCCGCGTCCCGCCGCTCGGCGCGCAGCCCCGCCTCCAGCGCGGCGCGCTCCACCATGATGATGTCGTCCTCGCTGTACGCGCCCTCCCCGCCGCCCCCGCCCTCGCCCCCGCCGCCGCCCCCCACCACTATGAACACGTCTATCTTCTGCGTGAGCTCGTGCAGCCTGGAACGTTCACGTACATTACCCGGTGCGGTTGAGTTGAGCTGGCACGTCACTAGAGATTAACTACCTTATCGGTGTGCTACAAGCACCTGACAAAGAGTTGTCATCTGCCATCGGATGCAGATAATACCTGTTACTAAAAAACATATAAACATAATTTAAAAAAATATATTGATTCGGTACAAGGGGACACAGCTCACTGACAATACACAGTTAGTCAGGGTCAAAGTGTGAATGTAATCTATAAATAATTTACCTCTTCCTCAAAGCTGTGATCTTCTCGCTGAGGGGCGGCGACCCTTTGTTCGAGAGTGCAGTGCTGAAGTTGTACGAGTCCTGAGTGCGCCGGATGCAGTTGGAACACAACCGCCCGTTGGGCACAACCTGCAACATTTGTATTATAATATAATGCAGTAATACATCTATTTACCTACTGACTTCTACATTACATTAATTAAACCTCTTCACATTAATAAAGAAATGTGTACAATATTAAAATGCTATAAAGTAAAATATAACCAAAAAAAAAACAATGACAGATTGATAAGAATCAATAATCAATAATAATATCAATTACCTAATCATATAACATACAGCATCTACTGGCACTGTACAAGTGATTTATTGAGCAGAGGGCCAGGAATGAAGCTAAAGTCTATTGAACAGCAATATTTCTAACATACTACAGCATCACATATACAGAGAGACCAGACTCATTGCGTTGTCACAAAAAGTACAAATAAAAACTTGTGTATGTCTGAAATTACACCAGTATTCAATCTTTTCAATTCAAAACAGCAGAAGGGATTTTGGTAACTCATACAAATTGTAAAATGCTCATCTGTGGGATCAAGCAGTACAGTTACATGCAATTTAAAGTGGGAGAGGATGTAAATCAATTGAGTGGAGAGTCTGTGTCAACGGCCCACTGAGACACAAGCTGTCAACGCAACATGTCTCCTGTTTGATGCAGACCAATGATGCAGCTTACATGTAAAGCTCAATGTTACTTAATCTTCAAGTATTGTTTGGAGATGTGAAATTATACACATAGAAATGTAATTATGAATGAAATCATTAGTTAAAATCAATCTCTTGGATTGGTTTATTATGGTTGGAACTGGTGTAATTTAAACAATAGGACTAGCTACAGACAGAATACTGATTGTAATTTATCATATTATGTGTGCATGTAAGTAATAATAAACGTTAAATAAACGTTTACACACTCGTACCTCTGCACTAGGATTCCCTGTGTCGCAGATGGCATGGACAAACACAGAAACACAAGACAATGCGCCTAAGGAGCCCCTGTGACATAACATATAACATGAATTTATCCAAACAATAGTTGAGGGAACATCATGGATTGAGTGGAGCCTATAAGCGTCGCCGCCAGCGGTCGCCGGGCATGCGAAGATGCCGGTTGCGGCAGTCGCGTAAGTCGATCGAAGAGGTGAGTGCGCGGTACCTTGTTATGGCTGAGATGCAGCAACATGGCGCGCAGCGGCACGAGACCGGGCGCCGCACCCGCGTCGTGCTCCTCCGGCGAGAACAGCTCCTCGTCCGTCGCGGAGCACACGCAGCAAGCCTCCATCTCTGCCTCCAGCTTCATAGTATCCGCTTCCGAGCACATTTTATTTGACTGTGCTGTGAGATCTCTGTTTAAGTTCTATATATAATATTAATAAACGCAACTACGGATATGTTTGTTATTGACTTCACTGTATATTCCACACAATTACCTCTAGTATTTGTTTTCGTTGAATTTGAGATGTACATAACAGCCACAGATAACTATATGAATAATGACAATAATAAAAACATCAAAGTCAAAGTACTTTATTTCCATCGAATTACACTTGAAACGGACACTGGCAGAATTTGTGTGGCTAAAGACACAAAAAGCCATAACGAAGAAGTCAAATCTTGTCTTAAAATTACTTGAAACGTCACTTTTTATTTTTACCTATTGACCATGATTTTGAACAATTGATAATACAATTTATTTTGCATGTCGTGGAGCAGAGCGACTACAGGCCATGGCACTTAGAATGTTAATACATCAATAGATTCGCCATCACCATCTTATATTTAGTTTCAAGTTTCGCTTTTTTCGATATTGCAATCAAGTAGGTACCTAATAAATAGAAGAATCATTGCTTTTCGTGGACCTCTAGTACTTCTTAAATATACTGTGATGCAACTATTAAGATATTAATTTCTTAGAATATTTCTTTCAGGGTCTCGTCATCTCGTTTTATTTGCACGTACTTATTGCTTTTTTTTGTATCACAAATACTTCCTGAATATCGGCTGCTTTTACCCATAGCAGGATATCGTATGTAGGTAGGTACACACTGTCTCATCTGTTAGCTGCCTTCTTCTACGCATGGCGAATGCAGAGGAGCAAGTCTCGAGGCGAGAGCTTGTTTACCCTAGGAAAACTGTAGATTCAACTTCTCTATTAATTTTAATAGTATTAGTTTTAATTTGTCTTACATTCGGAAGAGAAAATTGTAGAGAATTTCGTAAATGAAAGCTAGTAGTTTTTCTACACGAAAAGAGTTTCCTACTTGCGCGTACTTTAATACGTCACGAATGGGTAGGTATTAATTCTCCAAACTGGGGTCATTTTAATTTCCTTACTTTCTTTACTTATTTAATCAACGGTGCACCTCTAACTGCTTACAAATTGAAATCTGACAATTGTTTTGCATTAAGGTCCATGCGTGTACCGGCTTAAAATGAAATGAAACGAAATATCTTCATAAAATCCATCTTAGATTAAATACTTTATTGGTATATAACTTACAAAAAGTAGATATCCTTATGAACTTTGTCTACCTCATCACAAAAGCATTAGCACCTATTTCTGTAGCTTAATGACAACATGACTGTAATTACAAAGCTGGTCGCCTGTGCAGCTACCAGATCATTGAGGAACAAACAACAACACGGGGCACGGGGACGTTGGAACAACAGGATTGGTTTGCAGGAGCGGCCCAGGCACCGGCACGCCGGCACGCCGGCACACTGGCACGCCGGCACACTGGCACGCCGGCACACCGGCACGCCGGCAGTGATGCCCGTGCACAATACACATTGGAGTAATTGATGTCCTAGACTATGTTATAAATACGTGTCTTCTTTTTAAGATTAAAATATTACGATATATACTGGCCCAGCTTTTGGGTCAGCGTGTCCAGGGCCCATTAGTTGTAAGATGTATTTGTATTGTAACATAAACGTATCTTAGTTTTTGGCGCCAAAGTGATTATAAGCGCGCGAACGCTATCTCCAACTAAATTATGACTTCAACAATATGGCTTACAAATCTAGGAACAATGTCAGATTAACTTAAAATAAGTATATAACTAATGCAAAATAGATTAAACTACTCGTGGCACGAAGGGATGCTGCACATCGAAACATCGGCGCCGGCGCACGTTCGATGTGGAGGACCGCTAATGATTTTGGTATACGAAGCTGAACAGCCGATTGTAAACACGTCTTCATTCGATTTAATCTAGAAAATTTGCGATCGCTAATGATTGGCCGAATAGAGTCGCAGTGCGACATTGATATGTGTAGGCGGCAGCCGCTGCACCCGCGGCCCGACCGCCACTCCCGACGCAGGATACACTGCATTTACAACTTATAATAGACAAGTGGTCCCGCAGGTACGTAGGTACGCCGCCACACGCCACACGCCACACGCCGCACGCCACACGCCGCCTGCCGTGATGACACCAAACGACAATTCTCTAATTGCACTCGTATTGGTGAGTAGCATCCCTAGCGCATTGGGCTGCGGCTGGTGGCTGGTGGCCAGCGACTGGGCCAACGTGTACAGGGGCCAATCGATTGTATGGAATACATCACGAGCCGCACTCTTAATACAGATAAAATAAAATTGAACATTTTAATGCAACTAGTTTGCTTGTAAAACGATACACATGCCACGCGGTCACGTTCTACATGAAGACTGTTCTCACCTGTCTAACGAGAGCTCGCTGGAATCATCACTTTGAGCATACATTATAAACACTAGCTAGTACTTTACATCATCAGTTATGTACTATTACAAAACACAATAACTCATTAAGCCCACAATAGGCGGTTCGCCCTCCTGGAGCACCGCCGGCTTGCGGGAGTACAGACGGTACTCGTCTCGGCACTCGCGTATTCACTACCGGCGTGCAATGAACAAAGCAAGGGAAATAAAGGCACGGTTTTGTATTTAACTATGCTGCCTAATATTTGTAATATGTATATATGTTTAATATGTATTGTATATACATTATGTAATGTTGACAATATATGTTGGAAAAATATTTTTATTCATACAAACACAAACTGCGGGTGTCATGTCCTCTTCAGATCGTCTGGACATCACCCGCGGGGACGCCGGAGATCAAGATAAATAAGTGACGCGAATAAAATGTATCTACGTCTATATGAGATTTACATACGACAATACGAAAGAAAAGTACCAACGAGGAGACAGGAAATTAGAGGTTGCCTGTAAAAATATAAGGTTGAGAAAGTGAAAATGCGCATGTAACCGTAATCGTTACATATACATAAATAGTGCCCCGCCCCCCGCCCCCCGCCGGCCGCCCCCCGCCGGCCGCGCGCCGCGCACGGGGCGCCCCGCGCGACACTGCCGTGTCACGCCGACACGCGGGGCGGCGCGCCGGTGTATCACAATAAAATACTAATGTAAGTGTGGGAAGCGGCCGCCGTGTCTGTCGGCGGGCCGCGGCGGTCACTTGGCCTCGCTGTTGTACTGCGGGCGGCCCGCCAGCTCCAGCAGGTACCGGTCCGGGTGCTCGATCCAGTCCGACGCCGACAGCTTCACCTGCGGCACAACGCACGCACCTGCTCACGCACGCATACACGAACATCTCATACATTTTATTTTTATTTAATGTGAATAAATGGCGAAACGAGCCGAGGGCCCACCCGGTGGCGAGCGGCGACCCCCGCTCGTGGAAGATTTGGGTCTTACACTGAGTCGCATTCATCCTGCTGCGTCCATGTGATTTCACCGGCACCTACACCCTTCCACCGGAATACACTAATGCGAGCTCCACTGCTTGGCGGCAGATTCCAAGTGTGGGGGCAGTACCTCTCCGGGCGAACTTGGCAAGAGTATTGTACTACTGCTACTTTGGTTGCTCCTTTAGCACCGCCCTTAAACCCTTAGTATGTGTCCGAGTCACGTCGGCTGGGTGTGTGTGTGTGTGTGTGTACTCACGTTCCGCTGGCGCTCCGCCTCCCGCACCTGCCACTTCTTGACTTCCAGTTGGTTCTCCCGCGACGCCGCGTCGCCGCACCCCCACACCTGGAGACATGCAATAATAATAAATGTTGTGCACGTGTCAGCGAGCAGGGCGAGCGGTCGCGGAGGGTGCGGGTACCTCGATGGCGGAGAGCGCGTAGGGCACCCCCTTGAAGGCGAGCGCGTCGAAGTCCTCGGGCACGGCGAGCAGCGGGCGCGCGGGGTCGGCGCCGGCGCGCAGGCCGCGCGGGTAGCCGCGCGCGCTCGTGTTCAGGTACAGCATCTTGGGCCCGCGCTCCACCACGCCGAACCTGGCGGCGCACAGCCGGGCGGCGGTCAGTACACATCACATTATTACAGTGAGCAGTGAGCAGTGAGCAGTGGTAGTGGTACGGTGACTGACGTGGGCTGGAGCTGGATGAGCGCGGTGTCCGGCGTGCCCCAGTACTGGTGCGAGTCGCGCCACTCCACGGGGCAGCACACCGCCACCACCAGCTCCTGCGCCTGCAGCAGCACCACCGTGGGCCCCCTGCAACGGAACCGACCAACTCTCTGGAGACAACGGCGTGGGGTTCTTATTCATTTTAAAATATTGAAAGTGTGGGCAGCACGCGGGGGCACCGCTGGGGTTGCACAACGTGCCTGGCGGCGCGCCCGCCCGGGTCGCACATACTTGCGATAAGTACATTTACATACGACTTTATAGAAAGGACACTTGAATATGAATGAACATTATAATTTTATTTAATCAAAAGTAATTTAGTCAAAAAAATTATAATTGAATTTTAACCAATACAACATTTTGTTCATTTGAAAGTATATTCCCAAAAGTGTCTGAGCCACGGCTACGAAATTTGTTTCAGTAAAGTGAATAGGTGTAGCCCACACGGCACACAGTGCACAGTGCACAGTGCACAGAGGGCCGGCAGTGCCGCTCACCTGTACGCGAGCGTGTGGTGCAGGAACCGGTTGGAGCCGAGCCCGTGGTCGCGGGACAGGTAGAGCGGCGCCCAGTGCGACGGCAGCGGGCACACCAGCCGCGACAGCCACGCCGCCGACGGCAGCCCGCCCGCGCCCGCGCCCGCGCCTGCGGACACCGCGCGTCGCTACCGTCACTACCTCACCGCCGTTCTAACACTCATACAAAACTAAAGACATCTGACAAACCTACACAACACGGTTTGTTGCTGGGCGTTCAGTCCCTTCAAACCTAGCTGAATGCTTGGCCGTTGCTAGACCTGCCCGAGTGTACCACAGACCGCTTTCAAAGCAAAGTACACCACAACACCCTTTTCTATGTCTCAATAAATTTGTGTTTTCTCTTCCTATTTGGTAATGTGCAAGGACCTGAAAGCAAGTCCGAGTCCCTGCGCGGGGTGTGATCAAGAAGCGTCCCAGTTGTTCTGGTGCGTCTGCTCGCAGACAGCAGGACCTCCTCGGGCAACGGTCCGACCGTACCTTCCTATACTCCATAACCATAAAACTTCATCTTCGACTAACCCCGTGACGGCCATTTTAATTTGTTCGGAGTTCAAAGGGAATTTCTTTGATTTCCATTGAAGATCCAAGATTAAAGTTTGTGTTTGACCAAAAACAAAAACCAAAAGCAGAACAGTCCGTTTAAAAAGCGGTATATCTAAGCGGTATATTCTCAAGGGGTACCGTACCGTGGAGGTGCGCGGGCGGGGCGGGCGGCGCGAGCGGCGTGCAGTAGAGCGGCGGCGCGGCGCCGGCCACGGCCCAGGCGGCGGACAGCGGCAGCAGCGCGGAGGCGGCGCGCGGCAGCACGGGCGTGCCCAGCTCCAGGCCGGCGCCCTGCCCGTCCGCCCACGCCGAGCTCTGCAGGTCGCGGTGCCGCGTCACCAGCGTGTGCACGCAGTACCTGTGCACGGGGTGCACGAGCCGGCGGCAGTGCTCCTCCAGCCAGCGCACCACGAAGCCGACGCTGTGCGACTCCTTGTTGTTGAAGCAGCCGTTCACCAGCGCCGACAGCGTCTTGTTCATCTGCGACCGGCGCGCTGTTACACTTCGTTTCATTTTAGAAATACGTACACAAAGGGCAAGGTAAACCGTATTACTGAGCCACAGATATTATATTACTATACTAGTACAGATGCTTCACCTCGTACAAAGAAACGCGACCGTCCTTAGCGGGCTATATCTCCGGGCTAATTGTTCGTACCTGACCGAGTACTAGATGTCACTAGCGGCGGCGGGCGGCACATGGGTGCGCATGTTAATAATAGATTTACTAGACACTTCGCAAACCCACCAATAGATGTGTACAAAATTGGCTATCGAATGACTCAGAGTCACAAATTATTTTGTCTATTGAATAAATTTATTTTGTTCGAGATGAGTCCCCACGACTAAGCTAACTACATCTGTATGTCTGTATGCCGTTTAAATGACTACATATTTATAACTACATGATAAGTGTATAATGGCGCATATCTGTACAAATAATATTATGAGAAGCGTTACCATGAGACACGTCTGCGGCCCCTCCGGGTAGTGGTCCATGGCCAGCTTGTAGCTCGTGTGCAGCAGCTTCCGAAGACAATCGGGGGTCACGTTGCCGTCTTCTTCCTCCGAGCTAAATATCCTGGAATAGAGAGAGACGGTCAAGGCTCAAGCAGGCAGCAATCGTTGACGGACCTGGTGTGTCTCCAAGTTCAGTACTTTGCAGATGCTTTAATTATTTTTAATCACTTGACGTTATCTCTTCGTGTCTCAAGGTAAACTAACCCTCTCTGCGCCGAAAGGTGAAGGTCTCGGTGATGAGCGCGTCGCCCGGCAGGCTCACGAGGCGCTCGCACTGCTGCCGTGAGCTCCGGTACTGCAGTACTCACCGCACGTAGGTCTCGGTGATGAGCGCGTCGTCCAGCAGGCTCATGAGGCGCTCGCACTGCTGCCGGAAGGCGGCCAGCGGGATGTGCTCGTTCTTGCACTTGGCCGCGCGGTGCACGTACGAGTAGAAGTGAGCCGCCAGCTCGCAGTACATCGGGAATATGTACTTCTGCAACAAAATATCCTTTAAGTTTTCAATCATGGTAAAAATCAGTGTTAATGAATACTTTGATATGAGTTAGCTCATTATTTTTTGTTGTTGGTGGACAAACTGTTGTTTCGTAAACTATTGTAAGATCTTTGTATACACAGTATAACAATAAAAAAATATTCTTCTCAAAAAGGGATAGGGGAGACTGGAGTCTTCTTGGTGTTGTTTATGGGCGGCAGTAACCACCTAACAGGTGGACTGTTCGCTCGTCCCGAGTACGTTTATACACTCACACCGCTGCAAAAGGATAGCAATCATTGCAATATTACTGGAGGCAGTGGGAGGCTTTCAGTTCGCTACGGGCCGCCGCGCCGGAGGGCGGAAGTCGGCACGCATACCAACCTTGAACGAGTTCTCCGTGACGCCATTGACGCCATCTTCTTTTTGTGATCGCTGAACCAGCAGCTGGAAACAAGCAATATTAAACTTTATTCCGTGACGTGGCTCCAGGGTAACTAAAGTTCTAACAGGTACGTATGTACTCCGTGCGACTATACTTGAATCAATGAGCGGGAGAGAGATTCTAAAGCGGCCAGAGCAAAGGCAGCTCTTGTGTGTATTGATACGACATATTATACTAATCTGCAAGCGCCCTTATAGACACTAGGTTGGGTGAGCCCGAGCAGCCCGGTGCGAGATAAATTGTAATATACTTTATAATGTCAAAACCAACGTATTTACTTGAATGTCTTCACTGAGTTATCCTTCTGTAGCTGGTGCATTATTCTTTACAATAAATATTGAGTTCAAAATAAAACATCGCTTGTTGCTGGTACCTCGCCATGGAGGGTCGGGCAGGGCTTGAACAAGCGGTAAACTTAGCTTTAAGAACGCATGATCTGGTAGGTAGGTGAGGTACATTATTAAAAATAAGTGACCTTTCCAAGTCATTTTTAAGAATTCAATAAAAAAATGGACTTTAATATCACGTAAAGAATGTGTAATATTTGTCATGTGAAAGAGTATCCTTCACGTGACAAATCCTTCACATGACAAATGAGCGGTCAAATATAATTTGAGTCCAGATGTTTTGGGGCGTAGGTAGGTAAGTATTGTACCTTGCAAGTGGTCGCTGCAGACTTCCCCTCCCCCCGGGCTACCTGGATGCCCAGCATCCTGTACCTAATATCCTCGAAAGCCTTCTCCCATCGCTCCATGACGCGGCACAGAGGTACTGATATGAATTATTGTACACCCTTTTATTGTTAGTCGAAACTGAATTTTAAACTATTCCCTGACTTAAGTGTTATTCTAGCAGATATCCCATAATGAGAGGAATATCAGAGCGCATTAAGAGGTGAAAACGAAAAAGTCGAGATATTATTGTTGACTTTTGAGTTGAAAAAACAACACTAACGCATTGAATCAGTGCACTCGCGGCTCGGTGGGAGATTAGATTTGTTATCTGACGTATCTTAACAAATCGACGGATTTAATATATCATTGTGATAAACAGGCTGGACCCCGCGGTTTCACAGGCGAGGCGGTCCGCAGGCGAGTGAGCCCTCTCAGTCCCTACACGTGGCCCTTCGGGTGGTGCGAAAAAAGCATTCTAAAGTAGCAGAAGAACTTATGCCAAGTTCGTCCGGAGAAGTACTGCCACGGTGGCAGTACTTCTCGTACTGTACAGTACGGTGGGAGAACATAGCCACGAAATACGAAATAAATTTGTGTAAGTGTTTTTTACATTGTAGAGACATCGTAGAGAAAAGATCGTAAACTGACTTATTGTGAATAGCATTTCAGGAGTCTGCGTTAGACTCCAGAAGTCCAAGTCGTATTGCAGTTCTTATGGGCGGAGGTAACCATTGAACATCAGGTGAGCCTTCAGCTAGTCCCGTCACCTTAATAACATAAATAAAAAAAATCTGATGAAATACCTTCACAGCAAGACGAAATCTTCGTAACAGCAAGACGAAATCTTCGTCGTAAATCGTTTATTTGTCCATGCCTATATTTACCAGAATTTCTGAACACGTATTCGTAAGAATAATATTTGTACACCTTTTTTGCTTTACTCGTTTGTTGTAATATACAATACTAAGTGCGTGCGTCTTGCGGTTACAAACTCAACATGAGACGGGAAAAACAGACGGTCATGTTCATTCGCAAGTCATTAAAAATTATTTCAATTTTTCGGAATAAAAAGTAGGCTATGTGTTATCATCCAAATTAGTTTAGCCGTTGACGCGTGAAGGAGTAACAAACATACATACAGACAAATTTTAATATTAGTGTGATGCGATATAGATAAATAGTGAGGAGAAAGCGCAGAAACAAAACCGAAAACGGTTTTGCTTTGCGTCGATTACAAACTTCACAAATATATAAAAAAATTCTAATCTCGAGATTACCGTTCTTTTATCGTTACCTACTTAATGATTGTTGGTGCCTAGAACTTTAGTCACAACAACCAAACGCAGCCGCCAAACTATAATAGTAACACAGATTTTAGTCACGGGTTAAAAATAAAACGCGAAGAACCTGGCATATCCTAGAATGTAACAATGGGTATGGCATATGGTATATCAATCAAGATTGAACATTCCTGGATCCTGAGAGATCAAAATGTTCCATCTATGCCATCCTTGTGGAATTGGCGAGTCTCTCTAAGCAGACTATAGTCGGGCTGACAAAAAGCGGCTCTATAGTCTGCACTGGCTATAGAGTCACTGGTTTTTTGTCTATATTAAATGTTTTAAATATCCACGAGTTTTATTATAGGCCGAAACTCCTTTTCGCTTTCGGCCTCGTGAAAAACAACTTTAACATCCCCGCGACCGTTTCATTCACCGATTTCATATCAGCTACAATTGTTCAACAAGTGACAACACCTATACCGTGCCATTAGGTTCCTATTTCTTTGTAAGTTTCTATGTTATTTATACGTAAATTAAAATTTTGATTTGATAATGAAATGTGCAAAGCAAAAAAATCTTATTTTCGTAGAATTCTTTAAAATAACTTGGAAATGACAACATAAACAAATGTACCTACGAGATCATGCATTCTTAAAAATAAGTTTAGCGCTTGTTCAAACACTATCTGACCCAGCGTGAGGAAGAATAAGCAAGAAACTCCTAGTAGAAGAATTACTTTCTTTTGCCGAGCGTGATCAATTTTACAAAGTTTTTTACTGTATGTGTATAGAACAACTAGGCAAGCTTTACCCCAAGCGTTTGAATCGGACAACGCGCACGTACAGGAAGTCTGATTGAATACTAAATAACTGTGTGCTGATCATTTTTATATAAAGTTATTTGAGGAGAATTTAGATTTGCAATAATTTTCCTATCACCACTTATTAAAAAATAAAATGTATAAAATGGCCGCATGCCAAGTTCAGGAAATGATCAGGTAGTTTCAATGATATTATGTCCAATAACAATGTATTATAATATTATAAATACATACAAGTAGATCCTCCAGCACGCTAACACATGACATATATACCACACACCCACACACATACAACAAACAATGAACACTCCAACTGTAAATGATTCACAATCTGGAGAGGTCGCTCGCTTCATGATCTGTCTATTTGTGTAGCCGTCTTAATTACTGCTCCCGCTTGTTGGGAATCCTTATGAGAACATTTACATTGCAATTACTAATGCTCTGGTACATTAATGTATGAGTCAGTGCCAGGCAGAGGCATGTTTTGGAAGAGGGCAAAGTCTACATATTGATCTTAGGAGATCAACATGTAGTAGGGTGACCTAGGGGCACTGAGGCACCCAAAACAAAAATGAACTGTAATTTGCAGAATTCATATTTTTGAGTACCAAGTCCCAGGAGCTTGGTTGCAAAATTGTGATTTGGGTATCCCCATAACTAATCCACTTGTGTTAAGGTAAAAGGGTGTAGGCGCTGGTTAAATCACAGTTACAGAAATGTCTGTCGTCAATGTTTTAGGTGGAGGTAATCACTTAATATCAGGTGGGCCTTCAGCTTGTGCCGTCACTTAAATAGTAAAGAAAAAAGAAAACTATGTAGTGCAGGACTTAAGTCATGTCACAGTAATGGTTACACACTCATAATCCTCGTATAACTAGGGTAAAACACAAGTCAGACACCCAAAATTCAAGAACAAAAATACTCATCACACAAAAGTTTGCACTGCCCTCGCTCGAAGGCAGAGTCAATACAGACTAGGCTACGGAGCTGACAGTAACTGCTGTTCTTACAGACATAGATATATCTCTGCACTGCAGGTGGTCCCCTGTTTGTTCACTATCCTAATAAATATTGTTAATCTCACAGTGAGTTCATATTAATCATTACCAATTCCCGTGGTTCTATTGATAGTTACATTAGTGAAGGCCATATACTATTCAATTCAATATTGCACTGACGGTGTCTCAGAGGCATGATATGTTACAATTAACATTGATTCAGACAAACTAGTAAATACAATAGTTCAACTTATATTAAGCAATAATATTATATGTTGCAATTGAACTATGTTGCTGTTATGGAAGGATGTGACTACTTAACATTGGGCAACCGACAACTCATCTTATCACTACAAGACATAGAAATATATTTTAGGAAATTGTAGAATTAAGTTATTTATTTTATTCAGGTATTGAGAGACTGAGCAGATCTCATGACACATTGAAGAAGCTTACCTACTTATCATGTGACCACAGGAACATCAATTTGGCTTGTTAGGTCCTCCACTCCCTACATGACGGGGTATATCTGGGTAATGTGTTGAGGTAGGCAGACAATCAAGTCCTCTTTCATTATGCAGTACCTGGGCGACCAAGCTTTCCTAGGTTATTTTGAGTAACTGGATTTTTTGTAAAAATTTGCTTTTATGCATGAAATACAATTATACAGTTAAACTTAAACAGCAAAACATAAAACTTTATCCAAATTGTTAGAGCTGTTTCCAAGAAACACGAAATGACAAAAAAATGTACAAGAATTGCTTGTTTAAAGTAATATGACAATATTACATGATGATGGATAGTGTGGACAGATTGTCGTCACTCCGGAAACAGTGAGATCAGTCTTGTAATGTTTGTTTACATGCTTCATTTAGTATGATTACACCCAAATATTACTTTGTTAACTGAGACAACTATTTACATATTATAATGCTTGGGTACAATGCTTAGCGTTCTTTATACCCGTTAGACATAGTTCTAAAATTATGAAAATAATAAAAAGCACAGAGGAAATAGCAAGATAGTCGTATTCGTCAGCGATACTAACCTTGCCGAGTTTTTCCACGGGCACCATCGACGGCAGCGGTTTTTCCTGCTTCTCTGGCAGACCCTGAAGGTCTCCACCGGACCCTGACCGCGATCCTCTTTGGGAGCCTCGCGGTGTGCTGATGCCGCTGCCGTTCCCACCAGCGTCTCCGCTCCCCTTTACTTCGTGGCTGTTGTGGCTCCCCATCTCATACCGCGCACCACATCAATCAAGTAGTAACGTTACTAAAGATCACAGATGGAAAACTTAGGTGTTCCTACGTAATGCAAAATGCAAACAAATAGGTAGGTACACACACATAGACACTAATGTGGTGTCATGAAATTATTGATACTGACAGTAAACTGACATTTATTAGATAGACAAACACGAACACTTGACAGCTCACTGTAGTGCTGCTAACTACAAAATTATTGGTAACATTTTAAAACAGATTTGTCTAATAATTCATAAAAAAAGTTGACAAGTGACAAAATGATAAATTTATATAAGCTGGTAAATAAAGAAATGAATCTAAAATGGTGACTTGTACTTGCGTTGGCGGATATTACAGTTAGCAAATATAATTTTGGGTACTTGTCTTTATTTCTTCAGATTAATGACATAAGGACATGATTTCAAAAAAATAATAATATAATTAATATTTGTATTTTTTTGTATTGTTTTTTGTATTAATATTGTCTGAATAAATTAAATTTTATTATTATTATTAGACGCAACGGATGTTATGCGGTTTTCACGGGTAGTTTCTGATACGCCACTCATGCTGTACTAGCCGTGGGTAGCCGCTGCGGTTAATATACGCGATATTCATTAATATTATTTGTACAAATCCATTCTACACAAATACTTTATTAACGGATAACTTACTTTCCTTTTGGGCCGTCGGTAAAAAACTAAAATGGCTATTCATACAATAAAAAACTCAACATGCAGTTAGATACTCAAACTCTCGTAATATCAAAACAAAAACAAACAAGTAGAGACATAATTTTGTCGGTACGATCTGAAGTGGGAAGCAAAAATTTGGATTCCTCGTGATTTTTTTCTTCGCCATTTTGGAAAGATGGTACATATCGCGCGGTGGTACATTCATTCGTCAAAATGTAACGATTGTTTCTTACTTTCATAGCTCCTCGGGCGCGGACCGCTTATATGAAGTTTAGAATTGCAGCTCACGGTCAGAAATGACGTGAGGTGCGTCGATACCTCTATCGCGCTAAGCGCATTCCAATTTTTTATTCGTCTGATTTTGAATCATCGACCTTGTGTTTAGATATTTTTCCATTGCATATTGACAAGTGTTAATAAGTTTAAAAAGTGGAGTTAGTTTGTAGATAGTACAATAAATAAAAATAAAACTACATTTATACGGTTTCAAATATAATGTAGGTATAGCTTAAATAAGAACCCATCAATTAAATACGTTTATTGGTTAATTACTGGTACCTTCACTTACAACATACCTAATTTATAACAACGTATCATCTACCTACATAATCTACATCTACAGGTTCTGGATTATCACAGACATTATTTACTCTACTGAAAACTTTATACTTATATTAGGTAAGTACCAACATATATAACATAAATACCACCTGAACCATGGCAATAGCATGGCAATAGTTAAAATGCTAAAAGGAAAAACATAGGTACCTACTAATATTTTTCTGCTTACACTAAAACAATATCATACCTACCAAAGGCAAACGGTGGTTAGGTACATAGCGTCTAGGTACATTAGGAACATAACCTAATCAGACGCAAACGGCTGTGCAATACCTACTGTTCCGTGTAAACCCTCAGGCTCTAACTCCGCTGGACTCCTCAAGATCCAGCACAGGATTTCGGATTGTGTCATGCCTACTAGAGGTCGGCATTAACGTTGCACCTACGAGTAACCATACACCTAACTAAAATATACAAAAGTATCCAGGTGTGGATCCAACTCTCAAAGCGGCAAGTGCGAGGCCCCTAGACACATTGCATTCCTCCAAAAAAAAAATTAAAAAACGGGACGATCGTCAGTTGTTTAATTAAGTATCCGATAGTGAAATAAATATATCGATCGTAAACGTGTTGTTTTCTGTGTATTTCTATAGCCAATATTACGTACTATTGATAAAAACAAAGAGATAATGAAAACTGGTATACTGATATTTAAAAAAATAACGTAGGTAGTGAAGCTAGTCCGATAGTAGGCCGCTAGTATCGCCGATCTCAAATGGATTTTATTTGCTTCGTATGACGTGCGGTTTGCTTTTTATTTAGTTTAGGCATGTCGTCGGGCGCGGGCGTGCCCGCAGAGTTAGATCCACGCCTGAAAGTATCGTTACCGTAATAGACAAATATAAATTCAAACAACGTACCTAGAATTCCCTAAATAGTAGGTAGTGCGACTACTTCACGACAATAACTAGAATAATTATACGTAGGAGTCAAACAAGACTATTTTCTTGATTTTTCATTTGAGAACTAAATTATACCCATCGAGAGAAAGTTTCATAAATTGATAATTTCCAGGTTATTCAAACGCCTCTTCCCTCCGAGCAGTGACGACATCTGCGCCCGAATTGCCTGACTCTTCGCAAAGCACGAAGTCTCAGAAGATGGCCTGCAGAAACTTCTGCATCGGCAGTTCTATGAATAGGTGGAGCGCCAGTGCGGACCAGTAGCTCACGAACACTGTCCAAAAGAAGTGCCCACCCTGCAACAAACATACTTTATTGTACTCAAGTGACATTTGTTAAGAAGTAGCTACATATATGTAACTTAGGTCCATACATTGGTGGGCGAGGACCTAATCCGTATTCGTGTTGTTATGTGCGGAGCGGTGACAGGGCGGCAGCTAGGGCATCTAGACGTCGCCCCTATCTGCGATGTGCCGTGTCTAGACACGGGGTCAAAGCTGCCCAAGCTGGTGTTCTGGCGTGTCGCAGAGAGGAGTGGAGAGGAGAGGGAGTGCAGCTCCCGGGACTTACGATCTCGGGGATGGAGAGCGGCGACAGGTGCGAGCGCGCCGCCAGCTGCGTGAGCGCGCACAGCCAGTGCACCAGGTACACGGACAGCGACATGCGGCCCAGCACCTCCCACCCGCGCCACGCCAGGAAGCGCCACCACGTGCCTGCAACGCGACTCCCACGTCAAGACACTTGTCAGCTTCAAACGTGTCACAGGAGCTTCTTTGGCATATTACATGCACACAGATATGTCAAATTACAGGTAGTTTCAAGCCGGATATCACAAAAACTACCGATCGTAATTTTTAAGATATCTGGCCGCCCAGAGAACACTTTCCAAAAGACGTACAGCCCTTCAAAGATAATAAAGTACTCACTGTCGATCTTGTTGAAGAAGCCGAACATGGCGACGGCGGTGAGCGACACGAACACGGGGCGGTCGAGGGCGGCGTACAGCGCCACCCCGGCCGGGTGCGTGGCGCCCTTCATCAGGTACCCCAGGAACACCCACAGGAACATGCTCGGCACCGACCCCCGGTACAGGACGCGGACCGTCTGGAACATACAAAATTAACGGCTTCAATATTTTCAGCTCCGGAATTTTGTCCTTATGGGTCGATAGATATTTAAATTATTAAAAGCACGTTAATTATTTATTATCTCCATAGCTTTTTCATAAAGTTGCAACATCCGTGAGTTCAATAAGTAAGTATTGCTATGAACTCGTTCTCGTTGCGCCAGCAATTAGCGGAAGCGAGATGGCGAGTTAATCGGGTCGCCTTAAACCTTGCGACCATGTAGGTCGGAGCTGGAGAGGTCGCATGCATACGAAACAGCCGTCAGGCGCCCTGTGCCGCGTGCCCTGTGCCGCGTGCCGGGCGGCCGGTACCGGACCGGGGTCGGACAATTCAATAGATCATTAGGCAAACGGTTAACGGAGGCAGTATTCCGATGCATTTATAGTCAAAATGGTTCATAACACTACGCAGAAACATTTAACAATGCAGAATGAACTGAATCATACGAGGAAACGCTCAAGCAGGCACGTTTATAATTTTAAAATTATAGTATAGTTAAATTGTTTGCTGGGCCAGTAACTTTAATAATTACAGACTGACTGAATGTTTGTTATTTTTAGGCTATCCTGGTATTTAGGACATTCAAGTAATCAGCAGATCACGCCCTGGTGTCAATATCTTCTGCCCATAGGAACTTCAAAGACTTGTGCCCCTCGATGCTAGAGTGACATCCAACTCGCACCGCATTGCGTAGTGCCCAAGTGCCCATCACTGTGGTACATTTTAAATGCCTGCATGTCACTGGCCCACACCGTTCAAACTATAACACTTCGAGGTAGAAATTGTTGATTAGCACCTACGATGTGATTTTTGTTTTCCGGTCACCACTATTTTCAGGAATGTCTTATTCTACATAGCGCTGCCGATGAAAGTCAAGATATAGGAAGATAGTACAATGTCTAATGGCTCCCACTCACCAGACTCTCTTCTGGCTTGTACCCGGCCCCCTGTAGCTGATGGTGCAGGAAGGCCACGAAGATGCCGACCAAGGCAGATGGCAGACTGTCCCACGGCGCTTGGTAGAGCCACGTGAAGGAAGGCTCATCTTCAAACTGCGTGCGCATATATCTGGAATCAACCAACTGGGTTTTGAGCGTTGCTGCGTCACCATCGGCTTGAACACATAAAAATGTTACAATACATTAAAAACCAGTCGACCAGTCCTGGTCAGCGGTACCAGTCCCCGACCGAGCGACGGACATTATAAGACTGTAATCACTGTTAAAATTGCTGGCTACTAACGCTGCGATGACATAAAGTAAGTCAGGAACCTATTATACTATCTATCTATACTTATAATAAAACTGTCCAAGAGTTGATTCTGTGCTTAAAAGATATTTTGTAATTTATTTTTTTTTTGATTCTGTAATTTTTGATATTATATTTTGATATACTTTTGATATTTTTTCGTTCTTAATGCGAATGTTTAGTCTGCAAGAATCGCGATTCTTGCAGACTAACCATTCGCATTAACGATGTGGCGGGCACAGGTAGTAAAAAATAAAATATGGTTTACTCCTGCACGGTACATACTGCACCCACTGTCGCTGTCTACTTTGTGGTATGGTATGTCGATGGTACTGTACAATAATATGAATTTACCTTTCCTTTATCAGCCACTGAAACGAGTTGGTCCTCTCTGCCGCCGTAAAACAGCAGTACGGTTTGGCTAGAAACCTAAAGAGAATCTAAAACGCACTTACTCTGGAAACATCAGGGTGACCATAGGCTTGAGTTTGAAGTAGTAAGCAATGGAAAAGTTGGCGGCGACGGATGCTGCGAACAGGAGGGCCAGGATGTAGAGCGCGAGGCGCGGCCGCCGGCCGAGCGCCAGGGTCAGCGCCGCGGAGACCACGTACAGCTGCATGTCCACCGCCAGGAACCTGGCGGACACGCCCACACGATCGTTACCGTTTCACTAGCTTGTTCGTATGCACTGGCTGGCTTCATTTTGAGAGAACTCAGTCTCAAGATTAACGCTGTTTCACCGAAATACATATTTGGTTACGCAATACCTTAGTAAATAATATTCTAATATCCGTGCCTCGGTCAAAGAAAACATCTTGAGAAAATTGGTTGATCTAAAAAGAGGTGTTTAACTTTGTCAGCAGCGCAAGAGAATGTCAGTGTGTTTGATCAAAATAAAGACTAAACGAATAATAAAATGTTTTTGATATTAGGGGTTTTCCCTAGATTGCTGGTTGCCGTGCTTAGTTAGTTTGTTTGCTAGTTCCCATGGAGGGTCGGACAGGGTTTGACGAACCGCTAAACTTAGTTGTTAGAACGCGTGATCGTATACCTACAAAATAAGAAAGTGACTATACCAATTGTTTTTAAGAATTTAACTGAAATAAAGATTTTTTACTTTGACTTTGTGGACACACTGAATGCACGGGAGGCGTATCATTTAGCCGCCAGACTGACAGTGTGAGTGACACCTGCGCTATTATACCAATATCGTATTGCGGGAAACCACAAGACGTTAGCTCTGATTAATTCCTATTACGTCGTTAAAGCCATTAACGACGTAGGCTTTAGCTTGTGTGGTTTTTCCACAAGTCCTTTCACTCGGCTAACTTGGCTCTAATAAATTAATACGACTGGTATTACGAAAGATTCCGAAGAATATTAATTCCGACCTTGTGCCATTCCGACTCCTATTCCGGGGTCCGTGTTTGCTGGGAGATCCGCCATATTCAAACACATTGTGGGTTTATATTTCATAAACACTTAACATATTGTTAAGTACATTTAAACGGCTCTAAGATAGAAAAAAGTCTTATCGTTTAATTTTTTTCCCGACTGTGCCTAAATGAGAATTATGGTTTTCGAGGTATGTATGTAACCTGACGGCGTGAAGGATTTTAACCTGAGAGGTGTCGTTAGATTCGTCTTAATTGTGAGACTGACACAGGTTATTATAAAATAATAAAAATAAAAATAACCGGTTTTTGGCGCCCTAATTATGTCTTGATTCCGTCATAGCCTATCGTGTAGGTTCGGGTTTTATAAGTGGTTTACAAAAATATATATAACTTATATGTAAATGTAATTTCACGCGGTGGGTTTTTTTTTCAATCGTTGTTTTTATCTGAAATAGACGTAAGATTATGTTACACTCTCAACTAATGGGTAAATATCAATTATTAAAATATTGAAAATTATTCATCAATAATGTTCAATATTGATGAATCAATCATAATTTTAGTCAGTCCATCAGTCAGCGTCAGCCTCAGGCGTCAGTCAGCGTCAGCCTCAACCGTCAGCGTGAGCGGGACGGGGACGGGGACGGCGACGTGCTCGGGGTGTCGCCTTGACACCTAAAAAGGCACTTTGGTACTTAATATACTTAAGTTGTGTAATTAGCATCGTTAATTATAGATATCTCACGAAGGTAATTCGTAAGTTTGTCCTGTCGTTCGACCAGAGTAGTATGGTGTATGGAACGCTCTAACTAACTAATGTAAATAAAAGAAAAATCCAAGTAAATAGTTGTATGTTGTTTTTGTACGGAATGCACAGTTAGGCCTATCGGTCCACTTATCATAACTGGTAAATTTACATATTTTTTTTATTATACCTAATATCAATTCTTCTTCGTAATAACTTTTTAGATGGGGCCTTTTAGAAACAGATGAAACCTGTCTTACTTGGGTTACATAGGGTAGTAAGAACAAAACAAAACACCGTTTTGTGAAAAAATAAAAGTGTCTCTCTCCTCTCCGCCGCGCGAGTCGCATACTTCCTTAATTAAAGCAGTCATCCTAATCTTTGGTTTTGGGATGGACCACGGTGCTGTCTAGATTACTCAATGGAAAACTTAAAATCATAAATCTAGAGTAGGACACAAATTTTGGTTCCACAAAAAGAGAAGGAATATATTTTGTTTTCCTTTTGAGATTGTATTCGAAAGGAACATACATAGTTAGATAGAAATATGTCTGTCATTCAATGTATAACATTTATTGAATACTAGCTACGCCTCGCGGTGTTACCCGCGGGTTTTCAGGATACGAGTAGCCTATGTACTACTCGTAATCCCGGATATAAGCTATCCTGATAATTTCATCCACATCCGTTAAGCCGTTTGAGCTTGAAGGAGGAAAAACATACATACACACGCACACATACGAACCTTCGTTATTTTAATATAAGTGTGCTAATCATTAATAGTTCGTTATTTCAATAAAAACATACTAATAAGTAGACTAATATTTTTGATCCTAATTTTTTAATGTATCTTATCCTAAAGTGTGCGGTTTCTGACATACTGGAGCTCCAAATAGAGATAGTTCCTTTGAGGCCCAGGGTGACTATTGACAAGTGTTCAGAAATAAGAGTCGCCATGTCAACCAGGTAAGGAGGGTGCTGCGTGCGGCTGTTCATCTTCAGCGAAGCGGGAGCGGACTGGTCACTCACCAGGTGTGGATGAGGCACTTGACCTGGGGGCGCACGAGGTTGTGGACGAATAGCGCGTGCGTCCACCACTTGTCCCGGCAGCGCGCGCACTCCCCCCCCACCAGCGGGTCCCACAGGGGGCCGGAGCTCGCGCGCTGCCACCACGTCGCCGCCAGCCCCAGCACGAACATGTACACTGGCATTATCCTGCGGGAAATAACGGAAGGACTGCGTGAGGGTCGTGTTCCACAGCGCCTTCTGCCGGCCCGGAGCCAGGCCACGCCCTTTGTCGTGCGACGCTGACAATGCTTCACTAAATACATGGTATCACAAATAGCAATGGTGGTTGTACTTATTTGGTTATAGCAAGTTAGAATATAAAATTACTATGGCATATCAGAATTTTAAATAATTTTGGACGCTGATGCCTGAAAAATAGGGGGTGCCTAGAGATATCTCAGCGGCTACCTGGTGAGCCTATGGAGCAGGGTCTTGGGGAACAGGGCCAGGCTGAGGGGGCGTTTGGAGCTCTCTGCATGCAGCAGTAGATTGTAAGCCAGGAGGAAGCTGGAAGCCATGATGAAGGTCTGCACTATGGAGGTCCCGTTCTGGAAGTACGCTGACATCGGGTGGTGGCTGGCCTGTGTGGAGGTAAGTACGGTCCGTTACCATCGTTTTTATAAATTCAGGTGGGTGTGTTTCACCACCAGCTCGAGCTCCTCAGTGGGGATAAATATACTTAAAAACAACACATAATTACATACGCTTCAACGATTATCATTATGAGGTATTTTGATGTCGCATTTTTCGGTAGATGTAAATACCCCGCCGGTGCCAGGCCTGGTGGGGATTATAAAATAACCTATATGTTAAACTGTACGATTTCATGATAAAGTCTAGTAGATTAAGGAACTCTTCAGTTTCTCTTTCTTCAGTTCTCGTTGATCAGCACCGGCAGGCAGTTCTAGGTAATTACACCGTTAAAGTAATCTAGAGATTGTGTATCTACAAGAAAAATGTAGTTACCTTCTCGAAGAAGAGCGGGTTGTAGATGTAGGTGATGTGGTAGGCCAGCACGGAGTGCGCCAGCATTATCAGCAACAGCGTCATGGCTCTGGAACCACAAACGGTCGGCTCTTGAGTACTATAAACCTAGTTACTGATAAGTTCTGATGATGGCCATTGAAGGTTTTCAATGCCAGGTTTTCAAGACCTGAAGTTCAAGTGTTTTGTTTATAAATTATTTTTTCAGCAAGAAATTCCTTTCCGTTGAGTTTTCGTTGGCCCTTAGGAGCATCAAATTAAGAAAAATACCATAAACGCATCCGTTATGATGTGGTTGCAATGCGATCATTGTGCACGTCACGTCACGTCTGCCTGGCATTGTGTTTGTGTTCAGTGTGCTCGGTGGTGCACACGTGTGCCAGCTACACTTCCCCACTAGAGCTGTGCACTCACTTCATCCCCTGCACAGGCTTGAGCGCGGCGAGCCGGGGGTCCCCCTCGGAGTAGTCCGCCGTGAGCCGCCGCCAGTTCACGCACAGAGACCACGTCATCAGGTACTTGTTCGCTGGAACACAATGCGCTTCTTCAGTACAACGGCTGGGAAGCCTAGCTGTATAACCTTTGTAACATTCCATCTTTTATGTTATTAACCTTTTTGTTATGCTATTGGAGTATCGGGTCGAGCTTAGGGCCCACCTGATTATGTAGTTACCCCCATCCATAGCAACAGAAATTCAACTTTGATCCTTCCCAACCCAATTATGAGAAGATCCCGCTGTGCCCTACGAGACGGGCGGACCCTTCCATCGTAGACCTATTTTTTGTGAAATCCGTTTAGATGTGATCCAGGTGCTTGCTACGTGTATGGCTCCACAATGCTCCTCTGAGCGAGGCATTAGGTGGTCCATCGGGCAGGTGTCGGGCAGGAAGAACATTCAAGTACATGTGGCATAGTTTGGGAGTTCGTGGCACAGGAAACATTCCCTGAATGTCAATTCCCTGAGAGAAGTGAGCAAGGGGGATACGGCTTAGTATTCGGCCGGCTTATATATTAGTATACGGCAAACACATTTCAATACCTACTAATCAATGACATACTTTCAAAGAAGATTTTTATAAATGAAACTTTTTAGGTAATTACGAGGTGCGCTTTTATGCGGTGATTTCATTGGTTCACCATAAAAATAGCCACCTCAATTAGTTTGTAGGTGTTAATTTCCTATTCATACAGTAGGACAATCGTTACGACTTTGGAGCTCCGTTCGTTACACCAAAAGCCTGAAGTCTAAATAATCAAATGTAAGATATACAAAAATGTATTGTTTGTTAAAGGTATTAATGACCTCACAGCCTCACAGCTCTGTCGGCAGGAGCTCTGCCTTCTGCGCTGTAGGTCGTGGGTTAGACTCCTACCCAGGACAAGCATTTGTGTGCGAACTGAAAAATTTGTTCTCTATATGTAATATATTTACAAAAAAAAGTACTATATGTAGGTATTCTATCAGTTAACTAGTTCCCATAATAATACAAGCCATGCTTAGTTTGGGGCCAGATTGCGCTGTGTGAATCATATTAATGAATATTTACTTATTTACTTTCCCAGGAGTCAAAGAACATTAGTGCCTATCCGAAAGGTCTCTATCAGGTAGTGACCTTTCGGTAGTTTTCGCCGCGCGTCACCTCCATCGAGCCGCGCGTCACCTCCATAAGCCGCGCGTGTTACGGCGGAACCGTCGCACAATATGCATCAAACCGTAGCCCTTTCTACAGGACAGAATATACAGCAGACTACTACACCTTAATGTAGGTTTATGGCTACCGTGTTTGGAGCGTATATTTAAATTAATCATTTTCCATGTCATAAATATTTTTATTCAGACATGCTTAACTCAATAAATATATTTAGTGGTTCAGTAGGTACGCGTGGCTATTCACAAATTTCTTTACATATTTCGATGAAACTCTCTCTCTCACGATCACATTATTCTGTTTTTTTTTAATATGAAAATGTGACGGTTCGAGCTCAGGGCCCACCTAAGGACCGGTGGTTAGGGGCGACCCCCGCCCATGACAACAGTAATGCGACTCAGTATAAGATTTGAGTCTTACACTGAGTTGCATTCCACCTGCTGCGTCCATCACCCGAGACGGGGATGATACGCCTCATGCGCATGTGATTTCACCGGCGCCCACATCCTTCTACCGGAACACAATAATGGGACCACTATTACTTGGCGGCAGATTCCAGGTGTGATGGCAGTACCTCTCCAGACGAACCTGGCACAAGTTCTACTGCTACTTTTGGTTGCTCCTTTAGCACCACCCAGGGGGTACGTGTAGGGAATCAAAGGGTGCACACCTACGGACGCGAGCAACGGCCCGACCCGCTGCACTTTAGTAATGTACAATAAGCTAATCATACTAAAGTGAGCCGAGGTCCGTCCCTAGCCCGAGTGGTGCCCTTGGTTTGCTGCTACTATATTATTATGAAGCCGGTCGAGAGCCGTCTGCTCTCACCGTCTGCCCGGGTAAAGCTGTTAAGACCATTGGCGAACAACAAAGTATAGCCCATTAAAAAAAAACTATGGTTCCGATAAAAATAGTTCTGGTGCGTCACACCACGCCAGGACACAACCATGAGACTCGTGTTCGGTACCACCAGCCGGCAGCCGGCCGGCACCACCAGCCGGCCGGCACCACCGGGTGATCGAGTGCGATAATGTGTTATTGAGTGGCTTATAATAACACTTGTTGTCTCACGTCGAGTAAACATCCAAGTCTATTTACCATTATTTGTTATGTAACTTGCAAAATACCCACGTAGGTATCCTTCCGATGTCTCACGTCACGTTATCATTAGTTTCGATATTAATTGGCTCCAACAACACTCGGTAGGTAAGTGTTTGTTGCCATAGAAGTTACTCATGACATTGGATTTAAAGAAAACATATTTTGAATAATTATCAATTCAAAGTTCGAGAGATTTAGCTACCTCATACATGACAAATGAAAAAACCTATTAGTCATAAGTGTTTTTTATATTCAAAAATAGAAATAACAAAACAATGGCTGAAGTGAAGTACACATTGTTGTCCTACACATCTTCCGGCAAATAAAAATTGCAAATATTAAACATTATTTTCTCAGGGCGTTTTACTTAACCTTTAGGTATTAGAGGAGAACAATTATCCGCGTCTTAAAAAAAAATGTTTTCGACATCGTAAAATCGATTCTGTTCTAAAAATAGACCAAACAACACATACCCGCTACGTGGTCTCCCCAGAGAGCCTGAGAACCCCAGAGAACCAGCCTGGGTATAATTCAGAAGCGGCCAACAAAGTAACCCACTTACGTTTAGTGTCCGCGCTCTTGAACACGTCATAGGCGGTGCCAGCCACGTTCATCAGGAGGATGAGACCGCAGACGTACGCGAAGGCCGTATCCAGGCGTTCGAGAGGCCTGCTCTTCTGCTTGGCGTTCCTGCAGTACTCCAGCTTTGTGAGGTTGGTCTCGAGGCCGTACTGCGAGGCGGTGAGGTTCCCGACGCACTGCTCGAAGCGGCCGCGGGCCGAGGGGCCGGGGATGTGGGCGCAGCTGGTGCTGATGCAGAGGCCGCGGTGGATCGACGTGTGGTTGAAGTGGTACTTGTCTTCGGAGAAGTTCTGCAAAGGAGAGGACATCGAACACTTGTTTCTCAAATTAAGATAATTTCAGATTTTTTCACAATGACTGCTTTTTGACAACGTCAGAGGTTTGCAAGAATATTCGCTATGGACAGTTCCGCCATGGACACAACGAGCCTGATCTCAAATAGGCCCCGTAGGACAAGTTGACAGTTATACATTATGCACTAGATGATATAACCCTATTATTTAGAATTCGCTGTCCGTCTGTCTGTCAGTCTGTCCATACTGTCACCAGGCTGTATCTCATTCATAGAGAGTTGACTTCACCGTTTCGAGAACGTGGTATTTTGCACATAAATTTTTCAAGTGAAAAAACTCATTGGTGTGCGTGTGGGTTTGAACCAGCAATCTTCAGATTGAAAGTTGGCGTATATGCCCCTGGGCCACCACGCTCATTCACCTGAGGTAAACAAGGGTTACTAAAGATTAGGCTAAAGATCCTTCTTTATAAAAATTATGATTCACACTTGAAGTATTGAGATGCCAAAGATATCTCAGGACAATGTCACGGAGACAGCAGACCGCACTGATGCTTATCTCAAGTTATCGTGTTATCAACATACGGAAATTAATTGATTTTTATCGCTGGCAGCACGCCAGGGTGCCTATTCTACTAGCCTGAGCCTATTCTAATAACGAAGACAATTATAATATTATTTACACTAGAGAAAGCTTTACGATTCTTCATGCTGTATATATTTCGTGAAACGGTCCGAGTCATTGATAGAATTCATGTGATCAATTCAGGGGTAGAATGTGGACGGTATTGAAATCAAAGCAAGGATTCGATTGACTTGTAATTCCTTAATTCGTTTGAGCACTAAAAAGTCTTGGATAGGAATTGGATAAAAAGTCTATCCCATTCCAATACCAATAAAACTGGATTCCTATGCAGTAAAAAACCTTTTTAGGAGATTTATTTCAGTTGTTTTAAAATGTGCTTAAATATTGCCGCTATAACAACAAATACTATGAAACAGAATAAAATAAATATTTATGTGGGCTCTCATACAAAAACGGGATTTTTATTTTTTGTTCATTTTTGTTCGTATTGATAATGGGTACGAAACCCTTCGTGTGCGACTCGCACTTGGCCGGTTTTAAATTACACCTTTATAATTTAATTCTAATAAAAAGGTGCAAATTAAATTTAGCGTTAATAACTAAACCCGACTACGCAAAAGTCGTAAACAAGATCGTAATGATTATTGAGAAGTCGGAGGATAATTGACATGTACAGTACACGCTGGAGCAGCCAGGTCTCGTACATGTCAGTGCTGCCGTCACAGCACGTGGTCCGGAGCACGAGGACTAGTTCCGAACGCCACTCGGTCATACGTCGGTGACGCCAAAGCGACCTGCAGCCGGTCCTGGTGCCGGCCGCAACAAGTGCGGAGGTACTCTGTGCGATCATGGCATCATGCGAAGGTCGCAGGTCACGACGGCTGTAAGCTAGAAAGGGTTTTTTGATGACGTCACTGTGTAATTACAGTAATTGATTGATTGTATGAGGTACGTGACGAGGCTCGCAACTGTTCCACGTGTCGAAGCGGCGGCAGATCACTTGGTAGACGTCAGCCGCAGGTCAGGGGTTCAAATCTCGTTGAGCTAGAGCTACTGGTGAGGGAAACGTCGTAAACAGATATTGCTAGGTGGTAGGGGAAATTCCCTGCTGGAAGTTTCTATCCACAAGCATCCAGCGTTGAGTCTCTGGCGGCCTTACTTTTGAGTTAGTTCCTAATCCAGGATTGCGTGGCGCCCCCAACTTTTACGTAGTAGCTTAACGTAAAAATTGTGTAAAAGTGGTGTTTAAATCTGTCTACCGGCAATTTGTTTCCAGGTGAAATTTATTAAGGTAAATAGGTAGTTCTATATTGCAAAGACACAGGCAACCGTCTTGTAATAGGGCGACGCACTGGTTGAACAGGTGTTCGGGCTCACCTGTATGTCCTGGAGTAGCTTGTGGTTGGTGTGGTCGAGCAGGTCGAAGGAGCCCAGGCAGAAGGTGCCGCGTCGGGCCGCGCACTCGTCGTAGTCGTCCAGCAGGAACAGCCGGGGCATCGCGTAGTACTGCTCGTCTGCGCGCACAGAGGACACGGCTCAGAACTGTGTTTGTAATACGGTATCGTTTGTTTGGATTCCAAACGACTTCAAAAAGTTATCTGTCTCCTCGGCAGCAGGTTGTTGCGCGACCGAGGAGGTACATATATAATTTACTGCATATTTTCCGAGGGACTGGGCAGAGTCACAATGGACAACAATGCACTGTGTCGGTTGCACTATCGTGGAAACGAAACACGTGATGAGCATGAACTCAACACGTGTCATTTGTTTTGAAGTCAAATAAAAAACCTTTAATTCTAACATCTAGCTATAGTCTTATTTTACAGCCGGCTCATATAATCAACAAACAGTGTCGCTATGGTAATCAATCTGCATTAAACTGTTGGTAGATTATAGGGTAGATATGCCCTTTAGTCATGATGTAGGCATTTGTCAATGGTGACCTACTGTGACAGTTTTATTTGTTCCCAGGGTCACGTCCACCAGTGGTGGTATACCACCAGTGGTCCCCCTCTCCAGGCGAGATTACGTCTTTACCTACACAAGTTCAAAAGTTACCTATGAATTCCGTAGTTGTCAGAAGTCGCAATACCGCCCTTCAATTAGTACGTAGCATTGGTAACACAACTGGGATTATTTATATTTATATTAATAGCTCTTATTGTGATGATCGTAGCCATTGCGTATGTTGTCCGCTCGTGCAATCCAGGTCAGCGTGTCTTCTGCACAGGTAGGTAGGTATTACTGTACTCTCAGGCATCATTCAACCTAGATTTTCCGTTAGTGCACAGTAAACAGAAAAGCGCGCGATATAGTTATGAACACAGATTTTAAATAGTGATAATGATAATCCACTTATATGTCATTAAAGTTCGTATCGTTGCGATTACTGATTTTATGTGATAGAAATGATGAAACGGATTCATCTATTTATTTAGGTACAGATCTTCATTAACTTTATTACTTTAAACCAGCACTTCTCGAGCAAATAAATATATTTCACGCTATAAGAACGATTTGGATGAAATTTTATGTATAGATAGGGTTTTGCTGTTTGAGTTAACCTGTATTTCTGGTACGCATTATTTTACAAAAAAAAACATTTCGGTTCATGCAGGCACTGTAATATCGTCTGTGTAAAAAGGAACTCTTGAACCCATGATAACGAATTTCATAAAAAAAGAGGTACCGTGTTAGTAGAACCGAGTCGCATGTAAAATAACTCCGAAATGAATGCAGTTTCTTCTTTGACATTTGTTGTCGGACAGGTGTGTGCCGCCGGGAGTGCGTCCATGCCGCATATCCCAACTCTGGGAAGGGAATCAAAACCTACCTCCCGTCGGCCGAGCGCCATAGAATATGGCAAGAAGATATGTCATGTAGCACAAGTAAAAAACATTCTTCGGAAACCGTAAAGTTGAATTTTTTGTGATGAATCAAATATCTAAAGAATAATACAGACCTAAAAAATACATGTTTACCTACAAGTTCGTGCGGAACCCTCGGTCAGCGAGTCCGACTCGCACTTGGCCTGTATTTTTCCTGTATGCTTCGTCGGAGTGCGGTCTAGACATACCTAATTGATTTGTTTTCCTCAATACAGCGTAGTTTTTATCGAAATTTCAGCAACATCTCGACCAGCAGCTACTCCATGTTGAGGAAACGAAACCAATGTTGTAGTATCGATCGTGACACCCCCGGCCACCCACACTGACCCAGGTCCACCTGCCTGTGCCGGCACGTATCGTTCTAATTGCAGACTTGTGTAACTTTGTGTTGCTATTTTCGAGTAAAACCTTGGTCTAAAAAAATATGCGGTTTCGGAGGAAAACGATTATCATATTGAATATGAACTTTTGGGCATAACTAGAGGCGTAGGAAGCGACCGCGTCGTACGAAGCCATCGTCACCGCCGTCGACGGCCGCGGGAGTATCCGTGAGCAAATGGTGGCCTGGTGAGCACAGCGGGCGCGAGTTCGATTCCCGGCATTAAGATAAACGTGATGTAAGATCGCAAGCCCTCTTGTACGCCTCCTTGCCTCTCTACACTTATGTACAACGTGACACGTATATAATATTAAATAAAAATTTTGCAATATAATACGCAATATATATTGTAAATAGTGATACTCTATATCTGTACACAAATAAATAAAATTGAATGTGTCTGTTTAAAATGTCAAAATAATAGTATTTTAGTAAGTAGGTACATGAATTGCATTTCAAGCATGAAAATAATATTTTTGTCCGTTTGTTCGGGCTAACCTCCGAAACGTCTTGACCGATTTTGACGGTACTTTCACAAGCTGCTATTTGACATTACGAGTACAAACGGTCACTTCAATAGATTATTTGTACTACATGTACTTACCCTGAATAAAAATAAAATAAAATGTCAAAACTTAATTCAAGTCAATAACGGTGGCAGATCTGCGTTAGAACTGCGATACAGAGCTAGAATAGTATGTATGTGAATGAATGCCTCCGGCGCGCGTGGGCACCAGGATATACACAGGTCCCTTAGTGTAGTGGTGATGAGCGACAAGTAGGGATCGTGACCCCCGGCGCGTCTCGGTGAAGCGTATACTAGCTGTTCTGACCAGGAATTGTATTGCCTACTTTTTATGATGAAAATGTTGGGATGTAACGTCTCATGCGCCTGTAATTTCACCGGCACCCACACCCTTCCGGAACACAGCAATGCGATTTCACCACTGCTTGGCGGCAGATTATCAAATGCGAAAGCAGTACTACTCCGGCCGAACTCTGCGCAAGGTCTACTGCTGGTATGGGTCGCTACTCCCGCACCCCGGGCACAGGCGCAGGGGCCCCGAGGGTGCGGGAGTCCCTGTGCACGCGACCCACACGGACTATTACTTATTACAACTATAACTGTGTACAACTCTAAGTCGTCGTTTTTCGAAAACAAATTAACTTTTTTGTAAAGATTGAGAACGATTGCAAAAATAGATTAAAAGCGGACATCTTTTTAGAAGCTTCGAGTAAGTTTTTATCTAATACTAGCTGTTCCCCGCGCATTCCTCCGCGTGGCATATAATTTTTTTTTTTCTCGAATCCCTAATTGTCGTAATTTATTCCTTCTTACACCACCAGTCTGCCAGTGAAACTCTTTTTAAAATTAGTTCAGCCGTTTCGGAGACTTTCATCGTCTCTCGAGGGTACGGTGCTGAATTTTAGGATAAAAAGTATCCAGTGTCCTAACCCGTAGTATAACTTTAATTTATTACAAGTTTTATTTTAATTAAACCAGTAGTTTCGGCGCGATGCGCGGTTCAGGTACAGACTATACAAGGCAATACAGACAAACAAAATGATAAATATTACAATTTTGGCTTCAAAGTCGACTACGGAGTGCGCTCCAAAAAAAAATTTCAAAATATCTTCAAAGTACAGATTCGGATCTGTTACAGTTTTATTATAAGTATAGAAGATATATCTATCTTCTATAGTTGAGGCGTGAAACCGCAACTAACAAACACATTCGCATTTATAACACAAGTTTGTAATATATGTTATGAGGATGATATTGTAGTGTATTGGACGGCTCCGTGGCTTAGTTGGTAGTAGCCCTGCCTTCGAAGCGAGGGGTCCCGGGTTCGATTCCCGGCCGGGGCACACTTTGTGTGGTGAGCATGAAGTTTGTTTTCGGGTCTTGGGCGTTTGTCTTGTGTTTCTGTGTTTGTCCATGCCATTTTTTTTTATATATAATGATCATAGTTCGTAAAGAACTGCCAAGCAGAGATGCACTCGAGTCGCAGTGCTCCCAAAAAGTAGTTAGGTAGCGTTGTGGCGGCAGGGTACGGGTGCCGGTGAATTGCAGGTGCATAAGACGCCACGTACCCCGAGTGATCTCACAGGGTGTATAGGGGGGACTCTGGGCCGGTGGTCCTGCTGCTCCCCGCAGGTGACCCAAGTATTGGTTTACTGACCTGTCATCTCGTACCCGCCGACCGCCGCCGCCGCCGCCGCCGCCAAAGTGATCCAAATCCATCGCACCCCCATTCTCGTTCCCACACTTACGAACTAGAGTTTTAATGTATAAACTAATTATAAAAAACCACTCAATTTGTACTGAACTATTTGTGATGGTGTATGACTAGTATAATGAACGGGCAATATATATCTAGTACTGTCCCGGGAGCGTGGCGGCGCGCTAGTGTCGACTGTGCCGATATGTGTGCATCGCGATGCGGGGCCTACTGCCTGGCCGGCGTTATTATAAGTAAACAATGAACGGTACACACTAGTGAGAGCCGGCGGGTTCGCTCGCGTGTCCGCGGACCGGAGGCGAGAGATGGAATGCCCGCTCGGCGGAGTCGCGTCATATATGAACCTACGAAAACAAAATACCTATCTGTAATAATTAATTCTGCAGTAATGACGTCGCGGACCACAGACTGTCGCGGAGTGCCGACGACAGGTGACGACGTGCAGGCGCGGGGACTTTCCCAGAGATGGATCACATTCCAGGCGATACATACAGACAGACGGCACTCATATTTTGCAATCGATCTAAATCTTAATTATGGTTTTAAGTAAAAAATATTTAAAAAGAATATTGATGTCTTTATATATTACTAGCTACGCCCCGCGGTTTCACTCGCGTAGTTCTCGTTCCCGTGGGAATACGGGGATAATGTAGCTTTCCATTGGTGAAAGAATGTATAGAATCGGATTGCTTGATTTACAGCAATGCCGTCAATAGCGTCGAACGAAGCTGTTTACATACTGTTCACATACTGTTCACATACTGTTCACATACTGTTCACATACTGTTCACATACTGTTCACATACTGTTCACATACTGTTCACATACTGTTCACATACTGTTCACATACTGTTCACATACTGTTCACATACTGTTCACATACTGTTCACATACTGTTCACATACTGTTCACATACTGTTCACATACTGTTCACATACTGTTCACATACTGTTCACATACTGTTCACATACTGTTCACATACTGTTCACATACTGTTCACATACTGTTCACATACTGTTCACATACTGTTCACATACTGTTCACATACTGTTCACATACTGTTCACATACTGTTCACATACTGTTCACATACTGTTCACATACTGTTCACATACTGTTCACATACGTACTCGCGACCAAACTTCACGTACCGGTAAGTTCGTTTGATCATTCATTATGTTTCACAGCTTCATTCTTTGAGATTTAACGTTTTTACATTTTGTAGGATGTTTAAAGTAAGAAAAAATGTTAAACTATTCCTGTTCATTTACACTAATCTAGCATAAAACAGAAATCACATAAAATAAAAATCATTAGACATTATTATAATTTTTACACATTTGCTCGTAAAGCGTCTATTATTATTGTACACCAATTTCAGTATCGTAATGTATCTCATTACGCACTGGTGCGTTATTGTAATGTAAAGCGCACGGTTTATCAAGAAGGTCCGTCTAAAAAGAAGGGTACTTTTTAAAATCTTTGCAAAGAGTTTTTATGTCAGATGGTCAACATTTTATGAATAAAATGTACTTTGGGAGATAAAATATAATAAATAAACATTTAAAACTTTAATTTAATTAATTTTGACAATAAATCAAGATGATGTTACAGCATCATCTGTAACAAAAAAACAAAAATATTAATTTACTTTATTAGTAATAAAGGCTGTTTTTTGTGCATTTGCCTTAAAAAAAATGCGCTGATGCGCGCGCATCGCTAATTTGTGAAGAAGTGAAAATTATTCTGCACGCTTTTTCTTTTCGCTGTATTTTTTTTATTTGAAAATGAAGTATTGGTGAAGTAATTCTTGTAGCAATATCGCCTCGGCTGTAATTTTTAACTTACCGCACTTGTATCATAATGTACTATAATGCTTATTATTAGAATTAAATAGAATCGACCTTGCAAAATCATAGAATCATAATTTATTTCTCTATCATAAAATTTGGCAAAATCATGTGAGTTATGAGACCTACCTGTAGTTTTTCTAATCATATCGAGTCCCAACTGTAACCTTTAGAGGTGGAAGGGTGTCTGGTACTATGAGCACTAAATGTACCGGTATCCACTCCCACCACCTGCTACTGCTGAGTGTGTTCGATCCAGTGGCTGAGGCGTCGAGCTGATACCTTTGAACATGGCTTGCCGTAGCTTATAAATAAGTAATCATTGTTAGGTGAACGCAATGAACTAGTTTTATTCATGTAGGAAATCAAACTAATAGGTTTGTATGTGATCGGTAATTTTAATTGATATTTTCCTTCCCGAACACACAGTATTACTTAATTTTGCACTAGAGCCACCAGAGTGAGAGTCATTTTTGATAATATTTCTATTTTAATATTATCATGGGGCCACTTTGGTGCCAAAAACTCGAATACGATTGAAGGATCCCATGTGACATATATCTCGGTACAGACGGCCTCAACCTAAATATTCCTTTCATAAATCGCCCAGTTCTATAGTCATTAATATAATCAATTCCTGATAAGGCTGATTTATAAGCGTTTACTGTATTATACTTAGAACCCTTGTCAAATACTTCTGTTAGAAATTCTAATACAATAGGTACACATGTATCTAAATGGCTATAGTTATGGTTTTTACAGTAAATCACCCAGGCTTTAATAAAACCATCATTGCTTATAGGTATTATCTGCCAATGAGGATAGTATTATACATCATGAGTGAAGATTTCAATTTACAACTATCACGGTTCATGAGATACAGCCTGATGACAGACGTACAGACGGACAGCGGAATCTTAGTGATAGGGTCCCGTTTTCTCCTTTGGTACAGAACCCTAACAACAGATGTTACAAGATATTTAGTTTGTCGCGGAGGCACAGACACCGCGCGCCGCAGCGCGCAACATATTAATGAATGATAACGATGAACTTACCGAAGTCAAGTATTAATAACTTTTAACGCAAACAATAACTAGATAACACTGCACCGACCGCGGAGGTAACATAAATGTCGCTCGGATAAACCACATTACACCTACAAATAAAATATGTAAAAGATTATATCACTAGCTACGTCCGCGTGGAATTTAACAATTTTGAGTCGGAAACCTAAATTTTTTTCTAAAATAAAAGTATCCAAGTTACTCCTTATAACATCAACTATCTGCCGATGAAAGTCCCGACAAAATCGGTCCAGACGTTTTGGAAATTAGCCGGAACAGACAGACAGAAGAAACAGACAAAAAATTTAAAAAGGAGTTTTGTTATATTATATTTATCTTATACCTTTATCCTATCAAATGCATTTGTTTAGCAAAAAGGCAATTCTTATAAAAAAAAGTTAGCAGGAAAGAACGGAGATTTGAAAAGTTGCCCGGAACATCCGGAAACCGATGATACAATTAACCTTGGTTGTAGTTGTCAAAGTGAAAAATCTTTATTTCCGTTGTATTCCGACATTTTTTTCAATACATAGATAATGTTCGTAGGTGATCATTCGCTGCAAGTGATGCAAGAGGTACGGCACCTACTCTAGCATCGTCTGCAACTGTCTCTGGCCGCGAACATTTGTTAATAACAATGGCAACTCGATTCAGCCACCGTCAAATATAATTATATGTTAGGTGTATACCTTCGCGCGCGGGTTCACTCGCCTGGTATGTGCAGCTACTCTATTGTAACTTGGAAAAGTGCTTCCGTACAAATATCAACCACAGGAGTAGAGGAATTTTGGAGTTTTTAATATATTGTGTTTATAAGTGAATCGTAGTTTACAGAGAACTTTCATGAAATGCTTCTGATTGTATCAAACTGCAGAATATCGGAAGAGGTGATACTCGTAGGTAAATTTAAGTAAGGTAACTCAAATTGTAGAACAGGAAGAGAGAAAAACTATTAGTTTTTCAAAATGCTGATGGGCGAGTATGAAGTGCGTGTCGACGTGGATGAGCGTGTTGACGTGGATGTGCGTGTTGACGTGGATGTGCGTGTTGACGTGGATGTGCGTGTCTCTAGATGGAACGTGCTGATGTTAAAAGGTTACCACGTTTTAACCTCCACCCGTAACAACAGCAATGCGAGTTAGGTCTGCCCGAGCTACGAGTAAGTATGAGCAGAGAAGCGGCCGTCACCGGACGGCACCGGGAGGTCACCGGCGTGGCCTGGCGGCCGGCAGGCCACCGGCAGGTTGGATATACACATGAAATTACATTATTTTCATTTTTAGCCTCAATTTCTGTAACAATTGTGTACTCGGTTATAAAACATGATTTGTTTTATTCTTTTAGTACTCAAGTACCTATCGTTTACTTAAAATACACAGTAGCAAACAACAGCCACACATTTTTGAATAAATAAAATCAACAAAGTTGTGTATGATAAGATGAAGATTCTCATATAATAAAGTATGTATGTAATTTTATGTTTAATAAATCAATACTGATAATAAAACTGTAACAAGTTTCATTCGGTATATTGAAGATATTTTGAAATTTATTTTTTGTTGTGATAAGTAAAAATGCAAGTAATGGTTTAGTATCGATTGCAGAGTGCCCCAACTCTATAATAGATACTGAAGTCAAATACATTTATTTTATTTTTTGTCTGTTGTTAGCTTTCACCCCCTCACCCGAGGGAAATGTACGGAATTTCGGGATAAAAAGTATCCTCGTAGCATGAACTCAAATCGTGCCAAGTTTTATTTGAATTCATTCAGTAGTTTCGCAGTGCGCGGCCAAGATACAGACAGTCAGACAAAAAGGAAAGAAATTATAGTGTTGGCTTCAGTGTCGGCTACTGCAAAAAAGTTTACAAACTATCTTCAATGTACAAATTTGGACCTACAGTTTTACTATAAGTATAGATAATTAGACGGTTTTTTTGTTTGCTAAGTCACATGTTTCCTTGTGTACGGGACGAACACACGTGCACACACTAGTGCCGCCGGATGTGCGTCATTCTAACATGTATCCATCTCTCCGTTTCCGGTGTGTGCTGCGGAGGGGCGGAGCCAGGAACAAGTACTGACGATAAGTTTTACTGAGAATGTTTATAATGATTATTTTGAGGTTTTGTTGGAAACTGTGAGTCATATGACTGTAGTTATGTATCCTTGTACTTGTTATGTTATGCAGGGTACTGTAGGTAATATATGGGTCCCGGGATCATAGGTCACACATCCTGAAAAACGACGTGTCCAGTTCCCTGCGTCCTGCCGCTTTCATCGGACCTGCGCTCTCGGCAGCAACAGCGCAGCTTTACAGAAGCACGGCGTCCGTCCGCTACCGTCGGATTTGATCAATTTATGTATTGACATAGGCATATGAAGGTATCATCAAACGACTATTCAATTAATTATCAATAATTATTGACTATAGCTTTTTCAGGTTATAGTCAATTTTAAGTTGAAATACCGTAATATTAAATAAAGCGGGTTGTATGGTCGTCCCGACAATTAACTCGTACCTCTATTAACTGTACAATTAACACACTCATACCTCTGCACTAGGATTCCCTGTGTCGCAGATTGGCATGGACGTACATAGAAACACAAGACAAACACCCAAGACCAGAGAACTAACTTCATGCTCACCACACAAAGTGTGCCCTGGTCGGGAATCGAACCCGAGACCCCTCGCTCCGAAGGCACGGCTACTACCAACTAAGCCACGGAGTCGTCAAATTGTACCATCCTATTACCCGAGTTTCACAATAAACGATTTGTATATGAAACAGTGAAACATATTGTTCTTTCATGTGTAAGACGGAGGAGACATCAGCAAAGAGCAGATGACTTATAAAATCACGTGATGGCCACGCAAAGTTGAGCTTGCGTCTGTGTACCCCGGTCTCCTGGTCTCCCGGCCTTCACTCCTGCTCAGAGGCAGCCTCCGAGCCGACAGACCGCCGCGCGCCGGCAGCCTCTCTGCCGCTCCTTGCCGCTACGTAATGGTGACGCAGGTACTACTGATGTAAGTATACCTACATTAATGTTACTTATTTCACTACCGTTAGCAAAAAACAACCGAAAATCATTTTAAATTATTGTTTTTCAAAATTGATAGCCGAAGGTCTCCGTAAAGATATATTGTGTAAATTATCTCTAGTCTAATGACTAAGTAGGTAACTAAGTATTTCATAAATTAATTTGATGATTGTGTACTTTAAAGCCAGTAATATACCTACGTATTCTGGCCTATTATTATACCTTCTAGTACAGCAGGCCAGGTCGCATAGCGCTGCGCTCGTCTCTCTGCGATGGATGTGGAACATTTCATGCGCCTATATCTAACCCACATCCTTCCTCCGTAAGCACCACTTGCACTACTGCTTGGCGAGAGGAGTGGTGGCAGTACTTCTGCTACTTTATGTTGGTGCTTCTACGCCACCAATACACACCTACGAACGCGACCAACACGGACCATGACCTCCAAGGCAAGACGTTCTTGACCAATCTCGTGTGATGATTGCGCCGTTATTTTAATATGCCTACATTTTTTTTGCCGTAGTGTCGTATCAGCTTACCTTGTTGCGCCGAGGGTTAAATTAAAATGTAAGCTATGTTTATCCAACTTGGCGAGTTTATTTGCACGTCTGAACGGCGCGCCTGTCGCGTCACGCGTCACGCGTGGCGTGGCGTGGCGTGGCGTGGCGACGCTTGCTCGCCGAGTTGTATAACGGCGAGCAAAAGTGCAAGCCAAAACCACAAATATAATAATACTAAACACTCTAGCACTACTACTAAGCACCAAAACACTCTTCCAATTGTAACTATTTCGAGTTGTTTGGTATACCTAAAGACAGTTTTAACCTAGATCACATGCAGGAAACGATGGACAGGCTTCGCCCTTGGGAACCTGCGTCTCGATCACGGGGACCCCTGTGTCAGGTAATTCTAAATAACATTCATGCACATTTCACATAGTTAACGTTCATCACCATGATTTTATCAGTGGCAGTCATTTTCCGTCTCCGCTTTTTACCGGGGAGAGATTCATACACGCCCGACTACCCCCGATGTCTTTAACCCCTTTGTTAACATAATATTTTCAAATTGCCATTCACAATTGTAATTTAAGAGATCTCTATTAGGTATTCAATACTAAATAAGTTAAAATAGACAAAAATGTCATATAAATTAATATCACATCATCAAGTCTATAAGACTGCACAAAACACCTGCAGTCCTTTGTCGCCCCATTTGGAAGAGTGACAGCTCCTCAATTGAAAGCCTGATTAAAATATCTGCGCAATCCTCAGTGAAGCTTGCTTGCGGCATCGTGCAGGGCGGGACCCGTGACGTGCGTCCGTCGACGATGGACGCTGACGGACCGGCCAGGAAGGCTCGGGTCGGTGGGTCACTGGGATGATCTTATAGTGCATCCGAATGATGCACTAATGATAGACATGGTTTGCTATTCAACAATGAGGCTGGCTTTGTTAACTATTTTAAGCAATACCTCATTCAAACATTTAATAAAATTACAATGGCAATAATTCACTACCTTGGTGTTTTGCTTTTAAAAAACATATTACGTGTTAATATTCACATTACATTACATATATACTCACTTGATTTTGAAATGAAATCGTGTGAAACGGAGTGTACACGATTTCTTTATATTATTATTATGTATATGTTTAGTTTTTTCGTTTTCGTTTCGTGTTTCCTCTAGTATGACGTGACAAGTTGTGCAACGACAACATCTATAATAATAAACAGGTAATTGTTGATATCATTTATTATGTACATGACATCCTTCATGTTGCATGAAGTATTGTTAACACAATAATCATCAAACTTAGACGTCCGTGGGAAACCAACTATGACATCAGAAAAATTTAAAATGCTACAGGAAATATTTTTTGTATAATTTACCCCTCTATTCGCACACGGACCGGACTTGAACCGCAACCAAACAAAATTCAAAGGTACAATATCATGTATCATGTAATTATAATTTAAAACATTTTAACCATTCAATTAACATGGAGTAAATTGAAGATAAAATAATTATGCATAGTTATAGTTACCTATTATATATTATTATCTAAACGTTTATCAAATGTAAACATATTTTAAAAGATAATATATGATAGACTAGCCGACCCGGCGAACTTCGCACCGTACGCCATTTTGAATGGGAAAAATCATTTTCCTTTAATTTTATGTTTTCGTCAATTTGTACAACACAAAGACAGAGACAAATACAATAAATCAAAAACCATGAAAATCCCTCTTCATCTGTTTCTTCCCCTCGGTTTGATCGGTAGGGTTGGAACGGTTAGGGTTGGAACAGACGTAAACATAACAAACAAGATAAGCTAAAACATAAAAAAAACTGACTGTAATAATAATTGACATATCTGTGTGCATGTAATGTGCCTAAGGAGTTTCTGTGACACGTTATATGCTCACGAATGTTTACCTACTTGTGTGTGTAATATTTGACGTGTCCAAACGATACTTGAGATCTAAAGGAGTAAATAAGTTAGGGTTTGACTACTACGGATGTACGCGAGCCGAGGAAGGGTACCAGGTCATTAATGTATTGTAATTTGCCGTTCGAGGCTCCAACGGGACTATATAGAGTTTAAGACCATGTCACTACTCGTACATGGATGTGTGTTATGATAATTAGGTTTGTACACTTTTATTTCTTATTCTTTAAAACTTACAATATTAGTAGTCTATAACTTAGCCTTACAAAGTACACTTAAGTGTATATCACTTCACAAGTTCACCTCACTGCGAGCACACCGCTCGACGCCACCGGTCTCCTCGGAAACCTTTCCGTTCACTGTCCGCAGGCTGGTTCTAATTAGTTTGAGACAAATCTGGGAGAATCCTAGTACGTACTCTCAGATTGACAATCAACAACAACATTAACACACTCATACCTCTGCACTAGGATTCCCTGTGTCGCAGATGGCATGGACAAACGCAGAAACACAAGACAAATACCCAAGACCCGAGAACAAACTTTATGCCACCCCACAAATTGTGCCCCAGCCCCAATCGAACCCGGACCCCTCGCTTCGAAGGCAGGGTTACTGCCGACTAATCCACGGAGCCACTGGTTAAAAACCATTATAACATCAGCTATCTGTCAGTGAAAGTCCCGTCGAAATCGGTCCAGCCTTTTCGCAGATCAGCCGGAACGGAAAGACGCACAGACAGACACAAAGTTCAAAAATGTCCCTCTACATAACTGGCGATGTTCATAACGTTTTCTTTGTTGAGGCTTCCTTCTCCAAGGGCTTGAAGACCAGCGCGTTGACGAGCCTCAGGATCGGCATCTCCACCATGAGTGTGAGCGGGATGGCTATCACGTAGCTCAGGGTCCCCGTGGCCAGGCAGTCCACCAACTGGAAAGTAGTTATAGTAGTTTGTACCATACGGGAAACAATCTATACTTTTACGGCGAGAGAACCCTGGACCAACCCTCGCCGTAAACTCAGTTGTCTTAGGAAAAAATATTTTGGTTTAGAGTTGTACTCTCTACTCGTCAACTCTCTCTATGAGAAGTTATACAAGAAGATCCTTATGATCATTTTTCAAAACACCGTTACTGTCACAGGGTTTTTATTAAAATATATTAAGTGCGTAAACACTCCAGCGTCTTAAATTTTTTTGTATTTGGTTTATTTTCGGTCTTCGAAAATATAACCATATATCTGAATATCGTGATAAACTCCATTGGCTCTCTATCCGCCTTCGCCGGAATGCTCACATCCTTTCGCTACTCTGTGGGGACCTTAACAATGTGCACTCCTTGCTATTTGAAGGCACGGTTTGAGCTCCTTCGTTCATAGAATCCACGCACTCTTCGCCCTCCAAAAAGCCTACTGCTAAAAACTCCGGCACACAAGCTTTTCTGGGAACTCGTATACGGTTCAAGCTGGCCGGTCATGGATACGTTACCACTCTCCATAAGACAAGCTCGTTGTTTGTAAATATTTTATTAATATAACTTTATACAATAATATTTTGAGATCGTGTACACCGCCGACCAACCTTCCAAGCCACACATTCGTCTCCATTGAAAGGTTGCCTGGAAGAGATCACTTCTAAGCAATAAAGCCGGCCGTTGTACATTATTGTTTAAGATTCTTTGTACATTTATTTATATATAGCAATAAAGTGTTTTTGTATTGTATTGTAAATAATTTGTAACGTTCCAGCACTAATACAATAATCTACACCTGGACGTTAGGCCAGTTTGAACATATAAAGAAACTCGACATCGACTGGCGGAGAACAACACCAGCTCGGTGGAAGACCTTCCCTTTCCTGGGAGAACTCATGTTAATTTCCAAACCCGAATTTGCTCGTAAAGCATCATCAGCACAGGTTGCTTACTGCGTCAAGGAACGAGGTGGAGATGGGCTGCGGGCGCGCGGCCGCTATGCAGGTGATGACGAGCCAGTGCACCATCAGCACGGAGAGAGACATGCGCCCCATCGCGTGCCAGCCGTTCCACGAGAACCAGTTCTTCATCCACCCTGAAAGTAAACAGAGGCATATCATTTGAAACGCTCCTCTGCCCACGATTGTATCAGTTCTACTTGGCTCCATCCGTTCTTGTGATGTCACTCTGAGAAAGTGAATATGGAATATCGCAGCTCATTTGACGTAATAAACTGGAACAATGTTTGTTGGTTTCAAAATGATGCATTGCAAGTTTGGGGGCATGGAGTTAAGTTTTACGTATTGCTGTAGCAGGAGGACCGACCTGTAGCGCCATTGAAAATTCCCAGCATGGCGAGGGCGGCGAGGAGGCTGATCACCGGCCTCTCGAGCGCCACGTACGACGCCATGAACAGCGGGTCAGTGATCTCCCGGATCCAGTTCCCGGCCACTATCCACGCCACCCCGGTCGGGAACACGATCGTGTACATCCATCGGAACAGCTGGAACAACACACAGATCTTGTAATATACTCGTACATCCTCAGACCGGAACACACCGATGTATTACTTGTTGCATTAGTCACAGATATTATTATACTATACTATACTAGCGTAGGCTAAGTATGGCGTCAAAGTTGTCCTGTAAGTAAGTCGCGCCTCCCCGTGGGGCACTAAATTATTTCATGCGACAGAAACAGCGCCTTGCAAATCCGAAGCAAACCCACAATGGAGTTTCTCTAAACCTTGATGTGCGCGTGGGCATCTGACAGACACAAGCTCTCATAGAAACGCTGTCTGTACATCTCTTTGAGTTGGGGGCGAGGTGACATGAGCGCTTGCAGTTGTCCAGCTCGAGGTCACTCACTATTTATGAGGCTATTTTAATGTAAAGCACAGATAATATAATATTACTCTAAAGTATCAGAACGATCCGACGACCGCCTGATGAATGATGTTAAGTGATGATCGTCATCAATAAGCAACAGTGACAAGGCTCAAACCCTCTCTTTGAGACGTGGGAGATCATTCTGGAACATTCCTCAGAGGACATCGAAAAAGTCTGGAGAGCGTTGTTGCGGCCCAGTGGAAGAAGGGGGCAATCAAATCCTATCAGTTTTTTTGTGTGAGTAGGCCTATGCGCTTACAGTGGGAACGTTAGAGGCGGGCACGGGGCGCAGCCTCGGGCTAATGTTTGCTGACACGCTAACTCACTCTGTAGTCGTTGGGCTGTATGTTGTGCTCGTACAGGTAGAAGTGCAGGCGCGCCAGCAGCAGCCCCACCAGGCAGGCGGGCAGGCTGCCCCACGGAGAGATGTACAGCCGGTAGAACGACTCCACGCCGTGGTACATCGTGTGCATCGTCCTGGGACATTTTATCAATAATATAATTAAGGTGCATATTGATACACGAGAAGTTATTTTCAACGGACTTCAAAATAGAAGGTTTTCAATCCCACTGTATTTTTTTTTTCATTTTTGTTAACTCAGATCTCCGTCATTTATGTTTTTTTGGTACTCTTAAGTTACTTACTCATAGGATACTTTTATTTCAGAAAAAGAATACAACATCCGCGCAAAAAAGCTTGCTAAATTCCACAGCCAGTTCAGAATATTTTTCATCCGATTTCAGTTCGTTAAACATTTCTGACACGCTATAACAGTTCAAAGACTAACAATTTGTATTTATGTTGAGTACTCGTATTAGGATACTATATCGTAACGGTAAATTACCGGTTTTAGATCTGTTAGCGGCCCGACTGGCGATGTAGCAGTAGCAGGTATTGCAGGATTATGAACTAAACATTTTTGACACCTTCCTATATAATAAGGAAAAGGTTCTCACTCGGGATAGACGATGTACATGAGAGACTTCCAGTTGAAGACGTAAGCCAGGCCCGCGTTGAGGAGGCAGGAGGCCACCGTCAGCGCAGTGAGGATGGACAGGGCGGCGCCAGTTGACTTCTTGGACAGGTAGATCGTCAGGATCACCGCTAAGACGTACAGCTGCATATCGGTGGCCAAAAACCTTCAAGCAAAAAGCAACAAGTTTAGTCTTGAGTTTTGAGTTTAGTCTCGCTTGAGATCCAGGTCACATTTAGTCATGGTGTGACAAAAACACACTTCACAGATATAAAAAAATGTACCACGGCTCACCAAACGATCTAAATCTTTATCTCCTCCCATTCAAGCAAGCCTCTCTATTCTAGGACATGCCAGAGACTATTCTTCTTTGTCTTTCACCGTTTTAAGGATTTTAAATTAAGAACTCACCAGGTCTGTATGAGGCAGTGATCGTCGGCTTGCACCAAGTTGTTGATGTACAGCGCTTGCGCCCAGAACTTCTGGCGGCAGATCTTGCTCTCCGCCTCCACCAGGAGCGGCCACATGGGGCCAGCTCGGATGTGCGGCCAGAACGTCGCCGCAAAGCCCAGCACCAGAAGATATACTGGAGTTATCCTGGAAAACAATAATTCATTTATTGAACAAAGCGAAAAGTAAAACAAGAGGGCAGACAGCAACTATACAACTCGGACTCTGGCGTCCGCATGCCAAGACCCGAGGGCCCTCGCACCCACTCCGCTTTGAGGCTGTGTGATGATACTTTGAGATAACTGGTTACCTCAGCTCATAACTACAGCAATACGACCAAGGTCAATCCGAGCCCATCACCTGAGACGGGGAATATCCCCGTCTCGTACATTTGATTTCACCGACGCCCACATACCTCCCAGAAGAAATAAACAGAAGAAATATGATAAGGATCTCGAGTGCACAAGTGGCATCAGGCATCTGTGTTGCCAGTAATTCCTCGGTGTTCCAGTATGACAGTACAGTACTGCTACTGAAAGGCTGTCAAGAATAAATAACGACAGGTGCGTACCCAGGGGGGGGGGGGGGCAGAGGGGGTAGCTGTCCCCCCCTGGATATTTAAGTTAAGAAGCGATTAAGAGTTTGTGTATGAAAGAAGCCGCGGACGATCCAACCTAAAAAATCTGATTTGCCCACAACCCCCCCCCCACCCCCTGGCTAGAAGCCGGGTACGCCCATGAATAAAGACGAACGCCATTGCCCAACATCATTAAAGTGGGTATGATTAAACCCATAAAATCTAAGGTTGCGGGAATTCACTCTGAGGCCAAATTTTGCGTTCCCTTTTAAGTCGACGTCGATTAATCGTCTAAATATATCCGCGGAGGTCGCCGCCCGCATACAATCTATTATTTGGCACATATGGAACCTACAACTAGGCCAATGCCACTCAAATCTATGTCATTAATAAAATTGGCACTTCCGGAATATTTTTTGGGAAATTATGTATCGCGTATGGTGTTTACCTTCGAGTGACCTTTCAGCTGTTGTCGCGGCGGCTCGCCAGCAAGTCATGCCGGGTGTGATCCCTGATCAATGGTGTAGGTATCATTGTTGTTTGTCTAGCTCAGAGCGAAACGTCACGGTAGCGGGTCGGGATTTTTTCTGTTCTTTTTTTATGTTATGTGGCCATGAGTTGGTCGCCATTTACCACCACATAACTTATTCACATAAAAAAAAATAACTATTTTTGGCAAATTGATGAATCAAGTTCATACAGATTCAAATGTAGGCGTGCGTTAATGTATCTTTTTTTCAATCCACGTTTCTGTCATAATATATTATAGTATAATGTGCTCCCCTATTCCAGTTTATTTTGTTTGGCTTGTTGAAGCCCATGGCAATCGGACAAAAGCCCCGAGAACTGAAATTTTGAAGACATACCTGGCCACTCGCTTGAGTATACAGAGCGGGAGCATATTCATCTTCAGCTGGTGGACCTTGGAGAGGATCAGCAGATTGTAGCTCAACAGGAAGCTGGATACCACCAGGAAAATCATCACCACCGAGGTGCCGTTCATGAAGATCATGAACACAGGGTTTCGCGCCACCTGATATATCGAAAACAAAAACAATTATTCATAATTCATAGTAAAACCTTTTCAAAGGATTGGAAAACATTAATAATTGGAAGAATCGATGGAACGTCTTGGTACCGGAGTGGGTAAAACATGCTTAGGATAGGAACATACCGATTCAACATATCGAGGGTTGTAAACATACAGCATGTCGTGGATGCAGCCCGTGTGGGCGCCGATTATCAGGCACATCAGGAACACCCTGCAACATATTATTATATCACTAAAGTGACGGGACGAGCTGAATGCCCACCTGATGTTAAGTGGCTGCCTCCATCCATAACAACGGCACTACGACTCACCACCCAAATATGAGAACCTAGTTAGCCGAGACAGAGATGTAGCGTCTCAATGTAATTTTGCTTTTCTTCGGAAACACAGCCATACGAGACTACTGCTTATCGGCAGATTCCCAGGCGCGGCACGGGTGCTACTTATACTATTTGTCGCTTCTTTCTCACCTTTCTTTAAATAAATTGCAATTCGCTACGTCCATGTTATTGATTATTGCGGACATCCGTCTCATTGCATTCGTTTATTTTTAAACTGTCTTCATCTGAACCCATTAGATAATTTCTGTAGACATTACTTCAATGCCATGCAATCAAATTAATCTCATATATTTTTAGAAAACAATGGCAACTAACCTTAGTTTGTTATATCTGTGTTATTTATCTTTATTAATTTACTGTGTCGTTTTTAACGTATATATAATAAAACATACATACAGGGCGAACGAGAACAGATATGGTTAGAGATCTACAATCACCTACTTTTAATTAATTTTAACGATACCAAACAAGTTCTACCAAAACTCTTAAAGTTAACCTAATGGATTAGCACATGCATTGAGTGGCACATTCTCTCATCTAAATAAATGGTCCAACTAAAACAAAACTCTATTATCGGTTTGACAAATCCCTTGGTTATCAGTCAAGGTGAGGTGAACCTGATGACAGCGGGTTTTCTCTGCACGAAATCTACTGATAGAAAGATAAGGCATGGCACCCGTCACTCTGAGCCTTGGAGATGGAGCACTAAAGTGCCTGGAGTTTCATTTCTTCTGCGACTGCTGCACAAACAGTCAACCAGGGATGCTCGATTATGTTGTGAGTAGAGTTACCTGAGTCCCTGCACAGGAGACAGCGCGTTGAGGCGAGGGTCGCCTCCTTCGTAGTTGGCGGTCAGCCGCCGCCAGTTCGACCGGAGTGACCACAGCACCAGCGTCTCCCTCTCTGAAACAGTATCCGGGTTTCAACGTTTCGATGCACGAGAGGCTCCGGCTGGTGGGAGCAACCTAGGAAGGAGTTTAGGCACATGACTCCGAGAAACGGATTCTAAATAATCAACAACTTCTTTATGTTCATAATAATTTCTTACTTTTGCCTCCATCTCCAGAAAAGGAGTCGTAAACAGTTCCGATGAAATTGCAAACCACCAGAACCGCTGTGACGGCCAGCACCAACTTCTGGGACAGGTCGTACGGCTCCGGGGACTGTTTCCTGGCGTACTCTTGAGCGTGAGTCTTGCAGTACTTCAAGGAAGTCAAGGCCAGACTGAGCTTGCGCTTCTTCCCCCACTGCGCGGCGCACTGCTCGAACCGGAGGCTGGCGTTCCTCTCGGTGGAGGGGCAGCGCTCGGACACGCAGTAGCCGCGGTGGACCAGCGTGCGGTTGAAGTGGAACGGGTCGCTTGAGTACTCCTGGAGACAATGACGTTGACGTCGAATATGTAGTTACGCTAACAAATAGTTATTATTATTTGTCAAAAATATTGTTTGACCTCTGAGCCTAACAACAAAACAGTCCCAAGAATTGAAATGATGTTAAAACTGTTGTAATGATAAAAAATAATCTTTTTCTGCTACAAAAGATTCAAGAAATTGTATACTTGTTATTTATACAAGCGGACAACTCCAAATCATTGATTTAATTGATTTGCAACACGGTCTCTATCTGCTTTGAATTTGTTAGGAAGTTATTTGATTTAGCTGTAATACTGATTGGTTAGATCTATGGATTACTTCTATCTAGAACTATTTCAGTGAGATTTTGATACTTGTGGCGGCAACACTGTCGCCCCATCCCAACACTAGATGTTAGAGAGAGACAACAACAACACGACTTACGATGAAGGGAGTTATGGCAGTGTAAAATAATGATGTCTTATTATAATTCTTAGTTGATGTGTAAAGAAGGGAGTAAAATAATATGTTGGAATTGGTGACACAATAGTTTCATTCCGGCCCTCACCATCCTCAGTGGTGACCCCGACGTGATCTACACATCACATAACCTTCTTGCAAAAACACATCTTGCACGTGGCCGGTCACTCGCCGCAACGAACACCGACGACAAAGTGACGGGTACAACAAAGCACCGACGCCTGCGCCCCGTGCTCCGCTGCCGCTCACCGTCCATCGTTGACGTCTGCGCCCCGTGCCCCGCTCCCGCCCACCGACCACCGCCGACATCCGCACCGCTACGAGTTGCATGCTCATCGGCTCATCGCGCACGACTAGACGCATCAGCTGAACATAGATTTTGGATTTTCAACGCTGAAAAGCCGACGCCCGTCGCCCGCTGCCCGATGTCAGCAGGGGTTGGTACATACATCGCGAACGTGTCAGTGAGTGAGTTCTGGAGTTCCATGCATCAGTGAAAACATTGGGGTAAATAGCATCTTAATTTTATCATAAATAGGATTACAATTTTAGTAATCCTAAGTGTAAAGTCTAATTAGATACATAATTTTTCTAATTAGTCCTTTTTTTCATGGTATTTATTGTTTGTTATTGGAATTCTCAAGTAAGGGATAATTGTTAAGGTCTAACTGCAAACTAATTTACCCTATCCTATCATATATTTGTCTGAGATCCTGACACAATATTTAGCTTAGAATTCTTTACATGCTGTACCTTCTTTATTGAGAATACTATTTTCAATTTGATTTTATTTTATTTTAATTTTGATCAGTGCCAGTCGCAGCACTAAAAATCTTACAAAAACTTCTTGTATTCGGGTTAACAGTTTTGTGCTGTTTTGTATAACTTGTACCTTTGTATGTACATATTCAAACTGCATAAAGTTGAGTAAAGTAAAAATATATTTATTAAAGTATAATTATAAATTATTTAATATAATTTAATTGTGTTTCACTAGGAGATTTGTTTTACCATAACTTTTGTAACTTTCTTTTTTTTTAAGGGTTGTTATTGTTATTGTTTTTATTTTTTTTTTTCATTCCGGATTTATGTTCTTTTTATAATGGCGGCAGAACAACAGATACAAGCTCTTCAGGAGCAGTTACAAGCTCTGCAAGCAAGTCAGGCTAGCCGAGCTATGGCAGTATCGGTTAAATTACCTGCCTTTTGGCCGGATAAGCCAACCGTATGGTTTGGCCAAGCAGAAGCTCAATTTGAACTAGCAGGTATTAAGCAGGACCGGACAAAATACAGCCATATAGTGGCCATGCTGGACGCCCGAGTTGCTGGAGAAGTGGCCGACATCATAGAAAACCCTCCGGAAGATTGTTACAACTATCTCAAAACAGAATTGATCAAACGCCTGTCGAACTCAAGAGAGGACAGGGTACGCAGACTTTTGGGAGAAGAGGACATAGGTGATCGAAAGCCATCGCAATTTTTGCGCCACCTCCGCTCCTTGGCTGGATGCGCATTCAAAAGTGATGACATAATCCGGCAGCTGTGGATGCGACGGTTGCCCAACAATGTGCAAGCAATATTGGCAGCCCAGCAAGACCTGCCATTGGAAAAGGCAGCTGACATTGCTGACAAAATTGTTGAGGTGGCTGCACCAGTTTCAGTGCATGCAGTAGGGGATCCATCATCAGAGATTTCTCAACTGGCTCTTCGAGTGGAACAATTAACCAAGGTTGTGGAAGCACTTAGTGCTGACCGATCTCGACCAAGGTCCCTAAGTAGAAATAATAGAGGACGCTCCAGATCCAGTTCATCAGCTCGTTCCTCCTTGTGCTGGTACCACAAGATATATAAAAAAAAAGCAAACAAATGCACTAAACCCTGTACATGGAAGGATTTGGGAAACGAGGATCGCGGTCAGTAGATGCTGCGGCTGACTGCGACATAGCGTGCCGCCGTTTATTTGTTACAGACAAGGAATCCTCACGTCGTTTCTTAATTGATACTGGGAGTGACCTTTGTTGCTATCCGAAAAGGTTAGCCAAAGGTTACATCAAATCACCAACTGGATATCAATTGTCTGCGGCAAACGGCAGTAATATCAACACGTACGGCAGCATCACCCTGCGCCTCAACCTTGGCCTGCGCAGAGAATTCCAATGGACTTTCACCATAGCCGATGTCGAGACGCCCATCATAGGGTCGGATTTTCTTAGCCATTACAATCTACTTCCCGACCTCCGCCATAAACGCCTCATCGATGGAAATACCAGTTTGACCACTGCAGCTATAGTCGCTCAAGCTAATCAGGGAAGCGTGAAGGCCGTCTCCTTGGATGATGAATCCATTTATGGAAAACTCCTGTTGGATTTTCCTGATTTAACCAGACCTCCCGGACTCCCTCGACAGATAAAGCACACCACGGTGCATCACATTGTGACCACCGATGGCCCACCTGTGGCTTGCCGTCCTCGCCGCTTAGCCCCGCAGAAGCTGCTAGCTGCGAAGAAAGAATTTGAAGAAATGGTCAGATGTGGCACTGCCAGACCCTCTGATAGTCCCTGGGCTTCACCATTGCACATGGCTCGAAAAGGAGTAGATGGCTGGCGTCCTTGCGGAGACTACCGACTTCTCAACGCCAGGACAATCCCGGACCGCTATCCTGTGCGTCACATAGCCGATTTTGCACAAAATATGGCGGGATCAACAATATTCAGTTCAATAGATTTAGTTAAAGCTTACCAACAAGTACCAGTACATAAATCCGACATATGCAAGACAGCAATTTCAACGCCGTTTGGACTCTACGAATTTCCTTTCATGACTTTCGGTCTTCGGAACGCTGGACAAACTTTCCAGCGTTTCATTGACGAGGTCGTGAGGGGACTCGATTTTTGTTATCCTTATGTTGATGACGTGCTGGTTTTCTCGCGCACGCCAGAGGAACACGTGGAACACCTCCGTACCCTGTTCCAACGGCTGAACGAATATGGTGTGGTAGTAAACACGTCCAAGTGTGTTTTCGGCGCCGAAGAGGTGACCTTTTTAGGATACCGTATCAATAAAGATGGCACGCGACCTCCTACGGAGAGAATCGAAAGCCTACAAAATTTCCCCTTGCCGAAAACCGTGCAAGGCCTTCGTAGGTTTCTCGGAATGATAAATTTTTATCGCCGATTTCTTCCTAACGCCGCTGAATTACAAGCTCCACTCATAAAAGCATTAACTTCATCAGATCTCAAGGGTGCCAAACCAGTGCCATGGACTCCCGCGTTAGAACAGGCATTTCAGCAGTGTAAAAATGGTCTCTCAAGAGCTACTCTACTTACTCATCCAGTCTTGGATGCCACATTAGGGCTGTTCACGGACGCTTCGGCATTGCAGGTCGGGTCTTGCCTCCAGCAGAAGATTGGTGATAAATGGGAACCGTTAGCTTTCTTTAGCAAAAAGTTAACAGAAAAACAGATACTATGGCCCGCGTATTATCGAGAACTTCTAGCCATTTATGAAAGCGTGCAACATTTCCGTCATATCCTCGAGGCTCAACATGTTACAATATATACCGACCATAAACCGTTGATCTACGCTTTTAGCCAACGTCGGGAGAAACTCCCGCCGGTACAGCTCAATCAATTATCGTTCATTTCCCAATTTACAACGGAGGTTGTACATGTCAAAGGGGAGGATAACATTGTTGCTGACGCGATGTCGAGAATTGAAACCATTTCACTGGAAGACAATTATTCAGCTTTGGCAGACGAACAAGCCATAGATGAAGAGCTTCAAAGCAACAAGATCAATACTTCACTTAAACTTGAAAAGATTATCATACCTGGCACAGATATCTCCATAATATGTGACACTTCAACCGGAAAGCCGCGACCCTACGTTACGCCTTCTTTTCGTCGACATTATTTTTAGAAAATGCACAATTTGAGTCACCCTGGCGCGCAAGCCTCTGCACGCTTGGTGGCTGAGAGATTCGTATGGCCATCAATGAATAGAGATTGTCGCCAATGGGCTCGTGAATGTGAAGCTTGTCAACGCAGTAAGGTGACTCGACACACATCCACGCCCTTGGGAAATTTCTCAGTTCCTCAGAAACGGTTCCGTCATGTGCATATCGACATTATTGGTCCTTTACCTTCGAGTAAAGGTTACCAGTATTGCCTCACTGCGGTTGACCGATTTACTCGATGGCCAGAGGTGTGGCCCATGGTTGGTATCACAGCTGAGGAAGTTGCTGAAACTTTTACATTAGGCTGGATAGCTCGTTTTGGCGTTCCTTCTATTGTTACCACCGATCAAGGACGCCAGTTCGAATCTGCATTGTTCACGTCTCTCTTAAAGTCCGTGTCTGTCCATCGTAATCGCACTACCAGTTACCACCCATGCGCTAACGGCATGGTGGAGAGACTGCACAGGCAGTTAAAAGCTGCTCTGATGTGCCACGGAGGCAGTTGGTGTACTGCCCTTCCTTTAGTTCTACTGGGCATGCGGGCTGCCTTAAAAGAAGACTTACAATCATCTTGTGCTGAGCTGGTGTATGGCGAACCTCTGCGTCTCCCTGGAGAATTTGTAACTCTTGGGACAGAAAATAAAATCGAAGATGTCCACAACTTCGCAACAGCATTGCGGAGCCACATGGCTGAATTAAAACCTGTCCCAGCTTCGAGACATTCTGAGCGTCATACTTTCATTTATAAGGAACTTCCTAATGCTACACATGTATTCCTCCGCGATGACTCAGTGAAGACCTCTTTGAGGCCACCATATACAGGCCCGCATAAGGTTATCAACAGAACTGATAAGACCATAACGATTTTACTGGGTAACAGGGAATCACAAGTCAGCCTTGACCGGGTGAAGCCAGCATTTATTGAACAGGCGCCACAGTTAGGACTTGCTTGCTCTATTCCTCAAACACAAATCAATTTGCACCAAAATAATGATTCATCTTCGGCGCCCACCTCTGCATTAAAGCCAGACAGTAGTAGCGCTCCGAAGAAAGACTATGTATCTCGTTCTGGACGCCATGTCCGTTTCAAGACGCCCATAGACGTCTAACTTTTCACTGTATCCTAATGTACAATAGTAGGAATAAGTTATATGATTTAACGGTGTAACCATTTTGATTTTATTTTCTACCATTACATTATTATTATTTTTTTTGTGTTCCATTTTTTTTTTTTAATGTTTGTTTATTTTCTTTCATAATGTTTGTTTTGTCATACAATATATATTTTTGCTAAATTACTTTGTATGATGACTGTATTGTACACCGTGGGGGGGTGCTGTGGCGGCAACACTGTCGCCCCATCCCAACACTAGATGTTAGAGAGAGACAACAACAACACGACTTACGATGAAGGGAGTTATGGCAGTGTAAAATAATGATGTCTTATTATAATTCTTAGTTGATGTGTAAAGAAGGGAGTAAAATAATATGTTGGAATTGGTGACACAATAGTTTCATTCCGGCCCTCACCATCCTCATACTCTTTAACTAGAAAGAAAGATGCGGTACAGCGCATGAGGTCGATGTTCCAGAGGTAGTTTCCGTGACATTGTCACCTTTAGCAGCTCGTAAGTGGGGTCGTGCTGCTTGGGCGGCTGGATGTGGAAGCTGCCGACGCAGTACAGTCCGTCTGCCTTCGAGAGGCAGCCGCTGTAGTCGTCCAGGTGGTACAGCCGCGGGAACAGGGCGTACTCCTCGTCTGGAATCATGACAAAAAATGTTTATTATTTATATTAATCTTATTACTTTAAACGGGCATTTCTTATATGTATATATTTCAATTCATTTCGCGTATCTCGGAAAACAGCTCTAACGATTTGGATGCAATGTTATGTTTCGATTGGGTTGTAGTATTTAAGTTTACCTGTATAATTATATTTCTTGTAGAAAGGCAATAACTTTTAACAAAAAGGAAAAATGTTTTATATAAAAGTAACCAGTCGCCCAGGCACCAGGTTTTATATAATAATTATTCAATATGTAATGAATAATTGGAATTTAGTTTAATATATTAATGAATAATTGAGGCCTTATATTGGCCTCAATCATTCATTAATATATATTAATGAATAATTATAAATAAAAAACACGATTTGTCAAAGTGCGAATACGCCATTTTATATAAAAGCGCTTAAAAGGTTCGTAGGCCCTCGTTGGGCCTGCGAAGGCCTGCGAAGGTCTACGAACCCTTTAAGAGCTTGTAGGGATAAATAGCGATTTGTGTTGTTTTCTATTTTATACGGAGTTGCTTCAAAGTCCCTACGACTTTGAAGCATTTCTAGTGGTATTCTAGCAAATTGTATGATTGTGTGTGCCTATGTTACCCACTCTAGTGTCGGGAACTCAGTGAGGCAGTGTGTGTTGCTGTTATTGATAGACTGGGTAACGGGTAGAAAAAGCTTTTAGCATTAAGTTATCCTTTTGTATATTAATTTAAGTTTTATTGTGCAATAAATAATTAAATAAATAGACGACAAGACAATAAAATGTACAAGGTTTAACATTTATTTAGAAAACAAATGTAACAATGGACTCGTAGAATCGACGATAAACCGTGGGATTACCTAACCATGGGATTGCGTTCACATGCGGAATACATAATGATTTAAGAGAAACATTCGAATCTTTAATCAATTTATCAGATGACCTCGCCATATAAGGTCAATGGCATGAACGAGTTGGACTGTTTTATAATAATGTTATTATAAATGTTAACCGATAGGTTTGTAAAAACTTGATGACAGTTTTAGAACTAGGTACGATCGCGCGGTTTCGGTCGAGCGGGTGCTTATGCTGATTAAATACAACAAGACAAACTTTTTTTTACAATAGCATTTCTAGCAACCCTCACCGATCGTACAGCGTAATATTCCGAGTACGTGACTGCGGCCCTGTTGTGGCCTGTCCACACCAAGTGTGATTGTATACACTAATGATCCAATGCCGAGTGACACGCTCTACTTCTAATTCTGGTGGGGGTGACTAGGCCTGCCCTGACGTCCCGCATCGGGGTGTTTTGTGCATTGTCCCCCTGTTAACTAAAACCCCTACCCCGGCCAGCCCAACTCCTTAAATTACCGGAGAAGGACTCTGGGTTGTTGGCAGCACTGTTCCAGCGATTGCTGTGGTGTCTTAGAGTTTATTAAATTGTTGTAGGCCTGTCTTGATTTTAGTTTGTTTAGTGAGACGCTCGCTCGGGCACCGGCCCCGCCGCGGCGAGACTGCAGTCCAGCCTGGCGGTCACAGAGACACCTAGACTTGCTCCTCATCAGGAACCCGCGAACTGATCATGTTGGACATGGCCGGAACTTGTCTCACTATTGTGAGAAAATAGAGCTTAGAATAATTAACTCAAGTGATTATATCATGTAAAGTCTCTACTGTTTTTTGTTAGGTCATTATATCTACTGTTGTATAGTTATTTTTATAATTACTAACTAATTGGAACCCTAACAAACTAATCCGAAGAATAACGTTTCTTAAAGTATCCATTAATTATATCAAGTACTAGCTGTGCCCCGCGACTTCGTGCGCGATATCTTCAATGTACAGAATCGGATCCGTTGCAGTTTTATTATAAGTATAGATTAGTTGCCTACTTAAGTGTAATTCCAAGGCGGTGCGTGACGGTGATGATGTGACGCTGAGCTGTTTGTGCGAAAACAAGACGAGTCGCGGAAACAGGTTCATTAATGTTTTTATTTATGTATTTAAGCTGTTTTAATGACAAATAGGACTGGATACATTAAAAATTAGCAATAATCGTCACGGAAACTTGAGTAAATATATTATACAAAACACGTGATAAGACCTGACGGTCTTCAATAGGCAGATTCATTTGAAAAAAAAAAACCGGCTTCTGCTATTTAGTGGAATCTACCTATTGCAATTTTATTATTTCACTACCTGAGCAACTTGTAACTTAAATAAATGAAGCGTATTGCTAGATAGCCTGTAGCCTTCCTCATCAATGTGACAATGTGGCTATCACATACAAAAATATTTTTTCATATCCGACTGGTAGATCCAGAGATTAGTGCGTTCAAACAAACTCTTCAGCTTTGTTACATTAGCATAGATTTTTTGCATTAACGATATACTGGTAGCATGATTTATGAGTTTGTTTGAATCCCGTTATTTCGACGCAGTTTCACGCGTCATGATCCCAGGTAAACTGAGCGGGTTCATTCGATTTTGAAAAAATATTGTACTTCATGTTGTGATGTGATGTTATGTTGTGTCACATGTGATGTTAGTTTTAAAACGTCTAGTGTCTTGTTGTTCGCGCCGGTACGCTATCCAATTACACTTTGAGCTCCTACACATATCCCTTGGGTGGTGCTAGGGGAGCCATCCAAAGACGTAGAACTTGTGCCAAGCTCGTCCGGATAAATAATGTTCCTATACACATACATATTATTATTACCCAGACACAGCACAAACATGTGTTCGTCAAACGAATGCTTGTCCTAAACGGGAATCGAACGCACGATCTAGTGAGCGGAAGGAGGAGCTGAGCGAGCTGTGAGGCCGGTTAGTGCCGGTTAGTGGAAGGCTATAAAAAATGTGACATTATTTTGAAGGATTTATTTGAAAGTGGGCATAGTTAAAGTTTGCTCTTAACTTCTGATAATTAAATATTATAATTCTTGTAATTTAATAATTCATTTTCTTTTCTGCGTCGCACGGCCGGGGGGCGGAGGCCGGAGGGCGGAGGGCGGAGGCCGGAGGGCGGAGGGCGGCCGGAGGGCGGGAGACAAACGAAAGGTTCAATAATTCTCACAGCTCTGTTGGTAGCTGCATCAAATGTTTGTAACGTGTATGATGTGTATATATAAAATAAAATACTTTGTCTATATAGTACTGAGTATTTATATTACAACATTTATATTGTTTCTGGTTCCCATAGTACGAGATATAATTAGTTTGAGGCGCTGACTAGATGGCGTTGTATGAACCGTCCATTGTCTTATTATTGAGACGTTTCATCAGATACCTAGGTACAGGTACACACAGTATCCCTTGTTCTCACTCGGATACAAATGGGCATATACATAAATAATTAAATACATTTTGAACGAGGCGTATTCTCTGACTCATCTGTGTGTACGCTCGAATGGCATGCCTTCCACTATAAACATTCCGGTCAAGTGCGATTCGACGTAGTGGTTTTCGTACAACTTGTGTACTTTTACTATCTGTTGAGAGAAGCGCCATAGTGACACATATACTGTTAAAATAAATCGCGAGACGCCTGACAGATGAGACATATCGAATAAAGTTTTATGTAAAGAGAGGGGATCGCCGAGCTGAGAGCGCGGCGACTCCCTCTCTGAGCCACGAGTGCCGCGTCACCACGGCGTCGCCACGCCAAGACTCCCGTAGAGTGAGGCCGCTCCATTACACGTTTCACATCAAAAATCAAGTTAAATTCACAGTCACACTCATTTTTCCTTTAGATCTCAAGTATCATTTGGACACGTTAAATTTTACACATGCATGTACACATTCATAAGTATATAACGTGTCACAGGAACTCCCCAGGCACATTTAATGCACACAGATATTTCAATTTTTTTATGATTTAGATAGTCTTACTTGTTAAGTTTACGTCTGATCCAACCCTACGTTAGAGCCCTTTGTAAGAAACGTCAGACGTCCTAGGCTTAGCAAACAGGTTTCTCTTTGCACAAGGAACCCTAAAGTGACATTTTAGAGCTGTTTCACATACCTGACCATAGTCTAGTTTACGGCGACATTTTTCTCAGCGAAACTATTCCACAGTGAGTAGTGAGTGTGCACCTGGTGATACCATATTCGTGAACAGGTGCCTGCCGAGGCACCCGCCCGCGCCGCCGGAGACAGAATCAGCGTTGGAAGTGAAATAATATCATAGCTTAGCTTGTAAGCATAGCTTGTACAGTGAGAACTAGATTACTGATAGCATTCATATCCACTTACATGTAATTTTTTTAAGTACTTCCGTACATGTTAAAGCAATATGTCGTCGGTGTAAGCCACGTTCACGCTGCACTAAATAAAGTCAACATGCGTAATGTCCGTGGAATTCTTAATCTATACGTGGGACGTCACTTCACAACCGGCTGCCAGAAAGGTAAGGTTTTTTTTTTATTTTATTTCATGCTTGTTACCTCGGTTCTCCATCATTTATCGACTGATTTGAAAACTTGGGACTTTTTCTTTACCTGCTGTGGACCGATTTAGATGACCATTTTTAAAATGGTAGGGCGATAAATTAAACTCTCTTTTTTTTTTAAAATCACCTACTTGTTAAAAATAAATATGTACCTACAAGATTATGCTTTCTTATTACTAAGTTTAGCGCTTGTTCAAACCCTATCCGACCCTCCACAGGGAAGAACAAGCAAGAAATCCTTAACAGTAGGATTATTTTCTTTTCGCGACATCTTTTCAATTAATGCTACTTAAGATTGTGCTAGCGCTTCAGCACCGTGCAGCCGCAGCCGACCGCACTAGAATATACAAACACACACGTACTCTTGAAGGAACCTCCGCCTACAAGGGTAGTCGGTTCGCTTCCCATTCCCAAAGGCGCATTCGGGAGCGGCGGCAACGTCTCCATTGGCGACAAGAGGAAATTGTTCACATTGATGGTGTAGGGTTATTGGACCGTTCCTGTGTAAGGATCCGCCTGCGAGCTCGCTGATCCAGCCAGGCTTCATAGGAGGCGTCAAACCGTCAGCCACGATTTGTCACCATGAGCTGCGATCATCTGGACTACATATTTATTAATATAATGACATTCAAAGTTACGTGTTTTGGTATAGTACCCTCAGATATCCTACACGCGCATGTCACTGGGGGGTGCGAAAAGAGTAACTCAAACTTTGTTAAGTTGGTAATATTTCCCAAGTGAAGCCACCTCTAAGGGCCCTAAGTTGGTGACTTAATTGGACACACATCGCAGGTTCAGGTACCGGATACTGTAACCAAATTCTGTCCTGAGATTAAACGCTAACGAATGAACTCTAAACCGGTTGTGTTATTTTAGTCAGTTGGTTGGACATTTTTGATATTCCGAACACTTTTTTCTTGATTAAGTGTAGGACGCGCGAAGTAATAAAACCTTTATATAGTTTAAAATTTAAATTTATTTTCAAACATATCCATAGACGACCAGTCCCACTAACGTGCTGCCTATTAAAATTATTATTATCATGTAAATTATTTACTCCGAGCTAAATTCTGTCCCAGCTCGCGCACACGCCCCATACAGCTCACCAACTCTGCTGGAGAATTATGTACATTGATCATACTAAGATGGTTGTAATGTTTTCTTGTATTGTTGCTTGTCAGCATGTATGACGTCACCAAGTGCTTACTATGTACCGCAGAAAGAATATGCACCAGCGTTAGGCGAGCCCGTATCCCTCATCCTCCGATAATTAAAGTAAGTATTAGTTACTATAAGTATTAGTTAGTGAAGCGGTAGTTTAGATTTGATACAATGTAATACATTTTAATTAAGATATAAAATATTTTTGGAGGTCACATCAAAAACGAGTTTAATTTCCGCCGTCCATCCCATCGAACTTCAACGAAAAATGGATCCCCGATGCATACATACTCGTATTATATGAAGCCACTTCCGAGGTTGGTTCCGCTAAGATAGTGTATTTTGGACATGCAGTGCTTGATCATCCTGCATTCACTCTTTTTTTAATATTATATCAATAACTGTTTCAAAAGCGGCTTGCATAATTAATATTTTTTGAGTTTGTTAAATGTTAGTCCGAAGATACGAGTATCTTAGGTTTGTACTAATATTAATTACATATTATAAATCATCGTGTCTAAAATATTTTTGTACCGTTTCCGATGATTTATCGTTTGTATCGTTCAAAGACCTCATGAGAGATATAAATAAATAGTTATACAAGAATTTAAGGTAATAATATTCGTATGTCGGTCCCATTACTTCGAACTGCAATTCTTGTATATTTATTTGTTTTGCGTGTCTCGGATTAACTCTAACGATATGGATGAAATTTTGTGTTTTGCTGTTTAAGTTGGGTTATTCCCAAGCTTCGTCCCCGGTGGGACCAACGGGAAGAAGTTATAATGCGGTAAATGCGGTTTAATTAGCATACTTTATGAAACAGTACTGTTTGTTGGCACCCAACAGTACTGTTTCATAACTACCGGTAAGTTCGGGATCTTATCGAGATGGTATATGGTAACTAAAAACATCGATCCCGTTGAGGCCGATGCCCGCCGCCGCCGCCGCCGCCCTATTCTCAATACACCTTAAAATTTATCTAGCTTTTCGCGTATTAAACTATCCGATTCACTTTCGCTAAGTTCCATTTACTATGTCAATCGTAGTCTGTGTGATAGGGTTAATTACTTTACAGACTTAAAAAAAAGGGGTTCCCCGTTATTTTTTGTGTGTTTGTAACTGATTTGGATGAATATTTATTTAAGTGATACTGAATTGATATTTTCTAGGTAAACTCGTAGAAATTTCATGAAAAATTCTCAATCCTTAGGGTGAAGAAGATTATTTGATTTAGGTATAACAAATCAGTAGCCCTAACAAACGTGTTATCAGTTAACGAAAGGGAACTCGATAAATAACACTAGTTTACAAAATTGAACTTTTTTTTTATACCCCAAAATAAATGTATACAAATATGTTAATATATCTTCCTTAAACCAAAAAGTGTTAGTAAAAATATTCTATCACGTCACAAATTCTTCCTACAGTCAAATGTTTTTTTTTTAACTACCTAACGTGGTAACGACAGTTTATTGTTTATTAGATCTTTCCGAACATTACAGAAGGAAAACTGAAAGAGGGTATATTTGTTGGCCCACAAATCTGTAAAATTATGAAAGATTCTCCGTTTGAAAGCATTCTATCTGTTAATGAAAAATCTGCTTGGAACATTTTTTGGGAAATAAGAAAAGTGAAGATTACAAAGAAATTGTTACAGATTTATTGGAAAATTTTCAAAAGATGGGAGTAAATATGTCATTAAAGATTCATTTTTTGCAATCGCATCTTAATTTTTTCCCTGAAAACTTAGGAAGTATGAGTGACGAACAAGGGGAACGTTTCCATCAAGATTTAAAGGTTTTTGAAGAACGACATCAAGGATTTTGGGATGAAAACATGTTGGGGAATTACTGTTAGTCCATTATAAGAGAAACTGATTCAAATAGCTATAAAAAGAAGGCAAAAATTTGTCATTTTTTTTTTAGTATTAATACCAAAATTATGTATTAAGTTATTAAATATTTGTTAAACCAGACGTGATAGAATTTTTTTATTATTTTTTCTGGATAATTCTACCTAAATGAATAACAAAATAACAACTTTTAGCTGGGGTATAAAAACCGTGTAAACTAGTGTAATCTTTCAATTCTGCTGTATTATTTCTGATGTCCGTTGTTACCTCAGATCTCCGTCATTTCTGAACCGATTTGCTTTCAAATTGGTCCCATATTTTTTTATTAAAATAGATTAAGTTGGTAAATCAAATTAACTAAAAAAATATGGCATCCAAATAAACAAATTAGCTTTCCTGGGACTTCTTTCTTTGCCCGTTGTATTGATTTGGATGTGTCTGTTTTAAATTGGTAGGCTGCACCCTACCAAGGGCGAAAGAATCGAAGTCAGTTCTTTTTTACTTTTAAATAGTCACTTGTTATTTTGTTAGAAATGACTAATAAAAATAAAAATTGTAAAATAGTAACTTTATTTCTAAATAGCATTTTGAAATAGTTTAAGTGCGAATACGGTACACGTCGATACTTTCGATATCTCGGTGGATCTCCCCGGCGCCGGTGATGCGAGCACGTACAGCACGAGATGTTCGTTTTGAGAATAGTCCGCTAACGTAAAGGTCGTTGGCATAAATTTGTAAATGGCATAGATATTATGTATTTGAATGTCCCGTAATTTGTTTCCTTGGCGTCGTTATATTCAATATGTTACGATCAAGTAGATTGGTTCGAATACCGTAGCGAGCCTTGCTAGGCGGAGCTAGAGCTATATAATAACCCTCAAAGAGTTTGGCCCCGGGGGTGTATCTGTTGAACCATCAGCCGCAGCGGACTGGAGGCTGGCGGTCTGGCACTGAATTACATTTAGGTTATGTGAAAATGACATTATTAATATATATAATAGTAGCTGTGTCCCGCGTACCTGTGTAGCTGTGTTTACCGGCGTAGTTCCCGCCCCATTTGAATACGGAGATATCAAAATAGTCTATGTTACTCGCTGATAATGTCGCTAAGTGTAACAAACAAACAATAAACTCACTTTCGCATTTGTAATTATAAGTTAGATGAGGCACTGAAACTAAATATATAAAAAGAAAATGGGATGGGGGTAGTCACGGGGGGGGGGGGGGGGGGGGGGGGGGTTGTGCCTGCAGAATATTATTGTTTATTTTTTGGATACATATATTATGTTAGATAGAAATCAAATTAAAACATTTGATTGGAGAATTGCATGCACTGGACATTACTGTTGACAATGTATAGCTATACATATTTTATTATGTGTTTATAATTTCATAGTTTTGAAACTACGTACGATCGTTATGATAATGTTATAATTTTTTTTTGTTAATAATATAGTTTGTTTAGTGTGAGGGTAGGTTATGTTAGCATCTACCCTTACATTGCCAAATGTATTTTTCCTATGTGTGACTGGCAGAAAGTGCTTTTGCATGAAGTCCTCCTTGTTTACATCATAATATCGTGTGAGTTTGAGGAAACAAATTATTATTCTATTTTAATCGATGACTATTGAAATTTAAAATGGTTCACATATTTTTTGTATAATATAAACATATAAATACTATTAACATAATTATTTTTATGCAAATAGTTAATGCGCGTTAAAGCAAACTGTTCGAATTCGCGTAGTTACCATATATCTGAAGGTTGGCGATTTTTATGACTTACATGTGGAAATATTACTTTAGCTTCAAGATTTGTCTGTCTGTAAGTGTTGCCGTTTTAAAAATGTCAATAGATTATGTGTTAGTCTTTATACAATAGAATTCAAACCTTAGGAGCTTAAACTCGGCATTTTGTAAAATATATTCCGTAACTATTGGATCTTTCAGGCGTTTGGTGCCTTTTCAAACTGTATCCCGTAACGTTGTGGCAGATATTACGGCTACAGAATCGACGGCGTGAGGCCGAATCGTGCTTGGCATCAATCAACAAAAATTTACTCAATATTCCTGATAAGCAACATTTCAAGGTTCGTTCTCTTTTTATTTTCCCGATCAGCAGTATGTACCTACTCCTCATCGTTTGTCAAATCATATCAATAAAGTTGATCTTGTTGTTTTCCTCAAATATCTGCTAAACATTAAAACAGATACACTTAAAACATGAAATTATAAAAAGTCCTAAATCAAACGCTGATTTCCTTAAAGAAATGAAACTATAAAAGTTAGCACAACTACTAAGTTATGTATATATTGTATATAATGGTATGTACCGACGCCAAAATTGCAATCGTCAAATCGCGAAGGTTAATTATGTAAATAAACATTATCTACATAATTAACCTTCGTGATTTGACGCTTTATATTTTGGCGTAAATACTAATATATAAATACAAAACAGGGTGTGGCAGATTGTTGAAAATATTAAAAACAACAATGTTTTGACCTTTTTCTTTGTAGATTTAGCTAAATATATACTTTGACATACTAGCTGTGCTAACTTTATAGTTTCATTTTTTTTTAAGGAAATCTGCCTTTGATTTAATTTCGTGGTCAAAGTGTAGCTGTCGGGCTACTGTCGGGTTGATGGAACAACTAATATGACTGGAGGAAAGTGTTTGGGGAGAGATTCGTTGGAAAACAATGGCGAAGATGAGGAAGGTGCTCCACGAGCCCCCCGGGTGGTGCTAAAGGAGCAACAAAAAGTAGCAGTAGAAATTGTGCAAAATTTGCCCGGAGAAGTACTACCTCCACGCATGAAAGTCTGCCACCGAGCAGTGGTGCACTCGTATTGCTGTGTTCCGGTGGAAGGGTGTGGTTGCCGGTGATATCACACACGCATGAGCCGTAAGTTTCCCGTCTCGGGTGACGGTCGGGGTGGAGCTGAGTCGTATCGTTGTTATGGGCGGAGGTAACCACTGAACATTAGGTGGGCCTTCAGCACGTCCCGACATTTTTGTCACTTAATAAAAGGGAAATCTAAGGAAACTTTTTTAAGAATTTAATATTCTAAATAGGACTGGCGCTGTATATCTAAGAAAAGTACAGGTATGTCCGTGAAACATATGAAGAAGTAAATATAGCGTACAAGTATAGGAGCGTGGGTTGCAAATCATTCTCGCAACAGAAACGAATTACATAACTCCGTTATCTACCGCTTATAAAAACCAACAAAAGCTTAATGGACATTCTGTGGGATTTTATAACAAATTATCAATGCAAATTATAAACATGAATGTAAAGTATTTAAAAAAACTGGAAAATAATTTATCTTATGCAAAGCATATAACAGTACAAAATATTATTTAAATGATATGGAAAATTGAAATAACATGATTATAATAACTAATTAGGAAGGAAATTTATATTTTTATGTACTTCGGTACATATTACGATCTTTTGTTCAATTTGATTGTTTAATAGTTAAGTTATTGTATTGTCATGGTTAATATAACATCTGTGGTTGTCCTATCTACAAGATACAGCAGAAACTTAATTTCATTATTCTTTGCTATTTTAGTAATGTATAGAGTTTCTATGTTTCTTACATAGAAACTCTATTTATATTTTTTACATTTTACATAGAATTATATTTACATAGAAACTTTAGAAGCTACCTATAAAAATATTGGAAAAAAATTGGGAGCCCTCACAAGGGGTTTCATGCATGTTCTTCCCACAGAGGGCCGGGTGTACTCTGAAGAGTGGGAGTACGAATCGACTAACCAGACTATTCAGAGTATAAAAACAAATTAGTACTTTTACATGTTGAATATATAAATTACATAAAATTTATTTATTTTGTCCAAGAACCCTTCTAGTTCATCGGGGGATGCAGCAACGTGGCTACACTCCGAGGCAGTGCGCACTATATTGTATTTAAAATATATTAAACAGTTGTTAAGATTACAATAAAAACAAATAAAATTTATAAAAGAACTACCTCAAAATTCATGAAAAGATTTATTTTTAATTTCAGCGCAGTGTAATTACCGGTAATCTCCTTGGCACACCCCCCGGCCACCAGCAGGAGCGCACAGAGCACATACATGTTCACAGCACCGGGTCACCAGCTCACAGTTCACCAGCTCGCGGGAGCGGCAATCATCACGACACTGGAGTCGAAGCTGCGACCGACGGATATATTTATAACCTGCGCGTGAAGCTCGCGGCGAGTGGCTCCGTGGTCGGGTCGCCGCCGCCGCGAATCCTTGACAGTCAGTGTTGCACTTTTAGATACATATAAACTGTATACGACATTTGATCTATCTGCCGCCAAGCAGTGGTGCAGTCGCATTGTTGGGTTCCGGTGGAAGGGATGCCGGTGAAATCACACGCGGATGAGACGTAACAACGCTCGGGTGACGGGCGCAACGGGGTAAGACTTGGGTCTTCCCAGGCCTCGGGCGGGGAGGACCTAAGTCGTATTGATGTTGTTATGGACGTAGGTGTGCCTTCAGCTCCTCCCGTCACTTGAGATACATAGGAAAAGAAAAATTTGGTTGTACTACCAATTTTTTCTTAAAAAAGGGCCGGCTACGATCTCTTTGGACACGCACGCGAAGGCTTCAGTTTCCGTAATAATGACATTTAATCTGTGGAAATGCCTCTTACGGTTGGTTTTCCCTGCCACGTCTCTGTTCTACCCCCCTTGGTGGAGTTTATACTGAATACTGATCAACAAAGTTTCGATGGACTGGTCTGAATAATTATTGAACAGTTCACACAGTGCGATCAGCCCCAAACTGAGCATAGCTGGTGCCATATTTACACCGATACACAAAACAAACATCTATGTTCATCGTACAAATGTTTAGTGTAGGGTGGGGATCGAGTTACGACCTACACATAGCTTGCGTGGAAACTGTCGGCTAAGCTCGAAGGATAGTCAAAATAACAAAATCACATAATTATGCAATCGACATCTTGAATTTTAAAGGAATCACGGTCGCGAAAAGAAAGTAATCCTACCATTAGGGGTTTCTGGTTTATTCTTCCCCACGAAACACAATGAACAAGTGCTAAACTTAGTTTTAAGAAAGCATGCTCTCGAATATTAAAAAAAAATTGATGTTTCCAAGTATTTTTTAAGAATTCGACGGAAATAAAGATTTTTGACTGTAATTCTGTAAACTTCTGTAACTGTAAAATGATTGTGTGGTTGAACAAGTGCGTCCGGTGACAACATGGAGCCTGGTGTGCCGACCACCGACCTGGTGCCATGCTAACGAACTGATGATCACCAACAGACCTTCATAAACCATATCGATCACGTCAGCTTTTAAACCGGAAAATCCACATCAAAATTGGTCCATTCGTTGGGGAGCTGCGATGCTACAGACAGACACACAGATATTCGTGGTGTATCTAGTGTATGTGTAGTGTAGTGTATACACAGCTACACACTACAAACGTATCACACTCACAGTGCTGACCGGCACAGTGCTGACCGGCACAGTGCTGACCGGCACAGTGCTGACCGGCACAGTGCTGACCGGCACAGTGCTGACCGGCACAGTGCTGACCGGCACAGTTTATTCGGTAGTAGCTCTGAAGGTCGTGTGTTCGATTCCCACTCAGGTCAAGCATTTTTGTTTCTGGTTGGTTGTATTAAAAAAAACTATATATATGAGTTCTATCAGTTATCTGGTTCCCATAGTAGCTATCCTTAGTTTTGGGCTAGAAGACGCTGTGTAAATGTCCATGAATAGGTAATAATAGGTAGGGAATGTCTCCTTGCATTGTATGGGACCCCCTCGGAGATGAACCCGGGCTGATCCAAAAGTAATCATCCGAATCGGTTCACATTGCCAAATAACTCGAGTAATGAACATCAAATCAACACACGCTATTCGTCCTTCTTTTATTGATGTCGATTTAAAATACCAAGTTTCTTTTTAATTGTTTTACTAACTTTTATCCGCGGCTTCGCTCGCCGTTGATTTCGTCAACCAAATCCGGTTGTGTCATACAAGTCGTATCTCTCCCCTCACCCCTCACCCCATCCCCTATAAGTTTTTAGACAGCGAGAACAAGAAGCCTATAGCCGTCTGCAGGGTCTCGTCCATCTTTAAATAAAAAAACATCATAATCGATCCAGCGTAACAAACAAACAACTCAGTTTCGCATTTGTAATATTAATTAGGATTAGAATAGTAAGCTTTAGCTATAGCTGTTGTACTTGGTGGCCGAGTGGTACGGACAAAGACTTGTTATTAAAATTTCGCTCGTTCAAATCAAAGCATACACCAATGAATCATTAATTCCATATACTCGTACTCCGCCCTAAATGCGGCTAAGAAAATATTTCGAGGAAACCGGCGCATGCCACTAACGATTTGAATACCTGATGAAGACCTGTTTTTGTACTGTACATACCCTACCCTAAACACACAGTTGAGAACAAATCTATTCCTCAGTACTGAATTGCGTACTTTTCTAGTACTGTTCGTTTCTAGTGTGCTCCTCTTCCACCCTCATCACGGGAACCGCTTCAGAGTAAAACTGCTCGCCGGCGTCTGCTGCTCCCGTACACACGACCATAGGCTGGCAGGCTTCATATATGAGGATTTTTTATTCTTATACACGTGTATAGAATCATTCCACACACTGATATGTTCGTAGCTCAATCGGGTAATTGCAACACGAGTGAAGTACTTGTCAAATATATCGGTTCCTTCCCGCCCGGCATCCGCGCTGCTCGCTAGCTGTACCGATAAAAATATAGTATTGTAACGAAACATCGATAATTTGTACAATCAAATTTCATGTCTTTTCAAATGAAAAAATATTTTCAAAATCTGTTGTTAAATGTGGGAGGAGTTTATATTTTTGGAAGGGACTAACGCTAACGCTAGTTCATTTTACGAAAATATCCCTCACACCACGAGTTAGGGGTTTTTATGAACATCAAACGCCTGAACAGATCTTTACAACACACAGATACACACTACAAGCTTAAAACACCTCTCTTAGGTTAAAAATAAAGTCATAGTCAAACTCATTTATTCCTTTACATCTCAAGTATCATTTAGACACGTAAAATTTTACACACACAAGTAAACATATTCGTGAGCATATAATGTTTGAATAGGGGATGGACGTACCGGGTCATGCCTCTCATGAACCGGGAGAGTTTGTATTAAACGTCAAACGTATTACCGTTTTTCCGGGAACTTACGGAACGCTAATTCAGAGTAATAAAATTTTACATGATCTATGTATTTTGCAGCGGACTCAAGGATCCGGTCCGACCCACACTCGCTAAATTGATTATATTCGAGTTATTCAAATTTGAGGTCCAAATTAACGATGCGGGACCTCGGCCGAGGTCGCGGCCGGACCCGCGCGGTCTTACAATACAACACAACTATTACGTATGCTCAATTGCGTCGAAACCTTTAATAGCATAACAAAGACACTCCCGTTATTTGTACCCTTAAATGTTTTAAACTACGCAACGTATTTTAATGCAGTTTTCAGATATGGATAGAGTTATTCAAGAGGAAGGCTTATATGTAGTATACGTGCGTATTATAGTAGAGAAAAGCCTAGCACCCGTGCGAAGCCGGGGCGGGTCGCTAGTATAGCATATCTTATCTTGTTATTACTTTAAACGAACAAGTTTATAATATATTTATATTGTATTAAACACGTTCACTGCTGTCAAAGTCAAAGTCAAAGTCAAAGTCAAATTCATTTATTCCTTTAGATCTCAAGTATCATTTGGACACGTCAAATTTTACACATGCATGTACACATATTCGTGAGCATATAACGTGTCACAGGAACTCCCAGGCACATTACATGCACACAGATATGTCAAATTACAGTTAGTTTTCATGTTTAAGCATATCTTATTTGTTAAGTTTACGTCTGTTCCAACCCTAACCGACCAACCCGAGGGGAAGAAACAGACAAGAAACCCCTCGGAGACAGTACTACATATTCGCGAATATGGTCCTGCGTCTAGAGTGGAGCAAATTCATTCCCAAGCCTTTTTGTCATCTAGGTAATCTGATATTTTATAGTAAGCTTTTGCGACAAGTTTACGTTTGATGACAGTTTTAAATTTATTTATTGACAGTAATTGAATTTCGCTCGGGATTTTGTTAAAAAAGCGTACACATTGACCTTTAAAAGAATTGCTAACCTTATGGAGCCTAGTAGTGGGCACAGCGAGTTTATTTTTATGCCTAGTGTTTACACTATGATTGTCACTTTTCTTTGTGAACGCGCTCATATGTTTACGAGTGTACATCACATTCTCATATATGTACTGACATGTAACCGTTAGTATATTTATATCCTTAAATTTTTTTCGTAATGATTCTTGGGGACCCATATTGTAAACTGCGCGAACAGCCCTCTTCTGCAACACAAATATGGTGTTGATATCTGCAGCATGCCCCCACAGCAGTATGCCATATGACATAATGCTGTGAAAGTAGCCGAAATATACAAGCCTAGCGGTATCTACGTCTGTGAGCAGGCGGATCTTTTTGACGGCATATGCTGCAGAACTAAGTCTCTTCGACAATCTTTCAATATGTGGGCCCCACTGAAGCTTATTATCTAAAGTTATTCCTAAGAAAGTTGTGGTATCTACGAGATCTAACTGTTCATCTTTTATTTTAACATTAATATCTACTTTTTTAACGTTGGGTAAAACAAATTTTAAACACTTTGTTTTCTTTCCATTAAGTAGCAAATTGTTTACATTGAACCAATTTACTACTTTAGAGAGAGCATTGTTTACATCGTCAATAACGACTTGTTGCCGTTTCAATTTAAATAAAAGCGAAGTGTCATCTGCAAACAATACAATCTCATGATCGTCCTTTACAATATAGGGAAGATCATTTATGTAGATTAAGAATAGGAAGGGTCCAAGTATAGATCCTTGAGGAACGCCCATAGTAACCACTGACCCCGGGGATCGCTTTCCGTTAACTTCAACTCTTTGTACTCTTTCACTCAGATAAGAGGAAAGAAGATCTAGAGCATTGCCCTTTATACCATAATGGTGTAGCTTCCTGATCAACGTTTCATGGTGTACGCAATCAAAAGCCTTGGACAAATCACAGAAGACACCTAATGCATCTTGTGATCCCTCCCAGGCATCAAATATATGTGTTACTAACTCAACACCAGCATCGGTTGTTGAGCGACCCCTTGTAAAACCAAATTGTTTATGATGTAGTAAGTTATTTGAGTCAAAATGATTTTGTAGTTGATTTAAGATCAACTTTTCAAAGATTTTACTGAATGTTGGCAGTACTGATATCGGTCTAAAGTTACTGGGGTCAGATGTACTACCAGATTTGAACAGAGGGATTATTTTACTACATTTCATTAAATCAGGAAATACCCCACAATCAACACATTTGTTAAATATGATAGCTAGTTCAGGTGCAATGGTGTTAATTAATGGTTTTACGATGCTAACAGAAATACCCCATAGATCAGTAGTTTTTTTTACATTAATTAATTTAAAAGCTTTGTAAATGTCAGTACAATTAACATAATCAAATTTAAAATCTCTGGAACATGATGGTACATTGTCCATTAGCAATGACTCTGCCATTACATGCGAGGATTTCAGTAACTTGGTAGTAGAGACTGGAATGTCAGTAAAAAAGGTTTCAAACGCCAGGGCTACTTCGCTGTCTTGTTTGATGTCTGTACTGCCTATACTCAAGTTATAGGTGTTTATATGAGTTTTGGACTTTCCAGTCTCACTGTTAATGATTTTCCACGTTGTTTTGACTTTGTCTTCACTATTTCTGATTTTAGAACTTATAAATCGCGATTTTGCTTCGCGACATACTATTTTAAAAATCTTAGAGTATTTTTTAACATAATCTTTAAATGACTCACTAGTATTAAATTGTTTTTCACTATATAATTCATACAACTTTATTCTACTTTTATGTAAACCTACTGTTGCCCACTCACTAAAAGTTGGTGTATCAGATACCATGATTGATTTGGTTGTAAATATTGAGCTAAATAATGTATTAAAATTATTAAAGAAATAACTATAAGACTCATTGGGTCCATTGGGTAAAAAGGGCATATGTATCAGGTGGAATCAGTCTGATGCGCCACTCCGTGCACTTCGCCTTGTGCACCGTGAGACATCTGTACAGATAGATATCTCTTGCATTTTAAGGAGTAAAACAAGGATAAACATAGTTTTATTCTCATCTCCAAATATTTTATGTATAGGTATACAAGAAAATTGCATCGGGTCGATTACACGTGACAGCGACCAGGAGTAACAAAATACGTACATGCGGATACCGGGTCTGGAAGCAGGATGAGGGCGACTCAATGTAAGATCCAAATCTTATACTGAATCGCATTGTGATCTGATGCTCGTTCAATAATTTATAATAAAAAAGCTGAAGTGTCAAGGAGCAGAAAAATGCTTTTGACGTCACGCGGTGAAGATGTTTCTAATATATTGTAAGTGTCAATGGTAAGGTAGGTCGGACACCAGCCTCGTGTGCCGGTCTCTTACCGCGCGTAAAAAACCTAATTTGAATTCCTGTGCCATTTCCGTGCACAACGACTTTAATACGAATTTAATTACTAAATAAAAGTTGATTGAACAAGTTATCGATGTTTCATTACAATAATATATTTTTATCGGTACAGCTAACGAGCAGCGCGGATACCGGGCGGGAAGGAACCGATATATTTGACCAGTACTTCACTCGTGTTGCAATTACCCGATTGCGCTACGAACATATCAGTATGTGGAATGATTCTATAGAAATATATTATATATAACTAGCTGACCGGGCCACGCGTTGCTGTGGCTAACGTTTTTGTCAAATGACATTATAATTTGCAATGAAATAATATTGCGATCATAAATTGAGATGTGAGCTATCCTATCTTTCAAGTTGGATCAAACTGCACACGGTGTACAAATTTGATACACAAAATCGGTTATTGTGATTAAACTATGATAGCTAGATATATGTTCTCGCGGACTTTTTTGTAGGTTTTAATGGGATCTACAAACCCGTAGTACATCATTTTGTTCTATTGTCAATAGTTTTTGCAGCGCACGCAAAAATAGGTTTTCGATTTTACACCTTGCGTTACAAAATAGCAATTTTATTACGGATCCCTAATTTTGAAAAAAAAATAACATTGCCTATAGCCTTCCTCGATAAATGGACTACCCAACACTGAAAGAATCATTCAAATCGGACCAGTAGTTCCAGAGATTAGCGCGTTCAAACAAACAAACAAACAATCAAACAAACTCTGCAGCTTTATAATATTAGTATATTATAGATTAAGAAAAAGTTCATAAACACTTATTATTTTATAAAAATAAACTGCTACATACATGCATACTGAACAGGTATTCTCGACCCGATGTCGCACGAAGACATCAGGTCTGGGGCACCTTACATGACACCGGCTGAAAGTCATTCACTGTGTGCACTGTGAAAAAATCTTTTCACAGTGAACCGTCAAAATAGGTCCGGCCGTTTCGGAGATTATCCGACTACGGCTGGACCGATTTTGTCGGGACTTTCACTGACAGATAGCTGATGTTATAAGGAGTAACGTAGGATACTTTTATTTTGGATTATGGAAAAAGAATTAAGGTTCGGCGCAAAAATACTTTATATTCCACGCGGAAGACATTGATAATGATGACTTGATAATTAATACTCACGTCTTTATCTATACATTAAGTCGTATAAATAATTTTAATCTTTACGAATTTTAGGCAGATCCTTAGTGAGCCAGTTTTCACTTTGTTATTTGAAGTAAACGAAGTCAATCGGTGAGCTTCCGTCCTTGTTTTCCCAGAACTAAATCCGCTTGCACTTTCCTTGTAAATGTTGCCATGAATCCGATAGCAAGGACGGAACTTTTACCAAGAAGTACGTGCGGCCAGGATTTTTCAAAATCTACCTCTCACTTTTTTATTTTTTCCGGTGGAATTGACAGAACGAGATGTTGGCCCACCTGATGTTAAGTGGTCAGCGACGCCCATTACACTACATTACATTACACTTATTACGATTTAGGTAAGGTCTCCCCGACGTAAGTATGAGAAGACCCAAGTCGCACCCCGTTGCGCCCGCAACCCTCAAGGGCATGACACCTCAAAACAATGTCGCGTTATTGTGTTTACTTTGCATCCGTGTAATTAATTATGGTAGTTTATATTACAACGACGTCATACAAGCATTTTCTTTATGCACACAGGTATTCGTAATGTTCGGAACACATTCTAGAACGGCCACAGAATAAACAACAGTACAGTAAAACACATTTACGCTGTTTAATATAAAACTGGTTATCTCATTCCTCGATACAATAAAACTGAATAAACTAGAGTAAGCCGCGACGTATTTTTACGACTTTTTGAATTGTTTCTGGAACCTTCTGCGAGGCCTTGAGCGGCGGCCCTTCATCCTTTGTGCTCCAAATAAATACATTGGCAATACCTGTATCTGCTGGTTCAACGACTCCTGACGAACCAGACGCTACCCTTATAATAATATAGCTCTTCTAAACTTATTTATATGTAACTAATTGGTTGGACGAGGTAACAACAGCACTAAGGTCGCATCTCGCTGCACCCGTCACTCTGAGACGAAGATGTAGAATCTCATGCGCCTGTAATTTCACTGGAACACAGCAATGCGAGTGCACCACTGCTTGGCGGCGGATTATCAGGTGTTGGCCCTTTTCCACCACCCGGGGGACACGTGTAGGAATTTCGAGAGTATATAAACGCGACCAACGGAGATGTAATTTTCCATTTGAATCTGTCACCAAAACATGTTTTGTTGCTCATAGATATATTTATATCCTCTTTATATCACACCAGAAAGAAAACATAGTTTAGTGCTGGCAAGAGAAGTACTACAAGTATTGTAGCTATTCTTACATAAGTATCTACTTAAAAGTGAGGCTTCTTGTGCTCAAATAAATAGAAGAAGAGAGGACGGGATTCGATGCCCGGCCGGGACCAACACTGTCGTGATGAGCGTAAAGTTTGTTCGTTTCTAATTGTGCGTGTCCATGCCACTTCCGACACAGTGAGGCATTTGTAACGAGTGTCTGAGTGCTTGTTTGTTTACCTGAGAGCTTATTCTCATTAGAAACTGATTAGCATATACGCAATTAAGTAATTGCATAGGACAGAGAAAGGGGCCTCTACTTAGCAATGTTAGCGGCTGATTAGATATATATTTAGGAAATTACCTCCATCTCCCTCGGGAACAGAGGTCTATAACGACCTTTTTATCTACGAGTCCCCTCGTAGGGAAAACAGAACGAGTTGCAAAGGCCATGAAGCTAGGACATCTCAAACGCCTTAAATTTCACCTGCACACCTTACACACTACCGGGTGGAACAATTAGGTCATTAGAATGTCAAGTGCCTAAATAATAAAATTGCATAAACTTGAACCTGAACCCGTTCAATACTGAACTCAACGTAAATTCAGTTCAGGAATGATGAATGAATTGATTACTTATTGTGGTCAAGTGAAATAGTATTTGTGGCTAAACTTGTTTCAGCTCTAACGGGTTTGGTCGCAGCACCAAATTCCGACATCAAACTGAGCAAGAGACCGGTGAAGGGCGGTGAAATTACAGGTTCACGGTTTCATAGCGTGCATTCACATCTCAAGGTGACGGATGCTTTTAAAGGTCAATATCTCGAGCAAATACAAAAGGACAGCAAGGTCGCAAACACAGAGACAGGAAGTCTGCCTGATGGCACGCCGGAGCCGGCGGCACGCGGGCGGTGCTGGGCGGCTGGCTGCACTGTCTGCCGAGTGCCTCACGCACCCGCCAATGCTGGTATGTTTTAATGGCGCATCAGTTGATTGGTGGATTCAGACGTCTCTGTGCTCTGCGATCCGGTTCTTGCAGGACAGGCAGGAAAAAAAACAAAGAAATACATTTATTTGAGTCCAATGACTCATTAAAAATAAATAAAACAAATCTAAAACTAACTTTAGTACCAGTTTAAACCACCAATATCCAGTATGTTTATTTATTTCTTATTTTTTAGTTCATTTTCGTCGGTTCATTATTTGTTATAAAGTTGTATTGACTGTAGTCGCAGCGCGGTGCCGAGTCAGTGCGCCAATGCAATGACAAATTAACAAAAATAAATATTCATGGACATTTCACACAGCGCTCTAGTTCCAACCGAGGTAAGGCTTATACTATGGGACCGAAATAACTGATAGAAAACTTATGCAGTACTTTCATATTGTTGTAAATACATACACATATATAATACGTTTAAACACCCAGACACAGAACAAACATTTTTGTTTGTCAGAATAATACTTGCCCTAAGTCGGAATCGAACCCAAGCCTCGGGTCGCTACAGCGCACCACTAAGCGAGTAGTTCGCCGTTTAAAACTGTTTGGAATCCGCTTCTTATTTTCGACAAAAAACCCACGATATCTCGATATCAAATTATTTTTTATGAAGGCTAACGAACTTGCGAGGTTTATTTTAATTTGTTACCGCCTAAAATATTTCAACTCAACGGATTTGGATGAATTTAGGTACCAGGATAGCTTATGTACTGGACTAAAACATACACGTTTACAAAGTCTTACCTCTGCACTAGGATTCCCTGTGTCGCAGATGGCATGGACAAACACAGAAACACCAAACAAACACCCAAGACCCGAGAACAAACTTCATGCTCACGAACCCGGGACGCCTCACTCTGAAGGTAGGGCTATTACCAACTAAGCCACGGAGGCTACTTTTATCCCGGAAAAACGCGGGTAACACCGCGGGGCGCAGCTAGTATTGGATATAATAATAGCTACCCATAGATATCTGTGGGCAGTAAAAATAAGCCTAATAAAATCACTTGAAGGTCAGTATGGAGGTGAACGAAGTAGCACCCAAAATAGCCAGCTGCCGATTCCCATACAAACTATCGCGAGTGCAAGCAATCTCATGAGTGTCACCACTGCCCGTGTGGGTGCGAGCTCCACACGGTGTACTATATTAACTTTAGAAGGCTTTGCGCGACATTTAGTCAATGTATTAAGTAGTTAATAGTTAATAGTTCACGTCTTATTCTACTCCAGTTTGTTTTTCAAGAATTATGGCAGACAGCGCGTTGAAATCTTTGGTACTTAAATTAGAACATAATTTTTCTGTATAAAAATTGTGCTACCTTCGTAACAAATGTCATCCAAATCCTTCAGCCGTAAAGGCGTGAGGCGTGAACATACATACATACATACATACCGACAACCATGCGCATTTATAAAATTAATATGATAACAAAGTATACGTTACATTGTTACAAAATAGTAGATCTGTAACTTAAAACCCTATTAAATAATTATATTTGAAGTTTTGGAAACGATATCTGGAGTATAAATTAACTCTAATTAAATAATTAAGCCCAACCGGTGGCCTCGTCACTGTCAAAACGAGGCGTCCCGACCCCACACCCACCCGATTTACAACATGTTGGGTTCAACCTAAATATTAGAATCGATCATTTTTTATGTAAAGGAAGTGACGGGACGAGTTGAACGCCCACCTGATTTTAAGTGGTTACCTCCGCCCGTAACAACAGCAGCACGACCGAATCGACCGACCAAAAAATGAGAAGACCCAAGTCGCACCCCGTTGCGGCCGCCAGTGACAGGGATGTTACGTCTTACGCACATCTATCGGAACACAGTAATGCGAGCTCTACTGCTTGGCGACAGATTCCAGATGTGGCGGTACCTCCGGACGAACTTGGCCCAAGTTCTATTTCTACTTTCACACCACCCGGGGGACACGTGTAGGGATTCTAAGGGTACTTGCCCACGGTCTCGGGCAACTTGGTCCCCGACATTTCTGAAAGACCTGTTCCGTACAAAAGACTTCAACGCGCTTTTTCATAAAATTCTAGATGTCTAATTTGTTTCCTCAGAACCTGGAACATTAATGATCAGTACCATATAATGATCCAGGTTCTGAGGAAACAAGTGGGACATCAAGAATTTTAGCAAAACAGTGAAATAATATATGCTTAGGTATACAATTGTTAACAACGATAACAATTGAGTAACGAATACAATTGTTTTCCACCTCTGTTTAACCTGCGCATGTTCCCCATGGAGGGTCGGGTAGGGTCTGAACAAGAGCTAAACTTTTTATTATTATTAACGGACTTCAAAAGGGAGGAGGTTATCAATTTAATCAATCACAAAGGTGTAATCGAATTCAATATTTTTTTTAGCAGTCACACTCCACAATAAATCATAGTTAAGTTAGCAAACCCATAAATCATTTGTCGACGCGCATACCAGTTAGATAACTCTTGACGGCCCTCGGACTAACTTAGTTTTATTTAATTAACTCTCAGAGTAAATACATACGATGAATTCTTGAGAATTTATTATAAAACATAGCTGTTGCCCGCGATTTTGTCCGCGTGGAATTTTACAATTTATTGCCCAGAACACTAATTATTATCCTAAATTAAAAATAGCGTATTTTACTCCTTACAACAACATCAGCTATCTGCCAGTGAAAGTCCCGTCGACAGACAAACAGATATACAGAAAGACAAAAAAGAAAAAAATGTGTTTCGTTTTATGTACCGTATATAGTTTTAAATGCAATTCAGTAAAAAGCTGTTATTTTGACATTACAAATAAACACGTTTATTTATTTGTTTAGATTATGAGAAAAAATGTGTTATTAAAAATAAGAACTAATTGTATTTCTTATATTTTTGAATGGGTCCGACGAAATAATTGGTTTTTATATATTTATCTAGGTAATGATGCAACTATTTGGAGAAGTTGCACTTCTTTAAATTTATTAAATTTATTATCTGTTATGAAACATCGTAAAATTGTTGTGTAGGTATTCTGGTAGCTACTTTGCAAGTGCACAAGGGCCTCTGACACGGTCAAATATATAAGGCCCAGTAAATAAATAAATGGAACTTGGCTTCAGCTTGGCACACTAGCTGTGCCCGCGACTTCGTCCGCTATTGCCATCCCTACAGGCTAACTATTCAGATTAAGAATAGAAAATACTTATAAAAACAATGGTTTTAGCTATTGTTTTATGTGTTTAATGGTAAATTGATAACCATAGCTAAAAGTCTCACAAAGTCTTAAAAACCATTAAAAAAAATGAATGCAATCTGGTTACGCGTTAATAATTTACAACTAGCATAAAATTTAACTTTCATCTTCCAAGGGACCGTGTTGAATCTCAAAATAAAAAGTATCCAGTATCTTACCCTGTTCTATGAACTCGAACAATGCTAAGTTTCATGTGAATTTTTTCAATAGTTTCGGCGTAATGCAGGGCAAGATACAAACAGATAGACAAAAATGAAAAAGAAAATACACACCCCAAAATATTTAAAAAAAAAAAATTTAATACTTTCAATGTACAGAATCGGACCTGCTACAGTTTTATTATAAGTATAGACAGATATTATTAATGTTATCTAATTATGTTCTGCAGATATCCTCAAGCAAGCACTTCTATTTGTTTATAATTTATAACATATTTTTGATCTATTGCTGTTAAATGCTTAACAAATAAGGTGTTAATATGTTATAAAAATATTGTATGTCCATGATTAATCGATATGAATAATTATTACCTTAAATCCAACTTAATTATATGTTATATAATGTGGCATGCACACGTGGTCAAAATATGTATCGTACCGTAATTTTTACCCGACTGTATATTTCTATGTAGTATACAGGGCTTGATGGATTTTAGAGGGTGCTGATGCGACTCCCCCCCCCCCCCCTGGCGTCTCTAGCCATACAAACCTGTCATACAAAATTGCCTCCGTCCTCACTTTATTTTTTTCACTAGCTGTTCCCCGCGACTGCGAGCGCGTGGAAAACATTTTTTGCGCAGAACCTTAATTGGTTATTCCTTTTCTGAAATAAAAGAATTCGTCAATTTCTTTTTTTCAGTAAATAAGTACTTACGAGAGCATACGTTCTTAAAACTAAGTGTAACGCTTGTTCGTACCCTATCTGCCCGTCCATGGGCCCCTAATGGCAGGATTACTTCCATCTCGCGAACATGATCTCTCTATCAAAGCATGTACTTTAATATAAATAACATTTTCCTTAGTATTATGTAAACAGATACCTATCACAACATATTTTATAAAATATCCTGTAGCAGAGCGACATTACACAATATCTTTAAGCTTTATCACTTATATAATCATTAATTAATATAATCATTAATAAATCATTATATCGCTTACTTTATTAAATGTTTCCTTACATATAATTTAAATTTTCAGACCGGAAGCTTGTAAGCATTCTCAGAAAGCTTGTTATAGAAGCGTAAAAGATCCATTAACTTTTTGCAATCGGGATCTTGGGATATTTAGTTAATTTTCGTTTCTTGTATTACGGTGATGGCGATCACTTTTCGTCTCAAAAATATAAATGTTTATGTATTATATAAATAATAATATAAATTTCTTAGAATATTTCTTTCAGGGGATCACGTGACCTCATTTTATAAATTGTATTGCCCTCATTTTAAAATTTGTATTACTTTTGTAAAAAAAATACTTCCTGAATATCTATCGCTTTCCCCCACAGCAGCATACCGTATGTCATAACACTATGAAAATAACTAAAGCAAACTAACCGAGCAGTAGCCTCATCTGTTAGCTGCCTTATTCTGCGCGTGGTGGAGCTACATGTCGGGGTTCAAGTTGTTTGAACTTTATACCGAGGGTTGTGATATCTGTAATTTCCAAACTACAAAACTGATGAATAATTTTTTTTCTACTAAAAAAAGAATGAATGAAAAAAAATACATATAATCACATATTGGCATATTAAGAAAGGTTAACTGAATATTCATTGCGCATTACAACAGAGTGGTCGCGGAAGAAGAAGCAAACTAGTTTATCTATCTTTACTTGTAGTAAAACTGCAACAGGACCGATTCTGTACAATGTACAGAATTGAAATGTATTTTAAACAAAATTATGACACTCTATAATCAAAACTGAAGCCAAAACTGTTTATCTTTCATTTTTAACGGGCTTTCTATATCTCTATACCGTCTGTCTGTACCTTGGCCGCGCATCGCGCCGAAACTACCAAAATGGATTCAAATAAAACTTGGCATGATTTGAGTTCATATTACGAGGTGGGACGCTAGGTGGTTCCGTTTTTTGTCCCGCGATATGCTCACAATTATAGAAAATATTCAAAATGGTCCCACATTATTTTTTAGTATTACCTCATCTCTAATGATAAAAATAGGGGACGAAAATATTGAAGTCTGTTTATTCGGTACTAGCGACCCGCCCCAGCTTTGCACGGGTGCAATGTAGATAGGTACTAATGTGGGGCAGTGTGGAGTGATTACGGGACGTAATCGTACGGCCTCCGCTTTTTAAATCTCTAATATCTTTTAATATATCCATTTTAATGAAATTCTGTTAAGGACAGTTTTAATCTGCATGAAATGTACAATAAGATTAATATAAAAATTACTCCTAACGAATGAAGCTAAAACACCTGCTTATATAATAGTTATTTTGTAACCTAAAAAACAAAAGAATTCAAGATATATTTATAGAAGTACATTTTAGTATTTAACTAAGGGGTTCTAGTTCTAATTATTTGCATATTAAAAAAGGTTAACTAAATATTCATTACACTTATTGTATAAACGAGTGGTCGCGGAAGAAGAAGCAAACTAATCTATTCATATTTTTTAATACCTAATCAATTATTTATTGTAGATAACGGCAAACGACGTAGTACAGCCACCGGCACGAAGGATGGCCACGAAGAGAATGTGCTTTTCGTCCTATAAATCCATTTTCATAAAAAAAATCCCGACTTCAAAACAGGAGCAGTCTCAGTTCTTTGCTCCACGATGTTTTCAATAAATCACTCTTGTTAGGAAAGTTATTTCTAGTTTAGAATGAGTGGTGTCTTTATCTCTCAGTCACTTTGACTTCAGGGACGCGAAGGTCTCTCTGGTCGCAACAAGGGAACAGATCCGACACAAAATAGATATTATCGGCAAGTTCAATCCACGATTGGTCGGCGGGGTCGTTGACCCGGGCCTGTTACACGTCAAACTTTTAATGACAAAGTTGGTTATTATTATATAACGTAAGGCGCCCGTGAACTTGAGTCTGTAAGAAATCGCTTGGTTTGCTTAATTACAGATACATAATACAAATAGACTCTGTTAATTATTTTGTCCCGGGCTTGGTACGTATTGTCGTTGTCACGGGTAATATTGGTGGCCTGGTGGTCACATTTACCTTTTTACATCGGGTGGGATGTCAGCTCGCCCTGTAACCTTAGTAACATTGTTATGTTACTCAGTATCAATGTTACCGAGCTTATAATTTTTTTTCTTTTTTTTTATTAAATTAAAAGATGATACCTACTATTTGAACAAGTACCAACCTTAGTATTAAGAAAGCATTAATGGTATTATATTTTGAATGAAAACGGACAACGCGTTTGAATTACGTTGAAGAACACATTCTGAGTTTCATACTCTCTCCCACGGGAACCGTGCTGAATTTCGGGATAAAAAGTATCCAGTGTCCCACCTCGTATATGAACTCAACATATGCTAAATTTCACTTGAATTGGTGCAGTAGTTTCGGTGTAATGCGCTGCTAAGATAAAGACAGACAGACAAAAATGAAAAAAATACAGTTTTGGATTCAGTACCGATTATAGAAGGCATTCCTAAATTTTTTTCAAAATATATTCACTGGTCAGAATTGGACCTGTTACAGTTTTAATTAAAGTATAGATTATTGTCACTAACGCGACCGCATTGTCGCTTCGCAGCGCGTGATGATGCACATTGTACCTATACTTTTGAAGTGGGTCTGTATGTGAAAACAACAAGAAGTTTTGCAAATACTACGATATTAAAGAAAATGTGTGCCAATAAAGTTAAAACTACACTTTTGTTTTAAAAGGTGTATCGATTGTGGCCCAGGATATATACACTGAGTAAACGATTGTTCGCTGAAAACAAACTTAATATTTTTTTTACCAACTTTGAATATAAGGGACGTATCGTCCGCAAAAAGCACTGTATCACATAAGTTTCTAACAAAATATCATGGATATAAACTAGAAACAAAACATGGCTCAGAATTGAACCTTGAGGAACACCCATGTCAATGACTGCCCTGATTACTTTTCACCGTCAATAAAAACTTTACTCTGTTGGATAAATAATAGTGTATCATAAAACAATACTAATTGCATTGTTTTATCCTCCGGTATGATTAAGCTTGCAAATCAAGGTAGAGTGATTTACATAATCGAAGGCTTTGGAAAGGTCACAAAATAGACCAATAGCATCCTGCGATTGCTCCCAAGCTTCAAAAATATGCTTCAAGATATCCAATGAAATTTATTTGCGGATGACAGCACAATTGTATTTCATTCTGATAAGACTATAAATTTTAATTTAGAGAATGGCATTGATATTAATTTTACACTTCTAATGCAACGGTTGACATTCAAACAGCGACCTATAAATGAACATTAATTTCTTTTTTGTTTTTTAATAAAATTGATTCAGCTCGTTTGTTATATAATATCTTTTTTTTTATAATCATCCTATACATACATAAAATAAAACTGTAACAGGTCCGTATTTCGATTCTTTCTTCGGAGGGCACTCTTACATTGCTCAGATACCGTGCATGGCAACTCGGGAGTGAGAAAGGTATCTCGTTGAAAGTCAGAAGTTGAAGAACATTCCACAAAGAGAGCAACAAGTAAGTTTGCTTTCTCTTCAGCGGTGTGGGCTAGGGCTCATCCGGTTTCAGGAGAGGTGGCAGGAAAGGGCGACAGAAATTCGTTTGAGCTAACTTTGCAAGGTACCAAACGACCTTAAATAAAGACCTTAAATTTCAGGTAGAAAGAGAAAATAAAGAGAGTACATATATATATATATTATATATATCCTATTCGAACAATGTGTTCAAAGCGAGTCCTCTCTGATGCTTGCTTGCATAGTATTGAAGCCTTGTTGAATTATTTCTTTTCGCTACGTACGAGTATGTCGGCTCCCTTGTTGTTCAGTACATCTGCACATTGACATTCGGCATCGGACCGACCAGCTGAGTACGAATAGAGGATGAAAGCATTGTAGTCGGCTTGTTTACTAGTGAGATTGTATCTTAAAAAGATACTTAATTTTGTTATGGTAATTGAATTACATTTGCTATTATACATTCTAGTTATCGCATATTGTAACTTCCTGAGTCGTAAATATGTTTTTTGCTAATTGTCAGATTTATTTTAGTCAATATGTAGGTGGAGCTGGTCCACTATAAATATGTACCTAGTTACGTCAACAGTAATATTACAAATAAACCTTTTTACACACATAAAATACACACAAGACCTGAGGCGGGAACGATTAAAATAGATCCATATTCCGAGTAGACACGTGGCTTGGAACAACTGGGGATGTGTTCCCATTTATTCGTAGGAGGAACGGCTGCGGAGACACCCAGTGAATAATGATCTTTGGTTTTGAGTGGACGTGGCTATTATTATATGTGGTTCCAGAAAATAGAGATCAAGTGAATATATTTTTTTTAAATTTTCTAATAGTACTTGCATAAAAACTAAACTACGACAAAATTTCAACAAGAATATTGAAATAATGTGTTCAATATTCGTCTTGAAATTTTGAAAAAATGAATTTTCCCTGTCTTCTCTATTGCTACATGTTAATCGTAAAGTTACATACATAGATTGGAAATTATATCCCGTGGGCTAGTCACCCATTGTTCCACCTCGAATGACTCCGCCCGCAGTGACCTCCGGTAAAGGTATCTGCAAACTAATCCAGCCAGCGAGGACAGATGTTTACTGACCAATGCAATCTAAACTATAGTTATCTTCAATAATCAAATAAACAAATCAAATAATAAAAATGCAAAAATAATTCTACTGATTTTGAGATTTGTGATATTCGTAAATAAATGGGGGAAAATCTCCATTTTTCGAATGAATTTTGAATTAATGAGAATTCGAAAAGTAAGGACCAGATAGTCAGGAAGATTAAACGAATTACTGGGGAAACACCATACATTTCTATCTAACCTTAGACAGGAAGTAGCATCAAAACTTTGTAACAGCATGGCTGTTTATTATGTTGAATTTACATGTTTTTACTATCATATTCTTATGTTAATGTAAAACATGATGTTAATATATGAAAATATCGAATTCGTCATCTTTACGTTCTGAATTTGAGTCCTTGTGACTGTGGCTCACCTCACGAGTAGCAATTCCGTGCGGAAAATCTCTGTAATGACTTGCGTGTCTGGTACTTATATGCATAGTTCATGTAATTTATGCAAAAGCCGTGCAAATTAGGCATACAAGCGAAACCGGATGAGGAAGGCATCTTCGAGCTGGTCGTTTACATTCAAATTGGTTTTAACCTAATTAATATAACATTTCCCGTAAGCACTCCACTCTGGCCCATATTAGTATTTACATTGCACCCGTGCAAAGCCGGGGCGGGTCGCTAGTGTTGTAAAAAAAATTTTTTCTACTTAGTTCCGTTATAGACCTTGAAAACATCCAACTGATGTGCCCCAAACCGGTTTCATTAGAAAGGAATAATGCGCAGATGGTTTTACACCACTAAAACAATGCATTAATATAAACTGTATTTTCTCTTTTTAGCGTAGTAGCTTCGGGTATCCGCTAGTTTATGGTCTTATGTTCAAAAAGCAACAGGAGTGCACTAAATTGAAATCACCTCAAATTTGTATTCTGGGTCAACCAGCAACACTATTTCTAAAAACTGCTCAAAATGCTTGCATTCGTTTTGGTTACAAAGTTTCAGCTACAAGCCATATAAATATATTAAATCGAACAAGCTAAATTACTCAATATGAAATCGCGTAGAAGACTTAGTTGCGCTAGCCCACCCTTTCAATAGTGTTTGAAATTAAAAACATCCAAAATAAGTTATAATGGCTTCGTAATAAACATAGACCCGATCTCAGACGAATTAATATGATTTAATCGGTTACTCTTTTGAAGGCAGTTTTCGCTACCAGTCTACAAAATGGTGGAATAACTTACCACCGCCACTAAGGAGTCCAATGACAATATTTTCATTTAGAAATAAATTTAAAGCACTTCTTCATAGCGACCAACTCGGTGTAAAATTTGTGTGCGTGTTGTACTCACGCAAATTGTACACACCTAAACGCACCTTCACAAGTGGATTGTCCTGGAACCCAAGCTGTTTAGCGCAGCGAGATGTAAATGTATCAGTGTCAAAAAATAATTAAGTGAACAAGTTATCAATAAACGAGTTATACAGATTAAGCAATTTTTTTTTCCAAGTAGGTACCTATAAGAACACCATAATAATATAAAAAGAGTCGGTAGTTTTTTCAAGATCTGCCGAAAACCGTTGACGCAAAAAATTTTGAAATTCTTCCAAAAACTAGACACTTGTTACAATTCCCTTTTTTAGATTTGTTGTACAACATTTTTTTCTATGCCACAACAAGTTGAATATCACTTAAAAAAAATCTATTATTTATTATTTTCTTTCATACTTGACATTTTGTTATGGTGTTTTTATGGTTTCTTTGACAGAGTTTGACATTCCAATGAAGTTCATGGGGTGAACAATGGGGTTTTTCGCGGTTATGTTTCCAAAATCGATAGGTACCAGACGGCGCTGCTTTGTAGTAGGTATTTAGTAAATTTTTAATTTTAATAAATCAAAGTAAACACGATTAGGAATAATTTAAACATGACCGTGCAGTGTTTCGTATTCTAACCTGACCTTGAATATATTTGTGCAACGCTTGTTAATTTTAGGCAAAAAAAAATTGATACCTACTGGATCCAATTTATTTTACTTTTATACATTATTATCGATATAAAAATCTGTGCAATAAAACATGCTTGTAGTCATTTTCGCCGAATGATTTTAGTTCCGGGAACATTTTTGTATAAAATGACCATCTGGTTTAATTTTAATAAGATAATGATCACATAAAATTTTGTAGTGGCTCTGCCTTCTGCGCTGGAGGTCGTGGGGTCGATTCCCACTCATTCCCACTTTAAATGTCGTTATGGTTTCGTTTTCATGTGGCGTGTTATATGGCAGCAGAATTATGTTCTTTATTGTTTTGTACAATACCTTACTTTGGATTGGTACCGTTTTGTTGGTTATCTATCGCTCGTCAATTTTACAAAAGAAACATCCAAATCGGTACACAGGGCGAAGAAATGTTATTTATTTTATTATAGTTTCATACGTAGTAGACTTCTTTCTACTACTATGAAACTTAATTTATACATAAAAGCATTAAATAAATATGACATAACGAGTCCAGCGAAGGTTGAAGGGGTCACTGCCAGTGGCATGTAGATTACAGTGGTAGATTACAGTCGACCATGCTACCTGCTGTATTTATGACGCGACAATCATGTGCCCATTATAAAATTTAACTAATGAGTAATTAAAACAGGTTTAATTAAGATTTATCTTCATTTTAAATATTATTATGGTTCAAGTTTTTTTATGCAAATTGGTCATGGGAAGTGTTACTGCCACGTTTGCCAATCTGTAATGTCATCTGTTTAAAGGGTGATGCCGGTCAAATTACAGGCTCAAGAGGCGTTACATGCAGTGTCGGATCTGGCACCATGCGCGCCCTGGGAAGTTGAAGAAATACTGAAGACAAGCGCCAAATTTTTAGAAAAAAAATTGGTGCGTAACATGTAAACTCCAACTGTTTCCGTATTTCCGAAGTTCCCGCTGCAGAGATACCGTCCCACTCCCGATAAGTGAGAGTGCTGTTTAGCCAACAGTTCATAGCAATTAAACGTCTTTCAACCAATTTTTTTGCCTTTCGTTCGGCAAACTCTTATTATGGCATCGAACTCTATGCTTTAAATATTGTCATCAGGCATCAGCCGATGCCTAGCATTGGGCGCCCTGGGGCGGTCGGCCGAGCGCGCCCTGCCCTGCCGCCGCTACTGGCTACATCTCAACGGACACCTTAACATGTATTGAAGGCATGAGATGATGATTATAGATTCATGAAGGAATTTTACGCACTTTCAAATGTCATCCGCGCTAATATCGGAAAAGGCCGTAATGGCGCGGCGGCGGAAAAGTTCTCGACGAACAGGCTCCGTCGTGGAACGCCACGGGACGCCTCGGTGCACTTGATACACTAATACAAAAGTTGTTATTGATAAAAGATGAGTGGCCGACCGAAACAGGATTTTTAGCCGAAAACGAAACCGAATCTTCGGCGTCAGTGTCAGTTTCGGCCGAAACCGAAGCTTATTTAAAAGTAAAATTTATATTCTAATGTATATATGGGACCGTGGGAATTGACCACAAAATCTTTTATAAAAGAAATTCAGTTTTATTTTGTGATGCCACTGGAGACAAGAAGGCTGGCTCGTTGCGCGCCCACAGAAGGCACCCCACGATCTAAACCTTCTATTGTATAGTAATTTTACTTCATATTTGTTAAAACCAACAAATTTGTTGTGTAGTTGTTAAGATTCTAATGTATTTTTATTTTTATGTGTAAAACAATAAACAATTGTATATTGAAATCTAGTATCTTTTTCATACAACAAAATGTTCGAATTTTGGCCGAAACAGAAAATGTAGTCGAAACTAAATTTTTGGGCCGAAACAAGTAGGCTATCGAACATTTGATTATGTAATACTCGTATTATGTGATATTAAGATTAGGTGACCCTGAGGTTTCTCGAAGGTAACTTTAGAAATAACTTTATTGTGATACCTAACTTGGAACAACGATACGTACGGGTGGCTTGTATGCATGTGTGTGTATGTTTGTTACTCCTTGAGGCTCATTTATTCCTTTAGATCTCAAGTACCTATCGTTTGGACACGTCAAATTTTACACACACAAGTAAACATATTCGTGAGCATATTATCATGCACACAGATATGTTAAGTTTTTAAGTTTTAGCTAGTCTTATTTGTTAAGATTACGTCTGTTCCAAGCCTAACCGACAAACCCGAAGGGAAGAAACAGACGAAACCCCTCGGAGACAGTATTACATATTCGCGAATATGGTCCTGCGTCTAGAGGGGCAAACGGCTCAACGGATGCGATTGATGTCGCCCCGCCCGCCGCGCTCCGCCCCGCCGCTGTGTGCATTAGCTCGTACAGATCAGTACATACAAAACGCGCGGCGACGCCCCGCCACGCTCGCTATGTTTTCAACTCTTACCATCAGTCCTCTTCGGAGATACAGTTCAGATGCGATTCGGGACGGATTCCAAATAAAATAAATGTTATATTACCGCAGTCCATTTAATAAAACAATAATATTTTTTTACAATTAACATCTTATTCTTATAAATTAAAATCACAAAATAGTTTCAAATTTTGGTATTTTCATTGAAAAAATAACTTAAAAATCGGGTAATAATCAAATTTTGCACAAGTAGTCACTAATTATATGTACGATTTGTTCACCGACATACCCACCTGATTAGGTAAACATATAAATTATATATAACAAGGCACGTATTCACATAACTCGTAAGAATCCGAATGCAGGAATGTTCAGTTAGGAGACTGGTTATTTTTAGTTGATATTTAATAATAAAAAGCTCAAACGAAACATACTTAAATTTACATATGTAACTACTTTATTTTAAAAATTAAGATACCTAGTATTATTTTATATTTACGAAGTTCCCAAAATCTTAAGTCAGCCGCCATGTTATTTCCAAGGCACAGACAATAAAATCCCATTACCGACCGAACACAGATAAGCAATAAACCCATTTATAGTGCGACCCAGGGCCACAGACCACATTCATGGGGAATAGTAATAATAAATATACAGGAGGCGGTACTCCTGCACACGGCACGCATCGTCAGGAGGTTCCTCTCTGCAGCCCTGTGCTAGCCACCGACCGCTCGGGTCTTACTCCGCAGTCGGTGGTGCTTAGTTTTTATATATATTTTTACTGCAATGTTTTTATACTGTTTATTTTGGAAATAAGTAACATATTAATTTGTAGTGAAAAATGTATATAAAATAAATAATGTGAAATACTAGTAATAACATCCCCTCGCCCGCCTGCGCCTTCGAGTTGTGTTAACTAAGTTATTATCCTTAACATTCAAGTGTTGTTCAATGTTGGCATTTGTGTTGACTTGTGACATATCAACTTCTAATTTGTATAATCTACTCATAAATGCATTTGACATTTTCTTACATCATATCTAATGTTTAATGATATCATGCAGGTTATCCGAGCTCTAGAAAATTGCACTAATTTTAGAAAATGCGACTGATGTTTGTGCATATAAATTGTTAATTAAATAAGTGTAATTCTACTCTATTCTATCATATTTATTCTAAAGCAAATAAAGCTGTCATCGACAAAGAGACAACTTTGATTGCGTTACAATAGAACATGTCGTCCGTCCCCCCGCGGGGTTCCCGCCTTGTCGGGACGCGAGAGGTTAGTAACCGTGGCCTGGTCACCCACGGTGAAGTTAAGAGGACCCCGGGAGGGCCTGCTGCTTTAGGCTTTGCCTGCAAGCCCACTAGGAGCGGCACTCCACCGTGCCTTATGGGGGGCACCGCAACTGAGGCGGGATGCGGTGTTGTATGGGCAACACTGCAGCTGAAGGTTAGGGGGCCACGGCAAGAGAGGAGTGTCGGTATTGCGGGATCGCCACCATCTGATGGCGGACGCGGTGGAGCCGCAGAGGAAGAGGAGTGTCGGTATTGCGAGGCGCCTCTCTCCCTATCCTCTACCCTCCCTAGCCACAGATCTGACCCGTCACATGGGGATCTAGGGCGTCTAGATATCATGAGATGGATGCCATGTGTTCTGGCGTGTCACTAACAGAAGTGTGACACTCGATGCCAACGAGAGAGAGGTCCGGAAACGGACAGCCGCGGCGAGTTTGCGAATGTGTGTGTAACGTTCCCGTGTTCCCGCCACTAAGCGGCAGAGGAGGACACCGTGGGGTTTTCGTGGGTCTAGTCCCACATAACCGCTCTGTCTCCCCGTGACAGGGCGGTGTGCGAGTGCAACTCTCCACGAAATAAAAAAAAGAATAGAACTTGTCCATACAGTAGTGATAGCATATATGTGTGGCCCCGTACATTAATGTACAGTAAACTACCGCAAACATTTAGAGAACTGTCAACTTCGATGTTCCACAGAAAGTTGAAAACGACATTAGCTGATAAATGTTTTTATTCCATAAAATAATTAAGACAAACAATAATTTAAAGCTATAGTTAGCTAGGCTTATGAAATAAAGCCACCAAAAAAATAGTATACAATTCAGATTAAAAGGCAGAAATTTAAGACTAACCAAGTCTAAAATAACCCGCAGGCAAGTTGCACTTTGTGCAGTACTCCCGCACTGCCACGAGACCGTATTTTAATGGTCGGTTAATGACTGCGCAGAGCCCACACGGTAATAATAGCAAGCTTTTCCATGAATATATTCTTACTCAGTGGATTCGCGACGATTTTATACCGATGTGATGTGTATTTGGGGGGCGTCATAGGACTTCCAATACCCTTGAGCCTCGGCGCAACAAACTTAACAACGTTATTAAAAGAAAACAACCGAATATTATGGAATAACTTAAAGCATAACGACGCCTGTAACGAACATTTATTACTCATATATTATACACGAAGTAACATTGCAACAAGTTCGAAATCTATCGAAATCAACAACCCAGTGTAACCGTTTGCAGAAGTCTTTGCGAAAACTTTATCCACGAAAAAGCTTTAGAATTTTATTGCTCGCGTCCGTAGGTACCCTTGGAGTTCCTATACGTGCCCCCTGGGCGGTACTAAAGGACAAACCAAAAGAAGCAGCGGAACTTTTCCCAAGTAGTGAAATCACATTGCTATGTTCCGGTGGAAGGATGCGTTTGTCGGTGATTACAGGCGCATGTGACAACCCCGTCTCAGGTGCCGGGCGCGACGTGATGCGACCTGGGTCTTGTCATACTTGGGTCGCGGAGGGCCTGAGTCGTAATGTTGTCATTGACGAAGGTAACCACTTAACATCAAGTTGGCCGCCAGCACATCCCGTCCACTTCGTAGTATAACATAAATAACAATAGGTCATATCCTGGAAATACTACGATAATTAGTGGTTTTACTTATAGTTGGAAATATCGTAATATTTTTAATATCAATATTAAGTACAGATTTACAAATGAAGACTGACCAACGGACGGTCGATAAACTAAATCTGTTATTATAATTAATAAGTCAAAGTAATTATTTAAAGGTGTAATATTTGTTGAAACTATTTGTAAAATTCTTGTTCCTATGTTTGTAAATTAAAGTCAAAATCCGTACCTAGTTATGGATACACCTCGTCCCTCTGCCTTACACTAAGTTTGTAAAAGCATTTTTGCATTGATAAGATGCAATTCTTAGTATAGTTTTTAACGCAGACTCAGCCCTCTCCATATCGTCGGCTGAGTCCCGTCATGTACTTTTTTATTCATTAAATAAACACCTCCAAATCGGCGTGGACGTAATCACTTAGTTTTATTTTTAATTTTAATTTAGTTTTTAAAAAACCCGTTTCACGTTCCCAAATCATTAGTACCTACTGAGCACGTAACGGGTGCGTGGTACTGATCAACATGTTTATGTTATTGTAGATGGTAAAATCGGCGATATTACCGACGCGACGTTTAGGTAACATTGTTTACGTTTTAAAAATTCATTAGAAGTAGTAAGATATTTAGTAGTAGATAGTGTTGTTACACACTTAAGTTGATTTATAAATGATCGAATTACATACGAATTGTGATCTTACATGGTATATAACAAAAAATTCTAGAAAACATTTTGTTTTCTAGATTTTTTTGCATATGATTGCTAAATGTTAATGCTTATTTATTTTTATACTAATAATAAAAATTGATCGCACGGGAATCGCGGCCGGCGGGTAATGGCGGAAGAACCGGATCAGCGATGTTAGAAAAGGATGGAAGATATTTCGAATGATGCAATCGAGAGTCGGGCCCGAACCTAGTCTTACTAGGTCTTAGTACTACCATGAAAACCTAGAGCCAAACAAAGTGTCAGAGTGAGGACGCGCTCGCTGTACGAGGTATGTAAACTAAAAATAAAAAATAAAAACATTTTATTTTTGTGTAAAATTGAATGTGTATGTCCTATTTGAAGGAATAACATAGAACTTGGTGTTTAACGTGAAATTACGTTTAATTACGAGTTTTAAAGTACTCGTATCGAGCGCCGCATGGTTCCAACCTCAAATTAAATATTGCTTTAGCGTTTCTGGGTGAGTCTGCTAAGCGGACGATTTGAGAAGCGCAGGTAACCTCGAACGTCCGTAGCGAAGTTATCCCTAAACAATTTAGTGTTGGATATTGACCTTTTAATTCAAAATCTATAGCTGACAATCTAATACAAAACAAACATACTGTTTTATTTATATATATATGAATCTATTTCTGGGCGTCTTTTTGTATATAGATGTTTATAGGCTGGATTACCTCAGATTATTAATCTCAAAAACTACACATTACATGTTTGATCAGACATTTATAATCAACTATTCATTAATATTTCAGGTGCCAAGACATTACCAATGAAAGACCGAGAATAAATATAAATAAGAGGACTTGGAAAAGTCATTGAGGCTGTCTAAAACAAAACACTGTCACTAGGAAAAGCAGCTAGTATTTATTCTGTACCAGGAAGTACTATACATGACTATCTCAAGAAATAAGTTACGACTCCAAAAACTGGAAGAAAGGCTATATTTTTTTTATCCAGACTAGGATTTTCAGACTCAATTTATAGCCTCAGAAGCTGCTCGTCGAAAACCAGAAAACTGCAAAAAACGCAATCATCAACATCAAATCATCAAAGCCATAAGAAAGGACTCCTGTTTAAAAAAATTCAACCATTTCAAAAGGAAGATTATAATAATAAGAAACCTAAAATAATAACCTAAAAATAACACATTGCATTTATCAATGTCAAACGTCTGCATTTTGTGTAACGCTGACCGCGGCGTATGGGACTGTCGTAATGTTCTGCGAATGACGCACGAACAGAGATTGATGACAATAGAGCAATTATTATCGCTTAACGGGTCATGTTTATCGATAAACAAATGTCGAAGATGCCTCGGCAAGCACAACTTGTTGCTACATGATGCGTTAGTCACCGCGACAGCAAGACTTACTAACCGACCGCCCGCCTGATGTTTCTTGGGATGACATGTCGGAGACACTGTTAGCTACCGCCATAGTGAAGGTCACAGGTGATGACGGAACTCAACATATTGTGAGAGCTATAATCGATTAAGGATCCCAAGTATCTTTGATCAATGAAAATGCGGCTCAAATGTTAGGAATGAAAAGGACTGCAAAGGAATGATTTTCGGCGTAGATCAACGGCAATCAGGTGCCATATACAGTTAACGTATAGTAAATTTTCATTAGAGACGAATGCTATTATAATGAATACTTTGATCAAAGGGCTGCCGAATCGCACGTTTGCTAAACCAACATGGAACCATATTCAAGAAAAGTTCATGAACGAATATTCGACCATATGATACCATCCACCAATAACCAATCACCTGAGTTCTACTTACCACACCATGGACACCACACACCACACTCGGAACTCAACAACCACTAGTCTGAGAGTGGTTTTCAACGCTTCAGCCAGTTCATTATTCGGTCTCCGTCTGAACAAGTTCATGTACAGGGGGCCTAATATACAAAAGGATCTTCAAAAGCTTATCTTAGGTGGAGACAATTTAAATATGTATACACAGCTGACATCAAAAAGATGTATCGGCAGATCATGGTACACAAGAGCGATCAAGTCTACCAAAAAATGTTATGGACAAATTCGCCAAACCACCCTATTACCTCATTTCAGCTTGTGACTATGTCCTATGGGATGAAACCGGCTGGATTTATAGCCATGATGTGTTTAAGTTTGCCGACGAACGGCATAAATTGCCGGAAGCTGCTAAAGAACTAGAAGAAAGTTTTTATATGGATGACTTTTGTGGTGGTCATATGCTGAGGAATGTGAACCCAATCAACGTACGAGTTCAAACAACCTGATTCCGCTAAAACACATTGGCTCGGTTGGACTCCACGAAAGGATAAATTTACTTTCGATTCAAAAATACATTCGACATCATCGGAACCCACCAAAAGATCTCGGACATTTCAAAATTGATAGACCCATTAGGACGGCTCACCTCTGTTAGTATGATGAAAACATTATTTCAACTGCTAAGAATAGATTGGGATCAGAAACTGCCACAAGACATGAAATACGAATAGTGTAAATTAAGAAAAGAATTAAAAGAAATTTACACCATAGCGATCAAAAGATGGCTCGGAATGCACGAAAAGCAACGAGTAGAGTGGCACGGGTTCGGTGACTCGTCGGCCACATCTTATGCTTGTGTCATTTATTGCAAGATCGTCGAGAACGATAGTGTCACCATTTCTTTAGTAGCAGTGAAAGCAAGATTAGCCTCCCTACTGATGCTAAATGTTCAAAATGTTCCTCGACATATCCCGCGGAAGTTCACTGTTGGATCGATTCTACGGCAGTGCTAGCTGTGATGGCTACACGGCGATCCTGCTAAATGGAAACCATTTGTAGCCAATCGAGTCAAGGAAATCACAAAGACAATACAATCTGAACGATGGAACACAGCCGAGAATCCCGCCGATTGCGCAAGTCGGGGTTTGACAGTTAAACAACTGGAAAATCATCCATTACGGTGGCAAGGTTGTCCATCATGGCTATAAATACTTACTATAAAATATCAGACTATTTAAATAAACTATGCTTTACTATTGAAACCATATCTCATTGTAATGCGATCATACACCTACTGCGGCACAATTACCAAGAATTGGAATAGTATAATGAGCTTTGAGTCAACAATCTGATGAGCGCGCTAGACGTGGCCGGCGCCGAGCTCTGGTCAATGGTGTCGGGTACATGCTCAATGACCTTTTCAGTGTATTGGACTCGCGTTACGCGGACCTGTATGTCAGGGAAATCGAGACTATACAACCAACCAAAAACATCTGCGTTATGAAAAAATAAAACAACAGTCATCGAAGCTGAATTCAATCTCTTGAAGAGAACGGAGACGACGATAACTAATAAACAAGAAACTAAACGATTTAAAAGACAACAGCAGCATGCTTCGACGGGAAATTCAGAATATCTCTTACATTCAGGACTTCACACTATCAGCAATGGCGGGGACCATTATACTATAAAGCTTCAAACGACTCCGAGACACCCTGCTCGATGCCATGACAGATATTTACCACGGTCAAATGAATATGCACTTACTCACACCCGCGCAACTCACACGCGAGCTTCGGACAACACACGGTCAAATGCCTGGCGATCCTACCTTAACAAGCGGCAATATGAATACAGATCTTCAACATATATTCAGATCTGCAAGCTTCTGAAAATCAAAGCCAAAAATACAAAAAATACGTTACAACTGAAATAACCTTCCTTCTCGGTGGCCGAGAGCCCGGCCAATTGCACCGCATCATACCAGCACCGCGGCGAACACATACCAGCGTCGAACGCCATCGACACCACGGCCGAGGTCAGCATCGTGCAGATCTGCAAGTCCAACTTCAAGGAGGAGGACGTCAGCAGCGGCAAGGTGCTGCCGTTCCAGACGCTCGGCAAAGCTGCCCAGATGCCATCTCGCCGGAGGGACGGAGGCGTGACGAGTCTCCAGGAGATTATCACGCTGATGAAGGAGACCGACCCGGACGACGTGCCCGCGTTCGTGGCGAGGGATCTGCATAAACTGCCCCCCGTTAATTTTGACCGCGTCGATGTCACCCGCCTTCTTAAGATGAGTCTGGTCGAAGGGAATGTTAAGTTAGAGGCATCGGAACAAAACCATCTCGGATCTACGTAATGAGTTATTGTTAACTCGTAACTCTGATTCATTAAGTAGGTCACCCGGGGCCTCTAATGTTAACACGATGCGTCGAAGTGCTAAAAATACATCGGTGTGCAGTTCTGCGAACATGACGATGAAGGCTTCGTTGCAGTGGAGACGAGGAAGAGGAGCAAGCCTACGATTCATAATAAATGTAGGACCGATCCCACCACGTTATTGTACGGGTCGCGCGTGCACTGCACCGTCAAGCAAGGCTGAGGAGGTGGCGGAGTATTTGCGCGCGAAGAGCAAATTCAAGCCGAGGGTCGAGCGGTTGGAGTTCCGCCATAAAGTGAACTTCAGTTCATTTGTGGTGAGGGCGCCGCCCGAACATCTGTCGACCTTCGTGAAGGAAGCTGTGGCCTAAGGGCATCGCATTCCGGAAGTCCCGAGGCCGCCTGCCGGACGCTGCCGCTCCCGCGCCGGCTCTGGCGCCGCCGCGTTCCACGTCGCAGTCAGTACGTGCTTAGTTTTAGTTTTAGTGTTTTATTATATTATATATATTTTAGATTTAAGGCATATAGTCTATGGGCCCTGTATTTGTATATTTACATTACTGTGTTGCCTGAAATAAATGAATAAATAATAATGTATTATTTGCACTTTACGCTAATCATCAACTTGAGTAAATGTTGAATTATATTCGGTTCGCGCGAGTTATAACAATCAACAGACAAACGCGACTCACTATCATGTCATCTGTAACCTAAGTTTATCTTTAAATATATCAGTGAAAGTTTTTCTGATATATCCAGCTTTGTTAGTATCCAAGTGTACGGACCGTACGCTATATTCTCATTACCTCGCTGTACAGAATCGTCAGGTTTATATAGGATATATTTTGTTATTACCTCCCTGGCTTATTGTTTTTAAGCACTACCACACATCTTCATGTTAAGCATTAAGTTCGCCTATGTACTATTTTATGTGCAATGAAGAATTTTCAATGAATCAATACAAGCAGATGTATTATTGTTCCGCCGTTGTATAGCAAAGACGCTAAAATGGATGAGTGCGTCCGAGCTCTCGGCGGGGACGATGGTGGCGCCACCGCATCACCGCACGTTACAGGCAAACAGTCCAACATACAGTCAGCTTGTAGCGCAGGATGGGTGCGGGGGCGGGGGCGGGGGTCACGAGCCGAGGTAGAGGCGCACCAGGTGCGCGGCGGCGGCGGGCGCGCGCGTGGCGGGGCACGCGCCGTGCTCCCGCACGTGCCGGCTGATGCACACGTAGCAGAACACGTACCTGCCGACAAACGACACGATCACGTGGGATGCAGGCGCCGCGGGTCCCTCCGAGCGGGGACCTGCACCCGTTGGTGTTCCATCTTATTACTGTAAACCACCAATTCTTGTATAATTATTTCACGTGTCTTGGAAACGACTAACGATTTCGCTCAAATTTTGTATTTATAATTTAATATAAACTTATGAATGTAAGCCAATCACAAGTTTCCACTTTTAATTACAAGTTAGACAGAGATGGACGGTGGTATAATGATAACGGAGATAACGGAGGATAATGAGAAATAAAAAGGTATCAGCAGATAACTCAATAACCGAGATTCACAACTAGTTTTGGTGCTAGTTATTAATTGGACTATGTGAAAAAAAAAATATTACACACCCATACCCCTGCACTAGGATGCCCCGTGTCGCAGATGGCATGCACAAACACAGAAACACAAGACAAACACCTAACACCCGAGAACTAACTTCATACTCACCGCACAAAGTGTACCCCGGCTGGGAATCGAACCCAAGGCCCCTCGCTGTGAAGGCTTGGCTACTACCAACCAAAACTCGGACATTGTAGCCACGTTCCAAATTCTAGACTAAGAGTGTCGCGCAAGCAGAGCACTCACCCTGACACGGGCAGAACCGTTGGTATCTTCCATGGCTGCAGGCAGATTGGACATATGTTCTTGAAGCGTAAGCACTTCTCGTCTTTCTGAAATATTAAAAAGCAAGTAATGATATTTAATCCAAAACCATCCTAATAGTAATAAAACATTATAATTATATCAGTTGGAGTGGTCTATAGTCATCACCATGTATAAAAATCTGACTGTCTGACTGAAAGATGAATATATATTTACATATATTCACTAATACTGCAGGGCTCATCCCAAAACATATCATGCATTTTATAGCAGCTGAGGTTCGTGACTTGTTTTGTGGCGATCACAGTGCATCCAACGTGGTAGCAATGAAGTGACAACCGCAAAACAAATAAAAAAAGAGCAATAATATGGCTCCCTATGATATACACGGAACCTCTGTCTCTGTTATGCCTTTACCGTATAACATGCTGCCTTATAATACCAAATAGAATAAACAATGAAAGGCCCAAGGCGCTTCCTTGAGGAACTCCATAACCAACATATGGTTTCGTCATCCCGACCCTGTGAAAGGCTTATGACAGATCAAGCGACGGTACTGACAGCGGGCGGCGGCGGCGCGGGCAGGTCGCGCGCGGCGCGCGGGCCGCTCGTCTCCCACCAGCGCAGGAACTGCACCAGGAACGCGCCGTACTCCACCCCGCGCAGGATGAGCCCGCCCACCATCGGGAATGTCACCATCAAGGACCTGGGAGCAAATTGTTTTATAGGTAGGTAAGGGACTAGCTCCTCGGCCGTGAACCGCATGGGTGCCGAGCGTGCCCCGCTAAACCTCTTCACTCACTCTTTCATAAATCTCTTAAATAATCTGATACACAAACGCTTATACCTTACAAAAGTATGTCTCTTAAAAAGTCTCCATCTGAAAAACATGGATACGCGCTCGGTCCCCTTATCCCCAAGGCGTCGTGTCTCACGAAGCTACCCCCGATAGCAAAGGATCTAAAGCTCACCCAAAGTCCCCCCTCTTGAGGCTGTCCAGCCAATCCCCCCAGCCGTCCGGCTCCCGCGGCGGCGCCTCCCGCAGCGCCAGCCCGAGCAGCGCCAGCTCGGGAGAGTGCGCGCTGGCGGCGCCGCCCAGGTACCGCGCGAGCTGCGCCAACCGGAGGGCGCTCGTCACCAAGTGGACCGTGGAGTACACGTGGGTGGCCGCGCGCCGGGCACGATCCGATTTACTCTGGAATTATTGGAAGTGTATACATATTAATATTATTACAAACATAGAGTTACAAATTAATACATATCTTGTAAGTACATATATCAAATTCGGTAATTAATAGTTACTAGCGACACAATTGTAATAATAGTAATAGTTAATTTCCACGGCTTACAGATATAATGTAACTGTAACTAATAGAATAAAATAGGGCTGTTCGCTCCGGCCGCAGGTTTCTTACACGTAGCACCCGTTCTTATACCCGTCGTATTTTGTAAACGAAAGATCTGTGATGAGTAATTTTCAAGTACATAATCAACCTTCAATATGATACTATTAAGTTGGATAAAAATTTATATGATGATTGGAATGTTTCAATTTTTGATTCATAGGAATTTGTTCCAGTGGAAGGGTGTGGGTGCTTGTGAAATCACATGAGCATGAGCGTTTCTAGTGACGGGCGCAACGGGTCTCATACTTCAGTCGGGAGGACTTAAGTCGTATTGCAGTTGTTATGGGAGGAGGTAACCACTTAACAGCATCATTCAGGTTGTCGCGTCACTTTAGTTACATATAAAAAATAGACAATATCATACATTGCCGAGCAATCCGTCATCATCATCAGCTCGCCACCGCTCCACGAGTGCTTCCAGTTTGTCCCTGAAGTACGGCACCAGGACCAGCAGGGCGAGGGATCCCTGCTCCAGGGCGACCGGCAGGCGGCGCCCGAAGTGGAATTGCTGCCGCGTGGTCGGAGTGCGGACCAGGCCGTAGAAGCTCTCGGAGAATGACGCGGCTGGGAAGTATAGAAGCATGTTTTATTTTATGTTGCAACAGTCAAGGGATGAGCTGATGGCCCGTATTGTGTTGAATGAACATAAACATTGTGAAGAGTGTTATGGCCCAGGGGCACAGATGACGACTTACTATCTAAAGGTTGCTGGTTGAAACCCACCAACGAGTTTCACAATTGAAAAATTGATGAGTACAATACCGGTTCTCGAAACAGTGAAGGAATACATAGTAAAGAAACCAGAACAAAAAATTCTTAGACATGTGATCTACCAATTCGGATTGGGCTTGGGCAGAGTTATCACAACCAGGCTCAAAGGAAAATATTTATTTATTTTATTATCTTACTAGTTAAATAACTTATTACTTTTAAAAAAGAAATTCTGGTATATATAAATTTATTTCACATATCTCGGAAAAAGTTCTAACAAGTTAGATAAAATTTTGTATTTAGATATGGTTTTGCTATTTATGTTTACCTGTTTAATTGTAATTCTCTTAAAACACATTTTTTTATGAATGAACATAATTCCAAGTGAACTTCATTCAGCCAAGTACTAATATCATATTATACTGAATGGTTTACCATAATGCTTGAGATAGTGGTACTGCAGACAGCAATCAAAGACGAGGTACAGCTCATCAAACCACTGCACACACCATCCACACTTGTTTGGATACACTGCAGCTAGATACTGAAAGAAAACAAATACAAGTAGTTACAATATATACTAGTACAAGTAGTGTGCTCTATTCCGCACCTAGTTCACCAGCGGGCCCATCCAGGTGTGGTGTCACCACAACGGTACAAAGTATCTGGTGACAGGTTAGAAAACGCGATCTAATAATTAAAAAAAAAACTCGTACAGGCCATGTGGCTGGTTTATTGAGTGTTTTGTATAAAAAATACTGGGGCATATAATAAATATCTCACTTCTACGAGCTTCCGCAGCGCTGGCTTTACTGTAGCCCCCAGAGCCTCCTGCGCGGTTACTTGGAACAGGGACGGAGTCCCTTGGAGGGTCCGAGTCAAGTGAGCCGCGTATACAGCCATTGTGCACCACGCTCACGCGCTTAACATTATATTTTTTGTTGGGTTTTACTTTGAACCCGTTCTAAAGGCCATCAATTGGACAACGATCGATTGATAAAATTCACATCACAGTGTACTTAAAATATATGAACCTAGTACCTACCTAAATATCTGAAGACCAACAAATTTGTTTACGTTTTGATGTCAGTGTCAAAATTGACTTCTTTTGAGAAAATAACACTGACATGGACACTGGCAGAACTTGTGTGGCTCAAAAGATAAATAGCCAAAAAGAAGAAAGGAAAATTACATTAATTACTAGCTGTACCCCGCGACTTTGTCCGAATGGAATTTAACAAATATTTACGCGAATCCCTTATTCTTTTTACTTATTCTAAAATTAAAGTATCTTAAGTAAGTAAGTACTCTTTATGCCATTAGCTATCTGCTAGTGTAAGTCCATATAGCCATTTCGGAGATTAGACGGAACAAACAAACAAACATACAGACACTAATTTAAAAAAATGTTCTTCTGTTAACAAGCTGCTGACATAAGCAGAGATAAGAAATGCACAGCAATATGATTTTCAACCAGGAATATCATACCGTGACCAGTGAGATGAATCGGCGACACATGACAATGAAATTAAACGGATTGAAAATCAACCGAGTTTCTGAAAGGCCGATGTATTGTTGATTGTCGGGTGTACAAACGCGATCAGTCATCTGGCAGCACTCTACTCTATGCGTAGTTCGGCTTGTTTTCGTTGTTTCTTTAATGTCTATGGTAGCCAAATTTGTTTGAGAGGAGGATATAGTTTTGCAGTTTTTAGCCAAAATAATCCTAATTATCTTTAAATAATTTCATTGTTTTTCCTTTGATCGTGAAAAAACACCATCTAAGATGTCTATCGGCGTCCCTATTAAAGTACTTCACGAAGCTGAAGGCCATGTAGTGACGCTAGAAACGAACACCGGTGAAGTTTACCGCGGGAAGCTAATTGAAGCAGAAGATAACATGAATTGCCAAATGACGCTGTGCACAGTGACCCACCGAGATGGCCGCGTTGCCCAGCTCGAGAATGTTTACATCAGAGGGTCCAAAATCCGCTTCATGATATTACCGGACATGTTGAAGAATGCACCCATGTTCAAACGACAGGGCAATAAACCGACCGCAGGACGCGGTAAAAGTGCGATATTACGGGCACAAGGTCAGTATTTACTTGAATCTAATCCTCTTGGACGTTGTTTACATGCATTAGTTTTCATTTGTTTGTAAACATCTTTCTAATAATACTACCTACATTTAAATTTTTCTCCCCCACTTTCGGAACCTCAGAGCCATCATTTACTGTTGAGTACTGTAGACTATACTGTAAAATGACCATTTGCATTTGAATAATTATGCAACAAAAACTGAATTGTTTTTATAACTATTTGTAATTATTGACAAATTAGACATGAGCTCAATGCCAGTTAGTGCTTGGAAACAATAAAATGTTCACTGTTAAATGACAGCCAGTTATATGAGTAGTTATTACTTCCAGCTGCGGGCCGTGGAAGAGGCGGTGGTGGCCACAGAGGCGGCGGGCACCGCGGTGGTTGGCAGGGAGGCTCTGGTCCCTCCCGACGCTAACTCTAAGCACATCCACATTAACTTAAGATTTTTCTCAATACTGTCTTGAAGGTAACATAAGTTTGTTGTAAATCCATTTGTATTAAAAGGGACAATTCACTTGTATGTACTGAGTTTCTGTTGGGATTCTTATTCTGTAATTAAAGAGTCTGAAGTAATGAAGGTATCCATACAAATGAGTGTTTTATCAATTGACAAAATAATATTAATAAATTCCAGTGAATTCAGTCTCAACCCTGTGTTGACATCATGTGGTTGTCATGAGCCATACTGGCCCGTATTGGCTCTAGATCTTGTGATAATGGGGGTTTTTGAAATTTTAAATGTGCTAATCACTAATAAAAAGAAAGAAATTAGCAATGTAAAAATTAAAACAAACTAATAAGAAAATAAATTGTATAATATGTAGCATAAGTTACAATGTAACATTGGCAATTTAGTGTCTGTAATCATCGAGAATTGATTTAGCATCTGAATAATTTTAACCCACTTGGTCAGGAGCGGGTGTGTAATGCCATGTGTGCCTGGACTGAACACTCAGAATGCCTGTTATATGTTCAGTTCTATTTCTGATATGAAAAAACCCTCTTTAGATACATGAGGATCAAACAGTTCACAATGATTATGTAAGGGTATTTTAGGTATAACTGTCCAACTTCACTATATATTTGGTGTTGAGATGTTGTGTGTATGTTTGTGATATTGATAGCTATATTAAGGACTAAATAAAGTCAAACTATGATAATTTGTATTTCAATTTAGCTGTACATCTGGCCAATTTAGTATGATAATAATAAATAAAACACTAGATTGTTTTAATCACACAATTTAATGCTATCTTTAATTCTATGATGACAACTATGACACCACCTTAACCGCTATCACAAAATAGATATCTTAACTAATTTCATGCTTAAATTCAGTCCTGTATACCATAACACATCTAGCAATAGACTAAAAAGGGTTGTTTTATGATACCCACCAGTGGGGCTTATATAATGCATCAAAATATGTGCAGTAATACCTACCATGTGATCATCTTTTACACTATGGATGAGGGCGAGGTCAAAACTGGCATTATGAACATCCATTCAGTCTAGATCTAGTTCCACTAGGTTAAATATAGCATGGAAATCATTGACATCTCGAGAGAACTCCATAAGAGTGTTCTCATTCTTCATATGATTCCTAAATTATAATGCAACAGTTTATAGGCTTCAAAATATATAATCTTAAAAACTACATACTTATATAAAATGTGAAAATTAATGCATTTACAATATCATACTGCATTTGTACCCTAAAACTTGACTCTATAGTTCCCATAAGCAATATCTATAATATGTAGAATAAGAAGGCATCAATTAAAAAAAATTCTTCCTTCTTTGTCCATATATATTGTAACTGGAATTACAAGTACAAATTTATTGAAGTAAATATTATTCTTCTAACTCTCTTAGTGGAGATTTTGAAGAAAATATAAGTACTAAGAAATCACCTAAAACATTTTGTTATCTTATCTTATTGAATTGGCCCACCTCTACAACATTAGTCTTCAACAAGTAATTCTAGTTTCTTTATACAATAGTTTCTAATCATACACATGAGACACTAGCTTCAATCTTACTTGTTTAATGGCAATTTCAGTAAGAAGCCTTTAGTTCTTGATATCCATATAACAGCTTGCTACAGCAGCTGCTGTGAAATGGCAAAACTGTACACTTATTATTACCTACCCAACTGAACTGAAAGGCATGTTGCCGATTAGGCTTCTTAAAACGAGATTATAATTTATAATTTTCTTTTATGAATAATCAATCTTTGGCCTATCAGTGAAAAGTTTTTATCTCCTTGTTTTCAAGATGTCGACACAACCCGAAACTTATGCTCATCAGACAGTTTGTCTCGGTCGGAGATCGAACCCGGCGTCGAAGGCAGGGTTAATAACAACTAGACTACCGAGACGTCCAATGAGGGAAGGAGTTTAATCAATCCAGTCGTAACTTAATTACCTAATTTGAAAAAGTCACGAGAACAAATAACATTATTTTATATAGAGGAGGCCATAGTTGGTACTCTACAGTTGGTAGGGTAGGTTAGGCTCCTATCACCTGTCCCTTCCAATCTCAAAGACATCAGACAAGGCTCTTGCCTCGGGTCTTCGAAATCACAGATCTGTCTTCTGCCCGCTGTCCGGCGCCGGCCGCTTGAGCATCTGCCGCACGGACTTGTGCAGCCTCTGGGCCGGTATCTCTACAAACAAAGCTAGAGGAAGCGCTGCCAGGTACGAAACACTCGCTACAGCAAACCACTCCAGAATCTGAAATTTTAAAGGTATGATCATTTACTCTGGTGTGAAAAACCCGGTCGGTGCCGGGGAAATTATGAAACGTAGAGACGTGCCATCGCACAAGTCACAAGTGAAGGGCGTTTATATCGCCCGACATGAGGGCCCAGAGAAGTACTACGATATAGTTAGTTACCGCAGACTGTCGGTCGAGCTGCGAGGGCGCCAGCCGCGCCGCCACCAGTGACTTGTTGATCGGCATGTGCAGCAGGAGCGCCCCGAACGACAGGCGCGCCCACACCGCCCAGCCGCGCCACGACAGCAGCGTGCCCACCGGCGCTGGAGAATTATACATTTGTCTAAATAGTGTAGGTACCCACGGCGCGACGGCACGACCTGGATTCCCAATTCCGATTATCTAAGAAATTTGCTATCTGCGATCAAATGCTAAGGTCCATGGCGAGTGAAAATTATGATGTTGAGTAGTTTCAGAGTTGTTCAGTTTTTTTTTCAGGCTATCCAATTTACTTAATAAGCATTCACTAATTTACAAGCACCCTTACTAAATATTACAATATTTTTCACAATTAATGTTTACGCAATATTAAATGACTATATGCATTCGTTATCTACTGCTAATCATTGGTCGTTAAATTCTTATCACTTCCAACTAGGCCTGTCTTTTGAATAATGTTTTTGTGTTGATGTGTTTTATTTACGCAACCAAATAAGAAATAACTAATTACTTATTAGGAGTATAAATTACAATTATTACGATTTCAAGACAATAAATACAAGAAAAACAATCATTTAATTCCGGAAACTGGGAACGATTCTGATATTTTCTTCAAGTTCTAACAAGTAAAAAACTGCAGGTAAATGCAAATCGACGGAAGATAGTGCGCTAGCCAGTCCACCCCTAAGTTTGTCAAGACACCACCCTGATTGGTTAAACTCGAATTTTGTTCTCGATCTTCCAATAACTCTGATTAGTTTACCTTACAATAGATCTCTAGTCGATCAGTAATTTTCATCTTGAGAACTCAATAAGAACCTATAAATATCTAGGTGAGGTAACAGTCGTGTTAAAATGTAGGTGAACCTTGTAGGCAGGTAGCACGGGAAGGTATTGGCTGTTGCATGGCTGTTGCGAAACACACTTAGGTCATTTAGAAGGCTACCGGCCTACACTATCTAGCCAGGCACCTAACCAGCTCGCGCAGTTGTATAATGTACAGGAAGAGTTTCACTAGCACGGCTCTAGGTTTCGTTACAGACGTTCTCAAATACATTATGTGCCTACATTCTAATGGAAATTAGCTACAAGTTATTGGATAATAATATATTTGTAACTAGCTAGGGCCGTCGACCGATTTCCGTATAGGACCGTAAGATCTAGACTAGACGATGCGAAGAGCCGAAAGTCACGCTCGGTGACGTTTACAATCATAAGAAATTTGTTCTAAACAATTCCTTTTCATGTGACACCTTAGGAATTGTTTCAAAATAAGACTGAATATGAAATCTTCAGATATAATATTTTTTGCACCAAGCTCCAAGTCTTAGAGATCCGTCTAAGACTGGCCCTGGGCCTTGGCGCCGGGTAGAGCCGACCTCACGCAAGCGACGACAAGGAAGGAACACCCAGGTGTAAGAGAGAACTTACAAGAGATCCCGTGCATGGCGCCGAGCAGCGCGAGCGCCACGAGCGCGGCCAGCACGGGGCGCTCGAGCGCCGCCAGCGCCGCCGCGCCCGCGCGCCCGCCGCCCGCCCGCCCCAGCGCCAGCGGGGAGCCCGCCACCCACCACACCGCCAGCGGGACCGACGCTATCGACACCCATCGGAACACCTGCACACACACACATACGCACGTTACTCTTGCGACTGTTCGACTGGCCTCACAGCAGTCACAGCTCAGTAGGGAGTCTGATATCTGCATTGTTGGTTGTTGGTTCGATTACTACCCGGGGCAAAGATTTATGGGAAGAATATGTTTGTTCTGTCTGGGTAAAATATATTAATATGTATTAAAAAAACAACTTATGATTATTCTATCAGTAACCTGGTTTCCATAGTACAAGCTATGCTTGCTTGGGATTGGAAGGTGCTGAATGTCCATGAGTATTTAAGCATGATAAATGTGCTTGAATACTTTTTTACAATTTACCTATATTATGCCAACTCAAATCCATAAAAGTACCTATGTTATTGCAATTTCCAGAACAATGTATAATAAACAAAAACAATATATAAAAAAAAACATTAAACGTCGCGCAGTCGGGTAAATATTCGCCTCTAAAATATTACCAGACTTGGTACCTTCCTACTTTCACCGAGGTTCAGGTACTTGTAACTTGCAGCTTTTAGCTGACCGACACATGATTGGGAAAGTGCCATAATAATACTACACTCAAATACCAAGCACAACGGCGTATTTGCGGAGGTAGAGCAGTTTCCAGGAGGAATAGGATCCTCCTGGAAACACCAAACATGGCTAAAAATCTTCCATACAATAGCAAAACTGCTTTAAAACATCCCATCTCTTTTGGAGGTATGCGAAGATTCGAAGACCTGTCCCAGTGGCAGACACTTAGAGATGCACATGTCCAGCAGTGAACTGATAATGAAGGTAACACATGCTCGTAGCTGTCACACTCGTATCCCCTCCGGAGCAGGGGCTGCACTTGCCTTGGAGCACGCGATCGGCGGTGCCCCCTGCTGCAGCAGGGCGTGGTGCACGTGCGCCAGCAGGAGACCGATGAGTGCCCCCGGCGCGTTGGCCCACGGCGACTGGTACAGGATGTTGAAGGACGCGTCGCCGCGGTACGACACGCGCACGGACCTGCGAGACCCCACGTTAACACCTTCATAACTGGATTTAACTTCTTTAGCGCAAAGGTGAGTGAAATCTCAGTGGGAATAGTAGGAGATCCATCTTATTCCCTTACTTTTATGGCTGCACAATAGCAAATTACTCTGAGCGATGGCTTAGTTGCTCGCAGCCACTAAGTAGGTAACCGAATTCTCCTGGTGGTGGCTGAGTTTGGAATCAGATAGATTTCTTATCTCTTTCTGGCAAGGTGTAGGTATAACTAAATGATCCTTTATTTCATTCATCAAGAGATAAAAAGTTCAACTCAGAGGGAGTTCAAGATTGAGCCACCCGTTCTATGTGCGCAACCTGGCTTCGGCCAAGACGCCTTATTTTTCAAACAGGGTTTCTATCAGTGACTTCAGATTATAGCCTTCACTTACTCTGGGCGATGCATGGCAAAGTTAGGCACTAGATTCCAGTAGTAAGCGAATCCTCCGTCCAGCGCTATGCACGCGACCAGCAGCACCGCCAGCGTGGCCAGCGCGCCGCGCCGGCACCTCCGCAACGCCAGCGTCAGCGCCAAGCACACTGCGTACAGCTGCATGTCTGCCGCCAAGTACCTTGGAAGAACATACATTAGAGTAGGTACCGTTACGATTATGATTGCCACTTTGGGAGCTAAACACTACGGGCTTTGTTGATAGCTTGGTCGTATTAACCTCATTTAGGATTTTATCCTTGAGCGTGACTTCGAACCCACTGCAAAAGTTGCATTGATCGGGCGATCTTGAAATGGTGGACCACACTTTGCTTGTGTTTTGGCAGGGAAGTGGCAGTAAGGGCATGGTGACTTATTGAAAGTAATATATGTTAATTCCCCATGGAATAAATAACTGGTCGCCTTCGCACCAGAGCAAGTCTGGAACAGGAACAGGGGTGCTTGGAACTTGGAACATTACCATTATGTGTCCCAGCTGTCCGATAATCGAACTACAAATAGGAAAGATGGGAACACTTACCAGGTCTGGATGAGGCATATCTGACCGGCATCAACCAAGTTGTTGAGATAGAGCAACTGCGTCCACCACTTCTGCCGGCAGACGGCGGCTTCCGCAGCCACGAGGGGCGACCACATCGGGCCGGAGCCGAGCCGCTCCCACCAGCTCGCAGCGAACCACACTACTACGAAGTAGTTGGGGCTCACCCTGGTCAATAAGAAATGTTAGCAGCAGCAGCAGTAGTCAGTACTACCAGATAATGTGCGGTGTTTGTCCGGGGAAGTACGCCCACTCATGTCATAAGTTCGTGAGTCCTTCATATATGTCTCCGAATGACGACAAATTGAAACTCATTTGACAATTATTTGTCTGCTCAGCAAATATTCAACTGGAAAAATTAATAAACAGGACAACATCTGTCTCGGATAAAGAGTGCACCGGGAAGTGAGTTGGGTGTTCTTATTCATTGGGACATAAGTCGTATTGGTTTGGGTGGTGGAGGTAACCACTCAACCTCAGGTGGGTCTTCAGACGGTCCAGTAAAAATTGTGTTATAAAAAATATTGAGGTAAGCTTCTTTATCCCAGATAACACTGAAAATAATTGCGAAGCTGCATAAGGACCATGTACTAAGTACCAAGTAGTTGACGATACCTGATGATCCTATTGATGAGAGTCTCGCAGAACGTAGAGACCGCGCCTTCCTCCTGTCCGCGCGCACGCTGCAGCAGCAGCTTGTTCGCCAGCAGGAATGAGGACATGAGGAAGAAGCACTGCACCATCAGAGTGCTGTTCGCCATCGCTATGGCGTCGATGGCGCGCCGCGTCTGGACAGAGGAACAAGAGGGGGCTTTGGTCGATGCTTGGAGAAACGCTTTTGAAAACAGGTTTATTACTAACCTAGCTACGCAGTCGTCAGGACATTACAGTAGACAACGTTGTAGTTAAAAAAAATATATTATATATATATAGAAAATGGATGGAATATGTATGATTGTAGCTTGAGAGGTGTCGTTAGATTCGTCTTATTGTGAGAGTAACACTGGTTATATAAAAATTAAAATGGCCGATTTCTGGCGGCATATTACAAAATGTATTCAAAAATGTTACATGTAATTTGGATTTTGTCACGCCATCGCATTTTTTTCGTCAATAATTTCTTTTTTCCTGAACTTTTTTAATTTGAACTGCATTTGCATTGGGAGTTGAGGTTTAAAGGAGCGCGGGAGACCGGGTTAGCCACATCACAAGTCTGAGTTAAATCAACGGTTAAGTAACGCGCACTCTGCACTTGGATAATGAACTTGTGCGCTAGCATTGCGTAACAGAAACTGGTGCGGGTGGTGGTCACTACTGACGGTGGATGACTTTATTTGGGGACCTTGATAATGGCAACATTCACCCAGATCAGTTCATAATCGCAATTACTAACTGCTTGTTTTTTTTGTTACCAAAGTGTCGGGACGAGCTGAAGGCCCACCTGATGTGAAGTGGTTATTTCCGCCCATAACAAGAGCAATACGACTTAGGTCCTCCCCGATGTGGTATGAAAAGAACCAAGTCGTACCCTGTTGCGCTAGTCACCCGAGACGGGGATGTTGCGTCTCATGCGCCTGCCATTTCACCGGAACACAGCAATGCGAGTGCACCACTGCTGGCGACAGATCACCAGGTGTGGAGGCAGTAATTTTACATTGTTATTATTATTTGTTAGCATATACGCTCTAGTAAACATATCATACCCTGAAAATTTCAAAAGGTCCGTCCTTTAAAAGTAAGACAAATACTACGGCTTTGTAAACTTAATAATAAGTTTCCCCTTTGGGAACGGGAATCTCAAATCAATTTCATAACTAAAAGAAATCACGAAATAGAAAATAAAAACCAAGATACCTGTTCGTAAACCCTGGTGTCAACGAGATACGTCTGCGTGGTGATGAAGCAGACGTGTTCGATGATGACGCACATCATGCACAGAACCTTCAGGCCGTCGAAGACGCTCAGGTCCGTGGTGGCAGTACTGGGCGGGGGGGCCAGCAGCGCGCGCCAACACCCCCGGAGGGACCACGAGACCGCCCAACTCGAATCTGCACCGATAGCAAACTGGTCAACATATGACATGGATTTATTAGATATTAGCCTGGCAACGGGCTTTGAATGCGAAGATCGCTTCTTCTAATCCAAGAATGCATAAATGGAATTTCCTCTTGGACAGTTGATGTAGGTACCTACGCAAAGGCTCGTTTAAAGATGCCAAATATCGTGAGGGAAATTTCGGTTTCATTGACATTTGAAAATTATATTGTAACGGAGGATGGCCCACCACGGGTAACACCGCGGGGCGCAGCTAGTATTTACCTGATAGTCAGTACTTCCAATGAATAAATTCCACTATTCCTACTACTTGGTTGCGCATGGAGAGGGTAATGCACAAGCTATTTACAGTTTCTTATGAACAGCGAATCTTGATTAAAACCAAACCTTCATATCTTGGGTTCAATTAGCACAGTCCAAGCAAATATGGATACATAACATTCAGTAATCTTAGTAGGAATTATGTGGTTAAACAACTGGGAATTCGCCTTAAATTTTTCACCATGTACCTACTTGTTAATGTCTGCAGAGAACACACTTCGCTAAAATTCCGTTCACCTGGTAGTTGCTCAAGTGCGGGTTGGCTGCGTTACATAAATCTTGCAATATTATTAGCAAAATAAACAATCATTGGTTAAGACGCAGAGCACGCGGACTGCAACCCATAGAGACGAGTATTTACTGCGAACAAGCTTTAAGTCCCCGACTCCTTTCGTGTGAGTGGCCATCTCTGATGTGGGGGTTTTTAAGCCGCCCGAAAGGCTCCAACATGGCTTATCGACTAGTATAGCTTGGATGGTGTATTTCGTCTGTGTACGAGGGTGCGTTTTTAATGGCGGGGTTGGAGTGGGGGTAGAGGGCTCGTAAAGGGCGTAACGTATTCAATGACTCATAATTATTATAAATATAAAGTTTTATCACAATTGCATCCTTCGTTTAAGAACTATCGACTAAGACCTGGTATGTAGGTCTGGTGCGGCCTTCTTGAAGGATGGCAGACGCCGCCCGCCTCCCGATCAAACAAAGTCAAAGTCAAAGTCAAATTCATTTATTCCTTTAGATCTCAAGTATCATTTGGACACGTCAAATTTTACACATGCATGTACACATATTCGTGAGCATATAACGTGTCACAGGAACTCCCAGGCACATTACATGCACACAGATATGTCAAATTACAGTCAGTTTTCATGTTTAAGCTTATCTTATTTGTTAAGTTTACGTCTGTTCCAACCCTAACCGACCAACCCGAGGGGAAGAAACAGACAAGAAACCCCTCGGAGACAGTACTACATATTCGCGAATATGGTCCTGCGTCTAGAGTGGAGCAAATTCATTCCCAAGCCTTTTTGTCATCTAGGTAATTTGATATTTTATAGTAAGCTTTTGCGACAAGTTTACGTTTGATGACAGTTTTAAATTTATTTATTGACAGTAATTGAATTTCGCTCGGGATTTTGTTAAAAAAGCGTACACATTGACCTTTAAAAGAATTGCTAACCTTATGGAGCCTAGTAGTGGGCACAGCGAGTTTATTTTTATGCCTAGTGTTTACACTATGATTGTCACTTTTCTTTGTGAACGAGCTCATATGTTTAAGAGTGTACATCACATTCTCATATATGTACTGACATGTAACCGTTAGTATATTTATATCCTTAAATTTTTTCCGTAATGATTCTTGGGGACCCATATTGTAAACTGCGCGAACAGCCCTCTTCTGCAACACAAATATGGTGTTGATATCTGCAGCATGCCCCCACAGCAGTATGCCATATGACATAATGCTGTGAAAGTAGCCGAAATATACAAGCCTAGCGGTATCTACGTCTGTGAGCAGGCGGATCTTTTTGACGGCATATGCTGCAGAACTAAGTCTCTTCGACAATCTTTCAATATGTGGGCCCCACTTAAGCTTATTATCTAAAGTTATTCCTAAGAACGTTGTGGTATCTACGAGATCTAACTGTTCATCTTTTATTTTAACATTAATATCTACTTTTTTAACGTTGGGTAAAACAAATTTTAAACACTTTGTTTTCTTTCCATTAAGTAGCAAATTGTTTACATTGAACCAATTTACTACTTTAGAGACAGCATTGTTTACATCGTCAATAACGACTTGTTGCCGTTTCAATTTAAATAAAAGCGAAGTGTCATCTGCAAACAATACAATCTCATGATCGTCCTTTACAATATAGGGAAGATCATTTATGTAGATTAAGAATAGGAAGGGTCCAAGTATAGATCCTTGAGGAACGCCCATAGTAACCACTGACCCCGGGGATCGCTTTCCGTTAACTTCAAACAATCAAAACGTTGAGTTTTTAAAATGCTTGCTGTTGACCTCTTTTCTATGTTTACCCATTTTACTATTTTTAACCGACTTCCGGAGGATGTTATCAATTCGGCTGTTTTTTTATTAATGGTTTTTCCATAAAACAAAATGTTGCTAGTGCTATTAAAATTTGTAATGCATGCTGTGTTTACCTCTAAATGAGGCATATTCGCTTTACTATCTGTATTTTCTTGTAACACTTTTGGTGATCCAGCTAATAAACATCTATACTATTTGTGAATATATCTCGTTCGGGACGGGGACACGGGGACACGACGACACGTCTCACTCTCTCACAGGTACATAAACATTACTGATTTCGATTGGCTCTGATCTCGCGGAGGAACTTTGCGATTAAGCGTTGCGAAAGGCGCAAGCGCAGGCGCAGGATGTCGCAATGCCTCGGCCAGCTCGCCAGCTCGCCAGCTCCTCCACGCCGCCCGTCTTACCTGGCAGCCTGAGATTTAGTTTAGTTTAAAACAGGAGTTTTTATATCTGATAACTGACTAAAATTAAGTGATAGCACATTTTAGTCGAGAGTGCGAAAAACAAAAAAGATCTAAAATAACGATTCGATTTCGACTTCTGTGTCTGGGAGTTAACATGTAGGTACGAGGGGAGGTCAAAAAGTCCGCGGAATGGAAGGGTTGGGAAAGAGTGGGGATATTTTTTTTTACCTGGTACTCTTCAGGTACTCAATACAGGTATAAATACAAAATTTTAGACAAATCGAGTAATTAACATTTTAGTTATCATTACATTAGCAGTTCAATCGGGAAAAAAACGACAAACAGGGATAAAATTGAGTATTATGCCGTTATAAAGTTCCTTATCAAGCAAGGAAAAACACCTCAAATTATTTTGGGTGAAATGTTATCTGTTTACGGGGACTCTTGCCCTGGAAAAACAATGATTTATAAGTGGCATGGTTTATTCAAGCAAGGCAGGGAGTCAATTGAAGAAGACCACTGCCCGGGCCGGCCGATCGAGGCCACCTCCTCAGACATCATCGAAAAAGTCGAAAAACTTGTACTTGAAGATGCTCGATTAAATAAGAAACAACTTGCAGAAATGGTTGGAGTATCGTCTACAACCATTTTGAATATCCTCCACGACCATCTTGGCATGTCTAAGGTCAGCACAAGATGGGTACCGAGAATGCTTTCAGCGGTTCAGAAACAGCAGCGCGTCGAGTGTTCACGCGAGTTTTTGGATCTCTGTAGCGAGAACAAAGACGAAATTTTGAACCGGGTTGTTACTGGAAACAAAACTTGGGTTCATCATTAAGAGCCTGAATCAAAACAGGAGTCTATGCAGTGGCTGAAAAAAGGTGCAGCACCCCCTAAGAAATTCAAGGTGTCACAATCGGCCGGAAAGATCATGGCCACTGTTTTTTGGGATTCAGAGGGAATTTTGTTAATCGACTACAAAGAAAAAGGATTGAATATCACAGGGGAATACTATGCCACTCTACTGAAAAAATTTTAAGTTGCCATCAAGGAAAAAAGACGGGGAAAATGGACTCGAGGAGTGCTGCTTTTGCACGACAACGCACCCGTTCCCAAGAGCCATGTTGCAATGGCTGCCTTGCACAAATGTGGCTACAAAATACTAAACCACTCTCCTTATAGTCCAGATCTAGCTCCCTCGGATTATTATTAGTTTCCAAAATTGAAAAAAGAACATCGTGGAAATAAATTTACTGACAATGAAGAAGTTAAGTCGGCAATTTCAGACTATTTTGAAAGCCTTGACAAAACAATTTTTTTCGAAGGTATTAGCAAGCTTTTTGATAGATCTGAAAAGTGTATTAGGCTTAAGGGAGATTTTATTGAAAAGGAAAAATAATAATTCATTTAATTGCGCCCCCTTTCCCTGCCATTCCGCGGACTTTTTGACCTCCCCTCGTACTATATGAATGGAATTTAGAAAAAAATGCTATTTAACTATTTTATCAGCTATGTAGTTCGTATAAAAAACCTATGCTTAGTTTGGGGCTAGATGACGCTGTGCGAAATGTCCATGAACATTTAAAAGAAGAAAACAAAGATTGCAAAGCTTGGCCGCGCGGGTTTAGTTACATGATTTTCCCAACACGCGTCGCTACCGGAAAGGTCGTTGGTCTACGATCGAATCAATCGTTAGCGCTTTGACGAAAAGTTTTACATATTATAAATGATAGCTTCTTTATCTGTTCTTATTTTTACTGTCCCATTGAATGATTTTGTATAGAAATATATATTTAGATAAGAGTGTTTAAAAAACCATTGTAACTTTTTGTTCATTTGTATTTAGGTATAAGTCACTGTGGTATTAATATGAATTTGTTCTGGTTAACTTATTAGCAAAATAAAAACTGACGTAAATTATTTAGTAAATTATCAAACACAAAATATAATAATATTTGTATCTGATAATTTTATTGTACGTCCGTTTATTGCACGTTTTAAATATTTTTACCATCAGGTACATTTAGAAAGCTAATTGTTCGAGTGCACCACAGTATTTTCATTTGGAACTTTTAATCGCTAAGTCGTACTAAAGCCAACATCAAATGTCCTTTTATACATTTTAAATTCTTCTTCCTTTTAATTCTTATAAAATCGAATTACCTAAAAGTTAGGTACTTTTTTAAATTGAATATCTATGCTTTCGATTAGTGCCGACAACTCGCCTTCCTCTCGCGCCCCCACTGAGAAATCCACATATTCGCAACAATATACGTTTAGCTAACAGCAAACTACTTCAACTTGAATGTGTAGATATACCCGGGGCCCACGTGCTCACGCGAACAGCTCGATGGGTGTCGAGGTCAACTCATTTCTATCGAGTGGATGGCTCTTTGGAAACCAGTTGAGAAATTTCAATTCCGCTCGTGTGATCGCCATTATGCCGAAAAATTACTACTCTTCCCACAGGTACACTATTTTTATTTTGTATAAATTCAAATGTCAAAAATCACAACATTTTTTAGGTACGTTATGTGCCCCAGTCGTAACATGGCACTCCTTTTTATGGTTTCAATGCTCAAATTTTCACTAAATCGCTTGAGAGAACCATAACAATTAACATTTCAATTTATTTAATGTAATTGGTGCCAATCGTTTTTTAATTAAATAAATAACAAAAAAAACAATCATCAGAAATATTTAAAAGTTATGCAGAAGTCTATAAATTTCGGTTGGTATGCAATCGCAGTGTTGCACCGCAATAAACACGACTGTCTTCCGTACCTACCTAACAATTTTAATTTCTATGAACTGCTATTAACTGGTTTAGAGAATTGAAAAGAAAAAATTTTTGGGTAATATTATTGGGATACATATATTAAATTAAAAAATGTGGGGCGGCATGCGACGCTTCATTGATGTGAGAAATGACGGCACGAGAGGTGTCATGCCATATACCTTCCCGTCACACCGAGTCGGGAGTCGGGTGTCCTGCCAAGACGCGCCAATAGATGTTCACACTTTTCAACACGAAATTACTTTCGATATCTTTTCCGGGTTCAGCCATGGCGTCGATGCCCGCTTTCAAAATGTGGGTCGAATCGTGACTGAGACATATTTGAGCTGGTTCAAATGGCCAAATAATTTACGAACTTTAGACAAAACTTATGATTAGGTGATGTCGTAAGACGTGGTAAAACATCGCAAGAAAAAGAAACTTGATGCAACTTGAAGCAAATGATACTTGAGATCTAAAGGAATATATGAGTTACATCTCGTCTTCAAGACGAGATGTAACATTTCGGAAAGCAGTTTTGCACGAGCTTAGGCTTGGTACTACGCTGGTAGGAGCTGGTAGAGCAATATTTCTTGCGCTAACAATGCTCCTCGGCATTCAGAGACTCACTATGTGACTAATTAGTCTAGCAGCGCCGCTCTAAGTGTTAGTTCGGCAGGTAAACCACACGTAAATTTGCAAGAACACCTCGCGTCATCACCTCGCTTGCAATGAAAGTCTAATTTAAAAGTTCAAAACACAAAACTTTGTAAAGCAACTAAAGCATGAACATAATTTTGGGGGGTCCAGTTGCTCGCACCCATAGGTCCCTACACCCCCTGGGTGGTACCAAAAGAGCAACAAAAAGTAGCATTAAAACATGTGCGAAGTTCGTCCGGAAAAGTAGCTGGTAATCTGCCGCCAAGCACTGATGCACTCGCATTGCTGTGTTCCGGTAGAAGGGTGTAGGTGTCGATGAAATCACATGCGCATGAGACGTAACATCCCCGTCTCGGGTGACGGTGAGCTAAGTCGTATTGCTGTTGTTATGGGCAGAGGTAACCACATAACATCAGATGGGCCTTCAGGTGGTCCCGTGACTGTTACATAAAAAAAATACCTTTCCTGGCGTGATCAGGCAGGGTCAAGTCCAGCACGGTGCAGACGGCCGCCAGAGCCAGCAGGCCAGCGACGAACCCGGCGAAGGCGCGCTCGCTGGCGGTCAGCGGCGGCTCCTCCTGGCGGCCCGTGCGGCAGTACTGCAGGTGGTACAGCTGGGCGGAGAGGTTGTACGCTGACATTGTGCTCGCGTTCACGCACGACGCGAACCTGCCGGACCGTGGAGGTCGTAGGATGTTTTAAGTAGCTTACTAGCTTTAAGTTGCAGTTCATTTACTAGTGATGCCGATTTGTGTTCCATTCCTATACAGCGCAAGAAACATCTAAATCGGTATGCAACGGGTGAAGAAAAAATTCACAGGAAAGCAAAACATGCAATTTCGTTTACATGGATGACATGTCTTTTCTAGTTATTTAGATTTAACTGCCAAATTATTGAACGGATTTAAAAAAAAATTGTATCGGACCAATCTGAAAGTAATTCCTTTCAAATAAAAAGAATTTTCCAAATTGGTTCATAAACGGAGAAATGAGGTGAGAAAAAAGCCTGATCATTTTCAAAGTAATCGTAAAAGTCAGGAGTAGGTGTTATTTTGGTAGAATTTATGGAAATGATTTAGCGATATTATTAGCATGCGTGTTGCGTGAGGTTACCATGTAGCTTGTTCCTGAGGGTCCAGCTGGGGGGAGTCGGGTGGTGCCGGACAGCGCTCGCTGACGCACAGGCCGCGGTGCAGCCGGGTGTGGTTGAAGTTGTCCACCCAGTTGTTGGAGTACCTCTGTCGACAGTTACAACACATTACTGGTAATGCACAGGATGAATCCGGTAGGAGAGGACCTGTGCGGTAGCCACAGGAACCAAAGGGAAGATCTCTGTGGTGCTCGGGGGTCCGACAGTGGTGTCAGCCCTGTATAAGCTGAAACTGCCCAAACGCTATATCTTTACAGGAAGTAATTAAATATTTTGATTGACATCGCATATGGTCTAGAAGGAATATTTTGTAAAATAGAGACTGGTGGAGCTAACTTTTTTCGAGGCCATAGGTTTTCAGGGAAGAGATTCCTATTCTTTATTACAAACATACATGTTTCTAATATAATGTGCATGTCAGCGTTAAAATATTTTCTTTAATAAATATGATTCACAATTCCCTATAATTTTATGCGACTCTTTGATCAGGAACAATCTTATAAGCACTACTAGGTTCGTGTCTATGGCTGAGACCGTTGCAGGCTGAACGCCGGAGCTGGCGGCCGTGTTAGGTAACCACTAATTGCACAGCAAACCGGCAGTGTGACCGCGGAGCCGGCGAGCCTAGGGAATGTCTGGCAGTCTGTTCTAGAGAATTCGTCATTCTTAAATACGCACAAATGCGAAACACTCGAACTGCGACTGCGCTTCTCACATCTTTAAAATATATCGAATATCTTCATTAAATACGCTCATTTTATTGGACAGAAAAACATTAGCGGGGATGTAATTTTTTTATTTATTTTTAAGCACACCAAGCACAAATAATACAACTAAAGAGAATCACAAATTCAAACCTGCCAACCTGAATACAACCTACTGACACATATTAACTCCTTGGTCCCAAAAAGGGTATCCAGAGGTTCAATGTAAGCGAGACATCTTCTGTGACCAATTAACATAACATTGTTGTAGATGTTTCAAGTGCAAGGCTAAACAACATTATTTTCGTAACGAATGTATCGATACGGTTGCTTCACCACCGACCGGCTCCATTCGTTGGCCGACATTCCCAAGGTGACCATGATTATTTCGGAATTATACGGCCATTGACTTAATAGATTATAACATATTGTGGCGTGGAAAACAGACATGCACCGGTTTGATTTCTGTAACTTCGTCGGATACAAATTGCTGATCTGTGAAAAATCGTGCGTACTATGTACGTTATGTAATAGCATGAGCGCGTTGAAATCTTTTGTAACAGTTTATTTTGTTACTGATTCAATATGGAATAAATCTACGGATAAATAAAAACTTCAATAGTTTTAGCTCCTGTTTTTTATGGGTTATTTTGAATCCATAAAAAACCTATTTTTTATTCGTTGTTATTTTGAATAAAATAATTATTCTCCAAATCGGTCCACAATTGGCAAAGATAGAAATAATATATGCAGCTGAATTGATAACCTCTTGCTTTTTTAAGTTAGTTAAAAATACTAATAAGGTGACAGTAGAGGAAATAAAATTGTTTTACATACAAAATAATATTTCCAGTAACACTTTTTGTTATTCTGCTCCTCTAGAACGGGAAAGGTCAAGACCCAAGTCGCATCCCTTTGCACCCTCCACCGAGTCAAGGATGTAACGTCATGTGCCTTTAAATCCACGTCACTCCCAGCAACCGCTGCTTGACAGCAGATTACCAGGCGTGGAGGCAGTACTTTTTCGGGCGAACAACAGGATCTACCGCTTCTTTGGAATGCTCCTCTCGCACCACCCCGGGACCTCGTGAGCACGCGACTATCATGGACCTCCAAAATGTATGAAAATAATGTGTATTCTCTGGATGGGGTTACCTGTATCGTCTCGAACAGCTGGTGGTTGCCGAACGCGCTGAGCTCGAAGGAGCCCATGCAGAAGGTGCCGCGCCGCGCCAGGCACTCCGCGTACTGGTCCAGGTGGAACAGGCGGGGCATCTCGTAGTACTGCTCATCTGGAAAAACAGACTATCAAAAGTGGCTCGGGTAGAGTACGGACGCGAGGTCGCCCAGGAAGCTTGCGGCATCAGCGAGCTGCTTGCTATCCTGGAAGACATCGGGGGCCGGAGTGACATCCTCCACTTTTCACGCAAAAGGGCCCACTAGCATACTAGTGATCGTTTTAAAGCTTAAAACCTCTGACTGTCCTACGTAAAGGAACTGTTATTATGGCGGATATCCAAATAAATCATGATAAATCTGTTACCACTGGTGTAACGGAAACCTCGGTGTAAAAATCCGAATCACATTTACACAATTTATTACGTATTTTCGTAGACCATAATTTCCTTAGCGTAACTATTCGTAAAAAGTTTGAATGAGAATAAATTAAGAATAAGAATAAATTTATTTCACTTTAGACAGTTATGATACAATAAATTACAAAAGTGAACATTATAGTGATTCATTAAATTAATTCAAATTATATTATACATCGGCCGATAGATGAGTTACAATATACGTAAATTACATATAAACGAACATGAGGATGAACCGGGGAAGAGCCGTAGTGTAGCTGATTCCTCACTTTCAGCCGCATCGAACGGGGAAAGCAAAGTAGGCACCAGTATACCCTTAGTACGTCTAATCACCTTTGCGCACGTGGTAGCGAAAATCACATAGATAATCATTTTTCAGATTTAATCTCATTTTCCAATATAAAGAACTATAAAAAATATTCCTTCCGTAAAAATCTTATTACTGAGTACTGAGGAGTACTGTGAACATATATAACACAACTAGCTGTGCCCCGCGGTTTCATCTGCGTATAACTTAAAGTAATCACTAAATGCAGACTTATTAGCATTGTAGCATGGTATAATACATAAGTATAATTAGCCATTAACGCACCGCATGCGGATAAAGCAGTTCGATGGTGCTTTTTCTTCCCACTTCAAAATCAATATAAAGGCTTTAAAAAACTTTAACGTAATACTGGATAGCCTATGGCCTTCCTCATGAATGTAGCTATCATGTACAAAAAGATATTTTTAAATTCACCTTGTCAGCGCGTGCAAAGAAGCAAACTCTTCAGCTTTATATATTAGTATAGATGTGTAGCATAATTTAATTATTATTAATATTGATTTAGCGTTCTATTGAGCCATGCTGATGAATGAGCCGGCTGAGGAGTAGGTCAGTTGCTACACTGCAAGGAATGTGCCACACTTTCATTGTTCGACATTTTCAGCGCCGCGCGCCGGACTACGCAGTCAGCGGTACGTTTGGTGAAATTAGTTAGCATAACATTTCCACGGAATAAAACTGTTATGGAAATTCAAAGGATATTTGAAAGCCAAGCAGTCACCAACATCTACGTTTGCACGCCTCTCAATGAGCCTTAAAACTGACATGTAACATTCTTGTAAAAATTTAATAAATTATTCTTAATCTCAATTTCTTCTCCATGGAGGGGCGGATAAGGGGGAACAAGCTATACTAAGTAATAAAAAAATTTTTGTTACAAACATATTTTTAACAAGCGTCCGTGAGGGAGTTCTCTAGTGTTCCTTGGGGACGTCCACGTACCCCCCGGGTGGTGCTAAAGGAGCAACTAAAAGTAGCAGTAGAACTTGAGCCAAGTTCGTCCGGAGAAGCACTGCATCCACACCTGGTGATCTGCCGCCAAGGACTGATGAACTCGGGATCCGACTTGAGTAGGAGGACCTACAATAGGTCAAAATTCTGTTGTTATGGGCGGAGGTAACCACTTACTATCAGGACCTTCAGCTCCTGTCACATTTTTTTTTTTTTTTTTTTTTTTTTATACCACTTAGGTGGCAAACAAGCATACGGCCCACCTGATGGTAAGCGGTTACCGTAGCCTATGGACGTTTGCAATACCAGGGGTATCACTCGCGCGTTGCCGACCCTTTAAATATTTTAAAACACCCCTTTTGAAGGACCCCATACTGTAGTCTCCAGGGAAAACCTTGGCAGGGAGATCGTTCCACAACCTGAGTGTACGCGGGAGGAAGTTCCTCTGAAACCTTACGGTACGCGACCACCCAGGCTCTAGAGTGTGAGGGTGAATCTCCTGCCGATGGCGAGCGGTGCGGTGATAGAAAGTAGCCGTAGGCATCATTTCGAATAATTCCTAATAATAATTAATAATAATAATAATTAATTAATAATTCACATTATATTTGGCAATTGATTTTTATGTACATATAATACATATCTATCGTCAAAAACGTCTCTACATGATCCTTCGTATGCGATTCTGTTTGTTTACACAGGGTCAAGCAGGGTCAAACCGAAAGTAGTCAACAGGTGTCACATGACATTTAAACAGTCAGTGTGCTGTGTCATAACAGATATCGTTGATTGTAATTTTGCAATTTGTCATTTCTGACCAGTAAGAGTTTGAGCAAATTATATATGTGCAGCTTTGTAAATATCTTATTTTGAACGTGAATTTAATTAAAGAGCGTCTGTAGGATTTTACGATATTTTACACTTTAGAACCGATCTTTTTGCTTAATTATAAAAGCATCATGCTGAGTCGTATCCTAGTTTTTAGCTATAACTTGGGCGTATTGTAATATTTTATTTAGTTCGCAAATTTGCAGCCATTTCACATATTATTTATGACGATTTCGTAATTTATCGCCTTCGAGTAGAAGGGTCCTGTAATCGTTTCTCGGTCCGGGCCAACTTTGAACATAAAGTTTGTTTTCAAGTCTCGGATGTTGTCTGTCCATGCCACCTGTGACACAGGTAGTCGTAGTGTAGAGGTATGAGTGCCTAAAAGTTATTATCATTACGTAGACATTGCAAGTGGTCAGTTTTCCGCCACCGTTTTCCCACGAATAACTCGGCAGGCTGCATCACACTAATAACACCAATCTTACACCAATAACATTACCAACAAGTAAATTATGTAATGGAATTCATTAGGCAATTTCATGTTGCCATTAATTTGTTACGGTTTGGGCAACTCGTCAAATCGAAAGGGCCCAGGTTCGATTTCAACACGCGGTGTCTAGGTATAGAAGTATCTTTAATTAATACGAGGTTTTGTGCTAAGTTTCTCAATTGTTTTGAAGAAACAAGTGAATATATGGAGGGTCCAGGTGAATACCCCGAGAGGAGCCGCTAAGGGAGCAACAAAAAGTAGCAGTAGAACTTGTGAAAAGTTCGCCCGGAGAAGAACTGCCTCCACACCTCGTAATCTGCCGCCAAGCAGCGGTGCACTCGCATTCATGTGTATGAGGACCTAAGTCATATTGCAGTTGTTATGGGCGGAGGTAACAACTTAACATCAGGTGGGCTTTCCGCTCGTCCCTTCACATAAATTACATAAAATATACATATTCTATATATAACGCTCGACGCACGAGGCAGCGGTGCCGCAAGTGGAGTGGATGCACGTAGGTATACATTCATTTAGTGAGAAGTAAGTTCCTCTGGTGATGGTTCCAATAGGTTTTTATGTTGCTTTGTCTCTATTTGTGTAGATCTTTTTGAATGATGTGACTTTAATTTCTATATCTTTCTTGTCAATCGTACTCAACACATTTTATTATTATTATTTTCTACAAATGGTCCTTTGTGTTTAGTGTAATGGTTTAGTTTAATGGTTTAAACAGATGTAAGTACATCAACTAGCGCACTACACTGGTAACGATCATATGAATGATATCCTGTTGTCGCTCCGCTCCACGACACACAAAATAAATTGTAATTTCAATATCAATTAACAAGACATAATGAATATAATAAAAAAAAAATCCCTCAATAATAGGTTTCTTGGTTGTTGTTGGAGGGTGGAGGATAGTTTGGTTTGAAAATCGCCGAACATAGTAATAAGAACGATTTTGTAGGTGCATTTAAGGCATTTCTTGCCTTAATAAATACATTGGAAGCATATTTATTAAGGCAAGAAAAAACAAAAATATTATTTTTGACTACATCAACAAAATATATGGGAGCCATCATTGGTACATGTCACACACAATTCTTTGCATTTTAGGTTCTAAGACATGCCGATTTCCTCACGATGTTTTCCTTCACTGCTCTGAGACCGTGGCACATAAATTTATCAAGTGAAAAAACTCATAGGTGCACGATTGGGTTTGAACCGGCGACCGTTAGATTGAAAGTCAGCATCTGTGCCCCTGGGCCACCACGCTCTCATTCTAGCTACGAAGCAACTCTTGGATATTAGCGATATCTGTGGTCGTATAGAATGGCGAGCTGTAGCCAGCCCACGAACGGCCGGTCATCGAGGGCAATTTTGCAACGCCTGCCTGCCGCCTGCCGCCTGCCCGGTTACCGACACGACTGTACGGACTACTGGTTTGATTCGGAAGTTCACTCTTTGCCTTCAAGGAGTGTCCAAGGTTCCCATCCAACACCGATTATCGATAATGATCGATAATTTTATTCAACTAGAATGATTAAAATTAATATAGTGTTAAAAACTAACTACTACGTAATAGCTGTAAACAAGATTGTAATGATAATATTATTAATTGATTTTTAATTCTTTATTGTCTTGATACTTATTGTCCTGAAACAGGCCCAAATAATGATAACTTTTGTATTTTTTAAGTAATGAATTAGTCCCGAACTTTTACCTAAACACTTTAATCGAGAGAAAAAAAGAAAAGTAGAAAGAAGCGGGAAAGGTGAGATGTCAACTGTCAAGTGACATCCACAGATAATATGATATACAATAGTTGTTGTATAACAGTGCCTGCACTGCCTTTATATTCAATGTCATTAACAATCTGATTTACACGTAAAATGATTGACCTAGGCTTGGACTATTTACATGAAGTAATGAAATTGGTGATAGGTACAGATACGCGGAATTTATGCAGGGTGCCTATTGTCGTGGATTTGCATATATTAATGGTCAAGTAAGCGAGGCCCACTATCCATAGGTAACAATAGAAATACGACTTAGGACTTTCCCTGTTCGAAGTTCATCCATCCATCATGGTGAGAGATTTTTCTTCAGTTAAATAAGTTAATGTTATAATACAAGTGGCTGATTTATAAATCATCCCTTGTGGGGGTTTCAAGGTTCAAGGTTCAGGTGCTTGTAGCTTATGAATGATTTTACTGCGCTAGTTGAATACTGAGTGCAAACTGATTCATTAAACATTGTCTAATTTAGCATATAATAATACAATACTATTTTGAGGGATATAGGCACTTACGTACTTTCTTAACCGAGATAAAAACGTAGGTATCTTGTTTTCCTTAGTACCTTTAGATAGGTAGGTTTGTTATACTCGATCAGCTAGTACTAGCAGATGCTTCCTGTCTTGATTCACAATTTGACAATCGGCTGTCAAACGTGAAACGCTAAAATCTCATTAAAAATTTTCAGTTGTTATAAAATGTTTAAAATTTTCCAAACATATTCATTTATACGAACCTTGTCTTAAAAAATCTAATCTAATAATGCGTTATGTTTCTGGCATAACGCATTATTAGATACATGTACGAATTTTATATATTTTTTGTTTATAACCAAGAGTTCCAAAGTGTAACTATAGCAAAAAAAAGAGTATGACTATGAATAAGAATTAGAAATGACAATTAGAAATGCAACAAAATAGAAATAAACCAAATCGGCCGCCCATTTTCGAGATCTTCTCGTAAAAGCTCTGTAACTCGCGACAATTGTTTTATAGAAGCACACAGATATATATTTTGAACACATTATAAAGTGATCGCTGATGGACGTTCAACGTTTTCACTTAGAAAATACCGGACTTACTTTAGAGCTAGGTCATTAGGAGCCGTGCACTTGAGAAAACTGTGCTCGAAAAACTCGACATACCTGGTGGCGTATTGTGTAGTGAAGAGTGCCTCCGTTTATTGAGGTTCCGTACCAAAATTGTAAAGGAATCTCTAGTACAAAGACTACAACATGCCAAGGGTTAAAATAGACGTAAACTCAACAAATAACTAACTAAATCATACATGACTGTGATTTGACATATCAGTGTGCATGTAATGTGCCTAAGGAGCTCCTGTGACACGTTGTATGAACACGGGCATGTTTTCTTGCGTGTGTGTTTGACGTGTTCCAAAGATACTTGAGATATAAAGGAATAAATGAGTTTGAGTTTGCCTGAGTCACGTCGGGAATATGCCTTATTATTAAAATATAATTCGCGTAAAGATTTTGGTATATGTATCGATTTTAGTTACCGCATCCAGTGTGACCAGGTGTGTTATTTTTTGCTTGAATAAAATACGTATGCCAAATATTTTTTTAAAACCCTTTTAACCGACCGCGACATACATTTTTTGATCGTGTATGTAGCAAGTTTTGTCTTAGTTCGCAGATTGTATTATATATTTGTATTGTGATTTTGTGTTTCTATGCCATCTGTGATACAGGTTTTTATTTGATATAATGATATATATAATTATGCATGACAGTAAGCGTAATTAATTTTATACTAGTTGCGCCCCGCGGTGTTACCCGCGGTTTTCCGGGAATTTCCTACGCATTTTTCTTTTTTTTTCATGAGATCCTTCTACAAAGTATTACAATAACATGAAAAGTAACATATATAAAGTAGTATAATATAAAAAAGATGAATGGAATCGATTAAGCCGTTCTAAAGTTACGGCGTAACCGAGGGAAATAGGGATATATATACATATATATATACTATTTCTCTATTCACGAGCTACGCACTACTACTAACTCTATACTACATTAAATCACATTCCTCCAAAATCTTCAATATATTGTAATACAAAAATACTTAAAATAATCTCAGGGACTAATGAGAATTATGGCGTAAATGACACACTAAAAAGCTGTATATACTATGAGGGACCATGAGTAAACAGGGATCGTACCACTGACTTCGTACAAGACATCGTTGCCGGCGGCCGCGACGGCCAGACACGCGAAGCTCACGACCGGAGCGAGCATAGCGGAGACGCGGCGAGCACTGACTGCTCGCTCGAGCCGCTACCCACACCCAACCAGCGTCGCCTTTCTAATGCCCACAGAGCGGACAAGCAGCGGTGCACTCGCATCGCTGTGTTAAAAGGTGTCCGGGGAAATATACGCGCGTGATATGTTACATCCTCAAATACCATGTTGACTTCGGGGGCACCCTCAGTCCTCACGTGTACCCTAGTTGATGCGAAAAGAACAACTCTTTTTTCGTTTTTTTTTTTATAAAATCTGATGATTATCAGTCAGGTACCACAAAAATTTACGAGTAGGCGCTGTATTCAATTTTCAGCATAAACTGAAAATATGCTGAAAATTTTATACAGCGTTTTTTATATAATAATAAACTATTATAAATAACGTTCTTTTGTAAAAATATGCGTGTTTACAAGAAATACAATTATTCAGGTAAACTTATATAGCAAAACCCTGTATAAACACAAAATGGCATCCAAATCCTTAAAGCCATGTATATATTAATAAGAATTGCTCATTTAAAGTAATACGATTTTGTATGGAGGTTGGTTGCAATTTTTTGTGACTCCGCTTCTGGAAGCTGGCGTGTGCGCCTCGGAATAAACGTAGTACATTACACATTCACGTTTTTACGATTCCTCCAGTATTTCTAGCAGCACCTGTGCCAAGTGCCAAGCGGAGTACTGCCACCACACCTGGTCGGCAAGCAGTAGTGCAATCACATTGCTGTGACTCAATAAATTCCTAGATTATATCCGGTTCGAAGCGCCCGACCTCCAAGAAAATGACAGTGCTAAGCTGTAAACACAGACGAAAATTAATGACTAGTTCACAAATTTATCATTTACTTGCAAAATTTCAGACACAAGCTAATCAAAATGTGTCGCTTCTTATTAACAAATAATTTATCTGTCTTTTTTGTGTCGGCGCCATGTCCACTACATATGCAGGCTAGCGAATAGAATTCATTCACCCGGACAAAAGATAATATTTTATCTGCATCCGTTAATGGAAAACTATCTACTGTCGGCGTGCAATCGCTAACGTTCAATCGAACTGACGCTAGCTGGTTCGGTTCCCAACTGGTGCTAAAGTTGTCCGCTCCACAGCTTAGTTGACTAAAAGAGAGATGAGGAAAGTCTCATGTGCCTGCAATGTCACCGGCACCCACACCCCTCCACCGGAACACAGCAACAGCACGGTAAGTGCTGTAGGAGTTTTCAAGCATTACTAGAGTACTTACATGTACCTACTCCGAATAACGAAAGCGCTCTGTTAGAATTCTAGTAAACGGTCATCCATCATGCTACTGACCTGGCGAAAGGTTGCGTCACGTGGATGATTTATCAAGAGCACCTGGAGACATCATCTGTCGCCGCCTGTCGCACCGCGACGCACCCGGCCCCGTCACTCGGCGCTCGGGTTACAGAACCGTCACGTAACGTACTAACCGGTGTTGCCACACTGCACGGCTATTTATTTTCGTTAATTATTCGAGAAATAAATCATTTAAACAAATAAAACGATATTTTTTCACAATTTATGCGCAAATCCTATTGTAAATATGATATTTAGAAACGATGAACGACCTTCGTTAGGAAACTGCGTTTTGTTGCCTCAGGTCAGAGGCGTGTGTCCTCTTCGTCACTTGCCCCTGCACTCACACTAAATATTAGGTCGGGCAAAGTCGCTCTTGAGGAAGCTTGCTTATACGTCCAATACAGATCATCTAAGTTACGCAACTCTCCGCCCAGTCAGTACTTGGATGAGGGACCATTAAGTCGCGTTTAAACAATTTCCCCCTGGACAAAAGGCATCAACTCTATCTGCATCCTAACATATATCCTGACGCTAGGTACATACTGTCACCGCACCAACATACTTCCAAAAGAGAAGGTTATCGATTCGGTTACATTTTTTATTTTTGTTAGCTCACAACTTCGTTATTTGTCAACCGATTTGGTAAACAATATTGCGTATTTTGCTTTCCTGTAACTTTTCTTCGCCCGTTGTACAGCAATTTAGCATAAATAGTAATAGTAATGAAGTTGTTTTTTTTAGAATTATAGATCAATCAATTATAGGGGCTTATTTCGCTTATTAACTTTTTGTAAATAAAGATATCTCGAATTTATTAATTAGATTCACTATGATTTAGATAGAATATAAAATGACAGAACGCGGCAAAATAGTTTTACTTTTTTATTTCTTTTTTAAAATTGATTGATTGAAACTGGAATCAAGAGGTTGGATTACCACTTCAAACCTAAGAATGCGAAAAGTATTGCTCTAACCCAATAAATAAAAAAAATACCTAGGTATTAGTTTGTTAAAGCCGTGAAAAGTGCGTATGTATTTACATAATTATCTCTATTTATGTAGCTGGTTACAGTATATACTACTACAATATATACTAGGTATATACTTATTAACATATAATATTTTGTGAACGACATAGGAAGTAATATATTTTAATCGACTTCTAAAGAATAAGTTCTCAATTCGACGTTAAGATGTTTGTTAAGCGATATGTGGACCAATTGTGGACCGATTTGAGAGAGTCATACTGAGTCGCGCGCATTACTGTTGTCATGGGCGAGGGTCACCACTTACCATCAGGTGGGCCCTCAGCTCGTTCCGTCACTTAAGCACATAAAAATAAAATTATTTGATAGTGTGCACCTACCTCCGATACAAATAATGTTAAAATCGTTTTCTCAACATTTATATGTTTTCTAATGTTGATGGAATGTCTGACAAAAATATGTTCAGATAAAGATAATTTAGTCACGTGGAGTATGGTGTTACATTGCTAGTTCGTCATAATTATCAAAGATCAACATATTTCACCTCAGCACGGGCATGTGAATATTTATTTTATTTAGTTATTAGTCAAAATAATCAATCTAGTAATGGCGTCATCAGAATTTTGCACAACCCAAATAAAAAGTCAAAGAATCGAGACAGAAATAAAGGCGATACAAATTTAATAATTATAATTTTAATGACCTAGCGAATCTGATCGAATAACAGAACCTACCTATGATATACCTACTACTAGTGCTAGTTTTTATAGATGTTAATTTCCGAATAGTTCTAAGAGCATAAAAAATATGTTTTTTTTAATGAACTATACCTATTAATCTGACCTTAAGGTAAACCTAAATATTTAATTATTTTTTGCTGGATATTTTCATTAATACTTTTAATATTTCTGAACCGTCCTTAATTCTATGTATTTTATCTTGCTTGCATTACTTTTTATAATTGTTGATGTTCAGCCAAGAAGTGATGTAATGTTTTATTAATTAATTTTAAGTGGCAATTTTTGTCATTTACCCTAACAATAATTATCGTTGTAAACATTTATGATAAACCAAGTCATTTAGGTATGTATATTAAAAACAACAACGGCCGCAATATCATACTCCCTTCCATATCATCCATATCTGCCATATCATCTGTCTCAGTCTTAGTATCAGAGTCATGATCTTCAATGGCGTTATTGGATTCGGAAAACTTTCAGACTAGTTATTTGTCTGCTGTCTTTAAATATCTCTCTATCCAATCATAGGCAGGTCCCCTCACTCCGTACCTTTCTAGTTTCTGTAAAAGAATACACGGACAAAGTCAAAAGCCATGCTTAACCAAAAAAATATAATAATTAGCATTTCCGATGCGTTTCTTATTCTATTTACCTTATCCAAACACAGATGTCACAACATTATTAAGGATAATTTTAATTTCAAGACTTATTTAACTTTTTCAAGCTGTCTGAATACTAAAGTTGACGCAAATGTAGCTTGCTGGCTTTATTGTTGTCTTGCTATCTACGGGATGAATTAAACTATTGAGCAATTTATGATTTGTAGCTACTAACACTTGTAGCTACTAACACTTGCCTCACTACTAATATTTAGGTATAGGCGAATTGTCAAGATCCCTGGGGTCTAGAACAGCTGGGGTAGGGGTCGGACTTAGAGCATAAAATAGGCTTGTTATTGCATCGCATTCTTAGCTCCCGTATTTAGGGACTTAGGTTCTATAATGTAGGCTCCAGGATATAACGTTTACACAAGTTTTAACATAAAAAAACTTCATATTGCGGGGTCAAGAGGCAGACAACCATACTGCAAGGGAAATTAATTCTGTCAATATTGCGAAGCCTACAAAAGGCTCGGAGGTCGACATAGGACCCCAAACTGAGAACTAGAGATTAGGATCATCTGTTGTTATTCATTTAATATTTTCCCGTATTTAAATAAAACACAGCTGCTCAAACAGACTTTAATATATTGAATTTATTACGTTTATAAAGATTTTAGAGTTACAGATACTCTACATCGTCAACAAAACATTTGTAGAGAATAGTATGCGCCACCTGGCGACCATTCGGCGCCACCAGTGTTATCCTGGGCGAGGGGCCGGCGTGGAGGTAAGGGGTAAAGTTGACCCCTAGTGGTCCGGAGTCGGTGGGGTCCGTGAAGCCAGGGGGCAGGGAAAATACGTATTCCCTCAAAGCCTCGCGGGTCGGGAACGTTCTGTCGCCGTATATGAGGCCTTGGGGAGAGTTGAGGACCTTCCAGTGCTGGGTGGTTTCGAAGTAGCCCCCTTCGCCCTGGGGGACGGAGAAAGCTATTAATGGTGGCTGAGGAGCAGGTTCCGGCGGAGAAAAACATTGATTGAATGCCTGTAGAATGCTGGTGGTTAATTTAAACATGACATAAGTATGTATTCTGTACCAGCCTCTAATATTCCCACTGCAGGGAAACCGGCCTACTCTCGATAATTGAGAGTGAATGGGTTTTGATCTACCACGGGAGCCCATCCGGATTTGTAGATGTCACATTTCTTCGAATTTTTTGGTTCTGAGACATGCCGGTTTCTTCGCGATCGATGTTTTCCTTCACCATTTCGAGAACGTGTTATTGCGCAACAAGATGTAACCTCTCCTACCTCGGGGCTGGAGACGGCGTAGTGGTTCCCCCGCTTGGCGGTCACTAAGGACAGTAGCTCCCCGCCTGCGCCCACTATGGGGGCCCCCGCCACGTACTGATTGGCGGACTCGAAGGTAGGGGCACAACGCCACTGCGCCAGCAACCCATCCGAGGATATCAGGAGCATCTGCTTGGCGCGGTTTATGAAAACCTGCAAAGAGACATCAATCAAGAGAGTATTTCCCTTCCAATCATATTTCCACTGACTGGATCACGAGGTGTTATTGACGAGGTGTCCAGGACTTGAATACGATGTCACCTGGGTTCTACAACTAGGCAGGGGAGAACCTAAGTCGCATATCTTGTTATTGTTCCCATTGCCGTATTGCCGAATAAAAGTTCTGGAATCATCTACGAGCGGAGCCATCGCTAGCGGTTGCGTACCTTTTCAGCCGTATTCTCGTCAATGCGCACATATGCCAGCTCCCCCAGCGGCGACAGGATCTGCTCCGTGAAGATGTCGCAGTAGTGGTGCGTCGTCTTGGCGTGCTCCGACACCTGGGGGAAATGTTGTAGCAAATGTTTTAGATGCGATTTGAGGAGTACAGCCGAATGCGAGCAGGCTCTGCGCCATGGCGGCCTCTGACGCCACCACTGCAGGACCTACTCTTACACCTACTCTCCACAAGCGAACGCAGAAAGCTTCGAGGAATAACTACAACGCCGTTGAAAACAAAAACTCCCAAATCGAGTTTAGATGCAATTGAGATCGAATAGAATTTTAAATTCTTTCTGGCAAGGAGTCCGATCACGCAGCCTCCAGAGTTGGCCGCCAAGATGTTACAGCGGACGGTGTTGCTCGCACCCGTAGGTGAGACCATCAGTCTCCAGGCGGTGCGAAAGGAACAATCCAAAGTAGCAGTAGAACTTGTGCCAAGTACTGAACCACATCTCACCTGAAAATCTACCACCTACTACTACCTACAGGAAGATGGGACTTACATTTCCGCCCCAGGGCGAAGGGGGCAGCGCTATGTGACTTTAGTTTTCACAAACCTCTGTACAGGAAGACCTTTCCGTTATGAGAACCGCATAAAAAATACTGGCACGGTATACCTGTTCCTTGGTGCAGCTGTGGATTGGCACTGCAGAGCCGAAGCTGGCGTACTTCTTGCCGTCTCGCTCGTGCACCTCCGCAGGGATGGAGACACCCTCGACCACGCCGCGGTACTCAGAGTTCAGAACAGTCTTCTTAGACATGGCGGGCAGCTGGAAACGCAGAACAGAGTTGAAGAATTCAATTCAGAGCAGAGTACAAACCGGGGTTTCGATATTTGGAATTAATGTTGAGGGTTTAGTTATTAACTTAACTTATAGATTATAACAGCATGTGATGTCTGTATTTCTGAACTACAAAACATAAGTTTCTGTAATCTTTGAAGTTGTATGTAAGTTGTTTGTAAGACAAAAAAAAATTAAGTCGGCCAACTTATATGAATTATTTACAACAAAGAACACATTTTGACTTTCATCCCCTCTCCCAAGAGTACATCGTGAACTAACACATAGGCTTTTAATCCCGGAAAACAGCGGGTAACACAGCTAGTTTTGACTTGATAACTCGTGTGTACAACTGCAGTCTCTTTGAATGTTTAAAATCATGTCCAGCCCCCCCCTCCTTCAATGTTCTCCGGATAACAGCCGATAATTTAATTTACCTATATCATTTATCAACGAACAATGCAATACGCGGTTGGTTATGTAATTGATCGATGGTCCGAGCGAAGGGCGCGCCAAAGTCAAGGTTACAAAAGTGTTATACATTATTTTTGTTATAATTGTGGTTTTGTTGCTATTTGTAGGTACATCCCTACGTCACGTACATTCGAGACCTTTTCCCCCGAAGGTTAGGTAGCATCAGTGGGTCACTTTCACCTTGTGGGTTACACTCTCGTGAGAATGTAGATATGGCAAGTGATGAGGTGATCACCAGTATTATTTTCATACGAACAACACTGTAACACTTTTCTCCAGTAAAAACGAACTATGGATAAAACTTTGCCAACTAAATCACCAATAATTCGAATCCTATTCGACCCTCCATGGGGATGATTTCTGCAAGCGAAATCTTGGGACTTATTTCTCGTAAGATAAATATATATACCTATTGTACATACTTTATATTTAATATATAAACGGTCATTTAACACACCGCTGCCAAACTCCGCATAACTTATTTTGTAATTTCATGTTAAACACCCAGAAACACATCATCAAACATCAAACATATTCGTCAAACAAATGCTATTCTTTGGTGGAAATCATACAATCTTGGAGTTGCCCCATGAATACAAACTGCTTCGAAAATTAGGAAAATACTCAATTGTTTATTGTATTTCACACTGTAAATCAATTTAGTATAATAGGTACGACAAAGAAGTGACGGGGCGAGCTATAGGCCCACCTGATGTTAAGTGGTTACCACAGCCCATAACAACAGCAATACGACTTAGGTCCTCCACGACCGAAATATGGATTAGCATGAATAACAACACTTATGAATGTCGCTTTGTGGTTAGTAAAAATACCAACCTTATTATTTTATTATGAAACATATATGCATAAAAAAGGAAATCAAAAAGAAAAAAATACATATAGGTATATCGTCGTAGTTCAAAAAACTTCATGTCGAGGATGGCAACTCAATTTGATTCAATAGGTAATTAATCGACAAAGCCCCGTAAATACAAAAAAACACACTCCGGGAGTGCCGGCAGAAGTGAAAACAAAAGCAGACTACACCACAGATACTAATATACAGAGGTGTCGGTAACGGTAACGGTAACAGTGCCGCGAGTTCAATGGTTTCTTCCCATCTCAAAAATTCCCAACGCGCCTAAACAAGTTTTCACTTCAACATCACAGAGGGCACCCAGCACGGATGGAACAGAAATTTAGAGAATATGAAATCAAGTGTACCCACGTGTGAATTATATTGTAACAGTAATACACAAAAAAGTTCACCGAATGAATGAAACGTTACCTCGCAACGTTAGTGTATTAAAATATATATATCACTTGCACTAGAACACTGTACAACGAGAGATCGGAGGCGCTACTGCAGGTGAATCAACTTTCCCTTAGAAGTTTGGCGTCGAACGATAAGGTATCTTATGATTGCGGGCAGACACCGCAACACTACACGTTCGGGCTGATAAGATGAGCGGTTGTTTACTAATAGGCGAGTAAACAGGGGCCGATTCTCTAGTGTCTCAAAACTAAAATAATAAATAATTACTTTATATAATATAATAAAAAAAAATCTTTCATTGTTCATTATAACTTCACCTAATCTACTGTTAACATTTTCTTGTCTGTTTCTAGTTCCATTTTCTGTTCTTATTTAAGGCTATGTAAGCCATAATTTTTGACAAAACAAAGTGTTCCTTTGCGTTCCTATAGACTGAATAGATGAGTATTCATGGACATTTCACACAACGCCATAATGGGACACATAGTTTGTAACATGGGACCTAGATAACTGATAGAATACACTATATTGTACTTTTTTATTTTTACTTATATTACATATAAAACCCAGACACAGAACAAATATGTATGTTCGCCACACGAATGCTTGTGCTGAGTGGGAATCTAACCCACGACCTACATCAGAAAGCAGAGCTACTACCTGCTGCGCTGTGAGGTCAATTATGAATCCCGAACGAGTATTTTAAGGTAATCAGGTATCTTGAGATGGTTAGTTGTGCCTTCTGCGCTGTAGCTCGGGTTCGATTTCCATCCAGATCAAACGTTTCTGTAACAAACATAGATGTTTGTTTTGTGTGGGTCTTAAGATGTATTAAAGGTATAAAATTTTACTACAAGAATTTGTTAAAATAAACAAAAAACCCGATTTCGTGAAAAATTCCAAATTTCAGTAGCTAGTGTCACTCTCACAGTTAAGACGAATCTAACGACACCTGAATTTCATCAAGCCGTTTAGGTTGCAGAGCGTGCCAAAGAAATATACAAACATACACTCGAAACACATAACCAACCTTCTGGCGGGTCGGGTAATAAAAGCGTTCTATCAGTTATCTGGTTTCCGTAATACAAGCTATGCTTAGTTCGGGGATAGATGGCGCTGTGTGAACGGTCCATGAACATTTAGGTATTTATTTATCTAGGTATAGTTTTGGTTTCGCGGAACAGCGGTGCAGTGGACCGCTATATTAATGATGGACGAATAAAAACTATGATCCTAAGGTATCCGCCGGCCTAGACCTGAAACGCTCGAGGAAACCAAGCCGTCCTATTTACCAAGCCATGTTGGAAGTCTTCGGACTGCTTGTAAACTCTGATAGCAGAGTTAGCCACTCACACAAAAAAAAGAGAAGATTAACAAAATAATCGATGTAAGTATATGCCTGTTTTATCCCCAACCGACCAACCCGAGCGGAAGGAGGCAATGAAACGCCAAATATGGAAAATATGGCAGGTTCAGTTTTCCTTCGATCCGTCACAAATATGCAAGAATAATATTTACCCGAGAATAGGGGCCCGGGTGTTTGGACAGCGAAAAATGAAATTACTTCAGCTTCAGATAAAAATTACAAAAAATCACGGCGATGCGACGCGACGTGTTGCTCACATTAAAACTCGTTCATTTGTTTGATTTACCTACTACCTTCCTATCTTATGACATATTTGCAACTAGCTGTTACCTGCGACTGCGTCCGCGTGGAATTTAACGATGTTTTTGCGCGGAACTCTAATTCTTTTACTTTTTCTAAAATAAAAATAGCCTAAGTTAGTCCTTATAACAACAAATATAGTTATATATTTTCGCGAGAACATCGCGCGACAATTGAATTTTATTAGGGTTTGAACATGTGGTCTAAGACTTTTTTAAGAATTCAATGCATTTCATTTCGATTTTGACTACTTTAATCAACATTAAAGAAATCATGTGTTAAGTCTACGCAGCTTTCTTTGTTTTAATGCTTCATCAATTTCCCCTAATCTTATTTAAATATTCACATAATAGACACTATAGACAATATACTAAAACACCACGAAAATAAAAATAAAGCTATCTGAGTAAGACTTACCAATATCTAAACAGTTAGAGAACACGACTCGACGTGACCACCAACTAAACTTTATTGGAAAATAACGCAGAATCCGTCCCGTCGGGAATTTAAATCGAACCTCCAACAAAGATTTTAAGATTGACGCCCCTTTATGCCCGGGTGTTGCCAGCTGTAGCTTGGATAAATTCCCGGTAAAAATAAAAAAACTGAAACTCATTTATGCCTTTCGATCTCAAGAATCGTTTGGACACGTCACATTTTACACACACAAGTAAACATATTCATGAGCATATAACATGTCACAGGAGCTCCTTGCACGTTACATGCACACAGATATGTCACATTACATTCAGTTCCAACGACAGCCTACTCTCGCTAATTGAGAGTAGGCTGTCCGGATTGGTAGATGTCACATGTCTTCGAATTTTTGGTTCTAAGTCATGCCGCTTGTCCTTCACCGTTTCGAGAACATAATAATGTGTAATGTCGGGAGGAACTGAAGACCCACATGATGTTAACTGGTTACGTCTGCCCATAACAACAGCAATACGACTTAGGTAATCTCCGACCGAAGCATGAGAAGACCCAAGTCGCACCCCGTTGGGCCCGTCACCCGAGACGGGTGTGTTACCGTCTCATGCGCTTGTAATTTCATCGGCAACCACACCGGAACACAGTAATGCCACAATAATGATGGCAGTACTTCTCCGGATGAACTTGTCACAAGTTCTACTGCTACTTTTCGTTGCTCCTTTCGCACCACCCGGGGGGCACGTGTAGGAGGGCTACGGACGCGGGCAACAGAGCAAAACAAGAATGCTCGTACTTAAAAAAAAACAATAGTGTGGGAAGGCATACTTTTAAGATATCACTTTAGTGACAATACCGCCCATTGTCCATCTACCAAGTCGTTGTCCGTTTATGTGAGTTGCTTGTAATTGTTTTTTATTCTGATGTCCAATAAAGAGTATATTTATTTATCTTTATATAGCATACTTTTAAAAAGATAAATAGATATACTCTTAAACTAAACCATGGACTAAACTTAACGTTTTATTTGAAGCATTCATGTGAGGCATGTGACGCTGGGACCAGCCCACCCATTTCACCAACCATGACTAAAACCATCTTCCCCAATATACCAACTGTAATAGAAGAAAGAAACACCAACCTATATCTCTCTCTTTTGTTGCCTCGTGGAATTGACAACAAGACAGACAAACACAATTATCAATCTTAAAACACGCCTGTTTTTAGTAGGGACCTAAAATGACCTATTACCTAACCTAACCCCTTGTGGGAGTAAACGTGAATCTTTGTAATGAACACCTGAATCTGAATCTGAAGAAGTGAAAGCTTGTCTCACTTTAATATTAAGTACCTACGTACTTACCGAAAACTATATCTTTTATAAACTGTTACTAATTTGATTATTTTTTTATAAATGGTGAAACGTCTTGTTTATTAAATATTGACTCTTAACAACAGCGATTGAAATCTAAAATTCTTTTGAATTCATAAACCAAGTGATACACAAAATTTAAAAAAAAAAAACGTCTTCAATTCTTTCATTAATTTCTTACCCTTAGGGGGTAGGTACCCCTACCATTTTAAAACGGAGCATCCAAATTGGTACGCAATGGGTAATGAAAAAAGTCACAGGAGCGCAAAACATGCAATTTCGTTTACTTGAAGTTATTTTGATTGATTCATATGTTAATCCTTTTTTATTTGAAAGGATATGCTTTCAGATTGGTCCCATAAATATTTAAACAAAACTGGTTAAATATTTTCGTTATTAAATTAATATTAATGGGGAAAATATGTCATTTAAATTAATTAGGGATGAAAGTATTATATTATTAAGTTTCGATTTTTAAATCAGCCACTTGTGTTGATAACTAATAATCTATGAACCTAGGTACTCAACAAGTACTTTAAAACTGTTTATGAGACAACTAGATACCTAATTCATTTAGTTTACTATCAGATAATAATCTTAGCACTAGATTTACTTTATTTCGAAATGTGAAGCTAAAACATGGCAATTTGCCTCATACAAACTCCGTCATCGCTATACGTATTATAATTTGTTTAAGACTACCTAAACACCATTGACTATTCTCGGGAATCCCCTGGCAACGCGAGCGTTGGTTTGTCTATGGAATGGGAATGCCTGGCCGGACACAAAGAACCATTTTATCAATTATAAATGGCACCCAACTCCCAATATAAAATTTAATCAAAAAATAGTCGATTTGATCAACATAGTTCAGTTTCTTATAAACTAGTTTGATTTTATTTTGCTATTACGTCGCGGTAAAATGGTGTTGATATATTACTAGATTTTATAGATCTGTAATATATTATAATATGTTGACAAAATCGTGTCGGTGTTAATCTGTGTGGTTCCCGTGCCGCGCAAACCTCCAATCGAAAATAATATTAATAGGTATTCCTCAGGTAGGTACTTATAGGTAGGTTACGTAAGAAAGTCTTAGGCCGCTACAATGCTTTTTTTTTCATAACACACTCTTTAAGAATTGAAACTGAAGCTAAAACTACTTATATTGTATTGTATTTTATTTCATTTTTGTCTGTATGTCGTGCTTCACAGTTATTTTTAGAACTATTTACATAATTGTCGAAAATCTTTATTTCCGTTGAATTCATATTAAAAAGGCCATAAAATTCCTTGGCAAAGTTTTTGTTCATTTATAAATATTACTTGGTTTATTGTATTTTCAGAATTTAGTTAGGTTATTGCATATGTGTAAGGAGGGAGGGGTTTTTCGTTGTAAATTAGCCTTATTTTTAGGTAGTATTCATTTTTCTTTTAGTTAGTTTTACTTACCATTGTTGCGTTGAATTAGGTGTGCATCAGCCGGTTTTTTTGTTAAAAAACAAAGAGGATTATCGTTAGGAGTTTTTTTTATCTTAAGCACTATGTGCTTTTGATTCGAATACCTGAGCTGCGTATATAATATTATGATTAGCAATATCGTTAGTATCTACCACCCAGGACAAACATTTTAATTATGAACATAATGTGTTAAAGTGTTAACATGTATAAATGTATGAATTTACAAAAAAGGTGTAGGTACCTAGTGCAAGCTATGATTAGTTGCGGGTTAGAAGTACCATACATATATTTGTTAGTCTGTTGGATAAAGGACTTGTTTCTCATAGTGTAAGGCTTGCCATTGTGCACGTATCAGTTTTATTCATTTTTGTATGATTATTTTTGATGTTATGGTGTACAATAAAGTAATATTCTATTCTACAACAAATACATCTTTATTAAAAATAACAGATATTCATACAGCAAACTATACTAAACTTTAAACTAATATATACAAACAGAGAGTCCTCACAGCTGTTGGTAGTACCTATGCCATCTACACTACAGTTCGTAGGTACGATTCCCACCCAGGGCACAACCAGTTCTGAGACAAACATAGATGTTTGTTGTGTCTGGGTGTTAATATATATGACACTAGCTCTTGCCCGCGATTTCGTCCCCGTAGATATTATACTTTAAACCCCTAAGGGGTCCATCAATAATCGCACTTTCATTCCGTCACCCTCTTTAGGGATGATTTCCGTGATCAAAGCTACCCTACTTTCTTCCCCGGGACTTAAACTACGTCAATACAAAATTTCATCGGTTCAACGGTTAAAGCGTGAAGAGGTAGGTACATCTCAGTGGCGCGCGTCAAGTATCAAATTTTATTGTACTTATGTTCACTATTTTGGTAATAATGGCTTACACATAAAAGATACATACTATCGCGGACTTTTTTGTAGAACTATTTGGGAGAAACAATTCCACCATACATTATATTCGAGTAACTCTTACAGTTTTTGCACCGCACGCCAACCAACACAGCTCGCAGATGACAGTTATATTATTTTCAGCCTTATTTAACACATATATTTTGACCAATTTATAGAATACCTTTATGAATAATTGCCTGTGTGTTATTCTGATGTACGAGCTATATTATTGAAAAGTTTCATTAAAATCCATACAGTAGATTTTGCGTGAAAGAGTATCCTCACAAACTTCCACGTTTATAATATCAGTAGGAAGGACGATGTATGTATTTACAAAAAAGAAGTACTATTCTATGTATTGTAACAATTATCTGGTTCCCATAGTACAAACTATGCTTACTTTGGGACTAGATGGCGTGGAATGTCCATGAATATTATTATAATATACCTAACACGGCAATAGTTCGGCAGTGTCATCTGTAGACGAGCACGCAGTCGTCGTCGGTGCCGGGCGCGCGCGCGGCGGCGGCCAGCGCGCGGGGTCGCGGTACAGCACGCGGGACCGCGCGGTGCCCCCCGCCACCACGTAGTGCCCCCTGAACGCGCCGCCGAAGCACCCCCTGCGGACCTCATGCAGCTAGTTAACTATACATACTAACAGGAAAACCGCAAATTAAATATGGGGTGTCTGTGTCGTAGACACGGTCGTGTTTTACGTGGATACGTGTACGTAAACGGACGTTACGTGACGTCGCAAGCGATGCGTCAGTCCTCACTCAACGTTACGAATTCTTTGAACTTTTAGTCATCGAGTGGTGTAATGATATGTATCAAACAGTTTTGTCATCATCCGTTTTTTGAATTACCTCCCACTATGGAAACAAATTTAAAGACATATTCACGTTAAAACATCGTGAGTAAAACTAGTCCTAGAACCAAAAATTCGAAGATGTATCATATCTCCCAATCCGTGTTAGGCTCCCGTGGTATCTACCAGCGAGCCCTGCAGTGTGCGAGGGTCGCTGCAGTGGAAACATTAAGGGCTGATACATTCGGATAGATCCTACGGGGAGTGGTGGAGGTGTCTCACCTCAACTGAGACCCGAGCTTGTTGTGGTGGCAGAGGTCGCAGGCCAGCCTGCCCGCGTCCACCAGCAGGATGGCCGGGCCGGTCCGCAGGTGCTCCGCTAGCTGCTGCTCCGTCACCACGTGCTCCCTCACGTCTATGCCGTTTGCGGAGGCCTGCTTGAACCTCTGCTCAACTCGACTGCGGTCCTAACAGACAAACAATATTATTTTATATTCTATTATAGGTTATCAAAATAAATGTTTATTTCTTAAAAAATCATGAAATGTGGCCATCTATGTACGGGTATGTAAAGAGAGTTGTGAAACTGAGGCAGCCTTTCAATCAGGAGGACGCTGGTTTAAATCTAGACGTAACGAACACATCATAGGTAACCGGCATATCCTAGAGCCAAATTCATAGATATGTTACATCCACTGTAGATTAAAGCCCATTCACTCTTGCTGGTCGAGAGTAGTAAATATTTTCGTACAATACTTGATGGGAAAAATTAATAATCAGAATCAGAATAAGAAGCTTAGATTATAAATAAAGTGAATAATAGGACTGACATATTCTTAAGTACTTCAAATAATAAATTATTGAAAAAACCTCACCATATCAATAATTTTTCTGTAATAACTGTGGCTTTTGTAGTCTTCATTCACTCCGGGCATGGTTGTGTACATGGTGTGTTTGATGCCAAATCTGGAAGAGAAAAACAACTAAATATCTAGAATACAAAAAAAGACAATTCTAGAAGATATTGTCCTTGCCTGTTCACTCAAGTTCATGTATAGGATGTATAGTATAGTATGTAAGGATGTATAGTATATTCTCAAAGATTTAGAAAAAAATTGTAAACAGTATTCTACTCGTACATATTAATTCCTCACATCATAAGGTCCTTCTTTTATGTGAGTTTGTAGAACAGTATTGTATGGTCGATGATAAAATGATACACAAACAAAACTATGCGTCTTAGTGAGCCAAATGCCTGAGTAAAGATAGACTTATTTTAAATATGCCATGGTTGTAAAGGCTTTGGTGGCAATTGCTTCTTGTTGCTCAGGGTCTTGCTAGGGAACACATCTACAATTGAGCTACAAATAATGCAAATGGAAGAGCCACAAATATATGGTGATTCTGCTAAATGATTTGTGAACCACCTTGAACAAGAAGAAAACAGAAATAACAAGACAAAGCTTACATGTGTAGGAAGCTAAAAAAGATTTAATGTTTTGATTTTTTTATTGAGTATTAAAGAAATTTTCATTTCACATCTCCTGTTACTTACCGTTTCAACAGGTAACACAAGTCAATAGTCCAAGTTGACTCTCCGAATCCCTCCTCTTCACAGATCTGCTCAAAGTTCTGGAGGAAGTGGTTGCGCTGCTCTGGACTCAGTAACATAAGCACGCAGGATACTCCGCAGTCCCAGTGGAATCTCTGCCTAAAGTGAGTTACTTTGTGCAGAGGGTATCTTGATATTTCTGAAAGTTGTAGTTCTAAGTCCCAAGTCTCTAAAGGCATACAGTACACTATTAAGAAAATGTAGTAATAAGTTATGTGCTTATTGTATTGTAGAAGTAGAACTAGTGCCTGATGATTCGGGGGAGTGCTACCGCCAGTTTTGTATACTGTGTTGTAGCTGAGGGATGTAGGTTCCGATGAAATTAAAAGCCTCATGAGACATTATCATCTGTACAGGCCACCAGGGTGTTTCGTCACAACTATTGTTGTAACTAAAGTTTCAGTTTTTATACCAGGATGTACCTTCACTATCTTCTGAAGTCATATTATATTAGACAATTAGACGATTAGACCTACTTAAAATAAGTATAATCAAATATAATAAAAGATCTTTTTTTTTCAAGTCTGAAATGAAAAACTTAGAACAAACTTTTATTTCGTTGTTTTTGTTTATCAAGTTATACTGATAGACTGATACTGCTGCTGCCTTGTCTACGTTCCAAACTACGCACTTATTATCCATTTCGGAATATTTTTCATTTAATACCTGTCCATACCGGAGCAGCAGAAACTCTATTTAAACCCAGACATCAGGGCAGGCGGCGATATGATACAAAATAAATTAAACATAATGAGAAATAAAATTTATAAGGATTTTATACATTTATTTTAAAAATATGCACATATTACTCAGTTTATAATGAAAAAATTATAATGACCTAAACGAAACTTCAAATTGTGTGACATTGACATTGAAATACAATTGTTTTACTTTAACTGTCAATCGAATTTGACAATCAGCTGGTCATTAAACGTCCAATCCAAGTCCTTTTAATTATTTTAAGTAAGTTTAATTATTTAAACAATGGCGCTGCGAAAAACGATATTTAGAATGATAGACACTAGAAGGTCAGTTCAGCGGCTATCCAGACGGGTGCTCAGCACACAGGCGGACACGAAAGAAAAACAAGAAAAAAATCAGACACATTTCGGTTTTCAAACCGTTGACGAAGAGGAGAAATGGAAGAAAGGTAACAGACAAATAAGTGGTTAATAAAAATCAATGAATGATAAATAGATGCGAAGAGCCGAAGACCGGCCTCTTACTCGGAGAGGCCTATATCCAGCAGTGGACTGATTGATATAGGCTGATAATGAAAAATCGAGGGTTCGATTCCCACGTAGTTTTCTTGTTATTATGCATTATATGTATGTGTTTACAAAAAAATATCAAGTATTCTATCAGTTATCTAGTTCCATAGTACAAGCTACGGTCAGTTTGAGGCTAGATAGCACTGTGTGTAAAAAAAGAAGAAAATACTACTGTTCAATCTATTGCCCCTTGGTTAGTAAGTTTTCTTCGGATCCGGGGTTCTAGTCCATCCACCTGCATAACAGCAGCAAAGTGAAATACAGTAATTTCATTGAATTGAGGATGAAGTTGGAGACATAGGAGGCCTGTTGAGCACATACCTAATTGCTCTTGAATATTCCCAAATTTTTTTATATTCATATACCCTCAATTTAATATCTTCCAGTCCACGAAGTGTTTGAGACTGTAGCGAACAAGTATGACCTGATGAATGATGTGATGTCCGCCGGTGTGCACCGGATATGGAAGGATATCTTCATGCACCGACTGGCTCCCACCCCGGGGACCAGACTCCTTGACATGGCGGGCGGCACTGGTAAGTAACCTTTGATCCAGTTGAGATGTTAATAAAGGCTTTGGTCACAAAGTCAAAGTTGACATATGTCGTTGATGTATAAAAAAAATCTATCATGGGAACATTGGAGGCTGATATGGAAATAATCGTAAAAATGGCAGAAATGTGAAATATATAACTTAATACAAAATCTGTCTGTATAAAAGGTAATAGTGGATGATATGTTACAAAAACAGTTTTAAAAGGGAAACATAATATTGTGATACCATAATAATTAATGAATAATTATTGTAAAATGATGTTATATCATGCCCCATGTAATTTGGCAATTCATTCTCAAACAAACACGCATAATAATGTTCCAGGTGACATAACTTTTAGGTACATCAAGTACCTGCAGAACCAGAGGGCTGGCAGCGAGCGCTCCTCGGTGACGGTGTGCGACATCAACCAAGCCATGCTGGACGTCGGCAAGCTGAGGGCACAGAGGTAACGGACGGTGCACTCGTGTTGATGTGTTCCGGTGGACGGGTATGGGTGCCGGTGCCGGTGAAATTACCACTGTGGATATCTGTGTTTAGCGTATTGCAGCCATTTCTGTATGAGCGCCGAAGCGCCGTCAGTTCGGTGCGAAACCGTTATCATTTACGGTGCGAAAGCCCCGTAGTTTCACCAAGTGCAAGCGCGCGGTCGCCGAGACGTTACATTCCCGTCTCAGGTGACGGCCGCAACGTGATGCTACTTGGGTGTTGCAAACAAAATAGAAGAAGAATATTGGTTTCATTTGACGAGAAATTTACCATATATATTTTATTTTCGCTCTCGTACCCCTGCACTAGTATTCCCTGTGTCGCAAATGGTATGGACAAACACACAAACACAGGTCAAACACCCGAGACCGGAGAACAAAATTCATGCTCACCACACAGTCTGTCTCGGCCGGGAATCAAACCCGGTACCCCTCGTTTTAAATTGTGCTGTCATTAAGATAATGCTATTGCAGATAATATTAATCGATTAAAATGGTGTAAAATTGGACGTGTCTAACTAACTGCATAAATAATATCGAAAGAACAATGAATAATAAAATTAATAAATATTCATGGACATTTCACACAGCATCATCTTGCCCTAAACTTGTACTATGGGAACTAGATAACTGATACAATACTTATACTACATTTTTTAATTACATACTTATAATACACTAGCGGCCCGCCCCGGCTTCGCACGGTTAGCAGGGCATTAGTGTGGTATCAGAAACTACCCGTGCGAAGCCGGGGTGAGTTGCTAGTACTACATATAAACCTTCCTCTTCAATCACTCTATCTATTGCTGAAAACTGCAGTAAAATACGTTGCGTAGTTCAAAAGATCTAAGCGTACAAACAGCGGGAGCGACTTTGTTTTATGCTAATTAAGTAGGTATATAACAGACAGAACAAACATCTGTTCGTCATACAAATGCTTGTCCTCGGTGGGAATCGAACCTAGGCCAGTCAATAAATGAAACTAATAAACTTCATTAATAAGACTATATAAAACATAAACTGACTGTAATTTGACATATCTGTGTGCATGTAATGTGCCCGGGGAGTTCCTGTGTACATGTGTGTGTAAACACTGGGTACGTCGTGCGCAGGCTCGGGTACCTGGCGGAGGGCGCGGGCGTGGAGGTGGAGTTCGTGTGCGGGGACGCGGAGCGGCCGGCGCTCCCGGACGACACCTACACCGCCTACACCATCGCGTTCGGCATCAGGAACTGCACGCACATTGATAAGGTACCACAGCATTACCACTGAGGTCCTCCCGAACTGTGAGAAGACTGTTGCCTCCTTCACCCCAGGTGAGGATGTAAGCGCCTGTAATTACACCGGCACCCACACCCTTCCACCGGAACAAAGCAATGCGAGTGCATCAATGTTTGGCGGCGGATTGCCAGGTGTGGTGGCAGTACTTTGGATTGCTCCTTTTGCACCACCCGGGGGACACGGGTAGGGACTCTGAAAGGTATTACCCTACGGACGCGAGTCATATGGTGGAATCGCATTCGTTTCGATGCGAGGGTGTGGGTGTTGGTGAAATTACAGGTTGTATGACAGGTACAGGATGGTCAAGTGTTTGTTTTGTTTCTCAGGTACTGGACGAAGCGTACCGCGTGCTGGCGCCGGGCGGCCGCTTCATGTGCCTGGAGTTCAGCCAACTCAACAACGAGACCTTGCAGTGGTGAGTGGAGGCGTCACTTCTATACTTCATAACCAAACCGTCTAATTAAACTTTAGTATATCCAAGAAAATTATCTTCGTTCGTGGCGTGGCTTGCTTAGCTGTTCCGTACATATTAACTAAGTTAAGCAATTTTCCGGTCAGAAGTTGGATGGGTGACCATTTAGGGGCCTTTGAGATCGGTGCCTCGGAGGGCACTTTAAGATGTCGTGTCGTTAAGCCACGTCGGAGGCATTCGGACAGAGTCAGAGATGGCCAGACTCACACGAAAAAAAAAATCAGTTGGGAATCGAACCCGGGACCCTCGCTTCGAAGGCCGAGCTACTACCAAGGTATGGAGTCGTTTAACTGACGACATCCTGTTTTTGCGCCGGTAGTTAAAAACAATGCAATGTTTAATGATGTATTTATTGTCCATCTATGTATCGTATGCGTTGTGGTGTGTCAGGGTGTACGACCAGTACTCGTTCCAAGTGATCCCGGTGCTGGGGCAGCTGTTCGCGGGCCAGTGGAAGCCCTACCAGTACCTCGTCGAGAGCATCCGCCAGTTCCCCAACCAGGTACACCCCCCTACCTCCAGCCCCCAGCCCCCCAGCCTGTCACTCGTTAGGTTAGCGTCTGTAATAGATAGTCTATTAAAGGCACGCTCACCCACAAGTTACCTCATTATGTGCCTTTGTTTATTGAATAGACAAGACAAAGGCATAATATTTTGACTCTATTGTGTATGAGTAGGTAGGTACTCCTTCCTGTATGTTTAATTCATGTAACATTTGTAAACGTTTGTATTATTAGCAAATGTATATCTATAGCAAATAAAATAATGTATATCTTAAGAAATGGTTGGACTCTCTAAATATTAGTTTTTTATGAAACTATAGTGACAATGTTCGATGTTAAGTCGTTACCACCGCCCATAAACAACAATACGGCTCAGGTGTTCCCCGACCGAGTCTTGTCATTTTCGCGTAATTTCCGTCTGTACTCACAAGACCGTCTTAAGTTTGCCCTAATAAAATAATGTGCATACTGTTCATGTTCCAGGAGAAATTCAAGTCGATGATAGAGGACGCCGGGTTCCGGCAGGTCACGTACGAGAACCTCACCTTCGGAACCTGCGCGATCCACTCGGGGTTCAAGATATAACGTGTGATAAGTGAATCTGTTATTTATGAGTGATAGAATAAAATATTTGTAGAATTGTACTGTGTTTTATTCGTAAATCCGTTTACTTGTTGGAAACTCATTAATTCCTTTAGACCCCAAGTATCGTTTGGACACGTCAAATTTTACACACATCGAGGTTGGTTTCATAGAATAGAGATGATATAGATACTCAGTGTAATCCTTTATAGAAAATGCACACTATCTTTTTTTTATGTGACAAGAGTGACGGGACGACTTGAAGGTCTAACTGATGTTAAGTGGTTACCTCAGCCCATAACAACAGCAGTAAGACTTGGATCTTCCCCGACCGAAGTATAGAACCAAAGTGGCACATCGTTGCGCCCGTCATCCGAGACGGGGATATTGCATCTCACCGGCACCCACACCCCTCCATCGGCATGGCAATGCAAATGCACCACTGCTTGGCGGCAGATTACCAGGCTTGGAGGCAATACTTCTACACAGATTATACTTTTTGTTGCTCCTTGTGGACTGAGGGTATTCACCTATGGTCGCGAGCAACCGGACCCCCAATAGTCAAACCCATTTATTTATTGTGGATATAGGATAAACAAAAACGAAATTATTTTGATATATAATTTTATTAAGTCCATCAATCTGCGCATGTTTGGAATGCAACCGCAGCGTGCGCACACGCACAGGCCGGCGCGCCGGCGGTACAACAACACTATTACAACTAACGTGATAACAAACTGCTTGTGCGGGAACGAGCGCGCGCCGAATGCATTCACTCAACTTCTGGCATAATGAAATTAAAAATCATTTTTTTTTTTAATAAACTAGGAATATTCTGCGAACCTGTCTTAATTTTTTCTTTCATAAGAACCCTCCGACAATGAAGCAACATTGGTCCAGCCGTGACGCGTGACGCCGTGACTGACGGAAATCGGGGTTCATTTTTAATTAATTTACAATTTTCCTTGGTTGGCTTTGGCTGTGTTTGGAGCCACAATTCAGCCAACAATCTCTACACGTTATAAAAAAAAATCGCTATTCGCGATTCGTCAGTTTACCCGCCAACTCCTACTAAGCCACGCAATGGATCATGATGCGGGTTTCACCATCATATAGATACTTTTTCACCTTTCAAAAGGTTTAATTGCAATTGTTTTAAAATTTGTCATAAAAGGGATTTTTTTGGGTGCTTACATTGCTACTGCTGATAACCTTACGAGTTAGATCAAATTTATTGTTTCCTTCATATACAAAAGTTATGCTCGAAATTGAATATATGATTTTTCCACAGAATCGGATGCTGTGGAATAATCATAAATTAGCTTTAATATGCCCTATAACCATCGAGAGCACTGGGTGCCGTCATTCCCGCAACAAGCCATCAATGTAAATATATCAATAAAAAGTCCATTCTGTCCGCCTGCCACGCGCCACTCACAAGCAAGCATGCTTAGTAACTAACACTGATAAATGATTGTTAGGAGAGGAACACTAATGCCGAATGCTCAGGGTTCCGCGACAAGGATTCCGCGGAACTATTTTTCTTAAGAAACTAGCACGCAAGAACAACATTCTAGAACATTCAAAAATGTCGTTTCAACATCGTATAGTTGTTTTTCAATTAAATTTTCAATAGTATATTTTAATCAGTCCGTCAGAATACTTGTCGCGCTAGCCCCTTCCAGGACGCTACTTGCGAGTCCTACGTTACAGAGGGACCAGATTCTCGCAAAAAATTTAGCAACACGACATCCTCTGGTGAGGGAATATCATGTGCGAAATGGTGGTTTTTTGTAGAATATGGCCGTGACATCAATAGAAGCGTGTTCGGTGTCGAGCGGCGCCCGCGCGCCGCCCGCACGCCGCCCGCGCGCCGCACGGGCGCCGCCCGGCCCGAGCAGGCCGTAAGCCGGGTTACGCCAACGTACCGAGCGTGCACTCGAGTTATTTTGCCAACAATACCATACCCAAAGATCCATGAATCCGAAATATTCCAAAAGCATCCAAGTTTATCCATCCAAGAATCCAAACATCCGAGTATCCGGCGTATCCGGTTTCCGGGTATTCGGGTATCCGGCAGAGTGCGCGCGTCCTATCCGATCCGATACAAATCCGTGATCCGAGAAGATCCTACGCCATTACACTCCATCCAATCCAATCCAATCCAATGATCCCAATCCACAGTGGATGAAACAAAAGAAAATCTTTTTAATTATATCAAGTCATTACAATAATACAGTTATACAGTAGCGTCGACAGCGTGCAAACGTGGACAACGGTACACTCGGCCCAGTTCCACCATTCATCATGTCCCGTGAGGCACATGATTTGCGTGAAAAAGGAGTCTTCCCGAGTTTTTTCATGCCAAATCAAGTACCTGTAGGTTAAGGAAGACAGACAAGAAATGACGCAAAACAGAATGGCCCCAAATTCACTTAAAAAATGTCACTAAACGAAACCATTCGAACAGTAAATGGACCCAAAACTTGTTACATTGTCCACATTTGCAACTTTTGTGACTAAAAGTGCCAGTTTTGATCGAGGATCCGTCACGCGGCCGGCGGCCGTGCGGCCGTGCGCGGGCGCACCGTCGACCAAACCCAGCGGAGTCGACTGCGAGCCAACGACGTCTCTTATATAAACACACGGCTACACCGACACGCACAATTTGCATTTTGCTAAATATATTACCATCTAGTCAATATCACGTAACGATTTTGTTAATATAAACATTTAGGTACAAAGATTCCTTCATATATTTTCTAGTCCTACAAAAACTTTAAATGTTTCTAATGAGTTTGGGGTAAGAGATATTACTTTAAGCGAGTACTTAACCGCAGCCCTGTAAAACGGTGGTTTGCTTTAATTAATCAACGCGATAATATAGAAATCTTTATTGTGTAATTATTATATATATCATTTGTCACAACTTGTTTATATACTACGCTATAATTAAAAATATGTTGAAATATCCCCAACATCTGAATCGAAGGAACGACACTAACGCTACACAATCAAATTCTAAAATAACATACGAGTCAATTCATACTATAACGGTCACGCAATTGAGTGCTAAATTTTTCAACACAAGAATAATCACGTTCCCAGTACACGACAGGGTCGCGTGTTCATTCCTGTATTAAAATGTCATGATAAATAACCGACGAGATTTGTTTAGTAGGCCGGGCAGCTGCGGGACACGCGGGGCGTTATATAAAGTATTGTGTAGGCACTTCAGTACATATTGGGGTGCGTTCCACGACCCTCGCGGGGCGCCGTGAAACGTACACAAATATGGTGTGGCACGTTCGCTCGCAGTCTATAAACTATGTATACAGCGATATCTTATAGCTAGTGTCAGTGGCCGCGCGCGTCGGATCCGCCCCCGCTCCGTCCGCTGTCGATATAAACCAACCTTTGAGTGCGATCACACACGAACAGGCAGATACTCTCTGCGTCTCCCGCCAAATCCATCACCGATCTTGGAACTGGGCTCCAGTTGTATCATTTATATTGTCACAATGAGGGCACATTCATATTTTTAACTTAAAATAGGGGATGGACCTGCTGAAGTGGGTTGATTCCATTTATAGAGCAGTAGCTTGTTTTTGTTGGTTTGTCATGTTGTTACTCGATCATGAGACTTTCAAAAATGTAAGATATTAGCAATTTTGAACGAATATCAATTATTTATAAATTATAAGTGTTGTATAAAGCTTAAATTATAATAAATAAGTCCACTGCCTCTTTCAAGAATAGGGTATTAAATGATTCTGTCTGGCTGTTCGTCGTGTATCTATGTGGCAGATGTCCAAGAGATTCAAGTAAGTCCGTACCCGATTCCGATCCCGCCTCGTCCGGGGTGAGCCATTCCTCTGCTCGCAACCTGACGCCTGACAGTACTGATCATCGAAAAATATCGTGATATTTTCATTATATTTTAACAAATTGAAGTTTAGAAAAACTACTATTGAGTTATTTTATTAAAACTGCATACAAAATATACTGTAATTTTTCACATTATTTATTGAAACATGGGCGTTGTCCTTATTCGTTATATATTTAATTTATATTATATATTCGTTATGGGGGTTTATTGTGTGTTGTCCCCTGTTGCTAAAACCCCTACCAGTTAGTGTCACCCAGTAATCCATCATGTGTATTGCTTTGATATTATTTCTGACTATATATTAATTTTCAAATATTAATAAATTGTTGTTATGCAATTACTAGTATTAGTGTCCAAATTGTGTGTATAGTTAGAAAAACCCTGACTCACAGAGTATGCTGTGGAGAACACAAACAATTAGTGAGCGCACTGGGAGTCAATCACTCTTATAATATATGATTGATAAACAAAAATAGATATTGTTACATACGGATAAAAATTACACAAAACATATTTTTTGAGCAGATATTTGTTAATATAATATAAGGGGGTAAATATGATTGTAGTATAAGAAAAATTAAGCTAATGAGAGTTAATTAAGCTATTGAGTAATCACACGTACAATAATATGGGGTAGCGTGGTGAGTATGGTGGTGAGTGCGGTGGTGTGAGGAAGGGGTAGCGTGGTGAGTGCGGTGGTGTGAGGGAGGGGTAGCGTGGTGAGTGCGGTGGTGTGAGGGAGGGGTAGCGTGGTGAGTGCGGTGGTGTGAGGGAGGGGTAGCGTGGTGAGTGCGGCGGTGTGAGGGAGGGTAGCGAGTACACACCTCAGAAGTTGCGTTCGCGGGAACGGCTGCGCTCGCGCGAGTAGCTGCGCCGCACCGGGGAGTAGGTCGGCGAGCCGCGGCGCCGCGGGGAGTACGAGCGGGACCTGACACATGGATTTTTTAGTGAAAAAATCATTGATGCACGTGTGGGTTCCGTCTCAGGGTCGCGGGCAACGCGCTGCGACTGGGGTCTTTTCACACCTGATCGAGCCAGTGTGTCACAGCGTAACACAACCTGACAACAAAACTGGAGCCACAGTGTAACACAGTTAGACAATAAAGGGTCTTTAGAGTTACCTGTCCCGGTCTCCTCCTCCGCTGCCGTAGCGGTCGCCGCCGCCGCCGTAGTCTTCCTTCACGCGGATGTACGACACCTCGCCCTGCGGCCAAACACGGCTCCAATCAAACCACGCCACGAGGGAACACGGATCTTGGCAATGCATACATTTTAGGTAAGAGCTGACGGCCCACCTTGTCTTAAATGGTTCCTGCCGCCCGTAACAGCAATATTACTGACGATCGGAAACGACTGCATTTAATACGATCGACAATACTATGTAAAGATAAAACATGGTGTAACGCCGAACACTTGCAAAATGTATGTCTGTATTAAAACATTATTTTTTTTTTTAGTTTCGTAATTTGTGCATGTAATACCCAAGGAGCTGTGTGACACGTTATATGGGCACAAATATGTTTACTTCTGCGTAAAAATTTTTACGTGTTTGGATTCAAATTTTTCTTTAAGTATCAATAAGTTTTAAGTTTCTCTCTACGAAGGTGGAATATTGTCTGTAATATGTACAGAGCGGTCAGCGTGGCCGTGAGGTCAGCAGTAGTCACCTCGTGGCTCCTGAAGCGAGAATCATCCAGTTTCTTGACGGCATACTTCATGTCCTCGTGGCGCAAGAACTCCACCACCCCCGTGCCGTCCTTGAACGTGTCCGCGAAGCACACGTCGCCCGCCTCGCGCATGTGGTCCTTCAGATCCTGACACAACATGCAACAGTTACTCAACAACATTATTTCAATTCAAATTCTATTAGGTTAATAAAAAATAGACTGCCGCGGTCTGGCCAGGCCACTCTCGTAACGGGTGCCATTACGACACACACGCCATATTCACACATCGTTCAATCAATTCAAATACCAATTTTAAATTGTCCAAGGGGCATTCTGGCATGGCCCTGCTTTGTCGATATTATTTCCTACATTCGTAATTTTGGTGCTCAAACCCAGTGTAGCATTCCTGTAATAATTAAAGTGACGGAAGAGCCGAAGGCCCACCTTATAAGTATTTTCGGGATAAAAGTAGCCTATCAATCCAGGATAAAAACTATCCTGGTATTAAACATCCACATTCGTTGAGCTGTTTGAGCATGAAGGGTAACAAACATACATAGACTTTAGCCTAGATAATATACTAACTGCCGTAGTTCCCGTTCCCGTTCTTCACCGCGTTCGCTAGTGCAGTGCAGTAGAGTGATTCCTATCTATTAGGATTTAGAGAACTGCATGCCAATGACGTCTAGTATAGGAGTGGAATCTTCAGTGGCTCGCTCTAGGTCAGTGGCTGGGAACGTCTCACATAGGAGTGGACCGTACCCAGAACTAAAGAAGCTCGTACCTGCCAGGAGCCGGAGGGCGGCAGGCCGGTGACGGTGACGCGGTACTCGGAGCGGCGGGCGGGCGGGCCGCGCGGCGCGGGGCGGGAGCGCTCGCCGCCCGCGCCGCGCCCGCGCCCGCCGCCGCCCCCGCCGCGCGGGAACTCCACCCGGAGCCGGTACCCGTCGTAGTCGTAGCCGTCGCGCGCGCGCACCGCGTCGTCTGCGTCTCTGAGGGCACCACGACCGACATAACTCGAGGGGCACAACAACTAGGCTACTTTTTTAAGGTGGCTAAAGTGACGGAACGAACCTATGACCCACGTAATGTTAAATGGTTACCGCGTCACAGTCCATGTTGATTCGTCAAAAAATAAATTTAAGACTTAAGACCAAACGTAAACGTGTTTCGAAAACTTACACTATAAAATATCAGATTACTTAGATGACAAAAAACCTTGTGAAAGAATTAGCTCCACTCTAAGTCCATGCGGATTACCTGGTGGTAAGTGGCGACCTCCGCCCATGACAACAGTATTGCGATTCTGTATATGATTTGGATCTTACACTTAGTTTCATACTGCTGCATCACCCGAGACGGGAATGATACGTCTTATGCGCATGTGATTTCACAGGCACCTTCCACACACCTACAGACCTGAGCAACTGGACCCACTAACTGACTATGTATCACCAATTGTTTTAACTGTAATAATTATTGTTAAAAATCAAGTAATTCAAAAGAATAAAATACCCCAATGCAGACCATATGTTGCAAGTTTGTCTCTATAAGCAGACAAACTTGCAGACAATTTGCTGCCTTTGAATGTTATTTAGGATGTGTAAAATGCATACTGACAGCAAATGAAATAACTCTTTTCAATTTTATAGGGTGTACCCCCGGTGGTCCTGTACAAAATTCATGGATTTCCACCCCTTAGTGAGTACTTTCATTTACTCACTGTATATGAAAGTATTGAAGTTGGTAAATTTTATATTTAAATCAGGCAGTTATAGTCTGTTTAGACGGAGCGGCGTAATTTCATTATAATACATTTAATAACCATATCTAATCATGAACAGGTATTCTCTGAGATACACCACTTAAACTGGGCCTTCTATCATATTGATTCTGATAACAATTTATAATTGATATCAATAAATTCTGAATCAAGAAATAAGATTTTCTACTTAAAATACCAGACCTTCAAATACAGAATGTAGAGTATTTAAACAAGCAATTCTAAAACTCATTCCATTGTAATGGCATCCAAATATTTCACCTTGAGGATAATAGCATTGTATGCTAATTAGCTGAAGCACATACTGTGGCTAATTCTAGGTAATGAAATGCACAGAATATTTAATGCTATTTAGGTATAAGTTTAGGTGATGATGATGATGATGATGATGATGATGATGATGATGAGGTATAAGAAGTTTAGATAATTAAAACAAAAAATAAAAATACTGCTAGGCCATCATTAACTCTTCATTAATTCTGATATGCCTATGGTGTTGGAGTTTAATAACCACTGCAAGAATTTTTACATTTATTTGTTAACCATTCAAATATTTAAAACTCACAATGAAACAACAGATAATTCTTATCAACAAATTATATATTTTAGGAGTCCTTATCAACAAAACACGGCATGAGTACTTGATATTGAAATCAGGTCATATCTATTAGTCTCTGTATGTCTGTAGCAACTAACTGCTAAGTTAGATTAAATTTGGGGAACTGATTTCTTTATGTGAGAGTTAGTAATGGTTGAAGATGTAGCATGCCAAACCTTTGAAAGCGTTCAACATTATTAAATTGAAGCTACTTGATGAAAATTGTTGCACAGGTTACAACTTATTTGTTCAGAGACCAAATTGATATCTATTTAAGTATGTACTACATACTAGTCAACTTCCTACTGCTCTAAGGGTTAAGACCCTTAGAGCAGTACGAAGTGTTAAAGTTCAAACTGACACACACCATCAACCAAATACAACCAAATATTTGACCCAGCAGTGGATTATACCTCGGGTTCCTTAATTAGTCAGCATTTTTGCAAGAAAAGTTGATGAAGGGTGGGAGAATAAACTCGTGTTATAGATAGTAGTAAACATATTTATGGTATTGTATGAGCACTTGATTCACAACTTTTACTCATCAATTTTAGTGAAAGTTAAAAACAAAAAACATTTTAAATATATTGAATTGAAATTGCGAGCTTTCCATATAAATTATGGAAGCATGCAAAGACGCCCCAGTTTTCAATCAACATCCCGTGTACCTATACCTACCAACCGAACTCTTGCCGGCACTCACGTCGCGTAACGTACAAGCCTTATTAATATAACTAGTTTCCTCACCTAGGATCCTCAAATTCCACAAAAGCGAAGGGCGGACCTTTTCTGTTTTTCAGATCAACGAATGTGACTTTTCCGAATTTATAAAATAAGTCTTGGATGTCCTTTGTCCTGATATCTGGGGGCAGATTCCCAACGTATATCCTGCATTCATTGCGATTGCTACTGCTTCCACCCGACATTTTCTAAACTTCCTTTAATAAAATGTAACAGGTTTAACACGAAAAAGTTTATATATTCTGTAAATTTCACTAAGTGGATCAATGCGCGGCACAATGCATGCATTCACACGTATAAAATCAATATGGCGGAATTTCTGTGTTGCCAACCCTGTGTCAGGTTTTCCGACAAAATGTAATGTTTTTCAATCAGCAATGTCCAACCACATTGCCAGGGACTTTCCTTGTAACCTATACTAAGACGATAAATAAAAGTAATGATAATTGAATTTTTTTAGCACCTTAAAGCAGATCATGGGTCCATCAATAGAATTTGTACGGGTCCCGCGGTTGCTTAATCCGGCACTGGCTTCATGCTTAACTAGATAGCTGACTTCCTAAGTCAGAAAAGTCTTTGCAAGTTGTCCTTGGGTGCACGTTATTTCTGCTATACATCAATGATATGGTTGAATTCACTGTTGTGGAAAGCTATAAGTCTGACGCACGTCGGAAATTAGCTCCTAGAGAGAAGGAATGGTGGAACGCAAAGGTTTCACCGTCACACTCTTCCACCGAAACACAGCAAAGCAAGTGCACCACTACTTGGCGGCAGATTCAATTGATTGTAAATTGCAGGTGTATCTATTCTCCTCCAAAGAGAGTCCATATAACCTGATTCTTACTCTTCGAAGTGTATTCCGGTAACGGACTATTCGGAGCTTTTCGGTATAACACTTATATCCAAGCTTAACTTTGGGTCATATTAGTTAGATGGAGTCCTATCTTAGGTCAGACAATCCTTTACATAAGGACAAATGCTAACTCTTTACCAAGCACAAGTCTGAAACTGTATGGAGTATTGCAGCCATCTCTGGGATGGTTCAGCCAATTACCAGTTGGAGGCTTTGGACTCTATAGAAAAATGAGCCGTAAAGAAAAATGCAAAGCCTCGAACATAGGCGTAAAGTTGCGTGTTAGTTTTTTTATAGAACGCACTTTGAAAAGTTTGCTCAAGAGTTGCATAATTTAATATCCTCGTCACCATTTCAGTAACGGACGACCAGACGGCTCAGCGCTATTTTTTCTCAGTCGACGTATCAATATGTACCAAGTGATTCTAATTTACTTTTATTTTGCTGTTATACTGCAAGGGAGTGGAATTCTTTGCTGACAAGTGTGCTCTATCGTCGGCCGCATCTTTACTTTCTTTCACGTGAGATGGCGGGTAGACACTTCCCTTAAAATTAATTAAAAAAAACCAAATGATTTTTTCCATAGATTAGGTACATAAGTCAATCCTCTTTCTATAGTAAATATGCTTTTTCCAACAATTCACCATTTTGACATTTTACGTCATTTCTAACATCCGATGACAAAACAGAGCCATCTATCGCGTCAGTTGGAATTTTTTTTTTCTTTTAAAAATAAAAATGAAAAGCCCCCTATTGGCGGCGGTACCTAACTACTTAATAACACTAGGTGAGCCGCCAGATACTTCAGTTACATGCACTGCATAAAAAAAATCTGAGGAGTACTTAGGCATCATTGAAACTTTTTAAACATTAATTCGACCTATCAGTTTTTTAGTATGTCGTTTTTGTACTCGTATTAAATTTATTGTCTATGTGTCGTGTCTAGTCTATGGTCCAGACACCGTATAGAGCTGATCGTCGTTGTATAATCGATTAGCGATCGATTTATTTTGTCCCAAAGGCTCTTACTATGTGTCTGCACCAGCTTCTTCTGTAGTTCTGTTACTTCTGTAGGCCCATAGACTACGGGACTCCAGATAAGATGTCACAGGTCTTTTGATTTTTTGCTCTAGGGCATTCCGCCGGTTACTACATGCACACCTAACTAGAGTCAACTAACTAACTAAGTGAAAATAAGGTTAAAATAGAAACAGATAGAAAGATAATAAATATAGAAAGATAATAATACATTTCTAAGTATCGGTTCTAAGTCGGTTGAAGCACGCCGCACCGCCGTCCTGGCGTCGCAGCCATGATTTGGAACCTCGTGAGAAAATAATCGTTTAGTTCAAAATAAAAAGGCTGATAAAAATGACTGTTAAAAATTAAATCAACTTAGTAAGAGATTAGTGTTAAGTTTTATGACAGGAGTATTTTGATGAAAGTAATTGAATAACGTAGAAAATTTTCATTAGGAAATTTTGAGAAATGCGTAAGCATCATGAATATAAATCAAAGCAATCTGTGGAAATGGCGATTTCACATGTACCACGTACATCCGAGGCTGTATGCAGTATCACGTTGAATCTTCATATTAAATTAGGTTGTAAAGCGACTTAGTACAGACTGCTCGGTTCCATACACTACGAGCAGAAATGGCGATGTGACTCACAAGGGTGATCTTGATAGATCCTGGTCCCTTCCTGGTCCCTGGTCCTGGTCTTTTATCCTGGTCCCTACCAGGGGGACTCGTGCGGACCCATGCGACAGGTGAATGACGTCTTGGGTATGAAGAAATAACAGTATTCCTAAGGAGTGTTACGAACCCTACACCTGCAACCAAAGTCCGATTCGGGTTCGGTATGATCGCGTATTTTTCTATGCAATTCAGAGTTACTACTACGGAAACTTCATAAAAGACTGACAGACAAACTTATAATTCCTAAATTTTAGTCGTGGTTAAAAATGAATAACAAAAATCGAGTTCATCTGATTTCTATCCGATAAATCGATTATCGATTTATACCTGGCTGGAAACCAAAACAGGGACGTCAATACATTTCTTCTTTTGAAATCAGAAGCAGAACGCCCTCTAGCGCACTTCGTGGTAATCTTTGCTGAAAGAAGCCTGTGAAAGAATCCTCTGGAAAGTGGGCATTGAGTCTCCGGCTATCAAAATCTATTCGTGAAAATTTTGTAATTTCCCGAAGCAAAAGTGAGTATTTCAGTTTATTCATGTAGCAATATATTTTCTGTGAACCGGATTAACCGTAATTAGTGGAATTTTGGTTTATATATTCCGTAATAGTTCCCAAAATGGTGTGCGAAAAATCACAAGGCGGAGTAATAAATTGGTGACGAAAACCTTGCAAAAATATGCTGCGAAGGGTTTTATCGATTAAACTGGGGCGTTTCTATGGGAATAATCGTTTCCGCATAGATTCCAACAGTTTTCTCTAGGTCCTTCGATATAAAATGTGCGCGCCTCATTTTTAACTTGATGACTGGTATCAATGCGACCGCTTCAGTGAGGATTACTACTAAAAAGCCCGTTCAAGTTATTCAAGAGTCCAGGTATTCTGTTCTTTGAAATACACAAAAAATTACGCACTGCGTACGCATAGGTGGCCGTCTGTCTACCATAATATATATCAAACGCTTTATACTCCTGTAAACCTAGCAGTCTCATTTTAGATTCCCGGATTTCCCGCCTGACCTTTACCGATTTATTTATAGATTGTAATCCGAGTGTAAACAATCGATATCCTCTCGTGCGTGCAAAGTGATAGGGGAGGTATATTTTGTAAGGGCCACTGTAAGATAACCCGGCCTTATCTATCATTCTGATAGTAGATCACTTTCCAAAGGGAGAAAACACTTGCAGAACTATTCCAGTCTCATTCAGTTCACTTTATCAGCTATCCAAAGGTATACAGTCAAAAATTCCAATCTACACTACTAATCAATAACTTTTTAATTTTAGTTATTTCTTTTGTCAATCATCTTAGCCGATATTTGAAAACTGATCTTTAAATTGTCTCTCCCAGTCCAATAACAGTCAAGATGTGCGATCGCAAGGCCGTAATCAAGAATGCTGACATGAGCGAGGAGATGCAGCAAGATGCTGTGGACTGTGCGACTCAGGCACTTGAGAAGTTCAATATTGAAAAGGTAACTTTCTATTTTCCACAAAATACAGTTCTATTTTACAGCATTTTGTGATAGAAATTATGAAGTGTATCATCCATAGGAACACTTTGTCATTTCAATAATTACATTCCTATTTGGAATTTTCTATTCCCATCTGAAATGGGTAAAAACGATTTTTTTTTTTCTACAAGTTCATCCTCAACAACAAAGGTTGAGGTTGAGGTCCCAACTGTAGATACAGCTCCAGCAGCATAATAGTAAAGATAGAAATATAATACAATCAGTCCCTATGTAAGCAATACTCTATTACTTTAAGTTAAAGCTTATAAGATTTGTGGAACTTGTAGTATCAAATGAAACTCTTTAAATCCACAACAAATAAATTAACAATATAATTTTGATAAACACTGATTGTGGTTTTCCTGTATGTGGTGTTGATTATGCATTACCCTAATAGAGATAGTCGAATTTCTCACGGAAAAATAAAATTTGACTGAATGCGTAGAAACAAATTAAATATTATACATGTAGAAGAATCTGATAAAAACTGGCTGGCTGATTCTTACTTGCACTCTAAGCACACATAGAAGTATGTGTGAAACTTATAGTAACTTTTCCAACTTATAGTAGAGGACACATCTTTTCCTTTTGATGTGGTGACACGGTGGAAGAGGTCAGCACACCAGGATGTAATCCAGCTTTGGGAGGAAAGGTTGGAAGAGCCGAGTGCCGGGCATATGACCGTTGAAGCGATTCGCCCAGTCTTGGATAAATGGGTCGAAAGGGAGCATGGCGTTCTCTCCTTTAGATTGGTGTAAGTTCTGTCGGGACATGGATGTTTCGGCAGATACCTCTGCAAAATTGCGAGGACCCACGATGGAGTGCCACCACTGTGGTTACATCGAGGATACGGCGCAGCACACTGTGGCAGCATGTCCAGCCTGGGCAGATGTGCGATCCCGACTTGTCGCGGTAGTGGGAAACGATCTTTCGCTGTTGACAATTGTCTTAGCCATGGTCAACAGCGAAAGATCTTGGGAGGCCGTCCAATCCTTCTGCGAACAGGTGATCTCGCAGAAGGAGGCAGCTGAGAAGGCCAGGGAACAAGACACCCCTCACCTTATCAGGCGACGAAGGGTAGGCCGCAGAAGGCAGGCTTACGAGCGCCGCCTGCCGCCCTAACGAACCTCCGGGCGACGGGTTGGGGATCCCATCGCCCGACGGAAGAGTTTCTCCACCGAGGAATGGCGTACACGCGTTCCGGTGCGCCATTAGATAAGGGAGGATTAACGCCGCTGGGGCCGCGGAAGAGTGCAAGCCGTTCCCGTAGCCCCAGCAATAGGCGTCTAGAAGGGACCGTGGGGTTTTTAGCCGGTAAGAATCCGGCATAACCCGTCCAACATCCCCAAGGGAGGGCGGGTACCGATGAAGGTTTTCCCCACGAAAAAAAAAAAAAAAAAAAAAAAAAAGGGGACACATCTTTATATTTTTTTTTGTAAATTCCCTTTTACCAGTTTTCTTATCTTTAACTGTATCATAGGGACATACTTTCGCAGGACAAAACTATATGGGTTCCATTTTGGCATATAGCTATGGATCCCTATAATATTTTTCTGTGGATATTGTTCATCAATCATCATCATCTATTAGCACTGGGAGGAATGTTAACGTTCTTTAAGTCACTAGTGTACAATATTTCAAGGGTACAACCATTATTGTTGTCGCTTTCAGTAAACTTGGAATAAAAGATTAGAATTGATGTTTGCTTTCAAGGTCTCTATTGGTGTGTGACATGCAATCTAGAATGTTGTACGGGCAGAATAACAACCCCATTTGTATGCTACAATTTGACATTGGTTAGAACATGAAAGTATTGAAGTCTTGTTTGCTCGGCTATTAAATTAGTCAATAATTCTGGTTTCAGGACATTGCTGCCTTTATCAAGAAGGAGTTTGACAAGAAGTACAACCCCACGTGGCACTGCATCGTCGGCCGCAACTTCGGGTCGTACGTGACGCACGAGACTCGCCACTTCATCTACTTCTACCTTGGACAAGTGGCCATCCTCCTCTTCAAGAGCGGCTAGACAGAACCCAACCTGTATTTTTTTTGTTATCGGACGCAGTTATTGGACCCCGGGCCCTCATGGCCACACTGCCCTCATTCCTCAGCGCGGGTTTCCTAGAAAAGCTCTGCCGCCCCGTAGCGGCCGTCGGGTTGCCATTGGAAGTGAAGTGGCGGGTCGCTTGTAGACCGCGTGAGACGTCGGCACTGCTATCCTAGGACACCTGGCTGCACCCAGGCGGTATGCCGTGAGGGCCCGGACTAGTGAGGCGACCCGGCTTCACCTTGTATTATAACCACTGCGTTGTTTTAGTGCGCACTCGGTAGCTAAGATTTCACTTGGCTGCGGTCACTTCTAGTGTATTTATATTTAAATTTTAGTTAATTCCTAGACTTATACCTAGCATAGCGTAAAGTCGTGTTAGTATCTAAAACTAAATTTATTGTTTATATTTTTTTGTTGAAATTCACTGGAGATATTTTCAATACTTCTAATAATAAACTTTCTTACAAATCACACATTTCTTTTTCTTTAACATGTACTATTCAGTATCGTTCAGTTAGATAAACATTCAGCTGTACATTCCGGGGTTCAAGTTATTTGGACTTTATACAGAGGGTTGATGTCTGCAATTTTTGATCTGGAAAACCTTGAAATATTAACATGTCTATTGTATCTACAAAGTGCCCCTTTTCTAACGAAAAAAATTAAATCTGCCAACGCGTTAATGTAAGAACGTTAATGTAACTAAGAACGTTTTGGTTTTCATCCTCTTTCAAGGGAACTGTGCTGAATTTCGGGATAAAAATATTCAGTGTCTTACCTCGTATGAACTCAAATTATGCCAAGTTTCATTTGAATTCATTCAGTAGTTTCGGCGTGATGCGACCAAGATACAAACAACAAAAATGTAAAAAAAACAACTTAACTTCCTAAAAGAAAATTTAACACTATCTACCACATAACACTAAATAAATGCAACAAAAAATGCCTGCAGAAACCTATGCTATAACCTAAAAAGTCCTAGAAATACAGAACAAACCAAGTTATATTAATAGAAGAACAATATTTAAGTTAATAGTTCTGAAAATAACTTTACATCCAATTTTACTTACAAGAAATATTGAGATTTGGTAATATTCGACTTCTTTGGAGCGGTCTGACTTAGCTAATAGATCTATCCATTAAGTCTATAGGATAAAGTATAGGCGCCAGCTTAAATTGAGCCGTACGTTCAAAGGTTACGGTTCAAGTTATTTGGTTCATAATTTTCAAAATATCTTCAATGTACAGACTCGGATCTGTTACATGGAGTAATTTAGGCTTCTTTTGTTTTAGAAAAAGAAATAAGAATTAGGGTTCCGCGCAAATCATGATGATGGAACAGCTATAAAATACGTTACGGGAAATTTAAAATAAAGATTGTACATTTTCTTGCTACCGGGACGCAATGCTGTTAACTGAATGGCGGATCGCCAAGACTAGGCGTGGTGGCAGTACTCCGACAGAATTCGGCACAAGTTCTACTGCAGTTCCCCTGCACCCAGGGGATTTTTGTAACTTTTGCACGTGTAGGTATTCTGGGGGTATCTACTCACCTCACCTTCGAGAGCAACCTCAAAAAACCATGGACCAGTGGTTGGCAGCCATCGATTGCTGTTTTTTTTATGGACATAGGATACCCGCGCTGTCGCAGCTGTCCTCAAGTGTAGATACGGATCTAGCCTGGCAGATGGAGCCAACAGTGGGTAGGTACCCACTGTTGGCACTGACTTCATTTTCATAAAGACTCCTTTTGCTTCTATTTATTTGAACTTTAGGTTTTTATTTAAGAAATTGTTTTTTCGGCTGATATAGAATTTTTCCACGGGAACGAGATATGAGCCTCACCGCGGTATCCTGCTGTTATCATCTGCACACGACCTGCGCGCGCGCACACGGACGGCGCGCGCGCAGGCCGCGGCGCATCGTGTGCACACCCCTTTATAAGTGCGGGATGTTTCTGAAGTGATCACTTGAGCCGTGTACTCCACGGCTTGACATTCAAACATTAATCATTTATTTTATATAAATTAATTAATTTTTAAATTAGGCGTTGTTGTGTAGTGTTGCATCGTGAAAATCTTGTGGTAAGTTATTATTGTGGTAAATTATTAATTGTATTAAATTTTGTTTCTAAAATATTATTTGTAACTAATTCCTTAACTGGATAGCTGACTTTCTGGCTCAGAGATGAATCTTGGACGCAATACCATTTGCACAAATACCAGTTAAATCATTTGAGCTCTCTATGAATCGTTTTTCGGTCTTTAGATAGTTCAATTAGTTATTTTTACTTTGTAAATATCTATGTACCTACATAATACGTAATAATAATAGGTAGCTTAGGAAACAATAATAACATTGTTCTCATGGTTCAGGGCCCTGTTAAGATGTACAACATAAAATCTCCTGAAGAGAAGCCAGAAATAATTATTTTCACTGGCTTACACTTTCGTACAACAGTATCCAACTTGAGTCTACTCATGAGAACCCGAGGAGGAGGCTGCGCCCGGCACCCGAGACGGGGATGTAACGTCTCACGCGCCTGTTGACTATAATGTACTGTTTATATTGAAGTAGTGTCGTTCCACAGTAAACCAAGATGTCCGACGTGAAGAAAAACCTGCTGCTGTTCTTCGACCGGCCCACGGAGCCGTGCTTCATGCAGAAGGGGGAGGACAAGTCCGTCTTCCAGATACCGGAACACTACTACGTGAGTTAATGACTCAGGAATAATTGACGGATGCCAGCGATACTTTATAGCATGAACTTCCATAAAGAACCAACCTACTTGTTTGCCCCCATGTCACTCGCCATCTATCTGCTCAATATCTTGTCTGCGAACAGCGTCGATATTTTCCATAATAACCTGCCTTATAGAAACAAAATGTTTCCATTAGTACCTACCTTATATTAAATACATACATATATCATCGCCTTAGGGTTACTCTGTAATGATGTAATACTGTTGTCTAAATAAATAAATAAAGTATCGCTGGAATCCGTAAGATGATTAAAAAAGTATTCATTATTTAGTACAATTTCGCTAAATCTATTATATTATATAATATAACTAGCTAAAACTCTCAAACTGGCTGGACCGATTAGACTGATTTCTATTTCATTGTGTTCATAATGGTCAGGTCAGTATACTGTATATATTTTTATTAAATATATTATTATTTTATTAGCATATGTATGTACCGGTACATATACTAAAAGATGTTTCTTGTAAAGAGGTTTTTTTTTAACTTTCTCAGCGCTGGTTTTTAGCCAAAAAACATAAACCTTATAAAAACATAAACATATATCATTATGATGTCACTGATATCATAATGCCATAACAAGCTAAAAACAAATATAACCTTCCTTCAATGAACAATTGATTTACGTAGATTCGTCTGGCCCCTCTTGCAAAATCTAGGTTCATCAAATACTTAGCTTCGAGTATTTTTTTGTAGTTTATAAGGAAGGAAAAACGTTTATAATTACTTTAATGCAATAAATTCTTGTACATAATATTTTATAGACATGTGGTTTACGTTTAGACTCTGGAGACTGACTTATTTATTTATTTATTAAGGCACGCAAAACAGAATACAACCAATAGACCAACAAAATTAAAAACCAACTAAATTTAGAGCTAGATGGCATCTGAGGTAAGAATACAGCATCTCATCTTATTACTTAAAACTAACAATTTTTGTATATTTAGGTATTTATTTCGCGTTTCTCGGAAAGGATTTGGATGTAATTTTGTGTTTAGATAGGGGTTTGCAGTTTAAGTTTACCTGTATACCTTATACGCAAATTTTATATATAAAAATTAAAACAAAAATAGCGGGAAGAGCGAAATTATTTTAATTATTAACACAATAATAAAGAAATAAACGCTTACACGCTCATACTGCACTTCGTTGGGTCGCAGATGGCATGGATGGACACACACAGTATTACAAGGCAAACATCTAAAACCAGAGAATAAACTTGGTCTCCGCCGGGACATACGTAAAACGAGTGCTAGTCCCAGATATATTTTCAGTGGCATTTGGCCATTTCAGTAAAATTCGGTGACTTAGCTACGAAAAGACGATCATATCAAATGGTTGGTTCGTGAGATTATGACAATAGCAAAACCCGGTTCCACTCTATATAAATGTTGTTGCAGCCGGATAAATACAAGTCGGTGACCAACACGCTGTCGAACCGTTTCGGTGAGGACGCGGGCCGCGCCGTGCCCATCCGGAACATCGCCATCCCGAACCTGGACGTGCCCATGCAGCTGCAGTACAATGACCAGTTCTCGCTGTTCGTCCCCAAGCACAGGCAGATGGCCGGCAGGCTCATCGATATCTTCATGGGTGAGGCTTGACGTAATGTCTTTTTATGGTATTTTATGAGAGGTTATCCGCAGCGCAAGATCAGCTCACCTCGAGGTATTAAGATGTGTCTCAGATGCTTGTAATATAACCTGAACCGATGTCCGTCAAAACAGAACCACAAAGCGAACAGGAGGTAAGATAAAGGTACCTCGTTCAAGAACTGAAATCAGGCGCAGTCTTGGATTAAGTCGATCGAACGGCTGACCGTGTCGGTCCAAGATCCTCGCAATATATGGGCCTTGCGTCTAGTACCTATTCCGTGCACGCAGCTATGCCAGTTCTGTAGAAATCTGTAAAGTGGTATTACCCCGGACAAACACTTCATCTACATTCTTGGTTCTTGTTGGTTCTAAAATGTTGGCGATTTCTTCCAGGCATGCGAGACCTCGAGGACCTGCAGTCGATCTGCTCGTTCTGCCAGCTGCGCATCAACCCTTACATGTTCAACTATTGCCTGTCCGTCGCCATTCTGCACAGGTAGTCTATGTCCCTCACCTAACGACAGTATTACCAATTTTTTGATACGGCAAAGAACATATTGAATGAATTTAGAATTTATTTTACACCAAGAAATAGTAGTCGATAAAATAAATCTGCTTAGATCTAATCCTATGGGCGGCAATCCAATCCAGATAAAGAGGCTATGTGGCCGTAGAGGCACAATCCACAATCTTCTTAAATTTAAATTATCTTCTTTTAGGCCTGACACCAAAGGGCTGAACATCCCGACCTTCGCGGAGACGTTCCCCGACAAGTTCATGGACCCTAAGGTCTTCAGACGTGCGCGGGAGGTCTCCAACGTCGAGCTGACTGGAGAAAGGGTAAGTTATTTATAATAATTCCAGTCTAGCTGCCCAGTCCTGCTCTGAATGATTACGCTTTTAATGTGAATTAAGTGTAGGAGTTTGAAGATTAAGCAGTATCCTTTGCCCATAACAACAGAAATACAACGTAGGTCTTTGTTTAGGAACAAAAGACGTAAGAAGAAAAAGGTTTCTTTGAAATACATAAATTCACGTTATTGTTGATCAAACTCATAGACATTTCCCCCGGCAACAGCAAATGAAGCAGAGCTTGTAACAACTGAGCTGTGAGCAATAACATGAGGCTATAAACATAAGCAAATCATATCTTCCAGATGCCAATCACTATCCCGTTCAACTACACCGCGTCCACCATGGAGCCGGAGCAGCGCGTCGCGTACTTCCGCGAGGACATCGGCATGAACCTCCACCACTGGCACTGGCACCTCGTGTACCCCTTCGACTCCGCCGACAGGAACATCGTCAACAAAGACAGGAGGGGAGAGCTGTTCTACTACATGCACCAGCAGATCGTCGCTAGGTCAGTGTGCTTATAGTTTTCTCCTCATTCAGTCACCTCTGATTGCCAGCTTAGTTTTGGTAATAGAAAGAATACATGGAATAATGTATCTGATCCCTGAGGAAAGCTTTTTATAAGCAAAGTGGTCCGCATTAATCTACCTTACCTATGTATGCCTAACGGAGTCCGTATTATACACAGATACAACGCGGAGCGCATGTGCAACGGCTTGAGGCGCGTGACACGCTTCAACGACTTCAGACAGCCCATCGCGGAGGGATACTTCCCCAAGCTGGACTCCCAGGTCGCCAGCAGGGCTTGGCCTCCAAGGTATAGTCCCCAATCGCACCCTTTCCTGTAATTCTCTTTAAGGTAATTCTCTTTTAGGTTTATTTTCTTGTCGCGAAAATGATCCTGTTCACTTACAATATAATATTCCTTGTCTCCGTACAGGTTCGCGAACACCACGCTGCGAGACCTGGACCGGCCCGTGGACCTGATCAAGAGCGACATCACTGAACTGGAGACATGGCGCGAGCGCTTCCTCACCGCCGTCGAGACCAACTCCGTGCTGCTGGTACGTACCTACTACACCATGGCACACCACTCTTCACCATAGACTATAAGGCTGACACGTTATATGCTCACGAATATGTTTACTTGTGTGTGTAAAATTTGACGTGTCCAAACGATACTTGGTCTCTAGAGGAATAAAAGAGTTTGAGTTTACAGACAGTTTGAGTTTACAGAAAAAACGAACCATAGCAGGTAAATAAACATTATTTTCATTCAAATCAACAATACTCTCAAACATATAACTGAAACAACGGTGTACTTTACTCGAAAAAGTACTATCTCAATCCGTTGTTCTTATATTTCGAGGCGTGTTTCATGGTTTTCCGTAAGGGTTGTAATAGCGACGTTATCTTTGAATGTGAGTATGTAAATATGATGTGACGTCCCTCAGCCCAACGGCCGGCAGCGCGAGCTGACCGAGGCCACCGGCATCGACGTCCTCGGCAACCTGATGGAGTCCTCCATCATCAGCGCGAACCGCCCCTACTACGGCGACATGCACAACATGGGACACGTGTTCATCTCCTACTCCCACGACCCTGACCATCGGCACTTGGTGAGTTCCATCATGAGCCAAGCGGAGAATACCAGCGCCTATATTACAGGCTTTGGTGTGATGAAGCAAGATGCTGAGCCGAGATCCTTTTGCGGCAATAGCACACTCTTTTTTCCAAAAATTTGTTTATCCTTCAAAAAGATAATTACCGTACCAGCCTCTAATGTTCCCATTGCAGGGATACCGGCCTACTCTCGATAATTGAGAGTGAATGGGCTTTGATCTACCACGGAGCCCAATCCGGATTGGTAGATGTCACATGTCTTCGAATTTATGGTCTATATGTTGTTATGGGTAAAAGATAATTAAATACAATAACAATAAATGCTAAATGCTTGTATATGTCTATTAAAACATCAAATAAATCATTGAGCCATAGTTAGCCAAGAAACCTTGTGTTCCTATCATATAGTACTGAGGCTGACCACACACGTAGCGAACATTTTGAACCTAAGAGCAGAAGTCTCTCAAACTAAAATTTCAATTGTTACCAAAATTTGCATTTCGTAATCTTGCGTGTTCAATCCTCATGTCTGTTCTTCCTCAGGAACAATTCGGCGTGATGGGAGACTCGGCCACCGCCATGAGGGACCCCGTGTTCTACCGCTGGCACTCCTACATCGACGACCTCTTCCAGCTGTACAAGAACAAGCTGCCTCAGTACACACCTGACAGAGTAAGCTTTTGAAATAATCTTCAGTTCTTGGAAGATTCGAAGACGTTTAGCGCAGATGCAAACACCTGCAATTTTTAATGAGTAGTATAGTGATGTGATTAGGCTATATTCCTTCTAATGTTAGCGTTATTAGCGGTTAAGCTGTATTTTAACTTCAATCTTACCGTAGTCTTACCGTCAATAATCTTAGTCTTGCCGTCGTAATTACTAAATAGTGACTTGATGTATTTCATCAGTCATATTTCTAACTAGCGGATACCCGGCGTGTGCTGCACGCTGAAACAAGAAATACATTTTGTGCCTATTGCATTGTTTTAATAGTCTAAAACCTCCTGCGCATTATTGCCTTTCTAATAAAACCGGATTGGGACACATCCGTTGGATGGTTTAAAAGTCTATAACGGACATAGGCAGAAACAATTTTTGGGTTTTATATATTAGGATGGCATTTAAAATTAGACTTATTGCGATAGCTGGATTTCCCCGGAGTCCGCGTGTCCAGCATCAGCATCGAGGGTCCGGCCGGAGACAACACCGTGGCCACCATGTGGGAGCAGAGCACCGTGGACCTGGGCCGCGGGCTGGACTTCACGCCGCGCGGGAGCGTGCTGGCGAGGTTCACGCACCTGCAGCACGACGAGTTCAACTACGTGTGAGTGTGCCCTTACAGCCTGCGTTACACCGAGTGTGGGGCGCCAGCATCGAGCCTGTCAGCCTCGCTGTCAGCTGTCCTACTGTCTTGTGCGAGTGGCATGGAGGGAGTCTATATTACTGGAACTTGCACCTAAATGTTTATGGAAGTTTTCACAACCATAATCTATGCTATAGGTTAATTTTACGAGTAGATATAATCAGTGATGAATGCTGACACAATAACAATAGTCAATGTTCAAGTTTGGAATTCTTTAAGACAACCAGCCATAATCAGACCAACCATAATCAATCTAGCATTCAATACACGCAGCAGACAGAACCACTCTCGTTTTTATACGGCTACCTGATGGTATCCTAGCCCATGGCTTACTTACCATGCCTTACTTACCATGCCTTACTTGCGCGTTGCGCGTTTGCGCGTTGGCGTTAAAGCGTGGTGGCCTAGGGGTCTGACACGATCTGAAGGTCGCTGCATTAAACCAATATTTATTTATTCTCTTTCAATTAATAAGGTGTGGCAGTAGGGACATTAGAGGCTGGTACGGTGATCTACTACTTCCTCTTCTTCCCACTGTTTCACCAGTGTCTCTTGAATAATGACCATAATTTGCATTGTGTCTCGCAGTCTCGAAGTGAACAACACGTCCGGCGAGGCGCTGATGGGCACCGTGCGCATCTTCATCGCGCCCACTGTCGACGAGGACCGCCAGGCCTTGTCCTTCGACGAGCAGAGGAAGCTCATGATCGAGCTGGACAAGTTCTCGCAGCCTCGTGAGTATACTTTCATGTCATTTATTACATTTATGAGACTTGGGTTTTTGTGTGGAATTTATTTGCTGAATGACCGCCATCTTAGCTATTTCGGCCCGAAGCGTTTTAGGTGGTATTTGTTTATTATACTCGTAGATAGGATACAGCAGTACTTGAGTCTATTTTTCGTCATTTTTTCTAGCTTTTAATGCTGTATACGAAAACAGTCAATCCTCGAAAACTTTATAAAATATCTCAATGCTAATGAAATTCTACTCATTAGTTTCCTGTATTTTATTTGTGTGAAATCTACATTTCTATCAATTACAATATTAAATGATAACGTTATGTAATCGAGGCACTAGATTAATACCGCTGAAGCACAGTTACTTATTGTTCGTCTTAGACATTTCTCAATTAGCGATTCATAATTAAAAATAAGAAGCCAACACAAGAGGAAAAAAAAAAAAAAAATTAAAAATAATCAGAAACCACCCAGCCAGGCTCTCGCGTCTAGTCAATGACTGGACAGACATATCAGCTTAACATCATCATCATGTAATGCGAAGTTGAATAGTAATATTTGCTCTTTGTTGTCTCTGTGTGGTCGAGCCCTATTTCCTGCTGTACCACACATATTCTTGGCATTTACCCTCAACTAAAGTTTTGTAGCAGCAATGAGCTGATCGAATAGTTTGTTCCAGTCCGGGCCGGCAACAACACGATCCGGCGCCGCAGCCTGGACTCCTCCGTGACCATCCCGTACGAGCGCACCTTCCGCAACCAGTCCAGCCGGCCAGGGGACCCGGGATCCACTGAAGCCGCGGAGTTCGACTTCTGCGGCTGCGGCTGGCCGCACCACATGCTGGTGCCCAAGGGGACCGCCGAGGGATACCCCATGGTGCTGTTCGCTATGGTCTCCAACTGGAACGAGGACCGGGTTAGTTGATCGGTTCTGTCTCTAGATCGTCGACAACCGCTACAACGACAACGAAAAAGTTTTTATAGAAGCCACTTCAAATCTTGCTAGATTTCTATATATTGTCATTAATTAAATAGCTAGCCGGCCGCATCCAATACTTGAAAATGGTATCCCAGCTAAAAATCTTAAACATCACATATTCACCAATTGATTTTTTATTTATATAAATGTTGTTTTTCCGTGCAGATTGAGCAAGACCTGGTCGGCTCGTGCAACAACGCGGCGTCGTACTGCGGCATCCGCGACCGGAAGTACCCCGACAAGCGCGCCATGGGGTACCCCTTCGACCGGCCCGCGAGCGCCGCCAGCCTCAACGACTTCCTGCAGCCCAACATGGCCGTCAGGGATTGCAGCATCAGATTCACTGACAGGACCAGGGTGAGGGGGCAGCAGTAGGATGGAACTGTTTTTGGGGTACTCACATATCATAAAGAGATGGTTTTAGGCCCAAGTCATATTTTGCTGCCTTGTGTATAAAGATAAAATCATTAATGAAGTGTGACTACTTAGAAACTTTTGATTATCCATTAATTACATTTTTGGCTTTTTCTCATGGACTTTGTCGTAACTGATCGTGATAAGGTTATATTCGACGATTTATGCATTATATGTAAACACTATACGAAGACTGAAAATGTCTTGCATTGTTTAATGGACTTCGATTCTATGATAGTTTATAAGTAATGGGTCAATAGTATTAACTAGTTTACACTTACTAGGTATAAGTTATGTACATTTGTAAATACTTTTCATGAGACTGAATAAATGATAGCCTTTCAACCTGTTTGTTTTATTTACTATAAATATTACTATAGTTATCAATATTCACAAATATTTTTCAATGATATTGATCGTACCGCTTCCGCTTTGGCAGCAGTCGCCAGCACCAAGGGCTACACTCATATGGTCTTCTGTGTCACGAGCACGTTGAAGCTGCCTCAGTGTAAATAATCCGAAACAGTGCGATTAGAACTTTCACCCCAAAGATGTACATATATCTTAAGATTTGTATTGTATATGAGACTAGCAGCAACCCGCGGTGTTACCCGCGGTTTTCCGAGAAATTTCTGCACAAGTTCCGTTAGAACCTTCTCCTGACAATAACAAACACAACAAAAAAGAATTAGCAATATTGGTCCAGCCGTGCACGCGTGATGCCGTGACCGAGGCGAGGTCACGTTGCGTGAGGAGTCTAGTAGCTCGCGTCCGTAGGTATGTACCCTCTGTAGCAGTAGAGCTTGTGCCAAGTTCGTCCGAAGAGATACTGCCACCACACCTGGAATCTACCTCCAAGCAGTAGTGCTGGCATTACTGTGTTCCGGTGGAAGGGTGTGGGTGCCGCACACTCAATCTATACCACTAATCTTGCGTGCATAAATCAAGTGGAAAAGATAATATATAGCACTCGCTGATCTCTGTGTATATTTATAAGGTCTCCAACAGTTGGGCCGTACGATTGAAACAGAAGTCTAAAAACCAAACTTAATTAACGAACAGGTCACTGGGGATAGAAGTGTAAAGTCTTATGTAGCACACCAAATTACAGGTTTTTTATAGTATCTACCGCTGGATTATTCTGTTATTATGTCTTTGTCCCAGATTGATTGACGCCATTTTGGCGTTGTATACTATCTGTAAACAGATACGAATGACCGATGAATTAAAATTATTAGTAGTTGACAACTTCAGCAAACATAGCAAATGTTTACTAATACTATTTCCAGATACTTTTATGTCAACTTATGTGTTAACATAAAAATTTATCTTTTTAAAACTTAACCACTTAACTAAAGATGGAGCTTTCTTTGTTGCGTTAGGGTATCGTGTACGCAAGGGCGGCGTTAGATATTGCGAGGCTCATAGATCTTTGTGAGGCACTTGGCGTATGAGGAATTTAGGTGAGTTGGAAGTTGTACACTTCCAACTCACTGGTGATCAGTCAGCATCCTCTTAAAGACAGCTGCAGTACATCTAAACAAAAAACGGGTTGTTCTGCGAGAGCGCGAGGCCCTACAAGAGCGAGGCCCCGGGCGGTTGCCCTGCTTGCCACCCCCTAAGGCCGCCACTGCGTGTATATATATATAGTAGGTATGTGGTATTTTTCCATTTTAATCGGCCAGATGTATTGCTATAACGAGTAGGTATGTACGCCGCGCTGAGGTGACACCGGTGACCGACACAGCTCAGTTCTCTTCAACCCAAAAAAACAACAAATAGGAAAGGCTATCTAGATTTATTCAGTCTCATGAACAGTATTCACATATGTACATAACTTATACAGAATAACAACTAATTAATTAATACTATTGACCCATTTAACTATAAGCTAACATACATTGAAACAACTAACCTAAGTAATTATATCAAATCGGTATCCATTATACATAGCCAAGTGTGATCTTCTACGTGATGGAAGGAGCTGATGGCCTTCGTTCGTAAAGTGGATACTACCCCCAAGAAAATCGTGGAGCAGTTCCAAATCACTTCACATTCCACGTTTTAGTAATCCATTTATTAAACTCTACTGCTGTCCCCTAACCCTGGTCCTGTCAGTGAATGTAATAGTACATTTCGTGACGGCCATGTTGGGCTGCAGGAAGTCGTTGAGGCTGGCGGCGCTCGCGGGCCGGTCGAAGGGGTACCCCATGGCGCGCTTGTCGGGGTACTTCCGGTCGCGGATGCCGCAGTACGACGCCGCGTCGCTGCAGGAACCGACCAGGTCTTGCTCAACCTGTGGAGAGAACAGGACTAAAGAACTATATTCTGAAGGGGCTGGGTGCTAGGCCCAGGAAATCATACTGCCTTGGGCAATAAGATTTCCCCAAAACTGAGTCCAGATCGTTATGGCCTTATGGAACTCCATAATGATAACGCTCGGGTCAGTTTTATGATCGTTTGCTGTGCAGCTTGTACTATACCAACATGATAGATGTTCAAAGGACAGAAACCTACTTTCTTTAGACACATTTTCTTACGGAAATTCGACTGGTTAGGATTTTTATTTGAACCTGACGTAACTATTTCATATCAGAATTCAGAAGAAGAAAGTTGTACATCTCTTCCAGACAATTGGATTGATTGGCTGGAGAAGATGGACAAATTTCATGAAAACTTCTAATGGTCAGCTCACGTCACTTGCTTGACCTGCCTTTCAAATCTCTTTAGGATCACAAAAATATATAATGCAGTCATCTCTTATGAGATGCCAGTGAACATAATTGATCAACTAACCCGGTCCTCGTTCCAGTTGGAGACCATGGCGAACAGCACCATGGGGTATCCCTCGGCGGTCCCCTTGGGCACCAGCATGTGGTGCGGCCAGCCGCAGCCGCAGAAGTCGAACCCTGCGGCTTGAGCGGAGCCCGGCTCCCCGGCGCGCAGTGCTTGGTTGCGGAACGTGCGCTCGTATGGAATGGTCACTGAGGAGTCCACGCTGCGGCGCTGGATGGTGTTCCTTCCAGGGTTGACTAGAAAATTTTGATTTTTTTCCTTTTTTACTTCAGGAACTAAAGTATACAGGAACTCGTACTGGTCCTCTACCGAAGTAAGAGAAGACCCATGTAGCATCGCGTTGCATCCGTCACTTTGTGACGGAGATGTAACGTCTTATGCGCCTTATGTTAAACGTGTAAATATTTGATAAGGAGAAGGTTATATTTAATTTACAATAGTTACATAATTTAATTTAGCCCAGGCCGACTGAAAGCGCTTTAAACCCACACGTTCACCAATGAGTTTTTCGATTGAAAAATGTATGTGCGCAATACCACATTCTCTTAATGGTGAAGGAAAACATCGTGAGGAAACCGGCATGTCGTAGAACCAAAAATTTGCAGAGAATAATTTCATTTTCTTGCTAGCATCCTACTGCAACCAATCAGTTGAGAATATCACAAATACTCACGAGACTGCGAGAACTTGTCCAGCTCGATCATGAGCTTCCTCTGCTCGTCGAAGGACAAAGCCTGGCGGTCCTCGTCGACAGTCGGCGCGATGAAGATGCGCACGGTGCCCATCAGCGCCTCGCCGGACGTGTTGTTCACTTCGATTCTGCGAGGTAAACATGTTTTAGGAGTAGTCCAGGGTAGTCGAATCGAAGCGCATTTCTCTATGCGAAAACAACATCAACTATGCTGACCTTTGTTTCGCATCGCCGGCAGAGTAAATACTGTTTTGGAATTATCGTGTTTTAGAAAATCATGTATTAATCATCCTTGTGCATGTCATGAAATGGACAAGCCATTCATCTCATTACACTAGGATCAAACAATAGAAGCATCCTAATTGTCAGTAGGACTTGACCCTTACTTGTATTTGAACTCTCGGTGCTGTGGGTGTGTTTTAAGGGGGGGAAAGCGTGGAGTTGTTACCGTCACCACCCGGACCCTCGATGCTAATAAAGATGACGCAGGAGGTTTCTGCAGGTATGTGAGTAAAAAAGAGTCCCACACAATGTCTGAAACCCAGCAAAGCCTCAATGTTGATATATGGCCAGCACAGTGCCACAATTTGGACATGTGTACCTGGATCCACGGTACTAGTGACAGTTTACTACCTCGTAAATGAGAGACTCAGACTCCCATGATAGGAAATTCTCTGTAATCATGATTATTACCAAGCTACACAGTGACAGCTCGACTCACTTGTAGTTGAACTCCTCGTGCTGCAGGTGTGTGATGATGGCAGGCACGCTCCCCCCCGGCATGAAGTCCAACCCCCGGCGCAGGTCGATGGTGCTCTGCTCCCACAGCGTCGAGATGTTGTCGTCGCCCCCCGGGCCCTCGAGGCTGATGCTGGTCACTTCCACTCCGGGGAAGACGAGCTGGAAGATATTCACATTAACAACCATAAATATGTATGAACAAGTGCTAAACTTATTGAGAAAGCATATATATTAAATTTAAAAAAGTGACGTTCCCAATTGTTTTTTTAAGAATTCAATGTACAGGCAGTCCTAGACTTACGTCGTTTCGATTTACGTCGTTTCAAGTTACGTTGAACAATGTTTTGACACTATTCCTCAAACATACGTCATTTGTTTAGATTTCCGGCATACTAGAATTCACTTGTCGCGATGCCAATGACATACGAAAAAATATGATTTACGTCGCGTATTTCGAGAACCTAACATGCCGTAAGTACGAGGACTGCCTGTATATAAAGTATTTTGACTTTGACTTAAGTGACAACATGGGAATTGTAATCAATGACGCTTCCAGATTTTGCCTCCAGTTTTATAGCCTAGATTAGAGGTATATGTTCTGAATTTATGTTTTCCCCCATAGAAGGTCGGATCGGCCATCGGCACATCATCGGCCTAAATCGCTCTACTGCTGGATATATGGACCTCCCAGTAAGCGCCACTTTGTCCAGTCTTTGGCTCTTCACATCCACAGCTGATATCTTTAAATATTTATTTATAAACTATATTTTATCTTATCTTATCTATGAATATTTTGATAAAACTTTGTAAAATATAGTTATTTAATAAAAAAAATTAAAAAAAATTCTGTTGCGAAAATATTTACTAAAATGTAGATCCGGTTTTGGTTGTAAGTCAATGCGTAATTTATTACCAGACTAACATTGAGATGTTAAGATCAAATCTTTGTTTTGCATAATAGAATTTTATTGACACTTACCTTTTCGGGTCCGTAAGGGAGTAACTTGCTCTTGTACAGGTGGAACAGGTCGTCGACGTTCTTGTGCCAGCGGTAGAACACCGGGTCCCTCATGGCGGTGCCAGGGTCTCCCATAACTCCAAATTGTTCCTGAAAACCACCACCAGCTTATAGGGACAGTCTGAAATCTGGGATATATTATTTTACCCCTCGTCGGGGTCAAATTTGTAAATTGTCTTATAAAACTGCCAATAAAATTTACTTAGGTGCTACTTAGGTTATTCGAAAATATGCAGATTATTATTTAAGAGTATTTTTTGATACAAAAGGGCGAAGTTCAAAGGTCTGGTATTCAAATCTGTTTTTAATATTAAATAGCGAGTTCTTAGTCTGAACCACTAAAACAGATTACATTTGTGATGCTGAATGTGACGTGTCGCGGCACCGACATGGTCCTTCGAGCCGGATCTGAACAAGAAACATTTACCCTATAAATGTAGTGCTAGTGAACTCACCAGGTGTCGGTAGTCGGGGTCGTGAGCTGCTGCGAAGAACACGTGCCCCCGGTTGTGCAGGCTCCCGTAGTAAGCCGCGTTCACGCTGAGGATGGATGCCTCCATGATGTTCCCGAGCACGTCGATCCCGCTGGCTTCGTCTAGGGGCTGGCGGCTGCCGTCAGGCTGCAAAATGTTGCTCACAATTAAAAACCACCCCCGTTTATAGTAGCAGTAGAACTTGTGCAAAGTTCGCGCGGAGAGGTACTGCCTCCACACCTGGTAACCTGCCGCCAAGCAGTGGTGCACTCGCATTGGTGTTTTCCGGTGGAAGGGTGTGAGTTGTTATAGGCGGAGGTAACCAATTAACATCAGGTGGGCCTTAAAACTAAATTTAACGCTTGTTCAAACCCTATCCGAATTACTTACTATTTTATAGAGATTTTATAAAAGTAAGTAATCTTATCATCTTAAGTTGATAAATCAGGTGTTCAGTTAGGGCCTCGGAAGGAGAAGGATACCCACCATCAGGACGGATAGTTGGTCCACGGTGCTGAGGAACCTCTGGCGCGCGGTGTCCAGGTCGAACACGTCCATCCTGATGAGCTCCACGGGGCGGTCCAGGTCACGGAGCGAGGTGTTGGCGAACCTTCAATATTCAAACTCATTTATAACTTTACATCTCAAATATCGTTTGGACACGTCTAAATTTACACAAGTTAACATATTCATGCGCATATAACGTGTCACAGGAGATAAAATATTGCTTTGAAATGATTGAGATCTACTAGCCTCACAACCCATTTTGTAGCTTTGCGGTCCTGGGTTCGATTTACACTCAGGTCAAACATTTGTGCGACGAACATAGATGTTTGTGTGGTGTTCCAAACGGTTAATATTTCTGTGACCAAAAACATTTCAGTACTAACATAAAATACTTGTACTTAAAAGTCTTTACAAAAAGTATGCACAATATAAGTATTCTGTCAGTAATCTGGTTCCCATTTGTATTTCATAAACAGCATAACTTGTACCTACCACAAGTTTCATAAATAGCATTTATTTATAAATTGAATGAAAGTTGTTATTATTTGTTAGTTTTAAAACAACACGCCTCCTTTAACGCCTGTCTTCTCATATTTCTCATTCTTCATGCCTTCAGCTCGTTCCGTCACAATAATAACAAGGAAAAAGTGGTTGCATTGTGAGCGGTAAGGTTTACCTCGGCGGCCAGGTCCTGCCGGCTACTTGGGAGTTCAACTTGGGGAAGTATGCCTCGGCGATGGGCTCTGTGACGTCATCGTAAGGCTTCACGCGACGCAGTCCGTTGCACATGCGCTCCGCATCGAACCTGCGAGTGTCTTCAGTCGATAAATGCAATATACAATTCTTAAGATTTAGCAAGTTGCTCGCGCCAAATGCCGTGTTCAAAGCTACAGTTAGTGGGCACTATGGTCTGTTTTATCGTAAATTTTTATATCCCTATCGTATGTCAAGCAAAAGTTGCTGTTCCTTTCCTTGATGCCTGACACAGTAGTTTCCATGACTTTTTTAGCATAATTATGTCTAAACTAACCATATATATTGATCGATAAGTCCATACTCGGACCGCTATACAAAACAATGTATCATACATAATGCAGAGCCTCAATGAACATCTTCTCACCTCGTGGTACGCTATCGTAGACATGGAAGGCATACATGACTAGAAGTTGTGTGGTGGGTAACACTGATCTATATTACCCAGATACCTTTACTTTCGCCATGTTTAATTTGCGCTCTTTGGATATTTTTCTAACAGCAGACTATGTGTGAGAGGCTGTAGTAGATAATAGCCTTTAGACTACCCGTTCCCCTTGGATGGTACGAGTGGAACACCTCTGGCACGGTACCACTTGTCACAACTCTGTTCACAGTCAATTGTAAACGTTAGTTTATTTAAAACTGATCTCGCAATCAAACTGACTAAACTATCTTGAGGAGATGCACTGACCTTGCGATGATCTGCTGGTGCATGTAGTAGAACAGCTCTCCCCTCCTGTCTTTGTTGACAATTCTCATATCCCCCTCGAAGGGGTACACGAGGTGCCAGTGCCAGTGGTGGAGGTTTATGCCGATGTCCTCGCGGAAGTACGCGACGCGCTGCTCCGGCTCGGAGTCAGAGGCAGTGAGGTTTCTTGGAATGGTGATTGGCATCTGTAAAGTTCCACATCGGTTTCATGAGTTCCTAATGTAGGGAAACAGGCTTACTTTTGACAAACGAGAGGGATAGCAATTACGGTAAATGCAGAATAAAATAAGACTATAAATATGACATTATTTTATAATTTTTTTCAGAAGGTTGTTACTTCATTTAAGTAAAAAAGCAATGTAGGTTAAAAAAAAGCTTTTTAAGTAAAAAGATATCCTTTCTGTGCACTAATTAGTCAATGACGGTCAAAGCTTTTAGGGTTGAACCTCGTCAAGTTTACGTTAAAGTTAAATTGTGACCTAACATGCTAAAGATTGAGAGACCTGGCGGTCTAGATCAATCTAGGCATGCGCTGTTTTAGTAATGTCACACCTTTTTGAAACACCTTGTATAACTATTACTTCTTACCCTTTGTTCACCAGGAGCCACAAGATTGGTGACCTTACGTGCCAGGTTGAAGACACTGGGGTCGAAGAATTTTTCAGGGAAGCTTTCAGCAAAGTTTGGGAAGTCCAGGCCCTTGGTGTCAGGTCTGTAAGAACACAAACCAAACCATATTTTTTTTTCTGATACCATTTATACAGATATATAATAGCTGAAATAAACTATCCATAATGTAGCTTTGCATTAGTGAAACAATTTTTAAAATCGTTTCTGTGGTTTAGGCATGCAAGGGTAAGAAACATATAAACTCACTTTCGCATTAATTAAGACATTTGCCATAATAACACAAATTCTGTGTAACTAAATGTCAGTCCGCTACGGCTGATGGTTCAAAAGCTACACCTTTTTAAATGTAAAAGGCTTTCAGGGGGATCCGCAAGCAGTACGGAACCCTAAATAAATAAAATTACACAATATATATTTGTATATGGAGGATAAAGTAATAAAAACGAGTTTTCCTGTTACTTGTTATTTGATAATAGCAATAAGAGGTAATTAAAAAATACCTAATAATATACTGAGATGAGATATGGCAAGCTATTTCTGTACAACACAATCATTTTCAGCTCTGACACAACATGAGGCATTTTTCCCAAAGGGGTAGGAAGAACTACGCTACTAGTGGCCACAGGGCCGGTGGGTCACAGGAGCATAGGCGCCAATGATAATATTAATATTTGTAGACGTTTCACACAGTGCCATCTAGCCCGAAACTAAGCATAGCTTTTTCTACTATGGGACTAGACAACTGATAGAATACTTATATAGTACTCTTTTATAAATGCATACATATCATAAATCATTTATTAATTTGCAAATATGGGTACATCTACCATTTTTCGTAGATATGAACAATTCAAATTGATACCAAACATTTTTAGGCAATTATTTGGGCATGCAAATATTTTAGGTATTCAAACATTTTAAGATAATAAAATATTAAGCCAACATGAAAATAATAAAACGAATGTAAATAAATTAAATGTCAAACAAAACCATGAATCACTCGCGCGTTACTCCGTGGCTTAGTTGGTAGTAGCCCTGCCTTCGAAGCGAGGGGTCCCGGGTTCGATTCCCGGCCGGGGCACACTTTGTGTGGTGAGCATGAAGTTTGTTCTCGGGTCTTGGGTGTTTGTCTTGTATTTCTGTGTTTGTCCATGCCATCTGCGACACAAGGAATCCTAGTGCAGAGGTATGAGTGTGTTAACGTTATTTGTTTGTTTTGTTTGTTAGCGAGATGGGGGATGAGGGGGACAGCGCCTTAAGGTATGGAACCCTAAAACAGTGATGGTGCCAATGGCAGGTGTGCGTACAGTGAGAGTATAGCAGGAGCCGTGGAGTTACCTGTGCAGGAGCGCGACAGACAGGCAGTAGTTGAACAGGTACGGGTTCAGGCGCAGCTGGCAGTACGTGCAGATCGACTCCAGGTCATAAAGATCTGGCATACCTGGAGAACACAGTCCTGTTATTACTTGTGAGTTGTTATGCAACTGATGTGAGTGGACGAGCAGCCGGTTCTCCCAATGTTAGTGGTTATCGTGGCCCATTACAAAAATACGACTCAGGGCTTCCCCCACTAAAGTATGAGCAGGCCCAAGTCGTATTGCATTGCGCCCATCACTCTGAGACGGGGATGTTACGCCTCAAGTGGATGTTAAATATTTCACCGGCGCCCACACTCTGCCACCGGAACACACCAATACGAGTGAATCACTGCTTCGCGGTATTACCAAGTGTGGAGGCAGCACTACTCCGGACCAACTTGGTATGAGTTCAACTGCTGTTTTTAGTTGCTCGTTTGTCACTACCCAGGGGGATACTAAGTCCAGTTGCTCGCTTAGATAAAAAATACTTTTTCATCTAAGCGAGCAACTGGACACGATTAAATGCAAAATAAAAAAAATAAAAAACTAAAACGAACCCCTTATGTATCCTTACACAAAAGCCCCGGAGCTGCGAATGAAGCAGGTTTTGGTCGTGACTTTCAGCCACCCACAGAACAAAGTCATGTTGCGTAATGTTTCCTTGTGATCCCCCCGGGAGTGGGTCAGGATATGTTTTACTGCAACCTTATCATATCTACACCAATTGGACAGCACTGGCTCTTCACCACGAGAGACCATGAGACAAATGATCGGCTATCATTGATATGAGAGACTACCAATAATTATTACGCAAAATGTCTTACTTAGGAAGACATCGATCAGCCTGGCAGCGATGCGGCTGTGCTTCGGGATGAACAGGGAGAACTGTGCATCGTAAGGCAGCTCCAGCGGCAGCCGCAGGTCGGGGATGGTGATATCCTTCACCGGCACCTGAAGACCAGACTCCTCGCCGAAGCGGTTGGACAGCTTATTTTTCACCACATCGAATTTTTCTGGCTGCAAACAAAATTACTTTAGATCTCAAGTGTCGTTTGGATTCGTCCCCCCGGGTGGTGCGAGATGAACATCAATATAAAAGGTGCCCGTTCGTTCGTCAGGGGAGGTATCTGCTGCGACTGTCTACATACCTATTTCTGCCGCAAAGCAGCGACTCGCGTTGCTCCGAGATTTGCATTCTGGTTGAAGGTGCGCGTGTGGGTAAAATTACAGGGGTCTTATATATCTCAGAGTGACGGACGTAACGTGATGTGTCTTGGATGCATATGACCTGTTCGCATTGCTGTTGATATCAAAAATGGTGACCTCTTAACATCAGGTGGGCCAACATCTCGTTCTGTCACTTCTCTAAATAGTATAATGCAAAGACGCTGTCACTTTTTGTGCCTTTTAACTATCATTTAGAGAATTTTTTCAGTAGGTTTGTATGTATTATAGATGCATATTGTAGTAGAGAAAAGCCGATTAATTTAATGATTTGCCAATATGTCGTAAAATACTTATTTTTTGGCGCTCACATTGCTAACCTTACCAGATAGATCAAAATGTACGACGAAATTGTTTTACGACACATACACTGTACAACAGTGCGAAGTCGGGTGGGTCGCTAGTTCATTATAAAAGAGGAAAATTGACCACGGAGATCGCTATAAAATCTCATTTGAGACAGGATAATGTGTTTATAACAATATCGTTCAGAAAACCATATAAATTTTCCTGTTTTAGACCGTGTTCCAAATATATTAATTACTTTTCCTTCCGTAACGTATGGCAACATGTTTATAGGTACAATTGTTGATAAATCCAGTGCTCAATGGTAATGAGAGTTCACGTCCAGATGACCCTTTAATCCCTACACGTTCCTCGCGTGCTGGCGGGATGTCCGGGAGTCACAGAGAACAGGTCAGGACATGTCTTTGTTGTAAAAAGGTATATGAGCTGAAGGCATACTAAAGTATGAGAACGACAATACGACTTTAGTCCTCCTAGTAAACTGAAATTGCACCCCGTTGCGCCCGTCACACGAGACGGTGGTCGGTACCAAGGGGCCACCGCTCCCCCCCAGGAGAAAGGCACTCACGTAGTAGTGGTCCGGTATCTGGAAGGAGATCTTGTCCTCCCCCTTGGGCATGAAGCACGGCTCCTTGGGGCGGTCGAAGAACAGCAGCAGGTTCTGTTTCACGTCCATCGTCATCCTGGACTACTGCCGGGGAACACACTGTAATGTACTACCTGACACGACAGATGGTTACCTGTCTTAATAAACAAATTGACAATCGGCTGTCAACCGACATGGTGGCGACAATCGCAAAGAAATATGTAGTTAAATATTTTCTCGATTTATACAAAACCTGTTCTGACTATTACGAATACAAAAAATAGAAATCAACCATATCGGCCATTTTCGAGTTTTAGCTAGGCCAACGAACCAGGACCAAAAATTTTATATCAAGACTAGACCCGTGTCCAAGTAATAGGAACATTGCATTATTAATCATCAACTTTAACACCTGGGCGACAGAACTTCACTCGGTTTTTTGAGTAAAACGGTTCATTTTGTAAAAAATTGCGTTTTTACAGGAATTACGATTAAACAAACAAACTAAAACAGCAAAACTCTATCTAAACACAAATTTGCATCCAACCCGTTCGAGCTGTTTCCGAGATACGCGAAATAAATTAATATAGGTAACATTACTTACTGCAAGATTTTCACGTGCAAAAAAAACTAATAATTTTACAAAATATGTCCTAATTTTAATTAAACTTATATTTAATTGAAACTAAATTAAATAGATTAGTTATAGAGCCGTAGAATACGGCTCAAATGTGATCTCGTTTGCAGAACACCCGCTTATAAAGCACCCTGGCACCCTGGCACACCTAAATGATTAAATCACAAAATGACAGGACAACATTTTCCTTTCCTTAAAATGATAGTTTGTTTTTATCCTCTTCCATTTAACTTTATTATTTTAATATTTCATTATATTGTAATAATAACAAAATATAAAACCATGTACGAGTATTAAGGGAATAATATCTACTACGTATATACAAAAATCAATTGCTGTTCGTTTGTCCCGCTAAGGCCCGAGAGCAGCTGGATAGATTTGGCTGATTTCTATTTCATTGTGTTTGTAATAGATAGGATAAGGTTTGTCTAGTATAATTTCTTTGGAAAAATTACAAGAAATGCCGGAAATCGGGAATAACTGAAAGTACATTGGTTTTTGCCACTATCTTTTGACAGCCGATTCTCAAATTGTGTGTATGTATGTATGTATGTACATTTCTTTGGCACGCTCTGTAGTCTAATTGGCTTGATGGATTTTAGCTTGAGAGGTGTCGTTAGATTCGTCATATGAAAGTGACACTGGCTATTTTAATACATTTTAATAATACTAGGCAACTATTTTGGCGCCATATTTTGCCTTCAAAAAGTTTTTTTCCTCAAAAACTTATTAACCCTGTAAACTTACAAAACCCTGTATTTCCAGGTTTTGTAAATGGATTCCAAAATATATACAACTTATGTTTAAATGTAATATGGAGTTAACATGCAATCGGGTTTTGTGTTTTTCTTAATAATTTCTTACATATCATTAATTTATTTAGTCCAAAACACAGTCCATTGATATTATTATATAATAGTAAAACATATTATATTTTGGTGATAATACAAGAGTGTGTGTATGCTTATTTTGAGGCTAAATGACGCTGTGAGAAATATCCATGGACATGTTTTTCAATTTTTTTAACCAATAGGTTGGTAAACTTGCATTTATTACTCTACATAACTAGCTATAATCCCCCACTGCCACAGATCATGTTTCTCCTCCCCCGCGGGAAATTATAGCGGAACCAGAGCAGTTGTAAAATGATCTTCATTGGCTGAAATCCCAACGATAGACCTCACGACAAGATACTGATAAATTAACGAAGTATGATTGAATAGGGGAGTGTGGCCCAGAGGTGCAGTCGCCGATTATAAATCTGAATTACAATATTCAATGAACAATTGATGTGCACAATACCAGCTTTTCAAAACACCGTGAAGAAACAATCTTAATTGTCGAGAGTAGGGCGATACAATTTTCAATTTTATAACGTAAAACTTGTCTATTCTCGATATGTAAAATAGTTTCCTCTATCATGGCAGGACTAGCTTACAGCTCAACCGAATGTTAAGTGGTTAATACAGCCTATTGGGGGCTACATCAGCAATATAGAATACAATAAAAAAACATTTATTTGAACCCACGATAAGACGGGATACGGGAAGTTGCGCCGTCATGAAACTTGCGCTGGTCATTGGAACAGAGATGTAACTTTTTAGTTCATAATAGACAGAAATTGTATTGCGTTACAAATTGCGTTAATATGTGGCTCATTTAAGAAATCGAAAAAAAAAACCGAGCTCTATACTTTCATCCCTTATTTGTTGCCTTATGTAGGTGTATCCCACACCTACCATTTTGAAAAGAAATAACTAAATCGAAGATAATTTTTTCTTTCTTTAAAATTTATTGGTACCAATCTAAAAGCATGTACTTTCAAACAAAAAAGAATTTTCCAATTCGGTAGATAAATGTCGGAACTTAGGTAACAAACAAAAAAAAAACAACCGAATTGATAACCAATCTCCTCTGGATGTTGGTTGAAAAAACAACACAGCCAAATTGAAACACTTTAATTTAATCTAATTATATATTATCTATATTGCACAGAGCGTGTACATCACCTCCCATCAATCATATATTACCATCCCCCGGGAAATTACCGTGACGCTTTGCAGCCGTGAAATTATCCTTATCTGCCCCGTGGGCCTGAGGGGTGGTAGACGGACACTATCGGTAAACTACGAGTGTATCACTTTCGGAGCAGCCAAAATATACTGGCCCAGTGAGATTAGGAGTCGCATATCGAGGGTTCCGTACCACTCATTGTATTTTATTTGTTAGTATATCCTCTAATAATGTATATTCTGTGGAAAAATCAAGTTTGCCTTCAGCTCGTTCCAGCTTGTTTGTTAATATTTTTTTATTACAAAATTAGAATATTATTAACAGATTTTATATATAATGGTGCCCGTGGTATAGGTATTTACTGCATAAGGATAATCGAATATTTATAGTAATAGCTTATTTCAGATAAAGAATAATCTAAAGCTTTATATATATATTATTATTATATAGTTTTTGACTTCAGTGGATATTTCAAAAAAAAAAAAAAATTCCTACAAATCTTGTCAGGATAATAACGAAAAAGAAATCAGCCAAATCGGTACAGGGATTTTAGAGTTTTTGCGAGACTAACGAACGGCAATGATTTTTATATATAAGCTAGGCTAGATAGATATTGAGAAAGAAATCTCAATGAATCAGCCTCTGATGTTCAAACTGCAGGTCCAGTAGCAGTAGAACTTGTGCAGAGTTCTACCGGAGCAGTACTGCCGCCATGCCAGGCAATCCGCCCCCAAGCTGTGGTACATTCGCGTTGCTTTGTGGGTGTCGGTGAAGTAACAAGCGCATGCGATGTTGCATCCTGTCTCAGAGGGACAGGCGCAACGTTGCCACGTTGCCAGTTGTATGGGTGGCGGCTGCCACTTTAACATCTGTTAGTACTGAATTTGTTTAGTGATTTATTCAACAATTTCCGCTATAGTAAAATATTTTGTAAATTAGGGTAGAGGTTTGTGCTATTACTAATAGGGTATAGGTATAAACAAAATATATTTAGCTTTAGATAACATATTTTATTTTCAAATGTAACAAACAATAAGTGATTAGCTGACTATTTTTGATAGCTGCCGTGTCAAAATTATTTGTGCGATTGTGTTTTTTGAGTCAATTATCAAACTCTCCGCTTGGCCTCTTTCGTTACCTACAAGTAAAGTGTCAAGTAGGCTAACCGCCACTTAAGTACTGTACACTCGCAAGTGAAAGTGTAAATTTCACGACCTTTGGGTAGCACTAATCATAGGATTAATTGACTGTTAACTTGCTTGCCACATCATCTGTCAATTAGTGTAACTAATTGACGGTTAAATAATTTGTCATTTTGTGCACGTTTCCATTAAATACAGTTAAAAATGGATTTATTTGATTGGATTGATTATCAATTGGATAGATTACTAGCCAATTAAAGTTAATTGGTAATTAACTGACCAACGCTTTACTTAGAGGTGGTGAAGGAGGCCATAACTCTATATACTTTAATTATTGAAAAATATCTTTAATTCCGCTTGTCATAAAAATTAAAACTTAAAATTAAAATAACATTAAATTCCCTTCCAATAAAATATTTATTTAAAATTTATTTTACAAAATCTAATTACAGAGCACGAATAGGTTTTAAAAATGTAACTATTATTTAAAATATTTTTATTTCATAATAAAAAATGTCTATTATTATATTAATTTAAAAGCTTTCCCTATATTTCTATCACAACATTCAAAGGCCTTGTAAATTGGACCGTTCGCTTGCAAAGGAAACTAAATAAAGAAAAAAATTTCACTTAACTCAAACTTAAATAAGTTTTTAAGTAACTAAGCTAGCAAGGTTTCACAATTACAAATTCAGCTTTATAAGGCTGCCAACAGTGTCTTTGAACTTAAAATTAAGTACATGTTATAATTAAAAGTACATTATATATGATGTAAAAATATTATACTTATATAATAATATGTAAATAATCTTTTGAAAACTTTGGGCATTAACGTTTCATAAACGCATAACGAAAATCTGTTCTGTCAAAAAGCTAATCTATCGAACTATTTGATATACGTTTATGAATGAGGCCCATAATAATGTACAAAAAAACTAAAAAAAAAACCAAACGCCACCACCGTTGATGTCATTGCATCAAGTGAAGTTTAGGAATGTTTCGAGTTTCTCTGTTTGCATTACACTCGTTTTCCAACCTAAGTCGGTAAGCAGATATAATAGTGTTTGTATCAAAGGAGTTATTTTGTTTTCTTGCTGTAAAATATGTCACGGTTTATGTCAAACATGTTGCGATTTGACTTGTGTGTCAGTGGAAACGCGGCCCAATGCATAGTCCAAAAACAGTTTATTTCGTATGTATCATGTGTGGATGTTTATTTCCAGTGCCCCGGGTAGTACCCAGTGGTGCCCCGGGGTCTCTTTCCTAACGATTCCAGGTGGACCCTGCTCCTATTTAGTGGTCCTAAGAGTTTTTATTACTTTGGAACCTTCAGAATCAACGGAACTTGTTAATTTTCCCCATTTCCATTAGCTATCTGCAATGACTATAGTCGACATAGAAATATTTTTTTTATTATTTGAACTGTTTATTTTAGAAACTGTTTTATGACTTTTGACTATGCTAGTTTCAGCAAAGAGCTTACCTGATATTTTTGAGCGTTCCTTTTGATTGAAAAACTCTTGAAATTAGAAAGATAATTCAATAATATGTAGTCGGAAAATCATTAACGAAAATACGACTGGGGACATCGGTTTTAAAGAAGCGATGCAGTAACAGGGACCCTGCACATGTACACTACAGTACTATAATGCGGTTTCTACTAAGCTTGATAAAAAAAAATATTCTGTGCGTGAAAATTTTATATTTACGTAATTTTATTACGTATCTCCTATACTATATTCGACTATATTTTTGACGTTAGGTATATATGTCACCTATAATAGTGCGTCTAATCTAAGAAATACACTTTGACAGCTGTCAGTTAAAATAGTGAACATGTGAACGAATCGGCGACAACTACTTCAAGATATTAATTAATAAGATAATGTGTACTTATAATGACTAATAATTTAGAGACTTGGAAAAGACTAGAAAAATTATCAATGTTTGTAAATATTATTTCAACTGGTAATAAAATTCGATAGAGACTGAACTGAACTGATAATAGAACTATATAAATTCTGAAAATTTGTTTACAGTCACGTTAACGAAAGTCAAAGTGTATTCATTAGATTTCACACATTTTATTGTTTCTGTTCATGTTTAAAACAATATAAAAGAATATTATCCAATATAAAATAATAATAATTAAAATAGCTGTCGAGCACTAAATTGACCACACCCATTAACATGTGCATTATTAAGTAGTAAGTAAAGCTAATTAGACAGTGAAAATTGGTCATTCGCTTAGTATATTAAAAGTATTTACAGTCAATTTTGGGGGTTTTATCTAATAATATAAAAAGTAGATCTATTTTTTTATAAAAACACATACAAGACATACTATATTTTTGCTACGAAGCAATATTTTGATACGAACTTTTTTAATATATTACCTCCTACTTCTTGCTGGAACATTGTTTCATATATAAATTGTGTTTTTATGAAAAAATAGATATTTATAGACACGCTAAATATTTAAAACTTGTGAGACAACAAACAAGCATTGAGCAATTTGACGAGTTAATTACCATTTATCTAGAATATTAAATCGAAATTACACACTAATCGAGACTTTTATAGAATATATAGACAAATACCGCTTCCATGACTTAATATAAAAAAATCATAACTCATAAAAATTGGGATTATTTTCTAAATTAAGTAATGTTGCTAAGTATGAAAAAGTATAAGTATCTACAATACATTCCCACTTATGAATATAAGGAAGTATTTTAAATAATATTATTAAAATAAAGATATTTAAGAATACCTAACTCCCAATTATTTAAGTTCAATAAAACTCTTAACTTAGCACATAAAAACTTGATGGTACAACGCTTAAGAATTTCAAATAGTGTACTTATAGATTTTTAAAGTGCAGAATTAAGTAGAAAAAGTTTAAAATTACTTAAGTAAGTATAATATTTACAGACCACGATAGACTAGCGAACATGGACTTTAAAATATTGTTTTTTAATTAAGCCCCTAAGTATAGTTATCGAAAAATAATATTTGTGCATAATTAGAAGTACGTTTGTGGCGAAACGAGCGTAGATGTTCTTTACAGATCATCAAAGTTAGACAATGGTCCACCCCGTCAGGAGTGAGGTGGGTGGTCTCTTAGTGGCATAAAAACGGAGCGGTTCCGTGCTTCGGGGGCATTAACATGTCTGTCCCGGCTTTACTAGTCGAAGCCATGTCGGGGTCTTCGGGCGGCACGAAAACTCCTACATTAGAGTTGGCCACTACTGACACAAAATGATAAGAGCAAGAACACTTGTTTGTATAACAATATTATAGGTTCTTTGATATTTCTAAGTTAGTTTGATTAAATATAAATAAAAAATAATGCATTAGTATTTATTCAAATGGCATATTATATGAAGACATCAAAAGTGTTTTTTAAATAAAAGTGAAAATTCAATGATATTTTAGTTTGAGGCAGCACCGTTATTTATAACGATACTGAAGAAGAAATATAAAATTTCATTGGTATACAGAAATCATGTTGTTAGAAAGAGATATCAATCAGAAAGTGATGACATCTGTCATTGATAGAGGACTAACGTTCGCCGCAATACTGGCAGAACTCGTAACTCCTTTCAGAGTGCCAATCTGCTGATGGCTTAATTCGGAATTATACTGCCTCCGGCGTCTCGGAGGAGCGAGCTGGCAACACCGCGCCGCAACAATTATTCAAAACATCATTTAAATTTTAATCAGTTCTTCATGATTGTAACTGATGGCGTTAACTTTATGGCAGCGGCCAGCGGACTGCCTCTTTCATTTCCTCAGAAAACCCTTCAACTTTGTGCCTCTTCCTGCCTCTGCAATACATCACTTGTTCCCATTCTTGTAAAAAAAATTCTAAATGTATCGAATGTCTTCTATAAATCTAAAATGGCGGGAAAAAGGATTTTGACAATTTGTTTCTTTTTTCAAATATCACGGTTATAATGGTATCATTAGCGACCAGTCACAAAAGAGGTTGGATTACAACTAAGCGTCCTTGCGACGCCAGAAGAAAGAAAAAAAAACTAATACGATTTTTTTTTTACGCTCGACGGGTGATTTCCATTCTTCCTTAAATTGAGTGTAGTCATTTAATTTTAGAACATGTACGATGACATCATCAAACTGCTTTACAAGCTCTAGTGATGTGCTTTCGCTCTCAGAGTGAGTTGATCGCAAGACACGGCGAGAGAATCTTACGACTTACAATAATTTTCCAAGAAAATTTGTCACTGTGAAAAGCAACATCATCGATTAGCCATTACTGAACATCAGGTAAGATTCAAGTCCAGCAAATGTATATAAATACAGAAATTTTGGTGGTGTTAAAATTTTGCTTAAGGATACAGAAAAAAATACTTTTACACATTCATCTTTTAACCCTTTTTTTTTCCTTTAAAGCTGATATTTTTCTCATAAATGGTGACTTGTGTGATTGCTACGGAGATATTCTATTCAATAAAGAAAGAATCACTAGAATCGGCGAAATAATGAATCACACCTGGCGCTGATAATAACACAGTCTATTATAAATACAAATGGAATATACTTACGTAATCAATTAATTCATCCATGCAGTTTATTACACTTTGTAAAACAAAAACATACTTATAGTATGCGTATAAACGATCTCTAGCCTTTCAAACCATAAGCGTGATACATCTCACTAAAAGTCCCATTACATAGCTAAACTAAAAGTTCTTTTGTGCCGTATTTTGGTGGAACATTGCGGGTGTATCACCGCGTGCTGTCACGCTCGCTCTGTGTGCTGTTACTTTGACACACACTTGTATCATCTTGTGTCAGAGATGCGTTCACATTTTGATTGGTAGTGTCGAGTAGTCTGAAGCTATGGCTGGTATTGATTTTCCTTCCGTTGTCAACAATCACCTTGTTCACTTCTTGTCTATTGGTCAAACTTGAACTGTCTCCGACAACTGGACTGTCACTTACAACTGGACTGTCACCGACAACTGGACTGTCCTCGACACTTTGACTGTCGCTGACACTTTTACTACTGACAACAGTTTTGTTGTCGTCGCTAGTGGTGATCCTGTGACTTGTATTGTTGCTGTTAGCACTTTGTGCACTAGAATTTTGACTAGCGCTTGCACTCTGGTCCTCAGCATTAGCAGCGGCGCCTTCTTGCGGTGTAATATCCTGGCTCTGATCTCGTCCTTCTTGGACAGACTCCAATGCTACGTCAAATGAAGCTTGTCTGAAAGAGAGAATTAATAAATATTTATGTAATGATCTCACTTCCTCGAGTGTAACTCTCTAAACGGAGAAATAAAAGAGTATTATATAGTTCAACATGAAGATACAGCAAACAACGAATACTTTTCTTAAAATTTTACCTATACTGGTATATTTTAAAAAGTTATTGATATCAAAAGCCTACGTAAAGTTGGCCATCTACAGTCTATAGAGTCCAGCGGAAAAAGTCATGGTCTGGTTATATGAAATATGGCCGTCTGTCCGGATGATTGGCGGCTGGGGCGGTGTCCGTACCTCTCGGTGAGGTAGTCCCCGGGCGCGGAGAGCGAGCGGCCGGCGCGCGCCAGCCCGCCGCGGCGCGGCCGCTCGCCGCGCGGGGACACCGACTCGCGCCGCGCCCCCGCACCCGCACCGCCACCCGCCGCGCTGCCCTCGCGGCTGCGCAGGAATGGATTCTGGAACACACCGATATGTATCACACTAAAAGAAGCTGACTGCGAGACTCTGATCTCCTAAGTCGGAATCATCACACGACCGACCGGGAGATTTATTTTCTGTACTGACTGTATCCTGTAGCATGGGCGTACCCTGGGGGAGGCAGCTGCCCCCCCCTCAAATTTACTTATGTTTATTTAACTACCAATAAAGCAGGATCACTTGCGGCGGTTTGCCCTACACACTACTACATATACCTAATGTTTCATGTAGGTGTTTTTGTGTAGTGTGTATGAAAAAAAGCTGCAAACAATTCGACCTAAAAAATCTGACTCGCCCCCCCCCCCCCCCTAGGCCAGAAGCTGGGTACACCCGTGGCCCGTAGGTAGAAGTAGTTTAGATATCTTAATTTGCCGTAGGTGTGGTTAGAAGCTTTTGGTGAGAGCGGATGGTTGACCAATGATGTAGGGAATCAATTTTGAATACTATGTTTTATATTCTATTTGGACATATTCACCTTGTTTTGATCATGAAGTTTCTTCTAGGGTTTTGTGATGCATGGTTGTGTGTCCATGCCACCTGCGACAGCAGTGCAGGGGTATGAGAGTTAAACGTTTATAATGTACCTGGAAGCTGTGTTTCTTCAGCATGGTCTTGATGAGTATGAGCGTGGAGAGGTTCGGTATGGAGGTGACGACGCGCGCCATGTCCTCCTCCGTGACCTCCACCAGGCGGCAGTTCTCCTGCTCCGAGGGCAGCGGCTCCCGCCCCCCCGCCGTCACCCACTCGTGCTCCTGGAAGTTTACACTTTGAGGTTAAACCGAGAATCTACCCTTCAAACATGGCTAGGGTTTGATCAAGCGCTAAATTTAGTGTTACGAACGCATGCTCTCGTATGTATGTTCATATTCAAATAAAAATAAATGACGCCTCTGACATTTTATAATAATTGTTTTTTTATGCAACTTGACAGTATGAGCTGATGGTCCACCTGATGGTAAGTGGTTACATCCGTCGATAATAGTAATACTACTAAGTCCCCACCAAAGTATGCGAAGACCCAAGTCTCATCCCGTTGCACCCGTCACCCGAGACAGTGATGTAAGGTCTCAAGTGCCATAGCTTCTCCGGCACCCACACCCTTCCACCGGAATATAGCAACGTGAGTGCGACACTGCTTCGCGGTAGGTTACCACGTGCTGTGGCAGTACTTCTCCAGATGAACCTGGCACAAGTTCTACTGCTAGTTTTGGTTGCTCCTAGCGCACCACCCGGGGGACACGGGTATTCTGTTCTTCTGGGATTCTGACCAACGGATGCAAACAACATGGTTTCCCCCAAAGATTGAAAATGATTAATTTACCTTAATCTCCTGCATCGTTGCCCGCTTGGTGGGATCCTTGTCCAGCATCCTGCTGAGGAGGTGTCGGAGCTGCTGGGAGGGCTGCGTGCGCGGGTAGGCCAGGGGGTCGGACAGCACGCGCTTCTGGAGCTCCGCCGAGGAGCTCCCCACCCAGGGCACGCGGCCCGTCACCATGGCGAACAGCGTCACGCCCAGGGACCAGATGTCTGCTGCCTGCCAGTCATGAAGGTATGTCATCATCATCTCCCATACTGAGTGGGGTCGGGACAACATGGATTTTTCTACCACTTCCCTCTATTAGAAGTTATATCATTACTTTAAGATGTAAGTACATACTTTGTAGAAGGGTATATGCATGCCAAAAGAAAGTAATCCTTCCATTAGGGGCTTCCTGATTATTCTTCTCCATGGAGGGTCGGATAGGGTTTTGAGCAAGCGCTAAACTTTGTTTTAAGAACGCATGATCTTGTAGGCTCATATAAATTTTTTGAAAAAATGCCTTATCCAAGTAATTTTTAAGAATTCCACCAAAATAAAGATTTTTGACTTTGATTTTGCTCGCCCCCTAGCAAAGTATGAGTAGAACCAATTCACACAACCATCTCTCCAGGGTCCCATATCTCTATATCAAAATTCATAATCGATTCAGCGGCGTAGGCATGAAAGCGCCACAAACAAACTCATTATCACACAACATTTACATCTGTTGTTAGATCCGTCGATATGCGGGACGTCGGGCAGACATCAAGAGAGACTCCTCACCTCTCCCCCGTAGTTGTCGGTGGAGGCGGTGGCCTCGGGCGCCCTGAAGGCGGGCGTGCCCACGGCGCCCGACAGCCGGCCGGCCAGCTCCCCGCAGGCGCCCAGGTCCGCCACCTGCACCCGCCTCTCGCCCAGCAGCAGGTTGGCTGGCTTGATGTCGCGGTGAGCTATTCCTTGGTAATGCACTGAGGACACCACAAATACGATTACTACACTAGCTATTTTTGTATGAAACTACTTGTGTATGAATGACAAGTGATTAGCTATTTTTGATAATATTTTATCTTTTATTCAATCCTAACTAATATTATAAATGCGAAAGTGAGCTTTTTTGTTTTTTTAATTTGATCATCTACTCTACACCCTGTAGAGTAGATGGTTCTAGAGAAACTTCATGAAGAAACTCCACCTCTGAAGGCGTAAAATAGGTAAATGAGATCGGTTTATTCAATTTGAAATCAGTCAATAATGTAAAGTGCCAATAGTGTCCGAGCACAATGTCTGTGGTACTTGGACAGACAGACAGACAGGGCGAAACTTCCATCACCACTTTTTGGGTGCGCAGCCCTAAAAAGCCCTTTCAAATCGGCCACGCCCTGTGTTAAAAGGAGGTTAAAAGGAATTGACCACACAAACACACCCCGCCTAGAAAGTTATACTTCATAACTTCAAAGAGGGTTATCATTTTTTTGATCTCTGCGCGGTCTACAGGTCCCAGATATTAAGTTATCTAGAATATCTAGATAGTAAACCAACTGTATAGATAAACCTTTGAAATAGACGTAATTCGCGTGGGTGCTCATGAAATTACAACTCTTCGTAGATTATCAACCTATATCAGATTTATTATAAGGGGTTTAGGAGGCAGCGCAGACGATAGATTTAAATCGGCGCGACAATAGTCTGCCGAGATATAACGTTCTAATTTAAGGTAATAAGTTATTTACGAAGATTTCAATGGAAATAAAGGGTTTTAACGTTTGAATTTCATTCTAACACAGTAAATAAACAGTGACTAATAATTGAATAAATTGACATGAAAACCTCTATTTTTCGGCTATAGAGATGAAACTTTTCAGTAAAATTTCTATGGAGTACCCCCGAAGTTACATCGCATTAATTAAAAAATAACCAACCATATCGGTTTTCAGGGTTCCATACCCAAAGGGTACAACAGGACCCTATTACTGACACTCTGCTGTCCGTCTTGCTGGCTTGCTGACGCTTGAACTTGCTGACTTGGAGGTTGCTGACGGCCAACCTGATATGAAGTGCTAACCGCCCCTCATAAATAACAAACGACTCAGTTCCACCATCCAGAAGTATTTATTTATTGTGTCCGAGTAGCTTGCGCTGATGTGGCCACATTTCGCAGTGTTGGAAAGTTCACTTTTAAAGCACTTTAGGTGTTCCTACCCAGTAAGTTTATTATATTTATTTATTATTATAAAGTCTAAAATATAACATTACAGAATTATGTAATGCATACATACATAACATACATTAGTACAATAGATACATAATATTAACATAGAATATAATTTTCAAAAACATAACAAACAAGATAAGAAGAATTTAAAACAGAAATTAATATATGAACTTGAAAACGAAACAACACAAAAAACTCAAGGTACCGAACAAAATAACTATTTATCTTTATAAAAAGCGTTCACTGAGATAGCGGTGCCTATATATTCCAGGCCGTAAGATTATCTTATGCTTGACATCATAAAGAAATGTCAGGGTTAATAGTATAAAAATCAGTGACCGATGATTATCGGCCGTGTGCGCTAGGCCTAATCCATCTGAACAAACGAGGCTCGTGGCTGATACATTATTTCAGAGAAGTGCTGAATAAGTAACGAGTAATCCACTCCATCTGATGGGTGTGTGTGCGCGGTATATTGCTGTATAAATTGTAATATTATAACAAAATGTAACTTCTCAGCTCAGTTGGTAGTAGCTCTTACTGCGCTAAGTCATGGGTTTCGGTTCCCGTCCAGGACAAACATTGGTGAAATGACTATAATTTTTTGTTTTGTGTCTATGGGTATATGTGAATGACTGATAAAACAGACATTAAATTTGATTTAAATGACTGATCTAAAAAAACAGACTTTAATACTTTCATCCCTTATGTGTAAACTTCTATTAAAAAAAAAAACTTCTTCGCCCGTTGTTTACTAATTTAATGTTTTTTTTAAATAGCATGGTGTACCCCATAAGGGCGAGATATAAGGCATGGAAGTATAAAAATATCTTTTTTTCGATGTTTAAAATTGGTCACTTGTTAAATCACTAATCAATTTTGGGCGGCGCGGTAGATTACCGTTCCTCTCGGGCTGCGAGCTCGGCTGGGAGGTTGCCCAGCCTCATATATCTTCCACAAACAATTCGGTCTCTAATTCATTGCATCGGCGCGGACGCGGGCGGCCGCTGAATAAGTAAACCCCAATCCACTCGCCCCGTACATCGCCGCCTTTATTATTTGGGTCAAAAGTATAATAACGTTCGCACTCATAAACGTGAAGTAGGCTTCTCCGTGTCGCAGGTGGCATGGATAACACAAAACACCACAGAACAAACTTTAGGCTCATCAAAAAATATTTGCTCCGGATGGGAATCGAACCCTGGACAACTCGCTTTAAAAGCAGGATTACTTACAAGTTACGGAGCCGTAGGGGAGTATGTTGCTGTCTCACTCGTAACAGCTTTGTTCAAATATACATTAAAAATATAATAATTAAGTCTTAGCAATCTATCTACTTTATGAAGCTAATAAGGCATTCATTAATTAATGAAAACAGGCAAATAAGGTTTTCCTAAAAAAATTTGTATGTTTTTATTTCTTCAATATTTAGTTAATTATAATTTTAAATTTCATATCATAGCAAGTTAAATAATAAGATTTACTTATTTAATATAAGATTTACTAATATTATGGATCATTATGACATCTGAACAATAAACAATTATTATAAAATACTTATCAAAACTTCTTTAAAATTTAAATGAATAGATTTCCCAATATTGGAGTTATTCATGATGGTCGTAATTCTACCGACCCCGCCTACCCTCCTACCCTGAACACGACCGCAGGCATATCAAATAGTAATTACCCACTTAAAATTTAACAATTAATTCACTACCCTTAGCTTGAGCCGCGAATTAATATTAATTACAATAATACCGCTGCGGTTTGCGTATTCGATGAACTAGGTCTGTGGTACAATCACGGACCGCAGAGTAAGGGCATACTCACGCAATCAATAATTTATATTCAAATAAAAAATATTTTTTAATTGAATGGTTTAAAATCCCGCGTTTTTCGCATATGGCCTATGTTACTCGCTGATAATGTGGATTTCCATTGGTGAAAGAATTATTTGAATCGGTATAGCGATTTAGGCTTGAAAGGGTAACAAACAAAGTCACTTTCGCGTTTATAATATTAGTTAAAAAGTTAGGACGTTCGGGCGTACGATACGGTCCCAGAAGAGTTTATACGTTCCTTGCGCTCGCGGTCCTAAAGATGATGTGTGAGTACTGGCGTCAGATCAGTACTTACAGTATTCGACCCCCAACAGCACGTCCCGGAAGTACCTCCTGGCGACGTCTTCAGTGAGCGGGCTGTCTGTCGGGATGTCGATCACTGGACCACCTTCCAGCAGTTGGAACACCAGGTACAGCTGGTCTTCGGCTGGATCGTCCAGCACCTGGGGGGAGATTACTCTTTTATATTTTAATATATAAAACACAAAAATTGTCTTATTGTTGTTAATATCCGTTAGACTTTGAAATCATCCAACCGATGTTTCATTAGAAATGAGAAGATGGTTTAAGACCGCTAAAACAATAGGCACAAAATGTATTTTTTCGGGTACCCGCTAGTTAAAAATAAAACCCAAAATATAATTTGTCTAAGGTTCTTCAAACAAATTACTGATTTGATAAATCGAAAACAATATAATTTAATAATCCCTCCGCAATTTACTGCTCGTGGGGGAGGAATATTTTTATTTTATGTAGTTGGTTAAAATAAGTTCTGAATTGCGCTGCATTTTTTTATGTATCTTGTTGACGCGTTCTTCGCCGATTTTGTTATTTCTTTTTCATTTGACAAAATGTCTAGGTCCATAAAAATTTAGAGGGAAAATTATCTTCTAAGGGTAAAAAATATAAGATTTCTTACCTTTGACGTAGATGTTTTTTGATTTTTATACCAGTCACTTGTTTAAGTAAAGTAGAGTAGATCTTAAGACAAATCATAAGTTAAAGACGAAACTCTTTATTTCTTTTGATTCACAAGAAAACCAGAGAACTTCGTTTTCGAAAATGTATACGCCTTCATAATCTCGCAGACTTATTGCTAAGTTTAGTGTTTCGACACTTAATATAGTTGTTTAGGTTTGTAACGCGCTCTTTTTCTAATTTGAAATGGTCTTAATATTTTTCATTTATAGAGTAATCAAAGAACTGATTATTTCTTTGTATTATTTAAGTGAAAAGAATTCAATTGAAACTATAAATATGAGCCCTATTCAACACGAACTGTAAACATCTAGAAATACATCAAACACAAAAATTACAGCCCGAAAAAGATAAACCCGACACAATTACTTCAAAAGAAATTCGCAAGTCCTTTAATAAATCCTCGAACCAAGCTGAGCCCGTTAAAATTGTAAATAAGCTAGGATCTGGAGCTTTTCATCCATCTCAAAGCCATTCTGTCGGTACGAAAGAATTCTTAATATTTGAACATTGTGAACCTGTAACATGGGGCGCTCCAATCGTCAATGTCGGGATTGAATTAAGTCGTCAGTGATACGCACCGGCTTCGGGTATTTTAATGTTAGCCGAATAATATAAGGCCGATGTAAACTGTCACGTTTTCGTTATTATCTTTGCATTTTTTGCGGACAGGGATATATTTTATTATTCGGCTGATGCCTATACTGGCAAAAACCTTGGCTCTCTTTTATCAGAACTCTTTTATTACTTAAGTGATAGGATAGGCTAAAGGTCCGCCTGACCGTAAGTGGTTACCCACGTTCATAACAACAGAAATTCGACCTAGATCCTCCTACCTCAGTCGCATCCCGTTGCGCCCGTCACCCGAGACGATGACGTTCCGTCTTATGCACTTGTCAGTCTCATGAAGCGGTGCCAACACCCACTGAACACAGCAATACGAGCGCTACATTGCTTGGCGGCAGATTACCAGCCGTGGAGGCAGTACTTTTCCGGAATAGTTCTACTGCTGGTTGCTACATTGCTACATTGGGACAGTCAAGTGGTGGTAAGTGCGCATCTAGTTTGCCTTTCTATCTGCGTCGGGGGTTATCGAGTCGCCATCTCCCAACAGAAGTATAAATATTATTATCTACCTAGCAACTTAAATATTATTTTATTTAGTTAATACAGGCTTAGTGGTTGCGTAATAAATTTTTCAAGGGTAGCTTTTGTACATAACTAACAGCTTTTGTTCTAGTACTTGCGGGTATTCTTTATCGAAAAGAATATTTCACTTAAATATTTAATAATATTTTTATGGAAAATATTAGTAATCTGGCACATAAAGGTTATTCCACACATATTTCTCAAATGAATTAACATGTGAATTATGAATGACCTCAAATTTCAGAAGCAGCTTATTGTTAAGAGAAAATAACCTCAAAATTTAAACTCAAACGCATTTCCCTTTATTATATACAGAAGCTACCCCTGAGAGGTTTTAGCAAGTTACCAATAATGCTGTGTATTATTGATTACCATATCCTGTATAAAATACAATATAACAGCTCATACTTAGAAATTGAATCAAAAAAGATCATTTCGATGAATTGAGTGCATTTGAAAATTCGTGATAAAATAAAAATTATGAATAAATTGAGATTAATCAAAATAATTTAATTCAAAAAAGACATTATTGCAATCGTCCTATAACAACGGCATAGTCATTCGAATTATTGGCTGTATCATGGTTTTTATGTATTTTTTGCAACCTAAGTAACTGAACAAAGAGAATACCTAGTCGCATCCAATTGCGCCCGTCACTCTCAGTTGGGGATGAAACATCTCACGCGCTTGCTACGTCGCGGGTACCAGCTCCCTTCCACCGGAACAGCAAAATTTAACGGATTAAAGTTTCGGCTGACGCGACGTTTTCGGCTTGAGGCCAAATGACGTCACAGCTCTACATAATACATTTTGAAGCGGCTGTAAACCCGTAATTTTACTGCGCCTTTTACGTGCACCCTTCGGATTGTTTTATTTATTCACTAGCACTCACCCCTTGCTCTCCTTGTTCCATCTCAAAGGGTGATTGCTAAGATAAAGAACCCATATTGCATTTTTATTATTTTTTTTTGGTGTCTAGTTTGACTGATGTGTCCGTATCACTAACATTATATATATTACGATCTGGTCATTTTGTCTACAATTCCGGTTATTTCATAGAAAGTATACCACCCCTCCCTAACCACACCCCTATAAGTTTTTAGCGAGAAAAAGTAGCCCAAACCATCTCCAGGGTTTCATCTAACTTATTATTAAAATTCACCATAATCTATTCAGCGGTTTAGGCGTAAAAGCGTAACAAATAAACTCACTTTAGCGTCTATAATTAAAATTTAAGTAAGGATTATCTCAGGATAGCGCTAAGGTCAAATGTTTCTTAAAAGAATGAGTGGTTTTTGAATTTCTTGCCCTCATCTGGGTGCTTCAAGAATAAGATCCTGAAATCGATACAAATACGGTCTGAGCAGGTGCCAAACTAAGTGATAAGGACGCGTAATAATGTAGTTACAATATAATACAATATAATATAATAAGTCTTCATAGACGCCACATTACGTAGGAAGCCACATCTTTAAGTACTTATGCTAAATACATCAGTAGAATACAAATTAATAAACAAATAGTTAGTTATTGTCCCATAAAGCCGCTCCGTGGTGAGCGTGAGAGCGTGGTGGCCCAGGGACATAGACACCGACTTTCAATCTGAAGGTTGCTGGTTCAAGCCCACATGTGCACCAATGAGTTTTTTCACTTGAAAAAATTTATGTGCGCAATACCACGTTCTCGAAACGGTGACGGAAAACATCGTGAGGAAACCGGCATGTCTTAGAACCAAAAATTCGACGACATGTGACATCTACCAATCCGGATTGGGCTCCCGTGGTAGATCAGAGCCCATTCATTCTCAATTATCGAGAGTAGGCCGGTGTCCCTGCAGTGGGAACATTAGAGGCTGGTATGGTAAAGCGGCTCCGTGGCTTAGTTGGTAGATACCTCCGTGGTGCCCTGCCTTCGAAGCGAGGGGTCCCGGGTCCGATTCCCGGCCGGGGTTCTCGAATTTTGAGTGTTTGTTATTTATTTATTTTAAATGCGAAAGTTAATTTTTTTGTTTGTTACGTTTTCGCGCATCAATTATTGAACCGATTATGAAATTTCACATACACGTCAGGAAAACGGAAAGGACATAGGGTACTTTTTTTCCGCAGAAATGTGCGATTCCTACGGGATTATGGTCATATTCGTTACATAATTATCCCTAAATTGTGTGCCCCGGCCGGAATCGAACCTGGGACACCTCGCTCGGAAGGCAGGGCACCACGGAGCTGTCTACCAACTAAGCCACGGAACCGCCTTATAGGACAATAACTAACTATTTGTTAAATAGTTATTATTCTATTGATGTATTTAGCAAAAGTATTTAAAGATGTGGCGTCAATGAAGACTTATTACCAACTAGACAGTCCTCAATATTAGTTTATAATATTAGTTAGGATTTACGATGTTCGTACGCCATTGTTGTTCGTTAAAGATTCGGCAGAGGATTAAGCATTGTGTTCCAATTTAGTCGGAACATTAGTGTAGTCTCTCACACGACAACAAACAGACAATTCCATTCCGTCTCATACATATATACATACATATCTCGGGGTGAAATTAAGCGCCCAGTTTAACTTTCATGAGTCTCGAAACTTTTATTATATGAATAATTTTAGTTGTACAATATTATTTTACGTGTGTCTATATAATATATTCATGTTGTCTTTGTTTTGTGTCTCGTCTGGGTACGCTATAAATAATTTTTGGAGGGGAACTATTCATATTAGGTTTATTTATGGCGTCATATTGATTGTTAACTAGTGAGAGATGTATGGACGCCATTTTATGCGACCAAATTGCTGGAAGAAGCTGACAGAGCACTCTTGTTAAGTGTTGTCAACCGCCCACAAACAACAATCCAACTCAAGATTCCCGTTTTTCGTGAGTGGCCATCTCTGGTGTCGGAGTTTTCAAGCCGCCCGGAAGCCTTCAACATAGCTTATCTACTTGTATAGCCGGGACCGAAATCTTAAATCTAAAATTAAACAGTCGCCTATCCTATTACTGACTGGGCCGAGAGTTGCTTCACTTAGATGATCTGTAAAACAGCTTAGCAAGATTCGCCAACTCTCTTACCGATGTAAGAGACGATCACAGTTCCATTGAGTTGCACCTGACACTCTAAGATGACGTTAAGATGAGCCTGTGAAGTCTGCATCTCAGAGGTCTTCAGACAATATGACTGTCTTTCCCTACCAAAGCAAGAGAAAGCTCATGCGTGGAAAATCTTTGACCAAAGCAGTCCGAAGCTCCGCGCAAGTTGTGACGATAATCTTCATCATCGCTCACCACCAGCAGAGACCACCGCGTCCGTAGGTGAATACCCTCAGAATCTCTACAATTACCCCCTGGGTGGTGCTTAAGAAGCAACAAAAACAAAAAGTGGCAGTAGAACTTGTGCAAAGTTCGCCAGGAGAAGTACTCCACACCTGGCAATCTGCCGCCAAGCAGTGGTGCACTCGCATTGCTGTGTTCCAGTGGAAGGGTGTGGGTGCCGGTGGAATCGCATGCGCATGAGACATAACATCCCCGTCTCGGGTGACGGGCACAACGGGGTGAGACTGGTTTTCTCATCCTTTGGTCGGGGAGGACCTAAGTCGTATTACAGTTGTTATGGACGGAGGTAACCACTTAACAGCAGGTGGTAACATAAAAACAACTTCTTACCTCAACAAGTTTGACAACATTCGGATGGTCGAGTTTCTTAAGAACAGCGATCTCCCTGTAGACTCGCTGCAGGGGGTCCGGGGGAGGTCCCGGGCCTGCCTTCCGCGGGGGTGCCCTGCCGAAGAGACCCGCGCGCCGCATCAGCTTCCGTTTCGAAAGGATCTTCATAGCCTGGTGACGAGACAATCATTACTTTCGTTGAATCCTTAAAAACAAATACTTGTAATCGTCGCTCTTTAACCGAATCCCAGAGTCTTGGGTCTTCTCATGCCTCCTCATGAGAAAGATCTTGGTGGAAAGAAAGATTTTGGTTGTTGTGCCTTCAAGTCCAAACAAAAAAAAAGTAACATAATCAATCCAAGAACAGCTATTACAGTCTCGCCGATCACGAGTAGACGTATAAATTTTTAACCCGTGTCCCGGAATCTAGGCTATTTCATACAACGTTTAACGTTCCCGTAGATAAGGAAATTGCTTCGCTAACAAACGACTTCCCACAAGCCGTCAAAGCTTTTCATCTGAACGTAACGTACCGTAAATTATGCAAATTACTCCGCGCACACACACCGGCGCAAAACTGATGACGGAAAGACAATATCGTGAGAAAACAGTACGTACTTCATCATATTAAACAGGTAGCTACCCGCCGTTAAAGAAAATGTATTCATGGACATTACACACAGCGTTATCTTTCCCAAAACTAAGCATAGCTTGATTCTTAAGATTAAGATTGTTATCCGCGGTTTTCCGGGATCGCATGTAGCCTGTGTGGTAATCTAGGATAGAAGCTATCCTGGCACCAAATTTCATCCAAATCTATTGAGCCGTTTGCGCGTGAAGGAGTATTAAATCAAACTCAAACTCAAACTCAAACTCAAACTCATTTATTCCTTTAGATCTCAAGTATCATTTGGACACGTCAAATTTTACACATGCACATATTCGTGAGCATATAACGTGTCACAGGAACTCCCCAGGCACATTACATGCACACAGATATGTCAAATTACAGTCAGTTTTCATTTTTAAGCTTATCTTATTTGTTAAGTTTACGTCTGTTCCAACCCTAACCGACCAACCCGAGGGGAAGAAGCAGACAAGAAACCCCTCGGAGACAGTATTACATATTCGCGATCTAATCACACACACACAGACTATCAATCTAAACACACACAGACAGACATAAGTGTGATTAACATCTATGACATCTATGATCGTCACACAAGTGACTGTCGCGACTGGGAGTGGAACTCATGACCTAAAGCAACAGTAGAATTGCTACCAACTGCTCTGTGAAGTAAGAAAATCAATTTTGCAACAAATAAAGCAGCAAATTTCGTATTTGCATTCACGAGGATTTAGTGTTCCAAAGCTAAAGTAGAAATAACTTTTGCAATAAGCTGGTTTCGTGTAAAAATACCGAGAGCGCCATATTGGGATCGCGGTTTCGTCGTTCACCGCCGGCACCCCACGATTATAACTTCAGCAGTATTTCACACGTCGAGAGAACAGACGTTATCGCTCACCCCCTCACCCCTTTTGGAAACGGCGGTATACGAGATCGTGTAATATTTACGTATATACGATAGGAGCTTTATCACAGGGCGGATGTTTTTTATGCGACTAATTTGACGGGACGAGCACACGGCTCACCTGGTGTTAAATGGTTACTGCCGGCCATAGACAACAGTTCTGTCATGTCACATCAAGCGCGTAAAAAGGTTCATGGTAGGCTTACGTCTATATCTAAAACGTTATTATGTCACTGCCAAATAACTGGGGTTACAGAACCTGCCTTCGTGGAAGGAGAGCGTGGTGGCCCAGGGGTCGCAGCTGCCAACTTTCAATCTGAAGGTCACTGGTTTGAAATGAATGATTTTTTCAGTTTAAAAATGTATGTGTGCTACTTTATCGTAACGGTGACGGAAATCATCGTGAGGAAACCGGTATGCTCGTTCCAGTTGCTCGCGTTCGTAGGTGAGTACCCTTTGAATCCCTGCACGTACCCCCTAGGTGGTGCTAAAGGAGCAACAAAAGTAGCAGTAGAACTTGTGCAGAGTCCGTCCAGAGAAGTAATGCATCCACACCTGGTAATCTGACGCCAAGCCATGATGCACCGGCATTACTGTTCCGGTGGAAGGATGTGAGTGCCGGTGAAATCACATGCGACTTGACTCTTCTCATACTTCGGTCGGAGACAACCTAGTTGTATTGCTGTTGTTATGAGTAGAGGTAACCATTTAACATCAGGTGGGCCGTCAGCTCGTCCAGTAACTGTGATTACATAAAAAAGGCGAGTGTCCCAGCAGTGGGGACAATATAGGCTGATACAGAGGTGTATTAAAAATTCAGTAACTAAATTCAGTACTAGTTTTATCATTTCTGTGCAGCGCTGAATCGTGACAAAGTTGTACGGTTGAAGTTCTAAAAGTTGGAAACTATATTTTTCCAGTTGTCTGGAGGTACTCGCGCGGTATGACACTAACTATGCCGCGTTAGGTATATACTATTATTGGTTAGTCAATTTATTTAGGGTTCCGTACATCAAAAGTAAAAATGGAACCCTTATAGGACGATTCTCTGTCTGTCAAGACCCTTTTTCTCATGGACGCGTGGAGGTACCATGTCGATATTAATATCAAAGACTCTGGTCTGCGATCCCTAGGAGCAGTGACAAAAACAAGTTTCTAGGTCAACCAAATCAAAAGATACGCTGTTTATGAAGCATATTTTGACTCTCGCAAAGGAATCAAAACCATACTAATATCCCGTTTACCTACAACCGTGAAATTTGTCAAGAATTGCCATGTAGCACAAGGAATAAATCCAAACACTGTAAATTAGAAGTTAAAAATAATACGTGAAAAAACCTATGAGTTACACGTTTACCTACAAGTTCGTGCGAAACCCTCGGAGCACGAGTCCGACTGGCACTTGGCTATTTATTTTCTATTCGATAAGAGTTGAGGCACGAACTCGCCCAAAAGACACGCCTGATGTTGCCAGCTCGAAATAACAACTCGATCTTATTTATTACACGTTTAGACACGTCAAAATTAAATCCCATCAAAAAAATAACATGTACAAAATCTCAAGTCTGCAACGCAATTCTCCTGCTGAAAAAAGTTGAGAGATGGGAGGAACTCTTCTAAAGTATGAGAAAATCGAAGTCATATAGCGTTGCGCCTATAATTTCGGCAGACAGGTATACCCATCTACCGGAACATAGCAATGCGGATTACCAGGTCTGGTCTGCCACCACACACCACCTGGTACACACCTTCGGGTTGTTCCTTTCGCACCACCCGGGGGACAGGGACTCTAGGGGACCTGCAAGATAGTCATGTTATGGCGACAAAGAACTTACATAGTGCGTGTCATCCTCCTCGTTGTAAGCCAGCTTGACGATACCGTACGAACCCTGGAACAAAAGCTAGTTTGAGCAGGTGACTGGATGAAGAATTGTTAAAGTTAGGTTTCTGTTCCCAATGAATACTGATAAATACGTTACAACATTTTGATCATACAATATTATTACGATTGAACAGGAAAATATATTTTCACTTGATAATATAAAAATGGAATAAAAGTGACTTTAAAAACTTCATTCTATTTATCCTTACAGATGGAATTTTCCATGACATCTATGGGATAAATTTGAACATACACCCTATTAAATAATAATGGAACCATCCAATTTGGTTCACAATTGGCGAAGATTGTGTAACAAACTTACAATAAAAATTACTGCGGTTGCGCGCTAACCAAGATCTAATATTTTCTGTGAAATTTGAAAGACGTAAAAGAAAAATTTAGGTACTATAGATTTGAGCTTTTAAACTGTAAAAACAGCATCCGCCTTAGCACGGAGGACACCACTGGTCATAAAACTCAGCTTTCAGGAAAAATTATAAGCAAAAAATATTGTCTCTTCAGTCGGGGTGACGCAGCACTACGCTCAAAGAGCGCTAATGAAGACCTGCGACTCCAGGCTAATTGACGAATAACAGGGCATTTGCATAATGAGCGTCTGAAAAAATTTAAGTTCGCGAGATCCCGCGCGGTATTTGCCTTTGTTAAGGCGGTACGCAGGAAAAATACCGCGTTTTAATTAGGTATAAAATCAAATGTTTGTTGCGGTGAAGGCTCGCTTCTCATTGCCTAGCTATATTTTTAATATATAAATGCGACAGTGACTTTGATTGGAACGCTATCACGCCTAAACCACAAATCCAATTTAAAAAATGATTTCACCAATGGAAAGCTACTTTATCAGCGAGTAACATAGGCTATATTTTATTCCTGTATTTCCACGGAAACGGGAACTACCCGGGTGTATCCGCGAGGCGGAACTTAGTAAGATAAACTAATATTACCTGTCCGATGGGCTCGAGCAGGCGGTACTGGTTGAGTTGGACGTATCCCGCCGCCTGCGCCAAGGAGACGCGCCGCGACTCGCGAGGCGCGCGCCTGCCTCGCGGCGAGGCGGGCGCGCATTCCACGGACTTCGCGGCGTGCGCGCGGAGCAGGGATGAGCGGTCGCCAGGGGCGGGGAACGTGGATAATCTGTCAAAACAATATTTTTTTAATGACATTTTCTATTATTTTTAAGAGCACGTACATATAATTATAATGTAACATTTCACGGCAGTCATTAATTTCAGGAACTTATATTCAGTTCGCGTTCAGCATTCAGCCGACAAACGCGACTCACCATCACTTCATCAGTAAACTAAGTTTATCGTTAAATATATCAGTAAAAATTCATCTCCTAATTTTCCTGATATATCCTTAGTTACTATGCAGGAGTACGGACCGTACAGTAATTATGTAATATTATTTAAACTTGAATATAAAATTTTAATAAGAAAAAGTTTTTTTTTAATGTGAATGAGTGACGGACCGAGCTGAGGGCCCACCTGATGGTAAGTGGTGACCCTCGCCCATGACAACAGTAATGCGCGCGACTCAGTATGAGATCCAAATCTTTACTGAGTCGCATTCATCCTGTTGCGTCCATCACCCGAGACGGGGATGATACGTCTCATGCGCATGTGATTTCACCGGCACCCACACCCTTCGACCGGAACTCAGTAATGCATCCACTACTGCTTGGCGGCAGATTCCAGATGTGGTGGCAGTACCTCTCCGGACGAATTTGGCACAAATTCTACTGCTACTATTGGTTGCTCCTTTAGCACCACCCAGGGGGTACGTGTAGGGAATCAAAAGGTACACACTTACGGACGTGAGCAACTGGACCCCCCAAATACACACATACATTGGTGGCGCTTTTAATTTAAACACCTTCGATAGCTATGGGAAAGCTGAGTTAATTGTGGCTCGGAGATAGTTGGAATATGTAAAAGGAATGTGCAGCGTACCTGGACTCGACGTATGCGGCGGGCAATCCAGGGGTATAAACACTCTTCCACAACACAACAGTTCACTCACGAGCCGCGGAAGGCCACCATAGAGAATTTACACGAATTTCAGCGGTTCAGCGGGAGCGGTCAAGGCAAAATGTATTGATATATATATGCGCGTACGGCGATCGGTGCGGCGGGTGGTTTTGCACACTAAATTAGTATGGCGGACTGCGGACGGCGGATCCGGACATGTCACGTTGGTGCTTCCATCTTGCGGTAGTGTTTCCAACGCGTGCACATAGGATTGGGAAATGGTAGGGTTAACTCCTAAGCCACAATAACTTGAACATAATAATTTAATGTCGTAATAGATGGCGTTACCATTTCCGGCCGCCTTTAATGGGTCACCATTAAAAATGACAACCATAAGGTGAGACTAGGATGGGACCTAATATCTCATAAGAAACTCATAATTGAGCAAATTATATCTAACTCATGAGACTAGGGCAATAAGAACTCATGAGTGCGGTTACCTAATGCTAAATAAGATGAGGTGTTACAATGTATGGTCTAAAGCTTAAACTAACGTAAAGATAGAGTAATTAAATTTAAAACTATTGACGCGGTAGGGGGCATATGCGGACGGTCGGACGAAGGTAAGTTGACCCACTCGCGGTTCTAATGGTACAAGTACGGACTACGCCGTCCTTGGAGGGGTGAACCTTCTCTACAATCGCTAATGGCCAGGCAAGAGGCGGCGCCGCATCTTCAATAACGACTACCACTAATCCCGGAGTTATAGGTGCGGAACTCGTGTTCCACTTTTGCCTAGCCTGCAATCCATGAAGATACTCCGTCTTCCACCGCTGCCAAAATGACTGAACTAATTTGTCCAGTAGCGAGTGCCTTTGAAGAAGGCCGATATTATCCGTACCTACTTCAGGCGCGGGTATAGAATATAGCGGCGCGGTATGTAAAAAATGACTCGGTGTAAGAGCAGAAGGCTCTGCGGGATCGGAGCTCAGTACTGTGAGCGGACGCGAATTAAGCAAGCACTCAATCTTAGTGACGACAGTACAGAGTTCCTCATATACGAGAAGCTGCTGTCCGATTACTCGGTACAGATGCGTCGGGATAAGTTGGAGACAAATATTACACATGTGGACTCTTTGTCTAACAATGCGGCGTGCGGACAGGATCCAGAACCTTTGACGAAGGAGTGACATTAATAGCTCTGGCCCGGCGTGTAAATATTTTATGTGATAATAATCTATCAGCAAATTAACAATATGATCACTGCGGGGTAAAATAACTGGATGCATTTGTGCATATTCTAGCGTAGAGTTAGCAAGGCGACCGCCAACGCGGATCAGACCGTTGCTGTCTATGAAAGGCCATAATTTATTGAAAGCACGAGAGTTTGACACATCACTACGAAGATTATCAAACTCCTCTGCAAAGTATTTCCTTTGTAGGGCGAGTATTAATTTATTTTCAGCGTATTGCAGATTATCAGCGGTTACCGCGAAAGTAAGACGACGCGGCAATAATTTAGTAAACGTAAAAACGTAAACAAGAGTACGTAGAAGCTTGGACCACGAAGACATACGTAAAGCGAGGTCATAAATAACGCATTCTTTCACAGGTGTACATATCGCATGAGACAACACCTTTTGTTCCGGCATATGATCCAATGGCTGACCGTCTAGATCACGGAGTGGCCACTGCGATGGGTCAAGTGAAGCCCAGGGAGGTCCATATAACCATAGCGGATGCGAGACTAGCTTCTGCGGCGTAGTGCCGCGCGACAGACAATCGGCCGGGTTATCAGTACCAGAGACGTGATAGAAATGTTCAGCCGGAATATTGTCCGTCACTTGAACCACGCGGTTCGAAACAAAGGTCTGCCACCTGTGAGGCGAGCTTTTGATCCAATATAATGCGACTTTAGAGTCGGTGAATGCGTACGTCCGGATTGGGAGACGATTAGCGTAACTATCTAAAACTGAGCGCAGTAGCTTTGAGAGCAAGACTACTCCACAGAGTTCCAGTCGTGCGATCGAGAGTGGTTTCATCGGTGCGACCTTTGACTTGGCGCACACTAGGCGTATGGTATTGCCACAGTCGGAGCTGACATGCATGTATACTACACCACCATACGCTAGCTCTGATGCGTCCGAGAAACCCAATAGGGTGACAACGCATTCGGAGGACACACCAAGGTGGCGAGGAATGCGCAGCTCATTGAGAGCTGGCAGCTCGGCGCAAAACTGTCTCCACACTTTAATAATGCGGGGCGGGGGCAAATCATCCCAATCGGAGTTGAGTTGCCAAAGCTGTTTTATTAACAACTTGGCGTAAAGAACTGTGGGAGCAACGAAACCCATAACATCCCACAGTCGGGCAATAGTAGACAAGATGGAACGCTTAGTGCAATTCTCATCGGCGGGAGCGTTTATTTTAAAATAAAAACAGTCAGTGTCAGTTGACCAATACAACCCAAGTATTTTATGATGTACTGATTTATCGAATTCAATATCAGTGGAAAGCTTATGTGAAGCGGGAACATTATTTAAAGCGGCGGGAGAGTTGCTATTCCACTTGACTAAATCCCACTGAGCACCCCTAAACAACTCGATCAGCTGGTTTGCTGTAACGGCTCCTTCTTCATCAGACCTGACAGAATAGACGATATCATCCATGTACAACGATGCAGATGCTATCTCACTCGCACGCGGACACTTGGAACCGTCATCTTGAATCAGCTGTTGGACTGTGCGTATCGCGTGAAATACTGATGAAGCTAGACCAAAACAAACTCTATTATAAACATACAGCGTCAGCGGGTCTTGCGGTTTAAATCGATAAAGTATACACTGAAAACGTCGATCACACTCACGTACAACAACTTGTAAAAACTGCTGGCGACAGTCCGCGGTCATAGCGACGGCGAAAAGGCGGAAATTCAGTATAATTTTAAATAAATCGCCTTGCAGGTTTGGTCCGTGATGCAGGATATCATTTAGCGAGTTTCCAGAGCTGGTTTTACAGCTAGCATCTAAAACGATGCGAAGACGGGTCGACGTCTTATCCTCACGGATAACTCCGTGGTGCGGTATTACATAATGCGGAGACGCGTCATCAATGGTATCTGGAGGCGCGGGTGAAATATAATTTTTCTCCAGATATTCCCTAATGACGTCATCATAAGCTGCCCTTAATTTAGGCGAAGCTTCTAATTTTTTCTCGAGACACAGAAAGCGTCGTCGGGCGGTTTCATAGGACTTACCTAATGAATAATAATCACCACTAAATGGCAGTCCAACAACGTACCTACCACTAATGGGATCGCGGGTTGTGGTTTGTTTATAAAACTCTTCACACTCAACGTCAGCGTGACACAGAGCGGGCGGTGCGCGGGGAAGCTCTTCGAGAGCCCAAAATCCTTTAATAACATTTTCTAAGCCATGATCCTGCACTAAGCAGCATGTCAAAGGCTGGCGGGTAAATAACGTAGGTACAGAACCCATTAAAACGTATCCTAATACCGTACGCAGAGCTTGCGGTGACGAGATCGCCTCAGAAACGCGATGTTCGTCTGATAATAATAAATGCATAAAAAGTGGCGCGTCTATTAAAACATCTATTTTATTCGGCGTACCAAAATCATCGTCAGCGAGAGGTAAGTTATGCAAGTGCGATAAGACAGACTTATCTACTGCGGTACTAGGTAGCGGGTCGGTAATTCGATCGACTACTAGCGGTGAAATATTAAATTTTATATTATTATCGAAGCGTGAATAAAACTCTAAATTGACGGAACTTGAATTAATAATTTTCTCTGTGCCTCCGAACCCCTTGACCATAGTACGTTCAAAGTTACGCGGTGCAATACCTAATAAATCACAAACCTCCTTTGTAATAAAGTGGCTTTGAGACGCGGTGTCTAAAAGAGCGCGCAACATATGTTTATTCCCCGTACTATCATACGCAACGACTTGAGCGGTCGCAAGTAACACGGTGCATTGATTACCTTGCACCGGCTCGCACCGGTTTGAGGCGATGGACGTCGCGCACAATGCAACATCTGTTCGTTCGCTAAGTAAGGGCGCGACGGGCGGCGGCGGCGGCGCATGAGACAGCGAGCGCCTGGTATCTTCACCGCTCGCGGGGGCGGGAAGCGCGGGTTCGATTCCCGACTTGAAGTGCAACATACTGTGGTGACGCGACTTACATACGCGGCAAGTGAAATCTGATTTACATAATGACACACGATGTTTTATACTGAGACAATTCACACATGCGCTGTTGTCCTTCACGTATTTGAAACGTTCTTCGGGAATCATTTTATGAAAATCAGGACATTTAAATAAATGCTGATGCGTTATATTTGTGCAGAGACACTTATTAGCGGTTTCGACCGTGCTCACATACGCGTGATACTTCGGCGGCGGTTTATTTATATTTTCCCTTAAGTGATAGCGAGGTATCTTACTCTGTACATTAGTATTACCTGTAGGAGCGGAATTATTTATTGGTGTGCGTTCAAACACCTTAGAACGTGTTTTTATGAACAGCACGAGCTCATCAAATGATGGAATATTAGAACCTACACTCAACTCAAAAGCGCGGGCAGATTCTGAATCTAGTTTTCTCAATGCGATTTGTAACAAAATCATATCTTTTAAATTATCTATCTTTAAATTATCCAGGGCGCGAACGGCGCTGACAAACTGGTCTATGAATAAATTATAATTAACAGCCGATGCCGTGCTTAAACCCTTAAAGTCAAATAATTGATTTAGGTAAGCGGTGGCGATCATTCTTTTATCTTCATATTTATCGATAAGCGCTTGCAACAGCAGATCATAATTCTCAGCACAGGGACTAATTCCTGCGCACACATTAAGCGCTTTTCCGCTTAACTTTCCTAACAAGAAAAACATTTTTTCTGCTTTAGTGAGCGAAGCATTTTCATGGATTACAGACTTAAAATTAGCGTAAAACAATGGCCATGAGCGAATGTCTCCTGAGAAGGAAATTAGTTCGATAGGCGGTAAACGGATTTTGCTTTTTTGCGGTGCGACGCCGTCCAGCGGGGACGACTGCGAGGACTGCGATTGAAGCCGCTTGATTCGGCTGTACAATTGTTCGAAGGCGACCATACATTTATAGTCAGGCTTCGCCGCGGGTTTAATCTTTAATAAACGAGAATTGTATGCGTCTAATAGGTTTAAAAACTCACTACGTAAAGTGTCAATAGTAGCACACTCAGCGAGAAACAATTCTCTCGTCTCAGCGTTTAAATTTATATTCGCGGAAGAATCGTAAATATTTTGGATAAGTTCAAAGATAGCTTCTCTTTTAGCTTGAATTATTAACAGCTGGGTGTCTTCCATAACGGAGGCGGTATCAGAATTGTCACTATCAGGCTTTTTAGGTTTCGTAGACATTATTATGCGTTAATGTTATGCAACTAATAACTAAAAAAGATAAAAAACTGATCGTGACGCGCGGGGTAATGACCCGATCGGCTGTTTACGGCCGGCCGGCGAATTAACGTAAAGCGGGTGGATTGAAAATATGAATGCGAAAGTATCTAAATATGGTTAAATACGTTATTTTAAGCGAAAGACTTATCAATACATTTATGTAAACACCTTGGTAATGCTAGAATGCAAATATATATATAGCGTGAGGTAAGATTGGTGTGATTTTGTGAGATTTTACGACACAATGTCGCATGCGGTTACGTCTCAATGACAAAGAAATATCACAAAATTAATTGAAATTTATGTTAAAATAATTACTTTAGCGGTTGACTGCGGTAAATACACCTAAATAGACCAATAACTTAAGTCTAGATGGGGCGGGCGAGTAAATAAATGAATAATTTGAATCGTATCCAGCCGTCACAATGGCGACGGGTACGAGATAACTGCGGAATTTCGGCTCAAATAAAGAGAATCCGATTCGAAAAGGACCATATTATGGTGGCGCTTTTAATTTAAACACCTTCGATAGCTATGGGAAAGCTGAGTTAATTGTGGCTCGGAGATAGTTGGAATATGTAAAAGGAATGTGCAGCGTACCTGGACTCGACGTATGCGGCGGGCAATCCAGGGGTATAAACACTCTTCCACAACACAACAGTTCACTCACGAGCCGCGGAAGGCCACCATAGAGAATTTACACGAATTTCAGCGGTTCAGCGGGAGCGGTCAAGGCAAAATGTATTGATATATATATGCGCGTACGGCGATCGGTGCGGCGGGTGGTTTTGCACACTAAATTAGTATGGCGGACTGCGGACGGCGGATCCGGACATGTCACGTTGGTGCTTCCATCTTGCGGTAGTGTTTCCAACGCGTGCACATAGGATTGGGAAATGGTAGGGTTAACTCCTAAGCCACAATAACTTGAACATAATAATTTAATGTCGTAATAGATGGCGTTACCATTTCCGGCCGCCTTTAATGGGTCACCATTAAAAATGACAACCATAAGGTGAGACTAGGATGGGACCTAATATCTCATAAGAAACTCATAATTGAGCAAATTATATCTAACTCATGAGACTAGGGCAATAAGAACTCATGAGTGCGGTTACCTAATGCTAAATAAGATGAGGTGTTACAATGTATGGTCTAAAGCTTAAACTAACGTAAAGATAGAGTAATTAAATTTAAAACTATTGACGCGGTAGGGGGCATATGCGGACGGTCGGACGAAGGTAAGTTGACCCACTCGCGGTTCTAATGGTACAAGTACGGACTACGCCGTCCTTGGAGGGGTGAACCTTCTCTACAATCGCTAATGGCCAGGCAAGAGGCGGCGCCGCATCTTCAATAACGACTACCACTAATCCCGGAGTTATAGGTGCGGAACTCGTGTTCCACTTTTGCCTAGCCTGCAATCCATGAAGATACTCCGTCTTCCACCGCTGCCAAAATGACTGAACTAATTTGTCCAGTAGCGAGTGCCTTTGAAGAAGGCCGATATTATCCGTACCTACTTCAGGCGCGGGTATAGAATATAGCGGCGCGGTATGTAAAAAATGACTCGGTGTAAGAGCAGAAGGCTCTGCGGGATCGGAGCTCAGTACTGTGAGCGGACGCGAATTAAGCAAGCACTCAATCTTAGTGACGACAGTACAGAGTTCCTCATATACGAGAAGCTGCTGTCCGATTACTCGGTACAGATGCGTCGGGATAAGTTGGAGACAAATATTACACATGTGGACTCTTTGTCTAACAATGCGGCGTGCGGACAGGATCCAGAACCTTTGACGAAGGAGTGACATTAATAGCTCTGGCCCGGCGTGTAAATATTTTATGTGATAATAATCTATCAGCAAATTAACAATATGATCACTGCGGGGTAAAATAACTGGATGCATTTGTGCATATTCTAGCGTAGAGTTAGCAAGGCGACCGCCAACGCGGATCAGACCGTTGCTGTCTATGAAAGGCCATAATTTATTGAAAGCACGAGAGTTTGACACATCACTACGAAGATTATCAAACTCCTCTGCAAAGTATTTCCTTTGTAGGGCGAGTATTAATTTATTTTCAGCGTATTGCAGATTATCAGCGGTTACCGCGAAAGTAAGACGACGCGGCAATAATTTAGTAAACGTAAAAACGTAAACAAGAGTACGTAGAAGCTTGGACCACGAAGACATACGTAAAGCGAGGTCATAAATAACGCATTCTTTCACAGGTGTACATATCGCATGAGACAACACCTTTTGTTCCGGCATATGATCCAAAGGCTGACCGTCTAGATCACGGAGTGGCCACTGCGATGGGTCAAGTGAAGCCCAGGGAGGTCCATATAACCATAGCGGATGCGAGACTAGCTTCTGCGGCGTAGTGCCGCGCGACAGACAATCGGCCGGGTTATCAGTACCAGAGACGTGATAGAAATGTTCAGCCGGAATATTGTCCGTCACTTGAACCACGCGGTTCGAAACAAAGGTCTGCCACCTGTGAGGCGAGCTTTTGATCCAATATAATGCGACTTTAGAGTCGGTGAATGCGTACGTCCGGATTGGGAGACGATTAGCGTAACTATCTAAAACTGAGCGCAGTAGCTTTGAGAGCAAGACTACTCCACAGAGTTCCAGTCGTGCGATCGAGAGTGGTTTCATCGGTGCGACCTTTGACTTGGCGCACACTAGGCGTATGGTATTGCCACAGTCGGAGCTGACATGCATGTATACTACACCACCATACGCTAGCTCTGATGCGTCCGAGAAACCCAATAGGGTGACAACGCATTCGGAGGACACACCAAGGTGGCGAGGAATGCGCAGCTCATTGAGAGCTGGCAGCTCGGCGCAAAACTGTCTCCACACTTTAATAATGCGGGGCGGGGGCAAATCATCCCAATCGGAGTTGAGTTGCCAAAGCTGTTTTATTAACAACTTGGCGTAAAGAACTGTGGGAGCAACGAAACCCATAACATCCCACAGTCGGGCAATAGTAGACAAGATGGAACGCTTAGTGCAATTCTCATCGGCGGGAGCGTTTATTTTAAAATAAAAACAGTCAGTGTCAGTTGACCAATACAACCCAAGTATTTTATGATGTACTGATTTATCGAATTCAATATCAGTGGAAAGCTTATGTGAAGCGGGAACATTATTTAAAGCGGCGGGAGAGTTGCTATTCCACTTGACTAAATCCCACTGAGCACCCCTAAACAACTCGATCAGCTGGTTTGCTGTAACGGCTCCTTCTTCATCAGACCTGACAGAATAGACGATATCATCCATGTACAACGATGCAGATGCTATCTCACTCGCACGCGGACACTTGGAACCGTCATCTTGAATCAGCTGTTGGACTGTGCGTATCGCGTGAAATACTGATGAAGCTAGACCAAAACAAACTCTATTATAAACATACAGCGTCAGCGGGTCTTGCGGTTTAAATCGATAAAGTATACACTGAAAACGTCGATCACACTCACGTACAACAACTTGTAAAAACTGCTGGCGACAGTCCGCGGTCATAGCGACGGCGAAAAGGCGGAAATTCAGTATAATTTTAAATAAATCGCCTTGCAGGTTTGGTCCGTGATGCAGGATATCATTTAGCGAGTTTCCAGAGCTGGTTTTACAGCTAGCATCTAAAACGATGCGAAGACGGGTCGACGTCTTATCCTCACGGATAACTCCGTGGTGCGGTATTACATAATGCGGAGACGCGTCATCAATGGTATCTGGAGGCGCGGGTGAAATATAATTTTTCTCCAGATATTCCCTAATGACGTCATCATAAGCTGCCCTTAATTTAGGCGAAGCTTCTAATTTTTTCTCGAGACACAGAAAGCGTCGTCGGGCGGTTTCATAGGACTTACCTAATGAATAATAATCACCACTAAATGGCAGTCCAACAACGTACCTACCACTAATGGGATCGCGGGTTGTGGTTTGTTTATAAAACTCTTCACACTCAACGTCAGCGTGACACAGAGCGGGCGGTGCGCGGGGAAGCTCTTCGAGAGCCCAAAATCCTTTAATAACATTTTCTAAGCCATGATCCTGCACTAAGCAGCATGTCAAAGGCTGGCGGGTAAATAACGTAGGTACAGAACCCATTAAAACGTATCCTAATACCGTACGCAGAGCTTGCGGTTACGAGATCGCCTCAGAAACGCGATGTTCGTCTGATAATAATAAATGCATAAAAAGTGGCGCGCCTATTAAAACATCTATTTTATTCGGCGTACCAAAATCATCGTCAGCGAGAGGTAAGTTATGCAAGTGCGATAAGACAGACTTATCTACTGCGGTACTAGGTAGCGGGTCGGTAATTCGATCGACTACTAGCGGTGAAATATTAAATTTTATATTATTATCGAAGCGTGAATAAAACTCTAAATTGACGGAACTTGAATTAATAATTTTCTCTGTGCCTCCGAACCCCTTGACCATAGTACGTTCAAAGTTACGCGGTGCAATACCTAATAAATCACAAACCTCCTTTGTAATAAAGTGGCTTTGAGACGCGGTGTCTAAAAGAGCGCGCAACATATGTTTATTCCCCGTACTATCATACGCAACGACTTGAGCGGTCGCAAGTAACACGGTGCATTGATTACCTTGCACCGGCTCGCACCGGTTTGAGGCGATGGACGTCGCGCACAATGCAACATCTGTTCGTTCGCTAAGTAAGGGCGCGACGGGCGGCGGCGGCGGCGCATGAGACAGCGAGCGCCTGGTATCTTCACCGCTCGCGGGGGCGGGAAGCGCGGGTTCGATTCCCGACTTGAAGTGCAACATACTGTGGTGACGCGACTTACATACGCGGCAAGTGAAATCTGATTTACATAATGACACACGATGTTTTATACTGAGACAATTCACACATGCGCTGTTGTCCTTCACGTATTTGAAACGTTCTTCGGGAATCATTTTATGAAAATCAGGACATTTAAATAAATGCTGATGCGTTATATTTGTGCAGAGACACTTATTAGCGGTTTCGACCGTGCTCACATACGCGTGATACTTCGGCGGCGGTTTATTTATATTTTCCCTTAAGTGATAGCGAGGTATCTTACTCTGTACATTAGTATTACCTGTAGGAGCGGAATTATTTATTGGTGTGCGTTCAAACACCTTAGAACGTGTTTTTATGAACAGCACGAGCTCATCAAATGATGGAATATTAGAACCTACACTCAACTCAAAAGCGCGGGCAGATTCTGAATCTAGTTTTCTCAATGCGATTTGTAACAAAATCATATCTTTTAAATTATCTATCTTTAAATTATCCAGGGCGCGAACGGCGCTGACAAACTGGTCTATGAATAAATTATAATTAACAGCCGATGCCGTGCTTAAACCCTTAAAGTCAAATAATTGATTTAGGTAAGCGGTGGCGATCATTCTTTTATCTTCATATTTATCGATAAGCGCTTGCAACAGCAGATCATAATTCTCAGCACAGGGACTAATTCCTGCGCACACATTAAGCGCTTTTCCGCTTAACTTTCCTAACAAGAAAAACATTTTTTCTGCTTTAGTGAGCGAAGCATTTTCATGGATTACAGACTTAAAATTAGCGTAAAACAATGGCCATGAGCGAATGTCTCCTGAGAAGGAAATTAGTTCGATAGGCGGTAAACGGATTTTGCTTTTTTGCGGTGCGACGCCGTCCAGCGGGGACGACTGCGAGGACTGCGATTGAAGCCGCTTGATTCGGCTGTACAATTGTTCGAAGGCGACCATACATTTATAGTCAGGCTTCGCCGCGGGTTTAATCTTTAATAAACGAGAATTGTATGCGTCTAATAGGTTTAAAAACTCACTACGTAAAGTGTCAATAGTAGCACACTCAGCGAGAAACAATTCTCTCGTCTCAGCGTTTAAATTTATATTCGCGGAAGAATCGTAAATATTTTGGATAAGTTCAAAGATAGCTTCTCTTTTAGCTTGAATTATTAACAGCTGGGTGTCTTCCATAACGGAGGCGGTATCAGAATTGTCACTATCAGGCTTTTTAGGTTTCGTAGACATTATTATGCGTTAATGTTATGCAACTAATAACTAAAAAAGATAAAAAACTGATCGTGACGCGCGGGGTAATGACCCGATCGGCTGTTTACGGCCGGCCGGCGAATTAACGTAAAGCGGGTGGATTGAAAATATGAATGCGAAAGTATCTAAATATGGTTAAATACGTTATTTTAAGCGAAAGACTTATCAATACATTTATGTAAACACCTTGGTAATGCTAGAATGCAAATATATATATAGCGTGAGGTAAGATTGGTGTGATTTTGTGAGATTTTACGACACAATGTCGCATGCGGTTACGTCTCAATGACAAAGAAATATCACAAAATTAATTGAAATTTATGTTAAAATAATTACTTTAGCGGTTGACTGCGGTAAATACACCTAAATAGACCAATAACTTAAGTCTAGATGGGGCGGGCGAGTAAATAAATGAATAATTTGAATCGTATCCAGCCGTCACAATGGCGACGGGTACGAGATAACTGCGGAATTTCGGCTCAAATAAAGAGAATCCGATTCGAAAAGGACCATATTATGGTGGCGCTTTTAATTTAAACACCTTCGATAGCTATGGGAAAGCTGAGTTAATTGTGGCTCGGAGATAGTTGGAATATGTAAAAGGAATGTGCAGCGTACCTGGACTCGACGTATGCGGCGGGCAATCCAGGGGTATAAACACTCTTCCACAACACAACAGTTCACTCACGAGCCGCGGAAGGCCACCATAGAGAATTTACACGAATTTCAGCGGTTCAGCGGGAGCGGTCAAGGCAAAATGTATTGATATATATATGCGCGTACGGCGATCGGTGCGGCGGGTGGTTTTGCACACTAAATTAGTATGGCGGACTGCGGACGGCGGATCCGGACATGTCACGTTGGTGCTTCCATCTTGCGGTAGTGTTTCCAACGCGTGCACATAGGATTGGGAAATGGTAGGGTTAACTCCTAAGCCACAATAACTTGAACATAATAATTTAATGTCGTAATAGATGGCGTTACCATTTCCGGCCGCCTTTAATGGGTCACCATTAAAAATGACAACCATAAGGTGAGACTAGGATGGGACCTAATATCTCATAAGAAACTCATAATTGAGCAAATTATATCTAACTCATGAGACTAGGGCAATAAGAACTCATGAGTGCGGTTACCTAATGCTAAATAAGATGAGGTGTTACAATGTATGGTCTAAAGCTTAAACTAACGTAAAGATAGAGTAATTAAATTTAAAACTATTGACGCGGTAGGGGGCATATGCGGACGGTCGGACGAAGGTAAGTTGACCCACTCGCGGTTCTAATGGTACAAGTACGGACTACGCCGTCCTTGGAGGGGTGAACCTTCTCTACAATCGCTAATGGCCAGGCAAGAGGCGGCGCCGCATCTTCAATAACGACTACCACTAATCCCGGAGTTATAGGTGCGGAACTCGTGTTCCACTTTTGCCTAGCCTGCAATCCATGAAGATACTCCGTCTTCCACCGCTGCCAAAATGACTGAACTAATTTGTCCAGTAGCGAGTGCCTTTGAAGAAGGCCGATATTATCCGTACCTACTTCAGGCGCGGGTATAGAATATAGCGGCGCGGTATGTAAAAAATGACTCGGTGTAAGAGCAGAAGGCTCTGCGGGATCGGAGCTCAGTACTGTGAGCGGACGCGAATTAAGCAAGCACTCAATCTTAGTGACGACAGTACAGAGTTCCTCATATACGAGAAGCTGCTGTCCGATTACTCGGTACAGATGCGTCGGGATAAGTTGGAGACAAATATTACACATGTGGACTCTTTGTCTAACAATGCGGCGTGCGGACAGGATCCAGAACCTTTGACGAAGGAGTGACATTAATAGCTCTGGCCCGGCGTGTAAATATTTTATGTGATAATAATCTATCAGCAAATTAACAATATGATCACTGCGGGGTAAAATAACTGGATGCATTTGTGCATATTCTAGCGTAGAGTTAGCAAGGCGACCGCCAACGCGGATCAGACCGTTGCTGTCTATGAAAGGCCATAATTTATTGAAAGCACGAGAGTTTGACACATCACTACGAAGATTATCAAACTCCTCTGCAAAGTATTTCCTTTGTAGGGCGAGTATTAATTTATTTTCAGCGTATTGCAGATTATCAGCGGTTACCGCGAAAGTAAGACGACGCGGCAATAATTTAGTAAACGTAAAAACGTAAACAAGAGTACGTAGAAGCTTGGACCACGAAGACATACGTAAAGCGAGGTCATAAATAACGCATTCTTTCACAGGTGTACATATCGCATGAGACAACACCTTTTGTTCCGGCATATGATCCAAAGGCTGACCGTCTAGATCACGGAGTGGCCACTGCGATGGGTCAAGTGAAGCCCAGGGAGGTCCATATAACCATAGCGGATGCGAGACTAGCTTCTGCGGCGTAGTGCCGCGCGACAGACAATCGGCCGGGTTATCAGTACCAGAGACGTGATAGAAATGTTCAGCCGGAATATTGTCCGTCACTTGAACCACGCGGTTCGAAACAAAGGTCTGCCACCTGTGAGGCGAGCTTTTGATCCAATATAATGCGACTTTAGAGTCGGTGAATGCGTACGTCCGGATTGGGAGACGATTAGCGTAACTATCTAAAACTGAGCGCAGTAGCTTTGAGAGCAAGACTACTCCACAGAGTTCCAGTCGTGCGATCGAGAGTGGTTTCATCGGTGCGACCTTTGACTTGGCGCACACTAGGCGTATGGTATTGCCACAGTCGGAGCTGACATGCATGTATACTACACCACCATACGCTAGCTCTGATGCGTCCGAGAAACCCAATAGGGTGACAACGCATTCGGAGGACACACCAAGGTGGCGAGGAATGCGCAGCTCATTGAGAGCTGGCAGCTCGGCGCAAAACTGTCTCCACACTTTAATAATGCGGGGCGGGGGCAAATCATCCCAATCGGAGTTGAGTTGCCAAAGCTGTTTTATTAACAACTTGGCGTAAAGAACTGTGGGAGCAACGAAACCCATAACATCCCACAGTCGGGCAATAGTAGACAAGATGGAACGCTTAGTGCAATTCTCATCGGCGGGAGCGTTTATTTTAAAATAAAAACAGTCAGTGTCAGTTGACCAATACAACCCAAGTATTTTATGATGTACTGATTTATCGAATTCAATATCAGTGGAAAGCTTATGTGAAGCGGGAACATTATTTAAAGCGGCGGGAGAGTTGCTATTCCACTTGACTAAATCCCACTGAGCACCCCTAAACAACTCGATCAGCTGGTTTGCTGTAACGGCTCCTTCTTCATCAGACCTGACAGAATAGACGATATCATCCATGTACAACGATGCAGATGCTATCTCACTCGCACGCGGACACTTGGAACCGTCATCTTGAATCAGCTGTTGGACTGTGCGTATCGCGTGAAATACTGATGAAGCTAGACCAAAACAAACTCTATTATAAACATACAGCGTCAGCGGGTCTTGCGGTTTAAATCGATAAAGTATACACTGAAAACGTCGATCACACTCACGTACAACAACTTGTAAAAACTGCTGGCGACAGTCCGCGGTCATAGCGACGGCGAAAAGGCGGAAATTCAGTATAATTTTAAATAAATCGCCTTGCAGGTTTGGTCCGTGATGCAGGATATCATTTAGCGAGTTTCCAGAGCTGGTTTTACAGCTAGCATCTAAAACGATGCGAAGACGGGTCGACGTCTTATCCTCACGGATAACTCCGTGGTGCGGTATTACATAATGCGGAGACGCGTCATCAATGGTATCTGGAGGCGCGGGTGAAATATAATTTTTCTCCAGATATTCCCTAATGACGTCATCATAAGCTGCCCTTAATTTAGGCGAAGCTTCTAATTTTTTCTCGAGACACAGAAAGCGTCGTCGGGCGGTTTCATAGGACTTACCTAATGAATAATAATCACCACTAAATGGCAGTCCAACAACGTACCTACCACTAATGGGATCGCGGGTTGTGGTTTGTTTATAAAACTCTTCACACTCAACGTCAGCGTGACACAGAGCGGGCGGTGCGCGGGGAAGCTCTTCGAGAGCCCAAAATCCTTTAATAACATTTTCTAAGCCATGATCCTGCACTAAGCAGCATGTCAAAGGCTGGCGGGTAAATAACGTAGGTACAGAACCCATTAAAACGTATCCTAATACCGTACGCAGAGCTTGCGGTGACGAGATCGCCTCAGAAACGCGATGTTCGTCTGATAATAATAAATGCATAAAAAGTGGCGCGCCTATTAAAACATCTATTTTATTCGGCGTACCAAAATCATCGTCAGCGAGAGGTAAGTTATGCAAGTGCGATAAGACAGACTTATCTACTGCGGTACTAGGTAGCGGGTCGGTAATTCGATCGACTACTAGCGGTGAAATATTAAATTTTATATTATTATCGAAGCGTGAATAAAACTCTAAATTGACGGAACTTGAATTAATAATTTTCTCTGTGCCTCCGAACCCCTTGACCATAGTACGTTCAAAGTTACGCGGTGCAATACCTAATAAATCACAAACCTCCTTTGTAATAAAGTGGCTTTGAGACGCGGTGTCTAAAAGAGCGCGCAACATATGTTTATTCCCCGTACTATCATACGCAACGACTTGAGCGGTCGCAAGTAACACGGTGCATTGATTACCTTGCACCGGCTCGCACCGGTTTGAGGCGATGGACGTCGCGCACAATGCAACATCTGTTCGTTCGCTAAGTAAGGGCGCGACGGGCGGCGGCGGCGGCGCATGAGACAGCGAGCGCCTGGTATCTTCACCGCTCGCGGGGGCGGGAAGCGCGGGTTCGATTCCCGACTTGAAGTGCAACATACTGTGGTGACGCGACTTACATACGCGGCAAGTGAAATCTGATTTACATAATGACACACGATGTTTTATACTGAGACAATTCACACATGCGCTGTTGTCCTTCACGTATTTGAAACGTTCTTCGGGAATCATTTTATGAAAATCAGGACATTTAAATAAATGCTGATGCGTTATATTTGTGCAGAGACACTTATTAGCGGTTTCGACCGTGCTCACATACGCGTGATACTTCGGCGGCGGTTTATTTATATTTTCCCTTAAGTGATAGCGAGGTATCTTACTCTGTACATTAGTATTACCTGTAGGAGCGGAATTATTTATTGGTGTGCGTTCAAACACCTTAGAACGTGTTTTTATGAACAGCACGAGCTCATCAAATGATGGAATATTAGAACCTACACTCAACTCAAAAGCGCGGGCAGATTCTGAATCTAGTTTTCTCAATGCGATTTGTAACAAAATCATATCTTTTAAATTATCTATCTTTAAATTATCCAGGGCGCGAACGGCGCTGACAAACTGGTCTATGAATAAATTATAATTAACAGCCGATGCCGTGCTTAAACCCTTAAAGTCAAATAATTGATTTAGGTAAGCGGTGGCGATCATTCTTTTATCTTCATATTTATCGATAAGCGCTTGCAACAGCAGATCATAATTCTCAGCACAGGGACTAATTCCTGCGCACACATTAAGCGCTTTTCCGCTTAACTTTCCTAACAAGAAAAACATTTTTTCTGCTTTAGTGAGCGAAGCATTTTCATGGATTACAGACTTAAAATTAGCGTAAAACAATGGCCATGAGCGAATGTCTCCTGAGAAGGAAATTAGTTCGATAGGCGGTAAACGGATTTTGCTTTTTTGCGGTGCGACGCCGTCCAGCGGGGACGACTGCGAGGACTGCGATTGAAGCCGCTTGATTCGGCTGTACAATTGTTCGAAGGCGACCATACATTTATAGTCAGGCTTCGCCGCGGGTTTAATCTTTAATAAACGAGAATTGTATGCGTCTAATAGGTTTAAAAACTCACTACGTAAAGTGTCAATAGTAGCACACTCAGCGAGAAACAATTCTCTCGTCTCAGCGTTTAAATTTATATTCGCGGAAGAATCGTAAATATTTTGGATAAGTTCAAAGATAGCTTCTCTTTTAGCTTGAATTATTAACAGCTGGGTGTCTTCCATAACGGAGGCGGTATCAGAATTGTCACTATCAGGCTTTTTAGGTTTCGTAGACATTATTATGCGTTAATGTTATGCAACTAATAACTAAAAAAGATAAAAAACTGATCGTGACGCGCGGGGTAATGACCCGATCGGCTGTTTACGGCCGGCCGGCGAATTAACGTAAAGCGGGTGGATTGAAAATATGAATGCGAAAGTATCTAAATATGGTTAAATACGTTATTTTAAGCGAAAGACTTATCAATACATTTATGTAAACACCTTGGTAATGCTAGAATGCAAATATATATATAGCGTGAGGTAAGATTGGTGTGATTTTGTGAGATTTTACGACACAATGTCGCATGCGGTTACGTCTCAATGACAAAGAAATATCACAAAATTAATTGAAATTTATGTTAAAATAATTACTTTAGCGGTTGACTGCGGTAAATACACCTAAATAGACCAATAACTTAAGTCTAGATGGGGCGGGCGAGTAAATAAATGAATAATTTGAATCGTATCCAGCCGTCACAATGGCGACGGGTACGAGATAACTGCGGAATTTCGGCTCAAATAAAGAGAATCCGATTCGAAAAGGACCATATTATGGTGGCGCTTTTAATTTAAACACCTTCGATAGCTATGGGAAAGCTGAGTTAATTGTGGCTCGGAGATAGTTGGAATATGTAAAAGGAATGTGCAGCGTACCTGGACTCGACGTATGCGGCGGGCAATCCAGGGGTATAAACACTCTTCCACAACACAACAGTTCACTCACGAGCCGCGGAAGGCCACCATAGAGAATTTACACGAATTTCAGCGGTTCAGCGGGAGCGGTCAAGGCAAAATGTATTGATATATATATGCGCGTACGGCGATCGGTGCGGCGGGTGGTTTTGCACACTAAATTAGTATGGCGGACTGCGGACGGCGGATCCGGACATGTCACGTTGGTGCTTCCATCTTGCGGTAGTGTTTCCAACGCGTGCACATAGGATTGGGAAATGGTAGGGTTAACTCCTAAGCCACAATAACTTGAACATAATAATTTAATGTCGTAATAGATGGCGTTACCATTTCCGGCCGCCTTTAATGGGTCACCATTAAAAATGACAACCATAAGGTGAGACTAGGATGGGACCTAATATCTCATAAGAAACTCATAATTGAGCAAATTATATCTAACTCATGAGACTAGGGCAATAAGAACTCATGAGTGCGGTTACCTAATGCTAAATAAGATGAGGTGTTACAATGTATGGTCTAAAGCTTAAACTAACGTAAAGATAGAGTAATTAAATTTAAAACTATTGACGCGGTAGGGGGCATATGCGGACGGTCGGACGAAGGTAAGTTGACCCACTCGCGGTTCTAATGGTACAAGTACGGACTACGCCGTCCTTGGAGGGGTGAACCTTCTCTACAATCGCTAATGGCCAGGCAAGAGGCGGCGCCGCATCTTCAATAACGACTACCACTAATCCCGGAGTTATAGGTGCGGAACTCGTGTTCCACTTTTGCCTAGCCTGCAATCCATGAAGATACTCCGTCTTCCACCGCTGCCAAAATGACTGAACTAATTTGTCCAGTAGCGAGTGCCTTTGAAGAAGGCCGATATTATCCGTACCTACTTCAGGCGCGGGTATAGAATATAGCGGCGCGGTATGTAAAAAATGACTCGGTGTAAGAGCAGAAGGCTCTGCGGGATCGGAGCTCAGTACTGTGAGCGGACGCGAATTAAGCAAGCACTCAATCTTAGTGACGACAGTACAGAGTTCCTCATATACGAGAAGCTGCTGTCCGATTACTCGGTACAGATGCGTCGGGATAAGTTGGAGACAAATATTACACATGTGGACTCTTTGTCTAACAATGCGGCGTGCGGACAGGATCCAGAACCTTTGACGAAGGAGTGACATTAATAGCTCTGGCCCGGCGTGTAAATATTTTATGTGATAATAATCTATCAGCAAATTAACAATATGATCACTGCGGGGTAAAATAACTGGATGCATTTGTGCATATTCTAGCGTAGAGTTAGCAAGGCGACCGCCAACGCGGATCAGACCGTTGCTGTCTATGAAAGGCCATAATTTATTGAAAGCACGAGAGTTTGACACATCACTACGAAGATTATCAAACTCCTCTGCAAAGTATTTCCTTTGTAGGGCGAGTATTAATTTATTTTCAGCGTATTGCAGATTATCAGCGGTTACCGCGAAAGTAAGACGACGCGGCAATAATTTAGTAAACGTAAAAACGTAAACAAGAGTACGTAGAAGCTTGGACCACGAAGACATACGTAAAGCGAGGTCATAAATAACGCATTCTTTCACAGGTGTACATATCGCATGAGACAACACCTTTTGTTCCGGCATATGATCCAAAGGCTGACCGTCTAGATCACGGAGTGGCCACTGCGATGGGTCAAGTGAAGCCCAGGGAGGTCCATATAACCATAGCGGATGCGAGACTAGCTTCTGCGGCGTAGTGCCGCGCGACAGACAATCGGCCGGGTTATCAGTACCAGAGACGTGATAGAAATGTTCAGCCGGAATATTGTCCGTCACTTGAACCACGCGGTTCGAAACAAAGGTCTGCCACCTGTGAGGCGAGCTTTTGATCCAATATAATGCGACTTTAGAGTCGGTGAATGCGTACGTCCGGATTGGGAGACGATTAGCGTAACTATCTAAAACTGAGCGCAGTAGCTTTGAGAGCAAGACTACTCCACAGAGTTCCAGTCGTGCGATCGAGAGTGGTTTCATCGGTGCGACCTTTGACTTGGCGCACACTAGGCGTATGGTATTGCCACAGTCGGAGCTGACATGCATGTATACTACACCACCATACGCTAGCTCTGATGCGTCCGAGAAACCCAATAGGGTGACAACGCATTCGGAGGACACACCAAGGTGGCGAGGAATGCGCAGCTCATTGAGAGCTGGCAGCTCGGCGCAAAACTGTCTCCACACTTTAATAATGCGGGGCGGGGGCAAATCATCCCAATCGGAGTTGAGTTGCCAAAGCTGTTTTATTAACAACTTGGCGTAAAGAACTGTGGGAGCAACGAAACCCATAACATCCCACAGTCGGGCAATAGTAGACAAGATGGAACGCTTAGTGCAATTCTCATCGGCGGGAGCGTTTATTTTAAAATAAAAACAGTCAGTGTCAGTTGACCAATACAACCCAAGTATTTTATGATGTACTGATTTATCGAATTCAATATCAGTGGAAAGCTTATGTGAAGCGGGAACATTATTTAAAGCGGCGGGAGAGTTGCTATTCCACTTGACTAAATCCCACTGAGCACCCCTAAACAACTCGATCAGCTGGTTTGCTGTAACGGCTCCTTCTTCATCAGACCTGACAGAATAGACGATATCATCCATGTACAACGATGCAGATGCTATCTCACTCGCACGCGGACACTTGGAACCGTCATCTTGAATCAGCTGTTGGACTGTGCGTATCGCGTGAAATACTGATGAAGCTAGACCAAAACAAACTCTATTATAAACATACAGCGTCAGCGGGTCTTGCGGTTTAAATCGATAAAGTATACACTGAAAACGTCGATCACACTCACGTACAACAACTTGTAAAAACTGCTGGCGACAGTCCGCGGTCATAGCGACGGCGAAAAGGCGGAAATTCAGTATAATTTTAAATAAATCGCCTTGCAGGTTTGGTCCGTGATGCAGGATATCATTTAGCGAGTTTCCAGAGCTGGTTTTACAGCTAGCATCTAAAACGATGCGAAGACGGGTCGACGTCTTATCCTCACGGATAACTCCGTGGTGCGGTATTACATAATGCGGAGACGCGTCATCAATGGTATCTGGAGGCGCGGGTGAAATATAATTTTTCTCCAGATATTCCCTAATGACGTCATCATAAGCTGCCCTTAATTTAGGCGAAGCTTCTAATTTTTTCTCGAGACACAGAAAGCGTCGTCGGGCGGTTTCATAGGACTTACCTAATGAATAATAATCACCACTAAATGGCAGTCCAACAACGTACCTACCACTAATGGGATCGCGGGTTGTGGTTTGTTTATAAAACTCTTCACACTCAACGTCAGCGTGACACAGAGCGGGCGGTGCGCGGGGAAGCTCTTCGAGAGCCCAAAATCCTTTAATAACATTTTCTAAGCCATGATCCTGCACTAAGCAGCATGTCAAAGGCTGGCGGGTAAATAACGTAGGTACAGAACCCATTAAAACGTATCCTAATACCGTACGCAGAGCTTGCGGTGACGAGATCGCCTCAGAAACGCGATGTTCGTCTGATAATAATAAATGCATAAAAAGTGGCGCGCCTATTAAAACATCTATTTTATTCGGCGTACCAAAATCATCGTCAGCGAGAGGTAAGTTATGCAAGTGCGATAAGACAGACTTATCTACTGCGGTACTAGGTAGCGGGTCGGTAATTCGATCGACTACTAGCGGTGAAATATTAAATTTTATATTATTATCGAAGCGTGAATAAAACTCTAAATTGACGGAACTTGAATTAATAATTTTCTCTGTGCCTCCGAACCCCTTGACCATAGTACGTTCAAAGTTACGCGGTGCAATACCTAATAAATCACAAACCTCCTTTGTAATAAAGTGGCTTTGAGACGCGGTGTCTAAAAGAGCGCGCAACATATGTTTATTCCCCGTACTATCATACGCAACGACTTGAGCGGTCGCAAGTAACACGGTGCATTGATTACCTTGCACCGGCTCGCACCGGTTTGAGGCGATGGACGTCGCGCACAATGCAACATCTGTTCGTTCGCTAAGTAAGGGCGCGACGGGCGGCGGCGGCGGCGCATGAGACAGCGAGCGCCTGGTATCTTCACCGCTCGCGGGGGCGGGAAGCGCGGGTTCGATTCCCGACTTGAAGTGCAACATACTGTGGTGACGCGACTTACATACGCGGCAAGTGAAATCTGATTTACATAATGACACACGATGTTTTATACTGAGACAATTCACACATGCGCTGTTGTCCTTCACGTATTTGAAACGTTCTTCGGGAATCATTTTATGAAAATCAGGACATTTAAATAAATGCTGATGCGTTATATTTGTGCAGAGACACTTATTAGCGGTTTCGACCGTGCTCACATACGCGTGATACTTCGGCGGCGGTTTATTTATATTTTCCCTTAAGTGATAGCGAGGTATCTTACTCTGTACATTAGTATTACCTGTAGGAGCGGAATTATTTATTGGTGTGCGTTCAAACACCTTAGAACGTGTTTTTATGAACAGCACGAGCTCATCAAATGATGGAATATTAGAACCTACACTCAACTCAAAAGCGCGGGCAGATTCTGAATCTAGTTTTCTCAATGCGATTTGTAACAAAATCATATCTTTTAAATTATCTATCTTTAAATTATCCAGGGCGCGAACGGCGCTGACAAACTGGTCTATGAATAAATTATAATTAACAGCCGATGCCGTGCTTAAACCCTTAAAGTCAAATAATTGATTTAGGTAAGCGGTGGCGATCATTCTTTTATCTTCATATTTATCGATAAGCGCTTGCAACAGCAGATCATAATTCTCAGCACAGGGACTAATTCCTGCGCACACATTAAGCGCTTTTCCGCTTAACTTTCCTAACAAGAAAAACATTTTTTCTGCTTTAGTGAGCGAAGCATTTTCATGGATTACAGACTTAAAATTAGCGTAAAACAATGGCCATGAGCGAATGTCTCCTGAGAAGGAAATTAGTTCGATAGGCGGTAAACGGATTTTGCTTTTTTGCGGTGCGACGCCGTCCAGCGGGGACGACTGCGAGGACTGCGATTGAAGCCGCTTGATTCGGCTGTACAATTGTTCGAAGGCGACCATACATTTATAGTCAGGCTTCGCCGCGGGTTTAATCTTTAATAAACGAGAATTGTATGCGTCTAATAGGTTTAAAAACTCACTACGTAAAGTGTCAATAGTAGCACACTCAGCGAGAAACAATTCTCTCGTCTCAGCGTTTAAATTTATATTCGCGGAAGAATCGTAAATATTTTGGATAAGTTCAAAGATAGCTTCTCTTTTAGCTTGAATTATTAACAGCTGGGTGTCTTCCATAACGGAGGCGGTATCAGAATTGTCACTATCAGGCTTTTTAGGTTTCGTAGACATTATTATGCGTTAATGTTATGCAACTAATAACTAAAAAAGATAAAAAACTGATCGTGACGCGCGGGGTAATGACCCGATCGGCTGTTTACGGCCGGCCGGCGAATTAACGTAAAGCGGGTGGATTGAAAATATGAATGCGAAAGTATCTAAATATGGTTAAATACGTTATTTTAAGCGAAAGACTTATCAATAAATTTATGTAAACACCTTGGTAATGCTAGAATGCAAATATATATATAGCGTGAGGTAAGATTGGTGTGATTTTGTGAGATTTTACGACACAATGTCGCATGCGGTTACGTCTCAATGACAAAGAAATATCACAAAATTAATTGAAATTTATGTTAAAATAATTACTTTAGCGGTTGACTGCGGTAAATACACCTAAATAGACCAATAACTTAAGTCTAGATGGGGCGGGCGAGTAAATAAATGAATAATTTGAATCGTATCCAGCCGTCACAATGGCGACGGGTACGAGATAACTGCGGAATTTCGGCTCAAATAAAGAGAATCCGATTCGAAAAGGACCATATTATGGTGGCGCTTTTAATTTAAACACCTTCGATAGCTATGGGAAAGCTGAGTTAATTGTGGCTCGGAGATAGTTGGAATATGTAAAAGGAATGTGCAGCGTACCTGGACTCGACGTATGCGGCGGGCAATCCAGGGGTATAAACACTCTTCCACAACACAACAGTTCACTCACGAGCCGCGGAAGGCCACCATAGAGAATTTACACGAATTTCAGCGGTTCAGCGGGAGCGGTCAAGGCAAAATGTATTGATATATATATGCGCGTACGGCGATCGGTGCGGCGGGTGGTTTTGCACACTAAATTAGTATGGCGGACTGCGGACGGCGGATCCGGACATGTCACGTTGGTGCTTCCATCTTGCGGTAGTGTTTCCAACGCGTGCACATAGGATTGGGAAATGGTAGGGTTAACTCCTAAGCCACAATAACTTGAACATAATAATTTAATGTCGTAATAGATGGCGTTACCACACATACATACAAACTTTCACCTTTATAATATAAGTAAGACATCCTACATATATATTTGTAAAAAAACCCACTTTCTTTTTGGCGTCTGACTAGAAACACAGACTTTTTTCAGACGTCATGTTACAAAAGAAGATAATAATGATTCTCAATCTCATAACTTGAGGCAGACAATCGCAAGTCATGTTCCTGGAGAAATTTATTTATTGTATTGAAACGGAATATTGTTACTTATCCAATAACAAACAGCTGAAACCGAAACGTATCTTTTACGCTGTTTTATTGGTCCAAAAGACAAATACGAAAATATTATTCCAAGTTCCATTCCTGTTTTTTGTACGCAAAGCTAGACTTCGTATTGGAGCGAAAGTAAAAGTAATAAAATCACTATTACCATACAGTTTAAAAAATAATAATATATTTGGACATGTCGTATTTAACAGACCTTAAGAAACGGAAGAGGTTTTTAGTTTCATGTATGTTTTTGATGTGGTTTGTTCACCAAGTGTAAACCGATTTGAATGATTCCATGGCTTAGTTGGTAGTAGCCCTGCCATCGAAGCGGCGGGTCCCGGGTTCCATTCCCGTGGCACACTTTGTGTGGTGAGCATGAACTCTGTTCTCGGGTCTTAGGTGTTTGTCTTGTGTTTCTGTGTTTGTCCATACCATCTGCGACACAGGGAATTCTAGTGCAGAGGTATGAGTGTGTAATCGTTTATTTTATTTTAATTTTATTTAATTAATAGGGCATCTCCGAAGTGGACTCACAGAAGTTTCAGGAAATCTACCCTGGAGGGTGAATGTAAGGGGTTTAAGTATTGAAGTCGGTTTATACTATTTTTTTAATTATTCACTTCTAAATGTGTATAAATTATTTTCTTCTATATTTGTTTCTCAGAACTTCTAGAATTTTAGATTTAAATAAGATTTGTTGTTTGTTACGCCTTTACTTAACTTCTCATCCGATCATCAGGAAAATTTTTCATACTCGTCAGGGTTACAGATTTAAATTTAATCCAGAAATGACTGCTAAAATCTTCATTAAGGCGAACGTAGCCGCGGACAAGAGCTAGTACTTTATATTATGACTAGCTTCTGTGTCGATATTGTTATTGTGCAAATATTATGAATATTTTTTCCTTTCAGTTTTCAGTCGCACTCACCGAGCCAGCCGCAAGCGAGACAAGTGACTATACTTTTATGTCTTAAAAAGCTGTCTTAAAAAATATACAAGCAATGGATCGGACCCCTCGGTTTATAAGCTCAAATCTGAGTGGTAGCCGAGTTATTCGTGGAAAAAATGCCGGTGATAAGCTCACTAGTCACGTATTCGTTCCCACGATAATATGACCCACAAGTTGAAAAGTGGCCCATTGGGGCTCTGCCTGACCTTTAGGGGTAAAAGGCGTTAATATATGTACATATTCCCTACGTAGTACTGCGTTTATTAAGTGGGCCTTCTGCTCATTCTAAGGCTCCGGTCCACACAGCCACAGATCTCGCGCTGGATGATATTTCTAGCGAACCAAACAAATATTTCGCTAGTGCAATTGCTACCCGAACGCTAGGTTGTACCTAGCGTCCATTAAAGCCGATTTCACCGTTGAATTTAATCGCGCTTATTCAAAACTAAACTCAACGCGGTAATCCAAGTTCTGTGGTACAGTTTGAATTTCACTGAATTGAACTCAGCTTAAGCTAACCGCAGTTTAATTATGAACTCCTGAACTGTGCTCTGTGTCCTCTGTATAAGAGCTGTTAGAACATTATTGTCACCTAACTGATGTTAATAAATTATTATAAAACTATTTCCTTTTACCATAAATGAAAAGAACGTTATTACGAGTTTGATAAATTAATATTAATTAATTAACTAAATTAAAGGCGTAATCAAAGTTAAATCAAGGCGTATTCTTACGTAGAATATTTAAAAATAAATACAAAAGATTTCTTGAGAATTCTCTTCTTTTTACCAACGTTTTTTTTAATTTATTATGTGAATAAGTGATAACTAAGTTTGGTACACCTATCCAACCCTGAACGTGAAAAAAAACACATGCATTCAAGTTTTTTAGATCCATATAGTTCAGCAAACCACACTGCACGGCTCATGCTACGCTACAAGCGTGGCACGAGCTAAGCTTATGTCTAGGTTTGGCCTATTGTATTATAAAGTATAGAAAGTTTGTGGGAGTCAAGATAATAAGGGGAATAAGGATACAGCTTATTGAGAATGTATTATACGATTTCGTAATCTTGTTATTAGGAGGTAGAAGGCTTTTCATTTTCTTAAAATAGCCTCGAGAAAATATCAGAGATTATGTTACCAAAATATATTATTAGATATCAATGGTATACTCTGTTTTATGTAACAATAACGAGTGACTGAGAAACCTTGATGTTTTTTGTCAAAGAGCATAAAAAAATCATCCGAGATCCAAAAAGATGCTTTGTAATCCAACTCAAAACACATTTATTTCTTTAGATCTTAAGACTCGTCTGTCACATCAAAATTTTACACGCAAGTGAACATATTCGTGCGCATATAACGTGCCACAGCTCCTTAGGCACATTACATGCACATGTGCCTAACAGATATGTCAAACTACAAATGGTACTAGTACTAGTATTACACCCGGATACTGAAAAGTCACTTAATTATTTAAAAACGATTTAACCAACTAAACCCTACTCAATTTTCAAAATTGTATTCTCAAGTCGTAAATTAAGCATGGCTTAACGTTTCACGGGCACAAGCTTTAAATTCACCGTTGTTAACTGTCAAAACTGTCAAATAACAATGACTTTGAGCGGCCGCAATATTGTGCTTTCCACTGCACTAAGGCTTTATTTCCTATATAATTGTTTGCGACAAGAACAAGACTATTTTATGATACATATCAGCATTTAACAGTTCAGTAATTACACATCCAATATACCTTTAATGACAGTTGATTGGAGAGACTGAAAATTACGAACTGCAATAGGAAACGCATTGTTGTGTCATGGCTGGCATGGTAACAGAGCTAATCACGTTCTCCATATTATTAAAAAACGTTCGAGAATACATATATGTGTACATGTGTGTACAATTTGAGGTGTCCGAACGACACTTGACTTGACAATTTAACGATACTTGACTTGAGGAATAAATGACTTCCAATAGCCATCAAGTAAATTAGATATGCATTTAATTATAGGTTATTTACTCATGTGACTGGACTGGACGTAAAGTGATATAATTGGTTACTGTCGCCTATAAACAACAGCATAACGTCCTATCGAAGAATGAGAAGACCGAAGTTGCATCGCGCTGATTTCGTCACGTCACGTCTGTATTTCCACCAGCACCCACACCCTTACTCAACACAACAAGGTTTTGGTGGCAGTACTTAGCTGTAGAATTTGGCACAAGTTCTACCTTTGGGTTGCTCTTTTTACACTGGGGTGCACGTGTAGAATTCTACTGGTTAACGGATGCGATCGACATGGTCCCCCAATTCTTGCTCATGCAGGATTCAGGCCCAACCCCTGGCTTCTTAGGCTGGGTTACCACTGCGCTGCTTGTCGCAAGGTATGGTTGTTTACTATGTGACAGCAGGGAAACTGACCTGTCGCCTTCGCCTCCCCACCGCGCCCCGTTGGCCACATCGACGGCCGACCGTCTGAAACAAGACCCCTTCGTTAGCCGTCTCCGACCACAGATACTACAGATTATCTCCTACACTTTAAGACTATCAGAAGAAAAGAAATCAAAAGAAGTTTGGAATTATCAAAGTTTAACGATCTATACAATGATATCCCACGCACCATCACGTTTCATTAGAAATATAAGATAATTTTTATTATCTCCCTGTTTTTTAAACACTACCACACATCTTCATTGTACGGAAAGGTTAATTGGAAGAAAATGTTAATTAGCATTAAGTTCATCTATGTAATATTTAACATGCAATAAAGAATTTTCAACCAATCAATCAAACTATTTGCGAAGACTTTTATTTAATCCTTCTGTTTCATAATAAGATGTAGTTATAATTTTTAATTTTCTGCCCTATTTTAAAGTGATACAATTGTCTCCGTTTCAAATGGCTGAGACTTCAGATAAGCCAACTAAAACTTATGAAATGAGCCACTGGTTTCCTTTCCACTGTGGTCCTGTGTAGCTGTAGAGAAGACGCACTAATTGGCGAGAGCTGTCACAGGCTCCGTGTTTACATTCCTGTGGCTACTTGGAATCTGTAGCACAAACATACCACTGAGCAGAAGTACCTACATCACAGATCCAATCAATACTACGACATTCACTTATATATATATTTCCAGTCAGCCTACTGTTGCAAATTTATAAAATATATTTTTTGGTAAAACATACAAGTACAATACAATCGTCTATGTCATCACGCAAATGTTTGTCTCAGGTGGGTATCAAACCCGCGACCTACAAGCTACTACAAGCGTAGAATACAGAGCCACTAGCATCTGAGCTCGAAGACCAGTCAAAATATTTATTCATGAAGCAACGTCAAAGTCAAATCTTGATCTTTGTATTAGAAAATCTATTGGAACCTTCAATTAGTTATTATACTAATTTTGTACCTCGCGGGTAAGTAACAACAAATTTGAAACGAACGTTCGGCCGCGTTGCAACAACCGTGATGATCAGCAGACGTCTGGCAAACAAAGTGCCTAGGGTGGCTAGATAAAGACTCGGCTTTATTCAAATAATTAAGCACGACCGTGTTTACGAGTCTGGGATTAATGTAACATTTCACCCAACAACCCCGGAGAGTACTTGACTCATTATTTATTGTGTTTCAGTGGAGTGAGACTTCAGTTAAACTATGTACAGATAATCTGTAGTTATCTTTATAGTTTACTAGCTGTTCCCGCGTTAACCCGCTGTTATAAGGTCATAAATTAATACAAGTAAAATTAGAAATATATGGTTTAAACTTATTGCCAATAACAGATTCTTACTGTGTATCTAAATTATTATTATTAATCTTTAGGCTTCTGGATTATAAGGTATAATTAATATGATATATTATTATGTGAGAAAAAGGGGTAAGAGGACACATTGTGGGAACGCTCTAAACATGTGTGTGTGTGTGTTTTTTACGTGAAAAAGTGACCGAAAAAGCTTAGCGCTTACGTGGTAACATTAATGCGATTAGTATAAAAACATATAAACATTAGTATAACATATAAAGAAAGAAAGAAAGACCCCGAGGGCCTTTCCAAAAAAAGGCCATCACCCGAGACGGGGATGACTCGTCTCATGCGCATGTGACTTCACCAGTACCCACACCCTTCCACCGGAACACAGTAATGCGAGCGCTACAGCTTGGCGGCAGATTCCAGGTGTGGTGGCAGTACCTCTCCGGACGAACTTGGCAAAAGTTCTACTGCTGCTTTTCTTTGCTCCTTTAGCATCACCCAGGGGTACGTGTAGGGCATCAAAGGGTACACACCTACAGACGCGAGCAACTGGACAGCAAAGCGTCAGTCTCGTAGGAGTCTGGGCATCACAGGAACAGCTCACGGTGTGTGTGTATGTGTGTACTCGTATATGGTTTTATGTGCTATGCTTTATTTAGTTCATAGTTCATAGTTGTAATGATGTAATGATCTTTTTAAAGGAACCTCTAGATACTATAGTAGAAAATGTTAGGTGAAAAAAACGGTGTCTACTATATCTTTGGTAATTTGACGATGGAGATGACTATACGAGCTTCAAGTGGTTTAATAATATCGGATATGTATAAAACGCTTATTTATCCCGTAACCAGATCACTAGGGTGGAACGGTACGTGTTGCCTTTGAAGTTTTATCATCGACGAAGTTTAAAGAGGTACACGCCTTCAGCCCGTCTTCTGAGGATTAACTTGGGGTTATGTGTTATATATTTAGAAAGGTTGGGGGTCAACGGTTCCGTAGTCTAGTTCCAATCCGGGTCCAGGCACAGTTTATAGATTATTTATTTACCTTAGGTACATTGAAGAACACTTCTACATAATACATTCTAACAGCACACATACAAGATAACAATTATTGTATAATAAAAACATAACATAAAAAACATAAACACACTGTGCATGAAATACTTAAAGTTTCATATCTTGGTTATTTATGTTGTTTATATATTTTTTAAGAAATGGAGATTCTTCAGTATAGTACGTATGCAACGAGCTTTGTTGAGTATTTATAATGTAAAATATTTTTGTGAAAATTGTGGTTTCACAATCATAAATTTTAACTTAAACAGCAAAAACCTATCTATACACAAAATTTTATCCAAATCGTTGGAGCCGTTTCTGAGACACGCGAAATAAGTTTATTTAACTAAGAGAATTGTTCGTTTAAACTAATATGATAAGATTTATATCATAATATGTAAGTAGCAGTTCTCTGTGTAGTAGTTTATTTCCATTTATTGTATATGTATTCGCTTACTATTATAAGTTAATCAACAATATTAATATTTTTTTTAAATACCAAATTCCTTTATAATGTTAGTACTATTTTTGTATTTTTCATAACGTATGTACACTTTCACGATTTTTTTTCAATAAGTTAAGCAGAGCCCTTGAAAAATGGCCAGCTACTTCCACGTAGCTAATACTATCCTTCAATAAAACAAACCCTTCCATAATACCCCTCAGCAGAACGAATATATGACCCCAAGGGTAAATTTACATATTTAATGAAAGAACTTTGATACGAATGAGGGACGAAAGTTTTCCCAGCGAAATGAGAGTGCTTCTCCGTTCAACCCACAATTTTTATACCCAATATTATGTTTGCCTGTTCAACCTAAAACATATGCTTCGTTCTACCCAATCCAAAAATCTAAGTCCTAGTGTATTCTAAACGGTCGCCGTAATGACTGACTGATACGGGATACAATCATGCATAACATAGCTTAATGATTAGTAATAATGAATTTAATCAAGTATACCCAAGTATAAGTAAGTATATTATATAATAAAAAGTATATCCTAATATATCAAACATGTCCTTTATAGACCGATGTTATTTATAACCGATGTGCCCCAAACCGGTTTCATTAGAAATGCGAAAATGGTTTTAGACCACTAAAACAATGGATAAAGCAAAAAATGTATGTATTCTTTTTTCAGCGTAGTTAGCACACGATGCTAGTATTTAAATAATATGTGTCATTAGCGTTGGAGTTAAACCTTGCTTGTTAAATTAGCTATTAATATTCATGGCTGCATTATAATAATCGCGATTTGATTTTTGCACCGCTAATGCTAGGCCTTGTATACTAACTGTGGGCACTAAAGGTACTTTTAGATCTCCTTACGTTGCAAAACCAGCACATAACCTACGTACGAGGGATGAAAAAAGCAAGTATTTTACTACTTCTTGAAGAGATTTTTAGCTGATAGGCACCGCGTTGGCAACACCTCAACTGTTGATAGCGTCTATAGGCGACGGTAGCCACTTACCATCAGGTGGGCCGTTAGCTTGTGTGCTTCATCATTCAATTAAAAAAAAAAAAAAATTCTCTACTGTATAGATGCTAGAAACAGTAGTTGCATCAGTGAGCCACCAGTGCACAGCGCCTAGACTCGAGTCGAGAGAAAAAATTCAAGTCTAAAGTGCTCGCCGTAGCTGCCAAGAAGATTGTCGTATGGAGCTGGATGGGAGAGAGATTGTTACCAAAGACTTAAAAAAACTGTTTTTTTTTTTAAACTCCAACATAATCGAATTATATTTGCAGCGAATAATTCGCAGCGATTCGATCGGGCGGTTGTGAAAGAGACCCAAGCAAGCTATAGTTATACATTCATAAATAAGCACTTACGAGCTAATTTAAAGGCAACTTGCACGGCTCAATCTGCCAACCCGTCATTACGTTGATTACCGTGGTAGGTGCCTCGAGCTTGCCCTAATTATTGTATTACATTTGGCTTTTGACATGCAGATAGAGCATATTCAATGGTATTATAGAGCGCCGTGTTTCGCAAGCGATGTCGTAATTAATTAACTTCTTGCGTGTGTCCCACTCTGGTGTCGAAGTTTTCAAGCTGCCCGAAGGCGTCTGACATGGCTTACCGACTAGTCTTCATGCCACTAAACGGTCATCCATCCAACTTCTGACTGGACTGAGAGTTGCTAAATTTTGGTTGTAATTAAAAAAAAATCATCAGACGATGTTAAATCTCTACAAAAAGTATGTAAGAGTAAAAAACAACAACAATAATAATATAATTCTGGTATTAAAAAAACACCCGTTTGCTAGGCTTGTATCTGTAAGTCCTGATTTCAAAAGACCTCGTGTCAGCCATGAGCTGAAGGCTGAAAAAATCACCAAGTATTTGTTATGTTGGCCGATTTGCTGTCAGTCAAGTGCGAGTCGGGCTCGCGCACCAAGTGATTTGTAACTTCGCTTTTATTAGTAGCCCTGCCTTCGACTCGAAGGGTTCAATTCCCAGCCGTGACACACTTTGTGTGGTGAGCATGAATGTTCTCGGGTCTTGGGCGTTTGTCTTGCGTTTCTGTTCGTCCATGCCATCTGCGACACAGGGAATGCTAGTGCAGGGGTATAATTGTGTAAACGTTTAATTAGCTTATTTATTTCAGGATATACTTCCAATATGGCCGCTAACCAGATCAGCAAAAGCCCCATCGTGGAATTGCCAGCGAATTCCTGTAATTGGCGTCGCACTACGCGAGGTAAACTCAATTAATTGTTATTAGCTCAGCCGGGGAGCTTACGGCGTAGTGGACTAACTGAAGGAATATATAAACTCGGGGGATGAGATAAAACGTTTACACACTCATACCTCTGCACTAGGATTCCCTGTGTCGCAGATGGCATGGACAAATACAGAAACACAAGACAAACACCCAAGACCCGAGAACAAACTTCATGCTCACCACACAAAGTGTGCCCCGGCCGGGAATCGAACCCGGGACCCCTCGCTTCGAAGGCAGGGCTACTACCAACTAAGCCACGGAGCCGTAGTAGTTGCGTAGTTCTTATACAAAAGATTGTATTTATTACGTTTATATAGATATCCTGTAGCTGGTTGTAATGTGCCTTCTGCGCTGCAGGTCATAGGTTCGACTCCTACGTAGGAGGAGTAATGTTTGTTCTGTATCAGGGTAGTTATTATATATGTAGATATTATATCTTAATATATATAAATTACGTGTCACGATGTTTGTCCGCGATGGACTCCTAAACTACTTAACCGATTTTAATCAAATTTGTACACCGCGTGCCGTTTGATCCAACTTGAAAGATAGGATAGCTCACATCTCAATTTATGATCGCAATATTATTTTATTGCAATAAAATTATAATATCATATGACAAAAACGTTAGCCACAGCAACGCGTGGCCCGGTCAGCTAGTTATTATATAGATATATATATATAAAACAATTCAAGTCTTTGTTAAGTTAAGTCTTTACTTGAGCCCCTCGCCCGCTTGCTCTACAATTCAGGACATCGTCTGATATCGGTGGGTTCGTGTCGACGCCACCTCTGAACCACAATAAATATATTTAGGCAAATCACGACACTTTCATTAACTTCTACCGCTTGAGACTAATTAAAGCACTTGGCTTTGGGTGTCTCTCGAAATTTAATTAATTACTTTTACACGCTGTCGAAATTACTTGTGTGTATTTTGACGTGTCCAAACTATAATTGAGATCTTAAGGAATAAATGAGTTGTTTTGAGCAGATGAACAAACACAAGACAAACACCCAAGACCCGAAAATATTAATGCTCACAACACAAAGTGTGTCCCGGTTGGGAATCGTACCCCCCAAAGGCAAAGCTAATGAGCCGTCTAAAGTTTGCATTGTGCATGCCACCTGCGACATAATAATAATAATAATAATAGTCATAATAGTATTTATTGGTAAATTAGATATTACAGGTCAACATTTTTTGATACATAAAAAAATTATAAATAATAGTTCATATGTCAAAGAAATTTAATTAAAATTAATATGCTGCATACAATAAAGGTAATACGTATACGTTCTAGTTCAGAGGCATGAAAGTGAGGCGAAAAAGACAGACAAATTTCCATATTGTTTTTGTGTATATTATACATATAGTAATGTAGGCTCACGGCAGGCCGACACGCTAACTACAGTAATTCCCAAAAGGCCAGAGTTAAACATACATTTAATCTATAAGTTTTGCCTGCCCTGGTTTGGAACATTCAATCCATATTGAAGGTACAAAATTTGAAGTTACTGCGAGTATAATTTCATCAAGATCGATTTTTTATAAATATTACGGTGGCTGTGGAGTTAGATTTTTGGATTGGGTAGAACAGAGCGTTTTGGGTTGAACGGATAAAAATTTTTATTGGGTAGAAAAATTGTGGGTTTAACGGGGAAGCACTCGACATTCCGGGGTCGAGTACTTGCTTAGTTTGATAATATAATTTTAATTCGCTGTAGAATTTCGCAACCATTTCATTATACCTTTAAATTTCGAGATATTTTGAGATAAAACATATTAGTTCCAGAATTTGATAAATGTTAAATATCGTGTTGGGCCGAGCTGATGGCCGTAAACAGCAATAGGACTTAGGTCCTTCGCTGCCATGTGAGAAATATCACTGAGATGTGACGTCCGGCATGTACTAGATACTCTCAACTGAAAAATTATATTAAGGCGACACAAAAAATAAATTCGAAAAATATCTTTTAAGCCGCGCTTTAAGTGGGAAATGAAGTCACAGCTTATGGAGGTAACAGCCTGTACAATGCGCCATTCGCGCATGCGCACAACAAAAACGTATTTCTCGTCCACTTTAAATTTATTGCGATAATAACTTAATTATCAAAATCGAAATTCTATAAACACTTTTTTATTCAACTATACTGGTTTTAGTCTTAAAACTCTTTATATAGCATCGTGTGGGTGAGATTGCGGTCAAGCTCTAAAACTACTATCTTAATCCTAACTAATATTATAAATGCGAAGGTGAGCTTGTTTCATACCATAATTATTCAACCGATTATTATGAAATTTTGCATACACGTTGTCAGGGGTACAGAAACGGACAAAGGGAATATTACATTGATTAAAAAAATCTACCATAACGTGAGCAAAGCCGCGGGCAAAAGCTAGTCCTTGATAAAAGTAAGTTGGTAAGCTACAATACAAAGATATAGTCTGTGGTGCACGTGTAAGTTCTGAGGATCAGCCGGCAGATATACGCGAGTTTAATAAAGCCAGCCCGCGGGGGAATGGCTCGACATGGAGCAAGCAAGTGCGGGGCCCGTAGCAAACCTTGAAGGCACTCCTGGGGCCTAACGAGTGTTCTGGGAGTCTGCATTGGGAGTTACCGAACAAAAGATGAAATTCACATCACTGAATTTATTATAACGAATACTTAGAAGAAAACAAAAATATTTCACAATCATAATAATAAACAAATTGACTAGTATATAAATAAAAGAAAATAATTATTTGATATGAAATCATTCAAAGTTTATTTAGACAAACCTTCTCATTCTCAGTATATTAAAACATGTAAATGTACCAAAATCATTAGTTTTGCGAATTTTGAAGAGGATTTTTTTTTGTTTTACTTTCTTTTTATCTAGAAACTACGCTTTTTGGAACATATTTCTTATATTCACTTGTTATTTCTCTTTAAGCAAATTTTTAAATTTTTATGAGAAATAAATATCTTAAGCCGTTCTAGAGCCGTATCTAGAAACCCTCGATGTAGCCTATGTGTTAATCCAGCATCTTAACTATTCTGGTACCAAATTTCATCCAAATCCGTTCGGCCGTTTGAGCATAAAGGAGGAACAAACATACACAACATACATACAAACTTTCGCCTGTATAATATAAGTGTGATGCCTAACCATAGTTTGTAAGCTATTTTTTACTAACACAATATGTATTTCTTATTTTACTGATCTGAAATAAATGTTAATTTTTATATTTATTTACCATTTTAGAATTTTGTTGGTAGATCTTAGAATACTATTGTGACGTCAAGTAATCAATATGTACCTTGCCTAGTCTAAATATATATATTATCACTCAAAATAACTCTCAGGCGGAGGGTTTGGAATGGATGCGCGGGGCCCACTTCGGTGCGGGGCCCGTAACGTTAGCTACTCTTGCTACGGTTAACCCGGCACTGAGGGCCGCTCCTGTTTTTGTAATTAAAATGTTTAAACACGCGCCCCGGCCATCGGGGTGTAATTTCCCCCGGGTGCGTTATACTCCTATCTTATTTGGTATTTATTAAAACCTTACGTACACTTGTGCTTGTTGTAATAACGGAAGATATCAATATTATTATTATTTACTCGCTGTTCCTCGCGACTTTGTCTGCGCCAAATTTGAAAATTGAATTGAAAAAAGAAATGCTTTTTTGTATATACACAGAACTTAAAAGTAGAGAGACAGGAAGACAAAAAAAAATTTTTTTTTTTGTTATGAATACCGTGTTTTAATAACTGTTATTTTGACATAACATACCCCTTAACTTAAATTCCCTGATTAGGAGTCGCAGATGGCATGGACAAACAGAAACACAAGACAAACACGAGAGAACATATTTCATGCTCGCCACAGTGTCTCGGCCGGGAATCGAACCCGGGAATCCTCGCTTCGAAGGCAAGGCTACCACCAACTAACCGCGGAGCCGTCTATATATCCTTTCCTTAATATATAAAACACATTAATTGTTTCTACTTAAGTCTTTGAAACCATCCATCCGATGTGCCCCAAACAGGTTTCATTAGAAAAGCAATAATGCGAAGACGGTTTTAGACTACTAAAACAATGCATTAGGCATAGAATGGGCTATTCACTAATATTGTATAAAAAAAACATTGGTTATTAAAACACGTGAGTACATCACAATTTAAAGCAAGGTATTGACAAAAATCTTTCCGCGGAAAAAATATATAAAATATTTACAAAAGAAGTACTTGCTAATTAAATGCTTCTTTACTTTATCCATAATAGTAACAGCAAATATTACGTATATTTAATTAAAATACCGTTTAAGTGGCATTACAGCTCATTATAACTGTTGGCATGGAGTTAAAATACTTGAAATGATTCCAATTATTAAGCCATGGAATATTTTTATTTTAATGTATCGATAGTGCCGGGACGAGCTGAAGGCCCAGCTGGTGTTAACTGGTTACTTCTGCCCATTACAGCAATACGACTTAGATCCTCCGCAACCGAAGTATGAGAAGACCCAATTCACACTCGAGATGTCTCATGTAAGTGTAATTTCACCGTCACCCACACCCTTCCACCGGCAAACAGCAATGCGAGTTCACCACTGCTTGGCGGCAGATTAAACAAACTACTGGCCAACTATCCAATTAACTTACCATTCGTATGAAATCCAATTAAGTTTTAACTTTATGGTTGCATGTCAAAACAAGAACTTTAGTTGAAAATTTTCTGAAAATGTTTACGATAATTTTAATAGGGCGATGTAAATAACAATGTAACAAGGAAATGGACGACTTCTAAATTGGATTCTTTGCCTTCGGAGCGACAGGTCCCAGTTTCGACTTCAGCTGTGGCAAATATTATGTATAACTTGTAATATAAATTTCATATTCATTATCAAGATGTTTAACTACGTAGACATTAGGAACATTAATATTGCTTGTGAACAGGTTTATGCTGGCGAAAAGTAAGTAATTGTTGCATGAGGTTTCTTGTTTATTCTTCCCCGAAAAGGGGTAGGATAGGGTTTGAACAAGTGCTAGTCTTAGTGTTAAGAAAGCATGTTCTGGTAAGCTCAATTTTTTTTTTAATGTGACGTTTCCTAGTATTTTTTTTATGAATTCAACGGAAATAAGGTATTTTGACTTTGATATAGCAATTAGCTTACGAGTAACTGATAGATACAAGGACCAAAGTACGTTGCAAATTAGATATAATCCAAGCCTAGTCTATTATCTAGCCTATTATCTAGAAGGAAATGAAATTTTCACTTATTCTCGGATATTGGCTGTTTGGGAAGTGTGTGTCTATGCCACATGCGATAAAGTGAATCCTAGTGCCTAAAATGTGTAAGCGTTATACCGGAAGAGGAAAACGTCCATTGCTTCATATCCAAAAGCCGAGGTCGAACTGTGCCGAATATAAATTGAATTAATTGCAACGTACCCTCGATGTCCTTCCGATTTGAAAGGTAAAAGAAATAAAATCTGTAAATGTAGTCAATGGATGTAAATTACGTAATTATTGGAATACAATGCAGCTTAATGAACTTATCGGGGAGAATGGCAACCTGTCAAGGCAGAGCAACGTGAATCTACCTATTTAAAGCTTCTACTGTATACTTAACTTATTGTTACTATATTTATAGGCATTTATTTGTATACTGAACAAATAAATATTGAATTCCAGGAGGAACATCTAAATAAACTCGAGCGTCTTCAAAATTTTTGTATTCGATTTATTTTCGGTCTTTGAAAATACGACCATTATATCTGAATATCGTGATAAACTCCCATGACCCTCTATCCGCCTTCACTGCAATGCTCACATCCTTTCGCTACTCTGTGGGGTCCCTAACAATGTGCACTCCTTGCTATTTGAAGGTACGGTTCGAGCTCCTTCGTTCATCGAATCCACGCACTCTTCGCCCTCCAAAAGGCCTACTGCTAAAAACTCCAGCACAAAACTATAATAGCTTGTATAGGAACTCGTTTATGGAACGCGTTACCAGTCTCCATAAGACAAGAAGAGATACCAGACTGTTTATAATTGTTCATTTTAGTTTTATATATTTATGTACTATCGTTTTACATAGCAAATAGATATTTTAAAGGATTTTTGGGTTTTACACCATGGTCATACCATTCTGTGACAGCTAAAATTTCAAAAGATGCAGGGCATCTTTATAAACAGGGCATCTATAAAAACAGGGCAGACATACAAACAGAAGGTGTTGAGAGCCTTCCGCCCTCACCAAAAGCCCGCGTAAAGTTATGAAGGCCATCCGCGGACAATAAAAACAAAATACATAAAGACGTATGCTTGATAATAGGGTTGCCATTACTCTTCGACACGGAGCCTTAAATATAACATTCGAATCTAAATCTATACTTTACTCATGTATATTCGATTAATTCCCGTCTATTTTCTTGCGTGGCAACACTAAGTTTTGTTCGGCATTTATAGTCCATAACTGATAATGAGTGACAACAAGATATTTCCACCAATTAGAAGTCTCATTCACTGCGGGGGATATTGTTAACATCCTCATCAGCCGCGAGTAACATCGCTTGGAGGAAAAACACTAGTCTACACACCGCAAATGAGTAAGTATCATAAATATTCATGGACCTTTCACACAGCGACATCTAGCCCCAATATAAGCATAGCTGGACTGTGGAGTCGTACGTTTTTGATAAATATATATCTACACTAGCAGCCCGTCCCGGCTTCGCACGGGGTAGTGACATAACTACAATAGTTGGACATATGCTACCGCGGAGTTTTTTGTAGACATTATGATGTTCTTCAATATTGTTGTACATTATTTTGTTCTATCGCTAATAGTTTCGGCAGCGCATTCGACGAAAGACATTTTAAGACTCATTTTTCTACACCTTCGGTTACATTGTTCAAATTTTACCAAGGATCCGTAATTTTTTTCAAAATGAAATGTAGCCTATGTCAAATTGGAAGAATGTAGCATTCTATTGGTGAAAGAATTTTTTAAATCGGCCCAGTATTTTTTGAGCCTATTCATTACAAACATAGGTACAAATCTTTCCTCTTTATAATATTAGTGTAGATTAACACTCCGACCCAGAACGAAAATCTATGTCCGTCACACAAATGCTTGCATATTCGCCCAGAGAACAGAGCTACTGCTTACTGGACTGTGAGACCTATCTAAATATAAACAAACAAACGCTCACAAACTCAAACCCTTGCAGTAGAATGCCCTGTTTCAAGTAGAATGGACAACAATCACACAATTTCCAGCAAAATAGAGATGTGGTTTTTCCAATTTATTTGTGTGTCGAATGTTAATCTTAGCGTTTGTATGTGTGTCTTCTTCGATAGTGTATTTATGTTTAAAGCTATTTGTATCTCTCCACTCATTGGCTTAGTAAGTATTCTTTTTTTATTTTAATGGTTATTATAAACCATGAAGAAATTTTATCTCAGATTTTACCAACAATTTTTTGCTTTCGAAGATAATAGAGATGTATGCGAAGAGTACACGCAATTAGCTATTTTACTAGCGCAGGGGTGCTCGGCTTTTCTCTACTATAATAGGCATGTATACTACATATTAACCTTCGTCGTATCTCACTATATCTGTTGCTGAAAATTGCATTAAAATACGTTGCATAGTTTAAAAGATCTAAGCGTACAAACAGAGAGCGACTTTGTGAAGATATGTATTAATACTCTGTAAATATATTGATTGATAACGCTAAACGCAACGCTTCTTTAGGAAACAGAAAAATTTCTGGTTCTATATCTACATGAATTTGATTTAAGGTGTACTTTTGTTAAAGTTATCTAGTTACATAAACCATTTTCTGTCATGTACAAGTAGATATGAAAACCAACTATGAGTCAGGCCACGAATTCCCACCCCGTTTAGCTTATCTAACAAGATTGGATGTGAAATTTTGTAATAAGCGGTGGACATGTCAGAAAAGAGACTTTTTAGTTGTTAATGAAAATTCCGCTTTGTAAATCATTCACATTCAGGGCACAGATTTAATCTCTTTTCTCAAAAGGATGGCCTTTGAAAGCTATCGCCAAGTTGTAATTCGTTTAAATATTCACAAAGAGCGTTTGTATAGGACTCTATATAATTAGTTGTCTTTGGTGGAACTACCGGAACGGGAGCTTGTCTCTGCATTAACGATTCATTCGAGGGATATGAGTTATCGAGGGGAGATGGTGGTGGTCAAAACTTTCACTATAATATTTGCAGTCAGTGGGACAGTGGTCAGTGGGCCTGGATTGAAACTAGCTTCCATCGAAAACTGCTTCGAATTATATGAATGGCCCTACAACATATGAGATACTTAAAACATTGTGTTATTTCTATAATAGAACTCTGTTGTACAAATAATACAATGTTTCTGAATATTTCATTAAATTCAATATTTTATTCCCTGATTCACTGATATGGTTAAGTGACCATATCAGATTGTAAAAATACACACAAACATCCACTAATGATCGAATCTAATAAAGTAAAAAATAAAAGTAAAACGGTTCTGAAACAAAAATATGTAATAAGATGTGCTAAATTTTCTCAGTAGAAAATTAACTTAAATATGGAATTAAATTCATGTTATAAGGACGTAATTAAAACAAATTTTATTTAATAAAGAGTGGCGTTTACAAGTATTTTTTAAGAATTCAACAGAAATAAAGTATTTTGACTTTGACTTTGACTTCACTGGTTAAAAGTCTTGGCAAGCTTAATAAGTTTTTCGCTTGAAAAATTGACGTGCGCTAAAACCAAATAGGAAAATTATCGCGAGAAAACTGGTATGTCTTTCAACTATAATAATTCAAATACAATCATCAATCCATTCATCCATCTATCAATCCCGATTAGACTCCCTTGGGAAATCACAGCCCATTTACTGGCGGAAATTTTGTTATCCTGGCAACATATTCGTTTGCTTGCGTACAGTTTCAAGTTTGAGTATTCACTCCCTGAGGTGGATGTAAAGCCTTACATCCTTGTAATTTCACCGGCACTTCCTTATACTGGAATACAGCATCGCGAGTGAATCACTGCTTACCGGCGGATTACCAGGTGATCGCACCCGGTAATCCGCCTGGCAGTACTTCTCCGGACGAACCCGGCGTAGATACTACTGCTACTTTAGGTTGCTTCTTTCGCACCAAAAAACCTTTCTTACGTGTAGGTGTTTCTGAGGTTACTCTAAGGACCTAAGGACTCAAGACTCCGTGGCTTAATTGGTATTAACCCGGCCTTCGAAGCGAGTGGTTCCGGGTTCAATTCCCGGCCGGGGCATACTTTGTGTGGTGAGCATAAAGTTTGTTCTCGGGTCTTGGGTGTTTGTCTTATCTTTCTGTGTTTGTCCATGCCATCTGCGACAGGGAATCCTAGTGCAGAGGTATGAGTGTGTAAAACGTTAAAAAAGTTAAAACGTTAAAGAAATATGACCCCTCAAAATGCAACCATACGAATAAAAGTCTGGTTGGAAACTAAAATTGATACACTTGAAACTCTAATGCATACCAGCGATGTACCACAGGGTATGTTACAGTTAAATGCTGACACGTGTTGTTGTTGGGGACAGTGTTGACAAACCTCCGTGCGTATTACGGGACACTTGTACAAACAAACACCACATACTTGCCTGCTTTCATTATACCTACAGAGAATAGCAGGTCATTCAGGAAATAGCGATTGTGACAAAGTACTCGACTGCGCCAGAAGGAGAGTTATGTTTATCGAGTGTATGTATGTATATTTGTTTGGCTCGCTCTGTAGCCTAAAAGACTTAATGGATTTAAGCTTGAGAGGAGTCATTAGATTCGTCTTAATGGTGAGAGTGATATTAGTTATATCAAAATTATTTAAACTAAAATGAAATCTTCAGAAACATTTTTTTATCAAAACCGTTCGAGTCTTATTTATTATATTAAAATACAGGGTTTTAGAAATGGCTCACAAAAATATATAAAATCTATATGTTTAAATGTAATTTGGATTTTTTCACGCACTTGTTTTTTTTTTCAATAGTTCCTGGTTTTATTATTAAAGCTGGCCCACCTGATTTTAAGTGGTTACCACCGCCCAAGTACGAGTCGGGTCCTCCCCTACAGCAGTATGAAGTGACCCAAGTCGCATCGCGTTGCGCCCGTTCGAGACGGGGATGTAACGTCTCAGCGTCCGTTATTTCACCAGCACCCACACCCTCAATTTTAATCAGTTAGAAACTTGAATAATATTATTTTGGTATAAGGTCAGCCTGCTGCTTCTGTTGACAGAGGTTCGCCACAATCAGTTGTTATCTCACTGGGACAAAGTTCAGATGCCAATATGACGAAACAAGAATAGACTTATCGAAATGTTGTTCTTTTGATTCGTTCTATTTCGCAGTTCTATGTAAGTCACCGTGAGACTAAACAGTCCTATTGTAGGGTAAAAACCTCCCCTAATGTACCCCAGCTATTACGCTAAACAGCTATTGTAGGCCAGTTATTTAAGGTGTCTAATTCGTCTCTTCATCTCTGATGTGGTCTGCTGCGCCGCCGTCTTATTGCGTCTATGTACAAAAGTACAATAAATGAATCATAATATCCTTCGAGCTGTTTCCGCGCGCAAAAGTAGCTTATGTGTCAATTCAGAATATAAGCTATCCAAGCAGGTTCCAAATTTGTTTTAGCCGTTGAAGCGTGAAGGAGAAACAAACATACACACACATTCATACAAATTTTCACCTTTACAATATTATTGTGACACGTGAACCACCTTAAATTGATTTGATTGTAATGAATTGCTCTCATAAAAAAAGTATCTACTTTTTATAAAGTAACACTCGTATTATAAAGTAGTGGTTAAAGAATAAAGTACCTATTTCTAAAGTACTGAGACTAAAGAAAGAAAAAAAAATCAAATTTGATAACTGAATCTGTTCTCCTCCCGTTGTTTTTCCGCAGAGAAACGTTTTGGGTTATTTCAAAAGTTTTTTTTCACCTCGGTTATCTAACCTTAAATTTTAAGTCGGTTAATGAATGAAACCAGAAAGATGATTACATAACTATTTACATCAACAGTATTTGATAGAACAAAACTTTTATCAACCTCCATTTGCTCTCAAGAATCTTTTGTAAGATACATTAAATTTGTCTATTTCTTTGAAAAGCATTTAACAAAGTCTACTCGTAGTAAAGTAACACGCTGTCAACAATGCGAAGGGAATTCCTTTGATATTGGAAACTAGACACTCTTTTCAGACGCGCAGTAGAGAGCTGATAGGAGCTTGCCTGGCTAACGAGGAGTCCAGGATTCAATGTTACGGCTTTGTCATTGATTGTCCATATAGAGGAATGCATTATAAATTCTCGTACTTCGGTAGGGAGGAGTTTACTGCTGTTGTTCAAGTATCAAGTAGGCTGTCAGTAATCCTGTCAGAAACAGTCGTCAAAAGTGACGGCACGTGCTGGACGCCCGCCTAATTTCAAGTAGTTACTTCCATAGCAACAGAAATACTACTTAGGTCCTTCCTGATCGAAATAGGAAGATACAAGTCCTTTATCCCAGGGGGTACGTGTAGGAAACCTACGGACGCGAGCATCTGGACGCTGTAACTTCAAGTAAATAACTACCGGTTAAATAACAGGCGCATCAGACGTTTCATCCCCGTCGCGGATGGCGGGCGCAACGGAATGCGACTTGAGTTTTGTAGCCTTCTCGTCTTGGGTCGAGGAACATCTGACTCGTACTGCCGTTGTTATGGGCGGACATAACCACTTAACATCAGGTGGGCGTTCAGCTCGTTACGTACATCAATAAAAAAAGGATTTGTACAACTCCTGAGGTCTTACCGCAACAAAAGTCCAACAAAACATGATCGCAACCAACAAAGTAAGCGCTTGAGTAATGTTCTCGTTATGTAAATACTGCTTCAGAGGGCGCTTCATAATCCCTCATTTACGTGAGGGAGACAATATGGGTCTCGCTAAACACCTTTTGTATGCAAAAAGATTTTCCCGCGCATTACTCACAATATACCCATCAACCAGTAATGACACTGACCGGTAATTATTTTACTAATGAAATAAAAAAAACACAAGTGAGTTGATGAGGCGGTCGTAGTCGACGGATAACATTTTTGAATGTATGAAAGCATTTTCAAAGCATTTTCGTCGACTGAGACGTAGATCAGATACAGATCCCAAATACATTGCACTGTGGATGTGTGGGTTCGTTTCCCACTCAGGACAACAACAAAATCCCGAGCGAAATTCAATTACTGACAATAAATAAATTTAAAACTGTCATCAAACGTAAACTTGTCGCAAAAGCTTACTATAAAATATCAGATTACCTAGATGACAAAAAGGCTTGGGAATGAATTTGCTCCACTCTAGACGCAGGACCATATTCGCGAATATGTAATACTGTCTCCGAGGGGTTTCTTGTCTACTTCTTCCCCTCGGGTGGGTGGGTTAGGGTTGGAACAGACGTAAACTTAACAAATAAGATAAGCTTAAACATGAAAACTGACTGTAATTTGACATATCTGTGTGCATGTAATGTGCCTGGGGAGTTCCTGTGACACGTTATATGCTCACGAATATGTGCATGTGTAAAATTTGACGTGTCCAAATGATACTTGAGATCTAAAGGAATAAATGAGTTTGAGTTTGAGTTTGACAAGCATTTGTGTGTCGAGCATGTTTTTTTTTGTGTCTGGATGTTATCAGTTATCTAGTTCCCATCGTACAAGCTATGCTTAGTTTGGGGCTAGATAGTGCTGTGTGAAATGTCCATGAATTCTTTTTTATGCATTAAAGAAATAATTATATTACCCTTACTGTTCAAGTAGTGTTGTGTTGTTAGCTCACGTAGCGAGGGTATACAAACATTGTTGGCATGGGGACAAAGGGCAGAGCTTTTTGTAGCGTTACAAAAACATAGGACGTAGGACATCCGTTTGAACTGTGCCACTGATGGCTCTAAGCAGAGAACTGCCCGATCATTTTAAGGATTCCGTAGCCAAATGAAAATTGGTTCTCATACTTATCAAAGTTAGGGGCAGTAGATATATATGTACATATAACAACGGATGATATATGAATATACCAATATTAGAGGTTTCTAAAGATGAGTTTCTAATAACACAACGCAATATCAGAGAAATTGTGTAATTCAAACTACTTGAGATCATTATTAATGAAGAGATATATTAATAAAATTATTTGAACTTGGAAAACACTTTAAGCGAAAACTGATTGAATCTTAATAGAACACGATGGAAACCCTCAGGTTGAGAATAAGAATCTCACTTGGCTGGGTTTTACAGATAGTCATCCACGCTAATGACAAACGCAAGAAAAACAACACCCGAAAATAAACTGAATGTTAGATAACCTCAAATTAACCCCGCCTGGACACTCAAAGTCAAAGTTAAAAAAAATTACCGAGCCGTCTTGTTATTGTTCGATCCCGATCGGAAAGTATACTCATTAGTTTAAGTACCTCTAATGATGATACTGACCTTCGAGGCGCCGCAATTCTTGGAAAATGCTCCGTGAAATCTACTGCCACTAGAATATTAATCGATAATGGCTTTGGTATGCCCACTCACGTATCCAACTGCCATGCTTACCTGCAAAAACCAAAGTGCTTCGTTAGTTTATTACCAATAAACTATTGGATTACTTGCATTCGGCGGCGGGGATGGCGGGGATTTTCAGGGTGACACGGTCGAGCGATAGGAGAAGTTCTGCAGAAGTTCTGCCTGGTAATCTTCTGCCAAATGGTGCACGTGTTCAGGTGGGTTTTGATGCCGGTAAAATACCAGACTGATGAGACGATACACCATCGTCTCTAATTGGCTTGACTTGAGTCTTCTCATACATCAGTAGGGAATGATTTGTGCCGTATTGTTGTTGTATGGGCGGCAGTAATCACTGAAAATCAGGTAACCAGCTTCCGTCACTTTAGTAAAATGAAAAATATAATTCACGTTTTTTTTAATATTCTTTCACGTAATGTTTATATGTATAATACATACAGAACTATATAGTAGAGAAAAAGCAGATAATTTTATCTTTTTGGAATGATGTCGTAAAAACATATTTTTGGGTGCTTACGGTGCTAATGCTGGCTTGACTCGAGATGGAACAAAATGATGTATTAATGACGTTACATTAGACTAAAGCCTTCTATACTTCGTAGGTACCTAAGTTGTCATGTACAGTATTCGTGTTCGGGAAATGATAAACGCACTGACGTATTGCTCTGAACGGCTGGCAAGTCAATGACAAGTTTAGAGGCGGAATGTTTACGTGGTCGGATCAAGGTTGGGTCGCGCCCCGAGAGATCAACACTGTCATACCAGCAATAAGTGCGCACTTATGCAAAATAACATACATCTTGTAAGATTATGCCTTTGATGTTTGTCACAACCTACTCATTATACAGATACAAAGACATATACTGGTTGTAAATTCTTAAAAGTCATGAAATAGACATTTTTAAGTTTTATAAAGTAGTGCTATGCAGATAACCTAGAATTATTTCTAGGCTTAATTAATACTGGTTATTGTGACAAGCTGAATGACCAACAACGTAGTTTAAATTCTTAAAAAAATCGTATTAGTAAATTTCTTAAATAAATCCGTTAATGTACTGATAAGATTAATGCTACGGTGACTTATTGCTTAGGTTTATTGTGACTATGTCCACCTGATGTTAAATGGTTGCCGCCGCTACACACGTCAAAAGTCAAAAATCTTTATTTCCGTTGAATTCTTAAAAAAAAATTGGAAACGTCAATTTTTTTCTTAATAAATAAGTACCTACGATAACGTGTATTCTTAAAGCTAAGTGTTCAAACCCTATCCGACCTTCCATGGGGAAGTATGAGAAGACGCAGTCAACTTACGCCCTTCCACCGGAACACAGCAACGCGAGTGTCTACCAGGTGTGGTGGCAGTACTTCCGGCAAACTCGGCACAAGTTCAACTGCTACTTTTGGATTGCTTCTTTCGCACCACCCGGGAGACACGTGTAAACACCCGGACCTACTGACGCGAGCACCGTGGTCTCCCATCTCCGTCTCCGTATCTTTGAAAGTTCACCGGTTTTTCCGATGTTAACATATCAACAGGTTTATGAGTAGAGTTAGTAACGTAATGTGAAGGTCATGTCACGGACCTTAAAACAAAACCGCCAAAAACTATGTTTTCTTGCAAATTCAGTTTTTGTAAGTCTAACCTGACGACACACGTAATATTATAATGAAACTCTGTTTAGTGTAATTTATTTAATTAACTTTCTATGCTAGACGCAAAACCATATTTGCGAATGTGTGATACTGTCTCCGAGGGGTTGCTTGTATGTTTCCTCGGGTTGGTCGGTTAATGTTGGAACAGATGTAAACTTAACAAATAACACTAGCTAAAACATGATAACTGACTGTAATTTGACATATCTGTACATGTAATGTGCCTAAGGACTTTGACAATTTATATGCTAAGGGCTCCAGTGACAATTTATATGCTCACGAATATGTTTAAGCCCCCGATGGCCCGACATAGCTTATGCCAAATGATACTAAAGATCTAAAGGAATGAATGAGTTTGAGTTTACATTGGGGTCACCGAACCAATTGCTTCTGTGCTTAGCAGGGCACGTTAAGTTCCTATGTCGGGCCTTCGGGGGCTTCAAATCTGTGACACCAGTTTACCTCTGACTCTTACTCATATGAAAAGAAAGTCCGATACATAAAACTTTTAACAAGCATTTACGATAAAACATCTTGATTTAGTTACAATTTCGCGTTTCCAACTCCTACGTGATTTCCAGGAAAATGGAGTATTCAACTTTTTAAACGTTTCAAAGGAAGAAAACTTTGGTTTTATTGTGCAGATAAAACGTGCTTTCAGAAGTTACAGAGCAATTAAAATTGTATGGTATTTAAAACCACGTGACTTCAAGCTGTTTTTTTACCTAATTGTATAAATAATTGTATAATAATACATATATGACGATTTATTACAATATTATATTATAATAAAACGCAGTGCTTCATCTTGCTTTATTTATAGCAATTGAACTGTAATGGCCGTTATGCCGAAGGCGGGAAACGTATGTGACACTGACATTTGAATAAGTTTGACGTTTGCGTTCCATTCTCATGTCAACATTTCATTTTGCAAATGTAGTATTTGCTTTGCAGATATTCAGTGAATACCTACAAAGCAAATACTACAGGACTGATTATGAAATATATGAGGACTGATTTGGTTGATTATTTTTAATTAGTACTGTACCTTCGCCGTATTCTCACAGACATTTCATGAAGAAATTCCACCCGTAAGAGCGTAAATGAAGTGACTAAAGTATTGTAGTATATTCGATTTTTTAAGTATATTATTATCACTTGCCTAGAGTGGGAGGTGTCCTTGCAGCGGGAGCATTAGCGGCTGACAGATACCTATGTCACGAATCACGGTCTCAAGTCCTGTCCGGTCCTCAACGTATTCAACATTTCGGCTCGGATTTCCCCAGTGAATAGCAACTTATTTACAACTGTCGGCGCGACATGTTTTATTCACGACGTCGGGCTTTCACGTGGCAACGTAAAGATCGACAGGAATACGGAAATATTAGAATTTTAGCAAACAACCGAAATTGTTTTAGACGAGAATCATTTTGATTTTACGACAGGTTGTTTTTGTTGCATTTTGATTTGACGGCTCCGTGGCTTAGTTGGTAGTAGCCCTGCCTACGAAGCGAGGGGTCCCGGGTTCGATTCCCGGCCGGGGCACACTTTGTGTGGTGAGCATGAAGTTTGTTCTCGGGTCTTGGGTGCTTGTCTTGTGTTTCTGTGTTTGTCCATGCCATCTGCGACACAGGGAATCCTAGTGCAGAGGTATGAGTGTGTAAACGTTTATTATTGCTTGGTGTATTATCGCGTAATTACCTTAAATGTTTTGCCGGACGTATTGCAACTCTTGTGGTCAAAGGCGATTATTTAAAGTAATTATATAGCGATAGAGCCTCGTGAATATAAACATATTATTATGTAATAATAATGTATGTCTCGCGCGGAGGTAATTTATTTAATAAGGACTCCTAACACAGGATACACTGAACATACAACTTAAAATAATCAAAGGTAAGAAAGAGTTATGTAGTGAAGGGGTAATTTTATTCTCAGTGTAAAAATATGAATTGAAAATTTTGTATATTTCAGCGTTGTATTAGGATTACGTACCCAAAGAGTGGGTACGTAAGTCACTTCAGAGTGGGTGAGATACATCACCCCATATGTATATTTGCATAAATAACTTATCTACAAGGCAAATATACGAGTACACACAACTTTTTGCATTCATGAGCCGCGGTATTGTGGATTCGCGACACGCCAGGGTCACCAGGTGTCTTCGGGGTCTGTTCTTCGCGCGTGACGGGAATCCGCGAGGTGAACGAGATGAAACTGTCAAAATGCTACATCTTCTAGATATAACCTAATTCACCTATTGTACTCAGAGTACAACGGAAGTTCAGAGAATTGACAACATTAAGAGATGCTGTACTTTCGGCCCTGTGACTAAATTGACTAAGTTCAGTGGTTTGATGTGAAATAAATATTATTATTAAAGTGTGCGAAGCCGCGGACAAAGGCTAGTTATTATATAAAGGTTTAACATGACTAAACACTTTACGTTCACGCTCTAATGAATGACTACAATACCTATGGCATGATTCCAAGCCGCAGACGGCAGACGACCGCAAATGACCACATAAAGAACCTGTTATCATACAGAATTGTTCAATACCTATCTAAAATTTATCAACTCTATATTGTATAAATATCAATTGCCGTGCGTTAGTCTCGCAAAGAAGACAGTGGTGGCCCAGTGGTACAGACGCCGACTTTTAATATGAAGGTCGGTGGTTTATGATACACAGTCGTGCACCAATGATTTTTACCCGGCTGTGCCTGAAAGAGCGCTATCAAAGTCACAGTCAAACTCATTTATTCCTTTACATCTCAAGTATCATTTGGCACGTAAAATTTTACATACATGTACACATATTCGTGAGTATATAACCTTATGTTTTTCGAGTGTATGTATGTGTATTTCTTTGTCACGCTCTGTACGATGGATTTTGGCTTGAGAGATATCATTATAATCGTCTTAATTATGAGAGTGACTTACAAAAATCCATACAACTTATTTACCAGTTTCGCTAATTACACTAGTTTACACGGTTTTTATACCCTAGCTAAAAGTTGTTATTTTGTTATTCATTTAGGTAGAATTATCCAGAAAAAATAATAAAAAAATTCTATCACGTCTGGTTTAAGAAATATTTATTAACTTAATACATAATTTTGGTATTAATACTAAAAAAAAAATTACAAATTTTTGCCTTCTTTTTATAGCTATTTGAATCAGTTTCTCTTATAATGGACTAACAGTAATTCCCCAACATGTTTTCATCCCAAAATCCTTGATGTCGTTCTTCAAAAACCTTTAAATCTTGATGGAAACGTTCCCCTTGTTCGTCACTCATACTTCCTAAGTTTTCAGGGAAAAAATTAAGATGCGATTGCAAAAAATGAATCTTTAATGACATGTTTACTACCATCTTTTGAAAATTTTCCAATAAATCTGTAACAATTTCTTTGTAATCTTCACTTTTCTTATTTCCCAAAAAATGTTCCAAGCAGATTTTTCATTAACAGATAAAAGGCTTTCAAACGGAGAATCTTTCATAATTTTACAGATTTGTGGGCCAACAAATATACCCTCTTTCAGTTTTCCTTCTGTAATGTTCGGAAAGATATAATAAATAAGATATAATAAACAATAAACTGTCGTTTCCACGTTAGGTAGTTAAAAAAAAAAACATTTGACTGTAGGAAGAATTTGTGACGTGATAGAATATTTTTACTAACACTTTTTGGTTTAAGGAAGGTATATTAACATATTTGTATACATTTATTTTGGGGTATAAAAAAAAAGTTCAATTTTGTAAACTAGTGTTATTTTTTTATCGTGTTTGTTATTGTCAACAGAAGGTTCTTATGAAAGAAACAATTAAGAAAATTGCGCGGAATATTTTCGGAAAGCCGCGGGTAAAACGGCGGGGCGCAGCTAGTAATATTTAAATATTCATGGACGTTTTAAACAGGACCATCTTGCCAAACAAAACAGCCGTGTACTATAGGAACAAGATAACTGATAAAACACGTATATTTTATCTATTATTATAATAACAGACATATTTTATAATTCATATTATATCCCAGACACTAAATAGCTGTTTGAAAGTCATATTCAAAGTCAAACTCATTTATTCCATTAGATCTCCACTTGGATAAGTCAAATTTTACACACACAAGTAAACATATTCGTGAGCATATAACGTGTAACAGGAACTCCCAGGCGCATTACATGCACACAGATATATGTCAAATTACAGTCAGTTTTCATGTTGTAGAATTGTTATTTGTTAAGTTTACGTCTGTTCCAACCCTAATCGACCCAACCGAGGGGAAGAGACAGACAAGAAACCCCTCGGAGACAGTTTAACATATTCGCGAATATGGTCCTGCGTCCAGAGTGGAGCAAATTCATTCCCAAGCTTTATTGTCATCTAGGTAATCTGATATTTTATAGTAAGCTTTTGAAAAAGGTAAATTCAGACCAATTTTCTGATTTTCCCATTGTCCTACCCCCACAAACCCTCACTCCCCTTCCGCCTCGGCCCCTTCCACCCAAACTATTATTTCATTGAGTGAGTGGTAAATTGGTCTTGAACCCACAACTAAAGCCTTACACGACCTTCACTTTACCTTAATTAAAATCATAAGCAGTTTGTAATCTACCTAGTTTACACCTAGTATTATTATACTAGGTGTAATACCGCTTAATTATTGTATTTACAGACTGAATCACGGTGTCTTGTCTCTTTTCTACGAGTATGTAAGATTATCTTTAGGTTTTGATGATACAGAATGTTCTATATGTACCAAATTTTGGAAAAAATGAAATGAAAATAATATAATAATAAATATTCGTAGACACAGCACCATTTTGCAGTAGAACTTATGCCAAGTTCGTCTGGAATAGTACTGCCATCACACCTGGTAATACACCGGCTAAACAGTGATGCACTCGCACTGCTGTGTTTAGGTGGAAGGGTGTGGGTGCCGGTGTGATTACAGGCACTTGAGATGTTACATCCCCGCCTCGAGTGACTGGCTTGGGAGGACCTAAGTGGTAATGTCGTTGTTATGGGCGAAGGTAAGCACTTAAAATCAGGTCGACCTTTAGCTCGTCTATGTTTTATTTTATGCTACTAAAGTGATGGAGAGACCAAGGGAAACAGGGATCAATTTTTATATAGATTGAATAGTTTTATAAATACATACATATATTATAATATTATATATATTTACAGCCAGAAACCGTTCGTCATACAAATGTTTGTGCTGGCCGGGAAGCGAACCAACAGCGCAGGATGCAGTAGCTCTACTTTCTGCCCACCAACTGAGGCCATTATTAATATTGAACAATTTTTTTTAGGTTCGAACTTTTAATAGCTTATTACAGCACTATTACGGGGTACCTGTCGTAATTACATTACAGACAATGGAGCCGTGCGAAAATGTAGCTAAGGTGATAATTACGATATTTTCAAACCCAAGTCAAGGTTATTACCATTCAGAGAAATCCTCTCCACCATTCCATATCTAACTGCTCCTAATGAAACCACAACATTCTTTTGCAACTACAAAAAGGATAAGGTTCAAAATTTGGCTATAAAAATATGGTTTATTTTGTATTATTTCTAAATAGGGGTCTTTAATTCGCATATATATAATTTTTTTAACTTTTGAAAGATGGTTATAATATTCGGCTATGACTTTTTGATGTGAAACATCATCTGGTGCGCCTTGTGACTCGGACGGGCAGATGTGAAACAATTCAGCATATCACTCCTATGCCGTCTTGTTTCACATCTGCCCGGCGTCCCGTGAAGGCCAACTTTTTATTTTAATATTACTTAATTTTTTAATTTATTGTATTGTAATTCTTTACTCTATCACCGCTAAGATTGAGGACATTGATTTTAAACAGACGAGGTTTAAATATTTAATAATGTTAGTTAGTAATTAAGATACAGATTAAGGTAAAGATGTACCTCCGCGGTAATCTCATATAATATGAAGAAACTTATATCCCGATATTACCACTTTAAACGCAATTCTTGTATATTTTATATAATTATTCCGCGTATCTCGGAAATGGCTCTAACGATTTGGATGATTTTTTTTTGTTTCGATGGGGTTTTGTTCTTTAAGTTGTTTAATTTTATTTCTTGTATTAAAACGTTTTTTATTATTAATTATACTGAAAATTGAATACATCGCCATCTAGTAATGTTTTTGTGGTACTTTATTGGTAATTTACTGTTACATGAAAATTTATAATTTCAGAGAAATCACGGTTTTTTTTTAATTAAACCGAGCGTAGCTCAGTCGCCCCGGTACTAAATAATAAATAGAGGATGCCAGCGCTGAAGTCGATGATTCCATGAAAATCCTTTATATGGAAATATAAAATATGCTAACACGAGTCACGTTTAGGCCGTCTCATAGATTTACATCAGCGGCCCTCGATGTATCGAGATGCGGTCAACGACCTCGTTTGTAACATACTGGTTTTGAAATTATGTGAATCTATTGCATATTAGTTAGGCAATAGATTTTAACACAACAATTTTTTTATGTGATGAAACTGGTAGATCTAGCGTCCCACTTGATTTTAAGTCGTTATCGCCGCCCAACAATAATACGACTGAGCTCCACACTTATCTGCCGCCAAGCAGGCGCTGTATCATGAGTCGTCTCTGGTGACGGTCTCAATGATCTTTCACACTTCGGTCGGGGAGGACCCGAGTCTTAATACTGTTAAATGTTTCAGCACGTCCCGTCACATTTGTAGAAAAAATATATGTAAGCCGGTTATCACAGAAATGAAAGACCGTAGCTATTGAAAGCAGGAATTTAAAAAAGAAATCACACTTATTTTAAGATTTATGTATTATATTCAATGACGATACAGTAATTATGTATGGGAATTGCCAGTTCCAAATTTTAGGTGGCACGCGGACATCTAGTTTTCATATATAAATCAATTGATCAACCGATTTGGCTGATTTCTATTTCATTTTTCGTAATAGTCAGGACAGGGTTTGTGTAACATAATTTCTTTGGAAATTCCCTAGAAATGTCGGAAATTGGGAAAAACTGAAAGTAAATATTTCTATGGGATTTTTGCCGTACGTCGCGTCGGATAACAGCTGATGTCAAGTTGTGAATCAGGACCGGAAAACATCTCTTGGGTCAGCTGTATTACATAAAAATCAATCGCCGTGCGTTAGTCTCGCTACTCGAAAATGGTTCGAGCGATTTCAATTTCGCTGGGTCAGGGTAAAGTGACTATGAACAAAAAGAAATTCACTGGAATATCGGAAATTGGGAAGAAACTAGACATGACAGTTGATTATCAAATTGTGAATCAATGTAGAAAACTATCTATCTGGCCAACTAGTAAACAATTTTAAAACTATCATGGTTATGAACATTATTATTCGTGTTACCGAGATATTTACCATGAGTCAACAAAACTCACAAATCATGGTAAATATCTCGGTAACACGAATAATAATAGTAAACAATTATTGATTTTCGTTTGTTATACGCCAGAAGTCACAAAGAGATATTTTAGCAATAAGACTGCCTTGTATCCCTTGTTTTATAATGTTCTGTTTTGACTTGAGGTGTACAAGATATTTCTGTTTTACGTCTGCCAAAAGGCACCTTTGTTTATAAAGGGTGGTTTGTACACCTTGTTTATACAGGGCCGAATGAACTAGTGGAAATGGGAGACAATCTACCAACTCCGCCACAGTAACAGTCTTGGTCTCGTATATTTCTCTAATTATGATTTTTTAACACAATTATTTATTTTTTGTGTTGTGTGTGTGATAATGTCCATAATTTGTATATTGTTATGTATGTACCTGCTTAATATTAATTATTAATGTGATTTTCGTATGTTAATTGTTATAATATATGCAATGTATAATAATAATACCCAAGACCCGAAAACAAATTATGGGTTCAGAAGTTACATTGAGGAAGTATAAGTTAAGATGATCTGAATATTTAGTGCTTCTCCGCTAAACTAATATTATAATAATAATAATAAACATTTGATACAGAAACAAGATTCATAAAGTTGTTAGTAGGTGCACCAAAATATATTTGTAGTAAACAACGAATAGCAATAATAACCATGTGTTAATGCGCCATTAGCAGGTTCTTGGCGTAATGTCCGCCTTGACTACGAAAACATGCGTTGTTAAATTTATCTTGTAATAAATGAGTTTCCGAAAACAGATTCCTACTTTAGTATGAGCTTATCATAATTTCAATTAATCTAACTTACTTAAATTATTCATAATTCAATTAATTTGAATTACGATAACTTACGAGTTGGAAAGTATGGTAATTTTTATCAAATCTGTGACCTGTACACCGTTTTAATTTATTTTAATATTTATCACCGCTACTGTCTTCTGGTCTGGCGCAGACGATGACATGCAATGGTCCATGGTTCAAAGCCATTTGAAATAATGAAATTTTCACTTTAAAAAATTATGTGCGCATTTTCACGTTCTCTTACTGTGAAGAAAAAACATCGTGAGGAAACTGGCATGTATTATTTAGAATGACATCTACCAATCCGGATTGGGCTCCAGTGGTGAATGGTAAAGCCCATTCGCTCATTCATTCATTCGGTGTCCCTGCTGTCGGAACATTAGAGGCTGGTACGGACTACTATGGGAACTTTTTGCCTCGTGCTCCAAATGAATGGCTTGCGTTGTTTTTGCCTTGGTATGAATAGTCTTCTATGTATGATTCAGAGACTGCGTCGGAACGCCATGTTGCTTTAATAATTTACCATACAGCGACAAATACGATAAAAAACAAATATTCAAATTATGGGAAATGGCGTGCAAGTTCTTTTCACGCGCCAAAAGCAAGGTGAGTGCACATATACAACATCTTTGGGGCACAGCATTTACACACAGCGTCTACTAGACGCTGTGTGTAAATTTCTATGAATATTAATTTATTACTAGCTGCGCCCCGCTGTAATACTTGTGGTTTCACGGGATCAAAAGTATCCTATATGATAATGCAAGATATAAGCTTTCCTGGCACCAAATTTCTTCCAAATCCGTTGAGCTCTTGAGCGTAAAGGGGGAACAAACAGATAGAGAGGAACATGCATACAAACTTTCGCCTTTAAAATATAGGTGTGATTCTATCTGATAAACTCACACTGAGATATAACATGGTGGTTATACAATGAAATGTGACATTAGTGGATGTAGGTAATCTTACCGCCATAAACCAGTTCCCTCCAAGCTCGTCGTAAATCATATTGCGATAGTTTTTGTGCAAGTCGTCTGTTTGTAGTTGACCTTGTAGCGAATTCGTGTTATTTCACTTTCCTGACTTTGACGTAACCTATTAGATTATTACATAACATGTCTTAAATATCGTAAAAATATTGCATATATAATATTTTTGTAAAGACTACTATATACTATAAGTACAGGTATAATATTAACATTTAAATACAGAAAAGACATCTCTGTTCGTCGCACAAACGTGGAAACTGAACTCGCGAACTACAGTGCAGAAGGCCTCGCAGCGTATTTGTTATAGCTCTGGCTTCTGCGCTGTGGGTCGTGGGTCGATTCCCACTCAAAACAAACAAAAAATTAAGCATTTGTGTGAATAAAAAATACCATTAGTAACATGGTCTCATGGTACAAGTTCTGCTTATTTTGAGGTTGGATGGCGCTGTGTGAAATTGTCCATGATTATTTATTTACTACAAGCTGGGCCCCGCGGCGTTACCCGCGGTGTTCCGGGATCAAAAGTAGCCTATGTGTCAATCCAGATTATAAGCCATCCATGAATCAAATTTCATCCAAATCCGTTGAGTCCTTTGAGTAACAAACATACACACATATATACAAACTATTATCGGTTTAACTAGAAGCGTCCGTCTGGCTCTAACCCTTATTAATAACAGCGTCTAATTTTTCTGCACATTATCAAGACATCTTCATAATGGGCATCTCTCACGAACAATTTATCACAACATTCCCACAATACACACCATATCTCGACGTACAATACAGACATCAACCCTTGTATTGTTGTCATAACATCTGTCAGTCCTTTGTGACGCCTCTCAATGCTATTGTTTAAAAAATTGTTTACTCGTGCAGCCTTTGAGGGTTCAAATATAAATTAGGTACAATTAGGTATTTAATAGAGGTATACCGCCAACGAGTGTATAATACCTTGTACCTAACACTTGTATGCTGGGTTTATAAGTTTTTAATCTCAATATAAGTAATTTATTAAGTAACTTTTAATTAGATTTAATCCAACTCAGACCGTTTCACGTAACAGTATGGACACGAAAATGTAAAGCTTCCTCCAGTAATTTATTATTCTTTAGTATGATAATATAGCTAACTAGAGATAAATTGTTTTGTTTTAAATGTGTGTGATCGAACTAAGAATGCAGCCTCTGATTGTTAGATTTATTACTAGAGATATCTGTGAGTCGTTCGTGGGATAAAAATGGCAACGAAAACTGAACATTTGCACGTCTACGTGCCAATATGTAAGATTGTAACCCACATAGTGGAAATTATGAGTCTCTGAGTCGGGGAGGACCTACATCGTATTGCTATTGTTATGGGTATATAAAAAAATGATTTAAAGTGCTAAGTACAATATCATCCACATCGCCACAGGTATCGGCAAGGAGCGCGAGTTCTATTCTCGGCTCCGTATGTTTTACGACCGTAGCAGCTGATGCATTTTGGCATTCCAAGATCGTAAAATATGAACTACGTTTTTCTTAAATAAGCGTTTTGTATGATTTATGTGCGGAGATTGCTCAGACGGACGTCAGCTTACGTCGCGGGTTCCGATCCTAGGATCCTACAGCTTGAGCTGCTTTCTTTTATAATAGGGACGAGCTGGCAGACCAGATTTAACAAAAGTGATGCTCTTAGTTATTATTAGGATTCAATGGAAATCTTTTATTGCGAATAAAAAAAAATGAAAATTAATTAATTTACAACTTCAATACACATAACATCCTAACTAATATGCTGTTTACTTCTAATGTACTCGTATAGTCATGCATAACAGGTTCTGTGCCCGGCCGCAGGCGACAGTACAGCATTTTGAACTTTTATAAAATAATTTGTTATCATGTCTCCACTGAACAACACCGTCGATATCACTTCGCAATCGCTCACAATCCAAGCCATCGCTGATCTGCAGTAGGAGTTTGAGGTCATCCGCAAATAGAAGACACAGAATCCTTTATATCATTGGGCAGATCGTTAATCATGATTAGGAACTCAAGGGGCCAAAGACTATTAGCTTGGCTTACCCCTCAATTAGTGAAAATCAGTCCGAAAAATACCCAGAAAGATATGTAGAGTTAGTGGCCAACTCTGCTGTCGGAGCTACGGCTCTGTGTAAGCCTAAATTCCTCCAACATGACTTCCAATCGACTAGAAGAAAGCGCTCAGAACAAATGCTATAAAACGATCATCCATCCAACTTCTAGCCTGACGGAGAGTTGCTAACTAAAATAATTTGTAAAGATCATTCAGGCTATATCAATTATTAGTTATTTGTATTTGATTGTTGTGGTAGAAAGCAGATAGGATATCCATAGATTGATGTTTGTTCAGATGGACTACCTAATGGCCATAATCTGTTTCCAGCGAGTTTGGGCACTTTGACGTGCCGATGATATTGGACCGTTGGCAAAACAATTAGCTATGAGATAATTAAAAGGGGGACTATGGCGTCTGTTGGCGAATATCCTCAAAGTTCTAATCTGATCCCTCCGGGTGGTGCGAAAGGAGCGACCCAAGGTAGCAGTAGAGCTTGTGCCTATTTCTTCCGGATGCTTTGAAAAGGAGAGATGATTAGTTATTATAACAGAGATCATTTGATTTTTTCTCTGTTAGAAGTAGCTCTATTGTTTGCGCTGTAGGACAAATATTTGGGTGACGAACATAGATGTTTTTTTTACGTTCTAGGCGTCATTCTATATTATATGTAAAAAAAAGTATTGTATGGACTTATGTAAAACTTTTTTTTGGGCCAGTTGGGATGATTATTTTTATTTTTATATTGTACGGAACACTAAAAAAGAAATAGAAGTGAGGTAAACGAAGCCAGTGCTGAAATCGTCATTGATAGATAGTTTTTGCTGTCCGTACCCGAGTATTCTCCCTGACGAAACCCTACAAGGCCGGATAATGTTTGAGGATAAGCGGGGTCAAGGTCATTAATCAATTTTACGGCGGAGATACGAGGTTTATGGAGTGTTGGCTGCAAGGCTTAACTGTCTTACGTGTACATACCAGCCTAATGTATCCACTGCAGGGGTACTTTCAATAGGTGAGAGTGGATGGGCTTCGATCTGCCACGGGGATCAATCCAGATCGGTAGATTTCACGTGTCTTCGAATATTTGGTTCTTGGACATGCCGGTTTCCTCAAAATGTTGTGCCACTTAGAGTGCCAGGTGGTATTCGAAGAAGAAGAGTTGATGGAAGAAGAGTCCACTTTAGCCTCTAATGTTATCACTGTAACACCGGCCCAGTCTCTCACCGGCCAAGTGAAAGAAGGCTTTAACGGGACCCTAATGCAGACTCGTAACCTCAACCTTCCCTGAAGTGTCCCAACGCGTTGAACGATGGGATGAAGGGTTTCCATTAGGAATGGCCCGGGTGTAGGCGTGGCTGGATCCCTGAAGTAGTGTGCTAGCATTCCCATGTTCCCTCCATTGAGCGGCAGAGGACACCGTGGGGTTTTAATAAGTAATGATGTCTATAAACATATAACCACTCTCTTCTAGTGTGAGTACCCTTTGAGTCCCTACACGTACCCCCTGGGTGGTGCTAAAGGAGCAACCAAAAGTAGCAGTAGGACTTGTGCTAGGTTCGTCCGGAGAGATACTGCCACCACACCTGCAATCTGCCGCTTAGGGTGTGAGTGCCTTCTTATACTGAGTCGCATGGGCGCCACTTACTTATTTAAGTTGATGTGATTTCGTTTTACATTTTATTTGTAACTTATTTTAAATGTATTTATTTATGTATAGATGCTCATATAAAAGATTTTGATATCGAGTAATGAATAAATAAAACTCTAAAAGGACTTTACTTTTAAAATATCGTACTCAAACATTATTTTTCAAGTCACCGAGACTAACGAGTATCGGCAGTTAACAAAACTCACAAGTCATGGTATGTCGCCGACTCGAATATAAAACTATGTCGAATACGGACGAGATGGATTGAAAAGTTAAAGTTAAATTTCAACCCCTTCAGATAGAAGACCCCTCGTCGGCAGGAAAGTTATGCGCATCAATTTTACACATATTTTCTGCGAGATAAGATCGATTACCATGATATTAAATTGTCACCTGCGGCACAGAAATCTGGTTGCAGGAATATGTATTAATTCTTCTAACCAAATTTATCATAATGGCGTCGGCTTTTTACAAAAGCTAAAATATAAGCAGGTATCGGGGTAATTGGCCTGAGTGGTCTCATAGCTCAGTCGGTAGTAGTAGCCTTTTGCGCTTCGATTGGGTTCGATTCTCACCCGGGACAAACATTTGTGTGATGAACATAAATGTTTGTTCTGTCTGGGTGCATTTACAAAAAAAGTACTTTATTAATATCAGATATCTAGTTCCCATATTAGAAGCTATGCTTAGTTTGGGGCTAGATGGCGCTGTGTGAAATTTCAATGAATATTTATTTTTTATTTTGTTTATTAGACGAGCGCTTGGTTCAACAATCCATTAGTTACATCTAATTTTAAAATTCTCATTACCCTTTTTTGCCGTAGCTCTAGAGGTATAATATAACAACAAATGCATACACTCACATATTTTTTGTAAACTATCACGTTTATGAACTTTATTTTGCAAGTTACCGAGATTAACATGTATTGGGAATCAAAGATCTCCATCAATACTGAGTACATGTTTACTCGCAAGATTAATTTTTGTTTGCATTTTATTCCCCATGGAGGGTCGGATAGAGTTTGAACAAGCGCTAAACTTCGTAACATGAATGCGTCATCTAGTTGGTGCATATTTATTTATAAAAAAAGTGATGTCAAGTACATCAAGCATTTAACTTATTAGGAGTACAAATAAGATTCCGCCGTTTTATTGTAAGATGGCGCGACACGGAGTTTCGGTTAGCTTTCGCAGATGATAACCGGCTTAAAAAATAGTTTGGACATTCAAGAACAACATAACCTATTAATATCATTGATTTTATATTGGTAAAATATAATTTTTATAAGTTGAAAATGTCAAAATTTGAGCCAAGTAAGCGTCATTTGCGGGAAATATTAGTTTACTTCTTTAATTTAAAGAAATCTGCTGCTGAGGCGCATCGATTGCTCGTAGAAGCATATGGTGAGGTGGCTTTGAGTGAGAGAACGTGTCGAGAGTGGTTTCAAAAGTTTAAAAATGGTGATTTCGACGTAGAAGACAAAGATCGCAGTGGAAGGCCAAAAATTTACGAGGATGCAGAATTGGAGGAATTATTGGAGGAAGATTCATCTCAAACACAAAAAGAACTTGCTCTAACATTAGAAGTCACTCAGCAAGCAGTCTCACATCGTTTAAAATCATTAGGAATGATTCATAAACAAGGAAATTGGGTTCCGTACGAATTAAAGCCGAGAGATATTGAACGCCGATTATGCTTAAGTGAAATGCTGACATAAAAAAAGGGTTTTTTACATCGTATCATAACTGGTGATGAGAAGTGGATACATTATGACAATCCAAAAAGAAGAAAATCATGGGGATTACCTGGCCACGCGTCAACATCAACAGCAAAACCGAATATTCACGGAAAAAAACTTATGCTGTGTATTTGGTGGGATCAGCTAGGTGTAGTGTATTATGAGTTGCTTAATCCGAGCGAAACAATTACTGGAGCCATCGAACACAATTGATGAGATTGAGCCGAGCTCTGAAGGAAAAACGCCCTCAATACTATTCTAGACACGAAAAAATTATTCTTCTGCATGACAATGCTTGTCCACATGTTGCGGCTCCCGTGAAAAAGTACTTGGAAACACTTGATTGGGAAGTGTTACCCCACCCGCCGTATTCACCAGACATTGCACCGTCCGATTATCACCTGTTCCGGTCCGTAGCACATGCTCTGACGGCGCAGCGGTTCACATCTTATGAGGATACCAAAAATTAGGTTGATTCGTGGATAACCTCAAAAGACAAGGAGTTCTTCAGACGTGGGATTCGAATGCTGCCTGAGAGATGGGAAAAAGTGGTTGCAAGTGATGGGCAATATTTTGAATAAATTTATATTACCGTTCTTCTACAATAAATATTTAATTTGTGTTAAAAAACGGCGGAAACTTATTTGTACTCCTAATATATAAAGATTTTTGACATTTTTACCCGTCATCAGAAACAGGTACTAAATTCGGCTGAATTTTTTGTTTGTATGTTTGTTCCTCAATCGTGTACATATATGGAGTGATTTGGACGATTGCTTTTTATATTCGAAAGGGTGTATCTGCAAAGTAGTCCCACACAAATTTCATGGAAAAAAATATCCATAAGGCCATAAGGGATGAAAGTTTTGAAACCACTTTTTACATCAATAACTTGTTCACAGTTCAATAACTTATAATAAAATTAATAACCCATTTTAATATGATTTAAAAAAAATTATCCCTTATTTTTGACCCTTACTATTTACACTTACTATTTACAATATTTTACAAAATTAACATCCAAATAGACGAAGAAAAAACTTACAGGAAAGCAAAATACACAATTTAATTTACTTGAATGACATTTTTTTCTAATTATTTTGATTCAACAAACCGATTCTAATATTTTTTATGGGACCAATCCGTATATCATTTCAATTAAAAAATACAGCAGAATTGCTAACCTTTTGCAGTCGGTTAATAAATCCCAATACACCGAGTGATAGCTTGGATATCTGAGATGCAGTAAATTGTCTGCCGACACGTTTACGACTTAAGCTGTTTATTTATCGAAGAGTCTGCTAATAGTAGCACAGTCTGATTTGCATTCCACTTAGTTACGTGCTTAGGTACAAACTCTGTGGCATGTTAGACGCAGCCCTACCGCTGACGAGCGAGAGTGAACGGGCTTTAATCTATTATATTCATATTCTTTATTAACCGTAGGGACACTTCGGAACACTTAGTACTGTCGTTACAACATATCAGCGGCTGTACATAGGCATTGTCGAATTGTAAAGTACAATAAAGTATACATTATTTATTGTACTTTACAATTTGACAATTCCTATGTACAGCAATTTGACATTTCCTATGTACAGCAATAGATATATAGTAAATAAAATAAGGAAAATAAACACTTTTGTATAACATATGCATCTGTATAGGGGCCTTATCAAGCAAATTTGAAAAATAAACAAAAATATAATATATACAAAGTACAAGCCATGCTCAGTTTTGGGGCTAGATGGCGCTGTGTATTATATCTGTGAATATTTATCTACCAAACAGGATCGGAATGTCACATGGCTTGGTACTTTTGGTTTGGTACCAATTATATACGCAAATACAATATTTTTTTCAAGGGAAATATCATTGGTGGTCTAGATTAGAACCAGCGACCTTTAGATTGAGAGTCGTTTGTAACACTGGGCCACCAAACTTTCTGAAAGCTAGTTATCATCAGATAGTTCCATCAATTTAGTTGCAACAAAAAAAAAATGTAAACGTACTGATTTATCAATTTTTTCGTCTTTTAAGTAACGGTAAGTTTGTATGATACTTCTAACCAAGTGTTTATGATTTTGTATGCGTGTCAACGCCACTTGTAACACAGCATATCTCAGTTCAGGGCAAGCTATCCTTGAAGGATCCCCTCCAAAATGGAAATCATTGTTATGTAAATCATATTCCATAAAGATGATACACAAAAGATGGAGATATTATTCAATAGGCACAACTTGAAGTCAATGAATACGTAAAGACTTCGTGGCTTAGTTGGTAGTAACCCTGCCTTCGAAGCGAGGGGTTCCGGGTTCGATTCCCGGCTGGGGCATACTTTGTGTGGTGAGCATAAGGTTTATTGTCGGGTCTTGGGTGTTTGTCTTGTGTTTCTATGTTTGTCCGTGCCATCTGCGACACAGAGAATCCTAGTGCAGACATATGAGTGTGTAAACGTTATTTTTATTTTTTTGATGAATTTATTGAAAAATAGAAGATACGTGACTAACTCTTCAGGCGTGGTTCGCTTAATTGAGGTGAAATACAACTGAAATTGCAGACACATTAAGTGTTACAGTAAAAAATGGGTTATACCCAAAGAATAAAATATTATAACTTTCTTATTTAAGAATATTGCATTTAAGTTGCATCCTACTCCTTCGTGGAGCAGTTTGCGAATGAATCGTGGAGTATCTGGGTAACAAGCCAAAAAAATATACGTCGGGTATGACTTTACCTGATACATTTTTGTCAACGTAATATTAGGATGTGGCGTACCTTCCTGTGTATATGAATGCTTAAAATCCTACTACTATTATAAAGGCGAAAGTTTGTAAGTATGGATGTTTGTTACTCTTTCACGTAAAAACTACTGAATGGATTTGAATGAAACTTTACCACAATATAGCTTATACATCAGAATAACATATAGGCTACAATTTTTGAGGTTTCTATAAAATCTATATATTGTATATAAAAGAAAGTCGTGTTTGTTACAACACTTATAACTCGAGAACGGCTGGACCGATTGCCATGGTTTTTGATTTGTTGGATTTGTTTCCACCCCGAATAGCAGAATAACTATTAAAACATTGGAAAATTAACGAAAAAAATAAAATCAATTTATCCCCGTATTCTCCACGGGAACGGGAACTATGCGGGTGAAACCGCGGGGCGCAGCTAGTAAATAATATTCGCAGTTGTTCTCAATACCGTCATTGTAGAGTTCATTCAAAGGTTATCTCTCAATTCTGTTTCTGTTAGTGGCGACAGATCACGCCCACCATTCGTTTAATAATCTCAGTATTTTGCTATACCAACCTTTTACACCCCGGACTAAAAGAGGGTGTTAGGTGTTAGCTTAATGGTTCATTATGTCTGTCCTGCACCCACACATCCATTCCACTACTTTAGGTTGGTACTTTTGCACGTTTTAGCATTCTAAGAGGATTTAAAAATACTTATCCGGATGTCTGCTATGTTCCCCTTTTAAAAACATTTAGTAGATATACTCGGATATTCGTTAGATGACCTTCCAGCTTAGTTGGTAGTAGCTTTGCCTTCTGCATGTAGGTTGTTCGATTCTCACCCAGGACAATCATTTCTGTGTCGAACATAGTCAAAGTCAAAGTCAAAGTATACTTTATTGCTTGAAATACATATACAGAAGATGTCAATAATATTAATAGTATCAATGTATTCTAACTTTCGGCAAGCAATATTATCATATGAGTCACAATCATTGTAAACTATTATTTAATATAAATTTGAAAATATTTCAAATCAAAAATTTTTTTTGTTATAATGTTTATGTGTAATAAATGGACGTATTTATAAAATGTTATATATAGGTATAGGTATTATAAAAGATGTGCATTTTTTTCAAGTGAGTCATTAATTCGAATATTTAAAAATATATACATATTCTATCTGTTTCCCATCCATAGTTAGAGAATTGCCACCAAGTACCAACCGGCCAAGTAAACTCGCACTTAGCCGGTTTTTTAATTAATGCTTAAAAATATACATTGCCGCCGATTACCGAACTAACTAAAAGCGCCCGTCTTGGCCGAGTCTAAGAACTATCTGCTACAGGTATCAGACCGTAAAATCTATCCGATCTCAATTGATGTAATTATATTAATTAATATAACCACTTGAACGCTACCTTATACATTACAACATCGACTTATTCGGTAGAATTTCGCAGAAACTCACTAATTGCCCGCCAGTTATAACCAAGATAATTATTTATTTTTGTTTCATTATAATCTACATCTACACTAATATTATAAAGAGGAAAGATTTGTACCTAATTTTGTATGTTTGTAATGAATAGGCTCAAAAAGTACTGGGCCGATTTAAAAAATTCTTTCACCAATAGAATGCTACTTTCTTCCAATTTGACATAGGCTACATTTCATTTTGAAAAAAATTAGGGATCCTTGGTAAAATTTGAACAATGTAACCGAAGGTGTAGAAAAATGAGTCTTAAAATGTCTTTCGTCGAATGCGCTGCCGAAACTATTAGCGATAGAACAAAATAATGTAAAACAATATTGAAGAACATCATAATGTCTACAAAAAACTCCGCGGTAGCATATGTCCAACTATTGTAGTTATGTCACTACCCCGTGCGAAGCCGGGACGGGCTGCTAGTACTTTATATTCTTAATGTTTATAAAAAGATATGTGCAGAAACAAATGTTTTTAAAACAATTTGTTCTGGATATGAAAATCCAAGAATGGCTTATCTTAAAAAAACTATCTATATATATATTATAGTTCTAGATATACCTAGAGCGGCCGCAAATCACATGCCCATGAGATGTAACATCCCCGCCTAGGGTGACGGCCGCAACAGAGTGTGACTTGGGTTTTCTCTTGCTTTTGTTGCATTGTTTTTCATAGTTTTATTATGCAGAGTGTTTATGCGACAAACCATTTCACACTAATATCCTTCCACTAGAGTTTCCTGTGTCACAGGTGGCGTGGACATACATAACCAAAATACCCAAAAATCTTGGATTTTTTTTTGTAAAACTATGTATAATTACATCACCTTTTATAATTATTCGATTTCGAATTTGTTCTACTGAATTTATTTAATAAACTGCGGATTCCGAAGCGCACGATCCTAAAAGTGCATTTTAACTCACGTTAGTACTCACTAGTTCACTTTGAAGAAATTTTCTTACTATTCTACACGTGTATAAGATAACCGGTTTTTGGATGTATTGAACCGTAAGTATGCTTTGTGGTATAGTGATTGAAATAGTTGTTTCGGAATAACGCCCGTTGACGAACTATTGAAACTATTTGTAGACGCCACATGAGAGTTATTTCTACTTTTTGCCAGGGCAAAGGCCTCCCTTCTTTCTATCCACTTTTCCCGGTCCGTTGCAGTTGTTGCCCAGTTTGTCAGATAGGAATCGAGCTGGTCCCGCCATCGGCGCCGGTTTCTACCCTTACAAGCTTAACGTTTTGTGGGATCTAGTTTGTGGTTATATAGGCCATAGTTCGTCCGACATACGGCAAACAATTCCAGTCCCATTCCCTTTGAGCTTGTCACGGAAACGTCAACAACGTATTAGTTTTCGATCGCAATATTGTGTTCCTAATACGATCCGTCTCCAGGATGTTGCACTCCAAGGAGTGCTGGAAAACCTGGAGACATTTGTTGAACTGTCAAAGACCAGGTCTCTGCGCCGTACATGAGAACTAAACTTAATTTGTGATTCTGCTCATCACAAAACTTTTCCAGCTGGGAATCAAACCCGAGACCAAATGAAGCAGGGCTTTACTAAGCTACGAAGTATTGTCATTAAAAAAACACTCACACAAACATACTCCTCTGCACTAGGATTGGACAAGACAAACACCCCAGACCTGGGATCAAAGTTTTCGCTCATCACACAAAGTTTGACACGGCCGGGAATCGTACCCTGAGCCCGTACTATGAAGGCAGGACTATTACCCACTACGCTATGGAACCGTAAGATGGTAATCATGGAATAAATAAATAATCTTTGTTAATTGACTTAGTTCTACGATTAAGATTGTAAATTAATATCTAATTAAAGGTTACACTATGCCTGAACTAATAAATGATAGAACATTTTGTGGCATAATTTCGCAGTTATCACAAAGTGCTATTCACACCAGTGATATATGGCTGTATGTGATAGATGGGGCTATATAATAGCCTCTCACATTAACCTAATTTATTTGACAGTTCTGATTATATATCTTATTAATAACTAAGATATAATCTAAGCATTCATATCAATAATTTATTCTTATACTCCTGCCAAACTAACTCGTAAGCGCCTCCTCTCATGAACTCTGCACTAGAATTCTCTATGTTGCAGGCCTGCTCACTCGTAAACATAACTACATCCAAGACTCGAAAACAAACTCCGTGCTGGCTCCATTATCACACTTGATTGCGAACCTAAGACCTTGTGCTTCGAAGCACGGTAAACTAAACTATGGATCTATCTAACTAGGGCTGTTTTCGACTAGGTAATATAAGTAAGTATACAAATAAAAATGAAATCCTGTTCGTTGGTATGCGCTTCACTTGAAAACGGCTGGACTTTGTTGGCAATTATTTAAATATTCCAAACTGCCAATACCAGCTGTGAAGAGCAACAAATTAAATTAGCAAATTAAAAAGCATGCATAATATTGTTTATCATTTCCAATAATGATTGCACAGAATTTTTTTTTTTTTTTTTTTTTTTATGTAATTGAGTGACGGAACGAGCTGAGGGCCCACCTGATGGTAAGTGATGACCCTCGCCCATGAGAACAGTAATGCGCGCGACTCAGTATGAGATCCAAATCTTTACTGAGTCGCATTCATCCTGCTGCGTCCATCACCCGAGACGGGGATGATATGTCTCATGCGCATGTGATTTCACCGGCAGCCACACCCTTCCACCGGAACACAGTAATGCAAACACTACTGTTTGGCGGCAGATTCCAGATGGGGTGGCAGTTCCTCTCCGGACGAACCTGGCACAAGTTCTACTGCTTCTTTTGGTTGCTCCTTTAGCACCACCCAGGGGGCACGTGTAGGGAATCAAAGGGTACACACCTACGGACGCGAGCAACTAGACCCCCCACCTACACCTCTCAGGGTGAAAAATAAGAAATTTTATTAAAAATCGGTGTATTCCATTTAATTAATGACTTATTTCCATTTCAGTTCTTGTTTGTGCTACGATCCTGTTCTTACATTACGGGTAGGTGTACGGAACTGGTTACTAGGAAACTCATACAACAGCGATACCACTCAGGTCCCCTCCGAATTATGAGAAGACCCAAGTCGCACTCTGCTGCGTCCGTCACCCGAGACGGGTATGTCACGTCTCATGCACAAGCGGTTTCGCCGGCTCCCATACCGTTCCAACGAAACACAGCAATGCAAGTGCACCACTGCTTGGCGGTACATAATCAGAGTAGGTACTTCTCCAGTGGAACTTTGCACAAGTTCTACTGCTTCTTTTTGTTGCTGCTTTAGCACCACCCAGGGGGTACGTGTAAGGATTCAAAGGGTTCACCGAAGCGAGCTACTAAAGGTCTTTTAAATATTATCCTTTTCAGATCACCGAAACACTTCTTTGACACATTATATGCTCACGAATATGTTTACTTGTGTGTGTAAAATTTGACGTGTCCAAACGATACTTGAGATGTAAAGGAATAAACGTTTTGGGTTTTCTCTTTTTAGCAAGTGGTCAAAATGTTCGGTATTGTAATTATCACGTGTATTTTGAAGTAATACGTAAAAAGGTTGACTCTTTATAAAGACGCCCCGTGACCAGCAGTTGAAGGGTTGCGCAAATAATAAGGGTCATTACGTGATCAAACCTCGTAAAAATCTTAATAATTTCGGTAGCAAAGTTTTCAGATAACGAAAATATTGTAATTTTTTATGTTGTTTATGTAACAAGCTGGCTAGTAGTTACTGCCGCCATAAAACAGTAATCACACTAATATTATAAGGACAAAAGCTTGTATGTATGTGTGCGCATGTACACACATACGTAGACACAGACATACAAGCTATGTTTGTTTGTTAGTCCTTTACGTTCAAATGGCTCAACAGAGAAACAGGTAAAATAAAAAACTGGTACAAAATGTCCGTATTTCTGATATTCTTTGCAACCTGCACCATAATGGTCGTTCCGATGTCAAAGGATTTCGTTTGAAAGCTGGTGTAAGAGATGTGGTGTTATATCTTGTTTGTCAGACTTGAGAACGTAAGAGGAACTCTATTACTAAGCCAAAGCGCGCATATCAAAGCTCACTTAGATATTCTTTAAAGATAATCTAAGTTAAGAAATTTCTCCGCCCGGTCAATATTTGGATGAATACCCGTTTTGTGACATTTGAACTCGTGCTTCGGAGGGCACATTAAGGTATGCTTTACTAGTGGATAAGCGATTTTGGAGGCTTACCAACAATATTAAACCCACAACGTTTGATTATCTCACTTTCAAAGGAACGTATGACTTGACTTATGAACCACAAGCCGTGGGCTGAAATTCTCATCAAATAGGTATGATATGTGCTATTATGTATTATTAAATCCTAATAAATATCTAAAAATACCATTGGTGGTACGGAACCCTCGGTGTGCGGGTCCGGATCGCACTTGGCGGGTTCGATTAATTACCAACATTATTTGAAGTCACGAGTGTTGTATGTTTTATTACATACAGCCGAAAGACCTCCACCTTTTTGAAGTCGAATAAAATACGTTGATCCCGCACAAACATATGTTTGGAATCCAAAAGTTTATTGGCAACTCAATTAAAACGATGATAAAATATCATAGAAACAAGTTATATATTGATTTATAATGACTCATTAATTGGCAATGCAGTAATCACTACCAGGTAAAACTGTGGGGTATTAATGGGATTATAATTCTTGAGTCATCAACGCATTACCAGTTTGGAAATTACAAAAACGAAAAGAAATATAAACATTTTACACCACGCCACGCATCGACTTTTATTTTTCACGATTGTATTGTGACGAAGCCCTGTTACTGACTTGTTGGCATCTGTATTGAGTACTTTGACATAATGTTTTTATTACGTTCCTGACGAAGGCTCTTCACAGCTCAAATTATCTCTAGTACCGTAGCGGCCTCGATAATTGAGAGTGAATGGGCTTAGATTAACCACGGGAGCCCAATCCGGATTGGTATGTCTTTGAATTTTTGGTTCTAAGACATGCCGGTTTCAGCACGATGTTTCCCCTCACCTTCGAGAATGTGGTATTGCGCGCATAATTTCGTTCAAGTAAAAAACTCATTCGTGCACGCGTGAGTTTGAACCAGCGACCTTCAGATTGAAAGTCGGCCTCTATGCCTCTGGGCCACCACGCTCTTGAGTAGCCCTGCCTTCGAAGCGAGGGGTCCCGGGTTCGATTCCCGGCCTTGGGGCACACTTTGTGTGGTGAGCATGAAGTTTGTTCTCGGGTCTTGGGTGTTTGTCTTGTGTTTCTGTGTTCGTCCATGCCATCTGCAACACAGGGAATCCTAGTGCAGAGGTATGAGTGTGTTAAAGTTGTGTTTTTTTTTATTTTTTTCTTATTCTCTGTCAATGAGTATTTAAGACTAACTTTATGATTTTGACGAAATAGAGTTCCAAATTGTTAAAAATAAGTGAAATAAAATGATAACTATGGTAACCAGACTCTGCAGCACTTACCAACAACACATACATGAATGTAATACACATCAACACCCAGACACAGTACAAACATCTATGTCCGTCGCACATGCTTGTGCTGGCGGGTCACATACCTACAGCGCAGAATGCATACCCACTACCAACTGGGCTGTGAGGTGAGTCCATAGAGAATGAAATAGTGAGACTCAGCTCACGAATAATGATGTTGAGGCTGCACTGTCAGAGACTGAATGTTGTAAAGCACTATATCAACTTCAATCTCGCAGTTGAAATGAAGTTAAAAATTGCTTTAAAAACCTTTTGATGGATAGCTTATATCTATTTACTAGCTGTGTTCCGCGGTTTCACCCGCGTTTCTCTCGTTTCCGTGGAAACAGCGCATGCAAAAATAGGTTTTCGATTTTACACCTTGTGTTACAAAATAGCAATTTTATTACGGATCCCTAAATTTGAAAAAACTATATTGCCTATAGCCTTCCTCGATAAATGGACTACCCAACACTGAAAGAATCATTTAAATCGGACCAGTAGTTCCAGAGATTAGCGCGTTCAAACAAACAAACAAACACTGCAGTTTTTATAATATTAGTACAGATAACTAAATCTAGTTACTATTTAGTACTGCACACCGCCGTATTATCCGGGGCTTTCCGGGTAGCATTAGAAAACAAAAAATAATGAATATCCGTGATGTAAGAACAGGATAACAGAACTCGAGCGAGAATTGAAATGGAAATGCTCAACAATAGAATCGACACATGTTCCCCCGAGAGACATCTTCAGAAGCGTTGACTTGAGATGTCTCAGTGTATAAGGCTGTACCAACAGTGATTTTGACATAGGTTTTTCCAAGTTACCAGGAGTGTTTAAGTTTGCCTGTATGTGATGGGATAAGATGGCTCTACTATATTGAGGGTTTATGTATGTGTTTGGTATTTTTATACCCTTTCCAGAAAATCTTTCTTTTATGCGATGCCAGTGACGGAACAGCCACCAGGACCCACCTGCTGTTAAGTACCGTACCAGCCTCTAATGTTCCCACTGCAGGTACACCGGCCTACTCTCGATAATTGAGAGTGAATGGGCTCTGATCTACCACGGGAGCCCAATCCGGATTGGTAGATGTCACATGTCGTCGAATTTTTGGTTCTAACACATGCCGGTTTCCTCACGATGTTTTCCTTCACCGTTTCGAGAACGTGGTATTGCGCACATAAATTTATTCTAGTGAAAAAACTCATTGGTGCACGTGTGGGTTTGAACCAGCAACCTTCAAATTGAAAGTGAATTTTTTTTTTTTTTTTTTTTTTTTTTTTTATGTGAATGAGGGACGGAACGAGCTGAGGGCCCACCTGATGGTAAGTGGTGACCCTCGCCCATGACAACAGTAATGCGTGCGACTCAGTATGAGATTCAAATCTTTACTGAGTCGCATTCATCCTGCTGCGTCCGTCACCCGAGACGAGGATGATACGTCTCATGCGCATGTGATTTCACCGGCAGCCACACCCTTCCACCGGAACACAATAATGCAACCACTACTACTTGGCGGCAGATTCCAGATGTGGTGGCAGTACCTCTCCGGACGAACTTGGCACAAGTTCTACTGCAACTTTTGGTTGCTCCTTTAGCACCACCCAGGGGGTACGTGTAGGGAATCAAAGGGTACACACCTACGGACGCGAGCAACTGGACCCCCCGACAAGTAAGTAGACAACTGTAATACGACTCACATCCCCCCTACCGAAGTATGAGAAGATCCAAGTTGCATTGCTCTTGTCCATCACTCCGAGACGGAGTTAATCCTTATGTGCCTGTTATTTCAACGGCACCCACACCCTTTCACCGGAACAAAGCGTCGCGAGTGCGGCCCTGCTTGGAATATTACCAGGTGTGGTGGCAGTACTCTCCGGACGAACTTGGCACAAGTACTGCTACTTTTGCATCTCCCGGAGGGACTCTTTGGTTATTTACCTACGGACGCGAGTCCCCTTTAATCGGCATAGTATCGCCTGAATCCATGAAGTATCTTATAAATTATGAATAGACTCGTGGATCGCCTATATTTCAGTCACCAGCGGGACAACTCATGTGTGAAAAATTTCAGCTTCATTAGACGTCGTAATGAAACAGAATTACATTTTACATCCGTGATAAATTAATTATGTTCGAATAAATGAATTGAATTCAACAATAAATGGTTCCCGACACATTGCTTTTATGAATTGAAATTAACAACGAAAATATAAATTTCTGTTTCTGTCTGTTATCAGTAGCAGTAGAACTTATGCCTAGTTCGTCCGGAGAGGTACTGCCACCACATCTGGAATCTGCCGCCAAGCAGTAGTGCTCGCAATACTGTGTTCCGGTGGAAGGGTGTGGGTGCCGGGGAAATCACAGGCGCATGAGAGGTATCATCCCAGTCTCGGGTGATGGACGCAGCAGGATGAATGCGACTGAGTGTAAGATCCAAGTCTTATACTGAGTCGCAGGTGGGCCCTTAGCTCGTTCCGTCACATATTCACATAAAAAAATCAAGGTTCACCTATTACTGACTGATCTGACTGTGATCGTAATATTCAGTACAAGGTTTGTAACAAAAAATAAACATACTATGTTTATTTGGCACAACTCACATTTCTCTTTCGTTAGTAAATTACACCCGAACAAAGCGGGCACGTCGCTAGTTAAATATAAAAATGTTAAAGTTCTGTAGTTAAGTCCTACAGTTAGTAAGTTAAATTAGTCGGATCTGTGATGTAACAGCAGTAATAAAACCAGAGCAATAAAAACTACGTTCATTTAATAAGTTTTTTATTACAATACATACGTAAGTTTTAGTACTTGTGTTGTACATAAGACGTGCTTTGAAAGAACATTATTATCATAATGATTAAATTACTTTGATAAAAGGACTAATTTTAGGTTATTATAAAACAGTTTTTTTAAATATCTTTTGCCATAAAATTAATCAGTATTTTTGCTTATGCGCAAGGAAAAAGGTGATTGTCAGAAACTTGTCAGTGCTGGATATTATAATAATTTGAACAAAATGTATTAGAAGTAAAAGTATATTTTTGTAACATTAATATTACACGAGTTATTATTAATAATACACAATTTAATAGTGGTCAAACCCAATCACATCGAAGATTCTTGCTCGCATAACGATACATAACTGAATAATGTAACATACATTACAGAACAATCGGTCTTGTACCAATGCGGTCGGCATGAGATATTGCGAAGTATTGTAGACAAAAAATGGAACAACAACCATTTGCAAATGTGCAAAGTACATAACTACTTGGAGTGATAAATGCTTTTATATAGAATCGTGACTCGGTAATGTAACAACTCAATATAATAACTCAAGTCAAGTCAAAATACTTTTTCTCCGTAGAATTCTTAAATAAATCTTGGGAACGCCACTTTTTGAAGTAAAATTTATATAAATTATAAATGTAATAAACTAGACCGCAAAGTAATGTACTTACCTATCCTCGTATCACCCTTAAGTAGTTCATTCATCTAAGTCACTTTGGACGTACCTACAGTCTAAATCTCAAATATTAAATTTTCGCTACTTTTGGCGAAATGTTTGTGTAATAAAATTTATGTCAGAATTAGTATACTGGCAACATCGTTCGTTGTTTGCGTGGCGGCAACGTAATTAGAGAAACTCTGTTTAAAGTGCTCTTGTCACAATTATATAATAAAAATAACTTGAACGCAAATAATAATTATTTGCTATATATTTATTCATTTATTACGCGGTTATGTTTTAAATAAAAAATATAATTTAAAACATAACCGCCTCCTTTAAGATATCCATCAATCATAACACGCAACAATTCTTAATATTATCACCCAAGTTTATTTGTGAATCAAAAGTTTCACAATTCCGACGTAATTTCTCGAATCAACACCAGAAGACCCTGAACGTTATGTGTCAAAGTTTATTAAAATTGTTTATGGTACTAAAATACCTTCTAATTCTAAACCACATTGATTCCCGGTAAATGTAAACTGTTTACTAGTCTATTTTGGAACGTTTACGTACCTTTCTTTGATTCCCCCGTTTTCAGTCTCAATAACCACTCCATTCATTTTGCTGTATTTTCACTCTATTACACACATAAAAAAGCACTGCCAAAAAAAAAACCGCCAAAAAAGGAAATGACACAACACTAAATGAGTCTAATTCAAAACTGGAACACTGATCACAACCGAATTGTCAGTTCAGGCTAAGGCCTGCTCTCATTCAACCAGAAAACGAAAAGCTCGGAAAAAGTTTGCGATGTAAAATAAACTAAAGAAAAATAAAACACGTCTGCCCCGCTCAGGACGCCATGCGTTTGTGTACGTACTGGTCTGGTACTGGTTGAATACGCCGGCCGCTCGTTGCCGGAGGCCGCGCGGTCAAAGATAAATATTTGTAGATACGACACGTATTGATAGAGCCTGGGTGATCTCATTATTTAACAAAGTTATAATGGTGCAGTATTTATTTTTTATAAGTATTTACCACTATTATTATTTACTGAATCATTTATATGTGTATAAACAGCCAGTTGGATATAGATAAACACAATTCACACCGCATCAAAAACACAAATACGATACGTGTTCGTTATTCGAAGTTTTAACGGAATATCCCTTCTGTAAAAAGAGTGGTTCGGGAGGTGAATAATACTTTTAGGTACATAGATATTCATTACCCAACCATAACAATTAGTAAAAAAGGCTAATTCAAATAGGTATATCCATTCAGTAGCCACGGAGCCAGAGACAGAAAACGATTGTAATTAAAGCGATAAGTAAATTAAAAAGAAAGAAAAAGGGCAGCTTACAATGGTTAACCAATCAGCAAGTAACACTGATTAGTCTAATAAAAATACTTTATACATCGTTATTAACACAACTTTGTGCATCGCAAGACACTGCAAACTGTTGGTGACTCAAATTACTGACTCAAACTGCTACTACAAAATTGTACTCTTTGAAAGTAACCAGTTTTGAAACTTGTATTCAGTTTCATTGCGAATTATTTGTTCAGCAAGAAACAGAGTCGACTATCTGACGAAATAATACTTTTCGTTTTTAGCTTTAATTTAGTTTTTGGACCTGTACTTGTGGAATTAAATGTACTGCAGCTGTCTTCAAGAGGATGCTGACTGATTACCAGCAGCCCTGTACACTTCGAACTCACCTAAATTCCTCATACGCCAAGTACCTCACAAATATCTATCGCCCGGAGCCTCGCAATGTCAAAGTCAAAGTTGAAATTAAATCGTTAAAAATCGTTATTTCAATTAAATTCTTAAAACGATACATGGAGAAGTAAATTTTTCAAATAAATCTGTACCACCGAAATCACGCGGTCTTATCACCAAGTATTTTATTATCTGTCACTTACTAGATTTATCTGACAGAACAGATCTGTCCGCCATCTTCCCCATCTACCAGATGGGGAAGATGGCGGACTGGCGGTTCTGGGTTCTAAAAGGTTCTGGGATATGGGGGAATCTGTCGCCCGAAGGATGGGACCCCCACCGGTGGATGGCATGCCTCTTGTTCCGGACACGCCATATATGCGATCGGATTCAATACCTTTTTTGAAAAACGTTTTTGAAACAAGTTTTGAATCAGGTATATGCAATCACTATATATGTATATTTACCACTAAATCTGGTAATAAATAAAATTATTGTACAAATTTATAATTGCTACACAAGATTATAAAATAAATTTTAAATCTTAGTAACAACACAATAAAACTGCCTTAAATCGGTGTATTACGTAATTAATTTAATAAAATACAATTAGGTAATCCTATTACAAAGTAAAATTTGAAATCTACGAAATCCTAAACCCTCAATTACCGGCAACCTTTTAATTGGAAATGTTCCATTTCCGTTTTTGACCAACGATCCACGCTCTCACTATATATATATGTAGTAATTGAGCACCTTTTCCATTTGGGTACGTAACCCTATTGATAGAAAATAACACTGATTTGCTGCAATTTGTCTTCGAGATCCCTCCCGCCCATGGAGAAAATTAATATAGAAGGAATTACTGCTTCTCAAAATTATTTAATCTTGCTACTATTATAAATTCGAAAGTTTGGATGGATGTTTTTATTCAATCACGCCAGAACTGCCCAACGGATCCGAATGAAATATGCCGCAGATAGATTATAATCTGCAGTAGCATTTACGGTTTCTTAGGGGTACCGCGGGGCGCAGCTAGTACATATTTAAAATTTAATCGTGATAAAAACTAACCTTTAAATCTTAGACTCTCGTTAAAATACAATAAATCAGTGACAAAGGAATCATTGAAAACAACACTGTGATTAAGATTGTTGGAGGGATGACATCATTAGTTAGTTCATCATTCTTGGATGGTATCATCAGCATTAGATGGTATCAGTATAAGAGCGTGATGACAGGGAAAAGACGCCGACTTTTAATCTGAAGGTCGCTGGTTCAAAACCACCAAAATATAAATTTAATGAATAAAAATCTACCCTTAAAGACGTGAGATAAAATATTTAAGTCTAAGTTAATTGTTTGAAACATTACGTGACGGAAAATTAAGATTTTTCCATTTCTATAGGGCCGTTATTGAATGTATTTGAAAAGTTGCTCCTCATGGCTAATTATTATATTTTTGAGGAAGTGCCATTGAGCATTTGAAAAAAAAAAAAAAAAACACTTTATAAGAAAAATTTCATAACCTCCCACTTGGGATGATGGTAATGTACTTATGAATAACAAAAGCCTGAACATATCTCTATAAATTATAGCTGAGAACCATCTCGACTGCGTCAACTTTCAAAGACTAAAATCCGCATCAAACCGGTCCATTCGTATGGGAGATACCATACCACAGACAGACACACAGAACACCAAAACTCTTTGTTCCACGACTGGATTCCAACCAGCGACATTCAGAATGAAAGTACCATAAACAAAATGTGGCTAAAGAAACACTAGACCTCTACATCATCGAAGCCGTACTGCCCACCACTACGCCAGCGCGTGCATCTGAAGCTTCTACAGCTATTTAATTATAACTCTTGATACTGAAACGACATTCCGCCCACACCAAATACAATTTATTACGGCAAATAGGATCTAATTCCGACATACATGTTTCGAATTACATCCATAAAATAATTATTAAAGGGTTACCTTTTTTATTACGCGATTGAGGTGTATTAGCAGATGGCACACCTGGCTTTAAGTGGCTACCGCTGCCCATAAGCAGTACATATATTAGAATGTGATGTACACTCGTAAACAATACTAAAATGTTTACAAAAAAGTGTCAATCACAATATAAACAATAATCTTACTGTGCCCACTAGAATATATTTTATTTCAAAAATTCTTATTTCGTCCTACTTTTCAGCTTCAATATAAAAAACAAAAAAAATATTATGTCACAGAACAAACGTTTATGTTGGTAACATATGCTTGCCGTGCGTGGGAATCGCACCCACGACTTATAACGCAGAAGGCAGAGCTAGTAAAACTGAGCTCAGAAGGCAGAGCTAGTAAAACTGAGCTCAGAAGGCAGAGCTAGTAAAACTGAGCTCAGAAGGCAGAGCTAGTAAAACTGAGCTCAGAAGGCAGAGCTAGTAAAACTGAGCTCAGAAGGCAGAGCTAGTAAAACTGAGCTCAGAAGGCAGAGCTAGTAAAACTGAGCTCAGAAGGCAGAGCTAGTAAAACTGAGCTCAGAAGGCAGAGCTAGTAAAATTGAGCTCAGAAGGCAGAGCTAGTAAAATTGAGATCAGAAGGCAGAGCTAGTAAAACTGAGCTCAGAAGGCAGAGCTAGTAAAACTGAGCTCAGAAGGCAGAGCTAGTAAAACTGAGCTCAGAAGGCAGAGCTAGTAAAACTGAGCTCAGAAGGCAGAGCTAGTAAAACTGAGCTCAGAAGGCAGAGCTAGTAAAACTGAGCTCAGAAGGCAGAGCTAGTAAAATTGAGCTCAGAAGGCAGAGCTAGTAAAATTGAGATCAGAAGGCAGAGCTAGTAAAACTGAGCTCAGAAGGCAGAGCTAGTAAAACTGAGCTCAGAAGGCAGAGCTAGTAAAACTGAGCTCAGAAGGCAGAGCTAGTAAAACTGAGCTCAGAAGGCAGAGCTAGTAAAATTGAGATCAGAAGGCAGAGCTAGTAAAACTGAGCTCAGAAGGCAGAGCTAGTAAAACTGAGCTCAGAAGGCAGAGCTAGTAAAACTGAGCTCAGAAGGCAGAGCTAGTAAAACTGAGCTCAGAAGGCAGAGCTAGTAAAACTGAGCTCAGAAGGCAGAGCTAGTAAAACTGAGCTCAGAAGGCAGAGCTAGTAAAACTGAGCTCAGAAGGCAGAGCTAGTAAAACTGAGCTCAGAAGGCAGAGCTAGTAAAACTGAGCTCAGAAGGCAGAGCTAGTAAAACTGAGCTCAGAAGGCAGAGCTAGTAAAACTGAGCTCAGAAGGCAGAGCTAGTAAAACTGAGCTCAGAAGGCAGAGCTAGTAAAACTGAGCTCAGAAGGCAGAGCTAGTAAAACTGAGCTCAGAAGGCAGAGCTAGTAAAACTGAGCTCAGAAGGCAGAGCTAGTAAAACTGAGCTCAGAAGGCAGAGCTAGTAAAACTGAGCTCAGAAGGCAGAGCTAGTAAAACTGAGCTCAGAAGGCAGAGCTAGTAAAATTGAGCTCAGAAGGCAGAGCTAGTAAAATTGAGATCAGAAGGCAGAGCTAGTAAAACTGAGCTCAGAAGGCAGAGCTAGTAAAACTGAGCTCAGAAGGCAGAGCTAGTAAAACTGAGCTCAGAAGGCAGAGCTAGTAAAACTGAGCTCAGAAGGCAGAGCTAGTAAAACTGAGCTCAGAAGGCAGAGCTAGTAAAACTGAGCTCAGAAGGCAGAGCTAGTAAAACTGAGCTCAGAAGGCAGAGCTAGTAAAATTGAGCTCAGAAGGCAGAGCTAGTAAAATTGAGATCAGAAGGCAGAGCTAGTAAAACTGAGCTCAGAAGGCAGAGCTAGTAAAACTGAGCTCAGAAGGCAGAGCTAGTAAAACTGAGCTCAGAAGGCAGAGCTAGTAAAACTGAGCTCAGAAGGCAGAGCTAGTAAAACTGAGCTCAGAAGGCAGAGCTAGTAAAACTGAGCTCAGAAGGCAGAGCTAGTAAAATTGAGCTCAGAAGGCAGAGCTAGTAAAATTGAGATCAGAAGGCAGAGCTAGTAAAACTGAGCTCAGAAGGCAGAGCTAGTAAAACTGAGCTCAGAAGGCAGAGCTAGTAAAACTGAGCTCAGAAGGCAGAGCTAGTAAAACTGAGCTCAGAAGGCAGAGCTAGTAAAACTGAGCTCAGAAGGCAGAGCTAGTAAAACTGAGCTCAGAAGGCAGAGCTAGTAAAACTGAGCTCAGAAGGCAGAGCTAGTAAAACTGAGCTCAGAAGGCAGAGCTAGTAAAACTGAGCTCAGAAGGCAGAGCTAGTAAAACTGAGCTCAGAAGGCAGAGCTAGTAAAATTGAGATCAGAAGGCAGAGCTAGTAAAACTGAGCTCAGAAGGCAGAGCTAGTAAAATTGAGATCAGAAGGCAGAGCTAGTAAAACTGAGCTCAGAAGGCAGAGCTAGTAAAACTGAGCTCAGAAGGCAGAGCTAGTAAAACTGAGCTCAGAAGGCAGAGCTAGTAAAACTGAGCTCAGAAGGCAGAGCTAGTAAAACTGAGCTCAGAAGGCAGAGCTAGTAAAATTGAGCTCAGAAGGCAGAGCTAGTAAAATTGAGCTCAGAAGGCAGAGCTAGTAAAACTGAGCTCAGAAGGCAGAGCTAGTAAAATTGAGCTCAGAAGGCAGAGCTAGTAAAACTGAGCTCAGAAGGCAGAGCTAGTAAAACTGAGCTCAGAAGGCAGAGCTAGTAAAACTGAGCTCAGAAGGCAGAGCTAGTAAAATTGAGCTCAGAAGGCAGAGCTAGTAAAATTGAGATCAGAAGGCAGAGCTAGTAAAACTGAGCTCAGAAGGCAGAGCTAGTAAAACTGAGCTCAGAAGGCAGAGCTAGTAAAATTGAGATCAGAAGGCAGAGCTAGTAAAACTGAGCTCAGAAGGCAGAGCTAGTAAAACTGAGCTCAGAAGGCAGAGCTAGTAAAACTGAGCTCAGAAGGCAGAGCTAGTAAAACTGAGCTCAGAAGGCAGAGCTAGTAAAACTGAGCTCAGAAGGCAGAGCTAGTAAAACTGAGCTCAGAAGGCAGAGCTAGTAAAACTGAGCTCAGAAGGCAGAGCTAGTAAAACTGAGCTCAGAAGGCAGAGCTAGTAAAACTGAGCTCAGAAGGCAGAGCTAGTAAAACTGAGCTCAGAAGGCAGAGCTAGTAAAACTGAGCTCAGAAGGCAGAGCTAGTAAAACTGAGCTCAGAAGGCAGAGCTAGTAAAACTGAGCTCAGAAGGCAGAGCTAGTAAAACTGAGCTCAGAAGGCAGAGCTAGTAAAACTGAGCTCAGAAGGCAGAGCTAGTAAAACTGAGCTCAGAAGGCAGAGCTAGTAAAACTGAGCTCAGAAGGCAGAGCTAGTAAAACTGAGCTCAGAAGGCAGAGCTAGTAAAATTGAGCTCAGAAGGCAGAGCTAGTAAAATTGAGATCAGAAGGCAGAGCTAGTAAAACTGAGCTCAGAAGGCAGAGCTAGTAAAACTGAGCTCAGAAGGCAGAGCTAGTAAAACTGAGCTCAGAAGGCAGAGCTAGTAAAACTGAGCTCATAAGGCAGAGCTAGTAAAACTGAGCTCAGAAGGCAGAGCTAGTAAAACTGAGCTCAGAAGGCAGAGCTAGTAAAACTGAGCTCAGAAGGCAGAGCTAGTAAAACTGAGCTCAGAAGGCAGAGCTAGTAAAACTGAGCTCAGAAGGCAGAGCTAGTAAAACTGAGCTCAGAAGGCAGAGCTAGTAAAATTGAGATCAGAAGGCAGAGCTAGTAAAACTGAGCTCAGAAGGCAGAGCTAGTAAAATTGAGATCAGAAGGCAGAGCTAGTAAAACTGAGCTCAGAAGGCAGAGCTAGTAAAACTGAGCTCAGAAGGCAGAGCTAGTAAAACTGAGCTCAGAAGGCAGAGCTAGTAAAACTGAGCTCAGAAGGCAGAGCTAGTAAAACTGAGCTCAGAAGGCAGAGCTAGTAAAATTGAGCTCAGAAGGCAGAGCTAGTAAAATTGAGCTCAGAAGGCAGAGCTAGTAAAACTGAGCTCAGAAGGCAGAGCTAGTAAAATTGAGCTCAGAAGGCAGAGCTAGTAAAACTGAGCTCAGAAGGCAGAGCTAGTAAAACTGAGCTCAGAAGGCAGAGCTAGTAAAACTGAGCTCAGAAGGCAGAGCTAGTAAAATTGAGCTCAGAAGGCAGAGCTAGTAAAATTGAGATCAGAAGGCAGAGCTAGTAAAACTGAGCTCAGAAGGCAGAGCTAGTAAAACTGAGCTCAGAAGGCAGAGCTAGTAAAACTGAGCTCAGAAGGCAGAGCTAGTAAAACTGAGCTCAGAAGGCAGAGCTAGTAAAACTGAGCTCAGAAGGCAGAGCTAGTAAAATTGAGCTCAGAAGGCAGAGCTAGTAAAATTGAGCTCAGAAGGCAGAGCTAGTAAAACTGAGCTCAGAAGGCAGAGCTAGTAAAATTGAGCTCAGAAGGCAGAGCTAGTAAAACTGAGCTCAGAAGGCAGAGCTAGTAAAACTGAGCTCAGAAGGCAGAGCTAGTAAAACTGAGCTCAGAAGGCAGAGCTAGTAAAATTGAGCTCAGAAGGCAGAGCTAGTAAAATTGAGATCAGAAGGCAGAGCTAGTAAAATTGAGATCAGAAGGCAGAGCTAGTAAAATTGAGATCAGAAGGCAGAGCTAGTAAAATTGAGATCAGAAGGCAGAGCTAGTAAAACTGAGCTCAGAAGGCAGAGCTAGTAAAACTGAGCTCAGAAGGCAGAGCTAGTAAAACTGAGCTCAGAAGGCAGAGCTAGTAAAACTGAGCTCAGAAGGCAGAGCTAGTAAAACTGAGCTCAGAAGGCAGAGCTAGTAAAACTGAGCTCAGAAGGCAGAGCTAGTAAAACTGAGCTCAGAAGGCAGAGCTAGTAAAACTGAGCTCAGAAGGCAGAGCTAGTAAAACTGAGCTCAGAAGGCAGAGCTAGTAAAATTGAGCTCAGAAGGCAGAGCTAGTAAAATTGAGATCAGAAGGCAGAGCTAGTAAAATTGAGATCAGAAGGCAGAGCTAGTAAAATTGAGATCAGAAGGCAGAGCTAGTAAAATTGAGATCAGAAGGCAGAGCTAGTAAAACTGAGCTCAGAAGGCAGAGCTAGTAAAACTGAGCTCAGAAGGCAGAGCTAGTAAAATTGAGATCAGAAGGCAGAGCTAGTAAAACTGAGCTCAGAAGGCAGAGCTAGTAAAATTGAGATCAGAAGGCAGAGCTAGTAAAACTGAGCTCAGAAGGCAGAGCTAGTAAAATTGAGATCAGAAGGCAGAGCTAGTAAAACTGAGCTCAGAAGGCAGAGCTAGTAAAATTGAGATCAGAAGGCAGAGCTAGTAAAACTGAGCTCAGAAGGCAGAGCTAGTAAAATTGAGATCAGAAGGCAGAGCTAGTAAAACTGAGCTCAGAAGGCAGAGCTAGTAAAATTGAGATCAGAAGGCAGAGCTAGTAAAACTGAGCTCAGAAGGCAGAGCTAGTAAAACTGAGCTCAGAAGGCAGAGCTAGTAAAATTGAGATCAGAAGGCAGAGCTAGTAAAACTGAGCTCAGAAGGCAGAGCTAGTAAAATTGAGATCAGAAGGCAGAGCTAGTAAAACTGAGCTCAGAAGGCAGAGCTAGTAAAATTGAGCTCAGAAGGCAGAGCTAGTAAAATTGAGATCAGAAGGCAGAGCTAGTAAAACTGAGCTCAGAAGGCAGAGCTAGTAAAATTGAGCTCAGAAGGCAGAGCTAGTAAATCTGAGCTCAGAAGGCAGAGCTAGTAAAATTGAGCTCAGAAGGCAGAGCTAGTAAAATTGAGCTCAGAAGGCAGAGCTAGTAAATCTGAGCTCAGAAGGCAGAGCTAGTAAAATTGAGCTCAGAAGGCAGAGCTAGTAAATCTGAGCTGTGAGTCATTAAAGTTCTCAGCTTGTATTGTTATAGGTAGAAAAAGTGTAGAATTCTTTATTTTTAATATGGCAAGTTTTCCGTAAAACTAAACTCGTTAAAATGTCTCTTTGCCCAGCGCCGGGGAGATAGTTAAAATGATTAATTAAAAATTCGCCTGGTTCGCGAGTAGTTTTTGTTTATATGCTTTTTTATATAAATTGACATTTCAGATTTTTTTTTAGACCCTATTACTAAGACTCCGCTGTCTGTCTGTCAGGCTGTATCTCATGAACCGTAGTGAAAGTTGAAATGTTCACAAATGATGTATTTCTGTTGCCGCTATAAAAACAAATAATAAAAAACAGAATAAAATAAATATTTAAGGGGCTCTCATACAAAACGTGATTTTAAGGATAAATATAAAAATCTTCAATAATATCCGCTTCCGAAAGTCGGTTGAGAATTGTATGAGATAAGATTACTTTAGCTTTTAACGTTTGTACACTCATTTCTCTGCACTAGGATTCCCTGTGTCGCAGATGGCATTAACAAACACCCAAGACCCGAAAACAAATTTCATGCTCACCACACAAAGTGTACCCCGGCCGGGAATCGAACCCGGGACCCCTCGCTTCGAAGGCAAGGCTACCAACTAAGCCACGGAGCCGTTTTGTATTATACCTACCTATTTCTCACACCTTATGTCTTGCCATCCCTATTTCTTGTTTAGTAAAATACTTTGCGTTTGCTACAATAAACATTATTTAGCCACTAGTTTATAGATGCTAATGGCCCAGTGCTGTAATGATCAGTGTTGGTGCAGATATCAAGTGAGACAGTAATTGGCGCGGATTAATGATGCATGAGCCGCTGTTTCCATGATCAAACATGACGTAGCGCTCGTGGCGTAACTTGTCCGGTTACAAGTGGTACTTACAAACATAGGCAATTAATATGTTATTTAGACTGGTGCAATATATCACTACATAGTATAAAACAAAGTCGCTTTCTCTGTCCCTATATCCCTATGTATGCTTAAATCTTTAAAACTACGCAACGGATTTTGATGCGGGTTTTTTTAATAGATAGAGTGATTCAAGAGGTTTATATAATACACTAGCAAGGTTTATATAATACACTAGCAAGTCACCCCGGCTTCGCACGGGTAGTTTATGATACGACACTGATGCTTTACTAACCGTGCGAAGCCGGGGCGGGTCGCTAGTATGGTATATAATATTGATATTAATAACATTGTTGGATATTTCACACAGCACCATTTAGCACCAAATTAAGCATGGCTTGTACTATGTGGACTAAAATTTATATAATACTTATGGAGTGTTTTTTTTCTGTATATATATGCTAGATAGTCAACTGACTGATTTATACTGATTTCAAAATCGAAAAAACCGCCTTCAGTACTTTCAAAGTATCAAAATACGCAATTTCGTATACTTGGCTGACATATTTGTTCTAGTTATTTTGCTTAACAACCAAACTATTGAACCGATTTTGATAAAAATTCTATACGACCAATCTGAAAGCATATCTTTTCAAATAAAAAAGCACATTCCAAATTCTATGACAAATGGCGGAGAAATCGGCGAACATAAAAAAAAATATACAGTGGAAAATAGAACCTCCTCCTTTTTTGAAGTCGGTTAACAATCTGAATTAATATGTAGAATCAATTAAAACCTGTTAATTTTCGATTTACTAATAAACCGGCCAAGTGCAATTCGAATTAGCACTATGAGAGTTCCGTACTACGAAATGTATTTAATATTATTTGTTTGGTTGGGTTCACGGTAGTCATAGTTGAATTATTAACGAGGGAAGATACGGCGCAGTCCTAGAATCGTACACATTATAAACGCCTTCGCGGAAGCACGGTTTGTTGAGGCTTTGGGGAAATTAATCATTTGGGGAAATATATAAATACAACTGATGTTATCCTGTCTTTATTCACAATTTGACAATTAGCTGTCAAAAGACGTACTGTCACTGTCAGTTTTCCTAATTTAAGATATTTCCCGCCGATTTTCCAAAAAACAACGAAATAGGAACCGTCTACAATTTTTGCGAGACTAACCAACGGCAATTGATTTTAATACATATAGATTATTGTTTACGTAATGCCGCTAAGTATAGAGGGAACCCAACGAGTACTGATCAAGTGATCAAGTTGGTAGGTAATTTACCGACCCAGTAATTACTTGCTACGCGATATAACAGAAAATATCCAGTACGTATATTAAAATCTATGACTACATATCTAGCTAGCTCGGTAAGTAAGAAACAGCGGGCTACCGCGGCCGATCAATCTTTGTGGGTGAATATGAAGTTTGTTCTCGGGTTTTGGTAATTTGTACAGTGTGTCCATTTTACATGCGACACAGGAAATTTTAGTACAGGGTTTTGGGTGTGTACGAGTAGGTGTATGTTTAATTGTTGTTGATACTCTAAATGCGTATTAAACTACAGTTATCTATAAACTAATTTTTGATTTGAATTGGAAAATAATAAATTTTCAGAGGTATTATGCACAGCTACATCTAGCCAAACTAAACTTGACAAGGCTTATGTACAGCCGCTAATTAATTGTGTATAGGACGAAACCAAGAGTTCCTAAGTGTTCCTATGGCAAATAAAGTATATGAATATGAAACATAGGTTGTACTTGATAACTGATAGAATACTTATACATTATTTTATCTCCCAGATACAGAACAAACATTTATCTTCGACTTGTGTTTTCTGATACTTCGGTCGCGGAGGACCTACGTCTCATTGTTATTATAGGCGTAGGTAACCACTTAATGGCACCTGCCAGCTGCTCGTTCTGTCATCTAAACCACAGCACAAAAAATGAGACCTAAAAACCATTTAGTTTGTCAATAATTTAATAAAAACCGCACCTTAACCACTCGAAAAAATGGAGGTCCATTAAAAGTCGCTTGTAAGGCATTAGGTACACTTGATACGCGTCGCAGGTTGTGGCGCATGTCGTCGCCAGCATTGTCTCCATGTGTCGCTAATGGCGTGTCGAGACGTGTTCGCAGATGTCAATAAATACATTATTTATGAACATTTACACTTCATACATTTTTATTAACTACTAGCTGTGCCCCGTGGTTTTACCCCCGGTATTCTGAGAATTTTCTGCGCAATTTTCCTATTCTTTCGCCCGTAATAACCTTTTACGAAGTATTAGAAAAAATATATAAAGATATGAATGGAATAGGTTAAGTTGTACTCAAGTTATGGCATGAACAAGAGAAATAGGGATTAATTTTTATATTTAAATATAAATACGCAAAACGTAGCAGTAGAGTGCCATCCGAAGCACGCAAGCGCTCGGTTCTAAAGCCTCTAAATTTGTATCCATCCAAAAACTTGACAAAATTTACTTGTTAAAACCTAATACCCGACTACGCAAAAGCAGTAAACAAGATAGTAATGAAAATTGAGGTAGTAATGAAAATTCGAAAAATTTGTTCTCCGATTAATAACTGTGAATTCGGAATTAAGTATTCAGACTTCTTAATTATCATTACAATCTTGTTCACAGCTTTTGGGTAGTCGGGTTTGAGTTATAAAACAATATTTTATTAGCTGCGTCCCGCGGTTTTACCTGTGTAAGTAGCTTATGTGTTAATACTGGATATGAGCTATCCGGGTACCAAATTTCATCCAAATCCAATGAACCGTTCGAGCGTGAAGGAGTAACAAACATACACACACACATACAAAATTTGTGTGATTTGATAAATTACATTTTCACATTAAAAAAGTGTGGCATTAATAAATATTTTCAATAATCATGAAAGAATAAATCAGGAAGTAATTCCCACGACTCCAAGGTTTGTAATTTTCAAAAGAGTCGTTCAATCGAGAACGTAACCAAACATTGGTATTCATAAAAATTACTCAAATAGATTCTTTTAAATATCTTTTGAATGAATTCATAAGATCCCGCCGCCGCGCGCCGCCGGTCGGCTCGGATGGGTAAGCACTGTATAAACGGACTCAAGTCACGTAAATTCTCAATATTTCTAATTGTAACCTCTTCTTTTGTGCTTCTAAACATTTTTAATGACTGATTTAAAAGTCAGTAAAAGCAGACTATACACCCTTTACACCATAGAGAATGTGGTGGCCTAGAGGCACAGACGCCGACTTTCAATCTGAAGCCCGCTGGACCAAACCCATTCGAGCACCCATGACTTTTCTCACTTGAAAAATTTATGTGCATACCACGTTCTCGAAACGATGAAGGAAAACCTCGTGAGGAAACCGGCATGTCTTAGAACCATCATCATATCGTCGTATTTCTCATAAAAAAACAACTTGCCAGAGACTGAATATCTTTGAGGTTTGGTCTGGTCTCTTCTAGCTCAAACTAGTTACAACAAGTTAAGACTACCTATAACAAGATCCCTCATTTTCCAAAGTTTAAAACTTTCGTTCCAACCACACCCAACTTTGCTTTCAAATTCCACCTAACCCTCGTGTCAGAAAGCACACACTTAGTTCCGAACTTCCTGTTTCTAAGGAAATTTAATGCGTCTTCAGATCCCAACGAACCATTTAATTAGTTAAAGACAAAGGTCTTTCATCCCGTAGATTTCTTAAAATATACTTGGGAACTTTTTAAACAGATATCCGTACTAGCCTCTAATGTTCCCACTGCAGGGACACTGGCCTACTTTCCATAATTGAGAGTGAATGGGCTCTGATCTACCACGGGAGCCCAATCCGGATTGGTAGATGTCACATGTCGTCGAATTTTTGGTTCTAAAACATGCCGGTTTCCTCCCGATGTTTTCCGTCACCGTTTTGACAACGTGGTATTGCGCACATATATTTTTTCATGTGAAAAAACTCATTGGTGCACGTGTGGTTGGAACCATCACCCTTCAGATTGAAAGTCGGCGTCTATGCCCCTGGGTGACCACGTCAAACAGATATGTAGCTACGAAATCACGGTTTCTTATTACCAAGTTTAACTGTTGGTTTAAACCTATCCGACCCTCCTATGGACCAGCAAGAAACACCTAATGGACTAACTAAATGGTCTAAGTGCTAGAGTACTAGACGCGTAATTTAGTAATACACTGGTATCCGAGTTCTTATTGTACCTGATTGATAATATTATAATATTATATTAACTGTATGGAATCGCTACAAAATAAAATTTAAGTGTATGTTTGTAATGTCAAAATAAAAGCTTTTTACTAAACGCATTTGCATCTTCAAAACGGCTAAACTGATTTTGACGGAATTCTCACTAGCTTATACTAGATGGAGTTATTTAGGCAACTTTTGTTTTCGTAAAGGAATAGAAATTAGGTTTCCACGCAAAAAAATATGTATTTATTTTAACACTCCAACAGCAAGTACATAATTCACTAATGGAATAATGGTTTTACTAATCAATTGTACTTTTGTATTGTATTGTAGAACTTACAGGCGTGAAGGTGCAACGGGCTTGAACATACGTCATTGTATATGGGAATACAGATAGTCAGTATTATGGGGAGCGAGGTCGGTTCCCTCGCGTGTCCTCACCTGGATATGTCTGCGAGGCGCGGCGCCCTGGCGCGGCGGCCGGCGTCCACCCGCAGCACGCCCATCTGCAGACAAACAAACAGTTACATCACCTTCTATAGATCGATACGCCACCGGGACAGTGTCGCCCCTACACCCTGTGACACATTACAATAATTAAACACATATGTTCCTAGGTATACTAATAAAAAAAGTTGGGGTGTCTGTTTGTGATGTCAAATTAACAATATATTGCACTCTTTACTATATTGCATTTTAGTTTAGTTTTGGAAAGTAATACGGTACTTATAACGAAAATATGACTTGAAAATATTTTGTCTGTCTGTCTGTTCCGGTTAATCTCCGAAACGGCTGGATTGATTTTGATCGGACTTTCACTGACAGATAGCTGATGTTATAAGGAGATACGCGGCTACTTAGAGTGCAGAAATGTCAGTGGTACAGCTAGTTGTCGAATAAAATACACCTCAATGTTCCGTTTAGATTTCCCAAAATATAGGCTCATAACTTAATTATAGTTGATTATTTAAGAATGATTGCAGCTCACGAGCACAGCATTTACTTAAACCAGATGTATAATCATACGTAAATCAAGTTTGTGGATTTTTCGTTTTCTATTTGCGCGGAACTATAATTCTATTTTCTTTCCTTTCTGAAATAAAAGTAACCTATTTACCTATGTACCACATCAGCTATCTCCGTCCCAGCTTGTCGGTCAATCCGTTTCGGAGATAAGGCGGAACAAACGGACAGAAAAGAAATGAAAATAGTTTTTTTGTTTTGTGTACCCCATACGGCCACATGCGTTTGGTAAAAAGCCGTTATTTTATTACAAATATACACTTCAATATATTAATTTGTAGAGATTCCGTACAGGCAGAAAGTACATATTATTATCAATCTGGTACAATAAGAACTCGAATACCAGGGTACTGTTCACAAACCATTCATTCATGTAACTAAATTGCGAGTTATTACTTTATTACATAGACCATATAGAAAAATTCTATTTAGAAATATATTTAGAGCATTGTAAATGTAAAGTAGCTTCATACAAACACCTCCTCCAAATCAGGTGATAGCCACCTTTCAAGATATTGTCCCTTCGCTAGGAATAACTTTCTTTGTCAGTACATCTAACTTTTCACTACTGTACACGTGTCGGGTCGAATACAGTCGGCGGAAAAACTACGCTGAGATTACTAGCAAATTATTAAAACAACCTTGAAAAGAAAAAAAATACGGCCTCAATACTATTATCCCTTATTTCTCGTTCTAAAGGGGTGCACCCTACTGTTTTAAACAAGAAACATCCAAATCGGTGCTCAACGTGCGAAAAAAAGTCACAGGATAGCAAAATACGCTATTTCGTTTGTTTAGATGACATTTTCTAGTTATTTTGATTTATCAACCAAACTATACAACTGATTTTTATAAAATTTCTATGGGCCATCTGAAACCATATCCTTTCAAATTAAAAAACTAGAGTTGTGTCAACATCATCAGTTGAGTACGCAACCGAAGCGTCTCCAGAGACCTTCATGATTATTCAAATCTGCTGGCGAAAAGCCTATCGCATTCCGGCAGAATTCCAAACGTTTTCCTTTCCTTGAGCCTTGGTTATGAACCATCGTTGTTCGGATTGAGAGCCGCTGCCTGTACCGCTGGTTCGCCGCTCCCTAACGCCCTCCGCCGCGTTGTGGCCGTCGCAGTGCAAACAGGCTCTCCGATTCTGCCGCTGACCGTCGCCACGTAAGCCACGTGTCGTACGATATAAAGGCGCCGGCACGATGTCAGAAATATAGTAATATTCACGTTTTCCTGCTTCCCCTCATCCTTGTATTGTATAGAGCAGTGGTTCTCAACTTGAGGTCAAGTAGAAATTGTTTGTTAGAACGTGACGTCACTAGTTTAGTATTATAATATCTGTGGTGACGATAGTAAAGCTCTTGCGCAGAGGAATCTCCTATCGTTATTAAGCCCTAGTCAATAAAAAAGTGATTAAATGTTCTGCTACGAAGACATAAAAAAAAATGCCCGCCGATTTCTATCACGTGTGAATGTGACTTAATTAACTAAAGAATTAAGTTGGTTGCAAATACTCAATTACTGTATTGTTATATAATATGAATACAGTTATTAGGAATTAATTATTTATGAATAGATTCTTAATTTCATATAATTCATATACCTTTAATTCATAATTAATTGGTAAATAGCCCTGCGTGATATGACGTAAAATTAATATAAAATCTTGTTATTAAAACAGATTACCAAGATGAAAAAGCTTGTTAGTAAAATTCTTCTCGCTTGACGCAGGATCATTTTCGCAAATATGTAATACTCTCATGGAGGGGTTTCTTATCGGTAAACAAATAAGACTAGCTAAAATATGAAAACTGACATATCTGTGTGCATATGTTATGCAAGGAGCTCCATTTATGCTCACGGATATGTTTACTCGTGTATCTAAAATTTGACGTCCGTGCCAGCCTCTAATGTTCCCACTGCAGGGACACCGGCCTACTCTCGATAATTGAGAGTGAATGGGCTCTGATCTACCACGGGAGCCCAATTCGGATTGGTAGATGTCACATGTCGTCGAATTTTTGGTTCTAAGACATGCCGGTTTCCTAACGATGTTTTCCGTCACCGTTTCAAAGGTTGTGAACCAGCAACCTTCAGATTGAAAGTCGGCGTCTATGCCCCTGGGCCACCACGCTCTCCGTATCCAAACGATACTTGTAATCTAAAGGTATAAAGGAGTGCGTAATTTTTTCTTAAATTTAAAAAGTTTTTTATCAAAAGTTTGGTATCCGCTGGCGGAGGCTCTGGCCGTAGGCTTCGAGGCTTATTTATATCGGCCCGTACATTTCAATTGTACGTCTGTACAGGATTTCTTTGAATCTCGGTCTCATGTTGAATTTATACAATCACTGTTTTCACGAGCAAACTTCAAAGAATGTAGGTTATAGAAATTTCGGGGCCAAGTTTTTGTTGTCGACGCAAATTAGCATACGAACGAATTGCTTGCTAATCTATACAAATAAATAAAATTGAAGTGCCTGTTTGTAATGTCCAAAAAAAAAGTTTTTTTTAACTAAATGTTTTTTTTTTTTTATAATATGTGATTGAGTGACGGAACGAGCTGAGGGCCCACCTGATGGTAAGTGGTGACCCTCGCCCATGACAACAGTAATGCGTGCGACTCAGTATGAGATCCAAATCTTTACTGAGTCGCATTCATCCTGTTGCGTCCATCACCCGAGACAGGGATGATACGTCTCATGCGCATGTGATTTCACCGGCAGCCACACCCTTCCACCGGAACACAGTAATGCACCGCTACTGCTTGGCGGTAGATTCCAGATGTGGTGGCAGTACGTCTCCGGACGAACTTGGCACAAGTTCTACTGCTACTACTGGAGATATATACGGTACTAAAGCTTTTTTATCTATAAAATATTTTATGATGGAATTTATCGGTCGAAAAAGAAACAGACAAACAGACAAACAGAAAAACATACATATTCCAGAGCTTTGAAATAGGGTTCCGTTTTGTCTCGTATACTCCGGTCGACCTGTAGTTACCGACCACACAAGCTACGTGGCGAGCACTTAAAAATATTCATATTTCGGTTTGTGTAAATAATATAAGTTACGTGCATAGAAATATTTCTGCTAAACTGCAAAGCTAGTGACATAACTTGTATGGTGTGTGGGTAGGAGCGGGCTGGTAAAGGCATGGGATAGTTTACAGTCTTTTATCGAAATAGATTGTTCTTATAAATGTGAGGTATTCATCTTGAAAAAATACAAGTTTACGTTAAATAAAAGTGTTAATGTTGATACAATTGTTGATGATTTATATTAATTTACACGAGTTAGACAGTGCTTGCTTGACCTGTCAAGTCAAATTGTTATGTTTGTTGCCCGCGTCTGTAGAAGAATACCCCCAGAATAACTACACGTGTCCTTCGAGTGGTGCGTAAGTGGTAATCCAAAGCAGCAGCAGAATTTGTGCCACGTAGTACTGACACGGATAACCTTTCGTCAAGCAATGGTGTATTCACGCTACTGTGTTCCGGTAGAAGAATTTGGTGGTGAAATTACAGGCGCATATACGCATATAGACAGCTCCGTGGCTTAGTTGGTAGTAGCCCTGCCTTCGAAGCGATGTGTCCCGGGTTCAATTCCCGGCCGGATCACACTGTGCGGTGAACATGAAGTTTGTTCTCGGGTCTTGGGTCCATGCTTTCTGTAACACAGGGAATCCTAGTGCAGAGGTATGAGTGTGTAAACGTTTATTATTATAAACAGTAAAAGTAAGCGAGAAAGGTGATTACTGCCGGCAGCTAGTCTTGTTTCACAGAGGGTACCATTTCCCCGCCCTACTCCACGAACGAGATCCGAATGTACAAAGAGACACACACAAAGGAGCGTGCCACGCGTTCTCAACTAGCCCTATTAAATTACCAACTGTATTTCTTTCGGCATATGGTGCGCGTGCTCTACGAGAACATAACTTTGTTTAGCTAAAGCGAGGATAAAAACACGTGGCGTTTTTATTCTTTCATAGAACTTCCTTATAGATTATCATAAAGAATTTAGCATGAAAAAACTGTTACCAAACCACGTAGCGGATATGTTTTTCATAAGGGATATATAAAAAATTTATTTCTATGATTTTTTTCTTAATTTTATGCTGTATAAGTTTAAATAGAGGTTTTTTTTTATATTTCAGTAGTGACTAGATGAGCTGAAAGCCCACCAGATGTTAACTGGTGACCGCCGCCCATAACAACTGCATGACTCAGGCCCTGCCCCATCGATTATGAGAAGACCTAAGTAACCCGTCTCCTGTAATATTACCGGCACGTATATCCATGCATGCCAATAAAACTTGCGCCAAATTCGTCCGGAGTAGTACTGCCACCACACCTGGTAATCCGTCGGAAAATAAAGGTGTAATTTCTATGTGCGGTGGAAGGGTGCTGGTGAAATTACAGTCACATGACGCGTTACAGAGTGACAGCATATTGCAGGTCTCCTCATGCATCCATAGGAGAGAACCTAAGTCATATTTCGGTTGTATATGGGTGGTGGTGACCACTTAACATCAGTTGAATCGTCAGCTCGTTCACAACGCGTCCATCCGTGGTGGACACGACGCTCGCGGATCAACTCGGTCTTTTTTCGTGTAAGTGGCCATCTCTATTGTCGGAGTTTTCAAGCCGCTCGAAGGCCTTCAACATGGCTTGACGACTAGTATAGCTGGGACTGGCATCTCAACGTGCCCTCCGAGGCATGGAAGAGTTCAGTTCTTATGCTACTAAACGGTCACCCACTTCTGACCGGGCCGAAAGTTGCTTAACTTAGATAATCTTTAAGGAACAGCTAAGCAAGCTACGCCGCGAGCGCTCATCAGCTCGGTCGAACGTATTCTTTGTGCCATGTCCCTGAGGAAGTCGAATCAATGAGACCTGGAGACCTGAGACCTGGAGACCTGAAATCAACAGATAATTGAATAATCTCCATCCAAACTTTATACATAATTTACAGGCGAGTATTTCCTCAGACGCGACCAACACCCGCGACTTATTGTCGCGATGATCTTTTTTTTCATCGTCGGGGCCCAGGGGCATAGACGCCGACTTTCAATCTGAAGGTTGCTGGTTCAAACCCACACGTGCGCAAATGTGTTTACACTCACCTACCTTTTCTATCACATCTCTCTAGTACCCCAGGTTTTCTGGAAGAAAACTCTTTTCAGGGTTAAGTTCGCCTGTGTACAGTATTATAGTATTTTTATGGCGTATAATAAAGAATTAAAGGCTACATAAATATTATTTAAAAACGAACGCACGCGGGCGAAACCGCGGTCTCAGCTAGTGGTCTAATTTTCCTACTATAACAAAATTTTTTGTTATAAATTCAGCGTGAAAATATAAAAAATCGTGTCTTCAAAATATACTTATTAGAAGTCCCAACTCGCAAGGTACCGATAAAAAAATTGCAAATTATTAAAAGTTGTGCCGCTATAAATATGCATTTTCAAACTGTCTGCGGGTAGTTTAATTAAATTTTCTTGCAAATCCGCGGCTTACCCATAAATATGCTTAAAAAATCATCAAAGCATTCTTGGATGGAAATGAAAATTTTGCAATTCTCCTTTGTACTTGGGTTTTTGAGGAAAACTCATTGTTGCAACAAAAATTTTTATGTAACAGATTTTTAAATAGCAAGTCTGAATTAAAACTTAGAAATCTGATCTAAGTTTTAATTCAGTCTCAAACAAGACTAGAAAGAGGTGCTAAGAACGCATGATCTTGATACAAAAATAATTTAAAAAGAAAAAACGACGTTTCCAAGTAATTTGCAAAGAATTCTTCCTCTTCTTCAATGGAAATAAAGTATTTTTGACTATGTGACTGTGACTGTGACTTTGACTTTGACTTTGACTTTGTCTTTGCCTTTGGCTTTGGCTTTGGCTTTGGCTTTGACTTTGACTTTGACTTTGACTTTGACTTTGACTTTGACTTTGACTTTGACTTTGACTTTGACTTTGACTTTGACTTTGACTTTGACTTTGACTTTGAATTTGACTTTGACTTTGACTTTGCTCGCGGCATTCGTTTCCGCGTTCCCTTTAACAAAGCTCGAGCCTCAATCTTAAGATTCATTCAATTAATTCTCCGTTTTTCGTCAACGAGCCTGTGGACATTAAGCCAGGATTAACACTTAGACCGTAGTTCTGCTTAACCCCAACTTAAGGACTACCGTTCACTGCTTGCGAATGGGATTCCGTTGGATGCGGCCGCACGTGATGAGCGCTGGTGTCCTCACCGTCCGCAGACAGCCGCTTCCTTTATATAATCCTTTGTATGTTTCACTAAATAATAATAAATATTTAGAGATATTATACACAGCGCCATCAAGTCTTAAACTAAGAATAGCTTCATTATGTTTAGAAAAGATTCCAAGTAATTTTTAAAAATTCAACGGAAATAAAGATTTTTAACTTTGACTTTAGTATGGAAACCAAATGGCTAATATAATACTATCTTCTGATAGTTTAGTATCTGACTGATAGTATTTTCTTTTGTAAATATATCTAATATATTAACACGCAGTCACAGAACAAACATCTGTTTTTGTCACACAAACGTTTGTCCTGGGTAAGAATCGAACCTACGCAGAAGGCAGAGCTACAACCAACTGAGCTGTGAGGCCGTTTGATAATTAGAAAGAAAGAAAGAAAAAAATATTTTATTCTCGCAAACTGTATACAAATCACAATACATAAAAATTAAAATAATAATAAAATAAGACTTGAAAAAGAAAAAAAGTCCTGCCTTGCCGGATCGCTGCTTGCGAGAAAAGCTCTGTGCTCAGCATGTGCTGGCTAAATAGGATACCCAGCGCTGATTTTCAGCACAAGCCTTTTTTTTATGTGAATAAGTGACGGAACGAGCTGAGGCCCCACCTGATGGTAAGTGGTAATCCTCGCCCATGACAACAGTAATGCGTGCGACTCAGTATGAGATTGAAATCTTTACTGAGTCGCATTCATCCTGCTGCGTCCATCACTCGAGACGGGGATGATACGTCTCAAGCGCATGTAATGCAAACACTACTGCTTGGCGGTAGATTCCAGATGTGGTGACAGTACCTCTCCGGAGGAACTTCGCACAAGTTCTACTGCTACTTTTGGTTGCTCCTTTAGCACCACCCAGGGGGTACGTGTAGGGAATCAAAGGGTACACACCTACGGACGCGAGCAACTGGACCCCCCTTAGGGAACTCACGAGCATCGAGCATCGAGCATAAATAAATAATTGATAAAGAAACCTTAGGATGACGTATACATTTTGCGGATGTTTAAAAAACAGCTTAACTGTAGCGAACGCGAGGAATCTACCGACAAAATATTAGCTTCTTATACAATATGTTTTCAATTTAAGTAATTTAGGTACCTACGTACCTGTTTAAACGTTGTATTATGATTGTTTTTATTTTATCTAATTAATATTTCACACTATATATTTTATATCTCGTTTTATATACATTTTTCATAACAAAATACTTCACCATAATACTTATAAAATAAACAGTATAAAAACATTGTATTATTTATAATCTGTCTAAGTCTAGTAATAATTTCATTCTAAAAATAATGTAACTTTACTTGCCATAAATAACATCTACTGTTATTAAGCTAAATATTTAAATGAAATATGAAATACAAGAGACCGGGGGAGTGAACCCAGTTAAATGGTCCGACCAAGGTTCCGAACCCAATAATCCAGGTGATCGGCACAGACGAACCACCACACAATTTCCACGACGATAAATCTTTTGACCCCAATTTGTGCGACCAGACCTACAACCTCGTAGAAGGGAATCTGTTACACATAAAAAATTTAAGCTCTTTGGCAAATTAGCTGCTATGGTATAAACCTACATACAGAAGTGATTTCTTTAAAAAAAAAAAAAAAAAAACAGAATTCGGTACCTACATCACTTCTTTTTCGCTCTTAAAGGGTAAACTTTACTATTTTAAAAAGCCACATGTGTATCGAAATGCAATGAGCGACGAAAAATAGTTACAGGAAAGCCAAAGACGCTATTTTGCTTTCTTTGATGACATAGAATTGACAATTTTATAGTAAACTTCCTTGAGCCAGCGTTTCTGACAGTTTAAAAATTATAAGAGAATTTTTGAATTTTACCAGCTCAATCAATTAAAATTTATATAGTTTCGAAGTTGTCGCATAAATTTTATTAAAACCATGCGCACTACTATTTAAAATTATATATTTATTTATTACATTGATTTATGTGGTAACCCTGCTTGATTGTGCGTCCAAGAAGGAGGAACTAAAGGATGTAGTTTATTTAAGAGCAAGTTCCGCTTCTTGAGCTCTGTATATTCTTGTAAACTGGAGTGTGGCATTACTTTCGGTTGGATGAGCCGCTATCGGTTTCAACCTTGATACGATCCAACATTAGTTTTGGATATTTGTCTTCAAAGGAAGTTATTATTTTGCTTTTGACTAAATTGACCGTAAAAGCTGACTCACTTGATTTAAAATGGATGCTGCCGCCCATAAAAGATGTAACTTTAACTTATTTCGCTGTCGTTTGTCCCCTACCCTATAAAGAACCACAGTCGCATTGCGTTGCACTCATCACCTGTAGTTTCACTGACACACACGAGTGCACCGGTTGCAACGTCACTCACCGTTACACACTGCCACAGCAATGCGAGTGTTTGGAAGATTTCCAGGTGTGGTGGCAGTACCCGGGATAAACTTGGCAAGAGTTCTGCTACTTCTTTTACTAACTTCTGTTACACTATCCAGGAACATGTAGGGTCTAAAGGTCACCATGAGAAACATGTACTTTCAAAAAAGGTCTTAATCTACCACGGGTGCCACGGGTACCTTTTCTAAAATAACACCTATAATTACTTCCTATAACAACAGCTATCTGTCAGTGAAAGCCGCATCATAATCGGTCCAGCCGTTTCGGAGGTTAGCCGGAACAAACAGACATACGGACAAAAATTTCTAAAATTGATTTTTATATAAATACCGTGTATATTATATAATTCCAAATGCATTTTCTAAATTGTTATTATTTTGACATTACAAACAAACACTTAAATATAACTAACAATATTTGATATATTATAAATACAAGTTTAAATGCGGCTAATTGAAATGCGCCCTCAACAACCCCTCGCTGTCACTACCAAAGTCCTATAATCCAGATTCAATGGGCCTCGTCGCATTTCGCGCTGAGCCAAGCCGGGTGCAGCACGCTATGTTCAGATACATACAGAGCTGACCACACTTGTGTGGCTAATTTGAATAAAAAAAGTGACCGAAAAAGAGACAGCCCGATTCACAGTAAAGGTTCTCTGGAATAAATCGCTCTCAGCGATAAAGCTGCCATTTGTAATCAATCTAAGAAGATTTCTTTATTCAGCTTCTATGAATTTCTTGATGTATAATAATGTGTTCATTAATTCGTTTACGGTGATAATTATATTATTAATCAACAATAATCTATAATAATTGATTTCGTTAGGTTTTACAAGTCAATATAGTTACATGTACAACGTATACGTAAATAATACTATATTAGATTTGGCTTCTCTGTAGTCAGGTAAAGGACAATTCAACCAACTAACATGATTATAATTAAAATAGATTTTGAGCTAAAATTATTGTAACCGGAACCGAGCTGGCCCCCCTCTTTGGGGAGGGCAGGTTATGCACTGATTAGATTATGATCTCTCTTTGAAATAGACGGCAGAGGAATTAGGAAGTCTTTGAGGTCGCGATCAAAGAGGCTGGATGGTTGTATGGCTCTGACTGACAGGATGGGAGGGTAGAATACAAATTTGTTGATGCTATTCAACATTAACACACTCATACCTCAGCATTAGGATTCCCTGTGTCGTAGATATCATGGACAAACACAGAAACACAAGACAAACACCCAAGACCCGAGAATAAACTTTATGCCACCACACAAAGTGTGCCCCAGCCGGGAATCGAACCCGGGACCCCTCGCTTCGAAGGCAGGGCTACTACCTACTAAGCCACGGAGTAATTATATTTTATGTTTAGATTGGACCTTACAAAATATACCATAAATTTTGTAAGGTGAAAAGTCTGAATAAAAATATGCAAACGTCTCTTTGTTTTGCGGAAACATCTGATTGTAAAAGTTATGGAGAAGCTTATAAATCTTTAACACCTAGATCGCCTAAATAGACGGATTAAAAAGAAGTTAGAAGAAAAATCTTTATTTTTTTTTAAATTCTTGAATACTGTGTTCCGGTAGAAATAAGGGTTTATTGCCATAATCATTTTTGTTATAAGTAGGTACCATATAATTTCAAATGCACTTATTATAAAGCTATTATTTTATAATTACAAACAGACATTCATATAATACATTCACACAGAAATTACAGTCAGTTTTCATGCTAGCCTCGTTTGTTAAGTTTAGATCTGTTTCAACCCAGCCGACCAAAGAGAACAATGAAGAAACCCCTCGGAGAAACTAATATCGCTTTATTTAACTCGGGGCCAATTCAAGGAACTACGTGGTACGTATGATTGGTTTGTGAGACTAGGTCGGTTCACACCGTGCCAGTCGACGCGCCAGTACACGAGTTTAGATTTTATTTTTTTTATTATAGTTTTTATTTTTAACTAGCTGTTCTCCCCTAACTTCGTCCGCATCGATATTTTTTTTGCGCAGAACCTAAATCGTTTTTCTTTTTCAAAAATGAAAGTATTTTGAGTCACTCTTTATAACATCACGTATCTGCGAGTGAAAGTCCCGTTAAAAACAGTCCAGCTGTTTCGGAGCTTAGCCGAAACAAACAGGCAAACAGACAGACAAACGGAGAGACAAAACCGTATATACCTCTAAATGTATTTATTAAGCTGTTGTTATTTTGACATTACATCAGACAGTTCTATTCTATTTATTTGTATGTCTACATAGATTAATGAATATGAAACTGTGGCAAGTGTTTTTAGTTTTTTTAAGTGACTAAAATAACGGCACGAGCAGATCCACATGTTATTAAGTGGTTACTACTGCCCAAAAACAAAAATACGACACAGGTCTTTCCCTGCACTACTAGAAATCCAGTTACTAGCAGCCGTAACTGTAACTACACATACTAAACCATGATAAGACCCGAAGCGCATCGCGTTGCACCCGTCACTCTGAGACGGGGATGTTACGCCAAGTGCCTGTAATTACAGTTACAGCTACTAGGAACTGTATTTCAGGTAATCCTATTCAACTAAACGGTCCTTGCGTCTCGGGTCTCGACTCGAGGCTGTTGAGAACTCAATTTGGCTGCCGTCTTTCGGAAAATTAGAACAAAAGCGCTTGCAGCTGCACTCCGCTGATAAATTAATCTCGCAAAGCGCTTACTCGCTGACTTTCCACACTGAAAAGACTTCCTTTTCAATGAGGAAAACTTGTTTGATCTATGAACCAACATTTCTGTTTAAATCCATGTTTTATTCATTTTGGACTGCTATTTCATGTCATACCGTGAAGCTTTTTATACTTGATACTTGGGGGTGACAAGGCCTGCACTGAGGTCCGGCATCAGGGTGTATTGTGCATAGTCCCCCAATAGCTATCCTTACCCCATCCAGCCCAAGTCCTTAAAGTACCGGAGAAGGAGTCTCGGTTGTTGGCAGCACTGCTGCAGTGCCTGCTGTGTGGACCCATAAACTATTAGCTCATGAAGGCCTGTATTCAAAGTCAAAGTCAAAGTCAAATTCATTTATTCCTTTAGATCTCAAGTATCATTTGGACACGTCAAATTTTACACATGCATGTACACATATTCGTGAGCATATAACGTGTCACAGGAACTCCCAGGCACATTACATGCACACAGATATGTCAAATTACAGTCAGTTTTCATGTTAAAGCTTATCTTATTTGTTAAGTTTACGTCTGTTCCAACCCTAACCGACCAACCCGAGGGGAAGAAACAGACACGAAACCCCTCGGAGACAGTACTACATATTCGCGAATATGGTCCTGCGTCTAGAGTGGAGCAAATTCATTCCCAAGCCTTTTTGTCATCTAGGTAATCTGATATTTTATAGTAAGCTTTTGCGACAAGTTTACGTTTGATGACAGTTTTAAATTTATAAATTTATTTATTATTTATTTATTATTAATTAATTATTGGCTCTTGCTTCCCTCGTGGCTGTGCAGTGGACGATGATATGCTTTACTGTATTCATGCTTCATGCTTCACCAGCATGCATTCCTGGCACAGTCCACTATCCGTTGCCTCTATTTTGATTAGATGGTGGTTTGCTTTGCAGGTCTTCACGATTCATTTTCAAAGTGTTCGTTGTTTTTCTGTTTACACTTGGAGACAGTTTTTGTATGTATGCAGTCTGGTCTGCAGAACGTAAGGTTTAGAAGTGATTCGCTCTTCTCTTCCAGGTTATCCAGGTGGCTCTTTTCTTCAGAGTTCAGAGAACACAGAGGACGACAAGGAGCCGGTTCGAATGTTGCAGATGAGAGCATACAGCTCCGCTCGGATACGGAGGTAAATGAGCGAAGAAACGGTGAAGCGACGCCGAAGGCCCTTCTCATGTCACTAAACGATCCACTCGTACAGTTGTTTGGAAATTATTTATTATAAATAAACTTGTATCGAGACTTGTATCTGAATAACAAGAAAAACAAAAAGAAAGTTGATGTTAGCAAGTTTGGAACAAGTTCTAACTTGGCACAGCTGGTCTTGGAGGTCCCTCACCTTTTAGAAGACACTGGAGTCGCTGCAAGTTATTATGAAAGATTTTCTTTGTTTTCATACTACTGAAGTTACGGTACAAGCTGAAGGCCCACCTCATGGTGAGTGGATACCTCAGCCCATAACAACTGTTGGTTCCACTCAAAAGCTATTGGAAAAAATTAATATACATTTTATGAAAGAGCCATTGACAGCGCTACCGGTTATATTAAACTTTTTGCAGCTTTCGATTCACTGCACATCGCAAATCTATACAATTTCAATCTAATACATTTTTAGAATCGGTGGATAGATAAATACTGTTCTACAGACCAACGGCTCCGTAGCTTATTATGTAGTAGCCCTGCCTTGGAAGTTTGGGGTCCCAGGTTCGATTCCCGGCCGGGGCAGACTTTTTGTGATAAGGGTATAGTTTATTCTCAGGTCTTGGTTGTGTGTTTTGTGTTTCTGTGTTTGTCCATGCCATTATCTTAACACAGGGAAACCTAGTGCAAGGGTATGAGTGTATAAACGTACAGATTGGTAAGCTAACATGATTAAATGATGAAACCATAAACTCGAAGAGTGTGTCGTCTACCAATCCGGATTGGGCACCCGTGGTAGATCAAAGCCCATTCATTCTCAATTATCGAGAGTAGGCGGTGTCCCTGCAGTGGTAAAATTAGAGGCTGGTACGGACATAAATGTTTGTTCTTTTTCTGGGTGTTAATATATATTATATGAGTATTTAAAAAATAAAATTTTATCACTGATCTTGATTCCATAGTACCTACATTGACAATAGTTTGTACTGTGGGAACCTGCAGTATAGCATTTATTTTGCGAATATATCCAAAACACAAACATGCATCTATGTTCGTCACACAAATATTCGTCCTAGGTGGGAATCGAACCCAGACCTACAGCGCAGAAGGCAGAGCTACTGCCAATGTGAGGTTTCATTATCCATGTCCTAAGGCTAACCTTCCCCAACTAAATGTTGCACTAACTTAAAGTTAGTAACGTCTCGTAACTTTAACTGCCAAGTATACCCAAAGTTACCCTAAGTTAGGCACCACGCTTCAACCCTCTCCATTGAAAATATCGAAGTAATCATTCTATTGTCACGCTCACGGCTTTCGAACTCAATAATTATTATTGTTGGTTAAACTTATTCAGTGAAACCTCAACAAATACAATGAAGATTAAATAGTACCACAATTTTCAGTTCAATAAATTAAGAAAATTAGCTGTCTATTAAATTCATTCATATTCTATTCAGTTCTACAGTATTTTTTGTTATAAATTCATAATTAAGAATAGTGTAATTTTTTTATTGTATATTAAAGTATCTATTACAAGTATGAATAACAAAAAATACTGTATAAGTATTGTATCAGGTATCTGGTTCCCATAGTACAAGCTTTTCTTAGTCTGGGCGCTGTAAAATGTCCAATAATAATATATTAATTTAATATTCAAATGACATGTGTGGCATTAGACCGTTTCAAACATAGAAGAATATAATGCATGTATCAGGTTGGACCTGCATGAATGTCAACTCCGTACATAATAAAAGGTAATATACAAGATGGCTGAAAATAATTAAATTGATACTGGCAGAATTGTGGCACTTCCAACTTAACCTTTTTCGTCAAACACGAATCTAAAACAAAGGACAATATCAATTTCAAAATTAGATTTGTTTCAAAATTGGAATGGCTCGGTGGTGTGCAAATATGAACCCAGCAAGCCATATTAAATACGAGTATAAACACAAAATGTAAACAACCACAAAATGTATGTATATTTTGTATCTTAAGATTATTTGCACTGTTTTAGTGGTTTTAGACCTCTTAAACCATGCGTTAGGCACAAAATGTATTCTTTTTTTAGCGTAATAGCATACGCTAGTAGCGCAAATTACTAATGGCAAATTGCAATATTAGTTACTATTCTATAAAGAAAAGACAAAATGAAGGATGTTTCGTCGTTCGTAGAAGGAGAAAGAGTTAAATGTACGCTCGAACGTAGTAAAACCCAAAATCCAATCCCCGAACTGATTATATTTCTCAAAAACAGCACTCGATTGACTTGTTTTCCATCGTTGAAAACACGGGCCGAAGGTCGTGCTCCGCGATGGAAGGCCAAGCGATGTTCAGTTCAATCAGAATATCTGGAACTTTGATCAAATCAAAGCAATCTTCAGGTGCGTAAATAAAATAAACCTCCTTTACGAGGTTGTCGGGTAAGACGCGTGCTGTCAGACAAGGTCGCGGGAGCCACCCCACTTGTCACAGAGCGAGGAATACAGCGGGACATAGTAAACCAACAAGTTATGTTAACAAAAAAGTGGTTACAGAATTTAAAATAACAATAATATACTCTTTAAATATACCGTATTTTTCACCACTAGGGGTAGAAATATTTCTTGAAACCTTAAAGTACACCAAACAACAAAGACTCATCTATTACGGTTAAATTAGCGAACCAAACTTAATTCCGCGTACAAACGAGGAATTATGATTGGTCCGCTAATAAAATAAAACAAAATATTCTTTTATTTTTTTTTTGATATTACTCAAAATGCAAAATTTTGGTGTGAATTTTTTAAATGTCCTCCCGTCACTCGCTCTTGGCTATTTCCGTCACAGTGCCACGATTATTTTTCTCTTGTTTTGGCTTCGCACTCCTTGTCCATTCACCCAAAATTCAAAATGTCCTACTGTTTTAACCAAACTGTAACCTGCTTTCACGCCACCCTTATTTACAATTCCCTACGTAAACCGATGGGGTGTATCACTATTAGAGTATACAGCTCTTTGTGCACTTTGTCCGGGAAGTACTGCCGCCATAGGTACTCACTTATTGCCATCACGTTGAGATCAGAATATGGGTCTCGTCGCACCCTAAGGAGGGGACCACTTATGTCGTTGTGGGATAGTACTATAACTTTATTTGTATAAAAAACTACGTAAGGCCTGTTCGATTGGGATTGGGAATCATTTTGACGCAGTTGCTCGATAATCGAACTACAAATCCGACTAATGGGAATAAACCATTTCCATGACTTATGGGGGGTTATTTGGGGGTTCAGGTGCACGCGTTCGTAGGTGAGAACCCTCTGGTATCACTACACGTACCCCCTGGTTGGTGCCAACGATACAACTTAAAGATAGAAGTTGATCTTATACCAAGTTTTCCGGAGAAATACCACCTCCACACCTGGTAATCTGCCGCCAAGCAGTGATGCACTCGCATTGCTGTGTTAAGAGGTGTGGGCGCCGGTGAAATCATAAGTGCATTAGACGTAACATCCCAGTCTCGTGTGACGGGCGCAATGGGATGCTGGTAAGTTTTGCTGATGTTATGGGCGGAGGTACCAGGGCCCACATAAATGAGCACCAAATTGTTAGCCTAGACACAATAATTTTATTTAGATGACGTAGTTTGAGATTCTTCTGTCCTTTTGTAGATATTCAAACGGGTTCTAGACAGTACGGTGGACCGTCCCGACCGTCCATGGTCCACCTCACCTCCGTCGCGTCAGAATTCGCTGCCACAGTCTGGAATATAAGAATATGGTGCTGCCGCTCGGGCCACCGTGATTTATTTCTCTAGGTAATAGACCAAGGCCGACGTAACCTTCGGGGTACGCCGTATTTATTCGAAACAAATTTGTTTATTTCCATTTCAATATCATTCACTGGGCAAACGTGCCTTGAGACGTAACATAACTGTTTGTATAATTTTGTTTCATATACAATTGAGTTTACCTAAAATGTTGAATTTATATCCGTACCAGCCTACTCTCGATAAGTTGAGAGTGAATGGGCTTTGATCTACCAAGGAGCTCAATCTGGATTTTTGGTTTTAAGACATACCGGTTTCCGATGTTTTCCTTCACCGTTTGTAGAACGTGATATTAAGCTATAGTAAGCTGTTGGTTTTCCTATTAAATATATAGATTAGTAATGGGTGTTAATAGGTATTTACAAAAAAAAAATATTTTATAAGTATTCTGTCACTTATCTATTGTAGTTCCCATAGAACAAGCTATGGTAAAAAATAGTTTTGAGTTGAATTATTGTGTTTCTGTGTTTGTCCATGCCATCTGCTACATAGAAATTTCTAATGTAGAGGTGTGTGTAATGTGAGGTGTGTAAACTTTTTAACGTTTATTATTTCTTTTATTTTTCAGCACAAAATACATTTCATATTTAGGGCTTAGTGCTAACGCATTTTCTTCCAGCTAACCTGATGGTTAAAACATGGTATGGCGCTATTACTTAGCGGATAAAAGTTATATTAACTCATCACATCGAAGCCCTTCAATGTTTTCTCAACTTTCGATCCAGGGTTGCTACCCTCAGCCAATTTCCACACATCAGAAGTTGTAGAGCCTCCCGGAGCTAGCATCCGTCTTGTTACAAAGTTGTCTGTAACATCTCAGTTTCTTGTAGCAAGATAATACGTCTTAGCGAGCATTTTATTTTATACTGACCTCACAGCTCAGTTGGGAGACTGTCCATCTGCGCTCCATCCATCATGGGTTCGATTTCAGCTCAGGGCAAATATTTTTGTGACGAATATAGAAGTTTCTTTTTGTGTGTGTGTATAAATGATTTGTATGTTTTAGCAAAAAAGTACTGCTACTTTTGGTTGCTCCTTTAGCACCCAGGGGGTACGTGTGGGAAATTAAAGGGTACACACCTACGAACGCGAGCTGGACCCCCAAATTTACCAGCCAACGATAAAAAATCTTCTTTATTTATATTTATATGTTTGCTGATTGGTCCCATAAATTTTTTATCTTAAATGGAATAAATGTGTCGGCTGACTAAACAAAAGTGCATATTTTGCTTTCCACTGACTTTTCTTCGCCCGTTGTACACAAATTTAGATAGATACATCTAAATTTCTTCAACCCTCTCTCCTGGGGGCGAGAAATAAGGGAAGAAAATTATCAAGTTTCTTTTAATCTTTTCTAATCAGTCACTTGTTTATGTGTGATGCTTGTTACTGCTACGTGCGTCAATGAGTGCTTCCCCGTTCAACCCTCAATCGTTCTACCCAAATGCGTCAACCACTGATTGTCAAATTGTGTTATCATCGTCTGCTTCAGGGTAGGTTGTAATATTTTACTAACTTCCCCTTGATTAGGGTTGTGAGACACGGTGGTCACGTAACTTTTCTCATTTGCCTTAGTTTAGGGTTGTCACTCATTTAGGTAAAGTTGGGAACTTGTTCTATTACACAAAATATTATTAGTTATTTTTATACGTACTTAAAAAGTTAGTAGTACATTTATGGTGTTTTTTTTATACAATACGACTAAAGTTACCTGATGTCAAGTGGTTATCGCCGCCTATAAACAACAAAGATACGAGTCTTACCTCGAGTCATCTTACTTTACCGGCACCCAAACCCACCCACCGGAAAACAGCAACGCTAGTGCACCATTGCTTGGCGGTGGATCACCAGGTGTGGGGGCAATTCTTCTCTTAAACAAGTCCCACAGTTATAATAAAATATACCTAATTATTTAGTGATATTGATGGTTACTGCCACCCATAAAAAACCAGCAAAACGACTCTCATCCTTTCCTACCTTATTCTAAATTGCGTTTTTTTTTTACTGGTATCATGTTTTACTTGGCAGTAGGTCTGCCTTCTGCGCTGTAGGTCGTGGTTCGATTCCCACCCAGGACAAGCATTTGTATTGGTGTGTGAATATGACTCCGCCCTTTCTCAACAGATGTCGTTTTTAGTATTGTTTACGTGTACTAATAAATGACCATACTTGTATTCGATAGTACTGAATGTCAGCTATCTAACGCATTTTATGATATTTGGTTGAAGTGTAAGCAACAATTGTTTTCACCTTTTCGAAAATGTCGGTTTTTATTCCAAATAAACGTCATTTGCGGGAAGTGTTATTACATTATTTTATTGCGAAGAAAACTGCAGCGGAAACTTATCGTTTGCTTGTGGAGATTTATGGTGAGCATGCTCCGTCTAATACAACTTGCAAGGAATGGTTTCGACGATTTCAAAATAACGATTTTAGTACTGAGGATAAAGAACATGGAAAACCACCAAAAAAATTTGAAGATGCTGAATTGGAAGCATTATTGGCGGAAGATTCTTGCCAAACTCAATCAGAATTAGCTGCAGCATTAAATGTTGATCGTTCAACTGTTGCAAAGCGTTTACAAATGTTGGGAATGATTCAAAAAGCCGGTGACTGGGTTCCACATGATTTAAAAGAAAGAGACATGGAACGTCGGAAAACCATTTGTGAAATGCTGCTTCAAAGACAGCAAAGAAAAGGATTTTTGCATCGGATAGTCACAGGAGACGAAAAATGGATACACTACGAAAATCCTAAACGCAAAAAAGCTTGGGTGAAACCAGGCGAACCAGGCCCATCACAGCCAAAAATAAATATTCACTGTGCCAAGGTCATGCTCTGTATTTGGTGGGATCAGAAAGGTATTGTATATTATGAGTTGCTCAAACCCTCTGAAACTATTAATGGAGAAGTTTACCGACGACAACTAATGCGTTTGAAGCGAGCCATAGAAGAAAAACGACCAGAATGGGTGAATAGACATAACAAATTAGTTCTTCAGCATGACAATGCCAAACCGCATACCGCAGAAGTCGTAAAAAGATATTTAGAGGGACAGGACTGGGAAGTGTTACCCCACCCGCCATATTCACCAGACATAGCTCCTTCGGATTACCACCTATTCCGGACGATGCAGACAGACCTTACTGGAGAAAAGTTTACTTCATGTGAAAGTATCAAAATTTGGATTGACAACTGGATAAGCTCAAAAGACCAGGACTTCTTCCAGCAAGGAATACGAAAACTACCTGAACGATGGGCGAAGGTTGTAGCTGCAGATGGAGCATACTTTTTTTTTTTAATTTTGTAAGCGAACAAATGTGTTTTATTTTGACAAAAAGGGGCGGAGTCATATTCACACACCTATTATAACGAACATGGGTGTTATGTTAATACATATTATTTACAAAAAAATGTACTAAATAGTATTCTATCAGCTACTTACCATCGTCTGAAATGCTTCAGCTGCAGACCCCTGAGCACACTTCTACTTTCTACGGTAACTCTTTTACAGTTCAGGCTGTCCGTCTGTGGAACGCTTTGCCCGTAGTTATCAGACGCGCTAAGTCCCTTCCAATCTTTAAAACATTGCTAAAGGAACATTATTTGTCGTGCTGCCGTTGATTTGTTGCCTTATTTATTGTATGTATTTTATATTATATATACATATATATATATATAAGCATATATATTAGGTATAAATATAAAATTTATGTAGGTTTATTAATACATGTTTTATTATTTTAAATTATTTCGAATTGTATTAGTTACTTTAATATAGATACACCCAATGCCCCTAGTAATATCCGTTACTTCTTGTCCATCCAAGGTTGTCTGTAAGAGATCGCTTTAAAGCGATAAGACCGCCCATTGTTTCACATTACTTGTGTTATATTATTTTGTTATGTGTTGTTTTGTTATGTGAGCAATAAAGTGTTATCTATCTATCTACCAGCTACCATCAATTGACGGCTTAGTTATGTAATTTAATAGAAAGTGTTTATTTTTAATTTATAGTATCTTATCTTATAATGCAAACGTCGAAGGCAAGCGGCCCCGGGGAAGATCTCCAATGCGGTGGTCAGACCAGCTCAAAGAGGGCCTCTACTAAGTTCGAGACAGTAGTCCGGATGGCCACAGACAGAAACCGATGGAGACGACTCACGAACACTGACTGTACATGGTGATCGCGATCTTCAGTCATGAAGGATCGACCAGAGAGAGATATCTTATAATTATACAAGTTAATTGAATATTTTTTTTAAGATTTTCAAAGAATGTTTATTATCATTTTATATTAATAAACTATGGTACAAAAATGTGCGCCGTCCTTTAAAAGTAAATATAACAACTTACAAGCTTATTTCATGGTTGTTTACGTGAGATAGCAACGTAACGGAGTGTTTTTTGCCTATAACGATTTTCGCTACATTCGTTACGAGAGAGAATTCGACTCGTTATCTTAGGGGATGCTTTGTTTTTGCGAAGATGTATGTTTTGCCCTTGGGTTGGCCCGCGGGGTAGCACGATTTCTATGAATTGAATGTTTGAATTAATTAGAACAAACCACTTATACTAATGAATAAATTACGTAGGTATTGAATACACTAATGTAAGCAAAGCTAATTACGAAATCAAAATATAGTAATAATTGGATAATTGAAAGGCAATTTGATACAAAGTAAAAGTAAAAAATAATTAGCTGTGTTCCGCGGTTTCACCCGCGTTTTTCTCGTTAACGTGGAAACAGCGCACGCAAAAATAGGTTTTCGATTTTACACCTTGTGTTACTAAATAGCAATTTTATTACGGATCCCTAATTTTGAAAAAATAAAACATAGCCTATAGCCTTCCTCGATAAATGGACTACCCAACACTGAAAGAATCATTCAAATCGGACCAGTAGTTCCAGAGATTAGCGCGTTCAAACAAACAAACACTGCAGCTTTATAATATTATTAAGTATAGATTATTAAACTTAAAGAAACAAATAATGGTAATTCACATAATAGAAATTAATAAATATTGGCGGTTCCTTGGCTTAGATGGTAGTAGCCCTGCCTTCGAAGTGAGTTCCGGGTTTGATTCCCGGCTGGGGCACACTTTGTGCAGTGTCCTTGGGTTTTGGGTGTTTGTCTTGTGTTTCTGTTTGTCCATGCCGTCTGAGATACAGAGAATTTTAGTACAGGGGTATGAGAAACGTTTAATACCTATGTGAATACGAAATGGGGGTTCCCGGTTCTTTCCCTATGATTGGCTAGGCTTTGAACTGATTGTAATGGTACATATATATGTGCATGTAATGTGCCTAAGAAGCTCCAATGATGCGTTATATGCGCACGAATATGTTTGTGCGTATAAATTTTGACGTGTCTAAACGATTTTTTTGAGCTAATAGAATACATGAGTTTCCTCATATGATATACTCGTCCGTCTCCAATAAGACATCTAAGCTCATTCACTTCCTGTGTCGCAGCAGCACTAGCCATTTCATCGTGTTATTATGGTGGGTATACTAAAAATATAAAATCTTCTTTATGAGTTGATTTTATATTTTAGCCATCTTGGAGGCCTTCAGGCTTGAAATCTCCGATACCAGAGTTGGCCACTCACTCACACGAAAGGAGAAGAAATGGATTTATGTATTTTAATGTATACAAATCCATTTACAAACAAACATCTTATTTAGAAGTAAGACTTTAATTGATTTTAATCCCACCCTGTTTGAATCTACGTTGATCTAGAATTGTTTAGACCGCCTCAAGTACACACAGATAGACAAACACTTGTAGCAATTTTATAACATCCTTTCCTTGAGCCAGGGCTTAAAGTAACTATTTGGAAGAAGTCTCTCAATAAATGTTTTTTGTGTTGTAATCTACCACGGAGCCATTTACGATCTATGTGGGTAAGTAGATATCACGTGGTGACGGATTTATAGTTCTAGGATATCTGTTTCTAAACAATGATTTTCTTCCATGTTATTGTGCACATACATTTCCATATGATAGAATGGTCGTTGCAAGAATGGCTTAGAACCTGAGACTCTTAGATTGAAAGTTGTCGTCCGTACGGATCACGACGCTCTTCATGTTACCTTTCTAAATATATTTCTGTAATATTACAAACATAATTACCAAAAATAATTTTCAACTTATCCAATCGCAGCCTAAGAGCCCTTTCAAAAACAATTTGTCCCCATTAAATTACTGGCTTTCAGCGTGACAAATAATTATGGGCCCATTCGAGGCCCATTTTCCTCGAGTTTTGAACGGTGGAATTACACGAAACGTTCCCTTGAAAACAACAATTCAATTTGTAGGAACCTGACCCACGTCTTTTCTTCGCTAATTTGTCACGAGACCCCTAGTGACTCCAGACTTTGCGTGGGCGTGGACAGGAGCTGAATATTTTCTCTCAAAACTTACAAGAATGCAGAATAATGCATAGATTTATACCGCAGACACGCTCAGGACCAAATCTATATTACTGTCAATCTCTGCCATGCACGGGCATAATAATCATGTAGATACGGTACATTATAATTCTTGTTCTATTCTCGTAACTTAAAATAATATAGATGTGATCACTAGAATGGAAACTTTTAAAGGTTATTAACTGGGATAGCGGAAGAATAATGTGGTTAGGCACAAAAAAAATAGAAGACCCGAACTCCAATTCTGTTGAGCTCTTTAATATTTTAGAAGTTCTCATAGTTATAGTTATCACATAACTATATAAGTCTAATATTTCAAGGCCAACATTTTTGATTTCCGTTAAATTCTAAAAAATTACGTGGAACATCACATTTTTAAAATAATGAGTATTCTGATTAAAAAAGCAATTTTGAATTATAAACGATAACATATTATATTATATGTATCAATTTGTATATTTATATTACAGAAAATAACTCAATGAATAATTTAAAATACATTAACTTGTTGTGATTCCAAATCGCACGCAGCAGTTTTTTATTTTCATGAAATAAACAAATAAAATTCATATTTTTAAAATAAGCTGAACAACCAAACTGCGCTATGAAAAAGTTTCTTCATTTGGCGACATTCCAACGCTTGCGTTGACACAAATCTGAAGGTGGTGACTTCGGCTCCCGTCAGCATCTTGAGCTTTAAGTTTTTGAAAGCCTTATATATCGCCCACATTAACGAATGTTCCAGTTATCGTTTAAGGCTCTATACTAAAGATGACCCTATAAATAAGCTTACGATCCGTCTGTCTGCTCTGCAATAAAAGGGCTGTATATTTGGCAAAATTGGTAATGAGAACGCGGGATGAGATACATATTTGTTTACAAATAGATGCGCCCTGCTGTGTTATTCGCGATAGGCCATCCTGACGCTGCATTTTTCCGGGATCAAAAGTAGCCTATTTGTCAATCCAGGATATATATCCTGGTACCAAATTTCATCTAAATCCATTAAGCCGTTTGAGCGTGAAGGAGTAACAAATATACACATAAAATTAGTGTAAAATCTCCAAGAATTATTTAAGAGTTCACTGGGTGTGTAATTTTTTTGTCTTTTCCCTTGAATATAGCTGTTTGTTCTGTGTATGGGTGTTAAAATGTTTTAAATGTATGCGGCGCGTAGCTTGTTTTTCAGAAATATGAGCCTACTACATCACGCTTTCTTAATACAAAATTTGGCGCTTGTTCGTCCGCCGTCGAACCCACGACCACAAGTACAGAAGGCAGAGCTAGAACTGAGGTTTGAAGCCAGACAATGCTAGAACTAAGTCTAGTTTTTGTAGATTTTTCCGTGTTTGGGGGTAGCATTAGATTTTCAATGTCACTATCGGGTCAAAGGTTAGATCTTGACCTTTGATTGTTGATAGCGATTATCATAATGCGATGCTTCACGGTCAGGGGGTTGAGCGGTAGAAAGGGTAGAAGCTTTTGTGTGAGGTTTAGACAAAAGCAACAAAGTTCTGGCTATTTTTAGGGTTTTGTTGCCAAATTGTAAAACATCTTATTTTTTTTTTTGTTATTATTTACTGTGTGTTATTCAACGGGGTACAAACAATATACTTATATCACTATATATATACGTATAATATATAGATTTGCATGCCGAAATTATTGGCTCAAATAATTGTTGAAAGTACAAATTAGTCTACAGTCAATTTTAATTTTAAATATCTACCATCGTTTATATACCCATATAAGTTACAAATATACAAGCGGTGGTACGGAAATCTTAATTTTTCAAAAGCTTCTTATTTAACTTCTAAATTTCATACTGAAATTCTCTAGGATAATTTAAAGTTTTTGTTGCTTGAAAAAATATATATTATTATTATATCTTTGACAGGCTTATCTGTGTCACAGATGACACACAAGGGTAAGCAACGTTAACGTTTAGTATCTGGTAGTATATTTTATATCAATAACACAAATATTAGCTTCAGGATCGCACCTCTCTCAGGGTTGACATTTCACACGGTTCGCTTCCCTCCGCTTCGGAATTGAGCGGAATTTTATTCGCTTTTTACATTGCCGCGTAAAATTCAGTTCAATTCCAAGCTTCTCTTTTTTGATCGTATTTTTTGAGTTCTTGTGCAAACGTAAGTGCTACATGATTGGTATAATTCTTGCGTCAAATGATATATCAAAATACATACTCGTAAATATTGTGGCAATGACTACGTAACAAAAAATTAACTCGGCGAATATATTTGTTGGAAATAAATTTGTATTTCGTAAGGAATTGTAATTTGTTGCGTGGCTGTTGGATGTAAATTCGAGGATTAGTAACGTTTTTATATTTTCAGTACTTTTTCAATGTGGCGCCCGAGATAACAATTTTTGGGGGTCCGTAGGTGAGTGCCCTTTGAATACCGACACGTACCCCCCGGGTAGGCTGCTAATTTTACTAATGGTAGTTTTTTTTAATCCGACGAAACAAATGTCCAAGTGTGATGGCAGTACTGGTTACAAATTCTAATACTTCTATTCGTTGCTCCTTTAGAACCACTCAAGGGGTAAGTGTAGAGACTCAATACGCACATTAGGGGTTACGTTTGTATGTTACGCACATACAAACGTAGCCCCCAAGTTTCAAGCGTTTTTACAAGCATTAAATTATACCGGTAAATTTAAACAGCAAAACCCTATCTAAATACAAAATTTCATCCAAATCGTTAGAGACATTTCCTAGATACACAAAATAAATATATAATACAAGAATTGCTCGTTTAAAGTAAGGGTTTAGACCAGTGGGGGAGTATGGTTCTCGATCCTTCGGCGAACACCCTCGGAGTCCCTAGGGTTCTTTGATTCCCCTACGGAAGTAAAGCACCAAAACTGCAGTAGTCTAGTTTGGGGCATGCTACTGCAACAATTCGAATAATAAATCTTCACAAGGGTTGGTGGGGACGGCTAGGCTATTTGGAAACATGCCAAAGCACTAGGAATTAAATAAAGCGCTTTTATTTGTTCGCTACTTCTGCCTCGCTTAACCAAAAGCAACCACAAGCACAAATTAAATACTCACAGGCGGCAGGCGAGTGCGCGAAATGAGATTAAAATATATAGATATATAAAGGTTTATTATATTTCTAGGTATATCACTGATGGAATATTTATTTTATAATTGTTATAAACTAGGCGGTGTTATTGACGGCTCCGTGGCTAAGTTAGTAGTAGCCCTGCCTTCAAAGCAAGGGGTCCCGGGTTCGATTCCCGGCCGAGGCACACTTTGTGTGGTGAGCATGAAGTTTATTCTCGGGTCTTGGGTGTTTGTCTTGTGTTTCTGTGTTCGTCCATGCCATCTGCGTCACAGGAAATCCTAGTGCAGAGGTATGAGTGGGATAAAGTGGTTTTTTTTGTTTTTTTTTACCCTCGGTTTTCCGGAATCAATATTTCTCTGAACTTGGCACAAGTTCTACTGCTTCTTTTAGTAGCTCATTTGACACCACCCAGGAGGTACGTTTAAGGATGTTAAGGGGTTCTCGCCTAAGGACGCGACCAAATGCACGCCCCTAAAAAAATGCATGTAACAAGACACTGATTGAAAAATATTAAAAAAAACTACTTCGATTCTTTCAATTTAGTAACATGCTCAATTTTTGTTACTATTTCGTATTTTGTCCAGTTATTTTGCTTTAACAACCAAACTATTGAACAATAAAAACCTTGGAGGTTAAAGAACCTCCTTTTTGATGTCGGTTAAACATCGAACGGCCAACACCGCAAAAGGCAGAGCTGCTACCAACAGAGCTATGAGCAGTCAATATTCATGATTGCTTCCAGAATTAGATTGGTACCACCTGATCGAATTGTTCCATTTGAGTTACATTTCACAAAACCTTTTCAACGAATCCCACTTTGTTCGCTGATTATCGAAGGAGCTCATTGGAAATGAGATTGCAGTCCGTGCTCTACTTGATTTTCGCTTTCTCAACCAATTTGAAATAGGAGGTGTTCTTTGATCAGCGGTATTATTCTTGTTTATTTATATCTGGGAGGTCCAGTTGCTCGCGTCCGTAGGTGACCCTTTTGAATAAATACACGTATCCCCTGGGTGGTGCTAAAGGATCAACAAAATGTAGCAGTAGAACTTGTGCAAAGTTCGTCCGGAGAAGGCCTCCTCACCTGGGTATCTGCCGCCAAGCAGTAGAGGTTGCATTACTGTGTACATAAATGCGCATGAGACGTATCATCCCCGTCTCGGGTGATGGACGCAGCAGGATGAATGCGACTCAGTAAAGATTTGGATCTCATGCTGAGTCGCACGCGTTACTGTTGTCATGGGCGAGAGTCACCACTTACCATCAGATGGGCCCTCAGCTCGTTCCGTCACTCATTCAAATAAAAAAAGAAGACTACTTATTGCAACACATTTTCAAACTTTTAAATATATAATACAATCTTGTAAATTGTACTCCGTGTTAAATGAGATTTTCTATGATGGTAGTTCACACCCTGGATTATATTTAACACAGCCTAATATCTATCCCGAATAAGTTCGCTATGTTCGACTGATGACCCCGGAAATTTTTTCCTCAAACTGAGTCACTACAAATTAAATATCATCCGAAATAAAGGCGTAGATTGGAACGCAGGTAAGCTTCGGCAGATTAATTAATAGTACATTCCTTATCGACGTATCGACAGCCAAAACGATTGCATCGCGATAAGATAGTGCCCAGTGACACAGATATGAAAGCTAGCACTAATTATGATGATCAACTTATGAAATATTGGTTTTTATGTGACTATAGAGACGAAACTGCTTTCTCACTGTGCTTAGTACCTGCGTTATAGCCGCTAATTTCTCCCAAATAAAAAAATACATTAAATGACTAATAGTTACATAAGAACCGAAGAACCGATAACCGTTGGGGTAGACGAGTTCTTGAGTGGAGACCGCGAGTAGGTAAACGTAGCGTAGGGCGCCCCCCGGCCAGGTGGAGCGACGACTTGCGGAAGGTGGCTGGTAAGAAGTGGTTAAGGAGAGCCGAAGATCGGGCTCAGTGGCGCTTACTAGGAGAGGCCTATGTCCAGCAGTGGACATGTATAGGCTGATGATGATGATGATGATGATAGTTACATAAGACGATACTAGACTTATTATGTATAATACCTCTATGCATCGCTGAATCGGGTGCTTACCCGTTCGACCCAAGATTTTTCTACCCAATAGGTAATTTCTAGAAATATATATTCACATTCACATTTAGCTGGTCTTCCACAACATATTTATAATGCTCAAAAAGCCTCAGTTCTGGCCATATAATACTACTTTACGGAAGGTAACGCTTCGCCTGCAACACAACTCTAGAACTTAGTGCAGGCCCTGCGCGCCATCATCACACAGCAACTCAGGCCATGTTTATGTAAAAAAATCATCTATTATAAATGTGTTTACAGTGTACTTACTGGTCTAAATAAATAATTGTGCCTCTGCAATGGTCCAATTAAAATTTCATAATAAAACCACCAAGAAATAGGAGATCGAAGTATTGTAATTGTATTAGATTTTGAATCAGTCTCTGGTTAGTTTTTCTACGCACGAAGAAATCCTCAAGTGAGAATTTAGATAAACTTAAGTTAAGAAAGAAAAATTAAACTTAGTTTGCTCAAGAATAAGTATTTTTGACAAGAGTTTTAATAAGCATAGATAACGTTTATATAACGTTTATCTATATTTTTCTGATGTGGGTGAACTTAGCAGATCATTGTCCAGCAGATCAAAAAAAAACTCTGTCTGTATTTCGCGTCATTCTGTCTTACTTCTTAACTAAAATGTACAACCGCACAATCTATGTATTATATAATATTAAAGCATTTCTAACGCGAAATCGTAAGTTAAAAGGGTAATTTAAGTGATTACATTGTCTGAGAATCTACTGTTAGTTCTACACTTCACTTGTCTTCACAATCCAAAGTCAAAAATGTCAAAGCTCTCGAAACGGTTTCTTTCAAAAATAATCTTATTTAATTTATAAATTAGATTAACTTTGAGGGCCTTCGAGCGGTTTGAAAACTCCGCCATCATTGGCCGCTTACTCAGATGAAAAAAAAAAACATAAAAAAAATGGAGTGACATATTCCGAAATATTTTTTCATGCTACTTAAATACTAGAGACTCGGCGATCAAAGCACGAGCGAGGTATGTAATGATATTTTTTAATTATTAATTTCAATTGTATTATATTTTTTTTTTTGGTTCTAATTAATTTCATTAATGAATATGGACATTGTAAACCCCCCCGTGTATTAATGTCTGAATTAAATAATTAAATGATTATTATTATTCATTATTAAATGATGAACCGACGTTCCACGTGATGTTAAGCGGCTACCGTCCATAAACAGCATTAAAACGACTGAGGTCTCTACAGAAGTAGAAGATCCAAGTCGCATCGTGTTGTACCCGTCACTCTAGACGGGGTTATTGACACGTTCAGACCCTACCCGACAGAGGAAAACTCAAATACAATCTCGAACAAAGAACTACAATAAAATAACTCACCGTTTGTGCTTATGAATAGTATTTCCGTAGATATTGGACAAAATGACTGCTCACAAACAAAACAATTCAGATGATACAACCCTTGGAAAAAGTAGGAACAGCAAGTGTGCTTGTTTTTACGTAAACGTAGCGAACTTACAAAGATAAATAAATAAATAAACGTTTACACACTCATACCTCTCCACTAGGATTCCCTGTCTCGCGGATGGCATGGACAAACACAGAAACACAAGACAAACACCCAAGATCCGAGAACAAACTTCATACTCACCACACAAAGTATGCCCCGTATGCTTAGTTGGTAGTAGCCCTGCCTTCGAAGCGACGGGTCCCGGGTTCGATTCCCGGCCGGGGCACACTTTGTGTAGTGAGCATGAAGTTTGTTCTCGGGTCGTGAGTGTTTGTCTTGTGTTTCTGTGTTTGTCCATGCCATCTGCGACACAGGGAATCCTAGTTCAGAGGTATGAGTGTGTGAACGTTGTTTTTTTTTTTAATTAGCTAATTGGCAATACACGTGTGCCAAATTTTACATTACGTATACATTAGTAACAAAGAACTTGGTGTTCCCACATTTTCTGAAATATTACTATAATAGTTTTTAATTAATTAAATAAGTGTTGAGTGCAAAATTCTTGTATTCTTATTAGCGTAGACGAGTTATACTTTACTCTCATCTTACTCTTAACAGGAAGTACTGAGATCTGAGTTTATACTATATATTTATTTATTTATGATAATATATTTAAATTTTTGACTAAAACATTTCTTTTAAAAGCAACATAAATTGTCACCTCTCTTTTCGTTAGCTTACGGTAACTGACCGAATTGTAGCTGCAACTTTGCACGCAAATTTTCAGTACTAACTGCGCGTCTAGTACATAAATGTCTATGATACAGTCTGAAGCTGTACTTTGCTGGTAACTCAATACCCTATCAATATCGTACGTTGCGGGCAGAGCTCTGATTAATGGGGCCTGCACGTGCTGGTTTAGGGTTCTGTGCCCAAAGGTAGAGGGAACTCTAGTATTTCCTGCATTTCATTTTGATGCATTAATCGTAGGCTGATTTTTTTTATAATCTCGTTGCGCCCTTCGCCCTAGACGGGGAAGTAACGTGAACCTGTGATGTCATCGGTTCATGATCAAAAATTGATTGCTAATTTTCTGTTCATCGCTGTACTGTCAGCAAATGACCGACTGACACTATCTGTCTGTAAACATTTTAGCACACTTGTACATTGTTTTTTACAGTGGTGTACTCGACTGTACGTTGTATACTCGACTGTACGTTCTGTACTCGACTGTACGTTCTGTACTCGACTGTACGTTCTGTACTCGACTGTACGTTGTGTACTCGACTGTACGTTCTGTACTCGGCTGTACGTTGTGTACTCGGCTGTACGTTCTGTACTCGACTGTACGTTCTGTACTCGGCTGTGCGTTGTGTACTCGGCTGTACGTTCTGTACTCGACTGTACGTTCTGTACTCGGCTGTACGTTCTGTACTCGACTGTACGTTCTGTACTCGACTGTACGTTCTGTACTCGACTGTACGTTCTGTACTCGACTGTACGTTCTGTACTCGGCTGTACGTTCTGTACTCGACTGTACGTTCTGTACTCGACTGTACGTTCTGTACTCGACTGTACGTTCTGTACTCGACTGTACGTTCTGTACTCGGCTGTACGTTCTGTACTCGACTGTACGTTCTGTACTCGGCTGTACGTTCTGTACTCGGCTGTACGTTGTATACTCGGCTGTACGTTGTATACTCGGCTGTACGTTGTGTACTCGGCTGTACCTGGTGTACTCAGCTGTACTTTTTGCCAACACAATGTTTTCGAATGAGTAAGTTGGAACGGACAGTTGTGACCAAATGCGCCGCCAACATCCACTTGTGTTCATCACTGTTCCCGCAAGTCATGGTCGATAGCGATTATAAATTATATTATAAAAAAACGTCGTTTTTTTATTTTATAATATCTTAAGTTAAAATTCTTCGGCAATACCACACATCACATCAAAGGATGGAATTACTTTACAGAAAATGGTTCTATCTGATTTTATTCAATTGTAACTTACAATTCTATATTCTATAAAATTTATATAGTATTACTAGCTGCGCCCCACGCTTTCACTCCCGTAGTTCCCGTTCCCGTTCCCGTTCCCGTGGGAATACGGAGAAAAAAGCTTTCTATTGGTGAAAGAATTTTGGATCCAGTAGCAAAATCGGTTAAGAGGTTTAAAGCGTAACAAACAAAAAGCTCATTTTCGCATTTATATTATTAGTTAGGAAGGATTTCAAGTTAGTATTCAGGATCTTTTAAACGAATCTATGGAAGATTTCTACCATTTAAAGAAACGTTTTTAATATTTTTTAACAAAACTTTGCAATTGTTTAAAATGTATGCTTACAGAGATGAGTTTCCTTAGGGTTTTAATAATTAAGTTTCTGCAAATCCAATCCAAATTTTTAGACCCAGATTTTAGCCCAACTATATAAAAATTTGTGATATAATCGCTGTAAGCTTAATGCTTCCGCCTATATAATCCTCCATTCGAGAAACGGTGGAAATAATTGAATATGCATCACCTATCGAGCCGGGAATCGAACTGGCGGCCGGCGGTTAACTCGACTCATGATCTAGATAGCACACACCATACTTTTATGAACTAATGTAATAAAATATAATAAACTAGCAGCCCGTCCCGGCTTCGCACGGGGTAGTGACATAACTACAATAGTTGGACATATGCTACCGCGGAGGTTTTTAAAGACATTATGATGTTCTTCAATATTGTTGTACATTATTTTGATCTATCGCTAATAGTTTCGGCAGCGCATTCGACGAAAGACATTTTAAGACTCATTTTTCTACACCTTCGGTTACATTGTTCAAATTTTACCAAGGATCCCTAATTTTTTTCAAAATGATATGTAGCCTATGTCAAATTGGAAGAATGTAGCATTCTATTGGTGAAAGAATTTTTTAAATCGGCCCAGTACTTTTTGAGCCTATTCATTACAAACATACAAACATGGGTACAAATCTTTCCTCTTTATAATATTAGTGTAGATAGTAACTTTAGATACTATTTATTATACTTTAACTTTGAGTATTATGTTCGAGGAATAAACGTTTACCCCCTCATACCCCTGACCCTGTGTCGCAGGTGACATGGACAAAGACAGACACCCAAAACTCGTGAACAAATTTTATGCTCACCATACAAAGTCTGCCCGGCCGGGAAGTCTGCCACTATTATAAAATGGCTAATTATCATAGTGACGCAAACTTTTCGCTAACCCCGCCAAGACTTTATAGAATGGCTTATTAGATTAGCCGGACAAACAGACAGATGGACTAAAAGATAGGAAGACAGAGAAATAATTAAAAAAAAAATGTTTTATTCCTTATATGTACTTTCAAAGGTTTAACACAGGTTTAATTCTAGCATGGTTTTTTGATGGTACTCTAAAAATGTTACCTACAAAAACTGTAATATATTTCGGCCTAAAAAAAAAAGATGCATTTAGTAAAAATCTGTTATTCTGACGTTAAAAACAGACATTGTATTTATTTGTAAAAATGAATGCGAGAATAGTCAAATATAATCAAAGAACCGAAAGGCAAAATTAAAATAAATATTACTTACCTATTCATAAAGTAATGGTTATGACATACAGGTAAAAAACATGCTCAAGCAAAATAATTGAACGACTGTCCCGATGCTGTCAGATACAAATTGAAAACACGGTGAATTCAAGACCTGCTTTTGACATCTGAAAGATGGCGGACATTTTTATTTTAAGAGCTTTTCACGCATGTGGAAATGTATAATGTAAAATGAAAATCTCTCAAAGTGGTATAAATAACAATATCGTTTATCAATTATGAAATAACATAAAAGTAGAACGATCGGGCTAATCATTTTGGATTCAAATTGTTATAGTGAAGTTAATATTTTTATTTTATGCTGCGCCCCGCGGTGAAAAAGACAACATGAGACGATGGGACAACTGACAGAAGATGTGTTTCTTACAAGTTACTAAAGAGATCTCTTTACTATTATAATTTAGGATAACAAGCCTATTGTGTTAATCCATGGTGTGAGCGACCCTTATAACAATTTTTTTCATCCGTTGAGGCGTGAAGGAATAAGAAACATACATACAAACAAACTTTCGCATTTATACTATTAGCTAACTATTATAAGATGAAAAGAGCTGCCCATAGCTTTTTGCATTTCTATGTAGAATGTATTTTTTTTTATTTGACAGAAGTGACGGTACGCTGATGTTAAGTGGCAACCTCCGCCCATAACAACAATATTATGACTTAGGTCCTCCTCGACCGAAGTATGAGAAGACCCAAGTCGCACCCCGTCGCGCATCACCCGAGGGATGTTACGTCTTATACGCATGTGATTTCACCGGCACCCACACCCTTCCACCGGATCACAGCAATGCGAGTGCACCACTGCTTGCAGAATCCAGGTGTGGTGGCAGTACCTCTCCGGACGAACTTGGCGCAATAGTCATCTTCATTACTACTCTCGACAGAGACAGTGTATAGGATTTTATTGACCATTGTATTTCTAACACCGTTTTAAAAATGCACTGCAGCTCACATCAGTTCATCTAGAAGAAGATACAAATTTCCGCGCCTGAATTGGATCGTCTGCCTCCATACCACTCGGCTACCACGCTCTCAGTGCAACTAAATCAGTTTAAAGTGATGCTTATCCCGAAAATACAGTCTTGTAATTTACGCGGTATACGGCGTGCCAAACCCTGGTGAAATTACTTTGCACAAGCACGTAAACCCTTCTTCAAAAACATACCATAAATTTATTGCGTAGAGTCTAACTTCGCTCCAGGAGAACTGTAGATTTAGTTGGGTTGCCAGCTAATACGTTTGGATCTGAATCCGTAAAATCTATTACCACATAAGTGAAAATTCTATTTATATTGAAATCGTACGTAGATATTATAGCTAACTGGATCAAACTGTACTAAAATTATCTTATTGATTGGAAAAGCGGTCCCGTGGGGGTGGGAATTAGTTCTCGAAAAGGGGTTGAAAATAAATCACATAATAAATATTATGATTGGACTCAGTGGCGCGAACTGGAAGAGGTCTATGTCAGGAGTGGACTGAAATAGGGTGATGATGACGAGGGCAAACACAAGCGTAGACAGTTAACGCTTAAAATAAAAAAGGAAGAAATGTCAAAGTCAAAGTCAAAATCATTTATTCCTTTAGATCTGAAGTATCATTTGGACACGTCAAAAACCGTTGAATTCTTAAAAAAATAGACTATACTTTTTTAAATAGATACTTTTTCAAATAGATTTAACATGCGTTCTTAATACTAAGCTTAGTACTTGTTCAAAACCTATCCGACCCTCCGTTGGGAATGCTGGTGATTGTTACCTAGATTTATAGCCTATTCAGTCTCGCTTGCCAAGATAAGGCTAGTTCAGGGCTGGAAGAATGGATTAGATTATTATGATACGAAGCCGAAAATCTGTATTAAAATTTTTATGACGTTCAATGTCGATTGCCAAAACCAAAGTTATGAAGTAACGCTGAAACTATGACTGAGGACAAGTAACTGAAGGTCATGGTGAGTTATAGTTTAATCAATCGCGCTCGCCAACAGGAAACCAATATTCAAGGCTGAATTTACTTAGAATAATTTTGTTAACGGGTCAATTTGCTGTATTTATTAAGTATTTATGACATAAAATCTTTATTTGTTTAGTGGTTCAATTCAAACCTAATACAACTTGGCCATATACAACATCTGATTATAACCTGTACATATATTCTTTGTTGTTAGGTTTGAAAACTTTATGGTGATGGCGAAAAGCTCTCAGCAGATTTGATTTTGCTTGTGAAATGAATCTTCTTCAGACCCAACCTGATGAATGGATAGCTACGTATTACGTAGCCTGGCTACGCAAAGGCTACGAACATTCAAAATATCCTTGTTCAAAAAAGTATAATCAGATTCAAATGGTTAATAAAATAAACCTCTATTTTTGGCTATTAGAATAGTAAGTAATGCGATTTTTAATCACTCACCAATTTAGTAAAAATAGAGGATTAAAATAAAACTCTACTTTCGGCTAAAAAAAATTGTATTAAAAAGCAATTTTTATTCACTGATTAATTTAAAATATAGAGAATTTAAATTAACCTCTACTTTTGGCTATTAGAATCTCTCTGCATCTCATCAAAGCCCGCATAGTGTTGCCAAGGGCAACAACGTACAATCCAGTAAAAAAACACCTGCAACCATGTGTCAAAATTGAGTGATTGAGTACCGAGCCATGGACGCGCTCTTGCAATCAGATCGTTGATGCGTGCCTTTTCCAGAATGAAAGTGTCACCACCGACGTCATTGCTTACGTCCGATTGAATGCATGTCATCGATCTGTAATCTTATCTGACGCCATGAAAGACTTCTGTAAATAAGCGAAAGGGCTTTAATTTTTAGCATCACTCGCTGCCGCACTGATTTCACCCGCATAGTTCCCGTTCCCGTGGGAATACGGGGATAAAGTATATGCTATGTTACTCGCTGATAATGTAGCTTTCCATTGGTGTATGAATTTCCAAAATCGGTTTAGTGGTTTATGCTTGAAAGCGTAACAAATAAAGTCCCTTTCGCATTAATAATATTAGTTGGAATTATATGTATCCTAGCTTTCAGATACAAAATGATGCATTATCGGTATCCACCTACAGTGAGAATAATCCCACGTATCGACTCAATTATCTGAACCGTCCATCAGAAACCAATTTGTTTCACCGCTTTCCCGCCAATCGCCATCTTAACTCCGACCCACGCTGGGATTCGTTTTGCATAATATTACTCCAAGGTCGACACAGTACAAATACATGGACAAAGTAGGATTTTATCGCTAAATATAGATAGCAAACCTACAGCTAAACAACATAGAAAATTTCCATTAAATGTTAAAACAGAAAATTGTCAGTGATAAAGAATTCTGCCACCGTCTCCATCGCCTCCACAGTCTCCATCGCCATATAGCTCTAAACGCAGATACCTGCTTGATGCGGAATAAGCTTCCGTGATAGCTATGTACCAATGGTTTAAAATATACAGTTTCTCGCGTCCGCAGGTAAGTATAATGCCTTTTGAAGCCCTACACGTTCCCCCTGGGTGGTGCTAAAGGGCAACAACAAGAAGCAGTAAAACTTGTGAAAAGTTCGCCCGGAGAAGTACTACCTCCACACCTGGTACCTGCCAGGTAGCGATGCACTCACCTTGCTGTGTTCTGCTGTAAGGGTGTGGGTGCCGGTGAAATCACATGCGCATTAGTATCATCGCCGTCTCGGGCGATGGATGCAGAAGATGATTGCAACTCAGTATAAGATCTAAATCTTGTACTGAGTCACGGGCTATTGTCACGGGCGGGGGTCGCCATTTACCTAGCTGGTTTTATTGTAGGCACAAAAAACTGTATGTCCATTTATTACTTAACGTAGACTATTCCTTGTATGATGTAATGCCAGCGAGAACGACTTAATAAAAAAAAAAAACTAAGGGTTAACATCTTTCAATCTAGATCACCGGCGTACTCTAGATAATTAGCTTTGATCTACCACTGGAGCCCAATCTAGATTGAAAGATGTTACCCCTTCGAATTTTGATATCTAAGACATCCTGGTCTTGACGTTTCATGAACGTGGTATTGCGCACATCATGTTTTAAGTGTAAAACTCTTTGGGTTTGAATCTGCAGCCTTTAGATCGAAAGATGGCACCTGTTTTACACAGGCATAGCTCTGCACTAGGATTTTCTGTGTCGCAGAATTCATGGACAAACATAGAAACACAAGACAAACGCCCAAGACCCAAGAACAAACTTCATGCTCACCACACAAAGTGTGCCCAGGCCGGGAATCGAACCCGGGACCCCTCGCTCCGAAGGCAGGGCTGCTACCAACTAATCTACGGAGTTTTCGGAGTCATCCTGAGCCCCTAAATTGAGGAATTAATAACAAACATAAGTACCTTCTAGATGCAAAATACATGCAATGTTTTCTATGACATTCATATGCCTACATTCAATTGTTCATAAGATATTTACCCGCAGTGTGGAAATAATCATGAACTTGGCATATTAAGACAATGTGAACAAGCAAGTGTTTTGGATCCCAATCCAATTCCAGCCAGACAGAATGAGCAGGCTTTGTGTATTAAAAACAGGAGTCGACACGCCCTACCGCTACGTGAGCGGATTGGAGTACATTCATTACATACCTACAGTCACATTTCCAATGTATTTAAACGTACTATGTGAATCAAATATTATGATTTTTTTTTTGCGTCAATTTATGTCAAACACAAGTCGATGCATATTATAATGACCCCCTGCCCTTATCCCAAGCATCCACTAAGTGGGTCGGTACAAAATTTATTTTTCAACCGACTTCAAAAAAGGAGGATTTTTTCAATTCGGCTCTATATGTGCCTGGGAAGTTCCTGTGACACGTTATATGCTCACGAATATGTGTAATGCATGTGTAAAATTTGACGTGTCCAAATGATACTTGAGATCTAAAGGAATAAATGAGTTTGACTTTATTTTTTGACTTTTTTTTTAATATGTTTATCGCTTTTTACACAATTCCTAATTCAGCGCGAGGTACACTGGCTAGTTACACTACGTACCATAATAAATTAATTATAGGTATTTTTGTAGCATTAGCCAACAAAATTACCGATAATTCACTTTTATTTACAACAATAATCTAAAATACTATGCAATTATCTTAAAAACACTCGCAAAAGAATTTGTTCTTAAACCTAATGTGTTTAGTTATTATAGTTTGAGTTAAATCATTGTAACGGCGGACTGCAAAAATCTCACAAAGTAATATATTATCTGTGGAAAGTAAACAAACGATATTGAAGCTTAAGGCGCTGTCATCGCTCAAACTCATCTTGCTTACACTTACCCACAGTACTTGTGAGTGAATACGAAAATTCAGTAACATATTTCGTTGATTTTCTCATTTTATGTACTAATTAAGAAGAATATCGAAAAATCGTCAAATAAAAACTTAGAAACCGTTTTTTCAATGAAAACTGTCCGATTGTTTTCCAAAAATAAAAAGTTTTGGTAAAGATTACGCGATTGTGTATTGTGTTGTATATGAAACATGTATATTTACAAAAATAATAGCTTTGTTTTTTAAAAGTCGTTTTAATCCGCAAACTTGAAGTTTTTTTTTATATAAACATACTTAGTATAATTATGTGATCAATTTGGACAAAAACCTTAATAACATCGTAAGAAATAATAACATGATTATGTAAGTAGTTTGCGGTTTTTGTTTTCTCTGTTATCAATAACTTTTTCTTTCACACAAAAGAAGGTTTATGCAACTTACAGTTCCACCTCTGCACGTGACGTCTTCTGACATTCGCAGCTGGTCACTGACACCATTTAAAAATAAATGACAACTGTCAGATACACACTATAAATATTTAAACTTCGAATGTTGAGAGCTAAGAGGTCGCATATGGTACTATAAAAAAGTACTGCTCTTACGATCGGAACCTCCTTGTGTGTTCATAATTACAAAAACAAAACACTCCCACACAGCTGTCAAGTTTAAATTCAGAACGCATTCGAACACATCCCACGATACGTCACATGAAATAAGGTCCGCTCTCAACCCAACTCCCCGGTTATTTGTTAAATTTTATTTGCATTAATTTGTACAATGTTATCGTAATAATGGATTTTAAGATAGATAGGGCGTGCGATCACCCCAACAGTGTCTGGTGTACTGGGTGCGCGCGCTGCCGGGTTGCCATGGCAACGGGAAGGCGTTCAAGGTGGCTGGTGGAAAATGGAATGATGAATTCGTAATAGGACAGCGGAAAGGAATGACCGGTGACTTACTTGGTTAGGGGCTAGCGGTTACTCGCTTTTGCGTCGCGGTTTTTGTTCCTGTCATTAAATTTATTTTTAATCTGTTTGAAATAAACCTGTTTCCTATTCATTAATTGTCCGTTTTGTCTTTATGCGGTATTATATGAAATTGACTTTTGCGATTAGTTAGTATTCAATGTGAGTATTAAATGAGACTGAATTATTAGTTTATGCTGGATCAGGCTCAAAATTAGTTTTTGTTCTAGACCTTTTCGAATCTTTAGTTTGACAACTCGTGTCGAGTCTTTCTTTATGTACTTTATTTTTGACTATATTAGTAGCTATGGATTTAATCTAACATAAATGATAATGACAAAGATGATAGTACTAAATAAAAAAATAAAACATGTAAGTTAGTACTGAGAATTTCCACGCGAAGTTGCAAAGTTAATTTGATCTGTGTTGAGTGGGGGTGCCAGCCAAAATACGGGCACTGGAGACGTTATATCCCCGTCTCAGAGTGTCGGACAACGCAATGAGACTCGGTTCTTCTCTTACTTCGTTTAAGGAGGAGCTGAGTCGTGAGTCGAGTCGTTATGAGCGGCAGTCCCCATTTAAGAAAGCTCTTCCCGTCACATCAGTTCCATAAAATGTAGCATTTTCATTTAGTTTTGTATTCTGAATGTATAAAAATTAATATAGTATATTTAAATAAACATTTCATACAGCGGCATCTAGCCCCATACTAAGCGTAGCTTGTACTATGGGAACTAGATCACTGTTAGAATACTTACAATACATTGTAGTTTTTTCGGGTGTTCTATGTCTGGTTGTTAATATACAGGAGTGTGAGGACCGCGCGCTGCTTGCAGCGCGCGCACGGGGCGACCTCTACAGGAGTGTCAGCGCACCACGCAGCAAATAAATATGAATAAGCCTATTATTTTTTTTTCATACTGCACATAGATTTGACTTGAATTAATATTTTCAATTGAAACTTTGACAAAAATTTAAGTTCCAAATAGACGCGCGCTGCTTGCAGCGCGCGCACCCACCCAACCTTCACCTCTTTGCCCTTTGATTGGGTTTTAGACTTGAAAAAGTTGCCTGTTAAATAATTATTCACACTTTTAGAGGTTTTGAATTAAAAGTCCAGCAGCACACACGAGGCTCGCGCGCTGCGCGCAGCGCGCGCACGGGGCAAAATCTAGTTTAATATATATTAATACCCAGACACAAAACAGACATCTATGTCCGCCACACAAATGCTTGTCCTGGGTGGGAATCGAACCCACTGCCCAGATAGCAAATACTACCAACTGAGCTGTGTAGCCAGTGGGACAAAGCTCCATGTTTGTTTAGTTTTGTACCTATCCTTCCAATTTCACAGTCTATTTAAGATTTCATGTTAATATCAGTTCAACTCACGTCTTTGCTTTGGCGCAATCGATACGAAACGAAGGCAGAGATTTGTAGTTATGTACGATGTTTTGTTGCTGGAATTCTATCAATTCCTGGCAACAAAACAAATTACAAGTTCTTATTCATAAGTGCTCATGGCGCAACTTTCATAGATATTCCTTACAAATAATTTAAGTTAAGAAAATCTCTTGGAGAGATTAGCAACGTAGTATTAGAACGTGTGCCAAGTTCAGAGGAGAGCACTGCCTCCTGGTAATCTGCCGCCAAGCAGCGCTCGTACCATGTGTTCTTCAAGGGCGTGGGTGCCGGTGAAATTACAGGTGCATGGCCGTTACATCCCCGTCTCGTATGACGGGTGCAACGGGATGCAACTTGGGTTTTCTCATACTTCGGTCAGAGAGGATCATCAGATGAGCCTTCAGATCTTCCCATTATTAGCAGAATAAAAACATCCGTTGTAGGGATACGTTCTCTCAAAGGAACTTCACCACAAACCTACAGACAGACAGGCATAGTCATCAAACTTTAGCTCTCAATTAAGGGGTGGTTGTACTTCTCGTTCTAGTAGGGGGTCGATAAGTCCGCATCGCGTTGCATTACAACTGATTACACATAGTAAACGAGCACTATTGATACAGAATACAAAGGCTAATACAAGCTAAACCTTAATTATAATAAATAATACCCCGATAAAGGGAAGGAGTGGTTTTGGTTTTGATTACCATCTTGACCAGCATTAAAATGTCTGATAAATATAATAGAACAGACATAAATTACAATATTCATTGACACACAGCGCCAAACTAAGCATAGCTTGAACTATGGGATGCAGATTCATGAGAGATTACATTACATGGAGATGTCCGGGTTGGGAATCAAAATCGCGACCCACAGCGCAGAAGGCCAACTACTATCAACTATGGGGCCAGATTGAAGACAATATTTTCTTGTATTTGTGATAGTGCATCAAATATTTTACATATTGTACTATGAAGCCGGGAGGGTCGCGCACCAAAGGTTTCAGAGGAACTTCCTCCCGCATACCCTCAGGATGTAGAATAATTTATGTTAGAGGCATACTGGTTCGAGTTAAGCGACTGAAACGTAATGGGAAGTCGCAGGTTCAATTTACGTACGAAAAATAAATGAATTGAACGATGCTAATAGTTTATTTGCTGAAAAATATACACTTAATAAAATCATCAACATGTCCACTGCTGGACTATGTCCTCTCCTATAAAACACCGATCTTCGGGTTTTCTCGTCCATTTATCAAAATTATAATATTCTACTTAATTTATTAAAAAAAAAACTATTAAAATCATTTACCCAGAAAAATGTTGTTCACTGGTGATATCTAGACTAGCGTGTGTAGTGTCGATATTTTTTAGTAAAGAGAAGTTGTACTAAGTTCTTAACTTAGTTTTAAATACTCTGGGCAAAACTTTTGGCAGCGAGAGAAAGTTTTTGTGGTACCGTCAGCAATATATAAAATATCTGTGTTTTTTTGTAATATTAAAAGTATGTGTTGGCAAAATTATTAGTAATTTCAGATGTAGGTTAATTCTGCCGCTATACCTATTATTCTGCCGACAAGCAGTAGTACACCACACATGGCTAATAAAATAATCTTAAATATATTTATGGACATTTCACACAGCGCCATCTAACCCCAATCACGGAATCCCCATGGACCAAGCAGTTAGTTTGGGGTACCGCTGATACTACAGTTATATTAAAAATACTTTTTTATTGTTAACATTATAATACATAATTAACTCCCAGACACAGAGCAAACATCTATATTCGTCAAATAAATGCTTGTCTTGGCAATAAATACTTAATAAATACTAGGTGATTAGCTTCCAGAGTGTAAATGTGTTCGGTTAGTGTGAATGGAGCAACCCAAAGTAGAAGTAAAACTGCGTCCAATAAACTACTGCTTTCAATCCCAATAATTCGCTCTCGAGTAGTTACTGTCTTCTGGTGAAAGGTTGCGGGTGCCAGTGAAATTACAGGCGCATGGGATGTTACATTCCAGTCTCAGAGTGACGACTTAGGTCTTTTTGTTCTGAGTCGGGGGAAAACCGAAATTGAATTGGTACATACATACATCCAACAGTCATAGTATTTTTTTATTAACTGTATAACTGTAAATTCTATTCTGTGATAATATAATATTTAATTTACTGTGTTATTGTACTGAATGTATTATTATTAACTAAAAATTAGTAGACAATGTATTAAACCATTTTTTTCTACGACTTGTATAAGAATAAAAAAAAGTAGAAGCTCGTTGGAGCTATATTATATTCTCATATTAGTTATTGTACAACAAATCCTTATCTATGAATGCTGTCAATTCGTCCTTAAACTTAAATCGCTAAAACACTTTTCAACACGAAATTTATCCGTAAACAGAATAAACAAGAGACAAAGGGACCTCATAAATTGATTAACCGTACTTAGTTGCAAGCTGCGACATTTAATTCGATTTGTCAAGCAGCCGCAAGCCGTTCTCGACTTTCGCCGTGTTATATAAGGTTGAAGCTCGTCGAAATGGAAGCCGGGTCATAATTCAAGTGATTTCGTTACTCGTTGTTTTGCTGACCGTACGGCGAGCTGCGAACCGGGATCTAACTGGAATAAACCTATTTAGATGTAGGGTTGTCAAAACTTTTCAAGGTAGTGCTCAAAGAGAATGTAATCACTTGGTAGTAGTGTTAGCACGCACTGCGGTTAGCCAAAGGTTTTCAACGGCATATTGTGAAAAAAATAAATTACATTGATTTTTAGGGTTTTGTACGCTAAACGCTTTGCTTTCTGCGCTATATGAAAAGGTCGTGGGTTCGATTTACACTTAGGGCATTTTTGAGACGAATTTAGTTGTATTTTTTTATAATGCTGAAATAACGGGACGAGTTGATGTTCCACCGGATGCTAAATGGTTACCTCCGACTTTATACCCTCGTCTTGAATAGCCGGAGAAATAAGACCTAATAGGGTATACCTACTAACACTTGGGTCAGAAAAAACCTAAGTTATATTACTTTTGTTTTGGGCGAAAGTAACTAAACGTTAGGTGGGCATTCGACACAGAAGTTAATTAAAAAAATGTTCGGGGGCGTTCTTGTCCCGCAAAATGAAAAAATCGTATTATATTCTTAATTAAAGTGCTACGAAAGCGTAGCCAGGAGCAGAAGTTAGTCTATTACTAGACCACGTACTTTTAACTTTTCAGTATTCATATTATGTTATCGGCCAATTTTAGAAGCGCGCAGATCGTGATTACACCTTATGTACCGTCTACACAGACTAATTAATGTACCAAAGTACTAGACGCGCCATTCAGTACTGAGAATTTTCGCACGCAAGTAACGAGGTGCACTCGTTAATTTGGTGGTAAGGCATCGTCAAATAAGGTTAGTCTCTAGATTGAATTCAGAAAGCAAGAAACGCAAATTTAATCTGAAAGTAGAGCAGCTCCAGTAGAGCATGTAATAAGAAATGCACATAATAGCATAATAAATTCTCCATATTGTTGAAATAGCGTGTTGTGCAGCTCTGATTTATTCTCAGCTCAGCTATGCATACTAAAGCTAAAGAATGACGCTTTATTTACAACAACGCCTGCTCTACCTTAAGGCAATGTACATGTTGCATATTTGCTCAAATAATAAATTCAGGCGCAAGTAACTTCTTTGGCGTGAGTTGTAATGAGTTTGAACTTACTGGTATGAAATAATTATTTGTTAATAAGGTAGGTTTTTGGTAATTTTTTGCACCTTTCATGTAAAATGGTCTTGTTTAATGAAAAAAAAATTTGAATATTTAATCTATTATCATCCATTATTCATAAATAAAAGTTTCTTATTTACTCTAAATTTTATCTAGGGAAACATTTTTTTTTTCAAAGTATTACACTAATTCGTGGTAACATTAGTTAGTTTCGGGTAAATAATGTAACTTTGTGTTTATAATTGAATTTACTTCTAGCTATAAATGAAGTCTCATCACCTCTAATGCTTTTGGTACCAATTTTCATTGTAAGCTAAAGTCTAGAGTCACGTCTTTCAATAAAAGTGGACATTAAAGCGAGCTAGTCCAATGCTGACTCTGAATTAAATATTAGGTTCCCAAGTTTGAAAATGAACTGCATTAAAATACATTTTCTCGCAAAAAGTAATTACAGTTTTCGAAAAGAAATATTTTTTCTTACCGTGGAAAAATAATTTTCACCTCTTTTGTCTATCCGTATATCAATCATCCGAAATAGGTTCAAAAGTTTTTATGTTTTTGTAACGTCTAATTTATGTGGATTTAAGCTGCATTTGATTTAAATCCATGCAGTAGTATAAAAAAGTATTTTCCGAATTGGTTTCACATGATAATTATTATGACTGTTAGACACCTAGGTACAGTAAAAGGCACATAATATTATAGTACCTAGATTCAAACCGGTGACCTTGGCTGGTCATTAACAGTGGGTATTGGAAAACCACTCATAACCAACTCGTGAGCTCCAGGAAACGTGAATCAACAACAAAGGAATCCAACCGGACTGACGCCATTTTTTAAAACTCTTTTCTGAGTCACTTAACTCTATAAAAACAAAGGTTTAACACGCCTATCTACATTTCCTGCTAAATTGGAACAATAAAACAGTCCAAAATCCCTAAAAAAACGTAAACAGCGACAAAAATACGAGGTGAAAAAGTGAAACTAATTTTAATACGGTGACGATTAAGCCCGCATTTTTTGTGATAAAAAAATTGGGTAATCTTCTTAGTTTAAATTGGAATTTCGTGGAGGAAAATCGTTTAGTTGTGTTTAATTATGGACTGGATTGGATTTGCTATTTTGGTGAGTGAAAGTGGAGTATTTAGACGACTACGGAGCCGAAGATGTCGCCACGCATCCTTACTTAAAAACAAGGTCTTACGTGCGTAATTAAGTAGTACCGTACCAGCCTTTAATGTTCCCACTGCAGGGACATCGGCCTACTCTCGACAATTGAGAGTGAATGGGCTCTGATCTACCGCGGGAGCCCAATCCGGATTGGTAGATGTCACATGTCATCGAATTTTTGGTTCTAAGACATGCCGGTTTCCTCACGATGTTTTTCGTCACCGTCGAGAACGTGGTATTGCGCACATAAACTTTTTCAAGTGAAAAAACTCATTGGTGCACGGGTGGGTTTGAACCAGCGACCTTCAGATTGAAAGTCGGCGTCTATGCCCCTGGGCCACCACGCTCTTTTTAATTAAGTAGTACTTGTGCGTAATTAGGTAGTATGACATGGCTTCAGATATTCAACTTGATGATGGAAACTAAACAACTGAGCTATTGCTCTACCAAGATGCTATTTCCTCCCTGTTTTCCTTCAACGGATGCTGAAGCTCATTGAAGATTCGAACCTATGAGCTACAGATAGATGGCAGACGTCACTACCAATTAAGCACACATCGCTTTACCTAGTTTATTTCGTTTTGGTAATATGTTCTGCAACATGAAATAAACAACAAAACAAATTTTAAAGGTGTCGGGGATTTTTATGTTATACGACGGAAGTGACGTGCTAGAGTCTCCCCACTTAATGTTAAGTGTTTACTCGAGCCTATTACAATAGAGCATTGCGACCTAGTTCTTCTCCGACCAAGCTGGAGGCATCTAAAAGTCCAAGTCACATCTCGTTGTGTCCGTCACCCGAGGATGTAACGTCTCAACCGCCTGTGATTTCACCAGCACTCACACCCTTCGGCTGGTGCACAGAAATGGGGGTACTTGACGACAGATTACTACGGGTGGAGGCAGTATCTAATTCTCCAGACGAACTTGGTACAAGTTCTGCTTCATTTTTAACTAGCGACCCGCCCCGGCTTTGCACGATTAGTAAAGCATCATTTTCATATCAGAAACTACCCGTGCGAAGCCGGGGTGATTTGCTAGTACTAAATACAATATATAAACCTTCTTCTTAAATCACTCTTTTTATTGCTGAAAACTGCATTTAATACGTTGCGTAGCTTAAAAGATCTAAGCGTACAAACAGCGGGAGCGACTTTGTTTTATGCTATGTAAGGATTGAACAAGGACATAGAAGAGATAATTGCACATTTAATGTCTGTAAAAAGTGGATGCGTGATATATTTACCCATGTTCTAATTTGGATTTTGATGCAAGTATAGTTCTTCCTTGATTTAAGTAGGAACGGGAGCCAAGTCAACATGCAGTAGGTAACTTGAGATCAAGATGAACATCTTAAATAAACCTGTAATTCACCGGCACCCAATAAAATTAGATAGTAGGCAGTGCGCTACTGTTCACTGTACAAATGCGTATGGTGGCAGTACTTCATCTGACAGATATAGCAGTTCTAAGTCTTAAATAAAATAAAACTTTGTTAAAAACATTAAGCTTGTGGTATTTTTCTCAGATTCTGCTGATAAAACTAGCATCAACAGCCAGTGTCTCCACATCAACACAAAGAAGTGAAGAACCGAAGACCAGTGCTTCGTACCAAGTGACGGAAAACATAGATGACATACCTGACGACCGAAGTCTACCACCTATAATTAGAAATTTCACACTAGTTACACCACTGAATTATGGAAATAACAGTATAGCTATCGCTAATAACAATGCAGCTATAGCTAACAATAATAATGTGGAGTCTATATCAAATAATAACAATTTTGAAACTGAAAAAACTACTGAAAGAAATAGTGAAGGCAGTAGTAGCGAAGAAAATGGAGACGACAATAAGAAAGTAAAAAAGAACTCCTTCAGTATTCTTCATATCAAAGCCGAATATGACGATAAGCCCGTCCAAAGTCATGGTCATGGAATAAGGAAAATATTTGGCGATATCAAAGACTACATTTATAGTTTAAAGAAAGGAGTAGTGGAGGGACTCCATAGTTACTTTCACGCTGGTGACGATCACCATAAAATACCAGAAAAAGAATTTCATGACAAATTTCATAGGAACTTCGGTGGTGAAAACTTTGGTGATTATGATGGTGATGAGGACTTCGCACATGATAGGAATTCAAAGGAACATTATTTTGAAGACTATTGAAATAAAGATTTTTGATAAAGGATTACTCAACTGTTTTGTCTCGTATAAGGTAACTGTAAGTTGATCATTAAACAAAAAGGAAGTTATATTAGTTTGTCTACATTATACCTCATTTTAAAGTCGCTAACGAAAGTGTATCTGCACCTTTTTAGATCTCCTGAAACAGAAATAGACTGTCAAGGTGAGGCTATCAGCGTTAGATGCTTGGTTACAAGCAGCAGTGGTTCAATAGTTACTGTTTAAAAATCTAGGGGATCCATATTGCTCTCATCCGTACTTAAGAGTACCCTCAGAGTCCCTTCCGTCTCCCCTGGTGCGAAAGAAGCAACCTTAAGTAGCAGTGGTATCTGTGCCTTGTGACTTACCGCAAACAGTGGTGCAGTCGCATCTATATGGTAGATTGTGGGTGCCGAAGAAGTTACTTCCTCCTTAAAGTGATGGGGGCAATACGTGGTACTTAATATTGACTACTATATAATATTGCTCCGCGTATATTGACTCTCGCAAGGGAACCAAAACCTATAGGGTACTTCTCTTTGACATGGATCCATGAAATTTGGCAAAATGCAATTTCATGTAGCACAAGTAAACGAATAAATCCAAAAACTATAAAAATAATAGTAAAACCACAAAAATACATGAAAATACTTAAAAATTACACGTTTAACTACAAGTTCGTGCGGAACCCTCGGCACGCCCTTCCCGACTCGCACTTGGCCGGGTTTCTTACATAGTAGGCAGAGGAGCATCAGATCAGGTCTGAAAGCATACCCTTGCAAACAAAAATAGAGTTTTCCAAATCGAGTGATAAATGGCGGAGAAATCGGGGAAGAAACATTAAAAAAAAATGTTTAATATATAACCTCCTCCTTTTTTAAAGTCAGTTAATTAACGTACTAGATGTTCCGGTAATAAATCCAACCGAAATTAATTGCAATGGTAGAAATTAGTTAATGTATTTGAAATATTAATAGGTATTTCGTAGCCATATCAATGGTTAATACATAAAAAGTGAATGATGAATAATATTATTTGGATGGGATATTTTCGGTCGCAGCCGAGCCTTCGGGTCAACGACCGAGGAATGGAGCGGATAAAATACGGACGTCAATATTTTTGCACTTTTTTGTGTTAAACTTATCCAGTGATATATCGCGACATTTTGGACAACAATCGATTTATTAGAAACTAGCTATTGCCCGCGACTTCGTCCGCGTAGTTATGATACTTTAAAACATAGGTAATAACATCATATAATACATTACTCGTATATAAGTGTAACTCTTACAGTTGTTGCACCGCACGCCAAAACAGCTCGCAGATAACTTTTTTCCGACTTACCTAACACTTATTGTTACATTTTGGCCATTTTACACAATAATTTTATTAATTATAGCTTATGTGTTATTCTGATGTATGAGCTATATTATTGTAAAGTTTCATTAAAATCCATTCAGTAGTTTTTGCGTAAAAGAGTAACAAACACCCATACAACTTCACAAACTTTCACGTTTATAATATTAGTATAAGCTGGAAACATATTTTCTATAAATTAACAGTGTTTCATAATTATACAAATAAACTATATGAAATCGACAAGACTGCTTTCAATATTTTCACTCCCTATACTCATCCTTAGGTGACCTATATACCTATATTTCAGGCATAAAAAAAGAGGAACGTACATACGATCTAAAAAAAATAAAAAATATATATCTGTTTACAATTGGCCAAGAATATCTTTTTATGTCTGTTACCTCAGACTCCGTCAGAATTCCATCAGAACTCCATCAGAACTCCATCAGAACTCCATCAGAACTCCATCAGAACACCGTCAAAACTCCGTCAGGATTCCGTTAGAGACAGCACGGAAACCTCTGGAGAATTCTTATATCTCACGGCAAAGTAATATATGTAAAATGAAATAAAATAAATAAGGTAACAAAAAATTATAAACAAAAATTAAAACTTACTACTATTGTTTTGATATGAAATTGAAATGCAATAAAAAAGACTATAGTATAAATAACTGTTTTAAAAATCGAACAAACCGACTTTAAAACTTTGACGCACTTAAAGGCCGAAATTTATTCATGAAATTTCTATCAAATTAAAAAAAGAATCATCCGAATCCATCCAAAATCAACAAAGAACTTGCGTAACAAACATACAAGTTTGTAACAACATAAAAAAAATCGAAAAAACCGCTTCCATACTTTCATCCTGTATTTCTCACCCTTAGGGGGTACACCCCTCCATTTTACAAAAGAAACATCCAAATCGGTATACACTGGGCGAAGAAAAAGTCAAATTAAAATACGAAATTTTGTTGGCATATTTCGGTTAAAATGACAGATGGTTATGATTTTAATCCTCGACTAAAAAAGCCGGAATATCAATTTGAAAATCAGAGGAAACGGTCAGTAGAAATTCATTTTGGTGATATCAACAATTTCAGTGACAGTAAGATATAGTAACCTACTCCGTAGAATGTCATTTTCATATCATGACGTATCATCCCCGTCTCAGGTGATGGACGCAGCAGGGTGAATGCGACTCAGTGTAAGATACATATCTAATAATGAGTCGCATTACTGTTGTCATGGGCGGGGGTTGCCACTTACCACCAGATGGGCCCTCAGCTCGTTCCGTCACTTAATCAAATAAAAAAATAATAAAAACCACTTAACATTGGGGGGCCCACAGCTTGTTCCGTCATTTTGGTTATATTGTATATAAAAAAAATACAATAATTCATCCAGTATAAAAGAAAATGTTCTTGAGAGTATCTTCATAAATTTAGAGTTTTTGTTTTTGTAACCGACTTCAAAAAGGAGGTTATCAATTCGGGTGTTTATATTTTTTTTTTTGTTTGTTCGGTTATAACTCGGTCATATATAGACAGATTTACAAAATTCTTTTTTTTATTTGAAAGGATATGATTTCAGATTAGTCCCATAGAATTTTTATCAAAATCGGTTCAACAGTTCGGTTATTAAATCAACATAACTAGAAAAAAAATGTCATCCAAGTGACCAAAATTGCGTATTCGTATTTTGAAATCGTTTTTTTTTTTTTTTTTCGATTTTTAAATCAAATACCTTGTTTAAACAAATCAGCGCTTTGAAAATTAAACAAAAACAGATTGTGCTGATGTTTGAATTAAAATATTGATCTAAATATATTGATCCCATTTTGGTGAGATCCATCGGTATGGTAGTAGTAAATAACATAATTAGGAGGGTCATTTAGAAACCGCTCGAGCCTTCGGGTCATCGGCCGGCGGGCAGTGCCTCTCGGTGCGCGCGCGCAGACAGTCGCGACCATATTACGATCTCAAGATTACTTTGTGGTAAGTTGTATTTTTAGAAAATATATTTAGTTAGATAATAGTTGACGGCTCCGTGGGTTAGTTGGGCCTTCGAAGCGAGGGGTCCCGGGTTCGATTCCCGGCCGGGGCACACGTTTTGTGGTGAGCATTAAGTTTGTTCTCGGGTCCTGGGTGTTTGTCTTGTGATTTTGTGTTTCCATGCCATCTGCGACTCGGAATCCTAGTACAAAGGTATGAATAAAAAAAAGAACCAAAAAAGTAAAAATTTGGAAATAAACAGGAAAGTATGTCTGTTGTTGAGACCCCTCGCTTATTAATTTTGTGGTTCCTTGATCAAAGGGTAAATTCAACCAACATGGGAGAAGGGATTAATAAAACAGTATTAGTGTCTGTCAAAAAATTTCATACATATTTTGAGCAATAAACAGTGTTGCTATGGTAGGTAATAAACCCAGTCATAATGTTGAACATAGAAATTGTCTATAAGCATATGTTAGGCCTACCTTATAAGCCGTAGTGTGCTGAAATTTTTCACAGAGTGCGTTATTATGACGTGATATTATAACGGATATAATAATAATATTATATTATTTCAGCACGTAGTACCTATGTATTAGCAAACAATATAAATACACTAGGATGTACGGGAACCTTGGTGTGCAAGTTTGTATCCAATAAAGCCAGTTTATTTTCCTTAAAATAACGAGATTTATTATTATTTTTGCAAATAGATGTGAAATTCTTGAGATATGAAAGGTGATGAATAAGCGAATAGACCGAGTGAATAATGGACAGCTTAATAAAAATTTAAAAATCGTTCACATGTGTTCCAACTAATATATAATTTATGCACTTTGAAGCAATTTTGATAAATTAACTTGGAAAATTGTTCCCTTTGCCGCAACCTCTTCGCAGCGTTTCCAGGATACACACAAACACACACACACACACACACACACACACACACACACACACACACAAACATACACTCACACACACGCACCAACCATAAACACGCGCGGACACACAAACACACACGCACACATATATTATAAGACATGGTCTTAGCTGGTGGCTCTGCTTCTACCTAAGTTCTTTGTGTTCAGTTATGTTTATTTTTTCCATGTCCATATTTGTCTGTTTATCATAATGTATATTGTGTGAGTCAAATAAATAGTATTATATCACTACATAGTATAAAACAAAGTCGTTTTCTCTGTCCCTTTAAAACTACGCAACGGATTTTGATGCGGTTTTTTTTAATAGATAGAGTGATGGGGAAGTCAAGGGGAAGGTTTATATGTATAATACACTAGCAAGTCACCCCGGCTTCGCACGGGTAGTTTCCGATGCGACACTGATGCTTTACTAACCGTGCGAAGCCGGTGCGGGTCGCTAGTTATATTATATGGTAAACATCGCTAAAGTTGTTTTGTTGTTTAAAGCTCTGAATACCTTGCCTTTCAATGATTGCTCTCAACTATTTGCTTCATAACTAATTGAAATACTATAAAACTAGCAATTTCATCGCAACAAAAGTAAATAATTAAAATTCCACCAAGTTTCTAGAAATAAAATTGAAAAACTTGTAAAATTATTATAGCTTTTTCATACAATTTACGAGCTCAATTTAAAATAAACTTTGAAAACCTACACAGAGACAAGATCGCAGGAAAGTCACGTATAATATGTTTTATTATCATGGCATTTATTGTGTCCCTCAAATTAGAAGCCCTACCACTTAATTTTTAATTTACCAAGCTATAAAAAGCCTGATTTTTATGGATGTACCCAGGGTGAGTTTTCCTCATAAAGTTTTCCTTATAAATTAAGATAAGGCATTTGAGGAGGTATTAAAGATAATGAATCGATGAAAGTGTCTTAGTTATTTTAATGTATAATGTCAAGCAGTAATTTAGTTTAAATTCTTAAACTATATCGCTAACTGCTAGATTTGTACCAAGAACACAGATAGTAGTTGAGGTTGTAAGTAGGATCGCGATAGGCGCAGATCGGCCGATTAAAATCAGTCGCCGATTTTTATACTAGACAGCCTTTGTCATAGATAAGCTATGTTTTTTCAGATCCAACCGGTAGTTTTAGAGGTTTAGGGCGTTCAATATTATTATTATTTAATATAATATTATTCAATATTCAGCTTTATTATATTAGTATAGGTCGTAAAAGCACTTTTGTGGTATATTATTGTGGTACCGCATATAATCCTGTGTAAATATTAACTGTATTATTATTAATCATGGCAGACTATTGTAGGGCAACTAAAAGCGGCCGTGTGGGCTAGTTCTAACCTATAGCTTACGGCTGGTTCGCATCAGGAACACAGATAAACAAAGCCTCCAAAAGAGACTTGAGTCTACCGTTAGGGCCGGTTTGTGTTTGCATACCAGACCCTAGCCTGGCCTGGCTCGCGGGCGTAGGTACTAGGGCACCTAACTAATGTTTCCGGGGTGCCTACGTGCCCTAGATTTCACTTGGAATTTACAGGCTAGATATGTATTGAGACAATTTATGGTGCATACTATTTGATCTTATTTTGAACTATAATAGTTGTTCCTGCGACGTTTGCGATTGCTAGCCCTGCTAACTATTCGCATTAATAAAAACCACATTTGGAGAAAAGGGTGTTTGCTATTGCTGTCATGTGTTTTTTTAATGGTAAATTTATCAGCTAACAGAAAAACTACTCAACGCTACTTGAGAAAACCGGTACCTGAAATACAGAAGAAACAGTTATAATAACAGAAGAACAATAATTGAATAACAATATATAATAATATAATAATAATTAAATAATATTTGTAAATGATAGCCATATGCTTGAAGAAGACTATAGGTTATCTAGCATTACGCTAAAGTTCTGGATTAGCCTTAAATATTTATATTTGTATGGTAAGTCGGAAGAAAAAGCGCTATCGAACTGCTTTACCCGCGTGCGCTGTAATGGTATTATTATTATACGTAAGTACCATGCAATGTTGTATACACTGAAATACTATAAGCTCTTAGTGATTTCTTTAAACTATACTCGGATGAAACCGTGGGGCACAGCTAGTAGGATGATTTGAGAAACTGATAAAATGGTGGATGGCTTTTAAACTTTTCACAAATTTATTTAATTTATTGTTTAAAACGTATTTCTCTGTGTTGTTCTTTACAAGCTCATTATCCTGCCGAGACATTCTCGTTAACGGGCTATAATAAGAAATATTATTTCTTTATGTTAATATGGTAAACATATTGGTTTGATTAGATCGACAACCACTAAAGTTGATATTTAAAGATATATGTGACATTATTTCAAGTGTAGACTCACCTAAAATAACCGGAGAAAATGTATACAAAGGTAGTTAATACAATTATGCTTACGAGTATATTAACTTGTACGTTATAAATTTCACGTGGACAAACTATACTAGATCTAAAAGAATAAATGAGTTTGAGTTTGTATACATTCATCAATTCGAGCCTTATCGTGGAAACAGATGTACAACAATGCCGATAAAAATCCAACCATAAAACTCATTGGTTCGCGTCTGTTTGAACCAGTGACCAGAGAATTGATAGTTGGCAACCATACCACTGAGCTACTACGCCCTCGTCACGAACAAACAGATAAAACGCATATTTTATCCACTTTATAACACGCGCAAAGAAAATAAAGATTATACCACGATAACAGCCCTTCTTTTATCGAATAAGTTACAACATTATTAATGAGATATTGTGTAATGAAACCGATACCATCAAACTACCCCTATTATTCACAACCCTTCTAAGGTCATAGGTTTAACAGGGTCAACTATAACTAGTGAGGCGGCAGAATCAGATAGCAAACATAGTACTTACATTCTGTATAATGTAAGTACTATGTTTGCTGATTCGTGCCCTGTATTCTATTTATTACAAGTGGCTGATTTAAAAGTCGAAAAACCCGATTTCAATATTTTCATCCCTTTTTTCTCACCCTCAGAAGGTACACCGATTTTGATGTTTCTTTTTTATAATGGTAGGCTATGTGCTAGTGAAAGACAATTTTTTTTTTTTATTAGTGCATGCTTTCAAATACCTTAAATAAAAAGCTGTTATTTTAACATAACAAACAGACAAACTTTATTCATCAGCAAAGATTATAATTGAATAAGTTTTCAGCAAATTTTCTGCATCATTATACCAATATACTTGAATACATTAACCCAAACACAAACTTCCCAGTAGATACGCCCTGAGCCATAACAACTAGATTTTAACAATGTCTCACTTTTACAGCTCACGTCACATTTTACGAGTAAAGCCGGGTTTACGAGCGTAGTTAAGTAGGTAACGTTCATATTAATGGTAAGCTATCCTGTAGATGTAAACAGAACCATAAAATCATGCCAGCGCTAGAGTTAATGTCAGTGATAGAAAACTTACGTTATACACCTATTTTCAATATTCAACTGAGAATTCAACGCGGGAATGCAGCCAGTGCTCTTGGCACCCTACCCCACGATCAAAATTTTCTATTGTAATTTTTACATTTTTGTTCTTTATAAGTAGTCTATAAGATTATGATGTTTTTTTTATTTTTATAATATGTGTAATATATAAAAAAATCTATTAAAATAAAAAACATAAAAACACTAAGAATTACTGGAAATAGAAATGAAATAAATAAATAAAATAAAAGAAAGGGCTCTTTTGGGTGTTACTTGCATTCTTTCCCATGGAGGGTCAGACTGAGATACGACTCCCCGACCGATGTATAAGACCCAAGTCGCACCCAGTTGCGGCCGTCACTCGAGACGGGGATGTTACGTCTCATGCGCATGTGATTTCACCGGCACCCACCCCATTCCACCGGAACACAGCAGTGCGAGTGCATCGCTGCTTGGCGGCAGATTACCAGGGGTATTGCGGGCGAACTTTGCACAAGTTCTACTGCTTCTTTTTGTTGCTCGTTTAGCACCACCCAGGGGGTACGTGTACGGACTTTGAGGATATTCAACGTTGGAGTCGTATTCCAACATAAAATGTTCACATTCCTCATTGCTCAAAGTCTGAATCCCTTGAGAATTGGGGCGTACTAATTCTCAATTGGCTAAGGCCAATAAAACGTCGAGTTATGATCATAAGCATATCCACGCATATAACGGTACTACCGAGATGTGAGAAGACACGTGTTGCACCGAATTGCGCCCGTCACCCCCACTCGGTGATGTAAGGTCCCTTGCGCCTGTAATTTCACCGGCACTTAGACCTCCACCGGAACAGCGCGATTTCAATTGACCACTCTTAAATCCGTATGAGTAGAGTAATTTTACAGTTCTGCAAGTTTTGAAGTTCTGGTCAGCGGTGGTGGAAACAATATCATAAATATTAACATACAATTTGATTTTGATTCAAGATATTTATTTTATAATCTAATATATTCATTTCGGTATTAGTATAAAGATGGAACTTAGGACTTATCACCTGTAAAGGAATCTCCTATAGAACGCTTAAATCCTAACTATTAATTATGCAAAAGTGAGTTTGTGTATTACGCTTTCGCGCCTAATCCGCTCGATCGATTATGAATATTGACATAGAGGTAGATGGAAGGGTTAAACTTTGTATAAAACAACCGAAATTGGTTGGCTACTCAATATTAATGCGAGCGAAGCCGCGGATAAAAGCTAGTCATTAAAAAGAGTACTTAAGTCAACCATTACAAAGTTGTTCTAAATAGTATTACTACTTTGATGTATTTATTTCATCTAAAAATGTTTCGAGTAGGGTAAATTGGTAAATTAAATTAAATTGGTAACGTAAATTGTTACTAATTAATTATAATTTATATTGTTCCAGGTACCAAATGATGATACCGTACACGATGCTCCTGGTGGCAGTACTGCAGCTCACAGCTGTCAGCTTGGTAAGTTCCAAAGTTCCTCAGAAGCTACCGCGAGCTTTGAGGTCCAGAACTAAAATATAAGATGATGGATTTTATGGATCAAGAAATGGATCATTTACTATTAGAAGATCATGGTCAAAGCGGTCAAGTTACACAGACTGGCGAAACCTGGTTAATCCGGGGCTTTCAACTCTTCAACCGACTTCCAAAGGAGGAGGTTATCAATTCGATTGTATATTTTTTTAAATACTCCGTAATTTGTCAACCGAATTGAGAAATTCTTCGATCAAAATCGGTTATCATTCCTAGGTGATCATTCTTCAGCAGTTTGACTCTCTTGACTGTTCAGCAGTTTGACAGTTTGACAACTCTGAAGACATCAGAACGCTTAGTACATATCCGAGGGATTTCTACTATAAAGGATGCCCGATTACATGCAGAAAGCAGGGATCAAAAATAATTCAGGGAAAATTCTACACTAAAACTCTACCTGAGATTTACGCAAAAGCCTCGCTGAATATATATTCAGCGAGGCGATAGATAATATTATCTAACCTATGCTTTAGGGGGGTCCAGTTGCTCGCGTCCGTAGGTGTGTACCCTTTGATTCCCTACACGTACCCCCTGGGTGGTGCTAAAGGAGCAACAACAAGTAGCAGTAGAACTTGTGCCAAGTTCGTCCGGAGAGGTACTGCCACCACACCTGGAATCTGCCGCCAAGCAGTAGTGCTCGCATTGCTGTGTTCCGGTGGAAGGGTGTGGGTCCCGGTGAAATCTCAAGCGCATGAGACGCATCATCCCCGTCTCGGGTGATGGACGCAGCAGGATGAATGCGACTGTAAGATCCAAACCTTATACTGAGTCGCATTAGTGTTGTCATGGGCGGGGGTTGCCACTTACCATCAGGTGGGCCCTCAGCTCGTTCCGTCACTTAATAACATAAAAAAATGCTTCGCTGTAAATAATTAACTGATTCTGTGGGCATTGACTATACACGAGTATTAAGAATGTATATATAAAACGGACGGCGAATCCAGCGCCATACATTCTGGTACCGCGATAAATGTCGAACACAAGTTTATACGAGACATTTTCTCAATGTCATGAATTGTCAACATTTCTGGAGACTACAGTTCTAACGAGCCTGGTCTTGGAATCCTAGGATGTCGTGTATAAAAGACTGAAGACTGGCGCCACAGCTCAGTCGGTAGGAGCTATGCCTTCTGCGCTGTGGGTCGTGAGTTAGCACCCAGGCAAGCATTTGTGATAAAAATTGATGTTTGTTATGTATCTGTCAATATGTGTTATTTATTAACAACAAAAGCACTGTGGTTTCCATGTCCAAGCTATGCTTAGTTTGGGGCTAGGTGGCGCTGTGTGTAATGTCCATGAATATTCATTTGTTTATTAGTATTATGAGCCGTGATCATTCTACTTCTAGATCCATCAGAATGACCTGTTGATCTTAAACTTTCGACAAACACCGCCATTTTGCAAACCATGAATAATTCATAGATTTGTCCAATTGTTTCCCTCCAATGGCTCGCGATGTTGGCCTTTTAGCGAAATAGCTTGAATTAATTAACGGTTCTGGACTAATCATAGCTACTTTCTTGTTCATTTTGATAATAAGCTAAAAGTTTTAGGGACATTTGATCCCGTCCATATATGAATACTGGTCTCATTCTGTCTCAACCGAGAGACACGTATATAGTACGTGTCTCGGTTGGTGCGAAAAATTGTACTAGAGAATTGCCTATTTCATTCGGAGAAGTACTGCCACCACCAGGTATTCCGGTGTGGTGGCAGTACTTCTCAGTATTAAACGTCATATTTTCTATTTTTATATATTTTTAGTTAATTTATATTTCACAATTTATTTTCGTATATCATATATTCGTGAAAAATTAAGCTTAAATTACAAAGACAAGAATATTCATTGAGAAAGCAACTGTATAGCGGTAACAGAAGCTTTGTTCCGCGACTTGGCCGTGGTACTGCCTTAAAAACATTGTTAATGACGTCACCACTTTCTACGTGACATACAGACATGTGTACGAACGTTTTGCATTCAATATGTACAACTACGTTACAACTATTTGTATGTTAATTACTTGCAAAACAAAGCCGGTGCTTTTACTTTTGAAATTACGTAATTATGTCATTATCCTAAAGTGTTCAAAATGTAAGACTAGACTAAGTTTTTTGGAGTTTTTTTATTACTTATCTAGACGCCCCGGCTTCACAATGTATATAATGTAGATAGTTATATATTTATTTTTTTGTAAACACAGTCATACACATTTTAATACAGATCTTTTTTATGTTGTTATTCGTGCTAGGTATTATACATATATATTTTTTTTTTTAATGTTTTTATAATAATTGTAATCTTGAATGTGTGCTGTTAGAATGTATTGACATTACCAAGTGTTCTTCAATGTACCAAAGGTAAATAAATAAACTATTACCATTACTATTAATACCCAGACACAGAACAAACAATGTTCGTGACACAAATGCTTGTCTTGATTGGGAATCTAACCTACAATCTGCAGCACAGAAGGCAAAGCTACAACCAACTGAGCTGTGAGACCAGTTGAAATTTTTATCTACTATTTATTAACGAAATAGTAATTGATTTGATGATTGCGTTTAATTTTAGGCTTATGTGAGAAGCTATTAGGATTTTTCGGTCATTTATATAATGTAGGACAAACTTAATGATATTGGCCTAATTGTGGCCAATGATGTTACCAGACAATGATGATTTCAATTTATTTGAGTACGAAAATATTGTTTGCTTATATGAAAATACTCAATTTTTTGGTTATGCTTTTGATATTGGTAAAACCAACCTCGAAACCGACCACAACCTCGAAAAATACCATAACATCGAGACCACTGGAACGACTAAATTATGGGTTAAACATTTTACGTGATCTGCTTTCGAATAAGCAAATAGGGATAAAACTAGAACACTGCGACACACCAGTCACTAATTACCAGCGAGTTAAGATCATTTATTTACAAAGATACATATTTGATCTCTATTATTTTCAGGTGTCATCAGCCAAGCAGCAAGTCCAGCTCTCAGACTCCTTTCTCCCGGTAGCCATGCAGATAATAGCCCACCTCTCCGACCAGATGGCGTTCGAAACCCGCGATGACGTCACACCATCCCCGCCCAAGCCTCCCACGAAACCACCCACGACCTCGAAACCAACCACCACCTGGAGGCCGGCCACAACCTCGAGGCCATCAACGACGACCTGGCCGTATGTGACGTCATCGCCGTACCCTGGCGCGTTCAAGCCGACCACTAATGGATGGTGGATGGGTTTTACTACTACTAAGAGGTTGTGCTTTGTAAATATGCCTATACTCTTGTTACAGAACCATAGTATGTAAGTTTTATTACGAAAAGTATAGCAGGCGGGTGGAATACCCAACAAGTATTCGTAATAACTGGTCTGAGGAATCTCCAAGTGTCAAGGTTTCTAGAGACTAGAGTTCTAACGAGCCTGGTCTTGGAATCGTATGATGTCATGTATAAAAGACTGAAAACTGGCGTCACAGCTCAGCTGGTTGTAGCTCTGGCTTCTGCGCTGCGAGTCGCGGATTCAATTCCCACCCAGAACAACCTATTGGGTGAAGAAGTTAAGGTGTTTCTATGTATATTATTTACTATTTGATATATAAAAAAGTACTATATGTATAGTACTGTATTCTTTCAGTAATCCTTTTGCCATAGTACAAACTATGCTTAGTTAGGGACTAGAAGGCGCTTTGTCCGGGAATTTTTATAGTATTATAGTTAAGCCTGTCTCTGGATCCGTTTTCTTCTACCTTCAGCAAGCCTTCGCTGCACCTGGCTGAAGGTACACTATGCTACGTTCCACTCACGCTCTCCACTCAAGAACTCTACGTTTCTCATTTCTTTTTCCTGACAGGGTTGCGCTTGATGAAATATCGCTAGATGTTGATTAAGTAAGCTACTTTTAAGCCAATGATGGTACAGTTGCTTCTTTTTTTATGTGAGTGAGTGGCTAGCCCAAGTGTAGATATTTATAAAGAACTCAAAAGCCTCAGTTTTACTTAGCGACTAAATTAAGGACCGATTTCATAACGTGCACTTGACACACAGAAGCGCTCGGTTCTATATCAGCCTCGAATGTTCCCACTGCAGTCACACTGGCATACTCTCCATAATTGAGAGTATGGGCTTTGATCTATCACGGGACCCCAATCCGGATTTGTAGATGTCACATGTCTTCGAATTATTAGTTCTAAGACATGCCGCCTTACGTTTTCCAGGTGGAAATGAGTTGTAAATAACGTCTAGGTTAAGTTTGCCTTGCGTTTGGGTGGGCAGCGCTACACCTGTTCTGAGAAGTGTCTCTAATGAGACTTCTGGAGAACACAGGACTCTTCAAACCTCGTACAACTAAATTAAAGTTGTATCAGGGTCAGGAGGATAGTAAACATGTTGGATTTATAGTAAGTGGATACTATAGCTTTGTAAATACCTAATGCGAAGTAGCATGACGCGATTTTGCTAAGTTCTCTAACGGTAATTTGGTTGGTATGGAGGTGTGGAGGTGTACTGTGCAAAATGTATTATAAGTACGGCACACAAGATGTATATTTGCATGACTAAGTGTAGATATACAATGGTCCTGTTAAATAAGTGAAATATTTCGTAGTTGCTTAATGGTGAGACAGTTTGAATACCTACTTAAATGAATACCGTATTAATATTTTAACACAAACATACAACAGCAAATTAATCTAACATGGTTGGTACATCACAGTAATAGTTCTGTAAATACTTTTAGCTTTAAAGTTTGTGTCGCACAAAAATGGGCCAAGCACCTCAGGTGGTGTGGAAACATACGCATATTATGAAAAACATGACTTTTTCATCTTTCACAACCGCTATATCCTTAGACGCCGTGTAGACACTTTTTGAAATTTACTCTTTCTCATTCATTCTGCACTAGGATTTAACGTTTGCAAATGGTAGGAAAACACACAAAACAAACATATAGAAACGAAAAATATTATCTCGAAGTACAAGGATAAAAAAAAAAACTATTCATGATTCTTCTAAACACAAATGCTACTCGCGTTTGAGGCAGTCTTACTACTATCTACGCTCAGGAGAACATAATATGTTCTGTTAGCTAACTATTATAAATTCTAATATTCATGGCCCCTGTCCACTCCCCAGACCAGAGATGACGACACCGTTCCACAGACCAGGTCTGTACGCCCCCTTCTCCCCTCCAAAGCCGTTCTTCAACCGGTACCAGTCGCGGAACTTCCTGCTGCCTCTTTACACCGCAGAGCATACGGTGCTCGAGCCTCAGGAGACCAGATCTGAGGATCCGTTTCTGGCTGTGCACGAGGAACAGGTAAAACATCAACAAAATAACTTTTCGTAATGTTAACACTACAGCGACAAGAGAGTGATTGGGTTCTGATCTACCATGACAGCCCATCTGGATTGGATGACACATGTCAATGAATTTTTGTTCCTTGATCTTAGAACCAAAAACTCGAAGACAAGTGTGAATAGTACCAATCTAGAGCGAAGTTGCATACAAAAGCTAGTGTTATATAAAACCATGTTTAGATATTTGTCCAATATCCAAATGTATCTTTGGCCTTGTTTAAAACAATGATGACGACAAATAATTGAATCTGAACCAGGTGATACCGTTGGTGGAGCCAGGACCTCATGCTGCGCCGCTGCTGCCTCCACACTTCGATGTGAAAATCTCTAGCAGGCAAGTCTCAAAGAGTTCTTCCAACCCAATCTCATAGAAGTTTGAAAGGTGGATTTTAAAATTCTATTTTAATTCGGTCACTTTTCATAAATACCAATGAAGCCAACATATAAATCTCTCTTAATTAGTTACTGTAGAACTTGAATCAAGTTGTTTCGGGAAAATATTGCCTTCGGCGCCACCCTGTGCACACAGAGAAAAAAACGCTGCCACACTCATATCCCTGCACTAGAATTTCTGTGGCACAGCTGTCATGGACATACACAATTATAATATTTCAATTTCTCGTGTACCATCTATACTCAAGATCATTGTAAATTTTTCAGGTCTGACGGCTTTGTCTTAGAAGACGTTAGCGAAGAAAGTCTCCAATATTTGTCTGATGATGTGAAGGAGCTGGTGAAGATGGCCAGGAACCCTCACGATGATAGAGTCGTTGATATCTGGGAGAGAGCCGGTGCCCAGGTAAATATTGACATCCGATTTGCAAAAATATACCTTGTGGCTTTGAACACAACTTTTTGAGGTACTTTGGTTTTGACCTGTCCAAATTTTAATCTCAGGTTAGGTTAGTTAAATTTCCAAATTCTTGAGCACAAAATATTAAATTCTAAGCTTATAATTTCAGAAATATTAAACTGGTATTCCCCTGCACACCCCTCTTATATGAGTGTGTGACCAAAAAGTGTGGCAATACATTTTGCAAAGTCGTAGGCCTTTGTCAAAGCTAATAGACTATACTTACATTATTGAAAAAGTTTCCAACATTTTCAGCCAGCTACATCAACGAAGGCGAAACTCTCAGGGTCCAACCTTCGGCTCCTGCTGCTGTACGACCTGCTGAGCAGAGATGCCAAGAAGCAGAGGTTGAGCGACTACAGTGTAAGTTCCTATACAAACTTGAACATTCTGTGGTCCGAAAGTTATTAATTTCGTTGGTAAACTGCTGGAAGAAAATCCTTTTCCTTTCGATATAAAAGGTCCAAACGGAAACACTCTCTGGTATACTCTCGACAAATGAGAGTAAAATAAGTTTGATCCAGATCCAGATCCAGATTTGTAGATATCACACGTAGATAAGGGTTTGGGAGATGTCTAGGTCCTCATGTTTGTAGGTGAATACCCTCAAGAGTCCTTGGTAATCAGAGTCATACGTACCCCCTGGTGGTGCTGAAGGAGCAACAAAAAGTAGGATTAGAACTTGTGCCAAGTTCGTCCGGAGAGGTACTGCCACTACACCTAAAATCTGTCGCCAAGCAGTGGCACTTGTATTACTGTGTCCCGGTGGAGGGGTGTGGGTGCTGGTGAAATCACATGCGCATGCACATACCCCTATCTCGGATGATGGTCGCAGCAGAACGAGTGCGACTCAATGTAAGATCCAAATCTTATACTGAGTCGTATTACTGTTGTAATGGGCGGGGGTCGCCACTTACCACCAGGTGGGCCCTCAGTACCGTCACTTATTCACATAAAAATAAACCTGTAAGTCTATGTCCTAAGCTTGTATAGAGTAATTTATCACAACGAGGATCTGTTTTGATTGGTCTCAACATTTTTACGAACAAACATTACGGCGAGCTATCCATAGCCCGTTACATGGCACTGTGGAGACGCGGACAAGAGCTCAATTGTTTTTACGCCCATCATTAAAGTTTGAGCACCACTTAGTGGCTGTTTCCATTGTCATAAGAACAACGGCGCACGAGACGGTAGCAGAAAAACTTGTGCCAAGTTCGTCTGGTACTGCCTGCACACCTGGAATCTGCCGCCAATCAGTGTTTGCATTGATGTGTTCCTATAAGGGTGTTGGTGCCGGTGATTACAGGTGCATTAGATACCTATTTTGACTTGGATTGCTAATGTCATGGATGTAACCACTTACCAGGTGGGCCTTCAAAACGTTCAGTCATTACCTCGTATTAAAAAAATGGTAAGACATTACAGTTTCAGAGCAGGCGCAACGCCAAGCGACTTCGACCGAATAATTTTCTTCGCGGTAGATGACGGAAGCTGTTTGCTATCACTTCGAGTGGTACCGTGGCGGGAGCTACTCGTAGCTCACCCCAATGCCCCGTACCCTCACCGCTGTACACAAAATGATGGTTGTGAACCTGCATTACGATTTGTTTCCAGATGAATGCAAGGAACTGATGTGGTTATTACTTGATTATTTGTTATCTGGATCATATATTTTTATTAGGAACTTCTATATTGTATACTACAAAGTATTATATTACTTTTTAAGTTAGTAATGTTGTATTGCGCAGATATTTCTTCAAAGCGAAAATTTGGTTGTAATTTCTTTTCATCATTGATTTGAACCTCAAACAATAGCGTGAAAGCTTATAGACAATGTTAAATGTTAAACAATACAGCGCAATAGTTGAATATTTTTTCATCCGAATAATTTGTATTCTCGTATGACAATGGAAACAATGACCTCTATTGGACGTTCTCATAAAATCCGATTGTAACAAGATGAATTTCAAACAGTTTGTAATTTGTATTTAGGCAGTTTTGATGCTAATTACGATATAGTACTAAATGTTTAATGACTTTACAATGCAATTAACTAAACGAAGATGGATCTGTAGTGGTTTTAAACACCTGAGTCTGGCCTCAGTACACGTGCGACTTATGGTTGCAAAGTCAAAGTCAAAATACTTTTTTTCAATTTATATCCTTTTATACACTTGCTCATGCATTGAAAGACACTGGCAGAATTGTTGGGGCTTAATACAATACATTAAAGCCATAATGTATAACTTAGCCGCCACAATTATCCACTCAACTTAATATTTTATATAATTCTTCTTCTTTCGTGTTAGTAAGTGGTCAACTCTGATGTTGTAGTTTTCAAACCACCCAAATGCCTCCGACATGGTTCAACTATAAGTTTAGCCGGAAGCACTCTTCTGTTTGGGGCGATGCAGCTGCGGCAGTCTACATAGAAGTATAAATAATATTCATTCAATGTTTTTCGCGTGCGAGTGCGGTCGCGTTCTCGCAGCTCGATTAAAACGCTTTATCAAGCGATTTTAAGTCGCTTTAGTGTTAGCGCACGTGTAATTATGAAAAGTTTATTTTCAATGGTCCACGTCCACTTACGAATAACTTAAAATTCCAATCATCATAACCTTTTTGTATTAACAATAATTTTAATAAATAAAATGAAATTAATTTGTAGAAGTTTCGGAGCAAATAAAATTGTAGGTAAACTTTTAGTATTTTACAAATTCCGAATACAATCTTGGCCTGAGTCTCACTCGCGATAAGTTTTTTTATTAAAAAAATCAGCCTTTATACGACGTATAGAGACATTGTACTTTTTATGTTCTTTTAAGAACCCCTTACTTTATTGCGGTTCTTGTGCGATAAAAACGTTATTATTTTTTATATAGTACCGTGTTGAATAATAAATCTTGCAGTCCCAAAAAGGCCATGATAATATTGTTACTTAACAATGCTTAAGATTTTTGAAGATTCATAGAGGTTAAAATCATTTCGGGCCAACATAAGCAATATTTTATAATTACATAAATTAATTTTAACTTACCCAAGTGTGTTTTTTCCATCTAACAACTAAAACAAGTGCTTGCTTGAGTGTAAAATCACCACTCATCCCTTGAAATCTTTATAAATTACTCGGGAATGCCACTTTCTTTTAATAAACATGAATAATAATGTAGGTTAACGCTCCTTTAGGCTTTGCCTCTAAGCCGAATAGGAGCGGCATTGTAGGTGGCGGTGCCTTATGGGAGGCATCGCAACTGAGGCGGGCTGCGGTGCTGTATGGGCAGCACCGCAGCTGAAGGTTAGGGGCCGCGGCGGGAGAGGAGTGCCGGTATGACGGTGCGCCGCTCTCCCTACCTTCCGCGGCCACGGCGGGCTCGCCACCGCTGGATGACGGACGCGGTGGGGCCGCAGGGGAAGAGGAGTGTCGGTATTGCGAGGCGCCGCTCTCCCTATCCTCTGCGGCCGTAGTGGTAGGCGACGGGACCACAGACCTGACCCGTCGCATGGGGACCTAGGGCGTCTGACACGGGGTAGTCTGACGTCCTATCGCTGGCATGGTCCCCGAGGTGGTTGCGACGCGCCTCGTGTCCTGGCGTGTCGTGGCGAAGGAGGATGGCATACATTGCCATCCCATGGAGGGTCCGGTAACGGACAGCTGCGGCGGGATCGCGGATGTGTGTTACAACGTTCCCGTGTTCCCGCCACTAAGCGGCAGAGGAGGACACCGTGGAGTTTTAGTGGGTAGTCCCACATAACCGCTCTGTTTCCCCGTGGCAGGGCGGTATGCTAAGACATTTCTCCACGAAAAAAAAAAAAAAAGGTATGTTTGTTTAAACCATACCAAAACAAAACACTGATAAATTGTTGAATTCTGAAGTACTCAACATAATTTTTTTTACTCTAGGGCTTTTCACCCGACGTGATGAAGGTCCTCGTAGAGTCCTCTTCGGGAGGCGCCCGGCAGCAGCTCAGAACAGCCCTCTCGAAGATGGTCGAGCGCCATGATTGTGGACACGACTACGCGAACAACAGAGCCAGGGAAATGGTGGAAGAACTGGGCAAGGACGAGTCCAAGCTCAGCTCCGAACTGAGGTACTTACAGCCTCTGGTTTACCAGTATTAAGAATGAAGGATTTTTTTTACTAATACCGCCGTACAAATCAAATCGAGACAATCCATTCTATCCAAAGGTTGTCTGGCAGAAATCACTTTAAATGATAAGGCCGCCCATTGTGGGTTGCTACTTTTTTATATTGACATTAATGTAGTTTTTAGTTTTATGTGTTTAATATAAGGCGTGATATACAATAAAGAATATATCTGTCGATCTATATGAGACTTTTTTAATAAACAGTACTACTAGGTTTTTCTTTTCATGTGACTATGTGGCCAACTTGGTGTCAGCGTATTCAAGCCACCAGAAGGCCTGCAACATGGCTTATCGATCAGTATAGCTGAGAACAATATCTTAACTAAAATACCACTCATGATCCGTAAAGGTCTAACCAAGCTACGCTTTGAGTGCTTCATCCGGTGCTGGTAATTTAAGATATCAAATGGAAAACATATTATTTAGTCTAGAAAAACATCCTGTAAAACTATTTGTAGAATAATTTAAAATATATCATTAAAATTTGTATTCTGTCGTTATCACGATTAATGAAGCCATTTGCAACTTTAATTTTAATAACTTTGTTTATAATTAAAAATAACTAAAGTGGACGTGTAGCCTGGTTTTTACTTAAAAATGATTAAGCTAATTAAGAAGACATTGAGCTAAGTGATTAATCAGATTAATAATTTACTTAAATGGCAAGTGGGGCGGTAAACAATGCATTTATAATAATTAAGATTTATATAACTTGTGCCACTTCTTGTGTATGAGAACGAATTTATTAAGTATTTTTATATAATTATTATTCCTAAATGAGATTTTAGTCAATGTATCTCTGGTGATAAGCAACAATATTTTTATAATAAATTTTTCAATATTTTTTTTATATTTTCAACTATTTTTGTTTCATTTATTACCCACCGCAATCGACTATGCTACCATAGTGACAGAACCAGCTTACGGCACACCCGATAAGTGGTTACCGCCGTCTATAAAAAACAACAATAAGACTGAGGCCCCTGCTAAGTATGAGAAGACCCAAGTCGCATATTGCGTCCGTCACTGAGGCGGCGTTGTAACGCCTCAAGTGCCTATAATTTCACCCACACCCATTCCCTTCCACCGGACAGCAACGCGAGCCTTTATGTTCAAGTTGCAAGGCTTTATAAAATTAATGTATTGTAAGTCTGCTAGTATAACACCATCTTCCAATATCCCGATATTTCCAATAATGGCTACAAAGCGATGTTATTGTAACAAGGTTCTATGAATGAATAAGAATCTTATGATTTCGTTTAATATCCTCAATGCTGGTCTGATTGTTTTATCTATAAATCCAGCAGAAGCGATTCAATACTGTACAAAGGAATCACGGAAGAGCGAAACTTGTAGTTTATAATTCTGATGATGCCATCAAAACTATTTCAATTCTTTTTTATGTGAATGCATGAAGGAACGATCGGAGGGCCCACCTGATGGTAAGTGGTGACCCTCGCCCATGACAACAGTAATGCGCGCGACTCAGTATGAGATCCAAATCTTTACTGAGTCGCATTCATCCATCACCCGAGTTTGTCCTTTAGATCTCAAATTAGGATTTGGTCACAAAGGTACAGGAACCATCAAAATGAATGCGCAACTATAGATTTAAAAATTGTAGATTTTAGATATTGTATAGTGTTTTAATTTGAAATTATTTGTAGTTATAAGTTGTTTTTAAAGTTGTTTGTATACGTGTATTTCACTGTCGTCGCACGCTCTCACCGCGGCGCCACAGAATCAGCGCTGTATCAGTCCACTGACGCAGCACATGCTGAGTTACCTATTTTGTTGTTACATATTCTTAAACGTGTAATTTTGTTTTTAATCTTTAAGTGAGCCCTAATTATGTAACACAAAATAAAGTTTTTCTATTCTATTCTATACTAATTACGACTCGATTAATATCGCTTCTATAATTATATATATTACGACCTTCTTAATCCAATTTCTGAAAGGCAATGAGGCGAAATCGTTTATTGAAGCAAATTGATTTGTAAGATCAAAAGAATACGTACCTAATTGAAAATGCCAAATCGAGTTTTCCATTTCTTGGCGAAGCTTGTAGCTCCAAAGTGATTCTTCATCATCAGCCTCATCATTATCATCATGTGTTTATTATTGTTATATCTTTTCTTTGTATTTTATTTATTATATTATTCTCTTTTTTGTGTTTTTTTTTTATGTTTTAATAAGCAGGTTAGATATATATATAATTATATTTATTTTTATCTTATTTATTTCTTTTCCAAACTTGGTCTATAAATATAATATATATATTTTAATTGTTAGCACGCCAACCTCTATCTCGACCGGTGAGGTTGGCTGGTAGAAAATGCTTTTTAGCGTTAAGCCCACCTTTTGTATATGTGCAATAAAGTATCAAATAAATAAATAAATAAATAAATAAGTTTTATTGAATTTTGTTTTCAAATTAGTACGTACTTCTTGCTCCTGTTTCGTTAAGGCCAATGTCTCCTGTTATTATTTTTGTAATTAATAATATTTGTTTTTGTGCATAGCACGCGACTACAGAAGCTCTAGAAAATATATATTTTTTATGTGAAAACAGTGACTTTACGAGCTCAAGGCCTACCTGATGTTAAGCGGTTACCTCTACCCAACAGCATTACGATTTGCCCCCCCCCCCCCGGCTGAAGTATAAGAAGACCCAAGTCGCACCCCATTGCAACCATCACCCGAGACGGGGATGTTACGTCTCATGCGCACAGTACTCAGTACTGCATAAGGCATTACCACCAGGTGGGTCCTCAGATCGTTCTGTCAGATATTCACATAAAAAAAACCATAAAATACATTTTTATATGTGAAAACAAATTAGTAAATTAAAACCAATCTCCATCTCCGTAGAGGGTCAACCTGTCTGTACGTCCGCCCTCCCCCCACTTAGGGGAGCGACAGGGCGTAGGGATGTAGGGCGAAATCGAGGAATCGATAAGACGGTAATAAAACCTTCCGGGAATTGGTTTGAAACAAAAGTTTCAGACAAAAAAACATTCATATAAACAAACAGGAAGATATGTCACATTCTAGCTATATGTAAACAAAAATTGGGGCCATGGTACCACGAAAGCAATAATCTTTATTGTTGGATTTTGTGTCTTCTATATTATGTTATAACTACAACCAAACATTGTTTTTGCCTCGAGTCTCGATGTGTTAAGCATTGCATTGTCGGTTTGTAATGTAATTTGTAAAATCTCTTTTTAATTAACGTATGTAGAGAAGGTTCTCAATTTGGAAGTCTTTTTGTATGGATGTATATGATATATCTTATTTTTGCATATATGTATATATTTTATTTGTGCTCATAAAGGTATGTTTGGAAAAAATACATTTAAGAACAAAAATAAGGGATGAACGTAATAAAGTAGGTTTATTAGATTTTTAATTCAGTCAATTGTGCCAGATTTTTATATTTTTAAAACGAATTCTGTTACTCTAAGGTTCGCGTATATTTTTTAGCCATTAATTCTGTAATCTGACAGTGAAAACATTGCTGTTATATATTATCATATAATATGCTATTTAATACCAAAGTAAATTCCATTGCCTTCTAAATTATAAGAAGATTTACGTGAATAAAACACATCTCGAGTCGTCAGCTTACAACCTTAAGGGCACTTCGCTCCGTCTAGAATTACCAAGCACTTAGACTAATTAGGGTTTTACGTTGATAGGAAGCTGATTTAAGCCGATTTGTATGTAACGAAGATTAGATTTGAATTTCAATTTATCGCTTTTTATTTCTACTTTGACGATTCAACTCATTTCAAAGTAATCCTGTTTTGGAACGAGGTTTTACCGAATCGTTTTCTTTTGTGTAGGTTTAGGTAGGTTTATGTGTGTAGGTTAACATATATATCATTAACCTTAGAGTAAATATTGACCTGTCCAAACGACAAGTGAGTAATTGCATATCCTACGGAATATAACATTTTAATCTCTGTAAATGTCAGACGTACAGACGCAAATTAAAATTTCGAAGGTCGCTGGTTCAAATGCAAACGTGTAACAATGAGTTTTACAATTGAAAAATATATACGTGCGCATTCTCAACACGATGAAGAAAAACATTGCAAGAAATCAGCATGTCGTAGAACCACCGAACCCGGTATCCCTCAGTTCGAAGGCGTATCTTATAACCTTGAGATAGGTACCAAGATATATTCTAAGATATATTAAAAGAAAGTCTGGTTTCATATTATTATATATTTTACTATCAAAATTTAACTTAATTAATATTATTTATTCCAATACTTTTTTATACATGCCTATAATCATAGCACTAATATTTGCAAAATTTCAGTCAATTTTGATAAATTCGTTTACCAAAAATTTACTAGCATATGATAAATTATTTACAATACAAAATTATGTCAATCTCAATTATGTTCACATTGAATCTATAGCTAGACTGATCATATTTAGTCTTTCTTTCCATAAAGCGAGTATGGAAAGGAAAACAAACCTAACCTACCCTGCCTAACAAGGAATTTGTACGTCGTGTATGAATTATATAGGATCGTTTGTTTCACATAAGTTAACTTACCATCCCTTACGTTTATATACCTGCACCATTTTGTACGTCCGTGAACCGCGGCCATAATTATTTCAGTGTCGCCACATAACAAAACAGTGATTTGTTTTTATAATCAAGGAAATTTCACAGCATCTTCTAGCTACATTTTAAGCACAACATAGCTTGTATTATCTCGTATTATCATTTATGTTTGTCACACAAATATAGTTCGTGAGTGGGAATCGAAGGCCGTGGGTTACTACTAACTGGACCGTGAGGCCAATTAAACTATTCTGAAACTAATCAAAGAGTCTACTAGCTCTGGTGGGAGATTACTCGTCGAAGCGAGAGATGTGCGCTACGCGATACACGCTGATAGCAGAGTGGCATCTGGCAGTCTGCATCTACGTAACAGATATTACCCCTATCTCTTCGATTTAGCGAATTTAGAATATAAAATGTCAAAGACGTTCGGGTGGCTTAAAAACTGCGACAATAGAGTTGGCTACTATCACGCGTATAAGAGAAAGAAGTGTAAATAGACCGAACATCGTTTCGCTTATACAATAGAATCGGACATTCCTTGAAATTGTTTAGTACATCGTAATACTTCCATCACTCCTCGCTGGCGCTTGGTACTGGTTTGAAAATAGCGAGGAAACCTCCCCAAAGTAACTGTAGAATACTCCCAATCAGCTCTAAGATATACGAGAATCCATCTCTAGGCTTTTCGTCTACATCATCGAATCCAAAATCATCATCAAAGTCGTCGATCTCATTACTAGTGTCATTCAGTTCCAACTTTCCAATTTCCCTCCCTGTTTCAGCATTACCCTTTAAGTTAATTTTATTTTCTTCTGCTGTGTCTACCTTGGCAGGGGGTAAGTAGCTGGAAAAAAGAGTGATTTTTTCGGGTTTTTTGTCAGGTTTCTGCATCGCTTCCAAGGATAACTCTTCGATGTCTCGGGGGGTGTCGTTGGTTCTGTTTGTCTCCAGGTCTTCGAGCTCGATGTGTTCGAATGGTCGTGGTGTGGGTTTCTCTGTTCTGTTGGCAACGTTGAAGAATCTAACGAAATAGACAACATAATATATATAAATATTTATTGTTAATACATATGATTTATTTAATTCGGTAGACCCTGGACTCGATTCAGTTCACTTGTGTGAATATAAGAAAAATCTTGTCTTTGCCCTGAAACATCAAAGGAACTGAAACATACAGGATAACTTATTATTCTCTTTCAGCAAAAGTAGCTAATTTCTGGAAGTTATTTATCATCACTAAACTAAACCGTATTATGTATATGTGGCACTAAAACAAATCAAGTAAAATTCTTAATGCTTTTTTTTTGTGCATAAGTGACGGAACGAGCTGAGTTCCCACCTGATGGTAAGTGGTGACCCCCACCCGTGAAAACAGTAATGCGACTCAGTTTAAGATATGGATCTTACACTGTGTTGTATTCATACACCCGAGACGGGGATGTTACGTCTCATGCGCATGTGATTTCACCGGCAACCACACCCTTCCACCGGAACACAGCAATGCGAGTGCCGCCACCACGGCGGCAGATTATTGGGTGTGGAGGCAGTACTTCTCTGGACTTTGCACAAGTTCTACTGCTACTTTTTGTTGCTCCGTTAGCACTCAGAGGGTATGTAGGGAATCAAAGGGCACTCGCCTATGGACATGAGCAACTGAATTCCCCTAAAATAGTGATGGTGATACATGCAGACTCCTCACTCCTCACCTGTAGAACGGCGAGGTGATCTTCTCGGCGATGTTGGAGGCTATCTGGCTGTAGACGTCGAGGTGGCCGGTCGACGTGGTGTCCTGCTTGTACACGCTCACCACGGACTCCTCGACTGCCCGGCTCCAGCACGGGATGGACACCTGGAACGATCGTTGTAAATTACAGCACCTGGGGAATTCATCTTCTTCCGTATGGCACCGTTTTGAAACACCTTGTAATGTTTCAAAATGGTGTCATAATATTGAAAGGCGTTCATACAAATCAGATTTTGAATCATATCCCTGAATATCAGAATCGAAATTAAAACTTTTTTTTATTATACAATATAATAATTTGTTGTATTTTAGGCAGCCCTAATGAGCGGTCAGTGACCGTGATCATCATTACGCAAACACGCATGCGGTTACCTACAATACCTAGGTTGAATACGTAATGCTTTTAAGGTTGAACCTCGTCAAGTTTACGCTAAAGTTTGACTTGTGACATAACATGCTGAGGATTGGGAGACCTGGTGCGGTGAGTTTTAGATTTACCCCACCAATCTAGGCTCTTTTAATATAGTCACACCTTTTTGCAACCTAAGAACCACCGCTAGAAAACCTACTTTTAAATAAAATAACCGCACCCATATCTGTTCACCCTTTTAAGAGCTACGGTGACACAGATACATCGGTCAAACTTATAACGCCCTCCTTTTTGCGACGGGGTTAAAAATAGTGCCATCTTGTGGTGAGTAGAGAAATGAGACATATTTTTAGATGATTAAACCTATGCATTGGCGTGCCGCAGGCGCTTATACCGAGCAAAAAAAATCTGTATGTACTTATATGTGGCCTTATACATATAAGAATGAGAAAACACGTAATGAAACCTTTAATTGAAGGTCAGCTGGTCTTACGAGTAGCATGTCGAGTGGTTTCTAATGTATTGTATAGTATCCAGGCCCTCAAAACTTGGCACAGTTGGCCGCTTGTTTAGTATAACGTGTGCAGTGGCGGATTTACCAGCAGGCTGAGTAGGCTCGAGCCTAGGGTGGCAGATTTTGGGGGCGGTAAATTTGGGTAACGATTTTTTATTTATTTTTTACCTCATACAAATCAAAAAGATTTTTCTATGACGATGATTTTTTATTTCAACGAAATTGTTGCATTGTAAAAATAATGTATGATATGACAATTGTTGAGGGAAGGGCGGCAAAAACTATTCAGCCTATACCTTGAAAATTTGTAAATCCGCCACTGAACGTGTGTATAGAATGTAATTTCCATCCTAGTTTTTTTGTTTGCCAGTCGGGATTTATCGTGTTTATGCACAAGTAGGCATAAATGAAAACTCCTGTGCCATTTTACACATAAATTATAATAGTAATTTACAAAGAATATGGAAATGGGTTGTGAAAAATGTTTTACTCTCGAAGTTGTGATTGCAAGTGATAATGATACAAAATAGATAACTCCTTGTGAGAAATAGATTGACGTGGAAAAAGCATTTACTCGCAGAAAAACGCAGGCGTTAGCAAATCGTATTAAAACAAAATAAGGAAACGCATCACTACATAGTATAAAACAAAGTAGCTTTCTCTGTCCGTATGTCCCTTTGTACGCTTAAATCTTTGAAACTACGCAACGGATTTTGATGCGGTTTTTTTTAATAGATAGAGTAATTCCAGAGGAAGGTTTATATGTAAAATAACATCCATTAAATAGTGGAGAAGTACTGTTATTTTTGAGGTTTCTAATGTGATGTCGTAAATAATTTCATTTTTTCCGCTTACATTGCAAACGCAGGCTGAACCATACGAGTTTTATCAAAATAATGTATTAAGTATTGTACACATTGAAAAGGTCTACAGAAAAGTCCGTGATGGTATATGTATATCTTTTATGGATATCTCACAATAACATTTTTTTGTCATTTACTTTTTACGACAAATAATGGCTAATTTTCGAAGCGATCGTAACCAATACAGCATTAATCCTTATCTAATTAAATACCTTAAATGCATTGTTGATTTAATATAGATCTATATGGCCCTTTACAGCATATGATTTAAATGAATATTTTCAAAGATATTACATATTTCAAAATTGCGGGACGTAGCGTTTGCGGCGGTTCCGGCCGGCCGGGGGCGGCGGGAATTTAACGCGTGCGGGCCACGGGCAGTAATGAATAAATCAAAACATTCAAAACTACTGGATCGATTTTAATCATTTTTCCAGTTAATGACATAGGCTATATATTTATACCCGTGCGAAGCCGGAGCGGGCCGCTAGTATTTTATATTTTAATTAGAATCAACTTACAATTACAAATACATTGCGTCAAAACATTAACAGCATTGTTTGTAATTATTAACTACTTTGCAAATGTAAGAGAGTTTCATCTGTCTGTCTTTTCTCATTCGTATAAAGTGACGGAACGCGATAACGGCCCATTCAACGTAAAAACAGAGTGATTCAAGAGAAAAGTTCATATCTAGTATACATGCATATTATAAAAGAGAAACTGCCACATATTAGTATCAACATTGCACCCGTGCGTAGCCGGGGCGGGTCGCTAGTAAGATATAATACGCATTTCGACCTTTAAAAGATCTCATGAAAAAAATGAGAGTCAGCAGTAGGTACTATGAAGATATTATAGGTATCTTCACCTCGTCTGAACACGTTTCACCAAAATCCGAGGCCGTAAGATTATGATATTTCTGATGATCTACAAGGAGAGCCCATATCTTCGATTTTTTTGCTATAGTATATGCCGGTTTCCACACAATGTTTTCCTTCACCGTTTCGAGTATAGCGTACATAATTTTCCAAGTGATAAGTTGTCCACATGTGGGTTTGAATCAGCTACCTCCGGCGCCTGTATCCTGGCCACCACGCTCTCAACAACGAGCGTTAAGCCAAGTGAACTTCCACCATCAGACTTTAGGTAAACCAGCGCTGCATAAAACAGTCAAAAAAATATGTTTCTGAACCTTTAGGTACGTATGACCTCAGGACCATTTGTGTCACGCGAGTCACGTTCCATTCTCCCAAATCGGACGTCCGCGTCATCTTGATCCTTGGAGCCAATGCCGCCGTTCTATACGCGTCTCACGTAGTCTTGATACTTGCTGTTTGACAATGGCACATTTGTTTTATTGGTGTATTGGCTTGCTAATGTCAGTTTGATCCTTGCTTGATCGCTTTTCTTGTTTAGTTTAGGACAAACTTTTTTATTGCCAATATAGCTTATTGTAGCTAAGGATTCCGAAATATTTTATATCTTTAATATGGCCGGATCCGATGAAAACAGTATTGTTCTGGTGTCTGTTTGTCAATCCAATTCTACTGCAGACCTTTGTACTTAATATGTAACTATGAAAATCTCTCACGAAGGGTTGTTCCGTAGTAATAAAGTAAATTACTCTTTTCTATTACCCAAAAAGATTAACTCATACGTTTATAGGATTTACAGTACAAATGAGGAAGTAAATAATAAAATACTAGTCACCACCAGACTTGTGTTTCACCAGAATTTTAAATCTCGACGAAAAACCGCATCTCGGTTTTTTTCTGTTTGAAAGCTGACGTCATCGAGATGGTTCTTAGTGATAATTTTTTTTAATGTAAAAAACTGTAACGGATTGAGTTGAAGGCCAGTGTTATGTGGTTACCTCCACCCATAACAACACCAATACAACTTAACTCCTCTGCGACCGAGTATAAGAAGACCCAAGTCGCACCCCGTTGCGCCCGTCACCCGAGACGGGGATGCAACGTCTCATGCGCCTATGATTTCACCAGCGTCCACACCCTTCCGTCGGAACACAGCAATGCTAGTGCACTACTCCTTGGCTGTAGATAACCAGATGTGGAGGCAGTACTCCGGATGAACTTGGCTCAAGTTCTACTGCTACTTTTTGTTGCTCCTTTAACACCACTCAAGGGGTACTTGTAGAGACTCAAAGGGTGCACACCTACGGACGCGAGCAACTGGACCATCCAAAAATAAAAATAAAGATCTATTCAAGCGTTCATCATAATCATCAGCTCATTACCATTCACCAAGAAGTGGGTTTTCACACTTGCGTAAAATGAACTTGTTATATATTTCATGATTCATGATTCCTCGCGAGCCATCAATTCAGTGCTTGTTAAGATATGCATTCAATCATCCATGCGTTACACTCTGCTGCACCGATGCGCTCTTTGTAGCACACACCCTGGCTCTATTGGAATTCTCTATTGAATTCGTGTGATATTTATTGCATGAACTAGCTTTTGCCCGCGGCATTGCCCGCTTTATGTCAATCAATTTATTTCTGAATTAAAGGTACAAGACGTGAACTGTTATTAAACGAACATACATTTAAATAAATAAGTTTACACACTTATACCTCTGCACTAGGATTCCCTATGTTGCGGGCAGTAACACAAGACAACACCCAAGTTCCGAGAACTAACCTTACGCTCATCAAAATCTGCCCCGGCCGGGAATCGAACACAGGACTCAAAGGCAGGGAGGCTCCGAACCAAGAGGAGACAACGTTTGTATGTCTATATGTTTGTCTTACTTTCAAGGTCTGTATATTTAAAACCTTTAGTCTTAGCGGGCTAAAATTTTCACACAATACGTGTTACTATTTTGGATATAACAAAAACAATTGTATAAAAATACAATTGGCGACACGAAAACCTTGGTGTGCGAGCTGAATTATTGTAAAACTTTTTAGTTTAAAAGTTATGAGAAGTAAAATTTTAATTTATTTGTTATTTTTTTTTAAATATAATTTAATATTATCTATCTAAAGAGGAAGTTTATGGTCACCGAGTCACATGGTCACTTTCACTATGCATCAATTTTGCATATTATAATAAGCATTCTTATACCGGCATCATTAAAATTTATTTTTATTTCCATGGATTATAATAAAAATAGTTCCGATAGATTCATCCCAATATATTACTATTTTTTTTTATTTATTGATAATAATTTATTGAGGAGAAAGTTTTTGCTTTATCTGTGATAAAAACTCGTATTTGTCAAACTTAAATATTTTTTTTTTACAATTTCAACTGTATCTTAACATAGTTTAATTAAATATCTCATTAAAGGTGCTTAATTTTTTTTAGGTTTCCGTACTCCTAAAGTAAGTGAAACTCCTTACTGATAAAGTCTGTCTGTCTTATGTTATGATGGTAGCTCATACTCATACTCATACTTTTAATCCCGAAAAAGCCAACTATTCCTGTAGAATAGTCAAGCGCAGGTAACACCGCGGGTGCAGCTAGTTTTAAATAACAACTAGATGTTTGTAAACATCTCAATTTTATTTCTAGAATAAAAGTAGCCTTAGTTACTTCTTATAACATCTATCTACCAGGGAAAGTCCCGTTAAAATCAGCCCAGCCGTTTCGGAGATTAAGCGGAACAAACAGACAGACAATAGTTTCTTTGTTTAACGTATATTCTCAAATGCATTTGGTAAGAAGCTGTTATTTTGACATTACAAATACACACTTCAATTTTATTTGTATAGAAGATTAATCATATAAGTTTAGGGGTCAACAGACAAACTTTTATGGCTGAAATATGCCATTGACCGATATATTCACTGAATGTTAAGAAAAAAATACATGAATTATCAATGATAAATTTTTATGGCAGCTCAGTGGGTAGTATCTCTGCCTTCTGTGTTGTAGGTCGTGGTTTTGATTCCCACCCAAAAGAAGCATTTGTTGTACGAGCAAACAGTTGTATTATATTTGTTGTGTGTATGTATTGTATGTAGTAAGTATTCTATCATGTATCTCGTTCCCATGGCCATGCCTAGTTTGGCCAGATGGCGCTGTATATAATGTTCATTATTATTTATTTATATTATGTAAAAATTGTCATTCGACGACGGCAGTTTGAATTACACTGCGAAATGCGTAACACGGCATTTCTTTAATTTTCTTAATAGAAGCAAAGATTATATTTCTTAAGATCATGTGGCTCAATTATTTACGCGACCAATTAAATAATGAATAGATACTTATTGTATTTGGATATTTGACCATGGTATTGACATTGGTTGATGGCAAATTAGACTAACATTCTCTTCTGGAAATTCCCAAAGCTATGACTTATCGATGCGTTGGCTCTATGATTCACGTATGAAAATTTTCGCTTTCAACTTAATAATATTGACCAGTTATAACGCAAAATATTTGTATTTTTTTTAATTAATTTTTATTTCTTTCTGTTTAATGTGGGAACAGACATAATCCTGACAAAAAAGGTCTAATTAAAACATAAAAACTGACGTATCTGTATGCATGTAATGTGCTTAAGCAGCTCCTGTGACACGTTACATACGCTCGAATATGTTTATTTTTGTGTAAAATTTGACGTGTCCAAACGATACTTGAGATCTATAGGAATAAATGAGTTTGAGTTTATCAACTCCCAATCAACTTATAAGTCATTTCTACGAAATTGAATAAAAAACTTTAACTTCAGCTTTTATTATATCGCCATTGTTTATCTGTCATTCGGTGTTATAAAACAGTACTGCTATAACTACAATAAACAAGGTCAAGTGGGTCGAATGGAGTTGGGATTAAATTTTTTCAAATGTCAAGGGGAATGTACCCATATTCAGACGCACTAATTGTAAGTAGACAATGGTGTCATTAAACTAAACTAAAATCATCCTTGACAGGTGTCAAAAATCGACATTGACATGATATGATAGGGTTTGAACGAGTGCTAAAATTAGTATTCAAAATGCATGATCTTGTAGCTACATTATTATGTAAAAAACCGACCAAGTGCTAGTCGGACTTGCGCACGATGGGTTCTATACCATTATCTATAAAACAACAAATATAAATCACGTTTTTGTATAAAAGCCCCGTTAAATATTGTATTTATTTTATTATGTTTTTAATTATTTGTTGTTATAGCGGCGACAGAAAGTTCATGAGATACAGCCTGGTGACAGACGGACAGACGGACAGACAGACAGACAGATAGACGCACAGCGGAGTCTTAGAAATAGGGTCCTTTGAGTCCAAAAAATTTAAGTTTCCAGGTATTTTTTAAGAATTCAACGGAAATAAAGTATTTTGACTTTGACTTATTGGTTTAAAATTAGTGGTCTCTTTTTCTCAATTCGAAAATGAATGAAATGGATGCTGTTGATTTGGTTGCCAACACTAAAATTGTGTATGCCAACTGTCTTAAAATATCTGTCTATTTTAGTTCGTGCAAAAAAAGAAAAACGACGCCTTATTTTAGTTTTAGTTTAGTATAACACAAACAAAATCAGTATATTTGCTAATATTACTATCAATAAGTTTAGTCATATTACGCTTAATCGTTTACACCCTTGCATTATAATTCCTCCTAATATAAAATAGAAACCTGTATTAAGTTGTTAACTTTGTGAGGGAAATAAATTGTATTATTATTATTATTCCTCGTATCACAGGTCACCCAAATTCTGACCCCGTCTGCGGATCGACCCCGGATCCCTCACTTAGGCAGGAACTAGACCCACTGCTAAGCTGGCTACAAAGCGGCAGCGGTTTATATACAATACATTCCCACTAATATTGTAATATATATGTACGAATATAAATAAACTGATTTAAAAACGTATTTTAGTGTTTTTATTATATCACTAGTCTTGCCTGGATGAAATCGCTATAAGCGATAAGGCTGCCAATTGTGCATTGCTATTTTTTTATATAAATTATTGTCCAGTTCGTAATTTTATGTTTTTTTTACTTTAGTTGTCATGTACAATAAAGAGAATATCTATCTATCTAGTCCGCCCCAAGATTTTTCCTGTGCTGGCCATCCTACGGGAATACTTAGCCTACGTGTTAATCCAGGGTACGAGCTATCTTCATAAGATATTTCATTCAAATCCGATCAGCCGTTGAGGCCTGAAAGAGACAAACAAAGTTTCGCATGGTCGCTATTTAATATATTGCGTTAATATAACTCTCAAAAATTAGCCTATGAATGCCTGATCTTCGCGAAAAAAAAATATACTTAATGAAGTTCAGAAAGAGAAAATACTCACCACTCCAAGAATGGCAAACAGCAGAAATTTCTTCATTTTCACTCAGCCTTAAATCTTCAAGTTGTTTCTAAAAAAACGCTTTTCTTAATCAGGGTTTAGCTTCTTTATAAACTCTTCAACTCCTATTGACAGAGCGGACTGGTCAAATCTTTACAGGTCAAGATCCTTCTGCTTAAAGAATCTTCTGAAACTGGTAACTATCTTCCTTTATTTGTTGCTTATGCGCAGAATTTGAAGCACTTACAATTATCTTCACAAAAACCTCGGAACCTCTTACCGGCTCCTGTTAATCACTATCTTTTGTAACAGTCAGTTCTTGCCAAACAGCCTCCTTATTGCAGAAAACCTCTTCTTTCCTCTTCGTTTGAATCTCCACAGAGTAAACAGGTTGGTTGCGCGCGCGCACATCGATAGACAAGTTCCGATTGAGATCGTGATGAGCTGTAGAGACACGATGTTAAGGGTTTTGGTGGAAACAGTGTGACCATAATTTATGAAATTTGTGGGACATTTTTTTGTAATAAACCGTTTCTATTGTGTTTTTTTCTTAAGCCTACAAAGTAATCTACCACGCTTAATCCAGATTGGATAATGACTCGATTTTCTGTTCGAGACCATGCCCGTTTTCTGGCAATATTTTCCTTCACCGTTTTGAGAACGTGGTACGCAATACCACGTTCTCAAAACGGTTCACATAAACTTTTTAAATCAAAAACTGATTGATGTTGAGCCTTTCAATTAAATTTTGTGTCTGGACCACTGAGCCACCACACTGTGAAACTTCTCAGGTACCTGAAACTCTCATTGCAATAAATGGTGTGTGCTACGCTGCCTAGTTGGAAGTAAGCATGCGTTTAAAACAAGAGATTGCAGGTTGATTATCCGGCTTGGGTCAAAAATTGTTTGAAGAACGTAAAGTGCGTTCGAATCTTGGGTATTTGTCTTGTGTTTCTGTTTGTCCATGCCACCTGCGACGCAGGGAATCCCAGTCCCCTGCTAGTAAACGTAAAGACATTGCCACAGTACAGGACAATCAAGCGACCTCATAGGTGCGTGATATGAACACAAATTGTGATAGGTTACGCACAAACTGCTGTAAATAAACGTCTACGCAGTCATACCTCTGCACTAGGATTCCCTGTGTCGCAGATGGCATGGACTAACATAGAAACACAATACAAACACCCAAGACCCGAGAACAAACTTCATGCTCACCACACAAGTTATGTCCGGGCCGGGAATCGAACCCGGGACCCCTCGATTCGAAGGCAGGGCTACTACTAACTAAGCCACGGAGCCGTCGAAATGATTGATTTACCAATTACAAAATACTAATTTTAGTTACTTTTATACCCACCTCAAACTAGTGTTAGCAACTTTCAGGTACTATTAACGTTTTTGTATTTTGTTACTTTATGTTAAATTAAGCAAAAGTTACTCTAACATAGTAACATAACATTGTAAATGCGAACGTGAGTTTGTTTGTTTGTTTCTTTGTTTCTTTGTTACGCTTTGAAGCCTAAACCGCTGGATCGATTCTGATGAATTTTGATATAGAGATGGATGGTAGTTCTTATTTCTAATGTTAACCAAAAACCGTGCTAATTAGCGCTTAATGGGAATGTCCAGCATTCAATTTATGTAGCCTGATGATGATGATAAATTACATTTCCGTACATTACTAATTACTATTAGAAGACATTAATCAGTTTTGGTGCATAATATATGCCATAACATGTCATTGTTGCGTAAAACGCCCTCTACGGTTTTCTAAGAGTAACTAATTAAATTTTATCCCGCGTTCAAACATTTCTCACGGAGTTGTGAAGTGGCGTAATAGTACTGCTATTCGTCACTAGATGGCGCTATCCAAACATGTATTTTAAATCTTTCCGTGGACGACCACGGTAATTATTAATTGAAGAGTTGAGATATTGAGAAGCTAGCGTTTTTAGTGCTTTGGCCAGGAATATGTAACATAAATATTAGTGGTTTCAAACTACAAACTCACACCAGGCAGGGAACATCGCGTTGCCATGGCAACCGCGCTACCATTGTTTGTCAACATTGAGTTACTATAAAATAATTGCAATTGACTATTCCAACCCATATAAAAAAGAATATTATCAAAGACCATTAAAGTGGACCGCCGATCTAATAATCGTTACAGGAGATGTCTTCATACAAACGAGCCAGCGTCTCATCCAAAGTCTCCTCCCATACATCCACAAATTCGAGATCAGGTAGATCCAGCAAAATCAAGGCTGTCCCGAGAAAAGTCGTACCTTCAAAGAAGCTACCTCCCAATCCCTCGGATCCCGGAAAAAGTAGTTCCACTGGAGTCATCAGTGAGAGAAACTATGGAAGACCAAAAAAGGAAACTAAATCTGACGCTACTGTCAAGAGAAACCCCAAATATGGTCCAATCGACTATTGTAAAACATGTGGTGATACTATGGATAGCAGGGATACAAAGACCAGTCAAGATGACGAGGACAGCGATGTAGAATCTACAATTACTACGAACAAAAATGATAAAAAGGAACATCAGCTTAAAACACCAAAACCTGTGCAGCAGTACTACAAAAACGAAAACTACAGAACTTCCGCCGAATCTTTAAACGAAAGCTTCAGTGGATTTAAGAAAATATCCCTAGACACCATCAAAGAGGTCTCAGAAATAAGATCGCAAGAGTCCCTTTCCAGAATCTTCGCAGATTCCAGCGACGAGATCGAAAATATCGACTCGGACAGTTTGAATGCAATCAAAGAATTTAGACGTAACAATTATTTCGAATGCCATTCAGCCAAATCCAGAATGAAGGCCAAATATAGCGCCACAAGTTTGAAAGACCACAAATGTGTATACAGATTTTACTTAAACGAAAGACTGTTTCCTGTGCCTTTATGTACAGACCACACCAAAGAGATCCGATGTATGGAATGCTTACTCCCAATGAATCTCCAAGTTGGATCAGTGGACAAAATCAATGGGACTGTACAAGCAAAAGTCACGTTAGGCAAGAAGACTCAAGACGCTATGATTCTGTTGCCTATAAAAGAACCACTGATTATCCACGAAAGAAGGAAAGAGGACAAAAGAGAAGATGATTCTGTATTCTTTGGACTGATCAATTTGGATAGTGTAGGACATTCTGTGTTCAACCCTGCACTGCCGGGGAATTCGCTGGCTTTGAAATACCAGAAAGGCTTCCAAGAGTTGGAGAACGTTCAAGAGTACAGTTACAATTATTTGGATAAAGATGATGTTATTATTGTATGACCTTATGGTGTTGTGAAAGTAAGTATTTGTCTTAGGTGAGTGTTATGTTATAACGCGATAAATAGTTAATAATTATACGTATTTTATTTTGAAGAAAACTATTTTATTTTGTTTCAGAACTTGTCCATAGAATACAATTTTTAACTAGAATAGCGTTTTAGTAACCAGTTTTCGTGTTTAGTAATCAGACTTCCAGAGGAGGTTATCAATTTGGTTGTATTTCTTTTTAGTTTGTTATGTACTTCAGAGCTGCGTATTTTGCTTTCCTGTGACTTTTCTTCGCCCATTGTAGACCAATGATGTTTTCTTTTATAAAGTAAAAAAAATAGGAGTAAGTATTGGCGTGACGGCTGTGTGGAGATTCTATTACAGTTCGATACATTAGAAGCCAGCGAGGCCCGCCAGCGCCCCGCCGATGCCCCGTCCCGCCCGCTGTTTGATTCGACAGATGTACATTTGTCATGTCTATACTTCTATAGCATCGCTTAGCGGCTTACCTCTCACCTAAGACATAAAATTGTGTAAGGCTTGTGCGTGAAATGAACATATTACGAAAGTGTGATTTCTTAGAAAGGTCAATAGCAAAATATTTCGCCCAGTATCTGATATTGGAATTGCGGTGGAAGAGAGAGACATTTCTCAATTTCATCGAATAGCCATTTCATTTTGTAACTTATTAATGTGACACAATTTTCTATAAAGTATGTCCAACTCTGAGGTCGATATTTAGTTTTCACAAAGCTTTCGACATTTCTAATGACTCCACAGTTCAATTGGTTGGAGCTCCACCTTCAGGTCACGGGTTGGAATCCCATCTGGGACAAACATTTGTTTGTCAAATATATGTTTGTATATTGTATAAAAGTAAATTACAGCGTGTATGAAAGATTATCACTTGAGAATGGCTCAAGCGATTTAGCTGTTTTTTTTTAATTGTATTCGCAGCTGTCACGGCTAAACTCATACTCATTTATTCCTTTTAGATCTCTTTTTGTTGGTTGGTCGGGTTTGAGTTTAAATATAAAATATTAAAACATGTGAGCAAAGCGCTAATTTCAATATAGAGCAAACAGTTTATCCGAATCTGAAAATCCAATAATTTTAAAAAATAGTCACCTAATTGCATGGTATTATAGTTACCTATCACTCCCACTTTTGCTTGATAGTGCCCGCTGTAGCTTTCCCTCTATTGCTAAATGACGTTTTTTAAGTTATTTCTTCTTTTTATCTAAAGACTCTGGGCGACATTAAATCTTCTTTGCTTAACATTATATAGCTCTAAAGTGCCTGGTAGTAAAGAATCGAACACAAATTCTCCGATCTATACAAGATAATTATCAAATAATCATAACAATTTGCAACTGGCGCCGACGAAATAATTTAGCGATTGCATTTTGGCATAAAAATGGCGGCTGTTTCGCGCGCCCGCCAGTAGGAGACCGCGCATGCGCGAAAGGGAACGTGCGTTCGGAAACCAGTGCCAGTGAAGTGCAATATAAAAAAATGATTGTAAACTCTTTGTTTTTGATTATTTTGGTGCTGGGGTGTGTGAGTGCGGCTGATGTTTTGCGTAAGTAATATTTAATAGTTTAAATTAACATAGTTTTATATTGGATGCATTCGATAATCGTAAGCTTTGTAAGCTTTTTGTGTGAATTGTTACATAAATCTCTTTACATTACTGTCATTCTTCCAACTTTTTGATACACCAACATTTCCCTTTCAATATAAATTAAAACTATGTTAAAACATATGTAGATATTAAAAAGAAACAATGACCCCAAAAAAATATTTCGTAAACCAGCTTTCATTTATTTTTTTGATAAATGTACATATCTCATACGGCAAATAATCTGTTTTACTCTATTTTGATAAAAAAAGGTTTAGTTTCAAGTTTCGTGTAAATATTTTATAGAAAAAGTTAACGAAGATTGAAATATGATGGTTTTTATCTCCAATAATATGGAATTTCAGGAAGTACATACCTATAATTGTGGCTTTTAACCTCAAACCAGCTAAGTTACACTGAGTTAGGTAATACCTACATGCCCTAGCCACTTTCACTTGTTGCTTACAATGAAATAATTATATCTAGGGTATTAAATAATCAATTATTATCGCGATTCATCGGAGCGTGGACAATTTACCGGAAGTTTAGTTAACTAGAGAAAGGGATCAGAATCAAATTGGGTGTAACCTTCGATTACGTCTTTTCCAAGAAGGAAGGGTCTTCTACCCCTTGCAAAAATATAGGCAGATATAGCAGAATAACCGGTCGTTCAAACGTTAACTTTATGTCTCCTTAAAGTCAAAGTCAAAGTCAAAATACTTTATTTCCATTGAGTTCATGAAAAATACTTGGAACGACACTTTTTTAAGATAAATAAGTACCTACAATATGCTTTCTTAATATTAAGTTTAGCACTTGTTTAAACCATAAACGACCCTCCTCGAGAAGAACGGCAAGAAACCCCTAACTTTCTTTCTAGCGAGCATGATCGAATGCGAACGGTATATGTTATATTTTAGTGCCACTAAGGTAGGATCTAAGAATTAAGAAAAGCCATAGCCAAGTTTGCTTCTTCGATGTAATTGCCGGCGTTCATTGTTGATCACCTTCCACCGGAATAGCAATGTGAGTGCACCACTGCTTGGCGGCAGATTACCAGGTATGGAGACAGTATTTCTCCGGGCGAAATTTGCAAAAGTTCTAGTTGGCAAGTAAAGATATTTGTGAGCATATAACGTGTCACAGGAGCTCCTTAGTCACATTACATGCACACAGATATGTCAAATTACAGTCAGTTTTCATGTTTTTAGCTAGTCTTAAAAAAAAAAACACGTTAACACACTCATACCTCTGTACTAGGATTCCCTGTGTCGCAGATGGTATGGACAAACACAGAAACACAAGACAAACACCCAAGACCCGAGAACAAACTTCATGCTCACCACACAAAGTGTGCTCCGGCCGGGAATCGAACCCGGGACCCCTCGCTTCGAAGGCAGGGCTACTACCAACTAAGCCACGGAGCCGTCAGTCTTATTTGTTAAGTTACGAAAGAAACAAACATGAAACCCCTTGGAGACAGTATTACTTGTTGCGAATATGGTTCTGCGTCTAGAGTGGAGCAAATTCATTCAATGAGTTTGAGTTATGTACAAACGAGGAAAGAAAGCATCTTAAGGCTATTTCCACTAAGCTGTTGCGATAGCGACCGGTCGCCGTATTTGCAAAACACAAACATTTACAACGATCCAAGGTTTTTAAACAGGTTTCAGTATATTTTGCGAAATATATGACAAAATGCAATCCTATGGAGAAACATTGATGCCACGTTCTTACTATGAATTCATTTTTAGGGTTCCGTAGACAAATGGTCAAAACCAAAACCTAATAGTTTTATACCACAGCCATTTAACCTTTAGAATATAGGTATAATTATATTACAATATTTCAAATTGAATGAGTGTTAAGTATAGCTATCATCTACATCCAAAGTTTAAATGCACATCTCGATAGCTAAAGGATCAAAGAATTCGTGAAATTCAGTGAACATCGTTTTCGTACACGTATTCACGTATAACACACGGCCGTGTCCACGACACAATCACCCATTTTTTTTTTTTTTTTTTTTTTTTTTTTTTTTTTTTTTTTCTTTTTTCATTTTAGGTTATCGTTTGAAACTTTTTTGTTTTTGCTCTGTATTTGCCACCTCAATGTTTAGTCACTGGAATTACATTTATACAATATTGAATATATTTTCAGTAAATGTAGTTTCGGCTTTGAAGATACAAAACAGGAGACCTTGAATAACAACTTTCTTTCGTAGAAAATTAAAAGGTCGGGGCCTCTCTGTCTTTTGTTTGCGTGAATCTGTAATTCAATCTCGTTGGGTTTCCTGTTTGTATCTGGCCAATAAAAAAGTGACAATTGAAAAAGTAATAAAATAAGAAAGATAAAACTTCCCGCCATTTCTTAATTGTTTTTCTGTCCGAGAAAATGAGTCTCAGAAGAAATTCAACACATTTCAAGTTTTATTACAAGGGGAACGTCGATATCTCGCAATATGAAACATTTCTTCAGGTTCGTACACGCCTTAAAATCAATAAAGTTTTTGGCCATCTATGTTGATCTAGATAAATATAGAACGTTTTGCATTGTTGAATGAAATGACCAAGTATTCTAATAAGATCACCTATATTGCCGCTAATAAGTAATATAATCGCCGATAATTAGGTAATAATTAGATTATGGTTGCATAATTAACATCAATAACTAATAATCGGCTATCTCGCTGCAATTTATGACATCACCGATTAATTAGTAATCGATTAATAGTATTAGCTTATGGATATTAATTAGCTAATCACAGAACTTAATAAGCGACCAGGCTGTGACACTAGTAGGAAAAAACCCTCACGCATTCAAGCTACCCTTGAAAAAATAGGGTGGGTTGGCTTCATTGACTATTGTAGCCTTCGTCTAGGTAACATGTTCTATTTCAGTTATAGTTCGCCTGCGATCCTGATTTCTTTATAGTTTTTGGAAAACTCTTTTTTAAAAGTTTAGCGGGGTGATTAAAAATTGCCCTTTTAAGATATTATTTTTCTGCCTGTTTCTAACCTTCTAAGAAACGATGTATTTTATAAATATTGGAAATAAATTGTATTCGGACAACACAAATATTCTGTAAAGTTCGTATGGTCATAAGTATTTGAAAAAGTATTATAAGATTACACAAAGAAGCAGAAGAACACGGTGAAAAATTATGAAAGAAAAAAGACAGAAAAAAGACAGATTGCGAAGAGCATCGCCACAAAAATATTTTACGTTTTTCCGGGACTATAGAAGTATAAATGAATATGAATAACTCACGATAAGAAAGTGCGGAACTTTTTTTTCGTACCTTTGCATTAGGATTCTCTGTGTCGCAGATGGCATGGGCAAACACAGAAACACAAGACAAACACCCAAGACCCGAGAACTAACTTCATGCTCACCACACAAAGTGTGCCCCGGCCGGGAATCGAACCCGGGACCCCTTGCTTCGAAGGCAGGGCTACTACCAACTAAGCCACGGAGCCGTGAAGATAAAAGTGTGGCCTAGCTACATAGACTGTAGCAAACTTTTCAAGTTCTTTACATATCGCACTATGAGTTGAAAAAAGACGTTAAGTGAATTACTTGGAAACGGTAAAGTACTAGCAATAAATGACAAAAGTTAAGATACTTAAGTGGGATAATTTAAAACAGTGTTTTAATGTATTTTTTTCGGAATAATCAATTAATATTATTTGTAATAAAAAATACTAGCGGCCATAATTACATGTAAACAAAAGATTTCGATTAAAACTTCGATGAAGGATTATCTTGGAGCCGGATTTCAGGCTTAGGATTAAAAGGACGTTGTTTTAATCTTACGTCAAAACAACATCTTTATAATGAAAAATTATCTGTGTCATTTCCGTTGAGTCATATTAATTTATTATTAAAAATATAATTGCCGCTATGCACAAAAGCATAATAAATATGCCAGTCTAACAGCAATTATTAAAGCAGCTTAAAAGCAGGTAACAGAAAACCTTAGCTTTTGACTCAAAGGCTACCTTTGAGTCTAAAGCTAAGATTTTCTTCCGCACTAGAGTCTTCACTTTGCCTTCAAGTACAAGATATTAGACCTATATTAATTCTATGGCGTGCTATATCTTTGACATCTTTCAACACCACAAGCGAGAGAAATAATTGTATTATATTATAATAACCATTTAATTCTTATCTCAGACAACCATTGTACTATACTTTGGTGTTGTTTTAAAGTGTTGTTTGTTCTCGGGTCTTGGTATTGGCCCGTTGTTTTAAAGACCGTTAAAAAACTATGTAGAAGTTACATAAAACAAATCTCTGGAAGGGCTTTAAATAATGAAGGTCAAAACAACAACTTCCTGCTGTGGAAAATTATATTTGTAGCTTCATAAATTGAAGATTGATTGATGCATTATTGTCTATTTAATTTGTTTACTAAACGTTACCATAGCAATTTTTCACAAGGGTTTTAGAATGGCTTAATTATTTTACGAGTACATCAAGGTCAAAATAACAACTAACAATTTAGATTGGGAATATTCCGTGTACCATAGACTTGCATACCATAGACACGCGGTTTCTCACAGCAGTCCTGTGGTCATGTACAAGTACGTCAACAGTACGTACACTCGTAAGTACGAGAAAGAAATTAGAAATTATTAATTAATATTTTCATAACCTAAATTCATATCCTCAATAAATTGGTTGACTATCCAGATTTGGACGTATGTAACAATAATCCGTCAAAATTCAAAAGGATTTTATCAAATCGCTGGTTTGAATTTGTTTAGAGCAAACTTAGTTGCCTACTGAGTTATGGTTAGCTATATTTGTATATTTTATTTTACTACAACTTAAACAAGCTTTTTTAATTGGTAATTTTGCTATTGAAATTGTTAACTTAATTAGTATTAGAACACTGTATGTTTTCCGAGGAAAATAAAATAAAAAAAATATATAAAATAAAAATCCTAACTTTTACATACATGAAACGTTCTGAGTTTGCGTAAATATAATTCATAGTATCTTGTACATCGGACGTAAAACATCCCCCAGGTATGAAATTTTCATATTTTTATACTAGTAAAATATGCCTTTCAATTTAAAAGCATAACTGATGATGTCTCACGGCTGAATAAACGAGTTGCAGCTCAATAGCTGAAACTCCGTGTAGAATTCAGTATTGAATTACGCACTTAGTATTTACTACACAGTCTATGATATACCAACCGGGTATAATTTTGAACATCCAAGAGTGAATGATAATTGATTATTTATTATTTACTTAGTATAGTAATCTTAATTATTTATTCATGAAAATTTGGTCAGCAAATATCATTTAAATAGTCTGTATTTATTTAGATGACTTTTATATTTGTTTGCATAGGTAAGAGACCATTTATCTCCGACAAAGAAAAAACTTTCAAGCCAAGTTAATTTTGCATATTTATAGAAGCACTGTGTGTTTCTTGAGAAATATGTACAGTTCCAAAATAAAAGTCAAAAGTTCTTTATTTCCGAAAAAGTTCTTAAAATAAAACTTGGAAAGTAACGTTTTTCAAGCTCGTCTTGTATTTATCCTGCTTATATAATGATAAATGCGTCTATATTAATAAAGAAGATTTCTATAATGTATTAATAATATAGCGCTTTAATTTTATTGTATTTTAAGACATTGTTGAACTTTGTTTATATACCAATGTTTTAACATAAAATTAAAACGTTCTTACTTTTTATTTATTAATTCCCGGTTTTTCCAAACAAGATTGATTTTTCTATATAATTTATTAGGTAAAGAGACTTGAAAATTATAATACTAATAAATAATTCATATTTTATATGTGTAAACATTAATTAAAATACTTACCTATAAACATTTCCACGGCGTAATTATTGTGCATAATCGAATATATGACTATTAACTAATCCTGATGTTGAAGATTAGCTGTGGCCCTATGAAAGGGTATGGAAGGGTATAACTCAGTGTAAGATCCAAATATACTGAGTCGCATTACTGTTTTCATGGGCGTGGGTCGCCACTTACCACCAGGTGGGCCCTCAGCTTGTTCCATCACTTATTCACATAGAAAAAAAGAAGATAATGCTATACTATACATACTATACTATATATACGTTATAATACAGATAGTGTCCACGGCCAATAGCGATTCTACGCGCTTTCGCAACAATATTTCTCCTTTTCTCCTCAATTATCTTCAGGGATATTTACGGCTAAGGTCAGAGCCTGCTGGCATACCAATGCCTTTTATAGGAGTGATATTGTGTTTTGTATGAGTGTGTCCGTCCGCAGACAATGAGAACATTAGCATGTTGTTCTTGACCGGTACGAGTTGGTCATTAAATTCATAGGGCACGGTTGGATACAAGTTGGGCGATAATTATTATTATCAATTTATTTCCGGCAACATATGGATTGAGAGCGTGGTGGTCGAGGGACACAGACGCCGACTTTCAATCTGAAGGTCGCTGGTTCAAACCCACACGTGCACCTATGAGTTTTTTCACTTGAAAAATTTATGTGCGCAATACCACGTTCTCGAAACGGTGACGGAAAACATCGTGAGGAAACCGGCATATCTTAGAACCAACAATTCGATGACATGTGACATCTACCAATCCGGATTGGGCTCCTGTGGTAGATCAGAGCCCATTCACTCTCAATTATCGAGAGTAGGTCGGTGTCCCTGCAGTGGGAACATTAGACGGCTGGTACGGACGGATGGATTTAATGGATTGGAAAAGATTGAAATCGGTTCTTTTAAATCAGTAACTTGTTTTGTTATGTTATGTTCACGATATTTCATTCTGAATCGATTTGGATGATATTTTAAGATCGACAGGCTCGTTCGAGATTCGTCTCATATATATTTCATGGCATATTTCACCTGACAAATTGTGGATGAAACTATTGTAGTCAGTTTATGAGTGTTTCTTTTGTACGAAACCCTATTTTTGGTTCTTTTTCTGATATGCAAGTTACTTCTCAAAACATCTGCTATTTGTCTGTAAAAGCCTCGTTAAAACGATCCAGCAATTTCGGAGATTGGTCGGAACAAACAGACAGACATTTTCAATGGTATCTCTTTGTTATGAGTAACGTGTATACTATCAAATGCATAGTAAAAGGCTGTTATTTTGACATCACAAACAGACACTACAATATTTATTTGTATAGATATATAAGTCCACATAGAATTATTAACATTTTGCCATTCTGACGGGTTTCGACACGTCGAATGTTCCTGATTTCGTTTCATCACGACCGTTGCAAAAGTGGCGAGGCACCAGCTGGTAAGAGGGGGGACCTTGACTTCTGAATACTCTTGGAGACGGGTACCAGATCCATCCCCTCTCTCTTCACTACTAGACTATTACTTATCTAGATACAATTTGATTATTTTTACATGAAGATATATTTTCTCATATATGACAAGGCTTATGTACAGCTGCTACAAAAACTGTTATATTAATGAAACTAAGTGTCGCTTGTGTCCTATAGTGAATAAATGGATGATGATGATGATGATGAGTATAAAACAAAGTCCTTTCCCCCTGTCCCTATGCTTAAATCTTTAAAACTACGCAGCAGATTTTGATGCGGTTTTTTTATAGATAGAGTGATTCAAGAGGAATGTTTATATGTATAATACACTAGTAACTCACCTCGGCTTCGCACGGGTAGTTCCTCATACGACACTGTTGCTCTACTAACCGTGCGAAGCCGGACGGGTCGCTAGTTTGTTATAAAAACAAAGTTATTGTACAAAATGAGACTTAAAAATTAGTTCTACTTAAATTCTAAAGGACTATCCCAAAGAATTACTTTCACCTTTTTCAAGTATCAGAAAAGTATATATTATATTTTGTAAAATTAAATTGTAAAATGCAAGCTACATAACATCAGTTACTCGGTATATTCACACGGTACGGTAATACTTGTAAAACCACTTTCCTCGATGCGGTAACAGTAGGTATGCAACGCTGTAAATTTGAATACTTTCTTCGCGCGCTGTCGGTTAAGTGAACTCGGTTATGAAGTAATTATGACCTACTTGATACTCCGCTTCCAAACATTCATACAACCTTCATACAAATTGGACTCTTTCATACAAACAAAGATTTAGGAATCGCCTTACACGTATCCCATGCAAATGGTTGATAGGTATCATGTAAAAGGGATTTATTTAGCAATACAGTTTTTTTGATTATATAATGCCAATAGTATTTATAGTAAATTATCAAAATGCAAAAATTGACTCCGTGGCTTAGTTGGTAGTAGCTCTGCCTTCGAAGCGAGGGGTCCCGGGTTCGATTCCGGGACACAGTTTGTTCCCGGGTCTTGGGTGTTTGTTTCTGTGTTTGTCCATGCCATCTGCGACACAGGGAGAGGTATGAGTGTTCTAAAGTTGTTTTTTTTAGCAAATCTAGAATGCTATCGTTAGTTCTCAGTTAAGGCATTGCCCCTACTCCAAATTGTCGACCACATGTTAATGGCAAAGCGATATATATTTTTAAACTATCATGGTTATGAACATTATTCGAGTTATCATGACGCATGAAACTGCGTCGAAATATCGCGAGTCGGCAAACCTCACAAATCATGGTAAATATCTCGGTAACTCGAGTAATGGCAAAGCGTTCTTAATTGGGCATCATTAGAGATAAGTGATACAATCCATTCGGCTGTTTCTGTTCCTCATGTAGACCAAGGCTGGCCCAGAAGTAATTCCCGAGGAGTTACCGCTGATATTATCATAATCTATACTATAATAATATTATACAGCTGCAGTTTGTTTGTTTGAACGCGCTAATCTCTGGAACTACTGGTCCGATTTGAATGATTCTTTCAGTGTTGGGTAGTCCATTTATCGAGGAAGGCTATAGGCTATGTTTTTTTTTTCAAAATTATGGATCCGTATTAAAATTGCTATTTTGTAACACAAGGTGTAAAATCGAAAACCTATTTTTGCGTGCGCTGTTTTCACGGAAACGAGAAAAACGCGGGTGAAACCGCGGAACACAGCTAGTTATTACTATAAACGTGCAATTCTTGTATAAGTAATATTATTTCGCGTATCTCGGAAAAGGTTTTAACGGTTTGGATGAAATTTTGTGTTTAGATACGGTTTTGCTGTTTAAGCTTACCTGTATTTCAAGTAAAAAGGCGTTTTTACAAAATAAAAACGTTATTTTTAACGTATAGTCCATAGACAAAAAATAATCGTTATTTTTTTATAAAAATTCTTAAATTTCCAATATCTTTCACACGGTTAATTTTGGTGTATGGTGTGTCAGTCAAATCAATGAAGATTGATGGAAATTACAACCTCTTGAAGGATGTAGGTCGACTTAACCAGAAACCTTGAGATATTATATAAACCACGCCATTTATAAATAATTGCTTTTCCAGGGCAAGAGTCCCCGTAAACAGATAATATTTCACCCAAAATAATTTGATGTGTTTTTCCTTGCTTGGCAAGGAACTTAAAACGGCACGAAACTCAATGTTATTCATGTTTAGCGATTTTTTCCCGATTGAACTGCTAATGTGGTGATAACTAAAATATGAATGACTCGATTTGTCTAAAATTCTGTATTTATACCTGTATTGAGTACCTGGAGAGTACCAAAAAAAAGATATCCCCACCCCTTCCCAACCCTTCCTTTCCGCGGACTTTTTGACCTCCCCTCGTAATTTTACATCGCAAAGAAAACAGAAAATACATAGAAGAATAGCTTAAACAAAAACGGAGGTAATAATGGGCGGCCCTATCGCTCATAGCGCTCTCTTCCAGGCAACATTTGATGTTGTTTTTCAATCAGTAAAAGATCATCATTGCAATGACGCTGTTTGCGCAACGCAAACGTCACTTGACGTGGTGACACAGATTACGTTGCAAATCGTAACAAGGTCGTTCCGCGAAATGCTGTCGCCCATTTAATTGTATTATAGTTACGTGACTGAACTATCTTATGGTTGGACTGAATTATTCGTCGCATTCAAGCTCTGTGGCCCCTACACTTACCCCACGGTGAAAAATAATGTAAAGTAGCAGTAGAACTTGTGAACTTGAGAACGAGTGTGGTGGCAGTATTTATTAACTTGGCACAAGTTCTATTGCTAGTTTTTGTTGCTTCCTTACCACCGCCCGGGGGGTACGTGGGACTTGGGTAGACTTGTATGGACGTGAGCAACTGGACTTTCTTCACTACATAGTATAAAACAAAGTCGCTTTCTCTGTCCCTATATCCCTATGTATGCTTAAATCTTTAAAACTACGCAACGGATTTTGATGCGGTGTTTTTTAATAGATAGAGTGATTCAAGAGGAAGGTTTATATGTATAATACACTAGCAAGCCACCCCGGCTTCGCACGGGTTCTGATACGACACTGATGCTTTACCAACCATGCGAAGCCGGGGCGGGTCGCTAGTATAAAATAAAAACATCTGCAAATAGAAATTTATCGCAGTTTCTTCTTTATCTAAGTCTTATTACTTTAAACAAGCTATTATTGTGTCCATTATATTTCTTTATTTATTTCGCGTATCTCGGAAATGGCTCTAAAGATTGGGATGAAATTAGTGTTTAGATAGGTTTTCGCTGTTTTAGTTTGCCCGTATATCTGTATTAGTTATAAAAAAGCATTTTCTTTTAAAAAAAGGAGAATAAAACCGAGGGATGCTCGATCGCCATGCTGCTTATTACCGGGTAGCGATTAGCGAAAGCGAGACCGATAACCTGCTGGAGGCATCGCTACCCAAAGTCCTGTGAGTGCTGTTTGACATTAGTAATTAGTTTAAACTTTTATTTCAGCCGAAGATTTCATGAAGTGCCGGGCCAAGGACCCCAAATTAAACGACTGCCTGAAGGCTGCTGTGCCCGACGCGCTCAGGAAGATGAGGAATGGTAATATTTTATCAACAGACTTCGAAAAAGAAGGTTCTCAATGCAACTGTATTTTTTTATGTTTGTTACTTAAGATCTCCGCCATTTATGGACAGATTTTGAAAATTATTTTTTTTATTTGGAAGGATATCATTTCAGATTGGTCCCATAAAAAAATATTAAAATTGGTTAAATGGTTTGGTTGTTATAATAGATCAAAATAACTGGCAAAAATATGTCATCCAAGAAAACGAAATTGCATATTTTGGTTTGCTGTGACTTTTTTCTTCGCCCAATGTATACCGATTTGACGTTTCTTTTGTGAAATGGAAGATTGTACCCCCTAAGGGTGAGTTTCTTTTTTTTTTAGATTTTTTCGATTTTCGGTAGATTTTTAGAATCGTTTTTTTTTTTAGATTTTTTTAAATCACTTGTAGTTATTTCAACACACTTCCAAAGGAGTTTATCAATACGGTTGTACTTTTTATGTTTGATTTAGAAAATGCTTTGTTTGTTTGATAATATATGCTTTCAGATAGACATTTGACATCAACCAATCCTTAGGCTCTCTAGGTAGATCCAAAGATCCACTCAATTATAGAGAGTAGGCCGGTGTCCCTGCAGTGGGAACATTAGAGGTTGATACGGCATGCAGCTAATGTTCTTTCCTCATCTTCTCCAGGAATACCTTCCTTGTCGGTGCCACAGATGGAGCCACTCCTCGTGGCAGGCATCAACATCGAGTCTGGCGCTGGTCCGGTGGTCATCACGCAGATCTACAAGAACATCAAACTCCACGGCCTCACTGACTCAGTACTTACTACATACAAGTAAGGAATGGAAACCAGTACTACTCTTTCCTCACCATAGGTAACCAGAAACATGAAACAAGTGATGATGCGATAAAGATAAAACGATTTTTTTTATGTAATTAATGTGACGGGACGAGCTGAAGACCCTATTTATGTTACGTGGTTACCCCCGCCCAATTAAAAAAAAAGGTTTACAGGCTCTGCACTAGAATTCCTGTGTCGCAGATAAACATGTATGGCACTATGGCATGGATAAACGCAGAAACACAAGACAGTTCAAGAACCGAGAACAAACTTGATGCTCACTATACAAAGTGTGTCCCAGCCGGGAATCGAACCCTCACTTCGAAGGCAGGGCTGGTACCTACTAAGCCACGCAGATGTCAAAAATTCAAAATACATATTGTAATTTTGCTCTCATCTTCTTCCAGAGCTGATCTGAGCCACCACCGGCTCCGCACCGACTCCTTCACGCCCAAGATGGAGTTCATAGCAGACTACGTGATGAAGGGAAGAATCCTGGTGCTGCCCATACAGGGGAAGGGAATCGCTAACATCACCATGGGTGAGGAATCTCTTGTCTTCTTCAGCTAAGATGGGGAGCTTATAACAGACTCTGTGATGAAGGATATAATCCTGCCCACACGGGAAAAGAAGGGAAACACCAGTATAGTTAATTTACTAACTAGCGACCCGCCCTAGCTCGGCTCGGCTTGGCTTTTCTCCACTATAATATACATGTATACTACATATAAACCTTCCTCTTGAATCACTCTATCTATTGATGCAAACTGCATTAAAATACGTTGCGTAATTTAAAAGATCTAAGCTTACAAACAGCGGGAGCGACTTTGTTTCATAATACGTACATACACTCAAAAACATAACACTTATTCTGGCGTCGGGCAAAAAAGACCTGAGAACTAACATGATGAAACATTTCCAGTGAACCTGGTCGTCAAACACGACCTTATTGGTGAGCCGGTGGTGAAAGACGGCGTCAAATACATGCACATGAAGCATTACAGGTAATCACACATATTATATACCATAGGTACAGGTAATTTACTGCTCTCGAAACTTCAAGAGAGCAGTGAAAGTGCAACTTTATTTTTCAGTCGGTTCATCGCATTACGTTGAAAGCCCTTTCGGCGATACCTTACATATTTATTTTAAAAAAGCTACGTTATACGAGTATTTTTAACAACTAAACAAATTTAAATATTTTTGAGTTTAACTTCGTTTAGTGCTAGATGTCACTGTGTGAAATGTCCATGAATCTTCATTTGTTTTCAGGGTAAAATTCATCCCGGAGAAGGTTATTTTGTACTTTTCGAATTTGTTCAACGGCGACAAGCGGCTCGGAGACCAGATGAACATGTAAGTGCTGAACGTTCAATTCCTACACCATGATTTATGTTCAAAAACAACCAGGACAGACTAGACTACCTGGGTAATCATTCTAGCATAATGTTTTCAAGATTAATACACTATACACTACTTTTAAAAGTAGTGCAAACGCGTTTTAAGGAATATATAATAAAAAGGTTTTTTTAAGAGAAATTACTATTATAAAATACTAAAATAGAGAGAAGAGAAGATAATTAAATATATCTTCTCACATCGACATAGAGTTCTTTAACAACTAACTAAGCATTTTTGCATTTTAAAAATTGGCTATGAACTCAACATTACTCGTATTTCATTTGTAGATTTCATAAAGCGCCAAATTTCTTGTACTTCCATTGAATCCAGCATCGTGCCAGTGCTTGGCAATGGTACACTCACGATGCTGTGTTCCGGTGAAAAGAGTGTGGGTGCCGGTGAAATTACAGGCGCATGATGCGTATCACTCCCGTCTCATAGTGACGGGCGCAACGCGATGCAGCTCGGGTCTCTTCATGCTTTAGTGGGGAACGGATAAAAAAAAATGTTAGCAGCGTATTACTATAATCTGTACTTATGTTTCAGATTTTTGAACGAAAACTCTGAGCTCGTCTTCAACGAACTGAAGGAATCTTACGAGAAATCTCTCAGCTCCGTCTTCCAAGATGTCACCAACAAAATTTTCGATTCAGTGCCTATGGATAAAATATTTCCTAACGAATAATTTACAAGTCTAAAATAAGATAGAATTTAGTTATGTATATTTATTAAATACGCTTTAATTACTGTAATGAATCAGATACTTTTAAGTACATTTTAAGTGTTACTAATAATAATGAGATCCACACAACGGCAGTTTTGATAAAAGTTCCCAGCATTTGAATACTACTAGCGACATCTGTTGCTGAGTAGAAACACTTTTATAAGCGCCATCTATAGACTGTAACTTAGCAGTAATTTAAAACAGCGCCATCTTTGAAACGCTTTTGAACTACAATTCAGGTTTATAACCGTCACCCCCGCCTTGTTTCGCCTTAGGCTGCGTCGTCACACATTTGGAAGGCATTCTTTCATTCATTTCGATATCTAGTTCATTCTCATTGGCATTATTGTCACCATGCACACGACGAGCGTTGTTCAAGCAAATAGTCTTGCAGAATGCTTCGTTGACCAGCACCACTGAAAATGAGAATAATGTCGTACAATGCCGCAAGATGGCGCTAATTTATGTTTTGAGGTATTACTGAAATAAATAATATTAGGAAGTTTCTCTGAAATCCATGATCCTAGTCGTGGAAACATTTTGATTAGCAAACTACTTGGGTGTAATCAAATTTGGATAAACTGCCACAGACTATACAATAGTTTGGTCGATTTGAAAGTCAAATCCGCGACTGTAGAAACTGGCTTGTAGAAACAAATAATCATTTATTTATCTATCTAGAATGTTATATTTACTCACATAATCCAATTAGAACTAGGTATAAAATGAGTCCCAGCAAAATTGCATCTAATTCCATTTTCTGCAAAAGACGGATTAGCGAATTAGTTTTTTTTTTGTTAAGAAATTATTACTATTATTATTACGTATTACTATTATATATTAAGTAACAACTTATCACCAAAAAATCCTGAGTGGTAACTATACAAAATTACCAATTTTTTTTTTGTTTGTTTCCTTTTTAACCGGCTTCAAAAAGGAGGAAGTTATCAATTTTTTTATTCACCGACTTCTCCGCCATTTATAAACCGATTTGGAAAATTATTTTTTTATTTGAAAGTCGATAATTTCAGATTGCGTAATTCGTTTTCCTGTGACTTTTTTCGCCCATTGTATACCGATTTGGATGTTTTTTTTTACCGGTAAGGTACCCTTTAAAGGTGAGAAATAAAATATGAGAATATTTTTATCGATTTTTAAATTCACCTCTTATATAAAAATGTCATAACACGCAACCCAGTTTTTGCACGCAACTACACACTGCGCTCCAAAACTCCAAATCGCTGACGTGGGTCCTAAAAATGCTAAACTAAAGTGGGACTGGGCCAGACTTTGTCATGTCTATAGACTGGGCTAACGTCACGGAGTGGACTCCACTCAACGCCACGACGTGGAAGGCCGCGGAGGAGATGGCAGGAGGGACTTGTCATTTATCATCTTGGCCTGACAGCATTATATCACGATGTGGAAGAATAGAAGCGAGGCCCTTTGACACTAAAACTGACAAGAATAATACTAAATTTACAGTAGAATCCGTTTATTGTATCTGCTTATGTTGACCAACCGTTTACTATGAAGTAATTACATAGCTTAGTTCGGTTTCCATATAAAATTCTTTATAACAGACAAAAAAAGAAACGTTTAAACACTCATACCCCTGTACTAGGATTCCCTGTATCGCAGATGGCATGGACAAACACATAAACACAATAAAAACACTCAAGAATAAATTTCATGCGACCACACAAAGTGTGCCCCGGCCGGGAATCAAACCCGGGACCTCGCTTCGAAGGCAGGGCTTAACAACTAAGCCAAACTCGGATATAATATCAATACCTTCCCCCTTTTTTCCTGAAGCATTTACTATTGAAGAGAAAGGTGCAAAGGTGCACTAGAAAATGGAGAATCAAACTTATCTCTTGCAAAGGAATTTGGGGTTGGTTATTCAACATTATCATTGGTTTAAACATTTAAAACATCTAGACCATTTTGAAATTCCGTGCCAGCTTCTAATGCTCCCACTGCAGGGATACCGGCCTAACTTCGATAATTGCAAGTAGGCTTTGAACTACCTCGAAAACAAAATCCGGATTTGTAGAATCTTTGGTTCCAAGACATGCCGGTTTCCTCCCGATATTTTCCTTCACCGTTAGAAAACGTGGTATTGTGCATATAATTTTTAAGTGAAGAACTAATTGGTGCACATTTTGGGTTCGAACCAGCGACCTCCAGATTCAATGTCGGCGTCTGTGTCTGCTACCACGCTCTACATTTGAAATTCATTAATTATCTGTGAAATTAATACTTGGTCAGTCTATAGCATCTACCCCTTATATTTCTATCTTCTATATTATGAACGCGGCAATACTTACCTAGTCAGTCAATTGCATCTACCCCTCGGGCTCCTGGTAGCCCTGACCAGGGCTCTGACGGACAGGTAAGCAGCAAACACAATCAATAGAAAGAAGATTGTCTCCCAAAAATGTCCCACGATAAAACGAGGGGAGCCCATCGTAAACTGAAGACACCAAGCATTGGATCGTTACATGGTAATTTTGCAATAACGGACAAAATCTACAATATACAGTTTTACAAAGACGATGACATGGTTTATGTTTGACGGATGAAAGCCACAGACAGTATATTTGGTCATAGAGTTTGGGGTGCTTTTATTTTATGCCAAAAAAGTTACAGACCCACCTAGTGTTAAGTGGTAACCTGCACCCATAACCACAGCAATAGAATTTAGGTCCTCCCGACCGAAATATGAGGAGACCCAATAGTATAATATGAGAATACTTAACACTCATCTCCATATGCAGTGTGGATATTATATAATTTTAGCCGACTTAAAAAATTAAGGAGGTATATTTGTATTATTTAGTAATCCTTTGCCAATTGTGGACCATTAAAAATGAACGCGAACACACTCAGACGGCAGGGCACTAAGGCACCTAGTTTCTGTATCTTAGGTGGCATAGACACAAACACAAATCGTATCTTAGGAAGACCCGAGAACCAACTTCATGCTCACCAAACAAAGGATGCCCTGGCCCTCGCTTTGAAGGCTACTGCTAAGTTTCGCCGTTTAGATGATTCAAGTATAATTTGATTTAAAAAATCCTTCTGGTTTGTCCCATAGAATTTTTCCCCATAAAGAGAAAGTGTAGGAATAAAAGATCGAAATTTGTGACAGAACTTTGTCCAGTAGTGAGGACCCAGTAGGTTAAGGAAATAACATTTTATTATAATATATTATATGTAGATCGCCTATTTAAAGTATATTTTATTTCCTGCATCCTTGTGAAATTCATATAAAAATAATACACCAATAATTATTTGTATCGTTTATTCAGTGCATAACAAAATATCTATGGCATAGTCACTGGTAACCTTAACGTTAAAGATAGAAAAAATAACTTATATGTAACTTAGCCTCTAGAACTAGGCCAATATAACACTGTCAATAATTATAAAATTATAATAAATTGTCCTAATTATAAGTCATGCGTGTCGCACCGCTTTGAAAATATTTCGAGTTTCTATAGTATGCATCATTTCCATAACGTTAAACTTTTTATTCGAATATTACAGAATTGACAATAAAATATTGGCCACTCTTATAATTAACTTATGAAAAATCTCCAAATTAATTAGTAGTTGAGTTATTATGTAACTAAATGTAGGGTTATTATAACTTAGATAAGTTATAATTGGTTTAAGTAACAATTACTTGTCTATTTTAATTGATACAAACGCTGTTGATAAGTATATATTTGAGAGTAGAGAATTCAATAATGGTATAACTGTAATTAATAAAAGAAATAATTAACTAAATTTAAACATAAAAATACGTAATCATTAACTTATTCATAATTCACTTTATTTATTCAATTAAAATAAGATATACGTTATTTTTTAGTAATCTATAACATCCTAATACAAAATATAAAATCTAATTGAATTTTTTGTACCACTAGACGTATAAATGAATAAGACATTATAATCCATAGATTGTAAAGTGTATTAAAAACGGACGGTACAATGGCAATATACAGTGAAAATTGTATTTGGTAAAATGTCAATGAAAAAATATATTTTATGAGGTATGAAATGGATGTCTCGATTTAATGATTCCTGCGTAAAATTCTCCAATCGAACAATATTCGTTATCTAATAATATATATAATTAATGTATTATAAGCTCTACAATCTTCACAACCTATCTACACAAAATGAGATTACTTAAGAAACAATTGCCAATCATTCCCGGCTTGTAAAAATGGAATGGTGTTCTCGTAAATGCAGAATAAAAATAGCTATTGGGATCACGTAAGATACCGGGTCCTAATAACTGGGCTATAATTTACAAACTACATTATAAGTTGTTATAACTATTTTATAATATACTAAACATAGTTATAATTCATAACTAGATTGCGTCAGATATAATTGAGTTGATTCTCAATTATAATGTAGACGCAATCCCGTAAATATATCTATCGTATATTATTTACTATTTGTGATTAATCGTCTATATTGCTAAAATAAGGATAGCTAGATTACTTATTCATAGCACCATACCTTTTAGCTAATGCACTAACTCTACGTTACACATAAAAATCTAGCGTCGACCAAAGCTACTAATTCTAAATGTTTTACCATTTACCAGCTATAATTATTCAATTTTGTTTTAAAAATGAATTTATAATTCTCGTTTAATTGTCTCAAATTTAATGTATTTAGTACAATTCATAAATTATTGCATTAGTACCTACTTAACTACGTTGATTTCAAGTTCAAGTTCAAAAAAAACATCTAAAATGGTTTTTTTAATCTTGAACTATAAAAATCAACAACATCACATTGATGTAAATTTTCCAACTTAAAATTACGTCATAATTTTAAGTCAAAGTGCAATACATTTGAAATGTTCCTAAAAGTGCAAATAGCTGGATGCGTCAACACCCCAACAATGATCCCAGACTATAATTACTAACTCCCCCACTAAAGTGTCCAGCGATCGGTTCCTTTAGTACAACATTTGTATTTCTGCTAACTTTGAACCCACACTTACTCTACACTCTGTCGTCATTGGAACTGAGTCGTCGAACTAGATCTCCTACAACCGATCGCCACTGGGGCTGGTATCTTCGACGGGCCGTTCCTCTCCTTCCTCGGAGCGGCCAGCTGCCTCGTGCTGGTGGACCGTTCCAGCTTCCCATCAGACATCACCCACGCTGACGTGAAGTCTGCATAATCGGAGTCTTTCGAACTGGTCCGGGATAAGGAGTCGTCTCCCTTCGAATAAGTTCTGATTATTTCTTTCATCTTCTCTAAAACGGTGGCGTCATCTCTCGCCGTCTCCGTAGACCTGAGGATCTGTTCGAGCAGTGGACTGAGAGATTTCTGGTTTGGTGGTGAGCGGAGAGTAGCACTGCTGGCTCTTAATGGTGAATTTCTCTTGAAAGCCTCCGATTGTGTCTGTTGGGTAACCTTAGGCTTCGTCTTTGGAGACCTGTTGGGATTGTCAAACGTGTCGGCTCCCAACGCTGGCCTCGATTTTGCTTTTGCTTGTGTGGGAGCAGATCTTCCACTCCAGGTGTTGCGTGCCGTCGGGGGAAGCTTCGGTGTCAGCTTGGGCGATGTCTGTATCGGGCTCGCTGTGTGTTTGGGGCTGGGGGTGTTCCCGCGGCTGGGGGTTCTATTCCTGACCGGTGAGTGTGGTATTCTGCTGGCTTGGCGGCTTCGGATCGGTTTCGGAGATTCTACTTTCTTTAGACTTTTGCTCGGTGAGTTGTTGCTCTCAGTAACTACTATGCGTTCTGGGCTGCCTCTGCTGGATTTGTCGTCGATGGAGCTGGACTTTCGGCTTCCGTAGAAGGTTTCGGAGAAGTCTGTCTTGCGCAGGCCGGTGTTCAGGCTCACGTAAACGCGCTCTTTCTCCACGGCGCAACCGTCATCATCGAGACGCTCTGAAAAAAGAACAAATGAATTTGTTACTCATTGTTCAATGTATTTCAATCGAAAGATGTGAGAGTCTGGCATTACGACGATAAGCTTGTGTATTCGCATACTACAGTAAGAGACTATTAAAGATCTAGCTGCTACTATGAAATCTCATTCGCATGAGACGTATCATCCCCGGCTCGGGTGATGGACGCAGCAGGATGAATGCGACTCAGTGTAAGATCCAAACCTTATATAGAGTCGCATTACTGTTGTCATGGGCGAGGGTCACCACTTACCCGTGGGCGATCAGCTTGTCCCGTAACTTTTAAACATAAAAAAAAACTAGTTCAGTCTCTTAATAATAATAGATTTTAATCATTACCTAATAAAGCCATAATCAAAGACAAAGACGCGTGCTATGATAAATAAGTAACTTGACATTCTTAGGCTACATTCCTCCCTATATGGATCAGCAGATCGTCACACGTCACCAATCCCTGCCCACGCGCAGGTGACTCCGCCGTGAAGGTATATATCATGCTACTAGTCCATTATCATCTACCGAATAAGCAATGTCTATAATAATATTAATTATATGTCTTGTAACATTATTATGGTTATGAACTTTGTATCTATATAAATAAATCAATTGCTGATTTTAAAGGCATCACTTCACAACGCAACTATTTGGCTGTTTTTTTGTTGTGTTTGTAATTGTTAGGATAAGGTATGTTCCAAATATTGTGTGGAAATTTGAGTTACAATATTTCCATATAAAAATCACTCACTTTTTATATGGAAATATTGTAACTCAAATTTCCACATAATATTTGGAACAGAAAGTACAGAAGAAAGTATGAGACAGAAAGTAGTCGATCTTCTAAAGAGTTTATAGATTGATGTTCAGTTGTTCAGTTTGAATGGAATGGGACCTGGATGCACTTAATATTTTTATCACGAACATGTGAAGTATTATATATTTTTAGTGACTTGCAAAAACCAATCAGTACTGATATTATTTTTTGATTTTATAATTTGTCTGTATCGATGAAAATTGTTATGAAGGTAGGTCATACTCTTTTTTTTTGTTTTTTCGCATGTTTAATTTTTAACAGAGGGTAGAAAAGGCATAGCTAGTATAATATTATTTGATTTCTAGCAGCTTAATTTACAAATTCTTAGCTTCGCTCGCGTTTATGTAGATTTTGTCATGTTTAAATAATTATTAGAAAACGTAACAAACAGACAAACTCACATTCCCATTAATAATATTATGTTTTTATTAATAGATGCAAAAATGCACATGCCAAAATCATTAGTTAGGTATAAGGAATCATGGTTAGATCAATGTTGAAATGGTCCCAAATCATTTGAAGATTAATGATCTAAATGTATACACAACTTGTGCATTTGATCTGTATTTACTGAAACTTACTAATCATCTAACATAACCTTAAAACTGAAGATGCGCTGCCGTTGGCATAATAATGATGGTTTATCATGACGCAAATTAAAAAGATTCAGGTCATCGACTCAAATCTAGTCTCCAAAAGTTGTATATGGTAAACAATGGAACCTTACCGCTCCAAAACTATTGTAGCTGATGTCAGGAATGGAGGAATTGCGCATATCATGGCAGCAGTCACCTCTAACTCCAAGATCGTAAGGACATACGTAATGTCCCTACTGCAAGGTATTCGCCTACACTTGTTTGTAATTCTAGTTGGTTCAATTTGTATTCTGGTTTTCGGATTAATCTTTAAATATAAAAATGAATCCCTATTTCCCTCGGCATCACGCGTCAACCAATTTTGCAAATTCTTTTTTTGTTGTGTTTGCTATGGTTAGAATGTTCTTACGAAAGAAAAATTAAGAAACATGCGCGGAATTAGAAAACTTGAGGTAACTTAACGACCATAATGACTTTTCTAATGTAACAGCGTTTGACATAACTTTCAGCGATTGACAGATGCACACTGCAAATATCGTTTAACAGGGATGCATCGAATTATTAAGATACTACCATCAGTCGGGTCAGATAGATTTGTTAATAAAAATTAATTCATGACAACACACAGCGCCATCTAGACCCAAACTAAGCATAGCATGTATGGGGCTTACTGTTTATATTAATCATATCCATTTTTGTTAGATGAAAGAAATATTATTTGTTACAAATGCCAGACTATTAATAACCTATAAACAAGGTTTTAGCCTAAAGCTTGATATGTACCGTAAAGCGGATTTCTTCGAGTCCAGATTTCTATGAGCACTCAATCCTAGACTCCATTCCATTCAAGAGCATATTGTTTTCTAGATGTTTGTCATACAAATTACTCTGCTCACGTAGGACAATTAGCCGAAGCAAATACCTAACTGGTATCTTCGTATTTGCGTGGGTAATGTTCGAGTCCCGTTGAGGACACTCCCAGCAATTGTATGTTTTTGTGTCAAAGGTGTGTCTTGCAAATTGCTTCTGCAATACGCGAAACTGTTTATGGGACTGCGTAAACACAAATCTGGGTTATTGGTTACTCGCTTCGATAAATCGACGGCTCCGTGGGTTAGTTGGTACTAGCCCTGCCTTCGACGGGTCCCGGGTTCGATTCAAGGCCGGGGCATGCTTTGTGTGGTGAGCATGAAGTTTGTTCTTGGGTCTTGGATGTTTGTCTTGTGTTTCTGTTTGTCCATGCCATTTGGTTGAATGACCATTTAGTGGCATTTGAACTGAGCGCTTCCATGATTCGGAGAGCACTTTAGGATGGCCCCGGAGCCCCTTATAAGCCATATCGGAGGCCTTTGAGTGACTAGGCAATTCTGATACCAACTAGCTATCTAGCTGCTCCCCGCGACTTTGTCCGCGTGGACTAATTTTAAATAATATTTTTTTTCGCGGAACCCTATTTCTTTCTTTGTGAATTAAAAGAATTTTAAGTTACTCCTTATAACATCAGCTATCTTTGAAAGTCTTGTCAAAATCGGTCCAGCCTTGTCGGAGATTAGCTAGCTGCTCCCCACGACTTTGTCCGCGTGGACTAATTGTAAATAATTAATTTTTTCGCGGAACCGTATTTCTTTCTTTGTGAATTAAAATAATTTTAAGTTACTCTTTATAACATCAGCTATCTGGCTGTGAAAGTCTTGTCAAAATTGGTCCAGCCTTTTCGGAGATTAGCCGGAAGAAACCATTGAGCTCGCTACACTGTTACCATCACCGTTACCGACACCTCTGTTTATAAGTATCTGTGGTGTAGTATGACAGATAGATAATACTTTATTGCACACCAAATCACATTAAAAAATAAACAGAACAATTATACAAAAAAGAAGTACAATGGGCGGTCTTATCGCTAGTAAACGATTTCTTCCAGACAACCAAATGGACAGGATAACATGGAAAACACACGGGGTTTGAGGTGTACATGTGATTAAAAGTTGAGACCTTTCTAATATAAATATAGTAATATGCTTTTGTTTTCACTTTTGTCGGCACTCCCTTAGTGACAGGGTTTTTTTTAATATTGTACTTAGGTAATCTACCTCCAGCATAAACGTTGAAAATCAAGGCTTTCATCCATTTCGTAGTAGTCGACTATTATTCTACAGAAACCTTTCAATTTCATGTTTTCACAGATGTTACGAATGCACACCTTGACACAGATGCGCATCTTTGAGTGAAAAGTCTCGTTTTAGATTTGAGTTTTTCATGTTCAATGGCTTTGAATGAAAATACTTGCTTTGAATGTCAAAGTTGGCACGCAAAATTTTGTTACCAACCTAATTATGATAATTTCAGAATACCAAACCAGCACAGATAATAGGTTTGGATGTTTAGTGCTATTTATGCTAATATCTTCACCTTCCAGTCCTTGTTTCTCTACATCCATAATTTAATTCATACCATATTCAAAACAAGACTTACCGCTAAATTCTGCGTCTTCAATCGAGTTCTGGCTGTGCAGGGAGTACCGATTCGTGGTCTTCGTAGACGGAGACCCCTGAGTGGACGCAACCACTCCCAAACTCCTGTAACCTTCGTCAGACACCTCCGAGCCATTATCCGAAGCGCTCTCTGCCTGCGGCGCCGGGGATACAGGCCTGGGGCTCCTGTTTCTGATCCCGTGGGGCGTCGGCACCAAATGGTTGGAAACCACAACCTTTGCTCTACGGTCTGGCGATGAGGATTTCCGTCCAGGACTATGAGTGACCCTTCTAGGCGAAACAGCGCGCTCCTCCCCCAAATACGGCAAACTTGTCGTATCTAATCTGCTGTTTGATACGTACTGCTTCCCATCGTAGGGGAGGGATGTGGGCTCGTATTTTGAGGGTTCGTAGTGTTTTGTTTCTGGGATTTTCTCCGTTTTGATGTAAGGGAGGGAGGCAGTGTCGGGGCGTTCGTAGGTGACGGTGGCTCCGGCGAGATCGGCCTTGGGGCGGGCCAGGCGCGCTGACAGGGAGGTGCGGTGCTGCGCGCGGCAGCGGCAGGGGTCGTGCTTGTCGAGATAGTGGGCCAGGGTGTCCCACCCGCCTCCCACGCGGACCATCACGTGCGAGCGGAGGATCTGGAAGAAAAAATAGTTTGTTTAGACATTAGGATTTCGGTAACAAGTGTACTTTTCCGTTACTACAATCAGGGGGATTTTTATGAGTGTTTATTTGTTGTTTTGTATTTTGCAATAAAATTCGCAAAAACAAAACATAATTAATTAGGTAGATGTTTAGATTACATTCAAATGAGGTCAATTTAAGAGTTTACAAGCCGCCAGAAAACTCCGCCATGACTTATCATGATGGCACCTTAACGTGCCGTCCGAAGTTTTCAATTCAAATACCACTAAACGGTCACCCATCCAAATACCGAACTATTATTTGTATTATTCAACATTAAATTGTATATATCCACGACTCGCTACTCGTGGGAATATTTTGGGAGGTCCCATACAAATCCATATATTACGACCTCAATACTAACTTTACCTTGCAACCCTTAAATGGAGCTAACACTGACCCGTCTAAATAAATCTAGATCCTCATAGAGAACCATAGCATTTGAAGCTCAAGCTAAATTTGTTATCAAAGCCTTATTGACCAGCTAATAAGAACTGTGCTTCAGAGTATTTTGTGGTGTTTCGCAGGTCAACAAATTCTAGTCAGCATCTAAGGTCGAGTTTCCATCGCAATTATAATGAATTCGATTTGACCAAACAAGGGATGGTTGAGTCACGGTACTTTAAAGGAATTGGAGCGTTATCCACTCGACCTTTAGTTGTAAATTGGTTTGGCAGGTGTTTATGGTAATATGTGTCTATTCCGAGTGAGTTTATTTTAGGAAAAGTATGGTTGGCGCCATTTTTGAGATGTAGGACGATAGTTTTTACGAATACAGTACAGTCTCACTAACCCGGCACTTCAGTAGTCCAATACATCCAATGACACGGCACCCTACGCTCACGATTCCCTCACCCCTCCCTACTTTCGTCAGATATTTTAATTCTACGAAACATGCGCGAGAATGTTTTTGAACATGTTTTAAAAAAGTAGACCTTAATTAAGGATTACTTTAAAACTAATTAGTTAATTGTTAAATATTTCACTGTATGTTTTCTATAAAGTTTTTCTGTACAATCCAATAATCCGACACTCCTTGGTTTTTAATAGTGCCGGATTAGTGAGACTCTACTGTATTTCATAATAGTTATGGAAACAGATTAAAATATCCAGATCGCTAGATAATAGCCAGCGTATCTAGTTCCTATAGTACAAGTTATGCTTAGTTTCGGGCCAGATGACAATGTACGAAATGTCCATATATAGTTAAAAATAAAAGAATAGTGTTTTACAAAAACTTATACATCCGAACTAACATTATAAATGCAAACGTGAGTTTGTCTGTTACGATATCACCACCGATCATCATAATTTTGCACATCGTTATCAGGAGCACAGAAAAAGACATAGGGTACTTTTCACTACAAATAATTGACACTACATTGACGCGAGCGAAGCCGCGGGCAATAGCTAGTCTGTAATTAAATACCTAGCAAGATACGTAAACAAAGCTACAGTTTATAAGCGTCGTTTCCTGCTCACCTCCGAGGTATAGGCGTTAATTATGCAGGTACACTCGGACCTCTACGCTGCTCATGGAATATAATTCCACTACCGATCCGCCCCGGCTTCGCACGGTTGTACAATGATGAACTACGTAATTTTTACTACCTACGTGGTCGTAACAATTACGTAGTACATCATTTTGATCTATCTCGTAAGGTTTAACCAGCGTTAGCAATGCAAGCGCTATAATATATGTTTTTTTACGACATCATTACAAATCATTGATAATCTCGTTTTTTCTCTACTTTAATATGCAGGTATTATACATAAAAACATTCAGGGAAAAAATCTCTAAATGATTGTGAGAACCGTATCAAAATACGTTGCGTGGTTTAGAAGAAGTTAGCGACGAAACAGACAGACGAAAAAAAGTGGCTTTGCTTTTACTATTTATAGGAGAGACTCAGTTGTCACATCACAGAACAAACATCCAAGACGAGTTCGTCCGGATAAGTACTGCCATCACACCTGGTAATCCGCCGCCTTTCCGTCCGATACCATTCCAGGAGCATGAGACGTAACATCCCCGTCTAGGATGACGGACGCAGGATGAATGCAACTTAGTGTAAGACCAAAATCTTATACTGAGTCGCATTACTGTTGTCATGGGCGGGGGTCACCAGCTACCACCAGGTGGACCCTCCGCTCATTTCGTCACTTATCCACATTAAAAAAAACTTTGAAATATAATCTCTTTTTTTTAAATTAATGTATAGCCAAGCGTTTGGCCGCCATCTCACCTGATGGGAAGTGAAGATGCGGCCTCATTATGTTCTTAAAATATCTCATCATTATGTTCGCAAAATCTATCGTCTAGAAAATTCTACAGTTGAGTATACACTTCACCGGACCCAACCATAACCAATTCGAATCGAACATGTAAATATATTGATTAAACAAGCTCATAATAACTCATTACCATGATATATCAGACATTCAGATTGAGTACTGACGCCAGTAAGTGGCGTGTACCCTTTAATCAAAATGATGTACTAGTATCCTTATAGGGGCATAGAGGTTTCCACTTCTGAGAAGATATGGCGTGAAGGGCGAGGGGACTTGGCAATGTCTTTGTGTTGGAAAGTATTGTTTATACAATAATTCAGAAAACTTTTCCGCTTATTGTCAGGGTTTGGTGGTCATCTCTGACGCTGACTTTCAATCTGAAGTAGCTGGTTACAAGCCGACTGGAACAGCTCAGTTGGTAGCTCTGCCTTCTGCGCTGAAGGTTGTTCTATTCCCCCCATGACAATTTGTGTGTTTACACATAAATGTTTGTTCTGTGTCTGGGTGTTAATATGTGTTTTATGTATGTATTAACAAACAAATATACTACATATGTATTCTATCAGTCATCTAGTTCCCATAGACTGTAGTTTTTTGTATGCAACTAAAGTGTTTGAACGAGCTCAAAGTTGTTAAAAGTTAAGTAGCTACTGCCGTCCTCTTGTACTGAAGTATGAGAAATCCTAAGTCGTATCGCGTTGCCCTCACGTTGAAACGGGGATGTAACGTTTCATGCGCTTGTAATTTCACCAGCATCCACATCTTTTCACCGGAACAGCAATAAGAGTGCATCACTGCATAGTGGTGGATTACCAGGTGTGATGGCAGTACTTCTCTGGGTGAACTTGGCTCAAATTCCACACCCATATTGGGTTGCTTCTTTCGCACCACTCAGGAGGCTCGTGTACGGATGCAAACAATACGATATTACAATAAGAAATTAATAGATAAGTATCATTCAAAATAGGATCTTTCCATGTCCACTCCCAATCTAGGCATAATAAGATCGTTAGCATACTAACATCTGCTAAAAGTCAAATATAAAAAAATCTGATATAAAAAATACTCACCCTGACAAATATAAGCATCCTTGTATCGCCAATTCTGTACTTTCCCTCAGAGACTCTCACCATGGGGAACTGAGTGGGACAGGAGCACCGTTCCACCAGATCCCTGACCCTCTCATCCAAGCTCCTCAAGTCATTCGTCACTAGCTGTGGCTGAGGGCCGGACGGCACCAATCCCAGCGCCGAATCGTCAGGCCGCAACTCCTCGCCTGCCAACTCTCGCTCTATCTGTTTCTCCATCTGCACTAGCAACGGAGCAGGCATGCCTAGCACAGCCCCTTTTCTAGCTACTTCTAGAAGACACAGCACTACGTGCTTCTCATTTTTTCTCAAGCATAAATCATCTGTTTCGAAGAGGAGGCACTCGAGAATGCCAAGCGCTCTGCGGCACCAGTCAATAAAGTTGGAGAGGTTGTCTCGTGCGAAGAACGTGCCGGCTTTGGCAGCTGGCAACATGTTGACTGGGGGTCTGCTGCGGAGGGCCTTGGCCAGGAGTAGAGCGTCCTCGGATTCTGGTTGAGGGGAGTCGAGGATGAGCCGCGCCGAGTCGCGGACAGCATTAGCGTGCTGGAACAATGATAGGGTTTTGGTTAGGCTTATCGCAGTTTTACAAAATTCCATTCGGAAATTTTGATATTTACCGAACTACATAAAACCGAAAAAAGAAACACCCAAATCGGTATACAACGAGCGAAGAAAAAAGTCACAGGAAAGCGAAACATGTAATTTTATTTACGGATGACATATTTCTTTTAGTCATTTCGACTACCAAACTATTAAGCCGATTTGAGTAAAATTTCTAAGGGATGAAACAGTAAGTAGGCCCATTAAAAAGAAAAACAGAGTTTTCCAAGTAGGTTGATACACGGAGAACTGAGGTAACAAACGAATACAACCAAATTCTAATAATCGTATTATTGATTGTAATAATATAATTAGGAATAATCCTCCTCTGGAAGGCGGTTATAAATGCAGTATTCAATTTCTGTTGCTCGTTCAAATAGAATCTGTCAAAATCCAACGGAAATATCTTATCAGCTTATTTAGGTTATGGATTGGATTCTATATTTAAATATTATATATGAACTCTTATCGATGTCATTGATCGATGACAAACAAACCAAATTCAAATTCCGAATTTTTCCTTGATAAACCTCGATTTCAGACTCTTTGTCGCCGATAAGCCATATCAAATCAATAATAACTTTATTTTCTTTAGTTTCTTGAAGATTTTTGGGATCCAGTTGCTCGCGTCCAGATGAGAACTCGCTAGTATCCCTGACATACGAGTGCATGACTGCTTGGCGGCAGATTACCAGAATCGCTCCGGACGAACCTGATACAAGTTCTACTGCTACTTTGGTTTGTTCTTTCGCACCACCCAGGGGAAACGTTGGGACACTGGGATACTCCATGGAACTTAAAATCTGGGTAACGTAATCACATGTTCACAGATATTTCCAAACCAAGACAAAGTCAAAATTCAGTCCAATATCCCTGTCGATTCTTGAAAAAAATAAGTGATTTTTTTTTAATGAAATATTTTCCTGCAAGACCATGCGTTCTTATTACTGAGTTTAACACTTGTATAAACCCTATCCGACCCTCCATGGGGAAGAACAAGCAAGAATCCAACAAGCTTTTATGTATTCAAGAGTCATACCATTCATATTAGCATTATTATAAGCAGTTGACATTTAGCATTGGTTCAGGTGCATTAAGCATGTGGCAATGTGTAAATGGAGACAGTCTAGACGGCAGACCCTGGATTTCGAACCTAAGTATATTCGAAGCATTATTTTTAAAAAGTTAGGTCTTTTTATGTGAATAAGTGACGGAACGAGCTGAGGGCCCACCTGGTTAGTGGCGACCCCCGCCCATGATAACAATAACGCGAGTCAGTATAAGATTTGGATCATACACTGAGTCGCATTCATCCTGCTGCGTCCATCACCCGAGACGGGGAAGATACGTCTTATGCGCATATGATTTTACCGGACCTGTCGTGCAATTCCAACGCTTTCGTGCTTCAGATGGGCCGTTTAGATGTCAGCCCGGTTTTACTAGTCATTAAGCTATGGTGGAGGCCTTCGAGCGGCTGGAAGACTCCGACATCAGAATAAGCCACAAGAAATAAGGGCTTTCAATTGATTACGTATGATAGGGTACCAAGTTATCTAATATGTGGAAACATCATGTCTGAATCAATTAGGTAAACAGATAAGTACAGTACGCTGAGTTATCTGATTAGGGATCGTCCATTAACCACGTGAGGCTCGAAAGGGGGGGAGGGGTTCGGAAAAAATCACGAAATATATAATTAAATATCACGTGTATTAATTTTTCGTTGCCGTTGCCAGGCAACGGGTTTCCGGCGCGTCACGTATTCAATTCTGAAAATGTTAATATACTTTGTACCAAAAAATATACGTGATTTTGGGTAGGGGGTAGCTACCTCTCCACTATCACCAGGCGGCGGGGGTTTGGGTTAAAAAGTTGCTAAAACATCACGTCATTAATAGACCAATATTTAAACCAATATTTATGAGAACTTTGACGGCTCCGTGGCTTAGTTGGTAGTAGCCCTGCCTACGAAGCGAGGGGTCCCGAGTTCGATTCCCGGCCGGGGCACACTTTGTGTGGTGAGCATGAAGTTTGTTCTCGGGTCTTGGGTGTTTGTCTTGTGTTTCTGTGTTTGTCCATGCCATCTGCGACACAGGGAATCCTAGTGCATAGGTATGAGTGTGTAAACGTTTAACTAAAATATCCACCAATAAACTTATTATCAAAATTGCATATAGCAGTTGTTATTAATTATGTAAAATTAAATAAAATACAAAATTGGTTTTATTGCCATCCAAACATATGTACAACTACACTACCTATTTTGTCCACGCTTAATAAAACGATCATTTGATATGCAAATATTAATTGCCTTTTACTATATCAATCCAGCCATCAATTCTATATTCCATATTTCATCATCTATAAAATACTATGCTAATTTAATGATTTTACAGTCATTATGTTGTTATTAATTTAGCACCTTCCAGCGATAATTGTAGGTTTTATCTATGGATATGGTAGTGTTGCAATTATAATTAATTTAGCCGCTAGGTAAAAATATTAAAAGCCTTACACCTTATACGGCATGGGTAACTATTATAAATATTCATGGACATTTCACACAGTAAGTAAACAAAGCTTTTGTGGGAACCGGATCACTGATTACAATACTTTGTATATTAGCTGTGCCCCGGTTTCACCCGCGTATAACTTACAGAAATTTAGCGTAACTAATGCTTGCTTATAGCTTTCGTGAATGTAGTTATCAAATACAAAAAAAAAAATCAAATCCTACTGGTACTTCCAGAGAGTAGCGAGTTCAAACAAACAAGCTCTTCAGTTTTATTATACAATATTACATATAGTACTAGCGACCCGCCCCGGCTTCGCACGGTTAGTAAAGCATCAGTGTCGTATCAGAAACTACCCGTGCGAAGCCGGGGTGACTTGCTAGTGTATTATACATATAAACCTTCCTCTTGAATCACTCTATCTATTAAAAAAAACCGCATCAAAATCCGTCGCGTAGTTTTAACGATCTAAGCATACATAGGGATATAGGGACAGAGAAAGCGACTTTGTTTTATACTATATAGTGATAGATTTTATTTTTAATACATGGAACATACAGGCACAAAACAAACAGTCCAATTGCTCGCGTCCGTAGGTGTGTACCCTTTGATTCACTGCACGTACCCCCTGGTGGTGCTAAAGGAGCAACCAAAAGTAGCAGTAGAACTTGTGCCAAGTTCGTCCGGAGAGGTACTGCCACCACATCTGGAATCGACCGCCAAGCAGTAGCGCTCGCATTATTGTGTTCCGGTTAAAATTTTTGTCACACAAATGCTTGTGGCAATCAAACTCAGGGCATACAGCGCAGAAGGCAGCTGTAAAAATTTTCATTTTGGGATTTGGTTTAAAAATACAGTTGAAATAAAACCCTTCGTTTTGAGTTAAACACGTCCAAGGTCCGCAGATAAGTCCTGATTTGGAGTCACGTAAACATCATAACTCAACCAGCGCACAGAATAAAAACAGTACACAGCCTCCCACGGACAATAAACTATACATACACGTAGAATTAATATAGACGAAGAAGCACAATGTCGAACAAAATTACGTTGAGCGGTGAAGCCAAAACATATTCAATTTAAATTTTTTAATAATTTGTATTCAATTTTATTATTTGTTTTGTTTATTAGTTATAAAATTGACAAGGCTTATGAACTGCCGCTAATTAATTGTGTACACGACGAAACCAAGAGTTCCTTAGCGTTCCTATGGAAAAATAAACTATATGAATATAAATATGAATATATATAACCAATGTGTGCGCGTTTGAATAGCACATTGCCGCCACGCACACAAGCGTATAATGCATCCATTCAAATAAATTCACCACAAGCAAATACAAACTTTCATAAATTAAAAAAGCATAAACGTGTACACACTCATACCCCTGCACTATGATTTCCCGTGTCGCAGGTGGCATGGACAAAAACAAATACCTAAGACCCGATAATAAATTTCATGCTCATCGCACAATGTACCCCGGCTGGGAATCGAACCCGGGACCCCTCGCTTCGAAGGCAGGGCAGGACTACCAACTGAGGTATGGAGCCATCAGTTAAGTAGACCATAAGGGGATGCAATTTGACGTAGGGGTTTCTTGCTTATTCTCTCCCATGGAGGGTCGGATAGGGTTTGAAGAAGCGTTAAGTGTTCAAGCGTTAACAACAACAAAGAATATCCAAATATTTTTTAAAAATTCAATGGTTATATAGTTTTCTGACTTAGATTTTGACGTGCAAGTACTAAGCTTCTAGTCTTATAATAATTCTATGAAACTATACTTTACTTAATGATTTCCTGCAATACCATAGTTTAATGATTAAATTAACATTGTTTTACTCGGCACTCTAATTAATTCGTCGAATGTATTGATTGAAGCAATATAGAATTGAATCTTGGACTGTTGTTGGTGGAGATAAGTTTGTTTCACTTGGCACCGATTTCAAGCACATAAGGGATTTTTTGGTGTCTCAAATCTTCGTATCGAAATGATTTACAAAAACAACTAATACGGAAGACTACTAGAGTAATTAACCAATTAATTAATTTGATTATCAATTGAATATTTACCTTTTAAATAATCAATGGGGAAACTTAGTTAGTCTGTAGAATGAAAAATATAACAAACGATTTTTTAATAAGTGGTAAGTGGCGATCTTCGCCCATGATAACAATAATGCGACCATGTATAAAATTTTGATCTTACGAAGTCGCATTCATCCTGCTGCGTCCATCGCCCGAGACGAGGATTTTACGTCTCATGCGCATGTGATTTCACCGGCACCCACACCCTTCCACCGGAACACAGTAATGCGAGCACTACTGCTTGGCGACAGATTTCAGGTGTGTTGGCAGTACCTATCCGGACGAACTTGGCACAAGTTCTAGTGCTACTAAACTATATAACTAGATTGAATAGAATAGACCACCACCGTAGAGACCGTGGTGGCCAAGGGGCACAGTTGCCGACTTTCAATTTGAAGGTCGCTGGTTCAAACCCACACGTGAACCAATGAGTTTTTTGACTTGAAAAATTTATATACGCAATACCACGTTCTCGAAACAGTGACGGAAAACATCGTGAGGAAACCGGCATGTCTTAGAACCATAAATTCGACGATATGTGACATCTACCAATCCGGGTTGGGCTCCCGTGGTAGATCAGAGCCCATCCTCTCTCACTGTCACTGTCCACTGTCGAGAGTAGGCCGGTGTCCCTGCAGTGGGAACATTAGAGGCTGGCACGGTAGACCAACACAGTCGGGGGCCAACTGTAATACACTCAAAAGTCTGTAATGAAGCTGTAACCAAGGTTTATTTCAACAATTTGGTAAGTATCTTCAAATTCGGTGTATTTTTTTACGAAACGTCTTATTTGGAAGCGCATAATTAAGTTTTATTCCAATAATGAACATAAATTATGTTTAAGGTGAGTAGATTTTGTAAAACCCGGCGAAATAAAATCACTACATAGTATAAAACAAAGTCGCTTTCTCTGTCCCTATATCCCTATGTATGCTTATATCTTTAAAACTACGCAACGGATTTTGATGCGGTTTTTTTTAATTTTTAATAGAGTGATTCAAGAGGAAGGTTTATATGTATAATACACTAGCAAGTCACCCCGGCTTCGAACGGGTAGTTTCTGATACGACACTGATGCTTTACTAACTGTGCGAAGCCGGGGCGGGTCGCTAGTTAATTAATAAAAATGGCAGTAGTATTTAAACTGTCATTTTGAAGTCAATTTTTACAATTATGAAACGTAAGCGCTCGTTGCGATCTTACTTAGCTGTTTTTAATAATTTAGTGGCGGGACGTGTCGAAGGCCCACCTGATGTTAAGTGGTTACCTCCGCTCGTAACGCAGTACGGCTTATATCCTCCCCGACCGAAGTATGACCAGACCCAAGTCGCACCCCGTTGCGCCCGTCACCCGAGACGGGGATGATGCGTCTCATGCGCAAATGATTTCACCGGCACCCACACCCTTCCAACGGAACACAGCAATGCGAGTGAGCCACTGCTCGGTGGCAGATTACCAGATGTGGAGGCAGCACTTCTCCGGGCGAACTTTGCACAAGTTCTACTGCTACTTTTTGATGCTTCTTTAATACCACTCAGGGGGTGCGTGTAGGGGTTCTGAGGGTATTCACCTACGTACGCGAGCAACTGGGTGACTATTTATTGGCATTTGAAAAGAACGCTGCCGTGATCCGGAAGGCACGTTAAGATATCCCCGGTTAGTTGATAAGCCATAACGGAAGCCTTCGGGTGGCTTGAAAACTCCGACACCAAAGTTGGCCACTCACTCACACGAAAGAAGAAGCTAGTTTTTACACTTTTTTTATATTAATTTGTTCCTCGTTTTTCAGCTACTGTGTTCTGGGAAGACAAGTCATGCCTTAATAATTATTTGAGTTTCCAATTAAAGCCCCGGCTACACATTACCGCTAATGATCGGTTGCAGATTCAATAATTTTAATGTGGAAACAAAATTACAGAAATTTGGCTTTCGGGTCAAGATCATCGGTTTTATTGTTTTTGGAAATAAATTATTACATTGTGGCGATATATTTTTGCGTAGCCTCAAACTGATCACAATCAAATTTCAGAAAGAATTACAGTATTTCTTCGTGGACCTACGCGACCACTGCGTGTTCGAACGATTTTTCTCGCTGCGAAAAAACTTACAAATATTGATAGGCATCGATAATCGCAGTTTTAGTCAAGCGAACTGCGATTTCGCCAGCAGTAATCGCGTATTTTTAGCGATGGTCGCATATTTTGTACATTTTATAAAGTTGTAGTTGGCAGTTTCTGTCTCGACAGATATAGACGGATCTATGATGTGAAATGAAACAACATGAACTCCACAAAGATCTATCAATCTTTTTGATACAATACTTTTCACAACAAATACAGAATACAATACTATTTCCTCACACGATGAGTCGTACGACAATGCGATGCCCACGCGCCTTTCTTACGTTTCCCACGCGTGGGACTCACTTAGATGATTCATGCGCTGGCGCCGATAATAATTTAGCTAAGTACATACTACAAGGCGCTTCCTTTAACTCCGCAGCTCAATTATCGTAAACCATCTTTTATACAAAATTTTCTTGTTAGAATATAAGAACAAGTTACTGATTGAAAAACTCAAAATGACCGACTTCACCCCTTATTTTTCACCGCTGATGTTTCTTGTTTAAAATGGTGTAGACCTGTTTCTTTTTTAAAATGGTGTAGACCATTTTAAAAGAGAAACATCAGCGGTATAAAATGGGCGAAGAAAAAATTCTGAGGAAAACAAAATAGTTCCACTTACTTGGATGACATATTTTTCCAAGTGTTTTAATTTATAAACAAAACTATTGAATGGGCGATGATTAAATTTGAACAGCGCCAAAGTAAAAGCACATCCTTTATAATTAAAAAAAAATCCAAATCGGTTTGATAAATGGCCAAGTTCTGAAGTAAGAAGCAAACAAAAAAATACAACATCCTCCTTTGGAAGTCTGCTGAAAATAATGAAAATGGAAAGTCTACAAAAACAGCGCATCTCCTGGCATGATGGAGCTACACCTATGGTCTCCTTTGTCACGTGTCATGTCCAATTATTTTCAGCCAACTTGTTAGCAAAGAGTCACTTTACTGAGATTTAGATGATAGTACCTGAGCGAACGAGCACTGCAAGGATTTTTATTTTTTTGAAATCGTTTTTTCAAGATATACAAATATACATGTATATTTAAACAGCAAAACCCCAATTATACACGCAATTTCATCCAAATCGTTAGAGAGAGATAATGCATAGCTTTCCAAAAGGGTGGTTAAACGACAGAAGCGGGCAATCCTATTTATCTTGCAAGCAATAAAATGCAGCCTTGTAGGCAAAAAAAAATGGTGTATATATTTTTCAGAATTTTATTGTATGCTAAACTATATACCTATTGGTAATTTTAAATCAAGAAGTACTTTATTTAATAATACAAAAAATAAATTAAATCTGATTTTTCCTAACCACAGACTCACCAGAGTCTAAGCTAGAGAAAAGATTTTTATGTTTATGCATCATAAATAAATAAATTACTTTGTGAAATTAAAAATCTTAATTTCAGCTAATTTATTGCTGTTGTTATTAACCTCAGATAAAATTTGCTTTCAGCGTAAGATGTTTGTCTTAAAGTGTAATTTCACCGGCAGCGCTGCCCTTCAGAACCGGAAAGCAATGAGTTAATCGCAAAGTTCGATAACCGATATTGGCGGCCGAAATGCGAACGAATGCCATCTCAGTTCAAGGTCGATTCGGTTTCACTTTCCTTTGCGTGCGGCGAGAAATGAATCTGTTCTGTAATTTATTAACTATGTTGCACCAAACTAAACTAAACAGGGGGTCTATTCTACGCGTTATACGAGAACATACCTTAAATTTATGTATGTGAGTGGCATACATACATTAGAATAAGAATAAATTTATTTACCATATAAAGAAACAAAATATGTATACTCACACTACTTAAAGTTATACAAACAAAAGATAAACATACATTAAATTTTATTTGAGTCAACCCAGAATATAAAAGTACGGTGTTGCCAGCGATTGGCTATCCCTAGAGAATACTGCACTTTTCCAGGATCAAAAGTAGTTTATATGTTAATCCAGGATATAAGCTATCCTGGTAATAAATTTCATCCAAATCCCTTGAGCCGTTTAAGCGTGATCGAGTAACAAACATACATACACAAACGTACATACAATACAAACTTTCGCCTTTAGAATATTAGTGTGATTGACATGAAAACATTTCAAGCTCTTGTGATTAACGATTTTAATTTATGATAGTAATATAAATTTGAAAGAATTTTAATTTATTGAAACATGGCCCAGTCCATGGCCCAGGCCAATATCAAAGCCACAATTCTTTATTTCCGTTGTATTCTTAAGAATATACTTAGAAGCGTCACTTTATTTATACTAGATTTGTACCTACAATATTACCTATACGATCTTATTACAGGTCCAAGTGATAGTAAGTAGATAGTAAGTCCAAGTGACAGGAAAGTAAGTGTGTAGGTAAACATTTACCATATTTACTTCAAAGATTACCCCACGCCAGGGATAAAATTTATTTGTGATTTTGAAACAACAAAATTTCATAATTATGTTCTGTGAACATTTAATGTGCCTAAGGAGTGACACGTTATATGCTCACAAATATGTTTGACGTGTCTAGATGATATTTGAAAATAGAATAAATGAGTTTGACATTAAACGAAGTAACGAATTTTCTAAAAAAACAAATACGTAATCAGTTAATATGCTATTATAGCCTTTGTTTCTGTAGCTATGTAGGCAAGAAACTTCCCGATTTACGATGTAATTTGTAAATCAGAGGATTCCACCATAAATCACAGTCACAGACAATGGCCAGAGCTTACACTAGACAACTTTATCAATAATCTAGATGTAGATTAATGGACCACCTATCCAATATAACCTATTTGCGGTAGTGTTGCCGGCATTGACAAATGACTGACTGACTGACTCGGTGGTGCAAACTTCAACCTTCAAAAACATACTCACCTATTTTTTTCTTTTTATAATAAGAATAGATTGAACGCTGTAATGAGAACGCGTGATCTCGTTGGTTTATTTTTATTATATAATAATATTGTAATAAAATGTAAAAGTGACATTTCTACGTATTTTTTTAAGTATCATATAGTTATATTAAATTTTTCTTTAGTTTGTTTATCTGTATTCATATGAACACAACCTACTTCTGTCTCTAACTTCAAAAGTTTACTAGAAGAGATCTCTTTGGAGGCTTAAACATACCTTTGTAAATATCTAACTCTTAGAAATTTCTGTATTGTTTCATGTTTGGAACAAAGAATAAAGAAATGAAATAGTAATACTATTTCATTATATACATATTTTTTACAATTCAGATTACTTGAATTACTTCAAATTTACCTGGGATGTTTCCACACAAATCAAATTTGGTTAGTGTGAGTATGTATAATAGCATACCATTATTGTCTAATGGAGCCAGATCATCTTTTATATCGTTCTGGAAAGTATAAATACAAAAAAATATTGTCAACTTGCAAAATGAATCCTGAATATATAAAAAAAGAGTTTGCACTAGTGCCGACTGGAGGTACAAAAGCTGAGAAACCTAATCACTCAGAACTATTCTTCCTTCTCCCGCAACTGTCAAAAACTATTATAATGTCAAATTGTCGTATAGAAACAGTGTCGGAACTATGATTCGTTCAGGAATTCTACTGCAATGGCTAATGAATTAGCTGGTGCATGGCGACATTGGGATAAAGCTTATCTGAAAGGAAGTCATGTTTTATGCATTAGGTTGGCAAATGCACTAATTTAATGACAACGATTGTTTCAAGGCGGATTTAGATTGTACAGAATGTATGGTCATAGCATGGAATTATGTTTGTTTTTAGATACTCAATAATTTGTACATATTTTGTAATTCTTTATTTTAGTTATTTACAAATTTTAAGGATTCCGTACATCATAAGTAAAAACCTTATAGAATCACTTCGTTATACATCTGTTAGGCCATTTTTCAAAAGAACGCGTGGAAGTATCAAGTTGAAATTAATATCAAATACTGAATTCTTCAAACCCTAGTGTGAAAAAATGAAACTTCTAAGTCAACGCAATCAAAAGATACGGCCGTTTATGCTCCGTTTATGACGCATACTTTCAGATGATCCAGAAATATGAAATATGACAAGAAATAATATCATGTAGCACAAGTAAAATCCGAAAACCATAAACTTGTAGCAACATCACAAAAAAAATGCGAAGCCCTCGGCCTCACTTGGCCAGTATTTTTACTTTGTATACATAACCCAGGTTTGATTCCCAGCCGAGGATAAAAAATCCACTTTTAAAATTAGCTAAAGAATCTGACGTGTACTCTACTTTGTATGTTAATTGTCAACATCCTCATTATTCATCATTTTAAGAAAATAAATGAAATGGCACTGCGGTTAATTGTAATCTGAGATTTCAATTAAAATTCGATTTGGGTTTGGACAGCTCAATAAGCAATGAAACATTGTATTTTCTTAAAGTTTAATTGAACCATCTCTCTGGCGACTTTTAAGATTCCAATCAAGATAGTCAACAAAGTCCGATAATAAGTATTTATTTAATTTTATTCCGACGGAAGAAATACCTTTTTTATGTAATTAAAGTGACGGAACGAGCTGAAGGCCCATCTGATATTAAGAGAAGACCCAAGTTGCACCCCGTTGCACCCGTCACCCGAGACGGGGAGACGGGGACGGAAGCTATAAATTAAAATTAAAATAAAGTATCTCTCAAAAGTAAGGTATTTTTTTTATCCCAGACGCTAGCAGAATACGCTTCAATTTATTGATACCTGCACACCAAAAGTCAATTAAAGTACTAATTTAAAAATGATATTACATTATTTATAATTAAAGTTCGATAATTTATATCCACTTGCGAATAGGAGAACTAGATACTTGTATGTTTTTGTACTTTTACTATTATGAGTATTTTCAAATTGTAATACTAACATTAATTACTAGTTTATTCCATAAAAGTAATTAAAAGCAACGCTAAAATCAATAAAAAAAATTTTGCAGCCAAAAAATCCGGCCTATAAAAAGAAGGCGCCACAATTATTATTACGGACTATTGTATGTCTTGAGTATTATTCAAAGTACTTTCTTGAACTGATAAATGCCCACAAGATCACACCGATGAATCATAGAAGTGGTCTTATGGTATTTCGAGGTCTACAAGGTCGTGAAGGCCGCAACACGTAAACAAGCGCAAAAATTTAGATGCAATTATACACGTGACAGGGAAGCGACATCTACCGGCGGCCGTATAAGGCGCGGACGGCGACGCCAGCCAATCACGGCCGAGCGCGCCACGCAAGGCCACAGACTGACGCAGAGTGTTGCCAACTCTCACCGCAATATCCTAACTTTTTATTAATAATAATATTATAGTGAAAGTGAGTTTGTTTGTTTGTGAAGGTTTCACGCCTAAACCGATTTCAAAAATTCTTTCACTAATGGAAAGCTAAATTATCAGCTATGTTTTATTTCCGTACTTTGTAGCTAATAATATTGTATTATAAATTCTAAAGTGAGTTTGTTTGTTGTTATGGGTTTGAAAGAAATTTAATACCATTTATATATTGAGGGATTTTATATCAACAGTTTTTCTTTTTTTTATTTTTGTTTAAAGGGATCTGATTAAATGTAAGGGTTGAGAGTAATTTCAATAGATTTAAGTGAGGAAGAGGCAACATATTGTAGTTAAATAAAATTTTGCTGATGCATTTTATCTAATAAGTATATATTTTGAAGGACCCGCAGGGAGTGTTATTTCTACATAAAACATTAAATATTTGAAAAATATAACCTGAATCCTACTCAATAATTGTCAAATGTTTAACTCTGAGTATTTACGATACTATATATTCAAAAACATTGTAGGTATGTAAAGATATTGTAGAAATTGTAGGTGAAGTATAAAAAAAGCACTATGTTGGCAACACCACGCAGAGGTGACTGACTCATAATAAAAATTCACACTACCAACAATTTACGACTCAGATATCCCAAAATGGTATAAATACGGAAGAAAAAACATTTAATACGGCATTTTGGAATCATTAATGTGTGATGGATGCATCGTGTGATAAATTGTAAATGTATTTTTAATATCGCAGTTAACATGTTCCGTAAGCGGTAATCGAAAAATTACGGGCACATGAAACGCAGCAGGATGAGTGCGACTCAGTAAAGATTTGGATCTCATACTGAGTCGCGCGCATTACTGTTGTCATGGGCGAGGGTCACCACTTACCATCAGGTGGGCCCTCAGCTCGCTCCGATATTCATTCACTTAAAAAAAAATCCCGTGCGCAATAGAATCCGATTTGAGTCTTTTTATACAATGCGACTACAGTGACGGGAGCTCCGCCCATAACAACAGCAAAACACTTGAGCCTTCAATTCTGTTGCACCCGTCACCCGAGACTTACTTTTCTTGCACACCCACACCCACACCCTCCCACCGGAACACAGCAGTACGAGTGCACCACTGCTTGGCGGCAGATTGCCAGGCGTGGAGCACTTTGGGTGGACTTTGCACAAGTTCTACTGCCACTTTGCTCCTTTTGCCCCAGGGGGACAAGTGTAGGGTCTCTAAGGGTATTCATGGACGTGAACAACAGTAACTCCAATTTAAGTAACTCTGCCTGTAGAACCTGTGCCGGTAGAAAGTTTGTCCGGAGAAGTCCTGCCACACCCTTCCACCGAAACAGTAATGCGAGTGCTTAACTGTGCTAGTGGACGGGTGCGGGCACCGGTGAAATTACAGGCACATGAGACGTTACAACCCTGTCTCAGATTGACGGACGCAATGCGATGCAACTTGGATCTCCTTATACTTTAGTAGAAGAGCGGAGTCGTTTTGCTGTTGTCAATAACATTATCAGCTGGGCTGTAAGATTGTTCCACCACTTAAAAAACACATTCTTATGAAATCCTGTGCGGAAATCAAACCTGCAGCTTATGTTCAGTTGCCTTAACCACTACTCACCGAGGCCACCAGCTTTATTGAAGAACTTGATTAAAGAATTGGACGCGGTGGTGGTTCAGGGTAAATTGGACGCCTTTTAATAATTGGAGACACGCTGAGATGGAACCTTTATTATATTAATTAGTTCCTTGTTCTATAAACGAAAGCAAAACTTTTTAACCGATTTCGAAACAGAGGAGGTTCTCATTTGACTGCATGTTATTTTTTATATATATCCGTACAGAAGTTGGTCAGAATTTAATTAAACACTGATTTATCAAAAATGGTAATAATGTTTTAAATTGAATATGAGTGAATGAATGAATGAATGAAAATACTTTATTGTACACCAAAACAGAAATACAATGTTAGACAATTAGTTAGAGCACGTACAATAGACGGTCTTATAGCTAAGAAGCGATCTCTTCCAGACAACAGATGGAGAGGATTGTGGAACGTTTGATTTGATTGAGTGGTATGATATATGACAAGACGCCATGGGCGATCGTGGTATTGCCTTGTCGCGAGCAAGATCCTTGTTCGTTAGCTGATCGCCGCCATATTTGGCGAATGCACTGATCCATGTCGTTTACGATTGGTATATATAATTTTTTAGGAATCGTGGTGGCCCACTGCCACAGGCGCCGACTTTCAATCTGAAGGTCGCTGGTTTAAACCAACAGGCACCAATGACTTTTTTCACTTAAAAAATTTATATGCGCAATACCACGTTCTCGAAACGGTGACGGAAAACATCGTGTGGAAGCCGGCATGTCTTAGAACCAAAAATTCGACATGTGACATCTTTAAAAAGGCTGTTTTTTATTTAATATTACAATTTTGACGCATTTTTTACTTTTAAAATATCTACTCAATGGATTATCATGGAACATTGCACAAACATTGTGAGGGTAACAGAAAGACAAAATATACATTGAAAGCTAATCTTACAACAAACGAAATTTCGGTTTCTCCCGGTGTCCTACACAAAAATGAGACAAAATATAATTTGCCCCCGACCCGTACCTAGTCCGTCCCCGATCGCAGCGGGATTCGGCCGGTGATTGTAGAATTGTCCAAGTAAATACCTTTAATTACGCTATTGTTTGTCGGAAGTCTGTGTGGACGGGAGCAGCTCGGTCCTTGAACCCGGACGTAACAAAACAAATTCATAAAAAAAAAAAAACATTTCAAAGTGAAAATACTAGAAAATAAACAGATCAATTTAAAATGTCAAAAAAGTTAGAAACATTAGAAGAAAAAAAAGAAAACAGACTGCAAAAATGTGCGATGGCCGGGAATCGAACCCGGATCAACTGCTTGGAAGGCAACTATGCTGACCATTACACCACCATCGCATCTGGCAAACAGATTGAAATTACGATACCGTTTCTAACGTTTCTGTGTCGTCGTTGATAAGTACATTGAACTATGAACTTGCTCAATCATAAACAATATTTTTAAAAAACGTCAATAATAGGATGTGTTTGTTACGCGATTTCTTCGCCAATTGTGGACCGATTTGGGTGATTCTTTTTTAATTTGATAGGGTGTTCCTCCGAGGTGGTCCCATACAAATTTCATGAAGAAATTCCACCTCTAAGGGGGTAAAACAAGTAATCGAAAGTTTTGAACTTTGTTTATGCGATTTTTTAATCAATCAAATATATTACGAGATGACAAGTGAAAGATCTCACAGGGCAGCTACTCGTAGTTTGAATACAAAATAGTGACCGCTTAGTGACTTTAAGTGGTTACTGCCGCCCACAAACAACAGCAATAAGATAAGGTCCGGACTAAAGTACGAAAAGATTCAATTCGCATTGCAAAGATGTGGAGAAGCTAGGAATAAGATCTTATAATTATATCTTCTTATCGTGTGTAAGTGGACAACTCTGGTGTCGGAGTTTTCAAGCCACTCGAAGGCCTCCGACATGGCTTAACGGCCAGAATAATCAGGACTGACCTCTGAACGTGGCCTCCGAAGCGCTTTATATATATAATTATAGAATAATATTATTATAAACTAGCAATATAATTTTGTGAGTTTTCTTATGCAGTCTCTCTCGCTGCGCCACCGCTTAGCGTAAACGAGACAAGTGCCTTGCACGGGTACGCCTTCTCCTCACACAACCTATTGTCCATGTAAGGGTGTGGTCCCACTGCGGGCGTGGGAACGCGCGGCTCCAATTACAGCGGGTCGCGTTTATCTCAAACGTACCATGACTAGGGTGTCTGTTTTTGAGGGCAAACCCTTTGTTATGGGATCACGAATGACTTAACCAGGTAACTGGTGATGGTTTGTGTGACTATGGTGTTGGCATCAAGTTTTGACGATGACTTTCAATCGACTTTGGAGGAGGATAAAAAAAATTCAGCAAAATTAATAATATTGTTATTATATTGTACAATATTACCGAGATATTTACCATGATTTGTGAGTTTTGTTGACTGCCGATATTTCGACGCAGTTACATGCGTCATGGTCCCGGGCAAACTCACTGTAACAACATGTAACAGCGTCGAAATATCGGGAGTCAACAAAACTCACAAATCATGGTAAATATCTCGGTAACATGAATAATAATGTTCATAACCATGATAGTTTTAAAATTTAAATTAATATTATTTGGCTGCATATTTTTTATGTTTCTGATCTCAGATCTCCGTCATTTATAAAACGATTTTGAAATTATTTTTTTTCATTCGGAGATACAATTTCAGATTGGTCCCATAAAAAAATATTATTATCGGTCAAAAAGTTTAACTATTAAATCAAAATAACTGGAAAAAATATGTCTTCAAGTAAACGAAAATGCGTATTTTGCTTTGCTGTGTATCTCCACTTCCGTATATTATATTATAATACTACTATAGTTGTAGTACAATACCATTAGATGTTTCACATCACAGTATTATTTATGTATTCCATTAGTAATCTGGTTCCCATAGTACAAGTTATCCTTAATTTGGGGTTAGGTGACGCTGTGTGTTTTATATCCATGATTATTTATTTATACCTTACCCCATACGAATTGTATAGGGTTTTTTTGACATAGTGTATATCCCTGTTTCTCCTGTATGCTGGTCACATGACAGATGACGATCACGATTCCCCGCCGGGCGGCGATCGCAAAGTGAATGTGAACAGTTTATCCTGAAATAACGCGATCGTAAAACTTTTCCACGCTCAAGTATATTAACTCAGGTTACTTAGAAAAAGGAATTACATATCTGCACTAGGATTCCCTGTTGGGAATCGAACCCGGGACCCTTCGCTACTAAGCTATGCCGCCTTTAGTTTCATACAAATGTTTAGGTTGTAATTAAGAATGTACCGGGCCTGAATTCCTGTGATACTTTCGCCCACACAAAGTCATTGCATTGGACATTTTGCGTAATTTTCGCCCGCCGTACCTATTTTACAACCTAGTTCCAGTCCCAGGGGTCCACACTCAACGAAGGAAGGCGAGCGAAGAAGTTCGCCGTAGTGTTTGAATCAAATAACAAGTTAATTTTACGAATATGTAATAACTGTTGGTTTACTGATGAACATTAAATGCCTGAATAGATCTTCGTACATTATAGCTAACAAACATCTCGACTGCATCAGTTTCAAACACAAAAAAACACACCAAAATCGATCCTTTCCTTTGAGAGGTACGATGCCACAAACAGAAACATGTACACAGATACACACTACAAATTTATACCTCTCTTTATGGTCGGGTGTTAATTAACAAATCCAACGCTTGAAATCATACTAGGATTCCCTGCGTCATACAGAAAAGACTGTTATAGATTCAGGTGGCATAGAATCGCACAAAGATACAGCTGAAATATCAACAGTGGATAACAAACGCCTTGCTCAGTACAATTTAAACCCTGGCGGGGTCGTGAATCCATAAACCCTGGCGGGGTCGTGAATCCATAAACCCTGGCGGGGTCGTGAATCCATAAACCCTTACTTCGAAAGTAGTAGTTAGTAGTTCAGCTCCAGATGTCATTAAAAAAAGCAGAAGGTTACCAACATATTATTTGCAACGTCTTGGCGAACAATCCTTACGTTCGTTCGCCTTCGTTCGCTGCGCGGGTCGTTTAGACATTAGGCCTAATTTATTCGCCAGAAAAACCGGAATCAGGTCTGAGGAATTAGGAAATTATCAGATAATAACATTGTTGGCAAATGGCGACGCATAACGAAAGCGGGCTGGTAGATTGGAACCCGATAGAAATTAGCTTCGTTTTCATTTGGACTAATTAGAAACTGCGCTGCAGATTCCATAGGTTATTAATACAATCACTTTGTCACGTAAATTTACAGGCATTTTATGGTATCCTGGTAATCAGAAAAAGAATCTTATTATTCTAGTCCTAGTAATATAATATTATAAACGTGAAAGTTTTTGAGGATGTACGGATGTCTAGATAGATGTATGGATGTATTTAATCTTTCACGCAAAACTACTATTATATATGTATTTTATTGAAACTTTATAATAATATAGGTTATATATCAGAATAACACATAGACAATAATTCTTAAAGACGTGTAAATAGGCCAAAATGCTAACTAACACTATGAATGCGAAAGTGACTTTGTTTGTTACGCTTTAATGCATAAACCACAAAACCGATTTTAAAAATTCTTTCACTAATGGAAAACTACATTATCAGCGAGTGACATAGGCTATATTTTATCCTTATATTCCCACGGGAACAGAATCTACGCGGGTGAAACCGCGGGGCGGCAGTACATAAATATATCTACGTAATAGTCTTTTTGACTCGCTTCGAAGGCAGGGCTACTATCAACTACTACGGACCCGTCTTAACTAGCAGACCTTGCATGATATCCGCAGAAGCCTACAATTTGACGGTAAATTAGACACTGCCGACCTACTTGCTCACAGGCAGACAAACGCAGGAAGTCTTGTGACACTGTCAGCAGAGACACCAAAAGAGGAAGTTGCGCAAAATGAAATTATTAGTTTTGTACGCCTATACTTTTGGACGGAGTGTGCAAACATTTGCAATTTTTAGCTAAATTTAGCCAACAGATATATAATTTATTTCATTCATTTTCTTTTGAGGTTCAAATCACAAAATATCATTCATTTTCTTTTGAGGTTCTTGTTTACGCAAATCACAAAATATCATTAAAAACGATACAATGAACAAAACCACCAAAATTAATTGATGAGATGGCCATTTGTGCTGAAATAAAAAGTCATGAAATATCTTATTTAATTTTTTTTTTTTTTATTTAAATGGTCACTTTGGTGACGCCATCAATTGAAATCGCCAGAAACAAGTTTTTTTATTTTTTTATTTTCTTATATCTCTGAATACGTCGGTAGTTACGACGAAAAAAAAAAGTAGTCTCTTTTTAAAGTGATTTTTGCTAGTATTTGCGTAACCGCGTGAATTTCGATATGTAGGGTAAGAAATTAAATATAAAAATCGTTGTAGTGTCTAAACACTTGCAATTTTTGATGTTTGCATTGGTTATTGTTAACCCGACAGATGACACACAGATTCGCAATTCGATAATAATTAGCTGTCAAATGACATTTAGTAGGGTCATTCGTATGAAAGTCATGTCGGATGCCTTTGGGTGCGAAAACTGCGACACCAGGGTTAGCTGGCCACACCCATACGAGGGAGGAATAGAAAAGAGTATACCTTTATACATTCTGTGAATAAAAACATTATTATCTAAAATCGTTGCAACACAACCTTGAACCTAAACTAGGTAAGAAGCATGTTACTCAACAAACCAACAGTTTTCTAGAAACCGTATCAAAATGCGTGTCCTTAAATAAATCGGAGAAGTGGCGAAATTTCCAAGAAGGTACTTATTTAAATTAATTCTTACGAAACTCTTAAATTGCCTATAACATCTCACATTAAGGACATCATTTTGTTCCTAACATTTACTGATTAAATCAACGAAATTAATAAATATTCATGGACATTTCACACAGAGCCATCTAGCCCCAAAGTAAGCAACTAATGTGGATAGATATGTATACAGATAGTACGTATAACTCTTTGATTTTTTATTTTTGAAATAATATTAAAATATTATTATTATTATTTTATGTGAATCAGTGACGGAACGAGCTGAGCGCCCACCTGATGGTAAGTGGTGACCCTCGCCCATGACAACAGTAATGCGTGCGACTCCCTTCCACCACACCCTTCCACCGGAACACAGTAATGCAACCACTACTGCTTGGCGGCAGATTCCAGATGTGGTGGCAGTACCTCTCCGGACGAACTTGGCACAAGTTCTGCTGCTACTTTGGGTTGCTCCTTTTGCACCACCCGGGTGGTACGTGTAGAGACTCTGAGGGTACTCACCTACCGACACCAGCATAGCCCCCCAATTGTAAATTGACAAGTTTTATCTGCGTCTTAATGCGGGCCCTTTAAGAGTAAGTGCCACATTTATTGTGAAACTATTAAGGGGTTACAACACCATCGTTTAGTGGGCAGTAGTAAAAAGCCATAAAACGTGGGCCTTTGCGTGGGATTATACAGTTAACATTCGGAGTCAAATGTCCCACTGGCGCTAGTTCTGGTGCGGCGCGACGCTTGCAGCTTGGAAGTTGAAGTTTCCAAGCTTGAAGTTGGAAGCTTAAAAGTTGAAGCTGGAAGTTGGATGCTTGGTAGTTGAAGCTGGATACTTTCAACCGAGTTTAAAACAGGATGTTCTCAGATGCGTCTGATTTTTGGAATACTTAAACCGATTGTGGGTGTACATTCAAAATGGTCATACGACATACAAATGTATTCAAAATTTCTCTCTTTAGACGTTACAAACGTGCGAAACATTCCACCTTGTGAACTTACTCTGTTTTGAAGTCGGTTAAAATTGTTTAATTTATTAGCTGATAAAAAAAAATGTTGAATCATTAAATATATTCTACGTAGTTACTTACATGGCAACCAGATATTGAAGTCATAGAGTTTTAGATGAAAAACTTACCTGAAACAATATAGAAAAGAAAATTAGTTTATACCGACGGTTTCATAGCAAAGGACAGAGTCACACCTGTCTTTTGTCCTGGATTCAATGCCCGGCTGGAGCAAACATTTCTATAATGGTTAAGTTTATCAGAACGCTCCTGCAATCACTACTAACACGCTACAGTTGGCATAGAAACACGATCATACCATAAACTCAGGAACAAACTTCATGTTCATCATACAAATATTTATCCCGTCTTCTATATGTTTGTATTGTAACACTTTTTATGACTGCAGGGTTGGTCACAAGTTCCTGAGAGGTTACTTATCAAGACTCCGATTAATCGATTAATCCCAATCGAGTATAGATCGATATCTCGATAATTGATACAATCGATTTAAGGTCATATTCGTTACTCAGTATTTTTAGATCAGGAATACTGGCGCCCCCTACTTTAAACAAATTTTGTTAGAATTTCAAAATACTCTAACATCCCCGTCTCGGGTGATGGTAGAAAGGGGTGCTCGCCCCGCCATTTTGGTAACATAACAAAACGAGCAAGCGTTACAGTAATCGCATGCAATAATAATCAACATTAACATTATAACCTAAAAAACCATTTGACAGCCAACTTGGTAGATAATAAGCGCGCGCTTGTTGTCAAATCAAATATGGCGCGAATCCCCAGCTTCCTGTTACGCACTTCCGTTCCTTTCACTCATTCACTCCCATGCAGGAAAGCAAGACAGAAAGATGTTACACTTAAAAAAATTCAACCATCATTAAGTAATAGCTTTCATAACGATTCGATATGATTAAGTGATACCTAACTTGTTTTGAGCAAGCAAGCGGTGCAAGGTCGGGCCGTGGGCGACTCCGGTCACGGCTCGCGTGGGTGGCTCTAATGGTAGATATAAGCCACTGGCTGCTGCAGTGTTACCCCAGGTAAGCCATGAATGCTATAGCGTTCCCGTGACCCTTGCAGCAGGTAGGGAGGAACACCACGGAGTTTTAGTGCGTAACTCTTCTCTCTTCTCTCTCTCCAACGTTACATCAACGTTGGAGGAGAGAGAGGAGAGTCACACATAACCTCACACCTCCCACGGCGTAATGTATACAATACAAAAATACTTAATTGCACACCGATATAAAGATTTATGGTAAAAAACTTTAAAAAAACAAGCTTTTTTTGAGTGACTTCAGGAAACCAGAAAACATGCTCCGCCATCTTGGAGGTCCTGTCATATTGGATTTATAGTATACATCTTGGATGGTCCCCCATATTTAGGATTTAATGTGACGCTGTATTAGTTATCGTGTTCTCCTCAGCAAGCCCTTTAATTTGATACCCATACTGTGGTAGTGCAGAAAAAATAACTAGTCCGCCATCTTGGATGATCCGCCATATTGGAATTAGAATGACGTCACATAGCTAAGCATGCATTGTCATCCAAAATAAGCGTGTATATTCAGCTCAATCGGTTAAAGATAAGTGTTAAAATTCAGTTGCAAGATTTCACCCAGACAACGTACATTTCAAGAAAAATAAATCCTTACAAAAAGGTTCAAAGAATCTTTAACAATATTTTACAAAAAACGATCTCTTACAGGCAAAAAAAGATATTTTATCCTACGCGAACTGTACATTTTTCAGGACAAAAAGTAGCTTATGTGCTTTTCCCGACTAATCTATCTCTGTGCCAAAGTTGATCCCTGTAGTTCCAACAATAGGAGTCCCTGTGTCGCAGGTGGCGTGGGCATACTCATACAACACGAACACCCAAACCGAAGCGTTCATGCTTACTACACCTAGTTAGACCGGTCGGGAATCGAACACAAGTCCTTTCCCTTCGAAGTCACTTACCCAATTATCCGACATGGTTGAGCAAATAATTAATTCACTGTTTACATTGAGGATATAATCACCATTGCTTGTTCAATAGTGAACACCAATTAAATTTGAAATTGTAGGGTATTTGATCATTATTGGGATGTCGATCGAAATAAATTGTTATTGTAACGACTGTTGGACGTAATCTGTTTAATGTAATATAGGTAGGTAGGTATAGATTTTATTAAAGATTTTATTATGTTACTAGCGACCCGCCCCGGCTTCGCACGGCTAGTAAAGCATCAGTGTCGTATCAGAAACTACCCGTGCGAAGCCGGGGTGACTTGCTAGTGTATTATACATATAAACCTTCCTCTTGAATCACTGTATCTATTAAAAAAAACCGCATCAAAATCCGTTGCGTAGTTTTAAAGATTTAAGCATACATAGGGATATAGGAACAGAGAAAGCGACTTTGTTTTATACTATGTAGTGACAAAATAAAATAAATATTATGTAGGTATGTTATAATAATATATGTTACAAAGTTTTAAGTAGTTTATATGTGAAGTTAATAATAATTAATAAATAAACGTTTACACATTCATACCTCTGCACTAGGATTCCCTGTGTCAGAGATGGCATGGAAAAACACAGAAACACAAGACAAACACCCAAGACGCTAGGACAAACTTCATGCTCACCACATAAAATGTGGCCCGGGAATCGTACCGGGACCCCTTATTCCGAAGTCAAGGCTAACCAACTAAGCCACGGAGTTGTACAAGGAAATGATTATCATTATTCTGTTTCCGTCTTCACCTCTTTTTTTATTTTGTGACTTAAGTGATGGAACTATCTGAAAACGCACCTGAAGCTACCGCCGCCCATAAAAGGAATACGACTCCAGTTCTTCCCCACCGTTTGAGACCCAAGTCGCGTCGCGTTGCACAGTCACTCAAGTACTCTAGACGGTGGTACGAGTTATTGACACCATGTTTTTTTATCATCCACCATACAGAAGCTCAAGACCGTGGGATAATTGAAGTACCTACTTTCTATTGCGCATGCGTTTACATTCATAATTACATATTTATCGACCAATTAGGCGAAAGTAAAGAGCTAAGGCGCACGATATATGGAGCGAAGAAATATCGCAGCGCAAGTAATTTATAAAAATAAAAAAACGACCCCGTGGCTTAGTTGGTAGCCCTGCCTTCGGAGCGAGGGGACCCGGGGGGTTCGATTCCCGGCCGGGGCACACTTTGAGCATGAAGTTTGTTCCCGAGTCTTAGGTGTTTGTCTTGTGTTTCTGTGTTTGTCCATGCCATGTGCGGCACAGGGAATCCTAGTGCAGGTATGAGTGTGTTAATATTATTTATTTATTATTTTATTTAATCTAGCCCCAAAATAAGCATAGCTTGTAAATCTTGTAATATGGGAACAAGATAACAGATAGAATTCATATGTAGTTGTTTTTTTGTTGTCACATACATATTATACACATTAACACACAGTATGAGAGCGTGGTGGCCCAGGGGCATAGACGCCGACTTTCAATCTGAAGGTTGCTGGTTCAAACCCACACGTGCACCAATGAGGTTTTACACTTGAAAAATTTATGTGCGCAATACCGCGTTCTCGAAACGGTGAAGGAAAACATCGTGAGGATGTCTTAGAAACAAATATTCGAAAAAATGTGTCATCTACCAATCCGGATTGGGCTCCCGTGGTAGATCTAAGCCCATTCACTCTCAATTATCGAGAGTAGGCCGGTGTCCCTGCAGTGGGAACATTAGAGGCTGGTACGGAACACCCAGACACAGAACAAACATTTATGTTCGTCACACAAATGCTTGTCTTGAGCGGGAATCGAACTCACGACCCAGCAGAAGGCAGAGCTACAAACCGAGCTATGTCAGCCAATAAATAAAATAGTTTAAGTAGTTTACACTAACATTATGTGGTCTATTTCAAAAACGGCATTTGTAATACATATTTTGTATTCTTGTCTTTTAATATGAGTGACTCATATTTTTTTTTTTTTTTTTTTTTCTTTATGTGAGTAAGTGACGGAACGAGCTGAGGGCCCACCTGATGATAAGTGGTGACCCTCGCCCATGACAACAGTAATGCGCGCGACTCAGTATGAGATCCAAATCTTTACTGAGTCGCATTCATCCTGCTGCGTCCATCACTCGAGACGGAGATGATACGTCTCATGTGCATGTGATTTCACCGGCAGCCACACCCTTCCACCGGAACACAGTAATGCAACCACTACTGCTTGGCGGCAGATTCCAGATGTGGTGGCAGTACCTCTCCGGACGAACTTGGCATAAGTTCTACTGCTACTTTTGGTTGCTCCTTTAGCACCACCCAGGGGGTACGTGTAGGGAGTCAAAGGGTACACACCTACGGACGCGAGCAACTGGACCCCCCAAAGATATTAAGTGATAGATATCTATTCATAAAGATAGGTATCTACATAGATACCTATCTTTGTGAATCACTCAATAACATCACCCCTAATTGCAGTAATCTAAAATTATATAAAGTACAAGACCCGAGAAAAAATTTGTGCTGATCACACAAATACTAACTCCAGTCAGGGTTTGAACCCGGGACCCTTCGCTTCGAAGGCACCCTGCCGTAACCGACTTAGCAAGCCTACTAAGACCTACATAAGCAATTATCTACCTATATTCTTAGAAGTGTTTTCTCCCCGTTATTTTGCAGGAAAAATTAGACAGACAGACACACAGACAGACATGGCTTTTATAACATATCCATCGGGAGTTATAATAAAATTATGTTTTTTTTATTTTTACTTTTGTTTCTTCGTTTCTCCTTCTAAGAATACCACCAAGTATAATAACATCGTTTGTAACACACCTATTTTGATTCGATTCGCCGTAATCGATTAAATATTCGATCTTAATCGAGTAGCTCGGGGCGTATTATTCAACACTATGCAATTTCTTTGAACGTGTGAAATGGCTGTATTCTACTCGTGTTTTATATTGTTTTTGCCTGAAGCAGTTGGCTGTAAGGAGCGTTGAACCAGTGGACAATTAGTTAATGATATCTAAAACACCACTACACCAGGGACTGATTTTAAAGTCGAATAAAGCGACATTAACACTATCCCTTTATACTATATTTCGCCGTCGGTATATCATATTATCCATTTTCAAATTGGTCCACAATAGGCGAAGAACAACCATACAAATAATACATCCTTATTTAGAACCTACTTCTTTGAAGTCGGATAAAACATTACTACAAGGACAAAGCGCAGTTTGGCGCAGGATTTGAACCAACGACCTGTGGAATTGAAAGTCGCTGCCTGTTACCAGCATACTATCCCACAACTATACAATTTTATTACTCTCTCACTCTGAAAAACACAGAAACACAAGACAAAAACCAAGACTCGAGACCAGACTTGATGCACAAAGTGTGTCCTTTCGGGAATCGAAAACAACGATAGGACAAAGCAGATCAGTCTTCTCAATAGATATTTACCACGCTCGCAATGATGACCTGTAATTAATTTCACTTCCGTGAGTTATTGATTGATTGAGACTAGAAGGAGTCGTGTTTATAGTGAATGAATGCTGACCGTTAGCTGGTGGCTGTGACCTTTAGATAAACATATGTATTTGCTAAAATATTATGCAGATTTGATATTTACACAGACTTATATACCTTAAACACGCAGTTTTGGACAATATATGTCACAGCACGCCTGAGCTTGCACATTGTCGTCAAAGATTGTTATGGTAATCGTAATCCTGAGTTTGAGAACGAAAGTGAGTTTGTTTGTTTGTTGCGCTTTTACCAATGGTAAGCTACATTATACATCACATAGTTATTTTGATTTGACAAACCTAGCTATTGAATCGATTTTAATAAAATTTATTTGGGACCAATCTGAAAGCATCCTTTGATTATTCCAAATCGGTTGATAAAGGAGAAATACGAAAACAAACATTAAAAAAAAAAACAGCTCAATGGATAAAAATTGAAGAGATTTTATTATTTTGTGCTCTGTAAAACATACATTAAAAAAAAATATATAATAGCTAATGAGGAAGGCGCTAGGAATACTTTTTATGGAGGAGATTTTATAGGAGGTGAGCTGCCAGGTGGCTACTGGATGCCAAGTTCGTTTGGCCAAGTAAATTACCATTTAAAGATGGTCGTATCCACCGAACCCTTCCACGAGGATTCGCGCGTGCTAATCATTAGTGGTCATCAAATTATTGGCAAAGTAGGCAATGAGATAAGTAGGTAATTTGAAGCGAGGTTGCGAGAAGGTTGATGCCATTCTAGTTGTGAAATCACACTAATTTTTTCAAGTATACAATATGTTTGTAATTTATGTAGAACATAAACATCAAAAACTATTTTTGCGAATGTTTTGCAACGCTAATACACATTTTTTAATATCTGCAACATTCCCCCATAACATTATACCGTATGTAATGCTGAAACTATGTTATTAACGCAGCAAGATTTTTGTAACGTATTGGCATGGACGGACCCAATGAATCACAAATATTCCGAGAATCCCCTTGGCTGAGGATTCAACGAGGAGTTCTTAGCTTTACAGGAAACATTCATACTCTTTATAAACAGTAAAGACACTTCAGAACACTACCCCCCACCAGCCTAATGTTCTCACTGCATGAACACCGGCCTACTCTTGTTAATTGAGAGTGGTCTTTCTTATACCACAGAGCCCAATCCGGATTACGTCTTCTTCCTGCAGCGTCCATCACCCGAGACGAGGATGATACGTGGTATATATTGACGTTCTGTTAAGAGTACCTTCGGGTTATGTGGATCGTAAATGGCGAGTCCACTTTACAATAGAAGGTCGTATAAAGCCTTGTGCGTGAACTTTAAGTATTGTTTAAGTAGGCGAACAGAAGCCACCTATACTTATAAGTACAATTAGACCAAAGAGAGAATATTTGCGCCATAACAAGAAACTACTTTCAACTCTCGAAGTGAAATAAAGAAAGTGATTACCCGAATTTGGGTACCGATACGCCCTGGGGCGCAAATAAAGTTTATGCCGGCCATATTGGAGGTTATAGTGCATTGTGTGTAGAGGCTTTAGAAATTGTGCTTTCTAGAAGCTAAATAGGTTTCTATCGAGGTTCTTTTGTATACAAGTATGTAATGCCTTATTTTTTACTATTCTTCTGTGTCTTATTTGTTACTATTTCTGTTTATTCTGTCACCTGTTACTGTCTTACCTATTACTGTCACCTACTATTGTCCACTTAATGTACCTAAGTCGTGTCAAAATAAATGTTTTTCTATTCTATTGTATTCTAATGCCTGATGTATGAAATTGCGTTATATATCGGGAGCGAACAAAACCAAATTATCATAGTTGCTAAGTTACAAAAAAATTATCTGATTTGAATGTACTGTTGAAACAATAATTATCACTTGCAGCGAACGGGCTAAACAAGGTTCTACGATTTTTATCAAAACTATGCAAATATTTATTGCATTATTTTTACGGTTCCGTACCCGAAAGTTAGTGAAACATATTTACTAAGACTACGTCTCTCTGTTCTACATTCATGGGATTGTATCTCTTGAACAATAATTCAGAGATGGAAATATCACAAAATATTTGTTAAAATAGGTAACGAGTATACTAATCGAATCTCTTTATATAAAAATGAATCCCTATTTCCCTCGGTCACGGCATCACGCGTGCACGGCTGGACCAATTTTGCTAATTCTTTTTTGTTGTTTGTTTGTCAGGAGGTAGTTGTGAAAGAAAAAAATTAAGAAAACCGCGGGTCACAGCTATCTTAAAAATACAATTGGCGGTACGGAACCCTCCGGGTGCAAGTCCGAATAGAATTTAGCTAGTTTTTACATAACAAATAAAAGGCCATAAAAAGTCAATAAAAGTCGTCAGCATGTCCAAAATTGACGTTACAATGAACAAATTCTAGCATTCCCGCCATTTTCCTCCAGATAACATCTTTTGATTGTCCAACGCAGTTACATCAGTCAAATTACATGATTTAGTGGTTTCTTTGTATTGTTATAGCCATTTCTCACATTTGTCTCGACATTAATTGGTGTTTAATTGCTTCAAATTCAATTAATTGTAATGCAATTATGAATAATGTTCATCGTAGGGAATTGCGCAATATCCTAACCTAAAATATGATTGCGTAAGTCTATTGTCTGTTCTTCTTTTACGCATTAAAGGCGCAAGGGCCGTCATTTTCTTGAAATCCCTTCAAGAAAAAAATTCATAGACTTCATTATAATATAAAATGCGTAGTTGTTTCAAGAGATAATCCTGTAAAGTGCGATTCGCACTCGCAGACAGAAGCCTTCGTACTGCCACACACCATTTTTTATTAAAATATACGCCATAAAATGTGCCTAAACTAAAATTTCAACCTCCTTCCTTATGATTTAAAAGATTAGATTGCCCTTTTACTGTAGAACAGAGAGACCGACATTTTAAGCTCAATAATAGGGTTCTGTAGCGTTTGGGTACGCATAAAAAGTATGTAAAATAAATAATCAATAAAAAAGTTTATTTGTTCATTCCCAAAGAAAATCTATAGTAGATAATGACAAAGCACGTTACTGGGAATATAATGGGAATGTAAGAATGAAACGCATGTAACAAAAAGAATGATGAATATGTTGTTAGATGGAAGGGAAGATGAAGACGTAAGAAAAGATGGATTGATTATGAAAGAGACAACATGTAAGGAACGAGTGAATGATTAAATAGCGGCTAATGGAGGAGCAGAGAAGTGACTTCTGCGCCGATCCCAAATAAATTGGGTAAAGGGCAAGATGATGATATGATGGATGTCCAAAAAACAAACAATACAATCGGCAGTACGAAACCCTCGCTGCGTGTATCGCATTTGGTTGGTTAATTAGCTAATTGCGATAAGATACAAATCGTTCTATGGATGATAAACGCAATAATTTTTATTGTAGATTAATTATATTCGCAATCATAGACAAGATCTTTTGAGTGAAGGGGCTTGCTGAAAGTCAGGCTTTTGAATAATTGTAAGCGTTAAGTGGAAAATAATTACTGTAACTAATTACTGGGATTTTTTTATGTGAATAAGTGACGGAACGAGCTGAGGACACATCTAGTGGCGACCCCCGCCCATGACAACAGTAATGCGACTCAGTTAAGATTTGGATCTAATACTGAGTCGCATTCAACCTGCTGCGTCCATCACCCGAAACGGGGATGATACGTCTCATGCGCATGTGATACACATATTGGCATGAACAGAAGTGGTGATAAGAGTCCCTTGCATTTATAAAACATGATCAACTTTGCTTGCCTTTACTTTTGTTGCCATTATTTAAATTAAAAAATTACTCTGTCACATTATGACATACGAAACATTGCGTAATCAGTTCAACACGGCACGTTTTCGCGGTGTGAGTTCCATTTCACTCAGCTATTCTCTATGGAACGACGCGTTCGGAATTCAAATATACTTCCGATGACGTTTTGATGCTCTAACTTGACGTCCATTCGATTTTCCTGTGTGCATTCATATTTATTTATGAACTAGAAACTAAACATATATACGATATACAAGAAAGAAATAAACAAAAATTTTTCAATGACTGTCTATATACAAATGACAATATATATAATGCATAAGGTAAAAAGCTGTTATTCTGACATAACAAACAGACACTTCAGTTTTATCCGTAGGCTTGTAATTAGGTAAAACTCAGTGGAAGTAATACTCATTTGTTCATCCTAATAGCCTTTCACAATAAACGATTTGTATTTGTTTTATTATCTGTCAAAAAGGTCCATACATCGGTTCAACTGTCAAATGTGACTCTTATACTGTTCGGTAACGTCCGCGCTTAGAACAATGCCGTAATGCGCAACGCCGTCTTACTGCCTGTCACAGGTAAGCAGAGATATCAGATCGTCCAATAATTAATCTCTATCTCTAAATAGTATAAGGCAAAGAGCGTGGTGGCCCAGGGGCGCAGACGCCGACTTTCAATCTGATGTTCGCCTATTCAAACGCACGTGAACCAATGAGTTTTTCACTTGATAAATTTATGTAATAGCACGTTTTGAAAACGGTGAAGGATAAAATCATGAGGAAACTGGCATGTTTTAGAACGAAAAATTTGAAGATATATGACATATACGAATCCGGATTGAGAAAAAATATTTCATTCAAAAATTTCCTTAAAATTACAAACTGAACAAAAAAATCTCAAGTATATATCATTTATTTTTATATCTCAAATCAAAGATCAAATTTTCACACTCAAATAAATATAGGATATGATATTCTTCGGATTGAAAGTCGGCCGTGCCCCTAAACCACCACTATCTACCACGCTTGTCTACGCGCGGAGTGATCTATCTACCACGCCGATACACTGTGACTGCAATGGGTCAAAGATCAAGCAGGTTAGACACGACAGGCGACTGATAAGGAATGATAGGACTTCCTTTTCTATGTATAAATTAAGAGGCGGCTAGAATCAAAATGCGATGCCTATCACAACATGTTTTTTTTAAATAAGCGAGTTATAATATATTTGTAACTAGCGGATACCCGGCGTGAAACTACGCTAAAAAGATATACATTTTGTCCCTAATGCATTGTTTTAGTAGTCTAATTTAGACAATAGGATATTTTATAATAGTTCGTCTAAAACCATCTTTGCTTTATTGCCTTTGAAACCGCTTTAGGGTGCATCGGTTAGATGGATTCAAATTCTGTAACGGATATAATGAAGAAACAATTTTAGTGTTTATATATTCACGAGGTGGTCCTTGAATATCCTAAGTATTGCTGTTATGGGCGGAGGTAACCATTTAACATCAGGTGGTCAGCTCATCTCGTCTCTTTTATAACATATTAAAAACAACGAATCGCTCTTCAATTCTTGCCTAGGTATTCTTTACCGATAACATAAGTTAAGCAATTCCCCGCCGGGTCATTAGTAGGATAGGTGACCGTTTAGTGGCGTTTGAGCCGAGCAGGAACAGCAGCCATGTCGGACGCCTTCGGGTGGCTTGTAAACTCCGACACTACAGTAAGTCACACAAAAGAAAATGGCCTAAAATTGCGTTCTACAATTAAGTATCTTTCTGTCTATTGGATTATCTTTGCCAGGATTCATGTCACGTTATTTGAGTTAGGTACATCCTGTAGGCTTGTCCAGTATCCCTGGATCCCCCCTTCCATTGACATTTACGTTATAATACATCAACGGTTATAATGGTCAATCAAGCTTGATAAATATTCATTGACACCGCGTCACTAGCCCCAAACTAAGCATAGCTTGTAATTTGGAAATCAGAATAGATTACTGATAAATCTTTTGTAAATACATACAAAGGATAAACATTTATGTTCGTCTCACAAATGTTTTGGCCGGGCCGGAATCGAATGTACGACCTACAGCGAAGAAGCCCGCTAGTACCAACTGATATATGAGGCCAGGCAACTTCAGTATACTAAATTATCTAACTACTGAAATCGGTGAAAATCAAACCACATTACTACTTAAGTTATTAGAAGTATACAGATTTATTTACGTTTCAAAGTTAACACTAGCGATACTAATCAATATTGGAGTATCGAAGATATTTTTTGTTGCCAACTTGTTTTGACAATGCTACATTGTACAGATGCAAATGACTGTAAATAATTGAATTTGGAACTATCAGCGGGACGTCAGCATGACAGCTGTCAATAATAGTTTTTTGGCGCCGAGTATGAAGGAAGTGAAAAAGCGCTATTATCTCCATACATATTGAATAAATCCATACTGTCAGATGTCCGAATTGATCGCAACTATAAATATTAAAATTAATTGTCTTGAATCACGAAGCTTTTTTGCAAAAGTACCAATTAACTTGACGGATGAGTCATAGCCGTTTAACATTGTTTCCGACTGGTAATGTTTTTAAGTATATTTATTTTGATAACTCATCGAAAAAGAAATTCTCAGACACTTTTATTGGACATTGCGCGAAAAGAAAATTCTTGGTTGAGACGTTTTGCGACATGGTTTTCGTAATTTGATTACAATGTTTTCTGTCGTTCTGTGTAAGTCATAAGCTTAAGTTATTTATTTCAAAGTTATTAAGTTATTTCAAGTTACAAGAGATTTCTTCCAGCAAACTTTCTAAAAATAATAATACTCACAAACTTTTTTCGCAAATGGAGTATATTTTTTAGAAAAGCGTAAACTAACCTAAAAATCAAATGACATTCTTCCACCTTTAGAATTGTTTTTTGACCTAACTTTCGGAGGTGACCAAAACAGTTGACTAATAGATCTTATTCGAATTAAGTGAAATCTCTAACTGAATACGCTATACTCAATATAAGTCCTTGAAGAAATACCTGTCACTTTCATCTCATTATCGAATAGTGTAGCCAACGATGTCCATTTTGAGAAAAACCGTCAATTAGACTCTACATAAAAATACCTCGCAATTACGCCCTTATACCGTACTCATTAGGGTGTTTAATTGGATGGCTCGTAATCCACAAGGCAATCGGTTTATTTGGATGTAATTGTATGGGACGTGTATGGGCATCTGATGTTGGTTTTAATAGGCTTTTGTTTGTATTACTCATCGATACGCTAGTTTGATGGATGGGAAGACGTATTTGGATAGTTGGTGAACGGAAATTAATACCGGTGTAAGTATTCTCGCAGCAGCCTGCGAATGAAACCTACTCTCTTGAAGCTAGAGTGTATGGGCTGTGAAGATTTCTGAAATGATTGAGTTGAGAAACGGGAGAATACGAAACACTTAATCCAGTGGAGAGCTCCTAAAAAGTAGATACTATTTCTCTAGGGAAATAACTACTGCCTCAAGGTTGAGGTCACGGAGGACAAAGAGGCAAGCGCTCCGTTTGACCTAGATAGCTCAATTAGATTATTACCAATTAGTTTTTTTGTGCATACATGAAATATACAAACATGTATTTCCTACATACATTCATAAAAATGTATACAACAAAAGTATTAAACTAAAAGTGGCGTGAGGTATGCTACAGCAAAAACGCCTCGGCTCAGCAAGTTAACAAGTGTGAGAGTAGAATAATGTCTACTCTCACACTTGTTAACAGCAGACGCTAGACTGTCTGAGATAAACAGTTAGAATTTTGCATGTGCAACAATAAAGAAACATTTTAGTTAAGTTGTTGTACCCTTGTTGAGAATTTATCCGAATTGACATCATCAATTGAATCGGTGGACATAAGTACCTTTTAATTAATTCGTTTTTTGATACGAAGTAAATGATGGAATTAGCAATACTACTTAGTTATGAGAGTCCAAAGTAAGTAAGTAAGTAAAGCAAACAGACTAAGTTATTTACATAAAACCAAGAAAGCATGGTGTAGTTACCGGGTGCTGAAAACCTGAGTGGCTTATCTAACTGAAAATTCAATCCGTAACATTCATCTCAGTTAATGGCGGATGGCGTGAAAGCGGGGACGCGGACTGTCACTGTCAAAATGACATTGGCAGATGTCACGGCGGCGGCTAAATGGCGGGCCCTCACCATTACAGTCCCGTTAACTTCGTAATGACTTCGTTCGCACTTTATACTTTTGACACATGACTTTTTTACGATGGAATATTATCATCCAAAATAAATTAATTAAAAAAAAAATTTACAATAAGTTGATTACGATATTGGTGAACTTTAAATATATTATTATGAGTAGTGGTACAGGAATATAGGCTTCAAATAATATGATTACCTAAACATTCATAAGAAAACTATCGTGGTTCGAAATTTGACATAAATTATCACTTGGCTAGCTATCACATCATTAACAAAATAAAACTAGAATTAAACTACTTTGACAAAATAAAAATAATTTGACTAGACAAGCATACATGGTGGCATCTATAAAAAAAAACACTATCGGTCAGTGTTGCTGTAAAATTGAATTTTGTTTATGTAGAAATGATCAACAGGAAAATATTTTGAAGCGACATACCATCAATCATAACAAAACGCATGCTCTCTTCAATTAAATTCGGAATCAGAGTTTGTTTTATAGTCTTGGTGTCTTAAAACACGGACTCCTGCATTATTTTATTGCATTTGATATGTTTCGAAACCCACATCATGGTCATAGCAAGATATTGAAAAACTATTTTTGTTTAACCTTTGGAGGTAGAAAGCTCAGTGTCCGTTCAAATTAACTTACAAATATGTAAAGTTCAAAGACACTGGACACTCCCTTTAACTTAAATGTCAAAAATGGTAGCTCTTGTTTTGCCATTGAAAACTGACCCAGAGGTAAAAATACCGACAAATTTTGAGTATCACTTCAAAAAAGACAGGAAATTTATATTTGTAACTAAATACTTTAATATTATCTAAGCCGACCATAAATGTGTGATGGAGTTGTTTTTTTTTATCATTTTTGTTATTATTGTTTCTTATAAAAGGTAAACTCTTGTTGCCAGACTTAAAAAAATGGATGTTTTGAATTCGGCTATATGTTTTCTTTTTTGTATGTTTACAACGCAATTTCTTACCTAGTTGTTTGAATCCGAGGTAAAACCGTAAAATTAGTAATTAAAGCATTGAAAACAGCTTATTCGATTTAAATCTGCCAATTCTTGTTTAGCTTGCAATCATTTTTTATCTTAATGATATAAACATTTTTAATGTTTGAGTTGATAAAAAACAAAGTTTTTAATCAAAAACTAAATCCAAGGACTGATTAAAAAATTGTTTAAAAAATACATATTTTAATGCTTGCAATGTTGTAAGACGATTAAAAAAAAATATTTGTCATAAATGCCATGTTATGTCATTCATATTATTATATTATAGACGTCAAAAATGTAGCAACAAAAAACCTATGACATGGTATGAATAATTCATCGGTGACGAATTGTTGCGGCTGTCACATTTTATCAATTGTCACACTTTACCTTCCTTGTTTATATTCAGTAAGTATAGCTCTACAATGTAACGCTTGGTACATATTATTGAATTAAAGTATAAATCTAATCATTGGTATTCTGATGGAGTTTCTGAGCTTGGGAATAAATCTCGAGTTTGTGACACAAAGTCGTAATCCGTGGGTAATCTCATGTATCTACCATTTGAAGATTAAATGATGTAATTAACCTTTAATGAGAAAAAATAAAGTATTAAGTATATAAACATAAAGTAAGGGTTGGAATAGACATAAACTTAACAAATATTAGCTAAAACATAAAAACTGACTGTAATTTGACATATCTGTGTGCATGTAACGTGCCTAAGGAGCTCCTGTGACACGTTATATGCTCACTAATACGTTACTTGTGTGTAAAATTTGACGTGTGAACGATACTTAAGATCGAAAGTTATAAATGAATTTGAGCCTGAAATTGAGTTTGAGTTTAATATTATCCCATTGCAAGAATCCCATCCCATCCCATGTTCCCATAGTACAAAGTGGCTTAGACTTTGTACTATGGGAACCACATTAGTGATACAATACTTAAACAATACTTATTTATTTTGTAATTACCCAGACACAGAAACATCTATGTTCATCACACAAATGCGTGTCCTAGGTGGGAACCGAACCCATAGCCTTTTTTAAAAAAACGCTTGATAGTTAGGCGATAAACTATTACTATGGGATTTTGTTACTTTCATAATATTTTTTACTTTACACACATTTGAACGTAAATGTCGTCTGACAACCGATTGTCAGATTGTGAATCAAGACAACGTCTGTCAAGACTGCTATTTTTTGTCTTAACGTCTTGTGTATTGCCATTCTTAAAAAACGTTAGCATTTAAAAAAAGAAAAACTTGGTTTATATAAACGCGGAAAACCAATTAACTGGGATCGGATAAGTGTTAGGAAACAGATCAGTAGGACAGAAAAGTATAAAGTTCATTGACCTTGACCTTGCCGATACAAAATGAAAATCGATCGAAGGCATCGATGCCGACTCGATGCGTACTATCGAGTCGGCGCCCGGCGTGCTATCTCGCTGACATATCTCTCGGTTCTCACGCGATGCAAATTCAAATACGGACAGTCCGTTATCTTGGCAGCATTGTTTGTTTCTATGTCATGTTGGTACCAGTTGATATGCAATTTTATACTGTCAGCAACAGAAGAAAATACGATTTAATTTGTAGACTACCCCGAAAAACGTCTTTTTTATGTGAAGAAATGACAGTATGAGCTGAATACCTGGTGATAAGTGCCCATAAGAACAGGAACGACTTAGGTCCTCCCCGGCCAAAGCATAAGAAGGCTCAAGTCTCACCCCGTTGCGCCCGTCACCCGAGGCAGGATCTTACGTCTCATGCGCATGTAATTTCACCGGCGTACACAGCAATGCCAATGCTCCGCTGCTTTTCAGCAGATTACCAGGCGATTTTTTGCTCGATTTTTCTACTTATGTAAAAAATTATATGCTTTCCCAAAATGCCCTATTATTCTTATTATTTTGCTTTAATATAAATTTTGTGGCCGAATATACTGGCAATTCTAACAAGTAATGTTTAATTCTTTCTGTAATTCGCAATTCATCGTACACTTTTGATGGAAGAAAGTCACGACTTGCCATTTTATTATCACAAATATTTTATTGGACTATTCGACATTTCACCTATGAATCATCTGTTTAAGCCGGTGCACTATTAAAAGAGGTTATTCTTGATAAATGAATTGCAAAATACTTCAAAATAACGTTCAAATTCAAGCATGCAATTAAAAACACGCTTTGGTATAATATTATTCAATGTTTACTCTGTGGTCGTGCCTGAAGAGATTCGCGATCGTGCTACAAACAAACAAAGCAAACAAACAATATTTATTTATCATTAAACTATGTTAGTTATCTAGTGGTTCCTATACCACATGAGTTACAATCGATAATACGTTTAACAATGATGTTATTATGTTGTGGTGGATTAGCCATACTTGCCGAACTAGATGAGAACTGTGCCTCGGCAGGCAGGTTTTGTCCTCGCACACATTCACAGGAAGCGTTATTTATTACTTTCATAAATTAGAAAACTTTCTTTAAGTGAAGTATATCTTTAATGTACTAAGAATTGATCTTCAAAGGTCAGAAACAGAGAAAAGAAATTAAAAAAAAAATAAACAGGTATTAAAGTTATATTGCAATAGCATTTGAGCTAAGTTCTCCGTAGTACTGCCACCAAGCAGTAATGCACTCGCACTGTAATTTTACCGATACCCTGTGAAATTACAGGCGCATGAGACGTGACATCGGTGTCTCCGAGTGACGGGTACAAGGCGATACGACTCCAGCCTTCTCATAGGGAGCGGAGTCGTTTTACTGTTGTTTATAAGCAGCAGTAACCACTTAATATAAGGTGGGGTGTCGTTTATGAGCAAATTACAAATAAGAGCTGGTCACGACGGCAAGCGAAACCAAAATATTAAACCGATTTTAATTAAATTTGTATGGGACCAATCTGAAAGTATGTTATATCATTTCAAAGATGTATTTTTTTTTTTTTTTCAAAAACGTTATATATATGACGGAGTATTGAGAACTGAAAGAAGACTTGATAATCTCCTAGAAGTCAGTTCAAGAATATCAACATTTCACACAGCGCCAAACTAAGCATGCCTTGTACTGTAGGAATCAGAATTCTGATACAATACTTATATAGTAGGATTTATACATCCGTAAAACATTGACACCCAGACATCGGTTGAGTTACGCAAGCGTAACAAACAAACTCTCAATCGCATTTATAATATTAGTTAGGATTTCAAAAGCATTTATAATCACTACAGTCTTAACAAGGTTTAAAACACGCAATACACGAGGCCTATAATTCAATATAAGAGTACTCTTTATAAGGAGTCGAAGGTTCAATTCCGATCAAGCACCTGCGCCGGCGCCTCCGCCCGCGCATAAAGCCAACACTCTTCATAAGCAGACCGAATAGCGGACCACCGAAAGGTACGTAGAATAACTATGCCAAGAGAGATGGGTCCGGAAACGGACAGCCGCGGCGGGTTCGCGGATGTGCAACGTTCCCGTGTTCCCGCCACTAAGCAGAGGACACCGTGGGGTTTAGTGGGTCTAGTCCCACATAACCGCTCTCCCCGTGACAGGGCAGTATGCGAGTGCATTTCCACACGAAAAATAAAAGGTAGAAAAATTATTATATTATTATTTTGTAGTGAAAAATGTATTTATAATGAGATATAAAATAAATAATGTGTATGATTAACAAGTATCTTTATTTCAGGCAAAAAGAAATTAAAAATAAGTACATTGGCCTATAGATAAATACTTAAGCACGTCTAATTAACGTATGTCAACGTCTTATGTGCTTGTAATTACACATAACACGGTGTAATTACAAGCACGGTTCGCACAGTTTTATAGTATGTGTGACGTAGGTCAAATACAATTCCGTAGTAGATACATAATTTTGATCTATCTCGTAAGGTTTAGCCTGCATTTGTAATGTAAGCACACAAAAATATGTTTTTTACGACATCACATTACAAATCATTGAATTTCTCAGTTTTTCTCTACTATAATATACATTTATACTACATAGAAACCTTCCTCTTGAATCGCTCTATCTATTGCTGTAAACTGCTTTTAAATACGTTGCGTAGTTTAAAAGATCTAAGCGTACAAACAGCGGGAGCGACTTTGTTTTATACTATACTAGCGACCCGCCCCAGCTTCGCACGGTTAGTAAAGCATCAGTGTCGTATCAGAAACTACCCGTGCGAAGCCGGGGTGACTTGCTAGTCTATTAAACATATAAACCTTCCTCTTGAATCACTCTATCTATTAAAAAAAACCGCATCAAAATCCGTTGCGTAGTTTTAGAGATTTAAGCTTACATAGGGATATAGGGAAAGAGAAAGCGACTTTGTTTTATACTATGTAGTGATAAGGTAGCCAATCATAGCCATATACAATAACATAATAATATTATTGGTGTGTGAATATGACTCCGCCCCTTTTTGTCAAAATAAAACACATTTGTTCGCTTACAAAATTAAAAAAAAATTATTGAAAGTATGCTCCATCTGCAGCTACAACCTTCGCCCATCGTTCAGGTAGTTTTCGTATTCCTTGCTGGAAGAAGTCCTGGTCTTTTGAGCTTATCCAGTTGTCAATCCAAATTTTGATACTTTCACATGAAGTAAACTTTTCTCCAGTAAGGTCTGTCTGCATCGTCCGGAATAGGTGGTAATCCGAAGGAGCTATGTCTGGTGAATATGGCGGGTGGGGTAACACTTCCCAGTCCTGTCCCTCTAAATATCTTTTTACGACTTCTGCGGTATGCGGTTTGGCATTGTCATGCTGAAGAACTAATTTGTTATGTCTATTCACCCATTCTGGTCGTTTTTCTTCTATGGCTCGCTTCAAACGCATTAGTTGTCGTCGGTAAACTTCTCCATTAATAGTATTTATATAATAATTCAATTACTAAATAATTTATTATATTTTTTGGGTCAGACAGGGCTTGAACCATCGCGAAACTTCGTAGTAAAGCATCTTATACGAATACATTTGTAAAAAAGAAAACATTTTGTTTAAACCCGTCTCTATCACATCGCTCTGCTTATGCGCGAATGAGTCCTTAGCAATTATCGATAACTATCGATAGACAAGGCCGATCTATCGATAACGATGTATTGCACAACACTATTATATCAAACTATATAATTATGTGGGTAAAATCTCTTTTCAATGTCATCAGTTTTTGTCATGCAAATAAGATGCTCGGTTAATCCGAATCTCGATCCTTTAGATTGAAAGCCGATAACGTTCCACTCAGCCATGGTACCGGGGTTGGTTTATACTGTCAATTCCCACCCAGGACAAACATTTTTATAACGAACATAGATGTTTATTATGCAATATTTACAAAAAAAACACAGTATATAAGTATTATATCAGTTGATTCGTATAGTACAAGCTATGCTTAGTTTGAGCTAGATGGCGCTATGTGAAATGTTAATTAACATTTTGTTAAGGAGTACTATGACGGCTCTGTGGCCTAGTAGCCCTGCCTTTGAAGCGAGGGGTCCCGGGTTCGATTCCCCGCCGGGGAACACTGTGTGGTGAACATGAAGTTTTTTATCGGGTATTGGGTGTATTTCTTGTGTTTGTCCATGCCATCTGCGACACGGGTCCTAGTGCAGAGGTAGGAGTGTGTTAACGTTTATTTATTTACCTAAAAAGGGCCCTGGATTGTTGGCAACACTGTCTCAGCGTCTCAGCTACCAAAGTGTCATTAACTGGTATCATATTTATCTAAATAGCTTAAGGCTATGCAGTTATGGTAATAACTTTATTTCCATTCTTAGCTAATTCTAATTCCCTTGATATATGAGGTCTGCAAACAAAATGGCGCCCCACTTGATAAAGATTATATTTATGCATGTAATAGATTGCAATTCAATCCCAAGGAAAATCTACCTTATTACGTAAATTACCATTTGCAAAGTTATTATTGAGTTATAGAATATTTGTTGTGAGCTATAAAAACAAATAGTACTATTAGACGGCCCCGTGGCGTGGCCCTGCCTGCGAAGCGGTCTCGGGTTCGATTCCCGGCCGGGGCGAACTTTGAGTGGTGAGTATGAAGTTTGTTCTCGGGTCTTAGGTGTTTGTGTTGTGTCATTGCGTCTACGCCACCTGCGACACAGAATTCTAGTACCGTACATTTAGAACCGTACATTTTTCCGGGATAAAAAAGTATCCTATGTGCTATTCTAGACTATAATCTATCTCTGTGCCAAATCTCATCCAGGTCCGTTCAGCCGTTCTGCCGCGATTGAGTAACAAATCCATCCATACATACAAACTTTCGCGTTTATAATATTAGTAGGATAGAGCGCCCCCCAAAAAATCTAAATATACCTATTCAATGTACAGAATCGGATTTGTTACAGTTTTATTATACTTTATATTATTATATAATAAAAAAATTACAAATCCAAGTATTTTTTAAGAATTCTACAGAAATAAATGACTTTCAAGTAAAGATAGATATAGATTTAAACCAATCACTAGTTTATGAAGAATTTCCTTATATTTTGAAAATATATAATATATAATATTAATATATTTCAAATTGTTCAATTCGTCATTCAGTAATAATTATTGACAAAAGGTTACAAAGCCTTAGTCGGTATGTTAATGAATTCCACTGATAAGAGGAATTGCATAAAATTCAATTTGCAAGGGCTTGATAAGAATTGAGTTAGCATTGGACCTAATTAATGTACCTACAGTAGCCTAGACTTCTTGCGTTGACAAGAAGTGTTAAATTCCAAATTCTAGTATCTTGGGTATTTCTATTCAAGTTCCAAGTAAATACGATGCATGTTTGACAGCTTTGTATATATGTCAGTGGTGTTGTTACTTTACTGTCATAAATGACAGATTAATAAGAAACTAAACAAATCGGCTTCAATTCTTTCTTTCTTTATTTCTCGCCCTGAAAACCCTACCATTTACAAAAAAATCGGTCAACAATGGGCGAAGAAAAAAGTCATAAGAAAGCTGAATACTTGGATGGTTACTTGAATGGTTTTGTTCCAGTTATTTTGATTTAAAAACCAAACTATTAAACATATTATGATGCAATTTCTACCTGAAAGTATAATATATAAATAAATAAATATTCATGGACATTTCACACAGCGCCATCTAAGCCCAAATTAAGCATAGCTTGTAATATGGGAACTAGATAACTGATAGAATACATATACCTATTACTTTTTTGTTGTAAGCATTTATAATACATATTAACACCCAAATACAGAACAAACATTTATATTCGTCATACTAATGCTTGTCCTAGGTGGGAATCGAACTCACGACCTACAGAGCAGAAGGCACTACTACCACCTGAGCTATGAGGCCAGTAACATTACATATAAAAATAAAATTTACCAAACCAATTCCAATTAGGTAAAGAATTTCCAATTAGGTCTTGGTACTGGTTTTGGAAGGTAATAATATAATTAGTATTTAGGCTGCTTACGATGCAGACATGGTGTTAAACTCAATATTCTTTTCGCACCTAAACCCACGCACGGCTCTTACAAACCAATGATTATTGGATGGTTGGGCACCTCACTTACAAACAAGCATTGATTATTGGATGGTTGGGCGCCTCACTTACAAACAGGCATTGATTATTGGATGGGTTTGGCAGTTACGTTTGTAATTCAAGAAATAAGTACCCAATTCATCATGATTATAAAGCGTGTTTCGCTCACTTAACACTTAACTTACAACTCATACTTACAAATCTTTGATATAGTAATTTATTGGTAATCGTTATTACAGATAATATACAGAACTTATTATATAAACAACTATACTGGAGATGGACGGGACATGATTAGAGAAACAGAAATGGTCAAGGTTAATAACAGAATGGTATCCACGAGAAAGCAAAAGAAACAGAGGAAGACAAGCTGTGAGATCTTCTTCTTATTGTATCAATGTTTCAGGCAAGTTTACCGATGTCACGATAAAACTTTGCCACCTCAATATCTCTATTAGTGGCTGTGCAGGTCATCCAAAGTGCAGGGGACAGGGGACATACAAGTAAACGGGACATGAACTGAACTGGGGGTCCACACCCAGTTTGGAGCTCGGCATGCCCCATTTACACAGGTTCTGTCTGCAGCGTATGAGATGGGGGGAAGACATCAAGACAAGTGACTGATTTAAAAACATGGATAAAAACTCGATTACAATAATTTCATCCCTTATTCATAAACATCCAAATCACACAGTGTACATGGGGCGAAGAAAAAAGTCACAGTAAAGCAAAATACGCAATTTCTTTTACTTGAATCACATTTTTTGTCTGTTTTTTTGATTTAACAATTAAACTAATTAATCGACTACGTAATTAATTATCAAAAATGTTTTGCAAATGGAAACTTTTTACAAAAAGTACCATGCGCCAGAGGAAGAGAAAAAAAAAATGTACCATGGCATTTTGCTGCAACTATAATGACCGTAAAATTCTCAAATCATATATCATCTTCATTTCCACAAAGGTTTGCGCAATTAAATCTGCGTTTTGAGGCGAAATGCGAAATGATCCAAATCGACTTTTAATATTATGTTACCAACAAAATATTTTGTCGGTAACTATAAAGATGGCAACTAAAAAGAAGTTTAAATCACATCATTCATTTAAAACATTCATTTTTACCAACAAAATAATCTAAACTACCTAATAATGCTAAAATTTATGAACCGTGAAACTTTATACAAATTGATGTTAGTCCTAATATCATACTTGTTGCCGTCTCGGGGTTTCACCCGCGTAGTTCCCGTTCCCGTGGAAATACGGGGCTAAAATATAGCCTATGTTACTCGCTGATAATGTAGCTTTCAATTTGTGAAATAATTTTTAAAATAGGTTTAGTGGTTTAGGCGTGAAAGTGTAACAAACGAAAAAATAAACTAACTTTCGCATTTACAATATTAGTTAGGATTTTGCTATATCTAGTAAACTTTTTTAGTTTATTTGATACTTGCGACCTTCCCTGACTTTGCATGGGTGCAACCTAATAATGACGATAGTTTTATATAGGTTAAAATGTTTGTACGCCACTTTGGCAGTATCTAGAGACCCAATATGCTTAAGACATTGCATATTTTAATCCCCTAGGTACACAGAATAAATGACAATTCATTTCGTTTACAAGTTATCTTGCAAGAGATATTGTAATTTCGATAATAATACAAAGAAAATGCTTGATTTTCTGAGTATGGTAAGCACGGGGGTCTTATCGCTGCGCAAACGGAAATCTGTGAGTTATGAAATTCGCACTTTAACCATCTGGTAACGCTATGACTACCACAGGAAGTACAGGAACTTAAAGAAACAAAGGCGAATACAGACAAACTAACAGATAATATTTCGTGAGTAACGTTTCAGCGAAAAGAGCGAATGATTCAGTGAGTTGGTGCTATTTGTAGAATGAATTTTCCAGGGAAGTTCGTTTGAAACCGTGATTTAATTTAAAAACTTAGTTTAGCAATATTTATATTGATTTACTGACATACTTATAGATTTACGACGTTATGGAGTGATTACCTATTATAAATGCAAAAGTAAGTTTATTAAAAAAAAAAAAAAACGGTAACACACTCATACCTCTGCACTAGGATTCCCTGTGTCCCAGATGGCATGGACAAACAGAAACGCACGACTTCACTTAATAAATCACTCTATCTATTGCTGAAAATATAATTAAAATACATTGCGTAGTTTAAAAGATCTAAACCTATAATAAACAGCGGGAGCGACTTTGTTTTACGAGTATAATATGTAACGAAGTACAAAACGCAAATGTACAATGAGGCACTGATCCTAGCACATTTTATCAAATAAACATCTCGTCTAAAAACACGATGTCACATACAAATGGGAAAAATCACAGCGAGGGCCGAATTGCAAAACTGTTGCAACAGCCAAGGTCTCCGATGTGTGATGTCTAGAAATCCGCACTTACTCGAAACTGTTTATATTACACTCACTTATTTGGACACCACTTAACCGTGGCTTAGTTGGTAGTAGCCTGCCTTCGAAGCAAGGGATACCGGGTCCGAATCCCGGCCGGGGCACACTTTGTGCGGTGAGCATGAAGTTTGTTCTCGGGTGTTGTGTTTCTGTGTTTGTCAAAGTGCAGAAGTATGACTGTGTAAACGTTTAACGTATGAGTTACTACTTTAACTAAACTTTCACCCCCTTTTTCACCCCTTTCAAGCTTTATTTTCGCGATAAATAGCCTATGTCCTCCTCTTCAAAGTTTAATTTATGTCTATACCAAAATTCATCGGAATTTGTTCAGCGGTTTACATGTGAAAACGTAGCAGAGATACTTTCGATTTTTAATATCGGTTTGGATTGGATAAAAAATCGGGTTGTGATGAAAGGTATATTTTAAACGTACGTACAACTAGTTGCAAATAGATAGCTTTTACAATAATTATTGGCTAATCGTTTGAGCTGACAGGACGGTTAGTCAAATGTCAAAATGATCTGACATGCGCAACCGGGCTAATCTTGATTGAACGTTTGGGCAATGATGAAAATTGCAAATTTAATTAATGTAATTTCATCAGGTGCACTCAATAATTTTTTGTAGTTAACTCCGGCCATAATCTTCAATGCCGAATATACATATGCCGAAAACGATAACCGTTGGGGTAGACGAGTTCTTGAGTGGAGACCGTGAGTAGGCAAATGTAGTGTAGGGCGCCCCCCGGCCAGGTGGAGCGACGACTTGCGGAAGGTGGCTGGTAAGAAGTGGTTAAGGAGAGCCGAATGTCTCAGTGGCGCTTAATAGGAGAGGCCTATGTCCAGTAGTGGACATGTATAGGCTGATGATGATGATGATAATCTTCAAATATACGACTCAAGTATTCCCCTAGCTAAGTAAGAAGACGCAAGTATAACGTTGCGCCCAAATGGTTTTAGATTATTACAAGATTATCTTTTCATAATCACTAATAGCTTGTAAATTACGTTTCCGTTTTAATTAGCGATAGTAAATGTCTAAAACCACTTTAAAATCAATGTTTTAAACCGAAATAATCAAATTGAATGCCAAGGCAATCTACAACTAAAACATTTTAAGGAGAGAATTTAGATTTTTTTATGTTTTCTAGCTGTGTTACTACCTAATGGTTTTGCGGGTTCATATTGATCGCGTCCGTAGGGAGTACCCTCAGTCTCTACTAATGTCCCCAGATTACTGCCACCACCTGGTGGCACCAACCCACCGCTAAGCAGAGGCGCATTCGCGCTGCTGCGTTCCAGTGGGTGTGGGTGCCGGTAAAAGTACAAGCGCATGACGTGTCACGTCTGTCACAACGAGATGCGACTCGGGTCTTCTCATATAAGTACGGGAGGACAGTCGTATTGCTGTTGTTTATGGGAGGCGGTAACCACTTGATATAACGTGAGCCGTCTGCTTATCTACCTTTCTTTATCACATAAAAAAGATAAAGAACAGCATAGTAGCTGTAGCTACGAACTGACGTGTTCTTAGCAAAGTTTCGAACTAATGAAATTTGTATGAGACAACAGCAGAATAGACTGTATCAATAAAATAAAATGAAATCCTTATCGGCCAGCTATTGACGAAGAAATCGCGCAAAAAGTAATCCTTGTTTTGAAGCATAAAATAAACAAATTTTGCGAAGTTTTTGTCTCATAGTTTTAAGGGGTCACCAATTAATTACGTGCGTGCAATTTTATACTATTTCTTGAAGAAAAGAAGCCCCCCTTCTTTTCTTCAAGAAATAGTATAAAATTGCATGAAAACTTCTACAAAAACATAAAATATGGTTTAATCTTTTCTTAATAAACCCAACGCTTTCGAGCGTAGATTACTATATTGTATTTATTCTAAGCATATATGCATTTTGAACAATGTTGCATGAGGACAGGGGGGCGGAGGGGTGGCAAGTCTCCCCAGCTAGGGTCAAATTGCCAAAGCTATGTTGTAAATTATATGGTATTAAAACTTATTACAAATACACATTGGAAGCATATGTAAACATAAACCGTTATCGTAAATAAAGAGGCCAATATAATATCGCCGATAAAATACTTCAGATTACGATATCATATATTATCGACATTGTACATGTTCATACTGAAAGTCCTTTGATGTGTAACGAAGCTATAAAACTGATTTCTTAAGGCTAATGCGGTATTTAGACTGCTAATTATTGTGTTTCCGCAAATGATCTCATTTCTGTGTGAATTTTGTTAAGTAACAGTTCCATTTTCGTTGATTTTTATTGTTATCATTTCCCTTTGTTGGCACATATCAGTAATATTCATAAAATATACTTACAAGCATTCTTTGGCCGTATTTTGAAACTTACAAAAAGGAAAACAATTAAATTAACAAAAGTGTTAAGATTTATTATCGTAATAAACTAACTTTAACTCCAAGAATTGCAAAACATCGGTTTTCAGGCCTTTACTTTCAGTTGTATAACAAACTATAGATACCAAATTTTAGGGTTGTTTGGGTGTAATTATTAACCTTAGAGGGGTTATAATGTATTTTGAAATATAGTCGAAATAAAAAATATGGTCTGTGAAATAGTGAAACGAAGCCCTTGCATATGAAATAAAACAGCCATAGATGATTGATTGACTGATGTTGGATATTTATCGCTCTTACTGACATCATCGTCTTAAGATTTATTGCAATGATTAATTTCACAATTAAGTAATCCTAATTACAAATTTCAAGTAGATTTGAGTTTTGGTCGTACAAGCACAAAATTAATAAAAGAACTTCACTTGCTTCGTTCCCTAGTTCTTTAAGCTAAACTTCATTACTTGGTTATCGATTTTGACCGACATTTCACCAGTCGAATCACGCATAATATTCAGTCCCCAAACCTCATTAATCTCTAGAACTTCAAATATGTTTGAAAAACTCACCCGACACAGCGCGACGCCAGTGTCCAGCCTATCCAAGAAGTTGTCAGCAGTGATCCTCAGCTCAGGGTACAGCACGGTGAGCCACTCGGCTAAATCCTCCTTCATAGCATATAAATACTCCTCCGAAGACTTGAAGGGCCTGAATGGCCTCGCTTCGAGGAGCACAGCGCCGGCGGCCGCCATTATGTCTTGTGGTGTGATCAGCAGGACATTACTGGTTCTGGAACAAAGAGAAACAAATTTTTTTAGGTTGGTAGAATAGGACCAAAGTTGTCGACATAACCCAGAAGATTAGCAAGCTCAAGGTGGCAGAGGACTGGCTAACTATGCTGAAGAACCGATTACTGTTGGGGTAGACGAGTTCTTAAGTGGACACCGAGTGGGCAAACGTTGGAGCGCCAGCCAGTGGAGGGATAACTTGTGGAAGATGACTGGATGGAAGTAAATGGGGAGAGCTATAGACCAAACTTATGGGCCTTAACTGAAAAATTCCTTTGTCCAGCAGAGAACTGAGGTAGGCTGATAATAATTATGATGATGTTTGTCCCTTACAAGCATCATCCTTAGGGACATTTATCATATAGGATAAATTCTTGATTGAACTGTAAGTGCTTACCAGCATTCATATACAGTAATACATCTTAATTACCTTTGCCCTACGAAAGTGTGAGAAACTCAAGTCTCATATTAAACTGGAACACAGCGACGCGAGTGCACTATCACTTGACAACCAATAACCAGGTGTGATGGCAGTACTACTGCGGACGAACTCTGAATAGGGTCCAACTACTGCAGGTGTACGGGCTGAGAATGCTCACCTACGGCTTACAACAAGCTCTTTTCACAACTGATCATGATTTTAACTTTGATTGCAAAACATATTTGCCCAATTGGTCTAATGAATGGTCTTGTTGCTCCTGTCAGTCAGCTGTCAGCTCATAATTTGGTAAATGATGTCGTCTAGACCACGGCAATATGTTTTGTCACGCGACGTTCAATGTTTCGGGATTCAAGAGTGGTTGACACCGGTAACCCACTCATTAGGAGCGGTAATTAATTCGAAGGTCTTGGACTTCGAAGGTCGGGAGGACCTGAGGCGGAGCTATTGTTTATGGGCGGGGGTAAACCCTTTACATTAAATTCCTACATATATTAAGTTAGAGCCTTCTTACAGATTTTTAGAGGTTCTTACATATATTACATTAGAACCTCACAGCTCAGTGACTGGCTTTCAGTCGGTAAACTAATAAAAAGGTGACACAATGGGCGGTCTTATCGCTATAAAGTGATCTCTTACAGACAACCTTTGGATGGACAAGAAGTATTAGAAATGAGAAAGGCATTGCATCTATATAGTCATACTAAATTTTAATATTCAATTGAATAATTCAAAACAAACGTTATATAATGCCATAGAAAATCTGAAGCACTTATAAAGGGTGTACGCTTGTTACGGGTGAATAGAACAATAATTATTCCATTTAGGGTTCATTACACGCTGAAGTGGAACCGTGAAAGCCGCGATCACTGGACCTCGTTACCAGGGTTGGCGATGCGTACACAATTACTATATACTCGTAGCATGTACTTTTCAATCAATTAATGGACAGTGGAGTGCAATTATAAGGCAAAATAACGGTTTGACTAAACATCATCATTCATAGGTGCAGAGGCATTACGATTCCCTGTGTCGCAGATGGCATGGATAAATACAAGTTATTTATAAATTTAATTTAATTTTCTTATTTTAAAAAGTCAACATAGACATTTTTTTTAATGTGAAATTGTGAAGCAACTAGCTGAGGGTCCACCTGGTGGTAAGAGGCGACCCCCACCCATGACAACAGTAATGCGACTCAATATAAGATACGATGGGAAAAAACCGGCCAAGTGCGAGTTGACTCGCGCACGAAGGGTTACATAATATAGGTAATACATAATACTTAGAGAGTTGAAATTTTCTGATGTATTTCTGTGGCCGCTGTAACAACAAATACTAAAAGGATCATGTACCTACGAGATCATGCGTTCTCATAACTAACTTAAGCACTTTTTTGAACCCCATCGGACCGTCCATAGGGAAGAACCAGCAAGAAACTTAGAAGAATTATGTGTTTTATTTTTATTTATTTTATTAATAGAACACCCAACTCAGAATTACACTGAAAATACAAATATTATTAAGTTGTTTACAGACTTAGTGTACCCGTGACACCTTGACTGTAATGCGTTGTTAATTGTAATCACTACATAGTATAAAACAAAGTCGCTTTCTCTGTCCCTATATCCCTATATATGCTTAGATCTTTAAAACTACGCAACGGATTTTGATGCGGTTTTTTTAATAGATACAGTGATTCAAGAGGAAGGTTTATATGTATAATACACTAGCAAGTCACCCCGGCTTCGCACGGGTAGTTTCTGATACGACACTGATGCTTTACTAACCGTGCGAAGCCGGGGCGGGACGCTAGTGCGTTTATATTTTAGCAGCCCTGTATAGCTCTGTGGGCACTCGACCAACCGCGACAGGTAAATGACCCGTTCTATGCAAAACCCAGTGCGTCTGCCACTGGAGCAGCAGTTGTTATGTCAACTGACATAACTCCATAATAATTTCACACTACAACATAACATGGCTACATAACTCGCCTACGCAAATTCTATTCACCTACTAGCTGTTCTTTGTAACTACGTAACTTTTTTTGCGCGGTACCCTAAATCTTTTATCTTTTTAAAAGAGTAGATGTTAAAGTGCAACTTAGACTCCTTTTAACATCAGCTATCTGGCAGCAAAGTCCCTTCAAAATCAGTCCAGCCGTTTCGGAGATTACTCGGAAGAGACGGACAGACAAAAACCTAAAAAAATGTTTTTTGTTATAATTACCGTGAAGGTATTCATAACGTATTTTTACTAAATTCGTATGAAAGTATTCATACGAATTTAGTAAAAATACGTTTGAACTGCCTAGACCGGCTTACTCTCGAGAGGCGAGAGTGAATGGGTTTTAATCTCCACGGGTGTAGGCATTTGACTTGAAAATATCGGTAATTATGAAAAAGTGCAAGTGCATTTTCCTATACTTTTGATCCCGCAAAATTGTGAAATTCCTACGGGATTATGGTCATTTTCGTTATGATTATTTTCCCTAGATGGCTCTGTAACATAGTTTATAGTTTAGTTCGTAATTTCTCACTAGATGGCGCTGTATCGGTGAATGCACCTCAATTAAATGTGATAAAACTATATTAACTTGAGCGAAGCCGCGAGCTAAAGCTAATAGCTAATATAGGAGTGTATAATCGTTAATTATTCTTGTTTAATATATATACCAACCGAAGGGTTCAACAATTCCCACGATATCCCAGATGTCTAAACTCACAAACTGTGTCACATGTAAATTTAATAGTTGTCATGTCATCACGTGTACTAATGGATCCCGCATCGCTTTAAATGTTAAAGCTATCCGTGACCCTTAACCATTCTCTTTATTAAATGCATGTTGAGAACTTTGTTATTATACAGTTTCCTAAGGATAGATCTCCTCCAATAACAATAATTGGCTGATTTAATTTGTTTATATTTATTTACTATAACAACTATAGTATTTTAACAGGTTTAAACTAATGCAATAGCGTAGTCAACTTTTTATTTACTAAATACAAATTATATAAAATTTTCATGCTTAATAACAATTCTAACATCTCATAATAAATTATCACATTTAATTAGTCAATATTTAATTATTTCGTACATAACATAAATAATCGAAAATACCGTATATCAAACTTTCTTTATCTCTCGTCTATAGGCGGTACACGGTCTAATGCATTGTTTTAGACCTCTAAAACAATGTCATCGTTTTTCGATCGATCGTTGCCTCTTTCGATTGTAGGTTTTCGAGTATTGTTACTAGTGCATACTAAAGCACTAGCCCACATTTAGTTACTCACCTCTATTATATCAAGCCTAAACACAGAGGACGGATCAATGAAAACTGGTTCCCAATCTTACCAAGAACTCCTCAGAAAATGGGGTAATTATTTCAACAATTAGAACATACCAATAGAAACATTGTCTTCTGCAAAAAGTCCATATAAATTGTCAGGCCGCACGCAGACGGCCGATTATAATCGGTCAACAATTTCTGCGCGACTGCAGGCAATTTTAATCGTTGGCAGTATTCGAATATATATATATATATATAGTTTGTCTATACTTGCGTTTGTTACTCCTTAAGCCTTAACAGAACAAACTTCTTCAACATAAAGTTTTCCCCGGCCAAGAATCGAACCTGAAACTCGCTTCAAAGGCAAAGTGACTGCCAAACCAGCTCTGAAGTCATTAACTTTAAAAACGCGTTCTGTCATCGCCGACTATTGTCGGATCCAATAGGTCGGTGCGTCTGCGCGTGCGCACCGCAGCCATATTGCATGATACAGAGACGTTAATAAGAATTCTTCGCTCAATTTACTTATAGATTGTGTTTTTGCGAGTATATCAATCAAAACGTTGGGCAAAAACATGGGGAAATCAGCTTGTGTGGATAATTTGAAATTGTAGTGTTTAAATTCAAATTTGTTTCGTGCTAGATCTAACATTTTTATGTGAATAAAGTAACGGTCTGATAAAGAAAGAAAGAAATATTTTATTCTCGCAAACTGTATGCAACAAATCACAATACATCAAGATTGAAATAATAATAAAATATTAAGACTTAAAAAATGTCATGCCTTGGTGGATCACTGCCGTATACAGGGCTTGCGAGAAAAGCTCTGTGCTCAGCATGTGCTGGGTAAATAATACCCAGCGCTGATTTTCAGCACAAGCCTTCGCACTCACGGAACTCACGAGCATCGATTATATCTTGGTATACCATGATGAGATATAAAATATATATATAATATGTTTCTTTGATATTTCTTTACTAGGTTTTTCATCTATCCATTTCATCCAAAATTTCACGGTAGACGCAAACAGAAAACGTTAACACACTCATACCTCTGCACTAGGATTCCCTGTGTCGCAGATGGCATGGAAAAACACAGAAACACAAGACAAACACCCAAGACCCGAGAACAAACTTCATGCTCACCACACAAAGTATGCCCCGGCCGGGAATCGAACCCGGGACCCCGAAGGCAGGGCTACTACCAACTAAGCCACGGAGCCGTCAAAATTAAACTTGTAAAGTTGATTTTTCCGATTTTTAAATCAACGCTGTCTTTTTTGTTGTCTGTCTTTCATACATTCGTTGTCAGAGTAGCAGAAAGCATCGTTAGGATATAAATAAAACCATTTATACGGCCGTGATCGCTATGCTTCTAGCGCCTCCTAATATGGCAGCAGGCTTAATGGGCAGAGGTTACCATGGCACTTCCGCTCGGTGAATCATGTTGCGGCCAACACGTTTGTACAGTTACTATAAGGATTTACAATAACATTTCGTTAGATTGTACTGTACTACAAAATAACGAAGAATAGTTCAAGGTTTTAGCGTGTATGTATGATTGATTGTCTTCCCCATGGAGGGTCAGATGAGGTTTGATCGAGGGTCCGAACAATTTATTTCAAAAGTGCCGATTCCAGATATTTTTAAGAATTTGAAGCAAAAAACGATTTTAATTTTGACGTGACTTTGACTAAGCTTATGATTTTAACAATTAATTAACAAATAACAATAATGTTTCCACGCTCAAACCGTGCACTTTTCCGTCACAGGTGTCATATTTTCGTTTGAGTAAGTAAAAGCCAGCTACAAATATTCCCACCGGCCTACTCCCGATAATTAAGAGTGAATGGGCTGAGATCGACCACGGGGCCCGATCCGGATTGGTAGATGACAAATGTCTTCGAATTCTAAGACATGCCGGTTTCCTCTCGATGTTTTCCTTCACCGATCCGAGAACGAGGTATTGCGCACATAAAATTCATTCATTCTCGTGGTGCTCGTGCGGGTTTGTATCAGCGACCTTCAGATTGAAAGTCGGCGTCTGTGCCCCTGGGCCACCGCCGTCGCATAGCTGCGTTTAATTTGGGGCTTTAAAGCGTGTGTGAAAAATCCATTAATATTTATTATTTAAGTGACTCAGTGAACCTGTTGAACCCAGGTTGTTGGCCGGTTAATCCCCTGGCATGCCTTATCTCGCTAATCTAGAGTAATCTCAACAACTATGTAGCTACATTGTATTATTCACTCCAGGTTTCATTTACATGATTTCAGTGGTATGTTTTCTGTGGTAGAACGAGCTGAATACCATTCTTGTTAAGGGGTCACCTAAGATTAAAACAGCAGTTCGACAAGGCAAGAAGTGACTTGAGTCTTTATTTATGTGACAAAAGTGACGGGACGAAGTAAAGACCCACCTGATGATAAGTGGTTATCCGCCCATAACAACAGCAATACGACTTAGGTCCTCCAGACCGAAGTGAATGCAGTTTTCAGCAATAGATAGAGTGATTCAAGAGGAAGGTTTATATGTATACATAGATATTATAGTAGAGAAAAGCCGAGCTCCCGTGCGAAGCCGGGACGGGTCGCTAGTATACATATAATGGGCAGAAAATAAGTGATGAAACATGAACTCCTGGGGACCGCTTAGGGGCATTTCAACTGAGCGCTTCCGGTTCCGTTCTCGTCCAATATATGGGTGCCACTCCAACTCAATTTTTTTATTCTTACCGAATAAATATGTAAAATGAATTATAATAAGTAATATTATATTGCATTAGTGACGGCTCCGTGGCTTAGTTGGTAGTAGCCCTGCCTTCGAAGTGAGGGGTCCCTGGTTCTATTCCCGGCCGGGGCACACTTTGTGTGGTGAGCATGAAGTTTGTTCTCGGATCTTGGGTGTTTGTCTTGTGTTTCTGTGTTTGTCCATGCCATTTGCGACACAGGGAATCCTAGTGCAGGGGTATGAGTGTGTAAACGTTTAACGTTTATTAACGTTATATAAAATATGGATTTAAAACTGAAATTAAATGATAATAATAATAGGATTAATAATAACTTCTGCGGTCGGTGGTCCTCTGTTTTTATATATTCTTCGTACAGTGTTTAAATACTGTTAATTTTGTAAATAAGTATTACATTATTTACTAAATGAACAGTATTTGTAGTGAAAAATGTGTATAAAATAAAAATTGTGAAACAATACGACCAAAAAAATTATAAAAAAATAAAATTGATGAAAGTATTGAAGTAGGAATATTATATTTTCGAATCTATCGATTTATTATTAATAATGAGAATTGCTCATTTATTTTACTGGTTAATCTGACATTATGTTCTAATTTTAGATCCTGATTGTTTCAGTAGAAAACATCATGACTAAAGCCATCGCAACAGATGACTAAAGAAAAGATGCTTCGTCATGGAAATGACGTGTTTGTTGTGACCTAAATACAGTTAGGAATAACTTCAGGTCATTCGGAGAACATTCAATAGACCGGGGATTTCAATGGTTCTGCACCCAAACGTTAAATGAACTGTCCGTTGTATCCTCTGCTAATAAAACAGTACCGGGCGACCGGTTTCTTTTTTTGTAAAATCGTTTTATATCTGAAATTAATATTTTGAACAGAAACCAATCAAGTACCACAACAATTGAGGAGATGGCGCTGTATTAAATTTTCAGCATAGTTTATTATTAAAAAAAAGTTTTATTTTTTATATTTTTTACATGAAATACAGATAAACTTATACAGCAATACAATTTTTTTTCCAAATCGTTCGAGCAGTTTCCGAAATACGCGAGATAAATAAACATACTATATAAATATACATACAAGAATTGCTCGTTTAAATAATAAGATATTGTGTTGGAGCAGATATAATCTTCAAAGAAGCATGCAGTTTCGGTTACTTGTATGACTAAATTTTCTAGTTATTTTAACAACCAAAATATTGAAACTATTTCTATGGGACCAATCTGAAATCATATGCTTTCGAATAAAAAAAGATTTTTCCCAATGGTACCTCTGTTCTCCGGAATTTATCAACAAATGCATGAGAACAGAAGAAAAACCTTTAAAAAAATACATTCGAATTGATTATCTCACATCAAATGTTCATTTTCAGGTTAAAAAATAACCTGAAAATGAATATTTCTGTCCTCCTCAGAGAGCCTATGTACATATTGACCTCTGACTCATAAAATACTTTTGTTTTAAAACTAATATACATGTAATCCTTGAAGTTGCGTGGAATGTAACCTAGATATTATGGAATGTACACCGTGACTGCATTGTTTACATGAATGAATAATCTTCCAAATGAGGTTATGACTGAAATCGGACGATTTTGGATGCGTCATTCCCAAGACAAGTATTTTTTTTTTTATATGAATGAGTGACGGAACGTGCTGAGGGCCCACCTGATGGTAAGTGGTGACCCTCGCCCATGACAACAGTAATGCGCGCGACTCAGTATGAGATCCAAATCTTTACTGAGTCGCATTCATCCTGCTGCGTCCATCACCCGAGACGGGGATAAAATTTCTATGGGACCAAGCAAATTAATAAAGTATTTGATAAAAAAAAAACTTTAAATAATTAAAGTATTTGATAATAAATAATAAATAAATAAACGTTTACACACTCATACCTCTGCACTAGGATTCCCTGTGCCGCAGATGGCATGGACAAACACAGAAACACAAGACAAACACCCAAGACCCGAGAACAAACTTCATGCTCACCACACAAAGTGTGCCCCGGCCGGGAATCGAACCCGGGACCCCTCGCTTCGAAGGCAGGGCTACTACCAACTAAGCCACGGAGCCGTCGAATAAAAAAGAAACTTCAAATAAATAAACTATTTGATAAAAAAAAAAAACATGTCGCTGATAAACTCATTAACATAGTACAGTCACAGAAAAAAATAGTTGCGTTATTCTCACAGGTACAGTCACGCATAAAATATTACGTGAAAATTATCAAAACCGTGTAATATGTCAGGTAGCGTCGCGCGGCGCCGCAGAGATGTACCGTCGCGCACACAATGGCTTGTTCGCGCGCTTGCGTAACGCCACGCTCGGACGACTTCCGTTGTCAACGCAGTACGGTCCGCAGAAAAGTTCAAAAGGTAGCCAAGATTATCGTAACGTAACGCATCTACCTACAATTATAATTGATAAAAAGGAGTAGTAAATATTGCTTTTCTTTTTTTGTACGTGTGTTTGATGCGCAATATCTTTGCCAACTTTGAACCTTTGAAGTGGATGATTTTTTATTTGGGTTCCAAAGAAATTTCATGAAGAAATTCCCCCAAAAAAAAAATGGAAGGTGAATGAATTGAAGTCAGTTATTCAATTTTTGAATCAGTTACTTAAATGTATATTTATAAAAGTGCTAAGAATTAGTAAAAAATGCACAGCAGGTAAACATATCCGACTCGCTCTCTACAAAGCTTTCTATAAGCAATTGAAACAACGATTTTCAGAGTTCCGATATTTAGGCGTTGGGTACAGCTTAAACGTACTTGTTTCGGTCTAATATCTAACTAATTCAGTCAAAGTTAATAGTTTTTTTTTTTTTTTTTTTCAAAGTTGTTTCTGTAGTAGACGGCGAACTGAGTTTTACTTTTGTAAGGTGGAATGGGTGAATTAAAAAACAGTTATTTTTCTGCTGACTCTACACAGTCAGTAGGCTAATCTGTTTACAGCGCTTCCCCACCGTAACTTTGTTTATTTTTAAGTTCATACATTTATAACTAGACTAACTTATCGTCCATGGCGTAGAGGTACAGATAGACGCAAACCTCGAGGACTGCATTCATTTCCCGTATGAAGAGACACAAAAAAAAACGATTTTATTAAAATTGATTTTCTTATCTTACATGTAAGGTTATATTATACGATTTTTTGAGAACATTGTCCTTTTTCTATTTCACTTGAAAAATTTATGTGCGCAATACCACGTTCTCGAAACGGTGACGAAAAACATCGTGAGGAAACCGGCATGTCTTAGAACCAATAATTCGAAGACATGTGGCATTTACCAATCCGGATTGGGCTCCCGTGGTAGATCAGAGCCCATTTAATCTCGGTAGTCGAGAGTAGGCCGGTGTCCCTACAGTGGGAACATTAGTGGCTGGCTTTAACTTACTCTAACGAAAATATGACACATGTGACACAGAAAAGTTCACGGTTTGAGCGTGGAAACTTTATTGTTATAATTTGATTAACTAATTGAGATTATCAACTTAGTCAAAGTCACGTCAAAGTCGAAATCTTTATTTGCGTTGAATTCTCAATTAGCGAGAGTAGGCCGGTGCGCTGTGGGAACATTAGAGGCTGGTGCGGTAGCGAGGTACCTCCGCAGACCTCGGCCTCGCCCCCCGGAAGCACCTCAGCCTCTGGAGGTCGGTGACATTTCTTATTAACCATATCCTTACCTACATTCTTTGCAATTAAAACAAAAGTCTGACTAATTCGTGGCGCAGCTTGTACATATGTACAGATCAGTTGGGTTAAGCAGTCCTCCGTCCGGTCAGTAGTTGGATTGGTGACCATTCAGTGGCATTAGAACTGAGTGCACGCCATGTCGAAGGCCTTCGAGTGGCTTTAAAACTGAAAAAGTCGGCACATTACTCACATCGGTAATGTTTTGGCTTCGATATAGAGCTAAATGAAATTTCACATTCCCCTTCTTCGTCTGTATTTATTCTATGGAAATAGGTATCTTAATCCCATCGCATTACTTTGAGTCTGAACATTAAATTTTTCAGTCATAGAATATAATTAATTACAATGACCTCATGTGACCTTTTTAATGAGTCGCAAAAAAATACTATTTCTATGAAAATAGCGAAGGAATTTCGAAAATCAGATTTTCTGATTTTTAAACCCGTAATAATTATAATAAAATATTAATTAATTTAAAACTACATAGCCCGTAGGTCCTTTTTAAATCCTTTAGTCAAACAAAGATAATTAAATCTTTGTCATTATCCCCCACACCCACACAGTCTTCAACAAATAATACCTGCCGATAATGTATTAAAAATCTGTGAATTGCAAAGGTCACACCCACGCTGCCAGTAGATAAACAAACGGTATCTACCTACATAACATTATTGATAAAACAAGTATAAAAAGAAACAGTTTTAGTATTCCGTATCAATATTGTAAAAACGGAACGCGTCAAACACAAGTCTTTACTTCCGTTGGACTCTTAAAATTTAGTTGAAAACGTATTTTTTTTAAATTAATATTTTTCCTTTAATAAACTAAATTTATCATAAAACTAAATTTATTATTATTCAAACATTATCCGACCCTCCATGGGGAAAATAATCAAGAAACCCTTAATTTCCATTAGAGGTTTCTTGCTTACAAAATAAGCCTCTAGTGTTCCCAATGCAGGGACACCGGCCTAAGTGAGAGTGAATAGGTTCTGATCTACCACGGCGGCCCAATCCGGATTGGTAGATGTCGTCGAATTTTTGGTTCTAAGACGGTTTCCTCGCGATGTTTACCGTCACCGTTTCGAGAACGTGGTAATGCGCACATAATTTTTTCAAGTGAAAAATCTCATTGGATCTCGTGTGGATTTGAACCAGCGACCTTCAGATTTAAAGTCGGCGTCTGTGCCCCTGGGCCACCACGCTCTTATTATTTCTTTATTACTTTCTTTTCGTGTACACGATCCCTTTCACAAAGTAATTACTTAAATCTAAATAACAATTTTCTTATTTCGTTTATTTGTAACTACATACTTAAATATTAATATACCCAGACAAAAAAAAGCATGTATTATCATCACACAAACAGTTGTCCTGGGTGAGAATCGAACCCAAGAGATACACCGTAGAAGACAGAGCCACCAACTAAGCTGGGAGGCCAGCTACTTATGACTTTAATAATATATAATAACTAAGACAGATATATAGATATATTCTTTATTGCACACCAGAAAGAAAAAACAATTACAAACAAATTACATAAACAGACAACAATTTGATAGATGCACAATGGGCGGCATTATCACTAAAAGTGATCTCTTCCATGCAACCTTTGGATGGATATAAAAAAATAAAACATTAAAAAAAATCTCTATCGGCTTAGGTGCGGAACACTGATGCAAATGAAACTACTCTCGGATAGCACTTTTTTGGTTATAAATTATCTTATTTACACATTTAACTCCAAGTTATAAAAATTATAAAAAGTAATGCTTTATTAATACGAATTTTCCATTAAAGGATGTTTCTTATAATATAAAATACCTATTTTAATATATCTAATATAAAATACCTATTTTAATATTATAAGTATAAGAGAATGCAATATAAAAAATCGGTAAAATTAATTCGTGTCAAATTATTATATAATATTTTTTTTCTTGTATCATATTAGCATAAATTATATTGATAAATGATTTACTAAATATTAACATGGTTTTTTCTTTTGAAGCAGTAAGAATACTTATTATAGTAATATGTTATTGTAATTATTAGCTGTAACGAAGAAATAGTGAAAAATTGACCAGATTACAGCTCCCACCATACCCATTTTTTCTGTGTTTGAAGGGTGAGGGAGCCGGTGAAATTACAAGCCCATGAGATACTCCGTATTTCGTTCAACATCACATTTACAGAGGGAAAAGCGTCGAAAATATAATTTATTAAAATTCTACCAAATATAACTTCATTTTGCATAGAGAAATTAGTTTTTTCTATAAAGTTAGGTAGTACACAATTTGATTGACACATAGAAATAAAATAAGAACAGAAGCATAATTGTAATCACTACATAGTATAAAACAAAGTCGCTTTCTCTGTCCCTATATCCCTATGTATGCTTAAATCTTTAAAACTACGCAACGGATTTTGATGCGGTTTTTTTAATAGATAGAGTGATTCAAGAGGAAGGTTTATATGTAATACACTAGCAAGTCACCCCGGCTTCGCACGGGTAGTTTCTGATACGAAACTGATACTTTACTTACCGTGTGAAACCGGGCCGGGTCGCTAGTATTTGTATAAATTTTATTTTAATCGGGGGAGAACGGACCGGGTGAATACGGGACGGGGTGAGGACGGACCGAACCCACTTCTCGCTATAAAAGTCAAAAAGTCAAAAGTCAAACTCATTTATTCCTTTAGATCTCAAGTATCATTTGGACACGTCAAATTTTACACATGCATGTACACATATTCGTGAGCATATAACGTGTCACAGGGACTCCCAGGCACATTACATGCACACAGATATGTCAAATTACAGTCAGTTTTTATGTTTAAGCTTATCTTATTTGTTAAGTTTACGTCTGTTGTTGTAAAATCATAGGCATACCCTATTCATAGAATTTGTTAACAGAATCAACATTTACATAATATTTTTAGCAAGAACATCATGTGGTTAACATTCGAAGGTATTATTACCCATTTATGTAAATCTCCGTAACGGTCAGAACGCTTGCATGAAACAAACCGAACTCCAGAGCAATCTTCGGAATTCAGTTTGCATAATTGATTGGCAAATTTTACTATTATTCGGTTATCATCAATTAATTTGCAAAATGATTATTGCCTTTGTTTTAAGCGGTTACAAGCCCTTAAATTTAACTACAATTTTAACAAGTTACTTTAAAAATAGGGTTAAAATGTATCCATATAACCCTTATATTCAGCTGAATTTTTTATGCCATGAAATTTCTATGGTACCTCTTCGGACAACATGTCAAATAATTCAGGTCCCCCCGTCACTTTTATTACAATAGAAAAAGAGAAAAAAATAATCGGTTCGCAATTGGCGAAGATATCGCGTGAGAAACGAATTCAGAACCTCCTTTTTAAAGCCGGTTCAAACATTCATATTAAAAATTTAATATAATATGGTGTCTAACTTCTTTCGTGTGACTTAGTGGCCAACTCTGGTGTCGAAGTTTCCAAGTCGCCCGAAGGCCTCTGACGTGGCTTACCGACTAGTATAACCGGGATAGGCATCTTAACATTCCCCCCGAAGCACATCTAACTAAACTTTAGTTAGTATCTATCATCATAAACGAATGTTGAAAGTGATGTTAATATTTTAAAATGGCTAAGCTCGCTTGTTATAAAATTCCGGTGGGTCGCGGCTATTTCGGGACAAGCCAAGAGTCAGATGTTTTAAGTAACCTTCCGGGAGCAGCTGTAGGGGGGACCTAATTTGCTTAATATAGTTCCAATGTTCGACTCAATCCCACTTCGGTTATTCAAACTTTATGTGGAGTGTTTCATTATGGGTTGGCAATACTTTTATTCTTTATTTGAATGAGTGGCGGAACGAGCTGAGGGCCCACCTGGTGGTAAGTGGCGACCCCCGCACATGACAACAATAATGCGAGTCAGTATAAGATTTGGATCTTACACTAAGTCGCATTCATCCTGCTGCGTCCATCACCCGAGACGGGGATGATACATCTCATACATGTGACTTTGCTATAGTTATTTTAGTTTATTTATTTACCTTAGGTACAAGATGAACACTAGGTAACGTCATGCATTCTAGCAGTTAAATAAAAGATAAAAAATACCATAAAAGAAAGCAAAAATTTCTAGATAACATTCTAAAATAATTATAATGAAGACAAAGACGAAATAAATAAGAATTAACAAATAAACAAATGTTTGAGGGGTCTTTGTTAAAAATATAGTTAATATCGTTTATTGGGGTACCGTACCTAAATGAAAAAGGAACCCTACAGCTTTCAAATGGTAAGCGCGAGTCGGTCGAGAGCCATCTGCTCTCACCAAAAGCCCGTGTAGAATTGCCTAGGCTAACTGCGGCCAACAACGTAGAGAACGCAGGGTGTAGAAATAAGGGATGAAACTATTGTAGTCGGTTTTTTTTATATCAGTCGCTTGTTGTTATTGATGACATCGAGCTTTCACAATCTTTCATTAAAACTTTATGTACTTTCGTAAACTTTACTAAACTATCTGACCAAACATTGTTTACCCTAAAATCCGGGAAAAAAATATACTCCCAGTTTTTCCCCAATTTATCGGGTTTCCATCTTAACTTCCAATACTTTTCTGTTTCAAATGTTCGTAACCGAATAAGGTAAAACCTTAAAAACATTAGCCAAAGCGGTGCGGTCGTTCTTCAGGAACGCGCTTACCATATATTATAGATATATAAATTATTACTTTTGTAATAATCATTACGAAATCTATATATAAAAAAGTTTAAGAGTCACTATTTAATTTTTCTTTAAACTTATTTGAAACACAAAATTCATTTTATAAAATGAAAATATACAAAAATTACCCCATGTAACGCATAAATTTATGTTAAGTGAGAGGAGTGTTCTTTAAACTGCGATGGTAAAGAACAGCCAAGAAACCGAAAAAGTAGACACCTAGAGAGTATTTACTTTGACATTCAACATTTACTCATATCTCCAGGATGTATTTATACATAATATACTTTCTATATATCTGTTATCAATATACCATTGTGTCTCATTTTTTTTATCATAAATGTGCTCTTTATATTTATACAATCATCGTTTTATACAAATTTTATAATCGCTTTAGTGATACCATTTTATCGTTATCTAAAAAAAATAAAAGTCACAATTGTCCTCTGCTGCCGACTGTACATCGATATCAAAGTCCACACATCCCTGAATAATAATCGTAAATAGTTCAATTTAATCGAATTATCGATAACCGTAGACGTCAAGTTTGATAACAGATGATAAATGTTACTCATGGCCGCTAGTGGAACCGGAATTAAACAATAGTTTTTTTTTATTTACATATACCGATATGACCTTTAAATGCAGTGTCTACATAAATACAATTATGAATAGTATTTTTACAAGTGTCAGGTAGCAATACCAATATTTCCGTCAAATCTATTTCAAAAACAATAATTAGGAACTAACCTTCGTAAATTAAGAGGCTGGCGGGTCCGATTGGTCACACCACTAATTAAATCCTTTTTTTAATGAAAACACTTCACTTATTCGCGGCGTCGCGTTGTATCGTTATCGATAGCGGGCGAGCTCATTAACTACGGACGTGTGCGCGGTGCGAGCGTCGCATACAGACTGCGGCGACAGTGGACGCTATCGGCAGGACGCCCTGCGTCTGCGCACGGTACCGTCCGCAAAACGGGCGAAATCCTTGAATGCAATTTCGAGATTTATCTTAATGCCTTTTTTGTTTCGCGGCGCTCGCTTCTGGACATGTGTTTTGGCGACTGTCCTTGGAATTCTTCGTTTGAAGTTAATTTTAAACCGTGCTTAGTTTGCTAAGTTTTGTATGAGCTGCATTCTTACTATTTCGATCATATTGATCACACATAGCTGTTCGGAACGCATGAGATTTCCATAATATTGTAGTATTTTATTTTAGTAGTCCTAATATTTAATTCGAAACGCGTATTTAGCCCTGTAAGTAGATTAATAGTACAGTTTATACATAGTCACTATGATAATGATACATAAACCTTTGTACATACATGTGTTTTGGCAATAATTATATTTGAATGTACAAATTTTTCTCCGTAGAAATATTATTATGCTTATTTTTCGCCCTTAGGAGACTACCTACCATTTAAAAAAAAATAAAAATCGATCTGTGGATGAAGAAAAAAAGTCACAGGAAACCAAAATACGAAATTTCGTTTAAATGGACGACGACCCCCGCCCATGACAACAGTAATGCGACTCAGTATATGATTTGGATCTTACACTGAGTCGCATTCATCCTGCTGCTCATCATCCATCACCCGAGACGGTGATACGTCTCATGCGCATGTGATTACGTTGGTTACGGAATGCTAGTGTTACACAAACAGTTGAACTGTTTTCGTAACGGAGGTAGTTTTCATCCAACGATTTTCCATCCACCCGTAGCTTGGAAAACGTAACAACTTTCTCGCCTTTGTCAAAGAAAATCGTGGTTAAAGTTACAACATTAAGCGTTTAGCGTATAGTTTTGAGTTTTTAATGCCATTTTCCGCTATTCAAGATTCAAGATATCGATACAAATATTGTATTGTATATATAATTAAAGTGTTTGTAATTTCAAAATGATAGTTTTTTAACAAATGCATTTAATAAGTAAAAATTAAAAAAAAAAAAAACAAGTTTTTGTCTGTCTGTCTGTTTGTTCCATCTAATTTCCTCAATGGCTGGACTGATTTTAAAGGGTCTTTCACTGGCAGATAACTTATGCTATAAGGAGTAATAATATAGTCTACACTCGTGGATAAGCCATATTGGATGCCTTCGAGTGGTCCGAGAACTCCGATACCAAAGTTGGTCGCACAGAAGAAGAATATTTGTAAAATAACACTGTAGCCACCTACACCAAAAACATAATTAAGTTCTTATAACTTAAACCCCGGCTTACTACAGTTATGAGTAGTAAATAATGTTATTACTATCTCCATTGTTATCGATTAGAAAACCCGAGTTACGTGTGAAACCGCAGATAACAACGGGAAAACTTTTAATTAATCACTACATAGTATAAAACAAGGTCGCTATCTCTGTCCCTATATCCCTATGTATGCTTAAATCTTTAAAACTACGCAACGGATTTTGATGCGGTTTTTTTTAATAGATATAGTAATTCAAGAGGAAGGTTTATATGTATAATACACTAGCAACTCGCCCCGGCTTCGCACGGGTAGTTTCTGAGATGACACTGATGCTTTACTAACCGTGCGAAGCCGGGGCGGGGCGCTAGTGGCTAATATATTACGGGCCTCACGGTTCAGTTGGTAGGTGTGCCTTCTGCACTGTAAATCATGGGTTCAATTCCTACAGGACAAAATTTTTGTAAAGAACTTTGATGATAGTTCTGTGTAACATGTTAATATGAATAAAATGTATGAAGTTACAAAATATATTGTATATTTCATATATTATATCAGTTATATAGTTCCCATCTCACAAGCTATGCTTAGTTTGGGTCTAGATGGCGCTGTGGGAAATTTTCATGAATTTGTTTACCTATTTATTTAAATGACTTGACGTATTTTAAATGTATTAACGCAAGACCCGAGAACCGACATAATACTCTCGAAGAAGTTTCTCTGAGAACCCAGGCCCCTCGATTCAAAAAAAAGGATTATTATTTAGCTACGTAATAAAATCAAAGTCAAAAAAACTTTATTTCCGTTGAATTCTTTAAAATTACATGGAAAACTCATTTTTTCTAAAAATAAATACGAATTTTTTCTAAATATAAAATAAATAAATAATCTACAAGATCACTCGTTCTTAAAAATAAGTTTAGCACTTGTTCAAACCCTATCCTACCCCCCATGGGGAAGAATAAGCAAGAAACCCATAATGAAAGGATTACTTTCCGCGAGCATGATCCCGTTTATAAAATACTTAAATCTAAATAAAGTTTCTCTTATTACTTTGTAAACTGATATTACGGAATATTTAGTTTGCAATCGAGTCCTTAATCCCAGGAATGCGGCTAAGACTTGGCTAAGACGGTGAGTAATCGCGGGCGGGCGGCGATAGCGACGTCTGGGCGGCGCCTAAGCTATTTCCAAGTACCAATGAAACTCATACCAATATTCCGTAGCTTAGTTGCTTCGGGGAATTATGTGGCCTAACTTAGGAGTACGGCTCCGTGGCTTAGTTGGTAGTAGCCCTGCCTTCGAAGCGAGGGGTCCCGGGTTCGATTCCCGGCCGGGGCACACTTTGTGTGGTGAGCATGAAGTATGTTCTCGGGTCTTGGGTGTTTGTCTTGTGTTTCTGTGTTTGTCCATACCATCTGCGACACAGGGAATCCTAGTGCAGAGGTATGAGTGTGTGAACGTTGTTTTTTTTTTTTTTTTTTTTAGTACTTAGTAAATAGTAGCTTTGCCTTGACATGAAATGGAGTATTGACTTTTCCAAGTTATTTTTAAGATTACAACGGAAATAAATATTTTTGACATTGACTTTGAGATTTTTTATTCAACGCCACCGCCCTTTATCATCCTTGTATATTCCAGTCCATCCAAAGGTTGCCTGGAAGAGATTACTTTAAGCAATAAGGCCGCCCATTGTATTTCATATATCTTGGCTTTTTACTCTTAGTATGTATTTATGTCTTTGTGGTGTACAATAGAGTTTTCTATCTTCTATCTATCATGACATGGGTCGGTTCCCGCCCAGCACAAACATTTGTGTGTCGAACATAAATGTTGATTGTATGTCTATTTTTTTAATGCAACAATAGTGACGGGACGAGCTGATGGCCCACCTGATGGTAAGTGGTCACTTCCGCCCATAACAACAGCAATATTAGTTGAGAAGTATGAGACGACCCACACCCTTCCACCGGAACACAGCAATGCGAGTGTTCTGACTATATTCAAATGATTTTTTTTACGTGGCATTGCAAAGCATGCCGGGTACAGCTAGAACTAAGTATACAAAAATCAATTGCTATTCGTTAGTCTCGCCTAAAAAAGCGGAACCGATTTGGCTGATTTCTATTTCGTTGTATTCGTAATAAGAACACAAAAAATAAAAACAGAAAAAAAATCACGTTTGTTGTATGATAGCTCCCCTTAAATATTTATTTTATTTTAATTTGATTATTTATTTTTAAAGTGAATATATAAATAAATATTCTGTGAATATTTCAAGGGTCTACCTGTTGCCGGTGTCAATATCGCAAACGCAAACAAAAAATAAAAATCACGTTTTTCTATCAGAGCCCTCTTAGATATATATTTTATTCTGTGTTTTTATTATTTGTTGTTATAGCGGCAACAGAAATACATCATTTGTGAACATTTCAACTCTCAACTACTCGTATCACGGTTCATGAGACACAGCCTGGTGACAGACGGACAGCGGAGTCTTAGTAATAGGGAACCGTTTTACCCTTTAGGTACGGAACCCTAAAATGTGACGTTTCCAAGTTTTTTTTTTAAATTCATCGGATATAAAGTATTTTGACTTGACTTGTGAAATATCCATGAATATTTATTATTTATTTATTATGATATTGTTTGTGGTAGTGGTCGAGAGGTGAGATATTATGAGATGTCGCATACAGCTTCCGCGCTGTGATTCATAGCGCCACGTGAGATGTACGTAGTTTGTATTTTGAAATGTAGAGCGGAATTTTAAGTACAAATAATGTATTTATTAATAAAATACAAACGCTTTGTTATAAAAGAATTTTACACGGTTGCCCGTGGCTTCGCTAACAAAGTCAAACTCATTTATTCCTTTAGATCTCAAGTATCGTTTGGACACGTCAAATTTTACACACACAAGTAAACATATTCTTGAGCATATAACGTGTCACAGGAACTCCCAGGCACATTACATGCACACAGATATGTCAAATTACAGTCAGTTTTCATTTTTAATCTTATTTGTTAAGTTTACGTCTGTTCCAACCCTTTACATTAACGTTTACGTTTTTTAAAAGTCACATGAGCTTGAATAACACATGATCTTGTAGGTACATATTTATTTTTGGAAAAAATGACATTTCAAAGTAATTTTTAAGAATCCAACGGAAATAAAGATTTTTAACTTTGACTTTGAACAATTCGTCTCCACTGGCCCAGCCCTCTCGCTTGCCTTCGAAGCGAGGGGTCCCGGGTTCGATTCAACGGGGCAAACTTTGTGTGGTGAGTATGTATTTTGTTCTCGGGTCTTGGGTGTTTGTCTTGTGTTTCTGTGTTTGTCCATGTCATCTGCGACACAGGGAATCCTAGTGCAGAGGTATGGGTGTGTGTAAACGAGTAGACCTGCAGTGACCTGCAGTGGGAACTGAGGCTAGGTCCCCCTGCCCGCTCACGGCCGTTGACTCCTCCTTATGCAGTAAGCCATTAGAGGTGTCAGCTGGCAGCTCGCCAGCATATATTACTGACTAGCTGTTCCTCGCGACTTCGTCGGTTCCTCGCAAAAAGATTCATTTTTCATTTTCTATAATAAAAGTAAACTCAAACTCATTTATTCCTTTACATGTCGAGTAACGTTTTATTATTAATTTGATTATACGTATTCGTGAGTATGTAACGTGTCACAGGAACATACACTCATGTCAAAGTACAGTCAGCGTTCATATTTGACCAAAATCTTATTTGTTAAGTTTACATCTGTTCCAACAATCGGAAACCTAAGTTGCTCCTTATAAAATCAATCTGTCAGTGAAAATAAAGTTGGAGATTATATATTTACAAATTTATTTACACATAAAAATATCATAATCTTAGAGGCTACTTTATAGACCAAAAATGTAAAAATTACAATAGAAAATTTTGATCGTGGGGTAGGGTGCCAAGAATACTGGCTGTATTCCACGGCCAAAAGATCTGTGGGCGCGGAACGAGCCAGCCTTCTTGTCTCCAGTGGCATCACATAAAAGAGTCGATATTTTTTTATATTATAATAAATACATTTTATAGTCGATCCCCATAGTCCCATAGTCTCAAAACCAAGCAGCGTAAAATCACCTGAAAGTATTTCATATTTTCGTCGCTTGATTGTTTCAGCAACCTCCGCAGCAGCCCCAGCCTTGCTCTTGTTGTTAGCCGGAATAAACAGACAGACAGAGAAACAGACAAAAGGACAACATTTTTTTTGTTTTTTGTATGCCCTGTTATTTCGGCGTTACATGCAGACACTTCAATTTTATTTATTTGTATAGACGGCGGGTTACGATCTCATTAATAAGTCTCACAATTATGTCGCCCTCATTAACGAATGCAATTAATAGGGATCCATACCAAAGGCCGAAGGGAAACCATTATTCCAGATCTGAGTTAACAACAATTAAAAAAAATACAGCCGAATTCATGACCTCTGGGGGTCATGAATTCGGCTGTATTTTTTTAGTCAGTCAGTTGAAAATAAGCGCATACTTCAAATAAGTCATTAGATTTGCGATTTCTCAATAAAATAATGATTAACAAACAAAAAACATGCGTTATTGATGACTTTGGATCCTAAAGTCAATCGATCACGGTCTCGCAAACTGCCGGAGGGCAGACACGACATACCTTAACTCAATTGAGCCGTCGGTAGCGTATACTTACAGAAATATTGTTAAGAAATTGCAGTCCAATGACAAACACTTATAATGGCCTAACTGGGGTCCAGTTGCTCGCGTCCTCGTTTGATTCTCTACACGTACCCCCTGGGTGGTGCTAGAGGAGCAACCAAAAGCTGCAGTAGAACTTGTGGCAAGTTCGTCCACCACATCTGGAATCTGCCGCCAAGCAGTAGTGGATGCATTACTGTGTTCCGGTGGATGCCGGTGAAATCACATGCGCATGAGACGTATCATCCCCGTCTCGGGTGATGGACGCAGCAGGATGAATGCGACTCAGTAAAGATTTGGATCTCATACGGAGTCGCACGCATTACTGTTGTCATGGGCGAGGGTCACCACTTACCATCAGGTGGGCCCTCAGCTCGTTCCGTCACTCAATCACATAAAAAAAAAACCGAGCTCAGATCGATCGCCCGGCATTGAATTGAAACTTCAAAAATCCTAACTATTTAGGTAATTGTCTGTTTGTACAACGGTTTGCGAATCCGTAATCTCTGTTTACCATTGATTAACCTACACATGCTTTGGAAGTGATCCAAGCCCCGTATGCATAAACAGTTCAAAGCTAGTCGACGCTACCTGACTGCGGAAAAGATATGAGCTCATCTTTCCCTATATCGACTGGCCTCACAGCTCAGTTGGGAGTAGCTTTACCTTCTAGGCCGTCGTGAGTTCGATTCCCACATAAGAAATATTTCTGTGACGGACATGTTTGTTATGTCTGTCTGTGTGTTGTATTGTATTAAATATGTACCATACCAGCCTCTAATGTTCCCACTGCAGGGGCGTACTCTCGATAATTGAGATTGTATGGGCTATTAAATATATATATTTACAAAAAAAAGTATTTTATCAATAACCTGTTTCCCATAGTACAAGCTGTGCATAGTTTGGCGCTAGATGGCGCTTTATAAAATGACCGTGAATAGTTAATTATGTTCATTCCTTTTTTGATTAAAGCACATAAGACAGACTATAATTAAAACAATATTCAAATTAAAATGCAGTTATCAAAGGCTTGGATAATAATTTACATATAAAATACATCCAAAGTAACTTTTACTAAGTAATATTAAAAATCTAAAAAAAATCTCGTAATTTTTCTAATATTATATCCTCATATGTAAGTATTAATTCATTCATTCTAATCCAAATCCGATCCAAATTCTGACAAAACTGAATTTCTTAATTAGCTGCTCGTTTATGAACACGGCTGCAGACATAAACCAGTAAATATTCGCGTCTAGGATCCGCTAAAATCGGAATTATTAGCAGTTTTAACTATTTAAAGTGACACTAACCGTTCCAACTGTTTCTCTTGTTAGCATGTGGTGACAATGCTACACTCGGCTGAGTGCAGACAGGCGTGGCGCGGGCGCGACGGCGGGCAAAGCCAGGAGACAAAGGCTAGTAGCTCTATCTCTAAATAGTATAGTAAAGTCTCTGTTTTCGGCTGTCTGATTCTCCGCTTACGTCGGCTCCGTGGTTTAGTTGTTAGTAGTCCTGCCTTCGAAGCGAGCCCCGGGTTCGATTCCCGGCCGAAAATCTTTGGGTGGTGTTTGAAGTTTGTTCTCGGGTCTTGGGTGTTTGTCTTGTGTTTCTTTGTTTGCCCATACCATCTGCGACACAGGGAATCCTAGTGCAAAGGTAAGAAAAAACTTCTAAACCACGCAACGGGTTTTGATACGGTTTTCACAATCATTTAGAGATTTTTACATGTATGTATATTATAGTAGAAAAAGACGTGATATGAATGATTTTTACACATTGTACAACCATGCGAAGCCGGAGTGGATCGCTAGTCACCGTGGTACTTTTCATTTCTTTCTACCTAATATTATAACGGCGAATTTTTCTATGCATGTGTATATGTTTGCACCATCTTCACGCCCAAACGGCTCAACGGGTTTCGATGAAATTTGGTACCATGATAGTTTATATCCTGGATTAAAACATAGTTTTGATCCTGGAAAACCGCAGGAAACACCTCGGGACCGTACCGTAGCATCCTCTAATGTTCCCAGTGCAGGGACACCGGCCTACTCTCGATAATTGAGAGTGAATGGGCTCTGTTCAACCACGGGAGCCCAATCCGGATTGGTAGATGTCACATGTCGTCGAATTTATTGTTCTAAGACATGCCGGTTTCCTGAAGATGTTTTCCGTCACCGTTTCGAGAACATGGTATTGCGCACATCAATTTTTTCAAGTGAAAAAACTCATTGGTGCTCGTGTGGGTTTAAACCAGCAACTTTCAGATTGAAAGTCGGCGTCTGTGCCCCTGGTCCACCACGCTCTTATAATAATAGTATAATGCAAAACGAATATATCACGTCAGAATGAATAATGGTACCTCACGTTTAGTTATTAACCTATTCGTATGACATCACTTTTGACACTTCCAATATTAATATTACATCATTGTAACATCGAAGATGATGTTATTAGCAAAAAATACAGCCTTTTGTAACACAAAATTTAATGAACAGAAATGTATTATACATAACGTATTATTATATCGTAATACAATGCTAAGTCTTATTATTACTTTAAACGTGCAATTCTTGTGTAAATATTTTTTGTTCGTGTATCTCTCAAGCGTCTCTAACGATTAGGATGAAATTTTGGGTTTTGCTGTTTAAATTTACCTGTATAATTGTATTTATTGTAGAAATAAATTTTTATACAAAATGATTTTCTTACTGTCGATATGCTGAAAACTTAATACGGCACCATCTCGTAAATTTTTGTGGTACTTGATTTGAATAGATGGCGCTATATGACATTATCCAAGTATGAATATGCTCGAATCGAACCCGGGACCTCGCTTCGAAGGCAGGGCTACTACCACTAAGCCACGGAGTCTTCATATGTCCAAATCTTTTTATTTATTCGAAGCAAACGCAGATACTAAATGTTATAAACTTATATTCACTCGCATAACATATTTATCAAATGTACCGCAACTATATCGGATGTCTTGAACTCAACTTCCGGCCGATTTCATCAATCTATTTCTATCACTATATATAAATTTAATGCATGTTCGTCTATCGTATTTCAAAGGGCGTGATCTTACAAGTTAAATCTATGGTTAAAAGAAACGCCAATTCATAGTCATAATATCTCTTTTAGTTATATTGTACAAGTCTTCTGCAATTCGTGTAAGTGGCTATCTATATTGTCGGAGTTTTTAAGTCTCCCAAGGCACGACATAACTATCAAACTAATATTATAAATGCGAAAATTTGCACACCATAAAGAAAAAAACAATTACAAACAAATTACATAAACAGACAACAATTTGGTAGATGCACAATGGGCGGCATTCTCGCTAAAAGTGATCTCTTCCATGCATAGATTGTAGACACATTACAGTGTACACAAGATTATAAAATAATACATAATAAAGGTTAAAAATACTTCATAACAATAAAAATAATCAATAATATTAGTAGGAAACCAGCCAGAGTATGCAAAGTCGCGAGGCAAAGCTAGTTGCCTCGAGTCCCGTTCCATCCGGCCCCTTTCGTCAGTGCCTGGTGGACGTGGGACCACTGGGCCGTAGGAATAATAGATCTATTCAATAGATTGAGGTCACACTCCAATATATAGCGTCCATACATATAGATCTTTATTGAGAGACAATGTCCAATCACTACATCCAGGGCTCCCGTATCAGCCTCTAATGTTCCCACTGCAGGCACCGGCCTACTCTCGTTAATTGAGAGTGAATGGGCTTTGATCTACCACGGGAGCCCAATCCGGATTGGTAGATGTTACATGTCATCGAATATTTGGTTCTAAGACATGCCGGTTTCCTTCACCGTTTGGAGAACTTGGTATACGCACATAATTTTTTCTCGTGTGAAACTCATTGGTGCACGTTTGGGTTTGAACCAACGACCTTCAGATTGAAAGTTCTGTGTTCGTCGGCGTCTGTGTTCTTGGGCCACTACGCATTATGTCTGCCTAAGGGTTAGGCAGACATAGGTAATCTTAAAAATAAGATTAGCTAAATCATCGCACTGACTGTTATTTGATATATCTGCGCATGTAACGTGCCTAAGGAACTCCTGTGACACATTTCTTATGTAACAAATTTTTTTATGTAACAAATTCCTGGGACACATTTCTTATGTAACAAATTTTTTTATGTAACAAATTCCTGTGACACATTTCTTATGTAACAAATTTTTTTATGTAACAAATTCCTGTGACACATTTCTTATGTAACAAATTTTTTTATGTAACAAATTCCTGTGACTCATTTCTTATGTACTAAATTTGTTGCTACACGGTGAACTGAAGCAACAAACATTTAAAAAAAAACATTCGTTTTTAAACGTGAAAGCATGACATGAAAGCTCTCAGCTAAACCAAGCCCCAACATGTTTCTTACCTATTTTAGAAAACAGAATAAAAATAATCGCCATCTAGGAGGGGAAACATCGTTAACTGCGTCATAAAAATAACCACCGACAACGGTATTTACCTTTCTCCCCCAGGACCACCCGGACCACCCCGTCTCGCTCTCTGTTTATCAACCGAGGTAAAAAAAGGAGTCGGTTCTCAATTCGATTGTATTTTTTTTATATTACCTCTGATATCTGTCATTAAGGAACCAATTTTGAAAATTATTTTTTTATTTCGTAGTATATAATTTCAGATTGGTCCCATAATAAAATATTAAAATCGGTTAAATAGTTTGGTTGTTAGATCAAAATAACTGGCAAATATATGTCATCCAAGTAAACGAAATTGCGTATTTGGTGGTCCTGTGACTTTTTTCTTCGCCCAGTGTATACCGATTTGGATATTTCTTTTGTAAAATGGTAGGATACACCCCCTAAGGGTGATAAGGGATGAAAGTGTTAGTCGGTTTTTTTTTAATCAGCGATTTGTATTTATATGAGTGAAATCTATCAGGCATTAATTCTAAAAGGGGTTGTTATAATAGCTTCAGTCTTAATGTTATAAGCCGTATCGGAGGTCTTCGGGCAGCTTAGTGGAGATACTTTCTAAGGTGCTATTATATTTCGTGCTAGGTCGTGAGTTCGATTTTCACTCACGACAAGCATTTGCGTGACTAGCGTAGATGTTTTTCTGTGTCTGTTTTCCTAGTTCTCATATTAGATGTTTTTTCTTCATTAAATAATTAACACTGATATATCAAAAGTATAAAAATTAGAACGGTTAATTTTCGGCGCCATATTACTTGACAATAAAAAAAACCCTCTAGTGTGGTATCAAAATACAGGCTTTAAAAATTTAAACAGCTTATTGTTTAAAATGTAATTTGGAATTTTTCACGCTGTCGTATTTTTTGTTTACCAACCATTATACCTATTTTATTATCTATTATCTATTTTATTATTTATTATCTAGTGTAAATCCACTAGGTGGAAATGCAGGGTTTGTATTTACGGAAACCGGAACCGTTTCCCACACAAAATAAATTGTGCTATTAACCACTGATCACAGCGTACAGAGACAACGAAAATAAGTATAAAGGTTTTGGATCTCTTTGGTCAAAAGAGCAAATCACATATTAAGGGGTTAGGGAACTCTACGTTGGACGCATGTCGTTGACTCCTGATAACCCCAACACATGTGGCCCAATAAAATCTATGGATAAAATGAATGGGAGTCTTGTTTTTTATTGACTAATACATTGAGACGTCTTGAGACGTAACAAACTCACTCCTTTAGATCTCAAGTGTCGTCCGCCCATGAACAGGCGGATCCGCTGCCATGCACTGGCGCGCTGCTGTGTTCCGAAACAGTTATCTTTCCAGGGGTTTCTGGCGTGTTCTTCCCCATTGAAAGTCTGGTTTGAACAAGCGGAAAACTTAGTTATAAGAACGCATGATCGCGCAACTTGAAAAAACTGAAGTTTCATTAATTTTTTAAGTTATTTTTTTTTCTCATTCTCGTGCTCTAGGATTCCCTGTGTCACAGAAGATATGAACAAACATATAAAAACAACACAAGACCCGAGAAAACATCATTCTCACCACACAAAGTCAAAGAATTCAACGGAAATAGAGTGTTTTGACTTTGACTTTGACTGACTTAGCTCGCTCGCCGCGTAGCAACGCGCGTCGCAGTGGAAAGAGCCTTCATTGTACACGATACCGACGGATAGCACTCCCATTCAAATTAGATATGAATGATCCATTCACGTGGACAGTGACTGGCGCCAGTACTCGTCCGCTGTCACAGGGCAACAACAAACAGACAAACAACTGATCCGTGTTTTTTTATAACTAACACTAAACTTAACAAATAAGACTATCTAAAACATGAAACTGGCCATAGATCTCTTTTATATACATTTTTATTTATATATTTTTTCTGGTACTTAACAAATAAGACTATCTAAAACATGATGGAGTTTCTTATCTGTGCTCGTTCCCACTGTGACCCCCCATCGCATTGGCCCGCTGACCCACCGCATAAAGGACAGATACTAGACTATTTATAGAAGCACTTGATTAGCCTGGATCCATCAGAATGTTGTTGAGTCTGGCGCAGTGGATCGGGCAGCTGATGAATTACATAGGTATTTCACTAATTGATTTAATTGCAGCGAGGTAATATCATTTACCTACGTAATTACGACATCCAAACATACTGAGAGGGCAAGAAATTCTTTGAACGAGACATTATTGAATAAAGAAACGCGACCGCGTTAATAACTCTAAATTTTATTTAAACATAAAAAGGTTTTTTTTTTATTTTTGTAAGCCATTTTTAATAGCACAATAGACAGGTTTAGAAAAAAGTTCTTGGGGGTGACTAAAATAAAAATCTGTCCATCCGTTTTGGAGCTACGATGCCACACAGATACAAACATACACCCCTCTTTTCGGCGGGGGTTGAAAAGGAGGACCCCAAAGTAGCATTAGAACTTGTGCCAAGTTCATCTGGAGAAGTAGTACATCAACACCATCCGCCTCCGCACACAACGAGGTGCGACTTGGGTATCCTCAAGCTTCGGTCGGAGATGACCTAAGTCGTATTGCTGTTATGGGCGGAGGTAACCACTTAACATCAAGTGGGCCTTTAGGCCGTCCCGTCATATCTTTAGATACATAAAAAAACACCGTAGGACACAGCTAGTCAGTCTACTATAATGATTTTATAAGTCACTATTATACCTTGTTTAAAAGCCAAGTTATTTCGGATATTAGCATTTATGCAATTAGTGATTAATTAATAAAGGACGGACGGATTGAATACGAGAAAAAGAAAGATTGAAGCAAACATAGACAAGGAGTTTGCATCGAGTATTTTTTACGCAAGGAGGTTGTATAGCATTGAGATGGAGGTCGAATATATTGGTGTGTTCTAAATTCAAACGCCAAAACAGATTAAAAGTGGTATTTATTCACTCTCCGTGGCTTAGCTGGTAGTAGCCCTTCGAAGCGAGAAATCCCGGGTTCGATTCCCAGCCGGGACACACTGTGTGGTGAGCATGAAGTTTGTTCTTGAGTATGGAGTGTGTCTTGTGTTTCTGTGTAGAGGTATGAGTGTGTAAACGTTTATAATTATAATTGTTTTCAGTGAATAAAATAAGCTTTTTAGAGGGGGAATGATATAAAGTAATTTTGCATGCCATTCCAGTGACGGTCATATCTGTTGGTCACAGTGAAGTTCAATGTCGCCCAACGTCTCCAAATATGAAGTGACCTGTGAGGTCGCAGGCGGCTGTATATGGGCACGTTCAAATCTACCGTATTTGGCGCCGTGACTCGGCATGTGTCACTTCCTAGATTGCCCTTTTTAATGGTCTACAGATAGTACTCTTTACTGGTGGAAACATTTAATATCCTGGCTAAATTGGAGGACCCTGTCTCTTTTCAACGGACTTCCAGAGGGGGTTATCAAATCAGCTGTATTTTTTTATCTCATTTCTTTGTTATAATGTCAACCGGATTTGGAAAAATATTTTGTAATTGAAACAATATTAATTACTCTCCAATTGGATTTCAGTGGAAGTTCTCAATTGGATGAAAGCATAGAAGTCGATTCTTCCTTTTTTTGAGATCGTTGGCAGCAGGTCCTATGCCCGCTTTCATCTCACCCAGGAATAAAAAGAAAACGCTATCAAATGCTTAACTATCACTGATCAAAAATATATAATTGCGCAGTTCGTAAACTCATAAAATGTTCTAGTATACATACGAGTATATCCATATCTTGTGATTTTTTGCGCAATTTTGCGCATAAACAATGTTCTGCCTAGAGGCGTGGGCGATATTACCCACCATATATGAGCAGACCGCGGTTAACTCAATTATATTGTTGGTATCATAATTTTAAGTATCTCACTGTAGAGATAACTGTTTACATTGGAACAAATATATATTTTTTTAATGTAACTCTAGTCACGGGACGAGCTGAAGGTCCTGATGTTAAATAATTACCTCCTACAACTGTAATACGACTTAGGTCCTCCCCGGCCGAAGTATGAGAAGACGCAAGTCGCAGCCCGCTGCGCGCGACGGGGATGTTACGTCTCAGGCGCATGTGATTTCACCAATACGGGCATTGGGCATGTTTGAGAAATCAAGGTATTTTAAGACTGAGTCAAATTTGATGATTGTTATGCAAATGTGTAGATATCACTAGTGTAGCCAGATATAAAAATAAAAATCTTTACCAATCTAGCTAAAAGCCCTGGTTTCGCAAAAATGTCGGATATTTTTCCCGCGGATTTTCCAACAAAAATAATTCAACTTCATAAAAATGTGCTAAATCGGCGCAGTCATATATGGCAAATGATTTTATTCATATAGTCTATAAACATATAAAAATCAATATTTGCATGTTTCTATGTGTTCAGAAACCATTGATCAGATTGTGATGAGTAGGGTTTTCTGGGGAAGCTTTCTAATTATTACCTTCTAAGTTTAGCGCTTGTTCAAACCCTATCCTCATGGAGGGTCGGATAAGCGTATTTTGAATTTGACTAGACTTTGACTCAAACTCAAACTCATTTATTCCTTTAGATCTCAAGTATCATTTGGACATATCAAATTTTACACGCACAAGTAAACATGTTCATGAGCATATAACGTGTCACAGCTCCTTAGGCACGTTACATGCACACAGATATGTCAAATTACAGTCAGTTTTATGTTTAAGCTAATCTTATTTTATTAAGTTTACGTCTGTTCCAACCCTAACCGACTGATCCGAACCACATAGGAAGAATAAGCTAGAAATATCTAATGGAAGAATTATCGCGGATATCCTACAAAATCGTTGATAGAACCCTCGGTATGAGAGTTTAATCGCACTTAGCCGGTTTTTTCTTAAGAGAGCTTACAGCATTATTTGCTTAAGCCACAACACCTACATAAACAAGTTAAGGTAAACATCACCTACTTTCCTACTTGATTCGCGAATCAAGGCCTCCCTCGTTTGATCTGTCCATTGTTCGCGACGTAAACATCGTGTTGCCTTTAGCGGGTGCTCGAAGCATTGCGCCCACTTAGAACACAGTACAGCTTCGTCAGTAGACAAAGATCGAGTTAATTTCACTAATATTATAAAGGTGAAAGCAAGGGTGGCGATAGATATTGCGAGGCTGCGGGCGATAGATCTTTGTGAGGCTCTTGGCGTATGAGGAATTTAAGTGAGTTGGAAGTGTACAGGGCTGCTGGTGATCAGTCAGCATCCTCTTAAAGACAGCTGCACTACATCCAAACAAAAGACGGCTTGTACTGCGAAGGTGCGAGGCCTTAGAAGAGCGAGGCCCCGGGCGGTTACCTTAGATTTTAGAAATAACTTGATTATCTGTACGTGTTTCGAATTAATGTTAGGTAGCACTATGTTTATTTAATAATAATAAACTTACATTGGTAATCAAAGGTGTGATCACTGATCTCAACCAAAAGAACGCTACCCTTGCTCTTTCGTCTTTGTCCCAGGTGGCACAGGAACATGACACAGTCGATATCCGAAATCAAATATTCTGCTATAGATCAATTCCGCATCATATGGTGACCTTAGCATAACAATAACGAACTCATTAAAAAAAAAATTGTTCCATATTTATTCCCTTCATAATTGATTTCCTTATTGCTTGATACAAGCCATAATTAAAGCATAAACGAAAGCTACGTTGCACATGGGCGTTCCCAGCTTCTGGCCTAGGGGGGGGGAGGGCACACACTACACACTACACAAACACAAATATAAGTAAATTTGACTATGCATGCATTTTTATTTTAAATTTCGATTTCCAGCAGCAACAGGCTACTGACCCCCCCCCCCCCCCCCCCAAGTACGCCCATGACGTTGCATGCATCTGGTGCCTGCTAAACAAAAACACATTCCCTACTGTACATTGGTGCACTGCGGCCGTGTCCGACCCAAGTGGGCGACATTCCAGTTCGTTTTGCAACGGTCCGTGAGCGAGATGCGATTTGATAATAACCCCCCTAAAACGTTTAATGAGCGATAAAGATGGATCTTCCGTCTGTTAATAAGGACCTTCTGCTGTTCTGCGTATTTTTGTACTGTGGGAAAATTTTGTGTTTGAGAATTCTCCCTGTAGATATACCGTATTTTTAATTAATTATTTACTTCATTTACACCGTCTTGATAGTTGACAAGTAACTGATTAAAAAATCGAAGATTTCAATACTTTTAAAGCAATGATGTTTTTATTTTAAAGTAGCAAAATATTGGATGACATATAATATTTTTTCCAGTTATATTGATTTAACAACCAAACTATTGGACCGATTTTGATAAAAAAACAATGGAAACAAACTGAAAGCATATTCTATCAAATAAATAAAGAATTTTCCAAATCGGTTGATTAATGGCGGAGAAATCGGTAAACGTACAAATATACACATCTGAATTTATAACCTCCTTTTTAAGTTGGTTAATAAATGGTATATACACATATATACACCATTTAACAACTATCTGGGTCATCGTTGGAACTCTCACAAATCACCTACCTATCCTAGAATAATATGATTACGACCAAAAAAATACAAATCCTGCGGAAAAACAATTTTTTTTGATTTTTATTTACGCATCGTTTTCCGCAATCGTCTCTACAACTCCCGATTCGTTTAAAAATGTCTTCAAAATGTTATTATTAAAATTATGTTATTTTTAATAAATAATTTATTATTATTGTTATTTAACGAATCGTAACGAGTCGTAATTATAACTAAGTAGCCCGCGACTTCGTACGCGTAGGAATTATTTTTGTATTTTGCGCAGATATAAAATTATTTTGTTATTTACTAAAATAAAAGTAGCATAACTCAGCTTTCTCCCAGGGAAAGTCCCATCAAAATCGGTTCAAGTGTTTCGGAGATTAGCCGGAACAAACAAACAAACAGACAGACACAATTGTTTTGTGTTATATTTGCCGTATAAACCTACTTTCAAATGCATTTATTAAAAATCTGTTATTTGTATAGAAAACGAATAGCAACGAGGGTTGTTTTGTGATCGAACCGTAAAAATCGTACAGCAACCTTGCTTGGAAGCTAACGACGCTGCTTAGTTTGGCACAACCCCAAGCGGCACATTTTCCGTATTTTTAACAGACTGCAAAATAGGGGAGGTTTTCTATTCGGCTTCAGAGTTTTTTCGTTGCTAGACATAGGTCTCTCCCAGGGCGCGCCCCTGGGCCCGGTTTTAGGGTCTTCGCATCCACTTTTCACCAGCCACCTTCCGCAAGCCATTACTCCACCTAGTTGGCGTCAAACCAAATTAATGCAAGAAAATAAGTATGTAAAAACTTCAGTTTGTAAAGTCGAAAGGTCTATGACTAAATAATGGTTGATACAACCCACAGATTATCGAAATACGCAAAAACTCAATGCTAATTAAACAGTTAATCAAAGTTTTTAGATAATACTCGTTACAAAAAGCGTAAGTATCTAAAAGGAGATGTGTGGGTGACCGTAAAAAGTGCACGTGGGATGTTTCTACGTTTCGATGTTTTTTCGAGTAATACCATTTGAAACTTCGTATCGCATAGATGTGGCTATGTATGAGACGCCAGCCCGTTCTGTAACTTCTACGACATAGAAAAAACCAGTCAAGTGCGAGTCAGACCCGCGCACCGAGGGTTCCGCACGAACATGTAAACGTGTAAACTTGTAGGTTTTTAATGTATTATTTGTTTGTAATGTAACAAATTTACGGTTCTCGAATTTATTCCTTTACTTGTGCTACATGACATGGCTTCCTGTCCAATTTCATGGTTCCATGTCAACGAGAAGTGCCCTATAGGTTTAGACCCTTGCGAAAGGCTAAACACGCGGCATAAACGGAGCATAAACGGCCGTATCTTTTGATGGCGTTGACTTAGAAGTTTGATTGCACTGCTCCTAGGGATTGCAGACTTGAGTATTTGATTTCAACTTGATGCCTCCACGCGTCCCTTACAAAAACAGACAGACGGACAAAGATCCTATAAGGGTTACGTTTATTACTTTTGAAGTGCGGAACCCTAAAAATGTTTACAGACTCCTACTTTATTTATTTACTAGCAGCCCGTCCCGGCTTCGCACGGGGTAGTGACATAACTACAATAGTTGGACATATGCTACCGCGGAGTTTTTTGTAGACATTATGATGTTCTTCAATATTGTTGTACATTATTTTGTTCTATCGCTAATAGTTTCGGCAGCGCATTCGACGAAAGACATTTTAAGACTCATTTTTCTACACCTTCGGTTATATTGTTCAAATTTTACCAAGGATCCCTAATTTTTTTCAAAATGAAATGTAGCCTATTTCAAATTGGAAGAATGTAGCATTCTATTGGTGAAAGAATTTTTTAAATCGGCCCAGTACTTTTTGAGCCTATTCAATACAAACATACAAAAATAGGTACAAATCTTTCCTCTTTATAATATTAGTGTAGATGTAGATTTATTTACAAAAAAACACAAAGGCTAACAGTGAGACCAAATCGCCTAAATGATAAAAATAACAAAAAAAAAATAATAAATACAAATAATGTCATGAAAAAATAATTAGACATGTCAAAATTAAATTACAATTTAGCGAGTATACTAGACCTTTTTTTTTTTTTTTTTTTTTTTTCGTGGGGAAATGCACTCGCATACCGCCCTGCCACGGGGAGACAGAGCGGTTATGTGGGACTAGACCCACTAAAACCCCACGATGTCCTCCTCTGCCGCTTAGTGGCGGGAACACGGGAACGTTATAACACACATCCGCGAACCCGCCGCGGCTGTCCGTTTCCGGACCCCCCTGTGTTGGCATCGGGTGCCACTCCTCTGTTTGCGACACGCCAGGACATATGGCGTGTCGCAACCACCTCGGGGACCAGGTCAGCGAAAGGGCGTCAGACGACCCCGTGTCTAGACGCCCTAGGTCCCCATGCGACGGGTCAGATATGTGGCCCCGTCGCCTGCCACTACGGCCGCAGAGGATAGGGAGAGCGGCGCCTCGCAATACCGACACTCCTCTTCCCCTGCGGCCCCACCGCGTCCGCCATCGAACGGTGGCGACCCCGTCGTGGCCGCGGTAGGTAGGGAGAGCGGCGCACCGTTATACCGGCACTCCTCTCCCACCGCGGCCCCTATCCCTCAGCTGCGATGCCTCCCATTCGACATCGCAGCCCGCCTCAGTTGCGGTGCCCCCCATAAGGCACCGCCACCTACAATGCCGCTCCTAGACGGCTTGGAGGCAAAGCCTAAAGGAGCGGCCCTCCCGGGTTCCTCTTAGCTTCACCGTGGGTGACCAGGCCACGGTTACTAAGCCCCCCCGCCCCGACAAGGCGGGAACCCACGGGGGGGAGTATACTAGACCTGCGTTTCATCTCAAACGAGATAAGCTTAATTCTCTTCACAATGCAAGTACGTCCAGTACTTGTGTTCGTTATATCACGTGCCAGACTTCCTCACTTAATATAATGTGTTGCATCCATTAGTGGACATGTTTATTATCACGAAAACACATTAATTTCAATACATTTAAATGCAATTAATTACTGCGTCACTCGAGATGATTTCCGAGTAATATTTTCCATTTGTTTTTATTAGGGTTGGCAAGGTACAGACGCTGAAAACAGGCAAAGGTTAACCAAGCAACAATTTTAGCTAAAAAAAATTACAATACTGTAAAAATACGATTATGGAAAGATCGTGAGGAAACTGACATGCCATAAACAATAAAAAAATAATTGCTCAACATCAACTGATGCAGAGAGGATGCCGTGGTAGATTAAAGTCCATCCAATCTCGTATGTCTCCAGTCGATCTATATCCCTGCAGTAGAATCTTAAGTAATTTACCACTAGGCTGATATGGTATGGTAAATGAATAAAAATAAGGGAATGATTTTTTTAATTTACAACAACATTTCTGTAAAAAAAATATAAACCCTTTCTAAATAGGGGATAATAGGAGATTTCGAGTTTCAGCGTATATTCAGAGTATAATTTAGTATTTTTGGTATTATTATTGCAATTATTATTTTCAAAGTTCAAAAAATACGAGCTGTATTTATCCAGACGTAATTGGCTAAGTAAAAAGATTCCTATACTTTGGGAACAGACTAAAACGCGGCGTTATATTCAGAACTATAATGTATGCAACTAAATGTATCTTGATTCCAAAAGTGCATATAAATCTCTATTATAGAATCCGATGTGTTGACGGTAGAAATGAAGATTTTATGTGCTGATGATTGTGGATGATTGAGGAGGCGGAGCGCGGCCGATGACCGCGTTCTCTCGCTCGTGATGATTTGATTTCGTGCAATTGAATTATGTAGTGGCATATTGCTAAGTGGTGCAGACGCCGTCTTTCAATGCAAAGGACGCCGGTTGCAAGTCATTGTGTAGGAAATGGAAACATTGATTTTAAAGCAATGTATAAAATACCACATAAATAAGTGTTTATGTGGTATTTTACTAAATGTATAATAAATTTTTATGCATCTAAAGTGGCGGAATGAGCCGTTAGCCCACTTTATGTTACGTGGTTACTGCCGCCCATAAGCAACAGCAAAATGACTACAGTCTTCCCCTGTCCAAGTATGACAGTGAATGATAAAAAAATTTAATAAACTGACTTTAATATTTTCATCCCCTATTTGTAGCTTGTTTTTCCATGATATTTCTATGAAAACACGTCAGGTACGAGGGGTAAGATATCATCTAAATTAATCTACAATATTTGTATGACTTTTTGTGATAGACACAACGCGATCCGAATGGGGTCTTCTACATTTTACACTATACACAAAAACTTTCGCGTTTATATTATATAAACGCGAAAGTTTTTGTGTATGTGTCTGTGTGTATGTATGTTTGTTACTCCTTCACGCTCAAACGGCTCAACGGATTTGGATGAAATTTGGTACCAAGATGTCATATATCCGGGATCAAAAGTAGGCTATGTTTTAGGCTACGTTTGATCCCGGAAAACCGCGGGGTGAATCTAAGTCGTGTTTTCGTTGTTTACGGGTATAGTAACCACAAACCAAAACGTGACACAGCCACTTGGAACATCCCATGCTGTTTCTTCTACCTAGATTTAACGTAATAAGTGATGTTCATCCAGCCTGGCAGTTTCCGTTCCATCCGTTTTGGATGTAACACGTCATCCTAGTGATGCACTGTGTGCGCACATCGCAAGCTATCAATAAATCGAAAGCGCACCTGCATATCAATCACATACATCCACGTCACCACGCTGGTTATACCTTCGCCACACAGACAGGAGCTACGCTTGGTGCTGAGAGCTACGCTGCGGTATGCTGTAACGAACCTTCTTTTACTTTCTAGTACTCTGATGTCGGAGTCTTCGTGCCGCCCGAGGGACTCCGACATGACTCCTCCTTTTTTGTCGGTTATAATTTAATATTACACACCACACGTACGGGGATTTTTTTTTTACGAATCACACTCATATTATAAAAGCGAGATTTTATATATATGTGTCTGTGTTTCTGTGTGTATGTGTGTTACTCCTTCACACTTAAACGGCTCAACGGATTAGGATGCAATTTAGTACCAGGATAGCTTATATCCTGGATTAACTCATACTTTTGATTCCGGAAAACCGCGGGTAACAACAGAAATTACGCTTGGATCGAACACATAGTTCAACAAGGTACACCCGGGCGCGGATCCTGCTCTCAAAAAGTGTTGCGATCACGGCCATCTGAAAGTACCACTCGCTTACGGTTTGTTTTTATTTTATTTAGGCATATATAACCATCGATCATTAGGTTTGTGGGTATGCCCACCCATAGGTATAGATCGGGCCACATCGCTTTCTCCAGCTACGCTAGCTGCCAAGCGTGGCGCCAACCATAGATCGCGCCTGCGAGGCGTCATAATTAAAATAAGGTTTGTATTTGCATGGAGGTATGTGATGATTTCCATAGCCATTTTTGGCGGGATGTGTTGGGACTGACAGGCTCAGAAAAAACCAAGGGCAAGCGAGACAGAATCATTTTTCCGTTTAATAAACTAGTTATAAAACTGTTTTTATTTCGTTATTATATAACTAAAAATATTACTAAACAACAACGGTTTCAACATCTGCTTTAACAGTTTGTATCTTTTGAATCATAAATTGTAACACACTGAAATTTTCAGAGTATACTATGGGTAAACAAGCATACCATGGTATAGTCAAGTTGAGTAACTTTAAACACTTTTTTTATATTCACTTGTTGAGATCTTCGAACATAAAAGGGCGCCACGATTACGATTTTCTTTTGACAGCTGCCAATATTGTCAGTTTTGACAAATTGATTATTTGGTTTTTCCGTTTCACACAGATCAAGTGCAATGTGTGTTTAAAAAATAAAATAAATATCTAACCTATTTCATTCAAAGATTAACTGTTATCCCTTCGTTATCCGAATCGTATTTATCCGTTATTTATTTCATTAAGAGTATTTAGCGAAACGTTTACAAACTTATCGTGATTTTTGTAATACGAAGCAAAAGTACCTTAGCTGAGTACAAAACTCAATTAACTTTTTCGGTAATTACTCCTAGTTATGCGATCCTGTGCTCATCGTTTCCTACACTGACGCTATTTTCGTCTACCAAATCGGGCTCCGGTGGTAGATCAATGCCTATTTACTCTCACTTGTTGAAAGTAGGTCGATTTCTGTAGTGCAGTTCCCTGCAGTAGTAACATTACGTTCTGAACCTCAGTCTAATGAAATACAAAATAAGTTACAATTTGACAAATAGAGACCTGGATTCCGCGTGTTTGAGCAGACACCGATAAATCTGATGACCGAGTATTTCTAATAACCATAAATCCTCAGGCACTGGAGCACTGTATCAAGTTACCATCTCGTACAGTCGAACCGAAAATTTTGTACACAACTCAAATGCGTAAGAGAATTATTTCTCAACCAACTCCCAGAACAGGATATAAATTTGGCTGTTAATTTACCTCAGTTCTACCTCATATAAGAACCGATTAAAAAAAATTGTTCACGAGTCAGGAGTAGGAGTCAGTGAGCGCCAAAATAATCGCTCAGTCTCTCTCGACGTACAATGATGATACGTCACTATGACAGAAAAATTGTAGGGATATAATATACTCAGCTAGCCGTGCGATGCCGGGGCGGGTTACCGTACCAGCCTCTAATGTTCCCACGGCACCGGCCTACTCTCGATAATTGAGAGTGAATGGGCTCTGATCTACCACGGGAGCCCAATCCGGATTGGTAGATATGACATGTCATCGAATTTTTGGTTCTAAGACATGCCGGTTTCCTCACGATGTTTTCCGTCACCGTTTTGAGAACTTGGTAATGCGCACATAAATTTTTCAAGTGAAAAAACTTGTGGGTTTGAACCAGCGACCTTCAGATTAAAAGTCGGCGTCTGTGCCCCTGGGCCACCACGCTCTCCGGGGCGGGTTGCCAGTATATATTAGAAACAGATCACAAAACATGTCCGTTGACAGTACCAGGCCAGGGTCAATAGTGTGTACAAACAGCGCTGTCTCCGCGTCTGACGGGTTTAATTGTGAGATGGATTTATTGGGGCATTCTGCACCACCTCGAAACTAGGCTGCAGTACCTAACCACCGCATCCCTTACTCAGCGAAACAATACGCATTAAAAATGATGTTCGAGTTACAAGTCAAAGTTACAAGCAGTATTCCAGTGAAAGGGTGTGGGTGGAAATTACATGTACATGAGATGTATCATCCCCGTCTCGGGTGATGGACGCAGCAGGGTGAATGCGACTCAGTGTACGATCCAAATGTTATACTGAGTCGCATTATTGTTGTCATGGGCGGCGGTCGCCACTTACCACTAGGTGGTGGGAAAATTGTTTTTTTGTTATTAGTACCGTGTGTACTTTCAAATGCATTTAGTAAAAAGCTGTTATTTTGAAAGTACACACAGACACTTCAATTATATATATTTGTATGGATTTCAGGACTATTCTCGATGAAAGCCAGTAGTAGGGCGTGAGGAAATTGAAGAGATATGGACTTCGGACTATTTAATTCCATTAATTGAACAAGCAATTAAACAATCACGCCTCTAGGAAACACATTGTTACTTGTTTTGTTTATGAAGATTTTAATGAAAGAGCTTGGTGGCCCAGCGGTACAGACGCCGACTTTCTCTGAAGGTCTGAGGGTGCAACGGGGTGCGACTTGGACCTTCTCATAGTATGGTAAGAGATGACCTAAGTTGTATTGCTATCATTAAGGGTGGAGGTAAACCCTTAACAAAAAAACAAAAAAACAAAAAAAAAAATCAATGGCACTCCGGGAGTGCATATACAGAGGTGTCGGTAACGGTGACGGTAACAGTGTCGCAAGTACAATGGTTTTTTCTCATCTCAAAAAATGCCCAACGCGCTTAAAGAAGTTTTCACTTCAAAAATAAAACATTTAAATTTTCACTTGACACGCCTGTATAGCACCCCCTGAATACAGCTCTGTCAATCTAGTTAAACGTTTTATACGTAAACTAGCTGTTATAGAGATGCACAAGTAGATAGCCAATTTCCAAGTCAGATGCAACCCACCTGTGCTCTCTTAGTATTCTCCTTGCGTCGTTCTCAAGAAAACCATGGAATATTCAGATCGTATCTGAATTTTCTTGGTAATTACATTGTTTCGTTATTAGTAATTTTTCCTCTGACGTACGAAATTGTTCATTAGCGTAGTTTGTTAAGATTTCCACTTTAATAACACAGGGGATCAAGATTCCTGCGTCCGCAGGAGAGGACCCTTAGATCCCTACACATATCCCCCGGGTGCGAAAGGAACAACAGTAGAACTTATCTGGTGAGGTACTGCATCACACCTGGTAATTACCGCCAAGCAGTACCTCGCAGTACTGTGTTCTGGTGGAAGGGTATATGCCGGTGAAATACAGGCGCATGAGAAATTACATCCCCAAAGTCAAAGTCAAACTCATTTATTCCTTTAGATCTCAAGTATCATTTGGACACGTAAAATTTTACACATGCATGTACACATATTCGTGAGCATATAACGTGTCACGTCCCTGTCTCGGGGGATCTGATAAATACAACTCAGTCTCAGATCCAAGTCTTAGTTGGATTGCTTTTGTCATGGGCGTGGGTATCGAATTACAACGTCATTTACTCAATTAAAAAAATATTTGTAGTTAGTTTTTTTACATGCATGCTAAGATCTGTTAAGTGTAGAGACACTGATTAACATCAGAAGACTAGCTAACTAAACGAGTTAATTTTACGAAAATGTAAATATCCCCTTTACATTTTTGTAAAATGAAATCTTATAATTTCATAAAATTAACTTTGGGGCTAGATGATGCAGTAAAATGTCAATGAATATTAAAAAAATACCACACATTATTCGCATAAACAAACTATTAGTTTCTTCATCGCTTCCTTCCGATGCTTCGCTTCCAAAGTGGGTTACTTACAACATAACTACGGCACTTCATTAAATATTTAAATTCAATGAATCCAATCAGAAACCTTTCTGTCACCTTTGAATGAGCTTTGAAGTCCACTCCATCATAATTGATGGGTGATACTGGTGATGACAGGGGGCGGGATCCTTTGATGGGACAATGAAAGAGAGGGCACTGGAATGCCTTACCTACTTTGTGTTGAGTAGGGGGGCGGCTGTGAACTTATCAATGATAAATGTTATTTAAATACGTTACAGAATATTTCACTCAGGTTTCGCACCCGATGGTTAAAGGACCGTTATAGTTATTACCGAGCTTACAAGAATCTGAATGTAGAGGGAACATGCTGCTCCGAAGAACCTTGAGAATACTTCACAAACAAAACGTACTTATACGATATAAGTTACATTATTAAATCGTTAGTGGACAGGGTCATGCTCGAATGGATTGGAATCCCTTCATTCTTTTTTTCTTGATTATTCTTCGCCACGGATTGGATTAGAAAAACCGCCAAACATACTCATAGCAACAGAACGTGTGATTTTGTAGATACATATTTACATAAAAAAGTTACCTTTCCAAGTATTTTTTAAGAATCCAACGGAGATATTTTGATTTTGGAAGTTGACTTGACAAGCAGTTCCGAGAAGCATGGACTACAGCATCCCCTGCACTGAAATCTGTGCGCCAGAGCATTGAACTCAATAGCGACATCTGTGTGCGCTTGCGCAACATGACACTCACAGAAGGGCTGCCACAAAATTATTACAGGACATCAGACAAACCCCGAACCTATTAAAGGTTGATTTATTTTATTATGTAAAAAAGTGGCGGAGGACCCACCTGATGTTAAGTGTTCACCGCGGTCCGTTCCGTCATTTAATGACCCTTAAAACACTGATGCCATGGTAATCTATTTCAAGTAACTATTATAATTATATAGAGACAATTAAACTACTTCCTTACGATTCACATTAAATCTATGGGGATAAAAGACTTTCTGTTTGAGTGAACAAATTTAAAAAAAAAACAACATATTAATCGCGTAATCAAGCCGAAATGAGAACCTTCTAATAGTCGGTTAAAAAAGCGACTTTGACACTTTTTAGCCCTCTGAAAAGTTCACAAAATTGCCAACCCGTCGCGAACACGGACCGGTTGACTCTCTGATTCCAATCAATATCACTAAATTTGACCTTTGGCTTATAAATTAGTTGATTTGAAGCCTTTCAGTATTTGGGTTAAGCCTCTATTTCACCTATTAGGGTGGGATTGATCATCAAAATGGATTCACAATGGGCGAAAATAACGCGCATCGAATTGACGACCTCTTCCTTTTTTAACGCCGGTTAATTACTCATCATTGTCACCAGACTACTTAAAAGCATTATTTTCTTGTCTAGGTATTAATATGTATAATATTATATCTTAATATATATAAATTACGTGTCACGATGTTTGTCCGCGACTCCTAAACTACTTAACCGATTTTAATCAAATTTGTACACCGTGTGCAGTTTGATCCATCTTGAAAGATAGGATAGCTCACATCTCAATTTATGATCGCAATATTATTTAATTGCAAATTATTTGTCTATTATTTAACAGTCACAATTACAAAAACGTTAGCCGCAGCAACGCGTGGCCGGGTCAGCTAGTGTAAGTACATATAATATTAAGAAGAAAAAAAACAATGTATGTATCAGTTATCTAGTTCCCATATTACAAGCTATGCTTAGTTTGGGGCTAGATGGCGCTGTGTGAAATATGTCAATGAATATTTATTAAATAAATTAATGCATATTGACAACCCTATATAGCTATTAAAGCGCCAAAAAAGCATACGGATCTCCGAATCCCCATACGGAACACTGTTTATGGTATGTTTAAGTTCAGCTTTTATGTTCATGAGTTTGTGAACGACTAACCAGATTAGATTATACAACTATTTTATGGACCAAAACAAAGTAGATTATATTCATTGATGGTGCTGTTAATAAGAGCTGTAGAGGCGCTGCGGTGACAACTCCGGCTCAGTTATAAAAAAAATTGCCAATGTGGAGACTCCTGCAAAAGCACAGTTTTGCAAGTGTTTTTTTTTTTAATTATGAGACTGTAGTTATCATTCAACCTGATGTTTAAAGATTACTGCCGCCTATAAACATGAAAACGACTCAGATCCTCCCAAATATCCAATAAATAATATAGACCATCGCTTTGCGCCCATCAGTCTGAAACGAGGATGTAATTTCACAGGCACCCACACCCTTCCCGTGGAACACAGCAATGCGTATGAACCACTGTTTCGCTGCGGATTGCCAGGTGTGGTGGCAGTACTTCTTCAGACAAACTTGGCACTAGTTCTACTTCTACTTTAAGTTGCTCCTTTTGCACCAGGGAGACAAAAGGGACTCTGAGGGTAAACGGACGGGAGTAACATGGACCTCCAGTGAAAATGGCTGAAAATGATACCTCTCATCTGCAAGCATTCTTAAGATGAAGTTACTGCTTACCATCGGATGGCTCATAAGGCAGATGGAGCAAGTACTTGGTGGTAGATCTACCCCTCGAGATGAAAGCCAGCCGGAATACCACAAAGCATGGTTTCCTCACGATTCCTTCAACCTTTTTTGAAGTCGGATAAAACACTCGTGTTTAGGTTAAACTACACTTTAATTAGTACTTAAACGTATTTATGCTCATTTCCTGTAACTATGGGACTGAAAGAACTGACTTCCGTTACATTTAACGTTGAAATAGGAACCTTATCTTTATGCAGTTGTGATAGTTTTTCTCTTAGCGATATTGACAAAGGAATGTGTTCTACATCAAGCAGACAAGAGTTATAAATATCTTTGATATGTTCTAAGCACTGAGACCACCTACAGAGATGAGACGTTTATATTATGTGAATATATACTAATTGTCATCGGTTCATCACCAAGGTCGCGGGTAGACGGTGGATGGAGGTGGCTCAGGACCGTCTAACCTGGAAAGCTATGGGGGAGGCCTATGTCCAACAGTGGACGTCTGTCGGCTGAAATGATGATGATGATGATGAAATACTAATTTAGCGGGTATCATAACAAAAAAGTTCCTCTCGGAATAAAATTCTATATAACCTTTTCAAAATATTATATCGCAGTTTTAACCAATAAGATATACTTACTTATTTTATTATAGGTTATTTTATTTTATTATATTTATTATTATTTTATTTATTATATTATTATTTATTTTATTTTATTTAATAGGTTTCTCCTAGACAAGCGTGCTCCATCGTCGGCCGCATCTTCACTTCCCATCAGGTGAGATGGCGGCCAAACGCTTGGCTATACATAAATAAAAAAAAAAAAAAATTTTTAACTGGCGATTATTAGACTTTTTTTGTATATTTGTTATATCATCCCAATCGGAAGGGACTGGGATGTTTTTTTTATAGATATAATAATAATTATTATTTATTTAATATTTCAGACATGACATCCATTAATTAATTAATTTAAAAAAAATTATGCACACATTAAAAACAGAAGTGGTTAGTAATTAAATAGAAATAGAAATAACATTTCATCGCAATATGTGGAATATTGCGATGTAATTTCTATTAACAATTTCTATTGTTCAGTATGGACGACAACCAAGGGAAGAAAGCGTTCAAGTAGAATTATTCGTTTTTTTAATCAGTTCTTTGATATAATTTATTCAATACTCAATACATTTATTGCTTCTCATAATGGTACAATGTAATATTGTTGGTTTACATTCTGAGTTTCACATTATGGACCCTTGTTCGGGTATTACAATATTAATGGAGGCAGTCCGAGGTTTTCTAGATAGCGTGTAGATTTACCTTCAAAGAGGTCTCAGAAATTTGATCATAAAGCACCCAATAAGTTGATGACGATAGTATTGAAATTGTCTCTTGTTGTTAACGTAAGGCGTACCTTTTTCTGTTTTATTTAAATCAATGTTTAAATCACATTCTAAAACATTGTTTGGTATATCAGTAGAAATTCTATCTGAAATTCCTCCCTCTGTTGAAATGCATCCGTCAAACGCATCCAAGTTAAGTTCACAGTGCACAATGCATTACTTTGAGCCATTTGAGTCATTGCCCGCATCCCGTCGCAAATATTGATCTAGTGATGCGCTGGTTGATGAAACGTCGATAAATTAACGATGAAAAATATGTTTGTTCACTCTATGATATTTTAACAAACACTTATTACCCGCGGCTTGCTTGCAAAATACTGGAATTTACTCAAACTCAACTCAAACTCATTTATTTCTTTAGTTAAATATTACTGGATGAAACCCTTTTCTGAGATCGTGTTTGTAAAATTTCATGATGATTGATTGAGTAGTTAAGGCGTGAAATCGTATCAAACATAAATGATTTTCTTTTAGTATCTAGTAATTCTCGAAATACTCAAAATCTTATACTAATATATTGTCTTTATAACACTTACCTACAATACTTTTAAAACTACTCAGAGTTTTAATAGTTTGTTAATGATACTTTCACAACAAAATGAATACATCTTTTTTGTTTAATTGTCAAAATTATTTCCATGTGTAGATTGCCGGATTTGAATCTATACGAATCATTATGCAAGGTGAGATGGTCACAACTAGATAAAGATTTAATCATATATTAATTGCAACTACAGTATTTTAAATGCTACTCGATACAAAATTTACCGGCAAGTGATTGTTAGTAATGAACCAACTATGAACTACAAGTATAAACCAAACAATTATTGTCTACCCTCTGTTTATTAAAATGCATCCGTCAAACGCAGATAAAGTAAATTCAGTCTGCACAATGCATTAGAGTCATATGAGTCATTGACATCGAGACGCCCGCATCCCGTAGCAAATATTGGTCTAGTGATGTGCTGTTCGACCTGAAAACATCGATATATTATCGATGAATATAATTTTTATTCACTATATATATTCCTAAAAGCTTAAAATAAGTAAATGATTTTTTTCTTACATATTTTTTGTAGGTCGCTTTTTTGTTATTTTTAAGTATTTTAATATTTCCTGGCACTAGACCATTTGAAATTCATTAAACAGCAATATAACTAAACAGTTACATCGTTGTTTTAATATATCCAACGAACAATTCATCAATTAAATAGCGGACTCTGCCTGAAATAATTATGTAATACCTGGTTGACCGAGCATCACACAGTATTTTTTTTTTGTAAAATCGTGTTTTATGGTAATTATAATTATTATATACGAATTACATATTATTAATTAATTAACACAATAATTACATTGTTACTATTGATTGGGATGTGACCCAAACATATTCATACTTGGATAATGTCATATAGCGCCATCTATTACCACAAAGTGCCACAGGAATTAACGAGATGGCGCTGTATTATATAAAATTCGTTTTCTTTCTTGAAAAAAAAATGCGTCTCTGCAATAAAAAACCCTATCTAAACACAAAATTTCATCCAAATCGTTAGAGATTATGCAAGAATGGCTCGTTATAACAGTACTGATAAGATACTGACAAGATACCTGAATTTCGCCACCGTATCACAATATCTGAGTCTAGTCCGTATTTAAAGTGCACAATATATTGTATTAATTTTAATTAGTGCACATGGCCGCTGGCGCAGCTATAACCTGTCGTTACATTATAAGACCATCAATAAAATGTGCAATCGAAATTTTTACCGCCGCCCTTTGCCAACATCTACGGTGACGAAATGTCAACGAAATGTCTATTTGACAGACGGGACAATAGATCAAAATGACATGTTGCACATATACAATAAAATAATGATTGTCTGTTTGTACATAGGTTCACTAGTAATAAGCATACCTCTTTAGAGTAGATCGGAACACAACCTTTGTGTTCTGACTTTTGGAATTTCCAACATTTTTCGTTAATTTTGAGGTTATCAAGAACCAACTGTTTCTTGCAGGTTCAACGACCTTCACAATCAATCATCAAACTTAATAAACAAGTAAAACGTTAAGGTCAATGACTTATAATTGCAAGAAACAGCTGAAATACGAGTGATTTCCCCGCGTTCAAAAAGTCGACTAAGACCATGGGCAAAACTAACGGAAGTTGTGTTTTGTGCAAGTTACCAAAAACTTTACTTTTTTGGGATAAAAAGTAAGCTATGTGTTGATCCAGGGTATGAGGGTATCCAGGTGAAAAAATTCACAACAAATATTCATCTAATTCCGTTCAACCGTTGAGGCGTGATGGGGCAACAAACATTACAGACAAAAACTCTATTTATATTATGAGTAAGATTATTTTCCGCAAACGATTCTCAAAATGTTCTAATTTTTAATTCATTTGAACAAAAGCAACCCTTAACGAACCTGTTAACTATTTACTACCCCAGAAATACGTCAAGTTCTTCTTTACACAGGTATGGCATTGCGTTATGCCCGTCACTCACAAGAGATTATCTTGTTCTGTAATGATTTTCATTATAAACTAGCCGACCTTGGTTGACAGTTTGGCAATCACCTGTCAAACCCCTTTGCGTTACTACCACAAATCCCATAGAAAATTCGCTTTCTGTTTTTCCCTAATTATTCCTGGGCAAAAATCAATTTATCCATATCTTTCCACCCTTTCTAAAGGGACGCGCTTACCAACGAACAGCGTTTAATTTTTATTAATACTTTTATTGACATCCCTCGTGTTTTAGAAACTACATTTTTATGTACTATCTTTATATATGTACTTAAACACTTGGCAACACTTGACAAGACCTGATCTAGTAGGTTCTAGTAGGCCCTTCCAAATATTTTTTAAGAATTCAACAGAAATAAATTATTTCGACTGTATGTCAAAGTCTGCAGTAAGAGTGAATTCTATAACTATTCACTGAGTTTACATTTTCACTATAAGTTTATTAATGATTTAATTAAAGAATAATATTATATGTGCCAATATGCCGGCGGTGTCTGGTTCAAACCCAGACACACTACAATTCATTTTTCGGTTGAAAATTCGTAACACGGTGAAAGAAAACACTGTGAGGAAACCTATAATATATGTCTTAAGATCCAAAAATTGGAGCCTATAATGCCTTTTGGCCTATCGGGGAACATTGAAAGCTAAATACGATTAAGTAAAAGTATTATATGTTATACAAACAAAGTCACAGGCTAACGCACGGCATTATTCGAATAGTATCATATGTTAATTAAATGAACAAGTCCAAATCAATTATTTAAATTGCGATGACAAAATTGTCTCGATAAAAATCTTGATTGAAATTGTGTAAGTCTGCTTTTAAGGTTTAACTTAATCAATTTTCCAGTTAAAGCTGAATTTAAATAGCTATGAATAAATATAAGTATAATTAAATTAAGATAAGATGTGTTTAAATTAAAACTGTGTTTTTACGTATGGATAACGGAGACATCTCCAAATTATGTTTTGAAAGTTTAGAAATGGCAAATAAAAATATAAAAAATATTGCGACCATTTTAATTTTTAGCGAATTTTAGATTAATTTTATTGAAAGCGTCCTTGAAACTTATTGAAATTAAGAATCAAAAATTGGTCTTGAAATTCCAAGCGATATTTTTGATGTAAAGGAAACTTTTGGTTTTAACTTGATTTAGTTCCTGGATTGGAAAAATGCTAGAAATATTTTTTATACCACCAAGTTTATAAAACCGCTTTGGAAGCGGAGAATATGCTTATTTTCGGGCTAGACGGCACTGTGTGTTTAAACAATTATTTATTTATTAGTAGAATGTTATTGAGCAATTTTAAGATACTCAGATGGTAAAAACGTTCATAACTTGTCCCGCTGTTTTTATCTGTTCTGATTAAAAATACGCCTTGTATTTTGAATAAAAAATAACGGTTTTTATCTTTCTGTTACCGGTGAAATAACGGTTTAAACTTCTTCCGAGGTTTCCGTACCACCGACTGTATTATTTGCTTGGCAATCTCCTTAGCACACTTTGTAATCTGTATATCTAACAAAAATTTCAGGGCTTAGCATTTTGAATACGAAACAGATAATAATATGATAATCGTAAATACTTGAAATCGTACAATAGATTTGCGTAGTAAGCAGCTATGTATTATATGTAACTAGCTGCGCCCCGCGGTTTCACCCGCATAGTTCCCGTTCCCGTGGAGAATACGGGGATAAATTGATTTTATTTTTTTCGTTAATTTTCCAATGTTTTAATAGTTATTCTGCTATTCGGGACGGAAACAAATCCAACAAATCAAAAACCATGACAATCGGTCCAGCCGTTCTCGAGTTATAAGTGTTGTAACAAACACGACTTTCTTTTATATATATAGATTTTATAGAAACCTCAAAAATTGTAGCCTATATGTTATTCTGATGTATAAGTTATATTGTGGTAAAGTTTCATTCAAATCCATTCAGTAGTTTTTACGTGAAAGAGTAACAAACATCCATACATCCATACATCCATACTTACAAACTTTCGCCTTTATAATAGTAGTAGGATAGGATGACTCAAAAACGTGCATTTCAACGTGTGTTTAAGATACTGTGGCGCTTAAAATATTTCATGTCAATTGAAATATATTAATCTACTATCAGCTCAGTTGGTTGTAGCTCTGCCTTTGCGATGTAGGCCGAGGGTGCAATTCCCAATCAGGACAAGCACTGGTGTGACCAACATAGATGTTTGTTAAAATAAATCCGCGTATCCGAAGGTAACGGGGACTACGCGAGTAAAACCGCGGGGCGGAAGCTAGTTACCTATAAATACGAAACTTTGGATAGATTGTTGTTTGTTACTCAATCACGACAGAACGGATGAAATTTGGCACAGAGATAGATTATAGTCTGGAATATTTCGAGAAATGTAAAGTTCCCGTAGGATAGCCAAACGTGGGTAACGCCGCGGGGCGCAGCTAGTATTTTATATATAATTTACTACTTATGTGTTCACTAGTGCTACATTTCCACCTGACTCCACTCGCTTGTCACTCGGTACGTTAACATTAAATGATAATTAAATCATTTCAACAATTTTCTTCCTATTTCCGGATCCGGTCTCGATAAATTACTTTGGAGGTTGTTTTAAGTACAATTTAATATGCGTGTACGCAAGATAGTGCTTAATTTAATTGTAAATGTCAGAACAAATTGGGCTATTTTTTTTAAAGTTGAAGTTAATTGGGTCACGCCGCCCGTAATCTTTACAATTAATGATAAGATCATCGCAATTTATTAACAAAGATGGTTATTAAATGAAGTTCGGCATCGCGTAAACGATGCGTATTAAATTTTCTTGGTTTTTATTTTAATTTCATGTACATTACCCACACCCATCTGGCCGTAAACTAAGCAAAGGTTGTACTAACAGAACTAGATAACTAATATTAGTACTATAATTAATTACATTATTAAATTATAGTAACTTATATACCTAGTAGAACAAATCTCTATTTTTGCCACACGCCCTACACAGGGCTGCATTTAATGACATCATCTACACTAATATTATAAAGAGGAAAGATTTGTACCTATTTTTGTATGTTTGTAATGAATAGGCTCAAAAAGTACTGAGCCGATTTAAAAAATTCTTTCACCAATAGAATGCTACATTCTTCCAATTTCACATAGGCTACATTTCATTTTGAAAAAAAATAGGGATCCTTGGTAAAATTTGAACAATGTAACCGAAGGTGTAGAAAAATGAGTCTTAAAATGTCTTTCGTCGAATGCGCTGCCGAAACTATTAGCGATAGAACAAAATAATGTACAACAATATTGAAGAACATCATAATGTCTACAAAAAACTCCGCGGTAGCATATGTCCAACTATTGTAGTTATGTCACTACCCCGTGCGAAGCCGGGACGGGCTGTTAGTCAGATATAATTTTGTTTATCGATACCCTCAAGAGCAATGTATCCCACCCCTATCTCTAATAAAAGCGGCGTTAATGAACTTGGTTTAAAATAGATCATCCCCTCTAACTAACGCGCTCATCTTGTAACGTGGAAATAAAAATAAAGAACATTTTATATTACATGTTATATTACGCACGTGTTGAATAACTATCTAATTTGTTTGTACAGATCAACGGGAGTGTTTATGTACGAATAAAGTTGTTCGTATTTTTAGTTGGTATAAGTTATGTACTGCTATTGTAGTAACCTCGCGTATTTCTTTTGTAAGAGTATGTGACGGTACGAGCTGATGATCCCACCTCGTGGTAAGAGGCTACCCCCGCCCATGACAACAATAATGCGACTCAGCATAAAATTTGGATCATACATTGAGTCGCATTCATCCTACTGCGTCCATCACCCGAGACGGTGATGATACGTCTCATGTGCCTGTGATTTCACCGGCGCCCGCAGTCTCACACCGGAACACAGAACTTGGCACCCAGGGGGTAAGTGTAAAGATACGTGTAGAGGGCTCTCACCCACAGACGCAAGCAACTGGACCCCCTAACACGCAAATACTTTATTGTACACACAAATACTTTATTGTTTTTATATTTAATTGAACTTGAAATACTGTATGTACGTGGTATTCAATTTTTTTCTTATTATTTTATTCTTATTATTTTTTAATTACTATATTTGTGTTGTTTTACTTTTTAGATTTTATGGAAAAATATTAATTTTGTTAATTAGTGTAAGTGGTCTAAACCGTGCTAATTAAATAAATTAATTAATTATGTAGGTCCTCTCGGTGTACCAGTAGCGTATATAAGCGTAAGCTGATAGGCGATGGTAGCTCCTTAAGATGGAATTTCACTAATAAGGCCTAAATCCATTCCTTATCTTGAAATTAACATTTAGTGATCGATACGCACAATATCTTTATCACCAAATTCTTTTTCTTAAAACGTAGGTATTTGCGCCAACCTTTATCAGATAATGCTTCGAAAATAAGTTGTAAATATTATATGCTGATTAGCTATCAGTTATTTTAGCGAATCAGGGTGTATACGTGCCGATGGGCACATAGGCACCTGGGCAGTCGTATCTGCCTCTCGTGTGCCCACTGGGGCGGCACCTGTCTTCTCTCGACTCTCTATCCTATCCATCCAAAGGGTGCATGGAAGAGATCACTTTTAATGATAATGCCGCCCAATGTGCATCTACCATTTTCTTGTTTATGTACCTTGCTTGTAATTGTTTTTTCTTTCTGGTGTGTAAAGAAGAGTATATATCTATGATGATTTGCTCCTCTGAGAGCGTAATACGACTTAGAACTTGTAATTCTATTAATTATTTTTTTATTTAATTTTAATTAACCTATAATGTGTTTTGCGCACATTTTTTTCTCAATTTTCCGCATAATTTTCACAGTCGAGGACAACTGAGATTTGTCACGTTATCGATATCGATAGAGGATTAATACGTCACTAGGGCGGGGCGGATATGTGCACACGAATGCAGTTTAAGGATAATGATTATATAGTAGGTACCTTCTGACTTCAGTGATATGAATTTGTCGCAATCGACACTGCAGTCTTTTTTAATTAGCTATTTATGTGTACAGACCATCTGACGCTGAAAATCAGCGCTGTAGGATGCCACCAGCATACAGCAGTTGTATCGCTTAGTCGAATCCTTATCGTCATCAAACAATATGACATAGTTTTAAGTCCTAACTAAGTATATTTAATTATCTCGTTTTTTAATTATTCGTTTAAGACCGCTTCATTATGAAACATAATAAAACTATGGCATATGACTCATAGTAGGTAACAGCACAATATTGTTTCTAAGTAATCGCCTGACAAACATAAACATAATAAGACAGACACGCAGCTCAGAACAAAATCTCTATCACAGTACAGCTCTACGCCATGAACTTTACGACAGTTATGACAACAACCTGACCTTTGAAAAACGCTACTGGAGATCTAAAGGAATAAATGAGTTTGTATTTGAAAGTGCATTGGCAGCTTATAATAAGGTATTATAAATATTATTTTATCTGTGACAATATCAAACTACAATCAATTATACGTTCTGATTTTAAGAAAACAAAACAAATAATTACCTAATCAATAGCTTACAGAGCTAATGAACAAGTTGTAGCACTCGAGCTGCAACTTCGTGCGAATACTCGTTACACTACACGAATTTCAGTCAAATATGCTTTCTGAAGTCTACGAGCAAGCAATCCTCAAAAGCAGTCTTCGTCCAAAATCTGTATTTCATTGAATTCTTGAAAAACTATGAACCATTTTGGTAAATAAATATGTAGCTACAAAATGGCACGTTCCTATTACTAAATTTTGAACCTGTTTAATCTTTCCTAATCCTCCTTTTCTAGAGCTTAGAAGAATATGCAAAACTATGAATGAGGATTTTTTTACAGCGAGCCTATACTATACTATACTAGTACCTAAAATACTAGAATCGAATATAAAGAAAAAAGTGTAAATCCTATTTTTAGGAACCTTAATATACCAAAGCACGAAAAAGAACTAAATAAAGATTATTATTATTAATTCTCCGCGCCTACTGAATTGCGGGTCTAGTACTTGAGTACATAGTTAGTCTATGCGGCTAGCGTACGTAATCGTGCAGACGTACCCCGCCCGCCCGCCGGCGGCGCCGCCCGCCCTACCCCTACTTTCAATTTCAGAGCTATTCGTATTGCCACGAGTCACGTAAACCAGGTTACCTAGAAATTGACATTCTGAGTAACTGGCCTCAATGATCAGTTGCTTGTATTATAGTTCTACCTTCTGTACTGCAGGTCGTGCGTTTGATTCCCACTCAGGACACTCACACCACTTTGTTGGTGGATTATATTTTTTGTGCACACCAAGGCACAGAATAAACAAGAGTTCCATTCATTACGATATCTGCCAAACTAACTATTACTCTATGAATTTCTTAACAGATTTCCTATTACGACACATTTTACACATCAAATAAACATATTCGTGAGCATATAACGTGTCACAGGAACTCCCCAGGCACATTACATGCACACAGTTATGTCAAATTACAGTCAGTTTCATGTTTTATCTAGTCTTATTTGTCTTTTAATTTGATTGAGTGACGGAACGAGCTTAGGGCCCACCTGATGGTAAGTGGTGACCCTCGCCCATGACAACAGTAATGCGCGCGACTCAGTATGAGATCCAAATCTTTACTGAGTCGCATTCATCCCGCTGCGTCCATCACCCGAGACGGGGATGATACGTCTCATGCGCATGTGATTTCACCGGCAGCCACACCCTTCCACCGGAACACAGTAATGCAACCACTACTGCTTGGCGGCAGATTCCAGATGTGGTGGCAGTACCTCTCCGGACGAACTTGGCACAAGTTCTACTGCTACTTAAAGTGTTATTTATGTTTTATCAAGTCTTATTTACGTCTGTTCCAACCCTAATTGTGTATATTCTGCAGATGAAATGAATTATAGAAGATCGCGTTTGAAAACCTAAAAATGTTGAATAAGATTTTTTTTTTTTTTTTTAAAAACCTTTAAGGCATATTATAAATCCTCTTTGTGGACAATGAAAAAGAATAATTAAAAATACTCTATTTTTCACCAACAGAAACATACAATTATAATAACGAATTTATAAGCAGTCTCATCGCTAAGAAGCGATGTCTTCTAGTAGATATTCCATTTCAAATCATGACTAAACGGCTTGAAACCCAAAATTTATTTAATCTGTGCTTTTAATACGTTTTTTGCCTAACTCGGTCCAAAGCTATAGAATGGTTTTTATTTCACATTAATAAAATCTATGGTGGCGTGAACAATGGTTTATAAAAGGTCAAAAGTGTGGGTGGGCGCCAAAACACGACTACCTGGCCAGACGGTAAGGTGGAACCGCGATATAGAGCAGTGGTTCCGCAGGTAATATTTATTTAACGTACACTAATCAACATTATAACAAATTAATGTAGTTTCACTATTTATCTCATAAATAAATAAACATAACATAGACAAACTGCCTTTTGAGAAGCAGGAGATGGTACAACTGTTCTTAATCATGTCAGAACTAAATTAAGACTCAAACCATGTTTCCTACAAATAAAACAATTATTTTGTATTGTATATACAAACGTAGCTTGTTATAATATATATATACAATAAATAAAACAAGAAGTACCTATTTAACAAATGAATGTGTGAACTAATTATTATGCATTCGTATAATATTTACAGGCTAAACTTACAAAGAAATATGTTTCTATTTTGCGTTATTAAGGCAAAATAATAAATACAATCGGAGGTACAGAACCATCTGTATGTGAGTTTTATACCAGTTTTTGTTTTGTTGTACATTAATAACTCTAATCTCTCTACTCCTAATAATTCATAAAATATCTACTGTATATTAGTACCGCAAGGAACTCTAATCCTTTGTTTGATAAAACGTGCCCGGCCGCTTACGATCCTATTTAGCATTTTGTTGCACCATTTACAAAGTTTTATAAAAAAAACTTACCTACGGAACCTGTTATTATAATATTATCACATTTTATTCTAAATAGACCATCACTATTTTCAAACTTAATCCAAAAATTCGTCTAAGACAGTTCCTTAGTTTAGTTGGTATCCCTGCCTATGAAGAGAGGGGTCTCGGGTTCGATTCCCAGCTGAGATTAAGTTTTATGTGATGAGCATGAAGCTAGCTAACTTCGTTACGCATCTGTCTGTCTGCCAAGACCCTTTTTCTTAGGAACGTGTGGAGGTTACAAGTTGTAATTTATATCAAATACTCAGGTCTGCAATCCGTCCCCCCCGTGGGTTCCCGCCTTTGTCGGGGCGGGGGGGCTTAGTAACCGTGGCCTGGTCCCCCACGGTGAAGCTAAGAGGAACCCGGGAGGGCCGCTCCTTTAGGCTTTGCCTCTAAGCCGAATAGGAGCGGCACAGTAGGTGGCGGTGCCTTATGGGGGGCACCGCAACTGAGGCGGGCTGCGGTGCTGTATGGGCAGCTCCGCAGCTGAAGGTTAGGGGCCGCGGCGGGAGAGGAGTGCCGGTATTACGGTGTGCCGCTCTCCCTACCTTCCGCGGCCACGGCGGGGTCGCCACCGCTGGATGGCGGACGCGGTGGGGCCGCAGGGGAAGAGGAGTGTCGGTATTGCGAGGCGCCGCTCTCCCTATCCTCTGCGGCCGTAGTGGTAGGCGACGGGACCACAGACCTGACCCGTCGCATGGGGACCTAGGGCGTCTGACACGGGGTAGTCTGACGTCCTATCGCTGGCATGGTCCCCGAGGTGGTTGCGACGCGCCTCGTGTCCTGGCGTGTCGTGGCGAGGGAGGATGGCATACATTGCCATCCCATGGAGGGTCCGGAAACGGACAGCTGCGGCGGGATCGCGGATGTGTGTTACAACGTTCCCGTGTTCCCGCCACTAAGCGGCAGAGGAGGACACCGTGGAGTTTTAGTGGGTAGTCCCACATAACCGCTCTGTTTCCCCGTGGCAGGGCGGTATGCTAAGACATTTCTCCACGAAAAAAAAAAAAAAAAAAAAAAAAAAGGTCTGCAATCCGTAGGAGCAGTAAAAATATCAAACTTCTAAGTCAACGCAATCAAAAGATACGGCCGTATATATTGCGTATTTTGACTCTCGTAAAGGAAATCAAAACCTATAGGATAATCCTGTTTACTTAGAACCATGAAATGTGACAGGAAGCAATTTCAAGGACAAGTAAAGGAATAAATGCGAAAACCAATTTGTAGTCATCACGAAATAATACATGATAATACAAGTCGTGCGGAACCCTCGGTGCGCGAGTCCTACTCGCACTTGGCCGGCTTTTTTTCGAAAAACAGCACCACTCATTTGTATAAAGCAAAGCCAAGGGGCAAAGTAGTAGGTACCTAATAATTTTAGTACCAAAATAATCAAATGGTAAGCCATGATGGGTACCGCAAGGACATTTCTCCTCGAGATAAATCTACCACAGGAGCCCGTCCCGTCCCGGAACAGGATCAGGATTATATGAAAATTAATTCAAAAGTAAATTCTAAAAAATAATATTTCATTTAATGTTTTTTAACCAATTTCAAAATGTAGGAGGATATCAATTCGGATGTTTAAATATATTTTTTTTTATGTATGAACATACATACCGATTTCTCCGCCATTTATCAACCGATTTGGAAAATTCTTTTTTTTATTTGAAAGGATATATATACGTTAGATTTTATCATTTTTTTATGAAATTCGGTTCAATAGTTTGTTTGTTAAATCAAAATAACTGGAAAAAAATATGTCATCCAAGTGAACGTAATGCGTTTTGTGCTACTTTGAAAGTAATTGAAGTTGGTTATATTTTCGATTTTTTTAATCGATTACTTGTATTTTAATAAAACTGTAATTTTATAAAACTTGTAGTTACGGAAAAAAAGGAATGTCCACAGTTAGGTAAATAGTAAATACCTATACGTGTATGAGCGATAATAATTTTAAATCGCTACCAAAATGACACGTCACAACTTACGTCATTGATATCTGTCATGAAATGTACAAAATACGTACTATTTAAATCTATTACCTATTACTTACCAACACAAGAATCCTTCCTAACCTAATCATAGTCAAAACACATCGCTATTACAACGCTAATAGCACAAGCACACTTACAAATCGTAAACTAACACAAAATTGTCACAATGTCAATTTTGATTCATAAAATATATACAAAAGACTTCATTTATGTCAGAATTCAACCCGTATTTACCGATGGGGTCCGAAGTGACCCCACAATATGCGGAGCGTTCAACCCTCGACAGCTGACTGCCGATTTTCGTTGCGGTACGGGGGCGCATGCGCGCTAGGACCAAGGGGAAGATATTCGTGAAAATAGATGGGTTAGCAAGATTTTGGCAAAAATGGTAAGGCAACATTGTTTTGTTGAAATATGGCCGATAAGAGTTTGATAAATGATCGAGACCGAAACGAGGTTTTAATTTCACTTAAGTTTAAGCGAAGCGTTATCTGGTTTTTTTATATTAAAAATTGTATTATTTACTTGTTAATGCTTACCACTATTGGAAAGTTATTTAGCCATTAACTAATTAATGTTGAGTTTTAATTATTTCAGCAGGTACCTTCTGTAACCATTTTTTCTTTTTTATGCTATAAGAGTGATTGGAGCTATCCTGATGAAGCGGTTACAGTCGCCCTTAAACAACCGAAATACGACTTAAGTACCTATAAGTAGCCGCATCGCACTGCGAAACTTTGATGCAGGAATGAAACGCCTTAACTTGGTACAAGCTCTACTGCTACTTGCTCGCACCACCTGGGAGGCACGTATAGCGATTCTGGGGATATTCACCTTCGGACATCAGCAACATTTCTGAGAAATTTATGAGAAAATCGAATTTGAAACCACTATTTAACTAATATATATTTATTAACAATTACAATAGAATCCTAGAAAATTACGTAGCACACATTTCAAGGCATAATACAGTTAACCATAATTCTGAATAAATACAATCTCAGTAACTCAATCTAATGTTTTAGAAGGGCTTATTCAAATGGAATCCTGCCTTATTATCACTTCCCCTCAATAAAACAAATAAGATACAATCCTGGTGCGAAGTCGACCAAGCGGTACAAATTGAGTGACCTTGCGGACAGATATGACCCCTACACTCCGAGGGGGTTAAATTAGATTTAATTTTTATGAAGAAAATTATCTCGGGGTCGTTACTAAATAAACCTTATTACAAAGAGCCAAACCCTATAATCAATTAATATGAGTAGATAGATTACGATGGCGACATTGTTATTTGTCAAAAAGTTACATACACTTTTAATAAAATAATTATGTATACATTAACGCGGCACCCCATATAACAAATCTATACTAAACCGATTTGAATGATTATTTCAGTGTTGGGTAGTCCATTCATCGGGGAAGGCTATAAGCAATGTTTTTTTTTATTTTCAAAATTAGGGATCCGTAATAAAATTGCTATTTTGTAACACAAGGTGTAAAATCGATATTTCCACGGAAACGAGAAAAATGCGGGTGAAACCGCGGGGCACAGTTAGTACAAAATAAAATCGCTGGTGTCGCAATCGGTCAAACTATTTCCAGGTTTCAAGGGATCTTGGTGATTTTTGCTATTGTACTTTATTCCTACTTCAGAATACACAATTTCAAAAAAAATTACTGAACGTCTCCAAATAAATATTTCGGGCCGTTTTTTAATTTATGTAAAATTACTTTAGTGAATATTTCATAGTCCTAGCATTAAAGCTTTTGTCCTAGCACAGAAAGACAAACAGTCGTTGTGGGCTTAGTAATACGTTTCATTTTTAGCTTTGGGTATACAACCGTGAATTACTCTATCTACTATCTCAATACTCTATAGGAAAGATCGGAAAAATCCCATAACGGGTTTCAGACATGGAAATCCCCAAAAGTAGGTACTAAAACAAATCACAGATCGATATGTCTGTCTACGAGCACACGCACAGAAGGTATGTTTCAATTTAAACACTAACTCTACATGTTATGGTTCAAAATGGACGACAAAGAGACATTGCGTAGCGATCCACTTTCGCTTTGTCATTAGAAGCTTATGGAACTGAAATAAAATGGAATGGAATTGTTTTTAGATAAGCTTTAAATCGTTGTAATGATCCTGTACACGACTATGTAGAGATAGTTAAAAGCAGGCACATGATATTCATTATTTTTTTTATAAAAACGATCATGTACGCATTTAATTTTGCACATAAGTTTGAAAACGAAAATACTGATTTTACACTACAAATATGCAATACAAAATAAATATTTTCGTTTCGTTTGCATCAAACTAAACTAAAATCTACTTTAACTGCTCTTAAATTATCGTAGTTTGAGACACGTGACGGACTAACCCTGTATAATATAGACACGTGGTGTTCTCCATCGCGCTATCGTTGCGTTTTGGGAATCAAATAGGTATTGCGCTTGATATCGACTTTTCATAGATCGGATATTATGCGTCTTTAAATTTTTGAAGGATGCCCTATCGGCTGGGGTGTCTATGAATGTTATTTAACACAAAACTTAATAAAAAGAAATTAGCGAGCTAAGCCTTTTTAAAAAGTTTTAAAAATATTTCGCCTCTTTGCTTCAACAAGTCGGAAAACCCTTTTTTTTTTAATTTGATAATTGAAACCTCCGTTTCCGATTTTATCTGTTTTAGTGGACAGATAAAATCGAAAATGTGGTATCTTTAACGCATATAATAGCGAATCTATGAGTGAACTGTAAAAAAGCTATTAGTTACGATAAAACTACTTCTTGAAAGTTTAAAAACGCTCTCCTGTAAAATGTAAATTTTCAAGTTAACACATTATTGAAGCAAAGAGGCCATTTGTTCAACTACTAACCATTATGTAATTAATTAATATTGGATGAACTATTATCAGATTGGATTTGAATGTCGTAATTTCTTTTTTCAAAAATCAATACAACTCAGGTCCTTCCCGACCCGGGGAGCGACCCCCTTGTTTTTTTACCTCTAATAAGTTATGATAAAACGAAGGATAGTAAATCCAAGAATTCCAATTTGTTTTGGACAGTTAATTTGCTATTATTTAATTATTGACTGTCGCATACAGGGTAGTGGGAAAAGCCCTGAGTTCAGCACGTGCTGCAACATGTTACAGCGCTGATTTTCAGCTCAAGGCTATGGTGACGAACGAATACAAGAGTAGAAGACAAGACATGAATGAGGTAAATAATAAAAAATAAAAACTATTAAGACTTTTTAAAAAAAATTGAGTCTCTAGGACTGAGGGTACTCACCTTTGGAAGTGAGCAACATGAACTGCTAGGTCTCAGAGCAACATTGTTGGCCGTGCGTGACTACCGATATGTAGCGTCGTGTCGTGTCGTGTCGTGTCGTGCCCTGAGAGCACGTGATCGCATTGTTTGTGATCGCCTCATTAAAACATAAAATCGGAAGATTGGTGCGTGGTTCTTGGGCGTAGACCACTCAAGATACACACGCAATTTTCCTAGTTACAGGTACTTCTATTGCACCTTTTGCGGGAACACATATAGGGTTTCATGCTTTCGTCTAGTTTGACAATTATAAGTGGGCCTGAAGTTAGCTGATGGTGGCCAAAAATTACTTTTATTTCACCCTCTGCTGGTGAAAAAAGGTAACTTTAGAGCCAGTTTATCATTGTGGCACTGTAAGGACGCGTGCAAGGAACGGTGGAACCTCACATGGTGGAATTAGTGTGCCGTATCTTGTTTTTAATACATTAATGGATGGCCTATTTCGATTCAATAGCGCCAGTTTCTGTCAGCGACATAGGCTCACGGTCACGACGAAGCGTGCTTTAAATGATTTATTTCCGTAGGGGTTCTTAAGGTCGATGTCCTCTACCACTTTTAGAGTTCCGCAAAAGGGAACTCTGTTAGGCCTACAGTTTGCCTGTCCTACTTTTGTAGGTCTCTTTCTATTGAACCACAGCAGCGGGACAAATTTTTCACAGAAGTTAATTTAGGCAGATATCGTATGAAATAACAGTTTATCAAACTAGGTAGTACGGAATCTTGTAAACCTGTCTTGTTTCGCTGGAGTCTTATATTTCGTTTTTACCGAAACCCCTATTTTAATAACCATAAAAAATGCAAATAAAATTATATTTCAAATTCTGTTTAAAAACAAAGAAATATACATTTAGACAAATGTAACGGGATGAGGTGAAGACCCACCTGAACATCAGTTGGTTCATCAGCGTTTTAATTGGTTACCTCTGCCATTATCAAAAGCAATACCTTTTAACCTTCCCCATCCAAGCATAACTCAAGCTGTATCTCGATGCAGCCGTCACCCGCGATGGTACCATCACCGGCACCCATACTTTTTCATCGTAACAGTGATAAGACTGCGGCACTGCTTGCCGGCAGAGTACTCGGTGAGGAGGCAGTACTCCGGACAAACTTGCCCTAAGTTCTGCTACCAAAACCATGAAAAGCTTTAAATTTTTCACAGCACCATCTAGCCTCATTACGCATAACTTGTACTATGGGAACCAGATAACTGATAGAATACTTTACAGATTTTTTGTTAATACAACTGATGTTCCAAATAGGTACCGTGGCAGGTCTTTACCTGATAAATATAGAGCAAATTATGCTTCTACATAATGTTTACTTATAAATATAAGCAAGTTATAGAGTAAGGTCTTGCAGAATATAAATTAAATTAACATTTACACACTTGTACCTCTGCACTAAATTTCCCTGTGTCGCAGATGGCATGGACAAACAAACACAAGACCCGAGAACAAACTGAATGCTCACCACAGTGTGCCCCGGCCGGGAATCGAACCCGGGCCCCTATCTTCGAATTCAGGGCTACTACCAACTAAGCCACGGAGCCGTCTAACGAGACTGAGGATCTATATTCAAATTCAAATATTGATGAGGAATAAAACAAAGGCCATGAGAATTAGTAATTTTAATTAAATATGTAGGTAATTATAATATACAATTACAAACAACTAGACAATTAATTAATACATAAATTAGCCTAATTAAGTAAAATACAGCCATGATACAAATAATACTGAAAATCATATCCTAAAGTATATACAGCACTTAATTATTTTATTTATAAAATTAAAAAAATGGTCCCGAACCGAAAGATCCCTGTTACCGCCTACAACATATGTATGTCTGTCTGTTCAACCGTTACCCCTACTAAAAGAAAACCTCCTTTTTTGTAAGGTATTTTTTTTATTCGGAGACAAAACTAATCCAAAATTAATTAACTAATTTCAAGCCAAAACAGACTACAATACTTACATCCGCCACTTTACACCCTTAAAAACATGTATGAAGTATGGGACCACCTCAGAGGTACAACCTATCATAACAAGAATCATCCAAATTAATTCACATTGGCAAAACCTACGTAACCAAAAAAACACACAACTGCATGAGAGCCTCTTCAATTTTAAAGTCGGTTAAAGTGAGCTAAATATCAAAGCCATTAAAAAAGAATTTCTAAGTTTTTTTTTAAATATTTCACGTTCATATTTCTTTGATTTGACTGTTTATGAGATTATAAAATTGATCCCGACAGAATAAAAATTCTTACTGTACTGTACTGTACTGTTTCTACTATACTATTTCTTAATCCAATTTTGCTTCTCAAAGTGAAAATGTAAAGGGAATTTCCCCAAAATAAAGGGTTTTAAAATCCATGATTGTTATGAAATCCAAGGGGGTCCATGTTGCGACCGTAGGTGAAATACTGAATCCCTACACGTGTCCCCCTGGGGGGTGCCAAAAACGCAACCCAAAGTCTTGTCACTCATAGAAGTACTGCCTCCACACCTGGTAATCCGCCAAACAGCAATGCACTTGTATACCCGTGTTCCGGTGGAAGGGTGTGGGTGCCGGTGAAATCACAGGCGCATGAGACGTTACATTGTCTCGGGCGACGGGTGCAACATGGTGCTACTTGCTTAGGACCTGCTCTCATAGTATTACAGTTATGCGGGGTTAACCACTTAAGATAAAGTGAGCCTTCAGCTCGTTCCGTCGCTACAATTTACTTAAAAAAGGAATGTTTAGTTTCAAGGTTTCAAAAAGGTGGGACATGTTTAAGCAGCGTATTCCTGGATTGATCTAGAAGTCACCCCCCCCCCCAGGTCCCCCAGTCCTCAGCATTAGGTCACAAGTTATCACAAGTGTAACTTTATAATGTTTATTGTGTATTTCTAGTATAACGCATTAGAGAAATCTGTAATATAATATTTTAGACTTTATAATAATAAATAAATATAATAAATTTCACGTGGTTTAACCCCAAAAGCATTACGTATTTAACCTAGGGCTAGATGTATGCATGCGTGTGTGAGTACGGAATGAAAACTGACTGTAGTTTTATGTGTGTATGTAACGTGCCTAAGGAGCTCCTGTGACACGTTATATGATCATGAATGTTTATTTGTATGTAAATTGTACGTTTCCAAACGATACTAGAGATCTAAAGGAATAAATGAGTTTGAGTTTGAATTCGCGCGGTCAGTGACCTCTCATTAGGGCTGCCCAAAAAATAACAAATTATTATATTATTTACATTGTATGGCAAAAGTTTTGATTTGGATTCTGATTTTCAGACATATGATTCAAATCTGATTTGTATGAACGCTTTTCAGTATTGTCAAATATTTTTGAAACCTTTTTGTATTTTAGGCCACATATAATATATTTCATCTTGATTAACTTTTACGCTTAACATAGTTCAATATTTTCTTTTCACAGAACATTGTTAGTAAAGTACAATCGGTGGTACAGACCCTCGGTGCCAGGCCAAAAAGCACTTAGCCGTTTCCTTTAACCTAGGTAGTCTTCTTTCCGTGCGCGTAAGAGGCCAACTGTGGTGTCGAAGTTTTGCCCTTCAAAGCCTCCGACATGGGTTAACGACTAGAATAGCCGGAACTGAAATCTAAACGTGCACGGAAGCATCACTAGAGTAATTAATCTATTAGAGTCTCTATTTTAGTGTATTCATAAAGTTATGTGGCAAAAATCGATTGCGTCGCGCTATGTATCAATGATGGCTAGGTCTTGCAATAAGTTCTCTTCAAAATCCGCGGGCACCGGGCGGCCGTACCTCTCCAAACGATCTACTCGGAACCAATTCCTGGAAAAGGCAATAACAATTCACTTTACAAAAATGTAAAAACCCCCGCCTTGGTATAATGGTAAGCCATCTTCAAACGCCTGAACAGATCTTCATAATTATAGCTCCGTGGTGGTAGTAGCCCTGCCTTCGAAGCGAGGGGTCCCGGGTTCGATTCCTGGCCGGGGCACACTTGTGTGGTGAGCATGAAGTTTGTTCTCCGGTCTCTCGGGTCTTGGGTGTTTGTCTTGTATTTCTGTGTTTGTTCATGCCACCTGCGACACAGGTAATTTTTTAAGAAAAATCTTTGGCACGTCCTTTTATACCAACTGCGCCCCGTGGCTTCTGAGCCCGGGAAACCACGGGATTTCCGGGATCAAAAGTAGCCTATGTTCTAATCTAGGATATAAACTATGCTGGCACCAATGATTTTCCGAATACATAGTACAAGCTATGCGTTTTTTGGTGCTGTGTCCATGAGGAGTATTTAAATAAGTTTATTTAATAATTTAATATTATTAGTTTTTAAGTAAGTTTGTTTAATAATTTAATATTATTAGTTCCTACCTAAATGGAATAATAAATAAAATAATTCTAATATAATATGTGTATTTTGGCATTGTTTACAAACTAAGTTTTTACTTACATTACAACAATAACAAGCGACCTACTATTTACTAACCTACTTATATAGTAATATTATACATAATAAGTTTTTATACACTAATTTGTTTTCTATGTAATAAATTAAGGTATAAAAATTACAAAATTCATTATACATATCACATTTTTCATTTGTAAAACAGAAATAAACCCAATAACCTAAAAGGACCATAAGATAATAGTTTACAGTAAAAACAGGATATTGATTATAAAAAAATCTCAGACATTTAATATAATGTATGAAACAAAATGTAACATATCTTTTAAATATTTTAATAATAAATATATAGTACATAATGGAATAATATACAATATATTGTATTATAAATACATATACGATTACATAATAAAATAACTACAGTATCCAACACAAAGGGTCGTAGACCTCAGTCAAATTAATTCTAGAAAAATAATCATTAATCCTCGTACCACAAAACACATGAAACTCAAACAATTACATTAATATACAATACTGTTGTCGCTATGGTGAGACTATTTCATTAATTTCACTGTATTTTAATAATAATAAAAATTTGACCACAAACACTAAAATTATACGTTCACGAATATTTGATAGACAACGAAAATGAATGAGATGATACAATTATTTTGTGGTACCACAGATAATGTTTAATATTATATTTTTCTACTATGATACTTATTCTACTATGAGAATATAATTTTGTTGAGAACACACTACTTAATGTACTACTTAAGTCCAGACATTTCAGAGATACCTGAAAAAAAATAAAACAAAATAAATTTACAGAATTTTTTTGGAAATTTGGCTGCGTGAATCCGCTATGAAAATTTATATTAAAGAAGTACTTTTGAAATACTTTGCCAGGAGTCTTAGAAGTTTTACTGTTAAATAAAAAAAAGGATCAGATTTTGGATAAAGGACTGCCCACTAAAACGTATCATATCATGTCTTTAATAGGAACATCATGTCCATAATAGGAACATCATGTCTGTAATAGGAACATCATGTCCGTATTAGGAACATCATGTCCCATCATGTAACTGATAGAATACATGTTATTTATTTGACACTTTATTGCACATACATATATCGAAATATATAACAAAAGGTGGGCTTAACGTTAAAAGCATTTTCTACCAGCCAACCTCAACGGCCGAGATAAAGGTTGGCGTGCTAGCAATTAAAATATATATATATTTGTAAAGAGGCAGACAAAGTTTAGAAAAAAAAAAATATAATCTGTTATCTAGTGGGATCTATACCGGTAAGAATAGGTAAAAATAGGTAAAAATGATACCTGTCCGCGAGGTGCAGCAGCTCGAAGCACACCTCCGCGAGGATCAGCGTGATGATCATCCACTCCAGCCTCAGGTGGTGCCGGTCCGCCGCCCACGTCGACAGCAGCTCCAGCAGCTCCACGCAGTGCCCGAGCCGCTCGGACAACACCTGGAACAATACCACCACTGCGTTAAACTAACTATTTCAACATACTTAAAAAAAAAGATGAGATAAGAGTGTCGCAGATAAGAATGATAAAGAAGTCGAGTTTGTTTGAGCATCTTAGAAAACATAATGATTAGGTACAAAAACATGTTCACGATAACTTAACTAATTGAGGTGCTTAATTATAGGCAGTTAAATAGTGCATATACAGTTTTTAAATAGTTTCCACATCCAGATGGCATGGACTAACACAGTAACACAAGAAAAACACCCAAGACCCAAGAACAAACTTCATGGTCACCACACAAGGTGTCCCCCGGACCCGAACCTCACTCCAAACCTCACTCCGAATACAGGGCTACTATCAACAAAGCCGTGTCATAAGTTTGACGGCTCCGTGGCTTAGTTGGTAGTAGCCCTGCCTTCGAAGCGAGGGGTCCCGGGTTCGATTCCCGGCCGGGGCACACTTTGTGTGGTGAGCATGAAGTTTTTTCTCGGGTCTTGGGTGTTTGTCTTGTGTTTCTGTGTTCGTCCATGCCATCTGCGACACAGGGAATCCTAGTGCAGAGGTATGAGTGTGTTAACGTTGTTTTTTTTTTTTTTTCTTTTTATATCATCTGTATATACGTACCCTGGTCCGCCTGGGGATGGTGAAGTATGCGACGGTGGCGGAGTACAGCCGCTCCAGCTGCTCCTCCTCCCAGTAGAAGTCGGGCGTGTCCAGCAGGTCCGACTCCACGGTCAGCCGGTGCCGCAGCGAGAACAGCTCGCCCAGCTTCCTCACTATCTGCCCGGCGGAATTACACAGGCTGTCTCACAAGTAATGTCTGTTTTCATATGTGAAAAAAAGAGCGTGGTGGCCCAGGGGCATAGACGCCGACTTTCAATCTGAAGGTCGCTGGTTCAAACCCACACGTGCACCAATGAGTTTTTTTACTTGAAAAATGTATGTGCGCACTACCACGTTCTCGAAACGGTGACGGGAAACATCGTGAGGAAACCGGCATGTCTTAGAACCATAAATTCGAAGATATGTGACATCAACCAATCTGGATTGGGGGCAATTGTTTTACTTTCTTTTAATCATTCTTTGTTTATTGACGACGCAGTACGTTTTTATAATAAATAGTGTGGAATGCGATAAATATGAAATTCGTGTATTGTTAAGACATTCATTATTCGAGCAACTGGACCCCAAAAAACTTTCAGTTCTTTCAGACTTTCAGTTTGGCACAGAGGTGGATTACAGTTTGGAACAGCACAGCAATACGAGTGCATCACTGCTTGGCGGCAGATTACCTGGTGCGGACGCAGCCCATCTCCGGGCAAACTGCAGAAGTTCTAATGCTGTCAAGTAGCATTAGAACTCCTTTAGCACCACCCAAGGGGTACATGTAGGGTTTCAAAGGTACTCACCTACAGTATCTCTACATGTACCCCCTGGGTGTGACAGTGTACAGAGCTACTGGTAATCTTAAGAGCAGCTTCAGCACATGTACTGCGTGACCCTGGGCGGTAGTCTGCCCGGTAGTCCTGGTTGTCGTCGTCCCCCCCCCACTGACCTCCTTCTTGTCGACGTGCGAGGCGCCCTCCCGCTCCATGGCGGCGGTGTGGTACCGCACGGCGGACGCCAGCGACTCCAGCCGCGACTCCCACGCGCCCAGCCGCGCCGACTGCACCATCGCGTGGCTGAACGAGTCACAAACATACTCACTCGCAAGTGTAGGTAATATGCAGTTTGTAATGCATAAGTAAGTTACAAGCAAATCAGTTACTCGTAGACAAAAGAAGCGACTTTTAAATTCTGAAAAATGACACCCCCGCACACCCACACACACACACACGCACACACTCAGGCGCACACACAAACATAAACACAGACGCACGTACACAGACGCACGTGCACACACGCACACACACACATTTGGATTTGGATGATACTTTAATCTTAAAGTATTCAAGGTTCCATGAAATGACATGGACATAAGCCCTAAGGCGTAAAATGAACGATGTGGTCTAAATAGAAGGCGAACGAAAAACAAACATAAATCCGAATTGATATCCTCCTCGTTTGAAGTAGGTATACCACACCTGAATGTGTATCGTTCCAACGAGTTGTCTCTCTCGGGCACCATCACAAATGTAGATTCTTGCAGATGACATGTTTTCCTGAAAAAATAAGCAGGTGGACATTATTTCTTTCAGTATTCAGAAAAGATTAATTGTAAAAACCATACATACACATTAACTAGTAGTTACAACGGTCTGCCCATTTTGGATGTATTCAATTATACATTATAATTATACGAGGATTATTTTCAATATCATCTTAAATACTGACTATTTAAAATTTTATAGAATCTGGAAAGTCAACACCATGTAAAATAGCTTTTATCTTCATGACATTATTGGGAGCTCATGTTGTTCGCATCCATAGGTGAGTTCCCTCAGATTCCTTACACATGTCCACTGGGTGGTGTTGAAGGAGCAACCCAAAGTAGCATTAGAACTTGGACCTGATTATGGTATGAAACTAAAAAGATACAATACTAAACGCTACTTACGCATTCTTTTGGTAAACATAAGTCATGACTTCTTTCTCTTTTTGTACAACATCTTTTGGGTAACTTTCAATTTCATATCTGGAAAACACAAAAAAAAGTTTATAATCAACAAGTCAACTCGTAAATATGTTTTGTTCACTTGTCAAATTATTTCCTAATTGAAAAGAAAGAAATGTATTCAACAAATTATATCCTAAAATTAAAATTGTGCATCTTGTACATACTTGATATATGCCTATATATTAATAACTGTGCGAAAATTGTTTGATAAAAAATTTGCAGAACAGAAAGAGATACACATTCATATTAATACACTATAACTTGTGTTGCAGGAGACATTGACACAAAACAGAAAAACCTAGTACTTGAGAATAAACTTCATAATCATAATACAAAATTTACCCTGACCAGGAATCATGCCCAGGACTAATTACTTCACAGGGAGATTTTCTAATCAGTTAGCCATCAATCCATACTTTATGTAGCACTAGTGATTCACTCTGACTCTGCACGGTTGAACTGTGTGACGTAGATTGTAATACAATACCATAGTATTGTACATCATTCTGATCTATCTCATAAGATTAGCCAACATTAGCAATATAAGTCCTCAAAAATATGTTTTTTACAACATCATTACAAATCATTGTCATTCTCAGCTTTTCTTTACTATAATATGTATGTGTTATACATATAATGTTAGCAGATAAACTGACTGATGAAAACAGTGACTTTGTTCTATACTATTTAGACACTAACGATCGGACAAAGTCTAGGACATTGCTGGCTTCCAACTCGGTGCAGTTCCAGAAGACCACTGCTCCCTCTCGAAAGAATATGATCTCCCGCGGCTCCGCTCCCAGAGTGTACACCGCGCTGGCCACCACCACGTCTCCAACCTCGTTGGATTTTAATCTACGATATATAAAATACATCAAATTATTAAAGTTACGAAGATTTTTACAAAATAACTGATATAAATTACTAAACAATTAATTTTTTTAAATAAATTATCTAAATGTCTATTCGAAAGTTGGAAAGATATTGCAAGATATTGCATCAGTACAAATCATAACGATATTATATGCATATTATTTATTACTCACTTTCCAGGCTCATACAGCTTCTGCTGTATTAGAGCTTCCTTCAGATTCTTCAGATCATACGCGTTGGCTGTGGCAAATGCAAACGTAAAGTAATGACCCTCTTTGTGGCTCAAATCCGCCGGTGACGATTTCTTGTGAATAATCTTCTTTTTCAACGGCAACCCAGCATTGTCCAGCACTACTGTTGGCTGTATAGAATCGCAGGAGAAGTTCCTTGCACTGACTGTACTAGATATTGAGAAAATATTGTTTTTTGACGAGAAATTCTTCAATTTCGGCGCGAATGTTTCGGAGATAGAGTTTGGAGTGAAACACTTGGCTGTGACACTCCGAATCGCAACGAATGCAATTCTGGATAAATACACAGCCATACTGAAGCTATCTTATTATTTATCTTAGCAGTTATTCGTATGGTAACAAATTATTACATAAATTTGAGGTTAGGACTGGTAAAAAAAACCCAACCAATGTTTTGATTTAGGTGGTGGTATATTTTTCAGTGCATATACACTTTGCTTTGTTCGATAATCGTGGAACAACAATCCCCGCGTTGTAATTGGTAGAATGATTAAGGGAAACCAATCACATTACAGGGATTGTCTTGAGTGCCACATCGGGCAAAGCTGCTGACTAAACTGAACGTGCTAGATTGACAGTTGACAGAAAAAAATGACATTAAGCCCAATGGTGCCAGAACTAAATAAAAAAAAGTTAAAACGAAGTTCTAGTCGCCAACAGATGGCAGTCGCATGCACACACCATTGTACACACAAACCTACTGTATTTCTAGTATCATGTTACCCAAAAGCTTCATAATTGCTAATCATTCAAAAATATGGTACATTCTGAGACCTTTAAAGACGGCAGTTGACTGCGTAAAACTCGACATTCTACCCTCTTAATTTCTATCTTTGTTTGTTGTTCGACTTTCTTTTTAATTTTAACTATAATACCATAGTATTTAACTTAACGATTTATTAATATATATAGTTTTTGAGCAGAAACTATTTTCTAAAGTGAAAGAAGCCCAAGTTACTAATAACATCAGCTATCTGCCAGTGAAATCGGTATGTCACTTTTTACAATATATAATGTACCTACAAGATCATGTGTGTAGTAAGTCTAGCGCTTCTTCTTACCCTATCCGACCCTCCATGGGGAAGAACAATGAAGAAACATCTTAAGGAAGGATTCATTCTCAAGCTGGTTCACACGCTGTCCTATTGGGTGAGCGTGTGCAGGGGCCATTAAAAGTACTTCTTAATTCTATACATATATTTATTTTCATTGTAACTTATGATAACAAGCAATTATTTTACGACGCAGTATCAAATAGTTCTTATTCTAAAAAAAATCCGTCTGTTACAAGTAAAAATTACACATACATACTTAAATGCTAAAAGATATGTCAAATTACATCAAAACTTCGGTCTTGTTTCCGTGTGAGAGGTGGACAATTCTGGTGTAGATGTTTAAAGCAGTCAGAAAGCCTCCCACACGGCTTATAGATGAGTATAGCCGGGACCGACTTAGCGTGCCTTCCGAACCACAGAAGCATTCAATATAAATGCCACCAAACGCTCACCCATCCAACTACAGACTGGGGAGCTGCTCTACTTAGACAAAGTTCAACACGATCACTGACCAGACCAGAACCAATAATAGGTTAAGGACATCTACCCAATGATCACAGTATAAGGACATCTATCCGATAACCATATTGGTTCTCATTTGGTAAGAATATGTCTGTTCCAATGAGAGGTTAAGAACATCTATCCGATGGCCAGATCTTAAGGACATCTATCTGATAACCATAGTTTAAGGACATCTATATGATGACCACATTGATTCTCATTTGGTAAGAATATGTCTGTTCCAATAAGAGGTTAAGAACATCTATCCGATAACCATAGTTTAAGAACATCTATCTGATGGCCAGATCTTAAGGACATCTATCTGATAGCCATAGTTTAAGGACATCTATTCGATGACCACATTGATTCTCATTTGGTAAGAATACGTCTGTTCCAATAAGAGGTTAAGAACATCTATCCGATAACCATAGTTTAAAGACATCTACGGAACGATCACGTTGCCATCAGCCTCGTTGAACATGAGGGCCATCCGGAGCGCCATCTCGGCGCCCACCCGCCGGCGGCTGGCGCCCGGCACGCCGCTGCGACATATCCCCAGATCCGAAAGCTCGTACAGTCCCTCGGGGAGCTTATTCGTAGCCTGCAACCAAACATAGCAATAGCAGTGGAATGTGCAGAGGTACTGCCACACCTGGAATCTGCCAGCAAGCAGTAGTGCTAGAATTACTGTGTTCCGGTGGAAGGGTGTGCCGGTGAAATCATATGCGCATGAGACGTATCCCCTACTCGGGTGATGAATGCAGCAGGATGAATGCGACTCAGAGTAAGATAGATCTTATACTGAGTCGCATTACTGTTCTCATGGGCGGCGGTCGCCACTTATTCTCAGCCCGTTCTGTCACATATTCACATAAAAAAAAAAAGAATTAATATATAAGAGAATGATTAAAAGAAAGTAAAGCAATTGTACTCTTCATAGAATCAGAGACAAGTCTTAACAAGTTACGACATGTTTAAATTGAGGCGTAGGGATTTTCACAAATGAAAACCGACATTACTTATGAGGCACTCCTATATGATAGTGATGGTGATAGTGATATATGATATGATAGAGGCAGATGTGATGGGCGCACCTGTGCGAGGGTCTCCGGCGTGGGGTAGCGCTTCGTGAGCGTGCGCGCCACCTCCAGGCTGGAGTGCGGGATCACGGACAGCATCTGCTGCCACAAGTTGGCCAGCCCGATACCTGGACCATGGACAATTAAACTTACAAAAAACCTGTTTTTATTCCCACGGTTTGTAAAGCATCAGTGTCGTCTCAGAAACTACCCGTGCGAAGCCGGGGTGACTTGCTAGTGTATTATACATAAACCTTCCTCTTGAATCACTCTATCTATTAAAAAAAACCGCATCAAGATCCGTTGCGTAGTTTCAAAGATTTAAGCATACATAGGGATATAGGGACAGAGAAAGCGACTTTGTTTTATACTATGTAGTGATTATAGATATGAGAAGAGATCTTTGTTTTACAAGTAATGGAGAGGTTAAGAAGTAATAGGTAAGCGTGGTATGGACACATTATGCGGAGGGAAGAATGGTATATAACAAAACAAGTCTTAAATATGGATGGATTGTGTGAAAGATGATATGCGTAAGAAAGGAGTGAGTACTGAGATGACGTCTGATAGAGGGAAATGGAAGAAAAATACATGTTGTGCCGACCCCACTTAGGGATAAAGGCAGGAAGATGATGATGATCTTTGTTTTACAAGTACCCTCGCCCAAAAAACATTATGTATATTGTTGTATAGAATAGTATTGTAGGTACCTTGCTGGTCCACGAGGGCGCAGTTCTTGTTGTCTCCGCGCATGTAGAACTGGGCCTGGTCGTCCACAAGCCGCTGGGCCCGTCTGGAACCAAGTTATACACACTCACACACCCACACTGGCATACCCTGGCGCGGGTGGCACGGACATATCCAAGATCTGCCAATAAACTTCATGCTCACCACACAGTGTCCGGGAAGCTGATGTTATAATGAGTAACTTAGGATACTTTTATATTAGAAAAAAAAATAGGAAGGCAAAAAATATTTAAATTTTGTTGCTATTGTTAAAATTGACACGAATTCACCTTTAGAAGAGGTACCTATAATGGGCACCTATCATCATCTTCACCTTTATAATGATGAAGCATATTTTTTTTTTATGCGTTCATCGCATGAACGAGTGATGAAACGAGCTGTTGGCTGATGTTAAGTGGTCACCGTCGCCCATTTGTCCAAGTCGCGATGCGTCTGTCACCCGAGACGGGGATCTATATGCGCCTGCGATTTCACCGGCACTCACACCCTTCCACCTTCGCAATACTGTGAGCACTACTGCTTGGCGGCAGATTCCAGGTGCGGTGGCAGTACCTCTCCGGACGAACTTCGCACTAGTTCTACTGCTACTTTGGATTACTCCTTTAACACCACCCGGGGGACACATGTAGGGACCCTGAGGGTACTCCGGACGCCACACGGGCCTGTGGTCTCGACTTACTTGAGAGGTTCTTCTGCGATGGCCTTGGTGAAGTTCATTATGAGGGTCTCCAACTCCTCAATGCTGTGCACCACCACCGTGTCTATCTCCTGGCACATCAACAGATCTGCGCAATGATGTAAGATGCTTTTTATGCGATATAAGATACCATATGTTAATTCAGGATATTGTATTAGGTTAAACCTGTAATAAAAGTTGTTATATTAGTAAATAAATAAACTATCCTGGTACCAAATTCCATCCAAATCCCTTGAGCCTTTTAAGCGTGAAGGAAACACACAAACACCCAGACACACACACAAACAAAATTTCACCTTTATAATGACTGTGAAAAAAAAATATTTAAAAACCCTGTACTAGGATTTGGTGTCTCACAGGTGGCATGGAAACACCCAAGACCCATGGACAAACTTCACGCTCACCACACAAAGTATGCTGCAGCCGGGAATCGACCCCGGGACCCCCCACTTTGAAGGCTTGATTGTATGTATGAATATTTATGTATATATTATATAATATATATATAATATAATATAATAAATATATAATATATATATTATATATAATATTTATGTATATAATTACCAGCGATTTCTAAGTCCAATTTATGCCCGTGTCGCGGTTTCTTCTTACCGACGCAGCCATTACTCGAAGCTTTTCTGTAAAATAACATTGATAAAAATAAAATAAAATAGCCCTTTATTTTTACTACACAAAATTTACATTCGTTTTCTCTTTGACATTAACATTAAGTAGTAGTCGCCTCCTTAGCGTAGGTAAAATAACATTACATACATTTTAATATAAAACCGGCCAAGTGCGAGTCGCACTCGCGCACGAAGCGTTATGTACCATTATTATATAATGGAAATATTGCCATTATTTTCGAAAAAAGAACACGCGAAATATTGAATTTACGGACAAAGGAAAACAAATGCATTGCAGGAGCGTTTTTTGAATTTGGAACATTACATCACTCCAGCAATGTTGTATGAAACGTCGTAAAATTATTAAATACTCTTTAATTGGATCTCTTTTATCATTCTTGGAATACCAAAGCAAGTCTTTGCTTAGTACAAATTGCGTTCACGTGGCTGTATAGCCATAAATGCGTTGCCTTTAGGCACAGATGATAATTAGAAAATTGGCGGCAAAGCTGACAATTCGTCTCGATTTGTTATTTACATACTTAATAAGTATAAGTATGTTTTATTTATAAAAGAATGCAGTCTTTTGAGAAAAGAACTATAAATGCCTCGGCGGAAACGGCAAATGTCTGTCTCGTATTAGTGAACTCAAAACTCGTGCTCGACCTGCAATTGCCTATTTCTCGTCCTTTGCAATAATCCTACTAATATTATAAACGCGAAAGTTTGTATGTATGTATGCATTTGTTACTCAATCACGTCAGAACGGCTGAACGGACCTGGATGAAATTTGGCACAGAGATAGATTATACTCTGTAATATCACATAGGCTACTATATATCTCGGAAAAATGTACGGTTCCCGTAGGTAACACCGCGGGGCGCAGCTAGTGTACTATAGTTTGACGTGATCACCTAAAGTACTCAGCTGTGTCCAAGATGGCGAGAGTGATTTGTCCCAGGTGTCGCGCGCGGCCCATGTACTGGGCGAGGGCGCGCTCCTGGACCAGAGGCGCCAGCTCGGCCGCGGTGAGCACGTACACGCAGCGCATGCACTGCTTCCTACCGTCGGATAGGTTCATCTGACGATACAAAGTTTAACTATTCAAAGGTTCCGTACCTCAAAAGGGAATAATCATTAAGAAATAAACAGGCTGTCAGGACTGCCGACAGAAGTGTAAACTCAAAACAATTGGGGGGTCCCGTTACTCAAGTACCCTTGGATTCCCTACATGTACCCCCTGGGTGGTAAAGGAGCGACCAAAAGTAGCAGTAGACCTTGTGCCAAGCAGTGGTGCTCGCACCGCTGTTCCGGTGGAAGGGTGTGGGTGCCGGTGAAATCACATGCGCATGAGTATACCAACCCCGTTTCGGGACGCAGCGTGATAAATGCTACTCCGTATAAGAGGTCGCCACTTAACAGTTGGACCCTCCGCTTGTTCCATTACCTATTCAAATAAATAATTTAAAAAAATAACATCGGCTTGGAGATATTGAAAATAAAAATGAATAGATGACCTTTCCACCGTCAGAGGTGATCTCCCTGGAGACGCGCCTGCTCCACGTGACGGCGTGGGGGGCCGCCGTCAGGCTCTCCAGGACCTGGCAGCCCATCTCCTCGGCGCGGGCCCTCAGGCCGGCCATGAACCACGATCTGAGCAGTGTCGGGTGAACTTCTATTGTTATTTTCTGTTGACATTTAATTATAAATAAATAATCGTGGACATTTCACACAGCGCCATCTAGACCTACACAATAGCTTGCAATTTGGGAACAAGATTACTGATACATAATTTTTTTTAACACTGTAAATTTTTTTAGCTTGTAAATGCACACAAGTATAAACACCCAGACAGAGCAAACATATATGTACGTTACAAATGCTTGTACTGGGTGGGAATCAAACCCACAACCTGCAGCGCAGAAGGCAGAGCCGCAACCAACTGAGCAACATGTACTATAAATATTCCTTGTATTTTAATTGAATTTTGAAATGGGATAATGCTATGGGGCTAGGGATGATAACTTTCATATTTTACCTTCATGCAGTTCTTCTTGTCCAGCCTATCCTGACTCTTGGACCCTTGTTGACGTATCTCTGTCATTTTGAACAGAGACAAATCGTTGTCTATGTCTACAATAGCTCCTAGTGAAGCCCCTGAAAAATCAATAATGTTTATGAATTATACTGAAAATAAATAGATAATACACTATTCAAGATAGATGATTTAGAAATTGAATAAACTGTATTTATAACTTAGCAATAACTTCAAAGTTAAATAATAAAAAAAAAAATATAAAAAATAAAAAAAAAATCATTCAAATTGGTACACAATGGAGAAGAAATCAGATATAATCGAGGTTCGATTCCCGGCTGGGCCAAACTCCATGTGGTGAGCATGAAGTTTATCCTCTAGTCTATGGTGTTTGTCTTGTTTTTCTGTGTTTATCCATGCCGTCTGCGACACAGCGAATGCTAGTGCCCCCTGCACTGAATGTAACATTTATATTGATCAAAAATCAATTAAATTTATTATGAAATTAAATTCTATTATTCTATATTCTTTATTCTATGGGACCGTCTCGGGGAAACACTATCAATGAAGAAGAATTCATAAGAAACAAACAGCCAAATTGGGAACTGCCTTCCTTTTTTAGAAGACGTTAAAATATTGTCTCACCAGACCTCATAACCTTGGACCCAGTACCGTCTTTACGGCACACGGGGCACGTGCCCAGGGCCTCCAACCATACGGGGCCCCGGAACTTCCGCTCAATAGCGCATTTTAAATTGTCAACATTTCTAAATTGTTGCTGGAAATTTGAGTGTAGCCATTTTTTTTATTAGCTTTTATTTAATCCAACTTAGGACAGCGCAAGTTTCATTAAAATCGGTTCGGTAGTTTCAAGATATGGGCCAAACTTGCAAGCGTAACGGCATCAGCGTTTGTCCTTTAGAATTTTTATGGAATAAATTTTACCCTAAAGGGTGACAAACGGAGAAATAGGTTTTAAAGATTTTTTTTAATATCTAAGTCTTGAAACGTAAACGTGTTGAATTTGACGTTTAACAACAATAAACCATTTTACCATTTAGTACCACCGAACCGAACGGTCGCATTTATTATTGACAGGTGTTTACAATTAACGCTTTCGAATAAAATTACAAACAAAAAGGTTTATACTTGTATTTCATCACATTTTCTTTCCAAAGAGGCCTCACATTTCTGTGTGCCCAAGGGCCCCGGGCTGCCTTAAAACGGCCTTGCTTGTACCATGAGTAACCCGAGTCGCACTGTGTCACAATCTAATCTAGGCTACTCACAATCCAGGCGCCTGGCCGGGTTCCGAACCCACTCGGGGGTCTTCGGTGCATCGCAAGTATCGCATATCGCTGGTTCGTTCGCATCTCTCGACGCCTGTGGAAAGATAACAAAACATATGCAAAATATTCCGTAATATCTGAAAGGAAATATTATTTTTAAATTAATTACTACGTAAAAGCGATCAAGCGTTTTATTAGGGGTTTCTTGTTTATACAGCGTTTGAATAAGCGCTAAATTTAGTTTTAAAAACGCATGATCTCCTACGTGCATATTTATTTTAAGAAAAATTGACGTATCCTTTTAAACTTTAAGAATTCAACGATAATAAAGATTTTTGACATTGACTTATAAATTTATCGACCAATCACTCAAAATTCGCCCTTCTAGATACAATTGCGATAGGATCAAACAAGAATTTGAATATACAAGTGACAATACAAAAAGTCGGAATAAAACCGCCTTCAATACTTTCAAGCTTTATTTCCTCCTTGTATACAAATGGGTATACAACGGACGAAGAAAAAAGCCATAGGAAAGCAAAAAGCGTTTACTTGGATGACATGTCATTTCCAGTTTTTTTTTATTTAACAATCTGACCATAGAATCTATTTTGATAAAATTTTAAATCATAACCTTTTAAATTAAAAAAATCACATCGGTTGATAAATGAAGGAGTATTGGTTATTCCAAAAAGAAAAAAACATAATGTATTAGGAGTACAAATAAGTTTCCGCCGTTTTATTGTAGATGGCGCGGCACGGAGTTTCGGTTAGCTTTCGCAGATGACAACCGGCTTAAAAAATAGTTTGGACATTCAAGAACAACATAACCTATTAATATCATTGATTTTATATTGGTAAAATATAATTTTTATAAGTTGAAAATGTCAAAATTTGAGCCAAGTAAGCGTCATTTGCGGGAAATATTAGTTTACTTCTTTAATTTAAAGAAATCTGCTGCTGAGGCGCATCGATTGCTCGTAGAAGCATATGGTGAGGTTGCTTTGAGTGAGAGAACGTGTCGAGAGTGGTTTCAAAAGTTTAAAAACGGTGATTTCGACGTAGAAGACAAAGATCGCAGTGGAAGGCCAAAAATTTACGATATGCTGTGTATTTGGTGGGATCAGCTAGGTGTAGTGTATTATGAGTTGCTTAATCCGAGCGAAACAATTACTGGAGCCCTCTATCGAACACAATTGATGAGATTGAGCCGAGCTCTGAAGGAAAAACGCCCTCAATACTATTCTAGACACGAAAAAATTATTCTTCTGCATGACAATGCTCGTCCACATGTTGCGGCTCCCGTGAAAAAGTACTTGGAAACACTTGATTGGGAAGTGTTACCCCACCCGCCGTATTCACCAGACATTGCACCGTCCGATTATCACCTGTTCCGGTCCGTAGCACATGCTCTGACGGCGCAGCGGTTCACATCTTATGAGGATACCAAAAATTGGGTTGATTCGTGGATAACCTCAAAAGACAAGGAGTTCTTCAGACGTGGGATTCGAATGCTGCCTGAGAGATGGGAAAAAGTGGTTGCAAGTGATGGGCAATATTTTGATTAAATTTATATTACCGTTCTTCTACAATAAATATTTAATTTGTGTTAAAAAACGGCGGAAACTTATTTGTACTCCTTATAAATAATTCAGATGTCGGTTGAAAACTCAAAGATTTAGGCTCGAGGATTAAATTTTTGTTGTACAATTCAATATTTACCTCAATTTCAAATGTAGTGGCTTTTAGAGCATCAACCTTTTGCGTATCTACCATATCGTCGTCGCTGATTATATCAACGATGTCCTTTGCAACTGTAAAGCAGAAATAAATTATTAAAAAATCATATTTTCAAACATTGAAATAATAAGAGCGCTAGCGTGAAGGCGACGCCGCGCTGCCGCCCCGCCCCGCGGGACGCTGGTTTGTGTATAATCTAGTACAGCCCAGTACATTACAAGACGACGCGGCTGCTATATTGATACGGAGTGGATTATAATTGTTACTTGTAAAATTATTACAAATTACAATTAGGTTGCAGTTGCGCAGACTGGTCTAAGGCTATATAATACAAAACATAGATATATTATATTTATATTAAAAACTTTATAAACGTGTAATGTTGGGGGTGGGTCCCGGTCGATAATTTTGATGTTGACTTGTATTACTTATCGCGGTGTTACCCGCAGATTTCCGGGATCAAAAGCCTGTGTTAATCCAAGATATAAGCTGTCCTGGTACCAAATTTCATGCAAATCCGTTGAGCCGTTTGAACGTGAAGGTGGTACAAACATACCTACACATACACACAAAGAGACACATACAAACATTCGCCTTTATAATATAAGTAAGATTTCACAAATCCTCCGCTATGCTGTCACACCACCAAAAAATAATTAATCCACAATCGCAAAACCCTCTTAATCCACGATGAAAATTATTAGTTCACCTTAGCATGAACGCGTAGCCTAATTATATTTTAATTGCAGTTTATATTTTGAAGACAAAAAAAAAATATTATTTTAGCCCACACAACTTCGGCATGTTTCGCCTATAATTCCACCGACATCTACACCCTCCTGGAACAGCTGCGCTCCACTGCCTACGACGAATCAGAAGCTTGTACTGGCCGACACAAATTCTACTGCTACATATGCCAATAGCAAAAACCATACGAATTAGCACACTTATTTGAGCGACACATTTAAAATTGTATTCTACAATTCTAACTAAAGTGTAAACGCATTAATAAACTACTAACAAAAAGATCTAATATACAGGTCTACTTAGTCTTGAGGCAAACAAACCCGATCAATCAGCGTTATGAAACTGCTATCTCCTTGTAAAATATAGGAAGATTAACAGGACTGAAAAGTGAAAGAACACCCTTCAGAGCGATTTCTTAGTCAGTCCCAAATTTAGGGGGAGTGGGTGGCAACCGGCTCTTGCCCCGGGCGGCAGTTCCAAGGCGTGTTTGAATAAAGGTTTCATAACGCCCAGTTGATTTATGAACGAATCCCAAGTTAATTTAAGAACATATCCTAAATGTATGTCACAGAAATAAGCTAATAGATTACAAAGCAAATTTATTAATGCGTTATTTTTCCACTAAAAATGCCACCCAGTGTTATACTTCTGAGGTTTTTAACAATTTAACTCAAACGCTAGAAAGGTGGTGGTGACGCCACTATCCCCGGCGTTACTGACTCCGTTAAAAGAACATAGCACCAGGACTGTCTCAAACAACCTTGCATGGACCAGACATAACAGACAATAAATGGGTCATTTGGTTAGGACAGACGTGAAGAAGGAATAGGAGCCTCTTTAGCCTTTAGAAGCACAAATGAAAAAAAAAAACAATACGTACATCTCATTCACCATTCGCACGGCATTACCTAAAAAACATGTAGACCATTGCAAATGATATTTAGCATAATCATACGACTTCAGAATCAGTTCAAGTGATTTTTTTTAAATGGAGTATCGACTTTTAATTTTTTAATTTAAAGTCGATACTCCACGTCAGTGTGGTAGGGCTGTTCCAAATTTAAATTCCCGATGAATCCACAACTTAAATGGGTGGAATCATCAGGCATTTCAATTCGATTAATTTCGATTCATCGGGAATTTAAATTTGGAACAGCCCAAACCCACTGACGTGGCCTTTGAGAATACGCCCTACCCAGGGCTGCGTTCAATGACATCATCGGACAACATTCTTCACATGCTCGCATCCGTTAGTGAATACCCTCAGAGTCCCTACACGTACCTCTTGGGTGGTGCCAACGGAGCAACAGAAAGTATCAATAGAACTTGTGCAAAGTTGGTCCGGAGAAGTACTGCCTCCACGCCTGATAATCTGCCGCCAACCAGTTGGGCACTCACATTGCATTGTTCCGGCGGAAGGGTTCGAATGCCGGTGAAATCACATGCGCATGAAATGTAACAACCCCGTTTCGGGTGACTGGCGCAGCGGGGTCCGACTTGGCTCTTTTCATACTTGAGTCGGGGAGGACCTAAATCGTATTGCTGTTGTTATGGGCGGAGGTAATCACTTAACGTCAGGTAGGCTTTCAGCTTGTCCCGTCAATTTACTTAAAAAAGTGTCTCTACACATGTCCCCTAGGATGTTGCAAATAGAGCAACCCAAAGAAGCAGTAGAACTTGTGCCAAGTTCATCCTGTGAAGAACTGCCACCACACCGACCAAACTGTTGTCAAGTAGTGCACTCTCGTTAATGTACTTCGGTGGAAAGGTGTGGGTGCCGGTGAAATTACAGGCAAAGAGGCGTTACATCCCCAACTCAGAGAGCAGAACGTAATGCCACTTGGACCTCCTCATACTTCGGTACAGGAGGACCTGAGTCGAAATGCTGTTGTCTAAGCGCGGCGGTAATCATTTAACAGGTGTGCCGCCAGCATGTTCCGTCAATACTATTACAATGTATTAGTAAAAAGTGGAAAAGAAAGATTATCGCAATCACATAATCTGAAGATTTCATTGAATGCAGCCCAGTATAAATATACTTCTTGTATGTGGCACATCACAAACAGTCATTGGCTGAATTGTGGCCTTTAAGTGCAAGTCAAGAGTTGCATAACATTAATAAAATGCTATCTACATTGCAGGAGAGATGACCATATTTAACATACCTATATCTATCCTGATCCACAATGTCTAGATGGAATTAAAATTAATTAAAACCTTGGTAATTAAATCAGGTGGTAAATCATTTGACAGTATTATTGTCAATATTATTAATCAGGTGGATAAATTATTCACAATATTATTGTCAATGATTTAACAATGTGGTTAAATCATGATTTACCATCTGATCCGACGGCTAAGTTCAAAGTACTGTTGGACAGTCTTGTTTCTAGAAGCAGAGCTGATAACATGAATATCAAACTCAAACTCTCCACTCCTTTAGATCTCAAGTATTGTTTGGACATGTCAACTTTTACACACAAGCACACAAGTTAACATATTTGTTAGCATGTGTGTCTCAGGATCACCAAAGATAAAGATTATTTGAATGTAAAAAAGTATTTGTAATATATTATCTGATCCTTCCACAAATTTAAAATTAAATACATAAATTATTATTACTGGGAAACTACTTATTGGTAAATTCAAATAGGTTATGTCCTGGCTGTCAGTTTATTATCAATCCATCAATCAATCATTTATTTCATCAATCAGACACATAAATGCACTTTTGAACATTCTACTTAATAATAATATAGCAATTAAATAATCCCAAACAAATGAATAAAAATTGAGGCACATTGTAATTAATACAACTATGTCAGATTTAAATCTCCCTTAAAATAATTATGAATGAATTAAAATAAATAACTAAAAGAGATCAGTGGCCTGAGTGGTTGATATTGTCATCTAGTACAATGTCACGCCAATATTCGTTATCTAGCAGGAATTTGTTAGGTTTATAACAAGCCCATTTAATAAGAAACAGCTTAACATTTCTTTTAAGTACTAAATGTAAGGCTTGTTAGGTAATGGTTGAACTTTGATGCCTAAATGACCTAACCTTACTAAAAGATATGTATTATAGGCATTAAGCTATTCTTTGAAATTAAGGATATTAATAATTAATCAAATTACAAAGTGGCCTGGAATCCAACTCAGGACCCCTCGCTTCGAAGGTACAGCTATTACCTATTAAAGTGCGATGCCATCAAATTATAATACAGAAAATGTGAAAATTTCAGCCAGGACAGACAGACAATGTATGTTTAGTATTACAGTTCCCATTAAGTTATGGAGTACTTAAAATAGCCCCAGCCCTCTAGACATTGTGGTACAGGCCTTAATTACAAGCGGGAAATGATGTACAGAAGCGGTTGCAATATTAGTTAAATATACTAACATTGCAACAGCAGGTCTGACTTCGCCAGGGGCTGATCAGACCAGTTAACGAGTCCTCCTCGCTCCTTACCTGGGCTCCACCGCCTCTTACCAGCACCATTGACTGAAACAAATAGAATACAAATAATAAATTATCCACATACAAATATACTCAGACCACGTCAAAATATGGATTAAACAACTATGTGAAATATTAAAAAACAAACCAATGGGGATCATAACAAAATTTACCGCAAATACCACATCTTTAGAGAAAAACCAACATGAACAGTGATATCTTTATATAAATATGGATTTCAATGATTCAAGAATCTTCCTACAGTGGGTAATAAATAATTGCGGTATACAGAAAACCGCAATTATTTATTACCTTCGTTAAGAGTATTGCTAGGAATATTTGGTAACACCCTATGGGTGACTATCGAAGAGGGTTTTGCTGTCGTCGAAGCCATGGGACACAAATGCGAAAACAATTCAAGATTCTAAGATGAAATGTTGTGGGATCAACAGTTGTAAACGAACAAAATATTACCTTTTCATTGTTGACTTAAAAAAAAATAATGTCAAACAAAGTAATTTTGTTCCAGCTAGATCGAGTGCGTATCGTCGGCAGATCACAGACTATCAAACGCAGCCCAGCCGCGTTGTGATTGATAGATTTATAAGCGCAACCAATCACAGCTTATTTCTATGGTAATAGATTGTTACACATTTTGAGTATGGACTACGGTAATCTGAATGAGAAAACTGCGCAAATAAAGCGCCCTCTTCTGACAAGTAGCAGTATACGTGCGCTTCCTATCTTTATCTTTACCTTTTGCTGTCTGTCATAACGCTGGTAGATTTCAATAAAGCCACCTACAAGAATATCGAGATAATAAAATTTTATTTTAATAATCTAAAAGTTTGAAACATTGAGACAATAATTGACCGATTTAAAAAAAATCGAATAAACCGTCATTTATACTTTGATCCTTTTTTTGACTTGATCCACATTATGGGGTACCATTTAAAAGAAAGCAAACATCCCAGTCGATCTGCCATAGGCGAAGAAAAGTCACAGTAAAGTAAATTACGCAATTTCGTTTAGATACTTGGTCTCCGAACGCAGCATTTAACAACCGATATAGATTTTTTTTATTAGGAATTTACTTTCAGTTCCAATAACCAAAAAAATTATTAAAATTTTAATGAAATTTTCAAATGAAAATACCTTTTTATATCTGAAATACAGAATTCGGATGAAAATAAAAAGTCATGTCGTTTTAATGTCATGCCACTTAAATTTAAAAATTATTATTTTTTCTTTCGCTTCGAAATTCTAAACAACCCACTTGATGCCAACGTCCGAAGGACACGTTTATATACTCTGAAGGTACTTACGAAGGACCTAAGCAACATGTAATGTAGTCTCAAAGATTCACAAGCACGTTATTATGTAGATACCTACTCTACTAGCAAGTATAGCATATTTTGTCTACCTTACCATGGTAGCGTAACCTTGTATGAAGGCTTGAAAGTTGGCCATTGAGGTAACTAACACATCAGGGAAATAGGTAGACTGAGAAAAAGGTTTTCAAAACCAACTAACAGCGATTGCGGCTGCGATGTCCCACACAACTCAAGTCCCACTTTAACTCCCATTGGTCCCACCACCTGCATTCGTGAAAACCTGCTCAACGCTATAGAAGTTGCAACTTATTGGTCAAAATTAATATAACAGTAGATGAATATGTCATTGCCACGAAAGAAGGGGAAAAAGCATGTCTTGACAAGCAGACAGCGCGTCTCGGCACGTATCGATTTCACATAAACATAATAAATCGGCAGAATTACTCAGCGGCACTGTAAGTGGTTCTGGAGAGTAGTGGTTCTTTGTTCGCGTTAGTCGTTTGCGAAATGAATAATTGCTGAATAATGCCACTGAAATTACAGGCTTGAACATAATTACTTGGTGGCGCAGGGGTACAAAGGCCGACTTTCTGAAGCTCGCTGGTTCAAAAACAAGTGTCCCAAAGAGTTTTTCACTTGAAAGAGTTTATATGCGCTTACCACGTTCTCGAAACCGTGAAGGCAAACATTGTGAAGAAACCAGCATGTTTTAGAACCAAAACTTCGATTAAATTTGACATGTAAGTCCGGATTGGGCTCCCGTGGTAAAATCATGAGAGTGAATAAAAGACCAGTCACTCTCACTTATCAAGAGTAAGTAGGCTGGCACTGGGATTAAGTATATTTTTTTTTAATTATTTAATTATCTTATTCTAAGTGGTAATAACTTACTTTGTGTCATTGAATTTATTTTTGTAATTAATACCATAATTTTTGAATGGTTGTCTGTCTTTGTTAATTCAGAGAATTATTTGCGGAACTAGTAACTAGCCCCGGCTTCACACGAGTAGCAAAACATGATGCCTAGATTGGTAATTTTTTTTCTATCGTAACCTGTTGCGTCAAGCATGTGGGTTAATAAAATTTAACTGATGTTCATCCCACTTGGCGTATTTTTACGCGACTGCCATTTGTAAATTTCTTTATTAACTCGTATCTTCCAAACGGCTGAATGGATTTCAACACTTCAACTATCGTTAGGTTCGCCTCAAAAACCCAAGTGTCATTTGATATATTATATATATGTATGTTTTATGTATGTTCATCGATTTCTCCGGCATTTATCAACCGATTTGGAAATAATTATATACTTTTTTTATATAAAAGTGTAAGCTTTTAGATTGGTCCCATAGATTTTTTATCAAATAGTACCGGTGCAATGGGTTGGTTGTTAAATAACTGAAAAAATATGCCATACAAGTAAACGAAATTGCGTATTTTGTTACTTTGAATGTATACGTTAAAGTCGGTTTTTTAGTTCGATTTTTAAATAAGGTATTGCCACGACCGGGTGGCGCACCGGCCGCGTCACGGTGTTGCGTCTGTGAGTGACCGCTTGCTCGCTGAGTTTGATACCTACCAAAATTAGCATATCAATTGTTGTTGTTGGTAATAACAGTAATCTCGATAAAATGCAAAAAACAAATATCTAATTTAATTTTTAGAGAATACGTAAATAAATGCCACGAAAAATAGCCTAATAAAAAAAAAGCTATTTTGATCGTTATTGTGTGTTAATCTTAGGAGATTGTAGATGTTGGTACAATGTCGTACTTTCGCATATTTTTGGTTCAACCTGCACACGCCAGAAAAGCTTCCAGACGGCATGAATTTTTCCGAAACTGTCTCCACAGAATACCTAATTTTTATTGGGGCGCATATACAGCAATATAAGAAAAATACAATTAGTGGTACGGGACCCTTAATGTGCGACCCCGAATCGCACTTAGCCGGTTTGTTTGTAATATGACTGAAATATATTTCCAGCATTCCATTCAGGTCACAACCTCACTTCATTGCGGCGTGCCACAGGCGCGGCCGCGGCCCTCGGCCCACCTTTGTACACAATTATGCATTGTTTACAATTCTAAATTTATATTTGTTCAAACACAACCTATGCTCGTTTTTTTCATACTTGTCTGTTTATACTTGAATGTTTGCTGTCTGCTTCCCTCCCTCTGCCCTCCCACGGCCCTCCAGTCTGGCTCAGTTCACGGGGGAGAGCGGCCGTTGATCCAAGCGTGTGCCTAATTTAAAAAAATATTCGCTTGGTAGAATAGCGCATCTATTCCGTGCCAAGCTTTTAAAAAGTTTCAACATTTTGTAAAGTTATCAACAGATATTTGAATTTAGAATGAGATTGTTTGTATGTTTAACAGTGATTGAGTCTTGATTTGATGCAGAAACCGGTTCGTCAATTTTGATCTTTGCAAATGTGTTTTTGAACATAATAACATGGATTGGCGCGAAAAACTTTTCGGAAAAAACTTAGTGAAGTGCGGGGAGAGTGGGCAATTTGAGACCATACCGACATTGCAGGCGTTAGCCGACTGCGTGGAAGACGGAGAGGGTTGTGTGTGCGGAATTTACTTCTCTTTTGCGAATATTAGTGATGAGAGTGATGATTTTGGTGTGAGATTGGAGGAAGTGTACAAGAAAGTATATCCTCGGTTGAAAGTGGTGGAAGTGGTTCTGTGGGCCCATGTCGGAACTCCGGAAGGTCCTGTGGAGAGAGAAGCCGGGTTCAGGAGGACTCTGACTGGGAAACCTTGGTTCGCAGTTCCCTTCCACGATGTCGACACTAAGGTTAGTCTAAGGAGTTCAATAAATAATGATAGAGAAGAAAATTTCATAAAAAAAAATTGTAAAAAAAACTAAAAACAAAATTAAAATCGAATGAAAATTCTGAGAGATGTCTTTGCAAAACGAAATTTTATCCCAAAGTGTATTTTCGCCGTATATTTATGGTCCCAAGTTCAACCGGGGCAAACATTATTTGTGTGATAAGGGTGATGTTTGTTCTTTCGGATATTGTGTGGTTGACTGTTCGTGCCAACTGCAACACAGAGACTCCTGCGAGAGTACAGTAGACCCGCGGTAGTCCGGTCTCTGTCTAATCCAACATTCCTCTTGAATTTATATTTGTTCAAACACAAGCATTATTCTGGCTAATCTTCACTAATGTAGTTAATGCATGATTGAACAGGTTGTAACTTGTACGCGTTTGGAGGATTGCAGGATTTAATTTTTTTTTTTTTTTTTTGTATATTTAAAAAAAAATCCGAGCTATAGGGGGTCTTAGGCAGAGCTCAATAATCCGACAAATTTGACAGCCCGTCACTGCTATGCAAAACGTTTGTCGGATTACCGGGAATCCATTGTACTTACGAATGTTGAAGCGTATGCGTTTGTATTTCACATGGCAGGAACTACAGTACTTACTGAAGACTTGTAATTACTTTCTTTATAGCTTATTTTATCAAATAATAAAATCTATGGATTTAAGGAGAGTGGGCAACAATGCAAAAATGTAAACTTTAAATATAACAAAGGACTGATTATAAAAAATTTAAGAATCTAACTTCAATACTTACTTTCCTACTTTATTTATGTCTCTACGAGTAACAGCGCTAAGAGTATATTACCAATAATGCTATTTTTTGTTAATTAACTTTTGTTTTTTTTATTATTTAATATCACACATCAATGTTTTTCTATTCTTCCCCCATTGGTTTGTCAAATTTTTTTTTTATTTTTTTTAATAAATACTAATAATGATAATATAACAGTCGTCGAATGAATATGATCGAAAAAAAAACGCTTGACGTCTTTCAATACTCGATTTTCGCGCCATTTGTGAATCGATTTTGATGATTCTTTTTGAAGTGGAAACTTCAAACTGGTAACATATACAGGGGTAAACTCATTTTTATTATACTCTGTAGACTAAGCTTCTTCAACTACTTTCACTGGCAAATAAAAGTGCTTTGACGTAATAGGACTCGCCAAGCTAAGGGGGGCTAGGTAGCAGGTTATTTTTTTTTTTATGTGAATACGTGACGGAACGAGCTGAGGGCCCACCTGATGGTAAGTGGTGACCCTCGCCCATGACAACAACAATGCGTGCGACTCAGTATGTGATCCAAATCTTTACTGAGTCGCATTCATCCTGCTGCGTCCATCACCCGAGACGGGGATGATGTCTCATGCGCATGTGATTTCACCGGTAGCCACACCCTTCCACCGGAACACAGTAATGCAACCACTCCTGCTTGGCGGCAGATTCCAGATGTGGTGGCAGTACCTCTCCGGACGAACTTGGCATAAGTTCTACTGCTGCTTTTGGTTGCTCCTTTAGCACCACCCAGGGGGTACGTGTAGGGAATCAAAGGGTACACACCTACGGACGCGAGCAACTGGACCCCCCTAAGCTAGGTTAGCTGCCCTCCTCTAGATAATTTTTCAAGTTGATAGTGCCTAGTCTGAAGACTGAAGACTTAGAAGTGACGTTGCCACCTGCCCGCCTGGCACAATAACCTTTATGGCCATTCAGATCAACACTGCCACTTATGTACCTACTAACTTTACCTTTCTTATACAATAGTCAAAATGAAATATCTTGATAGACGTCGCATTCTTAAAAAATGGCGTCACCTTTTTTTTTATAAATTCGTTCCGTACCTGACCCCGCCTTATTACGAAGTTTAGCTGATGTGTGTCTGTTCCTCCTCGCTCAAACGTCTCAACGGATTGGATGAAATTTGGAACCAGGATAGCTTATATCCTAGATTATCACATAGGTTGCTTAAACCCAGAAACCGCGGGTAATCCCGGGGGCGCAGTTCGTGTGCACTAAAGTTAAAATATAAATAATACTACCGCCAAATAATCTCAGAATAGACCAAGTAGAAACAATTCTTATACAACGGCCTATAATTAAAGTCACACAAGTTAATTAATAATTAGAAGGGCGCTATTACTAATCATTGAATATATAGAGAATATAGAGTTTCGGATCTAATAAATATAAGGGTTTGTGTAATAATTACCCAGTAATTAAAGGGTAGGTACTGAACTCAAACTCAAAACTTATCGAAGAATAAATTCTTTAGATCTCAAGTATCATTTGGACACATCAAATTTTACACACAACTAAACATATTCGTGAGCATATAACGTGTCACAGGAGCTCCTTAGGCACGTTACATGCACACAGATAATTATGTCAAGTTACAGTGAGCTTTCATGTTTTATTTGTTAAATTTACTGATATTTAGGTTACTACAACCCTAATTAAACAAGTGTTTTTTTTTTTTAGATTTGACTATCAATATTTACCTATTTTATTAACAGCCATCCCCTATTTTTTGCCTTTAGGGGTAACATTCCATGAAATTTCTATGGTTACACATATACTACATAAAATTAAATTAAAAATTAAAATAAATAAATGTTGTACGTGCACGTGTATTTATTTCACTGTCGTCGCACGCTCTCAACACGGTGCCAGCGGTGCCACAGTATCAGCGCTGCATCAGTCCACTGACGCAGCACATGTTGAGTTACCTATTTTGTTGTTACATATTCTTAAACGTGTAATTTTCTTCACTACATAGTATAAAACAAAGTCGCTTTCTCTGTCCCTATATCCCTATGTATGCTTAAATCTTTAAAACTACGCAACGGATTTTGATGCGGTTTTTTAATAGATAGAGTAATTCAAGAGGAAGGTTTATATGTATAATACACTAGCAAGTCACCCCGGCTTCGCACGGGTATTTTCTGATACGACCCTGATGCTTTACTAACCGTGCGAAGCCGGTGCGGGTCGCTAGTTTTATTTTAAGTGAGCCCTAATTATGTAACACAAAATAAAGTTTTTCTATTCTTTTCTATTCTAAATAATCAAAATCGGTCTACAATTGACCTAGATATCGCGTAACAAACATAAAAAGACATACTAGTTCAGAAATTCCTCCTTTTTTAAGTCGGTTAAAAAACTGTTTTAAAATGAAACCAACCGCCGAATGCCGCACACAGTTCATTGATTCCGTTTCGGTCACCTCTATGATCGATCTGGCGCGGCAGGACACTCGCTGTGACAAAACCTTTTTACATTCTATCATAAGATCACATTTTGATTGGCAAACAGTAATCCTACTAATATTATAAACGCGAAAGTTTGTAAGTATGGATGTTTGTTACTCAATCACGACAGAACGGCTGAACGGACCTGGATGAGATTTGGCACAGAGATAGATTATTAGTTTGGAATAGCACATAGGCTACTTTTTATCCCGTAAATCGGAAGTATTCCCGTAGGAAGTCCAACCGCGGGTAACACCGCGGGACACAGCTGGTAAATATATAAATAAAATGTCCTTAATATATACATATATATTGTTATACTTGCGATGTTTTCCTACACGTACGTGTTTAGTATCGTACGTCTAGATTCGAACCAGTGACCTTCAAAATTGAAACTCTGTCTGCAACCCTGGAACAAAATGCATTTTCTAAAATATGCTCCGGCGTTAAAGAAACGCGGCTTGAGTTCAAGTGTTCATTCAGGCAGCAGGGGTCCCGTAATTACGGGAGGGTTGCGTCAATACCATGTATCACCCTAAATTACTTTCCTCCCCCACCGGCTAGGGTGCTTTTCACTGGCGGCACAGCGAACGAAGCCGAACAAATGCACCATAGAATTGCGTTATTTTATTAGTGCTTATAACCAAGCGTAAAACTTATTTACAAAAAAACATGATGTCGTAAGTACATATTTATTAAAAAAAATATCTCCTAGTGATAAACGGCTCCGTGGATTAGTTGGTAGTAGCCTTGCCATCGAAGCGAGGGGTCCCGGGTTCGATTCCCGGGCAGGCACACTTTGTGTGGTAAACATAAAATTTGTTCTCGGGTCTTGGGTGTTTGCCTTGTGTTTCTATGTTTGTCCATGCCATCTGCGACACAGGAAATCCTAGTATGAATGTGTTAACGTTGAATTTTTGATTTTTAAGAATTTAAGACAACAGATAAAAGGATTTTGACTTTCGCGATATACGTGAACGAACGTACCGTTCGCGTCGTTCGCTGAGGGTGTACCCAATAGTGGCCGTGTACAGGTGCATTGTACTCATTAACGTCATTCCTTGCAACCTGACTGTTATTTAGTAATTTCAGGGTTGGTCGTGTTTTTTGTAGGAAATTCCTTCAATGGATTTTATGTTGAACAGTATTTTCCGTGATTTATGAGTCTTTGAAAATGAATATTCTGATGAAAGATAGAGATACTTAGTTTTCAAACATGTTAATAAATTTTAACATGTAAATTAGCTTTACCAGGAAGTTAGGCACGATTTATGTTCTTCTTCTTATCGTGTCAATGCCTCTTACAAACTAAATAATGTCGCTATAAAATTTTGCCACCTCACCAGCTCTATTGGTGGCTTGGTACAGATCATCCAATAAGCAGGTCGCAGGGCACAGGGGGCATACAAGTAAATGGGACATGGACTGAACTGGGGCTCCACAATCGCACCCAGTTAAGGTGGAGTCTCGCATGCCCCATTTACACAGGTTCTGTCTGCACCGACCGACCTGAGTCCGGAGTCTGTTAATGGTTATGTTAATGTTAATGTTAATGTTAATAATTAATAATACGATTTATGTTAATGTAGAGAGTCATTGCTGGGTTGTTAATGGAAAAACATATGTAAAGATGCGCCGCTCACCTGTATATCAGGTCTATGTTCCCTAGGTAACCCCGAAGGTAAAACGTGGCCTGTGCTCACAAATATGTTTACATAATGTGTGTAAAATTTGTCCATATGTTACTTGAGATCAAAACCAATTAATGAGTTTGACTTTGTAGTAACTGTTATGATAAGTGAGACTTAAGTTTTTTACGGAAACTATCATCAAAATGACTTAAAAATAATTCAGAACTGATGAAAACGGCTCGACCGATTTTCACCACATAGCTAAGAACCATCTAATAAAACTGCTTTGAAAGTGGACGATCTCTTTTAAAGATACAATACCCTTAGACTCCTGCAACACGATAGACATGCTGAAAGACAGAGAGACACATAGCTGTCAATCAAATTGCTTTCTTCTTTTTATTCGTGGCACAGATAATATAGAGTATTATACTAGATAGCGTGGCCCAGGGGCACAGACGCCGACTTTCAATCTGATGGTCGCTGGTTCAAATCCACACGTGCACCAATCAGATTTTTCATTTGAAAAATTTATGTGCGTGATACTACGTTCTCGAACGACGGAAAACATCGTGAGAGGAAACCGGCATGTCTTAGAACCAAAAATTCGATGACATGTGACATCTACCAATCCGGATTGGGCTCCCATCGTAGATCAGAGCCCATTCACTCTCAATTATCGAGAGCAGGCCGGTGTCCCTGCAGTGGGAACATTAGAGGCTGGTACGGACTATACTAGTAGCCAGGGTTTTAAAACCAAGGGACATTGTCAACAAAGTTGCGTGAATCGGAATGGAATCAAATAAAAAGTTTGGGCCTCGTTAAGCAAACGCAAACATCGTTATACATAATTCCCGGGCAAATGGGTCGTATTTGGAGGTTTATATTGAAATAATATCTATCTGGAATCATAAAAATCTTGTGTGTTGGGTACATATTACAAAGTGATGGCACAAGCTGGCGTCTTACTTAATGTTTAGTGGTTACTGCCGCCCTTTAACAACAGCTAACGACTCGGTTTCTACTGAAGCATGAGAAGGCCCCAGTCGTTATCCTTCCACAGGAACAGAGCAGCGCGAATGCACCACTGCTTGGCGGAGGATTACCAGGTGTGGTGGCAGGACTTCTCCGGACGAACTTGAATAGAATAATAGAGTTAAATTTATTTGTAATATAATATAGATTAAATAAAACATCAATATCTTAGCAACTACATAAAACAACAAATATGAAGTAAAATTACTCTACGACAGAAAATTTTGTTCGTGGGGTAGGGTGCCAAGAATACTGGCTGTATTCCCGCGTTGGACAGCCAAAGATAATCTGTGGGCGAGGAACGAGCCAGCCTTCTTGTCCCCAGTGCCATCACATAATCAGTGGCATCAAGTAATATTATATTATAGAACAGAATTTATTTATTATCTTTGCAACAGTGCATTAAATAAGAACAATTTGGCGCAATTTACTACATAGACTCGTCACTAAATTACAATAGGTATCTAAATAAGTCTTTAAATTGAAATAACAAATACAATCATCTACTAATCAATTCCAATAAAGCAAAACAAAAGAATCAGGTACAAGTTCTACTGCTTTGGGTTGCTTCCGCACCACCCGGGGGAAACGTGTAAGGATTTTGGGGGTTCACCTACGGACGCCAGCAACATGGTCCCCAATCATAGTTGCATTAGAAGGATCGAATAGAAGCTCAAGATCGACATACATCTTACTTTTGCGAGAATGTAAGCCACAGCGGCCCACGAGAAATGTCATTAAAAATAAATGGACTCTGAGGGTTCGTTCACGATACTACGCCTTGTTTCAAAGTAATAGGGTTGAACGATGGGTTGTTTTGAGCTGGAATGTCGACAAAGGGATGTTGACACATGCGCTAAATGTGTTTAAGTATTTATCGCTGTAATTACAAACATTTAGATGATCTTCCGTTGTTGGTTCGAGTGTGAAATGACCAATTTAATATTGCTCTTGGTTAACAGCTTCATATGCGGGATACTTAGAACACTAATAGAACATATAGGTAATAAATGACGGCTTGCAACATATTTAGTATGATTGTCAATGTCATTTGTAGTATATTATTATCTGGGGATATATATTTTGGCGCACGTTTTGTAATATAGAATTTTCTTAGAAAACTCACGTGAAAAGCCGGAAATAGGGAAAAACTAAAACCATATTTTTCTATAAGATTTTTGGCACTACGTAATTTTAAAGCGACTCGTTTGGGCTTCTCAGCTCTTATCGAGTCACACCCATCAAACAGTGTGACTCGATGGGAAGAAAATTCCCAACCTGTAACAGTGTGACTCGATGAGGGGAAACCACCCGTCATTTGTCAGCCGATTGTCAAATTATGAATCAAGACTGGAAAACATATGTCGGGTTAGCTGGTAGCGTATATGAAATCCGTTGCGAATTCGCCATTTGCCGTCATAAATGCCTCAATGGAAGTGCGATTCCGACAGACAGACGGATTGCATATTTGAACATGTTGGAACGCGGGCCCGATGTGCAGAATCTATACGTATGTGTCCGTTTGTTTTATTAACAGTTGGTGAAAAGCATTTGTGAGTAGCAATGAATTCAAGATTGCCTTTTTACTTTTCCGCTTGAGCAGAAAATTTCGCGCGTGAACCGGAGAATTTTATAATATGTCTTTCATTCAAATTAATTCGAAGGCTAAACAGATTTAGCGATTTGTACGCAGTATAGATGAAAACAGACAGAGCATAGTGGCCTAGGGGCATAGACGCCGACTTTCAATCTGAAGGTTGCTGGTTTGGGGGGTCCAGTTGCTCGCGTCCGTAGGTGTGTACCCTTTGATTCCCTACACGTACCCCTTGGGTGGTGCTAAAGGAGCAACCAAAAGTAGCAGTAGAACTTGTGCCAAGTTCGTCCGGAGAGGTACTGCCACCACATCTGGAATCTACCGCCAAGCAGTAGTGGTTGCATTACTGTGTTCCGGTGGAAGGGTGTGGCTGCCGGTGAAATCACATGCGCATGAGACGTGTCATCCCCGTCTCGGGTGATGGACGCAGCAGGATGAATGCGACTCAGTAAAGATTAGGATCTCATACTTGTCACAGTTGTCATGGGCGAGGGTCACCACTTACCATCAGGTGGGCCCTGACAAAATAAGATCATTAGTTCAAGGTTCTATTAAAGATCAATAATAAGTTGATGAAAAGATACAATGACCACTTATGGTATTGGTTTGCGGTCGCATTCAATGAATTTGGGTAAAAGAGTTTCCTCATTGACCCTGTGTCGTGTTAGTTTAGGCACCCTGGGACTATGATAACAATACAAGCAACGATGCCCTTGCTTGTCATATAAAAGAAATATGACACAAAAGAAAATATCATATATTGTTTTAATGTAAAACGAAAACACTGAAAGGTTTCCGGTTGAAATATAGGAAAACAAGTTTATACAGACGGGCGGAAGACGATGAAAATCGCCGACTGGAAATACTTCAGGAGTTATTAACTAAGAATAGATTAAGAAAGGGTTTCTAAGCTTAGTTGGTCGTAGTAAGTGTAGTAAGGTTACAAACTACCAACTTCGAAGTGAGGGGTCTCGGCTTCGATTCCTGCCCGGGAAATAATTTTTGTGGTCGGCATGAAGTATGTTCTCTTCTTGGGTTAGGATAATGGGAGTTTGTAGTCCTAGGGATATGAGTGTGTTAACGTTTTAAAAATATGTTATAAGTTCATAATTTTAAAAATGTTTATTTGCCACGACAAAAAGTGAATACAATACAAAATACGCAAAGTAAATACAGCAAAATACGTAATTCCGTAAACGGATTGCGTACTTTGCTTCTGTGACTTTTTTCTTCGGCCGTTGTAGACCGATTTGGATGTTTATTATAATGGTAGGATTTACCCCTTTTGCACCAGAAACACGGTATGAAAGCATTAACGTCGGTATTTGCGATTTTTTTTAAATCGCTTGTTAGAAATTGCAGATCGACGACTGTCGCCAAGTCGCTATATACCGCGACGACTGCAGTCGACATTTGTCGCTCGTCTGCAAGAGCCCTAACTTTTTGCTTTACTCCCCTATTGTGAGAGCGTTGAAACTTTCATACCCTGTCATCCCTGACTGCCGCGGCTGAAAATAGGAGTTTCGTTTTTGTTGGCATTGTTTTGCGTCGGTATAGCCTCGTCGATAATGAAGGTAGAGTATGTTAGGAAAACTCCTGCAACAGTCAATTAGATTCAGATTCTTTATTATACAAATCGTTACATAACATAACATAGGCACATCAAAACAATACACAGCAAATAGAATACAATTTGCTCCACTCTAGACGCATGACCATATTCGCGAATATGTTATACTGTCTCCGAAGGGTTTCTTGTCTGTGTCTTCCTCTCGGGTTGGTCGGTTAGGGTTGGAACAGACGTAAACTTAACAAATAACACTATCTAAAACATGAAAACTGACTGTAATTTGACATATCTATGTGCATGTAATGTACCTGTGACACGTTATATACTCACGAATATGTGTATATGTATGTGTAAAATTTGACATGTCCAAATGATATTTGAGTTCTAAAGGGATTAATGAGTTTGACTTTGACTTTGAAAATAATAATAATAATAATTAACCAAAAATAAAAATAAAATAGTTACAATTTTTGTTATTAGATACTTAAGGTCTACTTTTACATTGGCGTATGCTAGATAATGACCAAGTTATAAATTCATTAATGTGGTAAAAGGAATGAGATTCAAATAATCTCCTACAGCTATGTCTGAAATCGCTTAGATCGCTTAATATTCCAGTATTTAGCATACTAAGTTAATAAATAAGTCTAACGACCCAACATTTGATTTCACCCTCCCCACACCTTACCGTGCAACGCACTCTTCAAAAAATATTCACCTCAAGATGACGTAAAGCGCACTCCACACGGGGGTGACGTCTCGCCAAGGGTCTTCGAGGGGCCTTGGGCTCTCCCTGCAGCTGCGTAGACACCTGGCGAACATGAGCGAACGAACATCACTGTTGAATTGAGGTTCGTTTACGAACTGTCATTTTATTAAAAAGTTAATTTTGAATACTGTCACTTGAGAAATTTTTGTACATTAACCAATGTACATCAAAAATGTTCCTTTTGTTCCTTTCTCCATTGCACTCTGTTTAAATAATGTAGTATTGTCTGTCGCTATGGAGGGTAGAGGCACAGATATAATAATACTATGGTAGAGGTTAGGAGGACCATCTGTATAAGACGAAGCGTCCGACGAAAAGCGTCCATTTAGGGTGGCGCTTCGGTAGCAAGTGGGCTTATTTTAAAGATAGCTCCAAAAATTAGATTAGATTTAGACGGCTCCGTGGCTTAGTTGGTGGTAGCCCTGCCTTCGAAGCGAGGGGTCCCGGGTTCGATTCCCGGCCGGGGCATACTTTGTGTGGTGAGCATGAAGTTTGTTCTCGGGTCTTGGGTGTTTGTCTTGTGTTTCTGTGTTTGTCCATGCCATCTGCGACACAGGGAATCCTAGTGCAGAGGTATGAGTGTGTAAACGTTTAAACGTTTAAAAAAAAAATTATTAGTGTAGAATAGAGAAAAACGTAAATGTGAAGAGTTATCAAAATAATTATAAAAGTGAAAAATCGTTAATTGAATAAATAATTCATATATTTTTCTTTTCCATACTGTTAACTGTACTTCACTTCGTACAATTGCTAAATTCTTATCATGTCCTCAAGCTACGCTAGCCCTTTGGTGTTTTCTTGACCTGTTATTTGCTGCATTCGTCAGATGTGGCAGCACACGCTTAAAGCGCGCCTTTGAATTCTATTCATGCGTCTTGGTCTAGAAACGCGGTAGATGCAGAATTTATGATTTGTTTCCTCCCTACAGATTTTTCCGTCATTTTGATATCATATAGCCATGCGCAAGATGCAGCGATGTGGAAACATCATTGTTTCCACATCGCTGCATCTTGTTTGGCTTCTTGGCTTAGTTGGTAGTAGCCCTGCCTTCGAAGCGAGGGGTCCCGGGTTCGATTCCCGGCCGGGGCACACTTTGTGCGGTGAGCATGAAGTTTGTTCTCGGGTCTTGGGTGTTTGTCTTGTGTTTCTGTGTTCGTCCATGCCATCTGCGACACAGGGAATCCTAGTGCAGAGGTATGAGTGTGTTAACGTTGTAACATGTTTTGTTCAGTGAACATAAAAAGTTATGCGTCCTACCCGTATCAAACAAATAAACCAAGTATGAATCAAACTTAAGTAAAAAGTAAAGTACTGGGCCGATTTAAAAAATTCTTTCACCAATAGAATGCTACATTCTTCCAATTTGACATAGGCTACATTTCATTTTGAAAAAAATTAGGGATCCTTCGTAAAATTTGAACAATGTAACCGAAGGTGTAGAAAAATGACTCTTAAAATGTCTTTCGTCGAATGCGCTGCCGAAACTATTAGCTATAGAACAAAATAATGTACAACAATATTGAAGAACATCATAATGTCTACAAAAAACTCCGCGGTAGCATATGTCCAACTATTGTAGTTATGTCACTACCCCGTGCGAAGCCGGGACGGGCTGCTAGTCTTTTTATAAATACATATTTTTTTATTTGAAAGGATATGCTTTCGGATTGGTCTCATAGAATTTATCGAAATTTGATGCAAATGTTTGAGAGTTTTTGAAGTTGTTAAATAAAAAAAATATTAATTCAAATGAACGAAATTGTGTATTTTGCTTTCATGTGATATACTTTTTTGCACTGGATTTTAATTTTAATATAGCAGACTTTTAAACAGCAAGCAGAACGGCGCAAACATCTACGGATGAATTTCATGCATGCAAGTCCCCTCAAGACTGGATTATACACTTCAATAATTTTCTATCTTAAGCTCCCTATCTCCATAATGAGGTTGGAAGCGCCAGGATTAAGGAGTTAGGGTTGAGTGCGCGGGTTCGAACCCGTCACGGTCTACTGGACCCGCTCCACTGGGTCCGAATGTGTTTGTATTCTATTTGGAAAAAGTATTCGTCCTTTTGTTGGTGTTGGTTAATGTTTTTTTCCGATAACTATGGTATGACTTGTTTTACGGTAGGAAGTTTTTGCTAACATATATCTACAATTATACATAATAAGAAATTATACCTATAAGGGTGCCTCATAAGTTATGTCAGTTTTCATATGTGAAAATTCCTACCCCTCAATTTAAACATGTCGTAACTTGTTAAGACTAGTCTCTAATTCTATGAAGAGTACAATTGTTTTACTTTCTTTTAATCATTCTCTCTTTGTTTATTGACAACGCAGTACGTTTTTTATAATAAATAGTATGGAAGCGAATAATGTCGTAACAATACATTTATATTTATCACATTCCATACTATATTTATTCCCTATATTTATAATTATTAAAACTACGCTAGTTGAAAACTTTCTTCTTCGGCGCGTCCCGAAAACGATAAACGACCCCGATTGGCCAGAAGTCAGGAACGAGGAACCTCTTCTTGTGCTTGTGTTTTATTCACCCCAATAGAAGAAAATTTCATTGAAAATGAAAAGGTAAATGAAAAATGTTTTTATTGCAACCTAAACTACTAAAAATAATACAAAAAGAATTATATCATTGTACATTGCAAAAGTAGAGAGTTTTGCCAAAAAAATATTTACCAATGATTGCCAAAAAAATATTTACCCACACTAAGCTAGGCCTGTATCGTGGGAACCAACTTACGATTACCAGATTAATTAAAAACAAAAAAAAACAACGTTAACACACTCATACCTCTGCACTAGGATACCCTGTGTCGCAGATGGCATGGACAAACACAGAAACACAAGACAAACACCCAAGACCCGAGAACAAACTTCATGCTCACCACACAAAGTGTGCCCCAGCCGGGAATCGAACCCGAGACCCCTCGCTTCGAAGGCAGGGCTACTACCAACTAAGCCACGGAGCCGTCAATAATATAAAATAAGGCATAACATTTTTTTTTTCAGATATTAACTGACTTGGATACTGAATATACATACACCCTGTCCTTAGAAAGATGATGAAATTTTAATGAGCTCCTTATTACAATAGGCAGCTGCTAAAGAACCATTGAAGACAGTCTACGGAACTCGAAAGTATCCAAGTTGCAAACTTTGTCGTTAACCATTTAATAATGCAGGTATATTGAAAAAGTTTATACTGTGGGCCTTAAACAACCGACTAATACATCGGACACACCCTGTCCCGTACCGCCGATGTAATCGCCATTTTGATACGCCATTTTGTGATTGTGTAGTCTGTGGTAAATTCATCCCACTACGACTTCTGGTCCATAAGCCGCATGGTTTTTGAACTTTTATAGTTCAACCGCATTTATTACCAGCATTTATGTCATAATTTTAATTTTCATAGGAACTATGTAGAAGTAGTTCTAACTCTAGGTTCACTTGACATGTAACATCTGATTATGTACCTAAATTCTTGTAAATTAATTTACATTTAAAGGCATCCCAGAATTTTTCCACGGGCAGGACAAAACCCGCTACCTTGGCTTCCGATTACGCCAATATACGATATACGTCATCAGTGAACTGTCAAAGTCAGGGATTAAAACAGACATAAAAGATCTTGAAGGTTGTTTGGTACCAAGTACCAAGATTTTCATTAAATCTTTAATTTCCACCATTTTCGCGTAAAACACTTTCTGCTCGTGATTTTGCCGTCGCCCGGAGGTGCCTCCAGCCTCTATAGAAAGCAGCTGAGAAGTGAAACATTGAACCTATCGAGACAGTAGCAGGCGGCGTATTCTCAAAAATGTCTCTCTTTTTTTATGTGCATGAAGGCACACAAGCTAACGGCCCACTTGATGGTAAGTGGCTACCGTCGCCTATAGACGCTAGCAACACTCGAGGTATTGCCAACGCGGTGCCTATCAGCTAAAAATCTCTCGCACGAGATCTGTCTCATCGCGGGTGTTTTCTTATTGGTCTACAAACTCAGCGGTACATAATTGTCAACCTTATTTTATACTAGCTGTTTCCCGCGTATTCGTGCGCGTGGAATTCTTTTTATCAGCCATAATTATATATCTAAAATAAAGTAACTATCTGTCAGTGAAAATCGGTCCAGTTATTTCGTAGATTAGCCGGAACAAACAGACAAACAGAACAATTTTTCGAAATTTTGTTTGCTTTCGTGCATGGCTTACATAATTATTTAAATAGTTTTTTTTATGTATTAATAGTGACGGGATGAACTGAAGGCCCACCTGATGTCAAGCGGTTACCCTCGCTGATAACAGCAATACGACCTCCTCCACGAAGACCCAAGTCGCACCCCGTTGCGCCCGGCACTCGAGACGGGGATATTACGTCTCATGCGCATGAGAGTGCACCAGTACTAGGCGGCAGATAGCCAGATGTGCAGGCAGTACTTATCCCGCCTGCACAAGTTTAACTGCTACTTTTAAGTAGCAATAGAACTTGTGCCAAGTTCGTCCGGAGAGGTACATCTGGAACCTGCCGCCAAGCAGTAGTGGTTGCATTACTGTGTTCCGGTGGAAGGGTGTGGCTGCCGGTGAAATCACATGCGCATGAGACGTATCATCCCCGTCTCGGGTGATGGACGCAGCAGGATGAATGCGACTCAGTAAAGATTTGGATCTCATACTGAGTCGCGCGCATTACTGTTGTCATGGGCGAGGGTCACTTACCATCAGGTGGGCCCTCAGCTCGTTCCGTCACACATTCACATTAAAAAAAAACTTTTTTGCTTGTTTTCCACCTCTCCGTGAGGAATTCGAAGGGTACTTGCCTACGGAATAGAACAACTGAACTCCTCAAAAGACTCATAGACGAACGAGCTTATTACAATCGACATCGACCCTGTCTCGATTTCCCGAGAATTTCCCCCTAAAACGCAATCACACTAAAAGCAAAGCCAAGCTTTACAACCCTTATGAATGGCACCCTTATCACGGAGGCATAGGGTTGAAAGCTAGGTGAACAATAAGAGCAGCCCTTCCATGCCTACATGCATGGCACCCTTGTTCCAACGGTATAGGGTTGTATTCTCAGGGTATGCAGTCCCAAAGCGTCGCCGTGATTAGCCATACTTAAAATAATGCGTCATGTTTTCATGCGCAGAATGACACGTGTTTCGCGAATTAATTACTTTTACCGTAGTATGAAACCCTAATATGGGGGTTGCTCGCGTCCGCAGATGAGTACCCTATGAATACACACGCACCTCCTGGGTGGTGCTGTAGGAGCAACAGACAGTAGAACTTGTGTAAAGTTCGCCCGGAGAAGTACTGCATTAAACCTGGTAATCTGCCGCGAAGCAGTTGAGGATGGCGAGGGTCGGAATGAAACCACCATGTCACCAATTCAAATATATTATCTTGTTCCCTTCTTCTATAACACTTCAAGTAATAACATCATTATTTAACCATCTCCACATAACCTCTTCTCATCGTATTGTTGTCTCACTCTAACACCTTGGGATGGGGCGACAGTGTTACCGCCACACCGTGGTTCCGGTGAAATCACATGCCCATGAGACTTAAGTCTCGGGTGACGGGCGCGACGGGGTGAGACTCGGGTAACCACTTACCACCAGGTGGCTAACCTTATATATATGTATATATATACGCTACAGTTCTTGGTTAGCCTTGAATATTGATATTTGTACTCTGGTGTCGCTGGATTCTTAGTGATTTCTTTAAGTTATACGCGGGTGTAACCACGGGGCACAGCTAGTAGTTTACCTAACCAAAACCCGAGTATAAACTAAATATTACAAAACAAATGTTTGCCCCGGCCGGCACTCGATCCCGGGACGCCTCTCTCAGCTGGGCTACCCTGCTAGCCAGGAAGTGATTGTTTCCACCAGCTCATTATCTCAGTCTCACCGGATATTTATTTCTGAACGTTTGAAGTAGGGACGCTGACCTAGCTCAATTAGCGACATGTGTTTGTCTTTTAAGGAATATACACAGAATCCCGTGTCTGAGAGAATAAATAAATAAATAAATAAACATTTACACACTCATACCTCTGCACTAGGATTCCCTGTGTCGCAGATGGCATGGACAAACACAGAAACACAAGACAGACACCCAAGACCCGAGAACAAACTGCATGCTCCCCACACAAAGTATGCCCCGGCCGGCAATCGAACCCGGAACCCCTCGCTTCGAAGGCAGGGCTACTACCAACTAAGCCACGGAGCCGTATAAGAGAACGGAGAAGACAGATCATTTAGCATTATATTACAGTGGATTACGTAATATTTTGTCGAACGCTGAATTGAACTTATAAATAAAATTACCATTTCTAAGCTCCACAAACACTTCTAATTAGAAATTACCGGGATTAAGCTCAACAAACGGTTGACGCTAATCAGGTTAACCGTATAATTCTACTTTCTAATTAAAATTACCAAGACTGAGCGTGACATAGGTACGTCGTAGGCTAATTAGGGTAACAGAACAATTCCACTGAATTATTAAAATAATCAGGAGTGAGCTTGACATACATCGTAGGACGCTAAACAGAGTAACCGTACGATTCTAATTTCGTAATAAAATTACAATAAGTGAGCTTGACATACGTCGTAGGAGGCTAATTAGGATGACCGTACAATTATACGTTCCAATTAAAATTACCGGGACTGAGCTGGACATACGTAGGACGCTAATAAGGGTAACCGTACGATTCTAATTTCTAATTACCATAAGCAGATCTGAGCTTGACATACGCCGCAGGATTAAATTATTATACGTAATTAGAGTAACGAAGGCTAATTAGAGTAACCGTATAATTCTACTTTTTGCATGAAATTGCCAAAACTGAATTTATGTGGAAACAGATCAACATACGTAGCCTCAGTCGGGTAAAATAAATAGAATAGCCCGGAGGCCTCCGACATGGCTTATCGACTAGTATAAACGGCACCGACACTATAAGGCCCTCCGAAGGCCGGAAACGGTCACCCATCCAAATTTTGACCGAGCCGAGAGTAGCTTAACTTAGATGATCTGTAATTAACAACTAAGCAACGCCACGAGCGTTTCTGTTGGTGACTTTGTAGGACATTGATTGCGTCGTCTGATCAAGCCTTATCCACTTTTGCAAACTGTTCACGAATTCTTAACCTCAATATGTTTGGATTTCCTGGGAAGGTAGCAAGTAATAATAACCATTGTAATTCCCCCCACGCCTCACCGACCACGTGACAGACATACAGACAGTTCGGCTTATCGGATGTTTGTACCTATTGATTATCGGGATGAAGTTAGTTCAAGACGTCCTAGCGCGGAATGTTGTGGCACAGAATATAATGTAGTACTAGTATTGGTACCTCTACCTACTTACAGACAGACCCTATACTCAACCACAGATATAATAATACATAGTAACTCAACATACAGATGACTGAGATAGATTGCCAATACAACATTGCATTTTGAAATTCAAATTGAAAAAAATATCTAATACAATCTGAATAAAAAAATGGAATTATAGAATTTTAGAACTATCATGGTTAATGACATTATTTTCGGGTTAAGCGATTGAGATTACCAAGCAAAAAACTCTAATCGGAAACTTTAAGATGGATTACTTCCCCAATAAAGTGGTTTGCTTTTCCATCAAGCTTATTTGTATTGTCCACAGCGTCGTCTAACCCAGAAATACAGCATAGCAGTTGGAGTACCCACCCTGGTGGTCCGCGGCCGAGCAGTGCGTGCTGCCCTGCTAGCGGACCCCCTGGGGGAGCAGTTCCCGTGGCCCGCGCCGCCTCTAAACGAGGTGCTGCGCGGCGTGCTGCTGCAGGGGGACGAGGAGACACGGTATGAGGACCTGCCGAAGGATTCCCTCAGGGTCTTCTACTTCGCTGCTCATTGGGTAAGCTAAAAGAACAAATCTTAATATAGACGATGCCTTTTTACAGTCCAAAGTTTTCATGTTATTCTATTATGAGATTAATAATAATATTGTAATTGAACGTTTACACGATCATATTCTTCACTAGGATTCCCTGTGTCGCAGATAGCATGGACAAACACAGGACAAACACCCAAGACCCGAGAACAAACTTCATGATAACATGGCTTGATGGATTTTAGCTTGAGGTGTCGTTAGATGCATCTTAATTGTTAGAGTGACACTGGCTATATCAAAATTGAAATAGCCGATTTTTAGAAATATATTATGCCTTTCAAAAATATTAATATATATAAAAATAATTTTCCTCAAAACCTATTTACTGTAAATATTATCACAATACAGGGTTTTATAAATGGCTTACAAAAACATATAGGTGCTTAAATGTTTGAATGTAATTTGGAATTTAACAATGAATTTCTTTTGAAGATGTTTAAATACTAGTTTGTGCCCCAGTGTCCACCCTGCCGAACGTTCTCCCCGAGCGTATGCTCTGCGCTGGCGGCGGTGCGGAAGCGCCGAGCGAAGCACGCCAACACGCAGCTCATACTGGTCTCCAGCGACAGGTGAGGATATACAATATTTTATATTTATTTATTTACACTCACAATATAACCTGAAGTGTAAAATTTTACAAGGAAACAAATGAAAACTAACAATTGTGAGAGACTGGTTCCTGAAGGTTAGTACAAGCATGTATTACAGGTTATACAGGTCACCAGGCCCCATTTGGTAAGTAGACAAATGTTGTATGCCAAGAGAAGAGACTTCGGACATAAAGATAATGTTGCGAAATGGTATGACGATGCCACAAAACGCAAAAAAAAACAGAGTCACTCCGGGAGTGCGGACAGAAGTGAAAACAAAAGCAGACTACACTACAGATATTTATATATATAGAGGTGTCGGTAACGGTAATGGTAACAGTGCCGCGAGTTCAAAGGTTTTTTCTCCTCTCAACAAATGCCCAACGCGCTTAAAGATGTTTTCACTTCAAAGACTTAGTTTATCGTCTAGACTTTCATAATTTGTCGATTGGATTCCAAAATACAGGATAAATTTAATTTTTGGCAATTGCAATGCTGTGTATTTTGACATATTTGTGTTCACAGATATGAAGATACAAATAACCTTTACTAAGACGGTTCGGTATCTATTTTATAACAACTCCCAAATTCCAATAAGCTTAAATAAGCTTAAGCTTAACAAACACAATTACAAAATTCCATTCATTAAATCTTCGGCCCCAATTTTAAAATGGCCAATGAAAATCTCAACAAATCAAATTAGCGTAGTGAGCCCTCGCAACCTGCCATCTTGTCTTATTGATTGATTGGATCCCCTGCCACATCGAAGCGTCCGGCTACAATTAGTTCAAACGAGCTTACAGAAGATACAATGATACAATTAATAAGTAATTGAAGGAATTAAACTCTCCTCTGGTTCATTTTTAACCGTCTTCCGGCGGAAGTTATTAATTGACTTGTATGCTTTTGTTTTTCAATGTTTGTTACCTAAGTTCATTTATCAACCGATTTGGAAAATTATTCCTTTATTTAGGTTGGTTGTTTGGTCCCGTGGAAATTTTATCAAAATTCGTTTAATAGTTTGGTTGTTATTCAAAATAACTAGCAAAGTATGTCATCCAAACGATTTAAGTATTTTTTTTTGATGGTAGAGTGCGGGCTGCGTCAGTAATATTATAGAAAGTATTGAAGTCGTTTTTTTTTAAATCCCCTTGTGTATTTGTAGCTTGTAGCTTTGTATCTGCTGATTTTAGGCAACTGTAGGGAACCATATCACTACATAGTATTATGTAAAACAAAGTCGCTTTCTCTGTCCCTATATCCCTATGTATGCTTAAATCTTTAAAACTACGCAACGGATTAAGATGCGGTTTTTTTTAATAGATAGAGTGATTCAAGAGGAAGGTTTATAATACACTAGCAAGTCACCCCGGCTTCGCACGGGTAGTTTCTGATACGACACTGATGCTTTACTAACCGTGCGAAGCCGGGGCGGGTCGCTAGTTCAAATATAAATTGAAGAAATGGCTAATCAGCTAAGTTTATTGTAGTGTTAATGAATAGTTGGACTCCAGATGCTGTTATTTTTTTTTATTTATGCATGGTCCCTATTAATGGTCCCTATTAGGGGTGTTTTCTTAAACTATTATTAGATCTTTGTATACAGTTTAACAATAAAATATATAATTTTGTCCTAGGATTCTTATGTCGCGTATTGCATAAATTTTATTTTTATCCCTCGATGAAAAAGAGGCAGTGGCGGATTTACCAGCAGGCTGAGTAGGCTCGAGCCTAGGGCGGCAGATTTTGGGGGCGGCAAATTTGGGGAATGATTTTTTTTTTTACCTCGTAGAAATCAAAAAGATTTTTCTATGACGAAATTTTTTTATTTCAACGAAATTGTTGCATTGTAAAAATAATGTATGATATGACAATTGTTGAGGCAAGAGCGGCAAAAACTATTCAGCCTATACCTTGAAAATTTGTAAATCCGCCACTGAAAAGAGGGGTGGTATAAGTTTGTAGTTTGTGTCTGTGTGTCTGTCTGTGGCATCGTTCCTTTTTTGGTATATAAGGATATCTACATCTTATCTTATTTTTAACGACTATAAACGAGCAATCCTTGTATATATATTTATTTATTTCATATCTCGGAAACGGCTGTAAGGATTTAGATTTAATTTTGTGTTTAGATAGGGTTTTACTGTTAAAGTAGTAAAATTAAAAAAAAAAAAAAAAAACACCGGTCTAGTCTTGGTTGTCCAGATACTTATAATGTATATAAGGATCTTATCTGCATAGCGTATCTCAGGATATATTAGCGTGGATAATGAGTCAAATCTCTCAGCAACGGTTAGCAGGCACTCGTTATTTTATCCGCGCGGAGGGTCCATTTCATGACAAAGGACAGACCCTAACATAAGTAGGGTAATTTCCTAAGGGACGTTTCGGGCTCTTTGTAATATTTGAATACATTATGTACGATTGCTTGCAGGTGACACGGTTTAGAGTACCGTAGGCTAATGGCGAAAACGGAGACTATCTAAATGAAAATAGCTATGCGATATCCGGAGATTTTTGTATGTGTATTAGAGACTACTTCACGCTCAAACGGCTCGACGGATTTTAATAAAATTTGGTATCAGGATAGCTTATATCCGGGATTACCACTTCAGCTATATTTTATGATTTTATATTTTAAGTGTTTCCGTAGAAATTCCAATCGCGGGTAACACTGCGGGCGCAGGGAACAACAAGATCACTTTTTGTTAACTCCTAAAATCCTGTTAGGTTTACGTGAAATATTATTTAATGTACCAACATAATTTAAAAAAAAAAATAGGAAATTCTATTCCAAAAATATATTTACACGGATCAAGCTAGGAAGAGGATCAGGTGGGTAGGATAGGAAAATATTTTTTACAAAGTTATTCAGAGGCGTGCTAACAGCTTTTAATTGTTACAAATATTTTCTGAAATCCTGTGATGAAATTGCTTAACCATTATCTGACCGGAAGACAGCAACTAACGATACCAGATCATAAATAATTCATACATCCAGATTTCTTTTTACATCGTTATTGGAATTGAGTCGTCGCCGTTTGCATTAGAATTGCAATTTACAACTGAAGTGTCAAAACGATTTGCGCAATGTCAAAATATAATTGCAACGAAGGCATGGTTTCGTGTGAAAATTTGAAGATTCCCTGGTCTACATATACGAGTGAATATAGACCAGTGAATTCCAAAAGTCTCAGAAGTCCACGTCAAATAATAGATATTCAGATAAACTTTCCACAGCGCTATCTGGCTCCAAACTACCTAGCTGAAAGCTACTCTTGTATTGTAGGTACTATGAGAACTAGATAATCGATAGAATTCTACATATAGACTTAGTAATTTTTACACGTACATAATAATTAATTGAATGATAATTAATGTAATATATCAATATGGACATGAGTCTGAAATGAAATAAATTGAATTGAATATAATATATATTAACACCCACACCCAGAATAAACATTTATATTTGTCACACAAATGTGCCAGTGAGAATCGAACCCATGACTGTACCAACTGAGCTTTGAATCCAGTCATAAGAATTCCTTAATAATCCGTCAGACAAGAAATTACTTATACAAAAGTTTCTCCCGAGTCTGAGAAATCTAGGCATTCTTCTTCTTCTTATCGTGTCAATATTTCTTACAAACTAAATGATGTCGCTATAAAATTTTGCCACCTCTACAGCTCTATTGGTGGCTTGGTACAGATCATCCAATAAGCAGGTCGCAAGGCACAGGGGACATACAAGTAAATGGGACATGGACTGAACTGGGGCTCCACAATCGCACCCAGTTAAGGTGGAGTCTTGCATGCCCCATTTACACAGGTTCTGTCTGCACCGACCGACCTGAGTCCGGAGTCTGTTAATGGACTTCCAAGTGGACCATCTAGGCATTATAAAAGCATTAATATGTTTCATAAGAGAAGAGATCGCTGGAAGAGATCGCTATTAGCGATAAGGCCGCCCATTGTAACCTCTTTTTTTTGTGATTGTTTTGTTAATTTTATTTGTGTTATGTATATTATGTTGCTATCGAGGTGTACAATAAAGAGTATTCATTCATTCATTCATTCATTCATTCATTCATAAGTTTATGAAAGTTCATATATCTAACCGCAAAATGCAATTTGTATTATTTTATCCACTGTTACTTAGGTACGCAGATACACCATGAATATTTGTATAAATAATTGATATTTGCACAAACTGGACCATTTAAAACTCTTTTTTAGGCTACGCAAGTGACGGAACGTTCTGAAGACCCACTTGATATTAAATAGTTACCTCCGCTCATAAAACAGTAATACGAATTAGGTCCTGCTCGAGCCATAGCACCAGACTCACGTTACATCCCATTGCACCCGTCACCCATAAAACAGGGAGATATAACAATTTCGGTTGGCCAAAAAATAACAACGAAAATTGTATTTTGACACAACACATCGGTCTCAATAGTAATCGCGTAATACGGTTAGAAAACTGGCAAATAAATAAGCTTATAAATAAAGAACATGTCTAGACAAGGAAAAAACGGCAGAAATATGTAAAACTTTCTCAAGGTAGCTGGCAACGCTCCTAGGGTTGCCAGAAACTTTTATTTTTGCTGGTAACAAATAATAACAGTTAATTAAAATGTTTACTAAATTATCTTAGTTTAGATATTAATTGAACGGTGAAATATTGAATGAGATTAACAATAAAAAAATGAGCAAGATTTTTTTTTAGAATTGATTTTGACTTTTCCTAATGAAATGTGCCGTTTGACCAAAGAGTTGTTGAGTCTGGGTAACCGTCGGGGATTCGATTCCCGCCCAGACACTATGATCTTTTATAATCTCAAAACGTAAATTTAAATGGTACTCGATAATTAAATTGTTTGCGACGAGAAGCATTCCTTCTATTACAAATCCTTATATAGAAAACAGTTAACTCAGCTCCTTTCAGCTGCGTAACAGGGTTGGAAAGATAATGGACAGATGTGCGCGAAAAAAGCACTCTGCCACCCTCCTTCATCAACTAAAAACTGAAAACTAAGTTATCTCATTTGCTTCTATGCTCTGCGTTTTATCGACATCAATTTCGCTGATGGTGCCGTTGAAAAGTAATTTTTCTTATCAGTTTTTGCACCGAGCCATAAAGCTGGCAACCCTCGTAACCCCGTAAACGTCAGCCTTTATTAAGTAAGGGTAGCCCGCACCCTGTGAGATCGCTTCTACCCCGGTTGAATTCTAATGTGAAAATTATATACCCAAACGAAGGTAAACGCGCGCTTAATCTTAAATCTTAAACCTACATATAAAGTAATACATCTTTTGAACCATAAACACATTTTCAAACAGAATTAATAGATGAAGAAATGTTGTCGATTCTGTTGGCAACAAACTAGACTTTTCCATGTTGCTCGCGTCCTTAAGTGACTCCTCATCCTCAGTCCTGATCCTCAGTCTCTTCGTGTCCAGTTGATGCTTAAGGATTAACCCAAAGTAGCAGTCGAACCTGTCAGGTTCTTGCGGAGAGGTACTGCCACCGCTATTTCGTTTATAAGATGCGGTAACCAATTAATATCAGGTGAACCGTCAGCTCATTCCGTAACTTAAATGAAATAAAACCGATTCCAGCTAGTTAGGTATAATTAGATACTTATTAATGTTGAAGGGCTCATGGCGTAGCTTACTTAGCTAATCTATACAAGGTCATTTAAGTAAAGCAACTCTCGGCCCTGTCAGAAGTTGGATGGCTGACAATTTAGTGGCATTTGAATTTTATCTTTATCACGTTAAGATGTCGGTCTGTACTAGTCGTTAAGCCATATGGGAGGCTTTTGGGTGGCATGAAAAACTCCGACACCAGCGTTGGGCACTTAAGAAAGAAGGAGGAGAATATAAGACGTTTGCTCAGAGAATCTAGCTCTCGTGTTCGCGGTAGTCGGCTCGGCGTCGTTCGTTATGCGTGGCCGTGGCCGAATTCTAATCTCATTGCTTACAGAAAGTGGGGAAACTGATTTCAAATTCGTAGTGTAATTTTATTACGCAAGTTTATTCAGTTAGGGGTTGTATTGGCACGAAGTGCAGTTCATACTCGTAGTTACAGGATTTTGCTATATTTTTTTTTTAATGTGAATATGTCACGGAACGAGCTGAGGGCCCACCTGATGGTAAGTGGTGACCCTCGCCCATGACAACAGTAATGCGCGCGACTCAGTTTGAGATCCAAATCTTTACTGAGTCGCATTCATCCTGCTGCGTCCATCACCCGAGACAGGGGATGATACGTCTCATGCGCAAGCGATTTCACCGGCAGCCACATCCTTCAACCGGAACACAGCAATGCAACCACTACTGCTTGGCGGCAGATTCCAGATGTGGTGGCAGCACCTCTCCGGACGAACTTGGCACAAGTTCTGCTGCTACTTTTGGTTGCTCCTTTAGCACCACCCAGGGGGTACGTGTAGGGAATCAAAGGGTACACACCTACGGACGCGAGCAACTGGACCCCCCAAAACTACTTGGATGAGGATATAATTATACAGATAAACATTTAATATTTGATAGTTTTCATTATATAATGACAGATTACAATTATATCCTCAATTTATAAAATGAATAATTTTGTTGATAAATTGATAAAAGTTCTTGAAGTTGGTAATATTTAAGAGACTAACACCAAAAACCCCTTTTAAAAAAAAAACAAAAATAACAACAATAGATTCTTTAATCTCCTACTTTTCACTTACACGAAAGAAGGTAAGAATTGTTTCATGAAATTCCTGTGGGCCCCACAGGAACCTCGGAGAATCATCATCACCCTAATGGGTCAGGCAGGTTCTCAATTGACGAACATATTGAATTACAAAAAAACTATAACAAAAACAAAAAAAATTCAAAGGGGATTTTTTTAGTGTTAAAAACAAGAATCATTGTAGGTACAACGCTTCACGAAACCTTTTCAAACCTACCAGTGTTGCCAGCTCTCAAAATGTCGACAGAATTTATTCTGTGACAATAGGCACTTTCCTTTACCTACTTAGGGTTTTTCATTAGGCGTGTGGGGTAGTTTTAATTGAATTGCCAACCCTTGCTAAGTGCTTTTTCCACGAATCGTTAAATACGTTGAAACTTCTGTTGTTATGTTCGACCGTCGTTATGTTCTTTAATTTTATTTTTTTTACTTCCATATTAAATTGTGTGTGTATGTGTATTTTTTTAATTATGGACATTACACATTTGCGCCTATGTATAGTTTGTTTATATTTACAATATATCTAGATTACTAATAGATTTAAAGGTTCCGTACTGCTGTCTGTCTGTTACCAGGCTGTATCTCTTGAACCGTGATGGAGAGGATGAGGATATGTCATGATACGAATGTCATCATCTTTCGATTCTACCTCATTATTCATCATCACCTTGTTGTCACTTTGTAATATAAAAAAGAGGTTGTAAGCGTTTGCATTTTGTTTATGTAACAAAAGTGATGAGACATTTTGAAGGCCCGCCTGATGTTATTATAAGTAGCTAGCTCCGCCCATAACACCAGCAATACGATTTAGGTCCTCCTCAACCGAAATATGACTCAAGACGCACCCCATTGCGCTCGTCGCCCGAGACGGGGTGCCGGTGAAATCACATGCGCATGAGACGTAACATACGTCTCATGCGCATGTGATTTCACCGGCGCCCACACCCTTCCAAAGCAATGCGAGTGCACCACTGCTTGGCGGCGGATTACCAGATGTGGAGGCAATACTGCTCCGGGCGAACTTTGCATAAGTTCTACTGCTACTTTTTGTTGCTCCTTTAGCACCACCCAGGGGGTTTATTCATACGTAGGGATTCACGCGAACAACTGGCCCCTTAATTTAGAAATGGCTGTGGAATGGCCTTAATCCAAACTGAACTGCCTCCCCAAATTGCAGTTCATCAAATCGTATCGCATACCTGGCGTAGCTCCCGAAAATCGGGCTTAGTCCGCAAAAAATGTAATTGGATTCTTCGCAGATCGTCGCAAATGAACAAAGAACAAATCAGACGCTTCAGATACGAATAGGAAAATAAATTAACGATTTCATAAAAACAGATTTTAAATTTGGTTGTTATTTTGTGTTTTTATACGCTGTATCTTTGCCAATTGTGTATTTGGAGTATTTTTCTTTAATTTCAAAGGCGGCCCATGAAGTTGTTTCATGGACTTTCAAAATATCACTTCTAAAGTTGAAGAATTTTCAAAATCGGTTCCTAAATGACGGAGAACTGAGGTGACAAACATTAAAAAAAACAACCGAATTGAGAACCTCCTCCGGAACTCGGTCGGTCAGACAAATTTTTCCTCCCTTTTCCTCCATCAATTATTCACAAAAAAGCGAAACAAATCACATAAATCGTCGAGATAGGGGCATATTTCCATCAGCTGGGGTACGCTCGATTTGAACGAGCATTTTCAGGGTTTCGTACGCAAAAGGGTTGCTTCATTTAATCTATTTCCACAATAAGGTACACTACGGAACACTGTTACAAAGGAGTTATATATATGTTACGTAAACTTGTTTCAAAAGCTTACTATAAAATATCAGATTACCTAGATGACAAAAAAGCTTGGGAATGAATTTTCTCCACTCTAGACGCAGGTACTTCTGTCTCCGAAGGGTTTCTTGCTGTTTCTTCCCCTCTGGTTGGTCAATTAGGGTTGGAACAGACGTAAACTTAACAAATAAGACTAACCAAAAAATGAAAACTGTAATTTGAAAACTGACTACATGCAAATTCCTGTGACATGTATATACTCACGAATATTCGTTTATTTGTAAATAGTTGTAAGTTGTGGGTAAAATTTGATGTGTCCAAATGAAACTTACTTACTAGATCTAAAGGAATATAAGATGGGTTTGAGATATGTTCCTCCGAATAAGAAATTCTGAAATGATTGTATGAGAACGCGTGTGCCTACAAGGTGGCCGGTGAGAACTGGTTCTTCTTTCGTGTGTGTATGTGGACAACTCTAGTGTGTGAGTTTACGAGCCACCCGAAAATCTGGCCTGGTCGAATGTCATCCAATCATACGTGGGGGAGAGGGGTCTACTAGAGATGTAGACTGTAGAACGGCGAACATCCCACAGACCTTTAGAAGTAGGTTCGGTCCACAGCCGGAAAAAATATGTAATGAGCATTGAGTTTGGTCCCGGGTCTTCTTTACGTGCCATGTCACCTGTAACACAGAGTTCCAGAGCTGGAGCTTATACGGAATAATTTATTTTTCATTTTCAGTGAAAATAATCAGCGCTCGAAAACATTCATTTTTATGTGGAAATTATGTTCAGAGCCGCGAAAGATAAAATAGGTTTGGAATAACAAACACGGGCTGGGAAAATGTGCTTATAAGTAAAGTGTTGAAACATTTGCCATGTTTGTATGTATATCAATAATAATGTTTACCTACTCATACCCCTGCACTAGGATCCTCTGTATCGCAGGTGGCGAGAACAAACAGCACTTTGTAAGATAAGCGTAAAGTTTTTTCACGACCGACCCCGACCGGGAATCAAACAGACCCCTCGCTTCGAAGGTAGAGTTACTATTATACAATTAATTTTCTATGAGACCAATCTAAAAGTATAAACTTTGAAATTAAAAAAATATTTTCCAAATCGGTTGACAATGACAAAGCATTGAGATATTATAATACAGGTAACGAAAACAAAAAAAAAACAGATCTGTAAACCTTCTTTGGAACTCTGTTAAAAACTAAATGTGTATGATTCCACGTAGTAAGTTTAAAAAATACTTAACTCTGAACAGGTTAGGAAAAATGGAATATCCTTATTTCGTAGAGCGGTTTCATAAAGAACACTCTTAGTTAAATAAATATCTTTTTATAGGGGTTGGCCCGTGGGGGTGAGGCACATTATTTTTTATTATACAACAAGGGAGAATCTGACGTTGGCAACCTCGGAAATAAATGCTAAGGGTGATAAAAGGAAGTTGAGGACGATTCGACGAATATTCAGACAGTGGTTGTGTTATTCATTGTTGTGTACCGTTTGTCTGAATAAATATCTCACCTTTTTAACCGACTCCATAAAAACATCAGGTTCTTGGAGGTGCTTACGTCTGTAGGTGATAATCCTCTAGTTTCCCTCGTACCCTCTGGGTGGTGCCAAAGGAGCAACTAAACGAAACAGTAGAAGTAAGAGAAGTACTGCCTCCACACCTGGTAATCTGCTGCCAAGCAATGATGCACTCGTATTGCTGTGTTCCGGTGGAAGGGTGTGGACGCCGGTAAAATCTCAGGTGCATGACGCAATAACCCCGTCTTGGGTGACGAACAAACAATACATATAATACAAAAATGTTTCTATTATACCTATGTCCGTTATAGACTTTGAAACCATCCAATGAATGTGCCCCAAACCTGTTTCATTAAAAAGCGAAGATGGTTTGATAACAATGTATTTGACACAAAATGTATTTACAGAAAGTATTACTAGTTTTGTTTAAAATTAACATACAAGCGAAAAAACACAGCTTTTAGATATAAATAAACTGCAAAATAACAGAACCAATCATACCAACCCATATCTGACATAGATGTACAATAAATCAATGATATCTGCCACTCAGCAATATGCCCTCGCATTTTGCTGGGTAATACGTACCATTATGAGTATTCGATTATGCTGAGCACATGCTGAGCCAACCCCTTTCCTGCTCGGGACGTGAAACTCAATGTTTTTATTTATTTATTTACATGTATTTGTGTCGTTTTATCCTTTGTAATATTACTGTGATGAAATTAATTTTTGATCTATCATCTAAATTTCCTTCGTAAAAACTTCAAAAAGTAAAAATATAAATTACGATACGTTTTGGCGCTATGCATTCGTCTTGTTCTTCAACATAAGCATTCAAGATATTATACTAGCTGTGGCCCGCGGTATTACCCACAGTTGGCCATTAAAGAATACTGCTCATTTTCAAGATCAAAAGTATGCTTATGTTAATTCAGGACATATATACCAAGTTGGTACTAAATATTATCCAAATTCGTCGAGCCGTTTGAGCGTGAAGTTGTAATAAATATATACCTACACACACACATACAAACTTTCGCCTTTATAATATAATAATGTGATTTTATACGACTAAGATTACTGGACGAGCTAAAAGGCCAGGTTACCTTCGCTCATAACAACAGCAATACAACTCTGGCCCTCCCCGACCGAAGTATTAGAAGAACGAATACGCGTCTCATCAATTCTGTACCTCAGTTAATACGTGAGTCTGAGGGTGATCATTGAAGCGGCTCTCTGTAATCAACGGCCCTTGATTTGATGACGCCTGCGACTCCGATCAGGGGGTCTATTCTTTGACATCTATACGACATCAAAAAGTCAAAATACTTTATTTCCGTTGAATTGTACTTAAAACAATTGTACAAAAAGTTACTTAAAACTTCAACGTTTTTTTTAATAAATATGTATATATTGCCTTCCTATTACTTAATTTAGCGCTTTTGCAAACTATCCCTATCCGACCCTGCATGGGGAAACAAGCAAGAAACCCCTAATCGAAGGATTACTTTCAGCTGAAATGCATACTTGTCTTAAGACCGTGCACTACAGAATACACATACATATAATATTGTTGATTAAAATAAATATTTTATACTAAACCAGAGTGATTATGGTATAATGATGACCACAACGTAAAAAATTCTATATCTATATTAATTACTAGATGCGCCCCGCGGCGTGACCCGCGTAGTTCCCGTTCCCGTGGGAATACGGGGATAAAATATAGCCTATGTTACTCGCTGATAATGTAGCTATCCATTGGTGAAAGAATATTTAAAAACGGTTCAGTGGTTTATGCTTGAAAGCGTAACAAACAAAGTCACTTTCGCATTAATAATATTAGTACGGATTCTAAATTTAATATACAATATTACATAAATTTATTTAAAAAAAGTGACGTTTCTAAATAATCTTTAAAGAGTTCAATGGAAATAAAGCATTTTTGACCTTGACTTTGACTAAAAACTTCTCAATCAATCGCAAAACTCACCTAGTAATAAGAATAAGAATAAAATAAAATTTATTGCCAACAACAACATTGATAAATCATTTTTTTTTATCTTACAATTAGTAATTAAGTAATTGACAATAGGAGTAAGCTCAGCATTGTACTGCGTAAATCTGTAAAAGATTTAGGCAGGGCTGGTTTTCAGCATACTCCTTGCGCATAAGAACGCGTGACCGTAGATATTTAATTATCATTCAAGGTAATTAGGTTTCTAACTTATTTTTAAGAACTTTTGAACACTTAAGGAAGCAAAGATTTTTGATTTTGACTTACAAAGTGACTATATTTCTCAGAACGATTTTAACACAAGTTCTTAACGATTTTAACTTTGGTTCCCTCATTTTGCACCGCCCGCCCGCGGAACACGTAAGTACTCTAAGGGTACTTACGCATCCGAAATGAACTCCTAAATCATACCTCACTAGTAGTTCCCGATAGTGTCACTATCTGTGCAGGGGCCGGGTATCCGGTAAATAAGATCGTAAACCCGGATACCGAGCGCCCGGGATCAGTTTATCGCGGCGTCCAGCCAATGAACCCGGATAAACGGAATATTTGCCTCGAAATTTCCGAGGAAAATGGCATTTGGACTACGAATTTCTAAAGCTGTTTAAAGCGCTTTCTGAAGCTAATAACCGTTATACAAGCTGATACAATCACTGGGTCACTATGCGCTACTTATGTCCAATATCCATACGTGAATTTATGTTCTAATAATCGAATAATCAGAAATAATGTGTTCTCTTATAGTAGGTAGTAATTTTTTATTTTCATTAAAAGATATTAGATAGATTATTCTTACTTCTTATAGTCAAAGTCAAAGTCAAGTCAAACTCATTTATTCCTTTAGATCTCAAGTATCATTTGGACACGTCAAATTTTACACACACAAGTAAACATATTCATGAGCATATAACGTGTCACAGCTCCTTAGGCACGTTACATGAACACAGATAAGTCAAATTACAGTCAGTTTTACAGTCATAGGTAATAAATCTTACCACAGGTATTATAATACTACACAAACCACTCAAATATATAAAAGGTACGTAACCCTTACAAGTTAAACATCCCATCCGACTTATCCATACTAATTCTTATTCATCGAGCTCAATCCCGGGCCCCGGGTTCCCGAAATTTCGTGGATTCCGGGATAAGCACCAAAGTTGGCTCGTAAACGTGCCATCTCATTTACTTGGGCCATCGCTGATGTCAGGCAAATCCGGGATTCATTGCTAGTTTGCGTGAACAAGTTTTGACACGCAAGATTTATATTGGAAAAGTTTATGGAAGTTATAAAAAGAGGGTTTTATATCGTCTTTACTTATTTTCTTTTTTGATTGATATCAAACAGAAACATATACCTATTCTAGTTAGTTAGGTAGTACAGAGACATACGAGACATGCGTCGATGAGTTTTTAACAGACTTCAGGACTTCAAAATTAATAGTATGCCCACGAAATACGAGTAATCATTAAAACTATAATTAAGTAATAGTGTGCGTGACGCAGTTGCTGTCACACGCTGTGGCACCACTGAAAACCAGTGCTACAGCAGCCATGCTTCTGTAAATACTGAGCGGCGGCCGATTTGTGCTCACATTCTGTATACATGTTTACTTGTATTTTGTTTTGTTTTAATTTTAAGGTGTACAAATAAATATTTTCTATCCTTCTTTCAGAAGCGAACAGTCGTACACCCGCACTGTACAATCAGTGTCCGCGGCCGGAGCCCTAGCCGTGCCCTGGGCGGCCGCGGAGGCCCGGCTGGCGCTGCCGGCGGCGCTCGGCGTGGCCGGCATCCCGGCGCTGGTGGTCACCGACGCCTCTGGAGCCGTCCTCGCTTCCAACGGGAGGCGGCATCTGGCTGGCGATCCTCTGGGCTATGTGAGTCATATCCGACTGGGGTTGAAACGGACGTAAACTTATTCTATTTTTATTTTTATAATTTAGGTACAAAAGCAGTTAACAAACCATTATATACTTAAAAAATAGGTACATCATAATTAAAATATTTACTAATTCTGCTAACCCTATTATTGTACAATACTTGATAAAATAAGATTAGCTTAAACATAAAACTGACTGTAATTTGACATATCTGTGTGCATGTAACGTGCCTAAGGAGCTGTGACACGTTATAAGCTCACGAATATGTTTACTTGTGTGTGTAAAATTTGACGTGTCCAAACGATACTTGAGATCTAAAGGAATAAATGAGTTTTGAGTTTGAGTTTCAGATGATGTTATCAATTTTTGTTACCTGTCTCCGTCGACACGAGAGATTTCTATTGGAAAAGTTTATGAAAGCAATAAAAAGTCTTTATCGTTAGTACTTTTTTATATAGATCATCAAACAGATATATATTCTAGTTAGTAAGGTAGACACATGCATCGATTAGTTTTTTTAACCGACTTCAATATAGAAAGAAAGAAAATATATTTATTAATAACTATAACAAGGACATACATCATAATATATATATTTATGATAGGTAATCAAAAAAGAAATACAGTACGACCAAGTTATAGCTAGAAACTAGGATACGACTCAGCATGATGCGCCACGCATAGGTACGTACGTAGTGCGCTGATTTTATAGGAGGTTCTATGATATATTTTTTTACGTATGTTCACCGATTTGGAAAATTCTTTTTTTGATAGGATATGCTTTCAGATCGCACCCATACATATTTAATTAAAATTAATTGAATACTTTGGTAGTTAAATTAAAATAACTAGAATATGTTATCCAAGTAAACGAAATTGCATGTTTTGCTTTCTTGTAACTTTTTTCTTCGCCCGTTGCATACCGATTTGGATGCTCCACTGGTGGTAAGTGGTTACCGCCGCCATAGCAACAGCAATACGACCTAGGTCCCATCCCCTATCACCCGAGAGGTGTCACGTCACATGCACCTGTCAATTCACATTGGTTTATGTCAGTAGTGATTTATCGTGGTTCTGTCTCCAGAACTTCCCGTGGTCCCCGCGGCCGGTGTCCGTGCTGACAGAGCAGGCTCTGCTCAAGATGGCCAGGCACCCAGCAGTCGTGCTGTTTATAGGTAAGAAACTACCGCTGCAAGAATGCAATAATTGTAAAATTAAAGCAACGCTGTAAGAATAAATTATTTGTTAAATTGAAAGTGACGCTGTAAGAATAAATTATTGGTTAAACTGAAAGTGACGCTGTAAGAATAAATTATTTGTTAAACTGAAAGTGACGCTGTAAGAATAAATTATTTGTTAAACTGAAAGTGACGCTGTAAGAATAAATTATTTGTTAAATTGAAAGTGACGCTGTAAGAATAAATTATTGGTTAAACTGAAAGTGACGCTGTAAGAATAAATTATTAGTTAAATTGAAAGTGACGCTGTAAGAATAAATTATTTGTTAAATTGAAAGTGACGCTGTAAGAATAAATTATTGGTTAAACTGAAAGTGACGCTGTAAGAATAAATTATTTGTTAAATTGAAAGTGACGCTGTAAAAATACAATAAATTAATTATTAAACTGAAACAGACGCTGTAAGAATAAATTATTTGTTAAACTGAAAGTGACGCTGTAAGAATAAATTATTTGTTAAACTGTGCGAGGTGAATTTACATTTCTACTGGCGAGTTGGTAGCTTACCTTCTACGCTGTAGGGTCTGGGTTCGTTTCCCGGGGCAGGTCTGTTCTGTATCTGGGTTAATATGTGTTATTTACAAAAAAATGTCATGGAATCACCATGGCCTTATCAAAAGCAAAATTATTATACTTACAAATCCGACCGTTTATTATACATACAATTGGTAAAAACTTTTTCGAAGTTTGTTCCAAATGTAGATACATTTTGTCTTTGATTAATTGCTAACTCCGATAATTATAATGTTATCTGTGCTTACGAAAGTTACCAACAAGTCTGGGTTGTCTTTGATAAATTTCTTAATTGGGTAATTAAGAATTATTTCGGCAAAGTTTCCCCTTGAGTCAAAGTTGAAGATACCGCACTTTAAGTTAAGTGGTTAATCTAGTCAGCACATGCTGAGTGGTTGTTTTATTTAACCTATTTTGTTTTTAAATATTCTTAAACATGTAATTTTGTTTTTAATGTTTAAGTCAGCCCTAATTATGTAACACAAAATAAAGTTTTTCCTTATTAAGAATTCATTCAATTCTTTATTTTATGTAATATAATGTTTCAAGTAATCTTGTTAATAAACTTACCCCAAAGTAATCAAATTTTGAAGATTTTGATGTATTAAAACACCAGCTGTAAAGGCCGTATCCAAATATTCCCTCGGGACTGGCTTTTAGGAGCTTAATTACGAGCGCATGAGACGTTATTTCCCCGACTCGGGTCCTCTCACATGTCGGTAGATGAAGACCTAAGTCTTTTTAAAGACCTCTCACATTAGTCACATAAAAAAAAACACGAATGCGTGAAAAATTCCAAATTATATTTAAACATCTAACAACACCTCGAGATAAAATCCATCAAGTCGTTTCTACAGAGCGTGCCAAAGAAATATACATACAAACATACACTTGTAAAAACATAACCCTTAACAGTCGGGTAAAAATAATAACTACCGATTATTTAATTCCAGACGACGAAGACTCAGAAATAGAATTCGCGGAGTCAGTCCTCTCGCCATCAGCAGAGTCTTACTATGAGGAGTGCACCATACAGTACCCGGGGTTCTGCCCGCACCAGAACTCCTCAGACGACGAGACAATGGACTTCGACTACCAAACATCGAAACACTCGCGAATCAAGAAAAAACCCTTCAAACACGTCATGTTCTACATAGGGGTCGACGGAACGGAATCTGCCGATATGCTCAGAGAACACATCTGCCTCGATGACGCGGTTCCTCTGCTCACCGCCATAGACTTCCCCAAGCAGAGGATGGTGACCATGCAGTTCGGGGATGAGATCACCACGGATTCCGTGCAGAATTTCGTGGATTCGTATCTTAGTGGGAATGCTGAGTTTAAACCGCTCAAACCTTATAGTGAAAAATGTTAGGTACTTAGTTTTGGGTACGTTTTATGTCATTAAAATATAATAATAACGTTTTGTCTTTATAGTATGGTCGCCACGCTTTGGCCCGGGCTGGGAATCGAAGCCGTGACTCGTGTCGCAAGAACCAACAATGTTTGTATGAAAAAAATTAGGCCTGATTTTTTGCTTGTTGTTTTGTAATAACCTGTATCCTGCACGTTTCAAACAGAATAAATAAGTACTAAGCATTATCTAGATATTTAGTTATATATTTTAATATGTACCTACCCTATTGTTTAAAGATTCCTTCAACATATTTGGAGAAAGTTCTCGAAGCTTCAGAAAATTGTTTTCAATCACTAGTATCTTACCATCTCCTAATATAATGGAACTACGTATAAACAAAGTTTTTAACAATTGATTTGATAATGAGACGTTTTTGAAAAGAAAAAACTAGTTACGTGTTGGCAATTAAATGGTGTTGTAAGAAAAGATTTTAAAGACTATTTTAAAGTATTTTTACATTTCATAAAGAGGCTGCCAGACAGTACTCTGTGGCAGCAAATTCAGACGCGACGATCTTGGTTCTGACGGGACAGACCACCGTACTGTCTAGAACCTGTTACAATTTCTGACAAAGACGTAGGCATTTCAAATTAGCCGTACGCCATCCAATGGTTTCTGTACATTATTTAAATGCTTGATTGCCATGTGAATTTACGTAATGTATTTTCTCGGCCTAATTATAAATGAGTAGTATTAGCGATATTTCTACAAATAACTTTCATTCTTCACTATGTTTGCTGAATTTCTGCATTTGAAAACGTAGTCTCTAGACGATTGTAGACAAAATGTTATTGTACTTTTATTAGCCCTACATGATTTAGTGTTTAAAATTTCGTAGACATTTTAAATTATAGATATTATATGTTGATAGATTTTTCATGCAATATAGAAAGAAATGACTACATTTTGTTTTTATTATTATTTAATAACCTCCCCAAAATATTGGACAAATCAAACCAAACAGGCTAACGGCTTAGTTGGTAATAGCCTTCGACGCCAGGGGTCCTAAGTTCGATTCCCGGCTGGAGCACACCGTGTGGTGATAATGATTTTGATTCTCGGGGTATTTGTCTTGTTTCCTTGTTTTTCTATGCCATCTGCGACACAGAAAATCCTAGTATGAGTAGTCCTAGTACGTAATTGCAGTAAAAGTAATTTCATTAATCCACGAAGCGTTAATGAAATAAATGGATTAATCGAAAACAATAAAATCGTGTTTTCTAATTAATCAATGTTCTAAGTGATGCTAATCATCCCTACGTATAGTATAATTATTTTCACGCGGTGACGGAGGATTTTAGGTACTTATCTCTATCAACTTTAACTTGGGCATTTTATACGCTATTCATTATTTTCTCAAATAACACTGAATTTATAGCTATTAGGTAGTTCAATAAGTGCCGGTCGTACATTGTTGTTTTTACCAAATACGTCATCAAAATGGCTGACAGGCATATTGCGGGAATAAATACGATTTAAAATTTAATTTAATTTAATGGCAGAGGTCGTGTTTATTTTGCCAAGATATTTTTTTTGTGGCTTTTTATTAAGGAAATCATTATTTTCAAGTACTATTTCAAACATAGAATAAACATAGAAACAGTAGAATACCCTGTTCTGTACCGTACCGGGGATGATAATGGGGCTAGGGCTACAAACAAAACTTTGTAAGGGAACGTATGTTCAGCGCCATCTAGTAATGGGTAGCGATTTTATACAAAAACACGACATCAAGCCACTCATTCATACAAATGAAAAGGGCTAAAAGATTCATATTCAGCACCAGAAACTTATGTCATCGATACGAAAAAAAAAACAAATTGACGCCAAAATTCTCGCCGCCATTATTGTGTAAAATAGAAATAGGAATTTCAAAATATTTTTCACGTGCTCAATCGGTACCTGATTAGACAAGTAGTTGAAAAACAAACTACAAATCATGGCAGACAACGACGATCTTCTCGACTACGAAGATGAAGAGCAGGCAGATCAGCAAACTGCGGACGGAGCGTCGGAAGCGGCGCCCGGTAAGAAAGAGGTTAAGGGCTCCTACGTTTCCATCCACAGCTCGGGCTTCAGAGACTTTCTGCTAAAGCCCGAGATCCTCCGCGCCATCGTCGACTGCGGTTTCGAGCATCCGTCGGAAGTCCAGCACGAATGCATCCCTCAAGCCGTCCTCGGAATGGATATCTTGTGCCAAGCGAAGTCCGGTATGGGAAAAACAGCTGTCTTCGTCTTAGCAACGCTTCAACAACTTGAACCTTCTGAAAATCATGTATATGTTCTGGTTATGTGCCACACCAGGGAATTGGCCTTCCAAATAAGCAAGGAGTACGAACGATTCTCGAAGTACATGGCTGGAGTCCGAGTTTCCGTGTTTTTCGGTGGTATGCCAATCCAGAAGGACGAAGATGTACTGAAGACTGCTTGCCCTCACATTGTCGTTGGGACACCAGGCAGAATCCTGGCTTTGGTGAACAATAAGAAACTAAATCTTAAACATCTGAAGCACTTTATTCTTGACGAGTGTGACAAAATGCTGGAATCTCTTGACATGAGACGTGACGTGCAGGAGATATTTAGAAATACTCCCCACGGCAAGCAAGTGATGATGTTCTCGGCTACTCTGAGCAAGGAGATCAGACCAGTGTGCAAGAAATTCATGCAGGACCCTATGGAAGTGTATGTTGATGATGAAGCTAAACTGACATTGCATGGGCTGCAACAACACTATGTAAAGCTGAAGGAAAACGAGAAAAATAAAAAACTATTTGAACTGCTTGATGTACTAGAGTTCAACCAAGTGGTTATATTTGTGAAATCTGTGCAGCGCTGTATAGCCTTAGCTCAGTTACTGACTGACCAAAACTTCCCTGCGATCGGCATTCATAGAAACATGACCCAAGATGAGCGCCTCTCCCGCTACCAGCAGTTCAAAGACTTCCAGAAGCGTATCTTGGTGGCCACCAACCTTTTTGGAAGAGGAATGGACATCGAGCGAGTGAACATTGTCTTCAACTATGACATGCCGGAAGATTCTGATACTTATCTCCACAGAGTAGCCCGGGCGGGCCGATTTGGTACCAAGGGCCTCGCTATCACCATGGTATCTGATGAGGGTGATGCCAAGATCCTGAACGAAGTCCAAGACCGCTTTGATGTCAACATCTCAGAGCTACCTGAAGAAATCGAGCTCTCAACATACATAGAAGGCCGGTAGACTTAACTCATCCATTCCTTTTCATAAATTATCTTTCAGTAAATGAATCACGAGTGTTTGTCGTTAATTGTAAGATTGTCCGTTTATTTCTATCTCACCATACTTGTATGAAGATTATTTCTAGGTTAAAAATAATTAAATTGACTTTGATATTGTGATACTTGGCTGTTATTTTTATACCCACCTTTTTATAATAAAGAAGCTAAACCAATCAACCTGTTTTGTTGTGAGCATCTCTCAAGCTATATTTCGTATAAAAGTCTGCCAAACTTTATTATCTATAGAATATCTTGTGACGAAAAAATAGGCAATAAAAACGTTTTCTGTTATCAATAATATTGGATCACCAATGAAAACATTAACTATTATTAATAAGCGTCCCTCAATTAGAGGTAAGGAAAGCGTACACTAAAGCATAGCTAACACAATTCAACTCTGATGTAAACGTGTTTATGCAGTATGCAAAATTTAATGATGATCGGTTGAGTGTTGATGCGAGAAAGCGTAACAAACAAACATTAACATTTATAATATTAGGTTAGGATACCACAGTTTAAATTATAACTACAGTTTTCAATGAGGGTCACCTAGAGAATGTTTGCATGCAACCTACAACCTCAATGAAAAGAAATGATTGTAATTCAAGTTTATATTACCTACTTTGTAACACTTGTTCAAACTTTAAATTAAACTACATACTAAAGTTTTGGATAATTAGGCTCATAGACTTGTCCGATTGGTCTGTTCGCGAGTAAATTAAAGTCATTTTTAGGTCAATACGTTTGTGAAGTAAAAAAACTGTATCTATCGCTCTAACATGGAGTGTAAAATTCTCAAAAATCAAGGTGGTAGAACTTACAAGGCAAATAAAATTGATGTTAATCCTATATCTTTGTCTTTTGATTTATGGGTTTATTTAATAAAAATACAATTGCTGGTACCGAACCCTCAAATTGCGAGTATGAATTGGATGGCCAGTTTTTATTTTATTGGTCGTTTTAAGGTAGTGTAGGTAGGCAGGAATGTCTTGATATAATTCTTGTTGTATCCTATTAACAAGACATTTCGGCAAACATACTTAAAATAGGGTAGAATATAATGTGTGTGGTATAAATTACACATATGGCAAAGAGAATTGAATTCATTTAATTTTGTCAGAATTAAGTAAAAGTACCCAAGTTGAAGAAAAACAGTCGAGTGAATGCTTTTCTTACATCACAGATCAATTTTTTTTGTGAATAATACGTTATGAGCTGAGGGCCCACCTGGTGGTAAGTGGCGACCCATGAAAACAGTAATGCGACAAAGATTTGGATCTTACACTGAGCACTCATCCTACTATGTCGATCACCTGTCTCGGGTTCACGGGGGAGATTTCACTGGCACCCACACCCTTCCACGGTAACACAGTAATGCGAGCATTTGCTTGGCGGCAGAGTCCAGCACCTCTCCGGACGAAGTTGGTACTAGCAAACAATAATTTTGATTGTATCTATAAATGAAAATAAAACAGTGCATAATGAAAAACATTTCTTTTTAATTATTTTATTAATTATAATAATTAAATTGCTTCCTTTACAAATATATATGCGGTAAATATGTAGATCTACGTTGTAGGAGTAACAATGATTTACTTTGGCTTAAAACCATATACCTACTTAGTTTAAAATCAGTTGCATACTTATTTTAATAGAGTACCTAGTATGTGTGTAGTAAAAATAGTTATTTAAACATAATATTGATTTATTGCCTTGTTATCGGCATACTTGACGATAATTATCAGCACAGCCAAACACTAGGACATGTTAAAAATGTACACCCTGACCACTGAAAAACCACAAATAGCTTTGTCTGCCATTTTGGACCACAAAAGATGGACTTAAGAAAAAAATTACAAATATTTAAGTTGATATTTTCCCTCAATTACAGGAGGTAAAGGTACATGCCCTAATGATTAAAAAAACAACTAGGTACATTTTGTGTGATAGAAGTTTGATGTGAAATAACAATAAATAGGATAAAGTAACGGTTAAGACATTAATTAGTCAGGATACGTAAAGTTTATCAAGGTTAGGCAGCTACAATATTGCTATGCAATATAATTAGTCTGCAATTTCCTTAAATATAAGTACTCATAATAAACAGATCTCTGTATGGCAAAACTAGTTGTTTAAAAGTATTTATATGACAACTGTCACATCCAACTCACAGTTGGATACAATCATTACTATCCTTCTATTAAGTTTAGTATCCTAAATGTGGCTGTTTAGTATTATAAAATGTCTTCTCATGAGTGAACCTAGTGATCAAATCCAGGGCCCACTTTGGCTGGTCTCCGGGCACCATATGCCCCGCATTCCTCACCATTATCTCCACTAGTTTGCCTGCCTGTTTTACGTAACCAGCCACCTCTCCATCTACTCTCCACTGGTATCGCTTTGCCGTCTTGTATTCTTCAGAACCTGTGAATTTCAGATTCCTCAGGTAGTTGACTGTCAATGGATAGGCAACAATTATGTCGAGCTGTCCGTTGTAAATGACTATGTAGTAGTGATCCAACAGTTCTGATATCCAAGGTGCAACAGATTTCATAACGTCTTGTTTAAGATGTTTCTCAACTACACTTCCGTTGTGGAAAGGTAGGTCTCCAACATGTATTTCTCTGCGAACGGTGCTCTTCTGCAGCATCGGTGAGAAATCCTCAAATGCTGTGTAATCTTTTGTGTGCAAGTAATTGAAGTAGAAATTGAAACCAGTCATGTTGGTAAAAATGCTTTGACCATCAAGCATGTCTCCGTTCAGCAATGTATCGAAAGATTCAAAGGCCTTGTCCCAGTTTCCTTGCTGGATAAATTCTTTAGTTTTGTTCTCATACTCTTGAAAGACTTTTTCTTGATTCCAGTCAATCAGGCCAATTTGTCTCAAGTATTTTCCATAAACTAGTTGGTGCTCTGGGTCACTAAGACCGTTGCCAATGGCAATTCCTTTCATATTAATTTTTACTGCAGCGGTAGGGTTTTTCTTATGAATAGTGTAGGCTAATGCTGGTACATATTTCCCTCCGTAAGACTCTCCCGTCACAAAGAATTTATTACCTTGTAGTTCAGGGAACAACTGAAAGAATTGTGTGATTGTGGAATACAACTGCTCACCAACTTGTGTCTCATCTGTACAGTAACCTTTGTCATTCTTGGTGAAGCTGAACCCAGTGCCAACAGGATTGTCAATGTAGATAATATGGTGACTCAGGGCCCAAGTGTATTTACGGCGTTCGAATTTCCCTTTTCTTACTCTAAGTGGTCCATTCTCCGTGAACAGTCCGTAAAGGGAGGTCGCGCCGGGCCCGCCTTGCAGCCAAACGATGACAGGAGCTTCCTTGTTGTTGGGTATCATCGCCGGGAAGTACCAGAAGAACTGGTTTGAATCGTAGGTTTTGTTAACAGTGAAATATCCGGCGTAACTCTTCATATGAAGACCTTCGGTGAACGGCACACGGGCAAGACGCCTTCCTTCAGTTATATTTCCGCTCTCGATGTACGGTGTGAGGAAAAGCGGTTTCCCAGCATCGCCGCCATCTCTCTCGCCTGGTTTCAGCTCAGGGTACTTGTGCAAGAACCCCTCAGCAGAAAATATGCCGAGAAAAACGAGGACCAGAACGCGCGACATCTCAGTAAGATGGCCAACGAATGGTCGGACTTGGACGGACGATGGCCTTTTAACCTTAGCTAGTTTATCGTGCACGTATTCAAAATAGCTTTTGTTTAACCGACTTCCCTTATCAGCATATTTTAGTTAGTAGTATCTTTAATCAGTCTGTGTTATTTTGTAAACAATATTTAATGTTAATCAGTCGAATCTTTGTATACTCTGTACCTGTACAATAATAACCCCCAGTGTTGTTCACAACAGATAACTAATATTAGTTTAGTGCTAAGCTTCGATTGGGTTTGCTCATGTTTGCACAATCATAGAAATCGAGTTGACTTCTTTAGGGCTTTTGAGTCTTTAGCTACATAAATCGGTGAGGCGAGTGTAAGTAATAATATAACCTGTAATTTAACAGGTGGGATAGAAATAATTTTATTGCATCTAGGTAAAACGCACTCGTTTATATCGATACGATTTAAATCATATTCGATGCTTTCTAATCAACGATCGATTGTTCAGTCGGAAATATAATCCGGTCACAAATATCTTGAGAAAGCAAAATAAAGACGAAAAATGAAATAAAACATTTATCATTTAAATTTTTAATTCATCATTACTAAAATAAATAATTCACACGTTATTACTTAGCAGTCAATTATTAATTACAAAAATAATGGGTGAATATAGATAATAATCGTTTACAAAACAAACTTTAAGGCCAAGCCACACAGCCTACAGCTAGGTGAATAGCCTAGCTCGAATCGGAAAGCGTACCTGACTGAACCCGTACCCCAAGTCAGAGTTTATTTGGCGTATCAGGCGATCAAACGACGCAGCTAGATAAACTCACTCATTTATTCCTGATCTCAAATACTGTTACACATTAAGTTTTACACAAATTTTACAATATTATTAGGGAGTGTAATGTATCAGGATTTTTTATGCAGTCTCTTGTGTTTAAGACAACGAACGCCAGTCGCTCGCGATTCCATACGAAATCCAGCCGCGCCGCAAGCGCCGTGCGTTTGATGTTAAAAAACTCAGATTTAAGGTACCTGCTACAGATCCACGACGCAGAAATTTAAGCAAAGTAACAATTTTTTTTCAAAATTACGCAGTATCATTGAAACGTCAATTGATCATCGTGGCAACTTCGCTCGCTATGCGACCAAAGCATATTATAGAAATATGTTTTGGTTCGCTAGAGCTTGTCACATAGCATGTAGCGTAGCTCTCACTAACAAGCGAAGCTTCTTTCTGCGTGGTTTGGCCTTTCACGTACCAGCGCCACATGCATTTGTGCAAATAACGGGATGAGATGACTCCTGATGTTAAGTGGTTACAGCCGCCAATACAGGTCCTCCCAGCTGAAGTGTGAGCTTGTCACTGTCTTTGGATTGGCCTATTGTTTGCTGCAAGATGCAATTTTCAATATCAAATAATCATTATTATCTATTTGTATTAATTAATTATTCAGACAATTGATATCATAAAGTTTATCGACTCGAAAGTACATTTCATTTCAAGTTATCAGACTAACTATATTCTAATATTTTCTTCTTTCGTGTGAGTGAGCCGCCAACCCTAGTGTCGGAGTTTTCAACCCGCCCGAAGGCCTCCGACAAAGCCTCACGACTGATCCAAGTACTGATCGGGCCGAGGGTTGTTTAACTTTTCTTAGTATTAAGGCATAAAAGTAGTGATATTTACATATTATTAAAACTTAAAGCGAATCCTCTTTATAGACCTTTAGATTTCATTTTCCACAAAACAATGTCTTTCCCGTCATACGATTTTGTGCAGGTATTCTTGGTCACAGGTAACACGGAGATTAGACAAACTTGCACACAAAACAACACTTGCACACTTTGTGTAAGCTTTCCTTGAGTCTGGCTGGATTGTCTCATGGCCTTGGTCTTGTGTAACATGGAGATTAAACACCCCAAAATAACACTTGCACACTTTGTGTAAGCTTTCCTTCGGTCTGGCTGGATTGTCTCTTGGCCTTGGTCACAGGTAACAAGGAGATTAGACACACTTGCACACAAAACAACTCTTGCACACTTTGTGTAAGTATTCCTTTGGTCTGGCTGGATTGTTTCATGGCCTTGGTCTCAGGTAACATGGAGATTAGACACACTTGCACACAAAACAACTCTTGCACACTTTCCGTAAGCTTTCCTTCTCGTCTCAGATTGTGCTAGTTGTGATATGTATATATTAATTGTTGTCTCATTATGCTAGTAAGGCGGTGAGCGCGTCGAGGAACTGCGACCGCTGTGCGATCGGCAGCGAGATGATGGAAGAGTCCATGTAGTCGATGGAGACGCGGGCGCCGCTTTTGGCGGCTGCCTGTTCGAACGCCGCGCCAAACAGACTGCAATCAATAATTATACCCATTTATGGTGGATAAATCAAAAACATAGAACTTGTGAAAATTTCATCCGGAGAGATAGGCCGCAAATGATTCTACTTTATAGATAGTTAAATAAATATAAGTAAATTTGAACATGCATGCATTTTTATTTTATTTTATTTTAATCAGGGCAGGGGGGCAGCTGATGTACAGTGGGCTGCAGGCTCTCCATTAAACAGTACTCACTTCCTGGGCTCGTGGTGGAACCTGGGCGGCACGCCGAGCAGCAGGCAGCGCTCGGCGCCGGCGGGCGCGGCGGCCAGCAGCGCGCGCGCCGGCCCGCCGGCGGCCGCCGCCCAGCGCGCCAGCACGCCCAGCCACAGCGGCCCGCGCACGTGCCGCGCCTCCGGACTGCCCTGCGACAACCGTGGACGGGAACCATTATAGTTAACTCAGTTCCAAAGTAATCTCATTGCCTCACATACAGAATCGTCATACAAATTGAGCTTTGCGTATATATGTAAGTATTTATATATTTATCAATTTTTTTTTTACTATTATTATAATTTTATTCAATGAACCTAAAACTAAAAGCCTTAAAAATATAATGTAAGAACTAAAATATATTATTAAAAGGAGTCCCTTTAGGCAAGGTTCCGAAGATACTGGCAGCGTTCCCCCTTTGAATAGCTAGACTTATTCTTTGTCCGAGGTAGCTGATATAAAATATTTTTTGTTATCTCCCTTAATTTTTTTTAAGCACTACCACACACCAGTTACATAAAGGTTAACTAGAAGAAAATGCTAATTAGCATTATGTTCGCCTACGTATTAAATGCAATGAAGAATTTTGAATCAATCAATTATTGATAGGAAACGTACCTCCTGCACTATGAAGTACCCGAAGGGGCCGGCGAGGCAGAGTTGCTTGGCGGCCAGCGTGTGGTGCACCAGCTGGCCGACGGCCTGCAGCGCGGCGCGCGCCGCCGCCGTGCCCAGCCGCAGCGCCTCGCCCCCGCCGCCGCACCCGGCCTCCAGCGCCGCCAGGGACAGCTGGAAGCCCTCCGAGCGGGGGATCGACTCCTGGAAATACGACGTTCGCACTGGATTAGCGAGATATTGTGTTCTTCTATTCTGGTTCTGGATATTTCAAAATGACAGTACGCCGTTACAGATACTTTAATATTTACAAATCACTTGATGTTACCAATTTCGTGGCACAAGGTAACCTCTCTTCGAAAGGCGAAAACATCTCGAAAGTTCGCAAACCATTTAACACGTAAACAAACAATAATAACACCTAGAACATTTCTAATTAGCAAGTAAACAACATAATCAACTCAAGCCAATATCCACCTTATCGCGGTTAGTTAAGATACAATTTTCCTTAGGTAGGTATTTGTAGTTTCCGCCGGCCGGACCCTTCGCTAGTAAACAGGAAGTTATGGATTGTTCTGGAATAAACTAGGATGACGAAATAATTTCAACGACATGTTATTATGGTTCTGTAACAAAATCTGTTCTGTAACAGTATATTAATTAAGGTAAATGTTAATTAATATTAGTATTTATACGAGTATATTACTTGCGACCCGCCCCGGCTTTACACGTACATGCTGAATCCTGTTAGCCGGTCATTAGCTGTTCGAGGCACAATGTCTAATTTTAAGTTCTTGTGTTTAACCTGTGTCTTTGTGCTTCAAAAACATTTATATTTTGGGGCAAACCAATATTTCTTCTTTCTTTCTTTCCTTACTTACATGTTCAATAAGGCCCATAATCGCATAAACGACGTCCAAGGCCGCCAGCGTGGGCGCGTGCGGCCGCTGCAGCAGGAAGGTGGTGTGCGTCGGCACCGTGAGGTTGTGCTTCGGCGCGGCAGCTTCCAGTGCGCTGATGAGCGACCGCCTCAGTTCCACGTCCATCGACCGGTACGCCTGCCGGGCTTGCTGCAGCGGGATTCTAAAACAGAAATTGATAAGCATAAGTTACAAGGAAACTCTTCTTCTTAAGAGTATTGTGTTATATTTGTGTTTAAATAAATATATATATATATATATATATAAAATTGCTGTTCGTTTGTCTCGCTAAAAGTCGAGAACGGCTGAATTTCTATTTTGGTGTGCCAGGGCAAGATTTGTATCATATAATTTATTTGAAAAATTCATGGGAAATGTCGGAAATCGGGAAGAACTGATGAACCGTTTGGCGGCCGACTGTCAAATTGTAAATCAAGACAGGAAAACATCTGGCGGGTCAGATGATTAATAAATATATGTCACCCGGTGTCGGCTAGTAGCGTCCGCAGCCGCGTGTCGGCGGCGCGCGAGTGCGTCCGCAGCTGCGGCGCCAGCGCGGGCGCGTGCCGCAGCGCGCCCTCCACGCTCCACCACCGGTACAGCGGCAGCGACAGGTCCTTCTCCAGCACTATCGTGGCCGGCTGCAACGGGAACACACGCACTTTTATTACAAGCTTTTAAATTGCAATGTATGTATGTTTGTCCGGGTGGAATCTTGCAACTGAATGTTTAAATTAAAGGCGTATTGCATTAATGACACAGAATAGAATGTATTATAGAACAATAATGTGAGACGATAGTACTTGTGCCTGCGCCAGGAGGTGATGCGTGGCGAGCGCGGTGGTGTCGAGCAGGCACTGCGCGGGCGGGCGCAGGCACAGCGCCGCCTGCGCCGCGGACGACACGCACGCGGGCCACACGCACGCGGGCCCGCGCCGCGACGCGCGCCGCGCCACCTCCAGCGCCACGCACGCGCTCTGACAACACACAACAAAAAAACTCAATCATACCCCTACACTAGGATTCACTGTGTCGCAGATGGCATGGAAAAACACCCAAGACCCAAGAACAAAATTTATTCTCAGCACACAAAGTGTGCCCCAGCCGGGAATCGAACCCGGGACCCCTCGCTTCGAAGAAAGCCACGGAAACTTCAATACTTTCCAAACCAAACTCATTTATTCCATTAGATCTCCAAAAATCTCAAGTATCATCTGCTGCCAGCCAAAACGTAGCAAACAGAATATTTTGTTTCAAATATGAAGATTATCAAATTTGGCACGAGTTGTGCTGCTAAATTAGATTGCTCTCTCCACCACTATGGAGATAGGTGTAGGGACTTTCAGGGTACTTTACCTATATAAAAGCGATTGAAATCCCAGAACAGGGACTTAAACTGATACTCAATTATTTGTCTAGATCTCAGTATGGTTTGTAGTGACCACTTACCGGTTTTCCATAGTATGAGAACTGTGTGTAATTAAACATAAGGGTGTTTCGTTTCTCCTCCCAGGCGCGCCTCTCGCGGCGTCGCTCAACTAGTGCCTCCAGCCCCTCCCTGCCACTTTCTGATTCTTCACTCTGGAAGTAAGTACAATCATACTGTTTCAATTCCAACCCTATGAAAATAGTACTGTATTCCTGTAACATTAGTTTAAAGAAAAACTTTTCCCTTATTTAGTTTTAATTTTGTTGGTCACTTGAAAAGTTTGCAATTAGAAAATTTAATTCAATAACAAATTATATTTTGCAGCTAGTGAACTATGAATATTTATAATTAACATATTACCTCTTCCTCTTCATCGTCTCTGAATATGTCATCAAAATTAGGAATGTTCTCTTCACTGTCTTTGTACACCAATCTCACCTGAAATAATAATCCCATTCTCTTACAATTTCTCCAAACATTTTATAGTAGAATAGTTCAGAAAGGTAAAAAAAAAAAAAAAACATTTTTGTTGATGGATTTACATAAAAATGATATATGATTTTTTTTTTTAATTACTTTAAAATAACCTTTATACCATTGACTTAAACTCTTTCAATTGAAACATTGATCATCAAAATTTAAGTATTTACATTTATTATTTTCCCATGTGGTATCTGATATAAAACCTAGATATGAGTTAATACAGGTCAACATCTGTGTTGTTGCTTACAGACAAATCAGTTCTATAGTGTAGTGTTTTTGAAATACTAACAAAAATCCATTCAATTAAGAAATACTAAGAAAAGTAGAGCCATACCTGCCCATCGCTGTACACATTACAAACATCTGTTGGCTTGTGGGCATCAAGCACAAAGAACACAACATCTTCCTCGGGCTGCAAGATATCCACCAAGTCTATAGTACCGCCACAGTTGACAAGTACCACGTATTTAATCTCTTCATTGTTCTCTTCAAAGGCAGATTTCAACTCGGCTATACCCCCCACAGGGACCAAAGTATACGATATATTGTCACTCTTAAACAGTTCCTGAAGGATCTTACACGTGCATATTGCGTCTACGTCGAAGTGGACCAGAAGCAAAACCCTCTGAAACAAACAGTTATGATTAGCTTGCTTGGCCTACACGTAAACACGAAATTAGCAATATTTTACTCACGTTGCCCAAGAGTACGTTATAGAAATCATTCCGGATGTCTTCTACAAACATGATGAGACGTCATGGGTGCACTTAAAAGCAGATAATCAAGAAAACATAGCATTAATTCAATCTACACTCGTTTTGTATTTTCTTTTGTAGAAGACGAAACTCTAACACCTGTTGCCTGTCAAACTCAAAACGTCAACAACTTTTCCCGCCAACATTGGGTCGCGTTCATATTTTAAATGTAAAATCTTTTTTTTTTTTGCTGCTTTTGATTGACTCCGTCCGCAAAATTATAGATTATTTATTAAAATTATAAATTATTTATTTTAAAATCATCATGCTACACTTATTATACATAATTAAAACAAAGTCGCTCCCGCTGTTTGTGCGCTTAGATCTTTACTACGCAACGTATTTTAATGCAGTTTTCAGCAATTGATGGTGATTCAAGAGGAAGTAGCAGCAGTAGGAAGTAGCAACTAGCAACTCACCCCGGCTTTGCACGAGTAGTTTCTGATACGACAATGATGCTCTACTAACCGTGCCAAGCCGAGGCGGTTCCCTATTAGTGTGTACCTATTGTAAGTGAATTACAATATTGTGCATTTCATAGGTTACGAGAAATGTCTAGTTTAATACTATTGTAAATGCTGCACTAAATTAATAAATAAATAAGTATTTCGACGAAGAGAAAGATAAGAAAAGAAAAAGAAATTAGTTGGGAGTGGAAATAGTTAATTTACAAATCATATTTTAAAAAGCAATGTCTGGTTTGTTCGAACACTTTTAACTCGAGAATGGCTGGACCGATTTTCATGGTTTTTGATTCGAGGTATTTGTCTCTGTCCCGAATAGCAGAATAACTATTAAAAACATTGGTAAATTGACGAAATAAATAAAATAAATTTACCCGCGTACGTATAAATTTACGGGAACGAGAACTATGCGGGTGAAACCACGGGGCGCAGCTAGTAAATAATACATTTCAATGGGACCTCGAAGGTAAATTCTGTCAAACAAAGAGTAATCATTTAGATCACTGGCGTCTTTGACAATAATTTTGGCGAAGAAGTCGCTTATTAAACATACACCGAATTAAAGAATTACATCTTTTTTGAAGTCGGAAAGGAACGATAAAAGCAAAAAGTAGCAGTAGATCTTTTAGAGATCAAATTTCGTTTGGAGAAGTATTCCACATCTATTTAACTGCCATCAAGCAGTGGTACACACGCATTGCTGTTCCGGTGGAAGGTGTGGGTGCCGGTGAAATCATTTTTTTTTTTTTATGTTATTGAGTGACGAAACGAGCTGAGGGCCCACCTGATGGTAAGTGGTGACCCTCGCCCATGACAAAAGTAATGCGTGCGACTCAGTATGAGATCCAAATCTTTACTGAGTCGCATTCATCCTGCTAAGTCCATCACCCGAGACGGGGATGATACGTGATATATGCGCGTATCATCCTCGTCACGGGTGACTGGTGCAACAGGTGTGATTTGGGTTTTCGGGAATGGGAGAACCTAGGTCGTATTGTTGTCGTTATAAGTGTAGGTAAATCATGTAACATCAAGTGAGCCCTAAACTAGTACGTAACTTTTGATACTTACATAAAAAAAAAATATTTTCATACAAGCAACAGCTTTATTAAAATGTAGTATTAACGAGGTTATTGTGACTATAATGACGGGATGAGCGGATAGCCCAGCAAGATGTTAAATGGTTACCACCACCAATAAATAATCAACAGCAGTTAACCTACTTTATGAGAACTACGTCACATCCTGTACCCTAGTCTACCAACTAAAAGCCGCGGATTCTGTTCCACTGCGCACTCCGGAGCGAGGTATTATGACTAACTCTACTCTTATCTTTAAAATACATCAATTTTGGTCTGAGAATTGAGTTACTGAAGATACCTAGAAAAGTTCGGGAAAGCGTGGAAAACCTTTTTAAAAACTATTTATTTCTGTTTTGAAATATATAATAGTAAAAATTAGGTTTACGTTATACAAGAGTGGCGACTTAATTACGACTGCCCGAGGGCTCTCTACATTTTATTCATGCGACGAGTCTAGACGCAACGTCGACAGATCTGCACCTGCATCCATGCGTGGGCGCTCATTCTCAGTAAACAGTTAAATGCTTACGAGGCAGCGAATATACTGTGGCCGGTCGACGTTGGGGACATAACTCCTCCCTCCGTAAGCTCGAGGTTATCCGAAGGGTGAGGATTATCTCGAGCTTTACGCATGTTACATAATTTCTTAATCCTATGTTTAAACGCTAACAATAAAAGACAAATTACTATGATAAGACATAGCGCCAAGTTTCCTAAACTAACATTTTTATAATTAAAAGCACTATAATCGTTTTCACTATCACTATTAACTTCACTTTCACTTTTATGCATCAAATAGTTCAGGAACTGAATGTCGCCAAGATCGATTCCGTAGACATCGACGGGTTTTCTCTGCATGTCCGATGGGCTGAACAATATTTTAGGCAAATTGATAATCAGAAACTTTCTGAAGGTTATGTCTTTTACTTGATTTTGATGTCTCCTGATACGTATTTCCTTTATCTTGACTTGACAATCGTCATCCATAGTTAATAGATACGTTCCACTAATAGTTTCGTGAGTCAAATCGTTTTCACAGGATTTGGTAAGTAGAGTCTCAGATTTTGCATAGATTATCCAATGGTTAGGTTGTATAAGGGTAGCCTTTACATCATCAATGATAATTGGCACCGGATGACAGCTCGAGATATTTGTGGAAAACTTCATGACTTCAGTAATGCACTCATCCTCGGTTAGCGGGGCGACGTCTTTCTCGAAGCACAGGAATCGAGTTTCGTCGATTTCACGGCATGACTGGGAGAGCGGTTTCGCTTTCAACCCTTTCACAAGGACGTAAGGGTATTTTGGAAGGATAAGGTTGGTAAGGCCGGTGACTCTATTATAGATAGGTAAAGGAATCAATTTAAAATAGTTAAAAGCTTCGTTCGTGATCAATGGGATATGCATAATTATTTTTATCTGATTTTGTTTTATGTACGCTCTTATTTCTATACATTGCTCAATTCTTACAATATTATCAATGCTTACAGGATATACTAATGTATCTGATTTTTTTCGTTTTCCGTTAAAATTGAAATTAGCTCATCTGTGTTTATAATTGATTGATGTAGCAACTTTAGTTTTGCGAAAGCAATAGCCGTTTCAATCTCATTCAATCTTATGTAGAGCTCTTGAAAGTTATGAATAAAGATGTTATAAATGTGTATGATTCTATTACTTGTTTGGGATAAGTTGGAATTATTCAAGTTAAGATTTATGTCTTGAATACTATCCTCTATTTGAATGAAATTGTTATTAGTAGAGTTAGCTAATTTTGTGAACGTACTCAACATTTCGGCGACGATGGTCATTTTCTTAGCGGAAGCGTCTTGTTTTGTCTTTAACTCATGAATTAACACGTTCATTACCGCTACGATTTTCATGATGTCTTCTCGGATGCCGCCTACATTTTCCGGTTAACTCGCTAGGCGAGTCGCCGGCACTACAATATAAATATAATCGACTCGCCACGCGAGTTCACTGGCACTACGTAAGGGTAAATTCTATGTTTTGTTATTTTTGTGGCCGTCACAGTGTACTTAACGTGTTTAACGCAATTAAAAAGTGTTTAAGGACTATTCGGCTTGTAAAAATGGCAAAAATATCTTTGGATAAAACAAAAGGTAAGTTTGTTTCGTAATTTAAGCAGTGGTTGTCAACCTTTTAAATTTTGGTTATTGTTAAGGTTATATTTTCAATTTCTAATAATTGTGAATAGATAATTTTACTTTGAAATAATTTAATACGCCCGTACTAAATTATTTCAGTGTTAAGAATATGGTATCAGATTAAAGTTTATAAGTTTTATTGTGAATCCGACGAATTTAAATGATAACAGTTTAAAACACAACAGCGAGCCGGTGTTTTTGGCGGGCTGTTTTATCCAAGCCGATCCTTTTTTAAGAATTCGTTTTTTACCCGATTACAAATCCACAAGATTTATTATATGGCTATTATATATGTGATCCCAAATATTACGATAATTTTGTATTTCTAAAGCTTGTTTTTTTTAGTTATGGCTCCGTGCACAGCACTCTTAGCCAGTATCAAGTACCTAATGAATAAATTATTCAAGTAATTTGCCCAATTTGGGCGAAAATAGTCGAATGGTCAGTCGTCATAGGTCATAAGTCCGTCGGTCGGTCCTAAGTCAAGTCATGTCATGCTTTAGTAAAGTGAAGGCAACCTTACCAATGCTTCCCGTGGAGTTTTGGAGAAAACATGAAATGACGCGTTGTACACTATTATGTCACATTCACTTCATTTGTACACTTGCACAGACCTTTGTTGCATAAACTTCTTCCTAATTTACACTTTAAAACTCCATTATTATACTAAATTAATGAAAATAGATAAAACCTCAACACTGCTCCTTCCACGTTCCCACCAAAACCCCCAAATGAAACTAGTTTGTTGTATATTAGTTCCGTATTACATATATATAAATATGTAGGTAGTCCATGCAACGCATGTTGACGTCGGCGTCGTTGTCTGTACATATTTTATTATTATTTATGTATGTACATATTTACTAGGTTGAGGATCTATGTCAGGGAACTCGCCTAGCGAGTTCAAGGCATTGCAGAATAGTTTTTTCCTTTAAAATATGAACGGAGTCTCCGCACCCGGCCCACCACGTAATTCTTTAGTTTAGCATATATTTAGTATAAACTATAATTTTAAGCAGATAATACTGATGCATTTTGGAAATATTAGTGAAAAATAGTGAACTCGCCAGGCGAGTCGTCGGCACTGGAATAAGATTTACGTGAACTCTCAGGGCGAGTCGGTGGCACTGAACGTGTTAACCTTTCGTACATTACAGCGTCGTCATTGTCAAGATTACCTGTGATCATTTTAACCAGTGAACCAAGGGGATTTATGAGGCCTCGCTTAGACCTTACCGATGGAATCAACTGCTTATATTTTTCTATAGTTATATTTATATTATAATCAGTTTGTGTCTCTACTTCAATAAAATCAAACGATTTGGTATCAATAGAGTTTTGAATTTGCCTTTTTAATCTTACATAACTATCTATATTTAATTCTAGCTCACTATAGATAAGCCTTAAATCTAAAATCTTAATAACAGTCCACGTATCATGGCTGATGACTGCTTGACCTTCCTTTACAGGTAACAGTCCTGGATGCGATGACAAAACTGAATGTACGTTTCACCTTGTTTGAGATTTAAAGTCTCAAGTTCAATGGCTATGCACTCCTCCGATCGCGGGTCACCGAAATGCTGTTTCAAAATTTCTTTCAATTGCTCATAAGATGTAATGTTCGGGTGGTCACTAAGTAGAGTCGCAGCTCTACTAGTAAGTCTACTTGAAATGGCATGGAATAAATACAAGTTCTGATCGGCATTTCCTGGGATGAAACTCCCCCTCACTACATATTCACACTTAGAAAGAAACAAATTCAAGAGTTTTTCATCCCCATCATATTTAGGGATTAAACCCAGGGTTTCCGTCGGAATTGTTTTAAATTCCATTTTTAATATAATAATAACTTCCTCTTATTCTATGCTGGTTCACCGATTTATGTGTAGACCAGTTTGCCTATATAAGTGCAACTACTTCTACTTATTACTACACAAATTAATCACGAGAATCACGGATTCGCCTATTTTAGTGCAAATCAAAATCAGATAAACGTAATTAATAAGCTCGACGATTTTAGTTCGAGAGGGATGTGGAAAAGACACAGGTATATGAAAAACAGGATGTGAAAAAGTTTACTCACAAAATGCTCGATCCCATGTCCTCCGTGAGCCGCATTGGTCGCCACGTTCACACGCGTTCACCGTACTCTATTTATTTGGTTCGTTACTTTCCGCGTCCGCGTAAAGTCGGTTTTCGTACGAAACACTACTTTCTCGCGAGACCGATTTTGGGGTTTCCACAAGTGCAGGTTTCGGGAAAATCGCGGAAAATCCTACCGGCTGCGCCAGAAAAGTTCGGGAAAGCGTGGAAAACCTTTTTAAAAACTATTTATTTCTGTTTTGAAATATATAATAGTAAAAATTAGGTTTACGTTATACAAGAGTGGCGACTTAATTACGACTGCCCGAGGGCTCTCTACATTTTATTCATGCGACGAGTCTAGACGCAACGTCGACAGATCTGCACCTGCATCCATGCGTGGGCGCTCATTCTCAGTAAACAGTTAAATGCTTACGAGGCAGCGAATATACTGTGGCCGGTCGACGTTGGGGACATAACTACCTACAGAGCAGTCAACAATTTGAAACAAAAAAAAAACAGTGCGAGTATATTTTTATTCATGTCTAATACTTTTTCATTTATTACACTTAAAGACTTATTACTATAACATAAAGACTTAAACTAGGTAATTACTTAACCCAAGTATTCCCAGATTCCGTGCGTTTCTTAAAACAATCCACGTGATGTCGCGCAATTTTATGCGCTATCGTATTAGGCCTCAGTAGATTACCTGACAGCGCTTGAAAGTAAGATTTTACGACCGTCTCATCAGTTTCCTCAGGGTATAAATAGTCCTTCATCTCATAGCAAAGCAGATCTTCTGGGCAGTCGAGGGCTCGCAAGCACCCAGCATATTCAGACCAAATCAACTTCCGCCATTTGACATTGTGCTTCTGAGCTAGAGGCACCAGAACGCACGCAGCAAACGTGCTATCGCCATAACTCACAGACTGAAACTGTTCTAAGAACTGAGTGTAGAAATCTTGGAAGTTATGTAAACCAATTAGTTCTTTATCGAAATTAAATTGGTTCTTCTTCTTGAAAAGCTGCAGCGCGCATTTCCGTAGCAATACCTTTATTTTAGCGTCTAGAAATAGAGACTGATCACAGAGAAACACGCACATTATACGACAAAAGCGGTCCGTTACATCAATGTCATTCAGTAGATCGGGGAAACACAGTTCATTGAAAAGAATCCACTCCAAACTGCAGTTGATTATAAACTTTTTCTTTGCAGCTATTTCAGCTTCTACTTTCTTAGCGTGTTCACCGGTAACTTTGGGGCTCATATCTGCCTCTTGGCTTTGGCTGTATAATGACAAAATCGGCAGGTAAATCCAATCTCTGGGAAGAATTGGTTCCTTCCATTTCAGCAACACGACATTAGCTCCCGTATCTCTATAGTTCAAGTTAATGACCTTGCTGTAACAGATCTTAATGTCTTCAATAGATGCTATAGCTTGTGACAATCCTTCTGCTTCAGATATATTCACTAGGTTTAGCAATCTTTCAGTTGTGAACCAGCTTTGATTGAAGACGATATTTTCGAATACAGACACTAGCTCATATCTTTTATCTATCCTGAATATGTAACATAGTTTATTTCCAACAGCGTAAATCAAATCTTTGTGCTGCTCAGTTAAATCGGTCTTTGTTGAAAGCTTCAATATATTGAAGACTAAATCAGCTTCCATTCTAGTGAACCAATTGTCAGCAAGACTTGGTGGTTTTTTGGCCAGCCTCCTCAAATATGGCATTACATGTTGCAAAAAGCCCTCTGCAATTATCTTATCATTGACTAAGACCAACAATTTAAAAAGTGAGGCCAAGAATGGTATTGATGATTGCACATTCAATATAGGGAGTACCTTTTGTCTAGAATCTATGACAGATCCACAAAGACTTGTTAAATTTTTGACTATATACAGATCCTTGTTTTCGAGCCCCGAAAGTAAGTTTGAACTGGACACCAGATTTTTGATAATTTCTTTGAATCCTAATGAAGATGAAAGGTTTTTCAGTGAATCATTAAGAAACTTAATGGGAATGTTTTCGATGAGAAGCACAGTCTTGCAGCAATCTAAAGTTGAGCAGAGTAAGCGCAGATGGGCACAAGTGTAAGCATCGGATTGTGACAGCTGTTGCATCCACTTCTGTACGCCTTCTTTCAGCAAAGGGTATATCTGTGACTTGTAGTCGTCTGTGCCAGTTAAATTACATGATAATAATCTGTTAATTAACTGGAGAACTACAGCAGCATGAGTAGCTGTCAGTACTGGCGATGCTGCAAAAATATCTGTTCCTTGCACATGTTTGTATAATGTTGTTATCACAACTGGGAATAGGGAGACAGCTACCCCCTGACCATAGAATAATAGATTAGAAAGTAAGCAGTATGCTTCTATCTGTACTTTCAGTCCATATGTCCTGTCTACTCCAGAACTTATGTATTCAGATATTGGGGTCAAAATTTCATATATTGTTACAAGAATGTTGCTGATTTCGTCACTTTGCAGGGATAAAATTCTAAGGAGTCTCACAGCTGATAATATTGGTTTTCTATTATACACAGCTTGCGGATCAAACACAAAGTCGACAGTTGTTGCTGGTACAAAGTTATTGATGATTGTTTTCATAAGATGCTCAGTCAGCACAATTTTGGAAGCAGTTTCAACTGAGTCTCTTGCTAATCTAGTCAATATATGCATGCAGTACTGCACACAATTGAAACTGGGCTTCACTATCTCCAAAATATAGTACAATCTTTGTAAGATATCCGTTCTCAAAATTGCAGCAATCAGATCAATTTCAGCCAAATGAAAATCTTTCAGTTCTGATTCTTTAGATTCCAACTCTTCAATTTCTGATTTGTCGTTTTCTAAGCAAGGCTGGGTCATTCCTTCTTCAAAACCCAGTAAAGAATCCAAGCTGGCTTCATCAATTCTGTTGTACAACAAGCTTCTCATTGCTTTTAAAGCTGGTTCTAAAATTATGACCTTGTTCTCATCCATGGCTATTCTAATTATGAAGAATATTTTGCTCAATGGTAGTTCCAGGATATCTTTGTAGGTTCCCACACTATTGTATTCCAAGATGCCTGCTAAAGAATTGAGAGCCATCACTCTTTGCTGAGTGACTGATGAACGGGATAGTTCTATCAGCTCTGTGATAGAATACCCAGGTCGATGTGACTCGTCTCCATGATGGAAAAGTGTTTTGGTTTTCTCAGTATACTCTATTGTGTATGGCAACAAATATCCTTTAAAGTCAAATCTAGCTTCATACGGTTCATCAGGCTTAACCTTTTTACTTTCCTCAATGCCTTTCATCCATTCCAATTTATCATTTTCAAGTGACTCAAAGTGCAGCCAATTGCTTACATCAGGATGTGAGAGGATGTCATTGTCCCACAGTGAGTCAATTTGTGAATTTATGGGTGTACTTTCTTTGCTACTTTTATGTACCGAGTCTGAGGTGTCCATACTCTCCTGAGAGTTTATAATTTCATCAGTTGGTTGTGGTATGCTGGTAGCAGGTTTATGTTGCCTCTTTGCTTTGATAAATTCTATAATCTTAGGATCTAGGTCTGATAGCAACTTATGTCTCTGCTCTAAAATTTCTTGCTCAGACATTTTACTAAGCATATTTAAGTTTTCATTATGAATATCATCTGCATCTTTTGAAGACACAATGTAACTTTTAGATGGTAGATTTATTGAGGTCTTTAATTTTGATACAGTGGTCTCTCGTCCTGCAGTTGGTAGTTCATCTATATCCATTTTACTTGAAGCATTCAATCCAATCTTTTCTAAATGTTGTCTGTGTATACTTTTCGTACCAGGAACGATACTAGGATCTCGTTTCATAACCTCAGGGAAACCTTGAGATGGCATGGGTTGTAATTCAACATTGACTACTGTATCAATATTTTTTTCAACAATATTTCCTAAAACTGACTTTATAATGGATGGAAAATAAACCTTATCATCTTCAGCGTCATCTTTAGTTTCTTTAGGCGTTTCTTCTAAGTTTTTTTCTAAGATATCACCCATAACTGAGTGGCTGGGTATGTCTGTACGAGCGCGTTTTTCAGAGCCGCTTGTCAGCCCCTTAGATAGTGCATATTTAGACGGTTTTCTCGAACCTGATTCCGGAGTAAAGGCCCTTTTTACGGGCTCATTCTTTTTTAAGTTCGTCACTGAAGCCGCTGGTTTATATGTGGGGTCCTTACTTTTCTGTTGCAAATATTCTTCTTGCATTTTAAGCAGATCTTCTTCATCTTCGCCTGGTTTTGGGCGTTTGATCATCTTGTTTTAGTAATGCTTTAGAATATGCTATTTTATATAGCCGATTGCCGACGACGAGCAATGTTTATTGTTTTGGTCAGAGCTCAGAGAGCATATAATTTCATAACTTACGTTTTGGTGTTTTGGCACAATATAGTTCGACCAATGTATCTTGATCCTAAATCTGTAAATATAATTTTCATCTTTCATTTAAGATTTAGTGCTCAACAAAAATCTTAAGCCTTCTAGAGTACCTACTCAAATAATACTATTTACAAAAAAGAATCAGTTCGTTCCGACAACTCCTGCTAGTTGAATGGTGGCTAAAACCAAGACCGTAGTATTGCGTAATAATAACAAGAAAGTATTGAAAAAACAAAATACCCGACCGCGTGAGGAATTTCACATTACGTTTAAACATATAAGTTGTAATATATTTTTGTAAGCCCCGTATTTTGATAACTAACGCGACAAGGTTTTGAGAAAAATAATATGTTTTTAAAGGAATGGCGCCAAAATTCGACTCCTTAATTACAACGTCATTACAATTAGGACGAATCTAACGACAACTTTCAAGTTAAAATCTACAGAACGTGCTTAAGAAATATACACGCATACTTCGAAAAACATAATCCTCCTGATGCAGTCGGGTAAAACGGTTGGAGTTAGGTTTAATCCAGTTATAAATCAATAATGTACATGAATAACATACGAATAGGAGGAGATTTAACATTCCTTCCATTAGCTCTAAACCAGCAGAAGTGGAGCTGGTAATTAATTTGGGGATAGATAAGGTTATACCCACACACCATTTTTCTAGCTTGTCTCTAATGAACATACTTAAATAAACGTTACATACTCATACTTCTGCACTAGGATTCCCTGTGTCGCACATGAACAGACACAAACCTAAAACCAACACACAAGACCTGAAAACTTCATGCCCACCACACAGTGTATTCCGACCCGTTATTGTTCAAGTTGTTTCACGGTTACTGTAAAAACATTTGTAGTTAATTTCCGAGTACCAAGACACTTAGGCTGAATTGTAAAAAAATATTACGTAACCTAAATTGATTGATGTTGACATCTGAATCCCAATGACGCTGACAGATAGGGATGTTTATGTGTTTGTCTTTCAGGGGAGACTGTTTGCAAAGATCCGACCCGATGACTTTTTTCAGAATTTTGAGTACTATGGTATTATATATTCACAATGCTTGACCAATAAATAACTCCTTCCTGTACTCACTACTTAAATAACGTAGCTTATATGTAAGTGTATGAAAAGAATTTGGCGAATTTTGAATTTTGATTAAAGAAATGCAGAACGTACATGACTGTCGCCGCCACCATGATAATTTTGGCATTATGACTCTCAACTTCACCGTGATTATTGCGTTACATTAATGCATTATTGCTTTTTACAAGTAGCTATGGTTGGTTCGCATCGTAATGCATGTTAGTGATTGAGTCCGTCAATTTTATTTATTGTGCGTCATGTACGTCATTTTGATAGATAGTATGACGGTCTCTGAAATGTCAAAACTAACCAAAACAACACGCTGCTGAACGCGAAATGTAACACGTGAAAATTCTACCTGTACTTTTTGAAGATGCCTAAAATAAAAAAGAACCTTGACAAATTGAAGCATCCCAATAGCAGAAAAACTCTCACGCTCGCCAAGAAGCTCAACAGGAACGAAAAGAAAAATCACAACAAGTTAGGGACCCACATAAAACATAATATCCTCGGCGAGAAGATACTGTGGTTTAAAGAGAGAATCCCCGAAGATTGTGCTGTTTTAAATAAAGAACAAGTATTGGGGTTGATAGAAACTTATTTGGCGCGTTTTGACGAGGAATTGGAACAGATAAGTTTGAAAAATTCGATAGGGCAGAGAAAAAATCGCCAGCACGCAAGTCGCGAAGATATTATAAATATTACGAGGAAGACTGAACACGAAGAGTTTGAAACGTGCGGGTTGGAACTGCCGGACTTTATAGATCACCAGCAGATGGAGGTACTGAGAAAATGGGATGGAGAGCTTAGATTTTTACAACATTTCAAGTTACGAAGATTTGCGAGAAAACATCTCACTTAGCATATATATAATTAAGTAATAAAGTTATTAGATAATACTCTAGTATAATTTTTTGTGACCCAACATTATACTGTTTGTAGTAAGTAACCTAGAGTAGGAATGCCATTTTTTAAAACAAGGTCTGAGAATAAATTGTATGCTCATCACACAAAGGGGCTATCTATAAATTAAGTTACGTGAATTACATGTTTTTGCATAATGCAAAGAATGAATCACTACATTGAATAGAATAAAGTCGTTTCCCACTGTCTGTCCCTATGTATGCTTGAATTGCGTGCACTTAAAAAAAAAAGTCTGCGATGGGTATATATTTATCTTATAAAAATAACCCACAGTAACCATTTTTAATTTGTTGATATTACAAAAAAAAAATATAAAAATATATAAACTGGAAAAAATATTCATAAGTATGTTTAAATATTTATGGGGCACATTAAAACCACTAAAGATACTGTTTAAAATTTATTAATTTAGAGATCAAAAAAAGCACACAAAAATGTGAACGATTTTAAAATATACTTAGGTAAGTATATTTAAATATAAGTATGACAGATATACAAAAATCATTTGCCTCTGGAGTACATATACTTACCTACATACACATTTAATTCAGATAATATAATATAACATGAGATAATAATATTAAATATTACAAAACATATACAATTTAATCACCAAAAAGACACTTCATCAATCCATTTACTAATATTATTGATTATTCATCATCCAAGAAATCAAAATTCATCTATTTTTAGAATTAATTTAGGATGTAAAAGATTAAGTAGCTACTATCAGATTTTGCAATATAAAAAGAAATAACCTACACAGGGAGGTGCTTTAGGGGGCTCTGGAAGGCAGACGAATAATCCCATGAGCCAATAAATTAATCTAACGATATCGTTACGCGATAGCGCGACTTTGGCCAACGACCAAATTACATAAGATATACTATAAGGCATAGAATTAATATAGACAAGAAGGAGAATTTCAAACAAGTTTTTTTTTCAATTGTGAAGCCAATGTAGGTGTGCTCCATTAATTACACTACTTCCACGCGCACAAGCATACGAGTTATGTTGCTAATCAAAAGAAATTTCCGCCAAAAGTTGCTAAAATATACTTTATATTTCAGCTTCAGGCATGGCACACTAGTCCTCAGTTCAATTGAGTCACCATAGACCTGACATTGTGTTCTGGTACTTGTATACTAGGCTTCTAGTCATATATTAATTCTATGCTATGCTAGGTACCTACATAAGTTATATTTAATATCATTCTTTCCACTTAACCTAAACCAGCTAGGCACATTTTATAGTCTAATAACTATAACTAAATAGAAAGATATCTTTTATTTTGTTGTTAATAACAATTTTCTTGGAAATAGTAACTTTTTGAAATACATAGAACAATAGGTTTAATTTTATATACACTACCTATTGAAGTAAATATTGGACAGTTGCTAAATTCATTTCAATAAATATTAGATTTTGGTAGGATTTATAAATCTAGCACAGATAAATTGGTTTCATAAATAATTTTTATTATAAGCATCAAATTCATACAGCCTAATATAGAAGCCAATGAATTGCATTTATTCTCTTAATTTTTCCCATATATTATTCTTAATCATTCATTATTATGCATTTTCGCTATTATTATTATTATTTTCGCCGACAACGACATCATTTATTCGTTTGAGGATTCAGAACATGACCCCTACGATAACGCACGGGTTCGCAAAAGCAAGCTAACAAGTTCCTTACTCGCGTATCAGACCTCTCTCCACCGAACGATTTTCGGTGGGGAAGCGGCGCTGGAATATTACGTGCAGCATTTGCAGGCTAGGTCTGATCGAACTTAAAATCGACCATCAATTAATTGCACCTACAGGCTTTCGATGGATACGTTGAAAGCGAGAGCTACGGGATAAAAAGAAGAGATCTTTGTAAATTACTCAGGGTAGGAGTGTAGCGCACCCATTGAGAGAGAGATATATATTTAACCAATGGGGTTCAACATGCATAAATTTAAGAACAGTGTAAAAAAGTTTTTAGCTGATAGGCACCGCGTTGGCAACACCTCAAATGTTGCTAGCGTCTATAGGCGACGGTAGCCACTTACCATCAGGTGGGCAGTTAACTTGTGTGCCTAAAAAAAAATATATCCAGGCGGAATGTAAGATTACCTAGCGGACGTAATCCGTGGACGACTTAACCATCGTTATCCGCGCTAGGAAGCACTATCCTCTGCGGAATCGACAAATCCGCATTGGAAACCATCAGCCGCGAAAACTCATGCGGCGCAGATTTTTAGCTGCGTAGCCACCATTGGAGGCTAAAGATCAAGCGCATACGCATTAGCTATCGTGAAGAATCCCTATGAATCCAAGGCCAGTCTGCTCGAATGAGTTGGAGACTTTATGATAAATATTTCAGTGACGGTTATGGTTTCTAATGTACGCATCCGATTACCAAAAGGACGCAATGGTCTACGCAACGTCAAGCCTTCAACTTCAACCGAAAGCGGCCCGCAGTCAAAGTGTTAATGGTATAATTGCGGTACTAAAGCAGTTTGTGCCAAAATTTGACACAAATGGGAGACGGACGACAGGATTCATTTGAGTGTAAGATTTGCGGCTAGGCTAGGCGCCTTCGAAGGGGGATCAGAACCGGGACCGTGGCGGTTGTCGTCTAACGTATATTTCAAGGAAGTACTAAAAAAAAGGGGCTGTTACGTTACGGATGTCAGCTGATGCGAAGTGTGTTTGTAATTATTAAGGTATTATAAAATAATCTGCGTATTGACAAAACTTACTACAAATTTGTTAAACAGTTATCAACATATTAGTTGAGACTATAATTGACAAGTTGCCATTGGCCAAAACGGTGGAAGCGCATATGAATAAATAAAATACAACCAAAGTCCTTTTGGGAATCGTCATCTTCATGGCATTATGTTTATTGTCGATATCGTAAACGCAATTGGATGAACAGGATGTTATCGAAATTTGTCGTGAACCTTCGTTAACCGCCGCGCCCGCAGCCTCCTGTCAGCTACGCGTACTTGATGCCAGGGTTTATTGCAATGCTACCGCTCAGTATCTCGACTGTGACCAAGAGTTTTACATTTATAGGATAAAATATTACTTTAACCAGACCAGTCGAACAAAGCACGAGCGAGTTTTGTAATTATATTTTTTATTTATTAATTTCAATTTATTTTACTGCTAATTAATTCATGTCGAATATGGATATTGTAATATGCACCATGTCTGAATTACACGATTATTATTATATAATATTTGTTTGTGTAAAATTTGGAGTTGTGTATGGAAATTAATTAATTTATTGTTTATAAATTTTAGTCCATAAAATTAAGTATCATCTTTTAGCTGTTATAATATTATGATTGTCATTTTTATTATTATTTTTTTTTTGTTTAAGTTATAGCTGGCATCCGTATTTTCACCTATACACAAGGCCCCAACGAAAGACTAGCGCTTGGGTAGTTGTATCCAAGCAAATGTGGAGTTGGAAATTATTAGCTGTTTGAATCACAATGTCTAATTTTAAGCATGTAGAGACCCTGTATGTGAGATTGTTTGTATTCAGCAGTTTTGTGTGTGAGCGAGAAGTATAAGATAGCTACTGCGTACTGACAGGTCTGAGGTCATACTCACTTTTACTAATAGATTCAGTGATGTAAATGTCATCTTTTATTCAGTAACTTCCTGCAGACTCCCAGAATATTCGTGAGGCTCCAAGAGTGCCTACAAGCTTATTCGTGTTCACTTTACAAGCATTATAATTCGTCGCAAATAAATATTTTTTTCTTTATTTTCTTTTTTTCTTAGAGAGCATTTCCCACATTCAAAAGTCTTCATACATTAGGAGGGTAGCCATATATCAAAAAACTCATTCATGCCACAAGTATGGATTCTCTATCAAGGTTATCATCATGGTTTTTGAAAGAAAATATTTTTTATTTAGACATAATGAGCTGACAGGCCACCTAATATAAAGTGGTTACTGCCACTCATAAACCAACAACAATACGACTCCAGTCTTCCCCTGCAGAAGTATGAAAAGGCCCAAGTCACATTGCATTGCGCACATCACTATGAGACCAGGATGTAATGTTTTACACACCTGTAATTTTACCACACTGAACTACTTCATCAATGTCAAATTAAAAAGGGAATTGTAATTCCATGTGATCAGGATATTTTAGCAAGAGAATGTATCTTATTCTAAGATTAGCTGTCAACACCTACATTAAGTGGCCACCATCCTCACATCTACATTATAATCATTTTACAACTTAAAATTGCTACGTAAAATAAATCAAGTAAATAATGGGAGGTGATAAAAGTCGTAGCCCCTCTGTCCCCTCGCAGCCAGCCAGATGTACACAACGTGATACGCACCGGGCACAAAGCAGATCATACCAGCTACGAAGAAAACTGCACCTTGGAGTCCGTTTTCTGGCTCCGCCACAGCAAAAGCACCCATACCAATAAGACCCACTCCGACTATGAGTAGTACGACTGCTGCACAAACAGTTTTCCAATTCTCTCGGACTTTAGGGTGGTTCCAGCAGTATGTTGACTGTGTTGCTTCTACGTATTCGTGTATAAGTGAATCTGAATCCCGTGAAGTGGTGTCTTCTGTACATTTGTATGTTTTGCTGAGGAAAAATGATAAGTTATTATTATTAAATTGTTTTGAACCACAAATACTACATTAGGCTTGTTATAAAACAAGATTAGGTCATAGGAACCTGACCACTGAAAGGAAATAGGTATAAATAGCTAATGTTTACACACTCATTGTTCACAGTGTCTTCTAGCCCCAAACTATACATAGCTTGTAATTGTGAAACTCAGATTTGTGTTGGGCAGATAAATTATTTGTCTACATCTACTTTGTATCAAATATTCAAGACAAACTTTTCTCTTCCATATGAACATTTTGTGTAACAATTAACAAGTTCCGTTGAATTTCTATTTGAATTGAACTTGTAGACAAGCCGTGTGAATATAAATAACTGCGCTAATCTATACAGGGGAAAGTTCATATATGAATATTAATTAGATCATGAAACACTAAGTAAGGCTTTCTTAAATAGTTTGGGGACATACCAGTTAGTATCTAATAAGTTTAAATATAGTATTGATGTAATGGTAGAACATGCAGCATCATATTTCATATATTTATAGGCAATCTAGTCATCAATAAGGAACTAATAAAGCAATGAATGAATGACTCAGGCACCAAGTACCTACTACAATAGTACTCAGGGTGCATTGATTTTCTAGAGTAGGTTACTGATCTAGATTAATTACAAATATTAGCGGCAATTAGTAGCAGAATGAGGCGCGAACAGCAGGCAACGGACCGCAAGTTCATACGCCTTTGGCCCACTGAGAAACGTGCGTCAGGTTGGCCGTAAAAGGTCAAGATCGCCCTGACATTTTGAGACAAAGAAAACTTCCGTTTATAAAATGTAAGCTTATGGTTTCTGCCTAGGGATGTGGGGACTACACTGACCTGGATATAAAGTCTGCTCCATTCTTGAATTTGTTCTGTAGAGGAGATCTATCCCCGGTTGCACCGTACACTTTTATTGCTTCGTCGGTTTCCTCCTCGAACGCGTCGTCGATTGAAAAACGCTTTTCACTGTTGCCAAACGCTCGGGTCATTTTAATAGTGTATTATTGGCTTGGAGAAGGATATTTAAACATAACAAAATACACTTTCGACGATATACTTTGAGACAAAAACACAGCAATCTGTTTGCTTGTTTGCTTGCACAGCCAGCTGTCACGCTGTCAGTAAGTCATGCATGTCAGTCGGTCAGTCAATCGATATCAATAATGATATTTTAAATTGATTACTCGATTACCGATATCTGGTTTTACGAAACTCTAATTTCGACTTACGTATGCTGAGCACGGTCGAATGTTGCGAATCGAGTGTTGATGTCGAAGTTGATGTGTGAGGTCGAAACTAATAATGAAAACAGGTATTGTAATTATGGAAGTGATACCAGTCAGAAGAAAATGTATATGTAACGTAACATGTAAGCTCATAAGTAAATATGTATAGTGTAGGTTTTAGTTAGTGCTAATAATGATTTGAAGACAAGAATTTTAATCTTGATTTACGATTGACGTAGTAACAAGTAATCTATGATTACGGTTTACATAATGATAATGAAAAAGAATAAACTTATACCATAAATTACAAGGAATCCTAGTGCCGTACAAAAAAGATCGATATATTAAAATATCGATATCTTTCCTTAGAATTATCGATATTGTATCTATATCTTGAATCGCGATATATCAATATTCGATATTTATTTTGGAGTATCGAATTCGTATCATTTTGATATATTTTTCAACGCAACTCTGGTTTCGTGTTTATCCTTTTGTGACAGTACCTGACAATAGAAGCCGCTTGACAGGCGAGCACATCAAACAGAGAGTGCTTTTAATGTCCTTAACTGATGATTACTGGTTTGATTAGGCTCGAGCATTAATGAAAAATATTATTTTCTTGATATGTAATATTATTTTCTTTACGAATTTTGTATGCTTTGGAACTTGGAACTATGTATGAATAATCATGCGAAAACTGCGATTAATCGATTATTTGATATTTTACATTCAATAAATTATCGATACTGTGTAAAAATTTCGAAAGGATAAATATCGATATATTTCTTTCCCTTGCCCATCCCTAGTGCAGGGTAATGAGTGTGGCAACGTTTTATTTTATTGTTAGTAACTCGATACTCAATGATTTATTGCATTCCATGATGGTAATGGGAGGGTTATTCCAATAATATCATTAAATTAATTGAGTTTTTCTTGGACCCTATTGGACACTCAATACTGATTAGATCAGAGGGGGATTAGAGGAGGACGAATATGTGTTTAAGAATGTCAAGAAATAATTTCGTCCTCTTAACCTCTGCGGCCGTAGTGGCAAGCAAAGGGGTTAGAGATCTGATCTGTCGCAAGGGTACATAAGGAGTTGACGTAGTGGATAACATTTAGCCCTAAATAATCGGTCTGTCTCTCGTGGCAGGGTAGTATGCGGCTGTATTTCAACGGACCAAAGGGAGCCTTCGACGCAGACGGCGATTTTGCCATACCCAAATCTGTGTTATCTGTGATCGGCAGATTCAGAGCTGTCAAAAGTGTCAAAACAAAAATATAAACAAAGAAACGTCAAAACCACATGCGCGAATGTATGTCGTGTTGATGAAAAATAACTTACCATAATTGGTTAAAACACCATGGTAAATAAAGACTGGGGCAAAGTGAAGCCGGCCCTATCCGAGCCCGTGTTAAGATGCATCAGGTCACAGAGTTTTCAAGCCATGACTCCAATTCAAGCCGCTGTAATACCCCTTATTCTGACGTGCAAAGATGTTGTCGCCGAGGCAGTGACTGGGTCAGGAAAAACCCTCGCATTCGTGATACCAATGCTCGAAATGATGCTTAAGAAGGAAAAGGACAGTCCGCTTAGGAAGGACTTTGTGTACGGAGTAATTATTTCGCCTACAAGGGAACTTGCGACACAGATTTTTAAGGTAACCTGTTTATCTGACGTCAAGTGCAGGCCCAGTCAGAATTAGAATTAGTATTATCCCAGCAACAATAATTCTTTATGTCATCTGTAATCATTTTAGGTCGTCGAAAAGTTTCTCCAAGAGCCGGAACTAGCTCACCTGACTCAGACCTTGCTAGTAGGGGGGAAGGCAGTCGACCTCGATGCCCAGGCCTTGCATAAAGGAGCTCACATCGTTGTCTGCACGCCAGGCAGGTTCGAGGACCTGCTTGCTGAGAGGAAGCAGCTCAATCTTGCTGGAAAGCTGAAGGAACTGGTAAAATTGTTAACAGTTAACATTAAGTTATTAAGTTAGTTATTTTATTTTATTTTAGTAACACAATCATTTTAAGAACATAGTTACTAACAAACTATGCATATTTCAATGGTCTATTAATATACAATTGATTTTATTTATATTAACAAATTCATAAGATAATTCATTATGGAGGCTTTAAAGTCAATCCTATAAATTTATTTTATTTTATTTATTTCTTTGTATTGAAATCTATCTTCTATCTATCTATATAAATAAAAATCAATTGCCAAATGTATGTAAGTGGATTACTTCAAAATGGCTGCACCTATTTGGATAATTCTTTTTTGTTTGTAATTGCCAGGATATGGCTTGTAACAAAGTTTATGGGAAACTCACATGATCAAGTCGGAAATTGGGAAAAACTAGAACCACATTGTTCTATGGCATTTTTGCCACTACGTCGTTTGACAGCGGATGAATCACATTATGACAATAATGTGTTTCAGGACAAAACAAAAACATCTGACAGGTCAGCTAGGAGGAGATGACACTAGTGACTGGTTTAAAAAACTTTCATCTCTTAAGTCACAACCTTATAATCGTTTAATTTTAAAAAAGAAGCATCCAATTCGTTTTAATAATATTGTATAATCTTATTTTCATTTTATTATTCAGGAGTTCCTAGTACTGGACGAGGCAGACCGTCTCCTAGACCTAGGCTTTAAGACGACCCTCACCACAATCTTCCAGTACCTCCCCAGGCAGCGCCGCACCGGCCTCTTCTCAGCCACGCAGACGAAAGAGCTCCAAGACCTGGTCCGGGCCGGCTTGAGGAACCCAGTGGTAGTCAGCGTTAAGGAAAAATCGTCAATAAGCACACCAATACTACTAGAAAATTACTATGTGATAGTTGAGCCGGAGGATAAGTTTTTGTTTCTGCTAAATTTTATAAGAAACAGAAAAATTGTGAAGGGCATATTCTTTCTGCCGACGTGCGCATGCGTGGACTATTGGGCGGATGTGCTGCCCGTGTTCCTGAACGGCACCAAGGTGTATGCGATGCACGGGAAGATGAAACAGAAGCGGAGCAAGGTCTTGGAGCAGTTCAGAGAAGATGAGAATACGATCTTGCTGTGTACGGATCTGTTGGCCAGGTGATTTATAATCGTAATTCATTATTTTAAACGAGCAATTCTTGTATATTTGTATAATAATAAATATTCGTGGACATATTTCACACAGCGCCATCTAGCCCCAAACTAAGCATAGCTTGTAATATGGGAACTAGATCACTGATAAAATACATGTATTCCTTTTTTATGTAAATATATACTAACACCCAGACATAGAACAAACATTTATGTTCGTCACACAAATGCTTGTCCTGGGTGGGAATCGAACCCAGAACAGTGCAGAAGGCAGAACTACTACCAACTGAGCTATGAGGCCAGTCAGAACTACTACCAACTGAGCTATGAGGCCAGTCAGAACTACTACCAACTGAGCTATGAGGCCAGTCAGAACTACTACCAACTGAGCTATGAGGCCAGTCAGAACTACTACCAACTGAGCTATGAGGCCAGTCAGAACTACTACCAACTGAGCTATGAGGCCAGTCAGAACTACTACCAACTGAGCTATGAGGCCAGTCAGAACTACTACCAACTGAGCTATGAGGCCAGTCAGAACTACTACCAACTGAGCTATGAGGCCAGTCAGAACTACTACCAACTGAGCTATGAGGCCAGTCAGTCATTAATATATAATCCGCGTATCTCCGAAACGGCTCTAACGATTTGGATGAAATTTTGTGTTTAGATAGGGTTTTGTTGTTTACGTTTACCTGTATAATTTTGTTTCTTGCAAAAACAAATATCTTCACAAAAAAAAAAATATTGTAAACTATGCTGAAAATGTAATACAGCGCCATCTCGTCAAGTTTTGTAGTACTTGATTGGTAATGTTACATGAAAAATTTATAATTTCATATAAAACGAGCGAAGCTCGGTCGCCCAGGTACAACAATATTAATTAGGATATTTTGCCAATATATATCCTCTATACATATGATGTTATATCGCAGAGGTGTGGACATCCCCTCGGTGGAGTGGGTGGTGCAGTGGGAGCCCCCCATCTCGCCGGCGGCGCTGGTGCACCGCGCGGGGCGCGCGGCGCGGGCGGGCGCGCGCGGCTACAGCCTGCTGCCGCTGCTGCCCACGGAGGAGGCCTACGTGCCCTTCGTCAGGGCCAACCAGATGATCGAGCTGAGGGACTGGCGCGACAGCCAGGATCAAATCAAGATTACGCAAAAATTGAGAGATAAAGTGAGTCGGACACATGTGAACATGTGGGTTACTGTACAGAAACATCATACATTTTTAACAGACTTCAAAAATTCAACTTCTCAATTCGATAGTATTTTTTTTATAACCCATTTGCTCGTAATGCGTCTCTTATTTCACCAATTTCAGTATCGTAATGTCTCATTACGCACTTGTGCGTTATTGTAATGTAAAACGAACGTTACTTAAATCTTAGCAGAGTTTTTATGTCAGACAAGTGGTCAACATTTTATGAATAACATTAACTTACAAAATATAATAAATAAATATTTCATTCTTGAATTTAATTAATTTTGACAATAAATTACAACCATTTATCTGTAACAAAAACACAAAAATGTTAATTATGTTTGTTACCTCAGAACTTTCGAGTGGGTGAACCCATTTTGATAGTTCTTTTTTTATTTGAAAGCTAGTGCTTCCTATGTGCCATTTCATTTTGGTCCAGTTCTGACAATGGCATCCATGAGAAAACCATATGTCTTAAATTTGCATTAAGTGTGTGTGCATCGACAAATGGACGAATAACTCAATATCACGCCAACAGATTTCCATGATTCTTTTTTTATTGGAAAGGATGCAAGTCGGCGTCTGTGCCCCTGGTCCTAGACTTCACGACCCTCGGCAGTGAGGAGTTCACAAAGAAGAATAGTATACCCTCAAAAAGCTCAAGTTCAGTAGAATTACCTAAAGCCACTCCCATTGTGGTGTAGACGATCTGTTTGTAATTTCCAGGTGCTGTCAATAATACACAACCTCCAGAAGAGAGACCGAGCAATATTGGATAAGGGTCAGCGCGCCTTCGTGTCCCACATGCGCGCGTACTCCAAGCACGAGTGCAACATTCTGCTGCAGTTGAAAGAACTGCCTCTAGGTCGGTCCGAGGGAATCTGGTGCGGGTCATGGAAACTGACTGATCACTGGCTCATAGCTCAGTTGGTAGGGAGCTACCAAGCTATGAGCCAGTCTGCGCTGTAGGTCGTGGTTCGATTCCCTCAGGAAATATGTTTTGTTCAGTCTGGGCGTAAATATGTAGGAGGTTCTTAATTCGTCTATATATATTTGTTTTGCCACTTCAATTCGCCAATTGTGGACCGATTTATGAACTTTTTATTTGATAGGATGTACATCCGAGGTGGTCCCATAGAAATTTCAAGAAGGAATTCCAATAAGAGTTTAAAAATTAGTGATAAAGATATCCAAGTTGGTATATATCGTTATATAAGTCAAAGTCATTTATTCATTTTATTCTACGAGTATACTAGATGACCCAGTGAACTTTGTATATCCTAACCGCCCTGCTGTTCTTTCCATGAGTAACTGTTGGTCGGATAGCGTTTGAACAAGCGCTAAACTTAGTTTTCAGAACGCATGCTCCCATACAATACAATAAAAAAAATACTTTATTGTACACCAAACTTAATATTATGATCAAAATAAAATGACCGTACCTATTTATAAAAAAAAAGATATTGACGTTTCCAAGTAAGTTTTTAAGAATTCAAAGTAAATAAAGATGTTTTTTTTTACTTAGTAAAATACTTGGCAGGTCACATAGCCACAAGCTACGGGCTGCTGAAGCTGCCGCTGATGCCAGAGATACAGCAGCAGCACAAGGAGCAGTTCGCGGGGCCCCGGGAAGAGATACACTTCAACAGCATACCGTACCGGGACAAGCAGCGCGAGGCCAGCCGCCAAGCCAAGCTGAAGGAATACAAACAGACCGGAGTCTGGCCCACCAATAAGAAGAAAAAGCTGGTAATTTGTCACATTCCAGTAAATGCCTAACACACACTACGATGGGTAGTCGCAGATGGCATGGACAAAACCAAGAACCGATAACAGAGTTCATGTTCACCACACTTCGCTTCTATGGCTAGGTCACTACTTACGGAGCTTTCGTTTTAGAAACCTCTACAGTATTCCGTAGACCTGCCGCCAAGCTGAACTAGATAAATGCAGAAATATCTGGAATCTGGTCTAACTCATTACATATTTAATAGGAAAAATAACAAGCAACTGATTTTAAAATCCAGTAAACCCAATACTCAATAATATTTTCATCGTATGTTTGTGAAATTTTGGGTGCATTATTTTAAACCTCCGAAAATACGGTGCCAATTTTATTGGAGGTTAAGAAAAAATGGCGTGGTATTCTGATATTCAGCTCAGATACATTCAACATTAGAAAACTAATCAACAATTTCATTTTAGGTCCAAACAAAACCTTGGGAGCAAACCAAGCAGAACAAAGAAGAGAGGAAGCTCAAGAGGAAGAAGCGGAAAGAGCAGAAACAGCACCAAGAGGGGCCGGGGAAGAAGAAACGGCGCGCAGTCACCCAGGAGGAGCTGGCCGAGCTGGCCGCAGATGTCGCGCTCATCAACAAGCTCAAGAAACGGAAGATCAGCAAGGAGCAGTTCGACCAACAGTTTGGTGCCGATTAAAAGACGTTGCAAAAAGAAACTGGCTTTTCTTTTATCATGCCTTCCTCATAGGTAGAGATAGTTTCGATAAACGAAGCTGCATGTTTAAGATATTGGTAGCTCCTGTGAGCCAAAAAGTTGTTGCCCGTGACTTCATTTTTCGGTAATCTTTGGGGTGTTCAGTTGCTCGCGTCTGTAGGTGAATATCCTCACGTGAGTTCCTACACGTGGCCCCTGGGTGGTGCTAAAGGAGCAACAAAAAGTAGCAGTAGAACTTGTGCTAAGTTCGCCCGGAGAAGTACTGCTTTCACAATTAATAATCTGCCGCCAAGCAGTGGTGCACTCGCATTGCTGTTCCAGTGGAAGGGTGTGGGCGCTGGTGAAACGTGGTGCGACTTAGGCCTTCTCATACTTCGGTCGGGAAGGACCTAAATCGTACTGCAGTTATGGGCGAAGGTAACCACTTAACATCAGGTATGCCTTTAGCTCGTCCCGTCACAATAATTCCATAAAAAAAATGTTATCATAAAAGGGTTGAAAGAATACGACCAATGAAAATAGTAAAATAGACATTTTATTTCAGTTAAATCGCAATAGCAACACTGAGTAGGTACTCACTAAACACCAAGACACAATTGAATCGACGCGCGACATGTTGCAAGCTCTCGCGGTAACCGTGCTAACACTTGAACAAGTAGAGTAGCAAGGGGCGAGAATATAGCCGACAACCCTAATTGTAGTTTAACAATTAATTTTGATTATCCGAGACAACTTGAGCCCTTAAAGGTCTTCCTATAACTTGTTATTTAGACTGTGCTTATTACCGGTATAATACTAACGGTAAATTTTATATCTAAGTATCGTATAGACACGTCAATATTTCGTGTGTCTATTACGTGTCATAGGAGTTCCATAGGCACAAGCACACAGATATGTGAGGTTACCAGTGTTAGCTAGTCTTATTTGTTAAGATTGTGTGTTCTAACCCCCTGCCTACTCTCAACAAGTAAGAGTGAATCACGGATCTACCACGGGAGCCAAATCAGAAGGATATGGCGCCCGTGCACGCTATGTACCGCGTTATCAATACGGCGAAACAAAACATGAAGAATGCGAGCCAAATCATTGCGACAAAAAATTCTGAAGAATTTGGCACGGGAGCCAAATTCTTCTGCCACATATTTTCCAGTTTTCAGTTCTACGATATGCCAGTTTCCTCATGTTTTCCTTCACCGCATTGATAAGGCGGGTCGCACATAATTTTTCCATAAGAAACTATGGGTAGTTTTGGATTTGACTGATCGCTTAAGCACCACGCTTCAAGTCTCATATTGTGAATAAATGATCTCTATCCTCCTTCCTAATGGGGAGGTAATTGGGAGACAAGACAATTTCTCTATAGCACAACGAGGAAAATAAATTTCTTTCAACTCGCCTCTTGAAATACTCTTTGAAGTGTAACCTAGCACTCTCTCTTATCACCTGTATCGAATGTAAATTCAGCTAATCAGATAATTGGTCAAATTAATTGGCACGTCGACAATAGCACCATTCAATACATTCCTGTTGTCTCCATCGATCAATATTCAACGATTTTACAAATACATAACACAGATTAAATATTAGCGAAGTAACCTAACGGGTGAATAGTTGACTTATCAAGAATATTGCCAATGTAATAAAAATATGACCCAAAAAAAAAAACTTTAGCGTCCTGGGTCTAGTTCTAATACTTTACAGAATCATTAAGCTGCACCGAAATTAATTAATCCTCAACTATTCACTCGACTGTTATAGTGAATTTTTATGAATTGCCAAAATAAGTTCCTTAAAAATCCGCATCATGGCCGCGGGTCGCACGTTGTGCGTTAATATATCTTACTATTTTCAATTTTGTGACCACGAGTTTTTAACCAAAAATTAAATACGTATTTACAATAGCGTGGCCTTTATGTGAGATACGATTGATAACTCTTGTCACACATTAGTTCAGTCTAACTTATAAGGGACATATTGTGCGATTCCTATCTCAAAAACAAAGACAGACAAGAAAATATTGCCTGTACATACACAAAATTACATTTTTTTCTTATTTTAATTTACGCTGCAGCCAAACCAACGTGTTGCATTTAGTTAAAGTCTTATAAAAATAGCCAATGGTAGTTTTAAACTGTAACCGTGCATTTGTCACCGTATAGCTACACCAGTGTTGCCACTAATCGGTATGTAACGTTAGTTTGGCCGCAGCGTTACAAATACGGAAGTTCATATATAAGTTCGAAGTCAGTATTGAATTTCCTTAAATTTGAGTCATTTTTGAACTTGAATTTATTTGATGATACATGAAAGAAAGAAAATAAATCATCAATGGTGAGAATGAATCAATCACATAAAGACCACAGAACATACAACAATATTAAGGGAAGCATCTAAAGCAAGGTGGCAGCACCGTCAATATAAACGTCAAATAAAACTCAACATTATCGTCATACACAGTGGGTTCAATATCGCTCCCCACCGCTCTATAATGGTTAAAAACGCAATTTTAAAATGTAAGCTTCACAAAAATTTACATAAATACAAATTCAAAAGTAAAAAAAACAAGCATTTTCCATACAAATTCATCCACTTGTCATGATATCAAACGAACATCTAATTACGCCATCTTAATAATACAAGAAAAAATGAAAATAATAATACTAATTAATAACTTTAGACTATAATACTTGCCGCGCGGGCGCGACATAACTTATCCTGTCAAAATGTCAAATTTCATTAGTTATTTGACTAGCTGTCAAAAAAACCACCAAAGGTTGTTTTCAACACATTTTTCTAAAACATTATTTTTTCTTAATTATACAATTTAATAATCGTTTCACGGAGTTATTATTAATTAATATAATTTATAACGGAGTATATTACGTGGCACCCTTCTATGACAAAAACAGGGCACTTCAGGTCTTAAACATAATTAAAAAAAAAAAATATCGCTCTACATTGAAATACTATTTTCATAATTAATGTCAACAATAACAATGTAAATTACACTTAGTATCAAAGAGTTAAGAAACATTTCACAAAAACGCTAACAACTAACAAAATCGAAATCTAAAAGCCTTTTCAAAAAGTATATTATTAATGCGTTGAGCCAGCGATTATTATAAAGCGTATATCATATTCAATGTTATGTTAAGCACCAAAATATTGGACTCTTAAATATACAACGCCCCACGAGACCAGAAAATAATTGCGTTAAATATCTTAAGAGTTAGTATGTTTTTCTAAATAAATAAGAGGAAAAAATTGTTCATCTGTCGATAGTTCATCTTAGAATTATATTATACAGAATTATTAAGCTGCATTTAAATAAAGTTATGTGGTGATACAGATTCCAAAATTTATTTGGCCTAGGCGGAAAGAGTTCGCCGGGGAAACAGCTGCTGGAAGAAACAGTGGAGTATGTAGTCACTGCACAGCCACAAAGGAATCTAAATCTATGACAGCACTTGAAAGGTTAGTAAATAACAGATGGTGTCCACAGCAGACACTGCAAGAGTTCTGCCAACGAATAACCCTCACGTATTATTATTCGTGTTACCGATATATTTACCATGATTTGTGAGTTTTGTTGACTGCCGATATTTCGACGCAGTTACATGCGTCATGGTCCAGGGCAAACTGAAGTCTTTGCGAAGTGGAGTGTGCAAATCATTGGCAGACATATCGGTCTACCCTCTTGCGCACTCGTTTTGTACGTTCGACCGCGTCGCCGCGTCGTCACAAATCATGGTAAAAATCTCGGTAACACGAATAATAATGTTCATAACCATGATAGTTTTAAAATAAAAGTCCTCACGTATGGTAAGGAATTGGGCTTTATAGGGTAGAGTAAGCCATAGGGGGACAATGAACACACCCCTAGCGGGACGTCAGTGCAGGATTTATCAACCCCACTAATTTGTAAGGATATATTTCATCACAACTGACAGGAAGATATTCTCCTATAATTGCCGGATGACGTCATAAACAAAACAGTGAAAGATTTATTAATTGACTTAAGAGTTCAATGTATTTGACTTTCAAGACAAAAAACTGGATGCAATGCATCCGTTCTCGTGGAACATAGTATAATTAGAAATAGAACCCCAACTGTAACTTTTATAACGCGATGAAGAGTCCGAAATATCCTAGAATAGACTTTAAGGAATTTCGGAGAACTCACATTCAAAGTGTACAGTTAGTTGCAACAATAAATAGCTATTACAATATTGACATTAGAAACACTTACATCTAGTTAGTAAATAGATCCAATTTACATCGATATCATAAGAAATATAGCCGTAGAGTATATATTTGTTCATATTTCATCCCGGCCCTTACGAAGTTATGTTCATATATTTGTGACACGAATTAACAATAGCACATCGAGACTTTGATATATCTAATACGAATGATAACACAAGTTTACGTTTGGGGCACTATCATAGCAGCACACAAGCAGAGGCGACAGTACAGAATGTTGTAGATGATTGGGGCCAATTTCATGGCTTATATTATGTATTTAGCTATGTACAGATTTTTATAAAATCAACTGACACTCTGGCCGTATACTGAGCGATATTCATTTTTATATTTACGGGGTTTTATAGCGTGTTAACCATAACATTTGTGCCAACGTTACGAAACGTGTCAGTCGGCGAAATAAATTATATTGTTATGCAATAAAACCCATTAAACAGAAAATATTAATGTGTGTTTATCGCGAAAGTTTAAGAAATGATTACTATACGCGAGAGTCGATTATACTCAAATAAAGGAAGCAAAATTAAAAAAATCAGGAAATGCGTGTACAAGTAATGTCGCTTCTACCCAGTTAATGTGCAACCGACGTCTAAATGCAAACTGTTACAATACAAATGTTGATTTTATCAATGGTCTAATGAAAATAAGGCACCGTACGCTTAACTATTATATTTACAATATAAATAAATAACCACCCTATGCTTAGGGGATGTCCATTTATTACCGAAGGAGGAAATAAAAAAATAATTGTGCATGCGATTGTCGGCGTCAAATTTAGATATTATGCGCATACTAACTTTTGAGTTGTTCTGTGACATTACGTCTAATAACAAAACGTTCTGTGTAGGATTGATACTATGTCATCAATATATTTTAAAAAAATTGTACCTTTTCTTATCTTGTTGGTTACACTCGGGGATAAATTGTATCACCACTGAACTCTATTAGTATTGAACTAGATAGGCGTCCGTGATTATGTTAGTATCTAATTGATTGATGCCATTTTGGCGCTGTATCAGAGACGAGTGTCCAAGGAACTAAATTATTCTTTGTTACTTCGACAGCCGCAGAATACAAACGCATTGACAAAATTTGTTCGAGAACTTTCAAATTGGAACATAATTTATCATGTCATTGATTTAAAATACGTGTGAAAATTTTAATCCGCAAAATAGGAATTTGCATTTTGATTGCAAAATCTGAAATCTACCTGTTACAAAAGATTTCTCTCTGCATCTATTTCTGCATTGTCTGTATTAATATAAAAAAGTGACCTTTGCAAGCTTTGGGCCAAAATGGATACTAGCTAATATTTTTACCTATTTGCACAGAACATAGGCACATCATTTCTAGTCAAACATATAACAAATAATAAATGAACATACCCATACATAGTAATTCTCGTCATACAAATAAATTGGCCACTAATTATTGTCAACATTATTGCTTATTGTAATGATTTTTCGTAATGTCACTGTCATTTTATTTGACACAACGACAGTTTGCCGCAATTCGAAAGGCACTTGTCATCTGCCTTCATACTAACTATTAATTACAACTGTCAATCGTTTTCACAGATAAAATAACAGTTTCAACTGAACAACTTTCTATAGGATATCATTTGAATAATCTAGAACAGTCTGATCAAAAGATTCTTCAAAACATATAACATAGAAAGGTGATTTCGTAATTCATTGCCGACCTTTTATTACACTAGAATATACGCAAAAAGTAAAAATTTATTCGAAGAATTAAACTTTCAAGACTCCATAAAAAAGTCTACTTCAAGACTCGAAAAGTCCATAAAATACTTGTTGCCCTATAATCATTCTTGAATTTATCCATTTAAGATTCAATTTTATTTTTGGAACATTTAACTAACTTGGATCTTTAAAAATTGAGAATTGTTGTATACTTCTAGAATATATATTTTCATAGAATTCAGCAGCGGGGAAGCTTGTCTAAATGTTCTTACAGATCATTAAGTTAAGCTACTCTCCGCCTAGTCTGTAGTTGGATGGGTGACCGTTTAGTGATATTTGAATAGAAGAACTTTCGCGCTTCTGACTTCCGTATATTAATGCCCGTATATTATAGGGTAGTTTGTAATAAAAGATCAACAACTAACTCCCACCTACCGTCTTCCCTCAAGTTTACACCTCATCGGGAGCCATGTCCTCGGCCTCGTGGTTCTGCGGGGAGGGGGACGGCTGCGGGGAGGGGGTGGGCGCGGGGGCGGGCGCCGGTGCGGGTGCGGGGGCGGGCGCGGCGGCGGGCGCCTTCACAGCCGCCTCGAGGGCGCGGATTCGATTCTCCTGCTTCACTATCACCGACTTCAGTTTGCGGATCTCATCAGCGAGGTCGGAGAGCATTTTCTCCTGGAAAATAATTACAAAAATATTTTAGTTATTGTAGATACAAATATAATTTAACGTATTTATTCATGTAAGAAATACTTATATTTTTTTCTATTATTTATTTCGCGGGTCTCGGTAAAAGGATTATACTGAACGTGGCGGGAGTGGTATATAACAAGCGGCGGGACGAGCTGAAGGCCCGCCTGGTATTAACGTGCGGTCAACATCCTTATTGGTGGCAAGGCTCATGTTTAGGGACTCAATAGGTTTTTCTTCGCTGGCCTAAGTGTGCGGTAGCGTAGCATTGGTGGGCGTGACCAGCTCGCTCCTGCGCGGGAGTGGGAGACCCGCTTCTATCTGATAAACTACCTCCGCTTTTTAGGGTTCCCTTCCAAAGGGTAAAACGGGACCCTATTACTAACACTCCGCTGTCCGTCTGTCACCAGGCTGTATCTCATGAACCGTAATAGTTGGAGAGTTGAAATGTTCACAGATGATGTATTTCTGTTGCCGCTATAACAAAAAATACTAAAAAACTATAAAATAAATGTTTAAATGGGGCTCTCATAAAAAAGCGTGATTTTTATTTTTAGTTAGTTTTGCTCGATATTATAGATAACGGTAAGGAACCCTTCGTGCGCGAGTCCAACTCGCACTTGGCCGATTATTTTTCACTCACCGTGGCGGGCGTGGGGGGCGGCGGCGTAGCGTTGGTGGGCGAGGAGTCGTCCCGCTTGTGCGCCGGAGTGGGCGAGCGGTCCTTCTCCTTGCTGGTGGCGAGCGCGTTGCTCTTCTTCGTCACGTGGAGCTGCGTGGCGGCGCGGCCCGACACGTAGCCCCCCTGTACGACAAGAGCGCGCTCCTGCAGTTTGGTAGGGGATCCCTAGCCTATAGCATCTGTCTTTTACTGTTTTGTTGGCTTTGGAGGAGGGCTTATTGGATGTGTACGCGTTTCGTCCGTGAATTTTATGAGATTTTTGGTGACCTGTGGGATTTTTAGCTGAGACTCCATTAAGAAGGGAGATAATAATGTCTAGGAGACTTGAATCTCTAGTCGATTGAGATAAAATAAGATCATATATCAATTACGTTTACTGTTATTTAGCAACGGCACGTCAGACTATATCTAATAATTAGAACTGCAATCTGGGAACTAAAAACTAATATTTGGCGACAGAAAGGTAATATGTGTGGGGTAACATTTAAAACATCGGAATTTCTTAAAAAAAACCCAGATTAATCAGACTATATTAAATTTTATTGATTATTAAAAAAATTGGATTAACGAGCGCTAGAAGGTGCCAATACAAAAAAACGTTTTTATTTTTTTTATAAATTAAAAATAATAGATATTGTATCGCTTTCATAAAATATGACTTTGCTGCGGTTAAAGCGGTGAGCATCCGGAACGAGTACGTGCGAGAATCAAACCCGCTACTCCCATTCTGCTACTCTAACTGCCCATTACTTTTGATTTATTTATTTTATTTAACTTGTATTGTAAGTATGGTGTTTAATTTTACTTTAAACGAACAATTATTTGCATTCTTATTTATTTCGCATATCTCAGAAACGGTTCTAACGACTTGAATGAAATTTTGTGTTTAGATAGGGCTTTGCTATATAAGTTCACCGGTATAATTGCATTCCTTGAAAAAACGCATATTTAAAAAAAAAAAGTTGTTTTTTATAATAAACAATGCTGAAAATTTAACACAGCGCCATCTCTTAAATTTTTGTGGTACTTGATTGATCAACTTCAATAAAGTAAATTTCACATAAATCACTATTTTTAAAACGTGGTAGTACGTACTGGTTGTGTAACGTTATATTTTAGTTTTAATAAACGAATTGAATTGAATTCACCGAGGTTGATTTATAAAAGAGTATAAATAATGTTGTTTTAAAGTTAGTGTAAAAAATATCCCACAAAATCACAAATCATTCAATTACAAAGTTAGATGCACACACAACACTCAAATTACGGGTCTCGTTAATAAAGCCAACAAATTAAGATAGATGCTAGGCAGGCGGCACATACATACTTAGCAGCTATTAAGGTTAAACAGTGCCTGTAATTATGTTCCCATTTTCAACCCCTAATTGCGGTCGAATAAGTTATGATATATCAATTTTAAAAGCTGTTTCATGATTTTAAATCAGTCTAGCTACCGCAAATGACAAGCTAACATGATTTTGTCCCCCTTCTTATTCAATTTTGTTATTTTTAAATGACACTTCAATATTTGCGGTAACTAGACTATTTGTATTGTATTTGCCAAGGTGATGATAAGAAGTATAAAAAATTGGCACCAGAAAGAAGCAGCGACAAATGCCAAAATTTCAGAGCGGAAGTAAGTAACGTTGTTACGGAAAGCAGACACCAAAAGAAACTGCGTTCACTTGCAGAATTCAGTCTTCGTAACGCTTCATAAATCTACAACACAAATTGTACCAGAATTCCACCATATCTGTTCAGTTGGAGCTCAAACTATTTTAGGCATGTAAGTCACTTAATAGAAACCGAGTGTTCTCTTTAATCTCAGTCTTCAAGAGTTCATAACGTGGGAATCCCACCCACACATTCTTTAAACAAATCTTTAAAGAGAAGAGAAGATTATATACACTAAGAAGAACACAAACTTACCTTCGTGTTAATCAACATCAACGTTAATACACTCATACCTCTGCACTAGGATTCCCTGTGTCGCAGATGGCATGGACGAACACAGAAACACAAGACAAACACCCAAGACCCGAGAACAAACTTCATGCTCACCACACAAAGCGTGCCCCGGCCGGGAATCGAGCCCGGGACCCCTCGCTTCGAAGGCAGGGCTACTACCAACTAAGCCACGGAGCCGTCAACCAACAACCAACATCGAAGGCCATGCTTCACAAGTATAACATACAAGGCACATAATAACCGTCTCAGACGGTGAAGACAGTAGATTGCGATCTCTTCGAGTTAGAAGAGCATAACCGTTCAGAGCCATAAGTCATCCACTATCTCTGAGCTTCTACGATAGTGGGCTACTTGTATGACTTTGTTCAGATGGCGGAACGAAGTGTAGCGCATTTTTGACATAATCAAAAAAAGAAGGAAGAGATATAGAGAGAGTTCTCTCAAAGGTTCTAAACCTTGTCCCCCCGTTTAGGTGCCACAGGAACAACCCCAAGTAGCAGTAGAACTTGTGCCAAGCACACCTGGTAATCTGCAGCCAAGTGGTGCATTCGCGTAGAAAAAAAGATCGCCTGATGTTTATATGACAGTTTTGCTTCTTTTCAGTACAAAGTAATGAGAAAAGAAACTAGTTTCGTATACACGAGGGAGTGGCAGAGAGAGGGGATAATATATATTTTTATTCTTTCTTTCCAACAGGGGCGTTGAGGATGTAATTATTATTAAGGATGGGGAATTGTATGACCGGGAAGGAGGTGGCAAATAAAGCCATATGTTGTTGTCGGCGTCTTCTCCTGCGAGACCCTCGACCGCCGGGAGATTTGCTCCGTCTGACAGCGCGTCGGGGTATAAATCCGCTTGGTTACTCTTGTGAGTGGGTAAAATGGAGGGGGGTTTGAAATGTGAGCAAATTTATACCTTCAAATTTCAAGATACATGTGATGGGGATGTAAGGCGTGAATTATACAGAAACGGCGTAAAATGAAGGTGCGGCAAAGGCGCAGCGCAATCATGATGCCGCTTCCAGACGTTTCATAGATGTACGAAGGCAAGTTCGTACATTTTGTATGAAACAAGTTTTGTTGCCTGTGCGCATCGCTAGCAGTTGCGACTGGAGGGATAGCGTGTCTTCTGAATAGAAAGACATGCTATCACAAAGCCAGCCTCTATAATGAATCATTAAGGCGCCTCTTCGCTTCTTTGATATAACTTAAGCCTTGCCTTGTCTGTTCCTGCGCCGTGTCTTCATCTTACGCCGTTTCTGTATAATTCATGCTTTGGATGGGATGGGGGAGTGTACTGTGATCGGGACGTGATGAGGGCGGGAAAGGGGGGTGGTACCTTGAGTGACATGGTGCAGGGCTCGGCGTCCTCCCCAGCGATCCACTCGTCCGCCGTGAGGGAAGCCTCGTCTGACAGCGTGTCGGGGTACAGATCCTCTTGGAACAGCTCTGATTTTCGGGGCACTGTCATTGATACCACCTGGGGAAGACAGAATACCATAGCATAGTTTACAGACAAGATTTAAAAAAAAAAAATCAAAGTATTTATGTTTTTAATTGCTTTTTTTATACAGAAATTAAATAAAAGTAGATATATTTTGACCACAATCGCACTATTAAGCGAGGTGGGTATTTATTTAATGTAACCGCTTTTTAATCGTGAACATATGTTATATTTAATATCACAAGACATGGCAATATGACAAGTATGGTATCTATCATATGACAAGTATTTATCTGACATATGACAAGTATTTTTCTGACATATAACAAGTATTTATCTGACATATAACAAGTATTTATCTGACATATGACAAGTATTTATCTGACATATTGTATGACAATTATTTATCTGACATATGACTAGTATTTATCTGACATATGACAATTATTTATCTGACATATGACAATTATTTATCTGACATATGACAATTATTTATCTGACATATGACAAGTATTTATCTGACATATGACAATTATTTATCTGACATATGACAATTATTTATCTGACATATGACAAGTATTTATCTGACAATATGACAAGTATTTTTCTGACATATGACAAGTATTTATCTGACATATGACAAGTATTTATCTGACATATGACAAGTATTTATCTGACATATGACAAGTATTTATCTCACAATATGACAAGTATTTATCTGACAATATGACAAGTATTTATCTGACATATGACAAGTATTTATCTGACAATATGACAAGTATTTACCTGACACAAGCCGGAGTTGTTGAGCCTGTAGAACTTGGCGATCTCGCAGGTGGCCACGTCGCAGCCTCGCTTCGGCATCAAGCCGATACCTGCAAACGGAACACGTATATAAGCCGATATCTACAATAGCGCGTTGATGCTGCCCAGTATTTAAATCCAGCATGAAAAGTTACTGTTCAAAATAAACTGTATTATTATAAAATAATAATATAGTTAAACAAAATTTGAAATCTTTCGTTTCCTATATAATATACAATCTATGCTTTTATTAATATTAAACAATGCCTTTTTACAGTAGCGAATCCTTTACATTGCATATATAATAGATAGATGACATTTTATTGCACAACAGCCAAAGATAACAATACTTTGAAAATAGAAGTCATAACTAACAAAAAGGTGACACAATGGGCGGTCTTATGGCTATAAAGCGATCTCTTACAGACAACCTTTGGATGGACAAGAATGTATCGTTAGATACATGTATTTTATTGTTAGTTTGATTGATTTTCCTATATTTTTGGATGATCCTGTCTGTATTTAATAGATCAATGAACTTGTTAATTTTTTTTTAAGGTTGTTGCTACCTCTAACTCAAGGAGCCGTCAAATTCTATTGTGACTTACCTCTCTGAGGGTCTGGGGTTTGGAAGGTGTTGATGTAATGAACGAAAGGTGGCTCGGGCGTCACCTGAAACAAATCCATATTTGGAACATCAACTTTACGTACATGAGTGGTCTCACAACTTCTTGGTACTTCTACCTTCTGCGCTGTACAAAGCAGGACAAACATTTGCAGATCTTTTTATATACAAGTACCTATGGTACAGACTTGCGCAACAGCCTCGTATGTACCCACTGCAGGGACATCGGCCTACTCTCGATAGTTGAGAGTGAATGGGCTCTGATCTACCACGGGAGCCCAAGCCGGATTGGTAGATGTCACATGTTTTCATGAACCGAACCACTTAACATTACATAGGCCGCCACTAAAGTAGTATCCTCTTGCTAAAGTATATTTTTATTATCATGTCATAGGTCAGCGTTAGGGGTATATATACCCCAAGCTCGTTTCTCTCTTCGTTTGTAAAGAGTAGGACGGTGGGAGCACGACTAACCTCGAAGTAGCGTATGACGGAGTCCCCCTTCCCGCAGAGGTAGATGAGGTTGGTGTCGGGGTCGTACAGGGGGAACATGACCCCGTTGCTGGTGTCGATCTCGACCGTCACGATGGGCTCGCTCAGCGCGTCCGGGGTGCGCAGCGAGTACTGCCGCTCCGACATTCTACTGAACCTGAAGTTATAACGTACAATCTTATTATTCTTCTTTCGTGTTAGCCAACACCGGTGTCGGAGTTTTCTAGCCGCCCGAAGGCATCCAACATAGCTCGAGATCATACACTGCAAACGTGCATCACTTATGTCCATGAAAATAAATAATTTCATTTCACCAAAGGCACTTTCTGGGGATAAACAAATAACAGATAAACGCATTTATTAATAACAATAGTATTTACTTAAGGATGTTTTGTAAGACTACATTACACATGAAAAAATTAAATTATAATATAAATGTACAAGCAATCAATTCTTCTTCTTTCGAGTTAACATTCCAAACATTCCAAACTTAAATTAGGTTTTTGTAGAATTTGGCTACCTCAATGGCATTACAGGTAGCCTTATTGAGGTCTTCCCCCGTACCGGTGGAAGGGCACAAAGGGCAGACGAGTAGATGAGGCATGGTCTGGGTTGGGCTTCCACAGTCACAACCAGTTAAGTTGGAGATTAATAATAAATTAAAATATACTAAGATATTATTATATTTAATTTTAAGGTCAACTATTCTCAAATATACTTGGAGAATAGTTGACCTTGACTAGATTTAGTTGTAGGGACTCACCCGGTGGTGAACACGAGGCCGTGTTTGAGGAAGATGGCTCGCGACGCCTTGCTCCCCTCGTGCGCTATCGCCTCGGACTCCACTTCACCCTTCCTGGGGTCTATAATCCTGCAGAACACAAGAGATCACATATATACTATACTAGCGACCCGCCCCGGCTTCGCACGGTTAGTAAAGCATCAGTGTCGTATCAGGAACTACCCGTGCGAAGCCGGGGTGACTTGCTAGTGTATTATACATATAAACCTTCCTCTTGAATCACTCTATCTATTAAAAAAAACCGCATCTTAATCCGTTGCGTAGTTTTAAAGATTTAAGCATACATAGGGATATAGGGACAGAGAAAGCGACTTTGTTTTATACTATGTAGTGTCTATGACTATTACAAACGCTGATTACAATAGATGGACGCAGCAGGATGAGTGCAACTCAGTGTAAGATCCAAATCTTATACTGAGTCGTATTACTGTTGTCATGGGCGGGGGTCACCACTTACCACCAGGTGCAGTGGGCCCGCAGCTCATATCATCCTAAAATAAAAAAAAATTGGTCAATGAAATTGAGGGTCCGTCTCGAAGGTGATGTGTACCTTATCTTCTTGTCGCGGCAGGTGGTGAGCAGCTTGGACCCCGTCCAGTTCCAGCAGGCGGAGTAGATGAGGTCCGGGTGGCAGTCCAGGGTCAGCAGGACCTCGCCCGTCCCCACGTTCCATATCGCTATCTGCAATTCAATTTTCAGGGTCAAGTCTCCTCCAGAGGTGGTCCCTAGGACCATGTTAACTGTGCATATACGATCAACAATATTCATAACATTACGGAGTATTTTATACAATCTATATATATAAAAGAAAGTCGTGTTAGTTACTTCACTTATAACTCAAGAACGGCTGAACCGATTTAGCTGAAAATTGGCAGGGAGGTAGTTTAGAGCCAGGAGAAGGACATAGGATACTTTTTATACGAAAAAATAAAATCAATTTATCCCCGTATTCTCCACGGGAACGGGAACTATGCGGGTGAAACCGCGGGGCGCAGCTAGTATTCATATGAATCAAGAATCTTCAAATGTATTCAGAATTTTCTAATTTGAGGTTTTCTATTGTCTTGTGTTTGTGTTTGTCCATGCCATTTGCGACACAGGGAATCTTAGTGCAGAGGTATGTGTGTGTTAACGTTGTTTGTTTTTGTTATTTTTAAATATCCTAGATATTTTCTTGTGGTAAGAATTTGACATTTCGAGATATCTACCTTTGTATATCAACCCAACCCAGTATAGTGTAACATTTCCTGCTCACCTGGTTATCAGATCCGGCCGTGAGGAGTACGTTCTGCGCGGTGGGATGCCACAGCACCAGCCCCACTCGCCGCTGGTGGAACACCAGGTCCACCACCGGCTCCGTGAGGGTCCGAGACAGCCCGCCATCGGGGATCTGCCACACCTGCGATAGGAATTCACATTGTTTGGTTCACTTGGAATACCCTCAAGCTTTCGTGGCAAGCTTGAGGGGATACCAAGCCTGATAGCCAGTTCTTTGACTACCAAGCGTCATAAACGATGTAGTAGGCACAGGCATTATCACTGATTACATAGGAACACCAGTTTACTCATGACAAGGAGTTCAGGACGGCCAATCCGGATTGGAAGAAGTTACAGGTTTCTTGAATTTGGTTATAGGACATGCAAGTTTAGTGGCGATGTTTTTCTTCGCCGTTTTGAGACCGAGATATTGCTAACATAAATTCAATTCAGAAGCCCTGAGTTATACTTCTGGATATGATCCAGCGACCTTTGGATTGAATATCGGTATCTGTGCCCTAGATACAACCTCCGAATAACACTATTTAAAACTATTAATCTACACTAATATTATAAAGAGGAAAGATTTGTAACCATGTTTGTATGTTTGTAATGAATAGGCTCAAAAAGTACTGGGCCGATTTAAAAAATTCTTTCACCAATAGAATGCTACATTCTTCCAATTTGACATAGGCTACATTTCATTTTGAAAAAAAATATAGATCCTTGGTAAAATTTGAACAATGTAACCGAAGGTGTAGAAAAATGAGTCTTAAAATGTCTTTCGTCGAATGCGCTGCCGAAACTATTAGCGATAGAACAAAATAATGTACAACAATATTGAAGAACATCATAATGTCTACAAAAAACTCCGCGGTAGCATATGTCCAACTATTGTAGTTATGTCACTACCCCGTGCGAAGCCGGGGCGGGCTGCTAGTTTTTTATAAATTAAGATGTACATAAAATATAATTTAAGGATGTCTGGCCTCACAGCTCAGTTGGTAGTAGGTCTGCTTTCTTGCTTCGAGGTCGTGGATTCAATTCTCACTCAAGACAAATATTTGTTTTTTTTTTTATAAATGTGTGTTCTGTGTCTGGGTGGTAAAATGTATTGATTCTATCAGTAATCTAGGTGGTCCAATAGTTCTTCTTCTCTCGTGTGAGTAGCCAGCTCTGGTGTCAGAATTTCCAAGGTATCATAGTTTATAGTTTAAAGTTTATTTATTTACTTTATGTACAATGAAGAACACTTGGCAACGTCATACATTCTATCAGCACACATACAACACAACAAATATAATAAAAACAAAATAATAATAATAATAGTACGAATAAAAACATAAAAAGATCTGTAGCAGCGAGAAACAGACAAGGACACATAGTACAAACTATGCTTAGTTTATAGCTATATGGTGCTTTATGAAAGGTACAGTTTTGTTGACGATGACATGACACGGCGTACCTTGACGACGCAGTCTTCGGAGCCGCTCGCGATGACGTTATCATTGTGAGGGCACCACGCGATGTCCAGTACTGGCCCCTTGTGTCCCCCCACTAGCGGATGGTCTGCCGGTATCCGTCCAACCTAGAACATAATATTCGAAAGTATGAGCACTAGAAGAATTGATACTGAGATGTGGAAAATCGGCTAGTGGCCTGTCTAACAGCCAAACCCTATCTCTAACAGATTACTGAAGATAAATGGCCATGCAAACATAGTTATCCATCAAAAATCTTTGGAAATGTTTGTGTATTTGACAGATAACAATGTTGCCAAGGTAATCTATCGCCAGTATTGTTTTAGTAAATAAATATAGGGTCTGGCTGTTAGTATATGCCAACCAACTTCTTATAAAGCTTGTATGGCTGATCCGAATCAGTTAAAAGTTGTTTGACCAAGATTGTATTTTGCACAAAAAAAAGTTACCTACGCTTTTTACTCGATGGGTTGGATAGAGCCCCGATTGAACACATTTCACCTTGCTGGTTACACTATCGTGAAAACGTAGGCGTGACATGTGGTGAGCTCATCGTAAGTTCCCGTTAGTAAAATGAGTTCATAAATCCGACAGCCTTTTTGGTTGTCCACGTCCGCGAGTGACTAAATTCAGAGCCAAGGGTGGTGTAAAAAAGCAGTAGATCTTGTGCAAAGTTCGTAGGGAGAAGAACTGTCACCACACCCGGTAATCCGACGCCAAGTCGTGTTGCACCCACATTGCTATGTTTTGGTGGAAGATGTGTGCCGGGGAAATCACAGGCACATGGGACGTTACATCCCCGTCTCAAGAGTGACGACGGGCATAACGCGATGCGACTAGGATCTTCAGACAACGGCAGAAGACGACCGCAGTAAACACTTAAAATCAGGTGTGCTGCCGACTGATCATCACTTTAGCAACATAAAAAAAATCAGGAAAAATACTTCCACCAAAAAATCCGAACGGTGATATATTTTGAAATTTCTCTAAATAAACTAATCTGAATGATTTAACAAATTAGTCATAACTCCATAGCGTAAACGGAAAGGCGCCAAACAAAACATACATTTCGACGACGCAAAAATACTTTCACCGACCCAATGCAGTGAAAGTTTAATAATTACTGTTTATAATACAGAAACACGTAATTACGTTTGGCGCCAACGCGTGGTCTCCACAGTTGGGGAAGTAGGCCGCAGCCTCGGAATTGCTGGCAATCCGGTAGATTACAAGCTAGGACTCACTATTATCGTGGAACCGGTCCACCGCGGGCTCCGTACCACGAATTCGTGATACTTTTAATCGACTTAAAACAAGATCATCTTCCTGCCCTCCTCCCACACTAAGTGGGGTCGGCACAACATGTATTTTTCTTCCATTTTCATTAAAAACGAGGTTTGCAATTCGGCTTGGGTTGAAATAGACGTTTAACAAACAAGACTAGCTAAAATATGAAAACTGGCTGTAATTTTGACTTGTGCATGTAACGTGCCTAAGGAGCTCCTGTGACACGTTATATGATCACGACCTAGTTTACTTGTGTGTAAAATTTGACGTGTCCAGTATCATTATATTTGAGATCTAAGGAATAAATGTGTTTGAGTCTTGTTTTGGCTGTATGTTTGTTTATATTGTGTTTGTGGACCGATTTGGATAAATCTTGTTAATTTAATTAGGGGTTTTTGACTGGCCTCCCGCCGGTACGGTACATTCTCCTCTATAGGTCGCTGGTTCGATTTCCACCCAGGACGAACACAAATAGTGTGACCAACATAGATGTTTGTAGGTACTTGGTACTAATATTTAAATGTATATAAAAATATACAAGTAACTAATAACTAATAGAATAGTAATCTGAATCCCATACTACAAGCAAAGCTTAGTTTGGGGCCAGATGGCTCTTTGAGAAATGTCCATGAATATTCATTTTTAACAGACTTCAAAAAAACAGGAGGTTCTTAATTTGGATCTAGGTATGTCTCTTAATCACTTCCGAACACGGTAGTCCAATCAAAAATAAATAATTATATAGCGTTATAGTAAACACTTGCACTCCAGAAAACGACAGGGTCACACAACACTTGCTATTGTTTGACAAGGCGTCCCAACTACTTTATTACTCTGGCAAGACGGATGACACTGTAAAATGGGGCACGGCGAGTAATCTCAAGGCTGATGTAATTTGGCATAGTATTGTAATAAAAACAATTGCTATGTTAAAGGAGTGTGAAATAAAAGCGAGAATGCTTGTTCTCCTTTGATATCGATCAGGCGAAGACCACATCGGTAGCGTTAAGTACAGATAGTGACACGAAGACGCGTCCCACTCTTCTGCCTAATCGCTTACAGTACAAGTGTGCAACATTCCGCTAGTGTTTTAGTTTTGTTGATACACACACTAATTGCCATCTATACTACTACTGTATCGACAAAACAAACACTTGTACTGTAACCGATTAGGAAGAACAGTGGGGTGCGTATTTGTATACATTTAGTCCAAAAGTGTCATGGCTCTCACAGCATTGAGGAAAACTACGCTTCACCTTGGATGTCCAAAATAAGTAGCATTTCTAAGAGACGTATGAAAGACATTTCTTAGAAATGCTTTCATTTTAGTTCAAAGAAAATTATGATATTTTTACTTTAACTTTGAATATCATATTCATAATATAGATTGACAATACCGACGTTTTTTACAAGCTAATAAAATGTATCACTGATGACTAGAAAAAAATTATAACTAGTGCACAGGTTACAATATTATTTCGATATAGAGATAGTAATCTGAACAATTTCATATCAGCGTAGCATGAAAATAATTTGATTGAAAGCAGATACGACCAAGATAGACACCGAATACTATGTTCTACATAGTTAATGATGGCTGGGGATACGATAATAAATGATGAGGATTTCTTTTTATGCGTCCAAAGTGATGGAACCACCTGATGTTAAGTGGTCACAGCCGCCCATAGACAACAATAACACGACTTAGGTCCTCCCCGACGCAAGTATGAGAAGACCCAAGTCGCATCGCGTTGCGTCACTCGGAACACAACAATAAGACTGCACCGCTGCTTGGAGTCGATTAGCAAGTGCGATGGCAGTACTTTTCCGGACGAACATGGCAAGTTCTAAACTTCTTTGGGTTACTTTTTTCGCACCACCCGGGGTCACGTGTAGTGCTCCTGAGGGTACTATACTACACCTACACCTACGGATGCGAGCAACATGGGCCCCAAATGATGAGGATGATAAGATTAAGATGGTAGAATGGGTTTCGTCTTTATCCCGGGAGTTTCGGCAGATTGCAGGTTACTTGCCAGTCATTGTCAAGGGCATATTCTGAGGCCGATTGCCATGCTCTTGTATCTAATCCGACGCTATTTTAAGGAATTGGAGAGGATGTTCTTAGGATTAACTACCGGAACGGTCCGCATTTTGCTGGGAGAATATGGAGATTATGATATTCCGTTGCATCGTGCAAATGGATAAATATTGGTGAAAATTTTAAATAAATTCGGCAAAGTTGTTAGTAAAAAATGCTTTATTATCATTTATAATGTCCTTTGGAGGATTATCGTAAGCGTATTGGTAAGGGGTATGCTTAGAACTAGCAAAAACTATTAGGAGTACAAATAAGATTCCGCCGTTTTATTGTAGATGGCGCGGCACGGAGTTTCGGTTAGCTTTCGCAGATGATAACCGGCTTAAAAAATAGTTTGGACATTCAAGAACAACATAACCTATTAATATCATTGATTTTATATTGGTAAAATATAATTTTTATAAGTTGAAAATGTCAAAATTTGAGCCAAGTAAGCGTCATTTGCGGGAAATATTAGTTTACTTCTTTAATTTAAAGAAATCTGCTGCTGAGGCGCATCGATTGCTCGTAGAAGCATATGGTGAGGTTGCTTTGAGTGAGAGAACGTGTCGAGAGTGGTTTCAAAAGTTTAAAAATGGTGATTTCGACGTAGAAGACAAAGATCGCAGTGGAAGGCCAAAAATTTACGAGGATGCAGAATTGGAGGAATTATTGGAGGAAGATTCATCTCAAACACAAAAAGAACTTGCTCTAACATTAGAAGTCACTCAGCAAGCAGTCTCACATCGTTTAAAATCATTAGGAATGATTCATAAACAAGGAAGTTGGGTTCCGTACGAATTAAAGCCGAGAGATATTGAACGCCGATTATGCTTAAGTGAAATGCTGCTAGCTAGACATAAAAAAAGGGTTTTTTACATCGTATCATAACTGGTGATGAGAAGTGGATACATTATGACAATCCAAAAAGAAGAAAATCATGGGGATTACCTGGCCACGCGTCAACATCAACAGCAAAACCGAATATTCACGGAAAAAAACTTATGCTGTGTATTTGATGGGATCAGCTAGGTGTAGTGTATTATGAGTTGCTTAATCCGAGCGAAACAATTACTGGAGCCCTCTATCGAACACAATTGATGAGATTGAGCCGAGCTCTGAAGGAAAAACGCCCTCAATACTATTCTAGACACGAAAAAATTATTCTTCTGCATGACAATGCTCGTCCACATGTTGCGGCTCCCGTGAAAAAGTACTTGGAAACACTTGATTGGGAAGTGTTACCCCACCCGCCGTATTCACCAGACATTGCACCGTCCGATTATCACCTGTTCCGGTCCGTAGCACATGCTCTGACGGCGCAGCGGTTCACATCTTATGAGGATACCAAAAATTGGGTTGATTCGTGGATAACCTCAAAAGACAAGGAGTTCTTCAGACGTGGGATTCGAATGCTGCCTGAGAGATGGGAAAAAGTGGTTGCAAGTGATGGGCAATATTTTGAATAAATTTATATTACCGTTCTTCTACAATAAATATTTAATTTGTGTTAAAAACGGAACTTATTATATATATATATGCGGAAACTTATTTGTACTCCTAATATTTTTCGTTAATAAGTTTTATTGACGAAAAAAAGATTTTAATAAAAATAATAACAGAAAAATCTTATAATACTAATTATGAAAAGGTAAAACTCAACACATAGTAATGTAAATGCTAGATTTCAGTGTTAACATTCCTTCTACAAAATTGTACATTATTTCATGACTTCAAGATATATCGTAGCTGCTTCCCGCGACTCATCGCGTGGAATTTAAATTCTTTTTTGCGCGTAATCCTTATTCTTTTCTAATATAAAAGCAGCCATGTTACTCCTTATACCATCAGCTATCCACCAGTAAAAGTCTCGTCAGAATCAGTCTACCCGTTTCGGAGATTAGCCGCAACAGTCAGACAGATAAAACTTTTAATAGGTAATAAGTACCGTATATATACTTTCAAATGTATTTAGTAAAAAGCTGTTATTATGACATTACAAACAGACACTTTAATGTAATTTATTTCTACAAATAGGTGTGGATAATCTTGGAAGTGTCACATTACCTGTACCCAATAACAGCAGGTGGTACATTAATCACGGTTCAGGTGAGAATTTCTGTAATTCTCAGCCAATTTGTCTGCCAATATTTTGGTGTAATGCATGTTTCTGCTCAATGAAATACCCTAAAACTTCTAAGAGATGAAGGGCATAAGAACGTAGCGGTCGTGAACTCTTGAAATGTAATGAAAATTTATTATATGAAACGTCTCGTTGCTTACGTCCGTAGGTGAGTACCCTCAGTTGTCCCAACACGTGTCCCCCGGGTGGTGCGAATGGAGCAACCCAAATTAGCAGTAGAACTTGTGCGAAGTTCGCCCGGAGAAGAACTGCCTCCACACCTGGTAATCTGCCGCCAAGCATTTATGCACTCGTATTGCTGTGTTCTCCGTTCTCCTCGGTTCTCCGTCATTTATTGAACGATTTGGATTTTTTTTTATTTGTAAGGATATGCTTTCAGATTGGTTCCATACAAATTTTATTAGATCGAAAGATATTTATCGCTTCAATACTTTGGGTAAGTATATCAAAATAACTAGACAAAATATGTCATCGATGTAAACGAAATTGCATGTTTTGCATTCCTGGGACTTTTTCTGTATAGAGATTAGGATGTTTGTTTTTAAAATCGTAGGTTGTTCCCCTAAGGGCGAGAATTAAATAATTGAAGTCGGTTTTCTTTCGATTTTTAAATCAGTCATTTGTTTCCAAAATGCCTATTAAAATTTTCAGCATGTGCTAGATAAGACAAAACAGCTACGATACCCAGCAATTTTGGCAAAATTTTATATTTCATAGACACAAAAATGTTCTTACACATTTAGCAAAACGCTAGTTGTTGGCTTGGCCAGAACACATGGCGAGCCGCCAAATTAAATGAATAGTGTTTTCACCATGCTTCATTTGAGGCGTCCAAGGAACAAAACTATCACCCGCCCGACTCCGTACTCATAAATGTTATTTTAAACACATCATTATTCCAGCTCTAGCCCGCGACTTGGATAGCGTTAATGTAGATTTTGTCAATCAATATATTTCTGAATTAAAAGTTCTCCATGTCCTTTTCTGTTTCCCTGACAACGTGTATGCAAAATTGCATGATGTCATTCTCGCGATTTCGCTTGCTATAATGTACATTTTGTCAATCATTATATTTCTGAATGAAAGTTTCTCCATGTCCTTCTCTGCTTCCCTGACAACGTGTATGCAAAAGTGCATGATGTCATACTCGCGACTTCGCTCGCTATAATGTAGAGTTTGTAAATTAATTAATTTCTGAATAAAAGTTACCTCATGTCCTTCTCTGTTTCCCTAACATCGTGTATGCAAATTTTGTTAATGATCGATTGAGAATAAGGCGTGAAAGCGTTAATAACTCACATTCGCATTTACAATATATAGGATTAATTAGCATTGTTGTAGTTTGTTCATTATCCAAATCTTGAAAGGCTATAAGTAGATTTTCACTCTCTCTTAAACATAACATCAGTTTTTATGACTTGGCAATGGAAAATCTGTAGTGGCGTTATTTTTTCTCGAGTTTGTATTTCATTGATATTACGGTGACCTTGGCCGTGACCGGGTAGATATATAACATTAATAAGATATCTTCAAAATTATGTGTATATGTTTTAATTGTAACTGCAACTTAAGCAAGAGGAGTTCCACCACAGCCAACACATAAAAAAAAACTGTTTTTCGATTTTAATACTTGTGTTCCCCATACCTAACGCAAATGTTTATATGATTAGAATAAAATCTTGCAGTCTGGCATATATTAGCGACCGACGGGGCAAACGCGTCCACGCCACAATCGGAAACGCAGCGATCCGGTTTCACATCCGAAATGGAAGTGATTCTACATAATTGGCTGCGGCAGGCTGCGCAGGCGCACTTATTAGGAGCCTGGTGTAATGGTCTCTCGGTGAAACGTTTTCTTTTTAGTATATTATGTACAATATAGTAAGTAAGCCAGCGCATATTCGGCCCGACACAGTCTGCTGATGAAACACGTTCTACAAGAGTTAATGCAAAAAGTGTACTCTAAACCTATTCAAGATTTAGACGAGGTGCGCGAAGGATTTGCAGAAGCCGCTGACTACATCAACTCGAAAAGATAAGCCCGTCTTATTACGCGATCATTTTGAAAGATGTAGAGCTTGCATTGCAGCTGAAGTCAAACAGTTCCAAGATTTGTTGTAAAACCGTATAAATCTGATTTAATAAAAATAACAAGAAAAGTAATTCATCAACTGAATTTTTTTTCCGTTTCGGAAAGTAGCCGGTACAAACCGACAGACAGACAAAAGTGATTTAAATTGTTTTGATGTAAGTACCGTATATACTTTTAAATGCATTTAGTAAGAAGCCGTTATTTTGGCATTCAAAACAGACACTTCAATTTTATCTATTTGTGTATAGATTTAATATTTATGTAGAAGACGGAAGAGGTGATAAAGAAATGATGTGCGAGGTGCCATTCGCCAGTTATTCCCGACACCTGATTCCTCCAGTTATAAAACTGGAATGCCAACAGTTCGCAAGATTGCACACGCTGCCGGGCGTTCTCTTTCCACGATGCGTGGGCGCACAGTTCCGCGCGTTTTCCCGCGAATTACCACATCCACATTATAAATAGATTATTTGTCAATAATCGGGCTAATTATATCCATTGCGTCTCGGGCTATATAATTGTTATGCTGTCTGATATCCAAATGACGCGTTAGTCATCGATGTTCTGATATGTTAGAAATGAATAGGGCATGAGACATCGTTTGATTGTCGCAAGAAAATATTTTAAATGCTTTCAACCTTTGTCTGTATCAGTTTTGTTTCTTGGCTTGTACTTGTTTGAGCAGTCATCGTTGTCTGAAGCGGATATCCCTTTAGGAATTTGTTTTTTTTTTTTTTGCAGCAGAAAATTTTCCAACGCAATTAACACGCATAAAATCACATCTGTTCAAAGGGGGAAAGAGCTACAAATGAATCAATGCTGATAAATAGGAACGTAATGCTAAACTTCTACCCCATTCTCAGTCACGACGTAAATAAATAGCGAAATGCTTGTTTCTTTGTGTGTAATATGATACGGGCAAGCGTGTTTTATATTTATTATGATGACACACTATCGGAGAGGACCACACATCGCAATATTTAATGTTCACATAGTTGTTGTTAATTTAACGGAATTTCTTTACTTTCTTATTATTTCTTATCGGGGAAAATTCCGTATCAGCCATTAATATTCCCACTGCCTGCAGGGAGTCAGGACATTGTCCTTTCGACAAGCGAAAGTTATTCTACCACGGAAGCCGAATTCGGGTCGATAAATGTCAAATATCTTCTATTTTTAGTTTGAGGGCTTTCTGGATTCCTCACGATAGGACGGAGGAAAACACCTCCCTATCATGAGGAATTCAGCTCATATATAATATCTTTTCTAGCGAGAACTTATCAGTGCATCCAGATTTAAACCAGCGGATTGGATATCTATACCACAAACCCGCTAAGTTCTCTAGAATCAGAACCTGTCACCTTCCTATCCTAATTTTGGCTACAATCTGACATCACACAACGTCCGACTACTCCAATTCTCGCATCGCCTTGGACACAACTAATGTAGATCTAATTTTACATTTTCTGTTTATAGACATTTTACAGTTTTGGCCGGCGAACTTGACACGATGGCCTTACCGAGCTCTTTTACTAACAAAACCTGGAAAAACCTTTGGGTATCTTTGCTAATAACTCTACTTGCAAATAAATATTATACATAGACAGTATAATTATTGTCGTGCCCTGGTAATTTGGCGACCAGGAAATGGAAGGCGTCAGCCGACAAAATGTTGTTGAAATGACCTCGAGACGTTCCTCTCAGAGTGGAGGAAAATCTTTTAAATCTGCGACCCAATACAATTTGGGTCAAAAGTGGACAAAATGCTTAAAAAGTGCCTGTATTAATAAGATGTCCGGTTACTTTCAATATTAATTAGCATTAGCAGTGGCAAGTTGATAAGCAACTGTACTTGCGAATCCCTAGTCGGGAACTTCGTTTGAGTATTTTGGCATTGGGTCTGGGATATATGCGTTGTACTGTGCGGTTTATGCAGTGTAGCACAGTAAAGCATAATTTATGTTTATGTTTGGTACTAATAGATTACGCGTTGAGTTAAAGCTGGAGTCAGAGTCCAATAAGACCACTCATTTCTACTTGCAATTCTAATAATGTAGAAGGTTATTGACAACATTCTGGATGCCACAGGTGCTGAATGAACTCAATCCATAATGGAGATGTCACACGCGTTCGAGTTTTTGATTCTAGAATATTCCTCACAATGTAATCCTCCGCTTAAGAACGAGAAGCTAATGGCACATAGATTTTCAATCATGTAAAATTTATTGGTACTCGCACCTATTCTGGATTTTATCCAGCTATCTTCACCCCACTACCACCACCACCATAGCAGCTTCTAATGTTCCCATTGCAGAGACACGGGCCTACTCTATATAATTGAGAGTGAATGGACTCTTGATCTACCACGGGAGCCCAGTCACATGTCGAATTTTTGGTTCTAAGACATGCCGTTTTCATTGATGCACGTGTGGGTTTGAACCAGCAACCTTCAGATTGAAAGTCGGCATCTGGGCGTCAGGGCCACCAGGCTCTTACCATCTTCACCCCAATTCTGGCCAAATTATGAGGATCCTACGTCTGCCACGAACCGGCAGACGTAGGACCCCCTCGTTAACGCTTCCTTTCCGATAGGTGGACCAATGATAGTTGAGTGTTTTTATAGAGGACTATGGAGAAGGCCAATGTTCAGCGGTGGATATCTGCCCACTGATATGATAATAATTACTTTCGCTCTCGGTTACCCTACCACCATCATAAATCAACAATATCTGAATCAACATAGCCGTATCCATGATTGATTCCGTAAATACTCCGTCAAGTTCTCGCCACACGGTGACACAGGAGACAGGAATGCGACGCCCGTTGCAGTTTTTATTCACTGCACGTGCTTCGCGATGGTTTGTACACGATTTTTAATGGATTTGACAAGGTGAACGATCATGAGTCACTAATAAATAAGGTATTCGTTAGAATTATGCATAATCTGGGAGATAATATTTTAACTTCCGATTAAAAGCAGGATATTATTGACGGGTTTGTCAATAGGCCTGTTTGGGGTAGTCAATTCATAGCTGTTTAAGGGACAATTAGGCTTAAGTAACTTGTACTGTGTTGTATCTTGTACTTTGCCTAATTGGAAAACGATAATATGTTCAGAGATTTTTAAATTTTGGATGTTCTGAATAATATCAAAATTATTTGCCGGATAAATTATTATAAATGTTGAATTTTAATAACATAAGTGTAATATGCATAGCCTAGAAAGCCTAGAATCAAATTCCAGAATATTTTTCATTGATTGCACTTTTCATTTAGATAAACATAATATTTTGCATGAGAATGGTTAATATAAGTTCGACTTTACCATATAAATTTTAAAACTATCTTGAACATACCGAACCGAGATATTTACCATGATAGTCAAACTCACAAATCATGGTAAATATCTCGGTAACTCGAATAATATTGTAACTTACCATTTAAGTAACAATTCAAGACCCGATTGTAAGTAATGCTTATTTTACTCAAATAAAAGATCGTTTTGAAAGCGGTTTTGATTTTAGCATTTATTATTATGTATGTATATAAAGTTAGTTCCTAATCATGATTGGTGGAAATCGGAAATCCTAAGCGGAAACATACAATTCAATAAAATTGAGCAACGAGAAACTAGTCGAGGGTTTTCTGACTGAAACTAAGTTAGTGGTTAATTAGTTTTGACAGACTCATTAATTCAGTTCATCTAGTTAAAAAGTACTTTTAAAATAGTCGCCCTTTAACTACATAGGTAGAAGTAACCGGGACTTAGAAGTGAAGGAGCTCGCGATCAAAAGTCAAAAGTCAAAAGTCAAACTCATTTATTCCTTTAGATCTCAAGTATCATTTGGACACGTCAAATTTTACACACGCATGTACACATATTCGTGAGCATATAACGTGTTAGGTTCCCCGGTTATACCCGATCCCCGGTTAGGGTAAATGGAGTTTGTTCTCGGGTCTTAGGTTGTGTTGTCACTTATCTTCATACCATCTGGGACACGTAATCAGCGCAACGGTTATGAGCTTATGACTGATAAAGTCTGTTCAGAGACACGAGTTCTACTTATTCTTGATGGGGGTGACTAGGTCTGCACTGACGTCCCGCATTGGGGTGTATTGTACATTGTCCCCCAATAGCCAAACCCTACCCCAGCCAGCCCAGCTCCTTAAAGTTACGGAGAAGGAAGGGTTGTTGGCAGTTCTACTTATTCAAAATGCATTTAAAGTTACCACAGCACATTCTAGCACCCCAGGTTTACTAGAAGGGTTTTCAGGGTTAAGTTCGCCTGTGTACATACCTTTCTTCCTCATCTTTGTATTGTCTTTTTATGGTGTACAATAAAGAATTATGAATTTCAGCAAAGCTAGCTAATAGCGCGTATTAAATAATTTTACTTCTCAAAGGTCCGCCGTCTTGGAGTTAATTCTGTGTTAACGAAACTTTGACACCGCATTGCACATAAACATTGCACATACGAGTAACAATGGCAGTGAGGTGTTACACTGAATTATGCGAAGCCATTGTCCCGCCGTATCAGTTGTGATAACCGATCGTCGCATTGTTCCGATAGTGTCGCGTGGCGGGACCTCTTTGTGAAGGCTTCGTATTTACAAATCAATTTTACAGTTAATTAATAGCACTGAGTATTTCTTTGCGAACCCTTGTTTGATATCAAATTGTAATAGTCATAATCATATTATTAGCGAACACGGGTTTCCAAAGGATGACATAATAATAGTTACTTAATTACTTATCTAAATATTATTTATATTAATCTAGACTGTCTTTCAGATGAATATTTTTCTTAAATAACTGTTAAACTGTAGATAATTCTAAAATGTCAATAAATGCTGGTGTTGAGTCTTTTCAATAGACATCCAAAGGAGGTTATGCTCTCCAGTCTCCAGCTGATATCGGCTCGAAATAATTCTTGCGACTCGACACTGGCAAATCGTGGATAACTTCACCACGGAGGCCATAAATAAAAGAAGAATAATCATTATTTAGCAATCGATCTGGAAAATTCTAGGAAAGGATAAATTTTCAGATAGGTCCCATAGAAATTCCATCAAAATGGGTTCAATAGTTTGGTATTCAATCAAAATAACTGGATAAAATATGTCATCCACGTAAAAGAAATTGCATATTTTGCTTTTTTTTACTACTAATTTCTTAGCGATTTTGTCCAATTAGCATCGACTTTGGTTGGTCGATGTCTGTGCCCGATTTCAAGCAGTCTGCGTTAGCGCGTCTGGACTCGTATCTATCACTACTGCCAAGAAAAATCGAAGATTATCTAAGCCGTTTTTAATGTAAGACGGTTTTATTTGGGACGTCTGGGTTTTCTCATGTATTAGAAATCGTTCTTGACAGACTTTTGCTTGACTAACAATTGTCGGTTGTCTGCGCCGGCTCTTACAGATGATTCAAATACCATCGCCAGAGAATAAAGCATTTTCTATTGACAATTCAAAATCTGTAATTATTTATCACTAGCTGAGCCTGCGCGAATTTGGCATTTCAGCTATGCAGGATATAACCTACCAAATTTCATACAAATCTGTTGAGCCGTTTGAGTGTGATAAACTTACAAACACACAGACACACAAACTTTCGCCTTTACAAGTGTGAAGTGTGATTCCTTTAACATGAGGTTTACGTGTATAGTGAAGCAAATAAAATATTATTTTTAAAGTAAATAGAAATGATAGAGCACACAAAATCAGTACAATGATAAGATTTATCGTGACATATCCTATTGCTTGTTTACATTTCCTATGGTGGTAAATAGATAAAGAATATAATGGTTTTTTTGGTATATATTATACTCCGTGATGTTTGCGGGGCGTTACGATAGCGGGGAGTAACGTTAGCGTGGCATTACGTTAGCGCGACGTACTGTCGCGGGCCGAAACGTAAGCGTGGCATAACAATAGAATGGCGTATCCTTATGGTGGCGTTACGTTAACACGTTCAGTGCCACCGACTCGCCCTGAGAGTTCACGTAAATCTTATTCCAGTGCCGACGACTCGCCTGGCGAGTTCACTATTTTTCACTAATATTTCCAAAATGCATCAGTATTATCTGCTTAAAATTATAGTTTATACTAAATATATGCTAAACTAAATAATTACGTGGTGGGCCGGGTGCGGAGACTCCGTTCATATTTTAAAGGAAAAAACTATTCTGCAATGCCTTGAACTCGCTAGGCGAGTTCCCTGACATAGATCCTCAACCTAGTAAATATGTACATACATAAATAATAATAAAATATGTACAGACAACGACGCCGACGTCAACATGCGTTGCATGGACTACCTACATATTTATATGTAATACGGAACTAATATACAACAAACTAGTTTCATTTGGGGGTTTTGGTGGGAACGTGGAAGGAGCAGTGTTGAGGTTTTATCTATTTTCATTAATTTAGTATAATAATGGAGTTTTAAAGTGTAAATTAGGAAGAAGTTTATGCAACAAAGGTCTGTGCAAGTGTACAAATGAAGTGAATGTGACATAATAGTGTACAACGCGTCATTTCATGTTTTCTCCAAAACTCCACGGGAAGCATTGGTAAGGTTGCCTTCACTTTACTAAAGCATGACATGACTTGACTTAGGACCGACCGACGGACTTATGACCTATGACGACTGACCATTCGACTATTTTCGCCCAAATTGGGCAAATTACTTGAATAATTTATTCATTAGGTACTTGATACTGGCTAAGAGTGCTGTGCACGGAGCCATAACTAAAAAAAACAAGCTTTAGAAATACAAAATTATCGTAATATTTGGGATCACATATATAATAGCCATATAATAAATCTTGTGGATTTGTAATCGGGTAAAAAACGAATTCTTAAAAAAGGATCGGCTTGGATAAAACAGCCCGCCAAAAACACCGGCTCGCTGTTGTGTTTGAAGAACAATAGCACTGATAACACTGTTTTTTGCGAAGCTCTCATTGGCTAATGTTAAATCGCACTCCAAGAATGCACTTGCAACTAAACATTTCGTCGATCCCATTGGTGTATACCTATTTGTGACGTCATTGCCTACTCTAGTCAAGTTCTGTAAACTTTGTTTTCAATATCAGTGCTCTGTAACACTGAAATAATTTAGTACGGGCGTATTAAATTATTTCAATGTAAAATTATCTATTCACAATTATTAGAAATTGAAAATATAACCTTAACAATAACCAAAATTTAAAAGGTTGACAACCACTACTTGTACTTGTTACGAAACAAACTTACCTTTTGTTTTATCCAAAGATATTTTTGCCATTTTTACAAGCCGAATAGTCCTTAAACACTTTTTAATTGCGTTAAACACGTTAAGTACACTGTGACGGCCACAAAAATAACAAAACATAGAATTTACCCTTACGTAGTGCCAGTGAACTCGCGTGGCGAGTCGATTATATTTATATTGTAGTGCCGGCGACTCGCCTAGCGAGTCAACCGGAAAATGTAGGCGGCATCCGAGAAGACATCATGAAAATCGTAGCGGTAATGAACGTGTTAACGCGACGCAATATTGCTAGGTGTAACGTTAGCGGGGTATAACAGGCATGGCATAACATTAGAAAGGTGTTATATTATATTGCGGGGTGTAACGTAAGCGTGGCGTAACAATAGAGTGGCGTATCGTTAGCGTAGCGTTACCTTAACGCGACGTACTTTCGTTCCTTAATTTTTTTTATGACTGAGAATGTTGTGAACTAGCCACTAATCAAGATGTGCTTGTAACATAGTAAGTTTCCACCCCTCTTGATACATAAAAATCAAGAGGGGTGGAAGCTTAGTCAGGTACTAGGAAATTAGTGAGTCATCAACTCATCATGTAGGAATTTAGATACCTACATATTAATATATAAAAGTAATGGATACAAGTATTTCATTAAGAATTAAGAGTAAATATAGATTTTACAGTATGCCATTTATAAATGATAATAAAAAAATACAGACAGAATATAATTTAATCAAGGAAGATTCCATTTAAATTTTATACATATTTACAGCATGAACAACCTTTGAAATAGATAAGCTAATTAATGTAAATAAACATTGTGTACAGGATAATGTACAAGTAATTAGTTAGCTCCTAAACTATTGTAGGATGCTACTATGTATTATAGATAAAGTACTTGCCTTTATCACTCCTGACCATGAAATATATTTTATGAGTCTGTGTAAAATTCCGACTTCTACTTCTTAACATATAATTTCATCTATTGTCAATGTGTGTAAATGTAAGAGGTAAATGGAAGCATATTCAATAATTTATTCTTTTTTTTTTTACCTTAAATATATATGGCCAGTTTGAAATTTCCTTACACTGAAATTTCAAACTGGCCATCATAGATAAAAGACTATGAATGTATACCGTTCTACCACTAAGAAACTTCTATAAATAAAAATGATAAAATTATTGAATTCTTCCATGTACCCACATAGACTATATATAGTATACAACACAATCAACATAGTACTAGGCAGTTTTGGTTTTCTGGTTGAACAATTCCAGACTCGGGCCTTAAAGACCATATTAGGGGTCATGGTTTTGTGTCCTGGTCAAAATAAACATGATGTTGTGATGATCATATTTATTTTGTGATGTGTCCATGTTTCCTGCGACACAGGGAGTCGAGGAGAGCCATTATGATGTTTTACTACGAAATAATATATATTTCAGTAGTTTGCAGTGGAATTTTAATTTAAATTAGCACATAAAAGTATTTATAATAAAACGAACATAAAATATAATTTTCTTCAAACTGACAACTAAATATATAGACATCTAATCAACAACTACTCGTTGCCTAGGATACCATAAGTGTCATTTTAACATTGTCGATTACTAGGTTCTAGACAACACCCCCACTTAATCCACAATGTCTTGTACAGAAGTCATGCTTCTGCCTTGGAACTCCCTTTGTTAACATGTCAGCAGGCATAAGGGTATCTTGACAGGCATCTTGACAACAGGTGCAAACGTTTCGAAGTAATCTTGGCCTGGTTTTAGGATAATCTACTACCTCAAAATTATAGACCATGTCTTCATCACGTTTCGGACGTCTATCACGAAGAGGGTAACGGCGATCAGGAGCATCACCACTCGCGTGTTCAGGAACATCTACATTCGCTGAATCTTGTATATCCTCTGTCTCAGAAACCTCATCAACAGTATCGAAAAAGTTTTCTCCATAGTCTGAATCCGTTGCACTCGAAGAACTTCTTTGAATGACAACAGGACTCCCCTGACTGAATTCTTCTTCATTCTGTTCATGACTGGACTGGACGTTCGAACGAAATCTTGGAACCCCCACTGCAACTTGTCTGGTAGACATTGATCCCTCCTGATCAGTGGTAGTATGATTAGTTCCAGTAACGTCATTTCGTAAATATAGCTCTACGGTGTCTTTCTTTGAAACTATATTTTCTTTTCTCTCAACTAAAGACAAATTCTCAAAAAATGTTGCGTCTCGAGCGATAAAAACACGTGTAGGGTCCTTTTCCATATTAATGAATCGGTAAGCCTTTTGATTAGTTGAGTAACCAGTCATTATCATCGTCGCCGTCTTTGGATCAAACTTCTTTCGACTATGATCCTTTATAAGAACCTGAGCCCTGGACCCGAACACTCGTAGATGCGATAGGTCGACTCTATCTCCGGTAAATACTTCTTCGGGAATTTTGTCCTTCAGAGCCATTGTTGGAGACCTGTTTTTAAGATAGACAGCACACAGTACGGCTTCTCCCCATACTTTTTTATTCAAGCCAGCATCATGCACCATACACCTGGCTTTTTCCGTAATGGTACGAATCGAGCGCTCAGCTACTCCATTCTGTTGCGGAGTGTGAGGCACAGATTTTTGATGCAGGATACCATTCTTCTTAAGAAATTCTTGAAATTGACCGTTAGTATACTCGGTTCCGTTATCGCTTCGCAGTTTTTTGATCTTCTTGCCTGTTTGATTTTCAACAAGTGCCTTAAACTCTTTGAATTTGGCGAATACGTCCGTTTTCGATTTTAGCAAATATACAAAAGTTTTGCGGCTAAAATCATCTATGAAAATCACATAGTACCTGTTGCCCCCATAGGATTCCACTTCCATCGGGCCTGCCAAATCAGTATGCACTAGTTCAAGCAATCCTCTTGCTCTCTTACCTTTCCTCTTTGGAAATTTTTTGACGCACTCTTTCCCTTTGCAGCAACCTTCACAAGATTCCATCTTCACAGATCCATATGACAGACCATCTGCCATACCTTTTAATCTTTCCATCAAAGATCCACTCAAGTGCCCTAATCTTCTGTGCCATAATTCGAAAGCGCCAGAAGCACTTGACGTATCTGGAGGAGACGTAAGAACCATCGCTGCCTCTTTATCTAAAACATATAAACCCTGTTTCAGTGGTGCTGTTAATAACTCATTACCAGCTATAGTGACGTCATTGTTTTTGTAAACTTTACAAAATTGTTTATCAAAAACTACAGTTAAGCCCTTACTACACACCTTACTCACAGATAACAAATTTGTCATCAAACCTGGTAGCAACATTACATCCTCAAACCTTATGGAACGCCCCATAGCAAACACATCCCCTTTCATGTGGGAAACAATCTTGTCATTGTTCGCAGTTGTCACCACCTTTGAACCAATGCTTTCAATGTTTTCCAAGATGCGTTTATCTGACGTCATATGAGATGTCGCTCCGGAATCTATGACCCATTGATCACCAACCATCATTGGCATAGCCGTTATAAGTCCAACGTTATTCTTTTTATCCTTCTTCTCGTGAGATGTGGTACCTTTTTCTTTAGTTTTTCTTTCTTTGCACTGCCATTTGAAATGTCCCTTCTTGTGACAAAAATGACATATAACATTTTTTGTTTTATCATTTTTTGACATCAGTGCCGCAGATTCGTCGTCAGTTGTCGTTTTTCTTATACTTTCTTTTAGTAGCGCAGCTGTCACTGATTCCGTTGACACTTTCACATTTGAGTGTTCTAATGTCATCACTAAGGAGTTATAATCATCAGTCAGACCTGCCAACATGATGATTCCGATGAACTCATCATCTAATCCAGCTTTTATGCTTAATAAAGCTTGGCTAGTCTTCTGAATATCATTTAGATATTCCTCCATGGTATTGAACGAAGACAGCTTGACGTTGAATAGCTTCCGCAGTAGATATAGCCGCCGCAGTAAACCTCCATCAGCATACGCTCTCTTTAGTGCTAACCAAGTATCTCTCGCCGTCTTGACATGCATTATCATGGGATAAATCTTCTCGGTACACATGAGACAGATCTTACTTCGAGCCTTAGCGTCTCTCTTCTGCTCTACATCTGTGTCAGCCGTGAAATTTTCATCGATGCAATCCCACAAATCTACATCAGTCAGAAACATCTCCATTGCGAAGGCCCACGTGCCATAATTGGCTTGACCCGAGAGTTTCTCAAAATTTGTAACAGCTTGCATTTTCACATTAGATACTTTTCCACAGTATTAGGATAAATAGCCAGATAGTTCTGGTAAGCCCTGGGCCCATAACCTGATGTTTTACTACGAAATAATATATATTTCAGTAGTTTGCAGTGGAATTTTAATTTAAATTAGCACATAAAAGTATTTATAATAAAACGAACATAAAATATAATTTTCTTCAAACTGACAACTAAATATATAGACATCTAATCAACAACTACTCGTTGCCTAGGATACCATAAGTGTCATTTTAACATTGTCGATTACTAGGTTCTAGACAACACATTAGAACCATTTAAATTCTTTGGTATTAGTATTTCTTGTGGTGCAATTAATATATTAATTTATTTCAAATATTTATTTAATCTGCCCTATAGAAAATATTTCATAGCCACTAATTTACAACATGTGTTGAATGATGAAGTTCAATGACCCAGGAAAAAATGTAATTAGAGGAAGTGGCACATTTGGTATAAAATTTAAATTTGGTAACTAAAAATAGGCTACTAATGACTTTTATGACTGGAGACAGCATATTTTAATAATTTTGTGAAACAACTGAGGAAGATACATATCTAAAAATTCACAAAGAGTTGTATCGTAAATTGTAATTGAGTAAAGAGGTCAATCTTACTGTGACACTGTTTATGATATTTTAATTACATTTTTATAAAGAAAATCGGACTCACCTTATTGTGCGGCAATACTATGAAGGCGCCTCCGCCGGCAGACTCGACGATGATCGCCAGAAACTTGGGGTTCACCGCACAAAACGTAGAGTCCCACGAACTTTTTGAAACTCTTATATTATCATAACATTGCTCTCGTTTTAGGGCCTGCCCGTAAACGTGGCGGAACTTTGAACTACGAACCACTCTAAACGACATCTGTAACGCGAGAGTACACACTTCAAACAATAATACAAACAAAACTATTTATTATAATCTTACTTTACAACATAACCTCCAAGCATCCACTTTGACCTATATTTTGACACTGCAAATAAAATGTATTCAATGACTCACGTTTTAGATTACAGTTGATTTATTATTTGCTAAGTATATACAGTGAAAACATTTGAACTAAAAAAACCAATAGAAAAAAATAAAAATTGAGAGCTACTAAGGATCGAAGGGAGGACGGTTGGGAAAACGAGCAAACTCCATATTTGGTAATGCCTGAAGTCACAACATGAACTAGCTGATAACTTTGATCAAAAAACAAAAGTTATGAAAATAGTGAAGGGAATCAATAGAGACTGGTGTAAATTACATAAAGTAAATTGATTGAATTTTATTTCTCAACTGAAGTGGTAAAAACCTATTTTCCTTTTCAATAATATTTCAAATCTTTTGAACGTATCCAACTAATGTCAAACAAACGTCATTTTCATAACATTGAGACGTCGCGTTCATATTTTATATAAATTTTTTGAACCATGACTTCTTCAAAACTGTGAAATAGTTCAAAGGTATGTTTATGTAAGACCGTATCGTTTTTTTCATTTTCTGGAAATAACTTGTGTAAATATGTACTTTTACAATGTAATACTTCAGGACTCTGGTAGCAGAATGTAGATAATGAAAATTGGAAAAAAACAGGTGATTTAACTTGGCCTTAAATAAAGTGAAGTACTTTTTAGAAAGTACTGCGACTCCACCGACCGATTTTCCCTCAACACTTAGCAAAACATCTAAAACTAGGTACATTTCGAAACAATGCTGTTCCTTTTCGTTTAAATAAAAATGAACAAACAACAAATTTATATTAGCATACCCAAAGAAATATGAGAATTATTGGCCCTGTATTATATAATTTGACGTCCTTCATATTTTTCAGTCAGATTTGTAAGGAAAGGATATATTTATACTTGCACCAATTTAAGCAGACCATGCGCGAGCAGCTAGTAATGTCTCTTTTTTTATAAATACTAATGCTTTCAAAACTTACTTTTGGAGTTGGTACGCTTAGCTTTACACTTTGAGGATTTGGAGCGTTATAACTATGGCAGCGCTCGCGTCCCAAACGCTTAGAGATTGGAGCTCTTTTGATGTTTGGACTTGTAAAACTGTTATTCCTCTTGATTTCCTAAAGAAACGAAATACTTTTAGAAATGCACGAACAAGGAGCTCGTGGTATTTTATAAAGTATTCTTTGTAATATTACCTCGTCTACTTCCATTTCACAGTTTGTAGTAGTTTATTTGGATTATACTTTAGCTTCACGTACGATTTATGGGAATAATTACGCTTCCTTAATTTGCCACTATGCTATTTAAATAAATTTGTCAGATTGTTATAATGATTAAATTTTTATTACGCGGAAGATAATGTGCAGATGATCGTCAAATGTAACATTTCAAGGGTAGATAAAAATATATTGGTACCTATCCCTAGTAATATTATTCTGTGCCTACCGTCTATTTATTTTATTGGAGCTACCTGATCAATGATCATGATCACACACTATGATGACAATTGACATATCATTTGTCAATCTACTTTGACATCTGCTGTCTTAATTGTCACTCATGCGAATTTTTCTGCAGAATATACGTACGGGTGAACGGATGTAGAGAATAAAATAAACAGCAAGTTGTGATAAATTAATTGAAAATAATTAACTATAGTTCGAACACTGGCTGCAATTAAGTGTCGAAAACCCAGAGGAAAAAATAACCTTGAAAATAATGTTTTAGAAAATATCGGCTCGAAGATCTATCATCAAGATGCTGGTCGGTTCTGTAGAGCCTACTTTCTTTTCGGTAAGTCCTTCTAGCTTGCTAAATCGGCCTAATTTAATTTAATCCTGTTGTTTGCCATTAACAAATTAGTGTAATGAAATGATTGCTTCAAATTGATGAGCAATGGAAACTCCCCTCACTGAAATATAGGTACCTACTTTCGTAGCTAATGAGTTGTTTTAGTCGGCCAAAAAGGGCTGTAAAATAATAATTTCTGTGCTTTAAGTCAACCCAAGTAATAAAACAATTATAAAAATTAAAAGCTAATCAAAATTGATTGGATTTCCTACACCATTATATTATCACATAGGTAGTTGCCTAGTTATCTTTTCAATCTAAGACCTATTAGTTATTGAAAAGCCAATACCTATGAATTATATTTGGTGTGTCAAATATACAGCTTATCCCTTTGCGGCTGAGGATATAGCTTTTTGAAAAATACTTGATTGATGTTTGAATTGAAATAATGAACTATAATTTTGTGAGTTATTTGTACAATTTTAAACAAAACTACTATTTTTTCAATGTAATACATTTTCTACTTTTATTTTTCCTAAATTTAGTCATGCTCTTCTTAATAATGAGGCAAACCAAAAAATGTAGGCAGATGTCAAGATTTTCGAAAGCAATAGTTTACTAATAACTAATTTCAAGCAGTGATTCCATCATCATTCATCCCATACCATCCATTCATCTCTCCATTATTTTTTTAATTTTGAACTATTTTAGATTAAGGACCTCCAAACTGGAGGTACACTATGAAATAAAAATAATCATCCAAACTAGTCCACAATTGGCAATAAAGTTAATATTAGTTCATCTAGTCGGTCTGACCCTACCAAGATATTCATAATTGATGAATTTATTTATTAATTTAATGGCCATGGGGCCATCTTGGCCATGGGGCCCTGCTGCTAGATGGTAGTAGCCCTGCCTGTGAGCAAGCTCTTCTTGGTGAGAATGAAGCTGGTTCTCGAATCTTGGGTATTGTGTGATTATGTACACAGGGAATCGTAGTGGTATGAGTGAGTAAGCTTTAATTTGGTAAAATATCCTTAAATATTCCTAACTTAAATATTTTGCTTATTGCTAGATAGCCTAGCCTTCCTCATGAGTTTGTACCCCCCACCCACTTATAGTAGCTTGTTAGTGAAAGTGTCAATTTAACAACCTTCAGTATTTCTTATCAAAGGATCCAATTAGTCTTAAAAAAACAATTCTTGTTGTTTCAGCAAAAACATCATCGTGCTGGAATATGCATCCTGATCGTGGTGAATGTGCTCTCCCTGATGGCAGCCATAAATCTGGTGCTTGTCCTCAACCCGGAAGACAAGTATGTTTACCATAACTCTTAATCTTAAGACCTTGGGGGTCCATTCTACGCAGGATGACATTAATGATTTTTATGTGCTATTCCAGACTTTAATCTATGTGCCAAATTTCATCCAGGTCCGTTCAGACTTTCTGGCGTGATTGATTAATAAACATCCATCTATACTTACAAATTTTTGCGTTTATAATATTAGTAAAATAGGATATATACCATGTGTTATGTGTAGATAACCATGTGTATCATGGTTCCTACAGTGCAATAAATGAGAACGATTTATTTTGATGAAGTTTAACAGAGCTGTTCTAAATATCATCTCAATGGAAAAACATATTCATGAACTATGGCCATCATAAATGGTCGAATGATCATTATTACCACCATTAGGTACATAATTACGATAAGTAGAGTTGATATCATTTGTAGGATCGCGAGGGCATTTATGTTTGGACCAATGCCTCTACATACAGACAGAAAAATTGTGATTACATTTTAGATAAAACTTTGACAAACAATATTCTGTACGCATCAAAGCAAATGTTGTCAGCCTCTATGGTTTTCTTATATACAGTTATAGTCAGTGCCGGATTAACCACGTAGCAAGAGTAGCAATTGCTACGGGCCCCGTGCAAAAAGGGGCCCTGCATATCCAAATCCGCCCACGCAATATGTGTCAGTCCCTTATGTTTCCACTGCAGGGACACCGGCCTACTCTCGATAATTGAGAGTTGAAGGAGATACTTTAGTTCTTTAAATCAAATTTCGAATACTATGACCTCTTATGATAACTCTTTGTGATGATAATCTGAAAGTAACGGGTTTGTTTACCAAAGAGACGGTTTTAAAATAACTGTCTTATCACATTATGCTTGTACTCTCAGATTAATATCATTGTAAACAATAATTTGTTATATACGGCATGTTTATCATTCTGAATACAATAAAACATTAACATTTTTTTCAGTATGGTAATACATATTATGTAATCTTATTACGTTAAACTAACAATTCTTGTTAAAATATTTATTTCGCGTCTTTGCTCGCGTCAGTAGGTGTGATGCCCTACACGTACCCCCTGGGTGCTGCTAAAGAAGCAACCAAAAGTAGCAGTAGAACTAGTGCCAAGTTCGTCCGGAGAGGTACTGCCACCACACCTAGAATCTGTCGTCAAGAAGTAGTGCTCACAATACTGTGTTCCGGTGGAAGGGTGTGGGTGCAGGTGAAATCACATGTGCACTAGACGTATCATCACCTTCTCAGGTGATGGACGCAGCAGGATGAATGCAATTCAGTGTAAGATCCAAATCTTATACTGAGTTGCATTACTGTTTTCATGGCCGGGGGTCGCCACTTATCACCAGGTGGTAGATTTAAGCATACAAACAGCGGGAGCGACTTTGTTTTATACTAAGGACGATGTATAATATTTATTTATTTGTTTTCAGAATTTCGATAAAACGCGGAAGCGCGCTCACGGCCCTGGGGTTTGTGTACTTCATGACCCTGTTTGAGCTCCTCAACGTGGTGTGCCTGTTCACCGGGGTCGGCGCTCGGTTCCGGAACAAATACGGTCTCAGCTGCGGCGATGTACTGGACATTAATAACAAGTGAGTGTACAAGACGATCTGTGACTCATGGTCACAGCGTTGGGGGTTGGATTTCATCACCGGAGTCGGTGGCTTAGTTGGTAGCCCTTCCTTAGAAGCGACTGGTCCCTGGTTCGATTCCCGGGGTACAGTTTGTATGGTGACCATGAAATTTTTTCTCGGGTCTTGGGTGTTTGTTTTGTGTTTATGTGTTTGTCCATGCCAGCTGAGACACAGAGAATTTTAGTGCAGAGGTATGAGTGTGCCAACGTTTATATTAATAATAAGTGAATGTTTGGTAAACCAAACATTTTGTGACTCATGTTCATAGCGTTGGGGTTGGATTTCATCACTGGAGTCGGTGCTTGGTTCAGGCACAATACAGTGTCAGCTGTGGTCACGTTTACTGGATATTATAAAGTCATCTCAATACTCATTTATTTTTACCATATGTACACTTTGGAATACTTGGTTATGTCAAAAGATATTATATAAAAAAAAATATATTATAAACTCACACACTTTTACATTGTAGTTACATTTTACACTTTTACATTATCAGTCTCCGCGCGAACGCGTTAGCGAACGGGTGTAGAAATAAAGATGTCTAACGCGACATTAAAATGTTCACAGTGCAATATCGTTATCAACGAGTTGTTATGTTTTATTCAAAACAAAATCGATGTTTTGGACGAAGAGAGTATAGTTGGACTTTGTACAAGTGCTTTCTCAGTGTCGGAAATTGATGTAGCAAAGGATTTGCTGTTTGCATCGATATCGACTACCGTCAGAAATATTTCGCGGCGTAAAAACAAGGAGCATAAGTGTATAGAAGATATTATTGGTGCTTTCAAGAACACAGACCCGGATAAAACACCGATATTTGTAGCGAGAGAACTTCATAAGTTGCCCCCAGTAACATTTAATTATCTAGACACAACACGGCTTCTCAAAGATATTGTGTCATTACAGTCAGAGATGAAATGCATAAAAGAAACGTATGCTACAAATGATCAGCTGTGTCATTTAAGGGCGGAGGTAGACAATATGAAGTATGCATCAATAATAAATTGTGAAGATAATGTTAACAAAAAACGGGGAGCATATAACTTGTTAAACAGTGGGCCCAACGGTTTTCTGAATTTTTCAAGTACCCCCACGCCCACTAGCAGCACACCCGAACGTGAACCTATTACCCAACAAAAATTGGAAGTATTGTGCTCTGAGTCACAGATTTTTTCGCAAAACACAAGTACCGCTCCAGCTGGCCGTGTATCGTTTGCCCTGGTTGATAAAGTTCGGCAAAATCATAGGATTAGCGCGCCGCGTACGCTTACCACAAACGCTATCTCGACACCTACTACCTGCCCGTTGTCATGCACTAATATGGGTCAGCCGAATGCGGCCGGCGCTCACACCGAAACGAGCTCGGATTTGTGTGCGAGCGCAAATAAGAATAAAACCATGGCGGAAGTGGTCCAGACTGATGGAGAGTGGAAGCCGGAACAGCTGGACGAGAATTGGGTTGAGGTACAGCGTAGGAGACATAGAAATAAGACGGAAGGCATAACTGGGAAAGCTGCAATAAATCTTCATGATAAGTTCAAGTCAGCTGATGTGAAAATTCCGTTATTTGTCTCAAATGTTCATAAGGATACCTCAGAAAGTGATATAGTGAAGTACATTTTCTCTAAAACAAAAGAAAATGTTTATCTTCAAAAAATCAAAATGAAGACAAAGAGAGACTTCAATGCATATAAAATGATGGTTGCCCGGCATAAATTGGATACCTACCTGAATGAGGAGATTTGGCCTATCGGTGTAACATGTCGCCGGTTTATGCCGTATAAAAAATCAGAGCCACAGCAGAATAGAAACATACCTATATCTCTTAATGGATAGCACAACCTTAGTAACGTATAACTGCAAAAATATAAAACGCTCAGTTGAAGCAGTGAAACAGTTGTGTAGCTATGCAGATATAATAGCGCTGCAGGAAACCTGGTTGCTGCCGCACGAGCTGCCGTACCTGGCGGGCATCGACGAGTGCTTCGGCTCCACGGGCACCTCCGCGGTGGACGTTGAGGCCGGAATCCTCAGGGGGAGGTCTTTCGGCGGTGTCGCGCTGCTCTGGCGTAAATCGATGTTCCAGTGTGTGACAGTGATACCTTGTTCAAATCCGCGAATCACGGCTATCCAGTTAACGACAAATGAACGTCCTGTGCTCATTATCTGTGTATATATGCCTACAGACTGTACCGAGAATTTGCCGGAGTTTACAGACTGTCTGAGCGCTGTTAGTGCTTTAATAGACGAAAGTAGTGTCGAATCCGTTTTTGTTCTCGGGGATTTTAATGCCCACCCAGGTGAGCGGTTTTACAGTGAGCTAATGGTGTTTTCGGCTGAACAGGACTGGACGTGTGCTGATACCAGTAAGCTAACTTTGTTATCAGATACTTATACTTTTATTAGCGAGGCACACGGGTGCTTGCGGTGGCTAGACCATTGTATCGTAACAGGTGCTGCGTACCAATGTGTTGTAGATACTTATGTACAGTATGATGTTTTTTGGTCTGACCATTTTCCTCTAGTAGTCAAGTGTAACCTAGATCTTGTTAGGCGGAAATCTATTTCTGTAACCCCTAAAAATAATAGAATTCTTTGGGGGGAGAGAAATTCAAACCAAATTAATGAGTACGAGTATATCTGTAATACTCATTTGAAAAACATTGATTTTCCCAGTGAGTTACAAAATTGTTGTGGTAAACACTGTAATAATGTGGGTCATAATCAGATAATAAATAATTTATATAGCAATATAATTAATATTTTGTGTAGTGCAGCTACTTTTACGAGTGTTGCTAAAGTAAGAAAGAGAAAGAAAATAGTTGCAGGGTGGAACCATCATGTGAGCGACTCTTACTCGAATGCCAGGCAGAAGTTTGATGTTTGGGTGTGGTATGGGAAGCCCACTAGTGGTCCATTGTTTGAATCCATGGTCCAGGCACGAAAAGTATTCAAAGGAAAGTTAAAATGGTGTCAAAACCATCAAGAACAGATAAAAATGGACTTGATGGCAAAACACCATCTGAATGCAGATTTCAAGAATTTTTGGAAATGCACAAATAAAGTTAATGTTCGGCCTGGCACTCCTGTGAGTGTTGACGGTACATCAGACCCTAGAGATATTGCCAATGTTTTTAGACACCACTTTGCAATACAATCGCCTTTGGGATCGCCATGTTCGAGTTTCAGTGCGGGGACCCGGAACCCCGATATTTCCACAACAATTTTCGCAAAGGACATACGGGCTGTGATTAACAAAATGACAAAAGGGAAATCTCCGGGTCATGATGGGCTCAGCATTGAACACTTAAAGCATGCGGGCGTCCACCTGCCTCGGTTACTGGCTATGTTGTATAACTTCTGTCTGAGCCACTCTTACCTACCGCCGGACTTGATGCGGACTCTGGTGGTACCTGTTGTCAAGAGCAAGACTGGGGACGTGTCTGACAAGAATAACTACCGACCCATTTCTTTGGCTACGGTAGTGGCTAAAGTACTTGACAGTGTGCTTAACTCCTGCTTGAATAGGCATATTGATATACATGACGCCCAGTTCGGGTTCCGGCCCGAATTGTCAACTGAGTCGGCTATTCTGAGCATGAAGCATGCTGTCAAGTATTACACGGACAGACAGACTCCAGTCTATGCTTGTTTTCTGGACTTGTCTAGGGCCTTCGATCTGGTCTCATACGATGTACTATGGCAGAAGCTGCAAGAAGCAGGTTTACCGCCAGAGCTGATATCAACCTTTAGGTTTTGGTATCTGAACCAAGAAAACCGAGTGAGGTGGGCGGGTGAGTTTTCGGACGCGTACAGGTTGGACAGCGGGGTGCGGCAGGGGGGGCTAAGCTCACCCTCGCTCTTCAACCTGTATGTGAACGCGCTGATTGAGGAACTCAGCAGCATGCATGTGGGTTGCCATGTCGGTGGTGTATGCATGAACAACCTGAGCTATGCTGACGACATGGTGCTGCTGGCTCCCTCAGTTAGTGCTCTTTGGAAGCTACTTGCCGTCTGCGAGTCGTATGCGGCTTCCCATGGGCTTGTATACAACGTGAAAAAGTCGGAGTTTATGGTCTTCAGGGCGGGTACCAAATGCCCTAGTTTTGTGCCTCCTGTAACACTGTATGGTATTCCCCTGAAGAGGGTTTCGCAATTTAAATACCTTGGGCATTTGGTAACCGATAACCTGCAAGACGACGCCGATATGGAACGGGAACGCAGAGCATTGTCAGTCAGGGCCAATATGCTGGCCCGCAGATTCGCACGATGTACGGACGCTGTCAAAATTACCCTTTTTAAGGCGTACTGTACATCCATGTACTCTGCGAGTCTGTGGTTTCAGCATACTCAAAAGGCTTACAATGCTCTGCGAGTCCAATTCAATAATGCTTTCAGGACGCTGTTGCGGCTCCCGCGCTTTTGTAGTGCTTCAGGTATGTTTGCCGATGCGCGCACAGATACATTCGACGCCATCTGGCGGAAAAAAACTGCCTCATTGTTAAGCAGATTGCGCGCGAGCAGCAACAGTATCCTGAAAGTGATTGCAAACAACTATGCATGTCCTCTGGTGTGGAAGCTCACCCAGAGGACAAAATCTGTTTTAGTTATTAGGTACTAACCCCTAGCCTTAAGTTACTAACACATTGTGGATCTAGTTGTCTGTAGAAATAAAATAAATTATTATTATTATTATTGTAACAGTGTATGAATGCCAGAGAAAGACACAAAAAGTTCTAATTAAAAAAAATACTTCAAAGCAAAATGTCATAACTTAGTTTGATAGATAATTAAAAAGTTGTGCTGCTGTAAAAGGGCATTGTCAATGTGTAGCAAAAATATTGGTAATACAAATCAAATGTCATTATAATAAAAAAATAATAATCAAAACATCTCATAGACAGAACTAGATTAACCTTCTACAATACAATATTTTTTGTTCTGATAATAATAGATGTTGTCTTACTTCTTACATTATAAAGGCGAAAGTTTGTATGTGTGCACGCGTGTGTATGTTTGTACCACCTTCACGCTCAAACGGCTCAACGGATTTGGATGAAATTTGGTACCAGGATAGCTTATATCCTGGATTAACACATAGGCTACTTTAGATTTCTGAAAACAGTGGGTAAAACCGCGTCGCGCAGCTAGTAAACTATATGAGTAATCATTAACGGTTCCATCGGAAGACAAGCGCTGGTTGGCACAGCCAGCATATGTTGAGTTGGAGCAATTTGCAACATTCAAGGTTTTTTATTAAGTTTTTATACTGTGTAATATGTACTATATTTGTTGCAAGTAAATTAAATCTTAAAAATGTCTATTGCTCTCAAAAATAAAACGCTACCGGTGCGTTCTCGACAGGGTGGTGTCAGCGGTGCAGGCGGCGTTCTGCTGCATCACAGGTGTCATCGTGTGCATGTGGTCGTGCACGCGGGACTTCATGCGGGCCTCCCACTACATGTCCGAGGCGTACGCGTGGTACGGCGCCGCGTACTTCTTCTATGACATCTGGTCCATGTACATGGTGAGCGGGAGGATTTTTTTGATTTTTTTTATACTAAGTGACGGCTCCGTAGCTTAGTTGTAAGTAGCCCTGCCTTCTAAGCGAGGGGTCCCCGGTTCGATCCCGGCCGGGGCACACTTTGTGTGGTGAGCATGAAGTTTGTTCTCGGGTCTTGGGTGTTTGTCTTGTGTTTCTGTGTTTGTCCATGCCATTTGTCAGCTCCGTAGTTCAGTTTGTGGTATTGTTTGTAGTTGAAACCTCGCTTTTGTTTACATTGAAACGTGTTGTCGTTTCAATGTAAACAAAAGCGAGGTGTTGAGGATGTAAACAATGCTCTCTCTAAAGTAGTAAATTGGTTCAATGTAAACAATTAATGATACAACAACTGATTAACGAAAAGAAAATGAAGAGTGTAGAATTTGTTTACATGTTAATCTAACGTTAGTAGATATTAAAGTAGATATCTAAGTAGATATTAAAGTTAATTAATATTAAGGATTAAGGAACCGCAACTTCGTTCGCGATTGCCATCCCTGCAGATTATTACAACTAAGAACACATTTTGACTTGAGAGGGATCCAAGGGAACTGTGCTGAATTTCGGGATAAAAAGTATCCAGTGTCCTACCTCGAACTATGAACTCAAATCTTGCAAAGGTTCATTTGAATTCATTCATCAGTTTCGCCGTGATAATGACAGACAAAAATGCAAAACAAATGCAGTTTTGTAAATACAAAATTGGTTAAATACTATCAAATTAATTTAGTAAAAAGCTGTTATTTTGACATTACAAAGAGTCTCTTTTTTATTTATCTGTACAGACGGGTGGCGTTCTAACCTCTTCCGCCCGCCCCTCTCACCGACCAGTAACTGCACTCATCCAAAATTTTGCGTTCGACCTCTTTGCTTTCCTCGTACGCTTCATTACAAAATTCATGTTCCAAATTCAAACTCATTAATGGCTTTAAAATTCATAAGCTTTCTCTATACACCTATTTTGCTCGCACTTATAGAAGGACAAACATCGTTTTCAAACAGACGGGATGAAGATATAAAGTTCTGCCTCAATCGCGATCAAATTGTTGGCAGGTTCACGTCCAGATGAATTCGAGCGTCGACTTCTTGAAGAGCAAGCTCCGGCGTCCGTCGAAGAACGGAGAAATGGCCCTCGGCCACGCAAAGAAGCAAGACACGTCGTTCACGGCGTACTGCCTCAACGAGCCGGTCATACTGTTCCACCACCTGTTTATCGGCGGGTTTGGGTTCCTGGTCATTGTGGTGAGTCTGTGAATCAATACATACAGTAGAGTCTCACTAATCCGGCACTTCAGTAGTCCAGCACGTTCAATAATCCGGCACCCTACGCTCAGCTTCTCTCACCCCTCCCTACTTTCGTTATTCTTATAAACATGCAAGTTTCTAAATATGTTTAAAATAAAGCATAATTTTATGAAAAATATAAGTGTAGGTACCCATTTAAACACATTTAATTATTACAAACATTTACTCGTGTTTTTTTAATAAGTAAGCTCCAGTATCTTGTTTTCCATGTTGCTTGCAGTCGGTTTTGATGTTGTTTATGACAACAGTAACCACTTAACACCAGTTGAGCCGACAGAATACGTAATTTTAACGTTAATTTATTTAATCTGAATTAATTAGTTTAAATTTCGTATTTTGTTTTCATATTCCTTTCTAGATATTTAGAACACATTCCAACATATTCTCTGTTGGTTTTTCAGTACTTGCGTGGTGATCTCGGCGATTGCACCTTTGGCTTCGTGTATCTGATGGAGCTGTCGACGCCGTTCGTGTCGCTCCGTGGGATCCTCTCGCGGATGAAACTGAAGGTAATTTAAATAATTATGTGTACACTGCGCCCGCGTCTTTACCCGCTGTTGGTCATCCCACGGGAAAACTTCCGATTTACGGGATAAAAAGTATCATATGTGTTATTTTAGACTATAATTTATCCCTGCGCCAATTAATCCAGATGTACGGATCTTCTGCCGTTCTGGCGTGATTGAGTAACAGACATCCATCCATGATAAGTCAATCAGCTGTTGGCCCCACAGCTCAGTATGTGTGCCTTCTCCGCTATAGGTCCTGTATTCCATTCTCACCCAGGTAAAACAACAACGTTAACACACTCATACCTCTGTACTAGGATTCCCTGTGTCGCAGATGGCATGGACAAACACAGAAACACAAGACAAACACCCAAGACCCGAGAACAAACTTCATGCTCACCACACAAAGTGTGCCCCGGCCGGGAATCGAACCCGGGACCCCTCGCTTCGAAGGCAAGACTACTACCAACTAAGCCACGGAGCCATCTAAATTATGTTCTAGTGCAAGGGTGCACTAGAATTAATAGGAAGCAGAGTGTGTAGTGGTTAAAACAAACTATAAGAATAATATGATCTGTTGCAGGCGTCTAAGGCGTATATCTTCAACGGGCTGGCAATGCTGGTGACTTTCTTTGTGTGCAGGGTTGCCAGTCTACCGTACGTGTGCCTCATCTACAGCAGGGAGCTGGGACTCTCATATCTAGATGTATGTGTTTTAATTATTTTTTGAAGGTACTTTTGGGGGGTCCAGTTGCTCGCACCATAGGTGTGGACCCTTTGATTCCCTACACGCACCCCCTGGGTGGTGCTAAAGGAGCAACCAAAAGTAGCAGTAGAACTTGTGATAAGTTCGTCCGGAGAGGTACTGCCATCACATCTGGAATCTGCCGCCAAGCAGTACTGGTTGCATTGCTGTGCTCCGGTGGAAGGGTGTGGCTGCCGGTGAAATGCGCATGAGACGTATCATCCCGTCTCGGGTGATGGACGCAGCAGGATGAATGCGATTCAGTGTAAGATTTGAGTCGCACTCATCGCATTACTGTTGTCATGGGCGGAGGTTGCCACTTACCACCAGGTGGGCCTGGGTTGTGACAAAAAAACTTCTCAATAAAATAGATTGTAATAAAAAAAAATAGGTAACATTAATCTCTCCCACACATGAGTGAGTTGCACAAAATTTTGAATTTGTCTTGTTATATTTCAGGCGATACACTCCCTGCCGACGGGGTGCAAAATCTCGATCGCGATCCTGCTGCTCCCCCAACTGTACTGGTTCACGCTCATGTCGTCCGGCGCGCTCAAGATATTCTTCTCGAAGGGCGACAAGTCCGCCAACAAGTCGGCCAACAAGTCTACCAACAAGTCGACCAACAAGTCCGGGGGGGACGCGGACAAGCGCAGTTGACGCCGTCGCTCCCGCAAGCATACGCCGAAGTACTAGACTTAATGTTTTGATGTTGTGAATTGGTGCTTGTGCAATGTAAACAGGTTCGATAGGTAATGTTGACTGTTCGGTTTCAATATTCAACTGACGGCGTGGGAGACGGATTGCTGTATTGATGTTGATGTTGCTGTATAGAAGTATTTGACTGGGCTTATAGCTCGGTCGGTCGGCCTTCTGCGCTGTAGCTCGCGGGTTTGATTCCCACCCGGGACAAACAATTGTGTGACGGACATCGGTGTTTGTTGTGTGTCTGGGTGTTTGATATTGTATTTACAAAAATGTAGTGTAGTAAGTATTCAATCAGTAATCTGTTTCCCCGATAATGCGTAGTTTGGGGCTAGATTTCGCTGTCTATGAATATTTCTAGCCCTGGCTATCTGTTAAAAAACTTCATACATTTTTTCATTAACACTGATAGTGTGCTTTCTAAAATCAGTTAGTTGAATATAGGAACTGACTATAAGGAACGTTTTTACCGCCGTGCGGCCTCTTCGGGCCAAACCCGCGCGCGTACCTTATCATATAGGTCCTTACCTTGCCTTTGGTCCCAAAATTTTCTTCTCCCCGGGGCCTTAATCATTAAGTTCCTTCTCAACCGACTTCCAGAGGTTATCAATACAATTGTATTGTTTTTCGTTTGTTACTACAATTCTCAGACATTTATCAACCGATTTGGAAAATTATTTTCTTGTTCGAAAGGATATGCTTTTAGATTTATCTCAGAGTTTTTATCAAAAGTGCCCCCCCCCCCCTGGTGGGTCACAACCGGGGGGGAATGAAAGTTACCCTTTATGGTCAACCGGCGCGAAGTTTTTCAACTAATATCGTAATTGTCTAGAACGTGCTATGTGTGCTTTTGATGTTAATTAATTAGCTACAGATATCAACATTCTACAGTAGGCTTACTCTATTCTTAGGAATACTTCTAACTTTTTACTAAATTTTCGGTAAATAAAATATAAATCATTTATTTCGGAAGTTAGCAAAGCAATAAATGGAATGGAATTGAAAAAATTTGATCAGAGGTAGAGTTAAGAGTCGAAAATGCCTTTTAGTTCTTTAAAAAAATCTTCCTTATTTAACTAAAATCTCTTTGAGTAGCGCAACTGCGTACAGACCATATATTGATTAGCACATTACGATGAAAAATTTCATTAAACCTTTTTAACTATTGACGATAGGCGAGTTGATTCGTTAATCCAAACAAATTGTAAAAGTAATTGCATGGGTCTCAATAAACGTGGCATTTGTAGAGCTTCGACGTTTGCTTGCAATATTTCATCATTTACTCGCGAAGAATTTATGGACTGAAGATACGCTCTCGCGCCGTTTATTACAAGGAGTTATTTATTTATATTAATACAGAGCTTATAGTAATTACGTTTACAACGAAGACAATGACTTACGACCCGCCCCCAGACAATGCAGATATGTCAGACGTATATGAATCGTTAGTGTAGCGTTTTAGTCCTTCGAAACGTTCCATAATTAATATAAATTTTCGCGGTTTTGCATTTTGTATTTATTTTTGTATTTACGGGGAGGCGGTAGCCGCCTGTGATCACGAGTGCTGTAACTCGTTCGTTTCGGGGAATTTGATGTAACGCGAACAACCCCGTAAAATACTATAATAATTGAATTTTATATTTTTGCGTAATACTTGTTAAGTAACATTTGACGTGTTCATAAAAAAACTATGCAGTATATATTGCTGCTACTTCTTAAACCGAAATGTTCCACTAAACTTAGTTATATACTTAAATTATATACTTCTACAACTAATCTATGATTTAATGTAATCGCATTTTGACATCGCCTCCATATCGTGGGCGATGAGCTGAATTTCCATTGTATTTTTATACGCGTATACAGCTACTATAACTATAACTGGCCAAATATAATTGAGTCTTGCTCAAACATTGAATGCTGATTGATTCGGAAACACTGTGGGTTCCAACCATAAACATTCAGATGCGATTGTTTCACAACTTGTATGTTAAATACAAGCAGACATTTTGTTTTTGTTCAATTGAATTATGCGTTGCGTTCAATGGCGCAACTTCGCCTCTCACTTTGAAGGGATGTAATGTCTCTTGTGCCTGTAATTTCATAGGCAAGTTACATAAGCTATTGGATATCTATTCAAGGAAGGAATAGTCAAAAGCAATCATTTGTTTTCCATTTATGTCTTAAAATGACAGTCGATCTTTAGATGCATTGAATAGTTTTGAAACCCACATGGACACATCCATATATTCCATTCCATCTCATACACGTGAGAGCTTTGTAAATTTTGTTGAGTCGCCTTTTTTACAATGTTTATTTTCTAGTACAACCAATTTAGAACATGCTGTAATCCAAAATGGTTCCGGTAGTTTTATGTAGGAGTGGCTATATCAAAATATGTAATAGGTATTCATTTATATATACATAACTAGCTGCGCCCCGCGGTTTCACCCGCATAGTTCCCGTTCCCGTGGAGAATACGGGGATAAATTGATTTTATTTTTTCGTTAATTTTCCAATGTTTTTAATAGTTATTCTGCTATTCGGGACGGAAACAAATCCAACAAATCAAAAACCATGGCAATCGGTCCAGCCGTTCTCGAGTTATAAGTGTTGTAACAAACACGACTTTCTTTTGTATATATTGTACATAATGACCGCCACAAATACTGCCAACGCTAGTTTATTACCTGAAAGATCTTTGTTAATCTGACTATGGATGCAAGATGAATGTTTGATTTGCTGTTTTCTTGCTTCATTCACAGTAAGAGGATGAAGGATGAAGCGATTTGGCTGCATTAGCTTTTTCCCTTACGAAATAATTTTATTATATTATTCTTGGTTACTTGGTCTTTTGTAATAAAAAAGTTATTGATAGGATTTAAAAAATTGTAAGGGATCTGTACCATGGTTTGTGAGTTACTCTGCGATCATGCAGCGCCAAAGAACGCGAAATATCGATAAAAAATCAATATAAATATCTCGAGTCGAACGAGATGCATTATCATCTCGTTCGACTCGAAATATTTATATGACCATGATAGTTTCAAATAGTTAAAAATTTTACTTTTTGGGCATGAGATATGGCGAGGCCACAATTTGCATTCGGACTAACCGAATATTCCATGAGAACTAATTATATGCTTAAAGTTATTTGAGTAATTAAAATACAAGTGTAAAATAAATAAATGTTTTCTAAATAGTGTGTAAAAAATTTGTTTCTGGTTTTGAACTGTTTGTGGCATTTCATAAATTAGTGTGCGTTTCCATTGTTAAAAGTGTTTTGATCCGATAACGGGGCTATGTACGATGTTTAACTTTAAACATTGTTTGAGACACTTTTCTATATTAACATGGTACTATTTTAAGCAGTGTCTAAAATTAGACTTCGTTTGTGTTATTAAATATTTAAGATCATCAGAGTTATTAAACGTAGAAAATAAAATATAAAAATAATTCTTTTGTGTGTATTAAATGGTATCTTATAAAATTGTGTGGTTTGATGTTATGTGCAATATTTAAAATAGTGCACAAATTATTGTTACTCAGGTGCAAGCACTTTTATATTAGAGCGTGGGTTAAAGATTTCTTATGATGTTTTCGATGTGTATTTGTTGGCACCGCGAATCCAGTTTTGTTGGAATCGGGATCAAATCAATATTCTTATCTCTGTCTTTCGTTTGGATATGCATCTTGCCAGAAAGAGATGGGCATGTGATTTCAATTGCAATAAAATTGGATACGCAGGATCGCTACTTAGTCCCACTGCGCCGGCGCGGTGAAATAAAGTAAAGTAGGCTGAAATATATGAATCTGTCAAATAATACAGATGCGGGAAAAACCGAACATACAATTTTGATCGCCCGGCATGGTGTAATGGGTACGAACTCGTAGTGAATATTTTTGAAGAAACAGCCGCCTCGGTGCATTGGAAACAGTCATAGGGTATGAAAATATAAGTATAAATATAGATGCTTTTTGAAAATTTGTAAGGTTTAGCATTTCGTAATGCACAAGTCATTTACTTATTTCCAAAGGCAATCTTATCTTAAATAACATCGTTTATAAAATGTGGTTTAATGGGAAATAATTTATATATTTTATAAATTTAGGAATCTCTTCGAAATATTATTTTTAGAGGCTTTGTGAGTAATATTTCTTAATTAATAAGAAATTAAACAAACTAGTGCGTTTGCCCCAAAAACTATTATCCTATATGACTTCCAGTCTGCCAAATTAATCCGAATAATGCAATTGCAACAATTTTAAAAATTCTTAAATTTTTCTTATATTTTTTTTTATTAATAACGCTCATTATTGTTGCCAGAATTAAATTAAAAGTAACGAGTAAACTGTGCCGGTCGCTCGCTCAAATAGACGAAGCCTCGTAGAAGCCGCTGGTTCATTAAAAAATATTTCGAAATTATACAAATAATCAAACATTATTTTTTAAAGGGACTATAGTTTGGTTTCACTTACGGAGAGTACGAATAGTATAATGGCGGTGTAAGCTTTGCATCTATGTACACAGGAATAGTTTAGTTATTTAGTAAAAATATATATACAAATTAACCATATAAATAAACTCTTGTAATGTAAAATTTTACTAAATGGGTATAGATTATATTACTACAAAATATGCCTACCATATTATACCAATTTCAATGTAAAATAAATAGCGAAAGGAATAATAATTGATTGTGCTGTATTATGAACCTACTGGTATTTGTATTATAGTAACTATGACACGGGGCTGCTTGGATAAAACTAAATGATTATTATATCATATGATGAGTAATGTCTGACGGCCAAACCCTGTAATCCTAGATGACTGGAGATAGATTGTTATAGCAACTTTGGTATTTGTCAAAAAAATCCATTAGTTTTTGCAATTGCAATTGTTGCTTTAGCAATCTACCATTAATCTGATATTAGATTATAAGGTTTGACAGATTTTTTTTATTTATTTGAGCAATTACTGTATTATATATAGTTCAAAACATACTTTAGTTTGCTTGTAGGAAAGGTGCATATTCTGTCAATTACCGCTGTCAAAGTTTGAGGCCAGATGGCATCCCCGTGGGGGTAATTATAACCCCAATCTTTAGGACTACCTTCAGTGCAATAACTAAAGCAGCACTAACATTGCGTTCCTAATGTGTTTACAATGTTCTAGTAATATAAATGTGTACTGAGCTATATTTTTATACATAAAATGCTTCCGTTTTCTAGCTGTTACACTGTTAGGTTCATAGTCTAATCATTTTGATGTATATATTTATATAGGTTACAAAAATAATAACACTATTTTGAATAATAGATTGAATAGAAACATACTGATAAACAATTAAGTGCATTGCCAGTACAAAATATTGCATTTATTTAAAGCCCTCGCTGGGTAATTAAATTTAGATGCTTCCACTTATGCAAATGGCGGTAGAATATTATTTTTGTACGCCACAGATTCCGACAACGGTTGTCCAAAACCAATATGGCATACTTTTGGCAATGTTGGTGTGTTGGCTACCCTGACACAGTCTGCCTATGACACCTTTGGTCTGGCAACATGGCCTATAACTTTTGCATTCTATACTTCTATGTGATATTTTCCAGAATAATTATCTCAATTTATTTATTTACAGATGATTTTTACTAATTTATATAATTATTTAAAAGGTAATTTAGTTGTACTAGCCGCTGATACGCTCTTTATTTTTCTTAATGCTTTTATTATTGTATTTTAGCTAAATAACCTAAGAGTGAAAATAATCAAGATATGTTGGCATTTTTTCAGTGTAAGCCTTTTTGTTACAACAAACTGTTAATTCATTCCCATTATTTTATTTCAATACTTTATTAATATTTCATATAAAAGTCTTATTTATTATTACTCTGATAATATATAGGTATGTTTAGACATATGTGGTATTCGCATTACTAATTTATATTAGCTGCTATTCAATATCAAGTTTACCGCCCAATTTGCTTGATCCGACTTAAAGTCTAAAGTAACTTGAAGGTGTTGATATATATTTGTTCACAAGTGTGCGCATTAATAACTGGTGGGTCTCTTTCTACGTCTCGGCTATTGTAAAAGACAGCAATAGTTTTCACCCAACCACGTTATGACGTTGGTGTGCGCGCGCAGATGCGTCAATACATCAGTTCAGTTAATTTCATCATTTTTATCAACTGCAGACGCCATAGTATCCAATAATTAATGTCCAGTTTATGTGGAACGGACATTCGAAAAGTTTAACAAAAGCAACATTGCCAAACGAAATCACATGCGCATGAGACGTAACATGCTCGGGTGACGGGCCATCGAGTGCGACTTAGATCTTCTCACCTTCGGTCGGGAGGACTAAGTCTTATTCCTATTGTCATGGTACCCAGTTAATATCAGGTGGGCGTTTAGCTCGTCGCGTCACTAAGTCGCATAAATAATCTACCAATATATTCAATAAAGAATTTGGGCCATAATAGATTGTGTGTGGCGTATATTGGCGATCGGCATTGGCCGATAGACTTGAGCGTGCCATAGCAGCATACCATAACTCGGTGTTACCAGTGTTGCTAATAATAATATTCTATGGTGTAAATTAACTCTCATTACGTTCTTGATTGTTGGGTTTTTGCCGGTTTCTTTGTAAATAGATTAACTATAATATTTTCGATGATATCTTTGATGTGATAGAAATCTCACGTGGCTGATAATATTAGTAATAGATGTGCTGACGTATTTTTTATATGTTTTTAGACGCGTTCGTTTATCTTATCTATGGTGTATTACAAGTTTGACAACTATACCTATAGTTTAATCATTTGACAAAGTTATGGTAGAATACCTTAAGAAAATTAATAAGAACTCATGTTATTATTCAAATTCTTATTCTGTCTTATTACCTATGGGAGCTGTTTCTGGAAGTTCAGTTCCAAGTTTGGTCTGAAGTTGAATCTTAAACGTAAGAATATAGGTATCTTATTCGAGTTAACAAAGGTTATTGATATTTTTAATTATCCGTCAACTTTGTTTACTCGAATAAATTTACTCGAGGTAGGAGCTCGAGCAGAAACTATTATTTCGTGGTAAAGTATTTATATATGTATAATTAATAAGTGTATCAAAATAGAAGAACTTGATGTAACTTACTAATCCCCGGTTTACTATTGGGTTGATAATCTGAAGCATGAAACGCAGAACCCAACAAACAAGTCAAATTAAGACTTCCATATTTATTCAGCCCGGAATGTCTAGACTAGACTGTCCACTGAAATGTATAGGAAGCATAACGCTGTTTTTACACCGAAGCATTCGCAAGCGATATTCATGCGAGCGACAAGTCAAAACATTGCTTTGGAAAAACTGAGGAAATGCTTCAGCGCATGCATCGGTGTGGTAAGGGCGTTACATCATCATTCACTTATCCGACATCGGTACAACAGTTTCTTTCAAAAGTGGTCTTATTTCCTGTTTCTGATGCGGTAGCCCAGACGCTACCGCCCCGTGCGGTAGCGTCCGCGGCGGTACCGGCAGAAGCGGTAGCGTCCGGTGCGGTACCGTGGGTGATGAAGTAAATAGATGTGATATTGTGTGAACTTGTCATTATAGGCTGCGGCTTTCGCAGCGTTGTTGCACTGAGTGTTGAAATATAAATGTATACAAAATAATTTGCTTGTTTTATTTAATAATTAATTTTAATTATGGAGGTCCATGTTCCCAGGCCCAGGGGCATAGACGCCGACTTTCAATCTGAAGGTTCCTGGTTCAAGCCCACACGTGCACCAATGAGTTTTTTCACTTGAAAAATGTATGTGCGCAATACCACGTTCTCGAAACGGTGATGGAAAACATCGTGAGGAAACCGGCATGTCTTAGAACCAAAAATTCGAAGACATGTGGGCTCAGATCAAAGCCCATTCACTCTCAATTATCGAGAGTTGGCCGGTGTCCCTACAGTGGGAACATAAGAGGCTAGTACGGAAGTTCCATGTTGCTTGCGGCCGTAGGTAAGGGCGCTCTAAGTCGTTAGGGTGTCCCCCGGGTGGTACGAATGGAGCTAGACAACGTTGCAGTAGAACTAGATAAATTCGTCCCGAGTAGTACTGCCACCGCGCCTGCTAATCCGCCGTCAAACAGTGGTGCAATCGCAATGCTGTGTTCCGGTGGAAAGGTGTTGGTGCTGGTGAAATCGTAGGCGCATGAGACTGATATATCCGTCTCGGCTGACGGGTGCAACGCGATGCGACTTAGATCTTCTCATACTTACGTCGGACAGGACTTATGTCGTGTTATTCATGTATATGAGCGTCGGTGACCACTTAAGCAAGTGGCCCGACAGTTCGTTTTATCGTAAAAAAACGTCCAGTTCCTGTATTCAACTAATAGATGACTTAGGTATATTGTCTCCTATAGCAATATTATTTGCCGATATAATTGTATTAAACTTTTGGAGAGCGATTTTAATTTATCACAATCCATTGTTGAATATAGGAAGTGGGCGTTATTAATTTAAGTCCCTCTGCATACGTAATCATTTATTTTTCTATACACTTGATAAACATACTTGAATGTTTGTCTACGTTACAAGATTACGTTGTGACAAAACAGGATCTTCAGGCGTACCGCAAGGGTCTCCACTCGGTTCTCTCTTATTAATTTTTGTTGAAGTATTTCACAATGATTTTCAAGCGACAGCAAAAGCATAGCAATTACGCGAATAACAGGATATTTTCTTCTAGTACTTTTATTTCCATTAGGACGCGTGCAAAGTCACGGTCAAAACGAAATTTAATTGTTTATCAGTCAATATCTAATTATCAGTGATTATCAGATTTCGAGATAATTACTGAAGCTTCCACTACCTACTGATTGCTGATTGAAGTATACCTGCCGAAAGAGAATATTCTCAGTGGTGGATAGAATGTTCTGGAGTACAGGTTTAATTTTGGTCCTGGCTGTTTGTCAGGTAAGAGTATTGTTTCCTTAATTTATCTCATTCAATCCTAATATATAAAAAATTCTGCCTGTATCCGTTATAGACATTGAAACCAGCCAACCAATTTGCCCCAAACCGGTTTCATTTAGAAAGGCAATAATGCGAAAATGGTTTTAGACCACTAAAACAATGCATTCGGCACAAAATATATTTTTCTTTTTTAGCGTAGTAGCACACGTCGAGTATCCCTAGTCAATGATATTGTGCATATTGACATTTTTAAATACATAACTTTTATCTTTACACATTCTAATGTCAATCTCTAAAACTAACCTTTAAGGTTGCTTCAATTAAATACAAGGAGTAATATAGGATACTATTGGGGCTTGTTGTTTGTGGAGTACAATCAGAGACAAAAAGGATTCTGACGAGAAAACTACTCTATCGGCTTTGCAGCGTCGACGGAAATTACGTAAAAGAAAAAAGAAGGTCGAATCGTAATTTTGAAAAACAAAAAGTTAATATTTCGCACTGCACTCTAATAATATTACAAATAATGCCGGGGAATAAATTTGACGAACTTTTAGAAGTGATTCAAAACGACATACAATATTTAGACAATAATCTCAGTTTTTCAAGAGTTTCAGTGTCACAACAGAGGCTTGTTATAACTTTGAGGTTAAAAATAATACATTTTAATTTGATTATTTTAAATGTGATTGCACATGTTACTAAAAAACGCAACGTTAAGGTTGCGAAGTCGCAGCGCGAACGCTTGCCACTAGAGACTAGCAACGTCGGCTCTGCGCAGCGTTGTCGCTACACAGACGTTAGAGTAACGCCAACGCTCGTAAAACGCTAGCGGGATAAAGGCCTTACGGCGTAAAAGCGTTACAAACAAAATCACATTCGCATTTATAATATTGAGTTAGGATTTATCTAACTAAAAATGTACCTAAAATAAAAAAAAATATGACACTAATTTGACAAAGAAAATCATACAAGTACAATGAAATGTTAATGATTCAATTTGTGTAATTAGCATACAAGTCATAGAAAGTCATATTCGCTCACATCTGCTAAAGTACTAGCTGTTCCCCGCGCTTCTGCGTGGAATTTAAATTTTTTTTTGCGCGGAACATTTCTTTTACGCTAATTCTTTTTTATCTAAAATAAATATAGTCCAAGTTGCTCGTTATCTGTATATATCATAATTTTTTCCTAAGTAAATAACTATTTTGCAGGTCCCCGCTGAATATGTAAAGCCAGACTACATCGAAAATGTAATCAAAGAAAGTAAGTAGAACATATTTTTAATTAAAAACAAAATCATTTTTACTCTTCATATGAACCATTGACCTTTGAATTGAAAGGTGGCATATGTACCCCTGGGCCACCACTCGCTCCGAGTTTTTTAAATGATATTTGTGTATTGAGGATCAATCAAAAACCTCTAAGAAAATTACCTTACATCATGTAATATCTTTCCGAGTTGTTCACTTACTCACTCTTAAGAAAAAGACTTCCCAACGAGTTTACTTAGAGATTTATTTAGATCAAGAAATTATATTTAATTAGTATCCGTTTAACCCGTTACAAGAGGAGGGTTTCTTTCAAATCTGTCAAGCTCTCGTTAAACCAATAACACATTTTATATTATATATTTATTTGATCATTAAAGATTTGACCTTAAGTGGTCAGATTAGCACCATAAAAAAATCTCATGCAGTCATTAATCTACCAATGAATATGCGCCCTTATACTTTTCGCCGATAAAAGTAGCTTTCAAAACATCTTATCATATTTACTTAGCAAAAAATCGGTTGAATAAGAAATCTAGTTAAGTATCTGACTTGTCCTGCGTATTTGCGATACGCACCTATCAGATTTAATAATCGATTTTAATCTACCGGCTACTTAGGAAGCCAATCAACTTTCCAACTAATTGAAACTGTGATTTATTCGATTGTGCGATTATAAAGATTAAATGAGGTAGCGCTTAATGAAATTCTATATAATTTATCTTACTCATATCTACTAATTGTTTTATTTATTTATTTGTACGACTGACAAAGGAACGTAAAATAACACTAACTTATGGCAAACAATTATAATGAACTAGCGACCCGCCCCGGCTTCGCACGGTTAGTAAAGCATCAGTGTCGTATCAGAAACTACCCGTGCGAAGCCGGGTTGACTTGCTAGTGTATTATACATATAAACCTTCCTCTTGAATCACTCTATCTATTAAAAAAACCGCATCAAAATCCGTTGCGTAGTTTTAAAGATTTAAGCATACATAGGGATATAGGGACAGAGAAAGCTACTTTGTTTTATACTATGTAGTGATGACAAAACAGATGGAACTATTTTTGAGGACCTAGTTTCTTAGTAGTCTTTGGTAAAAACTCCTTGTCTCCTGGGTTGTTAGGAAAGACACAATCAAAAGTAGCAGTCAAATTTCTGCCTAGTTCATCCAGAGGGGTACTGCCACTGATTTGAGAGGTGGAATGATGTAGGTGCTGGTGAAATCACAGGCACATGAGACGGTACACCCTGCTGCGTCCATCACCCGAGACGGGGATGATATGTCTCATGCATGTGATTTCACCGACACATACTTCAACCGCAACACAGTAATGCGAGTACTACTGCTGAGTGTGGCGGCAGTACCTCTCCGGACGAACATGGCACAAGTTCTCCTGATACTAGATTAGTGTGATTATTTATAATTCATTCCAGGCTCGGGGCCAAATACCCGAATCGTGTCGGGATGGCAAGCATACCCCGGGCAGCACCCCCACCAGACGTCCCTCCGCATGGTCAACTTCCAGGGCGGTGTGAGCGGCTGCGGCGGGTCCGTGGTGGCCCGCGAGTGGGTCATCACCTCCGCTCACTGCACCGCTGGGTATGTACCTACTCAGTTCCTCCAACAAAGTCGAAAAACTAACATAATACAGCAATAGTAAAAATAATTTAAAAGCTATAACTTTAATTGAATACTCTAAAATGATTTTAATTGACTTAGTTGGCTTATACGTAAATATATAGCTAAAAAAGACGAGGAAATAGCAACTAGACACAGACAAGACAAATTATAAGCTGTAACATTTTTCAGACAAATCGCCATAGTGGTCCGCGCCGGGGTGACGAGCCTGTTGACCCCGCAGTACATCTTCGAGACCTCGGAGTGGTACAACCACCCCACGTACAACGACAACAATCCTGGCCTTGTGCAGCCGAACGACATCGCCGCGCTGAAACTGCAGAGACCCGTCACGTACACCAGTGAGTATACCACCATATGTACCTACTACCACTACTATGGTACATGCTGAGCCAACTCAAGTCAAGTCAATGAACTTTTATCTAAAAACTAGAAAATAATCCTTTCATTAGGGGTTTCTTGCTTGTTCTTTCCCATGGACAGGGGCGGCCCGCCCATACGGCGAACGGAGCAGTCGCTCCAGGCGCTAAATCCTAGGGGCGCCAAAATGGTATATAATATTATTAGGAGCAAACAGGAGAAGCGCCATAATTGGATCTCGATCCATTCTAAAATTTACTTCGGGGCGGCACTGCCCATGGAGGATAGGGTTTGAACAAGTGCTAACGTAAGTTAGAAAAATTAATATTTTGAGGATTATACAAATAGTGCAATATTTCCAGGACTCCTGCAGCCGATCCGCCTGCAGACGTCGTCGGAGGCCTTCGCCAACTACGACAATGAGGTTGTCATCGCCAGCGGCTTCGGCAGAACCTGGACCAACGGTAAATACAACCACATACTGTGATAACTTGGCTTGCGTCCGTTGGTGAGTACCCACACCCTTTCATCGGGACACGGCTATGCCAGTGCGAGTGCTTGGCGGCGGATCGCCTGGTGTAGAGGCAGTACTTTTCTGGATGAATTTAGTACAAGTTCTACTGCTGCTTTGGTTACTCCTTTCGCACCACCCAGGGGGATAATTTTTGGGGGACCATTTTGCTCGCGTCTGTAGGTGAGCAAACTCAGAGGAACCCAAAGTGGCAGTAGAACTTGTCCAAAGTTCGCCCGAGGAAGTATTATCCCCACACCTGGTAATCTGCTGCCAAGCAGTGTTGCACTTGCATTGCTGTGTTCCAGTGGAAGGGTGTGGATGCTGCTGAACTGACACTTATTTTGAGCTGGAAAAAGACCGCGTGATGATTTCGAGGCCATCTGCGGCCAATTACATATTATCTAGCCATAAAAACAGGGCAAACAAAACACACTAAAAACATAATTATGACTAGCTGCCGCCCCGCGTCGTTCCCGTTCCCGTGGGAATACGGATATAAAATATAGCCTATGTTAAGTACTCACTGATAATGTAGCTTTCCATTGGTGAAAGTTTTTTTTAAATCGGTTCTGTAGTTTATGCGTGTAAGCGTAACAAACAAACAAAGTGAACTTCGCATTTATAATATTAGTAAGGGATATTTAGGATTTGTAATATGCTTTTTATTTCTGCCAGGCGCAACAACTGAGGACCTGAACTGGGTGTACCTCCGCGCGCTGTCGAACCCTGCCTGCCAGCAGGTGTACGGCTCTGCCCTCATCACAGAAAACGCCATCTGCGCACGGTGGTACAACGTCACTTCGCAGTCTACTTGCCAGGTGTGAAAATGTATTAAATATTATATATTTTTTGCTAATCGGCTGTCATTGGAATTATAACGAGATTAGTTATTGGTATTAACAATAACTAAGCGCCTTTTAAGCGCCTTTAATTATATTAAGTACGTACCTAATTACCCAGGCACGTAGCTTGAGAAGAAACGCATCACCAACAAACTGATTCACAGTTTGACGAACTTTTATTTGTGTATAAGTAGACATGTTTAAGTTTAAGTAAGTATATCTAAGTAGATAAAAAAAATCTCCATCACAGAGAATTCTGGTACGAAAGTAATAGCTACGTAGAATTTACCACAGCATTTGTGCGTAATATAATAATATTTTTAGTAATTAACAAGAAATTTATTTAAAAAAAAACAATTCTCTTAACCTAAAAAGATTCAATTTCAAAAATAAAAGAATGCTGATAACAAAAACAATGAAAACAACAAAAAAATAACGATACAGCTATGGAGGGTACTTATCGCAACACAATAAATACAAGAGGTCGATGTCCGCGCAGCACGACGACTGGTAACAGAATGAGAGGTTGTCCTTTGTTCCGTCTTCTTTTATAGCAACACGTTAGGTAACCTCAAAATAATTTTAACACTTCTATCAATATTTATTCTGCCTGGCGTGCTTAAATAAATCTTATCTTGTTTCCCAGGGTGATAGCGGTGGTCCTCTAGTTCACGTGGATAAAGATGGAGTCCCGGTTCTGATCGGTATTGCCTCTTTCGTCGCTGGTGGTGATTTCGGATGCCATTCTGGCATCCCAGCTGGTAAGAAATCAATAGATGCTATTGTTTAAATAATTTTATGTGATTTAAATGGTTCGTTTAAGATCTGCTAGTTTTATTAACCCTTTTAGGGAGTTCCCAACAAGAGTAGTGACATTTCGTGAATTGTAGCAGAACTAAACGATAAATACTGTACCGGAAGTAAATGTTGCCAGTTACCAAAAAAAAGGCTTATTGTTGGTTATATTATTAAACTCATACATAAACGAAGATAATAATCCCGCCTAAAAGGTTAATTGCAAAGAGTTCTTCTGAGCTTAAGTTTCAATTAAAATATATGTATATATCTTACAGGTTTCATCCGTACTGGACCTTTTCTTTCCTGGTTAGAACAAGTCACTGGTATCGATTTCGAGAACCTTAACGAAGAAGAAGAGGTGTTGACAACTCCAAAACCCGAAGAATCGACAACTCCAGCTCCTGAGACGACTCAAACAGAGGCACCGACCACTGTAGCACCTCAAACTACTGAATCTGAACTTGAAACTACTAAGCCTGATGTGCCAACGACCACCGTCCGTCCACCTTCTACCCCGGAACCTGAAGAGAGCGAGGAAGACGATAGCTCTGACAGCTCTGAATCAGAATCAGAGGAAGATCCTGAAGTGTCTGAACTTCTGAAGAAGCTGATTGTTAAAGTCAAGGTCAAGGTCAATGTTAACAACACTCTGAAGAAGAAAGTTAAGGTCAAGTGCGTTGATAAATTGAAAAACAATAAATAAGTGAAATATTAATTGAATTTGTATGTTTCTATTCATATCCAAAGCAATTAAAAATTGATTGATTTAGTTGTGATTTCATTACTATTGCAACCCTTTCGCACAAATGTCATACTGGGCAGAATGACGTAATTTAAAATACAATAGTGATGTAGTAGTGGTTTTAATAAAAAAACTATCGACATAAAGCTGTTTGTGTAATATGAATCATAATGAAGTTCTTATTGTTGTTACTATTGCTGTGATAACTTGAAGTAGAAAACACAGAATGATAATTACTCGGTTTTATTTAGTTGCAAGGTAAAACTTAACGACAGAAATGATGACGCAGAAAATTTTACTTAAGTATCTAAGCTTAAGCATATTAATACCTAACAAATAATTGAATTGAATTCCACTATTAACAGTAAAACAAAAATCACATATGAGATTTATGTAATTGTGATTATCTACAATAGTTTGTAGTTTTACTTGCACCAATTATTAACCGAGATTTATGATTCTTATCGGGTTATTAACATTTTTAAACATTATTTGTGTACTTCATCTAGGGAAACGTTTTCTCATACAAGTAAGTAGTACCAAAAACAGAAAACAACCCACGAGCAAATTTTTGTCCCTTGAAACATATTGAAGTAATCATTATAGCCTTCAAAGTTTGGAGTTTAAATAAATAATAAATTCAACCATTGTAGCCATCTAGAGTGGACGTCTATCGAGCTCAACCATTGTTCAGTAAAATGTATGCTGCCAGCCTAAGACGTCATGACAAGCTGTATGAAATTGATATCGATAACTTTTGACAATTTAAAGACGTTATAGTGATTAACGTACATCACTAGTAGTTTATTAGCAAAATCGGTGAGGGCATGTATTTTACGTGATTTTTCAATTAAATAAATGAAACACATCAGATTTGAAATGAAATGGAGGGATCAAACGTTAAAGGTATGTCTCTCGTCTCACCCTGTAGTAAATTTATTTATTTACATGGTTTAAAATTATTATCCTGCATTATTTGTCATTCAATGTTTTGTGTGGGCGATCAATGTTTCTAGCGCTAATCTTTTGTTTGTGTACCTCGAGCAGGTAAATGCCTGATTTTTTCTATATAATTATAAATTCTTCAGCCTCGGATATTGTACACTAATCGATCTATAATGGTCCTTGTAGGGAAAATACTACCAAATTGTCAGATAAGTATCTCATAACTTTATGACTAATTTTACTCATAATTTGCCTTCCGTAAATATAATTGAATTAATTCGAAGGCCCTCTTATTTATTCAAATTAGTAATTAAAAATAAACACCTACTATTATTTATTACTTACATTAAAATATAAGATATTTTCATATCATGCTAAACACAAAAATTTAATATAATATTACAGAGTCCATGAAATGTGCGGGGTGCTTGAATAACATTGGCAATGATGAGTATGTCACGGCGCTCGGACAAGACTGGCATAAAGACTGTTTTAGGTGAGACATGAGATGGCCAATTGTTACGGATTCATACTTAGGATTCTGTAATATCAACAATTTTTATTTTTGGTAGTATGTGTACCCAACATTTAAAACAGACAGACCAAGCTGTTGATGTCGGCTCATCTATAGTACCTTAGGTTAAGTGTTAGATTTAAGACTTGGTTCAACATTACACCACACCAGCTGAAAGAGAAACAAACTAGATTATGCCATTCCCAAACTCTGAGAGGACTTTCTTTAGTGCTTTCGTTCATTGTACATACTGTTATTGAAAAATTTGTTTTGTCAGACCATAGTATTATATACTTAAGAATCTTTCTTAACTCATACAGTATTATCATTGTCATCTAAAGGCTTATTTTATCCACTCAAGCCATGCTTCGATTGGATCAAAAAATTACAAGTGCTGTAGCGTCTACGCTTCGATTGGGTCGAAAAACTCGCGCGGTCATCGATCCTATTCACGCGTCAACACACGCAAAGTCAACTTTTATTAATACTGTTATTCAATATTAGATGCAGGACGTTACAGACATAATTCGCCGCGCGGACTGGACGCTTGAGTGGTTAGGCAACATAACTTTATAGCATGTTACCATAGTTTTTCCATACTCTCACTAAACCCATGGTATATCCCAAATATTGCATATCAATCTAAGACTCAAGAACAAACTATGCCCGTAACAAAAAGTTTGTCTCACCTGGGGATGGAGCTCTCGCTTTGAAGATAGGTACAAAGTAGACTACAGAGCCATCAGAAAAAACATAATCACTAGGCACTGTGTAATTGGCTCTGTCAGTGCAAAAAGTAATAAATGTTTCATTGTAGGTGCTCTGTGTGTGATGCCTCGCTATCATCGTGGTACTTTGAGAAGAATGGACTGCTTTTCTGTCAGCCCGACTACTGGGCCAGGTATGGCGAGAGCTGCCAACAATGCACACAGGTGAGGGTATACAAATTATACTTCTTCTTCTTCGTATGAGTTCGTAAGTGTAGATTTCAATATGCCCAAAGGCCTTCAATATGGTTTAATAACCAGTATAGCCAGGATTAACATCTTAATGTGCCCTCCGAAGCAAGAATGCGCTGATCTGATCCAAGATAATAATCCAAGATTCTTGATCAATATAATATTCATGGACATTTCACACAGTGTCATCTAGCCCCAAACTAATACTTAGTTTGGGGCTAGATGACACTGTGTAGTTTGTACTATAGGAACCAGATTGCTGGCAGAATACTTACTTAATATACAGGGGTGGACTCCCATAGTCTTTTGATCCCTACATGAAACAGAATCGATTAGCATAAAAAGAAAAAGGTTTAGTGCTTTAGTATGTTTTTCGCTGATTACATGTTTTGTAAACAGCTCTTAACAATTTGGATGAAATTTTGTGTATAGATAGGTTCTGCTGTTTAACTGTATATTTGTCTAATATATAAAATACAAATTTTTTTTTACACTTAGTTATAGACTTTAAAGTCTAGGAGTCAGGTCATCATATTTTATAACAGATATTGGTTATCTGTAGGTGATAACGGGTCCGGTGATGGCCGCCGGCTCTCACCGCTTCCATCCCGAGTGCTTCGCGTGCGTCGCTTGCGGCGCGCCGATAGAGGACTCTGAACCCTACGCGCTGGTCGAAAGGACCAGATTGTATTGGTAAGTTGTATAAATTGTCTAGTTGATAATGTTCCGGTGATAGCCGCCGGCTCTCATCGTTACCATGTTGCCTATTAAAAGAAGTAGAATCGTCAAACTTCAATCAGAAATATTTGTCAAATGTAATTTTGAACTGACTTCTAAAGGTATGTTACCTTTTTTATGTATGTTACGTCAGTTCTCTGTTATTTATAAACCGATTTGTATGTTCTCTTTTTATTTGAAAGGATATGCTTTCAGATTGGTCCCATAGAATTTTTAATAAATCCCGTCAAATAGTTTGATTGTTAAATCAAAATAACTGGAAAAAATAACAATACAATACAAACAATACAAGATAACGAAATTGCATGTTTTGCTTTCCTGTGACTTTTCTCTTCGCTCGTTGTATACCGATTTGAATGTTTCTGTTTTAAGGGCGAGAAGTCGCCTTTTTTTCGATTTTTAAATCATCCACTTGTATATATATAAACATCTCAACTTTTTTCAAGTCTGCTAAAAATATATTTTTATTTATTGTGTGTTGTGGTGTAGTGGTGGTTGCTACAGCAGCGCCGCCCACGACGCGCATTCGATTCGCGTGGTGTGCGTGCCCTCGTCCGCCGTGCGAGCGGAGACTTCGCCGCAAGACCCCGCCACTCTCACCGTTACAGAGTGAGTTATTTATCATTATACTATGTACTAATATATAAAACTAAAATAATTCTACCTGTGTCTGTTACACTTTGAAACTATCCAACCGATGTGCCCCAAACCGGTTTCATTAGAAAGGAAATATGCGAAGATGGTTTAAACCACTAAAACAATGTATTAGGCACAAAATATCACACGGGTAATACAATAATAAATAGTAGTTTTTTTTTTACACAATATTATTCACAATTTTTTTTCTTTTTGGGTATCCACTAGTAATATTTTTTTTCACACAATATTACGGTATAAAATTGATGTAGATAGTTATGAACACGCTATCTAAAAAACCTCGGACTGCCTCCATTAATATTGCATCACCCCAAGGGTCCATAATGTGAAACCCAGAATTTAAACCAACAATATTAACTTGTACCATTATGAGAAGCGATAAATGTATTGAGTTATAAATTAACACAGACTATCAGACGAAATGTTAAACTAGCTGCCGCCCCGCGGTTTTGCCCGCGTAGTTCCCGTTCCCGTGGGAATACGGGGATAAAATATAGCTTAAGTTATTCACTAATAATGTAGCTTTCCATTGGTGAGAGAATTTTTAAAATCGGTTCAGCGGTTGAGGCGCGGATGCGTAACAAAGAAACAAATAAACTCACTTTCGCATTTATAATATTAGTTAAGATATGCAATACAATACGGCGCCAATTTGATGTGGGTAGGGACATATGTACTTGCCATCAATTACTACTACCAATTTGCCGTTGTAATATCCAGATAAATAAATAAACGTTTACACACTCATACCTCTGCACTAGGATTCCCTGTGTCGTATGGCATGGACAATCACAGAAACACAAGACAACCACCCAAGACCCGGGAACAAATTTAATGCTCACCACACAGTGTGCCCCGACCGGGAATCGAACCCGGGACCCCAGGGCCACTACCAACTAAGCCACGGAGCTTACGCTTTAGTTATATTCTGGAATAATATTGTAGAAATAGAAAATGTTTAAATTTTAAAACTATCATGGTTATGAACATTATTATTCGTGTTACCGAGACCTAACCTAACCTCGCAAAGACTTCAGTTTGCCCGGGACCATGACGCATGTAACTGCGTCGAAATATCGGGAGTCAACAAAACTCACAAATCATGATAAATATCTCGGTAACACGAATAATAATAGAAAATGTTTATTTGCAACGACAAAGTACCAACAAAATTAAAAAAACAAACAAATACGAATATAAAAATAACTAAACGGGAGACACACCGTAGTATTGTACAAAACATTATACAATAGAAATATATTAAACAATAAATATATTTATGTCGAGCAAAAAGGCACCAACTCAGCATTATGTTAGGTAGGTAGGACCTACCCAACGCTGGTATTAACATTGGTTATGTGGGGCAGTTCCCAATGCGGCGGCAAGTTCTCCGAAGTGGCGAGGGCGCTGCTCCGGGCTGCCTTGTCCATCTGCATACAACTGACATGCCATAGGTACTAACTATTTACACCCTTCAATAATGCGGTCGGTCAAATTAATCGCTGTTTTTTTTATAAATGCACATTTTACAGTGATCCGTCAGTCTTAATAAGTATTGATTGTACTGTGGGAACTAAATAAGTGATAAAATATTAATATAGTGTTTTTTTATAACACAAATAAAAGCTTTTATAGTAAGTGATGAGGGGCTCCGACCCAAGTCGCCCTTTACCCTTGATGGGGAATAATATCCCAAAAAAAAAAATCGCCTAGACATAATAAACTTGTTCTTGTTCTGTCCTGGATGGGAATCTAGCCCACGACCTACACCGCAGAAGGCAGAGCTACTGAGCCGAATATAATGTTCCATGTTAATCGACTCGAATAGTTCCAACTCGATTCATAGATGTCGCTGTCAAGCTGTCAAACAAAAACTGATAGTTATGTCATCGTTAACAGATAGTTCTGTCAGTTACCATATTTAATTATTAATAATGTTTAAATTCATAAATATTAATTTTACCGACTGTTATTGCTAAAGGGTTGTTTGGGCATGGTATTATAAGTGTTGCATTGCTTGTTACTTTCCGTTTGTGTTTGCACGTCTGTTTGTTGTTGCTGTTGCTAGTTTGCAAGTATGTTCGGAATAATAGTTATTAGAATTTAGTGTAAGCAACGCTTATTGTTGTTGACAATTACAATTGTTGTACAGTTTGACAATTGTTACCATAGCTCAGTTGGTAGTAGCTCTGCCTTCTGCGCAGTAGGTCGTGAGTTCGACTCCCACCCAGGAGCACCACCCAAGCAGTTGTGTGCGAACATAAGTGTTTGTTCTGTGTCTATGTTAATATGTATTCTATTCTATCAGTTATCTAGTTCCCATATTACAAGCTATGCTTTGTTTGGGGCTAGATGGTGCTGTGTGAAATGTCCATGAATAGTTCTTAGCACCAAAGCATGGCAGAACTATTAGATTTTCATAGATATTAGAATGTTACGTAGCAGCATAAAGTAGACGCATGGCATTGAATAGTGATTTTTGATGTGTAACATTTTCCCTCTCTTTCCTGTGGTAAAGAGACCACTCTACCTGTGGTAGTGACTGCTTGAAAAGGGACGGAAGTATGTAACAGGATGCCGCGCTATTTGAGTTTCCCCTCGGGTTTTTTTATGTGAATGAGTGACGGAACGAGCTGAGGGCCCACCTGATGGTAAGTGGTGACCCTCGCCCATGACAACAGTAATGCGTGCGACTCAGTATGAGATCCTAATCTTTACTGAGTCGCATTCGTCCTGCTGCGTCCATCACTCGAGACGGGGATGATACGTTTACGGTTGGTCGGTTAGGGTGGGAGCAAAAGTAAACTTAACAAATAAGACCATCTAAAACATGGAAACTGACTGTAATTTGCATGTAATGTGCCTGGGGAGTTCCTGTGACACGTTATATACTCACGAATGTTTACATGTATGTGTAAAGTTTGACAAATGATACTTGAGATCTAAAGGAATAAATGAGTTTGAATTTTACCAATGAGTGCGAGCGGTGGTAGAGTTGGTGTTAAGATGGTACCAACGCAATTAAGTGTCAAAAAAAGCGCAGATGATTTATAATAGTGTATTGTAGTTGAGTAATACAATAATTAATAAATATTTCACTATAAAGCTTTTTTTTTTAAATTTTGAAGTTAATTTATTTAGCTGCTCAGTTGATATTTTTAATTTTGATAAATAATAAAATGTAATGTAATTTTTAAGGTTAATGTTTTTGTTAATGTTGCTTATTACAGGTAAGATGTCAGATATGACACATGGTTTGACGTTGTTTTTTATAAAAATTAAAATGTCCAATTTTAAAGCCACATTATGTCTTCGAATTTTTTTTCCTTAAAACACTTGATGTGTTTTGTATCAAAATATAGGAATATACAAAAATATATACAAACTCATTAGTTGATTTGGAATTTATTTTCGAATTGAATTCTCTAGTACTACTCAAATTGGTTGGTTTATACAGTTCTAACAAAATTGAATTGTCTTTTTTCTATTTTTAATTCAGTCAGTGGTGTAGTTTAAGTATCGTATGTACGTGCCCGCGTGTGCTCGGCTCATGTGTGACTCACTACTCGCCGCCGTGACTAATGCACGCGCAGCGATAAGCCCCCCAACGGACGCTGATATTAACGAGCATCACTCATTATGCATTCAAAATATAACTTAGTGACATAGTTGAGTAGCCCTGCTTTCTTAAAATCTTATTATCTACTTTAATTTAGCAATTCTTGTACATTTATTAATTTTGCGTATTTCGGTAACGGCTCTCACGATTTGTGTGAATTTGTATTAAGTTAGTATTGCTGTATAAGTTTACCGGTATAATTGCATTTCTTGTAAAAACGCATTTTTTTACAAAAATACGTTTTACACAAAATAATCCGAACGAAGCTCTGTCGTCCGGGTACTAATCCTTAGAAATGACTCCACAATTGGTAACGAAATATCGCAACAAACGGGAATGTTACATTTTGAACGGAGTTCGTTGTGACTCGAGGTTGTGGTATGTGCTGTTTGTTTTGTTGACACATGTCTCAAGCCGCAAACGACACGAAGTCTTACGATTAGTGAGCTAGTTGGGTTTTCATGAGTTATATAGGTATATGACACGAGAACAATGACGCTGCGTACCTAATAAACCTTTTTTTTTTTGTTTTTTTGTTGACGAAGGGGAATCTGCAACAGATACACCGGTTGCCCTGGGGGAGACAACCGAGTTATGTGGGACTTTTACCCGAACTAAACCCCTCCGGTGGCCGACCTCTGCGCATTCGAGGGTCTCTGGGCTCTCCAAAGGAACTTCACCAGTGACCCTCTCGCACGTTGCCGTGAGGCCCGTTCCCGGGGAAGGGCGAAAAGAGCCCCCCCCCCCGACTCCGCGTACCCTGCAATACCTAATAAACCTACACGGATTGAACTTCCACAGTAGATCGATATACATTGTTTAATACTCAATACTTATTTATTCGGCCTTAGGAATACTACGGAACACTTGGTTTTGTCAAAAATGATGGCTTACGTAGCCTAAAATATAACAAGAAATAAGAAACTAGAAACAAACGAGACAAATTACATGCTTTAACAATAAGTTTACAATAATATAATTTTTAATGTCATATTATAATAATTATTAATTAAATTGAATAGGTCTAGGTAATCTATTGTGTATCATTAAAAATATGTGTGATTAGTTGTGGTTTGGATTGAAACAGACATAAACTTAACAAATAAGACTAAAACATGAAAACTGACTGTAATATGACATTCTGTGTGCATGTACCCGCCTGGTACGACCATCACCCGGTCCAAAATCAGCTAATTAGGCCCTGTAATTAACTAATTAGGTACCCATGAGCTAATTATTGCTCATTAACATAGTGTTACATTAATAATCTGCTGGTTTACCTGTGCGTGCAAAAATGCTTAATGTTTTGTATTGTTTTTTAACTCCCAGATTTTCTTACTCAAACATTTGAAAACCTCTATCAAATGTATGTTTTAATTTAAATGGTAGGGTGTACCCCCTAAGGGCGAGGAGTAATTTTTTTAAATAATTTGATTTTTTGTTTTTATTTTCGTTTGCGTCTCTAGAAATACATTTTAAATTGTAACTTGTACATATCAAAACTAAACATACTTTAACTAAGATCTTAAATGAAACTTTCCTCATGAACCTAATCATCTTATGTTCAAATCGGTCCACAACAAACACACAACCGAAATATAACCTCCTTTTTTGAAGTTGGTTAAACATTCAGGGAATTTTATAATAGTTTATACCTTCGATATTATAGGTGTTTGGTTCTGGTTTCGAATTAAAAACCAATTTCCACAGGAACACGGGAAATCTTCAAGCGTTAGTCAGATTTGAGAGCTACTTCTGTAGTATGGCCTCATAGCTCAGTTGGTAGTAGCTCTGCCTTCTGCGCTATATATATATACATATATATGCATATTCTGCGCTATATATATATACATATATATGCATATTCTGCGCTATATATATATACATATATATGCATATTCTGCGCTATATATATATACATATATATGCATATTCTGCGCTATATATATATACATATATATGCATATTCTGCGCTATATATATATACATATATATGCATATTCTGCGCTATATATATATACATATATATGCATATTCTGCGCTATATATATATACATATATATGCATATTCTGCGCTATATTCTGCGTCGTGGGTTCGACTCCCACCCATGATAAGCGTTTCCGTGTGAAATGTTTGTTCTGTGTCTATTAATAGATATACAATATATTTACAAATAAATTACCATACAAGTTTTATATCAGTTTTCTAGTTGCCATAGTAGAAGCTATGCTTAGTTGGGAATAGATGACTCTGTGTGAAAAAACCATACATACTTAAACGATTACACACACACTCATACCTCTGCACTAGGATTCCCTGTGTCGCAGATGGCATGGACAAGACACAGAAACACAAGACAAACGCCCAAGACCCGAGAAAAAACTTCATGCTCACCGCACAAAGTGTACCCCGGCCGGGAATCGAACCCGGGATCCCTCGCTTCGAAGGCAGGGCTACTACCACTAAGCCAAGGAGCCGTATACATACTTGTGTAGTAGTTTATTATTGTTAGTTAATTATTGTATCGTATACAATGCTGCAACTTTCTCACATTTCGTTCTTGGGTGCAGTCAGCCACTGACTCAGTGTTGACAGCGTTGTGGCGATATACACACGCGTCGTCTTCATTTGTATTCGGTTGCGTAAATGGTGTTGGCAAATAATAGTTTAGAAAAATAAATCGTGTAACTAAATTATTTCATTAAATTCAATTACATTCAGTTAAAACGCCAAGCATATATTGTTCTTTTTGTGATTTAAAAGTATGTGTTTTTGGGATAAGTTATTTAGGAACATATGACCATGTAAGTACCTAAGTACGAAGCCCTTCGTGCGCGAGTCCGACTCGCACTTGGCCGGTTTTTTTAATACACCCCGAAGTCATTGCCTAAGATTTAGATTAACCAGGCATTACCTACTAGCATATTGCTAAGTTCGATGCCTCTTCAGATCCAGTCATTTAAGATATCATATACAAACTCATTCATACTTACAGGGATTGCGTGCGACCCTGTAATGAGTTTGCAGTCAGCAGTTTTGTGTGTGAGCGAGACGTATGAGAGCGGCGGCCGGTAGTTACTGCGTGCTGACCGGTCAAGCACACGCTTGTGATAGACTCGGGACATAATATAATAAACACGGTGAAATAAATTCCATCTTTCAATCCAGTAACTCCCAATCCAGACTCCTAGACAATCAGTTAGGTCATAGATAAACCTACAACTATAGCGCATTAGGGCTAAATATTGCCGACCACATATGCACACGCCCTGTTATCAGAATGACTTCTATTTAAGCTTAGGTAAACGTGAAGTATGTGTAATTTGACACAGGGTATCCTAATACAGGAGTGGGTGCAGTGGAACGTAATGTTGGTATGTTTTTGTTTATCGGTGCGCAGGTTCGACTCCTCGTGCGGCGTGGTGACGCTGCACATCGGGGACAGGATCCTGGAGATCAACGGCGCGCCGCCGCGGCCGAGCGCGCTGCACGTGCGACCGCCTACGTTGTTACAGGTACAATTATGTTTTTATTAGCTGTCTCTGTCCCTCGGCGTTACCCGCCGTGCCAGATTTCGGGATAAAAAGCTAGCCTGTGTCTTATTCCAATATCTCCGTGCCATATTTCATCCAGATCCGTTCGGTTCAGAACCGGTTATCTGGTCCCATAGTACAAACCATGCTTATTTTGGGGCTAGATGGCGCTGTATGAAATAAACATGTATCTTTTTTATAAATTCACCCGTTTTCACAGTTAACAATTGAACACAACCCGGATACATCGCGAAACAAGCGCATCATGTGCAACATACTGCCAGACAAGGACAAACCGACCGAGGCGGACGGCAAAAAGACTGGGTTAGAGCAGGACGGGGAGAAGAGAGAGCGCTTGTTTAAGAGGAAGGGAGACGACGGGGGACGGAGCCGCGTTATAAAGAGGAAGCAGACCCCCACGTCCCCTCTGTTGGGGGACAAGGAGCGGAGCAGCAGCATGTCCAAATTGCTCGATGTGTAAGTAACAATCGTTGATATTATCAATACATTATCGTGTGTTTATAAGCTTTGAGACAATTTTCTAATCGCTATTTAAGAATATGTAGGGTTTCATGTTGTTTGAAGATACAAAGAAGTGTTAGTCCATTTCCATTTATATCTGACTCCATGTTTATTCACATGAACAGGTTACACAGTAGGTACACAACTTCACCTATCACTGGGAGGGAGACGACTGCCGCCAACAGCTACAGTTTCTACTATTCAGCAAAACAACTACTCTATATTCTGTAGCCGCTACAAATATTCCCATTTTTTTACTTTTAGATTTGTCACCTACCAAAAATAATACTTTTGGATGTGTATTTCATTGTTCGTTAAATCTGCGCAACTAAAATTTGCGTGCGACCAAAATCTCGCTGATAGAATAACCCAACATGCGGACTTAAATTATTGGCTCTTTACTCAATACTCATTTATTCGGCCTTAGGAACTACGGAACACTTGGTTTTGTGAAAAATGATGGCTTACATAGCCTAATAAATAACAAGAAATAAAAAACGAGAAACAGACGAGACAAATCACATGCTTTAACAATAAGTTTACAATAATATAATCTTAATATATATAAATTGCGTGTCACGATGTTTGTCCGCGATGGACAAATTTAATTAAAATCGGTTAAGTAGTAACCGATTTTAATCAAATTTGTACACCGTGTGCAGTTTGATCGAACTTGAAAGATAGCATAGCTCACATCTCAATTTATGATCGCAATATTATCATACTAGCGACCCGCCCCAGCTTCGCACGGTTAGCAAAGCATCAGTGTCGTATCAGAAATTACCCGTGCGAAGCCGGGGTGACTTGCTAGTGTATTATACATATAAACCTTCCTCTTGAATCACTCTATCTATTAAAAAAACCGCATCAAAATCCGTTGCGTAGTTTTAAAGATTTAAGCATACATAGGGATATAGGGACAGATAATGCGACTTTGTTTTATACTATGTAGTGATATGACATAAACGTTAGCCACAGCAACGCGTGGCCCGGTCAGCTAGTCTTCTTATAATAATATATATAAATTACATGTCACGATGTTTGTCCGCGATGAACTCCTAAACTACTTAACCGATTTTAATCAAATTTGTACATCGTGTGCAGTTTGATCCAACTTGAAAGATAGGATAGCTCACATCTCAATTTATGATCGCAATATTATCATATGATAAAAATGTTAGCCACAGCAACGCGTGGCCGGGTCAGCTAGTAATATATAAAACTAACATTCTAATACTGAATATTTGTGTCCTTACTTCCAGGAATGAAGGTGTGGAGGAGCAAGACGGTTTGCTGTGTGAGTTGAGCAGAGCGCGGTCCTTCCGCGTGGTGCCCTACCCCACGCAGAAGGTGTTCCGCGCTTGTGACTTAATACAGGTTCGTCTTCTACCCCCTAAAAAGGGGTGTGGGCAACTGCTGGAAGGGAAACATCGTCCCTTTTTATTAAGATTTATTTCTTTTCCTCCGGGATCAAAAGTAGCCTGTGTTAATCTAGGATATAAGCTATCTTGGTGCCAAATTTCATTTAAATCCGTTGAGACGTTTGAGCGTGATGGAGTAAGAAATATACACACGTACAAACTTGTTAAATTAGATTATTCAATTGAACAATTGATGTGCGCAATACCACGTTCTCAAAACGGTGACGGAAAACATCGTGAGGAAACCGGCATGTCTTAGAACCAAAAATTCGATGACATGTGACATCTACCAATCCGGATTGGGCTCCCGTGGTAGATACACTTTCACTTTGCACATTCACTTTCAATTATCGAGAGTAGGCCGGTGTCCCTGCAGTGGGAATATTAGAGGCTGGTACGGAACCGACTTTACAGAAAACCTTTTTTTTTATTTTCTCCTTCAGCACCACCCAGGGGGTACGTGTAGGGAATCAAAGGGTACACACCTACGGACGCCAGAGACTGGACCATTTAGGGCGCAGCCAGTAATATAATAATGTGTTATACAGGGTGTATAATAATGTGTTATACAGGGTGTATAATAATGTGTTATACAGGGTGTATAATAATGTGTTATACAGGATGTATAACAATGTGTTATACAGGTTATATAATAATGTGTTATACAGGGTGTATAATAATGTGTTATACAGGGTGAACTCCTCGGGTCTGGGTTCTTCGGAGAAGTGTACAAGGTGACGCACCGGGTGACCGGGGAGGTGATGGTCCTCAAGCAGCTGTACAGGGTGGACGACGACGCGCAGAGGAACTTCCTCAAAGAGGTACATACTGTCCCGACACGGTCAACCTCAACGGTCAATAATCTAGGTTCTAATACCAATCTTGGTTCTATTATGTCCAGTACCTGACCGACATTCGTTCGTTTTTTTTTTGTGTAAAACGCTTTTTTGTAAAAAATGCGTTTTTACAAGAAATAATAGGTGTGTGAATATGACTCCGCCCCTTTTTGTCAAAATAAAACACATTTGTTCGCTTACAAAATTAAAAAAAAAATTATTGAAAGTATGCTCCATCTGCAGCTACAACCTTCGCCCATCGTTCAGGTAGTTTTCGTATTCCTTGCTGGAAGAAGTCCTGGTCTTTTGAGCTTATCCAGTTGTCAATCCAAATTTTGATACTTTCACATGAAGTAAACTTTTCTCCAGTAAGGTCTGTCTGCATCGTCCGGAATAGGTGGTAATCCGAAGGAGCTATGTCTGGTGAATATGGCGGGTGGGGTAACACTTCCCAGTCCTGTCCCTCTAAATATCTTTTTACGACTTCTGCGGTATGCGGTTTGGCATTGTCATGCTGAAGAACTAATTTGTTATGTCTATTCACCCATTCTGGTCGTTTTTCTTCTATGGCTCGCTTCAAACGCATTAGTTGTCGTCGGTAAACTTCTCCATTAATAGTTTCAGAGGGTTTGAGCAACTCATAATATACAATACCTTTCTGATCCCACCAAATACAGAGCATGACCTTGGCACAGTGAATATTTATTTTTGGCTGTGATGGGCCTGGTTCGCCTGGTTTCACCCAAGCTTTTTTGCGTTTAGGATTTTCGTAGTGTATCCATTTTTCGTCTCCTGTGACTATCCGATGCAAAAATCCTTTTCTTTGCTGTCTTTGAAGCAGCATTTCACAAATGGTTTTCCGACGTTCCATGTCTCTTTCTTTTAAATCATGTGGAACCCAGTCACCGGCTTTTTGAATCATTCCCATCATTTGTAAACGCTTTGCAACAGTTGAACGATCAACATTTAATGCTGCAGCTAATTCTGATTGAGTTTGGCAAGAATCTTCCGCCAATAATGCTTCCAATTCAGCATCTTCAAATTTTTTTGGTGGTTTTCCATGTTCTTTATCCTCAGTACTAAAATCGTTATTTTGAAATTGTCGAAACCATTCCTTGCAAGTTGTATTAGACGGAGCATGCTCACCATAAATCTCCACAAGCAAACGATAAGTTTCCGCTGCAGTTTTCTTCGCAATAAAATAATGTAATAACACTTCCCGCAAATGACGTTTATTTGGAATAAAAACCGACATTTTCGAAAAGGTGAAAACAATTGTTGCTTACACTTCAACCAAATATCATAAAATGCGTTAGATAGCTGACATTCAGTACTATCGAATACAAGTATGGTCATTTATTAGTACACGTAAACAATACTAAAAACGACATCTGTTGAGAAAGGGCGGAGTCATATTCACACACCCATACAATTATACAGGTAAACTATCTATCAAAACTATCTAATGACAAAATTTCATCCAAATCGTTTTAGATAGAATTTTGCTGTTTTAGTTTGCCTGTTACCTGTATTTCTTAAAAAAAAACATAATATTACAAAAAAAATAGATTTTTTATTATAAACTATGCTTAAATCAAATCATCACATAACAAAGTCATTTAAGTCATACTTCACTTGTGTACCATTTCTATCAGTCAATAAATATTGTAGACCAAAAAAATATTTACAAAATTCGGCGGCAGTGTCGCCTTGTCAAATACCAAAAAAACTACCAATAAAAATTGCAATATGCATCGCGAATTTGGCAGCTGTACAGAGGCCTTGTCACCTGTTCCAGGTGGCAGTATTGCGGTCTCTGTCGCACCCGCACGTGTTGCGGTTCGTGGGCGTGGTGTACAAGGACAAGCGGCTCCATCTGGTGACGGAGTACGTAGCCGGCGGCACTCTGCATCAGCTCATACAGGCGAGTGTAGCCGTCTCTGTCGCACCAATGGGTGGACACTATCGGTGCTTATAACATTTTTATGTGGAAATCTTGATTTTTTTAATGTGAATTAGTGACGGAACGAGCTGAGGGCCCACCTGGTGGTAAGTGGTGACCCCTGCCCATTACAACAGTAATACGACTCAGTATAAAATTTGGATTTTACACTGAGTTTCACTCATCCAACTCCGAGATGAATGAAACTCAGTGTAAAAAACTCAGGAATACTACCAACTGTTTCTGCCTTCGAAGCGAGGGGTCCCGGGTTCGATTCCCGGCCGGGGCAAACTTTGTGTGTTGAACATGAAGTTTGCTGTCGGGTCTTGGGTTTTTGTCTTGTGTTTCTGTGTTTGTCCATGCCATCTGCGACACAGGGAATCCTAGTGCAGAGGTATGAGTGTGTAAACTTTATTTATTTATATTTATAACTGCGTCCATCACTCGAGACGGGGACGATACATTTCCAGCGCATGTGATTTCACCGGCACACACACCCTTCCACCGGAACACAGTAATGAACACTACTGGTGTGGTGGCAGTACCTCTCCGGACGAACTTGGCACAAGTTCTACTGTTACTTTTGGTGTAATTTCGACGAGATAATATTGTAAACTTGTTTAATTTCCCAGGACACCTCGATCCCCCTATCCTGGAGGGAGCGGGTGCGGCTCGCGCGGGGCGTGTCGTGCGGCGTGGGGTACCTGCACCGCAGGAACGTGATACACCGGGATCTCAACTCGCACAACTGTCTCGTCAGGGAGGTACGGTCCATTCGTGGACGTTACACACAGCGCCATCTAGCCACAAACTGAGCAATTCATTAGTTAAACTCATTATAGTTTTTTTTTTTATGTGAATAAAAATATTACTATACATGTATTCTAACTGTTGTTTAGTTCTCATATTACTATGAGTCATATTAGTATTAGTTGCATATATCATGAGCCCTTATTGGTTCTCCATGCATATTACCTTATGGTATGTTTATTACCTTATGGTATGTATATTACCTTATGGTATGTATATTACCTTATGGTATGTATATTACCTTATGGTATGTTTATTACCTTATGGTATGTATATTACCTTATGGTATGTATATTACCTTATGGTATGTATATTACCTTATGGTATGTATATTACTTCATGGTATGTATATTACCTTATGGTATGTATATTACCTTATGGTATGTATATTACTTCATGGTATGTATATTACCTTATGGTCGTGTTCCAGGACAAGACGGTGATAGTGGCGGACTTCGGTCTGGCGCGCATCGTGCAGCGCACCGCCAGCAGCACGCTGCAGCGCGCCTCCCCCCACGGCTCCACGCTGCGCAGGAAGCGGTACACGGTCAGTTGTACTAGGTTGGAGACCCGCCCGATAACCAGAGGTCTAGTTGACGGCTCCGTGGCTTAGTTGGTAGTAGCCCTGCCTTCGAAGCGAGGGGTTCCGGGTTCGATTCCAGGCCGAGGCAAACTGAGTATAGATTAACAACTCGTATTAGGGTGTTATGTTAAGGCAGTACATCTTGTTAATTAATATTTTTTTCAGCACCCTTTGGAACACTTTGTGCGGTGAGCGTGAAGTTTGTTCTAGTCTTGGGTGTTTGTCTTGTGTTTCTGTGTTTGTCCATGCCATCTGCGACACAGGGAATCCTAGTGCAGATGTATGAGTGTGTTAACGTTGTTAACGTTGTTAATATAAATGAGTTTCCCATAACAAAACGGTTAGTAAAGCATCAGTGTCGTATCAGAATCTACCCGTGCGAAGCCGGGGTGAATTACATATATAAACCTTTCTCTTGAATCACTCTATCTATTAAAAAACCGCATCTTAATCCGTTGCGTAGTTTTAAAGATTTAAGCATACATAGGGATATAGGGACAGAGAAAGCGACTTTGTTTTATACTATGTAGTGATAACGATTTCACCAATGAGTTTTTTCACTTGAAACATGTATGTGCGCAATACCACGTTCTCGAAACGGTGACGGAAAACATCGTGAGGAAACCGGCATGTCTTAGAACCAAAAATTCAACGACATGTGACATCTGCCAATCCGGATCGGGCTCCCGTGGTAGATCAGTGCCCATTCACTCTCAATTATCGAGAGTAGGCCGGTGTCTGCAGTGGGAACATTAGAGGCTGGTACGGTACAATTTCAAATTGTTGCCCGTTCGCAGGTGGTCGGCAACCCGTACTGGATGGCGCCGGAGATGATGAACGGGAAAGTGTACGATGAAAAGGTCGATGTATTCTCGTTTGGCGTCATACTCTGTGAGGTGAGTGAAACTATATTAAACATTACATTACTACATTACTCGAATTAAAAATAAGTCCTACTACTATTATAAAGGCGAAAGTTTGTAAGTATGGATGTATGGATGTATGGATGTTTGTTACTCTTTCACGTAAAAACTACTGAATGGATTTGAATGAAACTTTACCACAATATAGCTTATACATCAGAATAACATATAGGCTACAATTTTTGAGGTTTCTATAAAATCTATATATATAAAAGAAAGTCGTGTTTGTTACAACACTTATAACTCGAGAACGGCTGGACCGATTGCCATGGTTTTTGATTTGTTGGATTTGTTTCCGTCCCGAATAGCAGAATAACTATTAAAACATTGGAAAATTAACGAAAAAAATAAAATCAATTTATCCCCGTATTCTCCACGGGAACGGGAACTATGCGGGTGAAACCGCGGGGCGCAGCTAGTAATAAATAAAAATAGTATTACGTGTGACCGCTGTGTTGCCGCAGCTAAAAAACAATATGAGACAAAACTGACAACATTTTCGGGATAAATGTATGTATTTAGCCTATGTGTTAATCCAGGGTGTGAGCTACTTATATAATAAATTTCATCCAGGTCCGTTCAGTCGTTGAGGCGTGAAGGAGGAACAAACACACATACCGACAAACTTTATCTTGATTCTTACTTTTGCACCGGCCAGAGCGGTGTTTTTGGGTAAATAAATAATATTGCTTGCTTATTACAGTAAAAGTTCAATTAACATACTAAGTGAGAATTTGGGGGGTCCAGTTCCCTACACGTACCCCCTGGGTGGTGCTAAAGGAGCAACCAAAAGTAGCAGTAGAACTTGTGCCAAGTTCGTCCGGAGGTACTGCCACCGCACCTGGAATCTGCCGCCAAGCAGTAGTGGTTGCATTACTGTGTTCCGGTGGAAGGGTGTGGGTGCCGGTGAAATCGCATGCGCATGAGACGTATCATCCCCGTCTCGGATGATGGACGCAGCAGGATGAATGCGACTCAGTAAAGATTTGGATCTCATACTGAGTCGCGCGCATTACTGTTGTCATGGGCGGGGGTCACCACTTACCATCAGGTGGGTCCTAAGTTCGTTCCACCACATTAAAAAAAAAACCGATAGTCGGTGAATAGTCGCCGGATAGTCTGCTTTACCGACTAGTTGGAACATGTCTATATTTTGACATGTATTGTAATTCCAGATTATAGGTAGAGTGTCAGCGGACCCCGACTTCCTCCCTCGGAGGGCAGACTTCGGTCTCAACGAAGCCCTCTTCGTGGAGAAGTTCTGTCGCCACACCGAGTGTCCGGAACCCTTCTACAGAGTGGCTTTCCGCGCGTGCCAGCTGGACCCCGACGCCAGGTGAAATATTTCTTTCTTTCTCTTTTTTGACAGTTCATGCTATCATCATTATATCTGGTAATATTATAACGTAACCAAGTGTTTATTTAAGGTTCCTACGGTGATATTTGACGACTCCGTGGCTTAGTTGGTAGTAGCCTTGCCTTCGAAGCGAGGGGTCCCGGGTTCGATTCCCGGCCGGGGCACACTTTGTGTGGTGAGCATGAAGTTTGTTCTCTGGTCTTGGGTGTTTGTCTTGTGTTTCTGTGTTTGTTCATGCCATCTGCGACACAGGGAATCCTAGTGCAGAGGTATGAGTGTGTTAACGTTGTTAATATAAATGAGTTTCCCATAACAGTATAAAAAAAATATTTAAAGGGGATCTGATACAAAAATGTGATTATTTTTTCGTTTTAGCTCGATATTGTAAATGGTACGGAACCCTTCGTGAGTCGGACTCGCACTTGGCCGGTTTTTTTTTTACATCAGCGTACATGTGGCTTCCAGTTTACATTGCTATCTAATTACATCACTACATAGTACATATAAAACAAAGTCGCTTTTTCTGTCCGTATATCCCTATGTATGCTTAAATCTTTAAAACTACGCAACGGATTTTGATGCGGTTTTTTTAATAGATACAGTGATTCAAGAAAATGGTTTATATGTATAATACACTAGCAAGTCACCCCGGCTTCGAACGGGTAGTTTCTGATACGACACTGATGCTTTACTAACCGTGCGAAGCCGGGGCGGGTCGCTAGTACCTATATAAAAAAATATATATGTTGCATTATATAAGTGGTGGTGTGTGTCGCAGGCCGCCGTTCGAGGTGATAGAGATATGGCTGGAGAGCCTGCTGATGCACCTGTCGCGGGCGCGCGGGGGCGCGCCGCCCCCCCCGCTGCCCCCCCTGCTGTCGGACATCCAGCAGTACGCCACCTCGCCGCACTGCGGGCCCGCCACGCCCGAGGGCGCGCTCGGCTGCCACCACTGTCACTGTTAGTATGACGTTTCAAAACAGCAATACTCAGACATAGAACGGTAATAATTACGGTGTACCTACTCAGACTTCACACAGTAATAATTACGTTGTCCCTACTCAGACTTCACACGGTAATAATTTAGTTGTCCCTACTCAGACTTCACACAGTTATAATTTAGTTGTACCTACTCAGACTTCACACAGTAATAATTACGTTGTACCTATTCAGACTTCACACAGTAATAATTTCGTTGTACCTACTCAGACTTCACACAGTAATAATTACAGTGTACCTACTCAGACTTCACACAGTAATAATTACGGTGGCCCTACTCAGACTTCACACAGTAATAATTACGGTGTCCCTACTCAGACTTCACACAGTAATAATTACGGTGTCCCTACTCAGACTTCACACAGTAATAATTACGGTGTCCCTACTCAGACTTCACACGGTAATAATTTAGTTGTACCTACTCAGACTTCACACGGTAATAATTTAGTTGTACCTACTCAGACTTCACACAGTAATAATTTAGTTGTACCTACTCAGACTTCACACGGTAATAATTTAGTTGTACCTATTCAGACTTCACACAGTAATAATTTCGTTGTACCTACTCAGACTTCACACAGTAATAATTACGGTGTCCCTACTCAGACTTCACACAGTAATAATTACGGTGTCCCTACTTAGACTTGGAACAGTAATAATTACGTTGTACCTATTCAGACTTCACACAGTAATAATTTCGTTGTACCTACTCAAGACTTCACACAGTAATAATTACGATGACCCTACTTAGACTTGGAACAGTAATAATTACGTTATATATTTGCTTATAAAATTAACATGATTATTTGTATATATGTTAGTGTGGAGTCAGCAATGCCAGAACAGGACAGAAGATACCGCGGTCTGCCAGCGCGACGGGAAGAACAAGGCGTGCTGCCGGCAGGACACGTGCTGCCACTGCCGCGCCACCTACGCGCAGCGCGGCCGGTGCTGCGTGCACGCGTACGCGCACGCGCACAGCGGGTGAGCGGACATCGCGAGACACTGGAACACGTGCTGCATCACCTATCGTTTTCCGCAACTATGCCGCCAGTAGGCTGGTCTTGATTTACAGGGAAAACTATATGATGAACATTAAGTTTGCCTCCGATCTTGGATTTTTGTCCATGCGTGCAAGGAATCCTTATGCCTGTATGAGTGTGTACCACCGTGACGCAATGCGAATGTGGCATTCTGTAGATATTGCCGCATTTGCTGGAGTGCCGATCCTCCCCAAATTCTTACCATTCCTTTTGGGGCGAAGATTATATAAAGGTTTTTGGGGGGTCCAGTTGCTCACGCCCGTATTCCCTACACGTAACCCCTGGGTGGTGCTAAAGGAGCAACCAAAAGTAGCAGTAGAACTAGTGCCAAGTTCGTCCGGAGAGGTACTGCCACCACATCTGGAATCTGCCACCAAGCAGTGGTGGTTGCATTGCTGTGTTCCGGTGGAAGGGTGTGGCTGCCGGTGAAATCACATGCGCATGAGACGTATCATCCCCGTCTCGGGTGATGGACGCGGCAGGATGAATGCGACTCAGTAAAGATTTGGATCTCATACTGAGTCGCGCGCATTACTGTTGTCATGGGCGAGGATCACTTACCATCAGGTGGGCCCTCAGCTCGTTCCGTCACTCATTCACATAAAAAAACGTTTATTTTATCGACATGAAAGAAGTGTGTTGACGTATTTTGATTTTATACGTATTAAATTGAAGGCATGAGGAGGGTGGGAGGTGGTGCGCGCAGTGCGGCGGGCACCACCCGTGCGGCAGCGGGTGCGGGCGCGGGGTGCGGCGCGTGCCGAGCACCGCGGGCAGCGAGGACCTGCTCCCGGACGCGGGCGTCGTCAAGGTAACCCGACCCCCCACACTGGGACCACCTTCACTTTCTGGGCGGGTCTTAATTTGCTAAATAATATAATATAATATACCTACACGATCATGTGTTCTTATTACTAAGCTTAGCACTTGTTCAAAAACGTACTGAGCCCTCCATGGGGAAGAACAAGCAAGAAACCCCTAATGGAAGGATTATATTCTTTTCGCGACCATGATTCTGTTCACCAACAATAAAATGTTCCTGTCTATGTATACATGTAAGACAATATTAAAATGATATTGCAAGTTATTTTGCTTGTCAGCAGAGCGACAACAGGCTGCGGCGCTTTATCATATATCAGTGAGGATTAAAAAAACGTTAAAAACGTTTACACACTCATACCTCTGCACTAGGATTCCCTGTATCGCAGATGGCATGGACAAACACAGAAACACAAGACAAACACCCAAGACCCGAGAACAAACTTCATGCACACCACACGAAGTGTGCCCCGGCCGGGAACCGAACCCGGGACCCCTCGCTTCGAAGGCAGGGCTACTACCAACTGAGCCACGGAGCCGTCAAGTATAAGAAAAGTTTTATTAACAAGTTTATGGGATTATTTGAATGTCTGAAATAAAAATTATTCTATTCTATTGGCGTATTATATACTGGACTAGCGACCCGCCCCGGCTTCGCACGGTTAGTAAAGCATCAGTGTCGTATCAGAAACTACCCGTGCGAAGCCGGGGTGACTTGCTAGTGTATTATACATATAAACCTTCCTCTTGAATCACTCTATCTATTAAAAAAACCGCATCAAAATCCGTTGCGTAGTTTTAAAGATTTAAGCATACATAGGGATATAGGGACAGAGAAAGCGACTTTGTTTTATACTATGTAGTGAAGTTCTCACCCGTGTACTGAGGAACATAAACCCACAAAAATGCTGTATTAACTAAAAATGTATCTTCCAGTCGAAATCCAACGCGACCATAGACATGACGGCGTGCCGGAGCGAGAGTGCGCGCGGGCGGGCGCTCGGCAAGTGCGTGTCGGCGTCGCACATCAGCCCGCGGCCCACCGTCATCGTGACCACACTCTCCCGCAGCCAGAACACTCTCGCCAACCCGGGGTTCATCGTGCGCGCTGTCGGCAAGAGTATCAATATTACCAAGGTACCAACCACAACACAACTCAGTCAAATTCAACTCAGTCAAGTTCAACTCAGTCAAATTCAACTCAGTCAAGTTCAACTCAGTCAAGTTCAACTCAGTCAATTTCAACTCAGTCAAGTTCAACTCAGTCAAGTTCAACTCAGTCAAGTTCAACTCAGTCAATTTCAACTCAGTCAAGTTCAACTCAGTCAAGTTCAACTCGGTCAAGTTCAACTCAGTCAATTTCAACTCAGTCAATTTCAACTCAGTCAAGTTCAACTCAGTCAAGTTCAACTCAGTTGAGTTCTTCGCCCAAACTTGTTATATGAAAAGTGTTTAAATTAAAAACAAGGAAATGGGATAAACATAAGTTCGATTCTTATATTTCTCCGCTGTTACCCGCGGTTGGACTTCCTACGGGAACCGTAAGTTTTTCTGGGATTAAAAGTAGCCTATGTGCTATTACAGACTATAATCTATCTCTGTGCCAGATTTCATCCAGGTCCGTTCAGACGTTCTGGCGTGATTGAGTAACAAACATCCATACTTACAAACTTTCGCGTTTATAATGTTAGTTGGATTTTGGTACATTGAAATACAATATTTAGTTCACTTATGAATGTCAACATAATTTTAGGTAGTATTGATTAGTTATTACTATTTATTAGTAAAATAGCAAATATATAATATGTCTTAATAATATTTGTAAACAGAATTAATAAATTATATTAACTACAATATAAGGGAAAAACCATAAAATATGAACAGCCACAATACTTAAAATATAAATAAGGTATTCTAAACATATATAACATATAAATCCTAGTGTTTATAATAGTTATAAAAAAATAGTATGAACAATTATCTATCAATCTGTTTTTATTTTAAATGCGTCTTGTCACAATATAATTAACGTCAGCATGGTATGTTTCGATCTCTTCTCTGCCTTGTGGTTCGATTTCCATCCAGAACAACCATTTGTTTGACGAAACTAGATGTTGTATTCTAAGTCTGTTTACTTCCTATAAGTATTACGTTGCCTCAATACAAGTTACGCTTAGTTTGAGGCTGGAGTGTATTCTGTGAAATGTCCTTGAATATTTATTTATTAGAAACATATTTTCCTGTTGATACAAGGAGAATACTTCCAGGTTGACGACATAACGGAGTGGCTGGACTACCCCCCACCCCTTAAGCGCACCAGCCCCGACTCCCAGCTGAACAAACTCCAGGAAAAAACCCGCAAAGTGGAGGAGTCCGACCTGCCAGCCTTCCTCCGCAACCAGTCCGTCGAGGGTCTGGAGAGTAAGTACAAGCACGATGTAGACCCCAAGGTACCCTACTGCAGGCACGAGAGCATCCCCAGCCAGGAGTACGACACCGACTCGTCGGACGACGAAGACATCGACTGCAACTGGTACAGGAACGTCAGCAACTCCAGAAAGATGGACGTCGATCCGAAGAACGTCATCCTGAACATCATGAAGGGTGACATTCTGGCGAAAAAGTCCAGCTACGACGTCGCAGACGTCATGCTGAGGAACCCGGAGTGCCTGAACCACGAGAGGAAGATACCCGAGGAGGACAGGAGGAGATATAACATTGACTATTTAACCAAAAATCCAATCATGGCCGAAGGTGTGAAGAATATACCGAAAGCCGCCGCGGAGGCGCAGAAGGAAAAGACGAAATTCTTCAGCAAAAAGCTACTCTCCCCCAAACTCAGCAGACTATTCAAACCGGCAGATGTCGTCGACGACAAGGAAAAATCTAAGAGCAAATTCTTTATACAGCGCCCGTCGTCGCCCGGGAACATGGCGCGTTCGTACCGAGTGCGGCCCGTCGAGGCGGACAAGATGCACAACGTCCTCAAAACTGACGTGAAGCTCGCCAGCCTGGGGAAGCCGATGACCCCGACGCTGCGGCGCCACCTGCCGAACGAGAGGCCGGATTTCGCCGACGGCAGGTTTAGCTACCGGCCAACCAGACCTAAATTCGAGCCTAAAACAGAGCCAAAATTCGTGGACGTCGGCCGCAACAGAATCAAAGCGCCCGTCCCCGTGGAAAAGAGGATTCGCACCGCGCAAAATAACCAAATACAGAGCGAGAACGGTTCTCAGCCGTTCCCGACGGTCAAAGAGAAGAACCCTCAAAAAGAGGAGAGGATACGACGGGAGGGTATCTCTAGAAGTAACTACGTGAGCCTCGCTAATCTCAAAATTAACAGTAAGAAGATGGACGGTGCGGGTAAGGGCGAGTCTGTCGAGAGATTTATATAATCCTACATTCCATTCGCCATTTTCACGCAGTCAGGCCTCAATACCACGTATTAGTACCTGAGTATTTGTAGGTAGACTTGATTTTTTTGTTAGGAATTATTCCTAATGAAATTCCTATAAAAATGCCAGCAGGAGTGAAAATGTTTGTGTGGTGTACAGTCGTAATTTGACCAAAAACATTCCTAAATGCCGATGCCTCACAGAAATTAACTTCGCTTGGTTCTCAGAGCTACGCTGCGTGCCTACATGATGTAGGTAACCAATGCATATTTTAATTATTTATAATGGCAACACTGACGGTTGCGGCGTGACGTGTCAGTTGCATTTTAAGTCTCCAAGTGGACAGACGTATCTCGCAGCGGCGGTGTGTCACAAAGCTCTTGTGACACGCCGCCGCTGTCTTCGCCCCAAAGCAAAGATAATTCAGCAAAGACATAAAATAATTGGCTGAATTTCGAATATAAATAAGTTTTTATCTCTTTTCAGAGTATATATAACTCTTTTTAGAATCTCTGTTACCTCTGGGCCATGTATGATATTGAATCTCTCAGAAGCTTATACCATATGATAATAATGTTGATATGCCCATTTTTACAATTTAGGTGCGTAAGTTTATACTAGGTATCATGTCGCGTAGAAAGAGCGCTTTCGAACATGAAGATAAAACCATTTTCCATTTTCATTTAAGTAAATAAAATATTTATTGCTGGCGTCGAGACCAGTAAATATATCTGCGCAGTACATCTCATCGGTACTGTGTACATGTACTGCAGATGATAAATTATCAAAATAAATTATAGTTACTGCAGATTTAATTATAAATTGATAATTTATTTAGTTTTCCATCCGAATGTCTTGAATTATAATGAATGTAATATATCAATATGGACATTAGTGAAATAAATAAATTGAGTTGAATTCATTGTGAAACTTACAATCGTAACCAATAGTTTTATTCCATACCATTGGTTCCTCACTGCGAGCGATAGAGAGCATGCTATCTCCTTTTAACGGACTTCTAGTACGTATAGCGAAGAGAGATAGAAAGCATGTCGGGGTTTCACCTATGAGATTCCCGTTGAACTGGTCCCTTTACAGTTACAGATAAAATTCTACATTGAAATTAACTTCAGTCAAGTCCATTTTCAAAGTCCGTAATATATCTAACTATCTAAAACTGTACTTAAGGAAAATTAGTGATATTTTTGAAAATTACTGTGCCAGTACGTGCGCAGGCGCATCCCCTTCGGTGCCATCCAGCGCTCTTTGCACGCGATAGTAAGTTACTTAAATTTGAATCCGAAGATAAGTCTGGATATTTGTCACAAAAGCAATTTATAAACAGTATTTACTTAATAATTAAAATTACTATTATAATTTAATACGATTCTTTTCATACAAAAGGCAAGTTTCGCCATTATAGAAATGAGCACAAACAGAACAATTTTCCTTTTGTAGAGGCTTGTGTGTCTCCGACTGTGTTCGGTTCTTGTGATCGCCACATAGTTTTGCTAGAAGTCACTAAACACCGCTGCAATAAACTGTAGGATATGATTTGGTCTGTTTAAGTATGTTAAATTTAAATTACATTTGGTTGACGTCGAATTTTATATTCAGGAATTTAATGTAAAACAAAAAAAATATTGTCGCATAGTGCCCCCCGTTTTGTGTCGCATTATCTAAAGTTAAAAATAACATGTACGAGAAAGATCGCAATACTCGTATAGTTAGACGGCCAAACGTAGCTTTATTTTTGGTTGCAACATGCAAGTAAAGGAAGCGTATTAAATTTTGAACTATGTTATATATTAAATAATGTATACTATGTAATTATCTTATATAACTAATTATACTCTTGCCATGTTAAACATGTAGATTATATACTCTTGTTGAAATTGTTTTTGTATATAGCCAGGGGGTTATTCTCAAATTATCTCGATAGTAATTCACGATTGAAGAAATAGGCACGGTTTTTTTAAGCCTTTAGCACTAAATGGTCCCCCATCCAAATACTGACGGGCCTTTGGAAAGTTGCTTAATTTGAACATAAAGAACATAAAAGTAAGGTTCGCCATGAGCGCTTGTTTTCACTGGTGAGGCGGGTCTGAGGGATGAAACATCCCCTGTGGAGGTAGCCCTCCTAGTTCTCTAGTTGTAGTTGTGTGCCTTAAAGACAAGACTGCACTCATTGTATTACGAGTAGTCAATTCATTACCAACTACGACAGAAAACCATCCTGTTAATTAGTTTCGCTTTGAATTTAGAAGAAATTTTAATTCTCTGAAGTTATTAGGGTGTATCATAGGTAATGTCGGTTTTCATTTGTGAAAACTCCTCCGCCTCAATTTAAACATGTCGTAACTTGTTAATACTAGTCTCTGATTCTATGAAGAGTACAATTGTTGCAATTCTATGAAGAGTAAATTGAGGCGTAGGAATTTTCACATTTGAAAACCGACATTACTTATGAGACACCCTCCGTAATTTGACCATTATTCACAATAGTTGGTATAATATCTATTTAACCCCAGTGTCTGCAATATATATATATTGTTACGTTGTAACTGGCCGTTGTAAATAACTTATTACAATATAAAGTTAACTTTCAAACCATAAAAATGGATAGATAGATGACACTTTATTGCACACCGAATAAAGATAACAATAGCTTAAAAATATAAATCTTAACCAATTAAGAATAAGAATAAGAATAAATTTATTTAACCAAATGAAGAAACAAAATATGGATTTTGATAATTAGCTCTAATAATAGTTTTGTCTTTTAAACTTAAATGAAACAGAACGTTACGGCTGCAGTTGTAGATTGGTCTGACATCAACAATGCGGCTTCAATAACTAATTCAATAACTAATTTGATATTCCAATTGATAGATTCGTAATGATATTAAAAATAACATTAGTGTCAAAATTTTTTTTTTAATTAATAAGGGAATTATTTTTTACTTATTAAATCCGAATTATGTTGATTGTTAATTTAGTTTATTATAACCTACATATTATTTACATATAATATTAATTATGATGTCAATAATTTGATTTGTAAGAAATATTTTATTGTGTGGTTAAGTCTTCGTTTAATGAACAGGGTGCCATTACGTTACAAATCTCCGGTTTCGGGGTTTCATAACGTTTATTATATTTTAATTAATTTGCTTTACTAATGTTATACCTACTTTAATAATTCCAGACGAAAACCAAATCATATTCCCTATATATGTATATGGTTTCCATAGAACGTAGCGCCAATATGCAATATAGACGGCAACAATATCAATATATAATATTATTACGTATATAAAATGGGTGCACCATTTATATACGTGAGGGCGGAATACCACAAGCTCTACCGATTATAGTCTGTTTCAAAACCCTTGAGAAGTTCGTACATTGACCTTCGAGCGGACTGCAGAGACCTCCAGAGATATAAATATAGGGCTTCATTGTCTTGACTCTTACAAAAATACCAGCGTCGAGTGGGGCGCTCGCCTAAATCTTTTCGTAGGTAGCGATCCCAAAAGGTCGCTGAATCGATCGGTCGCATCCTTTTTGATAACTCTCACAGATTCAGAGATACGTAAATGCTGGCCTTGCCTTGCCAGATCCTTTGAATCCCTACTACTCTCGCCTTGTACTACGAAACGCATGAATGAGTGAATGACAGGGCAGCGATACAAATGAATGGAAAGCGATACTGTCGCTTTTATCCGGCGCTATTACTCATTACCTCTAGCGATTTGAAACAGACTTCGCGAGTCAAAAAAATTATTTTTATCCGAACTCAAACTGGACACGTCAAATTTAACACACACGAGTAAACATATTCGTGAGTATATACGTGTCACAGGAGCTCCATAAGCACATTACATGAACACAGATATGTCAAACTACAGTCAGTATAACCTAGCCTTATTTTTTAAATTTACTTACGTCTGTTCAACATTCAATGATCACATTTTTGTATTTGTATTTGATGTTGAAACCGACTGTATATACGTTAAGACTTGAAATAGAAATAAGTTGAAAATACATTTAAGTCTTGTTCGTTTTTACATTTATTTTATCTGTGATATGTAACTGTATAACTGCATTGAATAATTAATTTTACTAATATGAATACTGTTAGATTCTCATATAGATTGCGTTTTGGTTCAATGCCGTTTTTTTTATAATTGCCAATTTTATAGTTTTTCTTAGCTCTTATAGCTAAGAGCTTTTGCGAATTCGCGTGAGAATTACATAGGGAATTAAATTTTTGAATAAAATATAGTCCAAAACGATACACCATAATGTTGTGTATATATCTGTATATCTTAGAACAATTTTACAGTATTTATATTTTATATTCATAAAACTGCAGTATTTTTAAGACCGCCATTGAACCAAGCAACGTCTCGTAAATTTATTTATAAGAATAAGATATATTTGCTAACCGCTGTAACAAAGAACATTCCGTGTCATTCCGTTCTGAGCCTTCCGGTTTTGTTTTTAAGTACAAAATAAATCAGTAAATAAAAATTATTCTTATTTTTTCTTCCCCAGTTCCTAAAGATCTTTCTAGAAGTATAAGAACTACATAGTACGTTTATGTGCAACCGGAGATGTACTGCCACTATAACAATTTTATGTTACATCCCACCAGATGTTTTGTAGTTACCACCGCCCATAATCAACGGCAATACGACTAAGTTCTGCCGAACGTGAAGACCAAAGTCGCGTTGCGTTGCGTCCGTCTGAAACGCCGATGTAACGTCTCATGCCTGTAATTTCACTGGTACTCTTTCGGACGTGTGGAACATCTCGGTACAGCGCCGCAAAGATACCACTGGATCGTGGATTAAATTTTGAGCGACAAGCAGTAGACCGCTCGCATTGCTGTGCTTGAAGGGCGAGGGTCGGTGAAAAGAAAGATTTTTTTTTATGGAAAAGGGGGGGCAGACGAGCAGACGGGCCTCCTGATGGAAAGCGGTTTATTTTTCTATAGCTACCTCCGTCAGGAGCCAGCAGTTGCGATATGATGTGTAACCGCGCTCCCTAATGTTAAGTGGTTACAACCGCTTGCAATAGAACTTGGTTCTACCAGACCAGAATTAGAAATATGTTGCTTCTTTTACACCATGTACGGATTCGAAGAGCAGGTCGCATCCGGACGTGAGCCATACTGTACTGTGCCATCCATAGTACCTATTGTAATATCTGTGAAGGGGTTAAACTCTGTTTCAAGTGTTGTGAATAGGATCAAGCGCGGAAAAAAGTAATTCCTTCAAACTGGCTAACATCTGGTCTGCTTTGGTACAAATATCAGCTACGATGCACAGTGGATCGAATTCATATAATTCGATATATTGGATATAACATGATTTTATAAATAAAAACAAATTATTTCAAAATATTCATTTATTAAAAACAAATTCGAAACAGGGTACCGATATAAGGTATATCAATTTTGTTCTACAAAATCTAGAAAGTATAAACAGGACCGCGCTGCGTCTATTCGAGTTACATAACAAAGAAAGAAAATATTGCTTGGCATTGCTTGTACGTGGCAGGTAATTGAAGGCACAAAATTATGATATTCATGTACTAGATATCTAGACCTATTCATGAAGAACACAGTTCCCGCAGTAACTTTGTTCGAATTTGAATTAACAAGTTTTCTTGCAGATGGTAAACGAAATACGAATTCAATTGAGTTTTTCTATATTACAGATAATAATTAAAAATGTTTAGTGTGTACAAAAATCACCAAGGTTAATTAGGTAATCCTGTAATTAGTTAACTGGATAAAACATAAATAATAGCTTTTACGATTCATCCAGTAAACTACTTTGTAAAACTACGCTTATTTGAAGATTATGGTAAGCAAATTGATTCCATTGAACACAGATAACCTGTCACTTACATTTGACACCAATAAACGCAGCGCCGATAATAATAAATAATTAATTTGTACTAGATAATAAACGTCACTAGATTTCGTCACTACGTAAATAGGATAGTGCATTACATATTGTCGAAATTTGGACATTTTTGACACATTTAGAATATAAATCAGTACAGCGCAAGCGAAACATATCAAAAATATTTTCCAACATATTTAATAATGTTTATAAAACCATATGTGTTTTGAGAATTTAACATGCGAGCATGAGTAAAATAGATTACAGATAACTAATGAGTCAGTATTTCGCGGCTAGTGAGCTGTGACAGTTGAAAATATAACGGCAGTTTGTAAAAAACTTAGGCATTTTCTATACAAATCCATCAGTAAGACAATTAACAAATCATTGCTTAAACTTTAGTGCAAACTGGCAAGTGTTTTAACTATTGATCAGCGCGAACACTAGATCTCATTCGCTCAAGATAAATTTAATTGAGATAACTGTTCAAGTGCAATTGAAATTATTCTATAATCACAACACGGTTTGGTAAATTTAGGACTTTATACAGTAAGTATACAGATGTGAGTCAGAAGTGCTATGTTATTCCGAAAAGGGAACATTCTTTATGGATAAGTAATCTTTCTTTCATCACATTTAATTATTTTTGTGCATTAATATTAATATCTATAAATTTGTGTAAAGTTAAATGACTTTTGTATTTTATTTACTAATCAGTAATAAAATACAACAATCATGCAGCAATCTGGTACTTAATTAAAAAATGTGTCCAAATTTTATACATCACCATGTTTCGATATGAGTGTCCTTTTTATTCATGTCTATAACGTGAAGTCCCCAGTTCAAAATAACATAAAAATTCTGATTCACCTTAAATATTTAAGCACAAAAATAAATAATATTCAACAAAATCCCAGAATCCTGGAATTTGTTATTGAGTTAAATTGTACACACAGTAGTGCTTTTGTAACGCTGCATAAAATATGGACGTGATATTATTAAGTTAATTTAAAGCTGAAATATTTAAAAAAATATTTATGCTTTTTTCTTATATCATTGAAATAAAAAAAAATGTAAAAGTGTAACGAAATTATAACAGAAAAGACAATTTCACACATTCTAAAAAGTAAATTACATAAAAATATTGCACTATTGGCCGAAAAAGCACCAAAAATATTATAGTAAAAATGACAAAGAAAGAAAAAAAATTATTGTACAAGACACTTAAATTAATTTCACTAGTAAAAAACTCGAATTTAGATAACATTAAAATGGAAATAACGGCGTAATCCGTTATAATCCCACACTTGCTCCCAGTTCATTATGCTCCCACTACTGAGTCATGGGAGCGCTCATTATTACATCCTCACTCGGAAATAGGTATGTAAACAGAACTAGTTATTATTTATCTTTGGTTTTCTGTGCTACCACTGGGAGCAAGTGTGGAATTATAATGGAATACGCAGAAAAAACCTACTAGTAAACCCCGTAGAACGCATTAATGTAAATCTATCAAAAAAGAGGGCCTACGCTACAGCTTCAGGTATACGAGTTCGGGATGACTTACACATAGTTCAGACATGTATTTCCTTATATACTAACATTTTGACGTTCTAGCCTCCGGACGCAAACACATTTGAAATAAACAATCAGCCACGGCGTGTGTTTAACTGTCTAGGAACAAATCATTTTAGATAAAAGGATAGGATTTAAACAAGAGTGCCAAACTTACTAATTAGAATGCGCGATCTTGTAGATATTTAACATATTTTATTACACATTCCAAAAGTATATTTTTTTTTATTTAAAATATTGATTTTTACTTTGACAAAGAATTAAATATTTTAAAATGAAAATTTCTTTAGGCGCGTTGGGCATTTCAAATGGGATAACAACCATTGAACTCGCGACAACGTTACCGAACTCCGTATTTATAAATCTCTGTAGTGAAAACATAAGAAGGCTTGTGTTTTCACTTCTGTCGGCACTTTCGAGTGCCACTGTTTTATTTTTGTACCTGTAACTACTGTAGTCAGTGGCGGCCTTAGGGGATGGCGAGCAGGGCAACCGCCCGGGGCCTCGCACCCTCGCAGAACAACCCGTTTTTTGTTTCGATGTACTGCAGCTGTCTTCAAGAGGATGCTGACTGATTACCAGCAGCCCTGTACACTTCCAACTCACTTAAATTCCTCATACCCCAAGAGCCTCACAAAGATCTATCGCCCGGAGCCTCGCAATATCTAAGGCCGCCCTTGACTGTAGTACCTCTTACAAGGTATAAGACTATCGTTTGAAAGTTTGTTGTTGACTTAGTTGTGTGTCGTGTTGGTATCGAGTCCCGAGGCTAAATAGTCCATGCTAAGCTATTACTAGGATGCACTAGTCGACAGACTACAGGCAATGTTCATTTTACCTAAATAGACAAATGTGCTTCAAAGTTTCATAATTTTTATTAAATATAAATATCGTTAGATATTGATCGAACTTTTTATAGAAATACTGAATAAAATGTATATATTAACCTACAAATTAAAAAAAAAGATACCGAAAATATAGTTCGAAAACACTTTGAAACAACTATTTCCACCAACAATCTCATAACTTTAAATGTAAATTACGCGTTGCAGCAGAAAGAGATAAATCTAAAACATGCAAACTGCATAACATGATAAAATTCTCTTGGGCTGACTGCATATCACAATTAAGTTATGAGTTTGCCGGGAAAATGGAGAGCAAATTGAAAACTAAATGGCGCCATTATCATATCAATGTCAGTGTCAAAATATGACACTAATTTCAGAATTCCACGAGTAACAACGACAAGAAATTACTTTCTTACTGGAGTGAAATAATTTCGTTAAAACAATTTAGAATTTTTTACTGATATAAATATTTATTTATAGAGTAGTGGCGCTATTCAGTTTCTCGCCGTTGAAGCTAAAATCTCCCCACCGGCCATCTAATATATCTACTAGCAATAAGTACTTGATACGAATAAAGGTATATTGGAAACATGCATGTGCGTGATATGTGCCGTAATGAGATGTATTTAGACTTGAATTCAGATCAAGATTCAAAATTGATCAAATTTAAACCCACTTTCTAAAATCAACAAAGATTTTATTATTAGTTTTAATAAATTGATGAAGGCTCCTTGACCTATTCTTGAATCTTGATTAAATTTAATCGATTGCTTGTCTTAACACTACCTAATAACTTTAATTTAAATATAAATGCAACATTGTGACTGATAACTACATCAAAACAACATTGAAAACAAGCGTCAATGACTACACCCGAGCGCACGAATACTTATTGCGAAGACAGCCTATTACAATACAATAGAAAAATAAATATAGATATTTGTATTTAATGTTTCTTCGTTACATTACGGGTTGTAACGTGCATTACATTACGGGTGTGACGAATTTCGATTGCGATCCTCATACTTGGGCAAAGGAGGGCCTAGGTCCTATTGCTAATGTTTTGGGCGAAGTTAACAACTTTTCATTGAGCAAGTGACAGGGAGATGAAAACAGCGCTGTTCATGCTATGCCTCTATTGGCCCTGTTCGGATCTCGTTTGAACTTAAAACGGAGATATAAGTTGGATGTGCTTCTTCGAAAAACACTAACCACTCGTGCTGTCGGGTATAACATACATGCGTACCAATTATTATCATTTGTTTTTTCTAAATTCGATCCTGATGTTGCATAGGTTGATATTACTAAGTTCAAATTTTATTAAAATTATTTCCATTTGAGATCCCGGTTGTAAGATATAATACGCTACTAATCTCACCCTTAAATGGGAAATATTTAATACAATGGCAACCCCACACGAAAACGACTTTGCCCAGTCTGAAAAGAATTTAAATCTCTAAATAAAAAGCGGCGGATTCTACGTATTTCCCAAAATGCATAAGATATGTCATTTAATTTACAATTTTAGGGTAAACATTGCACAAAGTTATTACATATATTAAATGAACATGCTTTTACGATCACACAACTTTTCGTGTCTTTTGTATTGCTAGTGATTTTTCAATCAGTCCTACTTCGCCTCGTAATATCAACCGTTACCGTCAACATCTCCAAAGAAACCGCTAAAAGATAAATCCAATGTTTTCAGACATTACCCGAGTCCCACATAGCACCAAACTTACGACTTAACCATCGAAAATACATCTAATAATTACTAAAAGAAACAGTCCTTGTAAAGACTAGTTGGCAGCACTGGGCGGTGTTTGAACTAAATTTTATAAAAGATTTATGTAGCATAAATTGTATAAGAACAAAGAAACAAAAATTTTTAAAGGTTGGTGAAATATTTTGACACAAGAACGGCATTAACTAACATTCAAACATTCCAATAGCATGTTTGCTTCTTGAAACTGAATGAAGCAGTTTTTTCATCAATCTTTTTCAATGTAAAACCCATACATTTGTCATTGAAATTGATAGAAATTAATTTTAAGTAAAATTGTTTAAACGGGGCATAGTTATTTTGATAAAAAGGCCAATTGAGCCCAAGTTCTTTTTTAAGTTTTCTAAGGGCACTAGTGTTTATGTGAAATATAGGCACAAAAAATATCAATATTTCTTTAAAATTGATCCTAATAACGAAATACTAACTCAACAAGATTTCTCTCTTGGCCTTGTCACTTATTGTCGCAAAATATTGCCATACCTGTATTTATATTTTCACCAAATATCAGCCCAACGCTACCAAAATGTATGAGATCGTGTTTTACAACAAATATGACATAGTAATTTATAATTATAACAATATTGTGCTAGTAATGTGCTTATATTAAGGGTTAATATATTTTTCTAATTAATTATGCTAATTTAGAAAGGTACGTTGGCACATTATTCGATTTAATATTTAATAATTTATTGGGACACTAATTGAGTGATTTTCATTAATATCTAAACCTCTCGCGTCTTGAAAAAAACAGAAACAATGCTGATTCCACATGTACAAAACTATGAAAAACTTTACATTTTATTTCAAATTAGCAAAAACAATAGATACATAACAATAAAATCATCTATTACTAAGTATCTGTTGTCATCTATTCAAGGATTTTTTTTTGCTGGATAAAATATTCACATTCTTTTTTTATATCAAACGAAATATACTATTAGAATGTGGCAACATTCTTATATTTATTTTCTTTAATTTTTATGAATATTTATTAAAAAAAACTAATAAATGAGAGGCCGAAACCGAGTACACAAAGAACTTTCAAGACTTCTACAAAAAAATATCTAATTCTCTCAAAAGTTAATAATTTAACACCTAAATTAGATCTCAAGTGGAGCGACGATCTTATTTTTTTCAGCGCTAGTTGTTCCAATACTGTGCGAATCACGTCTGTAGTTTTCACTCCCTAACACAACAATTTACCAACAAAAAAGTCAGGATTTCGTGATGAGCAACTGCTTAGCGTGGCGGTGAAGCGGCCGCGATCCTCTGCCTAAGCCTGGCGAATTTCCCATGAACCAGGCGGAGCTGGGCCCTCAACCTGGAGGAGAGCTCTCTCTGCAACTCCTGGACCTCGACCAACTCGCGTCGCAGTTGCTGGTAGTCGGAGCGGACCTGGGCAGAGGGCTGTGTTAGGAACTGTCCAGGTAGTCAACTCTGCCCCTGTAGTACTTTCGAACGCGCTTCAATAGACTTACTATTTAAAATAATAACTGGACATGCCAGCGAAGCGCCACTTTATCGAAACTACTCAGGCGTTATATGGAGCGTTATATTCCCAAAATATTAGCAGCAGAGTTGACGGTGGAAAATTTTATAGCTTTTTTTATAGAGCTGTAAGATATTAATTTATATCATTTTTAGGCAAAGTAACTATTTTATCACAATAATAAATAGTCTAACCGTAAACAAGGCAAAAACGAACGTGTGACAAGCAATAGTTATTTCGGCCCAAAACATTAGGTCTGGTTCTAATTCGACGGATCAGAGTACAGTGCACTTTACTGAGCCAAACCATTATCAGCATTGCTGACAATCGTAACGCGATGCTGGTAATAAGAAATTAACTTCCAAAGCCATTAAATCTCAACCACTATCCCCGCGCATAGATCCGCTGGCAGTCCGCAAGCGCTTAAGAGACAAACAAAAGATCCTTGAGCGAAGAGCTCAACAAAAATTTGACTGAATTCAGATTATTTAAATGACAGAGAAGTTTCAATTTTTGACCTGATAAATGCGTTAGGTCCGATCTCTCAAATGAAATAGGCTTAATTATTAAAAACAATACGACTAATTTACGATGACTTGCACACTGGTACGTGAAATATCTTACAGCTCTATCAATAGCGATCACCACATGAGAAAAATACCATCTATCATGACAACATGAGTATGGCGATGCCATCTTGAAGTATTAAAATGCCTGATGAACGAAATAACGACCAATTTCGATAGAACAAAATACACAGAGAATTGAAAGCATTCAACGCGTTACACATGAATAATACTGGTATATGGATTTCTTGATTTTTTAACTCCGGCAACATAATGTACAACAACATACGTAAAGAACTTTGATTCACCATATTTATCATAAAATTTGTAACATATTATATTTGTTACGGTAGCTCGTTTTAATTTATTCGTATTGTAACGGTGTTATAATACTAAAGCGTAGTACAAACTATATATATTATTGATAGTATGTGATACTTTAAACGAAAGTATCTTAAGTAATTTCATTTTATTAGACCAGAAAGAATATTGCACATTATTGTAGAAATGAGATACAAAATATAAGCGATACAATCAAGAAATTACAACAAAAATCTCAAGAGCGGATAGAAGTGGATAAAGAGTTATGTTGTTGTACATGGTAGAAGCCCTATAAGCGGAGTCCACTGGGCCCTGTTCTGAGGGCTTTGGAGAAGAACGGCTTAAATTCGGTACCACATTAAGCCTGGTGTCGCCAGCTATGAAGCGAGAGGACTGCGGCTTGCCATTTTATTGCCCCAGAGTGTTGCCGTACAATAAACATCGTGCCATCTTTATTTTAAATTCAAATTCCTGTATAGATACGCTACCATTTTTTTTTAATAATAATTCTATACATGCATTTTATTTTTAAGTGACTTCCAAAGAGAATACTCAATTTAACTGTTTTTTTTAATGTTTCTTTTTCGAAGAATTAATTATTTATCACGGTGTCCCAATAAGAATAGTAAATTCCAACTCCAAATGATTAGAGATTCAATCATATAAGTTGGTTATTGGCTTTTAAATCAATCACTTGTGTTTATAACATATGAATTGTGTAAGTATATTATAGGTACATTTGGGCTACTTACACAATTTCCTTCAAATAATTAAGTATTGCTTTTTATTTTATTACACCTAGAGAAATTACAATATCACATCAATATAACAACAAACATGTCAAGTATACATGGCCTATGGCACGGCACCCTTATTGGTAAAGCAGACGGCGGACAAAAAATCCGCAGTCTACTTAAGGTATTAAAAGCAAAAGAGTTTTGCCAAAAAATGGCAAACTGCATTCACATAGCGCAGTTAGTATCGGTACATAGTTATTCACCTGTCATCGACACTACTATGCAACTGCTGAAAACAAAATTTGTACAAATTTACATAAATAAGTAGATATTCAATTACTCTTATAAATAATATTTACGGTATATATGATATATATTATATGATAAAATTGTATGTAATATAATTGGGATTTTAGCAAATTGCGTTGCAGAGGGTGGCAGGAGATTCTGGAAACGGCTACCGTCGTCTGGAAGTTCATCTCTGCAGCCTTAGCTTACTCTGCGGTCGGTGGTTATGGGAAGTTTATACACTTGACTTATGTATTGTTTTATAAATAGAGCTAATTAAAAAAATACAAATACGTTATACTAATCAAACATTTATTACAATATTCTTATTTATAGGTAATTAGTTGTACGTATTTGAATAACGCGCGCTCCTACGGCAAGGAATCAGTGGCTCAACATTTAAATTTAATAACATGGAAAAACAAATACATTTCATTTGCTAATAAATACGAAAGGCGGCAAAAATTCAAGATGGTGGTTCCAATTCGGTTACATACATAATATTTTTCGCCAAAAACAAGAAAAAAATTCTACCCTAAGGGAGGTGGTTCGCAATTTGGGTGTACACACATTCCTTTTTTTTTAATACTGGATACGAAAACATTGTTGCTACAATGTAGAAATTTTAAGGATTTTATTTTAAGAATATTTTGTTTTTAAGAAATCAGTAGGTACCTGGGCGACCGGGATTCGCTCAATGTTCTTTTGTTTTTTTAAATCGATCTATCAGAATTTATTAATTTTCGAAGTAAACTAAATTACCAATCAAGTACCACAAAAATTGACTAGATGGCGCTGTATTAAATTTTCATAGTATATAATAAAAAACTTTTTTTGGTATGAAAAATGGGGTTTTAGAAGAAACTTATACAGCAAAACACTATCTAAACACAAAATTTTATCCATATCGTTAGAGCCGTTTCCGAAATACGCAAAATAAATAAATACTTGTATACAAGAATTGCTTGTATAAATAAATAAATACGTATGTATATACCTAAAGTACAATAATAAGATAAGATGTAATAAATACGTAATAAGATTGATGTTGCAGACTATCCATCGTATCTGTTATCTAAATGTTTACTTTTTGGCTGAAGTCACCATTTCTCCAAACCTTATTTGTGCTTTAGACAATGTGTCATGGCATGAATCATAGACTACATTCGCCTCACTAGCATACCACAAGTCTTATTTATCACATGACTAACCCTTTAAAATGTTTCCTTAATAGACATAACCATACAAATTGTGCACTATTATATCATGTTTTAAAAGTACACAAATATAATTATCACTAGCTGTTCTAGCAACTTCGAACAGAATTTAACAATGTTTATGCACGGTACCCTACTTCTTTTTCTAAAATAAAAGTAGCCAAGTTACTCCTTATTACATCAGTCATCTGCCAGTGAAAGTCCCATCAAAATGGGTCGAATTTTTTTTTTATGTGTATGTAGATAACATTACTCATTAAAAAAAATGTTTTATGCATTTTGGTAGAAGCTGTTATTTTGATGTTATTAATTTTATTTAAGTTTTATTGTTTATGTTTATTTACTATTCAATTTATTGTTATGTTTATTAACTATTCAAAAATAAATGGAAATATAAAATTGTTTCAAATTAGATTAAAAATACACTTATATTTAATTTATATATATATATAATTAAATTATCAATTCAGAATTCAAATTCAATTTGGTTAATTGTCAATCTTAAACTTATCAATCAACACAAGAATCAGCCCTTTAATCCATTGGCAACAACAGATGTTATTTATTAAATAAACAATGCTCACCTCTGAAACGGTCTGCAGGAGGTTCATGACGCAGAGATCCTGTCCGTTGATTGGCTGCACAAGCTCCTTGTTGCTGTCCATCTTCCACTCCATCAGATCAAGCTGTTCCTCTGTGGTTTTAGCCTGGAAGTTTATCAATAATTAATAATTTATTTTTTTTATTTTTTCTGGATATTTGTGGGAACTAAACTGCTTACTAGACTCTTACAAGTTTATCACCAATGTGCCTGTCGCTATGAGACTTGAATATGTATCGTCTCACGCACCTAACAATCAAGATATAAGAATTTCTATCTTCATGATTCTGGGTGAAGTATGTATCTTTACTTCCAAAAATACCCGATAAATTGTACAATAGCAAGTAAAACAGCAAGAACAACTAGCTCTTAAGCCGAGATCGAGATATGAAAAGAAATTTAATAGGAAATATATCTGTCCGCTTGAATCAACTAAAAACTAAACAGTTAATATATTTATGCCGGAGCGGCTAGCTGACCTAGATTAGGGCGACCGAACATACAAACCTATTGTAAAGTCAATAATTTCTAAGAAATCAGTTGTTTACTTACAGACTCTTCCAACTCCTCGATAGTTACATCCTTTTCCGTCATGTTTGAGTTAAATTTTAAGGTAATATAGTCAGAAAATTATATAAAAATCACAAAAATTTGTAGGAAACAGTATGAGACACACACAGCACCGCAAGCACATGAGCACAGATAACTAATATTAGTAGATAGAGAGAACAACCCAGTGTTGTTATCGTAAAAATCGGAGTTGCCGTATGTTGCCGTAAAATTTACCAAATTTGCCGTATTTTATTGTAAATAACTATTCCACTTTTGTTTCTTCTCTATGAAGGTATACTTCAGAATTCATATGTGAATGAGTACTCACATGAATCTATAGCATGTGAGTACTTCTTGCTTTTCATTTTATTAATCATGTCACACGACAACTTAAACTTTGTACTGTTTCCTTGATTTTCAATCAATTACTTCGATAATAAAGTTTTATTTACATTTGAAGTAGGTATCTAATTTTTTCCGCGTCTTGGTCTTGTTATTAAGTTGGCTAAAAATTCTTTCACAGTGTACATCGTTTCAATTTTAACCGTTTGCTACCTCTTCGATTGCGAAGTAAAATGAAACTCGAAAGAGATTGCAGTACGTTATGGCCACTTTAAATTTTGTAAGCCCTGACTCCCCCGGCTGTAACTGTTTAAGTAACTGTAGACTAAGAAGATTGGCGAAATCTTAAAGCGATAACTATTAAACCCCCTATTAAACTATAGAATACGCTAGATTTTTTTTCAATTCCTATCATTTTATTTTTATCCATGTACGTGAATTTAAATTTTTGATAATTACCGTGACCGTTATATGATTAGTACTTATATGTAATTCACTGATGTATATGTAAATGGACCTAGAATGCTGCCTTGAGGTACGCGTTGCTTTATATCTTCTACCTTTGAACGAATTTTTGAATGTATTGTATTGTTGTTTCTTGTACTACTGTTGTAGACATTCAGTACGGTAGATTTGGTTCTGCCTTTATAAGATTCTATTCCAGCCCTGTAATGCCAACGTGTTCCATTTCCATAGAAGTATACAATGTAGAACACAAAACCTTTGATAAATATTTCTCATTTAAACTATGGAAGGTAGAGGCTCCGCAATTTAAACTATCTCAAACAAACGTCTGTGAAACGTTTGTCGGTAGGTCAGCACTACCGCGAAGCGTACCTCAGTGGCGCGTGCGCCCGCGCATGTCTCAGCGCTGAATATCGGCGTTATTCTAGAACGCTCCATAGTAACCAACCATATTATCAGCGTGTCACTAAAACCAGCCCCATAAGGATCTGTTTCAGATATTTGACTACTTAACCCTCGACGTAAGATTTCATATCAGACTAGTAAAGATCAAAGTATAAGAACTTACTGGCCTCCATTACTACGCTCATAGCTACTGAATGCTAAAGCACGTAAAGGAAATATAATGTTTAAATAACGTAGAACCGAATAGATAACATTATCCTTTTACTGACGTCGGTTAACAAATAAAACCAGTGTGTTAACGATAACGTTTATTTAGCAAGGGCTATATCACACAAAGATGACGAAACTTAGTTTTTCACAATAAAAATAGTATTAGCTTCTGGGCACTAAAAACTTCGACAAAATTGTTCTAAAAAGATGTTAACCAAGTGCACATTTTATAGCTCACTAAAGCTTTTTAACACATTTTTGTCACACTTCATAATGCAATTATACTCACTTTAAATAACTATTGGTCATTATTTGTGTGAGGAAAAGTTATGTAACAATAATGTACATCCGATGGTTAGAGCAGGAATAACCATGGAAGATGCTACTGTAGAAATGGGTATCTACATCATGGTTAGCAACGTGATTGAACTAATTAGTTAGCAATAGAATTTATTATATAGAATTAAATTGTAAATTTAGATTAGGACGTTTTATATATATAATTATGTACAACAGTCAGAACAGAGACAGAACACACATTATAGCGAGAGGTAGATACAAAGATCATTGCAACTCGCTTCCTTACTGACTCAACATAATAATATCTCTATTAGATGTTGCAGAATGTCCTGATTATATTACTGAGATGATCGAGGATAATAAGGTGCAGACTCTTCAAGAAAAAGAGACATATCTGATTCACATCTATCGGTGCCTTGTAAAGGTTGATTATCAATGACAATGAAGACATACAATAATATGAGGATCCCTTTTTTCAGGGCCTCATTAATGTAGACAAGATGCATTTTTTTTTAAGTTAAACTTTATTTATTTAATTATCTTCTTATTTGTTTATAAATATGAGCCAACTTATGAGAATTGAGATAGTAACATTACAATTTAAATATAATAAATACATCTACATAACTCTTACTGCCTAATAGTTTGGGATTGCCATAAATACTTTTCAGCACTCCGTCTCACAAATATAGAAAGCATATTTTATAGATTCACAATGTGCAATTATTATATTAGACATAATTCACTCATTACTTTGGGAGTCCGTACTACGTAACTACACAATTAATAGTACAGCACACAACACAATAAATCAAAATAAGTAACAAATACAATGGCAGACTTGATAAAGGTCTAATGCTATGTCAGTTCCATTTCTATCTTATAGCAATAACTAATCCCGTCTGTGATTACGTTAGACACGATATTCGGTCTCTAATCGGCGTTAGCGTTTGGTTGCAAGTATACACAATTCGTGGAACCCTGCGATGGTGGACAAAACGCAAAAGTGCAAAAACTTGCGAATTTTCTTATAACTATAACAGAAGTGCAACACACTTTTCACTATCACTAACCAATCTTTGTCACTAATGGAAAGACAACAAAAATACGTTCAGCGCGGTATGATCGCCGAACGAACGCTTACGCTAAATGAGGCAGGAAGTCTGCGCTAATTTGCGACAAACTATGTGATCATGGAAGAATTATTGCTGGCTAACTACATTACATGTAGTGTGCTATTATATCTTAAAACAGTAGTTAGTGAGTGGAAGGGAAACTATTTTGATAAGTTCAGCCATTAAAAAAAAAAACCATTAATTTGCATTCAAAAATGCACAATCAGACTATTAAGGTCACAAAAAAATTTAGAAAATATTTTAATAAGCAAGTTTATACATAAAAAGTATTATATTTTATAGATACAAAAATTAATACACACCGTTAGTGAAGACAATGAACCGCAAAACTGCAATAATACTTGGAAGAACTTCAATAATTGCTTTACGATGTTCACATCCTAATTAGAGAAAAAACAAATATGTTATATATACAACGTGCGCAGGCGCATCTTAGTCGTGCAATTATTTAACTCGAATTTCCAAATCCAACTTGTAATTATAATTCACGACATGGCTGCTCCTTGTTGACACAACGTTATGAGGAACTATCTTCATCCCGATATTAACCGAGAGCTTATACTGCTACTGTACTGCTTTCGCGCGCTGTAGACGGCCGGGCTTTCATACTAATTTAGTTGAACTAAGGTATAGCGCACATCTAATCATGATAAGCCTATAGTAGTCCACAACACGACAGGCCTGGCCCAGGACCGCTGAGTCCTTGAGCTGTCTGCATCCACATACCAAGTCCAATGTCCACAGGTCACCACTCCTGGTCGCGAGGTGCCTGGGTGTCTTGTACACAAACTTCACTATATTAACACAAGCACACTTGTCACTCTGCAGTGTTCAGTACTGGCCTCGCTGGAAGCCCAGGCCAACTCCTCGCATGGTGTGTGTGGTGGCCCGAGCCACCTCGTACTGAGCTTGCATCGCTTGGAACAGCTCCTCTTGCTTCTTGATGGGGTCGGCCTCTGCTGCTTCGGGTTTGACTGCAGCTGTAAAGATGTATGAGCATGAATTTTGAGCATGAAAAGCACAGAAACGCAAGACCAGAGAACATACTAGAGACGTCAACAAAGTATATCCTGGCCAGAATCCTCCCTTTAAAGACAGGGCTACTACGAACTAAGCCATGGAACCGATGTGATTAGTAAACGACTCTTTCTTTTGAGTTAACCTACTCACCATGATTTGCAGGTAAATATTTCGTTAGCTCGAAATATATTAATAACCATGATAGTTGTAAGAGGACTCACCGGGTTCCTTGATGCCCATGAGCCGCATGAACTTGGAGACTTGTTTCCCGTCGCTGTCCTGCGCGAACCGCGTGCCGCTCCACTTGGCCGCCTCCTCCGTCTCGTTCTTGGCTTTGTTCGACCACAGCAGCTTTCGTTTTTGCACCTATGGATAACAAAAGTTTAAAGTTGGTTTAGTCTCTAATTCGGATTGGTAGATGTCACATGTGGTCGAATTTTTGGTTCTAAGACATGCCGGTTTCCTCACGATGTTTTCCGTCACCGCATAATTTTTTTCAAGTGAAAAAACATCGTTGGTGCACGTGTGTTTGAACCAGCAACCTTGAGATTGAAAGTCGGCGTCTATGCCCCTGGGCCACCACGCTCTCTAACCCTCTATACCCCCTGTATCTCGAGTTCATACCTGATCGAGTATCCTATGAGAGCTCATAGCTCCGTGGTTGAAGAAGGTTGACCTCTGGTGGTTGGGCACCGTGTCGGCGGCGGCCGCCCGCAGCTGCTGGGCGGTGGCCATGGACCCGTCCGGGGTCTTGATCTGCAGCCCCATCTTCTCCATTACCTCCAGCTTCTTGTTCACTTTGTAGGACGGCCTGTAGTCCGAGTTTGGCGAGCGGCGGTCGATCGAAGTGCTGGTGATAGGTAAGAAATTACTAAACTACCAGACAGTACTATCTGAATAGATATAAATTTTCAGAGAGATATCAGACAGTGTCACCTAGCCCCAAACTAAGCATAGTTTAGGAACTAGATAACTGATAAAATACTTGTATAGTATTTTTTTTTTTTATGAATGATTACATACATATTTACACTCAAACACAGAGCAAACATTTATGTTCGTCGCACAAATGCTTGTCCCGAGTGGGAATCGAAGCCACAATCCCCATCTGAGCCATCCCATCATGGATAAAGATTACATGGTGACTGTGATTACGGATCAGGTAGTAACTGAAAGTACTAAAACTAAATGCTATTATCGCTGTAAGTTGTGTCTTGTTGTTAATATAAACGTTTACACACTGCACTAGGATTCCCTGTGTCGTAGATAGCATGGACCGAGAACAAACTTCATGCTCACCACACAAAGTGTCCCCAGGCCGGGAATCGAACCCGGATCTCGCTTGGAAGGCAGGGCTACTACCAACTAAGCCACGGAGTCATGATCAAGCATGACATAAAAATCTCATGTCGAAGATTGATACAATCACACAATACATACGTCGTGGCGACTACATAAATGTTTTGCCGTAACATACCTGGGCGCATGCGCATGCGCGGGGCCATGGGGGTGCGCGGGCGGCGGGTGGGGGTGCGCGGCGGGCACGGGCGCGGCCCCGCGCGACCGCGACCGCTCCCTGTCGCGAGACCCGTAGCGGTGACTCGCCCTGTCGGATTACCATTATTAAACTACTTAAAATCTGATCCGGACCGCCGACCTACTTTGTGCGGACCTTTAGTAAACTGTTACTTCTATTACTGAGGATGCCTGCCTTTCTCGAGGATTTCATTTAGTTTGACATTTGTCAAATGTCAAACTAAATGTATATACTCTGCAGGATTCGCTGTGTCGCAGATGGGATTGACAAACACCCAAGACCCGAGAACAAACTTCATGGTCACCACACAGTGTGCCCGGGCAGGGAATCGAATTTTATTTTAAAAACCGGACCCCTGATCTAGACCTTGCGTTATCGGCTACATATATACAATAATAATAAACAACATTAGGTTATTTAAGGGTATGTTTATCTAGGTACATGACGCATGAAACTGGCAAAATCATGGCAAAGATATCGGTAACAGAAATAAAGATCATATCCACGATAGTTTTAAAACTTATATCGGGTTATAAATGAAATGACGGAACAAACAAACATAAAAAAAACAGCAGCAAGAATTTTTGACACATACATTTTGACATATAATAATAGATTTTTAAAATATTTTTAATGGTTTTTGTTGTAATGGACTTACTTTTACTTTGTTATTAATTTTCATACTCGACAATATGTATAATGCTCTTTTATGCCTGTTTAGGGTTCCGTACCCAAAGGGTAAAACGGGTCCCTAATACTAAGACTGCTGTCCGTCTGTCACCAGGCTGTATCTCATGAACCGTGATAGTTAGAGAGTTGATATTTTCACAGACGATGTATTTCTATTACCGCTATAAAAAAAATACTAAAAAACAGAATAAAATAAATATTTAAGGGGGCTCTCATACAAAAACGTGATTTATATGATATAGTTCCATGTGAAGAAACTAGATGGCGCCACTTGTATTCTAGCTCGCGCTTTCGTTGCGTTTCGGTATCATGACTTAAGAATGGTACGGAAAAACACTGAATTACGTGATTTACCAGATTTTACTGTAAAATTTCTCGGTTGGCCGGTTGAAGAGAGTCAACGCAGACCTGCGCTGGCTATATTCAACCGATCGCAAGCAATTAATTCAGGCAACGCAGTCTGCCTGTATACTTTATACTCGTGTACAGCCAGACTGCCACAAAAGCCGCACCTCGCTGCGTCCGTCACCCGAGACGGGGATGTTACGTCTCATGCGCATGTGATTTCACCGGCACCCACACCCTTCCACCGGAACACAGCAATGCGAGCGCACCACTGCTTGGCGGCAGAATACCAGGTTTGGAGGCAGTACTTCTCCGGGCGAACTTTGCACTAGTTCTACTGCCACTGATATTCGGATTAAGACAGCAAGTTAACCACTGATAGTACTTAACTAGCTGTGCCCGCGACTTCGTGCGCGTGGAAAACATTTATTGGCACAGAACCCTAATTGTTTTTTTTTTTCTGAAATAAAAGTATCTTAAGTTACTCCTTATAAAATCACCTTTGAAGTGAAAGTACTTCGAAAGTTCAAGTTATTTGCACCTAATACTGATGTTGTGATGTCTGTAATTTCCAAACTTCAAAACCGATGACCTTGAAATATTTACTGGACAATTTTTATTTTATCTCCTTTCTAACAAAAAAGGAATTAATGAAATCTTGCACCAACGCGTTAATGAATTACAGTGAAGAACACATTTTGACTTTCATCCCCTCTCCCAAGGGAACCGTGCTGAATTTCAGGATAAAAAGTATCCTAAGTCCTACATCAAAGCATGACCTCAAAATCATGCTAAGTTTCATTTGAATTCATTCAGTAGTTTCGGCGTGATGCGTGGCCAAGCCTGAGGGTTGTGTTGTCTGTAATTTCTGAATTACAAAACCGATGACCCTGAAATATTTACGAGACAATGTCTAAAGTGCCTCCTTTCTAACAAAAAAGTTGTAAATAGAATCGGGCAACGCGTTAATGAATTACAATGAAGAACACATTTTACTTTCACCCCCTCTCCCACGCGAACCGTGCTAAAATTCAGGATAAAAAGTATCCTATGTCTCGGAGTATGACCTCAAATCGTGCCAAGTTTCATTTGAATCCGTCCAGTAGTTTCGGCGTGATAAGCGGTCAAGATACAGACAACTTTCACACACTCATACCTCTGCACTAGGATTCCCTGTGTCGCAGATGGCATGAACAAACACAGAAACACAAGATAAACACCCAAGACCCGAGAACAAACTTCATGCTCACCACACAAAGTGTGCCCCGGCCGGGAATCGAACCCGGGACCCCTCGCTTCGAAGGCAGGGCTACTACCAACTAAGCCACGGAGCCGTCAATGATGTCAATGATGAAATGACGTCAATGACAGACAGACATGAACGAAAAAAATTACAGTTTTGGCTTCAGTACCGACCATAGAGTGCCCAACAAAAAAAAATTTTCAAAATATCTTCAATGTACAGAATCGGATCCGTTACAGTTTTATTATAAGTATAGATAGATAGACCACTTTTTTGTCAAGGGTTAGATATAAATATAGACTTTGTCATACCTCTTCTCTTCAGAGTGTCTGGAAGAACCGCGGTAGTCGCGGTCGCGGTCGCGGTCACGGTCACGGTCACGACGGTCTCGGTCACGGTCACGCTCCGCGAATCTGAAAACATTTTATTTTTCACAGAGCGCCAGACGTTTTCCTGTCATGAATCACAATTTGACAGCCGGACGTCAAACATCGTCCCTGGATCGTCATAAAATGCACTTTCAGTTTTTCCTGAATTTCCAATATCTCCCGTATATTCTCTTAAATATCTCTTTCATAGAAACCTTGTCTTGATAATTACAAATACAACATAATAAGAATTTCATAAATTCTATATAATAAGAGCGTTATGTATGTAAGCGCAAATGCCGAATAATGCCGAGTAGAACTTGTGCCAAGTTCGTCCAGAGAGGTGCAGTACAGAACCACACCTGGAACCTGCCGCCAAGCAGTAGTGCTCGCATTACTGTGTTCCGGTGGAAGGGTGCCGGTGAAATCACATGCGCAAGAGACATATCATCCCCGTCTCGGGTGATGGACGCAGCAGGATGAGTGCGACTCAGTGTAAGATCCAAATCTTATACTGAGTCGCATTACTGTTGTCATGGGCGGAGGTCGCTACTTACCACCAGGTGGGCCCTCAGCTCGTTCTGCGCTAACTCACATAAAAAAAAACTACCATTTTATTTATTTGTATAGATTTACCTCGGCGACACGGCGTCGCGTGCGTCGTGAGATTTCCTCTCCAGAGACAGCGGCGGTTCACCTCCAAACGGCTTCAAATCCATCAGAGCGGGCACCTGAACAATCACCAAAATATTAGTTGGGCAAAACTTAACGCCATTTCTACATAGTTTAATGGACCTTCCATTAATTGACGACTCCGTTGTTGGCTAATTGACGGCTTAATTAGTAGTAGCCCTGCCTTCGAAGCGAGGAGTCCCGGGTTCGATTCCCGGCAGGGGCCCACTTTGTGTAGTGAACATGAAGTTTGTTCTTGGGTTTTGGGTGTTTATCTTGTGTTTCTGTGCGTGTCCAAGCTTATTATTATATTATTTATTATTTATATTCGACAAATTGCACTTTTATCAATTAATAAATATCTAAATAATTTAAGATGACATTTTTGTTTAAACTTTAATTGATCAAAATGTATTATATTTAATTTATAATTCTTTATTTTAGTAGACGCTACTATGTGCATGACATGATCTGGTACAGCTCAGTACATTACAAGACGGCACGGCACACGACCTGATACGCTAGTTGCTTTCAGCTTGCAAAAATTATATAATCTGTCCTGGTGATTGATCAGATTATTTGTAGTGATCAGAATGTGTGGAGTGTTCAGATGTGTGGGTTACCTTGTCAGCGAGCTTGTCGTCGGGCCGGTCGCCGAGCAGGCCGCGGCGCGATGCGTCGCGACTCGCGTTACCGCCGACGCCCCTCTCCAACCTCTCGCCTCTGGAAATATAAAATATACACAAAAGCTGCTTTTAAAACTTGTATCGTTTTGTACAATTGCATCTAGACTAATTGTTGACATTAGTACAGAAAGCTGGTCGCTTTAGACTTCCAGCCGGAGCATTTCCTTTAACGTTTTGAGAATGTATATCACGTTCTCAACACATAAAAAGTCGAGTGAAAAACACATAGCTTTGTGGATTGGAACCAGCGATCATTTGTTCTGTTTGTGTCTGCACCCCTGGGCCAGCACGCTGGTTAGAAAGCAGTTTACCTGTGTCTGCTGTCACGTTTGTCGCGCCGGTCGGCGTCGCGCTCTGGCCGCTGTCGCGGCGGGGTCTCGCGCCGGCGCCGAGAGTTGTCTCGCTCTCTCTCCCTCTCTCGGCTCTCTGTGGAACACACGTTACATTTATACGAATGCCAGTTTTTAACGCACTTCAAAAATATTATAGATTCTCCATTCGGTTGCTTTTCCTTTTAGTTATGTTTGGAAAAACCGAATTTTTTGTTTGGAAGGATATACTTTCAGATTGGTCATAAAGAAATTTCATGAAAATGATTATATTGTCTGTTTCTGGCATAACCATATATATTTATAATTTTTTTTTTTTCGAGAGACTACACTTGAGAGAAAAGAGGTTATTTTGCAAACCATGCCTTTGCGCCTCTTATTCTTCATCAGTCAGATGAATGGGTCATACTTCAATTCAGGATGTTTATTTTATTTTGTTTTATCTATGGAACACTTGGTTATCTTTTTGACATAACAAAGTGTTCCATAATGTATCTATGGTTAAAATAAATGAGTTAGATGAGAAAAATTCCCAGCCTGCCTAAAACATCTGCATCTGTGCTTACCAGAAGACTGCTTTCTGTCATCTCTGTGCGTCTGTCGGGGCGGCGTAGGCTCTGCCTGGGGAAGTTCAGGCTCCGACTCACTGCCTTGAGAGTCCTGCAGCAAAATATAATTCCAAATATCTTTAATATATAATAGTCTTATTTTACTGCTTATTTCTTAAACACCCTTAACCAAAGTTCAATTCATTTCATATCTTACTGTATTCATAAGCACTCATGGTTATTATGTATGACTTAAAAATCAACTAAAGCTATACAAATTTATAATGATAAAAAAAGAATAACAAGGTATTTCTACGCACTACAGAACTATAACAATGTTGATGTTGACATGTTGACTGAGGATCACTAATATTTAATTTAACATTACTTCACATATTATTTTTATTGAGTTATAGGCATTCTTGCCTTGCTGAGTTACATGCTACAGCAACGCCTTATTGCCAAGGCTCGTTTTTTAAACAAATTTGAATACATTTCACAGCTATCTAACTGAAGAACTTGAAAAATTTGGGTAGCTGTTGTGCAGTTGGCCATTACCTTTCCTACTAGCGACCACTTCGTGATGACGCCTCAGCAAAACTATGTTACTCCTCATAATTATACATAAAAAATAGAAATGATAAAAACTCCATGAACTTAGTAGTTGCATCCAGATCTTGGGCTAAATATAATCCATGTCAAGTGGTTACCGCCACCTATAACCAGCAGCAATATAACTCAAAATAGACTCTTCCACTTCTGAAGAGTAAGTCCAAGTTGCATGTGTACCCATCACTCTGTGATGGATGTAACAAGTCATGCATTTCACCAGAATATACCTAAGTGCACCACTTTGTGGAGGCAGGTGTGATGGCAGTACTTCTTTGGCACACACTACTGCTACTATAGGATAATATTATAAGACAAGTACCTACATAATTATTGTAATTATATAATGTAATTGTAAATTTGACATAACCAAGTTCACAAAGATCCTGCGGTGAAAATTAATGAGTATAAGTATAAATTGGTGTCTTTGCAAGACCAGGGGCTATGTTAAGGTACTCTAGGGATACTTACTCTCCGACATGAGCAACATGGACCTACCAAAGATGCTAAGACGTATAGTATGGGTCTCATAAAGGGAAAATTTGCTAGGTACCTCTGCAATTATTGCACAACCAGAGTTCTACCTACATATTGGTCTACTAAAAGAAAGAGTTGTTAGAGTTATTTGAGGAAGAGCAATGGTGGCGTTGCTCTTATCACTTGACATGTCTTATGTTCTTATATAAGTAAGCCCTAAAACAAGTAAGGCAAGGAAAGCCACAAATCATGGCTTTGCCTGCTCTTAAGAGGAATAAGGAGTATTAGCATATTTATTGAGTATAAAGTTAGAAGAAACCGTAGACAACCTGTTACCATCGTACCATCCTTACAAAATATCTACTTACATGTGATTTGGCCTATCAGCCGTTGCGTGGAACTCGGTCGGTTGACGGTGGACGCCTCTGGCTCAGTCTCAGGTATTTGACTTTTGGTTTTGTGTCAATTTACAAATGGGTAACCATACAAAATAAACGTGTTAATATCATCGTTGAAAACAGCACAACGGTTTTATTTATGATACATTAATGAATTCTAGATTTAGTGCAAGATTTTTGTTGACTGATAGTGGTAATACTAGAGAATAATACATAAAAATTTACGACCCAAATACTTTTCAATCATGAAGAAAAAGAAAATGTGCCTGATTCGAAATTTAAGATTCAAGATGTAACAAAGGAACAGAAATTTCTAAGTAGGTAATCAAATCAAATGAACTATTTGATCATTGAAAATAGGAGCTCTATTTCTTTTGAGTCTGCATTATAAGTAATTACCTCACTCATGTCCATATTGACGTCGTCGTAGTTAGTGTCATCTTCCCGACGTCGCCAGCAGCCGCCGTGGCCCCCGCCTCCCTACAATATCATTCTATTGTCAAGCAACAATGCAGATTAATATCCGAAACTTTCAAAACATCAAATTCATGGCTTTACTATAATCAGATACTTGGGATACTATTACTCACCGATGTTTGGTTGGTGCCCCCATATCGTTCTTCGACTTCGTCGTCACTTCCATATCCGACCAGGGAATCCATATGAATAGGATGTTATGTGAATAGGTATTTAACGTAACTCAATAAATTTTGAAGATAAATCCACTTTGGTTTTGATACACTTGGTAACAAAATAATTCCCCTTCAGTTAAAAAAGTCTTGTCTAAGCAAAGCAAAATGGCGGATAGCGGATCTACCACAGCACAGATAATATATTAGTACCGAGTATCCACAGAGTAGAAATATATCGTGGTCAGTTCTGTAAAACTAACTCTTCACTAAGACCAAGATTTAATAATCAAAAATGCCCTCTTATGTATGGTACTACTTACAGATAAATTTAACAAATAAATAACTATAATATATTATGTATTTCTTTGGTTCGGTAAAAGTATATATCCAACTATATCTTTTATCTGTGGTATAAGTATATTATCTTATCTATGAGCTGCACTAATAGAGCATAGATATATAAATAGATTTAATTAATAAAAATAAAAAATTACTAAGAAACTAATATAATTGTTATTGTTAATATCAATTAAGAAACTGCTGGCTGGATGTGGGATGCTTGCTTACAATGAACGTGGAGTGGAAAGTGATGAGAAATAATAGTAATGCAATGAAACCACTTCCACCTAAAGTTCTTGAAGTAGGTATACAGTAATCTTCTTTCTTTTCCTACAAAATAGTAAACTGAACGGACAGAGTTAAAAAGTATGTTAGTTAATAGTCAGTGCCTAAATGGAATCACCAGGGAAATGATAATATTGGGATATAATTTATTTCACAATAACTTATCTGGCCACTCATGGTTAATTTTCCATAAAGAGTTCAAAGACAAAAATCTTTATCTTCCACTAATACATAAATTAAGCAACTAAACGTCACATTCTTAAAATAAATTTGCACTGTTTTGCACTTGTTCAGATCCCATCAGCCTCCCCTGGGGGAAGAACTACAAGAAAAGAAACCCTTATGTAGCATTCCTTTTTTGCTGTCAATGTTACAATGGCTGCAAAAGCTTTTATCTAATGAACTATAGTAGGAGAACATTATAATGTGACCCTTCACAACCAACTCCCAGAGTATAACATACACTGTCCCAACTAAGTATTATAATGTACCTGGACTTTTTTTTTAATGTTATTTAACAATCATTAGTAAATTTTGTTATAAATATTTATATTTATATTTATATATTTATATATAAATATAATATATATATATATATATATAAATATATATATATATATATATAATTATAAATATAAATAAAAAAAAATAGTAAATAAAAAAAAAAAAAAAAAAAAAAAAACAAAAAAAAAAAAAAAAAAAAAAATAAATTGGAACCTTGCCTAAAGGGACTCCTTTTAATAATATATGTTAGTTCTTATAGTATATTTTTAAGATTTTAGTTTTAGATTTATTATTGCTTGTAATGTGTAATCTGAAGGGTACAGTAAAAGAAAAAGGGCAAAAAAAAAAAAAAATCATTAGTAATAATTATCTGAATGTTTGGTCAGACCATCCTGTTTGCTACCTTCCTCTGTTTGTGAATAAATAATTATTTTCTTCTTATTTTTCAGGTAATATCTTAAATATCTGAATGTATTGGATTCTTCTTGTGTAAAGTTCATGTTGCTATGTACTCTACCAGTTCTGAGAGTGGAATCAAGTGGTATTTGGAACAACACTGTTTATATAATGGATGAAATATGCAAATCCAAAGAAAATATACCTGAGGAAACTGTCCACGAAATAGAGTTTTGTAAAATTGATGATAGTGCTGTTGTTGACAATGCGAGCCCTCCAAATATTATTGTAAAGGTAGAGCAATGTAATTCTGAAAACACAATTCATGAGACTAACCCATTAACTGAAGAAGTTGAATTTTGTAACTTTGAAAGTAACTTTCATGATGATATAAGGCCTGATGAAATAGTTAAAGTGGAATATGAAGCTGAAAAAAATGCAACCACAGAACGCAAAAACAAACCCACTGCAATTGCCAATAAAAATAATGGGACAGACAAGGTATCTAAACTAAATTCATGCTACAGTTGCGGTAAAATGAATATTGAATATGGTGAAAATCCTTATGTATCCTGCACCCAATGTCAAAATGCAGCAAAAAATGGTGGAGTAGAAAATAAATCTTTCATCTGTGATTTATGCAATGAGATATTCACAGAACGAGTAGATTTGCAAACACACATGGCGGATGCACATTCCAGAGAGCGGCCTTATGCATGCAACCAATGCGAAAAAGCATTTTCATATCATGAGTCTTTGAAAAGACATATGAGAAGTCACACCGGCGAGAGGCCATTTCCCTGCAGCATCTGTGGCAAGACTTTTACGCAGAAAAGTCATTTGCAATCCCATGTTAGAGGTCACGCTGGAATAAAGCCACATAGTTGCAACATGTGCAATAAAACATTCACACAAACAAGCTCTCTGATAAATCACATGAGAATCCATACTGGAGAAAAGCCTTTTGCATGCAATAAATGTAACATAACATTTACCCATCGAAGTTCGTTGCAAACACATGAGATGAGAATTCACAACGGACAGATGCCATACTCTTGCAGCAAGTGCAAACAAAAATTTATGAGAAGGAGTCATTTAGAAATTCATGTGAGGATCCATACTGGCGAAAAGCCATACAGCTGCAAGCATTGTGAAAAGTGCTTCACCAGAAGTGGTAATTTACTCACTCACATGAGAGTCCACACAGGAGAAAAACCACATGTTTGCAGTCACTGTGACAAAACATTCACTCACCGAAGTACCTTGCTTAACCACCAGCGGGTACACACAGGAGAGAAACCACATACTTGCAACATTTGTAATAATTCATTCACCCAACGAAGCACAATGCAAGAACATAAGAGAATTCACACAGGAGAGCGACCATATGCTTGCAACAAGTGCAATAAAGCGTTCACCCAAAGAAGTCATTTAAGATCCCATAATAAACTCCATTCAGGAGAAAACCCTGAGGTTGCAATGGAGAAAAACAGTTCATAGTCAATTAGTGTGTATGAGTACAAACTACAAGCAGTTTAAACTCTGCCGTGAGGCATCTGGTTGTGTAATCTAGTCTGTGCAGTGCTACCAATCTAAACAAACATGGATAAATCTAAAAGTTCGTTTTACTACTTTGTGTTTATCACTAAAAACTAATTAAGTACCATAAGGAAAAGACATTTAGTACTTTGTACATTTAAATGAAACAAGGGAATCAATTAAATATTTTATTTAGGCACATTGATTTTTCAGTATCTTATAAATGTAAAAATAATTTGTAAATAGGATCAGACACTGTGTTCTGTAATAGGTAACTTAAACTAGTGTAGGTCTATGTTCAAGAAAATATCAAAGCAGCTGAAGAAATAGACCAAACGCAAAATTAAAAAAAAAAATAGCTACCCATTGTATTTTTATAAAAGTCTGTCATGATAATTTTTTGTGAGCCTGCTGCAAGTTTTGTTCAAAAGAGAGCTCCTTTCATATTGGAAGACACTGTAGACTGTAGTAAGATTTATTTTAGCCTTTACATAAACCCTAAAGTGGCATTTTATGATTAAATGTAATATGGTTTCATACATAGTTTATTTGCATGCCTCATATGTTAAGTTTTTTAATCTTTAATAATATGTCAGATTACATGCAAGAGACAATTGTGATGTAACAATTAAAATAAAATGAGCCATAGTTTGCATTCTACAAAATTGTTCTTTCTACACATTATACCTACATAAATAAACGTACTTGCACACAGTGCCATCTATAACCCAATTAAGTATAGCTCATACTATGGAATTTTTGATTTGCAGTTCTTCAGTTGCTCCTTTTTACAATGGAACAAGATACAGACAGACTGACATACATTGTAGAGTTAATAGGGTTTCTCTAACCTTTGGGCACGGAACTCTGAAAATGTACATAAATATATTATAATTATTTGGAAATAAAATATCTAATTACCTATTAATTATGGGAAAAAAATCACAACTGAAAAGATTCCTGGCGGCACCTATGAGTCCTGTCCACTTCCAACGAACAACATATAAATAAAACTTTCTGCGAGATATTAGAATCTTTTTTTTTTATTATTTCCGAATTTTTGATCAGTGGCATGCATAGCACATGCTCCAATTCGGACCGAATTCATGATAATTTATGACGATCGTCGTCATCATCAGTACAAAACTACACGCATAGAGTATGCAACACTGATCTTAGTCGTTCGGATACACTTGTCATACAATTAGCGATTTACTTAACTTTTATTTTGCTGCTATAATGAGTCGTTAGATCAATTGTCTTTAAGATTTTTATTTATGATGTGTAATCATATATTTTTTTTATGTTGACTAGTAAGGCATATGCCATTTCTTGTCGAGATATATGCTATAATGAACGTGTCTAATAAGTTATTAGTAAGTGTATCCGAAATGACAGTTCTTTTGTCACTCTTTTGTCTCTGTCATTTTTTTTCAATATGGCGGAATTAGTGACCGCCGTCCGGACGTCTTCGTTTTCGCTAGCCAAAAAAATGTTTCTATCATGCTAAAAAATCAGTAAATGTGTTATAAAAGTAATATCTAAAGTGTGTGCATCATATTGTGTTAGTAATTTGACAATTTGAAGACTTCGGAGCCCCTATAACCGCAGAAAAAAATGGTAAATGATAGTTTTTTGTTTTGATACTTTTTACAAACTTTACTTCTTTCAAATTTCTGTTTTTCATCATTCACTACTGTTTTCCCCAGTATTATATCATTACATATTGCATATTTTCGGTATTGGTGTGTCTTAATATGATAAAAACGTGATTTTTCCCCGTTTTTTTTCTTTGTTTTCAAGTTTTATAACCAAAAAAAAGTGGCGTAATGTGGTGTCAATCTCACATGCTGAATTATGGCTATGTTTCTTCCCAATAAGCATTATTTCATTGTGCTGCCGTTGAGTTAATTATGCAAGCTGGGTGTGGCTGTATTGATTTTCTCGGAAGGTACTAGGTATAGGTTTAGAATACGTCTTGAACTTGGTGCAGTATGCTTGCTCTAGACATAGTATTACAATGCGGTTTTCGTGTATCATGCTCGATGTTCCTTAAGATTGAGGGCCTCAGGCTAACATAATCACATTGTTTAGCGTTCTAAAATCCTTAGATGCTCAGAAATATCTCCAGATTCCAGATTTTATGTGTCAAAATGCATTTGGTCATAACATCGTGATTTATCACAAGGGCGAGTAAAAATGCAATAAAATTCCCTATTAAACCGTGTTATCGGTTATATAACGTTCTGTACTTTGTGCTAGGCTTGCCAAGTCTAGAAAATATTCATGCCAAAATTATAAAAAAGTGCTTGTATATTTTTCTCTAACCACTTGCATGAATCATCTTTTTATCAGAAACTCTCAACAAAACACAGTAATGAACCTGCATAACAGTACTCATAGACCTTATTTTAGGATGAAGTGACTAGTTTGGTTAATCCAACTAAGATAAACTTTAGGTACCTACCTAATATTTCATTCGGAATACACTCTTACCTTTATGTGGTAGAAACAAATATTAACTACTGTTGTTTAAATCTTCTATTCTACAAGAGCTCAGAAACAAAATATACAATGACTACTCATTCTCTCTAGTATTGGGTGTGTGAATATGACTCCGCCCCTTTTTGTCAAAATAAAACACATTTGTTCGCTTACAAAATTAAAAAAAAAATTATTGAAAGTATGCTCCATCTGCAGCTACAACCTTCGCCCATCGTTCAGGTAGTTTTCGTATTCCTTGCTGGAAGAAGTCCTGGTCTTTTGAGCTTATCCAGTTGTCAATCCAAATTTTGATACTTTCACATGAAGTAAACTTTTCTCCAGTAAGGTCTGTCTGCATCGTCCGGAATAGGTGGTAATCCGAAGGAGCTATGTCTGGTGAATATGGCGGGTGGGGTAACACTTCCCAGTCCTGTCCCTCTAAATATCTTTTTACGACTTCTGCGGTATGCGGTTTGGCATTGTCATGCTGAAGAACTCATTTGTTATGTCTATTCACCCATTCTGGTCGTTTTTCTTCTATGGCTCGCTTCAAACGCATTAGTTGTCGTCGGTAAACTTCTCCATTAATAGTTTCAGAGGGTTTGAGCAACTCATAATATACAATACCTTTCTGATCCCACCAAATACAGAGCATGACCTTGGCACAGTGAATATTTATTTTTGGCTGTGATGGGCCTGGTTCGCCTGGTTTCACCCAAGCTTTTTTGCGTTTAGGATTTCGTAGTGTATCCATTTTTCGTCTCCTGTGACTATCCGATGCAAAAATCCTTTTCTTTGCTGTCTTTGAAGCAGCATTTCACAAATGGTTTTCCGACGTTCCATGTCTCTTTCTTTTAAATCATGTGGAACCCAGTCACCGGCTTTTTGAATCATTCCCATCATTTGTAAACGCTTTGCAACAGTTGAACGATCAACATTTAATGCTGCAGCTAATTCTGATTGAGTTTGGCAAGAATCTTCCGCCAATAATGCTTCCAATTCAGCATCTTCAAATTTTTTTGGTGGTTTTCCATGTTCTTTATCCTCAGTACTAAAATCGTTATTTTGAAATCGTCGAAACCATTCCTTGCAAGTTGTATTAGACGGAGCATGCTCACCATAAATCTCCACAAGCAAACGATAAGTTTCCGCTGCAGTTTTCTTCGCAATAAAATAATGTAATAACACTTCCCGCAAATGACGTTTATTTGGAATAAAAACCGACATTTTCGAAAAGGTGAAAACAATTGTTGCTTACACTTCAACCAAATATCATAAAATGCGTTAGATAGCTGACATTCAGTACTATCGAATACAAGTATGGTCATTTATTAGTACACGTAAACAATACTAAAAACGACATCTGTTGAGAAAGGGCGGAGTCATATTCACACACCCAATACCTACTCAAGGATTGAGTAACCAAGATCATATTTTGTGTTTAGCTGTATTGAAATTGACTGATTGTTTATTCAATAGTAAATATAGTATGCCCACACTACAAGAAACAAAAATGTGACTTATGAGGCTGTATCACACTGTAATACAAAAACAATTTTATTGTTACTTTACCTATCTTCTATTAAAATAAAAATCAATGTTTGTTCTCTATGCATTCTAATTAGATTGTGAAGAAACTTTATTAGGGTGTTCTAGGCACAAGGGTTTCTGGCTAAAATGATCTGTATATAAATGATTTAATTCCGTTATTTTATTTCATTATGTATAAGAATAACAAATACATAAAATACTAAAAATCATAGATCTAAATCTTTATGTGAAGATAACAAAATTAGTGTTGCAAGTTTATTATAAAACTACCCAAAGAAGACAGTCACTATTTATTGATTAAATTTTGGTTAATCAATCAATCCAGTGGTCAATCCCTTGTTTTAAAGGCAGTGCTTAGCTTTGATCATTCACAGTTATATTAAGGTTTTTTTTTTTGTAATGATAATTTAAACACTAATTCTTACACCATATTTTAAAGATTAATTATGTTATTTCTATTGTACAGTCCAAAAGACATGTGTATGGAGATGATGAGGACAATCCACCGTCAGCATCGGACTCCGACTTCGATGATGATGTGGACCCGGACAATTTGGAAGTGCCAGGTATTTTTTATAAAATACATACATACTTGTACCAAGTTTGTCTGAAGTAATATTGACATATCTAGTTTTCCCCCACCAAGCAGTGGTGCTGTGTTCCTGTGGAAGTGTGTGTGTACAACCCTGTCTCAGGGTGAGGGGAAATGTGATGAAACTTAGATCATCTCATATTTAAATTGGGGAAGACCTGAGGTGTATAGTTGTTTTTGTTGGCAGCGGTACTTAAAACTCAACTTTCAACACTACTTGCATTAAAAAGTACAATAAATAATAATTGGAATCATTACAAGGAACTTACTTGACCTAGAAGCACAAATCAATCTGGCCATCTGGTAATCTGGCGCCAAGCGGTGGTGCACTTGCACTTCTGTGTTCTGGGGGAAGGGTGTGGGTGCCGGTGAAAAAAAAAAACACTATGATAGGTACCATTACACTAAGACTTTTTCTTGGAGGTTTGAAATAAAGTGTTATCTATCTTGGCTAGGTGGAGGCAAGACATTGGCAGCGGCTGCCCAGTTAGGACCTAAGAAGACCACATCTATGCCACAGGTCACGGTCAAACCCACCACTAACCCACTCGCTGGTAAGTTATTTGGTATCCCTTTTTTTATGTGAAGAAGTGACGGAACGAGCTGAAGGCTCACCTGGTGGTCTTCCCCGACCGAAATGTGAGAAGACCCAAGTCTTTCCCCGTTGCGCCCGTCACTCGAGACGGGGATCTTCGCCCTTCTAATAAAAACCTGTTTGGAGCACATCGGTTACATGGTTTCAAATTCTATAACGGACATAGGTACAAACAATTTTTGTGTTTTATATATAACGATTAGGATACATATTAACATCTAAACGCAAGTGTTTGGGAGAACCCTTTAAGTATACACATCCCCCTGACCAACTATTGCTAGTGCATCTGGATAAGTACTGCCTCCACATCTGCTAATCTGCCGGTGCAATTCACAGGTGTATGCGACGTACCCGTTTCGGGTGGCGTGATACAACTTGGGTATCACACATGGGTCGGGAAGGACCTAAGTCGTATTGCTGTAATGGGCGGAGGTAGCCACTTAATATCAGGCAGGCCTTAAGCTCGTAGTAACTTCGGTAGTATAAAAAAGTTCATAATAAAAATGTTGTTTTGGTGATAATCCAACAAGTAATATAAAATGCTATTTGTTATGCGGAAGTAGGTATGTCAGAGTCGCAATTTGTTTTATAGTCCAAAATGAATTATTTTTATTTCATTTGAAACCTTAATATAACTTCTCACTTGGAATTATTGGCCAGGTCTGGTACATATGTACAAGAGGGGCACTGGTAAAGTTCCTTTTAGAGAACTCAGAGACCCTAATGTTCAGAGGTTCAAAACTAAACGGAGGGGTTAGTTCGTTAAAGTCCCATAACTCGGTTCCCCCTCTATACAATATTTGTTTTCTTTATGTGGGTTTACCGATTTTTCCGCTATTTCTCAACAGATTTGGAAAATTCTGTTTTTATTTTCAGATTGGTCCCATAGATTTTTATCAAAATCGGTTCAATAGTTTTGTTGTTAAGTCGAAATAACTGAATAAAAATATGACATCATAGTAAACGAAATTGCGTATTTTGCTACTTTGAAAGTATTGAAGTCTTTTTTTTTCGATTTTTAAGTCTATTATTAGACCTCGCTTATAATCGCCCTTGAAATACCTGTTTAGAAGCTATTTTACGCAATATTGCTTAAAGATTGTGTGGTACTGTGCAAACCCCCCCGATGCACTACAGAATCCAGGCAGCCCCAACAACATCCGGAAGATATTATGTATTGAATGCGTGTAGCGCCTATCGATCTTTTTAGATTGACCCATACACTTCCCGTGTAAAATTTCTAACACAAAGCTTTAAACAGAGAGTTTCAGAGTAATAAATAACACTTAAGTATGTTGTAGGTGTCCGTCCGTGGTGGGTTCCGATCCAGGAGCCAGTTGTTTGCATTGTTGATGGCTCCAAACCAGAGGTTCCCATACTTTATTCCTCATAGACCACTTTCAAAATTGAGCAGGCCCCGGTGGACCCCTTTCAGCTCTACATCACAGCTACACGTCTACCATATTCCCAAAACTCGATAAAAAAATGTGAATTGGCTGAGTTCCAACCACGAATGGGGAGTTTTCTCGAATGTAATAAGTGATAATTGATTGGTTAATTAATTAATTGTGCTGTGAGTGAATGTCAAAAAAGAAAGTTGGCCAATCAACAAAGAGATTCCATCCAACTTTCAAAAATAAAAAATAAACGTTTACACACTCATACCTCTGCACTAGGATTCCCTGTGTCACAGATGACATGGACAAACACAGAAACACAAGACAAACACCCAAGACCCGAGAACAAACTTCATGCTCACCACACAAAGTGTGCCCCGGCCGGGAATCGAACCCGGGACCCCTCGCTTCGAAGGCAGGGCTACTACCGACTAAGCCACGGAGCCGTCTTTCCTTTTTTGATAAATACTCACAGCAAAAGGAACCAATCAATGCTCACTTATTTAACGCCAACATCCCCGGTCGAGTCTCCCGTGGACCCCTGGGGGTCAACCTGGACCATTTTGGGAACTAAGTCTCTAAGCGATTACTCTATTGGCTACATGAATTAACTGCATATACGTCGGTCATACACTGTAGCAGGCGGGACCCAACTGCGCAGTATTTCAAGGATCATGACATACTGCGCTGTTGCATTCTGTCCCGGCATAATTGGATGTGTATCAACCGACTTCCAATGGAGGATGTTATCAGTTTTGTTGTATGTTTTTGTTTGTTTCCTGGTACTCCGCCATTTGGCAACGGATTTGGAATTTTTTTAATTTCAATTTTAAATTCGTTTTATAGAAATTTCATAACAATTTATACAATAGTTTGGGTTTTTAATCATTATTGATTAAGTGGAAAAAAATATGTCATACAACTAAACGAAAATATAATACGTATTTTGCTTCTTTCTTCATCCGTTGTGACTTTTCTTCGCCCGTTGTAGACCGATTCGAATTCCCTTTTTTTTTAATGGTTGTGTGTACCCCTAAGCGTCAAGTATGAACGTTACAGTTCAGGGTCGCTTGGAAAAATCAAAAGCATGATTGGGGATCCCAAAAGGAATTAAATTTTCCCAGATATTATTCAATTAATGTTTTAATAATGTATCGGGTTTCTTTCGCGTATGAACTAACGATATTGATATTATTTGAACCCTTAAAGGCCATATATTTGTGCATTAATCGAAACTTGTTATATGAAGGCTCCGTGGCTTGGTTGTTGGCTACCCTGCCTTGGAAGTGAGGGGTCCTGTATACAATTTCCGACCGGGCAGATTAACAACTAGTATAACAATTGAGTCCAGATTAACAACTAGTATTAGGGTGTTATGTTAAGGCAGTACATTTTGATAATAATTTTTTTTTTCAGCACCCTCCGGCATCGCATTTGGACAGTCCAGCAATATGAAGCCAATCAAGATACCAGCCAGCGCGTTGTCGAAGCCGATCAATATTGGCAACTTGAGCAATCTTGGCAACTTGGGCACCTTGGGCAATTTTGGCAACCTGGCCAACTTGGCTGGACTTGGTCGCGGCAGCATGGGCAGGGGGGCGGGAGGTAAGGGTAACTATTCTTTCTATTTATTTTATTGTGACTAAGTGACTTAAAGTATAGCTAAGAATTATCTCGATCGCCTTTAAAACAGAAAGAACCGGATTAAAATTAGTCCATTCGTTCGCGAGCTACGATGCTACAGACAGACACACAGATACACAATACAAACTTATAATACGCCTCTTTTTCTTCGAGGTTTAAAAATAAGGTCTTCAAGTTTAGAGTTTAGAGGTTTAAACCACCAAAATCCATGTACTCCTAGTGCAGGGGACTAAGATTCCCTGTGTCGCAGATGGCATGGACACAGAAACACAAGACAGACCCAGGACCCGAGAACAAACTTCATGCTCGCCACACAAAGTATACCCCGGCCGGGAATCGAATCCGGGACCCGTCGCTTCGAAGGCAGAACTGCCAACTAAGCCACGGAGCCGTATATTGGTGTGTGTAGTCCACGTTTTGTAATAAGACCGATGGAGTCTGGCTCGCATGGTTGGACGTTGACACAATTGACACGATGATTGAAATAGGGGGTCCAGTTGCTCGCGTCCGTAGGGAGGGACTCTGGGTGGTTCTAAAGGAACAACAAAAAGTAGCAGTAGAACTCGTTCCAAGCAATGGTGCGCTTGTTCTGGTGGAAGGGTGTGTGCGCCGGTTACTGGCACGTGAGGGTGACGGGCGCAACGGGATGCGACTTGGGTCTTCTCATCAGTCAGGAAATCGAATTGCTGTTAGATAGATATATAGATGTCTTCTCATTCTTCGGTTGGGGAGGACCTAAATAGTATTGCTGTAGATAGATAGACGGCACTTTATTGCATAAAGATAACAATGGCACAATGAACGGTCGCTGCAAAGCGATCTCTTACAGACAACCTTTGGGTAACCTGTAGTTAGGTAACCACACCACATGAGGTGTGGAGGCAGTATTTCTCCGGGCGACTTTGCATAAGTTCTAAGTACTGCTACTTTTTGTTACTCCTTTAGCGCCACCCAAGGGGTACGAGTAGGGGTTCAAAGGGTACCCACCGACGATCGCGAAAACTGGACTCCCCAAGCTTTCCACCAGTTTGCTTATGAGCAGTTGAGGTAACAGCGGCTTATGCAGACTTGGAAATTGTCTTGAAAAACTTGGAACTGGGTGCGATTGTGGAGCCCCAGTTCAGTTCTAAGTCTCATTTACTTGTATGTTTACGTGGTATGACCACGCTTATCATGTGACACAGTACAAATATGATTTTTTAGGTCCTGTACATCAAAAGTAAAAAAACGGAAAGCTTATCACATCGTTGTCTGTCTGTCAAGACCCTTTTTCTCAGGAACGCGTGGAGGTATCAAGTTGAAATTAATCCTACTACTATTATAAAGGCGAAAGTTTGCAAGTATGGATGTATGGATGTATGGATGTTTGTTACTCTTTCACGTAAAAACTACTTAATGGATTTGAATGAAACTTTACCACAATATAGCTTATACATCAGAATAACATATAGGCTACAATTTTTGAGTTTTCTATAAAATCTATATATATAAAAGAAGTCGTGTTTGTTACAACACTTATAACTCGAGAACGGCTGGACCGATTGCCATGGTTTTTGATTTGTTGGATTTGTTTCCGTCCCGAATAGCAGAATAACTATTAAAACATTGGAAAATTAACGAAAAAAATAAAATCAATTTATCCCCGTATTCTCCACGGGAACGGGAACTATGCGGGTGAAACCGCGGGGCGCAGCTAGTATCATATAATAAGGTATTCAATCTTTAATGATACCAAATGATACTTGAGATCTAAAGGAATAAATGAGTTTGACTTTTGACTTTTTGACTTTTTTATAATAGGAGCAGCGAAATAATTTTCTATGTCAACGCAATCATAAGATTTATGCCGCTCCGTTTATGCCGCATATTTTGACTCTCGCAAGGACATCCAAACCTACCTACTTCCCGTTGACCTAGTCAAGAACCATGAAATATGCAAAGAATGTCATGTAGCACAAGGAATATATCCGAAAACCGTACATTTGTAGTCACAAAAAATAAATACATGAAAAAATCTGCAAGTTACACGTTCACCTACGAGTTCGTGCGGATCCTCGGTGCGCGAGTCGACTCGCACCTGGCCGGTTTTTCTTATTGGATACGTAGAAGGTGGTCCTATAGAAGTTTCATTTTACATTCCGCCCCTAACGACGCAAAATAGGAGATGAGAGTTTTTAAAGTAAATTTATTACTTTTCCAAATCAATTTGTTTGACAAACAATGTTGCAATGGCAATCTATTTGCAGACGTCAGTTGTTTATAGGAACTGGATATTCTAGAACTGCTATAGACATCCTGAACCTTGTATCTATATCTTCTGCGTAGAATCGATCGCGTAGACCTAGATTTCCGGATGTCCTCAGCTCAGACTGGGTCACAGCATAGACTAACAATGTACTAAAGTACTAGACACGCAATTCAGAGTTGCAGCTGGTTAGGTGCAACTCGTTCTTTCAGTAGTGAGCCGTCGTTGAATGAAGTGATAACTTGCTCTGCTTTTAAATACCGAACGCATTTTTTGACTGTTTTCGATATTGTCTCTGATACCAATGTATTTTCAACGTGATAACAAGTCGTGCTGTGACAAGATAGATAGGTATTTTCTTTTAAATTACACCTTAAATAAAAAACAATATTATTGTCATTGTGCCACCAATTATATGTTCTTTTTTTTATTTATTTTTCTGTACAATTTGAACAATAAACAGTTTATCTATCTATTATAAGCTAGACTAATTTAAATATAAAAAAACAGCAATGCACAATGCCTTATTGCTTAAAGCAATTTCTGCCAGACAACCTTTCGATGGAATGGATTGTATTGATTTGATTTGGACTGGTACTAAGTATCATTGTAGGGATATTTATACCTACTAAGCTGTGTTTGAAAAATTTAAATAAAACTAAATCATACATACCTACCTACATGATTTTGTACTAATCTGCGTGTCTATGGTATATAAGTCACAGTGCTTTAGTCACATTAAGTTGGGGCGCGGTCCAATTGAAAGCTAAGGGAATAAACCAGTAGCTAGAAGCTATTTAAATAGTTCATGAAGAGCTATTGTTTCATACAAAACAGACCGAAGACTTCAAAAATATTGACAGAATTGGCAGTTTGATGTTCAACTGTTCAGTTTATTCCATGATCTGTTGTTTTGGTTGAAAAACGTAGTAAACAAGTTGAAGAATACTTGTTATTATGTCTGCTATGTTAAAAAAAAAACCAGTAGTAATAGTAACTATATTATCATTTTATTTCATTACATGGTGCATGTAAAGGGAAGATTTGGTATCAATTTCTTCATTAACCGACTTCAAAAAACGAGGAGGTTCTATATATATTTTTTATGTATGTTCACTGATTTTTCCGCCATTTATCAACTGATTTGAGAAACTCTTTTTTTTTATTTGAAAGGACATGCTTTCAAATTGGTCCCATAGAATTTTTATCAAAATCGGTTCAATAGTTTGGTTGTTGAAACAAAATAACTGGAAAGGTAGGTCCACGTGTGTGATCACGAATTGGTTTTCGTGCGAGCTTGTAGGTGTAGTGAATAGCGACGAAGCCACATATTGCCGGGAAAATATCACACCCCGTCTAACCCCGGTGGAGGATCGATAAACAGACGTAAATATAGAATGGTCAGAAATAAAACTGAAATCGTTGCCCGGACCCATTTATTTGGTCTGGATGTATGTTCTTCATTTTACACAAACAATTTCACAATTGTGTCAGAAAAAATCACATAAATGTTACCTAAAAAAACCGGCTAATACGATCTGACTCGCACACCGAAGCTTCCGTACCAGCAATTGTATTACTTATAAAGGCATTTTAGAATTCTTCTGTGAAAATTTCAACTAGCTCCCTATTACGGTTCAAAGGATACAGACAGACGTAAATCCGACAATGATTTACACTTTGTTTACGGAAACCTAAATACCACATATACAGTCATAGTGCAGAGGCACAACTATCCGAACAAAGAAAATCAAATTAATTTTGTCATGAGCATGAAAGAATTTTGATCTAGGGTGTTGGATGTTTGTGTTGTGTATCTGTTTATCCTTCCAGCTTCCCTGTAACAATTTACAGGGAATCCTATTGCAGCGGTATGAGCGGATAAATGTTGTTATTATCAATAAAATCCATTTTATTTACATACATCATGGAAAAATATATCTCGTCCGGACTTAAGTTTTGTACCTTTCTCTGGCATTGCCCTTGTACAAAATGCGGTTTTAAATGAGGCAGATTTGATTGTGCCTCGGAGGTCACGCAAATACTAGTTAGGTCAGTATAGGTCGCTCGAGGGGAAGGACTAAGGACTATTCGATTCAGTTAAATGTCTTTATTGCATAGATTATAATTGAGTAAAATAAAAGTATTTACGGGGTTATTGGATTTTTTGGTAACAAGCTTCCCACCTCTTAAGAGTAACTTTTTATTTTTTTCTCGTTTCAATAAACAGGTTATCAATTCGGATGTTCATACTTGCGTATTTTGCTACTTTGAAAGAATTGAAATCGATTTTTTTTAGATTTTTAAATTAGTTACTTGGAAATTATACGACTTTATGTTGTCATATTATGAAAACTGATTTTATGTATAACAAACTTTCGCTTTAATAATATTAGTGTGATATATCGAGATAGTAGTAGGGTTTTGGAAACAATGTATCAACGATAAACCACATTACGATTTATTGCGTCGTATCATCAACAGCCAATCACAATCGTCTCCACGTGATAACTGACCAATGGGAGCTGGCGAATGACTGTTTTTGTGTTATTATAGCAATGGCCGCCGGGCCAGGGCCGGCCGTGCCTTCGCCCTACGCGGCGAGTTCGTCCGCCGCGTACAACGCCGCCTCTCTGTTCGCCCAGAGTGAGTCGTGTTGGCACCCCGTCCTTAATACATTCCTGTAGTGCTTTACTGGTACTCTTAATTTGCGTAGATGTATCCTTTTCTTCGTGTGTTTTAGTAACCTTAAATTCGTGCCTGCAACCTGTCTTTAATGCACCCTTGTAGTACTTTAGCCTCGGGGTATCTTGTAGTACCTAAGTATTTATTTACATTTATATATTTTTAGTGTGATAAATAGTGTTACTTTAGTTTTACAATATATACATAATTTGGTTTAAATATACATAATGGAACAGTAAGAGAAAGAAAGGAAGACAAAGAAAGAGATGGCGTGACATCTTCATGCAAAGATGTGGACCAGATTGGATGAGGAAGGCAAGAGAAAGAGACGTTTAGGGGAGGCCTACGCCAAGGAGGCGACTACTACATAATATTAATGATAAAGGGAAAATGATTGTAAATTTTGTGTAGTAGAGAAATAAAGGGCTATTTTATTTTATTTATTTTATACATAATTTGGTTTCTAACACAAATGGCCTTCCAACTCGGTTGCCTTTTGTTGTGTTAGTGCGCTGCGTGAGTTCGATTCCCATCCAGGACAAGCTTCTGTGAGATGATCATAGATGTTTGTTGTGTCTGTGTATTACATGTATGTATGTACAAAAATAATAATTTTAATTATTATTAGTTATCTAGTTCCCATAGTTGAAGCTTTGCTTAGTTTGGGGCTGGATGGCGCTGTGTGAAATGTCTATGAATATTTATTAATATTTACTTTTTGGTCCTAAGTTTTACTCAATTCTGTCAATTCCTTTGATAATGAGTTAGTAATTAGTTGATTGGAGCCAAAGTAATTTTGACCTTAACTTCCTTAGTACATGCCTGTAGATGCCTCGCAATATATTTTGTGCATAGATTTCTGTTACTTTAGTGTCTTTATTAGATTGTAGAAATGTGTCCTTGTATTTGATTGGCACATGGTAATTTTTTGAATACCCATTTTCGTGGAAGTTTTTGCTTTAGATATGACGAAATCTCCTCCGTAAACCGTGAGTTTACATGGAGCTGATTAAGGAGAGTTTAGAGACGAAAAAGTTGGCTAAATGAGACTTATATCGTCTCGAGAAACCCGCGTCGTAGCTAGAGAAAGTCAAAAATGTTGTGTTATTAAGTTGTTAATTTGTTGGAATTGGTTGGTAAGTTGTTGGAAGTTGTGTACATGTTCTTTAAAGATATTTTGCGAATGCAAAGCCGTAGTAAAGATACTGTGTAAAGAAAGATCAAACATTTTCAATTAAAAGCTTACAAAATATTTCGTGTAAAGAAAATTACTTTCGAGTTTACTTGAAACAATTTCAAATATATTTTCTGGCTTCATTCGAGGTTTGAGGGTAAGCATAGAACTTTTATGTAAGGTTTTGTTGATACTTCCTTATAAATATATATGAATAACTGGTTGGAATGGGTTGGTCGGAAGTACCTCGGAAGTACTGCCACCAAAGTAAAAGTTCACGCGCGTAAGAGCATAGATGACATAGCATAGCCACCCAAAGCAGTGGAATATGTGCCAAGTTCGCCCGGGGTAGTACTGCCACCACACCTGGGAATCCTCCGCCATGCAACGGTGCGCTCGCATTGCTGTGTGCCGGATGGATATGGGTGCCGGTGAAATTACAGGCGTTTTAGTCGTTACATCCCCGTCTCGGGTGTCGGGTACAACGGGATGCGAGGGTCTTCTCTTTGTTGGGGGAGGACCTAAGTTTTTTTTATGTGAAGCTGAGGGCCCACCTGGTGACAAGTGGCGACCTCCGCTCATGACAACAGTAATGCGACTCAGTATAAAATTTGGATCTTACACTGAGTCGCATTCATCCTGCTGCGTCCATCACCCGAGACGGGGATGATACGTCTCATGTGCATGTGATTTCACCGGCACCCACACCCTTCCACCGGAACACAGTAATGTGAGCACTGTTGCTTGGCGATAGATTCCAGGTGTGGTGACGGACGAACTTGGCATACTTCTACTGCTAATTTTGGTTGCTCCTTTAGCACCACCCAGGGGGTACGTGTAGGGTATCAAAGGGTACACCTACGGATGCGAGCAACTGGACTCCCCTGTGGTATTGCGTCAGACGTTGTTTTGATCGGTTTGAAATGTGTGGGTGACGATCAATTATTTACAAGCAAGTGGATGTGCCTTCATGTTTGAGAGACTGCGCTAACGCGTTGAGACTGGGGTGTATTATATATTAAATATTTATTTCATTATTCGACTTCGGGAGAATGGTTAATTTCTAGACCGATTTGGGATAATCCCTTTTTTTATTTGAAAGGATACGCTTTCAGAATCAATTTTGATAAAAGTACAAAAAAATGTATCAAAATCGATTCTATAGTTTGGTTGTTAAATCAAAATTACCGATTAAAATATGTCAAACGAAATTGCGTATTTTGCTTTCCTGTTGACTTTTTTCCTCCCCCCGTAGTAAACAGGTACAATTGTTTTTAAATGGTAGGGTGTACCCCATAACTTCGATGACAAGGGATGAAAGTATAAAAGTAGGTTTTATTTTGACTTCAAAAAGGACGAGGTTTGCAATTCAGCTTTTTTTTTTATGTGTCGTGATTTCACAGACCATTTCGATGATATTTTGTGATTCCATAGAAATATCATAAAGAAATTCCACCCCTAAGGGCGCAAAGTAAATGATTCAATTAATTTAAACAGCCTGTTGAATTTTTAACTTTACTCTTTGAACTCTTTGATAATTGGGGTGTTTTTAGTTTTGTTGCTGTTGTTATAGACAGCGAATAATTACTTGATATATTTGTAGACATTTTGAGATTCGACGCGATAGTAAGCATGGTATTTTTTAGATTATTTTTTTACCGGCCTTAGGCAAGACGCAGTATGTCTCGATGAAATTTTTTCTTAAATATCTCTCATCACAAATGTCACCCCCTTTCATGATGAAACAGCATTTTATTTTCCGTTATCAATGCTCTGACGTGTCGCGTGAAATCTTCTAATCGGAATTGGCATCGAAAATGCAAATTAATTGAATGCCAATGATGTTTGTTACGCGATATCTCTACGCCAATTGTGGACCAATTCCGGTGAGCCTTAATTTTAGATGTTAACCGACATTTTAATGAGACATTCCACCTTTAGTTAGAGGTGAACTTTCTCATTAAATCCTAGACTTAATAAGACCTTTATGAACCTTAGTTATGAAGGTTTTGAATGATATTTCTATTTTAAATCTCTCACTTGTGCAGTTGTCAGATCTTGCAACCCGGTCAGTAGTCAGATGAGTGACCATTTAGTGACATTTGAATCGAGCGCTACTGCTTTTCCGAGGGCAAGCTGATATGTCGGTACCGCCTATATTAGTCGATAAACCGTGTTGGAGACCCCTGGGTGGCTTAAAAACTCCTATGCCGGACTGAGCCAATTATTCACCCGAAAGTAGAAACCTTTCCTGTTTCCAGAAATGTTGAATATTTTTGTTAACCAAACATCATTAAAAATCCAAAACTTACCTTCGCTTATCAAGATTATATCGGTAAAAGGTGCTTACACGCGAAATCTAGACTATATAAAAGTATAGAAATACGTAATAAAATAAATTATCATACTCATTAGCATCACATCTTGGAATTAAGTTAAAATGTACAGCTTATTTATAAACCGTAAATACCTGTTACTCCACTATTTTTAAGGTATATGCCTACTTCATAGCTTTTATATCTTGCTCTGCACATGGAAATTCTTTAGCATGATATATATGTTATCCAAATGTATGAAAATGAGTTCTGCTAGTATTTAGCGTAATTATTATAGTGCTTTAAAAATACTTGCCTACAATTTGATGCACTGTTAAGACTTGCATACAGCATGAAATGATCTGTTAATATTCTTTCTCTTTTATAACAAATATTTAGTATGAAGCAGTTCTAGAGTCATCTGTGTATTTTAAGAGTTGCTTTGTACCGTATCAGCCTCTAATGTTCCCACTGCAGGGACACCGGCCTACTCTCGATAATTGAGAATGAAGGGGCTTTGATCTACCATGGCAGTTCAATTCGGATTGGCACATGTCTTCGAATATTTGGTTCTAAGACATGCCGGTTTCCTCATGATGTTTTCCTTCACCGTTTCAAAACATAACGTGCGCACGTAATTTTTTTGATCCAGCGACCTCCAGATTGGAAACGGCGGTTTGTCGTTGCTTTACTAGTAACAATTGTTTGTTGTTAATTCTGTTTTTGTAATGGTGTTGACGGTAGCACGGAGCTGAAAAGATTGGTGAAACACACATATGACCAGCAGTGAGCTAGCTCACGCTGCGGATGATGATAACGAATGCTAGATTAACTTGGTAATGAAATCTTCAGTATTGGTGTACTGATGTACCGGTTCAGAACTACATTTGCGCCCTTAAATACGTTTGTGAAGCAACTGATAGCTTAAATGATGTAGCACTGGTCGAATGCCATTGGATTCGTACCATCGACATTATGAGTAGAAAAAAACATAGAAACATTTGATGTCTAGCATTTGAGTGTTACTGTTGTCGAATCATATGCCACCATTATAATAGTCAACGCAACGAAAATTTTTAATAATTTAAATATTTTCATTGACCTATTTAATTTATTGACAGTGGAAATGGCTGGCATGCCAGGGATGAATAACTACATAATGCAGAATTTGAACCAGCTACTGGCGGGCGGCATGGCGGGCCCCCTGGCCGGTATGCTGGGCCAGTTCGCCAACCTGCCGACCTGGGGGCAAGCCAAGCCCAACATGTGGCAACAGGATAAGGTAACATTTTTATCAAAGATTATCAAGAATTTGTGTTCGATCTAGGGGTTGCCCGCATCCGTAGGAGAGTACCCTTAGAATCCCTACTCGCGTCCCCTTAGTGGTGCGAAAGGAGCAACCAAAACTTGTGCTAAGACTACTACTTGTGTCCGGAGAGGTACTGCCACCTGGAGTCTACCGGCATGCGAGTGCACCTCTGCTTGGCGGAAGATTACCAGTTATGAAGGAAGTTTTTTTTGTTGCTCCTTTAGCACCACTAAGGGGACATGTACATGAGACGTATCATCTCCGTCTCGGGTGATGGACGCAGCAGGATGAATGCGACTCAGTAAAGATTTGGATATCATACTGAGTCGCGCGCATTACTGTTGTCATGGGCGAGGGTCACCACTTATCATCAGGTGGGCCCTCAGCTCGTTCCGTTACTTACTCCCATAAAGAAAAAAAAAACCCAGGGGGTACTTGCAACGATTCTGAGGGTATTCAGTTACGGACGCGAGCAACTGGACCCCAAACTGCGCTAACTAGTAAAATTGATAATTCCTTAGTAATAAAGTTTGTGGTTTCAATTATGTATGAGCTTTTCTTAAACTGAAGGAATATTTACAGATGCCAGGTGACGAGGAGGAAGTGGACGATGAGGAAATGGGTGTTGCTGAAACCTACGCAGATTACATGCCGGCCAAGTGTGAGTCCACAGAACGATATAAACATATAATTTTTTCTCGAATAACACATAGCACTATATGCAAATATAATTTTTTGTCAAGTTCAGATGAATCTATTTTACAAATTAATGGTGATTCAGTTACGTGGACAGTTATGGATGCGTGATTTAAATAAAAATATTTTTTCATATAATAATTTTTCTTAAACGGTGAACAACCTATTTTGAAAATTATTTCACCAATGGTAAGTTACATTATCAGCGAGTAATATAGGCTATATTTTATCCTCGGATTCCCACGGGAAATACAATTATGTAGTGTTGCAAATATATTAATTTCCAGTGAAGATCGGGCGGAAGCACCCCGACCCCGTGGTGGAGACGGCCTCGCTGTCCTCCGTGGAGCCGATAGACGTGACGTACAAGCTGAGCCTCCCCGACGAGACGATACGTGGGGGGATGATATCGGCTCTTCAGCTGGAGGCGGTCGTGTACGCGTGCCAGGCTCACGAGAACATGCTGCCGGACAAGACCAGGGCCGGGTTTCTTATTGGTCAGTCCACACACACACACCCACATATATGTATACACACACCCACCCACATATACACACCCTCACATACACACCCTCAAATACACAGCCTCACATACACACCCGCATATACACACCCACACATACACCCACATATACACACTCTCACACACACATACACACACATACACACCCTCACATACACACACACACACATTTATTTTGTTACGCTAAGGCAATTACAATATGTTGTTGTTCAGGCGATGGAGCGGGTGTGGGTAAAGGCAGGACGATAGCCGGCATCATCTTCGAGAACTGGATGAAGGGCCGCAAGCGCGCCATCTGGGTGTCCGTGTCCAACGACCTCAAGTACGACGCCGAGCGAGACCTCAGGGACATCGGCGCTGGGAAGATCGAAGTGCACCCGCTTAATAAGGTTGGTCTTTTCCAAGGAGGGTTCTTGTTCTATGAGGTTTGATAGGTGATAAATATGTTAGTAGAGGACGGACAAGTGAAACAACCGCTGGTTGGTAACGCACTGTTTATTCATCTAGTAGGAGAAACAGGTGGCGGGGCGGTGGGCGCAGCCACGCACACATACATATATATAACAATAGGTCTAGGCTTTCGACTCTTTCAATCTTTCTTGATCTCGGCTTGGTTGGCAAGGGCGGTCTTAGATATTGCGAGGCTCCGGGCGATAGATCTTTGTGAGGCTCTTGGCGTATGAGGAATTTAGGTGAGTTGGAAATGTACAGGGCTCCTGGTAATCAGTCAGCATCCTCTTGAAGACAGCTGCAGTACATCAAAACAAAAAACTGCGGTTCTGCGAGGATGCGAGGCAAAAGCGAAGCCCCGGGCCGTTGCCCTGCTTGCCACCCGCTAAGGCCGCCACTGTTGGTTGGCTAGAGGAACTATGTTGCTTAGAGGTACCATGTTGGTCGTGTCCGTAGGTGAGTACCTTCGGAGTCCCACTCGTGTCCCCCGGGCGGCGCTAAAAGACCAACCCTAGCAGTACAACTTTCCAAGTTCTTCCAAAGAATTACTGCCACTACTTTATTAGTTTTGTGCTACTTATGGTCTACTATTGACTATTCCAAGTCCAATCTGAATGGGATATGTAAGTTTCTTTATAATATAATAATAATTATTTTCTCTCACATGGTTAACAAACTTAATACTAAGGTGTACTTGTTTCTATTTCATTTACACTGCTGCCAGAGATAGGTTAAAACCTGTAGTACTGGTCACGAGGCCCTCCCAACCACGGATATCCAATACAGCTAATAAGAAATAAATAAAATACTTTAATAGAGCCTCCCCCTCCCCCTAGTTCAAGTACGCCAAGATCTCGTCGGCCGTGAACGGGAACGTGAAGAAGGGCGTGGTGTTCAGCACGTACTCGGCGCTGATCGGGGAGACGTCGTCCACCGCCACCAAGTACCGCACGCGGCTCAAGCAGCTGCTGCAGTGGTGCGGGGACGACTTCGACGGATGTGTATCCTTTGACATCGCATAACCCACTTACATTAGACTGGCCTAATAGCTCAGGTGGTAGTAGCTCTGCCTTCTACGCTGTAGGTCATGGCTTGGATTCCCACCCAGGACAAGCATTTGTGTGCTAACATAAGTGTTTGTTCTGTTTCTGGGTGTTAATATGTATTACAAGTATGTATTTGCAAAAAGAGAATATAATATATGTATTCTATCAGTGATCTAGTTCCCATATGACAAGCTATGCTTAGTTTGAGGCTAGATGACGCTGTGTGAAATATGTCCTTTAATATTTATTTATTATGTCACCACTGATGTTATAAAGTGTTTTGTGGTGCGTTTGTGTGTGTGTGTGTGTGTGTGTGTGTGTGTGTGTGTGTGCGTGTGTGTGTGTGTGTGTGTGTGTGTGTGTGCGTGTGTGTGTTATTATTTTGTGTTTCTTACTCCTTCACGCTTAACTGGGTAACAAAAACACACACAAACATACATCAATGTGTTAATCCAGGATATAAGCTATCCTGGTACCAAAATTCATGCAAAGTTGACCAGTTTGAACGTGAAATAGTAAGAAACACACACAAAAATACAACTACGTGTTAATCCAGGATATACCAAGATATCCTGGATTAATACAGCCTGCTTTTGACCCGGAAAAATGCGGGTAACGACGCGGGGCGCAGTTTTTTGTGTTTCTTAGTCCTTTACGCTCAAACGACTCAACGGAATTTGACTTTCACCTTTATAATAAAGGTACTCAACACATAAAAAATATGATGGCCAGTGATGCAGTGATGATAAGGTCCCTGGCTGATATTAATGTTTTAGTTGTAAAGTAGAATGTACGAGAACAGAGAGAGAAACATTCGTCCTCCTTAATTAACGTCTTCCCTCGAGTTGATCACAACTTCAAGTTACCAATGAATCCCAGTGACAGTAATAATAATAATAATAACATTTACACACTCATACCTCTACACTAGGATTCCCTGTGTCGCAGATGGCATGGACAAACACAGAAACACAAGACAAACACCCAAGACCCGAGAACAAACTACATGATCAACACACAAAGTTTGCCCCGGCCGGGAATCGAACCCGGGACCCCTCGCTTCGAAGGCAGGAATACTACCAACTAAGCCACGGAGCCGTCACAGTGGTTTTATTAGTATCCTGAACAAGTAGACAGATCGTATTCGACGAGTGCCACAAGGCGAAGAACCTCTGCCCGGTGGGGTCCGGCAAGGCCACCAAGACCGGCCTCACGGCGCTGGAGCTGCAGACCCGTCTGCCCAACGCCAGAGTCGTGTACGCATCTGCCACGGGAGCTTCGGAACCGAGGTGAGATATATATTCCAATATTGGATATATTCCTTGTGTAATAACTATCTGAGGCGCAGGTTTTTTTTTTAAACGTTTACACACTTACACTAGGATTCCCTGTGTCGCAGATGGCATGGACAAACACAGAAACACAAGACAAACACCCAAGACCCGAGAACAAACTTCACGTTCACCACACAGTGTGCCCGCCGGGAATCGAACCCGAGACCCCTTGCTCCGAAGGCAGGGCTTCTACCAACTAAGCCAAGGATTTGTCAAAAGTCGTCTTTTGCCTATATATCATTGAAATTAAGCCTTTAAATGTACATTATTAGACCATATGTCTTCTCAAATATCAAAAGAGCTTTACGTTTCAAGATTTAAAGTTCAGTTATGTAGACGGAATATTGATATATGAGATTTCGTGTTTATGTAGCTGATTTCGTATAGAAATGTTTGACTGTCTTGAAACTGTTTGTTTCAGGAATATGGCCTACATGGTACGCTTGGGCATTTGGGGGGAAGGCACTCCATTCCCCACTTTCATGGACTTCATCAATGCTGTGGAGAAAAGGTATGTGTATTTAGTAAAGTTTATGATACAACCACTCGCACTGAGTACCTTCTTGCAGTCGTAATAAAATAACTTTATTTTAAAACAATTTATTCTGAATAAATGCTATAATACTAGTTAAAGAATTAAGTAAGCAAAATTCAATTAAATCACAGTAATATTATAATGGCGAAAGTTTGCGTGTTTGTTAATTCCTAAGTGTTCCAAATTTCCAAATGTCTTTCAAATCTGTTCAGCCGTTTGAGTGGGAAAGGAGTAACAGCATACACACACACACACACACACTAACACACACACACACACACACACACACACACACACACACACGCACGCACGCACGCACGCACGCACGCACACACACACACACACACACACACACACACACACACATACACAAACTCTCCTTTTTATGATTAGTGTGAAATATTGAGCTCTGTAGTGTTATAATTGTTGTAATATGAATTGTGTCTCAACAGAGGCGTGGGCGCCATGGAGATAGTGGCGATGGACATGAAGCTGCGGGGCATGTACATCGCGCGGCAGCTCTCCTTCCACGGAGTCACCTTCAAGATAGAGGAGGTGCCGCTCAGCGAGGCCTTCAAGGAGACATACGACAAGTCTGTGGCGCTGGTGAGTCACGTGTCCACCGGTGCACAACGATGCGATGCTACACACCAACAAAATACTTTGATGAGACTTTTCGAAATGTTGTGATACTTTTTGATTGAATGGTATCGCGTTGACGGCTCCGTGGCTTAGTTGGTAGTGGCCCTGCCTTCGAAGCGAGGGGTCCCGGGTTCGATTCCCGGCCGGACACTTTGTGTGGTGAGCATGAAGTTTGTTCTCCGATCTTGGGTGTTTGTCTTGTGTTTCTGTGTTTGTCCATGCCATCTGCGACACAGGGTATCCTAGTGCAGAGGTATGAGAGTGTTACCGTTGTTGTTTGCAGTGGGTGGAGGCGATGCAGCGGTTCACGGAGGCGGCCGAGCTGATAGACGCGGAGTCGCGCATGAAGAAGACCATGTGGGGCCAGTTCTGGTCGGCGCACCAGCGGTTCTTCAAGTACCTCTGTATCGCGGCTAAGGTGAGACGCACGACCTAGGTAAGCGATGCTTCTATGTCTTGTGTCATTACTAGCGACCCGCCCCGGCTTCGCACGGTTTGTGTCAAAGCATCAGTGTCGTATCAGAAACTACCCGTGCGAAGCCGGGGTGACTTGCTAGTGTTTTATACATATAAACCTTTCTCTTGAATCACTATTTATAAAAAAATCCGCATCAAAATCCGTTGCGTAGATTAAAGATTTAAGCATACATAGGGATATAGGGACAGAGAAAGCGACTTTGTTTTATGCTATGTAGCGATTATTATTATAAGCCTGATATTTCCCACTGCTGGGCAAAGGTTTGCCTTCCCTCCTTTCAAGCATCCCTAATATATTATAATCTTATATCATAATTAATACTCAATATTGCATTCACATGGTGAATTATGTATTTTACATTGTTAGTATCACATATTCGACGACTCCGTGGCTTAGTTGGTAGTAACCCTGCCTTCGAAGCGAGGGGGTTCGATTCCCGGCCGAGGCATACTTTGTGTGGTGAGCATAAAGTTTGTTCTCAGGTCTTGGGTGTTTGTCTTGTGTTTCTGTGTTTGTCCATGCCATCTGCGACACAGGGAATCCTAGTGCAGAGGTATGAGTGTGTTATCGTTGTTTTTTTTTTTATTAATATGATACCTTACATAGGGTATAGCAATAGACAGCAATAGGTTGGTCGACCGATATTTTAAACGATAGCATTTGATAGTAATAGTAATTATGTATAGGACGAAACCAACCACGTAAATAATGCTAGTACCCTCTCGTTGTCCCCAGGTGAACCACGCGGTGGTGACGGCCCGCGAAGCCGTCAAGTGCGGCAAGTGCGTGGTGATCGGCCTGCAGAGCACGGGCGAGGCGCGCACCCTGGACCAGCTCGAGCGGGACGACGGCGAACTCTCGGACTTTGTCTCCACTGCCAAGTAAGGAGAAACATTCCGTCACGAATTCACAAAAAAAAATTAATGCTGGCATGTGACGGAAGAGATGGCCCACCTGGTGGTAAGTGGATACCTCTGCCCAAACCAACAGGACTTAGTCCTTAGATTGTGGCGCAATGTTCATGCCACTTGCGACACAGGTAATTCTCGTGCAGGGACATGAGTGTGTAAACTCGAGCAAATGGATAGTATAACTCGATATAACCTAAATAAATAATCGATTACACACTCATACCTTTGTACTAGGATTCCCTGTCACAGATGGCATGACAAACACAGAAACACAAGACAAACACCCAAGACCCGAGAACAAAGTTCATGTTCACCACACAAAGTGTGCCCCGGCCGGGTATCGAACCCGGGACCCCTCGCTTCGGAGGCAGGGCTACTACCAAGCCACGGAGCCTTTATAAATTCATCACAAAAAAAAGTTATACCGCCGTAAGTTTTAGATCATTCCGTCACAAGAAAAAGTCTCCCAAGAATATAATAGAAAAACGTTTACTTTGAAACGATATAACATAAGGGGGCGTCCATAAATTACGTGAGGTGTTTTTTTAAATTTTCTGTCCCTCCCTCCCCCCTTGGTGAGATGTCGTGAGATTTTATTCAACCCCCTCCCCCGACCCCTAATCTCACGTGAGATTTTTCAGAATGTGGGTTTATTACGTAAACGCGTTGTTTATTGTAAAAAGAAAAAAACAATTTGGTTCGTGCTTTTATTTACGACTAGTTAAGACTAGTAATCAATATTGCGCTTAAGATTAAATTTTAAACATGTACATACAATTGTGGATTAAATGGACCAAAATAGTATAATTTTTTTTTTGTTGCAATATCAGAGAATAAATTGCGTGATATTTGTCGAGACCCCCCCTCTCCCCAACGTGAGATTAGATGAGATTTGACTCGACCCCCTCCCCCCCTCAATCATCTCACGTAATTTATGGACGCCCCCTAAGTCGTTTTAGTAGTAGTAACAATAAATCGTGCTAGTTTCATCATAGATTGGTTTGAAACAGTATGATTTGTCCGCAGAGGAGTGTTTCAAACTCTAGTGGAGAAACACTTCCCGGCGCCCGACAGAGGGCGCATCAACCGCCTGCTCGGGCTGGAGGCCAAGGCCAAGTCCGCGGCGCCCGCGCTCGCCCCCGCCCCCGCCCCCGCACCCGCGCCCAGGCAGACGCACCTCAACGGGAACGGACACGACGACGATGCTAACACATCTAAGAGGAAATGTAAGAGTTTTTAATCAATTTGTTTTATATAATAATTATGAATGATGGAAAATATATGAATGGTGACATATATTTGCCGATGTACCTATCAAAAGCGGCCGCTAGTATTTTTAATTGTAATAAACTATAAAATAACAAAAAAAAATATATATATATTTACATCACAGTATATGTAAAGAGTCTTACTGTGGACAGGTTGCGTCCAACTGCGCCACAGCAACCCAAATGTTTCAAGTTCTTTGCGTTCGTCTTTAAGTAGCACATAAATATACACAGTATTACATAACTATGCCACTAAACAGTATCGAAAACTATCGAAAAGAGAAGGTCGGGCGGCTGTACAGAGGTTTGTTATATATAATATTGGTTTTATTGTACTTTTATGATTTTTGTAATGGAACGGTTAAACCTATATCAACTGTAATAGTACATTTGTATTCCGTGGCTTAGTTGGTAGTAGCCCTGCCTTCGAAGCGAGGGGCCCGGGTTCGATTCCCGGCCGGGGCACACTTTGCGTGGTGAGCATGAAGTTTGTTCTCGGGTCTTGGGTGTTTGTCTTGTGTTTCTGTGTTTGTCCATGCCATCTGAGACACAGGGAATCCTAGTGCAGAGGTATGAGTGTGTTAACGTTGTTTTTGTTTGTTTTTTTTTTCCAGTGACGGCGCGTCAGCAGGCGAATGTGGCAGCGAAACGCGCGCGGGGCGGCTCCTCGTCGGACGAGTTCGTGCGAGGATCGGAAGACGAGCTGGAGCTGGAGTCGGACCAGGAGCAGCGCGCCGGCTCCGACTCGGACCTCAGCGACTTCAACCCCTTCCGCGGGGGGAGCGACAGCGACGACGGTAGGTTGCCTAATGTACCACGTGTAAATGTACCACATGTCCGTGGGTGTGTACCCTTTGATTCCCTACACGTACCCCCTGGGTGGTGCTACAGGAGCAACCAAAAGTAGCAGTAGAACTTGTGCCATGTTCGTCCGGAGAGGTACTGCCACCACACCTGCAATCTGCCGTGAAGCAGTAGTGCTCGCATTGTGTTCCGGTGGAAGGGTGTGGCTGCCGGTGGAATCACATGCGCATGAGACGTATCATCCCCGTCTTGGGTGATGGACGCAGCAGGATGAATGCGACTCAGTAAAGATTTGGATCTCATACTGAATCGCGCGCATTACTGTTGTCATGGGCGGGGGTCACCACTTACCATCAGGTGGGGCCTCAGCTCGTTCCGTCACTCATTCACATGAAAAAAAAAGAGACTATTATAAAAGAGATTTGAGACTGCCACCACACCTGTTACCCGCCGCCAAGCAGTACTACACTCTCAGGCTGCGCTCCCGTGGAAGGGTGTGGGTGCCGGGGAAATTACAGGCACTTGAGGCGTCACATCCCGAGGCGGGGAGTGATGCCACCGCATCTGTTAATCGACGCCAAGCAGTAGTGCACTCGCATTTGTCTTCGTTCTCGAACTTGAGTCGTATGGGCGGCGGTTGCCACTTAAAACCAGGTGGGCCGCCAGCTCGGTCCGTCCGTCATCGTATAAAAGAGAGAATGATTACAAAAAAGTAAAGCAATTGTACTCTTCATAGAATCAGAGACTAGTCTTAACAAGTCACGACATTAAACTGAGGCGTATGAGTTTTCACATATGAACCGACATTGCTTATGAGACACCCTATAGTATACTAGCGACCCACCCGGCTTCGCACGGTTAGTAAAGCCTCAGTGTCGTATCAGAAACTACCCGTGCGAAGCCGGGGTGACTTGCTAGTGTATTATACATATAAACCTTCCTCTTGAATCACTCTATCTATTAAAAAAAACCGCATCAAAATCCGTTGCGTAGTTTTAAAGATTTAAGCATACATAGGGATATAGGGACAGAGAAAGCGACTTTGTTTTATACTATGTAGTGATATCTTTCCTATACTTTAAAATGTTGAGTGTACCTTACAGATCCGTGGATAGGCAGGCAGAAGAAGAAACCTCTCAAGAAGAAGAAACCGGCCGCGACGCCCAAGAAGAAACCTAACACCACACAGGACAAGATTGAGAATATGTTTGAGCGGAAAAACAGCGCTCCGGCCACCCCCATCACCGTCACGCACTCGGGGCAGAGTCTCACGGGGACCCCGGTCGGCACCAACGGGTTGTACCTAGGTAGGCTTTTGTCACCTGCTTTTGGGCAGTCAGAGGAGAGGAATGGCCTTAATATTACTATGGGAACCTAATGGAAGGGACGTGTCTTGATCCTGAAACATGGTTTCCTCACGATATTTCCTTCACGGCTAAATGGATCTAGATGTAATCTGGCACAAAGAAATTATACCCTGGAATATAGGCTAATTTTTATAGCAGACAAATGTTTTATTGTAATGTTTATACTGACACCATCTTGAAACTGGTTTGGGACATATCGTTTGAGTGGTTTCAAAGTTAGGATATACAATATGTAAAAACAATTTTTTTGTTTTGTAAGTTAAAGTTCTTTACATCCATTGAATTCTTAAAAAATTACCTAGAAACGACAATTTCTTTTTTTAAATAAGTAAGTATCTATATATTAGGACTAGCTGACCAGACTTGACTTGACAATTCCCAATTTAACAATCAACTAGGTAGAAAAATGTAATTTTTCACGTACCCCAAAAACTCACGTATCTCTTGATTGAAAACCTTGTCCTGTTTATGATTGAGTGTTCGTGATGCAGGGCCGACCCGCAACCAGCCGCCGCCGCGGTCCGCCATCGAGCGCGCGTGCAGCATGAAGGAGGAGCTGCTGGCCGCCATCGAGCGGCTCGGCAGGCGGCTGCCGCCCAACACGCTGGACCAGCTGGTGGACGAGCTCGGCGGCACGGAGAACGTGGCTGAGGTTAGTCCAACACTCATTTATTCCTTTAGATCTCAAGTATCGTTTGGACACGTCAAATTTTACACACACAAGTAAACATATTCACGAGCATATAACGTGTCACAGGAGCTCCTTAGGCACGTTACATGCACACAGCAGTCAGTTTTCATGTTTAAGCCAATCTTATTTTATTAAGTTTCCGTCTGTTCCAAACCTAACCGAGACACCATTCTGCGTTTATGATTTTGATTGATGATGATTTTTGTATGTGAGCAAGTGGCGATTCTGGCAGAAGGCCCACCTGGTGGGTCTGACGGGTCGAGATACTGTTTACCATAAACCATCCCCCCCCCCCAGATGACGGGTCGCAAAGGGCGCGTGGTCCAGACGGAGGATGGGCAGATCCAGTACGAGAGCCGCGCGGAGGGCGACGTGCCTCTGGAGACCCTCAACCTGACGGAGAAGCAGCGCTTCATGGACGGCGAGAAGGACGTGGCGGTCATATCCGAGGCCGCCTCCAGCGGCATCTCCCTGCAGAGCGACAGGCGGTAAGAATGACAAAGTGACTGAAGGCTCACATGATATTAAGTGGTTACCTCCGCCTCAGGTGGTGGCAGTACCTCTCCAGACGGACTTTGCACAAGTTCTACTGCTACTTTTGGTTGCTTCTACGGACGCGAGCAACTGGACCCCCCTAAAAGGTTAAGCGGTTACCGCCGCCCATAACTGCACGACTTAGGTCCTCCTCGACCAAAATATGAGAAGACCCAAGTCGCACCCCGATGCGTCCGTCACATCTGCCGTGGCAGCAAACGACATGATGCCGTGATGTTCACATGTCGGACATCATCCCGTGACGGCCAACTCTTTAATTCAGGCAGCATTGGCGCTTTAAGCGCCCTCGCACAATGGCCAATAAAACAAAAAAACAAGAAAAGCGCTTACCCACCCATACCTCTACACTCGGATTCCCTGTATCGCAGATGGCATGAAGAAACACAAGACACATCGAAGACCCGAGGACAAACTTCATGCTCACCACACAGTGTGCCCCGGCCGGGAATCGAACCCGCGGCCCCTCGCTTCGAAGGCAGGGCTACTACCAACTAAGCCACGGAGCCGTCTATAACTTTAACAGGATGGTAGTTCATTCCTATAGTCTCTCTGTTCTCCCTCCCATCTTGATGTTGTTTGTCTCAGGGCAAGAAACCAAAGACGACGCGTCCACATCACGCTGGAGCTGCCCTGGTCGGCGGACCGGGCCATACAGCAGTTCGGTAAGGTTTTATTATGCTTATGTGACTGAACGTCCCACTTAAGTTAAGTGGTTACCGCCGCCCATGAACAACATTTACAAAAAATTATTTTTTTTAAACAGGCGCTCAATTGGCTGCGCTAGGATTCCTTCGCAGGTATCATTGACAAATACCCAAGACCCGAGACCGAACTATGTTCATCACACAAAGTTTGTCTCGTTTGGCACTGTTTTTATGTATGTCTCTGTGGGAGCGATGTCAACTCCTGTGGTATAACATAGCTGTAAAAGGGATGGTCCAGTTTCAAAGCGTTATTTTTGTATATTTTCTGGCGAAGCACGTGACGTGATGAACACAAATGTTTGTGCTGGGGGAGAATCGAACCTCCAACCTACAGCGCAGAAGCTACTGTGAGGGCAGTTATGATTAAAAAACAATAATTTTGACGTCAATACTTTCATATGTTACATCCTACTACTATTATAAAGGCGAAAGTTTGTAAGTATGGATGTATGGATTTTTGTTACTCATTCACGTAAAAACTACTGAATGGATTTGAATGAAACTTTACCACAATATAGCTTATACATCAGAATAACATATAGGCTACAATTTTTGAGGTTTCTATAAAATCTATATATATAAAAGAAGTCGTGTTTGTTACAACACTTATAACTCGAGAACGGCTGGACCGATTGCCATGGTTTTTGATTTGTTGGATTTGTTTCCGTCCCGAATAGCAGAATAACTATTAAAACATTGGAAAATTAACGAAAAAAATAAAATCAATTTATCCCCGTATTCTCCACGGGAACGGGAACTATGCGGGTGAAACCGCGGGGCGCAGCTAGTCACTAATAAACCATTTTGAAAAGAAAAACTCATCCGAATGTTCATGTATGAACATATGTTTTGTTACAATTATATGTATTATAAAAAAGTACAATACTATATCAGTTATCTAGTTCCCACATTAGCCATGCTTGGTTTGGGGCTAGCTGCGCTATGTGATAAGTCCATGTGTAGTGATAACATATATATATATAATACTAGCTGACCCGGCCACGCGTTGCTGTGGCTAACATTTTTATCATATGATAATATTGCGATCATAAATTGATATGTGAGCTAGCTATCTTTCAAGTTGGATCAAACTGCACACGGTGTACAAATTTGATTAAAATCGGTTAAGTAGTTTAGGAGTCCATCGCGGACAAACATCGTGACACGTAATTTATATATATTAAGATGTGTTCATACATGTGTGAGTGTACGTTTGGTTGCGCCCAGGCCGCACCCACCGGTCGAACCAGGTGAACGCGCCGGAGTACATATTCCTGATCTCGGACCTGGCGGGCGAGCGGCGCTTCGCCTCCACCGTGGCCAAGCGCCTGGAGTCCCTCGGCGCGCTCACGCACGGCGACCGCCGCGCCACCGAGACCAGGGACCTCAGCCAGTTCAACATCGACAACAAATACGGTGAGGACTTAGCTGCAGCTTTATATCCAGGTGGTGAGGGGATTCCGATGCCTCTGGCCTTATTATTTTATTTGACTATAGTTTCGGGACGAGCTGAAGGCCCACCTGATGTTAAGTGGTTACCTTCGCCCGTAACAACAGCAATACTATTCAGGGCGTCCCCGACCGAAGTATAAGAAGACATAAGTAAAACCCAAGTCGCACCAAGTCGAGCACAATGGCTAGATGGAGATATTGCATCTCATGCGCATGTGATTTCACCGGCACCCACACCCTTTCTCCGGAAAGCAGCAGGCGTGGAGGGCAGTACTTCTCCGGGTGAACTTTGCACAAGTTTTACTGCTAATTTTTGTTGCTCCTTTAGAACCACTCAGGGGATAAGTGTAGGTAATTCACCTACGGACGCGAGCAACTGGACCCCCCAAGGCAACTCTATCTTATATAGATCAAGCGATCTACTTACGCATTGAATAACACTCACTTACAACAAGTGAGTATGACGAGCGTGGAGGAATGTCCCCTGCGGGTCTTCAGACAGGCTCACGCCCAATCACGTGTTGCCTTGAAGGTTATTCCTAGGGCCGTCACGTGCCCCGACTCCGCACCCCCTGGACAGACTGTAGCTGATGATTATTATTCAAGTTACCGAGATATTTACCATGATTTGTGAGTTTTGTTGACTCCCGATATTTCGACACAGTTACATGCGTCATGGTCCCGGGCAAACTGAAGTCTTTGCGAAGTGGAGTGTGCAAATCATTGGCAGATATATCGGTCTACCCTCTTGCGCACTCGTTTTGTACGTTCGACCGTTAAAATTTATGTAGCTGATTATGTATGCTCATTCGCGTGTTTGGTCGCAGGCCGCACGGCCCTGGAGGCGGTGATGCGCGCCATCATGAAGTACGAGACGCCGCTGGTGGCGCCCCCCCGGGACTACGCCGGCGACTTCTTCCAGGACGTGGCCTCCGCCCTCGTCGGCGTGGGGCTCATCGTGAACAGCGAGGCGCAGCCCGGCGTGCTCTCCCTAGACAAGGTAATGCCGCCAGCCTCGAGCCTTACACGACATGGTCTCAAATATAAGACTCAGCACCGTGCACACAAACCCGCCGTCTCATAAATAAGACTGTGAGACATATATCAACAGAAGTATAATGGTTGTTGCTAATTTTGGTTAAAATTATTGTTATGGTCAACGTCAAAATCTTAAACTTTTATTTCCATTCAATATCTTTTAAAATGGTGATAAATGGTGAATTTTTTATTTTTTTTATATAAGTATATTCCTAAAAAGAAATTTTTGTCGGTTAAAAGGTTAATTTTAGGGGGTTTATTCTATCTATACCTTTGAATCTCTACAATTTTCCCGGTTGTGGCTTTTACCAGCGAACAAACCATATTGAGTGATTGTGTGCTCCATCAGGATGTATGGTGTAATGCCAGAGATTTTGTGTCCTGTTACTGCTGTAGTACATTATAAGTATTCTATCAGTTGTTTGGTTCCCATCTGCAAATGAATATTGCAAATAAAAACATATTCTATTCTATTCTATCTACAAGCTATGCTTAGTTTGGGGCTAGATGGCGCTATGTGTATATTTGTATGATCAATAATAAATTGTTCTGGTATTCGTATGCTGTGTGAAATAAATATGAATAAAACATGTAGGTTAAAGGAAGGTGCCTTCTTTTAAGCTTTGTGCTTGATCTGTGTGCTTTGTCGCAGGATTACAACAACATGTCAAAGTTCCTGAACAGGATACTGGGCATGCCGGTGGAATTACAGAACAGGCTCTTCAAATACTTCACGGATACACTCGCGGCCGTTATGGAACAAGGTAATATTAATTAACTTTCTTACACAAAAATAGATTATTTCCATATAAATATTTTTTTTATACTTTTTTGCCATATTTTATGTTGAAAAAATTCCATCTAAACAGTACAACCAATGTAATTTTGTATGTACCAATGTACCAGAATGTACTTTTGGATTACAATTTCATACATAGTGCAGAGTTATGAGTGTATAAACGTTATTTATTGATTATTTATAAACATGCTATGGGAATGGAAATAAGATCTACGTTAGAGTAACAATGATGGCTTATGTATTGCAGCGAAACGCAGCGGTCGGTTCGACCTCGGCATCTTGGACCTCGGTAGCGCGGGCGACTGCGTGCGGCGCGTGCGGTGCGTGCGCTTCCTGCGGCGGCACGCCACCGGCGCCGCGCCCGTCGAGCTGCATACCGTGCACTCGGAGGTGAGCAAACAGCTTCTGCCACTAAGTAACGCGTAGACGCCGCACGCACTCGCGTTCACGAATTAGCCTCAGTCAGCCCTTGCGGAGTCTCGCAGGGATCTCTGTTCGGGCCCGTCTTATTCATTGTCTATGTAAATGACATAGATTCATGCTTTATATCGTCAAACCCATTATGTTTCGCCGATGACATGAAAATTACGATTACGAATACTATTTTGAAGAAGAGCCATATTTAGCAATAATAAAACATGATCTAGAGTTAATAATTTGTGTGTGTAGTTTTAATAATCGTTCTCCCTCACCAGCGAGGTATGGAGTGGTCGGAGGCTTTGGAGAAGTTCTCCGAGCTGTCGGGCCCCAAGGAGGGGTTCTACCTGTCGCTGCAGCCGCGCAACGGGAAGTACACCTGCGTGCTGTGCGTCGCCGTGCACTCCAACACCAAGAAGGACAAACTCACCAAGAAGGACCTCATGTTCCAGATATACAGGTGAGTACGCTGCAGGGGCCTAATCTACGTTAACACACACTCATACCTCTGCACTAGGATACCCTGTGTCGCAGATGGCATGGACAAACACAAACACAAGGCAAACACCCAAGACCCGAGAACAAACTTCATGCTCACCACACAAAGTGTGCCCCGGCCGGGAATCGAACTCGGGACCCCTCGCTTCGAAGGCAGGGCTACTACCAACTAAGCCACGGAGCCGTGAATCGAGACCAGCCAATAGGGTCATAAAGTAATGACTAATTGATATCTGCCGTTTGTTTCAGACCCAACACGGGGCTGCAGGTGCGCAACGAGTCGCTGGCGGAGCTCGAGCGGAAGTACAAGCACGTGAGCAGCGACGAGGCGGAGACGGCGTGGCGCGCGCACCACGCGGCCGCCTCGCGGGTCTGCTCGCACGCCTACTGGCGCGGCGCGTGTCGGACCGCGCCCGACTGCGAGGTACGGCCGGGTGCATGTACCAGTGGCGTACTGGTGGCCAGCACTGTACGAGTGGGGTACTGACCGTTAGAAAGGTACGAGTAGCGTACTAACCAGCACGGTACGAGTGGCGTACTGATGGCCAGCACTGTACGAGTGAGGTAGTGATGGTCAGCACAGTACTAGTGGCGTACTGGTGGCCAGCACTGTACGAGTGGAATACTGACGGCCAACACGGTACGAGTAGCGTACTGACCAGCACGATACGAGCGGCGTATTGACGACCAGCACGGTACGAGTGGCGTACTGTCGGCTGCTAACTATGACTTAAATTCTCTAAATGAGTTATCAAATTGACAATAACAATGTATTGTTAGTTGATGGTTAAGTTTAGAAACATGTAACTGTAACGTGGTGTGCGGTTTGTGTTCGCGGCAGGTGGGGCTGCGCGTGCGCACGTGGCACGTGGTGGCCGGCTCGCTGCTGGCGGTGTGGGCGCGCGTGGAGCACGTGCTGGCGCAGCGCTCCATGCTCAACAAGATGCAGGTCATACGGCTCAAGACCGACCAGGGACTCAAGATTGTAGGTATGTACCACCCATACCACCCATACGTATCGTAATAAAATTATTAAAAAAAAACACTTGTTAGTCTTGTACTTAAACAGCGCATGCCTAGATTGATCTAGAACACCCCACCAGGTCTCCCAATCCTTAGCATGTTAGGTCACAAGTTATCACAAGGCAAACTTGACGAGGTTCAACCCTAAGGGATTAGGGATCCAACCTAGGGATAGATGCGTGTGTGAGTGCGGAATGATGAGCGCGGTCAGTGACCTCTCATTAGGGCTGCCCAAAAAATAACAAATTACTTTTTACATTGTATGCTAAAAGAAAGCTAGATTTTGTTTTAATTTTCAGGCATATTCAAAATCTGATTTGAATACCATCTATAAAAAAATGCGTTGTTTAGTCCACATGTTCACGTTAGTAGAATGTAGCACTCAATATATCCTCCGCCCGCAGGTACAGTAATTCCAAAGAACTGCGTGGAGCCGCTGAAAGAGGCTCTATCATACGACGCGATCTCAGTGACCGAGCAGACGTTCGAGGCGGACGGCCTCAAGTGAACGCCGCCCTTGTAATTTAGTGTAGATTAGCGCGGACCCCACTATAGTTCCTCTCTTATTTTCGGTTCGGGACCACTGCTGGGACGACACTGGGAGCCACTGGGCGAAGACGGGTCTCGAACTTAGTCAATTAAGCTGATGACCGAGGTCTTGAAACGCTGACTCCAGTCTGACAAAGGTCACTAACAGATGACACGTGTCAATGTTGACCTTGAAAATGTTGACCCCTAAATTTGTTGACTGGGTATTCTATAATTGTTGACCTTGGGGCAAGGTGAAGATACGGCATATCTTTGAAGGTCTAATTGTTGACCCCAACTGATCTACGATAGGTTTACTGTATTTGTGACTCCAGAAATATTATATATAGTGTCTCATGTTATATGTTGACCTCAGAGTTGCTATTAGAGATCAACATACCACCGATCTTTGAATATAACTGTTGACCCCAGATATCTTAGTTTCCCTTTGAGATAGGTAACCTTGTGGGTACAAGTGTAATCTGTCCTATCGTTGCCCTTGAGGTTACCTACAGAGTGGACTGAATGGTACTGGAGGTCAACACTTGTTGACCCTCGAGTTCAAGGTCAGATGAACTGATATTAACTGCGACGATAGTGTAAGAAACGAGTGATCTTATGTACCTACTGTACGTTTTCTATGTGATTTTACTTCGATTCCCATCGTGTTTTCATTTATTTTCGTTTTAAGATCGGAGTATACGATTCGTCAATTTTATGTTGTATGTACAAAATGATTTAGTTTATTAGTTATTATAATATAAAGTTACTCTGTAATATAGGTGTGTACCCAAGTATATTATTATATCTATTGTTATAAGGTAGTAAGGCATTTTAAAAGTTCTTTGTTTTTAAGTTTTCCTTAGGCTCAAAGATCCCAGCGTCTGTTATGAAATTTTATTTATAGAAAATTGTTCTATCACAAAAGCTAATCAACTGCTAAAGCGCCCGTAATTTATAGTGTCTTTCGAAGCACGAAATCTATCATGTTACGCTTCATCTGAAAATGTTGATCGTAATAATGATTTCGGTTTGGGTCTATATGTAATACTTATTGTACTTATTATATAGATCGGTGACGATGCGGAGTAAAATGTATTTTGATAATAAAATTGTGGTTGGAATTGGAAAAAAAATCATATTGCTTGCCAACTTTTAGTTTAAAATGGTCGCTTCCGGGATGAACAGGGAATAAAGCCACAAATTGTTTGGTTGCTTACAAAACACTGCTGTTTCGTCATTAGAAGCCATCCATAAATTACCCCTCAATTTTTTTTTTTGGGTTTTTTGTCACCCGTCTTGTCACACTTGTCCCCCCATGGTGTGACGTCACATTTTTCTATTTTATATTTTAGAAATAATTCAATTAAACAGCACCTTTTTTTTAATTTCAATTAAAAATAATCTTGAATAAATATCTGGCAGACTTTATGCTCCTCACGATGTCACTCTATCCATAATTAAAAGGGGGTTCATTTATGGATATATACGCTGTGGCCAAATAAAGTCTCCTTAGGTAGACGCGAAAAGATTCTCACTGTTAGGCAATACTACCGAGGTACGGTTAAGACTGGGCTCCACTAACGCTGTGACCTAAGACACTAATCTGCTGTCTCTCCTCCGATAGAGGCCGCGGTAACGAAGTCGCGCTCTCACCTCATTAAATGTCTCGTTACTGACGGCTTGCATCGATGTGACTCGAAAATGTATGTGACAATCCCTTCATAAATAAGACGTAAATTATACGTAGAATTATTGTTATGCCGTTTCTCAGATTTTCTGATGCGATTAAAATAAGAATAGGATGACCTGGCGCCATGTTGTGACGCCACAAGCGGAACTTGGTACGGTGTGCAAAAAAAAATGATAGAAAATATTGCTTATTTTTATTATATTGTAATAGCATGTAAATTCAATTAGAAAAAAGAGTAATTATAGTTATGTAAACTGTATAGTAAACTATGATTACTAAACATAAAAAAAAAATATTTTTATAGTTCTGAGAATATTGTAATATTATGATCCCATACACAGACAAAACATGTGTCCGAATGTGATTGGTTGCGTGTCAACATCGGGATAATCATTCATACGATAAAAAGTTCAATTAGCGATTGAAGGAACTGAAACAATTGATGATTGCACTCATCTATATGTACATGATCAAATGACAGAATCGATAATGATTGGCTCAGGACTAGATTTTAATATTATAATTAAAATGTTAATAAAAGATTCGGGTTATTCATTTAAAATTACGTAAATAGCACTGATCTATTTTTAAGTTTATTCTGTTGACCGTACTTATATGAGTGAAGTTATCCGAGAGCCCGTCTTATTCTTATTTTAATCGCATTGTATGTGTAATTATTTATGACCCGCGCCAAACTTTATGGCGCTTCGTACATGAAGTTTGGGGCATATTATACTAACTTATAAAAACACCAATTAGGACAAAAAAAAATAGCTTTATTTACTAAATTTCAAGTAATACTAATAATTTTGGGCATTCTTAAAAGTTTTAAATGTTATACCTAAATCAACTTTTATATTTTAATGTTACAATAAGTACGTGTCAAATATAAATTAAATTCTGTGTTATTCGATTTTTTTTAAATATTGATAAATGACAGAAATAAACAATATTTAAAATGTATATGATGGTTTTAATTTACAATTATAGAATTTATTATCCTTACGAGTGATCTAAAAGACTTACACTGGAATTATTTACATAATTTGATGAGATAAATGTTACTAAATTAATAATATTAAAATAGTTCACAATTGGCTAAGACATCATGTAACATTATAAAACCAAGAACCTTTTGTGGAAGTCTTAAAAATAATATTATCTTATACAAATACTTTTATTACATAATCTCTAGAGAAATTTATACTTAAGACCACCGCAACACCTGGGGGAGTGCAAAATACTCACCACCAAGTTAGAGCACACATAAAATAAATATAAATATCATGGACATTTCACACAGCACTATCTAGCTTTCAAGAAAGCATAGATTTTACTATGGGAACTAGATTACTGAAAATACTTATAGTACTTTACATCCGTACCAGCCTCTAATGTTCCCACTGCAGGGACACCGGCCTACTCTCGATAACTGAGAGTGAATGGGCTCTGATCTACCACGGGAGCCCAATCCGGGTTGGTAGATGTCACATGTCGTCGAATTTTTGGTTTTAAGACATGCCGGTTTCCTCACGATGTTTTCCGTCACCGTTTTGAGAACGTGGTATTGCGCACATAAATTTTTCAAGTGAAAAAACTCATTGGTGCACGTGTGGGTTTGAACCAGCAACCTTCAGATTGAAAGTCGGCGTCTATGCCCCTGGGCCACCACGCTCTATACTTACTTGATATAGTACTTTACATGATGCATATTAACATCTAGACAGTCATCACACAAACGTTCGACCTGGTTGAGAATCGAACCCGCGACTTTCAGCACAATAGGCAGAGCTCTGCTGACTGAGCTGTGATGCCAGAGACATTATTACCGACGTTGTTTTGTAAAAATGGTCTGAACTAATCTAAGACTGATTAGTTGACTCAAAAAGAAGATCATGAAAGGTACTTATTTGCAACAAATATATGCAATATATCTCAATTTTAAAGCTGTTTCTCGAATTTTAATCAGTTGATATTAAATATATGGCAGCTTGGCTATTTAAAACACGTATAAATACAAAGATAATATATAAATTATAATACATTAGCTGCGCCCCGCGGTGTAACCCGCGGTTTGACTTCCTACGGCAACCGTACATTTTTCCGAGATAAAAAGTCGCCTATATTCCAGACTATAATCGATCTCTGTGCCAAATTTCATCCAGGTCCGTTCAGCCGTTCTGGCGTGATTGAGTAACAAACATCCATACATACCTACGGAATTTCGCGTTTATATTATAATATTAGTAAGATAGGATCTATCTTATGACAACGAAAATTGGGAGATTTTGATATCAGCATTAAGCTTCAATAAATTACTGTAAATCTAGCGGATTGCCTACCTCTACAACCTACTAATAGAAAAGAAAGACGCTATTGACGCCACAATAGCTAGAAACATCAATAGATACTTATGCTAGTTAATCTAGTAGGTTCATTAATACCGGCTAATTTGCAAGTCGCAGGAGTTACGTCCACACAGGTACTTTTAAGAAAGTACCTTAATACACTGCATTTTCTACTGAAACGGACATTTCCAGTAGATCAAATTTATTCTCTTTTTTATAACGATTCCCTAGCCTCATGCAATCGCATGTGCCGATGCCAACCGCTGTTAAATGAAAACTTCTTGTCACATTTAGTACAAGCATATGGTTTCTCCCCAGTATGCATTCTCTCATGTTTCCGCAGAGAGCTCCTGTCACCAAATGACTTTTCACAGGTGGTGCAAGCGTGGGGTTTGTCCCCGTCGTGGGTCTTCATGTGTCTGCGCAATGCTTTCTTATCCGTGAAGCTTTTCTCACAGCAGGTACAGGCAAATGGCCTTATCCCTGTATGGCTGGCCATGTGTTTAAGCAATATGCTTTTGTTGCTGTACGTGTTAGAACACAGGTTGCAGCCAAAAGGTCGCTCCCCAGTGTGACTTCTGATGTGGATTAGCAGTGATTCATTATCGGCATATGCCTTCTCACACATGGTGCATGCATAAGGTTTCTCTCCAGTGTGGGACCGTATGTGCCTAACCAACGTGCATTTGTAAAGGAACTTTTTGTGACATATCAAGCATTCAAATGTTCTTGCACCGGTGTGTATTTGCATGTGTCTATTCCATGCTGTATTATTACGGTATGTCTTGTTACATATTTTACAAGCAAATGGTTGCTCTGTACTTGTATTTTTGTCTCCTGCACTGTTGTACATGGCAGTATTCTGATCCATGTGAACTCTCATGTGCGTTTTCAAATGAGACTTCTCATAAAACGACTGTGCACATTGATCGCAGGCGTACTGCTTTTCTCTCGGAGAGTGGACTTTAAGATGTTTATTCAAATATTTTCTACAAGTAAACACCTTTGCACAGTGGTTACAAACAAAAGAACCGGAAGTATTATTTAGTTTGTATCTTGCAAGCATTGAAAAATACATTTTGTTGCATTTTTTGCATGCTGCATAAAAGGAATTTTCTTTGAAATCAATTTTCTTACCACAACAGGTAGGCAAATACATTTCTGCAGATTTACTATCTATTTGGGAAAGAGGAGTATTCATCTCCTTTTCTTCTTTTTCATTATCATCATCTACAGTCTCCATTACACCAGGAAATTCTTTTTTAATTTTTCGTAGGGGGTATTTATGTTTTTCACATGTGTCGTCATCTTCATTTTCATCTTTTAAACTTTGAGTACCATCATTATCAGCTAACTCATCATGTTCTTCAATTTTAATTTCTACTTCTACAGTTATTAATTCACTTTTAATGTTCATGATGGTGTTGTTTCCATTATCAAGTGTGCTATCTCCGCCATCAGAATAATCTTGTTCACTTTTGCCGACATCGCAAAATTCTACTTTTACAGTTTTTTCGAGACTTTCATCATCTGAGCTAACATCCACTTTTTTGGTTCTCTTCTGTGATTCCATGATCAAAATGTATTTATACACTTTCAATAAAACCTCCTGTTTATTAGATAAACAATAAATTAATTGAAATGTCACCCATAGTAATTACTGTAGAGATTTAAAGTGCATGACAAGTCATTTTATTTATTTGTTGTTTGATTTTTATCTCCGGATGCATCTGAAAAAAATAGTCATAAAACAAGTGGTCATATATTCAATATAATAATGATTCCATTTTCAAACCTACTTATTAATTAGCTTATTTGAATATTATATTAAATAAAGCTTTGCCCTCCACCAGGATTCTCTGGGTTTTAAGTTCAAGTTTCAAGTGGTGCAAAAAATTTAATGCGCCAGAATTATTCCTTTCAATCTCATGCATGCTTCCAATGTAATCCCCAATTTGTGATAAAACTAAAGTTATATTTGCAGTGTTGTTAGGTACAGACATAACTATTTAACATGAGGACTGTGTTCCCAGCAATCATCAGGTGACAATTCCTGTGTTTTGATTAATTGTCCTTATTCAACCTGTCAATGAAAACCAGAGGAGCTAATTATATCAAAAAGAGCAAGGGGCTCTGAAAATGTATGCAATATTATGACCCTATATGATGAAGAAATAGTGGTTTTTGTAACATCAAATCTTAAACAAATATGCTTCTTAATTAGCTTTACACAAAAAATATAATAGGTACCTACTACAACTAGTTTCTTGGCGTGGTTGCAGAATGTAATAATGTTCAAGCCATAGAAATGCAGTATCTCATTGGTGGGAGGGGTCGTTTGTGAACACTTGCAAAGTTTGACCCCAAGGTTCGTAAATTAATCACTATCTGGATCTAATTGTATCCAACAAGCTCTTATAAACTAATTATCTGCTTGCGATAAAAGCTTTACTTACCTTTCGATATCACTCAAGTTGAATACTTCTAAGATTCGATCGGTGGCAATTAATGAAAGAAAATGCAATGTATCTATTTTATTTTGCTTTTTTTTTGTCCAATCTGTATTTCTGGTTGTGTTTTAAAATCACCACAAATTTACGCACAGCATTTCACCACCGCGATAGTCATATCATTTCATTATCTTCTTTCATTATCGTTGGACTTTCGGTTTCGTTGCCAGATGATATATTTATGGCGAACGAATCCTAATTCCTACGAACGATATCAAAACCTGATGCCAAAGAACTGTCCTGTGAAGTTCACGTACTTAAGTAACACATAATTCACTCAGTAAAGTATTGCTGTTTTTCGCTCGTCGTGTGGTAACTTCCTTATATTTGAGATACATTTTAATTACACATTTTTAAATGTTTGTATCTTACTTGTTAGTATATTGTTGTTTTATTTAATGTACTTATATCTTAGATTAAGCTACAATGAAAGGTTAATTTGTTTCAATTGTACTTACATCTTCATGGGTTTTTGTTTTGTCTTGTATTTTTTTGTATGCCGTATTGTTTCTTTCAAGTTCTTATTTTTAATTCTATGTTTTAAATTTTTCTTGTTGAGTTTTTGAAAATGATAATTCTGATATACATTATGTTATTTTATTTACGGTTTACATTAGTATTATTTATGAATCTATAATGCTAATGTACATTCCTTTGTGTTTTACGTGATGTTTTCTTTTTTTGTATTTCTAGTATAACGCATAAGAGTAATCTGTCATGTTATATTTTAGACTTTATTAATAATAATAGGCGGTTGTACCTACTAATATTTTTACCATATTTAAACAATAAATTATCTTTCTATTTCTAAATGTCGAGATTTTTGAAAGGAAAACTATCGTTAGGCATGTCAAAAATAAGAACGCATATAACCCAAAGAGTACATATATAGTATCCTTCAGGCAACACTTCGACGTGCAAAATCAAATCAATAATGTTGTGTATCAAAAAATTGCTGGTATCCTACCGTAGGCTACGTTTAATAATGTTGCTAGGTATAATAACTACGAGTATTTTTATTTTCACAAGATTTGACAGCTCTTGGCACTTAATCTATGTATGACAAAATCAAGAAAACACCAATACATAGAACCCATGATAGCATATATTATATAAACCCTCCACCGGAAAATTTCTTACTAACATACAATATTATTATAATTAACTGTTTCCCGCGACATCATGCGCGTGGAATTTAACAATTTAATTTTTATAAAATACGTCTTGTTAACATATTATGAATACAACATGAAACGAAATATTGTTAGAGTTGCAACGTCAAATAAAGATGCAAGAACCAAGAGCTATGAAGATCAACAGTTCCATGTTTGATGCTTCTAGTAATCGACGGCATAAGATTTTCATTGATTTCAGAGATGTTTCTTTACCTTTTATTAAATTATTTATATTTTACTAGCTGCAAAAAATTCCTAGAAAATTTCTTCGCAATTTTTTCTTTCATAAAACCTATTCGTGACAATAACAAACAACAAAAAAAAAAAGCAATATTGGTCCAGGCATTCACGCGTAATTTATTTATTTTATTAATCGAACACCCACTGTGATGCCGTGACCAAGGGAAATAGTGTTCCCATTACTGTGGAAGGGTGTGGGTGCCAGTGCGCATGACACGTATCATTTCCGTCTCGGGAGTGTTTTAGTGAGTTATCCTTGTGCTCTTCGCGAGTTATAAAAAATTAATGATTCCCTACCATTCTGCAACTTAAAACACGTGATTTCAGAAATTTTCCAGTAATTAAACCAATGGACAATGTCGAAAAAAAGAAAACCATAAGACAGTATTAAAGATATCTTTTTATGGATTACAAATTAAAAAGGTATTAATGTTGTACAGTATGGATTTTCTTGTGTCTATACATTGAACTACTGTTAGAGAATTTTTTTTCACAGACAATACAACCATAAATCTTTTCATTAGTATGGGTCTTTTTGTGTCTCCGCAAAGCACTATTCATAAAGAATTTCTTATCACAAGTACCGCAGGCATATGGCTTCTCTCCTGTATGATAATTCACATGTTGTATCATGCTAACCTTATCACCAAATGATTTATCACACAAGTGACAAACATATGGTTTCTCTCCAGTGTGAATTCTCATATGTTTCCGCAAGTTACTCCTATCACTGAATGTTTTGTCACATATTGTATATTACAGGTATATGGCTTGTCTCCCGTGTGAATTCTCATGTGCCGTTGCAAGGTGGTTTTATCATTAAATGCTTTGTCGCAGCAACTGCAGGCATGGGGCCTTACACCAGTGTGAAGTCGCGAATGAGATTGCAAGGAATTGCATAGCGAGAATTTTTTATCACAATACATACACGCATATGGCTTTTCTCCAGTATGGATCCTCCTGTGTCGGTGCAATCCACTACGGTTTGAGAATTTTTTATCACACAGAATACACTTGTACGGTTTCTCGCCTGAGTGGCTTCTCATGTGATTTACCAAGTAACTTTTCACAGTAAATGCCTTGTCACAAATAGTGCAGACGTGAGGTTTCTCCAACGTATGCATTCGCGTGTGACTTTGGAAAGTAGATAACACGGAAAATATTCTATCACAAATGTTACAAACATAATAGGGATTATCACCTGGAAATATCTGAACCTTATTGCTGTGGGAAGATAATTTATTTTTGCATTCGCAGGTGTCGTTTTTTTCTGCAAATTCAATTATTTTATCACAAGAGGAGCATGAATTTGTAGCTGTTTTGAATTCTTGATTTTGTATAGGTGATAAAGTATGGTTACTTTTTTCAGATTGTAAGAATTCATCCTTTTTCGTCGGCTGGTGGCTGTCGTCGTTTTGGATCGCATTTGCTATAGGTTTATCTTTTTCTGTCTTAATGGTTTCAGAGAGTTCCAATGGGTTTCCCTCAACTATACAAAACTCCACTTTTACAGTTTCCTGGTAGCTTCCATCGATAAGTGTACTTTTCTCAAATTCACAAAATTCTACCTTTACCTTTCTTGGTGGACTCAAATCGAGGGATTTTTTATCAAACCCTGAAAATTCTGGTTTTGCTACTTGCCGATTTGAATCGTTTCTATGAATTTTTGTTTTCTCATTGTCATAAAATTCTTCTTCGACTTTCGTCTTCATTACAAACTCAGTTCTTAGAATTAAAACACTGAATATACATAGTGATTACTAAATAAATATTTTATACTTAATTGAATTTTAATTCATATTTATAACTTCTTTTGTTGTATCGCTAAATTTTTAACTTTTCTTCTTCTTTTGTTGTGGCTTTGAATGGGTAAGCCAATAATTTAATTTTCATTAATTTAATAATTGTTAACAACATATACAGTTTCTGTCACAGATAATTATACTAAAAGTAAACAGTTTTTGTTTTACTGCGTCGCGTTCAGAATTGGAGGAGGGCCTACGAATTAAAAACAAAACCCAATATTTGTCATCCACGCTCTGTCACCCCACAGATGGTATAATTAGTACACGCCGCATGCGTACGAAGCAGTGTTAGCAACTTGAAGCGAGCTGACTATCGTACCAGGGGCGTAGAATTATCGTACATGAATCGAAATTGAACTGAAATTATCCTACTTATCAGGATAATGTCTATTGTAAATAAATTAATCATATAAAAATTAATTAATAAATGCCCTATAGTTTATCTCTTTGAAACCACCGTTTTACAACCAACACTTTGAAACCCAAATGATTTACAAGTGGCAAATCATTCTGAGTGTATTAAAAAATATTTATTGCCTCAGAAAATCGCTTCATTTTTCACTTAATTTGAATAAATCCCTTTGTCAGAGCGAATAGAGACATATAACCCACAAAAAATATAGCGTAATAAGTGCCAACATTTCTATACAAAATATACGATACGTGTAAAGTGCGAATACGTATAATAATCGAAATGTTTGAAATATATCGAACTTATTCTCTTGTGCGCAAGGGCAGACACCAATGAAATCGTTATGATATACTGTCAGATTTTTTACAATTAGACAAAAATTTTTTTTTTTAAATGTCTGTAAGTGACTGAACGAGCTGAAGGCCCACCTGATGGTAAATGGTGACCCTCGCCCATGATGACAGTAATGCGCGCGACTCAGTATGACATCCAAATCTTTACTGAGTCGCATTCATCCTGCTGCGTCCATCACCCGAGACGGGGATGATATGTCTCATGCGCATGTGATTTCACCGGCAGCCACACCCTTCCACCGGAACACAGTAATGCAACTACTACTGCTTGGCGGCAGATTCCAGAAGTGGTGGCAGTACCTTTCCGGACGAACTTGGCCCAAGTTCTACTGTTCCTTTAGCACCACCCAGGGGGTACGTGTAGGAAACCGACCACCGACGGACGCGAGCATCTTCGCGAAGTTCTTTGTTAAAAAGTGCCATGATACTAAAATTTCCCAAGACGTTTTTCAGTCATCTGACTGCAGATGCTTTTCCTCTTTTGAGAGCACTAATACCAGGTACCATTTCCATGATCAGTAAACAGTTTTCTTCTCTTGCAGTTCTAGATGGACTGGGTGGTTTTTGAACTTTTGATATGCGTTTCCGTTTATTATCAGCCGGTGGGCAACCTGGTTAGCCGTTAGACTTGGATTTATTGGTAGGTGAAACTCCAGTAAGCGGATGTTTTGCCAGGCTTTAGGGTATTTACTAACTGCGCCCCGCGGTGTTACCCGCAGTTTTCCAGGGTTAAATTTAGCCTATGTGTTAATCCACGATATAAGCTATCCTGGTACCGAAATTCATCCTAATCCGTTGAACCACTCGAGCGTGAAGGTGGTACAAACATACATACAAACTTTCGCCTTAATGATTTAAGTAAGATTTCAGTGAAATTATAAGTTGCCATAATATCCTAGATTTGTTTTAACTGACAATCAACATAGATGATCAAAAATCGTTGTGATGGCCCATCCCAACGCCATCACTGACGGGTTGACCCTAATCACAACGCTGGGATTGTCGTCGGTCAATGTCGCAATTCAGTGTATCAATCACGACTATATTTAGGAAGCTAAAGTTATAATTATAGTCAAAACCGCACTTATTTGATTTGATCCTTCGGCTTGAAATTCAGATTCAAGTCCAAAACCAAAAACATCCATATTCTGTTCCTGTTTGGGCAAATAAATAAAACTCCCAAATCTAATAATGATTATATATTTATTTTAAACTCACATCGTATCAAACCCAAATCAAATATTGAGTTTAACATAATCAGCTTATTCTATGGCTCTTGCAAATCAGTAACATCATCAAATAACACATTTTATTTATTTATATATCTACACGCGTACCTCAATGATTTTTTATAATGGCAGTTTTAATAAATATGTATAGTTCTAGCTATTTACAAAATGAAATGCATATTGCATTATTTATTTACCTTAGAACAATGATTTGATCGCACTCAGTAAAACAAAGACCGAATACAATATTGACAAATGAGTTTCATTGAATTAGCGACCTAAAAAGGAAGCTTCACAATATAATAAAAAAACCTACTATGGTACAAAATATAAAAACATTTCAAGTAATGCACATATTCCTATTTTAGTTTAGATCCTGATGTCATGGTGTATTTGAGCCCATAAACACCTCCCCTCCCACCCCACGCGAGCCGTATAATTATTTTGCATCAAACTCTAACTCATTCATTTCTTTAGGATTCGATCATTGTTTTTTAAAAGTGCGATATCTAATCGCTTATGTACAGTCTTAACCAAAGTTATACAAAGTTTCTGCGCGCGACTTTGCCTGCGTGGTACTGGGTCTACTAGGAACTCGAATCAGAACGCTAATAAAAAACTATTTTTTAGAAATTGATATATAAATCCTATAGAATAAAGCATTCTCAAATGGGCTGTCTGTTTCTAAGTGTACCAATTGTAGATTTGGATTTGGACCAATTGCGATTTGGACGAGTCTTAATTAATCTGATCAGTTTGACAAAACAAATCTCCCTGTTGTGGCGCTAGTGTATATGGAACGATCCATTCCATTTTGTCTTTCCATTGGTTCTTTGAACGGTCGCAAGACCTTTTTTGTAATTTAATTAAAACATGATATAATTTGTACCATTCCAATTTATATCGACCTACTGGAATAACGCTTACGTATTTTTTTTTTTGGGTACCACAAGTGGAAGCCGCCGTCTAAATACTTCGTTTGTGTCTTCCAGATGGAGGGATAGTTTTATAATTTTTTTTCCATACCATAGACAGCTTCCAGACGGTACAGTGGTCCGTTTCGAAATCGAATTATATTATACCTTGTTCTATTGAAATAATTAATCTGTGTTAAGATGTTACGGTCCAAGTTCTGTGTAACCTCATGAGTAGTCACACTACTCTAGTGTCTTGAAACTCCTATCCATACGTCATCTAGTAGATGATAAAACAATTAAGTAATTTAAGTCTTGTTACTGTCCAAAGAATAGGCTAATTTTACTTGCAAAGATTAACAGCGCTTCCTAATATCGCGATAATATTAAGCAGCGAGTTTCGCAATGATATTTTATGAATATCAGCCAGGGCCGCTAAGCTGTGGGGCTACTTGATTATCAGCCAACGTTTTAAAAATTCATTTCAAATGGAATGTAGACTAGGAATAATTGTTTTTTTTTCATTTTTAGGGTTGCATACCTTAAATTATTTATGTGGTTGATGCATGATTATTTTTGTCAACATGGAAAATCATGGAGTTGCCTTTTACGTCAGTTTCCGGTGTCTGGCGATTCTCCGTGAACCTTCATATGTCTGCGCAAGGAACTATTGACAGAAAATTTCTTATTACAGCTTTTGCACGTATATGCCTTTACACCAGTGTGGGTTCTCATGTGTTTAAGCGATGTGCTTTTGTCACAGAATGTTTTATCACATAAATTGCAGGGGTACGGGCGTTCCCCAGTGTGAGTTCTCATGTGCCTTTTCAACGCGCTATTGTCAGAGAACTTTTTACCGCATACCTTGCAAACAAACGGCCGTTCTCCTGTATGGAGTCTCATATGTGTTTGCAAAGAACTGCTAAGAGAGAATGATTTTTCACATTCAGTACAACTATATGGCTTCTCGCCAGTGTGGATTCTCATGTGATTTAGCAAGGTGCTGTTCACTGAGAATCTCATATCACATACAGTGCAGGCATATGGCTTTTCGCCAGTGTGAATTCTGTAGTGTCTCAGCATTGCACTACTGTCGGAGAAAGTCTTTTGACATACATCGCAGGCATATGGTTTTTCCCCAGTGTGAAGTCTCACATGCCTTTGTAGTAAACCTTTGGTGGTAAATGCCCTACCGCAATGGTCGCAAGGATAAGGCCTTTCTCCAGTGTGAATCCTCAAGTGCCTTTGCAACACACTATTGTTAACAAATGTTTTATTACACAAAGTGCAGATGTGTGGCTTTTCTTCAATAACTTGTTTGGAACGATGACTTTTCATGGGCACTTCAATGTGAAGGGTATTCTCTTCAGGAATTGTCATATCAGTTGTGATGGGCGTCTCATTGTGATGGGTAATCTCTCTGGGCATTTTTATATCAGTTTCAGGTTCAAAATGGACTTTACTATGACTTATTAACGAACTATTATCAGCAAATGCCTTTTCACATTTGTTGCATGCATATGGTTTTTCACCAGTGTGGACTCTTTGGTGTCTTTTTAAGGCATACTTAACAGGGAATGTCATATCACAAACACTACAGGCATACGGCTTTTGTCCAGAATGGATTCTCGCTATGTGTTTCCGCAGGGTACCACTGTCAGAAAACGTTTTTTGACACATGTGACAAACATAAGGTTTTTCCCCGGTGTGAACTCTCATGTGTTTTCGCAAGGAGCCAGGCTCGGAGAAAGTCCTTTCACATTCAATGCAGGAATATGGTTTTTCTCCTGTGTGAATTCTAATGTGTCTAAGGTATGATGTTTTTTCAGCAAATGACTTCATACATATAGTACAGCCATAGGGTTTCTCACCAGTGTGAAGTCTGGTATGTGATTGTAAAGTACTGCTAGCAGCAAACGCTTTATTGCAAATCTGGCAGACGTATGGCTTTTCTCCAGTGTGAATTCTCATATGTCTTTTCAAAGACTCATTATATGAAAATGCTTTTTCACATAATTTGCATGCAAACGGGCGATCTCCACTGTGAGTCAGCATGTGTGTTTGCAAATATATCCTTCGAGGAAATACTTTATTACAGTGATCACAGACAAATATTTTTTTAAGGGAGTCATTAGTCTTCTTTGCAGATTTGTCTATTAACAAAATCTTGCATTGGTGACAGGGTTCATACGGGTTTTCTCCATATGCAATATTCATTGTTTTACACCAAAAGCAATACATTTTTTGTGTATCAATTGTTTCTTGTGATTCTTGAGATTTACTTACTTCATCCTGTATTTCACTATCTTGAGTGTTATCTTCAACTTTAGATATTTGTACCTCGATTTTCAGTGGATGATTTTCATCATTTGTATTTTTTGAATCACAAGGTTCTACTTTTACTGTATGTTGGTATTGTGAATCAACAACAATTTTATCTTCAGCTTCACAATATTCTGCCTTAAATACACCCCGAGGGTTACCATAATTTGTCGGACTCTCCTCATCCTCACAAATTTCTGTCTTAATAGTTTGTTGAGGGGTTGAACCACTGACTTGAGTTCTCTCTTCAGTAAGAGAAAATTCTACCACCATGGTTTTGTTATAAGTTTCATCAGTCTTGTCTTCATCATCAGATATTTCTCTTTTAACTTGGACATTGATTAGGTCCATTGTGAAAGCAGGTGAATAGATTTTCACCAGAGAAGCATAAGAAGTCTTAATTGTTATTTACCTCTTGAAGGGTTTTCTCTGACTCAGCATTGTTGAGTACCTGAAAAATGTAAATTTATTTTTACTCTTGGTGGGTCTGAAAAAGACTTACACTGACTCTTGAGGTATATTGCTAAATCACTCACATCGCCCACAACTATTTTGAATATTTAGGTACCTATCACAGCTCTGACCTCAAAAACAACAACAACAACATTACGCCCTTGTAAAGCTTTATTGGTAAAATGTTTACTATGAACCCGCCTCGGTTGCCAGTAGTGGCATAAATAGTGTACCAACAAGTCCAAATAATATCTGAATCATCTGATAGAAATCCTGAATAGTATTTGTTTAACGTTTAATAATACTTATTTAGGGTCAATGTGGGTCAAACAGATTTAAATGGAAAAGCATTCAATAATATCATCATTTTATCTGTAATGATCTGTCTTAATTTGTGAAAGATTGTTTTGTATTCTATCAAAAATATCAAACACAACTAGCTTATCATAGGGACCAGAAAAAAGATTCCAACACAGGAATAGTTCCCTGGTTACAGATTTTATGATTTTTAAGTTCACATATTTTGTTAAACAATAATTACTTACAATTTATTTCGGCTACTGGGCTAAAATAACAACAGCAAAGAATTAAACGTGAACTTTCTCCTGGCTTGGTGTAATGCACAGCAGCATAGCAATTAGCATAGAGCATAGAGCAAGAATTTAATCACAGATTACAGCAGAATCACAGACTGAGGAATAGGATAATTATATATGAACACCGATTATCCGATTATATATTATACCGATTATAGATTTCGTTCACTTCACCTTACGTCACATCAAGAAAAAATTACATAAAGTAGTAGACACTGACAATCGAATGTCATTTCATTATGGCAACCGTAGTTCATATCGCCGTTTCACAGATATATTGGTCTATCAGTGCTTGTCGCCCAGAGTCGATTGTACTTACAATAATGTATAATCTAGAATATAACATAAATATTATTTTATTTATATATGTACCCCATCACAAACCAATGCCCAATTATTGATGTGTACGTTCAGTTGCTTCGCCCGACGATCGCCGGAATCTAACTAACAACCAAATGACAAACTGGATGCTGAAACTCGGTTGATTACACTCCCGTGATATTCATTTTTTATAACAACAGCGCTGTAAATTTATGTATGAATGTATGAAAGTAGCTCCAGTAACGGAGAGGTTACGGAGTAATAGGTTAGCGTGGTATGGACATATTATGCGGAGGGATGAATGGCATATAACAAAACAAGTGTTAAATATGGATGTGGAAGGATATAAGACACGAGGTAGGCCAAAGAAAAGATGGATGGATTGTGTGAAAGATGATATGCGTAAGAAAGGAGTGAGTACTGAGATGACGTCTGATAGAGGGAAATGGAAGAAAAATACATGTTGTGCCGACCCCACTTAGTGTGGGATAAGGGCAGGAAGATGATGATGAACAGCGCTGTAAATTTCAGACATTTGTATGGAATTTCGATAAGTCGAATATTGGCGACGTTCAATGCCTGATTGAGGCATAAATCAACCGAGCGATAACACGAGTTTTTGAAGTGAAAACGTCTATACGTTTTCACTTCAAAAACTCGTGTTATTCACTTCAAAAACCGAGTAATAAGATTTTTGGTAGGGGAAAGACCTTGGGGTTTGCTTCACTTCTGTCAGCAGTCCTCCTTTTTTTTAATAATATTATTACGTAGTGTTCAGATGGTTGTTAGGGTCTGTTTGTCTACATCTTGTTTCACAATGCTCTGTAGCGACTAGGGCACTATTGTACCCCCCCGCGGGTTCCCGCCTTGTCGGGGCGGGGGGGCTTAGTAACCGTGGTTGGGCTGCCCACGGTGAAGCCAAGAGGAACCCGGGAGGGGCTGCTCCTTTAGGCTTTGCCTCCAAGCCGACTAGGAGCGGCCACAGTAGGTGGCGGTGCCTTATGGGGGGCACCGCAACTGAGGCGGGCTGCGGTGTCGTATGGGCGGCACCGCAGCTGAGGGTTAGGGGCCGCGGCGGGAGAGGAGTGCCGGTATAGCGGTGCGCCGCTCTCCCTACCTTCCGCGGCCACGGCGGGGTCGCCACCGTTTGATGGCGGACGCGGTGGGGCCGCAGGGGAAGAGGAGTGTTGGTATTGAGAGGCGCCACTCTCCCTATCCTCTGCGGCCGTAGTGGCAGGCGACGGGGCCACATATCTGACCCGTCGCATGGGGACCTAGGGCGTCTGACACGGGGTAGTCTGACGTCCTATCGCTGGCATGGTCCCCGAGGTGGTTGCGACGCGCCTCGTGTCCTGGCGTGTCGTGGCGAGGGAGGATGGTGGCATTGCCATCCCAAGGAGGGTCCGGAAACGGGCAGCTGCGGCGGGATCGCGGATGTGTGTATAAACGTTCCCGTGTTCCCGCCACTAAGCGGCAGAGGAGGACACCGTGGAGTTTTAGTGGGTAGTCCCACATAACCGCTCTGTCTCCCCGTGGCAGGGCGGTATGCTAAGACATTTCTCCACGTAAAAAAAAAAAAAAAAAAAAAAAAAAGGGCACTATTGTATTTCAGCATATTTTGTTATTTTGCCTTATCCTCTCTTTTCCTTTTTCCGATTTATATAATTTTATCCCGAGTAATTGTTTTCCGTAATTTAACTCATAAAAATATACGGGTACTAAAATATCTCAAAATTATCAAGAAGGAAAGATTAATTCGCTAATACAGCTTTAAATCTCACTCGCGTAGCGATGGGCAAGTGAAATAAATATATCGAAATCTGTCGTATCATCATTTTTAAACAGTATTGATAATTCTAGAGTGAAAAATATCGATATATCGTTGGTTTTCGTATGATTATACAAAAGCGTTCAAAATTCGTAAAAAAGAATAGACATGAATTAAATAGTTTTATTAATGCTCGGGCCTAAACTAGTCGAGTCATCAGATATCAATTTATGATTTTAATGGACTAGGACCCGAATGAAAGATTTTATTGCTGGCAGATCATAACGATCAGCTTTGTTTAAAAATGATCTCGAATTCTGCTGTGCCATGAGGAGTTTTTGCAAAACGACCTTTTTAAAAAAATTATATCCGTGTGTTTTAGATTGCATATTGGATTATATTAGATTATATAACTGAAATTATTTATTTTATGTTGTTAAAGTTTTGATTTTGTAAAATAATTTTCTAGTGTAGAACAACTGAACGTATTATTGTGTCGTTTAATGATCTCCGGGTAATAATCCGCGCGTTGTGATTGGTTATCTTTAATTAATCTAACAATGACAAGGCGGAGATTGTCACCCGACCATCATTGGGTTTTACAACCGAACGCGACCCTCTATAATTTATTTTTTTACAGGGATTTACCGAATTGTTTGCAAAATGAATTTAGTTTTTCCCGTAATCAGTCAAAATAGTCAAAGTAGGTAGAACTAAAGTAATAGTTACCGGTAAATTTCCAGAAAGGAGATCGTACGATTATTTTACTTTGATCTACGCATTACAAGTGCTGCTGCATATAGTTGCATAGAGTGCATTTACATTTGCTTTTGCTGGTTCGTGTAAAATGGATGAAGAAGTAACGAAGGCCTGCGCGAATTGGTAAGTTAGCGGACGGTGGGGCTTGATTTATGTCAATTTTGTTCTATTTCCGCTCCACACGTTTGCCGGCTATATTTAGAATTTCGGAACATGCAATCACTCAGCTGTTCGAATCAATTCAGTTTACATAGTCATCGTGTAAGTTAGTTCTATATAGATCTATGTTTGAAATAAAAACGCCCGTATACATGGCAAATGTTTAGGCACATCTAAAAAATAAAAATAAAATATTACTTTATGGATATTTCTTCTGCATTATCAATAAAAAAATGTTAATTTGCCTAATAAGCAAACAATAGTTTCATTAAATTAATTCTTAGCCATCTACTCTGGGCATGGCATGGAGTGAACATGGCTATATTGGGTTGTTGTTTATAAAGAATAATAATATACTTAGTAGAAGCTTTTATGAAGCACCTCCATTCAAATCTATCATTGAAAGCACATTCTGCCATAGTAGACTGGTCAATAGGTTTAATGAGGTCTGAAAATTTTATGGGAGAGTATCCTCGAGATTCCTTCCCCTCTATTCTGCTTGTGACATTCATTTAAATTTTCTTTACTTGTGCGACTTTAGAATTAAAAATAATTCCCTTTTGCACAGCCTTAGATTGATTTTGAGTTCTTTTAAAATATTATTCTTGGTGTGTAGTCTAAGAGATCCTCAACTAATGCCATATCTAAAGCATCTATGTTTGACATCTCTTTTATAATTAAATAATAAATATTTAAGGATTTAAATTTAATATATATGAGATTAAAAATCAATGGTTTGTGTGCATTCTGATCAGATGATACTTTAGTAGGGTGTTCTGGGGACGCCCGTGAGGGTATTTGGCTCAAAAAACCTATATATGATTTTATTATGTGGAACATACAATACATGTTGGGTACAGCTAGCAAATAAAAAAAATATTTGATTAAAAAGATATTTGATAGTTTTGATTTGGATATATATTTGATTATTTTATTTACAGTAAGCGGGAAATCCCAGCTGTAAACTTCACTATCCACTCGGTGCATTGCGCAAGGAACATTAAAGTATGTCCAGTATGCAAGGAGCCTGTGCCGAGTTCAGAACTGGACGACCATCATAAGAAGATGCATAAACTATGTATGTTTCTATATATGTTTCTAGCGCATCCATCTCCTTTGGCAGTCGGTAGAAACAAATGGGCGAATTAATCTCCTTTTTTTAATATGAAAATAAAAAATATTGTGGTTGCAGTGCCGTGCAAGCAGTGCGGGGAGAGCGTATGCGGCACAGACTTAGAGGACCACGTCCGCGACTCCTGCGCACACACCGTGAAGTCTTGCAGGTCAGAGGTTTTAGCAGTTGACATCAAATCAATAAAGTTAGAGATACAAACAAATTTCATTAAAAAGAAAAACATTTTCTTAATATATAACTAAGTCGTTTCTTGATGGAAGTGTCCCCAATGCTGGCAGCACTGCCACGCTGGATGGCAATGCTTAATCTCTGGCCAAAATAAAACCCAGCATTAAATTATTATTATTAAGTAAATTTTTACATCCTCTTGATTTACAGATAAATATGATACGTTTACACACTCATACTTCTGCACTAGGATTCCCTGTGTCGCATATGGCATGCATAAACATAGAAACACAAGAAAAACACCCAAGACCCGAGAAAAAACTTCATGCACACAAAGTGTGCCTAGGCCGGGAATCGAACCTGGTACCCCTCGCTTCCAACTAAGCCAAGATACAGGGAATCCTAGTGCAGAGGTATGAGTGTGAAAACGTTTATTTTAAACATTTTTTTTTAAACAAGATTTCGAACCTCTCGCCTTTCGTACTCAATTGAAAGGTTCCTTCCAATTGGGTACGGAAGTCTGTAAAGGCATGAAGCTATGGCTGTTTGGTAGATTCTGCGAGCTGGAACTACCGAGACGCGAGCTGCCCTTGCACGAAGGGTACTGCGGGGTCCGCACGGAGCAGTGCCCCGACTGCAAGGAGTATGTCATGATCAAATATCAGCAGCTGCATCAGGATTCCAACCACGGCTTCATACGTCTCGATGATGGTAAGAACTTGCAACTTGCAAACTTCCTCACACCTTCCATAAATCTTATTTACTTATTACATCATAATTTACTACTGACTTAGTCGTGGATCCAGGTCTCAAGAAAGGGGGGGTGTTCCCCTTGAGTACCCTTGAAATCCCTTTTACCTCCTGGCTTCTTCTCTTCGCTTTGCACTGATCTTATCTTTCAATCCACTTTGCTTAAAGAAACTGATGCCAAGACGATTTTGCGTCAACATTTTGTATTATTGGCACTAAAATTCCCCAACTTAATGAAGATAAACGATCTTTTTAAGAATTACACACTTATCTTGAAAATAAAATATACATCAAATTGTTGTAGTATTCAGAACCAATAGTTTTATTTATAATGTATTTCTCTCAAGTAATTAATTGGTTTATATTGAGCAAGAGATACAATTATATTTGTATTTCTTGTACTATATATTCCTATACTCCTGTGTCATGATTGCTGTTTTCCGGTGGTATGGATTCACAATCACACAAAACAAGCATCCAAACATAAAAAAAAAACAAATTCTGACGAAAACTGGAACAATGGCATTAAATTTTATAACAAAGACAAATATTTTGAATTTAATTTGTTCGGAAATAGTAAAGGTTGCTTGCCTTCTGAACTGTAAGTACATTTTTTTAGTAATTATAAGATTTAGGAACAACCTGTATTATGGCAATAACTTAAATTAAATTTTGATAGTGAGTTATCCACTCGTCCACCTGGCAACCCCAGCTGCGCTTTGCAACTTCCCATTTCCTTGATGATTAATCCACTATATTTTCTATGCTTTGCGTTCCGTACTTTAACTCTCGCTTTTGACTTTTGCACCCTTTGGATGAAGAATTTCCCAGATTTTCACATGTTCACCTATCTTTCGAGGTTGTTTGATTTTCAATTTGCTTATGCCTAATTCCTATATTACACTAACGTACGTCCGTAGGCAAACAACATTGTGTTTTGTCGAATAAAGTATAGTTTTTTGACAAATAACAAGGTTGCAATTTTAACCTATGGATGGCCATTAATATAATATAGGGATTGGACAGTTTTTATCCAATAACAACTCTGTAGTAATCTATTACAAACTGTACATATTACAGATTAAGAATATTAAAATCTTTTTCGAAATTTTTCAGATCCACCTCCGCCTAAGGAGCCGCCAAAAGTAAATCTGAATCGACCTCAGCCAAAATTCGCCAGAAATTACCCCCCGAATAATTCTTTGAATAGACCTACATCTCTATTCGACGACTCACCCAGAACAATCAATAGACCAGCTAACTTTGGTCTATCAGACAATCCACTCCAACCGTCTTCTTCAAACTCCAGCCCCATCAAAATCCAGTCTAATTCCAGTCCGAATAAAATTCAACCTCTAACCGGACCATCATCTTCTGGGATTCGTCCTTCGGTGCTAAGACCAACCAAAGAGCCGGCAAACCGACCCGGTTCGTCCACCTCTAGACCTGATTCGTCTACCGTCAGACCCGATTCGTCCTCCGCCAGACCCGATTCGTCCTCCGCCAGACCCGATTCGTCCACCGTCAGACCCGATTCGTCTTCCGTCAGACCTGATTCTACCAGGCCAAGTGCAAACGGACCTACGTTAAATTTTAATGCGGATATTAGCCCCAACTCGACAAACGTTTCGATTACTAACAGAACGGCCAATCCTGTTGCCAATTCAGGGACTGGATTTGATTCGTGTGACAGACCAGGTTCCTCAACAGGGGCTACATCTAACACTAGGCCGTTTAACTCGGATATTTCAGGATCAGTTATATCCAATAATATACGAAATAATACGAGAAATGAAGAGGGGGGCCAGCTGAGAAACGTTGCTTTGAACGGGACGGAAGCGGCCGGCCGGACGAGCAATGGGGTAAAGAAAAGGACCAATGATCAACCCCAGATCAACATGGATACGTCGGCAACTAAAACTGTTGACAAAGATTTGTGAGTATAAATAAACTATTGTATTTAGAGCCTATTTGTTTATTTTAAGATGGCTCCGTGGCTTAGTTGGTAGTAGCCCTGCCTTCGAAGCGAGGGGTCCCGGATTCGATTCCTGGCCGGGGCAATCTTTGTGTGATGAGCGTGAAGTTTGTACTCGGGTCTTGTGTGTTTGTCTATGCCATCTGCGACACAGGGAATCCTAGTGCAGAGGTATGAGTGAGTGTGTAAACGTTTGTTTACGTTTACATTTGCAAATAGTTCACCTGTGGATCCTAACTTAGTCCTAATTTAATTTTATATATATATATTACTATTATATATGCGGAAGTGACTTTGTTTGTTTGTTACGCTTTCACGGCTAAACCACTACACCCATTTAATAAATTCTTTCACCAATGGAAAGCTACATTATCAGCGAGTAACATAGGGTATATTTTATCCCCGTATTCCCGCGGGAACGGGAACTACGCGGGTGAAACATATAAACACAGAAACATTTATAAGTTCGTGACGAAAATGCTTGTCCTGGGCGGAAGATTTACATAAACAAGCAGTAATAAAGGGATTTCAAAAATTAATATTTCTTATTCCATAGGGGGGCCGTGTCCAGGGGGGCTGTGAAGAAGCGTCCTGCCCCTCAGCCCCCCAAGTCCTCCCGTCGTGACCAGTCGTACTACTCCGCCATGGCGCGCCAGCAACGCGAGGAGAGGGAAAGGCGCGAGCAGAACGAGTATAACTTAGCACACGGTCAGTGACTTATTCTCTTGGCTGTTCTTCCCACGGTCAGTATCTATTTTACTTGCTTGTTCTTCTCCATGGGCGGTCAGCACACTCACAAAAAAAAGTATCTGTGGCTTTTTTTTCTTCGCCCGTTGCATACCAACCAGGATTATTTTTTTTATTTAAGTTTGTACCCCTTATGGGAAAGAAATATGGGATGAAAATATTAGTTGATTATTATTTTTATATCGGGCATTTCTCATGCGCATGTGATTTCACCGGCACCCACATCCTACCATCGGAACACAGTAGTGAGAGTGCACCACTGCTTGGCGGCAGATTTACAAGCCGTGAAGGTAGTGCCTTTCCGGAAGAAACATGCATAAGTTCCACTGCTACTAAAGTGGTTACCTCCGCCCATAACAACAGCAACGACTTAGGTCCTCCCCACCCGAGGTATCAGACCACCCATAGTTAGCTCTCATAGTTAAATCAAAGCCAAAAAAATCCAAAATCAATTTCCAGGTCTCCCCCCCGTTTTGAACCCAGCACAAAAGATCGAGAAGCTCCGTAAGATGGACGCGCTCCACAGCCGCGAGTTCGAGGAGCCCCGCAGCCGCCAGCGGAGGCCCCCGGAGCGGCAGGCCTTCGCCCCCGTGCACCAGATCGGACACGCGCAGGCAGCGGACGAAGCTAGGCATGAGTTTAAGGTAAGGCAACTATAGTTGTAATATATAAAACAACAATTGTTTCTGTCAATTTAAATTCTTTATTTATTTAGTATAAAAACTATTTTAACAGTTTTAACCTAATGCAATAGCGTAGTCAACTTTTTATTACCTAAATACAAATTATATAAAGTAATAAATTATCATATTTAATTAGTCAGTTAGTCAATATTGACCATCCAACCAAACCATCCCTATGTGCCCCAAAGGTTTCATTAGAAAGGCAATGCGAAGATGGTTTTAGACCACCAAAACAATGCATTATGCACAAAATGTATTTTTTTTAGTGTAGTAGCACAAACCGGGCGTCGCTAGTGTATAATACAGTTTGATTAATATATTAGAACAAGAAATTATTGAAAAATCGCACTTGAGATTTGGTCAGAAAATTTTCTTGCACAATGTTCTCTGTACACTTTCTTGAGGAAAAAAAATACGAGATATTTGCCGAGACCCCCCCTCACTCCACCTGAGATTTTTTTTTTTTTATGTTGAATCACTCATACCTCTGCACTAGGATTCCCTGTGTCGCAAATGGTATTGAAAAACACTGAAACACAAGACAAACACCCAAGACCCGAAAACAAACTTCATGCTCATCACACAAAGTGTGCCCCGGCCGGGAATCGAACCCGGGACCCCTCGCTTCGAAGGCAAGGCTACTACCAACTAAGCCACGGAGCTTGGGTGAGATTAATCTCGACTCCCACCCCTAAAGACCTTACGTAATAAATGGACCCCCCTAAACCTGAAAAGGCTTATATATGATTCCAGAACTTGAAACCCATGTCGCCCACCCAGTTCATGCGAAGGTTTAGCTCGATGCAGGTGTCCCCGCCCGCCTCCGACCGCTACCCGGAGATCAGGTCCTCGCTGCGGGAGCTGAGGCGAGGACTCAATGAGGTGACTCCCCTTAACAACAGATGGCGCTGTTCTGACTGATCTCAGCTCTGTAGTAGCGAGTTGGTACCCTCGAACAACAGATGGCGCTGTTCTGACTGATCTCGGCTGTTTGTAGTAGCGAGTTGAAAACCCTTAAGAACAGATGGCGCTGTTCTGACTGATTTCAGCTCGGTTTGTAGGAGCGAGTTGATACCCCCTTAACAACAGATGGCGCTGTTCTGACTGCAGTAGCCCTGCCTTCTGCGCTGTATGTTCCCACACAGGAAAAGCATTTGTATGACATACAAAAGTCTGGCTAATCGCGAGTAACACAGCGGGGCGCAGTTAGTTGTAGAATAAAGCGCGAAAAAAGGTAGTTATTCATGTAGATGATAACAGAAGTGCAAATTTCTAAGTATATTGGATGCCGACACGCTGTCTCGCTCGCACCTATGTAAACACCCGCCTATCAAAAACTATAATTTCTTTTCCATTATTTTTCAGGTCACGGCCCCCTACAACTCTCAAAACAACAATGCATTGAATAACAACAAGTAAGTATCAAAACCTTTACGTATAATAAAACCTGATGTTCATGTTCATGTTTCATGCTCTTTAAAATGAAACGCGAGGACCTGCGGACGATGGAGGGCATCACAGGTAGCTATAGCTACCATTTAAAAAAAATGGCGATAAATAAAGGATGAAAATATTGAGATCAGTCTTTTCGATAATTAAATCAGCCATTGTTATTCGCAGCGATCGTCCGCCGAGCCCGGCAGACGAGGTGCAGCTGCCCTGCGAGTTCTGCAACGTGCTGGTCCCAGCTGAGGATCTGGTGCAACATCAGGTATTCATTAGTGGAAAAATCAAACACACACACACACACACACACACACACACACACACACACACACACACACACACACCACACACACACACCACACACACAGACTCACACACACACACACACACACCCACCCACACAGACTCACACAGACACACACACACACTCACACACAAATTTCCGCTATTTAAAATATAATTAAATACATGTCTCCCTCCAGACGGGGTGTCGCCCAGACCTGGCACAGTTCGTCCCGCGCGCCGTACCCTTCGCCTCTGGCTCCCCCGAGGCCCCAGAGTCCCCCGACTCCCCGGAGTCCCCCGCGGGCCCCGTCATACCCTGCGAGTTCTGCGACCGACATCTGCCCCTCTACCTCATTATAGAGCACCAGGTACCAATATTCTTGATACATATATAGAATGCATGTATGCATTACTACACTTACTATAGTCTAAAATCTCACCACATATCACCAGGGGGGGAGGGGACTAAAAAGTTGCTAAAAACATCACATGATTAATGGACGACCCCTTGCCGAGGTATTTACTATGATTTGTGAGTTTTGTTGACTACCGATATTTCGACGCAGTTTCATGCGTCATGGTCACGGTAAACTCGGAAAAACTTACAAATCATGGTTAGTTTCTCAGTAATTCGAAAAATATTGTATTATTTTCAAACGTTTCTTCGAACCTTCATTCAGAGAGAGACCAAAACATCCAGAATTTGGAAAATTTTTAGGTGGGTCGGAGAATAATCTACTTTGGGAACCACTGGTATGATGATTATTATTATTTCTTACTCGCAGGAACAATGTATACGGGAAAACATGCCGGTCTGAAGGAGGGGAAGCGGCAGACATTTATTCCTCAATACTTTATACTCTTTTTACCAATTACAAGGCTCGTTTCTGTTATTTGTGCCTAATTACTAATTATGACTAAGCGATATAATTATTATTATTATTATTTATCATTATTTATTTTATTTCTCATTTGTATACATTTTTCACTACAAAATAATACATTATTTATAAAATAAACAGTATAAAACATTGTAGTAAAAAATATATAAAAATTATTATTATTATTATTATTTCAAAGTCTTCTTTTCGCACAAATGAAAAATTTAGTTTAGAACTCTAATTGTAAATAAGTTGGTTGTAGCGCCGCCTTCTATACTGTTAGTTGTGAGTTCGATTCCCGCCCATGACAAGCAGTGTGACAAATATTGATGTTTATTCCGTGGCTAGGCGGGCCATTTTGTGTATTTACAAAACATATATATAATATTGTATCGGTATTATTTAATAGTTCCCATAGTACGAACTATCCTTATTTTGGGGCTAAAAATATTTACTATTTATTTATTAGTAGAAGAATTTATGCATTTAAAATTAACATATATTTAATTTATAGGTAGTAAATAGGCACATAATTTCCAAAAAAAAACAGAAATGATCCACCAAAATATAAGAGGTATACCAGTATATAAGGTGTAATTCTCAAACGTAAGCAAAAAGCCAGTCTCAGGGCTATATGATCATAGTTGTTCCGAGTGTGATCAAGATCGCGGGATCGATCACCTTATATCACAGATAATCATAGTTTGAAGATATGTGTTGAATTATTTCGATTATATTGTAAAACAGACTGTGGCATGGGCGTACCCAGGGGGCAGGGGGAGGCAGCTGCCTCTTTGGAAATGGAAATTTAAAATAAAAATGCATGCGTAGTCAAATTTACTTATATTTATTTAACTACGTATAAAGCAGGATCATTTGCGGCTGTTTGCCTTACACACTACCCTACATATACCTAATGTTTCATGTAGTGTGTATGAAAAAAAGTCGCGAATGATTCGTCCTAAAAAATCTGGCTTGCCCCCCCTGGGCCAGAAGCTGGGTACGCCCATGCTGTGGCAGTTCATACTTGCGTAAGTTCATACTTCCAGCTCGACTGATTAGGACTAAAAAAATCACAAAATTATAAATATCATTAAATCACAATTTAACTAGTCAATTGATTTATTAATTTTCTTTAAATATTTCTATTATATATACTTTTTTTTATCCATTATTGTATATGAAAGCATAACTTGAAAGGAGCTCCAAGAAATGGCTGAAATTTTTTGCTGTTCTAATTTTCGGGGCAAGGTATGTAGAATGTAAGTAAATTTTTGGGAAGTCTACTGGACAAGTCAAATATGAATGGTATTGTATGGGACCCGCGAGAAGCCAGGCCGTTGGATAGTATAGTTGTAAAAAAAACAAAGTTATTGTTATTGTAAGCATCACATAAGATATGTAAGTGCCAAAACAGCGAATGTTGTGCTTTTGGGTTGTTTCTTGCCCTGTAGCGGACCTCAGTGCATTTTCTCCCACCAAAACATTCTCCTTTGTCGTCATAGGGGCCGTTCAAGTATTACGTAAGCAGAGTAAGCAATTATTAACCCACCCCTCCCCCTCGTCAGCAAAAGCAAGCAAAGCTCTTACCCCTCCCCCCCATGCATACGTAAATATTGGTATAAAACATATTCATTATTTGTAGGAATCCCCGAAAATGCATTTCGTTTTCAAGAATAGACAATGTGCGGGTTGCCATATGTGTAAAGAAATAAATAATTACTGCTGACGTAATCACCATTTGGATCCCCCCACCCCCCATGTCATCAAAAATAAGCAAAGCTAAGACCCCCCCCGCCCCCCTATAGTGCTTACGTAATACTTGAACGGCCCCATAAATGTAATGCAAAAAAATTGTCATCTTGATCTTTTCACAAACTAATACTCATTTATTCCTATATATCTTTTGGACACGTCAAATTTTACACACACAAGTAAACATACTCGTAATATAATGTTATATGACACGTTATATGCTCATTACGAGCTGAGGGCCCACCTGATGGTAAGTGGTGACCCTCGCCCATGACAACAGTAATGCGCGCGACTCAGTATGAGATCCAAATCTTTACTGAGTCGCATTCATCCTGCTGCATCCATCACCCGAGACGGGGATGATACGTCTCATGCGCATGTTCTTACACCGGCAGCCACACCCTTCCACCGGAACACAGTAATGCAACCACTACTGCTTGGCGGCAGATTCCAGATGTGGTGGCAGTACCTCTCCGGACGAACTTGGCACAAGTTCTACTGCTACTTTTGCCTAGACAATAATATAGAGAGTGCATCATATGAACGGACGATTTCTATTTAACGCTGACGTCACGAAATAATATTTTAGATTACCTAAATGACTGAAAACTGTTTGTAATATGATGTATCTGTGTGCATGTAACGTGCCTAAGGAGCTCCTGTGTCACGTTATATGCTCACGAATATGTTTACTTGTGTGTTTACAATTTGACGTGTCCAAACGATACTCGAGATCTAAAGGATTAAATGAGTTCGAATTTACTATTTTCTTATTAAAATGGTGGCCAAAATAGTAGAGAAAATGTAGCATAAGAGAAGCCGTGTGTTGAGCGTAAAGTTTGTTATCAGGTGTTGGGAGTTAGTCTTGGGTGTTTGTGTACGTTTATTGTGCATATCTTAATTAATAAATGATGACTGCTTTTTGTTTTTCCTTAGTTTTACGAGAATATTTATTTTGTTTTCAAACTTTTTATAAATTGATGTTAGGAATAACATTTGTAAATTGTAATATACAAGTTCATTTTACAAAAATGTAATATTCCCCGTATTAGTGTATGTAATGAGCTGATAATCCTCAAACGCATGAATAATTCTTCATAAATTATATCTAAAAACAATCTCAACAGGTTAGCTTTCAAACAGAAAAAAACTGCATCAAAATTAATCCTCCTCCCCGCGCTATCCTACAGACAGACAGGTACACAGATACTGTAGTGTGTATTTGTATATCTGTGTACTACCCCTCTTTCTTCAGGGGTTAATTTGCAACTATGTATCATTACTATACAGCAATGTGCTCAAAATGCCATCCAACGTGGCAATGCAGCCAGCAATGCCACGTTGGATGGCAATGCAGCTAGCATTGCCACGTTGGATGGCAATGCAGCTAGCATTGCCACGTTGGATGGTAATGCAGCCAGCATTGCCACGTTGGATGGCAATGCAGCTAGCATTGCCACGTTGGATGGCAATGCAGCCAGCGTTGCCATTCGCTGTGCAAAATATATGCCATCATTTTTATCTGTTGCTGCTATCAGCCCTTTCGAAATATATTTATTAATTTATAATTAAGATTAAAAAGAACTTTGATGATTCCAAAGACAAGGATCACGCGCGCGTGTCAAACATGCGTTAATTATTATTATATTAATCTATAATTAATTAAATGTTATCTATAAGAAGCTCTCTAATTAAGCTTTCCTAATATGTTATTATGAATTTCAATATATTATTGGGTGTGTGAATATGACTCCGCCCTTTCTCAACAGATGTCGTTTTTAGTATTGTTTACGTGTACTAATAAATGACCATACTTGTATTCGATAGTACTGAATGTCAGCTATCTAACGCATTTTATGATATTTGGTTGAAGTGTAAGCAACAATTGTTTTCACCTTTTCGAAAATTTCGGTTTTTATTCCAAATAAACGTCATTTGCGGGAAGTGTTATTACATTATTTTATTGCGAAGAAAACTGCAGCGGAAACTTATCGTTTGCTTGTGGAGATTTATGGTGAGCATGCTCCGTCTAATACAACTTGCAAGGAATGGTTTCGACGATTTCAAAATAACGATTTTAGTACTGAGGATAAAGAACATGGAAAACCACCAAAAAAATTTGAAGATGCTGAATTGGAAGCATTATTGGCGGAAGATTCTTGCCAAACTCAATCAGAATTAGCTGCAGCATTAAATGTTGATCGTTCAACTGTTGCAAAGCGTTTACAAATGATGGGAATGATTCAAAAAGCCGGTGACTGGGTTCCACATGATTTAAAAGAAAGAGACATGGAACGTCGGAAAACCATTTGTGAAATGCTGCTTCAAAGACAGCAAAGAAAAGGATTTTTGCATCGGATAGTCACAGGAGACGAAAAATGGATACACTACGAAAATCCTAAACGCAAAAAAGCTTGGGTGAAACCAGGCGAACCAGGCCCATCACAGCCAAAAATAAATATTCACTGTGCCAAGGTCATGCTCTGTATTTGGTGGGATCAGAAAGGTATTGTATATTATGAGTTGCTCAAACCCTCTGAAACTATTAATGGAGAAGTTTACCGACGACAACTAATGCGTTTGAAGCGAGCCATAGAAGAAAAACGACCAGAATGGGTGAATAGACATAACAAATTAGTTCTTCAGCATGACAATGCCAAACCGCATACCGCAGAAGTCGTAAAAAGATATTTAGAGGGACAGGACTGGGAAGTGTTACCCCACCCGCCATATTCACCAGACATAGCTCCTTCGGATTACCACCTATTCCGGACGATGCAGACAGACCTTACTGGAGAAAAGTTTACTTCATGTGAAAGTATCAAAATTTGGATTGACAACTGGATAAGCTCAAAAGACCAGGACTTCTTCCAGCAAGGAATACGAAAACTACCTGAACGATGGGCGAAGGTTGTAGCTGCAGATGGAGCATACTTTCAATATATTTTTTTTTAATTTTGTAAGCGAACAAATGTGTTTTATTTTGACAAAAAGGGGCGGAGTCATATTCACACACCGAATAATACACTGATAATAACCGAAATATATAATGGTAAAATATCAAATAAGAAATAAATTAAAATGATTACTGGGTTTTGTGATTTTTTGAAAAACATCCCCTATTTATTTTAGATTGCAGCAAAGATTAGTAATTAAGTCATAGGTTTTAATAAGCTTAATTCGAATATCGCTTATTACTATCGTTTTGGCATTTTAAATTATTATTAATTATTACGTGATATTATTATTCGACGGCTCCGTGGCTTAGTTGGTAGTAGCCCTGCCTTCGAAGCGAGGGGTCCCGGGTTCGATTCCCGGCCGGGGTACACTTTGTGTGGTGAGCATGAAGTTTGTTCTCGGGTCTTGGGTGTTTGTCTTGTGTTTCTGTGTTTGTCCATGCCATCTGCGACACAGGGAATCCTAGTGCAGAGGTATGAGTGTGTAAACGTTTATTTATTATTATTATTATTTATTATATTTGTAATGTCCAATACTATCAGCGAAAGGTGAAGGAACGAATTCAATGGCTACGTTATATTCTACCTTTGATTTTATTCTTAGTGTGTGCTTTATATCCTGCAGGCAATATTTACTGTTATTACTGTTTGGGAGGGAATGGAACTCACGACACAGCGCAGAAGGCAGAGCTACTGTCACTTAACTATGAGGCCCGTAAATTGTTATAATTATATAATTACTTGTAATCAAATGTCTAATGAATCCAGATTTTTGAAGTAATATTTTTATATTCCAGTTCTACATTGAATAACATTTTTCAATGTATAACAGCAATTTTCCCGAGACTTATCAAAATAAAATATACGTTGTAATACCCTTTAAGTATGAGAAGGTATATTTTAAACAAATACCTGTTATTTATTAATGAATTCTATAATATTACTTAGTTACTTAACAACTCTATACCTATTTACAAACTTGCGACATTATTACATTGTACATAAACTATTTCTCAGAAATAATTTATTTGTCTAACTAAATCTGTGAATTGTGAACTAAATTTTTGTCACCTCCAGAAATATTTATACAAATCTATTATACGATCCAATTGAACCGAAAAAACCGAAATAGAAGAGAAACAATAATTTTATAATAATTTGGGAAACTTGGACTGGTTATACATCCACGAAACTTATTCCTATTTCACAGCTTAAATATTATTCATAGTCCTTAAAACAACAAAGAAAATACTCGTCCGGACATCTCGCTACACTAATTTGAAGCTTTTCACAGTTCCAGATCTTCTCGCACCTGCAGTGCGAGCGGAATCTTCGCTTCCCTGATTTTTCTAGTGAGTTCGCTGACAATGCCGCGAACGGGCGCGGATTTGGGAAGAAGCTCGACTTTGGAACGAATTTCGGCAGAGTTCGGGTCCTAAGGGGCTGTATGTTTACTACATTCTGGAAAACCTTCGGTGGCCCTACTACGTACGGTATCTCTGCGTATCTCTCTGTTACTTCATCGAAAATCTCCGTCGTTTCGTACGACTCATATGTCCTACCGCGCCGTTCTGATTGGGAAGTCTCTGATGGTACAGTGTCAATATCAGAACCGTGTGCTTCTAGTAATTCATCATCCGTTTTGTCTGGTAGAGAAGTATTTCGCAGGTTTGTAATTGTAGATAAATTGGAACGCTCTGGTATGATGGCTCTTTTTATGGAGCCAGTTCTATCTGGTATGCCAGTGGCACCTTGCAAGTCATTGTTTTCTGTTTTCTTAGTGTCCTGTGTTAATTGAGTATCTGGTAAAGTTATTTTAAATATATCAGTACTTTCTACTAGTTCAGTACGTTTCGCTAAATCAGTTCTCCCAGAGCCATCATTTTCTGGTACATTAGTGTCGCCAGGAAAAGTTCTATCAACTACGTTAGGAAGAACGACAGTTTCTGTCGAATCACTACTTTCTGTCAAAATTGTATCATTATCAGAAGCACCTGAATTATCAGCTTCAGATTTCTTTGCAGTATTTTTCTCCACTGTATTTTCGAACGGTCTTTCAAAAGTAAGATTTCCTGGTATAGTCAAAGGTAGGTTCTCTATCCTAGACTCCCTGAAGTGGCTGGGTGCTTTGAGATCCTCGACCGGTGGCTGTGCTCTGACGTATGTTATGTCACTGTCACTGATGGTCTGGGGAGCTGGCGCCACCGCCGGCCAGAGGAGTACCAGCAGATATCTGGAAGGTTTACAATAGCTGATTAGAATTTCACTCCATAAAGTTTTGTCATGGTTTTGTACTGGAGGGCGTCGCCCAGTGAACAGTGGTATAGCCACCGACTCTAAATTCCAAAGTCTCTGGTTCAAGTCCAGACGTACACCAACGAGATTCTAAGTAATGTTGCAATACCGCGTTCTTAAAAAGGTGATGAAAGATCGTGACGAAGCGAAGCGATATGTCCCAGTACTAAAAACTCGAAGTCACTTGGCTACCGAGGTAGATCAAGCTCTTTTACTCATGCTTGTTGAGAGTAGGATTTCGTGTAAATATTAAAACAGGTGCGACCAGGTACCTACTACTAAATCTTGTGTGGTAGGTACTTCATGCCTGCGTTCGTAGATAGATAGGGCACATAAATTACTGCTATTTTTCGAAGGCTTAGGCAAAGCCTGACTGTCACTTTTCCCTATGGGTTACACAATTGGAACGCTGACTCGGGTTTCCTAGGTAGAGCGAGTAGAATAGGCTTGTTTTCCCCACCAAAGGTACTGTCTTCATTTTCATTTCATTTTAGCTCTGTTATTAGTAAGATGGTATCTAATAAACCTTTGGTAGGTAGTCGAAGGTCTTCGCGTTTTTATTGGCAAATTTATTACTGTACCTAAGCGTTAACATTTATGTAAATGTCTCCATTTTCGGTCCGCTGTTAATGTGATGCTAATTTTGTATCGATTTATTGTTAACGAGGATTCTTATCAGTAATTACAATTTTGCATGTTGCAGACAGAAGTGATTGAAATTATTCCTTTGAAAGAACCCGATTTAATCAATTTTAATAGCCTAGCTACAAATTAATCTAATACCTTTAAACGAACAATTCTCGTATATTATATTGTGTTGCTGTATTCCGGTGGAAGATTGTGGGTGCTGGTGAAATCACAAAACGGGATGTGTTTCCAAAACCTACGGCATTGGATGCACCTGAACGATACTTATAATTATAGAAGAGAGGTTCCGTAGCCTATAGATTAAAATCAGAGGATTTGCTTGCGCGATGTAAGTACTTCACTCATGAATTAACATAATTGTAAACATTACAGGTATCCTTAATGAAAACGGTAGGAAGGATGCAAAGTTCCGATTCTTATAGTCCATTTTTTCCCCGGTCTATCGTAACCGCTACAAAGCGAGGTTACATAGAACAAACGCATAGAATTTATATTTATACCTAGACGAAGGAGATTTTTGTTAATCGGCACCAACGGTGATTATGTTGGTTTCAAACCAAACTAAAACTAAACTTAACGGCATCCGACCATTTTTTCTTCGTACGAACTATAATTGACTGATTATAATAGTCGATTTATTATATTAAAAATCTAATAATCTAATTTATTAGATTAAAAATAAAAAATCTTATTAGACTAAAAATCTAATAATCAGTATTTCATCAATATTTAATATCAGTGATTGATAATACGTGAACGTTAAATTTTATATTGCAATTCAATATTCGGTTCACATGGTCGGAATTTCTTTATGATATTTCTATGGCAACACTTCGGAAGTTGCTGTAGGTTTGACTAGGCGTCATCACCTTGCCATCAGTTGGGATAACAGTCAAACACTAGCCTACTTAATTAATTTAAAAAAACTCCTTTTCTATAAAAGTTGCAAATCGCGCAATTCCAATTGCCGCAGTAACCGCGTACAAAAATCTTATTGAGATCCTCACTTACTCACTGAGAACTTAGTTAAATATGTCAGAGTTGATTTTAGTTTAGTTTTATCAAACAAAACTCATTAAGATGAAGCAAACAGCCAATCTCTGCGCGTGAGTTCTTTGTTATTACACTGCTGCAACGCACACGTATAAATCATGTCAAGACGAAAAAAATTCCGCGCAAAATTGCGAAAATAAAAAATCTTAGCTTTGGACTTAAAGATATGACCTTGCATTTAATACTAGAGGACTGTTTCTTAGCACCTGTGACAGATACAATAATTTAGTGCATTTGCAGACGCGGATCCAGCCTTGTGTTGTTAGTTTGTTTGTCGGTTTGTTTGCCCACGATCCTAATTGAAATCGAGGTAAAGTCAAAATAGGAAAACACACCGTCCGTGATTCGGAACGCACCGCGGCACACACCTAATATTAGCAAGCACATACTAATTATTTAATATTATATTATTGTATAAATGCGAAAGTGAGTATTGTTTGTTTGTAACGCTTTCACGCCTAAACCACTAAACCGATTTCCAAAATTCTTTCACCGATGGAAAGCTATATTATCAGCATAGGCTATATTTTATCCCTGTATTCCCACGGGAACGGGAACTACGCGGGTGAAATCGCGGGGTGCAGCTAGTAATATTAGAAATACGAAAGTGAATTTATTTGTTTTTTGTTATGCTTTCACGCCTAAACCACTTAACTGATTTTAAAAATTCTTTCACCAATGGAAAGCTATATTATCAGCGAGTAACATAGGATATATTTTATCTCCGTATTCCCACGGGAACGGGAATTACGCGGGAGAAACCGCAGGGCGCAGTTAGTAACTATATATTTGCACATTGTAATTGAGTGATGCTGTATTGGTGGTAAGTAGGTAAATAAGTAAAAATGGTCGTCTAATTATTTTGTAAACGTGTCTTTTGTTCCTACAGCCTGTGTGCGATCCACACATTATTTATTTATTTTAATTTTTTATTTGTTGTTGTTATTTTTTTGTGTGTTAATGTGTTTTTCATTGTTGTGTGCAGTCTGTGTGAATAAATATCTTCTTTCTTTCTTAGTAGGAATTCAATGTATCGCGAGCGATTCGCACTTAGCCGGTTTTTGTGTGGAATATTTTGAGGGCTGACTCCGCATGAATAAGAAAGTAGGCATTTGTTTTGTCAGTTGGGCAAGAGCTAGTCTACCATTTCAACATTAACAGCTTCGAAAGTTGACGGTAATGGACACCCATCCGAACGGTGACCTCGGTGAACTTTGTTTAAATAACATCGCTATCACATTTGGTCCTCACCACATGCCACGTAGAGGTATGCAAACAACGTTAACACTGGGTCAGGGTTAGTGATTACATAAACCAAATAAATTAGTTGCTAACCAGTTGATAAATAACAAATGACCGATTCAAAAACAGTAAAAACTTCTTTTTAACCGACTTCAAAAAATGCTCAGTGGGATTTTGTTTCCGTACTTGCGTAATTTGCTCTGGGAAAACGCACATATCCTGAAACAAACATGAATAAATACGATAGTAGGTTGTCCGGAAGAGATCGCAATAGACGATAAGGATTCTGACAGTTTATTTTGCTATTTGTTTATGTTGTTGGGGGTTCCAGTTGCTCGCGTCCGTAGGTGTGTACCCTTTGATTCCCTACACGTACCGCCTGCTAGAGGAGCAACCAAAAGTAGCAGTAGAACTTGTGCCAAGTTCGTCCGGAGAGGTACTGCCACCACACCTGGAATCTGTCGCCAAGCAGTAGTGCTCGCATTACTGTGTTCCGGTGAAAGAGTGTGTGTGCCGGTGAAATCACATGCACATGAGACATAGCTTCCATTTGACCTTAAACTGTCTTTATAACTCTTCTCTTGCCATGTCTAGGTAGGGAACTATAAATTTTATGTTCTGTGGAGGTTACGGTATGTTTGACGTGCGAACCAAACAATTTTGATGTTTGGAAGGCAAATATTAGCGATCACCCAAACTCTATTAAGTAAATATTCCTTTACGTAGGAGTTTGTAGGTGAATAAATCTATACGTGGGTACATTATGAAATTGAGGTTTTTAACCAAATTAAAAAAGAGAACTTGTCAGTTTAACTGAATGTATTGTAATGTTTGTTATCATCGCCAACTGTGTACCAAGGACCGTATTTTAAGTCGATGTGACGTGCTATTGTACATATAGGTAATTATATCTTTGCAATTTCGAAACGCTTCGAGTAAAAAATCAAACATGAAAAATGTAAAATATTTCCTACAACCTGCCCAGATGTTTTCCTGTCTTGATTGACAATTTGACTTTAAAATGCTCTTCCAATTTTCCCGATATTCGACCATTCCCGAAAATATTCAAAAACAAAATATGTTTTACAAATTTTTTCAAGTCCCGAGAACAAACTTCATGCCCTAGCTTCGAAAGCAGGGCTACTACCAACGCAGCCACGAAACCGTCTAATAATAAGAAAACGTGTTTAAAATTCCCAAAACAAAGATAACATTATTCTAGCAACTTACTAAAGTATGATTGTAAGAATTGTAACTAAAACAATACACAATAGTCAAGTATGTGTATTACGCAGGTAAGTGGTGTTTAATTGTTGTGTCAACGCGGCCCTTGCATCGGACGCGTGTAGATTACGAGACAAAGTTTAATTACGCTTACAATCTCGCAGTTATTTGAAACATGGGTGACGAGAACGTGCTACAATAAAATCCTTTCTTACCCGACTGCGTCAGAAGGAGGGTTAGGTTTTTCGAGTGTATGTATGTATATTTCTTTGGCACGTTATGTAGCCTAAACGGCGTGGTGGATTTTAGCTTGAGATGTGTCGTTAGATTCGATATAATTGTGAAAGTGACAGTGGCTTTACGAAAATTACGATTACTAATTACGAAAGTAAAGTGGCCATTTCTGGCGCCACCTTATAAGTTATTTTTTCTCGAAACCACTCGAATGGGATGTATAAAACTTATGCCAGCCGGTAACCGAACTCGGGACTCCACGCTTCGTAGCCAGGGTTCGTACTACAACGAAGATACAGAGCCACCTTTCCGTAATTAGTTAATATTATGAATATTTATAGACAAACATCATCTGACGCGACGGTCAATAGTCAGCACATAAAAAACCCAGAAGTACGGTACCTATCTACTAATCAGCAATTACTGACTGTAATTAATTTGGTTCCCGGGTCTGTATTGTTTAGTTATACAATGCACAGTTTTTATGCCTACATTGTTTGGTGGAATTCCGCCATTTTGGAACGATTGACATAATTCTGTCGTGGTAGAATGCATGGCATGTCTGTTGCTTGTACATTCTGTTAAGTCCCGAATACAGTTTAGTAGAAATGGATCGATCGATTTTTAAATTCAAAGATGGTTAAATAAAGTTCTTTAAAATACGTTTATGGATGTTTTACTTTGCGCTATCTAGCCTCAAATTAAGCACAGGACGAGCTGAAGGCTTATCAGATGATAAGTGGTTACCTCCGCCCATAACAACAGCCACACAACCTAGGTCTTCCGACTCGAGCCTTATCCACCGGAACACATACGAGTGCACCATTGCTTGGCGGCAGATTACCAGGGATAATATTTCTCCGGACAAACTTGGCACATGTTCTACTGCTACTTTTAGTTGCTCAGGCACCACCCAGGTGGTTCGTATAGGGATACTAGAGGGTTCTCATCTACGGACGCGAGCAACTGGACTATGGGAAACCAGATTACAGTTAAGTACACTTTTTGTGTGTATTGAACACTTAGATGCAGAAGAAACATGGGAATCGAATATGAGACCTACAGCGGAGAAGGCAGATCTACTACCAACTGAGTCATGAGGTTGTCAGGGCAGTCTAAAAATAGGTACATTGCGTGGTAGATGACATGGATTAGCAAACCAACGCATGGCTACCGCGATGGCAACACTGAACGTTTGACGCGCTGCATGACTAAATAACTATCAAAACAGTAGAAACCGTTTATTATGACTTCGCCTATGTTGACGAACCTCTTAATATGAAGTGATTATACCGCTTAGTTCGGTTTTCATATTAAATTCTTTATAACAAAGTCGGATATAATGACTTGCAATGAATGATAATGACTTGTGACATGCGACATGTTATGACCTATTTTTAAGCATTTACTATTGAAGAGAAAGGTGCAATTATGCAGAATAGAAAATGGAGAACCAAACTCATCTCTTGCGAAAGAAATTTGCCGTTGGTTATTCGACAATATGAATGATTTAAAAGAAAGTTGTTTATTTTCTAAGAATATGCTTCGTGCTTTGTATGACGTCCGCTTAATATGACGTGTTAATGACTTCCCTTTGATATCAATATAAACGGATTCTATTGTATCTCGAAAGAGTAGATTTAAATTTATACCACTACTGTTTAGCTAAATAATAACCGGTTAAACTATTTATTCTGTGTTGAAGGTTGGAGCAGACGATATCTTAACTAACAAGACAGCTAATATGAAAAGTGACTGTAATTTGACATACCTGTGCATGTAAATCATGTAATGTGCCTAAGGACCTCCTGTAACATGTTATATGAGCATGGATATACGAATATGCGTTCAACTTTGACTTTTCCAAACGTTACTCGAGATAAAAAGGACTCAAATAAGTTTGTTGTTAAGTGGTTACCGCCGCCCACTAACAACAATAATAAGGACTATTACTATTATGTCGTTTTTTTAAACCTTTACTTACTCATGCCCCTGCTCTAGGATCTCCTGTCTCGCAGATGGCATGGAGAAACACAGAAACGCAAAACAAACACCGGAGTACAAATTTCTTGCTTACAACACAAAGTGTGTCCCAGCCGGGAATCGAACCCGGGACCCCTCGCTTCAAAGGCAGGGCTACTACCAACTAAGCCACGGACCCGCCTAAAACAAAAATTGAACCTACTACCTTCACTTTAGACAATCTCTAGCTTATTGTTATTTGTTACGGTTTGAAGACCATGAAATTAAGCGAAAGTGAATATGGAGTGGAAGAGCGATTAAAGTATCAATTTTGTATTTAATTCATGGTTTTAAATTATTATTTTAGTCGTAAATACGAGTTAACATAACTCTGTAACCGACTCCAAAAATATTCTTGACTAGTTGCGCGCCGCATTTTAATCCGCGTAGTTCCCATTCCCGTGGAAATACGGGGATAAAATATAGCCTATGTTACTCGCGGATAATGTAAATTTCAATTAGTGAAAGATATTTTAAAGTCAATTTAGTGGTATAAGCGTGAAAGCGTAACAAAAAAAAAAAAATAAACAAAATAGAAATTTATCTCAAAATTTTCCGCCGAAATAATGGCGGATTATTAAATTAAGGTTATTTAGATTTTTAATCTGTGCCTTGTAGATTATTTTTCGAATATTGGCCTTGACAACTTTTGACGGGCTTTTGGCGAGAGAACCTACCTACTAGAATTATTATCATAACGCTCCGTTGTTAAACAAAGTCCAGTTTCATAGATTTGGATTATACCTAAATTTAAATACCTGAGGAGTTGCGATTTCGTCCACGTGGAGTTTAACAATTTTTCTCGTGGGACGCTATTTATTTTTCTAAAATAAAAGTCTTATATCACCAGCTATCTACCAGAGAAAGTCCCATCACAATCAGTGCAGCCGTTTCGGAAGCCGGTATTCGGAATAATCATACAGAGACGAAAATTTTAAAAATTGATTTTTTGTAAAAGTTTCCTAATATAATTTCAAATGCATTTAGTAAAAATCTGTTATTTTGTCATTAAAAACAGACACTAAAATTTTATTTATTTGTTTATTTAACTACACATGTAAACAATTAAGCAGAGCCCCAATAGGAAATTTTGCCTAGTGGCACGTAGTAGGTACTAATACACTTTCTGTGATTGTAGATTACATTTGCATGGGAATATAGACGTCACAAGGGGTGAGCACAAGCGTATCAACGTCATTATTATCCGACAAATAACTTAGCTGAATCTCTCTTCTATTATAATAATAATTAATAACCCATTACAGTAACAAGACAAGCTTACCAATATCCAACTTTCTAAAAGAATGTGATAGTTTTTTTTTTATTTAACAGGAGCATATATCCGTTATATATTCAACCAGTCGCACCATAAAAACTTTTTAATTTTTTACAAAAACTAGTCGCACGATGAGCATTCTGCCTGAACTTGAAACCGCGGTATTTTTTTTTTATAAAATGCGCACTAACCGGTACATGGTGTTCGCTCGGCGTTTCTCAGGAGAACAGCCTCTGGAAGTCGCATCCACGACTTTTAAAGTCTATTTATATTAAACAACACTTTGGAACATCCGACGCTACGGGATTAAATTAAACATGGGTTAATAGTGGTCAGATTGCAAGAACAAATGTATCTATTTTTTATTTTTTAAATACCAAAATTTGCATTATGCATCTTTAGGAATCTATATTTGCCCAAAAAATCTCTGAAATAGGTATATCTATAAATATGTTAGTTTCAGAAATATCAATCCACCAAATTATAAGAAAATACTGTTTAATTGAATAACTATTCACTCAAAACATGTTCAAAATTATGCCTTGTTTGATTTAAGTTATCAAATGCGTATGTTTTCACGTTTTTCTCTGAACGATCACACGAAATGTTTTTTTCGCGCCAAACCACAGGCAACTGAACTGGATGGTAGTCACATAGCCAGAAATGGAGGGGCGTGAGACTTTAATAATTCATTGTTTTGCATGTTTCTTTACGATCATTCTACGATGAACTTGAAATGATTATATTCCCATAATATGAATACCAGTTTCACACGAACCGGAAAATTTATATTAATAACAATCTGTATTAAATAATTTTGAACGTTTACACACTCATAGCTCTGCACTAGGATTCCCTGTGTCGCAGATGGCATGGACAAACACAGAAACACAAGACAAACGCCCAAGACCCGAGAACAAACTTCATGCTCACCATACAAAGTGTGCCCCGGCCGGGAATCGAACCCGGGACCCCTCGCTTCGAAGGCAGGGCTACTACCACTAAGCCAAGGAGCCAAATAATAACAACATTAAGAATAGAATGAGGCGCAGGTGTAGATTGGCAGGTAGCAAGCTTCGTCGGAATTCTTAAAAAAAAAAAACTACAAGCTAGTGGACCCAAATTGCATTGCTATTTGTTTGTTTTTATTTATTTATTGAGGCAATTATTACTTTAAACGAGCAATTCTTGTATCTTATAATGTATGAAGACTCACTAAATAATAAAATACCCTATTGTCTTGTTTTTACTGACTACATTAGTTAAATCTCATGGACCCATCGGGAGTTCATGTAAGAATACTTAAAATTATATTAATATTTTTCATTAACCTTTGGGAATAAGCCATTTGAACGAGCAATTCTTGTAGGTACTTATATTGGTTACACGTATCTATATCGGAAACGGCTTAACGATTTGGATGAAATTGTGTATTAATGGTTTTCCTGTTTAAGTTTACCTGTCTTACTTGTACGCATAGTATTACGCTTAAGTATTGAAAATAATACACTGACAATCAAATTGTAAGTATAGAAGAAATAAATATTTGTGGGTTCAAGGAAAACCAGCGCTGTCCCTGTGTTACTACTAATTATTTACTAACAGGTCCAGTCTGAGACGGGGACCTGTTTGACAACATCCACTGAAGTGAAAAAAATTACTACTAAATTAAGTTATTTAAAAAAAAATGTTTATTTCAATAAATGTTACAAGATGTATTATAGATACGTTGCGTGTTGCAAAAAATATTGAAATATACTGTTCAACTATAGATAGAGTTGCTCGCGTCCGTAGGTGTGTACCCTTTGATTCCCTACACGTACCCCCTGGGTGGTGCTAAAGGAGCAACCAAAAGTAGCAGTAGAGCTTGTGCCAAGTTCGTCCGGAGAGGTACTGCCACCACATCTGGAATCTGCCGCCAAGCAGTAGTGGTTGCATTACTGTGTTCCGGTGGAAGGGTGTGGCTGCCGGTGAAATCACATGCGCATGAGACATATCATCCCTGTCTTGAGTGATGTACGCAGCAGGATGGATGCGACTCAGTAAAGATTTGGATCTCATACTGAGTCGCACGCATTATTGTTGTCATGGGCGAGGGTGATCACTTACCATCAGGTGGGCCCTCAGCTCGTTCCGTCACTTATTAACATAAAAAAAAAAAAAAAAAAAAAGAGAGATAACTAATTCCTAATAATGCCTACCTACTTTCAAATTTTTTCTCTTTCTTCTTTACTCCCTTTGTAAAGATCTTGTGTAAATATTCCGAGACTGATAATATAAAATGTATGCATTTACACTAATTATATTATAGTAAGATTTACATAATTTGTCGTGGTTTTATATTCTAGGTAGTTATTTAGATTAATTAATGCTCAGTTTACAAGAATCACTAATGACCGAACACCGTTGCCCATCAAGCAAGCTTGATAGGTGATGTTTTCACGTTACCAAGTTATTTTTAAGAATTTAACGGAAATAAAGATTTTAGTCGGCGACGCCAGAAGAATGAAAAAAAAAAAGATTTTTCACTTTGACTTTGACATTAGCGTATTAATTGGCTAACCCAATCCAAGCCATACAATAGGGAAATAGGAAAAAAAATATAAAGATGAGGACATATAATACTAGGGGATGTTTTACCTTTTCGTGTTCTTATATTTACGTTAAACGTTCTAAGACCATATTAAAAAAAAAAAAAACGGTTCTCAGCCCGTGTGTGTAACACGGTATACGCTCACGAATTTGTTAACTTGTGTGTGTAAAATTTGACGAGTCCAAATGATACTCGAGATCTAAAGGAATAAATGAGTTTGAGTTTGTGTCACAGGTGGCACGTAAAAACACTAATGCTCAACTTCATGGCCACGCTTAACGCTTGTTAAATCATTGTGTTAATATTTATGATGCATAAAGGATTATTTCTTAAACAATGCTAGTTATTTCCAGGATGTAATTGATACGTACTTCTGTAGGCATTCATTAAAATATTTTTTACTTATTATCCAATGCATAACGACCATTTGCCCTTATATATCGACCAAATGAATGATTTTCCGTAGACTTATCTAACAGGAAATCATAATATCTATTATTTCTAAACTTTGCGTTTTGTTTGACTAAAAAACCTGATAACCAGTCGATATAAAAATAAAAAAAAAACTTTTGGTTACGTTAGATAATATTAGAAAATGCTTTAGCATTAAGTCCTCATTATAAGAAGAGTCGTATCTCTTTGCGCCCGTCACCTGAGACAGGGATGTAACGTCTCTTGCATCTGTGATTTCACCGGCACCCGCACCCAACCACCGGAACACAGCATGACAACAGTAATGCAACTCAGTATAAGATTATACACTGAGTCGCACTCATCCTTTCTGTGTCCATCACCCGAGACAGAGATGATACGTCTCATGCGCATGTAATTTCACCGGTACCCACACCCTTCCACCGGAACACAGTAATGCGAGCACTACTGCTTGGCGGCAGATTCCAGGTGTGGTGGCAGTATGTCTCCAGACGAACTTGGCACAAGTTCTACTGCTACTTTTGGTTGCTCCTTTAGCACCACCCAGAGGGTGCGTGTAGGGAGTCTAAGGGTACCTACGAACGCGAGCAACCATCTCTGTCATTTAGTTACATCCTATCACACCGGTAGGGAGTAGGCCAGTGTCAACATATGAACCCGTTTCCAACAGTTAGTCCCTACAGTTATTTTGGACATCGTCCAGACTTTGTCTATTGTTACGCGAATCATTTAACCTAACGGAGTCCGTTAGAATTCCTACGCCTTGTATAGATTCCAAAACATCATATTTCTATATTTAAGCTACCACGTTCAAAGATATATTTTACTCTTAAACTCCTTAAGAAAAATGTAAGAAAATAAGCTGTGTAAGTCCTAACAAGAGACTTATTTAATAATCTATAAAACCTATTCCCCCTTTTTTTTTTAATTTATTCCATAAAAATTCTAAAGTACAAACGCTGATGCCGTCACGCTTATAAGTTTGGCCCATATCTTGACACTACAGAACCGATTTTAATAAAACTTGCACTGTTTCATAAGTTGGATTAAATAAAAGCTAAAAAAAAATGGCTACAGTCAAATTTCCAGCAACAATTTAGAAATGTTGACGGTTAAAAATGCGCTATTGAGCGGAAGTTCCGGGGCCCCGTAAGGTCGGGGGCCCTAGTGCCCTTAAAGTAAAGACGATACTGATCATTTGCACTACAAATTATCGTGTCCACCCAGTCCGATAAAAATATAGACCGAAACGTGTTGCTTATTTTATTTTGTCTGAGAATCCTCGCTCGTGGTCATAAAACGTTGTTTTTTCCGAACCAAGGCCGGTGCGATCATAACTTACTGATGGTCAATGACAGAAAATTACTCCCCTATGTGAAGAAGTGAGCTTAACCAGTAATATTTATGTGTTTTTTTAATAACCTTGTAAATGACGGATATTTAACTATGTAAATGACACAGATTACAAATAAAATAACTTCTAACAGAATTAAAATTAATACGCGTTGAGAGTCCACTTGGAAGCTAGGAAGCCACAGATATACACAGATGTAGGCACGTCACTATAAAATTATTTTAGTCTATAGACATAAAAAGCAATACCATAACTAAACACAACATTTCATCCAAATCCTTATAGCCGTTTTCGAAATATATATATAAACAAGAATTCCTCGTTAAAGTATTATAAAAGTACCTGGGCGATCGAGCTACGCTCGGATTTTATTTTGTAAAATGGTGTTGTTTTTGTTTTTTTTTTATAGTAACTGTAGATTACCAGTGAAGTTCCACAAAAATTAACGAGATGGCGCTGTATTCGACTTTCAGCATTTTTTTTTGTAAAATTATGCGTTTTTACAAGAAACACAATTATACAGGTAAACTTATACAGACATCTTATCACAAAATTTCATCCAAATCGTTGGAGCCATCTCCATATCCCAATTAGATATAGTGCGCCATTTTGATAGTCCCGTTACAAATGCCAAAAGTTAATTGTATCCTTATGTTAAGTTAATCCTATCATTTAATAATACAGTCTACAGCATTTAAATATACAAGACAGTAGGTGCTTATAAATTTATATGTATATTTCAATGAATATTCAAACAAGCGAACTGATATAAAAAAAAAACTAAAATACCTACTTCGATATTTTCTCATGTTACTATATACACCTTACCGTTTCAAAAAAGAAACATCCAGATCTGTATACAATGGGCGAAGAAATACGAAACTCACATTTTTTCCAGTTATTTTGGTTGAACATCCAAACTATTGAACCGGTTTTGATAAAATACGCTTTCACGAACAATTTAAAAAAAAAAAGTTTTTTTTTTAAATTACTAAGAAACAAGGTAACAAAAAAAATACACCCGAATTTATAATCTTCTTTGGAAATCGGTTGTAAAATAAAACTGAACAAAATTCAGTTGTAATACCGCCGTATCGATTACTCATTTTACTAGTATCGTATCATCCCTACTCGCTCATCCGACCTTCGATCGAATTCCACATAATTACGCATTCAATAACAGACAGCGTCGTAAAGAAACGAGTTCGGACGTAGCCAGACTTGTTCTACCTAGGTAATAAAAAATAATTTATGTATCAAAAATATGTAAGAATTAAGGTGTGATGGGAAATCTTAAGACGCCATAGGCACAGGAGAATCTATAGTTACTGGAAACCTTTCAAAGAGCTTTCAAGATTATTTTAGAACCCTATAACCTGACCTAACCTAACCTAACTCAACGTTAGAGAAAAAATATTTTTTGTAAGAACAACAGTTGTAATGTTCGCAAACTGTAAAGCTCAGAAAAAAGACTCGAAGGAAGCGAATTCCACTCCATATGAAGCCTTCAACGTCTTCCTCTCCTTCTATTGCAGTTTTTTTTACAATAAGCGTCAAAACAGATGAATGAATATTATAAAACTTGACTATGTTTATGTTGATATGTCAAAATAATGCTATGTCCCTACTATAGCACCCTACCCGACACTGCGGGGTAGAATGAAAAACGATTTTTGAGTATCGACACTTTCTAAAACAATTTTGAAATACGTTAAAACAAGATCATTCCACAAACAAAAAAATATAAAATCCCCCGTTTTGGCGTAATGGTAATGTACAGTCTTTTCAGTAAGTACAGTTTCTTTTTTTACATCAATCGCCTGAAAAGATCTTCACAAATTATAGCTAAGAACCATATCTAACAGAAAAAACCGCATTACAAGTGGTCCATTTGTTTGGGAGTTACGTTGCTACGACATACACACTACAAACTTATAATCTTTTTCATCGAGAGTTTTCAACACCATTTTAAAATATTACCGTTTAAAATGTCAAAAATATTTAACCTGTGTACATAAATTAAATATTTTTGATATTTTCTCCTCAGAGTTCGTAACCACAGATAATATAATACTCGTGTGAACCCGCGCTTTCCGTTCAGAAATTAAATATCTTACATAGATTAAAAATTCCACCTTCACGCTCAAACGGCTCAACGGATTTGGATGAAATTTGGTACCTGGATAGCTTTTACCTCGGACTAACACATAGGCTATTTTTTTATCCCGAAAAACCGCGGGGAGCTAGTAGACAGTAAAGAATAAAAATTAACTGTAAATATTATTCTAGAAATGTTCGCTTCGCTTCATATCTTCATTAGCAGCATCTTCTATAATTGTAGAAAAACTCAGTCATTTGTTGCCCTTCGCTAGGCAGCTGGCATAACTACACAGCAAACTGCCATACGATGAGCCGCAACCGACAAGAGTCGCTTCACATCTTCTTACTTCTTGATTCTTCTTGAGTCTTCTTGAAGCATTTGAAGTTTTTTTATAATAATTATTTTTTATTGTAAATCTGTTTTGAGATTTGCAGATCTGCGTTGATTACCTATATTTTGATATCAAACACGACATGATTTCGGTATGAAGGTACATGAAGGTAGATTTAATATTGTTTGGAAATTACTACTAACGGGGCGACCTGATTTATAAACGCAATTCACGACAAACTACCTAAATTGCATTTTGTCTTTTTCTATAGAATACAAAACTGTGCCTGTGTATATCAAACATGTCACAAAATAAATACTAAACACAATTAAATAATTATTGTTATTGAATAAGGCGCTATATATTCTACACAGGTTTTTTATAAATAATTACCAGTCGAAGAGTCATACCTATATTATATCGCCGTACTGGTATTAAATTATTTATTATACATTAAATTATTACTCGAAGTCTAGGATACCATAGACAACTCGCTAAAACTTATACAACACTAAACAATAATATTAATTTCTTACCCAATTAAAATAACAACACAAAAAATCAAAGAACACTAGAATAGACATTAGTGTCTTTGATACCGAAAAAATCGATACCAGTGAGCTAAACGAAAAATTAAACGTTTCATAAGGTCATCAAGGGATAAAATTAAACTCACCAGTCCTGCCTCTTGTTGACATAGTTCAGCTAACCATGTCGACCCAAAGCACCATCCAGCCGACAGATACGAATTTATCTTCGGGCCTAATGATTAATTGACAGAGATAACTTGACAGAGATGGCGGGGGCCAAGTCCGAGATATTATCCAAACGATCCTCCTAAATATCCAACAAAACGCTGACAAACTGAGCTACAAGTATATTAAGGCAAGGATGCCTCCAACTTATCGATTAATTATAGCTGCTAGTAATAAACAAAGTAATATTTGTCATCGGTAAATACTTTTTTTTTATATTGGTTTGTTTGATATTATCAGTCTATAGTTCGCGATACACAAGGTACCTTGGCGACAGCTTTGTTTTGACGCTAGTTACTTGCAAAGTATGTCACTTAGTTTTGTTACAATTGAAGTCACAAATAAACATCGACTGATCATCCGACCCCGCACAGAGTCAAAAGTATTTTATTCGTGATTGAAAAAGGCATTCCAAATTTAAAATACAAAAATAAGCTGCAGCCATTTTAGTAGCAACAAATATGCAACTAGATAGGTACAATGATGACGTTTGTGTTCTGACAATTTTTTTAAACGTAGCGTTTTGTTTTGGCTGCGGCCTGAACTTTGAAAAATGTCATATTCACCTGATCCAATGCGTTTCCGTGCTGAGGCGACAGTACACTGCTAGTCCACATCAGAGTCCTGCCAATAAATACGGGTTATCATGAGGAAAGCCACGGCTGCTAATTAGGGACTGGCAGTGGTCGACGGATTTTCAAACTATATGGATATGTGGTGGGGACACAGTATGGGACTGTCCCGGGATTCTGGACTTCAGTGTTTTATGTTGGCTCTACGGGATTCCTCTCGGAAGATGATAATCTTTGAGTATTTATAAATCGTGCATGAAAAATCTTGATGCAATTTAAAAATATCTTCTTTGGGATGTTAACGTACAATATTTGGGATTTGGGATTTTATGAAACAAGGTCATAGTCAAAGTTAAATTAGTGTAGATCATCTGTGTTTCATTCACAAACTGGGCTTGAATCCTAGATATCAATTGGTTTAGAATTCAAAAGACAGACGAATATAATGTATCGCCCAGCATTCTCTTTTAAGGCCGCAATTGAACGGCAATACTCGTTATCTATGTTTGTGTCTAATGGCACATGGTGTCATGGTGTTATCGCGAGACCTGAGAATATTTGTTTTCTAGATGCAGATGAGACTACACACATGAGTTCTTGTATTCCAGGAGCATTATGGCCGTCAATTGCAACTTCGTAGAGGCTGCTAGAAGGTATCCCAGAATAGGCGCATCAGGTGGATTTATGCATATTATGATCTACACATATTCATCGGGGCACTAAGCGTAAAAAAAACCATTAAGTAATCCCACGACTCGGGATTCTGCGACTGTCCCATCCCTATAGAGCACAAAATAAAATGTTATCGCATCGTAACAGGAAACACGACAGGAAGAATAGGAGCAGCTGCCGATATGAGCACATTTTACTGTTTCCAATAATTATAACTAAACTATTCATAATTGGCTGGTTAGTTCGGCTACTGGCTGCATTCGCCTTTCTAGATACTGACCGCTGTTTGGCGCCATACTTTGTATTAACGCTTGGTCTTGTAGGTACATTTTTATTTTGACAAAAGAAACGTTTCCCATTATTTAAAAAAAAATCTATTTGAATTAACTTTTTAGATTTAAAAAACAAAAGATTGATTTATTATAAAAATAGAAAAATAAACGATTTCAAACGTTCGAAGACATTATACGGCGCCAAAAATTCTGTGTTTTCAAATTTTATAATGTTGTAATACCCAGTGTTACTCTCGCATTTATGCCGAATCTAACAATATCTCTCGATATTGTTGGATAGGCAAAATCCATCAAGTCGTTTAGGCTACAGAGCGTGGTAAAGAAATATACATACATACATACACTCGAAAAACATAATACTCCTTCTACAGTAGTACGGTAAAAACATAGGTACATTCAAATTGAGAACTTCCTCCTTTCTTGAAGTTGGTTACTATCTATAACTTTACGCCATTAAAGCAAATGTTGCCCAGTTCAGGCTGACATCAAAATAGTCCTTCAAGTAGGATTCGAACTCGCACCCCTTCGATCGTTATATTTGAGGACTCTGTAGGTACTATCAGTTATTATTAGCCGATGTTGATTTTGTCAATCAATTTCGGTTGTTTCATATATCCATCATTTACTATCTAGTTTTGGTCTACTAGGCATGGCGACCAAGTATTTCTGTAAGTATCCTCGCGGATACCGTAATACAGAAATTCAGTACTATTAAATTTTTATAACTAGGAAAATGTATAAATGTGTCAGTGTTCGCCTCAGTATTACTCGTTTTTTATACTGGTATAATTTTAGGTGCTCTGTGCACTTAAAATTTATAGATATTAATAAATATAACTACATACTCATAATTAAGAAATTGAGTAACTTATTAGGTACCTGAACTGTTTTTATCACAAGTGCCTAAGTAGGTAGGTACCATTTATGGTAACATTATGAATACCTAACTGTTTTAGTCAGGATAGGTAGTTACATAACCTAAACCACTCGTTTTACGCTTTCCTGGACACAAGCGCGCCTCGAAACGGGAAGGAAAAACAATTCGGGATTTTCCATGCCATTCTTCTGTTACCTACTCCACAGATTGCACATTAATATATTTTTTAACTAAACTGGAATTCACTTGGTAATTAGATTCTTCCTTAGTAAACAATTTGTACCTATAAAGTGAAATTAAATTCATGCACCGAAAACACTTTTGTAAATTACCATGTTGCATCTAATCAATAATGGTACAGGTACTGTGTAGGTTTCGTATTATAAATATGTGGGTTTCCATAAAATAATGTAAATATTTGTCAGGCTTACCTTTCCACTGAATTTTCCCAATAGTTCGAAGCACCAACGATATTTTACAGATCCATAAACAATTAAGTTAGTACCACACTGAATAGGAACTGTCTTGAAAGTTAGCAATTTCTTAATCTTTCGACTCCGGACAAGTACTATGTATTCGGGAAATGCAGGTTTTAAGGGTGTTTTGGGGTCAGGAATGCCAATGTCAGACACGGTCAAGGTCGTTATCTGACCCTGCGCGGTACAAGGGCGTGGGTGTTGCCAACGAGAAAGAATCACATGCGCCTGGGGAAAGTTGAGAGCAATCCTACCGCGTGTGACTTCGAACAGATTTTTAGGCGCAGTGTCTTTTCAGCAGTCTCGACATTATTTGGGATTGGGAGTCGTTGCATTTTACATTTATGGAGCAGGAAGGCATTCAGATTCAGCGTGAAGATTAGCGAGCCATTCCCGTATTTGTTAGAGGACCACTTTCGGTGACACTTGGGGATCAAGTTACCTGCGGCAGTATAGTATCTTTAGAATCCCTAAACCTAAAGTAGCAGTAGACCTTGTGCCAAGTTCGTACTGCCACCGCATTTGGAGTCTGCCGTCAAGCGGTAGTAGTCGCATTACGCAGTGCCTGTTTCAATGAAATCATCATTTGATCACACATCAAATAACGTGCATCCAAATTAAGCGTGTATACCAAATTTCAGCTCAACCGGTTAAAGATACTGGTAAAATTCAGTTGCAAGATTCCACCCGGACAAACATACAATGCTAGTTATTTAAAAGCTTGTTATAACGAAATTCAGCTAGTGATTGAAAAGTCTAATGTAGAAAGGATTATTTTTTAAGTGGTAGCGTAGTTGTCACAAACATTATTACCTTAGTACTGGCGTTGAAAGCGAGAGGGTGAGAAAGGCAACAGTGCCGATTCTGTTAATGTCAAACCAAACTGAAACTAAACTAAACAATCTGTCTGTTCCATTTCGATTTTGAAGCTGTCAAGATTTCAGTTCAATTTAAGGCCAACAGAATCGACTGTTTGTCAAATGAAGAAACATTTCGTTATTTCATAAAACTCATTTTAATCATTATATACAATGTAATGATGCTATATTTATCTAAATTAACATAAAAATAAAATCATATAGTACATAAAACAGAGTTCATAAAATAAACAATAAAAATCTTTCACACGAATTGATTGCATCAAATACTTTTGAAAGAAGAAAAACGGTAGAATACAGCATATCATATTGGATGTACCTGTAATTCTAACAAGAACTTTTTCACATTGTGATCCAATTTTTTTTAACCTCATCTAATTTTGAAGAGTCAGGGTGTAGACCTTTTTTTCGGCTCGATCTACATTGAATTCAATTGAATACTTCAAATTAGAATTCTTATCGTCAAATAAAGATAGTTATAAATTGCTGGAGGAGTCTTTATGTTTTTCATATATTGTTACATAAAACTTTCAAGTTGGCGTTAATTTAATTTAATTTTAATCGTACAATAACATACATATATGCAACGGTATTATGAACAAAAATGGACACCAGTAGTTTGAATAAAATATAGTACACCTATTATTATTAAGTTTAACTTAATATACCATCTCAAATCGAGCGTAGAATAACCCCCAATTAAATAGTTTTCATTAAATTAAATTTTACAACTCACGATTTTTCATGTTATTGTTATGTTTCACAAAATAACAATAACATGAAAAATCGTGAAGTTTCCTCTAGCATTTTATTTTTACCTTCATATAACGATAAAAATTCTGAATTTCTTTAAAAATCACACTAATATTGAAAAGGCTACAAATTTTATGCATTTTTTGTTTGTGTGTTTGTCACTCCTTCGTGCTCAAACGGCTCGACAGATTTGGACGTAATTTGGAATCAGGATAGCTTATATCCTGGGTTATTTTTGATCCCGGAAAACCGCGGGCAACTCCGCGGGGCACAGCTAGTCTTTCTATAAAACATGTCACGGGCGTAGGGGCCCCCTGTCGTCTTACCAAACCACATTCAAAATGTTTAATTGTACCTACCTGCTGTGGATATGTAACGCAAAACAAAGATTTTCCTATTTTATTATGATTTTGTTGCTGACTGTACAGTATTTATTTTCGTATCAATCTGACATCGTACTCAAACAAGTTTCAGAACTATTCCTTATCTTATGCAACTAAAGCTGCCACAACCCAATACGGTTGGTAAAACAAAACAAACAAGAAATAAATGAAAAAAAAAAAATTAACAAAGTACCTGACTGCGTGAAAAATTTCAAATAATATTAAAATATATGTTTTATGTTTTTGTAATATTTTAAGACATAAACCCTGTATTTTGATAACCTGGGTGGTTTTTGAATTGAAATTTGAGTAAAGACCTTGAAAAAAAATTAACAAAGTACCTGACTGCGTGAAAAATTTCAAATAATATTAAAATATATGTTTTATGTTTTTGTTTTTGTAATATTTTAAGACATAAACCCTGTATTTTGATAACCTGGGTGGTTTTTGAATTGAAATTTGAGTAAAGACCTTGAACCAGCCATTTTAATTTTACACTCACAATACAGACGATATTCGACCTAAAAATCCATCAAGACGTTTAGGCTACAAAGCGTGATAAAGTAACAAATACATACAATCGAAAAACATAACCCTCCTGGCGCAGTCGGGTAAAAAACTACAAAAAAACTTTCATTTTTTTTTGTCATTCCATTAGTCACATGTTTACAAAGTATAAACGAAACAAGTTTACAGACAAGTTTACAGACAAGTTTACAGACAAGTTTAGCGTCATCGTTTCACAACGTAATGAGTCTGTACCTCATTTAAATAGGCCATAACAAATTTACATTTGTCAAACTAAAACAACCTTAAAGTGTACACAATAAGCCAATTATTCCCATGGCATTGAAACATTTACAGCAATAAATAATATCGGTGATAATTTTTTTTAAACGTTTACACTCATACCTCTGCACTAGGATTCCCTGTGTCGCAGATGGCATGGACAAACACAGAAACACAATACAAACACCCAAGATCCGAGAACAAACTTCACGCTCACCACACAAAGTGTGCCCCGGCCGGGAATCGAACCCGGGACCCCTCGCTTCGAAGGCAGGGCTACTACCACTAAGCCAAGGAGCCGTCAAACAAATAGTTCAAAAAACAGCTGAATGATACTTAAGCAAGTCAGTCAGTCTATCGTGTTATTTATTTGTACAATGTATTGTATTTTTTTACCAAGCAACAAAGTTGCTTTTGTTGACTCCAAAAACCTCAAACTGAAACCTCCAATGATTTGATGATGCACCGCATTCTAGTTGGTAACTCTGCCTTTGAAGCGTAGGGAACCGGGTTCGATCTCCTGCCGCGGTAACAAAATGGACTCTTTAGCTTGGATGTTTGTGATTGTGTGTCAACCTCGACACAGGGAATCCAAGTACAGGTGAGTAAGCGTTTAATTGTGTGATTGATTGAGTTCTGTTCTCGAGTATTGTACCTATAAGACCCGGGAAAGTATACAGATACAATAATAAAGCGGAGACAAACATTTAATTAAATTTTTTTTCGTAAAAACATGGCCGCTTGATATAAGCCATTATAACAATTTTAAACAGTCAATTTTTGATATAAAACCTTATACTACGTGCTTATGTTTATGCTGAGTCCAATCCTGGCAAGCATTGAACGATCGCAATCAAGGCGGCGCCCCACCCTTAACAAAAAAAAAACAAAATTTTGAAAAAAAAATAAAATATTACGGCAATTGCCGTCAATTGCCGTAATATACGGTAATTCACCGTTTTTTTTTTACAAAATACTGTATACGACAGGCCTTTCAATGCCGTATCAAGAAAAATGTAAGTGAAACGAAACGTTTTTTAGCACACAGCAGATAGCCGGGGAAATCTGAATGAATCTGAAGTTATAGAAACAATTAGAAACCTGTATGGAGAACAAACAAATGAGGAATATACATTTTTAAATTATATACGGCATTTTAGTATTTTTTCCGTTAAAATACGGCAAATCAGAATGTGACATACGGCATCCCAGATTTTTACGATAACAACACTGGTCCAATATAACATCCCACAATAGAAATTTTTCATTCAAAAACAGGATACATGAGCCCAATCAGTCCTTGTTAGTGCATAAGTTGATTATACAGAGGTTGTCTCGTAAGTAATGTCGGTTTTCATATGTGAAAATCTCTACGCCTCAATTTAAACATGTCGTAACTTGTTAAGACTTGTCTCTGATTCTATGAAGAGTGCAATTGTTTTACTTTGTTTATTGACGTTTTTATAATAAACTAGCGACCCGCCCCGGCTTCGCACGGTTAGTTAAGCATCAGTGTCGTATCGGAAACTACCCGTGCGAAGCCGGGGAGAGTTACTAGTGTATTATACATATAAACCTTCCTCTTGAATCACTCTATCTATTAAAAAAACCGCATCAAAATCCATTGCGTAGTTTTAAAGATTTAAGCATACATAGGGATATAGGGACAGAGAAAGCGACTTTGTTTTATACTATGTAGTGATTAGCTGCGCCCCACCGTGTTACCCGCGGTTGGACTTCCTACGGGAACCGTACATTTTTTAGGGATAAAAAGTATCCTATGTGCTATTCCAGACTATAATCTATCTCTGTGCCAAATTTCATCCAGGTCCGTTCAGCCGTTCTGGCGTGATTGAGTAACAAACATCCATACTTACACCCAAAAATTCGCGTTTATAATATTAATAGGATAGTATGGAAGCGAATGTCTTAACAATACACGAATTTCATATTTATCGCATTCCATACTATTTATTATTAAAACGTACTGCGTCAATAAACAAAGAGAATAATTAAAAGAAAGTAGAACAATTGTACTCTTCATAGTATCAGAGACTAGTCTTAACAAGTTACGACATGATTAAATTGAGGCGGAGGAGTTTTCACATATGAAAACCGACATTACTTATGAGACACCTATATCCCACAATAGCAATTCATCATTCAAAAACAACACAAGCCAATCAGTCCTCAGTACATTATTTGGGAAAATGATACATCAGTTAAAAACACATTTAAAACATCATATATTAATATATTTTAGATTAGGTAGTGATTGTAACACTCGAGCTTCGAATATCTATAGATATTTACCCATGGGCGTACCTACCTTCTGGCCTCGGGGGGAGAGGGGGGGGGGACATTTTTTCATACACACAAACACACCTACATGAAACATAAGGTATATGTAGTGTGTAGGGCAAACAGCCGCAAATGATCCTGCTTTATACGTAGTTAAATAAATATAAGTAAATTTGACTACGCATGCATTTTTATTTTAAATTTTCATTCCCAGGGGGGGGGCAGCTGCGTCCCCCTGCCCCCCCCCCCCCCCCGGGTACGCGCATGTATTCATCGGTCTTTATATAGCCCAGTTGGTAGTCTTTTAAACTCCCGACGAAAAGAGGGTTATGAGTTTGGTGACACCGCAGCTCTTGAACGGGGTAGGGGTACTATTTTTATTTAAAAGTAGGTTTTCTAGCGGTGGTTCTTAGATATGTTTCATCAGAATTGGTTCAACCTTTCAAGGTCGTCATTTACCATTATACCGAGTCGGGAGTCTTTACATTGTAAAATGAATTTGTGTAAATATAATGCGCACATGTCACATTTCAGTGTAGGCCCTCGTTTTCACGTTGCATTACAGACGCGACAAGCAGTAAGCTCACCGCCATCTGCGTCCCCAAAATAGCTAGCCTTATTTCAGTAAATCATTCAATAAACAACCAGCTATATAATTCAAGATTCACAAAATACATTTATGTATGAATCAATTTGTTTGCGATAGAATCGTTGCAAATTTAAATATATACTCCCGACCCAAATGTGAAAATATACGTCACACGTCCAGTTCCTATATCCAACCAACGCGCGATTTAAACATATATTACTATACATATACGTACAAAAATTACATACATATAATGACAAACATCAAATTCCTATTCGACCGCACGAAATTGCGATCAAAAGCGTGGCTATAAACTTGAATATAGGAACCGAACCGAACACACAAAAAGATCAAACTCCCAAGACAGACAATTCGATTCAAAATCAGGCTTCAGGTGGCATACAACCCGTCAAATGTCAGAATACTTTCGATAACCCTCGGGTAAGAAACTCACGATCAGCGGTCATCTATCCGAATTGCCCGCGTTCAAATGGTTAGGCGCATCGGCGAAGGCGAACTTCAGGCGGTAGGCCTCCGCCACCAGCATGCTGATGCTGGAGTCCGTCCAGTTGTGGGTGGGCACGTTCTGCAGCAGGATCATCAGACCCTGGAAGTCCCGCTCCAGCATCAGCCGCTCGCGCCAGTGGAGGAGGAACGCCGCGCACACGTACAGCTGGAAGGTGGCGAACCCGTCCGACTCGGCTAGGTAGGTGTCCCACAGGCGGATGGTGCAGCCCAGGGGGATCTCCCTGGTGAGGAGGTTGTTCATCCACCGGAACGAGAACTGGAGGTAGTCCACGCCGTGGGTCTGCAGGTGCTCGTGGAGGGGCAGGTCGATGCGACGGATCAGCTCTTTGAGCTGGTTCACCTGGAAACATATATGTTTTTAGATGGCTCCGTGGCTTAGTTGGTAGTAGCCCTGCCTTCGAAGCGAGGGGTCCCGGGTTCGATTCCCGGCCGGGGCACACTTTGTGTGGTGACCATGAAGTTTGTTCTCGGGTCTTGGGTGTTTTTCTTGTGTTTCTGTGTTTATCTATGCCATCTGCGACACAGGGAATCCTAGTGCAGAGATATGAGTGTGTAAACGTTTATTTATATAAAACAAAGTCGGGTTTGTTCGAACACTTTTAACCCGAGAACGGCTGGAGTTTTTTTTATGTGATTAAGTGATGGAACGAGCTGAGGGCCCACCTGATGGTAAGTGGCGACCCCCGCCCATGAAATGCGACTCAGTATAAGATTTGGATCTAACACAGAGTCGCATTCATCATGCTGCGTCCATCACCCGAGACGGGGATGATACGTCTCATGCATGTGATTTAACCGGCACCCAAACCCTTTCACAGCAATGCGAGCACTACTGCTTAGCGGCAGATTCAAGGTGTGGATTATTATATAAAACAAAGTCGGGATTGTTTATATAATAATCCACACCTCGAATCTGCTGCTAAGCAGATAACCAAACGGCTGGACCATGGCAAGGTGATGGCAGTATTTCGGAAGAACTAGGTACACATGTTCTGCCACTACATTTCTCCCACTTTTACACCACCGTGGGGGACTTAAAGGGTACCAATGGCAGGATGCAATATGGACCACTCAACCTACTACATTTATTGTAAAAGCTAGCAATGCCTCTTAATTTAACCCACTTACAAGAAATTTAGGGTAACGCTGGATAGCCTATAGCCTTCTTCATATGGAACACTGTATCGTCAAAACCTAAAGATAAATCTTACATTCACATAGAAAACAGACGAGATACCGTGATTCAGTTAGTAAATCGCACAGAATCACACAGAACAAACATTTATGTTCGCACACAAATGCTTGTCCTGGGTGGGAATTGAACCACGACCTACAGCGCAGAAGGCAGAGCTTACCAACTGAACTATGAGACCAGTTAAGTTACTTATTAAGTTAAGTTTTAAGTTACTTATTCAACCTAAACATGAATTTTTTTCATTTCAGATGTTATTTCCTCATGTTCTGCGATAACCCAATAGGGATAAAAATGGTATATATCCTGTTTTGTACCGACGTGGAAAATTGTGTTTAATATATTTATAACCGTGACCAATGATTAGTAATTAAAAGGGAATTACATCACTTATTTGCCTTGTTCGGATTTTTTGTGTTAAATGGCTATTATTAAATGACAATGCGAGTGAGGTCCTCCATACTGATGACATGTATCAAAATGCCCCACCAACGGTTATAGATATTTGTTAATTTAATTTAATTGTTGGTATAATTTTAATTGGGTCTAAATGTTAATATAAAATAAATTTTACTTTGATAAATAAAAAACATTTTTAAATTTATTTGATGTAAATTATAGAATATTTTCTGATACAAATATAATATGATTATATTATTTTATAGTATTATATAATCGAACAAGTTCATAATATCTATACAAATACATGTCTGTATGTAATGTCAAAATTCACTAGTTACACCTGAAAGTATAAGGTACTTAAGAAAAAAAGTTTTTAATATGTTTGTGTGTTTGCTCCGGCTAATCTCTGAAACGGGTGAACCGATTTTGACGGGAATTACACTGGCAGATAGCTGATGTTACAAAGAGTAATTAAAGCTTATTTTTTAGCGTTAAATAATTAAAATTAATTAGAGTTCTACTTAAAATAAAACTATCTACGAAGTCGCGATGAAGAACTGGGTATTTCATAAGACTGATTTATATTTGACGGCGCCGTGGCTTAGTTGGTGGTAGCCCTGCCTTCGAAGCGAGGGGTCCCGGGTTCGATTCCCGGCCGGGGCAATCTTTGTGTGGTGAGCATGAAGTTTGTTCTCGGGTCTTGGGTGTTTGTCTTGTGTTTCTGTGTTTGTCCATGCAATCTGCGACACAGGGAATCCTAGTGCAGAGGTATGAGTGTGTAAACGTTTATTATTTATTTATTATTTATATCAGCGAAGAGGTTTTCTAAAACGAGGTTGTTAACTACACAGGCCAAAAAAAGGTACTTACCTTGTGCTGTATCCCGAGCTGCGCGAATATGTAATTGTCCTGGATGCTGTCGAGGAACTTGGAGAGACACCAGAAGGAGTCAGCCTCTATGATGTCCCGCTGCTCCCCCGTCAGCTTGTCCAGGGGGAAGTTGTCCAGCTCTTGGCCGGGGGCTGCCTCCTGGAAGCATTGGGAGTTATATGGAGAGCTCCGTGGCTTAGTTGTTCCCTGTTCGAGTCTTGGGTGTTTGATTATGCCATCTACGACACACTGAATGCACTAGGATGCAGTGTGTCGCAGATGGCCTTACAGCCTTAGGGTTTAAGGCATTAAAGCTGCATTATAATATTGTCCGCCCTTTGGGTAGAAACTAGAAACACATTGGAACTGTAAATATGATTCCAAAACCTTTGTACATGTTTTTCGGCAATAAATGAACTTTGACTTTGATTGATAACTTTTTTGTGACTACTGAAGTGACAGAACGAGCAGAAGGCCCACCTGATGGTAAGTGGTTACCTCCGCCCATAACAAAAATTCGACCTAGGTCCTTCCAACCAAGCCGCATCCCGTTGCGCCTGTCACCCGAGACGGGGATGCTAGGTTTTTTTCTAGTGGTTATTCTCTTTTATGAAGATGGTTAAAAAAAAATGAATAATGCTGACCTGCAGGAAGACCATGAAGAAGGGGGTGACGAGGTCGTTGATTCCCTGCACGTAGCCGGACGCGGGGTGGCGTATCGCCCAGATGTACAGGATGCGCTCGAACATCACCTGGGGACAAACACGATAAGTCAAGTGGTCGCCGGTGAAATTACAGGCGCACGGTTAAATCCCATCTCAGGGGCACAACGAAATTAACACGGACCGATTTTGAGGAATTTCTGTGGGACCAATCTGAAAAAAAAGTCTATCAAATAAAATCATATTTTTTCCAAATCTGTTGTTAAATTATAAGACATTATGTAGTGGTGGGTGAACTTAGCAGATCATTGTTCAGTAGATCAAAAATATACCCTTTGATTCCCTACACGTACCCCCTGGGTGGTGCTAAAGGACCAACCAAAGCAGCAGAACTTGTGCCAAGTTCGTCCGGAATCTGGAATCAGCCGCCAAGCAGTAGTGCTCGCATTACTGTGTTCCGGTGAAAGGGTGTGGCTGCCGGTGAAATCACAAGTCGCATTACTGCTGTCATGGGCGGGATTACCACTTACTAAAAAAAAAACGCAACTGGTATCCCCAATAGAACTCTGTGAAATATTCATGAATACATATTACTATATCTATAAGTTTCATAAACAATCTTGCCCCACCCTTCGTACAGAAGATCAAGGAGAAGAACAGCTAAGAAACCAAGAGGTTATTAAAACCGTTACCTGCACAGTGAGCTGCTGAAACAGCTGCACAAGCGGACTCATCCGAGGTATATCGATATGTATCTGCCTGTACGTATCGTCGTCTCTGTCTGCCTCGTAGTACTGCCGCACCAAGTGCTTGTAGTCCGCTCTCTTTCGCTCCAACGTCTCCGCGCGACGCTCCGAGTTCGCGGGTAGGTACCCGGCTAGGAGACGCCATGTTATCGCTCGCGCCTACAACAAAAAGACACGTGACAAGGGGGCATTCGTTAATTACGTGAGATGTTAAGGGGGGAGAGACGAGCCGAATCTCATCCAACCTGACGTGGGAGAGTGGGGGAAATCTTAAAAATCACACATGATTAAGGACGAGGGAAGGGGATCGAGTCAAATTTTACCAGGGGGAGGGGGGTGTCAGATAATCGTTAAAAACGCCACGTAATGGACGCTCCCCAAGTTGATTGTAACCCCCGATGAAACATTGGGGTGTTCAGTTTGTAGTGTCTGTCTGTGGCATCGTAGCTCCAAAACGTAGGGACCGATTTTGATGCGTGTTTGTAAGCTGACGTGGTCGAGATGGTTCTTAGCTATAATTTAAGATCTGTTCAGAAGTTTGATGTTCATCAGTACGTTATACCATTTCAAATAAAAATAAAAACTACTGCATTAAGAATATGGGAGCCAGAATACTAGCAGTAGAACTCTACTGCTCCACATCTGGTAATCTGCCAAACAGTGGTGCACTCACGTTGCTGTGTTCCGGAAGGGTGTGGGTGCCGGTGAAATCACATGCGCATGACGTAACATCCCCGTCTCGGGTTAGTACCATCACTTTAGTTACATAAAAAAAATTGCCGCGCGCCAGTGACACAAAAAAATCATGCAAATGGCTGCAGTCTGCAGGGCATAGGCGTATGATCACATAAACGATTTTTTTTTTATATACCTATATTTATTTATGATAACAAAGAATTGTTATTGAACACGTTTCGACCTATTATAATATAACGCTGACTCAACGAGGACAACAAAGCAGATATTTCCGTTTAATTAATACAGGATAACCTATTTGTTTTTCCGAATAAAGCCACAATAACGAGCGTTCATGATGAAATTGCGCATTAACTTTGTATAAATAATAATATCAGAACGTGCGCCGTGTAGTCTGCCGATTGACTTTGCAACAGTAAACAAATCAGGATGAAGTTCCAACGTGCCGGACAGATGACCAGGATGGAGAGGATCCGCACAGAGAAAGCTCTGAAGAAGACCACGATTGTGAAGAGGAAGACTGGAAAGGCCATAGCGAGATGGCAGAGCAACCTCGTCCGCGTGCTGGTGGAAAGAGTTTAGAGGAACCGTGGGATTAACTAGAAACCTAGGTTTAACTGCAGTGGCTCCATCTACCGCGGTCAAGGAGAACTCAATCGACTCAAGCCGTTCCTGAAACTACCGAAAATAGTGCAACCAACAGTACAGAGATGGCGCTATTAGTACATCTGCATTTTTTCAGTGAATTGAGTTAGTGACTTAGGTTTTATAGCTTGTAACAATAAAATTTTCATCTCATTTTACTTAATTAATTATAGTATAGATACTAGACATGTCTAATTAAGATTACCATTGTTATTTGCTACCTTCTTGAACTGAAGAAGGTCAGTCAAGTACATATAAGTATACCAATAATTTTACTGAAATGAGGTTTTTCACTAAACAGTTTCGACCCCCTCATCGATTGGCATCTATCATAATTATCAATTAGTTGCAAGTGTGCACGTGTGTTGATGGTCAATTTCTAAGTGTCCTTATAACTCCAATAATTGGTGGAAATTTGGTATTACTCTTTACAGGTTAATTAGCTCTGATTGTTAAATTAATACAATAATCACTGAAACATTATATAAACCACTCGAAACCTCTTACATTCATGAACAAAAAAAACACCTGATCTTGCAGTTGAGCTGCAACAACAGGAATTCGACTTGGGTCCTCCTATCAAAGTCGCATCCCGTTACGCCCGTCACTCGAGACGGGGATGTTACGTCTCATGCACCTGCGATTCCACCGGCACCCCCACCCTTCCACCCGAACACAGCAAAACGAGTACATCACTGCATGGCGGCAGATTACCAGGTGTGGAGGCAGTACTTCTCCAGACGAACTTGGCATAAGTTCTACTGCTACATCTAGTTGCGCCATTATTAGCACCACCCAGGGGGTACGTGTAGGGACTCTGAGGGTATTCACTTACAGACACGAGCAACTGGAAAAATCACTTCCTTGGAAGAAAACGATACTTGAGGTCTAAAGGAATGTTTGAGTTTGTAACTTTTGCCCTAATTAAGTTTTGGTGTAAATATGTAGATTAGTGTTTGAAAATAATCTAATTACACATACAAGTAACACTTATGTGAGTTAGGCAATTAGCAAATTACGAAGGCACATTAAAAATGCAAACAAGAGATTATGCTTAGACCTAATTTGGAAGGACAATCAAAAATCAATATTATTTTCCTCCTATCGCCTGAGCAACATTCAGCCCTTTCAGTATTGGATGGATCACCATTTAGTGGCATAGAACATCTTTGAATTGCTAATGCATCAAAATCTTTCTGTCAAAGTAAAAGAAGTAATTACTAAATAATGTAATTATATAATAATTACACTATGTACAATATTTAATGTAATTAATAAATGTATAATTTCATACCTACATATACAAAATTAGAACAATACATACATAATAATTGTATGTTTTATTATCCCTATTCCTCATAATACACTTTTTCGCTTGAGACAAGTTTTTGTTTGGGTCCCTGTGAAATCGTCTTAAATGGGTTTTACTGGGTTACTATTATTTTTTTTATTAATTTATTTATATATTTGTATTTTTCCAAAAACTTCACTGTTCTGTTTTTTATATAAAACTAAAAACCTTGCAAACATTTTCTGATGCAAATAAATGTTTGATTGATTGATTGAGTTTGCCTTTGTACTATTTATTTGAGTAATAATAAAAAAAAATATTCCCATCAACTTCCTACCAGCCACCTTCCGCAAGTGGATGGGAAGAGCCGAAGATCAGGCTCAGTGGCACTTACTTGGAGAGGCATATGTCCAGCAGTGGACTAATAAAGGCTGATGATGATGATGAATAAAATTTTCACTCAATAATCTCATATAAAGTGTGTAAAAGAAAAATAAATTTGTCACACTTAAAATTAATACTACAATGACACAAATTCATTTACAATATTGAATTTAATTTGCATTTTATAATTGTTGGTTTATGGTAATGAATGGCAATGTAAACCAACAATATCACTTTGTACCATTAAGTGAAGCAATAAATTTATTGAGTATTTGCTAACTGTCCACATAATTAAATTAATCACTCTCTTTTATGAAACATGTTTAGTTTTTGTATGGTCTAACATTTGTTAGCAGTAATGTAAAGATCAGTAATTGTAAGTGTGGTCTAAGTATTAGTGTATTATTTTATGAGAAACTAACCTTGACAGGAATTCCTGACCAGCTGTGCTGTTTCAACTCATTCAAGTCTACCACAGGGCTTTCATGAAGCTGCTGAAAACGTTCTAACTTGGATTCACTGCTCTCCTCTCTAGAGGCCAATGCAGACAGCTTCACAGGCCTCGGCCGCCCAGGATAGTGCCGTATCAACCCTGCTGCACCTTTTCTAACTTCAACCTTCTTTGGAACGTCCTCCTTTTTATCACTCTCATTGTTTACGTCACCTTTGTTTACAGTCTTTTTACGGTGCGAATTTATAACGTTTAGAGCTGCCGTTTGCGATATCGCCTTCGATATCCTAGTCTCCGCGATACCAGACACGATATCGTCATCTCCTAAGTCCCAGGCGTCGTTCACAGACGCCTGGAACTGCTGATACGAGGACCCAGACATAACCTCGTTCGCTCCGACCTTCTGACGCGGCCTGCCAGGGAGCGCGCGGTGCTGTGTCTTCCAGAATGTGTCAGGTAACGCAACGCCCTTGTCATGTTCGGGCTGAATACTTTCCATAATTTGTTGTTGGGAACATTCTCAATAACTTTGTTGAACAACACGAGAAAATTGCTAACTAGAAAATTGACATTGATCAAGCTGACATATCAGCAGTCGCAGTCGCTGTTGTGTTGTTATCTTCTAGTCATAGACAATATTTTGACTTTTGTTTTGACATTAACTTCGTTTCGTTACGAATGATTTTTTCACTTTCTATTTACTTAGCATTACATATTATAGTATAATTAGACCAAATGCAGATAAACATAGCTTAATAGACTAACCTATAGTAAGGTGTATATTCATAGTTTGTTAAACATTATTTCGAAATAAAAAAATTAAATCTTCCTCAGTCCAAATATAATAGAAGTGAAACGAAACTTAAATAGCATAGACTTCAATCATGAGATAGAGGAAAGTCTGCTCTTCCGACGTAATAAACTGTTTTCACTTACTATTTTTCGTTAGTTATTTAGGGTAAACAGGGGTGAACTCATTTTATTCACACCTTTTTTTTCATTTCAAAACAAACAAATCCAACGCTGTCTGGTAGAACTGTGAATTTATTTCGACAAACTTTATTTTAATTCTACCTATATTTAGGTACATTATCAATATCAGCGGCTTCTCATGTTACAACACTACAGTTCCAATTCAAAGCATAAAATTAAAACAGTTTCGTTTCTAGGTGGCTTGTTGGATCAATGATGGTATTCAATTTTAGTTTCAGCATAAAATCTTGTGTTTAAAATGGCAAGCCCTAATCCAGAAGATTCTTCTTCAATGTTCTTGCAAAAAGGCGATGGGAATCGAAATAAAAGCCCAACAAAGACGGAGTCTTCTTCAAGAAAAAATTCTATGCCAACCAACATGCCTCCTGAAGTCATAACAGTGAAAGACTTCTTTGATTTCATGAAAACTGCTTACCAAGTGTACGAACATTTAGAAGGCGATGAAGAAGAAGGGTCCAAAATTAATTGGGAGGAACTGACAAAATTGACTGTGATCAATCACGTTATAGAGCAACAAGAAAGGGATCTCTTGCATCAGTCTGCGTTTATTGACCCAAAACAAATAATCAGTAAGAGCGATACGACTTTAGAAAAGAAGAAAACAGAAGAACGGGCAGAGAAGAGGTACAGTTGCAGCGAAATAGAAGGTAAAAATATATTATTGTATTTTTAATTAATAGAGCCACCTTGTGGTTGTGATAAGAACTAAGTGGTTTGTTTCTCAAAAATTGTTACAGGAAGGGGCCGAAGAAAATCGCTGCCACCAGAAGCAAGGGTGGAAATGCTTGGGGTTTGGACAGAAGCTAATTTAAATTGCAAATTAAATGATGTGGGTATTATTTTTAAATAAATAACCTATTTGATACTTGCTTTGAAATAAGATTTGCGTACCTATATTATTCTAAGTGGTAAGTATTAAAGTTGTTAATAGATGATTCATAGATGGCGCTATTCCAATTTTATATTTCAGGTAATCAACGAAGGAATTTTGGATTCTATTTTGCCTTATCTGGTGGGATACAAGAAACCATTGAAATCGACAAGCGTTTATACTCCGATAATCAAGAAAGTACCGTCGACAAGTTCAGTTGATATCAAGAAACCTGCTAGTTTCGGAGGTAAAAATCTACGCATTAAGTAGCTGAACCAGAGGCTGGCTAGCTAGCTACCTATTTTCATGTTATCCGTCAACATTCATACAGGTTTTGTTCATGAAAAAGAGTCCAGAGATCGACTTGGGAGGCGTAAATCATCTGTCGCGGCATCTCAAGAAAAAAATAATCAAAAGCAAGAGTGAGTTTTCATTTTTTAATAACAACATTAACATAAAATAAAAAATAAAAAAATTCAAATACATAGAAGAAAACTAAACAAATTCATATTTTCAACGTTACTATCAGTATCCGATATGGTCTAGTGGCTAGGATACCTGGCTCTCACCCAGGAGGCTCGGGTTCGATTCCCGGTATCGGAATAACTTTATGCATATTTTTTTTCAGCGGCGACGTGGAAATACACGTTTGTGACGAAGTCAAAGGCATGAAAAAGGATTTCCGGTGTCCTCAGAAGCTTTTGGTTTCCAAAATGGGTTACTTTGCAGACGTAACGGCGGGCCAAAGGTTGGAAGATATGGACATATCAGTGCATTGCGATATACAGGTATATAATTTAATACGTGGCACTACAAATTTACCAGCCTCTAATGTTCCCACTGCAGGGACATCGGCCTACTCTCGATAATTGAGAGTGAATGGGCTTTGATCTACCACGGGAGCCCAATCCGGATTGGTGGATGTCACATGTCTTCGAATTTATGGTTCTAAGACATGCCTGTTTCCTCACGATGTTTTCCGTCACCGTTTCGAGAACGTGGTATTGCGCACATACATTTTTCAAGTGAAAAAACTCATTGTTGCACGTGTGGGTTTGAACCAGCAACCTTCAGATTGAAAGTCGGCGTTTATGCCCCTGGGCCCTGGAAATACTATATAAATTTATTTATTTTAATCATTAGATATTCGACTGGCTGATGCGTTGGGTGAAGCGGGACAGCATCCTGGTCGCAGAGTGGCCACTCCTGGACCCTCACAACGTCGTGCCGATCCTCGTCTCCGCCTCCTTCCTCCAGGTAAGTCTTCTTTCATTCGTGACATGGTCTTAGCTTTGTTAAACTCCTGTTCCACTAGAGCCAGGCTTATAAACAAGACTACAGACAAACAGACTGTGAAACTTATCACTCCTTTTTAATCAGAGGTCAAACATTATTTCGTGTTTTCTAGATGGACCCACTGCTCCACGACTGTTTGATATACTGCCATGCGCACATGAGTGATATTGTGAAGACTTCCACCAACCTCGCGTGTCTCAGCGATGCCTTACTTACAAGGTACTACCGTACCACCTAGCTACCCCAATGCTTCCCCTTGCAGGACCGTATAAGGCCTAGAAAGGCAAACGCTGGCTACACCTTATAACGCAGGCACGGCATCATCTCGAGTCAACTATCCTGAACATGGCACGTGATAGCGAAACACGGGTCGATTGTAGGCTGGTACTGTCGCGTTGACCATCAGCGCTGACAATTGCGCGGGCGCACGCGCCTTTCGCTAACGCGCCTCTGTCTAGTGAGCATTTTATTGTCGCGCTGTCATGTCGAGTCGCGTGTACTTCGTCAGTCAGCACGACATTAAAACGGCTTGCACTGGCGGTCGGCGCTGACACTAAAGCCAGCCATATATATATATACTGACATATATATATAACACTTAGGAACTCTTGGTTTCGTCCTATACACAATTAGTTAGCGGCTGTACATAAGCCTTGTTAATTTTATAACCAACAATAAAATTTAATACAATATGTAGCGGTGTTACCTTGTCATTGAATAAAAAACTACAAATAAAAATAACAATAACGATAGAAAATTTCGTAGCTGTATTCATATTATATGTATGTATTGTACAATATCGTGGTACATAATTGTATCCAAATCCATTGAGCCGTTTGGAAGTGAAGGAGTAACAAACATACACCCACACCCACACACACTTATATATTAGTGTGTGTGGGTGTGTGTTACCGCCGCTCAAAGCGAATGCAGGTGTTTCAAATAATTTGATCAACAGACTAGCAGCAATGTACACGAACGTAGAACTGGAAGCGATAAAGGACCGCAAGGACAAGATCCAATCGCGTCTGTACTGCAAGATGATAATGTCCCTGGCGGAGCCGGTGCCGGAGACCCTGAGGGGACATTACTCCACGCTCGCCACACTCTTCAAATGCAACAAGTAAGTTTGTTGCGATGAGTAATTCATTCATTCTCATCGCATGTTTGTCCAAATGTTTTGTTTTTCTCGTATGTATTAATTAACCAATTTTTTCTTATATTTTCAACATTTTTTGAACTGTTTTCTAGTTGTTACACGCTGTGACGCCCTATAATTGCGGGACCACTATTATTTAAGACCTTTGATATTTTAAGTTGTATATTCAGTGTATCCTGGGAGTCCTTATTAAATAAATAAAGTAACTAAGACCACAAAATCAATTGGTTTGTACTTTTTTTACTCTTGAGTTTTTTTTATGTAACGAACGTGACGGGACGGGGCTGAAGGCACCTGATGTTAAAAGATTGTCAGGTCCTCCCCGACCGAAGTATGAGAAGACTCAAGTCACACCTCGTTGCGCCCCGAGACGGGGATGTTAAGTCTCAAGTGTTAAGGCGCCTGTAATTTTCGGCAACCACACCCTTCCACCGGAACACAGTAACGCGAGCACCACTGCTTGGCGGCAGATTCCAGGTGGTGATTCCAGGTTCCACTTATTACTCCTAAACAAAAATGTATCATGAAAGTATTGAAGACGGTTTTGGTGATATTTTAAATAGCCGGCCTCTCGCATGGATTCCAAGTAAACTGCACCGATTGATTCAAAAAAATGTATATGTAAAATGTATGTTTGTCAGGTGTAATAAACTCCTGGGCCGCCACGTGGCCGAGCAGGTGCCGTGCCAGCCCGCCTGCATGCGCATCGACCGACGGGGGAACGTCGTGTCTACTCACGTCAAGTAAGAGTAGACGTAATAATAGTCATAATAGGGGCTACCTACTATGTGTACTCATCCCGTAACCAGTGCCAGACTAGGGGCTACCTATTTGTACTTATCCACTGCAGGGATACCGGTCTACTCTCGATAATTGGGAATGAATGGGCTTGAATCTACCACGGGAACCCAACCCGGATTGGTAGATGTCACATATCTTAAAAATTTTGCCAGTTGATTGAAGACATGCCGGTTTCCTCACGATTTTGGGGGGTCCAGTTGCTCGCGTCCGTAGGTGTAAAAGCTAAAGGAGCAACCAAAAGTAGCAGTAGAACTTATGCCAAGTTCGTCCGGAGAGGTACTGCCACCACATCTGGAATCAGCCGCCAAGCAGTAGTGGTTGCATTGCTGTGTTCCGGTGGAAGGGTGCGGCTGCCGGTGAACTCATGCGCATCACTGGACCTGCACATTGCCCCCACAGAGACGTGTCGTGGAGCCTGAACGAGTACATCACCTGGCTGTACGGGGAGCTCCGTTCCTGGCGGCGCGTGTACTGGCGGCTGTGGGCGGACTGCCACTTCCTGCGGTGTCAGCTATGCGATACTTTCTTCCCCGCGTACCAGGTAATCTTTTTGGTGTTGCGTAATTTAAGATGGCCCCTTATTCAATTTAATGTATTATGTACTGTTTGGCATATGTTACTGGCACTGTTATGTACGCAGGTTTAGGTACTTTGAACCACTACCTACCTACAATATTATGGCCTTGAAGCTGGTCTGATGATGAAATAACATGGTTTATAGACAGGACTAATTTAAAACATTTATTTGACACGGCTATGGGTGATCTAATCTTTCCAAATCGCTTATTTCCGCACGATGCGATGCGACTTGGGTCTTTCCATACTTTGACGAAAGGACGATCATGAGATTGTATTGTTTGCAGATGACACTTCGCTTTTATTTAAATTGAAACGGCAACAAGTCGTTATTGACGATGTAAACAATGCTCTCTCTAAAGTAGTAAATTGGTTCAATGTAAACAATTTGCTACTTAATGGAAAGAAAACAAAGTGTTTAAAATTTGTTTTACCCAACGTTAAAAAAGTAGATATTAATGTTAAAATAAAAGATGAACAGTTAGATCTCGTAGATACCACAACGTTCTTAGGAATAACTTTAGATAATAAGCTTCAGTGGGGCCCACATATTGAAAGATTGTCGAAGAGACTTAGTTCTGCAGCATATGCCGTCAAAAAGATCCGCCTGCTCACAGACGTAGATACCGCTAGGCTTGTATATTTCGGCTACTTTCACAGCATTATGTCATATGGCATACTGCTGTGGGGGCATGCTGCAGATATCAACACCATATTTGTGTTGCAGAAGAGGGCTGTTCGCGCAGTTTACAATATGGGTCCCCAAGAATCATTACGGAAAAAATTTAAGGATATAAATATACTAACGGTTACATGTCAGTACATATATGAGAATGTGATGTACACTCGTAAACATATGAGCTCGTTCACAAAGAAAAGTGACAATCATAGTGTAAACACTAGGCATAAAAATAAACTCGCTGTGCCCACTACTAGGCTCCATAAGGTTAGCAATTCTTTTAAAGGTCAATGTGTACGCTTTTTTAACAAAATCCCGAGCGAAATTCAATTACTGTCAATAAATAAATTTAAAACTGTCATCAAACGTAAACTTGTCGCAAAAGCTTACTATAAAATATCAGATTACCTAGATGACAAAAAGGCTTGGGAATGAATTTGCTCCACTCTAGACGCAGGACCATATTCGCGAATATGTAGTACTGTCTCCGAGGGGTTTCTTGTCTGTTTCTTCCCCTCGGGTTGGTCGGTTAGGGTTGGAACAGACGTAAACTTAACAAATAAGATAAGCTTAAACATGAAAACTGACTGTAATTTGACATATCTGTGTGCATGTAATGTGCCTGGGAGTTCCTGTGACACGTTATATGCTCACGAATATGTGTACATGCATGTGTAAAATTTGACGTGTCCAAATGATACTTGAGATCTAAAGGAATAAATGAATTTGACTTTGACTTTGACTTTGACTTTGGTAGAGGAGGACCCGAGTCGTATTGCTGGAGTCTGCGGGGCTTATTCTGTTACTTTATTCACAAAAATCTGTTCTGTCAGATGGAATGGTGCTCCCACCACGAGCAGCCCGCGCACATGCTGTGCGTGGAGGGCGGGGCTCCGCTGGCGGCCGGCCGGTACCCCTGCTGCGGGGAGCGCGCTTACCGCTTCGAGGCTCTCACCAGGAATACGGTATACCACCTCAACATGATTCGGACGTACGATCTCGATGCAGGCAAAAGTCAAAACACAAAAATCTTGACTACCGTAGTATTGTTATAAATTTCTGGGAAACGTCAATTTCTTTTTTTACCTACGAGATATGCTTTCATATTGGTCCCATAATTTTTTTATTATAAAACGTGACAACTGGAAAAATATGACAGCCAAGTAAACGAATTTGCGTATTTCGCTTTCCTGTGACTTTTTCTTCACCCGTTGTATACCAATTTGGATCTTTTATAATAGCTGGGTGTTTTTTTTTATGTGAATGAGTGACGGAACGAGCTGAGGGCCCACCTGATGGTAAGTGGTGACCCTCGCCCATGACAAGAGTAATGCGCGCGACTCAGTATGAGATCCAAATCTTTACTGAGTCGCATTCATCCTGCTGCGTCCATCACCCGAGACGGGGATGATACGTCTCATGCGCATGTGATTCATATTCCTATATTCCAAAGGTGTGGAGGTGTGGTGTGACTGTTAATTTTAGTTTCTCCATTAGCACCACTAGCGTGTACGTGTGCATTCAAAGGGTGCTCACCTACGGACGTGAGCAACTAGATCCCCCTAATCCCTAGTAAAAGATTCGTAAATGCCAGGGCTGTCAATTCCGCGAGCACGCACCGGACGAGCGCCTGTCCACAGATGGAACTGTTCTGGACATTTACAACCAGTTTCGGGACATTATCGCGATGCGTCCACCTCAGCTGATGTTCCCTGAGAGACTGACCAAGCTCGTAGGAAGGGGTAAGTAAGATGGCAAAGGAAGGGTAACTGGTAAAACTATTTTTCTATATTTTTCTTAGCCTTTAATAATATGGTTGGAAACCATTGTATTATGTCATCTGCCTAAGATGTTTCTAAATCTCCTTAAGTATGGGAATACATCTCGTTCCTTAATTTGTATGGTCATTTAAGCAACAAGAAAGTTAAAAACAATGTGCATTCTTCTCCTCAGAGCCAGGAGAAGACCCGTCAGGTCGCCTCCAGTGCAAGGAGGTGTTCTGGTGGGAAGGGATACAACTGGTGCCTCCACGCCCCCCACTCGGTCTGCTCGGAAAACTCTACACCAGCAACAACAAGTTCAACCGTGAGATTTTTGTGCTGACCTTACTAGCCTCTTTGGCGCTCCTTTGGTGCGGTGACTGGAGCTAAATAGAGAACCATTGAAATAACCTCGATTTGGGAATGAAAAAAAACAAATTAACGTAATATATTTGTGTCCATCAAATAAAATATAGGAACTACAAAATCACATTTGGAAAATGTAATGTTATTGCAGAAAAAGAGTTATCATGGCTCTTTCTTACAATTGTCTCGCTTCGTGACTTATATTTTTAGTATTATTAGTTCTACAAAAATAAAAATTCTGGTCACCGCTCCAATTTCTAAATCCGACACAGTGATTTTTCTCCAAAATTGAAAGTGAATCGTGTCCGTATGAGAAGATAATGGATTGTATTGTACAATAATTTGAACGCTGTACATTATGCTACATAATTGGCAATACATGTAGCATCCATGTCATTGCTTCGATAGAGTGCAACAAGCAATCGGCAACTTAGAATGAATGTATATAGATGTAAATACACTATTAATAACCGATTTCAAAATTCATGCTGAAACCAACCTGTTGCAATGAAACAGTCCATTGTATTCATCCTCATGGAAAAATTCTATCGTTAACCAATTCATTACGCTAAACATCACTCTTGAAGACTCGGGAGATTCAAAATCATTCATTATCCACTAGATACTCTATAAATAAATCCAAAATTAACAATATCGGTAATAAAATAAACTGTTCATTAAACATTTTTGCAATTACCGTCTATGACATATATCCAATTATTGTACATATTTTCTTATTCTAATTTCATTTCATATTTTTGTTTCTCTTTATCACATCATGCATCAGTTATAACGTTCACTTATAACTATCTCCCTCAGTATACAGTTATATTAAAAAAAACATTATATAAATATCTATTACTGTCACTGCACATTCGACCGTGCTCATTTTCATCTCCCATTTCAATCATATCGTCGACATATGAATCAGTAAACTGTCCAACTCCATGCATTGAACATGCTGCCATTTTGAAATCGGTTTCCACCCCCCACTGACCGCATGGTGCACAGCAACCGCGCGGGCCGGCTCCCCCGGGCCCTCCCCCGCCGGGTGCAGCGCGCCGCCACCCTCGTCTCCGCAGAGGAAGCCGCTCAAGGAACCCAAGAAGGTAAGGACACCAACTTGTATGCATTTGCAGGCTTCTAACCTAAAATAGGTTATGTAGACCTATAATTAATGCCTTCGAACATATATCCTATAGGTTAGGAAACGCATTTAGACCTGTAACCTGTGATAATTAAAATTTAGGTAGTATAGATTGTGGACTCATGATTGCCTGATTAAGAGCATTGTCTAACTAAAGTATTAAAACTTTATTCGAATCAAGGTTCTCCTTCAATTATAGGTATGAGTGTCATTAAAATAATTACTGAGAAATTAGGTACATCTTCATATTACAAATTGATGCTACGCGATAACAGAAGACATAATGATAAAATCTCAAAACATACTTAACATGTTGCAGTTTCGAGTTAATTACTACTACATCACTAATTACTGCAAAACAAACTACGAAATTTAAAGTAATTTTTAGTAGGTACTTTATAATTTTTATCCTATTATGATTATGTGGTCTAATAAGTTATTTAGTAGGTAGTTTGATAGTAGAAAAGATTAGTGGGCATCTATATATAATTAGTTAAAACTTGTATATCTATAACATCACTAGTAGTACTATTTGTCTACTATAAGCACTCGTAGGTAGGTAGTTCATAGTAAAGGTTATTAAGAACTAGTTCCCTCGATAAATTTAAGGTTAGGCAACTACACCTGTATATAAAAATGTCTTCAGTGAAATAATCTGATTGAAATACACTTATTGTATCCCTAGAACTGCACCGCTGACCGCTCACAATTTTACACCCTATTCATACTTCACAAAGCACAGATTTATATCAGCCAAAGGTTTAAAATTAATTAATTTTACAAAACCAAAACTTGGTAATTTAGTATAACTAGGAATGGGAACGATATCTGCTGTTTTAATATGCATTGAATTCAAGATGGCGGAAATACGTAAGTACGTAAGAGTTAACCTCATAGATTCTTGTTTCTTTATTGCTTCTTCAGCGATCCTCAGAACAGTGCAGTGGTATACCGTATTCCATAAAAATTTATTACATGCCAATTTTCATTGTCCAGTATGACTTTGATCAAACAAATTGAGTAGGATTTCAAAGAAACCATCTCACTTGCGTAGCCCTGTGGCATCCCAATAGGATTAAAGAGGCTGGATCGTTAGAAGAGGGATTGCATGAAACCAGACAAAGATTGGACAAGGAAAACCCAAACTTAACCTAAAATTATCCAGTGTAATCACACCTGCTATTTATGTACAAAGAAAGGCATCCCCGGCGGCGGTGATTCGGCAGATGATTGCGGCGAGCAGACCAGCTCGTCCGATAGTGAGCAGAGCTCCGCCAGCGCCAGGAGCGATGAGGACGTTGCGCCCAAGAGGAGAGTGCAGAGAATCGCCCGTCAAAACTCAAATCACGGGAACAAGTGAGTAACAATATGGCCCACCTATGTGGGGGCAAGCAGGGCAACCGCCCGGGGCCTCGCACCCTCACAGAACTTTTGATTGTTTTGATGTTCTGCAGCTGTCTTTAAGAGGATGCTGATTACCGGTAGCCCTGTACACTTCAAACTCACCTAAATTCCTCACAAATATCTATCGCCCGGAGCCTCGCAATATCTAAGGCCGCCCTTGCATATTTGTCTAACTCCTATAACTATTTCTTACTAGCGGACAGACGGCATGTGCTGCTACGCTAAAAAAAGCAATACATTTTATGCCTAATGCATAGTTTTAGTGGTCTAAAACCATCTTCGCATTATTTATTGCCTTTCGAATGAAACAGGTTTGGGGCACATCGGTTGGATGGTTTCAAAGTCTAACGCACATAGGTAGAAACAATTTTTATGTTAATATATTAGGATTTATTATACAATTACTAAATGTGATGCTCAAATAAAAAACAAAAGTATCTTAGGGTGAGCCATTAACCACTAGATGATCCGACGAACTTCGTAACACCTAAAATTCCGATGTGACAAAATTACTAACTTCGTTTTTTTTGCTTTCTCAAATCACAAAAGAATTGAGAATTTTTCTGCAAAAGTAATTCAAATGCTTCAGAATGAGTGAGGAACTTTCATAGTCCATGCAAGGGTCTTATGCGCGCGCACTGCGTCTAATACTTTCCTAGCCTGTCTTTGCGTTTCCGCGATTCGAATATGTGCATCACTTTGAACAAAATACGAGTATTGTCGGCAGTCTGTCGTTACGCCGAGCTGTCGCACTAGCACATCAATTGATTGTTATACTTATAGATGTGTACACAGGCGAACGCGTGTGGTGGGTCGCCAGTGGGCTGCTTGTGTATCAGCTCGCTCCAACCAGGACCAGCAGCGGCGCTTCGAGGAGCGCGCCGCGCGGCAGATGCGCGCGGCACTGGCCCGGCGCGCCAACCTGCACCAATCCAAACCCAAGACTCCTCCGGGTAAGATGCATCGACTAAACCAAAAACTCCTCTGGGTAAGATTTAGATGCGCTCAAAATCTGCATCGAACGAACCAAAAACTCCTCTGGGTAAGATTGAGATGACATGTAAATCTGCATCGACTAAACCAAAAACTCCAGGTAAGATTTAGATGCGCTGAAAATCAGCATCAAACAGACCAACAACAGCCTGCGGTGAGTTCCAGTTCCGTGTTCAATAGGAGGCAATACTGCCTTGAAACACGCACGGGTTTATGCTAACTCTATTTCCAAACTCGTGTTCCATTCAAGGCAAGAGTCTTCCATTGCGAACGGCCAGCGGGGGTAGTTATAAGTAGACGCAGGCACCACCGCACCGGTCTCTTGATAGCTGTTGCAACAGACGGAATAGTAGGTACTGTCCAACTTTGTAACCCATTGAATCCTTTGAGGACACTTTGAAAGGGGTTCAACATAATTGTTCTTTTCAACCGAATTCACGAGCGTTTTTTTTTGTTTGTTTTTGTATCCTAAAATTTAAAATGGTAACATCTACAAACGATAATAGTCACAGAAAAGCAAAATACGCATATTATGACACAATATTCTCCAGTTCTTTTGATTTAATACCAATCTATTGAACCACCTTTAATATTTCTATGAAACCAATACCTCGTCAGGTGGAGTGTACGCGCGCTTGGAGGCAGAATGGCGCGAGAGGCACTGCGCCCGCGCGCGGTCCGCCGCCCCCCGGCCCAGGCAACAGGCGAGCAAGATGTATAAACCGACGCAATAAACTTGTACGCACATTCATTCGCGTTTCATTTCGATTGGTAGGGACGACTGCCCAGTTCGTGAGCGTTTATATGTACCAAAGGGCCGAGATAAAAATCGTAAAAAAAATCTTTTTAATACTTTACCCCTTGATAGACAAAAAAATTCCACTGAATGAATAACTTCCTCTGAAAGTCGGTTTTGAACTAATTCCGACATTACCCTCAAGTTTTCCTAAGAAATTATTTTAACCTTTTCCCGACTTACTAACTTTTTACGAATACAACGAAATAGAAATAAAGTTGTAGAAATTTTTATTTGCAACTAAAAACTTTTTTCAAAATAAAAAAATGTTTCCCCTTTTCCAAGGTGTCAGCCGTGGCACAAGGATTACAACCCCACAGACTTGGATTTAACTTTACACTAACCCCTTGATATCTAAAAATTAAATTGCGTCCTCTGACAAATACACGTTTAGCCTAAAAGAATTTAACATTTCAATGTACATTTTTATAAAAGTACCTCTAGCAGTACACTGACAAATTCATGAAAATCACAAATGCAAAACATTTGTCGGATTACAGAAGTTCTACTGTATAATATGTAATCTAAATCGATAATTTTATTACTGAACCTGACATTTTTATTTGTTGTACAGGTACCATTTGATCTTAGCATTCAAATTACCGCTAAACCAGTTTCAATGTCCAAATAAAACCAGCTTTACATTTTATCAGAAGTTTATTCAATAACCTAGAAGCGCATCCTGTGCGGGAACTGGCTGGACCGCAGCCCGAAGGCGGCCTTCAGGTACCCGCGGAGCACCTTCTTGTCGGGGCGCGCGCCTATCGCCTTGATCACCGCCGAGTCCACCAGCTTCTGGTCAGACTTGCGCTGTTCTGACGGCACGTATTTCTGTAAAGATTAAGACCAAAACATTTACATCTCAGTCCAAACAATAAACGTTTACACACTCAAACCCATGCACTAGAATTCTGTGTCGCAGGTGGCATGGACAAACACCCAAGATCCGAGAACCTTTATACTAATAACACAAAATCTATCCTCGCTGGAAATCGAATCCGGAACCCTCGAATCAATTTACCCCGATTAGAATTAGATTTGTCAAATTCGTCCGTAAGTGAGTACCCTCAAGACCCTACGTACAATTACCCTGCATGTTCCTCTGCTGATACAAAAAGAATATCACAATATAGTACATATCTTGTGCCAAGTTTGCTGCTACTTTTGGTTGCTTTTTTAGCACCACTCAGGAGGTATGTGTAGGGATTCAAAGAGTACACACCTGCGGACACTAGCAACTGGACTCAATGGAGATATATTGATAAACATACCTCTTTCTTAGAGGCAAAGATGTCTTCACCCTGCTTGCGTTTGACTGCTCGCTTGGTGCTCTTCTTGTTCTTCTTGAAGTACTCATCATTGAGGTTCTCGGGGAGTTTGAAGTCTCCGAGTTCGATCTTTGTGGAGGTACCGATCACGTAACGTTGGGGCACGCGACGGAGCGGGCACGAGTTGAACTGAAACACAAATTTATGGCTTATCAATTTACGTTGTTGTAGATTATTGCAATGACAATTCATGTTGCAGCAAATTGTGTTATCCTACTAATATTATAAACATGAAAGTTTGTGAGGGTGTATCGATGTAGGACTTAATTCACTAAGAGAATCATGTCTTCAGGAGTGGGTTAAGTCAGACTGGATCATAATGAACTGAACAAAAAGTAAGTATAATTGACTCAATTAAAACTCAAATAAACTAATTTGAATCCTTCCAACCCAAATTCTCCACCCTTAAAGGTAAAATTTATGCATGGGATTTCTATGGTACAACGTCGGACATACATCATATCAATTAAAAAAGTATCACAGTCCACAAAAACATATTTTATAACATTAAGTAAAAAGTACAGACAAATTGAGAACCAACTTCTCTAAGTTAGTTAAAAACCCATGCCCAAAATAGTGCCTATTGATAGAATTTCACGGAGATATTAATTATGTTGGCGGCAAACTAATATGATTGCTATCCCTCTTACTCCTAATGAAACAGAACAAGACTGATGCTGTTTAGTTTTATCAGATGCTAACATCAGCACTAATCTGTCAATTTGCTGACCACATCTGCACTGGTTCAATGAAAGAGGTTTCAACCGATGACTGCTATACTCACAGCATAAGGTCCGGTGACGAGCAGAAGACCACTAGGCAGGACACCGACAAGCACAACCCGCTTGCCAGCGTGTCTACCTGCGAGCAGGATGCACACTGTGCCAACAGTGAGTGTGGGCCGGATCCTGCGGACGTGTTTGCTGAACGTCTTGTGGTGGGGGACTTGACGAATCCTGGAAGGGGGAAAATGGCAAAATTACTTTTTATTAAATAATATAAACTCTTCTACGATAAAACTAAATGAGTAAATCTATACTTTCCCAACAATCAACAAAATATTTTTGTTTACATTAGATAAATGTCTGTCCATCACCGGTTCGAGAACATGATATTGTGCCCATAAATTTTTCAAGTGGAAAAACTCATTGGTCATGTATGATTTTGGCCTTTGTCTAATTTGATTTTTAAGTTTTAACTAGCTATGCCCACACCTGCTTCCGATTGGAGTTCAGAGAATATGCAGCCTAAGTTATAGTATAAAATATAATGTAGGATATTATAGCTTTCTACTCGCCAAGTACAATTCTTCTCCTTTATCATACATAGTTTCATCACCTATTTCAGTCCCTAATTGTTTTTTTTTTTTGTGATAATAAGTAGCCTATTTTCTGCTCCAAGGAACCAACGACTTTATTATTATTGAACTAGCAATCCCAATTCTATAGTAACAAACAGTGATAGATGAAATATATGAAAATCAATACTATATATTCCTTTGTTTTGACCTAAATTTCATTAAATTTGTATGTGATAAGTATATACAAAAATTATTTGATACATATTTTTATTTGACCATTAAAAACACTAAGATATTTGATTTTATTTGTTAATTTCATGTTTTTCTAATTTAAGTGCAATGTAAACATACATAACTAAAAGATCAAATAAATAAATTTCAAAAGTGAAAACCTCCTATGACAAAATTGAAAGATAAGTTTCAATAATTTATTATATAACGAAATAAAATAATGGAGACTTACTTGTCCTGTGTAGGGTAGAACGACCTCCTCTTGTTAAGCAGGACATTACGGGTGCCTCCGTTCTTCTCTCCGCCAATGGTCTTAACTACAACTGTGAGCTTTTTGGGCTTCTCTGCTTTGGCATTCTTCTTGCCAACAAACTTGTACTTAGCCTGAAAAGGTGTGAATTTTAGTCTACTTGAACATTACTTCTATGATTAGATTTTACACAACATTACAATCAGATGTTACTACTACCGTACCAGCCTCTAATGATCCCACTGCAGGGACACCGGCATACTCTCGATAATTGAGAGTGAATGGTCTCTGATCTACCACGGGAGCCCAATCCGGATTGGTAGATGTCACATGTCGTTGAATTTTTGGTTCTAAGGCATGCCGGTTTCCTCACGATGTTTTCCGTCACCGTTTTGAGAACGTGGTATTGTGCACATAAATTTTTTCAAATGAAAAAACTCATTGGTGCATGTGTGGGTTTGAACCAGCAACCTTCAAATTGAAAGTCGGCATCTATGTCCCTGGGCTACCACGCTCTCTTCAGGGTACTACTAATCAGGGTATTATTCCATTACAGGATTTGATAAGAAATAACAGAACAGATTGGCAATTATGAAGGAAACAACTATGATGACCATATTGTGTTCTTATGTAAATTTAAGTTGCATGATCCTGTTTTGCCTTATTCAATTCTCATATTCTATAATAACAAATTTCTTGTAATGATGTTAACTAAAGTAAATAAAAACAAATTTTATTTTCATACACAAATTGCGACCGATATGACCACTATTATTGATTGTGCGATTACCATTATTGTGGTATTGATATACCGATATGACAACAAACTGACATCAGTTAGATCAGGTCAATTGTCACTAAAACGGTTCAAGTTTTAGCCTTAGCTTTATAAATTTTACTGTAGACAGGCATAAAATACTTACAAGGACGGTATGATGTGTTATAGTAGTGGTTCAGGAAGTGCATTATTATTGTATATAGATATATTGGACAGTTAAAGAGTCACTAACCTTCTTGTGGAACATCTTGGTCTTGGAGAAACGGACGACACCATTTCCCAAATCATAATTCCTCGGTTTGCCAACTTTCTTGGCTTTCGTGACGCCACCAGCGGGCGCCGCGGCGACCTTAGCCGCCGCCTTGGGTTGTGGGGGCGCCATCACGATCTGCAAGCATCAGAACAACCTCAAAAACAATCCACCACCTGACTTGGGAGGTTAGTTCTCATTTGTTTGAAAATGCAGGATTTCCCGACAAGTGATCCAGGCCGCTTCAATATAACTTGCACGTATGCGATAAACAGTCCTGTACAACAATTTCACAGATAATTTTGATGAAACACTGTAAAACACAATCACTTGGTAAATCGTCCAACTCCGATCAAATAAAAATATATCACAGAAGAAAAGATAAATCGAAATATAGCACTGAATCACTTGTTAGAAAGATTTGTATTTGGTATCATACGGGATATTGTAGAAATCTAGTGAGTTTTCTGCAATTAATTTGGATTTATTTTCATCAAAAACATCTCCAACTCACTTTCAAACCGGGTTCAAGAAAAAGAATTTTTTATAGAAGCTGCTGTCTATGGTGCGTTCATAAAGTAGGGCTGTTTTGACAGATTAATTAGTTTCGGAAATCAGACCGGTATTGGAAAAATCCATGTCCAACTATAAATTTAATTAAAATTGCTTAATTGAATGATACTTTCACGGTAAATAAAATGCATAAAACATTTTTAATAGCCATTAGTAACAAAAAAAAGGGTAAACTTAACGCATGCCATGCTAAGAAATATGTATAATTTGTTTATATATACTACATACTGTCACTTGTCACTGTCACAATATCGGTCCAGGCATATGTCAATAAAAGATAAAAAATCAGTGTGGAAAAATGGCTTCTTTGAGGAGCCCGTCTTCGCCTTCTGACGGTTATAAAAGGTTCAGTGATGATTTCGCAAACACCAGCATCAACAATTACGGCTCAAACGTCACAAGTAAACAAGAAGCTATGATTTTTCTATGCACAGTAGCCGCATTAATTTCTGTTCGCTTTTGTAATTTAACAATACATTTTGTATTCCATTTAACATTTTGTTTTAATTCTCACCAAACTGTCATATACGTCTACCAAACTGCTAGATCGATCAATTGCCTGAACATCTAATATTGCAGAATGACGCAGGCTATGACTCAGCCTATAACCCACATAGTCAAGCAATACTTAAAGAAATAATAAAGATCTCAAGATAATCCTCTTTCCTGCTCAACCAGTATACAGCTTCAGTAGAAATGCAAGAATTTTGCATGTATGAATTTGCTTGCATGGTAACCAAACTGCATATAGAGAGCACAACTATAAAAGAATGTAATTTAATGTTTTTTCTGTTATGAAAATTTAATGTTTTGTATGTGTATGAAAATCCCAGCTTATCCAGTTAAAACTACTATCGTCCAACTAGGCAGTATGAACCAAATTGACCCACTAACAATGTACTAGGTTGATAAGTGATTCGCCATACCTAAATCTGCATAATATGATACCAAGGTCTCATGATAAAGGTTTATTTTGCTTGAATCTGTAGTAGGTATAAGAAGATAATTAAGTTTCAAGGGTTTTGATTAAGATACTCTTTATTGCACACATAAAATAATACAGAATTTTCTTAGACTAAGGATGTGCTCCTTGGATCCAAAGGTCACCTGGAAGAGATCATTATTAGCAATAAGTTACCCCCCATTTTGCTTTATTTTCTTTTTTTTTTATTTGTTTTCTGTTTCCTTTCAGTTTTAATATTAAGTACCTATAGAACTGACGTAGACATAAGTAAATGAGTCCTTGAAGAATTTGGGTTAAAAACTTTTTACATACAAGCACAAGGTTCCCCTCTAATCTAATTAATTCTAACTATGTAGGGGTGTTTTGTACATTGTCCCTCATTGTTAGCTAAACCCTACTCTAGCCAGCCAAACTCCATAAAGTACTGGAGAAGGATTTTGGGTTTGTGGCAGCACTTGCAGCGATAGCTGTGGTATGTAAGTGTTCACCTTCAACAACAAAATTCTTTTCCAGCCAACAATTGTCTATGTCCAGGGAAGCCAGCAGCTCCCTCATGTCAGGTTTACCTCGGCAATCTGGATGTTCTGAAGAAGGTTTTCTAGGTTTAGAAATTCAATCCGGTACATATATTCAGGGCCGGGGGATGTAGGAGCTTTAGACTAAAGGTATCCATGGATACTCTTGGGGTCATTGACCATGGGTTATGACCGCCACAAAAATTACGCTTTGACGCCGGTCATCGACCTTGAACAAAACGTTTTGCAAGCCGAGGTCATGGCAAGGTTAAGCCCTGGACGCGGGAAGATTCGTAAGCCTGCCTAATACCTAATACCCCAATACCCTGCGGCAGTAAACGTCTCTGATATTCATTAATTTTCTAGGTGTGCCCCGCGGTTTCACTCGCGTATAACTTAAAGAATTCACTAAGAGCAGAATATACAACATTGCATGGTACTTACCTATAATTATAATAAGCTATTACCCCAGCGCACGCGGATTAAGTAGTTCGATAGTGCCTTTTCTTCCGACTTACTTTACAAATATCAATATATAAGGCTAACCAAGAACTGTAGCCCAATTGTAGATAGCCTATAGCCTTCCTCATAAATGTAATAATCATATACAAATATATTTTTTTAAGTCCGGCTAATAATTCCAGAGATTACCGCGTGCAAACAAACTCTTCAACTTTATTATACTCATATTAGTAGATTAGTTGGATCACCTATAAAGATGCTTTCGGTCGGCTCCTAAACTCCGAGACCAGATCTAGCCACATATTGAAATGAAATTCTGTAAGTCTTTGTTGTACCCACGAAAAATAAAACAAACCTAAGTTATAAACAAAGAGTATGTACAAAGGCGAGGTTAACCCTAATAAGAGTTCTCTTCCAGAAAACCTTTGAGGCTAGAGGTGATTAGTGATAGGGATGTAGGTACCTACTCATAGTCTATCACATACTTAATTAAACTAATACATATATATGAAATAAATGTTTATATAAAAACACAACTAATTACCTACATAATAATATATAAGTACTTGTTTATTATACTAATCATGAAAAGAACTAAATTTTCTAACAAAAAATATTCACAAATATCTAAGTGAATTTGCTCCCTCAATTAGAGATGTCCATAGCATGCACTAAAAAAATATATATTTGTGTGATTAGAAACAAAGATTTGAGATCTTTGATCAGAAAGCACAAGTATATGGAAGTAGGTTGGCAGACGGCTAGGTACATATGCGACTAGTCTGGTAGTTGATTGACGATATTTTTACGCTACTTTCGTAGATAAACGCAGCCTCGCGTTTTTATCACTGTTATCGTGACATATTTGCTATCAGTCAGGAGTACCCAACATTTGGGCTCAATGGTTTGAGAGCGAGCTAAAACACGAAATAAATGCTCTATTTCCAATACTCAAAATTGGAAGACAATTTTACTAGTTCTTCGACGTAATTGAATTTTAACTTTCTCTGTAAAAGGTTTGAAATTTTATTGTACAGAGAACTCAAATACACTCAACGTTTAAAGTTCAATTTTTTATTACTGAATAAAATATTATGAGTGGGTATTCATTATTATACTTTGCAGAAAATCAAAATCAATATTTTTTAATGCTTGGAAATGTAATTCTAAATATGTATCTACGAGATCAGGCGTTCTTATTACTAAGTTTAGCCTAAAGGCTTCTAGATTAAGCTTAGATCGTTTAAAAATATTATTAATTAAATTAAAAGCACATTTGGGTTATTGCGCAAGTCAATCTTATACCAGTGATTTAGTCACTGGTGTAAAATTGATTTATATTATAGTTAAGTTAAAAAAAAACCACACGTTTAGTTCTTATCTATGGTAATAAGGTCAGCGAAAGAGACTCCTAGAAGACTTAACCTTTTTTTTTCTTTTCTTTGGCTTCGCACGACCAATCTAAAAAATTGTTTCGGATACCTGCAAGTCCACTTATGCCATACTACCGTAATTTTATTACAAAAACGATTCATTTCCATAACAGAGTATAAAAATCGTTATAAATATGTCTAAAGTGACGAAATTAAGTGATAAAGTTTACTATACCGTGAGAGATCAATGGTACCGCCTGAAATCATGTAAGTTCAACGACTTTTCAACATGTTACCTACATTTTTCAGCGATAGAAGCAATAAATTTTTATTATTCATATTTTTCTGTTTCCAAATGTCAGTAACAACAAGTAACCAATTTAATGAAGAACACGAAATTGTAAGTGCCTATTTATAGAATATGGCTTGTTTTGTCTCTAGCCACATCAATTCTGCCAATGTCCAATTTAATGTACTTTCAAAAGTTTGTCTGCATTTGAGTTAATTCAAACTGAAAATGGCGGGCAAGTATACAAACTGGGAAAAGACACTATGTCGTCGCTTTAACATATGTTATTACTAAACGAGCAATTCTTGAGCATATATATATTTATTAATATTTATTTCGCGTATCATTTAAGTTTTACCTACGAAATAAAAACATATATAACTAATTTTAATTTGATTTAGCTACATCATTGAAACAACGAATAAATCGGCACAGTTGGAAGTACCGAAGAGCCTTGACCTAAAAGTCTGACTTTCAGACAGCTCATTTAGTCTAGGTATTTTAGAAAGGCTCTATAAGCATTATGTACAGAACCTTAGTGAAGATACAGATTCAATATATTTACTGATATTTTGTTTTGATTTTTATGGTGTGGCATAGAATAGAATAGAAAAACTTTATTTTGTGTTACATAATTAGGGCTCACTTAAAAATTAAAAATAAAATTACACGTTTAAGACGTATGTAACAACAAAATAGGTAAGCACTCAGCATGTGCTGCGTCAGTGGACTGATGCAGCGCTGGTATTCTGTGGTAGTCTTCTTCATAATCTTATCTCAAAGCGTATGTTTCTTGGCTATATCTCGAAGCGTAAGAAACAGACATCTTCTAAATATAATGAAAACGGCAATAGCGTGCACTTTCACTAATCTGGATTTCGCGTACTCCGTGTTGAATAGACTCTCGTATGTTAAGAGTTACTGGTATTCCGCAGTGGATACAACAAGGTGAATTCAAAATACTACATAAATCGAGCTGTTCTGCCTACTTGCCCTTCCAAAGTCGCGGCGGGCACAGATATTATAATACTAGGCAGGTGACCTCGATGGTCCAAACAATGGGTATTCCATTCCACCTCGCATTGGATACAGTTATGATAGAAAGGTTATGCTAATGTTAGTTTGTGCCCGCGTCGACATCTGCGTTCGTATATTACTAGGTATAACAGTGATGAATGAATGAAAAACACTTAATTTTACACCACAAGAATACAATGGAAATGTATAGATTAGACAGTACAATGGGCGGTCTTGTCGCTATGAAGCGATCGCTTCCAGAAGATTGGTTGCCAGATTGTGCGGGGATTTCCTGGGAATTCAGGAGTATTATTAACTTATGTTGTACTACTGCTGGGCAAAGGTCTCCTCTTTTTTCCTCCCCGCATCTTGGTCTATAGCTGTAATCGAAGATTGTGACTCGAATTTATCCAGATCATCTTGCCTTCTTTTTCTGGACAGTTAGTTATGAAAATATTTTCTTATTAAGTTTACTTTCGATTAAATATAAAAATAACTGGCAACTTTCCATCCATATAAATCCAGGATTTACGAGTAGAGTGGTTCCTTGGCATGAAACCACGCACTCTACGTAGAAGCATCAAAAAACCAGCCAAGTGCGAGTCGCGCACCGATGGTTCCGCATGAACTTGTGAACTTTTGTAGGTAAACGTGTAAGTTGTACGGTTTTCGGATTTATTCCTTTACTTGTGCTACATGATATTGCTTCTTGCCAAATTTCATGGTTCTAGGTCAACGGGAAGTACCCTAATGTTTTGATTCCCTTGCGAGAGTCAAATATGCGGCATAAACGGAGCATAAACAGCCGTATCTTTTGATTGCGTTGACTTAGAAGTTTAATTTTTACACTGCTCCTAGAGATTGCAAACCTGAGTGTCTGATATTAATTTCAACTTGATACCTCCACGCGTTCCTGAGACAAAAGAGTTCTAGACAGACGGACAACAAAGTGATTCAATTATGGTTCCATATGTTATTTTCGGAACCGTAAAAAGGTTTTCATAATGAGTCATCCGTCTAATTGATCTAGCTGTGGTAGTTATTGATTGTGGCGTCTGGATATTCTGGTTTTCGTCAATATACTCCCTCCAACCCTCGTTGAATATGTAAGGTCGTCTGCTCATGACGTCACGAAGCCACAGAAACCCTTTTATAGCGGTAATGTAATGTCGCGCTTTGAAAGAATATCTTGTTGTTCAACGGCTGGTATTAATATCAAAGTGGTTACCTACCTACGTAGGTTTTTTTAGTTTTTTCGTTTTGCGTATCCAAAGATACTTGAGATATAAGGGAATAATGATTTTTGGAGTGGGAAGAAGTCTGCCTGTCATGCAAAGTGGATGTTAGTTGAAATTTTCACAGAATTGGTATCAATTCGTATCAGAAAAATATTTTTTGGACGTTATTAAAAGTAACTTTAATTGAATTGTACTACACTAAGTTAACACTGACAAACTTTCTACTTGACTTTGTAATAGAGTTTCCTTTGGGTACGGAAGCCTTAAACACGGTACATAGGAGCATCGTATCGCATGAATCTGACTCATAAGTAAATAATTATTGCACATTGTGTCAACATAAAAATGTTTGTTAAAAAGTTATCTTGACATGATTTAAAACGTTCTCAGAGTCAACGTTACCTAAATATGTACTCATTTCATATTCACTCAACGAAGAAGGTTGTCCATTTTTTTTTTAATTTTAATTATGGCAACGGCTAAATTTAAAAGTGCAGTGAAAAAAGTTCGGGACAAAATGATACACACCGTTGGTAGGTAGATAAATTAATTATATTAAATACTAGCTACCCTCCTCGGCTTCGCACGGGTAGCAGAGCATATATTTTCCGTTTTTTGTCAGTTTGTTGCGTTGAGCGTGTGTTAGATTAAATTGGTCGTAGAACCCTCAAACCTCCAAACTTAAGCTCACGTATACACACAAGAAGACATATTCGTGAGTATATAACGTGTAGCTCCTTATGCACATTACATGCATACAGATATGTCAAATTCAAATCAGTTTGCATGTTTTAGCTAGTCTTATTTGTTAAGGTTACGTCTGTTCCAACCTTAACCGACCAACCCTCGATGTAAATGTCTGAATCTCACTTAAATTTTTGAATGCAATTAATGATTCACTAATGAGTTTCAATTAAAATTAATCACAGTCAGATACTAATTCGAGGGAAATTCACTAAAGGCCACTGTAGGTACATATAATTCTTATCAATGATATTTAATTAACGTATGTAGGTATGTTTGTTTTCCAATGACACACTCCACAGTAAGTTAATTATATAAATAAGTACCTACCGATTGAATAAGTAAGGCTCTGTATATTTTTCTGAACTTAACTATACAGAACCTGGACGACTCGTTTTTTTTGAGTAATCATTTTTTGTTAAAAATTGCGTTTTTAAAAAGAAAGAGAAAGAAATACAACACAGGTAAGCTTAAACAGCAAAACCCTATCTAAACAAAAAATTTCATCTAAATCGTTAGCCGTTTCTGAGATACGCGAAATAAATAAATATGTATACAAGAATTGCTCGTTTAAAGTAATAATAAGATTTTAAGAGCAAAATAATCCATTGTTTGACGCAAAGACGGTGAACGACCAAATGGCGCAATACCACTAAGTAGGAAAGATGTTATTTATTCAATTCACTACACTCTTTAGACGTTTTTTAGTTCCAGGTTTCCCAGGTTCGATTACCGGGTAGTGCAAATTTAGTGGCGTGAGCATGTTTAGTCACAGGGTTGAAGGTTTTTCTAAGACAATCATTACACAAATAGCGAAGGTTTCATGATTGTGTTCTTGATCCTATCGATTCGGAATCCTAGTGCGCGGTTAAAAGCGTTTGTTTTACTTAAAAGCCCTTTGGTGGAAACAGAATCATTTTCACACATGTAACGTCTCATGTGTTTATAATTTCACCGGCCACGACACTCTGTCACTAGAACACTGGAAAGCTTGATTAAGCGACTCACTGATTGACGGCAGTACCTGCAGTGATTACAGTGCCTACTACAGACGAACTTGGCACAAGTTCTACTCCTGCTTTTCTCTAGTGGAAAGGCAGTCTTCCTTAATTTCGTAATGATATCCTGCTGACAAATGAGGTTGAACCTGACAAAACGATCTTACCTCCCACCTGATGTTAAGTCAACCTAAGTCGCATTGATGGCTCCGTAGCTTCGTTGTTAGTAGCCCTACCTTCGAAACATGGGGGTGTGGTGGGCATGTAGTCGGTCCTCGGGTCTTGGGTGTTTGCCTTGTGTTTCTCCATGCCACCTGCCACACAGTGTAACGTTTATTATTATTAATAATTGTGTTTCGTTCGACACTGAGTGCGTACTGAAGAATAATTTATCATAGTTAAACAAGGGAAACCGCGGACAAACAGCTTGCAATGTTAATGTAGTGGCGTGTCTGTTTACTCGACCGCAGCAGTGTGAAGTGAGGTATTGTGCTACTAGGTTGGTTATTATACAATGGAGAAGATTTCTATAGGACCCGTTACTGGTAAGTTGTAGCAGTTATTGATGCTCATATTCAAGTGACTTCCAACGGCCGTTATTGTGAATTAAGTCAATTACTTACACACTGTTTTAGTGAGCAGCAATATTGCCTTCCTCAAGGGCAGCCTTAGATATTGCGAGGCTCCGGGCGATAGATCTTTGTGAGGCTCTTGGCGAATGAGGAATTTTGGTGAGTTGGAAGTGTACAGGGCTCCTGGTAATCAGTCAGCATGCTCTTAAAGACAGCTGCAGTACATCGAAACAAAAAACGGGTTGTTCTGCGAGGGTGCGAGGCCCTACAAAAGCGAGGCCCCGGGCGGTGGCCCTGCTTGCCACCCACTAAGGCCGCCACTGGCCTTCCTGTACTTTTAAAGTTCATTTTACGCAAAATGTGTTGTCCCTGTCTTGGTGAATGGTAGTGAGCTGATGATAACCTTATATAACTTTTATTGTTTAGATTTGTATTTAATTTGAATTGATTATTTAATATGAAATTTTTATTTTGTATAATTATAAATTATTGACATATTGACTTGTAACAAAATGTTATGAATAAACTAATCTGAATCACCCCTCTTTTTCGTCGGGGATTAAGTATGGACAACAGTTCAAAGACTTAAAAAAATACGCTATTATTCGCACGCGCTCATCACTCGCATAGTTTAAAGAATCCTCTCCATTCTAGACACGAGGACCTCGGAAGCAGACCTGTCAGGCGGAGATGGACACCTGGACATGGGGAGCAGGTCCTCGCTTCACACCGGCCTGCAGATGTCGGAGGACGAGCACTGGGAGATGAATTACCATGAAGCAGCCATTTACTTAGAGGTACACTCCGCACCAGCCTCTAATGTTCCCACTGCAGGGACATCGGCCTACTCTCGATAAATGAGAGTGGATGGGCTCCGATCTACCACGGGAGCCCAATCCGGATTGGTAGATGTCACATGACGTCGAATTTTTTGTTCTAAGACATGCCGGTTTCCTCACGATGTTTCCCGTCACCGTTTCCAGAACGTGGTATTGCGCACATCAATTTTTTAAGTGAAAAAACTCATTGGTGCCCCTGGGCCACCACGCTCTCTCACACAATACACATATTTCATTTCAAAGGATTTGATCGACTCCGAAAATAGAAGTACGTAACAAACAACCAAAGAAACATTGTTGGATTTACCAACAATGTTTCTTTGGTTGTTACGCTGTATATTGCCCAATCGTGAATATATATCATGATTATTTAATTGCCAGCCTCCTTGTTGATTTTGAGTAGATTTTATGGAAAACATTCTAATCTACTACAACTACACTACTATTAAATATGTAAACTAAATCGGTGAACAAGAGCGATTGCACATTTAAGTAGTTTGGTTAATAACTGGCGGTTTCAATCTCAAGGGAAATCTGTAATTAGATTAATCCGCCTTTGGGTTATTCTTGGAGATATTCACTCAAGAGTAACAAAGAGTTAGTTCTCAGTGTAAGCTTTGTAATTAATATTTGGTGAAAGTATAAACAGTGAACAAAGTAACGAGAAGACTAATTGACTAGATTAAAATCGAATATAACGACTTCAATGCTTTTATTTATTTTATACCCTTTGGGGTGCAATTTCTTCATTAAATTGTGCCAGTTCGGATGTACTTACACCGTACCGTACCAGCATATAATGTTCCCACTGAAAGGACACCGACCTATTCCCGATAATTGAGAGTGAGTACGTAACCCCACCAAAAAAAGAATTATCCGAATCGGTATACAATTAGCGAAGAAATCGCGTACCAAACAAAAATGTCATTCCCGCAAATGTCCGCCCTTTCTCAACAGATGTCGTTTTTAGTATTGTTTACGTGTACTAATAAATGACCATACTTGTATTCGATAGTACTGAATGTCAGCTATCTAACGCATTTTATGATATTTGGTTGAAGTGTAAGCAACAATTGTTTTCACCTTTTCGAAAATGTCGGTTTTTATTCCAAATAAACGTCATTTGCGGGAAGTGTTATTACATTATTTTATTGCGAAGAAAACTGCAGCGGAAACTTATCGTTTGCTTGTGGAGATTTATGGTGAGCATGCTCCGTCTAATACAACTTGCAAGGAATGGTTTCGACGATTTCAAAATAACGATTTTAGTACTGAGGATAAAGAACATGGAAAACCACCTAAAAAATTTGAAGATGCTGAATTGGAAGCATTATTGGCGGAAGATTCTTGCCAAACTCAATCAGAATTAGCTGCAGCATTAAATGTTGATCGTTCAACTGTTGCAAAGCGTTTACAAATGATGGGAATGATTCAAAAAGCCGGTGACTGGGTTCCACATGATTTAAAAGAAAGAGACATGGAACGTCGGAAAACCATTTGTGAAATGCTGCTTCAAAGACAGCAAAGAAAAGGATTTTTGCATCGGATAGTCACAGGAGACGAAAAATGGATACACTACGAAAATCCTAAACGCAAAAAAGCTTGGGTGAAACCAGGCGAACCAGGCCCATCACAGCCAAAAATAAATATTCACTGTGCCAAGGTCATGCTCTGTATTTGGTGGGATCAGAAAGGTATTGTATATTATGAGTTGCTCAAACCCTCTGAAACTATTAATGGAGAAGTTTACCGACGACAACTAATGCGTTTGAAGCGAGCCATAGAAGAAAAACGACCAGAATGGGTGAATAGACATAACAAATTAGTTCTTCAGCATGACAATGCCAAACCGCATACCGCAGAAGTCGTAAAAAGATATTTAGAGGGACAGGACTGGGAAGTGTTACCCCACCCGCCATATTCACCAGACATAGCTCCTTCGGATTACCACCTATTCCGGACGATGCAGACAGACCTTACTGGAGAAAAGTTTACTTCATGTGAAAGTATCAAAATTTGGATTGACAACTGGATAAGCTCAAAAGACCAGGACTTCTTCCAGCAAGGAATACGAAAACTACCTGAACGATGGGCGAAGGTTGTAGCTGCAGATGGAGCATACTTTCAATAATTTTTTTTTTAATTTTGTAAGCGAACAAATGTGTTTTATTTTGACAAAAAGGGGCGGAGTCATATTCACACACCTATTAATTCATTCGATTTAAGTATATTTCGTTTTTTATTCTATACCTTATAGTAACACAACTCACATTTGAGTTCATTATGATTCCATTCACGCTTCTCGAGAATGTTGTGGAATGAAGTGGTTACCTTCACAAAACCCCCTGTTTCCAGGAAGGTCTAAACAATGAGAAGTTTGACTCGCACCCGTCCAGCCCAGAGGAGCTGCCGGCGTACCTCAGGGTACACAACCCCTGGTACCACGGGCTGGACCTCCTGGCTTCCCTGGTGCTCATCCTGTTGGCCTTCACCGAGGACCCCGCTGTGCCTACTTTTGAGGTATCCGTACCTGCGTCTAATGTTCCCACGGCAGGAACTCCGACCTACTCTCGTTAATATTATTGTATAAAAAAAAAATAGAAAGAAAGAAATATATTATTCTCACAACACAACATAGTAGTACATAAAAATTAAAATAATATTTATAATAACAAGATTTAGGAAGTCATGCCTTGGCGGATCGCGGCCGAGTGAATAATTCAGAGTGAAAAGGCTTTGATCTATCACGGGAGCCCAATCCAAATTGGTTAGCAATTATTTTTATGATTGGTGATCAATATATACCCACCTCAAACTAGTGTTAGCAACTTTTAGGTACTATTAACGTTTTTGTATTTTATTATTTTATGTTTTTGTTTATGCAGAATTTACTCTAACATAGATATTATTTCCATTCTCATCTCATGTTTGTCCAAATGTTTTGTTTTTCTCGAATGTAACCTAATTTTTCTTATATTTTCAACTTTTTTTAAAATTTTGTCTGGTTGTCTCTATCAACACGCTGTGACGCCCTATAATTGCGGGACCACTATTATTTAAGACCTTTTATTATTTTAAGTTGTATGTTCAGTGTATCCTGTGTTGGGAGTCCTACATAAATAAATCAATAAAGTGTTATTTATTTATATATATTTAAACATGAATTTTGATGTTCCAGCTTCCAGTTTGGGCGCATGGCACGATAGAATTGATGGCATTGGCTGTGATAGGAGTGGAGCTGCATTTAAAGCTCAAATGGATCGGGTGGAGCACCATACTTAAACACAAGCGGACCATGTTGAAGGTAAACAAAACTCCCTCTTTAGCGTCCATCCAGTGGTTTTGGAATATCTTTTTTTTTATGTAATAGGGGGCAGACGAGCTTGCGGGCCACCCGATGGAAAGTGGTCACCGCCGCCCATGGACACCTGCAATACCAGGGGCAATATGTCGATGCGCTGCTGGCCTTTCAGATGATGATTAACCCGCCTCTTAAAGGACCCCATATTATATTATAGTTCAGTAGGAAAATTCTCCACCCAATTCTACCCGTGGCCGAGATCAGTCTTACATATTGAACAGCTTATTCGTGGTTTGGACGCCGTTTCAACATTCCTTTGCACCAGTTTTGGGTTTTACCATGACGTCTGTCCATTGCCATTTTATTAGTATTAATCTGACTAGATAATGGTCTTGTTTTCAGGGTATAACGTTACTTATAATGGTGCTAGAAGCTGTGGTGGTGCTGTGTCGACAGTCCTCGCACTTTCGCGTGACGCGCGCGCTGCGTCCGATCTTCCTCGTGGACACACGCCACTGCGGGGGCGTGAGACGGTTCATCAGGCAGATACTGCAGTCACTGCCCCCTATTATTGATATGTTAGGTAAGTGCCAGTGAAGTATAACTGAAACCAAATAAGAATAATAATATTAAAACTGACAAGACACCATTTACATACTGAGAACATAATTAAGACGATAGACTTATTGATCTGAATGAGAATGAAAACCCTAGAGATGCTACAGAGATTTGCACTCAAATAATGGTAGCTTAAGAACTGAGATTCTGGAAGCTTCAATAAAATCATCCAATTTGATTAAACATTTGGAAAGATGCTTATCTAAATTAGTACAGAAAAGAAACGACGAGTTAATTTTAAGAAAATGTAAAAGCTCCCAAGACTTGGTGTAGTAGTAAATAAAATAATTCTTCAAAAATTATAGCTAAGAACCATCTCGATCACGTCATCTTGCAAACAGAAAAACCCGCATCAATAACTGTCCATTTGTTTGAAGCTATGATGTCACAGACATAGACACAGATACACACATGAAACTTATATAAACATCCTCTTTTTGCGTCGGGAGTTAGAACTAAAATACTTTGCTGTTTGCTTCGTTGTTGCAATGTATATACCATGTAAAAAATACCCACTTTTAATTCGATTTAATTATAATTGCACAATATATTGATTTCAGGTTTACTAATGTTCTTCGTGGCGACATACTCACTACTTGGATATTATTTATTTTCCGAGCACATAGACAATGGCCACTTTAAGACTATCAGCGATTCCTTTGTTAGCATGTTCGTTCTATTGACGACGGCCAAGTAAGTTAACTTTTTTCTTATAAACTCCAGTTAGATATTTTTATGCCCCAGTTTTTAATTAAAAGCTATTATCCTTCAAGTCCTAATTATCGCTCATTAACTGATATTCCAATTTCACCGCTTAATGAGTTATGAAGTTATGACTTATAATTACACCGTTATTTCGCTTGTTTGAGACAATCTTGTCTTTCGGAAACCCCAAGATTCACAAGACAAATTTAAAATGTATTAAAATTTTACTCTCATTTCGTTAGGCACGTAATCAATAATCAATTTTAGATAGAGTTAATATAAGTTGTCAGTTTCACGTTTTTTATTTTGATTTTGATTTCAGTTTTCCTGATGTTATGATGCCTTCCTATGCCAAATCAAAATGGTATGTCCTATTCTTCATCCTGTACATCATCACTGTACTCTACGTTCTTATGAATTTGGTAAGTTTTCTCTTCAATCTCAACTTAAACTCTGAGCTTAGTAAGGATAATATATGCAATTTATTCTCATCTCATACATTACTGTTTCTTTCTTAGTATCTTTGCATTTCGCTTTTGTGTTATGAAATTATTTATTTAATGATTTAGTATGCCATGAGTAAAAATATATTATCTATCATTGCAGATGTTAGCTGTAGTATATGAAACATTCACTCGAATAGAGCGCGAGAAATGTCGCGCCTTACTTTTACATAGACGCCGTGCCGCGCGACACGCGTTCAGACTGCTTGTGTCGCGTCGCGCGCCGCACGCGGTGAAACTGAGACATTTCGCTGGACTCATGCGACATTATGCACCACATTATAGTAAGTGTATTTTTCCCTTTATTGTAAGAAACTAAGCTAAATACATTGAATAAGAAAAACTTTAAGTTAAGCTTTTGATACACTTACGTACTTAAAAGTTCTAATTAGATATCAATATATAATAATATGAACCTAAATATGTTTACGTGCTATTATTGTATTTTGACACACACTTCCATTAGTGATTATTATAATATTATAACATCAAGATAAATTATTCGGTAAAATCGGTATTTACAATATATAATGGTGTGACTCAGGGATTTTATCTAGGCCCTATATTATTTCTCATAATTATAACAAGAAATGAATTCGCTTTAGATATATTTGAGACAAAATTGTGCCTGTGTACTGTGTCTTGGTTGAATCTCATGAGACAGCTTATGGACTCAAGTTTATTTTGAGTATAACCAATCATGCCCGAAATATATTAATTCCAGGTGGTCTTGAAGTCTACCTAATGTTTAAGCAGCTCAACATGGACACTTCTACGGGCGGGGTGACGCGAGCAGAGTTCGCCAATCTGTACGAAGTGTTCGCGCTGCGCTGGGTGCCGCAGGCTGCGCGTGCGCCGTGGTACGCGCGGTCGCCGCTCGAGCCGCTCGCGAGGGCGGCCGCGGCGGCCGTCAGGTGGCCTTACTTCGAATATCTTGTCTGTGAGTATTTTTCTCTTAATAAGTAACTAATTTAAACATCGTATAAACCCGCTTCGAGTATTTTATCTCTAATTTATCGCGCTTAGGGGTGGATCTTTTTGAGTATATTTCTATGAGACCAACTCACCAGATGCTTACATCAGAGCACCAGGTGCTCACTATTAAATATATGAAGAATCATCTTAATCGGTCCTCGATTGGAACACATGGAACAATTTCACCTGGATTTCAATTCACATCGATGAAAATATTGAAGTTGTTTTATTCGATTTTAAAATCTGTGACTTCTTGTCCTGTTTTCGTGTGAGTGAACTTTGATGGAGTTTTCGAGCTTCATGCAGTCCTCTGACACTGCTTATAGACTAGAATTGCCGGTACCGGCATCTTAACATACTCTTAGGAGCACGAAAGCGCTCAGTTTAAACTGCCACTAGACGGTCACTTACCATTTTAAGGACTTTTGTAATTTTTGAATAACAGTAATAATATACATACAAATATGTATTGCAGATGCAATAATAATTGGAAACGGCATAGCGATGGTTCTGCGAGTGTGCGAGGCGGCCGGCGACTTGCAGGACAGCGCTAAGCTGCTGTGTGCTTCGTGGGACACCTGGCTCTTTATCACATGTAAGTTTTCATAAGGGTAGCCTAAAGAATGTGTGAAGAGCCGAAGATCGGGGTCAGTGATGCATACTGGGCATGTCTGGGAGAGGTTTATGAACACGAGTGAATTAAAATTATATGATACTAGCCCTGCCTTCGAAGCGAGTGGTCCCGGGTTCGATTCCAGGGGCACACTTTGTGTGGTGAACATGAAGTTTGTTCTCGGGTCTTGGATGTCTTGTGCTTGTCTATGCCATCTGCACAGGAATCCTAGTGTAGAGGCATGAGTGTGTAAACGTTTTTTTTAGATTTCTAAAATCAGTGAGTTGTTCCAGTATTCCTAATGGAAGCGGCAATGCGCATGATGGCTAGCGGTCTGCACGCCTACCTCGAGAGTGGATGGAACGTGTTCGATCTCAGCGTGACCCTGATGGCACTCATGGGAGCTGTCATGTTGACTATCGCACCCACCCTCTTTATTGTCGTCATATTCAGGCCTCTAAGGTAATTAAAGATAAAGATAGTTTATTTGAGCATCTTGAAAAACATGATTAGGTACACACATGCTTACGCTAACAGTAACTAAGATACTTAATTATTGGCAGATAAATGAAATATATTATAATAATAAATGAAATTGTTAAATGAAACGTTTTCAAATTAACGTAACTGGCTACTGAGTTTTGCTCGCTTCTTTAATTAGTGTAATTGGTGCTAATTGTTTTAATTACATAAATAATTTGTAACAAAAATTCGAATTGATTACCTCAATTTGGTTCTATGTTTGTTGCGCGATTTCTTCGCCAGTTATTGACCGATTTGGATTATTCTTTTTTTAATTAGATAGGGTTTATCTCTGAGGTTTTCCCATATAAATTTTATGAAGAAATTCCACGCCTAAGAGCGTGAAATAAGTCAAGTCAAGTTACTTTTTACTTTTACAATGCAGGGGCACCGGTCTACTCTCGATAATTGAGAGTGAATGGGCTTTGATCAACCACGGGAGCCCAATACAAAATGGTAGATGTCACATGTCTTCGAATTTATGGTTCTAAACATGACGGTTTCCTCACGATGTTTTCCATCACCGTTTCGAGAACGTGGTATTGCGCACATGAATTTTTCAAGTGAAAAAACACATTGGTGCACGTGTGGGTTTGAATCAGCGATTGCGAAAGTCGGCGTGTACGCCCCTGGACCACCAGGCTCTTAGCTATCTAGCATAGCCGGGTATCCGATACTAATGCATCTTGGGAATGTTTGTAGACTGATGCGGCTGTACAAGTTGAAGAAGCGGTACCGCGACGTGTTCGGGACCCTGGTGCTGCTGTCTCCGCTGATGTCCTCCGCGGGCTGCGTCATGCTCGTCATGTACTACTTCTTCGCGATCATCGGCATGGAGCTGTTCGCTGGATACGAGCTCAGGAACTGCTGCGTGTAAGTGTTATTGAAAACTGAAGTCATAGAATAAATAAACGTTTATACAATTATACCTCTGCACTAGGATTCCCCATGGACAAACAGAAACACAATATAAACATCCAAACTGAGAAGAAACTTCATTGTCACTACACAGTGTGTCCCGCCGGGAATCGAACCCGGGACCCCTCGCTCCGAAGGCAGGGTTACTACCTAGTTGGTAGCTACGGGAAGTTGACCCATATATGTTATGCTACTTGGGTCTGGATGTTAAGTGGTGGAGGTAACCACTTACCACCACCTCGTGGGCCTTTTTTATGTGAATGAGTGACGGAACGAGCTGAGGGCCCACTTGGTGGTAAGTGGCGATCCCCGCCCATGACAACAGTAATGCGACTCAGTATAAGATTTGGTCGCACTCATCCTGCTGCGTCCATCACCCGAGACGGGGATGATACGTCCCATGCGCATGTTATTTCACCGGCAGTCACACCCCTCCACCTTAACACAGTAATTCGAGCACCACTGCTTGACGACAGATTGGTACAAGTGTAACTGCTACTGCTTAATAGCAGTAGAACTTGTGCCGATTTCGTCTTGGATTAGGAAGTGGTACGAGCCTTCTGCTCGTATCGATACTTTCTAATATAAAAAAAGCACTTTACAGGAACACAACCGTGGAGGATTTCTACAAGTACTCAGCGAACGGATCCACGGCTCTCGGCTACTACTATCTGAACAACTTCGAGAACATAGTCACCAGCGGCGTGACCCTGTTCGAGCTCACCGTGGTGAACAACTGGTTCATACTGATGAACGCGTACGCCAGCGTCGCGGGACAGTTCACCAGGATATATTTCATGGTGAGTGTGTTTACCAGGGTGTGGCGTAAGGAGTACACCCGTCACCTGTGGATGCCATGACTGATCAGAAAATCGAAACTTGTGTTTAGCAAACCTATCATATTTTTGGAGTTTGTGATCATTTTCGAAATTTCATAAAAATTGCACCCGTGGTCACTTTTTTGGCATGTCCACAAATCAAGGTATTTTTTGAAGCTGTTTTTTGTGATGTATTCCGGGATAGATGCGCTGTTAAATGTAATCTGTTGTTTTTGCACGATTTTTATTATTTAAAACTTTAATTCAATATTTTCTTAGACGTAAAAGACAACGGAAAGTCTGAGCGCCTGTGGTGTCAAAAAAAGTTTGGAAACGTGTGCGACCAAGCTACAATAAATTTGCCTATTTCAGTGAGATTCCAAAAATATATAATACATGTACTATTTATAAAAAATACTATATAATATCAGTTATCTAGTTTCCATAGTACAAGCATTACAAGCATGTACAAGTAGCCCCAAACTATGCTTAGTTTGGGGCTAGATGGCGCTGTATGTAATGCTCGTTAGTAATTATTTTTTATACCTAGAAACTATGAAATATAACGATTTTTGCAGGTGTTCTACTTGTTCACGATGGTGGTGCTAACTATAGTGGTAGCCAGCGTGCTGGAGGCCTTCAGGTTCAGGATACAGTACAAGAGGAGCACCACCAAGCGAGACGGTATGTTGTTTTGTAGGGGTTCTACCTGTTTATGATGGTGGTGCAATCTTGTTTTTTCGTGGTGAAATGCACTAGCATACTACCCTGCCGCGGGAAGTATGCGAAAACCCTTCCACCGGAATATAGCAAAGTGGTACACCACTGCGTGGCGGCAGATAAAGTAACTGATTTTTTTTGTTTTTTTTTTTTTCAGAGGAGAAGTTACTTCACGAAGAAGTTCATACGAGCTGGGAGGAGGCTCAGTCGATGGGCGCCAGCGGACCACTGGCAGAAGAGCTGAAACAGCATCTGCCGCAGGGAGTAAGTATGCCAGTCTCACTTTGATCATTGTGTTAGGGGTCTATGTTGGTCCCGCCGGTGGGTGTCACAGAATACAGCAATGCCAGCAATACTGCTTGGCGGCAGATTCCAGGTGTGGTGGCAGTACTTTCGGTTGCTCCTTTAGCACCACCTACGGGGTACGTGTAGGGAATCAAAGGGTACACCAACGGACGCCAGCAACTGGACCCTGCTCTGGACTGGTAATAGATATATTTTGGATTATAGGTCCATTTTCTTTAAGATCATCTGAAAAGATAGAATTTAGTACCGTACCAGCCTCTAATGTTCCCACTGCAGGGACACCGGCCTACTCTCGATAATTGAGAGTGAATGGGCTCTGATCTACCACGGGAGCCCAATCCGGATTGGTAGATGTTACTTGTCGTCGAATTTTTGGTTCTAAGACATTCCTCACGATGTTTTCCATCACCGTTTCGAGAACGTGGCATTGCGCACATAAATTTTTTCAAGTGAAAAAACTCATTGGTGCACGTTTGGATTTGAACCAGCCACCTTCAGTGAAAGTGGCGACTATGCCCCTGGGCCACCGCATGCATTTAGTACATCTCCGTTAAACTTTTAATAATATTAGTACTTAATAATATCACCATCTTCAGGAGAATTTACTTGTCGACGGGTGGACCTTGTAAAAAAATTACCACTTCATATCAACATGGACACCACAAAGTGGATCCATCAATTATCCATTTTCCTTGCAAACCTTAAAGGTTTTCTGCATTTCCAGGTGGAAGTGACGTTCATAGGGTCTCGGCCGCGTACGAAAGAGGTCCTGCAGCGGAGGATGTACCAGGCGGAGATACAGAAGTGGCTAGCTGAAGAGGATGATAATGAAGGTAGAAATATTCTCACAGCCTCCATCCTATTTTAGGTCATACACGTTACATTGTGTATTGTATTTGACGGCTCCGTGGCTAAGTTGGTAGTAGCCCTGCCTTCGAAGCGAGGGGTCCCGGGTTCGATTCCCGGCCGGGGCATACTTTGTGTGGTGAGCATGAAGTTTGTTCTCGGGTATTGGGTGTTTGTCTCGTGTTTTTGTGTTCGTCCATGCCATCTGCGACACAGGGAATCCTAGTGCAGAGATATGAGTGTGTTAACGTTATTCGTATAGGTACGTATTCTATTCTATTGTCTTGGTACTTTTACCCGCGCCTTTGATCACTTTATTTGCATAAAATTAATTAAGTCGACGTTGATTATTTATAAAATTAGGGTTACAAATGTTCAAACAAAAGTTATGGTACGACCCAAAATATTTTTACTATATGGACATGCAAAATTTCTTATCATAAACTTCGTAACTATATTATTTATTTAATATTATAAATGCGAAACTGAGTTTGTTTGTTTGTGACGCTTTCAGATATAATCCGCTGAACCAATTTTAAAAATTCTTTCACCAATGGAAAGCTACATTATCAGCGAGTAACATAGGCTATATTTGTTTAAGCGTTCAAGCGTAACAAACAAACAACTCACGAATAATATTAGTTACGATTATCGTGATTGTGGTTATATTATTATACATCTTATACAATTAAAATTGTGTGTATCCAGGTATTCCCCCATCAACGACACTCACAAGCTCGGACCCCCTTGCGCCGCCGCTGATCGCACCCCCGTCGGAGTCCCCCCCGCGCGGCCCGTACCAGCTGTAGGGAATGCTAAATGTAGCACTGCAGACTCGTTTGCAGCTGCTGTGGGACGCACTCACCGAGTGTGAACCTGGACTGTGACGGAGACTGTCCCAAACGACAGATGTCTACTGTCCCAAAAGTGCGACGGAAACTGCCTCAAAGTGTGACAGAAACTGCCTTAAAAGTGGTTTACCGATTATTTATGACAGCTACTTGTAACTAGGTATTGAAATCAAAGAAAGTGTGACGGAAGGTGTCACAAAAAGTGGGAATGTTGCCAGCTGGCCAGTTGGTTTAAAAAATAGCATTCATGAATCTAAAGATCAGTCTGTATGTGGTATTTGCTATTTCTTTCTAGCCGTACCTTTGTCTTACCTCTAATTCAGTCCACCTCTGGATTTGCCCACCGCTGCTAAATTGTTAACCCGTTTGCAGCTGTGAGGTGCACTCATTGAGTGTCAAACGAAGGTGTGCTGTCTCAAATAAAGTGTGACAGAAACTGCGTCAAAGAAAGTGTGACTCAAACTGCCTCATTCCTAATGGGACAGAATCTGCCTCATAATATATGTGACAAAGAGTGGTTGCTGCTGTTTTGACGTAAAATTTAACAAAATATCGTTACCCCGCTCGTTTTATATTATGTCTAAAAAAAGGATGTTCAGAAAATCGGCCAAAATTATCAAAATCGAAATTCAAAAAGGGCAGATTCTGTCATAATTATAAAAATACAATATTTTTTTGTAAAAAATGAATACCAATGGACGATTCAGTCGACGTTGATTATATTAAAGCTAGGTATATACTACCTAATGTGGATAAACTGAAATTATACCTTACTTTCGACGAAATATGTACTCGTATGTACTAAAGTACAAGCAATTTCGTGGTGATAATTTCCTATGCCTGGTAATCCCAAGGTTCCTATAACTTGGGATTACCACGGTGTTGCACGAATTTAAAAGAAAACTTTTTTTGACTGGAATATGTTTTGTTGGCCGCAGATGGCCTTTTGGCCTTTTGGTGAGAGCGGAAGGTTCTCAACTGTCAAACTGATAAAAACAGCAACTCCAAGGTACAATTAGGTATGGACTTCCGACTTGGGTCGCTGCTAATTGGGACATTTGAGTGGATTCGCCCAGGGTGGGGACAAAGAGTTTCGTAGATCCTGCCGGCGGGACAAGGGCAGTGTTTAATCGTAGTCATCTCAGTAGACCAAGGATATGACGGTCTACGGAAGAACGAGCTCGAAACTCGTCTAGTGCTAAGAGTACATAGTTCGTCTATATATTTTACTTAATTTACGTTCTGTTAGGATATCGCTAATGCCTTGAGATAGCTATATAATACATAGCTTGTATGCTGCCTTAGTTTCATCTAAGGGACCACTTTTAACCTTTTAACCGCACATTTTTTTTATCTTGCCCGAAATATATAAAAAATCCAATCATATAAAAATAATATTAACGAAGTTTAACCCTAGTTTTGTCATTTGTTCCACTGTCTTGTTTATGAGATTGTTGCAAATTGTGAACTCGGTGTTGTGTCTTATATTTAAGACCATGGCGGTTAAAAGGTTAACCGTGGAATTAACATCTGTGATAGATTTGCTTGGTAGCTGACTCAGATTATTAATTTAATAATTATTTATTGCGCATTAGATTTATTAGATGTAATAAATTATTAGATCAAATGTTATTCATGTTTGTAACATAATATTAATTTATAATTAATTATTAAAATCTGTAATTTGATACTCATAAAGCGTGTAATTATATTACTTTTGGTTGTATTCTCGTGATCAATACCAAAGTTATTAGATCAAGTGTAATCAAGGATTTTATTTCCGTTTTGACATGTTACATATTTGTGTATTATACATATTTTTGTATTTTGTATATTTTTGTTAAGCTTTAGATCGGCACCACATAATATTACCATTAATAATGTGAAATAAAATTTATCTACATACTAAACCATCATAGGTCTATTTTAATATCTAGCCGATTAGCCAGATATTAAATTGGTGTAACAATCTTTTCGTTTGAATAATAATAAAATTAATTTGTAAATTATTCGGCTGTTAATCAAACATTACGTTTCTCTATTAATCAGTATTATTTATAAAACAATCTAAATAGTGTTTAAGTGAAAATTTATTGAAGTTATTTTTAATTGTAGTTATTTACGTATTAGTTGAGATTATAATGTTTATAACCAGGTATTAATTGAAAAACAGATAAAAGAACATAGAAATTAGGAAAGCATTGATTCTAAATTGTCTGGATGGTGCTTTAGCGTTAATAATAACTAAATTAGGTAAAGCTAGACGAAGAATAATAGTTCAAAAGTACGCTTGTTCTGAGATGGCGAAAATTTATACATACTGATGAAAAAAATATAGCTACAGCCGAGAATTGAACCTGATACAAAGCATTTTGGTAAATAATTTGTGAACGCTTCCATTTGGATGGATGGTTTAGTAGCAATTGAACTGAGAGCTCCCGTGATGATGTCGGTCGGCTATATATATAGTCGATGAGCCATGTTGAACGCCTTCTGGTACCTTGGAATCTCTCACACCAGATGTGGCCACTTATACGAGAGAAGAACGCTTCGAGTCATCTTTGATTTCACTATATAATTTTTACTTCCATAATTTTCTAAAGATTTTTTAGGTATATTTATAATATTTAGGATCAAAATGATTATGTCTAAATAAAATAACTGATACTACCCAAATAACAAGATGCAGTCATTAAGGATATGTCAAATTAGGAGTTTTATATGTTATATCTATAGAATGCATTATATTAGGTAGAAAGTGTAGCTATGTTCGAATTTAGGATAGTCAGGGTGAACAGAAAAATAACCAACTATCTTATGAGATACAATTTACGTATCCATCATGATTATGTTCAAAAAACTTAGACAAAAGGCCAGTAGTGAAGTTTTCTTCCATTTTATTCCATTTTGTAAACTGTTAATCAATTATACTAAACTTCAAGATTTTGTTCAAGTAAATATTAGTTTGTTTTGCAACTACGATCGCAGCTCGCCTTCTGCGCTGGTGGTCGTAAATTCTAGAGATTCTATTATATTCTATTCTCAACAAAAAGATTATTCTGAGTTTCTGAGAGTGAGGTTGTGAATAAATATATATTGATTACGTAGGTATTACATATACCTACGTAATCTATACATACATACTTACATTTCTGTGCGTTAATACATATCTAATTATTACGCTCAGAGATGTATTTAAAAAAATTAATATACCTGGTTTCTATAATACAATTTACAATATTTTATTTATTTATTTATCTTAAAACATTAAACTGTTTGTAGTTTTTTACATTACTTATTCGGATCGCAGTAAACTAAACTCTTCTTTACAAATATATAAAATTGACAATCTTTAAGTGTCTGTTTGTAATATCGAAGTCTATCTGTATGTCTGTCTGTTTGTTCCGTCTTATTTCCGAATCGGCGGAACCGATTCTAACGGGATTTTAATATTTATAAATAACACTACAAAAAAACTTGTACTACTACAGGAAGTGTCTTTTTTTACCGCCTCTCTCTGTAGCGGCGGTAGACGTTTCCGGCTGACCAGAACTCAGAACTCAAATATACCTACTTATTTGACGTTTACTTGAACAAATTCGATTTTTAAGTTCAATATAATTTAATATTACAACTTTTATTTACCATTTCATTCCATTTGTAATTGCCTTCGAACGAATTAATTAATGTCAAAAAATGTTTAACGTACATATAATAGAGAGTTTTACCTAAAAATAAAACTTACCTATTATTTATCCTAATATATCCGGAATCCATTTATGAGTAGAAGCCTTCATCCTTTTCGCGTTTTGTGCTCTAGCAACACTTCCTTCCTATAGGTATAACTATGCCTCGGTGTGTGTTACGTTATCTGTGTGCGTGAGGCGACTACGATTTCGCGGGCTTGAGCGAATGTTCCTCATTATACTCATGAATGATGTACCAGGTAGGGATTACCTGGATTCCGGATATATTAGGATAAATAATAGGTAAGTTTTATTTTTAGGTAAAACTCTCTATTATTTAGTCCGTTTATATATCCGGAATCCATTTATGAGTGACGTGTTTGTTATCTCCTGGTATGTATCTATGTAGGTATGTATATAATATATGATGACGATGCTATAATGTGTAGGTAAGTAGCTAAAATAATATGTATATAAGCTAAGGATTTTTATGTCCTAGCGTCAGTTCTGGCAATTAGAAAATAACGCATTTGGTACATAGGTACATATATTTATACTTTCTCTGATTTTTGCATACAAAAATAAAATATAACTAAAATTATTTCTATTCGTCATTGAAAAACAATTTGCAAATCACAAGTAAGGTATATATAACAGAAAGCATAAGGTCATTGTTCTGCACTGAAAAAATTTGACAGTGAGCTAGACGTACATTGTTTTGCATTAGTAATCAATTCTTTCTGGTAAAAGTTCCGAAAAGTATGCTCGCTTTTCCAATTTCCAGTTTCTAGTATTTTATCAATAGGAAAACTCTCAAGCCAATTTAGGGATGCAACCGCTGAACGCACAGAACCAGGTGTAGCATCAATATTAGCTTCCTTTAGTACAGATTTTATCCAATTCGCTATCATAGTCCTGGAAGCCGGTTTTGGCTCTCCTCTAGTGGTAATAAATAATTCATGGCACTTACATACTTCACGGCGTTTACACGATACCTCCAGAAGGCGACGTATCCAGTACACGCAGTCGAGATTCTGGCTTGGATTTCTTTTGAGTCGCCATCCAGATTGCCTGTGATTGGCACTGTCGGTCTTGGATCCAAACTTAGGCCACAGTACCATGTAATCGCCTTCGTCTAAGAAAAACTCAGGGTTAATTCTCAATAATGTTAGATCATGTACACGGCGCCCAGAGGCAAGTAAAAGTAAAATTGCTGTCCGTCTAGACACTTCATGAAGGTTGTCGATATCGGGAGAGTTCACACTCAAGTACTGTAGTACCAGTCTTGGGTCCCACGACGGAGGCTTCGGTGCTTTTTCCTTTGCAACTGAAATTGCTTTTAAAATATGTTTTATAAAAAAATTTGAAGATAGATCTGAATCAGAGGTGATATTAGTGAATGTTGATATAACCGACTTGTGAACCAATATGGTTCTGTACGCAAATTTTTCATTATTATGCAAATGTGCTAGAAAACGAGCAACTTGGACCGGGTTAGGATTTTTGTGGTTTACGGAGTTTGATGCGCACCACTTAGTCCATTTTCTCCAGGCCGGCATATAAGTGTTGAGTGTGGATTTCCGCCAGCTTGAAAATAAAAGTAGTTTCTCTTGCTCAGACCAATCTTGTATTAGTTCATTCCACCCGAAATCAACCAGGCTTCCAGGTGCAGATTCCGGATCTGTGGTGGATGAAAGCCCGTTTGTGTGTCCACCAGTACTTGTGGAAGGTTCGGAATGTGATACGGTTTTGACAGTGCCCGCTGTTCCAAATCCGCCTTCCAAAACACTTTGTCCCATTTTGGTGCAATCAGAATGTAATGCCCCCGTGCTGTGTTCAAGTATGCCAATACTTGCGGTATCAAGTTCGGCGGAGGAAATAACCAGGCCAGATCGAAGTCCCACCGTAGAGAGAACGCGTTGTGATGAACTGCCTCTAGATCTTGTTGATTCGTTGACACATACCTTTCGACCACGTGGGCTGTTTTCGAGGCAAACAGGTCCACCTGGGGTTTGCCCCACCTCTGGAATATCAGTCTGGTCGCTTGACTTCTCAAGTGCCATTCCGGGTTGGGTTTCCCCCGGGAAAGGGCGTCCACTTCGCTGTTGAACCGTCCCGGAAAGTACTGGGCTGTCAAACAGATATCGAAATTGTCCATTAGATTGACTAATTGTATTGTTAGATCTAAGAGTTGTTTCGACTTCGTGCCGCCTTCTTTGTTGATGTAGGCTACGACTGTTCGGTTGTCCGTCTGTACTAGAACATGACAATTTTGCATTTTGAGATGTGTCTGTTCCATTACTGCATAGACTGCGTAGAGCTCTTTCAGGTTGACATGCCATTCTTTCTGCTCGTGTGTCCATCGCCCTGACATCTGGATTTGATCTAGTTGGGCACCCCACCCCACATCGGATGCATCCGTTGTAAGAATGTGAGATATTGGACTCTGGTGGAGGGGTAACGAGCTGCCTATCGAGTTCAACCACCACTTCATGTCTTGCATCACGTGGTCTGGTACAGCAAGCATTCTGTGTGGGTGTTCCTTGGACAGGTGCCGCATGTAGTATTGCATGGTACGGCAATGTAATCGTCCCCTGGGTGTTACAAAGCTGGCAAAGTTGAGTCTCCCCAAAAGGATCTGGGCCGTTTTGAGGGACCAACGGCCTTGGACTAGTCGATGCTGAAGTGTCGTTTGTAATGTCATGCACTTCTGCTCCGACAAGGACTTGGTGTTCAGTTGTGTGTCCCAGACTACACCGAGAAACTCGAGTCGCTGACTTGGAATTAGTATCGATTTCTCGAAATTGATAGTCCAACCCAGTTCCTGCATCAGGCGTGTGGTATATGCAATGTGATCGCTTAGAACTTGTCGGGATTGATTTACCAGTAAATAATCGTCGAGATAGACTACGCACCTTATGTTTTGAGCTCTTAGGTGTTCCGCTACCCAGTTGGTCAGGAAGGAGAACGTCTGAGGCGCTGACGACAAACCGAAAGGAAGGGAGGTCATCTGAAGAAGCTGGCCTCTGTAACTGAGCCTCAGGAACCTCCGGTGCTGTTGTTTGATTGGTAAATGAAAGTACGCCTGGCTCAGGTCCAACTTTACCATCCAATCCTGGTCTTGAACAAAACTCGGTAAACGATAATGGCTGAAGAGTTGAAATTTTTTTGTTTTTACGAATTGGTTCAGGTTTTTTAGGTTGAAAATTGGTCGAAGGGTTCCGTCGGTCTTTGGTGTAAGAAAAAGCGTTGACAGAAAGCTCGGTGTATACTCTGCTTTCTCTAGTACTCCTGATGCTATCATGTCTTGTATCTGTCGATCCATTTGATAACTGCTTTTCGTTTGGAATCTTTGTAAAACCAGTTGGTTGGGAAAAATTAAGGGTGGTTTCATTAGGAACGGTATCTTGAGACCACGTAACATCTTGCATAATATTGGCGGCGCCCCCAATTTTTTCCAAACATCCCGATATAGCTTTAGACAGCCCCCCCGAAATTTCCGCGAGTCATGCGCGACGGTTTTTGTTAGTCTTTGTGAGGTGAGAATTTGAGTATCGTTTCTTACCTCGGTGATTCTGGTATTGACTTGTACTTGCCGGTCTAAGCGAGCCAGTAGTTTGCTTCGGGGCGTGGGTTGCCGATTGGTTCTTCTTTCCAATGGCATTTTGACGAAATGTTTCGTTTGTCTGCCGGCCTGTGTTTGTGGTCGATCTCTGTTGGCCTCTGTTGAAACTTTGAAGTTTGGGCTCTGCAATTTGAGAAGATTTTACAAGTTTTTCGGTACCTCCAACTTTATTCAGGTATGAGGACAGATAATTCTCCTCAAACAGGTACTCGGTGCTGGGGGGTATAGCCTGAAGTGCATCGCTATGAAATGGATCTGGTATTTTCTGCAGTAAAGCGTCTCGTCGCAGCTGTATGTATTCGGATCGCCTACCGCAAATCATTTGTAAAATGTCTCCAGTAACATTCATGTATTTAGATTCTCTATTGAAGAGATTTTGTACTTTTTCGCATAATGACGCGGGAGTAAGCAAAGATTCATTTTTACACGACCAGTCGATCAATTCTTGTAAGGTAGATCTAAACTCGTCTTTTTGCAATAGCATAGCATTTGTCATTGCAGCAAAGGACCTTTCTACTAGGTGAAGCCTATCCTCATTATTTGAAGGTTCAAATCGGCGAAGCTCATCATTTACCTTCAGTTCAACAAAACCGGGGGTAGTAGTGTATTTCTTTTGTGTATCGTAAAATCTCACTAAATTCCATTCCTTGTTTTTAAAACGTTGTAACTCAGCCAAACATTTTAAACGATTTTCGTTGGATGCAGGAAAAACAGGGTCTTTGAGGGTAGTTGTTAATTCGGATAATTTTAATTCCGCCCGAGGTTCCTCACTGTTCGATGGAAGATTCAAAGCAATCTCATCCGAAAGGTTGTTCAGGGTCATTGGTACCGCATGGTCTTTAGAACAAGGGCCAGGCCCCCCGTCGGTTGGACCGGGTATTTGTGAAATTACCGGTGTGGGAACATTGCTTATTCCCGAGGTAATGAGACTTGCCAAAAAGGACACCTGCTGTGATAAAACATGGATTTGTTCATCTCTTACTTGTCCTCGTTTTTTGTACTTCCTTGGTTGAATAGGGCGTGACTCCCTCGATGACGCTGCCGACGACGATGATGATGACGACGACGAATCTTCGCGGTTTCTTTTTCTTGATCTCGAACTGTTCTCCTCGCTGTTGCTCTCCATGTCTCCGATGGAAGGAAGATTCTCGGAAATATGAAACAAAAAGAAAAAATTACAATATTCCGATTCTGTGCTAGGTCGTGCGCACGCGGCGAAAGACGACGCTATAATGAGGAACATTCGCTCAAGCCCGCGAAATCGTAGTCGCCTCACGCACACAGATAACGTAACACACACCGAGGCATAGTTATACCTATAGGAAGGAAGTGTTGCTAGAGCACAAAACGCGAAAAGGATGAAGGCTTCTACTCATAAATGGATTCCGGATATATAAACGGACTAAATAATCTGGCATTATATGTTACTTGATGTACCTTCAAAATTTACCATTTACAATAAGTTTAAAGCAGAGCTGCGTTCAATTACGTCGGATGAAATTACGCGTTGTGATTGGCAATCAATGATCACACCATCTTACGCGTATTTGTCCGATGTTGTTGAACGCAGCTCTCTGTAATTGTAACTCGAATTGGCTTATCGGTATCTGCCTCATCCAAAGCTTTATTTGACACATTGTTGAACTGCAATTTAGTATAAGGATAATTTTATTAATTAAATGCACGTAATAGAACTTTTCTTTTCATTAAAACCCAGCAATCATGTTTTTCCTGTGACAAAAAAGAATTGGTATGAACTAACTAAAATGGCACTCAAATTCATTAATTCATTTTAACACCCCGTTTAAGTATGTAAGGCTTTTTCCTTCCGCATATTTATAGTATAGGCAAGTTGGAAAAAATAAATGAAATTTAAATTATTGTATATTATTAAATTAAATATGCAAATACCTTTTTAACCGCCGTGGTCTTGAATATAAGACACAACACATCAACAAAAGTATTTATCGATTGTAGCTAATTTTGTACACAAGATTATACACATATAATCTTTAACAATTTAAAGATTATTTTTATATGCTTGGCGATAGGAATTCAAGATATTTTTTTAAGTGGTTGTAATGTAGTTGAAATATTATAGGTAGTATTCAGCTAAGAAAATGGGAAAAATAATAGAAAATAAAACACATTTTAGATAAGTAATTCAGACATATATTCCATTTAAAATCTATATTCACCATAACGATTTACATAATCCTTCGTTTAGCACCGATTAGCCTATTGAGCGCGGTTTAGCACATAATAACTAATATTTAAATAATTATTCTACTTATTTCATCTCTACATTAATTCGATTTTGGGAATGTCTATAATACATTACCTTAATCAAAAAGTTTTGAATAGGCGGCCGAAAAAAAAGATGCAAATTTAAATTTAAAAATGATTTAACAGGTCAAAAAACAGGTTAAATCCTATAAGTAGTGATATATTTATTTAAGTGGCATTTTTAAAGTAGCCAAGTTACAAGTACAAGGAACAAATAATGTTTTTTTTTAGATATATTAAGAAACAATTCTCACGCAAGTGGAATTCGAATGACGGTCACGGAAATGTCACATACACATTATTTCTTTGAGATAATGTTCCTGTTTCTTCGTTAACAATCATAGTACTGTTTTAAAAACAATAAATTAGGTACACATTTTTTACTATGAGGTAGATCTTGTTCGTGGCCGCCTAATTCAACAATTTCACTAACAATTTGAAGCAATTTTAACACATTCAAGAATTTCATACGCGCAAATAACACTGGTCGATTCAAAAGATATATTACAAACACTGCAAAAATATTTATAAAATATTTTCATTTCAACACACACTTATTGAATACAGACAACATTTCTATTTTTCCCGAAGTTTCTCCAAGGGTGATCAAATGGACTGATAACTTGCACAATTCAAAAACGCAATTGCCTGATGAGCTCACGCATGAACAGTTGTCCATTACCATAGCTAATTATAAGATGAAAACTCTTCGAGAAACCCGGGTTAAGTGAAATTACAAAGAAGACTGGATCTACGTATAATTTGAATGTTAGGCCTGCACCGAGCGCATATTCCCGAATAAATCTCGCTTACGATATCACGAAGGATCGTGTGATATCCAAAGCTGGAGCTTAAATCTGGATCGTGAGATTTATCTGAAAATCGCGCTCTAATGCAATTAATTCTACAACATATGTAATTGGACTACAACAATCGCGTGTAACACTTTCAAAGCGATTTAATGGTTTCCTTTAGGAAGACAACTTTTGTTAACTGTTTTTACAACGGACATATATAATCTTTTGCATTTATAAATTACAAAATCAAATAAAATTATTTATTTATTAAATAAGACATAAGTATATACTGAACACAACGACGTTTACATAAAAGGATAAAAATGCAATAATTTTAAAACAAATTACGATCAGCTGCGTTCTAGTAATAATTTTATTTATATTATTAAAATAAATAAAAAATATGATTATAAGAGATTTCTACATTATATTTAGCTCGATTCAAAGGTGAACTATTCCTAATAAGCCGTTTAACCGCCAAACATTTTTTCTACGTCTCGATACGTAAAATCGATACAATTTTTTTGACATTGGCGCCACTGTCTTGTTTGTGAGACGGCGGCGACGTGAGCTCGATGTTATGTCTTATATTTTAGACCATGGCGGTTAAAAGGAGAATAAAACCGGTTCTCGATTCTAAAAAAATAACTAATATTGAGATTTCTTTGACAAAAAGAAACAGTGGAGAAATCTCACGACCGAGAATAATCACATCAAGCAAAACTCGAGCGCTGGCAACATCTGAATCAGGCTAAAAACTAAACATTACAATAAATTAAGGGAAGAAAGTCGCCACAGTCCCGTAGTAAATTGAACAGCTTTTTTATTAAAATATTATCGAAGTCGCGGAACCACTTCTGCGTGGAATTTAACAATAATTTTTTGCGCGGAACCCTACTTATTATTCTAAAATAAAAGTAATCCTCATAACATTTTCTTTATATCATACGATTCCACTCACTTTATAAGGTTCCTTATTTCTGATAGTCGTATGGATATCCGTGGTTGGTCCTGGTGACCAGTACTACAGGTTTTAATCTCTGGCAGCAGTCTCTCACAAATGTGGTTAAAAAATAAAATAAAATAGAAAAATGTACACCTTAGTATTAAGCTGTTAACCTTGTGAGAGAAATAAATCGTATTATTATACATCAGGTATCTGCCAGTGAAAGCCCCTTCAAAATAGGTCCAGCCGTTTCGGAGATTAGCCAGAACAGACAGACAGTAATACGCTTAAATTTCATTTATATGTTTATAGACGTGTGTTATGAATTCTAATAGTCACGGAGATAATTCGATTTACGGATATTGCGTCATAGAAGATCGCCAGAGATTAATGTCGATTGCATCAGCGAACCACATTTGAACATCATTTCCAAAAGATGCTTATAACTATTGCAATAATGAGACAGTGGCGACTCAGTTCATTACATGCTGATGCTACATTCAGCTACAGAATAGGTACAATGCCCCCAAGAACGAGCGGCGCAGGCGCATACACAAATACGCGCAAATACGCATACAACATGGGCTATCGACTAGTATCGCCGGGACCGATATCTTTGCGTGCCCTCCAAGCAGAAGCGCACAGTTTATATGCCACTGAACGGTCACCGATCCAACTTCTGACCGGGCGGAGTATGCTTAACTTAGATCTGTAAAGAACAGGCAAGCAAGCTACGCCGCGAGCGCTTCGTCTTTCCTGTATCCTTAGGATTATGAGTTGACATGATTCAGTTGTAAATCTTGTCAGAAACAGATCAAAAAGTTAGGCACCCGGTACTTTCCGTTCTACTGACTTAATCGGGTTTTATGCGCGTGCGCCTATCGATCTTCTCTCTGCCTCTGTACCAATTTACCATGATTTAGCCATTAGCCAATAACCGATCAATACCTAGGCCAGAGAAAGCGAACCTTAGACCAACGTGCCATTTTTTCTAAATCCTAAAACACAAAAATTGTTTCTACCTATGTCCGTTATAGACTTTGAAACCACCCAACAGATGTACCCTAAGTTTCTTTAAGGCAATGCGAAGATGGTTTTAGACTACTAAAACAATGCATTAGGTACAAAATGTATTTCTTTTTTTAGCGTAACACACGATGGGTATCCGTTAGTGGTTAATAGCCGTAGACGTGCCCTGAATTAATTTAGACGGAGTGATTGCCGTACCAGCCTCTAATATTCCCACTGCAGGGACACCGGCCTACTCTCGATAAGTGAGAGTGATTATTGGGAGAGTAATACAGCGTCCACTCTCTCCGTGGCGGAAGCTCGCTTTCGTAATACTTCGTTCGTAGTAATAGTAACTTTGTTACTTTGAACTTAAATGCAAAACATTTCGATCGGTGGCGTGATCAAAATATTTTGTCCCGTGCATTGGTTCGCCGTCCGTGGCCTAGACTATATAAAGGTTACTGGTAACCAACGCATAACCTCTTAAAAGTGACTTGGGTACATCAAGACTAACAACTTTTGTTCTATGACTTTGCCAACCCAATATTTTGTTTTAGTTTTAGTGGGTATTTCTATCAATCGTTAGCTCTATGTCTCATTAGTTAATGTCTGCCTTAATCTGTGACTGCCTAGAGAAAGTTATGTAGAGTTAGGTAAGATTAGACATGCAAATTTAATTTTATATTTTTTTCTCTGAAAAAAAAAAAAACATTCAGTTAGAAAAAGTACAACAAAAGTTAGCAGTATTGATGAACCAAAGTCGAAGCAGGTTTTGCGTTAGTTAATATATTATATATATTTATATATAACACAACAGGACTCTCAGAAAGACCCAAGGTCCAGATTCTCGTACGACTCAAGTCGAGATGATAAAGTCGCTTTAAAACCTCAGGATTACACATATAACGAGAATGCAGCCTCTAGCCATACAGTAACAGTACCCGTAACTATAAAGAGAGGTGGGAACACCTAATTATAAAACAGAACAAATTGAAAAATTATATAATTAAACCATTTAAGACGACAATGAAATACGCAATGTACCTTGTTCAAAAATGTACCCCCATTATAAACACGTTTACTACCTAATTAGGTAGGTAGTTCGGGAGATCTGGATACCCAGTTAGTTCAGGCAGTGGCATGATAATAAAACTACCCCCAAAAAAAAAAAGTCACAAATACTTAAATGACATACGTACAAATGTACTAATTATTCATGGTTGACATTCTTTAAAAAAACAATAGGAAATGTTTCATGCAAATATCAAAAACCTTAAAAACCTTGTGCTGAAAATCAGCGCTGGGTATGAGGGTCCACCTGATGGTAAGTGGTGATCCTCGCCCATGACAACAGTAATGCGACTCAGTATGAGATCCAAATCTTTACTGAGTCGCATTCATCCTGCTGCGTCCTTCACCCGAGACGGGGATGATACGTCTCATGCGAAAATATACTATACACATATACACTAATATATATATACTATACTACACATCTCATTGTATGCTTTGGTTGCTAATCGATAGTACAAATAAACTTTGCGGTTACGAAATATTTGCCTCGATCATTTAATTATCACATTATGATTTTGAGTTTAGATTTTAAAATTGAAATGATAAATATTGAGTGACTTTTCACGGATTTCAATTGTGTGACGTAATCTTATAAATCAGACTAGCTATGTGAAACCTGACTGTAATTTGACAAATCTGTGCATGTAATGTGCCTATGGAGCACCAGTGACGCGTTATATGCGCACGAATGCTTACTTATGCGTTAAAATTTTGACGTGTCTAATCGACACTATTTAGTTTTTAGTAATTTAAACGCAGCTTAAAGGGTTTGAGTTTTTTTCTTTTGATCATGTTGATTCTATTTTGAATAAGGATATTAATTTTTAATGTCTATCGTGGCAGTCTACTGACTATTTAACGGTCCGATGTTAAGAGGTCGCCGCGGCCTATAAATAAAAGCAAAACTCGTCTCCTACCCTACCGAAGCATCACAAAACCTAACTCCACGTTGCGCCCGTATGTAACTCATACGCCTAGATTTCTCACCAGAACACAGAAATGCACAAATATTTTTTTTGCTATATTTAAATATTACAATAAATAATTGTGGATGAGTTCACTACTAAATAGTATAAAATTACGAAAACATTTCATTAAAATCTAATCCAAAGCACAACCGGCCAACATTAAGTAGATATAATACATTTAAACGCAATATATAAAATACACCACTGTTTGTTTGTTTGGTAGATATAAATACGAAATTATTTTGATACAAGTCACCATTAGAATCTTGTCTTGCTTGTGACAATTCATCAAGAATATTACTCTTACTGTACCTGTCACTAAAATTGCTAGCTGTCACAAAATTTAGCTAGCTCCACGAATTTCCCAAACTACCTAGGCGACCGAAATTTTGGGTAAAAAAATGCGCTTTTACAAGAAATACAATTTACAGGTAAAATTGAACAGCAAAACCCTATCTAAACAAATAATTTCATCTAAATCGTTAGAACCGTTTCCGAGATACGCGAAATAAATATATAAATAAATAAGTATATATATATTTCTTTCTTTCATAATTACTAATGTGGCAGGACGACCTGAAAGCCCCACCAAGGTAAGTGGTTACCTCCGCCCAAAACAGAAATTCCACTCAGATACCCAAGTCGCACGCCGTATGCACCTGTGACCGGAACACGGCAATGCGAGTGCACCACTGCTTGACGGCAGATCACCAGGTGTGGAGGCAGTACTACGGACAAACGGCACAAGTTCTGCTACAAGAATAGCTCGTTTACAGTAATAAGATAGAACCGCCAACTGAGTCTTGACCACTGAGTCAGGAGTCTGGATTCTGATCCTAAAATTTCCATAAACACCAACAAAAAATAAAAAAAAATTAGTTATGGGCCTAGCTGCATTATGGAGCAGTTATAGACATTTGAAACAGCCAAAACTAGCCCAGACTATGCACATACCAATACGTGATATGTAATAAAATACGTAATAATTTTTGTATAAATAATACATTAACATCCAAACGCAGAATAATCTGTGAACACCACGAGTTAAACGCACGACCATAAGTGACGTCGGCAGAACAATTTTTTTTTATGTGAATAAGTGGCGAGCTTAGGGCCCACCTGGTGGTAAGTGGCGCCCCCCGCCCATGGCAACAGTAATGCGACTCAGTACAGGCAGTCCTCGTACTTCCGGCATGTGAGGTTCCCGAAATACGCGACGTAAATCGAAACGACGTAAGTCGAGACATATTTTTTCGTATGTCATTGGCATCGCGACAAGTGAATTCTCGTATGCCGGAAATCGAAACAAATGACGTATGTTTGAGGAATAGTGTCAAAACATTGTTCAACGTAAGTCGAGGACTGCCTGTATAAGATTGTCTTACACTGAGTCGCACTCATCCTGCGTTATATTATCTTATATAACTGAGGCCAGTCACCGGTAAATGCAGCTAGTTTTAGTAAAAACTAATAGAAACGACATTTAGTCCTTGCAATTTCATTTATAACTAATTTTAGCAATATCTAGGTAAATTACTGACGAATATTTCAAACAATCACAAGTTTTGACGTATTATTACGTACACCATTCAGTTTATCAATAAATGATTTAAAAATCGTAAAAAAATCTGACTCCAATACTTTAAAAGCAGCAAAATACGCAATTCCGTTTATGACATATATTTTTGGAAAATTTTGGATCAATTTAAAAGCATATTCCTTCAGATTGGTATAAAATTTTTCATTCGGTTGACAAATGGCGGAGAAAACGGTGAACATACATAAATATATATATGAACATCCGAATTATCCTTTTTGGAGTCGTTTAAAAACTAGTTTTAGCAACACCATCTTGACATATAGTGGCATGGTTATAGCAACTAACTTTAGCCAAATATCAAAACAAATTTTAGTGACAGACATTTAGCTACATCATAGAGAACTAATTATTGCCAGCTCACATAGGCTCTATAAACCACACCATCCCAAACTTTATGATGAAGATGGAACATTTCATTCACAACTATCATTCAACATTTTCCACCCAATTAAGTTAAAACTATATCAGAAAATATTGTTCTCTCCCATTTCAATCACCGTTTAAAACAATAGAATCATTGATCTATTTTTCAATGATCGATCTATTTACCACTCTTTAGTATATCTCATCCATTTTAAGAATTCTCAATTTCAATGGCCAAACCTGGTGGCACAGTTTTGAAGACCTCTGACATGGCTCATCGCCAACATAGTCGGGCACGACAACGTGCACACAACACACCTGAAGCAATCATGATCATGATGCCTTCCCCCCAAAAAGTCTCTTGGACATATGACCCATTCATGGCCATACCATTTATATCCCCCAACATAGAACACCGTATAACAACTGACGCGTCCAAATCTTCTATTACCTTCGATCACTTTTGATCACCAATCAATACAAATCACTTTGTAAACTCCCTTTACATCACTAAATAACAGTTTTAGACAAATCTGGCGCGTTTCCTGTGGTACCGGGGTCACATTTCAACGGAGACCCCGGCGCCGCCCAGTCTGGTCTCCTTCACCTTGAACCCGTTCTCCAACAGTTGGCTGCAGAGGGAGTCGATCGTGGACCGAGGAGTTGAAGGCGGTATCAAGACCATTGCATACCTGGAACAAATTCAGTTTTATTATCATCAGATATGCTTAAAGGTTTTTTTATGTGAATAATTAGGCACGGCCGTACTGATGGTAAGTGGCTACCATCGCCTATAGACGCTTGCAACATTCGAGGTGTTGCCAACGCAGTGCCTATCAGCTAGAAACTTTTTTATACTCTTCTTAAATTTATGCATGTTGTTTTTTTTATGTGATTTTTTTTTGTGACTTATGTGGACGGAACGTGCTGAGGGCCCATCTGGTGGTAAGTGGCGACCCCCGCCAATAACAACAGTAATACGACTCAAAGATTTGGATCTTACACTGAGTCGCGTCCATCCTGCTGCGTCCATCACCCGAGACAAGGATACGTCTCATACGCATGTGATTTCACCGGCACCCACACCCTACCACCGGAACACAGTAATGTATAAGGTACCTATCTGGACGAACTTGGCCCCCCAGCACTTCCCGAGCATTACTCCTTAGGCCTTCGCGGTTTTTCTGCCGGTACCGAGTGATATCCTCGCTAGAGCACTCACCCGCCTCCCCCCGCGCCCGTCAGCTTGCACGCGAGTCCCTTGGCCTTCGCCGCGGCCCTGATGGCCTCCAGCGCGGGATGGGACACGCCCAGCGCCGCTAGCAAGCAATGGTTCATGTCCCATAACTCCTGAGAACCAAACAACAATACAAATCAATTTTACAAGTAACAATAGTAAAAAATGGGGTATTATGGCTGTATTTAAAAATCTATAGCAAGCTATGCGCCAGTCCTCACTCAACGTTACGAATTTTTTAAGTTTTTATCTGAAACGGCTGTATCGATTTTGATAAAATATTTCTATGTAAAAAAAATAAGACGAAAGGAAGGATATAAGACACGAGGTAGGCCAAAGAAAAGATGGATGGTTTGTGTGAAAGATGATATGCGTAAGAAAGGAGTGAGTACTGAGATGACGGACAGAGGGAAATGGAAGAAAAATACATGTTGTGCTACCCACTTAGTGTGGGATAAAGGCAGGAAGATGATGAAAAATAAACGTTTACACACTCATAGTACAGGACTAGGATGCCCAGTATCGCAAATGGCATGGACAAACACAGAAACACAAGACAAACCCAAGACCCGAGAACAAACTTCATGCTAACCACACAAAGTGTGCCCCAGCCGGGAATCGAACCCCTCGCTTGGTAGGCAGGGCTACTATCAACTAAGCCACGGAGCCAATCCGCAAGAAAACCTGCTTTTAGATAACCAAAACCACACCCGAATCGGTTCACCTGTTTAAGATCTGCGGCGCCACAGACAGACACACATACCGGTCAAACTTATAATACCTCCCCTATATACCCCTCTGCTTGCGCCGGGGGTTAAGAATCGAAGACATGACATCTCAAACATTTGCTTAGTTTCGGAATAGATGGCGCTGTATGAATGATTTTTTTTAATGTTGCTGCAAGTAGAATGAAAACATGATATCTCACCGCTAGATGTTGATAGTCTGCCTCGATGTCCGGCTCACACTTGCCACACGAGAGTTTTTCCAAAACCTGCAGTCAAAACATACGAATTATATACAGGAGTTCACTGTGCCGTGTCTCGCGAGTGCACTATGAATTGTTTAATAAAAGATAAAAAAACAGCGCAAACTTTAAAAAATACTACTATTACGCATATTTTGACCGGCCTCATAGCTCAGTTGGTGCTCTGGCCTCGCGCTGTAGGTCGCACGTTTGATTCCCACGCAGGACAAGCAGTGAGTGTTTTGTTCGTGTACGAAAATCTTGGTATTATGACATTCGCGTAGCAGTTTTTAGTATTATTTTCTGTATTACAATAACCTGCGTGGCAATTTAACTACATGTGCGGCAGTATACTTGCGTTGGCTATTCAATTACATGCGTTAAATATAATTACTTGCGTGGCACCTGCGTGGCAATTTAACTGCATGCGTGGCAATATGATTACCTTCGTGGCAGTACAATGACCTAAGTGGCAATATAATTACCCTTGTGGCAGTATAATTACTTGCGTGGCAGTATAATAACCTGCGTGGCAATATAATTAACTGGGTGGCAGTACAATGACCTGCGTGGTAATATAATTAGCTGCGTGGCAATATAATAAATTATCTGCGTGGCAGTATAATTAACTGGGTGGCAGTACAATGACCTGCGTGGTAATATAATTAGCTGCGTGGCAATATAATAAATTATCTGCGTGGCAGTATAATTAACTGGGTGGCAGTACAATGACCTGCGTGGTAATATAATTAGCTGCGTGGTAATATAATTAGCTGCGTGGCAATATAATAAATTATCTGCGTGGCAGTATAATTAACTGGGTGGTAACATAATTACCTGCGTGGCAGTATAATTACCTGCGTGGCAGTACAATGACCTGCGTGGTAATATAATTAGCTGCGTGGCAGTATAATAAATTACCTGGGTGGCAGTGTGCGCGATGTGGTCACAAGCTTGCATGACGTGGTCGACGGCGCACGCGTTCCGCCGCCGCAGCGCCGCCACCTTCACGATGAGGTCGCGCGTCTCCCGGGACACGCGCGAGTCCACCAGGAGGACCCTCAGCTCCGTGTTGATGTCCAGGTGGCGGGGCTTGCTGCCTTTTTTGAACGAGACCAGGGAGCCGAATGTGCACGTCGCGTTGTCTATCCCTGGAGGATTACGAGGTTTGACATATATTTAATACTAGCTGCGCCCCGCGGAGTTACCCGCAGTTTTCCGGATCAAAAGTAGTCTATGTGTTAATTCAGGATATAAGATATCCTGGTACCAAATTTAATCCAAATCCGTTGAGCCATTTGAGCGTAAAGTTAGTACAAATATACACACACACACACACACACACACACACACAGACACACATACATACCAACTTTCGCCTTTATAATATAAGTAAGATACAAGATTGATAAGACAGTTTGGTTTAAAACCACTTACTGAGTTTAATATAGATATAATATTGACGTGATTAGATCTTATTAAAAAAATCATGTGGATCTAACGCAGGAGTTTGTGATGTGATGTGAACGCAAGTGATTCCCTTCCATCGGAACACAGCAGTGCCAGTGCACCACCGCTTGGCGGCAAGCGGACAAGTCGCGGGGAACAGCCTGTCTAACATAAGATCTATGGCTAAGTATCGTTTGTGTAAACGCCGTGATTGCGCACGGCCGCCGAATTAGAAGCAACCTTCGCGTCATTATTGTTAAATATTATAAGTCAATATGTTTGTGTATCTACTCTTTAATGTTAATTTTTTTTAACGTGACGGAACGAGCTGAAGGCCCACCCGGTGGTACTCATACCCATACTCATTTATTTCGTGTATCTCGGAATCGGGTCCAACGATTTGAATGAAATTTTGTTTCGAATAACTCTATCGAAACTTTCGATAGGGTTTTGCTATATAAGTTTACCTAAGTTAAGCGGATAATGGATAATATATAGGTAATGTCTTAACAATACACGAATTTCATATTTATCGCATTCCATACTATTTATTATAAAAACGTACTAAACAAACAAAGAGAATGATTAAAAGAAAGTAAAGCAATTGCACTCTTCATAGAATCAGAGACTAGTCTTAACAAGTTACGACATGTTTATATTGAGGCGTAGGAATTTTCACATATGAAAACCGACATTACTTACGAGACTATACTATTTAAAATGCAAAAACCCCGACTTAGTTTAATGGTAACGCGGATAATCTTCAAACGCCTGAACAAATCTTCATAAATTACTAAAAAACCATCTCCATCACACGTGCTTTTAAACAGAAGAACCCGCATCAAGATCCATTCGTTCCTACGATGCTACGATGACACAATATACTTATAACTCTTCTTCTTCCCCATGGAAGGTCAGATACGGTTTGAACAAGCGTTAAACTTAGTTTTAAGAACGCATGCTTTCGTAGATAGTTATTTGTTAAAAAAAGAGATTGACGTATCCAAGTAATTCTTAAGAATTCAACGGTAATAAAGATCTTCAACTTTGCCTTTATTTAAGATCTTTAACACCCTTCTTTTGAATGAGTTTGAGTTTTCGTTTAATATTTGTGATAATATTGTGGAAGGCTCTTTCGTATGTATGCCTTAATTGTGTTTGCCAAACGGATTACGTGCTCGGTTCGGCCCAAGATCAATATTGGAAGGTCCATATTTGGAAAGGATTTATTTACAAAGATAAAAACCGGAGTGACAAATATTTAAAAAGTAAATTAATGTTTGTTAATTATGTGGGTTATGAGCAAGGCCTACCTAAATTAATATTATTTGAATAAAATTTGTGTCACCGTATAATAATTATGAGAGGTCCAGTGCTCGCGTCCGTAGATACCCTTTGAATCCCTACGTCCCCCTGGCTGCAGAACTAGTGCAAAGTTCGCCTGGCCAAGTACTGCCGCCACACCTGGTGATGCAGTGATGCAGTCGCATTGCTGTATTCCCGTGGTAGGGCGTGGGTGCCGGTGAAATCACATGCGCAGTGACACATATCCACGTCTCGGATGACGGGCGCAACGGGGTGCCACTTGGGTCTCATACTTCGGTCGGCGACGACCTAAGTCGTATTGTCTATGTGCTGACCACTGAATATCAGATGCATAAAAAAATACCATTGCGGCACTATCTTAAATGTCATAAATTCTCCCATACTAAGGTTGTATGGTAATTCCAACGGGATGGATCATTCATTTATTTACTGTTCATTCCGCATCATCACACTAAACATTCATCCCCAAACTTTGTACCTACTTTTTTGTGTAGTTAATAAAGTTTTTTTTCTTTCAGTCAGTTTATGAGTTTAGAGGTCTTAAGAATCATAGTAGCTGAAATTTACTCTAAAGAACTACAGTATCTACTTGCGTTAGAAATCTAATGTTCACAAATATATAAACTTTAAAATTTTTGCTATGATTCTGCATTGTAAAAATAGGATTAGTCGAAAATAAGGTCTGGATACCCCTGCGGCATATCAAGATGATTTTTGGTTTGTTATATAGGTAATAACTATTTATAAGTCTCCATTAATTATATTTTAAATAATTATGTACTTATATTTGAAAATAAAGTAGTTATTTAATGTGTGCTTTCGTCGTTGCTTCGCTAATACTTTACTAATAATTTGTCCCACTCACGCGCGAGTGATCGAATAAATGCTATCTCACTATTTCGTGGGAAAAAAAATCTGTCTTGCAGCGCTGGTATAGCGCACTCTATACCAAACGTCTCAACGGCATACCAATAGACGCGAAAGAAACATCGGGCACGTTTGCTTCGCGGTCCAGCCAAGATCACCAACCGGACCTGAGCCTTCGCCGTTAAGAAAAAAAAATTACCAAACGACTCTCAATGGCATATCAATAGATGACGTGACGAGAACCGACAATGACCTTTGCATATAACAATTCACCTTGACACAGTTCCGACTGTTTACATACAAGTATACTAGAGCGGATGGGGCCAATTTGCTGTTTTTTTTACCATACCGTTCTGTTGAGGACGGTTGGACCTGCGGATATTGGATTAGCGAATCGCTGCCGGATCCGTGTAGGTCTTGGCCTACAATTGTCTTGGCCGTCGTCTTGTTAAAGAATTATTTGCGGATTAAAGTGTTGGCCGAGTTATTCGTGGGTAAACTGAAGCTAACCCCGCGTGAGCGTGGTGGTCCAGGGGCACAGACACCAACTTTCAATTTGAAAGTCACACACACGTGGACCAACGAGGTCTTTAAACTATTAGTTGATACAATCAGGTTTTCTATTCTTAACTTCCACCATTTTCGAGACTTTTCGGGGCAATTTTGTTCTAAAAAGGATGCAATTCAACATAATGCAGACTTGATCCTGTCACAAACAATTATCACAAATTGCACTCACCTGACGGCGTTCCATGCATGATCTTCTCACAATTGTACGCCCATTCGGATATGATCTCCTTCTCTGCCATCGTGAACTCCTCGCTGCCGATATCGTAGAACGAGTCGAAGCTATCCGAAGCCGTCTTCCTCTTCAGCAGCTGGATGAGCGCACCGGCCAGGCACACGGCGAAAGATGCGGAACTACCCGTCCCAGCGCCAATAGTAAGCTCAGAGCCCATTGAGATCTCCATAGCGCGCATCGGGAGACAGGTGCTCCCGAAGATACCAGAAAACACGTACAGGAAACTACGCAAAGAGTTCTTCTGGTTGCTAGGCAACGCGTCGAAATTCGGCTTGATTATGTGGAGAAACTCGTCCACCCGTTTCAAATGATGCTCGTGGTCTATTTTGTCAGGTATTCTCCACGAGAATTTGCCGGTGATACCGGGCGCTAACTTTGGGTTGAAGAGGCTGGCCAGTATGGGCTCTAGGGGTATCGTATCCTCGAGGTCTACGCATGGTAGGTGGATGCGGACCGCTGGTTCAGCGTGCGTGTTTACTTCCTGAAAGCGAATGGAGTAGCGGTTTGGATGACTGAAATACCTTATTGTGAATCACTGAGTTTAAGACGGTTCATCGGTTTAAAATAATTTCGTGACTAACGTTTTTGTTAATGAACTTACATCAGTGGTTACATCAGTGGTTTGTGTAATTCTAAACAGCTTTTGTTAATTTAAGTTTTGGATTTTATACTGAGTCGCGTTCATCCTGCTGCGTCCATCACCCGAGACGGGGATGTTACGTCTCATGCTCATGTGATTTCACCCCGCGGCACCCGCACCCTTCCACAGGAAAGCTAGTTCACCACTGCTTAGCGGTAAATTTCCAGGTTTGGCAGTATTTCTTCAGGCTAACTTTGCACAACTTCTGCTACTTTATGTTGCTCCTTGAGCACCACCCAGGGGATACGTGTAGGGATTCAAAGGGCACTTAATTCTATTCTGCTTGGTGTAAATGATACCTTCTCATAGATGATTAATGAGACATTGCTCCCAAAGTAAGAAAGCATTACTAGTCTAGTGCCCGGCGAATAGTTTTATAGATGACCTTTTAGTTGCATTTGCATAGAGCTCTTGCGTGCTTTGTAGGGCACCTCGGGAAAAGGCTTTCAAGTATGCTTCGGTCGTTTTAAAAACTCGGACACAGGTGTTGAACTCTTACTCATCCCAGAATATTCCCACTGCAGCATCTACTCTAACAAGCGATAACGAATGGGCTTTAATCTACCACGGGAGACCAATAGATCAATAGAATCGATCACACCTAATAACATACTTCGAATTTTCTGTTTAAGAGCATTCCTTCACCGTTTTGAAAATGACGCATATTTTACAGATACAGATGTGCCAGAAGTAAACTTAAATAAAATATATATATATCCCACGTTAGTATGCCTGGAAGAGATCGCTTCTTAGCGATAAGGCCGCCCATTGTACATTAACTTGTCTTCAAGTCAGTTATTTTATATTTATATTTGTTCATAAAGTGTGGTGTACAAAGTATTTTTGTATAGAACATAGTTTTGAGGGCGTGATGATACTAACTTCAGGCTTTTAAACGTGTTTAGACATAATTGTAGAAGAAATAATTGTATGTATGACTCATCTTAGTTTCCTTATTCAATTTATTGTAATGTCGCCATCAAGTCACTATTTATTTTGTTGGCTATTTATAATAATTAATCATAACGCAATTACAGATACTATACGTAGGTAATTGCAGATAAATAAATATGAACTGAGCACGTGAGACCAAAGACAAATCTATACTAATATAACAAAGAGTTTTTTTCTTTGAACGCGCTATTCTTTTTTTTTTCTAAATCTAATCTCTGGACTACCAGGATTAGAAAATTTTACGAATTTTACTATTCAAGTAAAATATTCTTGCCTTATGTGCCGCCAACAAACCATTGGAATAATCCATCGGTTGGGATTAACGAAACGGTATGAAGAGCTTAGGATAATTTTGACAGAAATTTCATTTCAATATAACATCTATCTCACTTCCAAAGAGTTTCTCAAATTCTGAATCCGACTATGTTAAATAAGCTATAATACTTCTCCTGGGCCCATTATAATCGTAATAAACTATGCCTTACACGCAGAAAAAAGTCCAAGAAATTAACTAAAGTATTTTGAATTTTCAATCACTCATCTCACTCAGTCAAATTACGAAAATAACAACTATTTTCATAATTTTACTGACATTAAATATTCATGAAAATATTTCAAGCTCTGCGCAGGGTTCAATATACATATAGTGGTGACCCAAAAACCAAAATGTTACCAAAGTCATCATGATAATAAATTTTAAGAAAATAAATTGCCATCCCCATAAGACAGTTAAAGAGTAACCAACCTCCAAGATTGAATGGATGAGAGTAAGGAAGGAGTAACCATTCTCTAATAGAAGAAACAGACAGACGAATTACCTTTATAACGATCGAGCTCCTCAATCCAAGACTGCAGGCAATTGCCGTCTTCCCATAAACGACCGAATGCTCTCCGTGCAATATCACCTTCCCAGGAGCGGAGACGCTCACAGTGTAATAATTATCCATCCCATTCATGTCCATCATCTTGGATTTGAAAGAAAACAACCGATTGTGTTACTGCATTATATTTACTGGCTCTGTGTCTTCCACTGTTCCACTGTCAACGTCTTCTGTGTGAACGCGTGTATCTCTTTCAGCTCCTCTTGAAGGACTGAGTTCACCAGTCTGTGGAAGAAAATTATTTATGTTAGCCGTGTACTGTGTGTGCATACTTGCCGAACGTGGACGAACATGAGCGAACGTTGACGGCTGGCAGCGAGCAACGGTCGGAAACGGCGCAGAGAAAGACGCACAACTACAGACAGTCTCGGATCAAGTCGATCAAACGTTCGACCTTAATCCAATATCTTCGCACGTGAGAGTCTTTGTATGAATGCGTCGTTGACGCGCGTCGTACGCTGCCAGCGCTTATATCCTATTTTTCTTAGTGGTCCATGCATTTTGTGGCAATATCGCGGCAGAGAGGTCACTAGATCTCTATCTTGATAAACGCGTAAGTGCGCAAGTAGATACAGTAATTTTTATTATTAAATGTCTGAAATCGTGACAAACGTATATTGGCGGCAGCAAACAGCCACGGCTTTCAGAGTATATATATATTAAGCGATGTCAGATGAGTTGGTAGTGTATGTGCTGTGGTTCACAATATTTCGGTCTTTCGATCTTCTACCGAAACCTACTATTACTATTAGCTTGATCTACCGGTCATTGTAAACATCGTGAGGAAACCATAGCTTACGTTGAAAATCTGCGGCCAGGTACCGAACGAGTCTGTCGACTAGTCACTAGTCTTTTATCACCAGTCACTAGTCTTTTATGACATCGACTAGTCTTTTATCACCAGGCGATAAGTGAAACGCGGGCTGCATTTATCAGCAACAATAAAAAGTTAATGTGTGAGTGACAGCTTTGCGAGCAACACAGATTCGGTTGTTTGATCCGATATTAACGAGCATTCGTTTCGGTCGTTAAGTGTGGACGCAGAATCAGATTGTTATGAAGGTATACAATATTGTGATGGTAATACTAATGTTCGGAGATCAGATAGGTCTTTAGCGCGAAGTTTTAAATTGCAAACAATCTAAGCCGGCGGATTTTGTTACGTGTACGTACGTATTGAGATGCTAATTCCTATTGTCAAGAGATGAGACTGAATCTTTAAAAATTATGACCTAAAAATATAGGCTTACAGGGAAGGGATAACAATAGACTGTGGTAAGTTTGGTGGAATATTTTAAAAATATAAATAACATTGAAAAAAAAAAAAAATTATATTCTTGGGTTGGGTAAATATTCTGAACCTTATAATTTATAATTATACTGTGAATTATTATTATTAAAGTCAAAGTCAAAAGTATTCAGAGAGAAGAGCAGAGCAGAGCTTCATTAGGCCACTTTTTACCTTATGAGTTACACAATCTTGGGAACGTAACAAGTGGTGAGCTCATGGCGGCCATTGTTTTCTCACGAATAAGTCTACAAGTGTGCCCCGGCCGGGAGTCGAACCCGGGACCCCTCGCTTCAAAGGCAGGGTTGCTACCAACTAAGCCACGGAGTCGTCACCTATATTATTTTTAAACCATTGTGTAGACGAACAATGATCATTCCTTTATCTAAGATCCTTAACTTGATCCTAAATACTTTATCTGTTAATCCTTTTAAGAGTTGACATTAGACCTTATTTCATATATTTTGTCACGGGTATGGTTCTTTGTAATGCGGATTTTCCTTATGATTAGATTTCAATCAATGAATTTTAAATTCCTAGACGTAAGCTGAACAGAATAAGAGTATTAAGAGATACACAGATCGTAAGCACGAGCAGATACCGAGATATAAAATAATGTAAGCCGAATTTGTTCAAAAATATATTAGTGAAATAAATATCCATCGAAATATCACACAGCGCCAGAAACTATAGGACAGTAGCCCTATACTTTGGGGCTTTGTGGTTATCTAGTTCCTATAGAACTATACTTTAGGATCCAGACTAGTGATACAATACTTTTTTTTGTTAGGACAGAACAAACATCACAGTTTGTCACACAAATGTTTGTAGGAATCCACCCACGACGATTTGAAGTGTTTGGCTTATTGTATTCTTGTGTACACATGATTTGAAGAATATGTATACATTTCCGTGTTCCGAATATAAGCGACATCATTCTGATTCTGTTCCTGTGTGGGTGCTCCTCTACCATACATTAGTATGGGAAGACCTCAATTGGTCTCCCACATTGAAAACCTAAGAATGCGCTACCATCTGTGTAGCACGTTAGATCAGAATGTATATGTAACTTACCATACCAGCCTCTAATGTTTCCACTGCAGGAACACCGGCCTACTCTCTATAATTGAGAGTGAATGGGCTCTGATCTTCACCACGGGAGCCCAATCCGGATTGGTAGATGTCACATGTCGTCGAATTTTTGAACATGCCGGTTTCCTGACGATGTTTTCCGTCACCGTTTTGAGAACGTGGTATTGCGCACATAAATGTTTTCAAGTGAAAAAACTTATTGGTGCACGTGTGGGTTTGAACCAGCAACCTTCGGATTAAAGTCGGCGTCTTTGCCCCTGGGCCACCACGCTCATATGTCGCTTAGTGTCACCTCAATCTCATTCATATTACGGGCCCATGTGAAAAGTTCTCACACTCGAGTGTTCATACTTACCGTTCAAACTCATAACGAGCGTAGTGTAATATTATTGCTTGGCGACTCGTGCCGAATAAACATTCCAAGCACACCTCTTAAAGATGCGTAATTCAATGTCTGTTTGTCATTCAAGTAGACAGTTAAAATACGCAACGCATACGTGCTCGCTGCAGTTTAAACAGTGCCTAACATATGCCTAACTAATGAGTATTCAATTCAAGTTAACAAACGAACAGAGAGGATAAAATATGCAACACAATCGTTAAGATTATGTTATGCCAGACATAACTTAAACTTAATGGTATCGCCCTAGTTTCTTATGAAGCAAGTGAGAGACATGAGATTGAAACCTCTATACGTAATTATTGCTCTCTTGCCGATGGTTTTTGCCAATATAAACCATATCAATTTATAAAACGTAAACTAAAAAGAGCTTTCACAGTAAGTTGACACAGTTATTAATAATAATAATAATTAATCTGGATCAAGGGCCAGATGCAGAAGGCGGTACTCCTGGACACGGCACGCATCGTCAGGAGGTTCCTCTCTCTGCAGCCCTAGCCACCGACTGCTTGGGTCTTACTCCGCAGTCGGTGGTCGTCCGTTTTTATATATTTTTTACTACAATGTTTTATACTGTATATTTAATAAATAATGTATTATTTTGTAATGAAAAATATATATAAAATGAGGATGAAAATAAATAATGTGAAATATTTTTTTTTATTGTATTAATAAGAAATGATATACTTGACTTGCGAACTAGTAAATAACTGCATTTCGGTATACAGTAGTTATATAGTAGTGCTTTTTTCCCAGAAGGCATATGTAGAGATTCAACGGACGAAGTAATAATAAAATAAATTAATTACGATTACTTATTACGCTAATGGGTAACGTAGACTAAACAAGTGAAGTGCAAATAACCGATATTGTCATTTACATAAAAAAGTGTTATTTTCTAATATAAATAATGTCCGTGTCTCTAATATATGGTAAAAGAAAAGAACATGAACATTTTTTACATTTTAATATTAATGGCACCTGAAGGCCTTCTTTGCATAGTGGTGGGAAACATACTGTGGTTTTAGGTAAGTACTTTTTATTCTCACAGATTATTACATTACACACGAGTAACGTATAATAACAAATATTTGATTTAAAAATCGAAAAAAACTGACTTCAATACTTTCATAGTAGCAAAATACGCAATTTCGTTTACTTGAATGACATATTTTTACCATTTATTTTGATTTATCAACCAAACTATTCAACCGATTTTAATAAAAATTCTATGGGACCAATCTGAAAACATATCTTTTCAAATGAAAAATAATTTTGAAAATTTTTCTATATATGACGATGTGCCCGAACATGCATAAAAATAAATATAAACATCCGAATAGATTACCTTCTTTTATCCTCCTTTTTGAAATAGGACAAACGTATAAATGGAAAAATGGAAACAGGTAATCCGTCTTAGTTTTCACCGTCACGTCGTACATTGTGCGTTCTTTTCAATGTTCTGTGACTGTACAGTCAATGTACATTTTGTGTTGATGCGGCGCTTCTCATGCGCTCGGCAACTATAATATGTATCATTCTGTGTATCATTTGTATTAATAATAAATCAGTTCTCGTGCAACCGCGGACTCGGGTGGTTATCATTTACAAATCCATCCTCACTATATCATTTATCATATATCAATATCAATATCAGCATATCACGGGGGTGCCATCATATCACCCCCAACAGTGACTATAAAGTTTCCGCACGCGAACTGAGCAACATCCAACTAATATTATAATTGCGAAAGTGAGTTTGTTTCTTTGTTACGGTTTCACGCCGAAACGAATTTTAAATATTCTTTCACCAATGGAAAGCTACATTAACATAGCTAACATAGGCTATATTATATTGTATTGCCATGGGAACGGGAACTACGAGGGTGAAACCGCGGGGCGACAGCTAGTATTCCACATTTTATCATTAAGGAAAACGGCAATGTTTGATGCAAACGATTGAAAATTCATATTTATTTCTTGACATAAAGAGTAAGGCAAAATCATGTTACGTTTCAACCTACTCATAATATTATTATAGTCAAACAGTAACATAATGAGGGTCGCCTATTTATAATTAAGCCAAATTAAGCTATTAATTATTATTTATATAAAAAACTAGCTGCGCCCCGCGGTTTCACCCGCATAGTTCCCGTTCCCGTTCCCGTGGAGAATACGGGGATAAATTGATTTTATTTTTTCGTAATTTTTCCAATGTTTTTAATAGTTATGCTGCTATTCGGGATGGAAACAAATCCAACAAATCAAAAACCATGGCAATCGGTCCAGCCGTTCTCGAGTTATAAGTGTTGTAACAAACACGACTTTCTTTTATATAATAGGTGTGTGAATATGACTCCGCCCCTTTTTGTCAAAATAAAACACATTTGTTCGCTTACAAAATTAAAAAAAAAATTATTGAAAGTATGCTCCATCTGCAGCTACAACCTTCGCCCATCGTTCAGGTAGTTTTCGTATTCCTTGCTGGAAGAAGTCCTGGTCTTTTGAGCTTATCCAGTTGTCAATCCAAATTTTGATACTTTCACATGAAGTAAACTTTTCTCCAGTAAGGTCTGTCTGCATCGTCCGGAATAGGTGGTAATCCGAAGGAGCTATGTCTGGTGAATATGGCGGGTGGGGTAACACTTCCCAGTCCTGTCCCTCTAAATATCTTTTTACGACTTCTGCGGTATGCGGTTTGGCATTGTCATGCTGAAGAACTAATTTGTTATGTCTATTCACCCATTCTGGTCGTTTTTCTTCTATGGCTCGCTTCAAACGCATTAGTTGTCGTCGGTAAACTTCTCCATTAATAGTTTCAGAGGGTTTGAGCAACTCATAATATACAATACCTTTCTGATCCCACCAAATACAGAGCATGACCTTGGCACAGTGAATATTTATTTTTGGCTGTGATGGGCCTGGTTCGCCTGGTTTCACCCAAGCTTTTTTGCGTTTAGGATTTTCGTAGTGTATCCATTTTTCGTCTCCTGTGACTATCCGATGCAAAAATCCTTTTCTTTGCTGTCTTTGAAGCAGCATTTCACAAATGGTTTTCCGACGTTCCATGTCTCTTTCTTTTAAATCATGTGGAACCCAGTCACCGGCTTTTTGAATCATTCCCATCATTTGTAAACGCTTTGCAACAGTTGAACGATCAACATTTAATGCTGCAGCTAATTCTGATTGAGTTTGGCAAGAATCTTCCGCCAATAATGCTTCCAATTCAGCATCTTCAAATTTTTTTGGTGGTTTTCCATGTTCTTTATCCTCAGTACTAAAATCGTTATTTTGAAATCGTCGAAACCATTCCTTGCAAGTTGTATTAGACGGAGCATGCTCACCATAAATCTCCACAAGCAAACGATAAGTTTCCGCTGCAGTTTTCTTCGCAATAAAATAATGTAATAACACTTCCCGCAAATGACGTTTATTTGGAATAAAAACCGACATTTTCGAAAAGGTGAAAATAATTGTTGCTTACACTTCAACCAAATATCATAAAATGCGTTAGATAGCTGACATTCGACTACAAGTACTATCGAATACAAGTATGGTCATTTATTAGTACACGTAAACAATACTAAAAACGACATCTGTTGAGAAAGGGCGGAGTCATATTCACACACCCAATATATAGATTATATTGTATAGTGCCAAATTTTACTAGTTCTATGTCAAAATTTACACGTACGTACATATACACGTACATATAACCAAACCAAAGATCATTGGGCACATAACACGCCCACAGAAATGTCAAAATAAAGTCAGCGTTCATTAGTGTTATTCGCTAAGTTACACTGAAAGTGAAAGGGGCCTAACTTCGTGCAACAATTGCATCCACTTAGCAATGCAAAGCATTATTTACGACCCAACGTAAAGCATAACAAACACTGCCAGTTTCATAAAGCAATTATTTACGGGTCATACCGGCGAACAAAGGACGTCTGTCTGTCGGTTTGTGATTCCCAACACGTAGGATCGGCCGGACAGAGCATCTATCATTATCCTATCTAGGCCATGTTGAAAGTACTCCCGCTTTAGTATTAAGAGCATGCGTACGCGCATGATCGCTTAACAAGACACCTATGCATAATCAGGATTCTACGATATATAATCATCCCTTCTTTTTCCACCGGAATTTCTTTCAATCGTTTTTTTTTTTAAATCGGTCCACAATTGACTGAGGTATTAGTGAACATACATAAAAATACATACAGTCGAACATAGAATTTCCTCCTCCCTTGAGTCGTTTAACATTAACAGGAAAAGCAGAGCAAGCTGAAGTGTTTCCTTTAGCTATATCTTAGCGTTTTTTTACATTCGAACGACAAATCCAAATAGGATCACCAACAAAAATATGTTATAAAAATGTGACTTAGTAGTTACCTACGCCCTAAACATTTTAGTCAATTTAGTGTTGCACGTTGCGTACCTGTATACCCTGACTCTTGTATTGTATCATGTATTGAATAATTGTTTTTTTTTTAATGAATGAATGACGAGATGATCTGGAAGCCCTCCTGATGTTAAGTGGTTACCTCCGCCCATAACCCAGCAATACGACTTGGGTCCTCCCGAACCGCAGTATGAGAAGACCCAATTCGCATGCCGTTGCGCCCGTCACCCGGTTCGGGCATGTTTACGTCTCATGCGCAAGTAATTTCACCGGCGCACACACCCTTCCACCGGAACACAGCAATGCTAATGCACCTCTGCTTGGCGGCAGATCACCAGGTGTGGAGGCAGTACTTCTCCGGGCGAACTTTGCACAAGTCCTACTGCTACTTAATGTTAGAAGTACATACATATATGGTTTTAATCTCACCGATGCCTAGCCAAGAGCGGTTTCCCCTGGAACTTGTCCGACACGATCAGCACTGAGAACTTGGCGCCGCATCCGTCGCTCTCATCCTTCACGTCCTGAGGACAAAACAAAACAACAATAATGTCAAAATATATCACAACATGTATTCAAACCCCCTTTTAGGGTTTCGCATCGCAAGAGCTCTGTGGCTGGCCCACCTAATGTTAAGTGGTAACATCCGCTCATAATAAAAGCAATACGACTTAGGTCCTCCCCGATATACGAAGATATGAGAAAACCCAGGTCGCACCAGGTTGCGCCCGTCACCCGATGTAACGTCTCATGTGTCATGAGATCTCATCATCTAATCTCATGTGATTCCACCCAACAATGGTACATATGAGACACTTTTATTGTTGCAACAACTGAATAAAAATGTGAAAAGCAATAAATAATCGAGTATTGAAAAATATAAAACATAAATCTTAAGAACAAGGCCGATAAGAATAAAATAATAACAGGCAATTTACGTTTACCAAAATATAAAACGAAAGTATTTAACACAAGACCAGTATTAAAACAATGACAAGATAGAAACAAGAGGCAATATTAACAAAACTTTGCGAACTTGAGTACACGAAAACATTTCCGCATTATGCTGTACTGACGATATAATGACAAGCGAATCAAAGTTCAACGGCATCGAAACAAGTCACGATCAATAAAAACGAAAATACCGACTCCATTACTTTCCGTTATTATCGTTATATCCATTATTTTTCTCCCTTAGTGGGTACGCTACAATTTAAAAAAAAGAAACATCCATTCTACAATGGGCGAAGCAAAAAGTCACATGAAAGTAAAATACGCAAAATTTCGTATACATGGATGACATATTTTTTCCCGTTATTTTGATTTTAAAACCAAACCAATGAACCGATTTTGATAAAATAAAACAAAGTATAAATAAGATAAATTTCACAACAATGCGGAACACAAAATATATTTCCAAACAGTTAAGAAACATAAAAAAAATATAACCGAAATCACAATCTCTTCCTTCAGAAGTAGTACTCAAACACATACCAACCATAGAACTGTATCTACTAGTCCGACACACGCTTGGCCAATTACGAACAATGAAGTAAGTCGATAAAATATGTATAATATATAGCGTTGCAACACGTAACTCATCTAATCTATAAATAGGCTGGTTTAGTATTCATTCGGCTCAAGCACGTTATCCGAACACAAAGCGTCTGCTAGCTCATGTTGAAATCTTCATTGGACATGTCGAGATGTGGTAAGGAATTTAAACAGTGCAGTCAACCAGACAGCTTTATTTGCAGTGTCCTTCCGGGCAATTACTGCCAAGCAGTATGTAGTGCAGTAGCATAGCCGTGTCTAACTTTTATGGCTGAAGATGCAGTTAAAACCACTGGTACCCAAGACGCTTTCTTCAAATTTCTGAAAGAGAAACGCTTTTGCTTATAGCGTAGCTCTGTCTCATGTTAAAGTTGGGAACAACACACGCCATTTTGCTGTTTTTTATGTAATTATAGACGCAGGACGACCTGACGGGACCACCCGATGTTATGTGGTCTCCACCGCCAAGACAGCAGTGCGAATGGGCCACCGCTTGGCAGCGGAATACCAGGCGTGGTAGTAGTTCCTCGAACGAACCTTGCTCAAATTCTACTGCTACTTATAATGCTTCTTTCGCAGTACCTGGGGGGGTACTAACCTACGGACGCGTAGTGAACCCCCCAAAAACTGTTGTTATAGGTGAACAATATTTCCTTTCTCTCGTCACGTTTCCCAGACTGAACCTAACGGGATGGGAAATATTCCAGAAGTGGTGACAAGTGCGGCACGTTCGAATCAGAGCCGATCACGTGTGTGCAGTGACACGGTCAGGCCCGACCCGCTTAGGGCTGGTCAGCGCCTGACGTGGGGCTCCGGTTAGCCAGACCCGCGTAACGCCAAATAATTTAGCTCCTTTCTTTTGAGTCCGTATCAGCCTGTAATATTCCCACTGCAGGGACAGCGGCCTGCTCTCAATCATTTAGAGTGAACCGGTTTTGATCCACGGGAGCCACATCCGGATTGGTAGATGTCACATGTCTTCGAATATTCGGTTCAAGACATGCCGGTTTCCTCACGATGTTTTTCCTTCACCGTTTCGAGAATCATTTCACATCATTTTTTTAAAGTGCACTTGTGATTTTGAGCCGGCAATTGATCAGATTGAAAGTCGGCGTCTGTGCCCCTGGGCCACCACGCTTCCACGCTGAGTATTCGTATAAATTTAAGAAACGTCGTCTAGTAAAATATAAATGAACGTGAAAGTTTGCTACTATTGAATATATATTATAATAGCTGTGCCCCGCGACTTAATTAAAAACATTTAATTGCGCGGAACCCTAATTGTTTTATTATAAGTATAGATTCAAACCATTTCAGGCCTTTCAAAGGGGAGATACTAGAGATTTAACGAAGAACCTAACGAGAATAATTTACAGTTATAGCTTAATAAACAGGCAGACAAACGTTGTATCCTATCAAAATCCTAAAAAAATAGACGAACTAAAAGGCAAGGCAATATTCAAGTGGCAACCCTGAAGATGCTATTGGCTATTCATCACGCGTATCCTTGAGAAAAAGCGCGGCAAATTGGCGACAATTGGTGCCAATTTCACCGGCTATCAAAGTCACGGGCCGCTGCAACTTGATCTAGAACTACAATGACTAACTAGATCATAGTTTCGTCCCGTACATTCAGCCAAGCAGCGACGCACATCGTGCCGGAGAGATTACAGCCACGTGAGGCGTTACATCCCCGTGCCAGACTGATGGGCGCAACGCAATGCGACTTGGGTAACTAATATATAAATAAATATTCATGGACATTTCACACAGCGCCATCTAGCCCCAAACTAAGCATAGCTTTTAACATAGAAACTAGATAACTGATAGAATACTTATATAGTACTTTTTTTTGTAAACACTTATAACACATATTAACCCCCAGACACAGAACAAAAAATTATGTTCGTCACAGAAATGCTATAATCGAATCCGCGACCTACTGCGCAGAAGGCAGAGCTACTACCAACTGAGCCATGAGGCCAGTCATAACTAAATATCAAGTGGAACAAAAATAACAATAATAATAATTACCAACAAAACATGTTTCACGTTTTAACCTGAATGGAGAATCCACCGATTACATAAAAATTATGAACGCCGCGCCGTCTAAATCAAGACCCAAGACCTGTTCACAAAAATGTGGCTGCCGTGTTGATATCGGAAACGCAGTGAAACAATTAATTGTATGCATTGAGGCCGTGGTATTCACTTTCATTGACGCAGAGTGAATATGGCACGGAACTTAAGGCACTGCACGCATTCATTTCCTCATATAAAAAGTATAAAACTAAGACTAACGGTCTATTAATCTAATAGACGCTTTAAACAGGTTTTATTACATTTTAGCGTTTATTATTATATGATAATAGTTATGAGAGCGTGGTGGCCCGTGGTGGTTCAAAGCCACATGTGAACCAATGAGATTTTTCACTTGCAAAATGTATGTGCGCAATACCACGTTCTCGAAACGGTGACGGAAAACATCGTGAGGAAACCGGCATTTCTTAGAACCATAAATTCGGAGACATGTGTCATCTACCAATCGGGATTGGGCTCCCGTGGTAAATCAAAGCCACTCTGAATTATCGAGAGTAGGCCGGTGTCCCTGCAGTGGGAACATTAGAAGCTGGTACGGATGATAATAGTTATTAACTAACGAATACAAAGATACTAACGAATACGAATATAAAGGCAGAAAAAAAGAACATAAGGGCGATAGATCTTTGTGAGGCTCTTGGCGTATGAGGAATTTAGGTGACTTGGAAGTGTACAGGGCTCCTGTTAATCAGTCAGCATCCTCTTGCTGCAGTACATCAAAACAGAGTTGTTCTGCGAGGGTGCGAGGCCCTACAAAAGCGAGGCCCCGGGCGGTTGCCCTGCTTGCCACCCGTTAAGGCCGCCACTGTTTGTGTTCTCTTTTTGTGTTTCTGCTTGTCCATGCCATTTGCAACACAGAGTATCCTAGTGCAGAGGTTTGAGTGTGTTAACGTTGTTGTTGTTGTTGCTTTTAATGTATGGTCAATCAATAGTATACTTTTTATACATTAATTAATTGCTCCGGTCGCGACTTTTTTAATTTAAGATGCAAAATACGGGTTATTGCCATTTCGCACACCCGACGAATTAAATGCCATAATCGTTGACATTTCTTTGTAACAAGAAACTTGACGAGTGACACGTAAAAAGAAATTAAATTCATGGTCAAAACACTCGTACCAGGAAATCGACACGTGTTGCCACTTAAAAAAATTGCTTAATTTGCGTGTTGTTGGCGTAAAACGACTCTGCCACCTGCTAAACTGTTACGCAGAGCATTTTTTTGATTACTGGAAGTCCATTGTTCTGCTCGTAACATGGCGACTATTACCGAAGAAGTCATATCAATAAACAAATAAATATTCGTGGACATTTCACACACCTAAAGTAAACCAACTAATAGCTTGTACTATGGGAACCAGATCACTGATAGCAAGTATACTAACTAGCGGATATAACTTTTTGTGCTTAGTGCATTGTTTTAGTGGTCTAAAACCATCTTCGCATTATTGCCTTAATGAAACCGGTTTGGAGCACATGGGTTGGATGGTTTCAAATTCTATAACGGACAAGGGTAGAAAAAAAAATTGTGTTTTATATATTAGGATTTGGGTGCATAACACAAAACAAAAAATACGATACTAAGATACTTGATGAGATGAAAGACGAGTTTTCGGGCAGTTAAGCCATATACCTCAACACCAGGAGCTTCCAGCCCCCAAAAAATGTCACTAAAAATGCGCCAAGTGCGAGTACCGTGCTAGTTACGCCCCGCCGTGTTTCCCGCGGTAGACCATCCAATGGGAATACTTCCCTTTCTCGGGATAACATGTAGCCTGTACTAATCCAATATGAGCTATCTGCATAACAAATTTCATACAAATCCGTTCAGCAATTGAGGCGTGACAACAAACACCGACAAACTTTCGCATTTATAATATTACTAAGATATAAGCCAACTGGAAGATCCGCAGTCCGGCCGTGATACCGCTGGAAGGAAGGAAGCTGAAGAAGGATCAAAGAATTTGTAGCGTAAAGACTGACGCATTGCTTGCTAGATTTTTTTATACTTGTAGTGTACACGTATTCACGTAAAACACGGCCGTATCCACGACACAGCCACACCCCATTTTAAAGTGTTTTGGGTCTCTGCCTAACAATTTTAAGACTGGATCCGCGCCTCAACACTTATAAAACACGATTCTGTGCAGATCATTAATAAAATATACATTTATAAAACCTTGAGTATAACACACCCATAACGATAAACATACGATTTGTATGCAATATTCATTCAATAATCGAATTCAACCAATATTCATATTAATAATTCCTTCATAAATTCTTAATCGAACTCATCATCACGCAATCGGACAACACAAAGTCAGAATTCAATTGGATAGGATTACTTATGTAGAACTATGATGCAGAGCCTTGACCGCTAAACATAGTTTAGGACATAGCTGGTCTGGAAAACACTGAGTTGTATGTATGTGTTTAACTCCACGCTCAAATCCGTACCAGCCTCTAACGTTCCCACTGCAGGGACACCGGCCTACTCTTGATTGAGAGTAAATGGGCTCTGATCTACCACGGGAGCCCGATCCGGATTGGTAGATGTCACATGTCGTCGAATTTTTGGTTCTAAGACATGCCGGTTTCCTCACGATGTTTCCCGCGACCGTTTCGACAACGTGGTATTGTGCACATACATTTTTCAAGTGAAAAAACTCATTGGTGCACATGTGGGTTTTGCACCAGCGACCTTCAATCACCAGCACCACGCCGCTCAAATGACTCAACAGATTTGGATGAAATTTGGTAGCAGAATAGCTTATATCCTGGATTAAAACTGGCTACTTTTGAAACCCGGGGAGCACCTACTTTTGATAATATTTTAGAAATTTAAAAACCCTTGGCGTTTTCTCTTTTCTTGGGAAACTCTTGATTTAACCTTTCAACCAGCATTGTCCAAAATATAAGACAGCATCGAGCTCACAACAGCGTCTCATAAATAAGACAGTATTACAATTGTAGCTACTTTTGCAAGCACTAATTAGTTAAATAATTTTATACGACTGGTTCAGGTTCAAAGAAAACATGGTTTGCAGTTAAAGGTTAACCCTATTGACATTGAAAGGAAATGCATTTGTTAGTTAAACTAGGTTATAAAGGTGGAATTACGCTAGTAATTAGCTTCTAACAATGTAGGTACATAGAAAATAGATATTTATAAACTAATCGCAAATTTCAATAAAATTATATTATTATTAAACGACTTCAAAACAGGAGGAGGTATACATTCGGCTATACATATTATACTCGTATGTTTGATACGCAATATCTTCGCAAATTCTTAACCGATTTGGGTAATTCTTTTCAACCGACTTTCCAGAGGAGGTCCAGAATTCGGCTGATTTTTTTTTAACTCAATTTTTATTTTATAGAGAATTTTATTGAAATCAGTTCAATAGTTAGTTAAATCAAAAAACTAGAAAAAATATATCATCGAAGTACTAAACGAAATTGCATGTTTTGCTTTCCTGACTTTTTTCTTCACCCGTTGTATACCGATTTTAATGTTTCTTTTTTAAAATAGAAAAAATGTTTGTTGGTTCATTCAGGCTTTTAAATTCCTCGTATTATTTTGTCAGCATTACCTACTAATTATCTTGTAGTGTTATGTCTGATTAAGTACATTTATATAATTCATTGTTATTTTCCTTGTTTCATTGTTAGCCTAGGGTATATAAGTATTATATTTTAATTAATAGTTGTATTCGTTTAATGATGTTGACATATACGAACGTGCAATGTGTTAAAAATTAATAAATGAAATAAAAAAAAAAAAGACAAAATATCAGCACGAAAATCAAGATTTTTACCAGCAAGTATGAGCTAATATGAAATCAAGACGTATGTGACAACGGATAGGCAACCAGTGAGGAAACTAAATACAAAAACCTCTCTCCGCACATTGCCATAGGTTAAACACAAATATGCATTTGAAAATTGTCCATCATTAATCCGCTGATAACCTAACCTAACCTAAGTCTAACCTGGAAAGCTATGGGGGAGGCCTATGTCCAACAGTGGACGTCAGTCGGCTGAAATGATGAAAAAAAAAACAACGTTATCACACTCATACCTCTGCACTAGGATTCCCTGTGTCGCAGATGGCATGGACAAACACAGAAACACAAGACAAACATCCAAGACCCGAGAACAAACTTCGTGCTCACCACGCAAAGTGTGCCCCGGCCGGGAATCGAACCCGGGACCCCTTTGCTTCGAAGGCAAGGCTACTAGCAACTAAGCCACGGAGCCGTCAAACCGACATACCTACAGACACACCATGCCAGATGGATCCGCTAACTGCTCTAATGCGATTTGATCCGCTGATAGAAAGAGAAACTCCGTAAAACTAAGAAAACTATGTTCGCATAACAACATCTCATCTCAGAAATTTGGGAAAGTTTAATTAATATCACTTTGGAAGGTAGGGTAGGGTCTGAACAAGCGCCAAACACTTTATTGCACTTAATATTTAAGAACATAATGACAGAAGGCGGATTAAGATACATTTCTTTTCCAATTTTTTTAAATACAATATTAACCTTCCATTTTGTTTCTAGATGTCTGTTCTTCTTTCTATGACTATGTTGTCATGATTATATATATTACAGGATAATAAATTTTTGGAAGTCAACAACTGTCTATCATACATTCAAAGGGCTGTATATTTTGAGCCATATGTGGTAGCGAGCTTAACTTAATCTTAATGTAAACCTTGGATGGTCGGGGCGGAACACCAGACTGTCTAGAACCCGTTTAAATATGACAATGACAGTAAAAATGGTAATTACCCATGCGACATCTATTGAGCGCTTGCGCGAATAAGATTTTTTCTACTATATGGTGCTATAAAACTTTCTGGACTAGACTTAATCGATTTTTTTTGAAGTTACGTTACAAATAGAATTAGCTATGTCTAAACATAGTGATAGTAAGGTTAGTTGGACTCCGAATGGTAGAACTGGAAGGCTAAATACAAGATTTAAATGTCGCTCAAAAAGATTAAATTTTATTACGAAAGCATCAGCATTGGCAACACCTAAACTCAGACGACAGTAAAAAAATAGTATTACAAAAACCCAGAGTGTTTGTTGCGTACCCTAAATTATATTGACGTGTACTATCTAGATATCTAGATCATGCTTTGGCCACCTGCCTTGACCCACCCACCAAACAAACGATTACAAACCTCTGCACTACAATTACCTGTGTCACAGGAGGTATACTCACAAAGACCCGAGAACAAATATAATCAGCACACGAAGCTTGCACCAACTGGGAATCGAACCCCTCGCTTCGCAGGCAGGCTTCGGCATGCGAAAGATCAACCAAGAACAAAAGGACGGCTTCCTTTCGCGAGTGTGTTCTGAGGTTTGGGTACTGTTCATTTGTTTGTCTGTTTGTTAATCTTTCACAAATATATTGAGCCTTAAATTTTCCATAGGGATAAAATAACAGAGACAAATTTTATCCAGACATAACGCGGATAGAGGCTGCTAGGACCCACGAATAGTATTAATGTGAAAGTATGTTTACAGACCCACATATTATGCCCTAGTCTTTTATTAGTGTTTTGACATACTAAGGGGAAAGCTGTACATTATTTTGTGTACGAATTCATTTTGATAAAAACTTTGTGAGTTGTCGAAAGCTAAATTTAATTTTATATGACGGAACGAGCTGAGGGCTCACCGGGTTGTAAGTGGCCCCCGTCCATGAAAACAGTAATGCAACTCAGTATAAAATGTTGATCTTACACTGAGTCGCATTCATCCAGCTGCGTCCATCACCCGAGACGGGGATGATATGTCTCATGCGCATGTGATTTCACCGGCACCCACACCCTTCCACCGGAATACAGTAATGCGAGCACTACTGCTTGGCGACAGATTCCAGGTGTGGTGGCAGTACCTCTCCGGACGAACTTGGCACAAGTTCTACTGCTACTTCAACGCGCGAGCAACTGGACCCCCCATAATGTAACGTGTCAAATCAGATATACCTAATAGGGCCCCTTTTGTAAATTTCACAAACTCATATAATTTTACTCGTAAAAACAAAATCATTAAGAATTTAAAGCGTATCCAATTATTTTATCATTTTTATCGTCTCATAAAAATCATGAATAATTTGAAAGAAATTCAATTTAAATTAATTAATTTTAATTGGACTTGAGTATGCTCCCTGGAATAACAGACGACATTATACCTTGAATAAACGCGGACAAAGTCGCGGGTGGTAGTTAGTATTAAATAAATCGAGCAAGGTTGAGCGCATATTGGATACAATCGGTGTGCAGTTTCTTCGGCTAATTATGTATTAACTGCATTATAATTGCACTAGTTCAATTTAAATCGCAAACGAGAATACAAAAATAAAATATTACCGCATACTTTAATAATCTATAGAGAACAAATATTTAATTTGCCTTCCAAATGGCTGGATAAAAATAAACTTCGTAAAATAGACTTCGTACAATAATTGTGACTGAGTTACTTAACAATGTTGTATGGATCTTCATTGATTGATTGAATCCCACAGAAAGACCATATAATCGGAACAGAAATGAGGCCATAAACATAACATCTCATCTCATCTCATTAATCATACGCGATAGTATGTTAGCTGTTAGGATGGGTGGTTATTAAATTCAATCACATTACGGATTCGATTGGGCTGAAATTAAACGCAGGTCCATAGCCTACTTTCTACCCGGTACCACGCGATCGCAGTTACCAATATAACTATGAAAATAATCTGTAGAACGAATACTTATTAAAGAAAATAATGAGCAGCTGCAAACAGCACAAACCATAATTAAACAAAAACAAACGAAACCAGGTCATGGTCACGCTTAACAACCCACCTGTCAAACTGTAGCAAAGCACATTCACTTTACAACAAATAAGTAAAAAAAAAAAACCGCGCAATTTTCACCGTGTCCGACGCGTGCACTTTTAGACAGAGCGGCGACAACCGCGTCTGCTCGCGACCGCGACCGGATGAATACTGAAGGAGTAACTTGAATGGTGGAATGCGAGCGCAGTATCTAGCCGGCGAATGATTTATGATTATTCAGATCGCGAAGACGCTGGACTTCCCAATTGTTCGCACTTGTCGAGTTCGCAGTACTCGCAAATACAAATGCGGTACCGGGTACTCGTTGGCCGTGGGAGAAGGAAACTTGATTTCGAATAGAAAGCCAACTTTCTTCAGTGACTTGTTCCTTTAGTGGGAATTTATAAATCAGCCGATCTCGAGACGTGTTTGGAGCCATGGCACCTGTGTGTCTAATTGGATGATTTTTTTGCTTCAATCACGGGTTCGTTTCTATTCTGAATAAATAGAAATAATATGCTATTTTCATTTCATGGCGTAGCTTGCTCAGCTGTTCTTAACAGATCATCTAAGTTAAGCAACATTCGATTCGGTCAGGATTTGGATGCGTGATTAGTTAGTGGCATTTGAACTGAGCGCTTCTGTGCTTCGGAGGACACGTTAAGATGTCAGTTTATTTGAACTGTCACTTTATTCTGAATTTTAAGACAGTGCCATAATTATGTGGTCAAGTTTACCGTAAGAATTGTATTCTTACAAGTTCCCTCTGCTACAACAAAACATCAGTACATTAATTTGTATGTTTATTCTATACCGTACCAGCCTCTAATGTTCCCACTGCAGGGACACCGGCCTACTCTCGATAATTGAGAGTAAATGGGCTTTGATCTACCACGGGAGCCCAATCCGGATTGGTAGATGACACATGTCTTCGAATTTATAGTTCTAAGACATGCCGGTTTCCTCACGATGTTTCCCGTCACCGTTTCGAGAACGTGGTAATGCGCACATAAATTTTTCAAGTGAAATAACTCGTTGCAAGTGTGGGTTTGAAGCAGCGACCTTCAGATTGAAAGTCGGCGTCTGTGCCCCTGGGCCACCACGCTCTCTACCATATCTATTAGATAATACTGTGGGAATCTTGCGAGATGAACAGACGTCCAGCTTTCCACAAATGACTCAGCGTAAGCTTTCGCGCCCCATAATTAACACAAACGAAATAATTACCTTGACAAATCTTAATACCAATAACACTCAATAAAACCGGTACCGATAAACAAGTCTGGTACAATGAAATTTAAGTATATTTTTATACTAATTTCAATAGTTGCGATAAAATAAAATCCTACATGCTATTATTAACATTAAAGCGAGGAAAAACACGTTTTATAGCAGGTCAATGAAATTTATAAATATGTTTGAATTATTTTCTGATCATGCATTGATCATTTACACAAGACTAAAAAAACATATCTACACTAATATTATAAAGAGGAAAGATTTGTACCTATTTTTGTATGTTTGTAATGAATAGGCTAAAAAAGTACTGGGCCGATTTAAAAAATTCTTTCACCAATAGAATGCTACATTCTTCCAATTTGACATAGGCTACATTTCATTTTGAAAAAAAATAGGGATCCTTGGTAAAATTTGAACAATGTAACCGAAGGTGTAGAAAAATGAGTCTTAAAATGTCTTTCGTCGAATGCGCTGCCGATACTATTAGTGATAGAACAAAATAATGTACAACAATATTGAAGAACATCATAATGTCTACAAAAAACTCCGCGGTAGCATATGTCCAACTATTGTAGTTATGTCACTACCCCGTGCGAAGCCGGGACGGGCTGCTAGTTTATTATATGAATTGTTTATGGAGACCGTTTACCGGAAATGTTTATTTTTTTTTTAATATTTATCTGTTCATGAACGAAGGTCATAACTTAACTGTCAGATTTTACAGTCAACGATAAATGTAGAAAAATACAGGTAGGTACATATTTACTTAAGAAAATGAGGTAACTGACATATATATAAAGAATTCAAGAGAAAAAAAAAATTCTCACTTAGCATAATAACGGGTATTTATTTCAGAAAAAGTTTGCAAAGAACAAAACTTTCCTCCGACCAGCTGTCAATTTGTCCAGCTTTTTATGCGGCGAAATTATCATTCTATAAAAAATCAATATTACAATACTTCTACTTCTTTCGTGTGAGTAAGTGGCCAACTCTGGTATCGGAGTTTTCAAGCCACCCAAAGGCCTCCGACATAACTTAACGACGAGTACTCGTATAGCCGGGACCGACATCTTAACGTGCACGCTAGCGCTCAGTTCAAACGCCGGTAAACGGTCACCCATCCAACTTCTGGCCGGGCCGAAAGTTGGAGTGTCTTGATTTTATTTGGACGGCAGTGCTAAGTACAGATTACATTCTAGGGATATCCTAATACGTATTTGAAAAATATAAATAAAACATACAATAATTATACATAGCAACTGAAATATAAAAAAGAGGAAAAGAAATTAGGTAAATACATATATTATATACTAGACTTGACTATATAATCTATAAAAATAAATAAAATTGAACTTGTATTAAAATCGAAGTATAATCTATGGTACAGTATTGACGTCTATCTCAATGACATAGGAACATACGGACGAGTTAAGCGTTGTATAACATTTAATTGGACACCTGTCTATCGGCCAAATTATTTCTGTTGCGCTCATTCTGAGAGGTCGTTGAATCTTCAAATGCTAATCGTCTTTCGGGCATCGATTTGTATTGTCTTCTGTGGCGGAAATCACAGCATCCTGGGTCTCCCCCAGTCGGAGATCAGATATTTATTATCTTAATTTATATAAATTACGTGTCACGATGTTTGTCCGCGATGGACTCCTAAACTACTAAACCGATTTTAATCAAATTTGTACATCGTGTGCAGTTTGATCCAACTTGAAAGATAGGATAGCTCACATCTCAATTTATGATCGCAATATTATTTTATTGCAAATTAATTGTCTATTATTTGACAGTCACAATTACAAAAACGTTAAATATATTTTTAAGAGAGAATATCTCTTCTCGGGCCTCGTCTCGTTACGATGAAAGGGTGTGGGTGCTGGTGATATCACAAGCGCATGAGACGTTATCTACGTCTATGGGCGCAACGCGATACGAGTTGGGTTTTCCCATACGCAGTCATATCGCTGATGTCTATGGGCGGCAGTAACTACTTAACAGCAAGTGGGCTGTCAGCTCATCCCATCAGATTAGTCGCATAAAAAAAACGTAGTGAACTATTGTATGATGTCATCCAAACCGATTTCGACTATGGCGAGTTAACTAATGTTTTACGAAGTAGATGGTATGTTGTGTGATATTGCTTATATCCTATTTGACAGTTAATATTTACTATTGTATAATAAAATCCACTAACATGGCTACAGACCCGTCAATTCGTTCAAATATTAGTCCTAATAAACCTATTTGAGGGTAAATTCTCGCACGATCTCTCGCAACCAGTTTGTCATAGCATTAGCTGGCAAACATTAAAGCAGATTTGCCTTGAATGAATGAATACGTCGGTACAAATAATAAACATTAATAATAAAAATGAAATTAACACAAAAATAAGAGTTTACAATAGGCGGCTTTATCGCTAATAGCGATCTCTCCGAACCTTTGGAAGGAATGAAATTACAACACGACAATTTGGTAGAAATTGCACCAAAAAGTAAGCTAAATTACTTTTTAATTAATTTAAATAAGAAGTACTTACAAATATTACCTTGCCAACAGAGATCAAACTAAATGAGTTGGATCTCTGTCTTTAGTCTCAAGTATCGTTTAGACAAGTCCAATTTACACATACAAGCATGTAGTCCTTGGACGCATTATATATTTTTTTTAATGTGATTTCTTGACGGAATTAATTGAGGGCCCACCTGGTGGTATGCGACATCGGACCATGACAAATGCTTGTACTGGGGATCGAACTCACGACCTACAACGCAGAAGGCAGAGCTACTACCAACTGAGCTATGAGGCCAGTGTACAGTTGATTGATAACATACACAAATGCGTAGCTTTGCACGTCTGTGGAGGAACGCAACCTAAACCCAGTTTGTCCTAGAATTAGCTGACAAACACCAAAGTCAAACAGCAGGCGACGCTGACGTTAATCTTCCTACGTAGCAAGGTCCTTGCAAATTATATCGTCAACTTACAACACACATCTTGGGGCTAACGCTTTGTGACGTCACCATGGGTGTGGTGGCATTGTCTTACGGTCAAAAGATGGATTGCGGTTCGCCTTTTATGAAGGTGAGACGATTTTGCGATAGAATTGTTTTTTGGGTAGTCCAGTTAAGCAACTGGACCACCCCGGGGGTTCCCGGGTGTGAGTACCCTTTGAATCCCTACAAGTACCTCCTGCGTGCTAAAGGGGCAACAAAAAGTAGCAGAACTTGTACCAAGTTCGCTCGGAGAAGTACTGCCTCCGCGCCTGGTAATCTGCCGGCAAGCAAAGTGTGGGTGACATCTCCGTCTCGGCTGACGGGTGCAGTTGCAGTGTGCAAGTTCAAAAGTACGCAGAGGTTCACAACAAAGACTTCATCATCATGTTAATGTAGAGGCCATTCAATCCAGCTCCTCGACCACATGGACTAGAGAAAACTCAAAAGAACTAAGCCTTTTGAGCTAATGCTAATCCTGCCACATCCTGCAGATTGGATGATCTGTACCAAGCCACCAATAGAGCTGTTGAGGTGGCAAAATTTTAGCTAATAAGTACAGTGAGAGTGATAGTTGTACAAATTACAAACTAACAAAGAACACATGAAAATGTCTTCCGGAGGTTGATGTTGCTTGTGTCCGGGCATGCCACCTGCGATACAGGGAATCATAGTGCAGAGGTATAACAGAAAACTGAGCTGAGGCGAGTCACAGTCAAGTCAGAGATAACCGTACACAAATGTGACTTTGAAACGACCTTTGAACCTCACCTATTTGCAATCGAATACGCAACGTAACGAACGGGACCAGAATTTTAATTTAAACAAACATAAGTGGGTCTCTCGGTGCGGTGGCGCTGGTTTATGCAATAGAGCTGGTTCCCCGTGTCCAGTGGTAATGGTGTGTGACCAGTTTGAGTAAGGCGCGGGCAGACGAATGTGGTGCTACGACCGCACTTCAATCGAAACTATCAGATTTGAGTCCTGCGTGTACCATTTCTTTCAACAGACTTCCAAATGTCTTGAAAACCAGCGCTGGATTAGCGACACCGCTAATGCAGCACACGCTGAATGGTAGGTTTTTGTAATTGTTTAATACAAATAAAATAAATGTATAATTTGTGAAATGAAAGAAATTTCAAACTAGTAAAAAATAGATGCATTAAGCGGCTGTAGAGGCCCAAAGGAAGAGTTTATCAATTCGCTTGATTCCATTCGCAGGTTGGATTTTTTTGAGTATATTCTTGCAGTTATTTTGATTTAACTACCAATATATCTCACCGATTTCGATTTCGATTCGAAAAAACTTCTACGGGACCAATATAAAAACATAATTTAAAAAGAAAAACCACATGTCAATATTCTACCGATTTCTTCCCTCCTTTGGAGGTGGTTTGAAAAGTTTGAAATCTCATAAAACACCTTGAAATGCTGGATAGTAGCTAAATTTCACGCGTCGAGCTGTATGGTGTCATTTAGGAGGCTGAGGTACGGCTGAGGCAGAAAATTCCATGGGGTGATTAAACTTCAAGTTGTTCATGGTCATTGAAGCAGCATTCTACTGGCGTCACAGCTCAGATGTCAAACCTGCCGTTCTGGGTCGTACGGCCGAAGAACATATGTCTGTTCTGTCTGGGTGTTAATATGAATATTTATGTTCTGTAATCTATTGTTCATTAGGCTTAGTTTGGAGCCAGATTTGTTTTACGAACGATTCGTGTATATTAATTTCTCGTATCTCGAAACAACAATTTTAATCGAAACGGATTCGGAATTTTGATGAAATTTTGTGTTTTGATGGGGTTTTTCTGTTTAAGTTTACCTGTATAGTTGTAATACTTGAAAAATACATTTTTTTACAAAAAAAAAAATCCGGGCTATCCTCTGTATCCCAGGTTCTATAAATTTATTTGTAGAAGCGCTAAACTTAGTTTTAAGAATGCAAAATCAATTTGTACGTACACGTTTCATTTTTTTAACTGAAATAATAATTTTTGACTTTAACTATAACCAGTTTGTCATCGTAGTAAAAAGCTTCCTTCCTTCAATGAATTATGCATTAATGAATTCACATAAAAATCATACGTTATTTTAAACGCGGACTGTATCGAAATAGGTTGCCAAATCTTAAAGTCGCATTACTGTTGTCATGGGCAGGGGTCGCCACTTACCACCAGGTGGGCCCTCAGAACGTTCCGTCACCAATTCACATAAAACAAAAAATAATAATAATAACGCGCACGTCCATTATAACGCAGCTTAAGTGACCCAGAGCGAACGCCTGATAATATTATTTCTATGACATGCAATTTATGGACCAAGTGGACGTAACATTCACGTAACCGATCCTTTATTAGACTTCAATAAAGGAGGAGGTCCTCATTATTCTGTATGTGTCTTTGTATGTACTACTAGCTTTTACTCGCGTTGTTGTCATCATAAGACAGTTTTCATGTTTTAACCTGTTCCAACCCAATATGAATAGAATTTATTTATTGTCTTTGCAATAGTGCTCAAAAATACAACAATTTGGCGCAATTTACTACACAGACTCATTTTAGCTGCTTTTTCACATCATCAATCATTTCCTAGTAATAAGAGAAAACTAAAACTAATACAATTTGAACAAGCTATTGCTGTAGATTCTGCGCACAGATAATCAATTTTAGTGCTAGTTACCTGACAGTGACAGCTTTGAAGGAAAATAAAACATTATGTTCAACCAATCGGTAAAAAATCTATACAAATTGTTTACAAAATGCACGCCCCAGTTTTAAGTCAATTCCACAGGATCTGAAGTCTGAACAAAAGATATTCTAAGCTACTATACATGTTTAGTTAATCTAAGAAATCTTATACATTTGATTCACCGCTGTCGGACAAAAACACGACCGCCAAAGATAAGATATCGAGCCGATCCAAATAATTTTACGTAATGCAGTTGGGTACACGCCTCGTTACATAAATCCATACCGCGTTCAAGGCCTGCTGACGTGTCGAGATAACACGGTTGTGGTGCCAAGTTCGAGGGATCCAAACTCATTGTAACGTTCGCTGCTAAACTGATAACGTTTCATTACTTAGATCGCCATCATCATCTTCCAGCCCTTATCCCACACTAAGTGGGTAGCACAACATGTATTTTTCTTCCATTTCCCTCTATCAGACGTCATCTCAGTACTCACTCCTTTCTTACGCATATCATCTCTCACACAATCCATCCATCTTTTCTTTGGCCTACCTCGTGTCTTATAGCCTTCCACATCCATATTTAACACTTGTTTTGTTATATGCCATTCATCCCTCCGCATAATATGTCCATACCACGCTAACTTACTTAGATCGCCATACTTACTAATATTATAAATGCGAAAATGTGTATTTCTTTCATTCGAAACAACATCAAAATTAGCGGCCTGTATCAATGATTTTGCGTAGGTAGGCAACTGTTAGGCAATCAACTTCGACACAAAATACAATGCATGAATACTTTTTCTAATCACGGCTTTTTTATTTGTCAAATTAGTTTTGTAAGCTGTTTTTTTTTATTACCCAATTACGGCGGTCACTTGAAATTTTTCTGTATTATATCAGAAACTTCAGCCTCAGGTACCTAAACCTGACTTCTACGATTTCGTATCAAAAGATAGGCACGAGTATCTACGAATCACTTTTTCGATGATTTGCACATATTATGCAAATCATCGAAAAAGCGATTCGTAGATACATCGAAAGATTGACAGAACAATATAACCTATAGGAGATAAGGCAAAAAATAAGTATTGGTGTTCTTAATAAAACGGAGTTATTATAAATATTTGATTAGTTATCCGGCCCCCATAGTAAAAGATAAGCATAATCTTAGAAAATGTCCATGAATATTATTTAATATTTTTTATTTATCTATACCCGTTTAGGTGCGTAAAAGGAGCATCCCCAAGGCAACGCTAAGAAGCAGAGAGGTCCTGCAACGTAAAAATTCTTTCACCACGATGGCTAAACCACAATGCAGAAGGCCGGTACATCCATTATACAAGATGACGATATGAGAACCAAACCTGTCTCCACCGGGTGATTATAAACATGGTCACATTGCGAAACTGGCGGAGCGCTAACAGTGTTGACCCTGAAATTTTGACACCAGCGAGAACTGCAAGTCATACTATCAGAATTATTGTAGAAAAACCTCGTTTATTGAACTCTAATGCAGTAATTCAAATTACGATACACAAAAGATATTAATGCGATCTCGTCAAGGTTCACAGAGGAAGGACAAATACAACAACAGAGTTGTAAACGAATGTTGGCGATGACTTAAATTAGGATTGCAATTTGCTCATAGCTCAGTGAGTATTGCGCTGTAGGTTGTGTGTTCAATTGCCACCCAGGACAAGTATTTGTGTGACTGAATCCATTGAGCTGTTCATGGAGATGTTCAATTGCCCGCCATATAAAAAGATATATGGAACATGATTAGACTTTTCTAAGATCATCGATTCTAAGTACTATTTTTATAGAGATTATAATGTTTTTCTGCTTATTTCTTCCAGAAAGCAAGTGGAAAAATAATCAAATTTATTGATTATTATTATTAAAATGACTTGTTTTACAGATGAAGATGATTTATTGAACTGTTATCAGTTGAAACCATTAAGATTTGTGCTTTACTGTAATGACCACTGAAACTAAATTATTTCTGAAATTTATTTGAAAGAATTTATAATAATGATCACATTAGTTTCTAATTAAAAAATGACTCGGTAAGGTGAGACCTTACAAGAAACATTTACAGACACAACAACATAATCCCGGGGTCCTGGGTTTGGTTCCCGGCCGGGGCACACTTTGTGTGGTGAGCGTGAAGTTTGTTCTCGGGTCTTGAGTTTCTGTGTTTGTCCATGACATCTGCGACACACGTAATCTTGGTGCAGAGGTATGAGTGTATAAAAGTTTATTATTATATATTGCTGTGAACGAATGTTTTTCGGAATAATCATCTTATATCAACAATAGATTTCGATTAAAAATTCGATGGACGTAGTATTCTTGCAGTCGGATCTTAGACTAGATCAAGTCGTAGGCGCATGGGACCTACGCCGTCTGGTCTAGTTGGCCCGATGCCAATCTCCAAAGTGTCGGAGTTTCCGTCTGCGCTACGATTCGATGACCTCTGTTGCAATTGCAACTGATCTCTTATCTACAGTCCAAATCTGTATTGTGGGTTTTATCGTTTGTTTATTATATTGGTTTCGGAATTAAGACTCAATAGGACTAAACCTATGAGTGTTTGAGTTAGTGTAGTGATAAGTGCACTGAGGGTGATAGTTGTATGTAGGTACAAATTACATAGGAAAAAAAATATTATAAAAAACCTACATTATATGGCTAGATCGCTAGTCATGTTGAATATTTATCAAAATCAGTCCACAATTGGCAGAGAAATCGCGTAACATATTTTATTTTATAAAAATGAATCCCTATTTCCCTTGGTCACTGCATCACGCGTGAACGGCTGGACCAATTTTGCTAATTAATTTTTGTTGTTTGTTAATGTCAGGAGAAGGCACCGCGGTGCTTAGCTATATACAACTAAAATAGAAAAAATACACCCGAATCGATTACCTCCTCCTTTTTTTGAAGTCGATTAAAAAGATGCATGGAGCTGAGTTTTTAGGAAACTAATTTAATAGAAGGAAAATAATTTAACTGAATATTACCTTTTTCAGATCACCAAACAAGTTGTCTCGTCTTCCCCCATAGGTACCTATTAACCTACCATAGAGTTAGTACGTTCTAACAAGGAGAGGCAATGACCTGGTGGCCTTAATGGGGAACTTGTTAATATACGAATTTGACACAAGACATTTCTCTTTGTTCTCACGAGACAGTTCATTGGGTAACTAGACCAATACGCACATCTGGGAATGACCCAATTTGACTTCGAACATTGGTTCAGTGGTTGAAGATGGAATCTCTCAGGAGTAACAGCGTACCTTTTTAACCCCCCAGCGAAAAGAGGGGTGTTATTATAAGTGTAGTGTATCTGTGTGTCTGTCTGTGGCATACATTACGTATTTTATTTGAAAGAATGTGAATTAAAATGCAAAACGTTTCGATCAGCGGCATGCCTAAAATATTTAGTCATATGCCATCTAGCTCCAGTAACATGTTACTCAAATATAGAAACAGACTGTAATCTCATTCACTCCGTGAGTCTGCGTGACCACAGAGCTATGATTCATGAACTGCTGAGCTGTTTTAAATGAGTTGTTCACTAAAACAAGAGGGAGTCCTTGTGATGTTTCCATAGATTTCACAACGGTTTCAACACGACCACTGGACCGATTAGATTTTGATGAAATATTGAATATTATAATGTAATAGAGTCATTAAACGGGTCAATGTTAATTACATAATACCTTGGTTACGTGGATGCTATCCTCATACACATACTCAAATATTACAAGTATTATATTGAGAACCTAATGTTTAGTCAAATCTAAAATCTAATACCTTTAAACGAGCAATTCTTGTATAATATATATTTTGTGTATCTCGGAAACGGCTGCAACGATGAAATGTTGTGTTTAGATAGGGTTTTGCTATATAAGTTTACCTATTTAATTGTATTTTTTGTGAAAACGCACATTGTTACGAGAAAACGTTTTTTACTGAAAATTGAATACAGCGTCAGTTTTTGTGGTACTTCAATCTACCGCTACCTGATTTTTTTTTTATTTCATATAAAACAAGCTATGCTCGGCCGTCGAGGTACTATTTTAAAAAAACGTACTATTATATAAGTAACGTATTACTATATTTTGGTTGAATGGATTTGGACTGGCCTCACAGCTCAGTTGGTAGCTCTGCCTTCTGCATTGCAGGTCGTGGGTTCGGTTCATACTCAGGACAAGCACTTGTGTGACTAACAAAGATATTTCTTCTGTCTGGGTGCTATCGATGGACAAAAAATATACTATATAAATATTGTATCAGTTATCTTGTTCCCATAGTACAAGCTATGCTAAGTTTGGAGCTAGATGACAGTGTGTGAAATATCCATGCGATCTTACATTGCAGCTAGGAAGACGGTGCACGGAGCAGTGTTATGTGAAGCACATTTGTTAGAAGTTAAACAGGTGTACTAATATTGCACTTTTCATATCATTAAGTAATTTCTTGCCATTTTATTTCACAAAACTGTAAGGCGACTGGCTTGCCCTTGCATTAATATTTACTGTGTTGCAAGAAACAGATCTCCAACTAAATTTAATTAGCCAATTATTGAGGTAGTTGGTTAGAACAATTGACAGCTATAACCACATATATGTGGTTTGTGACATTGTCCTGGGTTCGGTGTGATAAGCACGAAGTTTCTTCTTAGATCTTTGCTATTTGTGTTATGGCTTGTGCAAAGGCACTGGGTAAGGCTGGGTATTGCTTATTCGTTTTTACTTTATATTACTTGAATAACATATTTTTTCCAGTTATTTTGATTTAACAACTAAACTATTTAACCGATTTTAATATTTTTATGGGACCAATCTGAAATCATATCGTTTCAAATAAAAAAGAATTTTCAAAATCGATTCACAAATGATGGAGACCTGATAAGAAAAATAAAAAGACGAATTGCCTCCTCCGGTGTCGGTTCAAAACACAAATTGCCCCCTCTGTCGCAATATGCGTATGAGTAATGCCCTATATTACTAGGCTCTAAATCTTCTAATAATATAACAGAATAGATCATGTTTGTAAAAATAGATTTGAAAGTTCAAATCTATTTTTACAAACATGATCTATTCTGGTGATATTGACACTTTCTTAGGTGAAATGACGGTCAAGAATTGTAAAAAAAGTCTGAGATTTTGGCAACGGCATAGCATTTCGCGGGACATGAATTTCATACACATAGGTACGAAACCATCAAACATCAGACATGTCGACTGTAGCATGTCGCTTTGTGATGCTCCGAGCAAGACACCCGTCTCGCTTACGCTAACCGGTGGTGCAGCTAGAGCGACTGAATAAGAAAACTGCATAGACAGAGATGTATGAACAATGGGAAAAATATTTTTTCTTGGCGTGCAAAATTATAATAATTGTTTTGTCGATCTTTTCGTTTAAACAGGAACACGTGACGTCAACTTTAGATAATGAAGAAAAGAAGTTGCGATTATCTTATATCTCATAATCTACTCACGCAAAGCCTCACTGCCAGGAACAAGGAGTTGACTACTTACCCACACAAAATAAGTCACAAACGATATGCGGAAATCGAAAGAACCATACAAATTAATATAGGCAAATAAGGAGAATGCCTAGCACCATTCCGTTTAACCGTATTCATACAAACTCAAATTCATATATTCCTTTAGATCTCAAGTATCGTTTGGACACGTCAAAATGTGACGCGCAAGCAATGTGAGCGCGTGAGTTCCATGTAATTACTGTAATCCTTACACACACCTCAAGCGTACGAATCGTGACGCCAGTGCAACAACATTTCCGCCAAAAGTAGCGAAAATGAAAGAACTTAGCTTTAGACTCAGCTCAAAGGCATGATCACTAGGTCGCCCGTTCAACTAAGTCACTATAGACTTAGATGGGGTAGATGCTTTACTTTACACGAAAGTAATTATATCACATCTTGGAAATTTCGGTTATAGGACATGCCACTTTGAGAAAATGGTATAGCGCAAATGCATTTTTCAAGCTCAAAACTCGTCAGAATATGACTCGGCGACCTTCGGATTCAAATCCCTCGGCCATGGAGATAATAAACTTTATTCGCAATAGATGCGAAGACTATTAAAATAGTAAGAATGAGCAAAGGCAGCAATCAGATGAAGCCAACAACCCTAGTTCCGTCGGTGTTGCATGCACCGGACGTGCCAAACATAGGGCGGGTGATTAGTCTCGCTGCGGTTGTCAGGGTTGCCACATTGGCAACAATGTATACCTCATTCGGCAGTGCTTCTGCAGTCTGGGTCTACTTGGCTGTTTTTACCATTAGCTGATTCTGAAAGGTATGAACGGTTCATAAGTCAGAAGCCGTTTTACCATGGGTATACCTTAAAGACTCGCAACAATACTTTTAGGCAAGAGCAATTTTGGAGTCGCCCATTAACTGACAAGTTAAAACAGTAGAATAGGTGTGGCTATCAGACAATTCTAGGTACGCAGATCCGTGGCAGATCACCAATTCACAAACATTTAACACAGCTTGTATTATGGGAGCCAGATTCCTGACACAATAGATATACAGTAACTATATTTTGTAAATCAGAGACAACAAAAACCATGCAAATGTCCTGGGGGCGGGAATCGAAAACACGACAGATCTGCCAACTAAGCTGTAAGGCCACCAAAAAATGGCCAGTTATCAAGTGGTCCAACCTTCGGCGGCTCGTCGCGTGACTTTCCCTGAACGATTTCATTGTTGGCCACTCGTAACTTTTCAATGCATGCTCGACATTCTTCACGTGCATCCATTTATTCACATTTGTAAATGTAATTGCACTACTATTGCCACATTTCTGGTATGGTGCGTGTTTGACTAATCATTTTTCAGTTTTAAGTATCAGGAATGGCACAGCTTGCTTAGATGTTTTTAATAGATCATTTAAGTTAAGGTCTCGGGCCCGGTCAGAAGTTGGATGCGGTACCATTTAGTGGTTTATTATTTTAACAGAGCGCTTAATTTTATACAGTTGGATTAGCATACGATAAGTCGTGGCGTTTCGACGCACCCACCGTCTTGATTAGTCGCTGGAAGCCAAGGAGCATCGTCGGAGAAGTAAGTCCTTTCATAAATTGTTTACTTAATGGGTTAGTGTTTATACCGACCTTGACTGATGAAAGCAACGGTGAGACACGCTCACCGAAAAATACCTATTTACTTGACATTTAAAGATTATTTTCTGGGGGAATTACAGAGATTCCATCAGCAGAGCAGAGCATTCCACTCCTTTGAGAGATCACATAATAAACGAGCAGAAAAAGTGTTTTGTCCTTATAGGTGCAAATATTGCAAAATAGTTGAAGTATCCAAATGGGACGGGACCAAGAGAATAAGAGAGAGACAGATGCTATTTATACGTATATGTCCTTCCCTGGACGAATTAATTATTGATTAAACCCGCGTACGAGCTCTTCTGACGACGCTCACCTTACGCTTATCTCATCTAACGCCTTGTCTCTTGTCTCTGTACCGCTAAAGCCTTAACTAATAGGTGTGTGAATATGACTCCGCCCCTTTTTGTCAAAATAAAACACATTTGTTCGCTTACAAAATTAAAAAAAAAATTATTGAAAATATGCTCCATCTGCAGCTACAACCTTCGCCCATCGTTCAGGTAGTTTTCGTATTCCTTGCTGGAAGAAGTCCTGGTCTTTTGAGCTTATCCAGTTGTCAATCCAAATTTTGATACTTTCACATGAAGTAAACTTTTCTCCAGTAAGGTCTGTCTGCATCGTCCGGAATAGGTGGTAATCCGAAGGAGCTATGTCTGGTGAATATGGCGGGTGGGGTAACACTTCCCAGTCCTGTCCCTCTAAATATCTTTTTACGACTTCTGCGGTATGCGGTTTGGCATTGTCATGCTGAAGAACTAATTTGTTATGTCTATTCACCCATTCTGGTCGTTTTTCTTCTATGGCTCGCTTCAAACGCATTAGTTGTCGTCGGTAAACTTCTCCATTAATAGTTTCAGAGGGTTTGAGCAACTCATAATATACAATACCTTTCTGATCCCACCAAATACAGAGCATGACCTTGGCACAGTGAATATTTATTTTTGGCTGTGATGGGCCTGGTTCGCCTGGTTTCACCCAAGCTTTTTTGCGTTTAGGATTTTCGTAGTGTATCCATTTTTCGTCTCCTGTGACTATCCGATGCAAAAATCCTTTTCTTTGCTGTCTTTGAAGCAGCATTTCACAAATGGTTTTCCGACGTTCCATGTCTCTTTCTTTTAAATCATGTGGAACCCAGTCACCGGCTTTTTGAATCATTCCCATCATTTGTAAACGCTTTGCAACAGTTGAACGATCAACATTTAATGCTGCAGCTAATTCTGATTGAGTTTGGCAAGAATCTTCCGCCAATAATGCTTCCAATTCAGCATCTTCAAATTTTTTTGGTGGTTTTCCATGTTCTTTATCCTCAGTACTAAAATCGTTATTTTGAAATCGTCGAAACCATTCCTTGCAAGTTGTATTAGACGGAGCATGCTCACCATAAATCTCCACAAGCAAACGATAAGTTTCCGCTGCAGTTTTCTTCGCAATAAAATAATGTAATAACACTTCCCGCAAATGACGTTTATTTGGAATAAAAATCGACATTTTCGAAAAGGTGAAAACAATTGTTGCTTACACTTCAACCAAATATCATAAAATGCGTTAGATAGCTGACATTCAGTACTATCGAATACAAGTATGGTCATTTATTAGTACACGTAAACAATACTAAAAACGACATCTGTTGAGAAAGGGCGGAGTCATATTCACACACCCAATAAGATGTGAACAAAGTTATACTATTAAGCTTCTTGTGAATTTCTTATGAATTCTATTGTAATTTTATTTTTAAGTAAAAGCTGTTGATTTTCTTATATCTAAAAATAAAAAAAGTAAATGTCTTTATTTGCTCCATTCATCCCAACCATTCTTCATCTGTCCTCGAGAAGCTAACCTTGACGTAAGAAACTACGGGATTCCAGTCATCAATCTAATTTGCGTGCAGTGAAATCGACGATTAAGGTCAAATTACATGATTACAGGCGGGCCTGCCATTTTGGATATAATGTTTAAGGTCGAAATGGTTAAGATTACCAGTTTATTGCCCCCAAGATAGGCGCAGGCGCATAAATATTTTAAAATTTTTAGTATACGGACAAAAACCGACTAACTGCGATTCACGTCGGATTAGCAAACCACAAGTTCCGTGCCATTAAAAAATCCAAACTTAATATTATAAATGCGAATGTAACTCGGTCTGTAAGTTTTCATGCCTTAACCACTGAAGCCATTTTGATGAATTTTGGTATAGAGATGGATGGGATCTTGGAGAAGGACATAGGCTACTTTTGTGCCGCAAAATTTTCTCGATTCTGATGATAAAGTCAATGGAAGTTAAGACACAGGCTTTGGTCTCGTAATAGGGTTCTCTTTAACCTTTGGATACGAAAACCTAAAAATAATATAACTAGTAAACTTGCAAGCAATCTCTGGGTGAATAAGATTGAACACACCGAAAATCCAATTAAATTGCTGTAAAATATTTGTAAAGTCAACATAAACAAAATAATGCATACACATGAAGCATCTTTTTTAAATAGATTACAAGGTGCTTGCAACGACTTATATAATTGACTTAACACGGTTCCAGTCCTTAGCGATTAAACGACTGTTAATAGGCTTGTAGCTAAACATTATGTTATAATTCAACCGTGTCAGCCTCTAATGTTTCCACTGCAGGGTCACCAGCGTACACTTGTTAATTGAAAATGGGCTTTGAACTACCACGGGAGCCCATCCGGATTGGTAAATGTCACATATCTTCGTTTTTTGGATTCTAAGACATGTTCTCCTTCGCCGTATCGATGTCGTAGTATTTCGCACATAAATTTTTCAAGCGTAAAACTTATTGGTTCTCGTGTGGGTTTTGAACCAGCGAGCTTCAGATTGAAAGTCGGCGTCTGTGCTCCTGGGCTACCACGCTCTTTTATTACGGCTACCACAAAACAATCTTGTGAACCAATGAAGTATTTGGTTTCTTATTAAATCGTCTGCAAAAGTGCTCATTGGCTGGCCTTCCACCTAAGGAGGTAGTAGCTCTGCTTCATGCGCTGTAGCTCATTATTTGTGTATTATCTGTGTCTGGGTACTGAGTAGGCTTAAATTCAATTTCTTCTCACATTGAGCGCAGAACAGCCCCCAGTTCTTCGGCATTAAGGAATACGAGAGCATAACGCTTGGGGCGGGAGAAACAGAAACTTCGCCGGAACTCTGAACAAATCGTACTGCTAAAAACCGGCCGATACAAAATGACGAAGTAAGAAGCATGCGAATACGCGAATGCAAATTGGTAACCTACATGCGCAGTGCCATGCAAGGCCCAAGTCATTACGCATGTCAACCGCCGTGCCGAGCGTTCTACTAATAACTACTGAGAACTTAAGAACTGTACTTTAAGATCTGGCAATTTCATGCCTTCGTACATATCGGAGTCGGCAGCTGTTAAAACTAATACAGAATACTCTCTTTCTCAAAATGCGAGGAAACCGGCACGCGCCAACCTTAGTAGCTAATAAAAACTCTGTGTAATGTTAATCTCGACGAAAAAATGACGTTTCCAAGTTATTCTTAAATAATCCAACGGAAATAAAGGTTTTTGACTTTAACTTCTTAGAAATACGAGTAGGAGGAAAGAAGAAAGAATCGAAGAATAACACGGATTATGCTCCTGCCCGTTCACTTTTGCTTGTCTCATCAGGCCTGTAGTATTAACTAAGCCTGTGTCCCTGCAGACCAGATATTCGGTCAGGTAGATGAGCATCTACAAGACACAAAGAAGGTTGAGAAGGTTTTCGGTGGCGGCACCCCCTTTATCCTTTAGGTACGACACACGAAATTTTTGCTATATCACAACTAGTCACTTCAAAAGCATCCAATCATTATAACTAACAAGTAAATAAATTGAAAACTATAAAAGCCAATCAACACTACAAAAATTAGTTTCGTACAACAATACAAGTGATTATTAATTGCAACCTCACCAAGGGGCCTTGTTGTAACTGATTATCTGATGTTGGTTAAAGAAACTGGTCACACGAGTAGATTATTCTGATAGAAGATACTTATCTTTTTACTATACAGGCGGGTAGTTCTCCAAAATCATCATTAAAATATTGAAGTCTAATTAAAATAGTGACAATTTTACTGACAAAATTGAAATTGTGAAGGAAACAAAATCCGCACCTAGATTCGGCTACGCAGATAAAAGTGCAGCTGAAGGTACAACAAAGGCCATAAAGGTGAATGACCGAAGTGACGTCACTGCACATGACACTCGTAACGAGACAGGTACTCGTAATTGGGAGTAAGTAAACCATCAGGAAACCATTACTACTGCGATGAACTGGTGATAATACTTGTTTAAAATAATGAGCATATTTCATGAGTTTTTTAAACATATCACGAAGAACGACACTGTACCTACAGTACAAACGAATGCAGACAATACATTGATTACTTTCTTATTCTTAGTGGGGATGACAAAACCCTGCATTGACATTCCGCATATGGAGTGTGTGCATTGTCATGTCCTCCGTAGCTTGAGATGCTGTTATGTTATGCAATAGTGGTAATAGTGGTACAAACAGATAATAAAGTAGATTGAAAGTCATTTAAAGTATTAGTAACAGCTTCGCTGGGTTTTTTTTTATATCGTGTTTTATGGGTAATTATATATACCAATTAGATACATGATACATTATATATAAACAAAGACATATACAAGAATTGCTCGTTTAAAGTAATATAAGATAAGATAAACAGAGTTCGTAAAACTTGAGCTAGATAAAATCAAGATGAACTTCGTAGCACGAATAAAACATGAGACCCAAGTTGCATCCCTGAGCTAAACGTGCTTGAAGGATTAATTAAATTATATCTTATCAAATACAGTTCTTGAAACCAAAACCCGACATCTAAGTATATTAAAGGACTCTTCATATTGATAAAGACCGCATTTCATTGTCACTGTTTGATTTATCGCGAATTTATCACATATCTAAATTATAATCGGAAATGAATGAACAGAAAAATAAATAAGTATGAAATGATCAATTGCGCTTTCACAACAATACCTAATTATAAGCTGAAAGCTGGATATAAACAAATGGATGACGAGTGAGGCGCCAATGGTAACGTAATAAAGATTCATCATAGCAGCTGTACAGTGCAAGCTATCGACGAGGCGAATAAGGACTAATAAATTTATATATTTGACAGGTGAGGTGCAGCTCATTTTTCACTGGCAAAACAATAATTTACTGGCGTTGAAACATTGTTTAATCATGTTAAAGCAATCCCGGCACAATCCACGCGGAATGTTATCGGGTGAACATTTTTTGACAATATACACAATAATACTAATACTCATTTATTCGGCCTTAAGAACGCTATGTATAAAATGATGGCTTGAATTCAAAGCATAGTGATTTTGAAATAATTTCAATCATATTTTAGAAGTATACATGACGAATGCGCAACGCCCCAATCAGATAAATATAATTATTCTTACGTGATAAAATACAGTACATACATATGTGCAAACCGATGCTTAGCATTCACCTGCATTGCGTTGAAATTAGAATTAGGTGGTATTGGTCAATGGCGGCCAACCATTTCATGAATTACTCTTTTATGTAAACAGGAAGACAATAGTGAGCAAGTGCTCGTGAAAACAAGGATGAGCTCATCATGTTTATTAAAATGTAGCTAATAAATCTGTTTAGAACCACTGTACAATGGACTTTGTTCCTGTGGAATGAGGGTCAATGGGTCAGTGCTGGGAAGGAAATCAATTGCAAATATGCATCTTGACTCTTTATTTACCCCTAGTAATGAGATAGAGTAGTGAACTCTTAATCATACAATAATAAAACGTAAGTCAAATTACTGCAGATAAAAAATCGATTGGAAACAGTAGATCACGTGTTCTTGCTAAATTAGGCGCTCAAACCATATCCAATCGAATATTGCTATTCAAAAGGAAACGAAGGGCTCTCTACGGACAAAAAGTCAGTAAACAACGATATTGTAAGTTTAGCATCAGCATTAACGAGCACAGTAATTGAATATGTAATTAAACGGCTTCCAAGAAATGAGTCAAGCCCAAAATAGGATTGAGCAATTCACGGCTCCGAGTGACGTATGCAGTGTGTGAATGAGATGTTTCAGGAGTGTTTCCCAATTCGTCACCGAGGCTATTTACGGAGTCCTTCAGTGGCTTTGGAATCTACTCTCGTGACCAGACATTCAACATTAGCTGATGAAACATGGCATTTATAACTCCTCACTAAAACATCTGACTGTGGAACCACAAGGTTACCCTTGACGTTCCCATCTTACAAGCCTTCCAAAATAGTGTATGGAAGAGGATTCTTAGTCATATTTGTAGGAAATCGATTTCAGTTTCAAAGACAGTTTCCAGGGTCAACAAAGACTACTTTTACTCAAGGATTTACATTGAAATTTCCAATGCATAAATTGTAGTCTTACCGCTGGTCTACTTGCTGCTTAATGGGATAGATTACCAACGCAACATTATTGCAGTTTTTGTTAATTAGAGTAAGTAAGTGGTTTAGACGTTCTAATTATAAATAAATTATTATATGTCAAAAAGGTATATAAGGGTTGTCAAAAAGTCAAAAGTCCTTTCCTTGCAAAGGATCTTGCAACTGATAATTTTGCTAAGAAAGTAAATAGGTTAATGACACATGCTACTTTTATAACCCCTCAAATTAGTTTTGCCCGCGGTTTTCCGGGACCAAAAGTAGCTTGTGTTAATCCAGGATATAAGCTATACTGGTACCAAATTTCATCCAAATCCGTTAAGCCGTTTGAGCATGAAGAAGTAACAAACATACTCACATACATACAAACTTTCGCCTTTTATTAGTGTGGTTAATGGCAAGTTCACACAGGAGCAGTTTGTTATCATCATGAGGACCGCAGTAGCTAGCGCCGAACGCTTGCGGTAACGGGCGACAGAACTGTTGAATACAATGATCGATTGTGGTTTTTGTGGGAATACTTATTTTTACCTATTTATTTTACGTCGATGCTTGTATATTTTTTATAAATAAGGAAAGGTGCAAAGCAAATTTATTTATGTATATGACAAAGGACAACGCAGGGCAGTTTTCAATGTCCAACCAAACATACCAACCCCTTATTAATGTTGCAATCAGTTTAACCGAGTTCTTTAGAAAAGAAAATGGTTTTAAATTTGGATTTATCCTTTTAATGTTTGTCAGGACTCCGTCATTTATCGACCGATTTGAACAAATCTTATTTTATTTACAATAAATAGATATACTTTCAGATTTGTCCTATAGAAATATTTCAATAGTTTCGTTTTTAAATGACATTTCTTTCCATTGAATTACATTCATTCAATGGAAATAAAGTATTATGACTTTGAATTAAATGTATGTAGATAATTGATACCATTTCTCTATCAGCTAAACAAATAACCTTCGAGATTCTTCCAACTGAAAATTGGCCTACTTTAAATCATTTCGTACGTCAATTTGTGTCTGGAAGTGGTTTAAATTGGACCTCGAGGGCCGCAATTCAGTGAACCAAACATAAACTTTTGATATTATCCTTGTTCATAATGAGTTACCGACTCTCCCTTACACTAGAAATTGCAAACTCCAGTGGAGCCTTAAACTTTTTACGTTATTGCTACGAACTTGTCAAGAAGCCGGAGTTTGGATCATAAGAAAACGGGCAAAGTGAGATTTTGCTCGAATGCCGAGGGTTGTACCTAATTTTTTGGACATCAGACTTAATGTCTGACGTGCTTCCCAGAACCCAGTCGCCACAGGTAAATCCTTAAAAGAAAGAAAACCCTGCCGACAACAACTTTCAAAACTCACCTTCACATTTTTGGCATACCTAATTACTTCGGCAAAGCCATATTACAGAAATGGGGACAGTAGACGGACGAAATGTCACACGGACCAAGATGAATCAATGGACAGCCAGCCTTGGAAACTGGTTGTGGTGTGGTTTCCTTACCGGTACGGACATCTCGCAACTTCGCCCTAGCTGATATATCTGTGACGTCAACGGGTACCCGTGAAAAACTACTTTTACATTCTATAAATACCTAAGCGGTGGGGCGATGCGAAAGGAATGGTTGTAGACTGGAGGCATACAAGAAAAGCTCAATAAACGTCGCGGACATGCCTGGATGTCCTTTTCTTCTTCTGTTCTTGTCAGTAGTTAGATGGGTGCTGAGTGCTTCGTGATTCATCCCAGAGATTGTGTATCTTCTGTGTCCAGCCAATGCCTCTAGACAGTGAGAAGACTAATGCTCATCTATGGATATTACACTTAAAACTTATTCGTTTCTCCGTAAATTAATTTGAATGTCAATAATTGTACGCCTGTTATGTACCGTATTAGCCTGTAGTCTATTGCATGATCATATTCATTTATATTCTTTATTAACCGTAGGGACTCTTCGGAACACTTGGTATAGTCAATAAAACATATTAGGTAGCGGCTGTACATAGGCCTTCTCAAAATGTAAAGTAAAAAATAAACAATTTTATATAACATATGCAGCTGTATAGGGGCCTTGTCAATCACAGGCCTGTTCCCGAAATTAAGGATACCTTGTACTATGGGAACTATAACTGATAGTATACTTATATAGTACTTTTTTTACTATTATTATGTAAACATACTTTTATTGGAGGGAGCAGTGGCGTCCTTAGGTGTGTACCCTTTGATTCCGTACACGTACCCCCTGGGTGGTGCTAAAGGAGCAACAAAAGTAGTATAACTTGTGCCAGGTTCGTCTGGAGAGATACTGCCACCACAGCTGGAAGCTGCCGCCACAGCTGGAAGCTGCCGCCAAGCAGTAGTGCTCGCATTACTGTGTTCCGGTGTGGCTGCCGGTAAAATCACATGCGTATGAGACGTATCATCCCCGTCTCGGGTAATGGACGCAGCAGGAAGAATTGTGTAAGATCCAAATCTTATATTGAGTCCCATTACTGTTGTCATGGGCGGAGCTCGCCACTTACCACCAGGTGGGCCCTCAGCTCGTTCCATCACTGCCACCACAGCTGGAAGCTGCCGCCACAGCTGGAAGCTGCCGCCAAGCAGTAGTGCTCGCATTACTGTGTTCCGGTGTGGCTGCCGGTAAAATCACATGCGTATGAGACGTATCATCCCCGTCTCGGGTAATGGACGCAGCAGGAAGAATTGTGTAAGATCCAAATCTTATATTGAGTCCCATTACTGTTGTCATGGGCGGAGCTCGCCACTTACCACAAGGTGGGCCCTCAGCATAAAAAAAAACATCCTTAGTACAAACATCTATCCTGTATTCGTTACACAAATGCTTGTCTTGGGTGGGAATCGCAGACAACTCGAGTCGCTTAGTTATAATTTTGTGTTAATATTTTTATATATGTAAATAAGGTATCTACTCTATTGGCCTACGTGGCCTGAAATAAAGTTTCATTATTATTGCATGGTCGAATAATTTATGGCCCAGATACGAATTACCATTTTACCGTGATCCAACGACCAACTCATGGCCCGTAGAAATCTTATCCATACAATACTTAATGTGTCGATTATTGCATGACGATATTATCCTCCGTACATTTTATGGCCAACATAATCTACGGATACTGGAATTTTATCTAATACAATGGAAGCAATAGTATAGAAGCATCGCTGTTTTTGTCTGTCTGTTTCTCTGCTAACTTCTAAACCACGCAACGGATATTGCAACGGTTTTCACTATCATTTAGCGTATTTTTTCGGAAGTTTTAATTACTTTCAATAAGAAACTCTTGTAGGTATATTTATTTAGTACCCATGTTTTTAGTTAATAATCAGGTTATATTATCCACGTAATATTATTACTTTAAAAAGTAGTTATAATCAAACTTTTTTGTGCAATGATGAACTAAAGTGAAGTGGATATTAACAGTTAATCAGCAGAGCAAAAAATGCGCTAGCCAGAGGTTATCTTCTGTCTGTTTCTATGAGAGAATCTGCAGCCAACAATCCAGGTTCATAAAACGGACTTGTTTTTACATAAATTGTTTTTTATAAAAGCATTACGTAGACTCAAAACTCAATGCTATTTGTGCTGAAACATTTCAAGTATCATAATTTTACATACGCAATTATACATACTAGTGCGCATATATAACGTGTCACGGGAGATCCTTGATCACATTACAAGTCAAATTTAAAAAAAAATCCATACACTTGTGTCGCAGGTGGCATGGACGTAGAAACACTATACAAAGATCCAAAAATAAACTTTTGCGTTCTTCACACTAAGTTTGTCCCGGCCAGAAATCGAAGGCAGGATTATAATAAGCTACGAAGCCGTCAAATTCACTCAATTTTCAGTTAAACTGCCTTCATAGCTCAGTTGGTAATAGCTCTGACCCCGTAAGTCGTGGTTCGATTCCCACCCACGACAACCATTTGTGTGATGAACATAAATGTCTGTGTCTGAGTGTTAATATGCGTTATATGTATTTACGGTTAAATCACGGGAGCGCAACCCGAGCAACAGTTTTTTCGCGCGTTCTCATAAATATTTATTCCAAATAATAGTTTAAAGTTTATTCTAAGTGCCGAATTTGGTATCAAAACATTCAGGAAACTTCACTATTGCAATTAAATAATAATACAAGATAAATAAAGTTACCATATCATAAACAAATTCCAGTGAATATAAAAAATATTAGAATTAACAAGAGTGCGAAATTTACAACTACTATGTACTAATCTGTGATGGTGTAATGGTGTCGCGCTTGTTTAGATCCGCAGAATAAAATCAAACGCAATTTTTCGTCGCTAATAGATTGCGCCACTTGTGGGGTCAACGACCGCCATATAAAAACTTCGGTAATTCAACTATTGAAAGGGCATTAATTACCAAGATGAGAGACTGTACAGCATGCAGGAAACATATATCGATAGTTGAAATAATAGATTGTTCTAAATGCAGATTGCACTTCCACTACTCTTGTGTCAATATATCCCAAGACTACTATAAAGCACACATCCAAGACTTGGAAAGGAGTTGGACATGCCCAAACTGTCACAATATGAAGCGCAGGGTAAGAAATGATGACACGCCAGTACGCTCAAACTTACGATCTTCATTTGACGATACTCAGCTGTCTATCGACGAGCAAATCCAGAATGATATCCCCGTATATGGCAATACCCCTAGCAGTCCTAGCCTGAAAAATTCGACAAACCTCCCTAAAAATGAAAACAATACGATCACTATAGAACAAATGAGTGAGCTGTTGGACAAAAAATTAGACAAACACGTTGATCAAATTACCCGTAAAATAGCGGAGATAAAATTGTCACTACAATCTGAAATCAATGCTGTCACCATTAAATTTCAACAAGATTTGCATAGACTCAAACAGGATGCATTTGAAACCCAAACTGCATTAAACACTGAAATTGGGAAAATTCATGAAAAAGTTATGTGCCTTGAGCAGGAAAATAAAATACTCAAGCAACAAATAAGTAACATAAACCCTACTGCATCTAAAGCTGGTCTACCCATAACAAACGCCGAAAATAATAAAAAAATAGTGTTGTATGGACTTGAAGATTTTCAAGAATCTGAGCAAGAACTAATTAACCGACTCACAAGAATATTCATAGAATTTCAAAATGTTGACTTGACTGGTTATATTGAAGACATTTATAGGATCGGAAGACGAGGCAACAGAAGGCCACTAGTTATTGAAATAATAAGTAAACGCATGACGAAATACATATTACAGAAATATGGTTACTTTAAAAATTCGGGTTTAGCAATATCCGAGTATCTCAGCAATGACGATCTAGAAAAACGAAACAACCTTAGAGAGATTCTTGTGAATGAAAGACAAAAGGGCAAACACGCAGTTATACGTAACAATAAGCTATATATAAATGGCAAAGAATATTTAAGTATGCCGAAGAAAGAAGATAGTGTGCACCCACTTATGTCACCCACGACGCCTGCCGAAAATGAGAGTAAGACATTGAATAATAAAAATTTTTTCACTGAGAACACATCTAGTGTCGCGCCCACTAATGCCACATACAATGAAGTCTTGTTAGCAACCAATACGCAGCATGTAAATTTAACTGATATGATAACTCAAACCTCATTAAGGGGAAAAAACAATGACGCTTCCCACGTATCCGAAAACCAACCTCCGTCAACCCCAGATAAAATGACGTGTAATTCAAAGGCTCCAAAACCTGCAATGACGAGAAATATGGTAACGCGCGCTGCGAAATCAAATAAACCACCTCGAAGTTATTTATTTCGCTGCTAACTTTTTGATGATATTTCAAAACGCACAAAGTATTAAAAATAAAGTCCATATGCTTGAAAGCGTTTTAGATGAAAACAAAAATATTAACGCTGTTTGTCTATCTGAAACATGGATCACGGACGAACAAAAAGATTTGATCAACATACCAAACTATATATTTGCTACTGGTTTCTACCGAAAAACACACAGGGGCGGAGGAGTAGCAATTCTCCTACAACAGAATATCGAATATAAGGAACGCATCGATTTACAAGAACTTTCAGTAGAGCATGTCATAGAATGCTGTGCCGTAGAAATAACAAAGCAAAATATTATAATAATTAATATATACCGTGCGAACCGGGAGATTGAAACATTTTTCAATTTTATTGAAAACTTACTTTCAAAAGTTAGAGCCTTACATACAAATAAAAATATAATCATTGGTGGGGACTTTAATATAGATATGAATAAAAATTCTGTTTACTACCAAAGACTAACAAATACAATGCTAGAGCACGACTTACAACAAAAAGTAAAAGACTTCACTAGAGAAACATATAAAACTGCCACATGTATTGATTTATTATTTACAAATTTCAACAAAAAGCACTCAATCAGCGTAAAAGATTTTGGAATATCAGATCATAAAGCAATTATCTTCAAATTTGAACTACATACGAAGAATGACTTAAATAGAAACATCAGCATAGTATATAAAAGATCATTTACTTCAAAAAACATTGACAATTTCAAACACACTCTTGGCCAAATTACTTGGAAAAACATAATTATATCAGGAAAAAATGTAAATGAAAACTATAACAGTTTTGACGAAACGATAAAAAATATATTAAACAGTTGTATACCCTATAGGCATATAAAAAATAAATTGGTAAAGAAGAAGAATACATGGATGACAAAAGGTCTTAGAATATCATGCCAACACAAAAGGTTACTAAAAATCCTTATCAACGATTCAAATAATAAAACATTAAAACATCATTATAAAAAATATGTAAAACACTTGAAAAAATCTGTAAAAGTCTCAAAAAAGCTTAGCAATATTAAAAAAATTCATGTGTCTGAAAATAAGATAAAGACAATGTGGAATATCATAAAAGAAATAACTAATAAAAAATCCGTTAAAAAGATCCACTACACGAAACTTAACATCAATAATTCCTATATAACCGCACCGCTTCAAATAGCTAACACATTCAACGATTTCTTTGCGTCTATAGGCAAACCAAGTTCTTCTGCTAATACCGGTACTGCAAATAATATTAATAACTTCAAAAATAATGTATTAAATACGATGTATCTGTCACCTGTCTCAGAAAAAGAAGTATACAATCTTATAAAGAGGCTAAAAAATAAATACAGCTGCGGAGTTGACGACATACCTCCAGCTCTGATTAAAACCTGTATTATAGATTTAACACCGCCATTAACGACACTTATTAACCAGTCTATTCAAGAAGAATGTTTCCCATGCCGACTTAAGCTAGCAAAAGTAAGACCTTTACTTAAAAAAGATGGAAAACCAACAGACGTTAGCAGTTACAGGCCAATTTCTTTACTACCCTCAGTGTCAAAAATTTTTGAGCGTGTTTTGTCAGACCGTATTTACAAATTTCTTGAAAAATATAAATTATTGAATGAGAACCAATACGGCTTTCGAAAGAATTCGTCCACTAATCTTGCTATCTTTAAATACAATCTAGAAACATCAAAATATATAAGAGACAGACAATATGCCGTAGGATTACTGCTGGACATGGCTAAAGCATATGATAGAGTGTCCCATAACATCCTTATCAAGAAACTATTCAATATAGGAATTAGAGGAAAACCTTTAAATTGGCTTCGTTCTTACCTCCAGGATCGTCAACAATTTGTTGAATTAGATTATCCTTGTTCAAATGATAATACTTTACGCACTGTACAGTCAAATATTTGTACTTTAAATTATTCCATTCCACAGGGAAGTGTTTTAGGCTGTGTTCTTTTCATAATTTACATTAACGACTTGCCGAAATTAACCGATTCTTCTTGTATTATGTTCGCAGACGATGTATCCCTCCTTTTTAAGTGTATAGATAACAAAAATTCATTCCACCATATCAAACATACTTTTTATAAGATAAGATCCTGGCTGGAAGAAAACAATTTAGAACTTAATATCCATAAATCAAAACTCATTCAATTTAGTCCATATCAAAAAACTCCTTTAAACCTTACAGAATTATGCACCAGCCTAGATATTAAAGAAGTAAAAGAACACACCTTATTAGGCATAAAGATTGATACAAATTTGAATTGGAAGGGACACATAGTAAAGACTAAAGCTAAACTATCAAAATTTATATACGCGCTATCAATCCTTAAAGCAAATTCGGATATTAAAACCGCCACCACTGCATACTATGCGTATGCATATGCATGGCTCCGATATGGAGTGATAATGTGGGGAAACAGTGTAGACGCTGACCAACTTTTTGTTATGCAAAAAAAATGTGTGCGTATATTGGTTAACATCCGCCAACGAAACAGCTGTCGACCACATTTCATTAAATTGAAGTTATTGTCCTTACCATGCATATACATACAAGAAATGGCTATGTTCGTCAGAAAACACCTTGAGTTATACGAATTTGATAAAAACCCAAGAAGATCGAATAATCTAGTACTGCCTGAGCCTAGGTTAGAGTTATATAGAAAGAGCCCCCACTACATGTCAATTAAAATTTACAACAAGCTACCAGACAAAATAAAATGTGAACAAAAAGATGAAAAATTTCAAAATAACCTCAAAGCTTTTTTAATAGGTAAATGCTATTACACTATAAACGAATATTTGCAGGATAATTTTGTTTCAATCTCACGAAAGCATTAACATGTGGTTAGGATCTAACCTATTAGATGGTAACCACACAAAAGTGTACAATAAATTGTAAGTGCATTACAATATTGCAACGCCCTTGCAGGGTGCATTTCATTAGTTTACAAGAAGTGTCTAGTATATAAGTCTAATGTAAATGATGCAATAAATAAATAAATAAATAAACAAAAAAAATACTGTATAAGTTTTCTATCAGTTACCTAGTTCCCATATTAATAATAACTATGCTTAATTTCGGGCTAGATGGCGCTGTGTTAAATAATTCCCATGATTATTTATCATTCATTCATTCACTCATTCATTAACGTTGGCCTACTGGTTGCCAGCTATGGATGGACTAAAACTCCATCCATAGCCGGCAACTTAGTCACCCGAAAGAAGTAAACAGCAAATGATGACGGCAACAACCACTCCAAAATCAGATCACGTAGCTTCGTTTGGGTCATGCAAATAACATTACCAACTGTTCTGCTAAATTAGACCGTGACTCATCTGCATACCATGGAGTACTCCGCGGAGTAAGCTGAGGGTACCCAATGAGCCGCGAATGGAGAAAACCGATAGGGTATGAACATCTGTGCTCGCCTTCTGAAAGCCAGCTCGGATTATCAAACAATTACCTGGGCTAACGAGCTTGGCACGGATTTTTATGTGAATGAATGACGGAACGAGCTGAGGACCCACCTGATGGTAAGTGGTGACCCTCGCCCATGACAACAGTAATGCGTGCGACCCAGTATGAGATCCAAATCTTTACTGAGTCGCATTCATCCTGCTGCGTCCGTCACCCGAGACGGGGATGATACGTCTCATGCGCATGTGATTTCACCGGCAGCCACACTCTTCGACCGGAAGACGGTTTTGTTGTTTTTTTTCAACAAGAAAACAAAGAATGAAACCCTATCTAAACACAAAATTTCATCCAAATCGTTACAGCCGTTTCGAGATACGCGAAATAAATATACAAGAATTGCTCGTTTAAAGTCAAATACAAAGTTCTGTGTATCACAGACGGCATGGTCACCACACAAGTGAGACTGCCGGGAATCGAACCCGGCACCCTTCGCTTCAAAGGCAGGGCTAATACCAACTAAGCCACACATACTTTGCTTACTGTTCATACTCGTGTATCATACTCCAGGACCTGCAGTGCTTGTAACTTTGAATATCAATCAAGCCATCACAGATTTCCAGGAGCAGTGAGGGATAGTACAGTAATCAACAGAAGTAGCTTAACATTTTGGTTAACATCCGTCGTTTAGTTTTTCTGGAATTAAATCAAAAATATATATCATACAGCTTGATGTCTCAAAGTGACTTACAAAACACAATGTTGGTCATTCTTTTAAAGATTACCAGTTGTGTACAGACCAATCAAAAGATCTATAGATGGCTCTGTAGTATTTCAAATTAGTTAATAACAATGACTAATCGTGTTATTATTAAGTCCCATTTATAATATTAATTACGTACCCACTTACCCAGGAACAGTTGCCTGAGAAGAAGCGCATAAACTCTTTTACATTTCAGCAAACTTTTATTTTTTTAAGTATTATATATTTTAGTTGATATCAATAAAAAAACATTAAATTTATGAATTCGTTTTTTTTGTATATTTGTTTGGCGATTTTTGTGCCATTGTTGCCTGATTTGGATGATTCTATTGTTATTTGATAATATACCTCCGAGGTGGAAATAGAAATTCCACCCCTAAGGGCGTAAATAAATGATAAATTATGTGAAGGTACATATTTATTTTAAAAAAAGAAATTGACATTTCCAAGTAATTTTTAAGGATTCAACGGAAATAAAGATTTTGACTTTGACTTAAAGTATTGAAGGTGGTTTATTCAATTTTATGTCATTTATGTAGCTGACCGTACCTTCTACGAGTATAAACCGTGACAGTGACAGAGCACATTGTCTAAAATTCGGTGAAGCGATGGGTATTTTGCGATGGAGAATTTAGTCTCCACACATGTGTCATCAGTTTCTTGTAAGCTTACCTAATCGTTGCTCCAAGAAATCAATCCTTAATATGATTGTATTATATTATAAATACAAATTATATTATATTAGAAAAAAATATATAGCTGCCACGGTTCTGCAGTGCAATGATTGCTGATGCGCACACTGAAAAATTCTTCGCCATTGTGCGCAAATGGATTGCATTTCTGATGACGAGGGTCTGTGGCAGCACCAACAGCTTACTGGCCGTCGTGGCTAATGATTTCAGCTCTCTTACTATGAGACACTAGCTAAAAGTCCACCGGCCCATCACCCAACTCGTAACGCAATAGTGTCTTGTAAGAGAGTTAAGAATTTTAGAGTTTAGTATTGTAATGTTTAATTTAAATTTTTCCGTTTTTATGTGTACGTAATTTTTTATTAATTAATGAATGGATGTCATGTTTGAAAATAAATAAATAATTATTATTATAACCAAAAACCACAGGTGCATAAAACCTAACACTCCCTTGGGATGCAACCTAGGTCTTCTCATTCTTGGGTTGGGGAGGAGCTATGTCGTATATCTGTTAATAGCAGTGGTAGCTAATCTTAAGTGGTGGGGCGTTCACAGCGTTGTACAAAAATGCATTTAACACCTGTCCAGTATTCCTACAACGTCGTTAACTAACGTTTCTCATTTTTTGTTCCTCTTACGCGACCCCAGTATCCATACATGCTATCCCTGTCAACTTCGCAGGAAGCACGAAGTCTGCCTTGAAGCGCTGGTATTTCGCGTAAGTAATTATCTAGACGCGTGCCGCAGCCCTAGGTTACCTAATTGATCACAGCACGCCGCCACACGTGCAGAGAAACGCTTGCAATTGTGCAACAATCGGTGAAACTGGCAATAGAAAAACCATTAACAATTGACCGATAAGATAGGAATATTGTTTTTTTTTATGTGAATATGTGACGGCTGAGGCCCATCCTGGTAGTAAGTGGCGACCCCCGCCCATGACAACAGTAATGTGACTCAGTAAAAGATTTGGATCTTACACTGAGTTGCATTCGTCCTGCTGCGTCCATCGCCCGAGATGGGGATGATACGTCTCATGCGCATGTGATTTCGCCAGCACCCACACCCTACCGGAACACATTAATGCGAGCACTACTGCTTGATGGCAGATTCCAGGTGTGGTGGCAGTACCTCTCCGGACGAATTTTGCACATGTTCTATTGCTTCTTTTTCAAGAGTACTCACCTACGGGCAAATGGATCCCCCCCACCCCCCAAGTGTTTGTTTATGAATGAATGCCAGTAACAATGTTTGGAACAAACTTTTTACATAACCAATTCCCGAAAATGAATAAAAAGACAAATATTTTTCCAAGATGAATGTTTATTATAAAACTAACAAGAATTCATGAGAGATATGTTACATACTGTTTATATTTAATATACGAGTCGTACAGAAAATTAATAATTGACTGATGATAGAAGCGAATAAATAAACTTCAATACTTATTTTACGTACGTCCGAGGTACTTTACCGTAACGTATTGTACATTCTATCAAATTAAAAAAAGCATACAAATCAGTCTACCATTGTCGAAGAAATAGCGTAACAATACAAATAATAAAATACACCCGAATTGAGAACGTCCTCTTTTTTTAAAGTCGGCTAATAACGATACTGCATTTTCTTAAAGATATTATTCAAAGACAACCATAATATAATAATATAAGTCAGTATTTTAAAAGAGTTATTTAAATTGTTTTTATTATTGAGTTACAAAATTTACTAAAAAATTTCGTTAAAAAGCAGACCAGTAATGGTAGCGTGCCCAAAATGCTGGCAGCATTGCCACGCTGGATGGCAATGCCTAACCTCTGGCCGAAATAAAACCCAGCATTTTGGTGGCACGTGGACTCATTAAGTAACCTTTTCATGGAATTATCAAAATTATTTCCAATTTCAGATTGCCGGTTTTAAATTCTATGCGACTCGCACACAACATGAGTTGTAACATTGGGTAATTCAAAATATGCGTTGTCAGGGTACTAAAATCGTTGTCAGATATGAAATGTTTCAGCCTTTGCCCACTACCCCATAATCATGACCGTGCTATCAACGTATCAGTACGGAAAGAACAAACGGACTACGCCCACTAGAACTTATCAACAGCTTATCATAACCGTGCATAACGGTTTTAGTGACCGTAGCATCCGCGTGTCATATCCGGTACGGTTCCTGTTCTAAACTCAAAACTCAATTATTCCTTTAGATCTCAAGTATCGTTTGGACACGTACTTTACACACACAAGTAAACATACTCGCGAGTGTATAACGTGTCACAGGAGCTCCTTAGGCACATTACATGCACACAGATATATGCCAAATTACAGTCAACTGTTCATGTTTTAGCTATTCTTGTTTACAGGATTCACAAGAACAAAAACATACCCGTGACTAGTCAAAACCTCACTACCATGGGGGTGGAGGGGTGAAAAAGTTGTTAAACATAACATGATTAAAGGACGACAAGACCTTATAAGCACGGTCATGTGTATGATACAGTGTAGTGGGCAGATTCCTTAATTCCATATTCTTACTTTCTATTTTATTGTGAACTATGAAATTACAAAATAGCCAGTCAACATTAATGCATTAAAATCAGGAAACTTAGGTCAAACATTGCTGTAAATCCCTTAAAATTGATCATAATGTTGTTCTTAATAATCATTATGATGTACTTAATTCATTTATTTGATCAGTAGAAAATACCTAAAAGATTTCTAATAAATGCATCATTATATTGACATGCTGGTAATATAATTTAATTCAAACATTAAAACATATAACCCGAACTTATCTTATGTTGGGAATGTGACTAAATTAGCAGATACTATCCGTTTTTAGCCCGATCACCGATCACCGCAACACTTGTTCGTGTTCAAAGGAAAAGGAATGTCCCCAAGATCTCATACAGGCAGATGTAACATATACAATGCACAGAAGCACAAGACAAACACCCAAGCCGCAAGAACAACTTTTACCCTCATCACAGAAAGTTTGCCCCAGCTGGGAATTGAAACTGTTAGCTAAGTCTGATATTTTTACATGCAGATGCTATACATAGGAGTTATCAAAACTCTGACTCAATGCCCCTCAAGATAAAATATCAGAAAATAAGGAGAATTATAAAAAAGCACATTTTTTTTGACATAACAATGTTGCTGGTTATCCTGCTAATGGTAACCCAATCAAAATGTATTTCATAAACAATTTGGAATCCGTTTAATTCTTTTTCACCTTTTGCTCGGGGATATACATGGGTATTGAGATCTGCCGATAATTGAAATACAAGAAAAAGAATGCAAAATGTAAAAATGAGAAGACTGAAACAAACAACGGATACATATCAGGGTACTGCGGCGGTGGAGTTAGAAAAACACTGGCAAATGTCAGCCAAGCCATGCCACAGATAGAGAAAAAGAAATTCAGAGACAAGAGTTTCTTTAACATAATATTTCTCGACTTTGGTTTATTTGGTTCGAAAATGCGATCTAGTAGTCCTGCATTTAGAAATCTAAAATATCCAGTCCTTGGATTTAGGACCCTAAGGCAACCACTGTACATTGTGATATAAACGAAATTTGTAACCAAATATGGTATTAATAAGTCATCTTTAAGTAGCAACGGAAGCATACTGAATGTAGTCACAAGAAGAAACCAAAAGCACATAAATGGATCTTCTGGAAACTGTATAAGAACTGGAATGGCTACTAAAAGTATAGTCTTTTCGTGTACTTGGAATGAGAATAGGAAGAATGCTAAAGACACATTAATTAAGGACAGGACAAACTTCTTTTTATTTATTCGTAAGAATAAGTCAAGACAAGATGGTAATACAGCTATAGCTGTGACCGTAAGACATGTCCAAGCCATAGTGTCATTGGTATAAACACTTTTAAGTTTTATAAAAACATTGACAAAGCACCACATGTTAGACACCTTATCTTCAAATATGCCGCGTTTCAACGGAAAGAGTCTGTGGACTACTTGAAGGATGTCCGGTACAGAGGTTAGGAAAGGAATCCAAATTACTATAAAACACAGTATAACCTCCATAGCTAGCTTATAAAACCGAGCAGTCACATATAAAAGAGCTTTCTTTGGAGGCAAGTTTATAAAACATTTTCTAAATAAATATATGAAAAATGGTAATGCGTGGTACAACTCCATCTGCTTATAGTTAAGAGCGAGGCAAAAGAATAAAGTACACAGTACATCATTTTCTATAGCTATCACAAAGAATGTAGCCCACAAGAACAGTCCGAGCGATACACAATTATATTGAAAATGTCCATGATCTATCAAAATAATGCCTGGATACAATAGAAAAAGTGTGGTCGCTATATCAACCTGCTTAAAAATATTCTTTGACTTTTTAGCTTGTCCTTTATGAGCACGGTATTCAACACGGTCTGCATCAATACACAAACAAAACACAGCCGTCACATAGAAATAGACATCACTTATGAAGACAGTCCATCGCATGAAGGTCTTATGGTTCTCATTTTCGTAGCCGCGAGACGCAAACAGGCGTACGGACTCAGGGTCCAACCAGTCCGCGATCAAACCCATGATGTAGCTATGGTACGCCGTGAGAGGCGGATAATCTAAGCCCCAGTACTCAAGGTCATTCTGAGTTGTATTGTGATACCACGTTTTCGCTGGCGTTTGCACTGTGATCTCCTGCCAATGCCGCTGGGCTTCAAAATCCCCGTACATAGGTGGACTTTTATACCCAGAATACGGGTACGTTGTCACAGCCCATCGCACAAGTAGAGCGAATAATATGCCTGGGATCAGCAAATCTTTCCTCAATATAAACTTCTCAGGGTCGGCCCTCTTCGTCATGATGTAAATTCAACGTTACACCGGCTTTTTCAGTTAATTTTCACCAAAAAAAACATAAGTTACAACGCGACAGCATCCGGTCAATAGAAAATTTGACATTACTTACGACGTGAACGGCGTCCAAGTCCTTGGTCAGCTTTTCCTTCAAATATCCCTCCGTATACACCATATTCATCGGCAAAAATCCATTTATTGTTAAACTGAACTCATGCACTACACACAATATTTAGATTACACCTCTCACTAGAATTTACAATACGAAACTGGTTTCTTCAATCGTCGGATTTTTCGAAAGCGAAACGAGAAAGCGGCTCAGACTCACGAAAGTGAAATTGCGGTCGCCGAACTGACGAATTTCACACCGGATGAGTTCCAGTGCTGCTGTGTATTGCGACTAAAATAAATCACTCATCTTTACGAATAAACTCACAATAAAGTTGTACATTAGAACTTTATCGGGTAGCCATGACCTTGAACATTTTCATTTTTGTCACAGAAAAGCGTAAACGGACAAGCAAAGCAGCGTAATATTTACGTTGCGTCTTGCTGTACGTCATGCCGTAGTTGACAGGTTGAATACTAATAATATACTAAAATAAAAATACTAACTTACAGTGGTAAATAATAAAAGTGCTAAAATGCCATTTGACTTTTAAAAACTGGCTTTAATTTTGCAATAGACTTAATCTGTTTCACGTCAACTTGAACACATTTTTTGGCGCTTTTGCATCATAATATTATCTATAATTATCAGTTTTAATTATTCATGTCATCATGACCTAAAGCGACGTTTTTATGGTGTTTGTAAATTTGGTGGCGTTTATTGAATCAATTGACAATACATTAGCATTTTGCATTTGCTGTGTAAAGGATGTACTCGTATAAGCAGTTTCAGCTTACTTATATTAATATTTGTATGGCGCTTTAGCATACATTACTGAAGATTTACTGTATTTTAAGTATTTCATATAACATAATAGTATTAAAATCACAGATATAATAATACTATACTAATAAAATTTACTAAACTGCGGAAAAAGCTCTTGAGGTATTGTTTATCTAACCTTATTATGAAGACATATGAACATTTCCAGTCGATTTCTAGAGATAAAATCCCAAAATAATGAGATGAGAGTAAATTATTTATTTATATTTATTAATTAGTTTGTAAGCTTACATATTTTTAAAACAGGATAGAAGAGAAGGATAGCTGGATATTGGATACATACTACGTTTAACCAGATGAAGCAATGATGAAGAATAAGGATAGCAAATATTTATAGTGTAATAATTAATTATTATTGTTATAAAAAATAAAAATACCCACTCAACTAACGTGTTAATTTTATTACATTCACTTTCGTATACATCAATGCTTAGGGCGCATACGCACGTCGGTATTGAACGTGCCTCCTATCTCAAGGTGACATTGCTGGCAGCGAAGCGAGCATACACATTAACTATCATTTGATAAAAAAAGGCGGGAAACTTCGAATAGGGAAGCCGCGTTTTTTCTTTTCAAATTGAAAATATTTATTTATCGGAATTAATTGATCAGTAGAGTATAGTTTTGGTATTCTTTTTGTATTATTATTGTATATAAATTAATTTAGTGTAGTGTATATACGTTTACTGGTAAGTTTTTTAATTATTTCGTCGTGATGGAGGAGCCGGAGCCTCCGGATCCCGGAGGTGGCATCGTCCCTCCGGCGGGCAATTTTGTGACTATTTCTAATGAGTCTGGAATGGATACAGATTCTTCTGTTGCAAATAAGGGACGTAAGCGCAGTCACTTGCACAAAATGTGCAAGCACTGTAATAAAAGAAAGAGGAAGCATGGTTCTTCTTCTGCCAAAGATATTAAACATAAAGATTGCAATTGTAGTGAGGAAGATGTAGCTGAAAAGTTAAACATGAATGACACCACGGTACTCCAACCTTTAGTTAATACCTCTATATCTACTCCAATGACTACCTCTGATTTAGATCCATCAAAACCTTCACCAGTCACTAGAGCCTTGTATGATTCCCAGGACATTGCTCCGTATGTTGTGCATGTACAACGACTACAAGAGACCCCCAACGACGGTACCACACTCCACCCTATCACATTCGGAAAGTTTTTGAAACGATATTCATTCCATAGCATCATAAACGGTAGTGTCAAAAGAATTGGCAGAAACAGAGTTTCGCTATCATTCTCCAATTATTTGGATGCTAATGCTTTCATAAGCCATAGTAAACTCAATGAAAACAAACTAAAAGCATTCATTCCATCATATAATGTGTCTCGTATGGGTGTAGTTCGGGGTGTACCCATAGAACTATCTCCAGAGGAGATAATTGAATCAACATCAGTTCCCGATGGATGTGGAAAGATATTGAAAGTTAGGCGCATTAACTTTAAACAAATTATAAATGGAGCTCCTGTCTGGAAACCCACTCAGACAATAGTTGTAACATTTGATGGCCAGACTCTTCCGAACCGCATTTATATGTGTTATAATGCATTACTTGTACAACTATACACATACCCAACCATCCAGTGTTACAACTGTTGTCATTTTGGACATACAAAGGTCCAATGTAGATCCAAGCCACGCTGCTTTAAGTGTGGTAAGGAACATACAGGGGACTCATGTGACATTGATGAAGATAGTATTTCTTGCTGTCTTTGCGGAGGTATTCATCATGCTACTAGTAAGTCTTGCCCAGAATTTACCAGACAACAAAAAATCAAATTCACAATGGCTGACCAATGTATATCTTATGTAGAGGCATCTAGACTGCATCCACCATTGTCTAAATCATACGCTGAAATTCTTGCCACACCAAAAGATCAATCTACCTCAAATGATAATTATAAGAAGTTGCCTTCTGCCTCTGTTTCTTATAAGAAGACAGTATTTGCAAAACCACGTTCCCCACCACAAGTAGCCAAAGGTTATAACCACAAAGAACATGCTGATTTTATTAGACAACCACCCACTACACTGTCTAATGGTTGCGCTCTGAAAGAAGGCAACAAAGACAGTCAACAGCTTAGCATATCTGATGTTATTGCTCTTTTAAATACTATCATACAGTCCAAAATCATAGAACCGACCAACGTTGCCAAAATTATTGAAGCCATCAGCATACTACACACCCACAATGGATCACAACAGATCCACAGCAGTTCAGTGGAACTGCAGGAGTGTAGTTAGTAAAAAATGTGAAATTATTTATTTAGTTAATAAGTTTGATCCTTTCATTATTGCCTTATCAGAGACCTGGTTAAAACCTGGGTCTCTGTATAAAATGAGCGGCTTCACCATGCTCCGAGATGATCGTCTCGATGGCTATGGTGGGGCCGCTCTCTTAATCAGAAATTCTTTACTTTTTTCTCAAGTATCATTACCAAGTAATGATAACTTTTCTGCTGTAGCCTGCATTATAAACAAAGTTTGCTTTTTGTCCATATATATACCAAAACCCAGTCTTCAAGTTTTCCATGACATTAATGACTTACTACCTTCTCTTCCAAAACCAATTGTTATAATGGGAGATTTTAATTCCCAACACACAACATGGGGCAGTTCATTATCTAATTGCCATGGTGAAGACCTTTTAGAGTTAATTGACAAACAAAATCTCTGCATCCTGAATAATGGTTCACCTACACGCCGCACTGGGCCAACAGAAAATGATAGTGCAATAGATCTGACAATAACTTCTCCTAGCCTTGCGTCTTCAATTACATGGGAAACACTATCATCTTCTCATGGCAGTGACCACTATCCAATAATTTTAAATTTTTTGGTTTTCAAAGTAAATCATGTTATAAGGGCACCACCACGCATGAAATTTAGAATAATAAAGGATAAGTGGAGTGAATTTCAATCATATGTTGAAGATAAAGTCCAAATGCAGATAAAGTCACCCAATGTTTCTGCAAATGCAAATTTCTTCACTGAGTTGTTGATAGAGGCTGCCCATGCAACTTTTCCCCTTAAAAACAGTGCAACAGGTAAATTGCCATCTCCACCATGGTGGGATGCTGAATGTAGTGTGGCTATTGCCCAGAGAAAGATGGCTGAATATAACTACAATAATAATATGTCAGATGAAAATTTTGAAAAACTTATGGAAATATCTGGTAAAACTAAAAAAATATTGAAGGAAAAAAGGTTTGAGGGCTGGATTATTGTTCATCAATATCTCCTGATACCATGCCAGCACAAGTGTGGCAAAATATAAGGCGATTTAGATCAGCATTAAATACACATCAATTTTCAGTCATGCCTCCTTCACTGAGCAATAGCTTCATTGATCGTTTAGCTCCACCGACAGTACCACAAATTGACTTATTTTTACATCACATTCCTAGTAATTTATCTTCATGCCCCTATGGCCTTGATGCTCCTTTCACGTTACATGAGCTGAAAGGAGTTTTATCACATACTTCTGACACAGCACCAGGTAAAGACGGCATACCGTATTCATTTTATTCAAACCTAGGTGAAAATGCGCTCAATTATTTTTTAGACATAATTAATTCCGTAATACTGACAGGTGACATTCCAATAACATGGAAGTCTCAAATAGTATTGCCAATTTTAAAACATGGCAAAAATTCATCAGACCCTATGTCATATCGACCAATAGCTTTATCTCCAGTCATTATAAAAATTGCAGAACACCTAGTTAAAAATAGAATTGAATGGTATTTGGAGAATCAGAATCTATTACCCAATACTCAGTATGGATTCCGAAAAGGTAGAAGCTCAATTGACAGCATTAGCGTTTTTACTACAGATATCCGTATAGCTTTTTCACATAACGAGTCTATTGTTGCTGCATTTGTAGACATTCAATCCGCGTACGATAATGTTTTAATAGAAATCCTATGTAAGAAGTTAAAGTGCCTGAAATTACCGCTTGTTTTAATTAATTTCATTCAAAACATGCTATCCGGTAGGGAAATTGTCCTTAGCTCAAGCGATCACACCAGAATTGCATGGAAGGGTTTACCTCAAGGATCTGTTTTGAGCCCCATTCTATATAATATTTATACGTATGACCTTGCAGATTCTTTAAATGGCTCTGTCAGTATCTTGCAATATGCTGATGATTTGCTTATTTATGCTAATAGTACTTCTATTGATACATCATCTATTCAATTATCTTTAGCATTACAAAACTTAAAATCATGGCTAGACGTACATGGGTTAGAATTATCGGCATCCAAAAGCACTGTAGTTACCTTCACCCGTAAACGTAATCCTCCTCCAGTAAATATCTACTACGACAATACAGTTATTCCTGAAAAGAGCCATGCTAAGTTTCTAGGTGTAATACTGGACTCAAAATTAACAGGTCACCCTCACTGCGAATACGTAGTAGCTAAATGCGAAAAAAATATTAATATACTGAGATGCCTCTCAGGCATTTGGTGGGGTGCTCACCCTGTATCATTAAAGCTAATATATAATGCATTAATCAGAAGCTTATTGGATTATGGTACTTTTTTATTGGAACCTGGTAGTATAGCTGCATTGAAAAGATTAGATTTATTGCAATCAAAAGCCATGAGGATAGTTATGGGGGCGATGAAATCTAGTCCCATTAATGCTCTACAAGTGGAATGTGGTGACCCACCACTTCATTTAAGGCGTCAATTCTTAGCTGATAGATTTTATTTCCGTACTTTGCAGTTATCCAACCACCAGATTCATCCTAAAATTAAGCAACTTTCTGACCTTACTAATTCAGCATATTGGAAATTTAAACAGCCACCATGTCTAGTTAGTAGTTACAAACAGTTTCAAAATATTTCGGCACCCACCCACCAGATGTGTAACTTACCGATTTTCAAGTGTAATTATAAAGCCCTTGTAATGCCAGTACCTATTATATTTGATTTGAATATAGATCGTAATGATCTTGAAACAAATGCTAACTTTAATTTCATTATTGATGATCGCTGGCATGGTTAGCATCAACTATACACTGACGCTTCTAAACACACACGAACTGGCTATGTAGGAGTAGGTGTTTATCACAAACAATTTGATATTGTACAAAAAGTTAAATTCCCACCCGAGACTTCGGTTTTTACTGGAGAGTGCTATGGCATTATGAAAGCATTAGAATATATTCTTATCATGAAACTTAAAAAATCGGTTATCTTTAGTGACTCCATGAGTTCGCTTCAATGTCTTGCTAGTTTTCCTTTTCATACTAAAATTTGTTACCCCCTTATTATTGACACTAAAGCCAAACTGTTTGAATGTACAGCTGCCGGCCTTTCAGTTAATTTTGTATGGATACCCAGCCACTGTAACATTATGGGCAATGAGCGAGCTGATATGTTAGCGAATGAAGCTGTGAAGTGTGGTGACGTTTTTCCATATAAAAACTTCGTACATGATCTGGTTGCACTTCCCAAAATTTATCTGAAAGAATCTTGGGAAAAATCTTGGGAACAATCTAGTAATTTTAAAGGCAAACATTACAAACTAATTCAGAATACAATACCATTAAAGCCTTGGTTTTTTAAAATCAAAATGAGCAAGCGTGCTACTTCTGTACTCATTAGGATGAGACTGGGGCACGCATGTACCCCAGCTCATTTAGCGAGGCTTAAAATAATTGATAGCCCATCTTGTGAGTGTGGAGATCAATACAGTGACTTAAATCATATCTTTTTCTCGTGCAGCAAGTACAACCATCTTCCTCTTTACAATGACCTTACCTCCCTGCATATTCCATTTCCTACCAGCATAAATATCCTCCTTTCCTCATTAGACCCTTGTACATATCAATGCCTAGCATCTTTTATATGTATGAATGAAATAAAACTATGATTTCGTTTTTTATTTAATTGTAAGTTTGAACACGAAGCCTACATAGTTATATTGTTATTCGAAATTTTGTAAATATTATCTCCTAACCAATACTCTCCTGATCCTTATCCTTATCCTGTCCTAATTTCCTTAACCTTTCTCGCGTAAATGTTTCCCTATTTTTTAATTAAAATCCGTAACTGAACCAGCTATATTAAACAGCTCCTTTTCGAAATGAAGCAAGCAAGCAATACTGACCAAGTCGAAGCAGCGGTTATCAAGTCAACCACAACTGAAGTTCACTTTGGAAAATGGCGAATGCACAAGAAGTGCGAAGCCAACACAAGAGGAAAAAAAAAAAAAAAAAAAAAAAAACTATCATTTAGAACTCGGCGCGTCAGTGCTGCAAACTAACGTGCTTTTTTAGGAGATTCCATTATAATGATTTCATTTGAGCAAACTAAAAATTGAAAGTTTATACATATTACATACCTGATCATTATATGAAACCTTAGTCATATAGTTAGGGGTCTTATGGTTATCTAATTTAGAACCCCATAAACCGTGCATATTAGGTTATTAATGTAATTTAAAATTTGATTGTCTCATTATTTACATTTTTTTATAAAAATAATACTATTTACCAAAGGTGATTAAGGTGATTAAGCGGTCAGCGGTTGGGGCTGCATTAAGAGGAACCTCATGATGACGCGTGCCCTGTCCAGGAGTACTGCCTTTTGTATCTGGCCCTTGATGCATCCATTTATATTTAATTCGCTAGTCTGTGAAACATAAACATAGATAACTTTTTTTTCTAATAAACCAATAACGATTAAAAAATTCTCAATAATCGGATTTCAAACATAACATTCATTCTAATCCGTGTGCAAGCCTACCAACTACAACTATCATTATCTATGACATTAGTGAATGAATTGATTGATTGATTGCGGCTAATACAAAAAAAATATTGTTTTGTGGAGTGTTTTTTGATTTATAATTTTATTAATATCATGATGAATTTGCATAATTAAATATCAGCTTTTGATTATAGCTTTGGTAAATCAATTCTAGGTTGCACAGCTAATGCGGCGTAGTTTAAGCGTGTTAGTGGCATTGCAAAGTGGCAAAATGAAGCTAAGCAATTTTAAAGATTGGAAGTTTAAAGATCCCCCGAATTACGCGTCGTTGCCTATCGACGAAAACCCTGAATATACGACACCCATGGCTGTGAAGAATGCTGTCTTCTCTAAGGTTTGTGACCATCTCCTGAATTAACAAGCACTCGTGGCGAGTTTTCCTAGTTTTTCTCTAAGTAAACAACACTAGCCCGATCATTATGGGTGACCGGAGGGCACGTTTTGATGTCTGTCCTGTTTATAGTTGTCGCAAAGCCGCTCATGACAGCTTTAGGCAGCTAATGACAAACTGATACCAGCCTAGAGATTTATCATTGGCCTGAATGAGAATAATATAGTTATATTTATTTGCAACACAGCACAAGATCCAGATAATAGAATTATATACAATATAGTACTTACACTAAACAGCTAATTGTTACAAAAAGGCCATAACTCAGCATTATGCTGGTTAGCAGCAACAGCAATCAAGCAAGTGGTTAGTATTGGTCTTCCGTTAGGCGCTTTTTATTTTTGGGTGACATTACAATCAGGCAGACCAAGTATACATATTCTAATTATTTAAGAAGTCACATCAAGTTTACTGAAATGTATATTTTTTATTTTATATATTTATTAGCGACCCACCCTGGCTTTGCACGGTTAGTAAAGCTAGTGACTTGCTAGTGTATTATACATATAAACCTTCCTCTTGAATCACTCTATAAAAAAAAACGCATCAAAATCCGTTACGTAGATTTAAAAGATTTAAGCATACATAGGGATATAGGGACAGAGAAAGCGACTTTGTTTTATACTATGTAGTGATATCCAGACAAAGAACAAACATTAATAATTGTCACACAAATGCTTGTTCTGGGTGGGAATCAAACCCACAACCCAGGGCAGAAGGCAGACCTACTCCCAACTGATCTGTAATGCCAATGAAAACTGATTTGATAATAGTGTAAAAAAAAATATTATACAAATCTACTTATCTTAATATTCTTAAAAATAAATTAAAACTATTCCAGGTCCCCACAGAACCACTATCAGGGACCCTGCACCTAGTGTGTGCCTCAGAAGATGCACTGTCTGACATACTGGATCTAGACCCATCTGTGGCAGAAAGCAAGGAGTTTATTGACTTTGTGGCAGGGAGGTACCTCCCACCTGGGGGACTAACTGTTTCACACAGGTAATCTATATCAGCTTGTAATCTTGCCCCTGCAATGTTTACAGGCCTATAACATACATCCTAACTAAAAATGATGTTTTCACACCTCATAAAACCGATTTTAAAGATTCTTTCACTAATCTAAAGTTACATTATCAGCTACATATTAGCAGAGTAACATTAGACGGCTCTGTGAGCCTTCACATTGAGGGGTCCCAGATTTGATTCCTGGTATCCTCCTATCTCCTTTGTGAGGCATGTAGTTTGGTCTTGGGTGTTTGTGATTGTTCAAGTTATCTGCGACACGGAATCCCAGGGTATGAGTGTAAATGTTTATACATATTAACTCCCATGGGTGGGTGTGGGAGTGGGAGTGAGTACTGAACTGAGCCGTGAGGCAGGTCAAAAATTTATAAGGGTTGGTATGTTTCAGATATGGAGGGTATCAGTTTGGCTTCTGGGCCGATCAGCTAGGAGATGGAAGAGCTCATATCCTTGGAGAATATGTAAACAGGTAAATAGATTCGAGATACTTTTAATTCTGGCTTCTTCTGAGGGCCTGCGTTACTATAGCACCTACGCACACAAGCAACTTGAGATATAAATATTGTTTTTGGTTCAAACTTTTCATTGTCAAATCCACATCAACCCTTTTATTGTTATCAGTAAGGGTGAATCCTGGCAAGCCCAGTTGAAAGGGTCGGGAGAAACCCCCTACTCTCGCTTCGGCGACGGGCGCGCCGTCCTCCGCTCCTCCATCAGGGAGATGGTTGGCTCCGAAGCGTGCCATCACCTCGGAATACCCACTACGAGGGCTGCCGCTTTGGTGGGTAAGATATATTTTTATGTAGTCACTGGACGAGATGGTTAAGTGGTTACCGCCGCCCGTAAACTACAAAAATACGAATCAGGTCTTCTACTAAATTATGAGACGAATGAATGAATGAACGAATGAATTTATATATAAACGCGGGAAAAAGCAAGTTGCAATACAATGCGTAGAGACCCACAAATAGGTAATGAAAATTTCAGATGCTACAAATTTCTTTTTTTTCGTTGGCAGTTAGTGATACCCACAAAGTATATCGGGACAAAACGTACAGCGGAGCGGCTAAACAGGAACGGTGCGCATGCGTGGTCCGCCTGGCGCCGGCCTGGTACCGACCCGGCTCCATCGAGATACTGAGCAAGAGGAACGAACCACTCACCATTAGAACACTGCTAGACTTCATTATAAAGGTACAGATGTTTTATCCTACTGAAATGATGGGCCGAGCCGAAGGTATCATGGTAAGTGGATACCTGCGTCCATAACTTGCTGTTATGGACGCAGGTATCCACTTCAAGTTCGTCTGGACAAAGAAGTAGTGTTCGCATTACTGTGTTCCGATGGAAGGGTGTGGGTGCCGGTAAAATCACATGCGCATGAGACGTATCATTCCCGTCTCGGGTGATGGACGCAGCAGGATGAATGCGACTCAGTAAAGATTTGCATCTGATACTGAGTCGTACGCATTACTGTTGTCATGGGCGAGGGTTATCAATTACCACCAAGTGGGCCATCAGCTCGTTCCGTCACGCATTCACATAAAAAAAAACGAGCTAGGCCCTTCAACATAGTCGCATCTCGTTGCGAGACTTTACATCCCCGTCTCGGGTGGTCCACCACCCGAGACGGGGATGTAAAGTCTTGTGCACCTGTGATTTCACTACACTGGAACACAGCAATACGAGTATATCACTGCTTGGCGGCAGATTACCAAGTATGGAGGCTATACTTCTCACGAATTTGGCAAAAGTTGGTTGCTCCTTTAATACCACCCAGGGGGTACGTGTAGGGAATCAAAGGGTACATACGGACGCGAGCAACCGAACCCACCATATTGTCTATTGTATGTAGCAGATAATACTTTTTTTCTCTTAAGTGATAATAAATATAAAATAAACGTTAAATAAACGTTTACACACTCATACCTCTGCACTAGGATTCCCTGTGTCGCAGATGGCATGGACAAACACAAGACAAACACCCAAGACCCGAGAACAAACTTCATGCTCACCACACAAAGTGTGCTCCGGCCGGGAATCGAACCCGGAACCCCGCGCTTCGAAGGCAGGGCTACTACCACTAAACCAAGGAGCCATCTAATGATGTCAATGTATCATGGTTTTCCAGCACCATTTCCCATCTATAGACGGCGAAGATGAAGACAGATATGTGAAGTGGTTCTCGGAGGTAGCTCACAGGAACCTGGACATGGTCGCTACATGGCAAGGTAAACATTTATTATCAGTTACAAAGACGGCGGTAACCATTTAACATCAGATTGGCGCTTGTACGGTCGTGAAGGTACACAACTTCACCTATCGCTGGCAGACGACTGCCGCCAACAGCTACAGTTTCTACTATTCAGCAAAACAACTACTACATATTCTGTAGCGTGCCGCTACACATCTTAATATATATAAATTACGTGTCACGATGTTTGTCCGCGATGGACTCCTAAACTACTAAACCGATTTTAATCAAATTTGTACACCGTATGCAGTTTGATCCAACTTGAAAGATAGGATAGCTCACATCTCAATTTATGATCGCAATATTATTTTATTGCAAATTATTTGACAGTCACAATTACAAAAATGTTAGCCACAGCAACGCGTAGCCGAGTCAGCTAGTATTAGTATATATTTGTGTTTGTCCGCTACGTACCTACAAAAAATCCTAGGTATAACTTTTTTTGTACACGTTGCTTATGATTCCAGGCTATGGCTTCACTCACGGCGTTATGAACACAGACAATTTGAGCGTGCTCGGTCTGACCATAGACTACGGCCCTTATGGGTTTCTGGAGCATTACTCGCCCCATTATGTGCCCAATACGTCGGACGACATGGGGCGATACGCGTTTAGCAAACAACCCTCGGTGCGTAGTGTATTATTTATATGGGTGGAGGTAACTACTTAACATCTTTGGGGGGTAGGTAAGTACCCTTTGAGTGGTAATAAGCAACTAAAAATTGAATTAGAACTTGTGCCAAGTTCGTTCGGAGAAGTACTGCCACCAAGCAGATTAACGTTTACACACTCATACCTCTGCACTAGGTATCCCTGTGTCACAGATGGTATGGACAAACTCAAGATAGACACCCAAGACCAGATAACAAACTTCATGCTCATCACACAGTGTGCCCCGGCCGGGAATCGAACCCGGGACCCCTCGCTTCGAAGGCAGGGCTACTACCAACTAAGCCACGGAGCCGCCCATCGGCATTGCTGTGTTTCGGTGAAAGGGTGTGGGTGTCGGTGATTACAGGTGCAATTTGGTCCGGGGGCATAAACGCCGACTTTCTATCTGAAGGTGGCTGGTTCAAACCCACATGTGCACCAATGAGTTTTTTCACTTGAAAAATTTATGTGCGCAATACCACGTTCTCGAATCGGTGACGGAAAACATCGTGAGGAAACCGGCATGTCTTAGAACCATAAATTCGTTGACATGTGTCATCTACCAATCCGGATTGGGCTCCCGTGGTAGATCAGAGCCCATTCACTCTCAATTATCGAGAGTAGGCCGGCGTCCCTGCAGTGGGAACATTAGAGGCTGGTACGGAGACGCACATCGCCATCTCTGGTGACGAACACAACGGGGTCTTCTTATACTTGGGTCAGTGAGGACCTGAGTTGTACTGGTTTTGTATCACTACATAGTATAAAACAAAGTCGCTTTCTCTGTCCCTATATCCCTATGTATGCTTAAATCTTTAAAACTACGCAACGGATTTTGATGTGGCTTTTTTTAATAGATAGAGTGATTCAAGAGAAAGGTTTATATGTATAATACACTAGCAAGTCACCCCGGCTTCGCACGGGTAGTTTCTGATACGACACTGATGCTTTACTAACCGTGCGAAGCAGGGGCGGGTCGCTAGTTATGGTATAAATAGCATCTTCTGAGCTTGTATATCTATTGTAGATAATTCTTTGGAACATGGGGAAGCTAGCCGAAGCCTTGGGGCCAGTCCTCACCGAGGAGCAGAAGCAGAAGATCCAGGAGATCAGGGACACTTTGGAAGAATATGGCGACGAGAAAGTATTGTGAGTACCCACGATGAGTACATAAACGTTTACACACTCATACCTCTGCACTAGGATTCCCTGTGTCGCAGATGGCATGGACAAACACAGAAACACAAGACCCGAGAGCAAACTTTATGGTCACCACACAAAGTGTGCCCCGGCCGGGAATCGAACCCGGGACCCATCGCTTCGAAGGCAGGGCTTCTACCAACTAAGCCACGGAGCCGATATCTCTAAATAGTATAAAGAAAAGTCGCTGTTTTTGTCTATGTTTTTTTTAATGTGAAAAAGTGTCAGAACGAGCTGAGGGCCCACCTGGTGGTAAGTGGCGACCCCCGCCCATGACAACAGTAATGCGAGTCAGTATAACATTTGGATCTTACACTGAGTCGCACTCATCCTGCTGCATCCATCACCCGAGACGGGAATGATGCCTCATGCGTATGTGATTTCACCGGCACCCACACACTTCCAACGGAACATAGTAATGCGAGCACCACTGCTTGGCGGCAGATTGCCAGGTGTGGAGGCAGTACTTCCCCGGGCGAACTTTGCAAAAATTATACTGCTATAGACGGCTCCGTGGCTTTGTTGGTAGTAGCCCTTGGAAACGAGGGGTCCCGGCTTCGATTCCCGGCCGGGGCACACTTTGTTTGGTAAGCATGAAGTTTGTTCTCGACTCTTGGGTGTTTTTCTTGTGTTTCTGTGTTTGTCCATGCCATCTGCGACACAGGGAATCCTAGTGCAGAGGTATGAGTGCTAAATCTAATTCTGCTGCTTGTGAATAGCTAACGGTGGTGATGAGCCCTGACTGTATGAAATATTGTTTTAGGAAGACTCACATTCTGAAGCTGGGCTTGTCAGAAATCCAAGATGGCGACCAGCATTTGGTAAACGGTTTGTTTGGCGCGATGCAAGCTACTATGGCAGATTTCACGTGTACTTTCCGGCAGTTGGGAGAGGTAATTATTAACAGCAAAGTTTCTTCCTTAATATGGGACGCCGTATGAGCCCAAGTTATCCGGCCTACTATAGACAAATGAGAGTGTCAATGTTAATCTTAAATTCCATTGAAGTCGTTATTAAACCGGCCAAGTGCGAGTCGAACTCGCGCACCGAGGATTCCGCACGTAGGTTAATAATAGGTACGTAAAAACCTATAAGTTACACGTTTACTCCTTCCATTAGGAGTTTCTTGTTTGTTCTTTCCCATGGAGGGTGGGATTTGAACAATTGCTAAACTTGTAATAAAAATGCGTGATCTTGTAGGTACATATTTATTAAAGCGAAATAAATTATTTTGGTTTTGAGCTATTTATAACGATTTTAAACGATTTCCTTCAGGTGGATCCCAGTCAACTCGTTGATACAACAGTTTTGGAATCTAAGTGGGCACTGGCCAAGGTGGCAGACGCCCCGCGGTGGGATAAGTGGGTTCAGAGCTACCAGGAGAGGCTGGCGAAGGAAAATGGTAATATATAATTTTACATTTGAATAATTCAGCTTATTTGGTAGCTGTCAGCTAAAAACATGCTAAAAAACAAAAAAAACATCAAAAGATTCTGTATGGGACCATTTTACGTATGAGTACTAGAAATGACAGAAATCGGCAAAAACTTTCCCCATACATTTCGGTATGTTACGAGTCATGTTGTGAGACATATTGCGAAACTTATTGTAAGACATGTTACGAAACTTGTTGTAAGACATGTATTGTTACGAAACTTGTTGTGAAAAGTGTTGCGAGATATGTTGCAAAACATGTTGCGAGACAAAATGAAGACAATTGGTAGATGTGTACACATTGAACACGTTAATTGATTGTCTTCAAGCTGACAAAAATATTTTTAATTTCAGTGAGTGAAGACGAACGTAGAGAGAGGATGAGCAGAGTGAATGCACTGTACGTGCCGCGGAATTGGATCCTGCAAGAAGCCATCGCGGACGCGGAGAAAAACGATTTTAAAAAGGTTTGTTTTCTTCTTTCGTTCAATTTGTAAATATTATACATAGTTTTTTAAATACTGACTTCAATTAATGTAATTGGTGGTAACCGTTTTAATTATGCGTTCCGAAACCATTGATCAGATTGTGATAATAGAATATATATAGTAGTGAGTTGGAACGCCCACGAGTGGTCCAAAAATCTATTTATAAATGATTGTATTGTATACCGTGGCATTGGTACACATGCCGAGTACAGCTAGCAAAATAAATAATCAAATGTTTTCTGTAAGCATTATCAGATTACCTAGATGACATAAAAGCTTGGGAATGAATGAATTTGCTCCAGGACGCAGGACCATATTCGCGTATATGTAATACTGTCTCCGAGGGGTTTCTTGTCGGTCTCTTCCCCTCGGGTTGGTCGGCTAGGGTTGGAACAGAAGTAAGCTTAACAAATGAGACTATCTATGAAATCTCTCATATACATAAAGACATGAGAACTGACTGCAATTTGACATATCTGTGTGCATGTAACGTGCTTAAAGAGCTCCTGTGACACGTTATATGCTCATGAATATGTTTACGTGTGTGTAAAATTTGACGTGTCCAAATGATACTTGAGATCTAAAGAAATAAATGAGTTTGACTTTGATTATCAGGCTAAAAGGCTCAACAGATTTGGATGAAGTTTGTTAAACAACACTGTTACTTTTGATTTGTGTGTACTGCGGTTAAGTAATGCGGTATTAGTGGTGGATGCAGCTAGTTAGTATGATAAACCCCTAATGATTAAATATATATAATTGATTAAAGATTTTTTTACAGCAATAATTGATTAAATAAAATTGATTGAATAAATCAATTCCGTACCAGCCTCTGATGTTCCCACTGCAGAGACACCGGCCTACTCTCGATAATTGAGAGCGAATGGGCTTTGATCTACCACGGGAGCCCAATCCGGATTGGTTCTCACGATGTTTTCCGTCACCGTTTCGAGAACGTGGTATTGCGCATATAAATTTTTCAAGTGAAAAAACTCATTAGTGCACCTGTGGGTTTGAACCAGCAACCTTCAGATTGAAAGTCGCCGTCTATGCCCCTGGACGTTCTCTAAATAAATCAATTATATTTGATTAAATATTTATTTACAGGTGCGATTTTTACTTGAACTGTTCAAGAGACCGTTCGAAGTGAACGATGAAGCGGAGAGACTTGGGTACTCGTCCAAACCGCCCACCTGGTCGTACGGACTCAAACTGAGCTGCTCCAGCTAATGCCACTGAAGGTATCCTAACGGCCCCACTGTCAGGTGGGCTATTGGGAGTTTAGCGGAGACTAACGACCCACATCTCATCGTAAACTCAGCTGCTCAGTTAGGATCATACCGACAGCTACCAGAAATATAAATTACCTATTTAGTTTGTTGTGTACAAACCATAATTTTCCAACTTACTCAGTCTAGACTAGCTGCCGCACCGCGGTTTCACCCACGTAGTTCCCTTTCCCGAGGGAATACGGAGATAAAATACAGCCTATGTTACTAATGTAGCTTTCCAGTGGTGAAAGAAATTTTAAAATTGGTTTTGTGGTTTGGGCTTTAAAGCGTAACCAACAAATAAACTCACTTTCTTTTAAATATTAGTTAGGATAATCTAACTGGGCCATTGGCAAATTACATTTCCAAAGGCTTCAAATTCAATTCCAAAGATTTCATTATTAATTTGGTGGTAGCTGATTCAAAAGCAACCAAAAAAAAGGTAACCATTTTATGTAACTATTGGATCGAGATGTATAAAATGAAAGTGATTGGTGTCCATCACAAAGTAAATGGGTACAGAGAGGATGCAGCATGCAGCAACACAAGCGCTTGCATACAAAGAAAAGCTTGTACAAGTATCTCAGAAATGTCAGTCAGATTAAAAAAATCTTAAAACTTGATCAGATTGGAGTTCGGGCTTTATGTGATTCACTTAGAGATAAGATTTAATATTGATATTATTGTGATATAAAAAACTTAATTTATGTTAATCAATTATAGATGATCTTAGGGATTTTTATTATTTAATGAAAATGTTTAATAAAATGGTTTTTTTAATATTTGGAATTTTATTTCAATTACACATAATTTGTAAGTAAGTATTTACAAGAAAGAAACATAATCTTAGTGCTTATTAAATAAACATAATATCATTCAATTTATAATACAATTACTGTTGTAGGGTTCTGAATAAATTCCTCTGTCTCCGTTTTTGCATTCCAGAACATTCTCTTTTCTCAACTAACATAAACTCTTAGAATAAACAAACATAATTTGCTCGCGTCCGTAGGTGTGTACCCTTTGATTCCCTACACGTGCCCCCTGGGTGGTGCTAAAGGAGCAACCAAAAGTAGCAGTAGAACTTGTGCCAAGTTCGTCCGGAGAGGTACTGCCACCACATCTGGAATCTGCCGCCAAGCAGTAGTATTTGCATTACTGTGTTCCGGTGGAAGGGTGTGGCTGTCGGTGAAATCACATGCGCATGAGACGTATCATCCCCGTCTCGGGTGATGGACGCAGCAGGATGAATGCGACTCAGTAAAGATTTGGATCTCATACTGAGTCGCGCGCATTACTGTTGTCATGGGCGAGGGTCGCCACTTACCATCAGGTGGGCCCTCAGCTCGTTCCGTCACTCAATCACATAAAAAAAAAAAAAAAAATTTATACTCCTTAACTAAAAACATAAATATCACTCATAATCTTCGTCATTACTGTCATCTGGCTCTGAATAGTCTTCATCATCTTCTCGTTTCCTTTTCTTGCGTTCCGGAACATTCTCTTTATCTGTGATATCTGATTTTGCTTCTGTTTCTGCAGATCTGTGATGAAACACAAATGATATACTTTTAGCCAGATCCCAACACTGTTTGAGGACTAGATCTGCCAAGTTTTTCTTATCAGCACAGTGATACCAGTTCGACAGATCTGAAGTACAGTCTGAATTTTCAGGGGGCAATGTCACCTGTATATTGTTGACACATCTACGGCACTTGAATTTACTGTGAGTGTCCGATACAGTGTTCTCTTCGAGCCTAAACAAATCCTTCAGGTCGTCGGATGTGAAATGTCGAAGAGACTCCTCATTCTGGTCGACTACTGTGTCACTTAAGGCTTTTTTGTGAGCTTGCCGTTGGAATATTTTCTCTTCAATTGTCCCTGTGGCCAGAAGCCGGTAGATGTAGCAAGGTTTCTTTTGCCCGTCGCGCCACACTCTCGCCATAGCTTGGTCATCATTGGCAGGGTTCCAATCTGGGTCGAACATGATGAGTCGGTTTGCTCCTATCAGATTCAGACCACATCCTCCTGCTTTAGAGCTTAACATGAAAATCCATTCCTTTGATTCTTTATTATTGAAGCTTTCCACTACTTTAGCACGCTTTTTGATTGTCATACTGCCATCGAGTCTCACGTAGAGGTAGCATCGTTTCCTGCATAATTTCTCAAAAAGATCAAGTGTTTGAGTGTAGTTTGAAACAAGGACGATTTTATCATCCGTATTAGTTTTGAGATTAGCCAAAATGCAGTCTAAAATCATGAGTTTTCCTGAGTATTCTGGTTTTACGTCTTTGATGTCGTAATGGCTTGGCAGGAGATCTCTCGCCTTTTCAAAGCCTTCAGATCGTTCTATGATCTTATCATAGATCAAGTCTGGATGGTTGCACAGTTTTTTAAGGGATGTAATACTCGAAAGTGCGCTTAATGTATTCTTTTCACCATTACCACTAAATTTATTCCGGATAGCATCAGAATTAATAAAGTTCTTGTAGATTTGTGTCTGAAGGGGAGTCATTTTCACGCAAATGACTTGTTCAAACTTGACCGGTAAGTATTTAGTGAGTAGACTGCTGGTCCTGCGAATCATGCACTTGTTGGCTATAGATGTCAAGGTCTGGAGACATTCCTGTGCCTTTTCTCGTTCTTGTGGAGTGGCTAGCGCATCTTGCCCTCGTAAGATAGGATTCTCATAGCGTTTCTTGAATTCCTGCGCTGTGCCTAAGATGCCTTCATTGACAAAGTGAACCAAACTGAAATATTCTGTCAAATCATTCTGAATTGGAGTTCCAGAGATCAGAATCCTCCTTTTAGATTTTAAGCCCATTAAAGCTTGATAAGTCTGGTTTTCACTGTTCTTAAGTCTATGCCCTTCGTCGCACAGAACCAACCCTACTTCAGAAGAGTGCAGGATATTTGAGTATATCCTAAATGTCTCATAAGAGATTATAAGAACTGGTGTTGCCACTCTAGTACTAGCATAAGTATTCATAAACTGCTGTAACTTCAAGGTGATGTCTGCTTTGGACCCTCCATCCATGGCTAGAGCATTTATCCTCTGTGCTAACCATTTGTGGATTTCATTGTACCAATTCTTCACTAAACTACTGGGGCAGACTATGATCGCCTTGCATATTGTGGGTTTACATTCAGGTCCTTGACGTAACAATGTCCACAAAAGTGTTATACACTGTAGAGTTTTACCAAGTCCCATTTCATCTGCCATGATACATCCATAAGCATTTTCTATCTGATTTCCAGTCACACAGTCATACATAAACTTAACTCCATCTCTTTGATGGGGCCGTAGGATGTTTCCAAGCACAGGGTCGACTACCACAGCCACTTTGATGTCTTCTGGCTTCATTTTCATCTTCTCATGTTCGGGGATGTAGGGGGGCCGGTACAAAACTAGAGCGTTTGGTTCGTCAGGGTCGTGAAGGGCCCGCCTTACTTGACTCCGTTTTAACCCCAAACTTTTGCTGCAGTACGATGAAACGTAGTTCGGAATAGGCACCTTGAAAGGCTTGCTCAAAATCTGTTTGATTAAGTTCTCGTGGTCTGAAAAGGACATGGTCTGGGAGAGAGACTTCTGTGAGAGTGGTATTTTCACGCATTCTCGCTTTTTACGTTTAGCGGTGTTCAGCAGTGGACTTTTGAAAACATTATCTCCGGAGCCGATTTGGCTAGGCGCCTGGCTGCGCCGCATTTTAGTAATAGACTATCAACAGGATCACATCACATCACATTATTGAATATAATATAGGTAACAATAACAAGTTATAACTAAGTTATTGTTTTATCCGATAAAACCTGACATGCTCTAGATATAAAAATATTAGATTTTTTAACAAATTTTAACCTAGCTTTTGGTGTTTGTTTATTTATTTCGTTCGTAAACAGATAACCTAAATAAATTAGAGAATTCCACAGAGTACATTCATATATCACAGACTAGAGAATATAGAATACTTCAACCTTCGACTGCAACTACAACAATCAACAATCATCATCGCAATACACCGTCATATTAATGTGGGTATAATTTTATTCTCTACTTATATTTACTTTTCCAGTGTAGATGAATAATGAAGTTCGAGTATGAGAACAAGTGATCTCAAACATAAGTCATGTCCTCAATCCAAGTCTCGTGTTTTTGGAAATGACGCATACCACGCGGCTGGTTTTACCAAATTTCAAGTATTCATAGACAACAAAAAAAATTGCGTTTTTGGCGTAGGTATTATACAATAGTTTGTTCCTCCTTCCGCTTATCTATTGTTTTATTTCCGCTTTGCCTTTTTTATGTGGGTAGTTTTCAATTATTTTGTGCCTGCTACCTGCTCGGCTACTATTTTAATAAACCGACTTCTCCGTAACGAAAATTATCCCAGATTCCTTCCAGCTGGATCGAGATTATCATGGCGAATCCTCTGACATTACTTCGCCAGTACAACATAAACAAAAAAGAAATAATTGAACGTGATAATAAAATTACATTCGGAGAGATTTCTTGGCCGAAAAATGTTCTAACGAATTACCACGTGCAGTAAGTACTAAGCCAATTGTTATTTCAAGGTCTGAAGGTCTGAATTTGATTACCTATCTACCTAGTTTCACTGCCCTGTCATGTTACCTATTGGTACAAAGGGCAGCGAGTGAAATATAGGATAACTTGCAAGTTTCATTTATACTCCACGGGTTTAGATGGGCTATAATATCGTGGGAAGCTCAAGTAATCTTAAAGTTATTGAAACCATAACAAATCCGAGTTGTATTGTTTCCTTTACAACAAATCCGTGAAAAGAGAATTGCAACAAATCCGTGAAATTTACAACAAATCCGTGAAAAGAGAATTGCATTTTTCATTATCTTGAAATATCTTTCAGACCTGCCAAAGGCCGCAGTAACGACAGCAAAGAATACTATACATTGGAATGTCTTCTTTATATACTCAAGCATTCACAGTTAATACATCCAGAGTATGTTCGGCAGGCAAAGGTATGGAGTATTATCTTTAAACAGGCAGGAGGTATGTTACCAAATAATGTCCGAGCTCTGTAAAGAGTTAAATAATGAGTTTTTGTAGGTTATTAGGTAGGAACCCTAGAACCTTAGAAGGGTTCCCTGAGGGTTACTAATAAAATTTCCGTATCTTGTGTCCCCGGCTAGGGCAAACTGCGTATCACACAAATGAAGTTTCTTCTAGTCTCTTGGATTTTTGTGTTTTTCCATTTTGACCAGCCCATCAATGTTTTTTTTAATCAGTGCAGGAACTTGATAAAGCCGCCCACTCTCTGGCGTTTATAAATTGTTAAAAATACTTAGAAACTTATTAATGGGTGGCATTTTTTGTGGGTAAATTTGAACCCTTAGTTAAACTCTTTTTAAGTAATAACTCTTTTAGCTAATCATATCTTAGGATATTTTCATGTTCACTTGGAATACGTTCATAAATGAACATAGGACGTGTTCAATGTTCATAAACCAACCGAGCGTTTTTTTTAAACTCAATATATTTGAAGCAAGTACCTCGGTGTCAACTTTTTGGGTCATTTTGCGTGTTTGTATTGTGTTTCTGTGTTGCCATCAATCTGTGATGAAGGGAATCCTTGTACAGGGGTTTAGGTGTGTAAGCGTTAAGATAACAATGTTGCAATGGTATCATCATCATCTGTTATTACGATTTTGGTTTATATTATTTTATTTTATTATTACTTATTAATATAAGTACCTTTTTTAGGCTGCCAACATACAAGCTGTACGGCGTCCAGATAGAAAGAAACTCCTCGCTTACTTGAATGGTGAGACTGACACCAGTGCATCTATTGACACAAGCGCTCCATCGGCGAAAGCAACTAAGGTAAACATCAGTTAACTCATTAACATTTACGTCAGTTTACTCATTTACATTTACGTCAGTTTACTCATTTACATTTACGTCAGTTTACTCATTTACATTTACGTCAGTTTACTCATTTACATTTACGTGAGTTAAATAATATGAATTTAAATCATGTTAACTCATTTGATTAGTCTCACAACTCAGTTAATATTAACTCCGCCTTTTGCGTTGTAGTTGTAGGTCGTGGGATCAATTCCCAATCAGGACAACAAATGCTTGTGTTTTGTTTTTTTTATTGTTAGTTTTTAAAAAGTAATGTGTTAATTAAATATATATGATTCAGATTATTCCCAACCTATTATAACATACGGTATAAGCGTGTGGGTGTCATTTAAATCATAGGCGCGTGAGACGTAACATCCCCGTCTCGGGTGACGGGCGCAACGGGGTGCAACTTGGGTCTTCTCATACGTCGGGGAGGACATAGTTGTGCTATCGTTGTCTATGGGCGGCGGTGACCATTTAACATCGGGTTCAGCATTCAGCGAGTCCCGTCATAATTATTACATTCAAAAAAAGTTATCATCTCTGTTGTATTTCAGGATAAACGCACTCGTGACCATGATATAAATGAATTTGCCACCAAGAAGCGACGCATTGGAGACACCCATGAGAAAGATAAAAAACACCCAGCAACTCTTACGTAATGAATAAGTCTGCGCTGTTCATAAACGCCATTCAATTGAATACAGTCATCATTTTCTTTAATATCACTGTATAGGCTACTATTTAGTTATACCTCTTATCCATGTTAGGTTAGAATAGATGTAATCATAACTATTAAGACATAGACTGACTGTAATCTGACATATCAATGTGCATGTAATATGACTACCGAACTCATCTAGTATGATAAATGCGTTAGTATACGTTTAAATAGGTTATTTTAGTCCATTAGTCAACAATGTAATATTATAAACCATATTAGTAAGAATCAGTAAAATTAAATAATAGTGTTATTTTTAATTTTGTTTAATTTTACAAAATGTCAACTCGGTAAATAAACTTTATTGCCACAAAATACAAAATAGGCCACGGTCATGGACTTTTTTTTTGAAATAAAAGGTAAGGAAAATAACCATCTCTATATCTTTTTCGTAACACAGTTTCACAATAAAATAGGTATATCCTTATTCCATTCTCTGAAATGCCAAAAGTAACGTATTGTGGATTGTGGTTTAATTTTTAATCACGGATTTCACGGTGTGACACCTGTTATGGCCCGGCGAGGCCTTCTACTTCTACCCAGTTCCAGAAAGGCTGTGTGTCATCGAGCGATCGTCGGGCATACAAACCAAAAGTGCTTGGTTTGAAACTATGTACTCACTGAACGTGATATATCTGCTGTCTATTCTATAACAATCTGTGGGCTCACTTTTTCTGTGTCACTTACAGTTTAATATCTTTTTGCCAGATTGTGCGCAAATCAAATGACTAAATGATGAAAGTACAGTATATTTCATAAAAAAATATTTAAATTTCTATTAGTTTACTAAATTTCGTTACAATGAGTGCGTGGCCCGAAGTCACAACGGCTAAAAATGAAAATCGTCACGAAATTAAACTGGCGGGTGCGGCGATTTCCAAACGCATTACGGAGTCCGGTTTAGACAAAAATATCTTTACGCTGACCAATATCAACCTGTTAAATATCAGTGACACCTGTCTCCAAGCCATCCCTAATGAAATAAACCGCCTGGTAAATCTTCAGACCATTCTTTTGTTCGGCAATGCGATCGAAGTGTTCAACGAAAACATAACCTCTCTTACGAAGTTGAAAGTGCTCGATCTGTCCAGGAACCGGTTAAAATCTATCCCAGAGAGCCTAAACAACATGAAAGAACTAACGAGTATCAATTTTAGCAACAACGAGATCGAAGATATGCCTAGAATTGGCGACATGCCCAACCTGATCACAATTGATGTTTCGAACAATAAATTGAAGAGTTTTGTCGACTTCGAGAACGCGAATGTTCCGCATTTGACCGATGTGAAGATGAAGGGTAATGCCATAGAGGAGTTGCCGGGATACATCGCGAAAAGCCTGGCCAATTTGAAGAACCTTGATATGGGTGATAACCATTTAAAAACTGTTCCCGGGGAATTGGCCAGCCTTACGAAACTAAAAGGTAAATTTTAAATGACCCGTCACATGATGAACATACAATGAATACTAGGATAAAACTTCATGGTTTGAAAAAGGTCAGAAACAAGAAAGAAATTGCTCCATTAGGGATATTTTGCTTATCCTTACCAATTGAGAGACAAATAGAGTTCATTTATAAACATGATTTTGTTGAAATATTTGTAATAAAAGAAATATAGAAGATTTTTTAAGAATTCAAATGATGTAACATATTTGACTTATTTGATATTTAACATACTTATTTGACTTCAATATACATATTTGACTTTGATTTGACATTGTTCCAGACTTAAACCTTAAAGGCAACAAGCTCTCAGACAAGCGTTTCATGAAACTCGTAGACCAGTGTCGCACCAAGCAAGTCCTCGACTACATCCGTGAGCACTGCCCTAAGAGCGACCAGACCCAGTCCGCAACCAAAGGCAAAGGGAAGAAGGGCAAGAAAGACGAAGTACCAACAGAGATACAAGAGAACGACCTCTGCCACGCATTAAAGATCTTACACGTAGAAGATGATGTCTTAAGGGTTAAGATTCTAGATAATAATGTGGCCAATGTCCGACCGTACATTCTGTGCTGTATTGTGAAGGATCTAGCATTCACGCAGGAGTCTTTTAAGAAGTTTATACAGCTGCAGACTAAGTTGCATGACACTGTGTGTGATAAGAGGAATACAGCCACCATTGCTACACATGACTTGGGAAAAGTTGCACCAGGTATGTTAAAATAAAAATTAGAATCCAGTATTCCCAATGCAAGGGCACTGATCTATATCTAAAAGTGACTTAAGCTTGTGATCTACTGCAAGATCCCTATTGATATATGAGTTGTATTGTGACAATTCAAAATCGCTAAGCAACAATGTGATGAAACCCTCAATAAATATTTTATTTCATAGTTTTGAGAATGAGCTTTCATGCACAGAAACTTAATGTATTTATCGTAACTAATAAAATTTTATTGAGTTTTTAAATTTTATTAGTAAGATATAACAAAAAAGAATGTCTCCCTAGTGTAGTTGGTAGTAACCATACCTTTGAAGTGAGGGTTCAATTCCCAGGAAAAAAATTGTGATAAACGTAAAGTTTGCTCTGGGGTTTGTGTAAATTTTAAAGGCATTGCAGTCAATCAAAGGGAGTGACGAATCTCAACAAATTGTGACAATTTGTTTCAGGTGACCTGACATACACAGCCAAGCCCCCTGCTGCTCTGAAACTGACTCCACTGAACCGGCTCAAGCCTTGCACGGGGGAACAGCTGTTGCAGCAACTAACGGCAGAGGCAGAAGCACTCAGGAAAGAGAAGAAGAGGAATGTTTATTCGGGCATACACAAGTAAGAAGAATTATAATAATAATAATAATAATACGATTTATTTTTCTCTCACAAGGTCAAACTTAATACTAATGTTCACTTATTTGTATTACATTAAATTTTATAACCACATTTGTGAGAGACTGGTGCCAGAGATAGGTTAAAACCTGTAGTACTGGTCACCAGGCCCCCCCAACCACGGATATCCAATACAAATAATAAGAAATTATGAAATGATTATATAACATCAAATACGAATTTTGTTCGGACTCCATTGGTATTGATTCTGCTTTCTGCGCTATAGGATGTGGCTTTGATTCCCACTCAGGATAAACATTTGTGTGATAAACGTAGATGTTGGTTCTATGTCTGACAAAAAGAAATTACTTACCACCAGATGGGCCCTCATATCGACCCGTCACTTTGTAATGTAAAAAAAAAAAAATATGATTAGTAAGTTTATTGCCTTGGTTGCAGGTACCTGTACCTGCTGGAAGGCAAGCCATTGTTCCCGTGTTTGCAAGATGCCAGCAAAAAAGTTATCAGTTTCCCACCAATCACAAACTCGGACGATACTAAGGTTAATAAACTCTTTTCTAAGCTTAAGTTCCAGCATCACCAGACATCCTACCTGATGTAAGTGACTGCAACAGCAAAACGACTCAGCATTACAGCATTAAAGTTGGTATCAACAATATATATATATATATGTCGGTATAAATTCAATGTTATCTATTATAAGTTTTGACCATCGTTTTCATAAGTACTGTTATCGCTCCACGACACACAAAATAACTTGTAATATCAAATAACCATTTCATTATTGACTAATAAGATGTATATGTAGACATTAGCAACATTAATGTCTACATATACATGTCTATGAATAGCATCATGGTCGCGACAAGAAAGTAATCCTTCCATTAGGGGTTTCTTGCTTGTTCTCCATGGACTTTCGAACAGGGTTTGAACAAGTGTTCAACTTGATAAACGCATGATCTTGTAGAAGCATATTTATTTAAGAAAAAAGACATGTTTCTAAGTATTGTTTTAAGAATTCAACGGAAATATAGTATTTTGACTTTGACATATTTCAGATGTCTCACGAGAGCAAGGCGATGCTTATAGAGGTAACGTCACACGCCTCCCTCGGCGCTTGCAAGACTGTCATGGACAAGATGCTGCAGGAGTGTCTGCTGCTCGGCATCGGGGAGACCGTGGAGGGCTTCCACACCCTCACCGTGCAACAGGTGAGCCGAGCAGCATATCCTGTTGCACCATATAAGATTATTGTGTTCTTGATAATTAAACCACGCAGAGTTTGAACTGATGCAGTATTATTGGGGGTAGTATGATTTGGGGGGTCCAGTTGCTCGTGTCCGTAGGTGTGTACCCTTTAATTTCCTACACGTACCCCCTGGGTGGTGCTAAAGGAGCAACCAAATGTAACAGTAGAATTTGTGTCAAGTTCGTCCAGAGAGGTACTGCCACCACAACTGGAATCTGCCGCCAAGTACTTTGGGTTGCTTTCTCGCCGTGGGGACACGTGAAGGGACTCTGAGGGTATCTACGGACGCGAGCACCAAGGTCTCGAAATTAGGGAAATTCATAAAAAAATAATATACTCATTCATTCCTTTCACAATAGATTTCATAATAGATTTCATATAGGATACAAGCTTATACAGTTTAAATAAAACCTATGTAGTGAGAAGCTGGTGCCAAAAAAAACTTTGTTTCAGGTGAAAGTCGTGGACACCGAGGGTAATCTCAAGAACGTGTATCCGTCGCGAACCGACTGCGTGTTCGACGGGGGCGATAACATCAAGATAATGCGGCTCCCGAAGAAATAACTTATACTGAAGAACTAGGAATTGACGAATTGTTACTTGTGAATGGGGCGCGAGCACAGGTGGGATGTATGCTCGATTCAGTACGGATCTCTGATATAGCCCGAGATCCGTCTGCAAGATTATTACGTTCATTCTGTTTTTAATCGATTAATGTATTATTTAATTCTTTGCCGCAGCCTCTCCGCAGTCAATGCAAAGAATTTTCAAGTTCTTTACATACATTGGTGTGAAGTGTACTTCAGCTTTATTATATAGATTTGAAAAACTAGTGAACGAGATTTTTGTCCCAATTTCCTTTGGTTACGGCATCACGCTTGAATGGCTGGCCAATTTTGCTAATTGTTTTTTTTGTTGTGTTTGGTATTGTATTGTCAGAAGGTTCTTATGAAAGAAAAACATAAGTTGCGCAGGAAATTTTTGGAGCACCGCGGGACGCAGCTAGATAGTTTAATAAAAAATACAAATATACTAGAGACCACTTTTTGATAGGCACCTCTGCATAAATATGTTCCTCCTTCATAATTATATATAAAAAATTAATTACGATTAAAAACTCGATTAACCTAGTAATCTTGCAGTCGGATCTCGGGCTATAAGGATAATTATTAAAAAAATTGTAATCATCTTTATGTAATCGCGTCCCAACGCAAACCATTGATTTAGTTTGCGTTTCAAACATCTAAATCCCACTTATTTTTACTAATCGTATGCTCAAAGCTTAATTAATATTGAATGCCGCAAAATAAACTAAATTCATATTTTGCAAGTGTAAATAAACTTAAGCAAATTGCTTGAGATTTTTGCTACGAAACGAGATTTTATGTTGTTTTTTTTTTTCATTATTTCTTATTTCTGTAACGAAATTCGGCTGTTCCGTGATGTCTAACCGAAATCTTCGCCAATTGTGAACCTTTTAGAATATTATATCAGTTTCTCGAATTTAAATATCAATTGTTTTCGCTCCTTGAGGCTAGGCCACAGATTACATACAAAATGGAAAATTTCCTTCCAAAGAGGTCCTATTAAAAATTTAAAAATATCCTCTTAAAGTTTGACTTGTTTATTTATCTATGGATGTAAAAAGTTGGGTAATGTTGCATTGGTGATCCAGCAACGGATTTTCATTGTGTCCGGCCTTAGTCTATAGAGACCCAGCAGGGAGGGTACTCTACGCACGAAGTGGCAACTTTTTATATTAACAATTCTTATCGTAATCGTACTTAATTATTATAAATGTAAAAATTACATTTGTTTATAATACCTGTTTGTTACTCCATCACGCCTCAATGGCGGAACGATGAAATGGATGAAATTTGTTATGAATGTAGCTCATAGCCTGGATTAACACATAGGCTACTTTTATCCCGAAAAAGTGAAGGCATTCTTTAATAGCTTGCATAAAACACATCTGTCAGATTCTTTCCATCCTCTCGAGTCGAGCAGCTAGTTTGAAGATACTGAGAGAGAGAAGATAATAAAATACTACCACGGCTCCGTGGCTTAGTTGGTAGTAGCCCTGCCTTCGAAGCGAGGGGTCCTGGGTTCGTTTCCCGGCCGGGGCACACTTTGTGTGGTGACCATGAAGTTTGTTCCCGGGTCTTGGGTGTTTGTCTCATGTTTCTGTGTTTGTCCATGCCATCTGCGACACAGGGAATCCTAGTGCAGAGGTATGAGTTTGTATTACTAAGAGGCTTCACGATGCTTCAAAATTTCTAATTGGGGAAAAATTAATTTTATGTAATACTAGCTGCGCCTTGTAGTTATCCTACGGGAACCGTGAATTTCCAGGATAAAAAGTATCCTATGTGCTATTCCAGGCTATAATCTATCTGTGTGCCAAATTTCATCCAGGTCCGTTCACCCATTCTGGCGTGATTGAGTAAAAAACATCCAAACTTTCGCATTAAAAGAAGTCGCAGGCGTTAAGACCCTGTTATGATTATTAAGAAACCAAATTGTTGTGGTATATCAAATTTCCCATACGCTGGTGAATTATAATTAAAACTTTTATAAACATTAATATTGTGTACTTGTTATCATTTTTAATTGTGTAATATGCTAACCATACATGTATGGTTAGCATATTACACAATTAAAAAAATTATTTGATCAGAGTGACATTTGCGTACTGATTGTATACAGGTACGGAAATGGGCTCAGTCTGTGGTTCATCTTTGATAGCAACTCGCAGAGGACTGATTCCCCCGACGAAAGAGGGGTGTTATGTTTTTGTAGTTTGTCTCTGTCTGTATTGTAGCTCCCAACCAATGAACCAATTTTGATTTGTTTGAAAGCTGACGGGCTTGAGACATAGTTTATTAAGATCTGTTGAAGATCATCAGCTCTTACGCTAAGTTTATAATTATCAAGATGAACTTGTACGCCCAAGTTTGTATCGGTCTAAGACGATTTTTTTTGTACTGGTAGACCTACTGAGTTTCCATGTCTGTGATGATACCTGTTTGCATGAGTCGTGACTTAAAGTAAGCGATGTTTTGTTAACTTTTTTTTAATAAAGTATTTTTCTTTATCTATGGATATTATTTGATTTTTTTTTATCCCAAAAATAAAAACAAATGAGAAACGTCAGTTTCTCCTTTGTTCCGCTCATGCGCCCCCCCCGTACCATTGGATGCTACCCCTGTCAATGACTTCATGGGAAGAATTACATTAAGAAAGCAGTGCCAGATTAAGAGAGCGTGGGGCCCGTAGCAATTTCTAGCGAGGGGCCCTTGATCTGCTATGAGTTCTTGTATAAAGTGCTAAAAATAATTCAATACTCAATTCGTTTATTTGCCATCTATAGGTTACAATTTTGTTGGTTTTTAATTGCACCTACTGTAGATTACTATTGTGACTTTAAGCAATTGAATTATATCTTATAAGTTTACTCAAATAATTACGCTCAAGCGGAGGTAGGATAAGCGGGGCCCTCTTATACGCGGGGCCCGTAGCAATTGCTACTCTTGCTACGTGGTTAATCCGACACTGGAAGAAATTCTATCCGTAAGGGCGTATATTATGTCAGTGATGAAAGAATTGAAGTATTTTTTTAATTTTCATATCAGCCTATAATAAGTAGGTATTATATTTTATTCATAAATTATTCATCACCTCCATTCAAGGACGAATCGTATAAATAACGTTATTTCATTAACTAAAAAGGTACATACATTTAATGATACTGATAACGTTTGATACGATACGAGGATTTGATACATACCTACATAATGTTTTGAGATTATATTGCAGACATGTGTAATATAAATACTTATATATAAATATTCATATCTCCAAATTTGTACTATGGAATCTAGACAACTGGTAAAATACTTGCCGTACCAGCCTCTAATGTTCCCACTGCAGGGACACTCGATAATTGAGAGTGAATGGTCTCTGATCTACCACGGGAACCCAATCCGGATTGGTAGATGTCACATGTCGTCCAATTTTTGGTTCTAAGTCATGCCGGTTTCCTCACGATGTTTTCCGTCACCGTTTCGAAAACGTGGTATTGCGCACATAAATTTTTCAAGTGGAAAAGCTCATTGTTGCACCTGTGGGTTTGAACCAGCGACCTTCAGATTGAAAGTTGGAGTCTGTGCCCCTTGGCCACCACGATCTCAAAATAATTATAATAAATAGTATTTTTTTTTAATTAACATATTATAATACAATCGTGCCGCCGAGCAGTAGAGCACTCGCATTACTGTTCCGGTGGTAGTGGATGGGTGCTGGTGAAATCACATCCGCATGAGACGTAACATCCCCGTCTCGAGTGGGCGCAACGGGGAACGACATGGCTCTTGTCAGCCTTTGGTCGGGGAGGATTTAAGTCATATTGATGTTGTTATGGGCGGAGGTAACCACTTACATCAGGTGGGCCTACAGCTACTCAGGTCATTTGAATAATAATAAATTAAGACTCTGCTGTCCGTCTGTCTGTATCTTGTTTGTTACCTCAGTATCATTCATCAACCGATTTGAATAATATTTTTTTTCTTTGAAAAGATATGCTTTAAATTGATTCCATAGAGAAAAATATCAAAATCAGTTGAATAGTTTAGTTGTTTAATAAAAATAACTGGAAAAAAATGTCCATGTAAACAAAATTGCGTATTTTGGTTTACTGTTTCACCCGTTCTATACCGATACCGATGTTTTTTTTAATGGTATACGCCCCTTAATGCAGGAAATAAGGTATGGGAGTATGTATTGGGGTCAGTTTTTTCACATTTTTATAATCGGTCACTTGCTATATAAAATTGGTAGCGCGCGTAATCCATTGTTTTAACTCGTTATTGAACAATGTTTAGATAGACACGCGATGAGAATACGATCTACAGATAGAGTATTTGTTGCAAAGACAAACAGATAGATCTTTTATAATGAGCGATATCTATTAAGTAATTCACAAAGTTTTACTGGGTAAACCCAAAAATAAAACAACATTTTATCATGGCGTTTCTTGGCCGATAATTACGGATTTAATGATAATTTTTGAATTATCTGTAAGTAATTATCTTATAATCCCGCTCTTTTCACGATATAAGGTACAAAAGTAATTTTTATTCTATTAATTAGTCGGCACTATGAAGGTTTTGGGAGCGCTCGCTGTTTTCGCGGCAGTCGCCGTTTCGGCGGTAAGATTTTTTCAGTAATCAAAAAATATTTATACATATAATTCAATTTCATAATGCAAAAGTGGGTACAAACAGTATTAGGTTATTTTCTTTTAACAATTACTTAAGATTAAGGTGACATGTTTCTTTTTATTTTATTTTTATAACCTCGTTTGTGACTGGTGACAGAGATAGGTTAAAACCTATTGTACTGTAGTACCTGTCGTACCGCCCATGACAACAGTAATGCGACTCAATATAACATTTGCATCTTAGATGAATCGCATTCATCATGCTGTGTCCATGATACACAGATGTATTCATTCATGTGTTCATGTCATGTCATTCATGTGATTTCACCTCGACCCACAACTTTCCACCGGAACAGTAAGGCGAGCACCACTGCTTGGCGGTAGCTTCCAGCTGTGGTGGCAGTACCTCTCCGGACGAACTTGGCACAAGTTCTACTGCTACTTTTAGTTGCTCCTTTAGCACCACCCAGGGGGTACACACCTACGGACACGAGCAACTGGATACTATTACTGAGATGAAGCGCGCATGCTTTGCTTTACATCTGTACAGATCATTAAGTTAAGTAACTTTCCGCCCCGTCAGATTTTGGATAGGTAATATTACCTGGTAGATAGTATAACATAGGTACTTAGATGTACTTGGGACTTACCTAGAGGCCTTTTTCAAACGTCGCAAATATTTTGTTATTTAACTATCTTATGATATAAAACAAAGTCGGATTTGTTCCAACATTTATACCTCGAGAACGGCTGGACCGATTTTCATAACTTTTGATTTGATGTATTTGTCTCCGTCCCAAATAGCAGAATAACTATTGAAAACATTGGAAAATTACGAAATAATTAAATAAATTTATCCTCGTATTCCCACGGGAACGGGAACTGTGCGGGTGACCGCGGGGCGCAGCAGTACAAAAATATATGTAACTCACGAGGTCCGAAGAACTTCGGTGAAGAGACCACAGTACCATGTTGGATGTAGATTGTTATCACTTGATTAAAGTATCTACTAATTATCGAGCCTAAAGCCTAAGATCGTTAATTAAGCTGATATGAGCTTAGAGAATATATCAAGGCCAGGTGTGAGACAGTGATCGCTCAACGAGTTCGTGGTGGCCCAGGGGCACACACACCGACTTTCAATCTAAAGGTCGCTGGTTTAAACCCACACGAGCACCAACGAGATTTTCACTTGAAAAAATTATGTGCGCAATACCACGTTCTCGAAACGGTGAAGGAAAACATCGCGAGGATCCCCTCGCGATGTTTTCCTTCATCCAGCCTCTAATGTTCCCACTGCAGGGACTCCGGCCTACTCTCGATAATTGAGAGTGAGATTGAGAGCACAAAGTTTGTTGCTACTAAAGTTTAATATAGTTTCTGTTTAGTTTAATATGAAAAAGAAGGAAAGTTTAGATTTAGTTTGGTTAAACGAAACTACAATCGTATTTTTATTTCTTATCTTGGAAAAATACATGATGAGAATGCTACGAAAAAATTAAATCATTTTATTCGAAATCGGTACGCAATTGGTGAATAAATCGCGAAACAATGCAAATATATGTTTATCTAGCCGAATTAAGAGCCTCCTCTTTTTTTGTAGTCGGTTACAAAAAGAACCACGTACTTTAGGTAAGCGACGGGAAAAGATTGTTTTTGTTACGCAATTAGTAAGTAGGTAATCGTGGAAAAATATACCTACCCAATTGTGCGTTATCAATACATTGCTAGTAATTAGCGATGAAGTCACCTAATTTTCGTAGATAATTCATTCACGTGATATACCGAATAGGTACCTAATCTATACTCGATATTACATTAGTGGCTTCTAATAATAATGTATTAGTTTTTAGATTGGGTAGTTGGGGTTGGAATAGAAGTTTCTTATGATAACAATCAGACTAGCTGAAACATTCCTTATTCAGTTACATAATAAAATAATTAAATTTGCTTCTGGGACGGTATGAATGCGTAAAAAAATTTTCATTTAAACCAAAAATTTGACGAATTAAATATAAAACTCTTACAAACTTATATGTACATATTTTATAAACAGGACCTCGGCGACCAAGCCCCGGTCCCTTTTTGGTCTAAAACATTTTTATTTTAACATAGCGTTTTTACAAGAAACACAATTACACAAAATTTCATTCAAATCGTTAGAACTATTTATTTCCGAGATACAAAAATTGCTCATTTAAAGTAATAAGATTTGGTTTCACTGAAGATGATCACAATATGAAATACGGATTTGAAACGTTTCTAACCTTTATGTTTGAAAAAAAGAAACATGAAAACTGAATTATATGACATATATGTGTGCGTGTAATGTCCCTAAGCTCCTGTGATACTATATGTTTCCTTCCGTACCAGCCTCTAATGTTCCCACTGATAATATCATTGGACAATTCATACGCATAAGGAAACAGCCGTTAGGATGTACGGGTGCAGAGTTTATACGGGGATTACAAGCAAAGAGCATATTATGAGAGCGTGGTGCCCAGGGGCACTGACGTCGACTTTCAATCTGAAGGTCGCTGGTTCAAAGCCACACGTGCAACAATGAGTTTTTCACTTGAAAAGTTTATGTGCGAATTACAACGTTCTCGAAACGGTGAAGGAAAACATCGTGAGGAAACCGGCCTGTCTTAGAACCAAAAATTTGAAGACATGTGATATCTAACAGCCTGGATTGGGCTCCTATGGTAGTTCAAAGCCCATTCACTCTCAATTATCGAGAGTAGGCCGGTGTCTCAACAGTGGGAACATTAGAGGCCGGTATGGTGCAGGCAAATGAGGCGTTTCACCGACTCAAAATGTCTAGTAATTCATTAATTATGTTTCAATATCATGTTACCTAATTACACTAATATTTCTTATCTTTATTTGTTAATAGGATTAAATTAATTTTATATCTATTCTATCAATTTCAAGTTAATTTGTTTATTTATTACTTCTAGGAATTATTAATTGATTTGTATCTAAATCTCTTTTCAGATATGTGCCGAATCTGCCACTTTTCCTGAAATCGCGAGAGGCAAGTATAATTATTTACATTTTTTTTACAGCTTCTGTTATAGCATTAGGAAGCCTGTTATACACATTATAAACTCAAACTCAAATTCATTTATTCCTTTAGATCTCAAGTATCGTTTGGTCACGTCAAATTTTACACATACAAGTAAACATATTCATGAGCATATAACGCGTCAAAGGAGTTCCTTAGGCACGTTACATGCACACAGATATGTCAAATTACAGTCAGTTTTATGTTTAAACTAATCTTAATTAAGAAGTTTACGTCTGTTCCAACCCTAACATAAACCTAACCTATACCATTCGAAGCCACAAGTCTGTTATAGATAATAGTGCTTGTTCCCCAGGGTTCGCGAACACTCGCATAGTGTCAGGATGGGAAGCTGAGGATGGCCAGTTCCCGTACCAGCTCTCTATTCGCATGGTGTCGCCGGTCGGAGGCGTCTCCAGCTGTGGAGGGTCCATCATCCACCCCGAGTGGGGACTAACCGCTGCTCACTGCACCGCCGGGTAACTTTCAAATTCAAAGTATTTGTTACCGTTGAATGCTGAAACCTGAACGCCTTTTAAAACAATAGAGTAATAAATACATAGATAAACTCACACACACATACACGCATGTAGTTATTTACTCGTATTTATTGGATCACCAACGAAAGATTACAAAATATATTTACTTACAAAATATATTTACAAAGGCGGTATACAGATTTGGATGTTTCGTTTTGGATGTTATAGCGTGGTGGCCCAGGGAGATAGACACCGACTTTCAATCTGAAGGTTGCTGGTTCAAACCCACACGTGCATCAATGAGGTTTTTCACTTGAAAAAATTTATGTGCGCAATACCACGTTCTCAAAACGGTGACGGAAAACATCGTGAGGAAACCGGCATGTCTTAGAACCAAAAATTCGACGACATGTGGCATCTACCAATCCGGATTGGGCTCCCGTGGTAGATCAGAGCCCATTCACTTTCAATTATTGAGAGTAGGCCGGTGTCCCTGCAGTGGGAACATTAGAGGCTGGTACGGTAGGCGAGAAATAATTGAAGGAAATAAAGTCAGTTTTATTTTCAATGTTTTTATCAGTGATTTGTTCTCTTGGCAGTCGTATATCGTTCGTGGCCCGCGCTGGCACCGTGAACCTGACACTTCCACACACCATCTTCGAGACTACCGAGTTCCTGAACCACCCCGCCTACAACGAGGACTTGCCCGGCGTGGTGCAGCCCAACGACATCGGAGTCCTGAAGTTCGGAAGAACTTTGGTGTTCGGCGGTACATATCACAAATTATTTACCTTAGAAATAACTTAAAAATATTTTAATATAAATAGAATAATCTGTCGCCAAGCAGTAGTTCGCATTACTGTGTTCCGATGGAAGGGTGTGGGTGCCGGTGAAATCATATGCGCATGAGACGTATCATCCCCGTCTCGGGTGATGGACGCAGCAGGATGAATGAGACTCAGTGTAAGATCCAAATCTTATACTGAGTCGTATTACTGTGGTCATGAGCGGAAGTCACCACTTACTACCAGGTGGGCCCTCAGCTCGTTCCGTCACCTATTCATATAAAAAAAAAACTTCACAGTTACTTAATCACATAAAATCGTTAATGTGCCACAAGAAAGGAAGGGTTTTAATATAAAAGATAGCTAAATTAATTCAATTCTTCAACCAAAATTTGCATGCATATTTTACATAGCAAAGCAATCTATCTTACATATTATATTATACAAGTATCTGGGCGACCGAGAAACAATCGGTTTTTTTTTTAAATTACCTTTTCGATTTCAGCAGTAACAGGGCAGTTGTGTTACGCATCACGCATCTGCAACCAGTTTAAGTTTTCTATTACCTGTTAGGAGTACAATTATAGTCTTATTTAAGCTATAGAGAGAGACAAATCGACTGCGTTCCTGATACCATGTCTTCTGTCAACAGATTTAGTCCAGCCAATCAGGTTGCAGCGATCTGCCAGCAAAGACACCAATTACGAAGGGGTGCAGCTTACAGCCAGCGGTTGGGGACGAACTTGGACTAACGGTAGGTCGAATTCAATTTTTTTTCAGTTTCCAAGGATTTAGGTTCAGTAGTAAGTTTGTCTAAAGATACAGGTACAGTTACTAGACAAGTCTAACAGCTTGCGATGTGGTCACCCATCTCAGGCCGTGCAGCACCTGATGGGAGTGCCCGATTTGCCCCAACCCCCGTGGGGGGTGTTACATAAAGATAGCAAAAAAAAATAGTACCTATTTTTTAGTAATATATTTTCTTTCTTTCTTTCTGTTGGTTGAACTCGTCCAAAGTTTATTTAAGAAAATATCTTGTCTCTGCCAGAGGAATTTAATTTGATATCACACAAATAAGCTTGATTAAACTTAACAGATTATAAAAGAGCGCATATTTTCGGTCAAAAAATGCACTAAATATGATGAACTATTAACGCTAGAAGAAATTACTAGACGAGACAAAACCCTTGGTCTGGCTAGAGTACGAATTACACTTGTATAATCGATTTATTTTTATACGGCTTGACTCTGTTTTTGCGTCCAGGGGATTCCCCCGAAAACCTGAACTGGGTGTACCTTCGGGGAACGAGCAACTTCATATGCTGGATGCAATACGGCCTCATTGTCGAGGACTCCACAATATGCGCGACCGGATACGAGGATTCAACGCAATCTACCTGCCAGGTATTCTTATTGTTATTCTCAATGGGGGTGACTAGAACTGCACTGAGGTTCCACAATCATCGTTGTCCCCCAATGGCTTATCATACGCCATCCAGTTCAACTCCTTCCCGTTAAGGTAAAGGACCCTGGGTTGTTGGCTGCGCTGTTGCAGCGTCTGTGGTGACCCAGAAACTGTTCTCTTATGAAGGTCTGTGTTGCCAGGTAAGATCATTTTATTATTTTTCAAGGGCACCTCACGATTTTAACTACCACCGCTACCCTTATCGATTGCCTGACATGTATTTTAACTACCACCGCTACCCTTATCGATTGCCTGACATGTATTTTAACTACCACCGCTACCCTTATCGATTGCCTGACATGTATTTTAACTACCACCGCTACCCTTATCGATTGCCTGACATGTATTTTAACTACCACCGCTACCCTTATCGATTGCCTGACATGTATTTTAACTACCACCGCTACCCTTATCGATTGCCTGACATGTATTTTAACTACCACCGCTACCCTTATCGATTGCCTGACATGTATTTTAACTACCACCGCTACCCTTATCGATTGCCTGACATGTATTTTAACTACCACCGCTACCCTTATCGATTGCCTGACATGTATTTTAACTACCACCGCTACCCTTATCGATTGCCTGACATGTATTTTAACTACCACCGCTACCCTTATCGATTGCCTGACATGTATTTTAACTACCACCGCTACCCTTATCGATTGCCTGACATGTATTTTAACTACCACCGCTACCCTTATCGATTGCCTGACATGTATTTTAACTACCACCGCTACCCTTATCGATTGCCTGACATGTATTTTAACTACCACCGCTACCCTTATCGATTGCCTGACATGTATTTTAACTACCACCGCTACCCTTATCGATTGCCTGACATGTATTTTAACTACCACCGCTACCCTTATCGATTGCCTGACATGTATTTTAACTACCACCGCTACCCTTATCGATTGCCTGACATGTATTTTAACTACCACCGCTACCCTTATCGATTGCCTGACATGTATTTTAACTACCACCGCTACCCTTATCGATTGCCTGACATGTATTTTAACTACCACCGCTACCCTTATCGATTGCCTGACATGTATTTTAACTACCACCGCTACCCTTATCGATTGCCTGACATGTATTTTAACTACCACCGCTACCCTTATCGATTGCCTGACATGTATTTTAACTACCACCGCTACCCTTATCGATTGCCTGACATGTATTTTAACTACCACCGCTACCCTTATCGATTGCCTGACATGTATTTTAACTACCACCGCTACCCTTATCGATTGCCTGACATGTATTTTAACTACCACCGCTACCCTTATCGATTGCCTGACATGTATTTTAACTACCACCGCTACCCTTATCGATTGCCTGACATGTATTTTAACTACCACCGCTACCCTTATCGATTGCCTGACATGTATTTTCGTTCGTTTTCTTCTGTGATACTTCTCATTATCTCTACTTTCTTGCTTACCGATCCTTTCTTGATAGAGAATAAAATGTGTTAAATGGTTATAGTATGGAGTTGATATATTTTCATAAGTCAAAGTCAATATACTTTATTTTCGTTGAATTCTTAAAAAAATACTTAATCCTACACTACCATACCCGCTATTACATTGTATTTAATTATATCACTAGACTAACACCGAAGATCGAGTAAGAAGTATGCTGAAAACCAGCCCTGCCTAAATCTTTTGCAGATTTACGCAGTACAGTACTGAGTTTACCCCTATTATCGATTACAACTACAATGTTAATAATAAATTGTTAGCTAAAAAAATATATTCAATATCATTGGTATCATTTGGATACGTTAAATTTTACATACAAATAAACATATTCGTGAGCATATAACGTGTCACAGGACCTCCTATGCACATTACATGCACCCAGATATGTCAATAAATAAATTTATTTTATTCGTATAACTTCATGCTCACCAAAATGTGTCCCGGCTGGGAATCGAAGGGCTGCCAACTAAGCCGCGGAGCAGTCAACTTATAATATAATTTATTATCTGTGTCTTGCAGGGTGACAGCGGTGGCCCCCTCACTGTGATCGATGATGACGGCGCTATCAGCCAGGTCGGAGTCACATCCTTTGTTTCCGGCAGCGGTTGCCACACTGGTTTTCCAGCTGGTACGTTTTTATAAGTTGAACAATTACAAGTTCATTTTACGAGAATAGCTATTAACGAGAATGTTCATTTTAAGAGTTGCTTCAGTTGGCGAATACCCTTAGAGTCCCTACACCTTAGAGTTTTAAAGGAGCAACAATATTAGCAGTAGAACCAGAGCAAAGTTCACCCGGAGAAGTACTGCTTCCACGCCTGGTAATCTGCCGCCAAGCATTGGTGCACTCGCAGTGAGTTTTAATGTTTTTATGATGATTAATAAATACCTAAACACACTGTTATTAATTACCAGGTTTCATTCGCCCCGGGCACTACCACGATTGGTTCAGACAAGTAACCGGCATTAACTTCGACTGGGACTTCGATGAAGAGGATGACTGCAATGAAGAAGAAGAAGAATGCCCCGGAGAAACTACAACTGAGGCCGCCGCAACCACAACTGAAGCCGCAGAGACTACAATTGAAGCTGCTGAGACCACAACTGAAGCCGCTGAGATTACAACTGAGGCCGTTGCAACCACAACTGAAGCTGCTGAGACCACAACTGAAGCCGCTGCAACTACAACTGAAGCCGCTGAGACTACAACTGAAGCCGCTGCAACTACAACTGAAGCTGCTGAGACTACAACTGAAGCCGCTGCAACTACAACTGAAGCTGCTGAGACTACAACTGAAGCCGCTGCAACTACAACTGAAGCTGCTGAGACTACAACTGAAGCCGCAGAGACTACAACTGAAGCCGCTGCAACTACAACTGAAGCTGCTGAGACTACAACTGAAGCCGCTGCAACCACAACTGAAGCCGCTGAGACCACAACTGAAGCCGCTGAGACCACAACTGCAGCTGCTGAGGCCACAACTGAGGCCGCCGAGAGCACTACTGTGGCCTAGGTTTTAATTTTTATTTTGGACCTTTGAGTTTGAATAAAAAGAACCTCGCATCCACTTTATGAAGTTACCTATTGAATAATAATTAAATAAATAGTTAAGTAACGACAAGTGTTTAGATTATATACATAGTTTACTTGTATATATAATATTACATCTAGTTCTGATACTTACGCTCAATCTAAAAATAATGCCTTTCATCATCAGGCTAGACAAAAGCCTTATTAAGCCCTTATATTCTTATTATTATGTTGACTAACTCTTACAAACATGAAAAATTTTAGTATGTTTGCATCAAAACTGCGATCTCTCAGAACTAATCGTAATGACGTATGTATGTGGATAAGCCGATTCATCTAAAGGAAGCGCAGCGCATTTTCACAGTAAGACCTTTGTCGATTTTATTGTCGTTGAAATTATGACAATCATCCTCAAGTACTGCGCGTAACGGGTCGAAATGGATGAGGTAATAAGCCTGATCTTCAACTCTTCGTAGTCAGTTACCGCACACGCTAACTAACGTTTGTCATCTCATGACTTTCTAGAACTTTAGAACTTTCAACCTCCAGTTATCGCTACACGCTAGCTAACGTTTGTCATCTCATGATCGTGAAGATCATCTAGAACAATCAACTCTAATGGTTATATCCATTGAAACAGACTTTACCACGGCTTTTGATAACGTTACCCGTAGGGACCGATTACAAAAAAACTTGCACTTCTCGGTGTTTACGTTCCGTAAATGTGTAATCTATTGATACATACATTAATATAGCAATGAATGAGTGAAAATCTTTCTCGAAGGTGTACTACTTACTATCTGCGGGTGTCCGACAGGGGTCCCATCTAAGACCTGTTTAATGTATTAATGAATTAATGATATTTCTTGGTTTCGACCGGAACATCATTGTATTCTAATTGAAACGTACGTTTGCACTGATGACTATTCTTTTTCATTCTATTTCTTAGAGCAACTAACAAAGAACTTTTGCAGAAAGATCTGCACAGATTGTCTGATTGGTGATCCCTTGTAACACCAAATCACTTAATACAAATATTTGTAGCACAGTATTATTATTTAAATCGCAGTCTATCCACTTCTCAATTCCAAACAAACCGGCATCTTTATCTTGTACTTAAATATTAAGGAGTTCCAAATATATAATTATTACTATTAGTACGAAATTCTTTGTCTAAATACGGTTTATTCTATGTGCTTTAAATTATTGGGTGCCATGTATTGTACGTAACGGCAAATTCATAACTAGATGTTTGACTGTGTACCACTCACAAGTTAATAATGTGCCGTCTACCATTATGATAGGTTTTAATGACTTCCCTCACAGCTTAGTTAGTAGCTCTGCCTTCTGGGTCGTCAGTTCGATTCCCACTCAGGGCAAGCATTTATGTGACAAAGATGCTGGTTCTACAAAAAAAGCTATTTAATTATTATATCACTTATCTACCTAGTAAAAAATATGCTTAGTTAGGGTTGGCAATATGTGAAATGTCTAAGAATATTTCCTTGTACATTTATTAATAAGAAGATTCAAACCCACGGTATACGATCACAAGTCACAACCAGCTGAGATGTCGTTGCCTCAAAAGATGATGTTGATAATGCAGTCGAAATCATAGCTACGGAACCCACGCTTATGACCTAACCCAAACGACAGACTTCCATTTCCAATAAACAAAGTCCTACGCAATTTGACGCGTCCTAAGTCACAAGTACCTACCAGTCTCTAGCTGTGGATAATTTGTTCTGTTAATCGCGTGGGGTACGAAAATAGGAAGTCGACACGCCGTATTGCAGTGGCGGACGACTGCGCATGCGTGTTGGGGGTTGTCATGTCGTGGGGAGCATTTACCCCTTTTGCATTTGGGGAGATTTTTCTTTTTATCCTTTTGTTTTATAATAATTACAATTGTTACTTACATTTATATTTATATGTCTGTATAAGATGAAATATGAAATAACTTGTTTAACAGTATCAATTATATTTCGTTAAAATGTCTTTGTATATCGAAATTATGCCAACGAAGGAGCGAATTATTTCAGTCTTGTCACGAGACGCCCGCCATGGCCATGCGATGGTATTAGACCGTGAAGACCTTCCATGCCTTGAAAGACACATGTTGGCTAATTTGAAATTTATTGATAAAACTAATTTTAGTGTTCATTTAAAAACACTTAAAAATCTTCCGAAATCCTTGAGTCATTTTCCTGCAACGAATTTAATTTCAAATAGTTTTTCCTCCATCGTAATTTTTGTATTTATTCCTGAACACAATTTCAATAGTAATAATGGTAATGAAGTGAACACTTTCATCACTTATAATAATATGAGGAACAGAGAGAGAGACAGAGAGAGAATTACGGGCATCGCTTATTTCGCAAGATTATCAGAAAAGATCTACAATGATACGTTGTAGAAAACATCTCATTAATTTTCACTGAAAGAGCCTATATCAATTCCAATTTTCCTAAATCTCGGGAAATCTCCGCTAACTCCCAACACCCAACAGCGAAGGGCGCGCATGCGCCATCTCCCAATCAAAATGGAGTTAGCGCCGACAGCCCGCCTGGCTTATTAAAACCGGGAAAAAACACGTTCAACAAGGCGCGTGCAAAAATGTTACAGTGATTAGTGCCAGTGATTTATATTGTGTGATTATATTGTATTTGCATGAGTGTTCGGAATGGGGCGATGCGGGACGGAAGAGACTCACCGGCTAGCACCGAACAGCTAACGTTAGTATTACCTACTAGTCCCCTATAACTAGGTTTAATCGAAAATAACTTAACTCCACACTTTGCTGCGACATTTTACGCAATAATATATGAGACTTTGCTTGGTATCACAAAACATATAGGTAGAATGTTTTACTAATCTGCAGCTTAAAGCAAGTGGCGAATAAAAAGAAAAAAAAACTGTTTGTGATTAAAATTAGGAAGAACCTTCATAGATACGAAAATAGTTTTCATATCTAATCAAACAAAGAAAAACATATCACCATAAACAAAATGGAACAAATGGTGTTTCAAAAATGGAAGCCCCCATTAAGAACCAAAGCTTAAATGCTATTGAATTGCCTCCCTCTAGATTTACAACCTCGTAGCATTAAATAAATTGGTCACCGCACCCTTTTCCATTTCCACTCGACCATTACAAATTCTATTCGAATTCCATAAGACTTTCCTGCCATACCGTTCGTTCAGTACCTACGATATTATTTTGCTTAATATGTCCTGTCAAAACTTAAACCATATTTCGAATTGCTTTTATTGCGACTAAAAAAGCATGTTATAAGTTTGTAGCTCTGTGGTTTAATGGGAATTTCCAATGAGGCGTATTTCTAGAGACTGTTAGATTTAAAATCGATGTTTTATATTACGGCTGGTTTAGAGAAGATGATTCTTAAATACTTATTCTTCTGCTTCTTCACGGTTCGCCTAATCGGTGAAGCAGTTTCCGTTTATCAGCTCTGAATGCTTTAAATGAAAGGGTTTAATGTTTATGACAGTTTATGACGCCTAAAATATTAGTCTTCTAAAAATACAATTACTAAACTTGATTAAATTTGAATTTGCTACGAATAAGGTACAGGGTTTTCAAAGTTTTGTTAAATATCGGTTTATTTAAAAATTTCCGTTTTATTTATCGGTCTGTAAAGTTTAAAATTAGGCTCTAGTCAAGCGTAGATTAAGGTACTTAATCGAATGTTATTTAAACAAGATGCCAAAACAAAGCTTAGTTATAATTATAATAGCATTCTGTGAAAACTTCCAGCTTATTTAGTCGTTATGGCTTGCGGTTCTAAAACTTTTGCTTTAACTTAGGAAGCCATAGACAAAAAACTACACATTTATTACGAGTACAATTAAAAAATAATCATGACATACTTCCGAATATTTTCATGACATACTTCCGAATATTTCAAAATCCTTGAGACATTTATCGTGAAAAAATGTTGAATCATTTCCGAAAAATTTTTCCTTGTTCGACTTTTATACATTCTTTAATTCGAGTGTATCGTTTGGCATATTTTAATGCTACGGAGAGGTAGATTTTTTTATGTGAATGAGTAACGGAACGAGCTGAGGGCCCACCTGATGGTAAGTGGTGACCCTCGCCCATGACAACAGTAGTGCGATTCAGTATGAGATCCAAATTTTTACTAAGTCGCATTCACTCTGCTGCGTCCATAACCCGAGACGGGGATGATATGTCTCATGCGCATGTGATTTCACTGGCAGCCATACCCTTCCACCGGAACACAGTAATGCCACGACTTCTGCTTGGCGGTAGATTCCAGATGTGGTGGCAGTACCTCTCCGGACGAACTTGGCACAAGTTCTACTGCTACTTACCTATATTGCGTCCGTTTCTATAAAGAATCGACATATTTTATTTTACTACTGAAATTACTGGAGGTAACCACTTATTATCGTGTGGGCTTTCAGCCACTTGATGGTAAGTGATTACCTCCGCCCATAACAATAGCAATACGACCAAGGTCCTCTGACTTAAGTCGCATCCCGTTGCGCCAGTGTCCCGAGACGGGGACGTTACGTCTTACGCACCTGTGATTTCACCGGCGCCCACAACCTTCCACCGGAACTGCAATACGAGCACATCGCTGCTTGGCGGCAGATTACCAGGCGGGGAGGCAGTACTATTGCGATCGTACGGTAAAGCCCATCCATACCATGCCTCATTTACTCGTGTGTCCCTTGAGCCTTGCATGAGGAAAGATCCGTCTCAAAGCACAAAATTAAATAGGTTGTTCCTAGTTAATAATTATTGTTTATGACATCTATAGATATTTATTTATGTTTTTAATATTATATAATACTTGACAAGGCCCCTATACAGCTGCATATGTTATATAAAATTGTTTATTTTTTACTTTACATTTTGACAAGGCCTATGTACAGCCGCTACCTAATATGTTTTATTGACTATACCAAGTGTTCCGAAGAGTCCCTACGGTTAATAAAGAATATGAATATGAATATGAATATGATCTCAATATGGCTACCAATAATGCTATTGAGGTATAATTTTACAAAAACATAGTTTAGGATTGGAATGCTGACATGAAAGAAGAAGACGGTAAAATGTATGAGTATGACTATGATAATTATAAATAAAAAAATTTAATAATGAATTATTTTAGGCTGATATATAATACTAGTCTTGAAGTAGAGTATTTTTATTAGTTGAGTATTCTGGTCCTATCCCTCTCCATAGGGAAGAACAAGCAGAAACTAATAAAAGGATTCCTTTAATAATTTCATAAACATGATCCTAAACGAAAAAAAAAACGTATTTAGGGAACATAACTGAATTGACCGTTATAACTGAAATTGAACCATAAACTTACTGATAAGGATTGAGATTTCAGTGTACAGACAACACATGACAAATTTCCTTGTGTCACAGATGGCATGGCCAAACAGAAACACAATACAAACACCCGAGACCCGAGCTTCAGAACCCGAACAAACTTCATACTCACTACATGCCAGACAGTGTCCGGCCGGGAATCGATCGAACCTCGCTCGAAGGCAAGGCTACCAACAAACCGACGAAGCCTTATAACTTAAAAACTAATGGAATAAAGAATTTCCAGCTTGAAATTATGAACCATAGAGTTAATTAACGGGTCACCTCGCCTTTATTGTCTGTGGAAACCTTTCAATACGTAAAAAATAGGTTTGTACAGAAACCTTACATATTGAATGTCAACAGTATAATTTTCACGCCTCGCCGAGCCAAGCGTATCGGCAAACGAAATAAAATCTATACGGGGACAAAGAAGCCAGTCAGGAACGGCAGTATTTTAATACCACCCGATTAATTCAATGTGAAGGTCATTGGTTCAAACCCTGAACCAGCGTGGTGCACCAATGAGTTATTCATTTGAAAAAAAATATGTGCGCAATACCACGTGAATGGTGAAGGAAAACATCGTAAGAAACCGGCGTGTCTTGGAACCAAAAAAATGTGACGTGACATCTACCAATCCGGATTGGTCGCCGTGGTAATTCAAAGCCTCACTCTCAATTAACGAGAGTAGGCTGGTGTCCCTGCAGTGGGAACATTGCAGACTGACATGGATAAAAGCAAATTTTCGCATGTATTTATAATATTAATATGTTTATGGGATACGTAACAAACTAATTATACAACGAACAATTACGTAGATCTGACGTGGCGACGCGTCGTCTTGGCGGGAAGCCAGGCTGTGATACATTCGCATTCTGCCCCAGTTCAAATAGTCCTGAAGGTTACCTGGAGAGGCTTTGTACCCGACTGTAGAATACATAGGCTGTAATGTGTGCAGCCTATATATTTTTGTTCCTTTGAGCCTGGTAACCAAACGCGTACGATTTGTGTTAATCATGACAGTAATCAGAATTCAATATGGCGACCAGCAGACGCCATATTGTGAAAAAGAAAAACAAAAGTCAACGAACTGTGTTATGTGGGGTATAATTTAATAAGTAAGGTATAATTAAATAAGCTACCTCCATATTTGGTAATCATTTTTAGATATTTGTTATCAATCTTCATTTCGAATGACCATTTAATATTATAGTTTAAACATTCATTGTGATTTACTAATAGTCTTAGGTGAAATTAGTGCTGTATGAAGGGCAAAGTTAATCAACTCTTCAAGGTTTTTAACCTGAAATTACTTACCGCTAAAAGGTTATTTTCAGAGGAAATTTGTACTTAATATATTTTATCAATATTGAATTGAAAATTATTGGAGAAGCTTTGTATTATATTAGTTTTTTTTACTAATTGTATGAGCTGTTTATTTGTCATAGAGTTATCGATGAAAGTTCTTGTTCCGTAGAGGACAAACGTTCAAATTCTCACATCTCCTCTTCAATGATTTTAAAATCAACACAACTTTTGAAGTAGGGTTAGAATTTTTTTTTGTCTACGTGATTACAACGTCAGTTGATCTCAGGTAGACAAAAAAAATTCATCACGAGAAATCCATTATTTCTTGATGGATTGCGTCAAGCACAACGATAATAATAATAATAATAATAATAATAATCTTTATTAATTGACTTAGTGCTAAGATTAACATAGTAAACGATGAAAGACTGTTGATGAGAAAGTTTAAATGTAATAAGTATGATACAGGAACATTTACCTGTAGGCATTTTAGCAGAACTCTTGTCAGCGGCATGTTTTCATTATAAAACTTTAAGATTTAAATAAATTGTGTAAATTCAGTTTTAGGTACAATGGGAATGGAATGCATTTCTCAAAAAAAAAAATATAGATAGAAAAAAATTGTCACGACTTGAATTACAATGTTATGTTTAATAATAATAATAATAGGTGTGTGAATATGACTCCGCCCCTTTTTGTCAAAATAAAACACATTTGTTCGCTTACAAAATTAAAAAAAAAATTATTGAAAGTATGCTCCATCTGCAGCTACAACCTTCGCCCATCGTTCAGGTAGTTTTCGTATTCCTTGCTGGAAGAAGTCCTGGTCTTTTGAGCTTATCCAGTTGTCAATCCAAATTTTGATACTTTCACATGAAGTAAACTTTTCTCCAGTAAGGTCTGTCTGCATCGTCCGGAATAGGTGGTAATCCGAAGGAGCTATGTCTGGTGAATATGGCGGGTGGGGTAACACTTCCCAGTCCTGTCCCTCTAAATATCTTTTTACGACTTCTGCGGTATGCGGTTTGGCATTGTCATGCTGAAGAACTAATTTGTTATGTCTATTCACCCATTCTGGTCGTTTTTCTTCTATGGCTCGCTTCAAACGCATTAGTTGTCGTCGGTAAACTTCTCCATTAATAGTTTCAGAGGGTTTGAGCAACTCATAATATACAATACCTTTCTGATCCCACCAAATACGGAGCATGACCTTGGCACAGTGAATATTTATTTTTGGCTGTGATGGGCCTGGTTCGCCTGGTTTCACCCAAGCTTTTTTGCGTTTAGGATTTTCGTAGTGTATCCATTTTTCGTCTCCTGTGACTATCCGATGCAAAAATCCTTTTCTTTGCTGTCTTTGAAGCAGCATTTCACAAATGGTTTTCCGACGTTCCATGTCTCTTTCTTTTAAATCATGTGGAACCCAGTAACCGGCTTTTTGAATCATTCCCATCATTTGTAAACGCTTTGCAACAGTTGAACGATCAACATTTAATGCTGCAGCTAATTCTGATTGAGTTTGGCAAGAATCTTCCGCCAATAATGCTTCCAATTCAGCATCTTCAAATTTTTTGGTGGTTTTCCATGTTCTTTATCCTCAGTACTAAAATCGTTATTTTGAAATCGTCGAAACCATTCCTTGCAAGTTGTATTAGACGGAGCATGCTCACCATAAATCTCCACAAGCAAACGATAAGTTTCCGCTGCAGTTTTCTTCGCAATAAAATAATGTAATAACACTTCCCGCAAATGACGTTTATTTGGAATAAAAACCGACATTTTCGAAAAGGTGAAAACAATTGTTGCTTACACTTCAACCAAATATCATAAAATGCGTTAGATAGCTGACATTCAGTACTATCGAATACAAGTATGGTCATTTATTAGTACACGTAAACAATACTAAAAACGACATCTGTTGAGAAAGGGCGGAGTCATATTCACACACCCAATAAAAGCAGTGATTCTGAACACATGCAGAATAGTAAGGAGATTTTTACAGATCAGTTCTTCGGATAACATACCTACCATTACAAGTAACACAAGTGAACCAGCTCGTGGGCACTTGGCTTAGGCCCGTGCACTACAAATGTTTACCGGCATTTTGAGCCGAGCAAAATAAGAATAAAGTATAAATAATAATAATAATAATAATCATTTTTATTGACACGGAACATACATATCAAAACATTAACACACTTAAATTTTAGTGTAACAATATGCAATAATGGTAATTTATTTAAAATAATATAATTTAAGTGGTCACGGGTGGTTGCTAGCCCCCACACTAGGATTCCCTGTGTTGTGGGCTGCTAGCCTCTTCCTTGTTTAACATTAAATTATAATGAATTTAATACCAAAATCTTAAATGCGCCCTGCCCAGGCCCATTCATAAATAAGGAACTACACAAAAGTGCAACAAAGATAGGCACTTATAGTATGTGTTGCTAACAAATATGATAAAAATTCGTGGTTTTTGTGAATGTAGGTAGGTACAAGAAACAATTGTGAGAGGATAGAAACACTACCCACAGCAACAACAGAGCCAACAGTTTGCAACACATACAAAAGTACCCATGTAGTGGCTATCATGTTTGTTATATGTTTGTTAGCTATCTACTAAAATTATAGCCATTTTTTTCTAATCTCTTTTCATTGTCACTTCAATGTTAAATAGCAGTGATAAGATAACCTGCGACCAATGTTCCGATGGAAAACTCTTTAAAAATACTCGAGGATTAAATATACACATTTCCAAGTGCCACAGCAATCAAGGTAACCGCCTTTATTCAAGTCAAAAATGTTCTACCTCCATAGACAAGTGTTTTTTTTTATATAAATCTAAAATCTAAGATCGGGCTCCTTGGTACATACGAAAAACCTATGTCCATCATCCAGTAAAGATGAATATTATAAATGCGAATGTGAGTTTATTGGTTTATTTGTTTGTTACGCTTAACCATCGTGAAATTTTGCATAAACATTATCTAGGGTACAGAAAAGGACATGAATAAATTTAATCCAGAAATAAATTGGTTGTCAACATCTACATCAACGCGAGCGAAGCGAAAAAGCTATAATAATACAATATAAAAGGGTTAATTAGGTAAAGTTGATTTTCACAGTGGCAACTTATAATTTTTACATGGCAACACGCCGGCGCCCTACCTGTTATAATATTTTTCTACTATTACTCTACATGTGCACGTAGATGCACGCAATATGCAGTGGCTTATGTAGATAAGCCACTGCATATTGCGATTTATGTTTATTATTTATGATAAGAACAATTTGTTTTTTGACTTAAATTAGACTTAGCCAAGTGCAGTTCCTACAGTTTTTAATAAATGAGTATGAGTCTGCATGGGCGTACCCAGGGGGGGCAAAGGGAGGCACTGCCCCCCTGCTTTATCTGATGAAAGTCCCATCAAAACCGACCCAGCCGAGCCACCAAAAAAAATTGTTATAAGTAGGTACTTTCTAAGACATTTAGAAAAATGCTGTCATTTTGACATTACAAACAGACACTTTGATTTTATTTATTTACATAAATATGCAAATAGCAAATACAATTTAAAAAAAACGGGAGCATATTTTATTCCGGGAATAAAATTTGCTCCATTTGTAAAAGCCCTTACGGATCGAGTTATTACAGTCTGATCCCCAATATTCTGATCCACCAGGGACCCGTCAGCAGTAATTGGCAGTGGATCCAATTAGGGGATACTGAAATAACCACGGATCTTATTAATATGGTGATATTTAGATTGGAATAACGAGAACGCATGAGATAACTCAAATAAATGCCCGCAAACAAACACATAAGTTGCAGCATCAGTGCATCTTGGTTCGGGCTAACCTAATATCCGAATTTAGTAGGTTAGGGGGTCGGGCCGCGAGCCAACTCAATAAGACCCACTTGCAGATCTTTGCTTCCTTTGCCCCCTGTCTCTGATCTTAATGACGATAAGGTTTACGATACTATAAGTTTTACTTACTACTAGCAGCCCGTCCCGGCTTCGCACGGGGACAATTATTTATTTTTGGAAATTTGGATATAAAACACTTTTTTTCACAAATATTTTTATTTATTAAAAAAATATTTATTAATTATATATGCGCCCCCTCCACCCCGCCCGCCGCGATGCCCGGCGCGCTTTTCAGACTGCATCGCAAACAACGGCCACGGCGCTATGGCGGTTTTGTTTACTGTTTGAATTTTTTAATTCGTAATATCTTTTGAATGGAAAGTCCAATTTAAATAATTTAAAAACTATTTTATAAGTAGTTAAATGGTCTTGACCATAAAATAATTTATTTGGATAAGGATTAATACAATATATACACATAAATAGCATGGTTTGAATTTGGTTAGCATTTTCATTAATGTTTAAAATGAAAAAAGTTGTTGTAGTGACATAACTACAATAGTTGGACATATGCTACCGCGGAGTTTTTTGTGGACATTATGATGTTCTTCAATATTTTTGTACATTATTTTGTTCTATCGCTAATAGTTTCGGCAGCGCATTCGACGAAAGACATTTTAAGACTCATTTTTCTACACCTTCGGTTACATTGTTCAAATTTTACCAAGGATCCCTAATTTTTTTTCAAAATGAAATGTAGCCTATGTCAAACTGGAAAAATGTAGCATTCTATTGGTGAAAGAATTTTTTAAATCGGCCCAGTACTTTTTGAGCCTATTCATTACAAACATACAAACATGGATACAAATCTTTCCTCTTTATAATATTAGTGTAGACTTAATAACTCTGCACATACATGCATGAGACGTATCATCCCCGTCTCGGGTGATGGACGCAGCAGGATGTGCGACGTAGTAAAGATTTGGATCTCATACTGAGTCGCGCGCATTACTGTTGTCATGGGCGAGGGTCACAGCTTACCATCAGGTGGGCCCTCAGCACGTTCCATCAAGCATTCACATAAAAAAAAAAATTACAGCCATACAGAATAATCCCGGCATTTGTTGGCGCCCAACGTGGAGTTAATTTCGGGGAAAATATTTACCTACCTGGATATCCTTGAGTAAGCTGTCTCCGGCCCTGGGTCAGTCGTAAAGTCTTGCTTTACTGCCATTCTAGTTCGGCAGTGTGAAGGGTGATTCTTTGTTTACTCTCTCGGCGTCTACCCCTCGCGTAGATTGTGTCATACTTAATCAAGAACAAGCAGGATTTCATCGTGAAAATGTACCTATTGAGTCAAAATATATTTTTTCAAGTTTAAAACGCTTGTCACGCATCGATTGCATAATATTTTCAAAATACAATTAATTACTACTCAAATTTATTGGTTAATTTGGACTGAATCTGTTTATTTATCGTTCAATTTCGTAATTAGACCCGTTACATGTGAAATTATGTTATGTAAGCGCCTGATTGGTTGACATTCAAATTGTTCCGAATGTTAATTGGGTCAGATTTGAATTGACCATTGATTTCCGAAGCCGGACTCTATATTATATAAATGTAGCGTTTTAAAAGGGATCTTCTTCTACTACGTGGATAAATGTATATTGTCAAATTGTCGATCATCATAGGACCATCTGTCAGGTCAGCTGGTGGTTAAAAGGCATGGTCCCAGGTAAAATGATTGTGACTCTAATAATAAGAACTTCATAATGCCACTAAGAAGGGTTGGAACAGACGTAAACTTAACAAATAAGATTAGCTTAAACATGAAAACCGACTGTAATTTGACATATCTGTGTGCATGTAATGTGCCTGGGGAGTTCCTATGACACATTATATGCTCACGAATATGTGAGCATGTGTAAAATTTGACGTGTCCAAATGATACTTGAGATCTAAAGGAATAAATGAGTTTGACTTTGAATCAAAACAGATCCGTCGTTTGATACTTAAGATGCCACAGACACAAAACACGTTAATAAATATGTACACTGTTTTTGCGTCGAGTATCTCAAACTGTTTGGATCACAGTGAGTTGTACAATAACGTCACGAACCAATTACAGTTTTCCGATACTTCTCATTACTCGGTTCATCTCGTTGCGCGCAACTGGCAACTCCAGTTCACCAATAAATCGAGTTTCTTGTTACTTTCAGGGTTCTTATATAAATTACTAGCAACCCGTCCCGGCTTCGCACGGGGTAGTGACATAACTACAATAGTTGGACATATGCTACCGCGGAGTTTTTTATAGACATTATGATGTTCTTCAATATTGTTGTACATTATTTTGTTCTATCGCTAATAGTTTCGGCAGCGCATTCGACGAAAGACATTTTAAGACTCATTTTTCTACACCTTCGGTTACATTGTTCAAATTTTACCAAGGATCCCTAATTTTTTTCAAAATGAAATGTAGCCTATGTAAAATTGGAAGAATGTAGCATTCTATTGGTGAAAGAATTTTTTAAATCGGCCCACTACTTTTTGAGCCTATTCATTACAAACATACAAACATAGGTACAAATCTTTCCTCTTTATAATATTAGTGTAGATTAGATGTGGCGTATTTCATTTAAGTTTGAAAACGGTTTTTATCGATTTATCTGTGGGTAGCTAAATACCGTAACTTAGTAAGTTAAACTTAAAGTGAAAGTCAAAACCTTTTGCAAACGTCAATTGGTTTAAATTAGTCTATTAGTACATTTTCACGGCGCTGTTTGAGGTTTCTTTAAGGGGTCTCAATTTAAACACTCACATTAACTCGTGAGGGTCTAGTAGGGCAATATTGGAGAGGAAACCCCTAATAGCAAAAAAGCCAGATCCTTTGATATAACAATAAGTTTAAATCAAATGATACCTATAGATAACTAGCTGACCGGGCCACGCGTTGCTGCGGCTAACGTTTTTGTAATTGTGACTGTCAAATAATAACAGACAAATAATTAGCAATAAATTAAAATTGCGACTATAATTTGAGATTTAAACTATCCTATCTCTCAAGTTGGATCGAACTGCACATGGTGTGCGAATTTTATTATAATCAGTTAAGTGATTTAGGAGTCCATTGAGGACAAACATTGTGACACGAGATTTATATATATTAAGATAAGCTCAATCATCGTAGGATGAAGCCTTAGATTAGGGTAAAATGTTTGTTTGAATTAACGTATAAACAGGATATCGGTGTCGAGGGTCTGAACTTTCAAGCTAAGTGCGTGCCTTGTCAAGCAATTCCTTGACTTACCTAATCCGCTTGACGTAGGCTAAGCTGCAAACAAGATCAATAGCTGGATAGATAAACACGCGTCAGCGCGGTGAATGTCTCATGGCTACACGTTCCAGACAAGTATTCTGTACTAGCCTCTAATGTTCCCACTGCATTACCGGCCTACTGTCGATAATCGAGAGTGGTTTTTGATCTACCATGGGAGCCTAATGGGAGACAATTGGTAGATGTCATATGTCCTCGAATAATTGATTTTAAGACATGCCGGTTTCTTCACGATGTTTTCCTTCACCGTGGCATTGACATAGCATTTTCAAGTGAAAAACTCATTGGTGCGCGAGTTTGAACCGGCGATTTTGATTGAAAGTCGGCGTCTGTGCCCCTGGGTCACTAGCTCTCGTTCAACCACCATACAAGTATTCAGGCGGCCACATAAGGCCAGTCTGTATATAAGCAGCGTTGAATAGTGGAAGACATGAGGGAGCCGGGTCAGGTCAGGAGGTCAGGTAGCGATCTCAGCTGGCTGAATGCAAAGGCTACGAAGTGCTTATGGTCAAAGAGGTGAAAATTCTTCTATGCAATGCTTTCTTCGAATTGCTGTAGTTCTTTGGAGAAATTTTCTTAGAAATCTTAAAGACGGGTATAATTTAGAATTAATAGTCAAAATAGATGAAATTTCTTCTGTTGTACATTGGTTTGTGTTTTGAATTGCTATAGTATCTAATGTCTTGGAGTGATTTTTACAATTTAGACATAATCAAGAACATCATGGCTTTTTTAAGCTTATTACTTAAAACAATTCTTGTAAGTTTTAATTACAAGAATTAATTATTTATTGAAAGACATTGTTCTGTCTTGATTCATAACTTGACAACTAGCTGTCAAATAACAAGTGCAGACGTAGTAGCAAAAATCCCATAGCACTTACAAATTCCCCCCCCCCCCTCCCCAAATTTTTCCGAATTTAACATCGCTTTATAACGACTTGAAAAAAAAAATGAAAAATGTTTTATTTCTACTTAATAAGGTAATATAAAAGTTACATTAAAATATATTATTGATTGTTTGATTTTCGCTTAAAGTAGTTGTGTCGCTAGCGATCGCGCGCGCGCTGACACAATTTCAAAGTGCTAACGCATCACAACAAAGCCGTCGCGGCGGCCGAACGATGCGATGACATAGTTATCGCTGAGTAAGGCATGTCTACTGTCGACTAATAATCGTGTTAAGGCGAAGCTATTTTTCTATATTAATATGGATTCTCCATCATCGGACTATCATGTTAGGTTGCAAACGGAAACAGAGCATATGCTGTATAAACAAAATGAACAGCTATATGCCCGTTTCAAAGAAGAAAGGCAAGAACGTGAAAAACTGCAAAGCCTTGTAGATGACCTTAAAAGTCAAATAGATATCCTGCAGCAGCAGCTAAAATGTGTTGTTCAGACGTCGGATAAAGAAACATCTTCGGTTCGCGTCGAGTATGACACCGACGAAGATGAGCTAGCCAAAGAGACAGAGTGGATCCGAACAAAGTCAAGGAAGAAAAGAAAATTGAACATATCTCCCACTCTCTCACCAGAAGAACCAGAAGAAATTAAGAACAAAACAACTCAAGAAAAAATCAAGAGAGTTCCCCAACCACCGCCTATAATAGTAGATGGAGTAAAAAATTACCAAACCTTTTATGATTTTCTTTCGAAATATCAGGCGGTTGAAACATTCACGGTAAAAATGATGAATGGTGATACCGTCAAAATCAACGCTTCTAATGAGGAATCTTATCGAGGCTTGACTAAAATATTAAAAGATAACAACTGCCTCTGGCACTCATATGAAAATAAACAAGATAGGCCAATACGAGTGATGGTGAAAAAATTGCCATCCACTTGTATACCCGAGAGAATAGTCGAAGACCTACAAACTAAGGGATTCCAGATTGAAGAAGCAGTAAACAAGTTGAGCTGGAAAACTAAAGAACCGCTTAATATGTTTATGTTAACTTTCAGCAAGCAGGAAGATATAAGAAAAGTATATGAAATAAAAAATATACTGGGGTGTATGGTAGAAATACAACCGCTTAGAACCACAAAACTCATACCTCAGTGTAAACGTTGTCAGGCTTATGGACACACACAAAAATATTGTGCCAAAGAGCCAAGATGCGTGAAATGCACAGGTAAACATTTAACAATAGACTGCAAAAAAGCAGCCGAAGAGAAGCCAAAATGTGTACACTGTGGAGAAGCTCATCCGGCCAACTACAGGGGATGCATGGTAGCGAAAGAAATCCAGAGAATTAAAAATAAAAATATTAAAAAGCCAGTGAGACCATACCAACCTGCAACAGGCAAAAAGTCTTCAAACCAGCCGATAAATTTGGAGAGATCTGCGAAAACATCAGCAAGCAGTAAGTCCATTACATATGCCCAAGCTGCTTCTAAAAACATTAGTCGTTTGCAGCCCAACGTGCAACATAATAACACAAAGCTAGATGAAATTCTTAAGCTAATGATATCATTTGACGATCGTTTAAGAAAAATTGAAAATAGCGCCAAAATTGCTATCCCCAAGGCTAAAAAATGATTTATTCTATGAAAATTATGTCATGGAACTGCAATGGACTACAAAAACACGAGAAAGAGTTACAAGTAGTCTTAGATATAGAAAATATCGATGTGTGTCTTATATCAGAAACACATTTTACGAAACAATCATACATTAAACTGAAAGGCTACAAAGTCTACCATGCTCTACACCCTGACAATAAAGCAAGAGGTGGCAGTGCAGTAATTATAAAAGAAAACATCAAACATTATGAAGAAAATAAGTGGGAAGAACCAGATATTCAATTATTAGCCATTTGTATCCAAACTAAGCAGTATCCTCTGACCGTGGCAGCCATCTACTGCCCACCACGGTATACTATACGAAAAGAAAAGTACGTGAGGCTTATCAAATCTTTAGGACATAGATTCATACTAGGCGGCGACTTCAATGCCAAAAATACGTATTGGGGATCTCGTCTAACGAACACAAAAGGAAAAGAACTCTTGAATGCCATTGAAGAAATGGCATGTAATGTTGCATCAACAAGATCTCCTACATACTGGCCAACCGACCCACAGAAAATCCCAGACTTACTAGACTTCTTTATCTACAAAAACTTCTCATCAAACTACATTAGAACAGAACAGAGCTACGACATGAACTCGGACCACTCTGCCATATATTTAGTGATAACTGAAAAAGTATCACATAAAGAAACCTCTCCGGCTCTTGTTAATAAATACACCGACTGGGAGAGTTTTAAAATTGAATTAGATGCAAATGTAAACCTTAAAGTTCCGTTAAAAACACCAGAGCAGCTGAATTTAGACGTAGAAAATTTTATAACGCTTATTCAGCAAGCTGCCTGGAACAATACACCTAATATAAGAAGAAGGGTCACAAGAAACAATTACCCTAAAGAGATCTTAAAACTCATATCTGCAAAGAGAAAACAACGTAAACGATGGCACCTATCAAGGTCACCGAAAGATAAAAGAAAGTTGAACAACATTACCAAAAAGTTAAAAAGGCAAATTCAAACGTTCACCGATGCCTCAACAACCTCTTATCTTCAAAGGCTTACAAATGATCGCAGTACAGACTACTCACTTTGGAAGGCTACAAAGAACTTGAAACGAACAGATACTCAAATTCCCCCTATAAAAGATGATTCTGGAACTTGGGCTGTTAGTAATGAGCAAAAAGCTAAAATATTTGCAGAACACCTAGAAAACATATTTGCACCTAATAAAGCCAACATTTATTTGGAACATTCAAATGTGGAAGCTTTAGATGAAGAACTAGGCTTAAAACTTGTTTTACCCAGAGAAGTTTTAAGGGAAATCAAGCGTAACATAAACCCAAACAAATCACCTGGATTTGATCTCATATCCGGTGAAGTGCTTCATAATCTTCCAAAAAAAGCCTTAGTTAAGTTGACGCATCTCATCAACGCGGCGCTGAGGCTAAAATATGTGCCCGATTTATGGAAAGTAGCCGAAGTCATAATGATTCCCAAACCAGGAAAACCGCCATGTGACACAACATCATACAGGCCGATTTCCCTGCTTCCTATTATGTCCAAGGTGTTTGAAAAACTTCTGTTAAAAAGGCTAAAACCTATCCTGGAAACCAAGAAAATCATACCAGATTATCAGTTTGGATTCAGAGAAAAGCACTCAACAATAGATCAAGTCCACCGAATAACCAACATTATTGAAAAAACTCTCGAAGACGGAAAAGTTTGCTCCACAATTTTCTTAGATGTAGCGCAAGCTTTCGATAAAGTGTGGCATGAAGGCCTTATACTAAAACTAAAAAGATTGCTACCGAAATCATATGCCGATATTCTAGAGTCATATATTTCAAACAGGGTCTTCAGAATCAGACAAGAAGATGCCTACTCCGAAATTAAAGAAATAAAGGCTGGGGTACCACAAGGAAGCGTCTTGGGTCCGATCCTCTATCTTCTGTATACAAGTGATATTCCTGAATTAGAAAACAACACTATTGCGACCTTCGCAGATGATACTGCTATAATGGCTATAGGAAATACTCATGCAGAAGCAGCAGATAATGTCCAAGAAGCTGTCAACAAAATTCACGATTGGACTAAACGTTGGAAAATTAAGCTCAATGAATCAAAGTCTGTTCATATTAATTTTACAAATAAAAAAGAACAGTACTGCCCAGTATTCATTAACAATAAGGCCATACCATATGCAAATACGGCGAAGTATTTGGGCATGACGCTTGACGCAAAGCTCCGCTGGAAAGCACACGTCAAGAAGAAAAAAGAAGAGCTAGAATTACGCTATAAGAAAATGTACTGGCTACTCGGAAGAAAATCCGACCTGTCAGTACAAAATAAAATAATACTGTATAAACAAGTCCTGATGCCAGTGTGGACATATGGTATTCAGCTCTGGGGCTGTACCAAAAAAACGAACACCCAAATCATACAAAAATTTCAGAACAAAGTTCTCAGGGGTATTGTAAATGCACCCTGGTACATAAGAAATGACGACCTTCATCGGGATCTTAATATACAGGTCGTCAGTGAAATTATTAAAAAGTATGCAGAGGCTCACCAACAAAGACTTCATCATCATGTAAATGTTGAGGCTATCCAGCTCCTCGACCACACGGACATAAAAAGAAGACTCAAAAGAACTAAGCCTTTTGAGCTAGTGTAGTGACAAGTGCAGTGAGAGTGATAGTTGTACAATTTACAAACTAACAAAGAACACATGAACAAAGTGTAACCTCTCCTTAACTAGAGACCGTCAGAAAAGTGCCAATGGACACATTCTCGGAATTATTCTATATAGCAAATTAAGTTAGATTTAAATTACTCATTAGCTATAAAATCATTAGGCTAGATCGTAATATTAACAAATTACAGTAAAGTAATTTGCCAAAAAAAAAAAAAAAAAATATATTAGATGAGTAAGTAGAGAGATTTTAGCCAATATATATTTACAAATGATTCCCACACTAGGCTATTCCTGTATCGTGGGAAAACTTACACACTCATACACTGATACATATTTCCTGGTACATGTGGCATGGACGAACACAAGACAAACACCCAAGACCCGAGAACAAGCCTTATGCTCACCACAAAATATTTACGCCGGCCGGGAATTGAGCCCGGCACTCTCGTTACGAAAGCAGGGCTACTGTCAACTATGTTACGAGGCTGAATATATAGCTATGCAATAAACATGATTCTGATTCTGATAAAATTGAGTCTTGAAACCTTTACCGTTTTCCCAGAAGAGATCTATTAATAATTCACGGAGACCCGCGATAATCTAGAAGCGGCGATGGAATACTAACCACTATTTTTCAAACTATTTCCCTCGCAGAACCTCCGTGCCACTTCAATTACTTGTGCATTACCATATTCAGTGTTTTTGTTTTTCATCAATTTAATCGTCCAAGACTGAAAATAAAATCCAACTAGCGAGGTGAATAGATAAGAGCCAGTAAACTATAAATTATGTAGCAAATAATATAAATCTAGAACGTAGTATAAATCTAGCTTGGAACCAGAAGTTCCCAAACTTTTTGTCTCGTAAACCATTTGCCATGTTTTGGGTAGAAAGTGTTTTGACTTATTTCTAACTGTAGTGACGTATAAAACCAATAAAAACATACATTATTGTGTACTTTTACTAGCTGCACCCCGCCGTGTCCCCCGCGTAGTTCCTTTCCCGCGGGAACACGAGGATAAATTTTTCAGGCTAAATATTTTTTTGAAATATACTGCGCCAAGAATCGGTCCCTTTTAATTTTATAATTTTGATATATATCACTCACAATTAAGATGAATTTAACGACATCTTTCAAGCTAAAAACATAACCCTCCTTCTGGCGCAATAGAGTAAAAATAGTGCGCATTAGATATAGCAAGATGCATCATCTGTGGTACGCCACAACTACATTGTGGTCTTCAGGTATTTCCAATCAATACCTATTGGATTACGTTATAATTAGCATCATAATTAGTAAATCAGGCTTACACACATTAGTAGTAGTATTAGTAAAAAATAATTGGAAGAGACGCTTCCAATTATTTTTTTAAGAATTCAGCAGAAATATAGGTTTTTGAATGAATTACTTTAATTCTGGAAGTCAAACAGACAAAATGTATCGTACAATTACTTAACAATTTAAGATACTTTAATGGCACAGAAATAACTAATAAATGACATGTTATTTTAAAACAATCTAATAGTTATTATTAGACGTATTTTGTAACACTAGCTGTGCGCCGCGGTTTCACCTGCGTATAACTTAAAGAAATTTAGCGTAATGCTAGCCTGCCTTCTGAATGTGGCTATCATATACAAAAATAATTTTCAAATCCGACTTGCTTGTCCAAACAAACTCTTCAGCTTTATTCAATTAGTATAGATAGTTTGTCTGAATGCGTGATAAAAATGAAATGGCAGCCATGTTGGATTTTGTAGCGCAATATGTCATCAAGTAAACAAATATTCTTGAAGATATCGAACAAAATAAACGGTTTGAATGCCAAGGTCGAGGTTTAACAGAGGAATAACAGGTAATAACAGTGTAGAAATCATGTAAACAGGGCTATTGAAGGAAACTTGAAGAATATAAAGGCATAATCAGTTACAAATTAAAAGAATACGAATTAATAATCCCTAGAAATGTCTCCCTTCCAAATCCTAACTAATCATCTTAACATGGCGTTCCGCAAACAACGTTTAACGTTAACACAAACACCCAAGACCCGAGAACAAACTTCATGCTAACCACACAAAGTGTGCCTGGCCGGGAATTGAAGCCGGGACCCCTCGCTTTGGGCTAATACCAACTAAGCCACAACGCCTGAATCCATCAATTATCTTAAATGAGAATGTGAGTTTATTTTAAACGCTTTTACGCCTTAACGCAACTGATCATCATGAAATTTTACATACAAGTTTTCAGGACCACAGAACCTTTCATAACCTTTCACCCAGTCATAGAGTGACTGATAAAATTTACAATGTCGCGGACAAAAGCTAGTGACGTAATGAAAACGGTAAATAATGACAAATGACGTTTGACCTCAAGCGGGAGCTCGCGTCAAATTGCTAATGGCGGCCATGGACGGGTGCAGAAGGCGCGGCCACATCAGGCCATGTTAAATTATTGCATTTTATATGTGTACCGTAGAATACCTACCGGTCTTTAATACGGGAATAAAATATATCCTATACTACTCGCTGATAACGTAGCTTTCCATTGGTGAAAGAATTTTTAAAATCGGTTTAGTGGTTTAGGCGTGAAAGAGTGACAAACAAACAAATCGCACCGCATTTATAATATTAGTTAGGATAATACGCCGTATGGAGTGTTGCCAACAACGGTCGCCGGCAAGTCTGCGGTCGTCTCCCGATCTTGGAAGCGATCTCATCTCCCTAACCTACTTACTCCGACAAAATGGCCGAATACTCCTCCTTCCTCCTGTTTTCGTGACAACTAAGTCAAAGTCAAAATACTTTATTTTCGTTGAATTCCGTCCGTAATGTGTCACAGTCGCAGGAGCTCTTTATGCACATTACATGCACATATGTCAACTCACGGTCAGTTTTTTTGTTTTATTTATTCTTATTTGCCCCGCCATGGAAAGAAAGAAATAAAAACATTACATGACTCTTCGAGTGACTTGTTCTGTCAATGTTATAATACTTACGCACCTATGTTAGTGTAGATAATATCTGTTAAATGAATCCCAGAGAAATCAAATCATGCGAAATCACCCGAATTAATAATGAATTACCTGAAATAGCGAACGATATAATAAAGTATGAGTGGCGACCCTAGTCTGGGTTCAAATGAAGAAACGGGTAAATATCATTAACATCGCAGAGATTAAAGCATAATTCTATCAGAATCAGAAAGGTTCCCACACCTTCAATACCGAGCAAGCTTTTAATAATTTCAATAAATATATTTTTTCTTACTTTTTATTCTGGAATCTTGGATGTTCGTGTTGAATAGCTGCGTGTCCATGCCAACTGGGAGGCAGGGAAGCCGAGTGCCGAGGCAAAAGTTTCTCTTGCGTGGTTGACAAGTAAAAAGTAGCTAATATCAACCTTTTTCGCTAAATTTTAAAAAGCAAACTTTTATATACACGATTATAAATTCACCCTACTTTATAATTGAGTACATTACTTATCTACCTACTTCATGGGCCGTACCACAAGGGATACGAAAGAATCATTTCGTTGATAGTCATTTGCCGACCCGTGGCTAGCCTGCCTTCGAAGCGAAGAGTCCCGGGTTTGATCTCTGAGGCTAACATGGTGAGCAAGTTAACTCTCGGTGAGATAGTAAGACATAAATAATAACAAAATTTTATCGACTGTAGCAAATTATTCAAAGATCACCACCTGTTAAAAAATTACCTTGCATAATTAGCAATGCATAATTTGCAAGATTTGTTTGGCAATATTGTAGAAAACTTCGTCTTTTGTGGACCGATTTGGATGTTTTTTTTAATAGGGATTACCTCTCAGGTTTTCCTATAGAATTTTCATAGAAATTTCACCTGATAACTTTACCCATGGAATAATTTTAACTCAAAGTTAGCGGGAGATAAATATAACGTAATATTAACGTAAAAAACTTTTTGAAGTCATTTAAATAGGTCCTCCTAACCTTATTATAGTGGCACCTCGTGGTACCCCCGCTCTATAATTAGTCTTCCCTTACGGGGCACCCCTCACGCGATACGGGCGCCTTCCGTCTGGGGGGGCTGCACCGGCGGAAGTGGGTTTTTGCAGTTCGATTGATTTTATGTTTGTGTGACTCATTGTAACCGTTGCAACTAGGAGATGTTTACGTAGAAACAACGAAAATAGCATTGTTTTAATCGAGTATTTTTTAGTCAAATTATATTACTGTAATCTGATTATATTACTTTATGTAGTATATATTATATATATGATATAGCCATATAATGAGTAATTTTATTCTAACTAAATTTTTCTATTTTATATATACATCTGGGGAAGAATCAAGTATCAACTAATTTACTTTAATTTACATATTTATATATTAATTATAATAATTAATTACAAAAATAGTTCTATTCGTATACCAATCACCCAATTATTTACACATAAAAATTAAAAAAATAAAACATCATGATTTTAGAGGCTACTTATAAAGAACAAAAATGTAAAATATAAAAATGTATCCGTATTAGTTCCCATAGTACAAGATATGCTTAGTTTGGGGCTACGTTGGACTGTGGGATAAGGCGCCTATTGTATTACCTAATTATTATTAATTTATCGTTTACCATTTTTCGTACTGATGTATCAGAAAAACCAAGTCTTTTCGCGTTACGCTAATCACGTTGACACGGGGATGTAACGTCTCATGCGCTTGTAATTTCACCAGCACCAACACCCTTTCACAGCAATGCGAGTGCACCACTGCTTGCTTGGATTACCAGGTGTGGCAGTACTTTCCTGGGCAAACTTGGCATAAGTTCTACTGCTACTTTGTGGTGCTTCTTTCACACCGTCTGGCGGACATGTGAGGGGAATCTGAGGGTACCAACGAACGCGAGCAACAATTTAAACATTATGACAGTTTGTTATCAGTAACGTATGCTCATGAGTCCGTTGGCAGCCGCTCCACACGTCCGCTTGCGAGCACACCGTGTCACTATAATTTGGCAAGACTTGGTGCATTTGCGTAAATAATTATAAGTTGCCAATTTGGAAGTTATTTTAGTTGATATATTTATAAGAGCCGGTGAAAATTTATTGCAAACTTCCTTAGATTTGTAACTATATTGTGATAAAGATAGATTGATAACACTTTATTGCTGACATAAACTCTTCTGACATAAATTTAAATTCTTCTTATCTTGTTTGTTATGTTTTTGAAAATTATATTCTATGTTAATATTATATGTATCTATTGTACAATACTAATGTATGTTCCGTTGTGTTTTAATTTATGTTTATTGTGTATTTCTAGTATAACGCATTAGATAATTCTGTAATGTTATATTTTAGACTTTATAATAATAAATAAATAAATAAACAAAATAACAGAAATCATAAAAAAATATTACACAAGTAACGTGAAACAATGGGCGGTCTTTAAAGCGATCTCTTACAGACAACCTTGGATGGACAAGAAGTAGACGTAAATAAGATTCAAATTCAAATCATTTATTGCACTTATGTTGTATGTAAGATCTTAATTTTAAGCAGAAGTCGCGGGCACGTCAAGTACTTTTATAATAAAGTTACATTATGTACGATAAAATATTGACAGACGGCAGTTTGCCCAAAATACTGCTTAGTATCTTCCGTGAACAAAGATAATTAACTATTTGAATTATTTCATCTCGTAGCTCATCCTGTTTTGATAGATTTCCAAGTTTCCGCAAATATAAAAGTATATTTATGAATATACGAAATATATGGCGCAATATACGAAGTATATGGCGAGTCCACTACACAAATAGCGTATAGCGTGTTACGTATCATGCGCAAGTGATTTCACCGGCACCCACACACTTCCACCGGAGCGCTACTGTGGCCACACTGTATTTACCAGGTGTGGAGGTGAACTTTGCACAAGTTCTACTCTTACTTTTCGTTGCTCCTTTAGCACCACCCAGGGGGACGATTCAAGAGGGATTTCGGTTTATTCAGACATGTCTTGGATCGTAGTGAAGTATACTATATATATATTTAATCCTTGGTTTTCTATTACGATTACTGTTTAGATCTGTAATTATTTGTTGCGAATAAATGTTTTTAATCCTATTTCTTTCTTTGTTTGAATTTAAATATCTTAAGAACACCCGCGAGCTAGTCCACTAACCATTAGGTCTACGGAATCTACCAAAACTCATTTACTTTTAACTTAAACCTTTCTAGAGCAAACCTAAATCCAGTATACATTTGATGTATTCTATATTGGGCAATTTAACATAATAGGTAGAACATATTCATCATCAACGTCTCTCTTCCATTCCATTCCCATCTGTCATAAGTCATCTTTCACACATTCCATCTTATCTTTGATCTACCTCTTGGCCACGCTAAAAAGTATGGTGCGAGAGCGTGGTGGTCCACGGCACAAGACGGTAACATCTGAATGTCGCTGGTTCAAACCCACACGTACAACGAGTTTTCATATGAAAAATTGATGTGCGCAATGCAACGTGAACGGTGAAGAAAAATATTCCCAGGAAACCGGTATGTCTTAGAACCAAATATTTGAAGATATGTGACATCTACCAATCCGGATTGGGATCAAAGCCCATTGACTCTCAATTATCGAGAGTAAGCCGTTGTCCCTGTAGTGGGAACATTAGAGGCTGACACGGATTCTACATAGTATTAAAAAAATGATTATTTGTTCCAGAAAATGCCCAGAGAAGGGGTCGGACTCCCTGCAGATGATCGGCAGCACCCTGCGCGGGGGGATGCCGCCGCGGGAGCCTGCGCGGTTCTGGCCGCAGCTCTGGGCTACCGTCGTCAGGAACCTCCTCCTCAAGAAACGTGACACCCGAAAGACCCTCGCTGTAAGAATTACTAAAGTGACAGGACTAGCTGAAGGCCTACCTGATAATAAGTGGTTACCTTCGCCCTTAACAGACGATCTAGGTCCTCCTACCCAAGTTGCACCCGTCACCCAAGACGGGGGATGTAACGCTTCATGCATCTGTGATTTCGGCGCCACCCTCCCACCGGAACACAGCAACACAAAATAATCACTGCTTGGCCGCAGATTGCAACTCCGTATAAGCAGCGCTGGTGGAGAGTTACACAACCCCACGCCTCCCCAAGGTGTGGGGTATACGCAAAGTATTATACTCCGCGAGAATAGAGGTTTAGAAATGAGATATGAAATTATTGAAGTCCGATTTTCGATTTCTTTTAATCAGCCACTTATAATACATTAGACACTCAAATTAATTATTGATTTACAGGAAGTCCTCGTGCCTCTATACTCTCTGGGCGTGTTGATATTCCTGAAGATGCTGGTGCCAAACCCCAACTTCCCCGAAGTACGGGAGCCGGGCCGTCTGCTCCGCATCCATCCGGACGACGCATTCAAAGACAATCGCACTGTGGCTGTCGTGGCAGATTGGGCCAACGACAACGGCACTGAGGTATGTAGTGTCTGTTTTAACAGTACTTCTTTTTCTTTTCGTGTATGTTGACCACTTAAACGCAGGATTGCTTTGAAATAAATTTAAAAATAAAATATATTTTCACTCAAGCATAGCTTGTACAATGAGAACTATAATAGATAACTTATAGAATACTTTTATATAATTTTTTTAATGTAATACATATTGACACCCAGACACATAACAAACATTTATATTTGTCACGCAAATGTTTGTCCTTAGCGGGAGTCGAACCCACAACCTACAACGCGGAAGGTAGCTACCAATTGCGCTATGAAGTCAGTCTTAATTATACATTGCTTCTGAATAGATCAAAACTATTTATTTAACACAATAACACGACCCAAGATCCGTTAAAGCAAGTAATTGAGTTTCAGATCTCGTTTGATCAAACAGATGATCCAGATCACAAGGTTGATTGAATTTATTGGCGCCCAACGCGGGGCCTTATAATTGTGTATAAGGCCAATAGAGTTACTTCATCTAAAAAGATATTACTCTTCTCTCTCTTTTTCTCTCTCTCTTACACCCGCGTCGTTGTCGTAGCTCCAACGAATTAATTACAAAGATAACAAAGGTAATCAAATTTTATTGGCACTCAACGTGGGTCTATCAAAATTGAGATTTACAATTATCGGTTGATATGCAAGAGATAAAACTCAGCTTTTGATATTATTTACTGATAATCTGAGTGAAATGATTCTACATCCGGTCCGCTGTAGGATGGGTGACCGTTTTGTAGCCTATAAGCGAAATACTTTTGTGTATCGGAAGACTAGTGATGTCGGCAAAAGCTTTGCTAGTCGATAAGTCATGTCTTTGGCCATCGGTCGTGAAAACTTCGATATTAGAGTAGGCTACTCACGCGAAACAACAAGATTCATAACAGAAACGATACAATATTATTGACATCTTCTGTATACATGTATTTCAAGCCAAGTATACTTTGACTTGACTTTGACTTTGATACAAAATATATGTATATTCATGTTCATTTCACACATAGCTCTAGCTCCAAACTTTCAATGAACCTCAACTTGAGACCTGCACGCCATCCTGAGAAAAGGACAAACAGATATACGGACAACGAAGTGATTCTCTATCGTTTTACTTTTGAAATACGGAAACTACAGGAAACAGTTGCCATAAAACATTTGTCTCTTCCAGGGTTTCCTCCAAGACATAAACGAGTTGCTGCTCTCGTCAGGCCAGCACCCAATTCACTGGGTTCCCTACAACAACACGACGGATCTCAACGAGGCCTACCATAGCGACACCAAGAACTTTCCCATAGCAGTCATCTTCGATACCGATCCTGGCAACTTCAACGAACCACTAAGGTGAGTTTATCTTGAGATTTAATTTACTTATTGTAGGTAACGTCAGCTCTTTGTATGTTCCAACTTCTTCTAGCCAGCCCGGGTTTTTTTTTTTTTTTCATTTGAATAAGCGACGCAACGAGCTTAGGTGCTAAGTGGCGACCCCCGCCCATGACAACAGTAATGCAACTCAGTGTAAGATTTGGATCTACACTGAGTTGCATTCATATTTGTGTTCCAAGGGGTATGTGTAGGGAAAACGTGTACCCTTTGATTCCCTACACGTACCCTCTGGGTGGTGCCAAAGCAGCAACAAAAAGTATCAGTAAAACTTGTGCAAAGTTCGCCCGGAGAAGTACTGCCTCCACATCTGGTAATCTGATGCCAAGCAGTGGTGCACTCGCATTGCTGTGTTCCGGTGGAAGGGTGTGGGTGCCGGTGAAATCACATAAGCATGAGTAGTAACATCCCCGTCTCGGGCGACCGGCGCAACGGGGTGCAACTTGCGCCGTCTTATTCTTCGGTCGGAGGACCTGAGTCGTATTACTGTTATGGGCGGAGATAACCACTCATCATCAGGTGGTCCCGTTACCTATGTTACATAAAAAATAAATAGATAAGGGATGAATGTATTGAAGTCGCTTTTCGATTTTAAAATCATGCACTTGTCTTTCAGATATACGATCCGAACTAACCCATCCCACGCTGGCACTCCATCCACACGGATGCTGTTCACATCCCCCGCTATCTGCCGCGAGGGTACCGGCCGGAAAGACTGGTCTTCTGACTGGTCGCGCGGGGGCCAGCTCATCCCACTGTCGGAGGTTCAAAGCGAGCAGACGTGCCCTGTTCTGCAGTATTACTACTCTGGCTTCCTGGCGCTGCAGACGATGATTGACTACGTGAAGATCAAGGTACAACAAGCTCGTTATGTTTATCTGGATGATCTTTACCGTTTGAGTTAGGTAACTCTCTGCCCGGTCGACAGTTGGATGGGTCACCGGTCCCGGTCCCGGTTCTTCAAGTTGGTACCGTGGAAGTACTCGATGAGGGGGGGAGGGGGCAAACTTCTTTGGTCACCCCCTTCCTATAATCTCACAAAGCTTTGTGAAAGACTTCTTTTTAATGTGATTAAGTTGACGAGACGAGCTGAAGGCCCACCTGATGTTAAGTGGTTACCTGCAATATGACTTAGGTCCTCCCCGACCGAAATATGAGAAGACCCAAACCGCACTGAGTTGCGCCCGTCACGTTTTTTTTTTTTGTTGTTTTGGGAATCAAAGGGTACACACCTATGGACGTGAGAAACTTGAGATCTAAAGGAATAAATGAGTTTCAGTTTGATTCTAAGGGTACTCTCCTATAAACGTGGGCAACTTAGTCCCCATTTGTGATTGCTAAGGTTATTTACTGATTTCCATTTCCAGAGGGACACAGACGCAAAGATCCCCCCTCCCCGGATAGACCTCCGGCAGTTCCCGAAGCGGCAGCACACTGGCGACTGGCTGGTGATCTTCCGCGTGATCATGCCCATGTACATGGTGATGACCCTCTCGCAGTTCATCACGTACCTGCTGATGTTTGTCGTGGGGGAGAAGGAGAAGAAGATAAGGGAGGGGATGAGGATCATGGGCCTCCGGGATTCGGTGTACTGGTGAGTGGAAACTGGATGCTCCTTATTTCTTACTAGCAGCCCGTCCCGGCTTCGCACGGGGTAGACATAACGCACGGGGTAGACGGGGTTTGGATATAAAACACTTTTTTTCATGTAGTGACATAACTATTATACAATAGTTGGACATATGCTACCGCGGAGTTTTTTGTAGATATTATGATGTTCTTCAATATTGTTGTACATTATTTTGTTCTATCGCTAATAGTTTCGGCAGCGCATTCGACGAAAGACATTTTAAGACTCATTTTTCTACACCTACGGTTACATTGTTAAAATTTTACCAAGGATCCCTAATTTTTTTCAAAATGAAATGTATCCTATATCAAATTGGAAGAATGTAGCATTCTATTGGTGAAAGAATTTTTTAAATCGGCCCTGTACTTTTTGAGCCTATTCATTACAAACATACAAACATAGGTACAAATCTTTCCTCTTTATAATATTAGTGTAGATTTTGATGATAATTATATTGTTTGTGGTGGGAGAAGCGGAAAATTCTTTTATTCTATTTTACCTCTTTTATTCTATTCTTTTATTTAACCTCTTTTATTCTATTTTAGTAAATTTCCTACCTGTTGTTTGAGGAGATTGTATTTACGCGTTTTGTATGTATGAGGTTTTAATCCAATATTAGTTGTTCTATTTGGTTGCTTATCATTTAGAACATGATATTCGAGAAAAGAAATTAAAAAGTAAGAAACTGTATCTCGTCATTTTTTCAAAACTATGTGTACAAGAAAATGAGTGGAACTGATGAAAAATTAACATGTTTAAGTTTTGTACAACATAGAAAGAATACGGCACAAGCCGCATTACAAATTATCATAATAATATTAAATTATCATTAATCATCTTATCTTTCCCACAGGGGCTCCTGGTTCCTGATATACGGGGTCTTTGTCATGGTACTGTCCGTCGTCAGCACAGTTCTACTGTTCACTTTGAAGGTGAGTTGTGTTTACATACTGCTGTAATGACGGAACAAGCTGAAGGTCCATCATATGGTAAGTGGTTACCTCCGCCCATAACAACAGCAACACAAACTTGGTCATCAAGTCGCATCCCGTTCCACCCGTCACCTGAGACGGGGATATTACGTCTTATGCATCAATCAAGGTCATCGACTTTTATTATAAAAACTTATTATACACCTGCCCTTTCTAATCATTAATTTAGTCATTTTACTTTTTGTTGTAGCTTCTTAACTGACAAACTACCATAATATTTGAAATATTTTTTTTAATATCTATAAGACATTTATTATTAGTCTATAAGACTATTATTTAATTTGTTTTCTTTTCCAGGTTTTCCAGCACTCATCTTACATCCTCATCTTCTTGCTGATGCTGCTGTTTGGCTTCACCATCATCACATTTGCGTTTATGCTGACGCCGTTCTTTGATAAAGCCAGGGTAAGTTCAACAGTCCTTCAGTTCTAAAAATGAAATTATCACAAAATCTGATATTTGGTTATTGAATCCGAACAGCCTGATTAATATCAAAGCTAGCAATGTTGATCAGGACCCTGGGAACAACTCCATGAAATTCCACCGTACATAAACCTGCTTTATTATAAAAAAAACCCTTCGAAATTGGGCCATTTATTTTTGAGATATGTGACCTCAGAGAAATTGAACAAATCACCACAGACAGACAACCCTCAGATATAAAACAAACTTTTTAGTGGGGGGTTAAAAATAACTGCGGCTCAGACTGAGCATAAAGTTGGATAGTATTCAACGCTGGATTCCTGTCAGATTCAGTTCAGTGATCTATTGCTGTTTTGACCAGGATCACGTGCTCACTCCATCACTTGATCGTATAAAATATCTCTTCCAGACGGCCGGCATCGTAGGAAGCTTCGCTGTGAACTTGATGAGCGGGCTATACTTCATCCAGGTCTTCGTGTCCAATGCGGATTCCCTCGCCTTCTGGTTCGTGTCTCTCATCAGCTCCAGCTGCTACGCGCTGGCTATGGACAAGGTAATCACGTGTAGGTTCTACTAGAAGGTTAGAATTCCAGACTACTACAGGTCTTTCCGAAGAAAATTTATAAGTTACTCGTTGCTTGTACATCATAAGTCAAGTGTAAGACTATTTTGGATTAAAAATAATATAATAGAAGGTAATTTATCTCAATCATTCGTGTCTTTCATCAGCTCAAATTGCTATGCTATGGACAAGACTCTTACATTTTTGCTATTTTATATAGTTATTTGTATTACTATAATAATTATTTTACATCTCTCCTCTTTCGTTTCTTATTACCTTGATCTGCTACGCCGTGATTGCTACGACAAGATAATGGTAAAAATGTTAGTCTTGGATGTTAGAAAAGTGTATATGTGTGTGTGTATCCATGGCAATCGCAGCACAGTCGATAACGCAGGATATATTTATGCGTTTGTTTTTTTAGGTTGTTTTATATAAGTAGGAGATTCAATATTCCATTTGTTTCATATGAAAACTTCATCAGTTAAATGTTCCATATTTTATGGTATTTTTTTACTGGTTTCCTTCTTTCAGGCCCTAGTCCTCGACATGGCCGGCCAGGGTGTGACCTGGGAGAATCTTTGGAGTGGCCCCGGGGTGCCTTTTGGCGGCAGTCTCATCATGATGGCTATCGACACTGTTCTGTATGGCCTCATCGCTTATTGGCTCGATGCTGTTCTGCCTAGTAAGTTCTTAAACACTTAATATCATTCTATTTTATTATGAAAACTGAAGAGTAAAGGATTCAGTGTTATTTGAATATCAGAATCAGTCCACTGCTGGACAAAGGCCTCTACTTATAAGCCTCATTGCGCTTTTTCTTTCTACCAAAATTAAACCATTAATTGTTATTATAAAATTTGTGCTCAGGTGAGTACGGCATCAAGCAGAAGCCCTGGTTCTGCTTGATGCCGTCGTACTGGTTCGGAAGCCGGCGGGGCCGCGTCTCCACCGTCCACTTCCACTCCAATGGAGACTCGCATCACAACAAGGACGTTGAACCTGTGCCCAAGTGAGTACACTGTATCTATATCCAGGTGAGTTCACTCTACCTGTTCCTTTGTAAGTTTTCCATCAAACAGAAGCTCTGATTCTTCTCGTTGCCGTTGTACTTGCTCAGCTGTTGGTGCTGTCTCCTCGCCATTAAATTCCTGTTAACCTCTGCCCAAGTAAGTATAGTACACTGTACCTATGCTTAGGTGATCATCATATCGAGCAGATCCCTTAAATCGGCTGCTAGGCTAAGAATGTTTATTAAGATTTAATTGAATTATTTACACACAAGTGGCCTGGCTATGGTCCTTATCTAATAGTGTCATCATTGACCACATGACTTCACAATTTAAGAACATCGCTGACAGTCAAACATCTTCTGTCTTTCCCAGAGAGCTCCACGACAAGGAGGCCATTAGAATCGTCGGCCTCCAGAAATCGTTCCGCCACTGCCGTCGTCCTGAGATGAAGGCTATCGACGGGATCGATCTGAGCATCTACGAGGGCCAGATCACAGCGGTCCTAGGACACAACGGTGCTGGGAAGAGCACGCTGTTTAATATCCTGACTGGTCTTACTGCGCCCTCAGCAGGGACTGCGTATGTTTACGGGCTGGATGTCAGGTAAGCTTATTATTTTTAAATAACTTCAAAAGAAGGTAGAGGTTATAAATTCGGCTGTATATTTTCTTTTGCATGTTTGTTACGCGATTTCCTCAACAATTGTAAAGCGATTTGGATTGTTTTTTAATTAAATGGGATTTGCCTGCATTGCATTCGTGAAGAAATTTCACCTCAAAAATAAGAAAATAAGTGATGAAATTATTGAAGTGTGTTAATTTGATTTTTGGATCAGTAAATTTACCTGTTATTCTGTTCGGAAAGCACTCGTATACCGCCTTGTCAGGGGGAGACAGAACGGTAATGTGGGAGGCAATTGGCAGAACATGGAGCTCCAGTGACTCCGTAGCTCACATCATTTCCGGTGCCTCCTACAAGGCACATTAGGTGGGGGTCCACCTTAGTTGTTGAAGGTCAGAGATTCCTACGACAATCCTTAAGTAAATTTATTCTTTGCAGGGATCCAAATGACATGCTGGAGATCCGACAGATGACCGGAGTGTGTCCGCAGCAGGACGTACTCTTTGACCTGCTTTCTGTGAGAGAACATCTGCAATTCTTCGCCACTGTGAAGGTATGCAATAAAAAATAAATTAATAATTAATCACGGATATCTCACACAGAGCCATCTAGCCCCAAACTAAGCATAGCTTGTATAATGTAAACTAAATAACCGATAGAATATCCATACTACTTTTTTTTAAATACATACACAGGATGACTTGAGTCGTCATTCACAGGTGTGAGAGAAGACTCAAGTCATCCTGTTGCGCCTATCAACCAAGAAGGGAATGTAACGTCTTTTTTTATGTTATTGCGTGACGGAACGAGCTGAGGGCCCACCTGATGGTAAGTGGTGACCCCCGCCTATGACAACAGTAATGCGCGCGACTCGGTATGAGATCCAAATCTTTACTGAGTCGCATTCATCCTGCTGCGTCCATCACCCGAGACGGGGATGATATGTCTCATGCGTTTGTGATTTCAACGGAATTCATACCCTTCCACTGGAACACAGCCTTGCTGCTATCCGCGCCGTAATGGGGCCAACACGACACGGCGTCGATCTCATACTTTGTTAGAGAAGGATCTGAATCGTATCAACATCGGGTGGTTGGTCAGCTTATTGCATCCATTAAGTTAATAAAAAAACCGTAATTTTTGGGCCAGCACTAATGTGTTTTTGGTTTTTAGGGAGTGCCAACGAGGCAGGTATCGGAGTACATCCACAAGTCGCTGGTGGAAGTTGGTCTCCACGATCAGGTTGGGGTGTTCGCGAAGCATCTCTCTGGGGGGCAGAAGAGGAAACTTAGTATAGCCATCGCAATGATTGGAGATCCCAAGGTATATATAGCAGGACAACTCAATCAGGAAGATTTCCATTTCACCAAACTATATTCTTATAGTTCTTTTTAGTGACGTGTCTAAATAATTTCGTTTACAATTAATCATTTAACAAAACAACGGGTTCGAAGGACCATATAAAATAGGGTCCCAGAAAATCGTCCCAAAATCACGTCAATAAAACGTTGAGAAATGTAAGCATATCTTCATGAATATAATTAGTGAGTGCTCTCAAAGGCGATTCGTTGTCACATTCACCAAAACGCAACGATAGCGCGATTCAGGACGTTTGCATATCACCGAAATTAAGATTTTTGACTTTTACTTTATTGCTGAGTCTCCCCGCTCTCATAACATGTATTTCCAGATAATAATCCTGGACGAGCCGACAGCAGGCGTGGACCCAGTTTCCAGGAGGCAGATGTGGCGGATCCTTCAGCGCGCCAAGCAAGGGAAGGTGCTGCTCCTCACCACCCACTTCATGGACGAGGCGGACATCCTGGGGGATCGGAAGGCGGTCATCAGCAAGGGCAGGGTGAGTTTGTCTTGCCGGTAGCCCCGTAGCCCCGTCGTACCAAGAGGCCGACGTGGCTTAATACCTGGGACCGACATCTTAATGTGCCCTCCGAAGCACGGAAGCGCTCAGTTCAAATGGTCACCCATCCAACTTCTGACCGGGCCGAAAGTTGCTTCACTTAGTTGATCGGTAAGGAACCGCTAAGCAAGCAATTATTTAATATTCTGTTCTAGGTTCGATGTGCTGGGACATCGCTATTCTTGAAAAACAAGTTCGGCATTGGATACCACTTGACTCTAGTTTTAGATGGTAAGTTATCAATTCATAAACGTGTATTTATCCACGTGATTATGTTTGGATGGGGGGATGGGGGGGGGGGGTAGCCTCATATCTCACCACATATCACCAGGGGGGTGGGGGTTAAAATCAGATCATTCGGCTGCATTTTTTTTAATATTTGTGACCGGGAACGGAGGTTAACCGAACCGAATGAACCGATTTTGAAATTTTTTTTTTTATTTGATTGGATACGCTTTCCGAAAAAAATATAGGACCAATTTTTTTTTTCTAAATATGTCATTCAAATAAACAAAATTGCATATTTTGGTTTCCTGTGACTTTCTTCGCCCGTTGTATACCAATTTGAATACTTATTTGTAAAAATGCCCCACCATTTTGGGTATTAAGGGCAAGAAGTAAAGGATGAAAGTATTCAAGTAGGCTTTTTTCGATTTTATATCAGTTACTTGTGTAATATAAAAAGACAGAGATTGGGACAGACATTCAAAGAGTTTTCCTGCCTAGGGGCTTGCCGAGAGCATCAGATCACCCGACTCGTCAGAGGTCACGTGCCGAGAGCAGAGAAGGCTAGAAGACACGGCAGGGAGCTGTCGTACATCCTCCCGCATTACGCGGTCCATTTGTTCCCACCACTGTTCCTGGCCATTGAGCAGGAAATCAAAGAGAAGACCAGTCGTCTAGGTAAGTCTACTGACCGTTGATAGAATTTCTGCAGGATAGTCGTTGGCCGCAACCTCTCCGCAGCCAGTTTTAAGAATGCGAAGAGCTTGCGGCCAACTACGCAACAGAAAACCAAATTTTTCAAGGTTTTTTATTTATTTACCTGTAAAGCAGGCTCAAATTTATTTGATAAACAAGCAAACGAATATTATTATGAATATTATTCGAAGAGTTATTCTTGGCTTCCTGTTTAGGCTAAGTCGGTACCGAGGGCATCTAAGTACGAAAAAGCGGATATTTAGTTATATCTTGTTCAAATATGATAATAGTTGTAATATTGTAGTAGTCAATATTGGTACTGTACATTTAATTACAACATACATTTAAACACTAACTAATACTAATTCATATGGAATGGATAAAATGACAAAGGTTTAATTATTATATTAAGTATTGTAACATCAGCTAAACATCAATATAACTGTAGTTCTTCTATAGTAAATGACATAGTTATTTTAACTGTATCGTTTTTCGAACGAAATATATTATTATATTTGCTTACTAGCAGCCCATCCCGGCTTCGCACGGGGTAGTGACATAACTACAATAGTTGGACATATGCTACCGCGGAGTTTTTTGTAGACATTATGATGTTCTTCAATATTGTTGTACATTATTTTGTTCTATCGCTAATAGTTTCGGCAGCGTATTCGACGAAAGACATTTTAAGACTCATTTTTCTACACCTTCGGTTACATTGTTCAAATTTTACCAAGGATCCCTAATTTTTTTCAAAATGAAATGTAGCTTATGTCAAATTGGAAGAATGTAGCATTCTATTGGTGAAAGAATTTTTTAAATCGGCCCTGTACTTTTTGAGCCTATTCATTACAAACATACAAACATAGGTACAAATCTTTCCTCTTTATAATATTAGTGTAGATGTAGATAAGCTGTCAAGAAAGCTGATAGCAATAGAAATACACTTTATCTCTTTCCAGGTATAACAAGCTACGGAGTATCAATGACAACTCTTGAGGAAGTGTTCCTTTCCCTGGAAGGAGAGAACGCTGAGGAAATAGAGGCAGTGGAAGGAGTGTCCTCAGTGAAGCTAGTGCGAGCCAGGGCATTATCCAGAAGTTTATCATTGCAGAGCAAGACTCTTAGCTATCAGGTGAGATATATAAAAAAAAAACAATAAGAAAATGTGAAGACAAGAACATTATTAAAAAGGTTAAAGTTTGTATGCGTGTGTATGTTTGTTACCCTTTCACGCTCAAACGGCTCAACGGATTCAGATGAAATTTAGTACCAGGATAGCTTATATCCTGGATTATCACATAGGCTACTTGTGATCCCGGAAAAGTACAGTGTTGCCATTGGATGGCCCCGCGAAGCGCAGATAGTAATTAATGATCCAACAATCCAATTTCTTTGCAGGAACTAAACGACAAAGACCCCCCGAAGACAACATCCCTGCCGACACCGCCCGCCTCTCACGCGCTTCACTCCACCAACCACGGGGTGGAACACGTCAAAGTAAGTTTGACTTTAACTCCTGTAAAATTGAGGATGTCATGTTTGAAGGCTGGGTATGTCTGTGGGAAGTGAGACTGTAACCTCTCCAATCGGGATACTTGTTAGAACATCTAAGAAGTGGAAATGGTGGTGTTTGGTGGAATTTGTTAGTGATTTTTCCAGAATCAAAGGTCTGATACTTATCGAGAAGAATAAAAAAAATAAAAGTAAAAATTCAAAAAATTCTCCGTTAGTTTTGCGTCTTTAAATTTGTTTCTATAGAGAGAAGCAATTCGGCAAACTGGAGATAACAAAATCTGGGATACAGTTTGGTACAGTTTCACCACATTTTTTATATTAAATTGGGTGTCCAGTTTCCGAATTTTGAATCCCTACAGGTACCCCCTTGGTGTTGCTTTAGGAGCAACAAAAAGTAGCAATAGAACATGTGCAAAGTTCGCTCGGAGAAGTACTGTCTCTGCATCTGGTTGTCTGCTGTCAAGTGGTGTTGTGTACCAGTGGAAGGGTGTTCATTCAGCTCGTCTCTTCACTTCTAATACGAATATTAAAAAAACCTATAAATTTCAGGTGGTCCCAGAAGTGACGGTGTCCGTGGACGCTCTCAGCGAGATCGTGAAGACCAACCCCGCCTGCTGGAGGACGTTCTGCGCCATGGTCTACATCAGAACCGTCAGGATGATCAGAGACCCGTACAAGCTTTATGTCATGATCTTCATGCCTATAAGTAAGTGTCTTGAGAAACCTTGAACACTTCAAGGTTGACCAGTTCTCTGTATGCAAGAAAATGGAAGAAAGCAAGTGCTCAGGTTTTTTACTCTAGTTTTATTATATTATTATACATTCTTATTGTTATTTTTATATAAGATGGCGGTTTATCTTATTGCTTTAAACAAGCAATTTTTGTATATATATTTATATCGCGTATCTCGGAAACTGCTCTAACGGTTTGGATGAAATTTTGTATTTAAATAAGATTTTGCTGTTAAAGTTTACCTGTATCATTGTGTTAGTTGTAAAAACCTTATTTTTTACAAATAAACGTTTTACATTGAGAAAAAACTGTGCACTGCCGTGGTTTGGAGGGCACGTTAAGATGACGGTCCCGACTAGACTAGACTAGTTGGAGGTCTTTGGGCGGCTTAAGAACTCCGACACCTGATTTGGCACTTATTTACGCGAAAGAAGAAGAATATTAAATATACGATACGTCCTTAACCATGGGACATGAAGATGGTTCATTCCATGCATCTGTAATTTCACTGCCATATCCTTTTAACCTGGAAATTGAACCTGCACCCATGAATTCATCGTTCATATACCTGTTAATTCCATTAACATTACCTAATTTATTAATGTTCATAATCTTTTTTATTATTTCAGTTTCGTGTGCCTTGGGGCTCTACATGAAATCCAAGCAAATAGTTTTCTTTCGGATGCAGCCACTTAAATTGGACCCTAACGCCTATTTCAACAAGACTCCTCTCGCCTTGTACAGCGAACAGAACAATCTAAAGCAACTGACAGACTTTAAAGACTCGTTAGAGTATTTAGGTGCTAACCCTATAGTGGATTTCGACGGGAATTTTTCTAGTTTTTTAAATATGGAGAATTTTGGTGCGTTTAGTATGAAGGATAGTGTACTACCGTATGGGGATGTCATGGCCTACTACAACAGCACTTATACCCATGGATTACCTATTATTATCAATTTGTTAGATAATAGTCTTTATAAGTAAGTATTAGTGGTTTTCTATACAAATAAATAAATTTTAAGTGTCTGTTTGTAATGTCTTAATAACAGAATATTGCTAAATGCATTTGAAAGTATATGACATATAACAAAAAACAAATTTATTAAAAAGCTTAAATAAAAAGGAAACATCACTTAAAAAATATATGATCCTACTAAATTTATTCTTCTTATAACTAAGTTTAGCGCTTGTTCAAGCCCTATCCGGCCTTACATGGGGTAGAACCAGCACGAAACCCCTCATGGAAGGATTACTTCCTTTCGCCTTTCTCCTTTCACCTTTTACAATGAACATATTACATGTAATTTTTATAAATAATAGGCTTAAAATTTTGTCTCGGTTTTTAAATTTTCACTTTCTTTAAGAAAGGTATGTCCCTTTGACAAAGGGAATCCTAACGTTGTTGTAGCAAGTGTTATATTTCAGGGCAATGATGGCGGCGTCCGGTCTAATAGAAAGCTTCAAGCCTATTGAGGTGTTTGTGCACCCATTCCAACAGACAGAGCAGCAGGAAGAGTTTAAAATAGGCAATGTGATATGCGCCATATTTGTGGGAATGATATTCGCACTGGTTCCTGTCACTCTGGCTGTGGATATCGTTTACGATAGAGAGGTATGCCTATAGTTATAATATTATGAAGAGAAAATATTTAATTATTTGTATGTTTGTTTGTATTTTTTTAATGGATTATTCCAAAATTTGCCTGACTAATAATGTAACCCAAGGTATCAAAAAAATTTAAGTACTTATCATTATGCACAAAAAATATATTATAATTAAGTCACAATAACAGCTATTTGAAAGTATTCAATCTGTCGCAGTATGAGCGTACAGACCTATGTTTAGGCTGATATAAAGTTAGCACATTTTAATTTCATTTGATTTTTCTATTGCGTATCATCACTTTGCTATTGATTAACAGTAGACCGAATTATGCGTACCTACCCATCCATCTAATTTACAAATATTTCTTATTATTAATACATGGATAAATTGGCATTATTTATTATGTTGATTATGTATACATTAAAAAAAATACTGACTTTTCTATTTTTTTTGTTTCATTATATTGATGACTTTATTTCTGTACTATGAATGAATGTATGCATTTAAATAAAAAAATGGTATTATTCTACCAGTTATATAGTTATCGTATTTTTCGTTCCGTTTCGTATATTTTTCGTTTGGGGCTAGGTTGAATGTAAATGAACATTTATTTATTTTCGCAGATAAAAGCCAGGAATCAACTGAGGATAAATGGATTATCCATGTGCATGTATTTCCTCACGTTCTTCACCATTCTTACTGTAATCATGTTGATAACTACCGCTGGAGTATTAATACTGGTAAGCATCCGATAATTGCATAATTGTTAGTATTAAATAATATGACGAATATCCTAAGAAAATACCCGAGCATTTTTACCGTCATCATCAACTTTACCGGATTCGCGCGTCCAACGAACGCGTGTGTCTCATATCATTATCATTTTAGTCGTAAATCAAATATTTCAATAAACTATCTACATATATATCAAACTATTATCCTTTATCAAATCAAGGCTCTACATCTTTATGGTTCTTCTAGCTGGATTTTAACCATCAGTTGTATATCACTCAGTGTGTGAAATTGATTGATTGTAAAAATAACTTTCTGATAGTAATTCTCCTTCCAGGTAGTCATCAACGACGTTCCAAGCTTGAATAATCCGTCAGCTATTTTCATGCTGATAATCCTTCTAGTCTTATACAGTCCTTCTGCGATCCTCTTCAACACCTGCCTCTCGTACATCTTCGACAAGATGGACTCCGCTCAGAGCATCATGCCTAACATTACCACTTGGGTTGGAGTCATTCCGTTCATTTTAGTTGCTGTGTTGGATACTTTTAAGTGGGGTAAGAATTCATTCTATAGAACTCTGCACCACCAAGCATCAGTGAAGCATCACTGATGCTCACTATAAACATTATTTCATTTTTAATATAGACTTAATTGTATCCCGATAGTGTACTATATTAATTAACAAAAGGTTCCCTTTGCAGGTAGTGATATAGCATTCTACTTGCACGTATTCTTCAGTTTCGTGGACGTCATGTATATTCCATACGCCATAATTTATTATGTGGATAGGTGAGTTTCGCGAATATATCTCGGAGAGTTTTTTGTTTTGTTTAGCGGCTGTAAAATCACTGCGACTATACAATCCATTATATAAACAATCAATATACAGTCCATTGTGAGCGCCACCTTGGATAACGAAAAATCTCCGAGAAGTTTCTTATCTAATTCTTCCCCTCGGGTTGGGCCATTAGAAATGGCACAGACGTAAACTTAACAAATGGTTAAACATGAAAATTGATTGGCAAAATTTCCTATTTTTATTATTTAACTTTTTTTTACTCTTTGCATGTAAAGTGCACGATTATGTTTTCTTATGCGTGTAAAATGCCATAACATAAGCAAAGCCAATTATCACAAAGCTTCAGATAAGTTCTAATCTGTAATACATTTCAGGGTATATGTGACCTGTAACCTTCGTGATCCATGTACCAATCCATCTCTATGGAGCTATATGACGGCGGAAGTATGTGTGCTGGTCTGTGCCATGTTGTTCCACATACCGGCTTCTGGAGCCGCGCTGAGGGCAGCTGATGCTCTGAAGGCAAACGACTGCACTCTTAATTGTGGTGTAAGTTGATTTTGTACATTGGTGGATTGGAAAATCTAAGAGCTCCAAAATCTGACAGCAAAACGTCTCTGGTCCTATTCTAAGATCTAAGTTGAATCACGTTGCGCCTGTCTGAGATGGAGATGTAACATCTCATGCACCTGTAATGTCGCTGGTGCTTAAAAGCTTCCACCTGAACATAACAATGCGGGCACCACTGCTTGGCGGCAGATGACCATGTGCGGTGGCAGTACTTCTCCGGATGAACTTGTCACAACTTAGCTAATGCTTCTTTGGGTTGCACCACGCGGGAGACACGTGTATAAACCATAAAAGTCTTCTTGTAGTCTAACCCCCTTGCACAGCACGAGAGTTTAATCACTTGATAATTAAAAGCCGCATTTTATTACCATAAGAAAAACCTTAAATCTAGAGTAAGAGTTATGATGAGAGTATATTTAATTCTATACTATTATATTCCTTAGATGAGATAAATATATAACTTCAATAATTTATCATTTAGGTATTAATTATACTGAAAATAAACAATTCAAATTAAAATTGAAATTGCACTCTTCACAGAGAAGAAGAGCTTCCACCGAAAAGTGCGACGTAGAAGCAGAGGTGGGCAGCGAGGGAAGAGAAGATGAAGACGTGAGACGGGAGAGACGACGCGTCGCGTCCATCCTCAGACAACCAGCTCAGAATGCTCCACCATTAGTGGTCCATGTGAGTACAGCATGTTTGGCAACTGTGGGATGTCCTATTGTGCACCCGCCCTGGATTCCCACAGTTGTACAGTATATGTGACGTAGGTCATAATACAATTCATTATCTAACGTAATCTAAATGATTACCGAGTGATTCTTGTATGTTGGGCGCAACGGGGTGCGACTTGGGTCTTCTCACACTTCAGTTGGGTTCAAATTTTGGATGAAGCTGATATATATGTAGCTGCAGCATCAAACTGTGTCCCCTGACTTTGTTATCATCAGTTTTCTGAATATGTTTCCCACGAATGAAGCAAATTTAAAAACGTATTCACGTCAAAAGAATTCAGTCAACAGCTCATGTGGCTACACCAATTGTTATCTTTTCAGAATCTTCGCAAAGTGTACAAAGTGCGAACTGGTAGCGGGGGCTGCTGGGAGCCAGAATCAGACACCGTGCGCTGCGCTGGATTACAGCGACTTAGCCTAGCAATAGAGGGTGGAGAGGTGTTTGGTCTGCTAGGACACAATGGGGCCGGGAAGACTACAACTATGAAGATCATTACCGCAGAAGAGAGGCCAACAGTTGGCACGGTGAGTAGCTCAGCTGCAAGTGAATCTACACTTGATATTCCTATTGGAATACTAAGTCAAATCAAATTTAAGTCTTTATTTCGGTTCAATTAAACAACTTATTTTACGCAAAATGTGAGACCTCGATTCCGAAAAATGGTAATGAGCTGATAATCTTTAAACGCCTGAACAGATCTTCATAAGTTATAGGTAGGAACCATCTCGATGACTTCAGCTTTCAAATAGAAAAACCGAATCTAATCATCCTTTCAGAAACTATAGTGCCACAGACATATACGCTGATACATACTACAAGCTAATACTCCTCTTTTTCGGTGGGGGTTAAAAATGTCAACGTCATTTTTTTAATAAGTAATGTGTTTTTATTGACATTTATTGTCGCTTTATAAAACGCTCATTCAACAATCCAATTTCTTGCATTGCAATAAAACCCTTTTATACAATTCTTGGTTTCAAAGTCTATAACGGACTTAGGTAGAATCATTTTTTGTGTTTTATATGTTACGATTAACAAAAAAAAAACCGTGTATAAATTATCTTCTCTTTCAGGTGATGTTAGGCAATCAAAACATAGTAGACTCCCAGGCATCAGCGTTCCGCTTGCTCGGGTACTGCCCGCAGCATGACGCATTGTGGAAGAACGTCACCATTCGCGAGCATATTGAGTGTTACGCCGCGATCCGAGGCGTTAGCACGAGCGATATACCTAGGTAAGTTTTGTTCTGATATTGGCGCCCCAACGTGTGACAAATTTACTATGTAAAAAAAAAGTTAATTACGATATTTGACTTAGGTCTTAAACTTAATTGACTACTGTTATCATCATTATAATAAATAATTATACATAAACGTAGTGAAATTATTCAACTAAATTTGTTTGTGTTATTAGTATATATAAATTCATCATCTCCCTGCCTTTATCCCACACACTGAGGGGTTGGCACAACATGTATTTTTCTTCCATTTCCCTTTGTCAAAGTCAGAGTCCCCATTTAAGTACTCTTCCCAGTTAAATATTTAAGATACCATCCAAGATGGATTGTGTGAAAGATGATTTGAGTCTTGTCTTACTACTTATTATATAATATTGTATACAGAATAGTAGACGCGTATCTGAACGGCCTGCAAATAATGGACCACGCCGGCAAGAACGCGGAGGAATGCTCGGGGGGCACGAGACGGAAGCTCTCGTTCGCGCTCGCGATGGTCGGCAGTCCACGAGTGGTGCTGCTGGACGAGCCGTCCACCGGGATGGACCCTCGGAGCAAGCGCTTCCTGTGGGACACCATCTTGGCTAGCTTTCAGGTGAATCTTTGGCTGACTGATGATGATCATGGAGGGTCGGATAGGGTCGGAACAAGCGCTAAATTGTTTTAGTCTTATGTGCTATGTTTATGTCTGGTCCAACCCTAACCGGCCAACTCGAGGGGAAGAAAGACATGAAACATAACGTGGTCGCAAGGATGGTCCTGCGTCAAGAGTGGAGCAAATTCATTCCCGAGCTTTTTTGTCGTCAAGATGGTGTTTCAAAATAAGATTATAAGTTTATTTTGAAAGAGAATTATAATTGCATTTTATTATTTACAGGGCAAAAAGGGTGCTATACTCACAACACATTCCATGGAAGAGGCGGATGCTCTCTGTTCACGAGTGGGCATTATGGTGAAAGGGGGTCTGCGGTGTATCGGGTCCACGCAGCATCTCAAGAATCTGTACGGCGCCGGGTACACGCTGGAGATGAAAATCGGACAGGGTGGGCAGAAGGCGCAGGAGGCTGAGCTGTCCATGTCACCCTCTCTGAGCTCTACGCAGGACGAGCCCTCGTTGGGGGAGGCTGATGAAGGTGAGTGTATTGTACTCACTGGAAATAAAATCAGACATTATGAACAGAAGTACAGCAAGACCTTTTCATGTGACACTGAGGTCTTTGCTGAATTAGCAGTCGTCGGTAAAAGATACTGACAAAAGCATTTTTTGAGTCCCTTGAGATGGAATAAAGTTTGCCCTGGTTGGCTGACATTTGAAATTACTTACTAAATAAAGTTATAAGACAGGGCACCATAACTGTAATTCAGCGTAAAACAGTTCAACTTATTCAGGGAGTTCTATAATAATGTTATTCTTTGGTTCTGAGTTTGTTCTATTAACCCTATCTAAAAAGAGAATCAATATCGAATTTTGACTATTTCTGAAATGGTTATTGTTGTTGCCCATAGATGGCATGGTCACGCTCGATTTATTGACTCTAAACTCTATGAAGTGTTCAGGTGACAACTTTTATATAGTGGTTGGTAGCGATAGCGACTTTTTAACTAATCGTTTTGAATTATAGTGCTCGCGGGGAGACCCAGCGTCCATGGGGTGTGATAACCACTTACCAGGATAGCGGTCTAACAACTCGCAACTTTGGAAGTTTTACAATAGTATTATTTTTCCAGGGGGTTCCGGTGGTGGTTCCCAATGTGCGGGCACAGAGGCTGAGACCGAGTTGGTAGATGCGAGTATACTCACGCCGCTTGTAGGCGGCAAATCTCCTCCAATCCCACATCATCATCACAGGTAACAACACTGTAAAACAAAATACTGTAAAATTACAAGTCGTTTAAGTGAAAATAAGACTTCGCTAATTAAGTCGTATCAAGACTTACTCTGCAAATAAATAGAATCCCACCACCAGTGGTTTCTTATCTATTATTCCCCTTGAATCTATGGCTAATATATTAGATAATAGAATAGAAGTAGATAAGTTTCGTTTATGAATAGGGTCCATAGCCTTCCATGCCCAAAGTATCCAAGAAGAAATCGGGCAAGTGCGTGATGGACTCGGGCATCAAAGGTTTCGTTCAAACTTGTAGGTTACGTGTTACCTGTAGGTTTTTCAGGTACCTATAATTTTTTTGTGATTTGGCCACAAATTTATGGTTTTTGGATTTTTCCCTTTACTTGTGCTATAATACACTGATTCTGCCAAATTTCATGATTAGTAGATGGGAAGTACTTGTACCCTTACTTCCTTTTTCCTTATGAAAGCCTTAAAAATACATAACATGTTAACGCGTTAGAACGGAGTCAAGCGGCGGAGGCGCAGGAGCGGAAGCCGCTATAGCGCTGGTCGCCAACCTGTTCCCCTCAGCGGTTCTGGAGGAGAACTTCGCGGACCGACTCGTCTTTTCCGTCCCGCAGTCTGCCGTCTCCAGCCTGGCCAGGTGTTTCCAGCAGATTGAGCAGGGTGAGAATACTTATGACACACTCAAGTGGCATATTATTTATTCTAGATAGGTGTTGCCAGCACTTAAAACTGGGTGACGAAACTATTACGGTAAGGAAACTTATCACACAGCCAAGGGGTATAATTACTATATATAGGTGTTGCCAGCAATTTAAACTACTACATGGAAATATAATTTGCTAAGTTGACCTGGTGTTTTAGGCAGCGGTAAATATTGGGGAAACTAATGTTCATAACCATGATAGTTTTAAAATTCATATCAGTAAAACAGTTGAATTTTAGATTCTTATACGGAATTAAGATTGGCGCCCAACGTGGTATGACATGAATACCATTTGATGAATATCGATTACTTGAAATAAATATATCTCAATAAAATAATAACTTCACCAGTAGTATAGAAGAGTTAAAATTTATATTGGGACCACGTTGGGCGCCATTTTAGAAAAATTTCATTTACCATCTTAAATTGTGCTGCAGTACTTCCATTTGCAGCTTACAATTATCAGTTTTTTACTGAATATTGGTATTGGTCTAGGAATATTGTACCACGTTGGGCGCCATTCTTAAAAACCTCGTTTATTTGCAGCAAAAGAAAAGCTAAACATAGTTGAATACAGCTTCAGTCAGACTACTCTTGAACAAGTGTTCCTGAAATTCGCACAAACGGAAAGCGTCGAATCTTCAGACCAAGAGAAATAATTAATACGTAAGTGTAAGGAGACTGTTTAATTGACTTTGTTAAATATATCTTCAAGATAAATGAGTTATGTTATTCTTTGTTTAAAGTTACCTTTTTAGTTCATACTCAGTTACTCAACGATGTGCTTTATGTATGCGACTAGATTTAATTGTAAATGGACGACATCTTTTAATGTTGTCTTAATAATTTTGCCATAGGTATTTTTTATGTTATAGATCATTGTAGTTCGGAACAATAAAGATGCATAATTCCATCCACGAATACACCAATCAAATATTCTTAAGTGTAAGTATTTAATAAACAACGAAGTCAAATAAACAGTGCGTCCGAATATGTGCTTTGAATAAACCAATGTAAAATATTCGCTTCTAATATTACAATTATATTGTGAATTTTATTTTATCATTGTGTTTTTGTAAGCTTTTGTAAGGCGCGGCAATGATCAAAAAATTTATCTTGCATATTTTCGTAATATTTTTCCTCCCTTGAATAGTGCTAGACAAGGCCCTAGGTAAGGGGAAAGGAGCTTGAAAGTTCAAACCACCCCCAAAATGCCTTAATCAACCCACCGTATAATAAACGGAAAACAACATTTATGCTATATCTGTTCAGGGGTACAGAGTTCAATCCAGGGGGGATTGAACCTAATAATTTTGCCTGAGGATAACAGGGAGTATCTTCGATGTTTACAAATACAGCAGGAAGAAAAATGTAGTCGTATTTTTAACAGATATAATGTTTTAGTCAAGCAAGTCTTATCTAAACGATTATAATTCTACATCGCGAAACCTATAATATAAATAGGTAAGAAACATAAAAATTGTAATATAAATATTTTGAATCTGTTGCCTCGTTTCCGAAGAAAGAACACCGTCTACAGGTTAGCTTTAGAAGTTTTGACTATATTATTATAATTAAGTATAGGGTGTATTTTTATTTTAATACTGTAAAGGTGATCATAAAGAAAAATATTATTAGTTTATTTCGATAGGAACTTGCTTATGCGCCGTATAAAATATCACTGTGATTGATATGGACTTCGAGAAACCGACAAAATGTTTGCATGATCTACCGATAGTTTCTATTTGTTTATGTTCTTAAAAATGTTCGAAGATCACATTACATTGGATGTTTTTGTGTTTCTATTGATAAAAAAAGTTGTCTGTCACGGGACTTTCGTCAGATGTGAAATATGACGGCATAATAGAGGGTCATGCCGTTTGCACGACAAAAAGTCGGATTTCGTACCAAGACGCGCTAATAGGGGTCGTTCACTCTCATGTGGGGAGAGGAGTTTCGGCAAGTATTACGTAATTTCTTTTTCCTCAAGAAAGTGCAATTTGCGAGAACCAGTTTTCTCTCTGGATTAAATTGGGTTCAAAAAATCGAAATCACTCACGTAGGTAATTAATGGACGCACCCAATGTTTCATATCCAAAAGAGTCGATTAGTAGTTTGATTTGACAACACGCGCCACGTTTATCGGTTAGCATAGGTTTTTAATATATTTTTAAAAGCTACAGCTACAGTCTTAATCTTTAACAGACACAAGTATAAAAGTTTCGTGACAAAATCCACATTTCACTAAGAAACGTTCAAATATGTTTTGGTAATCTTATTTATTTTGATATGTTTTTATATTGCTACCTTCAGTGAACAAATTTATTTTGATAGCACATTTTTTACGTAGTGTTTCTTAATTTAAGTAAACGTTTGTTGAAGTGCGTAAATATCTTGTCAGGGATATTAATCTGTAAGTTATAATTTCATTGTTTCGCGGTTAAACTGTGCCTATAACCATTATTTTACTAATAACTGTTAAACTCAAGGGAAGGGAATGGCCAGGGAATTACTTAGGAGTGGTTTAATGACAAATTATTCAGATAAATGTTCACTAAGACGTTGCCTAACTTGAGTGAAGAATTATTTCAGACGGGCAGTAATTCAGTGATTCTATGTCTAGTATTTTGTTGTCAGGGATGGTTGAATTATGTTGACAACATAACTTGCCACTCGCCTCAGGATCAACGACTTTGGACAATATATCTAAGATATGTTGTGACCTTATACTAAGGTCTTATCACTTTCATCTGTAACATAATTATTATATACCATTTGTATTGTATATCGGAGGATAGTATTATTATCGCTTTTAGAGACAAAGGGACAAAAATTATAAAAAGTTATTGGTTCATAAAAACGATATAAAATTTGCCTTTGTTATAAATTTTATAATATGTTTCAAGATGAGGCTCAAACCCCTGACATCATAATTCAAAAATGTATTAACCTAATTATTCGTTAAAACTATTGCTTAGTAACCCTTTTTAAAGGGGTATCTTAATAGGATCTAGTGAAAAATGTGATTTTGTTCTAGTCAACAACTCTAGTCGTTGTGACTGACATTCCGTAATTTTAAACATTATGATCGGAACAATTTTTTACTTACGGTTTAGTACTAAGCAAATGAAGTTAATGCCTTAACACAGCTTCAAATGTTGAAGCTATTCGTTATATTTAAGCTGCGTCAGTCCCTTAATAGAAAGGTTTAAACTGAGAATCAATTTTGATCACTGTAGTTTCGATTTAATTCATTAAAACCAATCCAAAATCGAGCTACATGTAAAAATGGTCTCTATTTCTAGCATAAAAACTCTTTTGCTTGAATCTCGATTCAGTATCTTAACTCTGGTTCAGATAAGGGCCTAAGATTACAGTTTTGTTACAGTAGAATCGAACATTGGTAAGGGCTAAGGTTCGATTCCAAAGGAATATTCAAATCGTTACAGAATGTCACTTACAAGTTAGTTTAACAATTCGTAATTACGCTGCTAGATTTGATAAAAGTCTAAAATTATTGTAAAAATATATTTATGTATATCGCGAATTGTTGAAAGTTTGTCTAAAACTAGTCTATGTATAAGTACGGGATAGATTTATCAGTTTTCAGTTACTCGTGTCGGATGAAAACATGTTTTAGGATGCTTTAATTAGTTATGTAACTGTAATTTTGTATTAAATTGCTAGTGCAAAGGTATTTCAAGAACGCAATATTTTTACGACTTTGTTTTTAAGGATTAATGTATATTTTAAATTGTATGATCATAATTTATGCTTGTGGACGCCAACGTTGAAAACGAGTTAAGATTGTGTAGTGAATTCTACAAGTCCCCTTCGCTTGTTTACACTAAATCTTGGGACAGATTTGTGAACACTAATGCAATCTTGATCTGTTGCCTTAATTTTCTGCAAACGAGTATTATATTAGATAAGATATGCTCACCTTAATAATTAATTTACCTAATTCCCAAACCATTTATTTTTACTAAGTCTCGTAATTTATTGAGTTTCGTTTCCAATTTTGCATACCAAACCGGATTCAGTCGTTTTTCGATCGACTTCCAGACTAGGTTATCAATTCGGCTGTTATATTTTTTTAATTTTTATTAATCTATTTATTAGTGTCACTGAGAGTCCATCTCTTCGTAATGGAACAAGTTGTTAAACAACTAAATAAAAGTGAGAGATGGACTAAACATGCCTTCTCAGCGAAACCGCTAGACCGTAATAATATATTTTTTAAAATCAGAAGAATTATCGCGAGATGAAAAACTACAAGGGGATGATTTACGTTGTTTTTTTATGTTGAGTGGTTACTGGCGCCCATAATAAAGACTATGGTTGCATCGCGTTAACCTGTCACTCGAGGCGGGATGTTACGTCTCACGCGTCTGCAATTTCACCGATACCCTTACCCTTCCAACGCAACACTGTGTGCACCACTGCTTAGCGACTGATTGCTAGGTGTGAAGGTTTGTGCCAGGTGTGACGAACGTAGCACAAGTTCTACTTACCTTTTCGTCATGTTAAGCCATGTCGTAGCCTTCAGGTGGCTTGGGAACTCCGACACCAAAGTTGGCCACTCATACGAAAGGAGAAGATGTCCTTACATTTACATAAAACCTTCTGGTTTGGCTTTAATTGAATGCATCTTCTCACAATAGGCGCAATAGCGCAACTAATTCAATATTAAACTCACATATGATTGGATATGCAATTAGCTAATTGCGTATCCAATCTATCTGTGATGAAAGGCCATGAAAATAGCAAACAATTACAGATAATACAAATAATTTTAGATCTTTTTATCGTATCAATGTTTCTAACAAGTTAAATGATGTCGCGAAAGAATTTTGCCACCTCATCAGCTCTATTGGTGGCTTTGCGCAGATCACCCAACGTGCAGGTCGCAGGGCACAGGGGACATACAAGTTAATGGGACATGGAACTGAACTGGGGCTCCACAATCGCACCCAGTTAAGATGGAGTCTCGCATGCCCCATTTACACAGGTTCTATCTGCAACTAACCTGTATTATAAATACAAATAATTAATTTGTGAGTGCCTAAATAAACCTGTTGTTCTTAAGTTTATTGAGGCACTAACAGAATCGGTACGAATGTAAAAATAGATTCTAAAGTGGTCTGGGATCCTATTCTACGTACATTTTACATTAAATTAAATCTTTTAAACGTTTAAAAAAATCGGTACACACTCATACCTCTGCACTAGGATTCCCTGTTGCAGATGGCGTGGACAAACACAGAAACACAAGACAAACACCCAAGACCCGAGAACAAACTTCATACTCACCGCAAAAAGTTTGCTCCGGCCGGGAATTGAATTCGGGACTCCTCGCTTTGAAGGCAGGGCTACTACCAACTAAGCCACGGAGCCATCTTCACAAAACAAGTGACTGATAAATCAACATCAATACTTTCAACAGTTATTCTTCAACATGAATTTTCTATGAGGTACCTGAACGGGACTTGGGTCTCAGGTTCGATTCCCGGCCGGGGCACACTTTATGTGGTTAGCATGAAGTTTGTCTTGGTTCTTCGGTGTTAGTCTTGTGTTTCTGCAACAGGGAATCCTAGTGCAGAGGTATGAGTGTGTAAACGGTTATTTATTTAAACATCGAAAAAAAGGGACAAACGTTTGAATACCCCCTTTATTTACAGTCGGTTAATGACTCCTCTAGTGAATAATATCTTCAACCGATAATCATTCTGATTGAATATAAAAATTATTACATAAAATACATCATCTTGTGGAGCGCAGAATAAGCCGTATTAACGTAAATTCTTGAGTTTTATCAATTAGCAAAATTTACATACGTGTGTGTTCTATTACAAACAGATAATTTGTATAATTAGTTTGTAGACCTAGTTATTCCAATACGTATCAAATTGTATTTTAGGTGAATTTTTTGTCAATTAATTTAACTGAATAAATATATCCGACACGACACAATTTTTTTAATGATTCCTCTGTTTATATCGTAAATAGATAGATTCCTGATTATTAAGGTCTTCAAATAATAGGTTCTGATTCATCAGGGAAAGGCTGCTACAGTGCTGCCAACATCAATACTCAATAGTTTATTGTATTCCACAATGTAAAAAACAGATGTTATAATATTAGATACAGATCATCATGGACCCTGTTGGGCACAACAATAATATGAAATAGGAATGAGAGAGGAGGACGATATTATTACAGAAGAATTGTTAACGTAATGATTCAAGATAATGATTTAGTTAATATAAATTAGAATAACATACCTAGACAGGCGAGTCAATCTGGTTAATGTTTAGCCATCCAGACCTTCTCGGGTACATGAAGGAGTTGGGATGGCTGGGGTAGGGTACAGTTCCGTACCAGCCTCTAATGTTCTCACTGCAGGCACTGACCTACTCTCGATAATTGAGTGTGAATGGGCTCTGATCTACCACGGGAGCCCAATCCGGATGGTAGATGTCACATATCGTCGAATTTTTGGTTCTAAGACATGCCGGTTTCCACACGATGTTTTCCGCCACCGTTTCGAGAACGTGGTATTGCGCACGTAAATTTTTCAAGTGAAAAATTTCAATGGTGCACGTGTGGGTTTGAACCAGTGAAAGTCGGCGTTTCTTCCCCTGGGGTAATACACCCCTTGCGGTCAAAAGGTCACAATTTTAAACTGTATGTTTATCACGGGATATCTTGTGTTCCAGTGGGTGTGGGTGACGGTGATATCGCATGCGCATGAGACGTAACATCTCCGTGACGTTGCACCCGTCACCGAGACGTCTTTGGTTAAAAATAACTTGGTTACAGCTAAGTTAATTTTAACCTAATTATAACCGAAGCGTTTAGTGCAACTCACTTTAGATGATGTGACTAATTACAAATGACATATTGACTTACTTCAGCCATTCCGCTACAATGACACTATTTTATTAGCTACCTTCAAACACTTATCTAGTCAGTTTGCATAATGATTAGTGACAGAATTTGTTTGTCCTCCGTAAAACTGTTTTTACAGTACTTATAAACAGTAAGCAGATGTTTTTATCATCTGTGCATATAAACTTACATAAACACTACCGTTTACAGGGGCCGTTTCGGTAAATTATTTTTATAGGTACTAATTAAATCTGAAGAATTGTTTGTACAAAGAAATGAAGTTGAATGAATGTTTGTCTTGTAAAAACTACAGCTCTTTATTAAATTCATTTCAAAGCATATACGAAAAAAACATTTTAACTATTGTTTTCTGTCTGTCTGTTTGTTTCCGCTAATCTTCGAAACAACTCGGCTGACTTTTACGGACTTTCACTGGCAGATAGCTGATGAGATAAGGAGTAACGAAGACTACTCTGATTTTAGAAAAAGAAGAGTATTAGAGGGCCACGCAAAAAAGTCGTGGGGAACCGCATATTTTACTATGTGTGGGTAGGCTTGTGGCTCCAAATGTCGCCTTTTTGCGTGGATCCGAACTGTTACTTAGTTCGAATGTGCTCCAATGAGTTTTCGCTTATGAAATGGCCTTTCCGTTTCTATGGGACCAATAGAAACGAAGATTGACCAACTTAAAATTATTATTTTTTATTACCTATTGTAGCAAATGAATGAATCATTATCATATTTTGATCCTCATCTTAAGTTCATAGTCGCTGAAATTGGCTCTAAAGAACTAAAGTATCTACTTGCATTACAAATCTAATGTTAATAAATAAATTAACTTTTACATTTTTTGCTATGATTTTGCAATTATAAAAACACGATAAGTGAATTCCCGATAAAAATAAAATTAAAAATCGTTTCGAAAGTTTTGTTCGTTTCGTTTTTTTTTAATTTGTTATGTAGGTAAAGAAATAGATTTACTAAATACTAAATAAATCGTAAATACAATAATTGTTTGATTTGTGTTTTAACGTTACTCACTAGCAATTGTTTGTTGTCCCGCTCACTCGCCCCTGGTATCCATTGGATGCTATCCCTGTCAATGCTTTGGGGAACGCTTTGTCTTAAAGCGCTGGTATGAAACACTCTTGATGACAGATAAAGTATAAATCACTAATAATAAGTACTAGTTACGCTAATAGGATGTTTAATTTGTGTTCGGTGCACGCTGGTCGGTTCGTTGTCACAGCTGGCTTTGAACTTGTGCTAACAAACTGTTTGTTTAGTCGACGTAAGATACGGGTATACCTGCGTCAAGACTCCTTAACCAACCGGTTCGTTAAATACCAAAAATAAATGACAGAAAGTAATCACACTAATATTATAAATGCAAAGTTTGAATAAAAGGATGTTTGTTACTCAACCACGGCTGAACAGTTCTGGATGAAATTCGGCACAGAAATTGATTATAGTATGTAATAGCACATACTTACGTGAAATATTCCCGTAATATCCAACCGTATAGCCAACCGCGGTTTACACCGAGAGACAAATGATACAGAACTGAAATATTCCCGTAGTATAGCCAACCGCGGTTTACACCGAGAGACAAATGATACAGAACTGAAATATTCCCGTAGTATAGCCAACCGCGGTTTACACCGAGAGACAAATGATACAGAACTGAAATATTCCCGTAGTATAGCCAACCGCGGTTTACACCGAGAGACAAATGATACAGAACTGAAATATTCCCGTAGTATAGCCAACCGCGGTTTACACCGAGAGACAAATGATACAGAACTGAAATATTCCCGTAGTATGGCCAACCGTGGTTTACACCGAGAGACAAATGATACAGAACTGAAATATTCCCGTAGTATGGCCAACCGTGGTTTACACCGCGAGGCAAATGATACAGAACTGAAATATTCCCGTAGTATGGCCAACCGTGGTTTACACCGCGAGGCAAATGATACAGAATTTACTGGCCCCACAGTTCAGTGGGTAATAGCTCTGCCTTCTGCGCTGTACGTCGAGGGTTCAAAGACAAGCATTTGTGTGACGACGGAAGACAGGGATGGTACGTCTCATGCGCATGTGAATTTACTGAGTGCACCACTGCTTGGCGGCAGATAAGATAGCAATAATATCTGCTAGTTGCGAGGATGTAAATTCATCTCACAGGCAGAACTTCCGTGGGTGAGGGATTTAATAACACTGTTATCATAATCAACACTAGTAGTGAGATTAAAATATGAAATATGAGTGTTGAAGACGATCATTCGATTTTTCTATCATTCAATTATGATCAATATTTATATAATTTTATTAAAATTGGTCATTTAGTTTGGTAGAAATATATCTTCCAAGTAAACGAAAATGCACGTTTTGCTTTCCTGTGACTTTTTTCTTCCCCCGTTGTATACCGATTTAGTTGTTTCTTTTTAATATGGTAGGAGGTACCCCCAAAGGGCGAGAAGTAAAGCATGAAACAATTGAAGATGTTCTTTTTTCGGTTTTTAATTCGATTTTAAGTATAGGAAGTTTTACGATTTCCCGGGCTATTTGAAAATTTGATATGAAATATCATTCAGGCGTTATATAAGTTCCAGCATGGGAAACAGTAAATTCTTCAACTTATTATTACAATACAGCTGTGTTCGCACGGACTAATAACTTTACACACGTTTAAACATTCATTGCGCATTCCTTCTGCGTGTTTGTTATATTCACAGCGGGGAGAAAATCGTGATTTTTGTCTTCTCGTCTTATACAATAAAATGGGATACATTTTTGGTACAAAATTTTAAGTTACTGTAAGTAATCATTTCATCTAGTTCGATTTTTTATGACTTAGATTTTTGGATTGGGTAGAACGGAGCATATGTTTTTGGGTGAACGGGTATAAGTAATATTGGGTAGAAAAATTGGGGGGTGAACGGGGAAGCACTCTACAATACATTTTCTAATAACAAAAACAGGTAACATTGTTTTACATACATGAAAAATTCAAGTACTTTTTTCGGAATGATTAGACAGAGCCTCATTGGATTTATGCAGCCTCAAAAATTTAATGAATGAGTGTAGATAAGGAAATCTTCAAAAACATTGACAGAATTTACAGATTCACGTTCAGATGTTCACTTTCGTATTTACCTGGACGGGATGAGACCTGGATTACATGACCTGGATTAACACATAAACTACTTTTGATCCCTAAAACGATAGATCCCATTACTTTTTGTATCTAGATTGGTTCAATAGTTTGTTTGTTAAATCAAAATAACTGGAAAAAATATTCAAGTAAACAAAATAGCGTATGTTGCTTTCCTATACCTTTTTTCTTCGCCCGTTGTACACCATTGTCTATCACATTCCGGCTGAGCCGAGCGTGCAAGCGAGAGCGCGGAACAAGCGATTGAGAGGCACGATCGGCCTAAGCGTTCGGCTTGTGACGCATCTATCTCTCTTCCACTCCATCGATAATGGTTTACGGAAGATAACGACGTTATCACGTAAAATTATCGTCCGTAAACCGAATTTACAGACAACCAAATTTTTTAATTAAAGTATTAGATGTAGCAAACATAAAAAAATATATGGTATAATATTATAGGTATTTATAACTGCGAAAGTAACTGTTACGTTTTCGCGCCTAAACCGCTGATTCAATATTGATTAAATTTTCCAGTTTCCATGGAGAAGGCTTCTTTTTACGAAAAATTAATGAACTGCGTGAAGTAAAGAATTAAGGTTTGTATCAGGAAGTTGGCAAGAAAAACCAAGCGGAAGAAGCATCACAGCTAGTTGACCATTAAAGTTTCTTCTATGCATGACGAAATTCTGAAGAAGCACAAGGAAAATCTTTTTTCACCCAGCTATCCCATAATCGAACTTTTAATCAGATAAACAATAAACCACTACTTTGAACCAGTTTCCGAAGCAAAGCATAGGTACTCATAGGACCCTCTTCAATATCGCTCTTCTGGTTTATGTAACGGTTCTTACGAGAGCGGTTTAATTTATAGGCGGGAGCGATTTTGATATCATGTATCATCGGTGTATATCGATCCATATTTCAGACTCAAACTTCATATTAACATACAATAATTACTTAAGATTTCCAATATCATTTGGACACTCCATAAATTACACGCAAATGTAAACATGTACGTACGGATATAGCGTTTTTTTTTTTTTAATGTGAATTCGTGACGGAACGAGCTGAGGGCCCACCTGATGGTTAGTGGTGACCCTCGTCCATGACAACAGTAATGCGACTCAGTATGAGATCCAAATCTTTACTGAGTCGCATTCATCTTGCTGCGTCCATCACCCGAGACGGGGATGATACGTCTCATGCGCATGTGATTTCACCGGCAGCCATACCCTTCCACCGGAACGCAGTAATGCAACCACTACTGCTTGGCGGTAGATTCCAGATGTGGTGGCAGTACCTACCTGGACGAACTTGGCACAAGTTCTACTGCTAGTTTTGGTTGCTCCTTTAGCACCACCCAGGGGGTACGTGTAGGATATCAAAGGTGTATACACACCTACGGACGCGAGCAACTGGACCAAAGACTGTCAAAAGAGCTCTTTACGCACATTACATGCACACAGATATGGCATATTACAGTCAGTTATAGATATCATGGTTTAGCTATGTTTTATGTCAAAAATATGCCTGTTCCAACCAAGTTAAAACCACCAAATCTTGTTTAAGAGCTGTAAAGATATTGCACTCTTAATTCTTACGTATCTAAGATTGGATTGTCTGCCAATGATTTGCACACTCCTCTTCGCAAATACAACTACTTCAGTTTGCCTGGGACCATGACGCATGTAACTGCGTCGAAATATCGGAAGTCAACAAAACTCACAAATCATGGTAAATATCTCGGTGACATGAACAATAATGTTCATAATCATGATAGTTTTAAAATTTATAACACCAATCAAGTTTTTTTTGTCACAATTTCAACATTAAAATCGACCTCTACCAGATCTTCTAGAGTACAGGTGGTGACAATGAGTATATAAGTTGATATGAGTTATTTGAGTAATGTCCAATCACATTTTTAACTACGTCTACTAACCAATACCTGAATACGAAAGTTTTAACTGTCAGCATCATCATGATTAACTAGCAAGTTAAGCGACGTTACCAAGTGACAATTATAACATGAAAATCCACTGTAAATAAGGAGCTTATATGACACGTTATACAATATACTCACGTATATGTTTACTTGTGTGTGTAAAATTTGACGTGTCCAAATGATACTTGAGATCTAAAGGAATAAATGAGTTTGACTTTGACTTTGATTGTTTTCCTTAGCAGATGCTCGATATGTTCACTGTAACATTCGAACAATGATCACCGAAACGCAAGTTGTGACTAATAGTACTACCAACTGAGCTGTCACCAACTCGTTTTGCAATAATTGTTATCAGTATAAGAAATGATTAGAGAAACAATAGTAAGTACCATAGAATTCATTTACGGCTAGAAGCCTAGCCCGCAGCGTGATATAGCCTGTATAAGTCTATGGAGACTTAGTTGAACAGATGACTCTAGACTCCAGCCTTTGACTCTAAAGCTAAGATATTTCATTCTATAATAGTAGTTATAAAGAATATACACACACGTGGGTTATGATATGAATTATTAGTTTTAGTTGAGAGCCTTCCGCTATCACCAAAAGCCCGCGTAAAAACACAGCGAAATTTTGTTCAACATTCTCTCTTCGTCAATATTAATTCTATGGCTACTACTCATAATGCAAGAGTGACGAAAGTAGGCAGAAACTGTAAATAGACACGCTCTGCTTATCGCTACTTCCTATCACGTACACCACGTAAATTAAGCAGAATAATAGTCGCGGCATTCTCAATTCATAGTATCACCGGCCGCGTAGAAGTCTGTACCTACGCCTCTAATGAATTAATTTAATTAGGTAGTTCAATAAACGAACGCGAAATTACAGTCGTAAATATTGCTGGCAATTAATTAAAAACTATTAGTTTCAGCATTAATGTGATTAATTGTTAAAAATCGGTGAAAATTCAAATGTGAAGTGCTGTACGATTTCTGAACGAATTTATTTTCTGTTAAAATAAAATCTTTTTGGGAATGGAAAAAGTGATTCAAAATTAAGTGATGGTTGTGATTTAATTTCTATGAACAAAAGTGTTGTGATACAAAATTCTAAACAGGTTTTCGGCATTACCTATTACATTTTTGGTGAGTAAATATAAATTGAACTACCTAAACAACTAGCTATTTAGTTTAATTATTAACAAACATACTAACAAAGGCGTACACTCATACCCATGTACTAGGATTCCTGTGTCACAGGTGTCATTTATCACGATCACAAACATGCCCATAGTTTGCCCCGGCCGGGGAATGAACCCGGTACCCTCGCCTCGAAAGCAGGTTTGCTAAATAACCAGCCAACGTCTGTCTGTACAACCATTACATTAGATATTTATTTAACAGATTGGAAACGTTACAAAATATATTTTCTTATTTTTTTTCTTTTCAAAATGTTTGTAAAATCCACTTATATCCTGTTATCCAAAGCTTACCTGGAAGAGATCTCTTAGCGATAAAGCCGCCCATTGTACCACTTGATTGTAAATGGTTTTATTTAAGTGTATTTATTTTAAATGGTTTACAATAAAGATATAATCTCGTTATACCTATATCAACATTTAATATCACAAATGTTTGGTTTTTGTATGTGATATATTATGTTGTAGGTAAAGCGTGTTAATTAATGGAATAATTAATTAAAAACAAGTTCGTTTTACGAAAATGTAAAATCCCCCGACTCCGAAATCGTAAAGAGCTGATGATCTATAAAAGTATGAACAATCTTCATAAATTATATCTATGAACCGTCTCGATCGCGTCGGCTTTCAAATAGGAAGAAACATAAAAATTTGTCTATTCGTTCGAGAGCTACGATGCCACAGACAGACACAGAATACAAACATAACATCCCTATTTTTCGTCGAGGTTAATGCATTTTTGCTTTGACTTTGACTAAAGGTATATATTTTTGAATCGTATCGTACTACGCAGCCTGTAATTTACATATAATTGAGGGCTCGGTGCTGAGTTGTAGTAGCCTGCCTTCGAGGGGTCCCGGGATCGATTCCTGGCCGGGCACACTTTATGTAGTGAGCATAAAGTTTGTTCACGGGACTTGGGTGTTTGTCTTGTGTTTGTCCATGCCATCTGCATGGACAAACACAATCGCATCGGAATCTGCTCCATACCCCGGTACGTAGAAACTTCGTGCCGGGGTATGGAGCAGAACCTACGAAAGCGAGCAACATTACCCCAATACTCTAAATCTATCTAGATATATAGATCAGTATGGATACATTTAAAAAAAACAACAGTTTAAATAACTCATGATTTATTCAACAATAATTATGAACATTACTTTTCGAGTTACCGAGATATTTATGATTTGTGAGTTTTGTTGTCCCGATATTTCGACGAGGTTTCATGCTTCATGGTCCCGGATAAACTAGTACGAGTATTAAAGTGCGTGAACAACATTAGCAGACACATTATAACATTGAAATGATAATTCAATTATGTAATTTATAAATTTCAGATATAGATTCATATAAAATCGCTTTGGTTTTACTGTAATTTTTGTTTAAATAAATAAATATCGGTCTACCCTCTAACGCTCTCGTTTTTTGCGTCTGCCACAACCGATTGCGTTTTCAGTTTGACAATCATAAGTTGACGGCCCTGAAGATAGCTGATGGCGGCCAGAATTGTCATCTTTTTCCATTACACAGATAAAAGGGCCAACATAATTTTGCTGCTAACTTCAGAGCAGCCAGGTTAAGATTGTGGCATACAACACTATCTCGACACAAACTCACTGTAATGGCAAATATCGCGGCAACTCGAGAAATTATTATATATAATATCTACTTCTCTAACAAGGAATCATATTCTATTCTAATATCTAGTTAACAACATTCCGAAAAACAATCTACAATATTTCCTGCTGGAATTATCATACCTGGTTTGAATTTGACTAATGTGCTAATTACAACATCTGATTATAATAAAATAATACTGAGCTACCACTAATGACTAAAAGGCGATATTTAGGAATATATTATGGAAATTACACCATGGTAATACACACCGAAATACTATTTTGCCGAAACAAAAAAAAACACATATTTTAACCGAAAAACTCCCCACATCGCCTAATAAAAACGATCTAAAACAATGATTGCTTGTAGAATTAGCTACAATCGATATACTTTTGTTGATATTTGTCTCACTGTCTTATTTATGAGACGGTGGCGTTGTGGGTTGATGTCTTATTTAAGACTATGGCGTTTAAAATGCGAATCAAACGTAATTTTCCAAAAATAGTAAGCTCCATTGTATTTTAAAGAAACTATCAACTGAACTACAATTAGTCAATTAGTAATGTGTGAATTAACAAGAGATAAAGATTAATTAAAAATAAAATCCAATTTCGACTCAAGGCTTGGTGCGCTTTGGTATTACCATATATTTGAGATTTCTACTACATCACAGCCATCTACTTCTACAACTAACCAATTAAATACTAGTAAAATTAAAGTCAAATATTTTCGTTCAATTTCTTAATGAAAATAATTAACTGGTACCTCGTTTACCATCGTTCGAGGGTTGGATAGTTTTGACCTTATCCAACCCTCCATGGGTCATAGGCCATAAGGCCCGAGCACTCTGCTACGGCCATCTCAAATGAGACTTTTAGAACTTAGAAGGCAATCGGCGCAGACAGGGCCGACAAATTATCATAAAAAAAAGCCAGCGTCTTATATTTCCGCAGGCCGACTTTCGTCAAGAAAGAGTGAATGAGCTACTACGAGAGCCAATTGATGGTTAATGCCACATCGATTTTTTTTAAACAATTGCAATTATTTTTTGGTGACGAATACTTTAATTGCTTTAATCGCTTCAAAGTTGTCAAAATTAGAAAGAAAGAAAGAAAAAGAAACTATAATAAGTTCCCGTTAATTCTCGTTTATATCAGTCGTAAAATCCCTGGGACTTGGATTGCGATTGATACTGCATGCCCTACTATGTAGTTTGCAGGAAATATCATAAATACAAGTGGACAGTAATAGATTTAGAAAGACTAAGTATTATATTATTATACAACTAAGCAAATTACGCGACCGCGGTATAACCCCGTTAGGCTCATATATATCTAGGAAATAATTTAATATAAATATACTCTATGGAACACATGGTTTTAAAAACTAATTTTGGCAAGCGTATTTTTTTAAATTATAACAATAAGTGCACTTTGCAATTCTTCATTCATTCAATTAACCATAGACAAAACATAGAAGAATTGTGCAGCTATAAATGTGGAATGACTTCGATAAAATAAATTAATAATGTAATAAAAATAAACATAAAGCATTTAAAATGAGGTTCACAGTTTTAGGCTGTAATAAATATGTCATTAAATTGAGATTGCACTACGTTTTAAATGTCAATGAGTTCCCAAGTTACGAGTCGTTGCTTTGGCTAAATTACTTGATGAAATCTGTAATACTTTTGTACAGAAAGATAATGTCTGCAAATTCGTTTTTTTTTAATATTTTGGCTTCTTAAGCGAGCTGTAGAATTTCTAATCAAATCTCTTTGCTTTTACTTTATGTAACTGGCTGTTTAGACCTAGTTACTTGGCCAATAAAAAGAGTGCATAAGTTGAGAGATAAAAGTTTCCCCAATTTTTAACAGCTTGTAATACTGAAGAAAAGTAAACTCTGGACAATGGCGAAAGCATAAGTCGTGCGAAGCCAAAAAAATAAAAAAAAAGTTGGGAGATGTATTATTGAAACATTATCATATTACTAACATGTCCAGCATGCGGACTACGCATGCTCCATGAACCTTCGGTTCAAGGACAAGAGACCCTTACGTGAGACGTCAGTGCAGGCCCAGACTCCCAGAGCCAGTATTAGGAATACTATATTATCCTTACGAAGAATCTTCATACCATCATGTACAATACAAAGATTCAAGATGATAAAATCAAATTTAACATGATGAAAAATTTTGATACACAGCTGTATTTACTTCAATTTACTTACCAATCATAATTTTTTTAATCAAAACTTTTCCTCGCCGTTCACAGTCTTTCGTTGGTTATGAATATCATTGTTATGTTTTATAACTTACTAGCTGATTACAGATGTTTTCCTGTCTCGATTCATAATCATCAGTCAAACAGCATGGTGCCAAAAGTCCCATAGGCAAATGTATTTTCAGTTTTTCCCGACATCAGACTTTTCCGAAGAAATTATATTATACAAACCTTGACCTAAATATTACGAACCAACCAACCAAATCGTTACACCAGTTTCGAATTTTAGCGAGACTAACGAACAGCAATTGATTTTTAAATATATAAATATCATTTTTATTATATGTTACATTCGTCGCGTTACAAATCACAATTAATTCATCCATTTTCTGTATGTGTTGTTCATGAGTACTGTGACCCCGCCGTCTATGGGATGCACTATTATTGGAATGGATGCTAATCCTACACAAACAGTCACCCAATTGCGAATGGTGAGTGGGATTTTGTTTCCGTACTTGCGTAATTTGCTCTGGGTAAACGCACATAACCTGAAACGAACATGAATAAATACGTTAGTAGGTTGTCTGGAAGAGATCGCAATAGGCGATAAGGATTCTGACAGTTCATTTTGCTATTTGTTTATAATATTATATGTTCAGTAATTCTAACATCACAGATAATATAAGTAGACATTACATCCAACGCCATCTAGCGCCTAAACCGGGAACCAGATTCGTGATAAAATACTTATTATTACGTTTTTGTCTATTTATCAGTAATAGTAAGTAGCACTCAACAACGTTAACACACTCATACCTCTGCACTATCTTTCTCTGGAATTCTGTTGCAGATAGGTTAGAGTTTGATCTCACCTGTTAATAGTGAATCCTGGAATGATGACTGAAGCCAGGGTCTGCCAGATCAGAGCATCCCCTGTTTCTTTAAGAACCTGCTTGGGGCGTCCGTCTTTCTGAAACATCACATATTCAATGAAAATGTAATCTATATAAATACAAGTGACTCCAATAAAGAATTTTAAAAAAAAGTTTGCAATTCTGTCATACTTTATGTCACGCTCTCAGAGGGTAAACTCACCATTTTATAAAGTTACGCCCGTATTGGTATGCAACGGGCGAAGAAAAAGTCACAGGAACGCAAAATACGCAACTTTGTTTATATGGATGACATATTTTTTTCAGTTATTTTGATTTACCAAACTATTTATCTGATTTTGATAAAATTTAAACATCCATCCATCCATCCATACAAACTTTCACTGAATCACTAAAAATTCTAAAATATGTGACTTCTACCATTTTTAATTGGCCACACTTGGTAAATAAAGACCCATTTAATCCCTCTTGTTAAGATCAGGCATGTATATTTAAGCTAGAGCTTGGTCAGGCAAAGCTGTAAAAATACTTCAGCGTTGCAAAGATTGAGAAGCGGAGTTTAAAAGATCTAAGCGTACAAACAGCAGAAGCAACTTTGTTTTATAAATGTAAGGATTAACATACCCTGTACATTTTCCAGCTCTTGTCTGCTGTATCGGCCAGGACGTAGCCGAAGGCAAGCTGGTAGCTCAATCGAACAAGTCTAGCTGGGACAATTGGCCGGAACGACTCTCCAACCTCATTGGTGTACCCTGAAACATGGATCTCTTCAGTGACGGATATATCACAAGGGATGAGCTGTGAGTGGAATTTTGTTTATTAACACAGTTGCATTGCACACAACACTGCAGTGGTGCTTGCATTGCTATGTTCCGGTGGAAGGGTGTGGGTGCTGGTGAAATCACATGCTCATGGGACGTATCATCCCCGTCTCCGGTGATGAACACAGCAGGATGAATGCAACTCAGTGTGAGATCCAAATATTATACTGAGTCGCATTACTGTTGTCATGGGCAGCAGTCGCCACTTACCACCAGGTGGGCCCTTAGCCCATTCCGTTACTAATTCACATAAAAAAAAATGTGTCCTTGCTTATAATAAACAGTAATCCAGCATTCAATCGTTTCACTCATCTCCTTCCAAATGGCGACCCTGCCAGGATTAGTAGGTAGGTAACTAACCAATCATTTAAACAATGCAATAATCTATCCATTTCAGGCATACAACACACTAAAATGAAAATATGCAAGTGGATAGCTACTTTTGAATATTTGTAACAATATAGGTACAATACAGGGAGTGAAATATTTCAAGAAGGTCTTACCTAAATAGCGAACCCAGGTATCTCTGAAAAAATCTTCAGGCATAGTGGAATCTTATTTTATTTATAATAATGTACTTGTCAAAATATGCTTATCAATGGCAATTTTAATTTTTCCTTAGAGATCAAGTTAAATGTTCAGGCTATTAATAGAATTTAGTTTAATTTAAACCTACTATCACAGAAAACGATCAATATTGTTAGATAACCTCGTTTAGGTTATATTAGTTATATAAACATTTTTGGCAACACTAAAAGAAGATGATATCGCGTGAAATTTACTATATTTGTTCCCAGCAGTTTAAAATTGGTAATTGGTAATTGTAATTGGCGTTTATCATTGTATTTTTTATGTTTACTTATCTTGCAATTTCGTTTGTTTTGACATGTTTGGGACCTTCACATCACATGACATGACATAGAACTAGAACAGAACAGTGAACAATAATGTACGTCAAAATAATGCACTACCTGTTTATGCACGATACAATTTTGTCCTTCCCAAAAATAAGGATTGCGACGGCAACTTGCGCTTTTACTGTACTAATTACAGTATATTTTTTGTAATTACAGTTTTGTATTAAGTATTAAGATTTCGAGAATTGGTAATTGACATTTTTGATTTCTATCTGCATTTATTCGAAGCTTTTGTACGAACTGAACGCACCCGCTCCCTGCGCCCTTGCTTTGCCTCATACTGTCATCAGACTCTTCAGTCAGTTTCAGCTGCCAGTCAGCTGTTCGCTAATGAGTCTTCAAAATAAATACGTGAAGAGGTTATTTTATTTTGTTTCGCGAAACAATGTTGGTGATAAACATGTACAACAACAAAAAGTGAAAGTGTAATTTATGTACCTACTCAAAATAAATTGATTGTTCTAATTTCTAGTTATAAGTCAGTGTGGAGTAACAGTAGGTAAATATAAATATCACATAATTTAATTTAGAAGATTTATAAATTAACTACCTGCAATTATTTATGTAAAGGCAGGTACATAGACTTTGCTTTTTGAGTCCCCAACTCCCCACCATCAAATTTTCATTCATTGTTTTCATTCGGTGGCCAGTGAATTAGTGATGTGCATAATTATTTAGATTGTTGCAATCTTTTAATATCGATAATCGATGTCTTCCGAGCGTTATATATTTTCTAAAGTATTTTTTAAATATCCTATGACTTCGGAAACGGCTCTAACGTTTTGGACTCACTCTAACGGCTAAACACAAAATATCATTGTGTTTAGATATCATTAAAATCGTACCTGTATAATTAAATATATTTCTTGTAAAAACGAGATATTGAACTAAATAAAGTTTACCAACAAATTCTTAATAGACGTCATTTTGATAATAATTGCGTTTAAACAGTAAAACCCCATCTAAACACAAAATTTTATCCAAATCATTAGAACCGTTTCCGAGATACGCGAAATAAATCAATACAATATATAATACAATTTATGTACCTGGGCAACCGAGCGTTACTTGTTTTTTTTTTTAAATTCGTGTTTTATCGCAAAATTGTTTTTATGAGATACGAATTACATATTGATTAAATAATAATGTAATTGCTTCTTGCTCCAATTTGGTAATGTTGCATGATTGGATAACACAATATTTGCTCTCTTAATATTGGATGTAAGCCGAATAAATGACAAATGGCGTCATATTAAAAATTTGGTAGTAACAGTAAATTACGAATCAAAAACCACAATTTACCAGACCGCGCTGTATAAAATTATGTGAACAAAACGTTAATATTTTTTTGGAAAAAAAATACGTATTATAGAAAAAAACTGGTTTTTACAGGGAAACTTAAAAGGCTTATCTAAATAAAAATAAACCTTAGAACTGTTTCTGATATACGCGAAATAAATAAATAAATATATATACAAGAATTGCTCGTTTAAAGTAATAAGATAAGGTAAGAATGGTAGTAGCAGATGTTATTAAAAAACTTTAAATTAGATAAAATAATAACGATTTTCTTAAGTAGTTTAATAGTTATTACATTAAAGTAGATACTTCGCGATGTAGGTGGGTACTTTGGTCAACAGTAGGTTTCCGACATAAAATAAAACAATAAACGTTTACACACTCACACCTCTGCACTAGGGTTCCCTGTGTCGCAGATGGCATGGACAAACACAGAAACACAAGACAAACGCCCAAGACCCGAGAACAAACTTCATGCTCACCACACAAAGTGTGCCCCGGCCGGGAATCGAACCCGGGACCCCTTGCTTCGAAGGCAGGGCTACTACAACTAAGCCACGGAGCCGTCAGCCGACATAATTTTTTTTCACCATGCTCAATTCAATATCTTGCTTTCATGTAAATGAAATGCATGAATGTAATGTACTGTAAATGAAATCCTAACCCTTAGCTTCTTCCTTTCGTGTAAGTGGCCAACTCTGATACCGGAGATATCAAGGCCCACATGGCTTATCGATTAGATCAGGGATCACCAAATAGCGGACCGCGGTCCGCGGTCTGCATCCGGACCGCCGACCTGTTTTCGCGGATCTTAAGTAAAAAGTAATTTGTATTACAGAGTATACGTAACTTAATAAAATGTATCCCGCGCTTTGTCTGTCTCCAGGATTTAATGATAATAGCTTGCATCAACCTACTTCAAACTTCAGACAGATAGATAAAGGCAAAAAATTAAATTTTTCACATTGATATGTAGAAAAAATCATAGTTACTTCTGTAAATTACTTTTGCATATTTAATAAACTCAAGTAGAAACGGACCGCGATGGTAATTTTATTTTAAAAACCGGACCTCTAAAGAAACTAATTGGTGATCCCTGCTCTAGAGTATCCGGGATCGACATTTAACGCGCCCTCTGAATCACGGAAGCGCGCAGTTCAAATGCCTCTAAATGGTCATCCATCCAAATAATGACCGCTTACATTACCTTAGCTATATATTATGGGATATCGTCGACAAACTGTGTTTAACCTTCAACAATTAATTTTAGCAGGTTCGATTATCTCGAAGTCATTGAGCTAATTGTGCGTTTATTTATTCTGTGGTTAGTGACTGTGGCGATAAGATTCAGATACAGTAAGTCCGTTATGCACGGCGCCGCAGCAGCGGAACGCTGCCGTTGTAGTTGCGGCGGCTTTTGTGCGGTGCCGCCAATTCTCTACTACGATTATAGTTGATCGTTTACACAGAACGGGAGGACAAAACATGGTAGGCAAAAAATATCAGAATTTTGATTAGAGAATCCATGAAAATTGTTTAAATGAACCAATAATTTCACTGGTCCGTGAATGACTATTGCTGTGGGTCAATTAAATATTAAATGTATCAAAAAACCCACAGGTGCACCAATGAGTTTTTTCACTTGAAAAATTTATGTGCGCAATACCACGTTCTCGGTGAAGGAAAACATGAGGAAACCGGCATGTCTTCGAATTTCCTTAAATTCGAAAACATGCCGGTGAAGTATATCTTAAATTAAGCCTTAAGATAATCTTACTGCAAACGTATCTACTGAGTATTTTTTTTTTAATTAATTTTTTTTTTTATTTTTTTCTTTTAATTATTCGGGAAAACAAACGGCTACATAATATATATTGATACAATAAATGATACTTAAAACTAGATTTTAGTAATTATGTAGCCCACAGCGTTATCCACATATTTGTCACAGAAAGTTCACAAATGAAAAATTATATTGCCACAAGAGGGACTTATACAAATCAAAGTTTATCTTTAGTGCTGGGCTGTGATTAAAATGTACTTTGTAATCACAGCCCAGCACTAAAGATAACAGTTTAATTTGTAATTACAGCACTAAAGATAATAATATCATTTGCGTAATTTATAATAACGGGGCCAATTAATATTGATAACATCTTATAATAACTCTGCATATATGACGCCAATCTGCTGAAGAAGCTTCCGTTGCAGTAATGATGCAAACCGTGGCTTAGATGGTGCCTGTCAAAGTCAAAGTCAAAGTCAAATTCATTTATTCCTTTAGATTTCAAGTATCATTTGGACACGTCAAATTTTACACATGCATGTACACATATTCGTGAGCATATAACGTGTCACAGGAACTCCCAGGCACATTACATGCACACAGATATGTCAAATTACAGTCAGTTTTCATGTTTAAGCTTATCTTATTTGTTAAGTTTACGTCTGTTCCAACCCTAACCGACCAACCCGAGGGGAAGAAACAGACAAGAAACCCCTCGGAGACAGTATTACATATTCGCGAATATGGTCCTGCGTCTAGAGTGGAGCAAATTCAATCCCAAGCCTTTTTGTCATCTAGGTAATCTGATATTTTATAGTAAGCTTTTGCGACAAGTTTACGTTTGATGACAGTTTTAAATTTATTTATTGATAGTAATTGAATTTCGCTGCCTTGAAGCGAGGGGTTTCGATTCCCGGCCGGGAAACACTTTGTATGTATATTTCTTTGGCAAGCTCTGTAGCTCAAACGTCTTGATGGATTTTAGCTTGAGAAGTGTCTTTTGATTCGTTCCAAACAGTCTGTTGATGGAGGTGGATCAGGACCGTCTAACCTGGAAAGCTATGGGGGAGGCCTATGTCCAACAGTGGACGTCTGTCGGCTGAAATGATGATGATGAGTCTGGTGACAGACGGACAGACAGCGGAGTCTTAGTAACACGGTCCCGTTTTCCCCTTTGGGTACGAAACCCTAAAAAGACGATTTCGGCACAATTCATGCAGTAATTCGAGTGTGTATTCTACTAGTTATCACTTTTCTTATAAGTGATCTGTCACGGAAGTATATTGATGTCATGTGTTATGTAAATGTGTATATTATAACCACTTAACACTCGTTATATACAGGTTACGAGTATTAAATAGGTACCTAATGGCCGCTCCACACATCCACCGCGATTCGCACGTGACGACGCGGCGTGCACAAGTTCGAAATCCACATTTGCGATCTTGGCAGTTTACACAGTAAATAAGTCATAAGTATTTTTTGGTAAAGAACATTTACAGGTCAATTAATACATATTATATACAAAAATAAAAAATAAATATTTGGTTGATAATCCATAAAATCAAAAAAAAATTTCAATATATAATACAATATATACTAAAAAAAAAAATTATAATATATTAATTTAAATTGTCAAACAAATGTAACTAAATCGGGTAGATAATAATTAAATTATTAATTAAAACTTTTTTAATATAAATTCGTCAAAACAATAAAATTTCTGCTCGATTAGCCACCTTCTTACCCTCATTTTAAATCCGAGCAAAATCTCTGCGGATGTAACAATCGCACTTGAACGTGCGATTAGCGATAGCGATAGGCGTTGAAGTATCTATCGCATCCTCAACCACCAATAACCTATATACCTATAACCTATTCGAATTGTTATTGAACTGAGCGATGCGCTAGTGTGGAAACTATACGTGTTCATGTTACATTCGCGGTTCCTTTGATGCTGCACCAAAAAACGACAAAATCTCCCGACAAATGTGCGAAACGGTTCCACACACTTTACATCTCATTGTTTTTTGTTTCTTTATTTTTATTGTATTGTATATGTGTGCTAAACATCAAAATAAATGAGTGTCTATGTCTATGTCTACTCTGTGTTCGCGGATCTTTCGCGGTGTCGCGCGGTTTCGCGGAGGAAGTGTAGACGGGCATAAGGTATCTGTCAACCTTCATGCTCCATTATCAGCCTCATCATCGCTTCATCAGTAGACAGCGAAGCAGAAGAAATCATAAAAAAAAATCATGACGAATTGGAAATTGAATAGTGCAAGTTAGAACTCCATTATTTATCTACCGATGTAGAAAAATCTTTTTTGGTTTGAAAGATTATGTTTTCAAATTGGTCCCATAGAAATTTTATCAAAATCGGTTCAATAGTTTGGTTGTTAAATCAAAATAACTGGAAAAATGCATCCATGTAAACGAAACTGCGTATTTTGCTTTCTTGTTACTTTTTCTTCGGCCATTGTAAACCAATTTTGGATCATCCTTTTTTCAAATGGTTGTGTCATATTGTATTACTGTTGTCATGGGCGGGGGTCGCCACTTACCACCAGGTGGGCCCTCAGCTCGTAATTCACATTAAAAAAGAAAATGATGACGCGCTAAACATGAATCTATAAGGAAAAATACTTGAAGATCCATTTTTTTCCTCGTAAATAACGATTCCTTGAAGGATTTCTGATCAAAGTCCAACTCTAGATATAATAACAATGAATCCACTATTTTAGTAGGTAATATTTCTTATAGGTTTATAATATGCATGTAGTGGATGTTGTTCTCTTGTTCATGATAATTAATATAGGTACTACCAATAGCGTCATCAGTAAGATCATTTAGTCATCTATGTTTTTACCCGACTGCGCCATAAATAGGGTTATGTTTTACGAGTGTTTGTATGTATGTATATTTCTTTGGCACGTTCTGTAGCCTAAACGTCTTGATGGATTTTATCTTGAGAGGTTTAGTTGAACAAGTTATAAACTTGACGTATGCGTATCCTGAAAGTGCTTGAATTCTTGGAATTATGATTCTGTTCCTCCAGTTAGATGCACCTAGATGGGCACCCCTTGGGAATGGAAATGGAAATATAAAATAAAAATGCATGCATAGACAAATTTACTTATATTTATTTAACTACCTATAAAGCTGGATCATTTGCGGCTATTGGCTTAGTCGGCTCCATGGCTTAGTTGGTAGTAGCCCTGCCTTCGAAGCGAGGGGTCCCGGGTTCGATTCCCGGCCGGGGCATACTTTGTGTGGTGAGCATGAAGTTTGTTCTCGGGTCTTGGGTGTTTGTCTTGTGTTTCTGTGTTTGTCCATGCCATCTGCGACACAGGGAATCCTAGTGCAGAGGTATGAGTGTGTAAACGTTTATTTATTTATTTAGTTGCCCTACATAATACACTAAATATACCTAATGTTTCGTATTGGTGTTATAGGAACGATTCGACCTAAAAAATCTGACTTGCCCCCCCCCCAGACCAGGTGCTGGGTACACGCAAGTGCACCTATACGTCTGCGCACTTATTTGACATAAGTTCGTATACACAAGTTCGTTGCCCGGTAGTAGAGACAAAGCATCAACATTATCTGTATCTTTTAAGTACTTTATCAAGTTCATGTGATTTACTCGTGGTTATTATCAGATTTCACGAGTATGACACTCAGCATCCCATGTCGGATACGAGCTACGTCAATGCTGCTGATAAATAGATGATTAAACATTCGTCAATATAATTATTGTATGTTTGTGTTATGCGCATTGGCAATCGTATTGCAGGGGTACCTACGGGCATTTACATACTCTTGTTGGCAATGTAACAACGGTTTTTATTTCCGTTGCTCGCGTCCGTAGGTGTGTACCCTTTGATTTCCATCACGTGACCCCTGGGTGGTGCTAAAGGAGCAACCAAAAGTAGCAGTAGAACTTGTGCCAAATTCGCCCGGAGAGGCCACCACACCTGGAATCTGCTCGCATTATTGTGTTCCGGTGGAAGGGTGTGGGTGCCGGTGAAATATGCGCATGAGATGAATCATCCCCGTCTCGGGTGATGGACGCAGCATGATGAGTGCGACTCAGTGTAAGTCTTATTTATATTGAGTCGCATTACTGTTGTCATGGGCGGGGGTCGCCATTTACCACCAGGTGGGCCCTCAGCTGGTTCCGTCACATTTTCACATAAAAAAAAGTTGACAAATGTTTGAAATAGAGACTCAAGTCTTTTTTTGTAGATAATAAAGGCCTCTGTACGCTGGCACTGGCTCACTCGTTTACCATTGTACCATTGTACGAACAGAATATAATTATTGTGAAACAACAGGGTAGGTACAACAGCTAGAATGTTACAATTTTATTATGTTTAGCTATGTTTACTATAAACGTTTGTGTACAATATTAATATAATAACTTATTACTAAGTAATGGTTAACAATGACGAAAATCTACACTAATATTATAAAGAGAAAAGATTTGTACCTATTTTTGTATGTTTGTAATGAATAGGCTCAAAAAGTATTGGGCCGATTTAAAAAATTCTTTCACCAATAGAATGCTACATTCTTCCAATTTGACATAGGCTACATTTCATTTTGAAAAATATTAGGGATCCTTGGTAAAATTTGAACAATGTAACGGAAGGTGTAGAAAAATGAGTCTTAAAATGTCTTTCGTCGAATGCGCTGCCGAAACTATTAGCGATAGAACAAAATAATGTACAACAATATTGAAGAACATCATAATGTCTACAAAAAACTCCGCGGTAGCATATGTCCAACTATTGTAGTTATGTCACTACCCCGTGCGAAGCCGGGACGGGCTGCTAGTAAGAAATAAAGAACAAAATCTAATTAAAAATGCATTCTTGTCAGATTGGTGCTCCAATATCTGATATTGATTGGATTAGCTTTGGGCCAATTTGATGTGTGACACGGGATATTGACTTGCCTCGCAGTGCCTTCTGCGCTGTAGGTCGAGTGTTTGATTCCCAGCCAGGATAAATATTTGTGTGACGCACATAGTTGTTTCTGTGTCTAGGTGTCAATATGTATTATATTATTTACAAAAAAATGTTGGTACTATATAAGTATTCTATTAGTTAACTAGTTCCCATAGTACAAGCTACGCTTAGTTGCTGTTAGTAGTTAGCTGACGGCTCCATGGCTTAGTTGGTAGTAGCCCTGCCTTCGAAGCGAGGGGTACCGGGTTCGATTCCCGATTCACACTTTGTGTGGTGAGCATGAAGTTTGTTCTCGGGTCTTGGGTGTTTGTCTTGTATTTATGTGTTTGTCCATGCCATCTGCGACACAGGGAATCTTAGTGCAGAGGTATGAGTGTGTAAACGTTTATTGTTATTGGCTAGGTTATTGAGGCGATGGACTGTTAGGTTCCGATGCGCTAGGAATGTCCTATGTTCACTAAGTAGTCTAGAATATCGATTAAGCGATTACTTTAATCAATATCGTGATTTTGAACGCCACAACGCCGTAAAGTCAAAGTCAAAAATACTTTATTTCCATTGAATTCTTTACAAATTATTTGGAATCTTCACTTTTTTTTAATTAAGTATATATGTATCCTGTTATCCTGCACGCATTACACATTACTGTTGTCATGGGCGAGGGTCACCACTTACCATCAGGTGGGCCCTCGGCTCGTTCCGTCACTCATTCACATAAAAAAAAACCTACCAGATCATGCTTTCTTATTACTAACTTGGACGACTCCGTGGCTTAGTTGGTAGTAGCCGTGCCTTCGAAGTGAGGGGTCCCGGGTTCGATTCCCGGCCGGGGCATTCTTTGTGTGGTGACCATGAAGTTTGTTCTCGGGTCTTGGGTATTTGTCTTGTGTTTCTGTGTTTGTCCATGCCATCTGCGACACAGCGAATCCTAGTGCAGAGGTATGAGTGTGTTAACGTGTGTTAACGTTGAAAACTTTAGCACTTGTTCAAAGACGTGACAGTAATCTTATCTCCAACTAAATATGTACTATCAACTCAACAGAATGATTACTTTGCATAAAAAGAATGGCAATGAGTTTTAAAATAAAAACCATTGATAACGTTTCTTGTTGACATTGTAGTCAAAGACATTTTTACACACATTTTAACGAGGAAATCGTTTTTTCTTCTTTAGGTATTTTTTGGGGCTCCAGTAACCCGTTTCCGTAGGTGAAAACCCTCTCCAGGTGCCAAAGAAGCAACCAAAAGTAGCAGAAGCACTTGTCTGGAAGTACTGCCTCCACACCTGGTAATCTGCCGTCAAGCAGTGATGCACTCGTATTACTGTGGTCCGGTGGAAGGGGTATGGGCGGGGGTGATAGCACACCGGGATGCGACTTGGGTACCAAGGTCGAATCTCTATTATTATAGGCGGAGGTAACCACTTGTCATCAGGTGTGCCTTAAGCTCGTTCTGCCACTTCAGTAGTATAAAAAAGGTAGCCAAAAGATAGGTACGTTCGTTTTACAGAAATGTAAATACTTGGTGTAGGTAATGGTAACAATTATACCCAGTACAAGCTTCGCTTTGATACGAGCTAGACCGTGTTAAATCACTACATAGTATAAAACAAAGTCGCTTTCTCTGTCCCTATATCCCTATGTATGCTTAAATCTTTAAAACTACGCAACGGATTTTGATGCTGTTTTTTTTAATAGATAGAGTGATTCAAGAGGAAGGCTTATATGTATAATACACTAGCAAGTCACCCCGGCTTCGCACGGGTAGTTTCTGATACGACACTGATGCTTTACTAACCGTGCGAAGCCGGAGCGGGTCGCTAGTATCCATTAAAATACAACAATTTGACTAAGGTGGTGGCCGTAAATCATTGTCACAATCACGGTAATCGTGTGCGAATTACCTCTGCAAAATACCCAGTGACAAAAACTACATACGCTCAAATATATCTCGGTAATGCTCGCAGGTCGCACTTCAATAACAAAGTGATCAGTTGCGGCCGGTCCGTCGAATTACTGCGTCGTGTGACGAGACAACAATTACTACCTAGATAATTGTAATTTGAAGTTCATAAATCTCAGTGGCGGAAAACGGGTTCTCTGAAGAAACCTTTTCCGATATCAATTAGTGTATGTGTTGAACGCAAACTGTGTATAGAAGATTACATTACTTTTTTCTTAGTATATTATGCAGTGAATCCCAGTTAAAATCATCGACTAGAATCTTGCGTAAGGTGTGTTTAAAGCCTGATACAGCCCTAGGTGCGGTAACAAGGGATGATTCATGATATGTCGTCCCTTGTCACCCCAGACAGGGCGACAAGGGATGATACTACAATCGTCTACTGCAGAGCAAATAGAACGCCAGGTATGGCCAAGGTCGCAGGATCGAGTCTTATCAATGGAAATCAATTGAGTTGAAATACTTTTTTTAATAAGACTAATAAGCTTTTTCTGTTATCAAAAAGACTGTTAAATTGATTACAGAAGCCTCAGAGCATAGGGATAAAGAATAATTGCTTAGTGTCGTCTTTACGTATGTTCAATTCGTTCTGTTTCGTTGATTTACTTATTGTTTGAATATAAAATTGTACTGTTTTGAGCATAACTTGCGATACGATTGAAATGAAAACAATATTGAAACGAAAGTTATGTTGCCGCTATAATTTTCGGTTGAGATATAATAAAATCGGTTATTGACGGCACCGTGGCTTAGTTGGTTTTAGTCCTACCTTCGAAGCGAGGGGTCCCGGGTTCGATTCCCGGCCGGGCACACTGTGTGGTGAGCATGAAGTTTGGTCCTGGGTTTTTGTATAAACAATCAAAAGTCATAATATACAATAATCTTTTTTTGAAGCTTTTCTTTTACAAACATACAAAAAGGCACACAGGAATAACTCCCTCCTTTTTGAAGTATGTTAAAATACAAAAGTCATAATATACAATATTAATATTGCTGCCACATTTTTGAGCACAAATTTGTTTTCTTACGTACATATTAATGTCACCTCGACGTAGTTTGTCTCGGCTGAACCAATTAGCCAGCCGAGGTCTTCGAATAACCGTGGTTGTATTGAACGGTACACTGTGTACGAATTTACCTGGGTATTCAGCTCTGTAGCTAGGTTGTAGTAGCTTTCGAAGCGATAGGTCCCGGATTCGAAGGCAGGGCTACTACCAACTAAGCCAAATTACAGTCAGTCTCAATGTTTTTAATGTATATCGAATGCTTTTTATAAATAAAGTAAATTTATATTAATTTAAATACAAAGCTAAAAAAACAATACGATTGTACTATAATAAATTAACTTCCAAACATTAGCTTAATTATTTGAATATTTGCCCACCATGTTGAGTTAAGTCGTTTTAAGTTCGCCCGGAGAGGTACTGCCACCACATCTGGAATCTGCCGCCAAGCAGTAGTGGTTGCGTTACTGTGTTCCGGTGTGGCTGCCGGTGAAATCACATGCGCATGAGACGTATCATCCCCGTCTCGGATGGACGCAGCAGGATGAATGCGACTCAGTAAAGATTTGGATCTCATACTGAGTCGCATTACTGTTGTCATGGGCGAGGGTCACCACTTACCATCAGGTGGGCCCTCAGCTCGTTCCGTGATACAAAGGCGTCAATCAAACTCGAAAGTAAACACGTTTTTTCGTTCATAAAGTTCGCTAATTAGTTGATTGAAAGCGATCCCTGACTACACCGATCATATGCTATTGAATGTATATCGTTCAATGCTGACCTGATTAGATATAACTACAATCTAGTACTTCCTGGTTCATAGTCATTGCAATTAAAATATTTGCACAGTTGCGTGTCGATTAAATTAATTAATTACGGCTTTTTTTGCATTTTACGCTGATTGTGATTTTACTAGGCTTTGCTTTAATTTTATTTTAACTGAATCGAAGAGATTTTTTAATCGCCTAAATGTGTCGCGGGCCTTTTTTTTTGAATGAGTTACTACAAAAAAGGAGGAGGGTCTGTTCTGAGGTGATGTTATTTTTTTTAATGTAAGTTCACCTTCGTTGATTAACCGATTAGATTTTTTTTTTATTATTTGTAAGGATATGCTAACAAGTTGGTCCCATAGAGTTCTGCTTTCCTGTGACTTTTATCTTCGCCCATTGTATACCGATTTGGATGTTTCTTAAAATGATATGGTGTACCTCCAAAAGGCGTACACCCTCCTAAAAATAAGGGATTAAAGTATAGAAGTTGGTTTTTCTTTTTAATTATACGCTGTATCATGCTATATTAAATCAAGACCCAAGTCTCCGCCGTTGCGCCCGTCACCCGAGACGGGAATGTTACGTCTGATGACCATGTGATTTAATTAAAAATATAAGTACCAAACGTAAACATATAGTTTAAAAAATATTTAATCCATATCGATATTACTTAGCAATAGCACGTTTGTTCCGCACGTGTGGCATATCCACCAGTAATTGGACACGCGACGGTTTGAATGAAGCACAGATTTATAAGTAGTCTCATGATTTTTTTTATGTGACTAAGGCCTGGAACGAGCTGACGGCTTGACGTTAAGTGGTTATCGCCGGCCATATAACAAAACGCTCAAGTCCTCCCGCCAACTAGTGGTGCAATGCAAGGGTACTATTTTAAATCACAGGTCTCATTTCCGCGGATGTATGCATATCGCTTTCCCGTATATCATATCGCTGCGTCGTAGTCAGGAGAGAGCATCGTGGGGTTTTAGTCGGTAGTGGCACTCAGCTTTACAAGCTCCGACATACCCCTCGGGAGGGATGATACGTAAACGTAAAAAGGTTTCATGCTCGTGTAACTACACCTAATACCTTCCACCGAAACAGCAGTGCACTAGTTAGCAGCCAATTACCAGGTGCAGGCAGTACTTCTCCGGACGAACCTGGCACTGTTCTACTGCGTCTTTGCTGCTTCTCTCGCGCCACCCGCACACGTGTAGGCACTAATAAACCCAAGCATTATATATCTACGGAAGTAAGACACGCTATCGCTAGCACAATATCCTACTTAAGTCGTTCCTATGTGCTTTGAGCCTAATTCTCACTATCCAAATATGCTAAGTCGATTCAGATAACGCATGAAATTTATTTTGTACTTAAATCTATATCAATGTTGAATTAATATAGTCATAGAAGCCTAGTATATGCACGCAGATGCCGCCCCATATATGTCTAAGATGACTTAGTCGGCTGTTACCTTTCAAACTCAAACTCATTTATTCCTTTAAATCTCAAGCATCGTTTGAACACATAAAATTTTTCACACAATTAAGCAAGTACAAATATTCGTGAGCAAATAAAGTGTCACAGGAGCTCCTTAGGCACATTACATGCACACAGATATGTCAAAAGAGTCAGTTTTTAGGTTTTAGCTAATTTTATTTATTAAGTTTACATCTGTTCCAACTTTAACCGACCAACCTCTTGGTTGGTCGTTTAAAGTTGGAAGACAGTAAAGGAAGCCCTGTGAATATGTAATAGGTACTGTCTGTATTACATATTCGCGAATGCGTCTTGAGTGGAGGAAATTCATTCCCAAGTTTTTTTGCCCTTTACAATCTGATATTTTGTAGTAAGCTTTTACAATAAATTTTCGTTCAATAAAAGTGTTAAATTTATTTATAGATAGTAATTGTATTTCGATCATAAAAGAATTGCCAACCTTATGGAGCCTAGTGGGCACAGCGAGATTTTTTTATGCCTAGTGTTTACATTATGATTGTCAATTTGAGTCTAAAGCTAAGACATTTAATTGCCGCAGCTATTTGCGGAAATGTGGTGGAACTGGCAACATAATTCGTACGCTTGAGCGTTTTTATTGTAATTTCATAGAACTCACGCATTTGTTATGTTATGGCTTCACCATTGAGCGGAATTTTGTTTGACATTCTCCTTCAACTATATGAATTCTACGCATACCACAGTCCCAGCTAATATGTACACAATGTACAAATAGAATTAGCTTAAGAACGATTTAGAATCACGAAATAAAAAATGGTTTCTCCTTAGGCCATCCACATTACCAATTTGTCCTTTTGAAAACACAGACGTAATTCACAGTGCGTCAGAATCGTCAAAAAGGCTATTCTTTTTGCAATCTTTCTAGAGATTTCTCTTACATGTAAGTAGTACCTTGTGTATGTAGTTTAATAACTTAGCTATTTTTAATTTCTACGGTCCTAACTATATTTCCCCGGGACCAGATGGCAACCCTCGTATTGTTGATTGGATTTTGTTTCAAACCAAATAACATATAGCCCTTTTACCTAGCGTTTAGTGGGTTCGGCTTTACTAGTCGACAGCTTTATCGGAGGCCTTCGGGCTTGAAAACGACACCAGAGTTGGCTACTTACACGAAATAAGAAGTAGGTACCAAACGTAATTACGTAAACTATACTTAAATATAAATAAAAATCTACATATTTCTATATTTTTCGCCTTGATGTTGATAATTTTCCTCAAATTTGTATGGGAACCTTAGAATACCTTTTCAATAAAATCCTTCAAAATAAATAAAATAATCATTTAATTCAGTTCATAACTGGCTGAGTAAACGCGTAAACACAAAAAAAACATACAGCGGAATTTCGAACCTCAACCTCCTTATGTGAAGTAATTTAGAAAGTTACCAATTTAAAAATAGAATATACTTAATATATGTAAGGAAGTCGTTATTCATACAATTTCTATGTGACCTTTTCGCTGGTTAATTAAATTAGGAAAGAATTATCCAAATATGTCCACAATTGGAAAAGAAGCGTAACAAACATTTCATAAAGAAGTTTTTTTTACGAAAATAAAACCTCCCGACTCGATGTACCTAATGGTAATGAGCTGCAGACATAGAAACGGCTGGACCGATTTTGAAAAAACATGTCAAGAACCACCGCTAGAAACCCTGCTTTTAAATATAAAAAACGCAGTTAAATAGGTTCACCTGTTTAAGAGCTGCGGTGTCACAGACAGACACACAGCGGTCAAACTTATAACACCCCTCTTTTTGGGTCGAGGGTTAAAAACAGCCACACGACCGAATTGCCGCCATTTTTCTGAAATTGGTTTAAAATGTGAATTCGTTTTTGGAAATAAGATAAAAATCTTACCAACAGTATTGACCGTAAAAAACCTACACTACCATAAATGGTACAAAATTATATGACTGTTGCCACTCCATTTTAATTCACTCAAAAGATACCTACCTACCATTTTTTCCATTGTCTATAGGAGATAAACTTTAGTTACCATGCCGTTTTCCTTATGCACTTTCCTCAAACAGAAGTGAACGAAAGACTCAACGAATAAAACCTCTGTGATTATGCGGACTGAAGTGTAAAAATTAAAAAATTAACGAAGTGTCAAAATGAAAAACGGCGGGAACGAGAAGGCGCCGGATTGGGAGAAGGAGAAATTAAAGCCATGGTGAGTTACTAGGTACATTATGTTGATAATTATTATTTACCTACTTCAGATTAGCTGTGATTTAATGCAAATGTTCGTTGTCCATTTGCGGCCAACAGGGACAAGTTTTAACCCATAAGCCTTAACTGCTAATTGCTCTAAATATTAATTTAAAAAAAAACTACTGGTTTTGACACCTTATTCGACTAAAGATTACAAAATGATGACGAAGTACACCATATTGATTTTCAGATTTAAAATAACTGATTTTTATAAGCATAGGTACTCATTTATCTTATAAAAGATAACGATTATAAAGAAAATCAGATTTTCATGATTTTTATATAATCTATTTTATATTTTTTATCTGTGTTATAATCGTTACACTATTGGCGTGTACGTAGTGAAAAACATTTGATATTAAAAAAAATGTGTCTTTTTTTTAATGAAGTCTAATAGGGGCTGATTTTTTGGTCTAATTTCAGAAGTTTTACTTCATCAAAAACACTAAACACACTATCTAGATAAGATACATTTTGTGAAATATGCTATGTTTCTTAATAAAGCATAGCTATAAGGATTATCAAGGTTTTGTTTGTTTGTATAATACATACATATATTGTCCGTTTTTCGTAAATAAAAATCTGCGAGTTCACATAATTTTCGTATTCACTCGTTCGGGTGATTACGGATCTTGGTTCGTGGGGAAAAATATGTAAATGAGTTACCTGCGTAAACTAATATTAAAGCCATGAAAAAACCTTTAAAGTAAAAAGTTATTTATAATAATCAACTATAAATAGGCATCTAAGATGATAAAAAATGGCTGATTCCGGTTCGCTTTTATAAGGCTGATTTCCGCTGGCAAATCTATGTAATTGTCGTTGGTTATTTCAAGACCAAGATTAAAATGTAATTAGTTTTTAATAGGGTAATATTTCAATTTAGTTTATTTGATATAGTAGCTGCGCCCAGCGGTGTTATCCGCATTTGGCTCTCCTATGGGAACCGTCCATTTTTCCGAGATACAAAGTAGCCTATGTGCTATTCCAGACTATAATCTATCTCTGTGCCAATTTTCATACGGATTCGTTCAGCCGTTCTAGCATGATTGAGTCACAAACATCCATCAATTAATCCATCCAAACTAACGCATTTAAAATAGTCATACCAAAGCTTCTTACGAACATGAAATATGTAGTATATATGTAACAATAATTTTTTAATATGGGCTGATTATCTTTATGAAATCGTTTTTAAAATTTAGTTATAATACCTGACCGTAAATAGGCCTCAAAAAGTAACAGTAGAACTTGTGCTGAGGTCGGAGAAGTAGGTACTGCCACCGTGCCTGGTAATTCGCCGGCAAGGCATCCGCATTACTGTGTTCCTGTGGAAGGGTTTAGCTGCTGGACTAATATAGGAGCATAATCAACATCCCCGTTTCAGAGGGAACGCAACGCGATGCGACTTGAGTCTTCTCATGCTTCCGTATGGAAGGATTTGAGTCGAATCGATATTGTTAACAACAAATAGGCCTAAGTAGTACAAAAATTACACCTACGTTCGCAACCGGTTCTCAATAGGTACGCTAGTTTTACCGTTTTATAAAAAATCTTCTGTCGCGCACGTGTTGGCTGTGGAATGATCTTCGTACTGCGATTTTTCCACTCAGCTTCGATACGGGGGGTTTATCACTGTTTCTGATGTACATGAGTGACGGTGAGCACCTTCCATCAGGTGGTCTGACGGCACGTATGCCCCTGCTTATTTAAATTTAAAAAAAAAGTTGTGTGCCCCTGATAGAATTGTAATAGCAAATCATAAAGTGTTTAATTATATTGTAACGCCTAGCCAAACTTTATTAGCAAAATTTTACCAAACATATATCGGAGTTTTGATCAGCCAGAAACTTTTTCCTCAAGGAACTTATCTTTGGTGTTGAGAGGTTTTTTCTACTTATTAACAAACTTTCAAAAAGAGTATTTTCTCAAATGTGTTTTAGAAAGTATTTTGCTATATTTTTAGTATAAATAATTTAATACAGCCTTCCATCCGCTTTTATGCTGACATAAAAAGCGAAGCTCGGTCGCTTTTTTACTTGTGTTAAACACGCAACATAATTCGTACGCTTGTGTGCGTGAGGCCGATGTAATAACATTGTCCTGACGCACACGTTCGATGTTTTGGATTCATCACTGAGCGAAATTGTTTGACATTCTGCTTCTGACAGATGAAAATTTCTTGTGCTCACAAGATTTTACTAGCTTAAAGAGCATACTTCTTTTATTCCATTCACGCTGCCATCCCCGAAGGGTTAGACAGGCTTTATGGCCTATTTTTCACTATGACTTACATGCCTATCGCTGCCATGGTTTTCTCTATCACTAGTACTAAGTAGTAATTAAGTCCTCAATGATCATAGCCAGAATGAAACTAATAATAACGATACGTTTTAACGATTGGGCGATGTGGTCGCTAAGCCACAAAGCGATTTTTGCGGTGTCAAAAACTTAAAAAAAATAAAATATTACGTATGCATTTGTTAATATACTGATAGATATTTCCCTGTCTTGATTCACAATTTGACAATCGTCTGTCAAACGATATGGTGTCAAAACTCCCCACACAAAATTTTACTTTCAGTTTTTCGCGATTTCCCATTTTTGCCGTGAATTTACCAAAAATGTTATAGATAGATATATAACACTTTATTGTACACCAAAAGACAACAATAGCTTAAAACTAGAAATCATAAATAATAAAAAGGTGACACAATGGGCGGTCTTATCGCTATAAAGCGATCTCTTACAGACAACCTTTAGATAATTTGTCCTGCCTATTAGTAACACAATGAAATAGAAATCGGCCACATCGGTCCTGTCTGTTTCCAATTTTAGCGAGACTAACGAACAGCAATTGATTTTTACTAATAGATTATTAAGGGAGGATAAACAAGGAAGTTCACTAAACTATCGTTTAACGTAAACATCACATGACAATAATCAAAGCATTACGATTGAAACGTGACAGATGTGTCAAACATTTTATTAAAAATATTTTATTTTATACTCATTTCCTAAGACTGCGGTGCTTGGCGGCTGATGGCAGTACGAATGTATTGCGATCAGCAAAATGCAGGTAATTTAAGGGAACCCCAAGACGACTTATTTTTACAGACCTGTATGGTAGAGCTCGTCAAGAAATAGTATATAATTTTAATATAGTAAATAATTGACTTCAATTTTGAAGATGCTGTACCGTGCACGATTTAGCACGCTTGCCCAATGCACCTATTTTTTATTTTGTGGCCGCGACAAAGGCATTGATGGACCACCAGGTGAGATCGCGGTCCATTGGATAATTCCTTAGATATATTTGATAAAGAGAAGTACATGTCGTGTCGTAGATGGGGGATGGAAAATCAGGTCGTGAACTCTGCATATAAGTTACATTCTACTAAAATAAATATATACCAAATAAATATTCATGTACATAAAGAGCCATCTAATACGCAGGTATTTTGCTTTCCTGTATCTTATTTCTTTGTCCATTGTAGACGGTTTTTTTTTAAACTTACATGGTTATGAACATTATTATTCGTGTTACCGAGACCATGACGCATGTAACTGCGTCGAAATATTGGGAGTCAACAAAACTCAGAAATCATGGAAAATATCTCGATAACACGAATAATAAGGATTATTTATTTTTTGAAGTGCAGCTACTTAAAACTTAATAAATCCCTATTTCTCGTCCTTATGCGTCGGTTGTTTTGAATTTTGATATCGGTCAATTATTTCTCTCACGCAATTCCATATCTCAAGGCCGTTTGTTAACGGTTGACAAAGTTAGCTGCAACAAAACCAAGAAAATGTTGAGTACTCGCGCGCAGTTTCGTTATCGCCGGTTCAAAACGTTACGGGCGATTTATCGGAACGCTCGTATCGCGTTAATTAAAATCTATGTACTTATGAACTTAGTTATGAGAAGAAACAGTTTAAAATATTGTGGCAAAAAGAGAATTATTCATTTTGGTGTTTAATAATTGTGTGTGGTGGATCAAGTTATTAGCTACGGACTAGCTAGCTTTTACGGATTTTAATTAATATTAATTAATTACTCTATCTGAAATTCATTATACAAAAATTAATAAAATATATAAACAGTTATGCATTTTTAGTTCAATAAAATAAATTTGCGTTTTTTGTATTTCGTTTATGTGATAGCAATTGTAATTTTGCCATTTCTGTTGTCAATTGCGGCCGATACAGAAAAAAATGACAGGAAAAATTTACTATATCGTATCACGCGTGTTTAATGAAGTTGGAATCTGCTAAGAATCGTATATAATAAGAAATGCGTATGAGAAAGACCCTCTTGTTCGTGGATAAGGATTTTACTCGGCGGTCTGCTGCGTCTGGTGAAGGAGCTCCTCTCCTGGGCTCTTCATCAGACGATGATGTCGAATGGCAAGTGCATAAATACTTCACTATATAGTATAAAACAAAGTCGCTTTCTCTGTCCCTATATCCCTATGTATGCTTAAATCTTTAAAACTACGCAACGGATTTTGATGCGGTTTTTTTTAATAGATAGAGTGAGAAAGGAAGGTTTATATGTATAATACATTAGCAAGTCACCCCGGCTTCGCACGGGTAGTTTCTGATACGACACTGATGCTTTACTAACCGTGCGAAGGCGGGGCGGGTCGCTAGTAATTAATAAATAAAAGATAAGAATGGCCTTACAAACATTTGTGTGATGAACGTAGATGTTTGTTCTTCGTCTGGGTATTAATATGTATTAAACGTAGAGGTACAATTACATAAAAATAGTATATAATTACTTTATAAGAGCAATTATTCTATATAATATATTTCACTTATCTCTGAAACGGTTCTAACGATATCTGAAAAGATTGAAATAGAATCCCATAGAAATTTTATCAAAATCGGTTCAATACTTTCGTTGTTAACTCAAAATTTTTCTTCGCCCGTTGTGTACGTTCGCATGTATCTTGTCTTGTCTGATTTATCTAGTGTTCTCTTGGATCTTCTCATACTTCAGTCGGGGAGTATTACTGTTTTTATGGGTAGAGTAACCATTTAACATCAGTTTAGCCTTCAACTCGTCCAGTGACTTTTGTTATATAAAAAATTGTGCCTAAGGAGCCCCTGGGACACTATATATGCTCATGAATATGTTTACTTGTGTGTGTAAAATTTGACGTGTCCAAACGAAACTTGATATCTACAGGAATGATTTTGAATTTGAGTTAGACGTCGATGAATATAGTTATTGCTATATATTCTTGAGTAGATAAAGTGCGGTCGATGTTGACATTCGTAATGTTTCATTATTAAAATGGAATTGTTATTCATTATCTAGTTGTGAAAACGTTAGCAAATCGAAAAAAATCCGACGCTAGGCTGCCATTTTGTTTTGATTACCTGAGTATAGGTAATTTCAAACAAGCAGACTAACGATTTTTCCGTTTATAGGCAATTAAATTTTATAAATTTGATACGCAAAACATTCATTTAGATTTTTTTCTATGCACTTAATCACAGTTTGGCATGTTCGGACGCAGAATTCATAGCTAAGTTGGTAGTAACAATGTTTTCGAAGCGACGGGTCCCATATTGGATTCCCGGGCACACTTTGTGTGGTCATGAAGTTTGTTCCCGGGTCTTGGGTGTTCATCTTGTTTAGCCACCTGCGACACAGGGGATCCTAGTGCAGGGGTATAAGATAAATAAATATTCATGGACATTTCACACACCGCCTTCTAGCCCCAAACTAAGCATAGCTTGTACTATGGGAACTAGATAACTGATAGAATACTAAATAGCACTTTTGAGTAATATTAACTTGGTAACTACTTGTATAGTCTGGGTGTCAATATAATGCATATTGACACCCAGGTGGGCCCTCAGCTCGTTCCGTCACATAACCAAATTAAAAAAAATATATATTCTGTAGTAAGCGTTACCGCGGGAAAAAGCTGTACTGTATAAAATAGAGAGTATAGTTGCAATGTTATTAATCTGACGCAACGCTGACCTTGCAGAATTACAAAATTTCATTGCTTCTGGAGCAATTTCTTACCAACATTAGTACAACGTTTCAGCACTCTGAATTTAGACTTATAGTTACGTGGACGCTTGAAATATCTGAGGTAACAATTACGCATGCGCATCGAATCAATCTAACCAACGCCAGAGTTGTCACCGCAGCGCCTCTCATAAACATACCACCACCATCATCAGCCTCTAATGTTTGCGCTGCAGGCACAGCCTACTCTCGAAAATTGAGACTGAATGGGCTCTGATCTACCACGGGAGCCCAATCTGGATTGGTAGATGTCACATGTCGTCGAATTTATGGTTCTAAGACATGCCGGTTCCCTCACAATATTTTCCGTCACCGTTAGGAGAACGTGGTATTGCGCACATCAATTTTTAAGTGAAAAATCTCTTTGGTGCACGTGTGGGTTTGAACCAGCTACCTTCAGATTGAAAGTCGGCGTGTATGTCCCTAGGCCACCACGCTCTCATATAAACGAACCCCTTCGAAAAAATCACTAAACGTTTTGACTGCCCACCTGGTCTTAAGTGGTTTCATGCGAGCAATACATCCCCATATTTTGAATTGGTGTATCTTTGTCCACAGGGCCGAGACTCGATCGGACCACCAGTTCAACGTGGTCCGGAGGGTGTACCAGCAGGATACCCTCAATAAGGATGCCGACTACCAGATGCCAGACAGGCCTCGTGAGTTCAATGCTACGTTTAGCCGACTTCCAACAAGTGGCTGAAAATTTATAACAATAACAAACGTTTACACACTCATACCTCTGCACTAGGATTCCCTGTGTCGCAGATGGCATGGACAAACACAATACAAACACCCAAGACCCGAGAACAAACTTCATGGTCACCACAAAAAGTCTCACTTCGAAGGCAGGGCCACTACCAACTAAGCCACGGAGTCGTCAAAAACTCTTTTCTTTTCAAATCGATCACTTTTAACAAGTTAAAGGCAGCAGTTAAAGATGTCATAGTCATAGTTTTCTCGTACCTCCAGTGGGCTACAGATGCAAGAAAGTGGTCAAGAGTTGCGGCATCGGCGAGTGCCTCGCCAACTCCTTGCCGATCATGCGATGGCTGCCGAAGTACAACCTCAAACAGGACCTCGTCGGGGACCTGGTCGCCGGCGCCACCACTGCCGTTATGCACATACCTCAAGGTAAAATACTCTTGTGTTTTTGAAATGGGAAACATACATTGAACTCTCGACATATTACCTTTACCGACACCTCTGTATGTATAAGTGTAGTGTAGTATGCTTTTGTTTTCACTTTTTTTTTTATGTGAATGAGTGACGGAACGAGCTGAGGGCCCACCTGATGGTAAGCGACCCTCGCCCATGACAACAGTAATGCGCGCGACTCAGCATGAGATCCAAATCTTTACATCGCATTCATCCTGCTGCGTCCATCACCCGAGACGGGGATGATATGTCTCATGTGCATGTGATTTCACCGGCAGCCACACCCTTCCACCGGAAACAGTAATGCAAGCACTACTGCTTGACGGTTGATTCCAGATGTGGTGGCAGTACCTGTCCGGAAGAACTTGGCAAAAGTTCTACTGCTACTTTTTGTTGCTCCTTTAGCACCACCCAGGGGGCACGTGTAAGGAATCAAAGGGTACACACCTACGGACGCGAGCAACTGGACACGCCGGGTATCCGCTAGTTGCTAATATTTATGTGTTTCAGGTATGGCGTACGCCCTGTTAGCGGAAGTCCCCCCTATAGTGGGTCTGTACATGGCTTTCTTCCCGGTATTCGTGTATGTCGTGTTCGGTACTTCGCCCCACATCTCCATGGGAACGTTCGCCGTCGCCTGCCTCATGGCTGGAAAGGTCCGTACCAGCCTCTAATGTTGACGGCTCCGTGGCTTAGTTGGTAGTAGCCCTGCCTTCGAAGCAAGGGGTCCCGGGTTCGATTCCCGGCCGGGGCACACTTTGTGTGGTGAGCACGAAGTTTGTTCTCGGGTCTTGGGTGTTTGTCTTGTGATTCTGTGTTTGTCCATGCCATCTGCGACACAGGGAATCCTAGTGCAGAGGTATGAGTGTGTAAACGTTGTTGTTTGTTTTTAATGTTCCCACTGCAGACACCGGCCTACTCTCGATAATTGAGTCTGAATGGGCTCTGATCTACCACGGGAGCCCAATCCGGATTGGTAGATGTCACATGTCTTCGAATTTTTGGTTCTAAGACATGCCGGTTTCCTCACGATGTTTTCCGTCACCGTTTCGAGAACGTGGTGCGCACATAAATTTTTCAAGTGAAAAAACTCATTGGTGCGCGCGTGGGTTTGAACTGCTTTATCCGTTGTATATAATGAAATATTATACTAAAAGTCTGTTCTTAGCGATTCCTTTAAGTTATACGCGGGAGAAACCGCGGGGCACAGCTAGTATTTATATAGTAAGAAAGAAAGAAAGAAAAATTGTATTCTCGCTAACTGTATACAACAAATCACAATACATAAAAATGAAAGTAATAAAATAACACTTAAAAAAGAAGAAAATAAAAAAGTCCTGCCTACGGATCGCTGCCGTATACAGCTTGGGAGAAAAGCTCTGTGCTCAGCATGAGCTGGGTAAATAGGATACCCAGCGCTGATTTTCAGCACAAATATTTCAATTTATATAAACGTTTTATTTCAGGTCGTGACCCAACACGCCACACATGTCGATGTCACTAATTTGAATAGTACAAATATTACAGCAGGTACGTGCTTTTTGTGTATGTAGCTGTATATGGGCACGTGGTCACCGCCGCCCATATACAGCAGCTTCAGCTCGTCCCGTCACTTTTATCACTTAATAAAATGTAATATAGGTCAACAGTGGCGGCCTTAGGGGATGGCAAGCAGGGCAACCGCCCGGGGCCTCGCTTATGTAGGGCCTCGCACCCTCACAGAACTTTTGATTGTTTCGATGTACTGCAGCTGTCTTTAGGAGTATGCTGACTGATTACCTGTACACTTCCAACTCACCTAAATTCCTCATACCCAAAGAGCCTCGCAGATCTATCGCCCGGAGCCTCGCAATATCTAACGCCGCCCTTGTAGGTCAATACAGGCTGATAGCAATCATACTTTTAAACGTTTATTTAAAACTAGCTTAGAATTTAACCTAATTGTTTTTCTAAAATAAAAGTTAAAGTTACTCCTTATAACATCAGCTATCTGCCAGTGAAAATCCCGTCAAAATCTGTCCAACCTTAGATTGCCCGTAACAAACAGACAGAAATTTTTTTTATTGTTTTTGACATCACGTACAGACACTTAAATATAAAACTCATAATTAAATCCTTATATATAAAACACAAAAATGGTTTCTACCTATGTCCGTTAGACTTTGAAACCATTTAACCTAACCCCAAACCGATTTCATTAGAAAGGCAATAGTGCGAAATTGGTTTGACCACAAAAGCAATGCATTAGGCTCAAAATGTATTTTTTTTAGTGTAGTACAAACCGCCTCATTATTTGTACGTAATAATTTAAAGAAAAGAGCGTGGTGGCCCAGGGGTACAGACGCCGACTTTAAATCTAAAGGTCGCTGGTTCAAACCCAAACGTGGACCAATGAGTTTTTTCACTTGAAAAATTTATGTGCGCAATACCACGTTCTCGAAACGGTGACGGAAAACATCGTGAGGAAACCGGCATGTCTTAGAACCAAAAATTCGACGACATGTAACATCTACAAATCCTGATTGGGCGCCCGTGGTAGATCAAAGCCAACTCTCAATTATCGAGAGTAGGCCGGTGTCCCTGCAGTGGGAACATTAGAGGCTGGTACGGATAGTATAAAACAAAGTCGCTTTCTCTGTCCCTATATCCCTATGTATGCTTAAATCTATGTGACTTGCCCACTGTTAATTATCGAGAGTAGGCCGATGTCCCCAACATTAGAGGCTGTTACGGTGAATAATTTAAAGGTTCTCTTGTTCCAGTGCCCGATGTAACCGGCGTCCAGTATTCCCCCCTGCAAGTACTCAGCGTAGTGTGTCTCGCCGTGGGGATCTTTCAAGTGAGGAAAAATACATAAATACATTATATATCTATACTATATAATATTATAAAGCTGCAGTGTTTGTTTGTTTGTTTGAACGCGCTAATCTCTGGAACTACTGGTCCGATTTGAATGATTCTTTCAGTGTTGGGTAGTCCATTTATCGAGGAAGGCTATAGGCTATGTTTTTTTTTTTTTCAAAATTAGGGATCCGTAATAAAATTGCTATTTTGTAACACAAGGTGTAAAATCGAAAACCTATTTTTGCGTGCGCTGCAAAAACTTTTGACAATAGAACAAAATGATGTACTACGGGTTTGTAGATCCCATTAAGACCTACAAAAAAGTCCGCGAGAACATATATCTAGCTATCATGGTTTAATCACAATAACCGATTTTGTGTATCAAATTTGTACACCGTGTGTAGTTTGATCCAACTTGAAAGATAGGATAGCTCACATCTCTATTTATGATCGCTCATATGACAAAAACGTTAGCCACAGCAACGCGTAGCCTGATCAGCTAGTACATTATATATACACATACAAACCCGTAGTACATCATTTTGACCAGTAGTTCCAGAGATTAGCGCGTTCAAACAAACAAACACTGCAGCTTTATAATATTAGTATAGATTGTATTTCTCGTGTCCAGATGTTGATGTGGATGTTGAGGCTGGGCGCCGTGTCAACCTTGCTGTCGGAGCCGCTGGTGTCAGGGTTCACTACAGCAGCCTCCTTCCACGTGCTGGCGTCCCAGCTGAAGGACCTGTTCGGGGTCAGGATACCGAAGACCACGGGGAACTACAAAGTTTTGTATGTAAGTACAGTTACTAAGTCTGGTGGACTCGACTCTTGTCTAGCGAGAGTGATGCCCTGGCCAGGGTGGTGGCCCAGGGGCATATCATCATTCATTTATTCACTTTAGGACACAATTGACACTTCGTTTTGTTATAACAGTTTTTGTAGCGGCTGTACATAAGCCTTGTCAAATATGAGGAAATATATCTTCATGAATTTCAATCTGAAGGTTGCCTGTTCAAATCCACACGTGCACCAATGAGTTTACACACTTGAAAAAAAATTATATGCGCAATACCACGTTCTCGGAACGGTGACGGAAAACATCGTGAGTTTTAGACCACTAAAACAATGTATTAGGCAGGTTTTTGAGCGTAGTAGGAATGGCTACGGCTCCGCACAAAAGGAAGCCGTAGCAAGAGTAGCAAATACTACGGGCCCCACGCAAAAGGGAGCCGTAGCAAGAGTAGCAAATGCTACGGGCCCCACGCAAAAGGGAGCCGTAGCAAGAGTAGCAAATGCTACGGGCCCCGCTTAAGAGAGCCATAGCAAGAGTAACAAATGCTACGGGCCCGCGCAAAAGGAAACCGTAGCAAGCACACGCCTCTCCTAGCGAATCTGCTAGTAGAGGTTAAATTAAATGAGCGAGGTGTTTGTCTTGTGTTTGTCAATGCCATCTGCGACACAGGGAATCCTAGTGCAGAGGTATGTGTGTGTAAACGTTAACGTTTATTGTTTTTTAATGGTTAATTTCAGACGATATTCAACGTGTCCAGCAGCCTGCCTAACCTGAACTGGGCGGCGTTCGTGATCTCATTCATCACCTGTCTCATCATCGCGCTCAACAACGAACTCTTGAAGGTGAACATACAATTAAATCTACACTAATATTATAAAGAGGAAAGATTTGTACCTATGTTTGTATGTTTGTAATGAATAGGCTCAAAAAGTACTGGGCCGATTTAAAAAATTCTTTCACCAATAGAATGCTACATTCTTCCAATTTGACATAGGCTACATTTCATTTTGAAAAAAATTAGGGATCCTTGGTAAAATTTGAACAATGTAACCGAAGGTGTAGAAAAATGAGTCTTAAAATGTCTTTCGTCGAATGCGCTGCCGAAACTATTAGCAATAGAACAAAATAATGTACAACAATATTGTTATTATTGTTGTTATTAACATCATAATGTCTACAAAAAACTCCGCGGTAGCATATGTCCAACTATTGTAGTTATGTCACTACCCCGTGCGAAGCCGGGACGGGCTGCTAGTCTATATATATAAAAGAAAGTCGTGTTTGTTACAACACTTATAACTCGAGAACGGCTGGACCGATTGCCATGGTTTTTGATTTGTTGGATTTGTTTCCGTCCCGAATAGCAGAATAACTATTAAAAACATAGAAAAATTAACGAAAAAATAAAATCAATTGCTGTTCGTTTGTCTCGCTTAAACTCGAGAAAGGTTGGGGCCGATTTAGCTGGTTTTTGTTTTGAAAAGTTTGTCGTAGTTCAAGGAAGGTTTGTATAATACTCAATAGTTGGCACAGACAACTTAACAAATAAGCTATCTAAAACATGAGAACTGACTGTAATTTGACATATCTGTGTGCATGTAATGTGCCTGGGAGTTCCCGTACCACGTTATATGCACATCATTACAAGTTACTTGTTTACTTGTGTGTACGAATATGTTTACTTGTGTGTGTACAATTTGACGTGGCTAAACGATACTTGAGATCTAAAGGAATAAATGAATTTAAGTATCTTAAAACTAAAAAAATAAATGAGTTTCAGTACTTGAGATCTAAAGGAATAAATGAGTTTCAGTACTTGAGATCTAAAGGAATAAATGAGTTTCAGTACTTCACCAGAAGAACTTGACGCGAAAGAGCGTATCTTCAGACGAGCACCACGGACATTATTTAATTTTTAATTTATTTTAATTTATTTAATTATTTAGACACACATTACACATTACAAGCAATAATAAATATATCATATATCTAAGATAAAGTATAGATCTGGCTTTAATATAATTTATGTTCGTTCTCAGCCGTGGGTGAGCAAGCGAAGTCGGGTGCCGGTGCCTATAGAGCTGCTGGCCATCGTGATCGGTACCCTGGTATCCAGGTTCGCCGGCCTCCACGAGGCGTACGGCATCAGCCTGGTCGGGGATATACCTACTGGGTGAGTGGAAAGCTTCCATGGCTCCAGCACCGCTGCTGCCTCTTGTAGGCCGTTGATACCCATGCAAGGGTACATTTTTATTTATATAAAAACATACATATATTCACAAAAAATTAAGTATTCGATCAGTAATATTCGAGGGTCCCGTAGATTAAGTAGCCATGCATTTGAAGTGAGGGGTGCCGGGTTCGGTCCCCTTGTGTGAAGAGCTGTCCTCCCGTCTTCCTCCCCCCTCGCGTCTTGGGTGTTTATCTTGTGTTGTGCATACTTTGTGTGGTGAGCATGAAAGTTTGTTCTCGGGTCGTGTTTGTCTTGTGTTTCTGTGTTGTCCATGTGCTGCGACACAGGGAATCCTAGTGCAGAGGTATGAGTGAACAAACAGTTGGTTCGTTGACTCGGTCTTTGACTTGTGCAGTTCCTATATATCCTACTACTATTATAAAGGCGAAAGTTTGTAAGTATGGATGTATGGATGTTTGTTACTCTTTCACGTAAAAACTACTGAATGGATTTGAATGAAACTTTACCACAATATAGCTTATACATCAGAATAACATATAGGCTACAATTTTTGAGGTTTCTATAAAATCTATATATATAAAAGAAAGTCGTGTTTGTTACAACACTTATAACTCGAGAACGGCTGGACCGATTGCCATGGTTTTTGATTTGTTGGATTTGTTTCCGTCCCGAATAGCAGAATAACTATTAAAACATTGGAAAATTAACGAAAAAAATAAAATCAATTTATCCCCGTATTCTCCACGGGAACGGGAACTATGCGGGTGAAACCGCGGGGCGCAGCTAGTTATTCATAAATCCTATATTTGGCAGGCTGCCGATGCCAACTGTGCCGCCGCTGCAGCTTCTGCCTGATGTGGCTGTAGATGCGTTCACGATCACCATGGTGACCTACACGATCTCCATGTCGATGGCACTCATATTCGCGGCCAAGGAGAAATACGAGATCGACGCCAATCAAGAGTTGTTGGCTTTGGTGAGATTTTTGTATGAGTTTTGAAAGTTTAAAATTTAAAAATATGTTTTCTTTTTTTTGTATGTGATTATGTGTTATACGAGCTGTGGGTCCACCTGGTGGTAAGTGACCCTCGCCCATGACAACAGTAATGCGCGCGACTCAGTATGAGATCCAAATCTTTACTGAGTCGCATTTCAGTCTTTACTGAGTCGCATGTTTCAGAGGAAGCTGAGAACCACATTATTAGATAAATGTTATTACACAATAAATGAATTTATGAAGGATAGTACTTTGACAATTAATTAATATTTTTTATTGCCTTATTAATTGTTATTGCTATTTTGGTTTTTTTAATTATTATTATCTCTTATTTTTGTGTTATTATGCTATTATTATTAAATATAATTGACTAAATTGTAATCAAAATATTGTACGCCCTTTGGGTAGAAATGCATTGAAACGAATGAAAAAGATATTATAATTATTTAAATCCTATTTAAACATTTGTTTCCACAATAAATGAACTTTGACTTTGACTTATTCATCCTGCCGCGTCTGTCACCCGAGACGGGGATGATATGTCTCATGCGCATGTGATTTCACCGGCACCCACACCTTCCACAGTAATACGAGTTCTACTGCTTGGCGGCAGATTACAGCTGTGGTGGCAGTACCTCCGGACGAACTTGGCACAAGTTCCACTGCTACTTTTTGTTGCTTCTATACCACCTAGGGGGTACGTGTAGGGACAAAGGGTACCTACGGACGCAACCAACTGGACCCCCCACTTCTGGGACCCCATAAGCAGTGTTTTTTTTAACTAGGGCGCCAGCAACGTCTTCGGATCGTTCTTTTGCTGCGCCCCGTTTTGCGCTAGCCTCTCAAGATCCTTCATTCAATATCAGGTGAGTGAAACACACATACACTCTCATACACACATTGGTAACACTGCTTGAAGGGAGAGGTACACACATATTAAAAAAACCGGCCAAGTGTGAGTCGGACTCGCGCACGAAGGGTTCAATAATTTCTTTGTTTTATACTAACTATAAAACAAAAAATAAAATTCACGTTTTGCTATGAGAGCCCCCTTAAATAATTATTTTATTATAATATGTTTTTTTGTATTTGTTGTTATAGCGTCAAAAGAAATACATCATTTGTGAAAATTTCAACTCTCTATCACGGTTCATAATGCGAGCAGTACTGCTTGGCACTACTGCGTACCTCTCCGGACGTACTTGGCAGTACTACTGCTACTAATTTGAGTGTTAAAATTTTAGCTTTTTGGTTATGTAACAGATGTGACAGGACGAGCTGGAGGCCCACCTAACGTTAAGTAGTTACATCCGCCCATAACAACAGCAATGCCACTTATGTCCTCCCTGACTGAAATATGAGAAGACCCAAGACGCGCCCGCCACCCGAGACGGGGATATTACGTCTCATGTGCCTGTAATTTCACCGGCACCCGCACCCTTCCACCGGAACGCAACAATGCGAGCATTACTGTTTGGCGGTTTCCTCTCAGCCAAGGTTACGAAGCATATAGCAATATGTTATATGCTCCGTAACCTTGACTTAATATAGCATATAGCGATATACCAATCCATTGTACATTATTTACATATAATAATAACGGTTACACACTCATACCTCTGCACTAGGATTCCCTGTGTCGCAGATGGCATGGACAAACACAGAAACACAAGACAAACACCCAAGACCCGAGAACAAACTTCATGCTCACCACACAGTGTGTCCAGGCCGGGAATCGAACCCGGGACCCCTCGCTTCGAAGGCAGGGCTACTACCAACTAAGCCACGGAGCCGTCTATATGATTTTCTATAGTGTAGAATTCTACTAATATTATAAACGCGAAAGTTTGTATGTATGGATGGATGTTTGTTTCTCAATCACGCTAGAACGGTTGAACGGACCTGGATGAAATTTGGCACAGAGATAGATTATAGTCTGGAATAGCACATAGGATACTTTTTATCCCGGGTATAACCGCTGGACGTTAGTAAAGTTGATGAATGTTGGCGATAGGCCGGCAGCAAGACGGGCCTGACGTCCGTGGTGAGCGCACTGCTGATCCTGTGCGTGCTGCTGTGGGTGGGGCCGTTCTTCGAGCAGCTGCCGCGGTGCGTGCTCGCCTCCATCATCGTGGTCTCCCTCAAGGGGATGTTCATGCAAGTCCTCGAGTTCTCCAAGTTAGTTACCAACCATTATCCATGCGGAGGTTTATTATTTATTATAAATATAATTGTAGGCGACACACGTCCTAGAACCATTTTGTATATTTGTATGTAATATTATTATATTTAACTACTTTTTATCGAGTAATGTTTTTTTTTTTGATACTTTTAATTATAATTTTGCTACTTGTGCCGCCATCTGTTGGCAACTTTATTTAATAACTAGCAGCCCGTCCCGGCTTCGCACGGGGTAGTGACATAACTACAATAGTTGGACATATGCTACCGCGGAGTTTTTTGTAGACATTATGATGTTCTTCAATATTGTTGTACATTATTTTGTTCTATCGCTAATAGTTTCGGCAGCGCATTCGACGAAAGACATTTTAAGACTAATTTTTCTACACCTTCGGTTACATTGTTCAAATTTTACCAAGGATCCCTAATTTTTTTCAAAATGAAATGTAGCCTATGTCAAATTGGAAGAATGTAGCATTCTATTGGTGAAAGAATTTTTTTAATCGGCCCAGTACTTTTTGAGCCTATTCATTACAAACATACAAACATACAAAAATAGGTACAAATCTTTTCTCTTTATAATATTAGTGTAGATAAATAATAAGAGCATTGAGGGTGGATGCGAACAGAGATTCATTTTTATGTTGAACGTAGGGTAGTAGAACGAATGTCGCGTAGCGTACGAACGTGAGACAGCGTGGCTCTGTAAAATCGATGATACTAGTTTCACATCTCTTATCGCACCCTACAATATTTTCCCGCCGTTACCAAATAGACGCAGTTTCTTTTATATCGCCTACAATATTGATACATTAAATATATTTTGGCTAAGATAGATAGATTATAAAGAATAAAAAAAAATATTTTTTACTAACTACCCTCACTGCAGATTCTGGAAGCTGAGTAAGCTCGACGCGATGGTGTGGCTGGTGACCTTCTTCACGACGCTGTTAGTAAACATCGACATTGGGTAAGTGGTTTATATTCATGGACATTCCACACAGACATAAAGAGAAGACTCGCGTCCGTAGGTGTGTACCCTTTGATTCCCTACACGTACCCCCTGGGTGGTGCTAAAGGAGCAACCAAAAGTAGCAGTAGAACTTGTGCCAAGTTCGTCCGGAGAGGTACTGCCACCACATCTGGAATCTGCCGCCAAGCAGTAGTGGTTGTATTACTGTGTTCCAGTGGAAGGGTGTGGCTGCCGGTGAAATCCAAATGATACTTGAGATCTAAAGGAATAAATGAATTTGACTTTGACTTTGACTATCACATGTGCATGAGGCGTATCATCCCCGTCTCGGGTGATGGACGCAGCAGGGTGAATGCGACTCAGTAAAGATTTGGATGTCATACTGAGTCGCGCGCATTACTGTTGTCATGGGCGAGGGTCACCACTTACCATCAGGTGGGCCCTCAGCTCGTTCCGTAATACATTCACATAAAAAAGCTTTAAACAAAGCTTGTGTTTATAGACTGGGGGCAGGGCTGCTGGCTAGTGTTGGAGCCCTATTCTGCCGGTCACAGAAGCCCTACACCTGTCTGCTGGGCAGAGTTCTGGACACAGACCTGTATCTGGACATCAAGCGGTACCGCGCGGTGAGTTCACATTTCAACTAGACCAATGTGTTTCAATATCTATGAAAACGCGACCCCTTTACAGGTAAACAAATTCTGGCGACCTCCTTGGACCATAGACAAACAAAGTCAGTAACTGAAGAAACTATGTTTATGATTTTGTACCATTATGTAAAGACCTTCACTCTGCAAGAAGCTGCGAGGACACAAAAATATCCAGAGCTGGCTGAAATTATGTTTTTATTGTAGTGTTTTTGCTTTTTTCCTTTTGCCAGCGACCCCCAAGTAAGGCTTCGCGACCCACAGATTGAAAAACACACAGATTGAACTAGACTGATAGACGAACACGCTGACTTTCAATCTGAAGGTCGCTGGTTCAAACCCACACGTGCACCAATGATTTTCTCACTTGACAAATGTATGTGCGCAATACCACGTTCTCGAAACGGTGACGGAAAACATCGTGAGGAAACCGGCATGTCTTAGAACCGAAAGTCTAAGACAGACAACTCTGAAGGCAAGGCTACTACCCACTTAGTTGGTAGTAGCCCTGCCTTCAGAGCGAAGGGTCCGGGTTCGATTCCCGGCCGGGGCACACTTTGTGTGGTGAACATGAAGTTTTTTCCAGGGTATTGGGTGTTTGTCTTTTGTTTGTGTTTGTCCATGCCATCTGCGACAGGAAATCATAGCGCAGAGGTATGAGCGTGTAAGCGTTTATTTATTTATTTATGTAACATATACCAATCCGGATTGGACTCCCGTGGTAGATCACAGCCCATTCACTCTCAATTGACGAGAGTAGGCCGGTGTCCCTGCAGTGGGAACATGAAACTAGGAATTTGTATGAAGCGGTGACAATGTAACCTTTTCAGTATTACTATCTATACACATAAATAAAATTGTCTGTTTCAAATGTCAAAATAACAGCTATAAACAACTTGTCTTTTAATATATTTACTGCTTAGTATCTTAACTTTCATAGACCTGAAGATTTATCTTCACCTGTATCTGATCACAGATCAAATATATCAACTTGGTTTCCCACCATCCCCCTGCTTAGCCAGTCCATCTCCCTGTCGTCATGGACCAGCATTATCACAAACTGCGCAACACACATCAATATTATATTTAAAAGCACAAAAATTATCCATTTCAATAGATCTAACACGCTGATATCGTTGCTCTGTGCGAAGGCGTACGTTTTATCCGGCAATAAACGCATCTCTGATGATGTAAAACGGCTTCAGCATAATATATATGATCTTTAACTTGGGATATGTTGTATGGATTTCAAAATAGTATTTTGATATGTTAAATAATTGTGTTTACATTTTCACTGCTGTTTTTTGACAATGCTATTCAATTTATAGCTTATATACACGTTGGGCTAAATGTCATGGCAGACTTTGTCATGGCCGTTGGCGTTGTTTGGATAACACTTGTTAAATCAAAGTGAAATATTGTAATATGAAAGAGTAACGTATAAACGTATATGAAAATCTATTTTTTTTAAATTAAAAATACATATTTTGTATTAAAAATCTACAAACACACTTCAATGCTTGTATCTCCAATATAAAAGCCAAATGATATGAAAGAGTTGGTACTAACGTATAAACGTATATGAGAATAAACATTTTTTAAGTTAAAAATACATATTTTGTATTAAAAATCTACAATCACACTTTATTACTTTAACCCCATATTTTCGGACTTAGAAGTTAAATGTTTCCATAAAACTTCTATGCGGCAAATCATTAATAATCATTAACAATAGTTCCCTCTCACATACACATCAAAAGTCATCACATCGTCATCAAACGGCTGCAATTTCATCTGAATTAATATAATTGCGTTGTAACCATTTTAGGCCATCTCACCGACCGACGTTTGATGGGAGATCATGTACAGGAGTCGACAGATTTGAAATACCGTGAAAATGACACATAGACTAAAATCTATTCAAATATAATATGACAAACATCCAAAAGTCATCGTTATAAATTGTTAAACATTATGCCAAGTCAATAAATTAATTGTAAATTCCCAATCATCTTGTATAATATTAACAATTCCACTATTATATTTTTATCATCCCCTCTTTATTTTTATCTGGGAGTGAATTTTAATTAATAAAATCATTCTTGTTGTGAATAGTCTTGTAACTTCTCCGAAATAATCTGGCCATATTTTGTTCTGATTCACCCAAATGCAGAAAACACTTGCGAAAGTGACATTGGCAGAATTGTGTGGTTAAGACACAAAAAGCCGTTTAAAGAAGAAACTGAACTGTAATTAATAGGTTTTAGTTGCCATACTTCCTTATATCATCATAATTTTTCACAGTATATTTTTAGTTTGTAGTAGAACCTACACTGGATAGGCTAGGAGGGGATAGGGTAGGCGTCTATCATTATATTGTCTAACAGTAAGGGGTGGGTATTGTAGACTGTGTAACTGCCAGACCTTATTATCAGGTTACAGACTGGACATAGATTACCATAGCAACATTGTTATTTGTCCTAAAACTTCCATTCATTTTGGCAGATAACATCATGTTAAAAATGGCACTGTGTGAATTGGCCATGAATTACTATTTTACCTTTTAATCGGAAATTAGGGTAGTCCTGCCTTCGAAGGGACGGTTCCCAGGTTCTATACCTTGTGAAATAAGCATGAATATTTGCTCGGATCTTGGATGTCTTGTGTCTCTGTGTTTGTTCACGCCATCTACGAAACTATAATTATATCACTCTATATATCTTGGGATATAATTGTTATTGGGGAGGCAGCAACATAAAATTAAATCAGGATAAATCGGTGACAGGCAGAAGAGCTGCCAGGAATCAAGATATTCCACTACTGCGGCGGGCTAAACTTCGCCACCAAGAACCTGTTCAGGGAGACACTCTTCAGGAAAATAGGGTACATGAAGCCAGCAGACGGGCCCCCCGACGAGGACAACAACCTCACCAAAAGCGACTCCTTCGAATGGGACCCCAATCTTTGTAATAGGGTGAGTATTTACCTCTCAATTTTCCCCCAACATAATGTCTTATCGACTCTTCCTAAAATCGCAAACGAACAGATTCTCAAGTAATAAAGAACTCAATTTATTCCCATACTTGAGCTAAACTACATTTTTTTTATGTAAGTTAGTGATGGAACGATCTGAAGGCCCACCTGGTGGTAAGTGGCGACCCCCGCCCATGACAACAGTAATGCGACTCAGTATAACATTTGGATCTTACACTGTGAGTCGTATTCATCCTGCTGCGTCCATCACCCAAGACGGGGATGTGATTTCACCGGCATCCACACCCTTCCACCGGAACACAGTAATGCCAGCACTACAGCTTGGTGTACTTTTCTTTTCATAACTCCAACTAACAGATTCTTAAGTTATAAAGAACTATTATCAATGTATGATAATATGTTTTTTTAATGTAATTGAATGACGGGGCGAGCTGAAAGCCTGCCTTGTTAAGTTGTTACCTCCGCCCATAACAGCTGCAACACGACTTAGGTCCTTCCCAACCTAAGTATGAAAAGAGACAGACGTACAACGAAGTAATCCTTTAGGTTTTGTTTTTTACTTTTGAGGTACCCTAAAATACAATAAAAGTCCGTCGCGTACATATTATTGGTTACGTTATTACGTTTGTTACGTTACAGTGATTTGTTACTTTATTACGTTACAGTTCTTACGTTTGTTATAATACGTTACAGTTATTTGTTACGTTATTATGTTGCAGTTCTTACGTTTGTTACGTTACAGTTATTTGTTACGTTATTATGTTGCAGTTCTTACGTTTGTTACGTTACAGTTGTTACGTTTGTTACGTTACAGTTATTTGTTACGTCATTACGTTACAGTTGTTACGTTTGTTACGTTACAGTTGTTACGTTGTTACGTTTGTTACGTTACAGTTATGTGTTACGTTCTCAGATACAATGCGTGGTGGTAGATGCGACCGCGCTGTCGTATGTGGACGCGCCCGGCATCAAGACGATAGTGGCGATCCACAGGGAGCTGAGTGCGAGCCACATCACCGTGCTCCTCGCCGGAGCCAACGGTCAGCATCCACCTCACAGATGAATACATTTAACATTTATTACAGCGCAATTTTTATATGAAAAATTGATGAGCGTGGTGGTCCAGGGGCACAGACGCTGCCTTTCAATCTGAAGGTCGCTGGTTCGAACCCACACGCAACAATGAAAATGTTTTTTCACTTGAAAAATTTATGTGCGCAATACGTCCTCGAAACGGTGACGGAAAACATCGTGAGGAAACCGGCATGTCTTAGAACCAATAATTCGACATGTGACATCTACCGATCCGGATTGGGCTCCCGTTAGATCAGAGCCCATTCACTCTCAGTTAATGAGAGTAGGCCGGTGTTCCTACAGTGGGAACATTAGAGGCTGGTACGGATAAATAGATTAACCATTTATTTCAGCACAATTTTTTATGTGTATAAGTGACGGAACGAGCTGAGGGCCCACCTGGTGGTAAGTGGCGACCCCCGCCCATGACAACAGTAATGCGACTCAGTATAACATTTGGATCTCACACTGAGTCGCATTCGTCCTGCCGCGTCCATCACCCGAGACAGGATGTGTCTCATGCGCATGTGATTTCACCGGCACCCACACCCTTCCACCGGAACACAGCAATGCGAGTGCACCACCGCTTGGCGGCAGATTACCAGATGTGGTGGCAGTACCTCTCCGGACGAACTTGGCAGAAGTACCACGTAACATCTCCGTGTCGGGTGACGGGCGCGACCCGGTGCGACTTGAGTCCTCTCATGCTTCGGTTGGGGTACCTAAGTCGTATTGCTGTTGTTATGGGCGATAGTAACCACTTACCACCAGGTGGGCCTTCAGCTCGTTCAATTATTTACATTAAAAAAAAAAACTACATTAAATATATACTTATTATTTGACGGCTCCGTGGCTTAGTTGGTAGTAGCCCTGCCTTCGAAGCGAGGGGTCTCGGGTTCGATTCCCGGCCGGGGCACACTTTGTGCGTTGACCACGAAGTTTGTTCTCGGGTCTTGGGTGTTTGTCTTGTGATTGTGTTTGTCCATGCCATCTGCGACACAGGCTATCCTAGTGCAGAGGTATGAGTGTGTAAACGTTTATAACGCTTATTTTTTATTATTTTATTCCACAGGGCCAGTTTTAGAAATGATAGAACGGTACAACTCCATTGAGTCGGAACAGTTACTACTAAACACATTTCCGACAGTACACGACGCGATAGTATATTACAATGTGTCGGAAACTAAGAAACACACAGCCCAGCACACCCTCACTGTGGGATCATGATACATGTACGTTTATGCTTATTAAGTGACTGTTTACGTGTTTTAAGTAATTACTAAACGGACCGCCAATATGAATTTGTTACGTATATCAAATGTTTACCAGTTTTAAGTGGCTATTTACATATTTATAATAAATTACGACGCTTTCCCGAATGCGGATTCGTGATACTTAAATGTTTACCGGTTTTAAGTGACTGTTTACTTGGTTTATGTAAATTATGTTATGAATAACGGTACCTGTTGCCACAATATGATTGTTTTACATGATTAATGTAAACTTAATTATCATAAACTGTACTTACAGCAGCTGGAATTAATGAAATTATTTTTTTTATAATTAATTGCTGTGATTTACAGGTTTTACAAAATCATTGTGTCCTCTCAATACCAATATAGTTTAACTGTTTTATTATTTAAGTAAATCTATTATATATTAGATTTAAACAACACTCAAAATGTAAATTATTTCAAATAACTTACGTTTTGTTATGAACACGTGGTAAATAGTATTACAATTTATCTGGGCTTATGTGATAGAGTGCCACTTAATTACTTTCTGTTATAATGTACTTATAATTTGTAAAATAATAAGCTTAAAACCTGTAAACTAGTAATTATAACTAAACTGTTTGTTACATTTAATTTTGTACTTATATATACACGTAGCGTATAAGATTTATAAGATATTATATATTTTAAGCGCAATATATAAACTATATTGCGATTAAGATATTGATGATTTTTGTACAAAATGTATACTCGATATTCCTATTCGAGTAGGATTTATTTATTATATAATATAATAAAAAAAATAGTACAAGATGTTGTGTTGCATAACTGATAATGTCGAACAATATCCATTAAATTCATGAAATTAAAAGTTTCACTCCATGCTCATGTCACTTACTAATAAGTGCCTGTATATTACTTATAAAATGGTTAAGTATTTATTATACTTATATTATGTAATTTGTTTTAAGTTACTGGCATGAATTTATAATAATATATAAAAATCCACAGCGCCATCTGGCTCCAAACTAAGTATAGCTCGATCTATAGTACTTTTTTGTAAATACATAACAGTATACTTTATATATATATAATCAAGGGCTGCCATAGATATTGCGAGGCTCCGGGCGATAGATCTGTGAGGCACTTGGCTTATGAGGAATTTAGGTGGAAGTGTACAGGGCTCCTGGTAATCAGTCAGCATCCTCCTAAAGACAGCTGCAGTACATCGAAACAAAAAACGGGTTGTTCTGCGAGGGTGCGAGGCCCTACAAAAGCGAGGCCCCGGGCGGTTGCCCTGCTTGCCACCCCCTAAGGCCGCCACTGTATATAATACTTATTCACACCAGACACGGTATTCATCAAATGCAAATGCTAGTAGGGAATTGAACCCAGGGCCTCCAGCGCAGAAGGCAGAACTACTACCAATAATCAAATGAATATGAGTTTTCATGCGACATTCTGTAGTTTAACTACATCTATTATCTGTTGTCTATAGTTTTACAAAAACCATCTTTTAATTAACAAGAAAGTGATAGCGTAATTTTATTTGCGCTTTTAAAAACAACGAAATTAATTATTAGTAATAGACTAATTAAGAAAACAATCAATTTAACTACTCAAGAGGTTCTACAAGCAACTGAGTGTTTATAAATTATAAAACTATCATGGTTATGAACATTATTATTCGAGTTACCGAGATATTTACCATGATTTGTGAGTTGTTGATTCCCGATGTTTCGACGCAGTTTCACGCGTCATGGTCACAGGCAATCAAAACTCACAAACCATGGTAAATATCTCGGTAACTCGAATAACTGAGTGTTAATTGAGCTACTAATATATAACTATCTCAATATCCCAACACATATATTACTTTCTAGCTGATGACAGATGTCATGTCTTGATTCACAATTTGACAATCATCTGTCAATCGACATGGTGGCAAAAATCCCGTAAAAAAGGAACTTTCAGTTGTTCCCGACTCCCAACCCTGCCCGTGAATTTTCCAAAAAAAATATATCACACAAACCTTGTCCTGATTACAAATAACGAAATAGAAATCGGTCCAGCCGTTTTCGAGTGTTACAGAGACTAACGAACAGCAATTTATTTTTATATACTAATTTATACTACTAAAAAAAGAAATACATTTTGTTTTAGTGGTCTAACTATCTAAAACTATCCTATCTTAGATAACTTGATGTACGCGCATTCGACTGCGTTGTCTTCGCCCTGGAACAAATTACTTTTTATTAAATACAATCATTAGTTTTATCTAATTAAAAGGCGGATACCCGGCGTGTGCTATTGCGCTAAAAAAAGGAAAAAAATTGTGCCGAATGCATTGTTTTAGTGGTCTAAAACCATCTTCGCATTGCTTTTCTAATGCAACCAGCTTGGGGCACATCTATATAAATTATAAAACTATCATGGTTATGAACATTATTATTCGTGTTACCGAGATATTTACCATGATTTGTAACACGAACTGTAACACAAGAACTGTCTCGGTAACACGAATAATAATGTTGGCCACGGTTCAAAGTCTCAAACCGGGTTTCAAAGTCTACAAACATAGAAACAAGGATAGATTTTTAACACGAAATATTTATAAAGGCGCTGGTCCACAGCACCCCACAGCACTAGTATTTATTTGACACTTTATTGCGCATATTCAAAATATATTACAAAAGGTGGGCTTAACGCTAAAAGTATTTTCTACCAGCCAACCTCACCGGTCGAGATAAACGTTGGCGTGCTAACAATTAAAATATATATATTTATAAAGAGACAGACAAAGTTTGGAAAAGAAATAAATAAGATAAAAATAAGTAAATTATCTGGATACAATTTGATTATTTTTACATGGAGAGATATTTTTTCATATTTGACAAGGCTTATGTACAGCCGCTACAAAAACTGTTATAACGAAACTAAGTCTCCATTGTGTCCTAAAGTGAATAAATTAATGATGATGATGACTCCATGTCAAGTGACCTTAGAAAGTACTCTGAGGTCACTTGACCTAGAGTGACTTACTAGGCGGTAGAATTCGAAAGACCCAGATGCGACAGGGATCTTCTCATACTTTAGTTGGGAAAGACCGGAGCCACTTGTTTATGGGTGGCGGTAACCACTTAACATCAAGAGGCCGTCTGCTCGTCCCGTCCAAAACAAATTATCAAATTGACGCTCTTATCAAATCTCATTTCTAATACTTCTTGTCCATCCAAAGGATGTCTGTAAGAGATCATTTTACAGCGATAAGACCGCCCATTGTGTCACCTTTTTATTATTTAAGATTTCTAGTTATAAGCTATTGTTATCTTTTTGGTGCGCAATAAAATGTTATCTATCTACAACTTACAAATTAATAATGACCGCCCCGTATTTATGTTGGTAGTTTTTGCAGCGAGGGACCCGGGTGGATTGCGAGCATGAAATTTGTTCTCAGATCTTGCGATACAGGGAACGCAGTGCCGCAGTGGACCAGCGGCTTTAACTCTGAACTTTTCAGTTTTTTTTAGTTATAGAAGCATGTTGTGATACTTAGTATGTAGATGATCAAAGAAAACTGTTATATTTGTACTTAGCGAATTAAATTATGTTGATTACAACAAATGTGTTTTTCGTGACACCCCATAATACTACCCCCATTTATTTGGAGAAGTTTTAAACCAAATTCAGTAAAACAAAATAAATAGTCATGGGCAATTTACACAGCGTCTTCTAGCTCCAAACTAAACATAGCTACTATGGGAAGCAGATAACTGATAAGTAAAAGTCAAAATTTTCTTTGGATTCTTAAAAATAAACATGGATACGGCACTTTTTTAAATAAATAAAATAGTTAAAAACCTGGTATTTTTTTTTTGTTGTAAATATGTACTTACATATAATATAATATATGAAACACAGAAGGGCGTCAGAAAAAAAAAATCTTCAATTCTTGTGATTAATAATATTCATTTTTCAATTTTTTTTCTGTGATAACACCATGAATAACCCTTCTGTAAATTACAGTTTAAACTACAGGTTGTCAGTTTTTAAGATTTATTTTTGGAGGTTTACAATTCGAAAAGTACAACACAAAGATTTTGCCCGACTCTATTGCCCGTTTCCGGCTTGACATCGATTTATGTATGTATGTATTATTAAAAGTGGTGTTTGTCTTGTGTTTCTGTGTTTGTCCATGCCGTCTGCGACACAGGGAATCCTAGTGCAGAGGTATGAGTGTGTTAACGGTAACAAAAAAAAAAGTACCATACAAGTATTCTATCAGTTATGTTAAATATATAGTAAAAGGTTTCCTTAGTTTGGGACTAGATGGCGCTGTGTGAAATGTCCATGAATATTAATTTATTAATTTCTACTAAAGCAATGATCTTTGCCTGTGGTACCTATATAGTTCAACGAAATGGTTATATCTTCGTGAACATACATAACACATTATTTAGTTACGATAAGATCAATTATTCAATGACTTTAATCTCAACAGGTACCATAACCATCGTAAGTACAAACCTTAATCCCAGATTATTGGCGTCGGCTGATTACATGATAACGATAATTAATAATTTATAATAATTAATTATAAGATACACAGTCTTGCGCGAGGTACTCAAGATGGCGCGTGTTTCTTACGCACTAGGGGTTATCCTCATATTGGGTTTCGCACAGGTGAGATTTTAATACAAATTTAATATAATATCATATTATATTTTTTTTTGTAACAGAAGAGACAGGACGAACTGAAGGCCCACCTGAAGTCTCCAACCGAAGTATGAGAAGATCCAAGTCTTATATAAAATAAATATAAAGACTTAATATCCCCGAGACGGGGATATTAAGTCTTCTTGGCGGCAGATTACCAGATGTGGAGGCGACCTTTGCACAAGTTCTACTGCTAAAACAAAGGCTTTTCATACACGCGAGCATGATCACGAATAAGTTAATTAATATGTGTCATACATTGCGTGTCGTGGTTCGATTCCCATCCAAAACAAGCAGAAGTGTTAAAAACATAGATATTTGTGTTTGGATGTCTGGTTGGTATTAAAAAAATGTAGTAGGTACGCATTCTGTCACTAATTTGGATCACGTAGTACAAGCTATTATCATATTACGGATGCAAAAATAATATGCAACGAATCTGTGGTTTGACTTGGAAAAAATTTCGTCACAGGCTGACGTCATTGGCAGAAATGTTCAACCAGCCATCGTCGAAGACCTTCGCAGTGGTAAGTAAATATTTAATTTTCTATACCTCGGACCTTGACAATGCCACTATACAGCAGCTATTGTTTAATTATATTTCCATTTATGTGACATTATACTTGAATTAATTTTATATTATCTCTTTGACGCTACTATTGTTATTTTTTTATTTTAATGACATCTGATTTGTATTACAATTATTTACAATGCCCTTTTACAGCAGCACAAATTGATATTTTATTTTAATTATGTATCAAACTAAGTTATGACATTTTGCTTTGTAGTATTTTTTTTTAATTAGAACCTTTTTGTGTCTGTTTCTGGCATATCATTGTAAGTGTACGAATAATATTTAATTATAATATTTTTTTGACATAATCAAGTGTTCCAAAGTATATCTATGGTAAAAATAAATGAGTAATTGAGTAATGATATAATGTAAATGTTAATTTGATCTAAACAAATGTCCACAAATGAAAATAAATGAGTATGAGGATGAGTATGAGCACCGTTAGGTTTCATTTCATGTTATATTACAACAATTGAAATTATTTTTGTTTTGGGGGACTAACTTGCTCGCGTCAGTAGTAGTAGATGAGTAGTATCATCCCCGTCTCGGGTGACGCAGCAGGATGAATGCGACTCAGTAAAGATTTGGATCTCATACTGAGTCGCGCGCATTACTGTTGTCATGGACGAGGGTCACCACTTACCATCAGGTGGGCCCTCAGCTCGTCACGAATTCACGTAAAAAAAAAAGAGAATACCCTAAAACCGTTCACATGTCCTCTGCTTGATGCGAAACGAGCAACCTAAAGTAGCAGTAGTGCTTGCCTCACTGTGTTTCGGTGAAATCTTAGGCGTATGAGACGTGCCATCTCTGTCTTGGGTGATGGACGCAGTAGGATAAAACTCAGTCTTATACCCAAGTCTTGTTCTAAGTTGTATTGCTGTCACCACTTACCACCAGGTCCTCTGCTCGTTCTGTCACTTCACCACATAAAGGACTTTGAATAATCCTTTCTTCCCCCAGCTCCCAGCGCCAGGGTAGTGGGCGGCTGGCCTGCGGAAGACGAGCAGATCCCGCACCAGATATCCTTGCGCATGGTGTCAGCACTGGGAGCCGTGTCCTCATGCGGAGGATCCTTGATCCACCACGAGTGGGTCATCACTGCCGCCCACTGCTTAGCTAAGTAAGTGATTAATGTTTCATTAATCATTAATTGCTAGGCTAAGTACCGTTATCAATTAAGTAAACTGCTTTGTTATATATTTATTTATTTGCTATAAAAACTATTTTAACAGGTTTAGTCTAATGCAAAAGAGTAGTCAACTTTTTTTTTATTAAAAAAAAATATTTTAGAATTACCTATGTTCGAAGAAGGCCGTCGTTTTGTAATCGGTATTCAGCAAAATCATTCTCTTAAATTCTCCAGTCGCAAACCAACCGCGAACCGCGCACGCTACTGCAACAACGAGAAGCTTCGTAGGGTTTTTTTTATGTAACAGAAGTGACTGAACGAGCTGGAGGCCCACCTGATATTAAGTAGTTACCTCCGCCCATAACAACAGCAATGCAACTTAGGTTCTCCCCGGCCAAAGTATGAGAAGACCCAATACATAAATTCACCGGCACTTACACCGCCGGAATATATCAATGCGAGTGCACCACCGTTTGGCGGCAGATTACCAGGTGTGTAGGCAGTACTTCTCCGGGCGAAAATTGCATAAGTTCTACTGCTACTTAAACCATACAGAAACCCTACGACTTCTTTCAACCTATTCAAATTAATAGGTAATTTTGTCAAACAAGAATTCTAACAACACTTAGTTGTTAATTTTAACAAATATATCTTGAACAGTTCGACAAAACGTATGCGGGTCTTGCTAAGCTTCTAGAACTTGTGGCAGTTCGTCCGGAGAGGTACTGCCACCACATCTGGAATCTGCCGCCAAGCAGTAGTGGTTGCATTAACGTGTTCCGGTGGAAGGGTGTGGCTGCCGGTGAAATCACATGCGCATGAGACATATCATCGTCTCGGGTGATGGACGCAGCAGGATGAATGCGACTCAGTAAAGATTTGGATCTCATACTGAGTCGCATTACTGTTGTCATGGGCGAGGGTCACCGCTTACCATCAGGTGGGCCCTCAGCTCGTTCCGTCACTTATATCCAAAAAAAAAGGTTCGACTAGGGTTTTTCAACCCATATTTCTTCCCCAGCCGTTTCACGTTTGTCGTCCGCCTCGGGCTGACCAACCTGACTCGTCCCGATTGGATCATCGAGAGCACCAAGAAGGTAATTCACCCGGGGTACAACGAAATCTCTGCTGGCGTGCAGACCCATGACATCGCTCTGCTAGAACTTGAAGATCGCGTAATTTATGGACGTAAGTATAGAACGTGCAGCTAGCTAAGGTTTTTTTTTATACCACTACTCGGGACGAACTGAAGGCCCACCTGATTACCTCCGCCCATAAAAACGTTGATACGACTCGGGTTTCCAATCCTCTACCGAATTATGAGAAGACCCAAGCCGCGTCTCATTGCGCCAGTCACCCGAGACGAGGATGTAATGTCTCGTGCGCCTGTGATTTCACCGGCACACACACCCTCCCACCGGTACACAGCGATGTGAATGCACTACTGGTTGGCGGCATATTACGACTGCTTATATTGGGATATTCTTGAGATATCAATAAAAGTTATTTAGGTGTCGCTAATTCAGCGCTGGTTATATTATCATGTCCTATATACGAGTATTAATATCAAACGTTCTCTAGCCACCATCCAGCCCATTCGTCTGCAGAACAGCGAGCTGAAGAACACCAACTACCAGGGTGTGGTTCTCACGGTCAGCGGGTACGGACGCACCGACGATCCCGTCAACGGTAACTTACGCTTGAAATCTTACGTACCAGCCTCTAATGTTCCCACTGCAGGGACACCGGCCTACTCTCGATAACTGAGAGTGAATGAGCTTTGATCTACCACGGGAGCCCGATCCGGATTGGTAGATGTCACATGTCTTCGAATTTATGGTTGTAAGACATGCCGGTTTCCTCACAATGTTTCGAGAACGTGGTATTGCGCACATAAATTTTTTCAAGTGAAAAAACTCATTGGTGCACGTGTGGGTTTGAACCAGCAACCTTCAGATTGAATGTCGGCGTCTATGCCCCTTTGAAATCTTACTTATATTATAAAGGCGAAAGTTTATTTTATATTTGAATTAGTGACGGACCTGGTGGTAAGTGGCGTCCAAATCAATATATAATTTACCAAATATAACATATTATCACTGATGAAAAACCATTAACAGGACAGGACAATGATAACTCGATATACGATTCTATTCCAGGTGGCGAATCTTCTGAAATCTTACTCTGGACGTATCTTCGCGGCATCACCAATGAGGAGTGCAAGACCTGGTACCCCGGAAGCACAGGTATGGGACTTTGTGATCAGCATGGATCACGTACTCTGTTCTTGGATGTTGCTTAATTTATTCCCTGTAACGCAGGTGCACAGGGAATGTGACCTAGGTACGAGTAAGGTTCTCAAATTGATGATTCGGAGATGGTATCAGGGGAGTTTATGACCTGCCCGTGTGACCATGATTGTTGCAACACAGGCAATTCTAATAATTAAGATAAAGGGGAATGCATTAATTGTGTGAAGTGTTTTTGAAGATTTTCTGAACCCCCCTCTTCCCTGGTGAGATGTCGTGAGATTTGGCTCGACCCCCTCCCTCCGTCCTTAATCTCACATAAAATCTTCGAAAATTTCAGTTTTTAGATTAAAAACAATGAATTGTCGTCCAATTTGGTTCTGACACGCCACCGCGGAACGTTCGCTACACTTACTGGACTCGTGACTCGTGCATTGGTACACGATTTAACTCCACGCGAATTTCGAAAGTGCACTAAAACAGAATTTTTTTTTGATGACACAAAATTGACGGGGCTGAAGGCCCACCTGATTTTAAGTGGCTTTCTCCACCCATAACAGCATTACGAAGACCAAGACCAAAAGTCATCATTGTTTTTATTATCTTTTATCGTATCATTGACAGTGATCCAGGAGGAGACAGTCTGCGCAGAATACTACAATGATACTTCACAGTCTTCATGCCAGGTGAGATTTTAGAGTTTTTTTTATATATTGGGTCTAACAACGATTGTTACAATAGTACATGTAACAATCGTTGTTACATGTAAACAATCATGTTGTAACATGTTGTAACAATCAACAATTGTTGTACATACAATGAGCTTACTTACAAAGAGTATATTTCATAGAAAATTGCACAATCCATTACAGGGAAATAATACACTTAAGATTAATTAAAATAGAGCCAATAAATTGTGCCAAGTTCGTCCGGAGAGGTGCCACCACACCTGGAATCTGCCGCCAAGCACCGGAACATGTTCCGGTGGAAGGGTGTGGGTGCCGGTGAAATCACATGCGCATGAGACGTGTCATTCCCGTCTCGGGTGATGGACGCAGCAGGATGAATGCGACTCAGTGTAAGATCCCAATCTTATACCGAGTCGCATTACTGTTGTCATGGGCGGGGGTCGCCACTTACCACCAGGTTCGCCCTCAGACGGTTCCGTCAACTATTCACAGAAAATATTTTCAAATATTTTCAAACATCATGCCTTTGGGCATTATACAATTTAATAAAATTACTTTCTGTCATTAATGAGTGAAATTTCAGGCATAAAAGGATTCTCACCGTTCCACAATGCAAATACACTAATTGACCAAGTATTCTGTATGTTTGTCTGTTGTCGCAGGGTGACAGCGGGGGCCCCCTGACCCTGGTAGACCTGGACGGGAAACCCACAATGATCGGCATCGTCAGCTTCGGATCCAGCGCCGGGTGCAACAGCCCCTTCCCAGCCGGTAAACCTTTCCCCCCTTCTTATTTTAATACTCTATTACAACATTAATTAAGGTTGTATGATACATTTTATAGGAGAACTTTTTAAAGCCAGTTTTTAAAATGCTGATTTAGAGTTTTCATATATACTGGAAGACAATTAGAAACTTTAAGACCAGTATAATGACTTTGGATGGCGGCGACGGTCCATCGTACTGTCTAGAATTCGTATATATATTTTGACAATGAAATTCAAAATTCAAAAAATTATAAATATAATAATATACTGTATATTAAAAATAATCTTGTGGACTCAACATCTTTACAATTTTCAATTATTTCGCGTTTACTAAATCTGGATTATAATATTTATGCAGTTTGTATTCCAGTATTAAAAAGTTTCTGTTTCCAGGGTACGTCCGCCCAGGGCATTACCACGACTGGTACAGGGAGGTGACCGGCATCGACTTCGACTGGAGGGTCGAGGACTTGGTGCTGGGCGAAGAGCCAGCAGACGAGAATGTTATCGTTGTAACTTGACATATGATTGAATAAAATCGACTGTTAAAATCTTTTTGTTTTATTAGCAGTGGTGGTCTTGAAACTCATTTATTCCTTTAGATCTCAAGTATCGTAAGAAACGTCCAATTTTACACAAACATATTCGTGTCACTGGAGCTCCTTAGGCATATTACATGCACACAGATATGTCAAATTACAGTCAGATTTCATGTTTATTTTATGTCAATTTCACAATAAAAGTCTAAAACTTTGATTTAAGTAATTTTATTTCTTAAAAAATCACTTGAAAACGTCATTTTTGACAAAACAATGTTTTTTTTTACCTAATCTCCTAATCCTTATCCTATTTAGATTTGTTATTGTATTTCTTCCGCGTACCTATTTCCCGATTGTGTTTTTATTTAAAAACTAAAACTATTTTGAAATATGGCAAATGCAAAGCTAACCGTACCAGCCTCTTATGTTCCCACTGCAGGGACACCGGCCTACTCTCGATAATTGAGAGTGAATGGGCTCTGATCTACCACGGGAGCCCAATCCGGATTGGTAGATGTCACATATCGTCCAATTTTTGGGCCACCACGGCTCACCAATGCAAAGCTAAGGATATAAAAAATAACAAAATAAAACAAATTACAAAACTGAACAAACCTATTTATTGTGATAAAATGTACAAAAACGATGTTCATTAAAAAACCTATATAAATCCCTCCATAGAACAAACTAGAAACCCTGAAGAGATTCATTTCGCGTGTTAGTTCGGTTCCGTGGCTTAGTTGGTAGTAGCCCTGCCTTCGAAGCGAGGGGTCCCGGGTTCGATTCACGGGGGCACACTTTGTGTAGTGAGCATGAAGTTTGTTCTCGGGTCTTGGGTGTTTGTCTTGTGTTTCTATGTTTTTCCATGCCACCTGCGACACAGGGAATCCTAGTGCAGAGGTATGAGTGGGTTAACGTTGTTGTTTGTTTTTTTATATGTTTATTTGAATATGAATATATTTTATGTCTTATAATTGAATATATATATAGTATATATATGTTTATTATATATAAATATGTTTATTTGAATATGAATATCTTTTGTCCTATGTTTGAATATCTTTTATGTCCTCAAATGCTCAAAATTATGAATAAAATGGGTAAAATGACGAGTATGAGTTTCCCGTTGACACCCATGGCGCTGGAATGCAGGTCCTCGACCCTCCAGTCGAAGTCGACGCCGGTCACCTCTCGGTACCAGTCGTGGTAGTACTCCGGGCGGACGTACCCTGGAATCAGTGGCGACATGAAACTGGCTCAGCTCAGTTGCAGCCTTTTCCGCTGTAGGTCATGAGTTCAGTTCCCGAGATTTGTGTGTACAAGAGGCAACTGGGCTTATAGATAATACAAGTGACTGATTTAAAAATATAATCAGTCACTTTTGGGGGGGGTTCAGTTGCTCGCGTCCGTTGGTGTGTACCCTTTGATTCCCTACACGTACCCCCTGGGTGGTGCTAGAGGAGCAACCAAAAGTAGCAGTAGAACTTGTGCCAAGTTCGTCCGGAGAGGTACTGCCACCACATCTGGAATCTGCCGCCAAGCAGTAGTGATTGCGTTACTGTGTTCCGGTGGAAGGGTGTGGCTGCCGGTGAAATCACATGCGCATGAGACGTATCATCCCCGTCTCGGGTGATGGACGCAGCAGGATGAATGCGACTCAGTAAAGATTTGGATCACATACTGAGTCGCGCGCATTACTGTTGTCATGGGCGAGGGTCACCACTTATCATCAGGTGGGCCCTCAGCTCGTTCCGTCACACATTCACATAAAAAAAAAAATACCCTTGGAGGTTATGTTATGATCGTCACAATGCTTTTATTGAGTTAATCGAACACACAACCTACCAACTGAGCTTTGAGGCCAATCAAACGTAATAAAAAGGATTTACCTGAAGGGTAGGGGCTGTTGCAGCCGGCGGAAGACACGAAGCTAGCGATGCCAACCATCGTGGGCTTTCCATCGAGATCTACCATGGTCAGGGGGCCGCCGCTGTCCCCCTGCAACACAGATAGCGTGATTACTTGGACAGTATCATGGTTAAGTTGGGAGTAACGCTGCCTTGGCTGGAGTCCAGGGTTTAATCCGCTTTTTCTCGTTTTGAGCATTTGTGCACATGCCACCTGCGGCACAGGGAATTAAATGCTGTCACATATATCTAATACTTCTTTATTACGAGATGAAATTGTCATAATCATTGAAATTCAACCTTTTTTTTTTTTTTTTTTTTTTTCGTGGAGAAATGTCTTAGCATACCGCCCTGCCACGGGGAAACAGAGCGGTTATGTGGGACTACCCACTAAAACTCCACGGTGTCCTCCTCTGCCGCTTAGTGGCGGGAACACGGGAACGTTGTAACACACATCCGCGATCCCGCCGCAGCTGTCCGTTTCCGGACCCTCCATGGGATGGCAATGTATGCCATCCTCCCTCGCCACGACACGCCAGGACACGAGGCGCGTCGCAACCACCTCGGGGACCATGCCAGCGATAGGACGTCAGACTACCCCGTGTCAGACGCCCTAGGTCCCCATGCGACGGGTCAGGTCTGTGGTCCCGTCGCCTACCACTACGGCCGCAGAGGATAGGGAGAGCGGCGCCTCGCAATACCGACACTCCTCTTCCCCTGCGGCCCCACCGCGTCCGCCATCCAGCGGTGGCCACCCCGCCGTGGCCGCGGAAGGTAGGGAGAGCGGCACACCGTAATACCGGCACTCCTCTCCCGCCGCGGCCCCTAACCTTCAGCTGCGGAGCTGCCCATACAGCACCGCAGCCCGCCTCAGTTGCGGTGCCCCCCATAAGGCACCGCCACCTACTGTGCCGCTCCTATTCGGCTTAGAGGCAAAGCCTAAAGGAGCGGCCCTCCCGGGTTCCTCTTAGCTTCACCGTGGGGGACCAGGCCACGGTTACTAAGCCCCCCCGCCCCGACAAGGCGGGAACCCACGGGGGGGGATTGAAATTCAACCTAACTTAACCAGTAGCCGTGCCTTCTGCGCATAGGTCGTGGATGCGATTCCCACCCACGATAAATATTTTTCTGAAGAACATAAATGATTCCGTGTTTCTTTTTATGTGAGTAAGTGATGGAACGAGCTGAGGACCCACCAGGTTGTAAGTGGCGACTCCCGCCCATGACAACAGTAATGCAACTCAGTATAAAATTTGGATCTAACACAGAGTCGCATTCATCCTGCGTCCATCACCGGAGACGGGGATGATACGTCTCATGCGCATGATTTCACCGGCACCCACACCCTTCCACCGGAACACAGTAATGCGAGCACCACTGCTTGCCGGTTGTACCATATCCTGGCCACTGACCTGACAAGCAGACTGTGAAGTATCATTGTAATACTCCGCGCAGACTGTCTGCTCCGCGATCACGGTGCTGTTGGTGTACCATTGCAGACACTCCTCGTTCGTGATGCCGCGGAGATGGACCCACAGCAGAACGTTGGATGCAGTCCACTCCCCACCTGGAGCTGTGGCAGAAGGATTGTAGCATTCTTTCGTGTGAGTTAATGGCCAACTATTTTTCAACCAACTTCACAAAAGGAGGACTTTTTTATGGTTGTCATTTATGAACCGATTTTGTAACGGGGGGTCCAGTTGTTCGAGTCTGTAGGTGAATACCCTTAAAATCCCTACACGTACCCCCTAGGTGGTGCTAAAGGAGCAACAAAAAGTAGCAGTAGCACTCGTGCAAAGTTCGCCCGGAGAAAAACTGCCTCCACACCTGGTAATCTGCCATCAAACAGTGGTGCACTCGTATTGCTGTGTTCCTGTGGAAGGGTGTGGGTGCCGGTCAAATCACAGGCGCATAAAACGGGGTGCAACGGGGTGCAACTTGGATCTTCTCATACTTCGGTCGGGGAGGACTTAATTCGTATTGCAGTTGTTATGGACCGAGGTAATAATAAATAATAATGAGAAATCTTTATTTGGAACTGTTACAAGGCAACTGTACAAAATGGAAACGATGCTACCTGCAGAAGTATAAAAACTGTGTCGCAGATAGCAACGCCCTCCTCCACGACATAATCAATATGTTCATGATGACCACTTAACATCAGCTGGGTCTTCAGCATCAACAGGGGAAAATGTTGTTACCATTGACGGGGTCGTCCCTACGTCCGTACCCGCTGACAGTGAACACCACACCCTGGTAGTGGGTGCTCTTGAGCTCGCTGCTCTGCAGACGAATCGGTTGGATAGTAGCTGAAATAAGAAAATCAATTTATTGCGAAAAACAAAAAACCCAACTGCGTCAAAAAATGCATTTTACTTTTAAACATTTAATTTGTATTTATTTTTGTAAACCCTAAAACCCTGTAAAGCCCTGTATTTACCAACCTCGATAGGTTTTGAGAAAAGAAGATAATTTATATCACTTCAGTATATATATTATAAATAAAATTGAAGTGTCTGTTTGTAATGTCAAAATAACAGCTTTACATTACTAAAAACATTTTAAAGCATATACGGAAATAATAACTAAAAAAAAACGTCTTTTCTAGCTAATCTCCGAAACGGCTAGACTTTCATGTTATAACGGGTAGAGATTCTGATATACTACTTTTATTTTAGAAAAAGAAAAAGGATTTTTACATCCCTCGCAAAGTAATTGTTAAATCCACACGGGTATAAGAGTATACATAAATAAACTCACGTCCATATGGTATATGATAGTCGAGTCTAACAAGACCGACATCATCTGTCTGCACGCTCGCCCCGGCCGGGTCGTACCCCGGGGGGAGCGCCATGTGGTGGCTCTCGGTCATCCACTCGGGGCGCGTCAAGTTCGTCAGACCGAGCTTGACCACGAACGTGTAACGGCTGGAAATATAGTTTTCAAAATAAAACACGTGCAATTAATGTTTTCACACAGGTTAAAAAGTCAAAGTCAAAATCATGATTTTCAATAAGATACTGAATTAAAAACGAACTCAAACTCAAACTCATTTATTCCTTTAGTTCTCAAGTATCGTTTGGACACGTCAAATTTTACACACACAAGTAAACATATTCGTGAGCATATAACGTGACACAGGAGCTCCTTAGGCACGAATAAATCGACATTAATCCCTTAACTAAGCAGTAACTAATTAAGGTACTCACTTAACTAAGCAGTGGGCAGCACTGATAACCCAGTGATGGTGTATTATGGAGCCCCCACAGCCTCCAACGCGGCCGAGTCCTGATACCATGCGGAGGTGCACCTGGTACGGTATCTGACCGTCTTCAGCAGGCCAGCCGCCCACTATCCTGGCGTCAGGAGCTGGAAGTATACGCATGTAAAGCCTGCGTACATTTGCTACGGCCTTTCGCGGCCAAAAGTAAAAAATAAACTTAAAACTCTATAACAAGTCCATTTTACGAAAATGTAAAACTGGGGTCCAGTTGTCCCCGTCTGTAGGTGTGTACCCTTTGGTTCCCTACACGTACCCCTAACCCAAAGTAGCAGAAGAACTTGTGCCAAGTTCGTCCGGCGGTGGAAGGGTGTGGCTGCCGGTGAAATCACATGCGCATGAGACATATCATCCCCGTCTCGGGTGATGGACGCAGCAGTATGAATGCGACTCAGTAAAGATTTGGATCTCATACTGAGTCGCGCGCATTACTGTTGTCATGGACGAGGGTCACCACTTACCATCAGGTGGGCCCTCAGATAGTTCCGGCACTTAATCACATAAAAAAAAAAACACTTAACATTAGAAGTGTCATCCGTTTCTTCAAATTTTATCCTACCTGTCCATATGTCACACTTATTTTCCTCATATACATTAAACATCCTGGATCCTGCTGCCCAATCCCCTCCCCCTTACCTACTCCTCTACATCTGCTGACAGTGTACTCACCACTGCGAAGGTCTTCGATGATGGCTGGTTGCGCATTCCTATCAGCTAGGTCGGCCTGTGAATATTATTATAGTGTCTCTCAAAAACTACTGCAATTGACCACGGTCAAACAATTTGGTACCTTCTAATTATATAATCTTAATATATATTATATAAATTACGTGTCACGATGTTTGTCCGCGATGGACTCCTAAACTACTTAACCGATTTTAATCAAATTTGTACACCGTGTGCAGTTTGATCCAACTTGAAAGATAGGATAGCTCTCATCTCAATTTATGATCGCAATATTATTTTATTGCAAATTATAATATCGTATGACAAAAACGTTAGCCACAGCAACGCGTGGCCGGGTCAGCTAGTTATATATAAAAATCATACGTTAATTTCGCATGACCTCAAGAATGGCTCAAATCATTTTTATGCCTCGCTGCTGAAGTTCTCTAGGAGATAATTGACTAATTTAAAATATCAAAAACCTCGACATTAATAATTTCGCCGTTTATTTCTTATAAGCGACGAAAACCTGCCATTTAAAAAAACATTCATATCGGCCTACAATGAGCAACCAAAAAAACAAAATACGCAATTTCGTTGTCGTTAAATGACATATTTATTTTGTTAAAACTCAATTTTCCATAAAATTATTTAAAAATTCTATAAAGTTCAGACTATTGAACCAATTCATAAAGGATTGGTAGTAAATACTCACATCAATCATCCCCCACAGTAGTACTGCACTCAGTACGCAATTCACACGCACCATCTTGCTTATCTAACGCAAAACTGAGTAATTAATTGGTAAATTATAAAATAAAAGTCAACTACAGTTATCTATTGATACCAGTAATCTAGGCTTAAACATCTTGCGATATCAATGGAATGATGTCCTGAGTTGAATGAGGTAGTAGGTTCAAACTCAAACATAAATATATAGGTATCTACATGAATTAATGCGTTTTTTTAACGCTTGCACACTTATATCTGAGATAGGATTCCATGTCACAGGCGTCATGGACCGGCGTTCGGTCTTGACCGAACAAACTTTAAGCTCTCCACACGTGCCTCGGCCGCCGGGAATCGAATCCGGTAACCCTCACTTCAAAGGCAAGGCTTATGAGCTATGGAGCCGTCTATTTCAGATCTCAAGAACCGTATGGACACGTCAAAATTTACAAGTAAATAATATACAAAATTACTTTGTTTGTTCTGTATTGCCTTCTATATTTAAACTAGCGACCCGCCCCGGCTTCGCACGGTTAGTAAAGCATCAGTGTCGTATCAGAAACTACCCGTGCGAAGCCGGGGTGACTTGCTAGTGTATCATACATATAAACCTTCCTCTTGAATCACTCTATCTCTAAAAAAAAACCGCATCAAAATCCGTTGCGTAGTTTTAAAGATTTAAGCATACATAGGGATATAGGGACAGAGAAAGGGACTTTGTTTTATACTATGTAGTGAAGATGTTGTTAGGTTATAGCATGTGTAACAGAGGTTATTCGTTGTGAATAATTAGCCTCATTCGTCAGGACTACTTTTATAATTTTATAACAGCTAACATAATTTATTTTTATTCTTAGTGCGAACAAAATTAGTCTGCAGGGGTGGCAATAAAGTAAGTCTAAAATCTTTATTTTCGTTTAATTCTTAAAAATAACTTGGAATCGTCAATTTCTTGTTATTTATTTTATGTAAGTATTTACGAGATCATGCGTTCTTAGAAATAATTTAGCTTATGCATCAGACACTGTAATTAATGATCTTTGTGCATCCAATAACACATATAGTCTCATCCAAGGGCGGCCTTTGATATTGCGAGGCTCCGGGCGATAGATCTTTGTGAGGCTCTTGGGGTATGAGGGATTTAGGTGAGTTGGAAGTGTACAGGGCTCCTGGTAATCAGTCAGCATCCTCCTAAAGACAGCTGCAATACATCAAAACAAACAACGGGTTGATCTGCGAGGGTGCCAGGCCCTATGAAAGCGAGGCCCCGGGCGGTTGCACTGCTTGACACCCCCTAAGGCCGCCACTGGTCTCATCCGTAGGTACTCAAACTCAAACTAATTTATTCCTTTAGATCTCAAGTATCGTATCACTATCTTTATACTGACAGTGATATCCAATATATCAATTTCGTTATTTCAACGCCTCATTAAATTTCTTAGCTAATGAGGCGTATCACAAATGCCTCATTATGATAATTAGCAGACATAATCCCCAAAAAATAATAATAATACCTATTGTCATCCAAACACTACAAAACATTAATGTTGGTCACAAAAATGCATTTTTTTTAATGTGAATGTATGACGGAACGAGCTGTGGGCCCACCTGATGGTAAGTGGTAACCTTCGCCCATGACAACAGTAATGCGACTCAGTATGAGATCCAAATCTTTACTGAGTCGCATTCATCCTGCTGCGTCCATCACCCGAGACGGGGATGATACGTCTCATGCGCATGTGATTTCACCGGCACCCACACCCTTCCACTGGAACACAGTAATGCAACGACTACTGCTTGGCGGCAGATTGCAAATGTGGTGGCAGTACCTCTCCGGACGAACTTGGCACAAGTTCTACTGCTACTTTTGGTTGCTCCTTTAGCACCACCCAGGGGGTACGTGTAGGGAATCAAACCAACCGAGCTACAGGCCAATTAACCATAGACTCGCAAGAAATCTGGGTAAATAAAAACAACGTATTTATGTAGAAATTGATTATAATATTGAATATTAATTTTAATATAATATTAATTGAAACAATACGTAACAATAAAATATAACAACGACAAACACAAATATAAAATAAATAAAAAATGAAATGCTGTTCGGTGGTGAGCGAAACCTTAACGGCTGGACAGATTCAGCAATTCTTTTTTTAATATACTTTATGAATGTCCTTTGCATTGTCAAATTGTGAATTAAGATGTTGCAAGCACTAGTTATAGTCGAAGAAATACGACATTATTTTTTGTGATGAGCATAAATTTTGCGCTCGGGTTTTCGGTGGAGGGTCGGATTGACCAAATTTATAACTCCGATCTTCTGTTCGGGTCATTACAGTAATATAAATAAAAATCACAGAAAAGGCAAACTAACTAACAAACACGCGATGTATATAATTTTTCAAATTTCAACGAAAAATATATAGTTTAAATAAATTATTATACAATTGTAACCCTAATTACATTAACTTACAGCTTAAAATGTAATTTCCTCAAGTCCGCCATAAATGTAGTGACAATATGTTTTTCGCTATATTTCCTGCCTAATTGTGGCCGCAGAGACACACACACACCCACACCCACACACACACACACACACACAGACACACACACACCCACACAGACACACACACACACACACACACGCACACACAGAGACACACAGACACCCACACAGACACACGCACACACACACACACACACACAGAGACACACACACACACACACACACACACAGAGACACACACACACACACAGACACAGACACACACACACGCCCTTCCACCGAAACACAGTAATGCGAGCACAACTGCTTGGCGGTAGATTCCAGGTGTTACAGTAACTCTCTCTACTGCTACATTTGGTTGCTTCTTTAGCACCACCCAGGGGGTACTGGAACTGGATTGGCCATAATAAGGCAGGAAAAATGGCAGAAAATGTCAAAACCCCCCCTTAAACATTCCTAATATGCCTGGTATGGGTCCTATGCACCCCTTGCATCGCACATTTAACTTCTTCGAAGAAACTCGCGGAGTTATGAACCATGGTACCACCCAATACAACCCTGACGCCCGGGTACGCCTGGTTGATCTGGTGCACCGTCATAGCCTCCTCGTAGGTCACCCCCCCCACCATGAACACTATGATGTCCTGGGGTCTCCGCCCGTAGGACAACTCCTCCCCCCCGAGGGTCGGGTACAGGTTCTCGCGCAACTTTCCCTTTATCAAGTCTTCTAGCGTGTCCTTCAGGAGAGGTGTGTGTTGGGTGTATATATTTTCTACGCCATTCAGACCCTGAAACATAAAACCGTTGAAAATTTAAAATATAATTTTAAAACTTATCAATTCTCTGAATTCGTCCGTATGATTTTTTCGTATATTCCGCCAATTGCATATTTTTACTAAAGATACTTCTGCTCTGCAATTGGCGGTCTTGTCCCTAAGCGGATTTCTTCCAGACAACCACATAATACATACAATGGACGGAAAACATACCATACATTTTGGGGGTCTAGTTGCTCGCGTCCGTAGGTGTGTACCCTTTGATACCCTACAAGTACCCCCTGGGTGGTGCTGAAGGAGCAACCAAAATTAGCAGTAGAACTTGTGCCAAGTTCGTCCGGATAGGTACTGCCACCACATCTGGAATCTGTCGTCAAGCAGTGGTGCTCGCATCACTGTGTTCCGGTGGAAGGGTGTGGGTGTCAATGAAACCAGAAGCGCATGAGACGCGCCATCCCCGTCTCGAGTGGTGAACGCAACAGGATAAATCTCAGTCTATGACCCAAGTCTTATGATCCTATGACACAGGTTTTTACCACCAGGTGGGCCTACAGCTCGTTCCGTCACTTTTTCATATAAAAAAAATACCTTGAACAGTCGTTTGGTGATCTTCACGGCGTCCTGGAGGCCGAACAGGTCGGACTGCCGCGCGTGCGCACCTCCATACTCCAGCACGTTGACCACCGTCCGCACCAGCGCCTCGGGGACCCCCCGGGACTTGAGGGCGTCTGCGGAACAGACGAAAACTTAACAAATAAGACAATCTAAAACATGAAAAATCCGTGGCTTAGTTGGTAGTAGCCCTGCCTTCGAAGCGAGGGGTCCCGGGTTCGATTCTCGGCCGGGGCACACTTTGTGAGCATCAAGTCTGTTTTCGGGTCTTGGGTGTTTTTCTTGTGTTTCTGTGTTTGTTCATGCCATCTGCGAAGTATTGTATGAGAAGACCCAAATCGCACCCAGTTACGCCTGTCACCCGAGACGGGGATGTCTCATGCGCGTGCGATTTCGCCGGCACCCACACCCTTCCACCGGAAGACAGCAATGCGATTGCACCGCTGTGGTGCATATTATCAGGTGTGGAGGCGGCACTTCTCCTAAATTCTACTGCTATCATCATCATCACTGTACGGTGATCAGCACACCGTACATATTGGTCCTTCGAGCCGGATCATCAGCACACCGTACATATTGGTCCTTCGAGCCGGATCATCAGCACACCGTACACTCACCGATGAAGCCGGGCAGCGTGTTGCCGGCGTGCTTCTCGTACCGGAGCGCGTACAGCGCCACTAATTTAGCCGCGTCGTGATTACGGACCTTGTCGTTCGCCAGCAAAGCTTTCAGACTCTACAAATTGACAAACAAACAATACATTATTATAATATCAAAATATTATAAGAGCGTGGTGGCCCAGGGGCATAGACGCCGACTTTCAATCCGAAGGTTGCTGGTTCAAACCCACACGTGGACCAATGAGTTTTTTCACTTGAAAAAATTTATGTGCGCAGTACCACGTTCTCAGAACGGTGACGGAAAACATCGTGAGGAAGCCGGCATGTCTTAGAACCAAAAATTCGAATGTGACATGACATCTACCCATCCGGATTGGGCTCCCGTGGTATATCAGAGCCCATTCACTCTCAATTATCGAGATTAGGCCGGTGTCTGCAGTGGGAACATTAGAGGCTGGTACGGTAAATATTATATATAAAGCAAAGTCACTCTCTGTTTCTCGGCTAACTTTATATACAAGAAATTGTCAACAGACATAAAGGAAACTGAAAAATATTCACCATTAGTAAATAAATAAAAAAAACTTCATGCCACCATACAAATTGTTTTTTTTTTATACCACTTAGGTGGCAAACAAGCATACGGCCCACCTGATGGTAAGCGGTTACCGTAGCCTATGGACGTTTGCAATACCAGGGGTATCACTCGCGCGTTTGCGAACCTTTAAATATTTCAAAACACCTCTTTACCCCATACTGTAATACATAATTGCACATAATTGTTCCGAGAATCGAACCCGGGACCCCTCGCTTCGAAGGCAGGGCTACTACCAACTAGTATAAATATATGTATAAATATAGGTACTTCTGTTAAATGTATATTGTAGGGTTTATGTACTCGTTAGTTTATGCTTGCTGTTCATCTTTAGGTAAAATTACATGCAACCTTTGTCGATAACCTAGCTTCTAACAACGTATTTGTAATATATGTAAGTAGACTAGCCTACCAATAATTAATATTGTCAAGTAGGGCAGTTTCAATTTCCTTTGCGGCTGTCCGAATAAACAGTTGATTGCACTGTACGTTCCTGTGTTTTAAATATGTTTAATTGTAATTTAATTTGATAACTTATTTATTTTTCTTCCGAATGTCTTGAATAATAATTAATGTAATATATCAATATGGACATGATTCTGAAATAAAATAAATTGAATTGTATTTAATGTGGAAATCCCGACTACCAGCAAAAAGGCTCTAAACATCTCAGTATATAACTATAGTTGGTGGACCTAAACAGACACCTGGGTGTGTTTGGAGTGGTCGCTGTGGCAGGCGAGCTGCTGCTCCAGCTCCGACACTTCGAGCAGAGCGTGTCTGCCCACACAGGCTGACAGCTCCCCCACCACCGTCACGTGCTTGGTCACCGTACCTGAAACACAATACAACTCAGTTCAGGCCATCTATTACTCTCAGTTATCAAGAGTAGGCAGGTGTCCACAGAGGGAACATTAGAGGCTGGTACGGAACCACTTATGAGGTTGGCTTTCAGCTCGTCCCATCACTTTAGAGATCAAAAAATAGTTTGAAACGGAATCTACAGTTTAAAATTTTTGGGAAGAAAGCAAAAATATCCTAATCTTAAAAGAACAGAGGAGAACATACCCGACATTTTCTTGAAAAGCGGATAGTTTTCGACAAAGTTCTTCATGTCCGCGATGGATTCAACTTTCTGGTGGCTCTTGGCCTTCTTCTGAAACTCGTCCATCAATGACTTGATCGTCTGGCCGATCTCGCCGAAGTTGGAGTATAGATTCTGCAAATAGTCATCAATTCAATGCTTCATTTCAAATATGGAGGCCATGTTATTCGCGTCCGTAGGTGAATACCCTCAAATTCCCTACACGTGTCCCCTGGGTGGGGCTAAAAGAGCAACAAAAAGTAGCAGTAGACTTGTGCCAAGTCTTCCCGGAGAAGTACTGCCACCACACCTGGTAATCTGCCGCCAAGGAGTGCTACACTCGGGTTGATATATTCCAGTAATGTAGGTGCCGGTGAATTTACGTACAAATCATTATAGTTTTAGAAAATTAAGCCCATAAAAACAACTCTTTCCAATTCGACAAAAAACTTAAAGATTACAAGAAATGAAAGAAAACGTTTAGTTCTCATGTTCGTACCTCATTCATCATCATCATCAGATTTCAGTTTTATTAAATTATCTTGGAATAGAGTCAGATTAACGTTTTAGTTTTTGGAATATAATCAATAACATTTGGTTAATTTATAATATATGCATATGTTACCTTCGCATAGAATTCATCCTGCTCCGAAGACAACACCACTTCCTTGAAGTCCCTGCTTACTTCGGGTATGTGAGCGAGGCTGACGCGGTTGTTCTGAATCGTGAGGAGTTCGTGAACCATGGCTTGGTATGTCCACTAAGAAAAAATACCATTTTAATTACATGTTGTATTTAAAAATTATTTATCTAAAATTTTACAATTTCCGTATACTAGAAACAATAGTGAGCCCAGCATGGAACCTTGAGGCACACCCATGTTGCCTGGAGGTGCATCAATGTTGCATGCTGAGAACTTTCGCTAAAATATACTTTATTTTGTACTGATCCAGTCAGGAACTTTACCTGAGTGAGCAAAGGGGTGACAGGGTCATCCCTTCTATCTATAATCAGCAGCTGCGGCACAGGAGTTTCACCGTTGAAGGGTATATTGTTGTCGATAAGGGCGGCTTCTCGCCGCATCAAATCTCTCAATTTCTCAGCGAGGCGGGCGCAAGGCTCCGAGGCTGCCTCGTAGCGAACCGCGACGCGACGTTTTAGTGACAGTAGCAAGGATAGGAAGCCTTGGGAACAGCGTTGGAGGTGACTCTGGTTCCAAAGCCTGCCTAGAATAAATAAATACATGAGTCATTCAACGCGATCCTTCAGGTTCAAGCTCAAAACATGGCTTGTTGAACAATCTTTTTCACTCTACCTCTAGAGCCGGGGTGGTCGCGTACCGTAAGGTTTCAGAGGAACTTCTTCCCGCGAACTCAGGTTGTTAAATGATCTAACTGCCAAGGTTTTCCCTTAAGACTATAGCATAGTATTCTTCAAAAAGGGTGTTTTAAAGGGTCGGCAACGCGCGAGTGATACCTCTGGTATCGCTAACTTTCATAGGCTACGGTAACCAATTATCATCAGGTGGGTCGTATGCTTGTTTGCCAACAATATGGTAAAAAAAAAATTGTTAACCGTTTTTCTTTTTTTTCACCCAGTCTGGGTGTCTGGGTGTATGTATGAACAAAAAATACTATAAATGTATTCTATCAGATATCTGGTTTCCATTGTAAAAACAATCCTTAGTTTGAGGACAGTAGACGCTGGTTGAAATGTCCACGAATAATTGATGTTGCCTTAGAGTACAGGGTACTCACCATTCAAACAGCCTACAATATTGAAGGAGAACAGGTGTCTGTCGACAGCGAGGTAGTCTGCAAATACTTCCTGCACCTCCCGCACGGTCTCCTGCTCGTCGCACTCAGCCAGGGTCTTGATGTCTGCCTTCGACACTACATTGCTGAAATCTGCAAAGTTTTTCATTTTCAACTGCCTTCTCGAGGGGGTTATTTGTGTATAACTAAGCCATAACTTATTATATTAGTAATATAGATTTATTTTGCATATTTCGGAAACTGCTCTAACAATTTGGATGAATCTTTGTGTTTAGATAGGGTTTAAAGTTTACCTGTACAATTAATGGTATTTCCTATAAAATGCATATTTTAGTAATATATTAAGTTTTACACAAAAAATACCCAAATGGAGTTTGTTTATAGTACTGATACATTAAAGATGATTTACTCACAAATAAAGTAAACTCCATATTTAGGATGCCTCAGTTCCCGCGACAAGAGAGCAATATTCTCCGATGTGGGCCGAATGAACACTATACACTTCATGTGCTTCAAGTTGTCCCATTTGGAGTGACTATCGATCCTCTCAAACAGGTACACCTCCTTCAGCAGGATCTCCGATTGGCTGTACACCATGCTGACAATGCTAGTCTAGAATTTAAATAATAATAGTAATAGTATTATAATAGTAATAGTATAATAATAATAGTATTCATGGATTCACACATCCAGCTCCATAACCAGCATAATTAATTTTAATTTTAAAGTAATTATTTTAAACGGGCGGAGGCCAGTTGGCCGCCTGAGGTACCGCTGACCGTAGACTGGAGAAATGCAGCAGAGGACCGGGAATCCTGGCGAACTCTTGTGTCGGAGGGCAAGATCTTCTTTGGGTCGTTGCGCCCCAGTATTAGCAAGTAGTAATTATTTTAAATGCCTCATTTGATGGCTCCGTAGGGGCCCCAGGTATGATCTCCAGGCGGGAGAAACATTTGATTTATAAGTACGAAGTATTTTCTCGGATCTTGGGTGTTGAGTGATTGTGTGTCTGGAAATCCTATTAGATTACGGAAGAGATGGCAAAGGAACAAAATCATGATAGTTTTGTTATAGCGATGAAATTGGGGCGTTTGCAACTTACGGTTTCCTTGTCCATGAGAATAACTTTCATGCCAGGGCCACTTTCCTCTGTCATCTTAGTTATGTACATTTTAACTGCCTGTATTACGTTCATGGTGAAACCTTACAAGTTCGATGTTTTCCTATTAATTTGTTTTGTTTTGAGTTGACTGACGAGCGCGTCAACCAATGCCACAGACCAGAGTTAGAAATAGAATAAAACTTCTTCATTTATGTCCTCCGTGGTGAAGTTATCCACGATTTGCCAGTGTCGAGTCACAAGAATAATTTGAGACAATATCAGCTGAAGAAACTAGAACAAAAAAAATTACCGCCTGAAAAGAGGGAGAAACGCAGACTAAAACTACATAATTCATTAAATAATTTGACATTGACAACAAAACAAATTACAAAAAGACATTTGAACAGAGTAAAAAACATTACGAGTGCTCTAATAAATCTTATAATGTGCAGCTTCACTCCTATTTCTTTTGTCTTGGCTAGTATTTGAGCCGATGTCAGCTGGAATTTACCGCGTGAAAAAAGGCAAGAGTCAAGCTGTTCGCTCTTGTTTTATTGAGCAGTTCACTCTATAGAAGAAGAAGAGTAGTTCACTCAGTGCGTCAGATGTCATGTTGATAACTGACAGCTCTGGCATAACGTTATCTAATCTAACTTGTCTGTGGTAGTTATCACCAAAGGTCGCTGGGGTCAGGTGGAATTCAACTTTTTCAATCTTATATTAGTGATTACTTGACAACCACGAAAATGTTCTCGCGAGTGCTAAAACCCGTTGCTACGGTTGCCGCCCAAAATGGCAAGAACTTCTCCACCACCTCCCAGGTATGAAATTCCAACGAACCCATTCATATTGTGAGAACGAAAATTGTACAAAATACACCACTAGACTATCATAAAAAATGCATCTGTTTGTAGAACAATTTCAAAGTGGTTGTGGCTGGAGCCTCTGGTGGCATCGGCCAACCACTATCCCTGCTACTCAAGCAGAACCCCTTGGTCACCCACCTGGCCCTATATGATATCGCTCCAGTGACTCCTGGGGTGGCGGTAGACCTTTCTCACATGGACACGCCTGCCAAGGTATCTGGCCACAAAGGACCGGAGGCACTTGACGCGGCTATCAAAGGTATGCCTTAGCCATGTAAATAGTTAATGACATACTAAAGTTATTGCATAACTCCTAACCTATAAAATCAAGTTCATACTATATTTAGTTATCAAGGTTGACTCACTTAATTCATGATATCTTCAACTAGTTAAATCTAAGCCTTATCTGTGATATACTTGATTATTTTTCTTGATTACACTTTTATACCACATACATAATGAAATTTAGAAGATTCATTGCAATTACCTATGACCTTGACATTGTGGAGAGCGTGGTGGCCCAGTGGCATAGACGCCGACTTTCAATCTGAAGGTCACTGGTTCAAACCCACACATGCACCAATGAGTTTTCTCACATAAAAAATTTATGTGTGCAATACCACGTTCTCGAAACGGTGACGGAAAACATCGTGAGGAAACCGGCATGTCTTAGAACCAAAAATTCGACGAAATTTAACATCTACCAATCCGGATTGGGCTCCCGTGGTAGATCAGAGCCCATTACTTTAGAGAGAGCATTGTTTACATCGTCAATAATGAGCTGTTACCCTTTCAATTAAAATAAAAGCGAGGTGTCATCTGCAAACAATACAATCTCATGATCGTCCTTTACAATATAGGGAAGATCATTTATGCTATTCCAGACTATAATCTATCTCTGCCAAATTTCATCCAGGTCCAGCCTGACGTGATAGAGTAACAAACATCCATCCATACTTACAAACTTTCGCGTTTATAATATCAGTAGGATATAGTAATAACAATAAGATATCTTCCAGGTGCAGACCTAGTGGTGATACCTGCGGGGGTTCCCCGCAAGCCAGGCATGACCCGCGACGACCTGTTCAACACGAACGCGTCCATCCTCCGGGATATCGCGCAGGCCGTCGCGAAGAATGCCCCCAAGGCCATCATGGCCATCATCACCAACCCTGTCAACTCCATGGTGCCTATCGCTTCCGAGGTCCTCAAGAAGGTAACAGAGTTGGAAAGATACTTGAAATTGTCACTTTTACCTTACTGCACCAGAAGGTTACAATATACAATATATTCAAATAACATTGGCCTATCATAAGACTATGTCGGTCCCATTGGTCACTCCATTTACATTCTAAGCGTCCTGATCCAGCTTTTTAAACTATCATGGTTATGAACATTATTATTCGAGTTACCGAGACATTTATCTATTTATTATCTAGTTATATTCACATCTATATCAATATCTCGGCGAGCGGGCGCGACGGGATGCGACTTGGGTCGGAGGATTGGTCATTGCTGGTGTTACGGACAGAGGTATAAAAAATACTAGAACCCCGGTATCCAAATCGCACTTATTAATAAGCTGGTATAAATACTATTTCAGACAATTTTTATCGCTTTTCTATGGATAAATTTCATGTCATAATTCCAGGCCGGAGTATACGACCCAAACCGCATCCTCGGCGTCACAACCCTGGACGTGGTCCGCGCGGCCGCGTTCATAGGCGAGATCAACGGCGTGGACCCCCGCACCGTGACCATCCCCGTCATCGGTGGCCACTCCGGCGTCACCATCATCCCCCTGCTGAGTCGGAGCAGTCCGGCTGTGAATCTGAGCGACCAGGAGAAGATCAAAGCGCTCACCGTCAGGATCCAAGAAGCTGGCACTGAGGTGAGCTGGCCGGGGTCAGGATGGGTCGTTTGGGGCCCGTGTTAGTGTTAGTAGACACGGGTTCCATACTTCAAATGTAAAAAACGGTACCCTTTAGGATGACTTCAGTTCACGTCGTGAGTTCGATTCCCACCAAGGACGAGCGTTTGTTAGCGAACATAAATGTTTGTTGTGTCTGGGTGTTAATATGTATTATAAGTATGTATTTACAAAAAAAAAGTACTTTAAGTATTCTATCAGTTATCTAGTCTATCTACCAGAGGGCGCTGTGTAAATATGTCCATGAATATTTATTGTACTTATGTTTGTCACACAAATGGTTGCCCTGGCTGGGAATCGAACTGCTACCAACTGAGGTATTGGTGTGCAGGTCGTGAAGGCGAAGGCTGGCGGCGGCTCCGCCACGCTGTCGATGGCATTCGCCGGCGCCCGGATCTCCGACTCCGTGCTCAGAGGACTCAAGGTATGCCCTTTAACCCCCCACGAAAAAGAGGGGTGTTATAAATTATTAGTGTGTCTGTGGCATCATAGCTCAATGACAAATTCGGATGCCTCTAGAAAGCAAGGGCGGGTATCCTCAGATTCCCCACACGTATCCCACGTGTGGGGAATCTGAGGATACCCGTTTACCCCCAAAACTTAAAAGTAATTTTTAAAGAATTCAATGGAAGTAAAGTATTTTTGACTTTGCCCTCACTTTTTCACTGCTAAACCCACCCTAGGGGTGCTTTCTCCTTAAGGGGAAGTATCCTAATATATAAAACACAAAAATAGTTTCTACCTGTCCGTTGACTTTGAAACCATCCAACCGATGTGCCCCAAATTTGTTTCATTAGAAAAGCAATAATGCGAAGATGGTTTTAGACCACTAAAACAATGCATTAGGTACAAAATGTGTATCTTTTTAAGGGGATCCGCTATATATTCGATAAAGGTAAGTGTATTTCATATAGTCATTTCTCTCCAGGGCGAACCTAACATAATTGAATGCGCGTACATCAAGTCAGATGTGACGGAGTCCCCCTATTTCGCGAACCCGGTGGTTCTGGGCAAGAATGGCGTGGAGAAGAACCTCGGCTACGGTGCACTGAACGCGTTTGAGCAGCAGCTGCTCAAAGCAGCCATTCCCGAACTCCTCAAGAACATCAAAGTTGGAGAGGATTTCGTTACGAAGTAAATATATAAATAGTTAACTGTTTTAAGTAGTTGGGGGCAAATTCCTTAGACATTTGCCAAATATACCTATCAGTTAGTTTTTAGTACCTTTGAGTTGACATTACGCGAAGGCAAACCTATGTTTTGACCTTGTTTAAGAACAGAAAATGTTGACCTTAATTTGGAATATGGTGGTCCAGTGCTTAATGTCAGGATTTAGTTCTCCGGGCTTCCAGAGAGCTTCGGATAGGTCAAAGTTGTTATAAAAGGTCATTTATTTTAGTATATAAAATGTTGACCCCGAAAATGAAAGCTTTTAACCTTAAAAATCATCAAAGGTTGAGATTCTCTAACACTAACTGATCCGTGTTTTTGTTGTTGTCTTTGGATTTTGCGCTCGGTGTATGTTGAGACGCGCATAGGATTGTGGTATTTAATAGCGAAAGCTCTGTTCAATTTAAATTAATGATTGGAGGTCAATATTGACAACCAAGGTCAACATGGTTTTGAAGGTCAAATCCAAAAAAATGTTTTATGCCCAGCAATCGTTATTTAATATGAACAGAGTATATTTAAGTTGTAAGAGTAAATATAGTAAGTCAAATTATTAAAAAAAAACACATCCTGTCAAACTTTACACCTGTCAAAGCGCCACAGAGTATAACCTGTAAAACGTAATGACCACTTTCGCCTTTAATTACTTTTTAAAACACTTCTAATACATTCGTTTTATAACTACGTACTACGGGTTATTGCTAGTGGCAATTGTGTAGGTATATATATATCTGCAAAATACGGTATAACATACAGGCAGTCCTCGACTTACGTCGTTTCGATTTACGTCGTTTCAAGTTACGTCGAACAATGTTTTGACATTTCCTCAAACATACGTCATTTGTTTCGATTTCCGGCATACGAGAATTCACTTGTCGCGATGCCAATGACCGTGGGGGAAATATGTCTCGACTTACGTCGTTTCGACTTACGTCGCGTATTTCGAGAACCTGACATGCCGTAAGTACGAGCACTGCCTGTATAATATTTTATTCCAAACACTCGGCCATGTTGAGATGTAAATTTTGTAGTAGTATTTATCTATTAGAATTGGGTAGAATGTAGTAATTATAGATCCAAGTATCATAATTAGTTTGCGCGTCTCGGTGTCCAGTTTTTTACAACAATCCCCTATAAACCTTAATCAAGGATTAGTGTAATCTTATCTTCAAGTTACGGGGCTGTTGTTGAAAGTGGACATTGGTGTGGTAGCGATTGGTAATATGCATTGTAACCGTGATATTTTAGAAATACATTTGTTTCGTATTATTTATTATACTTTCGGATACGCCAATTTGTTTATAAAACATGTTTTGTTAATATATCAAAGATATTATACAGTTTTTTTATCGTATTCAGAGCCTTCTCAGATAATCGTCTGTTGACACAATCAAACGCGTCGTTTGAATGCAATATTTACAAGGTCTTTAAATATCTCGATTACGAGATTATCTCGATTACGAGATTATTTCGAGAATCTGCTCTGGAGCTAGGTATTTAACCCCAAGCCAAAGTTACCGTATGTCTGTATGTTTCGTTTGGATCGTATGTGCAATGTTGTAATAAAATCAATATTACAAAAAAAAAGTGTTTTTTTATTCTAAATTTCCCCTTCCCATCCCTGACTTCGAAGCTAGGGGTTCCGGGTTCGATTCCCGGCCGGGGAACACTGTGTGGTGTGCATGAAGTTTGTTCTCGGGTCTTGGGTGTTTGTGCCATCTGCGACACAGGGAATCCTAGTGCAGAGGTATGAGTGTGTAAACGTTTTACGTTACGTTTAAACGTTTACGTTTATAGTTATATCAAAATGACAAACTGCTTCTTTGGATTGAGCAAGTGTCTGAAAACCCTGATTCAATACCATTATAACCGCTGTACCATTTTAAAAGAATCATCTAAATCTGTATACAACGGGCGAAGAAAAAAAGTAGCAGTAAAGCAAAATACACAATCTCGTTTAGTTGGATGGCATATTTTGATTTATTTTGATTCAACAGCCAAACTTCTGAACCGATTTTGATAAAAATTCTATGGGACCGATCTCAAAGCATATCATTTCAAGCAATAACGATTTTTCGTAATCGGTTGATAAATGAAGAAATGTGGGTAGATTGTTGAAGCATAGTTATAGCACAGATATAATAATACTATACCAGTAGTAATAGCTTCTTATTATTGTAGAATGATGAAACTGACCCGCAAGAAGTAAAAGTCAATGTCAAACTCATTTATTCCCTTAGATCTGAAGTTACACAAGCCATATAGAAGAACAAGATCTCAAGTTATCATTTGGACTAAAGAAAGTAAGAAGTAATAGGTTTCTCTGTACCCACCCCTGACGGATATTATTGATACCCCTGACGGGCTGCAGCAAGACCCCGTGGATATAAAGACACTAAAGTCAAAGTCAAACTCATTTATTTATTCCTTTAGATCTCAAGTATCATTTGGACAAATTTTACACATATTCGTGAGCATGTAACGTGTCACAGGAACTCCCCACACATTACATGCACACAGATATGTCAAATTACAGTCAGTTTTCATGTTTAAGCTTATCTTATTTGTTAAGTTTACGTCTGTTCCAACCCTAACCGACTGAAAGACTGAAGTGAACTGACCACTGAAGACAACACTTACATAAAAAATCAATCAATCACTTTATTTGCAATAAAATAAGGGTTATAAATGTTTGATAAAAAGTTAAGGGAGGATCCAACATATTTTTACCACACGGGCATGCAAAAACACTTATCCTAAACTAAAAATTAAAATTGATTTAATTGCAATAATCTTAGTAAACTGTAAGTAAAGAGTAAACATGTGTCAAACTTGAATCTAAATGAATGAATCTAAATGAATATTAAAGCTTTTTAAAATTGCCACCTTATGAATCTGAGATCAAATAAACTGCGTAAGTTAGTGTTTCTAAGTCATTAAATAAATTAAATATTTTATTAACCTCTATTTCCATACCTAATTTATCGAAAACAGTTTTATGACAATCCGCCCCTGCCAACGGGCTGGTGGTCTGCCTTGATCTACCCGCCTAGCCTAGCCTGGATTTACATATTCAATTTCACCCTTGAATTTCCCAGATAGCCCGGGTAGTTCCAAAAAATAGAAGAAATAAACAAGTGGTGCGGAGTGGGTACCGTGTCTGTGTATATTCCACTTGTAATTATGTAGATATCTCTTTCGTAATGTTTTTTTGTCTGTAGTTTTTGAAAGGTTATTTTCATTTCATATGTTTCATTTATTACCCAACTTAATTTTTCATTTAATACTAATTGACTTACAATTAGATTGGAAAACTGGCAAACAGTAAAATTGCAAAATACACGTACATTATTTCAGTTTAAGCTGACATCTACAAAAGATATCGCACGGAGAGCTTACTACGGTTATGTCTATCCTCACTTGTGTTACAGTATCATGATCTGGGGATAATCATGTACAAATTGTATCCACCTTATTTTCCAAAAATGAAAATATTGTTGTTTAAAATATCAGTATTATAATATAATAAAATATTAGTATTATAATATAATATTAGTGTGATGTCCATAATTAGACTAGTAAATTTGGATTTATTACTGTGAAAATGGTCAACTGACCATTCTAAATTAATAAATAGATAAACTCCTTAAATAACAGAATTATTAATCTTTTTATGTACACAGTGTTAATCTCGTTAATTTTTTTGTTTTGTTTTGTAGTAATGTTTAATAATGTATCAATAAAGAATAATTTGTATTTATCTTCTTTTTTTAAGCCGAGTACGTTTGATATCTTCAACGTGTGCCAACGTGTGTATGATACCAGCGTGTGGCCAACGCTAGTGTCGGAGTTTTCAAGCCGCCCAGTCTTCTGACATGGCATAGCGTATACTATAGCTGGATATAGTATATACGTTTGATATGACACTGACAGTAAAGCAAAATACACAATCAAGTTAAGAGAAGTATCACGTAACAACGCTTAAATAAATAAAAATCAAAAAAAAAAAGCCATTCGGCTTAATCTAATACCTTTAAACAAGCTTATACAATATATTTCGTGTATATCGAAAACGGCTCCAGCGATTTGGATGAAATTTTGTGTTTACATAGGGTTTTGCTGTATAATTGTATTTTTTGTAAAAAAAAGCATTTAAAAAGAAAGATTTTATATTAAACTATGCTAAAAACATAATAGCGCTATATCGTCAATTTTTGTGGTAATTGATTGGTAATCTATTATTATATTTATCAAAAAATTATAAATCACAGTATAAAACAAAGTCGCTTTCTCTGTCCGTATGTCCCTTTGTACGCTTAAATCTTTGAAACTACGCAACGGATTTTGATGCGGTTTTTTTTAATAGATAGAGTAATTCAAGAGGAAGGTTTATATGTATAATAACATCCATTAAATAGTGGAGAAGTACTGTTATTTTTGAGGTTTCTAATGTGATGTCGTAAATAATTACATTTTTTCCGCTTACCCGCAGGCTGAACCCTACGAGTTTTATCAAAATAATGTACTAAGTATTGTACACATTGAAAAGGTCTACAGAAAAGTCCGTGATGGTATATGTATATCTTTTATGGATATCCCACAATAACATTTTTTTGTCATTTACTTTTTACGACAAATAATGGCTAATTTTCGAAGCGATTTTAACCAATACAGCATTAATCCTTATCTAATTAAATACCTTAAATGCATTGTTGATTTAATATAGATCTATATGGCCCTTTACAGCATATGATTTAAATGAATATTTTCGAAGATATTACATATTTAAAAATTGCGGGACGTAGCGTTTGCGGCGGTTCCGGCCGGCCGGGGGCGGCGGGAATTTAACGCGTGCGGGCCACGGGCAGTAATGAATAAATCAAAGCATTCAAAACTACTGGATCGATTTTAATCATTTTTCCAGTTAATGACATAGGCTATATATTTATACCCGTGCGAAGCCGGAGCGGGCCGCTAGTGTTTAATAAAACACGAAGTCTCTAAGTCTTTGTGTCATTGTAATGGCCAAAATCACATCAAAAATGTGGTTCCGGTTTACTCCGATTTCCGACTTTTCACGTGAATTTCCCTACAGTTTTCTTTACGAACCTTGTCTAAATCAAGCTTGAGCTGCATTTTTTTATCGAAATGGTATTGGATGTCGGCTGTATTTTTTTTTTTTTATATTTGTGTTTTTATTAACTTTACCCTGTCAGGGCGAAAAATATGAAAGGAATAAAAGACGACGTTCGTCCGGCGTCCCGCTCGGCACAGACGCCGGACCAACATCTCCACCGTACCCTCACTCACCACCAGATCATAAAGCGGTCTACAAGACCATCTGAAAACCGTTCGCTTAAATTGAAATTCTAGTATCATAGATTAGCTTTAGTGGTCAGATTAAAACAATTATTTTCACTTCAACTACAATATAATTTCACATCACATAATACGTCCACAAGTTTCTCGTATATCCGCACATGTGTGTTATTCTCAAATATCTCTACGTATATCTCTATCATGAGCAGTACTAGATACGCTGAGAATACGGTCACGCCAGTCCACGCTCTAGACTTTGGGTTGGAGTAACTGAAACGTGGACTTTTGTCCATTTTCAACTGGTATAATTTGATGGTTCGCCTTGATGATTTGGCATTCGTTTGAAGGGGGCTGAGATTCTTTGACAACTGCTCGCATCTACTGTTTCGGTTTGGCGATTTTACGTGCTTCTAATGCTCACTAATTTCTGCTGTGTTTTCTATCGATCGTAGTCTCTAGAGCTATCCGTTACCACTATTTGCTTGGCTTCGCGTTACTGAGGTTTCTTGTTGTTTTTACTTTTGCTGTCCTCGATTTCTAATTTCACAAATATTCTTAGATAAAACATGTATAAAAATGTATTTAGCAGATTATAGCAGATATTTAAGCGAGAAATCTACGTGAACTACTTTTTGATGTGATTCTACTGCGTTGTTTCGTAATTTTGGCATTAGTTCAAGATTATAGGCACGCTAAAAGTGCCAGTAAGCATGCCAAAAACAATGTAAGTACACTTTACATTTAATTTTTTTATTGTATTGTATGTGTCTATGAAATATTTATGCAGTAACTACTTTGTGTATTATAGAAAAATTAAGTGACAGTATTGAATAAAAATAAAATAAGAAATGTAGGTAGAAACAGAACAATAGTAACCTTGTTTAACTGTTAGAGAATGCTCTGCCGCATTAAGTTCACCTTTGAACATCAAAGAATTTATTTATTATATTAACCCTTTGTAGACTTTATACTATAATAATAATAAATAAATAAATAAACGTTTACACACTCATACCTCTGCACTAGGATTCCATTAGTTGCAGATGGACAAACAGTCACACCCATGACCCGAGAACAAACTGCATGCTCACCTCACAAAGTGTGTGTAAGTGGCGACCCCCGCCCATGACAACAGTAATGCGACTCAATATAAGATTTGGATCTTACACCGAGTCGCATTCATCCTGCTGCGTCAACAGGGTTTGCTGGAAGAAATATCTTTACAGGGCTAAGCTCACCTGTACATACCTAAATTTCATGATAGTCTAAATCTATTTTTATGGTGTACACAAAAGAGTTAAGAGTTTGTAAGAAAGGTAGATCTTTTAAACATATTTATTGTGCAGTGTGAATAAAACAATAACATAGATTTTGCATCATATTTATTGATTTGTCCTTCCAAAACTTTGTTTGCACGGACTACAATGGTTATCATTTCTTTCGGCTACTACATTATACATTACAATTTCATAAAGAAAAAATCACAATGTGGAGACAGGGGCCGCTACGTAACATATTCAGTCGTTTAAAAAACATCCAACAAAACATTGCACGGCTTCCGAACGCGCCCAGTACAGCTATGATAAACACAGCCTTGAATGGACCTCTTTGAGGATAAAAATGGATCGATGACACTAATTTAGACGTAACTTGTAAAAACGCGACTTAAAGTATCCTCATTTAGCACTGTTAATACTACATTAACGAACGTTTCAATATATAATTTGCTCTTAACGATTCTATTCTGTCAATGCTAATTATAGTATGAAAATAGTAACATGATTTATCAAATTGAATATCAGCAGTTAAAATACAGTTATTTATTGTTACATATTAAATATAAACGAACATATATCCCTATCATATGTAAAGTGGGAGGGATAGTATATTTAGCTTAAGTATAAGTCGGAATTAGATGCTATTAACGGATCGCGTCGAGCGAACGACGATAAGACCACAGAGCCTAGTGCTAATAAATACTAAGCGATTTATTGTTAAATTCTATGATTATACTAGTTAACACGCGTGGCAGTGGCGTTCGAGCGCGTTCGGAAGCCGTGGCCAACAGGAAATTAAAATGCTTGGAAAAAGCCACGACCCGCCCACATCCCTTATCATACCGGTCGACGACCGTTCCTAACTAGAACAAAAAAAAAATCTCTATAGTAAGTCTTAGCTAACCTGTTTACAAATGCATATACATAAACAATACACTTTTACATATGTATATATAATTAAACTAATCCGTAAACCGAGCGAACCGCCCGCCGCCTACAATGTAGCTATATACACGAAAAACTTATATAAAAAAAAATGATTACCTAAAACTAGTTGAATGACAGCGGCGAGCCCAAGCTATGCATAATTAAACTTAAAAACAACTTAATTATCTTAAACGCAGTATAAAATAAAACAATTTACAAGGCTGAAGGTTCTCATCGCCATACAAGTTAACTCTACACGAAATACAAGATTGGACGAAGTTGCGTGAATCCTAATTCTAGATGCAGTGTGGCCTTCGAATGATGGAAGACTGGAGTATTTTGTAATTCGTTTTTTAGTCGATTTGACAGGTGCCACTTAAATATATATTTAGATTTGAGGTAATTTAGCTTTCGCGCCGGTTTCCTAAACACCGATTCGTAAGTCTTATCCATATTACATATTCGAAAAGGATATAAAAGGAAAAAAATACATACCTATTTAAAATATTACAGTTTTCTGAATCTATATAAGTTTGTTGTAACAGCCACAGAGCGCGGAGAGTATCCGAGCCGCGTGACAAGCAAGCCGTGCTCGGAGCGAATCATTATTTTTATACATTCACAAATAAATGTATAAAAACAATGCATCTATTTCATTATAAACCCTGCCCGTAATCTTTATTAACAATATTGAAAGCACAGGCTGTTTCAAATTCAGTCTGCAAGAAATCGGACGCTGCGGTGTGGACACACCAAACATTTGCGGAGTAAAACTAGTAAGGTATTTGAACATTTGTAACGATAAATTTATATTCATAAGTCAAACGACAGGTTAAGGGAATATATAGGGATAACTTTAAAAATGTATTAAAAACTAGGACAATTATCCAAAAAGAATATTACAGAATATTTTCACAAAGTATGGAGGCGGTGAATTACAAGCTAACACTACAATATTATAAAACCTTATATTTTGCACCTTTGCACTAGTGACAAGTTAAATTCATAGCTAGCGTACTACTGTTATATATAATATTATATAGTTATTTTAGTTTAGTAATGCTCAAATACCCTACAATTTCTGCCATTCAAGTTTGTGCGAAAAGTGAGCGATCGGCGTAGAATGAAGCGTAACATAATTGAAAACCAATCGTACGACGGCGACGCGACGGCGACACGACGGCGACACGACGACGACACGCGAACACTCACTTATTACACAGACGCTCTCTCGTGAAGTGTCTCACTACTTCCATTACCTGCCTACCCCTAAGAGTCGAAACACTAAACTAGACACTGATTCATAAGCGTATTTTTTTAAACTAGAAAACAAATTTATTTTTCTATCAGTCAATAGTGCGGGCGTTCCTTCCTCCATTGTTTTCGTGTGCCTCATGCCGCATGATTGGCCGCCCTTAAAACTGGACTGGGACAATCATTGCCGCAGGAATCCTTTCTCTGTCAATGTCAAAGTCCAAGGGTCGCGTCAGCACGTCAGCACGTCAGCACGTCAGCACGTCAGCAGGACACGCTGGTCGGACATTAAAGCTTTGCCACAACAAATGTTCGGTATCACTTCCCTGTCTTAACATAAACAACTTATCTAGTACCATATTTATAATTTATACAAGATCCCGAGGCAGACGTTCGGAGATCATAACAAAATGCACCCATATACGTCGATTCTAGAAGACATTTGAATTTTGGAGTCCTTTCAAACATGTTTTGGTTTTCCGACGCAAGTTGATCCATGTGGCTGGCGTTCAAGCATATAAGTTTCAAGTACATAAGAAATCAAAGTCTCCATTGTACTTGCGTCGGAAAACCAAAACATACATTGCAATATCAGCGTAGTATTGCAATAGTTACGTAGTGGCGTAACACATCACACTTAAAGTTCACTTTTTACAAGTTTTTCGCACAAGAGTTTTTTTTAATCGCCTCTCTTTGGGCGCAATCGTCATCTCTATCACAAATGTTGCACAGTCAAAAAAATCACCATTCCGTTTCTATAATTTCATGATTTCGATATTGTTGAGTTTCGCGTGTTAGTTGATCAATAATTCTTACAGTTAACTTTTCTTCATTTGCTGCGTTATGTTGATCAGCAGTATGTTAGCACTGAGTTATTTTTTGTTGATTCCGCATTCTCCCGCCATATCACGATGCTGCGTAAATTTCGTTGTTTTGACGTAGTTGTAAGTCATTTAATTTGAACTTCGCATTACATAACTTTGTCCTCAGATTGTGGCTGTGCTAATGTTACGTTCCCGCAATTCTGCAGGTTGTAGTGCTGTACTTTTGCCGTAGATTTTGGCCTAATTAGTCAGAAGGTACGCTAGACCACTCATAGCCCCGCAATTTCAGAGTAGTTCTGAGATTTAAACGTAATTCTACAGTTTTATAAATCGTTCAATTAATAGGCCATAAATTACTATGCTGAAGACGTCTGCAATTTCAACGTAGTGTTACGTTTTTCACGAAGTTGTTTGGAGTAACAGTTCTACATTAATTGAACAGTTCTGAAATGGTCAGTACAGGTGAAGAGACCGCGGCTTGGTGATATATCCTCGTCCGTGAGCGACGTCCACTGCACACGAGGCAATTCTCAATGAGGGTCTTCGCCATAGTTTTTGACAAACAGATCAGTAAGCCCTATTCCTCACAATTGAACATACTCTATCGGTCCGCTACGGGGTTTTGTAGTTTTCCAATTTCTGCGTAGTACTCAGCAGTATATTTGAACACAGCCCGTCATTGGATACGCTGCGGGTAGTTCTCAGAAGCTAGACAAAAATGTAGTTCAATAGCGACGTACGTAACAAGTTTTTGAACGAGATTCAGCAGCCGTCACCGTAGTTCTGCAGTTCTGGCGTAGTGCACCAATTTCGGCGTAGTCTTGCAATTGTCACGTACTTTAGAAGACAACTTTGGAGTGCAATACATCATTAAGCATCACTGCAATTCTGGCGTAGTGTTGCGTTATCAGCGTAGTGCTGCATTTCTGACGTAGCGTGGTCAGCGGGCACAGGTCCGCCCCCGCACCGCTATCCAACAGTCCTCGAGTTGTCAGCACAGGATATCCGGCTACCGCTTGTGTCAGTCCTCGTCGGAGAGGGGCTCGTACTGCGCGGACATGAGGGGCGCGGGCTCGGGGGGCGGGGGGGCGCACGGCCCGGTGGACACGCCCGAGGGGGACGGCGCCGCGCCTGCACGAGGGAGGGGGGGATCATTAGTATGGTCATATTTTCTTACTTAGAATGTACATACAGAAAGAAATCCCATTCAAATTCTTTTTGTGCACTGTCTTTACTGCACTGTCATTTTGGCTACCAAGAGGCAGGAAAGCCACGTTAAAAAAAATAACAAATGATTATAAAAAAAAATTGGTGTTTGTTATAAGTACTTACCGTCCGGAGGCGTGGCCACGTTTAGCGCGTTGTACGGGAAGGCGTACGCGGTAGGGAACTGAGGTATCTGCTTGCTGCGCTCGTCCGCATCGCTCCGCATCACCTCCACGATGCGGGTGGTCACGTAGTCGTACGCGGTGGTGAACCCGCCCGCCCCGCTCACACACCCGTAGCGGCGGTTCGTTGCGCCTCTGCTGACAAAACGTTATTTTATTACTAATCTCGTTGAGAGCTAGGCCCCGGGGCACAGCATCAGAAGCTCTCCAATGTTGGGAACATTAGAGGCTGGTACGATAGTAATTTACATCTACCACGGGAGCCAAATCCGGATTGGTAGATGTCACATATCGTCGAATTTTTCGTTCTAAGACATGCCGGTTTCCTCGTGATGTTTTCCGTTACCGTTTCGAGAACGTGGTGTTGCGCACATACATTTTTCAAGTGAAAATCTCATTGGTGCGCGTGTGGGTTTGAACCAGCGACCTTCAGATCGAAAGTCGGCGTCTGTGCCGACATTCAATCTGGTACTATGACGAGGTAAGTATGTTACTTCGGGAACATTTGCTAATGGTAATCACGGATTTTTACTAAGTTCAGTTGTACTAACTTGTGATGGTTGTCTGGAGGAGACACTGGCTCCAAGAAGGGCGCGTGTTTGGGATTCTCCCTCCGCTTCCAGTCGTCGTTGCTCGCCACCGAGCCGCTCGCCGAGCCGCTCGCGTTCGCGTACGTCTCGGCAGTACTGCTCGCCGGGAAACGGTTACTGGGGAATTGAGGGAACTTAGTTAAGGTCAAAATAGATGGATGTTTGTTACTCAATCACGCCAGAACGGCTGATCGGACCTGGATGAAATCTGGCACAGAGTTAGATTATAGTCTGGAATAGCACATAGGATACTTTTTATCCCGGAAATATGTATTGTTCCCGTAGGTAACACTGCGGGTAACATCGCGAAGCGCAGCTAGTATAAAATATTTAAAAAAAATTGGTTGTCTGCCAAGTCGGTTTACGGACGATAGTTTTACGTGATAACGTCGTCAGAAAACATGACCCGGACGCATCGCCCGATGGAGTGGAAGAGAGATAGATGCATCACAAGCCGAACGCTGAGACTGATCGTGCCTCTCTATCAACATCGGATTTATTTAAGACTTTTTATTAATTGTACTAGCATACATAAATACATTTGGCATTACACATTAAGTAAGTTTGCACCGGAGAGCTAGCCGAAGCTGATAACCCTCGTCTCTAAATACAAGTTGTTGGGGTGATATGATAGCACCCCGATGATCCTACTGATACTTACTTGTGTATGAGCGTGGAGGTGGTGGGACTCTGAAAGTCCCTCGTGATGATGTTGGAGGCGAGGTCCCCCAGCTTGAAGCTGGTGGTGTGGTGCGCCAGCTCGTCGCGGTCGAGCTGCGCGTGCGGCGCGTGCGGCGCGGGCGGCGGCGCGGGCGCGGCGCCCGGCGCGGGCCGCTCGCCCGCCGGCGAGGGACCATCGCAATCACGCTGGAAACCACACATTCTATTTGTGCTGAAAATCAGCGCTGGGTATCCTATTTACCCAGGACATGCTGAGCGCAGAGCTTTTCTCGCAAGCTGTATACGGCAGCGATCCGCCAAGGAATTACTTTTTATTTTTCAAGTGTTATTTTATTATTATTTTAATTTTGATGTATTGTAATTTGTTGTATACAGTTTGCGAGATCAAAACATTTCTTTCTTTCTTTCTAGTACACTGCGTAACCTAACAATAAGTGGTTACCACCACAAACAACAAAAATAAGACTCAGCTATTCACCTACGGACGAGAGCATGGTACAGAGTTGCGTCCGTAGGTGTGTACCCTTTGATTCCCTACACGTACCCCCTGGGTGGTGCTAAAGGAGCAACCAAAAGTAGCAGTAGAACTTGTGCCAAGTTCGTCCGGAAAGGTACTGCCACCGCACCTGGAATCTGCCGCCAAGCAGTGGTGCTCGCTTTGTCCCGGTGAAAGGGTGTGGGTGCCGGTGAAATCACATGCGCATGAGCATCACATGATAGACGCAGCATGATGAATGCGACTCAGTGTAAGATCCAAATCTTATGCTGACTGCAGAACGTTGTTTGTTTAGTTGGCCCTGCTTTCGAAGCGAGGGGTTCGATTTCCGGGTGGATCACACTTTGTGTGGTGAACATAAAGTTTGTCTTGTGTTTCTGCGTTTGTCCACGCCATCTACCACAGGGAATCCTACTGCTGAGGTATGAGTGTAAACGTTTATTTATTTACTTATCGACAACAATCTCAGGGTAAGTAGATATTTAATTCCATCTAAAGGTTGTCTGGAAGAAATCGCTCTCAGCGATAAGACCGCCCGTTGTCCCAAATTTAGCATAATATTTTTTAATAAGCTACCATCTAAAAATTCTGTTGGTGTACAATAAAGTATTCATTCATTCATTCATTCATTCATTCATTCATGGTGACTCACCGGGAACCGATCCGACGTCTGGCTGATCTGATGCGTGATGATCGCGTCGATGAGCGAGGCGGCCGTCAGCGTGCCCTCGGTCCGGGCGGCCGGCGCGGGCGGCGCCGCCGACGCCGACGACACCACCGGCCTCCTGATCATATGCAAGTATTATTTTATCGTGTCCATACAAAGGTTGCCTGGAAGAGAACGCTCTTAGCGATAAGGCCGCCCAATGTGCCACCAATTATGTTATTTTTCTTATTTATTTTTGCTGTATAATTCTGGTTTTAACAATCCGGAGCAGATGTAGTTTTTTTCTATAGCTCAAAATATATTGGAAATTGGATCAATAAATTAACGATTGATCTACATTGGAATCTTAAAACTAGCAGTACTTATTAGTATTTTGAACGGTAAATATATATACCAAGTAATGTTAAAGTTTTTCAGACAGAAAAGAAAAAATAGTATAAGGTCTTTTTCGCCATTTGGCTACGGAATCTTAAAATAGAGCTTAATATAATAGCATATACTCACGTGTCTTTCCTGTCAGTATTGGCGGGCGGCGCGCGGTGCTTAGCGGTGCTATAGACGGCGGGAGTCGAACCCGCGCCAACCCCCGCGTTCCGACCGCTCGCCTCACTCGCTACATTCTATAACATACAAATAATATTATATAAAATATATTATATTAATAAAGGTAACGTGCGTAACCCGAGAACAATCTTACATGCTCACCACACAAAGTGTGCCCCGGCCGGGAATCGAACCCGGAACCCCTCGCTTCGAAGGCAGGGCTACTACCAACTAAGCCACGGAGCCGTAAAAAAAATAAAGTTTTATTAAATAAAGTATTAAATAAATAAAGTTTCACTGCCCTAGACGCTCAATGAACAAATTGCAGCTCATGAGCTGAAAATTCGTGCGAAAATTCGTCAGCGTCTGCACTCTTAGCCATAGTTTATGGATTATATGTCTATGTAAGTAAATACATACATGAGTATGCATTTGTCTGTCGTGCATCAGTTGCTGCTGTTGTTGTTGTTGCTGTTGTTGCTGTTGCTGCTGTTGCTCCATCGCGTGTCGCTCCTGTATTGCGGCCATCTGTCTTTCGCTGTGAACAATTCCAGATCTTTATATATTATCTTATATTCTACGTCACCAAATTAGTGGAACAAAATACTGCAACGCTAGCAATTAAGAAGCTGTCATGGCGTAGCTTGCTTAATTTTTTTTTCATTATAAAGTTCTAATTTATTCTAAGTTAAGCATCTTTCGGGCCGGTCAGAAGTTGGATGGGTGATCAACTGAGCGCTTCCGTCCTTAGAATGGCACGTTATTATGTCGGTCCCGGCTATACTAGTCGTTAAGACTTGAAAACTCCCGACACCAGAGTTGGCCACACACACAAAAAAAGTAATATCAATTCGAAGAACACTATGAGCTACTCTAGGTATAGTATATAGATATATACTATAGCTAGAGATATATTTATCTAAAATATTTATTATTTGTGTTCGAAGTAGGTCGAACAGCGCAGCGGTTTTGGTAATCGCTTATTCGACAAAATCATAGTCTCGCGAATCGTCTCTCAAATCAGTCAGTCGCAAACCAGTCGCGAACCGCGCGCGCGAACTCTTAAACCATACTAACCATACCAAACCATTTAATTACCATATATATAAATTATATTACTATTCTTAAGTGTTCATAATATAATATTGCCACGGAGCTACGTCTTTTGACTAACGCCAACCATTGCAATAACGAGAAGCTTCGTAGGTCACCATACCAATATCATACACGACCTACGACTTCTTTCAATTTGGTCATAGCCGGAAGAAAATGCTAATTAGTTCATTAAGTTCGCCTGTTCTATTTGATGTGCAATAAAAAAAAATCAATCAATCAATCAAATAAGATGAAGCAACTCACGTTTCCCGCCGCTGTTGAATGGCGATCTGTCTATCTCTTTCTAAATACTGCGCTTGCGCTTGCTGCGCCCTCCTTTCCAGCACTTGGTACTGGATCTGCTGCGGATGTATTTGCTGATGGTACTTTTGCTGATTGTGTATGTTCATATCTCGTAATCTGAAAATTAAGATTTTCTTTAAAAACAATGCCTTTCTCAATTAAATATTCCAGTTGCTCGCGTCCGTAGGTGTGTGCCCTTTGATTGCCTACACGTACCCCCTGGGTGGTGCTAAAGGAGCAACCAAAAGTAGCAGTAGAACTTGTGCCAAGATCGTCCGGAGTGGTACTGCCATCACACCTGGCATTAAGGCAGTAATGCTCGCATTACTGTGTAAATTTTACGAACGAATTTATGTGGCTTTTTAATTTATCGAAGGCATTTACAAGAATACTATGAAATTGATTAGGAAATATCACCACTATGGTGTGAGAGACAATGCTCTTATATCATAACTTTATTTTCAGAAACTAAGGTACTATGGGAGAGAGCTGAAAGCTTTCCCGAGGTCGTTGGTCACTATGAGCGTGCCGCAAGGTACTATACTTGTTCCTTTCCTATTTCTGATATATATAAATGATCTGCCTTATATTGTAAATTGATTAGGTGTCAAATTGACCTACAAGTTTCTTATGGAAATAAATTAAATTAAAATAGAAGATACTTCTAGATTATCCTTTGATATCTTACCTGATATCGTGATGGTGCTGATGACTCTGCTGATGCGTCGCCTGATGCGTCTGTTGATGCGTCCCCTGATGTGTTTGTTGGTGCGTCGCCTGATGCGTCTGCTGATGCGTCGGTTGATGCGATTGTTGATGCGCCTGTTGATGCGCCTGTTGATGCGTAGGTTGATGCGCTTGTTGATGCGTCGCCTGATGCGTTTGTTGATGCGTTTGCTGGTGCGTCGGCTGATGCGTTTGCTGATGCGTTGGTTGGTGTTGTTGATGCGTCGGTTGATGTTGTTGGTGTGGACTTGAATGTGTCTGTTGATGCGTCTGATGCTGCGAGCCTTGGTGGTGTGGACTCTGAAATAAGATTTAGTGAATCAATAATCTGCAAAATTATCAAGAAGATGTTTGAATTAAAGCTGCTACGAAACCACAGAACAATATTAGCCTATAAATAGTTTAAGACATGTTTAACGATTCACAAATACCGTGAAGAAATTCCTAGTTAATTTATGAAATTGCTTACAAGTACTTAAACCGCTCGGTACCGGGATTTAATTTGATTATTCATGTCACCATCTACGTAAAATAAATCTAAACCAGTTCAAAAGTTATGTTATATTTAATTAAAATTTTAAATAATCTACTGGACGGGCCATTAGATTTTCGGAGATTAAAAGTATACAATAAAACTTAATCATTAACTTAAATTCCACCATGTACTACCATAGACGATTATTATTAAAGAAATCACTACAGCGTACCTGGTGCGTCTGAGGGGTTTGTGGTTTGGCCTCCTGTTTGACCTCCCCCCGCGGCACGGGCAGCGCCGTCGCCGCGGACGCCACGTCCACCAGCGACGTGAAGGCTTCGTGACCTGAATAGAAAATGGCATAAGAGAGATAGATAACACTTTATTGCACACTAATAAGATAACAATATCTTAAAACTAGGCATCTGAATTAATAAAAAGTGGGTCTTATGGTCAAATAGGCGGTCTTATCGCTATAAAGCGATCTCTTACAGACAACCTTTGGATGGACAAGAAGTATTAGAAATATAAGCATAATGATATTCTAAATAATACTATAAGAAAAAAACATTTACACACACTCATACCTCAGCACTATTCCCTGATGGCATGGACAAACAGAAACACAAGACAAACACCCAAGACCCGAGAACAAACTTCATGCTCACCATACAGTGTGCCGTGTTCCGGAATCGAACCCGGAGCCTCTCGCTTCGAAAGCGGGCTACTATCAACTAAGCCACGGAGCCGAATGTGATTTTGTTTATTACGCTTTTACGCCTCAACTAATAAACCGATTTTAAAAATTCTCTCACCGATGGAAAGCTACATTATCAGCGAGTAACATACGCTGTATTTTATCCCCGTATTCCCTCGAAAACGGGAACTACGTGGGTGAAACCGCGGGGCGCAGTTAGTTAGTAATATATTATTGAGTTCTCCCCGCGGTTTGCCATCCTACGGGAAATGTACATATTTCCGGGATAAAAAGTAGCCTATGTGCTATTCCAGACTATAATCTATCTCTGTGCCGAATTTCATCCAGGTCCGTTCAGTCTTGGCGTGATTGGGTAACAAACATTTCATCCATCCGAACCTTCGCATTAAAAATATCAGCAAAATTGTGGTCCTGTAATTACCTGGAGGTGGATGCGGGTGCGGGTGGTGGTGTGGGTGCGGGGGGTAGTGCCTCTGTATGACGGAGACGGCCGGCTCCCGCCGCTGCGGGTAGTACTGCGTGGGACTGGGCGCGCGCTCCCTCCTCGTGCCCTGGTGCATCTGCTGCGAGGTGATGAAGTCCGTGATGATGATCTGCCGCTGCTGCTCCATCCCGTATGGACTTCTAGAGTACGGGGGGTTGTTGTTCTGTGGGAAGATATATTCAATATATATTAATATATATATTTTCCATTTACTCTCAATTATCGAGAGTAGGCCGGTGTCCCTGCAGTGGGAACATTAGAGGCTGGTACGGATATATATATTTTTAATGTGAATATTTGACGCAACGAGCTGATGGCCCACCTGGTGGTAAATGGCGACCCCAATTACCAGCAGGTGGTGGTGGATTTTCCAAATCTTTTTGATGATAAATGACGGAGCACTGAGTATATAGACTTAAAAAAAATACAAATCGGTTGAAAATTAAAAACTAAAAAGGTGGAATGTATACAGGTGGTCCAGTTGCCCGCGTCCGTAGGTGAGTACCCTTTGAACCCCACACGTACCCCCTGGGTGGTGCTAAAGCAGCAACAAAAAGTAGCAGTAGAACTTGCAAAGTTTGCCCGGAGAAGTACTGCCTCCATCTTATCTGCCATGAAGCAGTACTCCATTGCAGTGTGGGTGCCGGTGAAATCACTTGCGCATGAGACGTAACAGCCCCAGGTTTTCTCATACTTAGATTGGAGAGGACCTAAGTCGTAAGGCTGTTTTTATTGGCGGAGTTTCCATAAAAAACGTGTACTAAAAAGACTTGAAACTCTCGAAGCACTTCAAACAAGACCAATATATATTATAACTTACGGGTGAAAAGGAAGGGGACTGCGGTCGCGGCTGGTTGGTCGTGTAGTACGCGCCCCCCGGACTGCGCCTCTTGAAGTAATCGAACCCCCTCTTATCCGGGATATGGTGGGTCCCATGCACCGGGGTGCCGGCCGTTATGGACCCCGTCTTGGGCTCCGGAGGGGTCCTCCTGGCCTCGAAGCGGGTCTCGACAGGGGTGCCGAGGGTTATGGAGCCCTTCGCTGCGGCCGGCTTCAGGGTGGGTCGGGGGGGTGTCGACACGGGTTTGGGTTTGGAGTTGTATTGCGTGGGGGATTCGCGCTCGGCTTGCGTGCGGAATCCTTGATATTCCGAGTTTCTGTATATCTGGAAATATTCATTAATTAATGTCTATTACACTTTTTTTTACAAACTAGCTGTGCCCCGCGACTGATAGTTCCAGAGTTGAGCGCGTTCAAACAAACAAACATCAAACAAACTCTTCAGCTTTATTATTTCTGCTTCAAGAATTGTTATTTTAACGAAAAGAATTGTCCAAATTGAATGAATGAATGAATGATGAAATGATGATTCATTCAACTGGCCTCATAGCTCAGTTGGAAGTAGCTGTGCCATCTGCGCTGCGATTCCAGGATTCCCCCAAGCATTTGTATAATGAATATAAATGTTTGTTGTGTATCTGGGTACAACTCCTTTTGAGTACCTGCACATAGCCCTGTAGGTACTCACAGCTACGGTCCTGTACGAACTACGGTGCCACAGACAAACACACATAGTGGTAAACATACTTATACTTGTAACACTCTTTTCGCTTAAAAAGAGAAAAAGAGGGTTAAACATGGCTATGTCTTCAACTCACCTTATTAGGATGCTGAAACGAGACGGCATCATGTCTCGGTCGCTTCACACTGAGGTCCAGGAGCGGTTCCTGTCGTTCCCTCTCGTGCCGGGGCTCGATGTGCAGCAGCATCACCCCCTCCTTGGGCGCGTCGGCGGCGGGGAGGGGGGTGATGGTGGCGGGCCGCTGCGGGCTGCGCGCGCCGCCGCCCGCCGCGTGCGGCGTGCTCACCACGCTCAGCGTCGCTAGGGAGTCGTTGCGACTTGACGTCGATGATGATACCTGGATTTTTAACAAAGAATATTGTTTATTTACTCTTCCCTTGTACTAGGATGTACTGTGTCAGACGAAGCATGAACACACAACCTCACTACACAAATATCCATGACCCGAGAAAAAAATTACAATTAGGAGCCGGTATGGATGGATTTCTTGAGATTATTTCTATCAAAATGTTAGCATGTATAATGGTTAATTTATATAATGGTTTGTAACAAACTAGCTGCATCCTGCGGTGTTGCCGGGATCAAAAGTAGCCTATGTGTTAATCCAGGATATAAGCTGTCCTGGTACCAAATTTCATCCAAATCCGTTGAGCTGTTTGAGCGTGAAGGAGTAACGAACTCACACAGACACACATATTGTAAATACCAACTTTCGCCTGTTATAATGAAAAGTGAGTTTCATAATAACATAATTAAGTTCTAACAAATGTAGGAAGATCGTGGTGGCCCACAGGCACAGACGCCGACTTACAATCTGAAGGTCGCTGGTTCAAACCCACACGTGCACCAATGAGTTTTTCACTTGAAAAATGTATGTGCGCAATACCACGTTCTCAAAACGGCGACGGAAAACATCGTGAGGAAAAACCGGCATGTCTTAGAACCAAAAACACTACCAATCCGGATTGGGCACGGGAGCCCAAGAGAAGGTTCTGGTAGATCAAAGGGCACTCACTCTCAATTATCGGGAGTAGGCCGGTGTCCTTGCAACCTTTAAAATATCACGTGCTTACTTTCAACTGGTGAGGTTTGATGCTCGGGGGCTGCGAGTCCCTCGTCAGGCTGATCTCGATCAGGTTCAGCACGACGTCCCTCACGGTCTGCGGGGCGCCGGGTCCGTTCCGGTGCAGCACCGGCGCGGTGGAGCACGCCGCCGGGAGGGGGGAGGCCGCTGACGTCACCGCCGGGCTCGGCGCAGGCGCAGGGGTCGTGGACGAGATCGTCGATATCGAGGGAGCGGGGATCGACGTGGGGGGTAACGCCTGGAAATAAGTGGTGGCTTAGTCTGGAAGTTGGAGCAAGCATTAAAGACTAAACCTTAGACTCCTGGTGAAGCTTGCTTGGCTGTTCTTTACATCACTGATCATCTAAGTTGAGCTACTCTCGGCCTAGTCAGAAAGTGGATGGGTGACTCAGTGGCATTTGAACAGATCGCTTCCACGCCTCGGAGGGCACGTTAGGATATCAGACAAGCCATATCAGAGGCCTATGGCGTCTTGAAAATTAATTATTTATTTTCTTTAACCTCAATAAAGCTGATATTTAATAATTAAAAGTTGCTAAAAGTATGTTTTAAAAAAAAATAATAAAGTAAAATAAATCGTACTTAATTTTGACACAATATTTTCTAATTTTAATAACCAATAACTTTATTTACACAAATAACAGGTGGCAACCCTACTCATCGCGTCATTTCCGTGTCTCCCACGGTCGATGTCCATTATTTGGGACCCATTCCATGCAAACAACTGCAAATTAACAGAGAAAGTCTCAAAGCTACCTTAGACGTGGTGGGTGACTCGCTCTCCTCGTCGGCCGTCTCTGTCGCACTGCTGTCGTACTCGTCCCTCCTGCGGCGCTGGCGGGGCGGGGGCGCGGGCCGCGGGGAGTCCCCGGCGGACGCCGTGTCCGAGTCCCCCGTCAGGCTCTCGTCGGTGGTGGAGTGGGACCGAGGACTGCGCTCAGACACTATCGCGTCAAACGAGAACTTTTTCCTGGCGACAAACATATTTTTTTTAATGTATATGCGTGACGGAACGAGCTGAGGGCCCACCTGATGGTAAGTGGTGACCCTCGCCCATGACAACAGTAATGCGACTCAGTATGAGATCCAAATCTTTACTGAGTCACATTCATCCTGCTGCGTCCATCACTCGAGACGGGGATACGTCTCATGCGCATGCGATTTCACCGGCAGCCACACCCTTCCGCCGGAACACAGTAGTGCAACCACTACTGCTTGGCGGTAGATTCCAGTATGAAGAACAATGTAAAATAGAAGATATAGAAGATTTTAACTACTCATTTTATGTTAAAACAATTGGTGGAACGAGCTTAAGGCTAAGTGGTTAACTGCGCCCATAACAACAGCGAATTAGGTCCTCCCCGACCGAAGTATCAAGACCCAAGTCGCGCCCCATTACGCCCGTCGCCCGAGACGGGGATGTTACGTCTGATGCGCGTGTGATTTCATCGGAACCTACACCCTTCCACTGGAATACCAAAGCGAGTGCACCAAATTGGCGGCAGATAAAAACTCGAGAAACGCAACACATCTGTCTGTACCTACAAGATCATGCGTTCTTATTAATAACATTAGCACTTGCGACTTTTAGTGGCGTCGACTCACCGGTACGTATAGTAGAAGGACTTCAGTCTGACGGGGTCCTCGTCTGAGTTCTTGGCGATGACGTCCCAGGCGGGGCCGTACTCCCGCAGCCAGGTCCTGAAGCGGGCCACCTCCTCATCGGACGGGTCCTCGGAGGGCAGCGCGCCCGCCGTCTCTAACCGCCGCATTATCCGCTTGAAACACGCCAGGCAGCACTTACTCAGGTCGTGGGGGATCTCTGTGGAACAAAAGTAAGCGACAGATTTACAAATCGAAAACAAAACCGACCTAAATTCTATCATTCGTTATTTTTCGCCGTAAAGGGGGATATTAAAAAGAAACAACCAAATCGGTATAAGAAATAGTCACAAGCAAAACATTCTTGGTCTACATGGACGACATATTTCTAGTTATTTGAATTCAACAACGAAACTTATCAATCGATTTTAATACAATTTCTATGGGACCAATCTAAAAGCATATTCTTACAAATAAATAAAACAATTTCCCAAATACACTTCATACAATAACTTCACAACAGATGGCGCTGCATGCATAATACCCTCTTCTCGGAGACTCCACGACAACCTCAGAACCTTAAAGTTGCTAAGCAGTGGTAACTTACGAAACTCTTCCATGATGGGGGTCCTGAGTTCGTTGGGCAGGTCATGCCACCGCGGCGGTAAGTGCCGCAGCCGTCTCGCTCGCACCCGCGGCCCCCCGCACCGCGGCACGGGACACCGCGTGTAGCGCGACGCCACGCAGCGCCCGTGGCACGACTCGCACACACGGGACCCCACCATGTCCTCCTTAGGGAACAAAAATATTATTATAACATTATTTATTTTCACAACAAAATCCATCACATTAACAATGAATCTTTGTTGGATTTACGTACTACGATTGTTACAAAGGTAGAACTAGATGGCGTAACCACAGAATACCTACTAGTAATACGTACAGAACGGCCGCCCCCCCTCCCTACGCCAATTTAAGTTTCCTCCCCCGAGCCCTGCACACGCACTCTGCCGGCAGTTGGACTGCACGATTCAATGAATGTCAATCGCCAAAATACTGAATTATTTCGCCATCCGTAAAGTCACTGCGACTGCAACTTCGCACTTATAACTTTCTCTGTACAAACTAGCGCCATCTCTGAGAAATACTTGGAACCCATTCAGCATCACAAGCAGCCCTAACCAACCACGTGTCTGCGTTTGTATACAGATATAATACGAACGCACCAGCGTCGTTATTGATACGGCAATTGCCGTAATATACCGTTTCTTTTTACAAAATACGGTATACGGCAGGCCTTTCAATGCCGTATCAAGAAAAATGTAAGTAAAACGAAACGTTTTTTAGCACACTCACAGCAGATAGCCGGGGAAAGCTGAATGAATCTGAAGTTATAGAAACGATTAGAAACCTGTATGGAGAACAAACAAATGAGGAATAAACATTTTTAAATTATATACGGCATTTTAGTATTTTTTCCCTTAAAATACGGCAAATCAGAATGTGACAGACGGCATCCCCGATTTTTACGATAGCAACACTGGAACGCACACTCACGTGGGTGGTGGCGAATATAAGTGGTATATGGATTTATATTATAAGGAATGACAGAGGTGTGGTAAAAATATGAATTACTACAAAACCGTTAATAGCTTACCTTGAGTCCATAATGCGACGCCCGCGATCTTGAAACCGTTCTGGTGGCTCCTGGCGCGTCGCAGACGGCGCAGGTGGAGGGTAGCGTGGTGGTGGCTGTCGCAGTTGTCACCGTGACAGAACTAGATGGCGTTGATGTCCGCTCCGTAACCGCTAGGGAGGGAGGTCTATGGTTATTTATTTAAAATTCTAGTGATTTCTTAACACATTACTTATCTATGGGTTGGACTAAGAGTGAGTTGTATTGCACCAAGGGTTACGTTATTATTTTGGTTAAAATCAACTTTAGCTGTAACTATAATACATTTACGATTTACCGATGCACTATGATGTGAAACTGTGCAGTCAAAGTTACTTTAACCTTAACCGTCCGAAGTTGAGAGATGAATGTTAACGTTATTTGTGACGTCATTTTAACCATTGCTAAAATGGTGCAACCCACTCTTAGAATAGTAAAATAGTTTAATAAGTAAATCTACTAATTTAGAGAAGGCAAACTTGCATAAATTCTCAAACACGAACGATTGCAACACCCGAATGTCGAAAAATTTATGAAGAGATTATTTTTAGTTACAAATTACTTGAAACGGATATTGGTGTCATTGCGATTACTTTTAATTAGTTGTCGTCAAAAAAGGAATTTAACTAATTAAGAGTTTTATCATTTTCTATTGTAATATTTATTACATCGCGTGAAACAAAAGTCAAAGTCATTAACTCCGTTTAATTCTGAAAACAATTCTTGGTAATGTCACTTTTTAATTTGTTCAACATGCTCACACTCGTAAGTGCCACTTATGTATGGGCCATGGCACTTATGGCATAAGTGGCATGGGCCCATACATATAAAACACAAGCAGTCAATACCCGAGAAAATACTTCATGCTCATCACAAGAATATTTCCCGGCTGGGGAGAATCCACGACACTTTGATGTCAGAATTACTGATTGTAACTTAAATACAGAGAAATCAGCGTTCTTGTTACTATGTTTAGCAAACTGCGCCGTACGCTAAACTTGGCAAAAAGAACGCAGACTTAGTGCTGTAGGCATGTTTTGTTCCCGAGTCTTGGAGGTCTTGTACAGGTAGCCCTATGAAAATAAGTGTGTAAGCGTTTACAAAGTTTTAATTATACGTCATAACAAATGTATGAAAATATATAACATAAATACACAGCAGCTCGGTATACGAACATAATAACCAGATCCAGACCGGATAGGATACAGACCAATCCTTGCATATTAACTAGCAGTTTAACATAACGCCTAACATTTAGACGGTTTGTAAATCACGGACAGGGTTGCCAACCACGGTGAATTCACGATTAAAATGAAGAATTGAGAAATTCTCCAAAATTTTCATTTAGTAATAAATACTATCCAGTGCCTGCCTTTTTAATGTGGCTCGATTTATGATAAAAAGGTAGCATTAAAGCTTTTTAAGAATATATAATATAGTTTCGGAGCTATAATATTTGATGAATAATTAAATACGAACAAATATTACATTTCTCATAACACCGCCTAACTCCAAAACATATAGCTGGATAAATCAGATAGCTGGAAGAGTATTTATTAATATTTTTTTGTAAATACATATCATACAAACAACATCCAAACACAACAAAATTCATTTTAGCCACACAATTTTTTGGTTTGGGTGCGACTCGAACCCACTTCAGCGCAGAATAATTCATTTTGGTACTATCAATACTCAATCACATTAATTACCACACTGACTTGAGCACAGCATATAAAACACTGTAATTTGTTAAGAAGTGAAACGTAAAAATGATTTTTTATTCGTAACGAATAAAATATATCTGTTGGCGGCAGCCCTAAACGGTATGTATTGAAATATTCAGTGTTTGCACTATGGGTGGGCTGAACTGATTACTGGGATTTGGAATATTCTATCCGGCTGCATCGATAACACGATATTCGGCTGTCTAACTTTTCCGTGCACACAATAAAAATCAAAAATTCAGCCGTGGTCAATTGCAGAGTAATTATTTGATTGAAACTGATAATAATTTTAACGACAACACATCCTTAAATTGAACCAAGAGATTTATTCGATTCATTATACTGGTCCACGCATCGAAACTTAACATATTCTTTAGTTTTGGATAGTTGGCGCCCAACGTGTGGCCACTTGATGATTGGCGCCCCAACGTGTGGCCACTCCTAAACTAGAACAAACATTCAGACAGGAAAAATGTTATAGAGTGCTGTGGCTATGGCAGAAGTTCAAATAAATCATGGACGTATACAACATCATGCAAACATTTTTCATGCACAACACGAGAAATCAAAGTCAAGTGTGTGGTTTACTTTGAGTTCTTAAAAAAATATGGAAACGCCTCTACTGTTCATATAACCGCTAATTACAGAGTAAATAAGGCCATAAATAAACTTAGTCTCTATTGCAGTATAGCTAATAAAACAAAGTCAGGCTCGACGTTACCAGCAGGTAAGTAATTATAGCATAATAGCTATGTATCCAAAGTGTCTAACTATCAAACTACCACCTAGGAAATTCATGCTGTAGTTCAAAATCAAAGCTGCAGTAATCTGCTTACTCAGACAAGTTGGGGCGGGAGCTGCCCGTGGGATGTACCGAATACACAGCGCAGTATGCTCTGGAATCAGCAATTTACGTTGTTAATTGGTACGTTTTATCTCTGTCCGGAATTCGAATGTCTTTTGGTCATTTTGACTTGAAATCAACTGGATCAACTGTATCACAAAACGTTTAGCTATTATGATTGGCAGTTCGGAAGTAAATTCTATATAAATGTTCATTGGAATATGTTACATGTTTTGCGCCGATATTTTCCGATAATACGTTTATAGGGATGGAGTTTATGGAGATAATTATTGTAATCATAATTCCGATTATAATTATATTCGTAACTGCAATTTTAATATGGTAATCTGACTCTGTGTTAAAGCTACTAGCTTGCTTGCTTTCGAAGCGATTATCAAAGAATCCGGGGCTCAATCCCCGGTCGGGACTGTTTATTGTTGTAACTTAATTTAAAATCGCATAGTGTCACTGGCTGTTTTATTTTTTGTTGAGCCAGAACCAAGTCTCATAGGTTTCAATATTCAAAAACATTATTGACACGTAGAAAGTTGATATTGAATAAGCTTATTATCACTTTAAAGATATCAGTCTCAACTGTTTCATAAATTCCCAGACGAAGGACTGTTTCATCAGTTATGGTATCGTGGTTCACAAATCAAAATGCAATGTGAAGTTTCTGATATTTGTCTCACGATCAGAGATTCCTAGTGTTATCGCTATACTTGACAGTATAGTATAGTAAAGTATAACAGTATAGTATTATAATTAAATGACAATACTCGTACGAAATTCAAATGAAATATGTTATATATTTCAGTACCATGTTGGGCGCCAGCCACTAAGAACGTCAAACTATAATACGTTTACTACAAAATTAAAAGCGAAACGACGCATACTTTTAAGAAAAGTAATCTAAACTAAAGTGATATAACGTAAGTCACGTTCACGATTAAAAGGAATGCAGAAGATCATTACAATACAGTGTAACATAAGATTTACGCTTCCGCTACACACCATACGAGCACCCTAATGGTAAGCAAAGAGAGCTTTAATCATAGCGCGGCTAGGATAAAACGGATCCAATTAGCTCTTATGCAAATATCCAGTAATTGGGACCGGATTAATTGACTGGATCCATCGGGAATGTACGGATAAATGGAAAAGCTGACTAGAATTGACGGATTATTACAACTTTGTCGATGAAAAATATTGTACAGTGCATCGATTTAAACAGAGTTGTTGGGAAAAAAGTTTTTAATCCAGGTTCTTAAAATATCTTTCTACCCACAATACTTTTGTGCCTATATTTCTTAATTTACAGGGCTGTTTGAATAATAATAGTAATAAAAGGTAGTAGTTGAAATTTTCGTAGTATTGTGGTTGAATGTTCTAATTCTAACATTTTTTTTTATTTACATTAGTTGCTATCCTTGAGATGAGATCCCTGGCCGCGCAAGTGCGAACCGCACTTGACCAGTTAATTGATTCTATCGCTAAATGCTAATCATTACCCAAAAGACGTGGCCAAAGTTGAGATTAAATATGTCATTTTTTTATTGAATAGACATAATCAATGTTTTGGACGGGCAGCTTCCATAAGTTACATGGAGACAACAATAATGATACATTGGGATTTATGGTATAGATATCATTATACCCAACGGATTTGCCGACTTCCACTAATGTTTGAAGCTTGGTCGAGTTCCAGTCAGTCGAGGGCACAATACTTAATTATAGAACTCCACAAATTTCCAACAGTATGCAGCTCAAACAGTCGCAGTTTAACTCTTTAGCGAGCTCAAACTGCAAAGACAAACGTTTGATTTCACTGGAGGTTTGCAAACTCTCATTACTACACACTAATTTGCTGCTGCTAGGAAATAGGAGGCTATTTTATTAATTGTAACAGGTATACTTTTGATAAAGATCGTTATCGTGTTTATTGGTTTAGCGCTTCTACATAGATTAATTGGCGCCCACCGTGGAACGACATAATATAGTTTTTTTCTACCCAGCAATGGACATTGATAAGTGACAGACAACAAGAAAAAATATGGATAGTTAAAACAATAAATGAAATATGATTATTTAAAATATATCTCAATAAAGCTTAACATCTGTATTCGCAAGTTTAGAACAGCAAAAATAAAATTTAAAATAAAGATCGCGCGTTCATAAAATTGGCTCCCAACGTGGTACAATTCTCAATGTTTTATATACCCAAATAAATGGTAAAGCGATGTAAAAATACCGTTATTTTTCCGCCATGTTTATTCAGTCTTTGATCTAACTCAAACAGTCCCACAGCCCACTGGTGGGTGGGTTTGTCGCATGTTTGTGGAGCCACCGAGCGTGGAAATTTAACGAGGCTAACCGACTATGTGTTTGTCAAACAAGACATCTTGTAGATTAGATGTTTTGCGTACATCTCGGCTGTTTGGTTAGTTAATGCGATTACTAGTTTTTATTATTTGATTCTCTGTTAGTGTTTGTTCATGTATGGATGTTGTTTATGCAATAAATAATCATAATTCTGTTGGTGTATTATTAAATAAAAATTATTGAAGTAAAATTATATAAGAACAGAGGATTCCGAATTAAACACACGCGGTCTAGGGCTGCAGAGAGGAACCTCCTGTCGTTGCGTGGCCGTTCCATTAATATTATATAAAAAATAGCTGCTGTAGAGGGGATTTTTACAATGAGTTAGCAAAAACATTATATATACATTTGATTGTCTAAATTTTCGCATCGTTTTCGATCTATTATTAGATCCTTCTATATCATTTACAGCAAATAAATTAAATCCGATTATTTATTTCAATATGTCCTAGTACCGAGTTTATCTTTGCAGCTCAAAGTGTATGTACCTGTATCGCAGGTTATGACAGCACAGCAGCATGTCACAGCTGAGCCACAGAGGGAATTTTAAATCAATTGGACCGTGAGCACTTTTCCGGATTACGGGATTACAAGTCAACGGGGCACTTAGCGCTAATTGAGAATTATCATTTCAGAGATATAAATTAGCCGGTCTTAACAATTAGGTGATTATGTTGCCCCTGTGGCGTAGTGGTTACAATGAAAAAGAACGCTTAAAGTTCGACGTCTGGGTAATTCGTAGTTTTTTTGATGTCAAAGTCAAAATATTTAATTTACTTTAAATTCTTAAAAAGTAATTGGAAACGATACACCTTTTTTAATAATTTTGTACTCTCATGACTCCGTAACGGATGGTAATTTTTCTGCCTGCAGGCACGGCCACATGATACCTACTAGAGAGATTAAAAAGTACATCATCAATGTATTTCTATGTATTTCGATGATCAGTATGTGGATATGTCAGTTCAAAATATTGGATGGATGGCCGTTTAGTGGCATTTTAACTGAGCGCTTCGTGCTTTGGAGGGCTCGTTAAAATATCGATCTACCCGCTAAGCCAGGTCCGACACTAGAATTGACCATTTATTTACACAAAGGAAGAAGTGTCAGTTCAGATATATATATATACAAAAAAAATACAAGGAAGGTATATATTTATTTTATCAGTTATCTAGTTCCCATAGTACAAGCTATGTTTAGTTTGGTGCTGTGTAAAATGTCCATGAATATTTTTTCAAAAAAATTGCGTGCTCCAAAATGTTCTTTGGTACGAGTGTTAGAATTTTTAATTAGCACTAAAGTCTGAACTGTAGTGAGTAGTGAGCCACCATCACAGAAATATTAATACCCAGAGATGGTACCTTCATTTTTAAACGTACCTCCTTTGTACCCACAATCGTGTCCCAAAGGACAATTACGCAAATAATGGGAGATTTTTATCATTATGCTCGTGGACTGTAGAATAACTAAACAAGGGTTTTCAAAGAAACCGGTGGGATACCTATATGCAGTATTGAGACAAGATCATGAAATAATACTTGCTAATAAATTTGATGTGTGCGAACATCATATACGAGTACTACATCACTACATAGTATAAAACAAAGTCGCTTTCTCTGTCCCTATGTCCCTATGTATGCTTAAATCTTTAAAACTACGCAACGGATTTTGAGGCGGTTTTTTTAATAGATAGATTGATTGAAGAGGAAGGTTTATATGTATAATACACTAGCAAGTCACCCCGGCTTCGCACGGGTAGTTTCTGAGACGACACTAATGCTTTACTAACCGTGCGAAGCCGGGGCGGGTCGCTAGTTAATATTATAAAGGCTAAAGTTAATGTGTATGTGAGTGTGTGTGTTTGTTACTTCTTCACGGTTAAACGGTTACGATTTGTATGAAAAGTACCGGAATAGCTTATATCCTTGATTAACATCCGAACAGCTTCCGAAGATCACTACAGACCCGCCCCGGCTTCGCGTGCTTGGATTATCTCTACTATTTTATATTTGTATACTACATATAAACCTTCCTCTTGAATCACTCTATCTATTGCTGAAAACTACATTAAAATACGTTGCGTAGTTTAAAAGATCCAAGCGTACAAACAGCGGGATCGACTTTGTTTTATACTGTGTAAGGATAGTGGATTATTATTATATCATGTATGGTCTACTGACTTAATGTTGCAAAGCGGACTTTCGGGGAACTTAACCTTTAATTATGAACTAAATGTTCCATTTTCGCAATAAATTGATACTGAATCAGAATTCTTTTAAAGTAGGCTCATTCTTGCATAAACTCGTCCTAACCGAGATCGTCACCGGGGGGTCCCAGAGGATGCTGCGTAACCGAGCGCAGGGAATATGCACAAAGAATAAACATATTTTATTCATTTCGTTTTTTAAATCGTCCTGTTACGCTTCAATTTACTTAATTTGAGTAATTGTCTCTTACGTTTTACATCTCTAGAGAATGGCAAAAAAAATATTGAGAAATTATTCAGCAATGTAGTGTAAGAATTAAACCCAATGAAAACAAAATATTATTTTGTGACTGCAAAAAAATACCAGATGTTGTCGAAAGTCTTGGTTACGCTAATCAGCGGAAAATCTGAGGAAAACCGAACCCAAATCAAAGGTTAAGAAGTCGCTTCGCGAAAACAGACATTTTATACCGCGTTAACAAACTAAAGAGTTAAAATCTAAACTCAAAAATCCCAGCGGCCCTCTATATAAGCGGGTACATCCCTCCGCCGCGCGTCAGTCGGCGCCGATTGCGGCGGCAGCATGTTGTCCCTCTACCGAGCCTGGCTAGGCCCGAGCCCCTGCGTGGCCCGGCCCGCGCCGCCCCCCGGCGCCCACAGACCTGTCCCTCGGCGAGCCAAAGCCCCATCGCCGCCGACCACGCCGCCGCCCCCCTCGCCATCGTCCACCACATCCAGCGAGCTGGACGTCGAGAGAATCGAACCGGACCAACCGAAGAACGCGTCCAACGCGGTGCTGGACATCGCCTCGTGCGACGGCCCGGTCAGGTTCAGCCGCGTGCTGAACGCAGCTTGGCAGGATGAGACCGACCGCAGCTGGCACTCCCGCCAGCGGAAGCAGCGCGCTCCGCTGCACTACTACCCTTGCAAGACGTGCGGCTGCAAGTTCCCGTCATACTACTTCGTGCACAAGCACAGGAAGCGGTGCCACGGGGAAGAGACGCCGGTGAACTTGACCAGTGAGACCCAACCTGAACCGTCTACGTCCAGCGCGGCGTCTTAATTTCGAAAGCGCGAGAAATATGCGCGAAATTCTGGCTTCAAATGGAAGTTTTCGCGTGCTTATGTGCAATTCTTCTCAACCCTCGAGGATCAAGAAATGTGTCGACATATTATCGAAAAATACATACAATCTTACAGTTTAAAAATGCACGCCCCTCTTAATGATGTGTGAAAAGAAATGAAGCGCTTTACTGTGCTGTGAACTCTTTGGCGAGGTTGTATGTATTGCGTCTATACACTTATTATGCAAGTGCAAATAGCTTCTAATGCCAAATCTCTACGCGCGAGTGAATGGTCTTCAATCTACCCAAGGATCCTGGGAGTCCAATCATGACTGTAGATATGTCACATGTTGATTGTAGATGTCACATAACGAAAAAAAGTGACGTGGTGATTAGAAATATGCCTCGGCGCACGAAGAAAAACGCGCTATAAGTCAATGTTTTCCTAACGTCAAAATGTCTTAGTTAATATAAGGAGAAAATATTTGACCATATAAATTTTTGTTCATCATAGTTAATCTCAAAAAGTACTAAACTTATTATATTTAAAAAAATATTTCCCCTTTCGAAATCTTTATTACCAGTGGAGACGCGGGATGTATTACATTTTCAAAAAAATTATAGCTTAGAGAAACTGCAATAATGTAATACACGTTACTAAAATTTTAATAACTATGTACTTCTAAAAACTTAAGCTGTTAATGTTTTGAAAATATTGTGCCAAAATTACATAAAAATTGGTATAGAAAGTGTCATCAGTATTTTTGTTTAATGTTTGTTCAAGGCATCACCAGAACGGGTCCAACGGATGAGCACCGCTGGTCATCATAAACCAGGTTATGCGGAGTAGGTGCTTTATTTAAGTTGATGTTAAAATTGGACTTTTGTTACTCTACTGTTTTAAATTTATTCTAATGTGTAAATTTTCGCTTATGTATAATTTATTCTACCATTAGATGTTAGAGGAGTAGTTCAAGAGGAAAATGCTCACAACTTATTACGTTTACGTTCCCTTATTAGCGCAACCAAAAGGTGAAAAGTGCCTGATTAAGGCTGTGCCTAATCCTTCGTAAAGAGGCGGTTGCTGTTTAATTATTGTAAATAAACTATTTAAAATAACTTTATTAATCAGTTGTAATTAGAAAGGCAAATACATTTTTAACTAATTAGGCACACATGCAGTGAATTTAGATCAGCACATATCAATAAAGTGATTTAATCGAGCTTAAGGATAATTTAATTTAATAAATATGTAATTAGAACATAAGAAAATTGTTTTATTACCTTTACAACAGATGGCGAAAACAAACGCCTACAGGACAGAACAACAGAGACCAGAAAAGGAACTTTATGTTCATCAAACAGTTTACCCTGGCGGGGGATCGAAACGGGGACCCTTTGTTTCATAGGCAACTTACTAACCAATTTTCTACGAAACATCTTTTAATTATTCTCTCATACACTACCAGTTCATTATTAACAAACTTTGGAACATAACGGTAAATTTTACGGTTCCGTATCCTCATATGGCTCAAAACAGAAGCCTTATAGTTTCGTCTTGTTTGTCCATCTGTCCGTATGTCAGTCACTTAACTTGGAGACTCGGTTTTACAGATACACGAAATCTGGTAGATATATTGTATTCTATAAATTGTTTAAATAAAGGTGCAGTGAATAAAATAATATATATTTGGGAGATAAAACCACATATGTGAGTTATCATTTGATAGGTCTTTAAAAATAATTATCAGGATTTTAAACTATTTTTTGTAAATCCGTTTCTAATTTCCTAAAATTATTCCAAATTACAAAAAAATTCAAACTCAATAAACAAGCCAAAAATGAAGGTAAAACATTTGAAATTTCAAGAAATAGTTAATTATTGAGTGATTACAAAATCGAACTTTTGTGAGTCCATGTTGCTCGCGTCCGTAGGTACCCTTAGAGTCAGGACCCGTCCCCCGGGTGGTACGAAAGGAATACCCAAAGTAGCAGGACTTGTTCGTCCAGAGAGCTACTGAACAGCTGGTAATCCGCCGCTAACGATTGGTACACTCGTGGGCGTGGGTGCCGGTGAAATTACACACGCATGAGACGTTACATGCCCGTCGGAGTGACGGGCGCAGCGCGATGCGAGTCCTCGAACTATCGTAATACGTGCGAATTTAAATAAAATACAAAAACCGAAACTACATTGAGATCCCCATCTCGGGTGATGGACGCAGCAGGATGAATGCGACTCAGTAAAGATTTGGATCTCATACTGAGTCGCACGCATTACTGTTGTCATGGGCGAGGGTCACCACTTACCATCAGGTGGGCCCTCAGCTCGTTCCGTCACTCATTCACATAAAACTATTTTTGTTTCATGAATTTCTTTGGGTTTCAAGAAATTTGCTGTATTCGGATTTATTCGTTTAGTTTACATGATATTGCTTCTTGCCAACTTTCATGGTTATAGGTCTACGGGAAGTACCTAGAACCATGAAATAGGTATATAGGTTTTGATTCCCTTGCTAGAGTCAAAATATGCGGCATAAACGGAGCATAAACAGCCGTATCTTTTGATTGCGTTGACTTAGAAGTTTGATTTTGTCACTACTCTTAAGAATTGCAGACCTGAGTACCTGACATTAATTTCAACTTGATACCTCCACGCGTTCCTGAGAAAAAGGGTCTTGACAGACAGACAGACGAACAACGAAGTGATATAAGGGCCCTGATTCTTACTTTTGAGGTAAAAATGTAACTCACCGGCTTCGGGCGTGGGCGGCGGGTGCGTGGGCGTGGGCGGGTGCGCGGGCTGCGGCGTGGGGGGCGCGGAGCCTCCGCCCCCCGCGCCCGGGGGGGTGGCCCCAGGCGACGGCGCGGACGGCACCGGGATCGAGGAAGGCGACGGCGCCGGCGGCGGACTCGACGTCTGTGGAAGACGTGGCTCTTAATCCTCGTCTGACAAAGTCCAATTATCTTTCGACTATTGAGGGGGATCCCTCCTACTCTCAGGGAGATGTGACCGTATCAGCCTCTAATGTTCCCTCTGCAGGGACACCGGCCTACTCTCTATAATTGAGAGTGAATGAGCTTTGACCTACCACGAGAGCCCAATCCGGACTGGTAGATGTCACATGTTATCGAATCATTGGTTCTAAGACATGCAAGTTTCCTCGCGATTTCATCTCGCCAAAAAAATCCATGGGTGTCTACAGAAAATTATAGACCATAGCTTAGTTAGTTGGTAGTAGCCCTGCCTTTGAACCTTTGCTTCGAAGGATTCCCGAGTTCAATTCCCGGCTGGTTCATACTTTATGTGGTAAGCATCAAGTTCGATCTCGGGTCTTGGGTTGTCTTGAGTTTTAGTGTTTATTCATGACACCCGCGACACAGGGAATCCTACAGCAGGAGTAGGAGTGTGTAAACGTTACACGTAAAAATCTGGTGGATCCCTCATTCGACAGTTTTATAGCGGAATAAGCCATTCCATCTCGCTTCCCGAGAGTAAGCCCGTGACCCAACAGTGGGGACATCTGGTGGTTACTTACCGTGATAGCAGTGATGGTAACACTGACGTCACTGTTGGTAGCCGCCTCCAGCGATGGCGGCAACGGCGGCGTCGGCGGCGCCGGGCTGCCCACGACGCTGATCGACGTCGACGTCAGGGTTAACGTCGCCGTTGACGTCGCTAGCGTCGGGGGGGCTGACGACGCCGGCGGCGGGGAAGGGGGGAGTGGAGGTGTTCGTATTAATTCCACCCTGAGGGACAAGGGAAACAAACTATTAAAATAATCAAAAAATTAACATTTAAGCAATGCGCTAAAAATACCGAATCTACATTGAGAACACAAAACATATTGCGGTCGTTTAACTTAGGCTTTCAGCTCATAACATAGCCTGTTATGCTGAAGTAGAGTTTACTTTGTTTTTGGATTATTAACCGACGAAAAAAAGGAAGATATTCTCAATTCGACCGTAAATATTTCATCGAAAATGTAACATCTTTACGCATAACTTGCTATAATCAGTTTACTCAACTCATTTATACGGCGCCGAGTGAAATGTACATGAATTAATTTAACGCGAGGTATTAATCATCATCATCATCATTCACTTTAGGGCACAACGGACACTTAATTTCGTTAAAACAACAATGTTTGTAGCAGCTGTACATAAGCCTTGCCAAATAAGAGAAAATATCCCATGTAAAAATAATCCAAAAAAAAATCGAAATAAGTAATTGTTTACTTAATACAATAAAATAATTCAATAAATATAAATTTTAAAACTATCATGGTTATGAACATTATTAAATAAAATATCGGGAGTCAACCAAACTCACAAATCATAGTAAATATCTCGGTAACACGAATAATAATTTAATAAATATTTTACGAAAAAAAAAAATTCAAAGTAATAAAAAAAAGCAATATATACTTTAAACGGCTGTAGAGAGGCCTTGTCATGAAATAATGTAATGAAATATAAAATAACGAAATAATAAACGAATACATTCAATTGATCGATTCACAAAATTAATGTACAAACACATGTCGGAGGAGGGCGGGGGGAACCGCACAAGAAAATGTGGAATAATCTGCCCTGTGTTGACAATCACTCGGCTGATTTATTTGCGGAGTGATCCCGCGGGCGCCAGCCAATCAGCATACGCGGTGGGCACGTATCATTGTCGATGTGTCAATAAGTTTTATTCAATTATATTTTTCTGGTTGTATGCTTACCAGCTATAGCTGATATTTATAAAAAAAAGTTATCGATTTTGGGTATAATATGTTTTATCGGTGTTTGGTGGTGACTTGAAGAGTTTAATATTTAAAATAATTTTATTTAAAGTCTTAGAACTTAGTACAAATATTTTTCTGACTGTATTCTTGCCGGCTATAGCAGATAGTGATTGATGATAAAAAAAGTTATTGATTTTGAGTATTGTATTGTATGTTTTATCGGTGTTTGACTAGAAATTTTTTATATTTTAACAAATTTTGCTACTTAAAAGGATCATAAGGTTTGAAAGTTACACATTTAGACCGGGCATCATTGTCGATGTATCAATAAGTTTTGTACAATTATATTTTTCTGGTTGTATGCTTACACCCAGCCAAAGAATAAACATGTTCGTCAAAAAATTGTTTGTCATGGGTGGGAATTGAACTCACGACCAGAAAGCAAGCGAGCGCAGAAAGCAGAAGTACTAACTGAGCTGTGAGGCCATACAAAAGTATGTATGTTAATAAGTTTGTCGTTTAAAAACACAGATTTAGCAAAACATTCTTACCGTCAGTTCTCATCAAGTTCGGAACAAATGCATCGACAAGTATTTCCCACCCCTACGTTTCTCCTGGCGGGTTGTTTAGATTTTTACGCAAACACTGGCGAACCATATTTCTAATTGCCTTAATTAAAAGCGTTCGCAATCGAAGGAGCGGAAAACGGCGAGCTTCGGCAATCGGTTTGATTCGTGATTTTTTGTTGTTTTAATTGATTTATAAGAGTATGGTACGGTTAAATTAAAGGCGAATTCGATGTTACATTCCCGTTTCAAGCAGTCGGGAGGACCAAAGTCGTATTACTGTTGATAAGGGTAAATGTAACCACTTAACATTTGAGCGCGCTTGCAATTTAGTATTATACAAAATGGATGAAAACTAGATGAAGACTAAATATTAATCTTATTCTTATTTAACGTTTCTAGTTCTAGAAAATATTTGGGGATTTTAATGCTTTTTTTTATGCCCTAAGTTTTCCTTAATATTTTTATGGAGCCAACTTTTTAATGCTATAACTTTAAATAGTATTTTTTTTATTAAAATGAGGCTACTATACGAGAAGATATCGCGAAACAAACATTCATACAGACATACGGCCGATATGGGAACCAACTTTTTTAAAGTCGCAAATAGTCCACTATTTAAGTAAACTATTGAAACTGGATGAGATTAATTTGATTGTGGAGTTTACCCCGACCCTGTGTACACACCCACCCGGGGACCACCGGCTTGCCGGTATAATTACCACCCCACAGCGAGTATTAATTGGCCAAATTTTAATGATGTTTAAATAAGAGCCGAAAGCGCTGACACGATTTATTTGGATTTTTCAACAGTGTAATTAAAGTGGCGAAATTGTAATTAAAAGCTATTGGAATAAATGTTCCTAAAGCGATTATAATTATTTAAATTAATTTAATGCACGGGACTTAATACAACAGTTGATAAACCTGAAACAACTATTTTATCTGTAAGGTGTGTGAATATGACTCCGCCCTTTCTCAACAGATGTCGTTTTTAGTATTGTTTACGTGTACTAATAAATGACCATACTTGTATTCGATAGTACTGAATGTCAGCTATCTAACGCATTTTATGATATTTGGTTGAAGTGTAAGCAACAATTGTTTTCACCTTTTCGAAAATGTCGGTTTTTATTCCAAATAAACGTCATTTGCGGGAAGTGTTATTACATTATTTTATTGCGAAGAAAACTGCAGCGGAAACTTATCGTTTGCTTGTGGAGATTTATGGTGAGCATGCTCCGTCTAATACAACTTGCAAGGAATGGTTTCGACGATTTCAAAATAACGATTTTAGTACTGAGGATAAAGAACATGGAAAACCACCAAAAAAATTTGAAGATGCTGAATTGGAAGCATTATTGGCGGAAGATTCTTGCCAAACTCAATCAGAATTAGCTGTAGCATTAAATGTTGATCGTTCAACTGTTGCAAAGCGTTTACAAATGATGGGAATGATTCAAAAAGCCGGTTACTGGGTTCCACATGATTTAAAAGAAAGAGACATGGAACGTCGGAAAACCATTTGTGAAATGCTGCTTCAAAGACAGCAAAGAAAAGGATTTTTGCATCGGATAGTCACAGGAGACGAAAAATGGATACACTACGAAAATCCTAAACGCAAAAAAGCTTGGGTGAAACCAGGCGAACCAGGCCCATCACAGCCAAAAATAAATATTCACTGTGCCAAGGTCATGCTCTGTATTTGGTGGGATCAGAAAGGTATTGTATATTATGAGTTGCTCAAACCCTCTGAAACTATTAATGGAGAAGTTTACCGACGACAACTAATGCGTTTGAAGCGAGCCATAGAAGAAAAACGACCAGAATGGGTGAATAGACATAACAAATTAGTTCTTCAGCATGACAATGCCAAACCGCATACCGCAGAAGTCGTAAAAAGATATTTAGAGGGACAGGACTGGGAAGTGTTACCCCACCCGCCATATTCACCAGACATAGCTCCTTCGGATTACCACCTATTCCGGACGATGCAGACAGACCTTACTGGAGAAAAGTTTACTTCATGTGAAAGTATCAAAATTTGGATTGACAACTGGATAAGCTCAAAAGACCAGGACTTCTTCCAGCAAGGAATACGAAAACTACCTGAACGATGGGCGAAGGTTGTAGCTGCAGATGGAGCATACTTTCAATAAATTTTTTTTTAATTTTGTAAGCGAACAAATGTGTTTTATTTTGACAAAAAGGGGCGGAGTCATATTCACACACCTATTATTTTATCTGTGTTATAGGAATAAATATTATTGACTGACTAAAAAATGTACAAGGCTAGAAAAACATCATCCATAATTCAACATCTAAGCTAAAACTAAGCTTCTTTCAAGTATAGATAATGGACATCAAAGTGACACTACTAAAAGCTAATATAAAAATCAAATAAACCGACTTCCATGGTTATTTGCCCTTGAGGGGATAAAAACGAAGAAAGAATAAAAAAAAAGTCATTACAAATTGCTCTTCAGTTAGCGAAGAAATCGTGTAGCAAAAAAACATTAATTAGAAAGAAAGAAAGAAAAAACAAGAAGAAAAAAAAAAAAAAATAAATACAACCAAATTGATAACCTCCTTTGGAAGTCAATTGAAAAATTGCAAACTCTTTTGTCAAACTTTTTATTTTTACTATTTATTATACTATTTATTTATATTTAACTATTTATTTTTAACCTCCGGAAAAGAGGTTATAAGTTTGAAGTGTGTATCTGTCTGTGGCATCGTACCTCCCAAACTAATGGACCGATTTTGATGTGGTATTTTATGTTTAAAACCTGAAGTGATCAAGATAGTTCTTAGCTATAATTCATGAAGATCTGTTCAGGCGTTTGATGTGCATCAATGCATTTCCCCAAGTCATCCAACCCCTCAAGTGTTACTAGCGTCTATAGGCGACGGTAGCCACTTACCATCAGGTGGGCCGTTAGCTTGCGTGCCTCATCATTCACTTAAAAAAAAAAAAAAAAAATTTCGAGGATTTTACATTTTCGTAAAATTAACTTATGTTGTGCTCATGACATCGTGTTGCGGGCATGTGCCAGCGCGCCCGCGGCCAGCGGATAATTAAAACAGCCGAAGCGGTAATCATGTTTGCCCGGTCTCCCCTCGATTGTTTTCGTTTCATAATTAGCACATCGATGGATCAAGCCTGTGGATCTAAATGTGTTTGCGGATAATTCTGTGAGTGGTTTACATTTCGGCACAAAGAGTTTAATTACGGCGCAGAATTAAAAACAGTACGCAAACATAAATAGCTCGGTGGACACATTGAAACATACTAAATCAATTTGGGTCGTCAGTTCAAAGAATAAAAAAAATTAATTGTATTATCATGCTATTTTGTGTTTCTATATATTTTGTGTATTGTAATCTGCTTTGTGAGTTATTGAATAAAATAAAATTAAATACTCTCGTCACAAATTGAAGCGACTCTTCAATTTGTGACGAGAGTATTAGGGTTCGGACAATCGCCTGTGCAAAGTCGGGGCGGGTCGCTAGTAAGTGTACGGTATGGTTTAAATCCATGTCCATCACTGAAACGGCTCTGACGGAAGACCAGCGTTGATTGCCAGTCAATCAACATTATGCTGAGTCAGAGTCCTTTTTGTGTCTGCTAGGTTAAGTTTTTGTATATTTTTTCTTGTTTTTCTTTAAAACCATTATAATTATTGTGATGTTTAATTGTAAGCCTAGTGGCACGAATAAAATATTTTTCTTTCTTTCTTTAAAATCATAACAAAGATTATCTACCACATTCTATACTTCCCAAACTGCTCGTTCGCAAAGTTCCTTGAACAAGAGCGTGCGGGTAAGAAAACGGAAAAGAATGAATGAATTTTAAACGATTAATCTATATGATGAAAAATTTAGTTATTCTCGTTTTGTGAACCTCATAAAGGCGAGTGGCGGTGCAAACATGGGGCAGGGTGGGACGCAGGCTTGTCTCGGAGCACGAGACGGTACATCGCCGTCTCGGATGACGGCCGCAACGGGGTGCAACTTGGATCGTCTCATGCTTAGGTCGGGAAACTAATAACTAATTATGGCAAGAAAACTACTATTTTATTTGAGAGAGCGCAAACAACAACATGAAACAGTGTGACATCAAAAAAGTATATACATAGCTTAAGAAAATATGTATATACATACACTAGTATCTATTTTCTTAGACTATGTTGTTTGTATAATAAGATACCGCTCTAAAGCGATAAGACCGCCCATTGATTCACATTAATGTGTAATTTTTATTTTGTTTGAGATCAATAAAGTGTTATCTATCTATCTATCTATATCTATATACTAGTGTAATAAAAACCCATAACTAAACCTTGATATTTGTGTTATCCTACGAATATTATAAACGCAAAAGTTTTTAATATGTATGGATGTTTGTTACTCAATCACGCCAGAACGGCTGAACGGACCTGGATGAAATATGGCACAGAGATAGATTATAGTCTGGAATAGCACATAGGCTTTATCCCGGAAAAATTTACAGTTCCCGTAGGCAGTCTAACCGAGGGTTTTAATATCAGTTAATCATCATTAATCATTCATTTAATCACTATAGGACACAATGGACACTTAGCTTCGTTAAACAACAGTTTTTGTAGCAGCTGTACATAAGCCTTGTCAAAATGAGAAAATATCTCTTCATGTAAAAATAATCAAATTGTATCTATATAGTAAGACTTACAATAAAATAATTTAATAAATAATTTGATTAATAATATATCGCCTCAATCAAATATGCCTCGAGTTTGATCCATCCTTAATCCATCCCTGTGGTGCTGGCAGTCGGTATAGATGAAGTTCGTAACAAAACCTCTTGAAGATTTATGGAAATTACATTTGGAATAAAAGAGCGATTGAATTCATTACAATTTTACAGATAGGTACTGTGCCGAGGAAATTTTACGAAAGTAATTTTTATCGAGTCTTACGGTTGGGAGTTTAATTGATTAAATTTAAAAAATAATCGTTTTATTTTATCTCTTGACGATCTTATGAACGTAATTTTTACGAGTCTGTGTTAATAAATGTTTGTTAAGTTTATTAATCTTTTATATTTTTATTTAGCTGTAGTAAGTAGTAGCAAAAATCATTGAATAATTCATTTTAAATTTTCCCTCAATATCCAAAATTTCCCGTGAATTTTCCAAAATAAGTTCTTTATAAAAATTGTCCTGACGTACACAATGACATTTCAATTCAATTCCATTTTCGTTTTTACGAGACTAGCGCACGGCAATTCATTTAATTTTTTTTTGTATAATAATTTTATATAAATTAATTTTTATTTTAAATGGTGCTTTTGCAATCGACTGTTAATCGTATGTTTAAACTGTTATGCTCAGAACACACAGTTACAGTTACATACAATATCTAAGACCCGAGGAAAAAATTAATGCTCACCGCACGTTTGCCCCGGTCGAGGGTTAAACCCCGACTCCGTACCGTACCAGCCTCTAATGTTCCCACTGCAGGGACACCGGCCTACTCTCGATAATTGAGAGTGAACCCGACACGCTTTAGAAATAAATAGCTAACTTACTTTAAGATGAACATATTCAAAAACACTCGAATGTCTCATTCACTTAAGACCACCACATTACCTCAACAAACAAACCACAGGGGGTAGGGGTTCAAAAACACCACCGCAATGTGGAATTATTCAGAAGGGGAGACGGGGGATTGTTGACATAATGTAATTAAAAAGCCACTACGAGGATCCTGTATTGATATTGTAGAAAAATTATGGAACGCCGGGAGGTTTTAGTTTTTTTTTTTTTTTTTTTTTTTCAGGTGGAGTTGTATTTTTAAACCCCAACTAATAGAGGGATGTTTTAAGTTTACTGGTGAGTTTTATGTCTATTGTTTCTTTGAGGCGACATAAGCAAAAATAGGGTCTACAAAAAAACGATCACGCTTGGTGGAAATCGGTGAACCGAAAACATAATGATGACAAAATGAATAGTATAAATGCGAAAGTAAATATGCGTCAACCAATTATTTAATTTTGGTATAGAGATATATAGGGCCTATGAGAAGGACATAGGCTACTTGTAGCCGCGAAAATAATACGTGAAGAGGATGAAATAGGGGACGAGATAGTTTGCATCCACAGGAAAAACATACGCTGCATATTCTCTGAATTCCACACGGGCGAAGCCGCGGGCATATCTAGTAATTAATAAAAATACGATCGGCGGTACGGAGCCCTCAGAATGCGAGGACACATCGCAGTTCGCCTGGTTTTATTTATTTTTGTCAAGTGAATTGTTTATGGAGACAAATAAAATGCCAATATAGTCTTGTAACGCCATCTAGTGGAAAAGTACTAAAAACACCGTTCAATTGTGCTTGCTAGTCATGAAAATGGTGAAAACTTATATTAGAATTTGACGATGGGCTAACTTTACGAAAATAGTAAACAGTGAAGCTGAAACTTATCACTAGATGGCGCTTCTATTACGTAGAAACAGAGATAGGTCACTATTATTCAGACAAGGTGTTCATTTCTTTGTTCATATCTAAGTTCAACAACCCTCCAATAGATGGCGTTATAACTAAAATAGTAATCTGTGAAGCTCAAAATTACCACTAGATGGCGCTTTTTGACGGGTTCCCGTAGGAACAGGGAGAGGTGGCTATTATTCTAACAAGGTTCACATTTGTTTATTCATATCTAACTTCAACAAAAATCCGATAGGTGGCGTTATTTCTAAAAAAAAATGATCAGCTTTCTTATGCATATCTAAAATATTGTAAAACAATATTGTCAAACTTACACAAATCGGATTAATACAAAATGATTACAAAATCACAAGTTTCTTAGCATGAAAAGAAGTATTGCAATAAAAACAAGTATTGTAATATTATAAAGTAAATAATTTGTAATTTGCGTTTTTACCTCATAACTCGATCACTTATCAACCAATATCGAAAATAATTAGTTTTATTTGAAAGGATATACTTTCATATTGGTGCCATAGAAATTTTATCAAAATCGGTTCACTAGTTTAGTTGTTAAATCAAAATAACAGGACGAAATATGTCATCCAAGTAAATTAAATTGCACATTTTGATTTCCTGTGACTATTTTCTTCGCCCGTTGTACAACGACTAAGAAGATTCTTTTTTAAATGGTAGGGTATACCCCCCTAAGTCTACAAGTACAATTACAAGTACCCCCAAAGCGAGAAAAGAGGAGGTAAGTATTGTTTGATGTTTTATCGATTTTTTAATCAGTCGCTTGTAATTCTCGTAACGAGCATGTTCCTTATAAGTAAATGTAAACTAACCTGGAAGGATGTAAAGGTGCACTGGGCGGGATAGGTATGCACGTAACGGGAACCGAATCGTCCTGCATCTCGCCCTCCTTGCCTTCCCCTACGCCGGTCGCGTTGTCGCATATAATGCGACCCACTGTACCTGCAAACAAATGTTTAGGTATATTATGGAAGGATATAAGACACGAGGTGAGCCAAAGAAAAGATGGATGGATTGTGTGAAAGATGATATGCGTAAGGAGTGAGTACTGAGATGACGTCTGACAGAGGGAAGTGGAAGAAAAATACATGTTGTGCCGACCCCACTTAGTGTGGGATAAGGGCAGGGAGATGATGATGATCAAGCGCTCTTAACTAGGAGGATTTCTCCTTTTCCGACAAGCCGATTATATCAGAATGCAACGAAGTGCATGTTTTTTGTTTTTAGCTACAATTTTGCCAGTGTCAAGTACTTAACTTCGAGTGTACAAAGGTAGAAAAGTAGAAAGAAATATACATCATATTTGTCTTGAGCTACAACATTAGCAACTTACGAAAACTTGAACAAAACGCTAAGGCATAATTTTTGTAAAATCCACCGGTTTTGTGGTAATTTAGATGACCTACTAATATTATTAACGCGAATATGAGTTTATTTGTTTGTTACACTTCAAGGCTAAACCACTACACCTATTTAAAGAATTCTTTCACCAATGTAAAGCTACATTATCAGCGAGTAACAAAGGCTACATTTTATCCCCGTGTTCCCGCGGGAACGGGAACTACGCGGGTGAAACCGCGGGGCGGCTAGTAATGTAATAAAACTGACCCTGTGACCGTTGTAAGCGGGTGGTGACCCCCGCGGGCAGCTCGGGCTCGACGGGCGGCCGCGGGGGGTTTCTAGCCGAGCGCCTCTGCCGCGGCTTCCGAAGGAGTTGTTTGTAATTTTCAGCCTTTTTCGATAAATAGTAAAATCTGGAACAATAACACAGGATCTAAGTAGATAGATAACACTTTATTTCACACCAAAAAGATAACAATAGCTTAAAAATAGAAATCATAAATCATAAATAATCATAAGAATTAATATTTGGACTAACTTTTAAAAAAAAAAAAATGTAAATGCACTCGCATACCGCCCTGCCACGGGGAAACAGAGCGGTTATGTGGAACTAGACCCTCTAAAACCCCACGGTGTCCTCTTCCGCTTAGCTACCACGCCTACCACGTCTACCACGGCCACCACTGCCACTCACCTAACACAATCCCGCACACTCTTCCTCGGCAGAAAGGACGCGATCTGGCCGAAGTTCTTCGGGTGCTGGAGGTACTTGTCCCGGAACACCTCCCGCTCCGCCTGCGACCACACGTTCCTCAGCTGCAGCTCCTTATGCTCCGATTCCATGTCCATACATCGACCTGGTGGAGAGCATATACCTTGGTTACCACGTTAGGGACAGCGTAGCCTGGTTGGCATTAATCCCGCCTGCGATCAGCATAAAGTTTGTCCTCGGGTCTTGGGTGTGTGTGAATGTGTGTTCCTTAATTGAGCGTTTCAATGTTTCAACAATACTTTGGTATGAGTGTGAGCGTTTCGTTGTTACCAAAACTTGTCACAACTTGTTACAAAACTCCCCAGAATTCAATACCGTAATTCAGACTACCCCTGACAAAAGCCCTTGGAGCACATTTATCATGTCTGCATTTTGATGCATGTGCTGGCTTCATGGCTTAATTAGTAGCCCTCTTTTCGATACGAGGATACGAGAGGCCCCGGTTTCGATTCCCGGCTGGAACACAATTTGTGTGTTGAGCAAGAAATTTGCTCTCGGGTCTTGGATGTTTGTCTAGTGTTTGTCCATACCATCTGCGACGCGGAATCCTAGTGCAGGAGTATGAGTGTGTAAACGTGTATTTAAATTTTTTGGCACAAACAAGGAATTTTAAACCTCCCCACAATTCAACACCGTAGTTCAAACTGCCCTTGCCAAAAGCCCTTGGTGCATATTAATTTTGTCTGCATATCTACGATGTAACTCACGGTTAGTGTCAGTATAGACGGGGGCGGTGTCCTTGGGGTCCCGAAGCAGCGGGGGGACCACAGTGAGCGCTCGCATCTTCTTATCCTCGTGTTCCTGTTCATGCAGTCCGTCCGCTATCTCCTCGAGCTCTGCCTCCGACTTGACGCGGGCGCCGAGGCGGTTGAACCGTTCCCTCTCCTCCCGCGCCTTTCGTAATTCAGGGAACACCTGGAATACAAGAATGATGAGATGCCATGTTCCTCATGTAAGATAGATACATAGAAAATTCTTTATTGCACAAGAAAAACATGTACATGGGCGAACTTAATGCTATTTAGAATTTACTTCTAAGCAACCTTTGTGTATTATAGAGAAAGTGGTAGAGCTTATAGAAAAAAAAATAAGATACGTGTTTTAGGTTCATATTCATATTTTTTATTAACCGTAGGGACACTTCGGAACATGTGGATTAAAACACACCAGATAGCGGCTGTACATAGGCCTTGTCAAATTGTAAAGTAAATAAAATTTGGTAACAATAAATAAGGAAATAAACAATTTAATATAACATATGCAGCTGTATAGGGGCCTTGTTGGAGAGTGGACAAGTGGACTTTTCAAACAGTACACATTTATCATTACGAAACTTAGCATCGCACTAATAATGAGCGAATGTTTGTATATATATATATATATATATATGTGTATGTTTGTTTCCCCTTCACGCCTAAACGGCCGAAGGGATTTGGATGAAATTTCTTAGGAATATAGCTCATACGCTGGATTAAAACATAGGCTATTTTTTATCCCGAAATACTGAAGTTTTCCCGTGGGATGGCCAACGGGCCGCGTGAAGCAGCCAGTACAATGGGATCAAGATCATAACACAATTGTTTGTCCTGGGTAGGAATTTACCCCACGACCTACAGCGCAGAAGGCAGAGCTGAGAGGCCAGTCTAAATACGTAAACATACCTTTTCAAAGAATTCTCTATTCCGCGCGTCTTTCGCTTTCCTCTTCTGCCCCTGTTCTATCCTCTCTACTCTTCGCATCCACTCCGCTGCTCTGCTCGTATACGCTTCTGCTAACGCCTCTTCCCTCTGGAAACAAAGTTAAATAACGGTTAATATCACAAATAGCTTTTTAGTCCATATTGTAGTTACCAAACTGCTGGTTTGCAGCTTGCAAAAGGATCAATTTCAACCTATTTTGATAGGATGTACCTCTAAGGTGGTCCCATAGAAATTTCATTTACGTAAAGCTAAAATTACTCATCTCTAAATTAATCTAAAGTCGCTATTTTCGTCTGTCTGTTTCTCCGCTAACATCTAAACCATGAAACGAATTTTAATTCAATTTTCAACATCATTTAGAATTAATACGGAGAGTTTCAATGCATTTAATGATGTAAAAAATTCTGGCTAAACCATACGAGATAGATCAAAATGGTGTTTGCAAATATGGGAAGATCGTAATTTAATTACATTATCGATTTAAATGGACAAAAAAATATTTATCTAAACATAGTGTGCATGTTTTAATAATAATAATAAATCATTTATTTCAGATACAATAAATATAAATATTGTTAGTAAACACAAAAAAAATTCAAATCATAACAATAATAATAATAATAATAATAAGACGCCTGTTACTGTGACACTAGGCAGGTTTTTGGCTGAATGACTGAAATCCAGTGCCGCATGTACCCAGAAACCAACCATTAAACAGTACCTTCTGAGCCTCCAGCTTGAGCCTTCGTATGTGTTCAGCCAGCCGTCTCCGGAACGTCCTGTGTTTCCTGATGTTCTCGTGGTAGACCTCCGTGTCCTGGGGCTGGTTGTAGAGCGGGTACAGGACAGGCGGACCCAGGTGCGAGAGCAGGGCGTGCGCCGCCGTCGCCTGCAACGAACAACACTTCGGTACATTAGCTCCTCTGCCTACATGGACATCATCTACATGGACATCATCTACATGGACATCATCTACATGGACGCCGGTGGGGGCCGGCCATTTATTACGTGAGGTCTTCAGGGGGAGGGTCGATCTCGGTCTGGGCAAATGAGCAGGCTACGGTGTCTGAGACAGATTCTGTCTGTAGCGACCAACCTGAGGGTACTAGAAGTACATATCTAAACGAGCTGAGGGCCCACCTGATGGTAAGTGGTGACCCTCGCCCATAACAACAGTAATGCGCGCGACTCAGTATGAGATCCAAATCTTTACTGAGTTGCATTCATCCTGCTGCGTCCATCACCCGAGACGGGGATGAATCGTCTCATGCGCATGTGATTTCACCGGCACCTACTCCTTCCACCGAAACACAGTAATGCAACCACTACTGCTTGGCGGTAGATTCCAGATGTGGTGGCAGTACCTCTCCAGACAAACTTGGCACAAGTTCTACTGCTACTTTTGGTAGCTCCTTTAGCACCACCCAGGGGGTACGTGTAAGGAATCATAGGGTACACACCTACGGACGCGAGCAACTAGACCCTCAAAATATATATTAGCGAGAGATAAAGCTATACCTTTTTCCTATTATCGGCGTAGACGCACTGAGCGAGGCTGCGATGTCTGGGTACCGCCTCCTCTGGCTCGGCGGCCTGAGCTGGCTTCGAAGCCGTCTGCTCCAGTTCCTCCTGTTTCTTGCGGAGCTTGGACAGCGTCGCGTCCGAGAGCGCCATCTCCCGGTCCACCTGGAAGTTCCTCTTCTTCTTATCGTGTCGATGGCTTAATAACATTCGACCAGATACCAGATCGATGGCGTTATGTTCATTTATTGCTTGTGGACTTGTAAATCAAGTCAATTTATATGGAGTCAACACAAAGATCCATAGGTTATAATTATAATTAAATTTGCAAATGTCACAGTTCCAGAAATAAATAGATCAAAGAATATTTAACATAACCGAAATTTATTTAAATAGTAAATTTGTTCTGCATATGGGAACGAGCTAGTCATCTAGTGCCTTTGCAGTTTACTCCAGTGTCTGTCAGCCAGAACCCTTATCAAACTGTTGGTGCTGACCAGCATCCTGCGTTTTATACATGTTATATTATTGTGAATCACAGCGTAAAGTCGATAATAAAAACATACATATATTATTTGCAAAAAACAAAAATCCGGTGCGCAAAATTGGCAGTGGATAATGTCCTGCGCTCTTCCATCAGGGAGGGATAGGGGTAAGAGCAAAGCTCCGATGCTTAGTTTGTAACGCTGCCTTTGAAGCGAGGGGACCCAGGCACGATTCCCGGCCGGGACACTGTGGTGAGCAAGTATGTTCTCTTAACAAATAAGACTCTAAAACATGAAAACTGACTGTAATTTGACATATCTGCGTGCATGTAATGTGCCTGGGGAGTTCCTGTGACACGTTATATACACACGAACATGTGTTTATGTATGTGTCAAATTTGACGTGTCCAAATGATACTTGAGATCTAAAGGAACTTTGACTTTGTCTTGTGTTTCTGAGTTTACCATCTGCAACACACGGAATCCTAGTGGGGATCACATACTCTCCTGGGGTAAGAGTATGTGAAGGTTTAAAAGATGCATACCTTAGAGATCTGTTGCAGCAGATCATCTTTGGTAGTTCGGAAGCTCTGCTCCTCGATGGTGGGCTCAGAGGGTGGGTTCGGTGAAAGCACTTCCACCGTGTTATACGAAGTCACCGGCTCCTGTAACAAACGTCGGTTGTTATTGCAAGTCTTAGCCCCATAACGTGTCTCCACGCAAAAAAACCCTGCAAAAATCCTATACACATCCACCGGACGGTGGAGAGGGAACAACAGCCTAAATTAGCAGTACAAATTATGGCAAGAACAACCAGGGAACTTATTGTTCTTACGCCAAGCACTGGTGTAAAGGTATGGGTGCTGATAAAATTACAGGCAGTCTCCTAAGGAACGTGGACAACACGATGCGACTTGGATCTTCACACTGAGATGTGGGAGTACCTGAAACGTGTTGCTGTTGTTAATGGCGTGAGTAACCACTTTTTAGATCAGCTCGTTCCGTCAGTGGACCGCGCGGAGGTAAATGATGCCGTCCTACACAATGAAGCGACGTTTTACGAAAGGCAGCTGGCGGAATGAGGAGAGCCGAAGATGGTGCTACAGGCAGATGGTGACGCATGACCAGAGCCCACTTGATGATTGGCGCTTTAAAGGTTCTCTTCTCATTGTTCTTCACAGGATCTACGGAAACAAGATCTGTATGTGTCAATATATGATGTTCATTCGGAATCAACTTGCCTTCGCAATCACCCTGAGCGTCTGTGAGTTTAACATCATTTTACCCAACTGCCAGCGGTGAAGGGTGATGGGTCGATGAAGGCAGTAGCGAGTACCAGGATACCCCAAAAGCTTCTTAGAGAAAGCAGGGATAATCTTACGTAATCTAAGTCTAAGAACTGTCTAGTTTCCAAAGATAAGAAACAGATCCTTGCAAGTCAAGAGCTTCTGATTAAGATCTGGAATTTACTAAGAACATTGACGAAACGAAATAAATATCTGTGGTTTTAAGTATACTTTCAATGACAAAAGTCTACAGGTGTGACTATCGACAAGAGTTTTAGGAGTTTCAACTTGCCCTCGTATCGACCCTAAGCGGCTGGTGGTGTTGCATATTCGAGGGTGCCCGCTCTGCCGTGAGCCGGATCTTCTTGAAGGGGGGCGGATCCGCCGGAGGGGGGTGGTGCGTCGCCGGCGCCGGCGCAGGAAGGTAGCCGGTTCCCAAGATCGACATCCGGGAACCGGCGCGGTACTCGCCGACAGCTCCGCCGCTGCGGTAGCTGTTGTCCCTGGAATAAAGAGACAAAGACGTCAATTATATAATTCCACAACTCATTAACATAGCTGACTAGGCTATATCCTCTGGAAATGGGCTAATATTTAGTACATCTCCACTAAATTGCTTATTTAAGAGATTTCCACAAACACAGCTCTGTGTACCGTTTTTTTATCTGTAAAAGGATCGCAGGTCACGATCTACAACTGAAATGAAAATAATCCACAATAGAACCTTGTTGGAGACCTATCGAAGGGTGCAACCTTTGCAAAGTAATGCCTTAAAATGCATATATCATATTATATTTAGAAAAGGATTAGAATGAACGAAACAGCTCGTACCCAGAAAGCTGATCCTAAATAATTATTGCAATTATCTTAGAATAGACATGGCTTCATGTTACCTTCTTGTGTATTGACTTGTAATTTATCTCGTCGTAATTGTTCATCGAAGGGCAAGTGGAATTGTTACGCTTTCATCTTTTAAATATTTCACCAATCATCATGAAATTTTGCATGCACGTTGTCAGTGATACATAAAAGGACAGAGTACCTTTCGACCATAAATAAATGTCGAATTGATTGACCAATTACATTAACGCGAGCAAAGCCGCTGGCTAAAGCTAGTAATTCTAAATTATAATAATATACCGCACGGAAGTCGATCCCTAGAGTGGAATAACTATATCCTGATTTCTTGATAAGTCCACAAAAGGATTGGTCATTGTAACCATTTAAACAACCATGTGTTCATTGGGTATTGGGTATTTTGAGAGGGAAACGAAGATTTATTACGCAGATTACTGATCAATTATTGACGCAACTTTGTTTACAAATAATTGTAACGTCATTTTGGTATGACATGAGTCAGTTTTTTCTTTTGCACTGACGTATTTGCGTTTCGTTTGACAGAATGACGCATGATGTTGAGAGTATTGTTTCATCTATGTATATAGTCGATCATGCAGCCCTCTGATCTTTTTTATACCCCTAGATAGGGGGCCTAGTCGTCTGGTTGTCCACCAAAAGGGTCCCTTGCCTGAAACCCTTAATCCTACTAATATAAACATGAAAGTTTGTGAGGATGTATGAATCTTTGTTACTCTTTCACGCAAAAACTTCTATATGGTTTTTAATGAAACTTTACAATAATATAGCTCATACATCAGAATAATACATAGGCTATAATTCATAAAGATATTGTGTAAATATCACGTTAAGTAAGTCGGAACAAAATCTATCATCTGCGGTGCGGTGCAAAAACTTTACGAGTTACACGAATATACTGTTTGCAGGAATTAGTTCTCAATATATATCTATCTAGCTTTGATCACAGACATTATTCCTTATGAGGGTGAGGGAATTTACTATGAAAGTGTGATTATTGAGGAATCACCTATGGTTTGAAGTATAATATGTACGCGGACGAAGTCGCGGGCAAAAACGAATCTGCTAATAAATGTATGAATTACTCCATATTCCATATAACTACCTAAAAAGAAATATACACAATATAAAAAGTTCATTAAGCACATTAAAAAAGTGGTTACTGCAGACATATAGCACAACAGCGATCTCTTAATGGGAACCTTTGGAAGCAAAGTAAATAGTTCCTTGATCAGCTAATTAGAAAGAAAGAAAAAACCCAGCACACAATAATGCTGATTCTGTTGGTATCAGAGCAAATTGAAACTAAACTAATGCCAAAGTCAAATATAATTTAGTTTTTGGCATCTAAATCGACACCAATATCGCGAACTCGCAAATCAATTACCAGACATCCAAGTTATTCAGCCGACGCGATGGTCAAGGTCAGTTTGTTTTTAATTAATGCGAGTGCGTGGCCGTCAGACATTCGACCACGTTGGTCGTATGCAAGATGCTTATAAATACACATTGGTCGTATGAAAAAATATGCATGACAGGTCACGGTCATTTTTTTTTATTCATTGCGACTGTCTTTTTTACATTCGACCACTTTGGTCGTATGACACTAATTATGTGACACGTTGTCATGCACGCATGGAAAACGGATGTGTCAGTGCTGACAGAGCTGTAATTTAGTATTGTGTATTATTTTGTGCTATTGTTACATGAGTAGGTCGCTTACATTAAATAATAAATATTCATGTACATCACGAACAGCGCCATCAAGCTCCACTTAGCATAGCTTGATGTAGTTCAATACATCAATCAACCAGTTCTACATTATTTCAAACAATAATCGATTGTCAAACGCGCCTCTGTTGTATTTTACCGTAAATACGGGTGTGCAAATGACTTTTTAAGATAAACCGGACGTGAAAGAGAGACCACCACGCTTTGCCTTTCTAATTTTTGAAATCAATGTTTGAAATCTTTTGCTTTGATTTAGTAAATAGGTACATCGAAACGTCACATTTTTCAATAATTAAATTTTTCAAACAAATACGTGCCTACGAGCTCACGCGCTCTTATTACATTAGGCGCGTAAACAGACTTCATAAATATCATACGTCTTTCATCTTCGACCACATTCGTCACACCAGTCAAAGTAACAGTAGAACTTGTGGCAAGGTCGTCCAGAGATCCACACCTGGTAATCCACCAAGGAGGGGACTAACTGCCGCGTTAAAGAACTGAGGCCGCAGTGAAATTCGCTTAAAACTTGATAAAAAACCCCGATGTAAAAATGCCTCACGTAGCGAGAACAACGAAACTGAACCTCATGGTTTCTTGGAAATTAAAAGAGCGCATGTGCTTTTTCGCAATACAAACAAGTTTTTTGTCATGTGTTCTTTAGGAGAATCCAAAACGTGTCGCCACGCGTTGCCAACCACGCGGTGCCAACCACGCGGTGCCAACACATCGCGTGATGGTATTTTTATAGGCTCGGCGTTTGTAGGTTATGTTGGCAGTGATATACAATTTTTTTATATGATTACGTTTTTTATGTCTTTATTCTGGCAGTTCGTATTTTGTCTTGTAAATCGAAATGAACAACATTGAGTTTCCATTTATATTTTAATAACAAAACCTATTACTAACTTGGCAAATGAAGAAGTGCAAAGCTTAGAAATTCAATGCTTTCGGGGATTGTGATGACTTTGAACTATAGAGTAATTTAAAAAAAAATAATCTTAAATTGTTGCCATATTTATTGAACTATTATAAACTTAATTAAATTGTTTGTTGTGAACCAATGCACCATTAATCATAGAAAATACCTTCCGAACCAGACAGCTGACCTTGATTGGCTCCACTAGTCTCTTATTTTAGCCTTGAACTGTCTTCCATATAAACCAGCAATTATTTAAAAAAAAACACTTTGAAATCGGACTGTGCCTTTTGGGATACGTTGCTTCAATGACACATCAAATGAGACGCGTGCCATTGTGGGTACATCACATAATTAGTGTAAAATTGTGACGGCATAAATATTTTTTTAAGAAATCGATATTTTTCTTCTTTGTTTCTGGCTTTTTGTGTGTTTAGTACGATGTACAGTTCAAAATTTTTTATGAATTAAATTCTTCGTATTTAATTAAAACGTTTCAAGTACGTTTCGTCTTGCAAACATAAATTTTAAAGCTTAACTCTTTCAGCATTAATAAGTACTATCATTCAAATAATAATGTTAGTATTACATATTTCGAAACGCTTCAAAACATCTCTAGGAACTTCGATGCCCTAGATACAAAAAATCAATTGTATGTGAATTATGTAAGGTGAATTTTTCAATGTAACAAATTCAGATATTTTGCGGCACGAGAGAACGTCGGTATTGCCAGTAAGAATAATAAAATACCAGGTTATTTTTATCGAGTTTTTGAGGAATTTAGTGATAGCATCAGTACTAATTTGTGGGTAATTAATTTGGGCTGAAATAAGTTCTCCTCATGTCCCGTCTATGTTCCCAGTGTGACCCATATGAAGAAAAATGGTTTATGCGGGTTCTGACTAACCCTTAAATAATTCTTGAATGGTTAATAGTATTTCCATCTGTTTTTTATGTGTAATCTTGCGATAAAACGCCGTTAGTGGTAAAATTGCGGGCAGCCAAGCCCCAGAAGGCAATAACTAAAAAGAAGAATAATACCTACAAGATCACATTGAATATTACTCAGTGTAATGTTATGTAAACATTAATCTTAAATTAAATTTCCACTATAAAGTCTTCGTATTCCAAAAGGAAAATTCAGACCGAACCATCCACTTAAAGTTTATTTAAGCAGAGTAAACAGTTTCCACTGTTATTGATATCGGCCCGGGGGGTGAGGTGGTCGGGGGGTGTTAGGGAGGTCGCCGCACCGGGCCTGGGAACTGTGTCAAGGTGCGCTGAATGGGTGCATCTATTACAGTTGTTGATATGTCGGTGCGCTGCATACTGAGATTGTGAACAGTATAATACACAATGATAAGCCATTGCATTAATTTTATTTGTTTATGAGTATATTATCTGTGGATAAAAGGTATTTTTGGAGTGGGCACCCTATGGCGATGCGGGATCACGAAATGGCGGGAAAATGTGACAGATTGAAAATGGAATAACTCGACTTCAATATTTTAATCTAATTTTTTTTCCATGGTGTTGCACCAGTTTACTATAACGAAAACAAAAGCTTAACCGTCTGTCAAATCCCTGATTAAACGAATTGAGAGTTGTAGCATTTTAGCAATGGCTAAAATGACGTCACGAACATCTACTTACCGCACCATTTCGAGCCATTATAGTTATATTTATGTCATATCACTAGTCACCCTTTTAACTTTAACTATTACGTTTTACATCATGGTGCAACGGTGGATTGTAAATGTTATGGTTATAGTTAGGCTAAAGTTAATTTTAACCAAAACAATAACGTAGCGCAAATCACTAACAGGTACATTTTTTCAAATTAAAAGATAAAAACCAAATTATCCAAATCGGACCGCGTTTGGCGAAGATAGCTCGAAAAAAAAAAGTATTATGTGGAGGTGAAAACCTATTTTTTGGTCTGTCTGTCTATTTTTAACAGCTTATAATTTATTAGTTCATCATTTTCCTGTCTTTATTCATCCCAATCTAGATCGCACATGTCTCCTTCCATTCTCTTCAATCACCCATCATTTCAACACTTACCCCTTTTTTACACATATCGTCTTTCACGCAATCCATCTTTTCCTTGTATCCATCCACGTCCATACCAAAACAAAATGTATATTAGTTAATGTTTCAAATTTGTTTTTTTTAATTACAGTATGACAGCTTCGTTTGCGTCAAGATGCGCTGTATGGTGAACCAATCTACGTACGTAGTTGTTGATACATTGATTGTTTTATAATGCACAATGTGCATGTGTGGATTGTCATTGTGTTGGTTAATTTGTATCATATTAACACGCGAATACGCAAATGCGAGGGCATTCATATCGGCACCTAATAACTATCTACTAAATCATCATAATATCCATTTTATTCGATAACTATTATGTAACTGAAAAATACATCGCTAATGTTAACCTAAAAATTTTGACGTTTGTGATTTAGATCATAGTTAAAGTTTTTCGCGGGAATTTTTATTTGGTACCATAGATGATTCATGGTTTATTGTTAGTCTATATTTAGTAATACGGATGTTGTTCGGTACAATGGATATTGGTTGTTTAAACCTAGTAGATACGAATTTAAAATTAATTACAATATAAGTATTCTATCAGTTATCTAGTTTCATAATACAAGCTATGCTTAGTTTGGGGCTAGATGGCGCTGTGTGAAATATCCAAAAATAAACTTAACCATATGAAATAACAGCTACTCGTAACTGAATGTGTACACTTCTTCGCTTGAGCCGTTGGGTATCTTCCAAAGGGGCCGATTATGAAAGGGTCTTGAAATAGCTCAGAGAACGGCGTGGGACTAATGTATTGCACAAAACGCACTCGCGAATAAAATTAATACAATTTTTGTAAATCGAGTTTTTGAATCAATACAATTAATACAAAAACTTGATATATAAAACACAAAGATTGTTATAAGGAAAGAAACATTTATTAAGCACATGAAATAATAAAAATTACCTCAAGAAGAATATAGTATTAATTAAAAGACTCAATAGACATGGATAGGGAAGAAAGTTGGTTACTTAATTACTTGGCTATAAAAGTCCAGTTTCAGCGAGATGAAACTGCACTGAAACCAGATGGACCTCATTAGTGATAACAAATGCAATATAATGAAATGTATACATGGACACGCAATCATAAATACAAACAATATATGCAATTTACCGTACTGAGACGTACGTCCGGGACTGATCGTCTGTGAACACCCTTCACTACATAGTATAAAACAAAGTCATTTACTTTTTACGACAAATAATGGTTAATTTTCGAAGCGATTTTAACCAATACAGCATTAATCCTTAACCAATTAAATACCTTGAATACATTGTTCATTGTAATATAGATCTATATGGCCGTATGATTTACACCGTATGATTAAAGTGAATATTTTCGAAGATATTACAGATTTAAAAATTGCGGGACGTTTGCGGCGGTTCCGGCCGGCCGGGGCGGCGGGAATTTAACGCGTGCGGGCCACGGGCAGTAATAAATAGATTCATTCAAAACTACTGGATCGATTTTAATTTTTCCAGTGAATGACATAGGCTATATATTTATTATACCCGTGCGAAACCGGAGCGGGCCGCTAGTAGTAAAATAAAATATACAAGAGGCATAGACAACATCTATGATTCCGTCAAAAAGAAAATGGTGGGTCAGTAGATTGACAGTGTCACTTTTGATCATTATTTTGTTTCTATGTCCGTTATAGACTAACTATCCAACTGATGTGCCCAAAACCGGTTTCATTAGATAGGCAATAATACGAAGATGGGTTTAGACCACTAAAACAATGCATTAGGCACAAAATGAATTTCTTTTTTTAGCGTTGTCACACGCCGAGTTTCCCCTAGTCTAGAATATAAAAATCTATTTCAGTTAGTCTCGCTAAACTTGTAAATGGGTCAAACGAATTGGATTTCTATTTCGTTGTGTTTAAAATGGTGAGGATAAGGTTTAAAAGATTTTGTGTATCAACTGCCTTCTGCGCAGTAGGTCGTGGGTTTGATTGCCAGGACAAATATGGAACTATAATGTATGTATATGTATGTATGTATTGACAAAAAAAAAAATACTTTAAAGTATTCTATCAGTCGTCTAGTTCCTATAGCGATGCTTAGTTTGGGCTTACTGTGTGAAATGTACAACTCCCCTCCCCCTGTATGAACAGGTTTTGCCACAGAGAAGTGGAAACTGCCTCATCCCCTCTGAACCACATCAATAAAACTGGGTTTGAGCACCACACATTAAGATAACCCAATAAAAATAAAAATCGCATGATAAAACCCAGCGTGCAATTAGATCATACGCGAATTAATTCTTATATCCTGGGTTTTAAGTTTAATATACATTGGCATAGTTGTCTTGCAAAAACAACTTTCTCATGATACGGTTACATTAGTTTTCAAGCTAGGGTTGACACATGTTTACAATTTTTTTTTTTTATAAATTTTACGGCTTTAAGTGGTTACCGGTGCTTATAGTCAACATCAATACCACTGGGTTCTACCCTACCGAAGTTTGAGAAGACCCAAGCCCGTCACTTTGAAATAGAGATGTATCGTCTATAATTAAACCGGCACCCACACCCTCCCACCGGACAGCAGCCCGAGTGCACTACTGTGCGAGTGTTTGGCGATGGATTACCAGGTGTAGTGAAAACCTCATAATATTTTAGAGGATAATATTTGTAAAAAATAATATAAGTACACCAAGACCCCAGAATTTTTGAAAAATTCTACGCTTTTTGTAATAATATGCCGTTTGAAAGCTGATTGTAAAATCTATACTACTCACTACATAGTATAAACCTATACTACTCACTACATAGTATAAAACAAAGTCGCTTTCTCTGTCCCTATATCCCTATGTATGCTTAAATCTTTAAAACTACGCAACGGATTTTGATGCGGTTTTTTTAATAGATAGAGTGATTCAAGAGGAAGGTTTATATGTATTATATAATACACTAGCAAGTCACCCCGGCTTCGCTCGGGTAGTTTCTGATATGACACTGATGCTTTACTAACCGTGCGAAGCCGGGGCGGGTCGCTAGTAATATTATAAAGCTGCAGTGTTTGTTTGTTTGAACGCGCTAATCTCTGGAACTACTGGTCCGATTTGAATGATTCTTTCAGTGTTGGGTAGTCCATTTATCGAGGTTACGTTTTATTTTTTTCAAAAAAAATCTAGAAAAACGCGTGTGAAACCGCGGGACACAGTTGTGAATTAAGATAGGAAAACATCTGTAGGATCAGCTAGTGCTAAATAAAGATTTCAAAGCAATTGCGTACAATGTAATCACAATGAACCAGTACCGCCGTTGAGATAACCGGGCTATTTATAGCAATGCCTTTTATGACCCTATTCTAAATCATAGCCACGTCACGTCTGTGTCTGAACGCATGCTAATAAGTAGGTTAGGTACATCTAGTGCAGTGTTTTTCAATATCTATGAATACGCGACCCCTTTACAGGTAAAAAATTTCTGGCGACCTCCTTGGACCATAGACAATAAGTCAGTAACTGAAGAAACTATGTTTATGATTTTCTACCATTATGTAAAGACCTGCAAGAAGCGGCGAGGACACAAAAATATCCAGAGCTGGCTGAAATTATGTTTTTATTGTAGTGTTTTTGCTTTTTCCTTTTGCCAGCGACCCCCCCAAGTAAGGCTTCGCGACCCACAGATTGAAAAACACTGATCTAGTGTCATCTACGAAGACGCGCCCCACTCTTCTGCCTAATCGCTTACAGTACAAGTGTGCAACTTTCCGCTAGAGTTTTAGTTTTGTCGATACATACTAATTGCCAATCCATACTACTAATATAATGTACATATACTCCTTCATGCTCAAACGGCTCAACGGATTTGGATGAAACATACCAGGATAACTTATGGATCTATATCCTGGATCAACACATAGCTTAAGACTTTTGATCCCGGAAAAGTGTGGTCCCTTAGCATAGCTAACCGCGAGTAAACTCGCGTGGCGCAATAAGACCTAACAAATTTTTTATTGGGAAAGTGAATTTGTTTATTACGCTTTCAAGTCTAAACCGCATCGATTTTGATAAATGTTGATATATAGATGGGACAAAATCAACATTAACGTGAGCGAAGCCGCGGATAAATGCTAGTATACAATAAATTCAATTTGTATTCTTGGAAATTACAATTTGTCTTCTTATTCTTAGAATACAAATTGAATAGGACACGAATTTTGATAGTTTTCTACAGATGCAAACAACATGGTTCCTCAGAAATAAAATAAATATACTACCAAGTTTTAGTATGCAATTAAATTAATGATTGTCTGATAACCCTAGACGCAGCGGATTCTTTATCTGTATGAGATTGTTCTCATAATAAGACAATGCGCATTATTCAGCCACTGTTCTTGTTTCGTTGGATTGCGAATTAGCACGTTGGCAAAACATCTTTCTTACTCGTTTCTTTACTTCCTTCGATTGGGTTCGCCAATCCGCCAATGTCACGTTGATAGGCGTTAAACCTCTATAACTAATCAACGTCAATTGATGACGGTGATAACTTTTTTATTAATTGACATTTCAGCCAGCGCCAAATACCATATACCACCCCAAAATAAGCATATATTTTCCTATTCTATAATATCCTATAGAGATAGGTTACTATAGAATCTATAGGACCTCAGGTTTTTTATAAATATTAATATGAACCTATATATACAGATAATTATAATTGAAGTGTTTGTTTGTAATATCAAAATAATAGCTTTTTCCTTAAAGTATTTGAAAGTATACGGTAATTATATCAAAAGAAAAATAAATTATACATTTATTTGCTATCTTTCTGTTTGTTCCGGCTTATCTCCGAAACGGCTGGACCGATATTGCCGGGACTTCCACTGGCATAGCTGATGTTACTCCATAATGTGTTACTAGCTGTTTTTATTATTGAATGTATACATTAAATAAATAAATGACGTTAAAAGATTTTGAAGTTCAGGACCAAAAAATAAACAATTTCATTTTTTTTTATTTACTGATCGGCATTTTTTTTTTCAAGACAGCCTGTTTAAAAGCACCGAACAAATTTGTAATTTTCTTTGCCACCTTATATTTCTACAATACACCTTATATTTCAATCAAAAAAATGTTATGTTAATTTAATATCTTCATACATTACAATTTTTTTTTTGGTGCCTGTATTTTTTCCTAGTCTATATTATGTTTATGTATGAGTACTGACCTGTAGGACAGTGCAGCCGATCCATATCCTGGCTGGTGCAGCCGCAGCGGGGGGTACGGCTGCGGGGCGTAGGGCGCGGCGGGCGGCGGCCGCGGCTGCGGGGGCACCACCCCTCCCGGCTTGCCCCCGTACGCCAGCGTGCCGCCACCGTGCCCGTGGTCCGTTTGCCCCGGCCTGGAACAACCATAACAGATATAACACGAGCCTACGGCACCAACACACACTACAATTTAAAAAAAAACATCAAATTTGGTATAAAACGGGCGAAGAAAAAAGGTAACATTTAATCCTAACATAATTTTATAAAATTTAATAAAAATCGGTTCTATGTTATGGTTTAAATCAAAATAAGTGGAAAAAATATGTCATCCGGGTATACGAAATTGCGTTTTGCTTTCATGTGAATTATTTTCTTCGCCGGTTGTATACTAACACAAGGTAGGGTGTAGATTTAGGACGAGAAATTTCTCAATAAGGCGGTTCACCCGCATATTTCCCGTTCCCGCGGGAACACGGGGATAAAATATAGCCTATGTTACTCGCTGATAATGTAGCTTTTCATTGGTGAAACAATTCTTAAAATAAAACCGATTTTAAAATGAGGTTTAGGTTTATCAGACAAACAAACTCACTTTCGCATTTATAATATTTGTTAGGAATAGTATTTTTACGCATCTACATCCACGTGTTGCCCCAATTAATTTAAGTTACAACAAACTAATCAGAATACGCAATTGTAATTGCGTTTTATAATACGCATCACGCAATGTTTTCCTTTGTTCATTATGCTGAATAGACCAATAATATCACAGCTTGTAAAATTATACATTTTCTTTGTAATTCTACCTAACATAGTTCAATAGTTTATATACATAATAATAAATCTATAGTCATTTCTAAATCCTATCCTATTGGTAATATTATAAACTGGCTTTCGTGGAATTTCACTTGTTTTGCCATTTTTAACAGACTTCGAAAAAGGAGAAGGTTTTCATACGAATGTATGTTTTTTTTAGCGATAATCCCGCAAATTATAAATAAATTTTGGTGTCTTTTTTTTTGTAATACATGAGTGGTATAAATATATTTTTTATCGATATCGGTAGAGCTTTTTTTAAATAATCAACAAATTTTCAAAAATTGTATAAAAAAAGAACCTCGTTTTTGTAACCTCGCTGTCTCATTAGAGCAGTGCGTTTAGTTGGACTACCAATCCTATTAATATTATAAACGCGAAAGTTTCTAAGTATGGATGTTTGTTACTCAATCACGCCAGAACGTCCGAACGGACCTGGATGAAATTTGGCACAGAAATTATAATCTGGAATACATAGGCTACTCTTTATCCCGGAAAAATGTACGGTTCCCGGAGGAAGTCCACCCTCGGGTCACACTGCGGCGCAGCTAGTATTAAATATAATAAAATGGTAAGCTGTACCCCTTATAGGCGAGAAAAAGGGATGGAAGAATTAAATTCTGTTTTTTTCCGGTATTTAAATCATCCACTTTTTCTACTCTTTGACTGCGGAAAACACACATGTTGCGTTTCTCTTGTCCGAACGCGAGTGCTGCCCCACGCGCCTGGCGCGTGAGACCAATATTCGTCTCGGATGTGCGGCGAAACACATACGTTGTGTTTTACGCGGCTCTACTGCAGTGCGGAAAACGCGCGTGGCGCGTTTGTATATTGTATATATAAATCACGTCTTGTTTAAACTAGCAATACACAAGTATATCCTCAAATATGTAGAAAACAATCGACCACTTTCCCATAACCCGGTATAATATAAAGTGTTAAATAGCCTGTGCTCTTTAACATCAGCTATCTGCCAGTGAAAGTAACGTAAAAATCGGTCCAGCCGTTTCGGAGATTAGCCGGAACAGACAGATACACAGACAACAATTATAAAACTTGTTTTTTTTCTTAGAATTAGCATAATACTTTCCAATGCGTTTACTAAAAAGTTGTTTTGACATCAAGAAAGACAAACAGACAATTCAATTTCATTTATTTGTATAGATGCGAATATGAGTTTGTCTGTTTACCTACATTTGCGTTTATCAGCCTCTATATGTATGTTTGTATGTTTGTACCTTTGCGGCGCCAGGCCGAAGGCGTAGATCGATAAGGTTCTTACTTAAATCGATTTGAGTTAATCTTGAGAGTGTGACAATATCTTTGTTTTACTTTTAAATACTTATAATAACGTCTCATGCGCATATTATTTCACCGGCACCCACACCCTTCCACCGGAACAGCAATGCCAGGCCACCACTTGCTGTCAGATTACCAGGTATGGTGGCAGAAATTCTCCGGGCGGACTTTGCACAAGTTCAAAGTCAAACTCATTTATTCGTTTAGATCTCAAGTATCATTTGGACACGTCAAATTTTACACAAGTACACATATTCGTGAGTATATAACGTTCTATTACTTCTTGTTGCTTTAGCACCACCAAGGAAACGTTTAGGGATCCACGGGCACGATCAAAGACCCCCAGCTCATTATCTCCACACTGGTTTAATAAACAGTATACTCAACTACATAAAAACGCCGAGTTTGTTTGTTTGGCTGCGATAAAGAAATAACAAAGCGATATATCATTCGGGAGTCACGCAACACAAAGATATTCGCACGAAAACAACATCTATTCGTTCTAGAAATGTTTCACAACAAGTTTTTGTTCCAAGGCCTAAAGTTCAAACGCTTTATTACGTCATTATTACTAATCACTTTTACCGACTTCTAAAGCGGGAGATTATCATTCGGCATTGTTCAACGGATTTCCAAAGGTTATCAACTGGTCAGTTATTTTTTTTTATGTTACCTCAGTTCTCCTTTTAGCAGCGCATTTGGAAAAACAATCATCTGAAAGGATATGCTTTCAAATTGGTCCTATAGATTTCATCGAAATCGGTTCAATAGTTTGGTTGTTAAATCAAAATACCTAACTGGAAAAAATATGTCGTCCATGTATACGAAACTGCGTATTTTGCTACTTTTAAAGTATTGAAGTTGGTTTTTTTCGATTTTTAAATCAAAACTATAATAATAGCGGTGTTATAATTTTGTAGTGTGTGTCTGTGTATCTATGTAGTGTGTGTGTGTATCTATGTAGTGTGTCTGTGTATATATGTAGTGTGTGTCTGTGTATCTATATAGTGTGTGTGTGTGTGTCTGTGTATCTATGTAGTGTGTGTCTGTGTATATATGTAGTGTGTGTCTATGTATCTATGTACTGTGTATCTGTGTAGTGTGTATCTGTCTGTGGTACCGTAGCTCCCAAACAAATGGAGCAATTTGATGCGGTCTTTTATGTTAGCAGCTGACGGACCGAGATGGTTATTAGCTGTAATTAATTAAGAACAGATAGTAGATATATACCATAGCAACATAATTTGTGAAAAGATTTATGGACTTTTTAAATCCCCGACGAAATAGGGGTATTATAAGTACAAAATTATAGTACCCCGATTTCGTGTGTGTATCAGTGTATCTGTGTATCTGTATATCCGTGTTATTGTGTGTTTGTCTGTGTCATTGTAGCTCCCGAACGAATAGACCAATTTTGATGCGATCTTTTCTGTTAACAGCAGACGTGATCGAGATGGTTCTTAGTTGACATTTATGAAGATCTGTTCAGGCGTTTGATGTTCAGTACATGACTATTGCCCCAAGTCGGGAGATTTTACGTTTTCGATAAATGCACTTATTGTTATAACAATGTTGTAGGTAATTTATTGGCAGTAATCTGTTAGTGATACAGCTACAGATCGCGAAGTTTGGAAAATGTTATTATTTATTAATCTGTTAGTAGATTATAGGTTTTGGCTGTGACCGAGCGCGCTGACCGCCCGATGTTAAATGATTACCACCGCAGTAAAAAAATAACAAACGGCAATTAAGTTTGAGTAAGTTATTCTCATGCGCTTGTAATTATACTGGTCCCCAAAACATTCCACCGGATTTCTTCTCATGTGTCGGAGTTTTCAAGCCGCCCGGAGGCCACAAACATGGCTTATCGAGTATAGCCGGGACTAAATAACGGGCGCACCGAAGTACGGAAGCGCTCTGCACAAAGGCTAAACAAACTAAATGGTCACCCATGCTCTCAAGCTTAACTTAATTAATCTGTAAAGAACGTCTAGGCAAGCAACATGAGAGCACTGCATGGTTTGGTGGATGTTTCTAGAATGAACTCGGCAAAAGTTCCACTATTTTAGATACAGTGTGGCCGTTGTATCTTGGTAACTCTGAAGTTAGCTGCTATTTAAGCTCTTACTTTTTAAATTCAGAACGCTAATGACTCGAATTTGGTGACACAGATTATCATAAAATAAGAACTGGGATACCAGTATGACACAGCCGTGCTGTGTTAAAAATTTGTTCTTAACTGCGTATTATTTAGACTGCTATAGTAGATAAAATATATTTAGATATTTGTCATCTACATAATATTTGTACACTTAAATATACACAAATACAATTTAATCGCAACCTGAAGCAAGTGTGTAACACTACAATATCAATATCTGGCACAATAATGTATATACAATATAGGTAGGGTCTGAGTCATCGCCAACATTGACTAAAATGTATGTGCACAAACGAGTTGGATACCAAATAATGAGTACAGGACAAAAAAATTATGTACATGAGACCACGCATGGAAAATTCCAATGCAATAATTCAAATTTCGAAAAACAGCGATGAAGCAACGTATACTTAGATAGCCCAACAAAAATGCGACTCATCTTACGAAAGCAATGAAGAAATCAAACATACCAACTTACAGAAATAAAGAATCGAACACCGCTTTTTAGAATTCGAACTTCGAACGCAAACGAGAATGACCTTCGCGCGCAAACAGCCGGCTGGTAACAACGTAACGTAAAACTCCTCTATCTATAACCATAATACAGAGATCGGATCAAACAAGTCTACATACTACCACATACAACGTATATCTATCGCTTAGCACGATGACCCGCGCCACTCGCCCGCCATTCCATGACGCATCGAACAACGCCGAGCGAAACGACGTAACTCACAACCTACAGTAATCTAAAATCAACTCTCTAACGTCGTCTTAAGTTTAAATATTCCGTTCCGCCAGTTTGTAGGTTAGTTTGTTTAGTGTATTACGTCGAGAAAGCATTCATTGTATTTTTATTTCTGTACACATCAGGCGAGGCGCTGTGCAGGACACAAGTGCAGTGTTCCGAGAAACGTTCAAAAACAGATATAGTTGTTATGTTCGCGTTTAGAACGGACACGACGCAAAATGCAGCTGTGGTTTCGTTTTACGCTTCAAACGTAAGACATATTAGGTACTAGATGTACTTAATAATACGCTACGTTTTATGAGATTTAAAATTTGAAGGACAGTGACTGAATGATACAAATGTCATGTAATTGTTCGATTTTCGAATGTTCCCACGAATCCTATCCAAGTTTTGACTCTTTAGCGACTTTGGCATGAAGCCATAAAATATCTTAACTTGTTTTTTTATTGAGAACCTTCACACGATGTACAAATTGAACCAGACAAACGTGTTTTATGAAGTCGACGTTCTAAAAGCCAATATGAATGCAAAGATTGTGCATTAATTTTCATGTGGTTATCATAAATTGTTTTATAAAATAATATTCGTCTATGACATATCACCACAATTAGAGAGAAATTGAAACAAAAAAAATTAAAATATTACACAATGTATTGCAATTTACGCCAACAAGATTACGCCTCGCTGCAAACGCGTTATTTTAAAGAATTTGAATATCGAAAACATTATACTTCACGTTCCGGAGATACACTATATATTTTTAGTATTTTTTGGGCGAAATATGAGCTACAATAACCATAGACTCACTATGTACAAAGTCTAGTACCTATTGTACTTCACGCGCAATTCAGTACTGATAATTTCCGAACGGAGTTGTAGCTCGTGAGGTGCTCGTTCAATCAAAGTGTCGTGGTAAGCCATGAACCGATGAGGTGACAGTTTCCTGTGCTTTTAAATTCAGAATGCATTTTTTTTTCTTTTCGTTGGCTTCGCACTACTTATGCATTCGCCATGATCCAGAGTTTTAAAAGAATGCAAATGAATATGATTCGAAATCGATATTGTCACAGATGCAATATTAATCAAGACTTTTGAAATTAGAATTTGATCCCCAATTTACTTTGAACGTGACGCACAATCGTGCTATATTAGGGATTTTTATTAATTTCGTGTATTTGTTATACGAATCTAAGAATTAATAATGAATATTTAAAGGTAGGAAAGGCAGACAGACATGGTTGACACAGAATATCTATTATTAAGGCTTAGTAAAAGATTCATAAAGTTTAACAAAGTCAGAGGCTCGTAGGAACTGTCTCATTCAACCGACGATGACAGCAGTCAGCGGCAAGTCAAATTGTAACATTTGTTTTTCTTAAAATTTCCAATTAAATTGGCCTAAAGCTGTCAACGTTCGTTTCTGTCAACGTTTTCGAGACCGTATTCTCAGAGTCGTAAGCGAGACATAACTTCTCGATTGCAATACGGATTTGACTCTGGTTTAATTTCATACGGGCGTTGCAACTTAAATAGATAAAGAACTTTATTGTAACGCTCAAAGATAACAAAAAGAATAAAAATAAAATCAATATATCCTGAGAAGACTTCAGCTTGAGGACCCGAAGCCTTTAGTTGGGTCATCAGCTTATCCTCGACAAAAGCGGGGTTGCTCTTTGGATATCTCATTTAGATAGAAGTTTAGTTTAGCTGGGGTGATTGAGCTTGCTCTAAATATGAGCTCTTCTAGAATATCTTATATTTCAAACGATTTCTAGACTTTTATACAAAAACATAGGCATACATAGGCACATAGGCTCCGGACCAAAAAGCCTATGTGCTATTCCAGACTATACTATTATATCTCTGTGCCAAATCAGATCCGTTCGGACGGTCTGGCGTGATTGAGTAACAAACATCCACCCATCTCGCATTTATAACTATAGTAAGATAATAAGCTTTGATGTAAAATATATTAGTGTGTCGTGGCGGTAAAACTGACTCGTATTGATGGCAAACGGTATGACGCTCTGTTAACAACTTTTTTCACCCATAAAGGTCAAAATGATATCATCTAACACTTTTTGTTTGTAGATTTTGATTTTGAAATTGTTATTCATTCGGAACTGATCAGCGGGAAGATACGTTAGAAGTAGGTGTTGGAGTACCTTGCCGAACGAACTCACAAATATTCACCCTCAAAGAATACCCAAAAACCATTTTGGGTAGTGATTAAACCCTCCAGGTTAATTTAAGAAATTGAGTTTTATCTTTATTATGCAAAATTTGTGCACATGCAATTGTGTGAGAAATATAGATGTATGCTCTGTGTGGGCTTTATATACACAATATGTATGTGATTACAATAAAAAAGTAGATATATAAGCATTTTATGTATAAATATAGTTTTCATAGTATTTACATACTGATAAAAGGCTAGACAGTGCTGCGTGAATATTTAATTCGCGGTTTTCTGGGATCAAAAGGAACCTGTGTTAAACTATCATGGTATAAATTTTATCCATATCCGTTGAGCTGTTTGAGCTTGAAGAAGTAACAAACATACAGACACACACAGATACATATACATACAAACTTATAATATAATATATATATATATATATATAATATAAAAAAGTGTGATTGATAACCCGGTTATTACGAGATTTAACGCTACTCCGAGAATACACCCCAAGACCGTTACTGGCAAGCGAGATTTTGTTTTTCACAAAACAGGAAACGCTTTGAAAGTCAATTGGACGGTTTATTTTTGTTTTAACGGTACTCTGTGAATGGTCGAGAGAGCATCCATTTGCGGGTGTAAATTGTATGCAGGTCGTTCGTTAGGTGCAAATGAGGTCAGCTTGCAAATTCAACTTCGTCACGTAGGCTTTTATTTATGCTCGTTTATGCATTTTACGGGGAACTGTGAAACGGCGATTGGCGAATCACTGAAGAGGTGTAAGACCTCATTTGTGGTTTTTGTGTCGAGAGCCACAATTATGCCAGTAACTATAATAATAAGTCGAAGTGTACTAGCTTTGCCTTCTGCGCGTGGGTCGAAGATTCCCACCCAGAACAAAAAATTGTATGACGAAGATGTTTGTTATGTTTCTGGATGTTAATATATGTATTTATTTAGACTTACAATACTTTTTAAAGTATTCTATGAGTTATCTATAATAGTTAAATTAGTTTTGTTTTAAAAACCGCTGTGTTAGTTCATGATAATTATTTCATGACAAACATAATAATTATTTTTCCAGCATGCAACACCAGTATGCTGCCTATTTGTCAAACTATTTCGCGGTATTTATTAACATTACTGGATCGCAGTCGAGCGTGCACATGACGGATCTTGGATCATTAATATCCCACCGCGATCAAGATCGTGAATCCGGATTACGGTCGGTAGGGATCCATATTAGGATCCGTAGGGTGCGTTTATTCCCCTCAACTTCCCCCCTTACCCTATTGCAAATTAAAGATACACCGAATTTTAATCAAAAAAAAAAGTGTCAATTGACAAATTTTTGTGCGACTTTCTAATGAATCTGACCTACAATTTGTTGACATTTAATAATATGCTGTTTTTTTTTCATAGGCATGCTATGGCACAAATATGATATTTTTTTATGACTATAATTTCCAACATTATTTTGTAGACTTAATTAATCTTATTAGGTTGTTGCCAAATTAATTTAGCATGTAAAATATAAAAATTAGTTTCTAATGATTATCAGGGTTCATGTACCTTTCCTACAGTTATGTTTAAAAATAAATAATTCTGAAAATATTTTTGATCAAAGGCCTCAATTCTGCCAATATCCATTTTAATAGTATAAAAAGTATAAGATGGAAATATTGGGTGTGTGAATATGACTCCGCCCCTTTTTGTCAAAATAAAACACATTTGTTCGCTTACAAAATTAAAAAAAAAAATTATTGAAAGTATGCTCCATCTGCAGCTACAACCTTCGCCCATCGTTCAGGTAGTTTTCGTATTCCTTGCTGGAAGAAGTCCTGGTCTTTTGAGCTTATCCAGTTGTCAATCCAAATTTTGATACTTTCACATGAAGTAAACTTTTCTCCAGTAAGGTCTGTCTGCATCGTCCGGAATAGGTGGTAATCCGAAGGAGCTATGTCTGGTGAATATGGCGGGTGGGGTAACACTTCCCAGTCCTGTCCCTCTAAATATCTTTTTACGACTTCTGCGGTATGCGGTTTGGCATTGTCATGCTGAAGAACTAATTTGTTATGTCTATTCACCCATTCTGGTCGTTTTTCTTCTATGGCTCGCTTCAAACGCATTAGTTGTCGTCGGTAAACTTCTCCATTAATAGTTTCAGAGGGTTTGAGCAACTCATAATATACAATACCTTTCTGATCCCACCAAATACAGAGCATGACCTTGGCACAGTGAATATTTATTTTTGGCTGTGATGGGCCTGGTTCGCCTGGTTTCACCCAAGCTTTTTTGCGTTTAGGATTTTCGTAGTGTATCCATTTTTCGTCTCCTGTGACTATCCGATGCAAAAATCCTTTTCTTTGCTGTCTTTGAAGCAGCATTTCACAAATGGTTTTCCGACGTTCCATGTCTCTTTCTTTTAAATCATGTGGAACCCAGTCACCGGCTTTTTGAATCATTCCCATCATTTGTAAACGCTTTGCAACAGTTGAACGATCAACATTTAATGCTGCAGCTAATTCTGATTGAGTTTGGCAAGAATCTTCCGCCAATAATGCTTCCAATTCAGCATCTTCAAATTTTTTTGGTGGTTTTCCATGTTCTTTATCCTCAGTACTAAAATCGTTATTTTGAAATCGTCGAAACCATTCCTTGCAAGTTGTATTAGACGGAGCATGCTCACCATAAATCTCCACAAGCAAACGATAAGTTTCCGCTGCAGTTTTCTTCGCAATAAAATAATGTAATAACACTTCCCGCAAATGACGTTTATTTGGAATAAAAACCGACATTTTCGAAAAGGTGAAAACAATTGTTGCTTACACTTCAACCAAATATCATAAAATGCGTTAGATAGCTGACATTCAGTACTATCGAATACAAGTATGGTCATTTATTAGTACACGTAAACAATACTAAAAACGACATCTGTTGAGAAAGGGCGGAGTCATATTCACACACCCAATAAATCAGAAAAATACGGACTCCTCAACAATTCTGCCAATGTCCATTTTTAACATGGATACAAAAAAAAATTACGGTTGCAAATTAAGTTTCATTTTTTGCATTTTCTAAATTGCAAATCACTTTCTCTGCACGGCCTGCAATACACGTAAACACAGTAATCTATGCAGCGTGGCGCCATTTTCTAGAGCCGTCGACGAATAGCTTTTACTTTCCCGCGGAAGTTCGCAAGGGCGTCGGATTGACCTGGTTTAAAGTTGCCAGGCTTTATTAATGCACAAATATTGAATGCATTGAATTAACAGACTAGACGCCTAGCACGAAGTGATGCAAACCCGTAGTCTGTGGTAAATTAGTTGGGAGTCTCTAGTGTGAAAGGCAATCATTCGGTCTTTAGTTTAGTATTTAATAAAATTAGTTATTTTATTTCACCATCATTTATATAATAAGAAAGTGTATTTTTTTTAAACGAAATTTTGTTTTATCTCTAACATAATATTTTAATATTATAAATATAATAATATCTAAATGGCTATCTGTAATGAATAGAAACTATTTTAGATATCTTGTTCTTTCGTTTAAGTGGCTAACTTTGGTGTCGAAGTTTTCAAGCCACCTGAAGAGGCCTCTGACATGGCTTAGCGACCACTATAGCCGGGAACTATATCTTAACGTGCCCTCTGAGTCTATGGTATAATAAGTCTATGATGAATTAGTTGTTCAGGTGACTCAACTGTACAAAGCCGAGATCTAAGATTAATTTCCGCTACATTTAGCGGAAATGTTGTTGCACTGGCAACATAATTTACGCTTGGTGCGTGGCGACAGTGTTTTTGTTGTTCATTACATGGAACTGAATAGATCGTTTCTCTGCTTCAATAATTGCCATAATCACAATTTAAAGTTGCTATTAGTGGCTTTGTAATTCCAGTTAAATAGGTTATTTCATACAGTTAATAATAATAATAACTATATTGCCGCATAATAATTTTTTGCTTAAAATTACTTATGAAAATCCTGTTCTGGAATTGGTGGTCTTATCCCTAAAAAGACTTCTTCCAGTTATTTTTAACAAGACAATTATGTGGTCAACTTTAATATACGCCCCATTATATGCCCAATGTGATGTAGGTTTAATTTTACATTAATCAAATACGTTTCCAAAAACAAAAGCAATTTAAAAAAAAAACATTTTCTCACTCATACCCCTAGAATTGGACATGGATCTATTGGCAAGGACAAACAGAAACACATGCCAAACAACCAAGACCCGACAACGTTTACGCTCATCACCCCAGATTGTTTTTGTGATTCCCTGAACCGAACCCGGGACCCCTCGTTTCGAAGGCAGCGTTCCAACCAACTAAGCTACAGAGGCGTCATGTAAAACGTTAAACTTATAGTATTCTGCATCTTAACTATGCGTTTCTGCTGCCGAGAAGAACTATAATGTATTTCGATTTGCAGGGAACATTTCATCTTTACGTAGCAGGTGCAATAATATGTCATTTTGAGTTATACAGACTAAGTACATATTACGGATACAAAAAAAAAAGTTTTTTAATAGAACCTTTGTTGGTTATTTACAATGGAAGGCTGCGATATTCTTTTATCACTTTGAAAGTAACATACGCATAAAAATGAAACTGGGTATAGATTTAAATAGGTCTTTTATATACCCAATATAACAAGAGCGAATAGCCAACAAGGCACATTAAAAAAAATTGTTGCTAGTAGTAATATTTCTATTAATAGTGTGTACTTATTTTTGAGACCTCTTTGAAATAAATGATTTTTAATTAGATTTTATGTAGGTACCAACCTAAGTAAGATAGGTTGGTACGTAATTTTCGATATTGATTGGAATGCTTGTAACTAAGGGCGACAACTCGTTATGGGCAGAAGATGCTGGTAAACCTTGTTAGTTCAAACACTGATAGAAAAATTTAAAATTGAAAATTTTGGAAAATTGTATGTACTGTATGTATAGACCTTTATCTGAGACATTTTGCAATTACTGTACAAAGTTCATAATTCGCATAAGTTAAAATTTTAAAAAAATCGTTTCTCTATTACTTACCAATATCTTAAATTACGTTCGTACATGGTCTAACGTGATTCTTTGATTGTCTATTCTAACTGATACCTAAACAATATAAGATTATAAAGATAAATTGATTATGAGATTTATAAAAATATTCAATTTGAAGGCAGTTGCTATCAGCTCATCCTACGTCATATATCGCTAATCAAAACAGATATGCATAGAGAAATCAGATGTAACGTTTTGTATCTGGTATCAATGACCTTAGATAATAGAACTCCAAAATCGCGGCAATTATCAATTCTATTGATTTCCGGTGCTGCCATGTCGTGGTTTTAACTCGCGTGAGTCATCAGAACAGGAGTTCCCTTCAAACACGTGAACCACATCAATATGTAGGTCAGTGCGATTACGTTCATACAATTTGATTGCTTATATTATATTATGGCCAATGATACCGCTTCATCGCGTGGCGCAGGATAGCACTACCATTACATGACACAGATGTTCATTACAGCCAAAATAACAAGATTCTAACCTCGTGACGATGTCAATCAACACTTCGCACGCTGGAGAGGACCACACCATAATATCACACACTCAGAACACTAGTCCACCTGCCTACTAACATTTCACGGATAAGGATATACTACGCGGTGATGATAACGCGGCCAAACAAAAAAAAACCGGGGGTCCTAAGAAGGTCGAATCTGGTATTTTTTTCTGGAGAGCTGGCAACGTCGCCGACAGACGCGCGTTCAACTCCAGCACCGCTCATTGGCCAAGTGCGGTAGCGGCCATCATTGCGAGCCCGTCGGCTGCCCAATGACGCCGCGTCCCGCACGCCCCGCCCACATCTTCGCAGCTTGTTGAATGAAATCCGCGGCAGTCGTGCTTCGACGGTTGAAGTTGTCGCACATATTTTTCGACTTAGAATGATTGGTGTAAAACGAGCTCGTGTAGTGAACTTTCAGATTCAGAATCGTGTTAGGATGCCTCCAACTAAAAGGAAATAAAATAGCTTATGCGTTACAAGTGGCCCGTTAAAAACAATCCTTAATCCACATTACTCGTTTATACTGAAATAATAAATTAAAACTAAACGTGGTAATAAGTTCTTAAGCAGTAAAATAATTATAAAAATTAAAAGTAAAATGATGGGTAGAAATGATTTATAAAAAGGTCTGACATTTGCATTTGTGCGCGATGTGACAGTTTTGCTTCGGTATGTTATGAATTTGAAATGTGAAACGTGACACTTGCAGCCAAACCCTATATTCAACTAACAGATAACTGAACATAGATTGTCATAGCAACATTGTTATTTGTCAAAAATATATTGACTTTTTGACAGCAACAATGTTGCTTTGGTAATCGTATCAGTGATCTGTTAGTAGACAGGTTTACGGCAGTAAGAGAAATAAAAAAATTACCAAAATTTTTTCAACAGTTTGTTCCCAGTTTCCAGCTTCATAATTTACCTGAAACAAATAAAATTATTGGATTATATATTTAAATAAATTTTTTAATGAAATCACAATAGCAGGTACATAGTTCGATATATTATCTGTGAATGCAAAAAACGCCATCCAAGGTACGAGATAAAATTACGAAGTAATTTTTTTATCCTGTTTCGGCCCGCAATCATGAACAATCAGTAGGTTGGTAATTGTATGAGTTGTATGACTGATGATTCGATACAGACAGGCACGACAAGTAAGTAATATTATGATTGATTGGTACCCAATTCATAGAAGTGAAATCTTGTAATGCTTAGGGATTTTAAAGGTAAGTCGTGAATTCATGATAAGCGAGAGTGAATGGGCTTCGATCTACCACAGAAGCCCAATCCGGATTGAGCACATTTTTGGTTCCAATACATGGTCTCCTTTCGATGTTTTCGATCACCGTTTCGAGAACGTAGTATTGAGCACATAAATTTTCCAAAATTCATTGATACATGTTTGGGTTGGAACCAGCGCCCTTCAGATTGAAAGCCAGCGCCTGTGCCCCTGGGCCACCACGCTCTCATTGATAATATAATTACCATCTTATATTATTACTTTATACGAGCAATTCTTGTATATTTATTTCACGTATTTCGGAAACGACTAAGGTTTTGGATGAAATTTTGTTTCGATAGGGTTTTGCTGTTTAAGTTTAGCAGTTTAATTGTATTCCTAGAAATAAAGCAATTTTTTTTTTTTTTTCAAAAAATATAAAATAGAGAAAATACATTTTACACTATAAAAATACGAGCGAAGCTTGGTACGCCCAGATAAAAAAAATTGCATCAGCTTGTATCAGTCTTCTAGACATAGGCCTCTTCTAGTTGGCGTCACTGGGCCCGATCTTCGGCTCCGTCATCCCCTTTCTACCAGCCACCAGCAACTCTTCGTTCCACCTAGTCTTGGTCTCCACACGAGAACTAGTTTTGTAATCATTACTATTTTCCAAAGGAGGTTGTGAATTCGGTTGTATTTTTTTTATTTTGTATCCTTGTAACATGATCAGTTGATAAGTAATATTCGAATATTTTTATTGTAAAGAAAGATGTTTGAATTTAATTAAGTTTAATGTAGATTGGTAGCGAGTTTTTGTCTGTTAATTACGAGACGAGACAAAATTATTCAAATTACTTGAGGAACCGACGAAATTGTTTCAAGGTCATACCAATTACAATATACCATAGTGTATAATAGTCATTCATTAAAAAACAAACCTGACAATAAAAAAATATTTTTCCAAGTATGTAACAAACATTAAAAAAAAATATAACCGTAATTATAAGTCGGTTAACAAGTTACGCTAAGTATAGTATTTAGGTGAAATGAATATTCTTAAGGTTAAATTAAAATTACTATCATCTTATACTTTGACACATTTTTCTTTCTTTCTTTTATTTATTTATGGCCTTCATGGTGTCATTCATCAAAAAATAACGTTTACACATAGTCCTGCTCTAATTTCCTGTGTCGCAGTTGCCACAGACACACAGATAAACACTACAAACTTATAAAATCCCACGTTTACGTCGAGGATTAAAAAAATGTTGAAAACGTCACTTATTTTACATTAATATTTACACATTTTCTAAGCAGTGTTGCCACAAGACAAAAGTCAAAATTTACTCCGGACACGGATTACTGGTTTGACTTGAATTATTCACGCGTAAATAGGTGGGTGGAGAACGTTCTGCAGAATGCGTGGGAGTATAACCCAGGGATGCCAAGTGACCTGATCGGAATATACCTGTGTTAGTTATTTAAAATTTCGTGAATACAAAAAGTTTGGGGGGTCCTGTTGCTCGCGTCCGTAGGTGAGAACCAGCAACCAGAAGTAGCAGTAGAACTTGTGCCAAGATCGTCCGGAGTACTGCCTCCGAACCTAGCAATCTGCCGGCAAGCAGATCGAATTTCTGTTGTTATGAGCGGAGGTGGTTAGGTGGGCTTCCAGTAGGACCAAACAACAATGTAGTTTGTCCAAAAAATTTTATGCCGTGACGGCAAGTCGGCACTTCTGCCGTCGTGTTTTAAATCATTCGGGCGCCGTGACTGACATTTTTTTTCAATAAAATTCTAAAAATTGTTTTTGCTTGTTATGTGGCCAGGTGGAGCGACGACTTGCGAAAGGTGGCTGGAAGGAAGTGGATGAGGAGAGCCGAAGATCGGGCTCAGTGGCGCTTAATTGGAGAGGCCTATGTCCAGCAGTGGACAAATAAAGGCTGATGATGATGATGATTGTTATGTGGCCGCTCACACAAAAAAGTTGTCTGTCAGTGTGACAACCTTACGGAAATATCTGTGGTATGCGGGATGAAGTCAGCCACGTCTACCCACACACACCGCCGACCTGAAAGTCCAACACATGCACAGTACCTGTGTTGGCAACAACCGTTCAAATCGTGATGGTACGAATTTACAAACAAATAGCGTTGATTTTATTAACTGGCAAGTTTGTTTATAACGTTTTTGTACACTCATACCTTAGTATTCCGTGTCGCAGGTGGCATGACACCCAAGACAACAAATTTACGCTTATTGATAAACATTAATATTCTAATAAACATCCATTGGCTTGTACTGTGGGATCCATATAATACGCGGCTGGGTAATACATATTAATACCTCGCCGCGGAACAAACAGTTATGTTCGTCATACAAATGTTTGCCCTGGATGGGAGTCGAACCCACGACCGCAGGAGCTACTACCAAATGAGCTGTGAGGTCAGTGAACTCTGAGTCGTAACACAAAATGTCTCATGATGGTACATGGCTGTGGTTTTTTTTGAGGCTGTAGAATACAGGGAGTTATTTTCAATTTGAGCGCGGTAGCTATACTGTACAATTTTGTTTGGCATTCTCCGTCTTCGTCAGGGGCCGTTCAAGTATTACGTAAACAGATTTTTTGCAATTATTAACCCACCCCTTCACCTCGTCAGCAAAAGTAAGCAAAGCTTATACCCCCTCCCTCCCATGCTTACGTAAACATTGGTATAAAACGTATTCATTATTTGTAGGAATCCCCGAGAATGCATTTCGTTTTCAAGCAACAATGTGTGGGTTGCCATATGTGTAAAAAAGTAAATAATTACTGCTGACGTAATACCCATCTAGATCCCCCCACCCCCCATGCCATCAAAAATAAGCAAAGCTAAGACCTCCCCGCCCCCCTATAGTGCTTACGTAATACTCGAAGGACCCCTTATTAATGTACTTATTCTACTACTATTAATTCTATGTGCTATTATGATATACTTTCCGAATGGTAGATATATCCTTTCTTTTTAATCGATTTCAAAAAAGGAGTACCACAATATTTTATGTATGTTCACCAATTTCTCCGATTTACTTTGTCCATTGAAAGGACATGCTTTCAGAATGTCAAAACTAATTAATGAATGTCTTTGTGTTGTTTTGTCTGTGCTTTCAGAATGTCAAGTGTCAAACGATTAAGTTAATAAATTAAGTCACGAGTAATAAATCATTAAAAAACCATTTATTCAATCCTTCGCGGTGTTCGCAATAGGTATATAATAAAACAACAACGTTAACACACTCATACCTCCGCATTAGGATTCCCTGTGTCGCAGATGGCATGGACAAACACAGAAACACAAGACAAACCCAAGACCCGAGAACAAACTTCATGCTCACCACACAGTGTGGTCTATTATTAAAAAATAGTCTATTATTTACCTATACAATATATCGGACCGAAACTAGTTCTGTAATTAAATTGGCGGTTTTCTCCTTGAAGGAGATTCACGATAGAAGCACCAAATGGAACTGCGCAAAGCCGGGGCGGGTCGCTAGTAAAGATAACTGGAATCTTTCCACACACGATTCACATCTCGTCAAACAATAATATTGTTATTACATTAAAACAACAACGTTTACACACTCATACCTCTGCACTAGGATTCCCTGTGTCGCAGATGGCATGGACAAACAGAAACACAAGACAAACACCCAAGACCCGAGAACAAACTTCATGCTCACCACACAAAGAGTGCCCCGGCCGGGAATCGAACCCGGGACCCCTCGCTTCGAAGGCAGGGCTACTACCAACTAAGCCACGGAGCCGTCATTGGGATACTGTCTTTGTTCAGTTTGCGAGAGGTGTCTGAACTGCATTGTCACCTTCCTACCTGCACAAAGCCTGAATAAAACCTTTTATAATTTGATACATTTGGGGCTGCAACGTGTACAATTTCAATGAATAATGCTTTTGTACTTTTTGTGCTCGAGGGTCGGGTAGGGTCGCTAAACTTAGTAATAAGAGCACATGCTCTCGTACATATTAATATATATAAATTACGTGTCACGATGTTTGTCCGCGATGGACTCCTAAACTACTTAACCGATTTTAATCAAATTTGTACACCGTGTGCAGTTTGATCCAATTTGAAAGATAGGATAGCTCACATATCAATTTATGATCGCAATATTATTTTATTGCAATTTATAATATCATATGACAAAAACGTTAGCCACAGCAACGCGTGGCCGGGTCAGCTTGTATTTGTTTAAAAAGTGACTTCCAAGTATTTTTAATGAGTTTCACGAAAAACTATTCTGACTTTGACTATGCGAGGTACGAAATTGAGGTAAAGTGATTTGAAAATTAGGTTATGGATACAAGATACAACCGTACCAGCCTCTAATGTTCCCACTGCAGGGACACCGGCCTACTCTCGATGATTGAGAGTGAATGGGCTCTGATCTACCACGGGAGCCCAATCCGGATTGGTAGATGACACATGTCGAATTTTTGGTTCTAAGACATGCCGGTTTTCTCACGATGTTTTCCGTCACCGTTTCGAGAGCGTGGTATTGCGCACATCAATTTTTCAAGTGAATAAACTCATTGGTGGCAACTCATCACTTGTGGGTTTGAACCAGCGACTTTCAGAATGAAAGTCGGCGTCTGAGCCCCTTGGCCACCTCGCTCTTCAAGATACAAAAAGATGTTCTATTACAAAGTTCTATAAATAAAAGAATAAATATTAATTTAGATTGTGTCCATTTCACATAGCGTCGTCTGTCCTAAATCCAAGCATAGCTTGTACTATGGGAACTGGATTACTGATAGAATACTTTATATTGGTACTTCTGTTGTCAATCGCACATCTTAATATATATAAATTACGTGTCACGATGTTTGTCCGCGATGGACTCCTAAACTACTTAACCGATTTTAATCAAATTTGTATACCGTGTGCAGTTTGATCCAACTTGAAAGATAGGATAGCTCACATCTCAATTTGCAATATAAATGATCGCAATATTATCATATGACAAAAACGTTAGCCACAGCAATGCGTGGCCGGGTCAGCTAGTATATTATAAAAAGTTTGTACTGTATTTGACTTGAACAATACATTTTTTTCATTTATTTCGACGGCCCCAGTCACCAGACGAAAAATAACAAAATTAAATCGATCCGGTAACTGGGACCTCGGTCCCAGTACCTGCTGGTCCCAGTCGACGGAATATAAATTTTAAAACTATCATAGTTATGAACATTATTATTCGTGTTACCGAGATATTTACCATGATTTGTGAGTTTTGTTGACTCCCGATATTTCGACGCAGTTACATGCGTCATGATCCCGGGCAAACTGTCGACGGAAGCCTCGAGCTACCGAGTCCAATAATTAAGTACACACAGTTATACAAGCAGAGGAAGCCAGCGAAGCGGGAAGGTCGTTATGGGATCTTGTTAATTGCTGTCACTTTAAGAGGTAGCCGTTGCTAGGCAACGCATGAATACCCTCTGCCTACCCTTGTACCCTCTATATCTGTATAGTATCTAATGTAAAAACATCCATTAGAGTCTAATGGATGGGATTTATTTACATTTTATTCACTTCGTAACATGATTTAGGAAATCTTTCATCGTTGTCGTCCTCGATTTGTGTGACCTGTGGTTCTCCGGGATCAAAGTAACCTATGTTGATCCAGGATAAAGCTGTCCTGGTAACAAATCTCATCCAAATCCTGTGAGCCGTTTGAGCGTGAAGGAGGAACAAACATACAAACAGAAACATGCGATTCGCCGTTATAATGCGATGGTTTAATTTAACTTATGGAATAATTACCTACATTTTGAATATACATTATGAATTACCTACCTATGAATCTGTTTGTTCCGGCTAATCTCCGAAACCGCTGGACTTATTTTGACGGGACTTTCACTGGCAGATTGCTGATGTTATAGGAAATAGTATAGGCTACAATTTAACCATATATTTCCGCTCCGAAATAATTGTTAAATTGCATGACGACAAGTCGCGGGAAACAACTAGTTCATAAGAGACTTACCATTTAGGTATGATTAAGCTAAATTGCAAAATATTATGTGCACAGAATGATATTTTCGTCCTACCCTACTCAAAAACATAAAACACGTCAGATCTTTAACATATCAAATGTAATAATGTAAAATTGCATTTATTGAACAAAAAAATACTAAAATTACATTAAGTTTGCAGAATAAATGAGCACTTTTGAATATAGTGGCGAAATCTAATCGATTCCGAGAAGAACCTCGCCATTATACGTTTTACGCGTTTTTTGAAACTTAACGGTTCTACGCTGAGTGCCTCGGTAAATACTTCTTTTTGATCTGCAGAGTACAGAGTTGCACAACTTTTTTAAATGGCTTACGTACACGAAGCTAATGCATAAAATATTATTCATCCATTTGCTAGTTCTATTTGTTTTTTTTTTGAATTTTCGTTACGGAATTTTATCTCTATAAAATGTCAACCGCAGCATCAGCCATTCAGAAATAGAACGTTAGGGGAATGTACATGTCATATTTTCTTGACAGCTGTCAACAATGACTCAGTCGCAGACAATTTCTATCACATTCAATGTCAATCCGTATTGTGACCCAGGAAAAAAGTGCTTGAGAATATTCATGTAACTTCTTTGAAATAAAATGGTCATATTCTATTTTAATTAACCTAAAAATGTAGAAATATATGAAAGTGCATTAAATCGGACATTGGCAGAATTTGTGCGGCAGATAACATTATTTTTGCGTCACAAAATCTGCCAGAAAATAAAATAACTGAACTGAAATAAGCCCCTCCGGCAGTTGCAAGAACTAATCACAAGTTACACTGGAATTTAGTTTTTGCGTAGTAGCAGCCTAGCGCCACAGACACGAAACTTTTTCATGAAGCAGATTCTTTTTTTTTATTTTACCTATATGCGTTTTTCACACAATTTCTGCCAATGTCCAAGTTAATGTACTTTCACAAGTATTTCTGCGTTTGGGTTGATTAAAACAAAATATGGCTAGTGCATTTCGCAGATGTTACTATATTCACAACCAGAATGATGAAGCGGATTTTACGTTTGACAAGCCAAAGTTATAATCACACTGATGACTTATAAAAACAGTAGTTTTACAGCCAAACCATATAATCATTAATCAGGTGACTATGATAGATTGTCATGGCAACATTGTTCGATTTTGTCAAGATAATTATGGTATCTGTGTTGTGCAGTAACTTCAAACCAAAGCCGTCTCGGATAAACCTGATATTCAGTTTTTTTTTTTTTTTTTTTTTCAGCTTCTGTTACTTTATTTGTGGTTCCTCTGTACAGGACTGAATGACATAAGATACCAACATTCATATTATTAGTAGGTAACGTTTTCAAAGTATAAAGAGGTAGCTGCGTGCTATTGTAAATAATCAAACTAAAATGTCGATTAATATCATTCAGATATAAAACGATTGAGCGTAAATCACAGTTTTGAAGTGTTCAGAAATGTGCTAACCAACCAAGCAAAGCTAAAGTGTTGCCATAAGGAAAATTAAACAATTTAGGCAACGTCATGACAACCTACAAAAGTCAAATTTAAGTACCAAATTCTTTTAATAATACTTTACCCACTGGGTAAACGCCAGCGGGCTACAATCTAGAACAACATTGTGCCAAAAGATAACGAAATTACTTGACAATAAAAACAGCTGATTTTCCCCTAAGGCTCATTTCAAGGTCTTCGAATACTCCCTAACTGGGAGGTGAGAGGGGGCAGTACGTGGGTGGAAATCTAATTTCGCAACCCTCGCCAAGACTCCCAGGCACCGCGCATGACTCCCTCGATAGGTATTTTCGCTGTTAGGGTTGATGTAGGGTTTTTTTATAAAATGCAGCGAAGGATTTTTTGCGGGTTTATACTTACCGACTTATTTAATTTCAGCTTTTCTATGATACTCGAAATCAAATGGAATAAATAAAGTATAAGGAATAAATACAATACAGTAGTTTAATAGTGAATAACGGGTCGGCATTGTATCCGAACAACTATTTAAGAAGCGAGAACAAACCACTTTTTGCAGGAATGGAAAAGAAATCAAAATTAGAAATTTTCGAACTTGGAACAGAAATCTGGCAACGCCTCGCGCATGTCGTCATTGAGAACAAAGTCGAAATCGCGCCAATATGCAATTTGCTGTTCGTTCACTGAATCATTCAACAATAAATAATAAATACCATAAAATGTAGTGTTATGTAAATAAAGGAAACAATGCGTACACTTTGGCACATTGTATTAAGTAAAAGCAGACGATATGCCTAGTTAGTGAGTTATAAGTAGGTAGGTACGAAGTAAGTTCTCATAATCCTGCACAAACCGTAGGTAATCTTCCTAATCTCACTACCAAGTGTTTACTCCATACCAAGTAGATAAATATACAATAGCAGATACGTACCACACTCCGATAAAGTCATTATACCTACAAGGGCGCAATCATTGTCTTAATATCTCCGTTACATAACAAGTTTAGGTAGGCCACGAGAGAAGTAGATTCCCGGCCAAGTAGGTACCGCCTTTTCGTTGTATCAACAGAAAACATTTCCTTCGTCCCGCCAAGAACATAAAGTCTAGGTATAGGTATGTATAAAGACATGCCCGGCGGAGCGAATCCAACAATAGTAATTTTCTGATAAAAGATAACAATAATGCTTGATAAAAATACGCACGATGCGGCGCGGCGTTGCCGCTCTGTTCGGCATCCGTGCGTCGTTGCCCCGTCTCCAATCCAAATGCCGCCATTTGCAATTCAGATGAGCGCTAGTCAGTTACGCCACACACTCAAAATAAAAACAACGATGGAAGCAGTGGCGTTAGCAATATTGCTAATGCGATCAGACGTCAATGCACTCCTAAACATACCCAATAATTATTCATGGCGCGTCGTAGCGATATTTATGCATAACATCAAATTAACCAGCGCTCCAAATATGCTCTCCATAAAATCAAATATTGACATATTGACACCTTGATTCGAAACATGTTTATTGCTGGGAATTATTCACGTGCTGTTATTTACTGAACGTGTATTGCTCTGCGTATCGATACCACATACGCCAATACATAACACGGGATACGAATCGTAATAGAATTCTCGTCTTCACTCCAAAACAGTTTATATATTTTCTGAATCTGTTTTTACAGAGTGCTATCGAGCTACATAAACACCTTAGCTCACAATGCATTAATACCTAAGTACATAGTTACGACTGGTTGAACATATACATCCTCATCTTATTTTATGCAACCGCAAAACAAACCATAGGGCTCTACGGCTTTCAAGTAACTGGCTGCAGGAAATAGCCAAGGCCATTGGAGTCCGTCAAGCTTGACCAAGGCGCCGCAGTTTTTCCAAGACTTTCTACGTGCACCGTTATATGACTAATAGAAATACCAAACTGAAATCAATTCTCGGTTTATGAGCCATTTTTTCTCGGAAATCCCTACTTTGGTAGGTAATTGGAAACATGTTTATCTTGATACTTGTTTTGCATGTATCTGGATGCACATGTTGACTAAAGGTGTGTCGCGATGTCGTATTATATTTCAGTAAGGCGAGCGGATGTATTGTATTTCGCGTCGTGCGAATTTGAACATTATATTGACAACAATTTTAGTTTGAAAACAGTCAACTTGAAGAGACATCAATATAATTACTGGCAACTAAAAGTGTATTTGAAAGTTTGAAATATTCCATGCGAGTTCTTTCAAGTAAATTCTAACATAGTCTATGGTCCAACAAATTACAATAGTACACAACTTTGTTTTGTGATTCGCTCAAAGAACGAAAACAATTAAAGAAATTTTTACAAATTGAGTCGGAGTACAAACGAAAGAAAAACGAAATTCCGTTTCAATAAAAACAAGAGTAAAGTACCTAACAAAGAAATATATTTTCGTTCTAGACAATAATTGTTATTGCTTTCAACGATTTATAGTTCAGAGAAGGTGCTTAGTTAAACATGACTAGTGCTTGGGAAGTGAATGGAATAATTGAAAATTTCGACATTATAGTAAACTATCAGATGGATTTATGCCAGAAACATGTAAAGAGTAAACACGATGGTGGTGCCAAGAATACTTCGCACAGCGATGAGTCCCTGGCATAGGCCAGATCACCGAAATAGACGGTATTTGTAGCACGAATATATTAGATATCCTGTTTTAGATTTTTATTTAGCTATGAGTTATTTATTTTACCGAGATATTTTCGTGCGTTTAGCCAGATCGATCAGGCCGATGGCGGATGAGACTGTTTTATTGCGGCGATGAAAAAGTGGAGTCAATAGCAGAACATTAAAGTGTGGCTTTTTATTAATTTGATAAATTTCTCTAAAGTAGATGCACATGCTAACTTTTTAACTTTCAACATAACTACAAAAGAAAACTCTGTCTTCATTAAGTGGCCAAATCTAGTGTCGGAGTTTGTGAACCATCCGTAGTCCTCCAACATGGCTTAGACTACAGACGGGGCCGACTTAACGCGCGCTCATTTCAAAGCCACTGAATGGTCCCCCATCTAAGTTTTGACCGGGCGGTGAGCTGCCTAACAGATGATCTAGAAAGAACGTCTGATCATGCTTAGCCATGAGCTTCAGTGCGACGCTCTCTAATACGACACGGCGGCGACGTAAAATTCTCATTATTTCTTGGCATAAACAACAGTGCAACATCTTGCAAGACATTGCCAAGTCTTATATATTTTGTCAGCTCACATTACTGGTGTAATAACGAACATTTTGAGTATGTCATTTATACATACTCATACATACAGAAAACTTCTTTGTCCTGGCTTTATGGCCCATATCTTTTGGGGTCAGCTGTCCGTCGTCATGGACCATTCTGTGAGCTTAATTGTGAGCTCAGGGCTATGTCTTCTAGTGATCCTTTTGGACGGTTCCGGTCTACGTAGTTGGAGTCTGCTTGTTCTTTTCTCTTCACTACATAGTATAAAACAAAGTCGCTTTCTCTGTCCCTATATCCCTATGTATGCTTAAATCTTTAAAACTACGCAACGGATTTTGATGCGGTTTTTTTTAATAGATAGAGTGATTCAAGGGGAAGGTTTATATGTATAATACACTAGCAAGTCACCCCGGCTTCGCTCGGGTAGTTTCTGTTACGACACTGATGCTTTACAAACCGTGCGAAGCCGGGGCGGGTCGCTAGTAATTTATATTCAGAACTTTTTTAGTCATATGAGCTCGATGCACAAGATGGCCGCACCGTAAGCGGTTTTCCTTCTAATTTTTCCTGTAGTGCTACTTCAAAAGTACGTCTTCTGTATTCGTTACGGGTTTTGTATAACTGCTATATTACTTTTGTTAGTTTCGGAATAGAAAACACACTACACATCTAGTCCAAAAAATATTTTACCCGAGGCTGCGCTCGCGAATTTTGATTTTGTCAACCAATTCCAGTTTTATACAAAGTTCCCCCACCTCTCACCCCTTAAGTTTTTATAAGGAAATTAACCTATAACAGTCTCCAGGATCTCATCTATCTCTATATAAACATTCATCGTAATCGATTAAGCGTGAGAGCGTAACAAACAAACAAACTCACTTTCGCATTTATAATATTAGTTAGGATAGGTATGTATGATATAAATCATTAGCATCTGGTTTGTTAGCCATTCATCCATCCGGATCTTCTTTTAATACTGGAAAGTGATACTCAAGAGTAGAAAGTCAAATCTTTGAAATAAGAAGAATTTATTTTCAGTCTCAGAATTTCTTCATTGATGTATTCTTGAATCGCTTTTATCAAGACTTAGTGGTCACGTTTTTGGGTCGAAATTTTCACGTATTTAAGTAACGTTATTGATTAACTTGTTCCTTTCACTTTGACAGGCTTTCAAGACGCCATTCTGTTTTCTTTGAATGAACACAAATCCATTTAACGCAAAAAAAAAAAACACTTTTCTAACAAATTTTGAGATAAGGGACTTATTTAATGATATTGTCTGTGTGACTTCCTCAATGCTGCTTGTTTTTATACCTTACTAATCTTAGATAAAATTTATTGAAAAATCTATTTTATTTCTAGTAACGATAAAAAAGAACAAAGTCGCAAAAAGTTGAAAAAATCGCACTATGTTTTATGTTGGCAGGTTTTTTCTTTTATTTCAAAGTTATTTAGGTTATTTTTGCATTCCGCCATTTTTTTTTCGTTGTAGCCGTAGGTTTTGTGCATTGAATAAAAACTTCGTTTTATATCCGAGAATTCTAGCGAAACTACCTAATTCCAATGTTTTCCATGCCAAGCACCACTTTAAAAGTCCAAACTACCGATGCTGGTTCAATATGCAGCTCTCGTTGGCATTTACGTGTTTCGTTGAATAGCTAACACACAATGGATGAGGCATAAAAAAGGAATAAAAAGTTTTATTTTAATGTCTATTCCTTTACAGTTACGTCATGCTTTACAAACCTACTCGTAGAAACAAAACTTTGAATTTGGAATTTGATTTTTGAATTTATGACTTATTCGTTTCCATTTGTGAGCTTTCGAAAAACAGTTTACCAGAGGTGCCAACGATCAGCAATATAAAAATCTAATGATTAGTGTACTACACCTGCATATTTTCATGTATCAACGGAAACTTAACAACAATAAAATTTGGTAGATGTTTCATATCTTCGAACTTCTAAGACTTGCTGTTTACTCACAAGTTCACGTTTTTCTTCAATTTTGATTACAAGCGATGTGCACGATTTTAACCAACGATCGTCGAATTGAAAGTCAAAAGCGGGTGAAGCTGGGCCACCACGCTCTACCTGCCCCACCCTTAGTACGGTCAAAGGATGAACTCACAATCACAATGCCCCACCGTTCTCTCCAAATAATCCCTCGCAAAACCGGATCCTCATATAGACTCGGGCCAAAATGAACTAAATTGTAGAGAGGAGGGTACGGAAATCGCGCAATCAACGATTTCAGTTCAGACCATCCATTTAGAGGTCGCCCAAATCACAGGCCAGGCAACCAGGCGTTGGCAGAAAAGTACCTATTCGTCCTTACATTACGAATACCTACTACACAGATTCGAATTTCGAATTATGTACGCTATTCAACCATAGCTTGATATCTGCACTTGAAAATAGCGGGAAAATAATGACCGTGATCGCATGCGATGCGTTCCCAATATAAATTCGCACATAAACTCCTTTGAATTCATTATTTTTATTTTGATGTTGCCTCACACTAATTGAATGAATGGTATTTTACGGTTTAGAGACGGCTAAGCAGAGCGGCAACGCCGCGTGGCGCCCGCCCGCACTGCACGAGCTGACAACGCGGCGCCATCGTATCCGTCGGTGCGGCAACGCCTCAAGAAGAGCGGCAACGCAGCGCACTGATTCAGCATTTCACATTCAAGTTTGTTCGATGACTAGAAGTAGATAGGTATTTATCTCTACTCGTCTCGGGTTAGTAGAGGTACCTACCTTAGCTTACCTCACCATGTGTAATAATAGACATATTGTAACAGATAAGTAGGTAAGTACCTATATTATTTAGACTCGCTGGCATAATTTTGGCAATATAGTCCTCGAGTGAATAGTAGCCATAATAGCACCTTCAGTTACAGGTCTAACCACTAATTCATCTGGTAAAGTTGGTAGTGATAGACCTATGTTTGTAGAGTTCTAGTGTCAGCGAGTTCAAACTAACATTGAATACTTATTATTGAAATATAAAATTTTAAGTGTTTTCTTTAGATAGTCAAATCAAACCTGAAGTTTACACAAGGCAGACTATGTTATTACCAACTTTGCTAAGGAACCATCAAAATCCTGCCCTTTCACCGTCTAAAATCAATAGGTAAAATGCATAAAACATCGACAATATGAGTCAAATATGCATTCTAAATTTAAAATCAAAGCTATCAATGAACCAATCGCATTCCTGAAAATTAAATATTACGCATTGTCTTTTTTGAATGGAAAGTGCCCGGATGGGATGGTGGAGCGCCTGATGTTAAGTGGTTACCTCCGCCCATAACAATAGCAGTACGACTAAGCCCTCCCCGACCGAAACATGAGAGGACCCAAGTCGCACCCCGTTGCGCCTGTCACCCGAGACGGGGACGTCTCTTACGGATTTGATTTCACCGGCACCCACGCCCTTCCACCGTAAAACTGCAATGCGAGTGCATCACTGAATCCAGGCGTGGAGGCACTAGTTCTAATTATACAAAAACAACATGATATCTCATTCAGATTTATTTATCACTGAATCAACACGTCACCACAAGGTTATACTTAGTTTTTTTTTTTTATGGAATCAGCAATTTATTCGTCTGAGATTTAAAGAAAATATTACTGCACGTATTAACAAACAACTTTCAAACTGGAACCACAGATTAAATAATGTAACTTCACCGAAACAGTCATATGAGGCTGCAAAATAATAAATATTTCAAAGTAAATATAATTACGTAGCTATATACTATTTTGATAGTGTTTATAAAATTTGACAAACATTCGATTCGATGCAATCTTATTATTACTGCTTAGCAGTAAATATGCTAGACACAAACTTGACTTTTTAAGGTTTTTAAAGGAAAAAGCAAATAGGTTAGTCGACATAGGAGACCGAAGAGCTGACAGCTACCTCGGACAAAGAATAAGTCTAGCTATTCAAAGGTTCAAAGAAACGCTGCCAGTATCTTCGGAATCTTGCCTAAAGGGACTATTAATAATATATTTTAGCTCTTATATTATATTTTTATGGTTTTTTAGGTTCATTAAGACTTAGCGAATTTAGGATTCCTCCCTTACCTAATAAGGAAACTGACTAATTTAGGAAAGGCAGGACTATCCAAAAAAGTATTTTTTCTTGAATTGAGTCACCACGGTAAATAACGATCCAAAACCGTTTCCTCCGAGTACGAAGCCATGCGCGTAAGAACTTTCCTAGGAAGTTGTATAACGTGAAGTGTACGTATAATTCCAAGCGTCCCATATTCAACTATGGCACAATGAAAAAGTATATAGGACACTGAATGTGTAACGTTTCAGCAGTCACAATTGTGAAATCCTATTCCCAATAGTATTTACACTAATCCTTCAATCTTTACAATTGTTTTACACATGTTTTAATAATCATCACATTCATACTTATTATACACTTCTTCAGTTTGCGTCGCCGTTTCAGCTCCTAGATGATTAGTCTGGGTCTCTTTTGATGATATCGCTGGCGGTAAAATCTGAAAATGATTGATCACAAACTTCTTTTTTCTATGTTTCGCTTTGGGATAATCAAAAACTGTTGGCGTTTGAGCGTTGGAGCTTTGTTCCTCTTCTGTCAGCTGTATTAAGTCTTTATCATCATTCAAATCTATTGTCATTTTATCATCTTCCATAGAATCGAGATTGTCTTTGTCATCTTGTGTTTCTGCATCAGAATCATCAGCATTTACAGGTTCCAAGGGTTGAACGTCTAAAACAGGTACTTTGGAGGGTTTGAGGTTGAGTGTTGGTACAGCGTCAGCAATAAGTCGTTTATTTTTAAACATATGCGGTTCAAAATGGACAGAACATATACGATAACTGCTCAGTTTCCTGTTCTTTTTTAGGATTTCCTCTCGCCCGGTCGCTTTGACCCACGCCATCTGTCTGCAAAGGAGAATCAAGGTTCAACTCGTGACTAAACATGGCGACCTACGAGACAGATCGTAAATCTATATATATAAAAGAAAGTCGTGTTAGTTACTTCACTTATAACTCAAGAACGGCTGAACCGATTTAGCTGAAAATTGGCAGGGAGGTAGTTTAGAGCCAGGAGAAGGACATAGGATACTTTTTATCCCGTTCGACATCATTCCCGTGTGACTTGACATGTAACGTCAGTCACTATAAAACGTGGTATAACAAAAAAGAATCAGACTTGGAATAACAAAATTGACGTATAATGACAGCTATGTAATGACGTATGGATGACTATTTGATATTTGTAAGAAATCAATAATAAAACTATTTCTATTAATTATATATAAAAGAAAGTCGTGTTTGTTACACCACTTATAACTCGAGAACGGCTGGACCGATTGCCATGGTTTTTGATTTGTTGGATTTGTTTCCGTCCCGAATAGCAGAATAACTATTAAAAACATTGGAAAATTAAAGAAAAAATAAAATCAATTTATCCCCGTATTCTCCACGGGAACGGGAACTATGCGGGTGAAACCGCGGGGCGCAGCTAGTTATCGATAATACAATCATGTTACTCATTAACCTTTATTAATAGCGCAAAAAAATAATTGATGGTATGCTGAAATACGATTTAGCGCTTTAAAATTTTCAATACACCGATTCAATTAACCCAATTTCGTTTTGTATTTAGTAATCAGCGAGTATTGTACTTGCGATTAGCGACTATAGTTCGACGTTTTATTAGATTCACGCGATGACAGTTGCTGTCATCATTAACTGCCAATTTTTAATAAACCGATCGTAAACCAATGCATTCAGAGGTGAACCTCGAGTTATTCAAACATCTCTTCTATCTGAAAAGGGTGCTGATATTTGGACGTCTTCTTCAATTCTTCGTTCTTTAATATCATGATTCATGATTTCAAAACCGTCAATCAATCTATTGACGATTTTAAATATTGAATGAACTAAATGAATCATGATACTCGTAGCAACTCCGTTCATTCATCAACTCTACAAACCGACTCTTTGCAAGCACTATTGGTTTGAGTGTTTATATTATCTGTTAAAATTAATTCTGAGAACTGTCACCGCAAATATATTTAAAACTAACTATGTATATGTAGCTGTCGAAACACCGCTGCACCCTTTCGCGATTTATCTAAGATATTATGAAGATATAACAATTCATCAGACAAAGTGCTTATCCGAATCTCTCTTGAATTGCTCATCTGCAACGTACTGTTGTCAATTAAATTGTCAATCAAAACTGACACATTATTAGTTATAGCTCACCTAGACTGATTCTATCATACTATTTTAAACCCCCGAGCTAGGGTTTAAGGGTGGTGTTATAAGTTTATATATCTGTGGTCTTGCTGAATTCCTTTGAGGCAGCTCCGAACGGAATCCCGATATCAAAGCTAATTAAAGTTGGTTGAATGGAAGATGGTTCTTAGCCATTTTGGTGAAAATTAAAATTGCCATTTCCAGTGTCTTCAGTTCTGAATACATTTTGTAGATAGATACTGAAAACTGTATTCTGACTTCTAGAAACAATTTCAATGACATCAAAAAAACTATTGGGGAATATTGATGGTATATCAGGTCGTATGCTAAATAATAACGTAAATATATTACTTACCGTTTATGCTCGTTAGGGAGGCGGAAGAAACTAAGATAATTTTTTGTTTTAGAATCGCTTTTACAGCCGTATACTGCGCAGTAGTTGCGTCCCATTTTCACGTAAGCAAGGGCGGGCAGGCTCGGCGGGCGCTCGCGAGGAGGGGGCAACCCGTACTGAGTGCGGCTAAGCCGCACCCACCGCCAGTGGGCCCGATTAATGGGAGCATGAATAAAGGGGTTGGAATGAGAAGAGAGTACAGTGAATGTTATAGTTTTGAGTGGATCTGCTACGCGACTTTCGCTTCTATTCGCATTTGGTATTTCTTTTATACAATAACTTAATCGTTTTTGATAACATCAGCGGCGTATGGTAGGATACAGCGGATGGTCTACAAATAAATCAATAATACAATAATTCACAATATATCAATATTTTTTTTTTAATGAAAATATCTCTATAATCTTTAGCTGTCACTTTCAATCATTTCAATAACAGCAAATATTCGGAAGTTTTTTATTGTCTACCATTTAAAGAATTCAATCGCAATACAAGAAACTGCTAATACGTGTGTACATAGTTCGGCTAATTCAGGTAATTGATCGATCTTCTAACAAAATTACTTTTGAATTTCGCTTCTATTGATAGTTTTTTTATGTCTCTTGGAGAATGGCTTTGGCAAAGGCAGGTTTGATGAGGGTGAAATCTTATATTATAGTTAATATTATCACGTTATTATATATCCACCAGCTATTATTTCCACTGCTAGGGCCAGCACACTCTCGCCAAATAAGAGTGAGTTGGAACAGACAATCTTAACAAATAAGGCTAGCTAAAACATGAAAACTGACAGTAATTTCACATATCTGTGTGCATGTAATGTGGAAGCTAAGCTCCTGTGACACTTTATATGTAGGTACACGAATAATGTTTACATGCGCATGTAAATTATAACGTGTCTAAACGATACTTGAGATCTAAAGGAAATGAGGAGGATAAATATACTTGAGATTAGTTACGCTACAACTGCCTGTGATTTCACCGGCACCCACACATTTTCCCTTAATATTACCAGGTGTAGTGGCAGTATTTCTCCGGACGCGCTTGGCACAAGTTCTACCGCTTTTTGAGTTGCGGGGTCGTACGAAGTACGACCCCGTGTCGGGACTCTTGAGTATCCACCCACGGAAGGGAGCAATGTGGACTCCCTCATCGTTGGAAACATACACGACTTTTTTATCTGTGGCTTGATCGCTATACTTCCACCAACTACGGTTATCTAGTTTACCCAACGTAACATGGCAACACGAAAAAAAAAAACTAAATTGTTTATTTTTTGTATCTGAGGCTGTGGCTCTTACAAGTCGGCCACCAACGTCTCTTATCTGGACCCAAAGACACTAAATTGGCAAAAGGAAAACAAGTAGCTAAAAATATTAGGTCTGTGGGAAGGGCAGACAACGAGGCGTGCGGTGACGAACGCCTTATATTACCTACCGTTCCGCTCGTTTGAATATGGAAAATGAAATTCAAATTTCGAACGAGCGCAGATCTTCATTTGATAAATTCCTTTTTTAGATTGTAACATTGTGCAAGGCATAGCGTCAGTGCTATTTCGACAACTCAAGTCGACAAATGTCATGTTTACCGAGAACTATAAAAAAAATTTCATCAATCACATTTATAAACAATTCAAGCTGTATTAAAGTTATAATACAAATTATAAGGATAATATACAATCTAAAAATATATCTTCCTATAGGATGTAGCCAAGAATAGCCAAAAAGCATCTAGCGCTGATTTACAGTATTAAATATAAGTTAATGAAAATCAGCGCTGGATGCTTTTAAACAAGAGTTTCCACAGCAAAATAAAACTTCGTAAATAAAAACAATTGAATTAATGCACTTCAATTGTTTTTATTTTATAGAACTATTTCGATCGATGTGTTATTATATATTATATTATATAGCAACATTGTTATTTGATCAAAAAATGAATGGACCTTTTAAACCTACCGGTGTTGCTATGGTAATTTTCCTACAACCTGTCAGTAATATATAAACTGCAAGTAGATAACAAATAGTGAGCGAAATCTGTTACTGGAATTCCTGATCAAGTTTGTATATAAATTACTTCGATATTATGAGCACGAATGACGTCATGCCACGTGTTGTCAAGGTCAACAATCACCAGACCCCTTTTTCTTTCAACTACAAAACAATAGCGCCAGCCATTTTCTGTTCCGAATCAAATAAATACATCTATCAGCCATTTATTGCCACTGTCACATAAAATAAAAGTAGATTTTCGAATTTCAAACAAAATATCACTTAAATTGTATTCTCCAATTTTAAATTCGGAATATCTACGTTTGAGGTCGACCATACACTTAGAAAAACAAAAGAAAAAGAATGAGCAAAATTAGCAGATTGCCTGTTGCAGTCTGTTTTTAACTGGGTCGGGCGAAGCGGCAACGCCGCGTCACAGTCTGCGGTGTAGTTGCCAGCATAGCGGTATTGGAGCGGAGCGGCAACGTCGCGTCTCGTTCAATAATAGACGGGGCTATAATCTTGATTTCTTTTGATAAATTACTTTTGGAGTTGGTTGAAGGATTTTGAAGCTTTACTTCCCATTCAAAAAATATCAATAGAATAAAAAAGATAGAATACGTACATACCTAGGTATGTATTCTATTTTATTAACGGGCCCAATTCAATGGTTAAAATATTCGTGAGCATGTAACGTGTCACAGGAGCTCTTTGGCACATTTCATGCACACAGATGTAAAATTACAGCCAGTTCTCATGTTTTAGAGTTATTTTAAAAATATCTGTTCCTTACCACCAAATGTAACTTAGATAGTACGTACATAAACAGGGGATTTTAAAAGAACTACACGGATATGATTCAGACTCGTTGAAATTCCTAACCGCTCCTCTTTTTACGTAGTGTGGTGTGTGGAATTTGAAATTCCCGCTGCCCCATAGATGTGGCAGTTAGTGGGGGTCGTTGGGAATTAGACAATAATTATGACACGAATTTCTAAAGCGTCCCGCGGGCCATCAAATGCGATTGTCAATGTTAATGTTTTTTTCTGTCAATGGTAATGTTTTTTAAACACCTGGTTTTTTTTTCAACATACTTTTTAAGAGAAAGTTTTCAATTGGGATGTATTTTTATTTTTATGTTTGTTATCTAAGTTATCCGTCCGTTGAAATTTTTTTATAATATTTTTTTTTGTAACATAATTTTTTAATTGTCCTTGGAGTCTCCGTTGTTTTTATTCATTGGAAGCACAGGGAAAATTTGATAATTGAAATATCCTACGGGCGCTTGAATGTTCACAGCATTTTATAACTTACCTTAAATTACTTGGACTTGTTGCTAAGTTCGTTGGTAAAAGTTTGACTTTTACTTACTGAAAGAAAGTTCTGGGGCTCTTCGTGGGCTAATAGCGACGATAAGGTCACCACGTGTCACGTCTACGATCCCATGATAGTGTTACTCTAAAAAAAAGTGACTAATTGAAACTGCCTCACCCTGTGCGAATAGATATAAAGACGCGAGTACTGAAAAACAACTGTAACTAGAATATGTAAAAGAAAGCTATAACAAAGTTATGGAATGTACTTAAAATAATAAGTTCCTACCTTGGATGAAATAAACATAAAAAAGTTTTAAATATTGCATCTGCATTTGCATAGTAACAAGAAAGAACGATCCAAAATTATTTCAATTCCGAGTGAGCAGCGTGAAGTGAAGACGGTCTGGCAACGCCGCACCCGCTCCACCGGCCCGGAAAGTTGGCAACGCCGCTCTATTGTCAATGTTGAATTTCAAAGGCATTGCAGACTTTGCGGTCACGAAGGACTTTAGTACCAAGTACCTACTGCAAATATGCATACAAACAGACAGTTCCTATATTAATATACGGCTATATACGATAATTGAGAGTGGACGGGCTCTGATCCACCACGGGAGCCCAATCCGGATTGGTAGATGTCACATGTCATCGAATTTTTGATTCTAAGACATGCCGGTTTCCTCACGACGTTTTCCGTCCCCGTTTGCACAGATAAAAAATAAGAATATAATAACACAGATAATAAATATCATATTTTTTAAAACAAATAAATCTTCAAAAAAAGAAAACAAAAATGATGTATGTTTTTGTCAGATTAAATGTTATAGCGTATTAGTATAATAATAAATAATACAAGTCAATGAGGTGTCATCACAATATTCTGATAAATGTATCTATAGCAATTCCTTATCTTTAATTTACTATAGTTTACATGTAGTAAGTATACTATCATAGCCGATTATGCTATTTATGTTTATGTTATTAGAAAAACGCAGTGTAATCGACTTCTAAAGTCGAATATAGTTAGTGACAGATAAATTTTCCGATTTTACGCCAACTCAACGATATGTTCTACACATGCCGTTCACAGTGGAACTTCAGAGGAATAATACATGCGTTATACATAAAATGTTAATAATAATAATCATAATCATTTAATTCAGACATTAATACACGGAGGGGTTTACAATACCCATATTAATTAATGAAATTGATTAGAACAAAAAAAAAATATTGAAATTAATAATTAAAAAATATCATTACATACCTCGCTCGTGCTCAAAAAGACATACACAATTTAGTATTATATAATTGTGAAGCCAATAATATAACTGTGTGCCGCGTAAGTCCTACACACATGCCGCTACGCACACAAGCGTACAAATTAGGTTGCCAAGAATATTACCGACGATAGAAGAAAATTTTTATTGAATTATCTTAGCTTAAAATTTTAACGTAAGCCACCGTATATTATACGGGACTGCATCACGTTTCTTAGAATTATTATGGCGCTAGAAACCTGGTACCCGACCGACTTCTTGTGCCATTATAATTCTATGGCGTGATACATTATATCGGTATCTTGACATTCTATTCAGTAGGTACACAAGTTCCAATCGTTTCGAGTTACACCTGAAAAGCAACTTTCAATTTAAATCCACTTCAATTTATTGGAATTTAGCTAGTCCGTTAGCTTAGCTGTACCATACCTCACTGCAGCTAAATTATCTGATGTTCGGATTTGGTAAAAGTAGTGCCCAGGCGGGTGGGTTTTTATAAAATCATTGATTTTACTGATGGAAAGTGTTAGCATTGAGCTCAGTACTTGTCACGTCTACGTTTCCATAATAGTGTTAGTGTAATCCACAAGTGGCATTGATATACTACATTTGAGGAAAAGGCGTGAATCTATGTAGATATGTAGTAGGTATGCAAAGTTAAAGCAGCAGCAATACATATGAGCAACGTAAATAAAACAAATCTACCGATTGGTGATAATAAAATGGGTCGGCTCGCCACGCGAAACGCGCGGGGTCGCGGTTGCGAGCGACCGTTGTCTCCATGGCCTGGCTGCCTCTGTCGCAATGCGACCAATCGCCGCGCGCAGCGTTTCAATTCAGTCGTGTCGCGGCAACCGGTCGCGTGTGGCCGCGTCTTCGTTAATTTGATCGTGACATTGGCGTTATATTGACAGCGACAGATTTACGCGCGTTAATTGAACGTGGAACGGCGGAAAAATATTTTTTTGTGAAATATCGTTCGCATTTGTGGCTAAGAATGCCTCACGCATTCAACCCGGCTAAGTTTATAGACGAAGTAAAATTGAGGCCGGGGTTGTACAATCCTGACCGCGTTCGCGGCTACGACCGCACGGAGCGGCTCGAGCTATGGAAGGAGGTGGGGGCCGCGATGTTTCCGGACTGGGCGCACTGTGATAAATCCACAGCGTACGGGAGAGGTAAACAAACGCCATGTAGTGTTTGCAAGTCCTTTTGCGAATCGAATTTCGAACGGTACTTTAAGTAAGGTTTAGTCAGAGTTCCCCGATTTCTTTTTTTGTAATTTATGTCTTCGAATTATTTTAAGATGCGGATACCATAGATAAAAAACTTAACGGCATCTAACATTCCGTTTCATGCAGTGTAAAGAAGCAAACGATAAGTCAAACAATATCTTAATTTGAGTAGTTTAGAACGAAATGTAATAGTCACGTACGTATCGCGGTCACTTGGTCAGCTGAAACATTTACATCCACCCATAAATTGATACCAAAACAAAGTAATGTTCTCATTGTTTGCGAGCTATATTTGTCATACCAGTTTTTCCACAGTTATATGAACCCCTTGCGGGTTCCGATCGCAACTTTCCCACTTGTTTATGGCAGCTAGTACTCATTTTACAACTATAGCATTTTTCACACAATAAGTTTTTTCTTTCTATGGCTAGCGCTCTAAGTAATAGAAACATTTAAAGCTTCTATCTTTTTCAAGCTCGCTTCTTCGGTGTTTTTGTCTCCGCCACATGAATCCTCCTAAACCAACACAGCAAAAAACGTCAGTAACTTTGTACAACATATAGATATGTATATTTCTTTATTGGCGTTGTTAAAGCGACAAAATAGGTATAAAATAATATTAATGTGACAGAATAGTTATCAGAGCTACGCTAATATTTAATGTCGTGTTATTTGAGAGCCATGCAAATTAAATAAAGAAAAATGCGACCGCAGCGAAACATTAAAGAAATTTCACAATTTTAGTTCTTATTCTCTGATTATGGAAATCTTTGTCGGATGTCAGAAAACGAGCGCACGTTTTGGGTGAAACTGATAATAGGTTCTTGATATTGCCAATGAATATTTATCATTGTCAATAAATAAAATACTGGTATTGTGTTAATTACGCTGATTTGTGTCGTTACCAGCGATTGATCGATTGATAGTCAAATTGATAGTCATGGCATTTGATTGATCGATTGATAGTCAAAATCTTTCAAGCTCACTCCCGCTGAGAAAATCCGTAAAAATACCAAACTCTGCAGTCTGAGTACAACGAATGCATAAATGATTGTATCATAAAAATGCATGTAATTTAATTAATATTTAAATAGCATTGGTATTAAGGTAATTGATGGCCATGACAGAAATATATACAAGTTATTAAAACTTTTAATATACTTGTGTCTGCTAATGCTGCAGAATGCTGACTGGCCGATATGCGGTCATGGTCACATTATTTTTTTTAATATGTCTTTCAGTGCCGCCATTTTCTTTTTTATTTCTATATTATATCTCTTCATTTTGTCGACAGTGCTACAACTGCAGAAGAAGTGGAAATCCCTACGAGACGCTTACAACCGAGAGCTGAGAATTCGCAAGACGACCGGCTCCAAACGGTCCAGGATAGTGTACCGGTACTTCAAGAGAATGTCCTTCCTCGGAGGGTTTGAGGGAAGCGTCAGCTCGCACGAGTAAGTTCTCATTTAACGACGTTTCCCCTAACTCCTTGTCTACTTGTTCCATTCGATTGATCCAAGGCATTTATAGCAGGTAAGGCATTTATAGTATCCTCATATATAAATTAACGACCATGGTTTACCATTTGTAATCCATCACTCTGTCCAGAAACATGACAGATAAATTACTGCCAATAGCTTGTTGACTTTGAAACATAAAATTATTTTTCAGCGGATCCTCTCCTGAAGGCGATGACCTCGATTTTGTTACGCAGTTAGAAACTGATTCACCACTCAAAGAGGAATCTGTACCTTCGGAAGAAGCTGAGCCTCTGCCGAAGGTCAAAAAGATTAAAAAGAAAAAACGCAAACGTCAAACTCGCCGCCGCGAATCCGTCGAGGACATTCCTGAAATTGAGGAAACGAACGAGGAAGTCGAAATGCCGATGTTCCCGATGGAGTTCTCGGGCGAATCCGAAAATGACACTGACAGGCTATTCCTCCTGTCATTTGTGCCGGAAATGAGGCAGCTTCCGATACACTTGAAGATGTGGACGCGCGCCCAGATAGCTAATATAATGCAAGAGGCCGTCTCTAGCCATTATAACAACGTCAAGCCAGGTTGTTCCACAGATAATATACAAGTCAAGCGATTTAAACCTGACAGCCCTGAATCATGATTCTTGCTAATGTTACCATACACGTTAATTATTAACTTCACTGTCAAATTTGACAGTTGTTTAACAAAGGTTTCAAAGGGTATAACATAAATAGTAAACGTTGGTTATTTCGTGCTATCGTGTTTGTGATTAAGTTTTTAAGAACAAATATTTAATAAAATCTTGGCTATTAAAACATATTGGCTACAATTTATTAATTACCCCGACCGTCGTTAAACAGTCACGTTCATCAGAGTATAACCTTCATTAAACTTGAAAGAACAGACATTAAGCTAGGCACAATAAGTTATCTTCTGTATAATATTAAACAATGTCGTGAATTCGAATCAAACATGGATCATTGTTCTGTTTATGAATCAAAAAAAGTACAAAACAAGTATTCTATCAAAAGTTCTTATTCCCTAGTAACAATTTCGGCTTCGCATTGAGCTTAGTTTAAGCCCTGTGTGGAATGATCGAAAATATAAAAATTTCTATAATTATATTTCAATAAATGTTTACCTTCAAAAGTACTTAGTCCGTATATAATGTTCCGTTACCTGAAACAAACAAGTTATAGGTTATTAAAGGGACAACAAGACATGCAACAAAAGACGATTGAATAGGCAATGTAACGGTTATGGCAGGTGTTTAGCAATTGAACATTAAAATAATGATATAGGGGTATAGTTACAGAGTAAAATAATTGCCCACAGTCTAAGGCCGTTATACAAAGCGCTTAAATGCATTATCTATGGCTAATAGCGCATTGAAAATACAAGAAATTATTGAAAAAAATTCAATTTACATTTGAACTTATAATAAGTTGTATATATTTTTGTAAGCCGATTTATAAAACACTGTATTTTTATACAACAATGGGTAGGTATTGAGAAAAAAAAAATTAAAGTCCGTGGCTTAGATGGTCCCTGCCTTCGGAGCGAGGGGACCCGGGTTCGATTCCCGGCCGGGGCGCACTTTGTGTGGTGAGTATAAAGTTTGTTTTCGGATCTTGGGTATTTGTCTTGTGTTTGTTCATGCCATGGATATGGGAATCCTAGTACAGAGGTATGAGGGTAAACGTGTATGAGTGTGTAAACGTTATAATATTATGGCGCCAAAAATCAGCCATTTTATTTTTTTCAATTTTCATAAAATTATATCACTCTTACAATTAAGTCTATACTAACAACACCTCTCATACTTAAATTCACGTAACTGTTTAGGCTACAGAGCTTGCCAAAGAAATATAATACATACACTCGAAAAACATAACCCTCCTGGTGCAGTCGGGTGTTTATAGCTCCTCAAAAGCCACTCAAAGTCCAAAGCTCTTTTAGTGAGTGAACTTCCAACTTTCTTTCGTAAAATTGTAAGTTTAGAAGAGAAAAGTTTTAAGAACCAACAATTTTCAAATATTACTGAGAATATGATAATAGGTTGGTACCAGTAGATCTAGTTCACGGATTTCCATTGAATATGGATAATATCCATATTCCATTCCGCTTTAATATTATAAAAATATAATATTAAAGCGGAATGGCTTTAATACTTTTAGCAACTAACATACTAAAATCGATTCAAAATTAGCGAACATAAACATTTACAATCGACGCCAAAAAATTAAGAGGTTCTAATCCTAATTCTAATTCTTGGTGGGGGTGACTATGCCTGCACTGGGGTCCCGCATAGGGGTGTATTATGCATTGTCCCTCGTTGTTAACTAAACCCTACCCCAGCCATCCCAACTCCTTTATATATCGAAGAAGGATCTGAAGGAATCTGTTTCCTCTGGTGAATCAGAGTGAATTAAGAGGTTGTGAACCTCTTTTTTCGGTCGGTTAAAACCTTCCGCAGTCCGCAACAGCAGCCGGGCAGCATCGATCGGTGCTAGAAGCCGAGCGAGGGGATTGCTGCGAAGGGTCAAATTTTAATCTGACGGAACGGAGTATGGTTATATGGGAGGGTATCCATTATGACAAGATGCAAGATCCAAAGAACAGGCTCAGTTGGATATGCTAATATAATACTTAGTTATACTTTTTTTTGTGTATACATATAATAAATATTATACCCAGACTCTGAAGATACGAATATGTTTGTCCTGGGTAGAAATATAATAGAAACCACTATCTATGCGCACAAGGCAGAGCTATTACAAACTGAGCTGCGATTCCAGTGATATAGGTAGTAAGAAAATAATTTCCCTCCAGGATTTACCCCACTTACGTAAAGCCAGAAAACTTCTCGCACTAAATCCTAAGAAACGGCCATCATTTCAAAGTTGAATAATATTTCCTCGTTTACGCGAATTTTATGGTAAATAATGTTTGTATGTAGATGGTGCCGCTTGCTCGTGCAAAATTCAAGAGAGCATAGGAGCTGTCAAATGCCATGAGTTATTTTGAAATTAAATTGTTAAATAACTAGTTTGTCTTTTGCAGAATTCGGTGAAATTATATTGTTGATGAGAAGATAAGAGAGATATTATACTATGTACCTTTTCAATACAAAAAGATCTGTTGTTAGGGCACGCGTAAGGTTAACGGCGTGAGGCGAGAGAGAGTATTGAGTGAACCGCGGTAGCATCTAAAGCACATAAAGTAATGAATGAACAGATTCAGATTATTTTATTCATAACATGTAATTACACAACTAGATAGGTATACGAGTAAAGAACCTTCTTAAAATATCTAGTTACTAACACATTAAATAAATAGGTAGCATAGATAATATTATACTATCTAGGTGTTTTCGTTCGTAGAACAGCTAATATCCAAAAGCGGACGAATAAACAATAATGTACAAAATAAGCATCAGAGCCGCTTGTTAGCCGTGCGTGCGACGTTGCCAGCTCGCGGCACGAGACGCAGCGGGCCCGCGCGGGGACGCTGCGTCACTCTGCGCCCAACGTTGGCTGTGAACAGTGCCGCGAATAAAACGCAACGCAAACGCCATGGCATCGTCAACATGGGACGTAGAAATGTTTATAAGTGAAGTGAAGAAATACCCAGAGCTCTGGAATACGACTAGTGATCTGTATAGATATAGGGGTAGGAAACAAAGAGCGTGGGGGGAGGTGGCTAAGGTTTTCGTCGAAGATTATGACGACCTGAATGCAACTCAAAGGAACGAACTTTGTAAGTAACGTGGCTACCTAATGCTATAGCTAAATAAAGTGATATAGTAGAAGCATAGATATAAATTACCTACGAATTATGATGGACAGTTTGAGCGTCAATGGGTCTTTATCTAATGTTCGTGTGAAATAGTTTATTCGGTTAAAGTCCAATACCGACCCGGACCGGAGTTAGATAAAAAAACAATTTCAATAAGAACTAGGTAGGTACACAAATAGAAAATAAACAAAGAATAATTCGAATTTTAAATTCAGTTTCTAAGATTAAATACTTAATGGTAAGGTATCCGTTGCTAATAAAAATATATGTTTATACTTGGTAGCCGACAGACCTACAAATCAGATCGACTATCTCGCCAATGTCAGTTTGTAAGTCCTGCGTCATACAAGTTTTGACAACAGAAACCAAGATACAAGAAAATAGTTCAGTGTAAAGTTTTGTGTGACCAGGAAATTAACTTCTTTTCGTGCAAGTGGCAATCTCTGGTGTTGTTACAAGTCGGCCAAAGGCCTCCGAGATGATTTTTCGACTAGAATAGGCGGGACCGACACTTAAAGTGCAAATCCACTAAACGGTCACCCATCCATCTACAGACCGGGCGGAGCGTTGCTTAACTCGAAGGATCTATACATCTCATCTGGGCAACCTTAGAGATAATTGACGAATTATTATTCGTCAGTTATCTAGCAATTCATTTAATTTATTATCTAAAACTTGGAGCCAACAAAATAAATAGAAGACTTTCATCTATAATTTCACAGACATATTGCTTTTATATTTTTATTTAAGATGAGTTGACTCATTATTAAGTGACTACCGCCGCTAGTAAACTTAACGATCAGATCAGTACAGTCCCCTACAGAAGTAATCTTCCACATAATACAGAAAGTTAGTACATTACTGCTCGTTAGCAGAACAAGGCTTCCTCGAACTTGGCACAAGTTCGACTGAACTTATTTTTATTATGGAGTAGCGTCGGTTACGTCTTATAATTGCTGTACTGGTGAAGCCAAGCGAAACGAAGGCCTTGGGTCTGTCAAGGCTTCAGCGTTGTTTGATTATTCTCCATTTCCGTTCCACTCCACCCTTAGCCTCTTCACTTCTTCCTTTGGATTTTATGTGTTAAGTCACCCAACTCGCCAGAGTCTAATATTAGGTCAGCTGGTACCGATGGCTTAGTAAATTAATGGGGCGAGTGTTCGAAGAATATGGCCAGTGATTAAAGAAGGAATAATTGAACAATTTTAAATAAATATTTCATACAAGTTAGTAGCTGATTAAATTTTGATTATTAAATGGATTATTTACAATTTAATTATATGTTTACATTAAAGACCAAATCTCTTCTCGGTTTTTGTGTTTTGGACCACACAAATCCTGCCAGTGTCATTTTAACAACTTTTCTGGAGTTACCTCTTGACCTCAAAGAGCAATATGTGCTCGTGACGTTACGTGACAGATACGAATATGTCAAAATTGACAAATTACGTCAGCGTGGTGGAATATGTCCGGCTAGTGTTGAAAATAACTACTGCAATTAGCGGTGTTCCGGTAGCCAGTTTTCAATCCGTTACGTGCGTCACCGTCCACCACATAATCGCTTTAACCAAAGATCCGGCTTCAAGATGAGTAGGTTCCTCGAGTTTTTAATCGAAATCTATTTTTTATACGTACAATAACGAATGGGGGAACATATTTTGTCAAGGTGCCTAAAAAGTGGTCGAAAATCTGGCTGCGATAAAATAGATTTCGATTAAAACTCTGTGGACATAGTTATTTTGCAGCCGCATTTCGGGGAATAATTGTAAGTCACATTTTTCGTGTGAACTTCGACTAATGCACAAGTTTTCATGCCGTTTCAAGGCCTTGGACTTATCGGCTAGTACAGTAAATATACAAGAAATGATATATCACTTCTTGCAGTATATTTTATAATATGGCAAAATTGTCCGGAGTTCGCGTGCTGACAGATCAGTTAGTTCACGTGATCCGAGCGTGTTTGGAAACCGCTCGCAAACACGCTCCTAGCCTATTATTACATCTCCATTTTGTTGAAGGTAATTTGCCTTCGTGTGGTTCTGTTGAATTGACGACATTCACAAAAAATTTCTTGTTGTACGGCTTCGATTGAGTTTGCCAATCAATTCGCCAATGTCACGTTGATACGATAGGTTTTCATACGATAAGAAATTCAAACTGATTTTTTTTAGGAAATATTGATAGTTATTTTATCATATTGTAGCTCCAAAATATATCAAAATAAAAAAAGGTAAAAAACGGTTTGGCTGGAAATAAAATCGAACAAATTGCCATTTCGAATTTGGTTTGTCGAGTCAGATTTTACTAAATCGATGAAGCAAACATTTTTTAATGTGTGCAAGTCACTCGTATTGAATAATATATTAGACAAATACTGACGTGAATCACAAAGCACGATTTGTTTGTTGAATCATCAAATGCAGCATTAGTCGTCTGAACAAAGACCTGTCAAAAATCTAGCGTGACCTGGCAACTCTGGGCGGTTTTGGGATCGCGAGGTTAAAACCGATCTTATTCCATCACTTGATTGGATGTCTTGCCGGAAAAGTTCCTTCAATTCAAATTCAATTTCGACTGGATGGGCAAAGTTCACCAGCAGACATCCGAAAACAATCCAATCTTCACTTTTTCTGTTCGGACATTTAAAAAAAAATTATGATTTCAGTTTCGTAAATAATTTGTCATGATACGAGTTGATAATCTATGATGAATGGTTGAAAACTAATTCTCCATGGTAGTGTTTATTTATTTTAAACTGATTTTTAATCTATGTTAAACAAGCCGTAAAGATTAATGTGCGTAAAATTAGGTAAATTAGCCATAAAATCCTCGACTTATAGTTTTAGGTTATTATAGTTTAGTTTAACTTCAATGGGACTTTTCAAAGCGTTTCAAATAAATAAATCTCGATTTGTCTATGGCAAATTGCGGCAAGAGTATACATATTTCGAGAAAAACTTTTTCATTTAGTTCCATAAAGATCCACGTGTCACAGTTTGGCGCTAGCACTGGATTGAAATTGGATTCAAGTAAAAGTTCGAAGTGACATAACAATACATAAATCCCAAAATACGATTTAATAGACTCGGGAGTTGTTGACCCGCAGCTCTGACTGACTAGAGGAAACATCAAAATTTATACCTACACAACATAATAGTATATTTTTGTTACCGAAATAGTAATGACCTTTGTTATGGCATTAACGGTCTGTAGATAGTTATTACGAAATGCGTGAGTTACGGAAATTATACAACAGCTGTTGTTATCCACTGCTGTGACTCATGGGCTCTTTACGCGTCAATTATTCTTTTTTAATGGCCTAAGAGTATTTAACATCACTGACCTCACATTGTCGAAGACAATAAGTAAGACCCAATGTGTTTATTAAAAATAAGACTTGAAATCCGTAGCTTTCTCATTTGTAATATAAAATACTGAAACGCCTGAAAAAGGTTCGTGACGTGCCAAAATTAAAATAATATTTTGTTTCCAGTTAAAAAGCTTATCAACAAATGGCGTAATATCAAAGATTCCTACGTCCGACACACGAAACGTAAGTGTAATAGCAAAAAGGGCTACTTATACGCGACACAACTGTCCTTCCTAGACGATGTCTACAAGCTGAGTTTGAGCGATGATGATGAACAAAGAGGTGACACTTGGCCGAGCGACGACGAAGGGAAATTAAAAAAAATACTTTTCAAATCCATGTTCCAAAAGGACGAATCTATTTGGCAGAATGAAGACTCGTCAGAGCTTGCGAAAAAAAGAAAAACGGACAAAGAGTTTGTAGAGACGAGTTGTTCTGAGGGGTCGTATGCTGTAGACGAAGACAAATCGTTTTTCGACTCCCTCCTGCCCGCAGTGAGGGAGTTCACGATCGATCAGAAGTTAGAATTCCGTACTGACCTCATAAAACTTATCAAAACGTACAGAAGAAATGGGCGCCGATCGATAGGTGACTCAGACTGACTAGATTTTAGAGACAGACTATTTTAAATTACGCCTTTACCGGCAGTGTCAGTGGATCTTTATAAGCTGTGGGTCGCTTGAAACATAAACACGACAAGTGGGGAGTCCGCCGTCTTCCAAATACTTAACTAAAAACCGAGGCAAATCATCGAACAACGAAACAAAACTATTAAATATAGGCGGTAGAAATACAAATTAGAGTATATCATTCCAACTTAAGAGACTTAATTAATATAATTAATAAAATAGATACCTATTTTATGCATTGATTATTTCATTTCATAGTTAGCTATTTCCTCTGTTCAACTTATTTTCGCGTTTCGCATAAGCCGAATTCTTAAATTGCAGATCGTATATAAAGTGAAATATTTTATGGATATTTCACACAGCGACATCTAGTAACCATCTACTATGGGAACTAAACTAAATAACAGATAGGACTTTTTTTGTAAATACATACATATATATATATATAACACATATCGAAACCCAGAAACAAGTCAAACATAATGTTCGCAACACATCCTTGTTCTAAGTGGGAATCGAATGCACGACGTACAGAGCAGAAGGCAGAGCTACTGTCATACAGTGAAATATATGTATTTTCCCCAGAAGGGATAGACAGACAGCCTCATAAACATAGTTTAGTGAAACCTAAAATACCCCAGAACCTTTATGTGGATCATACTATTATGGCAACACAAACGGGACAAGTGATGAGCTCATGGCACAATTTCAAACCCACGAACTTAAGAGTACTGTGGCGCCATTGCGTAACACGGCGCAGACAATTCGTGTAACTTAGTGTCAATTTTTGTGTTTATATTTTTATATGTATGTTAGTCTGTAAGGTATTTATTATATGGGCCTGTTTTTAGTATTTATACAAAAAATGTAAGAAGCCTGAAATAAAGATTTATTATTATTATTATTATTATTAAAAAAAAAATACATTTCACACAGAGGCAGCTAGCCCTAAACTAAGCAAAGCTTGAAACTAGATCACTGATACAATATTTATAGTACCTACTTTACTATAAGTATTGTACATAATTGTGAATTGTCTATGTTAGTCAAGCAAATGGTCGAATCGAACCCGCGACCTGCAGCGCTGAAGGCAAAGCTTACCAACTGAGTTGGGAGTCGAGTCAAACTGCACAAACACTGACAACCAGATATATTAATCATTCCATAACAGATCAGCAAGTTAATTGGCGTAGTGCCTAGTTCTTTATACTAAAATATCAATAACTTTGAATTACTTAACTCTCTCCGTCTATACTTCGCTGAAAAAGATATTTTATCTCCCCATAACAAAAATAATACTTTTGGCGCGTAGAACCTACATGGTCTACATAAAGATTTTACGCGCCAAATTTATTTTCAATGGAATAATTTAAATAACGAACAAAAATATCTCATTGGCAACAAGTCATAATAGCTATTGTTGCTAAATAATAGCGCTCGGGCTGGCAACGCCGCGACACTTTCACGCGGCGTTGCCAGCCCGGCAATCGATAGCGCGGGGGGGTGAGGTGACCCCACAATCTACTATGGAAGATAGATACTACGTACGTATTAAAATAAAACAACACGTGTTCTGTAACTTGAGTTGACATTACATAGGTAGGTGTTTTCAGGGTAAGGTGTTTGTACTGCAATTCGAAGGAATGATTTCATCGTTAAAGAAGTTTAAAACTAGAGCATTATTATTTGGTGTTATGAATTAAAAGATAATTTGACTCTTCTATTTTTAAAATTATATTTCAAATTTGGAACACACGATCTTGTTTCGTAAAATTTTCGTGAAGCGGAAAATGTAGTCTACAGTGAAATGTAATTCTGTTCGCTGGTAAAAGCAGAAATAACTTCACGCTCTTTCTCATAAAGGAGTAATCAGAGCTTCAATGGGTCAGTAAATGGCTTAAATAAAGAAGCGCTTATTAAGCTTGCTTAGATGTCCTTTACGGAGCATTAGTAAAGCAACCTTTCACCCGGTACTTTGAATGGCCTAAGTAGCAAATGAACTAAGCGCTTCCGTTCCTCGGAGGGCACGTAAAGATATCAGTAACTATACTAGTCAACGAGCCATGTCGGACGCCTTAAACTAGATCAGAGCCTACATCAGAGCTGGCTTCCTCACACGAAAGATAGCATTAATCTTGCGAGTTAGGTATATCGTGGGAACATGCATTAAATAGTGGAATAAAAGATAGTGGAACTAAATAACTCATTAATTGTAATAAACTGCAGTAATTGTAGTTAAAAACACTGAGTTAGATGGAGGCATCCGTCTATTGGGACCACTAGGCATTGGGACTGCGGTCCGAGTAGGAATACATTTTTGAATATATCGACTGGGACCGCAATCCACGTGATCTATATTGTACATTCGTCGTCAGATATTTGAGTAGATCTGAAATAAATACGACAATAGTAGTTCATATATATATGTAGTTCTTGGCTCAGTAGCTTATTTGGGTCTCATCTTCGATAACTGACCGGGGCACAGCGTGATGATCTTGAAGTTTGTTCTCAGGTCATGGGTGTTTATTATGTTTTTACATGCTATCTGCGATGCAGGAATCCTGGATGCTGCGTTGACGTATTAAACGTGTTTTTTTTTTTTAAATTGACTTTCTTATGAGGCAGAACTTTGCTTGACAATTTCTTTCCTCTATATGAATTCTATTACAAATCTACAAAAACGGTTCGATTTCGTAGAAGGGTTGGTACCATTAGAATCCCTACACGTATTGTACACCAAATTAAACAATAGTTTAATTAAAGAAATCTTATCTAATTGTATGATTTGATACAATGGGCGGTCTTATCGCTATAAGCGATCTCATACAGCCAACTTTGCATGGACAAGAAGTACAATATCAGAAATGTATACAAAGCCAAATTTTCGTGCTAACGAAATGTCTGAAATTCCCAAAACTTTATATTTCAGTAAAAAATTCGGATCACTTGGTATCTCCCAGAAAGTTGGGGACCAATTTGAAAGCCAATTTTGTGAATCTCACCAGGGCAGTAGTAAAATCCGCTTCGACGACCGGTTCTGCTGTTTTTATGTACGTTTTAAACTAATTTTAGTATTATAATGACATGAACTTACGGATAATATTGGTAGCCATTGCAAATAACCTAACAAGATTCCATAGAATATAGTTTTCAACACTTTCCAAAGGAGGTGGCTATCAATTTGGTTTTTAACTCAGAACTGTCATTTATAAACAGATGTGGATTTTTTTACACTCATACCTCTTCACTAGGATTTCCTGTGTCGCAGATGGCATGGACAAACACAGAAAAACAAGACAAAAACCAATCGAACCCGGGACCCCTCGCTTCAAAGGCACGGCTACTACGAACTAAGCCACGGAGGTTCCATACCCAAAGGGTAAAACGGTAAAACGATGCTAAAGCGAGGCGAGTGCGCAATTCGCTCGCAGCGAGCGCGTGGCGGGAAGCGTCATCGACGCCATTTTGTTTATGTCGCCATTTTGCGTTCAACAACCCCACTCCACTTCAATCGCACGCCGCGAGCTCATCGCTTTGAATTCGCTCGAAATCGCCAGTGTGATGAGGCACTAAGCTGTATTCGTTCCATGAACGACGTGTATCGGAAAACGTGGGCAAAGGTCATGGCCTAGATTTCCAGGTCGATCGTGACCTATATTGCTAGGTTACCTATATAGCGAATCGGACAGTAGATAATACAGATGAGGTCTGTTGTCAGATTTTGCAAAAACACGAGGGATATTTTTTGGGAGACAATAAATAATTATTCAAGGACATTTCACGCCATCTAGCCCCAGACTAAGCACAGCTTGTACTGTGGGAATTAGATAACTGTGACAATATATTGTGACAAGCCAAAATCAAATATTATTGCCACTAAATCCTGAAAATAATCTTGAAACGACAGTTTTTTAAAGTAATATGTACCCACAAGATATCGCGTTCTTATTACTAAGCTTAGCACTTGTTCAAACTGTTTCCGACCCTCCATAGGTAGGAGAATAAGTATTATTATAACTTCCTATAATATATTACTTCTAGCAATTTCTAGCTACTCAGGCGTGGCCGCAATTTCTTATACATATATATTTTAAAAACTTAGGATTTTAGAAAAAAATTGTTATATAAATATAATTTACCCTTTTAACTTCTAACGAGAAAATATCAAATAATTAATGCAATAAAATTACATAAAAGACACTTCTAGCAATCTAAATTAATATCACACTAATATTTAGAAGTTTTTATGTATGTGTTTTTATGTATGTGCGTGTATGTATATTTGCTACTCCTCCACGCTCACAGCTCAAGGGATTTGCATGAAATGTGGTACCAGGATAGCTTATATCCGGAAAACCGGGTAAAAATAGGTAGCTAGTAAGTATAATATTATGTCTAGTACGTAAAATATTATGTATGGCTTTCATAAAGCAAAAGATAAAGAAAGCGACCCGCCTGGGTAATATGGGGATGTAAAAAATACATCAAAATTTTCCTTTTGTACTCACTGAACGTGTTTATGGGCAAATTAAGAATAATAATCATTACAACAGAAAATATTTTTTTTTAATTCCGAATTTTTATTCACCAAATATTTTTTTCATCCAATTATTCAAATTACTGTTATTAACGAGACATCTATTTATCGCGAATAGATTAGTAATTTCGATACTTGTCAGTGATTCCTACCTGACCTATTTGTATAAAGATATGCCCAGTATAACGGACACTGTTATAATGGCCAATAAAAATAAATGTGAAAGCGTTAATCTATTACGGGAGCCCGATCCGGATTGGTATTTTACAGACGTACCAATTCAAAATAAAACCAAGCCAGTCTTAGATAAGTAAAACGAATTGGGTCATCTACAAATGGAATAGCAAACAGTCTGGTGCATTTATCGTTTAAAAATTGACAAGTCCTCGATTCAATGGCCCCTCGCAAGTGACGTAAACATGCAAGCAACTTTGTACCATCAAATAAATAATAATAGGAGTGCACGAAGCGGCAACGCCGCGCCCGTGGCCGGGCGGCGCGGAGCGGCAACGCCTCGATCGATCGAGAGTCCGCGCCAGGTTATCTGTTTGTTCTGATGTTTGTTCTCGAGTTCTGAACTTTGTCGAACTGTATCGAATGGGACATAATTGGATAGATAAGTACGTATGTATATCATTTACGTCGTAATATGGAACACATGGATGAAATTCATATTATTAAATTTCCGGACCACACAGCTTTGTTGGTAGTAATTTTGCCCGCGAATGGCAAACTTTGTGCGATGAGCTCATCACGCAAGATGAGTGTGACGTCTGTTCTCGGGTGTTTTGTGAGCCAGGGACAGGGAACAGGGAAGGGAATTCAACTTCAATGATATTGAGAAACAATAAATTATATTCAAATTTAGAAGAGAATATTTCAATGTCTATGGTGCTGATTCTATTAGTGTCACAGACATAAATTTGTGTCGTTCTGTTTCATATGAACTAAAAGTGGCACAAGCCGTGCAAAGCTAAAAGAAGAGAAAAAAAAAAAAAAACTAAAAGTGATAGCAATAACTAGAGCTGTCAAACTCGGGTTCAGTTCAGTTTGCTTCCAACAGAATTGACATAACTTGACTGGCACAATGCACAAGCCGTGCCACAAGAAAAAAAAAAGAATACATTTTTTTTTAAATAAAAATCGTCTTCCTTTGTCACCATTCGTCTCCTCATACTCAAATATGTTATTGCAGTGGAGTTTTATTTATATTAAACAAAAATGTAAGTCATCGCAATTGTATGCGAAGTGATGACTGGAACCCAGTCATAGATAAGATATCTAGTAAGATTAGCTAATAAGATAGCTAGTAAGATAGGTATTTTATCGAAGTTAGTACCTAGGTTAGGTATTAATTACCTTAGGAACATGACAGGATATGCCTCTACCAACAGTATTCATACAAAAAAAAGTGGACCCCCCAAAACATCTGCTCAGCTGTGGTGTCACGTATGGCTGCCGTGCTCCGGACGAACGTAACACAAGTTCTACTTTCGTACCACCCGGGGGAGACGTAGGGAATCTATGGGTACACCAACGGACTATGACAAGCTTTGCCCGCGGTTTTGCCCTACCCGTGTGGTATTCAGAGTGTATGCAGTCTATGTACTTCCTCTGGATGCAATATACCTCTTGCCAAGATCCTCATACAAACTTTCATCTAATTTTGCTCCCTTCAAGTATAATATTAGCGATAAAAAGAATTCATCATAATCAGTTTGCATTAATAGTACCTATGTGTTTCGCTCGGTTTTTTTTGTACATTTTTGAAGTAACAGTAGATTACCAATCATAAAAGTACCACAAAAATTTACAAGATGGCGCTGTATTAAATTCTTCATAACCTTTTGTTTTGTTAAAATATACAAGAAACACAGGTAAAATTAAACAGCCAAACCCTATCTAAATACAAAATTTCATCAAAATCGTTAGCCGTTTTAAATATAATTTGCTCGTTTAAAGTAATAAGATTAGTGAGCTTAAACAATACTTCAGGAATATGGATCAATTATATTTATAGATGAGGAAAATATTAATCAGCTCGCTAGTTGGCGGCCATTACGTGACTCATTTAGCAAATCGACACGTGTTAACAGAAAACGCAATATTGCGGAAAATTATATATTAATTAGCAATTATAGGTATTTAGCAATACATAAATGTTGGTAAATAAATTCATGATATGCCTATTGCTGTGTGATATTTGATGGTTTAATGTTTTTGATGAGAGACGATGTCAGCATGACTTGTATGTACGCTGTCCCATGCCATCATGTTTACCATATTAACTGTGATTAAGTGGTCACCTCCGCCATAACAACAGCAATACGAGTCCGTGGCTTAGTTAGTAGAAGCCTCCGAAGCGAGGGGTCCCGGGTTCGATTCCCGGCTGGGACACACTTTGTGTGGTGAGCATGAAGTTTGGTCTCGGGTCTTGGGTGTTTGTCTTGTGTTTGTCCATGCCATCTGTGACACAGGGAATCCTAGTGCAGGGAGGAGGAGAATCCGACCACGGGGTCGTCAACGGATATAGGTAGGTAGTCGGAGAACTTGGTTAGAAAATTGCTACACCTGTTTTGGCCAGTTACGCGGAACATTCCAGACTGTAATATATCAAAATTGATTAAAATGCCTTCGAGCTAAAGAGTAAAATCGATATCAAATCAAACACTTCGAGAAGATACATAAATTCACGCCTTTTCTCCTATAGGTTAGGCGTCTCAATGGGCTACATTTCACCTCGTGGATTTCACTATCGTGGGAACGAAGATATGTGACTCATTGCATTGCAGCCATTTCGATAACAATAACTACTTTTCTGAGGTAAAATAAATGTTGACGTCAGTAAAGCAGACATATATTTCATTTACGTACTTTGAAGAAATTGTGCTAACACTTTTGCAAACGTTTTCACCGTCCCTACCTGTCTGTGTCAATTTCGTAAGTAAATAAAGCAACATTGTATTCGCATCCGCCATTTCTTTTTATAAATATTATATAAGAACAGAGGTACACGTACTTTGAACGCAATTACTTACCCAGTTTAAAAATATAAAACTTTTTAAATAAAGAACATCCTTTCTACGCAGGTTCATAAATTAGTATAAACATTAAACACAGCTGATATTCTCAACACCGAGCGCGGCGTTGCCAGCTCGGCAGCACACCGACTATCACGTATTCGGTGGCGCTGCGTTGCCGCTCCGTGCACGGACACGAGTAAAATTCGAATTTCTTGCTTTGCGACGTAAACCGAGTATGCCTGGTATTCTATAACGGTTTTTTAACTTAATTGCGAACTGGTTTATTGATTTTTGGTCTTGTCGTAATTGGTGGTCTCGCACCCAACTGGTTTGAAAGTTCGCAATTTTGGCGATAATTAGTCTGTAGATGTAGACAATGGCCTCGTTATTCACGATTTCACGTTTTTATAAATGTGAGGAACATGCCACATAAGTTTTCATCATTTTAGTTTAATTTCTGTAGACCAGAAGGCACCTTAACTAGCCAACACAATTCACCACTTATGTGTGGAAAAACAATGCTAAGCTGTCATTAGCTAACCACTAGTCAGGTCTACGCTATCACGATGGGAGTTTAACCTACGGGGAGAAAAGTGGTCAATTGAGGCCATTTCTACCTCTTTGGGAATAATGGCGTGATTGTAATTGAAAGTATAAGGACTATCGTCTATCTTGTTACTTAGAAAAATCAATATCAATTGACTTTAACTTAACTTTGTTAGTTTCGCTAAAACTCTAAAACGGCTGGACCGATTTGGCTAATATATATTTAGTTGTGTTCGTAATAATCAGTACAAGGCTTGTGTAATATAATTTCTTTGGAAAATTCACGGGAAACGTCGAAAATCGGGAATAACTGAAAGATCATTTTCCTATGGGATTTTTGACATTACTTCAGTTTGACAGCCGATTGTCAAATTGTGAAGACAGGACAACATCTGTCAGGTCAGCTGGTTGTATATAAAACCGATGTCAAACGAAAGTTTGGACGCGACAAAACCACGGATTGCTTCCACGAGTTCGGATTACGCGAATACAAATCGATAATGGCTCTTGAAATACCGCAGGCAGGGATTCAGCAATTAATTCATGCACAAATAATCACGAATTCTGCTATATTTTGATGTTCTACGGACGAACACGTAATCAATTTAAGCATTTAGATCTTCTGGGTAGATAATAATATATTTTAGAATACTTATATACTTCGTTCTAGAATTCCTTCTGTCACCAATACAAACACCAAAGACAGAGTAATAACTTCATAAATTTTAAAACTATCATGGTTATCAACATTATTATTCGTGTTACCGAGATATTTACCATGATTGGTGAGTTTTGTAGACTCCCAATATTTCGACGCAGTTTCATGCGTCATGATCCCGGGCAAACTGGCAAAACTCACGAATCTTGGGAAATATCTCGGTAACACGAATAATAATAATTTCATGTTTAACAAAGCATGCCCCGGAAATCGATCCAGGGACCCCTCGCTACGGAGCCGTTGTGCATTCAATCTCAAGTCTAAACTTGTGCATGTATGTAGTGCAGTTTCGTGGGTGTTGTGTGTGCACGCCATCTGCGACACAGGGCACCCTACAGTATAAGTGTAAGCGATTATTACAATTAGAAGAAAGTGCTCTCAACTACAGTGAGACTTAAAATGACCTTACCAGTAGTTTTCTTTCGTAAAAGTAAGTCAAATACCAATCAGTGGTTCCACTCTTGCTGTTCGACAGTAGACGAGCGGCACGTGACACGAGCTGCACTCAAATCCACTAGTTATGAATCGCTATCTACCTTATCAGCCGATAGGTATAAACGAGGTCAGGTCAACGATCTAAATCTGGAGCAGACGTCACGTGGCTAGGCACCTATTCTCGTGCCGTTAATGAAAAAATCAATAAAAGAGAATGGTGTAGTTTTAACTTTAAACAGGACGCTTGTTACATAGCCGTTTTCCACGCCATATTGGAATACATCAAAACGTAATCTTGTTGTTTTGATTTCAAATTTTACATTTCAGGTATGGAGTTTGAGTATCGAAGAACTTGAAATTAAAATACATTTATTAACCACAATATCGTGGTATTTGGTGAACTGATTTGAATTTCAGACATGCCGCTATAGAACCTTACGCGATCTTTGAATCTCGTATAAATTTAGTCAAAGATCAGAGCGGCAAAGTTGTTTGTTAAAATGTATTGAGTTTGAATATATTTTTCTATTTCTCGATACAAGGCTATTATCGAAGCATGTAAATAAACTAACACAGTATAAGAAAAAGTTACCGCCAACTCATTGCGTATTCATCACGTTATTTATTACTGTGAGTCAGATGCCAAGATTCATTGTAAGTGTGGTAGCCGTTTAGAAAGTTAGATGGAAATTTAATAGAAAGATGCAGAAGCAGAAACAGGTATTCATGATAAATCATTGTGCAATTTGGAGAAAGAGATTTGTTTTTATGAAGTCTGATAGTCGCATGCTAGAGACCCTCACCTTCAACGTCTTCAAATTTTATATTCGTAGCTTTTGTAAACTTGTTTCTTAATTTCAGACAAATTGGCCATGTTATGTCAGAGCTTCTGATTTTTTTAAGGAAGTAGGTACAAATTCGTAGTATTATTAGACTTTAAAACGCGTTAATATGAGTAAGAGGTATTGTTTTATGATCAGACGTGATAGCAGTCACATACATGAAAGAAGTCTGAATCATCGGAATATTTAATAGTCTGCACACCAAGTGATGGATATACTCGTACGTCCTAATATTAGTAGGAACAATAGATAATTAACGATTAAAGAATCAATACCTAATTATGCCGACGCAGAAGATAGTGCGGATAATTAGTTATCTTCATATAATTACCGATTTAATTAACGTTAATGGCGATTCATGAGTGCTTTTCGAGACAACATTATGATTTCCAACATTATAATTAATTATTTAATTAACAAAGCCAGGATAGAAAACCCAGAAGATCCAGTGTGGAACGAAAATATTTTATTCGACAGCGTAATGGGAAATACTGATAGTGGCTCATATGTCGTAAGCTGTGAAACAATACATTGTATTGTAGGCCAACAACTTGGCTCGGTATCCATGCCATTTTGCCGCATGCCAGCGGAAGCAAAACAACATTAGGATTATTGTACTCTTTGACAGCGTCTCTGGCTAAGCTCGGAAATGTCATAACATTTTATTTCATCACAAGTACACTGCGCATTTTTGTGACAAGTTATTTCTATCCGAAGGCTGAGAGTCCACACAAGAATAGTTCCATATTTTTGCAAGTAATACTAGATATTTAGATAGATGTTTATTAATTTTTTTTTAAATTTTGAAACTATCATGCTTATGACCATTATTATTCGTGTTACCGAGATATTTGCGCGGGACCATGACGCATGTAACTGCGTCGAAATATCGGGAGTCAACAAAACTCACAAATCATGGTAAATATCTCGGTAACACGAATAATAAAATAGATTTTTATTGTTCGTAAAACTAGGAAATACATGGTACTGTAGTAATAAATCATAACAATAATATGAGCAGTCCTCTAGTTTTTACCTTTCCGGTTTACAAACATTGATATACATATTAACGGCAGTCAAATTACTGAACTCCTAAAATTCACAGAGACTTAATTTCGATGCAAGTAATATTAGTCACGTTATTTTTATAAGCTAGCCGTATAATTACATTCCTTCTCTCCGTGCGTCGATATCCTCACTGATGAAGGTGACCTTTGTAAAGGACTTGGTGTGTACTATTTGTCTCCATCGGGGTCGGTTCTCTGCTTAGCGGATAGCGTCGCTCATGCTGGAGTCGAGTACTGAGCGGATTTGATTGCTCCAACGCATTCGAACCACTAGTTTATAATTAATAGTTCACAGAATCTAGGATAATACGATTGCACCGGCAGAAAAATCGGGTTCGGTCCGTTCTCACCCCGTCCCGTATTCACCCGGTCCGTTCTCCCCCGATTTGGTTTAGGTACGATCAATTTTAGTCGAAGCAATCTTTTACGAAAAGTACTGGCAGCAGACAAATGTGTTCGGCTTTAGTAATGTAATATTTGTATAAAAAATGTTTTAATCGGGGGGAGTACGGACCGGGTGAATACGGGACTGGGTGAGAACGGACCGTACAGGAAAAAAATCCGGCGATACCGTGTTAGTCATAATTGAATGTCTTGGACATTCAATTTTGAGCTTGAGGCCCTCACCTGACGCTTGGAAGAACTTGCAGTTGACACGATTGGCGAAATTCATTTTTTAACTGAACCTACTGAATGCTCTGTTCTATGGTCACGAAGTGATTTCATTTATCCACATCGTATTCAGAACATGACAAATTTGTTATTAGGTCGTTAGGATATGCCGGTTTCTTTACGATGTTTGAGAACGATGTCCCCCTCGCATAGCAGAGTATTCCTGTGCCACAGAATAAAAAGTGTTTCGTCAGTAAGAAAATTGCCGTTTTTTCCTGCGACTGTCACGCTCCCAGACATGGCCAGAATAAAATAGGACAGAACTGACACAAATTCTTTGAGCAAGTGCGTAACTGGTTCCAGTTGGCTGCGTCCGGCGATTGCTCGACGAAATTATAACGTAACGGATAATTAGATAGTGCGGATAATTAGTTATCTTCATATAATTACCGATTTAATTAACGTCAATGGCGATTCATGAGTGCTTTTCGAGACAACATTATGATTTCCAACATTATAATTAATTATTTAATTAACAAAGCCAGGATAGAAAACCCAGAAGATCCAGTGTGGAACGAAAATATTTTATTCGACAGCGTAATGGGAAATACTGATAGTGGCTCATATGTCGTAAGCTGTGAAACAATACATTGTATTGTAGGCCAACAACTTGGCTCGGTATCCATGCCATTTTGCCGCATGCCAGCGGAAGCAAAACAACATTAGGATTATTGTACTCTTTGACAGCGTCTCTGGCTAAGCTCGGAAATGTCATAACATTTTATTTCATCACAAGTACACTGCGCATTTTTGTGACAAGTTATTTCTATCCGAAGGCTGAGAGTCCACACAAGAATAGTTCCATATTTTTGCAAGTAATACTAGATATTTAGATAGATGTTTATTAATTTTTTTTTAAATTTTGAAACTATCATGCTTATGACCATTATTATTCGTGTTACCGAGATATTTGCGCGGGACCATGACGCATGTAACTGCGTCGAAATATCGGGAGTCAACAAAACTCACAAATCATGGTAAATATCTCGGTAACACGAATAATAAAATAGATTTTTATTGTTCGTAAAACTAGGAAATAGATAGATAGATAGATAATACTTTATTGTACACCAGATGATAGGGTTAACAAAAACATTTAACATAAAAAACAGTACAAAGGGCGGTCTTATCGCTAGTAAGCGATTTCTTCCAGACAACCAAATGGACAGGTTAGCATGGAAATTATATGGGGTATTCAAGTGTACCTACTGACAAATAAGAAATTTCATAGTTTAGACATTATAATAATATGATAAAATACTGTAATAATAAATAACTATACATATATAAATAAATAATATATAAAATAAATATATATATATATATTGTATATATAAATAAACATATTTAAATGTAATTATGATGATGATGACGACCTTAACTAACTATCGGCATAAAGACAAATAATGTTCTTTTAACAATGACTTAAATATTTGAAGTGATTTGGCTTGCCTTATACTTACGGGAAGTGCATTCCACAGAAGAACGGCATGGACAGTGAAAGAATTCGCGTAATAAGAGGAGGAGTGAATAGGAGTTTGTAATTGAAGAGTTTCAGTGGAGCGAAGATCCCGGGAATGAGATAGATGTAGAAATTTAAAGCGTTCTTTGAGATAAGGCGGAGTTGTTGGAGCAAATAAGATGTTGTAAAGAAGAGTAAGAATGTGAGTATTCCGGCGAAGGCGGATAGGTAACCACTTGAGCTTGGCTCGATATTCGGAGATATGGTCATACTTTCGCAGACCAAAAATGAAACGAATACAGTAGTTTTGCAGCCGCTCAAGTTTGTCAAAGTGAAATTCAGTTAGATCCAGATAACAAGCGTCAGCGTAATCTATAATAGGAAGTAAGAGAGACTGTGCTAGCGAGATTTTGGTGGCAATGGGTAAAAAGTTTCGTAACCGTCTGAGCGAACCAGAAGCAGCAAAAATTTTACGGCTAACTTCGCCTATTTGTGCATCCCATGACAGTTGCTTATCAATGATAACCCCTAAATTTCTTACTGTTTTACTAAATGGTATAATGGCACCATCAAAAACAACTGAAGGTATATGCGGCCAATCAACTCCAGAAATCATTCTGGAGCCCCCTATTACAATCGCTTGTGTTTTTAATGGATTAACAGTGAGACCATATGATTTGCTCCAGCATGAAATACGATGTAGATCAGCGTTTAATGCGTTTACGGCATCCGGTAATTGATCAGGCGAAGCCTGCGTATAGATCTGGAGATCGTCTGCATAGAGGTGATAGGATGAAGATAATTGTTCGGATATTGAATTTATAAATATAGCAAAGAGAAGAGGAGATAAAACGCCGCCCTGTGGTACACCAGCGGTTATATCACACCACGACGAGAAAGTCTCATCGATGCGTATACGCTGCCGGCGCCCAACTAGGTAACTACGAAACCAATCAATTACCGTTGGAGATATGTTAAGAGAGCGAAGTAGACCTAAGAGAATATCGAAATCAACATTATTAAATGCGTTACTGAAGTCAAGTAGGGACAGTACAGTAAGCTGACGATCATTCATACCATCTCGTATGTCATCAGTTATTTTAAGCAAGGCTGAGACGGTACTGTGACCAGGACGAAAGCCTGATTGAAATGGATTGAGTAAATTATTTTTGGTAAGGAAGGAACTTAATTGTTGGTGAACGAGACGTTCTAAAACTTTAGAGAGAAATGGTAGTATAGAAATTGGTCGATATTCTGAGAATGAAGATGGTTTAGGTTTTTTAGGGATAGGGGTTACTAGAGCTTCCTTCCAAATTGTAGGAAATATGCCATTGGATACGGAAAAGTTCAGGATGTGACAGATGATGGGAACGATTTGGTCAAGGATGGGAACAATCATATTGCGGCTGATGCAATCGCCACCAACAGCATTGGACGCAATAGACGATATGCTCTTCTTAACATCACAATCGGCAAATCGAGTAAAATCAAAAGGTGTATAGTCAGGAATTGGGATAGAAGAAAGATATTGCAATGTTCTCTGTTTAATTTGCCCGTCGAAAGCGGTAGACGAAGTAAAATGCTGGTTAAGTGAATTAATATTGAGATCTTGTGGGACGTTATCTTGAGTAGACTTTCCAATTCCGAGTGACTTAAGAAATTTCCAAACCTTAGCAGGATCTTGCTGGTTTTCAATGGAATTATGAATATGTCGGCGTTGTGCGTCCCTACACACTCTATTACAGCGATTCCGGACGGTGATGTATAGTTCTATATTTTTATCAGACGGCTTATGCTTCAGTTTTGATTTGGCTACAAGTTTTTTGTGCATTTCAGATCTGATTTCTTTTGTTATCCACGGTGCGGGTAAATGTTTTATCTTGATTGATCGAAAAGGCGCATGTACATCGTATAATTTTGTTAAAATCAAATTAAATTGCTCAATTTTTACATCAACAGAATCAGACTCTATTATGGGTGACCAATCAGTATTTTGAGCATCCATGCGCAGTTTTTCCAAATCCATACCACCAAAATTTCGCTGCAGAATAACTTTAGGCTTGACTTTAGGTGGACGGACTTTATATGAAAGAAATAACAGATCATGACAAGAGAATGCATCTGCCGGACATTGACCATAACTGGCAACGTGCGGTGCAGAAGATACGATAATTAAATCTAAAAGAGTTGGGTTTGAATGTAGTGGGTGATGAGTGGCATTTAGCGGAAGTATTGATAAGTTGCAGGCCTTTACTATGGATTGGAGAGAGGAAGATCTAGAGTCTTGTTTCAACAAGCATGTGTTAAAATCACCCATGATAATAGTGTGGTCATAAGAAGGGGAAAGGTCTTCTAGGAGCTTTTCAAAAGAAAGGAAATAGTTAATGCGAAGGGAAGGACAATAAAATACTCCCAAAAGAACCTTGCGCTGAGAAAGAGTGACTTCAATAAATAGATGCTCGCCAGCATTAGGCGGTGGAGGCTGCGTTGACATACTGACGATGGAGAAAGGAATACGCGTGCGGAGATATATGGCGACGCCACCACCACCACTGCCTGTGCGGTCGTTGCGAATTAATTGAAACCCTGGTAGTGAGTATGAGATTGACGGGAGACATGGCTTTAACCAGGATTCAGATACTAAAATTGCATGGATATTTTTGTTATCTAAGGACGCAAGTAAATCTGGGTAATGAGCCGGAATACTCTGTGCATTAATATGAAGGACATTAAAATTTTTAGGAAAGTCGCAAAAGAATGAATCTATGGATTGGGAAAGGGAAGGAATACTGATGAAGCTGTCATCAGATTCACCGTCAGTTAAAGAAATGTAATCATTGCTATCAGAACTATCATCGCTATGTGTCATCAACAAATAAAAAATAATAATAAGATATAAAAAATAATAATACCTACTATAAGGTAGGTAAAATATAAATATTAAAATATATGTAAATATTACTAAATATATGTCACTAAATTCTTAGTATTCATGGTCACCTGCCACTTGTGTCATCCAGCAAGAAAAGTATAGATTTGAATAACAAAATAATAAAAAAAAAATAACAAGCTACTAGTAGAAATAAAAAAAATAAAATTAAAAAAAAGTAATCCAATTCAAACAACTTTGGCATTGACATTGATAGACAGAAAAATAAAGGGCTGAGAAAACAAAGTGACATTGACAAGTCAATTGCCTAACGAAATATGCCATAACCATAAAAGAAAACAAACAAAACAACTCAGGGTGGAATAATGCGGTAGGAAGTGAAACATTGGATGTTACCCTAACTTTCTTACCGACTAAAGTGACCTTTGAGATAAATGCATTACAAAGTTTTCGGATCACACTTTCTTCACGACTCTTTTCGCTTTTGCGACCTCCTTGACTACTATTGCCGGCTTTTGAGTTTCTGCTGGCCGGACATCCACAGAGTTGAGGTCCTCCAGGCATTTCACCCGATGCCGTGTTCCGTCAGCTCCCAGGACGTAGATTGTGCCTTCCATGGTCCAGCATCGCGCTACACCGAAGCGTTCGCGTGCGGCCATAAAAGTGTCGTGCCTCAACTTTGTCAAGAACTCGGACACAGTAATACCTGAGCCCTTCAATTTCGACTTGGCAGACCAAAGGCTGCTACGGACTAACATATCTCGCAGCTTGATTAGTATAGGCCTGGGATGATTTGATGAAGTAGACCGGCCCATTCTGTGGCATCGGCTGATGTCATTACCTGAGAAACTGGCCAGTTTGAACCGATCCACTACTGTTTTCACAACAACATCAGTGATGTCTTCCTTTGGCTGCTCAGCTACTCCGTGAAGCATCAGGATTTTGCGCCTACCCCGCATCTCCAACTGGTCAACCTCTTGAGACAAGAATTCCATTTGACGCTGCAAGGCTTTAAAAGCCATAAGGGTGAAATCCTTGAACTCTGCATACTCAGCTGCAAGCCCTGCGATGGTGGATGGTGTTGCTGTCTTCTGCAGGCTGCTCTCAAACTGTGTCATCCGCTGGCTGAGTGACTTGAACATCTCAGTCATGGTTTGTTTGATGTCCTCCATATTGAATTCGTTCCAACTTTGTATGTGAAGTGAAAAGTGCCTTTTTATGATGTGGATAGTAATGTAGCTCCTGGATAACACTGGATGGCAGGTGTGTGAAGTTAATTTATTACTTTTTGCATAAAACTTCTTTCCAAAACAAGTATTTTTATTATTAAAATGATTAAATAGTCAGAGAGAGATGACAATTGTTTTACACACCTACCCCCGAAAAAAAGTTCTTCAATACATGGTACTGTAGTAATAAATCATAACAATAATATGAGCAGTCCTCTAGTTTTTACCTTTACGGTTTACAAACATTGATATACATATTAACGGCAGTCAAATTACTGAACTCCTAAAATTCACAGAGACTTAATTTCGATGCAAGTAATATTAGTCACGTTATTTTTATAAGCTAGCCGTATAATTACATTCCTTCTCTCCGTGCGTCGATATCCTCACTGATGAAGGTGACCTTTGTAAAGGACTTGGTGTGTACTATTTGTCTCCATCGGGGTCGGTTCTCTGCTTAGCGGATAGCGTCGCTCATGCTGGAGTCGAGTACTGAGCGGATTTGATTGCTCCAACGCATTCGAACCACTAGTTTATAATTAATAGTATAATAGTATAATTAATAGAATCTAGGATAATACGATTGCACCGGCAGAAAAATCGGGTTCGGTCCGTTCTCACCCCGTCCCGTATTCACCCGGTCCGTTCTCCCCCGATTTGGTTTAGGTACGATCAATTTTAGTCGAAGCAATCTTTTACGAAAAGTACTGGCAGCAGACAAATGTGTTCGGCTTTAGTAATGTAATATTTGTATAAAAAATGTTTTAATCGGGGGGAGTACGGACCGGGTGAATACGGGACTGGGTGAGAACGGACCGTACAGGAAAAAAATCCGGCGATACCGTGTTAGTCATAATTGAATGTCTTGGACATTCAATTTTGAGCTTGAGGCCCTCACCTGACGCTTGGAAGAACTTGCAGTTGACACGATTGGCGAAATTCATTTTTTAACTGAACCTACTGAATGCTCTGTTCTATGGTCACGAAGTGATTTCATTTATCCACATCGTATTCAGAACATGACAAATTTGTTATTAGGTCGTTAGGATATGCCGGTTTCTTTACGATGTTTGAGAACGATGTCCCCCTCGCATAGCAGAGTATTCCTGTGCCACAGAATAAAAAGTGTTTCGTCAGTAAGAAAATTGCCGTTTTTTCCTGCGACTGTCACGCTCCCAGACATGGCCAGAATAAAATAGGACAGAACTGACACAAATTCTTTGAGCAAGTGCGTAACTGGTTCCAGTTGGCTGCGTCCGGCGATTGCTCGACGAAATTATAACGTAACGCGGCAATTATTTATTCGTCGGCCGTGACTGCCTGTCAAGGTTGGCATGAGCCTTGTATCTATATTACGCCAGTTTTTTCAATATCTCTATAATTATTGCTTTAAAATTGGATTTCGAAATTGTTGTTATTACGGCGGTCAATTGCTTCCTAAATTTTAAAAATTGGTTGAATTTTCGTTTTCTCAGTTGGTTAGTTTAGGCCAAAGATGGGTAGTCGGTAATAGGTACCTACCGACATTCCTGGGTTACCGCTCTGTGGCCAAACATTGTGTGTACCAAGTAGTACAATACATATACTAAACACTAGTTTTAAAACGTAATGAATGTCACAAAAGACCATCGTATTTCAAAAAGGCTTCATGTATACCATAACTAACATCTAACAACTAACATCTAACAATAAAACTAAAGAAAAATTTAACGGCAGCTACCGATGGAATTTACCGAGATAAAGCTGCTGCATCATTACTTATTATTCTTGGCAATTTAATTACATAGAAAATAAAATAACGCCCAAAATGTCCTTGGCCACGTAATCCGCGGCTTTACCAACCTTTGAAGAGTTTCCAAATGGCAGCCGGGCCGCAATAGACAGGGATTAGTCACAAGAATTCGCAGACTCTCACAAGTAAAATATCTTTTGGGATATTTGGGTTAGGGCGGATCAAAGCGGATTTTTGACCTGACTCCCATTTTAGTGGCGCCTACTTTGTCTTTCGAAATGTCACGGTGACAGTTGAGGCTTTTAGAGGAAGACAAGTTGGTTGAATGGAATTGGTTTTCGTTGCCGAGTGCGACTTTAAGACACTGGCAAGATTGTATTCTGACAATGACAATGATATTTTTTCTATTATTTGTACTCTATATTGCCGCAAATTAAGATAAAGATGATATACCTACTGTATGTGACTGAGATTTGGTTTTAAACTTGTCTTTGGTATATAAATTTAGTGTGTCAGTATGTACGTGTAGGTACGCACATACTGACACTATATAAGCTAACATAAATTTATATACCAAAGACAAGTTTAAAACCAAATCTCAGTCACATATAGTAGGTATATCATCCTTTTTAAATGACATCAGAGTTCCAATTTAAAAAATATAGTATTGTTAATTTGCGGCAATATAGAATACGAATAAAAACGTACGTTCTAGACTTTTAAAAGCAAAGCAAATCGCCGATGGTTCAACATTGATTTCTTAGCTTAATTGTGCGGCTAGTGCAACTCAATTAAGTCTATGACCTAATACACGTTACTCAAGGAAATATACATTCCTCCCACGTCTATTGAGACATTGAAACATATTTCTTATCGCCATTTATCACTTTTTGACCGAGATATCCGACAACGAATCCGATGAAAAGAAATCAATGATTTTAATCAGTCAATATGATACAACCAATGTCAGTATTATTTAACTCTAAAGAATCTAGTTATTATATATTACAACTACATACCTACTATGTAAAAATTGTTTATAATGACAAAACTTATCAAGATTTACTCATTTTGGGATCCTTTCCGCCTTGTGTCAGCCCGTCAATCTATCATATACGAAACGACCCCTTCTCAGGACCATAGACGTGTTGTAAAGATGAAATTAATAGGTACCAAGTCAAATTTAATTACAGATCATAGCTCCAAGGATCAAATGTGATAGTTTTTGTTATTTTTTTAATTTTATATGTTAGACACTGACAAGAGATGAGGTAAAAAGATCTTGAATTGCTCAAGGTCAAATCAACTACTCCGGTCTGGCTAGAGGCGAAGTAAAAGAGATCTTGAATTGTCCAAGGTCAATACTGCATCGGGTCGGGCCAGGGACGAGGTGAAAAAGACTGTGAATTTCTCAAGGTCAACTCTACTACTCCGGTCGGAGTAGAGACGAGGTGAAAGAGACTGTGAATTATTCAAGGTCAACTCTACTACTCCGGTCGGAGTAGAGACAAGGTAAAAGAGACTGTGAATTACTCAAGGTCAACTCTACCACTCTGAGTCGAACTAGAAACGAGGTAAAAGAGACTGAATTGCTCAAGGTCAGCCTACTACACCGCTCGGGCCAGGGAGGAGGTGAAAAAGAAATCTTGAATTGTTCAAGGTCATATTATTACTCGCATTGCTCTGTTACGGTGAAAATGTGTGGGTGACGGGCGCAAGAGGACTTCTAATATTGCCGGGGTGACCTAAATTGTATTGTTATTGTTACCGAGGTAACTTAACAACGGCTTTTAGGCCGTAGCTTCACTTTTGTCACGTTAAAAAAACATAATTGGTCGGAAATGACATACAAACACATTGTTGTGTTCAACAGTGGGCGGAAATCATACAGTCGTTGAATAGGTAGGTGAACTCTGACCTTCCAGCATGAAGTAATTGCTGTCATATGAATAATGAGCCTTCGTGGACGCCTCCTACAGAACTAGTAATTTAACTAAGAATAACACCGTATACAGTATATTCCCAAGGTTGAAGCGCCGAGCTCAATACTCGGTTAAACGAACAAAAAATAACCTGCCAAGTGCGAGTCGACTCGTGCACCGGGAATTATATAACAAAAAAATAAATAGACGGTTTATATTTTTTAGTGATAAAAATTTCCCGCTGAAAGATTGTGCGGTGAATCTGTTCTTGGGTTTTCGGCGTCCGTGCCACCTACGACTCAGGGAATCAGCACTAGGATATTATAAATACAAGCGCTTATTTTGTTGTTGTATCGTAAAGTCGCTTTGGAGACCTGTTACATCTTTAATCGAATATTACTTTCCTTACCGTACCAGCCTCTAATGTTCCCAATGCACGGACACCGGCCTACTCTCGATAATAGAGAGTGAATGGGCTTTGATCTACCACGAGAGCCCAATCCGGATTGGTAAATGTCACGTGTCGAATTGGTTCTAATACATGCCGGTTTCCTCACGATGTTTTCGTATGTAAAGCTAATGAAAAATTTGCTCTATTCATTAAAATATTTTCAACGGCAGTATGGAGTGACGATTTTTTTTAAATTCATTATAGGCCATCGTTTGACCGCTATCTCACCTGATGGTAAATGACGATGCGGTCGAAGATTATTATTATGATTATTACCATGCTGCGGGGGCATGTAAAAATGTACCTAAACTTTCATTCAACACTTCAACTAATAATCAGTATTACAGTATATTTCTATAACCTTATCAGATAATCATTCCAATCATTTACAGGAAATTGCAAATTAACGAATATAATATCAAGATTCAAGATTACTTTCCTTGTTTCCTTATATATTAAAGTTCTAAGATTCTTACAGTCCCTGGCAACGAGACACCTGGTGGGCTACTTTTACGGTTTCCTTTTGATACCGACAAATAGGTCCAAAGATGCATAACGATTCTATTTCTTCTGGGTCAAATGACAGAATAAACTTTAAAAAGCCTTAAGAACATCTATTAAAAATAAAACTATTGCCAAGGCAAAGATGTTTGGTTGTGTATATATCATTCTGTTATTATGTGTCTTTGTGAATAAATTATTGTATAATCGAATTTCACTTTGACCTTGAACCATTCGAAGTATCTTTTTTACATCGTCTCAGGATCCGGTGTCGTGAAGAGCATTCCGTAAGGTTTTTTCTTTATTCTTTCCACTGTTAGAATGCTCCGTTACTACTCTTGGCGTGGTTAGAATTGGAATTATCCGATCATTTTCTTATATTTTCTAATTGTAATTTTTCCTCGATTTGGTTGGAAAACTTACCAGAAAGAGATAAAGAAATCTTATTTCAACTGAGATTAGGTCTGTACTAGCCTGCCTAATGGAAAATATGATTTTAAGAATCAATTTAGCTTTACCGAGGCACATACGGGTATTTGATGGTTGTACCCTAAATAGGTCATAGGCAAAAACAAGACGGACTTTTTTAAGAGATTATTTTACAGATCCTGGAGAAATCTATGGCAAACATAGCATATAACATTTAACCATAGATACAATTCACCAAAAAATAGTTTTCAATACTCCGTGATGGAGAACGCAGTTCATCCGCTTGCATTAGCAAGGCCAAATACAAAACGCAATGGAGTGATTAATCCAAAAAACAAATAGAATGTTCTGTGTATGTATGTTGTATGTAAACAGCTTAGCATCTAACATTCTGTGACAGAGAAGAAACGTGTGTGCGAGCAATTGGGTATTTCGTCATTGACGGTAAGGCAATCAATTCAATAAGTATGCAGATGCTCTTAATTCCACAGGCCACACGAGACCGTTTTGATTGGTACGAAGAGAATTCTTGGCAGGCTTTTTTATAATACCTTGTCAGCTTCTGGCAAGGACGTTCGGTTTATCAAATTCTTGGCAATGTATGCGACTGGACGACGTTCTGTATAGTAGAAGATCGAGAAAAAGCAAAATGCGCATAAAGTTTCTCCTATATCACCAAACATTTAACTAATGCCAAATTTACGTATAGTAGTCATTTTTAGACGATATTTCGTCCAAATGTTTCCTTTAACCAACCTATCGCAGTTTTTATACCTAGTCTTCCGACCTAGACTAGACAAATCGCGTTTCTTAGATAATGTATAATATTGTCTTTTATTATTTTCAGTTTTTATGCTTGGTGCGTCACACCCTTGATGAGCTAACATCCAGTTACTTACCTAAGTATTCAAAAACTTGTGCTCTGTGGCTTCGAAGCGACGCGTTTCGGGTTTGATTCCCGGGTAAGGCACACTTTGTGTGTTGAGCATGAATTTTATTCTCGGTTTGTCTATGCCATCTGCGACACAGGGAATCCTACTGCAGGGTAAGAGTGTGTAAACGTTTATTTTCTTTACACGATTTGTGACCGATAAAAAAAGATACTTAATTTGTGAACGTGTGTCGAGAAAAAGTCACATTGTAGCATAAAAAATATTGCATGACAAAATAAGTTGTTAATCGTAATGAACAGAAATGTATTAAAATTCAGTGACAAAGTGCGCACCTTGATATAATTACGGGAAACACGCAAATCGCCAATTACTTAAAAAATGAGCTTGCTTTTCTTTTGCCAACGTTAATAACTATATAGGTAAGTAACACGTAAGTGCTTTGACAATTGACAGTCACTAAAAATACAGCTTGGTAATAAAGTTGTATAAAGACGTGAATTTTTTTTATTGTGTTGGAACGAGCTCATGTCACCCTGTTAATTGGATATCTTCGGCCAGGTGTTCAACAGTATGACTTAAGTCCAGTCTTAGTTAAGGGAAGACCCAAGTCATGAGTTTTGTTTTTGACGTGACAGTGGCGGATGGCAGTAAAATCGAGTCGTATGCCGTGACGGCACATAACGCTGTCTTATGCCGTCATGACACATCTTCCAGGCTTCCCGTTTCAATTCAATTTTGAACACGAGCACGGTGATTCCGGTATTTTAATAACACTGTTAATACAATAATTTTTTTTTTTTTATGTGAATGAGTGACGGAACGGGCCTAGGGCCCACCTGATGGTAAGTGGTGACCCTCGCCCATGACAACAGTAATGCGCGCGACTCAGTATGAGATCCAAATCTGTACTGAGTCGCATTCATCCTGCTGCGTCCATCACCCGAGACGGGGATGATACGTCTCATGCGCATGTGATTTCACCGGCAGCCACACCCTTCCACCGGAATACAGTAATGCGAGCACTACTGCTTGGCGGCAGATTCCAGATGTGGTGGCAGTACCTCTCCGGACGAACTTGGCACAAGTTCTACTGCTACTATTACAAAATTCTGAAACATACCTCCCTATTCGTGGTCTAACGAACAATTTTAATTAAATACTATTACTAGTAGGTGCTAGATTCGATACCAATTGGTTTATATTATAATACATTGAAATTTTGAGTCAAAAACACGTATGTCAGTTGAAGTTATTATCAAGAAAGTTATGATATCATAAAATTTATGAAGCAGTCGAAATTCGGCGCAATTTCGTGAAAATAAATCAACGCAGTTCTTTCACAAGCGTCGGTAATTAACGTCTACCTTTGATAAATTACAAAAATTAAATCTTCTAAAAGCGTTTAGTTTGACGGAGCGACAAAGGTCACCTTCTTGCGATTAAAATATTTATCTTCTAAGTGTAAATATTTCAAATCCCATCTTAGCGGCTTCGCAGAATTGGCAGTTACCCTGCCTTGCCTGCCTAAAGCTTTATTCAATATTTTCCTCATCAAAGAAAGTTTTCACGGGGTTATTTCACCCTCGTTCAAACTCATTTAGATCTCAAGTATCGTTTGGACACATCAAATTTTACACGTACAAGTAAACATTTTGAATACATTGCGTATTTTTAACTGATTTCTAGTTCCAATTCGACGCTGGCAAATCGTGGATAAGGACACGACGGATGTGAACGGTATAAAAGAAATAGTTATATAAAGAGTTTCTATAAATAATAAAAAGATTTAGTAAACTAAAAAAACATTGCAGGTAGATAAAAGTTACACATCGCAAGTTGTCGCTGCAATAGTTACAACTTTTGATGTGAAACTTTTATTGGCGCACCGTGGTAATAAACCTGACTCGTATGCCGTGACGGCAAACGCCTTTTTTGTATGAAGGCATCTGTCGCTTCACAGTAACTTCATCGGTGAGTATGTCCTTTGTAAGGTTTGGTCGCTACTATTACTCATTAATGATTTTTTTTTTAATATTGTTTGTCACACTTTTATCTTCGTTGACTGGCCTCACAGCTTAGTAGAGCTTTCTTATCCGTAGTAGGGGGTGGCTTCGATTCCTACCCCGGGCAAATATTTATGTAACGAATATAGATGCTTGTTCTGTGTCTGGGGGTTTTAATGTTGATTATGTATGTTGGTATTTACAAAGAAAGTAATTACTATAATACATAAGTATTTTTCTATCAGTAATCTGGTAAGTTTGGGAGTAGCTGGCCCTGGATGAAATGACCATGGATATGTTTTTATTTTATTTATGCGTACCTAATAAAGTCACATCAATTTGTTTATTAAGATTTCATCAGTGGTTCGCCATTTTGTACAATAATATGGCGGACTTTACCGGTTTGGCTCTATAGTAAAATGGTATCCCCTTTGTGTAAGTTTGTAGTTTAAACTGCTAAGAACAGGGAACCTTTTGAACCCCAGTGTGTGCCGGTTTTAAGATCACCGGCGCCCTAGGCGACAATTCTATGGCGCCCCCTCTTTAATCCCCAATGCACACGTGTGAAAAAATATATAAAATAAAAGGGGGAGACATAAAAAATAAATCTTAATATAACGATTGAAATTTTTCAAAACAAGTTTTACGGCAAATCTCTTGTCGGAGTGTGTTTTCTGTAATTTCATTTTCGATTGACAAAGTTGTCAATGTCGATTGAGATATTGTCAATCGATCGTCATCAGTCGATCAGGCATCAGTCGATGCAGTAAACATTGACTTAAATAATGCTTTTTTTTTCAGCTAATGTCAAATGCTCATGAGATCAAAATGGCTCTCGTGTAGTTTCAAGAGGAAATGCTCAAAACTATTCAATTTTACGGCAAGTAACAATGGCCGTAAGGCTATAAGGAAAGGAAATAGGATCTTTGGGAAACGATGTAGGAGCAAGGTTCGGGTGGAACATCTGGAACGGGTTTCTTCAGAACAGGGATTCTGAAAGGAGGAATACCAATTTATAAGATTATTTATACATTTTTCTGAAATATAGATGGATTTCTATTTTAAAATGATTATAGCAACGGGCCGAACAGATGGCCCGTCTGTTTTTAAGTGGTTACCGCCGCTCATAAAACTCATGAACAACTAATATGACTCAGGTCTAGGCTCAACAAAGCATGAACAGACCCAAGTCGCATCGCGTTGCGCCCGTCACTGAGACGGGGATGGTACGCCTCAAGTGCTTGTAATTTCTCTTTCCCAATATCTATTTCTTCAACGTATTTAATCCAGGAGTTTTCAATAGTAAACTCTTTAAACACTTAAAATTCTAACTCATTTCCGACAAAAACCCTTTTACATTTGGAGTTTCGACTAAAATCCGAACGGAAAATCTCTCAATTTCCTGGATATAACCAGTAAAACCAGCCGGATGTGGAGCACTTCGTTTTATATCTTTGGTAGGAAGGTAATACGAGAAATCGTCGAAAGCTATTTGCAAAAGTCGATTGGCGTGATCATTAATTTCAGCTTTTTTGTTCTGTAAAATTGTCTGACTTCTGTCAACAGCCGACACGAACTTCTTTCGAGCCGGCTACGGCAACTTTGGCCTTATTGACGCTGTTTTTTGTTTAATATTTGATCTTTCAATTTTAATTTTATCTTTCCTTTTGATTAATTACATTTGGATGGAATATAAATTAATTTCCTATAGAAGTTGAGAGCCATCTATTCCATCTGTTCCAGCGTCCAACATCCACAATTCTTGCACAAACAGCTCAAAAAATAACGCAGAAAGAAATAAGATGTTTCAATATTTTCTTAAACAGCACAAGGTATGGAAGATTGACCATTTAAGGGCAAAATAATCGTAATAAACGACGCAAAAATTATTGCCATTTTTTAAAGATATAAAAACAAATATAAATTGATCATCAACTGACATAAAACAACGAGTTATTCTTACCGTAAAAATAATAATCATTAGTATTTAAATCGATCCCGATAATTTTTTTCGGTATTGGTGTAAAACTAATGATTTTTTTAATTCCACGCGGCGGCTGTATTTTAATTGCATTTCTTTTATTTTCCTCCATCTTTCAGCTTACAACGACAAGTACTATAAAAAAAAAAATGGGGAAAATAATAATCATAATAATATAATAATGTTATTATGGTAACAGCTGTTTCAATCTGTTATACCTGCCCAAACGTATGCCCTTTTACAAAAAGCCATTCTAATCACTTATTACTCTAACAATCCGATCTATCCACTGAGATACTGAGTGATCAGAACCCACCTACTGCAGCTACTGGAGTGCACTTGGCTTTGACCCGTGGACTACAGATATTACCGACCCCAAGGAGACGAGCTGAACAGACTCAGAAGGCAAACCATAGTGATACACTGGTCTGAAGGATGAGATTATTCGCACGTGGCGCTTGAAGATCACAATTGGGACTACAATTGTCTTATCTACTGGCGTTATCCCAGTCTTATGGTCCAGTCTCTTTGCCTTTTAGATTTACAGTGGCACACTTATTCTCCTTCAAAAAGAATAATTCTCATTCTAAACACATGTAGAATAGTGTGAAGATTTTCATAGATGAGTTCTTGGGATAACATGTTGCCAATCATTACAAGCAACCCAGCTCGTGTTGCACTACAAACGGTTACCGGCATTTTAAGCCGAGCAGAATAAGATAAAAATAAAAATAATAACAATAAGAATCGTCATTTTTATTATTTATATTATGATAAGATAGCATCGTCAGGATATTCCTCTCTGCAGCCCTAGCACTTGGTCTTACTCCGCGGTCGGTGGTTCTCCGTTATATATCTTCACTACATTGATTTTTATATTATTTATTGTGTAAATAGTATTAATTTTGAAGTGAAATAATAATAACCATAATAATAATCATAATCATAATAATAATAATAACTTTTGGAATGATAAATAATAGAATAATTACCTGTGCATCGGCTGTGTCCGGTGTGTGTACTGAGCCATGACTCCCAGCCGCTCATGGCTAGGCGGAGCGCATGCCGCGCGCGCCGCTAACTGCGCGCCATGGCGCACACACACACTAAACACACACTACACAACACACACACCGCTATGCACTGCACCGGCTACCTGCAACAAAGTTATGCGTTTACATCAACACTATAGCAGCAAGATGTGGACTCCGCGGGTGTGGACCCGGGATCAAAATTAACCTGTATTAATCCAGGATATAAGCTATCCTGGTAACAAATTTCATCCAAATCCGTTGAGCCGTTTGAGCGTGAAGGAGTAACAAACATACACACTCAGTGTATTGTATAGAAAATAGTTTTTTTTTTATTTGTACAATAAACGACAAACACCACACAAAATCACTACATAGTATAAAACAAAGTCGCTTTCTCTGTCCCTATATCCCTATGTATGCTTAAATCTTTAAAACTAAGCAACGGATTTTGATGCGGTTTTTTTTAATAGATAGAGTGATTCAATAGGAAGGTTTATATGTATGATACACTAGCAAGTCACCCCGGCTTCGCACGGGTAGTTTCTGATACGACACTGATGCTTTACTAACCGTGCGAAGCCGGGGCGGGTCGCTAGTTTAAAAATAATTATAAAATAACCAGACGGGAGATACACATAGGGTTACAAAAACAATATAAAAACAGAAAAACATTAAAAAAAATATATTATATCGACCAAAAAAGGTACCAACTCAGTAGCAGTGTAGGTGGTAGTTAGTATCATAGTACATCTTCGACCGCATCATCACTTACCGTCAGGTGAGATAGCGGTCAAACGATGGCCTATAATGAATATATAAAAAAAAAATGTACGTGGGACCTACCTACTTAACGCTGATATTCTGTCCCAGATATATGTCGCGAATATACGTTATGACACAAAACTTGAACAAACAAAAACACTAAAAGAAAATATAGTTACTAAAATAATTGATTTATAATAAAACTACAGATGGTCTATCAACCCGAATGAGCAACCTTATTGTTTAAAGTATTTAAAAGATGTTTTTAATAATAATAGTAATGATAATTAAATAAAGTGATATAATAATAATGATCATAATAAAAATAATAATGATAATGCAGCAATATTAATATGTACAAATATGCAAATGAAAAAGTAATGATTTGAAAACCGTAACAATGGTTTTAATTTGGTACCAACCCTTTTTTCTGTTCATGATAGATTATTATATCATAGACGCGTCGTGTATGTATGTATGTGTAACTTTAGCATTTATAATATATTAAATAAATGAATAACAATTGGGGGGTCCAGTTGCTCGTGTCTCTAGGTGTGTACTACACAGAAACACAAGACAACCACCCAACAAGACCCGAGAACAAACTTCATGCTCACCACACAGTGTGCCCCGGATGGGAATCGAACCCGGGGCCCCTCGCTTCGAAGGCAGGGCTACTACCAACTAAGCCATGGAGCCGCTACTTTGTTCTTTGGACGAACGCAGCACAGGTACTACAGTACAGCAGCTGTAGTACGCAGCACAGGTGCTACTGCTACTTCGTTCTCTGGACCAACGTAGCACAGGTGCTACTGCTACTTCGTTCTCTGGACCAACGTAGCACAGGTGCTACTGCTACTTCGTTCTCTGGACCAACGTAGCACAGGTGCTACTGCTACTTTCGTTCTTTGGACGAACATGCAGATGCTACTGCTACTTCGTTCTCTGGACGAACGTAGAGGTGCTATTACTACTTAATTTTCTGGACGAACATGGATATGCTACTGTTACTTCGTTCTCTGGACCAACGTAGCACAGGTGCTACTGCTACTTCGTTCTCTGGACCAACGTAGCACAGGTGCTACTGCTACTTCGTTCTCTGGACCAACGTAGCACAGGTGCTACTGCTACTTCGTTCTCTGGACCAACGTAGCACAGGTGCTACTGCTACTTCGTTCTCTGGACCAACGAGCACAGGTGCTACTGCTACTTTGTTCTTTGACTCTGAGGGTGCTCAGAGAGTAAAATGGACCCTCGAAAAGCATGTCTGCTTTGAGACATATTATTTTGACATGTGTTATTTTCTTGTCTACTAGTTAAAGTGTAACGCAGCGGGAGAACAAAGCGATGAAATAGAACACCGTCGTGATGATTATCAGGCTCCAAGGGTAGATTAAAGCCCTCTCTCTTGACGAGTATACCTCTGTCAACGCACTGGATACATGGGCTGGTAGAATTACGTACAAGAGATTACTCAGGCAAGTTGGATTAACTATAGAAAATCAAATCAAAATTGCCCCGGAAAAGGGGTCACATTTCACCGACTTCACTATTTTTCAACCGACTTTCGGTTGTTTTTTTTTTATGTTTGCTGAATCAGTTTTCTGAAATATATCAACCGATTTAGAAAATATATTTTTTCGTTTGATAGGTAGGATATGCTTTCAGATAGGTTCCATAGAAAATTTATTAAAATCCGTGGATTTGAGTGGTAAATCGAAATAATTGGAAAAAATATGTTATGCAAACGAAATTGCATATTTGACGGCTCCTTGGCTTAGTGGTAGTAGCCCTGCCTTCGAAGCGAGGGGTCCCGGGTTCGATTCCCAGCCGGGGCACACTTTGTGTGGTGAACACGAAGTTTGTTCTCGGGTATTGGTAGTTTGTCTTATGTTTCTGTTTGTCCATGCCATCTGCACACATGGAATCCTAGTGCAGAGGTATGAGTGTGTAAAAAAAATGTAGCTTCGTCCGTTGTATACCGATTACCGATTTGGATGTTTTCAAAATGGCAGGGTGTACCTCCTAAGGCCGAGATATAAGGGATGAAAATATTGAAGTCTGTTTTTTTTCTTTATCAGTCTCTTTCTCATGTATAACTAATGATTTTATTGTAAGCAGTTAGGACAGGATTCCTATAGATTCATGCGTTATTACTTATCAATCTTTGAAATTTGATAGTGCTGCTTTAGTTATGGCATTACAAAAAATTGATTTGTCGGCTATGACGGCTCCGTGGCTTAGTTGGTAGTGGCCCTGCCTTCGAAGGGGGGTCTCGGGTTAGATTCCCGGCCACACTGAGTCGTGAGCATGAAGTTTGTTCTCGAGTCGTCTTGGGTGTATGTATTGTTTCTGTGATACAGGGAATTCTAGTGCAGAGGTATGAGTGTGTAAAGGTTTATTTCATACTTACTATATATGACACACACCCACATCCCCGAAGGATTAGCCAGAGCCAATTATATTTAAGGTCAGAATTTCGCTGGGTGACCGATTAGCGGCATTTGAATTGAGCGATTCTGTGATTAGGAGGGCACGTTAAGATGTCAGTGACGGCTATAATAGTAGATTAGCCAAGTCCGGCGTCATCGGGCTTGTAAATTCCTACAGCAGAGTTGACCAAAGAAGATAATTAATAACAGTTAAAATCAGTGGATTTATGCCATAAGAAGCCATGCCAAACGTCCGTTTGTCTGGAATCAGATCATTTGGTAGAAGCAACACTGATGTTCTCTGTCTGATGTTAAGTGGTAACCGCCGCCCATAAAAAACAAAAATACGACCCAGGTCTATGTTACAAATTATTATTATTCATTGGCGGCGGATTTCAAGGTGGTGGCAGTACTTCTCTCATCAATCCTATACAAGTAGATAGAGGACTTAACCATCAATTTATTAAGGTTTGCCCAATAGCCGCGAAATCGTTAACTTTTTCAAAATGGCGGATTTATTTTTATGCCAGACTCTTTAGTAATATAACCTCTTTATATTATGGTATGGATAATGTGCGATTATTTTAGTCTGTGGACATGTGACGGACAACATTTCAAAAAAAAATCATTTTCGAAGCATCTTTTTTTTTCTAGGCAGGTCTTGGAGAGTTACGTTAGTGAATCCTTTTTGCTTTATGGTCGGTTAGGGTTGGAACTGAGGTAATCTTACAAATATTAGACTAAATAAAACATGAAACTTTGAAAACATGAAAAAATGTTTTCTGTGACAGGTAATTTGCGTCTCAAAATGGTCTTTTTTTTTAACTTGTACTTGTAAGTTCTGTCGCGTCCAAACGATACTTGAGAATCTAAAGGAAAATATGTACATTTGAATTTAAATGATCTAGATATGGGTTTAGGTACTTCTTGAGTAGATAAATAATAAAGTTATTTTTCACGTGTTTAGTGTTCACGTCTTTTACTTCGAAAGGATAGACAGACTAAACGACCATTTTTTAATTTTCGTCATGCAGTTTGTACTATCGTCGGAACGAGTTCCAACTAGTTAGCTCTTTAGATGGTACGACAGACGTGACATGTGATGAGCTGATAACAGCCATTATTTTCACGAATAGCTTAGCCAACTTTGTAAACCATTTCGAAATAACAGCCAGGGCAAATATATAAGTTCGATTACATACTATGATTGAATATTTTAGCGTAGAATAAATAATTATTTTTGTTGATTCGGGATTACAGATGGGATCAATTTTATTCATTTGTCAGTTGTTTTTTCCGACTTCCTGTTTACAATTTTATATTTCTGTGACTAACGAAACAACACTGACAGACAATTGTTTAAATTTTCCTTTTTACATGGATTTGAATTTAGAACGCATTAATATTTACGAGTCTTTAACTTGGACGATGTCTCACTACAAATATGGAAAAAAATACTTCGTCATTAGTATAGTGGAAAGATTTTACGAAAAGTACTTTACAGTACCCAATTACCAGAGGATAGAAAGCCATTGGGAATACCAAGGAATTCAATGGAATATGAACACTGAACATGATTTTGAGCGGCTCAGTCAAATAGGCCTACATTCCGAGTCGATGCACGGCTATTTCGAAGTCTGACCAAAGGGCAACGGGACGAAAATAAAGTCTATACTCACGATAACCTTATCTGCCTTACATAAGTTCACCACGTGTAACACTTATCTTGTATTTCACCATAAACTGAATCACAAGACTTTGTATAGCAAGCCACAAGAGAGATTTGCGCAGTTCAGAAACCCGTATTCCATACAAAACGGTAAATATAAAAAAATCACTCCACAGCCACAATTCTTAGTTCAGATGAAAGCCTACGCGAAACTGAATGCAACTGACTAGTTTTTATGCCAAAAATCACTCACCTTCTAGCCAAAAACGGACTCCGAAGCTCCCAACGGGACTTAGCATGAAACACGCACGAACTCTCACTTGAATAACACAATATCGGTTAGAAACAACCGTTTTACAACACTGCCTACAATATATGTGGTGACATGATGTATTTGGCGCTATAGGAAGTTATTAGAAATTACGAAAAGTACATTGAACCGTTTCGGTACAAATTTACGTCCAGCGAAATTATAGGTACGGAATGGAAACGCGTATAGCCGACGTGTACGTTCGCGAGCCGCCCGCTACGCGGCGCTGCGGTCGGAGGGGGGCGGGGCCGGGCGAGAGCTCGCGAGCGAGCGAGACAACAGAAAGCGGTGCCACGTCGCTAGATTATCATTTTTTATGGTGTGCTTATAGGATTCTATGTCGAAACTGCGATTGTTTAGATCGCGAAGACATTAGCGGATGGTGTACAATCGTATGTATACATACCTGCTGGTGACCTTTCGTATCGCGTCACCGCGGGTGGCGATAGCGCGAGGTCGTCGGTCGAGCGCGCGGCGTTGCCAGCTCGCCGCTGCTGGTGCTCACGTTACGAAAGCGGCAAAAACCCCCCGGCCCTTTGGGCATTGGGCTTTTGATACCTGCGAGCCTAGCCAGCCACCCTAGCCTACTAGACACGCAGAATCGTACAAAAACATCTATATAGACTACGTATAGCACCATAGCGAACTCGCTACAATGTTTGTAACTAGCTATATGAACGCACCAAGTTTATACGTTGTAGAAGTATTTCAGTACGAATGGAGCAAAATAAGAGTTATTACGTGGTTCCCTATGGCGCAGTTCCAGGTTGAATTTATATAAAATAGTACACTCCAGAGATGTATGTATGCCTACATAATGGTCATTACGAGTTTACAAAATGGTTGGAGATACGTTGAAACATATCTCTACTTAGGCATCCAGACGAAGGATTTTAAGAGAAAGTTTCTTCGATTGTAAACCTAGATATACAATTCAATACTTGCTTGCTTGCTTAATACTACTTGGTAGATAGTTTTAGCACAGATATAATAATACTATACTAGTTGTTTTACTATCTGTGCCCGTTTAATATGCGTTTGGATCAGATATATATTATCTGTGGTATCGGTAAGCGAAACGCATATCGACGATTACGATATACGATATATCGTTTATCCTTATGATTTATTTTGTTGTTTATACAAACCATTTAATATTTAATGTCCATTTAAACCAATAATAAGTTAGCAGCGTTTATAATGTCAACAGGTATAATTACAATATTTAATGCAAATGCATAAATATAATAGAATACTTGTTCGTAATTTTCCACTTTTATGACCCAGCTTCTGTCAGTTTAATGTTGTTATAACGTTTTTGTAAAACGTTCCGTTTTTACACGAAGTAAACTTAAATAGCAAAACTCTATATAAAGATAAAATGTCGTCCGGGAAATAAATAAATATTTAAACAAGAATTGCTCGCTTAAAGTATTATAATAAGATTAATATGCCACATAAAAGAACAAAACGCAGAGCTTTCATTCGTAAGAGCAAGTGGCCAACTTTAGTGTCCTAGTTTTCAAGCAGCCCGAAGGCCTTCGACATGGCTTAGTACAGCCAGGGCCGACATCTTAACGTGCCCTCCGAAGCGCGGAAGTGCTCAAATGTCTGTAAACGGTCACCCATCCAACTTTTCACCGGGCCGTTGCTCCTACTGTTACTACCAACTGAGGTGTGAGGCCAGGTGTGTGTATGTAGTTTATGGTTATTGTCATCACGTTTCCCACCCACCTGCGGTTAGTAACGCCATCCGTTGGAAAGCTCATGCGGGATCAGGGGCACAGATTATATAATAGTAACTTCGTACACTGCCGTGTGGTTTTGATACTGCGTCATAGAATTAATATGGGACTAGAAGCCTAGCACGCAAGCAGCCTTTTATGAGTCATGATGACTTAGTTAAGCGACTTTGTTGTGAAAGGCTATGTTTTTTAATCTAATCTAAGATTTTTATACGATTTTTTTTTTATTAAATATCAAAATGGTGGCACATGTCTACAATATTCATGTCAAAAAGCGTCATCTAACTCCCAACAAATAGCTTGTATATAGAAAACATAACTGTTAGAATGCTCAAGTATTTTTGTAAATACATACTTATAGCATATTAACATCCATACCACCTGTCATTAAAAATCCAAAGTCAACACAAATGCTTGTCCTGAGGGAATCGATCGATCAATCGAGGGAACCCACGACCTGTAGCGCAGAAGGTATATACAAACCCAGTTATGAGGCCAATCTCATAATGGTTCATTTCCGCTATTTTATGACGGAAAATTTGTTGTACTGGCAATATTAACCGTACGCTTGTGTGCGTAGCGGTGGTGTAGGTACATAACTTACGCTCACATTAATTAGGTTTTGCCTTCGCTATTGTGAAATTTCATCTAACAATTAGACGCAGACGAAGTCGCGAGAAACAGCTAGTTTCTCATGACTTCATCTTTGTCAAATTATTTGTTTTTTACACTATACTTTTTTAAAATAAATAGCCTATGTTACTCCTTATAACATCAGCTATCTGTCAGTGAAAGTACAACCAAAATCGGTGCAGCCGTTTCGCAGATTAGCCGGAACAAACAAAAGGACAGACAAAAATAAAAATAAAATATACTTTTTTTATACGTCGGTACTTTTACTACAGGCATTTGAAAGTATGTAATTACATACTTTCAAATGCCTGTATTTAAAAAGCTGTAAAAAGCTGTTATTTTATATTACGTCGCGAGAGTAGATGCTGTTTTTTTCTTTAATCCTTAAGATTCCCTGTCGTAAGTCGCATGAACATCACGAAAACAGACACACACCAAAGACACGAGAAAAAACTTCAAGCTACACAAAAAGTGAGTGTGTTTTTTTGTAATTCTCTACAGTAACATATTCTGTCCAAATGTCTATTACTATATTTACGATTCAAAGATGTACCATGTTGCTCACATAGGATCTCAGAAACAAACATTTTAAATTTTAAAACTATCATGGTTATGAACATTATTATTCGTGTTACCGAGATATTTACCATGATTTGTGAGTTTTGTTAATTCCATTTATTTCGACGCACGTTACATGCGTCATAGTCCCGGGCAAACTGACCATGACGCATGTAACTGCGTCGAAATATCGGGAGTCAACAAAACTCACAAATCATGGTAAATATCTCGGTAACACGAATAATAACAAACATTTTGACAGACAAAAGACGTAGGTTAGTCGAAGGTGCCTTTAACCTTTCGGTACAGAACCCTCAGCCATTCCATACCACCCATAAAGCGAGACTAAAAATTTAAGTTCACCAAAACAAAAATACATCAAGTTATATCGCTATACATACGTAAATAAATATCGATTGGAAAGCGTGCGTCGAATTGAGTTGAAAGTACCCTCAAAACGGTTACAATAATTACAAGTTGCGAGTGGGACTTCCGCAAGGTCACCCCGTGGCTCCCTACCCCCACCCACCCACTACGAGGGTAGTACGGCCCGGGGGGCTCACCCTGCCTCCTGCTCCCACCCTCCACGCTGGGGTTGCCGCTCCAGATATACGAGTATGTACGTACATTTTATTTTATATATATCTACGCTTTTTCTGTTGTATTTTAGGATTCCGTGCTCAAAGGGAGAATCGTTGACGACAACAGGCAAGATTCTAATTAATAAATCACACTAATATTATTGAGGTAAAAGAGGTGTGTGTGTGTGTGTGTTTGTATGTTTGTTACTCCTTCACGCTCAAACGGCTCAAGAGATTTGAATGAAATTTGGTACCAGGATAGCTTATATCCTGGATTAACACATAGGCTGCTTTTGATCCCGGAAACCGCATGTAACACCGCGGGACACAGTTAGTTTGTCTATTGTTCGTTTGCCACGTCACAAATGCAGAAACACAAGAGAAGCACCCAAGACCCAAGCACGAACTTTACGCTAACTTTGCCCTGAACAAGAATCGAGCCCTGGACTCCTCGCTTCGAAAACAGGGTCACTACCAATTAAGCTGCGGATCCGTCACGGTAGTCTTATATTAATTGTAATTCACCACATGAATCCCATGTGCCTGTAATTCCACCGGCACCCACATTCTAACGAGAACCGTAATACGAGGCATTCTTGGCATATTGCGCGGCGGTAGGTGGTACATACCTACTGCTTTGAGCTGTGTGTAATTACACTTATATTACATACAAACGCCTTTATATTATACTAGCGTCCCGCCCCGGCTTTAGGTTAGTAAAGCATCAGTGTCGTATCAGGAACTACCCGTGCGAAGCCGGGGTGACTTGCTAGTGTATTATACAATACATATAAACCTTCCTCTTGAATCACTCTATCTATTAAAAAAAACCGCATCAAAATCCGTTGCGTAGTTTTAAAGATTTAAGCATACATAGGGACATAGGGACAGAGAAATCGACTTTGTTTTATACTATGTAGTGATTATAAAGGCGTTTGTATGTATGTTTGTTACTCGGATTTAGATGAAATTTGGCATGGAGGTAAATCATACCCTGGATGAATTCATAGGCTTATTCAATAATCGTTAGAAGTAACTGATTCAATAATCGAAAAGAAAAATCAACTTCAATACTTTGTAAGAAGCAAAATACGCAATTTCGTTTACTTGGATGACGGCTCCGTGGCTTAGTTGTAGTAGCCCTGCCTTCAAAGCGAGGGATCCAGGGTTCGATTCCCGGCCGGGGCACACTTCGTGTGGTGAGCATGAAGTTTGTTCTCGGGTCTTGGGTGTTTGTCTTGGGTTTCTGTGTTTATCCATGCCATCTGCGACACAGGCAATCCGAGTGCAGAGGTATGAGTGTGATAACGTTGTTTGTTATTGATATATTATTTCCACATATTGTGATTTAACAACCAAACTATTGAACCGATTTTGATAATATCTGTATGGGACCAATCTGAAAGCATATCCTTTCAAATAAAAAAAGGAATTTCCGAATCAGTTGATATATAATGGAAGATGACCTTTCGATCGGTGATGTGCTCAAAATATTTTGTTTCCTCTCAGCAATGGCCGCGCTAGTGGTTCGACATTTTGTATTCTACTGCTACTTTCCTTATCCCTCTAGGGACACGTGTAGGGAATCTGAGGGTACCGTATCAGCCTCCAATGTTCCCACTGCAAGGACACCGGCCTACTCTCGGTAATTGAGAGTGAATGGGCACGGGAGCCCAATCCGGATTGATAGATCTCACTAATTAGGTTTTTGGTTCTAAGACATGCCGGTTTCCTCTTTACCGTTTCGGAACGTTATTGCGCACATATATTTTTCAAGTGAAAAACTTATTGGTGCACGTTTGTGTTATCTACACTTCTACACTAATATTATAAAGAGGAAAGATTTGTACCTATTTTTGTATGTTTTTAATGAATAGGCTCAAAAAGTACTGGGCCGATTTAAAAAATTCTTTCACCAATAGAATGCTACATTCTTCCAATTTGACATAGGCTACATTTTATTTTGAAAAAAATTAGGGATCCTTGGTAAAATTTGAACAATGTAACCGAAGGTGTAGAAAAATTAGTCTTAAAATGTCTTTCGTCGAATGCGCTGCCGAAACTATTAGCGATAGAACAAAATAATGTACAACAATATTGAAGAACTTCATAATGTCTACAAAAAACTCCGCGGTAGCATATGTCCAACTATTGTAGTTATGTCACTACCCCGTGCGAAGCCGGGACGGGCTGCTAGTTTATTTATAAACACTCAGATGTATTTATTTGCATTAGAGGGTGGTAAGGAATACGGAAAATATAGTCGTCCCATAGAAATTTCATTAAAACAATAATTGGGATTAATGAAAATTCAAGTATTGAAGTCAGTTTTACCGATATACAAACTTATTATGAAACAAAGTTGACTGCCCTAGGTTACTTGGTAGTAGCACTACCTTCGAAGCGAGTGGTGCCGGGTTCGATCCCGGTCGGGTCAGATAGAAATAGATTTTTCCAAATTGGTTGGTAAATAAACAGAATAAGAAACATAAAAACAAAAAAATATATACCTACAATAGAATTTACAACTTCCATACCGAAAAGTCATCATGTCCAAAGCCAAAAAAAGAAAAAAAGTCTTTATGGCGGGAACGAAAATCATGAAAATCAAATGTATCAAGTACGATTTTATTTTGTATCTGTCGTGGCGAGCTGGCAACGCCGCGTCGCCGCACTGAACGAACACAGAGTATGTAACATCTAGTTGGGTTTCAGTGGTGACTCGTTCGTATTCTGTGGTCAATGTTTCTCATTTCAAAGGAATGCAAACTATCAAATTCATTTCCCTTTCGTTTGGAATTCTATTACGATTATGCCTCAAACGCGAAGAACTACCCTCTTTTTGCTGCGAGTCACTTTTAACACCCTAATGACACCCCAATAGGTATTTCTTGCCGAAGTCATTATTTTGTTAAATAATTGACTAATTGAAAAATCGATTAAGTCGACTTCAATACCTTCATTAATTTTATATATCAACGGCACCCTCGAATCAAAAAATAATTATCCAAATCAGTTCATTACTCCGTGGCTTAGTTGGTAGCAGCCCTACCTTCGGAGCGAGGGGTCTCGGGTTCGATTCCCGGCCGGGGCACTCTTTGTGTGGTGAGCATGAAGATTGTTCTCGGGTCTTGGGCGTTTGTCTTGTGTTTCTATGTTTATCCATGCAATATGCGACACAGGGAATCCTAGTGCAGAGGTATGCGTGTGTGTGTAAAACGTTTATTATTGGCGTAGAAATCGCGCAACAAACATACAATAACAATCCTGGCGCAATCGAATAAAAATAGACACAAAAATAAACTTAAAAAAGTTGACAGACACTCACGGCTCCGTGGCTTAGTTGATAGTAGCCCTGCGAAGGGTTTCGATTCCCGGCCGGGGCAAACTATGTGTGGCGAGCATGAAGTTTGTTCTTGGGTCTTGGGTGTTTGTATTGTTTCTGTTTTTGTCCATGCCATCTGCGACACGGAATCCTACAGAAATATGAATGTGTAAACGTTTATTTTTATATTTAACTTTTATTTAATATGAGCGCGTCATTTTGTTGATGTCAGGGCATAAGAGTTTCTTATCAATATAGTTTGAGTCTTATCAATATAGTAGTTAAATTCATTCCGAAACAATATATAAGTAGCAAAATGAATAGGTTGTAATATAATACATTAGTACCTATAGGTACATATTTGTTTACGTGTTTAGGTTAGGAAGGTGTGAGTTTTTAACCGACTCCCAAAAGAGGTTACTTTCATGTTTGTTACCTAAGTTCTTCGTTATTTATCAACCAATATTTGATAAATAACAAAAAAAAAATTAAACAAAATAACTTTTTTTTGTCTAATAGTATAGGTCGCATAGCAATTTTACCAAAATCGATTAAAAATTTGGTTGATAAATCAAAATAACTGGAATATTGCTGGGGAAAAATATGCAAACGAATTGCGCATTTTGCATTCCTGTGTTTTTGCTTCGCCCGTTGCATACCATGAATGTTTCTTTTTTTGAAAAAGATATGAATGTATAATATTAAACTCGGTTTTTTTATTATTAAATCAGTCCATTGTTACCTAATACCTAGGTTAGTATAGTACAATACCTAATACCGTACCAGCCTCTAATGTTCCCACTGCAGGGACACCGGCCTACTCTCGATAATTGAGAGTGGATGGGCTTTGATCTACCACGGGAGCCCAATCCGGATTATCTCACATGTCTTCGAATTTATGGTTCTAAGACATGCCGGTTTCCTCACGATGTTTTTTCGATGTTTCTACTCGAAACAGTTTTGTCCCGAAGTATGACGCGACCCAGGTCGTATTACATCGCGTCCGTCACTATGACGTCATTCTGGGTTTATAACGCCTCAAGTGCCTGTAATTTCACCGGCACCTACACCCTTCCACCGGAACAGCAGCGCGCACTCGCGAACCACTGCTTGGCCACTGATTATCAGGTGTGGTGGCAGTACTACCCCGGACGAACTTGACACAAGTTCTAATGCCACTTTGAAATATAATTATTTCTTGATTTTATACCGTTGATGTTCAGAGTATCAGCATTATGATCAAGCTCATCAATAAAGATAAAAAAAAACTAATGATTAATTCATAACTTTCATCGTTTTTGGAACATTGCACAAATTGAATACACCATAAATCAAAACAATCCATCATTGGAGATTGATCGTTTCGCATTACGCTCGTCGGTTGTCCTACCCACCCCACGCATACAAGCTATACGTATCCAAGTATGTATAGTTCATCTCACTCGCACCATTGCCGCACGTATATACAGAAAAACGAGAAAGATAGCGTTTTCACATTTTCACAGCGCGGTGCAATGTGGTCTCAATCACTGAATTGATACAATTCAATTGATAGTCGCTCGCTTCAATCTCGTGATGACGGACGCGGTATCGACGTACGATGAAGAGGAGATGGATCGTGTCGTGTCTAAAGAAGACGGGGTAACAGCTTTTGCATTAGAAGGAAGAAGATTTACAAAGCTCATAATTTCCCTCTATAAAAATAGCTCAATATTATGGAACAAAAATCACAAGTTTTACTCCTTGAAAGAGAAACGGCGGGAGGCAGTGGAACGGATTTTAGGAATTATAAGGAAGTACAAACCGGATTTCGACGAGCATTCTTTCAAGACTAAGATCAATATTTTGAGGACGAACTTTAATAAGGAGACGAGGAAAATTTTAACTAAGAAGGCTGATGGGGAGAAGTATAAATCGATGTTGTGGTATTATAGAGATTTATTATTTCTGAAAGGTGAAGATGAACGTCAGCAAGCCATAGATGAAGCTGAGAGTCGAAACGAGGTGAGTAAAATTAAGCACGGATGGGACTTTAACGGGGACTCCGTAGATCAGTTGGCAACACTCCCTGTGTTGCAAGATATTGCGATTCCGGTGGGACTTACCTATCGGGTCTTGGATGTTTGTATTGTGCTTTTACCTGCGATGAAAGAATCCTAATAAAATGTCTATAAAAAATTATAGTTACAATAGTCATAGTTTCATAGTTATAGTCATCATAATATTGGCAACACATCTTATACTTTAGTACTTAGTTCAAAATATATCTTACATTTACATTTATTATAAAGGCGAAAGTTTGTATGTATGTGTGCATGTGTGTGTACGTTTTTAACACATTCATGCTCAAACGGCTGTACGGATTGGGATGAAATTTGGTACCAGAATAGCTTATATCCTGGATTAACATGCTAGCAGCTAGTATGCCAAGAGAATTATTAATGCAAATTCGCCAAGCATAGTGGTATGGCAAAATGTTCACTATTTTGTATGAATTTGTCACCAATACTTACTGGTTTTTTTTTCTTCTCTTGGCTTCGTATGGCTTGTGCATTGCCAGAGTCAAGTTATCAATATTGTAACTGTAAACACCAACGTAATCACTGACCGAATGAATGAACGAAACCTTTTGTTTTGTTTTCAGACTCTGTTCGTTCCTACTTCAATGCCGATGTTAGAGGTGGGTACATATGAATATTATTTGAGTAAAATAGATAAAGATAAATTTATTATCATGTATACAAATAAGTAAAATTAAAGTGTCTGTTTGTAACGTCTAAATAACGGCTTCTGAATTTGAAACGGTACTTATATAACGAAGTACCATTTTTAATCATTTCTGTCTATCTGTCTTTCTGTGTTGATGTTAAAAAGAGTATTTAACTTAGCCTACTTTTGGCCTGGCTGCCTGTCTAATAAAGAACGATTTCTTATGCTGGAGTAAAGTTGTTAGTTGTTATTTGTGGGAAATTATTGACTAACTCAACACTTTTCATGCCTGCGTTAGGAGGTGAAGTTGCCCGTTATAGCTCTGCCTAACGCTTTGGAGGAAAAGGCGTGATTTTATGTGTGTATTGTACAATAAAAAGGTTAGATACATGCTTCTTGTTAACCGCAAACTTTGACATAAAAAAGTGAGAGTGGTATTACAAAAATAAACACCCACACCCTTCCAGGCAGGGCTACTACCAACTAAGCCACGGAGCCGTCATAATATAATTGAATTGAATAATACAATTTCAACAACACCATCCTCTACTTTTATAAAAAATATATACTCTCATCTGTTAATGAATGATAATAAACAATATTATGCTAGATAATGCTTATTAAGCTGATTAATACATCGCAAATAGGTTCCTAGCTAAATCCCGTGCCATGATGTTAAACAATAAAATGCTTAATACTACATTATTCTCAATACAATTTAATAAAAATCAATAAAGAAAATATTAGCCGATATCTACGCGAATAACGAATCAAACGAGAAATGATTGAGAAATACAGAAAACCCGACTGCCTGAAAATATCTAAATTACACTTCAACAAAGAAAATATTTACAAGTTATAAATTTTTACTTTTGTAAGCCTTATAAACATTGTATTTTTAAACCATACTCGATAGGTTTTGAGGTAAAACGATATTTTTGATGGCGCCAAAACGGCCATTTTAATTTTTATAGTTGTCACTCTCACAATTAGGATGAATCTAACGAAAACCTATCTCTCAAACTAAACTCCATCAAGCCGTTTAGGCTACAGACAGTGCTAAAGTAGCTGTACCAAGTATAGCTGTGAACATTTTACACTAGATCATAATTGGCTGGCTTTCTCTCACTTTCAGATCTCGAGTCAATTCATTTACAGCTTACCCTTTTCATGTGTTATTCACAGTATACATTTTCACAGGTCAGACCAATGCTTACAACGACGAAGACAGCGCACAGAAAAAGAGCGCTATCATCAATTGACGACACCATAACCCCTCAGAAAGTCGAAGACCCCCTCTGCGTCGCTCCCAATCCAGAAATGTTTGATACTGCAACGATAAAATCGGAAACGAGGTCGAGTATTTCCGAAATTGACCGCAACGGCGTGTCTGAATACGATGCTGTTGGCATAAATGTGGCGAAGAAATTGCAGAAAATGGATCCTGACCAAGCTATTTACGCCGAGTCTTTAATAAATAATGTGATTCGTAACGGCCTTTTGAGGAAGTTGACAGATGACACTGACTTATGTGCGAGAGGATGTGCAAATAGTAAATATATTTCGTTAAAATGTGAAGTCCAGGATAGTGATGAAGATGTTTAACTTAAAAAACAGAACTTTTTTTATTATTTATGTCGGGCTTTCACTATTATATCTACCGAGATAGGTTGATAATATCAAAGTTACAATAAATAATAATAATAATAAAACAACATACTTGCAAGATATTTGATAAGAAAGTAGACCCTAATGGTTTTTTTCTGAATTATTAAAAAGTATCATTTAGTTTTATTTTATTACATTTCGAAGAATAAATATTGTTAATAGGTAATAAAGATACAATTTTACAACACCTATTACCTTATTTATTGGATTTGTGGGTAAATTAATTAATTACCCGTCTCAAAGTTAATTATTAGCATTATAAACAATGTTCTAATGGAAGTATAGAACCTGCCTCGGATTTCAAAGGTAACGAAAATAGATTAACTAATCGTCTATTTGATAATCGGAAATTTGTTGGTTATGGTTGGAATGACATTGATCAAAACGTCACCCAGTTTACACTACAGTATTTCAATGAAAGCTATTTTAAACTGAATTTTGTATAGTAACTTGCCTTTCACGACCACGTACCTACTATTGCGGACTCTGTGGTGGATCGATCGCGCGGCGTTGCCGCTTTGTGCACCACGTTGGCGCTTGTGGGTTGCAGAAGGACGACATAAGTAAACTTTTGGAAAATTTTGCTGAATTTACGTTGCGCTCTAAAGCTTATTTGTACAAACTTTTACCTTGTTATTTTGCAGAAGTAAATTTTCTGCTTACTAAAACAATATTTTCAGCAAGTAGGTTGGTAATTCTGGTACTTGGGCGAGCGTTCGTGGTGTATACGCTAAGACTAGCCTAGACTTAACCTGTGGTTTAGTATTCTTATATCTGGATAGTAAGTCTTACCAATTAACTTGATACGGTTAGGATTTGAATCTGGAAGTATCAGGTTCAAGTCCGAACCGTATAAATCGCCTGAAAGAATATGTGCGCAATAGAAAGCGATGACAGCTCAGGTTGTAGTGGCATGAGTCTGTGGTATTGTGGTATTGGACAGGTCGTGGGTTTGAAACCTACGAGCTTCAGTTTCTGGCGGAAGAAAACATCCATGATGATATTTGTGATGTTAGTTTCACTCAGTAAAAGAAAATTCCCCTCAATTCAAAATGTTTGATTGGCCTCACAGTGAGCTAGTAGTAATTCTTCCCACCCAGTTGCGAATGAGGCAGTAACAACTTAATGGGCCGTGAGCTCACATAAACTTACTGAGCCATAATTATTAAACTCCTAGCCAAATTCTATGAGCTACCACCCGCAAGTCTTCGCTCTACCTGGCCGGGGGGCGCCCCCTCATTTTCCAACTAATGGTCCCTACGAGATCTCGTCTGCCCTCTGTTATCGATTCTGCATATAAACAGCTCACTGCCAATTTATCTTGCAAATCTTATGGTCTGTGTCAATTACATCATCCCTTTGTCGAATATTATATTTTTGAGCTTTTATGTTGCTTGCATCCGAAGGCAAGACCCTCAAAGTCCCTATGTGTCTCCCGGGTGGTGAGAAAGGGCCAACTAAAGTAGCAGCAGAACTTGTGTCAAGTTCGTCTGGAGACGTACTGCCTCCACACCTGATAATCGGTGGTGCACTCACGTTGCCGTGTTCCGGTGGAATGTTGTTGCTGATGAAATTACAGGCACTGGGCGTAGTAGTGACGGGTGCGACGCGATACGACTTGGGCCTACTTATGCTTCGGGAGGGAGGACCGGAGTCGTATCGCTGTTTATCGGCGTCAGAAACCATTTAACATGTGGGCTGTCAGTTCGTCGTCAGTTTCACTTAAGTCGCAAAGAAAACATCTGTCGGATTACGATCCTTCAAAATGATATCACGAAATGAAAAGTTAATGTTTGAATTCAATTTATTATTACTTTAAAACTTAGCTTAATTACATTCTTAAAATAAATTCTAGAACTAATTCATAATAACTATTTACAAAGCAATTAACCAAACAGAAATTTCAATACATAACAACGATTTATTACGAATATTAACTATTTCAATCCATATCTAGGTTTATAAGCTAGGTTTATAGAAATAAATTACTTTAGAAAATTATTACTATTATACTCAACGCCATCTAATCCCAAACTAAACATAGCTTGTACTATGGGAACCAGACAACTGGTAGAATACTTATACAGTACTTTTTTGTAAATACTTATAATATAATTATATAAATATATCACACCATCTAGCACCCACACACAGAACAAACATTTATGTTCGTCACACAATTGTCCTGGGTCCGCAATTTGCCAAATGAAATGAAAACACAGAATTCAGAGAACCCAGCACAGAAGCGGGGTCACCCTTTTACAGGAAAACAGGAAAACTATACCACAAATAAATTAAATTCAAATGTCTGTTTATCAAAACAGCTTTTCATTAAATTAATTTGAGAGATGTACGATACAACAAACAAAGTTTTGTTTTTTTAAACTTTGTCTCTGCTTGTTGCTTAGCTGATGTTATAATAAGTAACTTAGACTGCTTTTATTTTAGAAAAAACATACAGTTCCGCGCAAAAATTGTTATATTCCACGCGGACGAATTCGCAGGGAACAGCTAGTCTAAACTAAATGTATTGCCCGAGTCAGATATTAAAATATTATATATCTTGTTCGCCCCTTCAGTATTACCCTTACTTTTCTTTTAATATATTTTCTTTAACTGGGCAACAAATGCATTGACTTTTCCGCTAAATAAGTGCCTTTAATTAATCCAGCTAAAATACATAGTTATATACGGTTTGCGTGTATATTATTTGTATATACAATAAATAAAATCATCCATCTCATACATTTACTCGCAATTTTCCCCTTTCACATATCAAAACAGGCAATCTGGTAGAAAGCGCTGCTAGCGATAAAATCACCTACTGTAGCGCTTAAATTTTTTTTTAATGTTTTACTCACCCAAAGTTGTTTACTAAAGAGTTTTTATTATAATATTATTATTTAAATATTTTGTTTTTATTTTCTCGTATAGCGAAAAAACGCGCGAAGAATTATATCTGTTTTTTGTATTGGTTTAAAGACAGAAATTTTCGTAAGCGGCAAATGTGTTTGTGAATGTGAACGAATGAAAATATTGACACTTGTAAGTCTATAAAAGTTTTTTCCTAAATTGCCCTCTTTCGGGAAAATCTGAGTAACCCAGTGTACATCACACTAATTAAATAAAAACACGCTCCAAAGATCCTAGCACGTTCCTAGCGAGTATTGACCACGTTGGTCGGCCTTGGGCGGGGGGTTCTGACATACACGGAGGGGTGGTCGTGGGGGGGTCGCTGCAGGCGGCCCGGGGCGGGCGGGGGCGGCGGCCTGGTCTGCTCCACGCGGATCACCTGAGGCTGGTACACCATGTCCTGGCGAGGCGGCATCTGGAATACGAGATGTCAGTGTGATGTGGTAACTACAGATCAAAGTCAAAATACTTTATTACAATACTTTGATACTTTCTTACTTCTTAAAAAAAATACATAGAAACGTCACTTTTTAAATAAATATGTATCTACATGAACATGCTTTCTTAATACTAAGTACAGCACTTGTTTAAACCCTATCCGACCCTCCATGGGAAGAACAAGCAAGAAACCCTGGAACGATTACTTTCTTTTCGCGAGCATGATCGTGCTCACAAACAATATAATGTTCCTTAAGTCTATGTGAGTGAGTGAGTGAACTCTCAATTATCGAGAGTAGGCCGGTGTCCCTGCAGTGGGAACATTAGAGGCTGGTACGGAAGTCTATGTACTTATACATCTTGTTAATGATACAGGCTCATGAGATATTTCAGCTCCGTCTCGGGTGACGGGCGCAATGCTATACGACTTGGATCTTGTCATACTTCGGTAGGGAGGATACGAGTCGTAATTACGTTGTTATGGGCGGTAACCAGTTGACATCAAGTAGTTATCTATACTTTATAATATTATAAAGCTGCAGAGTTTGTTTGTTTGTTTGAACGCGCTAATCTCTGGAACTACTGATCCGATTTGAATGATTCTTTCAGTGTTGGGTAGTCCATTTATCGAGGAAGGCTATAGGCTATGTTTTTTTTTTTCAAAATTAGGCATCCGTAAGTAAATTGCTATTTTGTAACACAAGGTGTAAAATCGAAAACCTATTTTTGCGTGCGCTGCAAAAACTATTGACAATAGAACAAAATGATGTACTACGGGTTTGTAGATCCCATTAAGACCTCCAAAAAAGTCCGCAATAACATATATCTAGCTATCATGGCTTAATCACAATAACCGATTTTGTGTATCAAATTTGTACACCGTGTGCAGTTTGATCCAACTTGAAAGATAGGATAGCTCACATCTCAATTTATGATCTATCTATCTATATGATGATCTTACACTTTGTGTGGTGAGCGTAGTTTGTTCTCGGGTCTTGATATTGTTATTTAGCATTTGAATTGTAGAATATAGATCGAATTCCACAACTTCCTTCAGTAGGTAAATTTATATTAAGATTGTTTTACATTATTATCGTAATCGTATTTTCAATTCGCCAGATTTATTATCTGTTACCGTATTATGTAACAGATGATATATTGAATACATAAGTGAATGATTTCAAAATCGAAAACAACGATTCTAATCCTATTTTTCGACGTCACCTGTACACCCTTTTTTCCCTCAAAACCTATCAAAATACAGGGTTTTATAAATGGCAAAATATAATTTGGAATTTTTCACGATGTCGAGTTTTTGTTTATTTCAATAATTTCTTGTTTAGCTATATTTTTTCTTCACTTCGTGTTAATCTCGGAAGGATGCGTTCAAAATTTTAATCTTACTTCTAAAAATAAAATTAAACAAAATTTTACAACGAACTCATGTTATATGACGTCATAACAATAACTTACGATACGTTAATTAAAGCATGGAATGTGTATGAAATATTGAATTAAATGATAACTTATAAATTAAATGATAAATTAAATGCTTTCGTAAATAGATTCTATATCTTAACGCTGGTGGCCTTATCGGGGTAAACAGGTGAGGATGTTATTAACCCACAGATTGTGGCCGTCGATATTATCAGATACATAAAACTGCGGCAAGTTCCATGACTCAACTCACTTAATTTTGGGGGTCCATGTTGCTAGGGTCCGTGGGTGACTCCGTAGGGACCCTCTGAGTCCCTAAACGTGTCCTCTAGATGTTAGGAAACCAAACTAAAGTAGCAGTAGAACTTGTGCCAAGTTCGTTCGGAGAAGTACTGCCACCAGTTGTTTTAATTCGCCCGACCCTCAATGAGGAGAACAAGCATTATATGACAAGCGAGATCATTTGTCACTGAAGTGTCAGGATGAGCTGAAGACCCACCTGATGATACCTAAGTGGTTACCCCCGCACATAAAAATAGATTCGTTCTAGATTCTCCCACCCAAGTCGCATCCCGTTGCGCCCGTCTCCCGAGATGGAGATGTTACGTGTCATGCACCTGTTATTTCACCGGCGCCCACACCCACCCACCGGAAAAACGGATCAATTCGGAAACAAATACGAGTGCATCACTGCTTGGCGGCAGATTACCAGGCAGTGCTACTCCGGACGAAATTGTACAAGTTCCACTGCTACTTATATTCTTATATTATGTAGTGTATTAAAATATTTCAGGAATCATGAAACAAGGACTGCAATTAACTTTTACGACGTCTATATTCAAAAGGTATTCAGGAAATTGCACTGAAAGTAAGCCCTGTGACTTTGACTACCCTTTCGGAATGCCTTGATTCTTAATGTTCCAAACCTATAGGATAAGATATTTTGTGTCTGTCTGTCCTTTAAATTGCAAAAACTTCTTTTTTCCAATTTTTATTATTTTTAAGGGTCTTTGAGTAATTATTTGTATGTCAGACCCATGAAGTCGATCTTACATCCATCATATTAATTGCTAAATCTTTTGAACAATATTGTTTGTAATTATTTTTACGATTTTCCATTTTCAAGTTACTTCCAAACTTTTATTTTATATTATATTTTATTTGAATGATATGCTTTGTTATTGATCCGGTTCAATAGTTTGGGTGTAAAAATAACTGGAAAATTAAGTAGTAAACAATAAGGGAGAAAGCATTGAATTCTTTTTTTATTTTTTTAATCAGTCACGTGTCAGACAGTGTCAAATCAAATATCTTTAAAACAATTCTCGTTGAATTCTTAAAAACAACTTGGATACGTAAATTTTTCTAAAAATAGTTACCTATAAAACTAAGTTTAGCGCTTGTTCAAACTATAAGACCATTCATGGGGTAGAATAAGCAAGAAACCCCTAATGGAAGGATTACTTTCTTTTCGCGAGCATTACCTCTTTTAGAAAGTAAGTAATTTAATCAAAATGATTTGCTTGTCTTGGCGCAGAGCGACGTCACACCATGAAATTTGACATTTATTTAATCATTAACTTAAACACATTTTTTATTAAATTATTAGTTATGTATGATTTAAATGTTTGTATTGGATGCTGAGTAGCATTCTTGGGAAGCTTGTTAACGAAGCGTATACAATTTCCCGTAAAAGTTTCATTGAGTTTTTGCAATATGTTAATGTCAGTGGAAACAAGTAATAAAAACACCTTCGGTAGCACGGAATCCTCGGTGTGAGGCGGAATCGTACTTATCCGGTTTAACGCGCGAAGTTTAGTTACAGATAACTTTAGGGTTCGGGGTTCGCATTCTGGACCTCTCGAAAACACAAGAAAACCCGTAGTTCTATATACAAAAAATAATATGAAGTCGATATAAACTCACCGTTAAACAAATTTAATCTGTAAACACCAGTGACTGTAGATTTGTCACAATAAAAAGTATTATTTTGTTTTGGAGGAATGGCTCAAGATCTTTCGCCGCTAAAAACACTGTGATTATGAGAACTGGTAGAATAGCTACTATTTAATCTTCTGATATGTTATCTGGAGTGGCAGATAACGTTAGCAAACACCTCTAGTACAAAAATATCGTAAACATTTAACATAACATCTACTCTGGGTTGAGTGTTAAAACCGACAGTGGCGTAATAGTGGCACCACATAGATGTGACGACTTCACCTGATGTACTCTTTTTCCAATCTTTATTGTTTTTAAAGGTCTTTGAGTCATTATTTGACTATGTCAGTACAAAAATATCGTAAACATCCATTATGTCTGTCTTACATTTCAATCCTTAATAATAATATTAAAAACTAATTTATACAGCGTTTTTGCCGCTTCGCTCATTGGAGCTGCTAAAACCAGGTGAATAGCACCAACATCCTTGATGTTAAGAGTTAATCATTGTGGTTCTCATAGACTCAGTCCGCGCACATTCCACCAATAGATGGTGAACGTCCTCTGGAACTCCACAAGTCTCAGAATCAGGAGAGTCTATAATTTTCATCAATGATGTAATATTTTTTGTTCTTTTTCGTGTAAGTGGCCAATTTTAAATCGGGAGATTAGTACATCCGGCACCGACATCTTAACGTCTCTTAAGCGGAAGCGCTTACCCATCTAACTTGTGACCGGGCCGAAAGTTGCATAACTTAGTTGATTTGTAGAGCATCTAAGCAAGCTACGCTTCGAGCAAGATCCGAACATCCAAGATCCGAAAAGTTATGCTCATCACACAAAGTAAGACTGCCAGCTGCAAAAGCCGAGCTTATCTGACACAAAAAAACAACAACATTACGATGAAAAACAAGTATATATACCTACTCTTCTTTATCTTGAACTTACTGGGCTCGTATCTCAGTTGGTAGCTCTGCCTTCTGCGTTGTAGATCGTAGGTTCGACTCCCACTCAGTGGCGTAGCGTGCCTTGTCGGGGCCCCGTATAAAAATTTTTTTGGAGGCCCTTATATGGAGGTAAAGATTTTTCTTGTCATTTGTAAAATAAAATAAATTAGAAAGTTTTTATTCTTTTTCCTTACACACTTTGGGGGCCCCCGTGACCCGGGGGCCCCGTATAATTGATACGGCAAATACGGCGGTAGCTACGCCCCTGCTCCCACTCAGGACAAGCATTAGTGACAAATATAAATGTTTCTCTGTATAAATTGTTACTTACTTTTTACTCTGTAAAAATAAAGTTTGCTTGTTAAAAAACCTTTTGACAGTGTTTTTCCATCGGAATCATGTTGACTTTATAAATGTGCGGGTAAAACCGCGGGGCGCAGCTAGTTATTAATATCGTGCTATAAATTGATTTTTTGCGAACCGTCAAGTCTGCGAAACATTCATTTTTCATCAAGAAATGACACTCGGAAATTATATCCATTAATCTAAAATTTTGATAAGATATAATAGAAGATGGAAATTTGTTGTTTAGTATTCTAAAATAAATTTTAATCTAGAATAAGAGATATAGTTTAATCTAGAGTAGTTGTCTGAGATTGGCGAAACGCACAAACAAACAATAAAACTTATATTAGCAGTAGATCACTCGTAGATAGCGGGTTTACGGCATTCATGTACATAGAGGGGTAGAAAATCTTATCGTAACAAGACTGAGACGAATAAACCGACAATTTCAACCCCATTATTTCGTTGTACAGGAAGAATTTTACCTTCAAACTTCTACGGGACAACCTTAGTACCTACACCATATGGAATTAAAAATAATCATCAAAATGGCGCAATTGTAAATATAACCCATTTGAAATACTTCTCGCTCTTGTTGTTGTAGCTAAATTGGCTGTAATATGCCTCGGAACTATTGATCCCCAGTTCTATCCTCGCACGATGAATTTTTTGTGCGTTGAACATAAAGTTTGCTATAGGATCTTGGATGTTTGTGTTTTTATGTCGATGCCGCCTGCGGCACAAGGAATCGCGCATATGAGTGCGTGGAAGCGGATTTTAACATGTTTAACCATAATAATAGCGCTTATTTGTAACCTTCTACTTGCAGTGCCATCTAGTGAGTAAAGCTGTGTTAGAGTTGTTCTGTTTGAACTTTTCAATGAAATGTGGATAAGTCTAGATTGAGGAAAAAGGTTGCTCTCGTTTACGAATAAAGATAAGAACCCTAATCACAGACTGTAACTGGAAAGCCAGCGCCATCTAGGCGTCATTGTATTGTATAATTTCATCGTGTGTTCAAAGAACCTGAATATTGATAACAAGAAAGCAACAGTAAAAAGGTGAGGTGTGCGGAAATTGCATATGATAAGTCATACAGAAAAATATTGAATCAACGCCATCTAGTAATCCTAAATGTCAAATTCCATATGTCACTGTCTGAGATGTCACTTAAAGCCACTGAGAATTTAAGGAGGTTTTTTGCTTTTTATATCTTTAAAATTGACAGGTTTCCTTGTTTTCAATTTCATTTGGCTACAAAATAGATGGATAATTGAATGAGATTAACACAACTCAAAAGTAAAGGATTGAATATGAAATTCCATCCTTTTCTTTATCATTGCTAGTATCATAAGTTAGAGTAGCTTAGATATTTAATTATAACAATGGTTTTTTTTTTTTCTCTTCCTCTGGCGTCGCACTTCTATGCATTTGCCATTGTCAAGTAATATTTCTGAGTGATTTCTAACAATGGTTTATCATTAATTATTGATTTGATTTTGAGTTTGAATTGACAGTGACAACTAAATCGATTATTTTATTCGATTCAACAAATGACATGACATGACAAGTGACAATTCATTAAAAAAAAGCATAGTATTGTGGTGAGTGGTGTGCATGAGAAGTAATTTTCTGTGTAATTCTAGAACTCTGAATCATACTTTTGTTAAATAAAATTAAACTGTAGCTAATCATAGGATCACATACTATCGACTTTGTGTTAGTAGTAACACGTAGTAGAACAAAACTGTTAAGTTATAACCTTTGAAAATGAGTGCAAATAATCGTGACAATCCACCAATCGCTGGTGCCATAGAGTACCCTGCAGCTAACGCGCAGGCTGTCGCAGACCAGCCCAGGCAGCCCCGAGATTTGCAGGTAAACATAACTTCGAATAAACGCTTACACTCATACAGGAATAGAATCATCTAAGAGAGAAAAACTTCACGTCGAACACACTACCAACTACCAACTGGCGGCATAGTACAATAATAATAAAATAAGTATATTTATAAAAGCATATCAAAATGGGAGCTATGTAGTTGAGCGCAAACATTGCTTGTCGATCTTGTCTTGTCACAGTGTCTTTATTTACACATGTTCCCAGAATGGTGTGAAAGGAGCAACTGCAAGTAGCAGTAGAGTTCGTGCTAAGTTTGTCTGCATAAGTATTGCCACTACATTTTGTAATCCGCCACCAAGCAATGTTGCACTTGTGTTGCTGTGTTCCGGCGGAACAGTGCAGGTCAATGGAACATCCCCTGTACGAGTGATGGGCACAACACAATACATGCACCCATTACTATAGAAATAAATTATTGTTAAATGTATTTCAGTATTTTGTATGTATTAGATATATTCTTGTTATAAATGAGTTTATGAAATAGGTATGACATGGTTTATGAAATGTATTGCCTATTCAACTTGCTGTGTGACTAGAAACTTGGTTGACATAACAGTTTTAAACATGTTTGTACATGTTTTATCAGTGGAATCCTATGATTCTAAGAGGTGGCAAGGCTTGCACTGTTATACCAACTATTTATTTTAACTGAAATACTTGGAACATATCTGCAGGGTCTCCTGCGCTTTGCAATGGAGGCGAGGCAAGAAGATGCAGAGGCCCGGGTCAACCATCTGCCCATGGATGATGAAGTAAGTAATAATTTACTACTGCTTTATCTGCAGGATAAATAAATTAATGGATGATGAACGGTGAGTTCATCTTTGCCTCTTATTACCCTTTCTCTAATGAAATAAATCAGTTCTACAATACATAAATATGGACATTATACACAATCATCTAGCTATCTATTGTAGCCGGGGGGTCCAGTTGCTCGCGTCCGTAGGTGTGTATCCTTTGATTCCCTACACGTGCCCCCTGGGTGGTGCTAAAGGAGCAACCAAAAGTAGCAGTAGAACTTGTGCCAAGTTCGTCCGGAGAGCTACTGCCACCACATCTGGAATCTGCCGCCAAGCAGTAGTGGTTGCATTACTGTGTTCCGGTGGAAGGGTGTGGGTGCCGGTGAAATCACATGCGCATGAGACGTATCATCCCCGTCTCGGGTGATGGACACAGCAGGATGAATGCGACTCAGTAAAGATTCGAATCTCATACTGAGTCGCTCGCATTACTGTTGTCATGGGCGTGGGTCACCACTTACCATCAGGTGGGCCCTCAGCTCGATCCGTCACTCAATCACACAAAAAAAAAAAAAAAAACCCTAAACTAAGCGTAGCTTGTACTATGCAAACTAGATAATTGATATAGAATTGTGTTTGTAAATTCGTACATATATTAGATATTAACACCCAGACACTCGATTATCGAGAGGCCTACTCTCCATAATCAAGTGTCCCTGCGGTGGGAACATTAAAGACTGTCTTGGACCCAGCACTCTCATTTGTATAGATAAGTAAATGAGCAAAGCACGGGTTGCCAGTGTAAAAAAAAAATTCTCCATTACCAGAGGCGCAGATTCCTCGAGGATGCGCTCGGTAGCATGACTGTGGACATGGCTGCCATCGTCCGGCGAGCCATCACCACGCTGGTGGACCCTCAGAAGACGGCCGGGCTCGCGCTCGACGACGAGCTGTCCGCGGAGGTGAAGGCCGCCTTCCACAGCCTGGAGAATGTCGTGGATGATATCGATATCGCCAACGGTGAGCATCTGTTGGGGGTGACTGAAATTAATTAATTTATTAAATAAATAAAGGTAGGATTAAATTATTCTTATGTGATTGGGTAACCGCAAAAAAGGTGAGGGCGTGGTGACCCAGGGGCACAGATGCCGACTTTCAATCTGAAGGTCGCTGGTTCAAACCTTGATCTACCACGGGCCAATCCCGATTTGTAGATGTCACATATCTTCGAATTCGATTAAGACATTCCGGATTTCTCCTTAAGACTGCTATGAATGAATTTCATTGCAGATTTCGCGAAAATGGGGGGTTTTGAGGTGTTCCGCGTGTGTTTCAACGTGAACAACCAGGACCTGTGGGCGCTGGCGTGCAACCTGCTGGCGGAGGTCTGCCAGAACAACCCCTTCTGCCAGAAGTACGCGGTGGACGCCGCCCTCCTGCCCAGGATGGTGGAGCTGCTCAACGATCCTGAGAACTGCAACCTGGATAAGTTCGTCTACGCCATATCTTGTGAGTAAATATATCCTAACTGATATTGTAAACTTCTACCAACTAAGCCACGGAGCCGTCAATATGTACACATATTCGTGATCATATAACGTGTCACAGGAACTCCCCAGGCACATTACATGCACACAGATATGTCAAATTACAGTCAGTTTTCATGTTTAAGCCAATCTTATTTGTTAAGTTTACGTCTGTTCACACCCAGGTACGATCCGCGACTACGAGCCGGGGTGTCGCGAGTTCCTGTCCATCGGCGGGCTGCAGGCGCTCGTGGGGCTGCTGGACCTCAAGCTGGGGGCCGAGAGGGCTCCGGAGGGCGCGCGGCTCAGGGTCAAGACGCCCTTCCTCATCAGGCACCTGTGCCAGCACTATAAGGCCGCCAGAGGTAATTCTTCGCTCACGGCTCCGTGGTTAACTACACAATGAGTCAAAAAAAAAAAAAAAGCATTATTCATATGACGGAACGAGCTGAGGGCCCACCTGGTGGTAAGTGCCGACCCCCTCCCATGACAACAGTAATGCGACGCATACATCACCATAATCTGAGACGAGGAAAAATTGGTAATAAAATTATTGATTTATTCGATTACCATGTGAAATTATCTTGTTTTCAGAAATACTTATGGAGGTGAACCTGCCATTGATCATAGTGAAGGAGATCAGACACAGTGCCTCCGATGAACAGGCCACGGAACACTATCTGCTGCTCCTCAAGGCATACCTGGAGAATGGTACTCCAGACATGGTCAGGCAGTGCCGCTCAGCAAGACTCAACCTGAAGCAGGTGGTCCAAGATCTGATGACCTTACCGCACATGATTGACCGAGCAGATGAGAATATGGAATCCATTGAGGCCTGCAAGGTCATCTTAAGGATGCTGTCCAAAGATTATGAGCCGAGCTTGATGTATGACTGCGAAGATGAGGCAGACAGGTAAATTTTCAGAGCGGAATATTTTGGAGCGATTTTACAAATTGGTATATACTCAGTAGGTATACGGTATGATGTAATTTAATTGTCCTCTTCGTGAGATGTATAGTTTATATGTTTTTAACCAAGTTCAAAAAGAAGGTCTCAATTTGGCTGTATTTTTGTTATATTTGTTTTAGTATTTTTGCCAATTGTGGACCGATATGGTTGGTCACTTTTTATATTTGATAGGGTGGACGTACGAAATCGCCCTATCAATTTGTACTCATGACAAAGGTCACCCGATGAAAGTATGGGAATCGATATTTTTGATCACTCAGTTATGGAAGGTTTGAAGATATATTTATTGTTATTTATAAAAATCATCTGTGTCTTTGAAAACTTCAGTATCTTTGGACTTTAACAATTAAACAATTAAAATTATAGTCTCCTGCGAGAGGAAGAAAGCGCCATTTGTTTTTTGCCATTTTTAAGGTTAATAGGATCTCTATTATTAATCCTTCCTGGCGTCTGTCTGTTCTTTAAAGAACTGTCATAGGCAGCTGCTTGTAATTTTCACAGAACAATGCGCTATTATGGCGTATATCATAAAGAAATAAAAATATACAATCTTTTATCCTGTAAAAATTCTTAAATTAAAAATGAAAATATAGGTTTGGAGTCATATACAATTAGTGACACGGATCCCTCGGTATTTAAGTACGGATCGTCTTGATCTTAGATGTTTGTTGTGTATCTGTTAGTCCATGCCACCTGCGACACAGATTGCAGGGGTATGAGTGTGTAAGACTTTTTGTATTGCCTAGCCAGTTATTTCTTCTGTATATTAGCTGCGTTGAGTATTTATTTATTAAGATGGTTCCTTTGTACTCATTTATTATTTTTATAATGTGTCAAATTGCGGTAGTTGTAGCGTTAACCAACATCCAGTTCCTATATTCAACTATTATTAGATATTTTTACCATATCAACATTTACATAGTCATCCGTTAGTGTTCTGTATAGGAACTGGACGTTAATAAATATTTGTAAATCGATGTTTAAGTTAAGGTACCTAGTAAGAGACTTAGGTCTATTTTCAGACTTATATCCTACTCGTTAGGCCTACCATAAGACTCAGCACCCCCGCTCAATAGTGCATTTTATCCGTCAACATTTCTAAATTGAAATATTAAGCAGTCACTAGTCCGCTTCAGTAATCAGTTAGATTATACATTTAAGCTGTAAAACTTGTCACCTGTAACGTCCCAACTCCAAGCAAAACTTCTACAGAAGCGGAAAGAAAGAAAGAAATATTTTATTTGCAGCAAACATGGTTTATGAGGTGTTAACTACATTCCAAAACACAAGGACATTAATTAAAGAACAATAACAATAGCAATCAAGAGATTGTAGAAGTCTAATTTTGTTACTGCCTATATTTCTAATTACTAACACTTATATTAAAAAAGATTTGATTTCCTACAATTTTTTTTGTGAATAAAATTTCATCATTCATTTCGTGAATTAAAATTCAGTGTTTGCCGGATATTTAAGAAATCTCTGTTTAAAAGGTTAATGCTGAAAAGTATGTTTTTCTGTATTTATAAGGTCTTACATCTCAGCACAAACAATGTACTTACCGGAATATAATAATTTATTATAATTTATATATTGATTGTTAGAATGGTGTGTTATAAAACTCGTACCTGTCTGTATGTTGGTGTACTATTTATTGTATTAGAAGACTGAAACGGTCATTAAAACGAATTAATACAAATAGTTTGAGTTTTTTGTTGTGTGAATATACACATATAATAATCCTCAGACAAAACAATTGTATACACATATATTTTTGTCCTGTGAGTGAGAATCGAAATCACGACCTACAGCACTGAAGGTGCAAGATGCAAGGCCAGTTTTTTATTTTATGAAGAGCTTAAGACAACTTGATGTTAAGTGGTTACCTCCGCCCATAACACAATAACAGCAATACGACTCAGGCCCTCCCCAATCGAAGTAATAGAAGACCCAGGTCGCATCACGTTGTGCCCATCACCCGTAGGTATGTAACGTCTCACGTGCCTGTAATTTCACCGGCACTCATAGCCTTCCACCTGAACACAGCAATGCGAGAACACCGCTGCTTGGCGGCGGAATATCATGTGTAGTGGCAGTACTTCTCCGGACGAACTTGGCTCAAGTTCTACATCTACAGTTAATTCAGTTGGTTTAATAAACGTTAGTTACCTACCTATATATAAAGTTAAGTATGAAACCCCACCACGCTGTCTTCACGATATGACAGCACTTAAGTTTGTTCTCAGGTCTTATATGTTGTATTATCCTGTATACATACTGCCTACGGCACAGGCAATCCTAGTCCAGAGTTGAATTTTTTACGTATTATATGCACAACTGCTTGAGAGGAAAAAATGTTCCTTCTGGGAGTAATAGATCGCATTCAACTCCAGGAGCGAAACGGTTAATTATGCTCAATTCCGCCCCTTAGCTTTGTTTTACTCCATTCATCCTTAATCAGGCTTAGGTCACCACACCACGCTGTGGGAGCATTATTGCTTGATTTTTACCAGGTTATGGTTTTAAGCTAGTAAAATGTCCTCCCAAATATATTATTTAAGAACGAACGTGTATCGGAACGTAAATTTCACAGTGACAGCCATTTGAATTCATATTTCGATTAGTGGATTTATGATACAGTTAAAACATTTTTGTAAATATTTTTAATAACACGAAAGGTAAATAGTGCTATTTTTTATATGTTGCACTCGTACATTATTAGTTTTTATTGTGTTGTGCATTTGTTTGCAGATTACTGCATATATTTTTTACCTCTAAAAGTGTGGGGAACTGTCCGTTACCTGACAAGGTGGATACTGGTGGGAGATATATGCCCCCAGCCTGAACACGCTTTTTATTATTACAGGGACAGACTACGAAATTGAGAACATACTCCGAATTTGGCAGTCATGGGAAGAGAGTAGTAACGATGAGGATTTTCAAGCGGCCTTCATTCGTTATGGAAAATTTCCACCAGAACCAAAACTTGTATTAAATAAATTTATAATCACTAAATATTGTTTCTTTGTAATACTTGCCCTATCTGCAATTTTTTTTAAACCCTTCTTGCTTAGGCAATTGGACTAAACCCTTACAAGACTAACATACGTTTGGACAGAACATTTAAACTAAGCACGTAATATAACGGCGCGGGAGCGTCCGGCAGTCGGCCTCGGAACTTCCGGAATACGCCTTTATTTTGAATCATATGCTTCAAAATCAGAATCAAAGAACGTTTCAAACTTGTATAGGTACATAACAATCTAAGACTGAATCGCTCTGAAAAAATAGTTTCTGGGCAGCCATTGTGCCTCGATACTTGTTCAAACTCTGAATATGCATGGTAGACCTCAGTATGGAACTTGGATTCAATAGGTACGTACTACCTATTGAATCCAATTTCAATACAAGATCCAACCGAAACGCCTTTCGTTAACCCCTCTTGTTCTGTTACTTATTGGCGAAACAGACTTATTATGAGGTATGAAGAAATAAAATCACAGTTTTGTTGTGTTCAAAACACATTTTTTAACTTTTTTTATTGAAAAATGTCGACAGGTGGTATGCCGTTTCATAGTTGTAATAAAACGATGCCATTTGGCACTATCGGCCCCGCGGAGGAGCGTGAAGGTTTTACATGTTTTCAAGCAAATGCGCGAAGCGAGAGTACTAATATAAATTCCACACACACACTAACACAAACCCAATAAATACACGTGTGTCATGATAACTGGCAGAACGGTCTGATAAATAAGAAACAATATGAATACAAAATCGAGTTATTCTCACTACTCAATTTGCCTACTTCAACATTGTACGGGTTTAATAACGGGCCAGAATTATTTGATCCAGATTAAAATCCAATGTGCGTGTGGAAACTATACTTCTACTCAATGTATCGGAATCATTAAATGACGATCAAATTAGAACAAATCGTTTGAACGTCATACATTCGTACATTCACGAGGCAGGGTGCCCTCCTACAAAACGATAGAATAAAACGTAAAGCCAGACGTGACATTCTAACGAGCATATATCATACATTTTTACAGGAATACGAAGACATGATAAAATAACGGCTCGAGTTTCTTTTCGCTTCCGCTGTTATCCCAAGGCTCAGACCCTGAATGAGAATACTGAGTAGATAATTAACGAACCGTTAAAGTATCGTTCGTATTTGCACATGGATCGGCAGATTAATACATTAAAACCGCCCGATTGAATGCGCTGGCTCAGAAGAGTATTAAAATGTTCTAATTATAGTTAGGCTCCGCATTTCTATTGAACAATTCTTGGTACAAATTATACGTAACATTCATCCCATCAGTCTTTGCAAAATTTTACAACACATGGGTTTTTGTCGAAATGTTTTGACACAGAACTTAACATACAATGTGACATTAAACAATAATACATAACAGATAGAAAACATCTTTACAAATAAAAAATAGATATACATATTATATTGATAATTCAGAATGTAATGAATCATTATCATATGGTAATGATATGATCCATATGATAATGATTAGGTTAAATTTTATGCAAAATATCAATCTCTTATATGTTTTATAACTACAATAGTTACAATAGTACATCTGTAATCGGTCATTTTGGCATTTTCAGTCGAAAATTAAAGTAAAGTTTAACACACTAACAAGTTATTTCTATTCTTGAATAATTTCGACTGAAACCCATTTCTGTGTACGCGATGGTTACATTTTTCGCCGGCCCCGTGTTGGGGCGCCAATGTAAAGGCATTCTAGAAAACTCTATACACACAGGGATTGATTACAACGATAGCATATTACAAGCATATAAGTGCCTTTTGGAGGTGATATAGAATTTACGAGCTGCTCTTTTGTTACAATCACGACTCAAGATTCCTTTTCACTAATAAATAAATAAAATAACATAGGTACATCGATCCTATCCCCGAGGACAATAAAATTATTGCGTGGTACCGAACTGGGTACGATTGCATTTGGCTTACGCAGGCCTTATAGTAATTTCAAGGCACAAGGAATTTTCCTTCAAGAAGCATTGATTTTGGAACTAAACAAGATTTACATAGTAATTCATGGACATTTCGATAAATATAACAAGAACGCATGCTCCGTCGATAGAAGTACAGCATACACTGAAATCTAAATGCTAAATAAAATGTGCGTCGGCGATGGAATTCCAAAACGAACATGCATTACACATATAACATCAGTTCAATTTTATATACCTTTATTCCACAACCATATCACTCCAGGAACATACAACAATCAACATACAAAGAGAAAATTAAAATGAAACAAACCATTGTCTCCACACTGTCTTTGCAAACACATCACGAGAGCTTGTGTTGACACCTTGAAATTATATCGATACTATTAATTCATCTTGTAAACCTAAGGCGCATAACGAATAACACTCGCGCATATAGCGTTCTCTCTCTAACAAACTTACAATCATACGTCACGCATTTCATAAAATTTCAATCAAACAAAATGAAGAAAAAAAACAATAGAGGACCTGCACCAAGTTCTCAATAAGGTTTCGTATCGTTATCGCGAACGTGGTACGGGTCCTTAGGCCCTTTCCGGATATATTTTTTTGTGATTTTTTTGAATGTTATATCCATTAAAAACTTATCACAACAATATTCGTTTTCTGGAAAGGACACCATTTCCAATGTATATACAATTATGTACATTAATATTGTAATCGACATTACGACATGTACATTATTAGAAAGTGTATGTATTTTTACCTAATACACGTTATATTCTACAAAATCGTATTTGCATTTCATATTTACAAGGTAATAGACCCTACTATTACAAAACATTACACGTTCTAACTCCGACCCGTAACCAAATGCAATGACATGATAGCTTCACGCATCGATCACACCAGATCGGGGTACAATACAATTGTGAAATTAGATATTTATTGCATTAGAATTCCTAATAATATTACTATTTTCATTTAGCTTTATGTATAAAACTATAGAAGTGAAAAGTCCGTACCTGCCTCTGAACGGCGCGTGTCATAGACAATTCTTTTAAAATGTGTTGGCTTCGTCCACAATTGGCGCCACCCAGGGAGCACCGCGTGGAGGTCGTGGACAAAACTCCCCTTTGCCACAACTTTCGTAAAAATACATCAATTGAGCGTCAGCACTGCTACGGCCTACGGACGAGGGTCGAGCTAACCATGCGCTCGGTAAGTCTTGTTCCAATAATTAACATATACAGAACACGTTTGTCGAAGCACGGGACAAATGCTTGTTGGTCGGTTATGGTGGGAACAGACGTAAACTTAACAAATAAGTTTAACTCAAACTGTCTGCAATTTGAATGTATGTGCCTAAGGAACTCCTGTGACACGTTATATGCTCACGAATATGTGTAAAATTTGACGTGTGCAAACGATATTTGAGATCTAGGGGAATAAATGAGTGAGTTTAATATTTAGGTGCCGTGGTTCGACGATATGGTTCCGTTTCTGTTTTAATTCTGTGTGGAACTAAAGTGAGGAACCATGGAGGTATCTTGTTGGATGAATTGTTATTGTAGTTGGGTTGTTTTGCCACGTCCCGCATCTCAGTCTAGAAAGACTTGCCTGTTTAAACCGCGGCGACATTCAAGGAGGGATAATAATTCTGGCATGCTTACCATGAGATAGGAAGTAATATGATTTACAGAATTTAAAACTGATTTTATTTTAAAAGTGGTTTGTGATTCATGGATCAATATCCACTTTTAAAATAAAATCCGTTTTCAAGAAAATTATATGCATGCAGGAGACCTGTGTGCCTGTTCTACAAATGCACTCAAATTGTTATCCAGGTTCTTTGGAAAATAAAAAAAAATATTAACGAACACAATAATTATACTAAAAACAATAGGTAAAATAAAATATGTAGAGAAACTTTAACTTCAGCGCTATCTAGCAAGCACACGAGAACTAAAATATTGTTCAACCCTTTATAGAGCAGGAGTTCCCTCCTCCCACTTAGAACTTAGAACTGTGTGGCCTATAGCAGTTTGGGCAGTCGAAGTATGGGGGGATCCGCTGACTTCATAATACCAGTTTATGAAGTCAGCGAATCTCATATACCTCTCGGTAAGTATTTCGTGATACAGATGAACATAAAGCGCTAATTCTCATATATAAGTCATTTAAGGAATTTAGGGGGTGCATTATTTTTTAAATAAATACATTGCATTACTATGAAATTTTGCACAAGGCCTTACTATTCTCCCCTTAGTAGCGTAGCTGGGTATACCAGCAGGGAATATTGCTTTTGTATTCTCTGTATAGTCCTAAGCTCTCGAGGAATTTTCAGCAAACAATCTGCCCTATAAATTGTCAAAACGCTTTATAATTCATTATAAATTGTGCATTTGGGAACCGACGTAGCAATAAGTCAGTACCTTTACCCTAGACTACCTTTCTTATTGTCACACCTAACAGAGCACAAACGCACTTAGCATAAATTCCTTCCACTCTAGCACATTTTAATTTCATAATTTAAGGCATTTTTAATTAGATAATTTACTTCTATATCTATACATTCGATTTGGTTGTCAACTATTTTTATATACCTTACATTATAGATCATATACGTGCCCAATTGCAGAGAAATCTGTAACGAGAATTGAGCTTAGATAAGACCGATAGAGAATTTAATGTTTAACCGCTAATAAAAACGATAGTTCCGGCATAAATAAATTCTGTGGCGAATTAGATAGATTTCTATAAGCGAACTACCCAAACGCGGTCAGAATCCACAATTCCACAACGAGCAACCGTAACGACCCAAAAAGTATTCAATGGAAAAAATAATATTTGGCTTGGTTCTAATTGAGAAACAATTTCATGATTATTTCGGTGCAACTATGATGAAATATGTAGATATGTTTTGGTAGTGAAATCAAGCTAATTCCGAAGATTTTATCGAGTGGGTTAAACCGCTATTGAACGCTACCTTGTTCTATCTGAATAAATATATTCGTTGTTTCCGGCGTAATTATTTGTATCATTACATGCACAATATGATCGTAGAATACACTAGCGATCCAGTTAGTTGGTCTCGGAAATATTTGCTTATACAATTGGTAAGTAATTCATATTTGAATTTGTTCACAATAGGCCGCAACGTTGCTCGTTGCATACAGTCTTCAGCAACAACTCCAAGCTTCGAGTCACATTCTACTTGTTGCAACAATGACCCTTTCAAAACCATAATTTATGTAAGAGTTACAAGTCATAAGTTTTCGGTGAATATTAACCTTTGCAGTTTGTTAATTGTACGGTTAATTCACGGTAATTATAGGTTCAGTATTTTAAATTAATTATTAATAAAGTTTTTTATCATTATTGACCTCTAAGCTATCGTAAAGGTTTAGCCACAAACAGGTCTTAAATTCCTTGCACCAAGTAATAAAATATTGTTATTTAATATCCCACAACAGTAATTTTTAAAGGAATATGGAAATAAAGTATTTTTTCACACTACCCTACAATTTTTCTTTTTAAAAGCAAGAGGAACTTTGATTAACTCTTCAATATGTTTTCTTTATGTATCCTTCTCAGCATAGTTATAAAATATGATGACTAGTTTCACACGAGAAAGGCCAACCGCCGCCCCCCCACTTTCCCCTACCGGCTCCAGAGCAGAACGTCACCAAAAACTTGAAGTTGTCGGTGAAAACACACATGATCTTAACATATAAAATGGCAGCAAAAAGTCCATAGACAACGCAACGCGAATAATATCACGTTACGACGGAGGGCGCATTAAAACTAATAGACATACCCGCCTCTCCCCGAGAGGGTAGGCATACATCTAAATAAATAAGGCAAAGAGTCAAACAACCGATCAAGAAGAGAAATAGGCCGGATGGAATCGTATAGGTATACATAATTGTCCAATTGGGGTTGTTCTAAAAATACCAGAATATTAATATAACATAAATAATATGCCTTTAAAGTAAGAGGTAATGCAATATCTCAATTTAACAGAGGTAGCCAGAACAGAACTTATGTAGGCATACTAATTACAGCCACGCCTCCAAAAAACGCCATGGCGATCTCGCCAACTGACATGTGAATGTATTTGGCGAAAATTTTAACCATGGGAAGCATAATGAATCAATACCTAGAAGTTTCAACAACTCACAGCTGACAGCAATATTAAAATGTTCCATAATGCATTGCTAGTCAAAATATGTATGCAATATTGTCTAATAAACAATGTTGAATTGGTAAACATGCCAGCAATATGTTACATATAGCAACTGGATTTTAGACACCAACTGACATCTAAGAAATGACTTAGGTTTTGTGATCGGATCCTATGTTTAATAAAAAAAACCTACACGATTCTCTCCGACCGCAATTATATGATCACTAGATTCCTAACTATAATACAACCGCAGACGAGTTCGCCTGACGTCACGGCATTATCCTTACATACAAATATAATATTTATATGTTTATATATTATATATATCCCGCCGATAAATACTGTGTGTGGACTTTTAAAGTTAATAGATATATGTGAAGTCTAAGATTTTTTTTTAATAGAATTAAACTTGTGATTTTTATGATTCAACTATTACATTACGATTTAAGATTAAGCAGTATTAATTTTAAAAAATATTTAATAAAACGGCGTGATACACTCGCTCAATTCTGTAGGTTGTAAATCTTGGCAGATTGTAAACCCAAAACTGGCTGGCTAATGGTTCATGGAAATTTTCACTCGCCAAAGATCATTAATGTTATCCCTTTTTGAGGTTGCAGATGACAAAAAGGATTGATTAATAGTCTCAACAGAAAATCATACCACTTTGATCTCAACAACAATAATTGCAATTAGTCATTACAACGAATTTAATAGTTGTTGCCTGGTTTCTGGCAGACAGCCTGAGTTGTAAGCATCTGCACTAGTTTGAACAAATTGCAGCATTATTACTTGTCAAAAAGTATATGTGCATTATTGAAAAATGACAATGATGTTTTGAGGCATCAGTATGTTGTTGCTACCAACCATAACTCCAAGACAATTGCTTTCAGCAATGATGTTTGTAAACAGTTCAAAATTACTACAGAAAATGAACTGCTGATGCAGCACAGGCAGAGTGATATAATCTTTTGCCGTCACCAAAGTACACTCATAATTTTTATTTGATATTCCTGTTTATTCTTATGTAATCCAGACTAAAGATTTTTCTATTACTATTCTATAAACCCGCTGGACTATAGTTAAATCCAAATGCCAAAGACAAGATACCAAAACTCACAATAGTCCGAAAGGCACAATAGCAGACAAAAATATGACTCTAAATGCACTTTAAAACTCCACACACAGTAGCTCTTAATATACACTTATTGTAGCTTAACTAACGCGCGATTATAGTCCATCTCGCTAATGCACAGAAGTAAACCGAGTGTGTTCAACCGGCTAGATGCGTTATTAGAAAGACTGTAACCAGCTGAGATAAAGGGATGTAAAAAATTGCCTACAAGTTCACGAGCGATAGGAAGACTTATGTTTCATTTTATTTGACCTAATAATTGAATGTTGGTTTATATTGAAAACAGGCAGTGTAAGAAAGATGATAAACAATTTTATCTAGAATTGTTCTAGAGCTTAGGCAATCAGAATCTTGAATACTACTATGGTGACGCATGAAAACAAGGAAAATTGAAAAATAAAAATTGAAAAATACAATGCTTGAATATTACCAAAGTTTTAGGCATTATTAGATGGAACAAATCAAAATCATATTTGGAAAATGCTGGTCTTTCAAATAACGGAAATAACCACTTAAAATTGAAACTCACACCCATTGGATTACTGTACACAGTTGACTCACAATTGACAATGTTTTGACTCTGGGCTATCTCTCAAAGCTGATCCGTTTGTACCACATGGACGCTTGCATTGGTGTTATAATAGCGATCTGTATTAAGACCTTAAATATTTATCAAAAATTGTCATAAACATGACAAGTTACAAGCATAATGATATTCCCAAATGGATCAACTAGTCAATCCATGTTCCACGACTCAAAGTACACAAACGCAATAAAATAAAATACTGTGTTGTGTGCTTTGAGACTTGAATCATCAAACAGACATGGTGTGAAGTGGCTCGTATTTTAGCAATACACAGCTAAATTGTGACTGTGAAGACACCAATTCAACAATGCAGTAACTCCTGGTCCCATCATATGATCATACAGTACCTAAACAACAAAAGGGTAAGTTATAAAGTTGTTATTTCAACAGTTATAAGTTGAATAGTTAAAAAAAACACTTAAAATATTTGGTAAATAATTGCTACTGTGTTTTCTGCCCCAATTTATTCCATGACTCGTAAAATGAACATGTTGTATGAAATGTTATATCTTCTCCTTCAGCATGAGTCTTTAGCCTTAGACTCGTTCAGGTATTAACATCATGTGGTGGAATCAATCTACATTCATATTTCGTAACTAAATCATTCTACTAGCTTATACACTTTCTAGATAGATATTAAACAAATGACTTAATTTCACTGTGACAAGCATCTGTCAGTCTCAATTTATGATCAAAAAGCTATCCTAAGCCATATTATTCAAATAGCAAACCAGATGTTACAAAATTCCCAACATCTGAACTTTGAGTCAAAATGCCCCGTTCCCAAAACATTCTCAGATTTAAAATGCCACCATTCCCAACATTGAGACTCAAAATACCGTTCAATCTTTTCACCCAAATTTCCATCCCAGTAAAAAAGAATTCTCAGCAATGAGAAATTGAGTTTCACAGGACACAATACCTAGCATATTTTTAAATGTCAACCAATTTCTCTACAACACATTTAATGAGTCACAGAATAACATTCCTATCAATTCACGCTCAAGAAGTAACTGTCAATTATGTTGACATTAAACTAAATTAGAATCAGCTCTGACCACTCTAAATTGATTACAATTCTGAGTTAGTATGAAACAGAGAGAGCCTTTTAGATGATATTTAGTTTAGTTTGACGCCAACAGAATTGGCACCACCTGATCCGAGTTATCACATTCACACCATCAAGTCACATTCACATACGAGCCGTGTCTGAGAAGTCACCTAACCACGAGTCATAAATTGCCACGAATCATGTACACTGCATATAGCGATACCACACTGTCACTGTTTAAAACACTTGACTGCCAACGGGCACCGGTTTGCACCACTCCATACCGCATGGTGAGGGTAGGCGGGGTTGCACCGCTCCGTACCCTGTGCCGAGGGTAGGTTTGGTCCTGAAGGCAGCCGAGGTGTGGTTAGAGGGCGCGCGGGCGGCGGGCGGGCGCGCAGGGCGCGAGGTGGGGCGCCGACGGTTAGGGGTGCGCATGGACCCCAGGAGTGGAAGCGCCGCCTTGCCCCGCGCCGCTCTGCCCGTGCCCGGGGGGTAACAGCACCTGCTGTAGAGATACAGTCATCAAATATAAATTTCTCCCACTGGAAACAATCATTGTTCAATCTGACCAAGGAGTTTTATCATTTATATAATCATATAGCAGAACGCTATCTTTACTAAATAATTCTCAATGTATGCCTAATATATTAAGTTAGGAGTATTGCAGCATTTAGTGTAGGCTTGGTAGAGAAGCGCATACGATTTCCCATAAAATATTTTAGAAGAACAAACAAAATAGTTCATCTGGTACCGATGTAGGTACATAAGTTACCTGCAAGTGTGGATGGTGGTGGTGCTCCTGAGGGTGCTGTGGGTGGTGCTGCACGCCACCTTGCACCTGCTGGTGGTTCAGATACGCCACGTGGTGGTGGTGCTGATGCGTCAGCGGGCACAGAACCTGTAAATACAACGTGGAAAATGTAGTCATTGTGGAGGGAATGAGTTTTATGCTTTTGATTTAACTATAGTAGATAGAGTCAGCTTTTACTTTGCAGAAGTTCACCTTATGATGATTTGAAAACAGTATAATATTTAGTTCACTTTTATATCCATTGCTATTATTTGTTACCAATCAATTTAGATTATACAAGTTAATTAATTTTTTTTTCCTTTTTATCTGAGTTACATAACTAAATAATGTTGAACCTTTTAACGGAGTTACCATTGCCTCAGGATATTTTATTTTGTGCGAAATTCCGCATCATTAGCATGTTACTCACCTGGAAGGGCTGATGCTGGTAGTGTTGGTGCGGGTGTGGGTGTGGGTGCGGGTGCGGCGTGTGCGCGGGCGAGGGCGGCGGGTAGAGCGCGGGTGAGGCGGCGGGGGACGCGGAGGGCGGCGCGTAGCCCACCGATTCGCCCACGCCCACACCGCCTGCGCCTACGCCGCCCACTCCACCGTGGTACATCCGGACCTGAGGAGGAGCACACACATTTAAATAAGTGTTTAGAAAAAAAAAAAAAATGATGTATAACTATAGGTAAGGACAACAAATTAGGTTTAGACACAAATGTTTTTTTTTTTTAATGTAAATAATTGACGGAACGCGCTGAGAGCCCACCTGGTGGTAAGTTCATCAACAGTGCCGTAAACGTAGCCTTACCATCTGGTGGTAGTGATGCGGGACCGCGTGCGGGTTGGGGTGCGGGTGCGGGTAGGGGACGAACTGCTGCATCGGCGCCGGCGCCAGGAGCGGCTGCCCCGTCGCCGCCGCCACCTGCACGCCCGAGCCCACGCCAACTGCCGACAGGACACTGCTCATCACCTTGTCACATCACTAGTTGTCAAGGTCCACAACTGACACTTAAACTGTCAAGCGATCAAAAATTAACTCAGACATTGGCAGAATTTGTGTGGCATAAATGACACAGGCTAAAAATAAGAATAAAAGCGATAAAGGCCGTCTCATTCGGTAGGGGGGGAACCCTACAAAAGAATGAGAGGGCCCGAGTCGCATCACGTTGCACACGTAGACTGAGACGGGGGTGCAACGTTTCATGCGCCTCTAATTTCAACGACATCCACAATCACCACCGGAACACAGCAATACGAGTGTGCCAATGCTTGGCAGTGGATTACCAGGCAGTTCTTCTAGGAAGATGTGCCATCTACTATTAAAAAACTTCAAATAAGCAGCCTATGGTACTATTTTGTGTAATTATTCAACTCTGCCAGTGTCTAGTAAAAGGTTGCTGGTTTTGTAACATAATTAGGGCAAAAGAAATATCAAGGTAAAAAAATACAACCAATAATTTAACAAATCTTGATTCAGCACATATTGTTTCAACAAGACTTTCTGTATGATGAAAACCAATGATCTGTACCGATAATTGATTACACTTAGAAGTGCTACTTCTAAAAACTCCATAAATAATACTATACTGGTTTCCCGTAAAATAGTGGCCAAAGCATCTTCTAAAAACGACCGCAATTTACTCAGTATATTATTCTCATGTTATCACGATGGCCGTCCTGATTGCAAGCCTTACCCAACAAATCTACAGCGGTATTCTACATTAACTAAATAGTTAATAAAAGGTTGTACTAACGGTTGAAATTACCTTTCCTGAAGTTCCTCTGCTGCTGGGCAGGGATGGGCCCGTGCTGGCCGGCGCCGGCCACTCCGCCCACGCCTGCGTTGCTCATGGCGCCGTACGCCAACTGAAATAACCATCCAAGTATTCATTACTGAGGGTCCAAACACGAGGTAATCTACGAGGATATCGGCGATTGTGAGTTCTTGCGTAGATGCGCATCTTTCTTCACAGTTTTACGTGTTGGAAAGGCGAGGCCAGAGTAATTTTAACAAAAATCGAAGCTTGAAGACATGCAAAGGACAAGGTCATATATGTATTTCTCTGTGTGATTTGTGCACACAGAGAATATTTGTTACGGCCAAAAAGAAACACAAAATTTAGACCGCATTATAAGGTATTTTTTTGTAATAAAACACATTTAATTAACTTTAAACTTCTGAGTTTTATAGCGAGGAGGCATCGAGTCTCCCATAGCCCCAAAGGAATCCTTACTCTGAATTTTAGTATTATGTATAGTAGAATTCAGAATAAGGATTAAGGGACAAAGAACGAACTTTAAGTTGAGTTCGATTCGTCGAGTGTTGGACTAGAGTGCTTAGAACGGGAAATCTTCAAAATCTATTTTAAAAAGTTTGTGATGAGAGATTGAGTATGTAGACTAAACGTTCAAAATGTTAATTAAGCTACTATGTAAAATATATGCCTAACAAATTTGTAGAGTAGCAAGTTGCTTCACCTGGATTAGGAATAAGCAGCCTTGTCGAGAAGGCTGCCTGAAGAAACCGTTATATGGATCACTAGGAGGTAGATTCTAGAATATTGGGTACGATTAAACAATTGGGACAAGTGTGCAGAATTAGCACAAATTCGGGAAGACAGACACGGTGAAAGCAATGTAGTTCTTATGAGCCAGAACTCTGGTGTCGGAATTTTGACGTAAAGGGGAATTTCAAGACAAATCCTTGAATAATTAGTTTTCCATAAAACTGCAGTTGTTTTTTATATTTCGCGATCGTAAAATTACATCTGAGAACAAGTGGCTTCAACACATTGACCAACATCAATCTCTTACTTTTAGGAATACAATTTTGACATGCAATTTTTTTGGAATCTCCCTGTCAAATTAAAATATAATCTTTCACATCGGTTCACAGTTAGCGAAGATACCAAACAAACAACAGTAAAAAGAGCGAGAACCTTACTTTTTGAGTGGTAAGTAAAAAACGTTGAAAAGTAGGACAACGTGTTCTGTGCATCAGTGAAGCCAATATTTCTAGCACATTCGCTACCACGTGTTTAACGTATACCTCCTATGCAATGGGAGCAATTAAACAATGATTTGATAAGGTCACAAGCTTCAGTGATATGTTACGGAGAAATCAGTGAAATAGGTATGTTACGAAGTTTGACTGATAAACACTATCGGACCGGGATTAAATGTTAATAATGTATATAATTTATTGTGATTGGGTGTCTGTTTGTTATATTCATTTGTACAAAGGAATGTAGGACGCTGTCAAACGAAATATTTTATATCATTAAATGATTTGAAATGTTTCAATAGCTTATTTAAATTTTGTGAACATATTGCTATAAGATTTTTTTATTGAGTAGTTTAGCAATGATGGCACGCTTGTGTTTAGCGGTATTCTCTGCCCATTTCAACAACAACTCTACCCTACGTGACATTAAAGACCTAGGTTTTGATGGAATTGTCATGTGCCTGTAAATTTGCCACCTACACGTCTCAAATCAGATGACAGGAAAGCGACTTCAATACTGCTTGGCAATAGAAAATTGTATTCTACATATTTTCAGCACGCAGTTTTTTAAGAACAATAGGTTCACAGAATAAAGGGAAGATCTTCCCGAGCGGGTGTTGTACGGGGCCCACGGTCCGACGATGTTCTATACACATTCTGTTCGGACGCATCCCTTGTGCGATGCAGGATTTGCAGCGCCATCTGTTGTATAGTTTTTGTATTATGTACTGTGTAAGGTAGTTATTATAATGCGATGTTGTCTGTAGTGCAGATGCACTTGCCCGATGCGAGGCAGATGCCGCCACAACTTACGGTAAAACCCGTCGGTGCAAACGAGTGTTTCAAGTCATTGGGAACTGATATCACAGTCACATATCGACCACGCCGCGATGTGGTACATCTGGCTAGCTCTCACATTGGTCCTGATAAAGGCGTACAATAAATGGTCCACGGGGAAATTCTACGATGATAGTGTTATGAGCGGCAAAGTTGTCATTGTGACAGGGGGGACCAGCGGCATTGGGTACGCGACGGCGCTGAATCTAGCCCAGAGGGGGGCTAAGGTTATCCTCGGCTGCCGGGATAATAAGAGAGGTTTGTGTGATCTTTCAGTAAGACAGTTGTCCAGGTATGACGGTTTTCATGACTTTGAAATTCCGTCGACTCTAAGTAAGGTTTTAAAAGCGCGAATAATTTCTGTCTCTTTCAATTCATATGAAAATAACGAGGTAGATGCAGTTTAATTTTGGTCTAAAATAAACATGAATATTTTGCTTTTTGAACTTTTTGAATCAGCGTCCTTGTGGTATAAATTCAGGTTCAACTTAATTTCCCGACGGGAGTCGCGAATTCTCAACAATGCTCGGGAATTTACAGAAATACCTGCTACTTGATTTTGGTCTAATGTCTAAATTGGACGTTGCACAATTTTAACTATAAAAATCCGTTTTACTTCCCTTTCATGGCAATGGAGATAGACCCTTAGTGGCTACTATACTCCTATATTAAAAGATCCTATTGTATATTAATTTCCAGGGTTACGCGCAGTGGAGCGTATAAAAAAATGCTCGAAAAACAAGAGCGTCCGACACATACACTTAGATTTGGCATCCTTAGCATCAGTGCGAAAATTCGTCGAAGAATTCACGAGAACCGAAGCGAAACTTGACGTCCTGATCAACAACGCCGGCACCAGCGGGATTTCCCAAGACTACACCGAAGATGGCATAGTCAGAGACATGCAAGTCAACCATTTCGGACCGTTTTTACTGACTTTGCTTCTCGTGCCGATACTGAAAAAGTCCGCGCCCAGTCGCGTCGTGATAGTATCGTCTGTTATGCACAGATTTGGGAGAATCGATGGCTTAAACGAGAAAGACAAACATTCGTACGTGCAAGCGTTTTGCAACAGCAAGCTGTGCAATCTTCTCTTCACAACAGAGCTAGCCAGAAGACTGGACGAAACCGGGGTAATTGTCAATGCAGTGCATCCAGGGCAGGTCAACACTTCCTTATACAAGTCCACAATATTCGAGAAGTTAAGGAGTTTGGTGCTGTACTCGTTCTTCAAGAGTCCCTACGACGGCGCGCAGACCAGCGTATACTTAGCGGTATCTGATGACTGCGACCAGGTAACCGGGAGGTACTTCGCGGATTGCAAGGAGGCCAGAATGAGTTTGAAGGTCAACGAAGATACAGCTAAGGAAATGTGGCGTATTTCTGAAGAGCTGGTCAAGTTAAGACCGGAGGAAGCTGTATGATTTGTCAGTGATAGATTATTGGACTACGAGTTTTTCGATAAGCGGTGAAGGTTCTGGTTAAGATCTGCCTTCGCTGGTTGTTGCACAATTTTCTTCGCCGATTGTGGACTTTAGTTGATAAACTGACATATTGATATTAGGTACATAGTTCGCTTAGAAACAAGTGATTAATCGATTAGTGATAGATAGTGACAATGATTATATAGATAATGGAAACAATTTGTTTGCTGTAAATATAAACATTTTATAATGAGTTGCATTATTATTTTTAAATGAGTATGAACGAAGCGATGGCCTAAGTGGCGGCCTAAGTGACAATTAAGTGGTGACCACTTAAATGTTTGGTGAGCCATTGCCAACAGAAATAAGACCAAGGCAGTCCCTTATCTAGGTGGGGGAAGACCATAGTGTTATGTGTTGTTTGGTTGGTTTAGCTTGGTTAAGCACTAGATGAGTTATTTGTAGTGTTAGCTATTATGAATCTTGTATCAACAAAATTTTAATAGCAGTGATGATTTATTTAAACCCAAAACAAAATCGATTTGATAACTCACTTCAAACAACACATGGTTAGCACAAAGAGGCAGGATAGAATTCCGTGATTTGATGGGACTGATTGTTAAAATATAATACTTTTAACATTAATCCCTCTAATCATCTATCTCGCTTATACTCACGTCGGTACAGCGCGAGTAAGTGAATAAAAACATGTCTTTAATGTCGCAGATTTAATAGAAGTTTCTTTGAAGACATGTTGCCTCAAAAGAATCCACATCCGACAGAAACACAGTCGTTAAATTCACACAAACACCTCTTTTGAGTCGGGGAGTTAAAAATGGAGTATCACCAAAGATTTTTATAAAAGCATGAGTCGGGTTCAACTTCCGACCGCGTGGAATATTAGGATGCATTTAAATTCAAAATGGTGGATGAGTTAGTGACAACATTCAAAAACTTTGTACAAGATTAGTCATCAGATCATCACTGTAGAAGCGTTATGGTTTTTTCGCGAGTGGATAGCATTCCAAGGAATCTGTATGCGCGAGAATTATTGCCAAGCGCCAAACTGCCAAAACGGTATTATGGGGGGCAATTCGGGTAACACAGAAACATTGAGACTAGGAATATCTTATCTGTTACAAATTTATACTGTAAAGGCCTGTACTGTAAACAAAAGTCTGTAATTCAAATTCGTAGAAAAATTTAGAACGAACTTTTTGAACGTAGACTTTTATAGGTAATTAATGTCCCGTTATGCCGTTAGAATTCATCTAGAATTCGAACTCTAATAAAGTAAACTCAATTAACACAACTAGACCCCAAAATAATCTCTTTAAATTACTGAAAATAAGAATGTTCATCCTCATTATCCTTAATGAGAACTTTAAAGAAATGTGTTGTCTTCCGTCGAATCAATTCATGAACATACAAAATTTTTGATTTGTGATTTGAGTCTCTCAGTCTAGGATTTAGGCGATACCCCGGGCAAGTCACTTGTCTCGCTCACGCTAATCGCTAGCGCGGCGAGAGCGGTTGAATAAGAAAACCTCAATGTCTTACAGATTTTTGGTCTTTCACATTGTATGTTCGAGCTATGGATAATAAAGTGATTAAAAACGTGAATTAATTAATTTAATTATCTATTAGTATAATCAGAAACCTACCTACTTTAGATAAGGAGGATTCTACTTTCTATTTTCAGATATTTTTATTGATGTATTGATAAATATTTAGGGCATTAAAACATCATATCTTAAAACATAATCTTTATGTTATTCACTTCCTATATTCCACATAGAAATAGCTGTTTAACAACGCTAATGACAGCCTTTTGGCTCGGGGAATCGCCTTAACAAAGGTAATTGCATTTGCAATGCTAATTGCAATTTCAGTGTGCCAATGCCCATTCATTGTTCTCAGGCCTTCAGGCATTAATTATTAGTTTTACATCTCGCTTTCTTTTGGTGATTTTTGGGCCTAAATATAAGTTGAACAGCCCAATTATTTTGGATCAAACTCACGTTTGATTCTTTACATCTCAAGCATCGTTTGGACAAGTCAAATTTACACGAGCAATTAAACATATGGAGCATATAACGTGTCACAGGTGCTCCTTGAGCACGTTACATGCACAGATATGTCAACGTTTTACCTAGTGTTATTTGTCAAGTTTATGCCTGCAGTAAACCTAACCGAACCCGTATGTAGATATCACTCAATCACATATTTTCTGAACCCTATGTTACAAAGCGAAGGTGCTTTGAGTGTTTAGGGCTAATTAAATTAAAAACGCAATGAAATGTTCAGTAAAGATATTCCAAGTCCCACACGCTCACCGCTTCGGGTCGTTCCCGTTTTTCCATCACGAATATAGGAGGCGCGTACTGCCGACAGTCGCAACCCATTTCCATCTGATGACGCAGCAAAATCATAAGTTTTTGGACGAAAGACATTTATTCCTATAGGAATATCATAATAATGTAGGTATTCACACAAAAAAAAAAACACTTTCAGTGTCCACATTTTTTTCCAGGCCACATTTGTTTTGCAATTCTCTTCATAAGAACCTAATTTGGACTATAAATTTTAAAAGTATCATGGTTATGAACATTATTATTCGTGTTACCGAGATATTTACCATGATTTGTGAGTTTTTTGACTCCCGATATTTCGACGCAGTTACATGCGTGATGGTCCCGGGCAAACTGCGTCGAAATATCGGGAGTCAACAAAACTCACTAATTTGAACTATTACGAATAAATAGCCCAGTGTCCTAGCGAATCGAAAAATTCATTATTATTTATACACATAGACAATGTGATCGTGATCTACTTAGTCGTTCGTCAGTTGAATATAGGAACTGGGTATACAGCCTACTACTGTCTGTCGGTACTAGCTTTACAAGGCTGAGAGGAGGCTGAAATTCTCACAGAAATGTTGTTCTGGCCAATTATACAATGTATAAATAAATACATTATTTACTGAGAATGTATATGTGAGAAAAGTTTACTAAACTTTACTCACATATGTATATTTTTATTTTAGTACCAAATTGTATTAGGTTTGGCACAAGATCTTTTCATTTCACTATGATTAACCAAGTTCATTATCTGAATGTATGAGTAGCGTCACACATACATCAGATAAATCCTACACCTGAATGGTGTAGGATTTGTCTTGCTAACCTTTGAATATCGGGGAGTCTGTGTCCAAGCACCACAAGGCAAGAGGGGGCTTGGTGGTGCCAACCCCTCGACGCCTTAGCCATCCCACCCTTTCACACACGGAAGAAGTGTGTCCCAATTTTTACTATATAATTACGAAATTTTTATTGTACACTAAAAATTTCTGGGGCCCATGTTGCTCGCGGCCGTAGGTACCCCCTGGGTGGTGTGTGCCGATGAAATCACAGGACCTCTCCGTCTCGGGTGGCCCAACGCGATACGACTTGGGTCTCCACATACTGGACCAAGGTTGTTATGGGCGGAGGTAACCACTTGACAGGTGAGCCTTCAGCTCGGCCAGTAACGTATAAGTAAACTTGGACCAACTTTTACATCTACTTCCTTGACTTAGATCCTGGAACATGCGGGTCTTTCTGCGTGCGCACTTTCCGCAGTTTCCGACGGTTGCAATCCATTGCTCTGTGCCTATATCGCCTGTGCCGCGAGTACGTATATAACTCAGTTTCCAGATGTATTAGAATGGAGATGTGCTTACCGCGGGGTGCGGGTGCGGTAGGTACGCGGGGGGTTGCTGCGCCGCCGCGGCCGCCGCCGCCACCATCGCGTAAGGCACCGCCGCCACCTGCAAACGGAATAATAATAAAAATTCTTTATTGTACAACAACTTTTGTATAACATAAGTATAAAAAGAAGAAATTTGTTGCTACAATAGGCGATCTTATCGCTAGCGGCGATTTCTACCTGACTGCCTATTATATGATATGAAGGAATATCATTCAGAATACAAATTGGCTACTTGACAGTTTTCGGTAATGTATTCTAAAATTTGTATATGGTGCCTGTTACAACGCTACATGTATTAAAAAAAAATTTACTCGTTTGAAAGTTGCGCGAAAATAGCCGATCACCATAAATGAATCTACTTCAGGCAGATTTACATTATCCTTTTATATAACCCGACTCCATGTCGTAAAACCTTTCACCAAACACAAATACTATTTAGAATCTATTTATAATTTGTCAGTATCTCGCGAATTATTTATCAGGGGACTGTGTGTATTAACAGGTGTTAAAGTGACGCCGAAAAAACCCCAGTTTAGTATCTTACATTCCTAATGCTGACTTAACCTTACAGAGCACATCTAAATGATGCATTATGGAATTGTATAGACCTTCTGTACGTATTAAGGTGTCAAAAAACCCAGTTTAATAGCTTAAATTCCTAATACACAGTATTCTGCTTAAGTAGACCACAAGATATATACAGAAGATCTATTATAGTTTTCCCCCCCTGTGCTTACCATATGCGGAGGTGGGGGGTGCGGCGCAGGCACGTAGCTGACGCCGGGCCCCATCACGCCGAGTCCCACGCCGCCCACGCCGACGCCCATGCCCACGCCCACGCCCACGCCCACGCCGCCGCCGCTCGGCGTGCCCGGCGTATGCGGCCTGAAAACAAACATAAATTTGTTGCAATTGTGAAGCAAAAGATGGATGAAATCAAATCGTAATCATTCATTTTGCTGCGTCCATCACCCGAGACGGGGATGAGACGTCTCATGCGCATGTGATTTCACCGGCAACCACACCCTTCCACCGGAACAAGCAATGCTTAGCGGCAGATTCCAGATGTGGTGGCAGTACCTCTCTAGCCGAACCTGGCACAAGTTCTAAGGTATTTCTGATTGCAATAATAACTAGTATTACTTGCTATGTACTCACCGGCTGTGGTTGGGGGTGGAGGGACTCCGAGGTTGGAAGGGCTTGGCGGCCGGGTTGAACTCCTTGGCGTTGGGGTTGAGGGTGGACTTCTTCAGCGTAGCGGCGGCGCGGTCTACCCCGGGGGAGGACGCGGGTGGTGATGACGAGGGTGACATCGCGTCCGTCGTGGGGGGTGACGCGCCCTTAGGGGGCATTGGTGGCTGGAATTACAAGATTATATTATTATTTATAAATAAAAGCTTCGAAACGCTAATTTGGCATTAGGAGGATTATGGATCTAAATGTGGCCCACCTCCTAACTATATAGCTCCAGCAGAACATCTACCACCTGAGCACAACCAGCAGTGGATTGTTTGGAAATCACCGAATTTCCAAAAATCATTTGTGTGATATACATAGGTATTTCTGTGTCTGGGTGTTATTATATATTAACTAGCTGCGTTTTCCGAGATCAAAAGTAAGGATTGTGTTAATCCAGATAACCAAATTTCATACAAAACCTTTGAGGCGTTGAAGTGTGAAAGAGTAGCAAACACAAACACAAACACACACAAACACACGCATAGAAACTTTCCCCTTTATAATATTAGTGGTGTTAAGTAGATATTAAAAAAAATAGTTCTTGTTCACATACAACAATATTATGTTTAGTTGGGGGCGTCTGTGTAATATCCATGAATTTTATTGTATGAAGGTACCTTGTGCGCCGTGGGTGGGGAGTGCTGTTTGGGCGGGCGGTCGCGCTTGTGCTGGGGCTCCGACGGCGGCCCCACATTGGCCGACACCTCGGGCGGGGACGCCGGAGGGGACGGGGGCTTCTGTAACTGAATAGCAACATGCTTCATGTCTTTCTATTGTTTAAGCCTCCCTGAGTTAGTTTTGTAGCACAATTAACATTATTACTGTTCCTAGACTATATATTTATGAATGCATAATGTACAAAAGAAAAAATATAAACATTTGTATCCGCTTCTATATTCTATATATCAGATGGAATATATTGATATTCTATCTACTATGAAAATCTTGACATTTAAAAAAAATTAGTCATTGTTAACTAAATCTGCCTATTATACTTATGATGAATATCTTCAGGATAATGAGGCTTGGCTGATTTCCATCTCAAAGTTAAAAAGCACAAAATGAAATAGGTAATGATTATTGTTTAATATATTTTTCTTTTATAAATATATATTTATTTATTTTTCTAATTTAATTGACAAGGCCCCTATACAGCTGCATATGTTATACAAAAGTGTTTATTTTCCTTATTTTATTGTTACCTATTATTGCACATTTTTATTTTGCTTTACAATTTGACAAGGTCTATGTACAGCCACTACCTGATATGTTGTAACGTTTACACAAGAAAACCACCCAGGTAAGGTAATTGTTCTATATGATAAACCATTGACTCGCAAGAAGAAGAAGGGACAGCTTTGGTGATTATGCAAAAAATATATGAAGCCTGAAATAAAGATTTATTGTTATTAAAAGGTATTCAAACAATGCAAATATCTTAGTGTTTACCTGAGGCTGCGGGATGGGTTGCGGGGCGGGTAGCGACTGCGGGGGCGCGGGTTGCGGTCCGGCCGCGGGCGACGACACCAGCTTGAAGTCCTGACCGAACTTCCGCAGCTCCTGAAAATTATACAGGACTGATGTTAAAATGTGACTATTATGTCGATTCGATACCTATAGAGCCCGGGTAAAGGATCAAAATCATACGACGCATTAAAAAAAAACCAGCAAAACAGCGACTAGTTACTCAGGTCATACAATAGACTCAAGTCGCATCCTGTTGTGTCGCATTTAAAATGCGGGTAAAAAAGTGGCTGATCGAGCAGACTTTTTATAGTTTTGACGAATTCATATTGAAAAAGTTGTAATTGACTTACTTTTCTATAATTTGTGTATCGATTTTATGAATTGTTATCAATTATCATAGTGTTTATTTTATTTTAATGTATATAAAATATGTGTATGTACAATGACTATAGTGATCTTTAAATGTTCTTCCTTACATAGTATAAAAAAAGTATCTCCCGCTGTTTGTACGCTTAGATCTTATAAAATACGCAACGTATTTCAATGCAGCTTTCAACAATAGATAGAGATGATTCAAGGGGAAGGGTTATATGTAGTATACATATTAAAGTAGAGAAAAGCAGAGCACCCGTGCGAAGCCTGGACAGGTCGCTAGTTATCTATAAATACTTAATGACTTATAAATGTTATTAATAGTAGTGAGGTTGTAATTACCTGGACCTCCTCTCTCCGCGGCTCGGGCGGCGGCGCGTGGTGCCGCGGCGGGGGCGGGTTCTGTACAACATAATACTACTTTCAATAGGGGTAATCACGTCTTATCGTTGTGGTTAAATAATTTTAATAACAAGCCCTAAACGAATACGTGACCTTGTATACGTTTAAAAAAGTGACATTATCTATTTTAAGTAGCAGTAGAACTTGTACAAAAATACTTATATAAAATGGGGAGTCGAACCCACGACCTGCAGAGAAAGCAGAGCTACACCAACAGCGCTGCGAGGCCAACGAGTATAATGGAGTACTCACGTGATGATGATGTGGTGGGAATCCTTGACGCGCGTGCGGCCCGCGCGGCTCCCCATTCACCCGTCCGCTCACTACAGCAGCCCTGCAGGCAACACAACCATCATCCCCTGCCCTTATCTAACATTAACTAGGGTTGGCACATCATAGATATTTTTTATTTCAACCGCCTTCCGTAGTTTTGTTTCATATTCTTTTTATTCATGTTAATTTACATGACCATCTTGTCAAAAACCACCTTAGTCTTGCGCCAAAACGTCCAATTAATCCAATTTAACAATTTCTTTTTTCAGTTTTGCTAAGTTGTTTATAATATAAGCTTAAACTATCAAAAATATTTACAAAAATTATAAATCAACCAACTTAAGATTCAATTTAATCTTATATGGATTGTATGTAAGAATTAAAGTTTAAGTGGCTAAGATATTCAAAATCCTTTCACAAATACCCTGACCCCGGCGTTAAACTTAGAACACCTTTTAACCAGGGATTAAAAACAATTGTATTCAGCGACCGGATGGCGCAGTAGCACGGGGCCCGCCTTTCAATTCGAAGATGCGCAATCGGTCCTAAATACGGCGACGAAAAACATGAGGGAAACGTTCTAATCGCAAATTCGAATACATTCGACGACTACCAATCAGTATTGGGTTTCCGTGGTATTCACTTACTGCTGTGACTGGTGCGGGGGGAATGGAGGCACGTGGTAACCACCCGCCTGCGCCGCGTAGCTCTTACCGCCCGTGGTAGGGCCCGGTAATGGTTGCTGTGGACAAATTTCATAGTTATATTACATAACTATGGTCAATATACTGATTTCGTCCCACGTTGTACATCGATTTGGATGTTGTTTTTTAATTGGTAGGGTGTACCTTCCTATGGACCAGAAATCAGGGATGACAGACTGGCCTCATAGCTCAGTTGGTAGTAGCTCTGCCTTCGGCGCTGTAGGTTGTTAGTTCGAATCCCACCCAACCAAGCATTTGTGTGACGAACATAAATGTTTGTTCTGTGTCTGGGTGTTAATATATATGTAATTACAAAAAAATACTATTTAAGTATTCTATCAGTTTTCGAGTTCCCATATCACAAAATATGCTTAGTTTGGGGCTAGATGGCGCTGTGTGAACTGACATAGTCAAGTCTTTATTAATTTTGAAAAATACTTGGAAACTTGTAACGTACCGGGGGCTCGTCGCGTCGCCTGACATCCGCCGGCGGCACCGTCGGGGGGGTGTACGCGGCGCGCTGCCTGTCCTTGTCCTTCGCGGGGGGCGGGTACGAGCCCTCCTTGTACGCGGGGGGCGGGGAGGCGGGCCGCGCGCCGCCCGCCGCGGACATGCCGCTCGGGTTGTTGTTGTTGGTGTTCGTGTTGTTGTTGTTGTTGGGGGTCGTCGGCTTCACTAGCTTGCCGGTCTGGAAGGTACAACAATTCAAATTCAAATCGTTTATAATGATACAATAAAGTTGTAACACTGATTCCTGTGTTAGTTTAAAGCAGTTACAAACAAACAAACGTTAGCACACTCGCACTGGGATTTCATGTGTCGCAGGTGGCATGGACAAACCCCCAAGAACCGAGGACAAACCATAGTACCAACTAAGCACGGAGCCGTCGAACATTTGCTATAACAACGTTGATCAAGACAATGATGATGTACTGGAAATAAACGTCTTCATTCGTGGCCCACACTGGTGTAGTATTCAAGGCGAACGAAGGCCTCCGACATGGCTTAACGACTACGAAACGTTCGGTTCAAATTCCAGTAAACAGTCACATATCCTACTTTTGATACTAATAATACGGTATGTACCTGCATGTTCTTCCCCCGCTTGTTGGGTATCACGTACTTCCCGGACGCGGGCTGCGGGGAGGGCTGCGCGGGGGAGGCGGCGGGGGAGGGCTCGGGCCGGGAGACGGCCGCGAACCTCTCCTCCTCGTCCCCGTTCTCTAACTCTATGCGCGCTTTGTACGACGCGCCGCCTTCGATCTCTGCCGCTATCTCCTCCGCTTTCGCTTCTGCGTCTCTGGTGAATGTCATAGAAATATATAAGTCGGTTCCAATTATAAAAAAAATACATGTCATTCATGCTACTACTCATACTCATTTATTTCACCGTAGGATCATTTGTGAACTTGTGGTTATGTCAATATTACAATGACATTATTTTTATTTCGCATCGGGGCGAATTCCACGCATGAACGGTACCTATACTTACCTATAATCTTGCGTATCCTTACGCTGTAGCTGCAATGTGTACCCCGTCAAGGAGTGATCATACGTGCTATGAACTCCGTACACCTGAAATATAACATATTAACAATTAAACAAAGACATTTTGTTTAAAGTGCTATTTGCCAAACATACATACAAAGCAAGTTTTTTTTTAATGTGAATGAGTGTGGGAATGAGCTGAGGGCCCACCTGATGGTCATGCGTGCGACTCAGTATCAAATCTTTACTGAGTTGCATTCATCCTGCTGCGTCCATCACCCGACACGGGGATGATATGTCTCATGCGCATGTGATTTCACCGGCACCCACACCCTTTCACCGGAAAAAAGTAATGCAACTAAACTGCTTGGCGGCTGGTTCCAGATGTGGCAGTACCTCTCCGGACGAACTTGGCACAAGTTCTACTGCTAAACACCGTTTAATACATAAAATACAAAACTTACTCTGAACCTTTTCATACATGTGAGTGAGCTTACACACACAACACACACACACACAAATTATCACCTACATAATGTCAGTGTGAAACAATAAGTCAACATTACCTCCTCGTTCCTGCGGAACATGTCGTTCGCGTCCCAGCCGTTGGCGCGGTGGTCCAACTCCAGGTCCTCGGTTCTGGCGTCGCCGTTCAGCGAGCGCGAGTCGCCGGCGTCGCCGTCACACCCGTCCCAAGGCTCTAGGTGGCGCTCCTCACCTGATCTGCCGTTACCTGGGATAAATTAACGCTTTATTATATGCCAATTTAATGTTAATAAGTGACGGAACGGGCTGAGGGCCCACCAGGTGGTAAGTGGCGTATGATTTGGATCATACACCGAGTTGCATTACATCCTGCTGCGTCCATCACCCGAGACGGGGATGATAAATAAGTAAATAAACCAACACAGCCATGCGAGCACTACTTGGCGGCAGATTCCATGTGTTGGCAGTACCTCTCCGGAAGAACTTGCCACAAGTTCTACTGCTACTTTTGGTTGCTCCTTTACCATATAATGTGTCACAGGAGCTCTTTAGTCACATCACACGCACACAGATGTCAAAGTACAGTTAAATTTACGTCTGTTCCAACCCGAACCGTAAAGTTGTCACAAGTGTCGCTAGATGGCGCTAAACTCACCATTAAACTTGTTGGCGGTTATTGCACTATCAGTCTGGAATACGTCGTGCGTAGCGTACTCGAGATCGCTGTCCTTGGCGCGGATGGACACCACATCCTGCGGTTTGAAGATCAGCTTCTCCACGACCGAATCCACGATCACAACGCCCTCTTGGTCTACGCGGTGGGCTACTTCTAAAACCACCTGGACAACAAACAATGGAAGACATTATTAAGGAAGAAAATGCGATAGCTTTTTACGGACGCACTCAGAGAGATTTAATGGTTACTAAGGCGCTCCTTAGTATAGATTTTGAGAGGAGCTACTACACTAAAAGACGCCTTACTGTTACTGTTTCTGACTCTGAGTGCGGCAGTAAGTATCTAAGACTTAGACGCATACATTTCAGTTCTTCCAAATCCTCGCACAGTGGCATCCTGTGAGAGGTATTTATGAGATTTTTAATAAATATTGTGACAACATACCACTTCTTAGAAGTGATCAATTACTTCACAAAATGCGCTTTGTCTTTGTATCCTATAACTTTAAACGGTATGCGAAGGAACCAATGTTCTACTGCCACAGCTCCTTCTGTAGTAGCTTCCGCTAATGCGTTGCAGGATTCGATCCCCACACATTACAGTTATATGTGTGACGAACATATATGTTTATTCTGTCTGTGTTTTATTTATGTACAAAAAAGTATTATATGTGCGATTAAAGGCGATCGCATTAACACAGGAAAAAAATGCACAATAATCCGTATTACTTATAACTTATATTTATTCAAAATTCAGAGATTTTCAGCCATATATAATCCACAGCTCAGGTTCATTCCGATCATTATCGACTTAAGAGCCAACATTACCTACAGTCAAGTGCTCATTAATCACTCAACACCCAACACGAAACGGCAAAAACCTCAAGTGTACGGCTCGAATGTACCCACATTACGGCTGAGAATAAAGGGTTTTTTGGCATTTGGTATCCTTAGAAATAAGATCCTACGTTTTTTATTTCGTGGGAGATGTGAACACTAAATGTGTACAATTATTACGGTCACTTAACTTAAGCCTTTAATGCCTTTAGACATCAAGTATCGTTTGGACACTTCAAAATGTACGCGCACAATTAAATATTCAACGCATATATCGTGTCACAGGAGCTACTTAGGCACATTACTGCAAAGATAATTATGTCAAATTGCATTTTCATGGTATAACCTGAGGCTACGATTACATCTGTTACAACCCTAGCCGACCACCAAAACGGGAAGTATAAGCTGGTGATTGCCTCAAGACATGAGGAAACTGGCTCTCCTGGACGTACTTATAAGCTACGCAGCAGAGCCCACGACCCTTAGATCGGGGATCGCAAGCATCCACCACCAAGAGTGCTTTCAACGCACCGCTGCAAACGGGCTGATCTAATGATACAAGTGACTCATTTAGAAATCGATTAAACTGACTTCAATAGTATCGTTTCCGATTTCTCGCCCCGAACAACTTGGACAAACTTGGTCCTATCAAGAAACAAAGAACCCTTACAAGTGGCGTAAATGGAGCGTTACAAATATACAATTAAAAATTTCCCAATTGAAAACCTTCTCATTTTAAGTCTTGTTAAAACCAGAAAGGTAAATAGTTCTAGACATAGAAAAGAAATTTAAGCATAGATAGATAAAAATATTCTTTTTGTGTCTTTCACCTAGGTAGGTCTTATAACTAAACAACTGATAGTATTGCACCTATAAACATCGACTACAAAAATGCATTACCATAAAAAACGCCCATTATACGTACCATAAAACCATCAGGAAGCGCATACACTGAACGCAAACTAACTTATCTAAATAATTGGTTCTCGGAACGGCGGACGCGCACGCAAAATCCATTCTAATAAGTGTGCGATAAGGTTTATTTCGCGATGTGCATACTACTTATAGATTAGGCATGTTGTGACTAATTTCGAGCTTCAATTGTAAGGTATTCTTTGTAACACGTGCAGAAGAACGAATCGTGCACGTAGGAGGATAAACTTCTACATTTTTGGACCCTGAAAATCCACCGAAACCTACAAACCAAACGCTATATTGCGAGTACACTAACTTTGCCAAAATAAAATGGTTACGGTGGCACCAGGCTGTGTCTCATGCTCGATATGAAATATAATGGAACGGAACCGTGCCATTCGTGCGCGAGTCAGACTCGTACTTGGCCGGTATTTTTTTAAACTCCCAACTAAAAAGAGAGCTGTTAAAAGTTTGGCGATGTTTCTTTGTATGTTCTGGTCGTCGGTGAGTGGGCCAGCGTCGGTGAGTGGGCCAGACGTCTCGTCTCGTGTTTTGTACATTGCCCCGTAGTTAGCTAATTAACCCCTGTTAACCATTGGAGATTAAATCGTGATGGATTTTTAATTAACACTCTCTTCCAACTTAATGACTAAGAAAAAAATGGTTCAAAATTTTGACCAAATTTGCGCACGCTTCAGGAAACGGTGACAGCATAATACAGTGTAACTTCGCGTAGGTAGATGGAAATTAAATTAGGTACTGCATTTTGGCGCCGCAACAAACCAAACAGCCCATCTCCTTGAAGTAGCGGATTTTCTTAGGCATGGTGGAAATATGTTTAGCCGTTTCCAGGGTCAGCTCTGAATACATTTTTTCAAGTTATTCTATTCTACTGTTGTGGCTGTTTAAAACTTTTGTACAAGACTTTCATTTATTAAATGATATTTAACACATCGCCAAACTAAGCAGAGCTTGAGCTATGGAAATAAGATTACTAAAACAATACTTATTACTTTCGTTTCTTACATGTACAACATACATAAAATACATTAATAACATCCAGACAGAACAAACATCTATGTTCATCACATAAATGCTTGTCCTGAATGGCAATCAAACCGACGACCTACAGGGCAGAAGGCGGAGACTACCAACTGAGCTGTGAGATCAGTATATTTAAAACTAGCGACCCGCCCCGGCTTCGCACGGTTAGTAAAGCATCAGTGTTGAATCAGAAACTACCCATGCGAAGCCGGGGTGACTTGCTAGTGTATTATACATATAAACATTCCTCTTGAATCACTCTATCTATTAAAAAAAACCGCATCGAAATCCGTTGCGTAGTTTTAAAGATTTAAGCATACATAGGGATATAGGGACAGAGAAAGCGACTTTGTTTTATACTATGTAGTGATTCACAACAAAAACTCAAACGCTTAAATGTATTGTAATATTAACTGGTGGTTTATTACTTTGTCATTTAACATAACTGAATAATTACAATAGTTGTAACGTAAAAAAATGCTAAACCCACGACCTTTGTTCATCCTAAAAGTTAGATAAAATATTACCGAGCGAACACCGGAACTATTGTTATCTATGAATTTATAAGTTTATTTGGTTTCTATCAGCCTGTAACGTTCTCACTGCAGGGACCGACCTACTCTCAACAAGTGAGAGTGATCTGTCACTGGTTTAATCTGGATTGGTATATGGTCTTTAGAATTTTGGTAATAGCAACCATTTTTGACCTATTTAATTAGATGTTAGTTTGGTTTATTGCCAACATAATCGTCGGTTCAGTAGCTTAGTTTGTACTTTCGGAACCAGGGGTCCCGGGATCGAGTCCAGGCCAAGATTTTTTAATGGATCTTGCGTGTTACTCCATTCCACCTGGGACACAGCGAATCCTAGGAACACTGGCAGGATACGAATGTGTGTTAACAGGCCCACTTTTCAGTAGGTAGCGGCTTGCTTGTATGTCTTGTTCGATTCCCAAACAGGTAAATAATTTGTGTGACAAACAGATGTTTGTTCTAGGTCTGGGTGTAAATATGTATCTAACTACCAAAAAGTATACTATATATTAGGAGTACAAATAAGTTTCCGCCGTTTTTAACACAAATTAAATATTTATTGTAGAAGAACGGTAATATAAATTTATTCAAAATATTGCCCATCACTTGCAACCACTTTTTCCCATCTCTCAGGCAGCATTCGAATCCCACGTCTGAAGAACTCCTTGTCTTTTGAGGTTATCCACGAATCAATCCAATTTTTGGTATCCTCATAAGATGTGAACCGCTGCGCCGTCAGAGCATGTGCTACGGACCGGAACAGGTGATAATCGGACGGTGCAATGTCTGGTGAATACGGCGGGTGGGGTAACACTTCCCAATCAAGTGTTTCCAAGTACTTTTTCACGGGAGCCGCAACATGTGGACGAGCATTGTCATGCAGAAGAATAATTTTTTCGTGTCTAGAATAGTATTGAGGGCGTTTTTCCTTCAGAGCTCGGCTCAATCTCATCAATTGTGTTCGATAGAGGGCTCCAGTAATTGTTTCGCTCGGATTAAGCAACTCATAATACACTACACCTAGCTGATCCCACCAAATACACAGCATAAGTTTTTTTCCGTGAATATTCGGTTTTGCTGTTGATGTTGACGCGTGGCCAGGTAATCCCCATGATTTTCTTCTTTTTGGATTGTCATAATGTATCCACTTCTCATCACCAGTTATGATACGATGTAAAAAACCCTTTTTTTATGTCTAGCTAGCAGCATTTCACTTAAGCATAATCGGCGTTCAATATCTCTCGGCTTTAATTCGTACGGAACCCAATTTCCTTGTTTATGAATCATTCCTAATGATTTTAAACGATGTGAGACTGCTTGCTGAGTGACTTCTAATGTTAGAGCAAGTTCTTTTTGTGTTTGAGATGAATATTCCTCCAATAATTCCTCCAATTCTGCATCCTCGTAAATTTTTGGCCTTCCACTGCGATCTTTGTCTTCTACGTCGAAATCACCATTTTTAAACTTTTGAAACCACTCTCGACACGTTCGCTCACTCAAAGCAATCTCACCATATGCTTCTACGAGCAATCGATGCGCCTCAGCAGCAGATTTCTTTAAATTAGAGAAGTAAACTAATATTTCCCGCAAATGACGCTTACTTGGCTCAAATTTTGACATTTTCAACTTATAAAAATTATATTTTACCAATATAAAATCAATGATATTAATAGGTTATGTTGTTCTTGAATGTCCAAACTATTTTTTAAGCCGGTTATCATCTGCAAAAGCTAACCGAAACTCCGTGCCGCGCCATCTACAATAAAACGGCGGAAACTTATTTGTACTCCTAATAAGTATCCTATCAGTGATCTAGTTCCCATAGTTCTAGATAAAGGACGTACAAATATAGTTTTTTTTTTTTTTAAATATATTGTTCTCTTTGTTTAGTCTAATCTCCGAAAGGACAGGACCGAGACTTTTAATGGCAGATAACTGATGTTATAATGATTAACATAGTCTACTTTTATTTTAGAAAAAAAAAAAAAATTAGAATTCCGCGATAAAAATGTTCGACGCGGATTAAGTCTTAGAGTGAGTATCATATATAACAGTTAACAGTTAGTTTATATATGATACTCTATCACTCTTAGGTAGGATATGATGTATTGTAGATAAGATTCCAATAGCACATCATCCAGACTCCAGCCGTTGAAAAGCCGTCCAAGTAAGCGAGAATGCGTTATTGATTCGACCTACATTGCTTCCGCCGCGGCAGGCAGATAACCCCGAATTCATGTAATGCACTTTTACACTATCCGAAATGACGATCACAAAACTTTACAAGCCGTTTTAATGATAAGCAAACGTATGGTATGGACGGCTCCGTGTCTTAGTTGCTAGTAGCCCTTTATCATGTTATCTGTCCAATTCTTCGCCCGGTTTGTTACTGTATGTATTTTGTTGGTATATTTTTTTATGGCAGTCGTATTACATTTTCATGGACATTTCACACTGCCCCATCTAACCTAAGCGTGGCTTGTACTATGGGAACCTGAGTATCTGGGTGTTTTTACAAAATAAATGTATACTATACAAGTATTCTATCTATAATCTAATTCCCATAAGATAAGCTATACTTAGTTTGGAGCTAGATGGCGCGATGAAATGACCGTCAATATTTATTGTGAAAATATCTACCTACACAGGATTAGGACACGGTTCACAATTTTTTTTTGATATGGAATCGTTTAAACAAACCCACTTGAATATATTACTTAATATAATGAAAGGAGAGGGAGGCGAAAGTTTTTTTTTACAACAAAACACTTTAAAAACCTCGATAAGTAAAGAGGCGTGCGTGACTGTTTTTGCAGTCATCAATCATACATTTTATGGTATGGACTGATTCTAGTGACGCAGCCTTCCGTTTGGCTCGGTGTAGTTACAAGTTCATTTTGGTGCAATCATCATTTTGGTGTAAAGAGCTGATGATCTTCAAAGGCCTGAACAAATCTGTATAAATTATAGCTAACCAATTCAACCACGTCAGCTTTCAAACAGAACAAAACCGCATAAAAAAACGCCACTGGTGTTGCAGATGTCAATAGGCGATGGTGACCACTTACCATCAGGTGGGCCGTAAGCCTGTTTGCCTATATATAACATATAAACAAAAATAAAAAAAGCTACGATGCCAGACAGGCACAGATACACCTAAAAAACTTATAACACCCCTCTTTCTGTTGGTGGTTAATAAGTAAAACTGTATTGGTTTTGCATTTTTAACCACCGACTAAAAACATTTGCTTGTTTGTAAGTTGGGTACATGGTTATATAACGTTTTGGCAAAATGAAATTTCATTTGCATTTTTTTTGGAGTCAGATGTTCTAATCACAATTCAATCAAGATTTAATAAAAACTCAAATTTTTAAGCTCGTTCGATATTACGGATACTTTTCTTTCCAATTGCTATTTGCCCGAACATTGAAGAACAATGACTAATAATCCAACACAAGAACAGATGGCGCTGCAACTCATTTATTCCTTTAGATCTCAAGTATTATGTGGACACGTAAAATTTTACACACAAATAAACATATTCGTGAGCATATAACGTGTCACAGGAGCTCCTTAGGCACATTACATGCACACAGATATGTCAAATTACTGTCAGTTCAAGTGAGTGAGCGCAAGTGATCTTGAAGTATTTATTAACAAGACTCATAGCTGTTCTAGCTCTGCCTTCTGCGCTGTAGATCATGGGATCGAGTGACATTCATGACAACCTTTGTGCGGCGAATATAGATGTTCGTTGTTTTATCAAAACAAAGATCTACATACGCATTGTATCTGACATAGTGCAAGATGTGCTATTAGTTTGGGGCTGGATAGCGCTGTGTATTTTATTACTAACTGCGCGGTTTGCCTTGCTCTAAAGCGGCTTGTGTTAATCCAGGATATAAGCTATCCTGGTCCTGTGACACGTTATATGCTCACGAATATGTGTACATGCATTTCTAAAATTCGAAGTGTCCAAATGATACTTGAGATCTAAAGGAATAAATGAGTTTGACTTTGACTTTACCAAATTTCATCTGAATCCGCTGAGCCGCTTGAGAATGAAAGAAAGAAAAAAGCCGGCCGATTGATACCGGTGGCACAACCAACCATTTAATCCGAATTAGTTCCAATTTAAATTGTAATGGTTAATATTGTATTTTAATGTTAATCGATTACTCAATCACAATTATAGTCGTCGTAAATAATTTTACAACTCAGCACTTGTAATTGACAGTCTCGTATCAACACTTGTAAAAAGAAGGATCCGAACCAGAAGGAAAACCGGCTTTTTCAGTAGGATCCGAATTGAATCCGCGATCTTAATACCCCACCATACGAAGAAGGAGCGGCCTCTCTAGGTGCTAATACCCTGGGGATTTGAAGCTTGGTGCAGAAAAACATTTCTGCAGCTTTCACGTGATTTTTTTATGTAACAGAATTGACGGGAAGAACTGATATTAAGTTATAAACAATACAACAAACAATACGACTAAGGCTCTCCGCGAGCGAAGCATAAGACCCAAGTCGCATCCCGTTGCGCCTGTCACCCGAGACGGGTTAATAAAATTGGTTCAATAGTTTGGTAGTTACATAAAAATAACTATAAAATATATGTCAGTGAACGAAATTGCATGTTTTGCTTTCCTGTGATTTTCTACGCCCGCTGTGTACCGATATGAATATTGTTTTTCAAATGGTGTACCGAAGGGCAAGACAAAGAGTCAGCTTTTCTAAGATTTTAAAATCAATCACTTGTTCTTCTATATCTCACAATCCTTCGGTCTTCCACTCCTCTCAACACCACTAGGGCAGCAATAAATGGTTCTGGCCCCCTCGCAAAGCATGCCGGCACTGATTGCGGCTAGCATTCAGTACTAAAGGCAATAAGCCCACTTACGTGACATAAGTAGGTAGGTAAGCGAGCTGACAATAGCTGCAACAATCTTGCAACTAAATTGAAACTGAATGGCTTTGGTATACTTACTGTGTTGACCTATTGAAAAGGTCTCAATCTTAAGACTGTTTGTCTAACTTTAGTATACCTAGTTTAATAAATAGGCATTCGATATCTATACAAATAAATTCAATTCAAGTATCTGTTTGTAACGTCGAATTAACAAATACGAAATGCAATTGAGAGTTTATAACAAAAAAAAAAAAAACAATTTTTAAAACTTTTCTGTCTTTGTGTTTGTTACGGAATTTAGCAGAAAGCTGATGTAACAAGTAACATGGCTACTTTTATTTTAGAATTAGAAAAAATAATTTTGGTCCTCTCGAGAGACATGTGGATATTGAAGACCATCATCAGCATACGGTCTACTGTCTACTGGAAATTGATCTTAGGCTCTCCGCGTTCAAGTTCTGCTAGTTACATCATTCAAATCGTCACCCCACCCAGACGAAGGGCGCATTACATTCGTGGTCGTGATCTCCAGATATTGAAGCCGAAGAAATGTTTTATTCATCAGAAAGTGGCCTAAAAGATATTGAAGACAGGTAAAATGAGTGATTTACATCAAGAAGTGGGCTAAAGGAAACCGAATTGAATAGAAATTTCGAAGTTCCCAAACGTTGCGCCCGTGACCTTGGTATGAGGCAAAATCGAGGTTATTTTATTTCTTAAAATACGTGGGCTTAAATTATAAATGTCCTTGAAATTAAATCCTAAGTGAGTAACCTGTTACGAAATACTTTTGTTGTGAAGCAAACATAAGTTCGAAACGTTGTGAGTTTGCAAGGTTTCTCACATCCGAAACATTTCAAAATAGACTGATTTTAATTGGATTTGTTAAGGAAGGTTGTGGCGGGAAACATGATAGGAGCGGAGAACTTAATGTTAAAACGGTTTGGTCGTAGAGATGATGGACGAAAAGTGTGGGTACAGGAGATATTGAGATGTGTTTTATTTCTCATACGCTTGCACTAGAATTTAGAATGCATATGCCATGAAAATCAGACACACAACCGACATTCAATCCGAGATCAACTTGCCTTTAGCTTGAACTAAATTGCCTGGGCCGGAGATCAAACCATGGACCTAACTTCAAAGGCATGGTTGAGAGAATGAACAAAAGAATGTTGACGAGTAGGGGTGTATCTGTCCAGTGTGAATGTCACAGTTGGAAGCGGCTGACCTCGGCAAACGTAAATTGGCCAAATTAGCAAAGTCCTTAGATGGATATTGAATTCTACATTTAAGATAATGTAATGCTACTTCTTATACGTAAATCAGTACTGGGGACTTAAACCCTGATTAAATTGCTGCAGGGGATGCAGGCCGTGCCCTTATATGTATTAGAAAACCTGCATTAATATCACATATTCTGTGACAATTTTAGGGCTGTATCTTTTAAACGGGTCCTGGTTTAAAAGATACAGCCCTGAAGATAGATAGACGTAGGCTCTGCATATCAAAAATCTTTAATAATTTCTTACAAGGTTCTCACACTATGCGTTGGGATATCATTTATTTATACATAAGTTTAACTTAGCTTACTATTATATTTCATTTCTATATATTTATTAAAATTATTACGGTTTTGTAACATATCGTTTTCCTAATCAAGACGATATTTGAACTGTGAATTCGAACCCAGAACTTCTTGTAGTTCGCCGACCAAGAACTTACAAATAATAAAAAACAAAGCATATTTCGGTGCAAAAATGTCAAGGTTGATCTTTGGCGGTTCCATTCCAAACAACTGTACTGTTATTTATTCTATGTCTAAGCTTAGTTCGGGATGTACAATAAAAGCATTTGTGGCCATTTAATATAGCAGAACTTGGACTTACGGCCCTTTTAAACAGGCATATTGGCCAATACAACAGTATGGTTGGAAACAAAGGAGCGGACAAGTTTTCTGGAAATGTTGCTATTTAAATAGTTTGACTAATAATGAAATTAAATTATAATTAGGTAATTTATTTTACCTAATTAATTAATGACTGATAACTAATCATATTTCTTATTTATTGATCAAATAGCATTTTTTATACAATGTAACACACATGTACACAATGTAAGTTTGTTGTTTTAACAGCCATTAATGTTGTTTTAACAGCAACTAATGACCATTAATGTTAAGATTCTTATGCCCGTAGTCTTCCTATAATTATGTGAACGATAAGGTGATAAAATAAATAAAAAAAAAAAAACTAACAAAGAAGATATTAAATCAGTTGTATGTTTGATAAGCGATTTTTTCTCCGTGGACTGATTTGGATGATCATTTTGTATATGATAAGGTGTACCACCGAGGTGGGCCCATAGAATTCTTTGAATTGCATGATGTTCCACCCTAAGGGTGATAAATAATTCACGAGAGCATTGAAAACGGTTTTTTCGATTTTTAAATAAGTAATTATTATTTAGACAATTATAATTTATCATTGATAGCATTACATGTCTGTTTCGCATCATCCGCAAGCGGTATTTTCGTCAAAGGGTGAAATTTCATAGACGCCCGAGGCGAGGGAGCGTGCCGCGGCAGTGGAAACCTTACCAGTCCACCAAACCACGTGATTAAAACACCCGAAACAGGTTTGACGGAACGAACTGCAAGCCCAAGATGGTAAGTGGTTACCACCGACCGAAGCAGAAGACCCAAGCGCCCCGTTACGCCCGTCACCCGAGACCGGGAATCATGCGCATGTGATGGCACCGGCACCCACGCCCACACGGGAAGATTAAAACTCTCACCTCAAACTGCGCACTGAAAGTCTTGAATACTCCCTCCCATATGCTCCCGGACTGAGTGAGCACCTGTACTATGTCACCGACATGAGAAGTCGCGGCGTGCATGAAATGGGCGTTATTGTAAACGCCCTCGGCTACCACTCGGCCTCTTGGTGACCTGAGGGGAGACATGAACACCTAAGTCAAAGTCAAAGTCAAATTACAGTTGAATTCATAAAAAAATATAATAAAAATCTACCTACAACAGCATGCGTTATTACTAAGTTTAGCGCTAGTTCGAACCCTATCCGATCCTCCATATATAAATGAATACGATAAATATTAAGACAGCATTTCACACAGCGAGTAGCAGTAGAACTTGTGCTAAGTTCGCCCGGAGAAGTACAGCCTTCACACTTGGTAATCCACCGCCAAACTGTGTGCTCGCGTTTGTGTGTTCCGGTGAAATTACAGGCACATTCCCAGTCAGCGTGACGGGCGCAGCGCATGCGACATGGGTTTTCTCATACTTTAGTCGTATTATATTATTTAGTCGTATTATTATTAGTTGTATACGGCGGTTTCATAAAAAAAAAGATCATCTATGGTTTCCACATTTTTCGGGGGTGGCATCACAAAAGCGGTCATCGTTTGGGTTGAAGTGGCCATAAAAGTTCTCATCTGCCAAACTACCTAACTTCCTTAATATCTTATCACGGCGCGAGCCAAAATTCAATAGGTCAATGACCAGACGAAAAACACGTGATTTAAAATCGTGGAGATCCTAACATAATACATATTATAAATGCGAACGTGAATTTGTTTGTTGCGCTTTCACTATTTTACCTACTCAACCGATCATCATAGAATTTTGAATACACGTTGTCAATACAGTAAAGGACAGGGTAGATTTCATTAAAAAATAACAGGCCAAATCTATATTAACGCGAGGCAAGCCGCGGTCAAACGCTAGTGAACTTAAACCACCAGTAATCATGTATTCCTTCCATTTTCATACATGGCAAAGCTAGCCTAGATGTTGTTTGAGTGTTAGTTCGAACTGAGCGTTTATGTCCTTCGGTGGGCACGTAAGGATGTCGGTCCCGGCTATACTAGTCGGCTTATCGATTATGTCGGAGGCCTTTGGGCTTGATAACACCGACACTAGAGTAGGTCTGCACGGAAAGAAGATCTAAGTTAAGGGACTTTGCTCCAGATATGTAAGTTGGTTGCAATTTTAACCATAACAACCGCTTTCTTGTTTTACGGCTTGTTAAGATGCATCCAACTCTACTAGGCCATCGGGCTGATGTGACCCTCAACCGCCCGAATAAATGCAGTTTTGAAAAATAAAGCTACCACTCTTTAACTTGTCTCACAGCTCAGCCTTCTGTGCTGTAGGTAGTGGTTTTAATTTACAATCAGGACCTTTTGCATGACAGACATAGATGTTTGTTTGGTGTAGTATATGTTTTTTTTTAATCCGTATCTTATGATAATACATACAGAGGAAATTAGCATCTCCTAGCACTGAAAAATACAACAGGTGACATCTACTAATCCGGAATGGAAGATTGTGGTAGATTAACAGCCAAACAATCAACTAACAGATGAGTGGAAGACAGATTATCATGCCAACATTGATATCTGTCAAAAAAATGATGCACCTTTTTGACAAATAACAGTTGATCTCCAGTAATCTGTTAGTAGATTATAGCGTTTGAGTTGTTGAGTAGGTCTGTGTATAATAAGAGGTTGGGTTGTAATACATACCAAAAAGTAACTGGATGAAATCTGCACAAAAAAATACTGTTTATTATCATTTAGAATCTTGTTGTTATAAACAAACATATTTGTCTACTATTGCAAGCAATATCAAACAAAGAATAGATAGGAACACTGACGCGAGGAATATAACACGTGAATATATAAATTATCATAAAATTAAGGGACCTTAGCATAGTTGCAGGGGAAGATCTATGTTCAATTGAAATGGGCAGATGGAATTGTATCGCACTACTTCAACAATATTACAAAAAACTAGTAGATTGTTACCAGTTCCTCTAAAATGGTCTGCTTAAATTAGGTGCATGCACTCAATCACAATCGGGCTGGAGCCTGAGGAGCACATCAATACAATACAGGGACATCTTGTTTTCTCTTTCACACTACAGTATGTGTGTATACTTATGTGGTTGTGTATATTTTGCTGTATGTGAACCAAATTTCACACAGCGCCACCACCTACTGAACACAACTTGTACTACAATATTAAAACCAGATTACTGATAAACCTATATGGTGAACTTTGATTGTTTCTATAGTATAGCTAATTATGATGTATTTATGTATTGTGCTCTCTATAGGGCAACAATTTACATATTCTTTGGCCAAGGTTTCTGGAAATTTTTAAGTGGAAGTAGCAAGATGTCTGTTGAAATAGTACCTGCAAATTATTCCCACTTTTGTCTTCTATTACACAGACATCTCTGTTGGCTAGTGATAGACTTGGTGTAATGGTTATGAGCTGATGATTTTCAAAGCCTGAACAAATCTACATCATACTACTATATACATATGAAAGTTTGGATGGATGTTTGTTACTCATCACACCAGACCAGCTTAATGGCTCTGGATGAGATGAGATTGCAAACCATCTCAAAAAACAGTATAGCATGCCAAGCTTGGAAATCCAGACTAGATTGTATCGTGATGAAAAAATATGAACACTTAGTTGAAACTAAAATGTGAGGAGTTGCAAATATCACTGTGATTATCACTAATCACTGAAAGCGGCGGGAAAGCATGCTGGAGGAGCAATCAGTGGAGCATGTCATCATCTACTGCACAACCACAAGGGAAGCAAGATCTAAAACAGGCCTTCATAATCTAAGTTTCTGGGTCTCCACAGCAGAAGCTGCAGAAGTGATGCCAAGAACCCAGAGTCCTTCTCCGGTACTTTAAGGAGTTGGACTGGATGGGATCCCACCAAGAATAAAAATCAATATTCCGTATCACACATGACATGTATACAGGTAGTTATGCAACACAAAAATCCAAGACCCATGCACATACTTTATAATAACTTGTCTGCCAAATCAGGAGGAATCACATGTTGAGAGCAACCCTGCCATGGTTGCCATGAAGCCATCAATTTGTTACTGTGCCTGCTTTTGCAATGGTTAAAGATGTCTATTCATCCTATAATCATCATCTCATTTATAATTTAATCACAGGGCACAATGGAGACTTATTTATTTATATTTTAAAGCATTTGTACATATGCCTTATCACATAAGAGAAGATATCTTTTCATGGGAAAATCATTGTATAGTTTGTGGAGAAATGTCTATAAGTAATGTAGTATAAGTATGTAGTGAATCATACTATATGTTTATCAGTCCATTGCTGGACCAGATCCACCCTAGTAGCACCACTGAACCAAGCCTTTGGCTCTTGGCCTTAAACAATAAAGGACTATACTTAAATTCAGTAGCAAAATTGAACAGAATTACTCTCAGACTCATAAAGAAAAGTTAACTGTAAAAAGATTGCAAAACCAGTTTTGTACAAAAATAGCAAAAAAATTTAGGCTATTTTGAGGTTACTTTGAAAACTTTTGAATTCACTTTACACAATATGACAGCTCCTAACTTTCCATCAACATGCCTTACAATACTGAGGTTGTATATTAAACAGTTGGAATGTTCAAAATAATCACTTGAAAAAATTCTGGACCTTTTTCTGATCAAGTATTTAGAAATTTTGACCTGTTCTACAATCCTAAAAGAAACTTTGATACAAGGAGTTAAGAAGCTCAACAGAGACAAAATGAAAATAGGCAACATACATTCACATTCAATTCTGAATAGGTAATTGACAATCTGATGCTATGACAAATGGGCAAGCTAGCGCTGGCAGGTATTTCAGTAACAAAAGGTTGCTTCAACTCACCGTTGGACACCACAATAACTATAAATCGTCCACAATCACCCACAAATCACTACATGGTGAACATTCTACACTCAAACGTAAAACTTCAGCAACTAAATTATCCCAATTAATTAACTACACTAGTTAAATGTACTGTTAGAAAAGAGACCATTCTAATTGAGAACTTTGGATTAATGCCAGGTTATCTTGACGTTAGATTCTATGGAGTGAAAGTGCTATTACACTGACTTCCTATACAATGAAAATGTAGTAAAAGTGACAGTTAGTTTCTCAGAGATCGACAGCGAAATCGGAAAACACTAAAGTCTTAGTGGGTGTATATAATAATATTTCTGGAAGATTAGAGATGGATGGTGGCGGGCCGTGAACAGCTGATCCAGTGGCTATATCGAGTTGAATACGCTGCAAAAGTAGGCCAAACAGCGAGCACAGCGGCGCGCCAGCCGCACGCGCCGTCCCGCGCCTTCGCCTCACAACACATTTGTTTACGTTCACGACACCGACCCGCCTACGTACCCAGGTACCCACGTACCCACGAGACCGTGGCTAATTCGCAATGCGCCCAGCATCGATCGCTAACAACAAAGACATGTCATCCGACTATCGAGTGAGCTTACCTCGGCGGTCCTTGGCGACTTTTGCGTTTGTTGTTCATATCAGCTTCGCCTGACTGCCCCGGTGGGTAGGCACCTTCTCGTCTACGCGTAGGGACCGGAATTTTGGCTAATTATCACGCCTTCTTTTACAACACAGTCCTTTCAACTTTCGCGGATGCACTAAACTGCAGTTTGTATTAGGAGTTAGCACTCAAATTGCGACGACAGGGATGCATCGATTCCACTGAAGTTCTTTGACATTTGCCAACAAATATGAATTAAAATATATTTGAGTACAAAATCGCGGTTCGTTTTATTATCGGGAACTAATCCCGGAAAATAAACGGGTTGGCAGATTTCTCGTGCCTGCAATCAGCGCAGGAATACAACATGGCGCTGTGACGTATCCATCAGACTTATTGCAAAACTGCAAATACAGGTCGTTTTAAACTTTAAACAAATCAATAAAGTCACTAAATACTTGAATTATTTTAAAAATAACTTTTTAACTATATATTGCAATGCAATAAATATAATTATTTAATAAGGTCAGCGTTTGACCGACTTCCCACATTAGAACTTTCAATATGGCGGACTGTATTTGACTTTTAATGTTGCCAGTAATCTGACTTTTATTATAAATTCCAGTCCAATTAAAATAGTATATCAACTCGATTGTACGATTCGATTTTGATAATCAGTCCAGATTATTGACTGAATGAAACCTCATAAATCACAAAGCAGCGGTATGAAAACAGTGTAAATAATACAACGATATGTACTGCTGCCGATAACATTTGATTAAATATATTTTATATTAATTCGTTATGCTCAGTCAGCACTTAGATAGGTCCAACACCAGAGATGGTGTCAGATTTTTTTAAGCGCTAAGCTGACATTGCCAGTGCTGGATTAAGATTGCTTTCATGACTTGCCTTAAGCAATCTATGTCTATGGGCGTCCTTCTAACCATGTAACAATCCACATAATTCCAATGTGTACCAGAGGATATTAAAAAGCTATTAGCTTCAAAACATTTTATTAATGATTATAATCAGTAATTAAATGCTTATCAAGAATTTTAATGCAAAAATGTTCAGATATTATACTTAATTTCTAAATAATGTTTTCATAATGACTTCCGTTTTAACGAGACATTCTCGCGCGCGCGCGCGAATTTTCATTCGATGAGCCACGCCGCAACTTTTTATTGATCGTACTGTGCGAGTAGGTCACTGTGTAAAATGACTCTCAAAAACGGGGCAATAATGTCTCAGCGCGAAAAATTTGAGTTAATCAACTCGGAAGTGCGCTCTTTCTACGAGTACTGCAAGGAGGCTGGTATCAGTGATGAGGAGATGGATATAATCTGCCGCCCGTTGACGAGCGCAGTGCGGAAGGCTTCTTTCAAATGGTGGACAAGAATGTTTCTTTTTTTGGTGATGGTTCTTGCAATCGGATTCACCGTGAGCCAGACTGACACTTTCCAGTGGCATGCTTCAGCCGTAGCGAGAACTATGCTGATAAAACTGCTGCCAGTGTGGGATTGGACTCCTCTATATCACAACAAATGCTTGATTGAGAAGTCTCGACCGCCGAACTTGGATGGCAACATTGTATCTGCCGCGGATTGCATCGCTTGTGAAGCTATCAGTGAGTAACCATCTAGAGCTGGTTTATTTTGAGTGAAATCTACATTTTTATTCAAATCATTGCTTTTGGTCATAGCGATTACGCTTGCGCCAGTATTTTATTTGCTTATGCGACGTTTAATCGCACATGCGATTTCATGTCCTATTTTTTATTTTACAGGTCCCCTCTTGATTTTGAGTTAATACTTTTACCACTCATCACGGTAATAAATATATTTGGTTTTTTATTTATTTTATATTATTTTGCTTTGGATTCCCTCGTTTAAAGTTAGAGATACCTATTGGAGACTTAACGTCATAAAAAGAAAACAAATTACTTGTAATTTATTATCAAATAGGCTACTAGCTTCATATATAAATAACCAAGTATGGCCCCACATCGAGCATATATGGGCTACGTTTTCTACCATCTGAGAGTCCTCTCGACAGGCGAGAGTGAATGGGATTCTATTGTAGAACTCAATCGGATTTTGTAGATATCACATCTTTGAGTTTTTGAACAAATAAATATTCATGCACATTTCACACAGCCCTCTAGCTCCAAACGAAGCAAAGCATGTACCAGGTACACATGGGTGGTAGGCATGGAGACCATATTACTTACATAGTAACACCCAGAAACATCTCTGTTCGTCACACAAGATAGATAGAATAGATAGATAGACTACAGCGCAGAAGAAACAGCTGCAACCAACTCAGCATCGAGGCCAGTGTCTTTAAAATTTTGGGATATGCTGGTTTCCTCACCATAACTTCGTTTCAAGAATTTATTAAGCGAATATCTAAAAGGTAGTTAGTTACCAAAACTAAAGTACTGTTTACTAGTATTTTTGGTATTCCAAATTAAAATATGTAAACCTGGCCTTTGATAGTAACGTTTCCATACACTAGGATTCCCTGTGTCGCCAGTGGCATGGATAAACACAAGACAACATCCAAGAGTCAAAAACTAATTACGCTCACCACCAAGTTTTGCTCCGGCCATGAATCGAGCCTTACCTGGGCTACGAACACGGTAGCTACCGAACCAGAGCCGTATACTGCTTAACTATTAACATTACCTTCCAGGAACTGTTGAACGCGTGTCAGATTCCAACTACAAAGAGGTGTTCAACCACCATCTCTCGCGAGGCGCGCCAGTTATAGTCTCGGATGCGTACTACGACTGGTCCATCTCGCGGTCCGAGCTAAACCTGACCAGCTTGATCAACGAGGACGACCGCCTCAGGGTCTCTGTACCCTGTCGCATCCTATCCAACATCAGAATAGGCCGCCAACCCATGGACCTCGAAGAGATAGTCTCCAGAATCACAAACAACGACATTCCCAGCTGGTTTGTCCACTTTCAGAACTGCGACATCCGCGCGGTGAAATCGTTCCGCATTCTAGCCCCTAGACCTTACTTCCTATCCCCCCATATCCCTCCCTCCCATTTCAATTGGCTGCTCCTATCCAAGAACTACGATACTCACAGGTTTAAGTACTTAGAATTGGACGTGGGCTTAATTATCATGTCTCAATTAAAAGGGAAGAATTACATCCAGTTGAAGCCGAGAACTCCTTGCGAAGATGACTGCTATACCCTCAATTTCGAGCTTTTGGAAGGCGAAACTCTCGTTTTGGGGAATTCGCTGTGGGAGTTCGAATATTTGCCGGGGAAAGGCGAGAATGTGGCTATGATCACAGAAACCGACTGGGTTGAATCCTAAAACGGCGCAGGATCCATTAGAGATGTTATAAGAACTGTTATTAGTTATATGAAGCATCATTTAAATCTCGCATACCTAGCTCATAAAGCATGAACCAGATAGGTTAGGTTAATGATGAATATAGACATGTACACCAGGCATAGGCGTAGCCAGGGGAGGGTTTAGGGGTTACCCCCCGAAAAATTCCAAATATCACATTAATTTACATTCTTAACACTGGTTCGTTTGAACACAACAAAAATGATTCTATAATGCGTTTGCATTTTTTTATTATTAATGATGTCACTAATTTGTCTTTTTTTATATTCAAATACTGAAACCTGGCTTCGCCCGTGACACTATGTACCTCAGTATTATAAGTTGGATTAAAAATATAATTAAATTTGTGGTTTTTTATGCACTAAATTAACTATTTTGAGTAGTTGCTGGTAACTACGACTTAACGTAAAGTTGTAACAACAAACCAACAAACAACAAACCAACAAATAATTATACAAATACTTTAATAAACATGATGTTGGAAATAAAAACAGTATTATTTAAAAGCCAGAACATATCAGTCAAGACATTTCGCGATGCTTAGATTTAAATAGTTAATTAAACCCACACAATTTAAACTGCACAATGAATTAATTATAAGTAAATTAATTGTGGAAAAGTATCTCAGTATTACGTATATTATAATTATGAGCAAAATAAATTGATTTTTATTTACTTTCACCTCGTTAGTAATTAATTTTAACTTTGGCTGTTGAAATATTATGAAATATATTATGACTAGCTGTGTTAATCCAGGAAGTAGGCTATCTTGGTACCAAATTTCATTATATTTATAATACACTAGCAACTCACCCCGGCCTCACACAGGTATTGTATTATAGTTTCTGATACGACACTGATGCTCTACTAACCGTGCGAAGCCGGGGCGGGTCGCTAGTTATAATATAAGTGTGATTCATAAATATCTACATCTAGGCTAGACATCTAGCCCCAAACTAAGCATAGTTTATACTATGGCCAAACAGATTACGGATATAATATAATACTTACATAGTACCTTGTTTATAAATAAATACATATTAATACCCAAACAGAACAAACCCCTATGTTTTATACACCAAGGTTTTTTACTGTCAGATAGCCGATGTATAACATAAGCTATCTAACAGTAAGTAACTTAAGAATATTAGAATAGAATTTTACTTTATTGTTCACCATAACATCAAAAGTAATCATAAAAAAATAAAACAGACAGGTGGCACAATGGGCGGCCTTATCGCAAAAAGCGATCTCTTCACAGATACTTTTATTTTAGAAAAAATAATAAGTGATCTGCGCAAAAAATAATTCGACGCGGGGAACAGCTAGTAGGTAAATAAAGATATTTTAATTCGAAATAAGTCTTTATTCACAACGCAAATGCAAAAATACTGAAGATCTTTGGTTTATTCAGCCTTGTCCTTGTGAACTGGTCTCCCTCTGACCCAGAGAATCAGATTCTTCAGTGAAAATATCACCGGGAACATAATGGGCAAGAACAATGGAATGTAGATTGCATACCTGAAACAAAAATTATGATGTACAATGTTAGTTTTATTACGAGACTGCGCCAGAAGGAGGGTTCTGTGAAAAAGTGACAGAACGAGCTGAGAGCCCACCTGGTGGTAAGTGGTGATCCCCGCCCATGACAACAGTATGCGCGTGTGATTTCACCGGCACCCACACCCTTCCACCGGAACACAATAATGCGAGCACTACTGCATGGCGGCAGATTCAAGGTGTGGTTGCTGTACTTCTCCGGACGAACTTGGCACAATTTCTACTGCTACTTTTTGTTGCTCCTTTAGCACCACCCAGGGGGTGCTATCAAATTAGAGGGAATTATAAAAGGCTTGCAAAAATATATGTTTAAATGTAATATGGAATTTTTCATGCAGTCGAGTTTTTTGTTTTTCTCAACAATTTCTTGTTTACAAGGTTTCGTACTTTATTACATATCTACTGCATACATATGATTGTTTTTGAGGGTGTTTGTGTGGAGAGGTCCCGGTGAAATTACAGGTAAATGAAAAAAGGATCCAATGAGCTGGCAAGGTCTCAAAAAAGCTTGAGTACCATCCTGTCAGTCTGTCTATATGTCACAATTATTGTAGGTACTCTTAAAACTATTAGCATTACATGATAATTTCTCTAGAGGCAGGAAGGGGCAGAAGTGCCCATGGACTTCGCTATTTGGCGACACCCTGCCACAGAGCAGACGTCATGATCATCGCACAACTGTCTGTCCTGGAACCCACGACCTGTGACACGTTATATGCTCATGAATATATTTACTGTGTGTAAAATTTGACATGTCCAAACGATACTTGAGATCTAAAGGAATAAATGAGTTTGAGTTTGGCCATCACCGCAGAGGGCACAGTACCCAGAGGCCAGCCAACTTACTTCTGATCATCCGGAAAGTACAGCAGAGCCAGCAGACTTGGCTCCATGAACGCGGTCTCCGCGGCCACGGACCCCCGCCGCGACTCCTGGTACGCCGGGAGCAGCTCGCCCTGCGCCATCAGCTCTGCCGCGAGGTATGTGGAGTCAACTGCCTGCCTGATGGACGCGCCCACATCGTCGTTGATAACTATGTTCGATATTTCACCTGAAAAATATCACCTATCATTATTAATAATAATAATTGTTTACTTACAGACCATTTAAAAATTATTTAGAAATTAAGTACTTAAAAATATTGTTAGTAAAATAAAATAGAAATAAAAATTTAATAGCAATTGCTACTTTTGCTACGTGGTTAATCCGGCACTGAATATAGGGCTCACCTAACAGCTGTGCTAGCGACTGCAGCGTCCTCTGTGCGTCGGTGAGCTGCTCCAAGGTCCTCAGCCGCAGCAGAGCATCCACCTCCCAACTACGAGGAGACACAGACCGCAGCGGTTCCAAGTGAGCCCCAGTAATGTACTCCTGAAAAAAAAAACAATCTCTACTAGGATTCCCTGTGTCGCAGATGGAATGGACAAAAACATAAACACAAGACAAACACCCAAGACTCGAACAAACTTCATGCAGACCACACAATTTCCCGGCCGGGAATTGAACCCGAGACCCCTCGCCGCGAAGGCAGGCGAAGGAAGGCAGTCAGTAATGCAAACACTACTGCTTGGCGGCAGATTCCAGATGTGGCGGCTGTACCTCTCCGGACGAATTTGGCACAAGTTCTAATGCTACTTTTGGTTGCTCCTTGAGCACCACCCGGGGGGTACGTGTAGGGAATCAAAGGGTACACATCCACGGACGCAAGCAACTGGACCCCCCCAAAGGTAGAGAAGATCATATTCACGTCAAAAATGGATTGTGGATTTTGAAACACCAATACAACAAATTGTAACCGTAATCTGGCGGTATACAGTACCGTATCGTGGATGCCCAGGAGTTTCCTCAGGTGCGCGAGGAATGCGCCCATGGTGAACCTGACGTCGGGGCTCCAGGCGCCGGTGTCGCAGTCCGCCTGCGACGGACTGGACAGGACTACGCCCCCCCACTTGGGGGACATGAAGGCTTGCACGGACGTCGCTATAGGCCGGTCTGAAAGAGTTCAAGTTGTAGTGGGACTTCGATAGGATTTATGGATGAAGATATAAGATACCGTGCCGTGGAGAAAACGACATTTGATGGCCTTAAAAAGGTAAAGCATATTTTTATCCATCGCGCAGGTAACACCAGAGGGGCGGTTTATGCCATGGCTGTCCTCAAATTTATTTCGCTGGCATAAAACTACCCAAAAAGTTACTCGGAAAGTTATTAAGAGCCTCTTAAACTTGAAGCACCTGGATAAAGGCTCTTTGGCTTAGTTGGTAGTCCCTGCCATCGAAGCGAGGGGTCCCGGGTTCGATTCGGGGCACACTTTGTGTGGTGAGCATGTAGTTTGTTCTCGGGTCTTGGGCGTTTGTCTTGTATTTCTGTGTTTGTCCATGCCATCTGAGACACAGGGAATCCTAGTGCAGAGGTATGAGTTACGTTACGTTAAAAAAAACCTACTTCAATACTAGAAAATTTGCATTAAGTTCACCATAGTACTATTTCATTGATTCAATAATTCCTTTCTAAGTTTCGGACCACAAAAGCCCAAATCTGAGTTTAGTGCCATTGCATTTCATGTCTAAATAATAACAAGTAGCATAGAGCTAAAAAATAAAAATATAAAGAAACGCAAAAAGTATCGCCCAACGTGGGGCTCGAACCCACGACCCTGAGATTAAGAGTCTCATGCTCTACCGACTGAGCTAGCCGGGCAGTAGTCATGTGGTTGAAATTATTAATCTTATAAAAATATTTTGGTGGTATTATGCCACGGAGTCGTCAATATACTTATTGCTCTTTTTTAATCAGTTTTAATCGTTTAAATTTAGACTATCTAACGTAAACTTTTGGGGGTACAGTTGCTCGAGAATCCCTTGCTCGAGGGTACGGACACGTACCCCCTGGGTGTGCCAAAGGAGCAACTAAGTGTTTGAACGGTAAAACTTGTGCCAAGTTCGCCAGGGAAGTACTGCCTCCATACCTAGTATTCTGCCGCTAAGCAGTGAGGCTCTGGTATTTGTGTTCCGGTGGAAGGAAATTGAGGAAGCGCTTGTGGTGTTGCTTAGCTGTCCTTACATAATAGTCCTTACTAAGTTAAGCAACTTGCGGCCCGGTAGAAGTATGGATGGGTCCCATTTAGTGGCATTTGAACTGAGCATTGCACGTTAAGCCATGTCGGAGGTCTTCGAGCGGCTTGAAAACTTGAATACTAGTTTCCACTTACACGAAAGAAGTAAAATAAAAAACTTAAATGCAGTTTCTCCTTACCGCTGTTGTCATAGATGACCAGCGGCGCCACGGCACACGGCGCCACGTACAACGCAAGGTTGATGGTGGGCTGTGGGGCTCCGCTGGCGGCCCGCTCCTCCAGCCGCGTCAGGAGCAGGTGCAGCCTGTCCTGCCTCACAGCAAAGTGGCGGCCCCAGGTAGAAGTGTCTAAAACCTAATATATTCATATTTTTCATGTGAAGATGTGGCAGAACGAGCTTAAGGCACACCTTTCAAACGAAAATAATGAATGAATTATTGTAGACCTCGATAGAAACATACATAACATAAATAAAATTAACAAAACAGTCACAAAAAAATAGAAGAGGTTACAATGGGCGGCCTTATCGCTAATAGCGATCTCTTCCAGGCAATAATGTTCCAAATCACGAAGTTCTGAGTTAAAAAACATAAAATATACATGCAAATTGATAACCATTTGATATCGGTTGAAAACGCCTCATCACGCGTATATATATATTTAACTTCCTTGTTTCTCTTCCTAGGCCATAAAAGTAAAGAACAAAGGCAAACTTAATGGTTCGAAGAATTTAATTACATTGAGGCTGGGGAGAGACGATTCTATAACGGTAAGATGTGTATTAATTATGCTAGACAATACAACAAGAATCCAAAATTATTGTTTGGTTGCCAGCAAAATAACAAAGTATCCTGTCATATTGCAATATTTGGTTCTATTTTCATCCAACTGGGAATGTCTTCCTGTTTATATAAATTCCATTAGTCTACGTTGCGTAAATAATGCCGTGCTTGATTCTAAGTTAGTAAATTAATAATATAGAGAAAATAAATAACGCTGTCAGTCGAAAACTTGACATGAAACTGATCACAGACATACAAGTCAGCCATAGCTTTAGAATAATATTATTTACTACTTGCGCCTCGCGGTTGGACTTCCTACGGGAATCGTAAATTTTTCCGGGATAAAAAGTAGCATATTTGCTATTCCAGACTATAGTCTATCTCTGTGCCAAATTTCATCCAGGTCCGTTCAGCCGTTCTGGCGTGATTGAGTAACAAACATCCATCCATACATCCAAACTTTTGCGTTTGTAATATTAGTAAGAAGATGAAAATAAGCTTTTCTGCTTTTTCTCCATGTTAATTTTATTCAATTACTTATTGGGGGGACAGCGCGTACGCAGTCCCCACTACCAAAAATAACGCACCCGAGTTATCCACATTAGGGATAATCGCAGAGGTCAACCCGTTCGCAGTGCAATGAACAGGCCTCGCTCTGGGGGAACCGCCTTCTTGATCACGGTGTCCCCTGTGCCAGGTAAGTATGATTTCACAACGCTACCGAGGGGAGCTGACGAAGTGTCGTGTGTTTTCGTCAGCGCGATTCAGGATTCGTCGCCAGACGCTAGCGCCATCTAGTTTGAAGCGAAGCGAACTAATACGTCTCTGACATTCGACGTCATTGTGACGTCACAACCACAATGGCTTCCTTTGACACATGCATAGTACTTTGTTACGCTTCCTATTAATCTGTGCTGTGGTGTCAATAAATAATCAAATTAGAACATATTATCATACTGAATGTTAAAAGAAAACACACTGAAAATCTTCATAATAAAATTAAAAGCCTTAGATATAGTATGCGTTAAAATAGTTTATGTAAAATCTATGGTTTGTAATGGGACCCGCTATTTTATCTCTAAAGTTATCATAACTATGCTAAATAATTTGAAAGGAAGCAAGCAATTTTGGAGGAGGTAACGATGACCTGAATTAAGGACACAAAGAAGAGATAACACAACACATGCAGAGACCGGATTTCTAAAAATAGCAGTTGTCTTCATTGTTTTTACGGATAAGTCCGTATTTGTAATTATTCATAAAGGTAAAAGGTAATTAATGGTAATTACATTCAGAAATAAAAAACAACATTGATATCACTCCAGTAGATATTGGCAAATAGCATTGGCTCAGCGGCAATCATTTGTTATTCTAATGCAAATTTGTACAGTTCAGTTTTTATAGGATTTTAATGTCTCAAGCCATATATATTCTGCCAATGCTAATGTTAATGAACTATCTCAAGATTTTCTGCATTCCGGTTAATTTATTTCGAAGAATTTACAAGAATATTGTCTTTTGTCAGAATGAATCACAAAAAGTTATAAAAAGATGATATTTCTTTTTTAGTTTCATAGATTGATCATGACTGAAAACTTCACCTAAATGAATACACAGATAACATAATATGACCGATGTATCTTGACATCTCAGTATTATTAAAAGCTGACTGTTTAAGCTATGTGTTCCAAGAATTAGTTTAGTGACACTTCAGTTGCACATCAGAGTATAGAAAGATATTTAGATAGTATTGCAAGTTCTATAGGAATGATATAATTTATTACTACGAAGTTCTACAAAGGGTCATAATCTATTGTATAATTTCTAGTTTCATTCATGGGAAGAGGTAAAAGCTTTTGCAGACAATTTCAGAGTAAAATACTTTATACCATTGAATTCTTTAAAAATTACTTGGAACCGTCACTTATTTTAATAAAAAAACCCCGTGGCTTAGTTTGTAGTAGCGAACCTTCGAAACGAGGGGTCCCGGGTTCGATTCCCGGCCGGGGCACATCTAGTTTGTCTTGTGTTTCTGTGTTTGTCCATACCATCTGAGACACACGGAATCCCAGTGCAGAGGCATGAGTGTGTAAACGTTTTAAAAAAAAATATATATCTACAAGATCATGCGTTCTTATTATTATCTTTAGCAGTTGTTCAAACCTTACGAAATGTGGTCAGAACAATGATTAACTAGCCGCAGTGATCGAAGAAGCCACTCACCTTCTTGGCTTGGAAGTCGAAGTTTAGCATGTACAAGAACTGAGATTTCAATGTGAAATTGTGCAGTTCGCTAAGTTCATCCACAAACGAGCCAATGTAATCTGCGGAAAATTTAATCTCTGTCATAATTTATTCATATATCTATATCAATAAAAAATAATCCCTATTTCCCTTAATCACGGCATCACACGGCTGGACCAATAATGCTGATTCTTTGTTTGTTGTGTTTGTTATAGTCAATAGATTTTTCAGAAAGAAAAAATTTAGAAATTTGCCCAGAAATTTCCTGGAAATCCGGGTGTTACCCGGGTTTTTCCAGCGGGGCGCAGCTAGTAATAATTATGTATGGTTGTTACTAATGTGCAGAGTTAAACGTTAAAATATAGACAGCGTGCACCAATATCCAATACAGAAAAGCAAGTAATCAATTTATTTTGGGCCCCCATTGAATGATATAATAGGTGTGTGAATATGACTCCGCCCCTTTTTGTCAAAATAAAACACATTTGTTCGCTTACAAAATTAAAAAAAAAATTATTGAAAGTATGCTCCATCTGCAGCTACAACTTTCGCCCATCGTTCAGGTAGTTTTCGTATTCCTTGCTGGAAGAAGTCCTGGTCTTTTGAGCTTATCCAGTTGTCAATCCAAATTTTGATACTTTCACATGAAGTAAACTTTTCTCCAGTAAGGTCTGTCTGCATCGTCCGGAATAGGTGGTAATCCGAAGGAGCTATGTCTGGTGAATATGGCGGGTGGGGTAACACTTCCCAGTCCTGTCCCTCTAAATATCTTTTTACGACTTCTGCGGTATGCGGTTTGGCATTGTCATGCTGAAGAACTAATTTGTTATGTCTATTCACCCATTCTGGTCGTTTTTCTTCTATGGCTCGCTTCAAACGCATTAGTTGTCGTCGGTAAACTTCTCCATTAATAGTTTCAGAGGGTTTGAGCAACTCATAATATACAATACCTTTCTGATCCCACCAAATACAGAGCATGACCTTGGCACAGTGAATATTTATTTTTGGCTGTGATGGGCCTGGTTCGCCTGGTTTCACCCAAGCTTTTTTGCGTTTAGGATTTTCGTAGTGTATCCATTTTTCGTCTCCTGTGACTATCCGATGCAAAAATCCTTTTCTTTGCTGTCTTTGAAGCAGCATTTCACAAATGGTTTTCCGACGTTCCATGTCTCTTTCTTTTAAATCATGTGGAACCCAGTCACCGGCTTTTTGAATCATTCCCATCATTTGTAAACGCTTTGCAACAGTTGAACGATCAACATTTAATGCTGCAGCTAATTCTGATTGAGTTTGGCAAGAATCTTCCGCCAATAATGCTTCCAATTCAGCATCTTCAAATTTTTTTGGTGGTTTTCCATGTTCTTTATCCTCAGTACTAAAATCGTTATTTTGAAATCGTCGAAACCATTCCTTGCAAGTTGTATTAGACGGAGCATGCTCACCATAAATCTCCACAAGCAAACGATAAGTTTCCGCTGCAGTTTTCTTCGCAATAAAATAATGTAATAACACTTCCCGCAAATGACGTTTATTTGGAATAAAAACCGACATTTTCGAAAAGGTGAAAACAATTGTTGCTTACACTTCAACCAAATATCATAAAATGCGTTAGATAGCTGACATTCAGTACTATCGAATACAAGTATGGTCATTTATTAGTACACGTAAACAATACTAAAAACGACATCTGTTGAGAAAGGGCGGAGTCATATTCACACACCCAATACAAATATACATGGAAATTTCACACACCGCCATCTCTTGTTTTATGGGAATCAGACAACTGATAGACAGTACAGGCAGTCCTCGTACTTACGGCATGTTAGGTTCTCGAAATACGCGACGTAAATCGAAACGACGTAAGTCGAGACATATTTCCCCCACGGTCATTGGCATCGCGACAAGTGAATTCTCCTACGCCGGAAATCGAAACAAATGACGTATGCTTGAGGAATAGTGTCAAAACATTGTGCGACGTAATTTGAAACGACGTAAGTCGAGGACTGCCTGTATAGTACTTTTTTTTCTAAATATATATTAACACCCACGCACAGAACAAACATTGGAGGACAATACCTAATTATATCATTAAAATCGGTTCACAATAAACGCGTAAGAAACAATAAACAAAGTTCTAAAACCTTTTTCTGCCATAAAAGGATAACTGATAGAAAAAGCTTTTAGCTTTAAGTTATCCTTTTGTACATAAATTTAAGTTTTTTTGTGCAATAAATAATTAAATAAAATATAGTTGTATTGATAACCATCTCTTTTTTTTGAATCTCAGAAAGTAAATGTAATCTACAAATCTGCCAAAGAGACATGTTTTATCATATGCCCGGGAACAAGACTCATATTATTGTGGTCTCTACCGAGGAACCACGGTTCTTTCGTGTGCACCTGTGATGGTACGAAGAAGATATATAGGTTTAATTCACGCAACAATAAGCTCACCTTCAACAGCATGCTCCGCGTCAAACTCCGTGGGTTCCGGCTGTATCACACTGAGGACCACGTGGTAGCCAGGAGACGGCGGGAACCGTATCTGCCGCGCCGCATCGGCCGTCTCAGAACGGGCACCCTCCAGGACAGAGGTCTGATATACCCACTTCTGTAGAGCTTCCACTATTGATGTGGCCGCTGAAATTATTGATGTAACATGTAGTCTTGAAGTGAAGATCTGTATTGGGTTAAGCGGGAAGACGGGAGATCAAAGAAGGCAGTGACTTCGGGCAGAAGACCACTAGCCAGATAGCCTGATAAAATTGAGAAATTTGGTTGCGATTAGTGCAGAATCTGATAATACGGCGAGATAGGCGATAGTCAAAATTTCTACCTTAAAAGGGTAACTGGTAAAAAAAAGCTTTCAACTTTTAACCATACTCAACAATGGGAGGACCATACCCAACAATGGGACAAAGTTCCTTGATAATTCTTGTATGATCTCACCAGTAGCGTCCTTGAAGAACATGACCCGTTCCGTCCCCAGCCAGACCTGCATTCGCAGGTTCTTCTTCTGCACCACGTAGAAGACATTACGCTTCGATAAGTCGAAGGCTGCTGAGAACTGCTCCACCGCTTCCAGTTCATAGATAGCACTCTCCACGCGGTGGAGAGACGCGAGGCTTGAGGTGGATATTTTGAGCTTCAACACGTCTGAAAGGAGTGTTTTTTTTTAATGTAAATAAGTAATGGAACGAGCTGAGGGCCCACCTGATGGTAAGTGGCGACCCTCGCCCATGACAACAGTAATGCGTGCGACTCAGTATGAGATCCAAATCTTTACTGAGTCACATTCATCCTGCTGCGTCCATCACTCGAGACGGGGATGATACGTCTCATGCGCATGTGATTTCACCGGCAGCCACACCCTTCCACCGGAACACAGTAATGCAACCACTACTGCTTGGCGGCAGATTCCAGATGTGGTGGCAGTACCTCTCTGGACTAACTTGGCACAAGTTCTACTGCTACTTTTGGTTGCTCCTTTAGCACCACCCAGGGGGTACGTGTACACACCTACGGACGCAAGTAACTGGACCCCCCCAAGGACCAAAAGATAGTCTTGGATATGATAGTCCGTTTCTCGAAACTGTTCTCAAAACGGTCGGCATGCTACGACTGGACTTAAAAGTGCTGGTAAGGTAAACCAATACAAGCAAGCTTAGACGTGTCGCTCAGACGATCAAGGGTCGCGGGTTTGGGTATTTGGTTATGATCTTACCAACCTCTCCGCTTATAACCACTCGCCTCTAATTAAAATTACCATGCAGGATTACGGCCTACTCTGTCTAGAGTGAGAGTGAATGGAATTTCTTTCTAGGACATGCCGCTTTTCTCACTTTATTTTCCTTCACACACCGTTTTGGGTCATAGATAGATAGATGACACTTTATTTGCACACCAAAAAGATGTCAATATATTAAAGGGGCATTGGTGCATCTATATTAATTCATACTAAATTTTAAATATAATTGAAATTGCGCACATAAATGACTCAAACCAAAAACTCATTCGCACACGTCTGGATATGAACCAGCGTTCATATCCAGAATAATGTACGTAATGTACCTTCGCATGGTTCATGGTCTCGCTACAGATATACAAATAATTTGAATTCCAAATTAACGTTTAAATACAGAAACGCCCATTCGAACATCTAATCGTAAAATCAAATTGTTAATTAAGCATTGTTTAACGGATATCCTTAACATCAGAAACCTTTTATGACGCAAAATGTTCGCAAGCTAAACTTAAGGTTGGCAACTAATAAATTTTGGTGCCAAAACCGTGGACCAACCGTTTTATCAGCGAGTGTTCACCTCTGCACTTAAAACACCATATATTATGTAGCTAAGAGACCAGTTTATTGTCCCTCTTTTGCCTCGTTGACGATAAGAGCGAGTTTAAACTTTTATAACACCTGTCAGCACCTACAGTTTCCATTATCCAATGACCTTCGATTACGATCGATGGAGAAATTCCACTTCTAACGGCGTAAAGTAACTGAAAGTCCTGAATCCGGTTTATTAGAGGTTTAAATCAGTCTAGTGATCATTAAATCCTAAGAAATCAAAGGTTTAGTTTCCCATTTTCAAGAGACAATTCTCACCGGAGTCTTCGAAAGCTCGCTCCACAAGTCCGGTGACCTCGGCCGCGGCTGCGTCGTCGTTGGAGATCACCACCAGCTCAGCGGTGGTCTTATAGTTTAGGGAATCGAACGCTGCTATCTTGTCGCTTGGTATCGCAACTCTGCGAACAGGGAATATATATTTTGACCTCATAAATAAAAGAGGGCTGTTTGAAGACCGTTATATGGTCTGATAACAATATTTTTGTACTAAAGCTGGTGTGAGGGTGATGAATGGAACGGATCAGAGTTGTAGTGCAGTTGGTGGGCGACGGTAATTAGTTTTAAGCAGCTCGTTCTGCTCGTCGTCGTCGTAATAAAAAGGGACGATAGGTCGGAATTAATATAGGCAAAAAATGGAATGACTCCCCTCGTCTTGAACTCCTGAGGTGGAAGGGAGGAGGAGAACATGGACATCAGGCAAAACTAACATTATTTTATAGATTACTACTTGATACGCAAAAAAGTCACTCACATTTAAAACACTTTTTTTAATAATAAGTATCTGGGCGACTATCTACTTTAATAGTTTTATTTTTAGCAAAAAAACTGCGTTTTTATAAAAAAAATATGCTGGTAAAAACAGCAAAACACTACCTAAAAACAAAATTTTATCCAAATAGTTAGAGCCGTTTGCGTGATACGCGAAATGAAAAAATACACAAGAATTGCTCGTTTTTAGTAATAAGATATGTTATAAAACTATCTCGAAAGGTCAACGCCAAATTGGGCAGAACGATATAGCTTGTCACGTTTTATTGATACAAAAAAAAACACGAAATGCAGTTTTTTATCGCTGTTTAAGATTATATAACTATATATGTGTGATTTATATAATTTATATGGTAATAGTATAAAAATGTTTAGCTATGAACTAGATGACTAGATTTTTAGCTAAACTAAATGTTTAGCTATGAACTTCGTATTACGTAATAGGTGTGTGAATATGACTCCGCCCCTTTTTGTCAAAATAAAACACATTTGTTCGCTTACAAAATTAAAAAAAAATTTATTGAAAGTATGCTCCATCTGCAGCTACAACCTTCGCCCATCGTTCAGGTAGTTTTCGTATTCCTTGCTGGAAGAAGTCCTGGTCTTTTGAGCTTATCCAGTTGTCAATCCAAATTTTGATACTTTCACATGAAGTAAACTTTTCTCCAGTAAGGTCTGTCTGCATCGTCCGGAATAGGTGGTAATCCGAAGGAGCTATGTCTGGTGAATATGGCGGGTGGGGTAATACTTCCCAGTCCTGTCCCTCTAAATATCTTTTTACGACTTCTGCGGTATGCGGTTTGGCATTGTCATGCTGAAGAACTAATTTGTTATGTCTATTCACCCATTCTGGTCGTTTTTCTTCTATGGCTCGCTTCAAACGCATTAGTTGTCGTCGGTAAACTTCTCCATTAATAGTTTCAGAGGGTTTGAGCAACTCATAATATACAATACCTTTCTGATCCCACCAAATACAGAGCATGACCTTGGCACAGTGAATATTTATTTTTGGCTGTGATGGGCCTGGTTCGCCTGGTTTCACCCAAGCTTTTTTGCGTTTAGGATTTTCGTAGTGTATCCATTTTTCGTCTCCTGTGACTATCCGATGCAAAAATCCTTTTCTTTGCTGTCTTTGAAGCAGCATTTCACAAATGGTTTTCCGACGTTCCATGTCTCTTTCTTTTAAATCATGTGGAACCCAGTCACCGGCTTTTTGAATCATTCCCATCATTTGTAAACGCTTTGCAACAGTTGAACGATCAACATTTAATGCTGCAGCTAATTCTGATTGAGTTTGGCAAGAATCTTCCGCCAATAATGCTTCCAATTCAGCATCTTCAAATTTTTTTGGTGGTTTTCCATGTTCTTTATCCTCAGTACTAAAATCGTTATTTTGAAATCGTCGAAACCATTCCTTGCAAGTTGTATTAGACGGAGCATGCTCACCATAAATCTCCACAAGCAAACGATAAGTTTCCGCTGCAGTTTTCTTCGCAATAAAATAATGTAATAACACTTCCCGCAAATGACGTTTATTTGGAATAAAAACCGACATTTTCGAAAAGGTGAAAACAATTGTTGCTTACACTTCAACCAAATATCATAAAATGCGTTAGATAGCTGACATTCAGTACTATCGAATACAAGTATGGTCATTTATTAGTACACGTAAACAATACTAAAAACGACATCTGTTGAGAAAGGGCGGAGTCATATTCACACACCCAATAAATTTCTGACAATTCCCACTTATATTTTTTTTGTTTTCTTTTTTTTATATTAGTTTTTGATTATCCTAAATTTCTTTTTTCGAAACCACTCCAGTATGAGACAGAAAAATATATCAAATTAGCGCCCCCCAGTGTTACCCGCGGTTGGATTTCCTACGGGAACGGTACATATTTCCGGGATAAACAGTATCCTATGTGCTATCCCAGACTATAATCTATTTTGCCAAATTTCATCCAGGTCCGTTCAGCCGTTCTGGGGTGATTGAGTAACAAACATACATCCATACATCCAAACATTCGCGTTTATGATAGTAGGACAGGTCAAGTCATTTTTGAGTTTTGCAAGACTGAAAGTATATCCGACCCCAATTTCAACGTAACTGGATTCGTTGGACTGGAGCTACCCTCCAGGTCATCAGCGAAAGTCATGGTGACATACCTGTATACTTCAGTCGTCTTCCACCACAATGGCAATCCGATAATGATGAGGACTCCCACGAATGATGCACTGGCCCACATTCGATTTGACTCTGGAAAGAAAAGAAAAACTGTACAATTTCGATTCTTTATAAAAAATCAGTAGATTATATGAAAGAGTAGCTGTTAACAGCGGCTTCGTTCGCGTGGAGTTGAACATTTTTTAGCAAGGAACCATATTAATTTTTTTTTTCTAAGATAAAAGTAGTTATTTACTCCTTATAACATCAGCTATCTGCCAGTAAAATTCCCATCAATATCGGTCCAGCCGTTTTGGAGATTAGCCGGAAAACAGATAGAATGACAAAAAAAATAAAAATTGATCTTTTGTTATAAAGGTACTTTATATATTGGGTGTGTGAATATGACTCCGCCCTTTCTCAACAGATGTCGTTTTTAGTATTGTTTACGTGTACTAATAAATGACCATACTTGTATTCGATAGTACTGAATGTCAGCTATCTAACGCATTTTATGATATTTGGTTGAAGTGTAAGCAACAATTGTTTTCACCTTTTCGAAAATGTCGGTTTTTATTCCAAATAAACGTCATTTGCGGGAAGTGTTATTACATTATTTTATTGCGAAGAAAACTGCAGCGGAAACTTATCGTTTGCTTGTGGAGATTTATGGTGAGCATGCTCCGTCTAATACAACTTGCAAGGAATGGTTTCGACGATTTCAAAATAACGATTTTAGTACTGAGGATAAAGAACATGGAAAACCACCAAAAAAATTTGAAGATGCTGAATTGGAAGCATTATTGGCGGAAGATTCTTGCCAAACTCAATCAGAATTAGCTGCAGCATTAAATGTTGATCGTTCAACTGTTGCAAAGCGTTTACAAATGATGGGAATGATTCAAAAAGCCGGTTACTGGGTTCCACATGATTTAAAAGAAAGAGACATGGAACGTCGGAAAACCATTTGTGAAATGCTGCTTCAAAGACAGCAAAGAAAAGGATTTTTGCATCGGATAGTCACAGGAGACGAAAAATGGATACACTACGAAAATCCTAAACGCAAAAAAGCTTGGGTGAAACCAGGCGAACCAGGCCCATCACAGCCAAAAATAAATATTCACTGTGCCAAGGTCATGCTCTGTATTTGGTGGGATCAGAAAGGTATTGTATATTATGAGTTGCTCAAACCCTCTGAAACTATTAATGGAGAAGTTTACCGACGACAACTAATGCGTTTGAAGCGAGCCATAGAAGAAAAACGACCAGAATGGGTGAATAGACATAACAAATTAGTTCTTCAGCATGACAATGCCAAACCGCATACCGCAGAAGTCGTAAAAAGATATTTAGAGGGACAGGACTGGGAAGTGTTACCCCACCCGCCATATTCACCAGACATAGCTCCTTCGGATTACCACCTATTCCGGACGATGCAGACAGACCTTACTGGAGAAAAGTTTACTTCATGTGAAAGTATCAAAATTTGGATTGACAACTGGATAAGCTCAAAAGACCAGGACTTCTTCCAGCAAGGAATACGAAAACTACCTGAACGATGGGCGAAGGTTGTAGCTGCAGATGGAGCATACTTTCAATAATTTTTTTTTTTAATTTTGTAAGCGAACAAATGTGTTTTATTTTGACAAAAAGGGGCGGAGTCATATTCACACACCTATTACTATCAAATGCATTTAGTAAACGCTGATATTTGGAAATTCTAATGACGGAAAACCGTGGGGCGCTACTAGTGTAAACATATATTACTTCGACGATGAACATTGTAATAATCTATATATATAAAAGAAAGTCGTGTTAGTTACTTCACTTATAACTCAAGAACGGCTGAACCGATTTAGCTGAAAATTGGCAGGGAGGTAGTTTAGAGCCAGGAGAAGGACATAGGATACTTTTTATCCCGTTCGACATCATTCCCGTGTGACTTGACATGTAACGTCAGTCACTATAAAACGTGGTATAACAAAAAAGAATCAGACTTGGAATAACAAAATTGACGTATAATGACAGCTATGTAATGACGTATGGATGACTATTTGATATTTGTAAGAAATCTATATATATAAAAGAAAGTCGTGTTTGTTACAACACTTATAACTCGAGAACGGCTGGACCGATTGCCATGGTTTTTGATTTGTTGGATTTGTTTCCGTCCCGAATAGCAGAATAACTATTAAAACATTGGAAAATTAACGAAAAAAATAAAATCAATTTATCCCCGTATTCTCCACGGGAACGGGAACTATGCGGGTGAAACCGCGGGGCGCAGCTAGTTAGTTCATAAGTTCATTTTACGAAAATGTAATAACCCCTGACTCGTGTAATGGTAATAAGCTGATGATTTAAAAACGCTTGAAGAAATCTTCATAAATTATATTATAGCTGAGTACCATCACGATCACGTCAGCTTTCAAACAGAACAACTGGCATCAAAATTGTTCCATTCGTTCGGGCTACGATGCCACCGACAGATACAAACTTATAACACGCCTTTTTTCGTCGAGGGTTAAAAATATAGGTACCTAATGTATCAAATAATCAAACAGCTGATATTTTTAATCAACCTTCGTTTCTTCTAGAGGCTAAAATAGGCATTTACGTTTCTAACACCTTTGTCATGTTCCAATAAAAAACAATCGCCAATTGAAATTCATCAACTCATAGTACCAGTATCCATTACAACCAGAAACTCAAGAGCTGTGACTTCCAACGCTTCCTACTCCATTACAGCTTTTGAAGACATGGCCGCTGAAACGTGTCAGTTATTACGACCAGGCTTAGAAGATCTCGAAGAGAACTGTAATTTCGCCAACTCCTGGTCTTTCGATGCTGGTCTTCGTGACGACATCAACGAGACAGGTCAGGTGTTAAATAATGCGGCGAGTAGTAATTGAGAACAATTGACACGCCCTAATAAAAAAGAATACGCAGTACCATTTCCGAAAGACCTTGAATCAGACCTAATGAAAAAGTTCAATGAAAAAATAATTGACGCACAACTTCCGCGACGGTTTAGACCTGAGAACAAACTTCATGCTCACCACACAAAGTGTGTCCGGGCGGGAATCGAACCAGGGACTCCTTTCGAAGGCGGGGCTACTACCACTAAGACATTCATTGTTCGGTTCATATAATTTATGTTAGCTTAAGACTAATCAGTATAACAGATGATTCTAGTGAATAAAATTTAATATGATCTCCGACATTCACGTCTTATTTTAATATCCATTGTTTCCAACTAATTGAGCATGTAGAATATATTAATTAGTTAGTAAAGACTTGAAACGCCGTGTAAACTTGGTACGTGTACATTTCCTAGAATTATAACTTATCTAACTACTATTATTAATGACTACTCCGTGGCTTAGTTGTTAGTAGCCCTGCCTCCGAAGCGAAGGGTCCCGGGTTCGATTCCCGGCCGGGGCACACTTTTTGTGGTGAGCATGAAGTTTATTCTCGGGTCTTGGGTGTTTGTCTTGTGTTTCTGTGTTTGTCCATGCCATCTGCGACACAGGGAATCCTAGTGCAGAGGTATGTGTGTGTTAAAGTGTTTTTTTTTTAATGCAAACGTCTGAATAGATGGATGTATGGGTGTTTGTTACTCAATCACGCCAGAACAGCTGAACGGATCTGGATGAAATTTGGCACAGAGATAGATTATAGTCAATAATAACACATAGGGTTTTTTTCACCCCGGTAAAATGTATAGCCAACGGCGGGTAAGTCAGCTAGTCATCTAAATAATACTGTTCTTGAAGCAAAATAAATAAACCTGAAATATGAAACAGGTCGGGCCTATTTTATTATGAATCGTTAATTCAAAGATGATAATTTGGCATGTTGGATTAAGATATCAACTGATAATATCAAGTTCACATCCTGTTAGCAGTATTAGAGATACAGCCTTCGTAGATTATTGACAAATCATGTTAGACTATCTGATGCAACAAAAATCTGACGATATTACTTTAATGTATGTGTTAAAGTGGATTCAAATTCATTTTTTTCCTTTAATATCAAGTTTCATTTAGATTAAAGATTTTTAAATAGTATAAAGCTGCTCTTTATGTCTGTTTGATTACATTGCTAATGGTGGCTAAACTTTAGGAGATAAATCAAAATGATGTATTACGGAATTGTGTTACGAGTTACGACATACGTCACTCACACTGTACAACCGTGCGAAGTCGGGGGGTTGCTAGTAAGTGATAAGGTTAGATTAAGGTTTTATGCAAGCTTTATAATTTATATTCACCTATTAGTTGGTGTCTTTACTAGTTATTCTGCAAATTAATCACGAAAATGATAAAGGCGAAAGTTTGTATGGATGTGTATTCCTGGGTGTATGTTTGTTCCTCCTTCACGTTCAAACGGCTCAACGGATTTGGATGAAATTTGGTACCAGGATAGCTTATATCCTGGATTACCACATATCTTACTTTTGATTTGGAAGCGCAGCTAGTAATTTTCATAAACGCTTCTTTTGAGAAATGTGCCATTAAAGACAACATAACAGGTTAATTAAAGGGAATCTACACCATTGTCCAATGTTCTTTAATCCGTCTCTTTTAAAGTTTCACACAGATCCCTTCTTAGGGTTCCGTACCCAAATGTTAACTTACTTTTGATTTGGAGCCCAGCTAGTAATTTTCATAAATCCTAGTAGATCCTAGTGCGTACACGCCTCTCGCGTGTAAAAAACATTATTACTCTTTGAGCCGTATGCTATACACATGTAGAAAGCGTCAAGAAGTCTGGTATGCCAAAGAATAAAATATGATTAATGAGTTTTGCCATATTGCAGAAGAATTACCAAGAAGTGTGCACAATTATGACTATCAAGGTTCGGATACTAGCCAACTCAACATGTGAAGTTCATTAGTTCTTAACTAATAGTTTCATATGAAACTAAATGAAATACGAACTACGATACGTACGATGAAACTACGATGAATTTTATCGATGCTAGTATAAACCCTCGGTTTCATACGTTAAAAAGCAACTTCTGTTCTTTTCAGAAAATTTGTACGTACAAAAATTCATCTAAATCCCTTCTGTATGTTTGTAAGTGATTTTTTTAAGACACGAGCTGGTGTCCTACCGCTGTTACGACGGTTTACAGAAGTCTGCAAAGACCCACGACGTTTTGCGTTTCGCTGTCACCTGGGACGGGGATGTAACGCGTCATGTGCTTGTAATTTCACCGGCACTTACTCTCTTCCACTGGAACTCGGCAAGGCTAATGCACCAATGCTTAGCGTAAGACCACCAGGTGTGGATTATTAGTAGATTACCAGGTGTGGACCCTGGTTCATCCAGAATAGTACTGACAGTACCTGTACTAATATGGATGAATTTGGGACAAGTTCTATTGCTTTACCTCTCCTTGCAAGGCACCCTTGATTTATTGCTATACTAGCTGCGCCCCGCGGTTTCACCCGCATAGTTCCCGTTCCCGTGGAGAATACGGAGATAAATTGATTTTATTTTTTTCGTTAATTTTCCAATGTTTTAATAGTTATTCTGCTATTCGGGACGGAAACAAATCCAACAAATCAAAAACCATGGCAATCGGTCCAGCCGTTCTCGGGTTATAAGTGTTGTAACAAACACGACTTCTTTTATATATATATAGATTTTATAGAAACCTCAAAAATTGTAGCCTATATGTTATTCTGATGTATAAGCTATATTGTGGTAAAGTTTCATTCAAATCCATTCAGTAGTTTTTACGTGAAAGAGTAACAAACATCCATACATCCATACATCCATACTTACAAACTTTCGCCTTTATAATAGTAGTAGGATTAACATTTAGTTTGAATGCGGTTGAGTCACCGGGTTCTTAAATAACTAGAATATTGACATCTAGGTTATCTGGGATGCTGTAGGCAAATTGTTTACAATGGGATCGCGCGTTCTCACGTCATATGATCATGCTTGTCACCAAGGCATGGTATCACATCGAACCAGCAGTCGGTAGTTAAAACGTGTATTAACTGTTGTTATATCAAGGTCAAGCCAGGAAACTTGCCATATATGTTTACAAATATTGAAAAACTGACTTATTTCGATCCTTGAAACAGCTCAATATCCACCAAACACGGCCAGAACTATTTTCTGTCTGAATACACACATTGGATAGCTTTAAATATACACTAGCTCGAAAACAAAAATGGACCAGACATACTTCCTAGCCCTTTGGTTTATGTGATTGCCGTTGTTTGGCACCAGCACAATAAACAAAAATCTTAATTCTACGCCTGAAGCGAGGTTTCAGGAAGTATTTTTTTATAGCCTATTCGAACTTTTCTGTAATCATGCTAACATTATAAATGCGAAAGTTTCTCTGTATGTTACTCCTTCACGCCTTAAAGGTTGAACGGATTTCAATGAAATTTGTTACTAACATAGCTCATCCTCTGGATTAATACAATTAATTGCATGCAATTAATTTGATTGCATGTAATTTTGTTGGTTTTATTAAATAAATAAACACATAAGCTACTTTTTATCCCGAAATGCTACTTTAAGCTACTTTTTATCTGCGTGTTTTACCTAAAAACCTAACAAAACGCTTTTGTTTTAATAGGTACATAGTAGGTATCCGAAATATATGCGGAAGTAGAGTAAACTATTTAATTTAGTCCACGGTCATGCCATGATATTTTTAATACAGGGAATTGACGTAGGAATATCATCAAAATATATTTTATAAGCTAACAACTAGCACCATTTTGACGTAAAGGCATGGTTGAGTATAAAAAAACTTAATTTGTAACGGTCTTATTAATTGGAAAAATATCTTTATCAAAACACTAGGTAAAGCGCATTAAAGGAAGTAATTTAGTAATGACGCTTTAATTAGCAACTTTGGGCTATAAATTTTAGTAAAAAACTAAACAAATTTCCGAATAATTACACACATATCGTAGTGTATTCTTTAGGTTTCTATTATGAAAATTTAAATTAAATTTTACTTTTGTATTGTTCAGTTTGTCGTGGGTTCCATTCCCGCTCATGAAAAGTATTTTTGTGACCAACATAGATGTTTTTGCTGTGTCTGGGTAATATGTATTTGTTCTCGGGTCTTGGGTGTTTGTCTTGTGTTTCTGTGTTTGTCCATGCCATCTGTGACACCGAATCGTAGTACAGTGGTATGAGTGTGAAAACGTTTAATTGACTGATATAAAAATGGAATAAACAGACTAAATTTTTTTTAAGTTTATTAACTTCAGATTAACTTAAAAGTTTAACTTTTATAAAAAAACTTTTTATAAAACTTCTTAATTAAAAAATCTTAAGTTAAAAACTAATCATTTATATTGGCGAAGAAGGTAACACACATACAGCAGAAATGAGAATTTCCTCTTTATTTTGAAGTCGCTTAAAATACATTTCATGATACGCAATCAGCGGTTTACGAGTCAAATGGCATTTTTTTCATTTAGTGTCATAACACAGTTATCTCCCTTTAATTAAATCAGAATGTCTCGTGTTCTTCGCCAGTTGATAGTCCACCTGTGGACACGTGATGACCGAAAAAAATATCAATAAGCAAAAACATGTTATCAATACATTCTGACCTCGTACCAGCAATAAAATAAGTTCGCCAAAGGTCTCCAGAAATTATCATTTGACTTTGATGCAGATTGGAGATTTAAGAGCATATGGTCCTTCGAGCCGGAATCTTCTAAATACATTGGTGTAGCTTAATTTGTAGTTCATTTTATTTATATACATTAAATGCGTTTGATTCCATCTTGCCTGTTGGAAAGCGACAATGAGGTCTATTTTGGCCGGCCGAGAAGATATCTATAATGCCGATTTAACCCAGATAAGGGAGCAAATGCAGAGCTTTTCACCGCTCTCATTTGTAATCCGCATAATAAACGAGCAGGAAAAGCGCTTGTCCGTATACATCACCCACAGCCCATCACACACGTAGCTATAATATATATTTTGCCTTCATTTCATTGAGGGTCGGCCTAGCGTTAATATATGATAATACGCAGTAATAAAAAATACGGTATATGTTGGTGACGTCATTGAAACATATATTATAGCTACATGTGTAATGGGCTTATGGGAGGAATTTCAACTACAAAGGTAAGAAAAGATTGGACACGTCTGGTTGTTCGGTGACGTGATGGAGAACTTAATTGGTGCAGTTTCAAACCGCCGAAGTGGACGTGGAAAGATGGTGTGACACACGATCTAAAGACGAACCTCTAGGCTTTGCAAACGCACCTCAAGCGGGGCTTCATCAATGAGTCTCTTAGCTCTACGTTCTATTGAATCCAAAACAAAAAGTTATTAGAGTGAGCCATACCTCTAATGGCTGTAATATTCCACACACAATCGTACTTGGCTTGGTAGAGTAGGTAATTGTTCAGGGTAGGGAAAATCCTTCAGTTTATTTATTTATTTATTACCCCCTTAGAGGGTAATTACAATAACACTTAAAATTAATCATACAGCCTATGAAAGATTCAAATTTTTATAATAGTTAACTAATATTACGACAGAAACAAAGCAAAAAATTAGTAAATGTCTACGAAAACCGATAATAAACGATAATGATAACTGACAATAATTAGGTATATACAAGTATCAAAGAATTATAAAAGTTCAATGAATTTAATAATATACCAAGGTATAATATAGGGACCAGAGGTGAGATTAGAAAAATTAGCATACCCAACGAAACAATTATGATTGCTAGACGGTACCTGTACATATCGCAACGTGGTATTGGATGTGAACCTTCTTACCATTTAATATGCCCGCTTGGGTCTAAGATGGATTGAAAATAAATGAACCTTTTTGTAACAACTGGATTTAACTTCATTCAGATGAAGGCAATAATGGGAGGAACATCTAACCTACAAGAAAATAACTTTCACGAAAATTATTTTTGTCTGATCAATACTTTTTAGAAATGATTTTCACATAGCTTATGTTTTGATGCTGCTCAAAACTGTAATGTAAGATAAATATTTATGTTTAAACCTTGCAACTTTTAACAAGAATATAAAAAAATTGCATTAAATTCTAACTCTGGAGCACTGTTAATATATGTTTTGGAGGCGGGCGCTGACTTTGCTGCGCAGTTTTTATAACTTTAGCAATGTCATCGTTTTAAGTTGTACCATGTTAACCTGTTTTTGTTCCAATAAATATTATTATTATTAATTTGTATTGGTTTCTCGAATAACTAATCGTTGTTATGGTTTTATGAAATGTTATCGGCTTGTTAGATATTGCACTTGTCAGGGACATATTTTTCCTCAACGCTAACAATTGAGCTAATAGCTTGCTTTATCTTACTAGCTGTTTCTTAAAGGCCATTTTCTCCTTGTCAGGTGTGGAACTATATAACCAAGGTGGGATTAATTGAAGGTGATTTTTGACACGAGTGACAGAACTAAATGGTTTTAGACACGTGACTGAGCTAAGGCTAAACTTAACTGTACAATTTGGTTTAAACCAAATTATAGATATCATTAGACATCTATTAGGCGTACAACTTGCAATCCCAGTTTCAGAAATACGTAAATTTTACATTTTGTATGTGGCAACAGGAATAGGAGCGTAAAAAGGTGATCGCAAGTTTTTTAGATGGTTTATGTTGTTTTCCTAAGAAATAGAGAACTCCAGGATAAAACCTCAATAAAATATTTATATCATATAATATATCTATATGATATAAATATTTTATTCAGGTTTTTTCAGTAGTTTCTTAATGCTTTGCAGATCAAAGCTCATAAAATACGTATGACACAATAATTATTGTCCCTATATTGTAATTCCCATCATTTACAAACTTCAGTGTGGTTGTAAGTGAAGGCAAATTGTGCGGACCTACCTAATTAGGCGGAGCTAGTATTTTCTCATTAATTTTATCATTGACTAGCTGACCGGGCCACGCGTTGCCGTGGCTAACGTTTTTGTCATACGACATTATAATTTGCAATAAAATATTATAATATTACGATCATAAATTGAGATGTGAGCTATCCTATCTTTCAAGTTGGATCAAACTGCACACGGTGTACAAATTTGATACACAAAATCGGTTATTGTGATTAAACCATGATAGCTAGATATATGTTCTCGCGGACTTTTTTGTAGGTCTTAATGGAATCTACAAACCCGTAGTACATCATTTTGTTCTATTGTCAATAGTTTTTGCAGCGCACGCAAAAATAGGTTTTCAATTTTACACCTTGTGTTACAAAATAGCAATTTACTTACGGTTCCTAATTTTGAAAAAAAACCATACCCTATAGCCTTCCTCGATAAATGGACTACCCAACACTGAAAGAATCATTCAAATCGGACCAGTAGTTCCAGAGATTAGCGCGTTCAAACAAACAAACAAACTCTGCAGCTTTATAATATTATTATAGTATAGATTTGAACATTTATAAAGTCTGCAGTCGGTAGACCGTACCTAATTACAGTACATTCAACCATGCCATAATCGGATAAGGATAAAACACCGCCCATTGAAATAGTAGCAACAATTCGAATGCCATGCCAGCTTTACATACACCTATCCCTTTCTCTCAATCGTAATCCGATAGTGATAGAAAATAATCTATAATAACTCAATCGCAATCAAGATGACAAGTTCGGAAACGGAAGTGATCAAGATAAGTACGGGCCAATATCAACAAACATAGAATAATAAATCATTCCGCAAATCAAAAGCTCGGTATGTCAAGTAAAGACTATCATTTCTGTCAATAGATAATTGTGCACGTGCAAAACATGCAATTCACACAAACCTGGCTTCATTATCTCGAGAGTTCACACACAGATACGACAAATTAAAATAAATAGGCTGAATGCGGCGGCACATCGCACGGCGCGATGGCATACTGTCTAAAAAAAAAAACAGTCGTGTGTGCGTGGTTGAGCCACCAGTCCGCTCCCGTGTCACACGGAGGAAGCTTGTGCGTACAAACACTTTCCCGCTCAATAATACTCGTAATTGTGAAACTTTTTAATTGTGAAGCTGTGCTTGTGGCTCTGGGACACAGGATTATTCAACCAAAGTTGGTAAGTTTTAATTTAATATTTATTTATTACATACATAGTTGATTTTATAGTACAAATAATCTTTATGTTCAAAATAACCTTCGCAAACCGCGGTCTAATGTATATTTGTGGTATTATTAAAATTCTAAAAGACATGTGCTTTTGGAACTGTAAATACCGGATAACCTGAGGTAACGAAACGCATAAATTAATAGAAATAATAAAATTAAGCAAGCGAGTCTGTTTTAAAACAAAGAATAACGTTGACACGACATAAATTCAGGTTTGAATTTAAAATGTAAATGAATTTCTTGCTAAGCTTCAATAATATACCCGTACGTCAGTAATTTAACCCACGTAATGGATATTGAAATAAATACTTGACATTTACAATAGTAACAAAGAAATGCGACTTTTTAACATACCGCATTAGAATAATATGACATTAAAACTTTAAACTTTTACACATATTCATAAACATTAATAAAAATGATTGATTGTGTCACATTTTAACATATTTCCGTATTTTTTGATTATGTAGACGAAGTATACCTTATTCAAAACGCGTAACTTACAAAATATGTACCTACATAGATCGCAAAATTTTTATTTTGTAAATATCTATATACATATGATGTTAAAAACCGATCAATGATTGATAGATAGCCCAACAAATCCAGTCCAATACCGAATGAATTTGTGCTTAACATTACTTTTTTGTAAATAGCTTAAAAATGTTAAATATTTCATATTTAATTTGGAATTTTTCACGCGGTCGGGTTTTTTGTATTACTGAATAATTTCTTGTTACAAGATATAATACACCTAGCGTAACTTGTAAAACAAAACAGCCTAATTGGGAATCTCGCGCTCGAAGTCAGTTCAAAAGAAATTGACGTTTGACGCGTATAAACGTCAATTTCTTCAATATCAATTTAGATAGACTGACTTAATTAGAATTGTTCGCCTCGTTTAACTATTGATGTCATCTCAAAATGATTGCACTAATTATCGGCATTAAAACGCGATGGGCACAAGGCCATTCGTGTTTTAATGCCGATAATGATACATAGGTCATGGCATACATTAGTAATGCAGCGTTCTGTCATCCATTATGCATTCATTCAAACAGTTCTTATGATATTCCCTTATCAACATCTTCCTGCTGATATCCAACAAATGCGATCGGCACAGCATGATAGTTCTTCCGTTCTCTATATCAGCCTCTACCACCACATGTTAAATGACCATACAAACACAGATGCCACTACTCTCTGTAATATTATTATCGACTTTAAAAAGAAGAACGCTGTTTGTTATGCCATTTCTTCGCCATTGTGGACCGATTTACATAATTCTTTTTTAATTTGATAGAGTTTACCCTCCAAGGAAGCCAACCTACAATATAACCTCCATAGAAAGTTCACCCCTAAAATTTCACGTCTTTTTCCGAGCGGTACAATTTGGGTATGTTCAAGAAAAGAGTGGATAGGTATTTATTTTCTAGGCCAGCGTGCTACACCTACGACCGCATCATTTACCATCAAGTGAGATAGCGGTCAAACGATGGCTTATAACGGATAAAAAAAAAATAAGTTAAAAATATTATTGAGGCCGACATATTCCATTTTTAAATTAGTAAATTATTTTTGTCACGGGTTTACAATCGAAATGAACCATCTCGTATTGAATTGTAAATATAACAAAAACAGGTCAGCCGTGATGCCTTGTAACATGAATAAAGACAAGACAGACCAATTAGATGAAGCAATGAAGTTGATTGTGTCATTTTATGCCCGACTACGGCGAAGCTTTTGGCTTAAGATAAGACAAAGGTTATGATTTCAGCCCGTATGTTCATATCTTCTCACATAACTTCTAAATAACATCATCATTGACAAATTGGGTATCGTTCGAACCGTTTTGATTGTCCGCTGGTATATACGCTGTCCGCTGGTATGCACTTATAGATTTCACTTTGATAATATAAGTTTGTTTCCTTGTTTCTAAGTTCACCTGGGTGACTGATGCTGCCGAATCGTAGACTACAAAGATCACGCTGGTGCACTAATAAGCCTCATACATTTCCAAGAAGCCTATCTAAAATCACTTCGATAGTATGTGGCCAATCAACACACAATTGCGAAGCTAATAGCGTTGTATCATTTTGCGTGGGTAACATAATATGGGTCGACGGCGCGTGTCGGTTGTCGTCTTGGATTTTAACCGCCGACAAAAAGCGGTGTGATAAGTTTGTAGTGTATATGTCTGTGGCTTCGTAGATCCCGAACGAAACCTTGATGCGGTTTTTTCTGTTTGAAAGCTGACTTGGTCGAGATAGTTCTTAGCTACAATTTACGAGGATCTATTGAGGCGTTTGATATACAATACATTATTCCCAAGTCGGAGGTTTTCAGACATTTTCGTAAAATGAACTTGAATTTGATATTTTTCGAACCCACGAAATCACGTGGGTCACGGTACATATATAATTTTTTTTCTTCAAGAAACGTCGTAAAATTTTTATAATAGTAAACTGGGAGTAAGTGTTTTTCTCAACTAAAGTATGCCTTAATCATTTGGCTTAGTTTATTTTTAATAAATCCATCGAAACTAAGCATAGATTAACGTATTTAACCTAACATATGCATTTTGAACAATCTGACGTGGGGGGTGGAGCCAAATCTCGATAGCGGGGGAGGGGAAGTCTAAAATCGCTAAAATCACCACACGTAATGGACGGCCCTTTACCTACACCAGGAAGGAATGAAGAAGAATCAACGAGGAAACTTGAAGATGCTACATTCTAAGCACATCTTGACCAAGCATCGTCACGAAAAGAAGGATCCATTAATTCCATAACTTGCGAAGTAACATAGAAGTTGAGTGTTTAAACAAGTGGTTGTTAAAACTAGCGCGTTATAGGTTATTCTGTCATTGCCACAATTTTAACGACGTGAAGCACATGTTATTGGAAACGCAATTCGTTTTAATAAGAAGTATAAAACTGGCGATGAATTGTTTACTTCGCTTATCGGAAGTTTCCCCTTTGTTGTAAAGTAATTAATACTAGCAACAAAACAAGTTGATGATCAGATTGTTAGGTTTAAACATATCGATATATGAGAGGTTATTGAAATCGTCTAGATACTAACAAGTATTGATTTCTTTGCGAATGTTTAGGACGATATGGGTAGTAGTGACGTCATTGCAGACCTTGTAGTGGTATGGATTTTTAATTAAATGGAAAAGTAGGCGATGAAACAGATACGATTTGAATGACACTCTCAAACTGTTCAGTATCCATTTAAGAATTAAAAAGTGATGAAGTGGCATTGATTAAAAAGTACTACTTTAGTGATTGCCTCCTTTTTTATATTATAACGTAAAGTTTACGATGTTTATAGATTCTACAAATTCAAACTGAAAAATCTTAATTTGGGATTGCTTGTAAACGTTACAAGCTTCGTCTCTGACTGGTAATGGACAGATCATATTGTAAACCTTAATATACGAAGTCTTTCTGCATCAATGAGGCTCTTTGTTTTTTTTAACATAGTAATATTCGCTATTCCGTAACGGGTACATGTTTTAAATTTGTACTCATTTGTGCAACCAGTTGGGATCTTGTACAATCAGCTCTTAATAAAACGAATATCCCATTCTAAATTCTTATTTTTAAGTGAGGCTTCCGACAGTCCTGGCTTACTGACTAGAATAGCCAGGATAGTGTACTGCAAAGTGCCCTCCGGACCACAGAAGCGCTCAGTTCAAATGCCACTAAACCATCCAAATGGTCTGCAAATAACATCAAGGCAATCTCCACAGTGTTTCAAATTCTATTTCTGACACAAAAGGTTCAACATGTATTTATATTCCATCAGTCAGTTTGAAGATACGACAAACCAGTTTGGTTAACAAATCATAAAACCCAAAGGGCAGCTGTGGGTCATTGGGAAACGTTGCCCCCTTTCGAAGAGTACCAACAAGTAGGGTAAACTTGACGGTAAATTCAAACTTATTATTTCTTTAAATTCCTCAAGTATCGTTTGGACATGGCAACTGCGTCCACGCCTGGTTATCCTGCCGCTAAGCAGTAGTGCACTCGCGTTGCTGTGTTCCGGTGGAAAGGTATGGGTGCCGGTTAAATTGTTACTCAAATAACTGGAAAAAATATAAAAATATTATTCTACGCCATTAGGGGTGAAATTTGTCCGTTAAATTTCTATGGGACCATCTCGGTCACGGTATCAAATGAAAAAAATAATCTTAGAAATCGGACCACATCATGAAAATCTATGAGTAATTTGGTCCCACAGTACAAGCTATACTTAGTTTCGGGTTAAATAGCATTATCATAACACTAAAATGTGCCAATTAGGTGGTTTTATAGAGGTTGCCGACAAAACAGGCATGATTCACGAGTATAATCAAATCAAAACATTTATGGAACAGCTAAATAAGTCAAACCTATAACCGTAGGGAATGCCAATACTCCGCTAGCCATGGAAAGCTTTGATGGTGTAATTTAAACACCGGTAGTCGCATCTTAAACGTCATGCGTCGCAGACGGCAAACACAAACACAAGACAAACACCCAAGGCCAGAGAACAAACTTCATCCTCACCACAGTGTTCCCCGGTCGGGAATCGAGCCCGGGACCCCTCGCTTAGAAGGTTACTACCGACTAAGCCACGGAGCCGTCTAATTAATTATGATATCATAGCCTACTTTAGTTTCTAGAACGCTTTTATCACCCTCGAAGTAATGCGCATAGAAAACCAATAACTGTTATCATTATTACACTGTAAGCTATGGACGCAACCATATATTATGGATATCACTCAGCGCTATCTATCCCCAAATACTACATCATACTTCACTACATAGTATAAAGCAAAGTCGCTTTCTCTGTCCCTATATCCCTATGTATGCTTAAATCTTTACAACTACGCAACGGATTTTTTTTAATAGATAGAGTGATTCAAGAGGAAGGTTTATATGTATAATACACTAGCATGTCACCCTGGCTTCGCACGGGTAGTTTCTGATACGACACTGATGCTTTACAAACCGTGCGAAGCCGGGGCGGGTCGCTAGTATATTATAAATGCGAAAGTTTGTTCGTATGTATGTTTGTTCCTTCACGCCCCAAGGGCGAAACTGAATTAATTGGGATGAAATTTATTATAAAGGTAGCTCGTACCCTGGATTAACACAGGTTTTTTATCCCGAAAAAGTGAAGTAAGTTTTTCCAAATTCTCATGTAGGTAAAATTTTTCTTCGCTCGTTTAAGTGCAGATTTTTAAACAATTTTTTTTTCTATATGACATGTGAAATGCCTGACGACGTGTATGCAAAATTAAGTAAATTTTTCATGGGATACATATATTTCATAAATTAACATAGGTCCCAGACAAGCGTGCTCCATCGTCAACCGCATCTTGGCTTTCCACCAGGTGAGATGGCGGGAAAACGCTGGGCTATAAATGAAAGGATAAACATCCTGTTCGTCACAAAAATGTTTGTCCTAGATGGGAATCGAGGCTAGGACCTACAGCGCAGAAGGACTACCAACTTAGCAGCGAGGCCAGTCAATACCGGATGTTGATTTAATTGAAATTTATAGGTATTTCCTCTGCGCAATTACTTATATCAATCAGCACATGTACCCCGAGGTCGAAACGCTAGTTTGATGACGTTTTATGACCGATATTACACGACAAAGCTAATATATTTGCCCCCAACCTACACCCACTCACCTTCTATGCACGATTCCGGAACTAAGGCTAACAAGAGCCATTTCTCGGTAGTATTTAGAGGAAGTTAGAAGATTGGTTCCTTGGCTTAGTGGTAGTAGGCCTGCCTTCGAAGCGAGGGGTCCGATTCCCGGCCGGGGCACACTTGTGGCTGTGTGGTAAGCATGAAGTTTTTTCTCGGGTCTTGGGTGTTTGTCTTATGTTTATGTGTTTGTCCATGCCATCTGCGAGACGGGGAATCCTAGTATTTAGACACCATCAAGCCGTTTATTCTACAGAACGTGTCAAAGAAATATACATACATACATTCGAAAAACATAACCCTCCTCTGGCACAGTCGGGTATAAAACACGTGCTTCAGTGACTTTACGACAAAGATCCGTAAAAGAAATTGCAGTTTTTGCAACAATTGCAATTATTCGATGACGCAATTTGGCATTAGCGTCATAACGCTTTAACATACAAACAATCACACAATAGGAACACTAAAGACCTGAGAAAAAAAAACATGCTTATTAGCGTGTTTTTCGCACCAGGGAACACAGAAACACAAAACAACACGCAAGACCCGAGAACAAATTTAACGCTAATCATACAAAGTTTAAAATCGAACCCGGGACCCCTCGCTTACAAGGCAGGGTACGACCGAGCCACTGAGCCGTGTTCAAACAGTGTGCCCCAGCCGAGACTCGAAGCCGGGACGACTCGCTCCGAAGGAAGAGCTACTGCCAACTAAGCCACAGAACCGTCGCTATAACAATGCGAAACAATGAAGTTTTTTTCAGTTACAAAGACAATGAATGGAAACATTGTGAAATTTAAACGGTTCTGACTTAAATTTTGCGTGATAAGTGTTAAGTATGCTATCGCTTTATGAAAAAAGAAAATGAAAAACATTATTTTTCTTGGGTATTTATTTCGTATATATGTTTATCTATGTCTGCTGCGACACGGAGAATCTACAGCATACCTCTGCTGTAGATTTACCGTGTAGCAGTGAACGGGTCAGCATTTTTATCTTGCATCTGCAGACTAGCAAGCGATTCCGATGAGAAATTAATTTACGCGTCAAATATGTGTTGCAGCTGCAACTGAATTTAATCAACCTTATTTAGACAGAGAACAAAATATTAAGTATCAATGGATATTTCATACAACGCCATTAAGCTCCAAATTAAGAATAGTTAAGGGAACCAGATTAATGAATACTTAAATATTTTTTGCAATTTTCTTGTAATTACATTATTAACACCAAGACACAACGATCATCTATGTTTATCACATAGCTTTTGTCCTGTGGGAATATAACCAACGTTTACAGCAGAAAACACAGAGCTACCAACTAACCTGTGAATTTTAATATTTAATAAACATACAGTAGACAATTGTAGCATTGTGTGCAAATAGTCTGAAGTAGCTGCTCGCACGCAACTATGTAAATTCATTCAAAACATAGTCTAGGGCAGTTGTCCAAACCGGATACCATCCCGGGGTAAATCTTTAAACGAGCAATTCTTGTTTAATTTTTTTTTATATACATTAATTTTGCGTATCTCGGAAACGGCTAGAATATATTTGGAAGAAGTTTTGTGTGTACATTTTGTTGTATAAGTTTACCTAAGTACTAAGTAATCTGCCGCTAAGCAGTGATGCACTTGTATTGCTATATTCCGGTGGAATTGTGTGGGTGCCGGTGAAATTACAGGCATTTGAGGCGTAATATCCCCTCAGTCTCAGAGCGACGGACACAACAAAATTCAACTTAGATCTTCTCATGGCATCCGTATCTTGCAACCTGAATTTAATTTTTTAACACGCTTAGGAGGCTAAGCTCGGGGTTCTTTTATACAATATTTAAAACAGATTTCAGAATGGGATAAAGATCTTAATTTAATCTTAAATTAACGTCATAAAATTGGTTCATTATTATTAGTAGGAAGTAAAATTTATTTAAGATTTTTCACCGACACGATTATATACATTATTATTTCGTTCCGAGTCCGAGATTTAAGGACATTAAAAAAAAATAAGGTCGAAAGTGGGTACATAATGTATGTAAATGCTTGTCTGGTTCTGTTTTTCGATAATTAGGTACAAAATAGTTAGATATACAAACAAACGGCGAAAAAGCAAAAACAACCCAGTTGCATAATCATATAAAGCTATACAAAGTACTTTGTTGATGTTTCCATTAGAGTTCGAAGAATGTCTTTTGTTCATGACATAATGCAATACGGATTTATAATTAAAGTACTCGTTTCTCAAGATCAGCAATGCACTCAAATTTACAGCTATGAACTAAAGTACAAAAAGAAAAGAATTTTATTGAAGTTAAAGAATTTTATTTTTTGTTGTTAACAATAAAAGAAATCAAAAAGAAAGTGAGATGAACACAAACTAATACTATACTATAATACATTTGGAGGTCTTCTGGCGGCCAAATTATTGTGGGTTATAGCGTTGACAGTTCCTGTTATCTTAAATATAAAAAAAACAAACAACGTTAACAAACTCATACCTCTGTACTAGGATTCCCTGTCACAGATGGCATGGACAAACACAGAAAAACAAGACAAACACCCAAGACCCGAGAACAAACTTCATGGTCACCACACGCTTCTAAGACAGGGCTAATACCAACAACTAAGAACTAACAATATTTTAACAATAATTCAAGTTATCGATCTATCATTTCAACAGGAAATAGGTATCAGACTTGTCGGTCAGACTAGTTCTAGCTATTAATACAAACAAGAACAGCAAGGTCATTGGTTGCTCGCGATAATACAATGAACACTTAGTTCGTCCTTAGATAAGTAACGGTACCGCCATTCAGAGAGCGAGGGGCTAGCAATAACAAGTTATGATACCACCATAGTATTTATTTTATGCAACATAAATAACGGGACATTCTAAAGACCCACCTGATGTTAAGTAACTTAGCGATACGACTTATCCCCCCCTCGGAGTCCTCCCCGACCGAAGTATGAATAGACCTAAGCTGCACCCCGTTGCGCCCGTCACCCGAGACGGGGATGATACGTCTCATATGATTTCACCGGCAATATTCTATAGGCGAATTAAATTGGACATTAAAAAAGGTACCAAAAAAAGTTACATACCACCGTAAAATTTACTAACGTAACGTAAATTTTACTAACATTTACTGACGTAACATAAACTTTACTAACATTTACTGACGTAACGTAAATTTTACTAACATTTATTAAGGTAATTGCGTTTTACTACGCGCTAAAATCATGTATCTGTTTGTAATCACTAATCACATTACACATGGTGAATTTGTAGTTCAATCAACAAGAAGAAGCATTAAAATTTGTGCCAAGTTCGTCCAGAGAAGTACTGCCGCCACACCTGGTAATCCGCCGCCAAGCAGTGGCGCATTCGCGTTGCTGTGTTCCGGTTATAAACTAACACTTGGATAAGTTTTGTTTGTATTATAACTTCTTTTCGTGTGAGTAGCCGATAAGTACCGGTATCTTAACGTGTCCTGCGAAGCCCGCAAGCGCTCAGTTCAAATGCCATTAAACGGTCAAGCTTCGCCAGGAGAACAAACCTCACTGAATTTGGATGATAAAACGGACCACGGTACAGTCTAGAATCCGTTTATAAATCTTGACATTGTCTGAAACTATCCTTAATGCCTATATGTTCCTTTTTCTATATTAGATTAGACCATCCTATATCAGTCCCAGTCTCTGCATAATAACTAATATAAAAAACCTGTATTTCCTTTAGTTCCAAGGTATTTGTCATCAAATTACACTCGTAAACAAACAATCGTGCGCATATAACTCAAAGCTATATTACATGCACACAGATAATGTCATATTACTGTCAGTTTTTATGTTTTAGCTAGTCTTATTGTTAAGATTATGGTTGTTCAAATATAATCCAAGTGCAATTCGTTATGTTACAAAACAAGTTACAATTACAAAACGTGTTATCGTCTGGATTAGTAACCGGAACATAACCGATATCACGTGTTTTGAGTTAGGTATGAAGAATGGAATCGCAATAAAAGCACACAATTTTTTAGCTGTAAAAGAGACGAAGCCAGCTAACGGTCCGCCTGATGATAAGTTGTTACCACCGCTTAACCGAAACACGACTCAGGTTCTCCCCTACCGAAGAATGAGGAGATCGCATTGTATTGCGCCCGTCACTCAGAGGCGGGTATGTAATGCCGCAAGTGCCTGTAACTTCACCGGCACACAGCAATATGAGTGCACCACTGCTTGGTGGCAGCTGTGGGGGCAGTATTATTCCGGACGAACATAGCACAAGTTCTACTGCTACATTGAGTTACTCATTTTGCACCACCCAAGGAACACGTAGGGATTCCGGGGTGACTGGATGTTAATATTTATTATACGTATTCATTTACAAAAAAAAATTTACAAGTATTTGATCAGATATCTCAGTAACCTTTACTAGATTACTGATAGAATCAATAGTAATGTTTTGTAATTACAAACAAATTATACATATCAACACCCAGCTACAGAACAAACATTTGTGTTCGTCACAAAAATGTTTGTCGTGTGGATAGTGAACTCACGACCTAAATCGCAGGAGCCACGCTGTAAGGCAAGCCAACGAGTATGGGAAAGCAGACTTGGCCATTCCGTGTTTACTGACGGCGATCCCACAGAATTGTATTACAATGCGAATGTTTGATTAAGCTTGTAATGCGAGTGGTTGTTGTGAATTTCTTCGGTGCATTAATCATCAACTTCAATTTCCAGGGAAGTAAAGTAATTAGTAAGAGCATTAATAGACTGCTCCGTGGCTTAGTTAGTAGCCCTGCCTTTGAAGGGGTCCCGGGTTTGATTCCCGGCTGGGGCACACTTTGGGTGAGAATGAAGTTTGTTTCGGGTCTTGGGTGTGTCTTGTGTCTCTGTGTTTGTCCATGCCATCTGCGACACAGGGAATCCTAGTGCAGAGGTATGAGTGTGTAAACGTTTATCTATCTATAATTGCGTATTTTCCTTTCCTGTGCACTGTCGTTTCATTAAAAAAATTACACAAAGATGTATATAGCACGTAAAAATCAAGCGTCCCCAGAACCAGGAATAACTTTGAATCATACTTGGCAATTGCTGCAACAAAGGACATTACATATGATGAAACAAAAACAACAAAAATAATTATTGCTTATTCTGATCGAGAACAGCTGTCCTTGAGTTACAAGCCGGTGACTTCCTGGTTGCCTCCACTCGCACTTCGTAGACCTTTAGTCCAAAGATCCCCTGCCGATGCGGAGGGGATTTGTGGACTTTTTGTCCAGATATCTCCTGAGCAGGGATCATTTAAAGCAGTGTTTTTCAATCTCTATGAATACGCGACTCCCTTACAGGTAGAAAAATTCTGGCGACCTCCTTGGACTATAGACAAACAAAGTTAGTAGTGAAGAAACTATGTTTATGATTTTCTACCATTATATAAAGACCTTCACTCTGCAAGAAGCTGCGAGGACACAAAAATATCCAGAGCTGGCTGAAATTATGTTTTTATTGTAGTGTTTTTGCTTTTTTCCTTTTGCCAGTGACCCCCCAAGTGAGGATTCGCGACCCCTCTAAGGGTCACGACCCACAGATTGAAAAACAGTGCTTTAAAGGGATTTCTGGAATAAGCCCTCCGTATCTTTAGTGTTTTCGATGCGAAGTAGGATTCCCAGCCAAAGTGTAAAATTTGCTCTCGGGTCTCGCGTATGAGGGTAAAGGGAATCCATCAGTTTACTGCTGAGCACCAATTTGCTATTGAGCGATACAAAAGTGATGTCAATGGGATTATTTCAAGGTTACCATCGACGTTGGCGTTGAGGCAGATTAAGGTAGGACGGGGAGATCTGAACTGAACCAAGAAGTTCTTGTATCATCTACAATTCTCTCAACAAAATCTAGTAATTCTTTTCCCTTATACATGGATTTACGGTTTTTTTACAACAGCACGAAACGTGCCGTTTCGTCGTGACGATTGTCGCTGATAATAAAATCGAGTGAATGAAAACTCAAATACATTATTATCTCGCTGATATTTTTCAAACTGATTATCAAAAATGTTCTATGATCATGGAAGATGACGTAATGGCAGTCTTCGTAATCCAAAGTGTTTGAACCGCATGTTGCAATACAGTAAACCTTTTTTAATTTAGTCTCAAGGCCATCCACGAAATCCAGGATATGGATATATCAGCAGCAAACGGCTTTGGTCAAGTATCAAGTTAATCCGGCATCAGATTTCTGGCGCCGGTCTCTGGAACACCCAGAAGCGTTCTAGCCTAAATTCCACTGGTCAACAATGGTTTCTTAATATAAGTAATTGATCTTTAAGAACCCACACGAACTACGTCACGAAAACGTTATAGATAGACCACCAAGACAATGTTGCGGGGGTTCTAAATAAATAAATAGTAAAAAAAATGGCTGCTGTTAACTATTGAGGAGTTGTGTGGTCTGCAGGAGATCCTGGCAGCGGCATCAGGTCCAGCTCACTACAATATTGCATCGTCATTTGGTTTATGCATACCAAATTTCAGCCTATTCGGGCTACGAGATCTGGTTCCAAATTCAGTTGCAAATATTGTCCTATACAAACACAGCAAGTTAAATAAAAGCTGGTAAAAAGCTCACACTCGCCAAATAAACAAGGAGTACAAACACTTTCATTAGAAACATCAATGAATCGCACACAGATATCCATTGAGGAAGCTGGCAGTGACCTTGACTCAATGAGGCATAGCCAATGCTGGATAAAATTAGATTTTTTCTCATGTTTACTACGCCACGCGGCCATAAAAAAGATTAGTTGCTATTCAAGCATTACGTCTTTGGCTGAAAGGCTTGAATAATTTATGAAATGTGTTATGCCTTCCTGTCTGAATGGTCGACTAGGTTTTGTTTGCAAAGAAACAAGGTCTATTTCAGATTTTGGTTTTGATAGAAAAATACTCATAACGCATATTGAATGCGTTATGAGTATTTTTCTATCTGAATAACTGTAATAAATGAAACTTTTACAAGGAATTCATCCTTACATAGTATAAAACAAAGTCGCTCCCGCTGTTGGTACCCTTAGACCTTTTAAACTACGCAACGTATGCAGTTTTTAGCAATAAATATAGTGATTCAAGAGGGAAGTTTATATGTAGTACTAGCAACTCACCCTGGCTTCGCACGGGTAGTTTTTGATACGACACTGATGCTCTACTAACCGTGCGAAGCGACGGATCGCTAGTAGGCTATAAAAAAACCAACTAGATATGTAAAGCTGGTATTTCTACCGAACATTTATATTTTTGACACCTTATAATATTGTTATTATAATTTTAATGAAATTTTTAGCAAATACTATTACGTTTTGTGCTTTTTGAATCGTTACAAAGATCTATATCTGATTTTCTGTTTTAAGAACTGTCATAACGATAATCAATAAATGACTATTATTTTATTCGCTGCTGAAAGATGACCGTGATGAGTAATGACGTTCATACTGCCAGGATAAACAGCCGTCTGCAAACTTTCCAAAGAGGAAAATTTATACTGACCTGCTTATTAATAAACAGGAGACATTAAAATAATTAAATGGACACATATTTAACTAAGCTTGTAAACATTCTTAGCTGGGTAAAACAAACATTGCTGTGGTTAAATGGTTATGCGCTATCTCGGCAAATAAACCAGCTTCTATTCAGTTTATCAGGTTATTGTTCTTATTTTTGAGGGTTTTATGGTTGGATTAGTCAATTCTCCACGTAAACAGAGAGTTATATGCGTAATACTTTGATAGTTCCTGTATGCCAAGATAGACGGAAACCGTTGCTGAACCAAAAGGCCAACGTTTGACTCTTGAAGTCAAAATACTTTATTTCCGTTGAATAAATATGTACCTACAAGATGATGCGTTTTTATTACCAACTTTATTTTGTTCAAACCGTATCCAACCCTCCATGTGGAAGAAAAGGAAGAACAAGCAGGAAACCCCTAATGGAAGGATTACTTTCTTTCCAAGACCATGCTCCTGTTCACATACATGTTGTTAGTCGATACTGAAATGATATTATATTACAAGTTCTTTTACGAGTCGTGGAGCAGAGTCACAGCAGGCCATGACGTTTTATCTGATTGATGTTATGCAGAAATGTGGCTGATGGCATCAAACACTCGAGGCTAGCGTAACGAGGCTACCACAACACACCGTTATAAGCTTGGCGGGAGATTCTCAAACATTGTAAACTTGGCTAGCATAAAAAAATCCACTACTATGTTATATTATGGTACCTGACAGCTGTCTCACTTTGACAATCAATGTCCAAATAGGCTCCAAAACCAAAAATTATAATAAAAATTCTTGTAACTTCTGTGAAATAAACTGGCCATATTTTATTTTAATTAACCCAAATACAGAAAAACTTAAAAGCGGACATTGACAGAAGTTGTGAGGCTAATAACAAGAGATTGATTTAAAATCTATAAAACCGACTTTATTCCTTACTTTTCACCCTTAAAGGTGAAATTCAAGAATTTATTCAAGTAGCAATAAATAGCCAGGCCGTCATACTAACACGTATTAGTGCATAAACTACTGAACCGATTTTGATGAAACTAGCATTGTTAAACTCCTTCATTGGAAGTCGATTAAAAAAAAAATTACAAAATTAACTGGAAGCAAAATCAACTAAGTCTTGAGTACCCCCTGAATTGACAGCTAAACACTGAAGTAGACCCAGCATAAGGGTATTTAAACGTGTTAACCAACGGAACCGCCTAAGGCGTGTAAGAGAACATGAGCTTGAAATTTATGATGATGCAAAGAAAGCTTTCGATTTCAATTCAGAGAAACCTTGATTTCGCCGTGCTATTTCAAGCGCCGAAGCTGTTTCACGCTCAGCCGTGATATTTATACCTCCACAGATACAGGAAAACGTTTGATGTGATTAAAATGATAATACGATGAGACTTAGACAGTGGAATGCTACTGATTTTTTTAATATTTCAACGTTTAAAACTGAATTTCTTCCATTCATCCAATGATTCGATGTGGCCATCTGTATTTACCCATACGATTGTGATCCCCATACTTCTGTAGCTACACATGCTAATATAGGTTCTTTCGAAACCTGGTTTATTTGCATTGAAATAATATAGAGGTAAAGGAGAATGTCAAACAAAATTCCGCTCAATGATGATGCCAAAACATAGCCAATGTGCGCGCGTGAGTTCTATGTAATTGCACGTAACAATGAAAGATCTTAATTAATGAATTTGTAAACTATCAATAACGACTTAGCATTCATTGTACTTCGAGGATGAGCGATAATACCTACCATGCCAGATAATACCTAATTATCTTAGAAACATATTAACTGTCCCAACTAATTATTAATTAATATTTCCGCAATTAAACGTTAAGACTTTACAAGTCTATTCAGACATATTTTGTACAAATTGACGTTTGTAGTGAAAGTGTCAATCTATTTTTTATTTTAATGATGTTGCCAGTCCAACAATATTTCCGCCAAAAGTAACGAAAATGAAACCTTTAGACTCGAAAAGGCAATGCAAGGGCAAAGTGTGCAAAGCTGTGCACTAGAGTCCCCCATTCGATTAACGCTGCTTCACTTAGCAGCAAGTACTAGGCTTCTAGTCTCATATTAATTCAATGGTTTGGTATTAATGGAAAGGCTTTGAACAGGCGCCAAATTTATCAATAGGACCGCGTGATGTTGTAGGCACAAATTGATTAAAAAATATCAAGAGATTTTTAGTTCTCTAAAAAACCTCGTGATATTGATATTAATACTCTGAGTTCTAAGGAAATAAGGATTTATGATATTGACTCAATTTAATATTCTAATTTTAAAACATTATATCACATAAAATAAATGATTATTTATCTAAAAGATGTTCTTGTGACTGATCGCAAGCATATACGCAACACTAGCGTGAAAGACGATATATATTTTTTTTATGGGGCACCTTTGTAAATTTTCATGGACATTTCATATAGCGGCCATCTATCCCCTAACAAAGCGCGGTTTATACTGGGAACTAGGTTAATACATGGTATAAAGATATTTGTTCGTCACAGTCATATTTATCGTGGGTGGGAAAAGAACCAACAATCGGCATCGCAGAGCTACTTCCAACTGAACTGTGAGACTAGTCATTTTAAAAGAATGACGTTTAAAACTACCAGATAATTATTAATGTCAACATTATTCAACTTCAAATAGTGGAAGAACGTTTAATTGAATAAACCTTGCTATACCTAGGGTTGCCAACTATACTGTTTTAAACAGTATTATACTGTTTTTCACTAAATTATACTTTTTACTGTTTAACAAAAATAAAGTATACAAAATACTGTTTTCAGCATCAAAATGGAGACACATTATTATAATTGTGATGAAGCATATGAAATTTTTAAAAAAGATTGTATTGTAAATTAGTAAGTTGTGCGAGAAGCTCTAAAAAATATGTATTTAAAACAATAAATAAATAAAATACTGTTCGTTTTTTTAAAATACTGTTTAATAATCTTCATAGACCTGAATATACTTTATTTCTTGTAAAAAAAGTTGGCAACCCTAGCTATACCATACAAAGGTATGGGTATACACGTAATTTGACAGTCCATGACAAAATAAATAGGTACTATTGTTTGCTATTCAAGTATTGTATATAGTCGGCAATTTGAAACAAAATGAAACAAACATTTCAAGCAGCCAAGCAGTGGTACAGTTGCTGTGTTCTGGTGGACGTGTGCACATGTGAAGTTACAAGCACTTGAGGCATTACATCCTCATCTACTGACAGAGTCGCGGTTGAATTCGAAAGAGACCCCGTGACTCTGTCAAGCGCTAATGTGTCGCTTCACTCGTCCGAAGATGAATGGTTTGACGACGCATTGGTGCTAAGGTAAGGGAAGGAATGTCGATGGGTTTTCAGTCGGTAGGCCGGTAACTGTAGTGATATTGAGCTTTAATTGCCACTAAAGTTGCCGGAGAGTCCGACATACCCCCCTGTGCTCCCCGAACAGGGAAAAAAAACAAAAATACATCCTCATCTCAGGGCGCGATGCTGCTTGGGTCTTCTCATACTTATCAGGGGAGGACCTGAGTAGTATGAGAGGCTACAACCACTACATCAGGTGGCATCGTATAATCACTTTAGTCACAGTAAAACATTACTAGTCATCGACAAATCCATGCTTTCAATTCCATCATGTTATGATGCTCATTTCTTAAACAGCACGTGCCAGAACTCATAGAAGGCAATCAGTGTTTAATATATCTTCAAAGCCAGTCTAGCAGCTAAGTTGTTTAATGATTACATTCATGATTACATGGTACATTCTAGAGCGTAGAAAAACAAGTGGTGGCGTACATAATGGTGGCGTAATTATGCGATCCTTGACCGAAATATCTGTTTTTCTTGACATTTTCGCTGTATTCGGAAAGGATTTTCAACGGATTCGTAATTGTTCATAGTAGCTGGAATTGACTGCAACGAAGTAACTACTTGTGCTAGAAACTTAATGTTTATCACACTTATATTATAAAGGCGAAAGTTTGTATGTGTGTATGTTTTTTACTCCTTCACGCTCAAACGGATTTGGATAAAATTTGGTACCATGATAGCTTATATCCTGGTAAAGTGGCCTGTGTTACATAGGCTACTTTTCATAGCTAGATGATGTCCGTGTAAACAAGTATTATGGCGTCAGATAGCGCAAATTTAAAAAAAAACACTGATCGATGCTGGAGATAAAAATAAACAGTTGACGTCTGTAAAACTGTGAGAATCATAAGTGTTTAACATGATGTAATTACTTGATATTTGTATATTTATTTTAGACTGATGTTCGAAAACAATATAGTAATAAAGAGTTCCATATAATAATATAGGCAGGTACATAAGTTTTGTGAAAGTGAAGAATGAATGAATTAACCTGTTTTTATTTCTTGATTGTTTATTTACTTGTCATTTTAATATTATTATTATTGTTAAATGTAATTTGATTTAAGTTTTCTTTTTGTTAATTAGAGTAAGTGGTTTTGCCGTTCTAATTAATATTATAAATAAATAAATAAATATGTCATGAATTAGAATGAAACAACATAGAAAAAGCCAAACAACAGAATTACCTGCAGTTAAACTAGCACTATCGGTTCGCAAATCAGCGGTTGTACCCTAGGTTACCACGCTATACATAACCACTATCGCAACAGTTTAACGCGAGTTTAATTACACGAACACGTCACACCACGCCCCCTATAGCGTCATCACGCTATTTTCTACTCCCTGGAAGTGCGTAATTGCGTAGGCGTGTACTTTCGCGGTACCTTGGACTTCGGGTCTTCGGACTTTGACCAAACTAGTTCCGTGCTTCGGTGAGTTAACAAGATTATATAATATTTATCAGACTTCAAAATCTTCTTTTCTTATCAGGTTTTTATTTAATTAGTTTAGTTAATTACACCATATAGAACTGTGGTCCTAGAGAAAGAAAGCGTGAAACTAATCAAGTATAGCTAGTGCCATCACGTAGACGCGCCCCACTCCCTCCTAATCGCATACAGTACAAATGTGCAACATTCCTACAATTGTAGTAGGTATAGATAGGCAATTAGTATGTGTCGAAATAACTAAAACACTAGCAGAATATTATACACTTGTACTATAAGCGATTGGGAAGAAGAGTGGAGGGCGTTTCCGTAGATCTATTTATATACCCTGGAATACAAGTTTACTATGAATGTATTCCAAACTGAACATTAGTAAAACCAAATTCTCTTGACATAGTAAATCGTGAATTTGTTGATAAAGTTAACACGGAAATGAATGGAAAATCCCATTAAATGATACAATATAGTTTTGTTTATCAGTCATAAACTATGCAGCTTACTTGAATTGCAACATAATATTGAAACGTGACGTCGAAGAATCTTCGAACCGGGTTGATCTTATGAAGTTTAGAATAAATCATATCTTACTATATTACTACTTTATTTTCGGTTTTGGACAAGATGAACACCCAGCCAGTGCTTAATTATGGTACTATCCATCTTTCCCTTAGTAACGGATAAGATGCTTGGCGCTACCACGAATGCGAGACATCAGGGAGGCAAATCTTTTCCGCATAATAGGATAAATGTCATCGCGGCAGCCCCAACAACATCCTAAATAGCTTCGACTTGTGTAGTTTTCAACAACTTGGCTAGCTTTACCATGCATTTGCTAATGAAGCCGACTGATCATACGAGCGCCGCATTTCAATCAAAAGCAATCTATTCCCTGCGTTCTTTATCCTGGCTCGAAGGTCAAGAGCGAGTGCAAACTACGCAAACAGAACGGGAATAAATCGTTAAATTATTGACGTCACGGTCCGTATAAATATTGATATAGGAATAAATTATTACCGGATTGAACTTGGAATGTTTTGCAATACATAAATAAGTTATTTTCAATGATAGAAAGTTTCTGGTTTGTTTTTGTTATAAACACCTTGTTTTCAAAAGAGCCTTTTATGGGTAGGATATAGACGAATATTGTAGGCTATAGCAAGGTTTATCTTAATCCTTTGGATACAGATTATTCTAAGCCTTATTTATATTAAGTTATGTTAAGTACTCACCTACGAATCAACACAAACATTCGTTTTTTTTTTTTCAAGTAATACAATTTATACAGGTGAACTTAAACAGCAAAACCATAGCAAAAAATTAATCCAAGTCGTCACAGCAGTTTCAGAGATACGCGAAATATAAAAACATAAATATAAAAATTGCTCGTTTAACAAGATGTACCTACAAGTATTCTCAGTAATATAATAAACAGACTGAGCTTCCGTGGTAATCCCTGGATATCTTAGCTTTTTAATTTTAAAAAGAGCTTTTCAGTTTTTATTCATACTCATATATTTATTGACAAGGTTTCGGGTTCCTTCACAGATTTATCATAGGGTGTACTTTCAAGTGGTTGTTCAGATTTTAAGTAAAATATCCCTAATAAGGACGATAAACGGCTCCATGGCTTAGTTGGTAGTAGCCCGGCCTTCGAAGCGAGGGGTCCCGGGTTCGATTCCCGGCCGGGGCATACTTTGTGTGGTGGGCATGAAGTTGTCGGGTGTTGGGTGTTTGTTTTGTGTTTCTGGCATGGACAAACACAGAAACACAGGGAATCCTACTGCAGAGGTATGAGTGTGTAAAACGTTTTTATTGATATGGTTGCCAAGGCCTGCAATGACGTCCCATTAGGGGTGTATGGCGCATTCTCCCCAATGGGGACCATACCCCAACTCCTTAAAGTGCTGGAGGAGGACTCAGGGTCGTTGGCAGCAAACTTTTGCAATTTTCACCTATTCCTGATTCACTTAGCACCTTGTGTCGTGATTTGTGTTTTATCGCTTCATCCGCAAAAAGAACAACGTAGTAAATGTATTTCTTGATAAATATCCAAAAATCACGAACAGATACTAAATTTTTGTATACATATACCTTCTCATTGTGTATTTAGTTAGAATTTGACCAGTTTAAACTGCTTAGAATGACCACACCATCCGTTCCGTTTCGTTCACGCTTAAGCTGATACAACGCGATTGAGTGGATACTTTTTCTTTCGGGGGATCCAGTTGGTCACGTCCGTAGGTGAGAACCCTCTAGTATACTTACACGAACAGCCCTGAGTGGTGCCAAAGGAGCAAAATATATCAGTAGAACTTGTGAGCGATTCGTCCGAAGTACTGCCTCCACACCTGGAAATCTGCCGCCAAGCAATAACGCACTCGTATAGCTGTGTTCCGGTGGAAGGGTATGGGCGCCGGTAAAAACACAAGTGAAGTTAACATCCCCGTCTTGGGTGACGGGCGATAGGAGATGCGACTTGGTACGGAGAACCTAGGTCGTGTTGCTATTTTTGCGGCGAGTGGGGGAGGTAACCACTGACCATCAGGTGGGCCATCAGCTCGCCCCGTCAGTACCAAATTAAAATAAGATACAAAATTGACATATTCGCAATAACTTTTAGACGACATTTTTTTTTGTATTCTTGTTAATTACCATAACAAGAACATAAAAACACATCAAGTCTAAACGTAGATGTACTAAATATTATTTTTATTTGAAACTAGCTATTTTAAGTTCAAATGTGCATTATTTTCAAATAATAAAACGATCCGCAAAAATTTTCACAATTGTTTTTTCTGGAGCCAAAGTCAAGATATTGAATAGAAAAAACCATATAAAAACAGATAGCTCATAAATACTCATATAGAACTTTTTTTGTAAATGCATATAATACATATTAAAACCTAGACACAGAACAGCCATCAATATTCGTTACAGAAATAAATAAATAAACGTTTACACACTCATACCTCTGCACTAGGATTCCCTGTGTCGCAGATGGCATGGACAAATACAGAAACACAAGACAAACACCCAAGACCCGAGAACAAACTTCATGCTCACCACACAAAGTGTGCCCCGGCCGGGAATCGAACCCGGGACCCCTCGCTTCGAAGGCAGGGCTACTACCAACTAAGCCACGGAGCCGTCATTGCGTCAAATGCGTGTCCTGAGTGGAAATCGAATCCAAGACCTACTGCGCAGAAGACAGAGTTACTACCTTATCAATCTACAATGTATCCTTATCATCTTGAACTCAGCGAATTAGTCCCGTTTTACGAACAAATATTTTTAAATGACTTTATTATTTACCTACAAAATAACAGCGTGTCCGCGATAATTTTGCACCTCTAATTAATTACGTTTACTTTATGTGATCGATAAACTTGCACGATAACCTTTGCCACACGCGTGACAACTGGCTGACAGAATGTAGAGATAATATAAGTATAATTAGTAAGTTGTATAATCGGGTGGGTATTAGGCATAAGGTTTCCTAACGTGATCAATGACTTATAATGACCTGAAGCCTCATGACTGATTAAAATGACTCATGACTGATTAAAAATCGAAAAAAGTATAATACTTCATACTTTCATCTCTTACTTTTCGCACTTAGTGGGTACACTATTATAAGTAGAACTTAGCCAAGTTCGTCCGGAGAGGTACTGCCACCATACCTGGAATCAGCCGCCAAGCAGTGGTGCTCGCATTAATGTGTTCCGGTGGAAGGGTGTGGTTACCAGTGAAATCACATGGTGATGGACGCAGCAGGATGAATGCGACTCAGTGTAAGATCCAAATCTTATACTGAGTCGCATTACTGTTGTTATGGGCGGGGGTCGCCACTTACCACCAGGTGGGCCCTCAGCAAGTTCCATTCACTCATTAAAAAAAAATCCAAATCGGTCTATTAAGGGCGAAGAAAAAAGTCACAGGAAAACAAAATACACAATTACATTTGCTTGGATATTTCCAGCTATTTGATACAATATGTATGGGATCTGAAAAGATAACATTTTTTTTTTACAAATATGTTGATAATTTCAATGATTTAAAAATACATTAAACATACTACAGAATTGATTACCTACTTTTGAAGTCTGCTAAAAATTCGGCCACTTGTGTTTATATACACATACACAAGAATAAGTATTTAATACGAGAATCATTAAAAATATTTGGTTAATTATAAAATTATGATGAACTAGCTGGGCCCCGCGGTTTTTCCCGCGATTTGCCATCCTAGGGGAACGGTACATTTTTCCGGGATATAATTTCTGGCATGGTTGGATAATAAGCATCCTTTTATCCATCCAAACTTTCGCACTTATAATAGTAGTAAGATTATTATGACGAGAGATTTTGGAGTAGGGTGTGAAAAATACCAAGCTACAGTGTGGCCCGCATTATTGAATTCCAATTAACCACCTGTTCCCTAAGGATCTTCATTTGAATTAATATCACGAAGCCGAACAGGAAATGACAGCAGAGGGTGTCTGCGTGCCTCGGCAGCCTTTCACCTGCCTAGAAACAGGTTCATACAACAACACTTGAATAACAAAGTGTCATACATACATCTGTAGTCTTAATCTTACACTATGTTTTTAAGCCAGTTTACCTCCGAGGTTGAGTGAATGTACTCAAATACCACTGCGGAAGTAACTCGTTCTAGATGCAGATCTAGACATGGATTTGCTAATGTTCGAACCGGGTATACTGGGATCTAAAGCCGGCTCCGTAGATAATTTTACGGTTTCTTTCGTATTAAAGTTCTATCAACAAATATGTAAATGTAGCTCTGGGGTCATATGCGTAGCTTGATGCAACCAAGCGGCATCTGAAGCGTTGTTGAGGCCTGCTTTCGTGGAGCAAGCGGGACAATGCAAAGTGCGTGGTTTGGGTGGAGGCACCACATTCGCAATGCTAACGGGACTGGTCTAGCATTTCCCACTTGTATAGGCTTTCATTACATCTACCCACTTGTGCTCGCAATCTGTTCAGTGATTTCCAAATGAACTACCATTGTAGGTGGTAGTATGTGGATAGAGCACTGGAACCCTGCGTCTGTTTTATCTGAACACAACATCTGTGCCTTCAAGTCAAGAGTTAACAGTATCTTCATCGTGCTAAAAGAGGTTCTGGAGGAAAGACGTAGACGCGGTGATGTTATAAAAACTAATAATATAACACACCATTATACCATAGCTGCTTTTTAAGGGACGAAGAATTAATACCGTCTCGTTAAATGGTCGCCATTTAAGACCAGACAGTGATCCTGCAAACATTCTCCAGCAGTCCACAACCGGAAACTGTTGATGCTCGGCCATAACGAAATAATAGAAATCACCATCACAGATCACGCTTTAAACGATAAGCAGACAATGTGCCACCAATTATTTTTACCCTTGTAATGTTTTTCTGTTCTGTTATTTCTGGCATAAACAATGAAGAGTTCAGGTGATATTGAGGTCATGCGAAGGTCTATCATGAAAAGTTGCAGCTACAATCGATAGCAACAGCTACAATGACAGGCCTCATAGCTCAGTTGGTAGCAGCTCTGCCTTCTGCACTGTAGGTCATGGGTTCGACTCTCATCCAGAATAAGCATTTGTGTGCGAAAAGAAATATTTGTTCTGTTTCTGGGTGTTAATATGTTATATGTATGTATTTAAAAAAAACTTACTATATGTATTCTATAAGTTATCTAGTTCCCATATTACAAACTATGCTTAGTTTGGGGCTAGATGGCGCTGTGTGAAATATGTCAATGAATATTTATTTATTTATATTCTCTCAAGAGTGTAAGTAATCTAAGCTGATTCACACCCTTCCGGGAGATAATTTGATTACCTACCCGTGTCGCCCCACGTTCGACTTGCGCAATCTGTGGTGTCATATTAATGTCAAGGCTCATTCATACTCCGTGACAGCCTCTGATGTTCCCACTCGGTTAGGCTAAACTCTCGACTAGCGAGAATGGTATGATCATGGTAGTTTCACTTGGGAGGCAGCTCCTAACCTAGCGACACAGGGAATCCCAGTGCAGGGGTATGTGTAAACTTTTTTTTCTTATTTGTATTAACTCTGACATTGTGCACGATTAAATTTTAATTAGACTGCTATGACAAAATATTCCTTTTTAATAATATATATCTTACCACTATTATAAATGTGAAATTTTGAGGATGGATGGATGTTTGTTACTCAATCATGCCAGAACAGCTGAACGGATATGGATGAAATTTGGCATAGAGCATAAAATTGACAAGGCATAAGTACATAAGTACTAATTAATTGTGTATAGGACGAAACCAAGATTCCCTAAGTCCTACAGCAAAAAAATGATATCAATATGAATATTAAAGCATTAGACACACAAAAATTCAGGTCAAACTATACCTGACGGTGCAGAAATAGTCAAGCGCTTAACATAGAAATAAGATCATGTGCTTTTGTATCTCCACTAATCAGTTAGGTAATTATAGAGTTTGGCTGTAACTTGATTATTCAGTACTTAATAATTTTCCTTTCAGTGTTGCAATACATATCAGTGCCGCTGCTCATCTACTCACTTTTGAATTACAATAATAACTCAACTTAGCTTTAAATATTTATTTTCTTGGTTATTTTATAGTTATGTATTTCAAAGGCCACAGGCCTACGACACAATAGTACCCAACCAGGTGGTTCTACAAGAACCACCTGGTTACGATTTTTTTTTTTTTTTTTTAAAAAACGTTAAGACACTCGTACCTCTGCACTAGGATTCCCTGTGTCGCAGATAGCATGGACAAACACAGAAACACAAGACAAACGCCCAAGACCCGAAAACAAACTTCATGCTCACCACACAAAGTGTGCCCCGGCCGGGAATCGAACCCGGGACACCTCGCTTCGAAGGCAGGGCTACTACCAACTAAGCCACGGAGCTGTCAACTAAGCTACGGAGCCGTCAATAATATTGGTTTCACAAATAATATTGGTTATTATTATTCACATATGCAGAGCTAATTAGGCTTGATTGTTGCTTTTGAACAACAGCGCCAAGTCATGCTACAAGGTTGGTAAACAGACATCAATACTTTCATCCCTTATTTAATAGTAAAAATTTTAATTATCGGGTACACTGTAGTAGATCTGGCGGCCTAAACTTTTCAAGTTCTTTACATATGCTGTGAAATGGATTATAATTTATTTGAAAGACCAGTGAGTTTTTTTGGAATTATAAACTAATATTGTTTTATGTAATTAAAGATGCACAACAAATGTTGCCCAGTTCATAATTTTGAAAAATATGTTTCGCTCGAAATCTTGATGAACAAAGTAATCTTGCAGCCGGATCTCAGGCAACGAGAAAAAAAACAAATTGATAACCTTTAAAAGTAGGTTGAAAATTCATTTCAGTTCATGGATGGTTTTGTAGGTGGGTTGTTTTGATGATAATTATATTAATATACATTTATTATCATTATGCAGCAGTTATTGAAAATTATTTGTATTGAGGAGCTTATTTGATTTGACTATTGATTATCTATTAAAAATTAAAAAGCGGAATAATCAGGATTAGCAAATCTAACCTTAAAATTGCCAAGGTGAATAATTCAAATAACCTAAATAAAAATAAACGTAGGACATAAATTACATAATAAATTTCAAATTAAAAGACCCATTATTAAAAATTAATTCGCCTTTTTTAAGAAGTTATAGTTATAGCCTACTTTTTCTAATCTTACCTTCGGCTTCACCTTTAGTTTCGCGTTTCGTCATTTTGAATCACTCAAGTTCACGAATGAATAATTTATATTTCCTACTATTTATTCTTACACAAACATCAAGAAAACGACAAAAAATCTTAATAATATTTGCAAAAACTGTGAAAAACAAGAAACAGCTGATATATTTTTGTTTACAACTTTGACATTGACGCTGGAGTGTTGCCGTTCTACAAAATTTAAAGTCTCAAGACAATCTGAAAAATTCCGCCAATTATGGGGTTTTATTTCAAATCGGCTTTAAGTCCCCAGCTTCTAGAATCAAGTCATAGTCTTTATAATTTGTGAAGTCTGCTTGCTTCACCAATAATTTTTATGCGTTAATTTTGTAAATGTTTGATATATGTATTTATTCTTTTAAATTCAATAAAACAAATGATCAACAAAACCTGAAATGTTGTTTGTGGGATTCCTTGGATTTTTCGATCGTGTGCAATAATATCTACTTAAGATCCTATATTCTCGTTCCAATACTGCATATTTTTGGAATATTATTATGCTTCTCTGTAATCTAATGGTATTCCTGTACTGAAACCTTCTCTAACCGACTTCCAGAAATAAACAATAATATATGAAAATTATTAAACTGTTACACAATAATCACAAAATTAACTAAACGTTCAGAAAGTTCTAGTTATTATTCATTCTGTTCTGCATAATATATTCATACATAATAATACTGCGAGTATGTGCAAATGAAAGAATTATCATGTTTTCAATTTGTGTTTTTGTATCACTCGGCCTTTATAATAAAAATAATGAGCAAAAACAGAACGGTAACATACGAATGAACTAATTTTGACACACTCCATATTTGGTTTACTATTTTGCGTTTACTATTATATTTTTTGATAGTTTATTACCGTTTATGATTATATTTATTGATAGTTTGCACTTAACCGGACATACGACATTAACTACATTATTGTATTATTAGTATGAAGTGACCTATAATATTTATTATTATAAGTCACTTAAACTACGGACGCTAGAGTTGACGATAGAATAACGATAGTTGCTAAATATATATTTTTTATTACAAATTTTACTCGCTTAACATCCATAAAATCCTCTAGAACAAGCAACAAAATCGCTAAAACGGCAACACTGGACGCTGCCATTTTCATTTGGTTGGCCAGCCTTGGCCTTCACTATGGCTATTTCTTGCGTTTCGTTTTAGGCATATTGAATCTGATATTATTATTGTATCCAAAGTTTATACACAATGGTATGTGGTCAAGATATATCTTAAAAACAATTCATTCAAAAAATTTGTATATTCATTATACCTATACAATTTTTTTTTTGCATTTTTTCCATTCTATTATACGTTTTAACGCTGCATTTCATCAACTAAGTGATGTAGAAGAAGAAGTGAGAAATGTAATCCCAATGTGGAATACTAAATTATGCGTTTCGTTCCGTTTTGAATATTAGACAATTTAATCTCTTCAAGTTGGCTACAGCCCATTTCTGTCAATGATGTTATTTTTGTTTGTTTCAATTTTGTTTTGTTTGATTGTCTCGTAGTATTTGTGTGATGAGCGTTTTATTTGAAATTGTTTTGTAAGTTTCCCTAATATTAAGTTTTATATGCAATTGTTATCTTATTTAATTTATATTTACCGTCTTTCCAGATTCAATCAAGAATGTGAGACAAGAAAAGACTGCACGCTACTCGCTAAGTCTACTTACCAGAGATATTTTTAACTTTCATGATGTCGAACCCAGTGGAGAACGGCGTGAACGATGAATTTCGGTCAGTAACATGCATGTATCATAAAATATACTAATATAGTCACTACTACACGCTTTAAAGGCTTTAAGGGGCCGCGTTGGTCGTACATTACCTTGGTGGAATTTCTATACCGATATTAACTAAAACTCGTCACGGCGTTTTCCCCGAAGTGTTAGGCAGAAACTCAACGCGCCACTTTTCACGGAACATAGACGTGACAAGTGCTGTAGTTTTTGCCGCCATTGTTTTACCACAAAATTCTCGGCCCTCACTTTAATTCGTTAAAATAAAGCATTCTACAATAAAAAACCTATTAGCAATGATAATTACAAACAATTATCTTACAAACTGATTGTTTTTTCAGTGGGACCACCTATTATTTTCCGAAAGGTGGGTCAAGTGCAACATTCCGACAACGAATCACCTTGTTTTTGAGTATCTACTGGAAGGCGCTGATTATAGTTCTGACGCCAATCCTACTGCTGCCTATACCACTATTACATAGAGATCCTGTAAGTACATTTTTTTATTTCTTTTTTGTTTTCTTCCTTCTAGTATGAGTATGATAATTACTTAACTTAAGAGTACTTATCGTATTATGAAAACAGTAAAAATTAAAATGGCCGAAATTTAGCGCCATATTTCAATTTTCCTCTATCGAGTGTGGTAATGAAGTACAGGGCATTATAATGGCATATAAAAATATATACAACATGTTTAATGTAGTGTTACATGGTTAAATGTAATATTTGGAATGTTTTCATGCATTATCTTCCTGTTTTTTTTTCAATTATTTCCTGTTTTGGTTGTTTTGCCAACTAATCAACCAATTTAAGTTAAGTTTTTTACAATTTAAGTATACTCCATATGTTTCTTAATTGGATGTAATAAGAATATTTACTTGTATCAGAAATAATAAGGAGATTAATATATGCTTGTTTAAACTACCGTCAAAAAGTATTGTATTAAATTAACATAAAAAAGAGAAACCTCTTTTTCTATATTTATTTGTATTGTTTGTATGTTCTTGTGCTATTGAAGTGATGGGATCGGCTGAAGGCCCACCTGATGTTAAGTGGTTACCTCTGCACATTACAACAGTGATAGATTTAGGCCTTCCCAACCCAAGTATGGGAAAAGGGGAATGTTAAGTCTATTGCATCAGTTATTTCACAGGCACACACATTAAAACATCTGAGTTCCGCTACTAAAACATCGGAAATGGTCTTCAGTTCCACCCCTCTGGGCAATAAATAAGCAATGAAGAAGGTATTGTAGTCTTGATCCTTAATTAGTTCCTCGTTTTGTTCACAGGCCTACAGATGCATGTACGTAGTCCTCATAATGGCAGTCTACTGGGTGTTGGAACTGCTTCCGCTGCCCGTGACATCCATGCTGCCCATTGTCCTTTTCCCAACCATGGGGATCCTGAGCTCGGATCTGACCTGTGCCGCATATATGAGGGAGACCAACATGATGTTCATGGGAGGGCTGATGATAGCAGCCGGAGTGCAGCATTCCAAGCTGCCTAAGAGGGTCGCGCTTTGGACTGTCCAGGTGGTTGGATGTTCACATAGACGGTGAGAATTACACCATCTTTTACACACTCATACCTATGCACTAGGATCCCCTGTGTCGCACATGGCATGGACAAACACAATACAAACACCCATCAGACATCAGAACAAATTACATGCTAACCACACAAAATGTGTCCCGGCCGGGAATCGAACCCGGGACCCCTTGCTTCGAATACAAGGCAACTACCAACTAAGCCACAGAGCCGCCTAATTATTATTTCTATCAAGCCTCTGTTACTATGTTAAGGCGCTTTATTATGCGACTTTACGGGACAGGGGTACCTGACGGGCCACCTGATGTTAAGAGGGTACCACCGCCCATAACAAACAAAAAATTACGTCTCAGGTCGAGTTTCACTCGAAAAATTACGCTTAAGCGGAGAATTGGATCCGAAGTCCGTAGCAATTGCTACTCTGGCTTCTGGGTTAATTCTGCACTGTCCTTAAGTACCCTCAGAGTCCCTACACGTACCCCCTGGTGGTTCTAATGGAGCAGCAAAGTAGCAGTAGAACTTGTGCCGATTTCGTCCGGAAAATTACTGCCACCACACCTGGTAATCTGCACCACTGCTTAGTGGTGCATTCGCGTTGTCGTGTTCCGGTGGAAGGGTGTGGGCACAAGTGAAATTACAGGCACTTGACGCATCATCCTCGTCTCAGTAACGGGCGCAAAGCGATAGTACTTGAGCTTGATACTTCTCATTAGGGGAAGACCTGAGCCATAATTTTGCCGTGGGCGGTGCTAGCCACTTAACATTAGGTGAGCTGTCTGCTCGCCCCGTCACTTCAAACAAAAATATAATTAAGTGAAGTATTTTTTGTGTCTTCCAGGTTAAACTTCGGGCTGACTTTTGTCACCATGTTCATATCTATGTGGGTGTCCAACGCTGCAGCCACCACCATGATGGTACCAATTGTGGAAGCCATTCTCGAAGTATTAGAAGCAGTGAGTAGTCTTATACTCATACTCTAATGAGACAAAACCCAATGGATCTGTTTCAACCCTAACCATTAGGTTAGGGTTGAAATAGATCCTTTGTAGAGCCCAGAGACCCTCGAATGCGCAGAGGTCGGCCACCGGAGGGGTTTAGTTCGGGTAAAAGTCCCACATAACTCGGATGTCCCCCCCAGGGCAACCAGTGTATCTGTTGCAGATTCCCCTTCGTCAACAAAAAAAAAAAAACAAAAAAGTGTTGAAACAGATGCAAACTTAACAACTAAGACTAGTTATTAACATAAACATGAAATCTGGGTGTCTGTGCCAGCCTCTAATGTTCCCACTGCACAGACACCGGCCTACTCCCGATAGTTGAAAGCGAATGGGATTTGATATACCACGGGGGCCTAATACGGTAGATGTCACATGTCTTGCAAGTTGCACAAAAATTGACGAGATGGCGCTGTATTAAATTTTCAGCATAGTTTATAATAAAAATCATTCTTTTGTAATAATATGTTTTTACAAAAAATACTATTATTAAGGAAAAGTTATACACCAAAACCCTATCTGAATACAAAATTTCAACTCTCTGACTATCATGGTTCATGAGATACAGCCTGGTGACAGATGGACAGACAGACAGACAGCGGAGTCTTAGTAATAGGGTCCCGTTTTATCCTTTGGGTGCGGAACCCTAATAGTATGTTGTTTTCTGTTGTTTTTCAGCAAGGTCTTGGCGAAGTGTATGAAAATCGGAAGAAATCGTTGCCCGCTGAGAATGGAAAGGATGCAAAACCTGTACAACTCAAGACTGATGAAGAGTAAGTTGCAGTCTTCTTTACCTTCTTTCTACTTCTTTACTGTCTTCTTTCAGTAGACACGAGTCCGACATCCCCGGATCTAGGGCGACGGCAAGTTTCTGGAGCGCCAAAGTCATAATATATAATTTGTTTGAAAACAAGTGGCTGATTTGAAAAATAAAAAATAAACCGACTTAAGATACTCTCTTACGGACGCCGGCAGCTTAGTCCCCTTTGTGTGGTGAGCTTGAAGTTTGTTCTCGGATCTTGGGTGTTTCTGGTTGTTCATGCTATTTGCGACACGGGCAATCCTAGTGTGTAGTTTTGTAATAAGTTCGTAACTAGTTGGAGATAACAATAGTTTAAAAAAGGAAAATTAACTAATAAAAAGGTGACACAAAGGGCGGTCTTATCGCTGAGCGATCTCTTACGAATAACCTTTGTATGGACAAGAAGTCTTAGAAATGAGAAGGGGCATCAGTGCATCTATTAGTCATCCTAAATTTTAAATATATTATAATATATTATAAATATTTACATTATTTAAAAAACATTTTAGAAATTGGCATTTCTTTCAAGTTTTCTTGAAATATTTATATATTTTTATTATTTCAGATCTCTCCGGCCGTCTGACATTACTATTTGCTACTACCTGAGCATCGCTTACGCGTCCACCCTCGGGGGGTGTGGTACCCTTGTCGGCACCGCCACCAACTCCGCCTTCAAGGGGATCTTTGACAGGTGCAGTCACAGAATATAAAATAGTACTTGGCACAGAACTTGCACTCGTTTGATCTTGACGGATTGCTGTCGTTTTAATAGCCTACGAAATCTGTAGAGCACTATCTCATATATTTAAACAAGGAATTCTAGTATATATATCTCTTATAATTATATATATATATATTATATATATATTAAAATATAATACAAAAATGCTTTATTGTACACCAAACATAAGATTATGAATAAATAAAATACAGAGTGGACTTACAATAACAATGTTAATGTTAATTCTGTATATAGTTATACAGCGCAAAAAGCAAAGCTTATGTATTATATGTATGTATTTACAAAAAAAAAGTATAATACTTATATATTCTATCAGTTATCTGGTTCCTATTGTATATTACAAGCTATGCTTAGTTTGGCGCTGTGTGAAATGTCCATGAATATTTATTTATTTATTTATTTGTAAAATATTTGTAAAATATAATTGTCACAATCTTATTTCATTGAAAGTTTTCTTTCCTATTTAATATATTGTTAGTAAATTAACTTGAACCATTTTTATTTCAGCGAATTCAAGGAATACGGAACGTCAGTTAACTTCTTCTGGTTCATGGCGTACAGTACCCCCCCGATGCTGTTGATGCAGATACTTGTGTGGATTTCTCTGCAGGTCACTTTCATGGGAATGTTCAGGTACTCATCATACCTGGGTGTACTGTTCCAACACTTCATTGCTCGGAGGCTGGACACCGACTGTCTCTTCATGGAACACTGGACAGAAGAATATATTGTGCTCTCTTGACCAACAACAACAATAACACACACCTCTGCACTAAGATTCCCTGTGTCGCAGATGGCATGGACAAACAGAAACACAAAACAAACACCCAAGACCTGAGAAAAACTTTATGCTCACCATACACAGTGTGTCCAGACCGGGAATCGAACCCGGGACCCCTCGCTTCGTAGGCAGGGTTTACCAACTAAGAAACGGAGCCGTCATGATTAAAAGAAAGTAAAGCAATTGTACTCTTCATAGAATTGGAGACTAGTCTTAACAAGTTACGACATGTTTGAATTGAGGCGTAGGAATTTTTACATATGAAAACCGACATTACTTATAAGACACCCTCTGTAGTTCCTACTAATACAATAAAAGCGAATGTTTAGATGGATGTTTGTTACTCAATCACGCCAGAACGGCTGAACGGACCTGGATGAAATTTGGCACAGAGATAGATTATAGTCTGGAATAGCACATAGGCTACTTTTTATCCCGGAAAAATGTACGGTTCCCGTAGGAAGTCCAATCGCGGGGCGCAGCTTGTTAGTAATAAAACTTAACTTCACAGGCCAAACAGCGAGGCAGCTAAGAAAGTCAACTTGGCAAGTTCGGGATCCTCAAACACCATGATGGTGATCAAGGACCAGTACAAGAGGCTAGGACCCACCACCTTCCACGAACAGGTACTCACTACTTCAATTCAGCAGCCATTGTTTAATTATAACCTTAAAAGTTATTTGTTTGAGAACCAAAAAGAGCAAGAAAGTCAAGTAAACGACACAAGCATCTTATAGGCAGCAAATAGAATGGTATATTTACATTTAATAATATCATTATTATCTAATTATATATCAATCCTGTTGACTTCCTTACTGTACACTTTTTTTTTTTTATAAATATTTTCTTTTATTTTTATATTACGATATATTTTTTTTTTTTTCTTTACGTTTAATGTGTTATATTGTATATAGGTAGGTAGTATTTAGTTTCGTCCTCGTTCCGTGTCCATCACTGTAACGGCTCTGACGGAAGACCAGCGTTGATTGCCAGTCAATCAACATTATGCTGAGTCGGAGTCCTTTTTGTGTCTGCTAGGTTAAGTTTTTGTATTTTTTTTTCTTGTTTTTTTCTATAATTATTGTGCTGTCTAATTGTAACAATAAATAAAATATTTTTCTTTCTTTCTTTCTATATATATTTTTTTCTGAGTTGCGGAACGAGCTGAGGGCCCACTTTGAGAACGCGGCATTGCGGACATAATTTTTTCAAGTGAAAAAACTTATACGTGCGCATTTGGGTTTGAACCAGCGACCTTAAAGATAAAGATAAAGATTTATTTTTTTCGTCAATGTTATAATAACATTTATAATATCAATTAGCATTCTTTTAAAATTATTCTTAAATAAATTGATATTGTAGTCTCGGTAGCATTTAGGAAATTTATTATAAATTCTGTATTCTGTATATAAATTGTAATAATGTAGTTCATATTGAAAGTCGGCGTCTGTGCCCCTGGGCCACCACGCTCTCTTATTTACCAACACTATATTAAGAAAAACTTGTTTTTAAAAGCTTTTTTTTTTGTTTCAAGGCGTCTGGCTTCCTGTTCATCCTAGCCGTGTTCCTGTACATCTTCAGAAAGCCTGGCTTCATGCTCGGCTGGGCTGATATACTCACCGATATGTAAGTTGTGTTGTTTTGTTAATATAATGACGTGGCGAGTTGATAGACGAACCCGAATCGCAACGCGTTGTCGCACTCTGAAACATCCCACGCGCCAGCAATTGCACCTGTACCCACACCCATAACAAGCGACTGGTTTAAAATTCATAGGAATCTATTTGAATACTCTTAGCGTAATATTATTAGATGTTAGGGATGAAGTGACGGTACGAGCTGAAGGCACACCTGATGTGAAGTGGTTACCTCCGCCCATAACAACTGCAACATGACTTAGGTCCTCCCCGACCGAAACGTGAGAATACCCGAATCTAGTTGCGTCCGTCACCTGAGACGGGGATGTTACGTCTCGTGCGCATGCGATTTCACCGGCACCCACACCCTTCCGGAACACAGTAATGCGAGCACTAGTGTTTGGCGGCAGATTACCAGGTGTGGAGGCACCCACTTCTCCGTGGGAACTTTGCATAAGTTCTACTGCTACTTTTTGTTGCTCCATTAGCGCCACCCAGGGGGTAGGGCATATGTACTCACCTACGGACGCGAGCAACTGAACCCCTTCCTACTTTCTTGTTCGTGTGGCCAACTCTGGTGTAGGACTTTCCAAAGCCAGCCCCTAATGTTGTCCCCCTTTCCAGGCAGGTGAAGGATGGCGTGACTTCCATCTTGATCGTGATTCTGATGTTCATGTTGCCGATGTCAATAGATTTCATCAAGTTCTTCTCCGCGTCCGCATCGTGTAAGTTCTCATTTACGGCTCAGTGGCTTAGTTGGTAGTAGCCCTGCCTTCGAAGCGAGGGGTCCCGGGTTCGATTCCCGGCCGGGGCACACTTTGTATGGTGAGCATGAAGTTCTTACACTGAGTCGCATTCATCCTGTTGCGTCCATCACCCGAGACGGGGATAAAACTTCTCATGCGCATGTTATTTCACCGGCACCCACACCCTTCCACCGGAACACAATAATGCGAGCGCTATTGCTTGGCGGCAGATTCCAGGTGTGGTGGCAGTACCTCTCCGGACGAACTTGGCACAAGTTCTACTGCTACTAGAACTTGTGCCAAGTTGTGCTGCTGTTCCCAGGGTTGTCATGTACAGACGTGCGTGGACCCCCTAAACCTGAATGTTTCTGTTTCAGATGAAGAGTTGGCTGCCACTAAATCGGCTCCCGGCGTTGTGACATGGAAAATATTGAAGGACAAAATCCCTTGGGGCCTATTGTTCTTGCTCGGTAAATAACATCTATATGTATTCTGTCAGTTAGCTATGTTTAGTTTGGGGCTAGATGGCGCTGCGTGAAATATGTCCATGAATATTTATTTATTTATCTATACTTAATAATAAAGCTTTAGGTTTAGTTTGTTTGAACGCGCTAATTGCTGTAACTACCGGATTTAATTTTTTTTAATTTTATTAATTATTGTATATGATTGCGACATTCATTTAATCCTTTATTAATTATATTGTATTTTGATATTTTACCTGAGTTAACGAGTGTTTGTATGCTCAAATGGCAGAGTCTAGTGATTTAAGTATATTAAGTTTTCCATCTCAATTATGTATCTAAGTTCACAAACGACAATAAATGAAATGAAACATTTGTGAGGAAGGCTATCTAGTATTACGCTAAATGTCTTTACTTTATAGGTAGATTAAAAATAAAGTAGCTAACACTGGTGTCGGAGTTTTCAAACGTCCGACATGGCTTAACTAGTTTAACCGGGACCGGCATCTTAATAAAGCACGGAAGCACTCAGTTCAAATACCGCTAAATGGTCACCCATCCAACTTCCGACCGGGCAGCCCAAGGGTTGCAAATGTTCACAGGCGACGGCTACCACTTTACATCATGTTAGGCTTGTTTACCCATGACAAAAAAATTGTTTGTTTGTAAAAATTCATTAAAAATTTTCTCCAGGTGGGGGCTTCGCGTTGGCCGAGGGTAGCAAGGCTACCGGCCTCTCAGCTATGATCGGGAACTCCCTCAACGGCCTCAGGGGTCTGAACCACGCGGTGGTGCTCCTAGTGGTGGTGCTGGTGACGCAGTTCATCACGGAGTTCACTTCCAACGTCGCCATCGCTAACCTCATCCTGCCCGTGCTCGCTAACATGGTAAGCAGTATCCACTTTCCATAAAATTGGCATGTCTGCGCATGCCATACCGTACCGTACCAGCCTTTAATGTTCCCATTGCAGGGACACCGGCCTACTCTCGATAATGGAGAGTGAATGGGCTCTGATCTACCACGGGAGCCCAATCCGGATTGGTAGATGTCGCATGCCGTCGAATTTTTGGTTCTAAGACATGCCGGTTTTATAATATACGATGAACACAACTAAAACCTTTGCCTTCATAATATATGATGAATGTTGTATTCCAGTCTCGGACCCTGAACATGGACCCTCGGTACCTGATGGTCCCGGCGGCGCTGGCCTGCTCAATGGCGTTCCACATGCCGGTTGGCACTCCGCCCAACGCCATCGTGGCAGGCGTCGCGCACATACCCACCTCCAAGATGGTGAGATAACAATACTGCCACGATTTACTACCCTCACTACCCAGTACCCTAACATCCCACAAAGTTACACATATCGTCACTACCCAGTACCCTAATATCCCACTAGCGTACACATACCGTCACAACCAACTACTGTCACAACTTATTAGTTTACTACCCTCACTACCCGAGACCACCACTACCCAGTACCCTAACGTCCCACTAGCGTACACATACCGTCACAACCAACTACTGTCAACTTATTAGTTTACTACCTTTACTACCCGAGACCGCCACTACCCAGTACCCTAACATCCCACTAGCGTACACATACCGTCACAACCAACTACTGTCACAACTTATTAGTTTACTACCCTCACTACCCGAGACCGCCACTACCCAGTACCCTAACATCCCACAAGCTTACACATACCGTCACAACCAACTACTGTCACAACTTATTAGTTTACTACCTTCACTACCTGAGACCGTCACTACCCAGTACCCTAACATCCCACTAGCGTACACATACCGTCACAATCAACTACTGTCACAACTTATTAGTTTACTACCCTCATTACCCGAGACTACCCAGTAGCTTACTATACCATCACATCAGATTCATTTAAGTATTTATTTAAACCACCCAAGTGTCACACACAACCCAGCTACACTACCTCACTTCCCTCCAAGAAGACTATCTACTTATAATATATATACATTACCAAACGATTTTCACAATTATTAATTTAATATTTTGTCTGGTTTCAGGCGGTTGGCGGCATTGGACCTAAGATAATCACCACTTTGATTGTATGGGGGGCTTACCCGACCTGGGGGTCCATAATCTTCCCACCCCTCGACAAAACCCCCACTTCAACCCCTTCAATGTTGAACAAAGCCTTCTCACTCAACTGTAACGCAACTAATGCAGCTCTCGAACGTTTGACGAGCGTAAATTGTTCGCTACCCGCTCAAAGTAATTCGCTTAGTTCGTTTAGTAAAGGCGTGTTTACTTGTAACTTTTTGCCGACCACTAAAAGCTAAAATGGCTTGATAATATATTAGAATAATTATTCGGTGCGGATGGTAAATGTGACAGGAATATTTGCTAAATTATCTGTGTTTCTAACATATGTTCAATGAAAACCTCGAATTTTAGACAATGACCCATTTGTAAAGATTTTTGGAAGTGTTATTAATATTTTACATTTTATACCACGCAACAATTCTCGGGGTGAACCCGCTAGAATTTTTCTAGATTTCTCCCGCTAGATTTGGTAAAATGCGGTTTGTGGACTTTTTCATGTGTCGTGGTGAGGCAGAGCATACCGTTTTACGTGGGCATGTAGTTACTGCTACCAGGCGTGGATCCAATCTTGTGGGCACATATCAGACTCCTAATAATATTAATTCAAATACTACTTACAAACAACGTCTGCTGCTTAATACAAAAAAAAACTGGCTAAAAGTAGCAAAATGATTTGATATGTGTTGTCGCCGTCACTAGCGTTTCTCAACTGTCTGTCCTGCTCACGCGCGCTAAGTATCCATACTGCTATCTCTGTCAACGACTTCGTGGGAAGCACGACCAGACTATGCCAAAACACTTAGGCAAATTTTGATTTTGACGTGAATACGTTTATAAATTTTGGAAATATTGGGAAGTTCATAAAACTGATAACTAAATTAGGGGTACAGTTTTAGTTACCCAGCTAACAGTTTTTTTTAAGTTTTTCTTTAATTGCGGTATCGCGTGGTGAGAAAGGGGCGTAAACGTATCCTTTGTAAAAATGTAATAAGTCGTGGGCGACTCGCGCTTGGCCGACATTCAGGCTTTGGCCGCAACATGTCTTTGAGGTCTGGATCCCTGTCTGATTACTACAGGTACCTTTTTAAACATTTAACCGCCAATTTTGAAATGCCCTCTATCATTTAAAAATAGTCTTAACTAATTGCTTGCAAATTAGTTAGAATCATTAAACATTGGTTGATATTTGTGTCACTTTTTATTTGTCTTATTTATAAGTCGGCCTTGTCTTATTTTATAGACAATGGCGGTTAAAAGGATAGTTTAAATGAATACTTTTATAAATACATTTCTTTGAAGGAAATTGTAAATGTGTACGCTATGATTCTAAAAAGGTTTGGATTGCAATGTAAAAAGTAATATTTAAATGCTTTATTTTTTAAGTATTTTAATACCATGTTATTGATTAAGAAATTGTCGCTTTCTTGGACTGGCTACTTTGGATTGCGGCGTAATATCGGGAGTGAACAAAACTCACAAATCATGGTAAATTACTCGAAATGTAATAACTTGAATAACAAGAGTTGATAAAAAGATCCATCGAATCCCGGAGGGATGGTAAAATCCGAATCCGAAGACACAAATGATTCGAAATGCGGATGGGGTCCAACATCCTCAGCTACAAAGGCCAGCTATGGACTTTGTACTCGAGGATATAGATCGCTGGTTTTTAAATGAGGTAAATTATAATATTAACGCGATGTTCTGTGATGTTGCAAGTCAAACCCTAGGTATGTAAGGGATGGTTTACTAATCTGCCAACGTCTGCGATCACTCAGCTGGAGAGGGCTGCTACACGCGGTCCTTGGTCTTGAAGGTAGTTTCAACAATGCAACGTCATAAATATGAACAATTAGAATAATACGCGAGAAATTAATGTTAGCGTATCCAAAGAGGTTTGATGATCTAAACTAGAGGCAACAGTAGAAGCGAATGCAGCTCAATCTAAGGCATTTTATTTTAAATTAATTATTACTTTGTCTTTGCACGAATTTAAATGTTATTTGACCTAATAAATGAAAGTAATTTTCAAAAATTACACGAATTATACAAAATAATATATAGTAGTAATAATACAAAATAATAAGTTGAGAGCAGCCTACTCTTGGCCATGCACATCTTATCTTGTTCCTATAGTAAAAGTAATGCTTAGTTTAGAGCTAAATCGCACTGTGTGGAATTTCCTTGAATATTTATTTGTTATATTATATTACCCTTTAAAGAAACCCGTTCAATAAAACGACAATTTCATAGGGATATTTTTTCATAATATCTTGTACGTATTATTATGTGTATTTAAACAAATGTGTAGAACTGTATTTTGTAAACTTTTGGATTCTGCGCTCACGACGCGTTCTTGGTATTTTCGCCATGCGGTGTGATAAAAGATTAGATTTTAGTTAATTTATAATCTAGGATAAATATTGGAATTTTGTGTATATTATTTTTAATAAAAGTAATATATTGATATTAGCCAAATACAAACAAGTTATGCCTGACAATATTATCTGTGCCTTAAAAAGTATAATAATTACTAATTATACTGATGTGTCAAAAGTAGAGTTTAGGTACAAAAGAGTTACGCATTTCAAATGCTTTTATACGCATTTTGATTCATTATCATCTGACATTTTCATGACATGACAGAACTTTCGCGGTTATTCTGTCTCCCCAAGGTAAACCCAAAAGTAGGGAGAGAGTTGTACGTGGCGTGACGCTCGGCAGATATGAAACATGACGGCATAAGTGAGTGCCATTTCGTTTGCCGTCACGGCATTCGAGTTTGTTCTACTGCCAAGGCGAGCCTACAGATATTTTACATCAAATAGAATTTTTGTCGCCCTCTTTACGGGGTAAATTATGTTTATATCCTAAGATGGCTCTTAGCTACGTTTCCTGGTCTTCGAAGCGAGTCCTGGACTTGATTCCCGGATGGGGCCAACTGTAATGAGCAAGAAGTTTGTTCTCTTGAGTTTTTGTATTGCGTGATTGTGTATCTACGCCACCTACACAGGTATTCCAAGGTAATGCAGGGATATAAGTGTGTAAATGTTATTATAATTATTTAAAAAAAAAACAATTGGTCTCCCCGTCGGTGGGACCAGCGGGTTGAGAGAAAGGGGACAGTGGTGAGAAAACATACTCTTACATACCGCATCTTACAATAGTCTTACAAACAGCCGAGCTCCAAAAACAAACTTCTTGCTTCCATGGTCGGCGATTGAACCCGAGTCTCCTCGATTCGAAGGCTAATTAACCAATTTAATTTTACCTACAGAGGTGTCATAAAATCCATATTAAATGATGTGGTTGAAGAGATTTAATTTCTCAAAAGAAGATTACATTTTAGTTAAAGAGAGTAAGTTAACAGTAGCATGCAAATAATTATTATGTGCTTGCAAAATTAACTACTTTTATTAATATCTGTCTCACTGTCTTATTTATAAGACGGCGACGTAGTGAGCCCGTTGGATAGCGACGTTTGATAATGGCAAGCAACAGCATGATTGAATAAAACATTTTAGAATCAATTATTTACTAGATTGAATCTCTGAATATTTCATATTTACTGTATTTTATATACGTATAGAGTGAATCGTACGCACACTGGTAAAGCAGGTTCGTTTTTTTTTATACATTGAGTTGTGAATGTAATGAACATTCTGCCAAACTAAAGAAGTCATTAGTGAAATAATTAAGTTTTCGTTAAACAGAATTGACACGAAACCGAATTGTTTAAATTTATCATTAGTATTTATTCAATTTTCGTGATGGTAACACATTTATTTTCGTATTTTTACGCGAAATTACCTTATTAAAATTATAACTCCAATTCCAAAATGAATCATCATTCATTCAAACTTTTCTTTAGGCAAACTGTATTTTTGAAATCCGATGTCAAAGATCTTTGTTTAAGTTCAATTAAAAATGACATAGAAACAGAAAATGTATGGAATTTGTATTCAACATTCCCACGCGCGGTGGGTATGTTGAGTACAAATTTTCGTTTTGTTTCGTTAGTCCCACTGGTTGGTCAGACCTGGTAGGGTTTGAAACTCATTTTCGTGTCGGGTTTACAATATATATTCCCGCATTATAATTTCGAAAGAAGCTTTTACAATATTACATAAAAATTTTAAAATATTATTTAATCTGCTTCCAAATGTATCAGTAAAAAACGCGAAAATTTGTGTAGAATTTCCAAATTTTTTTAAGCTCATTGCAAATAGGGTTAAGAGTGTGCGTAGAATTTCTGGAAAAATAAATTTTTAGCGAATTTATTTGTGTTTATTGTTTTTGATTTAAATACGTAATTAGTTAATTTTATCAATGCTTTTGTGACGGAACTACTGTGATCACCAGATGCTAAATGGTTTCCGCCGCCCATTAAAGCTATGCTATATATTAAAGTAAGTTGTATTGTGTTGCGCCCGTCATTTCGCCACGGGTTTTTGTTGTGGTCCAGATCAATAGATGGCGATAGATAATAGATTAATATCAATTTTATTAATATTACCCTGTGATTTTGTCGATCGGCCAGTATAATGGATTCGGGAAATGTCTCTGGTCAAAATGGCGATGGTTGTCTGCTTGAATGGATTTGAAATTCTTGACATTATGCATACACTTAATTGAATAGAGTTCAATCAAAAGGCCAGAAATAAGAAGAAGAAGAAGAATAGAGTTCAAAAAGGAATTGGATATAAACCGGAATCAAATCCGAAATCGTCGGAAAAATTGCGGTACAGAACCCTAGATGTCGCTACATGCACAAATCTGAGTGACCGCTCTACCTCAATTGTATGTACTAGATTTTTCCGCGAAACGAGATTTTTCGAGCTTCTGCAATTTCACCCACGTCTATTATACGAATTATGAATACTATACTAGAATCGAAGTTGAACGAAATGTATATTTTTCTTAATAGACTATACGTTGTTGAATGCATAAAGCCTTAATTACTTTCCCAGTGTGGTTAACCCACTTATTGGTCCATGTAGAATTACGACAGAGATTGGCCGCACCGTCGCATTCTCTCTTTCTAGAGAGAGGTTATTTTTGTGAGGCAAACGCTTAGTTTATTCTTTTTATGTCTATGGTTGTCTGTGCGATGGCTCAGTTCTTATTTTACTAGTTCAGTTCAGCACAATACGCTATAGACAAATGAGTATCAGCAAGACTAATCATACTCATAACCATGTTACTGAATGAACTTCCTGCATTAGCCGTATGTCCCATACAATCGAATATAATTTAATTGTCAATATCGATTAAAATTAAAAACGGGCATATCAATTTTTCAATAATGGCAACCTAGTCACCATTTTTTTAGTAATGAAGTCGTTCGCTTTGTTGTTTCTGGGAGATGGCAATACACATTTTTGTTACACAATGAATGATGGCAATACTAAATCAGCTGTCGTCTGTCACACTATTGGATTGTCAAAAGCTTATAAAAATCAGTTTAATCAGTTGTCAAAAACCGATACTCGAGGTTGGCTGTGTGTAGCGTAAATCAATAAAATCGTAATTAATTACGATTACCGACGTTAATTTCACGCAAAAATATGCCCGCGGATTTGGAATATGATTACATCCAGGCCACGGCCTCAATAGATAATTTCTCACAAGATGACATACAAGAATTGCGTACATGGACCGAAAAATTGGACAAATCAAAATACGTTCCCAAGGATTTGTCGGACAAACAGTTGCTATTATTTTACAGTGCTTGTTATTCAGACATGGAGAAGACGAAAATCTGTATTGAGAAGTACTATTCCTGTCGGAAGAACGCTCCAGAGTTTTTCGAGAATCGTATTTTGAGTTTGGAAGATGTGAAGAAACAAGTTGAAGTATTGTAAGTAAATCCTTCTATCGTCATTTTAAATGTAGAAACAAATAATATTAATAACGCTTATGATTTATTACTCTCACTGGAAAATATTGGCATTAAAGAACAGAAGGTCGTGTTGAGGTATTTGCTTGTCATACTTACTTGCGTATACATGCTAATGACTAATTAATTATTTCAATAAAATATGCGAGCTGTCCGTATTGCTGTTGTAATGACTGCAACATTGCGTTGAAAATAGTCAACACAAGTTATATTTTTTGATTTCCGTTGAATTCGAAGCAAGGGTCTGATTTGAAAATCGAATAAATCGTCTTCAAATATTCCTTATTTTTTGCACTAGAGGTGGAATTCCTTCAAATTTCCATTGAAGTACCCCGAAGGCGCATATATGCTTATCAAATTAAAAAGAGCCATCAAAAACAATCTACAATTAAAAAGATGAAATTGCGTAACAAATATAAAATAAAAAATATAAGCCAACAAATATATATACAACGTGTTCCTTTTTATGAAAAATAATTCTTTTTTTTTATACGTAGAAGATTATGCATTCTTATTTTTTATGTCTTAGGATCGGGGTCTAATATCTATAAAGGGGTATTGGTGAAACTCTCACCAAAAGCTAATAGAGCTGTAAATAATGCTGTGTACGTGAGACCAAGAAACTATACGGCATCCATCTCGTTCCGTGATATGTAAAGTAAAAGGGACAGCAATAATTTTAGATTCAGTATGATGCCAAATGATACTTGAGATCTAAAGGAATAAATGAATTTGACTTTGACTTTGACTTTGCCAACTACCTTTACAGGGCTGTTTTATTGAAACGATATACTTGTAAACTGCTGGAGGGATGAAATTTTCCAAAGAATATGTTATTAAATTTTAAATGAATAACAATTTTTTTTTTTAAGAATTCGTCTTCTATAAAGATTTTTGACTTAATAGAATTGGTACTGGTGGAGTTCCGTACAACTCTCGGTACGAGAATACGAATCCACACTTCGTATCGTATGTTATAAAATCTTTTATTTAAAATTACGATTACGGAGACATTATGACTAATGAACGAACCGTGCATGTGCATTACTGGTTCAATCACTTCAACCGACTTGGAAGGTTATCAAATCAGCTGTATTTTTTTATATATAGCCCTAAGGGTGAGAAATAAGGGATGACAGTATTGGAGCCGGTTATTACGAATTTTTTTTTAAATCTTGGGTACACATAAAAAATACGGTTTTTGATAACTTTTAATAGTATAAGCAGTTTCATCTCAAACATCATGCACTTTAATATTATAATTATTTAAATTGTTTTTTTATTGTAAAATATAAAACGCATTTTTAATTTTATATATTGTAGCAGAAGAACTTCAAAGTTCGTCTCGAAAAGTAATATAAATATATATAATAATAAACATGATATACAATAATTAATTGTTAGATAAATAAATCTTTTGCGTTACAGTATGCGTAAGTTTACTGTCTCTGTCAGCTACAATTTACCCCTAAGACAGAACGAGACAGACAGATCTGTCTCTTTCTGTCTTAGGGGTAAATTGTAGCTGATAAATAGTCTTATATTTACTCTTGTCAGTCAATTTGCATAATGATTTGGATATCGTCTTAATATTGTTTTAATAGACTTTCTGACCTCAATTATGTTTTATGGGTGATGTCCGTAATCTTAAAAAGTATTGTTTTCATAGTTCTTTAATCGAAGTTGTTCATGTGGGAAATTCCTGCCGCATTACCTTATATCTGAGGTCTTGTGAAGGTCCATTGAACGATCCGTGGGGGAATTACTGGCTATCTAAACTCTGCGTTACAGCCTCTGCCGTAACCAGGGTTTTTTTATGTAAGAAAAGTTACAGGATGTTAAGTTACCTCTACCCATAATAACGCGAATATAACTTCGGTCCTCCGAAGTGTGAGAAGATCCGTTGCGTCCGTCAGCCGAGACGGATTTTACGTCTCAAGCCCGCTAACAGTAGCCCGCTTATCGTTCAAGAGATAATCTTGATAACTCTTGTCTTGATAAGTCTTGGAAAGGCAGTCGTAGGTATTTTATACAAAAATACGTTATGGGTCAGGGATGGCGAACCTTTACCACCTTTTCTTCTAAAGGAATAAGGCAGTAGAAGTGCCGTCAAATTATTTTGACTCAGGGATGGCGAACCTTTATGGATCACCGTGCCAATTCTTCTAAAGAAATCCTACTAATATTATAAACGCGAAAGTTTGTAAGTATGGATGGACATTTGTTACTCTTTCACGTAAAAACTACTAAATGGATTTTAATTTTACAATAATATAGCTTATACACCAGAATAGCACGTAGGCTATATATAATTCATAAAGATATTGTGTAAATTTACCAAAATATAACGATAATGGCGTGCGGTGCAAAAACTGTAAGAGTTACACGAATAATGTATGGTGGAATTGTTATTGATCGATCTACTATGGTTTAATATATACACGGACGAAGTCGCGGGCAAAAGCTAGTAAGAAATAAGGAAAGAAGACGTGCTGTCAAATTATTTTGACTCAATGTTATTGGTATAATAATACTGCGTTCATGTAGCGAAGGCTCACACGCGTTTGCTTGCAATACTGTTTTATAAATGAATGAATGAATACTCTTTATTGTACACTTTGATAGAAACATACATAACACAAATAAAATTAACAAAACAATCACAAAAAAAAAGAGGTTACAATGGGCGGCTTTATCGCTAATAGCGATCTCTTCCAGGCAACCTTTGGATGGAAAGAAATGAAAAATGTGAAAATTAAGCACTTACAAAATAAAAGCCTAGCCTTTTATTTTAAACTAAAATGCAAATTGTTTCGATTGGTGGCGTGCCCATAGTATTTTTTCCCCTGCTATTAGTTCGCCATCCCTGTTATAAGTTGTAGTGGCGTCTATGAATTAACTATAAATATGATTGCCTCTGGCCTCTATGATTTTTGAACTTGTTTGTGTACCTATTAATTCAAACTAGATCCTAGTTGATCATAGCGGACGTAAGGGCAAAAACTAACAAGACCGGTTACTACCTGTATTAACTGTCGGTTAATCTTCCTGAGTTATTTTTTGACTGAGAAACCTTTAACGACGATTAACCATTAATCTATACAAATAAATACAATTGAAGTGTTTTTATGTAATGTCAACATAACAGATTTTAAAGTATTAGAAACAAAAAACAATTTTTAAAATTTTTGTCTCTGTCAGTGCCGGCTAATCTCCGAATTGACTGGACCGATTTTGACGGGACTTTCACTAGAAGATAGATTTTATACTGAGTAGCTTATGATACTATTATTTTAGAAAAATAAATAAATAATTACTATGAAAAAAAAATTCTACGCGAACGGAGTCACGAGTAGATGCTAGTCAACAAGAAATTGTTTATTAACTGCAGAACTTCGCAATATTTCTGCGCAACATGTTACGTGAGCTAGCAAGAAACTAGTTTATAACAAAATCAAAACATACGAAACGTGACATTTATAATTAACTAGGTACGCCCCGCGGTGTTACCCGCGGTTACCCCGGGTAACACCGCGGGTACAAAAGTATGTTAATCCAGGATTTAAAGCTATCCTGGTACCAAATTTCATCTAAATCCGTTGAGACATACACAAACACTTTCGCCTATATAACATAGATATATAAGTTTAAATATAGGCATATTAACTAATAGAAAGGTGACACAGGGCGGTCTTATCGCTACAAAGCGATCTCTTACAGACAACCTTTTGTGGGATTCACTCTCGATTGCCGCGTGCTCTCTGGGCACATGCATTTCTGTGACCCATTTTCTGCTTCTCGGCACAAGTTTAGCCCTATCGAATGTTTTCAGGGAGTTCTCATTCCTGCCTGGCAAGTCCGTGGAAGGCTACGACATAATCTTCCACCGGCTCTACGATACGGAACCTTCTAAGTACAGCCTGGACGCGGGCATCAAGCTCCTCTTCATGACTGTCGGTAAGTAGGAACTGGTTTGAAAAATCGAGAAAAAATTATACAGATTGGTATACGTCAGGCGAAGAAAAATGTCACAGGAAATTATGAAATTTCGTTTACTTGGAGGATTTATTTCTAGTTATTATGATTTAACTATTGTACTGTTATAAAGTTTCTATGCGACCAATCTGAAAGCATATATTAAATTTTTTTTTTCCAAATCGTTTCATTAATAACGGAGAAATGAGGTAGCACAAAAAATATACCTAAGGACCTAAGTCGTATTGCTGTTGTTATATTGCTGATAGTTAATTTCCGGCCCAAAACACCCAAGACCCGAGAACGAACTTCATGCTCACCGCACAAAGTGTGCTCCGGCCTGTAATCGAACCCGGGACCCCTCGCTTCTAAGGCAGGGCTACTACCGCTAAGCCAAGGAGCCTTTATCCAGGTGCTTCAAGTTTAAGAGGCTCTTATAACTGTCCGAGTAACTTTTGGGGTAGTTTTATGCCTCCGAAATAAATTTGTGGACATCCATGGCATAAACCACCCCTCTAGTGTTACCTGCGCGATGGATAAAAATATGTTTTACCTTTTTAAGACCATCAAATGTCGTTTTCTCCCTCGGGCACGGTATTTGGGGGTTGTAATTTGTGTTTGTTTATAGTGTGCGTATTCCTTTATTACTTTTAGTAAATGTTAAGAAGGGACTATGATTTAAAAAATTAAAATAGCGACTAAAATACTTTCATCACTTATTTTAAGCTGTTGCTACTAAATGGTCAATTAACAAAAACAACAACAACGTTAACACACTCATACCACTGCACTAGTATTCCCTGTGTCGCAGATGGCATGGACAAACACAGAAACACAAGACAAACACCCAAGACCCGAGAACAAACTTTATGCTCACCACACAAAGTGTGCCCCGGCCGGGAATCGAACCCGGGACCCCTCGCTTCGAAGGCAGGGCTACTACCAACTAAGCCACGGAGTCGTCCCATTCATCTTCTGACCGGGCCGAAAGTTGCTTTACTTAGGTGATCTGTGAACAGCTAAGTAAGCTACGCTACGAGCCATGTTTGGCTTAGAACAAAACACAAATACGAGAAGAATTTCCATAAAAATGTTTCAACATTTTACCTACGGCTATATCGATGAATAACGGCCAAGCGCGTGTTTATCCAATCGTTATAATGCAATTACATTTTCAGGGTTAAATTTTTTCTAGGCTGCTGAATATGAACCCGTATAGTCTTTTAAGTCCTGGCTAAAAATAGTTATAGTTTATTTCTGTCTGTCTACCGTATCAACCTTTAAAGCACCCTCGATCTACTCTCATTAATTGAAGAATTGGCCACGGGAGCCCAATCCTGTATGGTAGATGTCACGTGCCTTAGAATTTTTGGTTCTAAGACATGTGTGGGTTTGCTCACGATGTTTTCCTTCATCACGACAGACAGGTGTCTGTCGTGGTCAATATCTTTGTGAGGTACGTATCTTCAAAATGGATGGTCCGATATCAATTTTTTTTGAAACCCACCTCTTTACTCTCATCATCTACTTTTCTCCATGAAAATTCTATCGGATATGCTCGGATGTATCAAATACAACATATTTTTTTTTATCCAAATTCGACTTATTATTCGTGTTACCAAGATATTTACCATGGTTTGTGAGTTTTGTTGACTCCCGATATTTCGACGCAGTTACATGCGTCATGGTCCCGGGCAAACTGAAGTCTGCGAAATAGAGTGTGCAAATCATTGGCAGACATTATCCCGGTAACACGAATAATATCTAATGTTCATAACCATGATAGTTTTAAAATTTACATCAAATTGGACTATCCTAAAATGTTATATGTGGTCATAAAAAAAAAATTAGTTGGTGCAACTTGTAAAAAAATAGTAGTTATGATTAATTTAGGTGAATAAATTAAATACATCTGTTTTTTAGGTACGGAAAAAAGTGATTGGTATGTAATCGGCGCGACCTTGTGGGCTTGCAAAACATTATTATGTATGAGTTCCCATTATGTCTATGTAATGATGAATATCAGTAGAATGCGTGATGAAAAATTAATAGCTAATAAATAAATAAAATGTATGAATGTAGGGCAGAAAACTTAGCACCCGAAATAATCTTGGCCGTTTTATATGACTGACAAACATTTAAGAATGTACTTAAACAAGAAATTATTTTGATAAACAAAAGACCCACAGCGTGAAAATTTTCAAATTACATTTAATTTTTTTTTTATTTACAAACAGCAACAGCTCTTACAATAACACTTCAAATTAATCTTACAGCCAATGAAAGATTCAAATTTTTTTGTTATCTTATGTTACGACAGTAAAAAAATAAATAATAGTTTTATATACTTAATATAAAAAAACATTGTATTTTGATACCAGACTCGAAAAATAATTCTATGAAGACATAATTTGGCTCCCAAAAACGGCCATGTTGATTTTTATATATTTTTTATTCACAATAAGACACTCTCACTTAATATTAAGACAAACCTAACACCTCTCAAGTTTAAATCCATCAACCCGTTTAGGCGATACAGCGTGCCAAAGAAATACACATACATACACACAAATATACCCTCGAAAACATAACCCTCCTTCTGGCGCAGTCAAAGTCAAAAATCTTTATTTTCGTTGAATTCTTAAAAATTACTTGGAAATGCCAATGATATTTTTTTTTCTTTGGTAATTGATTATTAAGTCAGGTAACTACAATTATTATGTAGGTACTACATTGTTTTTTTGTTGGCTTCAGTTGACCTTCAGTTGTCCCGAATTTCACCTGATGATGGAGCACGAAGGTCTAGAAGATACCTAATTACCCTTGACTTGAGTCCAACGTGATTACGAGATATAACCCATTAATTATGCAAATCGGTTAACACTTCGCTGAGATATCGCGTAACAATAAAAAAAATAATCCAACCCAAGAACCTCCTCCTTTCTTAAGTCGGTTAAAATGTAATAAACGAAAAAGGCAAGCTGTATCTATAATGGCCTGCCAAGATAAACATAGATTAGGTTCCCCCAAAAATCCCGTCAAAAGCGTCTTCTCGGAATGTTAAATATTTATTGAATGTTTACTGTAAAGATTCTTTTGATGTCAAATTGATCCTTGGCATTTGAAGGAAAACTCGTGTTATTTCTCCTAGATCATCATAATCACCATATAAAGGCGATAGTTTGTATGTATGTGTGTCTGTGTGTATGTTTGTTTATGGTCTAACGGCTCAACGGATTTGGATGAAATCCCGGTAAATCTTTTGATCCCGAAAACGCGGGATATAAAGTTACCCCCGGTTTTATTATAGGTTACTTTTTATAACACAGGCTACTTTTGATCCCGGAAAAGCGGGATAAAAACTAACCTAACCCCGGTTTTAGGTTACTTTTGACCCCGGTTTAACGTAGTAATATTATTAATACGAAAGTTTGTCTGTGTGTTTGGTACTCCTTCACGCCTCAACGGCTGAACAGATTTTGATGAATTTTATTATGAAGGTAGTTTATACTCTGGATTGCTACATTACGGCACTTTTTATCGAAAAAAAAAGCGAACTTGTTTAATATCGTGCAAATAAACAACTTAGTTATTTATCATCGTCTGAGCTAGTTAAAACATAAACAATGATTTTACAAAATAAAAGTTCCCAGGGTTTTTGTTGCGTCATCTCGTTTTATGTTAGGTATTACTCATTCAAGTATTACGCAAACAGACATTTGCTAATTTTTAATCCCCCCCTACCCCTCGCAGCGAAAGTAATCTAAGCTTACTCCCTCCTATGCTTACGTTACCTTTTAGTATAGTATGGGCGGTTCAATTATTTTTGTTGTTATTCTTAAAGAAGTAGTATAATTACAAAGTCTACAACAATAAAGTAAGCAATTTATTATCTACTAGCAGCCCTTCCCGGCTTCGCACGGGGTAGACATAACGCACGGGGTAGACGGGGTTTGGATATAAAACACTTTTTTTCATGTAGTGACATAACTACAATAGTTGGACATATGCTACTGCGGAGTTTTTTGTAGACATTATGATGTTCTTCAATATTGTTGTACAAAATAATGTACAACAATATTCTATATATTAATATATATAGTTCTATCGCTAATAGTTTCGGCAGCGCATTCGACGAAAGACATTTTAAGACTCATTTTTCTACACCTTCGGTTACATTGTTCAAATTTTACCTAGGAACCCTAATTTTTTTCAAAATGAAATGTAGCCTATGTCAAATTGGAAGAATGTAGCATTCTATTGGTGAAAGAATTTTTTAAATCGGCCCAGTACTTTTTGAGTCTATTCATTACAAACATACAAACATAGGTACAAATATTTCCTCTTTATAATATTAGTGTAGACTAGCTGCGCCCCGCAGTATTGTCCGCGGTTTTCCAGGTTTAAAAGTAGCCTATGTGTTAATCCAGGATATAAGCTATCCTGGTACCAAATTTCATTCAAATCCGTTGAGCCGTTGACAAGCACACACACATACACACAAACTTACAAACTATCGCCTTTAGAAGGTGATTATGATGGTGTAGAAGAAATTACAAGAGTTTTCCTTCAATCCAAGGATCAATTTGACATCAAAAGTATCTTTACAGTAACCATTCAATAAATATTTAACATTCCGCGTGAATCGAGCGTAAAGGAGAAACAAACATACTCACACATAAAAACATTCGCCTTTATAATAAAGTATGATAAAAGAAGTACACATTTATAAAAGGAATAAATGAGTTTGAGTCTTTTATTTATCCAAGCATATAATGTACTTTTTTAATCATTTTCACGCTCCTAATCCTGCACTAGGATTCTCTGTGTCGCAGATGGCATTGAGAAACACAAACACAAAAACACTCAAGTCCCGAGAACAAACTTCAAGTTCACCACACGAAGTTTGTCTCGGCCGGGAATCGAACCCGGGACCCTTCGCTTATAAGGCAGGGCTACTTAGGACTAAGGGACCAACTAAGGGACTCCCTGCATATGCCTTTCGCTTTTAACATAAACAATGGACATACACAGAAACACAAAATAAACACACAAGACCCGAGAACAAATTTTACGGTCAACATACAGTCTGCCCCGGGCAGGAATCGAACCATTCCGTAGAACATCATTATGATCTGTCTCGTACGGTTTCGCCAGCATATTAGCATTGCAAAGTAAGCGTCTAAAAAATGTTTTTACGATATCATTTACAATATATTAAAATTCTCAGCTTTTATGCAATATGCATGTATTATACATATACATTCCGGAAAAAAATCTCTAAGTGATACTGGAAACCGGTTCAAAAAGAGGAGAAACAGACAGACGAAAACGGGTACATTGCTCTTTACTATAGTATGTAGAGATTGAGATATCTACCATCATATTAAAACGTCATAGTCTATGAATATTCCCACCGGCTGTTTCAACAGACAGGCGTTGCAGTTAAGCAATCATTGGCTCCACTGTTTGGGCACAGAACTATAAAAAACTGACCATGCACGATACACACTCCCATTTTGAGGGTTCCGTATAACCAACAAAATAAATATTAGTTTCTATTAATTAAGCCCACATCTTAGAAAGTTCTGTAGTGTAGTTTTTTTTATGTGTATATGTGACGGATCGAGCTCAGGGCCCACCTGGTGGTACGTGGCGACCACGGCCATGACAACAGTAATGGGACTCAGCATAAGATTTGGATGATTCCCTACACGTATCCCCTGGATGGTGCTAAAGGACCAACCGAAAGTAGCAGTAGCACTTGTGTGAAGTTCGTCCGGAGAGGTACTGCCACCACACTTGGAATCTGCCGCCAAGCAGTAGTGGTTGCATTACTGTGTTCCGGTGGAAGGCTGTGGCTGCCGGTGAAATCACATGCGCATGAGACATATTATCCCCGTCTCCAGTGATGGACGCAGCAGGATGAATGTGACTCAGTAAATATTTGGATCTTATACTGAGTCTCATTACTGTTGTCATGGGCGAGGGTCACCACTTACCATCAGGTGGGCTCTCAGCTCGTTCCGTCACACAATCAAATAAATAAATAAGGTTTCCGTTTTTGCCTTTTGGCTATTGAACGCAAAAATGATAGCTATCGTGCAAATTCCAGCATCACAAGGTCGCTTGAACTATCTATAAACAATCTAAACGTGTTTTTAGGTGTTCAATTCGAGGCTATTCAGGGAAATTACCGTAAATATGTCGATTTTAGCCAAACTATCGTGAACAGACAATTTCTGTAGATAAAAGATATGATATTTAATAAGCAAAAAGCGGATTAACTTTATCGCTGTGTATTATAACACAGATAATTACAAACCACAGGTATTTTTTTGTGCACAAAAAACAGCCATAATTCAGCCATATTCTATTTAAACTAAGTTATAGTAACCCTGATTTCGAAGCGACATTTGAGCGCCTGGTCTAGGTCGATTATGGGCTGGGGTTTTGTGTGATAAACGTAGAGTTTGTTCTTTATCCGCCTGGACTTGTTGGTAAATTCGTTGGTAAAAGTTCTGTCTGTGTCTGTTTGTGAAGAAATGACGGAACGAGTTGAAGGCCCACTTGGTAAGTGGTTACGGAGGTAACCAATTACCGCCATAACAACATCAATAAGAAGCATGAGAAGTAATGTCTCATGTGCATGTGATTTCCCCCAAACCGGAACACAGCAATACAAGTTCTCAGTGCTTACCGGCACATTACCAAGTAGTACTTCTCGAGGCAAACTTTGCACACGTTCCACTGCTACTTTTTGTTGCTTCTTTAGCACTACAGGGGGTACTTGTAGGATAGGGTAGGTGGTAGGTGAGTACACCTACGAACACGAGCAGACCCCCCAAAATGTTATTTTTTCGACTGGACTTGTTGGTAATTTCAATGGTAAAAGTTCTGTTTCTGTTCTATTCTGGTGGTAATTTTTAACTTTTTATATTGTCTGCTCTCCCAAATTGCAAAAAGTATTCTTAATCTGGTAGTATAAGCTATAATTAGGTCAAGACACACAGCACACGCCCAGATGGCGCTGTGTGAAATGTCCATGAACTTTTTCTTTTGAACTTATCATCTCGCTTGCCTTGATACGACTGTATGGTTATTCCCATATAGCCATGCATCATTTAATTGTATGTAAATTGTACTCCAAAACTGTTAATAATAGCTGATCTGCCTTCTGTGTTGTAAGTCACAAGTTCGATTCTCACCCAGAACAAACATTTGTTAGACGAACATATGTATGCCTTCGAAACGTGGAGTCCCGGGTTCGAGTCCCGGCCGGGTACTTTGTGTGGTGAGCATGAAGTTTGTTCTCGGTTCTTGGGTCTGTGACACAGGGAATCCTAGGGGAATGAGTGTGTAAATTTTAACTATTTAACTTTAAAAGAAAAAGTATTATGTATCTGATTCCCATTTGCGCTGGATGGCGCAGTGTGAAATATCCATTAATATTTATTTAAAAACATATCTAGCCAGCCCTGTTAACTGAATGAAACAAACCAGTTGTTTTATGATGTTGTGTATGACGCGCAGAGACCAGCTTATCGAAAGCACTCAACGCCTTGACCTGACATTGTATGAATCGTTATTCATTTTGTATGGCCATTATAAGTCAACGATTTGCGTCATAACCACTTTCAGATTTATTTATTTTGTTACAATATTGTATTTCATTGGTGCCAGGTCACAGGATATTGTGAGAATCGAAGCCGCGATTCTACGTACAGCAAGGGCGGCCTTAGATATTGCGAGGCTCCGGGCGATAGATCTTTGTGCTCTTGGCGTATGAGGAATTTAGGTGAATTGGAAGTGTACAGGGCTACTGGTAATCAGTCAGCATCCACTTAAAGACAGCTGCAGTACAAAAAAAGGATTGTTCTCTGAGGTTCTGCTGCAAAAGCGAGGCCCCGGGCGCCCGGGCGGTTGCCCTGCTTGCCATCCCCTAAGGCCGCCACTGACGTACAGATGTCTATACATATGGTCATCCACCCAAAGGGTCATGGAATGCTATCTACATCAATACAACTAAATGAAGTTGAAGCGTCTGTTTGTACTGTCAAAATAACAGCTAAATACGGTTTACTAAATACGGTATATATAAAAAAAAAAATTTTGTCTGTTTGATCCGACTAATCTACGAAACGGCTGGACAGATTTTGACGCGACTTTCACTGGCACATAGCTGATGTTATAAGGAGTAATTTAGACAACTTATATCTTAGAAAAAAAATAGTTTAGATATCCGCGCAAAGAAATATATTTCAGTTTTTTGCGTTGTATTGTATAGAATTGTGTTTGTATAGAACAATTGTCATTTGCTATGTTTGAAATCATCATTTGACAAGGGCTCGACCGTTTAAGCAGATTTTTTTGTTGTCAATGTTTGTATGAGAGGAAAAACATACTTAATATGTTTTGCCACGTACACTTCTCAGTTTCTTCATTAGTCAAAGCCAGGCGCGACGCTACATGCTAATATTATAAATACGAAAGTTTGTCTGTATGTTTGTCACTCCTTCACGCCTCAACGGGTAAACGGATGTGGCTACAATTATGAAGGCAACTCATACCCTGGATTACATAGGAAACTTTATACCGAAGTGAAGTGTTGACCTACTTCAAGAACATTCCGAAACGAGTATGATTACGCCAATTGTACGTACATATTTGATAAACAGCAAATATCACCAGTCGTACGAGAATTAACAAGTTTTCAAAGAGTTTGCATTGCCAAGTTTGTTCAAATACACAGAGTCAACAATGGCGAGAGTACACAGTCGAATAACACGAAACTTGGGAAGCTACATTAATTAATCTGTGTCGAAACAGACTGAAGGCTTTTGGTTTTAGATAATTACGTACACAGCGGAAAAAAACAGGCAAACCTACAATAGTAATTACTCGAAAATTTACAAAAACATACTGAGTTTTAATCTCGTTGCAAAAACATCTTGTGTACTATATCACATTTTGTATTATGCGTGACTGCGTCCCGCGGATTTCTAGGATCAAAAGTAGCTGTTAATCCAGGATATAAGCTACCCTATACTTTTATCCAAATCCGCTGAGCCGTTTGAGCGTGAAGGAGTAATATACACATTAGTAATTATAATAGTAAAGCTAATTAGTAAAGATTATTATAGTCCTCGTATTACTGAATACTTTGCAGTTAACGCAAGTTAGCTCTTTATTTATTTCTCTTTTGATATTGTATATTATATAATACGTCCGAGAGGACAAACTGTTGTTACATAAACTATTGCTTATAAGATGTTTGTATACACAGTTTAACAATAAAATATATTCTTATTCTTGTTCACATACAAACTTTCACCTTTATAATATTAATGTGATTTTCTCTCCACTCGTTCTATGCCAGAGAGCAAGGCCTTAGCAAAGATGGGAAAGAAAATTAATGAAATATTTTACGAGCCCAGTTAATTCAACCCTCAAACCAAACCGGGGTAGTGTGACCTTTAACGGTAAGATCCGATAGTCTCCTTTCCGAGATGGAGTGGAACCGAGATCTCGGTAATGTCGAGACATGGTGGGAAGAACGAAAGAACAAAGAATGAAAAATAATTTATTGCCAACACAAAAAGTAGGTAGAAATCCTAGTAATATAAACGCGAAAGTTTGTAAGTATGGATGGATGTTTGTTACTCAATCACGTCCATGAATGGACCTGGATGAAATTTGGCACAGAGATAGATTATAGTCTGGAATAGCTATAGGCTACTTTTTTCCTGGAAAAATGTACGATTCCCGTAGGAAGTCCACCCGCGGGTAACGCAGCTAGTATATAAAACAAAGTAGCTCCCGCTGTTTGTACCCTTATATCTATTAAATTATGCAACGTATTTTAATGCAGTTTTCAGCAATAGATAGAGTGATTCAAGAGGAAGGTTTATATGCAGTACTAGCAATTCACCCGGCTTCGCACGGGTAGTTTCTGATACGACATTGATGCTCTACTAATCGTCGCTGATAGTCGCTAATTGAATTAACTAAACTAAACTAAAATGTGCTCACATTCTGTATAAATTTTTACTTGTATTTTATTTTAATTTTTAAGTTGTGATACAAATAAATATTATCCTATTTTTTCTTTCTTACTTATTATATAAATGTCAATGTGAGACTGTCAAAGCAACATTGTTATCTGTCAAGACATGTGAAAGATTTAAAAACCGAATATTTGAATATAGGGATTGGCTGTAGCACATCGCTCGCAACCTTGGCTGCCGTCTGGCCGAGAACGTGTTGCCTTACCGAGACAGACCGCAGTCTCGACCGCAGTCTCTAGCGAACCTTTCGACATTGATTACTTGTCAGTGTCCGGGGGTGGGGGCCGAGAATATTCTATGGAAAATTATCCTTTTATTATATACCCTTAAGCGATGCGCACACAAATACGATGTTTCAACAATTCTTGTTCAATATTAGTAGGTTAGTTGGTCGAAATCTGAGAGCATTAAGTTTCTTCTCGGGTCTTGGGCCTCATAGCTCAGTTGGTAGTAGCTCTGCCTTCTGTGCTGTAGGTCGTGGTTCGATTCCCACCCAGGACAAGCATTTGTGTGCGAAGAGAAATATTTTTTCTGTGTCTGGGTGTATATGTATTATATGTATGTATTTACAAAAAATAAAAGTAATTTAAGTATTCTATCAGTTATCTAGTTCCTATATTACAAGCTATGCTTAGTTTGGGGCTAGATGGCGCTGTGTGAAATATGTCAATGAATATATTTATTTATTGGGTGTTTTTGTTGTGTGTTTGCATCTGTTCCCCGCGCCTTCGTCCGCGTGGAATATATTTTTTTTTTGCAATGAACCCTAAATGTTTTACAACAGTAATGCGTCTCACTAAAAGATTTGAATTTTACACTGAGTTGCATTCATCTTGCTGTGTCCATCACCTGAGACCGGGATACGTCTTATGCGCATGTGATTTCACTGGCACCCACACCCGTCCACTGGAACATAGTAATGCGAGCACTACTGCTTAGCAGCAGATTCCAGGTATGGTGGCAGTACCGCTCCGGACGAACTTGACACAAGTTCCACTGCTACTTTTGGTTGCTCTTTTAGCACCACCGAGGGGGTACGTGTAGGGTATAATCAAAGGACCTACTGACGCAAGCAACTGATCCCCCCAAAACCTAACCGATGCCCTTTCAAGAACGTTATAAATACTCAAATCACTCACATAGCAGTTGGCAGTTAAGAGTTTACCGATAAAGAACAGGTACTTACTGTTCAGGTTATGTTACCAGTCGACCTTGGCCGGTTATACTTCCACATCTTACGAAGCGCCTCTAGTGTTGCCATCAAGTGTGCAAAACGATGCTCGCTTTCTTACGATCACTGCCCTTGCGGTCCCATCTTAGGTTACTCGTATCATAGATAATATAGTAGCATTTTTGCGTTCTGTACCTCAAAATGAAACCCATAAAGGATCACTGCTTGTCCGTCTGCTTGTCTGTCGAGACCCTTTTTCTCAGGAACCCGTGGCGGTATCAAGTTGAAATCAATATGACAGGTCTGCGATCTCTAAGATCAGTAAAAAACGCAATCAAAAGATACGGCCTTTATGCAGCATATTTTGACTCGCAAGGGAATTCAAAACCTATAAGGTACTTCCCGTTGACCCAGAATCATGAAAGCCGTAAAAATGTAAACACGTTTGCCTACAAGTTCGCTCGGACCCCTCGGTGCGCGATTCCGACTCGCACTTGTCTGATTTTTATTTAAAATTAATTTTAATCTATTTCCATGGAACTGAGTGAATTAAATTGGAATAATAGGTTTCCGCTACCATCCAACCTTTTTGAACCAAACGGTCTTATTCAAAACTTTAGACTATATTTAAACCACCAATTTACATGGATATTTGTGGTTTAAACGTAGTACTAAAGTTAGTCCACGTTTTGTAATAAAACCGAAAGAGTCCCACCGGGGAACCTACCATATACGATCTGGAAATCACTAAACATATTGCGAAAATAAGTGGGTAGATTGCAAGTGGTGAATGCTAGACCAGCCCCGTATGAAGTACAGTCTACAGTGCCTCATTTCAAACTATGCACTTGCTGGATTGCCCGCTTATCATAAACATAATTTTTAGTTTCGTTAATATAACTATTTTTGAAGCAGCTGTACATATGCCTTGTCAACCATGCGAAAATATCTCTTCGTATATGATGATGGCTATACCTACCTTAACATATTAACAGGCGTTTGAACAGCATTTAGTAATAAGAACGCGTGATCTTGTAGGTTTTCCAAGTAAGAAATCAACGGAAATCAAGATTTGACTTTGATTTGGCTATTTCAGTTGTTAAAAGAACAAAAGAAAAAGATTATAACGTGTTATTATATTACAGTTCCATAATAATTCAACCGCAGTTAAGATATGCGGTTTTTAAATAAATTGATTCCGCGATTTTTCCATAGCTAATGGCTATTACGCATGTCTTTTTTTAAACTAATATAATAAAGCTGAAGAACTTGTTTCTTTGTTTGAACGCGCTAATCTCCCAGTCGAATTTGAAAAAATATTTTTTCTATATGATAGCCGTGCTAAATTTCTTTAACTTATACGCGTGTGAAACCGCAGGGCATAGTTAGTTAAAAAAATAAATGTTTTGTCTATATCAACAGCTTTTCCCCACAAATGGAGACCATATACCATATAGATTGGATGCTACGTAACCGTGATATGTGGTTTCTATTGAGTTTGATTGTTAAATACTTTCCATTTAACAATGGTTGCTCCATTTTTTCAACTTAATTCTAGCCAGTTAACTTCTAAACTTAGAATTTCATATTATAATACAGTGCGCAACAAAAAACTCGGCTAATAAAATTTGCAAAAATTAACTCTTCATTGCCACGGCCGGGAATCGAACCTAGACCGCACATTGAAGGCAGATTTGCTACGACGGATAAGATACTTCCCAGATTTGTGGTGGCTTTGTCAACTTGGCTGCCAAGTCTTCAATAATTAATCGTAATACCAACGGCAGACCTCGGTACTCAATCAACTGTTGGAATTACACTTTGTTTCAAAGGAGCTCGGGAGTAAATTATTAATGTCATTCATATTTACGACCAAACCCTATCTACCCTCAGATTACTGGAGATATTATTATTCGTGTTACCGAGATATTTACCATGATTTGTGAGTTTTGTTGACTCCCGATATTTCGACGTAGTTACATGCGTCATGGTCCCGGGCAACCGGACCATGCCGCATGTAACTGCGTCGAAATATCGGAAAATCATCGGGTTAACACATGGTAAATATCTCGGTAACACGAATAATAATTTTCATAACCATGATAGTTTTAAAATTTATACTGGAGATATATTACCAAAGCAACATTGTTATCTGTCAAAAAACTCCGTACCTTTTGTTTTACAGATAACAATGCTAGTATTGAAATTTTGGAAAATTTGGTTTAGTTTGATACACAGGTATAACCTTTTCACTTGAAATATTTGTTGTATTATTAAATCTACAATATCTTTTGTGAAATATTATGGTTCACTAGTTGTCTAATATGAACGGAGGCTAACGTTAGAAGACAAACTTTGCAGTAAATCGATCGAATGCAGACATTCAAACAGTGTTCCCATCGCAGAAAAATCTGCCATAATGGTAGAAAGTGTGCATAATATTTTCTATAAATAGACTGGTATTGATTTATCAGATGGCGGGAGATGGCGGGTGGTTATTCACCGGTTGCCTAGGTAATTACGTCTAGGGTTACTGGCGCCTACAATGTCTGGATAGTATTTAAGTACCGGCTTGGGTTTTCTGAAATCTAGTTTGCGTTGTAAGCAGTTTAGAATCGATTTGGGGGGTAATATATCTAGCTAAAGTTCTAATAAATAAGCTTCTTAAATACACAGGTCTGTGATCCATGGATATTTCACACAGTGCCATTTAGCTCCAACCTAAGCATGGCGATGGAAAACTACATAAGGAAACTACAAAACTGATCGAATACATATAGTATTTTATTTTTGTGTGATGTTCGTCATACAAGTGCTTGTCTAGGGTGGATATCGAACCCACGACCTGCTACCAACTGAGCTATGAGGCCAGTAATGCAGGAACAATAATTACGCCGGTAATTACTTAAAACCGAGGTACCACCTTAACTCCATTCCATCACATTAAAAAATAAGATTCCTAAAGAAATATTATGCAAAAACTTTCCATGTCCCTGTAATTTTTCTTTAATTAAGAAATAATTTGATATTACGTGCCGTTTGTTTTACCTATCTTATATTTTACCATCTAATGCTTTTATTTAATTACTTTAAATAAACGTTAATTTCGTTTAATATTCGTTTGACGTAATGTTCTTAGAGTTATGTGATCTAAGAATAGAGCACGTTTATAAAATGTATGAACTGTGGCTACGTTCGCTTCTACGCGCTACTTACCGAGGTTCTCCTCAATTCTCGAATGGGCCAAGTTTTAACAAGATGTGTGTTTTTGGATTTGTGAATCTTGAATTTTATGAAAATTATGTAAGATTGGTAATCATCAATATTTTATGATTGTAAATATATGATTGAAAAATATATTTAGCCCTTGGGTAAATATTTATTATATTATATTCAGGCATTTCTACCTATTTATGTGCCTCAATAAGGGTTGTGGTTTATGTCCACCGTGCCTTGGGCTAGATCCGCCCCTGAAGAGTTGCGTTAGTAAAAGGTATGAACATGTGTTCAGTACCTACTTAGCCTGGACATCTGTTCAGGCTAAGTATATTATACTCACTGTGTTTCATATAAATAAGCATTCAAATAAGCAATTTATGTTTTACTATGTTAATTTTGCCAATTATAATGAATATAATTAAGTCAAATCAAGATAATTTGAAAGATCCAACATTTTTTGTTGTTTTACGTTATACATTGATCAACCTTTAGTCATAGTTTACTTACGTCGCGCGATTTTCTTATTCAGACTAACGTAGTTTGGCAATTGTATACGATATTTATTGCAATAATAAATGCAGTGCGTTGAACTCGTAGATTGTGAAATTGTTCGTATATCTACGTAGTTTTGGTTAATCTTTTTAATAAAAATTGAGTGCTGCTCCTTGGTAAGTGTCACTTGAGAAAGGTTTGGCCAATTTTTTTTTGTTTCTTTGAAATGTTCATATTCTGGATAAGGTTTTTGGAAAAGAACATGGGATAGCCTGGAAAATTTATTAAATATTTTTGGGCCTGGTTATTTTAAATACTGAAAGAGCATATTTCAAGAAAATTGCGTATTCAGGTAATCTTAAACAGCAAGACCCTATCTAAACACAAAATTTCAACCAGATCGTTAGAGCCTTTTCTGAGATACGCGAACTAAATATATGCGCGGATTCAAAATTAGTTTATGTAAAATTTGATAGGTTATGGAAATAAGCTCACTCAAGACATAAAGGTTTATTAGTTATTTTGTTTCTTTGATATTTTTCGTCGGTTCATTTTTTGTTAAATAGTTTTTTTTTCCTGTCTTTTTTCTTCGCACATTCTAGACTGATTTGGATCTTTTTTAATTGGTAAAGTCAAAGTCAAACTCATGTATTCCTTTAGATTTCAAGTATCATTTGGACACGTCAAATTTTATACACACATGTACACATATTTGTGAGTATATAAAATGCCACAGGGTGGGGTACCCTTTAAAAAAAACAAGCTTTAGGGCAAGATATAAGAGATGAAAGTATTAATATTACTCGCTGCATCCCGCGATGTTGAGGCGTGACAGCGTAACATACAAATAAACGAAAAAAACTTCATTCTCACCACACAAAGTGTACCCCGGCCGGGTATCGAACCCGGGACCCCTCGCTCCGAAGGCAGGGCTACTACTAACTAAGCCACGGAGCCGCTAGTGAGGACTAGCGTGATTTGAATTTCATTAAATAGGGTGCCATTCTCATTACAGATGCTTGCCTAACGAAACGAGGACCACAACCTGGATATATCTTCCTGTTCGACATGCGTGGAGTGAAGTTCGGACATCTCACCAAAGTCAGCTTGTCGTAAGTATATTTCCAAATCTACATGTTATTAATATATTAAATATTTCTTAATTTATTGTAACATCTTTTCAAAACTGTTCTAAGGAGATCTAACTCTAGTTTTTATATTATAGTCATTATTTTTCGAGTTACCGAGATATTTTACCATGATTTGTGAGTTGTTGACTCCCGATATTTCGACGCAGTTTCATGCGGCATGCTCCCGGGTAAACTGAAGTCTTTGCGAGGTGGGGTGAGCACATTATTGGCAGACATATCGATCTACCCTCAAGCGCACTCTATTTTGACGTTCGACCGAATTTATAATCATATTTTTTGATTTTTGGATTTATGCTATAGACTGCCCTAAACCTTACCGCAGCTAAATTCATGTGATTGTAGCTAAGTACGTATTTTGGCATTTAAAACTATTTGTATATAAATAATAATACAAAAAAGGCTTGTTGTATTTGCCTTGTCATATTCTAAGCCTGCTAAACCGTTGGGATATATTATATGATGCCTATCCTTATTTCGAGAACTCACATATCAAATCTTTTAATAGGATTCAGTTTATGCGACATATTCAGATAAATAAATCATACCAATGTTTCTAGCTTTCAAAAGGACAGACAAAGGTAACGCGATTCTACAATAACATGAACACAATTTATACAACAGGAACATAACATTATAACACAACATAACGCTAGCATCACATACTTAATGTTAATTAGTTTTATAGTTCAAGGCGTTCATTCATTTGTTAGTTAAATATTGGTTTTGAATCTAATTTCTGTTAGCGCTCGTCATTACTCTGTAAATACTTGGACTTTGTGATATTAGCTGCACCGCGGAGTTACCCGCTGTGTTGCCAACAATGACAAAAAAAAACCGGCAGAAGTTGGGTCTGCAAGTCACTCAATAATTACTTTTCTTCTTCGGGGTAAAATTCGTTCTTAATGAGTTACGTTCATATAAAATTTCAGCTCAATTTGTTCAGCCGTGGAGTAATAGATATACATACAATCTTTCGCATTTTTAACTAAACATTTTTAGTAGTCGGGGTTTAATTTTTGTTTTAATTTATGTATCATGTTAATGCATGATAAATAAGTATTCGAAAATAGATTAAGGAAGCCATATTAATTAAGCCGAAAATAAAGTTAGTTGCTGTTTATCCGTTTTTTTTTAATGTGAATTATTGACGGAACTAACTGAGGGTCCACCTGGTTGTTGAAATATATGCATAAAATAACAGAGAGAACATGAGTGAAACTCTTGTCTATTTCTGGCTGGAATTGCGAATTTTGTTTATAGCATCCTTTTCCCTTTTTTTCCCCATCCGCCCCTTGTGTCCCTCCGAGAATAAAATCCTAGACCCGCCCTTGGTAACAGTCAGTTTTTTTTTGTTGAAAACTTCGAAACCAGATTTAGCCAATTCATACGAAAACTTGAAGTTAAACTTAAAAAACCGTGCCTCTCACTGTATTTTTTTTATATTTAGCACATTCGCCGTAATATTAACTATTAATAGTTTTGTTTTGCTCTTTGTTTGGCCACGACCGGTCGGAGTATCGGTTTCGACCGGTTATAGGTACAAGGAATTTCAAACAATGTCAAACAGATTTCTATTTCGGTCATTTTACCTGTCCGCCATTATAGAGGTGGCGTCAATATTCAACTTTAAAGATAAAATGAAGTAGTCACACAAAATTTACTGTAGTTTTTTTTTTATAATAAACTAGCAACCCCGGCTTCATACGGGTTAGATTAAAATGTATTTTATTGCCACGATCGGGTGGCGCGCCGGTCGTGCTATGCGTGTTTCGTCGGTGGGTGACCGCTTCGCGCAAAAAAGTACTAAAATCAATCTTGTAAAGAATTAATTATTGATCCGAATTGCTTTGTACGAAAAATTGAACGGAAAAAAATATACGCTGACGTAAACACAAACAATAAAAAAAAAATACAACCGGTACATTAAGCCTTGTTGGATTCCAGATCGAAGAATCAGAAACACATAAGAGATACCAGAGGTCCATAATATAATAAGATATTAAATGACACATTTTTTTGTTTATTGAATATTGTCTATCTCGTATACAAATTTTCTTCCGTGACATTTTAGGCGTAAAAAGCGCCTTTCTGCAGTGTTGCCATATAACGTGTCGTTTAAAACCTTGGCCATAAGCAGGGGCGGCCTTAAGGGAGGGCAAGCGGGGCACCCGCCCGGGACCTCGCTTTTGTGGGGGCCTCGCACCCTTGCCGACTACCCGTTCTTTTGTTCTGATGTACCGAAGCTGTCCTTAAGAGGATGCTGAATGATTACCAGTAGCTGTATACTTCCAATTCACATAGACTAAGGACCTCACTATGATCTATCGCCCGTAAAGTCGTAACATCTAAGGCCTGGTCATAGACGATGTTGCAGGATTATCTGAAGCATGTGTCCGCTTCCAGATCTCTCCGTAAGTTCTTCCAGTACGTCCAGGAGGCGCTGCCGGTGAGGATGAAGGCCATACACGTGCTGAACACGGAGCCTGTGATGGACAAACTGATGATGCTCATCAGGCCGTTCATGGACAAGAAGTTCTTCGATATGGTATGATGTTTAACATTTACGGCTCCGTGGCTTAGTTGGTAGTAGCCGTGCCTTCGAAGCTAGGGGTCCCGGGTTCGATTTCCGGCCGGGGCACACTTTGTGTGGTGAGCATGAAGTTTTTTCTCGGGTCTTGGGTGTTTGTCTTGTGTTTCTGTGTTTGTCCATGCCATCTGCGACACAGGGAATCCTAGTGCAGAGATATGAGTGTGTCAACGTTATTGTTGTTGTTTTTTTTTATTTTTTCATGTTTTAATGTTCATATTTTCACTTCCAACGTCTCGATCAGTAGCAGCGAGCCAAGCCGAGGTCCGTACCTAAGTGGTGCCCTTGGTTTGCTGCTACAATATTAATATTTAGTTTTTCAAGTCGGTCGAGAGCCGTCTGCTCTAACCAAAACCCTGGGTAAAATTGACAGACTTCAGATTTTCTGTCATATTTGTTATTTTCGATAGTAATTTATTGTACATGGCAATTTTGTTGTACACGCCCTGTTTTTGTACTTTTGCTAATTTAACATTTGGGAACATAAAGCTTTCTTTCTTAAATTATAATTGTGCATGTCCAATTTCTTTAAGTAATTAGCTTTATTTTCGTGTATTTGTCAGGGCCATCTACGGTCAAAAATATGTAGTCCATTAAAAAAAAAAACGCTGGAATTTGCTATGGGTTCCGCACTAGCCTAATCCGGCACTGGTCGGTTGAATAAGTGTAATCCTTGGCCAATGGAATGTGTGATAAATGTAACTAACGGTTGGCATAGGACAATGCAGCCATTGTTCCGACTGTTGTTTTTGTGCAACGACGTAAATCAAGTTAATCGCTTGTTATAAACAATAAGTGGCACGCATTGAGAGATCTGCGTATTCCTCTCCTCATTACATAAATATATGGGTTTATGTAATGAAACATACAATACATAGCACGAGATACAGTGTGCATAAAGACGCAAGGTCTTTTGTTAAATTAAAATTTACAAAGCTCATTGGACACGATTGAACCCACGACCTTGGGATTAATTAATCCGGTGTTTACTTGTAAAGGCCTCTGCCAATAAAATAGGACTTGGACCCGATAAACCACTTTGAACGCGTAATCATTAATATTTATAAAAAAATATAGGTATTTATGGATTGACATTGGAATTTTCCTTACATTCTATGTTAGTATTTTAATCGACATAAAAGGAGTTCTTAACTCGGTCCAACCATTCGCTGAATTTCATGTCAGATCACACAAAACATCTAAAACCTGAGAACGCATTATAAACTCATCACGCTATGTTTGCGACAGCCGGAGATCGAATCCTCGAGTCTTGAAGACAGAGTTACAACCAGCTGACATCTCCGGACCTATCCATTGTTCTAGAAAATAGGAATCATGGCTCAAAACTTTATCCTATGAGATGTCAAGTATTAATTTTGTCTTGTGATGTATGAGGTGCAACATTTTTTATAACTGCAATTTATTAAACTTTTAACTTATATATTCATCAAAAATTTAAATTTACTATTCGATTTTATTCCGTAATTTATCTTCGACCATCTCCCTCTCGCTCATACTCTTTCGTTCAAAAACCCACCCACGTATCTCATTCCTACAACTTATAAAACACAATAGTTGTTTCTACCTCTGTCCGTTAAAGATTTTAAAACCATACGACAGATGTGCCCCAAACCGGTTTCATTAGAAAGGCAATATGATGGTTTTAGACCAATAAAACAATCCATTAGGCACAAAATGTATATCTTTTTTAGTGCAGCATCTCATGCCGGGTATTCGCTAGTTATATATAGATCCTGTAAACTCTCTTTCCCTCTTTCCAGCTCAAATTCCACAACAAGAATGATGACCTGGAGAAATTTTACGACACGATCATCCCCCGATCGTCCCTACCCCCCGACTACGGTGGCACGCTACCTGACACGCAGACCCTGCACAAGAAATGCATGCAGACGCTCCAGCAGCTAGAACCGTACTTCAAGGCTGAAGAGGAACAGAGGATAGCCGCTTTGCCCGACAAGAAGCGAGAGAAGGCGATGGAAAGGGCGTTTAAGAATCTCGACATAGATTAATATGGTATGATAGTTTACTTTAAACGTAGTTGTAGCGTACATCGTGCGATACTTCGGAACGTGTAGAAAGTTGTCGCGCGGCGCTAGATGGCGCTTATCGAACCGGAAGTAATCGTTTACGTACTGTTTTTATTACAAAATGAATCGGGGAACGGTAGATGGAGATGACAAAATATTAGGTGTGTCCATATTTTGAGACACATAAATCAAAGCACAGTTAAAGCCTAATTTCAGAAATCAATATTGATTTATTTTTACCACAAATGCTTCCAAGAAAGGTAATTTAATCTTACTCCAGCTTTTCAACAATGATTGTAAACCTAGTTCTTCATAAATCATTACATCAACAAATACTACAATATCTCAGTCTCAAAATATTGACACATGAAATACCTGATATTGTGAAAATCATCACTGCTTGAAATACTTAAGATTTAGAATTTATTTTGTAGAAGAACACCATTTTCTTTAAAATAAACTCTTCCAAATCAAGAAGAGGGCGTTGTCTTCCTATTTTGTCTAAATTGTTTTTTAAGTCTGCTTATTTCTATTTAAAAGTATACTTCTGCGGCATTCACCGGAAACTAAAAGTACGGATGTTGACTTAAAATTGTACCTGATAACTATTGACTTAAAATGACATTGCTGGGTACTTAAAAATTGTTCTATTTTTGTCATAAATAAGGGTATTGTAAATCGTGTGCAATTAATTAATATATGTATATTTTCTTTAATCTACTTATGTGTAGGAATTAACAGGTTTAGAAGTTGATTATTGGAATCCTACCTAATGTAAGGTTGCAATGGATCGTTGTGTAAGGAATGTGTTATTTTTCGAGTGAGAACTTGAACTCTAGATGTAATCTATACATCAATACAAATAAATAAAACTGAAGTGTCTATTTGTAATATCAGAATAGCAGCTATTTAATAAATGCATTTGAAAGTAAATATGTAACTTAAAAAGAAACGATTTAAAAAATTGATGTTTTGTCTGTTTCTTCCGAGTAATCTCCGTAACGGCTGGACCAATTTTGACGGGACTTTGGCAGGTAGCTGATGTTATAAGGAGTAACATAGGATACATTCCACGCGGGTGAAGTCGCTGGCAACACCTAGTATGAAATATAAAGTATACAATGATAAAGCAGCTGCTCATCACAAGATGGCGCTTAGAAAACCGGAAGTCGGTTTGCTGAGCGCCATCTTGTAATAGGTAGTACCTACTTATCACAAGATGGCTGACATGATCATTTTGTACTAAATAGTTAGAAATCCATAAAAATAATAATGTGTTGCCACATCTATGACGGAACATCGTGGGAACAGCTCGTTTCTCGTTGTTTTAGTCATCAATAAATTGTCAGGGATTTTTTTATGAAAGAAAAATTCAAAAATATCTGCACTATTTTTTTTTGCGGTACGCTTCCTTGATTAGTATAATGTTGGGTGGGTAGCTACTAGAAATATGAACAGAAAATGTTTATTCGCATCGTTATTATTTAACAATAATAACAAAAATACACATTGAAAAAGCAAATGTTACATTATAAAAAATATACAAATTTATTATTTCTTATTAATTCTTATTAATTACATCTTATCGAATCTAGGAAGTAATGGGTATGGACAAAAACCCATTTGTCAGCTGCTTGATAGATATAGATATAGATGGAAAAATCCATAATGTTTGTGATAGACCTTGATGTTCTTGGAAACTGCTGCATTGATTTCCACCAAACATGTAGAGTCATCTTCCATTCACAATTTTCAATACAAAAGAAATCAGATTTTACCGCTTTCAAATCAGATAACCACTTTTGAAGTTATGAGGTCACAAAGAAATTGACCAGACCCATACCCAGCCGCCGTATTTATAGCATATGGTTCCGTTACGATTTGTTACTTATCTTTTTGTTCGTATATCTTTGTTGTACGTTTGGTGTAGTTATAAATTTTCTCCAAGTTAGTTATTAATTACAAAATGTACTTTTGTATTTACGGGTTTTTATCGCATAAACCATGACAAGAGGGCGGAGTTTACTTTCATCTGGTGGTATAAAAATTGTATCCTCCTGTGACCACAAACATTGCAACACTTTCGAAACGTTGGAGAAAATGTTAAAACCCCGTAAATAGAAAACTAATATGTGTATATATGTATAGAAAATATATATTTATAAGCTTAATATGACAATTCTACACAAGCACGAGAAACCGTAGTAATCGTAGGACTGAAATGACATAAAGCATGAGTTTTGCTTGGTACTACGCTACCGTGGAATTCTCTAGCGAACCAAATAATGGTTTTTAAAATGCATTGTCCAAATTCCCATGTTAACGTTGATCTTACAAGAACAATATAATAAGTAGCATAGCTTCTTTAATTCTTATATAATATATTGTATGGTGTTCCAATATACCCTCACATCTTACTTGGTAGTAGCATTCCGAACTGCCAGTAGTGAATTCAGTTTCCACGCAAGTACACTAGCGTGACGAAAATAACACAATTTATTTTCCTGTAATCGATCCCGCGACCTACACCGCAAAAGGCAGCGCTACTACCAACAAAGCGGTGAGGTTATTCAACATATTTACTTTGTGTTTAAAAGTATTGTTTCTTTGTCATCTGTATTCGTGACAATATAGCTAAGTTGTTTAGTGTGAAAGTTTTTTTTCGGTGTTGGATTAAGATTAATCAGATTGTTGTCTTAAATACCTGATATTTTTGTGATAATGTTAGTAATCTCTCTTAATCATAATTAGGTTTATTAAATAATTAATTGATTGAATAATTATATAAATTTAGCAAGATTAGATAATATACTACAGAGTACAACGCGGTAATAGACTGTACCTAGTGTATTAATTATTATGTACAAATGCCTAGTCCAGGTTGGCTCTGATATAATCGTTATTCGAACGAAAGGGTTGAACGGTACGTGGTTTGCGAATGGGGTATCCATGTCTTTCCACCGGAAACCGGCTGATTTCTCCCAACGTCATTGAAAATATATGCAACGAATGCTGGGAAGAAGTTGTAAGCAACTAAATATTCCCAGTGTTTAGTTGGAAACATTTATGAAAAATTAACCATTTGAAAATTACGAAATAATTTTACCATTTTTTCGTGAGAGTTCCAGAGTTGACCACAAATAGACACAAACGGAGCCATGTAAAATAATTCTTGGACTAGCGTTTAAATTGTTATACTAGCGAAACTATAATAGTTTTTAATTCTCACTATATACATATAATGCGGCCAATTCTGTGCATTCTCTGACTAAATCTAAAGGTAAATTATAGATGCTGTTTATTTTACTTTTAATTTATGAGTTTAGTAGCAATATGTTAATTTATTTTTAGGTTTTAAACGTGCAACACAGAGTTGGTTGCGTTATATTATTTGGCCATGCACTGTTACCTTCATTCTATAGAACAACATATTAGCACAGATATTATAATATTATACTTGTTATTAGTATGCCAATTCAGAACTCGCTTATTGTGTAATAGTTGCCAGAAATCTAAGAAATTACAAACATTTATGCATAAAATATTTAAATGTTTGTAATTTCTTGGATTTTTTATTAATGTATAGAGATGTATCGTAGATCAACGTCTTTATGACCAATACAGTCAATTTCAACTGTCAATGTCACCTGAAAGATGAGGGGTTTTGATGAAATGTGTAACATTCCTGGTTAGATTCAGGGCGACCATTTTATTCGTAATATCCTTACCTTTATTATATATTATTACGGCTGATAGCTCAGTTGGTTTGTAGCTCTGACTTCTGCACTGTAGGGTTCGATTTTAGAGTGAAGAAGATAAATGTTTGTTATGTGCCTGAGTGTCGTTAAATATTATAATATTATAGATTTGTGTTTAAACACAGCGCCGTTTAAATAAATATATCAGCGATCTGGTTTCCATGTTAAAAGCTATGCTTATTTTAGGGTGAAATGACAAATCTGTTTAATAGACCTCCAGGATCCCTGGACAGTTCAATTAATCAATATATCCTAACATATACTACTAGTGCTGTAATATAGATTTTATTAAATGTTGCCGTTAAAAATAGCTCTGTACTTAAATAGTATTTTTTTAACAGACCATTCCTGCTCAAGTGATGTCACTCACTTTATATGTTCTTTGTGGAATAAAGTATAATTATCAATGATAATATATTACCTATTGTATGTAGTAGAAATATTGCTAATATTAAGCGAGCACTTATTATTTCAACTAAGAACTTTAGGTTACCTAGTATTTATTTTTATTTTGTATATTGGTGGGGGAAGTTTGCCGTGCAATACTTGCTTGCGTTGTATTTTTTTTAACTATTGTAGAAAGAGTATTTTGCTGGTTCAAAGAGCCGAAGATTGTGATTTAGGCTTAAATATATTTTTATTCCTGATTACTGTGTTTTATTTATTACGGTCAGCAGTTTTACTGCCTTTTAAAAAGTCAACATTGATGGGAATAAACTGACAGAAGGTGTTTTTGAAAATCTCAAATAAATACTTCAGTTTCAGGGATTCGGGGATCTAACGTCTCGATTTCTTTTAATTTCAAAGGCACTTCATATCGGAACAGCAACTTGAGGGTACAACTGCTTGGCGGCAGTATTTCTTGGCACATGTTCATGATTGTTTGGGTTGCTATTTTCGCAACACCTAGGGAAATTACATAGATTGAGGGTATTAGTCAACCTACGGACGCACATGGTCCCCTAGGTGAAAGGCGTCTGATCATAGCTCACAATGTATTGGGCCTTTGTTTCATAATCTCTACAGGTGGGTCAAATTTGCAAGGGATTATGTAACATAATAATAAGCAAAAGTTATGTAATGTAGTACGTAATTAAATGCGAATACTTTGTTTACCCAGAGTAAACTAGTGACATCTAGCGTGTCTGTAACGACTTTTTCATAATGTTGAACCAAAGACGAGCTATTTGTTACCCGTAGCGCCATCTTTTAAAACATTCTTAAAACTAGTTATGGTGTAGTTACCTGCCAATGGTAGATTTTATATTTCGTTTCGAAGCTGGCAACTTTGTTTACCTGTCAATTTCTAACCGTCGTTGAACACCTGCCGGTTTTTTGTTTATTATCGATAAACGGAAAATTATGAATGAAAGTTCTTGTTTCATGTTAATTTGAAGAATTTAATAGTTGCAGTGATAATAAATTGTTAGAAACTTATGTTGACTTGAGGGTCAATGTTGTGATTTCGAGGAAATAAGGTATTATTAAAGTAACTATGTTACTCTTCCGAGCTTGTTATATTTTGGAACATTTATGAATGAAAATCTTACTTTGCCGGCCAAATTCCAAATAATATACAATTAAGAGACTTATATTATATTGGTTTAGTCAATATTAGTTAGCTTATACTGTAAAAATAACATTATTTTTGTATACTAAATTACAATTATTTACAGTTGCTAAGATGATACTTTTGTATATCCTAATTATTTTATTATTACAAAGAGTGCTTAATTAGGCCTAGTTGAAATAAATCATGTTAGTCCATACTAAATTTTGGTAGTTAAAATTTTTGGCTTTCCGTGTATTTAGCCACACATATTCTGCCAATATCCAAGTTAATTTACTTTCGCAAGGTTTACTACATATGGATTAATTAAAAATAGAGATTATGGCCAGTTTATTTCAACTAACATCTGCTTGCTTGACTGGTAGCTTGCCATCTGTCATCCAAATATTTTTTGTTTATTTTTTTGCATTATTGTCTGATAAAGTCCCAGATGAAGTGATACTTTAATTTTCTTCTTCTGAAGGAGACTATGTGCTCTCGTCTGTAGGTAAATACTCTCAGAGGCGTGCACATAAGCCAGAGATGTTGTGAAAAGAGCATTCAAAAGTAGCAGCAGAACTTGTGCTAAGTTTGTGAGGAGAAGTACTGCCAACCCACCTAGTAATCAGCCTCCAGTTGCGCACCTTGCTGTGCACTGGTTGAAGGGTGCCGGTGAAATTAAGGCACATGAGACATTACATCCTCGTCTCAGAGCAATGGGTGCAGCAATGCAATTTAGGTGTTCTCATACTTTGATTGGGGAGGACCTGTGTAGTATTGCCATCCTATGGGCACTTGTAGCACTTAATATCAGAGGGCTCCCAGATTACTCCATCGCTAACGTCACATACTTAAAGAGTATAATCATTGATTGGTACAGTCACTGCACCTATTACCTGAAGGTCACCAGTTCATGTCTGTAGCAATTTAATATGCAAATTTTATTGGTGAAAGGATAATAAAATTTTGCATGTCCGTTGGTTTATAAGTCTTATCATATTCTTGTAAAGCATAAAGGAGAATGACACAGATGATCTGAATAAATAGAATATATATCCAAAGTATATTTATCAAATAGTCCATACTTGATGTATGGACTATTCCCCCTAGGCAGAGCCTCAATGGCCCACTTCTCACCATGGTGTACCATTGTGGAATCATGGTGTAGCAGGTGGCATGGACATAAAACAACACAAACATCCAAGACCTGTTATCAAAATGATCTGCACAGAAAATTATTTTGTTTTTGGAAATAAATGAAATGAAATGAAACATACAAATACCCTTGCAAATCAAAGCCACAGTAGTGATTTGCATACACTATACAAAGTAGCTAATTATTAAAATATTGTTCAATCATCACCATCATTCATTTATTCACTTTAGGACACAATAAACACTTAGTTCCGTTAAAATAACAATTTTTGAAGCAGCTGTACATATCCCTTGTCAAATATGAGAAAATATCTCTTTGTGTAAAAATAATTTAAAAATTATCCAAATAAGTAAGTATTAAGTAAACATACTTAATACAAATAAAATAATTTAATAATTTGTGAAATATCTTTTACAGGATCATGGACTGTATAGACAACAACCAATTCGAAGTGAAACCAATAAGTAAACGCAAAATCATCGCACCACGACCCAACGTCTACTTAAACCCAGCGCTTGACCTCCTAGCCAACGAGGACAAAATCTGCAACACTGCAATGGAAATACCTATGAAGAAACGAAAGAGAACAAAAAGCTGTGACGTCGCCACTTTTGAGAACTCCGGCTTGGATTTAGAAGGAAAGCCCGTTAATGAGGTATTAGTTAGGGAGATTGATAATGTAAGGAGTTTAAACACTGATCTCAAGCAGAGAGTAGTCGCTGACTTTAAATCAAATCAAATCAATCAATCAGTTACTAATGATTTGAAAGATACTAAAGTTAATGATGATAGTATATTCAAATTCATGGATGACACTGTTGACTTTATTAATAATGTAAATTCTTCCAATGATAAAGAGCACGCGGCGGTTGTAAATACTTCTAATCCTGTGTCAGAACCGATGTATGCAAACTTAGTTGCTGTGAAAATACCAAATACGATCAAAGTGCCAGTTATAGTAGAGCCTACTAAAAACAAAGAAGTGTGTCCTCTGCCAGTCGCTGAGATATCAGCTTTAAAAAATTCTATGGTTGAAACCAAAGGTAATCTTCTAAATTGTGACGATATATCTAGAATAACACCTGACGAGGTTGATTCAGGTATCTCTGTACTAGAGAAATCGAAAACCGCTGAATTTAGTAACATATCCAACATAACAAACATACATAGCAATGTCACCAACCAAGTTGTACTAAACAATAGTAATCTAAGTCTAAGTTTTATAGATAGACTAGCTCTTGATTCCCCGAATGTCTCAGAAAGTTCTTTGTTTTACGACGATGATCTGAACGAAAGTAATATCATGGAAATTAAAACAATAACTATCATTACTAAGAAAAAGCGAATAGTGCAAAAAAAGAATACAAACCCATTTCTGCAGCCAAATGTGGATACAGCCGTAGAGATATCTACAAATAATCCATTTTTAGATATGAACCTAGGTACAGAAGTTACAGAGGAAGAACAGAATAAAGAGATAGAGTATCAAGAAGAAGTAATGAATAGAGTGGAGACATTACCAATACCTAATGAAAATGTTCTGATGCCGCGAAGACTATTCTCCGATAACACAAACAGTACAATATCAACAGTCAACGAAACGTCCATAGAAAGTCAACATGAATACGAAAATATCGACATTCACGATGATCCTATCTATGAAAACATAGATGAACTTAACAAACAAAGTAAAATATTAGGTTGCGACGTCTCACAATTCAGCGCTATTGATATCATGAACAAAAACAGAGCAAATTACTCCACAGAGTCTAACGACAGCAAGAAAGATAAGCACTCTTTCTTCAAAGCCGGTAAACTATCTAAGAAAGTTTTCAAAACATTGAAAAAGACATTCAAGCATGATAAATCAGACGGGAATACAACTTTGAATCCTTACGAAGTGCCGAGGAAACTACCGAAGCAAAAAGCAGTGGCAAAAGAATCAGGAATTGAGAATCCTGCTCTTAACTTAGACAATTCAGATGATTTAGAATTCGAAGAGTTATCAGACGAAGAACACCAGTATGAGACTATAAAAACAATCAGAAATACTCGTTTAAATATGAACGTAACTCCTTTGAAAGAAAAGAACGAAGACTTTAATTTGTCTAATAGAAATACTCCGGGCAAAAAGGTTAGGTTCGATTCTACGTTGAATCAAGAGAAAGTTATAACGGGGAATAGTTTTGACTGCAGTATGGCCAGTCCAGGGTTCGATGCTAAGATAGACAAGTACCACGACGAGCTTGAAAATTGTATTAATGAAAGGAAATTCTTGCAGCAAAATATGTAGTCATAAAAAGGGTAATTTAGTTCAACTCCTGAAATTTAGTTCAACTCCTGAATTTTAGTTCAACTCAGATTCAGATTCAGATTCAGATTCAGATTATTTTATTCATAACATTTTGTTACAAGTCAATAATTCATAATTATACACAAAAAAAAGTACAAATTTAAACAATAAAATAATTCATGAATGAATTCAAAATATTATATAATAATTAAATAATTATATCAAAATATAATAAACGCTCAAGGGAAATAACAAATAAACAAAAAGAATAAATAAAATCAATTTACGAGAAATTCGTCGACCCTATAAAACGACTGTTCAACAAGCCATGTTTTAAGCTTGGACCTGAAGGATTGCGTTGATTGGGTGCTTGTGATGATGTCAGGGAGACGGTTGTAGACCGCGGGCCCCATTATATGCACCAGCTTTGAAGATTTTGTTAGCCGACGCGGCACGGCTTTAAGCTTCTGTGCATTGCGAGTTGAGTACTTATGGCCGTCTCCAAATTGTGAATATTCAGACAAATGAGTTCGAGCATATAGAGCCGCAGTGAATATAACTAGGGATGGGACTGTCATGATGTTTAGAGACTGGAAAATTGGACGAGCAGGAGTATCCCATGCAACTCGCACTATGGCACGAACCGCTCGCTTCTGCATTCTGAACGCTCGCTCCCAATCAGCTGCTCTGCCCCAGAGCTCGACTCCATACTGAAGGAGCGAGTGGACAGAAGCAAAGTAACAACTTCTAGTGACATTTAGTGCTAACGAGGCTGATACGCGCCACAGAGCAAAACAGGCTCGACCTATTCTATCACACAGCTTGTCAATGTGTAGTTCCCATGAAAGGCCGCCATCTAGTTGAAAACCAAGGAAGGGAGTGGTTTGGACTTGGTCTATAGTTACACCGCCTAACGTTACCATCAGAGGTCTATAGGAGCGACCAGCTAGATTAAAATGCATAAATTTGGTTTTAGCAATATTTAGTAAAACTCCTGAAATTTGTAAGTAAGGTTTGCCGACCAATATTGAATATCGACTTGTAAAGAACATGTGCTAAGTTTGACCATAGTAGTACTGCTACCATACCTTGTGATCTGAATTTCTGTGTTCCGGCGGGAGGGTGTGGGTGCCGGTGGAATTAAGGGTGTAAGACATTACATCTTTTATCGAGGCCTTGTTATATTTAACATAAAATAATATGATATTGATCTCTTTATACTCAAACTCAAAGATTTCCAAAAATGTCCATGTATGAATTTTATCTTTAAATAAGTAAATTTTAAATTATATTAGGAATAATGGCCGTCTGGACTAAAGTTAGGCCATGGAATTGGCATGTCTTAGTCTTCGGCACAGGTTTTGATACAAATCTACCACTAAGATCCGTATTTGCCTAAGTATAAGTTTCAAGTATTAGTTAAGGCATATTATAAGATTTTGACTTAGATAAGACGCAGCTAAAAAGAAGGGGTCATACATTCCATTCCTGTACAGTACAAACTACATACTCAATACATTTACTGCTTCTCATAAGGTACAAGGTAATTGTTGGTTTACATTCTGAGTTTCACATTATGGACCCTTGTTTATTTTTTATTTTGTTATTTTGTTCTATTGTCAATAGTTTTTACAGCGCACCCAAAAATAGGTTTTCGATTTTACACCTTGTGTTACAAAATAGCAATTTTATTACGGATCCCTAATTTTGAAAAAAAAAAACATAGCCTATAGCCTTCCTCGATAAATGGACTACCCAACACTGAAAGAATCATTCAAATCGGACCAGTAGTTCCAGAGATTAGCGCGTTCAAACAAACAAACACTGCAGCTTTATAATATTAGTATAGATAATGGAGGCAGTCCGAGGTTTTCTAGATAGCGTAACTATAACTATAGCGGGTAGATATACCTACCTACACGCTATATTCAATTTTATACTTCATACTTTATTTTTCAGGTACTTATTTAATTACCTATGATACTATTTTCCCCAAAGTATTATTGAATGGAATTAAAAAGTGAAATTTGAATCCAAAGTTTATTTTATACTGAGGCTTTTTAATTTATTTAATTTATGAATTAGTGTTACTTAATTATACCACAGGTATATTATAATAAGTTTTAGTTATAAGTCGTTTAATTTACTTAAATATATTCTCTTGCCAAATACACATTGAATTACTATTTTTAGTTTTATTTCAGACTATTGAATAAATGTATACATACACGTACAAACATGATTATATTCGACTTTTTTTACTCGACAATTTCGGCAGAGCCTTAATAGCCACATTCATGGGAACATAGACGTGATAAGTGAGCGCATCGCCGCCGTTTTTTACAAGTTACTCGATAAATATTTTCAGCCATTAAAATATACCATATGAAAAAGATTTTCTAGTTGATTGATATGGCTTTGGGGTGGTTTGAAAACTCCAACACTTGGACATCCAACATGTGAGTGACACAAAAGCCATTTTACAAGCAAATATTTTAAAACTGTTCCCCGTGATTTCGTAGCCGTGGATTATTTTTTTTGCGCGGACCTTCTTTCTTAAATAAAAGTAGCCTAAGTTACTGAAGTCCTGATAGCTGTAGCTGATGTGCTATAGGTACATCAGCTATCTGCCAGTGAAAGTCCTGTCAAATGCAGCCGTTTCGGAAATCAGGCGGGACAAACAGAAAGAACGACCGAAAAAAATGTTTTTGTTATAAATACCGCGTGGACAGTGTGTTATTTTTACATAACAAACAGACACTTAAATTTTATTGATTCGTATACATTACTCAAGTACTTTCTTCTTTATATTATACTAGCTATGCCCTGCGTTGTAACCCGCGTAGTTCCCGTTCCCGCGGGAATACGGGGATAAAATGTAGCCTATTTTTAAAACCGGTTCAGCGGTTTATACGTGTATCGCGAATAAACAAAGTCACTTTCGCATTTATAATATTGGTTAGGAAGTTTTTGCCTGTGTGTTTGTGGGTACAAATAAATATATTTTTTATTATTTTTTAGGTAGATCTAGAAGGCAAATTGCAGTATAACAACAGTGTATGTAGCCAGGAAGCTGATCAGCTTCCAAGGTAGCGTCGCGTCTAGGACAAATAGTCTGCATATAATGATCTTTCTAAATGCCATCTTGCTCAAACGGTGCATGTTACAGTAAATTTCTTTTTCGGAATCTGAAACAACATATTTTATTTATTAACTAGCTTTTTCCCGCGGCTACGTTCGCGTTAGTACAGATCAGGGATCACCAATTAGTTTCTTAACTGGTCCGGTTTTCCCCTGGTACAGATTATGTATTAATATAAGTACCTCGGAAAAAATGAAATACAATCAAATTACAAAGACAGCTACTACCAACTTAGCTGTAGGGCTAATTTTTATTGTAACAAAGTAACGGGACGAGCTGAAGGCACACCCGATGTTAAGTGGCTACCTCCGCCCGTAACAACAATACGACTTAGGTCCTCTCCAACCGAAGTAGGAGAATATTCAAGTCGCAACCCGTTGCGTCCGTCACCCGAGACCGGGATGTTATGTCTCATACGATTACATTAGCTCCCACACCCTTCCAGCGGAACATATAATACGAGTGCAAAACTGCTTGGCGGCAGATTACCAGGTGTGGTGATTGTACTTCTACGGACGAACTAAGCACAACTTCTACTGCTACTTTTTGTACCGAAAGTGTTTTTGTCTTTTTGTTGTTTTGTATCACCGAGTACATGTAGAGATTCAAAGGGTATTCACATACGGATGCGAGCAGCTGGACCCGTCAAACATTTAGCAAGTTCAATACCGCTGCAGTACCATTGTCTGTGGTCACCATGAGTTCGATGCAGGCACACTGCATGTCTTCCACGGCTATGTAGAACTCCTCGCAGGCTAGGCCCAGCATTATGTGGAACGTCAAATTCTTGAGTAGCCACAGACTAAACATGGTTTCGATTGTCGACATGGATGCCTAGAAACAATATTAATAAATATATATTCATGAACATTTTACACGTTATCTAGCCCAAACTTAGCATAGACAATAGAAACCGATCACTGATAGAATACTTAATCAATACTTTTTATTAAATTATGTACCTACTCTACACCCAGACGCAAAACATACGTCAATGTACGTGACGAAAAAACTTTGTCTGGATGGGAATCGAACTCATAACCTACAGCGCAGAAGGCACAAAATATCATTAAGTAGCTTAGTAAGCTATGGAGGGGTTAGGCTTGGCATTATTAGGGGGGACCAGGAGCAACAAAAAGTGCTCCACATTATCGTGCAAAATTTCTTATTAATTTTACTTAATGTTAATTTTTGTAATGTGCAGAAGCATAAAAATGGTTACTATGGGTTATCGCGGACTTTTGTATCGATCTTTTAAGATATACAATTTCGTAGTAATTAACTTGATGTATCTCGTAAAATTTAGCCAGCGTTTGCGATATAATCACTCTATATATTGTTGAATCTGCATTAAAATCCGTTGAGTAGTTTAAAAGAACTAAGCGAACAGACAGCGGAAGCGACTTAATTTTATACTATGTAAAGATTCTCCGCTAAACCGCATAAAAAGTTAATTTCTACCTAGTACTCACCATATATTCTGCCTCTGTAACTTTTTCACTTAGCCTAACAATTGCTACCTGGACATATATGAGCGTATGGCTAACAGTGTCAGCCAGATGAAACAAGATCTGTGAAAAAAAATATAAAGGGTTATAATCGTGACTGTGAAATCAACAATAGAGCTAAAAAAATATACATTTTGTAACTATCATGGTCATTAACATTATGATAAAATGAATCGAATTTCTGTCTATTTTAGTATTGTAATATTGCCTGTGATAAAAAAATAAAAAACAAACAATCATTGCTTACCATCTCCTGTACATTATACTTGAAAATTTTATACGCTTTCGTTAAATGTAAAAACAAATCAAACTTAATTTTCAGTTGTGCCATAGTTTTGTTTTCGTCGCTAGCACTCCACGTTACGTTGCGTAGCTCTTTGGTCAACAAGACCAGGTAGAATTGTATCAGTTTAATGATACTCACTGAATATAATATGTGTAAGCCGAAACATTCGTACAACAAATCCTGGAAAAGACTTAAAGCCCCATAAATAGCATTGTAAAAATATGTCACGGATCCGTGCAGTAAAACCGACACAAACACGAAATGAACTATCAAATACCAATTGAAAGTAATAAGATGTTTGTAGCTGTCATTGTTTAGATACTTGTGCACCTTATCAATGCTTTTTATCATAGAAACATACAGCTGACTCCTTTTAATACAAAAATATGCATTAACAAAATGAAAACATGTATACGCCTGTACCTCTCCCGTTTGGATCGAAACACATCGGGAGAAGAATTTCTACGCTTCATTCACGAAAGAAGCCAATGTCGTATTGAGGAACCAATTTCGATACACCTACAGCTGCTGGAACCCTATAGAACTACAAATTTTAAGTCCTACACACTGGAAGTTCCAGCCAAGCATAAGGAGACGTTCCTCGCTCCCGACTTCTGGCCCATCGGGGTCGTGTTTCGTCGTTTCCGGGACGCGCCTAAGAAGAAAGATCCCAGTTAGCGTAGTTTTTAAGAGTTTATATTTGTTATATGTATGTTAGATTAAGGTATTTATCTATGGGCCAATGTACTTATTTTTAAGTTCTTGTTGCCTGAAATAAAGATATTATTATTATTATTATTATTATTATTATTTGAAGTTGTTCTGCTCAGTTTATTTGCTAAACTGGGAATTCTGAAATGCACGGGCCTAAGCCAAGTGCATTTCAGCTGTTAGCCGTCTGGTGTTAAGGCTTCGGGAGTAAACTCACTTTGTAGAAATTTTCGAACTATTCTACACGTATTTAATATAACCGCTTTTTGGATTTTGATGTAGGTATGTTTTGGGATTTCTAAGTGGTCCAGTGATTGAAAAAGTTGTTTTGGAATAACGCCGGTTGATGATAAAACTATTGGAACTATTGAAACTTTTTGCAAATTATTATTATTATTATTATTATATCCTGGCACATCAAATATTGCCATACATAAATATATGGTGAGAGGCTCTGAGTTGTCATATTGTGAAAAAAAATTGTATAAAGTCGCACTCAGAAATACTATTGATCCAAATAATACAACAATGCTCGTGTATAACCCATTGGAGTAAATAAATCCATCATAAATGAAGTATTTTATAGAACATGTTGTTAATTGCAGCAAGTAAATAGGCCTTAATATATTAATAAGACCTCGGTCTAGCCTGTTATTTGATGTAAGACCGTAATTAAAAACTTCGACATTGTTTTGTTGGAAAAAAATTGGGTAAACGCGTGTCTTTGTTCTTAAGACTGACATTATAATAAGAAAGTCTTGACGGTTCAATAATTACTCGCATTAACTAATGGTTTTTGTTTCCGTAGCCTGAGTGCAATGAGTTCGAATGTGTCGTCAAGTAAGTGAGGGGTTCCGCAGTCGGGCAGTCAATATTGCCTGGCCTCACGAGGACCAGCGCTCATTTCACCGTAGGAACTAACCTTATAGTAATAATAACAGCACATAATAAGAATAAGAATAAATTTATTTAACCAAATAAAGAAACAAAATATGTATGCTTACATTACTTAAAGTTATATTATATAATACAAACAAACAAATGTTAACATTTTTTAACTTAAAAATTGACGGTTGGTAGGCATACAGTCTGAGAAATCATTACCTCCCGTGCTAGTAAAATCTGTGTAAGGTAAAGATTCTCGCCCAAAGATCATACCCAAACATTCAAAGAAAATCAAAACAAAACAAGATCTATGATCACAGCCACCCAAAGCAGACAAGCATAGGAACATCAAACAAAATAGGTTTATCTAACGATACATATAACAATGTCATAGGCTACGCTCACATCCTCGTGGTAATGTCCTTGGCATTCGTCCCTTAGCCTCTTCAGGAGGGGGCGATTCCCCCAGAAGATTTCCATCGACATTTCTGCTTCTAAAGTCTCATGGAGGAGTCCTAGCCAGCAACAAGTCCAAAGTCAAAGTCAAACTCATTTATTCCTTTAGATCTCAAGTTTCATTTGGACACGTCAAATTTTACACATACATGTACACATATTCGTGAGCATATTATATAACATGTCACAGGAACTCCCCAGGCACATTACATGCACACAGATATGTCAAATTACAGTCAGTTTTCATGTTTAAGCTAATCTTATTTGTTAAGTTTACGTCTGTTCCAATCCTAACCGACCAACAAGAAGAAACAAGAAACCCCTCGGAGACAGTATTACATATTCGCGAATATGGTCCTGCGTCCAGTTGGTCCAGTTGCTTGCGTCCGTACCCTTTAAACCCCTATACGTACCCCCTGGGTGGTGCTAAAGGAGCAACCAAAAGTGGAATGGACAAATTATGATATGGTTTTGTTTGAAAGCTGACGCTGATGTGATCATTTATGTGCGCAATACTACGTTCTCGAATCAGTGAAGGAAAACATCGTGGAAACCGGCATGTCTTAGAACCATAAATTCGAAGACATGTGACAACTACCAATCCGGATTGGACTCCCGTGATAGATCAAAGCCCATTCGTTCTCCAATATCGAGAGTAGGCCGGTGTCCCAGCAGTGGGAACATTAGAGGCTGCTACGAACTACGTACGTACGACGATGTACACTAGTATCCCGCTGGATGGAAGAACAAACCTTTCCACACTAACATATTGTGTTAAAAATTAACCAATCTACGGCTTGTGGCTCAAGCCACCCTTTGAAGTTTATTTATTTATTTTTTAAGGCAACGCCAACAGCACACACAATAGATATAGGATTAACAAAAAAATTATAATAACATTGTATAGAATGTGTGCCAATTAAAGGCTTGCACAACATTATCCGCATTACAGACGACAGCAAGCTAAAAATATAAAAATAAAAATAGAAATCCAATGCACGAAAATTAAAACTAAGATACAATAAAAAAACAACAGAATTATTGGAACAGACAGATAGATAGATGTTGTTAGTTCTCCCTACAATACTTTATATATGTTACTGTTTTTTTGTGATGCTTTTCTATTATAGTTTGATAACCTTTATGTCTAAACACTTACTAATATTGTAGCGTATGGAAACCTGTAATGTCTATATAACTGTATATATATATCATTGATACCGAACCCTAAAAATGGAGGTCAATGTAGCTTTTATATCGGATCAATCTTTATATAGGAAGTGTCAATATGACGAATTATTCTGGTTACATGGGTGTACCCAGGCGGGGGGGGGGGGGGGGGGGGGGGGGGCAGGGAGAAGCAGCTGCCCCCCCCCTGGAAATGGAAAATTAAAATAAAAATGCATGCATAGTCAAATTTACTTATATTTATTTAACTACCTATAAAGCAGGATTTGCGGCTGTTTGCCCTACACACTACACTACATATACCTAATGTTTCATGTAGGTGTGTTTGTGCACAGATATAATAATACTAGTTTGTGTAGTGTGTATGAAAAAAAGCAGCGAACGATTCGACCTAAACAAGCTGACTTGCCCCCCCTAGGCCAGAAGCTGGGTACGCCCATGTCTGGTTATTTTTACACAAATAATGTACACTCATACTCATTTATTTTCACCGTGGAATCATTTGTGAATACTTAGTTATGTCAAATTTACATTTACATTATGTTATTACAATAATTATGTAGGTACTTATAATTACATTACACAAGAATAGCAGCGTTAAGTTAATGCTTAAAATTAATTATAATGTCACATAATTCAATTTTAATGTCACATTAAATTAAAATATAATTAAACTAGCAGCCCGTCCCGGCTTCGCACGGGGTAGTGACATAACTACAATAGTTGGACATATGCTACCGCGGAGTTTTTTGTATACATTATGATGTTTTTCAATATTGTTGTACATTATTTTGTTCTATCGCTAATAGTTTCGGCAGCGCATTCGACGAAAGACATTTTAAGACTCATTTTTCTACACCTTCGGTTACATTGTTCAAATTTTACCAAGGATCCCTAATTTTTTTCAAAATGAAATGTAGCCTATGTCAAATTGGAAGAATGTAGCATTCTATCGGTGAAAGAATTTTTTAAATCGGCCCAGTACTTTTTGAGCCTATTCATTACAAACATACAAACATAGGTACAAATCTTTCCTCTTTATAATATTAGTGTAGATGTAGATAATAGCTACTGTATAGTGGCATTGTCAAGAAATAGAATCGATGCGCTTCTACGCAATGTGGTTGGTATTTCCCACTGCCTCTAATCAAAGTTTTTAATATCCATTGAAGTTTCAAAACATTTCTCGCCTCCACGAATTTACGAATCCATTATCCAAAGTCAAAGCCAGAATTGAATTTAATTAAATAATTTCTTAGAAAAGCCACTTTTTAACAATAACTAGCTGCCGGCCCGCGGTTCACCCGCGTTGTTCCCGTTCCGTTACTCACTGCTAATATAGCATTCCATTGTTAAAGGAATTTTTAAAATCGGTTCAGTAATTGAGGCGTAATAGCGTAACAAACATACTTTGACTGACTTTCGCATTTATAATATTAGTAAGGATATAGCTGTGTCGACAGATGTTTTCCAGTCATGATTCACAATTTCACAATCAACTGTCAACGTAGTGGCAAAAATCCATAGAAAAATGTGGTTCATACTTGACTCTGGCAAATGCACAAGCCGTGCGAAGCCAAAAGAAGAGAAAAAAAAAAAATATAATATATGTGGTTCCATTTTTTCCTGATTGGAGGTCAATTGGCAGACCTTGGCATTTATTGAATAATCGCGCTGCACAATCTCCGTCTCTCTGCCTCGTAAATTGATAATACGTCCATCCTTGTTTTTGTGCCGATTTCAAAGACCTCGTCAGTTGATAATACAAATCTGGCTGTCCGATTCACGTCCTAATCGTTACTGTTTCGTTTCTAACCTCCAATTGTATAAATTAATTTTAGGGTTTTAATTTAATGTCAATATACTGTTTTTTTTAATTTAATTGACTGATGTAAAAATATCTGAAGGAACCGACTTCCATACTTTCGTCTCTTATTTATACCCTCCCATTTTAAAAAAGAAAGCCTGGTATGCAACGGCGAAGAAAAAAGTCACAGGAAATTAAAACACGCAACTTCGTTTTATATTTTTTCCAGTTATTTTGACTCAAACATCAAAAAATAAAACAAATTGATAATGTCCTCATGTCCTTCGGAAGTCCACCATATGATGTTACGACAAACGAAAGCTTTTTAATTAAAAAAAAATAAAGAATTGCGTTTCTTGCATGAGAAGGTTCTTGCATGATTACATATGTATACTTTTAATAATAATAAATAATAAACTTTTACACACTCATACCTCTGCACTAGGATTCCCTGTATCGCAGATGGCATGGACAAACGCAGAAACACAAGACTAACACCCAAGACCCGAGAACAAACTTCATGCTTACCACACAAAGTGTGCCCCGGCCGGGAATCGAACCCGGGACCCCTCGCTTCGAAGGCAGGGCTACTACCAACTAAGCCACGGAGCCGTCAATACTATTGTACATACAGGTCTCCAAACTTTTTGTCTTGTAGATATTTTACCTTGGATTGCTTGCTATAATATGTTTTTCGGTTTTGATTAGAGTAGTATTGATTAGATTGGGTATTGGTAATATTTATTTTTTTCAAATTTATATAGATGTGTATGGTTTAACAAAGTTGTGTCTAATTAAAAAGTGTACTTAAATCTGTATTTCTGTTAATGGAAGCTAAAATTTAATTACCGACCTGCCTAAGTAATCTTTCTGGCGTTCCTAAAGTAACAGCCGAATCTATACTATATTATTATAATATAATAAAGCTAAAGAGTTTGTTTGTTTGTTTGAACACGCTTATCTCTGGAACTACCATGTCGGATTTTACCTTATCAGCCTCTAATGTTCCCACTGCAGGAGCACCGGTCTACTCTCGATAATTGAGAGTGAAAGGGCTCTTATCTGCCACGGGAGCCCAATCCGGATTGGTAGATGTCACATGTCGTTGAATTTTAATAAATTATTTTTGTGTATTATAGCCACATTCGTGAGGAAGGCTATGGGTCTAGCATTACACTAAAGTTCTTGGTTAGCCTTACATATTGATATTTGTAAAGTAAGTCGGAAGAAAAAGCGCTGTCGAACTGCTTGATCCGCGTGCGCTGGGGTAATGGCTATTTATACGTAAGTAATCTCCAATAGCATGCAATAGAAAGTCTGCTCTTAGTGATTTCTTTAAATTATACGCGGGTGAAACTGCGGCGCACAGCTAGTAAATAAATAATCATAAGCATGTTTAGATTGTAACAATGTAGAAAATGTAACATAAATTTGTATATTACTTGTTTCTCTCATGAAAACATTGTAAAACATAACAATTGAGACAAAGAGACTGAAGTAGGGTTTGTCAATATTTAGGTTACATAACGCTGCGCGGTTACACAAATATACTGAGCTGAAATAATTAACTTTATAATATATTTACCTGTAAATAAGCAAGATAAATAATATTGAAATTAAGATAGAAACACTCAAAGGGTAGCTTAACAAGCTTCTTTGTCAAATTGATTGAATTATGCAAGTATTCGTATGGGTCTTCTTATACTTCGAAGCGGATCCGTTTTCTGTGGTTTATGGGCGGCAGTAACCTCTTAACATCAAGTGGACTGTTTGGATATCCCGTCACATAAGAGTCACACAAAAAATAACTTTACGAGATATTGTTACCTATAACATAACGATGTATTGTATTAAAGAAAAGTGTAGTTTTAACATTGGTTTTAAATCTTAATTAAAACTGAGTTAGATACACGACAGTTTCCCCGAAGGGTTAGGCTAAGCGTTAGTAGTTCATAGAGACCTTCAGGACCCGATAGAAGATTGAGTGGGGGCTCTGGTTGCACTGCTTATCGGTCCCAGGGAAAGCTGGGGTTTAGCTGTGAGACCTTGATTCTCAAAAGAAATGACATTTCACTATATGAGAAATATATAATTGGTAATTAAAAGATTAGCAGTAAGTAAACAAATCGGATGGAAAATAAACTAACACATAATTGTTTTAATAGGACAACCGGTGTATCTGTTGCAGATTCCTCTTCATCAACAAAAAAGCGTCTTTAGCTGGCCAGTTTTCAAAGTAACTTTTAATTGTGGTTATGTCATGGACGTCGTAACCTACTCGTATCAGCAATGAGATACCAACAGAGACCGTGTCGACTCCAATGATTTCAATTGGTCCAAATTATTTTTATTGTCTCAGCAATAGAGCAATAATATAGAGCAATCATTTTCGTTGTTTTTCGATGGGTCTTGATTGGGGGGTCAATGAGACTGAATGTGTTTATTACGAACTGGCTGACCTGACAGATGCTTTCGTGTCTTCATACACAATTTGACAATCTATCGAAAACTCATTGGTGAACTTGTGGGTTTGAACCAGTAACCTGCAGATTGAAAGTCACCCCTGGTCCACCACGCTTGCTTGCTATGCTTGTTAATCTGATATAATTATATCACGACAAATATATTCCCATTGTGCAGGCTAGATTAAATATTAATTATGTATTATTGAAAGAATACACAAAGACTTATAGTAAAATTTTTAAGCAAGTAACTATAATGGCAAAAAGAAACTCATTAAGAGATAAGGTATTGCAGTCTGACAATATTATTAAAACAACCTGGACAATAATTAAAGAAGTCACTGGTAAATCAGTTAATCAGGCGACAGACACGTTAAGCCTACGATTACCAGAAGGTGACATAATTCATGATAAGATGACAGTTGCCAACTATTTTAATAATTTCTTTGTTAATATTTCAGAACAATCTACTAAGTCTCTACGTTCAGATCTTCAAACATCTTTAATCTATGTAGAAAAATTTATTGCAGATAATGAAATTACGATAATAGGTAACAATAATATATTTCATGAAACACATTTTCATGAAATTTTTAAAATAATTAAAAACGTAAAGTCTAAGACATCAACTGACTTCTGGCAAATGTCTTCCAAAATCATCAAGTCTCTTGTCGATGAGATAACTGTTCCGCTTACAATTACAATTAACAACTGCTTTGCATCTGGCACTTTCCCAGACTTGCTCAAGCTAGCTAAAGTCATACCTCTACATAAAAAAGGGGGTTTTCATGACGCACAAAACTATAGACCTATTTCACTTCTTCCTGTTTTCAGCAAAATAATTGAAAGACTTATGTATGACAGGCTGGAAAAATATCTTTGGCAAAATAAAATTTTGAATACCAGGCAATTTGGTTTCCGCAAAAGTCTATCAACGAATGATGCGTTATCGGCTATAGTTGAAAACATTCTCCATGCACTAGATTCAAAGCTTAAAACATGTGGCTTATTTTGTGACCTATCAAAGGCATTTGACTGTGTCAGTCATGAAATCCTCCTAGGCAAACTTAAGCAATATGGTGTTAACGACGTGGATCTACTTCTATGCCAGTCTTACCTTAAGTCAAGAAAGCAAATTGTAAATATTAATGGAGTTTGTTCCAATGCCGAGAACATCAAATACGGTGTGCCGCAAGGGTCAATACTTGGACCTCTATTTTTTTTAATTTATATTAATGTCATTAGTGCATGTATTATTGATGACAATATTGACTTATATATGTTTGCCGATGACATTTCTTTGATTATTAATTCTAATCAAAAAGATGACATACCTCACAAAATTTCTATGGTAATTGACAAATTAACACATTGGTTTGAATGTAATAATCTTTTGCTCAACACTAATAAAACTAATCTTATATATTTTTCTTTGACCCAAAATATGACTAATAAACAACAAATGAGTGATACATGTAGTAATTTAGGCATCCAACTTATTGACCATGTGAAATTTCTTGGCATAGAGGTAGATTCGAAATTAATGTGGAAATCACATATAGAAGGACTAGCAAGTAGATTAAGCTCTGCTTGTTATGCCATTAAGAAAGTTCGAGAACTTTGTGGTCTGGATGCTGCCAAAACGGTATATTTTGCGTACTTCCACAGTATTATGCAATATGGAATATTAGTTTGGGGAAACGGGGCAGACATTCTTAGAATATTTAGGCTTCAAAAAAGAGCCATTCGATCAATTGTTGGTCTCAAAACCAAAGACTCATGTCGTAAGGTGTTCGCAAAGTTAGGCGTAAACACGTTCAGTGGTGAATACATTTTACAGTGTTTAATTTATGTAAAAAAAAATATTACAAGTTTTTTGACGCTATCTTCTTTGCACCATTATTCTACCAGACATGGTGGCAACATTCAGCACCCAAAGTGCCGAACCAGTAAATTGTCAAAAAGTTACATTTGCAATGGTATTAAACTTTACAATAAACTCGACAATGAAGTTAAAGATATGTGTTATGACTCATTTAAGAGAACAGTTAAAGAAATTCTTATTCGTAAAAGTTATTATACACTCATTGAAGCTCTGGAAGAAAAACATATTTCATAGGTAACATTTTATTTTATTTTCATATTTTGACTTACTCCTATTTTGTTGTTGTTTTATTTGTATTAATAATCTGACAATGCCCCTTTACAGCTGATAAATTAATGAATAGTAATAATATTTAACTTTTATAAATTTCCTATGTGATTATATTTTTATTTCTTTTTACCTTTTGACATTTTGTTTGGCTTACTTTTAGTATACACTGTAATTGACAATGCCAGTATAAAGCAGCTAAATTAAATAACAACGATTATATTTAATCTATAGGTGTAATTGACATCTAAATTTATTTGACATGCCATCATACTTTATGTATTGTTGAAATTTTAATGTATTATTTATTTATTTCTTGACAATGCCACTATACAGCAGCCATTTTTTAATTATATTTTATTTTTAATGTAAAATTGTATATCTATTATTTTAAGTATTTCTATGACGCTACTATGCTTGTCTATTTTAATTTAGTTTATAAGATAGTACTGTAATATTGTAATGAAATTTTAAATTTGACATAACCAAGTGTTCGCTATATGATCCTACGGTGAAAATAAATGAGTATGAGTATGAGTATGAGTATACAATCTAATTGTAAGAGGATGATTTTTTTGTTACCTCTGAATATCTTGTATATTGTGTTATAAATATGAAAACTATTATGGTTATAAACATTATTATTAGTGTTACCGAGATATCGGGAGTCAACAAAACTCACAAATCATGGTAAATATATCGGTAACCGAATAATAATGCATAAGTATTCCGTACTTAAATTAATGCTCAGTGAAACGTTAAATTGAATTGTACGTAAATTCTAGAACATACCTTCATTGAAATCGTTAGTACTTAAGTTTGGGGAGCGTCCAATTGACCATGATCCTCTGACATGTTGTTCCTTTGTAGAAATATTTTATTGAAACCCGACGCTAGCTAACGAAACGTGACGCGGGTTGAGTCAAATTAAATCGATCTATTTTTAACGGACTTTGTTACATAATAAGTGAAACACTCATTGATGACTTTATGGGTATGAACTCACGAACTTCAGATTGAAATGCAGCGTCTGTATCCGTGGGTACCACGCTGGTTCTATGTCTGGGTTAATATGTATTACCTGTATAAATTTACAATACAAAAATTCCATTTACAGAACTGGTAGGATATGGTTACTATAGTACAAGCCTTAGTTTGGGGATAGATGGCGCTGTGTGAAATATCCATGAGTATTTATTTATCTCTACATAATATACACCGTATTTGTCTGTCTGTTTTTACGCTAACTACTCCTAGCTTGACTAATTTTGATGAGGTTTTCACCATCATTTAGATAATTTGTCACGGAAGGTTTTAAATATAATACATGCATAATATAGTAGAGAAAATTCGAGAATTTTAGTAATTTGCAACGATGACGTAAAAAACATATATTTGGGCGCTTGCATTGCTAATGCTAACGAGATTACGAGATAATGAAAATGATGTAAAACGGGATTGTATTACGATCTACGTCACGCACAATGTACAACCGTGCGAAGCCGGGGCGGATGGCTAGTTTATACAAATATCTGAAACGTTAATTATGATGTCTGAAATCGTGGTCAAAGGTCTTTATTTCAACGTGACTCCCCAAATCGACTATATATTTTCGTATGGTAAATATTATTCGATCAATCAAGTTTTACCTATCGATTCAATAATTATCTATCGAGGCTTTAGTTCACCATTCAGAAGGCTTCACAATAGGCAGTGTGGTGACCCGGTCGCGAGGTCATCGGCCTCATCCCTTACACAACACAAGGGATGGGGTACATGAATGGCAGAAAATGATATTTTGATTTTACGTTTTTACCCATTTATTTCTAAAAATTTTTGAATCCGTTTATAACACTTAATGTTTGATTTCTTGATTATCAAATTTTGAGTTCAGTTTTGGGTAGGAGTTTTTACACCCTTGAGACGCTACACGTTTCTCCTAGGTGGTGCTAAAGGCACAAAAGTTTTAAATAGAACTTGTACCATTTCAGTCAGGGAAGTACACTCGGTAATCTGCTTCCTAGCAGTATTGCACTTACATTGCTGTGTTTTGGTGGAACGGTGTGGGTGCCGGTAAAATCACAGGTGCATGAGACGTCCCACGTTGGTTATATATAGTTTCTGATACCGATCTTCTGATTCCGTTGAAAATTAGTTAAATACATTAGTAAGAATTGTCTTACTTAATCAGTAGATTACCAATCAAGTGCCACAAAAAATGACGAGATGGCGCTGTATTCAATTTTCAGCATAGTTTATAAAAAACGTGTTTTTGTAAAAATACGCCCTTTTACAAACAATCGTTAGAGATACGCGAAATAAATAAATAAATATAATATAAAGAATTGCTCATTTAAAACTGCAACTGGTTAATCCATTTTGCATAATAATCAAATTGCGGGCCGCAATTGTGGTTTGTGCAATTGTGGCAAGGTACATTTAATTTGCTAGAAAATGTTTTGGTTTGAGGTTATATAATTGTTTTATCCCCATCACTACAAGGCATGGCGGTATTTTTATTCGTCTGAATGATACGACGCCACACATCCTGACCTATGACGGCCGAGAATTCCTTTAATTCTATGTATTGTAATATATATAGGAAAGTCAAAGCATTTATTAAAAAAAAATCATATTCAGGATTTTACATTTTGATGAGAATGACGGAATATTCTTTGAGAATGTCTTCTTACATTCTATTCTATTCTTATTTTCTTTTAAATGTTGCTTGTACAGTTTTTTTATTGTTTCAATGTTTTTTTTTTACTAGCACAGATTTGTATGGGCACTTAGCGGTTTTTGTAATCGTCTAAGACCGAAGAGACCATGGGGTTTGATTGCCAAATTGAAGCAATACATGATCATGAGTTTTTCATTATTATATTTTATTTCCTTTAAAACCAAAATTATAATGTGTGGATTATACATTAGCATGAGTACATAAAGACACACTCAGTCGATTCTCATTCAATGTCGTCTAGAATAGAAACGTGACTACATAGCGACCAAGTAAACAATCTAAACATCCCAAAGACAACAAAATTAAGTTCTATCAACATTTGCCTGTTATCTGGCAGAATGCGCGACAAGTTGATCTTTAAAAAAAAACAATGTCAGATTTCCCGCCGATTTGCGTCACTCCCCTAGCCCACTACGCATGTCTTGCCCAGTATCGAATGAGACGCGCTACTACTCGTAGCTTCACAAAATCTGACAGCACTATTGATTTTCCACGCTGCGTTCTAAATACGTATATTAATATTCTCCTGTGCTTGTGAATGTGAAAACTGGTGCTTTTGTTGATTTTTGATCGTTTATCATTACGGTAAGTAGATTTTGTGCCTATCGATTGGAAATGTTGCGATTTTTGGTGTCCGCGTACGTTTGTGGGTGCTCCGAAATTTGGTAGGGTTATTTTTCGGAGGTTGAGTGTAGGTATAAACAGCTATGTTAATAGTTGTTTTTGTTTACTGGCAATATTGATTGATGGTTTATGTTCCCCTTGTACTGTGGTGTAAAAAAGCATTATCTATTGCGAGCACGTATACATTAGCCCAGGTATAAGTTGTTAAAGAACTTTCTTGAACTGGAAATTTCAATATGCGTGTTGCGTAATTGTTTAATAATTGACCCGGTTGAAAACAAGTATATATTTAATGTTTTACGTCGTAAGTATCGATGAATATTAATATATTGACGTCCTTGATAACACTTGTTGATTCAATTTTTTTCTACGCTTGAATAAATACGCACTTGAATTTATACTATCAGGCATTATATTAAATTATTACCTACCTATATAAAATAATTCAGACGCGAAAATAATTATGCGTAGAAAATGCCCGAAATAACCAATAATTTTCTGTCTTGTTGCAAATTAATAAACGTTTTGTGGAAGGTAGCTAACATTATTTTGGTAGATCGATCGATTCAACTCACGATTTGAAAAATTAAACACTTATGCTTTTGTAGTAAAGCCTAGACAATGAGAACTGTCTTGGTATTAAGCTTAGTTGTTAGTACCTCGCTCGTTTTGGGTTTCGATTCCCAACCTCGACACACTTTGTGGGGTGAGCATTAAGTTTGTTCTCCGGTCTTAGGTGTTTGTGATAAATTTGTATGAAAATTTTTAGCTATTGTGACGGTTTTGCAGACCCTTTTCCTTATTCACCTCCACCCGTGAGTATATATAACCATAAACCCACCGACAAAGCCGTAAACTTAACTAGCCATTGCATAGATAGTAACTTAACTAGCCATTGCATAGATAGTAACTTATCTAGCCATTGGCTAGATAGTAACTTATCTAGCCATTGAAATGAATAGAAGAAATGCAGACGATCATAATTTTTTTCTTTATTTTCACGTGACTGTATTGTGTGTAATGAATCCTGCCTTCGAATCGTTATGGCGGGTTCTATTGCAGATCGGGGCAAACTTTGTGTGGTAATCCAACTTTGTTCTCAGGTTTTGGGTGTTTGTGTCGTGAGATTGTGTGCTCCTTCACAAAGTATCGTAGTGTGTAAAGTAAATAAGTTAAATCACTAAAACCATAACCATAAAACCATTTTGGGGGTGCAGTTGCTCGCGTCCATAGGAGTGTAACCTTTGATTCCCTCCACGTACCCCCTGGGTGGTGCTAAAGAAGCATTCAAAAGTAGAAGTAGAACTTGTACCAAGTTCGTCCGGAGAAGAACTGCCATCACATCCGGAATCTGCCGCCAAGCAGTAGTGGTTGCATTACTTTGTTCCGGTGGAAGGGTGTGGCTGCCGGTGAAATCACTTACGCATGAGACGTATCATCCCCGTCTCGAGTGATGGACGCAGCAGGATGAATGCGACTCAAGACTTGGATCTCATATTGAGTCGCACGCATTACTGTTGTCACGGGCGGGGGTCACCACTTACCATCAGGTGGGCCCTCAACTCGTTCCGTCACTTATTCACATTAAAAAAAAGGCGGCTTTATCCACTTAACATCAATTGGTAACTTTGTTTACAAAAGTATCAATCAACAAGATATCGTATCAATCGACGTAAAATATATCGGCGGTTATGTAATTGGAAGAATTAACCACTTAATTGGTTAAGTCTATTACGTAATGGTCTATGGCGTGCATCACGTGTCTATGCTCTAATTACTGAGTCGACCTTCGAACTCGTAACTTAATTAGACCTAAAATACGTCGACGATCTAGCCCTGGTCATTTGCTAAAGTACTTTATATGATCCAATTAGCTATTTTATGGCCTATAAATCCGTTTTTTTGCTTACATGTGGGTTTTATTTTTAGAATTATGAGTCCATACCATAGACCCAACAGATGGTTTTCGTCTTGATTAATTATTTATTTAATTAGCACGGTTCAGACCACCTAAACTAATTCACAAATTAAAAAAATATATAGTAAAAAATCAAATAACTACAATACATATGTACATTTCAAATTCAATTCTATGTACAAGTCCTAAGTCATAAATACTTGGACATGTCAATTTATTTTTTTAAATAAATAAGTAAGTACCTACGAGAGCATGCGTTCTTAAAACTAAGTTAAGCGCTTGTTGAAACCCTATCCGACCTTCAATGGGAAGAATAAGCAAGAAACCCCTAATGGAAGGAATAGGGACAGGTTTTATTCTATAGATTCTATAATATAACAACAAATAATCAATTAAAAACTTGATTTAATATGTTAACTGTATAAATGTAATATAAATTATCGTGGACATTTCACACAGCGCTATCTAGCTCCAAACTAAGCATAGTTTCCAAGCATAACCAGCTCACTGATAGAATATTTTTTATTTTTTTATAAATGCATACATGTCATACATATTAACACAGATCAAACATCGATATTCGTCACACAAATGTTTGTTCTGGGTGGGAATCGAACCGACGACCTACACCGTAGAAATTAGTGCCAAATTAAAATGTGGGGTTGTTTTAAGCTTTCTTTGAACCAGCAAACACGGTCATTATCTCTGACGCTGGCAGCTTATTGACGAATGGGGAATATAAAAAACTCTTGCGCATCACGTTGTTTTAACGTCCAAATTTAACTCGTAGAGCCTCTACGGTGTAGGCAAATCGTAGCGACGTAGATAATGACTAATTCAATTTGTATGCGGTTTCCTTTACGAAGGTCAAGATATTGCTTCAGTGTTCCGGATATCAGTGTTGCTATTTTACGATGTTAAATTACGTATATTTTTAGATCAATGTTACGTTAGAATAACGGCAGTTCATGGCGTAGAGGCGCGAAGAATTTATATGACGTGTTATTTTACGCGTTACTCGTTCACACCGAAACTGTTTGCAGGACCGTATTTGTTAGATTTTATTTGGTTTTGTGTATAGTAAGCGATTTTGTCGTTTTTTATGTTAATTAGTGAAAGATTATCTGACAGTCCACCTGACATTGAGTGGTTACTACCGCCTATAACCAATACAAAAACGGTTCGGTCGCATCGCGCCCGTTACTCTGAGGTGGGGTTGTTACATCTCATGCTCTCATGTATTCACCGGAACATATGAGAGTGCAGGTTTAAGTTTTTTCAAGTTTTAAATCGGATAGGGTTTGAACAAGCGCTAAACTTAGTTTTAAGAACGCATGCTTTCGTTGGTACATAATTATTAATAAAAAAAGAAAGAAATTGACGTTTCCAAGTAATTTTTAAGAATTCAACGGATATAAAGATTTTTGACTTGTGACTGACTTCAATTCGCCGTGAGATGAATGAATGAATGACATTTTATTTTACTCACACAACATATAAACACAAATACAGACGGAGATATAAAAAACATACGTCGCACCTTTTATAATTCTTTCATTCATTCATTCAAAAAATATCCTTTCAAATAAAAAAGAATTTTCCTAATCGCTTAATAAATGACAGAGACCTGAAAACATAAAAAAAAAACAAGCGTATAGATAATTTCCTCTGGTAGTTGGTTGAAAGAACTCTTCCTCATGTATCTGACCGTATTTCATACGCTCCAAAGTTGACGTCATGACGTGCATTCACCCCAACTTAGCTATAAATAACCGTAGATAGCGGCTAGATTTATAGCCTGCTTATAATAACCTCAGGTATTACCTACGAGGTTTCTACGTAAATGCTTAGGGGAAATAATTTTCATTATAGTGATACTGAATAGCTGAATACCCCTAACCTAATTTAAATTCTCTTTGTGTGGGTGACAATGAAGCTTGTAGTATTTTGAATATACCTTATGTCTTTATTTGATGTCCTGGATCTTGATTCCTGACGTTGATTATGTAGCATGGAAACTCCATGCGACTTGAAGATGGGTGTCCCATTCGATCGACGCATAATCACATTAATTTTATAAGTGTAAAAGTTGGTATGTGTGTGTGTATCTTTGTTACTCCTTCACGCTCAAACAACTCGACGGATTTGGATGAAATTTGGTGCCAAGACAGCTTATCCTGACTTACTTCTGATCCCGAAAAACCGTAACATCGCAAGGCGCAGCTTGTATTAAATGAGACTGTATGGACGACCACCTACTAAAGAATTTATCATGTCACCTTGAATAGTTTACATTTCTAACGAGCTGTATCGATTTATGCAGTCCTAGTAAACATTAACAATGTATGCTGACCTCGGGGGAATAGTGGTTTGAAACTTCCTGGCTTGTGGTTCAAATAATATGCAAATAACGTGAGCATAGTTGATAGCAAGTAAATTACACAAGCAAACATCTACTTTTAGGAGCATGTCGTCCACGCGAGATCCATGAATGGCGAAACGGAATTTAGAATATAAAAAAAATCGACTTTTATACTTGTATCCCTGATTTCTCGGGGAGGCTCTTAGGGGGGCTAGGACTCTACACCCAATCATTTAAAAGAGATATCAAAATCGGTTTGCAACGGGCGAAGGAAAAACTCACAGGAAAGCGAAATATTCATTTGACAATCAAAGTATTGAACCGATTTTGCCTAAAATTTTATGGGACCAATATGAAAGTATATCCTTTCAAATAAAAGAATAATTTTTTATATCGGTTGATAAATGACGGAGATGCGAGGTAGCAAACATAAAAAAAATAATCGATGGAATAATTAAAGTTGTACTGCTAGGTTGTTATAGGTTGAAGTAGAAGAAATGTAATTGTACCGAAAGTGCACCTCTGCTCGCCACTTTAGTAGGAGAGAACAACACCAGGCATTTCGAAATCTAATGGTGACGTGGGCGATACTTATTTCGTCATTCCACTATCGACGAATCTTTTTTGTGGAAATACGTACTCTTTGGTGCGCTTTAGTAAGGAGTGTTAAATGCTAGCTGAGCCAATAGATGTTTTTCTGTCTAGATTCACAATTGCACAATCACTTGTTAAACGACAGTTAAAATCTCATAGAAAAATTTTAATAGCGGCAACAGAAACACACCATCTGTGTAAATTAAACAACTATCACGGCTCATGAGATACAGCCTGGTGACAGACGGACAGACGGACAGATAGACAGATATACGGACAGCGGAGTCTTAATATTAGGGTCCCGTTTTACCCTTTGGCTTCACCCTAAAAAAAAACCACCATTGTTTGTATCCACCGATAAAGGGATCCATTTCCAAAAACCAAAAAAATTATTAGCTGCTGATGAAAGTGTACAGAGACAAGAAAAAAAGTATAATATATTTCGAACCTGATTTTCTTTGTTTCATATGTTGTCGGTTGATAAATGTTTATTACCTACATAATAAAACAGTATATCTTCCGGAAAATTCACAATTACGCCGCCAAATATGCTTTCTCAATAAACTTAGCAGCTGTATCAACCTATATTAAGCTTAGCATTCATCCAAAATAACTGAAGTGCCGGTTTTAACTCTCATTTAGTCTAATTTCGTCATCGGCTCGAGCCGATTAAACCTTGATCAGAGTTAAACATAAATACAGAAATGCACGTGACTTATTTATAATATCGAAATATCTTTGTGGTTAGCAGTTTTAGTATTTCATCGCAACGGCCACATTTTTAATTTTTGGTTAAAAAAGGTGACCGAATTGGCAACATAAAGTTTTACAGGTCAAGTGGTTGCATCCGCCCAATATAAGAGCGACCTACAACCAACCAATACAACCTAGGTCCCCTTCATAACTCAATATGATTTGAATATGAATTTTCACGCAACCTATTTTTCTAAGTGGGATAGAATTGGCCAATTCGAATTTATATTCCCTGTGGTATTTCTGAATCTGTTGTTATAATAGGCACTCGTACCCGTTCCATCTATTCACGTAAAATCAAGATCTTTTTCTGGAAATATCAGCCGCTTTTTCACTGACAAAGGCCTACGTGATCTCATACACAAGAACATCAAGACCTCTTGTACTGTTCAGTAATGCCAGCGTTGTTTGAAGACGAAGTGCACACATGAGCGACATTTGCCTGTTTTGACGGTTCCGTAGCTTAGTTGGTTGGCCTGCCTTCGAAGCCTGTCCGAGTTTCGATTCCCGGCCAAGGCAATAACAATGTACTATGTAAGTCAATTGTTTGTTGGCCGTAAAATTACAAGTCTGTGTCTGTCAAATTACCTAAAAAGAACTGTAAGCATAAGCGGGCACAAATTTTTTCTTTACTTCGGCGGATTACAAAAGTCCAAAAAAGTCCAGTTATTTTGTTTTTTTTTTATAACCAAACTACAGAAACGATTTTGAAAAACATTGTATGGGTCCAATATGAAAGAATATTTTTTCCAAAAAAAAAAACCAAATCAGTTGATAAATGGCGCAGTAAAAGCATAAAAAAAATACAACCGAATTGATCTTTCTCTAGAAGTTGGCAATGGTGAAGTAATTTTCAGTTTTTTCCACAACAGTACTTGGTACATACTATTTGTTAATCTTTATCGGTTCGAATCAATTACAGAGGAAATAGGCCTGACCCAGTATCTCGCTCTGTGTTCCTGTTTCGAGGGTTTGGGTCACGGGTACCGACCAAATTGGCCACGTGAACGTCCATCTTCATTTATCAAGAGGATGTACCATACCCTTATATATACCATGATTTTGTCCATCCAATGGTTGGTAGGAATGGTAGGAAGAGATGGCTCTTAGCGATAAAGAAAAAGTTGATGATTTTCGTATTTTTGTAATGTTATTCTATACTATTATTCCTGTTTAAAAATTTTAAACACCACGTTCTCGAAACAGTGAAAAATAACATCGTCAGGAAACCGGCATGTCTTAGAACCAAAAATTCGAAGACATGTGACATCTAGCAATACGGATTGGGCTCCCGTGGCAGATCAAAGCCACTTGACGCTTCATTAACGAGAGTAAACCGGTGTCCCTGCAGTGGGAACATTAGAGGCTGATACGGATATAAGTTGAAGGAACAGCTATAAATTAGGTGGGAAATCTTATGAAACAATGAGCATTGAGTTTTGAGTTGTGAGTTATGATGGTGAGGTGAAACACAGACGGATTTTTGTATCTGCGTCATGTTTACAAGTCTGCCTGCATTCTAAAAAAAGTTTTATTACGAATTGCGTAGCGGCATGTGTATGCGTCCCGCAAATAATATTTTTATATTGGCGCTGAAACCGCATTTAGACGTCGGCATCCGATGTTTGCATAAATTATGTAGGTAATCATATATATTGGCGATCAAAGAACAATGGAACGCAAAGTCTGACTTTTTAACCGGCCTCAAAAAAGGAAGAGCTTCTCAATTTAGGTGTAGTTTTATTCATTTTTGGGGGTAGGTACAGTTGCGTCCCTGGTGAACCCCCTGGGGGACAAGTTGCACCCAGGTAGAACGGATTCATAGGGATACTCACCTACGGCCGCGAGCAACGAGATCCCCATTACATTTTACAACTGCAATTATTCGATTATATGCGAAATATATCTGTTTTATGGGCGACCATGCGAAACTAACACAAACGTAGTACATACACAAGGGTTATTTCTTACCTGAAAAACCTGAACCTTCTACCTAAACCTTCTACCTGAAAAAAAATTCCGATGAAAATCCTGATGAAAATATCGAAAGTGCGTGATTCGAAACCGTACTAAGCAATAACTAATGTTCAGTGAAAGAAATGCCAGATTAATGGGTGGCCCAATACAAATTGGAGTCATTAACTTCAACTATGAGAGTCGATCAATCATTTTATTGTTCTGATTGCTAAGGCTTCGTCTGGTATAACCGAAAGAGAACGAACGCGCGCAAATCAGAATGCGGTATGTAGGTCAGTGTTGCTTGGACGTAATAACTTACCTAGTTTTAGTTTAATGAACTACTTGGTGACCGTTTTGAAACCTAGCTTAGTTCCAGAGGATTTGAAAAATCATCTTCGAAGATTTTGGCAACAAGATAATTAAATCTAAACTAATATTATAAAGAGCAATGATTTGATTGTATGTTTGTTTTTAATGGATAAACTCAAAAACTATTGTTCCGATTTTCAAAAACTCGTTCACCTGTTATCAATGTGTAAAATAGGCTGAATTTATGACAAAAACCGTAATCCTACGAAAATTGCAATATTTTAACCTAAGGTATCAAAATTTTGTTTATAAAAGTCGCTATTTGGCGCCGCTATTTGTCGCTCCGCGAAAGCTTTTTTTAAGATTTAAAACAATCTACATGTTTAAAGAGCTCCCACAAAAATGTCTGCGAGGCTGTATGTAATTAAGTCACAATAACTCTTTTTCAAATTAGACAATTATTACAGGTAGAATCGAATTCTACCTGTATTCGAATGCGATTAATTCGATCCTTATCCAACTAAATACAAGGTGTCTCGAAAGAAAGTTTATATTTATTTAGCTTACTGCGTGAACGCAACGAATTCGAGGGCCGCGGGGATTATGTCAATCCGTAGCCAGGCTCTTGGGAAGTTTTATAATCAACACGTAAACTTCTCTTTAAATTATTCGAATCGGACCTTTCCTTTAAAAGTTACGACGGGTATAAAAATGGTAAAAGTAAAAAAATGCCGCGGTGTGAGCTAACATCCCTACACTTAGCCTATTAGCACATTTTATTTGCTAGACTTGAACTTTGTTTCTAGAATTAAAAATCTTAATTTCACCTGTGCTAAGCCGGAGCGATTCGCTATTGAGTTAAAAGTAAGGTCGGTAAAATTATACAATATTATATCAGGGTGTATGACCACGCAATGGCAATAAGATTTCCCGCTAGGCGGTAAAAGTTGTTTTTTTTCTACGTCAACTATTCAATCAATAAATCACCTTAAAGTTATCAAGCAGTAGCCACTTCTTTATTCAGCAATTTCATTCGTTAAGCTAAGTCCACCAACCACGATACCTTCCACAAAACATGCCACATGGAAGTTCCCGACATAATTTTACATCAATGCTCGCACAAACCGAAAAGAAATCACGAAAAGATTATAAAACTGACATCCAACCGTAACAGGCATACGTTCGGCAAAATTTTATGCGCATCTTTATTTAAGCCGTTCGATCGATGAAGACGGCACGCCACAACGATATAAATTGCTTTTTTATACCACTAGAAGAACGGTGCATGGTTTGCAAGCAGTCATTCTTGGCTGCCAGCAGACTACACCCGTCTCGCCCATGGCGGGGCGGTTCCATAGAACGAGCTCAGTTGAAGTTACCGAGCTGCACAAAGAACGTCCGTTACGCGCAAAAAGTGTTAGCTTAGCTGAACGACCGCAGTCCAAGTATGGCCGAACCATACACAGCGCGGACACAAACCGTATCCGCTTCTCGGACAAACAGTTTTACCCGCGCCAATCCACTGAATCCAAATCTCGCCGCTCCAGTGATTCATCCATCAAACCAAATCGAAAAATCACCGGAAAAATACCCTTGGCAATTAATGTCCAAACACTTTCTATACCTATGAAATATGCGGATAATCCAAAACCTAAACACTCAACCTCCAAACACATTCGCCAGATCGATAATAAGTCTACTCTTCCAAAACAGGTCGACAACAAGAGGCTGTGCGCGGCCGGCGCGAAAGAGACGGAGAACAAGCTTCTGTTGCAGATCAGTGAAGCCGAGCAAGTGTCCGACTTTGAAAGGATTCTTAATTCTAATGCAATACTGTCGGAGCGTCAGGGTCAAGTGTGGCGTGGTTGCGCCGCGCACAAATCATCGGCATCTGTGGTCCCGCGGCCTCGCTCTACCTACTCCCTCTACGCCGTGAGTCAGACTTATCACTATCTCTTTCGACAGCATGAGGAATCCCTCCAGCCGCTGATTGACGAGTACCGCCAGGCTACAGCCGAAAACCAACCCAGCCCTCAAACTAGTCTACTTGACAAAAACTGGTTCGAAAATCTCCAAGATCTCTCCGAGTTTTACGAAGACGATCAGGCATTGAAGAAGGAAGTTGAAAATATAACTGATCGTATTATATCAGAAGAAATCACTGAGGGTGCGGAACCTAACAAGCATCACAAATATTTCAATGTCAACTTAGCCGACTTGTTCGGACTTCGAGTAAACGGGGAAGGCTTCTCGCCTAATCGTGATGAGCTTGGAAATTCTCCAGACGTAGAAAAGGATCAAGAGGAGGAATGGCGAACGAGTATGAGCGCAAATCCCGATGATCGCCAGAATCCACAAGAAAACGTGGACTGTCTCGCACAAAACCTGGATTCTGTGAAAATCGATGATGCTAAGGTACCAACGATAACCTTCAGCAATTGTTCTGACGGGTGCGCCAGAAGTGAGCATCCGAACAATACGGACGTCGAAATCCACTTGGCTGTGCCCTCCATTAACAGTGACGAGGCCCGCCCGCCGATGATGTGATCGCCTTTGTAGCCTATAACAACAATAAACTGAACAAAATGTTGGCTATTGAGCCGGAACAGTCTATTGCCAAAGAAGCCCCGAAGGTAGAACCGACTACATCCCAAAGAACTCTGACGCGATCGAGCGCCGTCAGTCAAAAATCAATCGAAATTTCGGTGAATCCAGAAGAGTCTAATAATCCTCTGCACAGATCCAGATTAGCCCCGGTTCGATCGTCTTCGGAACAATCATCGGGGAAAAAGATTCTCAGTTTGAGGAAGACAAAAAACTGTTCGATAGAGTCAACCATGAGCTTACCGAACCAAAAGTCTTTGGAGAAGAAGCATGGGAGCTTGAGGCATCAGAAGGCTATTGCTGCCCAATCAGACATAACGCTAAGCACTCAAGCTTCGATCTCCGACGATAGGAAAGCGTTGAGGGAGGCGTTGTATCAGGGTATATTCCATAGACACAGGAGAACAATTTTCGCTGTAGGCTCATTCTTAAGGATGCTGAAGAGTAAAACGTCCAACTACGACTCGATAAGGTCTGATTCAGACGAAATTTAGTGTATGAAACATTGGTGCAGACTGATCGTGCTTTTTAAGGAGAGAGTTCATGTTGTTAGGTTTAAGTGTTTATGTTTTTGTATTAAAATGTTCCTAATTAGTTGTGACTGATTGTTTTAGTTGTGGACCCTGCTTATGAGTAGTTTCACAATGGTTGTCAGTAATCTTACGGTAATATTGTAATCTGTTGTTCTCAAGTTGATTAACAACGCATTTAGAACATTCGTTTGGCCTTTGTAATGAGAAAATTTCATAAAATCATGCTCAAAATACCAAAATTACCATCGCTTTAGAAAAATACACATTTTTAAACCATAAAAACAGAATAGACCATGGCAATAAATCTTTAAAAGGAATGTCAATAGCCAATCAGCCGTAACGAATTTGTTCAGCAGAGCATCGATACCATCTGAATGAATTGTGGGTAAAAGTAATAAATACGATGCTCGACATCCTATTACCATATTGCGTGCTGTCAAGGGCATACTACCACTACGAGCCACCTTGACTTCACACAAAATAGTTTGGTGAAATACTTCGTTTCAATTAACAGCTTTGATTGTTACATTATGTAACATTATCGCCAACACGAATATTTCAATACATTCCTTCATTAGTCTAGTTTTTTAATTATACGACATTATTTCGAAATGAAGGTAGTTTAGAAAATAATGTTTGGTTTCGATTTTTATCGCGTTGTAAAAAATAAATCGATGTAACATTAATGAAAACTAAGCATTCATTTTATTGTGTATTACAAAAATAATGGTCAATAGAAATATAAAAATCATTGAAAGAGAACACCAATGAAATTCAAAAAGACACGTTAGCTGATTTATTTGAAGACATGAAGTTTTCAAATTGAAATAGTAGTTCTAAAACGATCGCATTAACAAAAATTTCATAATATACAGGTGCCATACGACTTAAAGAATCCATAAAAATGAATACTTACAATTCTGCGACGTCAACTATTAAATGAATAAAATGTTACTAAGACAGGCTCTTATATCTTTTGACACGATACCAGACACACAAAACCCTTGAATTTATACGCCATCCCTTATTTTGTCGGGGTGAAAACTCTATATTGAGGTCAAATTGAACCAGTTTATATACCTAGTTTATATGTATTGAAATAGTTATAAATCGATATCTCTGTGCTTTGAAATCGGGACACGAAAGATATAGTGTTAAAATTTATTGCTTCTTATTTCTTATAAGAAGAAAAAATAAGTTTAAATACTTTTTACTTAATAGTAAAAAAGTATCTAATAATATGTGTTAATTCATTAAAGTAATGGTATTTTTATTTCTTTTTTTTAACTTTCGCGATCGACATCCATTTAATAAACTTCCTTAACGTGTTGCAACACGCTTCGAAACGTTTGGAATGATTGATATGCTTAAGTTATTCGTTTCTTACACTAATTGTGTAAGATTACAAAGTAACTATTTCACAGCCTTGATTAAACATTTATTGTTTACAAAATTGTCTAAATGCGTTGTTAAACCATTATGATAGAATAAAATAATTACATGTAAACTGTCGTATTTCAAGAAATATTGTGATTGGAATATCAACTAATATACTCTGATACAAGCCCTGTCCACGACGAGTCCCAGATGCAAACTTTGTGATTGTGAACATGTGTGTTCTCGGATCTTGGTTTGTTTTGTCAGTAGTGTATCCATATATATCAAATATGTAAGTGATCAATACGAAAGTGATGATTTATAATTTTTCATCATTAAGCTTAGCATCATAATAGTAGTTGCCGTTAATTCATGATGGTTTAGAATCAATGTTTGCTTCCAACGAGGCGACAGAATCGAATATAAATGTTCCCCATTCCATGCCCCAGGAATGCAGGCCTTTGATTGCCTAGGGTTGCTGGCTTTAACCATGTAAAAAATAAGTTTGATACTTTTTTGTTGGATTTCGTTGTAATATTTCTTTAAATACGACTTATTACGAAGCTTTTGAACTAGGAGCTTAAAACAATATACGTAGAAAATCATATTAACTAGTTGTCGATATGTTAGAAGTTTTTAATTTATTTGCGATTGGTGTTAGTTTTAAGACGGGTATTGACTGCGAAAATCGTTCCCATTATAAATTTTACTTTATACACTATCATGAAGTTAAACAGTGTTGTAGAGTTACATAACTTGAAATGTCAAGTTTACCCCAGTTTACCAAGCTATATGAAAGTTTGATTGGATTTTCCAAAGCATTGGAAAATTGGTGCCAGCCAGAATCAGAATTATCTTTATCTTTTTCTGTTTTGATTAACAATGTATATTGTTATTCCTCTACACCAAAGATATTATATAAAAAGAGGTAGATAAGTTACTTGCGCTTAAAAATTGACACCCAAAAACTAGGATAATCAGCGCACATGAGCTCAGTCCCGCGAAAGCGTTGGCATCGTTGACTGTGTGTGTTTGTTTCCGATAATTATCTCTACACTCTATCTCTCTTTCCTTCCAGAAAGCCGAAATTAAACAGAAAGTTAATTATGGCTTTCTAGAAGTGTTATGATAATATTTCTAACAAAGAAAGGCATTAAAAACATTGATAATATCACTAAAAGCAACCCATACCCGTCTAATAAAATGGTAGAACTTAGCCGTGGATCAAAGGAACGTTAAAAACGCATTTTTGGAACATTTTATGCACTGATTTTTATATATTTGTACATCCAATTTTGGTACAACGTGTTGTTGAGTAAAGTAGTATTTTATTATACAAATACATACTGTTAATGGTGTAGAATATTCATGTTTGTTTAATTTGCGTATTACAACTCCCTCTGTATTACATTTGTACATTTTAGAAATATTTTAATTGTAAACATTGTAAATTGTTGTCTTTTATTTCTAATGCGGCTTATGTTTTCTATCTCCATTCGATAGTAATATAAGTATTTTAAATTACTAATGTCGGTAGTGTTTTGATATTAAAATAGGTGCCACAACAAACTCGTTACAAGCGGATGGAAGTAAGATTTCTTTTAAAATGTCAATTTCCTTTTTTAACTGTACACCATTGACTTTATGCATAAATATATAAAAACATGAGCTTTGTAATTTTATTGTAATAAGAATAATAGCTTTTTTACGATAGTGTTTTACGTTGATTAAGTAGGCAGTGCAGTTATTACATTACTGGTGTAAATAGGAAACTCGTATAATAATGTTGTGAGCATGATTACATTGATATTTCCGTGTTATTATGTGGAAACAGAAAAGGTGTCACTATTTTGGGCATTATGTGAACTTTAAATTTAGTGACACTTAAAATCCCTGTTGACCCAGCATATGTAGGTTACCTACGTGGTTCTTTGTAAAATTGGACATGAAGATGTCATAGGTAGTATAGTAATATCAACATTAACATTTTTATGGTTAAACTACATGTATAATTATGTAAGTACCCGTTGTTATGGCAAAACAAACGTGTTTTTAAATAATTTTGAACTCTTAGAATTCGTGATTTTATGATATTTCAATAAAATTTATGTTTCACTAGTGTTTTATTAATGTCATCAAAAAACAAATCTGTGTTTAACGGTTTTAAGTGTAAAGTTTCTCGGAACTTTTTAAAGTGTAACTATATTTTTAATTATAAGTACTAGCTATAACTTGCAGTTTTATACGGTTAATAATTAATTTGTGTTAGTTGTTGATTTAAGTATAATATTTCAATTATTCCATGTATATCACTAATTTTAGTTAATAGCGCTAACATTATACTATATAAGTATGTACTAACGATATTTTCTACTGCATTTTTATTAATTTAATTAATTAGTAATTTGTTACATTCCGTAATGGCAATTAATACCGTTGAAGAAATACTGTCCGAAATGAGTTCATATGATAAGACTGCAAAAATATGAAATTAAAAACTATTAGATCTGTAAAAATGTCTGCAACGATTTCTCTGAAGAAATGGTAATCATTAAAGTTTTGGTATAGTTGTTGTGTTATTTTATTTCTTTCCTTTATATATCAAGAAAATAGGTAAGTGCGGAAAAACATGATAGACATCTTCTAATTCACTCCTAAACTTGAAGCATTAATGAGTTATTCAGTTATTTTAATACTTAAACCCTTTCTGCAAGTTCATTCCTGATTTTCTTTATTAATTGTTATATAATCATGTTGGGCCGATACTATGCAGGTACGTTCCCGACCACATTATTCTGAAACAAATTTGCTTCATTTCTTATTTGTAGTAGCTCTGTCTTCTGTACTTGTAGCGCGAGGGTTCGATTCCCACCTAAAACAGCAGTTTGTGATGTTCATATTAATATGTGGGTATTTTTTTATCTTAGCGAAATTTAGCTTTAGCGGGATCCAATCTAGCATTGTCTGTTAGGTAGTTAATAAATAAAAACAAAAGAGTACATACCTTTTAGAATACTTTGATTTATTGATGTAACTTTATTTACTTATTTCAAGCAGTATTGGAGTTACTTACACTAACTACACAACAATTTTTAAAGTTCTATTATATTCTCTATCAGCCAAAAATACAAAAACTTTGGTTACTAGCTTATTCAAATGTTACATTTTATTGGTGTTCATTCATATGAGTATTTATATAAAGCACGATGTTTCTATGAAATTTATTTAAATACACAGCGAGCGCGAAGTTTACACGGCCTTTATTCATAGAATCTGCCGGATCAGCTGTTGGTTAAGATAAGTGCCATCTAAGCTTTCGTGCTTCGGAGAGCACGAGATATCGACCTTTGTTATACTAGTCGATAATCCATGTCAAAAACCTTCAGGCATAATAATACGAAAAATCTGAACTGTAGATTGTGACAGCTGAACGCCCCGCTGCGTCATGTAATAAGTTACCATAATGTCCAGTTGAAATAAAAGGACTAGACTATCACTTAGTAAGCAACATAAATAGTTACAACAAAGCAGGGTTCGCTATAATAATATACAATAAGTAATTCGAATTCGATACGTAAGTATAGTCACATAAAATTTTAAAAATAGTATTATTACGTCATGTAAATGAAGATTAATATTTTGAAATATGAGTAGTTAGAACTCAAATATTTTCACGTTTTTCATAAGTCGATGATTTGAACCCCATAACAAAGTTTAACAAAATTATCAATTATCACAAAGGAAAGAAAGTCATCCATGATGAATATGTACATTACTCATTTAGCTTAAGGCACAAAATATAAAACGGCTTTAAGCCTAATCTAATAAACTGTAGGACACGTATAAACAAAGTTGGCCCCGAAAATAAATTTATCAATAAAGATAAAACCTCTATTCTAAATCACACAAAACTATATATTTTATTAATATTACTTTCTGAATAATAAACATTTATTTTTGAATATATTACTTCTAGAGCCTCAGACAGTCTTTCCGTATAATGCTTCACAATCACAACACTGTTCTGGATGTTATTTTTTCTGGACAAATTCAATGAAATATATCATTTTATGCGACAGAGATCATAACAATTAACAAATCGAATGTCTATTAATCATGATATCATCTATGTACACAACACGAAACATTGATTCGCTAAAATTTTAACCACTCACTCGTTGAAACAACTTGGACACACTATTCAATCCATAATTCAACATTGGCTACTAATTTCACTATGTTATAATATTATTAAATTATCTCAAACCTCTACTCGGTTACTTGATATACGCGATGTAAATCAACACTATCACTTAATGTTAAAAAGTCTTTGTCTTCATTGGGCTCAAAACGCGGTTCGGATTTCCCAGTCGTATCAGAGTCACGCTTTCTTCTTCCCCTTTGAGTGGTCCTCAACGAAAATGTCTTTGAATTCATTGAGGAGGATATCGACAACGTTGTTTTGTTGGATGCAATCGACTGCTATATTGTGGGCCTGTTCCGCAGGTGCCCACAAAAGTGTCGGGCCGAAAACTATCGCCAAGTTTGCTGTGTGCATCCGGTTTCGCTCGCTGTGTTGTGTGACCCTGTAAACAGTTATTGAGAAACGTTTAATATGTTACGAGTATCTGTAAGCTTATACAAACAGATGCTTTCACCCTGCACCATGTGACCTTCTTCGTCACAGTGACATGGATACATATTAATAATCCAAATAATATTGCCGATATATTATTGCCCATCAGACAGATCTTCGATTTTGTCTTATAACAACGATCTTAGCTAAGTAACCGTCAATAATATTAGTTCAATGTCAATGACATCCTGTTTCAGTACATATTTTAGATTTTCAATATCTAAAAGATAAGATATGTTAAAATAAAAGTAATTATACCTCATTTACACGTGCTGAAACGATGAAGGATGCATACAAATATATTCTATAGATCATTATGTGCACTTGGTGGTAACTTATATTCACTTTTATAAGTGAGAATGATTAATGATTATTGACTAAACTAGCAGAAAAGATTATGGACAAATGGTAAAGACCTTCCTATAAGAAAGTTATAGGTTTATATTAGGAGAATGCGAGCGATGGTGAGATTTTCGCTTGAAAAAATGTATGTGAAACATGTTCTTGAAACAGTGAAGGCAAAACGTTGTGAGGTAAATCATAAAACCGAAAATGTAAAATCACAACATTATAAATGGAAATTGGGTTCTGCGGTAACCTAAACGAAAGTAAAGTCCACTTGTGGAGACCGTCATGTTTTTATTGATAGTAATAAAATACAAATTATATTATGATGTGATTTACCTTAACAAGTGCTCTAATAGATACTTGAGGGTGTCCCTGTTGCATTGTGGTAATGCTTGTATGATGTCACGGAACGCCTTGATCTTAGCCTCCTTGGGTTTAATCGCTGAAAAGAATAAAAACATCAGTTGATTGTAATCTTATCAGAGTTCGTGTTATTGCAGGCTAAAGTCCGAAGTATGCCTAATGATTGAAATTTAGTGACTAGACAATTGTGAGTGATTTGACAGAACGATCTTATGAATCATCTGATGCTATATCATCTACCTATGATACCAGCGGATTTTAAGTTATGTGCTATTTTATCCCAGGAAAATACTGCTGACATTACCGTTTCTATCCCCAGCAGTAGTGCCTACTTAAGTCCGAGAATACCTATATTTAACACTAAGACTGATGAAGTAGTAGGTTTTAAACCGTAACCCTGCAATAGCGTTTCAAACAATTTTCTAAAAACTGATTAAGCAGTTAAACATATATATCAGATTGTTCACATTTATTTTTCTAGGCAAGGTTATGTGACACGAGATTTTGTTGATGAAAAGTAGATGAACTATTATAATTCCGTGAAATATAATTGAATGGACTGGACTGATTTTTTCGAAAGGCGGATCATTTTAGACTATTGAATCCAGTTCGGATTGACTTATTTCCTTAGTTTGGTTGTAACATTTAGCCAGAAAGCAACTGTCGTTTCGATCCCAACTGCAATCCAATAATTACGGTGCATCATCCACAGTTAATGTGACTTTAGGAAACCGGGCATTTCTAGACCCTGTCGAAAAAGCTTCAGGGCATCAGCGGCTTCTTCAGTTTCGTGAAGAATTATATCTGTTCATGTTTCATTCATTTTCAGGGTTTGCTCAAAGGAAGGACCTATTGAAAGCTACGTACATCACGCAGCTAAGTTTCTGTCATTGACACGGCAGTGTATCAGCGGCTCCTTCAGCTCTGAGATTGGTTAAGAGATCCTATCATCACATAGAAGTACCTGATCCTTTTCTTGTTTTTTTTGAGAAAGGGAACCCTAAGGAACTTGTGTGAGCTACTTACAGCAAGCAGCTAAGATCTTGTCGAAAAAGCTGCAGGGTATCAGCGGCTCCTTCAGCTCTCTGAAGAACAGCTTCAGAGAACCCGTCAGCACGTGGATATCTGTATTGTTCTCTATCACGTTCATGTTGTTTTGGTCAATCTGGAAACATTTTATAGATGTTTAGACATTCACATGTGGTTTTCAGCCTGGTTGGCCCACACAACACGTAATTTTATAATTAAAATATATCTTTATTATAATTTAAAAGTGTTTAAGTGTGTAGTCTCATGTTTACCTAGTGGATACTGACTTATAATATTTAATTGATATAACTTGATTTCATGAAAGACTCACTTTGAATCATTAGGTAATCAGATATAGAATTTTTTGGAGTGGATAATTAACTCTCGTTATTGCTGCTAAAGAAACATATAAGATTTCTACTATAATCGAGAGTGCCTAATCTGAATCAATTAATCATAATACCTTTTATCTACCAATACGCAGTGGACTAGTGCAGATTATAGCTAATCATCGATTCCATCTGGGCTGTTTAAAACTTTTTTATGTTATACATAGCCAAAATTTTGACAGCATAATACTGAGCCGAGACCCTTTTGCTGTTGTAGCACACAAATATATACATTCCTTTCATTATTATACAATATCTAGTTGTATTTACTATTTATTGCTTACTTGTTGTAATTCTTGTTATTATAATATTATTTTTCTTTTTTTATATCGTACTACAGTTAGATTTTTTTGTTTTTCTTCTCTTTGTTTATTGTATTGTTTATGTGTGTTAAACATCAAATAAATTAGTGTCTATGTCTATATCTATGACAGCGACCTTACTGAGCTCTAGGTGACTATACAGAAGATGTACCACGTTTGCTCTAAAGACAGTAGGACCTGCGACAAACAGTGAAATAATATGACCTCCTGATCCGCACTATCTCCCTGTTTAGCTTACCTCTAAGCGTATCTTCTGCACCTGGCTGAGGTTCCCACTTGCCCGGTACAGTCCATCAGTGCATAAGTTTTCTATATCTCTCTCTATCTCAGTGACGCAGGCTACCACGAATTCCGGGACCCGAGGGCTGGTGGCTGGACACACCTCTTCAAGGTTCCGCCCAAATACTGGCTCATCTGGAATAATGCCATTTCTACTGTAAGGCAAAGTGAATGTTAATTTCTAAATTATGTTATGGAACAAAAAGATCACGACTTTTTGCTTTGGGTGAATGTTCGGACCCTATTCAACTATCGGTGAAGAGCAGATAAGCAATCCTTTATTGAGGGATTCCTTTTTTCGTCTTACATTCGGGATGAAAAGTTAAATTTAGAAGATATACTTGTAAGCAGAGATTTGAGGACACTTTTATACGATAGTTGACAGAGGAGCTGGAGGAACCTGATGAAAAGTTATTACCGTCAGCCAATGAACTTTTCTAGAATCTATAATAAATAACTTATAATAATTATTTCCATGGTAACCTGCATCAAGTCTATAGTAAGCTGAACATAGGAACTAATCGTTAATCTACTCACCAAGCATTAAGGTACTTACAAAAAGTTGTATGTGTAAAAATATTAGTATAATAACTACTCAAAACAACACACATACCGGTTATTTTAGTATCTAAATACTATTTATAAATAAAACCATCCACCTTAAAACTAGGGATGAAGGGATGTAAATAAAACACCTTATATAATTAAAACCAGTACATATTAATTAATATTAACATAAGCAATATAAAAATCGTCACAAAAACAAACTCACCTTTAAAGAATCATGTTAATTTTTATGTTAAAGATAACACTATTAATTTTTATGCCCACGTCCAAAGTCACTCAGATATATATAAAAAAAATCAATGATTACAAATAAATATTATCAAAATTAAAATTCACTGCACACACCACTTAAAAATATCACTACAATGTACACTTCTACTAATAAAACTACCCACACTACAAGCCTGGCACTACAGAATTATAATCACTATAAAAATTATCCACACTATTAAAACAACACTTTTCAAACCACTTACCGTTTTAAGCATTGTTACAAAGCTACTATATACATTCTAAAATATCAAAATCGCACCTTTGTATATCCCCTTTTTGACCAGAACCTCCATGGCTGGCCGTTTGGCGAAGAACTTCCGTAACCTACTTCGCACATGGGACTTGGAGACTTCAGTGGAATCGCTCAGGTCTTCGTTGCTACTCCCACCAGCTGGAAACATCAATGGTAGGGTAAGAAAGAAAGGTGGGGTGAAGACAAAAGCATAGACGTAAGATATCAGATCTCAAATTCTTTGACATTTAGCTTATCAATAAAGTTCAACCACCAACATCTCAAATATTAAAAAAATGATTGGTATAGGTCATATATCTAAAACACTGCGATATGTTTCTAAAAATTAGAAATTCAATTGTTTTCGAGAATGTATATACGTTATATGATTACCATAGCAACGATGCTATTATAATTGATTAAATCAGATACAGAAATAAGAACAAGAATAGATAAGAAAATCAATGAATTTGAGATCAATTCTCTAAAAACAAGGGCAACACGTTCCCATTAGAGATGTTAAAGAGAAAATATGTTGTATATCACAGTTTGAACAATTTTGCTGAGGGTTAAGAAACAGGGTTAAGAATAGTATTGATCGGAGGCACACAGATAACAAGACTTCTGTCTCCCGTAACCTTTCAAAGCATGCACTTATCAATAACCGCATTCAGAATTATACAACAAATTAAAAAAAAAATACTCTCATTGGTACACGTTGCAGTTAGGAACATAAAAGGACATAAAAGGCAACAGGTCGGACGCCACAATCATAATAACCTTTCTATGTATTTACCTTGCAATTCCTGAATTTCACTGAACAAGATAACGAGTGGAGAAATCGAGAAGCCAATTAATTTAAAACTTCCACTAATACCACAGTGAAAATTATTTCTTATTATGTCGTAAAAATGTTTTGTGGTTTCATATTTACGTCAACACGGAGTTTTGTAAGTTATAGAGAAAACAACGATAAGATATCGACAGTTTCGATAAACGTATCCTAGAGTTAATTCTCGGACTAATAGCCAATTCACACATCTTGATAAGGTCTATTTTATGTGCACGTGTTTGGTCTTACTGTTTAGGTGGATGGTTGTATGTATGTGAAGTGAGAGATCGACCGGGAGATCCGCCTTATGTCAAACGGCATCCTTTGCTCATAACAACAACATTTGCCTAATGTCTTCCTCCCGTACCGTACCAGCCTCTAATGTTCCCACTGCAGGGACACCGGGCTACTCTCGATAATTGAGAGTGAATGGGCTCTGATCTACCACGGGAGCCCAATCCGGATTGGTAGATGTCACATGTCGTCGAATTTTTGATTCTAAGACATGCCGGTTTCCTCACGATGTTTTCCGTCACCGTTTTGAGAACGTGGTATTGCGCACATAAATTTTTTCAAGTGAAAAAACTCATTGGTGCACGTGTGGGTTTGAACCAGCAACCTTCAGATTGAAAGTCAGCGTCTATGTCCCTGGGCCACCAACTTCCTTCCTCAACTTCCTCAACTTTAGGGAAAACTCAAGCTATTGTATTGTATCTATCACTCCAAGACTTATATTCTTCCTTTCGCTTAAAAACTCAGTCACCAGTGTTGTCTGGTGTCTGAGTATTCAAGCCGCTCGAAGGCTTCTAACATGGCCTATTGACTAGTGTAGCTGATATCTCAACGTGCCCGCCCTAACGGAAGCTTTCAGTTCATATGCCACTGAACGGTCACCCATCCAACCACTGACAAAAGTGTAAAGAACATCCTAGAAAGGTTCACCACAAGCGCTTACATGCTAATAGGACACACGTCATTCAAACCAGAACATAGTAATACGAAGCTTATTGCTGGGATAGGAATCTGTGTGGTGGCACTTTCCTGGACAAACACTGAAAACATAGCTAGTTCTACTGCCACATAGGTGGAACTCCAATATTTATATAGAGTAATTCTTATGCATGACATATTTATAGCCATCAATTTCAAATTTTAATGATAGACAATTCTGCTTGCCTATTTGATTACAGAAAAAATATGTTAAGGCAAATTAGCACAGTGCTATGCTGTATATTCTACGAACATAATATAAAGTAAGCAACATAGCAACATGTTACATATAAATTAAATTATAACAAGACATTCAAGCTCTATAACATGACAAAATTTAAAAAGGAGTATACATAAGAAGTACATTTATGATGTAAGTTCTGAAGACTGCCAAAAATGTCACGCAGCTTAGAATGGGACTTCTCTGTAGGACTTTTTTTCTTTTCCATTTTTTCTTTTTCGTCATGTTTAACCATGTCTGGTATAGCGTTCAGGAAGTGAGACACGGCTGTTACCGCATCTGCTACGTTATAAGTATCCATTTGTACAGAAGCTGGGTCAATTTCGAATGTCACTACACTTTAGTCCACTTTGTTGGGTCCCACATAATGCGATATGGGCTTCTAGTCTGGGGGAGAAAGCTTTGATAGGTATGCACATTGTAAAAACAGATTCACACTAAAGTTTATTTTCAAGATGTATCACAAAAACAATTAAAGTACAAACTGTTTTATACTTAGGTGTGTTAGTAGTAACAATTAGTACAGAAATGGAAGACTATATTGATAATTTGCTATCGAATCAGTATCAGTTGATAAAATGTAGCGTCAACAAAACAAAATATGAAGTTGGTAGGACATTCCATTGGTGTATTCTTATAAGTAAAAGTCACGCTTCGTGTACATTTTGTAATTTACACCGGATTCATGAGTAACAATTACGGAAGAAGTGTCTGTAATGTCATGATGAGATTATTTTTGGGTTTATGTGATGCAGCAGATGTCCCGTTTGATGGAAAGTAAAACAGTATCTGGGTTCTCCAGACCAGCCACTAGGAGACAAAGTTAAACGCCTGAGCGCTTGTAATTTCACTGGTAGACCACAAAAGATGTTACCGAAATTATATATTGTAAAATACATACACGACCGCTATTTTGTTCCTAAAAATCAAATTCCGCCTAAAAAGAGGGGTGTTAAAAGTGAAGGCTGCATAATTTTGTCCGTGTGTACGTGTTCAATTTATGAGTGACCTCGTGCCACCAACGGATTGACCCAATTCCAAAGCTGGTATAAGTATAGCAGATTGATGAATATGGTTTGCTAGAAATTGGTGAAGCCATTTTCACAGTCATCACCTCATTTTTAAAGTGTTTTTAATGATTCTTGCAGCTTGAAACAATTATTAGTTCTTGAACTTTGAATTTCTAATTGAATTGTGGTGCACTCGTATTACTGTGTTCCGGTGGAAGGGTGAAATCAAATGCGCGTTAGACGTAACATCCCCGTCTCGGATGACGGGTGCAATGAGCTGTGTGGTTCTCATACTTCAGTCGGAGAAGGCTCAACTCAACATCAGGTGGGCCATCAGATCGTCCCGTCACTTTTGTTAAAAAAAAGCGAGACTTTATTATGCTAACCCAGTAAAATGTTTATTTATTTAATAAGGACTCCCAACACAGGATACCCTGAACATGCAACTTAAAATAATTTTAAATAATAGTGGTCCCGCAATTATAGGGCCTCACAGCGTGTTTAATGTTAATGTTGCCATACTAAGACCGGTAACAGGTAATCGGCACTGCAATATTACTTGTTTTGTAATTGACAGCAATGCAGAGGCAAAACGCGGTAAGCGAACAAAGTAATTACAACATAATCTTATCGGAATTATTACAAATCCATATCTATTTTATTATTAACAGATTATTTCACATCGGATGCACCCAGCTGACCTCGAGTGCAAAGTGATCAATCTACTTATTCGTGTATCGATCGTAATTAATTTAGCTATAATGGTTTAACTGGATTGAGTTGGCAGTCTCGACTTACGTCGTTTCGATTTACGTCGTTTCAATAATAAAGTATAATAAAGTATGTATATCCTTTGTTATAAATGCAGTTTTTTTTTAAATTTCGAGTCCGTGTGGATCCTAACCCTTGAGTTTTACATGTAAACATACGAAAAAATATGTCTCTACTTACGTGGTTTGGACTTAGTCGCGTATTTCGAGAACCTAACATGCCGTAAGTACGAGGACTGTACGTACAAAAAAATTCACTATGGCAGCAATAAGTAATCACTATACATTTACGTAATGTGGTCTTCGATTGTGGTCTGTATGCGAGAGAACTGAATACCTAGCGAAGAGGTGAGCAAATAGTTTGTTATCGAGTCTTGGTGGTGTTTGTGTTGTGTTCGTGTCCGAGGTCCATGCCAGCTGTGAGTAAGGGAATCCTAGTGCAGGAAATGAGTGTGTTTTCGTTTGACTGTTGTTTTGTATGTAGATAAATATTAACAAAAAATCGATTAAAATTCTTGTACGAAAATAATTTAGGTTTTATACAGTACTTATTTAGTCGTGTATGTGTGTGTAGACCTAGGTATGTGTTGTTATGTATTTGCCTAGTTAGACTACCACAGGCTAAATAATAGTGTTAAACGATAAAAATAGTTAATTTTGAACGAATTATCAACTTCCAATAAAGCATTATTATGACTCATTATTGAATAAGTCAGTTTAATTAATTAGGTATTTTTTTAAACGTTTACACACTCATACTGCACTAGCTGTGTGACAGCATGACAAACACCCGAGACCCGAGAACAAACTTCATGCTCTTCCAACGTGTGCCGTCCGGGAATCGAACAGAGCCGCAATCAGTTGCACATTTAGCTGATAACACAGCTTCTAGTTGATAGATGATGATGATAGGCAAAGTACCAGGTACCGAATAGCTAAGCGATAAATAGTCACAGATATTTCCCAGTACAAGTAAAGATTGAAAAAAAAAAAAAAAAAAACTTTACCTATACTTATTTGCATGAAGTCATTTGACGGGATGCATCCACAAATCATTGTAAAGAAATCACATGCTACATTCAGTTTTTGTCAATATAATATAAAAGTTTATTACAAACGTAACTTGAAATTCACACTGTAAATATACACTACACTAATTTGCACTATTTATTACCTAATTTTCATAGATTTTCATTCACTGACACTGTCTGACTGAACACAAAAACACATGAACACATCAATTAGAATTTCGTCATAATTTTTATTTCTAGCAACTATTCCCTGCTTTGCTATTTAACAAACAATTCTCACAATCAAATATTGCTCAGAATATTAACCATAAAATCAAGGTACATTGTCGCTTGTTTTAATACACTAAACTAGGATATAATGGCAAATGTATGAGGAAAATATACATAAAGTTACAGAGAAACGATTCGTCATACATTCAGTAGGTAAACCAATGGATCCAAATTACGAAGTCAATTCACAATGATTTAACGAATCGAGACGGCTCCGCGACTTAGTTGGTGTGACTTGCCTTGCGAGGGGTCCCGGGTGCGATTCCCGGCCGGGGCACACTTTGTGTGGTGAGCATGAAGTTTGTTCTCGGGTAGGTTCTGGTTAGGGTAGGCCTTCTGCTCTGTAGGTCGTGGTTTCAATTCCCACCCAAAACAAGCATTTTTGTGACGAATATAAACGTTTGTTCTGTGTCTGGGTGTTAATATGTATTATATGTATGTATTTAAAAAAAACGTAGTATATGTATTGTATCAGTTATCTCGTTTCCACATTACAAGCTAGGGGCTGTTCAAGTATTACGTAAGCACTATAGGGGGGCGGGGAGGGCTTTGCTTTGCTTATTTTTGATGACATGGGGGGTGGGGGATCTAGATGGTGATTACGTCAGCAGTAATTATTTACTTTTATACACACATTGTATGCTTGAAAACTAAATGCATTTTATATTCGGGGATTCCTACAAATAATTAATACGTTTTATACCAATGTTTACGTTAGCATGGGGGCGAGGGGTAAGAGCTTTGCTTACTTTTGCTGACGAGGGGAAGGGGTGGGTTAATAATTGTAAAAAAAAATGCTTTTTTTGGGCCTAGATGATGCTGTGTGAAATGTCCATGAATATTTATTTAGAGAAGACAGGAAAATAGCGGATATAAATATCAATTTTATATACTCTTGAATTCAGGGACTTAACCTTTTTGGTAGAATGTCTCGATGCTCGTTGACACGCTATAAACCTATTGTAAGCAAACGCCTGTCAAATCAGTTCCAATTTTAAAATTTCACTCAATATTTTCTGGCTGGAACACAGAAAACGCCTGTCAAATTAGTTCCAATTTTAAAATTTCACTCAATATTTTCTGGCTGGAACACAGAAAACGCCTGTCAAATAAGTTCCAATTTTAAAATTTCACTCGCACGTTCCTTGCTGGAGCACAGAAGAGGTTTTATTCGCTTGCTGAAAGGACGTAAAAAGTATTGTAGCTACCAACCTCGTTTGTTCCTGTTCGCGTGCCGTGATGCCGGCGGGGTCCTGCCGAGGCTCTCCAGGTCCGTGTTGCTGCTTTGGTAATGCTGGGAGTTATTATCCATCGGTATAACGGGGTACTGCAGAGGATAATGGGGAACATTTAGAACTGCGGTGGCAACACTGTCGACCAACACTAGATGGTAAGAAACAATAATATGACAACGATAGAGGAGACATTCTGTGAAGGTTGTCATCTTCCAGTGGAGTACAGTAAGTATTATATCATATTATTATAATATCAAAGTTACAAAATTTCACATTTGTCAGTAGGTACACTTGAATACCCCATATATTTTCCATGCTAACCAGTCCATTTGGTTGTCTGGAAGAAATCGCTTACTAGCGATAAGACCGCCCTTTGTACTGTTTTTATGTAATAATTTTTTTGTTAACCTTTATCTATCTTACACACTTTGAGTCCGTATATACCCCCTGGATGGTGCTAAAGGAGCAACAAAAAGTAGCAGCAGAACTTGTGCCAAGTTCATCCGAAGAAATACTGCCTCCACACCTGGCATCTGCCAGCAAGCAGTAGTGCTCGCATTAGTGTTCCGCTGGAAGGGTGTGGGTGCCGGTGAAATCACATGCGCATGAGACGTGTCATCCCCGTCTCGCAGGATGAACGCGACTCAGTGTAAGATCCAAATATCATACTGTTGTCATGGGCGAGGGTCGCCACTTACCACCAGGTGGGCCCTCAGCTCGTTCCGTCACAAATTCACATAAAAAAAAATGAAACCTACCAGTCTGGCGATAGCGTTCTGTATGGCGTGGAACCACTTCCTGGCCCCTTCGTCAGTGTCGTCCTGTATCAGGTACTGATCTCGATCCCAAGTCAGCACCAACGAACGCGTATGTCTACAACGAAACATACGGTAACAATAACAATAACATGTCTGTAAGGGAGCGTGGTGGCCCAGGGGCACAGACTCCGACTTTCAATCTGAAGGTCGCTGATTCAAACCCACACGTGCACCAATGAGTTTTTGCACTTGAAAAATTTATGTGCGCAATACCACGTTCTCGAATTGTGACGGGAAACATCGTGAGGAAACCGGCATGTCTTAGAAACAAAAATTCGAAGACATGTGACATCTACCAATCCGGATTGGGCTCCCGTGGTAGATCAGAGCCCATTCACTCTCAATTATCGAGAGTAGGCCGGTGTCCCTGCAGTGAGGACATTACTGGTACGGATAGGCCATCGTTTGACCGCTATCTCACCTGATGGTAAGTGATGCGGTCGAAGATGTAGCACGCTGGCCTAGAAAATACCTATTCACTCTTTTTTTGAACATACCCAAAGTTTTTTAATAATATATAATAAAAAAAAAACAACAATTTTACATTGCCAAGCCATTTCGCTCAGGTACTGCTACTTTAATTCCAAACCGCGGGTACCACCGCGGGGCACAGCTAGTTAACAATGAACTCTCACACACAAACCCCTGCACTAGGATTCTGTGTCTCTAGCAATATCACACAACAAAACCACCCAAGACCCGAGAACGAACATCTCAGTTAGTAACAATTGTACTGACCTCCTGGTGTGCATCGGCTGGCACTGGCTGATCTTCGCGTTCCTCAGCGGGAGCACCAACTCGGCTTGCGGGGCGGTCGGGCTCGGGGGGGTCCCGGTGGGTCGTTCCGATTTCTAAAACATACCATTCATCATGATATTTTCTATCTAAGAAATAATAAGAGTAAGTGGTAGTAGCCCTGCCTTCGAAGCTAGGGGTCCCGGGTTGGATTCCCGGTCGGGGCACACTTTGTGTGGTGAGCATGAAGATCCATGCCATATGCGACACAGGGAATCCTAGTGCAGAGGTATGAGTGTGTAAACGTTTATTTATTATTATTATTAATAAGAAATTACTTATTTATACTACACCTACAAAATTAAAACAAAATATCAGTATTTGCTACGGAAGCAAGTGTTGTAGCACTGGTTTTCAGTGGTGCCGTAAAGTCGATGGTTCACATCCAGACTATTCAACCGACTTTATTTGAAAGGTTTTATGGTTTCAACATCAAAATGGCGGATCGGAATAATCGCTCGGGGTATGAATACTCCATGATCCATGTCCACTTAATATTATGATCGTTGCTGCCAGATCTACTCTTGCACACGCGTCTCCAAACCAGCCACTTCATCATCATCAGCCTAATCAGTCCACTGCTGGACAGCCGTTCTGGCGTGATTGAGTAACAAACATCCATACAAACTTTCGCGTTCATAATATTAGTAGAATAGATCCCATTGCAGATCCACTACCGGTTGGTGACCTCTTGACATTTCAAGATAAGGTACTTAACTAAAGACACAAAAAGCCATATAGAAGAAGAAGGTACTTGTCTCACATTGTAACTCTTCTGGTCCTTGTAGAAGTAGAGGGCAGTGGAAGTCAGTATCATGAAGCCCTCAGTCCAGTTTTTCTTGCTCTTCTTCCCACCCTCGAAGAACTTGGTCCGCTTTACTGGACCAGTCATGATTGCTGACGCCTGAAGAATAAAGATTTCATGACCTATGATGCTGCTGGGCTGTATTTAATCATAGTTTATGAGGATGCTTCAAAGTTAAAGGAGAAACGCCTGAAATTATGGTATTGCGTGTGTCCACTGTGTTGCTGTGGGCCCACCTGATGGTAAGTGGTGACCCTCGCCCATGACAACAGTAGCGAACCTCAGTATAAGATCCAAATCTTTTTACTGAGCCGCATTCATCCTGCTGCGTCCATCACTCAGACAGGGATGATACGTCTCATGCATATGTGATTTCACCGGCAGCCACACCCTTCCACCGGAACACAGTAATGCAACCACTACTGCTTGGAGGCAGATTCCAGGTGTGGTGGCAGTACCTCTCCGGACGAACTTGGCACATGTTCTACTGCTACTTTTATTTTGCATTTAGGAAAAAGCTGTTATTTTGGCATCAAAATCAGACACTTTTATGTATTTGTATAGATAATCACATATATATAAAAGTTGGAGGGTTACCTCGTTTGGTGGTGGAACCCTGGTCCTGTGTGCTGGTACAGGGGACCTCCTGTGCACCATGGAGCGGACCTTCCTGCTCCTCGCATGCACCGGCTGGTGATCCCCTCGCATCTCCACATCGAGGCTGTCTCCGGAGGACGACGCCGGGAGCTGGAGGTGCTGGGGTCTTCGGGGGAGGAGCAGGTTCTCCGTGGAACCACCTGGAATGTCGGGGTTTGATTTGGCATGACATTCAGAATAATCGATATTTGCAAGTGTAGCGAATTTGTAGACTTTATAAAAAAAAATGCTGACGGGACGTGCTGGCTGTTTGACTTTAAGTGGTTACCACCGCTCATAAACAATGTCAATACGGCTCAGACTCTCATATACTTCACTTAACTGGCAGAATCAACAGTTACACAAATACTCTCCTGTCATATGACTTTCCAAGAATAAGAGATTGGCTCTGGTATGAGTATTATGAAGACTCCGACATATTTTATCAGCTGCCAAAACCGCCATCTTGCCTTCATTTTCACAACCTTACACTATTTCCTGTGTGACAAGTATCATACAATAGATACACACTGATACAAGAAGACTTCAATTGACTTGAAGAACTTGACTTATGTTAAGCAACCATTTAGTGGCATTTAAACTGAGCACTTGAACAACTTAGAAAGCATCTCCACGTCACCATGTCTCTAACCCGCGTGGTAATAATCTTCCCACAGGGACACCGGCCTACTCTCTTTATTTGAGAGTGTGAATGTTAGTAAACTACAAGGTATCGAGGTAAAATGTAGCCCATGTAGTATTCCAGGCTATCAGCTCCATAACTAGACTTTCAGTCAAGTCAGCAATCTTACCCAGTCTCTTGTTGATCCTGGCGAAGGGGGGACTGTCCGAGACCTTGCTGTAGCTCCGCTCCAGCTCCACCCTCGTCTTCTCCGACGTGGGGCTCCAGTTCCCGAACCTGTCATAGCTCCTCATCGAGGAGACAGTGTCCTGAAATAAAATAAACGGCTGATTTAAAAATCGAAAATCGAAATCGAAAAAAATTTAAGGCGGCCAGCGCATCAGCATTGCCTCTGGTGTTGCAGATGTCTATGGGTGACGGTACCGCTTTCCATCAGGAGGCACGTATGCTCGTCTGCGCCATATTCCATAAAAAAAAAGTACGAATACTATACTTTCATCCATGATATTTCAATATTTGCCATCATTAGGCGTGGTATTCCCTTCTTTTTTAATAAAGGTATATAGATGTACGTTTCCGGAAGGGCGAGGCAGGGTATGTTGGGATAAGCTGATGGAAATTACTGACTACGACGGGGCTGTAGGAATCAAGGATACATGCTTCCGCTGCAAGGGTATAACATTTTGAAAACAGAAACATCCAAATCGGTATACAATAGACGAAGAAAAAAGTCGCAAGAAAGTATAATGTATTTCATTTTTTAGCGTAGTTTAAATAATAATTGAAGTAGAATGGCTGCGTTTTATTTTATCTCGCATCTTGGAATGAAACGATGGTCTATTAAGGTATGCTCCTAGAAGCAATATTACAGAAGATTGTATGCAAATTGCAATAATAGCAATAATAGTATTGGTTCCAAAGGTAATAATAGTATTGGTGTCAATTCTATTTAATCACTTTGAACCAATTTAACACCACTCCCACAGTCAGTAGCTACGGAAATGATACCGCTTCCGAAAGATATGATTCCGACAAATACACTCTGATTATTGTAAACAGCTGTGTTATTGACTGGTCTCACAGCTTAGTAAGTAGCACAGCCTTCTGCGTTGCAGGTCGTCGGTTCAATTCACACTCAGGACAAGCATAGAGCATTTGTGTGACAACATAGACTATTGTTCTATGTCTGGGTGTTTATATCTATTATTGTATATGTAGGTATTTGTAAAATAAAAAGCATCGTTTAAGTATTTCATCAAGTCAAAGTCAAAACCAAACCCATTTATTCCTTTAGATCTCAAGTATCATTTGGACACGTCAAATTTTACACATACATGCACACATGTTCGTGAGCATATAACGTGTCACAGGAACTCCCCAGGCGTTACATGCACACAGATATGTCAAATTACAGTCAGTTTTCATGTTTAAGCTAATCTTATTTGTTATGTTTACGTCTGTTTTTACGTCATCAGTTATCTAGTACCCATAGTACAAGCTATGTTGGTTTTGGGGCTAGATGACGATGAAATGACCATAAATATTTATTTATTATTGAAGCACTAGAACTAAAATGATAGAACTATTGTATAATTACCTATAACCCTGAAGCTGCTTTAACTGTAATTGTTTCTTACTACGTCCAAGACTTTGCATCTTTCTATTTTTTTTATAATTAGACTAAAATGCACCTCCAAGGTCGCAAAGAAATTAATAATAATAATCATTTATTGATACCAATACAAATCTGTTGACATAAATACACACTTATATTTTGGAACAATGGTTAGGAAGTAACATAATAAATAGGAATTAATCGAAGTGGTCATGAATACTAGCCCCCACTCTAGTATTCCCTGTGTCGACCTGTCCAAACCTGTCGACATGAGATCTAAAGGAATAAATGAGTTTGACTTTGACTTTTGGTATGGGCAGCTAGTTTCTAGTTTCTTCCTTCTAATACATCTATATTATGGAGGCATGTCCAAAATTATTAATTTCATGGTAATATTCCATGCTTCATGATTTATGGTTTTTTGATTGTTGTTTTGTTTTGTTTTTCTCGCACGTATTACCTATTTTTTCTTATATTTAGATTTTTTTTTTAAATGTTGTCTGGTTGTTCTCCATTAACACGCTGTGACGCCCTATAATTGCGGGACCACTATTATTTAAAACCTTCTATTATTTTAAGTTGTATGTTCAGTGTATCTTGTGTTGGGAGTCCTAAATAAATAAATAAAATGGTTCATATGGTTTCATGATTAAGATGAAATCAGTGACATGTTTATATTATATAGTTGAACTGCTACAACTAGATTCGTTTGTCGGAATATTATTCATACGAGACCATGCAACGAGGAAAATAACAGAAATCCGAATAACGTCATACAGAACTATTTATAATAACATTTACTTCTTTCAGTTACTACTGTTGTAACAATCACGTTTCCAAGTCGATCTATCATTTAGATCAAACTGACTTCAGCGTGGTGAGAAACGGCAAAAGAAATCCGCAAGTATTGAAAAACTGATTTAAAATCGAGTAAACCTACTTTCATCCCTTTTATTGCGCCCTTTCATCCCGTTTTTTGCGCCGTTAGGGATGGAATTTGGTCATGAAATTTCTATGGGACCACCTCGAAGGTACAACTTATAAAATAAAAAAAGAATCATTCGAATTGGTTCACTATTGGTGAAGAAATTTCGAAAAATATACAAAGAAAAACCATTTAAGTTAAAGGTTAAAAATTCCGTTTTTCATTTTATAATCCAAAAATACATATTATAGTAATCATGTGATCACGGAGAGAATATAATATACGCATGGTAATCATGTAATCACGGAGAGAAACTGACTTTTACAGTTATTATAGTTCTGCAATATACGCCTAAACCTGAGCCAATGAGAGCGCTGGCTTATTACAATGACATCCACTTCCAAGATATAGTTGTCTCTTTCTAGCCTCAGAAAGTTGGTAACGAAGCAACATCGTTTAATCTGTGGTCTGACCCAAAGCAGATCGGCACGGATCGCCCTGATACATAAATCTGAAGAAGTTCTACCTCTACCTAGGAGATCCATACTTGGCGCCCTGAAGTTAGCTGCAAATCGTGGCTCTCTTTCCGTCTCTGACCACATAGAACGGAATTAACCATATATTAAACAATGTTACTTTTTAAAATCAGTCTCCATTACTTGTCCGTGAAGTTAGCAGCAAGACATTCTACGTCTTAGACTTGAATACATCAGCTAACTTCAGTGCTGCCAACTAACGTATGCTAAGAAACGTTAATCATAGATTAAAAATCAACGCATTGTGATACCAATAGAATATCAATAAGTATTAACGAGCGATATTACTTCCTACTGATATGGATGAAACCGCCCTTTAACCGTGTAATTCTACTGTAAGGTTACTGTTAGGTACTTTCCCTGTCACATATCCATGGGAAAACCATCACAGACGATTCTTATTGAAAAATAATGGAGTGTTGGTGAAATTACAGGCCCAGGATACCGTCTACACATCAAATGAACGCAACACGATGCGATTTGAGACTATTTGGCCACAGATTAAACAAATAAATAGTTTTTTTTGAAGTTTGGATTAATTTAGAGGTGTGCCGTATGCTTGATCATGCAATAATGTTGAAAAAACGACTTTTTAATGTAAAAATACTTATTTATTCAGTTCTTAATACATTTAAAGACCATACCTCTTTGAACCATGTCTTCCCCCGGGTCAAACTGAACATATTTTTCATCTTACACAATACACTCTCATTTCCACAAGTTAATGTAAGTTAAACTACATTATTATGTATAAATTGACAATTAAATAAAGGAAAACTACACGAACACATTGCTACGGTGACAAATCATACTGTCGTTTTGTGTTGGGTCGCTAGAGATGGGACGCATTCGATGTTTGCGACTATATATCGATAGATTATATTATTTTTATGTGACGGCACTAGCTGACGGCCTGCCATAAACAACAAAAATATGATTCAGGTCTTCTCATACTTAAGGGAGGGGTGTTACGCCACAAGTGACTGAAGTTTTACCAGCGTCCACACCCACTGCTTGGCGGAATTGCCAGGTGTGGAGGCACAAGTTCTGCTGCTACTTTGGGTTTTTCCTCGCCCAGGGGATTACATATGGACACAAAAGGGACCCAAAAAAAAAGAAAAAAGGAAATAATTAATATGTCATAACAATGATAAATCGTTATTGTTATTCCAAAGAAACATACATATTTTGAAATCTTTGACGTTCGAACTAGTTAGAAACTGTATTTCGGCCATCGTCTTCTCCCAATAAGAGTGAATATAGCACGAACGATGTCACGAGAATTAAAAAAAAACGAGTGTCAAATACGCTGTTAGCTATTTTTCCTATTTAAGTGTGAGAGAGAAAGAGGTATACGAAATGCTAATTAAAAAAAAATAACAACACCACCCAACTAACCCAACCCAACCCAACGCTTATTTTTTTTTATTGTAAATTTAATAATGGTTCCAATTTATTACTGTTCTCATATGTATGAATTGCGTTAAACATTTGTAGCGATGAATTAGATTGTTTGTGTAAATAGTAATACAAGGAAAATTGCTTCATTTCCTGCCGAACTTAATGGTTTGGTATACATCAACTTACCTAATTAACCTAACAATTATGTCATGATGTACTTATTTACCGCTTTTGAGATAAGTTTTAAAAAAGGAAAAATACAGCAGTCTCTCGTTTATTCATGTATTCAAAATCATAAAAATATGCTCACGAAATATATGCATTCATATTACCAATGCATGACGTTACCAAGTGTTCTTCTTGTACCCAAGGTAAATAAATAAACTATTAAACCCCCCTTGGGTTGGGTTCTTCTTCTTCCTTTTTTTGGCCTTTTGCAACCCAAGGGTTTCATTACATTTCCCGTATTTATTTTGACAGTGACATTGAACTATAAAGTAATGTATCGTAGACGCGTTGGTTTTCAAAATGCAAGTTTATTTTTACCCATCAAAAGTAATCCCCAAATAGTTAAATCAGACAGAATTAACAGCACTTCATGTATTACGATTAAGTACTCGTTTATATAGAAATGACAATGGTATAAAACTTATTATATTAACACACAATAGGTTTTCCCAGGCGACCTTTCATCTGTTTCAAAACAATTGTTTGTTTATTTCTACCTACATATATTTATTTATGTGAAATGATGTAACTTGCGAATATTCATTATACTTATATATTATATATTATACTTATATATCGTTTTTTTCATCACAATCATCATTCATTCAATATAGGACACAAAGCACACTCAGGTTAGTTTATATAAAAAAATTTAAAGCCACTGTTCATATGCCTTGTGAAAGATCTTATCATGAGTAAATCATTACCTGGAAAGAATAGTTAAAAAAAAATCTCTACACTACTGCGCTACAATGTGAAAAAAAAACGGAAAATCAAAAGTAATTAATATTATTAATAGCACTTTCCCAACCCTACCACTATCGATGTTAGGAAGTGCGCTTATCAGTAATATATAACTCATTGATTACTTGTTTCGTATGGGTGATTGTTATGACGTATGCACTACGCAGTGTACATGTATCTTCGTAGTCTAGCCGGGATATAGGCCCGAAATCCGGCACAGCGTCAATTAGTTGAGAGGAGAGATGTGAGAATGAGGAATCATTGAAAAATCTTTTAAAACTATCATGGAGATATAATAATTTGTTTCTTCGATCAACTTCCAAAGGAGATTATTTTTTTTATTTATGTTTGTTTTCTCAGATCTCCGTCATTGATCGAACGATTTGGAAAAATATTTTTTAATTTGAAAGGATTTATAGAATTATCATTAAATCTATAAAATTTCATCAAAATCGGTAAAATATGTCATCCATGACGAAATTGCATATTTTGCTTTTACTTTTACTTTTTTCTTCGCCCGTTGTATACCGATTTGGTTGATTCATGTTTTATTTCGTACAGTGTACTTTCGAGATGGTACCATAGAAATTTCACGAAGAAACTTTGCTCATAGATGTGATAAATACGCGATGAAAACAGTCAGTTTCAAACTCAAATTTTAAAACGGGTCACTCGTTTATATGCTCTATGTTTTTATTCAATTGATACATGTCTTGATATGTGGAATGAACGCACACCCACCCATCCTTTCTCAGGCTAATTGACATTCATTTAGGGGTCTTCCTCAGATGGGTGGCAAATGAGCGTTTCGAATTTCTCAATTACAGAAACGGTTGGCCGAGTGGTATATGTCGTTTTTATATAGTTACTGAGCCGACAGATATTTTATATTTGATTAACAATTTGAAAATCAGCTGCAAAAAACCATACAACTTTTTGGAGTCACTTAAACAATTCGTGTTTCTTTTTTTATTGTGACTGGTGACGGAACGAGCTGAACCTTATGTTAAGTGGTTACCGCCCTTAGATAACAGCGATACGACTCCGGTCCTCTCGTTCTGAAGTATGAGAAAACCCAAGTCGTATTGCGTTGCGCCTATCACGATGAGACGCCACACCCTTCCACCGGAACACAGCAATGCGAGTGCACCAATGCTTGTCGGTGGTGGCAGTACTTCTCTGGACGAACTTGAATCAGTTTTACTCGTATTCTACTGCAACTTTGGGTTGCTCCTTTCGCACCACCCAGGGGACGGTGTACGGAGCTACATGGTCCCCCCATGGTTCCCCTATCTGGTTCTTCAAGAGAACCACATCGTCGACAGATTATTTTAATACCATATCCTTAATTTTAACAAGTTATTTTATTTTTATTTGTTTTTGCGGAAACCGAGGAAATACGGAGCTTCTTAACACGTTACACGTTACATGCTCACAAATTTGTTTAATTGTATGCGTAAATTTGACGTGTTCAAACGTTTTATGTCATATTCGTCCCAAGTTTTCGGCCCAGGCCTTTACCGTACCAGCCTGTAATGTTCCCACTGCAGGGACACCGGCCTACTCTCGATAATTGAGAGTGAATGGGCTCTGATCTACCACGGGAGCCGAATCCGGATTGGTAGATGTCACATGTCGTCGAATTTTTGGTTCTAAGACATGCCAGTTTCCTCACGATGTTTTCCGTCACCGTTTTGAGAACGTTTTATTACGCACATACATTTTTTCAAGTGAAAAAACTCATTTTGTGGTGCATGTGTGGATTTTTTTATGTGGGCCGAACTTCCTTGGGACGAATATGGCATAAATGATCCAAATACTTGAGATCTAAAGTACTAAATGAGTTTGACTGGAGTTTAAAATATATAATATAGTAAACTCAATGTTTTGAAGCCGGTTGTATGACATTGTAGTCAACAGTCATCCATTAACATAGCAAAACGTCAATGGTGAATGCTTAACTTTCAATCGGCCCATTCAATTGGCTGCCCGGATGTGGTGTTGGCGCAAAACGCCGCCATATTGGATTGGGTTGAACAACTGCGCATAATTAATTTGGTTGGTTAACTTCCGGCTTTTTAAACTGTCCGGGTATTTTTACAGACATGCCGTCTTTTATATGTATTTATGTAAAATTTATTTGTACAATAATGAACAATGAACAACAATGGAATCAAACCCACGACTAGGGTTGCCAACTATACTGTTTTAAACAGTATTATACTGTTTTTCACTAAATTATACTTTTTACTGTTTAACAAAAATAAAGTATACAAAATACTGTTTTCAGCATCAAAATGCAGACACATTATTATAATTGTGATGAAGCATATGAAATTTTTAAAAAAGATTGTAAATTAGTAAGTTGTGCGAGAAGCTCTAAAAAATATGTATTTAAAACAATAAATAAATAAAATACTGCTCGTTTTTTTTAAAATACTGTTTAATAATCTTCATAGACCTGAATATACTTTATTTCTTGTAAAAAAAGTTGGCAACCCTACCCACGACCTACCGCAGATGACAGCTACACAGCTCAGTGGGTAGTAGCTCTGTCTTCTGCGGTTGTCCTGAATGGGTTTGATTCCCATTCAGGACAAGCATTTGTGTGACGAACATAAATAATTGTTCTGTGTCTGGGTGTTAATACGTATTATATTTAGTATAGAATATTACTTTATTCTACACCTTAAAATCAAAAGTAATCATACAAAAAGAAAAATACCATTAATGTATTCTATCAGTTATCTAGTTCCCACAGTATGCTTAGTTTGAGGCTAGAAGACGCTCTGTGGACTAATCTAATATATCAATATTATACATTTTATGTAATTCATTTTATTTCATTTCACTAATGTCCATATAATATGTCATTTTATAATATATAATTCATGGACATTAGTCCATGGATTATATATTAATAATTTGTTAACTCTCAATTGATTAATTACTTAATAACAATTATTAAGTAATTAATCAATTGAGTTAATTATTAAAACAAATTATTAATATATAATTCATGGACATTAGTCCATGGATTATATATTAATAATTTGTTAACTCTCAATTGATTAATTACTTAATAACTAAACTGGTAAAGTTATTTTTCTATTCACATAAATGCTAAAGTAAAACATATTTTTTGCGAATGAACAATGTAAATGACAACCCAAATTTTGAAACGGTAAAAATGCCGGATGTTCTTTTATCCGTCCATGTCTTTCGTGTCATCTTTTTCCGGCTATTCGCATCACTACACGCGCAAGCATAATTAAACAACAAATTACCACAGGGATATGGACTGGAGTCTCGCTCTGACTCACGGTGTCCTCATTGCGTGGTAATGATGATTCTTTTAATGCCAGACCAAACTAAAACAATAAACCCATCTCATTCCGCTCAGGAGGAAAAGAGATAGCAATAATTGTAACTGTCAAAGTTATGATATTACGGTCTATACGAATCACTACATAGTATAAAACAAAGTCGCTTAATCTGTCCCTATATCCCTATGTATTTAAAACTACGCAACGGATTTTGATGCGGTTTTTTTAATAGATTAAGTGATTCAAGAGGAAGGTTTATATGTATAATACACTAGCAAGTCACCCCGGCTTCGCACGGGTAGTTTCTGATACGACACTGATGCTTTACTAACCGTGCGATGCCGGGGCGGGTCGCTAGTAATATATACAGGATCCGGCTCAACATCAGAGTTTGCTGACCCTTCTATTTAAGTGTTTCACTGTGTCATTTTGAATTCAAACAATAGAACTTAGGATTAAGTATGCGTAGGCAGAGAGGGTAACTTGAATCAAATGACAAGCTAAGTTCCCCCTTCCCCCTCGGGTTGGTCGGTTAGGGTTGGAACAGACGTAAACTTAACAAATAAGATTAGCTAAAACATAAAAACTGACTGTAATTTGACTGTGTGCATGTAATGTGCCAAGGAGCTGTGACACGTTATATGCTCTCGAAATTTGACGTCTCCAAACGAGACTTGAGATCTAAAGAAATAAATGAAATGATTAACGAATTTATGAATTTATGAAGAGCGTGGTGGCCGACTTTCAATCTGAAGGTCGCTGGTTCAAACCCAAACGTGAACCAATGAGTTTTTGCACTTGAAAAATTTACGTGCGCAATACCACGTTCTCGAAACGGTGACGGATAACATCGGGAGGAAACCAGCATGTCTTAGACGACATGTGACATCTACCAATCCGGATTAGGCTCCCGTGGTAGATCAAAGCCCATTCACTCTCAATTATCGAGAGTAGGCCGGTGTCCCTGCAGTGGGAACATAACATGCTGGTACGGTTAAGAATAATTATGAATTTATTATCAAAAAAAGAAATTGACGTATCCAAGTATTTTTTAAAAATTCAACGGAAATAAAGATTCTTTGACTTTGAGTTTGGATCATCGCCGTGGCAGTACCTCAGTACTCCTGCTTACCTCTTGGTACTGCTGAATCGGCTGCCTGGACCTTGGGGCCCGGTACTGCGTGATCCGGGGGATGACCAGCGGCGGCCTCTGCTCCCGGGTGTACACCGCGCATTCCTCTGGAGTAATCCACTGTGAACAAACAGTATTTTTATCACACTTATATTATAAAGGCGAAACTTTATTTAGTTTAAGTAGTATTAAGTACGTACGAAGAGTGTGGTGGCCCAGGGGTACAGACGCCGACTTTCAATTTGAAGGTCGCTGGTTCAAACCCACACGTGCACCAATGAGTTTTTTCACTTGAAATATTCATGTGCGCAATACCACGTTCTCAAAACGGTGACGGAAAACATCGTGAGGAAACCGGCATGTCTTAGAACCAAAAATTCGATGACATGTGACATCTACCAATCCGGATTGGGCTCCCGTGGTAGATCAGAGCCCATTCACTCTCAATTAACAAAGGTAGGCCGGTGTCCCTGCAGTGGGAACATTAGAGGCTGGTACGGTGAAGTACGTATAGGTATATAACTACAACCTGTTCCTTTTGATATCACATAACTACAGGGTATCAATGAGACCACGTATATGAATTAAATAGCATATATACATTATTTTTCAGTTATCAATAATTTCAATATTAATAATTATATTAGAAAAGTTTCAACTTTTAATCACAGGTACACCTCATACCCCATGTGTTTTGTTATACTGTCCATTTGGTTTTCTGGAAGAAATCGCTTACTAGCTATAAGACCGCCCATTGTACTTTCTTTTTGTATAAATGTTCTGTGTATTTTGTAATTTGATTTGATGTGTGATAAAGTATTATGTATCTATCTATTTATAATTGTAATTTTGGTAATAAGGAATGATTGAAATTGTTTTTTTTTTCGATTTTTTTGACCTCGATAATATAAAAAAAGTAACTAAACATAACATAAAAACATAATATAAAAAAGTAAAAAAAGTAACTCGATAATTTAAAAAAATATGCGTATGCTCATCTAATGGTGTAGCAGGATGCGCACGCACAAGGAACGCAGTATCTGCAATAAGTAACCTGATCCGAGGAAGTGACTTGCATTACATATATTTGCAACGTTACTTAGGGGAGCGTAAGATTTCCCAACACAAAACCAAAAAGACATACGCGTAGTCGTATTACATAGCTCAGTCTCTTGCAGCTGAGAACTACACCTTAAACTTTGATAAAGGAGGTTTCCTATTCAGCTATTTGATTTTTTTTCTTATATATCTTTATCTTCGACTAGCAGCCCGTCCCGGCTTCGCACGGGGTAGTGACATAACTACAATAGTTGGACATATGCTACCGCGGAGTTTTTTGTAGACATTATGATGTTCTTCAATATTGTTGTACATTATTTTGTTCTATCGCTAATAGTTTCGGCAGCGCATTCGACGAAAGACATTTTAAGACTCATTTTTCTATACCTTCGGTTACATTGTTCAAATTTTGCCAACGATCCCTAATTTTTTTCAAAATGAAATGTAGCCTATGTCAAATTGGAAGAATGTAGCATTCTCTTGGTGAAAGAATTTTTTAAATTGGCCCAGTACTTTTTGAGCCTGTTCATTACAAACATACAAACATAGGTGCAAATCTTTCCTCTTTATAATATTAGTGTAGATAATTGTGGAAACGTCTTGATGATATACTCTTTTTCTTAAATGAAGTGACTCTTTAGAAGCATAAAATCCCATAAAAAAGCACTTACAGCATTTTCATAGTTTACTACTGGCATTTAATTACCAACGAATAACATTTAATTTGTATTTTTATCGATTTACTGGGTTTTATCAAGTATTAAATATATTCTGCAACGTTTCTAACGCGTTGCAAAGCTCATAGTAATTATTATAATTAATTAATGTAAAAACCCCGACTTGGTGTAATTATAACGTTTACACACTCATACCTCTGCACTAGGATTCCCTGTGTCGCAGATGGCATGGACAAACACAGAAACACAAGACAAACACCCAAGACCCGAGAACAAACTTCATGCTCACCACACAAGGTGTGCCCCGGCCGGGAATCGAACCCGGGACCCCTCGCTTCGAAGGCAGGGCTACTACCAACTAAGTCACGGAGCCGTAATGGTATTGTACTGTGAACATCAAACACCTGAACAAATCTTCATAAATTGTAGCATAAAATTAGTTTAATATTTAATTGTCCAAGTATGTCTAGGCTTCGACAGAACGGCCGAGCAAAATAATTAAATATATCCGTAATTTACTCAATGATGAGACAGAATTTACAACGTTGACCAAAGAATCATCTTGAGTCATTTATAATCGTGATCTAAGCAACAATATCATTTCCTGATGCGTTTTTAAATGCCACCATGATTGTTAGATGTTACGCCATATTGGTATTGCGTGGTTTCAATCGAAATTGCTAGAAAATTAGGAACTGTGGCTGGTCGATTTGAAAATATGAACATAAAATCTTCAGATACATCTTGTCTCATGACTTTTAGTACGATTTTGAGATATTTATACTAATACTAATACATTTATACTAATATAAGTATCTGTTTAGTAAGATATTTTTTGGAAACGAAAAATTTTGGGTTGGTTTGGGAAGACACAGTTGAACGTAATGATCGCGGTTCAAATAATATTATAAGGAGGAAGTCGAAAAAACTTACTTCAATACTTTCATCCCAAATTTTTTGATCTCAGGCGGGGAGGGGGCGATTTTTCCATAAAATACCCTATCAAATAATAATAGAATCATACAAATTTCACGATTGGCGAAAATATCAAGGAAAGAGGTAAAATATCGAGACCAAAGGTTTAGTGGTAAGGGCGGATAATGGCCTATAAGGCCTCCCCGACCGAAGTCACCCGGGACAGGGATGTTACGTCTCATGAGCATGTGATTTCACCGGCACCCACACCCTTCCACCGGAACACAGCAATGCGAGTGCACCACAGATAACCAGTCGTGGAGGCAGTACTTCTCCGGGCGAACATTGCACAAGTTGTACTGCTAATGACGTCATATAGAGAGTAAAATCGTGCAACCGTCATCATCATTGGGATTTCGCGGGTTTGAAACCGGTTTCCGGCTGCCTTGACCTCTCGAGTGGGCGCAAAGGATGATGTTCATTCATGAATCGAAGAATGACGTCATAAAAATACCGCGAAAGAAACTGACTTTATTTTTTTTGTATTAATTAAAGTACGTGTTTATCAATCATAGAACTTAATTTTAGATTCGATTTCTACCCGGAAGAAATATTTGAACAATTGTGCAATATTTTGTTTTATAATTTCCAAGTCGTAATAACCTTTGTATAAAAAATCTACCGCCTATGTATAAAATAAATAAATAACTGATTTAGATGGTTTATTTTAACTAATTCTTAGAACAAGGTTTGTATGAAGGAACAAACAGAATAGAATTAATTTTGCCAAGCGCACTTCTCATTTTCTTCACAGGTTCTTCATTGCCAACGCGAAAACAGGGCGGGTCGCTAGTTTATTATAAAAACAATGGCTGTGATGAACTCAAACCCATTTATTCCTTTATATCTCAAGTATCGTTTAGACACGTCAAAATGTACACAAGTAAACATATTCATGAGCATAAAACGTGTCACATTACATGGACACTGATATGTCAAAATACACTCAGTTTCTTGCACTTAGTCTCTATTATTATGATTGAGTATCTGTACCCACGATACTGTTACTCAAAAGGAAATGTTGCCTTTTATACCCCTGCTTAAACCTTCGAGGAAACTGCGATATGTACAAACTGAGATTGACAACACAACGGTGACAGCTGTAACGATCATAAAAGATTTGAATCCAAACCGGTACTATTTCGAGCTCTTCCCGCCCTTTTGTAAGCTGAATTTGTATACCAAATTTGTTTAAATGCTATCTCATACTTAATCATTGCAGATAACAAAATAAAACAAATATTTCGAATGACAGATCGAATTGTAGGGAACAAAATAAAACAAATATTTTGGCGCCGTACGACCCACTTCCTTATCTGCGGAAGTGCACATTATAATTTGACACTTCTGTCATCGGTAATCAATGTCAACTGTCATAAATTGTCATATCAGTTGTGTAAGGGTTGTCGCACACGTGCAGTTTTGGGCATTTGCTATGCGTATGTAAAATTAATAGGGATAGCTACTTATTCTGAATATAAAAAAATATATCCCTTTAGAGAAACCTCGGTCCGTACTCCACGATTACTGAATATACGTTTTAAACAATAACATTATAATAATGAGCAAGTAATAATAATTATTAAAATGTTTATCATAATTAATGAGTAATACCAATTCAATATTTTAACATGTTGAAACAGAAGTCTTGTGTTTCCCGTCACCTAATACGAGTCGGTTTAAATGCCAAGGTTTCAGTCCCGATATTTCACATCAAAATAAACATTGCATAGCACACAGAAATTGACTAGAATACTGTGGATTGTGGTTTATACTTTGGGAATAAATACAAGCGTTTCGCGATCACAGCGATTTATAACTAAAACTATAAGGGTGTCTCATAAGTAATGTTGGTTTTCATATGTGAAAATTCCTACGCCTCAATTTAAACATGTCTTAACTTGTTAAGACTTGTCTCTAATCTATCTATAGGAGATAGTACTGCAACAATGTACACGCACCAATGCAGATCACAAATACTTGTAGGTACATAAAGTAGCTTACGTATGAACGCCCTTAGGGCTTTTCTGGAGATACGGACGCGGGTGAATCACCTTATTGACCTTAGAGTCAATGTGAGCCCATTCATATCATATCTCCTTCTATCATGCGCACTGCACCCGCGATGGAATGAGACGGAGAATTAGCAAGGAAGTGGTAACAATGGGCGACAATTAAACGAAATTGATGCGACTACCATTCATTCATTGTGGTTTTATAAGCTGTGCTCAATTATTTTTTGTCTGTAGCAAAAAAAAACCTGATAAAGATTCGATTCACAAACCGTTTAACCAAACAGTGTCAGTTTTTTTTTCATGTGCAAAACGTATTATTGTAAAAAAATGTACAAGAATAACAAAACAAAAATTATATATTTACCTATATTATTTTTTGTATTGAATTTCCACAAAAAGCATACAGTTGAATTGAGAACATGTTCATTTTGAAGTCTGTTTTTTAAATTCCTTATAAGCAATGAATACTATTTTTACCCGTGGCTCTAAAACTATAGAGGAAAGATGATATAAAATTTTACGATTTCCGAGATGATCGCTTCCATATTGAATGTTTATTTACGTCTTTTACAGCGTTTCCGTAGCCCAGTTGAAAGTAATCCTGCTAACGAAGATTCCATATTAATTGTTCTATGCCGGGACATAGAATAATTACAATAGAAACGTACTGATGATGGTTAGTACTGACGTAGTGATGCCTAATATGTATCTAGCAACTTACTTGTTGCCTATTGTGGCCCAATTTGGATGATTATTTGACAAAGAGTTAATAGGAATAACGTATGAAGTATTGACGTCTGTTTAATTGCTTCTTCAACTGACTTCTAGAAAAAAAAAAAAAAAAGTTGCTCTGAAAACATGACAGGCCCATTTCAACGATTCTCATTAACAGACTTAAAATCTTTATGCTAACTAAACCTTTGTACATACATGTATATTAGCAAGAAATTAACTTTGTCTTTGAATTTAAGCTTTCATTAATCAAATTAACGGGTCACACACAGTACCGTTGAGTTGCTAATTTCATTCCGTAAACTTTGGAGTGAACATTGGCGCGTGCCAGTTAGGTTATCGTCAGTAACGGTACTTAATGTACATTATGTATGAGTCAGGGGCCCTCCTGTTGTTTGTACAACTTTGTATGAGAGCAATAACCTAGATTGGTTGACCTTTGCCTTACTTCGGTAACTCGAATGGAAGTCGATCTAGTGTTTTCTAGGGAAAATCTATTGAGTAAGTTTATAATATAATATGGCCATAATCCCGTAGGAATCTCATTTTTACGGGATAAAAAGTACCATATGTCTTTTTCTGTTTTCCTGACAACTTGTATGCGAAATTTCATGCTGATCGGTTCAGTACTTGAGACGTGAAAGCTTAACAAAGAAACAAATAAAATCACTTTCGTATTTATAATAAATAGGAATCATAGGAAATAATTCATAAGGATTGTTTACAAATAAGAAGATGAAGAGAGTAAAGATTGACTCTACTATTTTTTTTACGCACTAGGACGCGTGAGAGTCTTTATAAAATTAAAGAGATGCAACACAAATACACAAATCACCTTCATTTAAGTTGGTTGCTCGATTATCGTCCCTTCTCATTTATATTTTGTTGGAATAAATGTCCTATCTTTCAGATATTTTGAGATTTATTGTAAACGTTGATTATGCTTTGTTGCTACAGATCAAAGTAGAAAATGAATATTGAAAGAGACTATGTATTCGGCACCAAATAGTTAATTTCATGTAAATATCAATCTGAAATATATAGTTTATTACTCTAATATTTTCTGGCAACTCAAATGTTTTATAATTTGGTGAAGGAGTTATTGATAGAACTAAAATACAAAAATTTTAGTAAACCTTCCTCTTTATTATTTATTTTGCGTAAAAATATAGTTTCGTATGTTTCGTTTCGTATATAATTCACAACAAAACACGAGTTACAACGCGCCTCGTGCTTTCGAGTTTAATTCGAGTTACAATGGTAAACCTTTGTTTGTATAACAACGCAGGAAGTTTGGTATTTTTATTTATATACACATGGACTCGGAAGGAACGTACATTTTATTACAAAACTATTATACCAAAGGTAGAATAAGAATTTTATAGCTGGCAATAGTTTATCACCCGTTGGCTATAGAATTTGTCAGCCAGGAGAATTCTGACTGATAAATTATTCGTATCTAGAGTGAAGGGAATCCTATTACGTACCAGCCTCTAATGTTCCCACTGCAAGGACACCGTGAAAGGAAACAAGTGAATGGGCTTTGATCTACCACGGGAGCCCAATCCGCATTGGCAGATGTCACATGTGTTCGATTTTGTACAAGACCACATTGTATAGTGTTTGGTATCCTGTCTGGATAACGAAACCTCTGTATAGTGGTGTGCAAAGAGCAGTTCTTCTGCGGACGCCGGCATCAGCGTACTGGCTTTCCTGGAGGACATCGGGTGGCTGGACTAGAATCTCCATGTCACTTACAGGCCCACTGGCAGACTCAAGGGCGGCGTTAGATATTGCGAGGCTCCGGGCGATAGATCTTTGTGAGGCTCTTGGGGTATGAGGAATTTAGGTGAGTTGGAAGTGTACAGGGCTACTGATAATCAGTCAGCATCAAGACAGCTGCAGTACATCAAAACAAAAAACGGGTTGTTCTGCGAGGGTGCGAGGCTCTACAAAGGCGAGGCCCCGGGCGGTTGCCCTGCTTGCCACTGGGCAGAGTAGTTGCGGAACGTCAGTTCCATCTCGTCATCGGGGTCACCGAGAATGGGAGTCTTCGGAGATAATTTTTTAATGACGGCTGCCCATTACTTTCCCTAAATGTTACTCCAGTTATGATTCCCAACATTGTCAATATCATTGTTCGGATGAACAATAGATAGAGAATCTTGGTGGAATAAATAATTATAATTTTGAATTGCGTAAGCTATGCGCCATTATGAGAGTATGATGAAATCCTAGCATTGTTATGTGATTGTGTGGAACGTATTTCTGCTTTTAAAGCCTTTAGATGTTGGTTGAAGCTGATACGAAAAGAAAACCTCCCAATGGAATATTAAGGTATATTTATGTTAAAAGTTTAGCTTTGTGTTAACGCACGCAGATTCACAAATCGTTTAAGATTTGATAACTTTGTGCTTATCACACAAGAGTCAAGGATTTTCACTAACATAGTAACCAAAGACCTAGTTTTAGTATATTTTCTTCGTGCGTTTTTGATGTATCCAAACGATACTTGAGATCGAAAGGAATAAATATGGTTTAGTTTGAATTTGTTCGACCCTTTCACAGAGTTTACGAAGTTTGTTTAAGTCATTCTGGCAATACGTTCGTCGTATATTTTAGCCATAAATTTGCAATTCAATACAATTTATAATCTACTACAATTATTATGCATCGCAGTCATACCTTTAGTCACAGATTGCAAATAAAGCGATGTATATATTGTATGGAATATTGGTTGTTTGTATGTTTAATAAGGCAAGGTGTGCGCCTGTCCGACTGTTAAGTAACTATCGGTAGGATTGCCATTACAAATAATGTATTACAATTTAACTAATAAACTTTAAAATATGGTCGAAAATATAAAACCCCCTTTTTATCTTTACAATAAAGAGCATAATCATTAGGCGATTTTATCACTCTGATTAATCGACTGTTACAAATCAACAACACTAATTAAGGTAACTGGAACAAACAAAGGTAGTACAACACTTTTTATAGACCATAACTTTGATCTGAAAAAAGTGTAAATCTCCAATTATCCATTAAAATTCAATAGATAATTGTAAACTGATCTGAATAGAATTTAATCTTATACAACGTATATATAATCATTTTGTTACGTCTGATTGAAGTTTTGACTAAATAATGTTAGTCTCAAGAATAACTTAAAAGTTGTTTACGCTTAGGGGTGCGGAAAGCATCATTATGAGCACATTCCAAGTCATCAGAATAGAACAGACACAAGTTCATTTTAGCCAAATTGTGAAAACACCCGATTTCAGTCAATTGCTCAGATGTTTTTATAAAAAAATTTTTTTTGATATAATACTATGTAAAAGACTCAGTCCGATATAATAATCATCATCATCATCAATTGTCAACAGTTCTACAGATCATATGCTTGCAAAACAGGCATATGATCTGTGATGATCTGTAAACACTACACATTTATAATATTAAATAATTTTAACCATAGATAAAACCTATGGATCAGAAGAATACCCTTGACATAGGAAAGACTTGGCTTTACCATTTGGGTACCAATAATCATCATCATTAATTATCACAAAACAGTTTTACAGATATGCCTGCAAAACAGGCATATGATCCGTATATGATCTACACTTTTATAATATTAAACAATATCAACCATGGACTTGGCCTACGGTTCAGAAGAATACCCTTGTAAGACATAGGACTTATTGCGGTACGGAATCCCTTAAAAACGATGTTAAAACTGCACACGATATAAACATGTAAGTAGAAATTATGAGGAAGCGCACACTATGATTCATGTCGACAAATAGGATGCTCGATATCTTAACGGTAACATTACAAGACTCAAGTACTTGTACAAATACCTAAGAAAATTATAATAAGGCAGGCGGTTCTTATCGGCCATCTTGCAATTGCTAAAAACGCACGATTCTATATTAAACTAGCCTTTTCATGGAACTATAGGCTCGAATGGAAGTAAAAAAACATGTCATCTAGCCCTAAACTAAGCATAGTTTTGTACTATGGGAACCACATTACTGACAGAATACTTATACATTACTTTTTTGTAGATACAACCAAATAATACTTATTAAACACCTAGACAGAACAAATATCTATGTTACAAATGCTTGTCTTGTTACAAGTGGGAATCGAATCCACGGCCTGCACCACAGAAGGCAGAGCTACAACCAAATTACCAACGGAGCCGTGAAAAAAAATTTATTTACCATCTTCCATACATCAGCTTATCTGTGTCTAGGTGGTATGGACAAACCCAGATGCACAAGAAAACGAGAAGAAGAGAAACAGAAGACAGTTTCCGGCTGGAAAGGAAACCAGGAACCTCTCAAAGGTGAGGAACTGCGCTACGAAGACAAAAAAACGCTTTGAAGTACCATCCTTCAACAAAAATAAAGCCATCATCAAACATTTCGAGATTCAGTATAACCTTAAACCCGCCAAAGATAAATTTCAACTCAACATTGCAAAACAAAACGATAGGGAAAAACATGGTTAGCAAAACAAACGGACATAAATTCCGCGAAATCAGCAATCAGGGCGCATGTGCGGTGCAAATGTCATTTACATCTCGACAAGAATAATTTATGCGGGCTTTAATTATAGACCAAAATTTAATTTAACTAAATTTTCAAAGTCAACTTTTATTAATTGCAATCTTAATATATATAAATTACGTGTCACGATGTTTGTCCTCACTTAACCGATTATAATAAAATTCGCACACCATGTGCAGTTCGATCCAACTTGAGAGATAGGATAGTTTAAATCTCAAATTATAGTCGCAATTTTAATTTATTGCAAATTATAATATCATATGACAAAAACGTTTGCCACAGCAACGCGTGGCCCGGTCAGCTAGTATGTATATATAAATTACGTGTTTCGATGTTTGTCCGCGATGGACTCCTAAACCACTTAACCGATTTTAATCAAATTTGTACACCGTGTGCAGTTTGATCCAACTTGAAAGATAGGATAGTTCACATCTCAATTTATGATCGCAATATTATCATATGACAAAAACGTTAGCCACAGCAACGCGTGGCCGGGTCAGTTTGAATATAAATCCGAAATTTATTCAGAGTCAAGACGGATCCTGGAATCCGCTACGCAGATTACGCGTACGGAAACCTCAACTTGGTGAATGGTATTGAGCTGATGATCTTCAAAAGCCTGAACAGATCATAAATTTTAGCTAAGAACCATCTCGAACACATCATCTTTCACGCTTCAAACATATTTTCGACTATACTATGTCATTGTCAGCACTAGGTTGACTCGCCACCGGTAGCCATGACGCAATGTGGTCAAGATAAACAAACAAACATTCATTCATCATTCGTTGTTTACGTTAACATGTGCCTATGAGTATTTTAGCAATACCTCTAGATTATTATGACTCGTACATAATCGTATTTAAATGTTCCGTACCCAGAAGGTGGTCCAGTTGCTCGCTTCCGTAGGTGTGTACCCTTTGATTCCCTACACGTACCTTTAGCACCACCCAGGGGTGGTGCTAAAGGGGCAACAAAAAGTAGCAGTAGGACTTGTACCAGGTTCGTCCGGAGCAGTAGCGGCTGCATTACTGTGTTCCGGTGGAAGGTTGTGGCTGCCGGTGAAATCACATGCGCATGAGCCGTATCATCCCCGTCTCGGGTGATAGACGCAGCAGGATGAATGCGACTCAGTAAAGATTTGGCTGTCAAACTGAGTCGCACGCATTACTGTTGTCATGGGCGAAGGTCACCACTTACCATCAGATGGGCCCTCAGCTCGTTCCGTCATTAATTAACAAAAAAAAAAAGAAGCTGAAGGAGACACTATTATAAAGCATATCTATAAACATGTTGAGCTAATAATTACAGCTGAAACTTTCAGAAATGTGGTAAGTGTTATAGAGTTACCGGCAACTAACGCATCTTAAAGATGATTTAGGTACATAAAGATCATAAAATTTTGTTCTATGACTTTTGCCAAAATGTATAAATACATAAATACATCCCAAATATTTTGATTTTATGTTGTTGAGGATTTCTATCAATCATTAGCTCTGTCTTAAATTTATTATATACTATGTCTTAATCTGTGACCACCTAGAGAGAATTCATGTAGAGTTAAGAAGATTAGAACTGCTAATTAGACTTTTTTTATGGGATACAAATCATTGAATTATAAAATTATTCTATCAATTATGCTTAGTTTGGGGCTAGATGGCGCTGTGTGAAATACAATGAATATCTGTCATCTCTCCGAGTGTGTATGCGCGCGCATACACGTGTGTGTGGGTGTGGGTGTGTGTGTGTGTGTTACAGACAGTCTGCCCTTCTAACCCTAACCAACCAACGGACCAACGCGAAAGGAAGAAGCTTCCGATAGTTAATGGGTACCATAAATTGTTGCTGATACACAATGTAGCATTGTGTTTTTATATGTTGCTCATTGCGTTTGTTATTATCAATTGGCTGATACGAGACGTGACACCATTATCGCCCATTTGGGTCGGTAAGCCATCTGGCTAGTTCAATAATATCGGCGCTTGCACAGCTCGGCGCAGAAACTTCTTAGTTATAGTTTATTGACACCAGGAAGCGTATTAGCTCTCTCTCTTATCGATTTTGATACAATTGCTATAGACCAATATGATAGTATTAAAAAAAAACAGAAACAGCTGACAGAAGTGAAAACTCAAAACAAATAAAAATATTTTCTATACTTGATCATCAATTTCTCATTAATTCAATATTTTTCACGTTAATTTATTCGTCGTCAGTCTCACTGAAGTGTTCATCATCGGGTCTTTTTTTTAATGTAAATTAGTGACGGAACGAGCTGAGGGCCCACCTGATGGTAAGTGGTGACCCTCGCCCATGACAACAGTAATGCGCGCGACTCAGTATGAGATACAAATCTTTACTGAGTCGCATTCATCCTGCTGCGTCCATCACTCGAAACAGGGATGATATGTCTCATGCGCATGTGATTTCACCGGCAGCCACACCCTTCCACCGGAACACAGTAATGCAACCACTACTCTTTCAATGAATATATAATAAATAATAAAATAAACAATGAAATACATGTACACAGGCCGCTATGGTACGCGTTGGTAATCTCAAGTGCAATACGTCACGAGCATGTCGAGGTAATCGGTGACGCGAACACAAGTTATTCCCCTACCAAAAATAGCTAAATGCACCTAAAGAAGCCATCTCTTTTTTTTTTAATAAAATCTTATTCGGTTGATAAACAAAGGAGTTCAAGTAACGAACATAAACAAGTAATTAAAAATTGAAAAAAAAAAAACGACTTCAATACTTTCAAAGTAGCAAAATACGCAATTCCGTTTACTTGGATGACATTATTTCCAGTTATTTTGATTTAACAACCAAACTAGTGAACCGATTTTGACAAAAATTCTATGCGACCAATCAGAAAACATATCCTTTCAATTAAAAAAAAAATTTTGCAAATCGGTACATAAATGGCGAAGAAAGACCTCCTCATTTGGAAGTCGGTTAAAAAGAACGATTGCTAATAATTTACGATGAGTTACAGACAATTAGCATTCGTGGACGCGGGTTCGCATCCGGTCCTTGGACACAGATGCCCAATCAGTCGGAACTTACGATGCCACAATCGCATAAATTAAAATACTTATGGCTTGCGTTAACAATAAGAAATCATACAGTATTTTTTGTGACTAAAGTAACGGAACGGACTGACAGTAAACTCGATGTTAAATGATTACCGCCGCTTATAAACAACATACGACTCAGGTCCACTGCGAAGTCTCGATATCTTCGCCAAATGTGGAAAGCTTTTGAAAATATTAATTTTAATAATATATTACAAAAGATTTTAGTAGATATTTACTACCTATATCCGACATAGACTTTGAAATGCGAATATGGTTGGACCATTAAAACAATGCATTACCACCAATATGTATTTATTTTAGCGGGTATCCGCTTGTAAATGAAGGTTTTGGAGCCGGTTGTTTTTTCCACGGTTTTCCAAGAATTTTCAGCACAATTTTCCTAACTTCTCCGTAAGAACGTTCTCCTGACAATAACAAGCACAAGAAAACAGAATTAGCAAAATTGGTCCAGCCATTCACGAGTGATGCAGTGAATGAATGCATTTTTATAATATAGATTTTTTTATCAGTCACTTTTACCATTATTTCATGAGTCAAATATGAACATACGAAATGTCAATCCCACTATGCGCCACAGAGTAAAAACTGATATATGCACAGATATACCACGCACACGCGGAATCAAGTGCCTACAAAGTGCGTGTTTGTTTTTTTTTCGACCCACTCCATCGTTAAACATTTTCTATCTAATCTCCAATGTAAATCGGTGTTAGTAACAATAATAGACAACGGGCACGAATGAGAAATTAAAATAAATACAGACGGGTAATAAGCATATTCTTGTTCATGCATGTGTTTTAAGATGTTAGTATTTTTTATTAAAATTGCAATTACAGACGTGTTTTAACTGAGCTAGATAATTTGCAATATATTCATATTATTGTTGAGAAATCCTTCTCTTTCTAAACAAAAATAAAAAATATATTATTATAAGAAATATTCATGGAAATTTCACACAGCGCTATTTAGTTCCAAACTAAACGTATGTAGTTATATAATAATTATATTATGCTTTTTTTGTTAATACATATTAACACAGAACATATATAATATATTTTCGATATACAAATGCTTGTCAGGACAAGCTACAGCGTAGACGGTAGAGCAAGCGTGAATTGTGTTAAAGATGAAAGGCGTGAGTACTGAGATGACGTCTGAAAAGAAAATAGAAGAAAAATTCATGTTGTGCTGTACTTCGTAAGCGTTTTTTATCTTCGGGCGCTATCTATCTGCCAGTGAAAGTCCCGTCAAAATCGGATCAAGCCGTTTCGGAGATTATCCGGAACAAACGTCAGACAGAGACAAAAATAAAAAAGTACCGAATATACTTTCAAATGCACTTAGTAAAAAATATTATGACATTACAAAGAGACACTTAAATTTTATTTATTTTTACATTCATAACTAAAGTTAGCAAATAAGATTAGCTAACACAAAACTGACTGCAATACAACATATCTGTGTGCATGTAATGTGCCTAACGGGCTTTTGTGACACGTTATATGCTCACAAAATTGTTTACTTGTAAAATTTGACGTGTCTAGGTGATACTTGAGATCTAAAGGAATAAATGAGTTTAACTTACCCAGATATAGAACAAACAAATGCTTAAGCTGCACTGAAGGCAGAGCTAATTAAGCTGTGAGGCTAATTTAGATTTGTAAAGCACGTTATAAGCTATTGTTCATACCCAAACGATTCATACTGTCTTAACACAAATGAGTGATATTCACTCTGTGGTTTCAGTTAACGGTCATGGGCCTCGTAATGAATCCTGTGATGTTTTAATGACAAACGGCAACGGCCGTATGATTTGATGATTTTTGTGGCATAAATTATTTTTTTACAATATATGCTTTGTCAACGATTAGCGTTCAATTTCCATTGTGTGAGAGTTTAATGACTCGAAAACAGACTGTAAGATAAAATAAATAGAAGTAATAATATAAAGTGTTTATCCGGGGGTAGAATCCCTAATGCCATTCGGTTAAGGAGTCTAGCTCGATACCTGAACCTGGCGCCCCCCATTTTAATAGGAGAGGTTCGCAATATCCTCATTTTGTATAGTTGGTTAGTAACGATGTAAGTTTCCCGATCTATCGGTCAAGTAGGAAATATATTTAGTGGAATTAATTATATTAACTATGTTATTATATTAGATTTTTAATATATTATTAACGTTTGTTACGTGAAATCGTAACATATAAACAAATTCGTATTTAATATTAGGTAGGATTTTATGTATGGCTAGGATTAGGTATAACGTGATGTATTAATATATAGAGAATGATTTTCAGAAAGAAAAATATATAGTTACCTTATCACAAAAAGAAACATACAGTAATGCAATCATTCACCGATTAATTAAGCTTAATCAACCAAATAATGCACATTTAATCCAGAACTAATAGATTAATTACTTTTACGTGCGTGGTAGCTAATTGCATAATGATCATACAATCTTGTAAATGTCAAAATAAAGTAAGCAACACACATTTAGTTTAGCGAAAACAAGTTTTTGGCGTGCATTATGCATTTACACGCAAGCCTTAATTGGGTTACTGGTTTACTAAAATGGCAAATTGCGCAATGGCGCATAATAATGAGATAACTTACCAATTTCTGACCAAAAAAATATTTAATATATCTCATGCCTACCATTTTCAACTGACTTTCAAGAGAGGTTTATCAATTCGGGTTTACACCTAAGAAATCCGTCATTGATTTTATATTTGAAGGGTATATAGATATATTTTAAGATTGGTTCCATAAAAATGTCATCAAAACCGGAGTTTAAAATCATAATAACTGGTAAAAAATATCGTCCAATAAAACTGAATTGCGTATTTTGTTTCCCTGTGACTTTTTTATCCGTTCATTGTAGACCGATTTGGATGTTTTATTTAAATGGTAGGTACAATTGCCAAATGAAAATCTTTGGTAGGTATGAATTTCACTTTCATATGTTGGCATGTCTGTACGCAATAACAACAGAGGTCTATGAGCTTTTCTTACGCAAGTACCCGCGCAAAACTTTCATTTTTAATACTACTTAACCGACTTCAAGAAAGGAGTACTCAATTCGGGTGTATGTTTAATTTTATGCGATATATTCTCCGATCGTGAACCGATTCGGATGACTTTGTTTTATTTGATACCTCAGACGTGAAATCATTGAAAAGACCTTTCTAGAGCGAAAAATAGGGGATGAAATTATAGTGGGGACCATCTTGCTCGCGTCCGTAAGTGGTGCGAAAGGGGTAGCCCAAATTAGCAGTAGAATTTATACCAAGAATAGAATACAAAGAATTTATACAAATACTGCACTTTTCCGGGATTAAAAGTAGCTTATGTATTATCCAGAATATAAGCTATCCTGGTAACAAATTTTATTCAAATCCGTTGAGCCGTATCAGCGTGAAGAAGTAACAAACATACGCACAGGCACACATACAAACATTCGCATTTATAATAATAATTTGAAGGTACAACAATTAGGTAAGAACAGAGAAAAATAGACTAAGTTAATTGTAAACTTCTTGGAAATCATTAACGGCTTTTCATAAATTTTTGAAACAATACCACAACTAAATAGCGTAATCCTATTATATGGTTTCGTGGAAGGTCTTGGTTTAATTGTGGTTTTAGTAGGAACGGGAGCAGGTAACGTTTATAAAATTTCACATCTGTATAATACAGGATAAACCCCTCAGGTAAATATTCAGGTATCTCGAAATAACCAGGTAAAAAAATTAGTTCTACAAAAATAAGTTATTGCAGGATTAGGATTACTATTAATCCTATTTATGATTGACTGGTTTCAAGTTGGGACTTCTGCCTGTGTAGGGTCGTGGCTTCGATTCCCACTCATGACAAGTATTTGTAGTGAGTATTTACAAAAAATACTATTCTATTCCATCAGTAATCTAGTTCCCATAGTGAAATCTATGCTTAGTTAGTATATTTATTCATAGAAAAATAAGCAATTAAATTTACACTAGTTATACTACTTTTTTACCAAGACGAGCTTACAGCCCACCTGATGTTAAGTGGATAACACAAAGTGTGCCCCGGCCGGGAATCGAACTGCACCCCTCGCTTCGAAGGCAGGGCTACTACCAACGAAGCCATTTAGCCAACTATTCTGCTACTTTAGGTTGGTCCATTGGCACCACCCGGGGGACACGTGTAGGGACTCTGAGGGTACGTATCTACAGACGCGAGCAACATGGACCCCGTGCTACTGAATCATAAAAACGAATCTCTAGTACGGAACCATCTGTATTTAAATCCGAATAGCAGTTACCGGGTTATATAAGTATCTCAGTACATGTAAAAATTGCTATAGACTATTTTAGTCATTGCCATTTCACGGCTTAATTACCCATTAATGATCCGTTGAAATGTTAATTACAAAATAATTATGTTTAATTACAAAATGTGTTAATATACAATTGTTGGACTAACACAGTTTTAGGTCTCCCACTGCTCAAATATTATAATTAACACAAGAAATTAATCACATATAAAGGCGAAAGTTTGTATTTATTGTTGTTACGCTCACGTTGTCCTACACGCTCAAACGGCTCAACGGATTGGATGAAATTTGGTACCAGGATAGCTTATATCCTGGATTAACATATAGGATACTTTTGATCCCGGAAAACCGCGATTAACCCCGCCTTTTGACGCACCTAGTATCTCATATAAAAGTTATCGACAAAATATTATAAACTCTTATTCAAATAGAATAAGAAATTTTATTATTTATCACGATTTCTTATAGTGTTACCAGGCCAAGCACACAATTGGTGTGACAATTAAAGATGTTTATTCTGGGTAGGAATCGATCTCACGAACCATCACCTCAATAAAAACTACCTTATTACAGTTGTTTGCGATGTTTTATCAAAATCTTTTATGTAAATACAATGTAAACACACCTACTTTATATACCTATACATAAACAATGTGACGTCATTCATATCCCTCCCGTGTTAATGATTTCTATTAAATAAATGACTAATTAACTAATCATTTACATGCGAGAGGATATGTTACGTCTTTTATGAATCACAATATAAACAAACAATAGAAAAAATCACCGGCTAAGTCAGCTTCGAGTAACAAAATGGCTCAAGAAACAATCCTACTAATATTATAAACGCGAATGTTTGGATGGATGTTTGTTACTCAATCACGCCAGAACGGCTGAACGGACCTGGATGAAATTTGGCACAGAGATAGATTACAGTCTGGAATAGCATATAGGCTACTTTTTATCCCGGAATAATGTACGGCTCCCGTAGGAAGTCCAACGGCGGGTAATCAGGTAAAATACACAAAAAGAAGTGTACAAAACACCACGTTTTTTCGTTACACAAACTAAGCAACTCTAGAATTCTAGAATATTGTCTGTCATTGTAATTAAATATAAACAAAACCCGGTCATTAAGCCATCAGATTGTATTAACATTTATCGATAGACAATTACACAAATAAATTGCATTTAACTTCTTCCATTTTTGACTCTATTTAACTACGTTAATGACATAAAATCCAAAAGTCCAGCTAGTAATTTAGAGAAACTATCTGTTTGTTTATTTAATTCTATTTTAAGCTTTCCAATCTAACAATATAGGTAATTATCTACGAACGATCTGTCAACTTTTTCATGCACCTAAACTGTCATTATAAAACTCTTGATTAAACGAGGCAAAAATCGATTTATACCTAGATTTTAAGTTTACGTGTTACACATAACAAGCGTTCCAATACACATGGCAACGCAAAAATACGCAATTAACTCTCTATCAAACACGATAAAAATTAATTGCCTTATTTTTTCTGCTCGGATAGTATACGGAGTGGAGACGCAAATGTCGCCTGCGCAACATTCATATCTTGCATTTTAATTTCAAGGCAACACTATTATGGCTACAAACGCATTTGGAATACAAAACATCGACGCACAACTTAAGTGCCCATTACATTAATTAAGCGGTATGCTTACCTCATCCTCCTCATCATCATTATAGTATGGGTCTAGGAGCAAATTCTTCCAGTAAATCACGTCTGCAGTCACCGCATAAGCGTCGTTGTCCGTCAAATTGGCGTACAAAGGACTCTCCCTGTCCACACCCTCGGACGAAGCACTCATAGAACAACTCTCGACTTCAACACTGGTACCACAGGAGCAACCCTCGTCCGTGTAACTGTTGTTGAACTCGATCTCTTCGTATATATTCTCGTCAGTGATCGCGTCCTTGACGGCTTCGTAACCGTCTCCGTACGGCCGGTCTGGCGTCATGACTTCGACTGGCCGCTCACACCTGTCTCCCACCTCCTCCAACGCGTATATGGCGTACTCCGCCGGGGTAAAGTCGCTGACCGTGTCGAAAGACAGCCGCGACACTGTCGCCCGATTCTTCGTTAGCACGTCGCGTAGTATCCCGTCCGAGTTGTGGTACCCGCTGGAATGTATCCAAACAGAAGCGTACGCATTGTTTACGTTTTGCTCCCCGTCTGAACATTCCTTGTAACTCCAACACGTGCTCTCTGAATCTTCCGAATCAGATTCTATAAGCTTAGTCCATTCCGGCGAATCCCGGTCGATATTTAAACTACCGTAAATAGAGGACGATGTGGAGCCACTGAGTCTAGTTTTTTGGTTGCAAGGCGTGCTTGTCGCGAACGTATCAGCTGTTTCACAATCACTGCGCGGACGGTTTTCTATTCCAGTATCACTAACACTTTTGCATTCCAGATTAGGTTCTTCGTCGTCGCTGAAATGCGCGACCCATGTGCTGCGGTCTACCACTCCGAAGGGATCAGCCATCTGGTCTAAGCATTCGTCGAATATGTTTAAGATGCTGAGCGACACTTCCTTTTCTTCGGGCGCAAGATTACTTTGGTATTGATCGAGATGGTATATCTCCTTGCCGAGATGGGAGAGTATTTCGTCGAACGCGCTGTCTGGCGATTCTGATGTATCCGGGGAGGGTGGTCTGACGACGATCAGAGGATCGTATTCTTCGATCGAAGCGCGTATAGCGGTCAGCCACGCGATGACTGGTTGTTTCGCGCGGCCGTCGAGCAGTGTCACCGCGACGGCGTTCGGAATCCAACTCTCGACCTCACACATTTTGCGGCGATAACCGGTGTATGAATCAACGTGCGGTATTCCACGAAGGGCTAGCTTTGTCGTCTCCGCTGCAAATGTAGACACCGAAGACATTTGCTGACCGCTTATCGTCTTCCTAATTATTTATACGCAATCTCTGACCTTTGCGATAACGTTTGCGCTTGTTTTTTTCTCGGCACATGTTTAACTGGAACATTTTTGGTGCGGAACGAAACGCACTTCCAAGTTTGAAAATAATTCCCGCGGGTAAAAGATCGCGCGTTTTATCCGATTTTAAAATTCGAACGGAAGCGTCCGCGCGCGCGCCCGGCTTCACGATAGTGTTGCGCGGGAGAGCCAATTAAATCAACTCGATGCGTTCATTCCATTCTGCCTGACCGATATTTTGTGATATTTCTAGTTGCGTGGAACAGACGCATGGCGCAACTACACTAAAAACTAAAAGCAAATGCACATTGCATTAGCTAAATGGGGCTTGTCGAGCCGTTAGTCTTGCGGCCGGGCAAATGAGCTATCGCTAATTAAGAGCTAAAGTTCCCGATTTCATGAAAAGTCCTGTGCTTAGGAGTGTTTTTACCTACACTGCTTTACCAAGTCTCTACCTCCTAAATGATACTACGTCAGTTTTAGGCATCAACTCAATACGTTTTGGAATATATCAAATATAAGAAATAAATAAAGAAAAGAAAAAATCTTAAAAAGAGGTCTTTAACGTTTTGCGGAATTAACTTGAACATAGAGTCCTGGGTATTTACATGGCCAAATTAATTTCAAGATCATCTTTATGGCTGATTTAATAAAACTTGATATCATTTACCAAATTTCATATAACAACCGTTGGAGTGACTTGATCCGAGAGCGTGCGTCCGCGACTGCGCGTGCGCCGTTTTCTCGCGATAACTGTATCCCTATTAACTCGGTTTGTACTTCGCGATGGTTAAAAATACCTAAATAAATAAATTAACAATTAGTTATGAAGTTTTCCTGTTCGCTCATTGTGTCTTTGTGTCGAAGTACAGGGAACACAACGCAACATTTTTTTTTCCTTGAATGTTTTTGTAATATTTGAAATATTTACCTACTTATTGGGGCTTAGCGGAGCGATATAAAGAGTCCACGTGTTGCCAAAGTGCTGGATTTTATTTTGGCCAGAGATTAAGCATTGCCATCCAGCGTGGCAATGTTGCCAGCATTTTGGGCATGCAACCATTAAATGACGGCTTAGTTATATAAGTAGATACACTGTTATTTAAGTATTTATTACAACAAGCTATGCTAAGTTTGTAATTAAAATTTATTTAACGTCCAATATTAATTTCTTAAAAAAAAAATCTTTTCGTTTAGATTTATTATCGGTGTATCCTGATGCGTCAAGTGGTGGTCCCGATTGTCTTCATTGGTGACCTGACCAATCATTTTAAGTGCTTTCTGAGGTTTTCCCGAAAAATACTTTACGAACTATAAAAATAGCTCTAGGCACATAACCACGTCACGCTAATGAAGAAAAGCAGTTTCACGATCGAAAACACCTATGCAACAACATTTTATCATCAATGGAGAATGGTCCATTCAATTGAAGTAGACTCTACGGGTACAAATCAAATTCAACTTTAAACTAACGCAGATTCATTTCAATTCGTAATCCAAGATTCTGGGCGGATATACGATTTTAGTTCTGTGCTCACATGCGATCAATGTTGGAGTTTAAATCTTTACAACTGGGAATGCAGTCTAAATTTCATTAACAGTTTTGGTGGTGGATATTTCCTTATTAACAAGGAAGGGCATCAAAAGGGCATTGTTCAGAATGGCACGGGCATGCTAAACGCAATGGTATTTGAGGCCGTGGTAACTACTTATAACTTTCATAACGAATGTAAATTTTCTATTTTTTTTCATCTGTAGTGATGGAACCAACTTACGACTGCCCAAGGTATTTAAAGACAATGCAAAAACAATAGTTACGATGCAAATCTTTCTCAAAGCAATACGATATATTATAGTACCGGGGCAACCGAACCACGCTCCTGTTTTTTTGTATAATTGTATTGTATCTGAAACAGTACATATCAATCAAGTACCACAAAAATTTACGAGATGGCGCTGTATTAAATTTTCAGCATAGTTTTAACAAAAATACTTTTTTTTTGTAAAAAATATCCATGTTTGCGTTTTTGCAGAATATATACAAGAATTGCTCGTTTAATCAGATAAAGGTTTACAGGTCTATTACGTATCAGCCTCTAATGTTTCCACTGCAGGGCCACCGTCCTACCTGCGATAATTGAGAGTGAATGGGCTTTGATCCACCACGGGAGCCCAATCCGGATTGGTAGATGTCACATGTCTTCAAATAGTTCTAAGACATGCCGGTTTCCTCACGATGTTTTCCTTCTATATCTAGGATATTATATTAAGGATCTATATATGATCTATATTAAGAAGTTATTATGCACAATTTTTTTCCCATCAACCAGACCCTTAAAACAATTTATAGGAAAATAAGCCAAACCATTGAACCATGGGGTTTCCAACAACCTATAAATTTGCCCGAGGGAAAAAATCCTGCAGCCATGTAATCACTACATAGTATAAAACAAAGTCGCTTTCTCTGTCCCTATATCCCTATGTATGCTTAAATCTTTAAAACTACGCAACGGATTCTGATGCGGTTTTTTTTAATAGATAGAGTGATTCAAGAGGAAGGTTTATATGTATAACAACATCCATTAAATAGTGGAGAAATAATGTTATTTCTCTAAATTAAACGCGTGCGGGCCACGGGTAGTAATGAATAAATTAAAACTACTGGATCGATGTTAATAATTTTTTCAGTGAATGACATTAGCTACATCTTTTATACCCGTGCGAAGCCGGAGCGGGCCGCTAGTGGTATATAAACTAACTTTTTATATAATTTTACATCATTTATTAGGTGAAGGTTAAATTTTATTGTATTGTTGTTAAAAATACTCTTCACACATGCGCCTTGAGTGGGTGGAACGAGCGATTCGCGAGTCTGAATAAATGACAAGGGTTCTGTATAATAAAAAAGTCGAAAAACCCGACTTGAATACTTAAATTCCTTATTTCTTGACCTAAGTCATCATTTTACAAAATGAAATATCCAAATACGTCTTCAGCTCACAGGGAAGCAAAATACGCAATTTTGTTACTTGGATGACATTTTTTCCGTTATTTTCATTGAATACCAAAGTATTGATCCGATTTTTAAGAAATTTCCAAGAAGAAATGGGACCAATTTGGAAGAGAATCTGACTTTTTTTCTAGCCCATTGTAGACCGAAATGGGTGTTTATATTTTTAACGGTAGGGTGTACCCCTTTAGGGTAGAAAATAGGGATGAGTTTAAAGTAGTAAATTGTTTCGACTTTTTAATTGTACGATATCTTAATTACTCTGTTGTATATGTGTAGCTGTTGCGCAGATAACGTGGAGATATGCAAAAAACTTACATACATACTCTTTAATGTACATTATACCTTAAATTAAAAGCATAAAATTAGGAACTAGACAAAATTATATAAAAAAAACAATACACAATAGGTGGCTATCGATTATAGCGATTTCTTCCAAGTATATTTATAAGCGTATTTTTTTAAATTACTGTGTTCAGATTTAAAATATGTTCTTTAAGTGGATTAATAATTCAATGATCACGTACCGTTTCTATGACACAACGATTAGTCACTAAGTTCCGGTTATAAAGAGCGCTGTGAAATATGCAAAATAATCAAATTTTATTTGTTACCTACCTATATGCGTCATTATTTCCATTCTCCCGATTGAATAAAATATATATTATTGTTTTACGACTTGGTACCAGTGAACTGTATTCAATTTATTGTTGTATGGTTAGAATTAGTTGTTATAATACAACCTATTGCGTAAATTAAAACAAAATTTACCATTGAATACCAATTTGGGAGTTTATCTTTTAGATGGTAGGATGTATCCCGTACGGGCGAGAAATAGGAGATGAAAATATGGAAGCCATTTTCTTTTCGATTTTTAAGTAAATTTTTTCTTCTTTTGTTTGGTTCATACTGACGAAAAGATTTACGGCACTTTAAATTTATGTTCTTTATACGGATGGCTTTCTTGCACTGTTCTGTTCATATCAAATCAGTGAGGAACCCTAAAAACTGTAATTGTCACAATTAATGGTATCGTCGGCTCTAATTTGTCTGAATTGAACGAGATGGGCGACCGTTCCGGACATCTGCTGCTTTAGAACTCATTGAAGCGTTTGAAGCGCCGATGTGTTAAAACAGGCTAAGCTCGGGTATCTCTGGTGATGTTCCTCTTGGAGAGACCAGAGATCTTCGAATGCGCACAGGTCGGCCCGAGGAGGTTTTATTCCCTTATTTTTAACACCAAGGGGGTTTTAGTGTGTATTCCCCCAGCACTGCAAGTTCTGAGTAGTATTGGGAGTGAGTTACACATAACCCCACGCCGTGTGGTATACGCAAAGTATTTCCCCCTTGACAAAAAAAAAGTGTAGAACCCCCACCCGATTGACCAATGAAACTCAAAAACTCAAAACTCAAAATCATTTATTCCTTTAGATCTCAAGTATCGTTTGGACACGTCAAATTTTACACACACAAGTAAACATATTCATGAGCATATAACGTGTCACAGGAGCTCCTTAGGCACGTTACATGCACACAGATATGTCAAATTAGTCAGTTTTATGTTTAAGCTAATCTTATTTTGTTAAGTTTACGTCTGTTCCAACCCTCATCAATAAGATTGCAGGTAGACGGGGGATGGAGGTGGCTCAGGACCGCTTAACCTGGAAAGCTATGGAGGCATTTGTCCAACAGTGGACGTCTGTCAGCTGAAATGATGATGAAAGATGAAGCAATGCTTACTTTAGGTATAACATGATAAGATACGCTGCGAGCTCATAGACAAGCTCTTAAAAAGCCAGATAATTATAAAAGGCTAGGGTCGCGTAGCGGTGACTTCACCCGCATTCAATTCTCCCGATAACATGGACAGATGGCTTACATCATAATGCTAGATTTGAGTGGATATCACATAAAACAAGTTTGTTTTAAAAATCAAATAATACTCTGCTTTTATACTTTCATCAATTATATCTCGACCTAAGGGGGTACAGTCTACCATTATAAAAAGAAACATCCAATTCGGTATACAACGGGCGAAGAAAAAAGGCAGAGGAAAGTTAGATTATACAATTTCAATTTCGTGACTTGGATGACAAATCTTTTCCAGTTACTATGATTTAACGACCAAACTATTTAACCGGTTGATAAAAAAATTATGGTACTATTCTGAAAGCATGTCTGTTACCTCAGAACTCTTTCATTTATAAACCAATTTAGATTTTTTTTATCCATATAAATTTTATCGGTTCAATAGTTTGGTTGTTAAATCAAAATAACTGGAAATATATGTTATCCGAATAAACAAAATTGCGTATTAAGCTTTCCTGTGACTTTTTTCTTACTCCGCTGTATATCGATTTTGATGTTCCTTGTATAAAATGGTAGAGTGTACACCCTAAGGGTGAGAAATAAGGGATAATAGTATAAGTCGTTATTTTTTTCGATTGTAGAAACATTTACTTTTTTTTAATCTCGTGGTTCGTATCCACGTGTATCTACCCGCCACAATTTTACAAGCACATTAATTTATCAATTCGATGCGCACTTAACAGTTTTATTGGAGTATCTATGCGGTCTACGAATATAAATACCTACGAATAACTAAGGCCATCTACCAAAGGCCGTACCAGCCTCTAATGAACCCTGCAGGGACACCGGTCTCCTCTCGTGAATTGAGAGTGAATGGGCTTTGATCTACCTTGGGAGCCCAATTCAGATTGGTAGATGTCACATGTCTTTGAATTTTTGGTGCGTAGACATGCCGGTTTCCTCACGATGTTTTTCCTTCACCGTTTTGAGAACGTGGTATTGCGCTCATCAATTTTTCAAGTGAAAAACTTGAACTTGGTGTTCAGATTGAAAGTCGGCGACTAAACCTACGAACCCGTTTTTTACAATCTTTTATTTAACTTTAATGTACAATATGTATGTCCGGGTGGAATCTTTCAACTGAATTTTTAATCAGCTATCATTTACCGATTGAGCTGAAATTTGGCATGGCTTATTTTGGATGACAATGCATGCTTAGCTATGTGACATCATTGTAATGCCAATATGGCGGGTAATCCAAGATGGCGGACTAGCGTTTTTTTCTGCACTACCACAGTTCAAATGAAAGGGCTTGCTGATGAAAACACGAAAAAAGATTGATATTAAAAAGTTTTTTTTTACCATTAATTTATTCCGTATAAAGCGGCTACCATCGCATAAATATTGATACAGCAGCCATTTGTCGATGTGATCTGATTAACAGACCGGCGTTCTTCATGATTTATTTTGACTAGCTCCCGCCCGCGTGTTACCGTATTACCCAAATAAATAGTCCATTGTAGCTTTTTGTGATACATACTGTTTACGTATATATACTTAGGAGAGCATGGTGGCCCATGGAGCAGACGTCGAATTTCACAAACTGAATTGAATATAATCTATGGTATATTAAAGTATTACGTAGAAGTTCCACATCCCATGGAAATCGGTTAAAAATAGCCACGCCTGTTTCTCGGCACGTGTTAGAATTTATATCTTTGATTGAACGGAATCTATCCAGGAAGGATGTGGTATATTGTAAGTAATGACAATAAAAACTATGAATAGCTACAGCGAAATATCCCGGCGCCGCGCTGTAAAATTTTGAATTCTAAGTACCACATCCTACCCATATCCACTGGCATAATGGTTTATACTGAGAGACCTATTGGAATCCAAATTGGGATTAGATAGATAGATAGATGGATCATAGTTCTCAGTGGTCCAGGACCCTTCGTTGGTCCACGGGAGAATTACCCTAGTTGAGAATTACCCTACCTGCGAAGCCATGAGCATAAAGTTTGTTTTAGGGACTTGGGTGTTTGTGTTGTTTGACAGCGTCTGTGCCTCCTGTGAGCAGGGGTATGTGTATGTAACTATTTTATATGTTTTTACGTTAAGTTATTATTTTATTTTAGTACTTGTAATGTTTGTATGTCCTTGTTGGACTAGTAAAATATGTAATACTGTTTTTAACGCCCTAATTATATTACAAACAATACATATTTATCTTACGAATTGGTAGCCATTGTTTAGAAGTTTATTGAGGTATAGTTTTCTAGACCGATATATTGAAGGGTTGGTAACCATTTTAGGTGTTGTTGTATTGTATTTACAGGTTAAAAGATACATTAGGCCAGTCAAGCACTCGTGTTTATGTTATATTCCGAGTTGAAAAGTAGAAGCCGACGAAATTACATTCAAGTCTTTCCTCCTTACGATTTTGTTTGTTTGTATAAAGCGCCATCTAGATTTTATGCGTTGAACTAATTAGTCCGGTAGCCCGTGGACGTACAACGCCAACGCATACTGAACTGACTCACTATGAGTTTCAGCTAATGACCGATAGATGGCTGCAACAGTACGAAAAATAATAAAATGAAAATTTTGTGTATTAGGCGTTTTACGTTTACTTTTTATTTGTGAATAAAATTATCACTTTTTATATAAACTTAATCCTACTTGTGTATTTTGGTGTACAATACTATTTGAAAACAAACACGAATTTAAGTTATAGGTATGTAGGTACATAATGTATGTTAGTTTATTTACATAATTATGGTTAGGCCGATGTATCTTGGCTACTGCAAATGGTTTATATTGTTGTCCTTGTCATTTTTTTCATTGATAGTAAGAGACAGAAATCAGATGTGCGGATGGTTATTACAACATAACCATTTCGACTTAGCTCCCCTATGTTGCCCCAAATTTCATCAAATCATATTGCACCCGCCACTGGGTCTCATGAAGACAGGACGTCTGCTACCTTCGAAATACCCGCTACCTTCAACTTGGAACACCATGCCACCACTAGTCACGAAGGATCGTTTTCTACCTCTGTATTATCACTGGCACCCACACCGTCACATCGAAAGAGCAGTGCAAAACTGCTTGGCGCCAGAATGTGATGTTTCTCTGCCATTTATCTACCGATTTGGAAAAATATTTTTTTATTTGAAAGGATATGCTTTCAGATTGGTCCCATACAATTTTTATCAAAATAGATTCAATCAAAATAACTGTAAAATACTCTTATGTCATCCAAGTAAACGAAATTGCGTACTTATTTTGCTTGAACTTTTTTTCGATTTCTAAATCAGTGACTTGTATTACCAGAGCAGTAGTTACCAACCTTTTTTTCCTTTTAATTTGCGTTTAAAATTCTTTAGTTATTTTTTATTTTTAATCCCTGATAAAAAAGAGTTTGTAGTGTGTATATGTGTGTGTGTGTGTGTAGTTTTTTCTGTTTGAAAGCTGTCGCAGTCAAGATAAAGATACTTTATTTACATGTCAAGTTTTACATTTATGTATTTATGTAAGTGAAAAGAGACGCAACATGCTTTACCGATAGGTGTGCAAGAGACAGAGGCGTGACGTTCTAATCATTAATACATGCAATTTCATGATTAGAACGTCACAGAAATCATAGAAATTATCAGCAATTAAACATCAAAAAAAAAATTACAAAATATATTATACATTGAGAAAAATGTTATAAGTATTATATTAAAATTTGTCATTGAGAAATTCTGAAATATTATAGTCACATTTGTCAATTAGCATTTTCTATATTTTTATTTTAAGATTGCTATGATTTATGAAGATATGTTCAGGTTGATTTTCATCAGATTCCATTACCCCAAGTTGGGGTTTTTTTCCGTAAATAAACTTGTGTTCATATTACTTACTATTGTACTTTTTTTAGTATTAGAGAAAGAAAAAAGTACAAGAGTAACTTTACGATCGATTCTTAGCAGGTAATTTAAATAACCTTTCATATAGAAAGTTTATACAGTTTAAACTCATGATACCAGCAACGCTTCCTGTCTTTGTGTGACAAAAACTACCGTGACACAGTAAAATTTCAACCAGTTCGGCAAGTATAGTCTATTGAACAACTGTCAACCTTTTTCAGCTGTCACGGATAAAAATGAATGAAATGTAATTCGATTCGGAAAGGTTTGAAGACGATTTAAAAAAAAATCAAGATCCCCTTGCAAAGTTGCAAATGTAATAAACAATTAACTAGAAAAAGGGGTTTTTAGACACTTTATCAATAAAAAATATTTAAACACAATAAAAATAATATTTAAGAAATGAAAAAATTCAGGGGCTTACTTGATAGATAAATGAACAATAATCCGGCGGTTTTTTTTAATCACAAATAGTCAATTAGTTATGCAATAATTAATTCATATTTTTTTCTTCTTGGACCTGATCATTGTTATAATATAATTTGCGGACGGAATGCGACTTGGGTCTGATACTTTCGCGGGAGAGGACTAAAGTCTTGCTGTTGTTATGTGCGAGATGGTCCCGTTGAATCAATAGTACAAACAAGCAACTGATTTAAAAACCACAAAATATCGACCTCATACTTTAAAGTAGCAAAATAATCAATTTCGTTTACTAGTATGACATACTTTTTCCAGTTATTTTGATTTAACAACCAAACTATTGAACCGATTTTGATAAACATTCTATAAGACCAATCTAAAAACATACCCTAACAAATAAAAAAGAATTTTCCAATAGGTTGATAAATAGCGGAGAGATTTTTAAAATTACATTTGAAAATTTTTGAAAAATACTTTAAAAAAAATATACCAGTGGGAAATAGAGCCTCCTTTTTTTGATGTCTGTGAAAAAGAGGGTAACAGAGTAGATAACTACTATTAGGCTATTAATACTTCCCAAACTTTTGGTCCGGCGCCAGAGCGTCTGCCCTACATACCTACGGTTTATTTCTACTTGTTCTTCTGCGCCACAGTCCGTCAGAAAGTAGCTAGATCAATTAGCAGTAGAACTTGTGCCAAGTTCGTCCGGAGAGGTACTGCCACCACACCTGGAATCTGCTGCCAAACAGTAGTGCTGGCATTACTGTGTGGTGGTAGGTCATCCCCGTCTTGGGTGATGGACCCAGTAGGAGGAATGCGACTCAGTGTAAGATCCTAAGACTCAATGTAAATCTTATACTGAGTCGCATTACTGTTGTCATGGGCGGGGATCGCCACTTACCACCAGGTAACCAGGTACCAGGGCCTTCAGCACTTTCCGTCAAAAATTGACATAAAAAAAAATGACAGCGTCGTAGTTTCAAATATTTACTCGGACATTGGCAGAATTTGTGTGGCATAAATCACACAAAGGGCCAAAAATAAGAAGAAGTAAATTATTCCACACAAACATATTGTTTTGACATAAAACATCACCAAAATCTTAGGGGCTGTCAAAAAATTGTTCAAGATGTTTGCACGTTTGTATGGAATTATTTAAATGTTGGGCGAATAAGTGTACTAGCCGCTCTTTGTTTTTGCTGTGACATCTGCCAATTTCGTCACGTCATAGTGAATTACACCATAACTCATAAGCAACAGAGTCTAAAATGTAATCATAATTGGCGTTTCGTAAATCTGGCTCGCATTTCTACGGTTTCTCAATAGATATTGTTTCGCTAAGAATGCCGTTTAAACTTATTTTTAGTTTAGTCAGTGTTATAAAAACTGTACCATTCACACTATTTAATATATTTTTAGGGCAATATATATTGTTCTCTTTAAAATACCCGACTAAAAACGACGGCTCCGTGGCTTAGTTGCTAGTAGCCCTGCCTTCGAAGCGAGGGGCACACTTTGTGTGGTGAGCATGAAGTTTGTTCTCGTGTCTTGGGTGTTTGTCTTGTGTTTCTGTGTTCGTCCATGCCATCTGCGATACAGGGAATCCTAGTGCAGAGGTATGAGTGTGTTAACGTTGTTTGTTTGTTTAAAAAGAGGGTTTTTATAAATTTGAGTGCTTGTTGTGTCTGTCTGCTAAATTTTTTAAAGATTTATCGTTTACACACGGACGGTGACCCTCAGGGTTCCTACATGTACCCCTGGGTGGTGCTAGGCCCTCAGCTCGTACCGTCACTTCACTACATAGTATAAAACAAAGTCGCTATCTCTGTCCCTATATCCCTATGTATGCTTAAATCTTTAAAACTACGCAACGGATTTTGATGCGGTTTTTTTAATAGATAGAGTGATTCAAGAGGAAGGTTTATATGTATAATACACTAGCAAGTCACCCCGGCTTCGCACGGGTAGTTTCTGATACGATACTGATGCTTTACTTACCGAAGCCGGGGCGGGTCGCTATAATTTTCATAAAAAAAATAATTCAACGGAATTAAAGATTTTTGACTTTGATTTTTGACTTTGACTGTGGGTAAGGAAACAGTACCTGCGTGAGTGTAGCGGCTCACCAACTGTGGTTCCGTTGATCAATACATGCTTCAACTAGTTGGACCAGAGTTCCGTTAGACCTTATCGGCGAAGGTCACAGCTTTCTCTATCAGATGAGCATTCTTTAACTTCTGTGTCTGTTGGGCTTAAAGACATTTATTCTCATATAACTTAAAAAAGTTCATTTACAATGAGATCTTACAATTTAAATACCAAGTAGATTTATTATACGGGTACACTAAATCTGTAAACAATCTAAACTAATATTTGTATGTTCATAATAAATAAATTTTATTTATTTATTTTATTAATAGGACATTACAACCTGGGAGTCTTCAAGAGTAGAGTGAATAGGTTTCTCCTAGACAAGCGTGCTCCATCGTCGGCCGCATCTTCACTTCCCATCAGGTGAGATAGCGGCGAAACGCTTGGCTATACATTAATAAAAAAAAAAAATATTTTACCTCTGGAGCTACAATGTAGGCAAAATAATTAGTTATCTAAGTAAACATGAAATAAATATAACGTTTGTATACAATAATACTCGTAGTTATAACGTGCGCACAATTTAAAAGGTGGAATTGAATTTATTTTTACCCGCACACAACTTAAAGAAATCACTAAGAGACTTGTCGTATTTCAGTTTGAACAACATGGAATGGTACTATCATATTAGCTATTATCCCAGCGCACGCGGATAAAGCAGTTCGATAGTGCTTTTTCTTCCAAATTACTTTACAAATATCAATATGTAAGGCTAACCAAGAACTTTAAATTGCTACATAGCCTAGCCTTCCTCGAGAATAAAATTAAAAAATAAACGTTTACATCATACCTCTGCACTAGGATTCTCTGTATCGCAGATGGTATGGTCAAACACAGAAACACAAGACAAACCCAAGGCCAGAGAACAAACTTCATATGCTCACCACACAAAGTGTGCCCCGGCAGGGAATCGAACCCGAGACCCCTCGGTTCGAAGGCAGGGCTACTACCACTTACCGTCTGTAGAAAAAATAAATAAAAAAACCTGTATTGGTGGTACTTTTCGAGGCCGATACTATCTACGTATATATAAACCAGTACATAAATATAAGTATGTATTGTTTTCATCGCTAAAAGCCGGAAACAAAACTGATGAGAATAAATAGCGCCCTATTTTTAACTTTGGCTTCGTAATTTCCTCTCGGTTGGTGCTTTCCCGAAATAGCGGAGAGCGGTGGGGTGGGTGGCTCGTTAATCAAAGTCGGGGAGTGCGGGGTTGCCAGTGGAAAAATATCTCGGTGAATCATTATATTCGGCTGTGTCAGCAGATTTTTACTCTTGCGTCGTCATGCAAGGGCTACCGTCTGCTGGATGTGGGTTTTCTTCGAAGATATTTCCTCTGTGGAGTGCGATAAATCCTGGTGCAAGACTTGGGTATTCTTGAATCAGTGGCGGCCTTAGCGGGTGGCAAGCAGGGCAACCGCCCGGGGCCTCACTGTTGTGGGGCCTCGCACTCTCGCAGAACAACCCGTTTATTGTTTTGATGTACTGCAGCTGTCTTTAAGAGGATGCTGACTGATTACCAGTAGCCCTGTACACTTCCAACTCACCTAAATTCCTCATACCCCAAGAGCCTCACAAAGATCTATCGCCCGGAGCCTTGCAATATCTAACGCCGTCCTTGCTTGAACTAATGATTCAACCAACAATTTCAGTTATGAAAAGAAATCAAACTCAAATAAATTTATTCTTTTAGATTTCAAGTATCGTTTAAATACGTCAAAATTTACACGCACAAGTAAACATATTCGTGAGCAACATCAATTACACGTCTATTTACAGTCGGTTTTCATGTTTAGGCTAGTCATATGACCTTTAGATTTATCTTTTCCAGTTACTAACTAACTCGATCCGATTGCCTTGACAAAATCCAATTTCTAAGGCTTCGCTCGGAATTAGTTTTGACTCAGCGAATCTAAAAAGTTTCCTCTGCTGGCATCCCCACAGTTTTGGTATTTACAAAATCCGGATTTATCAACCGTCCTTCAAAATAGGCGGAGGTTCTCAATTCGACTGTTTATATGTTTGTTTCCTCAGATCTCTGTCATTTTTTATTTGGAAGGATATGATTTCAGATTAAAATCGGTTAAATAGTTTAGTTGTTAATACGAAATATGACGTCCAAGTAAACGAAATTGCGTATTTTTGACTTTTTTCTTGCATACCGATTTCAATGTTTATTTTTCTTAATGGTAGGGTCCCCTGAGGGCGAGAAATAAGAATGGAAGAATTGGAATCGATTTTTCAAATACAGAGTGTGGGTGCCAGTGAAATTACAGGTGCATGAGAAGTTACATCCACGTTTTGGGTGACAGCCGTGACGGGATATAACTTGGGAGGAAGGACCAACTGTCGTTACGGGCGGAGGTAACCACTTATCATCAGGTGAGCCTTCAGATCACTTGTATATTTAGACTTTATAGACCAAGAAGTTTATAAGATTTGTAAGTAAATTTAATCAAAATAATATCTATATTTTCTAGGAATATGGTTTTTGGGAAAAACTTGATGTTATGTATGTACAATATATATGTAAAAAGCAGCTTAGGCGTTCATACACATTACTTGCAATAAATTGGCTATTTCCTTGTCAGCTACTAATTGGGAGAGAATGGGCTTTGATCTACCACGGGAGCCAAATCCGGATTGGTAGATGTCACATGTCTTCGAATTTTTGGTTCGAAAGCATGTCAGCTTCCTCATATAATTTTTCTTCACCGTTTCGAAAACGTGGTGTTGCGTACATATTTTTCAAGTGAAAATATTGGTGCACGTGTGAGTTTCAACCAGCGACCTTCAGATTGAAAGTCAGCGTCTATGCCCCTGGGCCAACACGCTCTACCATATATTTTCCTACTATTTTCTACTATATATTTTTCCGGCTACTATTTCATGCCGGATAAAAACCTCCATCCCTATCCTGGGGTTGTGGGTGGAGTGGGGGATGCTGCAGTATTCCACAGCCTAGACCTTGACCTTCAGAAGGTCAAATATCCAAGTATAATACGAACTCCATCATGGCTGGATTGCTCTTGGCTTTCAAAATTTGTCCCTCGAGTTTTATTTCGCGTTTTGGTATTTTTTTTAACGTTTACACACTTATACTTCTTCACGCGGATTCCCTGTGTCGCAGATGGCATGGACAGACACAGAAACACGAGACAAACACCCATGACCCGAGAATAAACTTCATGCCACACAGAGTGTTCCCCGGCCGGGAATCGAACCCGGGACCCCTCGAAGGCAGGGCTTCTACCAACTAAGCCAAGGAGCCGATGAGATTGTGTAGACTTTGGTTTGTATAATTGTGTTCATTGATATTTCTGAGTGAAACAATCGCAATTATAATAGTAATTAAGCTCATCAAAGATTTAAAACAATAGGTTTGCGATTTAATTGATATAGGTGATCCAGTGATGGGTTATTGTGAAGATAAAATTTTCATTATAAGCCAACTAGCGACCCGCCCCGGCTTCGCACGGTTAGTAAAGCATCAGTGTCGTATCAAAAACCTACCCGTGCGAAGCCGGGGCGACTTGCTAGTGTATTATACATATAAACCTTCGTCTTGAATCACTCTATCTATTAAAAAAAAACCCATCAAAATCCGTTGCGTAGTTTTAAAGATTTAAGCATACATAGGGATATAGGGACAGAGAAAGCGACTTTGTTTTATACTATGTAGTGATTGACGGCTCCGTGGCTTAGTTGGTAGTAGCCCTGCCTTTGAAGCGGGGGGCCCGGGTTCGATTCCCGGCCGGGGCTCTCTTTGTGTGGTGAGTACGAAGGTTGTTCTCGGGTCTTGGGTGTTTGTCTTGTGTTTGTCCATGCCATCTGCGACACATGGAATCCCAGTGCATAGGTATGAGTGTGTAAACTTTAATTTTAATTTAATTAGGTATTTGTCACGGTATGGTATTGTAATGTTTAAAGCTGTTAACCGACTTCAAAACAGGTGCAGATCTTCAATTCGAATGTTTATGTTTTTTTATGTATGTCCTGGCATTAATCCGTCTTTTATCAACCAATTTGAAAATGTACGACTTGGGTCTTCTCATACTTCGGCCGAGGAGGACCTACGTCGTATTGCAGCTGTTAAACAAAAAACAACAACAACAACGTTGACACACTCACACCTCTGCACTAGGATTCTCTGTGTCGCAGATGGCATGGACAAACACAGAAACACAAGACAAACACCCAGGACCCGAGAACAAACTTCATGCTCCCCACAGAAAGTGTGCCCCGGCCGGGAATCGAACCCGGGACCCCTCGCTTCAAAGGCAAGGTTACTACCAACTAAGCCACGGAGCCGTCTAGTTATAGGCGGAGGTAACCATTTATCATCAGGTGGGCGTTCAGCTCGTCCCGACAATTTAATTACATACAAAAATAAAAGAAGGTTCTAAATCCATGAATAAGTAGCTCTTTATAGACAGACGGACGATGTCGGCTCAGTAACTGGTTCCTTTCCTTAAGGTTTAAGAATTTATTTCTCAAAAGAATTTAAAAAATTCACATACAGAGAAAATATGTACATAAATGTTTAGTTTGTATAAGTTCGCCGGTATGCGTACCAAATAAGTTTTTTCTGGGCATAATCTTAATCTGTGTTTATAGGTAATAATTATACAATAATATAAAAATAAAATTAACTTATAATTAAACAAACCAAAAGGAACAATACAAAAAATAGAACAAAAGAGGGTAGTTTCACACCGGGAACGGAAACGGAATCTTAATATGATCTGAGACAAAATAAATATTATGAAATAATAGTAATGCAGTGGTTTGAGATGCCAAATACACGTTAGTGAGCGGTCAGACGAAATCGTTTTGTGGTCAACCGTAGAAATCTACGGTAAAAAAATCTACTTCAATACTTTCAAAGTAGCAAAATACGCAATTTCGTTTACTTGTACGACATATTATTTCCAGTTATTTTGATTTAAAACCAAACTATTGAACCGATTTTGATAAAAAATGTTTGGAACCAATCTGAAAGCATACCCTTTCAAATAAAAAAAATAATTTTCGTAATCGGTTGATAAATGGTGGAGAAATCGCGTAAATTACACGATTTCTACAATACATACAAACAAAAATTGAGAACCTTCTCCTTTTTTGTATTAAGTAAGATATATATAATTATATTATAATATAATATATATTTTTTTCCAAACTTTGTCTATCTCTTTATAAATATACTAGCGGTCGCCCGCGGCTCCGCCCGCGTGGATGTCGGTTACCGCTGCAAAAAGCCTACCCAGGAAAGACACGGTCAGCAAAATGATTCCCAGGTCAATTCACAGACACCGACAGTAACATTGACGACGCAATCATTATCCGCAGGCTGCACAGATTGTCTTTCTGTGTATGTTAAGTTGTTAATGATGAAAATATTTAAATGTAATTAATACTAAGTTTTCACTTCTGCCGGCAGTCCCGGAGCGCAACCCGTTGTTTAAGGATATTGGTGACGCCCACTTCGCAACGGGCCGTGCAGCAGAAATCGTAATATTTTAATTTCGCCATAACTTCAAAACCAAACGTCCAATTTTAATCATTCAAAGACCAAATATTATCTCTATAAACTGTTCTTAGTGATGAAATCATTTATTTTGATAAGGATTAATAGCATGAGTAAAATAAACGCGTTTAAATGTAGTCCAAAAAAATTCAAGATTTTTAAATAAAAAAATGGTTGCTGTGCCTCACTCGACATAGATGGGTATAGTGTGTCGCGGACTTTTTTGTAGATATTTATAAGATCTACAATTAATTAGAACATTTTATGGTTCTATCTTTTATAGTTTAGGCAGCGTACGCAAAATAAGTAACTTTTCTGGTTGATTTTTTACACCTTGTGTCCGAAAAACCCAAATATTTTACGGAACCCTATTTTTTTCCAAAATAAAATATAGCCTATGTTACTCGTGGATAATGTAGCTTTCGAATGGTGAAAGAATTTTTAAAATCGGTCCAGTAGTTTTTGAGCCTATTCAGTACAAACAAACAAACATACAAACAAAGTTTTCCTCTTTATAATATTAGTGTAGATATATTTTAATTGTTAGCACGCCAGCCTTTATCTCGACCGGTGAGGTTGCCTGGTAGAAAATGCTTTTAGCGTTAAGCCCACCTTTTGTTATATATTTTGATATATGTATGTGCAATAAAGGGTCAGTCATGAACACCCGTTGTACAATGACCATGTCATTGACTTCAGGCAGGAGGTTTTGTCATAACATTGTGTTGGGTTAGCATTACTCACAGACAATGTTTCCGTAAAATAAAACACGAATTATTTTTAACATAAAGTACCGTACCAGCCTCTAATGTTCCCACAGGGACACCGGCCTACTCTCGATAATTGAGAGTGAATGGGCTCTGATCTACCACGGGAGCCCAATCCGGATTGGTAGATGTCACATGTCTTCGAATTTTTGGTTCTAAGACATGCCGTTATCCTCACGATGTTTTCCGTCACCGATTCGAGAACGTGGTATTGCGCACATACATTTTTTCAAGTGAAAAAACTCGTTGGTGCGCGCTCTTTTTTAATATAAAGTATTTTTTTCAAACTCATTTATTCCTGTATATCTCTAGTATAGTTTAGACACGATTTTTTCGATCTCGGCAGCCTCTGTTATATTTATAGACTAACAACGCCCCATGGTGTTATCATCTTGTCTCCCATGAGACGATGGGAGATAAGGTTGCCGATATAAAAATCGAAAAAATAGCGACATTACGTGACAATATAAATTCATACCCTGCTCTCCGTAAGTCGGTGAAAAAGAAAACTAGTTGAAAGCCAACGTGTTGACAGTCAAGGCCAATTAGAAGTTAAACAGGTTTTCAGTTGAATCTACGACAATTACTATGCTAATTAATTTTGTAAATACTAGTTTTCTATGATAACCCGGTACTTATATACTCGCTTATCGTACAAAACTAGTATAGTAAATAACTAGTAGATTTTTTTAAATGTTTAAGTGATGGGACGGACGCGTGCAACTGGTCCCCCTGGCAGAGTACCTCCGCTTTCGTATAGAAACAAGCGCCATCCACAAGACACTAACGGTAAGTTTACATTTAGCTTTACGTCGGCCATTAAAAAAAGCGTGTTGAAAAACTGCATTGTTTCACTTCACACGTGTTTATTTGATCAGCTGAATGCACATGGTAACCGGATCGTTAGTCTCTGTCTCTCATACGGGGTTAGAGCGAGATGTCCGAGTGAAGGGAATCTGCGAATTTACCAGGTTAATAATCTTACGGTGCAAGGTGCATTGTTGGGTAAAGCGGAAATCTACCATGTTATTTTACAGAAATACTGCTTTCGCGAAAAATACTAGTATTTTACTAGTGATTTGAATAAATTAAATCAGTTAATTGACCCTTTGTTTACATAAAATATCTCGAATGAAAAACCATATAGCTGTAAATTTTTCAATTTTATTAAAATTAGATTAAAAGATTAAAAAAAAAATATATTAGGAGTACAAATAAGTTTCCGCCGTTTTTTAACACAAATTAAATATTTATTGTAGAAGAACGGTAATATAAATTTATTCAAAATATTGCCCATCACTTGCAACCACTTTTTCCCATCTCTCAGGCAGCATTCTAATCCCACGTCTGAAGAACTCCTTGTCTTTTGAGGTTATCCACGAATCAACCCAATTTTTGGTATCCTCATAAGATGTGAACCGCTGCGCCGTCAGAGCATGTGCTACGGACCGGAAAAGGTGATAATCGGACGGTGCAATGTCTGGTGAATACGGCGGGTGGGGTAACACTTCCCAATCAAGTGTTTCCAAGTACTTTTTCACGGGAGCCGCAACATGTGGACGAGCATTGTCATGCAGAAGAATCATTTTTTCGTGTCTAGAATAGTATTGAGGGCGTTTTTCCTTCAGAGCTCGGCTCAATCTCATCAATTGTGTTCGATAGAGGGCTCCAGTAATTGTTTCGCTCGGATTAAGCAACTCATAATACACTACACCTAGCTGATCCCACCAAATACACAGCATAAGTTTTTTTCCGTGAATATTCGGTTTTGCTGTTGATGTTGACGCGTGGCCAGGTAATCCCCATGATTTTCTTCTTTTTGGATTGTCATAATGTATCCACTTCTCATCACCAGTTATGATACGATGTAAAAAACCCTTTTTTTATGTCTAGCTAGCAGCATTTCACTTAAGCATAATCGGCGTTCAATATCTCTCGGCTTTAATTCGTACGGAACCCAATTTCCTTATTTATGAATCATTCCTAATGATTTTAAACGATGTGAGACTGCTTGCTGAGTGACTTCTAATGTTAGAGCAAGTTCTTTTTGTGTTTGAGATGAATCTTCCTCCAATAATTCCTCCAATTCTGCATCCTCGTAAATTTTTGGCCTTCCACTGCGATCTTTGTCTTCTACGTCGAAATCACCATTTTTAAACTTTTGAAACCACTCTCGACATGTTCTCTCACACAAAGCAACCTCACCATATGCTTCTACGAGCAATCGATGCGCCTCAGCAGCAGATTTCTTTAAATTAAAGAAGTAAACTAATATTTCCCGCAAATGACGCTTACTTGGCTCAAATTTTGACATTTTCAACTTATAAAAATTATATTTTACCAATATAAAATCAATGATATTAATAGGTTATGTCGTTCTTGAATGTCCAAACTATTTTTTAAGCCGGTTATCATCTGCGAAAGCTAACCGAAACTCCGTGCCGCGCCATCTACAATAAAACGGCGGAATCTTATTTGTACTCCTAATATAATACAGTGACGTCTCCAATTATATCCTGATCAATGGGAACGCAATAACTTAGCTAACCTTTTACTTTACGGGCAAGATGGCCGAACTGTCAGTTGTGTGTGGTAGAAAGTTATTCAGGAAGTAAGCAATAACACATTGTAGCCAATTTAGTGAGAAGCGAAGGTGAGGTTTTACAGCCGTTGCAGACACGTTATGCAAAAAGCATGCAAGTACTACTGGCATGCTTTTTGCATATCGGTCGAGCCAAGGGCACCACTTAGAATAGACTAGCATTCTTTATTGTACCCCATTATTATACAAAAAGTAAGGTCGACTCTTTCTATTTATAGGAAGTTGTAAAAAACATACAAAGTTTTTATACGGGGTACTGAGAAAATTTGCATTGTCGAATTATTTGTTCAAAAACAATGGAGGCGATGAACTCTCCACTTGTCATATCTACGTTAGGAGTCACCCAAAACGTGTACAATTGTTAACTGAGCCAAGCCTAACCCTTTGGAGAATTTCATCACACAAAGTATGAAAACAGGTTCACTACCAACTAAAAACAGGCACATGAAACATTTTAGAGTGACTTGCGCAACGCAATGCGACTTCTCATACTTCGGTAAGGAAGCACAAGTCGTATTACTATTGAGAATACCCAGCAGTAACCTCTTTACAGGTAGATTTATAGCTGTAAAAAAATCCTAAGCTGCGTAGCCGTCACTCAAAAAAGCGTGAACATGTATAAGTTAAATGATTTGCCACTTAATTTTTATAGTCATTGTACGCAGCTCTACCGATCTGTGGCAGCTTTATCTTATAAAAACGATTAAACCCTGCGTCTAGCATGCCGATCGTTACCACAGATCCTACAGCAATCGTGTACCATTGTTGCGTAATAAAAATATTGCATTCGATTGTCTGTGGACGAGAATGAATGAGAATTTCTCGCGGCAATATTTTTAAATATTATTTTATGCTTTATTCGACTTTGTCCTTCAATGCACAACACTATAAACAGTAAAAAAATAAAACATAAACTAATCTTAAAATTTAGTTTTTTAAATCTAATTCCCAAATATATATGAACTTCCTCGCTTAATCTGAATTTTCACATCAATGAAGTCAATTTGCGCCGATTTACGGAGAAATATTATGGATCTCCGAGAATATTTCGGCACACGGCAATATAATAAAATCTTAACCAGACACCAGCATTATGAAATACATAGGATACATTTAAAATGGACAAGGCTAAATACATGCCATCAAAGTTGCATTTCAATTTTCATAAAAGATCATGGCCAATTTGATTCACTAATTGAGCTGTAAAAAATTCGTTCGGATAAAAATCGAGTGAGAGGTAGTTCAGAATGTGGCGGTAACACTGACACCTCATCCCAACACTATTAAGGCACAGGAATGGGGCAACACTAGTCGCGATCCAATTATTGCACACGGCAAAATGTTATACTCGTATTATCATATAAATTATACTTATGTGGAGATATGCTAATTTTATCAAATTAAATGTCACCAAATTCTGCTCAGTGGTGAAGTCGAAACATAACCAATGTGCGCGCGTAGGTAAGTTCCATGCAATTACTGCATACGAGGGAATTATGTTGTTAGCTCAACATTTCCGTCTAAAGTAGTGGAAATGAAATATCTCATCTCTAGACTCGAAGGCATGGCCTTGCACACTAGAGTCGCCCGTTCAATTAAATCACTATAGACTTAACATTGCAAGAACTAGGCTTTTATTAAAAAAAATCGAATGCGCAAAACAAAATAGGAAATGTTATCGAATCAAATCATTAAATTAGGATGGGCTCACATTATACATTCCAATTTTGATTCAGAACGTAACAAATTCATTCAAACTACTAATTTGAACAGTAAGTAGCGTTCAATTTTCGGCGCACGACTACAAATTCGGCGTTCAAAAATCGAATGAACGAACGATTGGCCGCCTTTCCGTCTTTGTCCGACTTCGGCTCCGCGAATAATAGATTTGAAAATCGAATTAGCAAAAAGTAAACCAGAGATACGAAACTGTAATGTCATTTAGAATTATTATCGTGGACGACAAGATCTCAATCTATATTTATACAAACAACTATAAAATCAAGGCAATCATAAACGTAGGTCAAAACAGAGCCCCTGGTAACTTCACCTTCAACCGTATCCCATCGACATAGAGTATACGTCAGCACGCAACTGAAACAGGATAATCCGGCAAGGGCGATACAATTGTCGCCATCCTGTCTCTCCCCCATTTCCTCCGCGTCACAACTATCTTGTGTCAAGGGCATAGAGCTGGATTTTCAATGGCAAACCCGTGTTTTAAGAGGACTGTAAATCCATGGTTTAAAGTTGTATTTCCAATGGCGGGGTTTATACTGCGTAAATCTAGAATGCTACAGTATTGATGTTTCTGGTACCTACTCGATTTTTACAAGCATTCTGATTGATACGGGTATGTCGCAATATATCGCGAAAAGGATGCAATCCCTTCAGGGGTTACTTGCTTGTTCTTCCCATGGAGGGTCGGATAGGGTTAGAATAATCGCCTAGTAGTAATATGAAGATTCTTCCGAATTATTTATTTAAAAAAATGTAGCATTTAATATTCAAAGGTAAATCATGTATCACTTTGATCTCGTAAAGATATTAAGTATAGTTGTCACCACGAAACAACACTGAAGATAACTGAAAAGTGTGTTAAAAATGTTTGTTCTTGATCCTTTCCTTACGCATGGTAAAAAACGAATAAAATATTGATGCACATTTTATACAGCACCATTTCAATACATACATAAATAAATTATGAACACCCAGACAAACATCCATGTTGATCCCGGGAATCGAACAAACAACCTATAGAAGGCGGAGCTATAACCTACTGACCTGCGCGGCCAGTCAATTATATTTTAGTTAATATTTAATGTCCATTGCATAATGCAAGAATTAGCTGATTTTAAAAAACAAACGAAAAAGTTCTAATTTCAAAAAGTAAAAAAAAAAAACATGTTCAGAAATCACCGTTTTTTTTTTCTTTTTTCTGGCGTCGCACTATATTACCGTTTCAAGGTTTTTAGTCACCCATGACAAATTCGACGGAGTGTCAGAAGAACGTGGTAAACAGCGCCAATAGCGCATCAATTTCTCGTCAAGAAATGTATTTAGGTTATACCAAATAGAGTAATCAAAAGAAAGGTATAATTGGCACCGCTATGCCCACACTGAACCCACAGCTTTGGATTAGAAAGTCGGTCAGCGAACAAGGATAGCATTCACTAAGATTAAATACCTTTTTACGGAGAATTAATCACAAAGGTCAGGTTCGTAGGCCAGTGGGAAATATTATTTTAATAGTTGATTAATACGAGGCGTGTTATATAAACAACGTTGACAGCTGTTTGTTTGTCGTTTGTGGGGGGTGGGTGGTGGGTAGTTCTTGCCTGCTTCTTCCCCTCGGGTTGCTTGGTTAGGGTTGGAACAGACGTAAAGTTAAAAAATAAGATTTAAAACAAACTGACTGTAATTTGACATATCTGTGTGCATTTAATGTGCTTAAGGGCTCCTGTAACGCGTCCGTAGGTGTGTACCCTTTAATAACACGTACCCCCTGGGTGGTTCATCCGGAGAGGTACTGCCATTGGCGCCAAGCAGTAGTGCTACCATCACTGTGTTCCGGTGGAAGCGTGTGGGTGCCGGTGAAATCACACGCGCATGAGACGTATCGACCCCGTCTCGTGTGATGGACGCAGCAGGATGATGCGGCTCAGTGTAAGATCTAAATCTTATACTGAGTCGTATTACTGGGTGGGGGTCGCCACTTACTACCAGATCCGTTCAGGCCCTCAGATCGTACTGTTGATTTATCACATAAAAAAACAAAATTGGACTTGTCCAAATGATGAGATCTGAAAGATTAAATGAGTTTGAGATGGGTTGGTTAATTTCTTTGAAAAAAAAATCTAAGTTCGTTGGTAAACGCATCATTTGAATTTCAAATATTATAAAAAAACTAAAAAACTATTTTATATTTATTTAGTTTTTTTTATATGGGATTTTTGTTAATTCGTGAGCAAATATCGTTTGACGGGCGAGCTAATAGTGTGAGTGAAAAAATCATTAGTCATATTAACATAGATTATTTATTAAAATGAGTTTGTAACCTTGATGTACCGCACATCAAGGTGACAAACTCATTTTAAAGTAATCAAATATAAAAATAAAATATTCTAAAAATTTAAAGCAATCTAAAATTCATAATATTACCTATACATACACTTACAAATTCAAATCGGTCCATCCGTTTATTAGCTGCGATGACATCTATAAACTCACAGTGTCTGTCTATTAGGCTTCAAACCACTTTAATTCAAACAACTGTTATTTATGTACTTGTTATATATGTAATAATAAAGGCATTTTAATTATGAGTGCAAGAGAACGTGGAATTATATGCAATGCATCAAAGTATCTAAGTGGCAACACATTTTTTAACATACGGCAATACTGATGTGGAAACTTCTATTGTCTTCGGGATGCGATTTAAAAAACGAACGGCTATGGCGGGAGCGGAGAAGAAATAAAAAAGGTTGTGATTCTACTAACACGACCACAGATGATTTATTATAAAACCTCTGTGGTGTGTGGAAAGGAAGAATGGCCTCCTTTCCGCCTCTTGGAGCTATGATAACTCAACGTTTTTTTTTTTCTTTTATTTGGCTTCGCACTAAATCAAAGTTAATTTCCTCGAGGATAAAACATAGACAAAACTAGACAACGTCGATAAAATAGGGAACATAACTTCGCTCGTTAAAATGAACACTACAAAGATGAAAGTGTAAGGTCAGAACCACCGCGACATTCAAAATAAATAACCTTGGACGTTGTTTTGTTTTTAAAAATGTTATTAACAGATCTCTAAAGTCGGATTGCGCCAGTTTAGCCCGTCATGGATTATTTTTGTCATTTTTATTGTCTCCGGGACGCTCAGAGTGACCAGTCATAAAATAAGTCCAATTTGGTGGCTTCTAAATATATTTTGAAGCCGGCAAAATAAATTCGGTAGCTTCTACATGTCACTCACAGCTTAGTTGTTAGTAGATCAGTTTTTTGTGCTATAGGTCATTGTGCTGTCTGACCGAGCTTACTCTGCATAGATTGAATGGGCTTTAATCTACCACGGGACTACGACTGGTTTCACAGCTCAGTTGGTAGAAGCTCTGCCTGTGTAGGTCTTGGGTTCGACTCCCAGGACAAGCATTTGTGTCACAAACATAAGTTTGTTCTGTGTCTGGGTATTTGTATGTATGTATTTACAAAAAATATTATCTATATGTATTCTATGAGTTATTTAGTTTCCATAGTACTAGCTATGCGTAGTTTGGGGCTAGATGACGCTTTGCAAAACGTCTATGAATATTTATTTATTAATCAGGAACTGGAAGTCGCTTACTAAGATCATATCTATATAAAAAGATTGTATGTTCCTAAATTATGATCGTTTCCATTAGTAACTCCCAAATTATCTGGCCTTGCTTTCGCGTTGTAAAACATAACGTCTGCAGACGACGTCATAATTATTCATGTTGGGATTTACAAGGTTTCTGCTTCTTTTGAAAGAGGCGGGGATATTTTATAAAAAAAAAAAAAAATATATTTTGTTCAACTCTGCCAAAACGATATAAATTTGCTTGATGCGTTAGAAAAATACGAAATACACAGTTAATCTATCGGAACTTGTTAAGGCACATATTGGTCATATCATGTCACGTTTCGTTTGATACTAAATACGCCAGGAATACGTGCAACAAGTAATTATATATCGAATGGCATGCGATAAAGCTATTATAATTTCCGTTTCATATTTTCCATCCGCGTGGAAATTTGTGTACTACGTTGAGGGAACTACTATTAGTAGCAGCAGAACTTGTGCTAGTTCGTCTGAGAGGTACTGCCAACTCCTGGAATCTGCCGCCAAGCAGTAGTGCTCGCTTTACTGTGTTCCGGTGAAATAACAAGTGCATGAGACGTAACATTCCCGTGACGGGCGCAACGGGGTGGGACTTGAGTCTCATATTTCGATCGGGGATAACCTAAGTCGTATTGCTTTTATACACAATAGACAAATAATTTGCAATAAAATAATATTGCTATCATAAATTGAGATGTGAGCTATCTTTCAAGTTGGATCAAACTGCACACGGTGTACAAATTTGATTAAAATCGGTTAAGTAGTTTAGGAGTCCATCGCGGACAAACATCGTGACACGTAATTTTATAATATATTAAAATTGTAACATTAACATGTAAACATATTAAGATATATTTAATACTAGCTGACCGGGCCACGCGTTGCTGTGGCTAACGTTTTTGTCATATGATATTATAATTTGCAATAAATTAAAATTGCGACTATAATTTGAGATTTAAACTATCCTATCTCTCAAGTTGGATCGAACTGCACATGGTGTGCGAATTTTATTATAATCGGTTAAGTGGTTTAGTGAGTCCATTGAGGACAAACATTGTGACACGAGATTTATATATATTAAGATTAAGAAGTTAGGGATGGTTATTAGCATACTCCTTGCTCGAATTTCTACTAAAGGAGCTACAGATAGACAGCTGATTGTTAAATGTGAACCAAAACATGGGTCGAGGCAGCTGGTTTGAAATAGCAGAGATCCCTTTGTCCTCCCGACCGTGACGGTCACGAAGTCATGAATGGGGCTTGGCTATTAATACTCTGCGGTTAACTGGAGTGGTATCAGTTATCTGTGGGTATCAGTAACCGGACCGTCTGACAGCTGACGCGGTCCACCGGACAAACTCACAAATAAATGCGCAAGCAGTGCGAAGCCAAAAGAAAAAAAAAAAAATCTCTCAATCACAAACTCATTCCTTTAGATCTCAAGTATCGTTTGGACACGTCAAATTTTACACACAAGTAAACATATTCGTGAGCATATAACGTGTCACAGGACCTCCATGCACATTACATGCACAAAATTTTGTACTAAAAACGGTTATCAAAATTTTGAGTCGAGCACAATAAGATTAAAATAGAAATAATAATAATATTAACTGATATTATAGCTCCGTTCGTCTCTGTAGCTTAGTTGGTAGTAGCCCTGCTTTCAAAGCGAGGGGCCCGGGCTCGATTCCCGGCCGGGGCACACTTTATGTGGTGAGCATGTTTCGGGTCTTGGGTGTTTGTCTTGTGTTTCTGTGCCTGTCCATGCCATTTGCGACACAGGGAATCCTAGTTCAGAGGTATGAGTGTGTAAAAATTTATTTAATTAGTTAATAAACAGCTTCTGACAGGTTTTTTTCTTTGTCTTATGTTGGCTTTTAAACCGCGGATTAAAACTACAGCGTTCCGTAGTTCTTACGAAAACGAAACAAAACATTATCGCTGTTTTTTTGTTATGTGATTGAGTGACGGAACAAGCTGAGGGCCCACCTGATGGTAAGTGGTGACCCTCGCCCATGACAACAGTAATGCTCGCGACTCAGTATGAGATCCAATTCTTTACCGAGTCGCATTCATCCTGCTGCGTCCATCACCCGAGACGGGGATGATACGTCTCATGCGCATGTGATTTCACCGGCAGCCACACCCTTCCCTCGGAACACAGTAATGCAACCACTACTGCTTGGCGGCAGATTCCAGATGTGGTGGCAGTACCTCTCCGGACGAACTTGGCACAAGTTCTATTGCTACTTTAGCACCACCCAGGGGGTACGTGTAGGGAATCAAAGGGTACACACCTACGGACGCAAGCAACTGGACCCCCCAATAAGCGTAAACGAGACAGGTGATTAGACAGATGACAGCATCATAATAAGTGCAGTATTATAATATCTGTGGTCCTAATTATTCTGTGCGATCTAAACAAGCACTCGAATTACCCAACCGCTCAAGTGAAAAGAGCGATGATGAATAATGGTACCTATTATCATTGTAATAAAAACCAACAATAATTTATTTGCCAAGAAATTAACCCAGTTACATCGCTATTGTCAGTATAATGAGGTGCTTGGACAGTCGGCTCAAGAGGCTTGGCAATACCTAACACAACCAGATCATTATTTAACCGACTTCATAAAAGTAGTTGCTAAAACCACAGATATAATAATACTTTACTAAGACTCCGCTGTCTGTCTGCCTGTCACCAGGCAGTATCTCATGAACCGTGATAGTTAGAGTTGAAATTTTTACAGATATGCATTTATGTTGCCGGTATAACAACAAATACTAAAAAACAGTATAAAATAAATATTTAAGGGGGCTCTCAGACAAAAACGTGAATTTTAATTTTTGTTTTATACATAATGTTACGGAACACTTCGTGCGCGAGTCCACTCGCACTTGGCCGGTTTTTTTTTAATTCAGCTGTGTTTTTTATTTAATAGAGTGAACCTCTCAGATAGTTGCTGGAATACTGGAAATTTCATAAAGAAATTCTGCCCCTAAATAAAATAAGGAATAAATAAATACTTTTAAAATACTTTTACACACTCATACCTCTGCACTAGGATTCCCTGTGTCGCAGATGGCATGGACAAACACAGAAACACAAGACAAACGCCCAAGACCCGAGAACAAACTTCATGCTCACCGCACAAAGTGTGCCCCGGCCGGGAATCGAACCCGGGACCCCTCGCTTCGAAGGTAGTGCTACTACCACTAAGCCAAGGAGCCGTCAATAAGTATTGAAGTTAGTTTGTTCTGGGAATTGGCAATTAAGGACCAAGACACTTCACCTATCCAGTGATACCATAGTGTTTTTCCGTGTGTCATTATCATCTGAGGCTAATCATTCTCTATTTATTTGACACGAAGATTGATAAAGACTCCATTTATCTTAGTTTTTATAATCTAAGGAATCGATACTGTATTTTGATTTGGTCGGCAGATTTCAGATTGAATTTGAATGTAATTTAAATACTAAATGTCTATATTTAAAATGCATTTTATGTGCATTTATTTGCATCTGTGGATAACAATAGCACATTCCAAATACCACAAAAAATTATAATAGCTTTATTTGGACGTTTCGGAGGCTGTAATTGTGAGTTAAAATAGACTCTTAAACAGATATTTATCAAAATCTTAATGCAATGTGTACATATATATGACAGATAACTTACGCGCCAATTTTAAGCGCCATGTTGGATGCTGGAACTAGTTGCGCAAATAACTGCGCATCTGTCAACCAGTGCGCATCACAAATTATAGTTCCTTGGACACTCGTATTTAAAGATCGCTTACACCGCTATAATGGCATCAATCAATTAGGCACCAAGACAAATTGAGAGTCCAATCTAGTGATAATAAAACGGATAGTGGTTACGAGTGACCAGACATTGTCATCTACATCTACACTAATATTATAAAGAGGAAAGATTTGTACCTATGTTTGTAATGAATAGGGTCAAAAAGTACTGGGCCGATTTAAAAAATTCTTTCACCAATAGAATGCTACATTCTTCCAATTTGACATAGGCTACATTTCATTTTGAAAAAAATTAGGGATCCTTGGTAAAATTTGAACAATGTAACCGAAGGTGTAGAAAAATGAGTCTTAAAATGTCTTTCGTCGAATGCGTTGCCGAAACTATTAGCGATAGAACAAAATAATGTACAACAATATTGAAGAACATCATAATGTCTACAAAAAACTCCGCGGTAGCATATGTCCAACTATTGTAGTTATGTCACTACCCCGTGCGAAGCCGGGACGGGCTGCTAATAATATATATACAATATATAGCAAATAGTGTTTGTAATGCATTACGATAAATATTATTACCCTATCCTACCCTCTGATCCTTTTCCTAACCCAAATCCATGTAAAATATTTTGTTGCGTATTAAGTTTCCTAAATTTTTATTTACTCTTCAATGATGTTCACTAAATATTATTGAATTAAATTCATTACGAAATATGTTTCACATAATTCTTAGTAACAAGTCATATGCCGCGAATAGATGAATTAACTCAAACTCATTTATTCCTTTAGATCTCAAGTATTATTTAGACACGTCAAATTATTCATGAGCATATAACGTGCCACAGGAGCTCCTTAGGCACATTACATGCACACAGGCAGATTACAGTCAGTTTATTATGTTGAGCTAATCTTATTTGTTAAGTTTACGTCTGTTCCAACCCTGACCGACCAACCCCAGGGGATAAATTAGACGATTAATAACTTATAGGTTCAAATATTACTCAGGGCGTACGCGTAAGAGGGTTTTCATATCTCACGCGAGCAACCGGATCTCCCAATACTGCGCATGCGACTGTTTTGAAACTTGCCATCTAATTCTGCGGGTGGCTGTAACTCGTTAAGTACTACTTATTATCTGTGACCGCTTGAATCGTATTCTAAAGGTCGCAACCTCAATTCCTATTTCTGGTTTCGTTGCTTCCTTTCGCTGACTTTTGAAGTAACAATAATTATTTTATAGAAAAATAGCATTTAGAAATTTACTTTAGTAGAATTTTGAATTGAGATTTAGAGATTAGCTTTGAATGCTATTTTTCTAGCGAGAGCTTCTGATATGATTCCGTGATGCTCCGTCTGAAAACCAGCGCTGCAGGCTGGTTGCATAGCTTCTTCCATAATTGTAAAATATATAAGAAATGCCACACCGTATTTTTTTATTAATATTTTTGTTTAGCAACGCAGAATTGCTTAAGTTACATCGTAATTTTCAGCCATTATCTAAGTCAAGCAACTTTCCGCCCGGTCAGTTCTTGGATGGGTGCCCGTTTAGTAGCATCTACCGAGCACTTCCGTACTTAGATATCGATCTCGACTTTAGTAGCGATAAGCCATGTCGGGGGCTTTCGGGCGGCTGGATAACAGACAGCAGATATAGCCACATACACATCTTTCATATAAGTTGCCAGCAGATATATATTGTAATTATCCAACTTTCATCCTGTTTTGATGAATTTAATTGACTTACAATTGTTTATTTTCAGACCAAATACATAGTTACATTGTACTTCAATTATGCAAGTAAAATTTAATTTTATTAAAATCTTGATATACAAATTTACCATAAATAATCTCGTTTTTAAAAATGACCACACTAACATGAAACAGGAAAATTCATATAAACTGGCATTGCGGAAACACCTGATAAAAATCATGAAACAGTTTTTTTTAATAAAAATATTATGTTTATCTAAACATACCGCAAATCTATTTAAATAAACAATAAATTTAATGTTGTCGTGATTCGTTAGAGAACGCCTTGACCCATACAGATGATTTCGAATTTCCAAACATTTTAAATAAGGTTTTAAAAGTTAAAAAAAGTGTCACTTAAAATTGGACATCGAAGAAGTAAACTGTTTCATGGCGAAGGCATAAGCCGTACGAAGCCAATCAAAAAAAAAAAAGATGTTTCTACCACGTGCGCAAACATAGTTACCAGCTGCCAAATTGTGAATTATGACAGAATGTATTATGTCGAGTCAGCTAGAATAACTGCATAAAAAAATGATGTAGTTATGAAAGCAAATCAATTTAAGACCACCAATTTAGTTTTATTTTTGTTGTTTGTAATTTTCAGTACGACGTTTGTATAAAAGAAAAACAAACTCAATAATTTGTTTGCCATGCGCAATTCACATTTTCCTCGTGAATTTGCACCTGTTCGAAGCCGGGCGTATCGATAATAACAAATATAAATGCCAAAATATTTAAATTTCAGGTGATGTCTGATCTGTGTCAAAAATCGTGAAAGATAGATAGATACACTTTATTGTACACCTCAAAGCAAAAATAAACAGTATAAAAACAGATTATAAAAACTAAAAACCAAATGGAGGTTACAATGGGCGGTCTTATCGCTCATCTTCCAGACAACCTTTGGATGGAGAGAATCTTATAATAAAAAAAAAAAACAACGTTTACACACTCATACCTCTGCACTAGGATTCCCTGTGTCGCAGATGGCATGGACGAACACAGAAACACAAGACAAACACCCAAGACCCGAGAACAAACTTCATGCTCACCACACAAAGTGTGCCCCGGCCTGGAATCGAACCCGGGACCCCTCGCTTCGAAGGCAGGGCTACTACCAACTAAGCCACGGAGCCGCCGAATATGTAATTAACAAAACGAAAAGCATAGTCAAAGTTGAGATTTCTACTCTACCCGTCGGATTCGGTTTCCATCTATTATAGCATACCAAAATCATACGAGTATCGTCGTTTATCTGTTCCAGTCTACCTTTCAACGATAGTAATCTCCTATCATTTCTTGTTCCTTTTTTTCAGCTGATATCGTCTCAAATAATTCTTGCGACTCGACGCTGGCAAATTGTGGATGACACACCACGAAGCCATAAATAAAAGAAAGAAAAAAGACAGTCGAACTAAATGCTGATAAAATAATCGAACGCATTTCTTTTTTCTAATCAATGTGTGGCAACTGCAGTTAGCGCTATTCTACCAAGGCCGAGCAAAATAAAAACTCACTTTGATAACTCATTGTCAACGTCGAAAACTTCACATTCGTCAACATTTCCTGCATAATATCTCGGACAAATCCAAATTTTAAGTAAAATTAATGTTAGAAAAATAATTTTACCGGTGGATCCTCTTCAGCGTTGAGAAGATCACCGACTGAAGATGCGCGCTGGTTCGCCAAGTTCCTCCGGCTGTTTAGCACATAGGAGAGCTCATCCAGGTATCTTAGCGTTAAATTCGCCATTATCACTTGCACTTTCAAACAAACACTAGATCACTTGCAATATTATTATTTTTACGTAGAGTACGAAACTGGCGCGACGCGAACATAACCCTCCATTGCTGAGAGGCAACTGAGGTAGAATAGAATGCGGTATAGAGGCCATAGAGCGGACATAGAGTTATGTGCAGATGGAATCTCTCCTATGGTAGAGTACCTTCCTACTTTTCCATGCAGTAACGGATAGGCTTTAAACAATCGCCAAACTTATTACATAATAAGATCGCGTAATCATGTACGTAAGTACATATTAAAAAAAAAAACAAATCGCAAGGAACAGCTATTATATTTTTAGTTATATTTGCAGCTGTTTGCCCTACACACTACACTACATATACCTAATGTTTCATGTAGGTTTGTTTGTGTAGTGTGTATGAAAAAAGCCGCGAAGGCCAAAAGCTGGGTACGCCCATGTTCCAGCCAACAACTCTTCTGTCTTTAAACTCTTTGATTCCAGTTGCATCTGCTAATTCGTGTTCCATTTCTTACATTTCCTTCTTACGTAAACGCCATTACAATTACACTCCATTCTATCATTCGTATAGACGATAAAAATTGCAATAGAATGGGTAAATTGAGGCACTGTGTTTTATGGACGATTTTATTGTTTCATATGCGTTGTTGCGTATTGAAATGTATGATAAATGGACCATGTGGTTTTTAATTTTGAGTCGCGTATTTTGAAGTCATATTATTTTTATTATTTTTTAAGTCGATAGGAGATTATTACAAAAAAACGCTTTGACAAGACAAACCAGGACAAAGTTTGGCCCTGCCGGGAATCAAACCCGGGATCCATTTGTTCAAAGGCAGGGCTACTACCAACTAAGCTACGGAGCTGTGTGCTAACATGTTTTAACCAACCCCAAAATAAGAAGATATCAGTTCAAGGGTTCCGTACCTCAAAAGTAAAAAACCGAACCCTTATAGGATTTTTTTCGTTGTCCGCCTGTCTGTCTGTCAAGGCCCCTTTACTCAGACACGCGTGGAGGTATCAAGTTGGAATTAATATCAAATACTCAAGTCTGTATTCTCTTGGAGCAGTGAAAAAATGAAACTTCTAAGTCAACGCAATCAAAAGATACGACCGTTTATGCTCCGTTTATGCAGCAAAATTTAACTCTCGCAAGGGATCAAAACCTATAGGGTACTCCCGTTTACCTATAACCATGAAATTTGACAAATAAAGAAATAAATCCGATAACAGTAAATTAATTCTTATTCTAGTAATTAAATCACAAAAAAATACATGAAAAAAAAAACAACTTACAGTTTTTATGTGTGTTATAATATGTCATCCAAGTAAACGAAATTGCATATTTTGCTTTTTCTTCGCCCGTTGTAAACCGATTTGGATGTTTCTTTTTTAAACGTTAGGGGGTTCTTTTCTCTGCCTAGGGGCGAGAAAAGAAAATGTTAAAATGAAAATTCAAGGAAAATATAAATTTGAAAACTATCATGGTTACCATGATTTGTGAGTTTTGTTGACTCTTGATATTTCGACGCAGTTTCATGCATCATTCAACACTCACAAATCATGGAAAATGTCTCGGTAACACGAATAATCATGGAAAATATTCACGCAAAAGGGCGAAGATGATATTGATGTCGGTTTGTTGGATTTTGAAATCTGCGGTATCGCTACGCAATGTTGATCATTCACCCTTATGTAGCCATTAGCCAACTGAAAATGATGTAGTAACTCTATCAGAACTCTCATCAATGTTGCATACATCTAGAATGTTCGTTTTGTAACCGGCGTCATTAGTTGCATAAAGATGTAGCTTAGGTTATCGTGCGATAGTGGTTACCACAGGGATCCCAATTAGGACCTATCTTGTTTTTTACTTTTATAAATACTTTTGGACATATAGCGCCATCTAGCCCCGAACTAAGCATAGCAAAGTACTGATATAAACATGGAGATGAAGAGATAATTGAGAGATATTTTTTATCTTATCTTATTACTTTAAACGAGCAATTCTTGTAAATATACAATTATATATTGTATGTATTTGTTCAAAATTCCCGGAAATCCATGAGTAACGCCGCGAGGCCCAGCTAATAACAAATAATTTTAACTGGTAATGGTTTTATTAAAATGTTAAAGTTATTTAAAATTATGAAAACATACGCGGAATAAATTATTTGCATCGGAATAGGAGAGGCAGCAGGAGAAGATTATGATTCATGAAGAAAACTATCATACTAATATACTACTACTAGCGACCCGCCCCGGCTTCGCACGGTTAGTAAAGCATCAGTGTCGTATCAGAAACTACCCGTGCGAAGCCGGGGTGACTTGCTAGTGTATACATATAAACCTTTCTCTTGTATCACTCTATCTATTAAAAAAAACCGCATCAAAATCCGTTGCGTAGTTTTAAAGATTTAAGCATACATAGGGATGTAGGGACAGAGAAAGCGACTTTGTTTTATACTATGTAGTGATATGATACTACTATTCATAGCTCCTTGGCTTAGTAGCCCTGCCTTCGAAGCGAGGGGTCCCGGGTTCGATTCCCGGCCGGGGCACACTTTGTGTGGTGAGCATGAAGTTTATTCTCGGGTCTTGGGTGTTTGTCTTGTGTTCCTGTGTTTGTCCAAGCCATCTGCGACACGGAATCCTAGTGCAGAGGTATGAGTGCGTAAATGTTATTTATTTATAATATTATACTATCATGTGCGAAAGATTGTTGGTATGTATGTTTGTTAGTCCTTCACGCCTCAACGGCTGAACGGATTTGGATGAAATTTGTTATGAAAGCTCATTGCCCTGGATTAATTACGCCTATTGTTATCCTGAGAAAGTGACGTAATTTTTTTAGTGACTTGATAATTCACAACTGTCAGTAGTTTCCTACTGTCATCTTGACTGTTTAAGTACTGGTAACACCGCAGGGCACATCTGGTAACATATACTTTTTGTCTCTTTTTTTTTGTCTGGCTTCGCATAAGTTGTACTTTGAGCAATCAACTTTCTACCATAGACAATGTAACAACACCAAGTCTGGGCATAGACACTATTTAACTGCGCACGTGCTAAGCCGACCTACCATGTGAGTAACTAGTGATGTAGCTTCGTTCGTGACAGTTCGAATTTTATCGTTTGATTTCCCAACTATCGAATCGCGGCGAGATTATTCGACACGAACGCATGCATATGAAACGTATGAAGGTTGCTTCAACTGCTTTCAAACCTGGACTATTATAATATATTATTTTTGTCCGTCTTTAAGGGTTCTTTCTTTTTATGCCACAGCATACAAAATCACCCCTGTATTCCCCAGTGTGCCCCAGAGTGCATTTAGATTTGTTTAATTTATGCTGCAACCAAATGAATCATAGCTCATTTGGTAATAAAATGTGTTAATATGTATTATAAGAATGTATTTACAAAAAAATATATACTTGAACTATTCAATCTGTAATCTGGTTCTTATAATACGAGCTAAGCTTAGCTTGACACAAGAAGGAGTTGACAAAAAAAATGTGTTTAAAAAAATATGAATATTAATATAATACAAAAATGGCTTGCAAATAGAGCTAAATTTATATGACTATTATTATGGGTGAGGTACTGAGAAAATAGTTTTGTAATCCCTGTAATTCCAAAACGAGCTAGAAGCTCAACGGTTAAAAATAGTTCTATAAACGGCATGCAATACTTATAAAATAATCGATTATTAGCTCGGTTCTCAATAAATCATTGGTGTCTTCGGACTGGGCTCCATGGAGTCAAACTGTTCGAAATTTAAAAGTAGCCGAATGTTTCGTACGCCACTAACTTGTAATTGTAATCAAGCCATTGTTTTGAAGCTTTCTCCCGCGCGAATGTATTAAGTGCGTTACGTCACATATTGTAATTAATCGTATAATAATACTTGCGGTGACCCGGTTTTTTTACTGCCTGGTTATGTTTTTATTCAATTCAATTCACTGCGTAAATAATTGTGAATAATATTCTCTCGTTTAAAGGCCCTACCATTTTAAAAAGAAACAACCAAATCGTTATGCAAAAGGCCAAGAAAAAGGAAAGCAAAATACGCAATTACGTTTTCGTGGATGTCATATAATATTTTTTTCAATTATTTTGATTTAACAACCAAAGTATTGAAACGATTTTGATAAAATTTCTACTCACTAATTACTTACTTGTGTGTGTAAAATTTGAAGTGTCCAAACGATACTTGAGATTTATAGGAAGAAATGAGTTTGAATTAGATTGAAGGTTACTTTAAAAAAAAATCTTCCATATGTAAAGTTCTGATGTAACGAACATAACAAAATATAAGCGAATTGATATTCTTCTCCGTCGTCGGGTGAAGAGCAAATCTCTATTCAATGTAATATATTTCTTTGAATTTGTAACACATAACCACTGCGTTAATGCGAACAGCTAAGGAATTAACACTGCCGGCGTTTTTTTCCTGAAAACACCTGGGTCTCTTCAATTCAAAGGTAAATAGGTATCTTCTGGACCTTCGTGCTCCATCATCGACCTCATCATCATTCAACATCAGCCAACATTTTGTTTGATTGTATTTTATGTTCCTTTTTTGTTTATTGTTGTTTAATTTTATTTTGTTGTACGTCTACCTACTAATATTTTTTACCATCTTTTGTTAAACCACAGTCGAAAATAAATTATATTTCTTATTCTGGTGTAATAGGGGTCAAGCGAAGGCCTCTTGCAAATTAAAAAAAAAAAAATTTCAACCATTTTGCTCATTAAAATAACCTGAATGAATCTTTACAAACGCATGTTTGCTAATCCAACGCGATTACTGGTAGCCAGCAATTTTAATAATGAAATAGTACCTAGTTATTAAATTGCGGGGTAATGTCTGTTGAAATGTTGAATTCAGCATTGAGCAAATATTTACTCGTTACCGTCGACTTTAACTACAGCAAATAAATAAATTTATTATATAGAACACAACAAATTGTTTCTTCCTATGTCCATTTTAAATTTAGATGATCACCACCCTGGTTCCGGTAGCTCTGGTACATTCACCGATTACTACAGACGCAAGCATTTATCCTTAATCTAACTATTATTATTGCGAATGTGAGTTTGCTACGTCGCTCGCATCCGAAGGTGAACTCCCTATGAGTCCCTACACGTACCCCCTGGGTGGTGCTAAAGGAGCAACAAAAAGTAGCAGTAGAGCTCGTGCAAGGTTCGCCCGGAGAAGTACTGCCACACCTGTTGATCTGCCTAGCAGTGGTGCATTCGCATTGCTGTGTTCCGTTGGGTGCTGGTGAAATTACATGCGCATGAGACGTAACATCCCCGTCTCGAGTGACAGGCGCAACGGGGTACGACTTGGGTCTTCTCACGCTTCGGTCGGGGAAGACCTAATTCGTATTGCTTTTGTTAAGGGCGCAGGTAACCACTTACCACCAGGTGGGCCTTCAGCTCGTTCCGTCACATCATCAAATAAATATATAATGCACACACAAGGATGAAGAAAAGGACATTTCATTCAGAAATATCTACATTACTGCGGGCAAAAGCTAGTATTTTATTAATTATCTACCTAGTACATGCCTAAATTACATAGGGTCATTTGTAGTTCAACTTGTACATGGATAATCAAAAATATAAGCATAAAAGTGGTATAAAATACCTCATGCGCAAGAAATTACTCAGCATTCAATACTTCCGCTAACCTTCATAGAAACAGATTTGAAAACGCTATATAAAATCATGGAAATATCAACTCTACACAGTCGTAATAAGAAAACTCGATCTATCAATCATGTTATGCGTTGGTAACGCAATACAGACCATATTTCGCAAGCGTTATGACCGAAAATCCTAAAGTTTCAGTTCAGTGTAACATTTTTTCATTGATTTTTGATATGAATTGAACTGTATGGTGTATGCTTTTAAGGTTTAAATATGATGCATTTTATTGGAACCCACAATGCACAGGATATAAGCAATGAAGTGTAATCGCTTGTCATGGGGGCTTTATCAATTCAGTAATCCACAATGGGCAGTAGATGGCATCATGGGATTTGGTAGCAAACCACTGTGAAAACGGTCCATCTAATTTGGAGGTCGTTGTATCCAACGAATTGACGGTAACAAATGACTGTATTTTCCTGTGGCTTTTGTCTTCGCCCGTTGTATACCGATTTGAATCTTTATTTTATAACGTTTTGGTGGCAATTCATCTCTTATTTCTCGGCCGATAAGGGTAAGAATTTAAGAGGTGAAAGTATTGATGTCGTTTTTTTCGATTTTTAATTCGCTCACTTACGTTAGTAAGATAATTTGTGATTTAAAGAAGTTCTTAAAATAGTGTCTCAATTCGTCATTTTTTTATATAGTTTTTACATGATATCTTCGCCAGTTGAATCGATTCGACCTGCCTTTATTAGATAGGGTGTACCTGCGACTAGGGTGGCCAATATTTTTTTTTCAATGTCGGTTAAATAGTTTCGTTTCATTTTAACTATAACTGGAAAAGATTCATCCAAGTAAACGAAACTGCATATTGTTTTTTTTCTTGTGACTTTTTTCCTCGCCCGTTGTATACCGTTTTGGATGTTTTTTTTTTATATATGGTGTACCCCTCAAGGGTAAGAAATAAGATATAAAAGTAAATTCGACTATTTTCTATTTTTAATTTAATCGTTTGTGTTTTATGCGAATTGCTTGTCTATCTATTTGTCTGAGCTAAAACCAGAGATCAGTCGTAATCACTTGACAAATGGATGCCACTCCATCCATTTCTTGAATGCGGTCCAAAAGTCACATAACTTAGCCCAGTTCCATTCCAGATCAGCGGTTAATATATCTTGGTGATGGACATAGCGAAACCATTAACGTTTTCAAAACTGGGTTTCCTTGTGAAAACTATTGGGGACATTTTGCGATTCTGTTACAATTTAGTAATTTATTTTTAGATAAGTATACGGTATTGGATTTTACAAAATAATGTTGGATTCTATAATTGTTCATGGATATTCCACACAGCGCCATGCAGCCTCAAACTAAGTAGAGGTTGTACTAAATAACGGTAGTACAAGAAGTACTTTTTAAGTATTCTATCAGTTATCAAACAATAATACATATTAACACACACACAGAAGAAATATCTACTCGTATATTCGTCACACAAATGCTTGTCCTAGGTGGGAATCAACCCACGACCTACAGCAAAGAAAGCAAGTGAAGTGTGACTTAGACTTCCGGGGTCCTGTACCACCAATTGTTTATTAAGATTTTTATTCAGCTTTTACATGCAGTTAGCATTTGAAATTATATATGGTAACTAAACGGCTGGATAGATTTTGACGGGATTTTCACTGGCAGACAGACGATCGTAAATGGAGTTAATTAGGCTAAGTTTATTTTAAAAATAATTAGGGTTCTGCACAAAAATAAATATTAAACTACACGCTGACGTCTCGGGGAACAGTTAGAAACAAAAAAATCGGTGTAAAGGTACGGAAACCTCTGTGAGTCTTATTTGTGCCTAACCAGTTATTTAATTGTATTTCATGTAAAGCAGGTAGTCGGTTCTCGGCCACGAGTGCAAATACGCCATTTCTGTGGCATCGCAGTCGTATAGCGGTATCCTTAATCGTTTAATGGTCCACATCCTCGCAAAAACTGCACCTACCGGGGCCGATGACCACTTGAAGCGGCTAATTTAACGCTAAATAAACAAGTGGCTGATATAAAAATTCGAAGAAAACTGACTTTGTAGCCCTTAGAGGATAGATTTCATACCCATTTCACAACAGAAAAATCCAAATTGGTATACACTGGGCGTCAGATACATGGGGTTGCCCTGAGGACAGCCGGGGAGATATGTGATACTTTTACCAACCAAGCCACTCCAGTGGCCGGCTTTCGCTTTCGAGGGTCCCTGTGCTCTCCAAAAGGAGCTTCACCAGATTATGCCTGTTCCAACCATTAAGTAACTCAGTATTACCTAAAAATGGCGTTCCCCTTTAAAGTATACTTAAACGTGAAATGAAGTGTTTGAATGCATGTCACGAACTCGCGGCAGCTCATTACAAATTGACCTCACGTTAGGTAGACACATCGATCGAGCATAGAGATTTTTCGAAGTACTCAATCTTAATATAATATATATAAATTACGTGTCACGATGTTTATCCGCGAAGGACTCCTAAACTACTTAACCGATTTTAATCAAATTTGTACATCGTGTGCAGTTTGATCCAACTTGAAAGATAGGATAGCTCACAACTCAATTTATGATCGCAATATTATTTTATTGCAAATTATTTGTCTATTATTTGACAGTCACAATTATAAAAACGTTAGCCACAGCAACGCGTGGCCGGGTCAGCTAGTTATATATATAGTGAAAGAAAACTCCGGAAAATTGACGAGATAGCGCTGTATTATATTTATATATATAAATAAATATATATACAAGAATTGCTCGTTTGAAGTAATAAGATATTAGTAAGACTAAAGTTTTAAGCAGCAATTATTTACTGATCCCTTCAAAAGAGATCACGAATACATTATTGAGGGCGTTTTGACAATTGTAGCTGTTTTAAATAACTTCTTAATTCCCGCCATAAATGTTTCATTATGATGTGACTTATTAGAGAGAGATTAGCTAGCAATTAAACGGGCCGAGGTCTTTTACATTTTTGTAATGTGTATTGCTTATAGGTAGACCGTTTCAATAGGAGTTATTAGTGGACAGATCAAACGTTTTTTTTAATACAATATTACTCATTTATTTTTACCATAGTGACACTTTGGAACACTAGGTTATGTCAAAAAATATTATAAATTCGTACACTTACAATAATATGCCAGAATGTTACTTAAATTACGAGACGACCTGAAGGCCCACTTGATGGTAAGTGGTTACCTCCGCCCATAACAACAGCATTACGAGCTTGTTCATCCCGACCGAAGTATGATAAGACCCAGGTCGCACCCCTTTGCACCGGCACCGAGACGGGGATGTTACGTTTCATGCGCATGTGATTACATTGGCACCGACACTCGGCTCACAGCAATGCGAGTTGGCGGCAGATTACATGGCGTGGAGGCAGTTTTTATTTTATGTGAATAAGTGACGGAACGAGCTGAGGGCCCACCTGATGGTAAGTGGTGACCCTCGCCCATGACAACAGTAATGCGTGCGACTCAGTATGAGAGCACTTCTCTGGGCGAACTCCGCTCAAGTTCTACTGCTTCTTTTTGTTGTTCCGTCAGCAACAACAAGGACGCGAGAAACTGGATCCCCCAAAAATGAGTGCGCTCCGCTGGCGCTTATCACCGCGTTGAGGGTTGCCTCACGTGCGCCCCCATATCCCGGACACACGTGTCAGGTATTAGTATGACGACTACCGGCTTGGGCTATGAGGGTTTCCTCACTTCATTATGTAACTGATAGCAGTACTCTTTTCAGTCGACTTCCAAAGGTTATCAATTCGGCTGTATTTTTTTTAATGTTTGTTGCCTGTTCTCCTTCAGTTATTAATCGATTTGGGAAGTTCTCTTTTATTTGAAAGGATATTGTTTCTGATTGGTGCTATAGACATTTTATTAAAATCGGTTCAATAGTTTCGTAGTTAAAACAAAATAACTAGAAAAAATATTTCACCCAATTAAACGAAATTGCATGTTTTGCGTTCCTGTGACTTCGCCCAATCGCGAATATCCATTTGCGATATAAACTTTCTGTTTAAATAGTTGGATATCTCTTTTTTAAAATGAAAGCGAGAAATAAGTATAAGAGATCATAATGTATTAAATCCTAATCTTCGATTTTTTTAATCAGTCTCTTAATTATTTTGTTGAAAATGACAAGTGGTGTGTGTATTGCCCCACCAGTATTTCGAGTGACACAATTACGTCAGTTTTTTTATTGGCGGTAATCCTTCGCTTGATGTCAATCTCACCTTTTGAGTGATGATGCGTTTGATGTAGCACGAAGGTCTAGAAGATACTTAATTACCCTTGACTGGAAGAGACCCAGGTTGTAGTTTTCAGGAAAAAACAGACGCCGGCATTCCATTCCTTAGCTGCTCGCTTAGACATTAACAAACCCTGATTTATATTCATAAACAATATAAAACAGATAGTCAACTGAACAATGCATAAACAGGTCGGCACATAGTATGTATAGACATGCCGTGACTTGTTCACACGATTGTGATTTTACTTTCACATCGATGTTAGGGGTATTGCATACGGTAACTTGGCCTGTTATTACACCGGCACCGACATTCTCACCCCTGAACAGCTATGTGGGGGCAACTGGCTCCACATGGCTGCTAGCTCATCTGACTTTTGCCTTGTGGGTTGCGAGTTTGTCTGACGAACATGGATGTCTGCTCTTTATATGAATAACACTTATTTAGAGCAAATCAATTATATATATGTATTGTATCTGTAACCTGGTTACAAGCTAAGCTACCTGGTTATAATCTAGATGGCGCTGTGTGTATTTTTTTTTCAATCTTTATTGTTTTTAGAGGTCTTAGAGTCATTATTTGACTATGTCAGACTCATTATGTCTATCTTACATTTCAATCCATAATAATAATATTAAATACTAATTTATACAGCGTTTTTGCCGTTTCACTCGTTGGAGCGGCTAAAACCAAGTGAATAGCACCAACATCCTTGATGTTAAACCCATAAGAGTTAATCATTGTGGTTCTCATAGACTCAGTCCGCGCACATTCCACCAATAGATGGTGAACGTCCTCTGGAACTTCACAAGTCTCAGAATCAGGAGAGTCTACAATTTTCATCAAATACTTATTGAGAGGAATGTGCAATAAATTGTCTTTTCAATTTAAAATTAATAAACCACGGTAATTTAGTAGGTTGTTATTGTTGAAATTTTGTTGGCGCTGTGTGTAATGGTCATGAACTTTTATTTTTGGCACCTTATTAGTATATAGGTTTTTTGGTTCCGTACCTGAAAAGGTAGGAACGCAATCATTATTATTTAACTAAGCTGTCTAGCTAGCTTTAACTAGCTGTAGGGCATTATGAATTATTATTAATCACTTGGTCCATGAAATATAAACTATAGCCTATGAGAAATTCCCTTACATCGTTTCTCAGAGTTGCGCAGTGTTATGTTATGTGATTATAATGACAGTTTGTTACCGCTCCAGATTTTACTTTGAACTTTTGAATAAACTATGATTTAATTATCAATATTTAATTGGATTTAATTGGAACACGCGACGTGGCTGGATTTTAATGCAATGATGTGAAGTATATTTTGAAAAATGTCTACAAATACGCTAGGGGTGCTTATGGACATCTGTATGGGATGTCCTTAAGCGCCCCTAGCGGCTGCTACCTGTAACTGCAGTGACTCCAATCAAGTCGCATGCGGCGTTCGAAACATCAAAAAAAATCAGACTTGCAGCTCTGCACTGTTACCGCGTCATGCAACGCAGTAGAAACACATCTTGTACACGAAAATTCGATAATGCTTTCACAAGAGTGAAACTGCTAAAAACATACGATGGTTGAATTATCTCTATAATTACCGCTTGTAATTAATTTCACCAGTTTTTGTTGCTCACAGTAATTTGTCCAGGTTTTATACGCTCTTTCACGGATTATGACCACCATGATAGATGTGTTGGCTTCTAAAAAAACGGTTGATTGAAACAACACTTAAGTTTAAATTTTATTTTATCCTGGCTGCCGGATTATAAAGAAAAGATAATTTTTAAAAGATAATTTAATTAATAAATAAAATAGTTACCTAAGTATGAAAGGACACAAGTCGCAAGTCATCCAATTAAACGAAAATATGTATTGCTTTCCAGTGACCTGTTTTCTTCGCCCGTTGTATACCGATTTGGATGTTTCTTTTTTATAACGTAGGTTATAAACCCTAAGGGCGAAAAATAAAAAAGAATAAAGAATAGAAGTCGCGTTTTTATTTTTAAATCTGTCACTTGTTTAATGTAGCCTTTTTAATGGAAACATGGAATCCAATACGTGTCTAACAGTGCACTACTAATCATTGACAGTTGACACATAGAAGCTAATCACCGCGTAATTAGCGACCTTGTCGCAATGGTTTCCCGCTAGGTCTTTTCTAGCAATTAGCTAAGGCAGAGCCATGTAGATCTTTCTAGACCAGTGTAATTCAATCTCTGTCAATACGCGACCCCATTACAGGTAGAAAAATTCTGGCGACCCCCTTGGACCATAGACAAGCTAAGTTAGTAACTGAAGAAACAATGTTTATGATTTTGTACCATTATGTAAAGACCTACACTCTGCAAGAAGCTGCGAGGACACAAAAATATCCAGAGCTGGCTGAAACTATGTTTTTATTGTAGTGTTTTTGCTTTTTTCCTTTTGCCAGCGACCCCCCAAGTAAGGCTTCGCGACCCACAGATTGAAAAACACTGTTCTAGACAATAAGTGGCTGTCATGCTTGAAAGAGTTAAACACTAGGTACCTGGGTATCTCTGCCTCACTATGGAGAGAGGTTTAGCCTATTCCCCATGCTCGTAAACCGTAAACCGTTATTTTATTCTATTCTAGCTTCTAGTAACTCCATGGAGAGATGTCGCTCTGCTGCACGACAAGCAAAATATTCTGTATAATCTATACTAATATACAATAATATTATAAAGCTGCAGAGTTTGTTTGTTTGTTTGTTTGAACGCGCTAATCTCTGGAACTACTGGTCCGATTTGAATGATTCTTTCAGTGTTGGGTAGTCCATTTATCGAGGAAGGCTATAGGCTATGTTTTTTTTTTCAAAATTAGGGATCCGTAATTAAATTGCTATTTTGTAACACCTATTTTTGCGTGCGCTGCAAAAACTATTGACAATAGAACAAAATGATGTACTACGGGTTTGTAGATCCTATTAAGACAAAAACGTTAGCCACAGCAACGCGTGGCCCGGTCAGCTAGTCTGTTTATATAGTAATACGAAAAACGATATTTAGATCTATTTAGTTTTTAAAGGGGACTATGATAGCGAAAAGTTTGTGAATGAATATATAAATAAACGTTAACACAGTCATACCTCTGCACTAGGATTCCTTGTGTCGCAGATGGCACAGAAACACAAGACAAACACCCAAGACCCGACAAACTTCCTGCTCACCACACAAAGTGTGCCCCGGCCGTGAATCGAACCCGGGACCCCTCGCTTTGAAGGCAGGGCTACTACCAACTAAGCCGTTATGCGAGTAAAGAGTACATTCTTTTAGCGAGCATGATCCCTTTTACAAAGTAAGTACTTAGATCTAAATAATGTTTTTCATAATACTATGTCGTTGACCCCTAGGGGTCGATATAGATCACTTTGGGTATTAGTGATCTAATCCATTCACTCTCGCTAGCCTGTAGTAGGCGTCTATAATAGTGCCTATTGCCTAAGATGTTGTCTGCTCTCAGTTCCCGTAATATAAAACCATGTAAGTACATGAAAAAGCGAAACCGCTGCGTTACCGGCGCACGCGCAACATTCAGCGCGGAACGGTTGTCGCCTTTCACTGTCCGATGCGCTTACCGGTGTAGCCAGCTGGTCACTTTGTAAGGCTAGATTAAACAATATTTTCACACCGTAATATTAAACTATGCTTCCATGCTTCGGAGGGCGTGTCTCGGCCCATAGGCCATGTATGATGCCTCAATGATTCTGCAATCAGAGTTGGCCACCCGAGTCATCACATACTCTTAACAAATTAGACAAACAAACCATGAAACCTGATTAATATGACATGTCTGTGTGCATGCAATGTGCCTAAGGAGCTTATGTAATATGTCATAGTTTACGACAATGCACATAAACGTTTATTATGTAATTACATTTTATTATTAAAATTTAAGGCAATGAACTTATTTTAGGGCTCTGTCAAATTTTTCTATTTCCAAACGGGTTGCGTCGCTTCTAATTTTTTATTTCCATAAGCTTGACAGCCGGTGTGTTAGATTATCTAAGACGTAAAGCGATATTTTATAGATTTTGTTATTGTAGTCAAATAAAATACGTGATGTGAGCTGGCAACACAGCAGGGCTCGAATCATGACCATGACTGGTGCAACAATATTACGATTAGTCTGAAGATGCTGCATATGAACCACTGCAAACGCATAGAACCATGACAGTTTTTTTATGTTGATTTTTAAGCGGAGATTGTGACAGACATGGTCTAATCTCATGTAGAGAAAGGCATTATAGCAACAGTAATACCAAAATCATAATCATTTATTATACTACATTATTATTATACGTCAACATGGTAATAATTTAAAAAAAGGACTTAGGTTCTCCCCGACCGAAGTATAAAGACCCAAGTCGCACTCCGTTGCGCCCGTCAACCGACACCCATACCCTTCCACCGGAACACAGCAATGCGAGTGCACTGCTTGGCGTCAGATTGCCTGGTGTGGTGGCAATACTTCTCCCGGCGAACTTTGCACAATTTCTACTGCTACTTTTTGTTGCTCGTTTAGCACCACCCAGGGGGTACGCGTCCCGTCATTACAGTAGTATGAAAAATATCTTCCGACCTCGTACGGTCGATCTCTCTTACTGTGGTACATTTTCAAAGTGCACAAAGGTAACTGACATTACAAAAGCCAGAACTCACAGGTGGATATACTGAGCTACTTGTGCAACCTTTGTATTCTCACACAATGGCTACGGAAACTAGATACTGGGTGTATTCAGTGATTGGGCAAACGGGGCTCCCTGATGCTTTTTTTTTTTTTCAAATGTTCCAATGTCGTAGGCCCTTATCGTTGAATCTTATGGCCCTGCAGTTAAAGTAATCTATTTAAACTTAGTATCCTTGCATATTTAGGCTATTGAAGGGTCCAGTTGCCTTCAGCTCGTCCTGTTACTTCAGTAGCATTAAAAAAATACTTATGGTAATATTTTTTCTTAATCCGAACGAAACACACAGAGTTTACTAGCATTACTTTCTTAATATACAACAATTTCATTGCTGAAACACAAGAATTATCACATAGAGTCAGTAAAGTATTTTTTTTCTCTGATTTTATGTTTCTCCCCTAAAGTCTCCACTTGATGCGTCCCTGTATCATTCCTAGGAGTGGCTATGGTCAGCCACCGTACAAAATGTCAACTGGTTTGATCTTTCAACCCGAGGAATTGGGGCTTGGTTGTGTTTCCATAAATCAATAGAGGACGCATTAACTTTGGGCGCAGGCACGGAATAAATTAAAAAGAAAAAGATTCAAATTCTTTTTCTTTTTTTTGGCTTCGCACTTATTCGCATTCGTCATTTTCAAAAGTGAACTTCGATTTGTGGTTGATAACCGCCGATTCGACTTGTTCAGAACTGTTTGCGTTTCGAAAAGGAGCTATGGTTAATATGGAAAATTCTAACTTTATTACTTTAGATCTTATTATCGTTATGACACGTTAAAATTTACTTGCGTGTAATTTACACGAATATGTATCGTGGGCGTAAGTCATAGGAGCTCCTTAGGCATATTACATGCAGATACGTCAAATAAGTCAGTTTTCATGTTTTCAACTGACTTTGGAGAATTTTGCAGTATTTTTTTTTTGTTACGTAATATCTCCTTCACTTATGAACTGATTTTGAAAATTCTTTTTTTATTTCAGATTGGTCTCATAAAAACTTATAAAATCGGTTAAATAGTTTAGTTGTTAAATCAAAATAATTGGAAAAAATATGTAGTCCAAGTAAACGTTATTGCGTATTTTGCTTCCTGTGAGTTTTTTCTTCGTCCAGTGGATATCGATTAGGTGTTTCTTTTGTGAAATCCCTACCATTTTACAAAAGGAATATCTAAGTTGGTACTACAAGGTACCGGCAAGGGTGAGAGATAAGAGATGAAAGTTAAGAGAAATACGTGGACGTTTAAATAAAAATATATATAAGATATTTATAATATTAATATTAATAGATTATTAATAGATATTTAAACATACACATTGAAAAATAAATAATAGATATAATAATATAATAGATATTAAAAAATAGATTTTAATAGATATTTATTAATATAAGATAATTTTTGTATAAAAATACATAAACAATGCGTAGACAACACACAGTTAAAAAAACATAATTTGTTTGGAAGCTCTAAACAGAACAGAATGCATATTAAATCCGTGAAAAATTATCTAAATGTAGGTGAAAACCGCATCAAAATCCGTTGCATGGTTTAGGAGTTAGCGGATAAACAGAACAAACAGACAGACGGAGAGAGCGAATTTGTTTTATACTATGTAGAGATGATATACCTATTTGATAGCGTGAGTGCCAGCAAGGCAACTATTGGGACCTAAATTCTATCGGCGTTATCGTTCCATTGCCACCTTACGTTATCAGACGTGCTGATAACTGAACTTACATTTCTGAAATGTTGTATCTTTAAATTACACTCATAAACAAAATATGTGGAGATATATTGGCAATCGTTGCGCCAATATCTATTTATGGCTAGCTATCATTAATTTAAGCTTTGCCTCGGTGCAGTGAACTAGCGAAGAAAATGAAAAAACGCGTAGCATAAAATTTAGTTTATTTTATATTTCTTTGGTGGTTGAAAACGTATGGCAGCTGTCAAACTGAATGTCACATTAATTTATTGAGCGTCTCATACGAAAATGCTATCCGAAATTCCGAATTTTACCAAACTTTTATTATTGCAACCCAAATAAATTCCCACATATCAGCGGTGGTTCTCATGTTCAAGTCATGATCATCATACATGCTGCAATCCACTTTTAAGTATAGATAAATGTGAAAACAATATCATAACCACTATAAACAAAACAATATTATATCCCACACGATCACACAAAAACAACGCAGACACCTTACACTCGAGAACAAATTTTATATTCATACAAGAAAAGTCGCTTCACATTCCTAAAAAATATGACTACGAAATCGTCAAATATCTTTTGAGTAAAGAAGGCCTAATGCAATAATGGTTATTTTAATTTAAAAAAGTGCAAAAAGTGTTTCTCTCCGGCCGGGAATCGAACCCGGGTCTCCCGCGTGACAGGCGGGGATACTTACCACTATACTACCGAAGACTTGAGAGGTAAGGTTGAAATTATTGTTTATTTACTCATGCAACCAACGAAAAAAATGAAGATTATTGTAACATTAATTTACATTTTGTCTCGGTATTTTCGTGGTAGTTATGTCCTTCAGATAACTTGACCCGCCGAGATGTAATGACTGCCGTATTATTTGGAAATGGATTTTATTTATGTACATTGTAAGCTGATGTATTATTAAGCAAAAAAGGTGACAATGGTTAGTTCACCGATTGTCAAGTCTTCTGTCTGGAAGTGTTACCTACAAGGTCTTAAGTGACCATTGAATCTGTGACTAACCCTACGGGACAAAAGGCGTATATATAAGTGTGTGAGCGTTTGCTTTTCTCTTGACGTAACCAAGGAAGTAGAGATCATCTCTTATCACTAGCTCTGTTTGTGGTGGCTTAGAAGAGGATAAGGAACGAAGACTATAATAGTTACTAGCTGCGCCCCGCGGCGTGACCCGCCATTCAGTAGTGCTCGCATTACTGTGTTCCGGTGGAAGGGTGTGGTTCCCCGTCTCGGGTGACTTGGGTCTTCTTATACTTCGATCGGGGAGGATCGAAGTCGTATTGCTACTGTATGAGGTAACCACTTAACATCGGGTGGGCCTTATGCTCGTCCCGTCACCTTCGTTACATAAAAAAAAACTTTTTTTTTCCAGAAATAAAATAGTACAGGCTATTTTTACGGGAAACCACTATCTGAACACAAAATTTCCTTCAAATTGTTCGAGCCGTTTCAAAATAAAGAAGAAATATACAAGAATTGCTCGTTTAAAGTAATAAAATAAACTGTTGTATCATTCAATCGAAACGCCCACCAAAGCGCGCTTAATTGTTATACAGAACATGTTATAATTGCGGATTTCCAAACAAAAATAACTAATTGGGTCTTACAACGAAATAGTCCATTTTATTTCAAACCGCACCGAAATCAATGGTCTGAGTTTAGCCGCCCGTCACGACGCCAATACTGGTTTATAAAATGGATGAACGCATTCATAACCATTATTGTTTTTATTATTACAAGGTCGTGTAGATAAGACGGTATGATTAATCCAATAGCGTGAAATTAGGGGCGTGCCACTCATCCATTAAACACCAAACCTGGGTTAGATGTATCAAGTCACAAAGTTCAAGTTTTATCAGCAAACTCTTACTACTGCCACTGGTTCAAAGACACACGTTCAAACAAAAACATGTTTACCGAGTTCTCGAAGTGAAGGAAAACATCGTGAGGAAACCAGCATGTCTTAGAAGTAAATAATCGAAGACGTGACATCTGCCAGTCTGGATTTTGCCCCCGTTGTATATCAAAGCCCATTCACTCTCAATTATCGATAGTGGACATTATAGTGATACTGTACATTTACTCGCCTTGACTATACTGTTGTGACTTAGTTGTTTGCTTTACTTTGTATATTTTCTCTATTCTAAGCTGTAATGATTTGGAAATAATTCTGTTATATTGCATTTATAAATGAAATAAATTCATTATGAAACATACTGGCTACGTATCTACGATGTGGATGCGCACACTGGTACTGTTTTTTTTATTTTTTTGTTAGAATTACTGCCATGGTAACACAGACTGAAAATTTCAGCACGCTATGACTTATGTTCTAAAGATACAGTCTCCTAAAACTTTACCTTTTTGTCAGAAAATAAAACTGGAAGCTTTATATTATTAGAAATGGGCTAAGTTAAAATATGGGTATTGGATATTTTGAAGTGGAGTATAAACTTAATTGTTAAGACGGAGTTCGAGCAAAAATCACGTCAAAGAAATTCATAAAGAAATTTCAGAACATAGCCATAACAAACAACATTCCATACAATCTTAAATTAGAATAATACTTACGTATTTCGTGGAGCTGATCCTCCGCACTCTGTTCATGGGCTTCTTCTGCCCTCTCCTGAACTTATTCATGTCGCTCACCTTTGCACTGTTCTCACTAGCCTGGTCTTCCAGCACAAACCAGTCCGTCACAGAACCACGTCTGAGCTTCCCTGGCACATTGCGTTTCACACTCAGAGCTTTTGACAACTCCTCCTTAAAGTCCTCACTGATTTCACTAATTTTAGGCACTTGTAATACTTTTGGTGATGGTATGTTACTGAATGAAGAGCTTTTCCTCTTTTCCGAAAGAGGAATTTGCTTTTCGGACTTCGTGTACGGTTCACTGTCACTCAAATAACTTTCACTGAATAGGTCGACCGCTTTGTTGAACTCATCAAGAAGATTCTGCACCGATGCAGTTTTGAAGATGTTGTCAGCGTTCATACTGGACGCTGAGGTTCCAGTTGATATGCTAGAGTTGTTGTTTGTCATGCTTGACGACTCAGAGGGAAATTCTCTTATACTTTTAAGAAATATGCCGTCTTCTTTATCGTAGTAGACGTTTGATATGAATTCGAGGCTCTCATTGGAAGTCCAAGCGTCGCCCATCGATTCTGTTTCAAAAATAGATGACTGGCGTTTCTTCTTTTCCATTCCGTGTTCTTCTATGGCTCTCGGGAGGAATTCGAAGCTCTTGCTTCTTTGGTAAATCGGAGTGTGTTGCTTCTGTTTGTCGATGTCCTTCTGTCTAAAAAACCAGACTCGTTTGCTGTTTTTGTAGTCATATTCGGCTCTACTGCTCCGCTTCAGATCCGATGGCAATTTATTTCTATCTGATGTCGCCATGTCAGGATAGTCATCGCCTTCCTCTATAATTTTCCCCTTTGGCTTCTCTTTTTCCTTATCTTTCCCAAAGAAGCCCATTCTGGAAAACTTGTCGCGAAAACTGAAGGACTTTTTCAAGGGCGATACGTTATCGTCTTCTAATACTATTCCTGGCGATGGTATGTCGGTGACGGGCAGACATGCGGACAGAAAGCCGGAGGGTTTCGCGATCTGAAGGTCGCTTGGACGAGCTCGGGAAACGAATGGTTGCGGTTTTAGTTTGTCAGGCAAATCGCCGAGGAGACCCCTCTCTATCACGAGCAGGCTTTCGGCGTTGAATTTCCTCAAGACATCAGGTCTTCTAACAATGGGCCTGTCTTTATCTCCCTCCATGGCAGCATGCGTCATCGCCGGTCGACCGCGCGTATCACACTGGCGATATCTTTCATATCTACTAACTGATAAGGTTGATAACGTTCTCTCTTGTATTCTGATGTTTTGTTGCACAAAATACGACAAATCTATCGCAGTTTGATAGAAAAATAGGATGGTACTCGATAAAATTACCCGGCGAAAACATGCGACATGTTTGCGCCATTGTCATGATTTTGGTGCGAAATAATCTACACAGCAAGTAGTAATTTTGTAGTTTAAGGTTTCATAATATGGGGCACCTATATTTTGTTGAAGCAAACATCTAAATATTCGATGAGAATCCCCTTGCTAATGAAACCGCAATGCCACGTACGAAATACATAATTTCAAGCCTGCATTTTCACTTTGAATTTTGAATGAAACGATTGTGAATCGACTATTTTGATAGAGATACAATATATTTTTATATCCGTTCAAATGCCAGTAAAAACGCAGGAACACGCCGCAATATAAAAAGATATAGGTACAATATATTTTTATATCCATTGAATATATAAGATATAATTTAGGTAAGTACATAGGTCAAAAAAGTATGTAAGGTTACACTCATAGTCCTCTGTGATTCTCTGTGTCGCTAGGCATGGCACACACAAACACACACTTACACCCAAGGGCGACAACAAACTTCATACTCACAAAGGCACCCCGGGAATCAAAACCGGGACCCCTCGATTGCAGGGTTACTATTACTATCAACAGGGGCCGTCGTAGCTAAAGATAGGTTGGTATTCCCTTGTATGCCCTTGCAAGCTGGACTAATGAAATATGTAAGACTTCTTTAATACTTTAATTATATACCTAGTTTCAGAAATAATAAATAAATAATTTTTGGGGGTCCAGTTGCTCGCGTCCGTAGGTGTGTACCCTTTGATTCCCTACACGTACCCCCTGGGTGGTGCTAAAAGAGCAACCAAAAAGTAGCAGTAGAACTTGTTCGTCCGGAGAGGTACTGCCACCACATCTGGAATCTGCCCCCAAGCAGTAGTGGTTGCATTGCTGTGTTCCGGTGGAAGGGTGTGGCTGCCGGTGAAATCAAATGCGCATGAGACATAACATCCCCGTATCGAGTGATGGACGCAGCAGGATGAATGCGACTCAGTACTGTTGTCATGGGCGAGGGTCACCACTTACCATCAGGTGGGCCCTTAGCTCGATCCGTCACTTATTCACATAATTTTTTTTTTATCTTAAACGTATTTTGCGTAAGTAAAGTTAAAATTAACCCTCCATCGCGGGTTATGTGCTTTTGATCGACACACGCGACCTTGACGGTTAAATCGATAACTTGTAGCAACCAACATCGGCAGTCAAACTTATTACTTCTATAACTATAGATGTGTCTTAGATAGAAAAAATGGTATTTGAATACAAAGAAAATTATGTTCATTATGAAGGCTATCGCTAAAGAGTGTTAGAAAAAATACTAAATACTTAATTTATTTCTAAGAAGTTAATCTGTTTAGTGAAATGTTTTTTGTTGTATTAAAATATTATAATACAATATTTTCAACAGTTCCGATGGTATTTTCCTAGTCATAGAGTAGGATTTATCATTTTTGTTACACGTCTTTGTATAAATTAGAATAAACACAATATCACATTTGGTTCAATAGGTAATCTTACAAAGGAAGATACTAAAATGGTGTTTTGCTATAAAATTGTAACAGAAACCCCTAGGAGGTCAGGCAATGCATCTCCGAGGAAACGGTCGCCAGGGAGAAACTTCTCTAACGGTAAGTGATCATCAAATTTTAAGAGATCCAGGTGCTCGCGTCAGTACTTCAACTACTTCTAGTATCCTTAAACGTACCCCTTGGGTAGTGCCAAAGGAGCAACAAAAAGTTGTTACAGAACTTGTGCCAAATTCGTCCGGAGAAGTACTGGTAGGTATACTGCCTTCACATCTCGTAATCTGCCGTGATGCGCTAGTGTTTCTGTGTTCCGATGGAAGACTCTCGGCGCCGGTGAAATCACGGGGGCGTGAGACGTAACATCCCCGTCTCGGATAAAGGACGCAATGGGATACGACTAGATCAGAGGGCTTAGTTGTAATGGCTTAAGGGAATCACTTACCATCAGGTGGACCTTCAGCTCGAGACTTCAATAGCATGCAAAAAAGTCTCTCGTGACCAACGAATGCAGTACCGTTGGAATTGGGATCAGTTTGACTTGCTATATCTTACTGACAAGATGTCACGCCAGATAAGAAAGAGATAAAAGTCGACCGAACTTAAATTGGATAATTTATCCACCTGATATATTTATTTATTACAAGCGACGCGCCCTAGCTTGGCACAGGTGCAATTAACTAATGAAGACGAAGAGAAGTGCACTTGGCAGAAAATTAATGTTTTTTTATTTCATACAAATCTTGCCCTGGGATAAAAACCGGTCAAGCGATGCTCTATCATAAGTATATATTATATGTCCATTATTTTTTATTTATATTAATAAATACAAATATTTAATCAAACAGGCCTGAGCCAATTACACAAATTAATTGTAATTACTCCTATCAAAGCAGTTTCACTAACTGTTAGGTAATATGATGCTTTATGTTGCATAATAAACAAATCGTAGGTACTTTACGTAGTTAAGGCACAGGCAGGTAGTGTGATCTGTGCCAGTTACGGCTCATCTGTAATCATTAAGAACTCATCATACTATACCTACCACAATAAGGGCCAGGTGAGTAGGTAGTAGAAGTCCCATTTTCAGGAATTATGAATTTCGGACTTTCTTTTGCGCCTGGTCTAATTCTCATAGCAAACATTCTTCCTTCGTATTTACTTACCTGTTTCTGTAGGTTGATTGCCTTGCGAAAAATATTTAAATTGATTTATTATTAGGAAAGTATACTTTACTACTTGCAACGTTATTAGTAAAAAAGGAATTGAAATCGAATCGGTATTGTATCACTATCTCACAAGATCAACTAAATCCTGGTAAGAAATAATGTCAGAATAATTGTTTGACTGTAATAAACAGATTATTTATAAGCAGTTAACAATTTCAAATGTTTCCAGTACCGAGCTCCCTCTCGCAGCTCATCGCGACCCTGGACTATGATAACAACAGCGTCCTCGACTCCATTCCTGAGCGAGAGTGGCGCCTCCTGGCGGCGTTAGCCAGGAAGAGAGAGGAGGATGACGAGAGAGAGAAGCTGGCTGACCAATTCCGCAAGATGTGGCAGAAGGAGAAAGAGGAACGGCAGTTGGTAAGATCACATGAGTTTACCAACTTTTTGTTTATATAAGTGACTAACGTAACGGAATCTCTGTGGCCCAGAGGTACAAACGCAGACTTCAAATTATATTTTATTTTAACGAGACAATGATAAGTAACAAAGAAAATCATTTTCGCTTAAAAATGTATGGGGGTGAAAATTTTCAATACCAGCTATATTGTAGTTATTGATTTACCTACTTACAGACTGGATATGTATATTATCTAACTACCTATAAAATACAAATTATTTTGTCATGCCGATTTCCTTCAATATATCAGGTTGAAGCAGAAACTAACCACCAGTATAAGACCTACATCCAGAAGAAGCGGCAGCAGGAGCGCTCCTGGCAGGAGTACAAGCAGTTCCAGAGGAATATGGAACAGCAGATGAGGAAAGGCCAGCTGATCGACTGCATCAGGCATAAGGAGCGGCGTAGCAAGGAAATGCTGGCTTGGAGGGATGATAAAAAGGTATGGTTCAATGCCGATGCGTTGTCGGCCTTTCATATAACGATTAAGGACCCCATATCGAAGTTCAGTGGGAATACCGCAGTAGGAAGTTTGACACAACAGCATGCACGCGGAAGAAAGTTGAACAAACGCTTAACGATCCCTTGAGGTGCTTTAGTGTGATTCTCGTTTGCGAAGTCATAAACATTCAAGAACCCAGAAACCCTAAAACACCCGTTTAGTAATAAAAACGCATGGCACATAGATACATATAATTGCTATTTAAAATAAGTGACATTTATGAAAACTAACGCAGCTGTGGAGCAGTGTTACTCGCTTTTATTGGCGTATAATTGCATACATAAAATTTTACTGTTGATCCGAATTAACTGAGATAGGGACAGTTTTAATTTAGATAAAATGCAGAAAAGGGTAATCTCATTTTATTTCCCAACTAGATACTCATATTTTGTTACCCAAAAAGTCACTTATTTTAAAGATAAAATTACTATTTCCTTCAATGGAAATAAAGCCTTTTGAATCTTAATTAATCGCGCCAAAACGGCTGAACGGAACTAAAAGAAATTAGGCGCAGACGTAGATTATAGTCTGGAATAGCACATTGGCTACTCTTTATGTAATGCACAACCGTAATACCAGCGGTGAGCCATATATCCTACGGGTTAGGTACCCGTAGGATTACCGCGAGACCCAGCTAGTCACAAATTTATTCACAAAATATGTAACTTAGTTTTGTTGCTACAGAATCGACATTTGTATTTCCAGGCGGTAGAGATTATCGATAAGGCCATAGAAGACGAAGCCAGGGCGGCGCTGGCGGCAGACCGGCGCTGCCGCCAGGGCACGGCGGAACTGCTGAAGAGACGGATGGAACTGCACCACGCGCAGAGGAGAGAACGCGACGCGGGCTGCAGGAGGAGTGCCAGGCTTAGAGAAGCTGCTCAGGTGATTTTACCACCAGATAGGGATCCAGCTAAAAGGACCAAGATTGATGAACAACGATTACCATGGGCGTACCCAGGGTGGGGGGGGCTGCCCCCCCTGAAATGCTGCTGAAATTTAAATGACAAAAAATCATCCTCGTGAAAAGTTTAAGATCTGATTGTTTTCTCTTCGCAGCGCCTAGCGATAAACAACGCCCTCAACACGTGGGAAAGTGCCCTCCTTCGGCAAGAGATATCAGCGATGGAGGCGGCCAAGCGAGCGGAACACGCGGCGCGGGCGGCGCTTACGAGCGAGCGCAGCGAGGTGCTCGCTCGCGACCGGGAGACGAGGCGCATGCGCGCGCGCCGCCTCGCCACCGTCACGGCGCAGATGAGAGAGGATCTGAAATCTGGACGCTGCTAACCTTGTCTCCAACTATTCTTAACGTAGTTGAGGCGTGAAACGTTTACTTACATTCAACTCTCCTTTTTGCGATAAAGCGTAACAAACATACATTCATGCATGGGCGCCGCCCATGCGGTGGAACCAGGACCATGGAGGTGTCTATAACATAATCTACAACATAAATATTAATCATAGCTAATTATATTTCACATGTAATTAATTATGTATAATGTAACGTATTTAAATGTGTATTTGAATAATTGTCAGACCGTAAATTATTTTTATATTTTGTTGTATGTATCATAATTTCCACTAATTATACTAAATAAATAAAAAATTTTTGTTTGTTATGGGGCATGCGAGACTCCACCTTGACTGGGTACGATTGTGGAGCGTTGCCCCATTTACTTGTATGTCCCCTGTGCCCTAAGCCCTGCACATTGAGGATCTGCACAAAGCCACATGATTGATACGATAAAAGAAGCAAGAAATAAAACATGAAAGTATTAAAAGTTTATTCAATTCCTTAAAGCAATCATATACTTAACACTACATTTAAAGTACGTGACAGGATGAGCTGGAGGCCCACCTGATGTTAAGTAGTTACCTCTGCCCCTAACAACAGCAATTAATTCAGGTCCTCCCTGACCGAAGTATGAGAAGACTCAAGTAGCTCGCTGCGCCCGTCACCCGAGACGGATATTATGTCTCATGTGCAATCAATTTCACCGGCACCCACACCCTTCCACCGGAACACAGCAATGCGAGCATCACTGCTTGGCGACAGATTACCAGGTGTGAAGGCAGTACTTGTTCTACTGCTAATAATCTAAGTTCTTATCTTCTTATAAATTTCTACGGAGCTTCTTCAGTGGAAGAGCTATTACCATCCTCACTGCCCAACCTCATATCTCTAGTGGCGGCAGCCAGTCTTGCCCTGGCCTTCTTGTACTTATGTATGGCCGCCTCCGCTCCCAGCAGCAGGGCAGACCCTGAGGGCACCGGCCCAGGGGTCCCTGGAGCGGCAAGAGACCCCTGGGCTATCACCGAGTACCGGATGTGGATTTTACCGGTGGTTCTGAAGGTGAAGTCACAATTCTGTAATGAATATAGGACATTACTTTTAGTTGCTTCTTAATTTTCAACCCCTTACGCAAAAAGGGTGTTACAGCTTATCTGATGTTAAATGTTTACCGCCACCTATAGATGTTTGAGGAAGCATAATTTTTTTGCACTTCCATTTCATTTCGGGAAAAAATGTTTGGAAAATTTTACGACAAAGCCACTTAGAACATCGGTGGTAGGTTTTAAAAGTTAGACCGCCTATGTGTTTCTGTGCCACCGTAGCTCTTAAAGGGGTGAATATGTGTAAATTTTGAAGTGTCCAAACGATACTTGAGATCTATTTATTTATTTATTTATTTATTAAGGCAACGCCAACAGCACACACAATAGATACAGACAACAACAACACAATAGAACAGATTAACAAAAAAATTATAATAACATTGAGAGGAGTAAATGAGTTTACCTTGCCATCAGTTCTAGATAGCACATCCAAATCCTTGATAAGGTTACACCCCCCAAGAAAGAATCTCCGTTCATCGCCCCTCCACGATCTCTCTTCAGGCCGGAGGCAGGTCAACTCCAGGGTTTGGAGACCAGGGGCTAAGGTTAGTTGACGGTAGACATAGCCTTCTGTTCGACGGTGCCGGTTGGTAGATATCGCTTCTAGGTAAAGCTTTAAAGGTGGTGGGTCTGAACAACAAACATTCAGGGTTAATCTTGCACATTCGATCGGTGTAACTCATAGACTAAATACATGGGCGACAGGTTTTTTGCGTAAAACGTTAGAAATGCATTTTTACAATAAATACAATTATACAGATCAACTTAAACAGCATAATCTATATATATAAAAGAAAGTCGTGTTAGTTACTTCACTTATAACTCAAGAACGGCTGAACCGATTTAGCTGAAAATTGGCAGGGAGGTAGTTTAGAGCCAGGAGAAGGACATAGGATACTTTTTATCCCGTTCGACATCATTCAAATCGGACCAGTAGTTCCAGAGATTAGCGCGTTCAAACAAACAAACAAACACTGCAGCTTTATAATATTAGTATAGATAACTTAAGATACTTATATTTCAGAAAAAGAAAATACAATTAGGATTCCGCGCAGATAAATGCATTCCACGCGCACGAAGTCGCGGGGCACAGCTAGTCCTATTTAAATACAAAATTTCATACAAATTGTTACGAGTCGTTTCCGAGATACGTGAAATAAATATAAAAGAACTGCTCATTTAAATATATTATATTATAATATATAGGATATAATAACATACTAGACAAGCAATTTAGTGCTGTGAGTTACGGGGTGGAATCAGTGTCAATTTTTTTACTGCATGTTTTTGGTCGCTGATGGGATGGACCGTACTCGCGAAAAGAAACCATCAGGAGTTTCTTGCCTTTTCCACTGTGGGGTTTGATTCCCACCCAGGCCAACCATTTGTGTGCGAACAAAAATGTTGGTTCTGTATCTGAGCGTTAATATGATTATATGTATGTATTTACTCGTATTTATATAAAAAAGTACTATATGTATTTTATTAGTCATCTGCTGTTGTATATTTCCCATATTACAAGCTATGCTTAGCGCCATCTATCGCTGTGTGAAATATGTCATGTTTTCAATGTATTCTTAAGTGACGGCACGCGCTGACCGCCCACCTGGTGGTAAGTGGTGACCCCCGCCCATGACAACAGTAATGCTAACACGAACCTTCCGTTTCAGCTTCCAGCACCAGTTCTATCAGATGCCCGAAGCAGTACATCTTGTCTTCGGTCGATTGCGAGGTGTGCGTGCGACCGTGTAGCGTATCATCGCATTTAAGCTCTTCTGGCAACTGTTGTGTACAGTTTAATTCGGTTAAAGTACATGTACACCAAAGATAAATAAAGATGTACACCATTTAATTTACTAGTTGAGAGAGTAGAACTTATGCCAAGAGGTCTGTATCAAGAGGTCTGTACTACCGCCACACATGGTGATCTACCGCTAAGCAGTCCAGTTACACGCGTCTGTAGGTTTGCACCCTTTGATTCCCGACACGTACCCCCTGGGTGGTGCTAAAGGAGCAACCAAAAGTATCAGTAGAACTTGTGCAAGTTCGTCCGGAGAGGTACTGCCACCACGCCTGGTATCTGCCGCCAAGCAGTAGTATGTGTTCCGGTTCCGGTATTCCGTCTACGAACAATTGGACCCCCGTCGATTACCTTGGCACTTACCTTGATAGTATACTCAATGTACAGATAATCCATGTCAAAGTCCTCAGCAGACACCAGATCTATGGTGACGTGATATTGAGTTCTGCCAACCGGCGGCATTACGAAGTTCATTAACGTCCTATTCTTACTCTCCCATTTGCTATACATCCTAGAGAGCTGGAAACGATATGAGTTATATTAAAACCCAGCGCCGACCCGAAGTAAATTTTAGAATGAAGCGAGATCCAATTATGGCGCCTCTCCTGTTTGCTCCTAATAATATTATATACCATTTTGGCGCCCCCTAGGGTTTGGCGCCTGGAGCGACTGCTCCGTTCGCCGTATGGGCGGGCCGCCCCTGTTACTACCTACTGGTAGAGCGTTTTCAATGATTGAATTGGGGTGTATTTTGATATAACATATGATTTTGTATCTGTAATCTTTGCGATCAAGGTAAGCTGGAAATACCGGGAAAAGATGGATGGATATAAATGCACCGCATACTTATGCTCCTGCTCAGCACTGTGATCTTGGATGTGATCATATTTGCGTATCAGGAGAACTTCCGAATAAAATGAGTGAACCTTAAACAGTGGTAGAAGATAGATAGAAGATACAGCTTCAAGCATCTTGGCTACATCGCGCAAACGAAATCTGGGAGTATGAACGTAAATAGGACTTCCCAATAACGGTCGATCTCCGACGACAACGAGGAAGATTTCCAATACAGATTTCCTGCTTCCCATTAAGTCAATGACAGGGATAGCATTAATGGATACTGAGGGCGCGTGAGAGAGACAAAGAGTTTAGAAACGATAGTAAACACGAGTCAAGAAAAAAATCTTTAATTAATAGAGAAAACGGTATCAAAACCCGTTGCCTGGTTTAGAAGTTAGCGAAGAAGCAGACAGACGAAAACATCGACTTTGTTTATACTATTGGAAGATACACAACAAAGAGTTACCAATATCTCCAACTCCTCGCCTCCCCCCAGTTCACCAAACTCCACATTGACTTCGTACTTATAATCGGACACACTGCCATCTACGGTATACGGGTTCATTTCCAAATCGTTGACATCGGGCGCCAGGAGCACGTAATTTTGCGTGGTGTTGTGGTATATTGATAGGAGGGTAGATTCCTGCTTTGGAAGATGAGGGTCTCTGAAATAATAAATTACGTCAAATTTTAAGTAATAAGTTGTTGGATTGTTTTATATTTTGTTGTTTTACAATATAATCCTCGTACTACGACCTCTGATAGTTCTGATACAGATAATAAGTAGGTAAAAAGTGTTTTTATTCTTGACTTGAAGGTACTTGGACAATGTTGAAGATTTTCTTAATGGCTTTGTACCAAAGCCATATGGGTTAAAAGAGAGGTTAAAGAGAGGATTCTGTTAAAACGTTAAAGAAGTTTTAGCCCTTCTTTAACATTTTAACAGAAAAACAATTGTAATATAATATAAAACCTCCTAAAACTCACTCATTATGATACAAATGGTCAAACACAACATGCATCGCTGTCCATTTGTCTTCAAGGCATAGGCCCTCTCGACTCTTCAATAAATAGCTCATTGAATCAGTTCTCTCTCCAAAAACCTTCCCAATCCCAACATCACTAATATTCAGATTATCCAACAACAATTCCAATTTGGACTTCAAATAAATCTTTTTTGACGGCAGAGGTAGATAATAATCGTCATGTATATATGTATAGACTTTATTACTTTTAATTTGCTCATTTTTTATCATTTCATGATATTTCATTTCTAAATCGCTTACACAGTTGTGTGTTTCTGAGTAATGGTGATATTCCCAAGAGCTTAAGCACTTTTGCTGCCATTTCAAAGTGAACTCTTCTGTGTTTGGTTGAAGGTTGACCCTGTCAGATTCTTTGGAGTAGTCCTCAAATTTTGGTAGAGACAGGATATCGTCTGGGGGTTTCAATTTGATTCTGAAAATGGAAAATATACAGACTGTTCAGAGAACCATCTAACTATACCCACATTCTCTTACACTAGAATTCCCTGTCATAAATATAAATACACAATTGCAGAACACTTGACAATGTCTCTATAGCCTATTTGTTATGTTAGTAACCATGCCATGTAGTAAAACGTTTGATTCATGACCAGCGCAAATTTTGTGTATTAAGTATTAGGTTAAATCTCGGGTTTTGGTTTTTTGTCTTGTGTGTATCCTAGTAGGGTATGATTGGCGAGTATTATATACCTGTCGACAAGGGCATGGAAGAAAGCCCATAGCTTAGTGAATCCTGTTATTTGACGTAGCAACACATATGACTACTTTGTAATGTACTAGTCCGTATAAGAGAAGAATGCAATAAGGTTCCATGTACCTACCTTTACGGATAATCATTACTGTTATCCCGTATATCAGTCTATGATGAGATTTGTTGAATCGAATTCTTAGTTGTGGCTTCTGCAGCATAATCGGCCGTGCAAGTCTGCTAATATACTGTTTCACGATATTTTCACGGTCTAGCTAGAGCAATGAGATTCGTATACCTACTTGTTTGCATAAAATCTAAAAACTTACAAGATCGTCATATTATCCACAGCGCCTTTGAGCCAGTATACACCAGATACTTTATTACAACGTATAAAATCATTCATTGTTGAATTATGTTTAATTTACTACGAGATTGTTCACGCTTTAGGTATTTCTGCTTTATTATTGTTTTGTGACTATTGACAGACGCCATCTCCATGGCAACGCAACACGTAATTAACCTTGCCACTAGCCACCACAGTCGCGTTCAGTTTGCACGCCCAGTGATCGCTCGATTACACACTAGCTGGTCATTATGCTGTAATTACATAATGACTGTACATATAAAATGTGTTTTGTACGCCTTTTCTTCTTCTTCTTTTTGGCCTTTTGAAATTGATTTATAAATGTGGACTTGACTAAATCGGTCTGTCAATGCCAATTGTTACATCAATATCAACGTCACTGATGTTTGATGGTTATTAGCATTACGGAGCTGCCAACCCTTGTTATTTTTCCAGGAGATTCCATTAGCCTTTTCACATTTACAAATATTTTATTGAATTGTTAAGATCAGTTTTAGAGTGTGGAATAATTTGCCAAATTGGCTCACAGACATATCGTAGAGAAGAGAGTGAATAAGGAAATAAGAATAACAGTAATATTGATAAAAAGAATTAATTATTTTAAGATAAATTATGATGGAGTTGCTCTTTGATTAAAAACTGAAAATGGATATTCCATTTTGTTTTAGAAAATAAACATTCTAATACAAAAATAGATTTTAATTTTTTTTTTAAATAAATATAATTATTATGAATTTCTGATATCTTTCACACACATAAGCAATGTAAATTTTTTAAACAATGTAAAGATTTTTATTACGTAGCTTTTCCTGATTTATTTTCTATGAATTTAGAATTAGGAGCCATGATGATGATTGCAGAAAAAAAACAGAATTTTCGTTGTTCATAGTTTACTTAGAATATTGAACAAAATATTTGATTGCAGTTTGCAGTACTGCTTGCGTCCCCACTCACCCTACCACCAGCCGTCCGTCCGTTCGTCCACTCGTTCATTTCGTTTTTAGTTTAGTTTCTAACGGTACTTTGTTATTGTTTGTTGTGTAAAGCGATAAATTATATTACGAATGCCATAAATATTATCAGTAACTTTGATCTGTGAAACACTATCTAATCGTGAGTCGGTACGGGTAAATCGATCATGAATTATCGCTGACTCGCTTTGAATATAGGAAATAGTGATATTTACGTTTAATTTCACCTGTTACGTGCTACAAAAAATGTCTGGGCAGAATGAAACATCGGTTTCTATGCCGATGATGCAGATCGGCTCTGACCAGTACTGGCGAAGGATTTTCGATAAAGTAAGTGGTTAATATCACAGATTATTTATTACGATAATAATGTTATGTCAACCGGTTCCGTGACCTTCTAGTTCTGGACGGGTATGTATGTGTAATTGGGTAATTTTCAGTCAGAGCTACTCAAATGTTGCTGAACTAAAAGTACCTTTTGCAATTACTTAATAGATGTTCTTTTCGCGTTTTTCCGGAGCTTAGTTGTTGATAAACCGGCATTTGAAGCGAAGGGGATCAATTTAGTTCTGAAAAGCCAAGAAATAAAAAAATACCAAAAGAATGAAAGCTTGTTCTCGGGTCTTGCATGCTTGATTTTCTGTCCATACCATCGGGGGCAGGGATATGAGTGCAAACGTAATTTAAATCAAATTTTCAATGAATTTTGAGGGAATGAACAGATGACAGCATTTTCTGCCTGTACTTTACACAGCAATACTTTACAGAAATACTAAAGATGCTAAAAATGGTTCTATTATTCAGCTAAAAAAATCATGTTTAATTAATGTTTTACAAATTAAAATCTTATTCAGGAAATCCAAGATTGTGGAGAGCTTCAAACAATATTATTCTTAGCAAATTATTAAAATACAATTGCTAAGAATAAAAGATGGCCTATTGATTACCTTATCAAAAAACCTAATGTGTGCTATTTGGACTCATATGATGGCTCCATAGGTTAGTTGGTAGTAGCCGTGCCTTTGAAGTGAAGGGTCCCTAGTTTGATTCCCAGCCAGGGCACATGTTTTGTGGTGAGCATGAAGTTTATTCTTGAGTCTTGGGTGTTTGCCTTGTGTTTCTGTGTTTGTCTAATGCCACCTGCGACACATGACATCCTAGTGCAGGGATATGAGAGTTGAATGTTTTTCTTTTTCTTGTATAGTACATGATCATACATTTATCTTGGCAGCCTTCCAATGTATTTAAAGACAATAAATGATGCTGTAATACTTACAACGGGAGGTGGCTGGCATAAAGTAATGCAAAGAGCCAAAGACCAGGATAAATGGTGCCATGAAGGAGAGGCCATGTCCAGCAGGAGACTGGTGTAGGTTGATGGTTATTAAAACGTTAAACGTTAAACGTTAACACACTGATACCTCTGCACTAGGATTCCCTGTGTCGCAGATGGCATGGACATACACAGAAACACAAGACAAACACCCAAGACCCGAGAACAAACTTCATGCTTACCACACAAAGTGTGCCCCGGCCGGGAATTGAACCCGGGACCCCTCGCTTCGAAGGCAGGTCTACTACCAACTAAGCCACGGAGCCGACAGCTTATAATACAGCCGAGAGATCATGGTTCCAGCAGAAAACCAGTTTTTTGTAAAAAAATGTAATGGAACAAGCTGAATTTTTAAACAGATTCAGAAAAATAAGAAGCAGATGGCCCATTAGACTAGACTAGGTAGAGTTTTTGATGTATGTATGTTTACATGTTTGATTTTGACTTTTTTGTTTTTGTTGTGTTCTTTTTTGGCTGTTTTTTTTAATAAATGTTTGTGTAAAAAAATAAATGAATGTCTATGACTATTAAAAATAAATAAATGTTAACACACTCATACCCCTGAACACCCAAGACCCGAGAACAAACTATGATTCCTACACCTTGTGTGGCTAGGAATCGAACCAGGGGTGGTTTGATTCCCGGCGTCTACTTTTTAATTGAAAACTAGATTCTTATTTTAGTAATAATCACATTTATGTTTTTACTAGCGTATGTATACCCGGCGTTAGTTGCTACGCTAAAAAAATTAATATTAGGAGTACAAATAAGTTTCCGCCGTTTTTTAACACAAATTAAATATTTATTGTAGAAGAACGGTAATATAAATTTATTCAAAATATTGCCCATCACTTGCAACCACTTTTTCCCATCTCTCAGGCAGCATTCGAATCCCACGTCTGAAGAACTCCTTGTCTTTTGAGGTTATCCACGAATCAACCCAATTTTTGGTATCCTCATAAGATGTGAACCGCTGCGCCGTCAGAGCATGTGCTACGGACCGGAACAGGTGATAATCGGACGGTGCAATGTCTGGTGAATACGGCGGGTGGGGTAACACTTCCCAATCAATTACCCCTCCAGTAATTGTTTCGCTCGGATTAAGCAACTCATAATACACTACACCTAGCTGATCCCACCAAATACACAGCATAAGTTTTTTTCCGTGAATATTCGGTTTTGCTGTTGATGTTGACGCGTGGCCAGGTAATCCCCATGATTTTCTTCTTTTTGGATTGTCATAATGTATCCACTTCTCATCACCAGTTATGATACGATGTAAAAAACCCTTTTTTTATGTCTAGCTAGCAGCATTTCACTTAAGCATAATCGGCGTTCAATATCTCTCGGCTTTAATTCGTACGGAACCCAATTTCCTTGTTTATGAATCATTCCTAATGATTTTAAACGATGTGAGACTGCTTGCTGAGTGACTTCTAATGTTAGAGCAAGTTCTTTTTGTGTTTGAGATGAATCTTCCTCCAATAATTCCTCCAATTCTGCATCCTCGTAAATTTTTGGCCTTCCACTGCGATCTTTGTCTTCTACGTCGAAATCACCATTTTTAAACTTTTGAAACCACTCTCGACACGTTCTCTCACTCAAAGCAACCTCACCATATGCTTCTACGAGCAATCGATGCGCCTCAGCAGCAGATTTCTTTAAATTAAAGAAGTAAACTAATATTTCCCGCAAATGACGCTTACTTGGCTCAAATTTTGACATTTTCAACTTATAAAAATTATATTTTACCCATATAAAATCAATGATATTAATAGGTTATGTTGTTCTTGAATGTCCAAACTATTTTTTAAGCCGGTTATCATCTGCGAAAGCTAACCGAAACTCCGTGCCGCGCCATCTACAATAAAACGGCGGAATCTTATTTGTACTAATAGATACATTTCGTGCCTAATGCATAGTTTTAGTGATCTTCGCATTGTTGCATTTGTAATGAAACCGGTTTGGGGCACATCGGTTGAATGTAAAATCGTGTTTTATCTGAAATTATAAATATTTAATTTAACAGTAGATTCCAAGTGCCACAATAATTTAAGAGATGGCGTTGTATTAAATTTTCAGCATAGTTTACAATATTATAAAAAATATTTTTTTGTAAAAATATGCATTTTTAATAAAAAATTATACAGGTAAACTTATATAAAAATTTTTACAAGATACAGGTAATATACAGCAAAGCCCTATCTTAACACAAAATTTCATCCAAATTGTTAGAGCCGTTTTCGAGAACGCAAAATAAATAAATATATAAATAAATCTACAAGAGTTGCTTTTTGTGCTTTGTAAATTCGGATACTAATTAATATACTCATGAGTGCACGGGAATCGACATATGAACCATGTGCTATAGCTATGTTGGCAAAGTATGGTGCTAGGTGCGATTATGGGCCAGACAAAAATTGTGTGAGAACAAACTTCATGTTCACATGAAGTTTGTTCTCAGATCATGGATGTTTTATTTTTGTGTAGCAAACACCACCTGCTATGCAACACAAACATCCAAGATTCCACAATGACAAAGACAGACAAACAGCCTTAAAATTTGTAACGCCCCTCTTTTCAGTAGGGAGTTTACAAATCATAATATATTTCATTCAAAAAGACAAATTCCTGTGTGACTCACTCGTTTCCTGAAGTGAGCTCAATCGACGAATTCATTCCTAAATAGGAGATGACTAACACATCTTAATAGTCCTTTTAATAAAACTGAAATATTCATTGTGGTACAATAAATTCTAATAATTCTACAGACATCCGAAGGAGGTTATCAATTACATTGTTTTCTTATGTTTGTCACCTTGAAATCCATCATGTATGATTGAATTTTTTTTTTTATTGCATGGATATGTTTCCATATTGGTCCCATAGAAATTTCATCAAATCGGTGCAATACTTTGGTTTTTAAATCAAAATAACTAGAAATAAGTAAATGATATTAAAATATTTAAAAAAAAATGGCTTGATGCTTTCATCCCTTGTTTTTCGCCCTAATAGGTACGCCCTACCCTTTAAAAAAGAAAAATTCAAATCCATATGCAACGGGCGCTGAAAAAGTCACAGAAAAGCAAAATACACAATTTCCCTTTAGTTGGGTGACATAATTAAACAAACAAACAACGTTAACACACTCATACCTCTGCACTAGGATTCCCTGTGTCAAACACAGAAACACAAGACAAGACCCAAGAACCGAGAACAAACTTCATGTTCACCACACAAAGTGTGCCCCGGCCGGGAATCGAACCCGGGATCCCTGGCTCCGAAGACAGGGCTACTACCAACTAAGCCACGGAGCCGTCACAAACAAACAACGTTAACACACTCATACCTCTGCACAAGGATTCCTTGTGTCAAACACAGAAACACAAGACAAACACCCAAGCCCAAGACCCGAGAACAAACTTCATGCTCACCACACAAAGTGCGCCCCGGCCGGGAATCGAACCCGGGATCCCTGGCTCCGAAGGCAGGGCTACTACCAACTAAGCCAGTCATTTTGATTTAACAACCAAACTATTGATAAATTTTAAAATTCTACGTGACCAATCTGAGACTATATTCATTTAAATAGAAAATAATTTTCAAAATTGGTTCATAATTGACGGAGTTCCGAAGTTACAAAAAAATACCGTTTTTTAAACCCAATATGTCATCCAAGTAAACCAAATTGCGTATTTTAACTCTTTTGACTTTTTCTTCGCCCATTGTAGCGGTCTACAATGGGCGAAGGTGTTTCTTTTTGAAAATATGCAGTCCTCAAAGTGCATGGTTTTATGCCTCGCAAAGGTATAAAACATGCACTTACCACACATCATGTTATTCCTCGTTTGTTAGATTAACAACTTGCTAATAGCAATTCTATTTTAGTGGTCGATCGATAAACAACTAAACATGAGTCAGTTTTATTTCAAAACTGTAAAAACCGGCCAAGTGCGAGTCGGACTCGTTCATGAAGGGTTCCGTACCATCCATAACTTCAACTCTCTAAATATCACGGTTCATGAGATACAGCCTTGTGACAGACAGATAAACGGACAGAGACGGACAGCGGAGTCTTAGTAATAGGGTCCTGTTTTACCCTTTGGGTACGGAACTATAAATAATCATGTAGCCAAGTGTTCCCTAGCGTTCCTATGAAGTAAATATTCAAATTTTATAAAGAGTAAACAAAGTTTTCAGTATTATAAATTAGAAACTCTCATATGATGAGCTAATGGTACCACAAATATTTGCGTACTTGTATCATGCATTGTTTATTGTGTGATCTAATCATTTCGTTCAACATCTAATAATTTCGCTTTTGCATTCTATAGAGCAATACAATATGAGACAAAAATAGTGGTGGGTGCACTGCTATGCGACTTGGGTCTTTTCATAGTTCGGTGAGGGCCTGAGTCTAATGACCAGCAGAACTTCTTGTTACGACTTTGCCTCGTGTAGAGGCGAAAAACGTGTTTCATGATACCAATTCTTTTTTTTAATGTAAATAAGTGACGGAACGAGCTGAGGGCCCACCTGATGGTAAGTGGTGACCCTCGCCCGTGACAACAATAATGCGTGCGACTCAGTATGAGATCCAAATCTTTACTGAGTCGCATTCATCCTGCTGCGTCCGTCACTCGAGACGGGGATGATGTCTCATGCGCATGCGATTTCACCGGCAGCCACACCCTTCCACCGGAACACAGTAATGCAAACTACTATATATTCACGTCATCTTAACATGGACTTACGTAAAATTACGCCTTAATCCATCATATATCATTATTCTTTAAGACAATAAAAAAAAAATATAATCTTGAGTTAGAAGGCGTGTGCCTGTAATCTTTAATCTTCGGATTATATCATTATCATGATATTATTTGAATATAATTATTACGTAGTAACAATTATTATGACACGGTTAAGTGATATTTTGTACATTTTATTTTCAAAATAAAATGAGAAAATGTAAGTTAACGAAACCCACATTTTTCTTCTTCTTTTGAAATTCTGATAAAAGCCCTTTCTTATGGTACTTATAAACCCTTTTTATAAGCCGATTCGACTTTGCAACCCAACTAGCCAAACAATTTACTTAAGAAAGTACCATCCATGTTTTGCAACAATTACGTATTTCAAGAAGATTGGAATAATGTTGTGCTAATTTTGATCGGAAAAACTCACTCAGAACTTTCAGGAAGAAAATGGCTCTCTGGCCCTTTCAGTAATGAAATGAGGGATAGGTATAATATAAGTTTGAAAGTGTTATAAATTTCGTGGAAGATAACAAACCCAACCAAACGAATTCATAACTGATTTTGAAAAAATACTAATTTGTAACGTCGGGGTTGCAAAGGTTTTTTCTTATTTTTACTAAAAAAACAAACTGAATTCTCATTTTGTATGTCGTAAAAAGTATTGTTTCATAAATATTGCTAAAAGAATTTAAATTAATATCTATTGTAATCTAAAATAAGCAAAAATAAGAATATAAGTTGAGTTTTATAATTGTTTTTTGTTGCAGTACGATAATGACAAAGATGGCCGAATATCCTACATTGAGCTGAAAGCCATTATCGAATCGCGAGAGTATGCCAACGACCTGCCGGAGAATGTGGTGGACAAGATCATGGGTCTCGCTGACAGGGATAACTCAGGTACTTTCAATAACTTGTGCAAACCAAAGATATTTATCTACTAACACCCGCGGCGTTACCCACAGTTCGTCATCCTACGGGAACCGTAAATTGTTCCTGGATAAAAAGTAGCCTATGTACAATTCCATAATATAGTCTATCTCTGTGCTAAATTTCATCCAGATACGTTTCGTGTTCTCTTGCAGGCCTTTTCACAGTGCAGAAAAAATGACTAGTCCGCCATCTTGGATGATCCGCCATATTGGAATTAAAATGACGTAAAATATTGATACTTGATAACCATATGGACTCCTCAGGCCATATTAACCTCTTACAGTCCTTTTTTTTAATCCCGACGCAAAAATAGGGGTGTTATAAGTTTGACCGCTATGTGCGTGTGTCTGTCGGTCTGTATCTGTGGCACTATAGCTCTTAAACGGGTGAATCGATGCGGGTGATTTTTTTTTTAATTTTAAAGTAGATTTTCTATCGGAGTTTTTTAGACATGTTTTAACAAAATCAGTTCAGCCGTTTCAAAGTCATCAGCTCGTTACCATTAAACCCAGTCGGTTTTTACATTTTCGTAATGAACTTGTATTTATTTATAGCCGACTGCGCGGGTTCGGTCCGTTCTCACTCAGTCCCGTATTCACCCGGTCCGTTCTCCCCCGATTTGGTTTAGGTACGATCAATTTTAGTCGAAGCAATTTTTTACGAAAAGTTCTGGCAGCAGACAAATGTATTCCTTAACTGGGTGCGATTGTGGAGCCCCAGTTCAATCCATGTCCCATTTACTTGTATGCCCCCTGTGCCCTGCGACCTGTACATTGGATGATCTGTACCAAGCCACCAATAGAGCTGTTGAGGTGACAAAATTTTATAGCGACTTCATTTAGTTTGTAAGAAACATTGACACGATAAGAAGAAGAAGAATGTATTCGGCTTTAGTAATGTAATATTTGTATAAATTTTATTTTAATCGGTGGAGAACGGACCGGGTGAATACGGGACTGAGTGAGAACGGACCGAACCCGACTGCGCGTCTTGAGCGTATGTTTATATGTATGAATATTTCTTTGACACGCTCTGTGCCATAAACCGCTTGATAGATTTTACCTTGGGAGGTGTCGTTAGATTCGTCTTAATTGTGCGAGTGACACTGGTTATATCGATATTTAAATGGACAATTTATACCGCCATATTATGCTTACAAAAAATATGTTTCTTCAAAACCTATCGAGTGTGGTACAGGGTTTTATAAATGGCATACAATATATATCCATCCATCATCCATATATCCATCGGAACACATCAATGCGAGTGAACCACTGCTTGGCGACGGATTGCCAGGATGGAAGGATGCCAGGATGGAATCCGCGACGGATTGACGGATTGCCAGATCGGCAGGTGTGCTGCCAGTACTTCTCCGGAAGAAATTGGCACAGTTCTGTTCCTTTGGGTTGATTATCTATCGATGTATCTACCTAGTCTTATTTGGTCTTATTCTATTTGTCAGGGTACCTGGACTTTAAGGAGTTCATTGAAATGATGCACCATCCCGATCTGAAGGCTGTGTTCGGGCACTTCATGGCGCGATATGTACACTCCATCATCCCTCATCGCAACCCCGTGGATACCACAGGTATGAAAATGAAAAAAAATTTGAAATATAATAAAATCCTTAATTTTTGTCTGCTAGTTTCGAGCGGTTTGTGGTAGGTAGTGTTTCGTAATTATTATTTTTGAAAACGTTATTTATAATGAGCATTATGTGTTACTACTATTGATGTAAAATTATTTACATCAATAGTAGTAAGAGAAACATCCTTGGACATCAAAGTATTTTTTAAAGATATATATTGCCGGAGTGGTTAAACCGTTCTCGAGTTTTGCGCTTAGAAACACATTTAGTCATTTATATTTATTTTATATAGATTCTGTTAGCTAGTTAGCTTAGCTCGTGGTATAGTCCACGCCTCATCCTGTTGTAGAGAGCTATTTCCTGTTGTTTTCATAACAAATTGTATATATTGTTTGTTTGCAATAACTGTTTATTATTTAGCATGCTATGCGTTGCATATTTAATCTAACAATGTTTTTGGTTTTAATGTTTTCAATTTATATTTTAAAATTTTATGTATATTAATTATACTGACCTCACAGCTTCTGCGCTGTAGGTTTTGGGTTCGATTCCCGCCCAGGATAAACGCACGTTCTGCCTGTTTTAATATGTATTGTACGTATGTAAACTGTGTGTCAGATGCATGGTTTGGGTGTAGATGGCGGTTTAGAAATTTCCATGTACGTTTATTTATGTAAGTATATTATTTTATTGTTACGTATTAATTAACACGCAGTTTTGTTAATTAGGAACTTGGACTGGGTTCCGGGCTGTGTCGACCACGGATAGCGGTACTATTTTGGTTTTTTTTAACGTGTTGTCATTGGATGTACCCATGTAAAAGAAGCCTTTGTTTTGACGAGATCAGAAACGGAATTGCAATCGGATCGGAATCGGATCTAATTATAGGAACGAAGTGGCAAGCGACTGGTTAAAAAATTTGTCAAAATCGGCTTGCGTCCCCTATTTTTCACCCTTGGGATTAGAGAACCATAATTTTCCATCAAATTATGGGACTAACTTTGTGGTATACACTAATCCAATAAAAAAATGATGACCGAAATCGGGCTACTCTGTCATAACAAAATATTACAAAAATTAAAAAATATACTTGTCGAATAATATTATATTATTTTTATTAGTCGGTAAAAAAAATTACCCCTAGTATTGGAGTTCAAATGCTATGGAACGGATTGTCAAATAAAAAGGTATTATCATAATCGTTTATAAATAGGTTTTGTTTTAAGTTTCTTCATAAAAAGGTTTATTGCGATTTTGTCTTTGAAGCCTGTTTAAAAGCCGATCCGATTTCAATACCATCTCTTATCTTACTGTTGTCGAATTAGCCTCGTTGATTCTCATAGCTGAAGTATAGCTTGAAGCATTCTAAAGTCAATGTTTTTAATTGTGCATTACAATATAGAATAAAATAGAACATACATTTATTCAGCGTATTCATAACAATAAATAGATAAAAGGTAGGTTAATAAAAAACAGAATTTTACCTCACCTACGCATATAAATAGATCCTTATACCTCTACGATTTAGGATCACATATTATTTCGAGAGTTAACGAGACTTAAATTTCATTTTCTTGTGATCCAAATATTTCGATCACAGTTGCATGCATCATCATCACGGGTGTTTCAAAGCCATCCAAACATAATCAATCCTTATCTTCCAAAAGCTGGCAGGACATCAACAGGCTGTTTTCGCCATGTAAATATATCGTTAAAACTCAAAATAATGTTTCCAATAGTTTGTAGCTAACATTCTGATCAGCTAACTTCCGCTGTGAGAACCAAATTGTCATTTTGTCATCGGATTCTGTGGTAGATGTCATCATTTTCATTGGTTCCATTAAAATATCGGCTCATACGAATACGCATCAAAAAAACTTTTTCGAAAAGCATTATCGTACTGTTACGACGGTAACGGGATTTTAGTTTTTAAAAAAAGAAAAAAATTATCGGAAACTCTTTATTGTGAATTATAAAAGAAGGTTTATTGAAAATTAAGTGAAACTTGGTGAATGTCCGTAAAGAGTGTGTCGATCAGAGGTGGAGAGATGGAGGACATGCGGCGTCGGATGCGGGGGCATCCGGCACCCCTCACCAAGGATAAGGTCCTCCCGAGGAGTTGATGCCCAGCTTGCTCCTGGGCATCACTCGAGCCGAATGGGGGGGTCACCCCTCCCGAGGCGGGTCTGCGGACGCGGACGAAGACGTTGACGGGGCAGCGGAGAATGTTCACACGGTCCCGCAGCCCCGTCCTAGTCAGATGCTTGGGCAACGGTGGTTTTAGTCGGTAGAGGCATAACAGCAAACGACATCAGCTCGACATACCCCGTCACGCCCCCCTGCGAGGCATAATGAATTTATCAATAGCAAAAAAAAAAAAAAAAAAAGAGTTTGTCGCGGTCAGAGGTCTAGGCCGAACTAAATGTCGGTGGCTACCGTGAGATAGGATATTGTATCGGATAGAAGTGATGATAACACGTGATCAGCAGAAAAGCTAGCATTTAGCAGTCGAAACAGAAAAAAATCAAAAAATCGCGCTAACTATTTACTTCTGATCTTGGATCCAGTCGGTCAAGCTCTACCTATTTGTCTACTAATCGATTCCACGATTACCTTACATAATAATAAGCCTACTTATTATTTTTAACGTTAATTGTGAATGGCATTAGTATTAAAATTATACAACCCGTGTGTTTTTATCTCGCGTACGTGCTTCGGCGGGTGTGATGTCACACATGGATGATTAGAAACTGGTGATGGTGAATACCTTGCGATGGTAGGACTCAATCAGACACTGGTGCATACATTGACAGAGTTAACCAGTTGCTCTGATTAACCAATGGCATATTGGCAACTGCTGGAAATTACTGGAAGAAAGCGAATGACAGACAGTCATGGAATTAGCTGGGGGAAGTTCCAGATTATTGCATGGGTCCTAGAAAATAAAAAATTTAGTCATATAAATAGGAATGCTATAACATTAATTTTAGATAGAAAAAATGGGCCTTATAATTATTAATCAGTTGCTCACGTTCCGTAGGTTACCCTCAGAATCTTACACGTACCCCCTGGGTGGTGCTAAAGGTGCAACAAAAAGTAATAGTAGAAGTTGTGCAAAGTTCGTTTGGAGAAGTACTGCCTCCACACCTGGTGTATAGAATTTATCAAATCGGGTAATAAATGACTCAGCTCTGAGCTAAAAAACATGGTTGAAAAATCAAAAACGTGACTACACACTCATAATCCAGGATTTACTGGGTCGCGGCACTTCATATTCATCACACAAAGTTTGTGTGTGTGTTTGTGTAAGACTTCGATTTCATAAATTGTAACTCTTTAAAAAGATAACACAAGAATTAATATTCGCGTTGCCTTGTGCAACTCCTTTTTTTCGACAAGTAATACAAACCGGGTTCTGTACCACCAATTGTAATTGCACTATTTGTTTCGATAAACGCTGTCATCTGTGCATTAGCTGTCCCTATCTGCATGTCTTGAGAAACCGACATATCCTAGAGCCAGAAATTCGAAGACCAGACTCGACTGGTGCGCTTATAAAACATCTGTGTAAAAATTATCTAATCTATTATACTATAATCCTTCCTGTAATCCAGGAAATAAAAAAATAACTTGCTCTTGAGAACTGCCAGAATCGTAGTACTGTGGTATCAATCGATTCACGATAAACTTTATTCATTGGATACCTCTTATCTAAACACCTAAACAAATATTGGACAGGATGTATGTTTAACGGTTAGTCAAAGAGGAATGGAGCGTTGGCAAAAAAAGTAAAAATCTTGTAAAATGTATTATCTAAATCGGTTAATAAAGATATCGCGTTAGAAACAAATGAATACCTCTTCAATTGAAGTCGGTTATGGCGATCGATCAATTTTCATTTTAATTTCCGACATTATAATAGGTGGCACAACATTTGAATGATCTACAAAAATTATATTTCTATGTCAACACGACTAGGAAAATACTATGACGAGAACGTTTTATGTCCAAATCCATCAAAAACCCAGTCTTTTGCCATCAGTATGCCGTTCTCGAAACGGTGAAGGAAAACATCGTGAGGAAACCGGCATGTCTTAGAACCATAAATTCGAAGACATGTGACATCTACCAATCCGGATTAGGCTCCCGTGGTAGATCAAAGCCCATTCACTCTCAATTATCGAGAGTAGGCCGGTGTCCCAGCAGTGGGAACATTAGAGGCTGGTAAGGATGCCAGTGGCATTGGCATAGAGCACTGTCCACTGCGTTATCTGGGAATATCTTTGGATAGAACCTTGACCTTCAAAGCGCTTTGTAAAAAAGTAAAGCGCACTGTGATGTTGAAATTTCTATAGGAAGTACAATCTATCAAATAAAATATAATCCTCAAGTTGTGACTACTCTAAATATATGTACATACTAGCTGCGCCCCGCGGTTGGACTTCCTACGGGAACCGTACATTTTTCCGGGATAAAAACTAGCCTATGTGCTATTCTATCTCTGTGCCAAATTTGATCCAGTCCGTTCAGCCGTTCTTACGTGATTGAGTAACAAAAATCCATCTATACTTACAAACTTTCGCGTTTATAATATTAGTAGAATATACAATTCTAATCTACACGCATATATACGGGTCAACTTAAGAACCTGTTCCTAATTTTCGTCGGTTAATAATGAATCTACAACGTGAATTCGTGATTATAAATCCAAACTCAACTTTTTCCTCATCATTGTATTAATTAGCATAATATCAGTTGTACTGCTTGTTTCAATTTAGTTGCGAGTAGGCATTAGTAGTTTATTTTAGTACAATTGTTAGTACAAACATTTCGGGTTAGCGCTATCATGAGATCATATTAAGTTAGTTTGTCTCGGTAAAAATCTACACCTACTTTATTGATAATAAAATGTCCTAGGGCGCAAGTATGGAGTGAGAAATCATAACTCAAGCAATATATACAAGAAAAGTTCCTTCCTGCATGTTTCAAACAGAGTTTATGTAGCGGAAGGAATAGCAACCACTTCTAGAAGACAAGAAACGGGAACACAGACTGGTCCGCCAAGACGTGGGTAATAATCTTCCAGATACCCTAATTCGGCATGTATTTATTTCACAACAGACCATGTATTTATTTCGAACAGACATGGTAAATAAGTACAGAGAGCCGGATGTATACGCGAAAACAGTACATGCACACAAGAGCGCACTTACGAGGTTTTATTTTATGTTTTGTTGGGTTCATCTAAGGGGTTGATAGTAAGTGGATATTAATTAAATAACTGGTTTGTGTACCGAATTTATTTTCGCGGGAAATTCACTTACAAACTATGAGGTATGTTGAAGGGTAGCACGCTCGGTCGAGTCCTTTAACCTTTTGCAATTAGTCACTGTAAACTCCTACAGTATTAACGAGCTGATGGCTCACCTGTTGCCATGGTAACCTTCGCTCATATCAACAGTAATATGACTCCCGCCCTCAAGACCTAAGTCGCGTCCAGTGGCGCCCGTCCCACCTAAATCAAGGATGTAACTGTACTTATTGACGCGCCATATGTGCCATCCATTGTTATATGGCTAAATAATGAAATATTAAACGTGAACATCCACAGGCAATCCGTTACTGAACCGATTAGGAGATAAAAGTACCTATTGTACTTTAATTTCCTATTTCTTGCCCTTGGCGACAGCCACGACAGTTACCACACATACGCACGGACACATACCCAGCCATCGAATAACCACTAGTCTAGAATGTAAAAAAGTGCCCCAAAATACTGACTCTTATCAATAAGTTATAAATTGTAGTTGATACTCGCAACTGATACCCGGCTAGTTTGTCATACAATTTTCAATTTTTCAGTGAATCATTGATATAATTGTATGAGTATGAATCATTGTGTACGCTCTGTCAATGTCCTTATTAAAACCAGCGCAGAGGACCGATTTTAATCGGCCCAATAATAGTCAGCGAAGATTTTAATTTAATTAACATTATTTCATTTGGGAAACATACAGAACAATAACCGTTTACAAGTTATTGCACTATAATTGACTGGTTTAAGAATTTTATAAACAAACTTCAATACTTCATCATACTTTACCTCCAAAGGGGTTTCTTTATCTTCTTATTTTTCCTCCTAAAGAACTTGAAATTTGAGATATTTAGACTCGTCCAGTCTTAAAAATTAGTTCCTTATAATCGTTATCGCTATACTGTGCCGATCGCGTAATAGGATAAAATTTACATAAATAAATTAATGTATCTATCTAACGTATCTTAAAATATTTGACCATACCTTTTCCTATCTTGGAAATTCCATTCTATTTACCTTAAGAACGGGATTTCCAAGACGAGAATATTACACACGACAAAGTTTTGTAACACCGACGGTTAATATTAGATGCCTGATTGGCAGTAGCCAATTCAAATTTCCTTTACAATCTAGTAAGATTGTAAAGGAAATTTGAATTGCCTCATAGATAAGATGGTAGTATAGTAACTCTGCCTTTTGTTAGGTCGTAGGTTCAATTTCCACCCAGGACTAAAATTTGCGTGGGGAATATGTTTGTTGTGTGTCCCAGACAATTAATATCAAATACATATAATTACTTAGAAAAAAATACAATTAGTATTCAATATTAGTTATGATTAGTTTGGGGCTAGAACGCGCTGTCGAAAATGTCTATGAATATTAATTTATGTTATTCATGGACATAATATAAATACAGCCAAAAGTATGTAAAGTTATCTCGTATCTTGTTCGTTGTTGTAATGGACAGTAGGTAGGTAAATCGATTTTTCAAAGTATTTTTTTAGGAATGCAGCGTAAGATTTTTTACTTCGTCAATAAATAAACAAGAAATTATTGAAAAAAAAAAAAACCATATAAATAAATACAATAAAAAATACATTTAAACATGTAAGGTATTTATTTTTGTAAGCCATTTTTATTTAGCGTAGTAGCATACGCCTGTTATCCGAAAGTTATTAATAAAAATCGTGACCACGGTGGTTGTAACGAAACTAAAAAGCACTTATGCGATAAAGAACCTCGATTCAAATAGTCTTCAAATCGCATAGTAAATATCTGTATCAGCATCTTACAACTGAAAGCACAACAAGTGAGAGTAAATGGGCCACGTGACCTACCACGTGGTCCAAACCGGATTGGCGGATGTCATTTCTTTAGAATTTTTTTCTAGTACATTTTGTCTTCCACGCGATGTTTTGCGTCACCGTTTTGAGAACGTGATATTGCGCACATAATTTTTTTCAAGTGAAAAACTCATTGGTGCACTTGTGGCTTTGAACCAGCAACCTTCAGATTGAAAGTCAGCGTCTATGCCCCTGGGCCACCACACTCTCGACAACCTTTTAAGAAACAAGTAAAGATACAAAATAATTATTTCGTCAATAATGTTTACGCTTAGCAAACTTTCAGCAATGATGTTGGAGTTTGGGTTGTTAACCGAGCTTATATAGAAACAGTATTAATCAATTAATTATGAACAAACTGATTCAGTTGTCGCTGGCGATACCAATTACGAGTTAAATAACCTGACGTCACAACGATCATCCATTCTCTGACCGCTAGGTCCTAGCAGAGTGAGCACAAACGTCGCCTCGGTCGCCAGATAACTAAGACCCTGATCGTTTGAAATCCCTTAAAAAATACTCAGATTTTATGCCGTTTACGATATTTTGGTGGTTTAGGATAAGTGGTCACAGGGTAGCGAAACGGCAAAATGTAAACATACATTTTGTAATGTAATATTAATGATATAATCAATAAATTCCAGTGTGCCGTCATAAATTGGAATTTCTTATGTAGTTGCAGTTTGTTTTGTTGTGATAATGTGGACGGAGAATTGTAAAAGAACGTTGCAGTGCAAATACAGGATTTTGAAACATAAACAGAGTGTGTTGTTACAAAAATGGTCGCGGAAAACTTTCGCTCTGTTCAAACAGATTGTCCAATGTTTCGGTAGGTATTGCTATTACTATGAAATTTTTCTACCATCGTAAGGTCTCAATAATGTTAATGTCAGCCATGCCATCATACATTTGCTCGCTAATAAATAAATATTGTACATTACTGTTCACGATTTACTTTAAAAAACCTATGTACATTGTTGTGTGTAAAATACCATGTTTTCGGAAATATATTTAGGCTTACTAACACGATTTGTCAATAAACTTGAAGCTATGCGAAATGTTGACAAACAGATCAAAGAAATGATTAAAATAATTTGTCGTATTTTTACAATACACCCATCAAATTATCATAAACCTTCAAGTTTTTATCCTCAACCCAAATAGACGAGTAAGGGATAAAGCGTGTTTTAAATTCGGATCATACAGTGAAATTTCGACGGTTAAAACGTCCTTGAACCTAATTGGGTTTAAGATTCACTTGATATGCCAATACCACCTGCATGCTTTGTTATGTCAAGGTCGTGTCATAGTTGTGGCATTCGCTTGTACTGTGTTGATGGTGATGGTAAGGCAATGTTCTCTTAATTTACTACATACTAGCTGACCTGATATTTTTCTGACTTGATTCAGAATTTGCCAGTCGGCAAAGGAAGTAGTGGTAAAAACTGCATAGAAAATGTGGTTCCATTTTATTTCCAATTTCCGACTAAATTTTTCTAAAAAGTTTTTCTGGATTGGACTGGATTTATAGCTCAGTTGGTAGTAGCTCTGCCTTCTGCGCTGTAGGTCGTGGGTTGAATTCCCACCCAGGACAAGCATTTTTGTGACCAACATAAATGTTTGTTCTGTGTCTGGTTGTTAATATGTATTATATGTATGTATTTCCAAAAAAAAAGTAATTTAAGTATTCTATCAGTTATCTAGTTCCATATTACAAGCTATGCTTAGTTTGGGGCTAGATGGCGCTGTGTGAAATATGTCAATGAATATTTATTTATTTATTTATATTTATTTTTGGCACTACTAAGAAATAATTAGCCAAATAGGCGTCGTTCTGGAGTGTTGCGCTTCCATAAATTCGGCAATTGATTTTATATAGGTTTAGGGACAGTATTATTCAAGTCGGAAAAGCTCTAAGGTAATTTAATCTCCAATCCCATTGAAGATTTGATCGCGACGGACATAACTACGAGTATATTCAGTTGGTGAGAGTATAATCATCTTTTGAATTTGAATGAACACCACACTGGGGAATTGCCTGTGCAATTAAGGTGATTTATCTTATGTACTATTGAACGAGTGAGTTTTTTAGTTAATATGTCAATGATTGGTGGCCGGGTCAGTAGAACAATCGGTGAACACATTAAGCTAAATACGAGTAATACTCTCAACTAACAGGTTTCGAAACAAAGTGGGTGTTTCGGATTTTACAGTTTTGGAAATAGCATTGTTCTACAATGAAGTATCAATCTCATAATTGACCTAAATTAATTTGCAAGAGTTATAAAAATCTTTAGTGGTCTTACATCTTTAAATAATCTACCTTTGTAACATTCTGTAGCGCTTTAATTTTTAAGACTCGAGATACAATTTCAGGAACCACACATGTTTACCAAACATTTGATGTCGTCCAAGAAAAATAAAAAATATTTTACGCATACATTTTTCATTCAAATGGTGATGGTATTGTAACTAATTCCACTCTCATATTACCATTACTAATATGTGTTAAGGTTATTTATCAAAAGCATGTTACTAACTTGACATTTTTTTTTCTCTTTTTTTTGTTTTGTTCGTTCCTCCTGTTGTGTTTGTCTATCCATCTCCCTGCCAAACCCTAAAATAATTCTGAAATATTTGTACAAAAAATTATTGTTAAAAATAACCGCAAAATCGAAAAAAAATTGTAAATGACTTTATGTCGTGACTTTACAAATATATAACATTACAAATATGTAACTTTACAAATTTGTATTATATAATAACTTTACAATAATGGATACTGGCTAAATTACCGTATATTTGCCCTTTTCAAACGACGTGGCGCCTAATTGGCTAAACGGCGCGACTCGTACGCCGGTAATGGCTGTCACTCGGTCACCGCATGTCCTATTTCTGCCTCATTGTTGCTGGACCGCGACTCGCTATTAATAAACAACGATGACAATAACAATACATCCAACTTTGATACATGAAAAAATGTAATAAAATCATATTCAATATTTTTGACCGGATGAAAATTAAAATGTAATTGCATTTACTTTTGTACTTCGCTAACCTTGTAATGTTTTCCTGGTCATGTTTGAGGCGCTTGTTATATTTGTTTGAAATTGACTTAAAATTAACATAAAAATTATTATCCAATGAAATAACTTCAACATCACAATCTTTAAAATATTCTCAATATTTTACCGACCTTAAAACTAAATATTTTATACGCGCAAATTCAAAACTATAATCTTGACCCATCCTCCGAGTACAAACATATATTAAATAATCACGAACGCAAATTCTGATCAAAACTTCACCTCTAAATTTATACACTTAAACCCAACCTTCGTACGGTTCCCCTTTATTTTTTCCCCACTCCCCATTCGCGTTCCTATCCTTAAACAGCATACACAACAGCCCGGAGCAACACCCGAGGCAAATCCATCTTCACATACTCAGACGGCACTTACGAAGAGGAGTACAGTTGCTGGCCGCCAGCCGTCTGCATGATCCTCATCTCGCTGGTGGAGATAGTCTTATTCTGCTATGACGCCGCGCACGGGAGCAAGGAAGCCAACGGACCCATCGCTCAGATCTTCATCTACAACCCACACAAGCGGCAGGAGGCGTGGCGCTTCCTCACTTACATGCTGGTTCATGTTGGGTGAGTGTCTATTTTAACCTTTATGTGATGTAGTGGCAGAACGAGCTTACGGCCGACCTGGTGGTAAGTGGCGACCCCTGCCCATGATAACAGTAATGCGACTCAGTATAAGATTTGGATCTTACTGAGTTGCATTAATTCTTCTGCGTCCGTCACCTGAGGCGGGGATGATACGTCTCATGCGCATGTGATTTCACCGGCACCCACACCCTTCAACCAGAACACAGCACTTGGCGGCAGATTCCAACGCCCCATCGACACATTACAATGTGGAAGTTATCAGCAGAGCGCCTTGGAGCACTAGAATTAGAATTCTGGTATGCAGTATGTGAAATTTATTTTCCAGCGTAGTCCACCTGTTGGTTAACCTCCTAGTCCAGCTATTCCTGGGGGTCCCACTGGAGATGGTGCACCGGTGGTGGCGCGTGACGCTGGTGTACCTCGCGGGGGTGGCTGCCGGCTCGCTGGCCACCAGCCTGACGGACCCCAAGGTCTACCTGGCGGGGGCTTCGGGAGGCGTGTACGCGCTGATCACAGCACATATTGCTACCATTATCATGGTAAGTGCAACACCATCCATCACCACTTAATATTATAAATGGGAAAGTGAGTTTGTTTGTTTCGCTTACCGTTGAATCGAATGATTAATTTGTATTTAATTAATATTAAAATATATTCCCTTTTTGCAAAATTTTTAATTAATGCTAAAGCTAATAAATGGATTATCCAACACAAAAATATTTTTTTAATTCCAACCAGTAGTTTCTGAGATTAGCGCGTTCAAACAAACAGTCTTCAGCTTTATAATATTAAGTAAGGTATATATCAGTCTAAGAAATATAATATAGTCTGGAAGAGATTGCTTGCTGCGATAAGGCCGCCCATTGTGCATTAACTTTATTATTGTAAGTTCATTCTATATATTATTTTTGTTAATCACAAGTTTAGTGTACAATAAAGTATTTTTGTATTTGTAATTTTGTTTTATTTTATAATCTAACTGCCTGCGAAATAACACTCAAAGGCTCAACAAGAAGACAATAAATCAAAATACATAAAAATTAAAGTAATAATAAAATAACACTTAAAAAAGAAGAAAAAATAAAAATAAATAAAGTCATGCCTTGGCGGAACGTTGCCGGAACGCTGGCGGAAGTTCAACTGTGTACTGTGATGTAATAAATCATCATTGAAGAGATTTTCTATTTATTTATTTATTTGACACTTTATTGCACATATTCAAAATATATTACAAAAGGTGGGCTTAACGCTAAAAGCATTTTCTACCAGCCAACCTCACCGGTCGAGATAGAGGTTGGCGTGCTAACAATTAAAATATATATATTTATAGACAGACAAAGTTTGGAAAAGAAATAAATTAGATAAAAATAAATATAATTATATATATCTTTATCAATAAATTCTGACAGTTGTCCTGGAATGTTCCAGAACTGGTCGGAAATGGAGTTCGCCATCGTCCAGCTGCTGGTGTTCGTGCTGCTGGCCGCGGTGGACGTCGGCACGGCGGTGTACGACCGGTACTGGCGCCACCTCGACCAGAACATCGGATACGTGGCGCACTTGGCCGGCGCGATCGCTGGTAACACAGCACTCTCTGACACTGTTCCTACATTTTATATTTATTTTATTTATTCGGGAAAACAAACGGCTACGTAATATATATTGATACAACAAATGATGCTTAAAACTAGATTTTGGTAATTATGTAGCCCACAGCGTTATCCACATACTAGCTGTGTTCCGCGGTTTCACCCGCGTTTTTCTCGTTTCCGTGGAAACAGCGCACGCAAAAATAGGTTTTCGATTTTACACCTTGTGTTACAAAATAGCAATTTTATTACGGACCACTAATTTTGAAAAAAAAAAAATATATAGCCTTCCTCGATAAATGGACAACCCAACACTGAAAGAATCATTCAAGTCGGACCAGTAGTTCCAGGGATTAGCGCGTTCAAACAAACAAACAAACACTGCAGCTTTATAATATTAGTATAGATTAGTCACAGAAAATTCACAAATAAAAAATTAAACTCCTCAGCTCGTGCCGCAAATCAATCACATTAAAAAAAAATCTTCTAAAGTGGAATACTTGTGTGTCTTCTCTGTGAGTGAATGTTGAAATCCTTTGAGGAATAAAATTCTAACTCTCCTGCAGGTCTGCTTGTCGGTATTGGAGTACTTCGTAATCTAGAGAAGAGGAAATGGGAGAAGCGGCTGTGGTGGGCGGCGATCGTCCTCTACTTCTCGCTGATGATTGGCGGTATCCTGGCGAATATCTTCTGGACTGAACGGTTCAAGATATAATAACAAATAAGGTATTATTTGTGTCACAATAATAATTTATATTTCTGTGTAAAAATTGAGAACGGTTTGGTTACGGTTTAATTACGGTTAAAACGGTTCAAGGATAATCGACTTTATTTTGTATTTAGACGTTTCTTTGTGAAAAGTGATGATCTAATGTTTGCGAATGGACGAAACGGTTAGACATATGATCGACTATATTTTATCGCAAAAAGTTACATTGCTGTGTATAGAATTACTTATGGTGATTACTTGCCATCGATTCCTGAATATTGGAGGTGTTTTATATTACCGTTTCAAGATGTATTCAACTTTATTTATAAATAAGTACTATGCACGTGAATGGTCCAAGATTTAATCCAATGGGTTTAACATATGTATTCCTATGTGCATGGAAAAAATATTATATACTTTCTGATGGTTGGGTGTTCTAGCTCATGATAACGTTAGTAATGCAATAAGATTTATATGTTTGAAAGTCATCACTGAATGATGATTGGCATATCATAGTAACTTCATGTTGAAAAATCTTACAGCAGTTTATAAATGGCTTGTATTTCTATATACATGTTGAAAAGTTACATTCCATTTTAATGTCACTACAGGCAGATTAATGTTTGTAGTGAAATTAAAATTAGGTGGAAAAGGATAGATAATGAGACTTTATTTGTATACTAGTAAGGTTAATATTTCCGCCATATTGTATCTGTGGATCACCCAGATATTTTAGGTGCTAATGTACTGCAAATGTTATTATATATTATCCAAGTCGTTATGTTATTACATAGTTTTATACCAATATAAATTCTGATATAATGTTCAACAATATTCTATTTTGCATAGTGTTGCTAGCTACATATGTGGTACAGTAATGAAATAAAAAAAAGTATTATTTTATCAACTAATTGAAATTGTATTGTATTGAATTTGGATTAAAAATATAGGTATACAATACGTGTCTTTTAAACGGTCTTTTGAAGCGGTATATTTTGTATGTTTGGGTTAAAAACAACGAAGTAAGTGTTGCCATATTTGAAAATTAAATGTCTCTAATTGAATTTTAAGACTTCCAGACCAAGATGATGGTTAAAGTTAAAGATCTTTATTTCCATTAAATTCTCTGAAAATATTTTTTGTAATAAATTTATACCTGCAATATCAACTTAATTTACGCATCTTAAGTTGGATACAGTTAAGTAAAGTTGACTTAATTTCGTCCTGATTGTACTAGCGCCATCTAGCGGACAATGAATGCCCATTTTAAACTCAACTTAAAAAAGATGGCGTCGCCATACAATTTTTGCCACTGATTCCTCTAAGCTCAAATTATTGTATTATAAACAGTATTTTACAAGCTTGTACCGTCCTATATTACAAGCGTTGCCATATTGTACTATATGTTTAATGTTAGCGTATAAATAAAAGAAATGAATAACGAATGTAATCTTTATTGTTATAATGAATATTTATATATTCTTAAAGAACTTTCGATGCATTTACCGCGTGTGGTGTTCACACAATTATATTTGAATTAATAATGTTTTTTATTTAAATACCGTTGGTTGTTTGCTGCATAATTTTATAATAAATTAGTAATATACAACAATCATTACTTGGTGCTTGTAAAGCGTCTCAGACATTGTTTTACTACGCCTATCAGCTATCTTTAGGTACAGAATAGGTAAAGATGTATCTGCTTCCTGTCTGTACCTGCGCGTGCGCTGTTTGCCCGCGTAGTCCGCCGTTTGCCCGCGTGGTGCGCCGTTTGCCCGCGTAGTGCGCGGCTGGCCCACTATCTACTTACTTAATTGAACTTCGTACATTATTTAATTAAAATTGCAGTAATGCTCTACATATTTTTTTAAATTTTAATATAATATTTTAGTGAATAAATGCTTGAGCATTTGCTTTTTGATAAAGAAGATTTTAACTGTAAGTTCTCAATATTATTTTAACTTATTTTAATTAAGTATTATAGTAATTGTTTTGTTTTAATGTTGCATGTTTATTTAAAGAATGTTTCATTTCAAATTACAAGTGAACTGGGATGTTGTCTATTTTTTATCTCCGTTGTTAAAGTCAATGTTAATAAATATATTATACGTAGAGTCATAGCACAAAGGCTACTTTTAGCAACTGCGATCGGCGATATTACGACTGAAGCATTAAATCCGATCTCCATAATTAACTAGAAATTAATGAAAAAAAAAAACTCACTGCTGAAATTCCAATTTACATTTAAACATACAGGTTATATAAAATTTTGTAAGTAAGCCATTTATAATACCCTACCCTACACGACAGGTTTTGGGGAAAAAAGTTTTTTTTTTTTGAAGATATTATATAATATGGCGCCACACATCGCCAAGTTGCTATCTTTACCACGACCACTACGCCCTCTGTACGATGCTAAAAGTACTCTATATGACCATACGCGCAATCGTTTGAGATGTATTCCTCAGAACATTGTTACAGTAAAAAAAATCTTCTTTCTATGTATGACTCTATTTGGAAATGCGAAACTCATTTCGCCCCTCTTTATGCAACCATTTTTCATATTAGATATTGTCATATTTAGATTAACCTTTATCTAAAGGTTAATTTTTTTTTTTTCATTGTCTCGACGTATGTAGCGCAGACTCGTTAATGTACTTGAACCAAAACATCAAAGACTGTTACTAATATACACTTGTGCCTTACGATGTTACGATTTTACGATGTATATCATTAATATCACAAGAATTTACTATCACAATAATATGTTTGAAAATTGTGTAAATATATTAGTAATAATATTAAAAATGTAGCTATTAAATGGCGATAAAATTTTGTTTCCTCAAAAACCTCATGGCGCAATTATTGCAAAACAACCTTATTTCTTGCCAAAACCACTATACAGCAGCTATTAAATATTGCCATTTTTTTTAATGGTAGCGAATAAATATCGGCCAGCGCGAAATCAGAATACCGCGGCGAAAATAGTATCGTATACATACAAACTTACGCCTTTATAATATAAGTTTGATGATTATTGTTATATGAAGGTAATAAAATACTTAGTTTTCAATATGTATGTTTTCAAATCTCTACGGTTTTGCCCGAGACTATCCTAAATAGTGAATATTGAATTTATTGTAAAATGTCACAATAGGCCTAGAATTATGGTTGTATGTTTGTATTTATTTTGTTATGTTTGCTAAGTTGGTAGTGATTAATGTATAGAATGTAAAGTAAGCACAATTTATACATTTCTGTATCATAGTACCATTTTAGGCACAAAAAAGTTGTTATAAGATTAAATAGAAGTGCGTTCAATAATAAGTTATTTTATTTATATTTAAATACCTACAATGGAGCCCGACAAGTTTTCTACTACAAAACAAAAAACGGTTGTTCTGCGAGGGTGCGAAGCCCTACAAAAGCGAGGCCCCAGGAGGTTGCCCTGCTTGCCACCCCCTAAGGCCGCCACTGATGAACAGTACCTAAATATTGTATATCCGCGTATCTTATAGTTCTGGTATATACTAGTGTAGTGTCTGTGATCATGTAGTTTTATTGCACCTATAAATGACGGAACGTACAGGCACGCCTGATGTTAAGCGGTTACCATCGCCCACAAATAATAATACGAGCTACTGTACATGCATGCGCAGACCAAAGTTGCATCGCGTTGCGCACTTTTAGTGGCTTCCGTGCTTCAGAATTCACGTTAAGATGTCAGTCTCGGCTATACTAGCCGATAAGCCATGTCAAAACTTCGACATCAGAATTGGCCATTTTGCTTTCGTGTGGGTAGACGAAAGCAAAATGAAGGATTAGAATTAAATTAAACACCAGCTTGTCGAAATATACAATTTATTGTCTATTTTACTATTAATTTACTAAATCACAATATATAGAAATGTATAGTTTTATTTTCTAGCACCCTTACGATGTTAGGTTACCAAGTAAATTAACTCCGAGATTCAATACTACTTAACAGATAATTTAATTCGTATAAAATTCTCATTATAGCAGGTTTTCATTCCATAATTATTATTAACCTTTCAACCGCAAATATCTTTTTAATTTTAAACTTTCTCGCATCGCCAATTTTAGTCCGAGAGCCCGCTGCAAAATTACTACGTTATTCGAGTTTTTTAATGCTGCGAAGGGGATGCGCAACAGAACAAAGATTTTCAATTTCTTTACATTATGTCTGTGAAGTGGAGTAATATATTTTACAATATTTGCAAAAACAAGTGTAATATTTTTCTCGGTATCCGTACCAGCCTCTAATTTTCTCCAGAGTGAATGGGCTTTGATCTACCACGGGAGCCCAATCAGGATTGGTAGATGTCCCATGTCGAAGGCATGCCGGTTTCTTCAAGGTGTTTTCTGACAACGTGGTATTATTGCGCACATCAATTTTTCATCCCGTATTTTCAGAATAATCATCCAATATTATTTTAATTAAAAATACTTGTCAAACGGGACACTGTGTGGTGAGCTGGCAAACATCATGCTCACCACAGTGTTCCGGCCGGGAATCGAACCCGGCACCCCTCGCTTAGAAGGCAGGGTACTACCAACTTAGCCAACTTATACTTTTGATGTAATTTCGTTTTATTTATGCGACGGTGGCGTTGTGAGTTCAATGTCACGTCTATATTTGAAGCACAGCGGTTAAAAGGTCAATGTAGTGTGTAAGGCACTCAATACAAAATTGTATGTTCAATTGTAAAATTGTAAAAATAATATTATATTCCAAATTTTAAAATTTATCATTGAATACAATAATTTAAAAGTACTAAACCATTAATAATATCTGAAGGTTTACTATTATAAAATATACACAACAACAATTGTATTATTTTTAGGGTTCCTTACCCCATCAGAAAAGGCCTTATAGGATCATGTCGTTGTCCGTATGTCTGTCTGTCAAGACCTTTTTTTAACGAACGCATGGAGGTATCAAGTTGAAATTAATGTCAAATACTCAAGGTCTGCAATCCCTTGGAGCAGTGAGACTTCTAAGATTCAAAAGTTACGGTTATGCCGCATATTTTGACACTCGCAAGGGAATCAAACCTAAACTACGTTCAACTAGAATCATGAAATTCGGCAAACCATATGCTCAAACATAAGTAAAGGGAAAATTTCGAAAACATTAAATTTGAAATTACACCAATCAAAAAAAAATACGTTACAAAATTTACAAGTTTGTACGGAACCATTGTGCGCGGGTGCGACTCGCATATGATCAGGTTTTTTTAATATTTTTTTTTTCTGTTGTTTTAAATATCTAGGGAGAATAGAAAAATGCAGTTTACAGGAATGTTACATAAATATAAAAATAATGTTTTAAATAAATACACAACGAATCAATAATACTGTTGCCGTATTGATGGAAGAGATCTACAAATATATTAACTTACAAACTAATCACTGTATATATATATATATATATATATTAACGCCCAGTTGAGAATTACTTAAAAAAATATGTTCAACTTAAAATATTTATAGGTAATGCGAAAAAAATAAGTTTCTCGAGAAATAGTGGTAAAACATTTGTCAGTGTGTAGGAATGTCGCGTTGTCCAAACAGGATTAATGCTTTTTTTTTAAATGTACAAGTAATTTTACAAAAGTTTATAATCCCCCAGTCTTTGTAAACTCGTTAGATCCTACAAAAATTGTACGTTTAGAAGACTAAAGTTTTAAGAAGCAACGATATCCGAAATCTGTTAAAGGGGCGTGTTTTGTCGTGGACACGGCTGCGTGTTTTACGTGAACACGTGTACGTAACGAGAAATAGAAAATATCCCTAGCAAGTGATGCGTCATTCCTAACTCAACGACACAAATTCATTGATATTTTATCTAGTATCATTAAATTTTGATAGATACGTGATTATCAAACTGTATCCCCCGATTTCCACCAAGCATAGCTAAGAACCATCTATTTTATAGCAGAGTAGATTTTATATAATAAAACACAAGTATACCTTGTGTCTTATTATATAAAATCTACTCAGGGTACAAATACAGGTATACAAAATTAGTAACAGAATACAGATAACCTACACTTTAGAGACGGAATGATAAGAATTTAGGCTAAACCACTGTTTATATTATATTTAGTTTTTTTTTCTCTGCACTATTATTACTGATTATGCATCATTAAAACTTTCATTGAAATTTTACGGAATTACTGTTATTATCCACCCTTTTAAGTGCAACCATGACATAAATACACAGACTTAGGCGCAAACCTTTTTTTAATATAAAAACTAAAAAGAAAATTACTGTATGGCTAACGTGACCATACGTCCCGCTTCCGGCGGGGCAGTCCCGCTTTCAGCTGTCCCGCTGTCCCCAGCGAGAGCCAAAATGTCCCGCTTTTGCAAACAAACCAAACGATACTTTAACAGACTATTTAACTATATTTATTGCCCCTATATATAACTATATTTATTCGAAACCCGAGTTTGACGGCGTTTTGTTTTAGTGAGAATAGGTTGGTACTTTTATAGTTGGTACTTGAACTTGATTTGAAGGTCTTAGATAAGTAATAGCTCTGTCTCATTTTACCATGAACCTGATAGCTAATGATGACTGCACTGCTAAATCTTGTTGTAATATACAGAATGTATGAACACGAAAGTCAAACTTATTTAGAACTATACTCGTGTCGGAATTCGAGCGCACTTTAGAAAAATTACTAAACGCGAATGTACCTTTAATATTACTTTACTATAAGTATCCATTCACTAAAAATTCTTCAAGCGCCCGCTGACATAAAAAAATATATGCTCACTCATATGGGGCAAATATTACAGCCCCATAATATATTATTTCAATGTGCAGAGTTTGGTGGTGTGAGGAATATATGTCCAATTCAGTTGTATATTCCTTAAACTTAAAAAAAATATCAATTAGACTTTTTTTGTACGTTTCTTAAGCGATATATTCGCCAATTGTGGACCTAAATAGATGATTTTTACTTGATAGGGCGTACCTTAGACTTGGTCCCATAGAAACTTCACTGCAAGAGCGAAAAATGAAAGTATTGTTATTCGATTTTCAAATTAATCACTAGTTTCCTGTCATCGCTTCGTCCGCAACATTAGTTCGTCTTATGTCAAATTATTCTATCTTATTAGTCAGATGTGAACTGGTGTCTGTCAGTTACTCTTGTTCCAAGGGTTTCCACTCCCTGTCACTCCTCAATAGAACCACCTCATCTTCAGAGTCAGTGTCAGAAGGCGGTAAGTCTTCTTCATCGTAGTAAGGCTTGCTCACGATTTCTGAAAATTGACGTAATAATCAAAAATGTAAAACAGAAATTGCAGATTTGAGACTAATATTGTCAGCTGGATTCATTCCCGGCATACTTTCGAAATCCATTTAGTATAAGTTGGACGTAGTTATGCAAACAGGGACCAACCTACAGTTTGGTCGAAATGGGGTTAGGTGCACAGGGAGGTTCCTAAGCATGTTTTCTATATGCTCAAAAAAGATCTTGGCCATCTAACGACTCTTAGCAAAGATATGAGTAGGCCACACGGGAACTAACCCTATTGCGGTCTACTCAAGAATCTCAGAGTCAAAAATCTTTCTAACTTATTAGCAAGTCAAATTTCAAACTCAAACTCATTTATTCCTTTAGATCTCAAGTATCGTTTAAACGTAAAATTTTACTCACACAATTGTGACCATATAACCTGCCACAGGAGCTCCTTACATGCACACAGATATATCAAATTACTGTCAATTTTAGGGTATTTTTTCGCACCACCCGGGGGACACTACAGGGACTCTGAGGGTACTCACCTACGGACGCAACCTGAACCCCAAAATATACGACAATTCTCACCGTAGCTGGCGTCCTGGCACAGGGGTCGCTTGTCGTCGGAAGGGATCTGCGTGAAGAGGTACTCCCGGCGGGACTCGCGCACCTTCTCCCGGCAACTGAAGCACCACGCGGATATCACCACTAGGCAGACGCCGATCACACCTGCACAAACATGAATGGTATATTAGCACGATAACCGTACAGCCTCTAATGTTTCCACTGCGGTGACACCGACCTACTCTCGATAATTGAGAGTGAATGGGTCCCAATCCGGATTGGTAGATCTCACATTAAGACATGCCGGTTTCCTCACGATGTTTTCCGTCACCGTCTCGAGAACGTGGTTTCTCATCAATTTTTTTGTTAGTTGGGTTTGAAACCGCGACCTTCAGATTGAAGGTCATCTATGACCTTGGGTCACCACGTTCTTCATTAACATATCATTAACACGACAAAGGACAAATCATTTGTTATTTTTTTTGTTATTGCTTTCTATAAGCCACAGCAATAAGAATTAACTCCTCCCATACGATGGTGTGCTGCCAGAACTTCTTCAGGCGAACTTGGCACAAGTTCTACTGCTACTCTAGCTTGCTCTTTTCGCACCACCAAGGGGACTTGAAGGGATTCTGAAGGTACTCACCAACCCTCAATGACCCTAAATGATGATGATGGTAGTGATGATGAAGGAACTCACCGGCTACCATGAGGAAGATGAGCCTCGGCATGCCCAGGACATAGTCATCGTCTTCCAGTTTGAACAACACGTTGGGAGTGACACTACCTGCACTAACCTGCAAAACAACATTCGATACAAACAAAGTCACGCAATTTTCTTGAATTGTTTCACGCCAGAATTTCGTCAGTTATCAACTGAGTTGAAAATTATGTTTTTATTTGAAAGGATAACTTTTTAAATTGGTCCCATAGAAATTATATCAAAATCGGTTCAATAGTTTGGTTTTTTATAATAATAAACCAAATTGCATATTTTGCTTTCCTGTTACTTTTTTCTTCGCCCGTTGTGATCAGTGATCTTCTACAATGACGACATAATTATATAATGCATTTTATTGCCTAAATGAGTTTATGGTCATGAATCTAAAGGAGTATTCATTTTTGTGTGAGAAACGAAATATCAAAATTGACAATCCGCTATGAGCTACGATTTTGCATTAAGACTTGACATTCTTTTTTTTTTTTTAATTTTTATGGCTTGGCATTTAAAAATAACATTATTTTGACCAATGTAATTTCAATTCAACCTCAAATCTATACTAGTGTATTTAAATTTTGTATTCTTATTGTTATTTTTATTTTATTGTAAATACTTATTGACGCGCCTTATGTGACATCCATTGTCATTTGGCTAAATAATAGAAATAAATAAAAAAAAGAAATATAAGTTATAGTTCATGACCTCAGATCCAGTTGGGCTGTCAATTCCACCTCTTCCCATTAACTAGCGAGGGAGAGAGACGGCGAATCGACCAGTTACGACACAGCACTACAAATCCCGCTTTGAAACATGTGGATCGAAGCACAAAAACCTATTGTTTCCCACTCACCAGAACATGTCTCTCTTTGGCGACGTAACCGTCTACTTGCGCTGTCAACTCGACCTCTTTCCCCATATACTCGCGCGGGAGCGAGACGGCGAATCGGCCGGTGACGTCACTGGTGTTAAACGACAATACGCGCTTCGAGCCCAGCGGACGCACGGTCAGCTTTGTGTTTGGGAGCGGGTCACTTCCACTGGATAGTGTTAAACCTGCGAAGAACATTTGAAATATAAACTCATTGGTGATCAGAGCATCATTGAGAACTAAATAAAAATCGAATAAACAGACATCTAATTTTTTTTATGTGACTAAACTGACCGGGTGGTCACCCAAAGAGTACAGTACTACGATTCCGATCCTCCCATACCAAGTATGAGAAGATCCATTCACATCGCGTCACACTCATTACTCTGAGAGGGGGTAATGTCTCATGCACCTGTTATTTCACCCGCACCCACACCCTCACACCATTACTAACCCACAGATATTGTATTACTAACAAAAAGTCACAGAAGTCTTGACAAATAAATATTATTATAGCCTTATTTTAATATGCTTAAACTATTTTGAACGGTTTTTAAAAACTTGCTAACTAGTTTGTAACTCGTACAAAGTGGGGACGGAGGAAGAAAGAGGGGGAAGAATAGGGAGGGAGGAAGAGAGTCAAAGAAAGCTTACCAGTAATATAGACCAAGTTAGGATCTTCTTCAACCTTGACCTCAGCGAACTCCCCCCCAGGGAGGGTGTCAGAGTTCACTCTCTTCATGACAATATCCTTGTGTTTGATCACGCCGTCCACAACCACCCAAGTCAGTATCTATAGGGCAAATATAAGACATTATTTGACAATTAAATATACAATTATCCATGGACATTTCACACAGCGCCATCAACTCCAAACTAATTCCCGTTTGTATGGGAATTGATGAATCTTCTTGTCATTTCCCAATTAATATGGGGTCGGTGGAGTGAGTTTCACTGTCAGTTACGGAGAATGTAATGCCACTGGCCTCTAACCTCTCCATTGCAACTCACCAGGTCCTCATAAGTGTGCGCCCTCACTATGACCTTGTACTCCCCCTGGGGCAGCAGTATGTGGAAATGCGCGGTGTTCTTAGTCACCCTGTACTGCCTCTCCACTCCCGTGATAGCCACGCTCGCGTCTCGTATCGGAGCGTTGTTCTCATTCCTGACGAAGCCTACAATGCCTGTAAAATCATTTTTTTTAAGTACTCAGACTGAACTGTTAAACTTTCTTAGAAATAGTGGATTTTTGGGGAACTGCCCGCGTCTGAAAGACAATACCCTTAGGCCTTCAGACTCCAGGTGTCCACAGAGGCAGTACCTCTATGGACGAATTTGGCACAAGTTTTAGTGTTGCTTCTGGTTGCTACTTTCGCACCACTCAGGGGCACGTGTAAGAAATCTAAGACTCTTTCGTTGCCTCGGAACGGAATAGAAGCGAATTTTGAAACGAAGCAAAGCAGTAGTGCTCGGATGAGTGTTCCGGGCGCATGGGACACTCCCAACCTAGAGCGACGAGCGCAACTTGGTGCAACTTCGATCTTCTTAAGTTTCGGTTCGATATCCATGCCATGACATGGAATCATTGTGCCGCTAACACTAAAATGGCTTCACAAAACCGGCGGCCGTGTAAAAAAAATGAGTTTATTCAGAAGTAAAAGAGTTATGGGAGAATCGTAGCTGATATCAGTGGTCTACGCCTATCCTCTGCCGGAAAGAGGCGTGGTTATAAGTAGTTATAAAACTTACCAGTATTAGCCTGTTCAATAAAACTCATAATGCCTCGTAGGTTGTTCCTCCAAACCATCCCTATAGCTTCCTCCACTGGCATCTTGCAGCAACTTAAACCAACCGACACGACCGGCGTATTATATCTCTCGTACAAAACGTCAATCAGATCACCATGAACTACACTACTCTCTTTATTACAAACATAATCATTACTGCTCGTTCTATGATCTTGATACTTTTGCGCAAACTTTCCGTAAACGCTTTTCGATAGCTCTGGGTAGAACACATCTTCTGTGCCACTGGCCAATTCAAGTACCAAGTCATATTTCTCCGATTCTAGCATATTGATGAACAGTTTCTCTCGCGTGTAGTTCGACATGGGATTTAAATTCTTCTTAGTCAAATAGCTGTACAAACTGTCCCCGAATTCCTCTTCCAATGGTTGTACATCACATCTTTCAGTGCCGTCGTATTGTTTCAAAATTTTCGGGTACAACGGGTCTAAGTTTGGAATGAAATGTATGACGGTGTTTTTGAGCAGTTTCCGGTGGATGGGTTCCCCGATCGTGTTGGCCGTGGCTAGGTGGCGAGCGAAGTTTAAAATCATTTCTGAGCCCAGCGGTTGCGAACCGTATAGGCTGCCTATTATGGCGATGTGGGCTTTCGTCTCTTCTGGGGAGCCAACCTGGAGAAAAATACTTTCTGATAAACAAGCCTGTGATATCCTCGCGCGCCCGGGAATACTCAAGAATTAATAAAGCTTACAACATCTGTCTGTCTGTCCTCTTTACGAGACTGAATCCACTCTTAATAAAACAAATCGACGAATACCATTGAATTAGTCTGTAGCTCACGCATAGGGGTGTACAGACTCAAAAAATGTAATACCTTAATGTAAAAAGGTGACGAGACGAGCTGCAGGCCCACCTGCTGTTAAGTCATTCGAGACGAAAAACAGCAACGCGAGTGCACCTCTCCTTGGCGGCAGATTGCCAGGTGTGGAGGGGTACGTGTGGAGATTCAAAGGGTACTCCCCCTAAAATACCAATTTCTTTAGGTTATGGAGCATCCTGTTTAGGTCGCTATTTTACTCATTATACCGAATTTTCGCCTTTTTCGCCAAATTTTGGTCGTAGTCTTTTTTACTAAGAGTAAGCTGTATCTATTGAATCATAACCTGTAGCGGGCTGGAATTTTCACAGAATGCGCTATCACCCTGGATTATTAAGTATAGTATAGCTCCGCTAGAGCAGCATACAACCCTGATGTTGTTCTTAAGATATCTTGTCTATGGTTACCTGGTCAGTGAGCTTCAGCTGTCGGAAAGCGGCAGTCACGGCGGCTTCCGAGCGGAACTCCGCTATGTCAGAGTATTTGTTCTCAAGCTCCGCTAGAGCGGCATACAGCTCCAATGGCGTATGATATCTGGTGTTCACTATGTTATCTAGTACCCTGTAATAGATATACTCGAATCCTGTGTTATATTATCAAATTACGGTAGATTAGGGAAGGGTTTAGCCACTGGGGACAATGCACAATACACTCTTAAGCGGGCCGTCGCAGATGGCCCATATAATTAATTTTAATGTGACAAGACTTTTGATGCATCCAAGAATTACTGTGCGTGTTACATGTATAAAAATATGTACTTATAATTAGAACCAACGTATCCAGGTCATATCTATATATTATATATATATTAGGGTAATAATTTGAGTTTACATGTAAATCAATAATGATGCACGATGCTTATAAACACATTTTTATAATTTGGACTGCAACTAACAGTACTGCAACTAAACGATGAGAAATTATCATAAACGTCCTAATTACCGTTTGTTTGTTTGGTACGCTTTGACACCTTAACAAAGCAGATTTTTGCATATACGTTGTACAGAAACTGACATCCTACTAATATTATAAACGCGAAAGTTTGTAAGTATGGGTGGATGTTTGTTACTCAATCACGCCAGAACGGCTGAACGGACCTGGATGAAATTTGGCACAGGGATAGATTATAGTCTGGAATAGCAAATAGGTAACTTTTTATCCCGGAAAAATGTACGGTTCCCGTAGGAAGTCCAACCGCGGGCAACACCGCGGGGCGCAGCTAGTAATTAATAATATTTAATTATCGACCTGTTTTTATACGTTCTAAATATGAAGAAAAATGTCTACCCACCAAAATAAAACTGAAAAAGGTCATTTACCTGATCCTGTTATTGGTGAAAACGAAATTGTTCTAAGATTGTAAGATTGTATTTTTTTTTGTATTTGTTTCATCCTAGTGGCTTAGATTGATTTTATATTATAATATACTTATTGACTTTGTATAGCATTATCTGCATGTATTGTGTAAGAAGTAACCAATGGGTCTATTTATTTATAATTATATGCAGCTGTAAATATAATGCAAGCAAGAAGCAAGGTTCGGGTACTTACCGAAATTATACGTTTTTACACACTGTACATCGACATACCAAACACATGTATTATACTATTATGTTATATGTAAATTTGAAATTAATTTAAACAGATACATAGATTTTAGTGTACTTTTAACTTATAAGATGAACTGTCAAGCTGTATGTATTATGAGATAATATGAATCTTACAATGCGAAACGTGGATTTGTTGAAAAACATTTTACTATACTGAGATAAATAAATTTACGAATCATCATTCAAGTGATATTCTTTTTTAAGTAAAAGCCCTTTGATTACTTAAAATCAATATTTTATATATATTAATAGAATACAATATATATCAATATACAAGGTGTTTCAAAAATGGTTGGGAGACCTGGCGGGGTGAATTTTAGAGCAATCTAGACATGCGCTGTTTAAACATAGTCACACCTTTTACTTGTATGTCTTGCCAAGGTATGGCAATCCATCACTTGGTAAAAGATTACTGATTTTGATGGATTCAGGCGTTACTTTGTGGAACTCTATATTAAAATGATCTGAAAAGGGGCTAATATTGTAACAGGGGACACTTCCGCTAAACATTCAAGACAGCTCCTAAACTCTTAGTAAAGACTTCAACAAAGCAACGCTCATGAATTGGGAACTCATTCATTAAATGTTTAGCCGATGTCTATTAAATATTACCCCGTTTTTATCACCACATTAGTTTCATAAAAACTTGTGTTAACAATAAGCAGAAAGTTAGCTCTAAAATGAATAGAAATGCATTTCTTGCAATTTTTTAATAAATCATAATCAAAAGATACAAAAATATTTGATTCATTATACAACTGTATTGCACAATTAGATTTAAATTGTATGATCAGCTTAGAAAATCTACGAAATTTTAATTGACATTGTAAGCAAATTGGAGAATTTCAAGGCGTCACAATATTATTTCATTATGCCATATTTTTTAAACAATCATAATAAGGTTTTGGTTACAACGGCAGCTAAAAATTCTAACAGCACCAAATGATATAGAAAATTAAATGCTATCTTAAGTCGAAGACCCCCTTTCATTTTTTAATAGATAAAAAAACGTAATCTTGTCTATTTTACTAGACCAAACACATGAATAAAAGACATGAAAAATGCCAAAAGGCTATAAGTAACAGCTTTAATCTGATCGTGTCCTATTTAACCACACAGTGTTATATATTAATACTTATATATTTACATTACTTTTATTGATTTTCTTGCAATTGTTTCAGCTATGTTAGCATTTAGGTTTATTTAATGTTTGTTTATTGTTGTGTGTGTCAAATAGAATATTTTCTATTCTATTTCAAAATGTCAGGGGACACTCCACCTTAAGAGGCACAGGTACATAGGTACATGAATAATGGATAAAATGTTTAATCAAGCGACAATTTGGTGAGAACCGGTATGATATAATCCCAAAACGTGCTTGAAGCTTTACACTACAGAAGCGGGTCAAAAGAGTCACACAAAACAACAACATCAGTACGTGGCACATTTCCCATTATAAAAGCATACAAATATAATAACATTTGATAAAAATAAATACAAAAGTTCAATGATTTCAGTGAAAAAGGAATAAATTCTAAAATAGGACAAACGCATCAAAGAAAACTCCACAAAAACCTTATCACGCATACGGTGCACTATTACAAAATGAAGTATGCTTCAAGCAAATTAAAAAGCTAGACATCACAGAAAAATCAACAAATTACATATACTAAAGTTGGCAAAAGCTTTTTATGTGTAAGTGTAAAAATATTTAACAAACTCGACAATTGCAAAGGATGACAAAACAAAATTTAAAAATAATAAGAAATTTACTGATGAAAAAATCGTATTATTCACTTGACGAAGCATTTACTAATGACTACAATTTGACTGAGTTAATATTATTGTGTTAATTATTATGTTTATTATTGATTTTTCCAAATGTACAAGTTTATCTAAATGGAATAAATATATAAAAAAAAGAATAAAAAATACGTATTTACAAGTACTCTGGTAAGTGGTCCATAATCTGGTTGCCACAGAACAAGCTTAGCTCAGCTGGGGCTAGATGGCGCTGTGTGAAATGTCCATGAATTAATTAGATTTTTGAACTATTCTAGAAAACTCGGAAAAGAGAAAGAAAGTGTTACAAATGTTACAAATGCTTCAAGCGTAACAGTAACAAAGCTGAGCCAAATTCACACAAAAATCACCCTTATCACGACGGCACAAGGTGCACAAGGTACTTACCGGAAGTCGTACGCTGACGACCAATGCTGAGGGTCATCCGCCATTAGAGTGAAGTTCATGCTGATGGAGCCGTTCGTAGGGACCGTTACTTGTTCAGTCACGCTTTCGTATCTGTGGATTAACCAAAATGTTAATTACTACGCCCATAAACAACAGAATACAAATATGGTCTTTCCCTACCCAAGGTGACAAATGGCTGACATAAAAATCGAAAAAAAATACTCTCATTTCTTACTTCACGAAATATGTCCCCTGACTGTGGAACTGTCCCAATCAGTTCCTTCACCAGCTGCGGGACTTCTGAACAACTTAAGCACAAAGAACTGGTATGTAACTCAAACACCTTACTCCACGCAACAAATCCCCTGACTGTAGCGCTAGTTCTTCCTAGTTACTTCAACAGCCGCGGGACATCTTCCGTGACACAGATCCTAGCGCAAAGAACTGTAACATACCCAATTAGGCAGTGGCGGGAGTATTCGCCATTAATGCCCCCATACATAAAAATATGATGATTCGATTGCACTTCACGAAAGAAGACCCCTGACTGTGGAACTGTCCTAGTCAGTTCCTTCACACGCCGCGGGACTTCTGAGCTCATACAGCTTACTCCATGCAACAAGTCCCCTACCGTGGCGGAAGTTCTGCCTAGATTCTTAAACAGCCGCGGGACTTCCCTAGATCCCAGTGCATGTAACTCACCCGAGCTTGGCGGCGGTGACGTTGTAAGTCCCCGGGAGCAGCAGACGCCAGTAGTCCCCGTCCCGGGCAGTCCTGACCCCGTGCTCGACCCCGCTGATGGATATCGTCGCATTCGATATCGGCGTACCAATGTGGCTGTGCACAAAACCGTGGACACCTTTATGAACCTGAGAAATAATATCACCAATCATCAATTTTGAACGTGAGTCCAGTTGCTAGCGTAGGTATGTACCCTTTGATTCCCTACACGTACCACCTGGGTGGTGCTAAAGGAGCAACCAAAAGTAGCAGTAGAACTTGTGGCAAGTTCGCAACGAGAGGTACACCTGGCATCTGCAGCCAAGCAGTAGTGCTCGCATTACTGTCTTCCAATAGAAGCGTGTGGATGCCGGTGAAATCACATGCGCATGATACGTCTCATCGCCATCTCGGGTGATGGACGCAGCAGGATCAATGCGACTCAGTGTAAGATCCATCATTATACTGAGTCGCATTACTGTTGAGTCGCATACCTCTTCCATAAACTCCAAAAGCGCTTCCCTGTTGTCCTTCCAGTATTCGGGCAAGTCTGCTTTAGGCGGGAACTTATGGCAGCCCAGCTCCAGAGTCAGCTCCATGTCGCTGGTGTGGAGGTAGTTCCAGTCCTGCATTCCACCCGCGAGGACATACCTGGAGATTTCACAATTTCAAGCATGAGGTGTATGTAACGCCTGGGGAGTTCCTGTGACACATTATATGCTCACGAATATGTGTACATGCATGTGTAAAATTTGACGTGTCCAAATGATACTTGAGATCTGAAGGAATAAATGAGTTTGACTTTGACTTTGATTTGACTTTGACTGACTGACTGTGAGGACATTTCAACGATATTTCATGACAATTTTGTAGTACACGCCCTGTGTACCTTTGCTTTAAAAGTCAAACTTTAAGAGAAGAGAAGAGAGCGTGGTGGCCCAGGGGCATAGACGCCGACTTTCAATCTGAAGGTCGCTGGTTCAAACCCATACGTGATGAGTTTTTTCACTTGAAAAATTTATGTGCGCAATACCACGTACTCGAAACGGTGAAGGAAAACATCGCGAGGAAACCGGCATGTCTAGAACCATAAATTCGAAGACATGTGGCATCTACCAATCCGGATTGGACTCCCGTGGTAGATCAAAGCCCATTCACTCTCAATTATCGAGAGTAGGCCGGTGTCCCTGCAGTGGGAACATTAGAGGCTGGTACGGTATGTCAAACTTACCATTTCGCGCCATTAGTAATGCCATCAGGGAACTTCTCATTGGCGTAGTTTTTGCAAGGCTGCCCTAGATGCATTTTCAGGTGAGCCTAGAATTATAATTACGGGTTTTAAACTGTATTTATTAGTAGGGTTTCGGATGCTCAACAAAACTACGTCTGTAATTTTTGTCCTGCCTTTAGAAGGTTGTAATATTTTAACCTAAACGATTGGCGAAGAAATAGGACAACAAACAAAAAATCCGAATTGAGATCCTCCATCTTTAAAGTTGATCAAAGATAAGTACAAATTTTTTGAATTCATGGAACAACATTTGTTATTTATTATGTACTGAAGCAACTTTTCAGAGGTAAGCTTGTAAAATAGTATTACCAGTAAAATTCCACGCTCAAAAACTGGAAGCAGCATGTTTAAAAAAATATTTGGTTAATACAACTGCAACAACCTAATACAATCGTCATGGCCACTATTTAGATGTAGCTGTGGTTTTGTATGCGCAGTCCGCCAGGAAGTACTGCCATCATATGTTTTCAGTCGTCAAGCAGTGCTGCGACTTTCAATCTGAAGGTCGCTGGTTCAACCACAGACGTGCACCAATGAATTTTTCACTTGAAAAATTTATGCGCGCAATACCATGTTCTCAAAACGGTGAAGGAAAACGTCGTGAGGAAATCGACATGTCTTAGAACCGAAAATTCGAAGACATATGACATCTACCATTCCGGATTGGACTCCCGTGGTAGAGCCCATTCACTCTCAATTATCGAAAGTAGGCCGGTGTCCCTGCAGTGGTAACATTAGAGGCTGGTACGGTAAAAAGTTTTTTTTTAATATGAAGTTGCGACGGAACTAGCTGAGGACCCACCTGGTGGTAAGTGGCGACCCCCGCCCATGACAACAGTAATGCGACTCAGCATAAGATTTGGATCTTACACGGAGTTGCATTCATCCTGCTGCGTCCATCACCCGAGACGGGGATGATACGTCTCATGCGCATGTGATCGTGGACTGGACCCCAATCCAAGGTTAATGGTTAAGGCGTCAGAGAGGCAACTGAATACGCAGCTTAGCTATCAGACTGACGGCAAGAAAGAGAAAGACTCACGTCAGAGTACAGATGAGCGAGATGCACGAACAAGTCGTTGTCAGGAGTGGGGTTCTCCCCCCCACTCTCCATGTCGACGTTGCCGTCGTAGGGGTAGTTGGCCACTAGAGCGCCTCCGTGGAGGTTTGCAGACAGCACGAAAGGAATGGACAGCGACCAATCGATTATAGCTTGAGTTTCAGGTTCCTGAACTTTGTTATCCTGGTGAAAAATTAATCGTCAATTATCCTGGTGAAATATCGTGGTGAAATATTGTATCAATATTTAGTGTGTTTCGATAACTGATATAATTAACGGCTCCATGGCTGAGTAGTAAGCCCACCCGCCTTCAAAGCGAGGGTTTCTGTGTTCGATTGCCGACCGGGATAAACTTTGTGTAGTGGTCGTAAAGTAGAGGTAGAGAGAGGTATAAGTATGTTAATGTTGTTATTTTTTATTTTTTTGTTTGTTTTACCTCACTAAATTTATGTTGATTTCAACGCGAACGGAGTCGCGGGGAACAGCTAATTAATAATATAGTAAAATATTTTTCCCAAACATAGTTCTAAGCATAGTCAATAAACTGTATCACTATCTTAGAATCTTACTAAGTACTTACTTTTATATAACTTTACTTTATACTTGTCTTGATTTGTCTGTTCTACGAGTATATACTATGTTAACTTGTTTACATTATCGATGCACTCAGTACGCATGATTTGTTTTAAAATTTACATGCGACATTGACCCGTATTTATATGGGGCGAGAATCCTTACCTTGCCGTAACACAGTTCAAACTAGCACGGGAGGTAATGTTTTTTCGAACTATGTATGTACCTACCGTCATTTTTTGTTTTCTTTTGTTTGACAATTAGCATTAGTATAAGTACATACATGTTGTTTTTTGAAGTATTGTTAAATAAATAAAATAAAATAAAAAAAATAAAAAAGTTTGTTTTCGAGTCTTGGGTTTTGTCTGTGTTCCTTGGCCATAAGTACTAACTTTTAGCCCCACAGCTAGTTGATAACCTGCTTTCTGCGCTTAAGGCAGTGGGTTCGATTCCCGCCCAGGACCAAATATTTGACGAACATGAATGAATGAATGAATGAATAAATACTTTATTGTACACCAACAGAATTTTTAAATGGTAGCTTATTAAAAAAATAATAATATTCTAAATTTGGGACAACGGGCGGTCTTATCGCTGAGAGCGATTTCTTCCAGACAACCTTTGGATGGAATTAAACATTTGTGACGCTTTATAGGACGGCGGTGTACACATTTTAGTTAAAGTGACATATTAAAGAAAGCAATTTAACAAAATTCTAATACATACAAATAATATAATTCTAAATAAACTAATAAATATTTACCTAATACATACAAAATTTAACATACATTTACAAGGAAAAATAGTGCATAACATTAAATATATGAAAGATGGGGTTACACTATACATGACCAATAGATAAATAGTGCTGCTTGAGTTGTTCCTTGAACGTATACAAGGATGATGCCCGTCTGATTTCGACTGGTATAGCATTCCACAATCGGACAGCTTGTACAGTAAAGGAGTCTGTATAAAAGGATGTGCTGTGCACGGGCGTTTGAAGGGCTAAATTTTCTGACGATCTAAGAGAAAAGGTGTGGGAGGAGTGGAGGAATACAAATCTATCTTTGAGATAATGAGGAGTAGAAGGGTTGAAAAGTATTGAATAAAGAAGAGAGAGAATGTGAAAGTTCCGACGAAGCCGAATTGGAAGCCATTTCAGTAAAGTTCGATAAGGGGAAACGTGGTCAAATTTACGCAGTCCAAATATAAACCTAATGCAGAAATTTTGTAATCGTTCCAGTTTGTTGAGCTGCTCCTCAGTAAGGTCCAGGTAGCATACATCGGCATAGTCTAATACAGGAAGAAGTAGGGACTGTGCAAGCGCAATTTTAGTGGTAGTCGGCAAGAAGTTACGGAGCTTCCTTAGAGATCCTGCGGACGCGAATAATTTCCGACTAGTAGCTTCCAGTTGAGACCTCCAAGATAACTCGCAGTCAAACATAACACCTAAGTTTTTGACGTTCTTACTGTACGTTATTACCAATCCATCAAAAACTACTTTTGGAAGTATGGACCAGTCAATTTTACTGATTGCTCTGGAGCTGCCTATAATAATAGTCTGCGTTTTGAGAGGATTTATTTTTAAACCATAGGCCTTGCTCCACTCAGTAATTCGGTTTAAATTAATATTAGTACTTTCAATAGCACTGGAAATATTATTGAGGGAGGCTTGTGTATATATCTGTAAATCGTCTGCATAGAGGTGATAAGGCGAAGAAAGATTATGGGAAATAGAATTAATGAACAAAGCGAAAAGGAGAGGAGACAATACGCCGCCTTGAGGCACACCTGCAGACGTGTCACACCATGAGGAGACCAACTCACCCAGACGTACACGCTGCCGGCGCCCACGCAAGTAGTTAGAAAACCAATCAGTCACTGTGGGAGATATGTTAAGGGAGCGGAGTATTGAAAGAAGTATGTCAAAATTTACGGTATTGAAGGCATTGCTGAAGTCAAGTAAGGTCAGTACGGTGAGTTGACCATTTTCCATGCCCAGACGAATATCGTCCGTGATCTTAATTAGAGCAGTAACCGTACTATGGCCCTTACGAAACCCAGACTGCAATGGATTAAGGAGATTATGGGACGAAAGGTAGGCATTCAGTTGATTATGGACAAGGCGTTCTAAAACTTTTGATAGAAACGGAAGTATGGAAATTGGACGAAGTTCTGAATAGGATTTTGGGTTAGATTTCTTAGGCAAAGGAATGATCAGTGCTTCCTTCCAAACCTGAGGGAAAGCACCGCTGATTAAGGAATGATTAATGAGGTGACAAATGACTGGAAGAATATGATCCAGGATGGGTAAAATCATGTTGCGGCTTATACCATCGAGCCCAACAGCATTAGATGTGATGGATAGGATACTCCTCTTAACATCACCAGCAGTGACTTGATTAAAAATAAATGGAGTGTGATCAGGAGTTGGTAAAGATAAAAGATAATTGATGGTACTAATCTTATCTGCATCACTTATACAGGAAGCTGGTGAAAAATGTTGGTTGAGCGAGTTTATGTCTAAGTTACTAGGGATTGAGTCCTGGCGAGATTTGCCAACTCCTAACGATCTCAAAAATTTCCAGACTTTTGCAGGATCTTCATCTGAAACGGATTTATGGATGTGGCGGCGTTGAGCATCCCTGCACACTCTATTGCAGCGATTTCTTGATTTTACGTATTTGGCCTTGTTCTCGTCACTTGAGTTGATCTTATATTTTGTTTTGGCACATGATTTTTTATGCATAAGGAGTTTTATCTCATCTGAGAGCCAAGGGGAAGGAAGCTGTTTGAGTTTGATGGTACGAAATGGTGCATGAATGTCGAACAATTGAGTAATAATCGTGTTAAATAAAACAATTTTATCATCAATAGAGTTTGAATTTAGGACAGGTGACCAATCGAGGTTTTTAGCATCATTAAGGAATTTGTTTTTGTCTATACCACCAAAATTGCGCTGCAGAATTGTCTTGGCCTTGGCTTTCGGAGGTTTTATTTTATAGGACAGAAATATTAAGTCGTGATATGAGAATAAATCAGCTGAACACTGGCCGTGCTTCACAACATGATTGAGAGAGGAGACTATAAGTAAGTCGAGAAGCGACGGCGTCGAATTCGGAAAATGATGAGTGGCGCTAAGGGGAAGAATATGTAAATTACATGACTTAATTGTAGTTTCAAGTAAAGAAGAACGATTGTCTTTTTTTAGTAGACACGTGTTAAAGTCACCCATTATTATGGAATGACTATAGGAAGGAGTAAGGTTCTCTAAGACCTTTTCAAAAGAGGAAAAGTAATTAATACGTAGAGACGGGCAATAAAAAACACCGAGAAGAATTTTGTTATGTGAAAGGATAGCTTCGATGAATAAATGCTCACCGGCGTTAGGTGGAGGAGGCTGTGCTGACATACTTAAGATTGTATACGGGATATGATCACGCAGATAAATAGCAACACCACCGCCGCCGCCACCAGTTCGGTCATTGCGAATGAGGCGAAAACCAGGCAAGGCATAGGAAGTGGAGGGAAGGCAGGGCTTGAGCCACGATTCCGAGATCAGAATAGCATGAATATTTTTGTGCTCAAATGACGCCAACATATCAGAAAAATGTGCCGGAACACTTTGTGCATTGAAATGAACAACATTAAAGTTCTTAGGAACGTCATTAAACTGTACAAATAAATTTTCAGCAAGAGATGGCAGGCTTAGAAAGCTGCCATTACTACTCACAGAATCCTCAGAGGAAGAGAAAGATTGATAATCATCATCTTCACTATCAACAGCATTATCAAAAATGTTATGTAGCATTTTATAATATTATGTATGTACCTATCTAATAAATATATATTAAATAAATAAAATAAAATATAAGAATGTATATATATATATATATATATAACAATAAACAAAATACTAATGCACAAATATAAAAAACTTTAATTTCTCCGTTAATATAACTCGTTAATCACTCCATCCACCGGTTGTGCTGAAAGATGGAAGCTACCTATAATACCAAATAAATCAGACAAAATAATGAAAGCAAAAAGAAAAATTAAAAAAATAAGAAAATAATCTAAAAAGAAAATGTGAAAAAGAAAACATATCTAACAAATTTATAAAAACAAAAAGAAATAGAAAAAGAAAAATGTTATATGTAACATAGCAGCAAACACAACTAAATAATAGGATATAATTATATGTAAACTACAAATCTAAAATAAAAGAACATAAAAAAAAAAAAAAAAAAAAAACAATATATATATGCACAGCACAAAGGAACGTGCGTTTAACGGAACGTAAACAGTTCAAACCATCGTGTTGAATTTGATTGACATCCCAAGTTATCAAATATTTTTATATGTCATTGTCAATGAAATATCAACAAACAAATCTGAAGGAAATTGTACCTACACGACAGAAAAGATAATAAAATTGTGTTAAATATGAGGGTAACGACCGCAAGACGAAAGAATAAATATGAAATGGATGGACATCAATGGATTCACAGGGTCACATCACTTCTTCGCGGCGGTTCGTTTGACTTTCGCAGCTGGCTCCTTTACAACTGGTGGCACCGCTGGCGCTGGCTTAGGAATGTCATGTAACCGAACTTTCTCGAGCTCCTGAAGACATTGTATGCGATGCCGTACTCCATCCGCTCCAATAACAAACACAGAACCATCTTGGGTCCAACACTTGGACACACCAAATCGTTGTCTAGCAGCCATAAATGTGGAATGCCGAGATTTTGTTAAAAACTCAGATATAGTGAACCCCGAGTTTTTGAGATGTGTTTTTGCGAACCATATTTTATTGCGCAGCGAAAGGTCTCTCAGTTTTAATAAAATGGGCCTATGTCTATCACCCATAGTTGAGCGACCCATCCGGTGGCAGCGGCTGATTTCTGAAATAGTAAATCCACTTATCTTCAGCTTCTGTATGACCGTCTGCTTGATGACTTCTGCAGTGTCCTCCTTGGCTTCCTCAGGAACTCCATGTAGCAACAAAATCTTGCGTCGGGTACGCATCTCCAGGCTATCCATCTCACTGCTGATAACCTGCAGTTGGTCCTGTAGTAGCTGAAGCGCACCCATTACAAAGGTCCTGAACGTAGCCAGATCTGTTGCTAGACTTGTGGTGGTGGCACTTGATGGAGATGAAGACCTATCAATCCGCTCCTTCAACTGGTCCATCTCCAGCTTGAACATGCACTTGAGTTGTTCAACTGATTTTGCCATAACCTCCAAAACTTGCTGTGACATTCTGTTACTATGATAACTTCCTGAACTGTGAGTGAATTTTATGGAAAGCACTACCCGGCAGGTATAGTAATTTATGCTATAATATTGGGCATAAATAAGTTACAATATGTAATGTTTACTATAAAAAAATAAGGAATTTTCGAGGAGATATTTTTGAGATGTTAATAGTGCAACTACCCGCCACTTGATTGGGATTCAGAACAAACATGATGTTTGTTCTGAATCACAATCATGATGTTTGTTCTGAATCACAATCATGATGTTTGTTCTGAATCACAATCATGATGTTTGTTCTGAATCACAATCATGATGTTTGTTCTGAATCACAATCATGATGTTTGTTCTGAATCACAATCATGATGTTTGTTGGAATCAAACCAACTGCCTTAAGCGCGGAAAGCAGATTTACCAACTGAGCTGTGGGGCTAAAAGTTTGTACGTATGTCAAAGGAACACGGACAAAACCCAGGACCCGAAAACAAACTTTACGCCCACTACACAAAGTTTATCCTGGTCGGCAATCGAACACAGCAATATACCTTATACAAAACCCAAAACCCGAAAACCAAAAGGCAGACCTGTGAGGCAGTCAATTCGGTAATAAATATTAGTATTAACCCCGGCAGAGGGCCTTCCGCCCTCACCAAAATCCACGTATAGTTATCAAAGCCATCAGTAAAAGAAACTAAATAATCCAGTCAAAAAAGTACCTTAGTGGGTCCATACTGGTCGGGAAAGTTTCTGTTTAAATCAACATGGTGCGAGTTCGGTCTCCCATGCAGGCTACTATAGTCCCCTGGAGTAAAAGAAAACATTTTAATGAATTTGTGACTATTTAAACATTCTCAAAATAGTTTGTGACTCTTTACACATTCTCAAAATAATTTGTGACTCTTTAAACATTCTCAAAATAATTTCAAGAATCTAGGACCTATGATTTTCGGTATACAGCATATATTTGTAACATACTAAATCATAACAAAGCAAATTTCAAAAATAATTACCTACATTTTCATTTAGGGTTTCTTGGTTGTTCTTCCCAGGGAGGGTCGGATAGGGTTTCAACAAGTGCTAACTAAGTAATTATTTAAAAAAGTGACGGTTGCAATTATTTTTTTAAGAATTCAACGAAAGCAAAGTATCTTGACTCTTGACTTTCAAAAAACATTGTTTAAGGAACAATTCTACAATTCAATTTCAAGTTTGTAGGCTTGTGGCCCGTAATAAACATAGCTTGTACTATACACTGCAGCGCGTCGCACATGTTCACGCACGCGCGCGTCGACGGCTTCCACGCTATTAGACGGAAAAGAGTGGCGTCGCTGTTTCACAGAGTGCGCGGTAGCTCCAACAGTATTCTAAACATGATTGCAGCCCGGAACGATTGTCCCATACAGAAGCAGTGGGTGGGAATCATGTTAGGCAAAATAAAATAATATAATATTTTAATTTATTAATTCTAATTCTTGTAATATATTTAATTCTTATAATAATTTATAATATGTTTCATTGTAATTTAATTTGAATGTAATATATCAATATGGACATGAGTCTGAAATAAATAAATTAATAATAATTAATAATAATAATATACTAAAAGAATAGTATCATAATATCTGTGACTGTACGGAACCAGATTAGTCATATTTTTGTACTAAAAACATACTAAAACATATTAATACTCAGACAGAACAAACATAAAATTTCGTCACATGAATATTTATTCTGTACGGAAATCGAACCTACAACCGCAGAAGGAAGAGCTACTGCTTAGCTGTGTAGTAGAATATGTCAATAAGTCAGAACCTTAGGTCTCGATGATGTACCTTCTGTGCTGGTCTCATATCCATCGGGGTTCATACTCGGCATCAGATGTATCCTTGTAGTATTGAGCAGAGTCTGGATTCTGTGGTCTTGCTTGTAGTACTCTGAGCAGAGATACTTGGCTAGCAGCAGAAGTAGCTCCCTGCCAACAACCTCATTGCCGTGCATGTTTGCTACGTATTTGAACTCGGGTTTGCCTGCGAATTTTGAAGATGTATGTTGTTGTACCTTTGCACTAATTGAGCCCACATGAAAAAAAACAATAATCCGTACCGTTTTCGCCAATAGGCTAAAAACAAATGATTAAGTAAGTAAACGACTTAAATTATCAACTAGTCAACTTAAAAGATTTCTCATACATAAGTCGATCTGAACAGGAATCAATGAATGAATACTTTTTTGTGCACCAAAAGAAAATTCTTGGATGGTAGCTTAATAACAATATTATGCAAAATCTGGGACAACGGGCGGTCTTATAGCTGAAAGCGATTTCTTCCGGATAAAATAAAACTTATTTTACCTAAATAGAAGTTCGTACTATAAACATACAAATCGATCTATAACGCGAGAAGTCAGTTAAAAAACCAATCTTACCTGGTATATGGACACCTGGATCTTTAGTAATCTCCAGCACATACAGCTCGCGACCTTCCACCGACTTCCCGACGCTGGTAAGGCTCGTTATGTCTGGACAGGTCTCGTGAACTCCTCGCAGGAAGCTCTGCATCATGGTGTAGTTGTGGTGCACGAAGTCAGCTGGGGATAGACCGTCGATGTCGTGACGTTGCTGCCTGCTTACCGCTGTCGATTTGCCCGATATTGAGGGTGTGTTGATTTGTGTGTATGTGTAAAGTACTATTGTTTAGCTTTCAAAAATACCTGTGTATTTATTGTATAGGTTTAAAGAGCTGAAACGTTGAATCACGGTTATTAAAATCACTTTTTAACGAGTTTGGTCATGTCTGTGAAGGTGAAAACGCGATTTTGTTTTCAATTAAAAGTGTATGGACTAAATACGGAAAATCCCATTTTAACTCTGAAATCGAGTGTCCTTTTTTTTTATTAATGTATAGCCAAGCGTTTGGCCGCCATCTCACCTGATGAAGATGCGGCCGACGATGGAGCACGCTTGTCTAGGAGAAACCTATTCACTCTACTCTTATTTATTCTTCATTTACAATTGATGTCCATATTTTTCCATATTTTGACATACCGCACAAACCTATACCAGTAAAGTGCAAAATAACTTCGTCTATGTTTAAATTATTGTTGGTGACTTTGTTTATTTTGCTATGGATAAAAAGTATGAGGGTGTGTGAGAGTGTATGTTTGTGTGTTGGTTAAGAAATACTCCTATTCCATAAAGAAATTAAAAACCTACCAACTGTTTTTGATTTCTTTATGGAATAGGAGTATGAATGTGTGTGGGTACGTGTGTGTTCACTGGAATGCGTAACAAAGTATTGCCGTGTATATTTGTGACAAAAGTTGGAGTATATTTCTCCTTGAATTTATACAGCTTTTGGATTAGATTTTTTTAAACATTTCCCTTTTAAATGTAGGCGACTTGCCATAGTAATAAAATATTGGTCATATTGATTATTGACTAATAACTTTAATTGAATTTTTTTTATTAATTCTAGTGGAAAAAAAATTGGTTTGACATTGCAATTGACTCAAACAAGATGTCATGTTATCGCCAAAAATCTTCCGTTTATATACAAGTAGGAAAGAAGGGGAAAGGAAGAAAATAAGCAGAAACATAACGGGCAAATCAACAACTTAACCAGGAGTAACAATGAAACCACCACCAGATACAACAAAATAGAAAAAAACTAAACAAAATGAAAAAAAAAATGGAGTTAATGAGAATCGTTTGGAATTTTAGTTCTTCATATAATGCATAAAGAGACGGAAGCTGATGGCATGCCTGATCTTAAGTGATTACATCGGCCCACAAACGGCAACCATACCGGATGTAAAGTCGGAGTAGGTACTTCTCCGGACAAATTCTGTTGCTACTATGGGTCGCTCGGGGTAACCCGGTGGTGCGAAAGAAACAATCCAAAGCAGTGGAACATTAAGGGACTCTGAGGGAGAACTCTTTCAACAATTCCCGTAAGTGCAGTGGCATGGCATAACGTAAGACCCATTTTTCTAAAATTTCCACGTTCACGTTAAAACAGCACTGTTTTTTTAATCTCTTGAACATATAAAAATTCTAAACGGTTCTCATTATAAATTCAGGTATTGAATGAAAAATTATTTACAAATGATTTATAATTTTATTCAATGACACATAAAATGGTTAATTACAACAGAATATTAAGTAATACCAGCTACATCCCGCGGTGATTTACAAAAGATTAATAACTTTATTGGCCGGCACATCAAGGTGTAATTTACAACAAAGTATTAAGAAGAACTAGCTGCATTTAAAAGCACATGACACGATGGGAAAAAATTACTTTCCTTTTTCGGGATAAATAGCAGCATATGGCTACTTTTTATCCCGAAAAAGGAATAATGCAGGGTATGTGCTACCTTCATAGCAAATTTAATCCAAATCCGTTCTGCCGTTGAGGCGTGATGCAGTAAAATACATACCGACAAACGTTCATATCTATATTATAAGTATAATTAAAACTTATATAAACGGCAGGCTCCTTCATTGTGCGTTATAATCTAGCAAATATTAGTTTATAAATTATTAAAAAAACGGTAATACAAAAAATGCTCGTAGTTATAAGTTAATTGTGTGTTATAATAATATAACTATATAACTCACAATTATATATCACACACAAAGTTTAAAGTTTAAACTACTTCTTTTATGAGTCTTAGGTGACCGGAGGTGACAGTCCACATTATGTTAGACAACAGCCAAATGACTCCAGTCTTCCCCTACCGGGGTATGAGGAGACCCAAGTCGCATCGCGTTGAAACGGTGTAATGACTCATGGGCCCATAATTTACATCCTTACCACAACAATGCGTGCACCACTGCTTGGCAGCGGATTACCAAGTGTGATTTGACTTCTCCAGACGAAATTGGCAAAGTTCTACTTGCGGAACGATGTTTTTAACTTGACGTAAATGTTAGACAGGCAACTTAACACATTCAATTTGAATAAATATATAAGTTACTTTTACTAGTCGAGTATCATAAATTGTGGTAAATTACCATTTACTTGGATATTGTGACTTAACTTTGGGCAGTTTAAAACATCCATTTATTCCTACAGTCTATTCTTAACAAAACCCTACAATTATTGCTGGGAATTATAAAATTCATGATATTAATAATTTCATAGAGTGATATCTCATGACAATTAAATATAAATACAAGGGACACATTACTTACAGACTACAGGTAAACCATAAATCACATAACTGAGTCATCTTCGGCTACAAGTAAATCTTGTTTGCCGTATACTTACAAGTTAATAATTTCATTTTCGTATTGCAATAAGGAAACGAGTGCCATTTATAATATAATAAATATGATTTCGATTCTAACAATAAATTAAGTCAATAGACAAAACCGATATACTTAAAACTAATGGAAATTAGCTTTTAATTGGATACAAATTTTGAGATCAATTTGGAATACTTTTCGATTTCATTTGGCACCATTTTCAATTCCCAATCATAGCTACGTAACATCTTAATATTCCTAATTAAATTCCATGAAAATTTGTCCGTTTTTATCACTATTTCTAAGTTTTTATAACACTATTCCTAATGCTAACATTAATTTGGAAAAGACGTAAACTTGACAAATAGCTTAAACATGAAAACTGACTGTAATTTGACATATATGTGTGCATGTGCCTGTGACACGATGCACACAATATGATCACGAATATGTTTACTTGGGCGTGTACAATTTGACTTGTTCAAAAGACACTTGAGATTTAAAGGAATGAAGAATTTGATAGGAATATGTTTAGCTTAAAATTTAGATATTGCAATACAGAATCAGGAGCATTTTCTATACATAGAGTATACATAATTGTTAAGAGAAATGAAGACTTCTTTTTCACTAAGCAACAAGTCCTTTCTATGGTGGGAGAAAGAGACCTAATTTAGATAAGTAACTAACTGCGTCTCGCGGTTAAAGTCAACATGAGGCGACGGGATAAAACTGACTTGCCTTTTACGGGAAAAAAATTGCCTATGTACTAATCTAGAAATCCAGAGCAATAGCTTCATAACAAATTTCATCCAAATCCGTTGACCCGTGAAGGAGTAACAAACACACAAACCAACAAACTTATAATGTTAGTATGACACCCACCCTTCGTGACCGTGGCTGGTGAGGTACATACTAATATAAAAATCACACTTAAATTTAAAAAAATTAAGTTTCGAATTAGTATGTATGTATGTATGTTTTTTACTCCTTCACGGGTCAACGGATTCGGATGAAATTTGGTACCAGGATAGCTTATATCCTGGATTAACACATAGGCTACTTTTGATCCCGGAAAACCGCGAGTAAAGCCGCGGGGCGCAGCTAGTAAAACATATAACCGACTTTAATACTTTTATCAGCTATCTAACAATGTTTTTATTTGTTGACAGCCGGAATGAGAAACTTTTTTGTGCCTTGTCAAAAACATAAGAAATGTACAAGGTCTAATCGCTTTATAGACAAAAAGGTCTTACAATCTAAAACATTGATTGTAGTAGTAGAAAGTAACTGAGATATGGATGCAGTTTTTTACACTTCCCACAATAATGGTTAAATTGACAATATTTCAAGTGTGAGAGCCATAAACGAGGGTTTAGCAGCAGCGATCGGCAATTTTACGGCTTGTGGCGATTTTGTATCGCGTTCCGGCGACTGGCGAAGCGAATAAAACTGCTTTCGTTTAAGTGGAATTAAGTTATTTAAGTGGAAATTCTTTACGAAAATTCTATAGAACGCACACCCTTACAAATTAAAAAAGAAACATTCAAATTGTAACGCGAACAAATTGCGTAGCAAAAATAAATAGAGAAAGTTGTATCGAGAACTACCTTCTTTTTATGAAGCCTATTGAAACAATTCAATAACAAACAAATAAGATCACACAACTGGCGAATATATCGCGTAATGATCACATAAAGTGAAAACCTTTTAATTTTTTGAAGTTTAACGTAACGGTTGATGTCTGCGACACAGTTTTAATACTTCTTCAGACATCATCGTTTCCAAAGGTTCCTGTAACCCATTGTTATTTTACTCCTCACTATATTTAATATTTGATAATATTCGGGCTATAAATCTGTCGCTGTATCATTCTAATTCTGGGTGGGGGTGACTAGGCCTGCACTGACGTCCCGCATAGGAGTGTATTATGCATTGTCCCCCGTTGTTAACTAAACCCTACCCCAGCCATCCCTACCCCTTTACCCCATTACGACTGGGTCGTTGGCAGCACTGTTGCAGCTGGTGATTCAAATCCTATTAGCCTGATTCACCAGAGACTATCATTATGAACATTAATGTACGTGTTACCGAGACATTTAACATGATTTGTGAGTTTTGTTAACTCCGACCCGAACATGACCATGACGCATGTAACTGCGTCGAAATATCAGGAGTCAACAAAACTGACAAATCACGGTAAATATCTCGGTAACACGAATAATAATATTCATAACCATGATAATTTTAAAATTGTATCATTATGTAGCTGTTAAAAATCGCCGATCGCCTATGCCAATAGTACCCAAGGTTCGGTTGATATTTCTAAGCCTCCACCAAGAAAACAAGCATCAAGTTAACCGCTAGAACCGAGAAATGTGTTAGCGTGGTCACGGCGGAGTTGTCGTGGAATCGGAGCGACTTACCCGGCGACAGCGAGCGCGGGTGGCGCGTCACTGTCAAACTGACAGTGACAGCTGACGTCTGGTTGGCGGGAACCGTCACGGACACCGGCGTTGACGCGAAGCTGGGAAGTCAACGGAGAATTGGAGATACTGTTACCCATTCAACGTGGACTGGTTGGTAGATGCCTTCTGCGCAGATCGTGGGTTCGATTCCCGTCCAAAACAAACACTAGTGTGACGCACATAAATTTTCGGTTTGTGAATGGGTGTTCATAAGTAATAAATTATTGTATTTACAAAAAAAAACCTAAATAATTATTAACTTAGGGGGTCCTGTTGCTCGCGTCCGTAGGTGTGTACCCTTTGATTCCCTACACGTACCCCCTGGGTGGTGCTAAAGGAGCAACCAAAAGTAGCAGTAGAACATTTACACAGTTCGTCCGGAGAGGTACTGCCACCACATCTGGAATCTGCCGCCAAGCAGTAGTGTTTTCATTACTGTGTTCCGGTGGAAGGGTGTGGCTGCCGGTGAAATCACATGCGCTTGAGAGTTATCATCCCCGTCTCGGGTGATGGACGCAGCAGGATGAATGCGACTCAGTAAAGATTTGGATCTCTCACTGAGTCGCGCGCATTACTGTTGTCATGGGCGAGGGTCACCACTTTCCATCAGGTGGGCCATCAGTCCGTTCCGCCACGCATTCACAAGAAAAAAAAAAACTAAACCTAATAATTAAAACTCACCCGGGTGCTTTGGCGGTGATATTGTAGTCACCAGGGAGCAGGAGTCGCCAGAAATATCCATCTTCCGTCGTCCGCACGGTGTGGTTCACATTCTCTACTATAATTTGAGCGTCCTGTAACAATAATTTACCTTTTGTCAAATTCAAAAGAAAGCTCAGAACTTTATAGCAGTTTTGACGGTTAAAAACTTGTCCACTAGACGTCAAAAAGGGTTTTTTTGTATGTTTGTTATCAACATACAAAAAGGGGGACAATACAGTCCACCGCGCTTGGCTAATGCGAGCTGCTGCGGGTACATTTGAGGGGTATTTAAACCCCAAAGCCCACTCCCGACTCCTCGACTCCCGCTTAAATTTCAAGGCTATTAGCAAAGTATTGCCCCCTCCATTTTGGTATCTTTTTGGCAGATCAGAGACTCTCGTTGTAAATAATCTATACTAATATTATAAAGCTGCAGTGTTTGTTTGTTTGTTTGAACGCGCTAATCTCTGGAACTACTGGTCCGATTTGAATGATTATTTCAGTGTTGGGTAGTCCATTTATCGAGGAAGGCTATAGGCTATGTTTATTTATTTCAAAATTAGGGATCCGTAATAAAATTGCTATTTTATAACACAAGGTGTAAAATCGAAAACCTATTTTTGCGTGCGCTGTTTCACGGAAACGAGAAAAACGCGGGTGAAACCGCGGGGCACAGCTAGTGACAATATAAATACCATGAGATATGAGGTATGAGGTATAATTATTATATTTGTATTCAAGAACGCACCTGGCTTTGCAAGCAAGATAATTACAGACTTATTATAGAAATACATATAATAAAACAACGATTAAAAAAGAAACGAAACAGTTATAAAGTAAAAATAATGACATTATAAACTGTTTGACGTGAAAATTAAATCACATAATGTCGCACTTAACATTTATTGGCAAATAAAATAACTATATTTCAACGTAGACATTTATCACTCAATTAAATACAAATTTTAATAATTGACGTAAATATTTCAATCATTATTAGTATAAAAGAGAAAAACGAACTTATAATCTAATTTTTTTTTTATGTGAATGAGTGACGGAGCGAGCTGAGGGCCCACCTGATGGTAAGCGGTGACCCTCGCCCATGACAACAGTAATGCGCGCGACTCAGTATAAGATCCAAATCTTTATTGAGTCGCATTCATCCCGCTGCGTCCGTCACCCGAGACGGGGATACGTCTCATGCGCATATGATTTCACCGGCAGCCACACCCTTCCACCGGAACACAGTAATGCAACCACTACTGCTTGGCGGCAGATTCCAGGTGTGGTGGAAGTACTTCTCCGGACAAACTTGGCACAAGTTCTAGTGCTACTTTTGGTTGCTTCTTTAGTACCACCTAATAATATTTATATGATTTTAGTGTGAGATATAACAATGGCCCAAAAATTGTTTTCAATATTGTGTTATCAACTAAAAAACCCTGTGAAGACAATAAATGATTTAGTATTGAGTATTGAGCACTTACCTTGACAGGGTTCCCATCCTCATCCACCACGGTCCCCTTGATCCCGATATGCACCTTCTCCATAAAAGCGAGCAGAGGTTCCCTGTTCATTTGCCAATAGTCTGCCAGTTCTGACGCAGGCGGGTATTTGCAGCATGACAGCTCAAATGTCACTTCATAGCAATTCGAGTGGAGATAGTTGAAGTCTTGCATACCACCTGAGAAGAAGATACAGTTTGCTCACACATGATGATAAATGTATTTTTTTTATGCTACTTAAGCTTGTCAAATTCAAAGTCAAACTCATTTATTCCTTTAGATCTCAAGTATCATCAGGACACGTAAAATTTTACACATGCATGTAAAATTTGTACGTTATTTGCTCGTCCCGTCACTCTTGTCCCATAAAAAACTATCAGATAAGTTAAACAGTCCGCTGGTCCAGTACCTTGCACAGAGTACCAGTGGGCGCCGTTAGTGACCCCCTTGTCAAAGATCTCGGGGGGGCACTTGTTGCCAGCGCGCATGTCCGCGTGCTTCGACGCGTACGTGTCCGCGAGCTCCTTGAACAACGCGTTATCGGGCGTGGGACTCTCCTCGCAGCAGTCCTTGCCGCTCCTACAAAGAACCGAAACAAAACAAGTGAATAATTCAAAATCTTAAATAGATAATAAATAAACGTTTACACACTCATACCTCTGCACTAGGATTCCCTGTCTCGCAGATGGCATGGACAAACACGGACACAACACATAAACAAAACACAAACTTTATGCTCTCCACACAAATTGTGCCCCGGCCGGGAATCAAACCCGGAACCCCTCGTTTCGAAGGTAGGCCTACTAAGCCACGGAGCCGTAGATATTTCTATGGTACAACTTCGTTACGCTATATGCACGCTATATACATATAGCGTAACGAATATGTATAAGTTCAATTTACGTAAATGTAAAAACTACCGCATTGGTGTAATTGTAAAGAGCTGATAACTATGAAACGGCTAGAACGAAGACATGTTTTTGATAAAACATATCTAAGAACCACCGCTAAAAAACCTGCTTTTAAATATAAAAAAAAACCCGCTCCCATAATGTACATGAAGTGTACATTAATATTACATCTATATTTTTAGCTTTCGATTATCGAAAATACCGTATTAACATTGGTATATCTGGAATAAGATGGATCTATCAGGAGCTACGAGTTTGAAGCCAAAAATACAACTCACTTGAGATCATCATAAGGATAGCTGGCCACCATAGCGCCCCCGTGAAGATTGCCTGACAGCACAAACTGACGTTTCATCACCCATTTCATCAGAGCCGTGGTCTCCGGCTGCCGGTGTTCGAACAGGTACTCCTCATCCTTGGTGCGGTGAGGGTCAAACTGATCGGGGAAGTCCCGGTTTAGGTCGACGCCTTTCGCGTTGTTTCTGCCCACGAAGTTAGGCAGAGATTCGCAATTGCCTTCCTGTAAACACATTTTTTATATATCCTACCCATTCTTTATAAATATACATTTAGATGTTTTAAATATTTTTTGATATATCCTACCCGCGCCAACTTCGCACGTTTGTACACTGTGTGTAACGTAAGGTCGTAAAATAATTCTGTACATCATTTTGATCTATCTCGTAAGGTTTAGGCAGCATCAGCAATGCAGCAATGCAACAGTTTCGTACTGAACTGACGGCGCTTCGGTGTTCATACAAAAATGGCTGCAATACGCTAAATCATAAATTACGAGGTAGATCAAAATGATGGTTTAACCAAAAATATGGTTTTATGAAATTATTAGTTACAAATTATTGAAGCTATCGGCTTTTCTCTACTATAATATGCTTTTATTATATATATAAACCTTCCGAAAAAATAAAAAATTGTGAAAACCGCATTAAAATCCTTTTTGTGGTTTAAAAGAAGTAAGCAGCGAAACAGACATACGAAAACAGCTACTTTACGTTACACTCTTTTGAGAAGAGCAAGAAGAAAGAAAAGAAAGAAATATATTTATTTTATTTTATTATAACATAAGTTGAATTGAACTTTAAAGAGGAATCTCATCTTTAAGGTTCAATTCAATAACTTACACAATAGGAACGTTTGACATTAATGTAAATATATATTATTCGTTACACAAATGTTTACCTAAGGTGGAAATACCCACTACCACATGTACTGTGAGGCCAGTAAAATATTGATGGTTGAAGCATACCAGACACGAGTTATTTTTATAGTTACGGGCAGAAGAAGTTCAATCTGAAAAAATATCTTAAAAACAAATATTATACCACCAAATTGATGACCTATAGAAGTTCGTTGAAAATACAATTTCAAAAAGATTAGACGAGAATTTAATTGGAGTGCGTGGTGGCCTAGGGGCATAGACGCCGACTTTCAATGTGAAGGTTGCTGGTTCAAACCCACAAACGAAACAATGAGCTTTTTCACTTCAAAAAAATTATTTGCGCAATACATGTCGTGAGAAAACCGGCATGTCTCAGAACCAAAAATTCGACGACATGTGACATCTACCAATCCCGATTGGGCTCCCGTGGTAGATCAGAGCCCATTCTCTCTCAATTATCGAGAGTAGGCCGGTGTCCCTGCAGTGGAAACATTAGAGGCTGGTACGGTACGGTAGACGAGTATTCGTAATAATGACTCGTACTGATAACGCAGGGGGTTTTTAATTAAGTGAAGTATTTTTATTCTATTCTTATCTCATTATTTATTTTATGAAAAGGTATTAAAAGGGGATTTCCCAAACCACGATAAGAATACTAATATTTATATAACATTTTTATCTTCAAAAATGTATCTGTCCCATTTTTAACATCTCATTAAAATAATATGGCCCAGAAACTAATTAAAGCAAGATAAAAATATATTTTTAGAATGTTTCGATTATGTTTCAATTCCTTTAAGGTTCAATTAAGCTTGACAAGTTTCAATTCAAATAAATATCATTAGGTCATTGTTTTGCACCACCCATAATGCAAGATCAGTGACCTCAATACTCGTGCAAGTCTTATGCACTTATTGATAAGCAGGTCAGTTCATGAGATATAATAATGATAATACCTTTCAAGAAACACACTCTGAACCAACATCAGAACCGCAGAATATTATTATTATTTAAAATGGTTCGACGGATTTCTCTCATATATTTCGTTGTATTCGTAATGGTCAAGATATGGTTTGTATAAATTTACGGGAAATTAAAGAAAAACTCAAACTGCGTTTTTCTATAGGATTTCTTTGTTCTTCATTCTTTCACAAATTGTGACTCAAGATAGGAAAACATGTGTTGGTGCTAGTGTTTTAGAGTATACATATATATGTAAGATCACGCAAATCATGATTACGTTCATGCATTGAACCCATTTCCCTAGTTACTCGGTCTGTTACGCAATCCACTATGCCATTAAGGTCAACTGCAATCATTACAATTATCATAAAACTAAAGAACTCAATCAATGTTGCAATTTCCACCTTCAAGTGATCTAGATAATCTTATTATATCTTATTAGTATAAAGCAGTGATCTCCAAAGTATGGGTCGCGACCCACCAATGGCAAGCGAAGATTGGGTGGGCCCTAAAAAATAGAACGATACATCGACCGAGATTACGAGCGGGCGATTACTGAGGGATGGCAAGTTCGGGGGACTTTTTCGATTGGAACGTTTTTCCTTGTTTGAACAGACCTGCATTATATATTGTAGTTATGCCCCTTTTCAACCGAGAGATGAATCCCGAAGTTTTTGTTGTGTGGGTCGCGTTCCAGTCAACTTTGGGAACCTCTGGTATTTATTTATTTATTTACTTATTTATTTATTTATAAGATCACCAACATAGTGTACATTAATATAACAAATTAATAAATCATTCAATTACATTAAACAAACCGAATGCCACTACACTTATAGGTGACGACAACAAGTAATGGGATAAAAGCGAGTAACAGAAAAAAATGAATTATATAAAAAAAGCAATATTACAATTATTAAAAACAATATATGAAAATAACAATATTAAATAAATTGACCAGGAATGTAAATATTTATTATTTAGTAAATTAATTTTGAATAAAATAATGAAAAAAGAAAATCAGACATAAAAATTAAAAATTAAATTAAAAAGAGAAATAATCAAATCACTTAATTATAAATTACATTTAATCAAGAGTCAAACTTTTCTTAAAATTATGCACACCTCCAGAAAACAAGTCTACTCCTTTACTTTTAGCCACACTGTTGTATTGGCGAACTAGTCTGTTAAGAGGGGCATTAAGTCCAAGGTTGGTCTTACATGAATCCATCTGGAAAACATTAAAACAAGAGGCTCTAGGCAACCTTGAAGGAGCAGAAAAGTTAAGGGCGGCTAAAAGCTCAGGAGCATCCAGGAAGCCGTTTGCAAGCTTAAAAAGAAACATAGTATCTAGCATGTGCCTTCGCTCAGAGAGAGTGGTCATATGAAAATAGTGCAAGCGTTCAGCATAACTAAGCAGGGTTTTACCCTTGTAACAGGAATAAGTGAGGTGCCACAAAAATCTTTTTTGCACGCTTTCAAGTCTGGTTGAATACACTGAATAGAATGGATTCCAAGCTACGCTACAATATTCGAGACCACTTCTAACAAGGGAATTGAATAAAAGTATTTTGATGCTAGGAGCCTTAAAATCTCTGCAGTTTCTTAATACAAATCCAAGGCACCTAAAGGCTCTCGCAACAATAGCATCAATGTGCAGATTAAGGCGCAGCCCACTATCAAGTATTACACCTAAATCTTTGGTATGATCCAACCGGAGTAACGTCTCATTATTAAGAGAATACCTTAATGCTAGGTCCCTTTTACTCCTAGTGAATCTCATATAAAAGCATTTTTTGGTGTTCAAACTCATTCCATTATTTATGCACCACTTATTTAAACGGCACAAATCCTCCTGAAGCAAATTCGCATCAGAAATATCATCAACCACCCTCGAAAATTTTAGGTCATCAGCATACAAATAGAAATCTGAATACTGAAAGCAACTGTTAATATCATTGATGAAAACATTGAAAAATAAGGGGCCTAAGTGTGAGCCCTGAGGCACACCCGAGGTTCCTAGAAATGGGTCAGAAGAAAATCCGTTAGCCACGACTCTGGACGCTCTTCCGGTTAGATACGATCGACACCAAGACAGTAAAGTTCCAGACAAACCCAGAGCAGAAAGCTTGCAAAGTAAGACTTCGTGGCGAACTCGATCGAATGCCTTGCTAAAGTCTGTATAGATCGCATCGACAGAAGAGCGTTTATCCAGAGACAAGGACACATTATTGAGAAAGGAGACAAGATTCGTAGCTGTTGACTTAGATTTGACAAAACCGTGCTGATGTGGAGAAATAAGATTTTTAAAATGCCAAGACAAAATAGGATGTAACAACTGTTCGAAGATCTTAGAAAAAACGGGCAATATAGAAATTGGTCTGTAATTCTTTACCTGTTCCTCATCACCTTCCTTGAAAAGCGGTATCACTAAGGCCTCTTTCCACAAAGAAGGAAAGATACCCGTTTCTAGCGACATATTGAACACCAAGCACAGAGGATGTGCCAATACCGTGGCGCACTTAGCCGCGAAAACAGACGGAAGCCCATCAGAACCGGCACCCTTAAAATGATCAAGTCTTTTTAACGCCCGAAGAACCTGGTCATCTTTAAACTTGATAGAACTCATAAAACTATGTGTATATGTTTCCAAGTATATGCTGTTACTATTAAATTGCTCCGCATTGTAGACAGAAGAAAAGTTCTTGGCAAAAAGATTACAGATATCACCCCCATTGCATGCTGCTTCGTCATCCAGATACATTCGGGCAGGATATTTACTGCGATTTTTTCTTTTATTTTTAATATATGACCAAAAAAGTCTAGGATTCGAGCGCATGTTAGTCTCCAGATGTATGATATACTCATTGTAACAGACGGCCATAAGGTCCTTAGAACGTTTCTTAGCCAAATCGAACGACACGCGGTCTAGTGGATTATTATTAAATTTACGAAGCTTTTGTTTGTACTTAAATTTTTCTCGTAATCTGTTTATAAGATCACGAGAAAACCAGATAGGATATTTTTTATTACGAGGTCGGGTCATAGGAATATGTTTTTTGATTACTGCACGAATGACTGTATAAAACAACAAGGACATCATCCACATTAGAGACACCATTAAATTCATCCTCCCAGCACAACTCATTTAGCTCAGCTATAATCTTGACGTAGTCTCCCTTGTGAAAACAAAATTGTGATTTTTCGTTATATGAAAGACTTTGAGTATGATCAAACAAAACTTGAAAATGCAAAGGCGGGTGTAGAGGATCAATATTAGAAAGTGGATCGTTGTCTATCATAAGATTATTAATTCTACAGTTACTGAAAACGAGGTCAAGTATCCTATTTTTGCTATTTTTAATCAAGTTAAATTGGGTTAAGTCATTAAGTAAAGCAAAGTCAACAAGCATCTTAGAGTACAAACTATTATCATTTATTACACTATTATCGTTTAAAATGTTCCAGTCGATGGTGCCTAAGTTAAAGTCGCCAACAAAGATCACGTTGTCCATGCCAACCTGCTCCACCACTCTATTGGAATTAGACAAGAATTCATCTAAGATATGGCGCTGGATGGGGGGAGGCAAATAAGCGGCACAAATATGTAACTTATTCGATTTACTCAGTCCGGAATATCGAAGCTCAACCTCAACCCAGATGTCTTCGCATTTAGACTCATGGTTCTGTAAACGGCGAGAGTTCAAACGGTTGGAAACTGCTATAAGGACGCCCCCTCCATTTTTTCTGCTGTGGAATCCGCTGGTTTCCCTATCTCTCCTATAAACGTTATAGCGACCATCAAACAACTCCGAATCGAAAACACTGCTATTCAACCATGTCTCACTCAAGATTACAATATCATGATCATGACATATTGAATTATTAAAGAATTCTGTTGTTTTGGATCTTAACCCTCTAACATTTTGGTAATAAATATTTAACATTGAAAAAATAATAATAATAACAATAAAGAGCAAAGCAATTAACTACAAAAATTTAAAGAGAAAAAAAAAAAAATAATAATAATAAACAAAAATAAAATATTGTATAAAGCAATGTCGCTGTCGCGGAGAAACACTCCGCTAACTTCTAAACCACGCAACGGATTCATATATGGCAGTGTTTTTCAACTTCTGAGTCGCGACTCCCTGGGGTGTCGCGGAGCCTTTTTAGGGGGGTCGCGAAGATTCTATAGAAGAGTTGCAAAAAGTTGGGAAAGCTACTGTAGTAAAAAATGTATTTATCCGAACCCTAATTATGGAAATAAATGTTGAACATGCAGATGTTGGATTGAATATTTGTCACAAAATAAAATACATGAAAAAAAGCAAAGGGTAGGTCGCGAAATATTTATTCGTACTACAGGGGCCATGTCAGGAAATAGGTCGAAAAACACTGATATACGGTTTTCACTACAGTTTATAGATTTTATTTCCGGAATATTAATGTCTAATACATGCATGTTATAGTAAAGAAAAGCCGAAAATTTTAATGATTTGTAATGATAATGTATAACATATTTTTGGGCGCTGACTAAACCTTAAGAGATAGATTAAAATGATGTACTGCGGAATTGTATTATGACCTATGACACAGACACTATACAAATGTGCGAAGTCGGGGCGGGTAGCTAGTAATAACAATCTATTCTACCGGATCGGAAACTATTTTCCGTGTCAGGCGGCATTGCACAGTGGAATGTGCGAGATAATTTGTAACGCAATTTAATAATGTATGTCATTCATAAAAACTAGTTAGGCGGCTTGATCAGTAGGTATTTCATTAATGGTATTAGATAAATAAATATTTATAAGCATCTCACGAGAGCATCTCATGAGAGCGTGGTGGTCCAGGGACACAGACGCCGACTTTCAATCTGAAGGTCGCTGGTTCAAATCCACACGTGCACCAATGGGTTTTTTCACTTGAAAAATTTATGTGCGCAATACCACGTTCTCGAAACGGTGACGGAAAACATCGTGAGGAAACCAGCATGTCTTAGAACCAAAAATTCGATGATATGTGACATCTACCAATCCGGATTGGGCTCCCGTGGTAGATTAGAGCCCATTCACTCTCAATTATCGAGAGTAGGCCGGTGTCCCTGCAGTGGGAACATTAGAGGCTGGTACGGTAAGCATCTCACACAGCGCCATCTAGCCCCAGACTAAGCATTGTACAATCGGATTAGGCAGACAAAAGAAACATCTCTGTTAGTCACATGAGTATTTGTCTGGGGGAATCAAACCCACACCACAAGGCAGAGCTACTACTGACTGATCTGCAATAAATATTTATTAAATCATAAGTATGTCATTGTTTGAGTTAACAAGATAATTATCACGATTTTTGGGTTATGTTGACTACATGTAGACTAGACCCTTAGGATTGGTCAGGTTGTGCAAAAACAGAAAAAAACATGACATGTTACATGGTGATAATAAAATGTAAAAAATTTGAGTTTGAGTTTCAAACATTTCTTGTTTTTTTGCACAAAAATGCTTGTCTTAGCTGGGAATCAAATTCACAATATACAGTGCAGAAGTCAGAGCTACTACCAACTGCGGGTCTATGAGTTATAGAATCTCGAATAGGTTTTAAAGTAATTATATGTATACCTGGTACTAATATATACATAAATCATTTCCTGTTTGTTAGTATCACTAAAACTCTAAAAAGGTTTCGACTGATTTAGCTGTTTTCTTGCCTGGAAGAACTGGATGTGCATTTATCAATGGAATTTTTGCCAACTAAGTTGTTTGACAGCCGATTGTCAAATTATGAATCAAAACAGGAAAACATGCAGATGTTTTAAAAACAGGTAATAGGCAGCTTTACCTAAATATGTTTTTAATATTTTTTTCCATGTTATGTTTGTATGCCACACAGGAACACAAGACAAACACCCAAGACCCAAGAACAAACTTCATGCTCACTACACAGTGTGCCCCGGCTGGGAATCGAACCTGGGACTCCTCGCTTCGAAGGCAGGGCTACTACCAACTAAGCCACGGAACCGTCTACTAGTACTTGTGTACAATGTGGTCACCTGTAATTGAGGGAGCACATTGGCTTCAGTATTTGTAAATATATTTTAGTAAGACTGTGATACAATAAAATAAATAAATAAGTATTTATTGTAAACATAGTATAGACCTTTACCTATATGACACTTTATCTGCTCACAAATATGGTTACTTGTGTGTGTAAAATTTGACATTGCTTACTTGATGCATACTTAAGATCTAAAAGAATAAATGAGTTTATCTCTGAACAACACCTGAAGTCTAGTACTTAGTACTGTTGATTTACTTAGTACCTACATAAGTATTCTTTTTATAAAAATGACTGTTAGACAAATATTTGATTCACAAAATATACAAAACTCTTTCTTACCTCACTATGCTCAAAGCCATCAGGGTTCAGTGAAGGCATCAGGTGTATATCCGTTGTATTCAAAAGTTTCGTGACTCTGCTATCTTTACCATAATTTAACAGTAAATACTGTGCTAAGTAAACAACCAATTCTCGACCCACACTTTCATCGCCGTGCATATTAGCAACGTACTTGAAAGCCGGGCGGTCGGCATGGTGTGATGTCACACCTTGAGTTAGCTGGAGCACCGTCAAATCTCGCCCTTCGACGGACTTTCCAATCGAGTACGTATTCACCAAATCCGGGTAAGACTTCTCAAATTGCTTGAATAACTTCACTAAATCATCGTACTTCGTGTACTTTGGATGGTCGAGGAAAGACTCGTCGTCTTCCTCTACAGAACGAAGGGCGCACTCGCTGATAAATAAAGAAATTATCGCCAAAACACACGTATGAAAGTATAGACCCATATTTGTAGTTCCGTCACAAATTGAAAGGCTCTATTTAAGTCGAAATGTAAACACTGTTTATCGCGTAATCATTGTACGAGAAAGCATCGTTAACTGTTAAATGTTAATTAAAAGTGATACTTAAAATAAGTAAAATAATAAATACTGATTACAAGTTACATTTGCATGCACGACTGACTGACAAAACTAACTAAACTGACTGAATGTGAATTGTGAATGTTCATTTCTGATTATGAATCACCATTCAGCCATTCACCTGATTCACCGACAACCAAGACTAGTCTCAGTTTCAGTTGCCAGATGATATGTGGTTAATCTTACGAACTATAAAATAGATGCTGTAAGCAGCTAAACTCTATAATCAATTAACAAGTGACTAGACATAGATTGACATAGCAAACATTAACTGTCTAAAAATAAATGGTCCTTTTTGATTTATAGGGTTTGGCAGTGATAGATCAAAAATCTTATAAAAACCAACGACCATTATGTAATCACATTTAAAATTTATGGTTTATACCAGGATTTCGAAAAAACAACGTAGTTTCATCTTGGATTAACTTTATCGAAATATGTTATAAAAATATGTTAGTTAACGACAAAGTTGTCAACAAAACTTTGTTTTTACTATAGTGCAAACAAGGATCCTAAGGTATGAAGAAGACAGAAGAAATTCAAATTTGGAACTTTTAATATCTATCTGGCATTACTGCCATAATATGACATAAATTACTTTGACACTCTTGACAGCATTCATATGTATATGTACAAATAATGTAAAGCTTTTTTTTTTTTAAATTTCGGGTATGGCAACACTGCTGATTGACAGTGACAGGAGGACAGACACAATCATAAGACCAGCGAACCATCTGTTATTTTAACTATAACTAAAATTCGATAAAGTTAACTATATTATCCTGTAAAATGAGTATTCAACCAATCCAATATTTACCTGGCTACTATAAATAAGTGGTACGAGAATTATTTGTGATGGACGGCGTGAGAACAGACGGTGAAATGAGTCGCCGTGCCGGGGAAGTTTTTAGGCGAATAAACCGCTTTGTCGTCGGTCCAATGACCAGAAAGAAAATGGTAATAATAGTACTCGTCGCTGTATTTCTCATACTCTACGTTGGGCCTACTATGATGAGTTGGCTCTTCAATACTGAGGACGTTTCGAGCCATCAAAACGTATGTCAGAATAACTTTCTATCTCCTTTCGAAGGCGCTCTGAGCGAATACGACGCGTATTTGAGACACGAGACTTCAGCTACTTTGTCTTCCCTGAGCCACAATTACGTGCCTTATGTTGGCAATGGACTGCTAGGCTTAGCTTTAGAACACGACTCTCACCTTAATATAAAATATGCTCGTACACTGTCTTTACCTGTATACTATCACCCTTTGTACATTGTAGATGACTATGATATGAAAGAATTTACTGTAGCTGACTATAAGAATGGAATAATTAATAGGTTTCAGTGTTCAAACAGTGGACTGCAGGTTTCATATCAATATTATGCACACAGGACTATTCCATCACTGTTTGTACAAGAAATCTTGATAAATAATCCTACAACCAAAGAGAAGACCTTACAGTTGTCTGCACCAAGAGTGTCCGAATGGCCAACAGCTGTGAAACAAACAATAAAACTTCACCAAGGAGTTGACTCAAAAGAGTATGAAGTTATTACAGGTATTATTCCTATACCAGACAGTGATAATATCATTGCTGTTGCAGTGGTATGCCGCAAGCTAAGCAACACTATTGTGGTAGAAGCAAGAGATGGTCTGGACTTGCTTATTCTGACTACAGTGCAGTATAGCAAACCTATTAATAAAGCAGATTATGCTAAGCACAAAGATATTGTAGAAAAAAAAGCTATAACTGAAATGGAAAAAGTCATAGCTTTAACAGTAGACCGCCCTGCTGTTAGACAATTAAGAGAAAACCATGCTAGAGTGTGGACTGGCCTCTGGTACACAGGCTTCTACATCTCTGATTCCAAAGCTGAAGGCATCATCAATGGAGACCGAATAAATGCTACAATTTATGCAATCCTATCACAAGTGCGAAGTTATGAACATGAGGAGCATATAAAACCGAACACAAAATCTGAGCTATTACGTACATTGACTTATTCTGAAGGGTGTTATGAAGGACACTCAACACTAGATGCATTTAATTTATGGAAGCCATTGAATTCTTTAGCAAATCTGAACGCCGTAGCTAGTGTATGGCTGTTGACTTTGGAAAAACTAGGCTGTCACAATCTCTTAAAAGCAGGAGCGAGTGGAGTCAACCAAGCTATGATATTGAGCTTTGGAAGCTTACGTTTCAGCAACCAACATTTAGAGTACAACATCCACCCTTCAAAACTGCACAGAGACTTCTTGTTCCGTCGTGTGAACTATGGCAACATGACACATGTGAACATCAGTGTTATAGTCCAAGATGATAACAAAGCGGCTATATTTGTTGCCTTAGACCGCTCCGACAAGTATTACTATGCTTGTGATGCTGGATGCTTGGACTCTCCAGTACAATTAGGACCGTACCGGAAGTACTTCCCGGTAAAACTGACTGAGCCATTGACAGCTGTCCTGTATATTACTGCTGATAAGCAGCATATGGAGGATTTAAGGCATGCTATTCACGTCAAAGAGGTTGTAGAGGCGCCTCCTCATGAGCACCATGTCATAGCGTTACACAAACACGGACACAGCTTAGGAGGTTTGAATCCAATGTTCTGGATTTCAATAATACTTTTAATAGTAGTCTTCCATTTATTCCTATGTAGAATTATCATGAATGAGTTTTGTGACAGTGGAGTTAATTATCGGAGACTCTATAATAAACCCTGAATGGTCTTCAATGAGAATTTGGGTATGTTTGTTGCCTTAACAAGTGCTTTGTTAGGTCAGCGGTGTGATTGCGTGTTTATGCACATATTTGTATTCGATGATATTTTTTGAGTTTGCACAAATTTTATTGATTATTCTCGTCTACCCCCAATACGCCAAAAGGGTACAGATAAAAAAATGTGGCAATGATCTCTATCAATTGCAATTATTTTTAATGATTTACAAGTATTATAGTTAGCTAAGGTTTGCAGTCTGATCAAATCACTCCACGCCTCACCGCAGGGCAAAGCAGGGCACTTTTCACCTTGTGCGATACACCATGGGAACACGGATACACGGGTAAACTCATTGTCGCTGTTTTATAACGAGTTTCCGCCAGTGGAATAAATTATTTCAAAATCCGACGGCTGCAAAACGGCCAAAAGTTATTTGATCGACTATCTGACCCAGTGACCTTCGTATCACCTAAAAATGTACAATATTTGATTGTAATTACCAGATCAAGCTGTTCTTTTACTAGTTTTATCTTCTAAACCAGTAATGAGGCGATAAAAAAAAGACGAGTCGAGCGATTTTCGAGTTTTTGGGTGAAAAGCACGACATGTATTGATTAGGCAATACAAAAATTTATTAATATCCATATAGTCCCGGTATATTGAAGACAATAATTATTTTTCAAATTATGTCTATTAATTTACTCAGTTTTTTAGTAAAACAACTTTCTCTATATCAACTTAAAACTACTTTTATGCCGATTAACCATAATCATAATGGGTGACGGCAATTAAAACAGCTGATAAAATGAGGCTTTTTATGCTATTCTAAAAGACATAATGACACTGACGATGTTTCTTGATTTAGGGCCTTATTGCCTAGAACCTAAGTAACATATTTGTTAGGTATATCTAGATAGGTCGTGACAATTTTCATACTTAGTAAGTCTAGTCCAAAATACGCCTGCAATTGCAGAGGAAAATAGGCAGATAATCGAATTCATACTCGTAACAAATGTGGTTTGGAAAGTCACGAAAATGATCAGGGAATGTTGAATAGGCTGAATTTCTTGTTCATTGTTAGTAGTCTCGTTAAAAAGCATGAAAACTTAGTCTCAGTAGGGTCGTTTTCATCAAATTTAGGAATATGAATCCGTGGGTTACAACGGGAGCTACACTAACCTTGTTTAGTCCACGTATATTGTTCTGTATGTTCATTTTTATATCTATTCATACTTTTCATTGAATAGAAACATTAGTTATAATTATTTATAAATACTTATATCAATTATTTACCATTAAATTGACGTATAGCTGCTATAGGCAATGCTGCTGTATGATGGCATTATCAACGTTAAGCGGCTGTACAGTGGCATTGTCGGTCAATAATTACTTGAATAGCATACTTCCGTTAACACTCGGAACCTGAAACCTACAGCTAATTCGTCATCGCCTTATCCTCGGGCATCTTAGGCAAAATTCGACCGATCGCACTAAAGTATTGTATGTAAAAATAAATCGTACCGTTGGGTCATCGGATGATTGGTCGTAACAATCGTTAGTGTGAGTTTTGTTCTTTTTACATACGTTCAGTGCGATCGGCCAACTTTGACTGACAAGAATCCTCCGATCTTGATAAATGTACGCGTTCCGTTAGACCAAATAATTATATTTCCATAAATTATTGGGCTAACGGAACGCGATAGAATACGCTAGAAACATTAGTTAGCTCAGCAAAGTTAGTATAGCACGCCGTGGCCTGCGGTTTACATGTATTTCTATTTATGTGTAAATAAATAATATTATATGTTAATATTGTAATAATCTGTTAAGAATGTGGTGTATATTTTTTAAAATAAATTCGTTCATGTTATTCCTAAATGTTTTATTGCAAATCCCCTTGTGTATTATAAAAAGTTAAAAACGAATAAAAGGCAATAAAGATTTTAATCATAATTAATTTATTTACAAAAAATATTAATAAGACAAGGCACTTTACGGTGATTAACTTTTGGACACTAATTAGGCAGGTATTTAATCCCGTCTGCAAATATGGAGGTACCTTAAATCTAGGAACTAGAAAGTCAAGGTATGATAGTAACCCAGCTACTAACTGTCCCGTTCGAGTTGATTCAGACAAACTGAGCTGAGTTCACGGGTTTGGCGACACAGGGAATCTTAGTGCAGGGGAAGAGTAAGCGTTTGTATATTATCTAACAAACAATAAAAATACAATTGGTGATACGGAACACTCGTGCGAGTCCGAACTTAATCAGTTTCTTTAATATGTACATTCCTTGTTATACTCTCATTTAGGAACAAAAGCTACACATTTTTTTGTTATTCATTATAGGTACCACACCATTTGCCAGACGATAAATACCAATCATCATAATCTATATTTACTAACATCACAATTATTACATCAGGCACTTTAGCTACATTTCCAAAATATCGCTGTCATAAATATTCGGGGAAAGGCAACTCAACAATTTGGGCCCAATGATGCTTGCATTACCCTGAAAGACTCCCAGACTACGGCCTACGCTCAATCTCAAAAAGGTTTGAATGTGAAGGACGGGGGCGGCGTTAGAAATTGCGAGACTCGGCGACAGATCTTTGCAACCCTTGACCTATGAGGAATTTATAAATTGGAAGTACATATAGCTACTGGTAATCAGTCAGCATTTCCGTTAGGACAGCTTTTTTACAAACAAAAGTTGTTCTGCGCGGGTGCGAGGCCCCTACAAAAGGTCCCAAGCGGTTGTCCTTGTCAGCCCCTAAGGCCGCCAGTTTTTGGACATACAAACACAGAGACAATAGTTATCTCTTTTGCACAAAATGCGTATATATCTTTCTGTCTTCATCAGTATAGGTGCTGTGTTTCATCTGTATGTGGAACAGTTTTTGTTAATATAATGTTTAACAAGGCAACTATTTAAATGAATGCTTCAAAATCAACTTGTAAATAAAGATTTAAACAACACATTTTAGTAAACGGATATCCAAATTTTAGCCGTAAATATAAGGTAAGAAGCGACTCCCTATTATTCATCCTTAAAGGGTGCAATTTCTCCATGAAATCTCTCTGGAACATATTTTTTTATATATTTCTTTAAGGTTTGGTAGTTACTATCTAGCATACAATGGGACAGTTGGGACATTTAATTCCCAATCACCCCACTAAGTAGAAAAAGTGGATACTCTTTTGCATAGCCCAGAGATTGTGTTCTACCTGAGTTGCCATTCCCATTTTGTAAAATCAATACATTATCTTGTTTCAATAAATTGAGAAATATACAAAATTATTACAATAGGAGTTTTACTTATAAATAATATACAAAGGTACATAAAAGAATGATTCAGTATACATTTTGAACTATACAGACACAGGTAAATGATGCTCGAATAACTTTTTTTTTCCTTAAAAAGATAATTTGGAGGCCTAATTTTTACAATTCCTAAACTTTCAATGTAACTTTAAGGCAATATTATTTATTTACGATAAACATGGTTTTTATATTTTACATAATTTTTTAACCTCATCATTGCTAAGACTCGCAGCAAAAATACAATAGTACACATCACATATGTCATTGGCTTTAATGAAAATACCTACTTACTCTAAAGAAGCTTGTACAGGGTGTTTCAAAAAAATTGTCACGAATTAAAGTTTTTAGTTTTCGTATCTAATTACACAAACTATATAAAGTATTCTGCGTAACACCCTGTACAAGTACAATTGAAATAACTTAAGAAACCGTAAAAATATCTAGACGATGCAGATCTTACAAGTAAAATGAGTTAAATATGGTTAATAGAAAGAATTCAGTCATCTAAAATAAAAATTGAATTACCTAAAATATAACGCATCATATACTATGAAGTTACTTTCGAAAATAGTACCGTACTTTACTTTAGTACTACGAAAGTACAAAAATGGAAATGTACTATCAATTTCCATTTTTGTACTATCGTAGTCCGTATGCACTACATACAGAACAGATACAGGGTTATGCTACTATAATCTAGTTCTCGTTGTAAAATATGTAGTTTGAGAGATCATTACAATATAAATATTCTGGTGCTTACGCAGTCCCATAACTTTAAGTACCACTTAAGCACAGTCGCTATTAAGAATTGCAACTACATGCTACGCGACTTTTGTTTACCATAAGTGCCACTTATAGTTACGGGACTGTTGGTAAAATAAATCTATGTTATCTTTAAAAGAGAGAGACAAAAGATACAAATGTAGTAAGTAGATATATATTTCTGTTAGTAGTAAATTTCTTTAAAATTTTAGTGATTTAATGTCAAAGAAAACTCATGTATTTTTTTATTGATGATAAACTCATATGCAGCAAAAAGTCATTACAAATTTGACAAAATCGGTTGCAACACTCTCTTTTCTAAATAACATAAAAGTAGCACATGATATAAAATTTAATAAAAAAATATTTTTGGCAAATTTCATATAGTTTTAGACGAATATGTACTTCATTGTACAAAATTATATTATGCATGGTTATAATGAGTCGTGTGGAAGTTTGTTAGATATGAGATGTAATATTAATATAAACATATACAGCGTGGTCTGTATACAGATGTTAGGAACCTTACATCACTCACCTCCTTGCTGCTTATTTGGACATAATATTTGGACCACCCTGTTGCTATCACTTAATTGAACAATACAAAATTATGGCTATAATTTTAATAACTACGAAATTGATTAGTCTAGCTATGGAAACATTTATATGAATCATTAAAAAAACCTATGTTTGTTTTATAAATTGTCATTTTGCTTGTGCGTGTTTGAGAATGTTGATTTATAGAAATATCTGAAAAAAACAAACAGACATATAAAAAAAATATTCATGTACATTTTACACAGCGCCATCTTGCTTCAAAATAAGCATACGTAGCTTGTACTATGGGAACCAAATCACTGATAAAATACATAAATAAATAGTTTTTTTTTAATACTTATAAATTAAAACATATTACAACTCAGAGACAGAACAAACATCAATGTTCGTCACACAAATGCTAGTCCTGGGTGGGAATCGAACCCAGGACCTACAACTGAGCTATCTAATTCTTCTTCTTCCGTATGAGAACTCAGTTGTCTGAGATTTCAAGCCGTCTGACGACCTCTACCATAGCTTATCGTCTAGTAAAGCTGGGACGATATCTTAACGTACCCTGCGAAGCACAGAAGCGCTCGGCTCGCTCGGCGGCTCTTCACGTACCCCCTGGGTGGAGCAACAAAAAGTAGCAGTAGAAGTTCGCCCGGAGAAGTGCTGCGTCCACCCTTGTTAATCTGCCAAGCAGTAGTGCACTAGCATTGCTGTTCCAGTGGATGGGTGTGGGTGCCGGTGAAATTACTGAATTGTTTGATTTAGAAGATATGTATGGTCAACTCACGTCACAGCTCCTCGTAAAACGCGAGGCGGGTTTTGGTCGAGCCCTGCTTGAGTTTTCTCAGCGTTGAGTACTTATTGTCACCCGACTGCGCCTGAAATGTCATTGTGAAAATCGATTGAAATCGATATAATAGGTGTGTGAATATGACTCCGCCCCTTTTTGTCAAAATAAAACACATTTGTTCGCTTACAAAATTAAAAAAAAAATTATTGAAAGTATGCTCCATCTGCAGCTACAACCTTCGCCCATCGTTCAGGTAGTTTTCGTATTCCTTGCTGGAAGAAGTCCTGGTCTTTTGAGCTTATCCAGTTGTCAATCCAAATTTTGATACTTTCACATGAAGTAAACTTTTCTCCAGTAAGGTCTGTCTGCATCGTCCGGAATAGGTGGTAATCCGAAGGAGCTATGTCTGGTGAATATGGCGGGTGGGGTAACACTTCCCAGTCCTGTCCCTCTAAATATCTTTTTACGACTTCTGCGGTATGCGGTTTGGCATTGTCATGCTGAAGAACTAATTTGTTATGTCTATTCACCCATTCTGGTCGTTTTTCTTCTATGGCTCGCTTCAAACGCATTAGTTGTCGTCGGTAAACTTCTCCATTAATAGTTTCAGAGGGTTTGAGCAACTCATAATATACAATACCTTTCTGATCCCACCAAATACAGAGCATGACCTTGGCACAGTGAATATTTATTTTTGGCTGTGATGGGCCTGGTTCGCCTGGTTTCACCCAAGCTTTTTTGCGTTTAGGATTTTCGTAGTGTATCCATTTTTCGTCTCCTGTGACTATCCGATGCAAAAATCCTTTTCTTTGCTGTCTTTGAAGCAGCATTTCACAAATGGTTTTCCGACGTTCCATGTCTCTTTCTTTTAAATCATGTGGAACCCAGTCACCGGCTTTTTGAATCATTCCCATCATTTGTAAACGCTTTGCAACAGTTGAACGATCAACATTTAATGTTGCAGCTAATTCTGATTGAGTTTGGCAAGAATCTTCCGCCAATAATGCTTCCAATTCAGCATCTTCAAATTTTTTTGGTGGTTTTCCATGTTCTTTATCCTCAGTACTAAAATCGTTATTTTGAAATCGTCGAAACCATTCCTTGCAAGTTGTATTAGACGGAGCATGCTCACCATAAATCTCCACAAGCAAACGATAAGTTTCCGCTGCAGTTTTCTTCGCAATAAAATAATGTAATAACACTTCCCGCAAATGACGTTTATTTGGAATAAAAACCGACATTTTCGAAAAGGTGAAAACAATTGTTGCTTACACTTCAACCAAATATCATAAAATGCGTTAGATAGCTGACATTCAGTACTATCGAATACAAGTATGGTCATTTATTAGTACACGTAAACAATACTAAAAACGACATCTGTTGAGAAAGGGCGGAGTCATATTCACACACCCAATACATTAGAAGACACAGTTTTTTTTTTTCAAGTTATCTTATTGTCTTGTTTCTGTGTTTGTCCATGCCATCTGCGACACAGGGAATCCTAGTGCAGAGGTATGAGTGTGTTAACGTTGTTATTCTTTTTTCGTTGTTAATAGTAACACCGGTACAAACTAGGCCATTTTTGTTAATTAGATTACAAAAATAATAAGATGACAAATAAGCCGGCAATTACCTTCCCTTCCTAAACGTTTATTTATTGTTGTTACCTGTGCCTCGTGCAAGCGGTCCAACGTAGCGGCGGTCTGGTCCACTCGAAGCACTGAGAACTCACAGCGGAGCTCATCCAACTGCTGCTGCAGGTGCTTCGACTTCGCCAGGTATTCCACCCTGAAATTATATGAAGATAAAAACCGGCCAAGTGCGAGACGGACTCACACGAAGCGTTCCGTACTATTATCGGCAGCTAAATTACAAGTGGCGCCATCTAGTTTCTTCATACGGAACTATATCCTAAAAATCACGTTTTTGTATGAGAGGGGGACTCTCTTAAATATTTTTTTTATTCTATTTTTTAGTGTTTGCTGTTATAGCGGCTACAGAAATAAATCACCTGTGAAAATTTCACGGTTCGTGAGATACAGCCTGGTGACAGACGGAGTCTTAATAATAGGGTCCCGTTTTACCCGTTGGGTACGGAACCCTAGGAAATCAATGTTTGTATGTTTGTTATCTATGCGTTCCGAAACCATTGATCAGATTATGATGATACTTTAGTAGGGTGTTGTGGGTGTTTGGATGTAGCAACACCATCAAACTTTATCGCCGATTTTATCATCATCAATTTTCTAAATTGCTTCCCGCTACGGAAGCGTAAAAAACGTATTAACGACAAAAAGAGAAAGGGAGTCACCTCTCCTTCTCTATCTCAATGGAGAGCCGGTGTATGTGGGGGTCCGCGTCGTCCGGCACCAGCTGGTACGAGTCGTGGTCGGGCTCCGGCGTGCGCGCGCCGTCCGCGCCCAGCTCCGCCGGCAGCGAGCACGTGGACGGGAACCCACCGCCTGCCGTGCACTGCAGCAGGGCAGAGTCCTGCCCACATCGCAATATCAATCAATAAATCATAATATACGAGAGTATAACATAAGAATTGTGACCTATATCCAATATAGACTTTGATAGCATCCAACCGATGTCCCCCAAACCGGTTTCATTATCATAACAGGAAACTGGACTGTATTGAGTTCTTAGTTCGAATAAATTGAGCATGGTGGCCAACGGGCACAGACGCCGACTTTCAATCTGAACGTCGCTGGTTCAAACCCACGCGTGCACCAATGAGTTTTTTCACTTGAAAAATTTATGTGCGCAATACCACGTTCTCGAAACGGTGACGGAAAACATCGTGAGGAAACATGTGATATCTACCAATACGGATTGGGCTCCCGTGGTAGATCAAAGCCCATTCACTCTCAATTATCGAGAGGTCCCTGTAGTGGGTACATTAGAGGCTAGTGCGGAAGTTGTAATAGTTCTGAACCTTAATTAATCCCAACTAACATATACAAGTTTTCGGCCGCGGCTTCGCTCCCGTTGCGTAGATTTTGACATCAATTCAATATTTATATAACGCAGGTTACACTCACAGGCTGCGTCTGATATCCGTTGCTCATTCCGTTGGTGCCGTTAGACATGCCGTTCGACATCGTTAAATAGTTCAGGAGTTGCTCCTTGCCCTGAAAATACATTATATTTACCAAATATTTCATTTTGAAACAACTATGTATACTTTGGGGAAGATACAACTTCCTGCAACACAGTTTTAAACTAACGCAGGAATCAGTGTTACAACCTTAAGGTGAATTTTGTATATAATTTATGTATATGTTTTTTATATATTGTAATATAATATTATATGTATATAATATGTTTTTGGAAATAGTTCCTCGATATATTTATGAATTATTATATAACTAAAAATGTATTATGTATGTATAAAATGGAAATAGCTACTTGAGGAATATAGGCATCAGATTCAACATTTAAAGGCTCATTGTACAGGCCAATCACTGTTTATATATCGTGCTATGACAAAATAATTGCCATAAAATTTTCCTTGCAGTTTTATTAAAACTGATAACTACATTCCGTTATAAGGGTTTAAAAACCAGTTAGTATGTGTTAGAACATGCTAACTGGTTTTTAAACCCCATGCATTAGCATGTGTTAGAACATGCTAACTGGTTTTTAAACCCCATGCATTAGCATGTGTTAGAACATGCTAACTGGTTTTTAAACCCCATGCATTAGCATGTGTTAGAACATGCTAACTGGTTTTTAAACCCCATGCATTAGCATGTGTTAGAACATGCTAACTGGTTTTTAAACCCCATGCATTAGCATGTGTTAGAACATGCTAACTGGTTTTTAAACCCCATGCATTAGCATGTGTTAGAACATGCTAACTGGTTTTTAAACCCCATGCATTGGCATGTGTTAGAACATGCTAACTGGTTTGGTGTAATTCACCTGCAGCCTGCTTCAACTATTCTCTGAAGTTCTAGAGGAAGTTACATGCAGTAAGACTCACGTTGGGAGGCAGGGAGCCATTACAGGTCCTAGATAGGAAGTTGAGGAGTTTCTCCTTGGCTTGCTTCTCCGCGGAGCGAGCGTGGAGTAATTCACGCGGCCTCTCAGCTTCAACTGCTTGCTTCTCTGACTTGTCACGAGTTCTAGAGGAAATTACATGTAAGACTCACGTTGGGAGGCAGGGAGCCATTACAGGTCCTAGATAGGAAGTTGAGGAGTTTCTCCTTGGCTTGCTTCTCCGCGGAGCGAGCGTGGAGTAATTCGCCCCGCAGCCTCTCAGCTTCCGCTGCTCGCTTCTCCGACTCCTCGACCAGACGGGCGGTCAGGTACTCTGCTTCGCGGGTCTTGCGCTCCAAGTGCACCTACCAATAAAAAACAAGTATTGAGTTGGGACACTAAATAGTTTTTGCTGTTAACTATTATAGATACCGAATTATTTTTCACCATTAGAATCTTACATTATCCTTAATGAACGTAGGCGATAGAATATTTAAAAAAAGTTAGAGATCCGTATGAAAAATTCGATAATGAAACCAAAGGTGAAAAAAAAAAATACCAATAAAAATCCTTCTATCACGTACGCTGCGGAAACTATTGACAAGAGCAAAATGATGTACTACAGTTTTATAGAAGATACCAATATCTACAAAAAATTGCAATACCACATGTCTAGCTATTACAGATATGTCGCAATAACTATATTTTCATGTTAAAACATGAACATTGACAGCTCCGTGGCTTAGTTGGTAGTAGCCCTGCCTTTGAAGCGAGGAGTTCCGGGTTCGGTTCCCGGCTTGCATACTTTGTGTGGTGAGCATGAAGTTTGTTCTCGGATGTTGGGTGTTTGTCTTGTGTTTCTGTGTTTTGCTATGCCAGCTGCGACACAGGGAATCCTAGTGCAGAGGTATGATATCGTTGTTAATAGTAACGCCGGAACAATCTAGGCCATTTATGTTAATTAGATTAAAAAATATTTAGATGACCTTCTCCTCCTCAGTCCTGATGGCAGAGAGCCGTAACCTCGCGTTCTCACGTTCAGCGTCTGCCGCCTTCTGCGCCAGCAACGATGCCTCTTCCTCTGCCACTCTGCCCTTCTCTGCCAGAAGTTCTGCCGTCTCCTCCGAGCGGCGCTGAAATTAAATAATGACATAGAATTTTCAGACAATATACTATTATATATTGTATACTATTATATATATAGTAATAGTAAGTATAGTATATAGTAAGTATAATCATTTATAATCTTCTGAAATCTAAGAAAATATATGACCAAAATTTTATTATAAATTGCTTTTTGGTTTGATTGCAAGTAATAAATCATGCATGATGAAATTACATTTAAATATTTCACAAGCTGGTGGGCGTACAACGGGCTTATTGTTAGTAGCGATGTCTTCCATACAACTGTTATCATCTGAAAATAGGTTTGTATATAAATAAGAGCAAAATATCACGTTATCACATATATAGATGTAGTTGCAAATTGAAAAAAAAAAAACCCTATTGTTCATAAAATGAATATTCATTATGGTAATCGATAATGAGTATTAATTTTGAAACGATAGGTACACCCTACCGTTTAAAAAAACAGAAACATCTACATCGGTATACAACGAGCGAAGCAAAAAAGTCACAGAAAAGCAAAATATGTACACCCTACCATTGAAAAAAACAGAAACATCTACATGTGTATACAACGGGCGAAGAAAAAGTCACTGAAAACAAAATACGCAATTTAATTTACTTCGATGACAAACTTGTTTTGTCTATCAAAATACAGGGTTTTATAAATGGCTCACAAAAATATACACAACTTATATGTCTAAATGTAATTTGGAATTTTTCACGCAGTTGGGTTTTTTTGTTTTCAAACCCTATCCGACTGTCTATGGGGAAGAAAGCTAGAACCCGTAATGGAAGGATCGCGGTAGGAATACGGCTCAAGTTAAGTAGTTACCAGGGCCTCGTTAGCGAGTCGGATTTCCTCTTGGTACTGCAGAAGCCTCTGTTCCATGGCAGCCCTCTCCCGTTCGGCGGCCTCCCGCAACTGCTTCTCACGGGACAACTTGTTGCGTTCAATTTGACGGCGCTGCAAAAATAAATGTGAAATTCTGATAGGGGTTTTTCATCTGTTATCTGAAAGGATAACATACATAGAATCGAGTTTCGATACCTGAAATAACTTTATAAATCGGATATATTGAGTGGATATTTAAATAAATAATAAATAAACGTTCACACACACATACCTTTGCACTAGGATTCCCTGTGTCGTAGATGGCATGGACAAACACAGAAACACAAGACAAACAACCAAGACCCGAGAACAAACTTCATGCTCACCACAAAAAGTTTGCCCCGGCCGGGAATCGAACCCGGGACCCCTCGCTTCGAAGGCAGGGCTACTACCAACTACCCCCCCGCGGGCGTGGCACTCAATGCCAAAATGAGAGGGGTCCGGAAACGGATAGCCGCGGCGGGTTCGCGGATGTGTGTGTAACGTTCCCGTTTTCCCGCCACTAAGCGGCAGAGGAGGACACCGTGGGGTTTTAGTGGGTCTAGTCCCACATGACCGCTCTGTATCCCCGTGGCAGGGCAGTATGCGAGTGCATTTCCAACGAAAATGGCTACAACCATAATATACCATAATACGGATAATAATAAATACCTGTTTCTCTTCCTTAGCCTGCGCTTTCATCTGTTGCACTTCCATTGTGTCTGGTTTCCGTCTCCTCATATAAAGATCATGGTTCCCGATACATAGGTCTAGTATCTGTGGGAGTTACAAAAGTTCACTAAAGTTAAAGTACCTATTCACAAAACCTACAAACTTGTCTACACTAATCTGAACTACATAGTTTGCTATTTGTTGGTAAACTTTTGTCTTAGTAGCTCGTATTGCGTTGCACCATCACTCCGATGAGGATGCAATCTCACCGGCACCCACACTCTTCCAGTGGAAGATAACAATGCGAGTGCACTACTGACTGTTCAGTCCAGATACTCGCGTCCGTAGGGGGTCCCAGGGGGTACGTTTGATTCGCTACACGTACCCCCTGGGTGTTGCTAAAGGAGCAACCAAACCTAGCAGTAGAACTTGTGCCAAGTTCGTCCGGAGAGGTACTGCCACCACACCTGGAATCTGCCGCCAAGCAGCAGTGCTCGCATTATTCTGTTCCGTTGGGTGTGGGTGGTGAAATCACATGCGCATGAGACGTATCATCCCCGTCTCGCAGGATAAATGCGGCTCGGTGTAAGATCTAAATCTTATACTGAGTCGCATTACTGTTGTCATAGGCGGGGGTCGCCATTTACCACCAGGTGGGACCTTAGCTCGTTCCGTCACATGCTCACATATCCCGTACCAGCCTCTAATGTTCCCACTACAGGGACACCGGCCTACTCTCGGTAATTGAGAGTGAATGGGCTCTGATCTACCACGGGAGCCCAATCCGGATTGGTAATTAAAAGGGGTTTCTTGTCTGTTTCTACCCCTCGGGTTTGTCGTTTAGGGTTGGAACAGACGTAAACTTAACAAATAAGATAAGCTTAAACATGAAAATTGACTGTAATTTGACATATCTGTGTGCATATAATGTGCCTGGGAGTTCCTGTGTCACGTTATATGCTCACGAATATGTGTACATGCATGTATAAAATTTGACGTGTCCAAATGATACTTGAGATCTAAAAGAATAAATGAGTTTGACTATTGACTTTTTTGACTTTTGAATTGGTAATCCGGATTGCTCACATATAAACCAGTAGAACTCACCAATTTATTCATGCCTTTTGGTGAGAAGAATATAAAATTGGTCACACTTTTGTCCACAAATTTGATGACAAACTTCTTGTCGTCAAACGAGATGTGCTTGATCTCGGACCAGGGGAACGTGGTCTTCGGCGTCAGCTTGTTGTCCTTCTCGTAGATGTTCAGGCCCAGAGCGGTCACCCCCAAATACAATTCTGTATCTTTTTTGTTCTGCAATACAAAATATCATACAAAAAAACCTGGCCCCACCGATTGTGCATTTATGCAATATGAAAGTCAAAAATACATATAGAAATTTTTGATTCTTAAAAAATATCTTTAAACCAATTCCCGCAATCAAGTTAAAATATGTTAGTATTATATTCTTAACTCTTTTACGTAACGATTTTTAAGGGAGCAGATCTTACATTACGCAAATATGATATCTGCAGCATTGCCCCAGAGCAGTATGCCATATGACATGATTGTATGCATTAACGGCTCCGTAAATTAGTTGTAGCTTAGTAAGCCTGCTTCGAAGCGAGGGCCTCGGGTACGACTTTTGACTGCGCACACTGTGTGGTGAGCATGAAGTTTGTTATGAGTTCTTGGATGTTTGTCTTGAAATTCTGTTTTTGGCATCTGCGACACAGAGAAATCTAGTTGTATGAGTGTGGAAGCGTTAAAAGGCATCTGCGACAGAGAAAAATCTAGTTGTATAAGTGTGGAAGCGTTAAAAATGTACCTGAAATAAAATAGCCTAGTGGTATCAAAGGCTGTGAAGAGTCTTGCACATCTATTTAAAGACATACACTTACCTTTATAGCGAAGTAGTTCACACCATACATGTCCAGGTCTTGTGCTATCTTCAGATATTCCATCTCAGCTTCATCACGGGACATGCCTTTGTGGTCAGCGTACCTGACAATGATAATGAATAAACAATTTTCATTTCAATCAAATCTCATTCTGCTATTGACGTAAATGGTATGTCATTTTTCAATTCAATTCAAATTCATTTATTCATTTAGGTACATTTATAATACATAAAATTGTATATTGTACACTTATGAACGTCAAACATATTCGGTAATTAATAATAAAAAAAAAAAATAATAATAATAATAAAAAAAACATACAATTTTACCTCTCGTGGTAAATGTCAATGAAAAAATAAAGCGAAAATGTCAATAAGTAGCATAACAATAAAATATAAAAATAATTTAAGAATTTAAACATAACAACAAAATAAAATATAACTTAATGTCCAAACTAATTGAGCCTCTGCCAAGCCTTTTTGTCAATAATAAAATCGTCAATTTTGTAATATGCTTTCTGGAGCAATGTCTTTTTAATTTTGGCCTTAAACAGTTTTTCGTTTAAGTCCGTCAGAGATTCTGGTAGTATATTATAAAATTTTACACAGTTAGTCACAAATGTTTTATTTATTTTAGTCAGTTTCGTGTTCGGTACAATTAGTTTATTCTTATTTCTAGTATTATAATGATGTATGTCACTATTTTTGACATACTTGTTTAGCGACTTTCTGGCATGCATTATAGTAACATATATATAAAGAGAAGGCATGGTGAGAATATCAATTTTTTTGAACAATTCTCTCAAGGACTCTCTGGGTCTAAGTCTATAAATTGCTCGTACGGCACGTTTTTGCAATATAAATATGTTTTTCGCGTCAGTTGCATTTCCCCATAATAATATACCGTAAGACATAATCGAGTGAAAATAACTATAATAAACTAGCTTCGCCGTTTTGACGTCTGAAATTTCTCTTATCTTTCGTATGGCGTATGCAGCAGAACTAAGTCTACCAGATAATGCGGCAATATGCTTTCCCCATTGGAGCTTGGCGTCTAATATTATTCCAAGAAATTTAGTGTCTTGAATTAGATTTACAATTTTATCATTAATTTTAATGTCATTAGAAGATGATTTATTGGTCAAAGTGAAATTTATACAATTAGTCTTACTGGAATTGAGCATGAGATTATTAACGCTAAACCATTTATGGATCAATGTCAGAGTAAAGTTGATATTAGAAAAGTCAGGATTTTGTCGGTTTAGCTTAAATAATAATGAAGTATCGTCAGCAAACAGTATAATTTTTGCAAATTTTTTAATTAAGAAAGGTAGGTCATTAATGTAAACAAGAAATAGAAATGGACCCAGAATTGATCCTTGAGGGACACCTATCGTCACATCCAGAGCTTCTTCTTCTAGATACACCATTTATATCAACGGACTGCACGCGTCTAGTTAAGTACGACTTCATAAGGTCAAGTGCTCCTGCTCTAATACCGTAATGGTGCAGTTTCGAGATAAGAATCTCATGATTGACACAGTCGAAGGCTTTTGATAAGTCACAAAATATCCCTAACGCATCTGCAGATGTTTCCCATGCGTTATATACATTTTCAACAAAATCTACTATTGCATCTGTTGTTGAACAGCCTTTAGAAAAACCGTACTGTCCATTATACAAGATACTATTTTTATAAAAATAACTAGTCAACTGAATTAAAATAATTTTTTCAAAGACCTTACTCAAACATGGTAAAATCGAAATTGGTCGGAAGTTGTTGGGTAGTTTATTATCACCACTTTTAAAAAGTGGCATGATCCTGCTGCTTTTCATCAAGTCAGGGAATTGATGGTTATCAACACAGATATTAAATATTTCACTTAAAGCTGGTGCTAAAATATCAATAATGTTTCCTATGAGTTTCACTGACATTCCCCATAAATCTTCAGAATTTTTAGTTTTTAAAGATCTGAAAGTTTTAACTATAGTCTCACTTCCAATTTTATTAAATGAGAAAGAATTGTTACATGAGTTAGTATTTTCTCTTAGTAACTCTATAGCGTCCCTTGGACAGATATTTAGTGACTTTGTAGTTTCGTGTGGGATGTTTGTGAAGAAATTAACAAATAGATTAGCAACTTCACCATTGTTTGTCAATAATTTATCACCCTGCTTTAACTCAAAGGTGGATTCTTTAACACGAGTCTTGCCCGTTTCTGCTTTAATAATCGACCAAACAGATTTGATCACGTCCTTCGATGTTTTAATTTTATTATGGATATGTAATGCTTTTGCTTTCTTGCAGACAATTTTGAACACTTTACTGTAATTTCTAACATGTTGAGTAAATTTTTCATCCCAATTATATGATTTTTCATAGTACAAGCTATACATATTATCTCGACTAACTCTAATACCTCTGGTGGCCCAATCATTGAATGTCATTTTCGATTTTATTAACTTATAATGTTGAGGAAAGAATATGTCAAAATTATGTTTGAGAATGTCAAATATTATTTTATAATTCTGATTGGGATCATTACTTGGAGTATTTTTATTTTGAATGTTATATGTCATCTATATGTGTCTATGCCATCTGTGAATCAACCATCACGACCTACAGCGCAGAAGGCAGACCAACCAAGCTGCGGTAAGTCAAATAATAAAAAAACGGCCAAGTGCGAGTCGGACTCGCGCACGAAGGGTTCCGCACCATTATCTATAATAACGAGCAAAAATGGATGAGATACAGCCTGGTGACAGACAGACAGACAAACGGGCAGCGGAGTCTTAGTAATAGGGCGGACCCTATAAATGGAACACTAAATAGAGGTCATATTTGTTGGCAAAGCATTCTTACCATATTTTTATCCGGTCCTCCCACATCTCAGCCGTCATCTGGTACTGGTCGATGACCCTCTGAGGCAGCAGGTCCTCGCTGGCCAGCATGCCAGGCTTGTACGCCGACTCGTCGTAGTCGCCATACTGGAAACAGAACGACTGAATATAATATTACTAGTGAACTGTACCAGCATCCAAGACTAGTTTATTCAGATTTACTCTTACCCTCGCACTGTTCCCTGTGTCGCTGGTGGCATGGACAAACAGACTCAAGATAAACACCTACTTTTTAGGAACTATATGTTCAATAGTTTCAACTCGCTTCTAAAGCGAATGTTACTACCAACTAAGGTAGGTGACAATTAATAAAACAAGTTCATGTTAAGAAAATGTAAAGACCCCGACTTGGTAATGAGCTGGTAATCTCCAAATGCCTGAACAGATCTTCATATTTTTTTTTTTTATGTGAATGTGTGACGGAACGAGCTGAGGGCCCACCTGGTGGTAAGTGGTGACCCTCGCCCATGACAACAGTAATGCGCGCGACTCAGTATGAGATCTAAATCTTTACCGAGTCGCATTCATCCTGCTGCGTCCGTCACCCGAGACGGGGATGATACGTCTCATGCGCACCGGAACACAGTAATGCAACCACTGCTGCTTGGCGGCAGATTCCAGATGTGGTGGCAGTACCTCTCCGAACGAATTTGGCACAAGTTCTACTGCTACTAAGAATCTCGATCACGTCAGCTTTAAACAGAAAAAATCGCATTGAAATTGGTCCAGTTTCGGGAGCTACGGTGCCAGAGACAGACACACTACAAACATATAATATAATATAACACGCCTCTTTTGTCGGGGTTAGAAATACAGAATCTAGAATTTGATAACGAACAATGATACTAGTATTTTTGATGTTATATTTTTATTATTGAATTATTTACTGTTCACGAAATATAATCTACTAAAGGAGGACTGAATGCTAAAGTATTTTCTGGCAGTCAACCTTACGATAATAGGTAAGGTTGACTGCCAGAAAACACTTAGATAGGAAAAATACGTTTGGCATGCTAACGTAACCTAACCTTATATTAAACAAGACAATATTATTAAAAGTAAGAAAGTATTAGCAATCCTAAAGCTCTTACTTACAATACTCATGAAATTATAAAATAATATTAAAACAATATATATCTTAGCACAAGTTCTACTGCTACTGGTTGCTCCTTTAGCACTACCCAGGATACGTGTGTGGATTCAAAGGGTACCCTCCAGAACAATAAAGGCCCAAACTAAGCATAGCTTGTACTATGGGAACTAGATAACTGATAGAATACTTGTCTATATATATAAAAGAAAGTCGTGTTTTACAACACTTATAACTCGAGAACGGCTGGACCGATTGCCATGGTGTTTGATTTGTTGGATTTTTTTCCATCCCGAATAGCAGAGTAACTATTAAAAACATTGTAAAATTAACGAAAAAATAAAATCAATTTATCCCCGTATTCTCCACGGGAACGGGAACTATGCGGGTGAAACCGCGGGGCGCAGCTAGTATAGTATATATTTTTTTTGTAAATACATACACAATACATATTAACACCCAGACACAGAACAAACATCTATGTTCGTCACACAAATGCTGGTCCTGAACCGAACCCCCGACCTACAGCGCTACAACAAACAGCTACTACAAACTGAGCTGTGAGACCAGACATACGAGATATATTTTGGAAACAGGACGTCAACACAATGTTATTATTCGTGTTACCGAGATATTTACCATGATTTGTGAGTTTTGTTGACTCCCGATATTTCGACGCAGTTACATGCGTCATGTAACTGCATGTTTGCCCGGGACCATGACGCATGTAACTGCGTCGAAATATCGGGAGTCAACAAAACTCACAAATCATGGTAAATATCTCGGTAACACGAATAATAACATTGTGTTGACGTCCTGTTTCCAAAATATATCTCGTATGTCTGGTCTCACAGACATACGAGACTCACTCTGGTAACACGAATAATAATGTTCATAACCATGATAGTTTTAAAATTTATGTCAACACAATGGTCTGTAATTTCTTTGTGCTGGAGATTTGATACCTTCGCCTGCACAGCATAGCTAGCCAGCAGCACTGACGCTTCCGGGGGGCAGTAGATGTCCATGCTGAGGATAGCCGCCTTCACCTGGAGGAACAGCAGGTGCTGGGTCACCTCCTGGATCAACTCCTCAGCCACGTCCTCAGGGTACAGCTTGCAGAGCAACATGAAGGGAGTCCCCGGCATTTGGGAGACGCATTGCTCTTGGACTGGAAGGAGTTCATACAAGTTAATAACAATAAGAAAACAACAAACGTTTACACACTCAAACCCATGGATTCCCTGTGTCGCACATGGCATGGACAAACACAAGACAAACACCCAAGACAAACTTCATGCTCACCACACGAAGATTGTCCCGGCCGGGAATCGAACTCGGCACCCCTCGCTTCAAAGGCAGGGCTACTACCAACTAAGTCACGGAGCCGTCATGAATATTCATGGACAGCGCCATCTAACCCCAAATTAAGTGTAGCTATGGAGAGGTATATTATAGCAGACTTTGGACTGTAACATACCCCTTTTATCCAGCTTCAGCCAGCTTATGAAATGCTTCGTGTCTTCGAACTGCAGCCCAAAGAACCATGTCTCCCGCAGGCCTATGGTTCTGCACACCAGATCGAACAGATCCCTCCCCGTTGCCCTCCACTGGAACAAAGCATTTACGGATATAATAAGCCAAATATACAATATAAATTCATGGACATTTCCATCTTACCCCAAACGGAGCATAGTTTGTATTACGGTACAAGCTATGGGGAACTAGATTACTGATAGAATAGATTCTGGGGGTTTACGTCCGTAGGTGAAAACGTTTTAGTATCCCTGCACGTATCCCCTGGGTGTTGCAAAGGGAGCAACTAAATGTGCCAAGTTTTAAAAGTACTGGTCCTCACTTGGTAATCTGCCAAGCAGTGGTGCAGACGCGTTGGTATGTTCTGGTGAAAGCGTGTGGGTGCCGGTGAAATTACTGGCACTTGAGAGGTAAAAAAACTCGTCTCGAAGTGACGGGCGCAACGCACTTGGATCTTCATAGACAAGAAGAGGTAGACCTGAGTCGTATTTTTATTGTTTATGGGCGGTGGTACTACTTAACATTTGGTGGTGCACGCTCTGAAACATTGGCATGTTACTTACATACTTTCACAAGCCAATCTTGCCCTTCTGGTATACTGAATTAATTGACAACTGTAATTGTAACATTCCACAAAGTCTATTCAGGTTAACAACTCAAACTGATTGATTAATCGTAATTATTCATTTGATTATGTTTTGTTTGTGCATACATGCTGTTGCCCCCGAAAGGATAGGCAGAGTTTTTGGGTCACTATACCAAGTGGGTTACCAAAGGTGGGCTGATACACACTTTCCAGTAGTCAAATAGATCTATCCTTAATAAATTGACAGCCAGGACATAACTAATGCCAAGAATTTTGGAGGTGAAGCACACTTTGAGTAGGACAAACAGATAGTGCTCATTAGTCACCTACTTATGAATTATTAACTGCCCCTCCAAGTGTTACTCATGGTTTTCCGGAATCGAAAGTTGCCTATGTTAATCCAGGATATAAGCTAGCTATCTGTTCAGTCATTTGAGCGTAAAGGAGTAACAAACATACACACACACATATAAACAACTTTCAGCTTTATAATATTAGTAAATACAGATACACACACAATACAGAACCCAAATATAGATACACACTTGATAGCGATCATGCAAATGCTAAATAATATCAGGCCATTTACTATCATGGGGCAAAGGTTACAATACAATTGTTGATGCTAATAAATAATTAGAACTTGAAGCATATGAACTTGCTATTTATAAATAACTAAAGAGTTATACATGGACCTTTCGCGCAGTGCCATCTAGCCCCAAACTAAACATTGCATGTACCATGGATACCAGTTTTCTGATAGAATAATTGTACTAGTATTGTAAATGCATAATTTTTTTTTATTTTAATGAGTGGCGTTACGAGCTGAGGACCCACCTGATGGTAAGTGGTGACCCTCGCCCATGACAACAGTAATGTGTGCGAATCAGTAACTCACACAAAATGTTCATAGGTAAATTAGTAAGCATAAGTTAGTGGCATCGAAGCGAGTGGTCCTGGTTAGGAAAATTTTGTGCAATGTCCATGAAGTTTGACTTTATATTTGTTCCCTACACTTGGAATCCTAGTGTGTAAGTGTTTGTTTATCTGTACAAAATTGCTGTTTTAAATGTTTAAAATCAATCAATAGGCCAAGTATGACTTACAATGAATTTAAAATGTATGGATGGTAAGTATATTATAATATAAACACACAATGTAAACAACACAGATAATACAACAAAATTAACTGGATAACCAACTATATAAAGTAGGTATTTGGCAATGGCCAAGTATCTAATCTATCTACATATTTATCAATGTAATGTGAAATTACCAATTCTATAAACAGAATATGTTACTAACTACATACATTACAGCTACTTCGTAAACTCAAAGTTATGTGTTATTCTTGTTAATTTGAGTAATTATCGAGTTAGCTCATTGGCCCCTTGCTATTATGAGTCATACACGGGAATTGTGTGTAAAACACGGACCTGGCCCTAGCAAATAAGACATGACAATAACAATCTTGTGTATGTATTTATAGCCGTTTTTACCTCAAGGTTGAACTCCAACTCAGCATCCAACGTGCAAACTTTAACTGGGAACGACTTTGTCGCTTTCTTCCTTAGAAAAGGAGGCATTATTCTGTCTCATAGTTCCATTACACTTGGAAGTTCCAGACGACACTAAAACGATTAGGTTATGAAATTACTACTGCCTTATAACTAGTTAACTAGTGTGTAACGTTTACGTAACGTGCGATCGATCGAGGAATGCGAGTATTTTCACATTGCGTACTATTTCCAGCAGTTTTTATTTACAAACAACAAAAACGTCAATGAAAGAGTAGGTACAAAATGAAGTTGAATGAAAAAAAATGTATTGGCAAATTACGTACCGTTGTACGTGAAAGAGCACTGTTTATGTTGTTTTGTAAAACGGAACGTTAGCAACGGAACGGAAACATTTTTTCAATTGAAACATTATTGAAACATTTTTTTCTTTTATTTTCTTGTGTCATTCAATCGTTTGCCGTGCAATCTGAACGAATTACGAAAAGTACTTAAATTTATTTCTTTTTCATAAAAATAGTTGACAATGACAGTACAATAAGATTCAATTTGCATTTGCAGCTGACTTCATTTAAGAATTCTTCACTTTGAATTTTGGCGTTTGTTTTGTTTGAAATTTTGAAAAATCTGTGTTAGAGAAAGGCTTGTTAATTAAACAGCGTAATAGGTACACAAATTGGATATATTTTGAGAACAGTTTGTTTCTGCAGCTTACAGCAATATAGTAAGTATACGAAGCTTACAACCGAATAATAACGGATTTTTCTATGACATCATTTCAACCGCTGTTCGGGAAATCTCTAGGGGCACTATCACTATTTCAGATGCCGGCAGTGTATACTTTCTCCCGCAGCGATAATCAGATCTTACAGGAGCTGATGAGGGTGTTCAGCTCTGGTAGAGGCACCTCGAGAGAGCAGTGGAGCATTCAGGCAGAATTGCTCATGGAGCCGGTTGGGTGGGATGCTCTATGGAAACTGTCCAAGGATTTTTGTAAGAGGTTCGGTAAGTACCAGGGCTGGGAAATACGATAAAACCAAACTCAATTTCTACAATTTATGTAAAAGAATTATGTAACAATTGAATAATTGATTAATTATAAATCAGACAATGCAAAAAAAAATTTAAAAAAAAAGTTTAATTAAAACAAATCAGCTTAAATATTTGTATAATGTTTATGACAGTATTATTCAAAGGTTAGAGAATAACAGTGAAATGATACTTCTTAAATAATTGTTTTCCAGGTGTAAGATTTCCTTGCATAGCCTTCGTCACAGTGACCTCGGTAGACTTCCAGAACCTCTCAGCATGTGTGGATGTGCTCAGTGTGCAACATGAATCTGTCACCCTGCCAGAAGCAGTTGTTGATGTTCCATTTATTGAGCTCTGGCCAACGATGGATCAGAGAGAAAAATGTATTGACACCGCTACTACTGCTGACTTTATCGATCTATTAAGGTATAGTATTGAAGTATACATAGATATATTGTAGAATACATCTAAAGCAGAATGCATGGGATCGTGGGCGGAAATAACATGCAGATGGGCAAGAGAACAATCATAACTGGTATATACACACATATAATATAATACTATACAAGAGTGTTGTGATTTTGGGGGTCCATGGCACTCAGTAAGTCAGAACCCTCAGAGCCACTACTAGTATCTGAAGTTTGGGTTATGATTAATTTTGATCCATTATTTGAAACATAGTTTGCACCATGCACCATGATCAAATTGAAATGAACAAATAAATAACATAGGGGGTAAGGCGTGAACTTATGTATGTATGAGTAAAGGACTTAGTAGATTTTACCTCACAGATTTTACTACACTGAGATATGGATGCCATGGGACGACCAACTTGAGAAAGATGACAAGATCCTCATATCCAACACAATTGAACAGCGCATGACCCTGTGGTCGGAAATGCACAATGGCTCAATACCGACATGTGTGACACGGTCTATAGTTTCACTGAGAAACAGCGCCATCAACGCTCATGAGAAACTAAAAGACCTCGACTCTTCGTTGTGTGAAGACGACCTAGCTAGTGATGATGGTAAGGGTAAAAGTTATTCATAAATAGAAACCCCTTATTTGTACCTTCCCATGAACCAGCGATGGGCGATTCCGTGGTGGCCTAGGGGCATAGACGCTGACTTTCAATCTGAAGGTTGCTGGTTCTAAAGTTTTATTTCATTTTCAGATTCCCTTCTACCTCCAAACTACATATCCCTATGTGCTGAGATGAACGCCAAACTCGACGGGCTGATGGCGAAATGGACCCTATATGAGAACCCGGTCATCAGGGAACAGTTCCTCATTAAGGAGATGAACAAGTATCAAATGAACCGGGGGAAGAAAAATGTATGTTTGTTTTTGAGTGATGAAAGATTTTTTGAGTCTGATTTTCTTTCTTTTAATTGAAGATAATGTAGACCTATAAAGTATGATAGTTGCATTGGAAGTCTGCAATTAGCACTAGCTCTGGAATATGCCTATATCAGGCTGGTTCCGATCATATGAACCTTTTAAAAATAATTTCCCGCAAGATTGTCCCTCCTTGTCTCGCAACATATCTCGCAATATGTCTCGAAACAAGACTCACAACATGTCTCGCAACATCTCCGGAATAGTAACCACTTAACATCATGGCATTCAGCTAATCTCGTCAATTTGTTACATAAAAAAAAAATTGAATTAAGGTAGATTGACCCACATTTATTTTATGCTGATTCGCAACATACGTAGAATCACTCGCCATTCGTCATATTTATCACCCCATAAATAATTAATCTAACTTTGTTATTGTAATACTTTACAGGTGGTAGCTCTATGGCAAGGCGGTTCCATCTTCGAATTGGAGGCGATGACCAAGTTCCTCAGCTCGCGAGTGGCCAACGACCAGACGCTGACGGTGATGGTGTCCGCGGAGGAGGCGCTGGCGATGGAGCCGGAGGAAGTGGTGGTGTGCTCGAAGCAGTACGAAGTGCCTGAGATGCCACTTATGAACATAACCTTGTGTAGTTTGAATGGTACGTCTTCTTCAAAGTGTTCAAGCCGCCAGAAGCCCTCCGACATGGCTTATCGGAGCCAAAGTCAAAGTCAAACTCATTTATTCCTTTAGATCTCAGTATCAGTACCTACACATATTCGTGAGCATATAACGTTTAAATGCTACTAAACGGTCGCACATCCAACTTATGACCGGGCAATTGCAGACATAAGTTCACTATGGATCATCGGTCTGCAATAAAGATTTATTATTATTATTAATGTCAAAGTCATCTTAAGTTCCATTCCATTCTGGGTTGTCCAGTTGCTCGCGTCCGTAAGTGAGTACCCTTTGATTCCCTACACGTACCTGGGTGGTGCTAAAGGAGCAATCAAAAGCAGCAGTAGAACTTGTGCCAAGTTTATCGGGAGAGGTACTGCCACCATACCTGGAATCTGCCGCCAAGCAGTAGTGGTTGCATTACTGTGTTCCGGTGGAAGGGTGTGGCTGCCGGTGAAATCACATGCGCATGAGACATATCATCCCCGTCTCGGGTGATGGACGCAGCAGGATGAATGCGACTCAGTAAAGATTTGGGTCTCGTAATGAGTCGCACGCATTACGTTTGTCATGGGCGAGGGTCACCACTTACCATTAGGTGGGCCCTCAGCTCGTTCCGTAACTAATACACATAAAAGAAAAAAAAAAAAAAATTAATATATGAAACACAAAAATTGTTTTCCACCTATGTCCATTATATACTTTAAAACTATACAACCGATATTCTTTCTAGGAAGCACACTGGTAGCGTCCGAGGTGCGCTCCTGTCTGCTCATGTTGAACTCTTCGTGCAGCATCAGAGACGTGTCGTTGCGCTGCGCGCGCGTCAACACGGTTCTGCTCGTGCGCAGCGGCATGCTTCGCGTAACCAACTGCAAGCTGGTGGATGACCAACAAACTGAACAGGTATTGTGAAGATTAGTTTGTCCTACCCGGCTAGGAATCCGTATCAGCCTCCAATGTTCCCAATGCAGGAACACCGGCCTACTCTCGATAATTGAGAGCGAATGGGGCTTTGATCTGCCCAATCCGGATTGGTAGATGGTAGATATTTTCTTAAGTATCTTCAAAAAGGAGGTTTTTCTTTGTTACCTCAGATCTTCGTCATTTATGAACCGATTTCGAAAATTCTTTTTTTATTTGGAATGATATGATTTCTGATTGGTGCCATATTATTTTTATCAAAATCGGATCAATAGCTTTGTTGTTTAAATCAAAATAACTGGAATAAAATATTTCATCCAAGTAAACGAAATTGCTTATTTGGCTACTTTGAAACCATTGTTTCATCATTTCATATACAATAATTGAGTTTTTTTTTGAGTTTAAAATCAGTTACTAGTTGGGTTATATAATAATAATAATGTTATTTTGGAACAAAATAATAATGAAACACGAAATATTATGAATAACGGTGATACCTGCAAGAGTAAAATACTGTGTCGCAAGTATCATCGCCCTCCTCCGAATACAGTTATTTGCATCAAGTTCCACAAGTCCCAAGTCAAGTTGTTGGGTTATATAAATGATATGGAATTGTCCCGAATCACTAAAGTCATAATTTGTTGCAGAGTGATATTTCGCAAGGTATTGTGGCGATGGCCGGAGCCAAGATTCTACTTGAGGATTGCACACTAGAAAACTTCTATTCTGGCATAGTTGTGCATAAAGGAGCCGAGGTATATCATTAATACATAGTATAAAACAAAGTCGCTTTCTCTGTCCCTATATCCCTATGTATGCTTAAATCTTAAAACTACGCAATGGATTTTGATGCGGTTTTTTTAATAAATAGAGTGATTCAAGAGGCAGGTTTATATGTACAATATAATACACTAGCAAGTCACCCCGGCTTCGCACGGGTACTTTCTAATACGATACTGATGCTTTACTAACCGTGCGAAGCCGGGGCAGGTCGCTAGTATATAATATATTAATTAACAAGTTCACTTTAATCACTAAAATCATAGGTTGTTTTTTTATTAATATTATCTTTCACTTTTTAGGTTGAACTAAGAAATTGTACAGTGAGACGGTGCGGAGTGGGAGTACAGATGTACTCGGGGTCGCGGGTTCAAATCGACGGCAGTGCCATCGCGGATTGTAGCGAGCACTGTATACGCTGCGAGGTCGATAACCCCACGCATGTGTCTCAGTGAGTATTAGGGTTGCGTAACCAGAGGAAAGGGAACTACCAAGGTTATGAACATTATTATTCGTGTTACCGAGATATTGACGCATGTAACTGCGTCGAAATAGCGGGCGTCAACAAAACTCACAAATCATGGTAAATATCTCTGTAACACGAATAATAATAATCTACAAAGACTACAATGCCCGTATCCTTACTTTTATGGCCTACTTACCAACTTTACTTACTTACTTTTATCTTTTGAACCTACGTATATGTAAAGCATCGTAGTATAAATACGAAAGTCTGTATGTATGTATGTTTGTTATTTCTTCGCGCCTCAACGACATCATCCAAATCTGTTCAAATTATGGATGATTTTTTATGAAGGTAGCTAGATTAACATATAGGCTACTTTTTATTCCGAAAATGTTTATTAATTTATTGAGTGACTTAAAAAAAATAATTCACACAAAACTCACTTTCTAATTTATAATATTAATAATAAATAATAAAATCTTTATTTGGAACTGTTACAAGGCACTTATTTTACAAAATGGAAACGATGGAAGTATAAAAACTGTGTCGCAGATAGCAAAATTATTATATATACATATATTATTAAAATATTATAGTTGGTATTATATTGTTTCAGGGTTAAAGGATTAAATGTGATGCCAAACTGCAAAATCGGTTCAGGAAACCTAGAGAAAGATATACTGATCGTAAAACAAGATGTGGATATCATGTGAACGTGATATAAATATATTTTATTCTCAATACGAACTTGTAAATGTTTTAGTAAAATAAGTTATACCATGCAATGGATATTTCTTGACAATACGACCCCTGAACCGCCCCCTAAGAGCGAGACAAGGGATGAAAGTATTGAAGTCAGTTTTTGATATTAAAATCAGTCAAGTGACTCTTCTTCACTCAGTTCTTGGTGAAATTGTACCTAACACGGGGAGACTGAGGCACACTGCAACACTGGCACTCATCTCCCATGGCCCCTATCCATTACCTGCGTACCTTTCATGCCCATCCTACCTCCTAGTATAAGCAATCCAGTGCCATTTTTGAAGCCAAGATTGGCGAGATTTGGCGGCAGGAATCTTCAAGAGGAATTGAAGAAACTGCGAGCAGCTAAAAGTCCATTTTTTTTGTGTATCTACGAGTTTAGGTAGGTAATTTATAATTCTTTATTGTACACAATAAAAAGACAATACACAGATGAGAAAGAAAGGTATGTCGAACTTAACCCTAAAAAGAGTTTTCTTTCAGTAGGTAAGAGGTACTCATAGAGAAATAAATGGATCTATATGAGTGGGCAGGCGGCAGGACTCTAAGCCACTGTTATAAACACCCCCTCCCCCGGCCCCCCACCCCAGCCAGCCCTACTTATTGATGTGTGTTGGTCAACTTCATTGGCAAATGAAAATGACAAGAAATTTCAGGTGTTTCAGCTAACTGATTTAATAATCGAATAATACGACTTCCTTTTTATATTTTACGTCGTTACGCGTGGAATGTTTTTATGTAATTTATATGCACCACATCGCAGGTGCAATAACAAATGGGAAAAACTTGAAATCCGTCCAAAGCTCTTTTTCTTTATATGTCACAGGTTACGGGACGAGCTGGAGTACCACCTGGTATTAAGTGGTAGCCTCCGCCCATGACAATAGCAATACAACTTAGGTCCCCCCGACATTATGAAAAACCACCACCAGGTGTGGAGGCAGTATTTCTCCGGGCGAACTTTGCACAAGTTCTACTGCTACTTTTTGTTGCTCCTTTAGCACCACCCAGGGGGTACGTGTAGGGAATCAAAGGGTACCTACGGACGAGACGAACTGAACTATGTTAAAAACCGTATTGAAATAGATTACCATTTCAATGCGGTTTTTAACATACTTTAGTTTTTAGTAGACGAAGAAACAAAAATCTCTATTCTAATTTCTGTGACAGCTCCGTGGTTGGTAGTAGCCCTGCCTTCGAAGCGAGAGGTCCCGGGTCCGATTCCCGGAAAATTTTGTGTGGAGCGTGAAGTTTGTTCTCGGGTCTTGGGTGTTTGCCTTGTGTTTCTGTGTTTCTCGATGCCATCTGCGACACGGAATCCTAGTGCAGAGGCATGAGTGTGTAAACGTTATAATTTTCTAAGTCTGAATTCTAAGTTGTAATTCATAACCAGCCCACCTGTTATGCTGCCATACATAAACTTTTAACATAAAGTTTTAAGCAATAGGTACTCTGACAAAATGTTACCTACATTATAATGAAACAGATTAAAGCTATAATGTATGTTTAGTAAATAGTTTAAGACTTGTTAATATCTTAGTTTCACATGTAAAGAAAGAATTTTGTTATTATAAAATATATAACAAATAAATAGTATTGCAAAATAAAATTGGTTTTCTTTTTTGAAATGCCTTCCTTTATTGTAGGTAAACAGTAACCGAAGACCACGTAAGATTTTCATAAGGGGTCCACGCCGAACATCACTCGTTATTTTCTATTAGCTATTATCTTATAACAGTGCAAAATAAAATGTCTACAGTGGCTTTAGTCTATAAGACTGTCGGGACAGCACTGATACCGCCTCGATAACGTCCCGACACCATCCCAACAACGTCCCGACACCGCCCCGACACTACGCCGACAACGTCCCGACACAGCCCTGACCGCCCCGACACTACGCCGACAGCGCCCCGACGACATCCCAAAACCACCAACGAAACGGGAAACGTCCCGAAAATAAAATACCCGTGATTTCGTTAGCGTGGAAATATTTTTAACGAGGAAACCTTATCCTTTTTCTGCATTAAAAATATCTCACACTACGCCGACCAGTGGCGGCCCTAGGGGGTGGCAAGCAAGGCAACCGCCTGAGGCCTAGCTTTTGTAGGGCCTCGCACCCTCGCAGAACAACCCGTTTTTTGTTTTGACGTACTGCAGCTGTCTTTAAGTGGATGCTGACTGATTACCAGTAGCTCTGTACACTTCCAACCATAAATTCCTCATACGCCAAGAGACTCACAGATCTTTCGCCCGGAGCCTCGCAATATCTAAGGCTGCCCTTGACGCCGACTCAGTTACTCCTTATTACTATATTAAACCAAGCCCGTGTAAGACATCAGCTCCTTGCGACACTTCAGCTCCATAAAATGTTTGTAGCGGCATCTGTGAACTTCTTAAAGTAACTATTTCATAAGGGCAGCATTTGCCCTGATTTTAGCGTGTAATTTCGACGCCATATAGCACAAGCTAGCGCCAAGCTCCAAGTAGGTTCTATAGCAATAGATGGCGCTGAATCAAAAAGCTTAGTTATGTATAAGCATAGAGGCCATTAATTATCTCAAACTCGTATCGTATTATATATATACACGAGAGGAGGAGGATAGCTGATAGCTCTGCCTTCGATTCAAAAGGGGTCCCGGTTTTTAGTCCCAGCCTGGAGACACTACACTGTGTGGCGAGCATGAAGTTTGTTCCTGGGTCTTAAGTGATTTTGTTGTGTGTTTGTGTACATGCTACCTGCGGCACGGGATCCTAGTTCAAGACTGAGCAAGTGTTTATCTGACCCAATAGGAAAAAATGCACAGATAAAGCTATGAGAATGCTATTAATTATTCTAACTAAATATATCACTACATAGTATAAAACAAAGTCGCTTTCTCTGTCCCTATATCCCTTTGTATGCTTAAATATTTAAAACTACGCAACGGATTTTGATGCGGTTTTTTTTAATAGATAGAGTGATTCAAGGGGAAGGTTTATATGTATAATATAATACACTAGCAAGTAACCCCGGCTTCGCACGGGTAGTTTCTCATACGACACTGATGCTTTACTAACCGTGCGAAGCCGGAGCCGGTCGCTGGTGATATTATAAATGTAAAAGTGAGTTTTTTTGTTACGCTTTCATGCCTCAACTACTGGACCAATCAGCATGAAATTTCGCATACACGTTGTCAGGAAAACAGAAAAGGATATAGGGTAATTTTTTCCCGCAAAAATGTGAGATTCATTGGGATTATCGTCATATTCATTTTATTTACGAGTATTTTGTGACATAAATTTCCCTAAATGGCGCTATATCGGTGAATGTACCTCAATAAAATTTGGTAAAGATATAATAAAGTGAGCCGCGGGCAAAAGCTAGTTGGCTATATTTAATTCCCGTATTCCCACGGAAATGGGAACTACACGGGTGAAGCCGCGGGGCCGCAGCTAGTAAGTAATAACTCATTGAAACTTTTACCCCTGTTAGAACTACTGATAATTAAGTCATGAGTTAGGTGCTCCATCATTATTAGCTCATCAAGAAGACAAACATTCTGATATGATGTGGATTGTGATAGCAGATGAGTGGGCCAGGGATGTGAAGTGACTGACTTTCCGTAACCGTAAATACGGAATACTGTCACCAGAAATAACTGTTACAAAGAGTGATTTTTTAAAACCCAACTTTTTTTTAACTTTTTTTTTGTGAAGGTTATCTCATTAGGAACTTATTGCATTAATTATAATAATAAATACACATATACGTTTCTCAAAGCGCCATCCACCCGCAAACTATGTTAAGTAGAGAATACTTAGGTAGTTTTTTTTAATTTATGAATACTAACATTATAATACATATTAAACACCCTGACTCAGAACTGTTTGTCCTGGTAGGGAATCGAATACACGACCTACAGAGCAACAAACAACGGTGAGGCCACTTGCATTAAGTTGCTTAAGTTAAATAAGATTGAAATGGAGCCTTAGTAATGTCATAGGGGTTTTATTTATGTACTACATTTTCAATCATAATTTTTGGTATTTGATTTTGATTCTCTACTCCGCTGATACAGATGTGCATAATTATGCAGACGAAATATATCTCTTGTAAACCATCGGAAATTGATATGACTGCCTATAGGAAAACTTAATGAAGATCTCTCCAACAAAAGTGGTCTAAAAACAATAGCTTGATCTTTAACCCATTGAAAACCAAATATTTAGTCTTTGGGAGCAAAAATCATCTAGCTACTCGTAGCCCATCGGTAAATGTTTTGCTCATCGGTCAATCGATCGAACGAGTGTACAAAGCGCGAAATAATGATTTCCTTGGGTAGGTACTGTACCTACACTTTTTTATCTTTTTTTTATAATATGTTACTAATTTTAATTTTTAATTTTTTGTTTAATGTGTTATATACCTATAGTCTTAGATTTAGTTTCGTCCTCGTTCCGTATCCATCACTAAAACGGCTCTGACCAGCGTTGATTGACCAGCTGGCCAATCAGCATTATGCTGAGTCAGGGTCCTTTTTGTGACTGCTAAGTTAAACTTTTGTCTTATTGTATTAACTATTATCATTATTGTGAAGTGAAATTGTAAGCCTATTGGCACAAATAAAATATTTTTCTTTCTTTACTTATATAACTTATTTTAAGTATTTAAGTTATTTACTACCGTTTGTTTTGGTAGCTGATACTTATCGGTAAGAATGGCCCATAGTTAAGTATTATTTTTCTTTTTTCTCTTTATCTTAAAGTTTGTTTTATTTTGTTGTAATCTAAATGACCAATATTGTATTTCCGATATTGGGTGACTATTGTTCTACCATCATTTGTGTTCATCATTGAATACTTACTAACTTTTGATGTACAATGTATAACAATAAAGAAAATTTGCATTTGTATTTGACAATAAGAAATTGAACATATGGAAAATACGGATACGGAAGCTGATGGCACATCAACGATGAATGAACTATTAAAACAGAACTCGTTACTGGCTGCCGTAAATAGCTCTCCAGTTTGGACAACTGTCAGTGTCCGCGAACCTCTCGCCAATAGAAGTAGCTAAAAATACATTTCGTGAATAAAAAATCGTGTCGCGATGTTTGACAATGATTGCCACTTGGGAAATATCATGTTGGACTGCATGAAGAAGAGACCTGATGCGATTTGGCATGTGAGTACCGAGTGCCTTTTACGGCTCCGTAGTCCTGATGTTAAAAGGACTTTATTACTAAACTACCAAGTCCGTATTCTTGTTCTACCTTCAAAGGCTGTATTTTGTGAAAGAGACTAGATTTAGACGTTGTGGGCTGTTTTTTCAACCGTTTTCCAGATAAGGATATAAATTCGGATGTATTTTTTTTAATGTTTGTTCCCTCAGTTCTCTATTTATCAGCCGATTTGGTAAATTATTTTTTATTTGTATGCTATCAGATTGGTCTCATAGTAATTTTATTTAAATCAGTTCAAGAGTTTGGTTTAAATCTAGATAACTAGAAACAATATGTCATTTGAATAACTTACTACGGACGAGTATACTACGGGCGACGAAAAAGACAGGAAAACAAAACATGCTTACCTACTCGAAGTAAGCTGTGACTTTTTATTTGAATGTTTTTTATAAAATAGTAGGGTATGGGGTATACCCTACCATTTTACCAAGGTGAGAAATAAGGGATGAAAGAAATGAAGCCGTTTTTTTTTTTTTTTTAAATCGGTAATTTTTTACACATCATATTATGGTGGGTAGCTGTTAAAGAATACCAGCGTTGAACTGCGCGTCAGTGCAACACACGCTGATCTATGCTAAGTTGGCCTCACTACCTAAATATATAAGTATATATTCGTATTATTATTATATTAAATATTTGTGATTACCAACTTTTAGTGTTGCCAATAAAGTATTTCTCTTTATTTCTTCTATCCTGCGTCACAGATAATCTTTTTTTTTTCGTGGGTAATGCGCTCTGCCACGTGGAGACAGAGCGGTTATGTGGGACTAGACTAGACCCATTGGCGGGAACACGGGAACGTTATCTCACACTTCCGCGAATCACAGCTAATCTAACGCCTACAGTACTATACAAAATCATGATATTTTTGTAATACAAACAAAAGACTTTGTATTTCCGAGGGCTTTCTTGTATGTGTCTTCCCAATAAAAATAAAATATATTCTTATTCTTGTTCTTATCACTCTGGTTGATCGTTTAGTAAACTTAACAAAAAAGGTTAGCTAAAACATAAAAACTGACTGTAATTTGACATATTTGTGTGAATGTAATGTGCTAAATGAGTTCCTGTGACACACACACGCACACACACACACACACACACACACACATATACACACACACATACTCACGAACATGTTTCCTTGTGTGTGTAAAATTTACGTGTCCAAACGATACTTTAGATCTAAAGGATTGAATGAGTTTAAATAAATCGTAATTGTAACTGCAATTATATAAATACGAATGTGAAATTTCGCATACACGTCAGGGATACGGAAACGAACATAGGTCTACCTTTCAACCAGAAATAAGTGACAAAATCTACAATAACGAGATGAAGCTGCAGGAAAATCTAGTGCTAAATAAATCATTCATGGTACGGAACCATCTGTGTGTTAGTCCGAATCGTACTTGGCTGTTCTTTTGCATTTAGAACGGTTGGTAAGGGCACACTCAAACCTCTGCACTAGGATTCCCTGTGTCGCAGATGGCATGGACAAACACAGAAACACAAGACAAACACCCAGGACCCGAGAACAAACTTCATGCTCACCACAAAAAGTATGCCACGGCCGGGAATCGAACCCGGAACCCCTCGCTTCGAAGGCAGAGGCACGGAGCCGTGGCTTAGTTGGTAGTAGCTAAAATATTTCTATGTACCTTCATTTTGTAACATTAGTTTAAGATCATTTCTACATTGGTTATTTCATGTCAAACTTGTATCTATCATTCAAAATGTGCTTCGTTTTTTCAACCGACGTTTGAAAGATTGGCCCCGTAAAATTTTTATCATAATAACCGGAACAAATATGTCATATGTACACGTAAACGAAATTGCATATTGACTGATTTATGTGATGTAACCTAGATTTATTTATTAACGACGCAGTATGTTTTTATAATAAACTAGCGACCCGCCCCGGCTTCGCACGGTTAGTAGAGCATCAGTGTCGTATCAGAAACTACCTGTGCGAAGCCCGGGTGAGTTGCTAGTGTATTATACATATAAACCTTCCTCTTGAATTACTCTATCTATTAAAAAAAACCGCATCAAAATCCGTTGCGTAGTTTTAAAGATTTAAGCATACATAGGGATATAGGGACAGAGAAAGCGACTTTGTTTTATACTATGTAGTGATGGTATGGAAGCGAATAATGTCTTAACAATACACGAATTTCATATTTATCGCATTCCATACATATAAAAACGTACTGCGTCGTCAATAAACAATGAGAGAATGATTAAAAGAAAGTAAAGCAATTATTGTACTCTTCATAGAATTAGAGACTAGTCTTAACAAGTTACGACAAGTTTAAAATGAGGCGTAGTAATTTTCACATATGAAAACCGACATTACTTATGAGGCACCCTAATAAATGATAGTGAAACAGTATCAAAATTCGTCGCGTCGTACAAATCAGATTTTGAATCATATGCCTGAAAATCAGAATCCAAATAAAAAAAAAAGACGGGTTGCACTCCGGGAGTGCCGGCAGAAGTGAAAACTTGATTATTAACGTTGAGCATGTTTGATATTTTGGAATGGTTAGGGAATAATTTTGCACCAATTGCTTTATCAGTATAAAAGTACTATCATTTATGTGGTAGAATACAATATTCATTTATTGCGCTATCGTACACAAACATGACAATTTATATTACATTAAAAATTCAACACTTTAAAACTATTACAATTATTTTACATTAAAAAGTTTATCTCTCCGAAAAATCAACCATAAAATGTTGAAGGTTAAGTTCAAAATCGAATGAGAAAATTTGTCTACTCTCCATCCGTCTTACGCTTTTTCGATCAGGTCACGTGTCCTGACGCGAGTTTAAGATTTTATACCCATTACAGAAAAAGTGCTCAACGCCGCTAAAGTTTTCACTTCAAAAATTATTACCGTAAAATAAAAATAATTATTTGTTATTTTTCGGACAGCCCTAATGAGCTGTCACTGACCGCTCTCATTCTACACACACACGCATGCAATTACATCAATGAAGGTCACCGTATATATCATCTAAGCTTTTAGGGTTGAACCTCGTTAGGTTTACGTTAAAGTTTTACTTATCATAGCGTGTGACCTAACATGCTGAGGATCGGAAGACCTAGTGAGGTGAGTTCTAGATCAATCTAGGCATGCGCTGTATTATGTAAAGTATTGTCACACCTTTTATATAATATACATAAACTATTTTCATATATATTATATGATAACATTGTTTAACCACTTAACTTTAAATTTGTTAAATGATTAAAATTTAATTTACCATTAATATATGTAACGGTGGACGTTGATGCGACACAGTTTTAATACTTTAGCAGGCATCATCGTTTTTCTAATTTTATTTAATCGATTGTTATTTTGTTCCTAAATAAACTACAATATATTTGATTTGATTTTTGGGTTTGCCTAAAAAAAGCCGTGAAACTAATGAACCTAGCTACGGATGGAGTAAAGGCTAACCGTGGTATCTAACAAGTTTTTTGTTGTTCACATTTTGACTATTACATTAGATTCGCTGATAACGGGAATATAGTTCACGGTTATCAATTGTTTTGCAATATATCGATCAATGGACCTAGCGTTATCGTAACACGGTTCGGAAATTTTAAATTATTGTAAAACTAGCTGCGCCCCGCGGTGAGCGCGCGCTATTCCAGGATCAACAGTAGCCTGTATTGACCCAGGATATGAGCTATCCAGTTACCAAATTTCATCTAAATCCGTTGAGCCGTTAGAGCGTGAGGGAGTAACAAACATACACACATAGATAGACACACATACATCTAAACTTTGACCTTCATAACTAGTGTGATTATATGTTTGGACCGATGTAATGTTATGTAATGTTACCGATAAATATGTTGTTAACTGGCATGAGTGGCATTTTGTGCCTAAGATAGGTTTATCTTTATCTTATACTACCTGTGTTCCGCGGTTTTACCCGCGTTTTTCTCGTTTCCGTGGAAACGGCGCACGCAAAAATAGGTTTTCGATTTTACACCTTGTGTTACAAAATAGAAATTTTATTACGGATCCCTAATTTTGAAAAAAAAAACATAGCCTTATAGCCTTCCTCGATAAATGAACTACCCAACACTGAAAGAATCATTCAAATCGGACCAGTAGTTCCAGAGATTAGCGCGTTCAAACAAACAAACAAACACTGCAGCTTTATAATATTAGTATAGATATGACTTGTACAGACAGACCCTCAGTACAAGTTATCACTTAAGTCATATATAAATGTTAAGTGGCTTAAGCTGCCCATAAAACACAGCAATACGATTCCGACTCCGATCCGCCCCTACCCAAGTAAGCCGCTAAGAAGTGGTGAACTCGCGTTTCTGTGTTCTGATGGAATGGTATGTGCGCCGGTGAAATTACAGGCATTTGAGGCGTATCACACCAGTCTCGAGAGTCAAGGGCGGCCTTAGATATTGCGAGGCTCCGGGCGATAGATCTTTGTGAGGCTCTTGGGGTATGAGGAATTTAGGTGAGTTGGAAGTGTACATGGCTACTGGTAAACAGTCAGCATCGTCTTGAAGACAGCCGCAGTACATCAAAACAAAAAACGGGTTGTTCTGCGAGGGTGCGAGGCCCTACAAAAGTGAGGCCCCGGGCGGTTGTCGTGCTTGCCACTGTCGAGAGTGACAGGCGTACCGCGATGCGACTTGGGTCTTTTCATAGTTTACCCGAGTAATGTTTTGTTATTTATCGGCGGTAACCACTTAACATCAGGTGGGGCGACTGCTCGTCCCTACTTTATTCAAATAATAATAATTGTTTATATGCGACATGCCTGAACTTAAAAATATTATATAATAACATTACATATTAATTTATATTTGAAATATAATAAAACAGTTATTAACGCTCGTTATAATTTTACGGCAACAAATTTCAAAATGTATTATAACAAAACAGTAAGTGCTCATTGGTGATCAAAATGACAGTTATCTTACACACTTTAGTACGCTTTGTTAATAATTATAACAAGGACATACATCATAATCAAAGTAGGTAAACTAAATAAAATATTACAGTGCGACTAAGTTACAGCTAAAAACAAGGACACGACTCAGCATAATGCGCCACGCACAGGTACGTAGTGCGCTGATCTTCCATCAGCTCCTATTCTATGGGCCCAAACGAAAGCATATCCTTTTAAGAATAAAAAATGAATTGATTTCTTCTTTGGAATTCGGTTGAACAACCCACATTACAGAAGCTCCTAACTAATTTATCAATTTCGATACTACTTCATTTGTTTGTCAACAATGTTCTCTCAAAACCAATGCTTATTCTCGGTCCCTTTCCAACAGATAGACGCAGCTACAGGCGAGAAGGAGACAAGCGCGTCAGTGCAGTCCCGCTCCATCCGCCTGGCCCGATGCCTGCGCCGCTTGGGCCTGGTTCCAGGAGACGTGATGGCTCTCGGGGGGAAGAACCACATACACCTCCACATTCCTTTCTACGCCGCTATTATGAATGGTCTGCCTATAGCTGGAGTGGACCCCCTTTTTAAGCTTGGTAGGTTACTATTGACTGTCCTCCTCGGTTTGTAGCTCTGCCTTCTGTGGCCGGAGGTTCGATTCCCACAAAGGACAAGCATTTGTGTGACGAACATAAATGTTTGTTTTGTCTCTCATGTTAATGTGTAATGTATTTAACAACAAGTAACTGATTTAAAAATCAAAAAAACTGACTTCAATACTTTCAAAGTAGCAAAATACGCAATTTCTTGCATTTGGATGATATATTTTTTCCAGTTATTCTGATTTAACAACCAAACTAGTGAACCGATTTTGATAGAAATTCTATGGCACCAATCTGAAAGCTGGGACCGTCGCGCCGATCGCTGGTTGCATCACCAATGCAATTAGTAGTACCTATGTGGATGGGTGACCTTAGCCTTCATGGTGGAAAACAACTGACGTCGTTTACTCATAGCGATTAGGTTCTCGATTCACAATTTTCCATGTCATAGTAATCTAGCAGCAAACAGTTTTGCTGTTCCTCCTATTACCGAGAAAAGATTCTCAAAGGTTTGACATTAAAACTGAATGTAGTTTGTTGGTTTTCAATTTTACTTAAATGACCCTGCTGTTTCACACTGGTCATATTCTTATGTACTCTCGCCTTTTTTTTTTTTTTTTTTCGTGGGGAAATGCACTCGCATACCGCCCTGCCACGGGGAGACAGAGCGGTTATGTGGGACTAGACCCACTAAAACCCCACGGTGTCCTCCTCTGCCGCTTAGTGGCGGGAACACGGGAACGTTCACATCCGCGAACCCGCCACGGCTGTCCGTCTCCGGACCCCTCTCATTTTGGCACCAAGTGCCACGCCATAGTTAGCGACACGCCAGAACACATAGCGTGTCGCAACCACCTCGGGGACCTGGCCAGCGAAAGGGCGTTAGATGACCCCGTATCTAAACGCCCTAGGTCCCCATGCGACGGGTCAGATATGTGGCCCCGTCGCCTGCCACTACGGCCGCAGAGGACAGGGAGAGTGGCGCCTCTCAATACCAACACTCCTCTTCCCCTGCGGCCCCACCGCGTCCGCCATCTAGCGGTGGCGACCCCGCCGTGGCCGCGGAAGGTAGGGAGAGCGGCGCACCGCTATACCGGCACTCCTCTCCCGCCGCGGCCCCTAACCCTCAGCTGCGGTGCCGCCCATACGACACCGCAGCCCGCCTCAGTTGCGGTGCCCCCCATAAGGCACCGCCACCTACTGTGGCCGCTCCTAGTCGGCTTGGAGGCAAAGCCTAAAGGAGCAGCCCCTCCCGGGTTCCTCTTGGCTTCACCGTGGGCAGCCAAACCACGGTTACTAAGCCCCCCCGCCCCGACAAGGCGGGAACCCGCGGGGGGGATGTACTCTCGCCCTACCAATTTACGAATCCATTAGCCAAACACCAGACATAGGCAGAATTGGTGTGGCTAAAGACAAAAAGCCATAAAGAAGAAGAATGTAATTTGACATATCTGTGTGCATATAATGTGCTAGTAGCTTCTGTGACACATTATATGCTCACGTATATGTTTACCTGTGTGTGTAAAATTTTACGTGTCCAAATGTAACTTGAATAAAAGAATAAAATGGACTTGAAGTTTTGACTGTAATCTTGGTACCTATTCGCTTGAGGCCAAAAACAAGAAACAGCCAAAAACTGTGGTCCAATACAATATATACCAGATTTAACGGGATTTAAGTGGGTTAAATCTGGTATTTGGAAGATATAGATATATTCTAAGCCATATTTAATGGAAATCGGTGGACCCGTGTCACCACCTCTGTATACTTATTATTGAAGTCGGAATCTTCGATTTTTTTAATCATTCACTTTTCGATGAGTTAACACGTAGAAATACATTTTGGTATCATGGAACAGGAAATAAAGATGGCCTCGATCGAAAATCGGCAACGTCATGCTAAATAAAAAGTTTACCTTGAATCACTTGTGGAATTTATACTTTGTACTTTGTACCCGTGTTATAGTAGGATCAAAGTCTTCTGTACCATTAGCGCGCCATTCCACGAAAATATTCCATTCTTTAATGGATACATAGAACATAGATGTGTGTTTGAACATAGATGTTTGTTCTGTCTGGGTGTTTATATTATAGATATTTACAAACAAAAAAACACTTTATAGGTATTAAGTATCATCGTGATCGTGATCGTAATAAAATCAGATAACAGTAAAGTAATTTGACAATAAAATCATATAAGTAGATTAAACTAAGCAAAGTTTTTATAATATTTTCAGAGGAAGTGAAAACGTTCTTTAAGCTGACGGCTCCAAAGATAGCATTCTGCCAACCGGAACACTATGAGATCTACACGGAAGCTGCGACAGCGGTTGGCTTGGACACCAGGGTGGTGACGTTCGGAGACGGCCCCAACTCCATGAGACACCTGGTGGATGCAGACGCGGACGATACGCCAATCGAGGCTTTTGAGTGAGTACTGTCGTGTAGGATAAGCAGATCCGGATTAACACTTTGACTGCGGGCCGCTTTCGTGTGTGAACGAAAGAAACGCAACGTGTGTGTTTTCCGCAGTCAAAGTGTTAAGCAAGTTCCAACAATTCAATGGAAATACTTTATTTCCATTGAATTCTTTTAAAATTCCTTGGACACGTCACTTTTTTCTAATAAACTAACTCTAACTTTAGCACTTGTTCAAATCTTATCAGACCCTCCATCAAGGCCGTCAGGGGGACTGCAGGGATTAAAATAAAATAAAAATGTATGTATGTATATTTATATAACTACCTATAAAGCAGGATCGTTTGTTTGCCCTACACACTATACTACATATACCTTATGTTTCATGTAGAGTGTGTATAGCGAGCCGTCCTACAAAAAAATTTGACTTGCCCCCCCATAGGCCAGAAGCTGGGTACGCCCATGGCCCCATGTATGCCCTTATGGTAAAGGCGGCATTGTCCTCCATGGGGAAGATACAAAATAAACTCCATCTTATTAAAAAAACCATTCCAGACCAGCCGTATTCGACCAGGATAAGGTGTATGCCTGGCTCGTGAGCTCCGGGGGTACAACAGGCGTCATCAAAGTTGCGGCCATTAAACATAACGCGTTGAAAGAAAAACTTACAAACATGTACAAGGCTTTCGTTTCTAAAAAAAACTTGGAGTGAGTACCATACGAATTGCCTAATATTCTGAGATCCGGGTGCAAGATGCGGGTGCGGGGCCCGAAGTAAATTTTAGAATGGAGCGAGATCTAATTATGGTGCCTCTCCTGTTTGCTCCTAATAATATTATATAACTATACCAATTGTCAGTGGCGCCCCCTAGGATTTGGCGCCTGGAGCGACTGCTCCGTTCGCCGTATGGGCGGGCCGCTCCTGGCAAGATTACTACGTTCATGGAGTTTTTAATCGAAATAAATTGTTTTACCCGCCAGGAGACTTATTTTTAGAGTTTATGTATGTGTATGTATGAACGTATATTTGTCTGTCACGCTCTGTAGCCTAAATGGGTTGATGGATTTTCGCTTGAGAGGTGGCGTTGGATTCATTCATCTTGTGAGACTGTCTATATCAAAATTATGATGGCTGCTACTTGTGTGGTGCGAGGAAAAGTTTCCGTACCATGTAATTGAAACACTGTACATGTTTTCAGGTCTTCACCGCATCGGAACAGGATGGCATTGAACTTGTCACCTGTACAATGGCTGTCAGGTTATTTTAGCGCGATCAGCATACCTCTCTCAGGAGACACCAAAGTTCAGAGTTCAGCGCCAGCGACCGTGGAACATGTCATTGATATTATTAACAAATATCGCGTAAGGGTACTTCAAGAATACAAGTCGCAGATTTTGCTATAAACTAACCTTAAAAGGCCTTACCTTATAACCTCAAAATATCTGTATATAAATCCGCAAAAAATCAATTTCCACGGAAACGCGGGAGAGATATATTTAAATTTATTCAAGTATAATATACATTTTTGAAAATTTTATTGCTGATTTCCCACAAATTGCATTTTTTGACTTAGGTCGCTTTCATTCTAAGGGTGCAAAGTGACTTAAAAATCAAATAAAATTTTAAGTAGCAGTAGAACTTGTGGCCGTTCGTCCAGAGAAGTACTGCCACCACACTTTGTAATCCACTGCACACGCACTACTGTTCCGGTGGAAAGGTGTGGGTGCTGGTGAAATTATATGCGCATGAGACGTATCATCCCCGTCTCGGGTGATGGACGCAGCAGGATGAATGCGACTCGGTGTAAGATCCAAATTTTATACTAAGTTGCATTACTATTGTCGTGCGTAAAAACAAAATTGCGTAGTTTCCCTTCCTGTGTCTTTTTTCTTCGCTCATTGTAGCTGGCGGATTATAATATCTATTTTTTTAAATGCTAGTGTGTACTTCCTAAGGGCTAAGGATAAGGGATGAAAGTATTGAAGTCTTTTTTTATTAGATTTTTTTGATCATTCCCTTGTAAATACCCTGCCTTCAAAGCGAGGGTTCCCGGGTTCGATTCCCGGCCGGGGCATACTTTGTGTGGTGAGCATGAAGTTTGTTCTCGGGTCTTGTCTAGTGTTTCTGTGTTTGTCCATGCCATCTGCAACACAGGGAATGCTAGTGCAGAGGCATGAGTGTGTAAACGTTTATTTATTTATGTTTTCAGCCAGTTACAGCAATGATAGGGCCATCTCTCGCTACGGGCATCCTGAAGAGTTCGAAGTCGTGTGACTTCACCTGCTTTGATTCCATCTACCTAAGCGGCGGGAAGATCTATACCGATGTCCTTCTTGGTATCAAGGTGATATTTCTAATACTTCTTGTCCATCCAAAGGTTGTCTGTAAGAGATCGCTTTATAGCGATAAGGCCGCCCATCGTGTCACCTTTTTATTGGTTAATATAAATGTTAATGTTAATAAAGTGTTATCTATCTAAGATTAATTAAGAACAATGCAACTTCAAACAACGGTTTTTAAGACGAGGCTACGTAGATGGCTCCTTGAAAACACATTTTACAGTGTAGACGAATTCTACAAACTCCCAATTATTTAGATAATAATATTAAATATTTACGAATTTCTTATTGTTCAATAATATTTATTTCAATTTAAATTGTATATTTCAGGTCACTATCTTCTTAATATATATAAATTACGTGTCACGATGTTTGTCCACGATGGACTCCTAAACTACTAAACCGATTTTAATCAAATTTGTACACCGTGTGCAGTTTGATCCAACTTGAAAGATAGGATTGCTCACATCTCAATTTATGATCGCAATATTATTTTATTGCAAATTATTTGTCTATTATTTGACAGTCACAATTACAAAAACGTTAGCCACAGCAACGCGTGGCCGGGATCCCTCGCTTCGGAATAAAGTTCAAATGTCTGCTGAATGCATTTAAAATGAATCAATGTTTTATCTATTTTTTTTATTTTGTTTCAGAAAATGATTCGTAAGGATGCGGCAGTGATAGAGGTTTATGGGCAAACGGAAAATCTCGGACCTGTTTTCGCTCCCAACCCGTTGGGACCGGTTGGCAGCTGCGGTGTCCCTTGTGATGATGTTCAGACGAAGGTACACGCTAAAAAAACACATCCGTATCAGCCCCTAATGTTCCCACTACAGGGACACCGGCCTACTCTCGATAATTGAGAGTGAATGGGCTTTAATCCACGGGAGTCCAATACGGATTGGTAGATGACACATGTCTTCGAATTTTCGGTTCTAAGACATGCCGGTATCTTCACGATGATTCCTATCACCGTTATGAGAACGTAGTGTTGCGCTCATAAATATTTCAAGTGAAATAGAAGGTTTCTGAAGGTCGCTTTGGAAGTCGGTGTCTGTGTTCCTGGGCCATCACACTATCGTTAACCACATACAAAGGGATAATCTTATTGAAATACTGTATTTTGAAGCGTTCTAAAAATTCTAAACCTTTGCTTTACTGTAGCCATACGCTTCTGTGCAAGACTGTTCGACAAAATATTTTTTATTTATTATATCTCTATTATGAGGTTATCAATTCGCTTGTAAGTTTTTTTTTTGTATTATTTTTACGCGATTTCTTCGCCTAGTCTTAGCCTCTTTTATTTCGCGAAAGATAAGACAGGAAATGTATTCGGTTGAGTTCTATTTATTCAGTTTAAACAACTTTTATATCATTCGCTTGTTAGAGACACTGAAACGTTAAGTAACGTTAGAAACATATTCACGTTCCAACTTTTCTTGCAGCTTGTGGACCCTGACAGTGGAAAGGAGATAACGGAACCACACGTAACCGGCGAATTGTGGACAAAAAGCATCTGTTTTACGGTAAATTTCACTGATGAACTAACGATATCTATACGATATCAGTTTTTTTCAATCGATATAACGTACGACTTTACTTTCGAGGAAGTGCTTTAAAGATTGTCTCGTAAATATTTCAAGGTCATGGGTTTTGTAGTTTGGAAATAACAGACATTACAACATCAGTATTAGTCCAAACAACTTGAATTTTCAAAGGAATTTCAGTGGCAGATGATTTTATAAGGAGTAACTTAAGATACTTTTATATCAGAACAAGAAAAAACAATTAGGGTTCTGCACCACTAAATGTAAAATTAGCTGTACCACGCGCACGAAGTCGCGGGGTACAGCTAATGAATAAATAACGTAACGCAAACATGAATTTGTTCGACAGGTGTTAAGAACAAATAGGGTTCCTGCGCGAACTTTACGCTTGTTAATTGTTGTTCTTATTCATTAAGTAATTTTCAGGAGTATTACAACGATCCCGAGGCGACGGCTGGCGCCTTCACGGAGGACGGCTGGTATCGGACGGGTGATTTACTGTATCACGATGAAAACAATAACTTTTTCTTTGTCGAGAGAATGAAAATGCTGATCAAATACAGAAATTATCAAGTAAGATTGTTGGTCTCCGTTTACCGATACAAAGATTTGGTCCCGTGATAAAAGCCATCATTTAAGCTTACCTACTCTGGTATCAGAGAATTCAAATAGATAATACACACACAAGGGCGGCCTTAGATATTGCGAGGCTTCGGGCGATAGATCTTTGTGAGGCTCTTGGAGTATAAGGAATTTAGTGAGTTGGAAGTGTACAGGGCTCCTGGTAATCAGTCAGCATCCTCCTAAAGACAGCTTCAGTACATCGAAACAAAGCACGGGTTGTTCTGCGAGGGTGCGAGGCCCTACAAAAGCGAGGCCCGGGCGCTTGCCCTGCTAGCCATCCCCTAAGGCCGCCATTGTACACACATACACACCCTCGAACACAAACATACTTAAAACAGGATTTGTTTGTAGCTCTTCCTTCTGCGCTGTAGGACATGTGTTCGAGTCCCATCCAGGACAATCATTTGTGTGACGTACACAAATGTTTGTTCTGTGTCTGGGTGTTAATATGTATTATGTGTATGTATTTACAAAAACAGTAGAATGTACTATGTAAGTATACTTACATTTGAGACTAGAAGGCGATGTAAAAAATCCATGAAAAAAGAATATGCATTTGTTTTGAGTCGAGTTTACTTTAAGTTTTAAAATAATAGAAAACTGTTTTTCTTGTTTTCATGGGTGAGGGATCAATAGACCAAATACTTACTTATCTTCACTTCACTTTCAGATAGTTCCGCCTGAGTTGGAAGCCCTGATCCGGACGCACCCCGGCGTCCACGAAGTGAGTGTGACCAGCATTCCTCACGAAGAGGACGGGGAACACGCCGTGGCCTGCGTCATCAGGGCTCCAGGGTCTACCGTCAGCGCGCAGGAGATCAAACAACTAGTTGCAGGTAACCTGTTCCTAATGACGTGAACTGACCAGCATTCCTCATAGAGCATCAATTTATTCTTCAAATTTATTAAATTTCCGCCCAAAGCTCAGTTGGCAGCACTGACTTCTGCGCTGCGCAGGTAGGTCGTGAATTCAATTCCCATCTAGGAGATGCATTTGTACGAACTAGAACTACGACGCTAGAACGCCTTAAGGCTGCCTTAGTTAAGTACCTTCACTTTCTATTTGACGAACATTTGAGACTCCCGCATAAATATATCCCTCATCCTAGCGTAACTACTCACCAACTAAATAAACTATGAAGACTGCCGAAAATACGTAAGTATGTAATATTTAGTGTAAGCAATTAATTTTATAGCGACAATGTATACTTTAAGTATGCTACGCCTCAAGTGTATTACTACTAACTACTGGAGGTAGTACTCCGGGCGAACTTTGTACAAGTTCTACTGCTACTTAATTAATATCTTGGTTGTTTGTTATGTATTTGTGTTTGTCCATGTCATCTGTGCACAGGAAACGTCCAGTAGTGCGTAAGCGTAACAAATCAAATGCGCAGGCAACTGATCAGATAAAACCTTTTATTCTGATATAGGTACCTATGTTAATATCTGATCTGAAAATATTACTCCACAGATAAACTATCCGAGACGAAGCAGCTGAGAGGGGGAGTGGTTTTCATGGATGCGCTGCCGATGACGTCATCGGGGAAGGTGGCAAGAGCTAAACTCCGACAGATGGTGGCTAAGGCGTACAGAGAATAGAGTTTCTGGCGTGATTTGTAATACTTCCACTAAAACATTCAAATCAAATTATTTCACAACTTAAACTTGTCCGTAAATTTATTGACATTTATCGTACCTCATATCAGCCAAACCCTATAATCAACTAACAAGTGGAGATAGGTTACCGTGGCATCATAGCCGATTTTCAATAAATATATTTGACAAGTATTTTTTTAATATCATCATGTTTGCTAAGGTTTTCTATCTCCTGTTCAAGTTTGTCTATGGATTTGTCATGAATAAAGTTCGCAGTGTTGCGTTTCTACATCGCAACCTATAATTATAATCTCGAGTTAGGTCTGAAAAACGTGTCAAATATTCCAATATTTGTATAGAAGCAATTATTTAAAACAGTCCAGACAATTTAAAAATAAAGTATAAAGACGTTTTTGTAGATCTACTGTAATCTACTGTACTGTGTACTTGTAATCTACTGTAGCGTGCCGCTACAGTAGATTAGCAATAAGGCCGTCCGTTAAAAATTGATTTTAATATTTTAAGTAATTTGTGTTTAATTTTTATGATGTAGAATGAATATTGTAATTTGTAAGCAAGATTAAATAAAACTGAATATTTAGATTAAGTATTTCATTTATTTCACAAATATAGGATAAGCTGTGTCTTGTTATAGACAAATCAGATAACTAAGGCCCTGCAGCTTAGGCGAGGAAGTGGTGCAAAGCAGGTTGTCACGCCAGAGGAAGGAGCTGAACTATTTAGTAGTTTGGTGGATAAATTCTGCATGTTATCATATTGACAGCTCCTTAGTCTAGTAACCTGTTTTCAAAGCGAAGGGTCCCGGGTTCAATTCCCGCAATGGCAGTCATGGTTAAAGCCTTTTTATTAACCTTTTAACCACGGTCTAAAATATATTCACATAAGAAACGCCCAGTTCAAAGGCTACTAAGGGTCACAGATTCAACTATTGACCGCGCGGAATACCACCATACCAGCCTCTATTGTTCCTACTGCAGGGACACCAGCTTACTCTCGATAATTGAGAGTAAGTTGTAGATCAGAGCCCATTCACTCTCAATTATCGAGAGTAGGCCGGTGTCCATGCAGTGAGAACATTAGAGGCTGGTACGGTACGGCTTAATTTACCAAGTAGGTAAAAGAATTTATTCCTAAATATACACCAAATAAATAGTCTAAAGCAATCTCATTTATCATTCGAGAGCGTAAGTGTTTGTCTGTACAAAAGTTGATCATTGTATAAATAATTTTTCTAATATCTTATTTGTTCTTCTTGGATTTAGCTCTGCCGCCTTTCGTTTTAGATTTGACGATGCCTTGGAATTGCTTCGAGTTAGACGCCTTTTTCCTGGGAACAAATATTATGTGTTTTTTTATATGATTAAGTGACGAAACGAGCTGAGAGCCCACTTGCTGGTAAGTGGCGACCGCCCATGACAACAGTAATGCAAATCAGATAAGATCCCCCTGGGTGGTGCTAAAGGAGCAACCAAAAGTAGCAGTAGAACTTGTGCCAAGTTCGTCCGGAGAGGTACTGCCACCACATCTGGAATCTGTCGCCAAGCAGTAGTGCTCGCATTACTGTGTTCCGGTGGAAGGGTGTGGCTGCCGGTGTAATCACATGCGCATGAGACGTATCATCCCCGTCTCGGGTGATGGACGCAGCAGGATGAATGCGACTCAGTAAAGATTTGGATCTCATACTGAGTCGCGCGCATTACTGTTGTCATGGACGACGGTCACCACTTACCATCAGGTGGGCCCTCAGCTCGTTCCGACACTCATTCACATAAAAAAAAAGTAGGGTTACGGTACTTGATTGATACCGGTGTATACCAGTAAAGTACTTATATTATCTCCTCAAGCCAATATATCTAACTAGAACTTTTTTGCAAACCCTACCTCTTGTTAAGATTCGTCCTGGACAGTGGTAGGTAGGCGTACGGATCGTGTTTCCCTTTCTTCTTGATATCTCCTTTGGCCTTCTTGGCTCTGTACTCTGTCCCTACGGTCGACGCCGCAGAGGCCGCCGACCCGATCGGCCTGAAAGAACATAATTAGTATTTCAAAAACTTAATGACAAAGGATTAAAGTATTAACGATGATTTGTCCGCACGAAACATTGTAATATACTATTAAGGGTCACGTACCGATGGCAAAAAAACAAATGTTACAAAAAAATTGTGTAAAGTATGAATATTAATAAACTCAAACACATTAATTCGTTAAAATCTTAACTATCAAGCTTTTACGATCTTATTACAAACCGTAGACTAACCTTAGACTTTTTTTATTTAAGTAACGGGACGGGAGTTGTTATGGGCGAAGGTAACCACTTAACATCGGGTGGGCCTTCAGCTCGTCCCGTCACCTTAATTACATAATAACAGAAAGTATTATTGTATGGTATACCTGTATAGAGACGTGCATAGGGGAGTAGATGCCGACTTTTAATCTGAAGGTCGCTGGTTCAAACCCACTCGTGCACCAATGAGATATCTTAGAACCAAAAATTCGAAGACATGTGACATCTACCAATTCAGATCAGAGCCCATTCACTCTCAATTATCGAGAGTAGTTGTCCCTGCAGGGGGAACACCAGAGGCTGGTGCGGTATACCTGTGTATGCCCTTCCCCCCGGCCTTGTACTTGGAGTGCACGGTGGCGGTGGACGCCCTGCTCCTGGAAGACTTGCCACTCCTCACGCTGAGGATGTCATCGTACCGGCGCTTGGCGCCAGGCTTCACCAGCTTTGAAGGTTTCTCTTTGTCTTCGTTATCTGTGGATTGTTGTATGAAGTAAATAATACACAAGTGTACATTATACATTTATATATTTCGCGTATCTCGGAAACGGTTTTGGGGTGTCCAGTTGCTCGCGTCCGTGTGTACCCTTTGATTCCCTACACGTACCCCCTGGGTGCTGCTAAAGGAGCAACCAAAAGTAGCAGTAGAACTTGTGTAAAGTTCCAACGGAGAAGTACTGCCTCCACACTTGGTAATCTGCCGCCAAACAGTAGTCGCACCCCGCTGCCCGTCACCCGAGACGGTTATTATTATTATTTTATTATTATTATAGGGTGTTGGGATTATTATTCTTCACTACATAGTATAAAACAAAGTCGCTTTCTCTGTCCCTATGTCCCTATGTATGCTTAAATCTTTAAAACTATGCAACGGATTTTGATGCGGTTTTTTTTATCAGACAGAGTGATTCAAGAGGAAGGTTTATATGTGTAATACACTAGCAAGTCACCGCGGCTTCGCACGGGTAGTTTCTGATACGATACTGATGCTTTACTAACCGTGCGAAGCCGGGGCGGGTCGCTAGTAAATAAATAAATCCTGACCTGTATCATCAGTATCAGTGTCAATGTCCCCACTGGGTCGCGGTTCATCATCATCATCGAACATCTCTTCGCTGATGATGAGCCGCCCATCCGGAGCCGTCTTGAACCCGCCGTCCTTTTTCTTCTGGGCGACTCCATCGTTCCTAGGCTTCTTCGACGGGTCGGTGGCTGGGGACAATAACCAAATATAAGTAAATAACACAAAAACCGTTTCTACCTGTCCGTATAGACTTGCAAAACCATCCAACCGATGTGCCCCAAACCGGTTTCACTAAAAAGGCGGAGTTACGAAGAATAAATAAATAAAATAAAATAAATTACGTTTACACACTCATGCCTCTGCACTAGGATTCCCTGTGTCGCAGATGCCATTGACAAACACAGAAACGTAAGACAAAAAATATTCTATTGTAACTTTTATATTATCTCATTAAGTAGAAATAAACACCCAATACTCGAGAACAAATGCTCACCAAACAAAGTGTGCCCCGGCCGGGAAACGAACCCGGGACCCCTCGTTTCGAAGGCAGGGCTACAACCAACTAAGCCACGGAGCCGTGTAAGGATTAAACCATTAGTAATACCAAGTCACCTGGTGGTGGACCAAGTGGGGGTCCAGTTGCTCACATCCGTAGGTATGTACCCTTTGATTCCCTACACATACCCCCTGGGTGGTGCTAAAGGAGCAACCAAAAGTAGCAGTAGAACTTGTGCCAAGTTCGTCCGGAGAGGTACTGCCACCACATCTGGAATCTGCCGCCAAGCAGTAGTGCTCGCATTACTGTGTTCCGGTGGAAGGGTGTGGCTGCCGGTGAAATCACATGCGCATGAGACGTATCATCCCCGTCTCGGGTGATGGACGCAGCAGGATGAATGCGACTCAGTAATGATTTGGATCTCATACTGAGTCGCGCGCATTACTGTTGTCATGGGCGAGGGTCACCACTTACCATCAGGTGGGCCCTCAGCTCGTTCCGTCACTAATACTCATAAAAAAAAAAAACCTGTAATCTTCCTAGCGGCGGATATGTCTGCCAAGTCCACTATGGTGTCCGGGTCGTCTTGGATCCAGGCCTGAGTCCTGTGCTTCTTGGCGCGAGGGGCGCGCCTCTCCGCCTCCGCCTCCTCCTCGAGGTACTCCATCTCGGAGTCTGAGTCCTTGAGGATGTCCTCCAGGGTCCTCGACGAGCCTCTGATCTCCTGATCCGAATCAGGTTCTTCCTGTTCCCTGTGATACAAGATATTAGAACTATACAAAGAAATAAAATTAAAGTTTCTGTTTTTAATGTCAAAATATCATTTTTTTTTACTAAATACATTTTTTTTTATTCATTGTAGGCCATCGTTTGACCGCTATCTCACCTGATGGTAAGTGATGATGCGGTCGAAGATGTAACACGCTGGCCTAGGTAATACCTATTCACTCTTTCCTTGAACATATCCAAATTGATCGGGAAAAAGACATTTAAAAGTATATACAGTACTTATTTCTTAAAACAACATTTTTTTTTAATTTTGTCTTTTGGCGGACGGTGTCGCGGGGAACAGCTAGTTTTCTTATAAATTTTCAACAATATCATTTGTGTCATTTTCTAGGGGGTCCAGTTGCTCGCGTCTGTGACTTTGGACTCTCTACACGCACCGCCAGGATAACATCCCGGGTGGTGCGAAACGAGTAACCCAAAGGAGCAGTAGAACTTGTGCCAAGTTCACCCACCCTTCCACTGGACCACAGCAGCGAGAGTGCACCAATGCTGGGCAACGGATCACCAGGTGTGGAAGCAGTACTTCCAAAACTTGGCACAAGTTCTACTGCTACTTTGGGTTGTTCCTTCCGCACCACGGGGGGACACTATGGACTCTGAGGGTATTTCACCTACAGGAACAAGCAAAATACACCCTCAAATGCTTAAACAAAAACTGCTGAAATAGAGCAGGCTTTCAACGTACCTCTGTCCATCCTTCTGCCGTTTCTTCCTGTTATCCATCTTCCTCAGGTTCCTCAGTCTGCGCAGCATCACCTCATCAGTGTTGGGTATAAGCTTCTCCACAGTATCGGCGCCGTATTTCCTGATCATGCGCGTGAGGAAGTAGCCTATTTCTAGCCGCGAGTGGCGCTTACAGTCTTCGTTCATTTTCGAGAGGGTCTTGAAGATTAAGGGTAGGCTGCCGGCTAAAACGTCGGTTGGCAGAACTTTTGTGTACACCTAGAAATAGGGTGAAAATTAAACCATAAGAGCAGACTTCGGTCTTAGTAAATGTATTTTTTTTTATCAAGAAGCGTTCGTAGCGTCGTTGCTTTGAATGAATGAATGAATGAATACTTTATTGTACACCAACAGAATTTTTAAATGGTGGTCGTATCGCTGAGAGCCTATTTATTTGCTTTGATATTTTCGTCTTCTTTTCTGTATCAATGATAAGTCTCTGTAGTCTAGACAAACTTTTGTTGAGCATAACGTTTCTTCTCAGTTCTTGGGTGGTTGTCATTTTGTGTCCATGCCGCATACACAGGGAATCAAATGTCTTTTGATACCTTTAGGAAACTCATAGAAGCCGCCACAATCTTCCTGTACACCCAGGATGTGTCCTGAACCAGTCTGTATAAGACCCTGGACTGCCCCTATTAACCCACCTCTAATGCACTGCAGTCTACCGTCCTACTCTCGATAATTCAGAGAGAATGAGCTTTGATCTACCACGGGAGCCCAATCCGGATTGATAGATGTCACATGTCTTCGAATTTGGTTTCAAGACATGCCGGTTTCCTCACGATGTTTTCCGTCACCGTTTTGAGAACGTGGTATTGCGCAAATAAATTTTTCAAGTGGAAATCTCATTGGTGCACGTGAAGGTTTTAACCAGCGACCATCAGATTGAAAGTCGGCGCCTGTGCCCCTGGGTCACCACGCTCTCACTAGTATTAACCCAACTTCAGAATTGCTGAAAAGTCAGCAGCAAGTGATGCAATATTTGGCACCAGTTGTACATACCTTGAGGAAACTCATGGATGCCGCGACAATCTCCCTGTTCCCGCTCAGCATGTGTCCAGACACCGTCTCCATGAGACCCTGGACTGCTTCTAGCCCCATCTCCTCGGAGTGGTTGAACATCGCGGCGGCTATCGCCCGCAGGGTGGCGCTTTGGACCCGCGGCACGGGGGCGGACAAACCCGATGTTAGCATTGCGATGTACCCCTGCATTCCTATAATATAATGCAATAAATAATAACAAGGGCTGGAATGAGTGACGGAACGAGATGGGGCCCACCTGGTGGTAAGTGGCGACCCCCGCCTATGACAATAGTAATACGAGTCAGTATAAGGTTTGGATCTTACACTGAGTTGCATTCATCCTGCTGAGTCCATCACCCGAGACGGGGACAATACGTCTCATGTGCATGAGATTTCACCGGCACCCATACCACCGGAACACAGTAATGCGAGCACTACTAATAGGCGGCAGATAATAATAAATAATAACCACCAATGAGTTTTTTCACTTGAAAAATATTTATGTGCGCAATACCACGTTCTCAAAACGGTGACGGAAAACATCGTGAGGAAACCGGCATGTCTTTGAACCAAAGATTCGAAGACATGTGACATCTACCAATCCGGATTTGGCTCCCGTGGTAGATCAGAGCCCATTCACTCTCAATTATCGAGAGTAGGCCGGTGTCCCTGCAGTGGGAACATTAGAGGCTGGTACGGATGGACGACGGATGGCCGACTTACCTCCCTCCTTTCCCTTGAGTACGTCTCCAATGGTGTTGATGACGTTGAACGCGCACTGGCGACACTTGGAGTTGATGTCGCGGGTGCAAACGACGCATTCCGCCATCGCGCTGCGCAACAACTTGCTCTCCGGGGACACGGATGGGTTGGCGTTGATCAAGTGCTCTATACATCTGGGGACAAAGAAAACCTTTACACTCATACCTCTGCACTAGGATTCCCTGTGTCGGAGATGGCACGGACAAACCCCCGTCCCGAGAACTAACTTCATGCTCACCACGCAGTGTGCCCCGTCCGGGAATAGAACCCGGGACCCCTCGCTAACCACGGAGCCACGGAGTCATCCATGTAATTTTGCTTCGTACTGATAAAAAGATATGATGACCATTCTGGAGTTATCACAATAAATTTTAACCTTATGTTAACGGGTCCAGTTGCTCGCGTCCATAGGTGTGTACCCTTTGATTCCCTACACGTACCCCCTGGGTGGTGATAAAGGAGCAACCAAATTGACAGCCAATCACGTTCTCAATACCGCAGCGTGATTGACAGCCAATCACGTTGCGGAATTCAATTATTTAAATAGCGAAATGACTCTGTGTTCTTGTGACGTTAAAACATCCAGAACATCCAAGATCGTCACAAAAATGATTATCCTGGCTGGGATAGATTCCCACGAACTACAGGGCAGAAGGCAGAGCTACATTTGGGCTGTGGGAACAGTACAATATTGTGGAATCGTACCTCAACCGGGCCGCTTTGCTGCTATCAGCCACCTTATTTAGTGACGTCATCAGCAGCTTCTTAATCTTCTTCGAGTTATTCTTCAGGAACTCCTTACAATTGTCACCGTCGCTCTTGAAAATCTCCTCCAAGATCCTGTACGCCTTCTTATGCTCCATTTCGAGCAGCTTAGCCTTTTCCTTGTACTTCAACTGCACTTTCTTCTCCCCCTCTGTCTCCATAGCCTGTTGTTCCCTCCTAGCCTTCTTGAATTTCCTGGGGTCTTCCAAAACCGTCGCGCATAATGGATACACCCATTCTTCGAACAGTTTTTCAATGATTTCGCTCTTTTGGTAGAGGACCAGCAAACGGACCACGTCTAGAATCGCCTCGCGTTGGAAGTGATTGTCTTTCGAGGACTCCAATTGTTGGAGCGCGTTTGTGAACAGTTCTTCGACTAGAGTTGCGTCTGTGATCGACAGGTATACCTGGGGAATAATAATAATAATAATAAACGTTTACACACACACCTCTGCACTAGGATTCCCCGTGTCGCAGATGGCATGGACGAACACAGAAACACAAGACAAACACCCAGGACCCGAGAACAAACTTCATGCTCACCACACAAAGTGTGCCCCGGCCGGGAATCGAACCCGGGACCCCTCGCTTCGAAGGCAGAGCTACTACCAACTAAGCCACGGAGAGTTTCTGTCAAGACGCGGGCAAAGTCATCACCATATAGCGCCAAGGAAATTAAAGGAATGCTGTGTATATAATTTTAAAACTAACTATGACGCAATCGTTTTAATAATAATAATAATAATAAATCTTTATTTCAGGCTTCTTACATTTTTTGTATAATATTGTATATAATAAATACTAAAAACAGGCCTATATATTGTAATAAATACCTTACAGACTAACATACATATAAAAATATAAACAATATATAATAAACATGATTGTATAGAATTCGTCAATGGAATAACTTGACAAAGATAGAAAATTTTAAATATTTTTACTTTGATCTTTTATGTATATTGAATGTTAAGGAATTAAATATCACTGTATTCTGTATTCTCATCATACCAGTCTCTAATGTTCCCACTGTTGGGACATAGGTCAACTTTTAAAAGGTACAGGTCTACTCGAGGGTGGATGGGATTTCATCTACAACGGTAGCCCAATCCGGTAGATGTCAGATGCCTTAGAACAATTAGTTAAGACATGTTAAGTTTTGGTGTTGTGCACATTTTTCAAGCATAAAACTAGTTAGTACATGTTTGGATTTGTACCAGCTACCTTTGGATTGGAATTTATCCAGCTACGGTGTGTACAACAACATTCATCGAGGGTTTAAACAATACCTGTATGGTTTCTAAGGCGGCCAACCTCTGCCCTTGCGCCTGACTTCCGCTAGATGGCGACAGGTAGATATTAAGCAAAATAGGCAGATAATTCTTCGCATATCTGGCCAGTTCTGCCTTATCCTCGTCGTTGGCGCAGGCGATAAGCTTCCTCAGTGCCTGCATAACTGACAGTCTGAATTCCGGGTTGTCTTTCAACACCTGTAGATATGAAAATACTTTTTTTTAACATTCATCCTTGCACTATGATTTCCTGTGTCACTGATGGCATGGACAAACACAGAAACACAGGACTATCTTTGATTATCGCTATGTTATTATAAAATAAATAAATACACTATTCGTGGACATATCACACACCTTACCTTGTACTATGGGAACCAGATAACTTTTTTTTGTAAATACATACATGTTATATATATTAAGCTAAATAAAAGTTGTCATTATTATTATAAGCTTATATTAGTCATGGAAAACCCTTAGGTAGGTTTTTTTTTTTATGTGAATTTGTGACTGAATGAGCTGAGGGCCCACCTGATGGTAAGTGGTGACCCTCGCCCATGACAACAGTAATGCGCGCGACTCAGTATGAGATCCAAATCTTTACTGAGTCGCATTCGTCCTGCTGCGTCCGTCACCCGAGACGGGGATGATACGCCTCATGCGCATGTGATTTCACCGGCAGCCACACCCTTCCACCGGAACACAGTAATGCGAGCACTACTGCTTGGCGGCAGATTCCAGATGTGGTGGCAGTACCTCTCCGGATGAACTTTGCACAAGTTCTACTGCTACTTGAAATGTAGGTATGGAGCCGTCTACATAAGATGTAATATTACCTGGCCAAGAACCCTCGCGACTGCTTTGAAGCTGTCTTTGATGTCAGTGGGACTGTTGCAGAAACTAGGCAGCAACGCCCACAGCTGGTTGCAAAGAAGCTCGTATGTGTGAGCACCTGAAACGATTATTTATCTATACTAATATTATAAAGCTGCAGTGTCTGTTTGTTTGAACGCGCTAATCTCTGGAACTACTGGTCATATTTGAATGATTCTTTCAGTGTTGGGTAGTCCATTTATCGAGGAAGGCTATAAGCTATGTTTTTTTTTTTTTTCAAAATTAGGCATCGGTAATAAAATTGCTATTTTGTAACACAAGGTGTAAAATCGAAAACCTATTTTTGCGTGCGCTGTTTCCACGTTAAAGAGAAAAACGCGGGTGAAACCGCGGAACACAGCTAGTAGTAAAAATATTTTTTTATTAATAAATAATGTTATATTATAATAATAAATAATGTTTTCTTTTTTGTTTGACAACATATGTTGTATTTAACATTTCGAATGCCAGGTAATTTGTATTAGCAATTATCATTAGCATAAGTACATACATGATGATTTTTTAAGAATTGTTAAATAAAAAAAAAAGAAAATACTCAGTTTTTTTTTAATATTAAATAATTTCACAATATATTAACAAAAAATTGCATGTGAAATACGAAGTGAAAGTGTAAACGTAAAATACGAGTCTTATATTGACTCAATTCATCACTTACCACCAGGTGGGCCCTCAGCTCATTCCGTCACTTCACATAAAAAAAAGCCCACGCTCGCACACACACACTTGAAACGTCACATTTTTTTTTAACAACTACCTTTATACGCTCATATCTCTGCACTAGGATTTTCTGTGTCGCAGATGGCATAGACAAACACATAAACACAAGACAGACACCCAAGACCCGAGAACAAACTTCATGCTCACCACACAGTGTGCCCCGGCCGGGAATCGAACCCGGGACCACTCGCTTCGAAGGCAGGGCTACTACCAAGTAAGCCACGGATCCGTCAAAGTGAGTACTGACCAGCGGTAAGTTTCTCTGCCTCCATCTCGCGCGCTTTCTTCCTGCAGAAAGTAGCCATCTCCAGGATGTACGTGTTGAAGTACCGGAGCTGCGCGCTGCCGATCCGCTCCTTCAGCAGCGGCAGCAGCCAGCTGCGGTCCATGTTGATACCCGTCCCGTCCTCGTCCCGGAGCGGTATGAGGGTCAACACGAACTCCGGCCCGAGAGACCTGAAATATAATAATAAATAAACTAGCCCCGCCCCGCGGTTGGACTTCCTATGGGAACCGTACATTTTTCCGTTTTCTTAATCAGTTACTTGGTCTTTTAACGTTTACACACTCATACCTCTGCACTAGGATTCCCTGTGTCGCAGATGGCATGGACAAACACATAAACACAAGACCCGAGAACAAACTTCAAGCTCACCACACAAAGTGTCCCTCGGCTGGGAATCGAAACCGGAACCCCTCGCTTCGAAGGCAGAGCTACTACCAACGAAGATACGGAGCCGCCAAAAAGTTAAACTAAGGCCTTACTTACTTGATGGCACAACCTGTGGCGTGCTCCATTTCCTTGTAGTGGTCGAAGTTCTGGCTCTCGCGGCGGTCTATCAGCTTCGTCAGCAGCGGGGCCACAGCGTACTCCACCCGCGGGTTCGCTATCTGTGGACACCACTACAGTCAACCAAGGCAATGGACCGTAGACCAGCACTGCTTTTCATCACACTTATCGAAGTGCAGGCACACAGATCCTGCTTTTTATTAGTCAAATTATTAAGTTTGTATGTATGGCCCTCAAAAACGCCGCAGTAGAGTTCTCCCATTAGTAGAGCCTACAGTGGGAGGATGTAGTCCCACTGCAGGGCATTGTATGTGTATTTTCTTGTATAATGTATGTTCGCTCGCACGCTCGAGGATTTTGTGGTACGTAAAAGCATATTCATAGCTTTATTATGGTGAATATGCCTTAAAACAAAGGTTTTTTTAAATCTTGTCATTGAATACTTGTCTTTCACTTTTTAACAGACTTCAAAAAAGGAGGAGGTACTATGTTTCACTATATATATTACACCTCCTTTTTTCCCCGGCACCCACACCCTTCCACCAGAACACATTAATGCGAGCACTACTGCTTGGCGGCAGATTCCAGGTGTGGCGGCAGTACGTTTCCGGCCGAATTCGGCACAAGTTCTGCTACTAACAATACTATTATACGTACCTCAAAGCAAACCGCGATTGTCATAACAACATGGCGGATGGCCTTGTTGAACGGATTGTCCAGTCCCGTGCCGATGCTTTTGAAAATAGCCTCAACATGCTTCTTATGCTCGGCGAATGCTTCGTCCGAGGCTATGGCAGCTGCCACGCAGTCCATCAGAATGATCTGGAAATTATATAAAAGCAGTTGTCAGTTACGAAGAGTTACAGATCATCTACGTTAGGCCGCTTTCGGCCCTGAGCGAAGTTGGATAGGTTCGGTCGGCGAGAACCCAAGTCTCATTGATGCTGTTATGGGCGGAGGTAACCACTTAACATCAGGTGGGCCTTCAGCTCGTCCAATCACAATAGTTACACTGAAAAAAAAAACAAGAAAACCAATTTGGTCATATCGAGTATATGGAGTACTACTGGGATATCTGGGTCCCTCATGTTTCCGTCGGGTTACCTTCAGAGCGTGGGTTACTTTGAGAGCGTGGTGGCCCAGGGGCACAGACGCCGACTTTCAATCTGAAAGTCGCTGGTTCAAACCCACACGTGCACCAATGAGTTTTTTCACTTGAAAAATTTATGTGCGCAATACCACGTTCTCGAAACGGTGAAGGAAAACATCGTGAGGAAACCGGCATGTCTTAATACCAAAAATTCGATGACACACATCTACCAATCCGGATTGGGCTCCCGTGGTAGATCAGAGCCCATTCACTCTCAATTAGTCGAGAGTAGGCCGGTGTCCCTGCAGTGGGAACATTAGAGGCTGGTGCGGTACCTTCAGAGCATTGGTGGCAGCATTGGTGACATCGGGTACATCGCAGAGCCACAGCTCGGACACGCATATGTTCACGAAATGTGGAATATTCGGCATGCAGAGGTTCAGATCCAACCTGAAAATTAAATTTTCACTCTCAATTATCGAGAGCAGGCCGGTGTCCCTGCAGTGGGAACATTAGGGGCTGGTACGGTAAATCAACTTAAATACTTCCTTCTATTAAATTTAATAGAAGAAAGTTTAAGGGTGAAAAATTTCACCCTATGATGCCATCGGGGCATCATTAAACAAATACACGGATATGTTTTACAGGTAAAATGAATGAGTAATTTTTCAATAGTATTATTATATCTGTGGTTCTACGGAAATAAAGTATATTGATTTTGACATATTCCACTACAAGATATAGACATCTCCCAATTAGCAATAATGATTCCTACCAATTAGAATGGCGACTACACTATTAGACAATTAGCGGCCTAGTAACTAATTAAATGAGCTTCGAGAATCAAACCGTGCTACTCACATAGCAAGGCAGGCGTATCCCTGTTGCAGCACAGCGCACCACGCCAGCACTTGTCCCGAATCGCTGGCCGGCGGTCTGCCGGCGAGCAGAGCGCGAGTCAGCTGCACCGCCAGTGGCGCGGGCAGGTTACTCGCGTGCGAAGGCGCCAGGAACAGCGCGTGCAGAGTGTGGAGGCAGCACGTTTTTATGTATACGTTGTTGTGGGTCATCAGCGAAAGGATCGCTTCGCAGATCGACTGGAAAATACAAATATCTTATAACCGCCTATAAGACACAAATAAAAGTTATGTTTTTACATACATTTTTATTGTTTTTAATTTTTTACATTTGAAATACCTGTTTGAATTTTAACTTATGATTGTTATCTTGTTATTATTTTTTTGAATATTTCTGCTTAGTAATCATTTAATTCCAAAAATTATGTAACATGACTTGCCTTGTATAACATCTACTGTTATTTGGCTAAATAAATGAAATATGAAATCAAATTACACATATTTTGTTCATAACAGTCGTAACTTATACAAGCTTTCTTGGTTACATTAGCTACTAAGACAACCCACAATTTAATATTTGAATTATATTTAAGTGAAGATAGACGTTAGCGAAAAAAAATTAACTAAGTATATTTTAACTTTTTATACAAACCTCGAATGGATAAATACAAAATAAAAAAAAACAGCCAAATGACTGATTCAGTCTTCTCAAGTGATGATCTTTCATTAATATTTTTTATTCATCATTTTAATTTATAGATTGAAATAATAACTGTGGTTTGGTATTGGTTTATATTCTTAACCAACTTCACCAAAAAACGATGAGATATGTTATTTTGTTTATGTCTGTTACAAGGTTTATTTGTCAATTCTGGGCCGATAAGTAAGATTTTTTTAATAGGGTGTACATCCGAGGTGGTAAATACGAGATGGAAGTATTGTCAGTTACTTGATTTTTAAATCGGACACTTCTTATTTAAGTGAGTGATTGCAGGTGACATGTAGAAACTCTAATGATCTACCTTGATGTACTCCTTGCTGAAGGCAGGCAGAAGATCTCGCAGCATCGTCAGCGTGTGAAGAACGGCGCGGTGGCCCGACAGCAGAGCTTCTGCCGTTATCTGCGATAAGCAGTACTCCGCCACACGGTTTGACGCAGGGTGTAGTTTTGGGACCTACAATAAATATCATTATTATTAAAATGCATTTAATCATTTTATTTTGGGTTTTGTGGTCGGTGAGCGACGAGGCCAAGTTATGTACGTACTGACAATATATAGACATGTATAGCAAAAAGATACTAAAATTTACCAATAAAAACCTAATTACTGCTGTATAGAGGCATTGTGTGGGATCATGACTATATTACCTTGTTATTCTGATCTTCAGAGGGGATCATAAAGCAGCTGCCGAGGATTATGGAGTTTACTGCGTGTTGACCTGCTTTTCGCACCTGTCGAAGAAATAAGTTATAACATTTGTCTTTTAATTAAAGATGTTTCGATTAGTCGGTAAAGCAGACATTCTTACATTGTGCAGGCTTTATTTTAGACATGATTAAATTTTAATTGAGCTCAATACTGTTCACTGCCGCTAACACGACACGAGTGAGTTGTGCGAGCGAGAGACACAACGTGATCCGAGCGAGAACGAGAGCTAAGTACGTAACGTATTGAACGTCGAATGCGGGTCCATCCTGTCGTCTCAGAAAACATCGAGTACAATTACATGCTAGTCACATACCAGTTTCAAATATTGACACAGGTCTACTCTCTGTGACCAAATATGAATATTTGGAATATTTTAAACAACGGGAGCCAAAGCAGATTGGAATCCATGACAAAATATGAAATTATTTTAGAGTTCTATGTACCTTGGGTTTGGTATGCAAGGCAAACGCAAGCACTGTATCAAACACTCGCATAGTAGATGACTCCGACCACAATGCATACTCTTGAGCCCGGAGCAGAACTGACAGACATCCTATAGCACTCCGCAGCAAAGTTCCGTTCTCAGTCTGCTCATTCCTTTCCAATACTTCAAGGAATGTAGATGCAGCATCTGAGAATTGTTTTCGTAGCACCGCCTGGGGTACAGACTTAATGCCCATGGAGAGAAGAGTCAGAGTTGCCACTAGATTCTCCTCCACCTCAGCAATCTTCAGGGTTTCCATCTGAAAGATAAATAAATAATAAATATTCATGGACATTACACACAGGACTAGATATCTGATAGAATATTTAAAAGTACTTTTAATTTGTAACTGCATACATATATTACATATTAACACCCAGAAACAAAACAAACATCTAAGTTCATCACATAAATGCTAGGTGGGAATAAAACTCATCACCAACAGCACAGATAGTAGCTCTGTCTTCTGCATTGTCAGTTGTTGGTTCAATTTCCATCCAGGACAAATTTTGTGAGGAATATTGTTGTTTTTTCTATGTTAACATGTATTATAATCAATCTTATAGAGATATCTAGCTTGATAATAATGTAAAATATGAGTCACCAGTGCAGCAAAGTATTCCGTAGTGGTTTCCTTTCCACCTTGTTCTTTGATAACCTCGGTGACAGCAGCAAGCACTGCCAGCATCTCTTTATGCAGTGCATTGTTGGAGTCAAATCGGTTTAGCAATCTGAAATATAAAATGTTATTATTTACATAATGATGAAACCCAAAGTACCTATTAACTTGTTGCATGTGCACTCATGTTTATCTGACATGTATAATCATAGGCTCTGCCAGGAATACTTTCAGGGAGATGCATACTATACTACACATGTACCTATTTTGAGTAATTTAAGTTAATGTAAAATTCATATTTTACATAGAAAACTTTTTGTGGTGGATGGCTTGAGGAATCCCTGCTGCCATAAAATCTTCATCATTTGTACTTTCTTTCCCAACAGGGTGTGCAAGCGCACCCTGCTGCCAGTGCACATGTGTATAATAAGTAAAAGTATTTAGTGTTTTTGTAAATGTTAATTGTTTGTATAGAAAATTGCTTATGTAAATCCCTAAATGAAATGAAAATAAATGTTCATCTAAATAATTATTGAATAAAATAATGATAATGTTAATTATACATATAAATAAATCATCTTTATACTATAGTTTGTAAATATTATTGGTTACCTTGAATCTTTTCTATATTATTGATGATCATCTAGCAGTCAGATTCTAGCTAGATGGTCTAGAAATTGGATATCAGAGATGAAAAGATGCATCTTTTCAATCTACAAATATGATTTATCAAATGTTAAATATATATAATTAAACATACTGAATATTACTGATAAAATATAGCTTTCAGTCATTGAGAAAATATTTTCGCACACATGTCTTATTATTAAAGTTCACAACACTCACAAATCAGACTTGGTCTAATTCATGTTGAAAGTTAAAAAGCCTATACGGAGTTCATGCATAGGGGTGTATTGTGTTTTCTCTAGCAAGAGTTCAGTACATATATAAGTATAACATATAACATACTTGCTAAAACTAAGATTAGAACATTGACTCCAATCTGAAGCAAATGTTTGGAAAGTCTTATATGTGCCGGATCGTTGACTCGATGTGTATTCTGAATCGGAACCCTCCTCTAATGTCTTAACAGACATGTTCTCAAAGTCCTTGGCTATAGACATTTCAGTTTCAGCTTCTTTCTGCTTGTGGTGAGCATATGTCATCATTGCTTCATGTTTGGATACCGCTTGCTGGGTAAGCCCTGTGCTTCCTGTAAAATCATGTTGAAAATATTTGAGCTATTTATATCGCTGCTCAATAGACTATTTCAATAGGTTGGTGATAATACAAATCTGAAAAATATTTCCACAGAATAAAAGTAGTACAATAGTGTACAAAATATAAACAAACCTAAATTTTCCTGAAAGAACCGGGATTTTGCCATTTCCCGGTACTTTTGCACCTTCGGGTTTGAATTGGAGGATTGTCCTTTCTGCCATCGTTTCCCCTTTGATTTTCCTTTGAGCTTAGATCTGAATTTCCCCATTATATTTTATCATTAACTCAAAATATTATCTCAGAAAAACACCACACTACACGTGGTTTATTAATTTGAATGAAATGAAGTGAAGAAAGCCGCAATCGAGTATTTCAGTGTCAATCAAAATTACCTAAAGCATTAAAGCCAATTTTGCCAAAGACCACAAGTTGTATGAAGGAGGATAAATAAATGCAATTTGTTGGGAGACTTGTACATGTAACGTTCCGTTCAACTTCGATTTATTGAATTTAAAGGTGAACCCTCGCATGCTTTAACTCTTTAACATTCACGTTTCTCACGACTTTCCTGACCTGTCCTGCAGTGCATCGCAATCTAGAGTTTATCATCGACGCGTTGGACACAGCGGTGAGTTGACCATAAAATAACCCATAACAAATCTGCGATACCTACAGGCTGTTTGAAAACTATATATCTGAAATGTAACGGACCGTATTTGCCTCTACTGTTGTCATGACAGTGTCACACATCATCTCACTGTCATTGTCATATCATGTCAGTCAATCGCGGAATACTCGAGCGAGCACAGCTGGCTGCTGACCGATAACAATAAATTAAATCTAAAATATATTAAAAATGATAATTATCGCACCAATTTCGGCATAGAAATGGATGAACACGAGTTCTTTAAGCAAACAGTGCAGCATTTGGGGCGATGTCTGTCCAATTTAAACCCTACGCCATGGGAAAAGGTCAGGCAAATTACTATCGTCTGTATTTTTTTATGTTTTCCTTGATTACTAACATCTATAAATACCTTTTACTGCTGTAGTTGCTGTTTTAAACTGCTAGACAAAAGGCCATACAATGATTTGATGTTTGTTTACATAGGTCAACGAATGACCTCACGTTGTGGGCACCATGACATAAGATATCCCTATCACTTCGTCCTTGGTTGTGTTGTGATGTGAATCACCCATATGTCGTGAATGATTTGTTGTAATGGAATAACTTATTCATCATTCCATTTTATGATTAAACTCTGATTAAAAATATTTGTAGCTTTGAAAATGCAAAAGGCACCAAAAGTCTTAGAATAAAGAAAGTATTTTACCTGAATAATATCTCAAAAATTGGTTCTCTCATTATATCACACCTTGATCATTGCTTTTACAATTTCAGACTACTTAGATTTATATTTTATACTAGATGTACTCTGCGACTTTGTCCACATGGAATTTAACATTTTTTTTGAGCGGAACCTTATTTCTTTTTTGGTTTTCTAAAAGAAAAGTAGCCTAAAATAAAAGTTACTCCTTATAACATCAACTATCTAACAGTCACAGGCCTGTCAAAATCAGGCCAGCTATTTTGGAGATTACCTGTAACAAATAGAAAGATGGACAAAACAATTATAAATAGTTTTATTTATAAGTACCGTATATACTTTCAAATGCATTTAGGGAAAGGCTGTTATTTTGACATTTAAAATTTCTGTTCTATTTTATTTATGTGTATAGTGTTTACACATACTGTAATGATAATAAAAAAACTCAAGTCTTTTTAGAGTCACAGTCAGACCAGAGAGTGGCTTGCTAGAGGACAAATGTTGTCATCATCACAGCCACAAGAAGTGAGAGCCTTCATAAGCCAATAATTTCTGGGTCTCCACAGCAGACGCTGCAACAGTGATGTCAACAACCCAGAGTCCTTCTCCAGTACTTTAAGGAGTTGGACAAAGCACTATACACCCCTATGTAGGACACCAGTGCAGGCCTTGTCACCCCCTTTAAGAATAAGAATAGACAATGATGAGTAAACTCTGCCCCTAATAGTCACCCATCTGAGATTTTCCTACTAAAATCTAAACTGCCAATTAGCACTGTATTGGGATCGACATGAACATAAAATGTTGTGTCTGTAATTTCACATACATCCTTCATAGAAATGCCTGAACGATACTGAACTGGTACTATAGAGACTGCTTCATCAAATGGGCCTAACACAATGTTAGGCCCATTTGATTCAAGGCCCATCATTTAAGGCTAAGATAAAAAAAAAGGAACAGCCATACATCACTGCTTGGCAATGAAAATGGGTATGGTAGCAGTATTTCTCCTTTGTTTGAGGGTTGCAGTTTCTAGTAAACTTGCCTTGAAGCATGGGGATACCAGGTTTTACTTCCATTTTTCCGATTTCGGATAATTTTTGGTGTGATTGTCGTTGTATGATTATTTATTCATGCCATCTGCGATACAGCGATATGAATCCTATCAAATCATAGTGTATAAGCGTTACTTTATTTAGTTGGTAACTTTTTCATTCAATTTCAGGTCAACACCTTGTTTATGCTGTGCCCCCAAGCTGGCTCCTACCTAGTGATAACATCGAAGAGTCAGGAGGCGTCCATAGCCCTCGGCTTGTACTTCCTGCAGAGTGGTCTGCAGCATCAGGACAAACTGTTGCCATACTTCCTGAAGATACTCAAGTGTCTCACCCACGCTCAGTTCGAGGAACCGCTGTACCGGATACGAAACGCTGACCGTAAGTTTCCTGATCATTTCGTTAACTCCCAATACAAAAAGGTGATATAAGTTTAACTTGTGTATCTGTGGCATCATAGCTTCCACTGAAAGTACCGATTTTTATGCAGTTGTTTCTGTTGTAATGCTGATGTGATCGAGAATGTTCTTAGATATAATTTATGAAGTTCAGGCGTTTGAAAATCATAACTTCATCGTCGGGTTGTTACCTCGATAGATCATCAAAGCCAAAGTAAATATAACTTATAATTATAACCACCCATTGATGTACCGTCGAGGAAGACCCATCGAGGTAGAAACCTTTCGAGGTACTGATCTTTCGAGGTAACGACCCATCGACGAAAGGTACCATGGATGCAGAGAAATCGAGGTACTGAACATCGAGCTATCGGTTTTCGAACTAGAGTACAAAACCCCTTGCGTTGCGGCTAAGCTCCAACCATGCGTAGGGAGTTTTCCAGTTATCCAATTGTGAGTTTGCGAGTTCAATGAATATGGAATATTCAAACTTTTATAAGTAACAACCGCTGAGCTTCTTAACATATTATCTAGAATTAAAAATATTTTTAAAATGTTCGCACATTGATAGGTAAAGACTAGCCAACATTCTAGTTCATCACTATCGAAAGCAGATACATTTTCGTCACGCCAACGTGACTCCATCGAGTCTCCCGTGAACTAGGCTAGAGTTAAAAAGAGGGTGTAAAAAATAAAAATAATAAATAATACATTTTAGTTCACAGTAAAATGTAAAGTCAATTTATTTTAATGATTTATTCATAAATTCATTTTTTGCACAATAGTCTCGAATAATTGTCATTTTCATTTCATGTTCATACTGTTATGCAAATACAAATATTGTTTCGCTTATACTATGTAGGCTATTAGAATACCATAAGTAGTGATAATATACCCACGGATTGCAGCTCTTGAGTTGCAACTCGGCTTATAACCATCGCTGAGTGATAGACTAGACTGTAAATTTAAAACCGGCTTGGAACCCTAAACCATGACTCTTCTTGCCGTGCAAACCGGCGCCTGCACCACCTGTAATAAAAAAAAAAAACTAAAATAAGTAACTCTCAAGCAATACAAACTTCAATTTTTTGTTCATGATCCTTAAGTAAAATGTAGAGTTTAGCTACAGTAAAAATCGTAAACTATACTTGATCGTTTCATTTTTTGAAGACAACTGACAAAATATGGCGCTACGTAAGTTCTTTTATGATAGATTTAAATAGCGCCACATTTTTTGTTATTTTGATTTTCTAACCAAGCTTATTAACCGGTTTTTATGAAGTTTCTGTAGCGCCAATATGAAAGAATATAATAATCCGAGTCGGTTGATAAATTGAGGAGGTACGAAGTAACATAAAAAAAAAACATTCAAATACCCTCCTTTGGAAGTCCGTTGAAAACTGCAAACGGCTAAGCTGTTACGTACTTGGAAAATTTAAAAACGATGCGATAATAAGGGGATGCAAAGAAGAATGCTGTGGAGATGCGAATGCTGAGATGGATGTGGGAGGTTACAAGGACAGACAAAATTAGGAATGAGTATATAAGAGGGAGTATGAAAGTAGCACCAGTGACGGAAAGGTTGAGGAGTGATCCTCAACTGGTTGGCGTGGTATGGACATATTATGCGGAGGGATGAATGCCATATTACAAAACGAGGTTTAAATATGGATTTGGAAGGATGTAATACAAGGTAAGCCAAGAAAAGACGGATGGATTGTGTGAAAGCTGATATGCGTAAGAAAGGAGTGAGTACTGAGATGACGTCTGACAGAGGGAAATGGACGAAAAATAAATGTTGTACCGATCCCACTTAGTGTGGGATAAGGACAGGAAATAAGTTTCTCAATCAGGATACCTTAAAAAAAAGCCTGGTGAAGAGGTTTACAGGCCGAAATGCCTGATAAAAAAAGTACGCTCAACTTTTCCAGATTTTTGGCGACTGTTAGAATACATGACGCGCTAACACATAGCTTGTGGGTCGGTTTTGGTGTAAAATCGGTCACAATGGGTCATACTATAATGGAAAGAAGTTTTATTTAAATTTTTAAGACGCTTTGCAATGACAGCTTAATCGTACCCTTAAATAATGATAACACACTACGTTATACGATAATATATTGTAAAAGTAATTAATAGTTGACAAATCTATTAATTATTGTTTTACGAACAGGTCAAATAAAAGTTTAGCCGCTTTTAATGTTGTCTATGTTAAAATATTTTCAGTGGGTCGTAGTCGAATTCATGACCGTTTACAAATGAATGTTTGCGTTACGAGTAACTTTATTTACCTCCGATATGAAACCCTAAACCGCTACCGCCACCGTGTCTTTTACCGCCACCGGCGCCTTTATCGCCACCGGGGACTTTATCGCTACCGGGGCCTTTACCGCCACCGGCGCCTTTATTGATGCCGGGGTTTTTACCGCCACCGGCGCCTTTATCGCCACCGGGGACTTTATCGCTATCAGGGCCTTTACCGCCACCGGCGCCTTTATTGATGCCGGGGTTTTTACCGCCGCCGGGGACTTTATCGCTATCAGGGCCTTTACCGCCACCGGCGCCTTTATTGATGCCGGGGTTTTTACCGCCGCCGGGGACTTTATCGCTATCAGGGCCTTTACCGCCACCGGCGCCTTTATTGATGCCGGGGTTTTTACCGCCGCCGGGGACTGTATCACTTCCGGTTCCCTTACCGCCACCGGCGCCTTTATCGCTACCGGGGCCTTTACCGCCACCGACGCCTTTATTGCTGCCGGGGTTTTTACCGCCACCGGGGACTTTATCGCTACCAGGGCCTTTACCGCCACCGGGGCTGTTACCGCCACCAGCGCCTTTATTGCCGCCGAGGACTTTATCGCTACCGGTTCCTTTACCGCCACCGGCGCCTATATCGCCACCGGTTCCTTTATTGCCCCTTCCACCTCCTGAAATAATAAATTAATAATGTGTTAATAGTAGGTACATTGTGATACGACGAACATAACATCGTGGGTTGCAAAACAAACCCACGATATTATGTTTAAAAACCGACCACTTACCGGTTGCACCAGCATCTTTTCCGGCACCTGCGCCTCCTGTAGTAATTAAAAATAATCTGTTGAGAGTGCCATCCAGTACTTCAAGTTTCTCATAATCCGCAATAGTTTTGCTAGTGTTCGGAGCACAGTTTGACAAATTACCTCCAGTATATGCTACAGCAGACTATCGAAGTCGTGATAGCATCCAATGGATACCGGAAGTGTGAGCGGGACAGATAGTTGAGAAACGCTAGTGACCAAATTAGTTACTACACAGTAATTTAAAAAGAAATAGATGTAGTAACAAATAAATAGTTATTACCTGCATAACAAAGCAAAATCATCTTGAAATTGATTCATCATCAGAATCATCTTGAGTTCCCGAGAACCAGACCATATTTTTTTCAATAGGTAATAGGTTATTAGTTGATTTGTCTATAAACATCAAATTTCTAGCACAAGTAAATATTTAAGTTCTATTTAGCTCATTAGATCCAATTTCAGCTACTATGAACATTGTACATTGTGATACGAATTTAGGAAATACGTTATTATAATGGCGGTGTTGTTATATCATCTGTCTATTTATTGTCATGAATTCCTTTAGGGAATTATTGGCAAATTAATTCACCGAAACCAGGTCGTGTCGACTTTTAAATTAATAAAATTTACATCCGAAATTATACCCTAAACCGCTACCTCCAATGCCACCTGCACCTCCAATGCCTCCGGCACCGCCAATACCACCGGTACCGCCATTGCCACCGGTACCACCTATGCCACCGGTACCACCTATGCCACCGGCACCGCCAATGCCACCGGAACCTCCAATACCACCGGCGCCTCCACCGCCACCGGCGCCTCCACCAACACCGGCGTTTTTACTTCCTCCGACGCCTTTACCGTCACCTCCACCTCCTGTAATAAATTAAAATGGGTTAATATTCATTGTTTTTGTTTCACATGATAAAACGCCATGGCATGTTGTCGCTCTGTTGACGACACGACAAATAACTTGTATTATAATATCAATTTAATATTCACCAACAAGATGTGCAAATACGTAGACATATGGAAAATTGTATTATTTGTGAACAGGATCATGTTCGCGAAAAGAAAATAATCCGTCCATTAGGGGTTTCATGCTTATTCTTCCCCACGGAGGTTTGGATAGGATTTAAACAAGTGCTAAAGTTAGTAATAAGAACGCATGATCTTGTATGTATACAAATAAAATAAAATAAAAAGTGACGTTTCCTAATAATTTTTAAAGAATTCAATGGAAATAAAGTATTTTTGACATTGACTTTCAAATCCGATTGTCAAATTATGAATAAAGACAGGAAAACATCTCTCAGCTCAGCAAGTCTATAAAAACAAATACAATTGAAGCGTCTGTCTGTCAAAATTACAGCTTTTTACTAAATGTAAAGTATAAAACTTATAACACTTATACTTATATAACAGAAACAATTATTTAAAATGTTCTGTCTGTTTTTTCTGGCTTATCTCTGCAACGACTGGCCCAATTTTAGCAAGAGTTTATATGACGTTATAAGGAGTAACATGTTATTTAAGAAAAAGAATAATAATAATAATAATAATTTGTTGTTCTAATAAGTCATTTGCTTTACGCGTCACTAAATTTACATTCGGTATAAATCCTATTACCTTCACCAAAGCCGCCACCGGTACCGAAGCCGCCACCTCCACCTCCACCGAAGCCGCCACCGGTACCGAAGCCTCCACCTCCACCGAAGCCGCCACCTCCACCAATGCCGCCACCTCCACCAATGCCGCCACCTCCACCGAGGCCGCTATCGGCACCGAAGCCACCGCCTGTGTTAAATTAAAATGCGTTATAAGTACATTGTGGTACGAGTCAGTACTAACGTTTACTACCGTGTATCCATACCATATTTGTTTTGATAAATTTGTGAGAAAATAAAGAAAGAAAAATGTATTTATTTGTGCCAAGTGACAAAGGCAAAAAGTTTAAAAATAACTATAAAACATACAAAATAATAAAGGTTTCTTCAACAAAGGTTACGCCTCAAGAATGATAACTGCCTCCAATTCAGCACTTGCTGGGTCACACAGCAACCCAGAGCTAATCTTCCGTTGGGCTAATTGAAATATACTTCATGGTGTAACTTAGAAAATTATAATATTGTATATGAATAAATTGCGTGAAAAATTTGCGTTGTCTAAGTTTAAAAGTAAAGCTACCTAGATAACTGCGATGGCAATCTGCCGCCAAGCAGATGTGCACTCGCCTTTACAAACTTCGCATTGCTGTATTGCAAGGGCGTGGGTGCCGATGAAATAATAGGTGCACGAGACATTACATCCCCGTCTCGAGTGATGGGTGCAACTGGGTACGTCTTGAGTCTTAAGCTTCTCAAGGATGTGAGGGAGAGTAACGAATTACTGTTGTTATGGGTGGAGATAGCCAATTAACATTCAGCACTTTCCGTCACATCTACACTAATATTATAAAGAGGAAAGATTTGTACCTATGTTTGTATGTTTGTAATGAATAGGCTCAAAAAGTACTGGGCCGATTTAAAAAATTCTTTCACCAATAGAATGCTACATTCTTCCAATTTGACATAGGCTACATTTAATTTTGAAAAAAATTAGGGATCCTTGGTAAAATTTGAACAATGTAACCGAAGGTGTAGAAAAATGAGTCTTAAAATGTCTTTCGTCGAATGCGCTGCCGAAACTATTAGCGATAGAACAAAATAATGTACAACAATATTGAAGAACATCATAATGTCTACAAAAAACTCCGCGGTAGCATATGTCCAACTATTTTAGTTATGTCACTACCCCGTGCGAAGCCGGGACGGGCTGCTAGTACTTTATATAAACAGAAACTAACCACGAAATAGGAATGACAAGATTATAAATAAATTATTATTCTTTTAGTAATCTAATTTTACTTACCACTATTGAACGTACATTCGACGCCCTGAAATCATCAAAATTATTAAACTTAACTCTATACAAATAAATAAATTTGAAGTTGTAATATCAAAATAACAGCTGTTTACTGAATGCATTAGAAAGTATAATATGGTATATATAACAAAAAAAAAGAAATATGTGTCGGTCTGCTTGCTAATCCTACTAATCTTTGAAACGGCTGGACCGATTTTGACGGGACTATCATTGGCAGATGTTTAATGTTATAAGGAGTAGCTTAGTTACGGGTTGGAACAGACGTAAACTTAACAAATAAGATAAGCTTAAACATGAAAACTGACTGTAATTTGACATATCTGTGTGCATTTAATGTGCCTGGGGAGTTCCTGTGACACGTTATATCACGAATATGTGTACATGACGTGTCCAAATGATACTTGAGATCTAAAGGAATAAATGAGTTTGACTTTGACTTTAGTAATATAATACAATAGAAGAAAGGAAAAACAATCCACGCGGAATACGTCGCCTAGTGTTAAAATAAAAGCTTCGAACACACTACAATAAACTTAAATTTATAATTGTTTGAGAAAGTTTTGAAGCGATGATAGCTTTGTTGGCAGTGACGTCTCACAACCTACTTCGTGGGTTTGAATGTTTTCTTACGGTGTAGGAAAACTTCGTGAGAAAACCATAAAGCGGTGCACGATAATACTGAGGAAACCAGCAGCTGGAATCAGTTTTTTTTTTATTTTATACCCAAGCCTACACTTAGTAATGGTCACCTCACTTTTGAAAAAAAACAGTTTTGCTTTCAGTACCGATTATAGAGTGCCCTCCAATATTTTTTTCTAAATATCTTCAATATTCAGAATTGGACCTGTTACAGTATAGATTATAAGTATAGATTAACTTACTCTTGCGATTAATACGGCTACCCCACAGAGTACAAATATTTTATTAAACATTGTTATTTGAAATAACATCTTCAGTTCGTCGGTGATATTATCAATCTAAATGTACATGGAATCGATCGAAGAAGCGAACTTTATGTCATTCTTATCGTTATTTCCTATTTTACGTTTTACTATTAATTGTTATTACAAACTAGCGGATACCCGGCGTGCGCTACTACGCTAAAAAAATACATTTTGTGCCCAATGCATTGTTTTAGTGGCCTAAACCTTTTTCACACTATAGACTTTGAAACCATCCAACCGTTTGGGGCACATCGGTTGGATGGTTTCAAAGTCTATAACGGACATAGGTGGAAACAATTTTTGTGTTAATTTATTAGGAATAACTGTCAGTACTTTTTTGAAACAATACAATAATTGTTAAGGCGCGGATCCAGCCTGTGGTGGGTATGCTCACAACCCCAATTACGCATTAATAGTTTCGTTAATGTTTATTACTAGTTCTTTTAATGACATATAATTTTAATAATACTATTATAATTGCGAAAGTTTGGATGGATTTTGTTACTCAATCACGCCAAAATGGGTGATGTTAGGCACGGAGATAAATTATAGTCTGGACACAGGCTTTATCCAGAAAAAGTAGTATTCTCTTAGGATAGCCAACCGCGATTAAAACCGGGGTGAAGCTAGTATACTAGCCGTCCTGAGTGGGTATCGAACTCATTTCCTACAGCGTAGAAGGCAGAGCTACTGCCTGAGCTGTGAGGTCAGTCAAACAAACATTTACATGTTTATAATATTATGGTTATATTCGACTCCTGTTCGTGGTATTATTGAGCCGTGAAATAAATATGATATGTTTGTCGTGACAAACTAACAACATACGTCGGAATATATTAAAAATTTATGTTTTGGGACACGAAGTTTTACTCACGATATTTTCCTTCACCTTTTAGAATATTGCATTACGCATGTTATTTGTTAAATTCGTGTTATATTTATTTATATCATACCGTTCCATCTAGTCCCTAATCTCATAGATCAGTTGGTAACAGCTCTGCATTCTGGGCTGCAGGGTTCGATTCTCGCTCAGGACAAGCATTTGTGTGACAAACATAAAACGATATACATTTTATTTTTCAAGTCGATTATCCGCCAGTGTTGCCAGCTGTGCTCATTACAACCAGGGCTTCCAGCTTATGCCGCAAATATACCATCACAGCGTTCTTCACAGAGTCTAGCGAAAGTAAAATGTAACATAAAAAAAAAAATGATGAATAATAAATTCATAACGCTTGTTTCGTTGGGCTGTTCATACATTAAAGGCTCTCCACTGTATATGGGGAAACGGGCAGGATTTGATAAAAAAAAACCTTGTGGAAGATACATTTTAATTAAATTTTTCACAATTTTTATTTATCGAACATAAATGACATAGCGATAATTAAAAAAAAATGTGCTCTTAGAAATCAATTTCGTAGCCAGCGAATTTTTTTTGTGTTTAACGTCAAAATATTTCGGTGGTTTTATTAATATGTTAGTTTCCACTGGCGCCACCCCCGCTGCCGCCGGCAGATCCACCCACCTGACCAGTTGCAGCCATCCCAATTCCGAAGCCACCTGTTATTAGTTTAAAAATAATTATTCATTACTTATTATTATTCATTACTGTTCGCGAATATGTAATACTGTCTCCGAGGGGTTTCTTGTCTGCTTCTTCCCCTCGGGTTTGTCGGTTAGGGTTGGAACAGACATAAACTTAACAAATAAGATAAGCTTAAACATGAAAATTGACTGTAATTTGACATATCTGTGTGCATGTAATGTGCCTGGGGAGTTCCTGTGACACGTTATATGCTCCAGAATATGTGTACATGCATGTGTAAAATTTGACGTGTCCAAATGATACTTGAGATCTAAAGGAATAAATGAGTTTGACTTTGACTTTGACTTTGTCCTAAAAACTCGAGTCGACTCGGGTTCGGCGGAAATAATATTTTTTCTGCGAATACAATTTCGTACTGGAGCTTAAAATTTTAGTAACATTAGTTTGACGGCTCCATGGCTTAGTTTCTAGTAGCCTTGTCTTCGCAGCGAAGGGTTCCGAGTTCCTTTCTTGCCGGAGCATGAACTTTGTTCTCTGGTCTTAGGTGATTTTTATTGTTTCTTTTTTGTTCAAGCCACCTGTGACAGGTAATCCTAGCGCAGGGGTGTGTAAGCGTTTTAATTTGTAAGGCCTTTTATATAATACGGTAGTCTAAGTAATTAGATTACTAAGTCATTATAGCTAATTATGTTGATCCTGTTAAGCCGCAAACGTGTATGAACTCACGGAATCAGATGCGAAAATTTAAGTGTAAAATATAAAATTCAATATTTACCACTTGCTTGGCCGCTTGCACTGCCAGCACTGGTGCCACTAGGACTACCTGATAGAAAAAAAATATTGAAACTATTGAAATACAAAATGCGAAATGGGCCAGGTTTTGCGAGCTCATTATCTTTTGTGTATAAAATTAATTAATTTCCAATCAATCGTAAAACTTTCCAAATAACCTCTTTTTTTAATACCAAATGACTGTTCTATTTATTACGTGACTAAAACACGCAATATCTACTGTACCGTGTTCGTATTATGTTATTAATCGTGTAGCCGATGTGTTACAATAACTTTTTAAAAGTATCCAAAAAAAATTAACAACAATATAAAATTGCTTACCACCGCTGGTCCCAGTTGATTGTTGTTCACTCTGAAATGATCACAACACAAAGCTGTAGTAAAACTATAGAGAGATAGTGACGGAACGAGCTGAGGGTCCACTTGGTGGTAAGTGGCGGCCCCGGCCATAACAACAGTGATGCGACTCAGTATTAGATTTGGATCTTACACTGAGTCGCATTCATCCTGCTGCGTCCAGCACCCGAGACGGGGATGTTACGTCTCATGCGCATGTGATTTCACCGGCACCCACACTCTTTCACCGGAACACAGTAATGCGAGCACTAGTGCTCGGGGGCAGATTCCATTTGTGGTGGCAGTACCTCTCCGGACGAACTTGACACAAGTTCTACTGCTACTTTTAGTTGCTCCTTTAGCACCACCCAGGGGGTACGTGTAATCAAAGGGTACACACCTACGGACGCGAGCAATTGGTCCCCCCAAAGTATGGAGTAATAATTCTGTTCTTTCGTCAGTGCATTTATTGTATTTCATTATTTTCCCAAAAACACCAAATATTTATAGCTGTTAATTTAAATGAGTGCGTACAACAGTCCTGTATGTTAGTACATACAGGACTGTTGTACGCACTCATGTATGTACTAACATACAGGACTGTTGTTTTTACAAATATTACGTCAACAAAATGGCTGACAGCGTTTTTGCGGGAATAAAAGAGGTTTTAAATTTAATTAAATTTAATGGCAAAAAAGGTTTTTTTGCTTTTTTTACGCCACAAAATAATAAATTGTTATTTTTTACATATATATAAAGGTAACTTACACTTCCGATAAGCATCACTACCACGAAAAGGACCAATATTTTCTTAAACATCGTCGTCTGCTGAATTATCTATCTCAATGTATACTGAATATATTTAAATATCTCACGCTTATATATGTTTTTTATTGTTATATTTCCGCTTACGCATACAATTGTGATTGCAAAATAATTGTACCTCAATTTTCACGTACAATTCAATCCAATTTTAATCTAGAATTTTTCCGCTGTTACCTCCATTAACTAGACACTGTTTAATTAACTGGTGCTTCTTTATCGTTTTAATGGAAAAAATAAAGTATTCATAATATACTAGCAACCCGCCTCGGCTTCGCACGGGTATCAGAGCATATACGCCTACATTGTTTTTCTGTCGTAGGGGCGTATCTGCCACATCTGTCTATACGTTGCGTCGAGCGTGTAGATTATTTAAAAATGTTACCGATGCTCAGCCTACTTGACCTATTTTTAATGTATTTTTATTGCCACGACCGGTTGGCGCAGTGGTTTGGTCACGCATGCCGCGTCGTTAGGTGACCAATTCCTAGCTGAAATTTATCCGCGCATAGATAATTGCATACCACAAATGCACTTGTAGAATTTTTAATACTAATCCGAATTGTTTGGAATAAGGAAAGTTTTAATCTAGATAAAATACAGAAATTGATTATATAATTTTAATTTCATAATTTCGTATTATCCCCTAGTGGATACGCGGCCTTATGCTGTGTTTAGGCGATCAAGGACGTTTATATTAAACCAGCTCAAATACTGCTCACTTATATTATTATGATAATAATTCGTTGGATCTAAATATTGTGTGGTTAAAGCTCTCATCCCCGCTTCCTCTTCTCTATGGAGGGTCGGATAGGGTTACAATCGCCATACTTAATAATGAGAACGTGAGATCTTGTAGGAACATATTTATTTTAGACTTAGTGATGTTTTTGTGGATGATTTAACGTTTAACGTTTTTGTATTTTATTACTATATGTTTTTGTTTTGTTTATGCAGAATTTACTCTACATAGATATTATTTCAATTCTCATCGCATGTTTGTCCAAATGTTTTGTTTTTCTCGCATGTATTAACCTATTTTTTCTTATATTCTCAACTTTTGATTGTTGTTTTGTTTTGTTTTTCTTTCGCATGCATTAACCTATTTTTCTTTCTTATATTTTGTACTTTTCTTTTTTAAATGTTGTCTGGTTGTTCTCCATTAACACGCTGTGACGCCCTATAATTGCGGGACCACTATTGTTTAAGACCTTTTATTATTTTAAATTGCATGTTCAGTGTATCTTGTGTTGGGAGTCCTATATAAATAAATAAATAAATAAAAATTTAATTATATATTACCTGTTTTGTCGCAGGCATACCGATGGCGGAGAAATTCAGCTTTTGCATCAACACACTTCTCTCGGACGTTGCGTCGAAGCAACCATCCCTGCGAGAAGAGATAATTACAGCGCAAATCGAACTCATGTCCAACCTCGCAAAGATTATAATCGATTGCCACGAAAACAGTACATCGAACATAACGAAACTGCAGTTATGTAGGAGCACTATTCCAATACTCATTGGCTTAGCGAGATCCATGGGGAGATACGCGACAGTAGACCCCCCGCTCCTATGCAGACTGTTCCCTCAGCCGCCGAGTCCAGTCAAAACCAAAGAACCGGAGCCCAATTTCGAGTACTCAACCCTGGATAAAAAGCGTAAATTCAACCAATTCAGACCGATTATCCCAAGATCTTTATCAGGGAACCTAAATGCCAACAGCGAGCATATTTTGGAGAACGGAAGCGATACCATAGACAGTGCGAGTGGGACGTTAAAACGCGGTTCCCTCAACAGCTACCACTCAGTCCCGTACGATCCCACCACGTACTTCTTCCACAAATTCGGATCCAGTTTTAACCAGTTTCCATACATGAGGTTTTCGGAGTCGCCAGAGAAGAGAGTCAACGTGCAGTTCTACGTCTCGTATCTGCAGTCTATTTTGTCTCTGGCTAAAAAACTGCTCACTAAAGATTTGTTGGCGTTCCTGGACGAAGAGGCGGAGGATATTTACGCTTCTGGACAGATACAAGTATATATTTTTTTATGTTTTAGCTAGTGCTTTAGAAGCAATAGAAGATTTTTAGGATGTGAAGGTCCGGTAAAGTACATCTGTTTCTGCCGCTGTGTGTTTGGGATATGCGGGCTCAGAGATTTTCCATCTTAATGTCTGTTGATGATGGACATAATATAATATAATAAGACTTGGATTTTCCCTAGGGAAGAAGAATTCAGGACTTAATTTATCTTGCTTTTGTAATGATCTGAGTATCCTCCGATCTAAATCCATCATGGATTTAGACGTTTTGTATGCAGAATTGAAGGTCACCTTTCCGTTCGATTAGAGAGACTATTTGCTCCTTATTTCATATGATGATAAAATAATACAGTCAAATGTATAGTTTTTGAATGATGTGTAATCAATTTGAATTGAGAATTTCTTCAACAATGTTTTTATATTTTCAGGTGTTTCCGTACAAATCCTTCTCGGAGACATTAAATCTCGTGATGGTGACGTTACTTAGAGAACTACTCCAGCACCAGAAGGACCTGCCGGGACCATTTACTAAAGACGTTCAGGTAACTTTTAACTGAATTTTCACACCGAATCCGGTAGACTATCCGATACGAAGCGCCACGCGGAATGCCTTATAAAAATATAAACATCGACATTCATTTATTCGCTATGCCAAACGCAAACATTTATAAATCTTACTCAAATATATACAGAAACAAGTAACTGATTTGAAAAAACGACTTCATTTCTTTTATCTCATATATCTCGCCCTTACCCTGCCATTTTAGTTAAGAAACATTCAAATCGATATACAACTGGCGAAGAAAAAAGTCAGTGCATTTCCCTGCCATTTTTAAAAGCGGCAATTACACGAAATAAGCCGCTCTTTACACATTCATACTTCTGACATGGAGGCCTGTGTCGCAGATGGCCTGGACAAACACAGTAACACAAGACAACACCCAAGACCCGAGAACAAACTTCATACTCACCACAAAAAGTGTGCCTCGCTTCGAAGGCAGGGCTACTACCACAGCCTTGTCGTTTTTAAAAGCGACTATTGTTACTAATACTAATGAAATAAGTTGTTTTAAAAAAGGGTTAAACGGAAAAAAGTTAAAAATTCTATTTCCATTGCAGGAATTCGTAAAATGCCTTTTCCTGAGCGGCCAAACGGAACTACAGAGTCGCCACCACGACGCGTCAGAGAGAGAGGACCGAGAGAGCAACTTTGCGACCGTCAACAAGTTCAAGGTCAACGTAATGGCGAACTCTGCTTGTGTCGACTTGCTCGTGTGGGCCATCGGCGATGAGACTGGTAAGCACCTTGTGTCTGATGCAGGGTCTATACTCGCATACAAGGGCGGCGTTAGATATTGCGAGGCTCCGGGCGATAGATCTTTGTGAGGCTCTTGGCGTATAAGGAATTTATGGTTGGAAGTGTACAGGGCTACTGGTAATCAGTCAGCATCCTCTTAAAGACAACTGCAGTACATTAAAACAACGGGTTGTTCTGCGAGGGTGCGAGGTCCTACAAAAGCGAGGCCCCGGGCGTTTGCCCTGCTTGCCAGCCCCTAAGGCCGCCACTTCTCGCATATGTCGCCATTACGACACGGTGGGAAATAGGACGTGTAACGCAATGGCGAACTTTTTTTTTTAATGTGAATGATGAGGCACATAAGCTAACGGCCCACCTGATGGTAAGTAGCTACCGTTGCTTATAGACGCTAGCAACACTTGAGGTGTTGCCAACGCGGTGCCTATCAGAAAACTGGGCTTGTGTCGACTTGCTCGTGTGGGCCACTGTGTCTGATGCAGGGAGGTATAATATTATTATTTGTGTTACCGAAATATTTACCATGATTTGTGAGTTTTGTTGACTCCCGATATTTCGACGCAGTTACATGCGTCATGGTCCCGGGAAAACTGGGGAGTCAACAAAACTCACTCATGGTAAATATCTCGGTAACACGAATAATAATGTTCATAACCATGATAGTTTTAAAATTTATAGGTATATAAATGTCGCTATTACGACACGGTGGGCATTAGGACGTGTAACGCTGTTTCCTTCGCTATATCTATATCTTTCAGACGACTCCGTGGCTTAGTTGGTAGTAGCCTTCTAAGGGGTCCCGGGTTCGATTCCCGGCCGGGGCACATTTTGTGTGGCGAGCCTGAAGTTTTTTCTCGGGTCCTGGGTGTTTGTCTTGTGTTTCTGTTTGTCCATGCCATTTGCGACACAGGGAATCCTAGTGCAGAGGTATGAGTGTAAACGTTTATTTTATTTATTTATTTATATGATCTGGGAAAAGGCGTGATAATTAACTTTTGCATAGATATTTTGAAAATTCACATAGCTTTATCAATCAACTGTCTCTATTCTAATTCTCTTTTTAACATACAAGATATTTCACAACAGTATCGATACAGTGAGACATTTTAGACCTATAATAAAATACAATAAAAACCGGCCAAGTGTGAGTCGGTCTCGCGCACCGAGGGTTCCGCACGAACTTGCAGGTTTTAACAATAAATTTCCGTTTTTTGGATTTATTTATTTACTTGAGCATGTCATTGCTTCTTGCCAAATTTCATGGTTCTAGGTCAACGGGAGTTACCCTATAGGTTTTGATTTTGCGAGAGTCACTATATGCTGCATAAACGGAGCATAGAATAGAAACGGAGCAAAGTATCTTTTGATTGCGTTGACGTAAATGTTTTTTTTTTACTGCTCGTAAAGATTGCAGACTTGAGTATTTGATATTAAATTCAAATTGGTACCTCTACGCGTTCCCGAGAAAAAGGGTCTTGACAGACGGACAACGAAATGATTCTATAAGGGTTCCGTTTTTTACTTTTGATGTACGGATCTCTAAAAATATATTTATTACTTATATTTGATTCTGGTTTCACAGCGGATGAAGACTTTGACCTGCCAGCTCTCATAAACGCTCTAACAATACTGATAGGTATCTGGGTTTTGTGTGACCCCCCCACAATACTCCCCCTATAAAATACTAACAAATTTCTTCATGTTTTATCAAAGCTTTGATTTTAGTGTTAACCTCGCACTAAGGTATCATTGTTAATCTTTATTGATCTCAAATGATCTGCACAGTTGGGATTATTTTATTGGTTCCGTAGCTAAGTTGTTAGTAAGCCTGTTTGGAAGGCGAGGTTTTAAGTCCTAGTTCGGGCAAGCATTTGTGCATTAAACATTAAATTGTCCCAGATTTAGCAATATTTTTTTATTAAGCTACCATGTAAGAATTTTCTTTTGGTGTACAAGAAATTTTCATTCATTCATTCATTCGTTCATTCATTCATTCATTCGTTCATTCATTCATTCATTTTTTTTTTGTGAGTTTTTTACCTATATGACTGTGATAAAGGGAATCTTATTGTGGGGGTTGAGTATGTAAACGGAAGAGATATACATTTTATGTGATTGAAGAATAATTATTGATTTGAGACAGATTCGTATCCGGCTGGTAATCGAATCTGGGTCCCCTTGCTTCGAGGGGTGTGACGAGCGTAAATGTTGGTGTCGGGTTTGGGCGTTAGTCTTGTGTTCATGCCAACTGCGACATAGGGAATCCTAGTTCAGATGTATGATATGAGTGTAAACTTTCTTAATTAGTCTAAACTGTGCAAGATGTTTGAGATAAGTAAAGATTCTTCATATTCTTGTAAATAGATGGCGACTCAAATGTGAAATGAAGGCGTACATTAGCTATAACGACTGGAATATGTCTGTGCTTAGTTATAAATATTAATTAATTTTTTTAAATAAATAATGGACATTTCTCATAGTATCATCGAGTGCCAAACTGCGCATAGTTTGTACTGGAAATCACATTCTCAGTTCTCTGTCATTTATGAACCGATTTTGAATATGTTTTTTTTTATTTCAAAGGATTAAGCTTTCAGATTGGACCCCTAATTTTTTTATCAGTATAGTTTAGTTTTAAAAGCCAAATAACTGCAAAAAATGTCATAAAAGTAACAAAATTTCATATTTTGCTTTCATATGACTTTTTTCTTCGCCAGTTGTATACCAATTTTTATGTCTCTTTTTATAATGGTAGGGTGTGCACCCTAAATAAAGTATTGGGAGTCGGTTTTTATTTTATTTTTAAATTTGTCACTTGTATTGTAATTAGATGCATATTAACACCTAGGGCCAGTACGAATATCTTTGTTGGCAATCGAACTTACGCCCCGCAGCGCAGAAGGCTACTACTGAGATGTGAGGCTAGTGAATAGGCAAAATTTTCCTGATATTTTTTTCTTTGCTCATTTTTGGACCGACTTGGATGTGTTTCTTTTATTATAGGGGTGGCAAACACGGATTAAGTAATAAAGTCTTTTTTCGATTTTTTTTAATCATTCAATCATGACTATAGTATTAAACCCCGTTGGGGTTAAATCGGTTTTACGAATATCCAATTACCATTAAAAAGTAATAGGACATAATTACTAAATTTAATTATATTTTTTTTATATAGGTGCTGATTCGCTCTGTGGACGCTTGACGGAGAAAATAAACTCGAATCATAATCACAAATTGATATTGGCACATATGCCTTTGTTGATGGTCTGTTTAGAAGTAAGTTTATTCAGAGTTTTTTTTACGTAGCAATCTATTTCAAACTAAAAAGTAACAAGAAATGCAAAAATATATTAGGGCTTGCTAGGTAGTTTAATTGTTTAATTAAAAATCCCGTATTTTAGTGTAATTTGTTGTCCAATAATACGGCAGGATTCTAACAATTCGAGAGGTAGCGTTACTAATGTGTTTTATTAATTACAAGAATCAAAAAAAGAAATACATTTTGTGCCTAATGCATTGTTTTAGTGGTCTAAAATCATCTTCGCATTATTGCCTTTCTAATGAAACCGTTTTGGGGCACATGGATTGGGTGGTTTCAAAGTCTATAACGGACATAGGTAGAAACAATTCTTGTGTTTCATATATTATAATTTTCAAATGTACCGGGTATCTTTGCCTGCATTTCTTTCCCTAAAAATCCTTATTAGGACCATTAAAAATAGTTTTATTTCGTCAACTATAATCCAGTCATGATCTTATAAAGATGATTAGATTTTTTTTGGAGGATATCCGTCATAGTGACATAATCTGTGAAGAAACTTATTAGCTACTAACTTTGTTTCAAAAGATATAGCTTTCTAAGTAACAAACAAACAAACAGAGGCTTGATAGAATGCAATTAAAAGCCAAAAATTACTATTATTATAATTTTGACGGCTCCGTGGCTTAGTTGGTAGTAGCCCTGCCTTCGAAGCGAGGGGTCCCGGGTTCGATTCCCGGCCGGGGCACACTTTGTGTGGTGAACATGAAGTTTGTTCTCGGGTCTTGGGTGTTTGTCTTGTGTTTTTGTGTTTGTCCATGCCATCTGCGACACAGGGAATCCTAGTGCAGAGGTGTAAACGTAATAAGTATTGTTATACAACATCAAACGCTATCATGAGCAGTCTTGTCAATCGTTTTCAGGGTCTAGGGAAGCTAGCGACGAAGTTCCCGCCAATAGCCAACACATCAATCTACTGCCTGCGAGATTTCCTGGTCACCCCGTCGCCGATACTGTTCAAACTGCACAAACTGGAGCTGGAGAAGACCGGGAAGGAACACATGAAAGTTACCCGTATGTACGCTCTCTCTCTGTACCGGGAATATATATGTGAAGGTTACCCATATGTACGCTTTCTCTCTGTACCGGGAATAAATTCGTGAAAGTTACCCATATGTACGCTCTCTCTCTCTCTCTGTACCGGGAATAAATTCGTGAAGGTTTCCCATATGTACGATCTCTGTACCGGGAAGAAATACGTGAATGTTACCCATATGTACGCTTTCTCTCTGTACCGGGAATAAATTCGTGAAGGTTACCCATATGTACGCTCTCTCTCTGTACCGGGAATAAATTCGTGAAGGTTACCCATATGTTCGATCTCTGTACCGGGAATAAATACGTGAAAGTTACCCGTATTTACTCTCTTTCGCTCTCTCTCTGTATACCGGGATAAATATGTAGAGCACATACCACTACTCTCGCTTTCTCTTTTTGTTTACTAAAAAGGAATATGCGGTAAGTAATGATACACAGAGAGAGAGAGCATGCATAGCTTGCATGCTCTCTCTCTCTGTGTATCATTACTTTCATGTATTATTGAACATGAATGTAATTCCGTATGTGATTTTAAACGTAACTAAAGTGACAAAATGAGCTGACTGCCCACGTGACGAGGGCGAAAATGTACACCTAAAAATTTTCTTTAACGATCTGCTGATATAGGGCAAAATAGGGCGCTTAAGGGTCACATAGCAACAATATTTAATCTGTGGTTCCAGTGCAAGGTAAGGAGCTGAAAGGTCTGACAGAGACGGGTGTACCCGTGAAGTCCACCCCTTTTGAGAAACTGCGTGACGCAGCGATAGAAAATCTGTGCGTTGCGCTAGAAGCAGCGTTAACTGTGGACCCTTACTGCGTTCCTGCGTTAGTGGGGTCCGTTAGCAACCGGTTGTTTACTGCGGAAACCAGCGACAGGTGAGTTTCTGCTATATGCATTTTATGAAATTCCGAGACGCAGCTATAGAAAATTCTGTGTTGCATTAGAAATATCGATCTAATTTTTTTTTAATGTAAATTTGTGACCGAACGAGTTGATGATGACCCTCGCCCATGACAACAGTAATGCGTGCGACTCAGTATGAGATCCATATCTTTACTGAGTCGCATTCATCCTGTTGCGTCCATCACCCGAGACGGGGATGATACGTCTCATTCGCATGTGATTTCACCGGCAGCCACAGCCTGCCACCGGAACACAGTAATGCGAGCATTTTTGTCCGTTTCGGTCCGTTAGTAACCGGTTTCTTTACTGCATGTGCTCACGTAAAATTGAAATTACATGAACATTTATGTGAATCTTGAAACAATGTAATGTTTGAATGTAAATTTTGTTCATGAATGAATGAATGAATGCTCTTTATTGTACACCTCGATAGAAACATACATAACACAAATAAAATTAACAAAACAGTCACAAAAAAAAAGAGAGGTTATAATGGGCGGCCTTATCGCTAATAGCGATCTCTTCCAGGCAACCTTTGGATGGAATGAAATGAAAAATGTGAAAATCTGGTAATACCGTACCAGCCTCTTATGTTCCCACTGCAGGGACACCGGCCTACTCTCGATAATTGATAGTGAATGGGCTCTGATCTACCACGGGAGCCTAATCCGGATTGGTAGATGTCACATTTCGTCGAATTTTTGGTTCTAAGACATGCCTATTTCCTCACGATGTTTTCCGTCACCGTTTTGAGAACGTGGTATTGCGCACATAAATTTATCAAGTGAAAAAACCCGTGCACGTGTGCGTTTGAACCAGCGACCTTCAGATTGAAAGTCGGCGTCTGTGCCTTTAGGCCACCAAGCTCTCTAATCTGGTAATGATCCATAATAAATAACTACTGAATTGTTTCTTACAGCGAATCATCCCTGATCAGCACCAACATTGTTATCATGTTGGGTCACGTGGCCGTCGCTTTGAAGGACACCCCGAAGACGACGGACACTATCCTGCAGTTCTTCCAACAGAGGTGAAGCTTCTGCAACTTCTTGGATCGCAGATGGTTGAGCTACAAAGTCAAACTCAAACTCATTTATTCCTTTAGATCTCATTATTCCTTTAGATAGAAGTATCATTTGGACACGTCAAATTTTACACAGACACACACATATTCGTGAGCATATCGACGACTCCGTGGCTTAGTTGGTAGTAACCCTGCCTTCGAAGCGAGGGGTTCCGGGTTCGATTCCCGGCCGAGGCATACTTTGTGTGGTGAGCATAAAGTTTGTTCTCGGGTCTTGGGTGTTTGTCTTGTATTTCTGTGTTTGTCCATGCCATCTGCGACACAGGGAATCCTAGTGCAGAGGTATGAGTGTGTTCACGTTGTTGTTTTGTTTCGTTGTTTATATAACGTGTCACTCTACCATGGTACAGTTCCTGTACCGTACCAGCCTCTAATGTTCCCACTGCAGGGACACCGGCCCACTCTCGATAATTGAGAGTGGATGGGCTCTGATCTACCACGGGAGCCCAATCCGGATTGGTAGATGTCACATGTCGTAGAATTTTTGGTTCTCAGACATGCCGGTTTCCTCGCAATGTTTTCCGTCACCGTTTCGAGAACGTGGCATTGCGCATATAAATTTTTCAAGTGAAAATCTCGTTGGTGCATGTGTGGGTTTCAACCAGCGACCTTCAGATTGAAAGTTGGCGTCTATGCCCCTAGGCCAACACGCTCAGCCTTTTTTTTTTTTTTTTTTTTTGCGTGGGGAAATGCATACCACCCTGCCACGGGGAAACAGAGCGGTATGTGGACTACCCACTACCCACAGCTCCTGTAAGATGTAGTTAATGTAAGAGAGAAATTCTGGCACAGAGTTGTGTACAACGAAATCTTCCCACATATCATCTTTCTTAAGATAAACCTATTTTATTGGGACTGATATTAATGGTCTGTCATTTTCAGACTATGCCGCGCCCCGTCTTCGCTTGACACGCTGATAGTGGACCAGCTGGGCTGCATGGCCCTGGCTAGCCCCGAGGGTCCCGCGCACGACGAGATCATGCGAATGTTTACCGTCATCACCGTGGAGGCTGCCAGCGCTGCTTATCACCACACCGATGATAGGAAACAATACAGGTAATGAAGTTAATGTGAACCCTATTTATTCTTTAGTTTAATTGTTTTTTTTGTTTAATGGCTCCTTAATCTCGTCCAAGCCACAGCTAATTGTGTTACTTTAAATAAGCTGGATCCTTTGAACTCCTTGTCTGAACTTGTGTTACTGTACCCTTTCTATGTGAAAAATATAGTAGCGTTCATTTCGATTTTAACCATTGTCTAGGGTTCCGTATGTTTTGGGTTCTAGACACACCTGCATCCTTTGAACTTCTAAAAGTCTCATGTATCTATTGTTACCGTAATTTGGATTTGAACCAATGTCAAATTTAGGGATCCGTATCTTTTGGGATATAGACACACCATTACCTGCCACTTTTGGCAGAAGTTGAATGGTTGACCGTTTACTGGCGTTTGATCAGAGCGCTTCCGTGCTCAGAGAGCACTGTAATATGTCGTCCCCGGCTATTTTCTAGTCGATAAGCCATGTTGAACACCTTTGGGCAGGTGAAAACTTCGACATCAGAACCACCTACTCACACGAAAGAAGAAGAAGACAGAACTGGCTCTGTGTAGGCGTTAAACATATAATTGTCCTCGCGGGATAACCACTAACCTGTATGTGGGAGGCTTGCGTCGAACCCCGGCAGCAGATATCGCACGGAAGCACAGTTTAACAGCACTACACTCCACCATAGGTTTTAGGGACGTTTTGGAGATCTCCAGGCTGGGATGGAACACTTGTCGGCCCTCCGGAGGGCGCAAGGACAAGAGTCCGAAAAGATTTATGTGGACGCGGTGACGTGTGCGAACGAACTGACTGATCGCAATCCCCTGGTAGGGCTACCCACGTAGACGAGAAAAAAAATGAAAAGATTTCTTACCCTACCTCAAAATTGTGTTGCTTTTTAAATCCATGGAGATGGAGAATTTAAACTTTATTCTGTTCCTCTACGGAACAGGCTCTCTTTCTTACCTATAAAGGGCTGTATCTTTTGTAACATAAGCCGTGGCGTGCTGATATCTCAACAGTAAATGCGTGACATTAGCGGATATCTCATTGAGGTAAAGCAATCGGTGGAACAGAACCCTCTGCGTGCGAGTTATGGTACAAAAGATACAGCCCTTTAAAGGTAGGAAAGAGAGCCAGCACATCTTCTGTCTTCTTCTTTCGTGTGAGTAGTACGTACTTTGAATGAGACTTGCTAAAGTATCTCTTCTCCCAGGCACGTGTCCGGAGCAGTTCTTAACGCCCTCGCGAACATAGCGGCCAACGTTCGCGGCACGTCCGTTCGGCTGGAGCTGGTGACCCGCCTCCTGGAGCTGTTCGTGCAGCTGGGGCTGGGGGGGGAGCGCGCCACGGACCGCTCCCCCGCGCCGGTGCTGAAGGCCTCCTCCAGCGCCGGCAACCTGGGCGTGCTGATACCTGTCATAGCGGTGAGAACTCAGTAGCCAATGGGGGCCTATGTACTCGTATATACTCCTTTCGATCTCCTGTATTGTTTGGACCAGTCACAATTCACACACACACGTAAACATATTAGTGCGGAATTAATGCACCATTGTTTAGCGGCAGATTATCAGGTGTGGAGGCATTATTTCTCCTGGCGAACTTTGCACAAGTTCTACTGCTACCTTTTGTTGGCCCTTTAGCATCACCTATGGGGTGTAGGGATTCAAAGGGCACTCATCTACTGACGCAAGCAACGTGTGGCTGCCGGTGAAATCATATGCGCATTAGACGTATCATCCCCGTCTCGGGTGATGGACGCAGCAGGATGTCATTACTGTTGTCATAGGCGGGGGTCGCCACTGACTAGGTGGGCCCTCAGCTTGTTCTGTCACTTTCTCACATAAAAAAAGCCAGGGTGGATTTAGTCGAATCACACCCTACATAGCCTCCCCCGGGCGGAGGTATTTCCACTATGGCCGTAAAAAAGTACGATCCTTATTTTTCCAGAGGCATGAGTGTCTAAACGTTTTCGTTTTATTTGTCTCGCTAATTTCTCCCTGTTCAAGTGGCTCAAAAAAGGCTAGTTAAATATGATCTTCAGCTTATTTTAATGTTTTATACCATTGATTATTGACAGGTGCTAGTGAAAAGACTACCGCCTATAAAGAACCCAAAACCTCGACTCCACAAGCTGTTCAAGGACTTCTGGCTGTACTGCGTCGTCATGGGGTTCACGGCCGCCGACTCAGGTAAATATTTACAATATATATTTATGTACTAAGCTAATTTAATCTTATAATAACCCCGTGCACTCTCGTCTGTACAATTTTATCGTCTCACGTTGGGGTGCAGCAAAAATTATAGGAATAAAAGTTATTAATTAAATCCTACTAATATTATAAATGTGATGTATGGATGTTTGTTACTCTTTCATGCAAAAACTACTGTGCGGATTTTAATGTTTTTTTTACAATAATATAGCTCATATATCGGAATAACAGATAAGCCGTATTTCATAAAGATATTGAATAAATTGGCCAAAACATATGAGAGTTAACTCGGAAAAAAATTACATTGTGAGCTGTTTGGCGTGCGGTGCAAAAACTGTAAGTTGTTGGAATTGATATTGATAGATTACGTATGGTTTAAAGTATGATGTCTACGCGGTCAAAGTCGCATTTTTATCATCAGCTCCCGAACGATTCTAATTCGGTTTTTCTCTTTGATAGCTGACGTGATCGAAATGGTTCCCGCGGTCCTCAATCCTACGGGAACTGTACATTTTTTCGGGATAAAAAGTTGAATATGTCCTATACCAGACTATAATTTCATCCAGATCCGTTCAGTTCCGACGTAGTTGAGTAACAAACATCCATTCATCCAAACTTTCGCATTTATAATAGTATTAAGATGAAGATTTGTTCAGGCGTTTGAAAATTACCAGCTCATTACCATTACATTAAGAAGGGGGTTGTACATTTTCGTAAAATCAACTTGTTAACAAATATAACAACTAGAAGATTACTGAGTTAGGCGATTATTCAAACCCTATGTAACCCTCGATGGGGTAGAACGCGTACGCTTTTAAATAAAAGAAAATTATGTCACACTTTTAGAACCATAAAGGGTAATTTTATTATTAAATTTATATATTTTTGTAAATACTATGAGTAATTGTACTATTGCCAACATCTTTTGCTCGCTCCAATTGTAAGACATTCGCAGAACCCTGTATACTAAATAATGTTTTACTGTTTACCTTTAGATCTGTATAAATTCATTGTGTTCTCTTCTTCTATGGCATCGCCTGTAGCAATGCGAAAGAGTGAGTAAACGTGCTTTTAGAGTTGGTACTTAGATTTGTGTGGTTTTTTTTTTGTTTTGGTGCTCTATCCCAAGTAATACCGACATGATACATTTCGTGAAGCAATTCGTGAATTAATAACTGCATTTACACTTACAAAATTATACATTAAACATTATGAGTTATATAATAGATATGCTAAACAGTTTTGACGAGATTAAATGTAATAGTTACAGTTATTTAGTTAGTTTGTCATCAGATAAATTATGACAATAATTAACAAGTGATGAGAGGTACTTGTGAGGTACCATAAAGAATCCCATAAACAGATTTCCATATTTTCATCCCTTATTTTCTCCGTTACGGATGAAATTTTGTCATGAAATTTGTATGGAACCACTTCGGTGGTAAACTCTATGAGATACAAAAATAATCATTGTAATCGGTCCACAATTACCGAAGATATCGCAAAATATTTATACAGCTAAATGAGAACCTCCTCCTTTTTTGAAGTCGGTTAACAGTCGACTATCCCAACAGGTTCATAAATTATTTTTCTTGTTAATATATTTGAATGGCTAAAATATAGTTTTAATCAATCTAATTTTTATAAAACCTTTGCTTATCAGACTTTTGAATACAACACAAATTCGACACGTTGCGTATAAAAAGTCAAGTCCTTTCGTTAGAATGTAGAAACTGCAAATCTTGTCAAGTGAAGCGAGCCGCAATAATTTATGTGCGCTGCGCAGGAGTCAGTTGCTTTGTGATTTCATTCGGTTGATATAGCACCAATAATACATTAGTACGTTGTTTTAAAGAGTGGAGTAAAGACAGAAGTAGTGTGTATTTTTTTTACAGAGTCCGCTTCCAATCGCTAATAGTACGCATCGTTAAGGATGACTCAGGCTATGACAATAATAATATAATTCATTTATTTAAACAAAAAAAAATGCCTTTGATAGTGGTATTATAATATAAAATTAAAACATACATATAACTAAGGTTAATACTTAATAACTGCTGTATTATTTATTATTATATTAACGAACATAATATAACAATAAATAATACAGCTGATTTGAAATTCCCTTTAATATTCCGTGAAAAAGTGCTTGTGTTCTTCAATTATATGTTTATAATTGACACTGAGACACTTAAAATTTTGAAATCTGTCAGTTTTTCGCTACTGTTGGAGGTAATCGATTGAGAAGTTCTGTGTGGTTTACGGTTACGGTTGTCAATATAGTCTTCTTACTCGTATGAACACTATTGACGAGTGCAAAGTTCTGCTACCGAGTTCGCCGGCACGTCCTGGCGAAGTGTGAGTCATCCTTAACCCGTTAGTAATTTTTTTGTAGGAAAAAGTTAGATTTTCGCTTGTTGAGTGATTCATTTTCTTTTGGAACTAACTTGTGATTGTGAATTTGATTAGAATGCAGTGTTATTTGAGTGCGAAAAGTATATAGTAACCCAGAGTTATACAGTTTCAATACATTTGATAGTCATCATTAATTGATCTATAAAATTTTTTAGGCGAACAGTTTTTCAATAAAGATACATAAATATTTTCACTATGGTCATGGTGAGTAATAATATAGATGACAAAAGTACAGAATGACCCAATGAAAAGAGTATTTTTGGTTTTTATAGAAGATCTGCATTTGACCTTACATATCCACAACTTTTTATAATTGGTCACACGAAATTGTGGAAACGTCAAATGCATAAAAACCCACATTCAGACATCGATTTTGCAGTTCAAGTACAAACGCAAGTCGTGTGTGTATACCCTTATATTATACTCAGTCAAAGCCAAGCAACAGACACACCCTATAATTAAAAATACTGCCATACTTATTTAAATTAACTTGCCTTCTACATAGCGCCATCTTCTGGCAAAATTATAAAACCAAAAATTTCAAATTGCCGTTTCAAAAAACCTTATTATATTTCATTAGAAACTAAATCTATATCTCCACAGGGCTCTGGCCACAAGAATGGTACGCAGGCGTGAAAGAGATAGCCGTAAAATCGCCGTACCTTGTCTCGCAAACTTCACTGCGTTCCGAAATGCGCGAACTTCAGTACACATCGGCCGTGCGAAACGATTCCGTGTCTATGAACGAACTCCAAGAGTTGAAGACACAGATCTTGAACCTTTTGGACCACCAGCCCGATGTCACGGTGATTGTGAACAAACTGACGTTTGCACCTTGTATGTATATCCTGAGCGTTTATTGGCTGGAAACTTTGAGGTAATCATCTTCTATTTCTACATATGCTGGCTCAGTTGCTGGACTGAGGATGAATGATATACATTCGAATAATCGATGTTTTAAACTACTCCATAATCGATTAAAATAGTTATCATTTCATGCGATTCGGAGTAGTTTTAAGTAGTCTAGCTAGAACATTGATTAATCCAATCAATATTTAAAAGTCCTATAGAATTATAATACAAACATTAACAATTTTATTTTAAACAGCGATAAATCCATATTGGCCCAGCAAATGGGCCAGCGTGTGCACAAATAATGCAATGTTATAATAAAAGCGTTTTTTTTATCGATATAACCTAATGGAACTGATATGAAATGCCAATAATTACAGTATTATGTCTTATTTATATGTATTCCATTATATACTGGGTCTATCAAAGTTGTTTTGTATTGCGCCATTCACCATTGTGATTCTCCTGTGATTAGGAATTAATTGTACTATTATTATTTTGAATGTTTTCAGAGTGACAAATTCGCCAGAACCCAGCTTACAGCCCATCATTGAGTATTTAAGCGATACAGCCCTGCAGAAAGACAAGGCTGGCATGTGGCAATGTGTTGCCAGGTAAGATTAATAACTAAAAACCCCCCACTAAAAGGGGGGAGTCGTAAGTATTTTTTCATAATTTAAAAGCGGTTTTCCTATAGGTGGTTCTTAGATATGTTTTGTCAAAAATCGGTCAGAGATTCAGTACTTTTCCGGGCAAACTTTGCACAAGTTCTACTGTACTTTTGGTTGCTCCTTTAGCACCACCCAGGGGGTATGTGTTCTCTGAGTATATTCACCTACGGACGCGAGCAACTAAAAGTCAGGATCTACTTTTTTTTATGTGAATGTGTGACGGAACGAGCTGAGGGCCCACCTGATGGTGGTGTGGACCCTCGTCCATGACAACAGTAATGCGCGTGACTCAGTATGAGATCCAAATCTTTACTGAGATTTGTCATATTTCAAAACATCCCTGAAAAAACATTCTGAAACATCCCATATCTTCCAGCGTTGGCGACAAAGTGTTTCAAAAGTTCTTAGACGTGATGTCGAACAAGGTGAAAGATGAGTCCCGGGAGCGGGAGCTGGAGGGGCACGCCCAGTTCCTCCTGGTGAACTTCAACCACATCCACAAGCAGATCCGGCGGGTCGCTGATAAGTGGCTCGCGGGGTTGGTGGACCGCTTCCCCCATCTATTGTGGAACTGTCAGGTTGGTTCACCTTTCCATTAACAGCACATAATATAGCCATTTGATCAGCGTGGATGATGATCGCTGGTGGTGGACTGTTTTCTTCGAGTACTTTTACTTTTTTCTATTATACAATAGAACCTAGCTTCTGGGAGTGATAACATTCAGCTAAAACCTCCGGTATTTTCCAGGTGCTCTGGTCTATGCTAGACATCCTACAGGTGCTGAGTTTCAGTCTGGAACTGGACGCGAACCAAGAAACACCACTTCTGAAGGTGCCAGGGACCGACTTCACCTTGCAACTGCAGGATACCTTGGAAGGCAGAGAGGTGAGTTTTTTTTAACTTTAACACACTCATACCTCTGCACTAGGATTCCCTGTGTCGCAGATGGCATGGACAAACACAGAAACACAAGACAAACACCCAAGACCCGAGAACAAACTTCATGCTCACCACACAAAGTGAGCCCCGGCCGGGAATCGAACCCGGGACCCCTCGCTTCGAAGGCAGGGCTACTACCAACTATGCCACTAAGTTTGAATACCATTTACATTATAAAGGCAATAATTTGTATATGCGTGTGTAAATCTTTGTTATACCTTCAAGCTACGGTTGAACGGAATTGGATGAAATATTTAATAAAGGTAGCTAAGTGATGGAACGAGCTGAGGCCCCACCTGATGGTAAGTGGTGATCCTCGCCCATGACAACAGTAACGCATGCGACTCAGTATGAGATCCAAATCTTTACTGAGTCGCATTCATCCTGCTGCGTCCATCACCCGAGACGGGGATGATACGTCTCATGCGCATGTGACTTCACCGGTAGCCACACCCTTCCACCGGAATACAGTATTGCAACCACTACTGCTTGGTGGCAGATTCCAGATGTGGTGGCAGTACCTCTCCGGACGAACTCATGCCCTAGTTTAACACGCAAGCCTTGGTTTTTATCCCGAAAAACTGAAATTTTCCCGTGGGATGGCCAACCGCGTAATGCTCTACGCATACCACATTTTCGAAGAAGTTTATGGCATATTTCTTTTTCCAAAACAATCTTTCTATTGTTTTCAGAGCATTGTAAAAGATTTCGCCGACCGCTGCCACGGGATAGTGCAAGAGGCAATGAAATGGGCGCCGCAGTCTACTCGATCGCATCTGCAGGAGTATCTCAATCAGGTACGTTTTTACACTAGACTTGGTATTTTTTTTTCATTGATGTATAGCCAACCGTTTGGCCGCCGTCTCACCTGATGGCAAGTGAAGATGCGGCCGATGATGGAGCACGCTTGTCTATGAGAAACATATTCACTCTACTCTTGAAGACTCCCAGGTTGATAATCCAGTATCTAGGATTATAGGGGATATTGCTGGTTAGCATCCTCAGTCCCTACATGGGTCCCTCGAGTCGCACCACCCGTGGGTTACGTGAATCACGGCCGCGAGCAACATGGTCCCCTCAAAGGTGGTTTTCCCAAGTGGATTTTCAATCCAAAATTAGTTTAATTGAATTGATTGTTATATAAATTCAAAACCTGTCCTGCTGCTTAAAAATTTTGATGAGATTAGCTTAACCATAAAAACCCGCTGTAATTTGACATATCTTTGTGCATGTAACGTGCCTAAGACACGTTTTATGCACATGAATATGTTTACTTGTGTGTGTAAAATTTGACGTGTCCTAACGATACTTGAGATCTAAAGAAATAAATGAGTTTTTGAGTTTTGATTTGTCTCTCCAGGTCCCAAACTCATCACTATGGCATCACTGTGGGCTAGCGTTAGCTACTGGCGCGTTGCTCGGCGCCGCGGGCCTGAACAGGTTGTCGGCACCGTTACCCAGAGCGGCGTTAGACAAGCGGCCGCTATGCGTTACACACGATTCGGCCGCGTTGCTCGCTATCGTGTCGCAGCGTAGCCGTTATGCTGGGGAGGTAAGAAAAGTATTTTAGAGTTAGTTTTGAGAATGTTTTTGTGGCGAAACAAAGAATCGGCTGCGTCAATAGCAGAAACATGTTGGTTATGTCTTAGCTATCTTCAGCTATTTAGGCTTGGGAAGAGCAAAGTTGCCTCGAGACTTGAATAATAATGGGTATATAGTGGTAGTGCTTCCACAGAATTTAATTAATGAGTCAGCCACTGGCCTTGTCTAAATATCTTGCGCAGCCTTAGCCCCGTCTGCCACTCAGTGTCAAGTTTTATAAAGTAGATTGCTTTCTTTCTCTACTTTCCCAAATACACCTAGATAAATTGAGTATTTAGACAATCAACAAATCTGTGGGATTTGAAGAAAATTATACCCGAAAATTCTCATCAGATTTCTTCAGGAACTCAACGTATTAGGCACGCCCCAGATCTTGCAGCTAGAAAATAATATAAAAATAATTATTACTTATAGATCGCTGGAGCAGTGATGGCCGAAGGCGGTGGCGAAGCGGCCCTTTGGAGAGTGGGGGCTAAACTACAAACGTCCCTACGCGAAGCCTGCACGAGTGGGAGCGAGACGGCGCATCGGGCCGCCCTGTGGCGCGCGACGGCGCTATTGGTCCACGCGAGGCATCATTCTAAACACGAACAGCATACTTCGCCCGTCGCCAGAACTTTGCTTCACTCTGTGGGTAAGTTGCACTAGTGGGAGCGAGATGGGTCTATCGATCGACTCGAGGTGTCATTCGTTCATCCTTAACACTTTAGTATACTCTGTGGTTAAATATACTTGGTTAAAATTTTTTTTTACAGCTTTTCTATTCAAAAAATCGTTATATCTACCCATAGAAACTCTTGCTGGAGTAAGGTAATTGATACTGTACTATCCTAAAACTTGTCCACAGAACGAACTGCGAGGTTTTTAGTAGAAAACATCAGCGAACCGATTATTTTTTAAGAGATTACCGTGACTTGAAATTTTAGCTAGCGTTCAAAATTGACAATTTCAATATCAATAATATTAATATAATGTAATGTTAGGTGTAAAATGTTGAGTTGAGCTCATTGAAGCTGATTGTATAAACCCAAAACCATAACGGTTCTCAGCCTGGTCCCAAGTGGAGATATTCACCGAGGACGCGGTGACCACGGCGGTGGAGTGCTGGCAGTGGCTCAGCACCGCGCGCCCGGAGCTAGAGCTGCGGCTGCTGCAGGAGATCTTCGCCGCGTGGCAGAGCACCGTGGACAGGAAGATGGGACTCTTCGCGCCCACTCCTCAAGAGATCAGCCCGCTAGCTGCATACGAAGGTATGTTCTTGCTGATAGCACAGTATGGAGCTGATATCAGACGCCTGTAGGATGCTGCTGTGTTTGATCTTGGCTGGTAGTATGTGAAGATGGGACTCTTCGCGCCCACTCCTCAAGAGATCAGCCCGCTAGCTGCATACGAAGGTATGTTCTTGCTGATAGCACAGTATGGAGCTGATATCAGACGCCTGTAGAACAGGATGCTGCTGTGTTGGATCTTGGCTGGTTGGACAGGAAGATGGGACTCTTTGCACCCACTCCTCACGGGATCAGCCCGCTAGCTGCATACGAAGGTATGTTCATACTTAGTAAAGCGTGGAACAGATATCAGAGGCCTGTAGAACAGGATGCTGCTGTGTTTGATCTTGGCTGGTAGTATGTGAAGATGGGACTCTTCGCGCCCACTCCTCAAGAGATCAGCCCGCTAGCTGCATACGAAGGTATGTTCTTGCTGATAGCAAAGTATGGAGCTGATATCAGACGCCTGTAGAACAGGATGCTGCTGTGTTTGATCTTGGCTGGTAGTATGTGAAGATGGGACTCTTCGCGCCCACTCCTCAAGAGATCAGCCCGCTAGCTGCATACGAAGGTATGTTCTTGCTGATAGCAAAGTATGGAGCTGATATCAGACGCCTGTAGAACAGGATGCTGCTGTGTTTGATCTTGGCTGGTAGTATGTGAAGATGGGACTCTTCGCGCCCACTCCTCAAGAGATCAGCCCGCTAGCTGCATACGAAGGTATGTTCTTGCTGATAGCAAAGTATGGAGCTGATATCAGACGCCTGTAGAACAGGATGCTGCTGTGTTTGATCTTGGCTGGTAGTATGTGAAGATGGGACTCTTCGCGCCCACTCCTCAAGAGATCAGCCCGCTAGCTGCATACGAAGGTATGTTCTTGCTGATAGCAAAGTATGGAGCTGATATCAGACGCCTGTAGAACAGGATGCTGCTGTGTTTGATCTTGGCTGGTAGTATGTGAAGATGGGACTCTTCGCGCCCACTCCTCAAGAGATCAGCCCGCTAGCTGCATACGAAGGTATGTTCTTGCTGATAGCAAAGTATGGAGCTGATATCAGACGCCTGTAGAACAGGATGCTGCTGTGTTTGATCTTGGCTGGTAGTATGTGAAGATGGGACTCTTCGCGCCCACTCCTCAAGAGATCAGCCCGCTAGCTGCATACGAAGGTATGTTCTTGCTGATAGCAAAGTATGGAGCTGATATCAGACGCCTGTAGAACAGGATGCTGCTGTGTTTGATCTTGGCTGGTAGTATGTGAAGATGGGACTCTTCGCGCCCACTCCTCAAGAGATCAGCCCGCTAGCTGCATACGAAGGTATGTTCTTGCTGATAGCACAGTATGGAGCTGATATCAGAGGCCTGTAGACACGAAGATGGATGTTTGTTACTCAATCACGCCAGAACGGCTGCACGGAATTATATGAAATTTAGCACAGAGATAGATTATAGTCTGAAATAGCACGTACGCTACTTTTTATATCGGTAAATGTACGGTCCTCGTAGGTAATACGGTCCTCGTAATAGCCAACTGCGAGGCACAGTTAGTCTATATACATAAAAATGAATCCCTATTTCCCTTGGTGACCGCATCACGCGTAAACGGCTGGACCAATTTTGCTAATTCTTTTCTTGTTGGGTTTGTTATTGTCAAAAGGTACTTATGAAAAGAAATAATAAGAAAGTTGTGCAGAAAATTCCTGGAAAACCGCGGGTAACACCACGAGGCACAACTAGTATTTATATGTATAGTCCTACCTAGAAAAGAAAACGATAGCCAGTTCTAACAGTTATTTCTATTCTAGGAGCAAAACTAGAGCCGCGTCCGCCATTCGTGGCGCCCCACGCCGTGTGGATCCGCCATTTATCGGAAGTGGCGGAGACGGCCAAATACAACAGCCTCGAGAAGGTGGAGATGCTTGCCAGTTTGCTGCACAGGTTAGTTAAAAATTAATGCGGATTGTACCGCCATTCGTGGCGTAGTAAAATGAATATATATCTCAATTCCCAAGGTAGAGATGTTGGCCAGATTTTTACTAGTTAGTTGTATATGTCAATTCAATGTCAAAATTAAACTCATGTTGTATTTTTAAAAGTCTTGGAATAGTTTCATTAAAAACTATTATTGTACCTACCTAGTGTATCTACGAGACCACGCGTACTTATTGCTACGTAGCTCTCGTTAAAAACATATCCGATTTTCAATGTGTACGAGCTAGAAACTTGTAATGGAAGCATTTCTCTATGTGCTGGCTAAGTTGAAACTCCTGGTTATGGCGTGGCGGGAAGATACCGGGAAACAAAATGAATTTTTAGGCAATTAAGCAAAATTTTCCATAAAGGCCTCCTGGCTTCAAGTAGACAATGCTATTGAAGTACTATTGAAGTTCTTAAATTGAAATTATTTATATATCTATTGTGTTAATGTATGTTCCATGTTTTATTAACATTAACATGTATTTCTATTTTTTGGAGAATCCGTGGCTTAGTTGGTAGTAGCCCTGCCTTCGGAGCGAGGGGTCCCGGGTTCGATTCCCGGCCGGGGCACACTTTGTGTGGTGAGCATGAAGTTTGTTCTCGGGTCTTGGGTGTTTGTCTTGTGTTTCTGTGTTTGTCCATGCCATCTGCGACACAGGGAATCCTAGTGCAGAGGTATGAGTGTGTAAACCCTTTTATTATAACACATTAGATTGATGTGCCACTTTAAATTTTAGACGTTAATATTAAATAAAAAGAAAATAATGGTGGTTTTCTTTTCAGATCTTTGCCAATTACTGTTGGTGATGTTAGAGATCACATAAACAGACACGTGGAGGCTGTGGGGGTGAGGTTCAGGTAATCATCACGCAAGCAAACAATAAAAAAAACACTTACCCTTGATTTAAAGGTAATTCACCTTCGGAGAGGGTGGTAGCACTGAGGCACAGATGACATTCAATCTGACATTCACTCTCATTTAACGAGAGTAGGCGGTGTCACTGCAGTGGGATCATTAAAGGCTGAGATTCTCTGCGCCACAGGGTATCCTAGTGTAGAGGTATGAGTGTGTAAACGTTTATTTATTTAAATGCCACTAAATGGTCATCCATCCAACTTATAACCGGGCCGAAAGTTGACGACACCACGAGCATTTATGTAGCAGTTGAACCGCATAATAATAATTCTTTGTTGTACATACACACATGAAAAATAAAGCAAACATAAACTATTAAAAAGAGTATGTACAAAGGCGAGCTTAACCCTATTAAGAGTTCTCTTCCAGCAAACCTTTGAGGCTAGTGAGAGGTCAACAAAGGGCCTATAAATGTTGCAGGTTACTTTCCTGTGGCCTGTCCCTCCTACAAGGGGACATTCTACCTCGTTCTCTCGCACGGAATATCCTTCGAGACAGAGTCTACAGCGTTTGCCTGGACTACTTTTGCAGAGGTAATTAAATTTTTTTAGATGTTTTTTGTCATCTACACTAATATTATAAAGAGGAAAGATTTGTACCTATGTTTGTATGTTTGTAATGAATAGGCTGAAAAAGTACTGGGCCGATTTAAAAAATTCTTTCACCAATAGAATGCTACATTCTTCCAATTTGACATAGGCTACATTACATTTTGAAAAAAATTAGGGATCCTTGGTAAAATTTGAACAATGTAACCGAAGGTGTAGAAAAATGAGTCTTAAAATGTCTTTCGTCGAATGCGCTGCCGAAACTATTAGCGATAGAACAAAATAATGTACAACAATATTGAAGAACATCATAATGTCTACAAAAAACTCAGCATATGTCCAACTATTGTAGTGATGTCACTACCCCGTGCGAAGCCGGGACGGGCTGCTAGTATTCAATAATTGTACTTACTACTTGCTACTTGTTCATCATTATATCATTCGCTTGTGTTCAGGTCTGCAGTGCCCGGCGAAGAGTTCGGGAACCCTGCGCGAGGATATCATCTCGCTCATCAAGTTCTGGCAGCTCATGCACTCCGACAAGAAGTACCTGAAGAGCAGCGACATGGGCGGTAAGCTGGCCTCAGCGCTGTTGGTAGCTTCCCTTCTGCGCAGGTCATGGGTTCGAGCCCCAGGACAAGCATTTGTGTGCGGACAGAAATGTTTCTGTGTCTGGGTGTTAATATGTGTATATGTATGCATTTACAAAAAAAAGTAATTTATGTATTCTGTCAGTTATCTAGTTCCAATATTACAGGCTATGCTTAGTTTGGGGCTAGATGGCGCTGTGTGAAATATGTCAATAAATATATTTATTATTATTATTATTGTAAAATTGTATCGTATTTACAAATTATCTTTAGGTTTTGACGATACAGAGTGTTCTTTATGTACCAAATTGTAGAAATAAATGAAATGAAAATGAAATATGTACTAAGGGTGTCTTACTTATGAGACACTTATGTCTGTTGTCATATGTTAAAATTTCTACGCCTCAATTCAAACATGTCGTAACTTGTTAAGACTTGAACCGTTGTTGACTTGTTAACCGTTTGCACACCCGGATTGGTGATGTGAAAACGTGGCTTAATTGGTAGTAGCCCTGCCTTCGAACTTTGTGTGGCTAGCATGAAGTTTATTCTCGGATCTTGGGTGTTTGTCTTGGGTTTCTGTGTTTGTCCATGCCAACTGAGACACAGATAATCCTAGTGCGTGTGTATGAGTGTGAGGTATGAGTGTGTTAAGGCTGTTTTTTTTTTGTTAAATGTTTTTGAATTTTTGTACATACCCTTCAATTTGATCCTCTTGTTCAGGGGAGTACGAGCTGATGGGTGGGCCCAGTTCTCACAGCATCTACACTTCAGTATCACCCTCGGATACCAGGGCGTCAGTCAACAGCAGTGAGATAGGCAGCCGGCAAACCACGGGGTGGATTAACACGGTAAGATTGCACCCTTGTTTAAACTATTTGTAACCCCAATAGCTAGAGAACAGTATGCTTTTGGAATAAGAGGTAGCCAAAAATTTTATTATTATACATAAAACAAAATTTAAGCCAAGCAGTAGTGCTCGCATTACTGTGTTCCCGTGGAAGGGTGTCGGTGCCGGTGAAATCACATGCGCATGAGACGTATCATCCCCGTCTCGGGTGATGGACGCAGGGTGAATGCAACTCAGTGTAAGACCCAAATCTTATATTGAGTCGCATTACTGTTGTCATGGGCGGGGGTCGCCTCTTACCACCAGGTGGGCCTTCAGCTCGTTCCGTCACTAATTCACATAAAAAAAAACCCTTGTTAACAGGTAAGTCGTAATCGACTCGAAAACTGGCTTCGAAGGGCTACTACCAACTAAGCCACGGAGCCGAGATTATTAATCATAAACCTTTAGTTATATTTTTTTTAAAACCTTTTCACACATACCTCTGCACTAGGATTTCCTGTGTCGCAGATGGCATGGACAAACACAGAAACACAACACAAACACCCAAGACCCGAAAACAAACTTTATGTCACCACACAAAGTGTGCCCCGGCCGGGAATCGAACCCGGGACCCCTCGCTTCGAAGGCAGAGCTACTATCAACTAAGCCACGGAGCCGTCAAATGCCGATTAATCGTCAATTAATGCCGTCAATTAATCGTTAGGTGCCGATGTCTACGACCACCCTGAGCAGCGGTGGTGCCGGCAGCATAGCGGGTAAGCGGTCCAACCGCAGCGTGAAGCCCCCGGTTAAGTCCCAGGACACGTTTGTCAAGGACTATGTCAAGAAGAGGAACCTTATACTGGAACTTATGGTAAGCTATTATATTGTGACTTATGACAATACAATACAATACAATACTTTATATATATAACTAGCGACCCGCCCCGGCTTCGCACGGTTAGTTAAGCATCAGTGTCGTATCAGAAACTACCCGTGCGAAGCCGGGGTGACTTGCTAGTGTATTATACATATAAACCTTCCTCTTGAATCACTCTATCTATTAAAAAAACCGCATCAAAATCCGTTGCGCAGTTTTAAAGATTTAAGCATACATAGGGATATAGGGACAGAGAAAGCGACTTTGTTTTATACTATGTAGTGATACACCACACTTAATTATGAACAAATATAAATAAAACTTACTTAAAGACAAGTTAATGTAAAATGGGCGGCCTTATCGCTAAGAAGCGATCTCTTCCAGGCAACCTTTGGATGGAGAGGAATTTTATAGTATTTTTATATGACAAGTGATTATATTACAAGTTATGGCAAGTGATTATATTGGAAGTTATGGTTACTGATTATATTGTGACTTATGGTAAGTGATTATATTATAACTTATGGCAACTGGTTATATTGGAAGTTATGGTAAGGCGATTATATTGTAAGGTTGTAACTTATAGTTTTTCACTTAACTACTAATAAATTTTTCACTTAAAAATTATGTGTGACATCTACCAATCCGGATTGGGCTCCCGTGGTAGATCAAAGCCCATTTATTCTCAGTTATCGAGAGTAGGCCGGTGTCCCTGCAGTGGGAACATTAGAGGCTGACGCGGACAAAAAAAATGCAGTAATATTTCTTGCCAGGCGGTGGAGATAGAGTTCCTTGTGACTTGGCACAACCCCCACGGCCGGCCGGAGCAAGTCATCCCCGGGGAGGACAACATCAACACGTGGCGGTCGAAACCCAACACCGACAGGACCTGGAGGGACCTCGCCAAGCTAGCGTGGGAGATTAGTCCCACTCTGGCCGTTTTCCTACCGGAGAGGTAACGTAACGTAAAATTTACAAACTCGTAAGTAATGGTGCAGGGGAATAGAATTCCCTGTGTCGCAGGTGGTAAGGATAAACACAGACACAAGACAAATACCCAAGATCCAAGAACATACTTTGCGAGCACACAAAATCTGCCTCGGCCTGGAATCGAACCCGGGACTTTTCGCTTCGATGGCCGGAGTCGTCATGAGGTAACTCATTAACACGTGGCGATCGAGGCTCAACTCTGAGAAAGAACTAGTTAAGCGGATCCGGATTGGACTCCCGTGGTATATAAAAGCCCATTCACTCTCAATTATCGAGAGTAAGCCGGTGTCCTTGCAGTGGGAACATTCGAGGCTGGTACGGGTGCTAATAGACATTTTATTTTATTTTATATATTATAAACAGAATCAACAGCTCTTAGAGATAATATAATAACACTTAATATTAATCTTACAGCCAATTAAAGATTCAAATTTTTTGTTAACTAATATTACGACAATCACAACGAGAAAAGTTAGTAAATGTCTCCGAAAACTGATAGTATTAACAGACAATAATAGGTATGTACTCGTATATGTATCAAAGATTTACAATAGTTAAATGATGCATTTATAGTTTAAAAAGATGAATATGTATGTATATATGATTGTACTGTATGTCACTCTTCCTATGTGTTTGTGTGTATGTACGTGTGTGTGCGTGTGTACATAGACATAAGACATTTATTTACTAAAGTAGCATAATATATATCATAAATAAAAGTAACATTTCAGGTTGAAGAACGAGGGTATTGTCGCCGAGATGAGGAGGAAGGTCCAAGCCCAGCCGACGGCGGTGTGCCACATACCGCAGGCCCTGAAGTATCTGGTCACCACGGAGACCCTGCTCAATGACGCGCACGAGGTAATTATAATATCAACTAGCTGTGCCCCACGGTTTCACCCGCGTTGAACACAAAATCGGTTATTGTGATTAAACTATGATAGCTAGATATATGTTCTTGCGAACTTTTTTGTAGGTCTTAATGGGATCTACAAACTCGTAGTACATCATTTTGTTCTATTGCCAATAGTTTATGCAGCGCACGCAAAAATAGGTTTTCGATTTTACACCTTGTTTTACAAAATAGCAATTTTATTGCGGATCCCTAATTTTGAAAAAAAAAACATAGCCTTCCTCGATAAATGGACTACCCAACACTGAAAGAATCATTCAAATCGGACCAGTAGTTCCAGAGATTAGCGCGTTCAAACAAACAAACAAACTAACACTGCAGCTTTATAATATTAGTATAGATTATCATCCAAAGATTTATATCATACTAGCTGAGTCCCGCGGTGTTACCTGCGGACGTTCGGGTTCAAAAGCCGCCTATGTGTAAACAAAAAAAGGAATTGACGTTTCCGCGTAAGAAGTTCTGAGTTTTAAAGAATTCAACGCGAATAAAGATTTTGACATTGACATTACGCAACTAGCTGCGCCCTAAATCTAATTATTTAATAAGGGATGACAGTATAGAAGTGAGTTCTGTCGTATTTTAACCCCCGACGCAAAAAGAGGGGTGTTATAAGTTTGTGTGTGTCTGTCTATCAGTGGCATCGTAGCTCTTAAACAAATGGACCGATTATGAAGCGGTTTTTTCTGAAACCAGACGTGGTCAAGATGGTTCTTTACTTATTCCTATTTCAGATTATTGTTGTGCCCAACAGGGTCCATAATCACTACATAGTATAAAACAAAGTCGCTATCTCTGTCCCTATATCCCTTTGTATGCTTAAATCTTTAAAACTACGCAACGGATTTTGATGCGGTTTTTTTTAATAGATAGAGTGATTCAAGAGGAAGGTTTATATGTATAATACACTAGCAAGTCACCCCGGCTTCGCACGGGTAGTTTCTGATACGACACTGATGCTTTGCTAACCGTGCGAAGCCGGGGCGGGTCGCTAGTGTTAAAATATATACAAAATTATTGGGATTTTACAGATGTTATGACTTTTCTATAAAATCTTCTTTTACATTGTGGATGTATTCCACAATGTAAAAGTACAATAGATGTTATAATATTAGGTACCAAATCGGTTGATGAACGACATTTAGGGCGGAGCTTAAATAACCTCTGTAAAATCCCAATAATTTTGTATATATTTAAACTATTGCGTATTGAGTATAGCTATAATTTATGAAGGCGTCCATCACCTCCCAGTAGGAGTTTTTACATTTTCGTAAAACATGTAAAAGCCAGTAAAATTTCCAGCTGGTCCACATGATAACGTGGTCCCGCGTGAGCCCCGTGGAGGCGCTCTCGTACTTCAGCCGGCAGTACCCGCCGCACCCGCTGTCCGCGCAGGCGGCCGTCAGCACGCTGACGTCGTACCCCCCCTCGGCCGTGCTCACGTACATACCGCAGCTGGTGCAGGCGCTGCGACACGACACTGTGAGTCGGGTTATTTACAGCTGGAGCAGCTGGAGCAGCAACGTGGTCTCTTCTTTATGTGAATTAGTGACGGAACGAGCTGCAGGCCCACCTGGTAAGTGGTGACCCTCGCCCATGACAACAGTAATGCGTGCGACTCAGTATGAGATCGAAATCTTTACTGAGTCGCATTCATCCTGCTGCGTCCGTCACCCGAGACGGGGATGATACGTCTCATGCGCATGCGACTTCACCGGCAGCCACACCCTTCCACCGGAACACAGCAATGCGAGCGCCACTGCTTGGCAGCAGATTCCAGGTGTGGTGGCAGTACCTCTCCGGACGAACTTGGCACAAGTTCTACTGCTACTTTTGGTTGCTCCTTTAGCCCCACCCCGGGGATACCTGTAAGTAATCAAAGGGGAAACACCTACGGATGCGAGCAACAGGACCCCCCAAACCGGATTCTATTAGTTGAAAAACAAGAAGTGGAGAAGATTGAACTCTTCTATTACCTCCTTCCTTCTGTGATATACAGTTAACGTTTACACACTCATACCTCAGCACTAGGATTCCCTGTGTCGCAGATGGCATGGACAAACCGAAACACAAGACAAACACCCAAGACCCGAGAACAAATTTCATGCTCACTACACAAAGTGTGCCCCGGCCGGGAATCGAACCAGGGACCTCTAGCTCAGAAGGCGAACTACCATCTAAGCCAAGGAGTCGAGTCGGAGTACAGTGTAGTACTTGCAGTATATATTTTGTACTTTTTTTAATTTATTATTTGAACTTTTTTTTTAAATGTTGTCTGGTTGTCTCTATTAACGCGCTGTGACGCCCTATAATTGCGGGACCACTATTATTTAAGACCTTTTATTATATTAAGTTGTATGTTCAGTGTATCTTGTGTTGGGAGTCCTAAATAAATAAATAAATAAATAATATTCGTGTCCATTTGTTCCCAGATGGGATATGTCGCGGAGTTGATCAAGTCTCTGGCCAAGAAGTCCCAAGTGGTGGCGCATCAACTCATATGGTCCATGCACACTAACATGTACACTGATGAGGAGATGCACAATAAAGACCGTAAGTCAAACGTAAAATACTATAATTACGAAGAATTAAAAAAAAAAATACTTGGAAACGTCTAATTTTTTTTTAATAAATATGTACCTACAAGATTATCTTATTACATTTCTTTTCTTATTAATAAACTAGCAGCCCGTCCCGGCTTCGCACGGGGTAGTGACATAACTACAATAGTTGGACATATGCTACCGCGGAGTTTTTTGTAGACATTATGATGTTCTTCAATATTGTTGTACATTATTTTGTTCTATCGCTAATAGTTTCGGCAGCGCATTCGACGAAAGACATTTTAAGACTCATTTTTCTACACCTTCGGTTACATTGTTAAAATTTTACCAAGGATCCCTAATTTTTTTCAAAATGAAATGTATCCTATGTCAAATTGGAAGAATGTAGCATTCTATTGGTGAAAGATTTTTTTAAATCGGCCCAGTACTTTTTGAGCCTATTCATTACAAACATACAAACATAGGTACAAATCTTTCCTCTTTATAATATTAGTGTAGATTTAGCAATTGTTCCTACCCTTTGTTACCGGACCCCTCTTGTTTTGGCATCGAGTGCCACGCCTTAGCGACACGCCAGAACACATTGCGTGTCGCAACCACCTCGGGGACCTGGCCAGCGAAAGGGCGTGCGATGACCCCGTATCTACACGCCCTAGATCCCCATGTGACGGGTCAGAATTGTTCCTACCCTATCCGACCCGCCATGGGGAACAGCAAGGAACCACTAATGGAAGAATTACTTTCTTTTCGCGACCATGATCCTGTTTCAATCAATATAATGTTCCTTATGTTAGTCGATATGTAATTGATAATACAATTATTATTTTGGTATTGGTGGGCCGCACTTAACGTTAGATGGGCCGCACTTAACGCTAGGTGAGCCGCACTTGGCGTTAGATGAGCCGCACTTAACGTTAGGTGAGCCGCACTTAACGTTAGGTGAGCCGTACTTAACGTTAGGTGAGCCGCACTCAACGTTAGGTGAGCCGCATTTAACGTTAGGTGAGCCGCACTTAACGTTAGGTGGGCCGCACTTAACGTTAGGGGAGCCGCAGTTAATATTAGGTGAGTCGCACTTAACGTTAGGTGATCCGCACTTAACGTTAAAATCTATGATACTAAACACAAACACAACATTTTACTAAACACAAATTTTGATTTTCTGATGTGGACCCGCTCCACTCACAGGTGACGGGGTGAATACTGTGTACCCACCCTGTATACAGATTAAAACACCTTTTTTCATATGTATCATCGTTTCCTTCCACAGCCCTCTTCGACGTCCTAGAATCACTGACAAAGAGCATAGTGGACGGCCTCTCGGGACCAGCGAAGGCTTTCTACGAGAGAGAGTTTGAGTTCTTCAAACAGATCACAGATATAAGCGGCATCATCCGGCCCTACCCCAAGGGGGCGGAGAGGAAGCGAGCCTGCCTTGAGGCCCTCAAGAAAGTCACGGTAAGGAGAAACTTTATACTCTTTTGCCACGAGAGAGAGAGAGAGAGAAAGAACTTTAGTTCAGATTGGCCTAACACGAATTAAGCTTTATTGGTATAGTTTTTGGGCTTAGTTGGTAGTGGTCTTGCCTTCGAAGCGAGGGCTCCCGGGTTCGATTCCCGGCCGGGGCTTACTTTGTGTGGTGAGCATGAAGTTTGTTCTCGGGTCTTGGGTGTTTGTCTTGTGTTTCTGTTTGTCTATGCCATCTGCGACACAGGGAATCCTAGTGCAGAGGCATGCGTGTGTTAACGTTTAATTAAAGTCAGAAATGAAAATATTGAGTTGGTTCTCAGCGATTTTAAAAAAAAGTCTCTTGTTAACTCCCCAGGTGCAACCAGGATGCTATCTACCTTCCAACCCTGACTCGATGGTGATAGATATTGACTACAAGAGCGGTAAGCAGAACTACCTGGTCCCGGGTAGGCTAAACGCAGTCTCTGTGCTGCTATGTTACGGTGGGAGGGTGAGGGTGCCGGTGAAATTACGCATGAGACGTTGCATTCCCGCCTCGAAACGATGGGCGCAACGATATTCGACTGAGATCTCCTCATACTTCGGTTGGGGAGGACCGGAGTAATTCTGTTATGAGTGGAGGTAACCACTTAACACCAGATGGGGCCTCAGCTCGTCCCGTCACCTCTGTAGAATATATTAATTTATAATATTATTATGATAATGTTCTGTTGTGAACAGGAACGCCAATGCAAAGCGCTGCGAAAGCACCCTACCTGGCCAGGTTCAGGGTGAGGAAGTACGGCATCGCTGAAATGGAGGCGGTGGCGATGGCTATAGCCTCCGGGGAAGACCCACCCACGGTAAGTTCCAACAACGCTATTTACATATTTTTTTTTAATGTGAATCATGAGGCACACATGCTAACGGCCCACCTGATGGTAAGTGGCTACCGTCGCCTATAGACGCTAGCAACACTTGAGGTGTTGCCAACACGGTGCCTATCAGCAAAATCTGGCAACAACTTAAAACATAATTACTAGTGTACTGGCAACACGTTTCTTGTCCATGCTGTCTCCTACGGTTCCAAAAGAACACCATTTACTGCTTGGCACAATCCTTGGGGTCCGTGTTACTATCATACTATTATTAGTAGATACGAGTCCCCCTGGTGGTGCGAAAAGAACAACGCAAAGTGATAGCAGATCTTGTGCCAATTCCTTTGAAGTATTACTGCTAGATCATCTAGTAATCGACTGCCAAGCAGTGGTGTCGCATGCTATGGCTGGGTATGCGTGCCGGTGAAGTTACAAGCGCATCTTGAGGGGTCCAGTTGCTCAAGTCCGTAGGCAAATACCCTAAGTTCCTTCGTACCTGCTAGGTGGTGCTAAAAGAGCAAAAGACCACAAAAAGTAGCAGTAGAACTTGTGTAAAGTTCATCAGGAGAAGAACTGCCTCCGTACCTGATATCTGCCGCCAAGCAGACAAGCATTAATATGTTCCGGTGAAAAGGTGTCGGTGCCAGTGAAATGACTTGCGCATAAAAGTAAAGTAAAGTAAACGTTTACACACTCATACCTCTGCACTAGGATTCCCTGTGTCGCAGATGGCATGGACAAACAGAAACACGAGACAAACGCCCAAGACCCGAGAACAAACTTCATGCTCACCGCACAAAGTGTGCCCCGGCCAGGAATCGAACCCGGGACCCCTCGCTTCGAAGGCAGGGCTCCTACCAACTAAGCCAAGGAGACGTAATATCCCCATCTTGGATGACGGGCGCAACGGGGTGCGACTTGGATCTTCTCATACTTCGGTTCGGTTCGGACCGAAGTCGTATTGCTGTTTTTATGGGCAGAGGCAACCACCATAAGTATATTTATCTGTGAGGTTATGTTTTCAGGAGGAAGGCAAAGACCGGTACACGTCGATAGCGGCGGAACTGTGGCAGGCGGCCATCTTTAAAGTCGGCGATGACGTCAGACAGGACATGCTCGCTCTCCAAGTGATATCCCTCTTCAAGAACATATTCCAGCAAGTTGGATTGGACCTCTATCTGTTCCCTTACAAGGTGGTCGCCACTGCACCGGGGGTGAGTAGTAAAAACTGCAAAGGCAATACAAATAGTCTATTAATTTCTTCAGCATCATGCAAAGGCTTTAAAATATTATCTTAGAAATAACTGTTTCAGAATCGTTATGATGGTCTTGTGTAAATAATATCTTTGCATTAAGGGTTTCTTGCTTGTTCTTCTCGTTTGAACAAGTGCTAAAGTTAGTAATAAGAACGCATTATCTTGTAGGTATACATATTTATTTAAAAAAAGTGACGTGTCGAAGTAATTTTTTAAAGATTTTAATGGAAATAAAGTTTTTTATTTTGACTCAAAGGTTTTAAAACATTCTCTTACTATTATAATAAAAGTTTCTGAATCGTTATGCAATAGTCATATATTTTCTCTTATTTATAAAGCTATCAGCATCATTATGCAAAGGTCTTGAAATACTCTCTTACTCCCGGGATCGATTCCCGGCCGAAACACTTTTTGTAGTAAGCATAAAAGTTTTTTTCTTGTGTTTCTCCATGCCATCTCCGATACAGGGAATCCTAGTGCAAGGGTATGAGTGTGGAAACGTTTTTTTTAGCACTTTATAAGAACCCGTAGCAGCTTAAAATTCCCGCGATAGAATATGTTGCGGGCTTCGCGCTAGAATTTGTTGCGGGCCGCGCGATAGAATTTGTTGCCGGCCTCGCAATAGAATTTGTTGCCGGCCTCGCAATAGAATTTGTTGCGGGCCTCGCGATAGAATTTGTTGCCGGCCTCGCAATAGAATTTGTTGCGGGCCTCGCGATAGAATTTGTTGCCGGCCTCGCAATAGAATTTGTTGCTTAATCTGGAACTGCAGTGGGAACATTGTAACAAAGTTAATGGAATGATATGCGTATTCAAATAGAATGACTGAAGAAAATTCTATAGAGAAAATTCATTATTAATTCATAAAGAATTTTTACAAGTGACAGAATGTCAAAATATAAACAAAACTGTATCCATGATACAGTTGACCATCTCTACTTTTTTTTATATTGAGCCAGTATAGAGGCCAACCTTCTTATAACTTCAACACATTGGAGGCTGATGAGGGTTTTTTTTATTCCAGTGTGGCGTTATAGAGTGCGTCCCGAACGCCAAGTCCCGGGACCAGCTCGGCAGACAGACGGACATCGGCATGTATGAATACTTCATCAAGAAATACGGCGACGAAACCACCAGAGAGTTTCAGGTAGTAGTCTTCTCATACATTTTGAGTTCCCATTTATATTGCAATAATCCGCCCAGACTTGTATTAATCACTGGTATAGGGTTTTACCTATCGCAAAATTAAATAATGTTTTATTTTACTGAAGAATTGTGTTACAATTTTTTTTACACTTAATCGAAGTGACCTGATGGTAAGTGGTTACCTCCGCCCATAGCAACAGCTATACGACTTGGGTCCTCTGCGACTCAAGTACGAGAAGACCATAGTCGCAACCCGTTGCGCAACTAGGCAAAAGTTCTACTGCTACTTTTGGTTGCTCCATTAGCATCACCCAGGAGGTACGTGTAGGGAATCAAAGGGTACATCAATGGACGCGAGCAACTCCCTTTTTTTATGTGATTTGATGACGGAACGAGCTGAGCTACCTGGTGGTAAGTGGCCACCCCCGCCCATGACAACAGTAATGCGACTCCGTATAAGATATGGATCATTCATCCTGCTGCGACCATCACCCGAGACGGGGATGATACGTCTCATGCGAATGTAATTACACTGTCACCCACACCCTTCCCCTGGAACGCAGTAATGCGAGCACTATTGCTTGGCGACAGATTCCAGGTGTGGTGGCAGTACCTCTCCGGACGAACTTGGCACAAGTTCTACTGCTACTTTTGGTTGCTCCTTTAGCATCCAGGGGGTACGTGTAGGGAATCAAAGGGTACACACCTACGGACTGCAACTGGACCGTGATTGTTATTTGCGCAGGCCGCGCGTCGGTGCTTCGTGACGTCAATGGCCGCGTACAGCGTGATCGGTTTCCTCCTCCAGATAAAGGATCGACACAACGGGAATATCATGTTGGATACGGACGGACATATTATACATATCGGTGAGTACTACCGATTATATATATATCGACCTGAGTGTTAGCCAAAAGTAACGGGGGGAGGGGAGGTGGTTGCTATTATTATTCAGTTCTAATAAATCATAATGTAGTCTGTCTTAAATCCCTAGAGAAATTCGTGCATTGACCTTTGAGCTGCCTGCAGTGATCACTAACCTTTTTTTAATAGGTTCACTTTTAATTTTTTTTAACGCTTATTTAATTTGTAAATACGATAAAAAAAGATCCTTCAATTATCAAACGTTTATTAAAAATAATTATATTGTACAATTTCTAAAGATGATCTTTTCAGAAATCTGCCAGACAGACAGAAGAAAAAACATTAGAACTAAGTGTTAATATGTATTACTACATTCGTTTACTGACCTCCCTCATTCGTTAACTAAACTATTATACCTCAATCGTTTGTTGAACTACACCTTTCTTTTGATGAAGTACATCATTCTCGTTTCCAGATTTCGGCTTCATGTTCGAGTCATCGCCCGGCGGTAACCTCGGCTTCGAGCCGGACATCAAGCTGACAGACGAAATGGTGATGGTGATGGGGGGGAAAATGGAGGCGCCCCCGTTCCGGTGGTTCTGCGAACTGTGTGTGCAGGCTTTCCTAGCCGTCAGGTATGTTGCCACTCCCCGGGAATCTTTTATTCTAATTATAATAGTTTGTTGCATTAGACATTATCAACATACAAAAGAAATTGGTCAACAAAATAAATAATACTCTATACAGATATATAAAATTGTCTGTCACTCAAGACCCGAGAACTAACTTCATGCTCACCACACAAAGTATCGAACCCGGGACCCCTCGTTTCGAAGGCAGGGCTACTACCAACTAAGCCACGGAGACGTCATTTATTTTAGAAAAATAAAAGCTTCCTTCTACTCAATCGTCTGTACCATTGGGCCACGCTCCCGTTAAAGATAAAGATATTTTATTTGCATAAATATATGTAAATAAAATATCTATATAGCATGCAATATATGTAGCATGCAAGGTGGTACATTTTAGTTTGTCACAACACATTTTACCGATTACGGAGTCCAAAATATGAACCACGCCAAATCTTTGTTTTTAAATCTAATGCGTCTAAATTAATTAAAACGTTTACACACTCATACCTCTGCACTAGGATTCCCTGTATCGCAGATGGCATGGACAAACACAGAAACACAAGACAAACACCCAAGACCCGAGAACAAACTTCATGCTCACCACACAAAGTGTGCCCCGGCCGGGAATCGAACCCGGGACCCCTCGCTTCGAAGGCAGGGCTCCTACCAACTAAGCCACGGAGCCGTCGAATTATCACATCACATTTGTTGCAGACCATATCAAGAAGCCATTATATCAATGGTGTCCCTGATGCTAGACACGGGGCTCCCGTGCTTCCGCGGGCAGACGATCCGCCTGCTCCGCTCGCGCTTCGCCCCGAACTCGACGGAGAAGGAGGCGGCGGCGTACATGCTCTCCGTCATCAGGAACTCCTTCCTCAACTTCCGAACCAGGACTTACGACATGATACAGTATTATCAGAACCAGATACCGTATTAATTAGTCGGGAAACAATGGCAGTTGTGAGCTCACCAATTGTCATGTCTGCGTGCCCGCGATAGGGTAGCCCAATAGGTGAAATGTAATTTCAGGCTGTCTACCCCTTCATGTAAAGGCGTGGATGTATTTATGTATGCGCACCAAACAGGGCATCTTGTCAAAAGTATTACAATGCGTACTGAAGGATAGTTTTACAGTTTAGATCGGACAAGATTGCAATTCTATTTATGGGTGGGGGTGACTAGGGGTGTATTGTGCATCCCCCGTTAGCTGTACCCTACCCCAGCCATGTACTCTCCCTCATGTACCGGAGAAGGAATCTAGGTGATACCTTTCAGCGTTTCCTCTGGTGAATGAATCAGATCGCAATAGTCTTTGTACACCTGTCGGAACTTCCTCTTTCGCGAGTAAACCAACTCTGTTGGAGTTTTGAACCCGCCAAAGCCCCCCGACAGGGCTCATCGAGCAGCCGAGACTGACTTTTTAACCAGCTTTGTGTAGACGTGCTAGCTCGCGCTCAGTTCAAATGCCACTAAACGAAAACCCACATATAGTACATAGACAGATATAATACATATAATTGTAGACCTCAAACTAAAACAATAAAAATAAATGGTGGTTACATTCGGCGGTATTATCGCACATAGCGATCTCCCCCAGATAATATAATAGTGAGAATCTCCTGATAAATGGGCTTGTGTAGTATTAGTTTGATGCGAGTACACAGTAATTCTATTTAAATACCGAAATATACCTATTAATATTAAAAATGATATATACCTATTTATACATTCATACTATACCATAAATATACTATTGTACGAAGGTTCTGATGATTCTAAGATGATCTGTGACGAACAAAGTCAGAAATCTGTATTTCCTTTAAATTCTTTAAAAATTACTTGGTAACGTTAAATTTTATAAAAATTAATATGTACTTACGAGATCATGCGTTCTTAAAACTAAGTTTGATCACGCTTCGATACCTACTTAAAGTTTTACTACTTTGTGGTATATTTTTGTCGACATATGAAGCAGAACTAAATTGAATTGAAAATTTAACTAAATTGAGTTGAATTTGGTTTTGGTTTAGTTTCACAACTGGCGAGTGAGGAAATGGCGCAATGCCTTTAGAACCAGCTCTAGAACTTGCCTTCTGACTGGTATAAGTTATTTTTTATTCGCTTGGTGGCAGAATCTTAATGAAAATGCAATATGGTGGTAGGGCACGTTGAGGGTACGTCTTCGTTTTATATTTTCCTGCATGGCACGGACAGTCTTGGTTTTCCCAAATGCCACATACGACAGTCTTAATTTTCCCACATGTCACAGGCGGCTGTCTTCACTTTTCTGCATGTTATGGGTGACAGTCTTCTGTTTTCTTCATGTTACAGGCGACAGTCTTAATTTTCCCACATGTGACAGGCGGTAGTCTTCACTTTCCTGCCATTCTTCACCGATATATCATTGCTACTGATATATACTGTCTCTCATGATCTATTCATTACTCAACCTTAGGAAAAAAACGTGATAAGTATTATCAGATTCAGAACAGTTGAATACTGCGTATTAGCTTACTCAGTCATTTCAGTATTTATATGCCATCTTTGGTTCTATTTTACCCCCCCCCCCCCCCCAAACTACGACAGGTGTATTTCTCCTTAAAACCTATTCTATGGAAAACTAAAATTATCCTAGAAACTTGACATAATCGATAAAACTGGAAATTCATTGACGCAATCATTGACATTGCTGAAAAACATATTAAGAAGTAACGAATATTAATGTCATGTAACTCTCATGCGCCTGTAACTTCATCGGCGCCCAGACCATTTCCACAAGAACACAGCAATCCTAGTGCGCCAATGCTTGGCGGCATATAAGACGTGGAAGCAGTAGTCCCACTGCTGCTAGTCTTGTATATCTTTACAGAGTTATCCTTCTGTGTCTATAGTAAAATCCCTATATATGTTCGTGCATTGACCTTTGAGCGGACTGCAACAACCACGTAACCACTCATTAAAATAATAATTTGAAAAATAAAATTATTCTCAAACTATCAAACGCCTCGTTTGTTAGAAGTAGAAAAACAATTTCTAAAGATTTTAATATGTTCATAACAAAAATTAAAAGACTTTATCTCCCATGACGGCGTATCTGAATTCCGAATCAAACAGCTAATTCGGAACGGAACGCGCTGAAGAAAAAAACTTAACCAAAAACTATTTTACAAATAATATGTACAATAATTATTTCACTGTCCGTCCGATAACTCGCAAGTCTTACTTCCCGCCTTGTACCACGAAACGCGGTAAACGCGTAAACAACAGGGCAGCGATACATAAATGAATGGAAAGCGATACTATCGCTTTAACGGCGCTAACATAATACCGGGGGAGCAATGCCCTAATCTATATTTAAGTGAATATGGCGCTATTTAAAATCCCAGTTTCCCCCCAATAAACGCAACTGCGCGAAGAAACTTTGTGATTGTAGCCTCAACTACCTATTTAAATGTTTACGTAAGAGTAATATATTTATTGTATGTACTTAGATACTTTACGTAGAAAATGTTAGGGCAATTTCCTATTTTTGTTACCTTATTGTGATTGTAGATGTGAATATAAAATTTTGCCACATTACGGGTTGAGATCGAGCGAAGAAAACGATATTTGACGAGACGGTATTTTAAGTAGTCGTCAGATGAGCAGTTTATTTCATTCCATTTTTTAATAAGGCCGTGCCGTTACAACAGAGACATGCAAAATAAAAAAATATACAGTAAAACTATATAATAACTTATCAAAAAACTTTTTTGCTACACAATTCATATCTAAAAATGAACAAGCCATCTCGTTGGTCAAAAACAGTAATGGAACATTTTTAAATATCATGTTTTTGTAATAATCGCTTTAAGATTTTCGTAGTTTCCAAATTTACATATCCTGCTAAAAAATATTATGTTTTAGTACAATAATTTTGATAATAAGCTGATTTAAGACTATATTGTGGTAAGTAAATAAGATTTATGTCTTATTTGCAGTTGTACTTATTTGTGTTTGGTAAAAATTTACATTACTGTTTCGCGTCAATTGGTTTTAAAATTTGAGTTGTGCGAGTGAGCTAGGAAAAATAGCTCAAAACACGCGATTTCGGAAGTATGTATTCCGTTTATTGATCCGACCGACGATACACTCGGTGATAATACAAAATGAATGAATATTTTCATTTTGTTCTTGAAGTTAAATGATGTTTAACATTGCTGTTGATTCTGTCGATGTCAACACTAAAATTATTGCTGTCTCTTTTACATGAAACAATTTATATAAAACGGAATGGCTGCAGTTTTGTTACCTTTAAAAAATGTACCAATTAGTCCAAAGACAATTTCAATACAATTTCGCTTAATCTCAACCCGCCTTGATATAATTCACAAGTTTTTTAATTCTTTTAACATTGTTCATAAATGACAGGTGTCAATTCTGTTATCAACATACAACTTAATTGCGATTTTGACTCTAAATTCATCTCAGAATTAGTGGGATGCTCAAGAAGTAAGGATTTTGAAAGCCTTCAATTGATCCTACTAGATACTACAGACATAAAACAGAACAGGGATGCAGTTTAGTTTCGACTGTCATTAACAGAATTGACACTAACGTTTTCATTGTCGTTTTTTTATGAAGCGTATCGCTTTAAATAATTTTATTAATTTGCTACCAGTTTTTATATTTAACTAATATGTAGGTATTGATTGCTGTCAAAAGTTTGATACTGATTGTTTGTCATAATTTTTAAAGACATTAAAATATGATCTTAGGTGGTAAAGTGGTAGGTCTGGTAGGTTAAATGTTCATAACGACATGCTATATCGTTATGACGTTTTACTTTATACTAGTATTAAAAAATACACAATATAGCGCTACGGTACCCCAGTGTGCGAGTCCGAATCGTATAGCCGGCCTTATATAAATGTATGGTTAAATTTTAAAACAGATATAATGTTGCCATGGATGTAATGCATATCCGCCTACGTTAGTTGAATATAAAAACCGAACGTTACTGAAACAACTTGTAAAACATTGACATGTTAATTAATATAAATTAATGTACCTATTTAAACGTAGTTTTTGAGATTAGATTTTATAATTATACAATTGATATTATGACTAAAACGTGTGGTTTCGATGTGGAGGATTTGGAAACGTAAAACTATGTAGAATTGGTTGTAATAGATTAAATTTCAATAATAAATAAATGTGTAAAATAAAATGTACAAGCAGAATGCCGGGAAAGCGCTCTCCTGTCAAACTCTCGATCACAGATAATAAATTAAGTATATTCTATCAAACAAAAGATGGCGCCGGGAGATGCGTCAAAATCACATGAAATGATGCATGCTTTAAAACTAAATAATTGAAATGAGCGATACGTTTCATAACATAACCTATTAACATAGATTAATAACGTAGGTTCTGTTTTATGTTTTAGGTGTTGTGCTAAAATATTACTAATTCTATTGTAAATAGAAGTTATTGTTATGATATTTGGACATTCCTGTGGATTATAACGTTGTTGGATCGAATAAATATGTGGTAAAGGTGATGGTTTTTGTTTTATTTACAGTCAAGTTGGGTAACTTTGCACTTTTCTAGAACTTTTGCGAAAATCAAAAGAAAAATGTATGGGTCCAACTATGTTTTATTGATCTAAGGGTGTTTGCCCGTATTCAGAATGATATAGCTAATAACGCAAATTTAAAATAAAATATTTGATTGTTTTTTTTGTGGCCGTCCAAAGTTACCACGACTTTTGGGTATCTTTGATAGATGTAAAGGCCAGATCTTTATCTTTTCGTATCTTTCAATAGACTTCATACCTTTTAAATTATACCATTTTGAAACCAGTCTAAAAGGTAGGCACTCGCAGCTAATCAGTACCTACATTATCAAATATTGAGTTATTCATAATAATTTGTTACTCACCAATATCTCTTCAATGTCGTCGAGTAGGCTTGTTATTCTTGTTCCGTAGGTTTGTCCCACTAGTCTAATGGTTAGTAGGCAAGACATCTATTTGGGGGCAAACAGAAAACATTCCAGACTGACAGAATGGAAACGAATTCCCATCTACCCGCGTTTTTTTTAATGTTTTTATAGAAACAACTAGTTTAACTAAAGATTTATTCATTAAAATCCATACTAGAACTTTCTATATAAGACAAATAATATTCTATCTTCTTAATACACTTTTTCACTTTGCTAACATCAAACGTCGACAAATCCTCCCCTGTATGATCGGGGAACTTTCTCGAAAACGCAGTCTTGTCTTTCTTTATTCTATTACTTGTGGCATTGTCATTTTTCCTGGCGGTTTTGGCGCCAGAAAATATTCGGTGTAGGTGCGAAAGTGCGGCTTTGCAGTAATATTTCTTGTTTTCCTCGCTGGGTCCTTGAATAATGAGATAAGTGTCGTATTTCATGACATCCAAGCTTTCTTTGTCCGTTTCTATGAGATCGCTCTGAAAATTATGAAGAGGGCTTTAGTTGTCGGCTCAGTAGAAGTAGTTACTCTGCCAATAAAATGGGGTTGTCCTTAATAAACCCTAATTATAGCAAGTATTTGGTAAAGTAATTAAGGAAAGTGCTTCAGCATTTATTTTGTTTCCGTCGTGGGTGTCTTACGGATCTTTTTAAAAGACCCGGTAAATTGTTACCTCAATGGTTTCCAGTGAAACTTACAAGTACATGAGATGTGTGATTGGGTAATCTTAGACTTTGTTCCGCGTCGTATAATTATTTAAGGGCGGTGGTAACCACTTACGGTGAAGCAGTCAGCAAATGGTTCAACTCGCTCCGTCCTATTCATCACACTAATATTATAAAGGCGAAAATGTATGTATGTGTGTTTGTTACGCCATCGCTGCTCAACAGATTTTGATGAAATTTGATATGAAGGAAGCTCATACCCTGAATGAAGCTCATACCATGGGTAGTAAAGTACTAAAAGGGCTTGAAGTTGTCGGCAGCACTACTTAGCGGCAGCTGTTTGTAATCAGAACCTATTACAGAAATAAATATACCTGTAGACATTTCTGGGCCACTGACTCAATAGCAATAGCAGGGTCCTCAAAATTGGTATTTGTGTCCAAATTAGTGCATATGTTGAGGAAGTACGTTGTCCACTCAATAGCATCTACTTCTCCATTGAAGTACCTCATTGTAAATGCGTACGAGGCTAAGGCATTGGCAATATTGTACCGGATCGCTTTTGATGGCTGAACGGTCTGAAAAATAATAAATTTATAGACATTAACTTTAAAGTGTTAATTGTACACCTATGGACAGCTTTTAGATTAAGTGCATAAAAACTGCACAGACAAGGTAGCGGGTTCCTTTAACATACATTTAAAATGTAATAATAAAGAATTTATTAAACACACTCATACCTCTGCACTAAGATTCCCTGTGTCGCAGGTGTGACAAGACAAACACCCAAGACCAAACTTCCTGCCACCACACAAAGTGTGCCCCGGCTGGGAATCAAACCTGGGACCCTTCGCTTTGAAGGCAGGGCTACTACCAACAAAGCCATCAAATTCATATAAGATGAGAACTTCCTATGGTATTATTAGTGAGAATATTTGATGAAATTTCTCATCAAATTATTTCTAAAATCAAAAACCTTAGTTAATGAAGTTGGTTGGTTACCTAGCCTTTCAAGTGACGAGTTCTGGAATCAAAAGGGCAAACTTTGTGTGGTGAGCAAAAAGTTTTCTCTCAGGTCTTGGCTGTGTGTCCATATGGATTTGGTTTATTTTTTCTATACCTATATACATGTATATAATTAAGATTAACATTATGGACAACCCAGAATGTAACTTATGTCTTCTTTTATTTCTTGCGACAAGTCCGTTTGCTATTGTCTATGAGCAGCAGTACCAACATCAGCCATGTTGTAAGATGGTTTCACCACTTAAAAATATGCCAACAAGATACTCACAGTCAAGGACTTCATTTCTGGTACCTTCTTCAGCACTGGACACTGCTTCAATCGCTTTTCCTCAGCATCCTTTTCACTAACATCCTCAACCAACTTCTTTTCCTTCCTATACATCCACCATGGTTCCCATTGTGGCAATATAGACCCAACATCACCCTGATTCAACATAGCTTCAAACTCATTCCTCTCGTCCTCTGTAAGTGCGTCCCATATCGCGTCTGCATCATTTAAATTCAAGCCTTTGATTCTTTCCTGTAGATCTATGTGTTCTTCATCATCTGAGTCAATTTCGTCATCAATCACATCGTCGATGTCGCCGGCGTCTCCAGCTTGCATCTTCTTTAGTATATCAATCATTTTCTGTTTGTTTTCGTCATCCGCATGGTACGAAGCCAACTCTTCATTAACGCAGTCTTTGTAGAAATCTTCTGAGCATTCCGTGTGTTTCTCCGCCTTGTAGCAATCCAGCGAGCAATACAGAACATTGCAACGCGGGCAACAGTACTTGCTGTTCTTTTCGTTGCAACTGAAAAATTAATTGGTGATTTTACATAGGTTTCTAAAGGTTAGGATCAAATAATTGGGCTAAATACTTACAGTTCACATATTTTCTGAGCGATATTCGTCGGTTTATCTTCTGCCATCGTTGCTATTATTATTCTCCCCACAATAACAACAATATTATATCGAAAAGTGGGAACTCAGAGAGAAGTAAATAAATAATAAAATAAATATAAACAGAGCCAGCCACGATCAATAGGTACATACCTATGTATGCATTAACTTCATAGACTATACATAATAATATAACGTAACGGATTAGATACTCAAAACGATATTTATTTTTTCACTCAAGACCTTCGTAGAAAACTCGATTAAAAAAACTCTAAAACCGATCAATAGATGGCGCTGGTAAAAGTCGTGTCAACAAGACATTATGATTTTTTAATCTTGGTTTAAACCAAAATTTCTTCTTGTTCTTCCATAAGAAAAAAAGAGCTCTTTCATAAAAAACTTACGAGACTGAGTAACAATGAAGTTATTCGCTTTCTTTTTTCTATGCTTAACCATATAACACTCTACTCTCTCCCTCTCTCTCTCTAATAAAACTCTAATAACTTTCTCTTTCTAGTATTCATGATAAAAATATACTTAAAATTTTAAACAAAATTGAATAGGTAAACAATAATAAACATTGCCGGAGTTCCGTAAAAAGATTAGACCATAATCGAGGACTTATAAAATACTTACTTCGTCGCTATGGCTCAACCGGAACTCGTGGATGACTTCTTCGGTGTATATCTACTTTACTGCGAAAATCCAAAATACAAAGGCCGTTGCTACATCGGCTATACAAGAGACCCTAAAAGGCGAATAACTCAGCATAACAAGGGTTCCTGGGCTGGTGGGGCCCACAGGACTAGCAATAGAGGACCTTGGTAAGAATAAACCTATGCTGAAACGGACACTGGCAGAATTTGACAAATCGCCATACTCAAGAAGTCAAGTCAATAAACCCTTGTCTTCTTTAGTTTGAGTAAGTGGCCAACTCTAGTATCGGAGTTTTCAAGCCGCCCGAAGGCCTCCAACAACGTTTATCGACTAGTATAGCCGGCCGACATCTTAACGTGCTCTTTAAAGCGCGGAAACACTCAGTTCAATTGCCACTAAATAGACTTTCGTGATGCTTTAATTATTTTTATCTATCTACCTCTATTGTTATATTATAAAAAGGAAAGATATGATTTTAAACATTCTTTCATCATTAGAAAGCTATATTATCACCGAGAAAATTATGTTAGGTACACTTTATTTAAAAACAAAAAATGAGTTTTTCTGCCTAAATTACAACAATGTAACCCAAGGTATGGAAATATATATATTTGCCTATAATAGTTTCATCTATTATATTCATCTAGTCTTGGTGAGCACTTAACATTCACTCTTTATTATACCATCAATATTTCATTTAGATCAAGTGTTCCCCAAGGCAGTCTACTAGGACCCTTGTTATATTATGTTTTTATTTTAGGAAAATGGTATTGATTATTCATGGGTTTCCGAATAACATCTCGGCGCTTAGAGTAAGTCATATTTTTTTATCTTGAACATTTAGTTTGTCTAAATCTACTATCATTAATCACAATCTATTATACCTAAAGCTTTTAATCTAATAAAGTCCTTAAAATATTTCATTATATATTTTTTTAACAGTTTGAATGGGCATGGCAGAACCCCTGCAAGACCAAAAGACTGCAGCATCTGAATCTGAGGAAAATCCCTCGAAAAGAGACAGTTTTCAAGTTCAACCTGAGGGTTCTGAGTGAGATGCTCCGGGTTGGGCCCTGGTGCCGTCTCCCATTGCTAATCAGATGGCTGGAAAATAGTTATTTTGAAGAGTTTCCAGTAAGTATTCAATTTTACCATCCATTATATAATTCTATTCTTCCCAAACAAAACCATCATACGTACTGACTACCATATTGAGGTTGATGTAGAAAAAAACTACAGCAAAAAAATCACATTAACAATTTTTAACCAAATCAAAAAAAGAAGGAGTTTTATAGTAATTAAGAGCTAATTACCTAATTATGAATAGATATCATTGGATATACCTAATTATATATGGGATTTCAAATAAAAAAGGGGAACTTACTGATTAAAACATCTGAAAACCCAAGGACAATCTACTCTATATCAACAAAACCTTTGAAATATCAACCTGAAACTGAAATATCTCAGTATGCAGAGGCTGATGTACCTATTCTCTTTTTAGGATGACAGGAAACCCCCGGATCACATGCCCGTCTGCCATGGACCAGTTAAGAGCAGAAACCTCAAGAAAAATGTTCTGCACGCTACACCTTCTTACAAAGAATGCCTCTTATGCTCAAGATACATCACCAACCATCTAGAAATAACCTGTCTTAATCCTAATTGTGAGCTAATAGCCCACATAACCTGCTTAGCTGATCTTATATTACCCCCTGGAGAATATATCCCTATAGAAGGAATTTGCCCCTTTTGCGGGGTAAAAATGAAATGGGGGGATTTGATAAGGAAAATGAAGGGGTGCAAAATGGGGGATGAAATTGATACTAAAACTAACAATGAGAAAGAATGTGATGGTGAATCAGAGATTGATGGCGATGATTTGGATTACAGTAAAGACATTGGTAGTGATAATGATGATGCTGGTGATGAAGGAAGTGATTTAAGTGATGTTGTTTGCGTTGACAAAAATCCACTTAAAGTTGATGAGTATCCTAGTTGGTTTGATGATTGTGTAGATGTTTAACAAATGAGCACATTCTGTAAAAGACAACTTTTTAAGTTTAGCCCACAGGAATGAACTGTATAATAATGCAAACAAGAGCTTAAAATATTCTGAATTTACAGTTTAATCTGTATAAATAAATTACATTACTTAGAAATCTACAAAATGATTAATAATAAGACATTAATTTTATCTCATTACAAAACTTAACTATTTATTTGTTATAAAACTATGTATATAAATAAATTACAATAAATATTAATCAATCAGGTACATGATAGGTATATATATATATAGGGAAATAAATTAATAATTCTTGTAAAACTAAGTTAATTATGTAAGTACTTAAATAAACATCTAAAATAAATATTTCATTAAATATTATAAAAAAAAATCTTGGATGCTTTTATGTTTGTTAGGGACCCACTACACACTAGTGGAATTAAAAATATGAAATATTTTTCTATGTACTTTTTTTTTGGATAATAACTTTTGATGAATGCAAATTTCATTTGAATCACATTACATGGTATTAGGTAGGTATATGGAATTTACAATTGGACCCATAACCCCGATTTTAACCTTTTTACACAATTAAGAGAAACAATCGCACACAAAGTCTGCCCCGGCCGGGTTCGAACCCGGGACCCCTCGCTCCGAAGGCAGGAATACTACCCTACTAATCTACGTAGTTGTCTCACAATTTTAATCAAATATTGTTTGTAATTGCGGCCAGTTAAATTTTGCCTACCTTCTTGTTTTTTAAATCCCATCTAATTATGGAAGCGTATGTGTACAAAAATTTTAAAACACATTACGTCTTAATTAATAAATTAAAAAGCAACGAAGCAAAACCTCTTAAGCAGCGTAGATTATCATCTAATTACAACTGGGGGCAAAATATTTTTTGTGCATTTTAAAACCCATTCAGGTAGTATAAATTGATTTTAAAAACATATTATATTTATATTAGGTATTTTGTTTTCAGCGAATACTATATTCTACATTTGAATCTTACGAACACATGTCATATAATAATGAAATAGCTAGGCTCACTTACCAAATTATAGCTTACTCTAAAAACTTGTAAAACTATTCCTAACCCAAATAATAAGTACAAATATTATACATACAAAACACAACACAACGTACAAATAATAAACACAACGTACAAATAATATACTTTTTAGTTATGACCTTGAAAATAAATAAAACAACTGCCTTAGAGCTGAGGATTGAGTCTCGTAACATTAAACGTTTCATCGAAAAGCTAAAACCTACATTGAATGTCAAATACATACTTACAGTCTACATTACATAAATGCAATCATTGGTATGAACACTGAACAACTTAAATCAATAGTCGTCAAAAATACCGTCATCATCATCATCATCACCAAAGTCATCGTCATCATCAGCGCCAGGAGGAACGAAGGCTCCATTCAACACTTCACTGACCGGCTCCTCAAATCCGAGGACTTTAGCAAATCCGTATACAAGTCTCATCACCACCAGTCTCGTAAAATCCACCGGAGTCGTCTCCTTGCGCTGCAAAGTCAACTGCTTCTCCGTGGGATAGCTCAATTTCCTCTTCATCTCGCAAGGAGTCAGCAATAAAGCGGCGAAAATTAAAAAAAAATACCGCGCCATCTTTTCCCGCCAATTCTACTTAAAAGTGCGTTCGATTTATTTTACGCGTAAAAAGGTTTTACTGCATGGTGAAAGACGTATCGCGTCGTGGAAAGTGTAGAGGCAAATGTGGTCTGCAGCTAACGGAATGTGCAAGTGAAGTTGCGTGCTGCCTGTGACATCTGACAACTATTGTATGCGTGTATAACTGTCGTCAGTTGGACGATGAAACTACAGTTATCTCATCGGGCATATTGGGCGGTCAGGTGAAAAGGAATTTCTTTTTTATGCTGCGAATTGTCTCGTTATTGACTCACCAGATTTCTTTTTAACCACAGTCGATATTGTAAATAAAAACGCTCTACATTGAGCGCTAATGAAACATACTTATGTAGAGCAAACGTTCTCTGGTATAAGGAGATACAGGGAAATTGAATCATTTTTGCATACATGTAATTGATTAATTATAATAACCGCCATTATTACTATGTTATAATTAGGTAACCGAACACGGTACAGTAAGAAAATAAATTTAATACGGAGCCTATTTTTCTGCTAAGATTTTGTGTATCAACCATAACATAAAAACTATCTAAGCCACTTAAAAAAAATACAATTTGCGGTACAGATCTCGATGTGCTAGTCCGTTTTTTTTCGGATCTTTAGAAGTACCGGATATTAAATAATTCACAACTGTACCTAATGTGTGATTATTATCAATATCAAGATTCTAGGTATAAAATAGGCACTCCGCGATAGTATACCTACTTGCAAAACGTTTCCCAAGAAGATCCTGGATTAGGTACCTTATTTGCTAAAAGTAAGAATCAATTTAGTAGAAAGTGTGACAATAAGGTGTTAGAATGTCATTAGCCTGTAATCGTTCGCTTCTCAAGCATGCCGTGACTGAGAAAGACCTATGGACCTAGATTTTAAAGGCATTACCATCTAACCGCGGCGATTTTCTTACCATCAATTTTATTATCATCCCATCAACTGTTTATCAATCTTCATATCCAGATGTAGGTGATATCAAAATTAAGTAGAAACACGAGTGACTGATTTTATACCGTCATCCCTTATTTCTCGCCTTTAGATTAGAACCTTATCATTTTAATAAAGAAACATTTAAATCGGTATAAAACGGGCCACGAAAAAAATAACAGGAAAACTAGATACGCAATTTTGTTTACATGATGATATATTTTTTTACAGTTTTTTGATTTAACAACTACACTATTGGACCGATTTTGAAAATTCCGACATTGGTCCCTTTTTTTTTATTCAATAGTGAAGTCAAAATAACTGTTAAAAAATGATATCCAAGGAAATGAAATAGCGTATTTAGTTTTCCTTTAATTTTTTTTCTTTGACCGTTTTATACCGATTCTGATGTTTCTTTTGTTAAATCTAAATAACTGGAAAAATATGTCATCTAAGCTAAGTAAACGAAATATGCGTATTTAGCTTTATTGTGACTTTTTTCTTCGCCCGTTGTATACCGATTTGGATGTTTCTTTTTTCAACCCCTTAGGCCCTGTGGGTGAGAAATTCAATCTATCTTAGATTTTTTAAATCAGTCATTTGCTAAATAAATATGTTTCTGCAAGTTCATTCAAGATTTTTTATTATGGGCTAGATGGAGCATCTATGAATATTTATTTATTCTTCATTTCAGCGGATCAATAATTTCAAAACCACACCGTCGCGAATCGCTGCTTATAAAGACCTACATAATCTTCACCACTTCATTTAAATGAGGTCCAATACCAAAAATGTCAGGCGGTATCGTGGCACGGTCAACTTTCTCCGATGTATACCTACTCGATATAAATAATACTACAATCGAGACGATTAGAAACGATCGATTCCTTATTTGTAATTAAGCAGACACTTATATGCGGCAAGTCGTTACATCCTTTTGGCAATCCTTTGGATTTATTGCTGTGTCTAGCCGCTTTCTTTAAACTCATTGGTTCAACAACAGCGCTAGGTTAGCTTTTTAATTGTTCCCAGTGAGTCCCGGGCTGTTTGTCTTGTTTCTATGTTTCTCCATGTCCCTGCGACGCAGCAGTAGTGCTGGTTATGAGTGTGTAAAAGTTACTTTTAGTTTAGCTTGTGGGGGTCCCGTTTCTCGCGTTCGTAGATGAGAATCGCCCAGTATCCCTACACTTTCGGATCCGTATCAAGTTCTACCGGAGAAGTCTCCACACCTGGTAAACTGCCGCCAAGCAGTGATGCACTCGCATTGCTGTGTTCCGGTGGAAGGGTGTGGGCGCATAACATCCCCGTCTCGGGTGACGGACGCAATGGGATGCAATTCGGGTAGAAGGACCTATATTGAATCTTTGATGCTATGGATCAGGTGGGCCTTCAGCTTCTCCTGTCACTTAAGTAGTATAAAAAAGTACCTGTTTTTTTGACCACATTTCGTAATTAAGAATGTCGTGCTCAAAAAATGCACAGAATATAAAACTGATGCCCCATTGCTACTTGCACGATCAAGGTTTAATTTTATTCTAGTAAGAAGGTCAGTGATCTCATATTTGTACATGGGATAGGATTATCTTAAGAGGTCACCGCTGCCCATTAACAACAATAAATACATAAGATTGATATCCGAGGTAGGTTATCAACCCTACTACAATATGTATTTTTGTATATGAGATACCAAATTCGTATCGCGTTGCGCCCTTTACTCTGAGACGCTAATACACTCACATTCATGCGCCTGTAATTTCACCGGCAACCACACCATTCCACCTAAACACAACAGGGAACACACGGGGACACGTGTACCCTAGCTGTTAATATGTATTTGCAAAAACACTTTTTTTATAAGTATTCTGTCTGTAACGCGAACGCTATATTATTTTCCTAATATTATAAACGCGAATGTTTGTAAGTATGGATGGATGTTTGTTACTCAATCACGCCAGAACGGCTGAACGGACCTGGATGAAATTTGGCACAGAGATAGATTATAGTCTGGAATAGCACATAGGCTTTTTTTAGCCCAGAAATATGTACGGTTCCCGTAGGAAATCCAACCGCGGGTTACATCGCGGGGCGCAGCTGGTATATACAATAAATACGAACTATTACAACATTATAAGTGATAAATGGATAATGTATATCAGTTGGTTGGTAATTACTTAGATGCACGCGTTTAATCGAAAGTGATTTTAAAATATACACTCATCTTAGCTATTTTTTGCAGCAATTAAATCTGAATTTATGTTTCTACATGTACGTAATTGCATTCTTAACGACAACTATCAAACGTTTAGAAAACTGATTGAGAGATAGTATATGAAAATGTGAATGATATGACGAAAGGTAGACCACCATAGATATTACATGTTGATAATGATGGAGTAGCTTTTTCCCGCGTCTTTGCTCGAGGTAATGTAGAAATTGTCAAAAAATTTATTTCTGGATGCAAAATTTCGTGATCGGATGAGCAGTTAGGCGTGAAAGGGTACCTAACAAACTCCCATTAGCATTTTATTATTATTACTAGGAAGTAAAACCTGCGGCTTCGCTCGCGTTGATGTAAGTAGATTCTGACAATTATTTCTAGATGAACCATGTGTTTGCAGCTTCATGATGATGCGTTGAGTAAGTAGTTAATGCGTGAAAAACAAACAATAAATTCACATCCGCATTTATTTCAATAGTTAGAATTAGAATTTACAAATTGGCTCAGTATGGCTCTCACTAACTTTAAGGGAAAATGGCGTGAATCTATGTTTGCATAATTTTATGCTTTTACGACGGAAATGTTTACTATTTTAGTCGTAAAAGTAGGTTTAAGGTCTTTTGTACAATACTGCGAGCAGTTTTACAATCCTAACTATTATAATATTTTAAATGCGATAGTGAGTTTGTTTTTTTGTTACCCTTTCACGCCTAAACCGCTGAACAGATTATGATGAATTTTGATATAGAGATAAATGAGATCCTGGAAATGGTTATAGGTTATTTTTTCTCGCTAAAAACTGATGAGGGGACGGGAAAACTTTGTATGAAACAACCGGTGTTGGTTGATATAATCAACATTAACAGCTAGTATAGAATATTTGTATTTTTGCGTACGTATATATTTTCCAATCTTTCGTTTTGGTTTTTGATCCACGATTGTGGATTTTCTATTTCTGTAGGTGGGTTGGTGATCATGTTAATAATCGCAACATCAACATGCAAAGAGAGAAATTACCAATCATCTTGTGTTTAAGGCCAGAGGAAATTATTTTATTTTCTAAGAAAAATGCTTTCGCGGTTTCCACACGTCATTAAATACGGGCATAGATTTCACAAAAGTCACTAGCTCGGGCTTATTGCCGACGGCTATAATGAAGATATTGGTATGAAGGTAAGCGGACTTCCTACGGGAACCGTACATTTTTCCGGGATAAAAAGTAGCCTATACGCTATTCCAGACTATAATCTATCTCTGTGCCAAATTTCATCCAGGTCCGTTCAGCCGTTCTGGCGTGATTGAGTAACAAACATCCATCTATAATTACAAACTTTCGTGTTTATAATATTAGTAGGAAATATCTTCTCGAAAGAACATTCTACCTAACTCCTAAAAAAAAATCTCATATGACCCTGGGTGTTACCTATTTTGATACCTACTTAAACCACACATAGAACAAGGAAACAATGTATCGTATTAATATGGATTTATGACAAGGTAAATTTTTCCATTTATCGAGATTTACTATACTTAATACATCTTTTTAAATTTATTTGAGAATCTTCGCTGTTGAATTTTATGTTTATAAATAACAGGTGAGTTAATAATACAAGTTGCAAAGTAATAGTACAAGTTTTGGGGGATCCAGTTGCTCGCGTCTGTAGGTGAGTTTAATCCCTACACGTACCCCCTGGGTGGTGCTAAAGGAGCAACAAAAAGGAGCAGTAGAACTTGTGCAATATTCGCCCAGAGTGGTGCTCTCGCGTTGCTGTGTTGGTGGAAGGGTGTGGGTGCCGGTCAAATATGTGTTATTTCATAGCATAGCTACTGAGCTATGAGCCTTTTAATAATAAAATTCATAAATCTAAATTTTCTGTTAATAGTAGGTACCTATTTACTATAGTTTCTTTTTATTAAAATCTCGAATGACATTTCCCTGTGCAAATCTACTAAGCAGCTGCCATGTATGACACAATGTTAGACTACATACGAGTTATGAGATGAAAAAACTGGTCTTAGATATTTATCTGAGTAGGTAAGAGTAGCACCAACACAGCGAACGAGATCAAACGAGCGAGACCGAACGAGCGAAGGGGAATTAATTTACTAATCATGCTGAATTCTTCGTGTCTGGGATAGTGTGGCCAATAGTAGTAAATTGATTTATTTATTATAATACTTTTATTGCACTCCTAATATATCAATTTCCTTATTTCTCGCCCGTAGGGTAAACTACCATTTTAGAAAAAGAAACTACCGAATTGGTATACAACGTACGAAGAAAAAAGTCACAAGAAAGCAAAATACGCAATTTTGTTTTTTTTTTTTCAGTTTTTTTGATTTAACGACCAAACTATTGAACCGATTATAATAAAACTTCTATGGGACCAATATGAAAGCATATATTAAAAATAAAAGAAAACAAATCTGTTTATAAATTATGACGGAGTACTGAGGTAAAAAAACATTAAGAAAAATTAACCGGTTTGATAACAATCTTCGGAAGTTGGTAGAAAAATGCGCTTGGATTCTCTGCTCGCCTCCGTTTGCTATATATCTCAACCATTATAACCATGCTAGTTGTTCGTATTCACATCACAAATATATCATATCATACGGCCATCCACCCAGAGCAGTTCTGTTTTATCTACGGCCGGAACAACATGGCGCTGTGGTCCCTATTAATCACCGTTTGCTTCGTAAGTAGACATCATTTAGTTGTCATACTAATATTTTAAAGGCGAAAGTTTGTTACTCCTTCACGCTGAAACGGCTTAACAGATTTGGATGAAATTTGGTACCATGAAAAGCTTAAATTTTAAATTAACACAGGCTACTTTTGATGCCAGAAACCGCAGGTAAAGGCGCAGCTAATAAAAATTACTCCAACATCTTGACTATTATTGCTTTAATTTAAATATAACTGGATAAATATCTAGTAATGAATTAGTATAATTGACTGATTTAATAAATAGAGTTAACCAACATCAATATTTTCATCCCTTTATAGGCATTTAAGTGTGGATGTTCTTGATGAAATTTCTAGGGGAAAAAAACAAAGAAAATTACGAAAGAATCGCGTAACAAATATACAAAAAACTGGCCTTACAGCTCCATTTGTAGCTCTTTCTTGCGTTGGGTTCGATTCCCACCCAAGACAAGCCTTTTTGTACATATTTACAAAAATACTGGTCAGTTGATATGAATATATTTGGGATAAGATGGCGCCGCGTGAAACCTCCATGAATATTATTTATATTTACAGTGTATGTGTGCTTGCGACACAAACGAGACCTTTATTGTGAGGGTAACTCCATTATTGGTGAAGGTTTCAATCTATTTTAGAGTTCTTTTACTACAATAGTATAGCATTATAAGTGGTTCTATAGTTATGTGTTGCTAAGATTTACAAGGTGTTTGCATTTTGGGAAGCTAGGTTTAGCAAGAACAATAATCAATTAAGTAGGTACTTACAACGTACCTACGTATTTATATTATATATTTTTTTGATATAGCTCAGATTATTCACAGAGATTCGTTCCTATACGTAGCTTAGTTGTTTGACCTCTAAACAGTCTAATGTTTGATTAGCGGTAAGCTTTACGTGATGAGCATAAAATTTGATCTAGATTTTGGGATTTTGTGTTGTGTAACAAACATCCCAGACTCGATCGGCAGTTTCTCAATTTCATATGACTTACAGGAACAAAAACAGTATTTTTTTACGATAGCCGTGATGGAGCGATATTGCGGGCCATCTCATGTTAACTACCACCCATAGACAACAACAATACGAGTCAGGACCTCTACCGAAGTATGAGAACATTCAAGAGGCATTGTGTTGCGCCTATCACTCTGAGGCAGAGATGTAACGCCACATGTGACTGTAATTCCACCCCCTCCGGATTAAACATATTAACATGTTTTATATCTTCATTTAGATTTCAGCAGCTTCATCCGAGGCCCCCTGCATAGAACTGAATGATGGCAACAAGATTCCAGTCGTCGCCCTTGGTACCGGCAGGGGAACAGCTAATGGGGTGAGTTTAATTACTACCCTTTTAATCTTTCCTATCGAGGGTACGTTAGCTACCCTCAACCTTTATTGGTGAAGTAAAAATGCGGGAAAGCACTTTGAGGCGAATTGTTTCAATCTTTCACAGCAAAATGGTGGCATCTATATATCTATATATATAAATATAAATATCAATTATTATTGTCAATGTCAAAATTTTACCTCTACTAAAGTCTACTTAAAGTCTACTTTATTTACTTTGAATTCTTATAAAACTAATTTAAAACTTTACTATTAACTCGTTGATTTACGAAAATGTAAAATTCCCCCACTTCGGGGAATGATAACGTACTGATAAACATCAAACGCCAAAACAGATCTTCATAAATTATACCTAAGAACTATCTTAACCACGTCAGATTTCAAACAGAAAAAAACTGCTTCAAAATCAGTCCATTCGTTTCGGAGCTACGATGCCTCAAACATACATACAGATACACACTACAAAATTACAACACCCTTCTTTTTCGTCGAGGTTTAAAAATAATCATGTACTAAGTTAAGCGCTTTGTTTTAGTTTGTTTGTCTTAAGAGTCTGAATTGGTAAGGAAAAAACGATTTAAAACTCAAAAGTACAGCCAAAAAATTTGAATTGTTGATTTTATACGGGAATCACTTTGGAATTTTAGGTGTGAATTTTGGTGGCATCTAGTTGGCAAATGTGTGTCCATAATGAGATTGGTGACAGTCCGTAGAATTTGGTGTGTGTAGAGGGGGGATGTTGCTCAACATAGGGGGGGGACTTCAACAGGTGAGTAAAATAGGCTACGTAAGGCCAGACGCAACAAACATCTATGTGCGTCATAAATTTTTTTACTTCTTTTTTCATGCGACTAATGTGATGCGTCCTGTAGATGCCCATCAGATGTTAAGCGGTTGCCGCCACCCATAATAAACAAAAACAATGCGACTCGGTTCTTCCAACTAAAGATTGAGAAGAACCCAATTACATAGTGTTGCGCCCGTCACTCAGAGACAGCGATGTTTCTAGTGCTACAGTAAATATTCATATTTGTTATTATATAAAATAGAAATATAATTTAAGAGACGTCTTGATTTGAATTGATTTTAATATATGTCAAAATAAAACTAATAAAATTCTTTTTATAAAAGACATAAACGCGCTTCTTGCCCTGAAATAGATATACGTATCAAGTATATTGATTTATCATCTTAAGAAATCTGCGAGCTATAAAAAGCTACCTTTCACGTCTGTTCAACGTGGGTCGTAGAAGCGTTAAAATATGCCGTGTGCATATGTTCTTATACGGAGAGATTCAAGAAGAATTAAAAAGAAATTCCGTCCGTAACAGCCTCTAATGTACACTGCAGGGACACCGGCCTACTCTCGATAATTGAGAGTGAATAGGCTTTTATCTACCACGGCAGCCCAATCCGGATTGGTAGATGTCACGTCATCGAATTTTAGTTCTAAGACATGCTGGTTTCCTGACGATGTTTTCCTTCCTTTCGAGAACGTGGTATTGCGCACATACATTTTTCAAGTGAAAAAACTCATTGGTCAACGAGGGGGTTTGAGCCAGCGACCTTCAGATTAAAAATCGGCGTCTAGGCCACCACGCTCTCCTAATGAAATTAAAATTGATTATTTTCCAGGCCTCCAATGATGAAGTCAGAGATGCAGTTCTGTGGGCCATAGAGGCTGGTTACCGACATATTGACACTGCAGCAGTCTACGACGATGAGACACAAGTGGGACAGGGCATTGCAGACGCCATTGCCAAGGGGGTCGTGACTCGAGAGCAAATGTTTGTTACTACCAAGGTAATTTTATTCTATTCTCTTCTATTCTATAAGTTGTTTACTGAAAAATTTTCAGTGCAGCAGTCTAAGGGGCTTGTGACTAGAGACCATGTTTTTCACTACTAAGATAATTCTGACTCCATTCCCTAAGCTAACCTAGTTAAACATTGCGAGTTCGACTCGCGTACAAACTTTTTTTTTCCTTGGGGAAATGCACTCGCATACCACCCTGCCACGGGGAGACAGAGCGGGGTGCCACTCCTCTGTTTGCGGCACGCCAGGACACATGGCGTGTCGCAACCTCAGGGACCAGGTCAGCGAAAGGGCGTCGGACGACTACGTAAGGAACCCTTTTTTTTTTTTTTTTTTTTTTTTTCCGTGGGGAAATGCACTCGCATACCGCCCTGCCACGGGGAGACAGAGCGGTTATGTGGGACTAGACCCACTAAAACCCCACGATGTCCTCCTCTGCCGCTTAGTGGCGGGAACACGGGAACGTTATAACACACATCCGCGAACCCGCCGCGGCTGTCCGTTTCCGGACCCCCCTGTGTTGGCATCGGGTGCCACTCCTCTGTTTGCGACACGCCAGGACATATGGCGTGTCGCAACCACCTCGGGGACCAGGTCAGCGAAAGGGCGTCAGACGACCCCGTGTCTAGACGCCCTAGGTCCCCATGCGACGGGTCAGATATGTGGCCCCGTCGCCTGCCACTACGGCCGCAGAGGATAGGGAGAGCGGCGCCTCGCAATACCGACACTCCTCTTCCCCTGCGGCCCCACCGCGTCCGCCATCGAACGGTGGCGACCCCGTCGTGGCCGCGGTAGGTAGGGAGAGCGGCGCACCGTTATACCGGCACTCCTCTCCCACCGCGGCCCCTATCCCTCAGCTGCGATGCCTCCCATTCGACATCGCAGCCCGCCTCAGTTGCGGTGCCCCCCATAAGGCACCGCCACCTACAATGCCGCTCCTAGTCGGCTTGGAGGCAAAGCCTAAAGGAGCGGCCCTCCCGGGTTCCTCTTAGCTTCACCGTGGGTGACCAGGCCACGGTTACTAAGCCCCCCCGCCCCGACAAGGCGGGAACCCACGGGGGGGACGTAAGGAACCCTAACGTAATATATTGATATACGCAGATTAATCTCTTGATAAATTCCGTTTGTCACTTTCCAGCATCACCAATTAAGAAAGGATATAAAAGTATACCATACCAATTCCAATATCCCCAAGAGAACAGTAGTCACATAGAATCTATTTGCTATTGTTTTACAGTTATGGAGCGACAAGCACGCGAGGGGTCAAGTGGTGCCGGCGCTGAGGGAGTCCCTCGGAAAACTAGGACTTGACTACGTAGACCTGTATCTGATCCATTTCCCTGTCGCCGAGAAGGTAAAGACTTATTTGTGGTAGCAGTAAAAGAAATTGCATTGCAATAGCAGGTTCCGAAGCACAAAAGCGCTACTTAAATGCCACTAAATGGTCACCCATCCAACTATCGACCGGGCGGAGAAGTGCTTATTTCAAATGATCTGTACGAAAATCCTAGCATCTACAAAACGAGCGCTGATTCTGGCATGAAATCCATATAATATGTATGAAAATTCCAGGCTGATGGGTCTCCAGATGACATCGATTACTTGGAGACCTGGCAAGGCATGGAGGAAGCTCGGGACTTGGGGCTGGCGCGTTCCATTGGCGTCTCCAACTTCAATTCATCTCAGATCTCGAGGCTGGTGGAGAACTCCAGAACTAAACCAGCAGTCAACCAATTTGAGGTAAGTGATATATGAATTTCTTCGGATTGATTGAACGAAACTTGAAGACTCAACTCAAGACTCGAGTCTTCAAGTCGAGAATATTTGTATACAAAATACGCACTTGACAATATCAAGTGCGTGTTGTTTTCCTGTGATTTTTTCTTCGCTCGTTGTATACCGATTTGGATGTATCTTTTTTAAAATTGTGTACCCTCTCTAAGGGCGAGAAATAAGTGATTAATGTACTGGAGACGGTTTTTTCGATTTTTAAATCAGTCACTTTTTTAATCAGTTTCTTCGCCTGTTGTATATCGACGTTGTTTTTTTTTAATGAGCCACTTGTTATTGAAGTTTATTGTTATCGGTTCCTGGCTGGGACACACTGTGTAGTGAGCATGAGTTTGTTCCCAAGTCTTGGGTGTTTGCGAAGAGTAAGAGTGAGTTATTTTAAATTTTTCGTAACTTCCCTTGTTGACAGGTGAACCCAACGCTCACTCAGATGCACTTGGTCTCCCACTGCCAGGACCTAGGCATAGCGGTTATGGCGTACAGTCCCTTTGGGTTCCTTGTCTCCAGGAAGGGGTCTGGAGCCCCCCCACCGAGACACGACGACCCTACTCTTGTGGCTATGGCCGAGAAGTATAAGAAGACTACTGCTCAGATTGTGCTGAGGTATCTGGTGAGTAGTATCCTAACTTCCCAAGTAATATCATAAATGTGAAAGTGACTATGTTTGATTGTTAACCTTTGTTTGTTGTTTGTTTTGGGGGGTTCAGTTGCGCGCGTCCGTAGGTGTGTACCCTTTGATTCCCTACACGTACCCCCTGGGTGGTGCTAAAGGAGCAACCAAAAGTAGCAGTAGAACTTGTGCCAAGTTCGTCCGGAGAGGTACTGCCACCACATCTGGAATCTGTCGCCAAGCAGTAGTGGTTGCATTACTGTGTTCCGGTGGAAGGGTGTGGCTGCCGGTGAAATCACATACGCATGAGACGTATCATCCCCGTCTCGGGTGATGGACGCAGCAGGATGAATGCGACTCAGTAAAGTTTTGGATCTCATACTAAGTCGCATGCGTTGGCATGGGCGAGGGTCACCACTTACCATCAGGTGGGCCCTCAGCTCGCTCCGTCACTCATTCACATTAAAAAAAAAACACAAAACCGATTTAAAAATCCTCTCACTTATGAGAAGCTACATTACTCGCAGACCGTGGTATGTTTGTAGGAAGGTTTTAAGAGCATATACTCAAAATAACAAGGAGCTCTGCCTTCGATACGAGGGATCCTGGGTTCAACTCCCGGCCGGGGCAAAATTAAACATCACAGTTTGTTTTTCTTCTCGTTTATTCCTATGTTTCTCCTTGCCACAGGAAATATTTCTGGCTACTCACCCTGAATATGTAAACGCGAACAAATAAGGTTATGTAAAACATGAAAAATTACTGTAATTCTGTGTTCATGTAATGTGCCTGGGGAGTTCCTGTGACACGTTATATGCTCACGAATATGTGTACATGCATGTGTAAAATTTAACGTGTCGAAATGATACTTGAGATCTAAAGGAATAAATGAGTTTGAAGGTGTTACCTGGTAGGAATTAATTTCACGTCCAATTCCTCTATTCCAGATCGAGCGAGGCCTGATTCCTATTCCGAAGTCCACTAACAAGGGCCGCATCGCGCAGAACATCGACTTGTTCGACTTCCAGTTGTCGAAGGAAGAGGTGGCAGCCATCAGCGCCTTCAACAAGAACGTCAGGGTCATCGACGGGAAGTGGTTTGAAAACTACCCTAACTATCCCTTTGAACAGAATGAATAACAATGTTTATTCTTTCATGCCATAAATGTAGGTATGCAGTCGGAAATTTTTAGGAATTATGAGAACATTATGTTTAATTATTATAATATATTTAAAGCCTATGTAAGAACCAATGTCTCAATTTTCTTTAGTTATTGTCAATCAGTAGAAATAAAATTGTTGATATCTCAGTTAAATGTAACCTGGTGTTTGTGAAAACAACACTGATTAAAGATCATTTTAATTATAATGCCTTGATCGACCGCAAATGGCAAAACAAAACAGGTACTGTGTTACCCTATTGTTAGTAGAAACCGACCGTAGTTCATTTCCAGTGTTAATGTTCAACATTATTCATCCTCAAACATTTCGTGTGGATTGAGGCGGATTGGTGCGAATAATTAATTTGCGACTTTATGTCAAAGGTAGCAAAGTCGATAATGTCTTGACACTGAAAAATGCGCTGCGATTCGCGCGTCATATTCGAAAGAATGTGATCACTTTTCAATGAGTCTGTCTGTCTTTTTAATGTTATATTCTAATAAATATGGTTATAATTATAATGATGAGTTTAATTGCGTACCTTATAGAGGCATCGGGATATTTTAATTTATTTTTGTATCCACAAAGGGATGAGCTAAAAATCGACCTGATTTTCAGTGGCAGCAATACGACTTAGGTCCCCCCGATCGAAGCATGTCACATCCCGTTGCGTCGGTCACTCGTTACCCGTGACGGGGATGATAATTTGCAAACTGATCGAGCATAACACGTTACCACACGAATAATACACACTATTCGTAAAGTTCTATGAATTAAGGGATTTCTCACTGGGATGGCACTCACGTGATATAGACAATTCGGTTTGAGCGGCAAAAACCAAAATCAGAAACAAAATAATCTTTATCAACATTTTTTATTAGAAAGATCCTTTCTGACAAACTACTTATATAAAATAAATGCTTTATAAACAAATCTGTGAGAAAGGATATTTTTTTCAGAAAGAGTTAAAATAGCTGGGTGCAATTAGCATTTTAAGACACATAAATGAGTCAGTTATTCATAACATCAATAATAGTCGAAAAAAAATTATTTTAATACTTTCATCCCCTATTTCTCCCTTAGGAATACCCTATTAAATAAACATCCATCTTGGTCTACAATGGACGAAAAAAAAAAGTCACAGGATAGCAAAATACACAATTTCGTTTAGTTGGGTGACAAATGAAACAATTGAACCGAATTTAATGAAATTACTATGGGATCGATATAAAGGTTTATTAAAAAATAATTAAAGGTTAATTAAATTAATTTTGCAAATCAGTTAAATAACGTAGTATTGAACTGAACTGAATTGATAATCTTCTTTGGAAGTCACTTAATAAAAATCAATTAATTTTATCGATCCACATCGATCGTTAAACCATTGTCAAAGCCATACAGATATATAAAAAAAAACATGACTTATGCTATACATATTTAATTAATCCTTTGTCAGCATCACCGTGCTATGCAAGGTAATACTGGATTAACATAATATTTACATTTGTAATTTCATTTTTTTATTAAAACCGGAGATTCTTTGTTTACATCTACCACAGATATTGCAAAATAGGACCTGTTTGAATCGTGAAGAAGCGTGAGGTAAACCTCTGTCTTATACGGTACGACATTTTTATATAAATAACAATTTACCCACTGGTCAACTCTCGCTCCACCTATTTACGAATTCATCAGTCAAACAGGACAAAAAACAAAAAGGCACAAAAGCAATAAAGAAGATATTTAAATAAAATTTTAGTTTTGATACAGCTGACGACGCGGTAGTGAGGCCGACTCTTGGCATGGTGACGCCGCGCCGTGGCGACGCGCCGCTTGTGGCTCGTCGACTCAATCTGCCTCAGCTCGGCATTACCCTCCTTTTCCATGTTTCATCTGCTAGGCGTCTCGCGAACGGTCATCTTTTTTAATGCGTTACGTAGTGCCGATGGCATAAAATCATAAAAATCTGTTCAAAATTCCAATGATATCGCGTAACAAATGTTCAAAAATATCTCCGAATTGAGACACTCCCTTTTTAAAAATTGGTTTAAAATGAAGGTTGGTGAATGTGTGCAATGCTTAGAATATTGGGATATTGGGTCAAATCTTTGTAACAAAAAGAGCTGTCTTACGATGCATTCAAATCACTCACTTGAATAAATCTTAGGCAATCTCAAGATGTCTCTCTTTGCATGTTGTTACTAAAATCGTGATCGTGTCGTACATTATAACAGCGATTTGAAAGTTCAAAGCTCCAAGGCAAGTTCAAGCAATCAGTTGATCTGGTACACTGGTCTAAGCAACATGAGGGGAGCGGTGATAGCTGCTGTGATATGTGTAAGTACCATTTCATTTTATAACAAGCAATGAATGGATGAATGAATTAAAATAGGTATTAAAAATATTTTTTTTCTTATGTAAGCCTACTTATCATTTTGTGAAAAATACTTCTAGGTTCTTTCTCGATGCATTATTAAGAGAAAAAAAAAATATTTATAAGAATAGTATTTTAAAATTGAAGTCTAGATCAAAAATGTTATTAAAAATAATATATCGTTATACTGTACTTAATAAAAAAAAACTTAGTAGTCTTAATCTAAATCTTAGAAATCTTAGGACCTTTTTTTTTAACGCGTAGAAATACGTTTCGAATACCCCGCTCCTTGGGGAGGCGTGGGGTTATGTGCGACTCTCCTCCAGCGTTGATTAATACATGCAACGCTGGAGGCCTTTTTTTTTTTTTTTTTTTCGTGGGGAAATGCACTCGCATACCGCCCTGCCACGGGGAGACAGAGCGGTTATGTGGGACTAGACCCACTAAAACCCCACGGTGTCCTCCTCTGCCGCTTAGTGGCGGGAACACGGGAACGTTAACACACATATCCGCGAACCCGCCACGGCTGTCCGTCTCCGGACCCCTCTCATTTTGGCACCGAGTGCCACGCCTTAGTTAGCGACACGCCAGAACACATAGCGTGTCGCAACCAACGCTGGAGGCCTACGCACTAAAACTCAGCGGTGTTCCTTCCGGGTGCCTGCAAGGGTCACGGGAACGCTAGAGCCAGTAAGGACCTCCCTGGACGGCAAAAATGTACAGCATTATTATGTACTTTGGTGTTTTAGGTGGCAGTGGCCCAAAAAGTCCCCACCATTGGACTTAACGACGGCTACAGTATTCCACTGTTGGCTCTGGGAACTTATGGATCGGTAAGTAATTTTTGTTGCAAAATAATCACGACAAAAATATTACAAAAATATATAAATAAATTCCACTTCAGATTTTCTTGTACGAACTTTTTTAGCCACGCTGCGGCCGTAATTTTAGAGAATTGGTGAAATAATTATGACTTTAAATGACTGAATTAAAAATCGAATAATAAATTCAATACTTTCATCAGCAATTAGCAATATCAGCAATACTTTTTCAGCGGGTACCGCGAGTGAGCACGGTACCTGTACAATACGACAAAAATGTTTCTTATTTTAGAGCGAGGATATAGCCAAGATGCGCCAAGCTATCTTCTGGGCTATCGAAGCAGGATACCGGCATATTGACACAGCTGCTCTTTATGAGAATGAGAAGCAGATAGGAGAAGGAATCGCTGATGCTGTGGAGAAAGGCATCGTGAAAAGAGATGAACTTTTTATTACGACCAAAGTGAGTAAACCTTATATTTTTGATGTCTACCTAATACTTAATAGTCTTGAAACATAAATTTATTGTTTAAGCCACACGGTAAATAAATTATTTCTACCGTTCTCTTCTTTCAATAAACAATAATTTCAATTTCATTGGCAGAATAGGTTCCTTGATCAGCACTATTTCTCTCTGTATCCAACAACATCACATTGATATTGACAAATCGAAAAGTCTAGATTCCAGTAAATCAATTAATTTTTTAATCAACTTTGAACCGGTTCATAAAACAATAAATCTTTGCGAATATTTTCCTTATTCGATATTTGGTAATCTGACAGGTACCATAATCCAATCGATATTGCCTATTATATTTTATGTATTGTATAAATATACCCCAAGGCCAATAAATATAAAAACAATGATGCTATTATGAGGATTATCCGTGTATCTGCACAGATATTATAATACACAATATACAAGTGGGCTATACAAGTACCCAAACGAAGTATAGCTTGTGATATGGGAACTAGATAACTGATAGAAAAAGAAGTACTTCATATGTAGTGTACCTTGTTTTAAAATCACATTCTTTTGATACATATTAACGACCAGACACAGAACAAACATTTATATTCGTCCTGGGTGAGAATCGAATCCATGCCCTACAACGCAGAAGGCAGAGCTACTACCTACTACCAACTGAGCTATGACGTACGATGAAAAAACAAGAAGAAAATGACAACTAGTCAGAGACGGAGAAAAACAAGATTTATCTATGTAGAATCCCATTTTGTATTGTGAAGTGTGTGCTGTTTGATACCATTGAACTGTCGGACATTATAAGTAAACCCCTCAGTTTAATTTCCAACTCAGGAGGGTCGTAAAAATCTTCCAAAGTGGTGACTCCGACGGTAGTAAACTTATATGTTATTTTTTCAGCTGTGGAATGATAAGCATGCTCAACATCAAGTGGTACCGGCGCTAAGAGAATCTCTCGGCAAGCTCGGTCTGGACTACGTTGACTTGTACCTCATCCACTCACCCATCGCTAAGAACGTAAGAAAAACCTCTTCACGTCCTATTTTCTGCTTCCACTAGGACAATTCGTCGCGAAGTTGGCTTAGCTGCTGTTGAAGAAGTTAAGAAGTTTAGTTTGCCCAGTCAGAAGTTGAATAGGTGAACGTTAATGTCGGTCCCGGGTATACTAGTCGTTAAGCTATGTCGGACGCCTTCAGGTCGCTTGAAAACTCCAACAACAGATTTGGCCATTTACTCACACGAAAGAAGAAAATTGACAACATTCAAGCAGAAGACAGAAACAAAGGAATCTACTTTTTAGTTGTTTTAGCTTTAAAATGAAAACCTACTGCATGCAAAAAAATATAAGGTATACAATTGCTGGGCTTGTGCTTTATAAATACTTTACTTTTGAACATAATCCATGTTTAAGCCATGCAATAATATCTACCTACACATTATCTCAACAGATTCTTACTATAAAATGTTACTTATCTAACGCCGGTCTACTAATAATGTAAGATACCAGATATCATCTAAAAAAACCATTGGACCAATGTTCGATCAATACGCAATTTTCTTGATAAATTCTCAACAGGAAGATGGTTCTCGCGCGGACATCGACATCCTAGAAACTTGGAAAGGCATGGAAGAATGCAAGAAGCTCGGCCTTGCACGATCAATCGGCGTCTCCAACTTTAACACCGAACAAATAGACCGGATCATAGCTAAGAGTGACGTCAGTCCTGCTGTGAATCAAATTGAAGTAAGTATTGAAGTAAAACAGTAACAAGCTGATGTAAGATCCTCCATGGACCATGTTGCTTGCGTCCGTAGATGAGTACCCTCAGAGTACCTACCCCAGGGTAGTGCTAAAGGAGCAACCAAAAGTAGCAGTAGAACTTTTGCCAAGTTCGTCCATAGAAGTACTGCCACCACACCTGGTAATTCACAAACAAATAGTAGCGCACTCGCATTGTTGTATTCCCATACAGTTGGAATGGGTATTCTCATACTTCAGTACTCTTTAAGAAACCCCTTTACTAAAGAAACCCTTTTACTATTTGTATAATAACTATTCCCGTTCGCCTAAATAAACAAATAGGACAGCTTTTGAAGATTTTCCCTTGAAGTTCTTTGAAGATGTTTAAGATTTTGCTTACACCGTTCCAGGTCCACCCCTCAAACACCAAGGAACAAGCAGTCAAAGACATGCACGCGCGGAACATAACTGTCATGGCGTACAGTCCGTTCGGGTTCCTGGTCTCCCGGAGGAAGAAGGACGCCCCTCCGCCAGGGAAAGACGACCCCGAGCTTCTGGCCATCGCCAACAAATATGGAAAGACCACTAGCCAAGTTGTGCTGCGGTATTTGGTAAGTTACCTTGGCTCTATCTACTATCAACAAGCGATAAGGTCTCTCTACTGGAGGTGCCAAGAATCAGTAATGTAAAAAGTTTTAAAACTTTTCGTATTTGGTTACTCTACTTCTCTTGCGTTTTGCATCTGCATTTAGCGACTTGCAACGTATTCTTGCAGCAATATTGCTGGTATTTATTGTATTATCAAGAGCAAATGGTGTAACAATCAGTTGAATAAGCTAAAATACTTGATAACGCAGAGTTCTAGGCTTAAAGGTGAGCAGCAATTTGCGGCCAGTAAGATTTAGACTTGAGCACCTACGTAAGGTCATTAGCCTTTTGACAAATTACACTTCGATGAATCAGAACTGCTCGACCTAATCACATTGGCCCCCTTTTACTTCAGGATAAGCAGAAGTTCGCCCTATCCTTACCTCGTCCAAATATCAGCCATTCGTACAAAACTTACAGCCTCTACTTTTATCATGGGAATTGTTAAAGAATGCAACTTTGCCGACGTTTTTCTCTTTTTCCTGAAAACTACAACCTGTGCCTCCTCAAGTAGAGTTAGTTACTCTACCTGTTCTCTCTATTGATTATGCTCTATTGACCTAATAATCAATTAACATCAAGTGAGGTTGAAATGCTTGAAATATCTATTATAAAAAAGTGCCTATATTATCGTAAAACATAAAACATAAGACGGCAGTTTGTGACATGTTTACTAATGTATTAATTGATATTTTATGTGCAATACACAGATTGACAGATACCTGATCCCTGTCCCGAAGTCAACCAACAAAAAGCGTATTGAAGAAAACATTAACGTCTTCGACTTTAGACTCACTGATGAAGATATCAACATCATCAATAAGTTTAACAGTGATAGCAGTGTTTTTTAGAATAAATATTAATGCGATAGCCGCTCTGTAGATATATGTTTCTTTATCATTCTTGTATTTGTGATTATTAACAAACAGGTAACTCTAAATCGTAAGAAATTTGTGGTGGCTCAATATAATATGCGATTGTTTATGTTTTGTAATTTAAACAACTCAAATTACAAGGTGCAGGTAACATAATCTAATAAAATCATCAAAAGCGTTATTTTGAGTTCATTGTTTATTGTATAAACAACTATTAGTCAAATATTACTTCAAACTAACTTTTGCGAGGTTTTGATCGTCAGTGGCATGATATTTTGCGGTCACGAGGTCCTTTTTCCCGAGCGGTACAATTTGGGCATGTTCAAGAAAAGAGTGAATAGGTATTTTCTAGGCCAGCGTGTTACATCTTCGACCGCATTATCACTTACCATCAGGTGAGATATTTAAATGATCTACGTGTCTGCAAAATGTCATGACTTTTACGATCAAATGTCAGTAGTTCAGGCATGTGATCGAAACAAATTCACATTGGCATTTATATAATAACATAATTACCTTTTGCCACGTCTTCGCTCGCGTTAATGTAGATATAAGCTATGAGTGTAATGTCCCTTAAAGAAAATGGTTCAAAAACACAGAACAATATTTTTCATATTAATTTTATTTCGTTGACAGATACCATTATATAGTTAATTCTAATATAATTATTTACAACCAGCACTGTATAAGTGAAAAAAAATCAAAGTAGTTTTACATATCTATCACGCAATATACTATCATCTATAAAAAGTTGCCCTAAAATTAGCTTAACTAGAAGTATCACAATAGCTGAGCTTCAAGAAGTGTAAAAAAACTTTATATAGGTATATGGACGGATATTTTAAGATGCCCATAAAAGCATGCCTTTCAAGATTATACCAGATATATCGATAAACTTGAATATTCAAGTTAAACGATATATTAAGAAAATATATTAATATTATATCGACATATAGATATCGTTTATCTAAAAGATCCCTTCTTGAATGAAGCGTGCACTTCAACTTCAACAAGAATATATTTTATTTCTTATAATTGACTGATCTAAACAAAACGAAAAAGCAAACTTCTTAACTTTCATCTTTCATTTCTTGTCCTTAAATTTTAAAAAGAATAATAAAAAAAAAAAAAATTCAAACTTTTGAAGAAAAAAGTCATAGCAGCTCTTAAACAATCGCTGTCTCTGTTAATTCATATCAAGTAGAGAGTGTAACATCTAATTATATTAAACTAAGCGTTATTCTTCACGCTTAGTTTAATATTATTAGATTTTACACAGAAAGATCGGCGTTATAGTCTAGCAATACACAGCTACTTGAAAAACACAGATCCGTGGTTTCAATGCGCTAAAAACTTCCATTAAAAATATCATTATACAATATAGAAAACATCACATCAGCCGTAAAAAAAATTATAACTAGCACCTCACAAGCAAATCGGTAAAGAGGGCCGGAACAAAGACCTATGAACGAACGCGGATCAACTCTGTCGAACGTTCAACCGACTTGATCCCGCGGTACGTCAGCCATTTTGTCCTACTCTACGCCATTAGGTTATTGTTAGTCGATAGTAAGCTGTCTAAACGAGCCATCGATTCCAAACAGCTCGTCGTAATTGCACGGTTTCCCTGGCCGTAGGGCTTCGTTGGCCAGGATCGCGTCCTGCCGCTTGAACCACTCCCGGTATTCTTGCAGCTTGTATTTCCATTGTTCTGAAAGCAAGCAAAGGTAATGGTATAATCTGGTATGTTCATAATATTTTATAGGGATTGGTTGTACCCTTCGAGTGCCTATGCCTACCTGGCAACAAAAAGTGGCAGTACTCCGTACGAACTTGAGGCAAGTTCGTCCGGAGTACTGCCTCCACATCTGGTAATCTGCTGCCGGTGGAAGGTGAAGTCACAGGCGCATGAGACGTTACGTCCCCGGGGTGCGACTTGGGTCTTCTCATACATCGGGGAGGACATTAAGCGTTGTTATGGACGAAGGTAACCACATAACATTAAGTGTGCTTTAGCTCGTCCTGTCCCTTTAATACATTAAAAATATATTGTACCACAATTACTTGGCATGCAGTCAAACATCCTACTCGCTCCTCTCATAACGCACCGCCCACAATGCATCCCAAACCTGGATATTCGAGCCTGTCAGTTCCAAATGAATTGTTTAATGGCACGGCTTTGGGCTCCAATTAACCTATTTGGAGTTTGCGGCTCAATTGCATCCTCATAACTGATATAGGTTACATCGCTACTGATATGGACAAATAAGTCATAAAATATGGTAGTTCTAATCCCATATTATATGCTTGTTTGGGAAGACACCGTCAGAACAGTTTGATCATAAACTAAAAGAGGAGGCAGAACTTGACAACTTTATTTGTATCACTTTACTTTCTGTAATCCTGCTCGGGCTCCCGTGTTTGACTTTTTATCGTGTATTCATTCTTGCTTCGTCAGAAGAGTTGTGGCTTCAATGCTATACAAGAATTAGGCTTAGAACCTTAGAATTGGTCTATAATAAAACTACGCGTACGTTTTATGCTTACCTTGTAGTGATTCCATGGTACTGCACGATCCACCATATTCTTCTGGGAGCATCTCTTGAGGTATGTACTTGTACAGGTCTTTGATTTCCTTGTGGATGTAGATCTAGAATCACCAAAGAGCAGTGTTCAAAACATGGACGATTTCCACTTAAAGTAGTTTTATTGAAAAGATTGTAAGAGATGGGGTAAGGTAGAATTTTTCAATTGATATTTTTTTAAGGAAATCACCAAAGAATAGAAGAATCATACAAATAAAATATAGTGACAAGCTATTCGAGAATGTCTAATTATGCAGTGCATAATTTAAAACAGTTATCGAAGCATTTACTGTTTTTTGTTTTGTTTATCCATTACATTGAAAACGAACCGATAATGCTGTTTATTTATACATAATTCAATGAAGAGCTACCTGAAGGGAACATTATTATGGCTTGGCAGACTGACATAATGAGGAGACTGCACGTAATGTATTGTTTCGTGGTTTCTGACTTACCCTTTTCCTGATCTTCTCTTTGAGGAAGGGCTTCACAAAGTTGATAAACCTTTCGACGATTGGTGAAGTGTTGACGATGTGAACTTCTTTCAATTTGATGGGATATGCTTCCTGAGTACAAAAATACTGGTTAGAACATATTTATTACAAACAGTTCTCAGCCAGTGGAACTAGCGACCCGCCCCGGCTTCGCACGGTTAGTATAGCATCAGTGTCGTATCAGAAACTACCCGTGCGAAGCCGGGGTAACTTGCTAGTGTATTATACATATAAACCTTCCTCTTGAATCACTATATCTATTAAAAAAAACCGCATCAAAATCCGTTGCGTAGTTTTAAAGATTTAAGCATACATAGGGATATAGGGACAGAGAAAGCGACTTTGTTTTATACTATGTAGTGATTAATAAAATATTTAGCTGCCCCTAAAAGGCTAAGAGGGCTAAGCTAAGAATTCATTTCGGGAAATATGTCCTAATTACTCATAGTGATTACAAAGCGAAGAAACTACGCAGCGAGTAGATTGTTAATGAGGTCTATCGTTTTCTGTTTCCACACAAACTATCAGAGCCAGTAAATCAGGAGTCTGTTGTTAATTTTCTTAGCCCAAAACTTGACAATCCTACAAAGTTGGTAGAGACCTAAAATGAAAATACTGTTTCATTTCCTAGTCTACAAGCTTTGTTTTTAAGCAATGAGTTTCTCAATTCTCAATCGCGTAAGTTATTCGAGCACTTCGCAAAATATTGAACTTTCTCAAAGATCCTTTCAAATTTGATAGGTGGTCTGAGGTCGACCCATATAAATTTCATGAAGGAATTCCACCCATAAGGACGTAAATGAAATGTTTAAAGAATTTAGGTCCTTTTAATCAATTTTTAAATCAGATAAATTACTATTACTTTCTAAAACTACTATATGAGTACAAACCTGGACACAAATCATAAATTTCTTGATAACTGTAGCGGAGAGTTTGGTCAGCATGCTGGGCCCGAGGATGGCTGCGTCCAGGATGTAGATGTCTCCAGCCACACCTTCCCTCTCCTCAGTGAGACGCACGTCTCCAATCATGAGAGCCAGTTTGAGGGTATCTATTATCTGTTGGGCGTTCAAATCTGGATGGATTCCTGAAAACACCAAGATTAAGATGCAAATTTCAATAGCACTAAATAAATATTCTTTGGTAGTGTGATTGAGGAATTGTTGTCATTTTTCAACCGACTTCCAAAGGAGGAGGATTTATATTAGAATGTATTTTTTTAATTCTTTTTAATCAATATACTTTCAGATTGGTCCCATAGAGATTTCAACAAGATCGGTTCTGTAGTTTGGTTTTTGAACCGAAATTGAAAATAGAGTATTTTTCTTTCCTGTAACTTTCTTTTCGTCCATAGAAGAATGATGCGGAAGATTTAAAAAAAACCGGTTTAATCCATTACCAAAATATTTCCTGCGATTATTTTTTATTTTTTATATATCCGTTTGCCAACGTAGTCTCAAAACTTTCAGACTTAAAGTTGGGACTAACGGATTAATGTTGTGGGCTCAGTAATAATTACCTTTAAATTTTGGGTAAGGGACCTAAAGATGATAATTAAATTAAATTATAAAATGATAACCTCACCTCTGCAGATTGTGACTCTTCTTCCATTGGGAGTCACGCCAGGCAATGGTGGGCCTTGACTGAAAACATCGAAATCAGTTCACGTAAGTAGCAGTAATCTCTCAAATGCCTGCTTTCGGTTGGTCGTTTAAGGTTTAACAGACATGGTATTTTACAAATAAGACTACGAGTAGCTAACATATTAAAACTGATTGTTATTAGACATAATCTGTGTAAATGTAATTCGACAAAGGAATTCTGTGACGCGTAATATGCGCACGAATATTTAACTAGCCTCATAGTTCACGTGGTGGTAGCCTGCCTTATAGAGAGTTACAGGGTTCATTTAGGTTTTTTTTTATGTAACAGATGTGACAGGACGAGCTGGAGGCACACCTGATGTTACGTAGTTACCTCCGCCCATAACAACAGCAATGCAAATTAGTTCCTCCCTAACCGAAATATGAGAAGGACCAAGTCGCACCCCGCTGCGCCCATCACCCGAAACAGGGATATTACGTCTCATGTGCCTGTAATTTCACCGGCACCCACACCCTTCCGCCGGAACACAGCATTGCGAGCATTACTGCTTGGCGACAGATTACCAGGTGTGGAGGCAGTTCTTCTCCGGGCGAACTTTGCACAACTTCTACTGCTACTTTTTGTTGCTCCTTTAGCAACACCCAGGGGGTACGTGTAGGGATTCAAAAGGTACTCACCTACGGACGTGAGCAACTGGGCCCCCCAAAACTACACTATTTCAGTGATAATCCCACCCATTGTGCATCTATCAACCATCGTTTGTTATTAACTTGTTTGTAATTGTATTTTCTTTCTGGTGTGCAATAAAGAGGATCTTTCACTTACATTTTGTTGCTCATAATCTCGTCCAAATCTGGTCGGGTGGCATCTCTGTTGGTGAAGAACTCGGGACATGCTGCCCTCATCGTGAAGTACATGTCCAGTTTCCTCTTGCACTTCTCCAGGGAGAAACTGCTGCCGCGCAGAAAGGTCATTATTGGACCTGTCTCTGGAATACGTTATAGAGAGGGTTAAGTTTTTTTTTTTTATGTGATAGTGTGGCAGAACGAGCTGAGGGTCCACCTGGTGGTAAGTGGCGACCCCCGCCCATAACAACAGTAATGTAACTCAGTATAAGATTTAGATCTTACACTGAGTCGCATTCATCCTGCTGCGTCCGTCACCCGAGACGGGGATGATACGTCTCAGGTCCAAGTGATTTCACCGGCACCCACACGCTTCCACCGGAACACAGCAATGCGAGTGCACCGCCGCTTGTGCGGTTGAAGAAAACTGATTTAAAATTCAGTTGCAAGATTCCACCCATGCGGACAAACACACATACATTGCAAGTTAAACAAAAGCTTGGAACAACAATGTTAAAGAGCGATGTTGTATTTGCTAAAACATTGTTCCAAATCTTATTAGTAATTAGCACATTTCTGATGTTTTATAAATACAAGCGTTAAACTACGCGTGCAATCTATAGGTATTTCTACTGACGCAGATGTCATTGTATAGATTTTAATCTCTAACATTAGTTTAACGATGGCGCATAAAAATTATAATGATGAGTGTTAATTGCGTAGAAAACGATCATATAAATTATACTGCAATATATCTTAATATTTGCTATTGTCCTTGTCATTAAATAGACGTCATTAATTATAATAATGTTTAACTGCTTCCGGGAGATTTACTTTGTAGAATCTTATTATGTGATTAAGTGATGGAATGAGCTGACAGCTCACATGGTGGTAAGTGGGCGACCCCCGCCCACGATAATAGTAGGTAATGCAACTCAGTATAAGATTTGGATCTTACACTGAGTCGCATTCATCCTGCTACGTCCTTCACCCGAGACGGGGATGATACATCTCATGCGCATGTGATTCCACCGGAACACAGCAACGCGAGTGTTCAAAGGTTTGGTAATTACCCCAGTCATCAGGTAAATGTGGCTGCTTCTTCAACCAGTCCCTGATGGCCGCCAAGTCCCGGTCTCTGGTAGTGACATCTTCTTTCAGCTCTATGCGTATGCTCTTCCATACCTCGCCAGTCGGCTGGATCATCAGCTCTTGCTTCAGTTTCATGATTGACTGGAAAGTTAAAATTGATCATAACATACATGATTGTTACTCGTATTACTTACTATCTGACCTGTCAGATGTTGTCCTGTCCTGTCATTTACAATTTGACAATTAGCTACTCAATCAATTGCTTGAATGGTATAAATACCATGCACTTTCAGATATTTTGGAAAATAAAACTATTTGTATACGTAAAATTCTCGTGAAACTTGCTTCAAATTAAGTTCAGCGATATACAGATTGAATGACAGTCCATATCAGAGTATGTGCTTATTTTTTGTGCACTTTCACAAAAGGATTAGATTATAATGAGCGCAATCATGCGAAGTAAAAGGTAATTTAAACCGTATCGCTTACAAAATGAACACTTTTGTGGTTTGCTACTGTTAACCGCGAGGCAGCCTTGGCCCATATTTGTTACTAAACCTTTCAAATACATTTTAAAATTATAAGATATCATCTCACTCTCAATAAGTTTAAGTTTCAGTTTCGAAATGGCAATGTGCTATTTCGAAACTTAAATAGAAATTAAGCATGGAATAGAATATAATATTTTATTTGACGTGATTGAGTGAAATATACATTAATATACAAAATAGATACTAGGATGTGAATCAAATAAAGATCTACATTTCTTCAATTGGTTCACATATACCTACATATAAGAGGATATATTAGAAATGTGACTGTAACTTCATTCGCTAAACTAAAGACATAATAGCTCCAGAGGAAGAGAAAAAAAAAAAAAGACATAATAGCTCCAGAGGAAGAGAAAAAAAAAAAAAAGACATAATAGCTCAGTTGGTAGTAGCTCTGCCTTCTGCGCTGCAGGTCGTGAGTTCAATGCCCCAGGACAAGCATTTATGTTCGAACATAAGTTTTTTGTTCTGTTTGAGTATTTACAAAAAAAATTCTATCACTTATCTAGTTCCCATATTACAAGCTATGCTTAGTTTGGGGCCAGATGGCGCTGTGTGAAATATGTCCATGAATATTTTTATTTAAAGTAGATTTTGTCATTTATTTCTGGATGCAAGGTATTATGTTTCTTTACTCTTGGTAACAAACAAACTTACATTTAAATTCAAATCATTTATAATATTAATGAGGGATTGGGTCTAAGACATGTTTGATGGAAATTGGTAGAGCGGTTTCTAGGGTAATCAGATATGAATATTTTTTGAAGGAATTCTGATGATTTAAAGCACGTTTTTAAATGTTTTAGACTGCTTAAATTAATATTATATGCAAAGAAATTAATCAAGCCGGTTTCAAACTTGTTTGTTAAATTATTGAATTGTTGAAATCTTTCTTGCTATACCACCAAGAAATATACTAATTACGGTTATGGATATAATAATAGAATAGAAAATCTTTATTTTGTGTTGCATAATTAGGGCTCATTTAAAAATTAAGAACAAAAATACACGTTTAAGAATATGTAACAACAAAAAAGGTAAATTCTTCCACTGCTTGTATTAACTATCTGTGGACGAGAAGCTCTACAATTTGATCCCGTTTGCGTATAACAGTTAGGTGCATTCAACCCATGCACTTTATTCTGCAACATGGATTATAGTGCATGGTGTGAATGCACTTGACTGGATCTAGGTAATAAATATCATATACTTCATGGTTCAACAGTTTGGTTGTTAAATCAAAATAACTGAAATAAATATGTCCAAGTAAACGAAATTGCGTATTTCGCCTTCCTGGGACTTTCTTTCTTCGCCCGTTGTATACCGATTTGGATGTTTTAAGGAGTACGGGGAGTACACCAAACCATTTAAAAAAAGGCAAAAAATAAAGGATTAGTATTGAAGGAGTATTAGGAGTCTGTTTTTTTTTCGATTTTGAGTTACTTGTTGTGTCAATGTTGACATGGTTATTCTCAAAACCAAAAATGTTTTTTTTTAATATGAGTACCTGACGGTAGGAGCGATGGCCCGCCTGGTGACAAGTAGCGAGCCCCGCCCATGACAACAGTAATGCGACTCAGTATAAGATTTGGATCTTACACTGAGTCGCACTCATCCTGCTGCGTCCATCACCCGAAACAAGTTTATAGGAGGTATAATCAATTATCATAGATATACTGAGAAATTGTTAAACCATTAACAAAGGAACGAATCTAATCAGGAGACATTGTTACTAAATCAATTCTAGACTATTACAATACCAGTAAGGGCATCGAATACCATTGAATGCTTCCTATTGTGTTCTGTATCTATAGTGATTGCCTACAATTAATTTCATCATCGCCTAAGGATCTTCAACGTTGACATTGCGTGATTAATTATTGATACTTTATTAGTTTTAGTAGGTACTTGGGCAGACTTCGACGCGGTGACATTTTAGCCAAGAGACAGAACGAGCTGAGGGCCCACCTGGTCGTAAGTCGGGGGGGACTTACGACATGGCAACAGTAATGCGACTCAGTATAAGGTGGATCTTACACTGAGTTGTATTCATCCTGCTGCGTCCATCACCCGAGACGGGGATGCTACGTCTAATGCGCATGTGATTTCACCGACACCCACACCCTTAACACAGTAATGCGAATACTACTGCTTGGGGCAGATTGCTAGGCGTGGAGGCAGTACCTCTCCGCGCGAACTTTGCACAAGTTCTACTGCTTCTATTTGATTGGTTTACTAAATTAAATACTGGGTGATTATATTGTCGAGTATTTAAATTTTAGTGCTGTTCTGTTTTTTAATTTGAAGTCATAGTCGGAATACTTTATTTCCATTTAAGTCTCTGAGGGACTATGGTTCAAAAGATTCAGGACAGAAAAACAAATAAACATTGTAGATAGTCTTAATATGGTTCCTTATGGTACCATTTGAGTACGGAGTTCTAAGACTCCTAGGAAAATAACATCGTTCGTATAAAAACGTGAACCGATTTTAAAGAAGATCTTAATATGCGTGTGGTGTTTAAGAAATAATTGTTGCCAGCGTAAAAAAATGTTACCTATTCGTAGTGTCGTAAAGGCTTATCACACTGGCGTGTTTCGAGCGAGTTCAAAGCGGGGCGAGTGAGACGAGCTCTTCACAACGAGGGCGCAGCGTGTTCGCTGTGTAGGATGTAACTTATTTGATACTGTATCAACCTACGGGTACGGTTCGTCCACAGTCAATGCGTTTCCAGCTACGAGTTCCCAGTGGTACCGCCACTCGGCGGGTCGCTGCGAGCTCACTGCGCTCACATGCAAGCGGCTCGCAGCAGGCGCCTACGTACTCACTTGATACAGTATCAGATACATTGCGTGCTACAAGTCTAAGAGCAAGGGCGGCCTTAGATATTGCGAGACTCAGGGCGATAGATCTTTGTGAGGCTCTTGGGGTATGAGGACTTTAGTGAGTTGGAAGTGTACAGGGCTATTAATCAGTCAGCATTCTCTTGAAAACAGCTGCAGTACATCGAAACAAAAAACGGGTTGTTCTGCGAGAGTGCGAGGCCCTACAAAAGTGAGGCTCCGGGCGGATGCTCTGCTTGCCCCCTAAGGCCGCCACTGCCTAAGAGTATCCTGCTTGGTACGACTAAAGTACGGGCTGTTGCACGCAAGTGTACAAAATGGCGTCGATGGCGCGATTCACGCGGCGTGCCCGTCACGAGCTCACTGCGCACTCGCCTCGCTTTGAACTCGCTCGGAACTCGCCAGTGTGATAAGGCCTTAATGGTTCATACATAAAAAAGGTCACTTAAAAGTGTGTATATATTTTGCTGAAGGGGTTTTGTTGAGCATTGCATTTAAAATTTGACTCCTCTTCACCTATGATTTCAAAACGTATTATGAAACTAGATAACGCAAAAACTTGGGGATTTTTTAAATGATCTATCACAGTTTTTGCTGTGTATGACATCGACAGCTTAGTTTTGTTACTTGGTAGTAGGTAAAGCGTAGTTTGGTTAGTTCAATTTAGTTGGTAGTTATGCCTTCGAAGCGAAGGTACCGGGTTCGACCCGCCGGGGCAAAGATGTGTGAAGAGCATGAATTTATATCTTATATAATAGCTACTTATGACTCAGGGAATCCTGATGCAACACTATATTATAAGTTTATTTTTTTAATATATGAATCCTAATTTTATATTATAAAAGCGAAAATGAGTTTGTTTGTTACTCTTTCACGCCTTAACTACTAGACTGATTTTAAAAACTCTTTCAACAATGGAAAACTACATTATCAGCGAATAACATAGGCTATATTTTATCTTTGTATTCCCGCGGGAACAGGAACTACGCGGGTGTAAGCACGGGGCGGCAGTAAGTAGGTAATATATATTAAAAAGATTAATAGGGGGTCTTGGAATGTCGGTTGTGCAATCAATAAAAACAATCTTTACACACTCATCCCCACTAGGATTCCCTGTCGCAGGTGGCATTTACAAACTTCCAGCAGAGAACAAACTTTACGCACCACAGTCATCACACAGTTTGCAGGAAGGCAGGGCTATCGACTATGCCACGGAGCCCATTCTAATTCAACCAAGAAATATCAGTTTCATGGTACAACTTTAGACCTGTCTGCAATTAATGGTCCAATTCAAATTGTTTTTATAACACGCTATGCTATTATTACACCGCAGAATAGGTAAAAGTACCGGGGATTTTATGTTCTCTTATTTGTGAAAAATTGTTTTTAAAAGAAATACAATTATACAGATAAACATAAACAGCAAAACCCTATTAAAAAAATGTTTATCCAAATCGTTGGAGCCGTTTCCGAAGTACGCGAAATAAATAAATATGATATAGAAGGATTGCTTAGTTAATGTAATAAGTACAAATTATGACATTGACACAGTTACCTAACTTTGGCAACCGGCGGAAATGAGACAATTCAAAGGAGTGTCTTGCGCTCCTTTGTACACCAAGGACGTTGATGTTAAAGATAAAGATAAAGATAAAGATAGTTTATTTGAGCATCTTAAAAAACATATGATTAGGTACACGCACATGCTTACGCTAACAGTAATTAAGATACTTAATTTAGGCAGATAAATAGTACCTATACAGTTTAAAAGCCTTTACCTTCCGTGCTAGTTAAAAACTGTGTTACGGCAAGGTAAGATTCTCATCCCATACAAATACGCTTTATTTCTGCGTGCAATCCAGTTGCACCAGTTGCGTGCAGTCCAGTTGTTAAAGTTATACTATAGACTATACCAGGTTAGTAAGTTAGTTTAAACTCGCTGTGCCCACTACTAGGCTCCATAAGGTTAGCAATTCTTTTAAAGGTCAATGTGTACGCTTTTTTAACAAAATTCCGAGCGAAATTCAATTACTGTCAATAAATAAATTTAAAACTGTCATCAAACGTAAACTTGTCGCAAAAGCTTACTATAAAATATCAGATTACCTAGATGACAAAAAGGCTTGGGAATGAATTTGCTCCACTCTAGACGCAGGACCATATTCGCGAATATGTAATACTGTCTCCGAGGGGTTTCTTGTCTGTTTCTGCCTCTCGGGTTGGTCGGTTAGGGTTGGAACAGACGTAAACTTAACAAATAAGATAATGCATGTGTAAAATTTGACGTGTCCAAATGATACTTGAGATCTAAAGGAATAAATGAGTTTGACTTTGACTTTGACTTTGACTTTGACTTTAGACTTCCTACGGGAACCGTACATTTTTCCGGGATAAAAAGTAGCCTATGTGCTATCCTAGACCTTAATCTATCTCTGTGCCTATTTCATCCACGTCCGTTCAGCCGTTCTGGCGTGATTGAGTAACAAACATCTATGGAAAATTTCTAATGCGCAAGTTTCGATAGATATTTGTTATTATATTTCGACTAGCGACCCGCCCCGGCTTCGCACGGTTAGTTAAGCATCAGTGTCGTATCGGAAACTACCCGTGCGAAGCCGGGGTGAGTTGCTAGTGTATTATACATATAAACCTTCTTCTTGAATCACTCTATCTATTAAAAAAAACCGCATCAAAATCCGTTGCGTAGTTTTAAAGATTTAAGCATACATATGGATATAGGGACAGAGAAAGCGACTTTGTTTTATACTATGTAGTGATTAGTAAGATCTGCCTTCTTGCCTATTTGAACTGGCCTAATAATTGGTAGTAGTTCTGCCTTCTACACTGTAGGTCTTGGGTTTGCTTCCCACTTAGGACAAGCACGTTTGTTCTGTGTCTAGGTGATAACATGGATTATATGCATGAATTTGCTATGAATGTATTTATCAGTTATCTGGTTCCTGTAGTACAAGTATGCTTAGTTTGGAGCTACTAGATGACACTGATCGAAATGTCTTTGAATATTAAACGTTTACACACTCATACCTCTGCACTAGGATTCCCTGTGTCGCAGATGGCATGGACAAACACAGAAACACAAGACAAACACCCAAGACCCGAGAACAAACTTCATGCTCACCACACAAAGTGTGCCCCGGCCGGGAATCGAACCCGGGACCCCTCGCTTCGAAGGCAGGGCTACTACCATCTAAGCCACGGAGCTTTATAAATTATCATATAAATTTTATTTTCACGGATTTGTATGAAAATTGGTACCAGGATAACATATAATATCCTAGTTGTTTACCATTTTCAGGAAGGTTTGTACGCAACAAAAAACATATTTAATAAATTTTTGCTCAGAACACTTCTCTAGATCATAGAGTTAGTATAAAATTAATTGCCCCCGAACAAAACAGATGCGAATCGCTTGTAATATTCAATTCAAACCTTTATTTTAATATAAAACTAAACATAACTTTGCAGATAAAATTAAAATGCGTTACAATTATGAGAATCTTCTCAGAACAAAATAATACTAATAAAATATTATAAATGCGAAAGTGATTATTTGTTACGCTTTTACGCCTAAACCACCTAACCGATTTAAAAAATTCTTTCACCTATAGCAAGCTATATTATCAGCGAGTAGCAAAGGCTATATTTTATCCCCGTATTCCCACGGGAACGGGAACAACGCGGGTTATCGCGGACCGCAGTATACAAAACTGATGTTTATTTCATGCGATAGCGTGTTATCGCGGAATCTGTTTTAATTATCTATCTACTTTCACAAGCCAACCTTCGGAGCCTTCGGGATTACCCAACATTAGTTCACAGATGAACGCTATTTCATTGCATATCAGTGAGGCAACTCGGCCTTGGGCATGTTGACCTTGTGCATACCAACTTATTATTAATCTGTACCTTGAGATTGAGAATACACACTACAATTTGAGTATACAATGGGATATAGCTCAAAGTTTCGAGGTCATATACGGCAAAGTACAAATTGCTCACATCCGTAGGTAAGAACCCTTTAGTAACTGAATGCTAAAGGACTAAAAGTAGCAGTAGAACTTGTGTTCTGAGAAGTACTGCATCTAGTAATCTGTCGCCAAGCAGTGATGGACTCGTATTGCTGTGTTCCAGTTGAAGGGTGGGCGCAGGTGAAATACAGGTGTGTGAGACGTAACATCCCCGTTTCGGCTGACGGGCGCAACGGGATGCGACAGGAGTCTGAGGATCTGGGTCGTATCGCTGCTCCAGTTACTGCGGGTCCAGTAGAGGTATGTCAGTAGTATAAAATGAAATAGACACATTGTCCATAGTGGAACGGGCTATATATTAATTCAATGACGTCATCAATTCAAAATGGATTTAACCATTGTTCACCCATCCTGAACCATACTAAGTCGTACACTAAGCAATTTGATTGAAGTTACAGTGTTTGTACAACAGCAATAGACTGCAACACCATTCCTTTTACAGAACCATTTACACGAAGCCATTTCACTAAACAAATCCATTAATTTACTTTCGAAGACATTTTGTTTTAATAGATTGTATCAATTTGCAAATCACACATAATAGATTGGCTTTGTGGTATTCAATAAGAATGCTTCGTATAAATTAGGACAATATTGGGTATAGCGTTGCAATATTTTGTACTTTAAATTGTATATTTAACAAATAAGATGAACCCATGAAAACTGACATGTATCTGTGCATGAAATTTGCCTAAGGCGCTCCTGTGACATGTAATATGCGTCTCATGCGCATATGATTTCACCGGTAGCCTCGCCTTTCCAGCGGAATACCATGCATGCATCACTGCTTGACGGCAGATTACCAGGTGTAGAGGCATAACCTTGCACAAGTTCTACTGCTACTTCTTGTTGCTCCTTTAGCTCACTCTTTACTCAAAGTAGCTGTAGAGTTTATGCTAAGTTCGTCTGGAATTATGAACGTGACTTTCTTTCAAAACTAAACTGTGTTTTGTTCGACGAATGATCTCATTGTTTTCGAGACAAAGATTGATCTCGATTCGTTGATAAGATAAGACACGGATGGGCACGTGCCGTAGACATTATGCCAAGTTCATGAAAACATTTCCATGGTCAATAATTGTTTTTCCCTTTGAATGTTATTCTCATGGTCACATCATTATGATTTTCTTTTGCTATCTAAGTTTCTCTATCTAAGTATCTCTGAGAAGTCCTTTGCACTCAATATACTGTTAACATAAAGTGGTTAATTTAAAACCCGTTTTTTTTTTGCATTACGTTAAGTATTTTTGATTGCGCTTGAGTTACAAGCAAGTATAGCTTTTGCATTTTATTTCATGATTTACTTATTCATATTACTAAATGATAATGATAAAATACATAAGTGAGGTTGGAGCCAAAAGAAAAATAACTATTAACTTAGTAGAGTTTAAAAAAGATTACTTTGGGGTTCAACACTTGAGCTATGAGGGCAGGGGGTCTTTAGTATTGTCTTGAAGAGTTTTGTTAATCTGTCATTTCAACATAAACGCAAAAACTTTTTTTATTTATTTAATTAATTGACGGAACGAGTTGAGGGCCCACCTGGTGGTAAGTGGCGACCCGCGCTTATGACAACAGTAATGCGACTCAGTATAAGATTTGGATCTAACACTGAGTCTCATTCCTCATAGTGCGTCCATCACCTGAGAAGGGGATGATACGTCTCATGCGCATGTGACACCCTTCCACCGGAATAATAATTTAAATAATATACTTACTTATATAATCTAAAATACATAAATATAATACTATAAATAACTACTTATGAATACAATAGATGAAATAGAAACAACACGAGCAGTTATTAAAACATAAACATTAGGTGGACCGGATCTTCAGTACAATCACAATTGCGATATTACAAAAAAAAAAAATGCAATGGGTTCAGCAGTGTTGGCTTAAGCCTCAGTTGTTTCACCATTGCTGGCAACTCATTTGTATTTTGATGCTGGTAACCCAACAGGCATTGTTCTGTCAAGATTCACCATTTGTCAATCACCTGTCAAACGTCAATTACGCAAGTAGAAACAAAAAGTCTTTCAGATTTTCCCTATTTTTCCGAGCAAGTTTTCTAATTTTGCTTACCATATAAAGTTTATATGGTAAGCAAAATTAGAAAACTTGCTTATATTATTATATAAACGTAACCTAACTATCATGATTATTTTAAATTTAATGATAGCCGAATGGGTTCTGCCATGCTCAAGTAATGCGCTTATCAACTACATTTAATTTGTATAATATTTATTTATCATGGCAACTAGCCTCATAGATCAGTTTGTTGTACCTCTATCTTGTGCTTTGGTTTCGATTCCAACTCAGGACAAGCATTTTGTAACGAACGCAATATTCATGTAGGTCATATTTACAAAATAAACAACTATATATTTATTCTATTAGTTATCTAGTTCCCATAGTACAAGTTACGCTTAGTTTGGGGCATAATAGCATAATGTTAGATGACCATGAATATTTACTAATGATATTGATCAATTTTGTCGGCCGATGTCAAAGTTACGTAAACTTTTGTCAGTAGGTCAACGCATAAAGTTAGCGCGAAAACGTGTCTAGACTGGTATCAAACTTTCAGAAAAGTTTCATGTGATTTCGTTACAAGTTCTTGAATAATTTAGATAGTCTATTGTTTCTGCACTATTGTTTTGTAAAGTTCACAAGACATACGAGTGTGATTGTTGCGCAAAGGACGCGGGTTCGATTCGTAACGTGAAATTTAAGGAATTTATGTTCCTACGCAATTTAATTTTAATTATTACGGTAAGTAGGTCCAAAATTCCAATCTTACTACTATTATATATGCCAAAATTTGGATGTATGGATGTTTGTTTCAATCACGCTAGAGCGGCTAAACGGATCTGGATGAAATTTGCCACATATTATAACAGACTTTTTATAACGGAAAAATGAATGGTTTCAGGAGGATGGTTATAAATAAATTTGAACACTAAGCATTAGAATTTTCTGTGCTGCAGATGGCATGGACAAACACAGAAATATTAGACTGACACCCAAGACCCGAGAACATACTTCATGCTCACCACGCAAGTGTGTCCTGGCCGGGAATCGAATCGGCAATGCCGGGAAGCGAGCGCTTCAAAGGCAGGGTTACTTACTACGTTTGACATATTTGTGTGCATGTCATGTGCCTAAGGGGTCGTGACTTTGACGTCCAAAGGAATAAAAACGCTTGAGTTCTACCATATTCGTGTTTTTTTGTAACAAAAAGATAACATACTTATCTTTTTGTTACAAAAAAACACGAAGATCTGTTAAATAAGATAGCGAAACATGGCCAATCTTATTACTTCAAACAAGAAATTCTTGTATAATATATTTATTTATTTACGTCGCGGAAACAGATGAAATTTTGTGTTTATATAGGGTTTTGCTATTTAACTTTACCTGAATAATTGCATCTCTTGTAAAATCGCAATTTTTTCACAAAAAATAAAAACGTATGTACACGAAAATAAAACAGAGTGAAGCGTCCTAAGAATGTTGTAAAGTAAGGTTCATCTTTCGAAGCAAATTAATTCTAAATTCGAAAACAAATAATATTAAAAAAATAAACTTACATTCAACCTGGCAGCAACGAGAAAAGAAGTCACTTTTTGATTCTGGAACAGATAATCCACAAAGGTTTACCTACACAGGCTTTTTTTTTTTTAAATAACTGTAGCCCGGCTACAGTCGTGCGCGTCTCGTCGCGCACTGGTAGTATGCAATACGACCTCTCTCTCTTGTGAAACATGCACTTCAACTTTGGTGACACACGGCCGGCTTGCTTGACGAACAAAGAGATATAACGTCAGATCAACGAGTCGCGTTGAGACTGAGAGATTTTGTACGCGGCTGGGTTTTAATCTATGTCTTATCTTTGTTTTGACGGCAGCAAAGATTGTACTTGAGTTATCTAGATAGCTGCATCTACGATAATTATCTTGAGATGATTCGTGACTGAGGCCTAGATTAGTTTACGTGCCTGCACAATTATCATTATCATAATCACGTATGTGTTCTACTAATTAGAATTCTAGGTATAACGAGATAACTTAATAGCCTGGTGAGTAAAACGAGCAAAACATTAAAAAAACGCATCGGCTTTGGTTCATTTTGAGATCGGCTTTAAATCCAAAAAAAGAACGAAAAGCAAATTATAAAAATAAAAACAATTTCTTATGATCAAAATCTACGACTTTTTAGGGAAACAGTACCTTGTTGATCTTATAATCCAAAATCTAGTGACGTGTCAGAATCAAATTTATTTTACCTACTCGTTGGTTTAAGCTTGAAGTTTTTTATTCATGTTTCGCTTTTCAGTTCATACCTAAAATGAAAAAACTTAAATTCCGTGAATTTATGTTAAATTTTTATATATTCTATCACACTGTGCCAGCTTAAGAGTGATTTGAAGAGTGCCTTAAAGGTTTGCATCTTTTTGTTCGTCTGTTTATGATTGTAGCTGAAAGTAATTTTCTAATGGTTTGTATTGTAATCAATGTGCGAGGCCAAATAGCACTTGTTTAATTTTTACATGTTCATTATATGATGATTTCAATTCCGTCAGATGATTGAATCCAGTACTTAATTTAAGAGGAAAATTATGTTTTTGGGTTCGTTAAGATAGATGTTCGTGTGTTTCACAGTGAGTGTGGGACTTGTCCACACGCTGTATTGAAAGTGTGCTAAATGATAAAAACAGATTACAAAACAAAACCCACGGCATCTGAATAAGTACCGTACAGCAAAGCTACTATTTTAATATAATATAATAAGGACTATATTAAAAAGTCTAAAGAAAGTTGTTTAGACTTTTTAATTTTTTACCAAGGTTACAAAAACTTCTTGATTGCCACCAGTGGTGGCGGGAATGGTGGTGGCAATTGGGAATAGACCCACCTGGCGAAGAAAACAGTCACAAGAAAGCAAAATGCGTAATTTTGTTTACTTTGTTTTTCCAGTTATTTGTATAGGACCAATCTGAAAGTATATTCTTTTAAATAAGAAAAGAATTTTCCTAGTCAGTTAATTAATGAAGGAGAACTGCGGTAAAAAACAATAAAAAAAATATAACCAAATTGATAAGATCCTCCAGAAGACAATCGAAAATAAAAAAAAAAACGGCCAAGTGCGAGTCCGACTCGCGCACAAAAGGTTCCGTACCATTATCTAATATAATATAGAGCAACAACGAAGTGGGCTTTCATACAAAATAACAATCACGTTTTTGTATGAAACCCCACTTTAATAATTATTTATTTGTAATTAGCTAGTTTTAAATGAAACCACGTGTGCCACACTAACAAGTGGCTGATATCAAAAATCGACAAAAACCGACTCCGCAGTATTAATCTACTGCTTGTTTCGCCTCTTCACGAGACATCCTCAGTGTTTGTCCAAGGCTAAGTGGCTTGGTCACATCTCGAGTCAAAGTTTCGTGGAGGTGTACTAAAATTGTAAGAAAAAAGTGTAAATCCTACTCTTATAACCTTATGTACCGTACCAGCCTCTAATGTTCCCAATGCAGGAAGCCGGCCTACTCTCGATAATTGAGAGTGAATGGGCTCTGATCTACCACGGGAGCCCAATATTGGTAGATGTCACATGTCGTCGAATTTTTGGTTCTAAGACATGCCGGTTTCCTCAAGATGTTTTCCGTCACCGTTTTGAGAACGTGGTATTGCGCACATAAATTTTTTCAAGTGAAAAAACTCATTGGTGCACGTGTGGGTTTGAACCTTCAGATTGAAAGTCGGCGTCTTTGCCCCTGGGCCACCACGCTCTCAAAAAAACCTTATGTACCAATGCACAATAAGAACTAAATAAAGATTATTATTATAATTATTAAATATTAACACGGACCTCCTCAAAGTAAGGCCTCAATCCATCAAATGAACCATCATAAGATCACCCCGTGTTCGCCAGGCTGCCGCAATATTGTTATCGAAATTAAGTTCTAAAATTCAACAGACGAAGGCGTTCTAAAGAATATTAAGACATTGCGCTGAACTTCGTACACCAGTATTTCAAAACTTACTCAAATGTGACCTTGAGTTGTGTAATGTTTGTATTTGTTTAAGGCCAATGTCTCTTGTCAAATTTGTCACTTTTCTTAAGAATCTGTTGGACAGAGACATTCGTAATTATTCAATTATCTTCAACTTTTGTGATAGTCGAATATTCTAGTTCTCGCGATATGCAAATATCAATTCAAATAATAAAATACACCTACTGCCATAATCGAAGGAAAATATAATAGTAATTTGAAGATTGATTAAAACTCACAAAATAGATTTTTAAATTAAAATGTAATGTCTTTATCGACCGCAAATAACTATTGAAAAACAAGCTCCGGTGGATTGGCGAGGGTCTCATACAAAAACACTTTAGCTGTGGATTATGAAAAAAAAAAAAAAACAAATTTATATATACCTCATACAGACATTGTCATGACTAAATATTATAGAAAACAGATGAAACATTTTCGAGTTTTTGCGAGACTACAAATCGAACAAATTTATATAGGTACACATATAAATTAGTTCTATTTGGAAATCCAGTAGAAAAATCTTGTTCTTTGTTATTGCGGAAACCATTTTTATAAATATCTAGCTGGTATGATGTCACGCGGCTTATTAAGGTACCACGACTTTGACAAAACATATTTCCTTTGTTACCTAAATAGTAATCATTATAAACTGGAATCCGTACCAGTCTCTAATGTTCCCACTGTAGGGACACCGGCCTACTCTCGATAATTGAGAGTGAATGGGCTCTGGTCTACCACGGGAGACCAATCCGGATTGGTAGATGTCACATGTCATCGAATTTTTGGTTCTAAGACATGCCGGTTTCCTCACGATGTTTTCCGTCACCGTTTTGAGAACGTGGTATTGTGCACATGAATTTGTCAAGTGAAAAAACTAATTGGTACACGTGTGGGTTTGAACCAGCGACCTTCAGATTGAAAGTCGGCGTCTGTGCCCACCACGCTCTAAACTGGAATATTAACAAAGAAAACTACAGTTAAACTGTCATCAAAATGTGACTGATTTGAAAAAAACTTCGATGTTCTCATGCCTTATTTTGCACCCTTACCATTTTAAAAAGAAACATTCAAATCGATATTCCACGAAAAAAAATCACAGGAAAATAAAATACCTTTTGTTGTGGCTTCGAATGGCCAAATTAATTCGCCAATGTCACATTGATAGTTAGGCTTGCATACGATGGGCAACGGTGATCGGTGATTTGAATTTCTAACATAAACTATGCATTCATTTAGTGATCCGAACTATATGAAGATGAACAGAATGTAAATAAACGCAAACTAATTATATAATATAATACAGTTTTCTACAATTATGACTTGTACATTTAAACTTTAATATTATTTTTCTGAATATATTTACTTAGTGTATGTAAATAAAATACCTTATTTCGCTGCTACAATTTCATTGACATTCACACACAGCGCCATCTAGCCCCAAACTAAGCAAAGCTTGTGATATGGGAACTAGATAACTGATAGAATACATAAAGTACTTTTTTTATAAATACTTACATATACTTACTACATATTAACACCCAGACACAGAAAAAACATTTCTGTTCGTACAAAAATGCTTGTCCTGGCTGGGAATCAAACCCACGACCTGCGCAGAAGGCAGAGCTACTACCAACTGAGCTATGAGATCAGCAGAATAAAAAAAAAATATAAATATTAATATAAATTTCACAATATGTGCTAAGCTACATTCATAGATGGCCATAGGAACCAGATCACGGATGTAATACGAATATATTTAGTAGTTTTTTTAAGTAGACTTTCATCACATATTAAAAAGGCCAAAGATTGTATGTGTGTCTGTGTATTTTTGTTACTTCTTCACGCTCAAACGGCTCAACGGATTTGGATGAAATTTAGTAGCAGGATAGCTTATATCCTGGATTAACACAGGCTACTTTTGATCCCGGAAACCCGCGGGAACCACCTTGGGGCTAGTAATACATAATATACACAACCCAAACATTATTGTTCGTCATACACACGTTTATCCGGGGTGGTAATCGAATCTACGACCTGCAGGGCGGAAAGCAGAGCTACAGTAGCTACAGTATGGCTATGAACCATGATAGGTATGAATGAATGAATGAATGAATGAATACTCTTTATTGTACACCTCGATAGAAAGATACATAACACAAATAAAATTAACAAAACAATCACAAAAAAAAAAAAGGTTACAATGGGCGGCCTTATCGCTAATAGCGATCTCTTCCAGGCAACCTTTGGATGGAAAGAAATGAAAATGTGAAAATCTGGTAGGAGGTGCACCAAAATCAACATATACTATATACACTTGCAACTCCATAATTTAAATAAAAATTAAGCACTTACAAAATAAAAACCTAGGAACTAAAAATATACAAAACAGAAATAGGAAAAATCTTATAATAAGTAAGATTTTTCTAAAATCACTTATTAAAATACAAGTTTTTCACTTGCAATTTGAATGTATGAAGTGATGATGATTGGCGTATTGGAACTGGCAGCTCATTCCACAGACGAACAGCCTCAACGGTAAACGATTTGCCGTAGAACTTAGTGCGATGGAGAGGAGTCTCCAAGTGGCGGTTTTCGGATGACCTAAGAGAAAGGGAGTGGGTGGTATGAAGAAAATGAAACCGCTCTTTCAGATATTGTAGGGGATTAAACAGAATATTATAAAGAAAAGATAGGATATGTACATTCCGGCGTAATCTAATAGGAAGCCACTTGAGCTTAGTGCGAAATTCTGAGACATGATCATATTTTCGAAGACCGAAAATAAATCTTATACAAACATTTTGAAGTCGCTCAAGTTTGTTTAGCTGGTCCTCCGTGAGATCAAGATAACATGAATCAGCGTAATCAAGAATAGGGAGAAGTATAGATTGTGAAAGCGCAATTTTTGTGGCAGTAGGTAGAAAGTTACGCAACCTTCGCAGAGAACCCATCGAAGCAAAGATTTTATTGCTAACAAATTGGATTTGAGGACCCCATGTAAAGCAGCTGTCAATTTGTACACCCAAGTTTTTTACAGATGCACTGAAGGGTATCACCACGCCATTGAATATAACTGGAGGAACTGTAGCCCAGTCAATCCTTTGAATTAGTCGAGAACTACCTACAATAATAACCTGGGTCTTGGCTGGGTTAATAGTCAGTCCGAACGCTTTGCTCCAATCGCTAATACGAAGCAGGTTGAGGTTAGTCTCGACGATAGCATCAGACAGCCGATCTAAAGGAGCATGGGAATAGATTTGTAAGTCGTCTGCATATAGGTGGTAGGAAGAAGTAATTTTAGAGGAGATAGAGTTTATAAATATTGCAAAAAGTAAAGGAGAAAGAACGCCGCCTTGAGGAACACCGGCAGTCGTATCACACCAAGATGAAAGTAACTCATCAATGCGGATCTGCTGCCGGCGTCCAAACAAATAGTTGCGAAACCATTCAATTACTGGTGGAGATATGTTAAGTGAGCTAAGAAGGGCAAGAAGGATGTCAAAATCTACAGTGTTGAAGGCGTTACTAAAATCAAGAAGTGTTAAGACAGTCAGACAACCATTTTCCATACCAAGTCGGATGTCATCGGTTATTTTAACAAGAGCGGTAGTAGTACTGTGACCAGGTCGAAAGCCAGACTGATGAACATTAAGAAGGTTATTATGCGTAAGGAAGTAATTGAGTTGCTGGTGAACTAGACGTTCTAAAACTTTTGATAGGAAAGGAAGGATAGATATAGGCCGGTAGTCAGAGAAGGAGCTAGGATTCTGCTTTTTTGGAAGAGGAATAACCTGTGCCTCTTTCCAAAAACTGGGAAAGGCACCGAACTCAATAGAATAGTTAAGGATATGACAGATAATGGGAAGGATTTCATCTAAAATGGGTATAATCATGTTACGGCTAATGTTGTCACTGCCTACCGCCTTAGATGAGATGGATAGAACGCTCTTCTTAACATCACACGCAGTAAAATGATTGAATACGAATGGAGGATGATCAGGAGTCGGTATAGAAGAAAGAAGTGTTATGGTCCTAGTTTTGTCATTCGGATCTATACCAGAAGACGACGAGAAATGTTGATTAAGAGCATTAATATCTAAATTAGAAGGCAAGTTATTTTGACGTGCCTTGCCGACCCCTAGTGATCTGAGAAATTTCCAAACCTTCGCAGGATCTTGGTCTGAGACTGAGTCATGAATATGGCGACGTTGAGCATCCCTACACACCATATTGCAGCGATTACGAGCTTCAAAGTATTTTAATTGAGTTTCTTTACTGGGACGACGTTTAAATCTTGCCTTGGTGGTCACCTTCTTGTGCATCAGAGTTTTGATTTCATTAGTGAGCCATGGAGCTGGAGCGTGCTTAACTTTAATGGCCCTGACGGGAGCATGAGTGTCATACAATTCAGTTAAAAGCAGATTAAAGTTATCAATTTTGATGTCCATTGAATCTGTACACGTAACAGGCGTCCAGTCGATCTCTTTAGCATCAGCGCGCAACTTATCTACATCCATACCACTAAAATTGCGTTGTAAAAGAATTTTAGGTTTGGATTTCGGAGGACGAATTTTATATGAGACAAAGACTAGATCGTGATAAGAAAAGGCATCTGCCGCGCATTGACCGTGTTTAGCAACATGCTGTAGGGAAGACACTAAAACCAGATCGAGGAGAGATGGAGAACAATTAGGAAAATTATGAGTAGCTGAGAGCGGTAGGATGTGCATGTTACAAGCTTTCGTAACAGATTCGAAAGTAGACGTACGAGAATCCTTTTTAAGAAGGCACGTATTAAAATCACCCATTATCACGGTGTGATTATAATTAGGACAAAGATCTTCAAGAATTTTTTCAAAAGATGAAAAGTAATCAATGCGCAGTGAAGGGCTGTAGTAGACTCCGAGAAGTATTTTAGAATGAGATAACGATAATTCAATGAACAGGTGTTCGCCAGCATTTGATGTGGGTGGTTGTGCAGAAACACTAACAATCGAAAAAGGAATATGAGAGCGGAGATAGATCGCTACACCACCACCGCCCATGCCAGTTCTGTCATTGCGAATAAGTTGGAAACCTGGAAGAGTATAGGAAGTAGAAGGAAGGCAGGGTTTGAGCCAAGATTCAGAGACTAATACAGCATGTATGTTGGGATCATCAAATGACGAGAGCATGTCAGGGAAGTGAGCCGGAATACTTTGGGCATTTATATGAACAATGTTAAGATTTTTAGAAACATCCGAAAACAGACCACTCAATGTTTCAGAGAGGCATGGTGCAGTACTTTCCCACAAAATAGTGTTAACACTATACCTGTAGTAAAATGAGGTTTTAATTATTTATGAAAATGATATGTTAATATAATAATTAAAGTCTCAACACTTTCAGCTGTCCAAATATGTATCTTGTTTGCTTGTCCAAATATTTGCTATTTCAAATAATATTAAAAGGTTTCAAAACATATTTTTATATAATTGAATCGACGTCATGTGACAATTATAGGCCGAGGGGCATAGACGCCGACTTTCAATCTAAAGGTCGCTGATTCAAACCCACACTTACAGAAATGAGTTTTTTCATTTGAAGAATGTATGTGCGCAATACGACTTTCTCGAAACGGTGACGGAAAATATCGTGAGGAAACCGGCATGTCTTAGAATCGAACTCCTAAACCCTATAAAAAATAGTATCCAAATTGGTCATAATTTCAACATAAAATATAATCTTATTGAGAACATAATCCTTTTTATTTATAGTCGGTTAAATAATGTAAGCTTATGCTTACTTTCGTCCGTTTGTTATACCTCTCTGTATATTTAGTTTTTTTAACATCATTATGCGGGATTTTGTATTATTCATGTTATGTCTGTATGGCATATCCCATCTATCACATTGCAATCTAATGTTATAATATCTAATGTTCGTTGATTGATATAATATAATTTGGATTCTCACGCCTCTACCGTTACGTAAAGCGTAACGTATTGAATCGTATTTCAAAAATATGAACTTTACGTTCTTGACTGCCGATTTTTTTGATATACGTGATTAAACCGGAACCAAGAATCTCTCGGTTTGTAATACTGGAACATAAAATGAAACTTTATTTTTTAATGCGATTTAGCACGCTCTCGCCATCACTAACGCCATCTAGTTCCCTTAGCATGAACATGAAACATTTCATGCTAAGGGAACTAGTTGGTGAACATTTCATCCCCTTCTTTGGGTTCGGAAGGGAGCCTCAGACAGTCATTGCGCTGACATGCCATTGCCATATAAGCGCCGTTGTTTTATTAATATGTTCGTAGGGTGGAAAGAGTACAATAGATTGTTTAACGGTTTCGGTATCGTAAAATGTATGGAAAATCAACCGACTTCTTGTAAAGGAGGTACTGTGATTTATAAACCTATTTAGATTGCAATCCCTACTTATACATATTAATACCCAGACACAGAACAAACATGTTCGCACACAAATGCTTGGGTCACCATGATTATCTGCGCGTCATCAAACGATCATTATATGCTAATTTATATTCTATCAACTTCCCATCGTACTAATATTACTTACAGTGGCTTCTAGCCAAACATATTAAACATGACTTTACGGCTCCGTAGTCTAGTTGGTAGTAGCCCTGCCTTCGGAGCGAGGGGTCCCGGATTCGATTCACGGCCGGGGCACTCTTTGTGTGGTGAGCATGAAGTTTCAGGTCTTGGGTGTTTGGTCTTGTGTTTATCCATGCCATCTGCGACACAGGGATTCCTAGTGTAGAGGTATGATAACGATAAAAGATAACGGATAGCATACTTATTTTGTGAATATTAGATTAGAAATGCGAGAGTTTGAATGGATGGATGTTAATCAACCACGCCAGAAAGGCAGTACGGGTCTGGATGAAATTTGGCACAGAGATGGCCTGGAATGGCACATAGGCAATTTTTATTACGGAAAAATAAACGATGGCCAACCACGGGTAACACCGCAGGGCGCAGCTAGTACATGCATTATCTTCATAATACTTTAAACGAGCAATTCTTGAATACATTATGTATTTAAGTATTTCACTCTAGCTCTAACCATCTGGATGAAATTTTGTTTAAATATTCTTTGCTCAATAATTTCAAATAATTTATCTCAGAAAATCACACTAAGAAGGTAATATTTTAAAATTCGAAAATTTACACTTTGACTCTTGTCTCGCAAGTGACAAACGATTATATTATTACATCTATGACAAAACAAATGATATTGTTTAGTTTTTTTTTGTCTGTATTAACCGCAAATGGCCTTAACAATTTTACAGATGGTTTTTGGTGAGAACACATGCCTCTCGACCGATTTAAAAACTAAATTTTTAATACTCCGTGGCTTAGTTGGTAGTAGCCCTGCTTTCGAAGTGAGGGGTCCCGGGTTCGATTCCCGGCCGGGGCACACTTTGTGTGGTGAGCACGAAGGTTGTTCTCGGGTTTTGGGTGTTTGTCTTGTGTTTCTGTGTTTGTCCATGCCATCTGCGACACAGGGAATCCTAGTGCAGAGGTAGGAGTGGGTAAAGTTTAATTAAATTAATTAAAGAATTAATATATACAAGCCAAGACGTGGTGTCTTGGCTTACGGAACTCGGCTTGATTCGCAGCTACTGATCGGGATGTTTGGATTAAAACTCTCCCAGGAGTGAACAGATAATCCAGAACCCGTTGGTGCCGGTTAACTCCTAGTTAAGCTCAAAACTAACTAGTTGACGATTTCTCGGTAAAAGAATATTACAGCATATCACAAGTAAATATGCTAGTTCCATAGCAGGTAAGGTGCTTAATTTACTTGATAATAAGTTAGATCTCGCTAAGAATATATTGAGAGGCCGAAAACTTAAGCATAATAAAAAGGTTTTCAAGTAGTCGGGACTACTTGAAAACCTCTAAATTACATATGAGTCATGATGCCATTTATAAAACCCTGTATTTTAGTAACCCACTGGAAATTGTTTGAATTTGTTTTGAGTCTTATAAAGTAGCGCCAAAAATCGGCCATGTTAATATTTATAATTTTGGTATAACCATCACCCTCATATTAAGATGAATCAAACGATACTTCTCAAGATAAAATTCATCAAGCCTCTTAGGCTACAGACCGAAAGAAATATACATACAAACACTCGAAAAACATAACCCTCCTGGTACAGTCGGATACTAAAGCCTCTTGTACAGAACTCCCAGCCAACAATTGAATCACAATGAACAATTGAATTACTAATTGCAATTATAACACTACATTTAAGACTTTATTAAAGTGAACGCGAATACATATGTTCAATAACAACATGTAGATGTTTCTCGTTTCCACGATCACAGCCAAATCCCCGTTGAGCCGCCATTTTCGTCGGTGTTGCCTGCAAGCCCCTCAAAATTCCTCGAGGTTTACACGCGCTTGCGTTGCCAACACCAATTTTCCATTTGCTCTTTGCAATCATCAGGGGAATCCGTTGAAATTCTTGTAATAGCTCAATAGCATAAATTTAGAATAGAATGGACTATTTGTCCATTCTATTCTACCGATCATTGGAACAACAGCCATAAGCATTGGGAAGTTAGTCAATTGATAGCTGCCTGAATGACCCTTCGATTCCGAAGAGTTCGTCGTAGCTCCTGGGCTTCCCTGGCCGCATGGCTTCGTTGACCTTCAGCTGTTCCTGCTTCTTAAACCAGTCTCTATACTCTTCGAGTTTCTTCATCCAAGCGTCTGGAAAATGTAAGCATCTATTTTACAGGAAGGTCATGGCTGTGGCTAATTGCATTGAAGCTAATTTTCAGTCCTAAGGTTGCTTCTCGAAACGATGAGACAGAAGACAGACAGACAGAAAACTGTCATTCTTTCAAAAATAATTCAAGGTTTTAGATTTATTTATTTCGCATTTTTATATTGTGCTATTTATATGTATGTTGGGTCCAACCTATGCAACTTTAAACCAAAAAAAACCCCTACTCTTGCATTAGAATCCGCTGCGTGGCAGGTGGCACAGACGTACACAAACATCACCTACGGTACTTACTATTGAGGATTTCAAGAGGCAGCCCGGTGCCACCATACTCTTCAGGAAGCATCTCCTTAGGAACGTACTCGTATAGAGTTGACACATCATTGTGGAAGTGAACCTGGAACGTTAAAACAAAAGTCGATATTAATAGTAATTCACAAACTTCCATGGCCAGTCTGGAAGTTGATCAACCGACTGCGAACCCAGGTTGGCGGCTGTCGCCAGAATCTATGTAGATGGGGCATGCGAGATTCCAACTTAACTTGTTGTGACTGTGGAAGCCCAAAAGGACACACGAGTAGATGAGCCAAGGTCTGGACCATGCCTCATCTACTCGTGTCTCCTTTGTGCCCTTTTACCTGGACGGGGAAAGATCTCAATATGGCTACCAGCAATGCTATTGAGGTAGCCAAATTTTACAAAACCTAATTTAAGTTTGGAACGTTGAGTCGAAAGAAGAAGATTAATAGTAATTTCAAATCGTGAAGCAATTGTTCCCTACCAAAGACTTGACTGCTAAGAAATTCAACGATAGGGTTTTTTTATGAGACTAGATTGAAAGAACGAGTTTTTACGCCCATCTGATGTTAAGTGATTACTAGCGCCTATTTACAACAACTGTAACATTTACACTCAGTTCCTCGCCCTACTTGTGAACTACAAGAATAGCTAAGCACTGCATTGAGATATATCGTCTCATGCGCCTGCAATTCCTTCGGCACCCGCACACTTCCAAAGGTTGTCTGTAAGAGATCGTATTATAGCGATAAGATGCTACGTTTTACTCACTTACGCACGCGAGCAACAGGACCCCCCCGCCCCCAACAAGTGTGGAAGAACATCAACTTACTCTATTTCTGATTTTATCCTTAAGGAATGGTTTTATTATACTGAAGACTGCGTCCACAATAGGAGAAGCGTTGACCACGTGAATTTCTTTCAGTTTTACTGGGTAGGCTTCCTGTAATTAAAATCATCATTGCTACTTGGTACGTTATGATGACCCACTTAAAATTTAATGGTTATCACCGCCGATAAGCAACACACATACGACTCAGATCCTTCCCTACCGTACCCAATCCTACCGAAGTATGGCAAGATCCAAAGTTGCACCGCATTCAACTCCCAATCCATCCCATATGCCTGTGATATAGCTAGCACCTACACCTTTCCACCGGAACACAAAAAGCAAATACATTACTTAGCAGCTCATTCCTAGTTCTGGCGGCAGGACTTCTCTGGACGAACTTGGCACAAGATCTATTGCACTCTTTGGTTGTTTTAATTACTGGACCTTTGGGATGCGTGTAGGGACTCCAGATGGTACTCTGGAATCCCTAGGCACTCAACTACAGACGTGAGCAACTAGATCTGCCAAAAAAAAGCTGGGGGAGCTATCTGAAGTAAACAACCAGATCGTCGTGGGTCGTGGGTCATTTTTATTTAGACATTTTATGCCCACATTTTTTTTTATTTGTGTATGTGACGGAACGAGCTTAGGGCCCACCTGGTGGTAAGTGGCGATTCCCGCCCATGACAACAGTAATGCGACTCAGTATAAGATTTGGATCTTACACTGAGTCGCATTCATTCTGCTGCGATCATCACCCGAGACGGGGATGATACGTTTCATGCGCATGTGATTTCATCGGCACCCACGTCTTTCCACCGGAACACAGTAATGCGAGCCCTACTGCTTGGCGGCAGATTCCAAGTGTGGCAGTACCTCTCTGGACGAACTTGGCACAAGCTCTGTTGCTACTATGTTTGCTCCTTTAGCACCACCAAGTCATCAATTACGTTAGTCCTGTGACCATTACGCCTTGACATGTTGCAGTCAATACATACCTGAATGCAAATCATGAACTTTTTCAGACTGGATGGAGATATCTTTCCCAGATGGCTGGGTGCGAGTATTGAAGCATCCAGGATGCAAACGTCCCCTGCTACTCCTTCCGTCTCCTCTTTCAAACGGACGTCTCCTACCATCATGGCGAGTTTGAAGGCATCGTTGAGCTGGTTTGGAGTCAAGCTCTTGTCCAGGGCTGGAAATAGGTATATACATAATCTTAAATAAGGCTTGCTTTTCATGAAAATTGACTGTAATTTGTTATTGTTCTGCATGTGCTAAGGAGCGCCATTGACACGATATATGTGCAGCAATATTTACTTTTGTGATACGTTAGTTTCCCTAAATGATCTGTGCTTGTGTGTGTAAGTTCTGATGTGTCGAAACTCTACATAAGGCTTTTGTGTCAAATGTTTTTTTTTTGTTGTTGATTAGATTTTTTTTTGTGGTTTCGAACTCGTCGTTTTGATATGGAGCCATCTCTGATGTCATCAAAGCCATTTATTAATTGTTTTTCGAATTTATAATTTTAATAATGAATATTCAAAAAATTTCAAGTGAACCTATGAAAAAAGGTTTGTGGGCCCTGCAGTCCGTTCGAAGGTCAATGAATGAACTTCTCTAGAGATTTGAAACAGACTATAGGCTGATATTGATAACTCCGTGGCTTAGTTCGTAGTAGCTATGTCTCCGAAGCGAGGGGTCCCGATTTCGATTCCCGGCCGGGCACACTTTGAGTGGTGAGCATGGCGTTTGTTCTCGGATCTTGGTGTTTGTCTTGTGTTTCTATGTTTGTCCATGCCATCTGCGATACAGGGAATTCTAGTGCCGAGGTATGAGTGTGTAGTCGTTTATTTATTTATTTATTATCTGAGTACCGTAATTCTGCCATAAATGTTTTAATCCACCACCAACTCACCTCTGCAAATTGTGACTCTTCTTCCGTTTGGGGTCAGTCCTGGGAGAGTCGGCCCTTGCCTAAATGCATACAATTTGATGAATTAAAATTCCAAAAAAGATTTTTAACTTCATCATTGGAATAGTCAAAATTTTTGACAACACCAACATTTATTACTATACCAAAAACTTTAGTTAATACTAAAATTAGCTAGCATCAGGAAATAGGTGATTACTTAGAATGGTTCTCAGAATTTTGACCAATATAAATAACAGTGTGATCTAAAATTTATTAGCCCTGACCTGCCTTGTTGAACTGTGTGAATTTCCAGGTTGCCAGAATAAATTCTTAGAACCTAGATGATTGTTGCAAGCGAAAACTGTTGAACTGCACAGATAACCACTAACCATCATATGGGCCTTCATCTCGTCTCTTCACTTCAGTAGTTGGGGGGTGCAGTTTCCCGCGTCGTACCTTTTGAATGCCTACACGTACCCCCCTGGATGATGCTAAAGGAGCAACAAAAAGTAGCAGTAAAACTTCACCCAAAGAATTTCTGCCTCCACACCTGGTAATCTGACGCCAAGCAGTGGTGCATTCGCATTGCTGTGTTCCGGTGGAAGGGTGTGGTCTCATGTGACGGGCGCAACGGGTTGCGACTTGGGTATTCTCGTACTTCGATCAAGGACCTGAGTCGATTGCTGTTGTTATGGGCGGAGATAATCACTTAAAATCAAGTGGGCTTTCAGCTCGCCTTGTAACGTTTTTACATAAAAAAAACGAATAAAAACGAGTAGGTACTTACGCTCGGATCATAAGGTCCCTCAACTCCAGCCTGTTGATGTCTCTGTTGGCGAAGAATTCTGGACACGCGTTCCTCATCGTGAAGTACATGTCTAGTTTCCGTTTGCACTTCTCCAGGGAGAAGCTACAACCTCGTAGGAAGGTCATCAGGCACTCATCATCTAGAATAATTCTCTGATTTAGAAATCGAATGAAACGACTTCAATACTGTAAGTTATGGAACGAGCTGGCGGCCCCACCTGATGTTAAACGGTTACCTGTACCACAATTTTTCTGGTCTTCCTTTACTAATATATATACTTTTTATATAGTATACTGAGTTGTTTTATATAGTCACAGATATTATTATACTAGTGTAGTTTATGTTGTAATGTTCATTATGTACCTAAAATAAATAAATCACTACATAGTATAAAACAAAGTCGCTTTCTCTGTCCCTATATCCCTATGTATGCTTAAATCTTTAAAACTACGCAACGGATTTTGATGCGGTTTTTTTTAATAGATAGAGTGATTTAAGAGGAAGGTTTAAATGTATAATACACTAGCAAGTCACCCCGGCTTCACACGGGTAGTTTCTGATACGACACTGATGCTTTACTAACCGTGCGAAGCCGGGGCGGGTCGCTAGTAAACGATAAACTATTATATTTACCCCATTCATCAGGCAAATGAGGCTGCTTTCTAAGCCACTCTTTAATAGCAGCGAGGTCTTTTTCCCTGGTTTTGACGTTTTCGTTTAATTCCACCCGTATCTTCTCCCAAAGCTCGCCCTGTGGCTGAATCAAGATGGCAGCCGAAGCCATTTTTATCTGAAAAAAAAAAAAAAAAAAAAAAACGTAATGTGTTGTGTAATGCTTTTTGACCGACTTCCAGAAGAGGTTAATAGTTCGGCTGTATTTTTTTATATAGTTCTTCGTCATTAATCTATACTTTTCGGATATACTTTCAGGTTGCTTCCATACAAATTTTATTTAAATAGGTGCAATAGGCTGGTAGTTAAATCAAAATAACTAGAAAAAAATTGGCATCCAAGTAAACGAAATAAATGTTTTGCTTTCCTGTGACTGTTCTTCGACCGATTTTGATTTTATATTTACAAAATGGTAGGGATGAATCAATTTTGCGACGTGTCTTGGCGTGTCGCAAACAGAGGAGTGGCACTAGATGCCAAAGGTGATGGGTCCGGAAACGGACAGCCGCGGCGGGTTCGCGGATGTGTGTGTAACGTTCCCGTGTTCCCGCCAATAAGCGACAGAGGAGGACACTGTGGGGTTTTAGTGGGTCTAGTCCCACATAACCGCTCTGTCTCCCCGTGGCAGGGCGGTATGCGAGTGCAATTCCCCACGGAAAAAAAAAAAGGGATGAATCAATTTAAGACGGTTTTTTTCCATTATTAAATCAGACGCTTGTATGATTATAGTAATAGAATGAGTAGATGTTTTAGATATCTGAGTTTCAGTGGTTACCACTGCATATACAACACCATTTCGGCTTTACTGTTGTATGGTTTCCTGAGTTGCATCGTGTTGCGTCCATTACTCATCATCATCACTAAGACAGGGGTGAAATGTATAGGGTAACGTGAGATAGGTTTATGAATAATACCTCAGTAGTTGAGCCGGAGGAAACTAAATCAAAATGCTTTCAAAAATACTTCATTTGTTAAATTATAATTAGGCGCTGAAATCATAAAACCATCCTTTTAGATTCAACAAAACGTCTAAAAAATATTTTTTTCGACTTCATTACAAATAAATAAAATTATCAACTTTTTCTGTAGTAATAATACGCATTATCATTCTTGACCTTCCGTGAAAAATTATCTAAGTTAAAGATGATGAAATCGCATTAAAATTCGTTGCGTGGCTTAGGAGTTAGCTGATAAACAGACAGACGCGGATAGCAGCTTTAATTTAAACGATGTAGTGAAGACAAATTATTTGATTTAATTTGGTAGACCTATAAAATAACTGATTCAATTTGACTTTTGGCTATTATTAAAAAATTACCTTGTTCATTCTTAGTTTGTCAATAATCGTCGGTAGTTTCATTTTGTAACTTTCCATATGGCAGTTATGGAGTCTTTGTTGCATCAAAACAATTTTCTGAACAATAGATTATAATGGCTAAGTTCAAATGGGTAAGTGAACTGGAAGTAATTTTAGCGGTTTCTACTTATTAACAACAAGTCATATCATTTAAGTACGTAGGTAAAGGCCATGGCACAAACCACTTCAGAAAGCTAATATACTGCAAATAATATATTACTGGAATCAGATCGCTGATAGAATACTTAAACAGCTTTTTTTAAACATAGTAACATATTAACACAGCAAACGTAAATGTTCATCACATTAATGCTGGTCCTGGGTGGGAATTGAATTCGCGACCTACCACGCAGAAGGCAGAGCTACTACTGTTTGAGCTGTGAGAGCATATGGCAAAATATTTATCAGGCTATCACAAGAGGCTAGTAATGATATCAAAACGAAGGTTAAAAAACACCCACGCCACTTCTCATATCGATTTTCACGCACGTGGTACCTCTGTTATTGCAAGCGTCAATGGGTTTTGGTAACCGCTTATTATAAGGCGAATCGTATGCTTATTTTACCTTTGTGGCATAAAAAATATCGGCTAAGTGCGATTCGAACTCGTACTGTAATGGTTCCGTACCGAAATTATCATATTTTAGTGGATGACGCTGTAAACTTCGTACCTTAATTAAATTTATTTACTGCCACGGAGATCGTAGAGACAGCTTCCACATCTATAAGTAAGCATGAATAGAGGCTGCACCGACCGTGTTCTGGTCGCCCTGGATGAGTTTTAGTTCAAATGTCCCGATTAGTAGCAGCGTGCTAAGCCGAGGTCCGTACCTAAGTGGTGCCCTTGGCTTGCTGCTATTATATATTAATATATAGTTTTAAGTCGGTCGAGTGGCATCTGCTCTCACCAATAGTCTAAGTAATGTTGTCAAAGTCATTTGCGATCAACACCATTTAGACATTAAAAAAAGAAAAAAAAGTGGCTGCTTGTTTTAAACATTTTTATAGCATTGAAGAATTTTATTAAATGTCGGTATTTAATTTATTAATTTGTGCCAATAATACTCATTATTTTGCGAATGCTCGGTTTCACTTTTTTTTAATAAGGTTTCAAATAGAAAGTGATTATTTCGCAAAATATACTCAAAGGTGAAATTACCTTTTGGCTAAACTTATTTCTCAAAACATTAGTAAGAAAACTTGTTAATTATTGCAGAATAATAGATAATTTTACTTATTTTATGAGTAAAATGACAGAACGAGCGGCAGTTACCACTTAAACAGTAAAAGATTGAGTGCTGACCATAATAAATAAACTAAACCACACTTCCTACGCGTATTAAGTATGAGATGACGTAATCACATTGCGTTGTCATGGCAACGTTTTTTTTAAATGTTTTTTTATGCGCCTAAATCATACTCAACCTCATTGGTTCCTTTAGATCTCAAGTTCTGTTTGGACACGTCTAATTTTACACGTACTCGTGGTAAATCTCATGTGCTTGTAATTTCACCGAGCAAATCGCTACTTAGCGGCGGATTACCGGAGTAATTACGGGTCCATAACAATGTGATGATTTTTGAAAGTTTGGGGCTTATTCTATAGAGGTTCTATTTGTGGGAACTTTTAATTGGGTAACTGTATTTATGCCACAAATTGTCTATATGTTAGGTGTTTCCATAAGTGTAAAATAAAGTAAAAATCCAATAAAAACAGCGCTGTGAGAAATTTCTATAAATATTTTATTACCAATAATGGCTGCAAACAGGGATCAGGGCTCCAAATAAAGAAAATCCACTTTGAAATCCTTAGCTTCAAAATTTTAAAGCAGTTTTTCTTTTCACAAAGGTCACAAAGACACGTACCAGACAGAAAAAGAATCGGCTAAGTGACAATCGACTCGCGCATCTAGGGTTCCATACAAACTTGTAACGGATAGGATCAGGATGTCCTTGCGAGTGTCAAATTTTAGGGATAAAAATATCTTTGGATTGTGTTTACTATGAAGCTTGATTTAAGGGATTGCAGACTTAAGTTTTTGACATTCATTTATACTTGATATATTTAGGGTGGCTGCACAGGTTCCGTTTCCTAATTAGGTTTTCTGATCAGGAAAACAGATTCTGAATTCCACGTGACTAGTGCAAACGTCTGGTTTTTTGTATTAGGAATTTTACACGACCAACATCAGTTTACTTCCGTTCGGAAATAACAAGAACGTGTGCGTTTTGTCGAACGTTTTCTATGTAAGAGGACTATTTAGGTTTACGAATCTGAATTCCGGATCAGGAAACCTAATCAGGAAACCGAAAGTGCGCGGCCAGTCTACACATACTGAGAATAAGGTCTTGACAGACATACAAATGGACACCGAAGTTTTTCTATGAGGGCTCCATTTTCCTTTTTTTTAGATACGTAACTCTTGCCTTTTTAGATACGAAACCCTAAACACAATGAAGAGTTAAGATATCCAAAATCCACATTAATTACATTTACTGTTTTGTTGTGGCAGTTCGTCTGTTTTGTTTACCCGTACCCTCTCTCTCAACAAAATGGTTGCGAACCCGCATTGTGATATGTTTACTGATGAATAGAAGGAATCATGTTGCCTGAAGTTTTGTGAAAGTGGAGAATGAATGAACCGGTTTTCATTTCTTGATTATTTATTTACTTGTAATTTTTTATATGTACAATTATTTGTTTTAAGTTTTATGTTAATTACAATAAGTAAATAAATAAATAAATAAACGTTTACACACTCATACCTCTGCCCTAGGATTCCCTGTGTCGCAGATGGCATGGACAAACACAGAAACACAAGACAAACACCCACGACCCGAGAACAAACTTCATGTTCACACAAAGTGTGCCCCGGCCGGGAATCGAACCCGGGACCCCACGCTTCTAAGGCAGGGATACTACCAACTAAGCCACGGAGCCGTTTGGTGGTTTTGCCGTTCTAATTAATATTATATATAAATGTTCACCTAGCTATCTCAAACATTCACAAGCATAACCGACATTTACCTAGCTATTTACTAGCTCGCTTGAGCATAGAGCCGGTTCTTTCGTAACGATGCCAGTTACAGACGGAAACCGTCAGGACGTACCTAGTTACTAATCGATCTTAAGTAGGCTTTAGAGGTATATTTGTCTGCGGTTAAGTAAACGGACTGTCTAAGTGGAAAATTTGTGTTTTTTTAGCCAAAATACGACAATTATCATTTTGACACAGTACCAGCCTCTAATGTTCCCACTGCAGGGACACCGGCCTACTCTCGATAATTGAGAATGAGTGGGCTCTGATCTACCACGGGAGCCCAATCCGGATTAGAAACAAAAATTCGATGACATGCGACATCTACCAAGATGTCGCATGTCATCGAATTTTTGTTTCTAAGACATGCCGGTTTCCGTTTCGAGAACGTGGTATTTTGCACATAAATTTTTCAAGTGAAAAATTCATTGTTGCGCGTTTGGGTTTGAACCAGCGACCTTCAGGTTGAAAGTCGGCGTCTGTTACCCCTTGACCACCATGCTCCATTTTGACACATATGCATGTCCTAATATTATTGGACGGCAATATATTTTTTTTTTAAGTTAATAAATGACGGTACGAGCTGAGGGCCCACCTGGTGGTAAGTGGCGACAACAGTAATGCGATCATAAGATTTGGATCTTAGATTGAGTTGCATTGACACTGCTGCGTCCTTTACCCGAGACGGGGATAATACGTAGGCGCATGTGATTTCACCGGCACCCCCACCACCGGAACACAGCAATGAGAGTGCATCATTGCTTGGCGGATAACGAGGCGGCAATACTTCTCCGGTGTACCGGTGGGGGCTCTGAGGGTTCTTTGCTATGGACGCCAGCGACAGGGCCCTTCGATACCTAAGTTGGATTAGGAAATATGGAAAAACCCATCTGCATAGCAAGAGAGCTTGAGTTCTATTATGTGATGACGTGGGTGAATGCTATTTGCGGCACAGGGAATCCTAGTGAAAGAGTGTGAAAGTGTAAAGTAATTTATTGACATTGCTAAATCTTATACTTCTATAGGTGATAATATTTGCCATTATTATCTATAAAAAGCCTTGGTCTAAGAACTTCGCGACACCAATTCTTTATTGAGTTAGTAATTTCGTAATAGCTTTATGCTCGATCTACACTTGTAATTTTATGTCATTTTCATTAGCTACTTATTCGAAAAGCTGATTCATAACTTTTAATTAGTTTCGTTTGTGGGAGAAAACATTTTATGATTTTTGCACTTTCATTTTAGTTGGTACAATAAATAAATTAATTTAATTATTAATGTGTGTTTATGGTTGTTATCTCAAATCTCCGTCATTTACCAACAGATTTCGAAAAAATCTTATTATTTGATAGGATGTGCTTTCAAATTTGTCCCATAGAATTTTATCAAAATCGTTCATTCAAATCAAAAGGTTGTTAAATCAAAACAACTGAACAAAAAATATTATTCACAACAGTCTTTAAAGCTATTTTTATAAAATAGTTTACCAACGAAAATCAAAAATACGGGTAAAATCGAAAGATGATCATAGTAATAATCCTTACCCAACGTAACAGTTTCATAATCAAGGTTGTACATGTTAATTTCTCTTTCAATAATTCGAGATGTAACCTTTTGTTTAGCAAAGTGCCCGAGGCAACCTATACCTAACACTCCTTTATAGATCTACCGCTGCTACTTGCAGCGCGCACGGCGCGACCTATACAGGAGTACAAGCATAAGTATTAAAACGAAATGATCTAGACCCAAAACATTGGTGTCTAATAGCCCAAAACAGGTATGCTTGTAATGAGAGAAGAGAAGCCTTTGCCCTGCAGTGGAAATTGTGGAAATTATCGAGTCGATCTTTTTCGCACTATTGTTCATTATATTGTTTTAGACCAGTAGCTTGCACTACGTGCAAACTTCTATGGTTTGTGCAAACCATAAGATCGTCCGTCGTTCAGGTGTGGGCAGAATGGATATTCAAGCAAGTGTGGCATAGTTTGGAGAATATTGCCACAATGACAATCCATCTCGGAGTCGCAAATAAAACCCCACTTACTTAAATTGCTTTTACAAATTATGGGTTATAATAATAATAGGAGGCTCCTCTCTCTGCAGCCCTAGCCACTGCTTGGGTTTACTCCGCGGTCGGTGGTCCTCCGTTTTATCAACCGACTTTTGGAGGATATTGATTCGGCTGTTTTTTTATGTTTCATATCGCCGTCATCAACCGATTTGGAAAAGTTTTTTTTTTATTCGAAAGGATGTACATTCGAATTGGTCCCATATAATTTTTTTTTGAATAGGTTCAGTAGTTTGGTAGTTAAAACAAAATTTGTTCCATCAAATAATAGGGTGTATCCTGTAACGGCGTTTAGTAATTAAAGAATTGAAGTTGTTTTTCTTCGATTTTCAAATCAGTCACTTGTATATCTTTACATACAATATTTTTATATTATTTATTTTTCATAAAAAAAAATAGTAAATAATTGAAATAATAATAATCCAAACGGCGCTTGAGATGTATAAATGAGTTTGAGTTGGATTAGAATTATAAAACGATATAATAAAACTCACCCTAGGATTTTTTTTGTTGATAACACAAAAACGAGCGGTCTCCTTCCTGGACGGTCCGGTACTGAGAGCTGACCGCTGCTGATGTTGGGAAATCAGCAGTCTGTATGTTCACGCCTTGCGTCACCATTCACCATACAACCTACAGCTTGAACACCCCTAAGCCTTTGATGTTCACTGTGACAACTCTTGACAAATGAAAGTTAATAATAATTGATCTACCACGCGCTCAATTTCGATTGGTTCAGGATTCATTGGACACACTACCTTGAAAAATACGACTCAACCTCCCCTACCGAAGTATTGTATGAAAAGACTCAAGTCGCAATCGACAAGACAGTGACCGATTAAAAATACGACGACTTCAATTCTTTCAAGCTTATTCTTGACCCTTTGGGGGATTTGGATGTGTCATTTTTATAATAGTAGGAACTATATTAAATAAGAAACACCCAAATACAACGATATACAACGGGCGAAGACAAGTCACAGGAAAGTAGATTTCGTTTACTTGGATGACATATTTTTTCCAGTTATTTTGATTTAACAGATATAAAGAAGCGATTTTAATAAAATTATGAGGACTATGTGAAAAAATTTCTAATGGAAAAGAATTTTACAAATAAAATCTTGATAAATGACATGAAGACATGAGGTAAAAACCAATGAAAAAAATACAGACGAATTTATAACCTGAAGTTTTTTGTTGAAGATTAAAAAGAAGAAATCAGATGGACAGTGATCATAATCCACCGTTATCACGTAAAGTTTAAAATCGTTGATGCGCTTAAAAATAAGGTTAGACCTATCCACCTTGGATTTTCCGAAAAGAGCATTTAGAAACTAGTGAGCTCAAAAAAGTTTCTAATCACCTGTTAATTACAATTAATAATTAACAGGTGTAATTTTACGGTCTGATTACATCACTATTTGTACTATAGGATGCATACGGAAATTGGTTGAAATTATACTGTTAATGCATACCTATCAGTCATGCATTGTACGTCTAATTAATATAAATAAGGGTGCAATAATGTCGGTTTTCATATGTGAAAATTCCTACGCCTCATTTTAAACTTGTCGCAACTTGTTAAGACTAGTCTCTAATTCTATGAAGAGTACAATAATTGCTTTACTTTCTTTTAATCATTCTCTCTTTGTTTATTGACCACACAGTACGTTTCTATAATAAATAGTATGGAAGCAAATAATGTATTAACAATACACGAATTTGTTTACACGAATACACGAAACATGTTTATCGCATTCCATAATATTTAAAAAGGAAAACTCATTTATAATTCAAAAAAGCAGGTATTAGCTGCTCAAACTCTTTGTTTTTAATGATGTCCTAGTGGTAATTACGCAGGTATCACACGCAAGTGCGAAATTTCGATATTTGTCCATAATCTCAAAATAATCCTTGTCAAATTAAAAACAGTATTGTAAAGAACATTTATTAAAAAAAACGCTTAAACACGTAATTACAAACAACAAGTATATTTATCACCATTTCGAAATAACATTAAAATTGAGCAACGCTTTGGTAAACGAAAATACTATAACAGTTTAGAGATTGATAACCACAATGGTAATCGAAAAAGCGACAGAAGAGAGCAATGATTTTCAAAAGGCCATGCTAGAAATGCAAAATATGTCCATGTTAGAAAATATTCATGTTTCACGAGTAAAAAAGAAACTGGCTCCGAGTTGTCACTACAATATATCTTACGTCATAAACGTACAAGGAAACAGTCATCTTAGAGACGCAATTCTCCTTAGAACTTTACTTTGATGCCTAAGTTAATGAGGCACCGAATAAATCATGGATGGAACTTATTTGCATAGACAATGCCTACCACAATATTTGTTTAAAAAACAATTGACGTTGTTGGCCTGTATTTTTGAATATTTGAAATTGGAATCAAAGATACTTACTTGACAGTTTGAATTTAGATAATCAAACTTGATATCAGGATCTTAACAGAGATATTAAATTTATAATTAATTGTTAACTGTCAGTTAGCGGTTTACTTCATTAGAGTAACAGACGGCAATTTGGTGACATTTTATGTGGTAGCATGTGCTTAGCACTTGTCCAGCATATGCCTGGCATGGTGCCTAGCATGGGCGTAGCATGTGCCTAGCATGGGGGTAGCATTTGCCTAGCATGTGTCTAGCATAGTTTTGTTTCAAATACTTTATCTAACTAGTCGATAACAAGTTGACGGAAAGATCCGTCGATTCCGAACAGCTCGTCATAATTGGTTGGTTTTCCAGGTCTTAGGGCTTCGTTGGCTTTGAGATCCTCCTGCTCCTTGAACCAGGGGGTGTATTCCTCCATCCTCTTTACCCACGCCTCTGAAAAAATTATAAAATGTTGAGAAATAAATTCACTGAAGTTGGCTGCAAAAGCTTTGTTCCTTACCATTACTGAAGATTGGAAAAAGAGAATAATATATTTTATCTCGTTGCGGCCAGCTTCTGAGTAGAGAAGGTACATCGGCCGATTAAAGTGGTGGGAAGAGCTGACGGCCCACCTGAAGTTAATTGGTTACCGCCACCCATAATAACAGAAATACAACTTTGGTTTTACGCCTACTTAAGTATGGGAAGACCCAAGTCGTTACGCCATCACTCTGAGACGGGAATGTTACGCATTACGCGCCTGTTATTTCAATATATGCAATACATATCGAAATCGAATAAATATCTGGTTGCTCAGTATTTTTCAAAAGGCACTTAGAAGTGTCATGAACTATATTAAAAATCCAAGCAGTAATACTGCAGTTATGCTGTATTCTGCTCTTCTTTCTTTTTCGTGTGAGAAAATAGCCAACTCAGGTCTTGGAGTTTTCATGCCGTCCGAAGGAATTCAACATAGATTTTCGTCTATTATACCCGGAAACGACATCTTAACGTGTGCTCCGAAGCACGGAAGCGCCCAGTTGAAATGCCACTAAATGGTCACACATCCAAGTACTGGATAGGAGAGTTGCTAAGATGTTTGTAAAGGAACGTCTAAGCAAGCTTTGCTGTTGTATATTGGCGGTGGAAACCACTTAACATTGTGCTGTCAGCTCATACCACTTTAGTCACTTAAGAAACTTACTGTGAAGGTCGTCCATAGAACCAGCGTTGCCACCGTATTCTGCAGGCAACATTTCCTTAGGAATATATTTGTAGAGCTCATTGGCATCAGTGTGAAGGAAGATCTGAAAACATAAAAAAAAACATAACTATAACTTGAAGCCTTCAGACTCGTGGTACATAACTATTTTCTCAGCAAACAAATAAATAAATGAGGTATCCTATAATCCTGACTTGCTGTATTTCCTTCTATAAGTTCACCTGCGTACTGCGTACCTATCTTATTCCATTAGTTTTACTATACTAAGACCATAGGTTAGCAACATAAAACTTCAAGCACTCTATCGATCGACAGTAGAAAAAAATCCATCTGCTTTCTGACTTACCCTCTCTTTGATCTTGTCCTTGATGAAGGGCTTCACGAAATTGACGATTTTGTCGACCAGCGGAGACACGTTGATGACGTGCACCTCCTTAAGCTTCACAGGATAGGCTTCCTGGAGACAAGGAGACAGGTTCTTATCGTGTCAATGATTCAGTCAAGTTAAACGATTTCGCGATGAAATGTTGCCATCTCAGTGGCGTTATTAGGCTTTGTACAGATCATCATGCAGGTCGTAGGACACAGGGGACATAGAATTAAATGGGACATGGACTGAACTGGAGCTTCACAATCGCAGCCAGTCAGGGAACAGCCTCGTATGTTCCATTTACACAGGTTCTGTATGCACCGATCAATCTGAGTCCAGAGTCTATTAATGGTCTCCCAGGTGGACCATTAACAGACTCTGGACTGTTGGTCTGGACTCTGGCAGGTTGTGCCCTGGAGGTAGGACTTCTTGCGGATTAATGAAGTCTTTTGTTGGTGAGTATATCTCTTTCCAGAACTTGTATCTATGAGTAGTTACGATTGGGTGTTCCGTTCTTAACTACGTTTTTTGTGTTTAAAACAGTGTGAGAAAACCGGCATGTCTTAGAACAAAAAATTTGAAGACCAAATTCGTGGTAGAAAAAATCCAAATCCCATTCACTGTCAATTAACAAGAGTAGGCCGGTGTCCCTGCAGTAGGAACATTAGGGGCGTGTACGGTATACTTCGGTGGGCACCTAAGCTGTATTGCTGTTGTTATGGATAGAAGTACTTCAATGCTTACCTGAACACAGACTAGGAACTTCTTGACAAGAGTGGGAGTGAATTTGGCGAAGTGTGTTGGAGTCGCCACTGAAGCGTCCAACACGTAGACGTCACCAGCAACACCTTCCTTTTCCTCCGCCAGACGAACGTCTCCCATCATCAGGGCCAGTTTGAACGCGTCAGCCACGTTAGGGGTTTGGACGTCCTTGTCCACGCCTGAAAAAAAATTAAAGGTAATTAAGATACAATATAAATGAGGAATGTTTGAAATTAATTAATGAATTTGTTGGTTTGGAGTGCAGTGCCTTTTTTGTGCCAAACATTTTCGTCTTTTGTTGATGTTTATTTGTAGGATATTTATCTATTATTTACAAAGCCTACAACGCCTGTCTGTCCTACCTAAAAAGGGCTCTATTTGTGCAAAAAAGGAGGGTTATGATTTGGACTGGTGTGTATGTATCTGTACCCTCATAACCTCTAAACTACTTATCATAATTTGACAAAAGAGGTATCGATGAAAGCGTCTTGATTGTCAACTGGTTATAGGCTATGTGAAGTCACATTAAAATATGGCACCCTCTAGAGGAAATAAAGTCCAGAACCAAAAATTGAAAATTATTTAATGATGTCGTGTTGGGTACCAAATGAAAGGTCTTAATTATTGTACCATAAACTGCAAAGTGCAAAATTTTTTAGAGAATAACTGGTTAGAGATGATCATGCCACTCTTATAAATTCTTTTTCTTTTCGTATGACTCAGTGTTTAGAGACTTCAAGCAACAACTGCCATGATAGAAAATAAAGCATTCTTTTACAAAATTTTTGAATATTTAAACACAAGTAGACGCGTATGTATTGCTATTTGCGTTGTCTAGTGCTTCAAACATAGCAAATATTGTGTATATAGTTCAAAGGTGGCAAAAAGACATGCATGTCTGATGAACAGATGTATGAACAGTACCTCTCATCAGGACGACTCTTCTTCCTTCAGGCGTTAGGCCAGGCAGTGGCGGCATTTGTCTGAAAGAGCATAATAAATATTCATGGACATTCCACACAGCGCCACATCTAGTCCCAAAAACATACTTTGTACTATGAAAGACAGATAACTGATAATATACATTTATAGTTTGTATATACATACATATAAAACATACTAACACCTAAACACGGAACAAACATATATGTTTTTCGAATCCTCGACCAGGCAGCGCATACTGCAGTGCTACTACCAACTGAACTACGAACCCAACAAAAAAAAAAAACAAATATTTCAAACAACTTTCTTCAACAAATTGAAAGTTTATTTTGATTTCTTAGAATGTCAAGAGCATGGTGGCCCAGGTGTAATCTGAAGGTCGCTGGTTCAAACCAATGTGAGGATGTTCAAAACATTGTGAGGAAACCGGCGTGCCTTAATCAAATATTCGAAGCCATATGACATCTCCTAATCCGGATTGGGCTCCAGTGGTAGATCAAAGCCCATTCACTCTCAATCATCGAGAGTAGGTAGGTCCCAGCGGTGGGTACATTAGAGGCGGAAATGGATAAGGTCAAGAAACCCCTAATATAATGATTACATTCTTTTCACGAGCATGATACTGTTCACAAACAATATCATGTTCTTTATGTCTAGGTACGTATACATCTTGTTATCTTGAGATCAGCACTATCTAAATGAAATTTAAAAACTGGTTCGAAATTGATCCGCTGGCCTTCATTAGCATTTCATTCACAACTTACACAATATTGAGGATCTCCTGGAGCTCAGGACGCGTGACGTCACGGTTGTCAAAGAACTCAGGTACGGCTGCGCGCATCGTGAAGTACATGTCCAGCTTGCGCTTGGTCTTCTCCAGGGAGAACTTACAGCCGCGGAGGAAGGTCATGATGCGCTGGTCATCTAGAAGGGAGAACCAGAATTTCTTATACAATTGCAGGATTTTTTACAATTGCATTGACTGCCTGTTATAATATGTGAAGAAGGAAAATGATTTAGAATTTCATCACCCACTGAACTAGTATAAACTGTGTCTCATTGAACTTTGAATTACTGTCTCACCCAACCCCATACACATATATATAAATATCTGATCAAAAACACGCAAAGCCATCAGTTAACTAAGAACTATATAACTTACCAAACTCATCAGGTAGATGCGGCTCCTTCTTCAGCCACTCCTTGATGTGCGCCAGGTCTGCGTCCCTGGTGTCTACGTTCTCCTTCAGCTCCTCGCGGATCTTCTGCCACATCTCACCAGCGGGCTGTTCTAGCGTCATTTTGGCTGCTTCGACTGGCTCTGGGAATAATTGACTAATTTAATAATCTAATAACCCAACATTCTACACATTTTCTCCACTAGTTATCGCTAAGTAATCTTATTGCATTTAAGTAATTATTTCTACTACTTCAGAGGTGGTAAAAAATTGCTATATGAATACCTATTAAATAAAACAATATCACATAAGAAAAAAAACCCAATTGAACACCTTTTTTTAAGTTTTGACAAAACATAACTGAAATCTCTGGTTCAAAAACTTTCTTTCACTCTTGGGAAAAAGCTAATGCATTTCTTTCAATTCGCGGTAATAGTAATCAAAAGTTATTACTATTACCGCGAAAGCCGCCAATAAAGATGTTTATTAAATAATTTTTAATACGTCTCTTAATTTGCCAATAAAGAGTATAATAGAGTTTGTTATCTGAGAACAAATTAATAATGTAGTGGAGAAAATTAAAAATATCTAAACGCGTTTGGAGTTAAGAGTGTAAAGAGCTAGAAATTTTATAAGAAATATTTCATTATTATAATAATAATGGATTCGGTAATTCAACTTGGTATAAATGAAAGCTTGGCAAATCCTTAATTAACACAAATCGTGATGTTAAAACTGTGGATGGTACAACTTGAATTTAATCAAGTCCAATCTCTTTAACAGTTACCAGTGAAATCAGTTATTTTTCATTGCTTTATCAGCAAAAAGCCGAGTGAAATTTTATAACCCACGAATTCGTGCTCCAAAAGCAGTTTAGTGCATTTTAAACCAGACTTTCTCTTGTCATGCTCTGATGCGATCACGCACTGAGATTCTGCAAAACCTAAGCAATCAATTGTTACCACAAAAAGTATGTGATTGAATTGCGAACTATTTATGATAGCCACGCATTTTGCCGTAATGTTGGTGGTAAGTGATAGTAGGAGCGCTCGTAGCGTAGATTGCTTAGTTGTCTACAGATTATATAAGTTAAGTCGTGTCTTAAGCCGGCTTGAAAACTCAAGACACCAGAGTTGGACAAAAGAAGAAGATGTAGCACGCTTTGTCTAGATATGTGACAGGTATTTTTTATTTATAAAAAAAAGTGATAGTATGACATGTCTTCACCAGCACTCTCTCATTGCTGCACGTGTCTCAAACCCAGACGTGCACCAATGAGTTTTTCAATTGAAAAATTGATGTGCGCTATACCACGTGCTCGAAACGGTGACGGAAAACATCGTGAGGAAACCGGCATGTCTTCGAATCAAAAATTCGACGATATCAATCCGGATTGGGCTGCCGTGGGAGATCAGAGCCCATTGACTCTCAATTATCGAGAGTAGGCTGTTGTCCCTGCAGTGGGAACATTAAAAGGCTGGTACTGTACGGTAAATTGCACCTGTGCGAAGCCGCTAGTTCTATATAGAATGGTACCTACGTCCATAAAAGCATACCTGCGTACAAAGTAACTCTTAATCAAAAGACAATGCTGTTCTAAAAAGGTGTTCAACATATCGAGCAAAACAGTCGAGACGTGACTTCCCGGCGTATCATTATGTCTACCGCTCGTGTAATTATTTGGAAAGTATGAGTATCTGGGTTAGATGGAAAAAATGTCTTTGAAAATTGAAAGCAAAAAGTGGATGAAGCGGTTTTATTATTATAGTTTTGCGAAGGTGGAAACATTTGATGGTCATTTTTATTTGAGAGTTGAAAAGATAATGGATTATATCCAAAGTCAATATACATTATCTCGGATGTATTCTTAAAAAAAAAATACCTGTATAAGTCACTTTATTTAAATTTAATATAAACTATATTAGCCGTGACCCGCGGCTTCACCCGCGTATAACTTAAAAAAAGTGTAATGCTAGATAACCTATAGCCATCCTCATGAATGTGGCTATCAAATACAAAAATAATTTTTCAAATCCGACTGTTCCAGAGATTAGCGTGTTCAAACAAACGAACAAACTCATTAGCTTTATTATATTAAGTATAGTATACGTTTTCATTAAAACTTTTTGATTTTAAGAATCACGAGACACATTTTTTTTAAGTTGAATGTTTGGTAAATAACATAGTTTTTTTGCTATGTTTAAGCACTAGAAAGTTGTCCTATCTTTCTCGTTTGGCTGTGTAAGGGACCAACCAAATTGTCGGAGATTTTCAGCCGTCTGACATGGCTTATTAACTAGTAACACCTAAACGTACCCTCCAATTCATATATCTTGAAACAGGTACTGAAAGTTGGATAAAGATTTCAAAGCAGGTTGTTGACCTAACTTTCTGTTAAGCCACTGCATGATGAAAGTATTAAGATATTTAAATGATTTATACTTCACGCGAAACGTTGCTGTGTTCCAGTAGAAGGGTGTGGGTGCCGGTGACATTACAGGCATATGAGAGGTTACATCCCCGTCGAGTGACGGGTTTTCTCAGTTAAAGAGGATTTTCGTATTACTGTTATAGCGGAAGTAACCACTTAATATTAGGCCTCAGCTAGCTCAGCTAGCTTATGTTATACAAAAAAAGGGTTTCTGTTGAAGGTTTAATATTTAAAATCAACTTCAGTAAATTTTTGTTTGCTTTTTTTAAGCCAATAGTTTTCGTTCATGATCATGTAATGGGCCTTTTGCAGATACTAGACTGATGACTGAAATCATGAAAAAAATTGATTTACTCAATCAATTTTTTTATGATTTTTATCAATCATATTTAAGTTTTAATATTAAGTAGCAAAAAAAAATGAAAACTTTTGTCTTAATCAATCAACTTGCTTTTAATTTTATTGATAGAAGTAAAAGCACGTATATTTTCTTTCATTCATTTTAATAACACTCGAAACTTGTAATCCTACTAATATTATAAACGCGAATGTTTGGATGTATGGATGGATGTTTGTTACTCAATCACGCCAGAACGGCTGAACGGACCTGGATGAAATTTGGCACAGAGATAGATTATAGTATGGAATAGCACATAGGCTACTTTTTATCCCGGAAAAATTAACGATTCCCGTAGGAAGTCCAACCGCGGGGCGCAACTAGTATTTATATAATAATAGTTATTACTCCGTGTAGATGTATGAGCCGAGAGGTTCAAAACAATAAATAGAAACAAAAGGCAGCTCATTAAAATCCAGCTTGCATAAATAATATAGGACTTTGTGCGATTATGCAAGTGCATTCCAAGTGTTAGTACGAACAAACAGCAAATCACTCTCAGCATCCGTTTGGGGTACTTTTAATTAGATATTAAATTTATAATTTAAATTAATGTTAATATAAATTTGATATTCATTTTTGTCGCAAATTAGAGGTGATATCTCAGAAACATGCCGCTACGACATTGGGGATATATTCTTAAAGAAATATAAGGGCAATGCGTAGATGACAAGGAAGTTACTACTATTCATAAGAATAAATAGTGTTACATAGCAAATAGCGCATTGATCTTGGCGTGCATTGACCAGATCTCGGTGAAGTGTAAACAGTTCTAATGCAATTTCTCCTAGTGGCAATGTCCGCGCGACACGCTACTCTATATCTCTATATAGTAATCATAACACTGCAGTATACACATACTGTAAATAGCTTGCTAAAAAAAAATAAGACATGTCTAAATTCAATTGAACACTTTGAAATTCGAACCCGATACTAAGACCATTCTACTGCCAAAATGGCGTTTGGTTTTGGCGCCAGAAATCACCGTCCTGTAATCACCGAAAGCACATTTAATTTCACATCCCTAAATAAATTTTGAAATGAACACTGTTAAAAAACACACTAATTTATTTAGATATGTGAAATAATTATATTAAAAGGAAATATTCACCTTTAAAATGGAAAACTAAGTCACTAGCCAACCTCTCGACTATCAAAACACCGTCACTGCGACGAAACGTGTTGGCTTTTTGGAATAATCCACGTAATTTTTTTATTCGTGGCGCGGGCGATCGCGCACTTTCGAATGCGGGTCGGGGCGTCCGTCTGGGCTTTTTATGATTTCGTCACGGTTTGAACGCGAACGCAACTCTGCTGGGGGGAGGTTTGGGGTATATGACACCGCAGTGGTGGCTGGTCGAGCCCGAGTGCTGGAGATTTTCAGTCCATTGAAGATCTCTACAGTCAAAACTGAAGCCAATACCGTTTTAATTTTTGTCTGTCTGTCTGTGTCTTAGCCGCGCATCACGGCGAAACTACTGAATGAATTCATATGAAACATGGCATGATTTGAGGTACGAGGATACTTTTTATCCCGAAATTCATTCCGGTTCCCATGGGAATGGGAATGAAAGTAAAAATGTATTCTTAGTTGTAATTTATTGACGGTCAAAAAGATAGAGTAGGAAAACTTGTTATTTGTAAATTTCATACAGTTTTTTTCTACTGATAATCAAAACTGATTTCTAATCTGGACTTTCTTTGCTTACTCCTTTTGCATTTTTGGGGTATCTTTGGTAGTATCACCACACGAAACACAATTCGACATATATACTTTTTATTGTTGATCACCGACACAGGATATAGTACATTTAAAACATTCTACATTTAGTTCTGGCAAATCACCAGTCTAGTCCTCTGATATTTTTTCCTAGCTGACATCCCGGGAAATTCCCTCTCGTAATCTTTTGGCAGCCAATCAGAGGCCATAATTTTGACAGACCAAAATTGCGTTCAGAAACGCCACACCACCCCCCTACGCAGACAAGAAATCCATTATTTAAATGGAATTATAACATGCATAAAATCAAGAAAAGATAAAAAAAATTATATGAAAAAAAATATTGTGTTCATATCAGATGTCAAATGGTTTGGAAAAGTGAACCTTTCTACCCGACCGTGTGGTGTACTCAGTAGGTGCATCTGACTGCCGTAATGTCGGTAGAAGTGTTGTGGTACGTTGGGTACGATTAGCTGGTGCAGCCAGAGGATTGTTTAGTGATGTAGTCAATTTATCTGCTGAAGTCGTGAAGTCTTGTTCAATATGTGCTGGCTTAACGCGATCTAAACTTATTTCTACCTCTTTTCCTTTAACATTCAATATTATAGTTTTCTGCTTCCGCTTGATTATTTGATAAGGACCGGTATATGGAGGTTGCAATGATTTTCGGACTGTGTCGTCTCGGATAAATACGTGCGTCGCTATTGGTAGTTCTTTAAAAATGAATGTTTTTGGATGACAATGGCGTGAAGCTGTTGTTGGTCGTAGTTTTGCCATTTTGTTCCGTAGTTGAACTACGAAATCCGTGATATCCTCAGGGCATTGACTTGGTGGTGTTGCAACAACTAGTTCTCCTGGTAGACTCAAAGGTTCTCCGTATAATAGTTCAGCAGATGATGTCTTCAAATCTTCTTTGAGGGCCGTCCGAATACCTAGCAGCACTAGAGGTAATGCCCGGACCCATGTATCATCATGACACATCAGGGCTGCCTTTAGTTGCCTATGAAGTCTTTCTACCATTCCATTGGCGCAAGGGTGATAACTTGTGGTACGGATTCTCGTTGTAGAGCAACCTTGAAGAAGTCTGTGGAAGAGATCAGATTCGAATTGACGTCCCTGGTCCGTTGTTATGATGGCAGGGACCCCATAACGAGCAATCCAACCGTTGGTAAATGTTTCGCACACTTCTTCGGCAGTTATGCCAGACATTGGCCAAACCTCTGGCCAGCGCGTGAACCTATCGACGGCGGTGAGACAATATTGAAAGCCCTTGCTAACTGGCAAAGGGCCTATTATGTCGATATGGACGTGTTTAAAACGACCAGTTGGGTTATTGAAATGACCAAGTGGGGTGCTGGTGTGCCTACTTATTTTGCTACGTTGACAAGGTAAACACGTCTGGGCCCACGATCGGCAATCTTGCCTTATTCCAGGCCAAACAACGCGTTCCGATATGAGTTGTGTCGTGGCTTTGACTCCTGGATGGCTAAGGTTATGAATTTTGTTAAAAATTTGTCGACGGAAAGGTGGCGTTATGTACGGGCGAGGCTTTCCTGTGGACATATCGCATACAATTGACGTGCTTGTTCCTGGCATAATGATTTCTTGTAATTTCAAAGAGGTTTGTCCAGCTAGTAGGATTTTTTTAAGTTCATCGTCCAATTTTTGCGATTCAGATAATGCAGTGTAGTCCGTCTCAACAAAAATAGCTTCAATGCGTGACATTGCATCTGCTACTACATTGCTCTCACCCGTAATGTGCACTATGTTAGTTGTGTACTGAGATATAAACGATAGTTGATTAAGTTGTATAGGTGCTAATTTTTCACGCCGTTGTTTAAAGGCGAAAACGAGTGGCTTGTGGTCTGTGTATACAGTCGTTAGCTGTCCCTCTAATATATGTCTAAAATGTTGCACGCTCTCATAGACCGCGAGCAACTCGCGGTGATATGCTGGCCATTGACTTTGTTGACTATTCAATTTTTTACTAAAAAATGCTATTGGTTGCCATTGGCCTTTCACTTGTTGTTGTAGACAAGCCCCGATCTGCACACTAGAAGCATCTGTGAAAAGTCCTAATGGTACATTGCAAATTGGGTGAGCTAGTAACGTAGCTTCGGCTAGGCTTTTTTTTAAAGTAAGAAAGCATTTTTCTAAATCTGTTGTCCAGGGCACCGGTATGGCGCCTTTTCCTTTTATAGACGTTATCGCGTCGATCAATGGAGCTTGGAGTTCAGCTGCATGAGGCAAGAAACGACGATAATAATTGATCATGCCGAGAAAGCGTCGAAGACCGCTAACAGTTTTTGGCAGGGCATATTCCCGGAGAGTGGCGACTCGTTCCGTGGGAGGTTGTGTGCCTTTAGAATTTATGTTATATCCAAGGAAAGTTACTTGCTTGGCTCCTAAATTACATTTGGTTGGATTAATTACCACTCCATAGTCTTGTAATCGTTGGAAAATTATGCGTAGGTGTTGGGCATGTTCTTCGGTATCGCGAGAGTATATTAAGATATCATCTATATAAGCGAAGCAAAAATCGAGGCCCTGGACAACTTCATCGATAAAACGTTGAAACGTTTGTCCAGCGTTTCTTAACCCAAAAGTCATATACGGGAATTCGTACAGGCCAAACGGTGTTATAATTGCAGTCTTGCATACGTCATCTTCGTGTACAGGAATCTGTTGATATGCTTTTACCAAGTCTAAAGTGCTGAATATCGAAGAACCTGCCAAGTTATGACCAAAATCTCCAATGTGCCTAACTGGGTATCGGTCTGGAATAGTTCTGTCATTCAAAGCACGGTAATCACCGCAAGGTCGCCAAGTGTTGTCTTTCTTTTGAGCCAAGTGTAAAGGTGAAGACCAAGCGCTTTTTGAAGGTCTCGCTGTTCCACATTGTATCATATCATCGAACTCCTTCCTCGCAATTTTAAGTTTTTCTGGTCCAAGACGGCGTGGTCTACAGGATACAGGTTGCCCATCAGTTGTTTGGATGTGGTGCACCGTATTGTGTTTAACAATCCTAGGGAGTCCAGGTGGTCGCGTGATGTTAGGGAATTCTTTGAGGATGGAGTCAAAAGGTGAAATGTTAGTAGTTCCTACTGCCTTTACACTGGGTTGGTCAATGGAAGCGATGATAGCTTGAGCCGAGAGGCCAGTCTTACCATCGAGTAATCTCTGATTTCCACAGTCAGGTAGGAGGTTATAATGGGCTAAGAAATCCGAGCCGATTATAGCAGTTTCAACGTCTGCTATGATGAACCGCCACTTAAAATCACGGCGTAACCCTAAGTTTAGGGTCAAAGTAGTGCCACCGTAAGTCTTAATTGCGCTGCCGTTCGCTGCATTAAGATTGTAGTCAGCCGATCGCAATCGGCTCTGTATAAGCCGGCGAGGATAGCAACAGACATCTGATCCAGTGTCGATCAGAAATTGGCATTTGGACTTAGTGTCAGTTATAAACAGTCGGCGGCTAAAAGGAGGGCAGTCAGCTGCCGCTGCTACTGACTGCCTTTGTAGTTTTCCGCGTATTCCACCCAACTGCAAGGCTTGATACATTTTAAAGCTTTGTTTTGGTAGCTTCTGTGATACCAACATAGCTCGGAGTCCGCGCTTGCCCCGCGATCTCTTGATCCTCCACGACCTCTTGATCTAGACCTACTCCTGTTATATTCTCGTCCTTTTACCGTTAACGCCGCCACTTGTTTTGATAGCTCATCCAAACGGCTTATCAACGTCTGTAGTTCGCTTGATGGTGGCGTCGTGGTAGAAGTGGCATAGACGGCTGGCATTACTGCGATCGGGGTGACTTCTAGAATTTTATCTGCTAAGTCAGTCAGTTTATCCAGTGGAAGATCCGCTTGAGCCGTAATAATGGCTTGTATGTGACTTGGTAGTCGTCGCAACCATAGTTGTCTTAGAATACCCTGATCTTGTAGAATTGTTCCTGCAAGAGAACGGAGATGGCGTAGAAACTGTGACGGTTTTCTGTCCCCTATCTCTTCATCCGAAAGCAGCTGTCGCACGCGCTGTTCTTCTGTGCAGGACAGTCGGCGTATGAGCTCTTTCTTGACCTTTTGATATTTTTCTGTTTCAGGGGGATTAGTGATAATGTCTTCTATTTCTGCGGCATGCCTAGTGTCTAACTGTGATATAACATAATTGTATTTTGTTGAGTCAACAGTTATGCCTGCTATCTCGAATTGTGCCTCTATCTGAGCAAACCACACGGCTGGCCGATCTGCCCAAAAGGGGGGTAACTTAACAGAAACTTTGGACACATGTGGCATAGGAGTGGTGGAGTTTGTGGGACTACTTTGTACAATCCTGGAGAGTTGCTCTTGTAAGGAAGCATTGTTCTCCTTTATTATTTTCAGTTGAGCCTCAATCTCTTCCATTGTTTTATAAAATTATGTTATTTGACAGCAATCAAACTATTATTATATTAACAAAAATATTCTTAAATAATAAAGAATGAGAAAAAAAAATATTTAGGTACCCTAAGAAAAGTAAGAATTTTCACAATAAACACATGTATATGCTGATCTAGAAAAATAAAGAATTAAAAGAAATATACATATATATACTGTGAAAAAGTCAAAGATTAAATTCTATGTTATTTTAATACAACATTAGTACCAATATACTAATTTTAACTATCTGTAACCCAAGTGGCTCTGTTCAAGCAATGCTGTTTACTATACACAATTAGATAATATTACTGAGATTAAAATGATTCTAATTCTGAAAATTTTTATATAAACAGTACAGTATATTACAATATTTTGAGTTTAACAACCTCTTGGTAACTTACTAACTTAAAATATTTTATAAAATGCTAAGAGAGAGAGAAAACAAAAAAGAAATGTAATGAACCTTTCCAATAATATCTTCAATTTATACTGTATTGAATTATATTAGCACACTGTCATACAGCATCCCGTTTCAATTATTCAAATTATTAGTAAGATTTAACAAATTCAACTGCTCACAAAATAAATAAATATTAAAATTAATAACCACACTTGAAAATTGAATATGAACTAGGTAACACTGAGTTTAGCGGACAGTAGTAAACCTATGGTACGGATAGAGTTCTCCGAAGGTTAAAATAAAAATGGAATGAACTGACCGTTTGTTCTGATGGATGTTACTTGTCCTGCAATGTCAGGTATGCTGCTGTTGCTTCTGTTGATTTGATGGTAGATGCAATGTCAGGTATGCTGCTGTTGTTTCTGTGTATTGGTGGTAGATGTTGGTACAAGGTGCCGATGCTGTGGGGTTGTTGTGGTGTTTTTTCTTTCGTTGGTTTATATCTTGGCGTCGAAACGTGTTAGAAGGACTCTTGTTGCGTTTGATTACTGTCGTATAATGACGGACGAGGGTGCGCAGGAGAAAAAAAATAATTTTCTTGATGAATATCCGACGCTCTGGTTCTTTATGAAAAACTACCGTAGTACTTTGCGTCTTCTTTAGGGGTCACCACTTTGGGGTATCTTTGGTAGTATCACCACACGAAACACAATTCGACATATATACTTTTTATTGTTGATCACCGACACAGGATATAGTACATTTAAAACATTCTACATTTAGTTCTGGCAAATCACCAGTCTAGTCCTCTGATATTTTTTCCTAGCTGACATCCCGGGAAATTCCCTCTCGTAATCTTTTGGCAGCCAATCAGAGGCCATAATTTTGACAGACCAAAATTGCGTTCAGAAACGCCACACATTACTTATCATGTTGATAGTGCTGAAAAATGTTCATTGGGTCATCCATGTACTATAACTGCGACACAGCTCAAACTCGCAACCCACCCGAATTATAGTGACCGAGAAAACTATGCGTCATAGTAATCGTGTACCTAATATGTGAAATGATATCTTGCGTTCGCGGAAGATAATCTGTCGGATTCATTAAAATTTTTGCAGTCATTGTGTTGTTCTTGACTTGCCTACTAAATCCAATTAGGTATTAAGCATGGATCTTAATAGATCGTTTGAGTTAAACAACTCTCCGCCTGCCACTGCCCAGGCGGAGAGTTGTTTAACTCAAACGAAACTAACTAACTGTTATGCATGACCGTTTGAACTGAGCCGTTCCGTGCTTTGACAGCTATTCTAGTCGATAAGCCATGTCGGTGGCTTTCTGGTGGCTTATAAACTCCGATGCCAGAGTGGTGTCAATATGGATGGCGAATCACACAATAAAAAAAGAATCAAATTATGTTCATGTAAAAATAGATATATACTTACGCAATAATTCTTTATTGCAATGAAAACAAGAACATCGGCGAATTTAATTCTATTTAGCATTCATTGTCAAAATGAATTAGCGGGAAAGACTACTTTCATTAAAATTATTTTGACACGACCAAACTTATTTCTTGGCGCCAAAAACAACTGTCAAATGTTGCTCACTAGAGCGGCCAACCGCCACTAGAGATATTAATTTCGAGTAGTCTGTGCAGAAACTGGCGCCCAGAAGGGATCAGAGTTATCAACCTACTCCAGGTTATCAATTCGGCTGGTTTTTTTTTCAGTTTTCCGTCATTTGTCCACCCTGTTTTTTATTTGAAAAGATGAAAGAGTTGAAGACGGTTTTTTATTTTTGTTTTTAAATCAGTCACTTTTATTTTGTTCAACTGATCAAACGGCGTCAAACTCCCGCGCATCGGGATCATCTCAGTTCATTGCTCCAGTCATGGAAAAGACATCAACGCGCATTAATACTTTGTCGTGACCAAAAATAGTGATTAGTTTATGCTCTGTGGTCGTGACTTTGTGGCCTGTCGGGGTAATTACAGTGTCACACACAATGCCATTTTTATGCTATTCATATAATATTCTATTAGCCCAAGATCCGACTGCGAGATTACTATGTTCATCAAGTTTTTAATCTATATTATTAAGCTATCACTTCGCAGCCTTAGACCTTTTTTTTTCCGTGGGGAAATGCAGTCGCATACCGCTCTGCCACGGGGAGACAGAGCGGTTATGTGGGACTAGACCACTAAAACTCCACGATGTCCTCCTCTGCCGCTTAGTGGCGGGAACACGGGAACGTTGTAACGGGAGCCTTAGACCTGGCTGCCGAGAGGTAACTAATATTATTTTATTTTTCAAGTTACCGAGATATTTACCATGATTTGTGAGTTTTCTTGACTCCAGATGTTTCGACGCAGTTTCATGCGTCATGGTCCCAGGTAAACAGAAGTCTTTGCGATGGGGTGTGCGCATCATTGACAGACATATCGATCTACCCTCTTTGTAACTCGAACCATGATTCATAATCATGATTGTTTTAAAATTTATAAAATTATTTTAATTTGTAACACTATCAGCCACTTTTGGATAAGCAAAAATACGATCCCCCCATAATTAAATATGAAAAATTGATTTCGATTAAAAATTCTATGAACTAGTAATCTTGCAGCTGGATCTCGGGCTATATGGATAAAGTTATATAATTATTTCGTAAGTGTTTTTTTTTTAACTAGTTTTTGTGCGTTTTTTTTGTAACTATTTTAGTTTTTGTCTTTGAATCACGTATTCCGAAATACAAGGGTTCGATTCTCGGAACAAAATATTCTTTCGCAATTTGAAAAAAAAAAAAAACCTGCTTTTTTAACTTTACGCTAAGTTGTTACCTCCGCCCATAACAATAGCTACACGAAATAGCTCCTCCAACCCAAGTAGCATCCCGTTGCACTCGTCACCGACACAGGGATGTTACGTCTCATGCACCTCCTTCTCAGGCGTCCACACCCTTCCTGCTTGTTATCTGCCGCTGCTTGGCGGCAGATAACTAGGAGTGGAGGCAGTACTAGACAAAGTTAGCACAAGTTCTACTGCTACTTTTAATTCCTTACTCAGGGGGTACGTGTACATAATGTTGAGAACATTATGTACGGACGCGAGCAATTGGACCCCCTAAAATACTCTAATAAAGTCGACCAATTAGTCCCCGAGTCTAAATGGGATGGAAAAAAAACAGCTAGACAGATTTTGACCGATAAAGCATGGTGGTACCTGGTGGGCCCTGGTCAATATTAGCCAAACACCACTCCAATCAAACCAGCGTTAAAGACAGACAGACATAGCCGTATAAAGTGTAAAGTATACACTTAAAGTACATTGAGATTTGTTCAAAATATATTTACAGCGTTAAACTTGTTTTTTAACAAACTCAAAAAAGAGGGTTTCATTTTGGCTGTATGGTTGTTCCTTTCGCACCACCCGGGGGACTTGTGCACAGAGGTGCGCGAGCAACATGGATCCCTACCTTATGTTATAAGGTAATTACGTAATAAAACAATAAAATACAAAAATAAATATCTTTATCGCATCAAACGCTGACAACCAATCAACCCTTTTCAATGTTAGGGAAAAAATACTACGAAAATTGCTATAATACTAGATTTTCCTTGAAAGATTTATATATTTTGCCTGATGTACAATATTTTATAGATGTTAAATATAGTTGATTATACATCATTGTAAAAACAAAATTTCTCTCAAATAAACTCGTGAATATAATATACTTCGAGGAGTAGCAAACGATATAATATAATATATTATATATTTAGGATTAAACAACCATTCTTTCTGAATTTAAGAGGGTACTTGCCCCAGAATGTGCATGAAATAACTGTTTTGCCAACGCTACTACAATGGCCGAAATAATTTCGGTTGCAAAACTGCAGTAGTGTGCGGAAAGCGAAAACCACTGTGACCATAATGCTTAGCGGAAAGTTTGACACAGTAAAATAATACAGTAGCTCAATAGCTCCGTCCTTGACGATAGATTTCCATGTACGTGTCAATTTATATACAAATACAAATACATTTATTATGATCCAAAAAATAAATTTTACAATAACAATACAATACAATAGTACAACAATATTTTTTAAAATATTGTTATATAATTAATAAAATATACATTACATGTACATTCAAACGTTATTTTATCTTTTAATTTATTTTTGTAAAAAGTTCTTGTCCGCGAGATAAACGTCTACACACTCATACCCCTGCACTAGGATTCCTTGTGTCGCAAATGGCATGAACAAACGCAGAATCATACGACAAACACCCAAGATCCGAATCTTCATACACGCACACAAAGTGTGCCCCAGCTGGGCATAGAACCCGGGATTTCTCGAAGGCAAAGACCAAGTAAGCTATGGAGCCGTCAACGTTTTAGTTTGAGTTTACTAAGAAAAAATATCGAGTAAGTTAACTAATAAAAGCTATAACTTATTACTTTAAACAAGGAATTGTTGTACTTATATTCAAAAGAATTCCATGCTTGCTTGAAGAATATATCAATATATCTTATTATTTTAAACGAGCAGTTTAAAGTAATAAGATATATTGATATATTTCGCTCGGAAACAGCTTTAACGATTTAAATGTTTAGATAGAGTTTTGCTGTTTGCCTATATAAAAATAATCAGAATACCGAGCGAATCTCGGTCGCCCAGATATTTAATTAAGTTGAAGTACTGTTATACATTTACAATGTGGTTTGTGCCTCGTTATGACTCATGAGTCATCATCGCATCGTACGATGCCTTACCCCAGTTCTGGTTGTGCGTGTCCATTGTACCACGACTTTATAGTTTCTAATTTATTATCAAGCAGTGAAGATTTTGGGTATGCGCGTAAGGCTTGGGCCTTCTTTGGGAAAGACCTAAGTTTGTATTTTTTATGGGTGGCGGAATACACTTAATATTAGGTGAGCCGTCTGGTCGTACCGTCACTTTAGTAGCCTAATAAATGGGGTCCATATTACTCGCGTCCATAGGTGAGTTATCTCAAAGTCCGTCGTGTTCCTCGCGTGGCGCGAAATGAGTAAGTAAGAAAATAAAAAGAGGGAGACAAGAGAAGAACTGGAGTTGGTACGCAGATGTTAAGTAGTTACACTTCAGGGAGAACTTTCAGCTCCTCCTGTGACTTTAGTGAAATAGATATATGTACAAGTTTAAATTTATTGGAGTTCTTAAATCTAAATCCAAGATAATGCTTCAAACTTACCTTTTTTATAGAAGGTATATCTAAGACAGGTAAGTTTGGAGCAATAATATCTAATTTAAGTTTAGCTACAGGCTCGTTGATGTGTATCAATCTTAAATAATAAAAATATATTCCTGAAAAAAAAAAAAGTTTTTATTTTCTCCATTATTGGACGTAAATCAATTTTGCATTAACCTATAAGTGTCGTAAGGCGTAAACTATATTCATTACTGTTTTTAAGAGCAGAATATCGCTCAGATGTGCCACTTTACAGTTCGCGTGCGTGGTAAAACCCGGACGACAAAACGCGTATAAAGTATAATATTGGAAACACGTGCAGTGGAAACAGAGTAAACCATTATTCTTTCGAAATGTTCTTACACCGATGTTAGTTATCAACATCAACTAAAATTGAGCAAAACACTAAAAAATATGTACTAGATGATAAGATTATAAGAAATAAACATTTCGTGTTACACTCAGATATGAAATTACATACTCTCAAAGAGAAATCTCTATAAATTATCTCAACAAGAATGAATGAATGAGTGAATGAATTATCTTCATTGTACACTAGCTGGAGCGTGGTGGCCCAGGGGCATAGACGCCGACTTTCAATCTGAAGGTTGCTGGTTCAAACCCCCACGAGCACCAATGAGTTTTTTCACTTAAAAAAATTTATGTGCGCAATACCACGTTCTCAAAACGGTGACGGACAACATCTTGAGGAAACCGGCATGTCTTAGAACCAAGAATTAGTCGAGATGTGACATCTACCATCCACTCTCAATTATCGAGAGTAGGCCAGTGTCCCTGCAGTAGGAACATTAGAGGCTGGTACGGGGTACTGGTACGGGGTGCTGACCAGACTGATGCTTTCCTGTCTCAATTCACCATTTGACAATCGGCTGTCAAACGTAGTGGCAAAGTTCTATAGTTATATTATAGAAAAATGTACTTTCAGTTCTTCCCGATTTTCGATTGTTCCCATGAATTTTCGAAATAAATTATTTGTTAAAAAACAAGTGATTGATTTAAAAATCGAAAACAAAAACATTTTCAATACTTTCATCCCTTATCAGTCTATGGGGGTTTATCATACTATTTTAAGAAACAAACTTGCAAATCAGTATACAACGGGCGAAGAAAAATGTCACGGAAAAGAAATATACGCAAGTTCGATTGCTTGGGTGATATTGATTCCAGTTATTTTAATTTTACTACCAAAGTATTATATTGTATTAAAGCAATTTTAGTGAAATTTATATGGGACCAATCAGAAAGCATTTCCATTTTAATCTCTTTTGATTAATTATTTAATTTTAATTGCAATTAGCTCATTAAATTTAATATGCGGAGAGAGTAAATAACAGTATAACGCGAGCGAAATTGTTATTTTCGCTAACTTAACTGCAAAAAGTAGCTAACTATTTGAAACGAATAATAATATAGAGAGTGTGGTGGCCAGGGACAGACGCCGGCTTTCAATCTGAAGGTCGCTGGTTCAAACCCACACGAGCACCAATAAGTTTTTTCACTTGAAAAATTTATGTGCGCTATACCTCGTTCTCGAAACGGTGAAGGAAAACATCGTGAGGAAACCGGCATGTCTTAGAACCAAAAATTCGACGACATGTTACATATACCAATCCCGATTGGGCTCCCGTGGTTCACTGTCAATTATCGAGAGTAGGCCGGTGTCCCTGCAGTGGGAACATTAGAGGCTGGTACGGAATCATTCAGTAATCGTAGTCGGTGTCGGAGTTTCCAAGCTGCCCGAAGGCCTCCTACATGGCTTATGACGGGTATAGCCGGCACCGACATCTTAACGGGCTCTCCGGTTGGAAACGGTCACCCATCCAAATAACGACCGAGCGGTTAGTAGCTTACTTGGATGACCTGTAAAGAACATCCATGTTAATCTACTTTACTTGGATGTTCTTTAACTTAACTTAATTACTAAGTTAACGAAATGGCTTCGACGGGACTTTCACTGGCAGATTGCTGGTGTTATAAGGTAAATAAGAGCTAGGGTAACGCGTAAAAAAAATAATTTCATGTGGACGAGGTAACCAGCAAGTAATTATAAAAAAAAAAAAAATTGGTGGTACGAGAAAAGTTCCGCACCACTTAATTTTTTTTTTAATTGCGTTGAGGCTCTTGCTAGTCCAAATGGCGCATATTTGGACTATAATTACAAGTGTTTATTACTATAATGATTGGCATTGCTTTGTTTATGATTTTAGATAGGACTGATGCGTATGCGCAACCGTTGCTAAATTCGGAGGTGCAATAACTTATTCGCTTGCTACAGTTTTTCTTTGGTGTGTCCATGTTTGTTTGCGTTAGAAAACTTACCATATCGTTGGTCAAAAACAATATTGGTTGGTTCGTTTGGAACTACCAAAATTTGAAGTTTTGATTAATAAATGGTTTAGATTTTCGTAGACTTCAATGTTACTTTTTAAAGTTAATTATGCCGTTTTCAGACAGTTTCATTGTGTGATAACAAAGATTTAGGTATAATCTGTAGTTGTTCTAATGATTACAACTATTTTTCGTAAGTGCAATAAGTTGTTTCCTTATCAATTGGAACTAAATAGATCTTGCGATTCCCCAACATTCTGTATTCGTTATTTTTCCCTGCTGACATTGTATCGTTCGCTGCTCATTTGATGCTCACGTCATTTTAGGATCGGAGGTGTGGGCAAAAAAAAAATATTGCACTAAAGTTATTTATTATTATTATTATTTGACGTGACTCAGGTGACGGGCGCAAAACGACTTGGGTCTTCTTATACTTACGTCTGAGGAGCTAAGTCGTGTTATTGATGTCGTAGCGGTGGTGCCTAACATCAGGGGCCAACATCTCGTCCCGTCACTTTGAGACAAAAAAAAAGTCAAGAGTTGTTGGCTTTTTTTTTATTATTATAATAATAATAAATCTTTATTTGGAACTGTTAGAAGGCACTTATTTTACAAAATGGAAACGGTGCTACCTGCAAAAGTATAAAAAGTGTGTCGCAGATATTATATTTTTTATAATATTGGTTTTAAATTTTTTTTTTTTATATTTGTCCTAATTTTTCCCAGAACAGTGGTCATATTAGTACTTTATTAGTGCGTGAAACGTTGCGTGTAGTCAGTAGCGCACCATGCCCCAAAACGGATAGCAAATACCCATTATCACCCCTAATGCTTTGACTTAAAGTCCACAGGTTGACCTTTGAAGATTCTATCTACATACTCAGTTATTATTGTGAAAACTGCGGTTAAACAATTTGTAATTGAGAAATATCAATTAGTATCTTCAATGAAGTTCTGTTTTTATTTGCTATATTAATGTAAGAATACAAACATGACACTTATTTTCCAGTTGCTCGCGTCTGTAAGTGTGTACCTTTTGATTCCTTACGCGTACCCCCATGGGCGGGGGTCGCCACTTACCACCAGGTGGGCCCTGAGTTGGTTCCGTCACTTATTCACAAACGACAGGTCTGATAAAAAAATCGAAGTACACACTTCAATAAAGTTTTTCTTTTGATCTTGGTAATTGCTCGTTCCGTATTACGGAACGATCTGAAGGTCCACCTGATGTGGTTACCTCCGCCTATACCAACAATTTCTTAGAGGTGATAAATTGAAATTTCTATGGACCAACTGGCAGGTATATCAAATAAAAAAAGAACCATTCAAATTTGCTTAACAAATGGCAAATATCGAGTAACAAGACACACAAATAAAACACAGCCGAATACACAGGAAACCAGTTCACTGATAGAATGTGAATGTGAACGTCAACTTTTTCAACCCTTATTTCTCGCTCTTAAGCCCTTAAAATGATAGGGTTGTCTAACCCTATCATTTTAAAAAGAAATATCCAAATCGGTCTATCATGAACGCAGAAAAAGGCACAGGAAAACAAAATGCAATTTCGTTTACTTAGATCACATACTTTTGCAATGAAAACCAAATAATTTAACCTCGAATCGATGATAACCTTTGGAAGGTGGTTGAAAATTAATAACTATTTCTGTTGCTCCTTAGTTATTATACAAAGTAATTTGTCACGGGTCAGAAAATACCAATTAGCTGAATTAGGTTAATTATGACGGCTAGTGAAACGAGTAATTAGCACTTGCTTGGCATTACAGCTTAATTGGTAGCTGTGCTTTCTGCGCTGCGTTCCTTTGTCTCCTAGACAACCTTTGTTAGACGAAAATAGGTGATGGTTCTGTCTCTGTTTATAAATTAAAGCTATACTTAGCTTGAGGCTAGATGGCGCTGTGTAAAATGTTCTTGAATAAATGCATAGTTCATACAGCGATATCTTATTTATGTGGTGAAAATAACAAACGACCTGACGGCCCACCTGATGTTAAGTGGTCACCGCCACCCACAGACAACAATTACACGACATAGGTACTCCCAGACGTAAGAATGAGAAGTCCAAGTCGCAATGCGAATGCACCGCTGCTTGGCGGCAGATTACCGGGTGACCATTCATTATTTTTCTGATCGAACTTTGCACAAGTTCTACTGCTACTTTTTGTATCTCCTTTAGCAACATCCAGAGGGTATGTGTAGGGATTCTGAGGTTACTCTTCTACGGACGCGAGCAGCAAGGGCCCCCAAAATATAAATATATCTTTCATGTTTGACGGAAAATATTTACCACCACCCATGGACATCTGCAATCTCAATACGCTGCCCGGCCTTATATAGTTATATATTTCGTATATCACCTCCATTCACTCTTACTGTCTCCGAGGGGTTTCTTGTCTGTTTCTTCCCCTCGGGTTGGTCGGTTAGGGTTGGAACAGGCGTAAACTTAACAAATAAGATTAGCTTAAACATGAAAACTAACTGTAATTTGACATATCCGTGTGCATGTAATGTGCCTGGGGAGTTCCTGTGACACGTTATATGCTCACGAATATGTGTACATGCATGTGTAAAATTTGACGTGTCCAAATGATACTTGAGATCTAAAGGAATAAATGAGTTTGAGTTTGACTTTCTTGCTTGACTATAGAAGGCTCTATCTCTGCTCATAAAGATATAAAACACACATACTTATGCGACTATTAGAAACATAAAAATAAACTCGTAAAAGTAGTAGTTTAATATAATTTATGCGGTTTAATGTTCCTCGGAAACAGCAAAATCCTTTCAGCTCTTCCATCATTACATTGAGCATAATTTTATGCAATTTTTCCACTTCAAAGTTTAAAATAGAATCGTGATGGCGCGCTCCGCCATTTTGTACTCATGCTTGTCTCCAAGCGGTCTGCAGCCTTTCACCGAACGCGAAGCAGGGATGTAGCCAGTGAAAGATATATTTAGTATTTCCTGTTATACTTATGGACATATATCACGGCGCCATCTAGCCCCAAGCTTGTACTATGGAAACTGGAGATAATCTAGCCCCAAGCTAAGCATAACTCATACTATGGGATCTGGATATATTTTTTTTTATTATTACCTAAAGATTTGAATATAAAATTAACTTAAGCGTAGCAAAGATCAGGCAAATAAAATAGCAAATCACGATTAAAATAGCGAATCAAAGGATCTTAAAATTATTAAAAAAAAAATTATATGACATGCCTCTACATATTTATGTACGTACCTACCTACTTGAGTGGAACTAAGTGAGTACACATTAATTTATTATAATTATTGATATAGTTAACACAAGCCATGTTTATGTAAAAAAAAAACATCTATTGCAAATGTGTGTTTATAGTGTACTTATTGGTTTAAAAATAAATAATAATTATTATTAGTTTCATATGTGCTAATAACTAAGAACAATAGATATTCAACTACCGTCCTTAATACAGCTCTGTGGGAGTGCACTCACCAAAATTGCACGCCATTTTGCTTTATTTATCTCTCTGCTAGCTCATTTCTGTTCCCGTTAGGTTTATTTGCAACCTAAGAGACTAACTAGCAAGCTATAGAGCGGAAAATAAGTGCTTTCTTCAGCTTTGTAAATGAAATTAGTGACTATATGCAAAGCCAAGACCACGACTTAAATTTGGTCGTGGTAATAGTTTTCGTGCCCATAATAGTCACAAGTCACAACCCGTTGCACCCGTCTTCCTAGACGGGGAGCTTACGTCTCATGCACATGTGATTTCGGTACGAAAACATAAAAGCAACTTCTACAGTGAGTAGAACTTAATCTTATCGTACACCAATAATCGGACAACCGAATTCGTAAATTTTTTGGCAGAAATGAATGCCCAAATATGTTGTTTGTTTTTCTTTTGTGACCGTCAATGATTCATAAACTTATTCACGTGACAATATAATAACGTAAAGTAATGTAGTAACGTTGTACTTAATACTAGTGGAATCTTCAATATCTACGTTTCAAAATTATTACTGTGGAGATTAGGATTATAGGACAGTATGGACTCACTTCGTTCGCACCTATGTCTGTAGTTTGCTTCACGTTACTCTGTGCTGCCTTTAAGAAATAAATCGATAAAATGGCATAATGATACCGGCTTCGACCGCTGTTTGGCCTCGTTGAAAATAATATGAGCTATTTTCTCTAAACAGATATTTATGTTACTGTTTTATTGCTATATTTTTTATTATCACTACATAGTATAAAACAAAGTCGCTTTCTCTGTCCCTATATCCCTATGTATGCTTAAATCTTTAAAACTACGCAACGGATTTTGATGCGGTTTTTTTTTAATAGATAGAGCGATTCAAGAGGAACGTTTATATGTAATACACTAGCAACTCGCCCCAGCTTCGCACGGGTAGTTTCTGATACGACACTGATGCTCTACTAACCGTGCGAAGCCGGGGCGGGTCGCTGGTTCTTTTATAAAAACGACTTAAAAAGGAGAAGGTTACTTAATCGGTTATGTTTTATTTTTAGTTTTGTTTCTTCGACATTTATGCGACTTCAGTTTTCAGGTGGCAGTGTTTTTGTCTGTTACCTCAGTTCTCCGTCATTTATGAATTGATTTTGAAAATTCTTGTTTTATTTTAAAGGATGTGATTTCAGGTTGGTCCCATGAAAAAATTATTAAAATCGGTCAAATAGTTTAGCTGTTAAATCAAAATAATATGTCATCCAAGTAAATGAACTTGCGTATTTGCTTTCCTGTGACTTTTTTCTTCGCCCCGTGTATACCGATTTGAATGTATTGTTTTTAAATTGTTAGGGTGTACCCTCTGAATGAATGGATGAATTAATGAATGAATGAATAAAAGCTTATTAAAAAATATCATGCTATATTTGGGACAACGGGCGGTCTTATCGATGAGAGTGATTTCTTCCAGACAACCCTGAGTGCGAGAAGAGAGTATTGAAGTCGAAAGTAACTGGTTTAATCCAAAAGTCAGTTACTTGTTTATGTGTTTAAAGTATCGAAACGCAAGTTAGGTCATCTGCGCTGTGTTCATTTACTCAGGACTAGAAATAGACTAGAAATAGATGTTTCTTCTGTCTCTAGGTGTAAATGAAAGCTATACTTAGTTTAAGGTCTAGGCTGTGTCAAAAATGTTCTTGAGGATACATCCGCACAATTCACTCAGCGCTATCTTATATATTTTTGATATTATAGCGAGCAGACAACGGCCCATAAACAATAAAAATACGACTAAGGTTCTCCCCTGATAAGACCCTAGCCTCATCACGTTGCGCATCATGGGGATGTATGGTCTCCGTACCAGCCTCTAATGTTCCCACTGCAGGGACACCGGCCTACTCTTGATAATTGAGAGTGAATGGGCTCTGATCTACCACCGGAGCCCAATCCGGATTGGTAGATGTCACATGTCGTCGAATTTTTGGTTCTAAGACATGCCGGTTTCCTCACGATGTTTTCCTTCACCGTTTCGAGAGCGTGGTATTGCGCACATAAATTTTTCAAGTGAAAAAACTCATTGGTGCACGTGTGGGTCTGAACCAGCGACCTTCAGAATGAAAGTTGGCGTCTGTGCCACCACGCTCTCTTACGTACGTACGGTATGTACGGTCTCATGTGGCTGTAATTTCACCGGAAAACAGCAGACGGTGCATCACTTAATGTGGTAGCAGTACTTCTACGGGTGAACTTGGCACAGCTACTACTTTGGGGGCTCTGAGGGAACCTACAGCTTGTTTGCCAGTTCTTGTTAATGCCAAGGGGTTTCTTGCCTACTTCTTCCTCTCGGTTGGTCAGTTAGGGTTGCACATGCGTAACGTAACAAAAAGACTAGATAAATACTGAACATTTATTTGACATTTGTTGTTTCAGTTGCTCGCGTCCTTAGTGGGTGCCCTTTGATACCCTACAAGTGCCCCCTGGGTGGTGAATGGGTCTTTTCATAGTTTGGTCGGGGAGGACCAAAGTTGTATTAATGTTGTTGTGGGCGGAAGAAACCATTTAACATCAGGCGGGCCTTTAGCCTTTAATAACTCTGAAGAGTTTGTTTGTTTGAACGCGCTGTCGAGAATTACCAGTCGGGTTTGAAATATTCTTTATGTATATGATAGCTATATTCATCTATCTAGCATTACGATAGTTCTTGGTTAGCTTTAAATATTGATCTTTGTAAAGTAAGTCGGAAGAAAAAGCACTATGGAACGGCTTTATAATTATACGTAAGTACCATCCACTACAAAGATATTAAGTCTGCTCTTAGTGATTTCTTTAAGTTGCACGTGGGTGAAACTGTTGGCCACAGCTAGTATGTTTTATATCTAAAAAAAGTTTTCCTAAAATCTATTCTATCGGTCATCTGGTTCCCATAGTACAAACTATGATTATCTTGGAGCTAGATAGCATTGTGTTAAGGTTACCATGAATTATTTTTTCTAATTATTAACTTCAAAAAAGTAACTTGCATGTTTAATGCGCGATTTCTTCACCAATTATGGAAAGATGTGGACGATTATTTTTTAAATCTGATAGAAGGTATCCCATAGAAATTTCTCGAAGAAATTTCAACCCTTTAGTCTTAAAATAAGTAATTCAAAGTATCAAAGTCAGTTTATTAAATTTTTATAAATCAGTCAAGTATATTTTATCTACGTATACATCCGTATCTGTATGGATGCGTCTGTGTTATCACAGGTTACCCATGGTTTCTGCACTGTGGCGTACAGGGTACGCGGAGTCGGGGAGGGGCTCTTTACACCCTTGCCCGGGAACGGGCCTCCTGGCAACGTTCGAGAGGGTCACTGGTGAAGTTCCTTTTGGAAAGCCCAGATACCCTCGAATGCGGTGGTCGGCCACCGGAGGGGTTTAGTTCGGGTAAAAGTACCACATAACTCGGTTGTCCCCCCCAGGGCAGCCGATGTCACTGTTGCAGATTCCCCTACGTCAACAAAAAAAAAAGGTATGCCAAGGTTTGCTGTTCTGACCGCGGGAACCCAACGCGTGACTGTTTGTGCAAAATTAAGCAAAGTCGCAATGGAATCTGGGGGAGTTTCTGGCGAAATCACATTATCAGGTACACAACTAGCTCCCGATACCTAGTACTTTTCTAGATCAATAGTAGGTACATTACTTGTAGATAGTATACTATTTTTTATTCTAAGTTATACCTAACAGAAATTCAGGTACTCAAAACTGTAAGATTGTACGTTGATGATAATTGAAGGCTATTGCGTAGCTTCAAAACTTGTCTGAAGATATCTTGAAAGTTCTAAACGAGCCATACAACCCATCATCTAGGTCATCCTTATTGAGAGATTTGCAAGAATGAGTTCTAGTAAGCATGTCATAAGAGCCATAGGTCTTCAGGGTCCTCATGGCGCTCCGGTGTCGGGTTCTCGCCCTTACTTCAGGTCTTAGATCCGTATTGTAGAATTTCCTCTCCTCAGATTGCAGCCATTTTGAGTTTGATAGCAGTTTCTTTGTCCATTCGTCTGTGGAAATACAGAATTAACGTACAGTTTACACACTCATACTCCTGCACTAGGATTCCCTTTGTCGCAGGTGGCATGGATAAACAAAGAGACACAAGTTGTACCCTATGTTTCCTTACACTAAACTACTAAAATACTGCCTCCACACCTGGTAAAATGCCGCCAATAGGCGGTACATTCGCATTGCTGTGCTCCGGAGGAAGGGTGTGGATGCCGGTGAAATCATAGGCGCATGAGACGTAACATCCCCGTCATTGGGTCTTCTCATGCTTCGGTTAGGTAGGACCTAAGTCGTATAGCTGTTGTTATTGGCGGAGGTAACCACTAACCAGCAGGTGGGCCTTCAGCTCGTTCAGTCACTTAATAAGAATAAAAAAATCTCACTAACCATTGAGGTCCTTCATAGCTCCACCCTTCCCTCCATACTCATAAGGCAATCCTTCAACCGGGTAGTCTTCCAGGTCAAGGATTCTATCAGCTCCGCCGTGGATGTGGATTATCTTGCGTCTCCAAGGGTACAGGCCTATATGCAGCAGTAAGAGGGAGACGGTCTTCAGTCTCTCTGTGTTTATGATATGGATTTCTGTGAAGCGGTGGGGGTAGGCGTTCTGGGGACAAAAAATGGTATGTTACTATTATATATTATAATTTTATTTATTATCAACATTAACACACTTATATCTCTGCACTAGGATTCCCTGTGTCGCAGATGGCATGGAAAAACACAGAAATACCCAAGACCCGAGAAAAAACTTTATGCCACCACACAAAGTGTGCCCCAGCTGGGAATCGAACCCGGAACTCCTCGCTTCGAAGGCAGGGCTACTACCAACTAAGCCACGGAACCTTCTACCAAAACTTATAGAAAATTTTCATCTGTTGCTTCACACAGCGTGTAGGCTCAAATTATGAGACGATCTATACGCATCAGACGTTACATCACCGTTACGGGTGACGGGTGCAACGGATTGCGACTTGGGTCTTTTCATATTTCGGTCGGGGGAGGACCTGAGTCGTATTGTTATGGGCGGAGGTAACCACTTAACATCAGGTGGGTCTACAGCATAAGTGGATTATATTCCGAATAGAACACGGAAGACTTTACGTAGATTAATATAGCAATGACCAGTAATTTTTTTTGACTTGAATTATTAAATTTTCCTATCATAGGTGGAAGCAATTCAGAAAAATGATGGTCTCAAAATCAGGGGATAGAGTTTGATGCTGCAGCTACATAAAATTTAAAAAAAATACGTTTACACACTCATACCTCTGCACTAGGATTCCCTGTGTCGCAAATGGCATGGACAAACACAGAAACACAAGACAAACACCCAAGAACAAACTTCATGCTCACCACACAAAGTATGCCCCGGCCGGGAATCGAACCCGGGACCCCTCGCTTCGAAGGCAGGGCTACTACCAACTAAGCCACGGAGCCGTCGAATCATATCTATCATCAACATTTAAAATTTAATTACTCCACTCGATAGCTAAACGATCAAAATATTCGTGAAGTTCAGTGAGTACTGTGACGCATCGTTTGCGATGGAGGGGGAATCATCGCCATTTTGAGCGCTTCATCACATAATGCCCGTTAACGAACACGTATTCACGTAAAACACCGGCCGTGTTCACGACACACCTACACCCATTTGTTTTTTGACCCGTTATCAATATTGCTTTTGTATCTACAAATTTATGTCAGTTAATAGCTACTGAGTTTGAAAAGACAATAAAATATTGGATATCAACTGACCTTCATGCACCAGATGAAGTCTTTCCAATAGTTTCCTTTGAAGTGGTTCTTCAGATGTGCTGGCCGAAGGTCACTGACGTCTATGAACACCACCTCATCACCAGGAGTCGGGTCCTCGCGGAGTCTGAAGTCAAAGTCGAAGTCAAAAATATTTTATTTCCATTGAATTCTTTAAAAATTACTTGGAACCGTCACTTTTTTTAATTATGGTATTATATATATATATATATATATATATATATCTATAAGATCATGCGTTCTTATTCCTAAATTTAGCACTTGTTCAAACCCTATCCAACCCTCCATGGGAGAACAAGCAAGAAACCCCAGAATCGCTGAATCGATTTAAAAAATTCTTTGCCAATGGAAAGCTACATTCCACACACGTTCCACAATCCTCTCCATCCAAAGGTTGTCTGGTAGGGATCGCTTCTTAGCGATAATACCGCTCATTGTACGTGTTCTAACTAATTGTCTAACATCGTATTTCTCTGTATTGGTGTACAATAAAGTATTTTCATTCATTCATTCAATATCAACAAGTAATATAGGCTATATTTCATCAAAATAACTATTATATAAAAATTATGTCACCCAAGCAAACGAAATTGTTCTTTTGATGAAAGAAATAAAGTCGTTTTTATCGATTTTTAAATCAGTCGCTTTATTTTATTTCATATACATTAAGATCAGGAATTCATGGCATGGACAAACGCAATACAAACACCCGCGACCTAAGAACAAACTTCATGCTCACCGCAAAAAGTGCGCCCGAATAGGAATTGAAGGCCTTCCTTACTAAGGCAGGGGTAGTTCCAACTAAGCTATGGAGCCCTCAAGACATATTCATGGGCATATTTCACACAGCGCCATCTAGCCCCAAACTAAGCATAGCTTGTAATATGGGAACTAGATAATTGATAGAATACATATAGTACTTTTTTGTAAATACATACTTATAATACATATTCACACCTATACACAGAACAAACATTTATGTTCGCACACAAATGCTTGTGTGCGAACATAAATGGTGGGATTCGAACCCAGGACCTACAGTGCAGTAGACAGAACTACTACTAACTGAGCTATTAGGCCAGTCATATAAATGCGCATAAAGATTTCTCTAGTCATATAGACTAGAGAAATCTTTATGCGCATACAGATCACGAAAAACATGTTTTAAATATCTTTAATAACCTTCATTGGTGACCTAAAATGAAGGTAAACATCAGTGGATAATGCAGTCTAGACACAGGCCCAGACTTAAAATAAAAAATTTAGTGCATATGATTATATATAAATTTTTAACATATAAACGAAATAATTGGTTCGCCCCGCAGATTTTCTGGGATCAAAAGTAGCCTATGTGTGAATCCAAGATACTTGTATAAGCTATCCTGGTACCAAATTTCATCCAAATCCGTTGAGCCGTTTGAGCGCGAAGGAGTAACAAACATACACACACACAGACACACGTACATACAAACTATCGCCTTTATAGTATTAGTGTGATTAGCTGCGCCTGCGGTGTTGACCATCCTACGGGAACAATTCACTTTTTCGGGGTTAAAACTCTATATGCTATTCCGGACTATAATCTATCTCTGTGCAAAATTTCATTCAGATCCGTTGGGCCGTTATGGCGACATTGAGTAACAAACATCCATCCAAACTTGCGCATTAAATAGTTGTAATTTTGCGACATTTTACTATAAGATTTGTCGGATTGATTTATAGTGTTGTGAATGATGATAAAACTTGGCTAATTGAGGTTCCGCCTATTTGTTATTTTTTATAGAAAAATATTGGAATTAATTTTCATGTATATTGTTGCGCCATCTAGCCTCACACTAAGCATAGTTTCTACCATGGGAAATATACAAGTGACAGAATACTTATATAAACGAGTCGTAGGTATTTTTTTTTGTAAATACATAAACATTCAAAACATTTCAAAGAGCACAATGAAAACGAATGGAGTATCTCTTTTGTAATTCAAATTCTCTGTATCCTGTATGTTATGTATGTATCCTATATGTGGTGAAATGTTTGCTGTATGTTTAGAAAGCGGACTTGCGTTAGTTTGTACGGAGTATAACTGGGCTTACAGATCAGTTGGTTGTAGCTCTGTACTCGTGGTTGTAGATTCCCATTCAGGACAAGCAATTTTGTGATTAACACAGACGTTTGTTCTATGTACGGATGTTAATCTATTCTCATTCTTATTTACTTTAAACAAGTAATTTGTTACGCAAATTCTTCGCCCATTGTATACCAATTTGGATGATTCCTTTTTAATTTGGTAGAACAGGGTATAAAAGATTATTATATAAGTATTGTATCAATAATTCGGTTGCGATTAGTACAAGCTATGCTTAGTTCATTTAAGAATATAAAAAAACCAAGTGCGAGACGGAATCGCGCTCAAAGAGTTCCGTACCATTAAAAGATAAAAAAAAAAATGTTTTTGGGAGTCTCCCTTAAATATTAATTTTATTTTAATTTAATTATTTATTTTTGAAGTGACTCAATATTCAGTGAAAATTTCAAGCGTGTACCTGTGTTGTCGTTATTACAATATCGAGCAAAAACGAGCAAGAAATAAAAATCACGGTTTTCTATGAGAGCCCCCTTAAATATTTATTTTATTCTGTTTTTTAGTATTTGTTGTTATAGCGGCAAAAGAAATACATCATCTGTGAAAATTTCAACTCTCCTACAATCACGGTTCGTGAGATACAGCCAGACGGACAGCGGAGTCTTAGTAATAGGGTCCCTTTTCACCCTTTGGTTACGGAACCAAGCCAAGGACATCACAAGCTAAAAGTAATCCTCTTAGTTTCCGAACCCAAATTCGTCCGCTGGATGTGAATATACATCCCATTGTCTGTAATAGGATCGCTGTCGCGATACAAATCGCCTTCCAATTCTGGAGATTACTAATGAGTTTCACGGGAATCGCTTCCAGGAAATCGTGTGAGGGTTTTATGTTGAGAAAGAATACGTAATAAGAATAGGTAGTTGATTTCGAGGCGAAGGGCCCAGGTTCGATTCCCAGCCGAGACACAGTTACTGGTAAGCACAACTTTTGGTTTCAGGTCTTGGATGTGTTTGTTTGTGTCCTAATTCAACAGGGATTAAATGCGTGAATTTCGGATTGAATTTTATTAAGAAACTGTCTGAGAGATTTGGATAAATCCTTTGTGTTGAAATTCATCCACTGGACTCGAATATATATTTTTTTATGTGATTTAAGTGACTAGAAGACCAGACGGCCCACCTTATCTTAAGTGGTTACCGCCGCCCATAAACAACAAAAACAGGACTCAAGTCTTCCCCGCCGAGTTCTGAAAAGACCCAAGTCGAGGATGGTACGTCTGAAGTGCCTATAATTTCACCGACGCCAATGCTGCTTGGCGCTGGATTACCAGATATGGAGGCTGATTAGAATACTGCTACTTTGCATTGTTCCTTTCGCACCACCCGGAGGATACATGTGGAAACTCTGAGGGGATCCTTACGGATGCGAACAACATGGTCCCCCAATATATATCCCAAATATCTCATAGTAGTCTGTAATAGGATCTTTATCACCCTAAAAGTATTCACAGGTTTGCTGCTGTTTTAGCTCCCCCTAGGGGGCACGTGGACGGACTCTGAGACCTACAGCTACAGACCTACAGACGCGAGCAACTGGACCCCCCAACGTGACAGCCTCTGGCTGACGTTGTATGATAGCCTCTGGCCAATAGAGTTGTACCTTATATCCAGGATCATGAGCCATCGCGCCAGCAATGCCCTCGCTGAGAGGGGTCTGTTCAAGGTGTTCGGGGCTGGTAGACGAACGATTGTCATCCATCTACCACTGACGCTCCGTACCTTCAGAGGCACCATGAGTCTGAAAGACATCACAAGCAAATAGAGCAGAGAAACTAAAGAGTTAACGGACTTTAAAGAAAGGAGGATGTTCTCAACTCTCAAAGACGCTTCAATGATTTTTGTTGGTAACGGAAGGGTCGAGCTACAGGCACACTTGATGTTAAGTGGTTGCCTACGCCCATAATAAGTCTTCTTCATGAAATCGCATGCGGGTGGGACGTGCCACCCCCGTTTCGGGTGATGGACGCAGCAGGATGAGATGAGAAGACCGAAAACGCACCCCGTTGCGCTCGTTACCCGAGACGGGGATCTCACGTCTCATGCGCATGTGATTTCATCGGCACCCACACCCTACCACCAGAACACAGCAATGCGAGTGTAGCACTGCTTGGCGAATAATATCTAGGTGTGGAGGCAGTACTCCGGTCGTATTATAAATAAAGTGGAGAGTAATTTGGTATATTCTAGATCTCCGCGCTCCATCATCTTCACTGAACATCGCATGAGACTGATCAAGCAAAGGTCTATTGCCAGAAACCAGAACTTTTACTTACACATCCTGACAGCTGGACAATATATCCTCATCATCAGGGTGCCGCTTGTGCCAGAGATCCGTCATCCCCCCTGGTCCTCTCGCTGTGTAGTACCTCCTGGCTCTTCTAGCTGCCTCCACCTCGTCTCCATCGCAGGTGGTAGAAAACACCCCCAGGACTGCCAGCTCGTGGGCGCTGGCCTCCCGGTTTAGGTTGTCGCGGGCCCATCGTTGGGAAAACGACGCTGCCGATGACATCCTTATTCTGGAAGAAGAATTTTTTTTAATCAGATAATTTCTTCTTTTTCCCACTACCCATTGTTCTAAATTTATAAATAACACTAACATAAAGACTTGGTCAAGTTAGTGTTATTCTAGCTTCGCTTGGTTTTTTGTGTAAAACATTTTTTTGTAATAAATATCGTTTTTACAAGAAATGCAGGTAAACTTAACAGCAAAACCCCATCTAAACACAAATGTTTATCATCCATATCGTTAGAGCCATTTCCGAAATAAGCGTTAAATTAATGAAATAAGATATAGGCGAAAGTTTGTGTGTGTGTGTGTTTGCTATTCCTTCACGCTCAAACGGCTCAACAGATTTGGATGAAAATTGGTTATTCTAGTGTTATCCTGGATCATCACATAGGTACTTTTGATACTAGAAAAGTGAAAAGTACTTTGATAAGAAAAAACTTTGTTCCATTTAAGTTTACTGAATTATACATTTGTTGTTGGTGGGTCGAAATAAATGAAATAATGTTAGCTTGTAATTTGACCAAGATAAGTGATAGAATACTTATATAGAATTTTATTTTCTATATAAAATATACTCGTATAATACATATTAACACCCAAACACAGTAAACAATTACATGTTCGTTGCTTGTAATACTTATCCTGAGTGGAAATCGAATCCTTGACCCACAGCGCAGAAGAGAATTACCAAGCCAGTCTAAAAATATAAAGAACTTATGTACCCACTTAAAGAGTTATTGCTTACAAGAAAATAATGTTATAGAAACTAAAAGTGCTCTTTGTATAACACAAACCACATTTAGATATGTTCACAATCAGTTCACGATTGACTCAGAACATTCAATAACCTTCACCCAAAACAGTCTCAAGACAGTAGGCGTACGATTCGACATAGCCTATTTCAAACAAGAACTTGAAATAAACAAAAACCCGACGAAAACCCGACTGCGTGAAAAACCCTAAATTACTTAATTACCAGTGGTTACTCAATGTAATGTAATATGTACTCAATATAGAGAGCGTGGTGGCCCAGGGGCATAGACGCCGACTTTCAATCTGAAGGTTGCTAGTTCAAACCCACACGTGCACCAATGAGTTTTTTCACTTGAAAAAAATTATGTGCGCAATACCACGTTCTCGAAACGGTGACGGAAAACATCGTGAGGAAACCGGCATGTCTTAGAACCAAAAATTCGACGACATGTGACATCTACCAATCCGGATTGGGCTCCCGTGGTAGATCAGAGCCCATTCACTCCCAATTATCGGGAGTAGGCCGGTGTCCCTGCAGTGGGAACATTAGTGGCTGGTACGGTAACTCAATGTAACTATTGTTACTCTCACAATTAAGACAAATGTCACGACACCTGTCTAACTAGAATCAATCAAGTCATTTAAGCTAGAGCGTGCTAAAGAAATATACATACATACACTCGAAAAACCATAATCGTCTGTCGCAGTCGGGTAAAAAGAAGGCTTTCGTCTGTATGTTTTTATTTTTGTGTTATTTGCTAATTGTAAATCAAATTGGACGACACTTTTTTAATTACTAGTAGTACTTATATCTCCGTGTTTGTCCCATAGTAATTACATGAAGTAATTCTACCGTAAAATAAGGCCGTATTGATGATGCCGTGCCGTGATGGACGCAGGATGAGTACAACTCAGTGTAAGATCCAAATCTTATACTGAGTCGCATTACTGTTGTAATGGGCGGGGGTCGTCACTTACCACCAGGTGGACCCTCAACTCGTTCCGTGACTTATTCACATAGAAACGTATAGATAATTAAAGTTGTTAATTCTGATTTATTTTTATGTTATTATAACATATGCCCAACCAATTAATAATCTACAGGCAGGTTGATAACCTGGGTCCGTCAGACCGCACCAGGCAAAAAATTTCTATCACCAGGCAGGCGAAGGTTAAATGTACTTGTAACGAATATATTGTAATATCAAACGCTTACGCAATCAGGAAATCAAAGTTCAGGCAGCGTATTCTGTTTCCTCATTCGAGCATAAAAAAATAGCAAACAGTCAGACAAAACATATTCGTAAATTAATGATGAAATAAATAAACCTATTCACGGAGCGCCTTCTAGCCCTAAACTAAGCGTAGCTTTAACTGTGGGATACGAGATAACTGATACAATACTTATATATGCACAATATCACCAAAAAGGCCTTTTACTATGCTATTCCTATTTTTCGAATTATTATAATAATTCCATATTTTCTATGTTAATGTATAAAATCCTACTAATATTATAAACGCGAAAATTTGTAAGTATGGATGGATGTTTGTTACTCAATCACGCCAGAACGGCTGAACGGACCTGAATGAAATTTGGCACAGAGATAGATTATAGTCTGGAATAGCACATAGGCTTTTTATCCCGGAAAAATGTACTGTTCCCGTAGGAAGTCCAACCGCGGGTAACACGGGGGGCAGCTAGTTAAACATATTTTGACATAGGTAACTAGTACTTGTTATTTCACCGTCACCCACACCTTTTCACCGGAACACTGTAACGCGAGTGCACCACTGCTTGGCAGCGGATTCCAAGTTGTTGAGGCAGCATTGGGTACTACCTACATGTTACTGCCACTTTTAGTTGCTCCTTTTGCACCACCCGGGGGACACGTGGGGACTCTGAGTGTATTCACCTGCGGACGCGAGCAACAAGGCCCCTAAACATAATTATTAATATATTCTGTATATAAAAATATCATACAATAGACACAGAAGAAGAGCGTTGAACTATGATTCATGTAGCGACACAAAGACTTGTGGAAGGTTCAAATTTACTGTTATTTCAAGTAATTTGTTATAATGTTTTTTACCTGCTTGTGTCATTCAACCGACCTAGAGAAACTCATTTTTAAGTATACTGAGATCTGTTTAATCCTCGTTTTAAGTTATTTTAACTCAATATTATAGATAATTCAATTAACTCAACATACCTACCAACATACATAGTCAGTATTAACGAATTTAAATATTCTCATATTATAAATAAATGTTAAAGTTAATATTTTCAGATTATTTATCAAAATCGATTCTATAGTTTGGTTGTTTATGTCATCTAAGTAAAGTATAATAAATTGCGTATTTTTCTTCGCTGTGAATTTTCTCACTTCGCCTTTCGATGATATATAATCTAATTAAAAAATAATTATCTAAATCTGTTCACAGTTGGTGAAGGAGCATAAAATAAAATATTTGGAGACGATTAAAAGATTAAACTAGATTTTGCAACGAAAAACCTTCAGTTCAAATGAATAAAAATGTATTCTAAGTCATTTCTCATATGGATTTCGATCAGAACCTATTCAAGATTGACCTTATAATGTTGCGAAGCGATTCAATTGTAATTGTAATGTCAAGGGGATACGTGATAGGTTGAGATTTGAACCCATTGTTCGTGAGTCAAGTTCCATTTGGAGTAAAGATTAGCTGAGTTTGAAGTTAATACATTTGTGCACGGTAGAAACGTGTTTTGAAGGAGAGCATGCAAAAATATATTGAGATTTGTTTTGTATCTATAAACCGCTATATTTATTCATCATTTGTATGAAAAATTAAATCAATACGATCTCTATCTAAAGGTTTACAGGAAGAAACCGTTTTTAGCGGTAAAAAAGCACATTGTAGCACACTCACTAAAATCATATTAATATTATATACTAGCGACCCGCCCCGGCTTCGCACGGTTAGTAAAGCATCAGTGTCGTAACAGAAACTACCCGTGCGAAGCCGGGGTGACTTGCTAGTGTATTATACATATAAACCTTCCTCTTGAATCACTCTATCTATTAAAAAAACCGCATCAAAATCCGTTGCGTAGTTTTAAAGATTTAAGCATACATAGGGATATAGGGACAGAGAAAGCGACTTTGTTTTATACTATGTAGTGATGCGAAAGTATTGGTATGAATGTTTATTAATGTAACGACACTCAACCTAGAATACATCAAGCTATTTAGGTTACAGAGCGTGCCAAAGAAATATACATACATACATACACTGGAAAATAGCACAGCAGCAGCAGTAGAACTTATGCCCAGTTCGTCAGGAGAGGTACTGCCACCACATCTGGAATCTGCCGCCAAGCAGTAGTGCTCGCATTACCGTGTTCCGGTGGAAGGGTGTGGCTGCCGGTGAAATCACATGCGCATGAGACGTATCATCCCCGTCTCGGGTGATGGACGCAGCAGGATGAATGCGACTCAGTAAAGATTTGGATCTCATACTGAGTCGCATGCGTTACTGTTGTCATGGACGAGGGTCACCACTTACCAGGTTACTTATCAGGAGGGCCCTCAGCTCGTTCCGTCATACAATCACATAAAAACGAAAAATCAATCCGTTTAGGCTAAAGAGCGTGCCAAAGAAATATACATACATACATATACTGGAAAAACCCTCCTTCTGGCGCAGTCTGGTAATAAAGTAGGATTGTTTGAGTATTATACGCATAGTCAGTAAATACGGAACCATAAACAACATTTAGTGGAATTACAAATTTACATATAGGTATGTACTATGTTATGGCGATTGGATTAAACTCTTATCGTGGATTATCTCAATGATGTGTGCTAGTACATGACGTCATCAACACGAGTCAAAAGCCTTAGATATCGGACAATTTGGATTTAAAATGGATTCAGGTCGATCAAACAAATGCGCGATATAACGTTACAGTTGGCAGGGTTTTGGTAAGTCCATGCTGATTATGCAGTTAAAGTCAAAGTCAAACACAAAATACTTTTTTTTAATAAGCAAATTTGTTATAAATATAATATATATTTATATTATTATAATATAATATTTATGTATTTATTGTAAAGTATCATAAAAATTGTATGTTTGTTTAATAAATATAGATACACCAAACGCCCCTTGTAAAATCCGTTACTTCTTGTCCATCCAAGGTTGTCTGTAAAAGATCACTCTAAAGCGATAAGGCCGCCAAAATAACAGCCTTATCTAAAGTGATAAGGCTGTTATTTTGTTTGTGAGCAAAAGTGTTATCTACCTATCTATCTTTTTTATGAAAATAAAGAAAATTGAATTGAATGGCCTTTTACTAAATGCATTTTGCATGTAACAAAAAAAAATATAATTTTTTTGTCTTTCTATCCGTCTGTTTGTTCCGGCTGAAACGGCGGGGACTTGTACTGGCAGATAGCTGATGTTATCAGTAGAAACTTAGGCTACTTTTATAAAAAAAATTGTTAAATTCCACGCGGACGAACTCGCGGGAAACAGCTAGTAAGATTTAAAATTATTATGTACCTACAAGATCATGCGTTCATAACCAAGTTTAGCGCTTGTTCAAACCCTATCCGACCCTCCATGGGGAAGGTCGTAAGAGACCTTTTGAACCCCTATGGGAGCCCCCTGGGCATTTTCTGGTGGTATGCTTCGATTGCGTCTCTTCACCACCCACGGAACAAGGTCAGAACTTCATATATGGACCAGCCGTTGTCAACCAAATGACAAATAAATTATGTCCCAATTTGAATAGTGATATAGAGTGTCTGTCAATATGAGGTTGTTAACGTTTGTACAATATTTCCTTTGCACAAGTTCTACTGATTCTTTTTGTTGCTCCTTCAGCAAAACAAGGGAAGGTATTTTTTTAATATGTTAAGTTACGGAATGAGCTCGCCGCCCACTTGATGTTAAGGGTTTACTGCCGCCCATAGACAACCTATTTATGACAGATACGACTCCGGTCCTCTCGAGGGGACCAATTAATAAGTTGAGGGATGTATCGTCTCGTGTAATTTGTATGTCGCTTGTAATTTCACCCATACCCTTCCATTGGATCATAGAAATACAAGTGCAATACTGCTTGGTGGTGGATTACCAGTTCTTCTCTGGACGAGCTGGGCACATGCTCTGCTAATTTTGGGTTGCTTTCTGCGGTCGACCCTGGAGACATTTGTGGGACCAAAAAATTAAAAAAAAAATCCCGACTGCTTGAAAAAATCCAAATTACATTTAAATATATATGTTGTATATATTTTGGAAGCCATTTATAAAACCCTGTATTTTGATACTACACTCGATAAATATTGAGGAAAAATATAATATTATAAATATGTTTTGAAGATATATAATGGCACACAGAAATCGTTTACTTAAATTTTTATATTTTTTTTATAACCTGTGTCTCTTTCAAAATTAAGACGAAAATAACGACCCCTCTCAAGCTACACACGTAAAACATAATCCTCCTTTTGGCAAAGTTGGGTAAAAATAAGCCGTATCCAATATAAAAAAGTTCAGTTAATCTGCAAATCAGAACCTCTTTTCAAGTTAGTTAATCTGCCGAAACAAATAAAAGGTAAGACATTACACATTCTCACATTAGGATTTGCATCTCCGTAAGGCGGTACACCATTATGAAGGCCAGGAATTGTAGCCGAGGTGATTTCCTGCACCGGTAGTGAGGAAACGAACGATGAACTCAATTATCGATAATCGATACTGTATCTTGCTTACGATGAAAGATAGTTTCTCGATTTTTGTGCCTACTAGCCGTTAGTGACGTCAGCGTGGAAATTATAATTTTTTTTCCGCGGATTATTATTTATTTTAAATAAAGGTATTCTAAGTTACTCCTTAACTTTAACATCCTTTAACCTTTCAAAGACTAGCAGGAACAAACTAACAGACAAACAGAAAGACAGACAATAATTAAAAAAAGAATTGATATAAGTATCATATAAATACTTTCATGTGACATCTACCATTCCAGATTTGGCGCCCGTCGTAGATCAAAGCCCATTCGCTCTCAATTATCGCGAGTAGGCCGGTGTCACTGCTGTAGGAATATTAGAGGCTGGTACTGTAGTGTGGAAGTGAAGGTTGAGGTCAATTATCGATAATCGATATCTCATCACAAGCCTACGCGAGATGAATTGCCAGGTAATTATTTATTGATATTATTTTTTGCTTCTAGTGGGTTTTCGTAGTCTTGGTTTAATACAAGTACCAAAATACCGGTATTTCTTGTTCGGTGTTCTCTTTTTTGTAATTTTTTTTACTATAATATTATGCTGGTAAACTTAAAGAGTAAAACCCTATTTCAACACAATACTTCAACCGATAGTTGAATAGTTCAATAGTTTGAGCTATTTCAATATATACAAGAATTGCTCGTTTCAAGTAATAAGATTATGATAATAATAATAATGAGCTAAAGTTTAAGCTCAAGGCATATGCAGGAGGCAGTACTCATGGACACGGCAAGCGTCGTCAGGAGGTTCTCTCTCTGCAGCCCTAAGCTGATCCAGTAGGTCCCAAGAAGTCGGGGGACTTCTTGGGACCTACTGGATCAGATTTATAAAAAAAAAATGTTTTACTAGTGGCTGATTTCAAAATCGAAAGAAAAACCGACTATCATTACTTTCAGAAATTATTCATTCTACCATTTAAAAAAAGAAACATCCAAATCAGTATACAACGGGCGAAGAAAAAAGTCATAGGAAAGCACAATATGCAATTTCGTTTTCTTTTACGACATATTTTATCCAGTTTCCATTTAAAATCAAAACTATAGAAAGAATCTTGATAAAAATTGTATGGAAATAGTCTTAAAGCGTATCCATTCAAACAGAAATAGTATTTTTCAAATCGGTTGATAAAAGTCAAAAAACGTAAGAAACATAAAAAAAACAACTGTCGGTTGATAAGTAGGTAGGTAATAACAAATATTCATGGATAATTCACGCAGCGGCATTGAGCCCCAAAATAAGTATAAGAGTAGCTTGTACTATGGGAACCAGATTACTGATAAAATTCTATTATTTTTTTTAATACGCACAGAACAAACATTTATGTTTGATAAACAAATGTTTGTTTTAATGGGATTCGAGTCTACCTACATAAGGCAGAACAACTACCAACTGAGAAGTAATTCAAACATTGTTATCGACTGATAAGAAAGGATCGTATTCGATTATGGCATGGGACTCGATTATGTATTAGGATTAGGTCAACCCTTCTGATATATTTTTTTTTTTGAGAAATTTTGACGGAACAATCTGCGGGCCCACCTGGTGGTAAGTGGCGACCCCCGCCCATGACAACAGTAATGCAACTCGGCATAAGATTTGGATCTTACACTGAGTCGCATTCATCCTGCTGCGTCCATCGCCCGAGACGGGGATGATACGTCTCATGCGCATGTGATTTCACCGGCGTGGATACCCTTCCACCGAAACACAGTAATGCGAGCATTACTGCTTGGCGGCAGATTCCAGGCGTGGTGGCAGTACCTCTCCGGACGAACTTGGCACAAGTTCTACTGCTACTAAAAGTTTAATAAAATCTACACATGATTATGTTGTTAAACTTTGTAAAACTTTATAGCGGGTTCCGCGGTTTTACCCGCGGTTGGCAATCCTATGCGAATACTTCACTTTTTAGGAACAACAAGTAGCCGATTTAAAAAGTCCAAAATAAAAACGATTTTCATCAATTATTTACGGGGCACACTTTGGGTGTTGAACATGAAGTTTCTTATCAGGCCTTGGGTGTTAGTCTTGTTCTGTGTTTGTCCATATCATCTGCGACACACGGCTTCCTAGTGCAGAGGTATGAGTGTGGAAACTTTTTTTGTTAGTTTCATTGTTGTACTCTTACTCTCTGTGTATACTCCCTGTACGAGTTAAATGTTAATTATTGGCTAATTACTAACAGGTTTTTTCTTCCTACAGAATTTTGATGAGTCAAAAATCGATAATAGATTGGTTAGCAAAGGTTCCCCGTGTATGGAAAATTCACTGTAAATTATGAAAATTAGCTCTCAACAGAAATCAGAAGAATTCGGAAGTAACTACCTCGTTAGACAAAGGTTAAAAGACCTTTACTGTAACGTGAATTTCTCATCTATACAAGTAAATAAAATTTAAGTGTATTTAAGTGAATTTAACTTGTGTTCAACACTTTGATGCGTTCAGTAATTAATTTTTATTTAAATTGATCGCATTTAAATCTGTTATGTTTTAAATATGTAGGTATAAAAAAATTGTCATAGGTTACCATTTTTGTAGTCAATTGAAAATAGAACTTACGCCATTTGACTAACGTCACCTAGCCATGCCATATCTGTAACGATTCAAATATGGACCTCATTAGTGGAATATTTTTGAGTCTTGTTAATATGTACTGCAAATATCCAATTCATATTGTATTCATAATACGAAACAAGTAAGAACCCTTTTGAGTGCCATACCTGTCCGTCTGTCTCATCCAATTAACTCGGAGATCAATGACAAAATGCATGTAAATAATACTGTACCAGCCTCTAATGTTCCCACTGCAGGGACACCGGCCTACTCTCGATGATTGAGAGTGAATATACTTTGATCTATCACGAGAGCCTAATCCGGATTGATATATTTCACTTGTCTTTGAATTTTTGCTTAAAAACACTTAAAACTTAAACACTGTTTTTTTGTTTTAAGTATCGTATCATCATTTATTTATTCATTTATGCATTTAGTAAAATACTGTTATTTTGACATTACAAACCAATACTTCAATTTAATTTATTTGTAATAAGAATATAAAAGGAGAATTCAATTACCATATAATAATAAAAATCATGTATATAATATATTACATGATTTTTTAATGTTGATTATTTAAGATAACATTTTCAACTCCTACCCACTGAGAAAATAACAGTGGCTCAGCAATAAAAAAAAATGCTTTTAACGTATCAAATTTAACGAATTGAATTGTGATGTTGTCATTATTAAATTGGCACCATTATACTCAATCCAAAACTTGGAAAGACGGAAGCGAAAGTGGGTTTATGTTGCTTGTACGTAGACTACCCTCCAGTACCTACACGTGTCCTTCCAATGGTGAGAAAGTAGCAACCCCAAAGTAGCAGTAGAACTTCGTCCGGAGTAGTATCTACTGCCACCTGGTAATCTGCCGCCAAGCAGTGATTCACTCGCATTGTGTTCCGGTGAAATTACAGACGTATAAGACGTTAAATATCTGTCTCAGAGTGATGGAAGCAGCGTAAAACGAATTGGGTTTGCTGACACTTCGGTAGCGGAGGACCAGAGTCTTTTTGCTGTTTATGGGCGATAGTAACTACTTTACACCATTGGGCTGTAAGAAAGTCACAAATATAAATCGCTGATAAGGAATAATTCTAGAAAATCATCTTTGGGTTACCTTTTTTAATCTGTGTACTGGTTTCATTTGTACGAAATATATTTTTTCTTTTTAATACAACGTTGACACACTCATGCCTCTGCACTAGGATTCCCTGTGTCTCAGATGGCATGGACAAACGCAGAAACACAAGACATTTTTTAATATTTAAATATTTTAGACTAGTTTTCGTACCGCGATGAAAATATCAAAAACTAATTATTGTTAAACAATAATTTGATGGAAAATAATAACAATATTATGTTCCCGCTAAAGCCAACGCTTTCAGTGACCAAAATATTAGTATATATGTAAATCATAGTCCTAAAACAAAGCAAATATCGTCTGGACGAGTTCTATCAAAAATGTACAATGTCAAAAATCAATAAACAAGGAAAATTAGGTGAATTATACCAACACGTATATATTTTTGGATAAAAGGTTATTCCGAATAAATAAATCCTTTTTATTGTTACCACGTTTTAGTCCCGAAAATACTAAACTCACTAGCTTCTGTTATTCGCGCAAATTAATACTGTATCAAAATAACACACTTCAAAACGGAACTAAAATAAATACAAGAACTTAAAAAAATAAAACACAAAACAATAACACAAAAATCAAAATGTCCCCAAAAAAAACACGTTTTGTACCGGAAATAGATTGTTAAATTAAAACAGAACACTCGTAACCGGAAATAAGAAAATAACATACCACACGTCCCGCTAGGGCTGCGCTTGCGCCTTACTGAGCGGCAGTCTCGAGTGACTCATGTCAGACTCAACGGATCACCTTGACCCCCACAAATTATTCTCCTTATTCTCAACAATCAAACGCAATGATTTTGAACCGAAAACGTTCTTTGTTACCTCAGATCTCCGTCATTTATGAATCGATTTTGAAAATCCTTTTTTTATTTGGAAGGATATGATTTCAGATTGGTTCCATAAAAATTATATTAAAATCGGCTAAATAGTTTAGTTGTTAAGTCAAAATAACTGGCACAAGTATGTCAACCAAGTAAACGAAATTGCGTATTTTGCTTGTTTATTTGCCCAGTGTGTACCGATTTTAATGTTTCTTTTGTAAAATGGTAGGGTGTACCCCCTAAGGGCGAGAAATAAGGGATGAAATTATTAAAGTCGGTTTTATTTTTAATTTTTTAAATCAGGCGCTTGTTAGCAAACCTTCTACAGATTCAGATGCAGAGGAATTTATTGAGAATATGCGGCTTCGTGGCTTAGCTTCAAAGCGAGGGGTCCAGGGACACACTTTGTGGTGAGCGTGAAGTTTGTACTCGTGTCTTGAGTGTTTGTCTGAATGCAACTCAGTGTAAGATCTAAATTTTATACTGAGTCGCATTACTGTTGTCATGGGTGGTGGTCGCCACCAGGTGCCCACCTGGTGGTAAGTGGCAAAGTAAGTAAGTGGCAAATTAACCTGTATTTAGGATCTTATTACTTTAAACGAGCAATTCTAGTATATTTATTTTGCGTATCTCGGAAATGGCTCTAACGATTTGGATGAAGGTTTGTTTTAGATAGGGTTTTCCTCTTTAAGTTTAACTGTATACTTGTAATTCTTGTAAAAACGTCACCCATGTTTTTTTTACGTGATTAAGTGACGGTACGGGCCACTTATAAGTAATGTATTACTTATAAGTGTAATATATACTATCATATGCGTTAGGAAAAAGGTGTTATTTTGACGTTACAAACAGACACTTTTATTTATTTGTATAGATGTAAAGACAATGCTTTAGGATGAAACGGCATTCACAAACATTCAGAAAACAACATCACGTCGCCGAGCTTCTGAACTCAAGTCGTACACGAGATATTTGGACCAATTTGCAAATTGAATGGCGAAATTAGCCGGTGGGTAATTGAGTCGTGTTGTCCCAAGATGCGCATACTAACGAGCTGCTGAAAGGAACAAGTTTAATATCTGTACCACCTCGGAATAAGTAATGCACACATATTATATTAACCAACTTTAAAGAAGGAGGCAGTCAATTGGACACGTCCGTACCAGCCTTTCAAATGTTTCAACTGCAGGGACACCGGCTTCTTTCAATAATTGAGAGTGAATGGGCTTTGATCTACCACGGGAGCCCAATCCGGATTGGTAGATGTCACATGTCTTTGAATTTTTGGTTCTAAAACCGGCATGATTTTCTCATGAAGGTTTCCGTAACCGTTTCGAGAACGTGATATTGTGACCTTTGGGTTTGAACCAGCGACCTTCAGATTGAAAGTCAGCGTGCCCCTGAGCCACCACGCTCTTTACATATCTGGTGCCTGTAATGTGCCTAAAGAGCTCCTGTGACACGTTATATGCTCACGAATATGTTTACTTGCGTGTAAAATTTGACGTTTATAAACGATACTTGATATCTAAAGGAATAAATGAGTTTGAGAGAGATAATTGTCTTATAGCTTAATCTGTTGAAATAATCGTAGGCAGAACTTTAGTTCTTGCTTACGATTCAAGGAACGTGCGATGATCTATCCATCTAAATGACCCTTTATATCTTTGAAAAAGTGTTCCCTGTCTCTCTGTTATCTCTGAATAGATGCACGTACCCTAATGGTTTTTTAATGACCTGGATGATTTTTCGGTTTCATTATTTTGGCATCATTATAAACGTAATCTTTTTACAACCCACGATTAAAGGGTTGTATTTTTTTATAATTGTTTGTTTAGATGATTCAATTTCAAGGCGGTTTCTGATATATTGTTACTAATTGCGCCCCGTTATTACCGCGGTTTTCTGGGATCAACAGTAGCATATGGTAACTGCTAGAAAAGGTTTTTGGCTTTGAGTTATCCTTTTGTACATTAATTATGTTTTTTTGTGCAATAAATAATTAAACAATTATGTGTTAATCTAAGCTATAAACAAATTTCACCCACACACACAGGTCCACTTGTGCCAAGTTCGTCCGAACTACTGCCACCACACCTGGAATCTGCCGCCAAGCAGTAGAGATCGCATTGCTGTGTTCCGGTGGAAGGGTGTGGGTGCCGGTGAAATCACATGCGCATCAGACGTGTCATCCCCGTCTCAGGTGATGGACGCAGCAGCATGAATGCGACTCAGTGTAAGATCCAAATCTTATACTGAGTCGCATTCCTGTTGTCATGGGCGGGGGTCGCCACTTACCACCAGGTGGGCCCTTAGCTCGTTCCATCAATTAATCACACTAAAAAAAACATATACAAACTTACGCCTTTATAATATTAGTGGGATATATAAAATATTACGTTGGTTGTATGTTATTTGCCTTGTCATATCGGTAAAGGGGTCATCAGTTTTTAAAGATGTAACATACATTTTATTTTTTTTAATTACGCGTTCGCAGTATGATTCTTTTTGTCGCAGGTGGCATGGACAAACAGAAACAAGACAAACACCCAACGCCCGAGGAAAAACTTCATGCTCACCACACAAAGTCGAACCCGAGACCACTCGCTTCGAAGGCCAAACTACAAACTGAGCTACAGAGCCATCAAAAATTATTGTTTTATTACTTTTGGTGTTTTACTTAATATTCGTTTTGTTTCTAAATAGTCATTAATTTTACTAACAACCATAATATTAAATTAAATGACAAAATTACGTATTACCGGGGCGACCGAACTTAGATCGGTATTTATGAAAATAAAAAAATGCCCTTTTACAAGAAATACGATCATACAGGTAAACTTAAACAGCAAAACCCTATCTAAACACAAAATTTCATCCAAATCGTTACATGTTTCTGAGAATATATAAATATGCAAGAATTTGCTCGTTTAAAGTAATACTATAACATAAAATCGGTGCAAGTGACTTTAAATTGAGTAAAACCGTCTGGACCTCTAAAAATATACTAAACTGATCTGTTCAGACCCTGAGGCCAATATATCATAATGGGGGCTGAGGGCTACCAGGCAGATCAATAGGACGACTATGGGAGCATCTGGCGCGAACCCGGGCCTCAGAGGCGCATGCGCCAACTGAGTTGCCAGTTAAGGAAATGCTAAAGGTTGTATTTTATAACGAAATCTGTCATTTTTGCTAGTCTGTGAATAGTGCTATTTTATAATGATTATTTTTATATTTCACGCAGTAAGATTTCTTTCACGCAGTAAAATCTTATCATGCGTTCATAGAGTAGCTAACTTTCGACTCGGTCAGGAGTTGGATGGCATGAACTGAGCGTTTCCGTACTTCGGGTACGTTAACATATCGGTCGGTAGTTAAGCCATGTCGAAAGTCTGCGGGCGGCCTGAAAGCTCCGACAGAAGAGCTGGCTACTTGCTCACACGAAAGAAGGATATCATGCGTAGAATGGCAAGGCAACTAGTTATGTTAAGTGGGAACTATGACTTTTGTCTCAGATATTAAATATTCAAGTTAAAAGGATAGTTTTTTTCTTGTGTGCGTTCTTCTTGTTCTACGTTCTTGAAAAGGTGATGGAAAACATCATGAGAAAACCGGCAGGTCTTGGAACAAAAAAATCGAAGATATGTGATATATAGCAATCCAGATTGGGCTCCCGTGGTAGATCAGAGACCATTCACTCTCAATTATCGAGATTAGGCCGGTGTCCCTGCAGTGAACATTAGAGGCTGGTACGAATATTCATAATGTTCATTGCATAAAAATCTTTTGAAGCATCATTAAATTGAGTTTTTTTTTTAATTTAAAAAAATCTAACCTTTTTGTAGTTTGTATATTGCAACACCAAATGATACGTCAAACGTTATAATCTGGAGCGAAATTATTTCGCTCTAATTATCGGTTTTCTATTAAATTATGAATGAAAACATGTTATATATGAATCAATTATCGTTTTAAAATCCTATAAGCTCAAGTTGCCAATGTCAGGGATGAAAATAGTAGTCTGAGGGCGCACAATAAAAATATTTTCAACGTTATACTAGTGTGTTTTGGGTGCATTTTGACTGTTATTAGATTGTTGTTAAATATACTACCTTGTTGTATCTATAGTATTAATTGTAGAATTTCTATAAAGTTGTGAAAAGGTTGTGCTAAAGACAATTAAAGAAAAATACAACACAGTTCGTGGTAAGTTGAATTATTATCTAGGCCAAGCTTTTTAAAAAAACTACAATTTTTGCATACAATTTAAGAAATTGAGTTATTAAATGCGCTATAGATAGTTTATGCACTCATTTGGATGAACTGAATTGGGGGTCCATGTTGCTCGCGTAGGTACCCCTTGAGTGTGACAGTCCCTACACGTATCCCCCGGGTGGTACGAAAGGTGCAACCCAAAACAGCAGTAGGTACTTGTATCAAGTTCGTCCGGAACAGTACTGCCTGAATAAAATTGCGCTTGTAATCTTTTTATCTATACAAATACAAAATTGAAGTGTTTCTTTGTATTGTAATATCAAAATAACAGCTTTTTTTTACTAAATTAAACTGAAAGTACCTATAAATGAACAAAACTTATAAAAAACTTTTTTAAAGTTCTTGTCTGTTTGTTTGTTCGGGCTAATCTCCAACTGGCTGATTTTGGCGGGAGTCACTGGCAGATAGCTAATGGGAGTAACAGAGGCTATATTTTATTCCCGTAGGCTGGCTATCCGCGGCACCGCGGCTAACACCGCGGGGCACAGCTAGTATGAAGCCTCTAATATTCCCACTGCAGGGACACCGGCCTACTCACGATAATTGAGAGTGAATGGGCTTTGATTTATCACGGGAGCCTAATCCAGCTTGGCAAATATCACGTTTTCGATTTTTGGTTCAAAGCCGGTTTCCTCACGATGTTTTCCTTCACCGTTACGAGAATTTATTGCGCACACAAATTTTTCAAGTGAAAAATTCATTGGCGGGCGTTTTTGAACCAGCGACCGAATCAGATTGAAAGGCGTCTGTGCCCTGTACTCTCTCGAGGTTTCATTAGGACCAACATGACCCTGTTATCAACAATATAACAATAACAGTATTGTTGGTGAATGATTAGATTAATCACTAGCCCCTGCATGTTCAACCGCGCGGAATTTAACAATTTTTTTGCGCGGTTTCTAAAATATTTTTCTTTTTCTAATGTTAAAGTTCTAAGTTTCTAAATTAGACATAAGGAATCAATTAATCATAAAAAAAATGTGACAAGGCTTTAGAGTGTGCCGAAGAAATATACATACATTCAGGCGCAGTCGGGTAAAAAAGTGACATGTCCAAGTATTGTTTAAGAATTCATCTTCTTATTTTTGAGCTTTTGTGTCTTTTATGCCACACAAATTCTGTCAATGTCCGAGTTAATGTATTTTCGCAAGTTTTTTCTGCATTAGGGTTAGTAAGAGGGAGTATGAAAGTAGCTCCAGTAACGGAGAGGTTAAGGAGTAATAGGTTAGCGTGGTATGGACATATTATGCGGAGGGATGAATGGCATATAACAAAACAAGTCTTAAATATGGATGTGGAAGGATATAAGACAAGAGGTAGGCCAAAGAAAAGATGGATGGATTGTGTGAAAGATGATATGCGTAAGAAAGGAGTGAGTACTGAGATGACGTCTGATAGAGGGAAATGGAAGAAAAATACATGTTGTGCCGACCCCACTTAGTGTGGGATAAGGGCAGGAAGATGATGATGGTTAGTAACAAAATATGGCCAGTATATTTCGTAGATGTTTTTTAAGAATTCAACGGTTATAAAGTAATTTGACTTTGACGTTATTGCAGAATTCATCATGCGTTATAAGAGGAGATCTTCGCAAGCTACCAGAACATCTCGGCACTCCGACAAGAAGTACACAATACGTAAGTTATACAATAAGTGGGTTTGTATCCAACGATACCGAGATCAGATTTAATTTGCCACGGATCACAGCGAGTTTTATACTCCGATATCGATGGTATGTGGCATGGAAATTAGGTAATAAGAAAAACAGTTTCGAAAAATATAATACTTTTCTTTCTTGTGTCTTGATACGCGCTCAAACAAAAAAAGTTTATGCGTGTTACTGTACCAGCCTCTAATGTTCCCAGGACATCGGCCTACTCTCGATAATTGAGAGTGACTGGGCTTAGATCTACCACGGGAGCCCAACCCGGATTGGTAGGTGTCACATGTCTTCGAATTTATGGTTCAAAGACATGCCGGTTTCCTCACAATGGTTTCCTTCACCGTTGCCGAGAACGTGGTATTGCGCACTAAAATATTTCAAGTGAAAAAACTCTTTGGTGCACATGTGGGTTTGAACCAGCAACCTTCAGATTGAAAGTCTGAGCAGGTCGTGGGTTCAATTCCCAGGACAATATGTACGTAAAAAAAAATATAGGTATTTTATCAGTTATCTAGTTCCCATAGGACAAGTTAAGCGTAGTTTGAGGCTATGTGAAGATAATGCTATGTGAAACGTTATTTTTTAGGCATTACTCAATCTTGATGAAATTGTGTTTCTAATAGTCATAATACATTAACACGATTTAACAGTGCAATGTAGCGCGTGCGCATTCGTTATTGCATACTAAAAATGTAAACCGCGATCACACATGCAATGTTACAAAACGTACATACATAGATTCACGCCTCGTACCCTATAGTGTTAGGCAGTGCCTCAATAAGAAACATTTTAACTACAATACAAAAAGAACTACAATACGATTCAGGTCTTCTGAAGTATGAGAAGACTCAAGTCGTATTATATTGCTCCTGCGAGTCTGAGGCGGTATCGTTTGGACAATTTTACACCCACAAGTAAACATTTAACAGCAACTAAGTACCCCAACTTTTCACCAAATCAGTTAAGCTTTGGCATGAATATAGACGTGAGAAATGGTGAGATCATTGTAGCGATTGTTTTTCCACGAACAACTCTGCCTTGGATTTCCTACAGTACAATTTACTTTATAATATTCACACAGTCGGGTACAGAACTTATACCAACAAGGCAGCGATGTAACAATATGTAACGATGCAAAATACATTTATAATTCAATCTAGCTACTCGCCCGTGACTTCGTTTATTATTTAGCTTGGTCACAGATAACATAATACTGCTATTCTGGGGCCAATTACGTCTGCTACGAGACTTTTACAGTGTTAGGAATATCTTCTCTACCCTTGATTATATTTTGATTGCGTATTACTATATTATAGATAGATTAATATGATAATACTCTTAATTGTTTATTAATACACTTTAAATAAAAAAAAAAAACAAAATTACGAACTAAGTAAAATTTATTTATATAAAAAAGCAATGCACAATGGGTGACTTTATCACTTATAGCGATTTCTTCCAGGCTTCGCATTATGACTTTTTATTTCCGATCTGTAAGAGGGATGTTATAGCAGAAAGGACTTGTCACCCGACCGTCACCTGAGACGGGGCTGTTACGTCTCATTCGCATGAGAATACACCGGCACCCTCACCCTTCCACCGGTACACAGCAATTTGAGTGCACCACTGCTTGGCAGCAGATTAACAGGTGTGGAGGCAGTACTTCTCTGGACGAACTTTGCACAAGTTCTACTGCTACTTTTTCTTGCTCCTTTAGCACCACCCAGGAGGTACATGTAGGTATTCACTTACGGACGCAATTGGAACCTCCAGAACTAAACTTGTAGTTTTTTTACAATATAATATAGATACATAACACTTTATTGCTCACAAACAAAATAACAGTAAATATAAAAATAAAAATTACACATTAATGTGAAACAATGGGCGGTCTTATCGCTTTAGACCGATCTCTTACAGACAACCTTGGATAGACAAGAAGTAACGGATTTTACAAGGTTTTTTTTTTTTTTTTAATGTATAGCCAAGCGTTTGGCCGCATTTGGTGTATCTATTTATTAAACAAACGTACAATTTTTAATTTGTCTATCCAATTAGTATAGTTTAAAATTTATTCGGCGGGTAAGAAGTATAAATAGCGGTACAGTCCCCGATGACGCGCCGGGCACAACTTCGTCTAACTCATTAAAAGTTAGTAAATCGAAGCTTTAATATTCCCTTTGAGATACGATCCACGGCCAACAAACTATGTGTTTGTTTCAATACCTACGTAATTTGCTGCCGTCGTTACAAAACATCGCGCGATTATCCTGAAATTATGATTGCATTAGTTTACCCGCGGTGTTTCCCGCGGTTGGCCATTTCATGGGAACACTTCACTTTTACGGGATAAAAAGTAGCCTATGTGTTAATCCAGGATATAAGCTATTTTGTTACCAAATATCATCCAAATCCGTCAAGCCGTTTGAGCGTAAGTAACAAACACACACGTACATAGAAACTTTCGACTTTATAATATTAGTGTGATTAATATGATAATAACTGCGCGCCGCGGTTTTCCGAGATCAAAAGTAGCTTTTGTGTTAATCCAGGATATAAACTATCCTAGTGCCAAATTTCATCTAAAAACGTTGAACTGTTTGAGCGTGACGGAGTGAAACGCACACACAGACATAGAAACAAACTTTCGCCTTTATAATATAAGTTTGATAGTTTCATGCGATCTAAATTTCTGAATTTCATGCTTCGTTTCAAACCGCAATCTAGAATCGAAATGCTCACGGCAAAGCTTGCTTGTTCTTTACTAATCATCAAAGTTAAGCCACTCACAGCCTAGTCAGTATTTGGATCGGCGACTGTTTAGTGGCATTAAACTGATCATCCAAAGCAATCTGATTCTGATAGTGCTAGTACGATGCTTAGTTGGGGCTAGATGGCGCTGTGTGGAATTTCCATGAGTATTTTTACCTATGGCAGGACGGTTATGTTTTTCGAGTGTATGTTTGTGTATTTCTTTGGTACGTTTGGATTTTAGGTTGAGAGTTGTCGTAAGATTAATCTTAATTATGACAGTGGCACTGGCTATACTCGTATCAAAATAATTGAAATTAAAATGGCCGATTCTCCAAAAAATTTTTTTTTTCTCAAAACTTATTGAGTTGTGTATCATAAATACAGTGTTTATGGTTCACAAAAATGTATTCTTATTATATTAAATAATGTAAATTTAGAATTTCGGTTTTTTTTTTCAATTATTTCTTGTTCAAATATCTTTTTGAAGAACAGTTCTGTTTATTTTGGGCATGTACTTGAACTAATTAAGCTAAGTTAGTATAGTTAGCATTGTCTCACCCATCCAAGTAACATCCGTTGTGAACGATGCTTACCCTTGACCTCAGGAATACAATATGCTCTGTGCTCTGTACTTGAATCATCCGAATGAGTTTTCAACGAATCCTGATAGTGAAACAGTTGGTATTATTGAATTTGGATAGTAGCCAAATCCCCTACTATTGCAAGATTTGTTAATTATTATGTAGGTAGCTAAAGGTTTATTGGCAAGTTTTTGTTTCTTTTTCCTTTTTTGTTATGTGAATCAGTGTCGGAACGAGCTGAGGGCCCACCTAGTGGAGGGCCCAAGTGCCGATCCCCGCCCATGACAACATAATGCGACTCGTATAAGATTTGGACCTGAGCTGCATTTGATACACTGAGTTGCATTCATCCTGGTTATGATATTGTTATATTAATTAAAATTAATCAATTATTATAATAATATCAGTTTGAAATCGAACCATCTCTTTTGGAGATATCTTGTCTCAAAGGATGATTACAGATAAAGACAGACCGTCAAACTAAATTAATATCCTCTTCCAAGACCGGAGTTAAAAACAAAATGAAATCTGTAGTAGTGGTTATGAGAAGCAGCCATTTTGGCGCCTGCGAGCAAAGTATATGGCATTTAATTCAAGATTTGCATCTTTGCACCAGGCGTTTGTTACTTCAAGAAATTAACTCAGGGTTTTTTATTTGAAGCTACCGTGGTAGATAATAATAGTTGGTGAGAGTAAGCTGTGTTATCGTTATTCTAAATTAGTTTTATTAGACGGATTATTCGGATTCGAGACTTTACGAGTGAGAGCTGTAGAACTTGTGCCAAGTTCGTCCGGAGAAGTACTGCCCCCACACACACTGCCAAGCATTGGTACTGTGTTCCGGTGGAAGGGTGTGAAATCACATGCGCATGAGACGTATCATCCCCGTCTCGGGTGATGGACGCAGCAGGATGAATGAAACTCAGTGTAGAACCAAATCTTATCTCTCTCTCTGGTCGATCCTTCATGACTGAAGATCGCGATCACCATGTACCAAATATTGTACTGAGTCGCATTACTATTGTCATGGGCGGCGGTCGCCACTTACCACAAGGTGGGTCCTAAGCTCCGTCACTTTAAAAATATAAAAAAAAAACTTTAAAATGTTTGATCCATCGTTGTATCATGTACGTTACAGTTTAATAATAATAATAATAATTCTATGTCAGTACTTCCATTTGGAAACTATTCACAAAAAAATAGCTACGGAATTATATTTTTATTCACAAAATTTATACTTATAATAATAAATTTGTGGTTGATACGCAGACCGTAGCTATAACTTTAACATTATATGTGACGTCATTTTAACCATTGCTAAAATGGTGCAACCCTGTATTCGGTTAACCGGAGATTTGACAACCCTTTAAGCTCATGTTATCGTTACAGCTACTTGGTGCTACTCACTCTAAAACATAAAGTTAAATTAGTTTTGAAAAAAATCATCAATCTAAGTTAAAAACTGTTTCATACAATATAAAATTGATATGTAAAATTATGCTAAAGATTAATAATGCAAAGGAACAAAATGTTTCTTTTGAAACATTTCCAATTTGTGTTTCAGATAATGTCTAAATAATTGGATTTTGTTCAGATCAGAGGCTCAAGTCGAGACGAGATGTTTCCACTTCAAAACTTATGAGAAAACTCAAAGAAGTGATCCAACTTTTTGAATTGTTTACCGCAGTGAAAATCTAAATTGTAAAATGGTCCACATTATTTTCTTTTCTTATTTGAAAACTTGTAAATCTATCTAATTCAGTTCTTTAAAATTTGGAGACAAATCTTTTCTTATCACAAGTCTTTTAACAAATCATCTTCGTTTGGCTTTTACTAACAATTTGATTTATAAGTGGCGTATAAAAAATTTCGTAGTTAATGTATAACACGTAAAAATTAACGCAATCGATTAATTTAGAACTAATATCAAGGTATTAGATAACTATTTCATTATTATATTTAATTATATTATATAATATAAATTACGTAGCCTAGTACCGTACCAGATTAATGTTCCTGCAGGGACACCGGCCTACTCTCGATAATTGAGAGTGAATGGGCTTTGATCTATCACGGGATCCAGGCTGTTAATTGTCACATATTATTGATATAGGTATGTATATCAGAATACGCTGGATATTCCTCACTATGTGTTCCACTGCCTTCTAGAGAAATTACGCTCATATGATTTTTAAAGCCAAAATGGCCTAATCTTGTTTTTTACTAGTGAGTTTCGGATCGTAGGTCCTTGGGCATCACGCACTTGGCGATCTCTAGTTCCTTAATCCTCTCTGCTTCATTGAATCTGTTGGACGCCTTCCAAGGATTATGAGACTGTAACTTCCGCGTTGGTTAATTCGGTCAAAACTTATTGAACGAGCAAGCGTAGGGAGTTTTTTTTTATTCTACTAGGACGAATCACTATTGTTAAATAAATAAATATTACTCATAGTAACCCCAAAACATTTTCAGTAGGGTTTTTTTCAGTAAATACATCCAGTATTTTTGAATCTTTAATATTAAAACTATTATAGTTTTTACGACAATAAGCTCCGTGTTTCAATTTTTGCTGCCAGTTGTGTACAAACGTTTTTGTAAACAAAATTGCTTTTCATGTTTCCTGAAACCTTCAAAAACGTACGTGGGCCATTTCCATTTTACTTTTGTTAGATTTATTTTTTCGGGTTATTGTTCCTTGTGCGTAAATAACGGCATAAAATTTAGAATGGAATAGAATAGAAAAACATTATGTTATTATAACAAACTTATGCGTAAAACTTTTATATTTTAGCAGCTTTCATAACTTACTACATTTTTCTTTTACTATCAAAACCCTTAAAAAATAATGCAAACTTGCTTTCCGTTTTTGCTTTGCCATTTTTAGGGTTCCGTAAGTCCGTCAACCGTAGTTGAAATTTTCACATATGATGTATTTCTGTTGCTGTATAAACAAATACTAAAAAACAATAAAATAAATATTTAAGGGGCTCTCATACAAAACGTGTTTTTTTTAATTCGTTTTTCCTCGATATTGATAACGACAATGGGTAGACGCTAGAAATATTCACAGAATATTTAGTTATATATTCACTTTAAAAATAAATAATGGTATGGAACCCTTCGTGCGCGAGGCCGACTGGCATTTGACCGGTTTTTTTAAGACAACATTACGGAAAATTAAAAAAGCAAAAACAGACAAAAACTTATATGCAGGTTAGAATCCGAACAAATCATAGAGGTTATTAATTTTGAACATTACGTTAATATATCGAAATACAGGCAGTTACAGGCAGTCCTCGACTTACGTCGTTTCAATAATAAAGTATGTATATCCTTTGTTATAAATGCAGTTTATTTTTTAATTTCGAGTCCGTGTGGATCCTAACCCTTGAGTTTTACATGTAAACATACGAAAAAATATGTCTCGAAAATAAATGTTACGTGGTTTCGACTTACGTCGCGTATTTCGAGAACCTAACATGCCGTAAGTACGAGGACTGCCTGTATGTTAATTATTCTAAGAGTACCAATTAGCGTGCGAATATGAACATTAAATAATTGTTAAAGGTTATTATCCAAAATAGTGCTATAATCTAAAATACGAGTAGCTATTATAAAGTGATGTTAATTAGTACCTACCTAATCAAAAACAAAACAGATAAAACTGGACCGCCATAAATATTTGGGGCTTATCATTTATAATAATGTTTTATTTTTACGACTAGAAAATCGATAGTATTGTAGTTTTCAGCACATGGGAACATCAATCAAACTCGCAGAATAATTCATACAAGTGATCTGAAAATATGTTCAGTGAACTAAAAAGATATCTGTCAGGAACAGATGGTCAGATACACATACAGTATATAGTATAAATCTGTCATGAACAGATTTATACTGTGTACTGTGTGTGTATCAGTTTTTGAATGAATAGTACGAGTATTACCGAAATAATCTATACTAAAATTATAAAGCTGCAGAGTTTGTTTGTTTGTTTGAACGCGCTAATGTCTGGAACTACTGGTCCGATTTGAATGATTCTTTCAGTGTTAGGTAGTCCATTTATCGAGGAAGGCTATAGGTTATGTTTTTTTTTTTCAAAATAAGGGATCCGTAAGTAAATTGCTATTTTGTAACGTAAGGTGTAAAATCGAAAACCAATTTTTGCGTGCGCTACCAAAACTATTGACAATAGAACAAAATGATGTACTACGGGTTTATAGATCCCATTAAGAACTACAAAAAAGTCCGCGAGAACATATATCTAGCTATCATGGTTTAATCACAATAACCGATTTTGTGTATCAAATTTGTACACCGTGTGCAGTTTGATCCAACTTGAAAGATAGGATAGCTCACATCTCAATTTATGATCGCAATATTATTTTATTGCAAATTATAATATCGTATGACAAAAACGTTAGCCACAGCAACGCGTGGCCCGGTCAGCTAGTTCATAATAAAACAATAGCGGCAATAAACTCACCAAATGTCACCTACGATTAAAATCAAATGTTTTGTAAAAATTATATGAAGATTATACTTGATTTGTATCATCCACCCCGTTAAACGTCGGGGTCGGCACTACCGGGCTCGATGAAACAATCTACCCCAACTGACCCGTTACGGGACGGGATGACCGGGCTCGACTCGAAGTAAATAACTTAGTATTTAAATATGCAATTACTATTCCATGTCAGAATTCTTCTATTTTAGGTCTAATATTAGTATTTTTGCTTCTACATCTGCTATATAAATAAAAATCAGTGTTTGTTCTCTATGCGTTCCGATCAGATTGTGATGATACATTAGTAAGGGGATCTAGGGGACTTTAGCCCAAGAAAATCTATATATTATAAATAATTTTATTACCATTGCAACGCATGCTTGGTACAGCCACTTTTCTATCAAAGTACTGAGTTTTGAACATATCACCTTCAATAATTGTTAAACTATTTAAAACTTACATAATTACAATTAAAATTGCCACACTCGATACGTAGTTAAGTAAAGTAAAAGTAAACGTTTACACACTCATACCTCTGCACTAGGATTCCCTGTGTCGCAGATGGCATGGACAAACACAGAAACACAAAACAAACGCCCAAGACCCGAGAACAAACTTCATGCTCACCACACAAAGTGTGCCCCGGCCGGGAATCGAACCCGGGACCCCTCACTTCGAAGGCAGGGCTACTACCAACTAAGCCAAGGAGCCGTCAGTTGAAATATTATAATCTCTTAACGCTATCGAAACTACCACTATTCATTAAATTCCAGTTATTTTTAACATGATATATCATAGAATGTAAAAAGTCTAGAAAACTATGCAAAATATTATAAACGTGCAAAAGAAGATAGTAATAATTAATAGTAATGTGAGAAGGAGTAACTTTACAATATGGTCAAAATTTAACTTCAAATAGTTGTCCTGTTAAGTATATGATTTGCAATTTCGGTATTGTACGTCAATATTTGTAAAATGTATCTCTAAATGATTATGAAAAGGGCATTTTAAGGGGTCCATGTTCCAATGAAACAATAAATAATATGCAACTCTTTATTTCAAGTTTGAAATTAATCAAAATAAAGATATATCCGATATTTATGAAACTATAGTCACGGGACGAGCTAAGGTCTACCTGATGTTAAGTTACCTCCGCAATAACAGTATTACGACTTAGGTCCTGCCTGACCGGAGTCTGAAAAGACCCAAGTCACATCCCGTTGCGTCCCTCGAGACGGAGATGTTATGTCTCATTTCATTGGGCTGGTGAAGTCACTACAAATTATGATTTACGGTATCCATTATCCAAGGCAGGACTGTCGATACCCGCACATAGACCCCGGGGATTTCACCACACCGGATCCCGAAGGAGGTCACACCAACTTGAACGTTGCCAATGGTCAGTGGACCACCGCTATCACCCTGAAAGTATTACATGAAATTATTATAAGCAGCAGAACTTGTGCCAGTAGAGAAAGGCTTGTGGCGGTTAGGTGACACAGATCTTCCCCTACCAAAGTAAATTGCGCCCATTACGTCCGGGGTATAACATCTCGTGTAATTTCACCGGTACCTACATCCTCTCACAGCAATGCGAGTGCACCGCTTGGCGGTGGATTAGGTGTAGTAGAATTTGTGCCAAGTTCTACTGCAACTTTGGGTTGCTTTTGCACTGGACGTGTAGCAACTCTGAGGGTACTGCTACAACTTGTGTAATGATGTTATTCATTACAGTGCGAAAGCTCCGTTTTTAGCCGCACCGAACTGACGGCGCTTCGGCGATCATACAGAAATGGTTACAATACGCTAAACATAGATATACGCAGTGGCTGCGAGCTGCCAGTGCTTTTAAGATAGATAGATAAACTCTTTATTTTTCACATCAGAAATTGTACAGAAAAACAAATAAAAAAAGAACATATAATTGGTAGCACAAAATTTTACCTGACAGGAATCCTTCCCTTTTAATCCAGCGCATACCATCTGGTTTGTGATCTCGATTCTGTTGCTCAAATAATACATCTGGCATTGACGTCGTCCAATGGTCGGTACGGTCACTTGCCGTAGACGTTTCGAATACGAATCCACCTGAAAAGTTACAAATTTAAAACTTTATTAAGACTACATAGTAGTTGAAATTGCCACTTAAGAACTATATCGAACTAAAGTATCTGCTAGCGTTAGAAATCTAATATAAATAAACTTTTAACATATTTGCTACGATTTTATAATTATAAAATATTTATTAAGATAACAACAAAAAAAAAAAAAACAACGTTATCACACTCATACCTCTGCACTAGGATTCCCTGTGTCGCAGATGGCATGGACGAACACAGAAACACAGGACAAACACCCAAGACCCGAGAACAAACTTCGTGCTCACCACACAAAGTGTGCCCCGGCCGGGAATCGAACCCGGGACCCCTCGCTTCGAAGGCAGGGCTACTACCAACTAAGCCACGGAGCCGTCTAAAGAAAGATAGATAAGAATGAAGAAAGATAAGAATGAATATATATTAAACAAAGAAAAATTAAAAAAGAATCGAGTATACCTAGACACAGAAGAATGCTCATCACAGTTTTTCTTAATGGGAATCGAACCGACGACCTTCCGCGTCGAAGGTAGAACTGCTATCAATCGGGCCAGTCGAAATGCACATAATCAACATGATGCTGGGCCACGGCCCTTTTTGTGGCTTAGCTTTTGTTTTGTTTTATATATATTACTAGCGACCCACCCCGGCTTCGCACGGTTAGTAAAGCATCAGAGTCGTATCAGAAACTACCCGTGCGAAGCCGGGGTGACTTGCTAGTGTATTATACATATAAACCTACCTCTTGAATCACTCTATCTATTAAAAAAAACTGCATCAAAGTTCGTTGCGTAGTTTTAAAGATTTCTTTCTTTCTTCTTTATTTCAAAATCAATATAAAAATAAACTTTATAAATTACACTAACCAACTATGTAAAATACAAATAAGAACTGTATTCTGTGGAACAATACTTACCCCAGTGGATCCCCATCCAGTGATGTTCACCATTGTCCCTTTAGACAGTTTCAAAGATTGATCTGCCAGTGTGATGGGAGCTACCTTACTTCCAAATTCGATTGGTCGTGTCACCTTGATCAGGCAAACGTCATTGCTCAAAGTTTTGTTGGAGTATTTCTCGTGGACGAATATCTGCTCGACATCGTAGAATTCACCACCCTTATCTGCGTGGCTGGATCCAACTTTGATTTTGAAAAGCCGGTTGCTAAGGAAAATTAAGGCTAATTAGTAGATTGGACACAAACATTTTTAGCGATATGTATGTTTCTTTGATACGCTTTGTAGCCTAAACGGCTGGTTTTATTTTAGCTTGAGAGGTGTGACAAATCTATGGTCTTATTTGTGAGATTGATACTAATTATATCAAAATTAAGATGGCCGATTTTTGCCACCATATTTGTGTATGCCTTCTAAAATTCTTTTTCCTCAAAACTTGTCTAGTGTGGCAACAAAAAATGTAAATGGCTCGTCGGGATTTTTGTTTTTGTCCATTGATTCTTGTTTGTTGATTTCCATGTACAAGTTACTGATTTAGAAATCAAATCGTTCATCCCTTGTTTTTGCCTCTAGGAGTGCAATTTATTTTTATGGATACCGAATACCACTTTGAACCAATTACGGACCCTGCTAAACAAATAAGAATTTTCAAAATCGGTCACCATTGACAGAGTAGGTGAACATACCATTAGGGGACCAAGTTACACTTAAGAGTCCCTACACGTGTCCCCCGGGTGTTGCGAAAGGAGTAACCCAAGGTAGCTATACAACTTGTGCCGAGTCCGTCCGGGGAGGAATATATGTACATTTCTTTGAAACGTTCTGTAGCCTAAACTGCTGGACTAATTTTAATGGGATTTTCACTGGCAAATATTATAGTTGATGTTATAAGGCGTAGCATAGACCTCTTTTATTAAAAAAAATAACAATTAGGGTTTCCCACAAAAAAAATATCTGCGTAAAACATATAGACAAATAAAGTTTATCATATTTCCTATGATTGTCCAATTATAAAAATACGAAAATTATTTTTTAAGGAGTAACTTTTATTTTAGAAATAACAACTAAGATTTCGCGCAATAATAGTGTATGTTTATTTTACAGGAAAAAAGCTAGTTCTTTATAAATTGCCTGCGTACTATAATAGGGGAGCCCACGATGCTAAATGGGGATTTACTCGAGCGTCATAGAGACCTATTAGGTTGCACTATTATTACTACTTACGGTATAATGCAGTGAGCAGCTGTCAAAATGAACTGCTCATGGATGATGGAGCCCCCACACCAGAAGTGCGTGCCATTCAGACGAAGCGACGCCATAAACGGTACATTCTCGATTTTGATTTTGTGGCCACCGATGATTCCCAGATTTTCATCTTGGAGTTCTGTAATAATCCTCTAAGATTGAACAGACGCTGACTTCCAGTCTGAAGGTTGATGGGTCCAGTCCAGACGTGCAATGAGTTTTCAGGTGAAACATTTATGTGCGCAATACCGCGTTATCGAAACGGTGATTAACGCCTTAGAACAAAAATCTTAAGACATGTGATATTTTCGGATTCCGATTGGGCTGGCTTGGACTCTCGATAAGTGGGAGTGAACGGACTTTGATCTACAAAGTCCGTTCACTCCCACTTATCGAGAGTAGGCCGGTATCCCTGCAGGGGGAACATTAGAGACTGGTGACAGTACAACTTATCCCCCGGGTGCCAAAGAAACAACCCAAAAGACCAGTAGAATTTGTGCCAAGTTCGTCCGGAGTAGTATTGTCTCCTCACCTAGTTATCTGCCGCTAAGCAGTATTGTACTCACGTGTCTGTGTTCTGCTGGAAAGGGTTGGATGCCGGTGAAATTACAGGCTTTTGAGACGTTCCCTGTCTCAGAGGGAAAGCCGCAAGGCGATCAGACTTGGGTCTTATATTACTTTAGTATGCTATTTTCTATGCTATTTTTTAAATAAATGAGTTTAGATTTACCACAGTTGGCAGCTGCAACCACCACCGCCAGGAATAATATCAGTTTCACCGCGAACATGACGTTTGTGTAAATAATCATGTTAAAAGCGCTTTTTATATTTACCAGCAATCGCAAATTTAACAGGAAAAAAGTGATTAATTAATTAATTTTGTTACTAATAAGTCTTGCTCTCAGTAAAGAGTATTAAATTAGTTTAATTAAACTAACGAATATAATTTGGAATGAACCTGATGTTGGTACTAATTTATTAAAAACTAGCTGCGCCCCGTGGTGTTACCCGCGGTTGGACTTCCTTTTCACGCTCCGTGCGCTCCGATTCCCACCAAGCTTCTTATACCTGTAACGAAGCTTAAAATAAATAATGATGTTTGAGGATTAGCGTCACACCTATCCGCTTTGGCGAACCTTTGTTAGAAGAGTAAAATCAACTGGGCCTTTAAGTCAAAGTCAACGTCAAAGTTATAACTACTTTATTTCCATTGAATTCTATAAAAATTGGAAGCGTCACTTTTTTAAATAAATATATATATACCTACAAGATCATGCGTTCTTATTATTTACTAACTTTAGCACTTGTTAAAATCCTATCTATCTATTGTATCTACCTATCTATCCTATCTTAATTTTTAATAGCTGAAATAAACGAATTATTTTTATGAAAAGTAGCTGCGTCCTGCGGCGTTACCCGCGGTTGGCCTACGCAACACTTCACTTTTTCGGTATAAAAGTAGCCGTGTGTAGCCCAAATATTAGTGCCTTAATATCATATTAAATTCAAATCTGTACAACCGTTGAGTCGTGAAGGAATAACAAATAAATTAATGGTAAAAAAAAAACTTTTCTAAACAAGCCTTTAGTTTTCGTGTTCTCCTCGGCAAGCCCTGATACCTATACTGTGGTAGTGCAGAAAATTTAACTATTCCGCCATCTTGGATGATCCGCCATATTGGAATTAGAATGACGTCACATACCTAAGCATGTATTCCACCGGAAAACAGTAATGCAATAACTTGGCTTGGTGGCATATTCCAAGTGTGGTGGCAGTACCTTGGCACAGTTCTACTGCTACTTTAGGATGCTCCTTTAGCACCACCCAGGGGACACGTGTAGGGATTCTAAGGGTATTCTCATTCGAACACGAGTAACTTGGTCCCCTGAACGTGTAGAGTCTCAAAGGGTACTTATCTACGGACGCGAACAACCGGACGACCCACTCCAAATGTGGAATTATAATGCAGGGGGTGAGTTTGTAGGCGTTTGTTTGTTTGGTTATTATCTAACTTGCTTTATCACTGCGACAAGATTTCATCAGATTCCGAGCCAAAATTGCTCCACAAAAATGTATCTCACTTCGGGTTCTTACATAAAACTGCGACGTTTGGAGTGTTGCCAAATGTATCTGTAAAAATGGGACTTGAGCAAGCCGTAGAAAAATAATGCGGATTGCCAAGTAAAAATAATAATATTGAAAGTTTAGTCAAAGGTCCTAAGCTACCCCAATCATAATTGGGTTTAATTGTTCACTTCATAATCAATTAGGAAAAATAAACTCACTAAGATTCAAAATTTAAGGAAAATCGAATACAATTTTATTAATATTGTTATTATAATAATATGAATCAAACTTGTATAAGTTAAGCCTGAGGCAGGAATGTTCATTGATATTGATATTGATTATTATCAAAAATCGTTATTATTTTTAACAACGATCTCATAAACGTTTTATGAGATCGTTGTTAAAAAGGAAATGTAAATAGAAAATTCTTGAAATATTTATTAAAAACGATTTAATTATTATAATATTTCGAGAATTTTCTATATCGGTTTATAAAAGAAACAGTTAACAAACAAAAAAAAAAACAACCGAACTGATAACTCCTTAGAAGTCATTTGAAACACACAATTCAATTTTAATTAGCCTAAGTGGTTATGTGATGGAAACATATATAATATGTTTAACGTATCCTTTTTGAATAGCTAACGTCACAGCGTCTAAACACGAAATGCCTGAATCAGACTCAGGTGTGGATTAAATTTTCAGTGTTATCTTTCACGGAATTAGTAACAAGATGAGAGCACTACATTTACAGCATTATATATTAAGTACATATATATTATACAAAGCTGTCGTTTCCATATAGAGGTTACAAAAAAACCTTTATTTATTAAACATTTTATTTATTTGAAAATAAATAGTCAATTTAATTGGTATTTATATTCATTGTTAATTCATTTCGTTTTCTTCCTGATGAAGTAGTTGCTTCTCTAGCGTATGCCCCCCCATTTCTTTCCAAATATCTCTGTCTCTAGCTTCTTTCATCCAGTCTGGTCTTATCCTTTGTCGGAATATGTCTTCCCAGCGTTTTTTAGGTCCTCCTCTATTTCTTCGGTAATCGCGTGGTATCCATTTTATAATTCTTTCTATAATTATGTATTATCCATCCTGCAAATATGTCCAGCCCAGTTCCACTTCAGTAGCCTAATTTTGTTAATTATATCAAGTAACATAGTTTCTTTTCTTATGGTTTTATAACGCGATAAAATAGTAAAGTTGATATATTTGTGAGCATATATCGTATCGCAGGAGCTTACGCACATTACATGCACATAGATAAGTCAATTTACAGTCATTTTTCATGTTTCAGTTATCTTATCTGTTAAGTTAAACTAACTCTTAAGTTTCCAAGGAGTTTCGGAACATTTTGACCGCAAATTAAACAAGGAGTTTGATTACCCTAGGCCATGACGTGTAATCACAAGTTGTTATACAATGTCAAAACCACAATTTATCGTGATTTCATAATGGTGGCTTTGGCACCAGTTTCTAGTCTGAGGAGAGGAAATTAGAATTTGTTCAGTTTCCTTGCGAATGATAAATGGTATAGAAGTTTCGTTGATAAGATTTCTAGGAAACTAGTTTTCTTGTTGTGATGAAAGAGACAAGCTGAGCTGACGCCCACCTGAAGTTAAATGGTCACCGCCGCCCGCGTTTTAAAACTATCATGGTTATTAACATTGTTTTTGATTTTTCGTCATGGATATTTCGAAGCATGAAACTGCGTCAAAATATCGAGAGTCCACAAAACTCACAAATCATGGCCATCATCAACTAGAAAAATAATAGCAATACTTTTTCCTGGACGGATAGATCTCATAGGTTTCTGTTTCCAATCTCTATAAATAAGAATCAATGGAAAGGTGATGGTCTTTCAATTGATCGATTATTTGGCTAGAGACTCTACCGTTCTGGTCTGATATACTTTCAGATTAATTCCGTAGAAATGTCATCAAAATTAATATAATAGTTTAGTATAGAAATCATAATAACTGAAATAAAATGTCATCCTAGTAAACTAAATTTCGTATTTTGCTCTCCTGTGACTTTTTTCTTCGCCCATTGTAGACAGATTTGTGTGCTCCTCTTTGAAATGGTAGAATTTTATGAAATGGAAATGGGTTTCTTAAATTTTTTAACAATTTTTTGTTTGTGTTCGTTATTTGTTTTTCAAGGTTTGTATTTAATAAAAAAACAAACTTTATATTTTTTGTCAAGCGCACCCATTTTCTTCATTAGTAAATTGCACCCGTGCATAGCCCGGGCGTGTCACTAGTATGTTATAAATAATTATTATTTTCTCAGAATAGTAAAAAGTACCCAACTGTAAAGTAAATATAAATTACTTGAAACGAGCAATTCTTGGAGGTAATTTTTTTTATTTCGCGTATCTCGGAAACGGCTCAAACGATATGGATAAAATTTTGTGTTTGGACACACACACACATGGCACACAGCTCACGGGACTTCGCTATTTCCAACACAAACTTCACGCTCACGACACAGTGTGTTTCGGCCGGGAATCCAACCAGGGACCCCTCGCTTCGAAGGCAGGGCTACCAATTAAGTTACAGAGCCGTCGAGGTAACCACGAAAAGCCGCACGCAAAAATGCTGACAACATAAAACTGCGCGCACGGATAAACTCCCAAATTGTGACATGGTTATCTGATCTTGCGTCACGTCAGTTGATCGGAGACCTCGGAGGAGAGCAGTCGCGCTCCAGCGACGATTTGCCGCCAATTTTACGATCGGGATTCATGCCCGGAATATTTGGGATGTCTTCGATTCTCTCTAGCTTATGAATTCAATTAATGCGGCAACCGAAATTGTGAACTGGCCTGTTTTGGAAAGTGTAGTTTGAGTGAATTGGATATTCAAGTTCAAGGAATTTTGATGTGATGTTTGAGAATAATAATTCTTTGAGCTTACCTAAATTAATATAAAACTTTTCTTGTTTACTGGTTTGATTTATTTATTTGAAAATAGGTGTTAAATTTTCATTAATTAGTGTCTTGAAACTGGCAACATTGCATTGTGACGTTTTCGGTGACATATGATGTTTAAATACAAATCTGAATGTTATGTGTTGAAATGAATAGACTAGAGTCTAAACAAGACAGAGAAGATGAACGCAATGCCAAGGGAAACTGCACAAAGCATAACAAAGTATTGGGTAAGTCTCACTTTTTTACTCTAAGAGGGTTAAATGTTAACAGAATGTCAGCTGCTCCTATTGTTCGTTCATAACTTCACCTGTGTGAAGTATTTGCTAACTTCGAGACTTAATTAATATTAAGTACTTTTTGTTAATTATAAATCTTTTTTTGGGAATATGTCTATCTTCGTAAATCTTATTTTATATATTAGTTGGTTTCCTATTTATTATGTTATAATACTGTCTCAAAACCTTCCTAGATTCAAAATTGTACATTGTAATTGTACCTAATGGCAGAAACTTCGCTGGTCTATGTATTTTTATATTCATTATAAATAATAAGTATTTATGTACCATCTGTTTCCCAAAAATAGATTCAAAGGCCGTATTTCAACATGATCTCCCATGATACAATAAATTCAATTTCTTTCTAAATAGTCCTTTTATTATACTACTAAAGTGTCGGAACAAGCTGAAGGCCTACACGATAAGTGGTTACCTTACTTAGCATCGACTATGTTGTAACAACAGCAATACAACCTTGGTCCTCAGACATAAGTTGCATCCCGTTGCGCCCGTCACCCGAGACGGGGATGGTGCGTCTCATGCCCCTGCGATCTCACTAGCGTCCACACCCTTCCACTTGACTTGGCATGACTTGACTTTGGCACCACTCAGGGGGTACGTGGGGTATTAGACTACGGACGCGAGTAACTGTATCACTCGTCTCGTACATCATATTTATTTTAAAATATCCCGTTACTATGTTTTTTTATTATATATTCAATGGACACACATTTTGAATTTGTCGACCATCTCCTAATGTTTATCTGTGTTCAAAATGGATAAATTCAAAACCACTTGACCTTCCAATAACGCCAATGTATTACTGCAAAAGTGAGTTAGGATTTTTGACGGCTTTATAGCTTAGTTGGTAGCTTGCCTTCGAATCAAGGAGTCTCGGATTCAATTCCCAACAGTGCACACTTTGTGTCCATGAAGTTTGTTCTTAAGCCTTAAGTGTGTCTTGTGTGTTTATGTTTGTTCATGGCACCTGTGACACAGGGAATCTTAGTGCTGTTGTTTGAGTGTATAAGCATTTCTAATAGTAACCTTTGGTGATCCAGTCGTTATAATAAAATTTAAAAGACCTTTTCAATGGTTTTCCTTTTCGCGTTAAAGATCTGTTTTTGTCACGCAAAAGCCTTTGGGACTCCTTAATGTATTTGTTATATCTAGAATGGGTGTTTTTATGCCTTCCGTGAACTGAGGAATTTGGAGATGAATTCCATTTATAGCTGGGTTAAAAGATTTTAGAGCTAAACGAATTATATCCTATGTTCTTGAGTAATATTAACGTAACGTAGCGTTTAAACACTCATACCTCTGCACCAGGATTCCCTGTGTTGCAGATAACATGAAAAAAAAAAAAACAGAGGCATAAGGCAAACACCCAAGATCTGAGAACTATTTCTGTTTAAAAATCTAATGAACCGAATTCAATGTTTTTATCCTCTTTGTTGGGCTAAGTCGAATTAAACCTTATTTTAAGTCGGTTAAAAAAACAAAAAGAACAAACCGTTCCATCACCATCTCAAAGACGGGCGCAAGGCAATGCGACTCTTCAAACTCGGGTAGGCGATCAGAGTCATATTTCGGCGGCGGTGACCACTTAAAATCAGGTGGCCGTAAGTTATTTCCGTACTTTATCGAATAATCTACCGAAGAAAACGATCGTGACAAATGGATAAAACTAAACCCATAATCTAGAGTCTGCCGACGTGTGCTCCAACTTTGCCCCGAGAACTTACTCTGAAAGAGTTCGTGAAAGGATTGCGAGATTCCGAGGGTTACGGTACCTTTGTGTATGTGTGATGGGTTAAACTTTGTATTAGTTTGTTGTAGTTGTTTGGAAGTTTCGCGAAGATTCAGTTGCGCAAAGTAAAATCCTTTTTGTTGTCGATACTGCCATTTGAGCTCGTACGTTGGGGTAAAACTGCTGGGGTTCTTTTAGGTAATTACAATGAAAACGATGAGATAAGCTGACGGTAAACTATCTAAAATAGGTAATAATCTAATAATAAATATTTTAATTAGTTTACCGTCGTCCATAATTAACAGCAGTACAAGTCAGGTTCTCTAACGACTTTTAAGAAGACCCAAATTGCATCGCGTTGTGATCTGAGAGCAATTTGACTTGAACCCGTCTATTTACTCCTGTGTATACTGTAGCCTTTACCAAAAATTACAGAGAACGTCTTTGGAACCACTAGTTTCCGTTAGTTTTAATGGGGCAGCTCTGGTATGGGTTTGGCTGTGGCTTGTCAACCATCAAGCAAAGCCAAAAGTCGAAAGATGGCCGGGTAGACATAGAGTCGGGTCAGGACATCTCCTACTTACAAATTTTACAAAAACATAGTTTAGGAATGGAATGTTGACACGAAAGAAGATCTCCTACTGCCGCCTGTTTCCCCTGGGTGGTGCTAAAGGAGCAACCAAAAGTAGCAGTAGAACTTGTGCCAAGTTTGTCCGGAGAGGTACTGCCACTTCACCAAGCAGTAGTGCTCGCATTACTGTGGAAGGATCACATCCTTCCACCGGTGCCGATGAAATCACATGCACATGTGATGGACGCAGCAGGATGAATGCGACGCAATGTAAGATCCAAATCTTATACTGAGTCGCATTACTATTGTCATGGGCGGGGGTCACCTTAACACCAGGTGGGCACTCAGTTCGTTCCGTCATTCATTCCAATAAAAAAAAAGTCAACCTTAATTAAAATTCATAATGCGATTATTTAACTTTATACTCAAAATAAATTACATCTCACTTTATATGAATAACATTATTGATAACTGTCAGAATTACAGTACAAAAATTCAGGTAAAGAGCATAACCTGAACGGTAAACAGGATTCGCTATTACGTGGGACAATCGATTGTCCCACGTAAGCGATTGGTGAGAATAGCCTAAGTCCTCTTCTTCCTGTAAATAACTACTTACCCTCAAAGGCTCTTGACCAACGGCTCTTAAAGTTTACTCACTTATCTATTAAGTTATATAAATGGCATCAATTATGACTTACCAGAAAAATAAATGAGGCGCTGATAAGTATAACTAGTATGGTGAAGTCTGTGATACCTTATATTTATAATATAAATCACTATAATTATGATATTATGATATTTGGGAATTTAATTCACCATGTTTGGGGGATCATGTTCGTCCGTAGATGAATTCCATCAGAGTCCATACACGTTTCCCCCGGGCGGCGCGATAGAAGCAAACTAAAGTAGCATTACTTTGGTAGGTAGGTGAGCCGTATTACTGTCTATGGGCGGTGATAACCACTTAACATCAAGTAAATAAATGCGAAAGTAAGTTTGTTTGTTACGCTTTCATGCCTAAACTACTTTCATGGGTAAAATTTTTATTATACCGCGTACTCCACTTTGAGAAACTTTTGCTCGAGACCACTCGAATAAACACAATTAATTACAGTTTGTAAGAAGAGAACCATCCGTTAATCTATATAAATACAAATTAAATGTTGTTCGTTGGTAGGGCTTGGGAACGCCTGGTAATTTCTGGTATTATGGATTAGGGAAAAGATATCGGGAAACGGGACGTCTCCCGGGTTAATTAGTGAAATAGAAATTATAGTCGTCATGATTATTCCGTAAATGTACCTGAAGTTGAAACACCCTACTCTACTAGACTAATAAATACAATTACAGTTTGTTTGATAAGAGATACATCCGTTTTACATCTAGCCCAGCGGTCGGTGCGCTATCCTACGGGAGCCGTACCTTTTTCGGGATAAAAAATTGTCATAAACAAAGTCATAGATCATAGACAATGTTATTCTCTGTGCCAAATTTCATCCAGAGAAAGATTTATTTAGTGTTAAAATACTGAGGGACATTAACACATAACATTCACATTTCTGTACATATATTTTAAATATTTCTTTTTCCAAAATGTCCATTTGGCGCGTGTAATTGTTAAGGCACTGGGAGTCGAGATACAGATGTTTCTCGTCCAACTTCCGAAGAACAGTTTTTATATGTAGAAAATATTAATTTTACATTCTACAAAATTGCATCTTCAATTACTGTAAAATTTATGAAGAAAACCACGTAGTTGCTTTTTCAAGACTTTTATTAATCAAATTAGAAGAAAGAATACCTTAAAACTTTATACTGCCTGATATAGTTTTGTAGAGAGCGCTGCAATCTGCACAACGGCAGAGTTAAGTTTGATAACAAAATGGCGGCGTTAACCTTAAATATTGATGTAACCTTACCTTACCTTGAACCTTAATAATGAAACATTTAGAATTTATGGAAAACATAGCCATGAAAATAACGGTTACATTACTTTGTTATTTAATTGAATGAGTTGGCTACTTGATGTTAAGTGCACCGCCCATATACAGCTGCAACAAGACTTAGGTCCCCTGCCGAAGTATGAGAAGACCCTAGACGCGAGATTTTCAATTCATCTACGTGCTTGTAAAGGACAAGGACAAAAAAAGGACAGAAAAATTTCGTTTAATTACATAATTTCAAACTAAAAGAATTAATCTCTGGAACTACTGGTCCGATTTGAATGATTCTTTCAGTGTTGGGTAGTCCATTTATCGAGGAAGGCTATAGGCTATGTTTTTCTTTAAAAAAAAAAAAAAAAAAAAAAACAAAAAAAAATACCAGAAAAACGCGGGTGAAACCGCGGGGCACAGCTAGTGTAGAATATAAATTATATTATAATATTTTGAGTATGTACATTGTAATAAAACACTACAGGTGTATAGCATGCCCTATATTTATCCTAATAAAGGTTAACTTTGAGAAACGTTGCCCGTCCACTCTAATAAACACAAACTCAATTATCGTGACATAAAAGGACGCGGAGTGCGGAATGCTATTAGCAATATCTCCTTTTAATTTCTGATGAAAATGAAACCTTTGTTCGACGCAGTTACATGCGTCAGATTGCCCGGGACCATGACGCATGTAACTGCGTCGAAATATCGGGAGTCAACAAAACTCACAAATCATGGTAAATATCTCGGTAACACGAATAGCAATTATATCTGTTTAAATATATTCCTTAAATATATTCTGTTTAATATATTCATGATATTCCTATAAATGAATATTCGTGAACATTTCTCCGGCTCCGTAGCTTAGTTGGTAACCTTCGAAGCGAGGGGTCCCGGGTTTGGTTCCCGGCCGGGGCATACTTTGTATGGTGAGCATGCAGTTTGTTCTCGGGTCTTGGGTGTGTCTTGTATTTTTGTGTTAGTCCATAGTCCATGCCATCTGCGACACAGGGAATCCTAGTGCTAATCCTAGTAGTAATCTCATGAGTTTGTAAACTTTTTTTATGTTTATTATATGTACTGTGAGAACCAGGTTACTGACAGAATTGATTAGATTGGGATATATTGTATAAGAGGATATACTTATTAGATTAGGGATAGAGTTTGAACAAGCGCTAAACTCAGAATACGGAACGCATGTACATACGAGTATGACATGCCGTCGCCATGTAATTTTTTAAAAATTCAATGGAAATAAGTCTTCGATTTTGAATACTTTTAAAGTACATTAAATAAACACTTTTAAAAGTAACATTCCGAAATGTTTGTCTTAGGTGAGAATCAAACCCATGACCTACAGCGCGTCAAGCAAAGCTACTAAAAGAAGTACAATGGACGGTCTTATCGCTAGTGAGCGATTTCTTTCAGGCATTAAAATGATAACATGGACAGGATAACATGGAAAATTACAAATGAGATTCTTACCTCTAAAAATACAAAAATTCCTTGTCTACTAAACTTACTTATACTTACTTATGTATTAAACAAATCTAATTTGATGAGAAGAATGCGAAGAAGCGGGCAAACGCTCAAGGAATATAAGCCAGTTGAAAATATATTCCATTTGTTCTAGAACTGGATCTGGACTATCTGGAGCGAGGTGGAGGTGGTACCCTGACGGCGGGGGGTGCGCCGAGCGTCGAGCCCAGCCCTGACTCCCTGGACCTCATCAAGGTGGTGTTGCTCGGAGCGCCTGCCGTGGGGAAGACTAGCATAATTCAGGTATAATACCTATCACACTAATATTAATAAAGGCGAAAGTTTCTGTATTATGTGTGTATGTTTGTTGCTCCTTTACGCTCAAACGTCAGAACGTGGTAGAACGTGGCCCAGGGGCATAGACGCTGACTTTCAATCTGAAGGTCGATGGTTCAAACCCAAACGGGAATCAATAAGTTTTTGCACTTGAAAATTTTTTGTGCGCCATACAACGTTCTCGAAACGGTGACGGAAAACATCGTGAGGAAACCGGCATGTCTTAGAACCATAAATTCGAAGATATGTGACATCTACCAATCCGGATTGGGCTCCCGTGGTAGATCAGAGCCCATTCACTCTCAATTATTGAGAGTAGGCCGGTGTCTATGCAATGGGAACATTACAGGCTGGTACGGATAGTATAGGTACAGATCATTATGGACCCTGTTGGGCACAAAAGTAAGTAACACTTTTTAAGTAGCAGTAGAACTTGTGCAAAGTTCGCCCGGAGAAGTACTGCCTTCACACCTAGTAATCTGCTGCCAAGCTCGCATTGCTGTGTTCAGGTGGAAGGGTGTGGGTGCCTGTGAAATTACAGGCACATGAGACGTAATACCCCCGTCTCGGGTGATATCAATCTTAGCTTATACAACGTTTTGGTCAAGCTGTAAGTTGTGGAGAGCATCTGTTTAATAAATAAATAATTGCCAAATTTATTTATTTTTTCTTTGTTAAACAATTTTGTCATTTATTTATTTATTAAATAATTCAAAGGCTTTCGCGGGACTAACCTCAGGAGCGCTGATTAGCCTAGTTTTAGGGTGCCACTTTTTAGGCGCAAGTTTGGTTTGAAACAATCACATAGGCTTTCAATGTTTATAGTAAAAACACATGGTTACGCGAACAGGTCGGCAACAAACCGAGTTGTTCCATGTAAAAATAACATTTTGTATTTCAACCGAATTTCCCACGAGGAGAGCAATTTCCATAATGTACGATCATCACAATAATGGTTCGGTCTTATCAGACGTACGAGCGAGTTCTTTTTTCGTGTACCCATTTACCCGTGTAAAAGACATATTACCCGGTGGAATGTTGCACAAATCTTTTTTATTCCATATTTATGTAAATTCTGATGGATTAATTAAAAACAAAATGAAATTTGCTACGCTACGGCTGATTTAATACAAGCTACACGTGACATAAATGTAGTATTCTGATGTAGTAATCTTTGATAGTTTATTAAATCGACGCAGATTAATAGTCCAATGCTTTAGAACATGTGCCAAGTTCGTCTGGAGAAGTACTGCCACCACACCTAGAATCTGCGTAGTGTAAGATCTAAATCTTAGATTGAGTCAAATTACTGTTGTCTTGGGCGACGGCCGCCACTTACCGCCAGGTGGGCCCTCTGCTCGTTCCGTCACTTATTCACATAAAAAAGTCTAGGCAGCCACATTTATGCGGTTTACTTAAATCTAATCAGCGAGCGGGAAAGAGACAGAGCGATTGAATAATAATTGCAATTATGTTAGTATGTTATTATTTTATCATTTTTATTTTTGCTTGTTTTTATTATATTTTGTATCTTAGCTTTAATTTTCGTACATTTTTTTTTATTTTTATTTTTATGTTTTAGCTTGCTGTCTGATATATGCGGAGAATGTTGTGCAAGCTTTTAATTAGCACACATTCTATACAATGTTATTATATTATAATTTTTGTTAATCTTATATCTATTATGAGTGCTGTTGGCGTTGCCTTAATAAATATATAAATAAATAAATTGTGTTGCGCTCAGAGCAATAAATACTCTAGGCACTATATACTGGGTAATGCATGCTAAATTGCACTACGACGTCGCGAGATTATTTATTTACGTAGGATTTCTTACTTCAGGCATAGTGTGAGTGTTACCTTTAATAAGATATTAATTTACAATGTTAGTCGTAGCACTACGTCAATGAATAAAGATTACGCTACTCTTCTGTACTTGATAAATTTATTCTGTGGCTTAATTATCGTAATGGCCAGTTACTTGTATTTTATTTTTCTCATTTTCTATTGAATTTTAAAGTAATGTTCTTGTTTAAAAGCAAGAACTATAATTGACAAAAGTGCTTACGTTTAATGGACGACGGGTAAACTTTGCTTATTTACGCAAAAGCTTCGGTAATAGACACGAAAGTTAAAACAGCTGAATTCACCTATTAAGGTTTCAATTATAACATTTTAATGAGTTTGGCCGACGGCGCGAAAAAAGCGCTTTAAATCATCGTATTTACCTTGTTTTCTTTAACATAATATTAATCTATTAATATTTTTAATATTACCTCATCAAAAACATAACTTCTTCAACGAGTGGGTCATCAAAATACAGTTTTTTTTATAAATTACTCACAACAATATATTCAACTTATATTTTTAATGTAATTTGGAATGTTTCGCGCTGTTGGTATTTTGATTTTTCCATAATTTATGTTTGAAATTCTTCCCCATTCAGGGTTTGAGCAAGCGTTAAACTTAGTAATATTAACACGTAATCTCGTAATTTTAAAAAAATAATTTCCAATCATTAATTAAGATTTCCTAATCAGTAAATCTATTTATGTACATGCAGTCTTTAAATTATACGTATATAAACTTACCGAACTAGACTTGATCAAAGTTTAATGCTTTAGAAATTAAATAGACGCCAAAGAACGAGAGGTGCCACTTCACCTTAAAGCCCACTAGTAGGTACCTATTGGGCTCAAAACTGGGTTCACTTTATTAAATGATAAAGTATTTGTAGGTGAACGCTTTGGGCATGAGGTGCACAACTAATGCTTTTAGCCGACGTTGTCACAGCCAATATAGGACAGCTCATTCGTTACCACATCACCGGATCTCGCTGAGCTCGCACGCCTGCCATGTGGTCATCGCCAACTAAAAACTAAAGAAAAAATTATGCACCGTTTCAGTCAGATTGTACGGAACCAGAGCGGGGTGGCCAAGGGGCACGGACGCCGACTTTCAATCTGAAGGTTGCTGGTTCAAACCCAAACGTGCACCAATGAGTTTTTTCACTTGAAAAATTTATGTGCGCAATACCACGTTCTCGAAACGGTGACGGAAAACATCGTGAGGAAACCGGCATGTCTTGCAACCAAAAATGGACATGTGACATCTACCAATCCGGATTGGGCTCCCGTGGTAGATCAGAGCCCATTCACTCTCAATTATCGAGAGTAGGCCGGTGTCCCTGCAGTGGGAACATTAGAGGCTGGTAAGGTACGGAACCAGCATTCTTTGCTGGAATAATAGGCGTTATCTGCTTTACGTTTAACAGTAACAACAAAACATAGTTAAACTACCAAACAATTAGGAAAACGTTAATCCTACGTGTTTCATATCCACCCATCTCGGTAATAGTCGCGTCAAAAGTACCTAATATCACAAGCTTTCACTTGATACCTCAGTAAGTCCGGGATTAAAAAAGTGAATGTTTAGAAAATGGTTTAGTGGATTAACTGTTTGGAATGTGCTGCGGCAGTATGTCGTTTATTACCTCAACGCGCTGAACCAGGGTAAAATATGGTACCGAGGTAACTGGATTCCAGGTAATGGATGAAGCGGTTTGATACATTACGGATAGAATATGCCTCTATAGCCAAATTGGTTAGGAACATTGCCTTCGGATATGGGAGGGTTCAATCGCTTGGTAAAACTTTATGTGATGAGCATGTTGGGTCCATGACACATTTTGGGGTGTCCAGTTGCTCGCATCCGTAGGTGGGTACCCTTTGATTCCCTACACGTACACCCTGGGTGGTGCTAAAGGAGCAATGAAAAGTAGCAGTAGAACTTGTGCCATGTTCGTCCGGAAAGGTACTACCACCACATCTGGAATCTGCCGCCAAGCAGTAGTGGTTGCATTACGGTTGTTCCGGTGGAAGGGTGTGGGTGCCGGTGAAATCACTTGCGCATGAGACGTATCATCCCCGTCTTGGGTGATGGACGCAGCAGATGAATGCGACTCAGTAAAGATTTGGATCTCATACTGAGTCGCGCGCATTACTGTTGTCATGGGCGAGGGTCTCCACTTACCAACAGGTGGGCCCTCAGCTTGTTCCGTCAAACATTCACATAAAAAAAAAAAACAACATGAAGTATGATTATTATATTAATCCTTTAAATTTAAAATACTCTAGATTAATTATATTTTTATGGGATGGTCAACCCCGGGTAGCACTGCTGGGCGCAGCTAGTTTGGTTATACAAATAAAATATTCTGATACTCCTGGTGATTCCCAACCCCCTACCCCCAACCCCCAACCCCCCTACTCCCACAGCCCGCCGGGATCGTTCGGGCTATGTCCACTACATACATACTGCAATGGAGCCGAGTCGAAAACTATTTGTTGCATCAGCGCATTCAATTACTCATAGGAATCTAAAGTTTTACGTTTCTGTAGTACCTCAGATACGTTCGTATGAAATAGAACGGATATGCCATCATTCGACAGAAAACTGCAATACTGACAAGCTGGCTTGGTCAGATGTTGGGCAGGAAAAGTAATAAGAACGCATGATCTTGTAGGTAGGTATTTATTTTAAAACAAGTGACGGATCTTGTAATTTTTACAAAATTGTATGGAAATAAAGTATTTTGACTATGAATTTGGATTGTTAACTCTTAAATATCTTAATTTTCTTTATTATAACAGTGTAAATGGATCACACAAGGTAACGGCTGAAGTATAATAACCTTAAAAAACCGGCCAAGTGCGTTTCGGCTCGCACGAACGCACGAACGAACTTGCCGGCCGGGAATTAAACTCGGGACCCCGCGCTTTGAAGGCAGGGCTACTAGCAACTAAGCCATGGAGCCATCACACATCTTTGTACGTTAAACAAATGCTTGTCCTGTGTCAGAATTGAACTCACGACCTGCAGCGCAGAAGGCAAAGCTATACCAACTGCGCTGTGAGGCCACAGAATATACACACAAATACTCACTAAAATAACTACCACAGATTAAATATATTTATATACGCAAATGTGTTTCAAAGCTATTGTTTGGTCACGAAAATCCGCCATTTTCATAATAATTTTACAAAGGCTGATTTACCTTTGCTGTACATGGCAGCTTCAGAGAAATTAGAAAAATATGGTATTTGCAAATTTATTGTTGGTTGAATTTACCATAGAAATGTACCAAGAATTAGCTTTTGTAGCTAATATAGTTTTCTACAACAAAAGTAACAATATCTTAATTGTAACGTTTACACACTCCTGTAAACACAGATCCGTTCCCGACAACAAACTTTATGCTCAACACACAAAGTTAGTCCCAGCTGGGTATCGAACCCGGGACCCATCGATTCTAAGCCTACTACGGATCCTTCGTGACCTAGCTGTCTACGTTAGCTTGTAAAATTATAAATAGGCGATAATTTAACTAAAACTGCTAAATATATACTGAATAACTAGCTACGCCCCGCGGTGTAACCCGCGTAGTTCCCGTTCCCGTGGGAATACGGGGATAAAATATAGCCTATGTTACTCACTGATAATGTAGCTTTCCATTCGTGAAATAATTTTTTAAATCGGTTCAGCGCTTTACGCATTAAAGCGTGACAAACAAATCGACTCACTTTCGCATTTATAATATTAATATATAGTTAGGATTCATTTCCTTGCTTTTGAGGATCCCGTAGCCCAAAGTTAAAAACCTTTTTAGCAAGCCTACGTCTGTCTGTCTTACTTTTAAAGGTTTCTGTTGATCCGTAAGTAGTGGGCATCTTTACAGATTATGTTATATTTCAGTTGCAAAAGAAGAAATTCCAATTGTACGGAATTTTTACACATTTCGTTTTAATTTTTATAATTCCATCGTAAATATGAACGAATAAAATTTTCACGTAATGTATTCATGGAATATTCAGAAAAATTACCTGCACGCATTGGTATCCTATTGAATAACGTTAGAAGATGGAAGCAGGAAATCTACATATTTATATCATGTAAATTTGAACATATTCCGGGAAAAATACAGGTCTATTGCACAAAATGTTGAAATCGAACTAGTTTTGGCTCCCATCCCACTAGGGATCCGATCTATGCGAATGATCGTATATATTCAGTTCATTCTACAATGAATAACTATTTCCATTTTAATATTTTACTGTGGAATAATTTGTAAATAATTATTAAAATATGGCATCTATTTTAATTCTTATTCTAATCCAGGTAAAAAAGGGAATTTAAGAAATAGACTTAATAAGCATAGACTAAAAAGTTAGAATCAAACGATCATTAATGTATATAACAAAACAAAGTCCCCCGCCCCGTCTTAATATAGTAATATATGTACTTAATATAGTAATAACACATATGAAAACAATGTGTTGCGGAATTATTGGGTTTATATCCACTGAAACAGAGATCCGATTCCCACAAAAAAAAAGTTTTTAGCCACCGTTCGCGGCCACAAGAAATAAAGTAAATTAATTTTCGAATAACTGATTTTAAAATTGAAAATAAAACGACTGCAATACTTTAAATGAAGCAAAGTAAATACGCAATATAGTTTACTTGGATGACATAATGTTTAATCCCTCTTTTGGACTTTGTAATCTTAAGAAATAATAAAGATGGACACTTGGAAATGTTGAAAATATTTGTCTTTAATGGAATAGAGTTAAAACAACAAACCTATATTATATTATTGGCGAAGTTAATTAAAATAATACGTATTCATAATTGGAATTCTTATTATAAAATATTAGCTACAGATTATCATATGTTCATGACATAATTTAGGTATCTTCATTAAATGCCAGCTCCTACTCTAAGCGATAAGATACGGAATAAATGCGTTAGGTGTGGCTAGGGAGTTATATCACAAATATATTAAAAACCTCCAAGATATTGAGACTTTTAGGCCGTGAAAGACAAAATAATAGCTTTGAGTCTTTAAAGCGCTTCTTTATCGAGAGTAGGCTATTATTTAAGGGAAGTTTTAACAAGGGTTGGAATGAAAAAAATGATCTTATCTCTGTGACTTGTTTTATAGACCAGTTTAAACGGAGCCAATGATGTTCATACATAAAGTTGAAAGTCCGAAAGACTGTTTGATAACCCCTTTTTGTAGTACAACAGTAGAACTATAATAACTAAATCGTCTCTGTTGTTCCAGCAATTCGTATGGAGCGACTTCTCCGAAGAGTACGTGCCCACAGACCGGAAACACACCTTCTACCCATCAGTCATCATCAACGAGCATCTATACGAAGTCAAAATCACCGATGTGCCCGTCATCCCTTACTTCCCTATCAACTCCTACTATGAATGGGCACACTACCGCTTCTATGGTCTTCGAAATGCAACTGCCTATATCCTCGTCTTCGATCTATCCAACGTGGAAACATTCCAATACATCAGAACGTTGAGGGATCAAATGGTGGAGAGCAGAGACATGAGGAACGTTCCAGTTTTGGTTGTTGGGAACAAGCAAGATCTTCTATGCAGCAACGCACCTTCGGCTGCAAGCGGGCTTCAGCAGTTGGCTATAGCAGAAAGTGCCTGTGGCGACTCCAGGGAGAAAAGGCGGAATATTGTGAATTTGGTGCGAAAACATTGGAAATGCGGGTATGTGGAGTGTTCGGCGAAGTATAATTGGAGAGTGATTGCAGTTTTTAAGGAGTTGATGGAGATGATAGACTCTATAGAGTGGAGTGGTGGTGGGAGATCAGCGGAACCACCTCCCGACTCCTCGACTGGCGCAGGGTCTCACGATAACCGATGTGTTGTGGCTTAGCATCGGCACTGTTTATCATTCCAAAAGTGCTTATTCTCAAATTGTAAATTAATCTTGAACCTTTGCTTCGTTGGAAGTATTGTTAAGTGATGCGATGCTTGTAGAGTTTGCGAATCGACGCAAGAAATTCGTCAAAGTTTTGGAGAACAGATCCTGAACGAGACGGGTCAGATTATGTTTGAGGAATTATAGTGGAAGTGTAGGTAAGCTTAGCAGATCAAAGTTCGAAGCCAAAGCAAAGTTTTAATTGGGGTACGAATTTCGCAATAAGGTGTGCTCGTGAGAGAAATGTAATAAAGCCATAGATTTAATTAAATTAATTAATCAACATGATAATGTTGGTTTCTGATTATATCGGTGATGATGTAAGATGTGAAAATATATTTGAAATTAGGGAGAATGAGCAAAAATATATGGGTCTTTCATAAAAGTCAATAAAAAAATTATCAACTACAGGTTTTTTTAAGATAATTATGTGCTTAGGTTTTATCAATTAAGTATCAGGATTTGGTGCAGCTAATTGAGTTAATTTCATTTTATTTTGAACTGCTAGTTTACATAAACACAAATCGATCAATCAAAGATAATAAGACATTTCACCTCTACCCTTATTTAGAACCTTATCATATTACACAGGAATCTATTTACAATTTTATTTTCGACTAAATTGCAAAGGTATTCTATTGAGATCTGACATGAATGCTTGTTATTATTTTTCTGAATATACCTAGTTTCCTTGTAGGGTATCGCCAAACCGCCTCAAATCCATTATTCTATACTTCAATAAATACTTTTTGCATTGGTTACTTAAAATCAACATATAAAGTTGTTATGCCGTTGTATTTACATCAATTTTCTCATAACAAAGACCATTTCTTCTTGCACGGGTGTAAGTTTAATTAAAAAAATATATTACTATAATATTATTTGGTCCCACATCTGCCTTTGCCATGTTTAAAAATGGCTAGTAATAAGCATTTAGTCGGCAAATAAAATTGCAATTTGGGTCTTCTCTTACTTTAGTAGGGTAAGCTATAAGTTGTATTTTATTATTTATGGGCGGCGGTAACCACTTAGCATCAGGTGGGCCGCAGGCTGAATGCTCGTCCTGATAACTCTCTATGGAACATATAGTAGCTGTTCGTAAAATTGTGAAAATTTTGGGCATAATTATGATATTAACGCAAAACAGATGAATAAAATTATGTATTTTCATTTGTTTTGTGTATTTTTATGCCACTTACGACTACTAGTTACGGCATTCTAATGTTTGGGCGTATAAAATGTGTATTTTTAACTATAGATTTTTTCATAGCTTCCTCAGCCTGACACTTTTTTATACTTTCATGCTATATCATTGATTGATATAAATAAGTTACAGCCAATTTCTATATTCCATATTACTAGCAAATTACAATAACTAATAACTAACTTCATACTAACGTCAATATCTGTTAGTTGAATATAAAAATTGACTGTTGGTTATGGCATCAGATTCTTTCCTTTCAGGGTAATTTTACACTTTTCTACTTCTATTATCATATTGGTAAGTTTCCCTATACATAAGCTCAAAATTAATGATAAAAATAGTTTACAAATCAAATTAGATATGAAAAGAGTTCAAAATGTTAAATTTCTTATGATTATCGAATTAAAAAATTAAAACTGTCGTGGTTAGACATTATACAAAAATTTGCCTTAATACCACGGGTATTAGAATTATCATTTTGAAATTTGCCTTCAAACTAGAGTTCGATTACAAGGCGAGGTTCGCTTAAATTATTTCTATAGTAACTATTTAACTTGTAGAGTTATAATAGAAGCACAGATTAAATAATTTAAAAATGAAATAGTGTGCTCTATCGTCAATCTCTGCTCACTTTGTATCAGGTGACACTCAGCAGTCACATAACTTTATTACACAATCAAAGAATTTAAAATTTAAAGTTTTTACAAAATTAAGCAATTGTTTGCCTAATTCGGCAATATTGCGTTAATAATTTTGATTGGCGTCATTGGTAGTAACTATCCCTTCTGCGGTATAGTTCGTGGGTTCCATTCTCTGCCCGGACAAGCATTTGTGAGACTTAAATGTTTTTTCTGTATCTGGGGGTTATTATGTATTATATGTATGTATTATCAGAAAAGTAGTATAAGCATTCTATCAGTTCCCATAGTACAAACTATATAGTTTGATGGCACTACAAGAGATTCGATTCATTATTCATATCCTGGCATCAAAAGCACTTTTGAATATGTTTATTTTAAGCTAGCTAACGTGGCGCCCAACGTGTGGCCACTTGATAGTTGGCGCCCCAACATGTGGCCATTAAAAATATTCGGAAAGTAAAAATGTTGTTGATTGAATTGTCCATGACAACGAAAATAACGATTATAAACTTAATATCGGCTTCAATATTTGGTATGCAGTCGGAATACCCTTTAAAGCTGTAACAAACATGCAAAAATTCACGCCTTTTTCACCGAAGTATTAGATGTAGCCGATTAGGTAACTTTCTATCATGAAACTACGTTGGCTCTACAAACAAGGAAAAAAATGTCCGTATAGAATTTTTAACAATTGAACGAAAAAAGTAACAAGTTTGGGGCGAATTCAATACATTATAGTTACAATATTTTTTTTAATAGAATCTTCCTTTTTGAACATATCTACGAGCTTCACGTAATTTTAATAAAAGTAGAGGATTGTTTCATGGTATTAGAGATTATCACAGACATTTGGAAATTAAGTGAGCTATATCAAGTGAAGCTAATTATTAGTACACAGATAGTTTTACTTTTATTTAATCTGTGCTTTTAGAAAAATGTTCACTTATTGTTTAACTTATTTTTTTCATATCAAGAATCCATTCCATAAGATATCATTTCGATTCCATTTCATAGCATAGTATTGGAATAGTAACAGGAAGTTTGCAAAAAGAACTGCGTAACAAGTTGGTATTTGTTTACCAGTTCTTTTTGCAAAATTAAAGAGAAAATGTTTTGATTTGATAAGGTCGACATTCTTTCGAAGAAAAAATAAATTTTATAAAGTTGACAGAGTCAATAAAACATTATAGTAACCAGTATAAAAAAATGGCCGTCACGGGACGCCCTATACTCGTAGAAATGGCGGAAAAGAGCGCGTCAGATCGGTTGTTGTTCGTTATACCACTCGGTTTTTCTGGCAGGGCGCGCCAATAGTAATTTCACTGCAAACTTTTTGACCTACCCCATATTTCCATCTAAGTACCATAGTTTTTGGGTACGAGTTATTCTTAACTACTGTTACCTTCTTCTCTAAATAAGTACTTATACTCTGTGTTGTGCTTTTTCTACCTGTGTGCTTCCTTCTACCGTATTGTGTATAGTCTATTAATCATTATTAATGCTTCTAAACCCCAATGAGATGACTGGTAAACTCATCAAAGCGGAATCTTTATAATGTTGTATTTATTAGATTTAATGAGAGAGAATAGGATAGATAATAAGATAGTATTAATATTATAAGATTTCCATTGTTATAGAGTCGATTAATGTTTAAAATTGTGTATCTTTTCGAGTATTTGTACTCAACATCTTAAGACAAAATATTCCAAGTGTCTATTTATTAAATTTATTACTAATTCTCAAAAAGATTTCTAAAGCGTTGTGCTCAAAGTTGAGAGGGTTTAATTGCAATTAATTTTAACAAAGCGCATCTTTGCAGTTTAATAGTAATCCTTAATTGGCTTATATTAATTTCCATAAAACATGTACCCTTAGAGGATGTAAGAGAGCTTTAGTTGCTAAAATTATCAATTAACAACATTTATTTAAAGAAAACAGCATAATTCAGATATTAATTTCTGCTTTTGTGTGGTGTCTATAGTGGTTTAATGTCGGAATGTCAAACAATAAAGGTAAAAAAACTAGTGAATAAAAAACAATTGAACAGTGAAGCAATTATTGATATAAATTGATGCCATTTTAGTAATTACATAATGACACACTTATCTAAAACTGATGTTATTAATTGTCGCTTCAAAATTACAAGTTGAAAATATTGTGATACTTTCATAATATTGTCAGCGATATTTTTTGCACATTTCGTGAAAGAAGTCTGCGAAGTTATAGATACAGAAATGAACGCACATATGTTTTAAATATGATAATATAGTATTTTATCGTGATGGTCAGAAGAAACTCACATCTTGAATAAATAAATAAACGTTTACACACTCATACCTCTGCACTAGGATTCCCTGTGTCGCAGATGGCATGGACAAACATAGAAACATAGAAACTGAATGAACAGTGTTAGTAGATTTAAAATTTCAAAATGTTTATCGGTGCAATAAATATGTTGTGAAGAGTTTTATTAGTTATTTTTATTTTAATATAAGAAGATTTTACGAAATTATTTGAAATATTGAATGACTAATTTGAATCAATGACTAAGAATAATAGGATACCTTTCATCCAGAAACAAATTTTATTGAAAAAATATCTAGTATGATGTAAACTAGGTTTTGCCTTTTAGGCTTTGCTCGCTTCGAACCCGGGACCCCTCGCTTCGAAGGCAGGGCTACTACTAACTAAGCCACGGAGCCGTCATTTATAATGGGAAAATAGGTACGAAATATTAAATGATCAAGCATGCCCGAGGCAGATCATTTGTCAATGTCCCATGCAAGATTGATGAGAGTGAAGTACGAATGTATCCAGATGATTTATAAATCAGATCAGCCCGTTTCCAATGCAAGGACAAGGAGACATTTGATGAATGACTGGAAGCCGGCCCAATTGATAAGGATTTGTCAACTTCAAAATTGTTTGTTTGTTCATTATGCGATTTCTATGCCAACTGGACCATATTCGCGGATATGTAATGTCTCCGAGGGGTTTCTTGTCTGTTTCTTCCCCTCGGGTTGGTCGGTTAGGGTTGGAACAGATGTAAACTTAAATAAGATTAGCAAAAAAAAAACTGCACTGTAACTTGATATAATCTGTGTGCATGTAAGGAGCTTTTGTGATACATTATATGCTCATGAATATGTTTACTTGTGTGTGTAAAATTTGACGTGTCCAAACGATACTTGAGATCTAAAGGCATCAATGAGTTTCATTGAATATCCTCTATTTGCCTCCTTTATCAGCTAATCCATGATCAGAATATTATTATCTGAAACCGTACCTGGTTCTGTCACCTACAATCAATTATACGACATCCGTAACTAATTCACCTGTTCACACGATTTACATATACATACATCCAAATTGAATAGCTGAATAGCACTCTAATGATGAGATTAAGGCTTCAACTACGCAGCCAGGAGCATCGCTTTGTGTACCTGGTTAGACAAGGTGAGATTGGATTTCAAATCGCAATTGAATTGCTGCTTTCTTTGTAACGCCGAATGAGACAAAAATTACCGGGTGAGCTCCAGGCAAACTTTGCACAAGTTCTACTGCTTTTTTGCTCCTTTAGCACCTTCTAGGGGGTACGTGTAGGGTCTCTGGGGGTATTCGGTTACGGACGCTTGCAACTGGAGGTGAAAATTTTTCTTTAAATTTCTAAGTACGTAAACATCCGAATATCTCCACAACTGGTGAAGATAATTATCTTTTAAGAAATAAAGAAACATTTTTGACGTGATAACGTGTTATAAATCGATGAAAGCCAGTTGTACGCACGAAGAAGCATGACCCACGTTCCGCCTGAGGCGAGCGTGCAAGCGAGAGCGCGGAACAAGCGATAGAGAGGCACTAAGTGTTCAGCTTTTCCCTCAATGTTTTCTTATAACGTTATCACGTAAAATTATCATCCGTAAACCGAATTTACAGACAACCAATTTTTTTATTATTTATCTTTAATATGAGTTCTGTAACAAAAAGGAAGGGAGGACTGTCTGTCCTACCTTCGTATGTATAGTTCGTAGCAGGCACATTTCCCGCGATACATAGATATTTTACACGCGTACGAAGCAAGTTCATCAGGAATTCAATCAAATCTGAGAGCGCGCGCGATATTTTGCATAGATATATCAAAAATAAAGTAACATAATTAAACAGAATTCAATACTTCATCCCTTATTTCTCCATACGCGCCCTACCATTTACCTACCAAAAAGAAACATCCAAATCAGTTTACAATGGGCGAAGAAAAAAGTCACACGAAAACGTAATTTCGTTTACTACTAAGTTTGTTTATGATATATTTTTTCTAGTTATTTTGATTTAATCAAATTAAGCAAATTATTTCACCGATTTTGATGAAATTTAGATAGATATATTTTTATTGTTCGTAAAACTAGAAAATGGTATGGTGGTAATAAAACATTTCTATGGAACCAATTACATGCGAAGCTGGGACAGGCCGCTAGTTCAGTAATAAACTCTACTTTTTGCCGTCTAAACGGTGGGTTGACTAAGGCTTCCTCCCCCCCCCCTACCGCTTCGGGTCACGTACCTCATAACTTACTCACGGTCTTGGTCCTAAGCGATCAGCTCTGATTGAACCGTCATAAACTTTGCCGCGAAGGAAACCCGGATGGAAAACTGAGAGATTTTAAGTTAATTCGATTTTAATGGTATAGGATTTTTTTTAAACCTCTGCACTGGGGTTTCTTGTATCGCAGATGGCATGGACAAACACAGAAATACAAGACAAACACCCAAGACCCGAGAACAAACCTCATTTGAAATTGAACCCGGGACTCTTCGCTTAGAAGCCAGGCTACTACCAACTAAGCCACGGAGCCGCTATGGCTTATGATATAGATAACTTTGAGTCTTCTTTGGCGTGAGTAAGTTTCCAGTTCTGGTGTATCCTATCTCCGATATATCATTTTCTTTCACTAAAATAAAAATAGCATAAGTTACTCCTTAACATCAGCTATCTGCCAGTGAAAGTCCTGACAAAATTGGTCCAGCCATTTTGGAGATTAGCCTGAACAAACAACTCAGAGTTGGCATTAGGTCCATTATCAATACTTTGTCTGTCTTTGTCATTTGTATTCGTCAATTCGTGTATGACATAACGACATACAACATGTCGTTATGTCATACACGAATTTTCCGAGATTATTCCCAAGTTTCAAGACTAAATCAAATATAATTTCTTCCTCTCTCCGATTTCATATAACGAAATTCCAAATACCTCCAATCTTGATCAACCCACACAATACCTTACGCGAAGTTCAAACGAGATTTCAATCCTTCAAATCCACTTCAAAGAATGATGAAAAACAGAGGCCCTTAACCTTAGAATCATAATTTTATGCAAAGTACGCGTATGAACCGTGAATATACTATTTGTAGTTAGGCGTGAGACATTCTGGTTAAGCTAATAATAATAATATAAGCAATGTCTATAGATCTTATTGACAGATCCTAAAAATGCGTGATTTGAAAATCTATAAAAAACCGAAAAAAGTAAAAATAAATGTTGTATTTTGTGTATATTCTAATAGCTGTGTTTATGTCTCTCTTTGTATATAGGGGTGTATATTTCTTGAAGGGAACAAAGCTCCAAAAGGGTTGATCCGATTTCAATATGGTATTTATCTATTAAATCACGTGTATGGTAAATAGTTCCTAGTAATGTTTGATGCAAATCTTTTATTTTTATCGAATTAGGGTCAAAAATTCAAGTTAATACTTAGAATTAAACATATTTGATGATTATTAATAGTCATAGGTTTAGAATTACATTCAATTTCCATTTCAATATGATTAAACTAGAGTTTCCAACAATCCATGCACTGTTCTCTTTTTTAATAATAAATTTATCTTACGCCTCGTTAGCTTACCATTCTACCATCACGCGTGCCTTACGCCTTGCTCAACTAATATTACTCGGCGCTTTTATCTTCAGAGTTCTGTTGAGATATGACGTCATTTATTAGTGCCAGTAACGTCATATTTCATGATTATTTAAAGGGGGGAAGTCATTAATAACGCAAAATTCAATTAGCCATGAATAATGGCCGGCCATTAGTGGATTTAAATTTGTTTACGGAATTTAAAGGGCGTTATCAAAATAATCACAATAAAAACTTGAAAATTTTGTAAATACTTACCTAGTTAATAAAATTATCTGTGTTAAAAGTTTAATTTGTGCTTGGAAAAAGAAAATTTACGCTTAAACCCAAAAGTTTAAAGTTGAGAGCATACTTAAAGTTTTTCGAGATATTCATTTTCAGTATCTATGTTTGTGCTTGGTAATTTGTTATTAGCCAATCATGGCGTTGCTTCCTTATATGCACTTTACAAATAACCTAAGACAAGCAGTAGTCGCATGGGAAGCCAATTAGTATCAACTGAATCGATAGCGTGCTTTGGGCATGCGGCTCGTAGCGTAGCCAAACCTCTGATGCCAGACCTGCTTCCATAGTTACTCAAAAGAAACATGAAGATGTTGTCCAATAAATCTGAATACAGAAGACCACTAAAGTTAGCCTTATTCACACGAAAGGGAACTAATTCAATTTCAATTCATGGAAATTAAACACAGCGTCATCTAGACCCCAACAGCATAGCTTGTACGATGGGGTGCATATTACTGATACACCTGTAAACATCCAGGCACGGAACAAACTTTTATGTTCGTCAATTGCTTCTCCTGGCATCCAACTACCAACTTAGCTGGGAGGCCAGACTTCTCCAATGCTACTGATAGCAAACACCCCCCTGATGTTTCTCAAAACACCCCCCTGTTTTGAGAAACATCACAAACTTGCACAACAAATCACACCAGTTAAAAGTTTCCGCTTTAGAAAATGTCGTTTCATCCCAGAGTAAAGCAATTTGGAGTTTATAACATCGCGGTATTGAACTCAAAATTGTGCTCGAGGCAACTAAGTACTGTCGCGAAGTAACATTATTTAATATGCGACTGTATGGCAGCCAGTTGGAGTACTTGATTTACAATATTGCTCCCGATCTCCAATTCATACCACAGAAGCCATACATCCATTCAGCTCGTACAGTAATCCCCGGGGAAGGGAGATATTGCCAATAACGGATACTGCCTGGGGCTTCCCCAGAGCTATGCCGCCACCAACATAAGCTGAAGCGATTTGTTATGTACTAGTTTCTTCAGCGCGACTTTGTCCGCATCTACAGAAAAAGTCATGTAATTTATATTACATGACTTTTTCTGTAACATTTTTCTATTATATTATATAATATGTTTAGTTGTACGTTTTAATTATTAAGTACCTTTTAATTATTAGTTACCGAGATATTTACCATGATTTAGACGGCTCCGTGGCTTAGTTGGTAGTAGCCCTGCCTTCGAAGCGAGGGGTCCCGGGGTCAATTCCCGGCCGGGGCACACTTTTGATCTCGGGTCTTGGGTGTTTGTCTTGTGTTTCTGTGTTTGTCCATGCCATCTACGACACAGGGAATCCTAGTGCAGAGGTATGAGTGTGTAAACGTTTATTTCTTTTATTTGTTTATTATTTATTTCGACGCATGTACTTAAATTTAATAATAATGTTCATAACTATGCTAGGTTTAAATTTTAGTACCTATTCATTCATCCAGTTTAATGAACGTAATACTCCTCAAAGAGGAGGAAATATTACCGATAACGACCTGCTCGGGGCTTCCCCTAGTATCAAGTCATCAACGTAAGCGGAGGCGTTTTGAAGATCACGGATATACCAGCATAGCCACTAAAGAAACTTGAATCAAAACAGGCCTACAAAAGTTAATAAACTCTAAGACACAACAGCAATCGCTGGAACAGTGCTGCCAACAACAGTCTTTCTCCGGTATTTTAAGGAGTTGAGATGGCTGGGGTAGGGTTTAGTTAACTGGGGATAATGCACAAAACACCCTGATGCGGGACGTCAGTGCAGGCCGAGTCACCCCCACCCAGAATTAGATTAGAACGATCACAGAAATGGAATATAGTGTGGTCATATGGCTTAGCTTTATCCTGTTGTCCTAGACTTTAGCTGCGGCTTTTGAACACCTAAAGAAAAACATGCCAAATAATTCATATTTTTAGCCGACGAAAAATATATTTAAATTTATGTAGGTATATATTACATTTTTTTTTAAACTCACGTGAAGAATCGCAAATTTGGAAAAACTAGAACCACATTTTTGTATACGATTTTTTCCTCTGCGTCGTTAGACAGTCAATTGTCAAATTGTGTATTTATATATACAGGACATGAGGCTGATTAAAAAAAACCAACTTCAATACTTTCATCCCTTATTTCTCGTCCTTACACCCTACCATTTTACAAGAGAAACATCCAAATCGGTATACACGGGGCGAAGAAAAGTCACAGGAAAGCAAAATACGCATTTTCGTTTAATTGGACATATTTTTTCCAGTTATTATGGTCTAACAACTAAACTATTTCACCGATTTTAATACTTTAGTGTGACCAATCTGATATTATATATTTTGAAATAAATAAAGAATTTTCAAAACCGGTTTATAAATAACGGAGACCAGAGATAAATAAACTTTAAAAAAATAACAGCCGATTCATAAAAAAATAGCCTTCAAAGTCGGTTGAAAACATTTGCCGGTTTAGCTAGTAATGAATAAATGAATTATGATGACTAAGTTTAGTTCAAAGTGGTAAAGTTCCTTCTATCCAGGTGTGGTAGCATTTCTCCGGACAAACTTATCAAATTTTAGTTGCTCCAACAAGTATTCCAGCAAATTTGAATCCCTCATTTTGCTTTACGTTACACTACCTATTGAGTACACGTATCGCAAAAGGAGGGACTAGCTAAGTACCCTTGTACTTAACTACGGATGCGAGCAACAGGATCCCCAGAATTGTATTGAAATAACCCTATTATTCTTCCCACTACCCACCACTTATATCTTGAGCCGAGGGTCTTGCAAGATCGGATCTCAATAAAAATGTAATCGTCGCCACTTGAACCACACAAACGATATCTGAGCAGTTATTGCATGCTTTTAACCCTGAAGGTATATACCTTATACGACTTAATATACCTTATACGTTTTCTGGTATTAATGGTTGCCAACGCCCATATGCAACAGACTCAGGTCTTCTCTCACCGAAGTATGAGAAAAATTATGCCGGTTTTTAAACCTCAAACTTTCATCACTGGTTTGCATAATTCCTTCAATATTTATTTTATGAAAACATCTTTGAAGTGAATCCTATTTAATAAAATAATCATCCCTATTGGTGAAGTAATGGTATAATAAACATAAAAAAAAGAATTGGTAACCTCCGTCTTTATTTGAAGTCGGTTAAAAACCTAATTCTTCGGTAAGGTAAGACCTTTTTTTAATGTGTGGCAGTGGCGGAACGAACTAACGCCCTAACTGACGTTAAGCGGTTACCGTCACCCATAAAGTATGAGAATACACAATTCGCATTTTATGCGCCTGTGATTTCACCGACACCTACACCCTTCCACCGGAATACAGCAACGCGAGTGCACCGCTGCTTGGCGGCAGATAACCACGTGTGCAGGCAGTCCTTCTGTGATCCAGAATACGGAATACATAGTCTGGAAGAAATCTCTTTTAGCGATAACACCACCCGTCTCATTCTCTCTCAAGTGAGAGTGAATATGATAGTCTAGTAGAGTGAATATGATATAGTAGTTCAATTTCTTTTAATGCAATGTTGCAAGCTTTTGCTTTTGTGAACATTTCATTAGCAACGGAGCAGTGAAACGTGCCTTTGCATTTGAAACGCAACAAAATTCAATTTAACGAAAAAACTGATCTTTATTTGAATAAAAATAAAGTTCAATCTGCGTTTAGACGGCTAAGGTATTTTTGGTAGTAACAGAATTATTATATTCACTAACCTAACCTTTATATCTGTAGTATAAGGTCCAATATTTATGTTACAAATTTTAGGTTTTTCAGATCAAGTTAAAATGGAAAAATACTTTCTATGACTAGTGTAATAACGATCATTTTCAGTTGTGAAGTTTTATTCAAGTGTTAGTACAGTTGTGTTGTTAAATTTTACATTCAAACTTCTGTTTTCATGGATATTTTTGTGTGTGGATCTCAATTGCAGACAAATGATCTCTAAGATCTTTTTACTTTGTTGATATACTTTAGACTACTTTTACACAACATATTAACACAAATATAATTAAATGTTCATGACTGACTGTCATTATTTCAGGGCTATTCTGTCAAGCGCTGTTTGACAACCAACAGTTTGTTGTCTGTCAATTATTTGACAAGACAAGTCACATCATCAAATTAGAACCAAGTTTCTTACATATAATTTTAGAGTAATCAATTTGGTTTACAATGTTATTTTAATTATTGAACCACCTGTTTCACACTGGCCATATTCTTATGTACTCTCGCCCCAGTAATTTTCGAATCCATTAGCTAAACACCAGACACTGGCAGAATTTGTGTGGCTAAACACACAAAAAGCCATATAGAAGAAGAAGAACCTAGTTTCGTTGGATGTAGCGCATCGTTTCGAGCAATACCATCTGCTGCCTATAGACTCCTGAAAACCAAAAGCCTCCCACGGTCATACATGGGCTTGCCTGACAACCCTTTCAAGTCGCTTCCCCTTTCAATTTGCCGCTGCTAGGCTGAAATTACACACGCTGTTATGATAACGCAATTTGAACCCAGTTTCGTGAGGTATAGTAAAGAATTTAGGGCGATGGGTTTTGATTGGATTTTCCGCTTTTGTTTGGGAGTTCAGCTGAATTTGGTCGGAAATCAATTTGGAATACATGTTTTTTTTTTCTGACTAAATAGGAGTGAAAAATATAGCACATCTCTATTTAGACGGGTATTATGAAGATGTCTATAGAAATAAGTACGCTAACCAAGGTTGCCTATAGAAACAAGTACGCTACCCAAGGTCGTCTATAAAAATAAACACACTAACCAAGGTTGCCCATAGAAATAAGTACGCTAACCGAGGTTGCCTATAGAAACAAGTACGCTACCCAAGGTCGTCTATAAAAATAAACACACTAACCAAGGTTGCCCATAGAAATAAGTACGCTAACCGAGGTTGCCTATAGAAATAAGTACGCTAACTAACGTCGCCTATAGAAATAAATACACTAACCAAGTTCGTCTATAAAAAGTATCGAAATTCACCTATAAAAATCAATAAAATAATTTATTATAAATTTGTGGTGTATTTCGCTAAAAATTAATATTCCCTTTGCCGATAACGTGGTTTGGACAGCCGATATTATAATTTTCCAATATCCCAAAGCCCTTATTTGCATAGTAATTCTAGGTACCTTTTAAGACCGAAATTCAATACAGAATACCTTCAAAACACCGCGTAAGAGCTTTAGTCAAGAAATTTAATGGTGAAATTAAATATGTATTATACGTGTATAAAGGTTTTTATTTATTTTATTTAATTATAATATTAAGGCAACGCTAACAGCACACACAATAGATATAGGATTAACAAAAAAATTATAATAACATTTTATAGAATGTGTGCCAATTAAAGGCTTGCACAACATTCTCCGCATTACAAAAGGTTCAAAAGGTATGCAGTAGCATACCTTAATCCATAGTTTTTTTTTATTCTACAGAAGATGAGTTGTTGATGGCAGCAGTAGAACTTGTACCAAGTTCGGAGAAGTGCTGCCTCCACACCTGGCAATCTGCCGCCAAACTGTGGTGCACTCGTATTGCTGTGTTCCGGTGGAAGGGTGTGGGCGCCGGTGAATCACAGGTACACGAGACATCCCCGTCTCGAGTGACGGGCGCAACGGGATGCGACTTGGTACGAGGACCTAGAATCTCTGTTGTTAGGGGCAGAGGTAACAGTGTTACGTCTCGTGTACCTGTGATTCACCGGCGCCCACACCCTTCCACCGGAACACAGCAATACGTCAGTTGTTATGTCAAGGTAACAGCTTTTAGTTTCATTCAATTGCATGAAAAAAAAAAAAACTTTTTTTTTGTATGTGTCTATTTGTTCCGGCTAATCTTTGAAAGAACTGGACCACTTTCGACGGAATTTTCACTGGCAGAAACCTAATGTTACAAAAAGTAACTTAGACTATTTTTATTCTAATTAAAAAAGATTTAGGGATCCACGCAAAAATTGTTTAATTTCACCTGGACTAAGCCACGGGGAACAGCTAGTCATTAATATAATCCCTTGTGGAATTCCCAATTGAATACGTTCCTGACTAAAGAGTCATTCTTGCACGGCTAGGCACAGGGTAAATCTCAATTCAACTTGTCAATATTGGGTCCAAATAGGCCCAACCCATTTGGGACTATAATAGGCCGAATGTACGCCCGTGTAATTGTTAAACTTGGGTATAATGGGGTTGGAAATGTCCTGTAGTACTTTGTCACGGCGTATTCCATATATGAACCCTTGCAAAGATTAATTCGTCTATCTTGCCTTCTGTTGGTTTTGGTTCGATTCCCACTCAGAACAAGCATTTGTCTGACGAATATAGATGTTTGTTTTGTGTCTGTGTTAATATGTATGTATTTATGTTACGTATGTGATGGGACGAGCTGAAGGCCCACCTGATGTTGTGTTTACCTCTGCTCATAACAACAGCAATAAAACAATCTATATCCAAACAGTATTATAATATCTGTGCTCAAACTAAGCATATCTCCTACAATGGGAACTATATAACAGATGAAATACGTTTACTTTGGGGGGTCCAGTTGTTCGAGTCCGTAGGTGTAGTACCCTTTAAATTCCTACACCCTGGGTGGTGTTGAAGGATCACCAAAAAGAACTTGTGCCAAATTGGAGAAGTACTGCAACCACGCCTGGTTATCTGCTGTCATCAGCGGTGCACTCACAAGGGTCTGTTCTAGCGCCTCTTGCGCCTGAAATTAGACCGGTACCCACACCCTTGCATTGAAACACTTGGTTCATGTTCTGCTATTTTAAGTCGCTTCTTTCGCACCAAGGAATTACAAGGGCACTCACCTACGGACGCGAGCAACACAGAACAATACTTAAACTCCAAGTTATCTAATAAAGTTTCAGCATTAGATTTAAGCAGAATAAAGTCAATGATCCAAGAACTAACAGAAAATCTATTCCTCTATCTCCTAAGTCAATAATTCCCCACTCAGTAAAGTAATTTCCCGATCAAATACTTACCTGGGCGATGTCTATTCTCTTATTGATGTCATATGTTTCAATTCTTTTTATAGTGAGACATGTCCATTGAAGAATTGGGTCTATAATAATAAAATATATTGGGGATATAAATAATACCTATTTTCTCGTTGACGTCATAAAGTGACTATTGTTTTACAGCGGGTAGGACATCTCCATTGAAGAAATGGGTGTTCTGATACCTTGGAAGAAGACAGGTATTGCTGATGTTTATGAGCACGATATATATTTCCTTTTTAATCAACTGTCTAAAATTTTAGAGTATATATGTAACACAAAAGGGTTTTTAGAATACTGTAAAAAATATTATGTCACGAAGGCATAGGTACTGATTTATTTATCAAGAGTTCCTTGCAGAAAGAAGTGCATAAATTGTCATAAATAAATAATTAGTGCATAATTTTTTATTAACATTGGTATAAACAATATTTATATTGTATGACTATTTTTAATTTGTTGAAACATTACTTTTGTTTGCTAATGCATTTTATATACCCTGTTTTTATGTAATTATATTATTTGACATATCAAAGTGCAATGAAATAATGCGTAATAATAATTAGATAAATTTGAATATTGTCCTAGAGTGCAAGTTTGCTCATGATTTTTTTTTAATTTTGGGATTACTGTATCACACACCTATTCTTATCAGCAAAAACTCATTTGGCGAGAAACTTGACTCGGGATAATCTAAGCTCCTAACTCAAACAATTCAAGTTAAAATACTACTCTCAAATTTAACTTGAAATTGTAATCGCAAATATAACTTGAAAAGCACGCTTCATTAAGTCTATTCATAATTTATCATCAACTATTTTATGGAGAGAGACAAATCAAATTCCCTCCGCCTCACCTTTACTCAAATTAAACTTTATTGAGCAATCAATTTGTCTCTTAAGCCTATCTCGGGTAATTGTAGGAGGCAACGGATGGACTCAGGAAGATGATTATGAGAGAGGAAGGTTTGCTTTATTTTTATGTAAAAACTAGCTGTGCCCCGCGGTTTCACCTGTGTTTTACTAGTTTTTTTTATAATTTTTTTTTTTGAAAAAAAAAACATAACCTATAGCTTCCTCGATAAATGGACTAACCAACACTGAAAGAATCATTCAAATCGGACCAGTAGTTCCAGAGATTAGCGCGTTCAAACAAACAAACAAACACTGCAGCTTTATAATATTATATATAAGTATAGATAAGTAACGGCCCGCCTGATGTTAAGGTACCATAACAACAGCAATACAAAATTTACGCATAACGCATTTCTTTACAAAAGACTTTTAATCTATTTTACATCAGTCACTTGTAAAAAAAGCAAGAGAATGGTATCTTCTAGATCTTCGTACCATCATTGACCTTTTCATCATGTTCATCAGGTCTGATCAGGTGAGATGGAAGAAAGACATTTTAATGTCCTTAGTAGGTATCTGGTAGGTATCTGTTATCAACAAACTTTAATTAAAACAGTGGAAATGAAATTTGTTTTAAAGTTAATATTTTGAATGGAAAGTGCCCTAAATCTATTACGTGACTATAAGTTGAGTTTTTGGGCTTTTAGTATAGAAGTTTGGGTTATATTGTAATGTTTATCTATAGTAAGCAAACCACCAAGGGTTTGCACTATGCAATTAAATAATGAACAAAATGTGCTGTGAGTACAATACTTAGTAAAACAATATAAATATTTTAAGCGTTTGTTTTACATGTAAACCATGTGAAATTCTGCACACACACAAAAAACAGTGGCTATTGATTTTCATATAACATTAAAAAAAAACTTTAAAGTTTAGTTTGTCACGGTTTTATGTTATACCACCACTTCACACTTTAAAAAAAATTGTGGATGCTGCTTTATTCCTACGCCAATTTTGGAACGATTGGGTTTTTTTTTTTTAAATGTGTTCTTGCGAGGTCATTCCATAGAAATTTTGTGTTGGCCATCAAAGGCTATAATCAAATATAAAAATTAAATGAATAAATAAACGTTTACACCTTTGCACTAGAATTATCTGTATCGCAAATGGCGTAGACAAATAGAAACAAAAAATACAATACAAACACTTGGGTCTTGAACCCAAGAACAAACTTCAAGCTCACCAAAAAAAGTGCGTCTCATCCGGGAATCGAACCTGGGATCCCTCACTTGAAAGGCAGGGCTACAATCGACTAAGGTACGAACTAAAAAAAATGATTGAGTTTGCGGGTAGTCCCAATAGACGCGAGCAACATGGACCCCCAAAAATTTATTTATTACCATGACTTGCCATAAACTTGTTCCGAACATTCGTTATGGCTCATTACTTTGACAATGTGATATAACGGCCGTTAATTTTAATCCCTGCTTACGATTAACGGTCTCGTGAACGCTGTAATACAATATTTATGGGTTCCATAATTCCACTCCACAGAGCTGCGGAAGGTGGAGGTCCGAATACCAGGGCTTCAGGATATTTTGAAGTGAAGTCTTGCGATGGTGGCTGGTAGATAGTGGATGGAACGAGCAGAGGAGGATAAAAAAAATCTATTTGACTGACCTCACACAGTTGGTAGATCTGTCTTCTGCGAAGGTTGTGGGTTCGACTCCCATCCAGGACGTTTTTGACGAACACAGATGTTTTTTCGGTGTCTGGGTGTTGAACAAATGACTGATTTAAAAATCAAAAAAGAGACTTCAATACTTTCATTTGTTATTTCCCGCTGTTAGGGGGTAACCCTACCACTATGAAAAAGAAACATCTAAATCGTATACAACGGTCGAAGAAAAAAGTAACAGGAAAACAAAATATGCAATTTCGTTTGTTTGGATGGCACATTTAGTTTATGATTAAACAACTAAACTATTAAACCGATATAATACATTTCTCAAATAAAAAAGAATTTTCCAAAATCGTTTCACAACTTAAAATTGTTTTCTCAGAGTTGCGAATTCTCAAACTCCATTTTAACTTGTAAGTATATATGTAACGGTCAATCCGGCTATCAAATTAATGCTGCATTAGGACGCCGTAAAACTAAGATGGCCGACGCAATGGCCGCAAATGGTAACGAGCACATTACTTCGGTCCATTTACGATAAATCTTTACTTGGCTACTACTGTTGCCACGTGACTTTGTTCCTTCTACTACACGTAATCTTCGATTCTCTCTTGAGTTTGAATTGAGTATATTTGGAAAACAAAATATTACACGCACACAGATATATATCTGTGTGCGTGTAAGGTCCTAAGGAGCCCCTATGACACGTTACATGCTCACGAATATGTTTACTTGGGTCTATCATTTGGCGTGTTCCAACGATACTGGAATACATGGGTTTGAGTTGAGTTTGGCGACCAACTGAAATAACTGACACGTAAATATGAAAATCGAAATAGTGATTCCATTGCCTTCATCCTTCACATTTCTCATCGTTTGGGTTGAAAATTCCTAATGAGATTTCTATGGGACCTATTGGATGCAAACTTCCTCCTATTTTTAAGACGGTTAAAAATATACAGCTCCGTAGCTTAGTAGATCGTAGCTCTGCCTTCGAAGCGAGTGGTCCCGTGTTCGATTCACGGCCGTGACAAACTTTGCTGATCGTTAAGTTTGATCTAGGGTCTTAGGTGTTTGTAAAAAAATTAATGAAGTAATTAATTAAGAATATCGGTATCATAACTCGCTAGGAAAAGCTTAAATACAAATGTTATATTTAAGCTTTTACAAAATACAAAAATCATGATTCTTGGCTGAATGTCACATAAAAGTGATACTGAGTTTCGAATACTAAAAGTCATGAAAAGATGTGTTAAATTATTCACATATCTTCGCAAATTAATCCGATGCCTGGATAAGCGCGCTAGCATCCATTTTCTGCCAAATAAATAGGCTTTAAGGGTGTTTTCCACTAGACATAAGCCAGGCGGCAAATTTTTATGTAATCACAGTTATAATGGCGAAGTTTGTATGTGTGTATTCTTCCCCTCGGGTTGGTCGGTTAGGGTTGGAACAGACCCCCCCGTGGGTTCCCGCCTTGTCGGGGCGGGGGGGCTTAGTAACCGTGGCCTGGTCCCCCACGGTGAAGCTAAGAGGAACCCGGGAGGGCCGCTCCTTTAGGCTTTGCCTCTAAGCCGAATAGGAGCGGCACAGTAGGTGGCGGTGCCTTATGGGGGGCACCGCAACTGAGGCGGGCTGCGGTGCTGTATGGGCAGCACCGCAGCTGAAGGTTAGGGGCCGCGGCGGGAGAGGAGTGCCGGTATGACGGTGCGCCGCTCTCCCTACCTTCCGCGGCCACGGCGGGGTCGCCACCGCTGGATGGCGGACGCGGTGGGGCCGCAGGGGAAGAGGAGTGTCGGTATTGCGAGGCGCCGCTCTCCCTATCCTCTGCAGCTGTAGTGGTAGGCGACGGGACCACAGACCTGACCCGTCGCATGGGGACCTAGGGCGTCTGACACGGGGTAGTCTGACGTCCTATCGCTGGCATGGTCCCCGAGGTGGTTGCGACGCGCCTCGTGTCCTGGCGTGTCGTGGCGAGGGAGGATGGCATACATTGCCATCCCATGGAGGGTCCGGAAACGGACAGCTGCGGCGGGATCGCGGATGTGTGTTACAACGTTCCCGTGTTCCCGCCACTAAGCGGCAGAGGAGGACACCGTGGAGTTTTAGTGGGTAGTCCCACATAACCGCTCTGTTTCCCCGTGGCAGGGCGGTATGCTAAGACATTTCTCCACGAAAAAAAAAAAAAAAAAAGGGTTGGAACAGACGTAAACTGACAAATAAGATAAGCTTAAATATTAAAACTGACTGTAATTTGACATATCTGTGTGCATGTAATGTGCCTGGGGAGTTCCTATGACACGTTATATGCTCACGAATATGTGTACATGCATGTGCAAAAAATGTTTTCAATAATATTCTGTATATTTGCTTGAATTTTCTAGATGAAAGCAAACTGACATTTGAGTCCGAAATGCCTTGAAATATTCACAGCTCTCCACATTGAAGAGAATCGGATACGAGCATAGATATAGATATTTCATAGACATGCAGTTTAGAACAAAATCTTCGTCATATCACAGTGATGCACAGGTACGTCATTTACTTTACTTTGTTTAAATTATTCGAATTATTAAACTAAAGTATATTATTTGTTTTCCCGGTAAATATCGTATTCGAGTCATACTGATCGATACTTATATCAAAACTGCAACAGGTCCGATATCTTTGTACATTGAGGTAAGATCTATAACATAAAGGTTTTTTTTTTTTGTAGGGCATATAATTAATACTGAAGCCAAAACTGTTTTTTTTTTGTTATACTTACTTTATATGCTATATACTTTCTGTCTGTCTGTACTCTTCGAAACGACTGGACCTGTTTTGACGGGACTTTCACTGTTTGCTATTATTGACTCTTGATATATTTGTGTAAACAAACAGCGCGGATATTGTTAGTACTGAATTTCGCGTCTAATACTTTGGTATATAGAAGTCTATAGATACGAAACGGAATGTGAAACATTTTCACTGCATAATACGAAAATAAAGCCAAGGAGACTTTCGACACTAGTACATGAATTTGCACTTTTGCGGGTATGTTCCTGTCTATTGCAGTTTCCAAGAATATTGGCATATAAAGGTCTTCTTGCGTTCTATTTCTTTCTTTCTAACAGAATTTGAATCGTCTTCTCCTTATCGGTTAGCAGGATCTAAGGGTGTTTTGCATTAAAATAAAAAAATCTTTAAGATTTGTCTACACCTCTGAAAAATAAGAATCCAAATTTGATATCGTTTGTTAGAAAGTATTATAATAATATTAACAACGATATCTTATAATATATATATATATTTTTATGTTAATGAATGACGGAACGAGCTGAGGGCCCACCTGATGGTAAGTGGTGACTCTCGCCCATGAAAACAGTAATAATGCGTGCGACTCAGTATGAGATCCAAATCTTTACTGAGTCGCACTCATTCTGCTGCGTCCATCACCCGAGACGGGGATGATACGTCTCATGCGCATGTGATTTCACCGGCAGCCACACCCTTCCACCGGAACACAGTAATGCAACCACTACTGCTTGGCGGCAGGTTCCAGATGTGGTGGCAGTACCTCTCCGGACGAACTTGGCACAAGTTCTACTGCTACTTTTGGTTGCTCCTTTAGCACCACCCAGGGGGTACGTGTAGGACGCGAGCAACTGGACCTCCCATATAGAGGATATAATATAGAGGAGGTATACGTAATATTAAACCAATTGAACCAAAATGTATTTAATATTTAAATAATTAATTATTAACCACAACTATCAAATAAAATATTAGTACGATAAACACTTAAAAAAAATCACTTACATCTAAGTTAGATACATAAATATTTTATATATTTATTTTTGCTTATGCTAAAAAAAGTGCTTTGTTTAAACTATGTTTTGTGAATACAACGACTATCCAAGAGTCATTATTAAGAAATTATTATTTTGGATTAATTATAATATTTATAAGTGGTATAATTTCAATCATAATATTTATATATGTAAAGAAGTAATTGATATCTATTTTATTATTCTATTATACTAGTCAAATAGGGCAACCTAATTAGAAAAATATTACCTGATTTTAATCTATATCCTCTCGTGAGTATTTGAGAATGGCTCCATGAATTATTATTTTTATATTTTGTTTACATTATTACTGGGGTGATTTAAAAATAAAAGAAATTTAAAAAAAAAATCTAAAATACAGCTGAAACATTCCCCATTTTGTGTGGGAATTGTCACTTCGTATTATAATTTAAGGTAAAAGGAAATTCACCGAGTCATCTAGATTTAAAATAATTGTCATATTCTAGTATTAAATTAAAAACAAGAATCTCCATAAAAAAAAAAACATTTTAACTGATTAAATTAATACATAAAAATAATTTAAACTAAAATATAAAATAAAACAACCTAAAAACGTTTCTAATACATATAATAATTATTTTCGTTAATTGATAACAATTAATTCAAATATTTCTTTCTCTTTATTTTATTTCATTCACTATTTTAATTGGCGCCTATCTGTTATATTTCCAGTTTAATAAATAAATATTCCAAACATGGTATGAAAAATATGATTAACTGATTAATAATTAAATTATCATTCGTTAAATAAATCACATGTATATAAATTCAAAAGTGTTTTATTCTCTTAAATTGTTATATTAAAGTCATTCAGAAACCAGGCCTTAATTTAAATTTATATGACCACTAGAAATACAGTGAAATTAATGAGATAATCTATCATTTAATAATTAACTCATGGCACCGACAGTTTCAAAGACTCGTCTTGGACTGCAGTAAGATTCAAACCAGGAACTTAAAAATATACTTGTACCTTCTTGCATATTTATTTCAGTTGTACCAACACCATAAAGTATGTTACCACAGCACCGAGCACCTGAAATACATTTTTTTTTAAGATAATTGGAATTACAAATATACCATAATATTTTTTAATAAGCTACCATCTAAAAATTCTTTGGTGTACAATAAAGTATTTATTAATTCATTCATTAATTCATTGATTCGTTAATTCATTCATTCATTCATTCATTCATTCATTCATTCATTCATTCATTCATTCATTCATTCATTCATTCATTCATTCATTCATTCATTCATTCATTCATTCATTCATTCATTCATTCATTCATTCATTCATTGTAACGCGATGATTGTACGAAAGATCTACGATTACCTTCGTAATTGGAGATGTCTTACACATAATAAGAAAAAAAATATTGTTGCAGTGGTTACTAACGAAGTGGATAGTAACTTGCATATCATATTAGAGATCCATAGGTATGGGAATATGTATACGAAGATATGCTAGTTACGACGATTTTTATTTATGATATATGCGCATGCATTGACCATTAAGTGGCATTCAAGCCGAGCGCTTTCGTGCTTCAGAGGGCACGTTAAGATGTCGGTCCTGGCTATACTACAAAGGGTAGCCTTACCACCAAGTGGGCCCTCAGCTCATTCCGTAACTTATTACCATAAAAAAAGTCTGGAATAGTACATAGGCTACGTTTTATCCCGAAAAATTGTACGTAGGATGACGCGCGGGTCGTAGATAGAAAGCTGAATTTCAAAGTCTACGTACTGAAGCGAACAGATCCAATGAGACGGTGAAGAACTTGGCTCCGGAGATACTCATTGCTTTCTGGCACTGTTGGCACACGATCTGGACGAAGGTCTTCGCCTCCTCGGAGCCGTCGTACCACTGGCAGGAGTACGCTGCTTCCATCACAGATGAACTCTGAACGATTCAGTTGAAAAATTTATTTTATTAATAAAGTATAAAATCAAACATGACAGATTACTCATTGGTTTTATGGTTTTGAACTAGCAGCCTTCAAATTGAAAGTCGGCGTGTTAGCCTCTGGGCCACACCATGCTCTTCGAGAAATACATATAAAAAAATAAAACATCACATAAAACACAAAGGAACATACATTAGCACCATAGATATATAAATAATATTAAAAAATCATTTACACAAAAATAAGAAACAACGCAACAGAATATGATTTTTAAAAACAACATAAAAGTTTAAAGCATAAAAATTAAGAGTAAGGACTTGAACAAAAGATTACGAGACAAAAACACAAGATATAAGTTGATTTTTAGGTTATAGTTCCATATGAAGAAACTAGATGGCGCTATTTTATTTTATTATTAATAGACAATGGTATGGAACCCTTCGTGCGCGAGGGCGACTCGCCAATTTTAAGAATTAATGTTCACGCACTAGGATTCCCTCGCAGATGGCATAGACAAACACAGAAACACAATACAAGCACCCAAGAGCCGAGACCAAACTGCAGGCTCACCACACCGGCCAGGAATCGAGCCCGGGACCCCTAGCTTCGAAGGCAGTACTACCACGGAGCCATCAACGTTCTTACCTCTTCAATGAGCCTGTTACCGAAAATGCAGAAATGAAACACTTGTCCAAGAGTGTAACTCAGATAACCAATAGTACTGAACGCGTATACGTTTATTCCGTTAATCTGAAACAAAAACACATCCGTTAACGTTAATCTGAAAAACAAAATCACATCCGTTAAGAAAAAAACTACACTTAATTTTGACCCCCAACTAAAAAGAGGGATGTCATGAGTTTGTAGTTTTATCTGTGTATGTGTATTTCTGTGTATATGTGTATATATTTTGGTTCTTGTTTATTATTAACCTACCTTTTGTGAATTTTTTCGATCCTTTTTTGTGTCTTGGTGCTGAATAAATGTATTTTCTATTCTATTATTGTATATTCTATTCTATTTACCTTAGTAGCCTGGTACGCCAGCAGTGTAAGGGTAATTGTAGAGACCAGCATGTGGAACAGAAGCGCTGTGCCATACGTGTCTCCTATGGATGCCACCAATCTATAAATAAATATTCATGGATATTACACACAGCGCCAACAAGCCGCAAACTAAGCATAGTAACAAGAAAACTGATAGAATTCTTATATAGTTTTTTTTAACACACCCAGACACAGAACAAACATCTATGGTCGTCACACAAGTGCCTTGAGTGGCAGTCGAACCTACAACCTACAGACCTACAGACCTGTGACGCAAACAATAACATACCTAGATGAGAGAACAAGCTGCCCGCATCCGTAACAGTAGACCTTGTGCCAATTTCATGCGGAGAGATACCGTCACATACGCCTATAATTTCACCGGCACCCACACCCTTCCACCGGAACACAGCAATGCGAGCACCACTGCTTGGCGACAGATTCCAGGTGTGGCGGCAGTTCTCCGGACGAACTTGGCACATCATCCAATTACACTCAACTCATTCCTCCTTTGTAAGTCGGTTGAGAGGTTTTATTGCCATCCCACCATAATTATTAAGGGACACGATCAAAGCTATTGTCAATTGAATATTCATAAAGATCATTATCAACCGCATCTGATCGATATCACCTGGTACTTCCCTCGCAAATTGTAGATGGCCTAGGTCTAGGAAAAGTCATTAGTTCATCCTTGGTAATGATACGATTTCTATTTGCACAATGAAATACCCATTAAGTTACAGATGGTAACTATATGCTATATGATGGTTGTATAAAAATGAATCCCTATTTACCTTGGTCACGGCATCACGCGTGAACAGCTGAACCAATTTAACTAATTATTTTTTATTGTGTTTGTTTTTGTCAGGAGAAGATTCTTATGAAAGATAGAATTAAGAAAGTTAAACAGACAATTTCCAGAAAACCATGGGTAACGCCGCGGGGGGCAGCTAATTAGGTATACTGAATAAAAAAAACGAAAAACCTACTTCTATACTTACATTCCTTATTATATTATTTCTCACCAATACACTAATATTTTAAAAAGAAACATCCACAACGGTCTACAATGGGCGAAGAAAATTTCGTTTTGTAAGATGACATATTTTTTCCATTTGATTTAAAAACCAAATTAATGAATTGATTTTGATTAAATTACTATGGGAACAATGTGAAAGTATAACCTTAAAAAAAAAACTTTTGATAAATGTAGGAGTCTTGTTGATAACTAATAATAAATCCTAATATTGAAAATGCAAAATGACTGTTTGTTTGTTACACTTGCACGCCTAAACGAATAAACCAATTTTAAAATTTCTTTCACCTATGAAAAGCTACATTATCTTATAGTAACATAATACATTAATTTGATCTATCTCGTAAGGTTTAGCATTTGCAACGTAAGCGCACAAAAATATGTTTGTTACGACATCACATTAAAAATCTATGAATTTCTCGGCATTTCTATGATATAAAATGCATGTAAACTACGTATAAACTTTCTTCTTGAATCATTCTATCTGTTGCTGAAAACTGCATTAAAATACGTTGCTTATCACAAGGTAGGCTAGCTCGCACCTTGGCTTATTATCATAAAAAAGTGTTATATTACAAAAATATTCATACCTTACAACGTGCTTATGCCGTTCCACCCAGTACTTGATCGCAGACCTGGCCAGCATCTCCTGTTTCTGTGACAGGTTGTTTGGATTGTTGTTCTGGGTGAAGTTCTGGAGTCTACCGCCCGCCCCCCGAAGCGTCATGCCGAAGTCTTGCTGGGTGGAGTATATGCCTCGTATGTCTATGTCTACTGCTTCAGGAACTTTTTCAGACTTCTCTGTGAGGAGATGAAATGAAATGAGCAATAATGCTACGATTTCCATCTTTAGACAAGGTGCTGGATATATCACAAACAACATTTAACAAACAATTTTTAATTTATGTTTGTTATAAAAAATCTAAAAATCCGAATTCAATTCACTTTTATCGCCCTTTAACACCTTACAATTTAATAAAGAAACATCCAAATCGGTCTATAATGGGCGAAGAAAAAAGTCTCAGAAACGCAAAATACGCAATTTTGTTTTGGATGACATATTTTATGTAAACGAAATTGCGATCTCATCCGTCTGAAAATAGTAATAGTAATACTAATTTACTGAAAATAGTCAATAGGACTGAAAAAATAAATGTAAATTAAAGCTTAATTAAGCTTCAGGTATTAACAGTTTTTGCGTACCAAGTCACCTGCACTGCGTTGTAGTACGCCTTCTCAATGAGCCATGACTTTGAGTTTTTTCACTTGAAAAAATGTATGTGCGCAATACCACGTTCTCAAAACGGTGACGGAAAACATCGTGAGGAAACCGGCATGTCTTAGAACCAAAAATTCGACGACATGTGACATCTACCAATCCGGATTGGGCTCCCGTGGTAGATCAGAACCCATTCAGTCTCAATTATCGAGAGTAGGCCGGTGTCCCTGCAGTGGGAACATTAGAGGCTGGTACGGTAAAAGAGGTGATTCGAAGTTCGTTACCTGTAGAAGAAGCCCTGAACAGCTCAGCAGTGTTCGGTCTGTACGTATCGAGAGAAGCACTCAGCTCCATCAGGGGTTTCATGATGGCCTTCAGGTGTTGCAGCTGCTCGCAGGCGAAAATCAGCCACGAGCAGAACATCACGTCCATAAGGTTTGCTATTGCCATGGAGAATAGCAGCCAGTAGACCTGGAAGAGTTACTACAAGTAGCAGTTCTGCCTCCACACCTGGTTATCTGCCGGAGGCCAGGTGCCAGGATATCGGAGTTTCAGCTTTGAGCTGGCCTCTTACGAGGACTGATAAATATTTCATCTGTCCGCATACTTTTTTTTATATTTACAGACTAGGAGACAGACTCCCCTGCACTAGGAGTATCTGTGGTGCAGATGGCTAGGACAAACACAGATATACAAGTCAAACACCCAAGACCCGAGAACAAACTTTATGCTCTCCACAAAAAGTTTGTCTCAGCCGGGAATCGAACCCGGGACCCATTGTTTCGTAACTACCAACTAACCACCACAATGACGGACTGGTCTTTGGAAACTCTTTAGAAGCTAACTCTATCACACCGCATTTTGAATATAATTTTTTTATATGATGTTTAAATGACGGGACGTGCTGACAGCTGACCTGATGTTAAGTGGTTACTGCCGCCCATAGGCAACCATACGAATCCGGTCGTACTGAAGTATGAGAAAAACCAAGTCATATACGTTTTGCACCCATCACGTTGCGACGGGGATGTAACGTCTAAGGCGCGTGTTTAACCAGCACCCACGCCCTTCCACCGGACCACAGCAATGCACCACTGCTTGGCGGTGGATTACCTAGTGAATATTTTACCTGAAAAACAAAGGTGAAGATATACATGGATCCACTCATGGCATCGAATGGATACCAGGCCTTGACTGGCAGCCTCGGAGCTGGCTCCGTCAGCGTTTCATTGGTTTCCTTGTTGGTGATCATACGGACTGATTCGCCGAAGAAGGTAAGGGTGACCCAACCTGCAAAACACAATATACGTTTTTTATGTAACAGAAGTGACAGAGCGAGCTGGAAGCCCACCTGATTTTAAGTAGTTACCTCCGCCCATAACAAAGTAAGACCGCCTATTTCTTGAATTTAGTGGAAGTAACTGTAATAAAGCAAAATTTCAATACTTTCATACCTCACTTACTTTCAGCCTAAGGGCGAAGACCCTTAGGGATGAAATTTCTTCATGAAATCTATCTCCTGTACTCTTAGTAACAAAAACATGATGTTTTTGCTTGAAAATATACATAAATACAATATATCTTACAAGCTTATGCCAGCGGTTCTGCTCGAGTTAATGTAGTTTTAGTCGAATTAAATGGCTCGAATTGATTGTCGAAGCATTGCTAGTTTAATAAGATACATTTCAATTTACTTACTAACTACAGACAGTACAGTCATCACGCAAATGAAATAGAGTAGTCTCCTCATCTTGGTGAGAGCGAGCTGGTGGTAACGAGCATCCGACTCCGTGAAGAGCGGATGGCTGTTCGATTGGTTCCATACTGCTAGAGTCCTGGGGGAGAAGATTTATTAAGGATTTGGACACAAATCCTTGCCTTCTGCGCTGTAGTGTTCAATGGACAAACATGATGTATATTCTGTCTGGGTATCAATATATGCATAATATTGATACAAGGATTTGAGGCCAATTCTTTGGATATCAATGTTATGTATATATTTAGTAATAACCAAGGATTTGGCCACAAAGCCCTGCCTTCTGCGCATCGAATGAGGTAAACCCTACGGGGTTCGATTCGATTGCCACCTAAGACAAACATTCGAGTACAAACATGATAATGTTTATTCTGTTTGGGTATCAATATGTAGTCGATATATACATATTGATACCCAGACATGTATAGAAAAAGTCTGTAAAGTCGATTCACGGACGATAATTTTACGTGATATCTTAGGCCGATCGTCCCTCTCTATCGCTTGTTCTGAGCTCTCGCTTGCACGCTCGGCTCAAGCGGAACGTGACAATGAGTCATGCTTTTTCGTGCGTGCAGTCGGCGTTCACCATATTATAAGACGTTATCACGTCAAAATATTTTATCAGTTATCTAGTTCCCGTATTACAAGCTATGCTTAGTTTGAGGCTAGATAGTGCTGTGTGAAATGTACATTACGTCTTTATTATCGTCATTCACTCTCATTTATTGAGAGTAGGCCGGTGTCCCTGCAGTGGGACATTAAAGGCTGATACGGCTATATCTGTCATTAGTGACCAATTCATATACAAGTACAATTGTCAGTACGGAAACCTTATCGTGCGATTAAATCGCACCTGATCATTATTTCATCAAAATATTTTATTTGGAAACCTTTGTTTTGAATCAATGCGCACATATTTGATCCGCCTTTGTAAAAGCAAATAAACATGTGCCAGAAAATTCCATTCAGGTATTATAAGCCCCTTGAAATATCATGAAAGGGCACCTTTATATTTCTATGAAATACGGTGATACCGATCAAATAATATTTCAACGTTGTTTTACACAATGGAAAAGATTATGCTATTGTATGAAGTCCTTTGTACAAGTGTTTTCTAGAACTGCAGTTTTGAAATATAAATATAGACTGGCCTCGTAGCTCTGCCTTCTACGTAGGTCGTGAGTTTGCTTCCCACTCAGGACAATCATTTGAGTGATACACAGACAGACAGACAGACAGCGGAGCCTTAGTAATAGGGTTTACTTTGGGTACGGACCCCTAAAATTTAACCGACTTGTAACAATATATTCGTATTTAATATGGTTTTCTTTTTTTTTTTGTTTGTTTCTAGTGATTTCTGCAGATTCCTGAAAATCTCAAGATAAATACAATATTACAACAGCCATTGTTTATTTATATTTTAATTTAATGTGACTTTACAATTGTATTAATTTTAAGTATTTCTTTACTTAAAATACAATTGTACTTGTCTATTGCTTGTCTATTGTAATTATAAGATAATTATTGTAATAATATAATGTAAATAATTGTAAATTTAATACAATCAAGTTTTCACGAATGATTCAAATCCGTACAGCCATCTAGGCTGCAGGACACCGGCCTACTCCCGATAACTGAGAGTGAATGGGCTCTGATCTACCACGGGAGCCCAATCCGGATTGGTAGATGTCACATGTCTTGAATGAATTTTTTGGTTCTAAGGCGTGCCGGTTTCCTCACGATGTTTTCCTTCACCGTTTCGAGAACGTTGTATTGCGCACATACATTTTTCAAGTGAAAAACTCATCGGTGCACGTGTGGGTTTTAACCAGCGACCTTCAGATTGAAAGTCGGCGTCTGTGCCCCTGGGCCTCAATGCTCTGACTCATACATACATACTCTTTCGCCTAATATTAGCGTGATTAATGGGTTGATATCAAATGCTACTTACCTGTAGAAATTCGGAGCGTTGATGCCAAAGAAAATCAGCTTGATGATGGTATGAACGAAGAATAATACGGTGATGGTGTTAGCAGTCAGTTCATTGACCTCTTCAGCATATTTTGCCATGTTGATCCCAACCAGCACGAAGTGGATGAAAATCAGAACAGCGTGGACGGACGCGTAGACCTTACGAAGGAGCATTGACATGCCCGAGTTATCTGTGGCAATTGTAAGGCTTTTTAACAGACTTCTAAAAAGGGGGGATTGCGATGTTTTACTTTTTCTTTGTAAAATGCACACATATAAAACACTAGCACGTCTTTGCACCGTTGTACAGTGTGTGACTTAAGTAAGTTAGGTCAATTAAAAGTACCTTTGTATACAGCTATAAAATTAGACACAGATGAACGATTGTATAGAAAATAATGAAAAAGACAAAGAAACAGCGAAGATAACTGAATATAAAATTAATTTTCAATACTCAATTCTCAATAAATTTATTCTAAGCTATATTATATAGCCAGCATTTTGCAATGTAAGCGCCAAAAAAATATATGTTTTACGACATTATCAGATATCATTGAAATTCTCGGCTTTTCTTTAATACTATAATAGGCATGCATTATACATAAAAACCTTTCTGGACGAGTTTTCTATATTATTGTAAAAACCGTATCAAATATCGTTGCATGGCTTAGAAGAAATTAGCGAAAAAGCAGATAGACGAAAACAGTAACTTTGCTGTATACTATTTATATTAATAGAATATATTAAACCCATAAAATAAACATCTATGTTTGTCACAAATGCTTGTCCGGGGTGGGAATCGAACCAGAGACCTACAGGGCAGAAGGCAGAGCTACCAACTAAGCTGTGACATCAGTCAACGTCAAACCATTCTCCTCGGTTTCATTTTGCGTGTCACTATACTGCTGGCTATAGCTGGCTATTTTTCAATAGCGTCCCGATAAAACATCAAAGGAAATAGCCGATTTCAGGGATAATAAACCAAGCGACCCCTGAAATTCATAGCCTCGCACGGTATGATAAACTTTACGATTATGGTATATATACATATATATTTATATTTGTTATGTTGGTGTATGACGTCACAACAAGGGGTTCGAATTTCTCTCAATAGTACCGTTACTTACAACTTGTCATTTATATCGTCATGAAAAAATAAATAACATCGTCTCCTTAGCTTGGTTAGTAGTAGCACTGGTCTCGAAACGTCCCGGGTTCGATGTAACATCTTTTGAAACGTAATTTCTTTGTTTGATGTAACTACTTGAAATTGGAACTACAGTCTAAAGGTGTCCAAAAGTTAGACTCTATACACAGACTAGGCGCTGAACAAACGAAAAAATTGTCGAAGAAACGTAGTTCTGCAGCATACGTGGTCAAATAGAACCGCCTGCTCACTGACCTTGAAACCGCTAGGTTGGTATATTTCAGTTACTGTCACAGCATTATGACATATGGCATACTGCTGTGGGGGCATGCTGCAGATATCAATATTTGTGTTGAAGAAGAGGGCTGTTCGCACCATTTATAATGTGGGTCCCAAAGAATCATTGCGTAAACGATTTAAAGACATAAATATTCTTACGGTTACATGTCAGTACATAGACAAGAATTTGATGTACAGTTTGATGTCGTTTATTTTAATGCCTAATAAACATTAGGCATTAAAATAAACTCGCTGTGCCCACTATATTATGATTGTCACTTTTTTGTGAACACGCAAATATATTTACGACTGTACAATAAAATTGCCCACCACTAGGCTCCATAATGTAAGAAATTATTTTAAAGTTTTTGAACAAAATCCCGAGTAATTAAAATACCGTCAACAAGTAAATTTAAAACATCTATTAAACGTTTGTTTCAAAAGCTTACTACAAAATATTATATTACCTTTGTAGATGGCAAAAAAGCTTGGGAATTAATTTTCTCCTCTCTAAACGCAGGCCCATATTCACGAATATGTAATACTGTCTTCGGGGGATTATTTGACTGTTTCTTCCCCTCGGGTCGGTCGGTTAGGGTTGTCACCGACGTAAACTTAACAAACAAGACTAGCATAAACCATGAAACTGACCGGTATTTGACATATCTGTGTGCATCTAATGTGCCTGAAGAGTTCCTGTTATACGATATATGCTCATGAATATGTTTACTTGTGTTTGTAAAATTTGACGTGTCCAAATGATATTTGAGATCTAAAGTAATAAATAAGTTTGGGCGGTAAGTGACAGCAATTCTGGCTTGAGTTTGGGCGGGAAAGTGACAGCAATTCTGAAGCGATCCTAGCAAATAGTTTCTTACCATCATAATAGTTAAATAGAAAGTGTCCAGCTGCCTGCATCAGCTTGATGTTTGGCATCAAGTCGGCCACGAGGCCCAGGTGCTTTACTTTGTTCAGCATCTGACATCCAAATTACATTCAAGGTTATTATTAAAAATAGCTTAAATATAAAAGCCAAACCAAAAATAACTTAAATTCAGCGAAAGAAAGAAACAAAAGCAATATAAATACTAATCCATGCAAATTTCTTATATATGAACCTTCCCCCAAAATCAGCGCGCCCCGAATGCTGGCAATATGGCCACGTTAGCTGGCAATGCTTATTCATTGACAGAAATAAAAGCCAGCATATGTGGTCTAAATCGGGTATTTAGCTAGCTCTGTATCAATGTTTTGTATCAATCTAAGGTTAATCTTTGTCTTAATCAAAAAATCTAAGGACCTCCTCATAGGTCCTTAGACTTTTTAAGCCCAAAAAAGTCAAATATGTATTTGTCTGTCTTGATTCAAAATCCACAAAATCAGCTAACAACGTAGAGAGAAAAATCCAATCCAGTTTTTCCCAATTTCCTACGTTTTTTCGTGAATTTTTCAAACATTTTATATTTTACAAATTGTAGCACGATAACTACAATATATTTTTAGAATGTAAGAAATAATTATAAATAACTATATGAAATTGCATGAGCTTTCATGCAACTTGATATAGTAGATTTAACAAATTTTCACCAATAGTGCAGGACCTATATCATCACGTATTAACAATATTTTTGCTGTTTTTTAATAAAATTCAAGACTTTCGCCTCTCAACAGAACCCATAAATCAAAGCAAAATTAAAAGTTTAAGTTAAATCAACATTCAGAAGAAAAGGAAATACCAGACCTTGTAGTTTTTTTCAGTATGTCAAGACGAAATCTTCACGCTTCAATAAATGTTGCCATAATTGAAAATTAATTAAAACACGAGTGTCGACCGCGGTCCTGGCGGTACAAATGATCGATTTTCACTGTCATTACATTTGCAATGACGTGTACCTATTTCAATGTCGCACCCTCCTATAAGGCCCTGTGTGGGAAAACGCACCTGCCACAACACCTGCTGTTTCTTAGCCTGAATTATGAATGTGGAAGATATATACTAGTATTAAGGCATATTCTGACATGCTTCGGCCTATATTTCTACCATAAAAAACCTGTTTAACAAACGAAGAGCCTGTGTTCATATAATAGTTTCATCTTACTTTTCAAGGCCCTTAATTACAATAATTCAAAACTTTCTCATCATGTACTGAATTCTTGTTAAATTGGCCGCAATAAAAAATAGCTATCAAGGCTTACTTAAAAGAATCAAGCACAGATATTAAATATGCTTAAACCAAGTATTAAATATGCTTAAACCCGTATAGTCTACAAGTGTAATGACGTGACCAAAGTAGAAAAAGGCTGTAGAGGCTATCAGATATTGAACCTACGCACACATACGAAACCCCATATCTCTACGACGTAGCCCACGTAGAGCAAGGCTACAAAGGAGCTAAAATAACCGTAGATATCCTCACATGGTTACGAAACTTCAAAAGTCTACGACGTAGCTGAAAAAATGAAGGCTATGCGGAAACTGATAGAACCGTAGATATCCTACGCGTTTACAAAGTCCACAGGTCCATAGTGATGGAACGAGCTGATGGCCGGCCTGATGTTAAGTTGTTACCGCAACCAGTAGATAAGACAAATAAGAACCAATCGAAGTATGAGAAGACCCAAGTCACATTACTTTACCTATCAGTCTGAGACGGGGATGTAACCTGATGTGCCTGCATCCTTCCACCAGCACACAGCGACGCGAGTGCACCACTACTTGGCAGCAGATTACCATATGTGTTGGCAGTACTTTACCAGACGAAATTGGCGCAAGTTCTACTGGTACTTCGTGTTGTTCCGTTTGCACTATCCGTACCATGCAAAAAAAATTATGTAAATATATTCATGGTCAAAAATTACTAAGGAGTAAGTGTGCATAGCCCTTAAAATATCAATCGATCTTGACAAATAAATCGCTAGAATTAATAACGCAATAATGATTGTCCATTTTGTGTGTTTTCTGTTTGTTTGAATTCTGTTTGATTATTTGCTAAAATGGCATTATTGATGTAGTATAATCGTTTTGCTTTGATAATAAACGCGTATATTTGATTTTCTTTAATTTCAAACCTGTATGTGAACATTTTAAAACAAGTTTATAAATTCAAGTAGGTTAAACTACTTTTCTTTCTGAGCCTTTATGAACTGAACTGAACTTTAAGGCCTAAATAAAGCTTTTGTCTGCGAGACTTCAACCTAATAACTAAAACTTTATATATACACACGCATGCTAACTGAGTTAAAATCAACGTTAACTCAATAAAACTGCGTGAACCAACTTAAACGTAAGCCTTTTCGAGAAAGTTATAATCAGATTTTGGTTGCTTACTCCTGATTATGGAGTTTGCCAGTTTTAGAGCATTTTAGGCTAAGTTCGACCGTCAGAGAGTAATTTGAACCCGCATAACGTTGTCAACTTTGATGAATAACTTTAACCTCAGTTTAAAACGGTTAGCGGCTTACTCCGAGCATATACCTCGTCGAAATACTCACAATACCTCCCTCCATCTTATTCTTATTCTGGGTGGGGGTGACTGGGCTTGCATTAGATTAGACTACCTTCAACTGATGAAATATTTAGTCAAATACTTAATAAGTCAATTTCAGCTAATATCAACTCTTGATACTCAGTTCTTTTGCAGCGATGCACTGTAATTTCACGGGCACGTAATTTAACGGACAGTAATGCGAGTCTGGAGTAGCAGTACTCCTTTTAACTACTTTTGGTTGCTCCTTTAGCACCACCCAGGGGGTACGTGTAGGGAATCAAAGGGTACACACCTACGGACGCGAGCAACCGGGCCCCCCAGTGGCACGCATTACTGTTGTCATGGGTGAGGGTCACCACTTGACATCAGGTGGGCCCTCACATCGTTCCATCACTCATTCACATAAACAAAAAAATTCCTGAAACATAATTCCCTGAATAAACTTCACGTCCTTACTACTCTGATGGTTGTCTAACATTTAGTTTTCATTAGAGAAAAGGCTTTACCCCTTAATTTACGACCTTACAAAATTTTAATTAAGCCAGATTCACGCGCTTATTACTTACCACATCGTTAACTTTAAAGTAGAACACGTGCGGTATGGCAACATTACGAAATAGTTTGTCTTTGGTTAGACATCGGTCGCAACCATAAATATTTATAAGTACAATACAAGCGCGAAAATATTTGATGGAGGCTTCGTTTAGATACTGTTATTGTAAGCTTGGCCCTAGATTATTCCTCATTAATCTGCAAAGGAAATTCTATTTAGTCTCTGACCTCTACTGTATTTGACCTAGTTAACTATAGGCGCTACTTACAAAAAGTTGGAGAAATCTACAATATGAAAAATATTTGAATAAAGTAATATTCTTAAAAAAACGAGTTTTGGTATACCGGGAATTATATTTCTTAGAATAACAAGACTTTTGTTGAAAATATATTTTTCATTGCGTAACTATTATTTCTATTACCAACTTCTAACAAGTTATTAATTTATCTATGATAATATCCTTATTATATCTTAAAGATACTTTTTATCTCATCCTCTTCTGTTTAATAGCATAATATAGGATACATTTCATTCTCTCTAAGACAAAGTCGCAGTTACTCGTAGAATAAATTTTAAATTAAAAATACTTAAAAAGTGGACAAAAGAAAGGCTTTATTTTATTTTAAAAAGAAATTTTGTTCCAAAGAAAGGATTGAAAAGCTAGTTCATTATGAATGGGAAAATGGAAGCGGTTAATGTCATACTCGTATTCTCAAAACAATGAATATTTGAGACTTATTGCAAACACTTCAAATAAATATTTTTTTGTATACATTGAAAATTATCAGAGTGGCCTTTTTTTCTTAAGTTATTAACATGAATTTGTTAGAAATCATTAGCTGTCGTTTTGTGGTAAGACCCGTAATGTTCTGTTGAAACAGCGAAATGGAGAAATGCTTTTGCACTTAATTAAGATATAAGGTTTAGTAGGTTGTCTAGACGTAATCTTCTTTGGTTAAAATAATAGTAGATAGTAATAAAGACCACAGAAATTAATGATAAGAGGGCAAACTTCGTGTTTAACTAAATTTTGTTTTTTAGAAATTTTCGTAATACAAGCCTCGGCCAGAAATTGAATTCGGGACTCGATTTACTTAGGCAGGCTTACTGTCCACTGAGCCACAGAGCTGCTTTATCTCATTAAGATACCATTTGCAATTTCGTCAGAACTTATTAACCGTTTATAATATGTAAATATCAACAGAAAAGTCTTGGGAGTTTCTGTGCGAAGCTACGAGCTATTTTTAACTTGTAAATAATAACTTGCGTAGATTTTAACAGATTAAAATTCTAGTTAAATTATCTCGCATATATGAGCTCGCATACTGAAAAGCCAATTTAATTTTTTTTGCCTCAATATGTATTGAGTGGGCAGTCAGAATACAGGATAAGTATTTTTGTAGGCCATTTACAATAGATACAACATTTTTTGTTTTTCTCCATAATTTTTTGTCCTAGTTTCTCCTGCCACAGTTTACTGTACCAACTTATAAAAATAAAAATTATACCAACGTTTTATTGACAGTACTATTATAGTATAGTATAATCCAACTGTAGTTAATCCAGTGTACTTTAAAGCTACCTTCATAACATATTTCATCCAAATTCATTGTCGCGGACGCGTGAAGGAGTAACAAACATTCAACTCGCTCGTGTTAATGTAGATTTTTACAATTATTGCTGATTATAGCTAAGGTGATGTCGTTTTCTGTAAGACTTACAACGTGTGTGCAATTTTTCGTGATGATTTGTTGAGTAGTTAAGGCGTGAAAGCGGAACATACAAACAAAAAGACAAACGCATTTATAATATTAGTCAGGATAATCATACTAATTAGGTACGTACTAATACCTAATGTATATTTGTATAATACTATGTCAACTGATCCATTAATATGGAAGCAATGAGAAATGCTTGCTCGTTCTTTTTTATTTTAATAAAAACATTCCATCGTGGTAAAGTAAATAAAATATTTGCACTTCTGCAAAATAAGAATATTTTATTTCAAAAGAAAAAGTCCTAATGGATCACATTTGCCATTTTTCATCTGGCAACATATTTTCACGATAGAATTATTAATCTGTGGATGTGCGAGTTATGAATTCCCGCCAGTTGGGTTAACGAACTGGAAAAAGGACCGAATGAATTGTTTCAATACGAAATTTTCGTTATGACATTGACCAATGGGTTGTAAAAGTTTTGGGTTTTCAATAGACATTTGTTATTGAGCTAAATTTCAACGGAAAAATTATATGTAAACTTTTTCAATTTATTTAGCCGCGTCTAAACAATATTTTTTTTATGATTTAAAGTGGCGATATGTTACTGGCTGTTTCCCGCGACTTCGTCCGCGTGGAAATATATTGCGTGGAACTCTAAAATTAATGAAACCTATATTACTCTTTATAACATCAGCTGAAAGTTCTGTCAACATCGGTGCAGCCGTTTTGGGGATTAGTCAGAACACACAGATATTAAAACAAATATAATATTAAAATAACGGTTATTAGTTTTAGATGCTATATACTATTAAATTGAATTTAATAAAAACTGTAATTCCCTACACTTACCCCTGGATGCTAAAAGAGCAACATAAACTAGAATTAGAACTTGTGCCAAGTTCTTCCCAGTTCTGACACCACATCTACAATATTACAAATATTTGGTTTACAAGTACAATTATTTGGTTTTTGATCTCCATCCCCTGTTTAAATACCAAAGTTTCCAAAATACAGCAGAAATATACGAAATATCTGTGTGTAGTTGTGAATAATATACATCCAAGCGTTTCGCGTAATGAAAACATTATTACACATGGACCCAGATCCTGAGGGAGAAATCCAGCACTCCACGCCATCGACCTTTCCATAATTACACTAACTCTCATTACCACTTTAATCTGATCTTTCAGGACGCGGAGAAATCCTTTACTCTATGCTGTAGACAAGGGACTATAATCCTAGCTAGGGTCTCCTAAAACTGGTTAATGGGATATGTTATTAGGTGGTAATAAACTCACGCCAAAACTGTGATAACAGGTTTTTATGTCTGAAAATGCCAGCGTAAATTCAACCTTATCAAAACGACGTAAAGGGTATTTTGAAATGATAGATGTTGCGAGCAATGAAAGTGGTGTTTTAAGCGCTAGTTGTAGATTCAGGGAAATTTCAAAGACGCAGACTGAATTCTATTGCTTTTTAAATAGAGGGCTGTTTTCAGTAATTAGAGATTTCGAAGTACTGTATGGATAACTAGCGGATACCCGGCGAGTGCTAAAAAATACATTTTGTGCCTAATGCATTGTTTTAGTGGTCTGAAACCACTTAAACAATGAATTACAAACTCAGTCTATAAGTAGAGGAGAAACAATTTGTGTTTTATATATTAAGATTTAAAACTTGTTTCCGTTAAAGTGAATGTGTTGGTTTTTTGGAAATTAAACAAAAAAAATAGTGTTCCTGTTGCTTGCTTGTCAGTTTTTAACCGACTTCCAGAGGAGGTTATTTGATTGTATCTATTTTTTGATACCGTTTGCCGTCATTTGCCAACCGATATGGAAAAATCTTTTTTTATATGAAAGAATATGCTTTTAGGTTAGTTCATAGAAATTTTATTAAAACCGGTCCAATAGTTTGGTAGTTAAATCAACATAACTAGAAGTACGTCATCCAAGTAAACGAAATTCCATACTTTACTTTCCTGTAACTTATTTCTTCACCAGTTGTAAACCAATATGACTGTTCTTATAATGGTTCGTATCTCTTACATCCTTTGCTCCAAGTTGCCAACGAACGGGTATCCGTTACATTGTCTTTGTATCATTCGAAACCTGATATAGGTACTTACTCTTACAGTACCATTAGGCGTTCAATCTAACTAGCACTAGCTTCATGTCACGTTGATTAATAGCCTAAGTAGTTACAAGAAGACAATGGGTTCGGGCAGTGACGAAGGTACCCTGAAAGGATCTGTCCACGGCTGCTGAGTGAAATGGATTATTATCTAACGTGCTAATCGAGGTTGAGCAATGAGAATTGACGCAGAAACCCAGTGCATTTGGCAAAACAATAAAGAAACCAAATATGGAATAGTATCCTTAATATGGACCATTATTGGAAACGAATACTCCTAGTTGAAAGACAGATCTTCTGTCTCTTTCCATCATTATACTCGCGTACAGGTTTCGACTTGTCAGTCGGGTGGTGAGAGTGTTTTGTCAAAATAAATAATAGCGCTACCTTGCGGAAATCCATATTTGACGGATTAAAAACTCAATAAGCGATTGATTGAAAATTAAAAAAAAGCCGATTTCAATACTTTCATCCCTTATTTCTCCCCCATAGAAGTTACCTAACATTTTAAATAAGAAATATATAAATTGGTATACAACAGGCGAGGAAAAAGTCAGGGGAAAGCAAAATACGCAATTTCGTTTATTTAAATGACATATTTTCTCCAGGTATTTTGATTTAACAACCAAAGCATTGAACTGATTTTGATAAAAATTCTACGGGACGAATCTGAAAGCATATTCAATCAAATCAAAAACATTTTTTTAGATCGGTTGATGGCGGAAAACGGAGGTGAAAAAAACAACGAATTGATAACTTATTCCGGATGTTGATTGAAAATGTAATCTTATCACGATTTCAATAATCAGGAACGTCACAGGAAGCAGGAAAGGTTAAAGGAAGAATTTAATACTTCCTCAAATAAGAGGCTTTTATATTTTCCGTGTCATCTTGCCCGATATTAAAAGTGGTATGCTATAAGCCACTGCATTCATATAACTTCTCTCCAGACCAACGTGTATTCTTGTTTATTTTATGATTAGATCACTTCATAGATTGATTAGCCTCGTAGCATTCTGTAGGTCGTGGGTACAATTCCAAATCAGTCTGTCAATTTGTTCTGTATTTGGATGCCAATATTTATTTATTTTTTATTTGCGATATAAAACAGTAATACAATGATTATTAATTACTAGTATTGGTGTAAATAGGGACTAGTTCTATTACCAGCGAAAATATCCACAAATTACTGTAAAAAAAATACTATAAGTTATTCTATTTATCAGTTATCTAGTTCCCATACTATAAGTTGTTTGTTTCGGGGTAGATGGTGCTGTATGAATTGTCCATGAATATTTATTTATAGGTGTTCTTGTCATCTATACAGGACAGTAAACAATGCACCTTTCACCCACGCTGCTTTTTTGCGTTTGTTATAATATTGACTGGAGAAGGTTCTTATGAAAGAAAAAATTAAGAAAGTTGCGCGGAACATTAGAAACATAACGACCATATTAACTAGCCTTAAAGCATTTGACATAACTGTCAGTTGTTTGACATAACTGTCAGCGATTGACTGTATGCGCGCGGAAATATCGTTTAACACAGATGCAAAAGACGAAATTATTAAGACACGACAACGTCTTTCGAGTCAGCTAGTAATTTATGTAAATCTGTTTCGGAATTTAAAGATCATCAGCTCATTACCATTCACCAAGTCGAAGGTTTTCATATTTTACGTAAAATGAACTTTTATACCTATAAATTGTGTAATACAAACAATTGAGTATATTTGAGTATGAAAACTGCCTGTAATTTGACATATCTGTGTGCATGTAATGTGCCTAAGGAGTTCCTGTGGCACGTTATATACTCACGAATATGTTTAGTTACATTATAAAATTTGACGTGTCTAAATTATACTTGAGATCTAAATGAATGAATGAGTTTTATTTTGAGTGAATATAACAAAAATGGCGGCTCATCACTTGTCTCTCTCTCTACTTTCCCAAGATATAAGACCACATAACAAGGTGAAATATAGCTTATTGAGGGCTAACCATTCCGAAAAAGACGTGGATGTTTGAAAGAATAGTAATTAAGTACGCTTAAGGCCTATTATTACCCGATCGATATGGATTTACTAGGCTATGAGGAAAGCCACGTAGCCAACAAAGGTAGGCCACGTAGCAGTACCGTCAATAATTAATAGTGGATGAGCCAGTTGGTTAAATTAAATTATATCATGATTATTTATGATTGGCCTGAAAACAGTAGGTAGTCAATAAATTATTTATCAAAGCGTTTCTAGAAACTCTCAAGATAAATGCTAAACGAGAAATGATTTCTCAGTCACCTGAAAAGGAAAAATGAAAGCATTTCTTTCAAGTATAAAATACTTGACGATATTGCCCTTGGTAAATTTCGAAGAATTTAAATTAGAGACATCTGCTCTTGGAGGGACCCAAAAACATTAAGGCCCCACTTTAATTAGAAGTAATTTTATCCGAATTCGTTTCTGTATTAATGAGCATTCGGATACTCGAGAATTCAAAAGCCTAAGGGGGCTAGGGATGGACTAAGGGTCCTTGACCAGAACACTAATAAACCTTAACAACGACCATTAAAATAGACGACAGGACAAAAACTTGTACGAACTTGGGTAGATTTTTGTTATGTTGGGTGTTGTTTTATAATTGTTGGTTGTTGAATTGTTTTATACGAACACTGTTACAAAAATATAATAGTACTAGGTATAATATAATCATTCTATCAGTCTGGTCCCCGTAGTCTATGCTGTTTGAGGTTAGATGGTATATTTGAAAAAGTACATGAATATAAATATGACGGCTCCGTGGCTTACTTGTTAGTAGCCCTGCCTTCGAAGAGGGCTCCCGGGTTATTATTTCCAGGGTGGAAATACCTATATACGTAGGTACCTAGAAATCTTCCGCGTCCCCAATGGCGTTATGTCTTGTTAAGCCCTTTTTTTATTTTTTTCCGTGGAGAAATGTCTTAGCATACCACCCTGCCACGGGGAGACTGAGCGGTTATGTGGGACTAGGTGATATTACCCACTAAAACTCCACGATGTCCTCCTCTGCTGCTTAGTGAACGTTTTAATACACATCCGTGATCCCGCCGCAGCTGTCCGTTTCCGGACCCTCCTTGGGATGGCAATCCCACCATCCTCCCTCTCCACGCCAAGAAACGAGGCGCGTCGCAACTACCTCGGGGACTATGCCAGCGATAGGACGTTAGACGACCCTGTGTCAGACGCCCTAGGTCCCCATGCGACGGGTCAGGTCTGTGGTCCCTAAAATCTTGTTAACCCTTACTGAAAAATAATCCTTGATCCGCCCTGCGTGGCACGAGCATCAGTAATGAGGATGGAGTCGAGTACCATTGGCACTACCCCATCCAGCCGAGCAAGCAAATGTACAGCTAAATTATAGCCCCTATTCCGATGCTATAACGCTCATTTTACATTCTTAGGTCAAGTGCGTTGAAGATCATATTTTTAAGAGTAGACTTTTCAAAATGGAAAATTGAAATATAATTCAGATGGAATTGGAAGCGGATGGAATTTTTACAAATTTTAAGTGACTTATTTATATTTATACTAGCTTTGCCTCACAGCACAGTTGTGAATTCTGCTCTGTTGGTGATGGATTCGATTCTCACTTATGACAAGAATTTGTGTAACGAACATAGATGTATATTCTAGGTATGGGTATTAATTATGTATTATGCGTGTGTATGTACAAAAAAGATACTATATAAGTATTAGAGTAAGTATCTAGTTCCCATAGTACAAGCTATACGTACCCAAAGGGTAAAACTGGATCCTATTACTAAGTCTGTCTGTCTCTCCGTCTGTCACCAGGCTGTATCTCATAAACCGTGATGGTTAGAGAGTTGGAATTTCTGTCTGTTGCCGCTATAATAACAAATACTAAAAAACAAATGGGCTGTCATACAAAAACGTGTTTTTATTTTTTGTTCGTTATGCTCGATATTATAGATAATGGGTACGGAACATACAAAATACAAAAAATACAAAATTGTTTATTTTACCAAAAACATACATTACACATAAGTCATAATGATTACTAGTGGTCCCCGCACTAGACGAAGTCTGTGTCGCGGGAGGCCGAATACCTATTAGGATTACTAAATAGAAAAACAAACTATAACAGGGCAAGACAAACATTGAAATATCTGTTTTCCAACTTAACAAGCTATTGATAACAATAATAACAAAAAAAAAGAATAAGAAATGGGAAATATCTGTAACATAGAAATAGAATGTTCAAGTTTTGATAAATAACTGTTTAGTCATGCTTTTCTGAACAACGCTTTATTGATTAATGTATAATTAGCCAATTATGAGGTTACTTAATAAATTGTTGTCAAAGGTATCAAACATACAACCTATTTTCAGTGGCGGTTAAATGTAGCACTTACGTTGTGGCCTAGAAGCTTTCAAGGTGGCAATGGAGATTCGAATATATTATTCATACAATGTAAAACGGGTCATCCAGACTTTTTTGGTATTCGTTACAAAGTATAGGCAAGGTTTTATATGTTTTACTCAATAATGCCGATGCTATACAGCCTCTAATGTCCCACTGCAGGGACACGGGCCTACTCTCGATAAGTGAGAATGGGCTTTGATCTTTTGATTTTTTGATTCTACGACATGTTTCCTCACGATGTTTTCCGCAACCGTTTCGAGAACGTGGCATTGCGCATATAAATTTTCCAAATGAAAAATTCATAGCCCTTTTGAACCTGTTACCCTCAGTCGGCGTTTATATCCCTGGGCTACCATTTTCTACATCATAATCTATCTATATAAATAAAAATCGATCGCCGAATATATTTTCGAATCGATCAACTCCGTAGCTTAGTTGATAATAGCCCTGCCTTCAAAGCGAGGGATCCCGGTTCACTTTGTGTGGTCAGCATGAAGTCTGTCCTCGGGTCTTGGGTTTATCCTTTCATCTGCGATACAGGGAATCCTAGTGGGAATATTAATTAGTTATATAAGCACATCACTTTAGAATGGCTGCACCTATTTGGATAATCTCTTTTGATGTGTTTGTAAATGTAACGACAAGGTTTGTAATAACGAAATTTGTTGGGAAACTTACTTAAAATGTTAGAAATTGCGCCAAACGTATAGTTCTCCATTTGGAGTTCTTGCTTACTACATACCTGCAAAGCTTTCAGCAACTGATAAACTCCCATTGAAACTCAACTCTGTTAGCAGTTCGGCAAACAATACTATCTGGTGTTTGGGTCATGGAAATAGAAGGATTTTGGGGTCTTTCATAGAGAACTACTTTAGTACTTAGGTATATCGAGAAAAACGAAAAACGGTAGGTACCCTGAAACCCTACACGTACCCCCAGGGTAGTGCTAAAGGAGCGAGAAAAAGTAACAGTAAAACTTGTGCATAATTCGCCCGGACAAGTATTACCTCCATACCTGGTATTCTGCCGCCAAGCAGCGGTGCATTTGCATTGCTGTGTTCCGGTGGACGGGTGTGAACGCCGGTGTAATAACACGCGCAAGAGATGTAAGATTTGTTTATTTTTACGAGCGATTAAAAAATAAATACATTTTGTGCCTAATGCATTGTTTTAGTGGTCTAAAATCATCTTCCCATTATTGCTTTTCAAATGGAATCGGTTTGGGGCATGTCGGTTGGATGGTTTTAAAGTCGATACGGACATAGATAGAAACAATTTTTTTGTTTTATATATTAGAATTTCAGTTGTATAGCAAAGTACACGCTTCTGACTGTTGGAACGTATGCTCGTTACATATTGTAATAAAAATTAAAATCGAACTTAATCGTAGAAGAGACATTATTCTAGTTATTATATTAGTTTTACCATTCAAATGGCATAAATTACACTCTCAATTATTATTCATTAATCAAACTAAAATTATATAAAAAAAAATACTATTTTCGATAAATCTAAACATCGCTCAACATTAGGCAGTGTAACTTAGGTTGCTCAAAATCCCACCTAATTCAAGTTTACGACTACATTTCTATGGCCCATAATAACTTTCGCCTCTATTATGCCCCAAACTTTTCCTTGCTCCATTTTATACCGGTTAACTTTGTAAATAAATACAACTTTGTTATTTTATCCGTTTCGAGCTAGTTTTCTCTCGATATTTATTTAGCAGGTACATTCAGCACAAAATGATATAGTAAAAATTAATAAACTAGAGCATTTCACACAGCGCCATCTAGCACCAAACTAAGCATAGCTTGTACTGTGTGAACAAGATAACTGATCTTGGTAACTATCTTGCACTCATATTGCATATGTAAATCAAATTAAAAAAGACGTTTACACACTCATACCACTGCACTAGGATTCCCTGTGTGGCATAGACAAACACAGAAACTCAAGACAACCACCTAAGACCCCAGAACAAACTTCATGCTCACCACACAAAGTGTGCCCCGACCGGGAATCGACCCCGGGACCCCTCGCTTCGAAGGGCTACTACCACTAAGCCAAGGAGCCGCATCCAGCTGAAAATTAGGATGATTGTTTGGAACACTAATATAAATGAAATGTAAAAAGAACCCATATTTGCAAAAAAAAAAATTCTGCGGCTAAGTTTGGTATAGATAGTGAAAACCGCTTTTTAATCGTGAACTTAGGTTCTATGTATCATAATATCACATTGCTTGGCTACGATATTATAAATATGAGTTCTATGTATCTACAAATATACTTAACATTTTCATGTACCTGAGCATTTAATATTCTCATATAAATTTTCATTCGCTTTCCGTTTTATTTATCTCTCCCTGGTAATATAAAAGAATTGCTCTTGCTCGCTCTCATAACTGAAATTTATTTAATGTTTCATATGAAAAACTGTCTCTATGTTCATCCCTTATATTTATAACTGATCGCTTCAAAGCCAAGTTGGTTATTACCTTACCTTCAAAGCTAGAAGACCCAGGGTCGATCCGAGGCAAACTTTGTTTTAGCACGGAGTTTATTCGGATTTTTTTATGTGATATTGTGACAGAACGAGCTGACGTCGCCACTTACCACCAGGGCCCCTGGTGGTAAGTGGCGACCTTCACCCATGACAACAGTAATGCGACTTAGTATAAGATATGGATCTTACACTGAGTTGCATTCAATCTGCTGCGTCCATCACCCGAGACGAAAATGATACTTCTCAAGCGCATGTGATTTCACCGGCACCCGTACCAAACCCGTTTCAAAGTGACGTGCGATTTGAATGCTTTCTTTAGTAAAGACCTGCGTCGTACTTCTGTTGTTTATGGGCGGTGGCTACCACTTATACAGGTTGACCGTGGGCTCGTTCCGCCACTTTAGTCGCAAATAAACATATATGAAATTTGTCAGGACAATAATTACCATAAAATCGGGTGGTACTTCCTTATACTGTCCTATATTCTCTTGGCCATTTGTCTCTTAGTCTAGATTATTTGCTATGAAATGACAGTAGGTAATGTACAGTCGGCCTAATATATCGTCTAACACCCTACGTTTGAAAATCTTTTTTTTTTATGTGAATGATGTGGCACACAAGCTAACGGCCCACCTGATGGTAAGTGGCTACCGTCGCCTATAGACGCTAGCAACACTTGAGGTGTTGCCAACGCGGTGCCTATCAGCTAAAAATCTTATGTATTTTTTAAATGTATTCATATTGAATCCCATTGGAAACATTTCATCATAAAACAAGATAATTGCCATAAAATCGGGTGCTCCTTATACGGTCGCTCGAAAACTGTCGGTATATCCCTCAGCTTATAACTCACAAAACTTTTTCTTTTATATAGACGAGCTCCCATTCTACAGGGTTGGAGTTGAAGCATGGAACACTTCCGACGCCTTAGCTTTGTAATTCCACCGTAATTTTCACTGGTTTAGGCGTGCAAACGCAACAAATAAACAAAATCACTTTCGCATCTGAAACATTAAGATAAGATATAACGGCCCCTTGGCTTAGTGGTCTGCCCTGCCTTAGAAGCGAGGGGTCCCGGGTTCGATCCCCGGCCGGGGCATTCTTTGTTTGGTGAGCATGAAGTTTGTTCTCGGGTCTTGGGTGTTAGTCTTGTGTTTCTGTTTTTGTCCATGCCATCTGCGATACAGGGTATCCTAATGCAGAGGTATGAGTGTGTAAACGTTTAACGTTTTTAACGTTTATATACTTTTTTGCAGTAAAATACTCTTTTGTCAACCGAATTCTGGAAGAGGTTATTATTGCGGATGTATCTTTTTTATGTTTTTTACCTGAGTGCTTTCTGATTGGTCCCATAGGACTTTATCAAAATCGGTTCAGTTTGGTAGTTAAATCAAAATAACTGGAAAAAAATATGTCATCCAACTGAACGAAATTGCGTATTTTGCTTTCCTGTGACTTTTTTCTTCGCTCATTGTATACAGATTAGGATGTTTTTTTTTAAAGGTATAACTCACTTTACTTTTTTTTTATGTTTCATTCGCTTGTTCCCTAAAAATATCAAAGAGTAATCTAATACAATTTTGGTAAGAAGGCGCAAATCTGATCCTGTTTTATTTGCGAAAACAACGTGACATGTACGCGGGACCGTCACGTAATCCTTACTACGTACTATGGGAACTCGCATGAACACGCGTGGCCGGCATCTTAAGCGTAAGCTGGACAATCTGGGCGTGGTATAAGCCAAGAGAACATCTCATACCTTTACTCTAGGATTCTGTGTCACAGGTGGCATGGATAGATAGTTAGATACTTAACGCTTTATTGCACACCAAAAAGATAACAATAGCTTAGAACTAGAAATCTTAATTAATAAAAAGGTGACACAATGGGCGGTCTTATCGCTGTAAAGCGATCTCTTACCTTTTTTTACAAGAAGTATTAGAAATGAGAAACACAAGATAAACGCCCAAGACCCGAGAACAAACTTCATGTTCACCACACACACATTGTGCCCCGGCGGCTTTTATGTATGTTCACCGATTTCTCCCCCATTTGATTTCCATCAACTGATTTGGATTTTTTTTATGTGTAAGGATTGCTTGCAGACTGGTCCCGTAGAATTTTTATCAAAATCGGTTCATTTGTTTGGATGTTAAATCAAAATAACTGGAAAAATATGTCATACAAGTAAACGAAATTGCGTATTTTGCTACTTTGAAAGTATTGAATTCGTTTTTTTTTTAGATTTTTAAGTTTCATGTTTCATTTTATGTATAGATCTCTGTGCGCTTGTGACTTGTGACCAAAACTAAATCCCATTCGATCCGGTGACGTACGCGAGACATATTTATGACCAAACTGCTTTCATACGCCAAAGCCAGCTTATGAAATTTTTTATCAGCTGCCGAGTTTGAGTTTATATCTGACTAAATTGGATGATCCTTCTTTTTATTAAGAAACTACGCATTATATGTAATTTGGGTACAGTTTTTCTAGGACACTAGTAACAACAACCAAACTATTGAACCGATTTTGATGAAAATTCTATGGGACTTATTTGAAAACATATATTTGTAAATTTAAATAAAAATGCAATTCGGTGGATAATTATTTTTTTAAATGGCGGAGTTATCTGCAATCATACATAAAAAAGAAAAATTAACATCCGTATTGATAACCTCCTTTTTGAAGTCGATAAAAATTTGTATACCCAGTTTATCTCTTCATCTGTTCCATCTTTCCTCATACATAATCTTATTAGTACCTCTAGGCACTACTAAATATGCTTCTTTATTATATTCTTCAGATAGAACATTGACATTTATTATTACAGCTATTATGCAAACGGATACGTGCACAAAGAAAGTCATGAATACAAAATCACGTGACTAAATCAAATTCCATGCTCTGAACAGCCAGTAATGAAATTCGCTTCAAAAGCGAGCCTTTGCTTCTGCCCCACTGTCAGCGACTGGCGAGAAGCGAGATGAATTTACAATGCAATACAATTTTACAATGTTAACACACTCATACCTCTGCATTAGAATTTTCTGTGTTGCAGATGGCATGGACACACACAGAAACACAAGACAAACACCCAAGACCCGAGAACAAACTTCATGCTCATCACACAAAGTATGCCCCAGCCGGGAATCGAACCCGGGACCCCTCGCTTCGAAGGCAGGGCTACTATCAACTATGCCACAGAGCCGTCATAAAAAAATTAAAAGAAGAATTCCCAAATTTTCTGCGATATTTCACACAGATATTTCCATCTAAGTGATGGAATATAAGAGTACCTAGCTCATTCGCTGGATTTTACTTTTTATCCCGAAGTATCCTCATAGGCTACGTTTTATCCCGAAGTATCCTCATAGGCTACTTTTTATCCCGAAAAATTAAAGTAAATTTTCACCTGCCAGTTTTTTCCCTTCGTTTCAAGTTGATATTTAACCGTAGGTAACATCACGGGCACAGATAGTACATACATATAATCTCCCAGACATCTATATTCGTCAAACAAATGTTTGTTTTTGACGGTAATCTTTTTTTATGTGAAAAAGTGACAGAACGTGCTGAAGGCCCACCTGGCGGTAAGTGGCGACCCCCGCCCATGACAACAGTTATGGGCAGTACCTCCCTGGACGAACTGGCACATGTTCTACTGCTACTTTTGTACTGCTTTAGCACCACCTAGGGGGTACGTGGAGGGAATCAAAGGGTACACACGGACGCGAGCAACTGGACCCCCCAAATATCCTCTTAACCTAGCGGATAAGTGAAATAATCTTTTTCTATTGGTTGCTTGGATCTCTTCAGATTCTGTGTATTACTCGCCAGCAGTACGGCTACCTTCATAGCTGGTTTTGTAGAAGAATTTCCGTTGTATCATTTCTGCTATATTGTCGTCGATATTCCTCCGTCTTTTGAAGCATCTTGTGTATGCCTTTATCAAGATTTTACTGCCTATTTGGTAAAACTGCTTGTTTGATAAAGGTCTGCCATGAATTTAAAAAAAAATTGGCCATCACGTGACCTCCGCGCATATGACATAGAGGGTATATGACGGCATAAGACAGGGTCATATCATTTGTAAGAGCGTGGTGGCCCAGGGGCACAGACGCCGACTTTCAATCTGAAGGTCGCTGGTTCAAACCAACAAGTGCACCAAAAAGTTTTTTCACTTGAAAAATTTATGTGCGCAATACCACATTCTTGAAACGGTGACGGAAAAAATCTAAGAACTCTACGACATGTGACATCTACCAAGCCAAATCATGAAAGTAATCATAATCCTGAAAGCCGTATCTTATAAATTATCAAAGAGGATTATGATTTTAACTTGTTGTACGGATATCTAATGCTGGGTTCCAGTAATTCGATTTTTTAATTGCTCGCGTCCGTAGGTGTACCCTTTGGGTCCCTACACGTACACACTGGGTGGTGCTAAAGGAGCAACCAGAAGTAGCAGTAGAACTTGTGCCAAGTTCGTCCGGAGAGGCAATGCCGCCATACCTGTAATGTGTCACCAAGCAGTAGTGCTCGCATTACTGTTCCGGTGAAGAGGTGTGGGTGCCGGTGAAATCACATGCGCATGAGATGAATCATCCCCATTTAATACTGAGTCGCATTACTGTTTTCCATCCAGGTAGGCCATCAGCACGTTTCGACACATATACACGTGAAAAAAACTACGTAACAAATTGCCGGGCGCACGCGATGCGACTTGGGTCTACAATATTCCTGTAGAAGAGGAACTGAGTCGTATTGATGTATAAAGGGGGCAGCAACAGCCGACAATTTACTCAAAAAAAAAGTTATATTACTTTTCTTTTTTCATTTGCGGTGTCCAGGCAACTGGAAATTCAATTAGCTTACATTTCTGACAAAATCGGTAGAACTTGTTTACAAAGGGATAACAAGCTGATTGCGAGGGGAAATAACATAAATAATGTTTCTGTTTTGTCGGCCATCGATCCTGGTTTTTGATAGCTTGTTGTGGGCGAAACCTATGTTTAGATGTTTTTACGAGAATGGTGTGGAAATATAAAAATAATAGATGAGGTTATATGAAGTGACTTTCAGAAGCTCGTGGAAAGGCTGCAGAGTTCTGAACATCAGGCTCTTGCTGGGGGAAGCCTGTGGAACAAGGTGACAGAGGCGTAGCTGTCATATTCTTTGAAAATTTCAGTTTGCAACGATTCGGGTACAAAAGTTCGACCCAATAACAAGTTGCTTGTGCCAAGTTCGCCCGGAGAGGTACTGCCACCACATCTGGAATCTGCCGCCAAGCAGTAGTGGTTGCATTACTGTGTTCCGGTGGAAGGGTGTGGCTGCCGGTGATATCACATGCGCATGAGACGGGTGATGGACGCAGCAGGATCAGGTGGGCCCTCAGCTCGTTCTGTCACTCATTCACTTAAAAAAAAAGAAAAAACAAACCCCGCGTCATTCTGTCTCGCGGATGTTTCTTGCACAATTTAGAAGCTACCAAAGTCTCACCGCGTCTTCGTTTAAACTTGTACCTCGGTAGAATAAAATACAGCCACTTCTAAGAAGACATTTACACTATCTGACACGACGAAGTATAATTTTATAATCTTGCCTTGTAAAATTTATAATGTAGCTTTTTCTTTCTATCAATTAAAATATGTTATGTTTTCTTTCTATCAATTTAAAGACCGAAGTATAATTTGTTCTTATTGAGCATTTCAGAGATTTGTTTAATTTTTTTGGATTTTTGTGTTGTTCCTGTATTTTTCCATGTCATGAGTATGAATGTGTAAGCTTACCCCACAAACGTATGCACACATTTTGAAAATAAGCTGTCAAACGCATATTGTTAAAAAAAAACCAATAGAAAAACAATGTTGTTTTTTTTTTTGTTTTTTCGGGCAGCCTTTCCTTTATTTTTTTCCACAGAAACCTAATTTGGAAACTAACAAACATTTTAGCCATATCAGTCCTGCCTTTACCAATCAATCAAATTTACCAAAGAACAGATTTTATTTTTTTTGTAAACTTGAGATTTTTTATTTTATTTACATATTTCTTTTGAAGATAATTTAATAATCGTGTGCAGAATCAGACCATTGTTCTTCTGGAGTTCTCGTTGTTCAGATACACTTCCTGTTGTTCCCGTTGTTCAGGAGCGCTTGTTCAGATCGGGGTCACTATAATCTCATAAAAATTGATGGATGAAATGGATGTTTGTTACACATTCACATCTCAATGATTTAATCGTTACTGTTGATATTTACTGTATAAATAATAGATGAAAACTTTGAATCACACAGACGGCTCCGTAACTTAGTTGGTATTAACCCTGTCTTCGAAGCGAGGGGTCCCGGGTTCGATTCCCGGACGGGGCGCATTTTGTGTTTATGAAGTTTATTCTCGGATCTTGGGTATTTGTCCATGACATCTGCCATCCAGGGAATCCTAGTGTAAAAGTATGAGTGCGTAAGAATTTGTTTATTACTTTTTAACTTGTCGACAAACAGGCATATCTAAATTATTAATGTTCATAAAGTCTACCAACCGATTTTAAATCGTGTCGTCAACATTAAATACTATATATAACCGAACGCCCCTTCAACTGTGGCGTACTTTGAATACAAAACAATGTCACTCAGAGTCGTAAAGTGGTTTTGAGGACGCAATCTGCCAGCTTAGCTTCCACCGGATTACGTAATTGCTCAACTGTTGCCGATATCTGCCTTTGCAGCTACAATAATCCCGATGATAACCATTGAACATTTAAAGGGTTCGTATTTGATTCTCGCATCTATTGTTGGCATTATATTTTACTAGCTTTTGCCTCCGGGCTTCGCACGCGTTGATGTAATTTTAGTCAATCAATTTATTTCTTGGAGAAGGTTAGCCTATGTAATTTTATGACAATGTGAATGCAAAATTTCATGATGATTGGTTGAGTGATTTCGTAAAGTCGGAGTTTGTCAGCCTCCGACATTATTTAACGACTAACCGGGCTTAAGTACAGAAGCGCTCGATTCAAATGCCACTAAATGGTGACCCATCCAACTTCTGGCCAGCTCAAATTACTAAACTAAGATGATCTCTAGAGAACAGCTAAGCAAGCTACGCCATAAGTGCTTCTTCAAGTTCTACAAGTAATTTTTTTAATTTAATTTTGCCATAAGAAGAAAAATAATTTTGAAAATTAACTTTTTAATTTTATAAAGATATAAAATTTATTTATTTCAAATTGATTACTGTGACACCACCTAAAAAAAATTGTGCTTAAAATCTTGTCCATCTAAAGGTTACCTGGAAGAGATCGAGAGAGAGATCTCTGAGCAATAAGGCCCACCATTGTCCACGCCCATTGTCCACCAATTATACATACTGTTTCTTATTTGTTTTTTTTTGTCCTGTTGTATCTAGTGCTACGGATAAAGAGTTTACCTTCTATCTCTTTAACGGCAATGGGCCATGATCTACCACGGGAACCCAATTCGAATTAGCAGATGTCAAATGACTTAAATTTTTGGTTCGAAGACACGCCGGTTTCCTCACAATGTTTCTCCTACACCGTTGCAATTCATTTTTTCAAGTGAAAATCTCATTGTGGTGTGGGTTTCAGATTGAAAGTTGGCGTCTGTACCACAGGCCACCATATCCAGTTTTCCATTATTAACATGAAACTTTGCAGCACCTAGAATATAACATAAGGCAACTCAATTGACAGACGTGCTGAGACAACTATAAGTTTTACGAGTTTCTCTGAGAGTTTCTGACGGTGTGAAGCCGGGAGCGATGAAAGTCTATACGCTAAACTTTAGTAATTAGTACGTTGCTAAGTACTAAGAAGTTCTCTAGTAATATAATACCACAGGATAAAAGTTCCTCTAAAGAACCACATAGAACTAAAGTATCTGCTTGGGTGACAAAGCTAATGTTCAAATAAGTAAACTTTAGCATTTCTACAGACTCTGTTATTTGTTTTTCTAAAATAAAAGTAGTTTTGGTTACTTAAGATACCATCAGCAATCTGCCAGTGAAATTTTCGTCAAAATCTACCCAGCCGTTTTGGAGATTAGCCGGAACAAACAGACAAAAATTAAAAAAAAAATATTTTATAAAGAACACTCTCGAATGCATTTAATAAAAAACGTTTATGACGACTCCGTGGCTTAGTTGGTAGTAGCCCTGCCTTCAAAGCGAAGGCTCCCGGGTTGGATCCCGGCCGGGGCACACTTTGTGTAGTGAGCATGAAGTTTGTCCTCGGGTCTCGGGTGTTTGTTTTTCCATGCCATCTGCGAGACAGGGAATCCTAGTGCATAGGTATGAGTGTGTTAGTGTTGATTTTTAACGTTGCTATTAAACATTACAAACATACACTTCAATTTTATTTGTTTGTATGTAGCATGTAGGTATATGTATTTAATAATACCTCAGCTTAGCTGCAAACTGTGATAATACCTGCGATTTAAATCATAAAACCCGCATTAATTTGTCTGTACGTCGACCGCTACTGTTAATTAATATTTGAATCTGCATTTTAGTACAGAGTGTTCTAGTTAAAATTTTATTTTGGTAGCGAGTTTCTGAAGGGTTGTTCACACTGCTTGCTCTGTATCAGCCTCTAATGTTCCGACTGCAGGGACACCGGCCTAGTCCCCAATATTGAGATTGAACAGGTTATGATCTACCACGGGAGCCCATACCGAATTAATAGATGTCACGTTTGCATTTTTAGTTCTTTAGGCTTTTAGGTTTTCTCAGGATATTCTCATACAACGTTTAAAAAAAAATATACAGTGGCATTCCGGGAGTGCCGACAGAAGTGAAAACAAAAGCAGAAAGACTACACTACAGATACTTAGGTATACAAAGGTGTCAGTAACAGTAACAGTGTTGCGAGTTATGACTACAAAAATGCGACTCACCCGAGACAGGGATGATAACGTCTCATGCGCAAAAATAACGGCCCACCATGTCAAGTCTTTACCACCGCCCATAGACAATATGCTCGACAGACAGGTAGACGGACAATGAAGTGATCTTGTAACGAATCCTTTTTTTTCGTTTTCAGGAACCCTATAAAGCTTCATGCTTTGAAACTCAACGATATAAGCTGATTATGCCAGTCCATTTAACAGAAGATTGACGAAAAAGGTATCGAAAGATAATTAAATGAGCAGGATGAAAGGGGTCGATCTCCGTAAAAGTACTTTGAACGGGTTGATAGATAAAATATTCAAGAGAATTTGCCCTTTTTTGTTGACTGGGAAATCTGTAACAGATACACCGGTTGCCCTGGGGGGATAACGGACTTATATGGGACTTTTACCGGAAATAATCCCCTCCGGGCGACCGCAGCGCTTGGTGTTACACCCCCCCCACCCTGTGAGGGCCCACCTGATGGTAAGTGGTGACCCTCGCCCATGATATCAGTAATGCGCGCGACTCAGTATGAGATCTATCTTTACTGAGTCGCATTCATCCTGCTGCGTCCATCACCCGAGACGGGGATGATACGTCTCATGCGCATGTGATTTTACCAGCAGCCACACCCTTCCACCGGAACACTGGTTCCAGATGTGGAATTTGGGAAGGAAAATACAAAAGATTAAGATTTTTTAGCAGGGATTCCCCGAGCCATCGACCATACATATTATGTTTTCGATTTACGAAGCATATTCAAATACCCGCATGATTGAATTAAATATTAGCTTAAATAACTTATCATACATGGATAATTAGATATAATTAATACTTTTTAACAGTATAGTGTGTAGACGCAGACGCAGACCCTGAAAGAATTCCTGGCGGCATCCATGGATACCAAACTTGTATATATTTTTTCCGCATTTCTGTCCTAAGCTGGTAAAATCTTTTCGGCCGTCACGTAATAACGTTTTCGGAGACCCTGTATCTCCAAATGTATATTTCAGTTTCCGTTCCCATCTAGCTATTCACAGATTCAGAGCATTATCTATTAATCCAATTGGAAAATAGCGTCCTATTTTATGCTTTCCGGCGGCCATTTTCAGCGCGATGCGATGATAAAATGGAAAACGTAATTTCCTCGTAGATTCTGTTTTGGCGTTTGTTCAGCCTTTTAATTAAGATCTTTCGTTACCTAGGTATGAGAGACTAAGTGGTATTGTTGTTATTATTATATTATAATTATAGTAAATAGGGATAGGGACTGGTCTTGGCTCAGGAACATCATCATCATCATCATTCATTTATTCACTATAGGACATAATGGACACTTAGTTTCGTTAATACAACAGTTTTTGTAGCAGCTGTACATAAGCCTTGTCAAATATGAGAAAATATCCCTTCATGTAAAAATAATCAAATTTTATCTAGATAAGTAATTGTTGACTTACAATAAAATAATTTAATTAATAAATTGCGAAATAAAAAGAATGTCGAAGTTAATAGAAATAATAATAATAATAACAATTGATTATTTAAACGGCTGTAGAACGGCCTTGTCATGAAATAAACACCATAATTTATCCTTCTTTTTAGGTTTCCGCACCTCAAAATTAAAAAACCGGAACCTTTTTATGGCCAATTCGTAGTCCGTCTATATGTTTGTCAAGACCCTGTTTCTAAGGAACGCGTGGAGGTATCAAGTTGAAATTAATATCACATAATAGATCTGCAATCCCTAAGTACAATGGAAAAATCAAAAGTCAAAAGATACGGCCGTTTGTGCTCCGTTTATGCCGCATATTTGGTTTCTCTTCGCAAGGGAATCAAAACTTTTAGGGTACTTCCGGTTGACCGGGAACCATAACATTTGGCATGTCAATGTCATGTATCACAATTATAAGAATAAATCCGAAAATCTTATAATATAATATATTCATAGTTCCATCACAAAAAACATACATGAAAAACTTGCAAGTTACACGCTTACCTAGAAGTTCGTGCGGAATCTTCGGTGCGCGAGTCTGAATCGAACTTGGCCGATTTTTTTTTAAATAATCCTTCCATCTCAGGTGTTTTGCTGGTTCATCCCTATGAAGGGTCGAATAGGGTTTGAACCAGCTCTAAATTTAGTAATAAGAACGCATAACTTCTAAGGTCACTGTTCTCTTATTACTAGATATATTTTGAAATATATATATTTTAAAGTTAGTTTTAAAATTCAAGGGAAAAAAAGATTTATCAAAGTGACTTTGACACCGATTGCTTCTCTGCTAATGAGTTCATTAATGAATCATTAAAATGTCAGTCTGAGCTACAAATACGAGACATGGAGAGCGTGGCTCTTTACTTACTATATCTAACTAACTTGTTCATCTGTCAGATAGTAATTCAATTAATTACAAGTGACTGACTTAGAAATTTAAAAAAAAACTACTTCATTTATTTCATTCCTTATTTCTCGTACTTGGGGGTACACCGATCAATTTTAAAACAGACACATCTAAATTGGTATACAACGGGCGAAGGAAAAACATACAATTGCGTATACTTGAATGACATATTTTTTCTAGTAATTTTAATAAAATTTCTATAAAATCAATTTGAAAGTATATCCTTTAAAATAAAAAACATTTTTCATATCGGTTGACAGAGAACTAAGATAACAAACATAAAAAAACAGTCTCATTGATAACCTCCTTTGGAAGTCGGTTAAGATAATCAAATAACCCTACTTAATTACTTTTATTTATGACTCACTGTACGCCTTAGGGGAGTAACTTAATGAAATTTCTATGCGACCGCTTCGGAGGTACATAAAATTAAAAAGAAACATGCAAACCTGTCCGCAACTGGTAAAGAAATCAACAAACATACAAAAAACATACCACCGAATAAATAGCCTCCTTACTTGAAGACGGTTAAAAATACGCTGTATTTTATTCTGCGTCATATCTACGGACCAATTTCATCTGTGTCCCATCATTAATAACTCTGTAGATATCAAATCACGGAATCGAAACGTTATTAGTCTTTCATTGATATTTGCTTGTTGATTTTGAATATTCATTTCTCTTTCTTGAAATATTGGAAGGTATTTTAATAAACATTGGAAATGGCGGGAATTATCGCTGATTGGCCTCATAGCTCAGGTGGTAGTAGCTCTGCCTTCTGCGCTATAGGTCTTGTTCTCGATTCCCGCCCAGTACAAGCATTTGTGCGCGAACAGAAATGTTTGTTCTGAATCTGTATGTATCATAGGTATGTATTTACAAAAAAAAGTACTATATGTATTCTATCAGTCTGTCTGTATTGCCTGGGAGAGATCGCTCTTAGCGATAAGGCCGCCCATTGTGCCACCAATTTTATGTTCTTTTTTGTTTGTTTCTCTGAACAATTTCTGGTGTAAACAAGAGTTTATCTATCTATCTATTTATCTAGTTCCTATATTACAAGCTAGCATAGCTAGTTTGGGGCTAGATGGCGCTGTGTGAAATTTGTCAAATAATATTTATTTATTTATACTAAACTTTAACTTGTTTTACTTTGCTTTGCAAAAATAAAACGTTTAAAAGTTTGCAGTATATGCAAACGCAGTGGCGGAATGACTTGGCTTCCTATTTGATGTAAGTGGTGGTTACCGCTGCCCATAGACAACAGGAATACGACTCAGGTCCTCCCCGAAGTATGAGATGATCCTAGTCGCACTGCGTTGCACCCGTCACTCTAAGAGAGGGATGGTATGAGTGCCGCACTGCCTGTGGTGGCAGTACTTCTCCGGACGAACGTGGTACAAGTTCTTCTGCTATCTTGGGTTGTTCCTTTCGCATTGAAGGGATACGTGTTGGGACTATTAAGGTATTCAGATAAAAATGCGAGGAACAACACCATAATGAGTCCCACTGCGAACGTAAATTAAAATCAACAGTTTAGACAAAATAATTTTATTTGAATAAAATATCCCAATCTATATACAATATATAAAAGAAAGTCGTGTTTGTTACAACACTTATAACTCGAGAACGGCTGGACCGATTGCCATGGTTTTTGATTTGTTGGATTGTTTTCCGTCCCGAATAGCAGAATAACTATTAAAAACATTGGAAAATTTACGAAAGAAATTAAATCAATTTATCCCCGTATTCTCCACGGGAACGGGAACTATGCGAGTGAAACCGCGGGGCGCAGCTAGTTTATAATATATCGTATACCAACTTTTCCCACTAATATTTATGATTTTGGCTGAAGTTGGAATGCCGCGCCGCCGCCGATGCGATTGTGCCAGCATATTTCCCCTGGGACGCCAATCCATTTGCCTGGAATATACAAATACCTGAATACCTGTCTCAAAACTGTTGACATAACAATATCGATGAGGAAGAAACAAAAATACTTTATTATCCCCACAACAAAATTGACTGATTTATAACTAGAATAAACCAATAACTTGAATAAACAATTGTAGCCTTTGAAGCAAGGTTTCGGGTTGGGTTCCCGGCCGGGACACACTGTGTATTGAGCATGAAGTTTGTTCTCAGGTCTTGGGTGTTTTGGTACCAGGATAGCTTATATATCCTGGATTAACGTACTACTTTTTACTCCTAGCGCAGCTAGTTACATACCTTGGCCCTCTTTAGAAGCTCCTGCTGGGCTGCTTTGATATTCTCATCTTTCCCTGCCCAGGTCTTCCATACAGATGCCTGGAGAGCCCTGCCGTAGCTGAAAGTCAATCTCCAGGGCTTCTGCAGCTGTACTTGGTTGATGGCGTTGAGATTGATGGTAGCATCTTCCTCGGACTGGCCACCAGACAGGAATGCTATTCCTAGATAAAGATAATTGGAGATCGTTGATTTGGAGTATCAGAAAATCGAAATGAGTCAGATTCTCTGACTAAAAATAGGATCCGGATTGGTAGATGTCACATGTCGTCGAATTTTTGGTTCTAAGACATGCCGGTTTCCTCACGATGTTTTGCGTCACCGTTTTGAGAACGTGGTATTGCGCACATAATTTTTTTTTTTTCATGTGAAAAATCTCTTTGGTGCGCGTATAGGTTTGAACCAGCAACCTTCAGATTGAAAGTCGGCGTCTATGCCCCTGGGCCACCACGCTCTCGAAAAAAAGCAGTACGAACGTTAAAATTCAATCCGCAAATTAACACTTGAAACAGTAATGAAAAAATAAAAAAGTACGATTTGTCTCTGATATTTTTTTTATAAAAATTTCCTTGTACCTGATAAATCGATGGTATCATTGAAAAGTTTGAACGTTTAAGTATTCACCTGGGAGTGATGCTGGCACCGTTCTCAGGAAGGCTGTAATCGTAGCGTCTGCGATGTCTTTGGGCGTACTCCTGGCGTGCCCTTGGCCTGGAGTTACCTATGACATGGCGTTGGTGAGGTCTTCGAATGTTATGTTGGGCAATTTGTATTGTACGTCCTTACTACAAGGGGGGTCCAGTTGCTCGCGTCCGTGAGTACCCTTAGGATCTCTACACGTACCCCCTGGGTGGTGCTAAAGGAGCAACAAGTAGCAGTAGATCTTGTGTAGGGTTCGCATCTGGTTATCTGCCGCCAAGCAGTAGTGCACTCGCATTTCTGTGATCCGGTGGTAGGGTGTGGGTGCCAGTGAAATCAAATGCCCATGAGATGTTACATAGGATAACGAGGCCTTAAGTCGTATTGATGTTGTTATGGGCATCGGTAACTATTTAACATGAGTGGGTTTTGAGCTTGTCCCATCAATCTAATTACATAAAAAAGTGTCAATTGATACAAAGAAATGAAATCTTGGTTACCATGTTCGGCTTCAGAAGGGTTCCTTCCAGGAAGACATGATGGTCATTCAGTGCTTTGTATACAGCAGCCAGCACCACCTCTGTTACCTTCTGGGCTCGTACGATGTCGTGGTCACCTGAAATGCAATACCCTCATAAGCATGGGCGGCCTTAGATATTGCGAGGCTCCGGGCGATAGATCTTTGTGAGGCACTTGGCGTATGAGGAATTTAGGTGAGTTGGAAGTGTACAGGGCTACTGGTAATCAGTCAGCATCCTCCTAAAGACAGCTGCAGTACATCGAAACGAAAAACGGGTTGTTCTGTGAGGGTGCGAGGCCCTACAAAAGCGAGGCCCCGGGCGGTTGCCCACTACTGCTCATAAGCAAAATGGTTGCTTGGCGCGTATGGTTCCTCAGTACCTGGGCGACGGAGATACGATCGGTTTTTTTTTTCGTAAGATCGTGTTTTAACCGTAATTATATTTTGATACCTACGAACTACATATTGATAAACACAATAATTACATTGTTACTATTGGATTTGTGCCTAACAAATTCATACTACAAACCTTGTCGTTAATATTTCATAACAAAAAAGAATTCAGTGAAATCGGACAGGCCGTTTTTTAAAGAAATGCTCCTGCTGTTTTTTGAAAAAATTATACATGTGGTAAACGATTTTTATTTTATACTAGCTGAGCCCCGCCGTATAAAGTCAAAGCTGTGATTTCAAGTCACAAAAAACATGTTCACTTTTTGGGATAAAAAGTTGCTTATGTGTTAATCCAGGATATGGGCTATATTCGTAACAAATTTCATCCAAATCCGTTCAGCCGTTGAGGCGTGAAGGAGTGACAGACATACAATACATACCGACAAAGTTTCGCATTTATGATATTAGAGTGATAAAAATCAAGTGATTCATTAAAAAAAATCGAAAAATAACATCATTACTTTCATCCCATAATTGTCGCCCTCAGAGTGAGAGGCTTGCAAATGATACATCCAAATCGATATACAAAGGCCGAAGAAAAAAGTCACAGGAAAACAAAATACGCAATTTTTTTTCTTGGATGGCATATTTTTCCAGTTTTTTCGAACAACCAAACTTAAACCGTGATAAAAATATGGAACCAATATGAAAGCATATCCTTTCAAATAAAAAAAAAAATCCAATCGGTTATATAAATAAATGAAAGTCATATAAAAAAAAATCATTTGAAAATACAACAGTAACTCTGACACAATATATTTCCAATTTCACCGGCAAAACTCTTTAAACAGCACACAAAAACATTTTAAACAAAAATTGTACAACGAATCTTAAACAAAACTTAATACTTCGTTGAAAAAACAAGTCTCTGAATCGAAATTGATATTAGATTCTTTTGAACAATTTTTAATTATCATTAATCTCTAGCGACGACAGAGTACCTCCCAATAGCTTTGATAAAATGAACTGCCAATTTCATTTTAATTAATTCCCTGAAATTATTGTGTACAGGAGCTGTAATTAAGCAGTCGATTAATTTGGCTGAAATGGACCTGTTTGACTTGCTAAATCAAAATCCCTTGTCGATTACCCGATTTCGAGCTTAAAATTGTTTAATTAACGCTTGTAGTGTTAGTTCATTAAAATTATGAATAATCGGTAATTCTAAACTTATTGTTGCTTGTCGGATCTCGTAATAGAAGCTTTGATTACCATGAGATAACTGAAATCACTACGATATTGTGAGATTATCAATAACTCCAATTCTGTGGCACTTGTTTGTTATATGTTTACTTGTGTGTAAAATTTACGTGTCCAAACGATACTTGAGATCTAAAGGAATGAGTTTGAATTTGAGTTTGCGTTTGAGTGACCCAAATATTCGTCTACGATTCGACTACGGCGAATGAAAGAGAGTATTATGTTTTTAGCTCGTATGTATGTTTGTTCCCGTAACTTCCAAATTACTTCTCATAGTTTGACCTATTTTGACAAATGAGGTATCGTTAGAAGCGTCTTGATTGTCCGCTATCTATGGCTAACGTTATTTATAGGCTATAATACTGAATTTCATTGAATATACTATGTAATTCAGTACCAACTGGAACTTTAATATTAAGTAACGTAGCTCTCAGAAGATTTGGCTTACCATCTATCAAAACATCTGGTTCGACGATAGGTACTAGACCCTCGCTCTGACAGATAGACGCATATCTTGCCAGCACGTTCGCAGTGTCATGGATAGCCTGGGCTGATGGAGTGGTGGCCGTGATCTTGAGAGGCGCTCGCCATTTTGCGAACCGACATCCCCTGGCTTTGTATTCAGCACAGCGTTTCGCTAAGTCATCGAGACCTGAGAGAGAATTACAAGTACCTAATTTGTAGTTTAAGAGTATGTTATGTTCTTTGCTTTTTTATACTATTGATGTTTTGGGACTAGCTGAAGACCCCCTGATGGTAAGAGATTAACTCCACTGCTCGCGTCCGTGTACCCTTTGATGCCCTACACGTACCCTCTGGGGGGTTCTAAAGGAGCTATAAAAAGTAGCAGTAGAACTTGTGCCAAGTTCGTCCGGAGAGGTACTGCCACCACACCTGGAATCTGCCGCCAAGGCCGAAGGATGTGGGTGTCGGTGAAATCACATGCGTATGAGACATATCATCCCCGTCTCGAGTGATGGACGCAGCAGGATGAATGCAACTCAGTGTAAGATCCAAATCTTATACTGAGTCGCATTGCTGTTGTCATGGGCGGGGGGCGCCACTTACCACCAGATGGGCTGGTCATTTCTGATACTTCTGGTCCATCCAAAGGTTGTCTGTAAGAGATGGCTTTATAGCGATAAGACCGCCCATTGTGTCACCTTTTTATTGTTTAAGATTTCTAGTTTTAATTTAAGTCTAGTTTCAAAATCTAAATGTTACCTTGTGTAGTAACTTCATCATCAGACAAGAACAGAGGAACAGCATCCTTGTCGAGCTTGATGCCCGGGATGATGTTCTTCTTCTTCAGGACATCCATGAAGAGAGTTCCATCGTCAGTCCTCTGGTACACCGTCTCATCGAAAAGGATAACCGCTGATATGTACTCTGATAGTTCCTGGAATCATTAATTAATTTTATGTGTAAAGAGAGTTAATTAGTTTTATGTCTTGGAAGAGAGAGGTTTGCAATTCGGATGTAAGCTTTTTTTATGTTTTTTACGTGGTATCTTGTGCAATTTTGGACTTGTTGAAACATGTTTTTTTTTATTTCAAAAGGTAACCCCCGAAATGATCTTCTAGAAATTTTATAGTTTTTTTTTATTCAGTATAAAGGCTCCGTAGGAGACCCGGTATCGATTCCCGACCACTGTGTAGCGAGCATGATGTTTGTCCTCGAGTCTTGGGTGTTTGCTTTATATAATTGTCTGTGTCTGCGACAATGGGAATTAGTTAGTGTTAATAGTAAACCGTTTGTTTGCCTACAAAATACATGTAACAGGTTTATAAAAGAACATAATTAAAAAATACATTTTAATTAAAAACACGCTAAGACATTTTACATTACACAATGGGCGGTGCTATCGCTGTAACGTTAAGATAACGCTATTGACGATACAATTTCCATACAAATACAAGTATCAAGTCAGTCATTATAAGTTGCAACTGTGAAGAGGCTTTGTCTGATAAATTACTTTTGAGGGGTCCATGTTGCCAACACAAAGAAGCAGTAGAACTTGTGTCAAGTTAGTCCGGAGAAGTACTGCCTCCACACCTGGAAATCCGTCGCCAAGTTGTAATGCACTCGTATTACTGTTATTGGAAACTATCGGTGTAATTAATTGTGAGTCGTTACATCTCAGTCTCAGAGGGATTGGCGCAACGCAACGCGGCTTGGGTATTCTCATATTTGGGTAGGTGATCGGAATCGTTTTGCTGTTGATGCGGCAGCAGTAACCACTTAATATCATGTGGGCTATCAGGTCGTCCTGTCACTTTAGTAACATCTACACGATACTAGAAATAGACGTCACAAAAATACATTATGCCTACCCGGACCTAAAATAAAAATGGTTAACAAAATTTCGTATTAGATAAATTTTAAGGTTTATTACTCATGACTAGCAGAAATAAAAAAATAAATTAAGTTCTGTTAACCTAATTTAATTTTTAACAAATCTAGAGTTTTTCCTCATTCAAAAATATTTCTGCTCAATATAATAGAAATAGACCAAAGACTTGGATTATTTTATTTAACGTTGGATATAATCTAAAAGCTAATAAGATATCTACCGCAGCCCAAACGGAAATTAAGGAATTAAATGAAAAATATGCCCCATTAGGGGACCCCCTACGGGGAGGGGAAGTGGCAAGCATCACATATTTCATGCCCTGAATATTTAACGACGCTCCCTAGTGAAATGTGGGGGGGAGCTGTCCTACAATCCGCCTTCGATATTATCCATGTTTCCCTTAAGCTGATGACAGACCAGCTGATGGTTTGAAAAGGGTGATATTTAGCAAACCTCCACTATTCACCCGAATACGCCAGGAGTGTTTTTCAAGTGTATGTTATTTTCAAATAAAAATGTATTGTTTAATTGCTAATTTTCTTTTTCATATTTTCTTTGATGTTCGAGGACGGTTGTAACGAAGAGAAAAATTGGAAAAGCTTCGAGGAAAATTTCAAAATTCAAGAAAACTGTAGGTGCTTTTTTTCTTAAGCATTTTTGCTACTACGCGTTTTGTTTGACAGTTGATTGTCAAATTGATAACTGTCAAATTGATAATCAACGTCAGTCGGGCAAGCTAGTGTATGTATGTTTTTTGGCACGCTCTGTATCCTAAAGGGTTTGATGGATCTTAGCTGGAGAGGTATCGTTAGATTCGTCTTAGTTGTAAGAGTGATATTGAAATATCAAAATGATAAAATTTTTAATATCAAATGCTTCTACGGATTGCAGACTTGGGTATTTAATATTATTTTCAACTTGATAATTCCACGCGTTTCTGAGAAAAAGGGTCTTAGTAGAGACAGATGGATGATCCCTAAAGTAAAAACACAACCCTTATGGGTAGGGTTCAATCCCTAAAAAAATATAATGAATAATTTGGTCATCCGGAAAATACCGTATCATATCAAGCTCACGGATACCTTACAATAATATCGTTACGATAAAATCCTCGGTCAGTCGCTACCTTTATGAGAAAATAGTACGACACAATTCAGAGGGCTTTTGGGCTGTAAAAGTTACTCGCTTGAAATGACTTATCGAAATCCTCATAGTTACGGTACATTTAGTTTTTTGATCGATTACAGCGGCTTCTGCCTCTGTTCAGTCTGAATAAGGCCCGTTATAAAAAAATTACTTAATAATTTTAAGGTACTAATGCTTTTAATCAATAAACAATATAAAGGTATAAAATTGACTATAGCGTGTAGGTAGTTTAGACTTATTGCAACAAGGGTCCATAATTGGAAACTCAGAATGATCTTTCCTTGATTTACCACGGGAGGCAGATGTCACATGTCTCCGAATTTTTGGTTCTAACACATGTAGGATTGAACCTGGGACCTCCAGCTTAAAAATCGGCATCTGTGCCCCTGGGCCAGCACGCGGAATCAACCCTGTGTTTGAGTCGTAGTCGGGTTAAAAATGTGAAAACTTCGCTACAAATTGGTGGATTTTGTTTTTAAAAGTTGAATAAATTTTCGCGAACCGATATTTCTAATTTTGACGCCTATTTTTTTCCATATCGCACCCCTAGGGGTCAAATTTAGGTAACCCTTGAGCGGTGTGACTCTGTTTTATTGTATATTGTTTGTAAAAATGTTTTTCCTTGTTTTTTTCCGGTGAAAGAAGGAAAACAAACAAAATAAATTATCGGTAATACAAACGAGGCTTGACATTTTTAGCAGCGAATTTGCTAAATGAAGCTTTTTGTAATTGTGAAATTTATGCCAATTGTTTCGTTAAGCGCCAACTTAAATATTCTGTAACCCAACGTAGAATATTACCAGTGATCGGAGTAGGTAGATTGATTTTGCGTACTTGCATGATGTCGTACATGGATATGCCTTTTTTCCGGTTTTTTGTCACAAACTTCCGGTTTTTGTGAGATTGACTTAATTTAGTGATAGGATTTATTTTATTTAAAAGAGTATAAAACCGATAGTAAGACGTTTTTTATAGATTTTTATTTATTTCTCGACTAACGAAATGGTTCATGTACATGTTCATATTAACATATACATTTGAGATCGTTGACCCCAAATCAATCTACCTACTCCGATCACTGAATATTACGTATACACTTAGAGAAAAGGGTCTTTCTAAAAGTTCTTTAATTCGGTTGACATGTCTTATTTCTTTCAATCGACTTCTCGAGCGATTTTTATATGTCGTCAAATCATTTCTCCGTCATTTATCAACCTATTTTGAAAAGTCTAGCCTTTCAAATAAAAAATATACTTTTTTTCCATACAAATACAAAGTTGTTAAGATTACGTCTGTACAAACTTTTTTTTTTCCTGTGTGGAAGTACCTACGTATACCGCACCGTCCGGGGGAGGACGGGGCAGTTATGTCGGGCGTGATCCGACTAAAACCACCCTGATGTTCCTGCTCAACGCCCTTATGCTGGGGCTACGGGAACGGTGTAATTACTCTTCCGCGGCCCCAGCGGCGTTACGTCTGTTCAACTCTTTTTTTTTTTTTCTTGTGTAATTGCATCCGCATACCGCCCTGCCACGGGGAGACAGAGCGGTTATGTGGGACTAGACCCACTAAAACCCCAGGGTGTCCTCCTCTGCCGCTTAGTGGCGGGAAAACGCGAACGTTTTGACACACATCCGCGAACCCGCCGCGGCTGTCCGTTTCCGGACCCCTCTCTATTTGGCATCGAGTGCCACGCCTTGATTAGCGACACGCCAGAACACATAGCCTCACTCAAGAAGCAGACTCACATCATCAGTTGTAAAAAGAAGCTCTCTGTATCTCCGCCTGTTGTCGTCGATGTTATCCAATCCTACTGCTGCTAGCAGCGTGCCGATGCCCTCTGAAACCAAGACATGGTCACTCTTTAACTTTCTTCTTAAAAAAAAGAGATCAAAAATAGTTTTTGTGTTTTTCTTCGCCTATTGTCTACCAATATGCAATTGCACCGCTGCTTGGCGGCAGATTACCAGGTGTACCCGTACTTCTCCGGGTGAACTTTGAAGTTCTACTTCTACGTTTTGTTGTACATGTAGAGATTCATAGGGTACTCAGCTACGGACGCGAGCAACTGAACCCCCCAAACAAACTTGGCGAAAGTTCTAAATTTAGAAGACTGAGGTCCATGTTGTTTGGATCCATAGGTGGATCCCTACCATATCCCCCGGATAGTGTAAAGAACGGCGTATTATAGAGACAGTGTGTGTTTCCACTTGCTCTGTGGTTGACAGTTTTCCGGTAGAAATACCAACCATTAGTTTCGTCGACAGCTAAGATCCCTTTCCCTGGAGCCACTATATCTTCTGCTGTCTTCTTCAACTCCTCTTGAAGCTTTGGGTCTAGGTAAGAGAAGTATCCTGCCATTGTTCTAGAACAAAAAAAGGCCCTAAATTATTTTCACTGCTAGAAACAGCTCCAACGGAAAACCAGCGCTACTCGAGTTGGAATTCTGTTTGTGGCGAGTTTTAGCTTTTCGAGGCAAAATGCCTAATTTTAAGCTTATTCTTGTACTTAACCTTTGTATATTAACGAGCTGAGGGCCCAATGTGCTAAATAAGCTAATGTGCTATTCCATACTACAATCTATCTCTGTGCCAAATTTCATCCAGGCCCGTTCAGCCGTTCTGTCGTGAGTAACAAACATCCATCCGTACATCCAAACATTCGCGTTTATAATATTAGTAGGATACACAAGAATTGCTCGCTTAAAAATTAAGTACATTTAATAAAAAAATCTTAAAACGAAATAAAAGTATAGTATATCTTAATGATAATTACGTAGAATGGCTACCAGTATCTAGGTTACAGGCTAAGATTTTTTAATCAAATTTCATCCAGGTCCGTTCTGTCGTGAGTAACAAACATCCATCCGTACATCCAAACATTCGCGTTTATAATATTAGTAGGATACACAAGAATTGCGCGTTTAAAGGTTAAGTATTATACAAAAATCTTAAAACGAAATAACAGTATAGTAGATCTTAATGACAATTACGTAGAAGTATTATACCAGTAACTAGGTCACAGGCTAAGATTTTTTAGTGACTCACCCAATACAATCGCTCTATTCAGCAAATCTATAACAAAAGTCACCTTGTTTTGACACAACAGAACACTAAATTTTTAAATTAAGTATGCCTCTGTAAAGATAACAATACACTGAACATTGGATATGAGCATAACATCAACTAGATGTGAGTACACTTATCTAATAACCTTATATCTCTGAGATACCGGGGTTATATTTATGATGTTATAAAAATGTTCGAGATGAATCGAGTGAAATGCGTAATGTAACTAAATAATATTCAGTGGCATAGGATTAGCAAACTGAGCGCCGTTCTCTCTACCTTACGGTTGGGCCGCAGAGGAAGAGGAGTCGGTAATGCGAGGCGCCGCTCTCCCTATCCTCTGCGGCCGTAGTGGCAGGTGACGGGGCCAAATCTGACCCGTCACATGGGGATCTAGGGCGTCTGAATACGGGGTCATCTAACGCCCTTATGCTGGCCAGGTCCCCGAGGTGGTTGCGACACGCTATGTCTTGCGTGTCGCTAAGGCGTGGTACTCGATGCCAAATCGAGAGGGGTGAGAGCGGAGACGAGGAGACAGAGCGGTTATGTGGGACAACTAAAACCCCACGGTGTCCTCCTCTGCCGCTTAGTGGCGGGAACATTGGAAAGTTTTTACACACATCGGCGAACCCACCGCGACTGTCCGTTCCTAGACCCACCCAGTATTTATCCATTAGGTTTTTTATGTAACCAAAATGACGGGACAATCTGAAGGTCCACCTGATGGTAGATGGTTGCGAAGCGAAGCATGAGAAGACCCAAGTCGCACCCAGTTGCGCCCGTCACCCGGAACGAGACGTAATCGAAGTTATTACATCTCATGTCCATGTTGAAAAATTGTCATATACAAATTGTTTTTTTTTTATATAATATTCTAGCTATTCGCCGCGACGTTGTCCGCGTGGAATTACCCCTAAGTTACTGCTTATAACATCAGCTATCTGCCAGTGAAAGTCCCTTCAATATCGGTCCAGCCGTTTTGGAAATTACCTGGAACAAACATTGCGGTACTTAAAACAAAAAAATGTTTTTTTTTTCTTTCTTTTAAGTACCGTAGCTATACAGGATCACAGAAATCAAGCCAGAAACAGGCGATAAGCGCGTCTTTTCGGATTTAAAAATAAATCTTAAAATCCGATGATGATATTTCAAATCCAGTGACCATAAATATAAACTTTTCGTGAATAACCCTTCTGTAAATTACAACTGCCAAAATATAACTGCCTCAGTGTCAAATAAAATGTTATAAATGATTTTTGCCCAACATTCAATTCAAAAGATTACATCGAAAAATTTTAACCGATTTGAATTTGTTAGGATTCCAAAATGGTATGCTAAAATGGTACACTAAACTAATGCTTTTGGGACACCTTGTATACTTTCAAATACAATTATTAAAAAGCTGTTTGACATTACAAACAGACACTTCAATTATGTTTATTTGAATAGTGAAAAAGTCACGGTACGAGCTGAGGGCGTTCAGATGTAGTTTACAATAATTTATTAAGCACATCTAAAAGTTCCAGAATTAATACCTACCAACGGTAATTACCTGCTAACAGATCTGGCAATTATAATTATCAACTACCTATTACAAAGGTATGTAGATGTGTACATAATGCGTAGTAGGTACCTATTGTTGGAAACCGATAAAGGCTTTGTTCTGAGAAACCCTTTGATCGGAAAATGACGGTGTTGCCTGATCCGGTAAGATAATTTCGAAAAAGGTTTTATTAAAGTATTCCTCATTATATAAGTGATCTTCTAAATCGTTTTTAATATCTACTATTAATATTTTTAGACTAGCTTGCTTAGAGATTGCCAAAAACTGATTATTCGGCAATCTCTACGCAAGATATGAACTGCTAATAAGAAATTTTATATGATTTGAGAACCTGGTGATTGCACACATATTTCTCAAGTGGGATAATTGTTGGCTGCGAACTTAAGCATTCAAGCAACGACTTAAGTATTAATGTAACCATATTTCGCATCCGAATAGGCTAAAGCGAAACTCTAAATTAAAATTCGTATCGCCCAAAATACGCTGGCGGGGTAAATTAAATGACAGAAAATCGTCCATTTAAACGCCGTCTGGCAACCCTGCAACATGAAATTGAATTTCCTTCCTGTGAAACGCTGGTAATTGCAAGCAATGGCGATTCTGTTAATATTAAAACAATCTTATAACAAATTAATCGAAATCCATCTTTTACTTTTTGATACGGGTAGTCACCTACCCTCGCGCCCGTACTTGAGTACTCCTTTAGCACCACCCAGGGGGTACGTGTAGGGAACACGTACCCCCTGGGTGGTGCTAAAGGAGCAATCAAAAGTAGCAGTAGGACTTGTGCCAAGTTCGTCCGGAGAGGTACTCGCATTATTGTGTTCCGGTGGAAGGGTGTGGGTGTGGTGAAATCACATGCGAATGAGACGTATCATCGTCTCGACTGAGCAGGATGAATGCGACTCAGTGTAAAATCCAAATCTTATATTGAGTTGCATTACTGTTGTCATGGGCGGGGGTCGCCAATTACCACTAGGAGTCACTTAAGAAAATGGTTCTTCTTTTGGTTAATATAATAAATAAACGAATATCAATATACCTATTTAAAAATGAATCACTATTACCCTTGGTCACGGCACGTGAACCAATTTTGCTAAGACTTTTTTTGCTGAGTTTGTTATTGTCAGAAGGTTATTATGGAAATAAATTAGGAAAATTGTGCAGAAAATTCTCGCACGCGTAACACCACGGGGCGGAGCTAGTCAATAATAAATGGTGTTTGCTAGATGGCGAATTCATCGCAATGGCGCGTTATCTGACACACGGATTCAGAACTAAATAGCCATGAAGAGAGCAAAGAGTTTTACCTATTTTTAATAGATGGCGCTAATCTTCAGATATATTTTACTTCAATACAGAAGTAGTCTAGCGCCATCTATTCAAAACAGGTAATATAACTCTTTGATCTCTTCATGTCTATTTAGTTCTGAGGCCGTGTGCTAGATGACGCTGTATGCTTATTTGGTTAGTGGTATGATGGTTAAATTTGCAATTAAAAATGTTGATTGTGTTGATTGTTCACAATACACACCGTGTACAAAAAAAATACACTGTAAGCTTAGACGGTTTTAACGCCATCTACACAAGTAACTTAGAACTTTTTTCAGCGTTAAAGAATGTAAATAGTGGTTGTCATTTAATGTAGACATGGTGTTATGTGATGTGATTCAATTTAACTCCGCTAGGTGTCAGAGTGTTCGATTTGAGTAATTGCATACGATATCACAAGACCTTCAAATGACCTCTCAGTTTGTCCTCTCTTCGACTTCTGTCAGTTCTGCCAACTGAGTAACCAGTTCGGGAGTGTCTTGTGTAACGGTGTTTATCTACAAAAATGTAAGTATTTATTTTTACAAATTCTAATTAGAATTAATAATTTTATCGAAAGAATCTTTCAGTGAATGGTTAGAATATGTTTCTCAAAAAAAAAAAAGCCAATATCATTAGAGGTTAAGGGATGTTAATATCGAATGCTTTATGTAAGTAAGTATTTGTGGAAATCAATAAAGTTAATTAAGCAAATTTAAGCGGTACTAAATTAAATCTATATATTATTATAAGTATATAATGAAATAAACAAAATATTTTTGACAATTAGTAAATGTTTTATTTGTGAATTTTAGTACTTTTTCTGAACAAAATATATAGGTAGAGAATAAAATTCCAATATAGGTAGATAAAAAAGAGGCAAACAATATCTAATTTTCGTGAAGAATCATCATAATAGGTAGGTATTTAAATTATGAAATATAATGTAATATAATTCATAAATTAGGTACCTAGGTACAATTGAAACTTATCACAACGAGCTTACAGCTAATACCCTCTTTCAAAATTTTTAACATTATTTATTATGCAATGGATTATTTAAACTGTTTTATCATTCTCCCGATGACCTTTCAAGGTCAATATTGCTGATGTTGGATGCCAAATCGTGGTAATGAACTTGAATTGAGTATCGTATGTAGAATAAGATTGTAATCTAACGAATAATCATTTTCTACTGTTTGACTATACTGTATAATTTAGAATTATATTTTTAATGTACTACAAGTCACTCTAAACACAGGCTAGCTCTAAACCTTCAAGACATTTTTTCGCATTGGTAATTATACACTTAGTAATTTATTAATTAAGACGAAGGATTAGTTATTTGTATATAAATTTTTTGCAGTGCATTTAACCCTGTTACAGAACGGGAAAGTTATTTAGATCATTTTATAGCCTAATTCAACCAAAATAGTTTATGTTTGCAGTATCATTATGTTATTAATAAAAAAAAATTTCTTCACTATCCGATCTTAATTGGTGTCTGTATTGGAACTTTTTTTTTTCTTTCTTCTGGCGTCGCACTTCTATGCATTTGCCATTATTGGTACTTTATTTTTATTTGTCAATGTCACACAACAAAGTAATACAATCGACCTCTTTTTAGAAAATCATAGGACTAATACTATTTTTCGTTCTGTTTGAAAACAAATGAGTTTTCTCTCTCGTCAGCTATAATTAGGTGAGTTTTTGATAGACCATTTTTGTTATATAATGTCGAGTAACATTTTTTTATACATTTTATTATAATTTTTGTAAAAAATATATAAAAATGCCGCCTAAAGGCAAAGGAAAAGGCAAGAAAGGCCCTCCAGAGTCAGGATGGATGCCAGGCTTTGGAACCAAGGGTATGTCCGTCAAGTTTCACAAATAGACTTACCAATCTAGTGAACCTAGATAGGAACTTGCATAAACTACATAGGTGCCCTAGATACTTCGTTGTCTTGGTTAGCAGTTACTGAGAGAGACAAATACTAATCGAAGAGCAGAGGTGAAGTATATTGACTAAATACTATTCAGTATCACCAAAAAGAAGTTAAAGTAATATTTCTTTTATAAAGTAACCTTTATTTTGTTTGATTGATAAAGAAAAACAATCCACCGTGAGGCCCATGCCAGAATTATCTGAAAAATGTATGATAAAATGTACTAACAATAATTGAAAATGAATGTATTTTAAATGATATTGAATCTGGTTCATAGTCTAAGATATATTTGCATGATAGTTTTTTATGCAACTGAATAGACAGGCCTAGCAGGCAGCCCACCTGATATTGAGTGGTTACCGCTACCCATAAACACCAAAACAACGTCTCAGGTCTTCCCTTACCAAAGTATCAGGGGAACCAAGATGCATTGCATTTTGTCCGTCACTCTGAGACGGGTATGTCATGCCTCGAGTGGCAGTCAAACTCATTATTCCTTTAGATCTCAAGTCTCGTCTAGATACATCAAATTTTACACACACATAATTTATATTCTCATTAATATAAAATGTCACAGAGGCTAGGCACATTACAGTCATCGCAAGTGCATCAATGCTTGGCTACGCATTACCAGGTGCCCTCTGGATAAACTTGGCACAAATTCTACTGCTACCATTTTAATTTAATTATCTCAGAGACTGGTACAGACATAGATATAAATATTGATGAATTCCCGCCTTTATATACAGTGGGCACTTTTCAGCTTGTAGGTAATCCTAATTGCCTCGAAGAAGCAGTACAGCAATTAGTTTAATCTGTATAAATAAAAATCAATTGCTTCATGTGGCAGAGCATCACTTGAGAATGGCAATTTGGCAGATTTTTTTGTTGCCTTTGTAATTGTCATGACAGGGATTTTATGAAAGAAAAAAAGTTTATGCAAAATTTTTGCTAAATGAATTTATCACAGCAAAATTTTTGTTAAATGAATTTATCATATTTAATTATACACAATTACTTACAAGCTTAGCTGGTACTATGGGAACCAGATTTCTAATAAAATACTTACAAATTATTTTTTTTGTTAATATTTACTTACAGTGTGACACATATCAAACATTCATGATTGTCACACATGTTTGTCCTGGGTGGGAATCAAACCCGTGTCCTACAGAGCAGAAGGCAGAGCCAACCGAGCTGTGAGGCCAGTCAATTTATCTGTTTTAAATTCACTAATTGGAATCAAAACTTGTATGATGAAATACTTGAACTTTGTATCTATTGTTTTTCATCTATTTGTTTTTCATGCAAGTGATAAAAATGTTTAAGTAATTTCACATGATAATAGTATTATTAGGGTTATGATCTTGAACAAATGTTTTTATTTTTATATCTATAATTTGTTTTGTCTTTTTAACCTTTCAACGGTCTTTCAGAGTAGATGATTAATTCGGCTGTATTTTTTTTAACATACCTCTGATCTCTGTTATTTTTGAACCGATTATGAAAATTCTTTTTTTTATTTGAAAAAGTATCATTATAGATTTGTCCCATAGAGAAATTCTTAAGACCAGTTAAATAGTTTAAAAAATATATGTCGTCAAAGTAAACGAAAATGCGTAATTTGCTTTCCTGTGATTTTTCACCTGGGATCCATAACTTTTTGAGATATACTAAACTGTATTCGAGATTTTGGAAAAAAATTACAGTCAGCGAAAGAATGCTGTAATACCTATTGATTAGGCTTCATGTAGGGATCAAAAGACTATGGGACCATTTTACGCATTATTAGAAATGAAAGCAGAAATAGTCAAGAACGAAATATAATAATTATCTTGTGTTCTTAAAACCATAAGCGGGACATCAGATTAAATTGTCTTAAAAATGAGACTAATTTACCATTTTTTGCAGCAACAATGACTACATACTTCCAATACCCGACCCCCGAGCTTCAGGAGGAGCTGAAGAAGATTGCCCAGGCGATCGTCGCTCCCGGCAAGGGGATCCTCGCCGCTGATGAGTCTACGGGTGAGTTACCTAGCTGGTAAAATTACAGGGGGGTTGTTTATATGGTAAAATAAATTTATTCTTATTCTTATTTAAAAGAACATAAAGGTACATTACATGAGGGTAACAAAGACCACCTAGGCTAGTGGTCGCTGGCCCGGGCTCTTGACTCCTTGGGGCTCTTCCACGATGTTTAGTGCAGGCAGGTATATTATAATTAACTTGCTTTGTAAGAGACGAGTAAATATTTTCTTGTTGCAATATGAATATTTTTTGTACAGTGCTATAACTTATGAAAAATTCACGATAATGAAGCGCTAAAACACAAAAAATCTTTATCAAAAATCATATTACTACAGTGGGTATTTTTCACCCATACTCACTTCAAAATTCCGCTGTGACTAAAACAAGGCAAATGGCTAAATTATAATACGTAGACAAAAAGATATGCGTGTTTTTATCACCTCTGTGGTAATTTTTACACGGCGAGAAATCCCGGGATAACAATGTAATTTTCCAACAGGAACCATGGGCAAGCGTCTCCAGGACATCGGAGTCGAGAACACCGAAGAGAACCGTCGCAAGTACCGTCAGCTGTTGTTCAGCTCGGACCCTGTGAGTACCCCTAATTGACCCAATCGGTCTTTTTATTACTTTTTAGTATTATCACAAACGAAGGATTTGATTTTTTCTGCCAGCTTATTCATACAAGTCGTCGTATGCGATTTGTTGGCCTACTCGTCAAAGTGAAACTTTCTATATTCTTCTGGTAGCCTGGTACCTGGTGAAAGATAAACAAACATCTTAAGAAACTGTGAACTCTTTGCTTATTTATCATTAAAACATCTATCTGCACATTCAAATATTCTCGAGGCGCCGCAAAACAGTCGTGAATAATAATCCTAGATGTTCAAAGTTTTAAAATTTGCCTAATAGTTTTTAATTTTGACTAAACAGCCATCATTAATCAATCCATGGAGATACAAGGGACTCTAATGCTTACGCAATAAAATCCCCTGTATAAATGGGTGCCATTTTGACGTTGTGGTTTTGGTCACGTATCCAAAAGTGACGCATGCGTACTACGAAATATGTATATTGACCCGGTTCGCCGATTCATGGTCCGTTTGTAAGTTCATTGGATTATTATGCAACTTCTTCTGGTGCAATGCTGTGTGCGTTCAGACATATTGCAAAGTAATCAGAATACACTGTTCTGATTTCCATACTTGCAATTATTGTACTTATTTTAAAACTATAGTAGGTATTTTGTTATGTGAAAATATCGATTTTGAGTCGTTCGTTATAAATTTTAAAGCAAGGCAAACTGCTTTAAAATAAAACTTATCAGTTATTTTGACGTTTGAAATGTAATATCTACCTATCAGAATCAAGTTATAAAAAAATAATTTATTCCCGAATTAACTTGATAATGATCTCAATTATTGAGAGTAGGCCGGTGGGAACATTAGACGGTACGGACCAAAGATGACTTACTATTTTTTCAAATAAATAAGGGATTTCTTTGAGAAAATATTAAGTCCTCATACACCCTCCATGTCACCCCCCTAAGGGCTGATTTTCAAGATAAAAAACAAACCTACATACCAAATTTAATCTAAAACGGTTCAGCGGTTTATGCGTAAAAAGGTAACAGAGAGGCAGACAGAGTTACTTTATACTTAACAAATAAGCTAAACTAAGCTAAAACATGAAAACTGACTGTAATTTGCCATATCTGTGTGCATGTAATGTGCCTAAAGACCTGTGTAATGTTCCCGCGACACGTTATATGCTCACGAATATGTTTACTTGTGTGTGTAAAATTTGACGTGTCCAAACGATACTTGATGTCTAAAGGAACGAATTGAGTTTGTTATGTTGTTGGCATCAGGGGGGTCTTCCTGTCACTTTCGATACATAACATGTTTCCCCCCTCCAGGCCCTCTCCGAGAACATCTCCGGCGTGATTCTGTTCCACGAGACGCTCTACCAGAAGGCCGATGACGGCACCCCATTGGTGCAGCTCCTGGAAAAGCGCGGCATCATCCCCGGCATCAAGGTCGACAAGGGTGTTGTCCCGCTCTTCGGATCTGAGGACGAGTGCACCACCCAGGGTGAGTCATCATAATCACCATCTAGTTCACCGCTGAGAGGTCTTTGGCTCTCTGCATTCAAACCTTCTATTGTCTTATGATAGCCTGGTACAAGATTCATAAAATACAAACGGCACAAACTCGAGAAGACACTTTATTCCCCCAATAGTCTACTTGCTGGATATACCTTTCCCAGTAAGCGCTAGAAATACCTGTCTTCAACTCTTCGCATCTATTTTCTACCAGCAACTTCCCACAAGTTACTCTTCACGTATAAGCGCTCTACGTTTACTACACGCCAAATTAAACCTTTTATTGTCTTCTGATTGCCTGCTACTGAAAACTAAAAAGTTTCTTGTATGAATGAGATCTAATTATTGGGTGTGTGAATATGACTCCGCCCCTTTTTGTCAAAATAAAACACATTTGTTCGCTTACAAAATTAAAAAAAAAAAAATTATTGAAAGTATGCTCCATCTGCAGCTACAACCTTCGCCCATCGTTCAGGTAGTTTTCGTATTCCTTGCTGGAAGAAGTCCTGGTCTTTTGAGCTTATCCAGTTGTCAATCCAAATTTTGATACTTTCACATGAAGTAAACTTTTCTCCAGTAAGGTCTGTCTGCATCGTCCGGAATAGGTGGTAATCCGAAGGAGCTATGTCTGGTGAATATGGCGGGTGGGGTAACACTTCCCAGTCCTGTCCCTCTAAATATCTTTTTACGACTTCTGCGGTATGCGGTTTGGCATTGTCATGCTGAAGAACTAATTTGTTATGTCTATTCACCCATTCTGGTCGTTTTTCTTCTATGGCTCGCTTCAAACGCATTAGTTGTCGTCGGTAAACTTCTCCATTAATAGTTTCAGAGGGTTTGAGCAACTCATAATATACAATACCTTTCTGATCCCACCAAATACAGAGCATGACCTTGGCACAGTGAATATTTATTTTTGGCTGTGATGGGCCTGGTTCGCCTGGTTTCACCCAAGCTTTTTTGCGTTTAGGATTTTCGTAGTGTATCCATTTTTCGTCTCCTGTGACTATCCGATGCAAAAATCCTTTTCTTTGCTGTCTTTGAAGCAGCATTTCACAAATGGTTTTCCGACGTTCCATGTCTCTTTCTTTTAAATCATGTGGAACCCAGTAACCGGCTTTTTGAATCATTCCCATCATTTGTAAACGCTTTGCAACAGTTGAACGATCAACATTTAATGCTGCAGCTAATTCTGATTGAGTTTGGCAAGAATCTTCCGCCAATAATGCTTCCAATTCAGCATCTTCAAATTTTTTTGGTGGTTTTCCATGTTCTTTATCCTCAGTACTAAAATCGTTATTTTGAAATCGTCGAAACCATTCCTTGCAAGTTGTATTAGACGGAGCATGCTCACCATAAATCTCCACAAGCAAACGATAAGTTTCCGCTGCAGTTTTCTTCGCAATAAAATAATGTAATAACACTTCCCGCAAATGACGTTTATTTGGAATAAAAACCGACATTTTCGAAAAGGTGAAAACAATTGTTGCTTACACTTCAACCAAATATCATAAAATGCGTTAGATAGCTGACATTCAGTACTATCGAATACAAGTATGGTCATTTATTAGTACACGTAAACAATACTAAAAACGACATCTGTTGAGAAAGGGCGGAGTCATATTCACACACCCAATAGCTCAATGGACAATCTTTGCTAGTGAAAGCCACTAAGCCCCGTCTTCGGCTTTCAGAATTAACTTTCCACTAGCTACTTCGCAAGTTACCGTTTTGTGGCTTGAACCGCTCTACGGTCAGTGAGTAGTAACTCGCTAGGCTAAATGAAACCTGCTATTAACTTCTGATAGCCTGGTACCTCAAAGAAACTAGTTTCTTGTGGAGTCTTAGATTATAAATTATAATTTAAGTATGGGGCTCCATTACTCCAGAGTCAAAGTGAAACCTTCTATATTCTTCTGGTAGCCTGGTACCTGGTGAAATACAAACACAGATACTCGACAGAAACATTTATGGACATTCAAATAATCTCGAGGCGCCCCAGTATAGTCCAATTTAGCTCGGAGAGCGCGGAACTAACCTGGTATCAATAGGTGCCTATTAGCGACTCACCCAGCGCGTGCGTATATCTATCGTATCACTACGGACGAGAGCTTGTTTTGCTCTGACCGCTTCAGATCGCTGTCTCTTTCCCACCTAATTTATCCTACTCTACGCCGCATACATGTATTCGCAAGGAGTAAAACGAACATATTTCTAGAAGATTCATCATAACATATCTTATTCAGGATGAATACCTAGTCAGTATAAAAACATGTTATACCACGCATAGTCTTCATGAGAACGTAATTTATATTTTATGAGCATTATCAATTCATATCATTAGGCACTTGGAGGTATTGGACAGGATTAATTTCTTCAACACGCCGACTTGGAAACGTAAACCGTGATAATGTTATCTTTCGCTGATACTTTGATCTCGCGAATAAGGTGAATTCGCGATAGAAAATGAGGTGACATGGATATGATAGCAGCCTATCGCGCTAGTACATTAAATGTCATGAATGGTAGCTTAAGTAGGCATTGTGTAATCTTTATCTGCGAGTAAACAAATATTACAATCGATCTTGTTTCAATTTTGATTCTATTCTCGGACAAAGCCAGGGTAGAATTACTGCACTGATGAACTCCTAGCCTCTAATGTTTCCACTGCAGATACACCGGTCTACTCGATAATTGAGAGTGAATGGGCTCTGATCTACCACGGGCGCCCAATCCGGATTGGTAGATGTCACTTGTCTTCGAATCTTCGAATTTATTGTATGATTCTAAGACATGCCGGTTTCCTCGCGATGATTTCCTTCACCGTTTCGAGAACGTGATGTTGTGCACATACATTTTTCAAGAGAAAATACTCATTGGTACACGTGTGGGTTTGAACCAGCAACCTTTAGATTGAAAGTCGGCGTCTATGCCCTTGGGCCATCACGCTCTCTCTCTAATCAGATATTGTGTTTATGAAAACTTGTTATCGGTCTGATAAAATGGTCGAGCCCCCAGTACGATAAAGTCATATATATTCTGTTAGCATATTTGAATTGTTTTCTTCCATTTGGACTTCTTGCTTTGTATTGTTCGTGTATGATGTCTGACTGTACGTTTTTAGGAATATTTATTGTTAAACAAGTACTAAAGTAAGTATATTTATTTACAAACAAAAGATATTGCACAATCAAATTGATAATAATAACATTGTTTATACATATTGAGGTTAAAAGTTATCAGTGGGTCTCAAATTAGGAAATTCCGTAGCTTAGTTTGTAGTTCGAAATGAGAGGTCCGATTCAAGGGCACATTTTGTGTGGTGTGCAAGAAAGTTGTTATCGGGTCTTGGGAGATTGTCTTGTTTCTGTTTGTTTATGCTACGTGCGACACAGGAAATCCGAGGAGTAGGACTGCATAAACATCACGATGGAGCCATCAAAAAAAGTCTTGCAGTTAATAACTAAAGAAATTTTCTCGTGAGCCAACAACAGCCATCCTAAGACGTTTTCATAAATATTTTACAAGATTCCGCATTCTTATTGCTAAGTTTGGCGCTTCTTAAAACCCTATCCAATCCTACATCTTATTGGTAACTGAACCAATTCTTCACTCATAAATCTGCCACAAGCGGTATTTCAACGGTCTGATTTTATTGGCAAGGCATAGCTTATCAGCTAAATAATATGTTCATTCCGTAACCTAATCACATAAAAAACCAGTCCAGAATCGAGGTTTACTGCAATATAGACTCACTTTGATTTTTGAATAACATTCTTCAATCAAGCAATTCTATTTCGATAATCTAGCAATTTTATTACAATATCTAGCAATTCTTCAGGCTCATTGATACGAGAATAATTGTCTATATTTAGTTCCCAGCATAATAAGTGTACCTATTTATTCAAGTAAAATATATTATTGATAAACAATTCTCCAATTTTGCTGCAATAAATACTTTTTCATTTCCATTTTCCATTCTTTTCCAATAACCAAACAATTCTATTCTAGGTTATTATTCGTGTTACCGAGATATTTACCATGATTTGTGAGTTTTATTGACTCCCGATATTTCGACGCAGTTACATGCGTCATGGTCCCGGGCACAAATCATGGTAAACGAATAATAATGTGCAGAACCATGATAGTTCTAAAATTTATATCTATTCTAGGTCTTGATGATTTGGCCCAGCGTTGCGCCCAGTACAAGAAGGATGGCTGCCACTTCGCCAAGTGGCGTTGTGTCCTCAAGATCGCCCGCAACACGCCATCGTACCAGGCCATCCAGGAGAACGCCACAGTGTTGGCCAGATACGCTTCAATCTGCCAGAGCCAGCGTATCGTGCCTATTGTGGAGCCCGAGGTTCTTCCCGATGGTAATTGACCTTCTCATCAGTTCTGGCAGCCTAGTAGTTGCACGGCAAGGCTGGGTAGCTGGTGGTTAACTACCGAAGCCTTTTTTTTATTGCTTTCCTTAAGAAATTGACGTCTCGCTGAAAAAGAAATTGCCAACTGTAATGTTAAACAGTATCCTGGTTGGATGGACACTTTTAATGAGTATGCTTTTCTTTATGTACCTATAAGTTTCTAATTATTCCTAGCTGATGGTAAAAACGACCTCTTGCTTTCTTCTGTCATCCTGGTACTTAAAACTTAAACGCTGACTCGATATTATAATCAAGACTTTATTTTATTAAATCTCAGTATCGTTTAGACCAGTCAATCAAAAGTTAGACGCAATGATATTCATGAGCATACGCTTTATGCCTATTACATGCCCACATATTATGTCAAATCTGTCAATTTTCAACGTATAAGGTATGTACAAACAGGCTCGTCTTTGTGCGCGTGCGTCTTTGTGTATCAACTCGAATCAACTCAGTCCGAAGTTTCTTTTTTAATGTGAATAAGCGATGGAACGAGCTGAGGGCCCACCTGGTAAGTGGCGACCCCCGCCCATGACAACAGTTAAGATTCAGTATAAGATTTAGAGTTAAATTTACTGAGTAATTACTTGTTTAAAATATGTTATCACTTCGCACAGGTGAGCACGATTTGGACCGTGCACAGAAGGTGACAGAGACGGTCCTCGCGGCCGTTTACAAAGCGCTTAGCGACCACCACGTCTACCTTGAGGGTACTCTACTCAAGCCTAACATGGTAAGTTTTTTTTTTATTTGAATAAGTGACGGAACGAGCTGAGGGCCCACCTGATGGTAAGTGGTGACCCTCGCCCATGGCAACAGTAATGCGCGCGACTCAGTATGACATTCAAGTAAGTGCTTCCTAATCATGCTAGGATTCATGGGTGTCTTGATCAAAATCCACTCAAGTGGTGGGGGTATTGTTGCTCGTTCCCCTGGGTGGTAAAGGAGCAACAAAAAGAGGCAGTAGAACTTGTGCAAGGTTAGCCCGGAGAAAAACTGCCTCCATGCCTGGCAATCTGTCGCCGAGCAGCGGTGCACTTGCTTTGATGTCTTCCGGTGGAAGGGTGCGAGTGCCGGTGAAATCACATGCCCATGAGCTAAAGTCGTATTGGTGTTGTTATGGGCGGAGGAGCGTCTTCAGCTCGTTCCGCTACTTCTTGATAACGATGCGCTTGTAACTTTACCGGCACCCACACCCTTCCACCGGAACAGCAATACGAGTGCACCACTGCTTGGCGGCGGATTCAAGGTGTGGTGGCAGTACTTCTCAATGAACTTGGCACAAGTTCTGCTTACATTCATTCTCATTGAGAACCTCAAACTATTGTAGAATTTATCTGGAGTTTTATTAGGACTCGATTCGTTTGATCCTAGGTCAAAGTCAAAGTCAAAGTCAAACTCATTTATTACTTTAGATCTCAAGTATCATTTGGACACGAACACAATCCGTGCAACTTTGTGATAGATCGCGTGATCCTATTGTAATTGGACGACATCTAATATCACATGATGTCGTGTGTATAATTGAGAAGTCACGTTTTAGCCAAGGTCTTGCTTTCCCTGGCTTCATGCCAAGAGCTATATTAATATAGATATTCTTCAATTGCTTGTAGAAAATCTTCATTGATAGCTCACTTGATTAAACAATTTGACTATCAGCTGACAAAAGACATTTGTAGAAAAAAATCTTAATATATATAAATTACGTGTCACGATGTTTGTCCGCGATGGACTCCTAAACTACTTAACCGATTTTAATCAAATTTGTACACCGTGTGCAGTTTGATCCAACTTGAAAGATAGGATAGCTCACATCTCAATTTATGATCGCAATATTATTTTATTGCAAATTATAATATCGTATGACAAAAACGTTAGCCACAGCAACGCGTGGCCCGGTCAGCTAGTGTCATATAAATAATCACTTCAATAAATAAATAAATATTCATGGACATGCACACTGGACTAAGCATAGCTTGTACTATGGTAACTAGATAACTGATACAATATAGTATTTTTTTTGTAAATACATATTAGGAGTACACATAAGTTTCCGCCGTTTTTTAACACAAATTAAATATTTATTGTAGAAGAACGGTAATATAAATTTAATCAAAATATTGCCCATCACTTGCAACCACTTTTTCCCATCTCTCAGGCAGCATTCGAATCCCACGTCTGAAGAACTCCTTGTCTTTTGAGGTTATCCACGAATCAACCCAATTTTTGGTATCCTCATAAGATGTGAACCGCTGCGCCGTCAGAGCATGTGCTACGGACCGGAACAGGTGATAATCGGACGGTGCAATGTCTGGTGAATACGGCGGGTGGGGTAACACTTCCCAATCAAGTGTTTCCAAGTACTTTTTCACGGGAGCCGCAACATGTGGACGAGCATTGTCATGCAGAAGAATAATTTTTTCGTGTCTAGAATAGTATTGAGGGTGTTTTTCCTTCAGAGCTCGGCTCAATCTCATCAATTGTGTTCGATAGAGGGCTCCAGTAATTGTTTCGCTCGGATTAAGCAACTCATAATACACTACACCTAGCTGATCCCACCAAATACACAGCATATCGTAAATTTTTGGCCTTCCACTGCGATCTTTGTCTTCTACGTCGAAATCACCGTTTTTAAACTTTTGAAACCACTCTCGACACGTTCTCTCACTCAAAGCAACCTCACCATATGCTTCTACGAGCAATCGATGCGCCTCAGCAGCAGATTTCTTTAAATTAAAGAAGTAAACTAATATTTCCCGCAAATGACGCTTACTTGGCTCAAATTTTGACATTTTCAACTTATAAAAATTATATTTTACCAATATAAAATCAATGATATTAATAGGTTATGTTGTTCTTGAATGTCCAAACTATTTTTTAAGCCGGTTATCATCTGCGAAAGCTAACCGAAACTCCGTGCCGCACCATCTACAATAAAACGGCGGAAACTTATTTGTACTCCTAATATTAACACCCAGACACAACAAAACACAAGACAAACACCCAAGACCCGAGAACAAACTTCATGCTCACCACACAAAGTGTGCGCCGGCCGGTGATCGAACCCAGGATCCCTCGCTCAGAAGGCAGGGCTACTACTAAGCCACGGAGTCGTCAAATAACAATAAAAACATATTCAGCAAAACAATTTTTGCCCTGGATGGGAATCGAACCCACAAAGGCAGAAGGCAGAAATATTATTATAACAACTGAGCTTAAAAACAAAAAAATGGCCACGTCTGTCCAGCTGTTCTCAATCAATGCTTACCAATAAAAAAAGCATGAATTTTTTATTAATATTGATTGAATGATGATAGTGGTTTGAAGAATGGAATTGTAGGAAATCACTCGGTGATGTCAATCTATAGTCGTTGTAGAATGGGTCGTGGGTTCAAATTTCACAATGAGCACTTGATTCTGTTGAAGGAACACAATGTCAAGTAACGTAGTGGCAACAAATCATTGTTTTCTTAATGTGACTGTTTTGTTGACCTTACGTTGATTTTGTACTGGAAATTAGTAAAATATGTATGATGTACTGTAGGCACAGACGCCGACTTTCGATCTGAAGGTCGCTAGTTCTAAACCACAGATGAACCAATGAGATTTTTCACTTGAAAAATGTATGTGCGCAATACCACGTTCTCGAAACGGTGACGGAAAACATCGCGAGGAAACCAGCATGTCTTAGAACCAAAAATCCGACGACATGTGACATCTACCAATACGGATTGGGCTCCCGTGGTAGATCAGATCCTATTCACTCTTAATTATCGAGAGCAGGCTGGTGTCCCTGCAGTGGGTATATTAAGAGGCTGGCACAGTATGATGTATTAGCTGCGTCCCGCGGTGTTGCTCAAGATTGGCTAAGGGGACACTGCACTCCGGATCAAAAGAAACCTTTGTTAATCCAGGATACAAGCAATCCTGGTACCAAATTTCAATTGAGCCGTTTGAGCGTGAAATGGTCACCCATCCAATTTGTTACGAGGCTGTGTGACATTTCAGGTGACTGCTGGCCAGTCTTGCAAGACCACCTTCACCGCTACGGACATTGGCCGCGCCACGGTCACCGCTCTCCTCAGGACTGTGCCTGCTGCGGTTCCCGGTAAGTCTCCAAACATCCCCAGGAAACCATCCCCATTGCGGCACGCTACAGAATAAAAAACACAATAACGTTAACACACTGATACATCTGCACTAGGATACCCTGTGTCGCAGATGGCATGGACAAACACAGAAAGACAAACACCCAAGACCCGAGAACAAACTTCATGCTCACCACACAAAGTGTGCCCCGGCCGGGAATCGAACCCGGGACCCCTCGCTTCGAAGGCAGGGCTACTACCAACTAAGCCACGGAGCCGTCACTAAGCCACGGAGCCGAATACAGAGTAGTTGTCGTCTCCCTCCCAGCGTTATTGTGTCTACCTATTTAACCTGTTCCAGGGAATAAATATGGAATCAGATGGAAATGGATTCTTAATTATTTATGAATACACCACATATTTAATACTACGGTCGATGGGACCTAAGTCGTATTGCTGTTGTTATTTAGGGGTGGTTTCACATGAAATTTCTATGGAATTATACCCTATCAAAATAATAATCGCTGTTCAAGCTTGGCGATGATATCATAGAACAAGCATCAAAAATATGTACTCGAATTAAGAATTCCTTTTATAGTCTGTTAAAAAGAAAATGCGCAACGATTCAGTCATAAAAAAAAAACTATTGTTCATATATTTATTTGTAACCCGGTGTGTGCTAAAATATACTTTTTGTGCGTAATTTATTGTTTTAGTGGTCTAAAACCATCTTCGCATTATTGCCATTCTAATGGAACCGGTTTGGGGAACATGGATTGGGTGGTTTCAAAGTCTATAACGGACATAATTAGAAACAATTTTTGTGTTTCATATTAGAATTCATATCTCATCTGTCAATCAGAATTTCATTTTGCACATTTCAGGCATAACTTTCCTGTCCGGCGGTCAGTCTGAGGAGGAGGCGTCTGTCAACCTGAACGCCATCAACACGGTCGAGATGAAGCGGCCCTGGGCCCTGACCTTCAGCTACGGGCGCGCGCTGCAGGCGTCAGTGCTCCGCGCTTGGGCCGGCAAGCCAGAGAACTTGCTCGCCGCGCAGGGAGAACTGATCAAGCGTGCTAAGGTAACCTAGGATCTTCCAAATTGTCTATGGTTGCTTCTTTCCAGGCTGATCAACTTACCGCGGTTAAGAAAAACTAACCACTAATATATGAGTCTATTGCTTTGTTAATTCTAGGCTGAAAGGGAGAGCTTGCCAAGTGTGCCAATGGTCCCAGAAACCTACTCTTTTGGGCTATGAAATTGTGTCTTCTTTGTCGTTTTTGGTAGCAATATGTACTAGCTTTTGGGGAGAAAAACGTTTGAACGAGTTTTGGTTATTTGTCTGATTTGATAGGGAGTTTGGGTTGATTCCCTTGAAAGATCCGCCAATTTTTTTTAATAGCTCGTCTTCATATTGATCCAAAACGCTCAGAAAACTCATGAAGCGTTCAATATTAACTTATGAAACAGCTTCCTAGACCTGCGGAAATGTGTCATTCAGGTGGTTAATAGGAACAGCTCATTGCGTGCCAAAGATGCCATTTATATCATCTATCATGCCTCGCCAAAATGTTTCTGAGCATTTCTGGTGTGCCAAGGTTATCCAGAATCATTCCAACTCCCAACATGTCTTTGTTTCAAGTTGGCAATCTTTCTGTACACAAAGTGTGCATTAAGTTGTCTCTTTTCTGGAGAAACTGTCATTGCTGGTTTCGGTTCTTGTCAGGATAATAGAAAGAACATCTTGTGGATTACCACCAAGGTTACTAAAGTCTTTAGATGGAATGTTATTTTACCTGGATATCAGACATCATCAACTTCTGGAGTCGATTGCATTGATGATGATTTTAAGATTTTAAGCAGGCATTTTCGCTCTTTCTTGATCGTTAAAATATAAACTATAATAGAAAGAGAAGGTACTATAAATCTTGAGATGGAAGAGCATTTACCTAGAACCCAACACGGTGGAACTGGAGGGGTGAGCGCTGCAGTTTTCTCCAAGTTTCAATTCAAATTGTCTTGATGGGTATCAAATTCCTGTCGTACTTTCCTTTAATGTTAGGACGGTATATAAATTTATCTAATTTGAAATCTTCTACAACGGCAATCTACCTAAAAGTTTGGTGAAGAAGGTAACAATGGTTCCTATTCTATTGATCGAAACTAAACTAAAAGAAGGGTCTGTCACTTTCTGTTTTATACTAACTAAAAGAGACAGTTGACAGACAATGATTTTAGGGCCAAATATCTGTGAATAGGCATCATAAATTTGTCTCTTTTTTAATTTATTACTATTGTAATTGCATGCCTTGCTTGTAGTGATTGCATTTAGTTTGTTCCTAGAATTAGTTTTATGTTGTGTTGTCTGTAATTTAATAAATTGTATTCTGCCAGCAAAGCTTTGTAGTGTTATCGCTAAAGGATTAAGTTATTTATACCTTAATCTTGGATCATGCCTTTTAGTATCATGCGTGTTTACTCCCGCACGCGGATTTGGCTCTCTTAGGCGGAAGTTACTCCAAGAGAGCCAAATCCGCATGCGTGTTACGCCGCGTAACACGCATGCGAGTCAATTCTGCGTGTAACTTTTTATATAGCTATAGCGCGGAGATGCACGCTAGCCGCGCATTGAACCCTGAGATTTCAATCATCGGGCTGACATCGCGTTTATGAGCCAATACGCATGACACTAAGAAACATATAAGTGACTGTTAATAAAACAGTCCACAGATAATATATAACATAACCACAATTCTTGTTATATGAGTTGTGGTTATGTACATTATTTTTCGAGATTAAGATTTACCGTGACTTGTGAGCGGGTCTTGAAACTGCGTCGAAATATCGGCCAACATTTCAACTACATTCACAATACATGGTAAATAGCTTGTATACAAACATTCTTGTTTTTAATTGGCCTTCTTATTTATGCACTTAAATATTGCTGGTAGTTTACAAAATAACAGTAGAAATGTTACTAATTTATGTGTTTTGTCTCCTTCCCGCACTCGCAATGCACCAACGACGTCTCATCTGCACCAACGCACTTACGCACTCCTGCGCATCTTTAATCGCCAATATACTTTTATTTCACTCAACTTTTTTCAATTCAACTTTTTTTTTATGTAATTCGTCACTGATATTCTAAATTTAATTTTTTATGTGTAATGTACGTTTTGTTTGTTAATATTGGAATGATTTTTGTTTTAATTTCAATAGGCTAACGGCCTAGCTGTGCAAGGCAAATATGTCGCCGGTTCGATTCCGTCACTGGCCGCTACCAAGTCGAACTATGTGAAGTCCCACGCCTACTAGACATAACACATATGGCCCCACACTCAGATTTTATATTGCACATTTTTTTTTTGTTGAATTTATTTATGACCTCGCAAGGTTATTTGAAAATCAAATTTGTTTTTAGCTTTCACGGGCATGTTTGACTGAGACGTTATTATTAGACATTTGTATTGTTTTTATGTTAACAGAAACCATCCACTATCATTCTCGAATTGTTTTAATCCGAATTAATTTATAGGGTAAAGCTAAGGTTACACTTTTTACGAATTTTTTTTCTCACTACAACTTTATAATATATCTCACCTGTGACAAATCAAATGACGATACGGTCCAAGACCGTTTGCACTAGGATTCCCAGTTGCAGGCAACATCCAATACCCGAAAACAAAATGTGCACTCAAGGTTTTCTCCGGCCGGGAATTAAACCCGGAACCCTAGCTTCGTACTGCCTAGCCCTAGCGTGGCGTTACTAAGCTACGGAGCCAAGTAGCACGTTTGGTCTAGATCGGTAAGATCGCGGCGTCAGAACTTGTCAGAACACGCCTGTACAACCTTAGCCTTATCCTTGTAAATATAAATTCATAATATTTCATCCATGAGTTTACTAGTTTAGTGCTATATACAACACTTTGTCCAATTCGTCATAGCGTCGTTTTTAGAGCTGTGAGTGATTACATAACTTTTTTATTAATTTCTATCAATTTCTATGTGAAATGTCATTGAAATCGAAATTCATTTCTTGTGTGGGTCGATTACATTTTTGTGTTATTTTTTTTTTTTATGTGAATGCGTCAGGGAACGAGCTGAGGGCCCACCTGATGGTAAGTGGTGACCCTCGCCCATGACAACAGTAATAATGCGTGCGACTCAGTATGAGATCCAAATCTTTACTGAGTCGCATTCATCCTGCTGCGTCCATCACCCGAGACGGGGATGATACGTCTCATGCGCATGTGATTTCACCGGCAACCACACCCTTCCACCGGAACACAGTAATGCAATCACTACTGCTTGGCGGCAGATTCCAGATGTGGTGGCAGTACCTCTCCGGACGAACTTGGCACAAGTTCTACTGCTACTTTTGGTTGCTCCTTTAGCACCACCCAGGGGGCACGTGTAGGGAATCAAAAGGTAAACACCTACGGACGCGAGCAACTGAACCCCCCATATTACCAGTACCATTTATCATGAAGCACTGTTATATTATAGTGCTATTCATGATAAATGGTACTGCGGCAGTTGAAATAACGAATGATAGAACAATGACAGTACTTCGACTGGCCACAAAGACTAGTTGGTAGTAGCTCTACCTACTGCACCGTCGTGGGTTAGATTCCCATCCAGGACAAGTATTTGCGTGAAGATGTCTTGAGTATTTTATCGGTAATATGGTTCCCATACTATATGCTATGCTTAGTTTTGGGCCGGCGCGCTGTGTTAATATTTATTTATATATTTGGTGTAATAGTTCTGCATTTGCAATTGAAATCGATTTGAGTTTATTAATCAAAATTATGTAATCATGGTCCTGTTTTTGAGTATGAACAAATATTTTATAAACGGGTTGGACAGAGAAGGGTGTACTCGTAACTGGCTTTTTTTCCTACATGTACTTACGATCATGTGTCTAATAAATTTAATTATATGTTGTTATTGTTTCATTGTACCCATTTCAGTAATTTATAATAATTAATTAGAATTCATTTGTTTTAGTTTGTAATGGTTGTTAATGAATCGCTTGGTAGTTTTGAAATAACTATTTGTTTCTGTTAGACGCCACAATTTAAGCTTATCTGTCTTAATATATATAAATCAATTGCTATTCGTTAGTCTCGCTAAAAATCGAAAACGGCTGGACTGATATGACCGATTTATATTCTTTGTGTTTGTAATAGTCAGGACAATGTTTGTGTAATTGACCTTTTGCCGTGAATTTTCTTTGGAAAATTCACGGCAAAAGGTCAATTAGGTACTTACCAGGTACATTTATAACCTATTCCCTGTAACTCTCCCACACCCAAATATCTCAGATCACATGCCACTCAGATCACTGCCAAACACATGTAACGGTGGGCGTTGATGTCTGCGACACAGTATTAATGGGTGTGACTCGGTCGCCAACCAACACCACTGTTGACTGGCGACAAATGGATGATACCCAGTAGTCCCACCCTGGTTTAGTTCCATGATACTAATGGGGTTCTTGCGTGACTGTTTGTATGTATAAAGCGGAGTATAACCAAGTGTTCGCACTAGTATGTTTGGTGGTAGTGGCAGTACTTACCGTGGGAGCGATATGAGTAGATATATACTCATAGTTTTAGCTCCAAGTATTCATGAAGGAAGCGTGGTGGCCAAGGGGTACAGACGCCGACTTTCAATCTGAAGGTCGCTGGTTCAAACCCATACGCGCACGAATGAGTTTTGTCACTTGAAAACTTTATGTGCGCAATACCGTTCCCGTAAATAACGTTTTCGAAACGGTGACGGAAAACATCGTGAGGAAACCGGCATGTCTTAGAACCAAAAATTCGACGACATGTGACATCTACCAATCCGGATTGGGCTCCCGTGGTAGATCAGAGCCCATTCACTCTCAATTATCGAGAGTAAGCCGGTGTCCCTGCAGTGGGAACGTTAGAGGCTGGTACGGGGGTTCATGAAGGAAAACGTGCTGAGGAAACTAACAAGTCCAAGAACCATATTAAGGAAAACTAAAATTAATTCAGTCCGTAGGAGAGTACCCTTAGAATCCCTACACGCGCCCCCTGGGTGGTGCGCAGAGCATCTTGTACCTAACTCGTCCGGTACTGCCACCACACCTGTAATCTGCTGCCAAGCATTAGTGTTCGTATTGTCCTCCGGTGGATGGGTGTGGGTGTGAAATAACAGGCGCATGGGACGTAACATCCTCGTCTCCGAGTAAAGGGCGCAAGGCGATGCGACGAAAGATGTAAATTCAAGGTCTGTCCTGTGTCAGGCGTGCTTTATAACTAGAAATCAGAAGTTTTAAGAAAGCTCAAGCTAAAATAAGTGCATGTTCCCCGTTTATTTTTAACCGACTGTAATAAAGAGGTGGTTCATATAGGGCTGTATGTTTGTTACGTAACTTTTCCAATTGCGGACCAATTTGGACGATTCTTGTTAATTTAAGGTGTTCATCTATGGTGGTCCCATAGAGATATCATGAATAAATTCCATCCTTATGGACGTAAATTGAGTAAAAGTCGGTTTATTGTATTTTAAATCGATAATTAAATAATTTGGTCGTCAATTCACATGAAATGTTAGTTTGCGAACAAAGTAAAAACAAATTGTATTCCCTAAACGCCTGAATCAAAGTGCAGACAAAGGCGCTTGCGCAACAATGATTTTAATAGGCGCTATTCTGTCTGTCGGCGCTGTCTTTTATAATAATAATAATGTTTGTTGGTCAGAAACTCATTTTACAATAGAACTTGATAGATCAGTCTAATCATAATTAATACATGCACCTAAGTTGCATTCACCCAAGTTTGGTTTATGGCATCCACACTAAATAAATACAGACTTGTGTTGTGGACACCGCTTAACCCGAAGATAATCTTATTTTATGTAATCAAAACTGAAGTACGTTCATAATTTATTGCAAATTTAACCTTTAAAAGGTAATATAGCATGATATAAGCTATACTAGCTTTAAATTTAAATATAGCCAGATGTTTTCATGGTTTGGCCCAAAATTTGACAAATAAAACGGCGTAGTGGCAAAATAGGTATAGAAAAACGCACTTTCTGTTTTCCCTAATTTCCGACATTTCCCGTGAGTTTCCCAAAAAAATCAATTGTACATATCTTGTCCGAACAATGACGAACACAACGAGGTAGAAATCAGCCAGACCGGCTACGTTTTCGAGTTTTTGCGAGATCGACTAGCGGTTGTTTTATTTGCATAGATTATTTGATATATCATTTCTAATTTACGGTGTACAGCAATACTTTTACATACATACGTGTGGTACGCGTTTAGTTCCAATAAAACTGAATCTTCTGGGGAAGTAGGTACTGACACCACATACATGCCGCCAAGCAGTAGTGGTTACATTACTGTGTTCCTGTGGAAGGGTGTGGCTGCCGGTAAAATCACATGCGCATGAGACGTATCCCCGTCTCGGGTGATTGACGCAGCAGGATGGATGCGACTCAGTAAAGATTTGGATCTCATGCTGAGTCGCACGCATTACTGTTGTCATGGGCGAGAGTCACTACTTACCATCGTTCCTCACTCATTCACATTAAAAAAAAATACATATTGGCCAAAAATCAGTACTACACTCGCAGTGCCGCGTTACGCCAAATACGCCTTTTGCAAATATCAGAATGAAAGGCGCAATACGATGTGACTTGAGATTGACGATTTTATCAGTATCGTTTATCAATGGACTTTTAGAGGTTATCAATTAGGCTGCGTTTTTTTTTAATGTTTGTTACCGCCGTCAACCGATTTGGAATAATCTTTAATTATTTGAAAGAATTACTTTCAGGTCCCGTAGGTGATTTTATTATAGGCTATTAGTTTGGTAGTTAAATCGAAATAACTAGAAAAAATTGTCAGCCAAGTAAACGAGTGCATGTTTTGCTTTCCTGTGCCTTTTCTTCGCCCGTTGTATACCAATATGGATGTTTATTTTTTTAAATGGTAGGGTGTACCCCCTAAGTGCGCGTATGAGAGATGACTGTATGTAAAATGTTATTTTTAATAAAACCTTTGTATAATTTTGTTAGAATTATAGTCTGACCACACTTTCTCGTCCGCAGGCTAACGGGCAGGCCTCGCAGGGCAAATATGTCGCCGGATCAGTAACAGGTGCGGGCGCCGGAACTGGCCTCTTTGTTGCCAACCACGCTTACTAAACATTCGCTATCACCCCCCCTATTAGTCAAGTAGGGGCTTATAGTCACCCCCTCCCCACAATATATCTACAACTCTCAACATCTTATTCATAGACATGTAAAAGGTATCCTTAGATATTATTAGGTGTTCGATATAAAAATTGCCACATGTTCTCATGGATAACGCTTTTGTGAATGAGATAGTTTGAAGTCCCACCCGTATTTCGTGATTTTTTTTATGGTAAGAGGGGGTGAACGTAGCTGTCGATCTGTTGATAAATACATCATTGTTGCAGTTGTTCTAGAGTTGGTAACATTTATTTACTGTTGGTAACACTTATTTACTGTTGGTAACATATATCGATTGTATTTAAGTATTCGTTTGGTAAATGGTATCGAATATTTGTATTAACATTGTTCAAAGTCTATATAAGCTATATCCTGTTGAATATCGGACTTCGATAGAATTGATTATCGACAATAGAACTATTGACAATATAGAGTAAGTAATCGCAGTGTAATAAATTATCCCATTAAAACTAATAGTGTATATCAACTGCTGGATTGCAGTTAGGCAGTCAGCAGTTGTTGGGATCTTGCAGTTGTTGGGTGATCATGCATTAGTGATGTAGCTGATCGATAAGATTTGATTATGTATTCAAACGTAGCTACAAATTATTTAAAAAAATATAAGCACAATACAATAGTTTATCAAGTGTAGATTGTGTGTAATTTATTAAAGAAATATATTATTTATAAATCAATATGAAATTTAATCACATTTTAGTTTCGTATTTGATTTTAATTAGTAATTACGTTTAGTTATAATATTTTGATACCATGTAAGAGTATTATATTCTGATCGTACTGTAATTTGTTTCATTTATCTCCTTCCCATTTTGTAGTGTTTGGTGTATGTGGGTATTTCTTTTAAATTTCAGTAGGCGCTATCAACTTTGTGCTACAAAACATCGCACAATTTGAATTTGTTTATTCTGATTACAAGATAACTTTAGAGAGTAAATGCAAATTGCTATAGCTAATTAAATAATAATATTGATTGGAATAAAATCAGGTTAACAAGGTACAACTTGAAATGATGACAAAGCTAAAATTAACACAAACAGTCAGTTCAGGCAACAGTGGCTAGGATTACGAAAATACAAATAATAAAGAAGTTACATAATATATATTTCTACCATGGTATTGTATGAACCGAGACAATTAAATGGCTTTCTGTAAATTAGACAACATTTAAATAAATTATAAATCCGAACTAATTTTGACACGACGGGTGTTTGGCTTGGGTGGGAGCAAGAAAGCGCGTCGATTAATGTATAGAAAGTGGCCCATCTGTTCATTTCTTTCTACCCCTGACTAAAAAGGAATTATATATGTGTTTGTTTGCTTGTTTGTGCGTTAGTGGTATATTCCTGCTAACACAGGTTAAAAAGTCACAATTCCAATACTTATTACTTATATTCTGACTACGAGATTAACCTTACAGAATAAATCCAATTTGCTATGTATATGAACTTACAGGTAAAGGTACAGGTAAGTAAACCTAAGAGAATTTTGACTAACTCCTGACTAAAAAGGTGTTTGCTGGCCTGTCTGTGTGTCTATTCTTTTGAGATAATGTATATCAAATAAGGATAGTCCTATTTCAAAGCGTTTTTATTAATTAATCCTGGTATATAGAAGATTTTTCTTTGCTGTGGCTGGTGGAAATCCGCGGAACTGTTTCTAGGTTTAAAACAATTAGGAAGATACCCATGTTCTAACATTATGTTAACAAAAACTACCAGATACCCCTACGCATAAACTACACCCCCACACCTTTATTTATCACCCAATATTATTTATTTAGGCACACATTACAACCTTAAAATTTATTTTTTTATTGTTATTTACTACTGGAGATTACTCCATGACTACGAAAGTCCAATTGCAGAGGAAAGTTCCCGGTTATATCCCGCACGTATCGCTGAATAAATAATAGCACACCAGTAGGCAGATAGTGCTGTGATAGTGCAATCGGAATGAAGAGAGATTTAAATGAATAATTTATTACACACGGCGCTATTTAGCCCCAACCTAAGTAAAGCTTGTACGCTACGAACTAGACTGATATAACACATGTATACTAGGTACTTACTTTTGTAAAATTTAAAAAGAAACTTGCCAATCGGACCACAATTTGCAAAGCAATCGAAAAAATACAATAAAAAAGCGATAACCTCATTTTCAACCGACTACCAAAGGAAGTTATCAATTCGTTTGTTTTTTCTGTATCGTAACAATCCTACTACTATTATAAAGGCGAAAGTTTGTAAGTATGGATGTATGGATGTATGGATGTTTGTTACTCTTTCACGTAAAAACTACTAAATGGATTTGAATGAAACTTTACCACAATATAGCTTATACATCAGAATAACATATAGGCTACAATTTTTGAGGTTTCTATAAAATCTATATATATAAAAGAAAGTCGTGTTTGTCACAACACTTATAACTCGAGAACGGCTGGACCGATTGCCATGGTTTTTGATTTGTTGGATTTGTTTCCGTCCCGAATAGCAGAATAACTATTAAAACATTGGAAAATTAACGAAAAAAATAAAATAAATTTATCCCCGTATTCTCCACGGGAACGGGAACTATGCGGGTGAAACCGCGGGGCGCAGCTAGTATTGATTATTTTATTAAATTTTTCACGATTTAATTAATCAATAATGAAGAGATTTAGTTGTGTGTTTTGTGGTTTGTTTGTTACGCGAAGTATTAGCCTAATGTGTAGATTGAAATGGTTTTTAAATGATTTGATTACACACCCTGTACCTACGTGGTCCCAAAGAAAATAATTGATCAAAAAATAGTACAACTTATTAATGGAATTATAACTGTCAATTTGGATACTACAAATCCGTATCATTATCTAATTTTCCTTATGCCGGCCTACTCTAGACAAGCGATACTAAATGGGCGAAGGCTGATTCTACCGTGAAGCCCAATCAGGATCGGTAGATGCCAGATTTCATCGAAATATTGATTCTTCTAGATGTTAAATGAACCCGTAAAACGGATGTAGATACATGTCTATATGTAATAATCTATCCATTATTTACCCCATGACTACAAAAGCCCAATCCAGCGGAAAATTCCTGGAAAATCCCGCCGGTGTCAGAATAAATAATAGTACCCCAGTATGCAGATAGTGGTGCCAATTCTACTGAGCGCTCGACTTAACCGAGCTGAAACTTATATTAGGTATAATTATAGTTGAGTCGTGAAAAGTTTAGTCTCGTTGAACTGATAAGTTTATTTTAAGCAAAATATGAAAACCGACTTGGTGAATGATGAAAACGCCTGAACAGATCTACATACATTTTAACTAAGAACCATCATAAGAAACATCAGCTTTCAAACAGAAAAAAACCGCATCAATATCTGTTCATCCGTTCATAATTCCACAGACAGATACAGATACACACTACAAACTTATAGGTACTTCTTTTTCGTCGGTTAAAAATACCAATACAATAGCAAGCACAGGTACATATATAAGTTATTTAATAAAAAAGTTATTTACGGATTACGAAAGTTATCCACGGCGCCACAAACTAAGCATAGCTTGTGCTATGGGAACCAGATAACTGATAGCATACTTATATAGTACTTTTTTATAGACACAAAGCATTATATTCGTCACACAAATGCTTGTCCTGAATGGGAATCGACCACACGACCCACAACGCAGAAGGCAGAGCTATCAACTTCGCTATGAGCCCTGTTTACAATCATTTGACCAGGACCAGAACTTAACTAAATTTTAATCAATCTTGGTCTAGTTGTAGACAAGAGAATTGGCACCGTTGCTTGATGGAGCGATTAAAAGGTTCCTGCGCGTTCGTTCACCTCTCACCGGGTTGCATGCACCCAGTGGAAAATTTGTGAAAAGCTTAACCATCTACACATGGTACTCACTTGTTTATGAGATCCAACGAGAAATTTCTGTTCAACCTTAATATACCTTGTTTACGGTTTAGATTGCGTGATTTGGCCGGGTTATTGTACTTGGTGAGGGCAACACAGAAATAAAAGAGACGTAGGTAGGTACCTGTACATAAAGTAAAGCATTATTTGGATTTATTAGTCACCTGAGCGCAATCTTCGCAATCCTTTTGAACTGCGCGTCTGGAGGGCGAATATATCACGGGCCATGACAGTCACTTGGACTATCGAATCGACTAACCCGCCCTGCCTTCGAAGCGAGGGGTCCCGGGTTCGATTCCCGGTGCACACTTTGTGCGGTGAGCTTTGTAGCTGAAGTTTAAAGTTTTTACTCTGGTTCTAGGTTTGTCTTGTGTTTCTGTGTTTGTCCATGCCATCTGCGACACAGGGAATCCTAGAACAGAGGTATGAGTGTGTAAAGGTTTAATAAAACTTCAACATACATGAAAATCTTTCAAAATTTCATGGCCATTTCACACAACGCCATCGAGCTCCAAACTAAGCGTAGCTTCTACTGTGGGAAACTGCTGAATGGCCTGACAGCTCAGTTGGTAGTCTACCTTCTGCGCTGTAGACAGCGGGTTCGATTATCACCCGGGACAAGGATTTGTTTAAGTATTTACAAAAAAGTATTGTAAATGTATTTTGTTAAATGTCTGGTTCCCATAGTATGCTTAATGTGGGGCTAAATAGCGCTGTAAAATTTCCATAAATGTATTTATGTATTATTATTTTTTTTACTTTTTTAGTCAATACATAAATATAAAACATATTAACACACAGACGCAGAACAAACATCTTTGTTCGCCACACAAATGTTTGGTCTAGTTGGGAAGTGAATCTGCAATCCGTGTAGAATCCAGAACTGCTGCCAACTGAGCTGTTCAATATATTGAAGCCTTTAAGCTATCGCTTTAAGCTTCACTTGTATCCCTGCGTAGGTACCTTAAATGATTTTTTAATTAATTTTCACTATTAAACACCGTAATTGAAATGTGAAATTCACGGCTCGAAAGGGAATCCCCGTTTTTCTCGATTCGAGAGAAAACGTCGATAGGAGTTATGTCTTTTTGTTTTGTGGCTTCTTTATCGGCTACATTTTCCGTTGTAACTTTACCTTTTGCACCCCCATCGTAAAAAACACAGGTATAAACATTTCACTCTGCCAATAAGAATGGCGTTGAACCCGCGATCGTGGTGACCTCCTTCCCGAAGTCCAGGACAGTTTAAATATTAGACACTGGGAGATATAAAGTTGAATATAGTTCCTAGTATGAACCTTGGAGTAAGCAACTAATATGATCGTTTAGCTTTTTAACGATTAGATTACGATAACGATTTAGATGGCTTTTAGTTTTCAAGAATAACTAAAGTGTATGGTGGTCTCAGGATATTCTCCCACAGACTGCATGCTTTAGAATAATTACTGTTTAAACTTGTGTGGGTTGGTTAAGCGAAATGCTAAGTCTCAGATGCATTAAACCTAATCAATTAGAGTAATGTTATATTCTTATAATAATTGTGTTAGTTAAACAGTGTTCTACGAGGTTATCTGTCAAATCAAACAAATTGGAAAGACATATTTTTTATTTTATTTTATTTATTTTTAATAATAATAATAATAATAATAATTTATTTAGGCAACGCCAACAGCACCCACAAATTATATAGAATGTGTGCCAATTAAAAGCTTGCACAACATTCTCCGCATTTATCAGACGACAGCAAGCTAAAAATATAAAAATAAAGAAAAAAAATTACGAAAATTAAAACTAAGATACAAAATAAAATACAATTAAAATGATAAAATAATAACGTACTAGCTTATAATTTAAGTTGCATACTAATTTATACATTGATTTGTCATTGAACAGCCAGTGGGATACCTATAAAATTTGGCCACAACGAAAGTGTTATTACGGCATAATCGCTAATTCGAGTACAAACGTATTTTGACAGCTGATAAATGAAAAAAACTCAAAAATCGTGCGGATATCGGTTGCCCAGTACTTTAAAGATCTGTCGTCTGGACTTACTGATAATTTCGTTGGCATAAGATCTGTCCTGGCAATGTATTGTAGTACTTAGGATTGATTTACCGAAAGGTGTTAGCTGAGTTGTTAGTGCGATGAGCTCACTTATTACGTCGACGTTCCCACAAATGTAACGAATGTAAAGGTTGTTTTTTTTTTTAATTTTATTTAGGTATCTCCATTAATTGTTGTTTTTAAGCACTACCACACGTATCTCCATGTTACTCAAAGGTTAACTGGAAGAAAATGCTCATTAGCATTTAGTTCGCCTATGTACTATGTATAAGTGCAATAAAGAATTTTCAATCAATCAATCAATCAATGTAACCCACATAGTGAATCGTTGGTGTAAGGCTCTGCCTAAACCTTCAAGCATAAAAAGCGGGAATATTATGTAGGTAAAGTAGATCTGTTTTTTATTACCCCTCTATCGCTTACCTATGGGGTCTAAGAGTCAACAGCCTCCTTTGCATCTGTCCTACTTAAGGATTAAATACCTTTAACATTTCTATTTCTAAACGGCGCAAACACCTTTTCCCTACTGGAACCTTCTCTACCCACTTGTTGAAATTTGTCTCGAATTGTGTCTTGGTGAAATTTTGTTTCGAAACCTTAGTAACGTATCAAATTATCCTTTGGTGAAAATCGTTAAATTGTATATCAGATCTCGCAAAGTAATAGATATGTCTTATTCTCTGGTGTTCCATGAAGATTCGATTAAAAAGAGGCGATGTGACACGCCTCTTTTTAACCGACTTCCAAAGGAGGCTATCGTTTCGGTTGTTTTGTTTCCGTCTCCCCTTTAAATCCATGTCGTTTAGATAGTTAGATAATACTTTTTGTATACCAAATTACAAAATGTACAGAACATTTACACAAAAAAAAAATACAAGGGGCGGTCTTATCGGCAGTAAGCGATTTCTTCCAGACAACCAAATAGACATGGAAAACACATGGATGAGGTGTACTTCATCGTTTATCAGCCGATATGGATGGATGGAAATTTTATGAAAATCGGTTCAATAATTTAGTTATTAAATGAATAGGTATACTTAACTGGTAAACAATATGTCATCGAACTATGTTATTAATTATACAATTACACTTAGGAATAATAGTTTCTCAAGAAAACACGAATATCTACTCAGGTCGGTCGAGGCATTACAATAAATATTACGATTAGCTCTTATAACCGAGGTAGCAAGGGGCGTTTTCGATTGGTCGAGGCTAGGGCGGATATGTACCACCATCGGGTTGTTTTGTAATGTTAGTTTTCTAAGTACATAATTAGTTTTTCTTGTAACTGGCATTTTGCACAGTCTTTGCAGAAGGAAAAAATATATATAAATGTAGCTTCATCCGGTTCACCTGATGTTAAGTGGTTACCTACGCCCATAAACACAGCAATACGACTTAGGTCCTCCCCGACCGGAGTACGAGAAGACCTAAGTCGCAGCCCGTTGAGCCCGTCACCTGAGACGGGGATGTTACGTATCGTGCGCATGCATGGCGTAATATGTCTGATGGAAAATTTTGTTCTCGGGTCTTGGGTGTTTGTCTCGTGTTTGTACTTGCCACCTGCGACACGGAAATATAATGCAGGGATAGTGTGTAAAAGTTAAAACGTTAAAGCGTCAGCTTGAATGGCAAAACAAACAACAAGGGTTGGAACAGACGTAAACTCAATAAAATAAGATTAGCTTAAACATAAAACTGACTGTAATTTGACATATCTGTGTGCATGTAACGTGCCTAAGGAGTGACACTTTATATTCTCATGAATATGTTTACTCGTGTGTGTAAAATTTGGCGTGTCCAAACGATATCTAAAGGAATAAACGAGTTTGAGTTTGAGTTTGAAAAGCGAACAAAGATTAAAATGACCTTTTTTTAAAAAGCGTTTTAAGAAAGGTCACATTAAACTGATTAATCAGCCTTCAAACCACATTATCTAAAATAGTCACTAAACAGATCAAAAACTACTGAGTAAACCTTAAATTATTGAACCTAAACCAAATAACTAAGCACTTATACGTATCCGTTAGCAACCAACGTGAAAATGGTAATTTATCTGCTGGCATTTGGTTTATCCTTGAATATTTATTGAGTAACATATCATACAATTAAAATTGGCGATCCAGGGACCCTAGCAACATGATGTCATTTCAGAATTTCTGACTTTATTGCGAAGTAGAATACTGTCTACTTCGCAATAAGAGCGTGGTGGCCCAGGGGCATAGACGCCGACTTTCAATCTGAAGGTTGCTGGTTCAAACCCACACGTGCACCAATGATTTTGTCACTTGAAAAATTTATGTGCGCAATATTACGTTCTCAACAGTGACGAAACGGTGACGGAAAACATCGTCGCCAGTGGTATCAAATAAGAGTTTCTTTTTTAAATTTCAAGCTACATAACTTAATTAAGATTACCTACCTACCTACTCGTAATTGTTTGATTAGACGGCGTAAAACCTTTGTGGGTTTCTATCGCATGTCGCCTGCCACAGCACATACGAAAGAGATCTATCTACGCCGCGACATTCAGTTTGGTTACGACAAGTTAAACCGAAGCTTAATTAAACAAGCGCTTTATCGAAGCAAAATCCCAGCTAATTGATAAACTCACGTTCTGTCCATGTGAGCCTTTGCAACGTAACGCACAAATCTCACTAACTAGGCAGTGTAGTGATTACTAGACGCGCAATTCAGTCCTGAGAATTTCCGGAGTTGCAGCTCGTGCAGTTCAGTGAGCCTGACGAATTTTCTTGTCTGTTTCTTCCCCTCGGGTCGGTTAGAGTTGGAACAGACGTAAACTTAACAAATAAGAGAAGCTTAAACATGGAAACTGACTGTAATTTGACATATCTGTGTGCATGTAATGTGCCTGGGGAGTTCCTGTGACACGTTATATGCTCACGAATATGTGTACATGCATGTGTAAAATTTGACGTGTCCAAATAATACTTGAGATCTAAAGGAATAAATGAGTTTGACTTTTGAGTTTTTTTGACTTTAAGGTGATATTATGCTTTGGGTCAAATGAAAAATACGAAAATTTTTACTCGAATTCTAGATTTTTGTTTATTAAAATAATACACATAACATTGTATACTTCTAAAGTAAAAATTCAGATACCAAAAAAAATCTGCAGAGTAGGCAACGCACCGGCAACGTGACTGATGTTGCAGTTGTCAATAGGCGACGGTGACCACTTACCATCAGGTGGGCCGTAAGCCTGTTTGCCTACTAATAACATAAAAATATTATAAATAAAAAAAAAAACTTACTTGCAACTTGACGCCGTGCTTTTACAGATTTGGTTCTAAACTGCGTGTCTAGGATTCCATTCTAAGTATCGATTACTTCTACGAGTATATCGTCTACTTATTTCAGAACTTGAAGTTGAGATGAAGTTGGTTTTAAGTCAAATAGCTTTCATCTCTTATTTTATTAAATTCCCCAGTAAATTCTGAATTTTTTTAATTTTATATTATATATTTTTTTAAATAATTCTAAGGTTTACCTTTCTAAATTTTTCTACCGGAATTAACGCTACAGTTTTTTATTAGAGTAAGTTTATATATTCTTGATTTAAGAATCAATAAAATAGAATGACAATGTCAGAAAAATATCACTTTTGACACTCAGAATTGAGTTGAGAGGTTGATTTTTGTTTTGTTTTTTTATTTCGAATCATAACCGGCATATTTATGGTGGCCAACGAGGTATTGAAAATGTTGTTGAACTTTGGGAAAAAGTTGTAAACATCTTGGGAACATTATTGTCTACTTAAATGTAAATTCTTTTTTGGAACTGTGTTGCCAACCTAATAAAACAGTAATTGAAGCGGTAGCATACCCTAAAACACCTAGTTGTAGTTCATAAGTACTTTTTGCTTTGTGTATTATTATAGACTAGATTCTCACGATTTCTTGAATCAAAAGGAATAAATGTTTGAGTTGGTAGTAGCTCTGCCTTCTGTGCTTTAATTTCAGATTTCCACCCAGGAAAAACATTTTTGTGGTAATCCTAGATGTTTGTTCTGTGTTTGGGTACATCTGTATTATATGCAATTATTTACGAAAAATAATGAACCATAAAAATATTGTATCACTTATCTGGGCCCTATAGTATAAGCTATGCCGTAGTCTGCCAATTATATGTATTGATTTACAGTAAGTATATGTATGTATTCCATCAGTAATCTGGTTCCCATAGTATTATGATTAATTAGCAGCCTTCGTGCCTTCTAGCCGCGCTGTGTGAAATGTCGTAATTAATTATTAATTTTAATTCCCAACAGACCCAAGAGAAATAGGCCCGAATTTTTAATCGTTTTCTTAACCAATAATTCCCCTTTGCAGGTTAAAGTACGCCAGGAGAAGATAAAGATCAAGGAAGATTTTGATGATCGTATATCGATAGAAGAGTGGTTTGATATACGTTTTTGGAAATTGTATTATGCGACTTTGGAAATATATTTTCATTATTACAAGGTTTTTGCTTTGTTTGCATTATTTATTAGCGGTAAAACTTGTACCAAGTTCGTGCGGAGAAGTACTGCCATCTCACCTGGTATACATCCTCGTCGCTGAATGGCTATGGAAACAGCTATGTTCGGAGTTTCACTACGCGATATAATCTGAAAGGAGGAAATCAGTATAAAAACCAGAGTCCCCGACATAGCTCTTAGAATGAGCATGCTGAAGTGGCAATGGGCAGGACTTATAGCTCATAGAAACGACAACCGCTGGAGAATAAAGGTTCTCGAATAACGACCACGAACCGGCAGACGCAGCGTAGGATGACCCGCCACCACATTTTTAACTGTGGTAAATGCCAATAAAAGAAATGTTTGTAAATCATGCTATCGATGTAGATAAAACGATAAGGGAATCAAACGTGTCATCCTTGCGTTCAGTCTCCGTTGATTGCTCGAATACTTTTAATAATATACAAAAGGTCAAAACCTTTTTTAAAGATTCGAATTACTCAAAATCGATTCACATACACGTATTATTTTCAGATCCTAATTACAATCTTTATAAAATTTAAAAAATGCCCGTAATTTATGTGTTATATTCGGACGAAAAATATCTTTTGAACGCTCAATATACCATCCAATTTCTCACGAGTATCAAAACAACGAGGTTCTCGACCTCCGATGAAAAAAAAAAAATTGCACGCGAAACGAGAGGGCGGAAGCAACCACCTGTTTCCGCCCGGGGGTGAGGTACGTGTGGGTATCGGTAGATAGTAATGTATCGGATATCGATCGGTTCGAAAGAGCTCCTCACTCGGTATGCAAGCCTGGTACTTTCCGAATGGTTTTCGATTATCGACGATTGGCAATAGTCGATTGCCACCCCTATTGGTTCGGGGTGAGTGTACAGAATAATACGTAGTCTGGTTATTGGGTCGTTTGCGTTTGGGGCGGGCCATGGGAATGAAATTAGTCTTTGTGCTCAAAAAGCAATTTGGTAAGTAGGGTAATACGAGAATTTTAATTTTGCCTCGTCAAGAAATTAAAAATTAACAGCGACACATTTAATTTTTAACTACTTCAAACAAGGAAAAGGATAAGGTTTATCAATCAAATATTTTTGTATGTTTGTTACGGGATTTCTTCGCCAATTGTGGGCTAATTTGGATGATTTTTTTAGCTTTTACCTCTGAGGTCATCCCATATAAAATTCATAAATAAACGGTATCCCTAAATGCGCATAATATAATAAGTGTCTACGCTAAATATATAATAGGTTTTGTGCTTAATGCATTGTTTTATTGGTCTAAAACCATCTGATGACACCGGTTTGTGGTGCATCGGTTGGATGGTTTCAAAGTCTGTAAATGTCCGAGTTAATGTACTTTCTTTTTCTTCTGGCAAATCTAAGTAATTGTATTTTCTTTTTTGTCCAGTTCCTTTCAAACTCGATTTACGATGAATAAATGACAATAATCTTATATAAGAAAAACTTCTCACACATGAAAAATATCCTTCGAAAGCCTTTATGTCCCAGGGATTTTGGAATTCAACCCTTATCGCATGTACAACATTCAGCTATTAAGCTATTCAGCGTCAACAGCTGTCAGTTCTGATGTTGAATTCATCCAAAAATCAACATTCATAAAATACTTTTGGTTCATACAAAATAAGGCATGCGTTATGAAAGAATAATTTAAAAAAAGATACTTTCTTATTTTCCACTCAATATAAAATGAGTTCGAAACTAATTTATAAATCGTTCCTCACACGATCCTACATAAAGTCTCACGCCTAGACGACTGTCTAATGGAATGTAAACCGTCTCCAGAATCGTGGGAAATATATCTCTACACGGATTATGCTCTCCTGGTACCCTCTAAGAGATCCATTCCCGAAATTCTCACGCTCGTATCCCATTTTAATAACAAAACTAACACAACCAAATAACATTTGATTTCAACTCTATACCTCTAAAATACAGTCTCAATTTCCATGACGGTTCTTTTAAACGAGATTTTATAGCCCGCAGCAGGATACTGCTTCATCTGTTCTTAGTAAAAATACACTGTAAATTAAACCTTGTTTGTACTGCCACAAGTATGAAATCCAGTTTCAATTTCATCAAAAAGGAGACAGACTGAGACGTCCCGTTTGTTTCCTTGTCTGGCGGGTTCGTTGACCAGGCATCCGGTGGGAAAGGATGGCAACCGCATCGGAATGCAGCTACCTGTTGTGCGGTTATGGGCGCCTGGTACTTGTGGAGGCTTGGGAGCCTTACTGCGGGGACACCGTATCCAACTTCCCCACCATAGAGGGTTCCACGCTGAGCAACCGCCAAAAGGTTACTCTACTCAACCTGTTTTGTAATAAATATGAAGTACTAGCTGCGCCCCGCAGTTTCACCCGCATAGTTCCCGTTCCCGTGGAGAATACGGGGATAAATTGATTTTATTTTTTTCGTTAATTTTCCAATGTTTTAATAGTTATTCTGCTATTCGGGACGGAAACAAATCCAACAAATCAAAAACCATGGCAATCGGTCCAGCCGTTCTCGAGTTATAAGTGTTGTAACAAACACGACTTTCTTTTATATATATAGATTTTATAGAAACCTCAAAAATTGTAGCCTATATGTTATTCTGATGTATAAGCTATATTGTGGTAAAGTTTCATTCAAATCCATTCAGTAGTTTTTACGTGAAAGAGTAACAAACATCCATACATCCATACATCCATACATCCATACTTACAAACTTTCGCCTTTATAATAGTAGTAGGATAATATTTAACCCATTTCAAAAAAGGGAATTAATTTGACACGTATGTATATCACATATTATTGGAACTGCAATATATTCACGTATATGATACATAATCTATTAGGGCTTCAGAACAAAAATACAAACTTATGTTTGTATGTATGTTTGTCTACGCATTTCTCAGAAACTATTGATTGGATTGTAATCATTCTTATTTTTATTGGCTTACAATAGTTCAACTTGGGGAACAATATCGGCTGATACGTGTAAGTTGATGGCCTGACTTATTGAGCCACGGGGATCTTCGCCAATTGCTGACCGACTTGGATGATGCTTGTTTATCTGATAGGGCGATGGCCCCATCGATTTTTATGACATAAATTTCAGAAACGGAAGTAATGAAAGTGACAACCACGGTTTAATACATTTTTAATTCAATCTCTTGCTTAATTATCGGCACTAAAATATAAAATAACTACGTTTGGATTCAAGACTCCTAAATTGTCCGTTTCTCCGAGATTTCCGTAATAAATTTGAGAGCATTTCACTAAATAGAGTATATGGGTACCTAAGTGTAATTATAGCAATCACTTTATAATCCAAATTCAAACGCAATACGTCTCCTGTATCTAGTTGCCAACTTGGATTTTAGTCTAATGGCAGCTAAAGTTGTAGCAAGTTTGCTAAGTCACGGATTAACTTAGGTAATCGGATTAGTTTAAGATGAGGGGGGACAAAGGAAGAAGGTTCGTAACCGGTGAAGCGCACCATTGCCTGCCAGAAAATATGCACAACGTGGTGGAATAGTGCATATAGACAAAAACTTGAAAACATGTTGGTTATTTAGTTCTGAATAAAAAAATAATACATTAGATTTCCTTGCCGTGAGACGTTCAAATATCAAGGGAACAATTTGGGGGGTCCAGTTGCTCGCGTCCGTAGGTACCTTTTGATTCCCTACACGTTCCCCCTGGGTGGTGAATGGCTCCAAGAATCTTTACAAGACTGCCTTGGGACTTTGTAAACAAACCTAAACACCCAGACACAGAACCATCAACTCGTATGTTTTTCACCCAAATATTTGACTGAGTTGGGAATCGAACCCACAAGCACTGCAGCGCAGAAAACAGAGCTACTGCCAGAGCTGTGTGGCAAATAAAAATGTTTAATTGAAAATAAATTATTTCACTCAACTTCAAGAAATCTCACCACTTTTCTTTCTAGAATAATTACGAATAGAACTTTGAAATAACCTTTCTCGAATCCAATGTTGTTGTGACATAACCTGAGCCGGGGAGGAGGGGAGGTTATAATACAATAACTTAACTATAATTAAAGTAATTATCGATAAATATAATAACTAATAAGGCTTCAAATTCCTAGAACAACAAATATTGATGTGTTTGAAGGGTGGACGTAATCAGGATCCAAAAAGATGGATGGATATATGTGGGCGTAAGTAAGCTGCGATAACTGAAATATATTTCAAACAAAACAGTCGTTTTACTAATTATTACTAGCGGATACCCGGCGTGTACTACTACAGTCAAAAAGAAATACATTTTGTGCCTCATGAATTGTTTTAGTGGTCTAAAACCATCTTCGCATTATTGCCTTTTTGATTAAATCAATCACACATCGGTTGAATGGTTTCAAAGTCTATAACGGACATGGGTAGAAATAATTTTTGTATTTTAAATACATATTAGGATTTTAAACTATATTATCTATTCTACAATATCTATCAAAACAATTGGCGCATTTGTTGGCAACATTGTTGTGGCAGCATTGTTTGCGTGCGAACTCCGTGAAGGATGTTTTTTTGACAGTTGATTGACAGCTGGTGAAAATGTTGGTTTTTTGGGGGGTCCAGTTGCTCGCGTCCGTAGGTGTGAACCCTTTGATTCCCTACACGTACCCCCTGGGTGGTGCTAAAGGAGCAACAAAAAGTAGCAGTAGAACTTGTGCCAAGTTCGTCCGGAGAGGTACTGCCACCACACCTGGAATCTACCGCCAAGCAGTGGTGGTTACATTACTGTGTTCCGGTGGAAGGGTGTGGCTGCCGGTGAAATCACATGCGCATGAGACGTATCATCCCCGTCTCGAGTGATGGACACAGCAGGACGAATGCGACTCAGTAAAGATTTGTATCTCATACTGAGTCGCGTGCAATACTGTTGTTATGGGCGAGGGTCACCACTTACTATCAAGTGGGCCCTCAGCTTGTTCCGTCCCTAATTCACATAAAAAAAAAAAAAAAAAAAAAAAAAAGCTTCGCCACAAAAATAGTTTTTTACGTTTTTCCGAGATCCAAAAAGTCTTCAAAATAAGTTAACACTGTATGAAATATCATCTTTGAGAATGGCTCTATCTGATTTTTTTGCTGTGTTCGTAATTGTCAGAACAAGGTGGAATAAAATAAAACATAATACATTTTTGCTAAGGGCACTTCTCATTTTGTTAATTGTTAATGCACACGTGCAGGGTAGGGCGGGTAGCGAGACAGGAATAGCACGCAATGATGTGAAGGTGAACAGCGATTTTATGGTTGAAAAGATACATGCATTTGCAGGTAGGATATATGTCTATATACGAATGACTAGTAATTTTATCTTTCTTTACCATTTGAAAGCTTGTAATATTATGAATGTTTGTCAATGCATATGTTTTTATAAAAAGAAATTGATTTTATGTTCCACTGTATTTTTTATATATATTCGTGTAAATCATAATAAATATAAAAAAACCAGATTGAGTTGTTGGTCTAACATAAATGTGAAGTCCAATGATGAAAAAATTGTTCTGGAGATATTTTATTTCGACCACCTCATCGAGATGGAATCTTTCTGGGCTTTCCGAACCTTCTAGGGGCTTTCGCATCTAAGAACGAAATAGCAAACACTACGCTTAAGTCCTTAATTCGCTCCTGATTAAATTTGTATCGTACAGTACTAATTAAATCTACTCGGTTATGTCACTATGAACTGAATATTACGCAATGGTTTCGATATGAAGACATAAAACATGTTGTTTATCAACCTACGGTAAAAATATGTTTTGAAACGTGGTGGATGGGAAAGCTATTCATTGTTTAATATCTAGCCAACCAACAGACTACAGGCCTGTCTTTTTGCACAGTTTGCTGTTACGATTCGCTAACGTAGGTAGGTAGTAATAAAAATCCAATATTCAAAAAATCTAAAAAAAGAACTTATTTTTCGTCCCTACCATTGTTAAGTAGAAACAGTCAAATCGGTCTACATCGAGCGAAGAAAAAAGTCTCAGAAACGCAAAATAGGTACGCAGTTTCGTTTACTTGGCCGTCATATATTTTCCAGTCATATCGATTCAAAAATCAAACTAATAAACTAATTTTGATGGAATTTCTATGGAACCAATGTGAAAGGTTGGTAACAAAAGCATTTTCAGCTTTTCCCGAATTTTCCAATTCAGAATTGTATTCGTAATCATTTCAATTCATTCAATTTGAATAATTTCATGTTCTGCTTTTTTCTGGAAGCCTCTTTAATTTTAAAAGGTTCCAGATCAGTGGTTCCATTATAATAATAAAGCAACGTGTAGAATATTCCAGATATGTACAATACAGTTACAGATATGTAAGGATATCTTTAAGATATATGTTTAGGATATATATATTTTTTACCGTAATCGTATTAATGTAGTTTTTTATAATAAATAATTTTATTCCCTTAACAACAGTTCTGTTCTGTAATTGGCAGTCTCATCCAATGGAATGGTTACCTGCTATAGAATCAGACGCTTTGTCACGCTCAAAAAGCATTTAATTTTTGTTTATTAGCTATGAAAGCAAAAACCAGTCGTGTTTGCAATCTCACAATGCAAATAAATCAGAGATCAATTATCAGATATATCAGTCGTTGAGATACGGAACCCACCGCTACAATGCTAGTCCATTTCACACTTGACCTATTTTTATTATTGACATATATATCAATTAATTCTAAGGAATCTAATGGAACCTGTAAGATATCTTATGGATCCCATATTCTATAGTCCAAACACACCATAAAATCTAATTCATTGGTCAGTTTGCCAACTTATCCAATTTTATTGGCGGTGGCACCTATCGACGATTTCCGATAATGGACAACTGATCGGAAAGTACCAGGCGCACATGACTGGCGAGGAGCTCTTCCGAACCGATCAATACTTCGATAGCTCTCCCCCATTCCCGGGATATAGACAGCGGATACTACAGGTGTGTGACGCGTTTGGTTTATGTGTGAGTGAGCAATGAACGCAACGATCTGTGACGTACTACCGTGCGTATGTTCATTCATGAATTGACCAAGAGCACAGGAAGTCGATATTGATGGAGGCGGATGGATAGGAGATCATAGATTTGTTAGAGGTGAACTGATACTCAAATAGGACGAGCGGTACAGACGCCGATTTTCAAACCAAGGGTCGCTGGAGCAAATTTGTGCTATAAAGTATATAGTATACATATATACCTACGCTAAAATTATAATTGTAGGCTTGGTGGTTCTTTTTGGACAAAAACCTTTTAAATATCTCTCAAATATAATGTAGGTATATATGTCGCAAACTAGATAGTGTTTACCTATTAAAAATATTTTTTAGAGGGATTGTTTAGGGTTTTTCTATATAGTTCTATTAAATTCTATTCTAGTTTTTCTAAGACAAAAAAGAGTGTAACTTCGGGATTTATATGGCAAAAAACATCGCAAGGAAACGGCATTCCTTCGGCCGGTCTGTAGTTGGATGGGTGACCGTTTAGTGGCATTTTAAACTGAGTACTTCTGTGATTCGCAGGGTGCGTTTAGGTATGTCCCAGCTATTCTAGCCGATAAATCATGCCGGATGCCTTCAGACGGCTCGAAAACTCCGATAATAGAGTTGGCCACTTACACGAGGAGGAGAATTATTATATCATCAATCAACAGGCAAACTTTGCACGAGTTGTAGGTACTCAAATATAAATCAGTACTTAGAAAAACCACAGACAATCATTCAAAGTAAATTAAAACTTTATCGCTTGCAAAATGCAGTAAAAATTGTCGTAAAAAGAACATTCAATCTATTTTTGTACAAGTATTGAAACAAAATAGATGTAGATATGCATTAACAGATGCAATAGTACTGCGTAGTGGAAATAGCAATAGGTTCACAGGTCTACTATCGACAATCGATAGTGAACGACGCAGCTTAAATTGAATCCTTAGATACAATAAGAAAATCTAAAAAAAGTTTATGAAATAACTAGCTGTGTTCCGCGGTTTCACCCGCGTTTTTCTCGTTTCCATGGAAACAGCGCACGCAAAAATAGGTTTTCGATTTTACACCTTGTGTTACAAAAAAGCAATTTTATGACGGATCCCTAATTTTGAAAAAAAACATAGCCTATAGCCTTCCTCAATAAATGGACTACCCAACACTGAAAGAATCATTCAAATCGGACCAGTAGTTCCAGAGATTAGCGCGTTCAAACAAACAAACAAACTCTGCAGCTTTATAATATTAGTATAGATATAGCTGTATGTATTTTTAACCGACTTCAAAAAGGATCAGGTTATCAAAATCGGTTGTTTATATTTGTTTCTTGTATATATATTTATTTACTTCGCATATCTCAGAAACCGCTATAAAGATTTGGATGACATTGTGCGTTTAGACAGGTTTTGCTTTTTAAACTTACCTGTATAATTTTGTACTGTAAAAACTAAATTAAAAAAAAATCATTTACGCAAAAAAACCGTGCGGCGCTTGATCGCCCAGGTACTTTATATTATTTCAGTACTGAAGCATTTTTACTGCTGCGAATTATACAATATTATTCTCTCTCCAGGGTTTGCTTATCGAGGAATGTCAAGTACTACCACGCCAATGGATTTTCAGTGCGATTGTGTTACATTGTAATATTTTAATATATCAATAAATAAATAAACATTTACACACTCATACCTCTGCACTAGGAGTCCCTGTATCGCACATGGCATGGACTAACACAAACACAAGACAAACACCCAAGACCCGAGAACAAACTTCATGCTCAACACACAAAGTGTGCCCCGGCCGGGAACCCTCGCTTCGATGGCAGGGCTACTACCAACTAAGCCACGGACCCGCGGGTATATAGACATACACGGGGCCGGATAATTGAGATACAAAGAAAAAAATTAAGTCCCCTGTATCTTTGGGAATCCAAACCAGCCCTAAGTATGTTCCGTGACTTTTCATAGTTTTCGTGTTATGAATTTTTTTACTACTTGAATAACTGAGAATTTACGACCATACTTTAAAAATTCAAAAAAAAAAATATACGACAACTTTTTGCAACTAAATTTTCATGAATCAGCTTCGTAACTTCGATGAAGGTTATGAAAAATAGGTCTAAAGTGAAAAAATTACGCTCGTATTATGACAAAAATTTTCAACTTTAAATTAAAAAACTAAACGGGTGATTTCGTGGTTCCTACGTAGGCCTCGAGACTGCGCCAGATTCTTAACTTTCATAATCATTAAAAATGGAATACTTTGCCTAAAATCGGCCTTCAAACACAGCGAGGTAGAAAATTCATAAAATTAGAAGTTCAAATAATATTTTTATTGACCATTCCTAGGGTAACTTATGATAGAGAATGCTACTAACCAATTGAATGAAATTATATTGAATTTTAAATACATACTAAACTTATCGAATTGATAACCTTTTTTAACCGTACCAGCCTCTAATGTTCCCACTGCAGGGACACCGGTCTACTCTCGATAATTGAGAGTGAATGGGCTCTGATCTACCACGGGAGCCCAATCCGGATTGGTAGATGTCACATGTCATCGAACTTTTGGTTCTAAGGCATGCCGGTTTCCTCTCGATGTTTTCCGTCACCGTTTCGAGAACGTGGTATGGCGCACATGAATTTTTCAAGTGAAAAAACTCATTGGTGCACGTGTGGGTTTGAACCAGCGACCTTCAGATTGAAAGTCGGCGTCTGTGCCCCTGGGCCACCACGCTCTCTAACCTTTTTTAATAATAATTGCAATTGTTATCATGTAACTCAGTTATACAATAGGTAATACTAACACAGTGACCTAAGCTTTCTCAGAGGAATAGAAGTACCTATCTAGAGTTTTCCCTAAGGTTAGATATTTATTCAACCAGAACATTATTTAACCTATATCTTTCCGAGTAGAAATAACTCTATTATGAGATAATGCCATCTTGGTACACGAGTCACTAAAATAGCTCAATTGAATCTACGAAGAGACCCAAATAGTTTTCTAATATAATATAACAGGGTTACGACCTACTACAGTCCTTATTCCCATGGTCTATATCAACCACCAAGATGAGTCACACAGTTTGATTGTAATTCGTTCAAAAGTTAAGACACAGTTTCGTTTAGATATTAAACGAATATAGTAACTTTGAGTTTAATGCCTCAAGAAATTTATATCCATAATGTATTTAAAATTTGTTAGAGAAACACGTTCACAAAACGCTACAGAATAATTTCAAATTTTGATATTTACTAAATTTTAAGACTTGATCTATATTGGTGGTAGATATCAAAAATCACAAAAGCCATTTCAGTTTCTTTCCGAATTGTCAATCTGTCCGGAGAATTTTCCCTAGATTATTTTAAACAGATGATATTCGGTGAGAATAGACGTAAACTTAACAAGTAGGAACTAAAACATGAAAAGTGACTGTAATTTGACATATCTGTGTGCATGTAATGTGCCTAAAGATCTTCTGTTACACGTTATATTATTATGTGTGTAAAATATGACGTGTCCAAACGATACTTGAGATCTAAAGGAAGAAATGAATTTTAAAGACAACGTGTTCGTTGTCTTTTAAATTCAATATACAAAAAAAACTCAAATCGATCCAGCCGCTCTCAAATGATGAATTTACCAGCGACCAGCATTACATTTTTATTTGTTAGAGATGTAAACTCCACTTAACCTAAAAGAGGTTATGCCCAATGAGACCATTCACCTTTCAATGACCTGCAAACGAACTGTTATTTTACCTGTGACGCAGTGCAATTTAGGAAAGCTCCACTCACCTCCCCTATATTGCAAACTAACTGTTCTGTATTCTGTGCGCGGTGCAGTTTCAAATAGCTCTCGGTTGTTCCTACTCGCCTGGTACTTGTAAAGGAGATCGAAGACGTTTTTCCCGGATAGTAGGAATTTGGGTAAAAAAACAGGTGTGCTTGGGAAATAAGCGACAGAAAGAGACAGACTTATTGAGTCACATTTGAGAAATATGTATGAAACAAGAATATCGCTGATGTTATTAGATATAACAATGGTTTTAAACAATGTTTGTTTGAGATCGCTCTATTCTGTAATTAATTATTTATCGACATCAGGTGACACCGAGGCCGAACAAAAGTAAAAAAAAAAAAAAAAACTGTCGATTTTCATAAAATGCGCGTTTCTGAAGCGCTTGAAAGGATCGTGAGAAAATTAGCGTACACTAGGTACTACTAACATTCGTAATTTTCTGTAATTTTATATTCGCTCGCTAACCAGTCAGTCAGGTGACCTATATTTTGAACGGACAACATGTGGTTGGCCTCAGTTCTTGACAACTTTACCCGGGATTCGATGTCCTGTGTTACCTATGAGATATATATAGGTATGATATTCTCTATAATGACGTTACTTATGACGTCATTAATACCATTGACACATTTACGTCATATAGACGGTTATCCAAGAGACTAGACTTGTTTATCAGTTTCATGTTCTTGGTAAATCCGAAGGCGTAAGTGGCAGTACCTACCAATGACTTGATGAATGAACACTTCGTTGTATACCAAGAAATAAATTATGTAAGAAATACATTAACAATAGTCGATAAAAGAAATCTGCTGAGATCTAATACAATGGTTTTATCGCTGATGGACATTTGTTCAAAACTAGCTTTTCATGAAATTTGTTTTGTGTTGCATTAAAGGATGGCGGCTCTCTATTCGTATAGTAGTATAGATTATGTATGGCACAGTAGAGTCTAGAGTGTGTAGCGCCTTCCAAAGACATGGACTTATTTGGGAAAGCTCAATAAAACGCCATAAGAAAGATTAATTAGTTATTAAGTCGAAAGAAGAAGATCAAGACACGTAGACGCTAGCTGCGAAGACCCCCAAAAGACTATTTCTATCTTCTATTTGTTATTGTGTTGAAAAAACTCAGTACACAATAATTACGCACAAGGAAGTGATAAGGAAACCGACGCGAAAACACTGTTTAGAATTTCAAATGGACTGGGGAGTTTTTTATATTGTTTGACTATCGATTTTCGTCCTAAGTCTTGCTACCTAACCCGTAAAAAAGATGTAAAATTTGATCTAGTTTTGCAAAGAAGCTGTTTCACAGTTTTTGTCTCTTCTTTCTAGCTAATGTCAAGCGAATAATGTCTTAATTTGAAATTAACGAATTTCACATTTATCGTATTCCATACTATTTATTATAAAAACGAACTACGCCGTCAATAAACAAAGAGAGAATAATAAAAAGAAAGTAAAGCAATTCTTACTCTTCTTAAAATTAGAGACTAGTCTTAACAAGTTACGACATGTTTAAATTGAGGCGTATGAATTTTCACATATGAAAACCGACATTACTTATGAGACACCCTCTGTAATAATCACATTGCCATGGGTCTGTAGTTTCACTTGCATATCCTTCCACCGGAACACAGCAATACGAGTGCACCACTGCTTGGGAGACAGTAGCCAGTGGCAGACTTAGCAAGCTTGACTTGAACTTGGCAAGAATGCCTAGTTCTACTGTTACTTTTGGTTGCTCGTTTAGCGCCACAAAAAAGCCCATTCAAGGTTTGCTTACCCCTCCGAAGAGAAGACGTAGTGATGTTTGGTGACCTCATCACATCTCACATAATTTGAGCATAATATTCTAGTTAATATATTTCTAAGAACACATTGTTTATCTGCGTTAAATGTAAGCTTATTTTTGGGAACATCGTTTACACGTCAATAAGTTATTGCTCATAGGTTTTGGGGTATGGAAATATGATTTAAAGCTTGTTGTGACTGAAATTCATGAGATCGTGTTATTTTATTAATACGTGGGTGATGATAAAGGTCAGGGTGTATAGACAATGAGGCTTTCATGGACTAATTGATGATAAAATATTAAATGACTCTTGCTTTAGCTAAAGTGGTGCGTAAGGACCTACACACTAAGAGAAGAACTTTACTGCTTAAGTACTGCTACCGCACACGTTAATCCATCGCCAAGCAGTGGTGTACTGGCGCTGCTGTATTCCCGTGGAGGAGTGTGGCTGCCGGTGGTTTTTTTTTATGTGAATGAGTGACGGAACGAGCTGAGGGCCCACCTGGTGGGTGGTGAGCCTCGCCCATGACAACAGTAATGCGTGCGACTAAGTATGAGATCCAAATCTTTACTGAGTCGCATTCATCCTGCTACGTCCATCACCCGAGACGTGGATGATACGTCTCATGCGCATGTGATTTCACCCGCAGCCACACCCTTACACCGGAACACAGTAATGCAACCACTACTGCTTGGCGGCAGTTTCCAGATGTATTACAGTCATTTGAGACATAAGAGTAAAGGGTGCAACGCAAAGTGACTTGGTTCTTTACGCACATCAAAAATACGACTCAGGTCTTTCCTGAGTCCTATTTTTGTTGTTTATGGTAACCACTCCACATCAGGTGAGCGGTCTGCCCGATACACCAGTTATATAAAAAAATCTGGCCAGGTGCGAGTCAGACTCGCACACCGAAGGTTCCGCACGAACTTGTAGGTAAACATGTAACTATTTTCATGTATTTTTTATGGCGTAGGTACAACATTTCGGATTTATTCCTTTACTTGTGTTACTTGACATTACTTCTTGCCAATTTTCATGGTTCTAGGTCAACGGGAAGTCAATACCATAGAGAATTCGATTCCCTTGCGAGAGTCAAATATGCGGCATAAACGGAGCATAAACAGCCGTATCTTTTGATTGCGTTAACCTATAATATTGATTTTTTTTTTCACTGCTCCTATGGATTGTAGACTTCACTGGGGCCGCGGAAGAGTGCAGACCGTTCCCGTAGCCCCAGCAATGGGCGTCTAGAAGGGACCGTGGGGTTTTTTACCCGGTAATAATGCGGCATAACCCGTCCAACGTCCCCAGGGTGGGCGGGTACCGATGAAGGTTTTCCCCACGGAAAAAATAGGGATTGTAGACCTGAGTATTTGGTCTAAATTTCAACTTACTCCACGCGTTCCTGAGAAAAGGGTCTTGACAGATGGAAAACGAAGTGATCCTATAAGGGTCCGTTTTTACTTTTGAAGTACGGAACCCTAAAATAACTGAGGGAAATATTTGACAGCTGACATCGAGTCCAAACAATGGTAATGTAGGTGGGTAGTACAAGTAGAACTAAGGCACATTGTGTGGTCATAAAAGTGAGTGTGGGATGTTCTTGTGAAAAGTACTAGTGTTGGAAGGCTTCGAGGGTTTTGAGAATATTATCGATATATTTGTAGATCCATAGATAGTAGATCTGAAGAGATCTGAACGAGCTGAAGGCCCACCTGGTGATAAGTGGCGACCCCCCATGACAACAGTAAAATCGCATTATAAAATTTCGATCTTATATTAAGTTGCATTCATCCTGCTGCGTCCATCACCCGAGACGGGGATGATACGCCTCATGCGCAAGTGATTTCACCGGCACCCACACCCTTCCATTGGAGCACAGTAATGCGAGCACTAATGCTTGGCGGCAGATTCTGGGTGTGGTGGCAGTACCTCTCCGGACGAAATTGGCATAAATTATACTGCTACTTTTGGTTGCTACTTAAGCACCACCCAGGGGATACGTAGAGAATCAAAGGGTGTGTACCTACGGACGCAAACAACTGGACCTTATTTTGACGCAAAATATCTGGCTGATTATGCGAAGAGCAGAAAACCCAATTTCGCTTAATGTAGAGCTACAACTAAACATCGGAGGATTAATAAACGCAAAGCCCTGTTTTACTTGCTCAGTTGAATTCAAAAGGTTGAGTTAATGAATGATTGAGATGAGGAAAATGTTTCCTTTAATGATAATACTTTACTAGCTTTACGCGCGGTGTCACTCTTGTGAAATTCATAGTAAGGCGAATAAAGTTAAAACATCGCAGTAAAATTATTAATTTTGTAGTTTATTTACACAGTGAATTTCTGTAAAAATAACCAACTGGAAGGTAGTTATCCCAGACGTATACATATACACCAGATTTTGCCTGTGGCTTAGTATAGATTAGGTCAATTATTTCTGAATGAAAGGGACCCTATGTTCTCTTTGTACAATTTGCATGCAAAATTTCATAATGATCAGTTAAGTAGTAAGAACTTGAAAGCTTAACAAACAAAAAATCAAAACTCACATTATTTATTTTTCAGCCATTGTTTCCCACAGCAGGGCAAGGGACCTCCCTTCCTCCTGTCCCCTCTTCTCGGTTCTGGACACTGGTGGTCCAACTTTTGAGTCTAACTCTTCCCGCCATCTCCTCCTGGGTCTTCCACGTCGACATTTAGCATTCAGTGGCTCATGTTTGCATTTAAAATATTAGTTATTAATATGATTATGATTGTATAAAACTGCAGAAGACCAAATCAGGGGCTTGTCCTTGACATGAATAGCATTGATTTCGACACGTGCTTGATTCGATTATATCGATCATCGATAAGTGACACCGTTATTCGATTATTGAAAGCACTGAGACTTTCGTTTTTTGAACCCATTACAGTTATTGTTCTCGGAATAATTTTACTATTGATATATCTTATCCATCAGCTCCTACTGACCCAGGACAGATACTTGGAAAGTGAATTAGACAACTTGGAATTATGAAGACACATGATCACGTGCTGTCATGGAAAATAATAAACAACTTTGTGAAGAAAACTTGACAGCTCTGTTGCTAAGTTGGTGTTGGCTTTTGAAACATGATATTTGTTCCTAGGTTTTGTGTTTGTGCTCATGCCACCTGTGACACAGTACTAGTGCAGGGGTATGAGTTTAAGAGTTTAATAAGAGCCATGTATGTATGGTAGACGGTCTGACAAGTCGGCGTTTTTTTTTGTAAAATCTTAATTCTAATTAGACCATTAAGTACCACAAAAATTGACGAGATGATGCTGTATATAATTTTCAGCATAGTTTATTATAAAAATACTGTTTTTTGTAAACATATGCGTTTTTACAAGAAATACAATTATACAGGTAAGCTTACTTATACAGCAAAACCTATCTAAATACAAAATTTCCTCCACATCGTAGCAGCCGTTTCTGAGGTACGCGAAATTAATAATAAATATAATATATTATATACAAGACTTGCTCGTTTAAAGTAATAAGATAAATTTATGTCTCATAATTTAGCTCTACTTCAGCTACCATCACCAATTTTGGCGAAATTAATTAATTCTTGAAAAACTCATCTCGGATCTTGCCTTGTATTTTTACAGATAATTTTTAGTAAAGCAAATCTCGGCTAGGTTAGATGTTGGATGAGTTTAGGAGCATTTGAAGCCATTTATTTGACGCTTCCATGCTTCGGAGGGCACGTTAAAATGTCGATTCTGTCTACTAGTCTCTAAACCGTGTCTGAGGCCTTCGGGTGGCTTGAAAACTCCGACACCAGCGTTGGCCACACACAAAAGATGAATTGAATCATCAGTATGCGGCAAAATGGGTGTCCAATTGTAAAAACGGTAAAATTTTCAGTTCCCTTTTTAAATTACTTATTGGCTCGTAATATGTAGGTATGATTACTACCATGAATCACCACAAAATATACCTAACTACAGAGGTAAGTCACCTTGGCATGACGTCATACGAAGGCTTGTCGTACGGAAACCATTGACCTATTTCGCACTTGTACTCAGTGACCGTGTGGCCTAATGGATAAGGCGTCGGACTTCGGATCCGAAGATTGCAGGTTCGAGTCCTGTCACGGTCGAGTATGTTTTTTGATGTTTTTTTTTTATTATTTTGTTAGACATTTGATTCCAAGGTGATCAGTTACAACATTAATTTATCATCTAAACTTACAATATTATTTGGTATAAATTGTTTCCTGGCTGTTATAAAATATATTTTTTTGCACTAGTAAAGTGTTAGCTGAGTTATTCGTGGGTAAACAATAGCAACTATGAGCAATAGCACTTATCACATCTACGTGTAATCTAAATGAGAAAAATTCCCCCTTAATACAAAAGGCGTAAATTTATTTATTTATGTAAACTTACGATTTTAATAAAATTACAATTAGAACACAAATCGGTCGATTGAGTTATTGTAAAATTATCTTGTTTTGATATTTATATCACTTGTTCAAACTTTATTGACGTCATTATCTAAAATAACTATAATTGGTGCCAATACGTCATTGCAAAGACCTGCAGACAATATTAATAAGCTATGATTTCCCAGCTAAGGAATATTCCTAATTCGCCAGTTTCTTTTTTATTGACTGAAGCAACGGGCGAAATGACGTTCAAAATGCAGAACTCAATGACTCAATGTGTTTTATTCCATAATACTTTAAATATCGTTTTGACAAGTCAAATTTTACTCAAACTAGGAAGCTAGAACATGACAAAGCGGACACAGATTAAACAACCGTAGGTGTGTGCAGGGCGAAGATAAAAATAGCTAAAAAGTGACTTGTACGTTTTGTTAACATGAATCCTACAGTTTTATGTACAAGAGAGGATGTATCGTAACATTTCTACAACCTAATTAGGTAAATTGTAGTTGCAAAGGAAGATAATACTGTTAGCTTGGGGTCAAAAGTCGCATAACGCGTAATTTAATTTATTATCTCACGCAATGTTCTTAATTCGTAGTAAAGTTTAGCTAATTTCCGTTTCAAGGACTTGAACTTATGTTTGAAATTAACAAGGAAAACGGAAGTTTAGCTTGAAATATAATAATAGAAGTTTACCCCATTTTAAGCCTCGTGTATTGTTTGTGTTAATGATCCTGCTATAATGAAATATGGTACTTTTTTAAATATGCAGATCAAATAGCTCATTAATTTAGTACAGATTGGGAAATAAATCTGCGACACAGGCGTTTCGTCGATAAATTTGAGACCCAAATCTTTCTAAGTTAAATAGATTTAACACACACACACACTTCTACTAAAATGGCGTTAAATTCCGGGATCACGAACCGGAAATCCCGGAAATGTCCCATTTCGGTGCCACCCATCCCGATCCGGTACCCTCTTTGGACCGGATACTACCAGGCGCACAGGAGTTGAAAGGAATGCGTTCCCAACCACAGAAAATTTCCTGTAACAACTTAAGACAAACCATTATCAACCTTATTCGGGAGGGTTACGTTATAATTCCAATGTATTCAATTCAGTTTCAACTCGGGGAATAAACACGTGGTTGATTTTATCACATGCATAGTAAAATAGACTTTATGTCGTGTAGTCAGAATTGATAATAGTCCGCGGTATAAATTGTACATTGGACGCTTTAAAGTCTGCTCGTCAAGAGTTAGTCGTCGTATTCTACGATTAAAATTGAAATATCGAATTTCACTGCTCACGGAATAAGGTTGATATTGCATTGTTGGTACGAATGATAATCAAATAGGCTGTCTGCATAATGTCTTGGTTCAATGCACTTGAAAAGAACTATGTTGCACAAAACTTAAAGTCCTCTTTTGTATAATGCTCTGAAGGAGGGAAGATGGGAACGCTTTCTCCTAGCAACTTATGACTGCCTGGTATCCCGGATAAGCAGTTTCGTATTTTGCCCGATAGGGGCAAGAGCTTTTTGTCAGATCTGAAGGAGAAACAACGCCATCTCTCTCCAATCATGTTTAAAACCTAATCTTATTATAAAGGAAGTAAGAAGTAAGCTATTGTAGAAATATTTATTATAAATATAAATGACTTATATGCAATTAAGATAAGATTTTAAGTACAATATTTTTTTGAATTATAGAAAGCTATAAATATTTCTAGCTATAGTTTTTAAGTTTTAAGTAAGTTTTGAGTAGTATACTCAAAATAAATAAACCACCAAGTTTTTAAAACTTTGAACGGCAAACACGAGTATCAACGAAATCCTTCAAAACAGTATTCAAACCTGATGACCCTGGAATCGAATTCATTGCCGAACCATAAACCACTGCGATCAAATACCGTTTGTAAATTGAACCAACCTTTTTCCACTCAGGTTGTGTAGATAGGGTGTACACTCGTAAACTTAATTAAAGCTATAGACTATAAAACCACATAAAAACACATACACTTACAAAAACTAGCTACATATTGAAAATAGACTATAATCTAGCCTATTATTTTTGACCTTTGACAAATTCGCGCACGATTACGTTTACATGTGTATGCAAATTTTCACATGTCCAAACGGTACTTGAAATTGAAGTTGAGTTTGCCTTTGGAAATTACGTCACAAAATGATTAATTCATACCCAGCCATTAAACTTATAAAAATTCTCTTTTTAGTCGGAGGCTGTAAGTTATTCGTATTAATATCTGTATGCGATGATCTTCTTTCATTCCTCACCTTTCGTATAATTTTGAATTATACATAAAATAATAATACACTCTAAACCTTTCTTAAGGCACTTTTTATTGAGTACAAGCCGACATGACAGATATTTTCCTGTCATAATTCATAATTTGACAATCGGCTATCAAACGACATGGTGGCAAAAATCTCATAGATAAATGTGCTTTCAGTTTTCCCGATTTCCGACTTATTTTGAACCTTGTCCTTGATTTGGACACTTGCGTACGTACTGGCAAAAACCTCATTAAAAAGTACGTAATACCTATTTCGAATTTTACATATTGAGACAATATTATTTAATTTTTCTTTCCCTGAAATTACATATACAGATGACTACAAATATTAAAAAAATATAGTGACGGAACGAGCTACGGTAATCGCGTTGAAACTGTCGTTATGAGACCGGAATAATGTTTCATTTGGCTAACTAGCTCTGTTTATAACGAAAAGTCTTACCCTATTTTTTCCAAGTAAAGCTCCACCTTTTACGGCCTGACCTCAGACTAATTAATAAGGCGGTAATCACTATGATAAGGCTTTTATGACATCAAATAGCTTCAGCCGTAAAAGCCTTAATCACGGTGACTACGCGCGAATGAATTTCGATCTATATATAAAAGTTTACTTTATAAATGTGCAAGCATTTATTGTAAAAACAAGCATTGCCATATTTTCAACCTCCAATGAAAAAAGTATTTGTATATAAGTAAGTATATGCTTATAATATTTGTGTATCTGAGTGTCTATCTGTGGCGTTGCTTCCAATTATCTGATTCCGTACCAGCCATGTTCCCACTGCAGGGGCACCGGCCTACTCTCGATAATTGAGAATGGGCTTTGATCTACCACGGGATTTTTTCACACAATAACAAGTACACAACACAATCATACAGTTAAAAAATATATGAATATAATTTAAACAAACATAAAAAAATAACAAAGCTATCTACATAATAACACCTTCAAATTAAGTATTACGAGGCAAATTATCCTAGGTATATTAAAACATTACAATTACGGTAAACGAAAATACATACAAGAAATAAAACAAACGGACCCGAACTGTCGGTAAACGAAACCTAGCCTGACCTCAGTGTGGAGGATAAAAGATTCTGCAGCACTAATCTTTCATTGGGATGCATTTGCACAAGACAGAGCAGTTTGTTGGTATAGCAATCATTATAATCTCAAAAAGATATAATCTCTAGAATTTTGCACAGCGCCATCTAACCCCAAACTAAGCATAGCTTGTACTATGGGACCTAGATAGCTGATAGAATACTTATATAAAATAGTACTTTATTTGTACAATACATACTCGTATTGTACATATATTGAGGGGTATCATCTCCCCGTCTCAGAGTGACGGGCGTAATCCCATGCTTTAGTAGCGGAAGTCATATTTTTTTTGTGTATGGGCGGCAGTAACCGCTTAACATTAGGTGGACTGTCAACTCGTCTCGTTACCCGTTACACAAATGCTTGTCCTGAGCCGGAATCACGACCTACAGTCGCATCCGTCGGTCCCCCGACCAAAGCATAAGAAGACAAAAGTCCCACCCCGTTACGCCCATCACCCGAGACGAGGATGTTACGTCTCATGTACCTGTGATTTCACCAGCGCCCACATCCTTCCGGATGTGGGGATGCGTCTCAAACGGGGTACCTAAGTTGAATTTCTGTTGTTACTGGCGTAGGTAAGTTACCATCAGTAGCATAAAAAAATAACGAAAATGAAAAAAAAAATCTTTACAGTGTAATTTCACCCAGCCCCCAAGTGTCAAAGAGTTTTATCACCGCGCAACCTGACCCCGCCATAACCCTACCCCATGGGGTCCAAGGTAAATACACAAACAAACTAACCTCTAGATTTAACCTTAGTTTTAATAGGTAAAGTTGGATGACAATGGATTGCTGAGTTTTACTTAACTTTTAAGATCTGCGGTTTTGTATCAAGGACAAAGAAGCGGATTAAGCGCTTATAATAGCTTTACGTGAACAAAACGCTAAGTTTTTATTGGTCAACGAAAAAGCATTGCCAGAATAGTCCATGGGAGTGAAAGTATCCTCAGAATCCCTACACATGTCCTCCGGGAGCAAAAGGAGTAACCTCCCCTCCTCTCCCTTCCACATCCACCGGAACAGCAGGATTACCAAGTGTGGTGGTAGTACTTCTCTTTTTTTATATGAATGTGTGACGGAACGAGCTGAGGGCCCACCTGATGGTAAGTGGTGACCCTCGCCCATGACAACAGTAATGCGTGCGACTCACTATGAGATCCAAATCTTCACTGAGTCGCATTTATCCAGCTGCGTCCATCACCCGAGACGGGGATGATATGTCTCATGTGCATGTGATTTCAACGGTAGCCACACCCTTCCACCGGAACACAGTAATGCAACCACTACTGCTTGGCGGCAGATTCCAGTTGTGGTGGTAGTAACTCTCTAGACGAACTTGGCACAAGTTCTACTGCTACTTTTGGTTGCTCCTTTAGCACCACCCAGGGGGTACGTGTAGCGAATCAAAGGGTGCACACCTACGGACGCGAGCAACTGGACTTGTTTGCTCGAATTTTGTGTCGTACCGTATCCAATTGTCTGAATAACGTTAACACACTCATACCTCTGCACTAGGATTCCCTGTGTCGCAGATGGCATGGACGAATACAGAAACACAAGACAAACACCCAAGACCCGAGAACAAACTTCATGCTCACCACACAAAGTCTGCCCCGGCCGGGAATCGAACCCGGGACCCCTCGCTTCGAAGGCAGGGCTACTACCAACTAAGCCACGGAGCCGTCGGAATATTGGTCAACTTGCATCAAATTAGCTGCGTTTGCGATATTTATAGGCATAGTACAAGTATTAACATTATTGTGACAATCCTACTACAAATATCATTCAGTTCAACCTTTACATGCACTATTCAAGATAGAGATTTTTAATAGATCCACTCCTTGATCCCACCGGACCCACAGCTATAAAAGATAACACCCACAGAGAGTATTAGAGTATTGCTATGAGAATGTTCCAGAAAGCTGGGTTCTCCTAGAATGATCCAGGCTAAAGTAAATTACGCAATAAAACCGACGATATATTAAAAGATGTAGTTGCACCAGCGTTGGCACGTGTATATAACTGTACACCGTTTGCTGACGTTGCGTTAGGTCAAAATCTAGTGCGTCGACCGCGCACGCCATCTTGTATTTTATTTCAACTTGTTTCCAAAAGAGGTTATCAATTCACTTGTATTTTTTTTTTTTATGTTGTACCTCAGAACTCCGTCATTTACCAACTGAATTTGAAAGTTCTTTTTTTTTATATTTCTTTCTTTGGAACATCCTTAGCTAGCGCAACAAATAAATTATTTAAAAATCGAAAAGAAACAGACTTCAATACTTTTAAAGTAGCAAATACGCAATTTCGTTTACTTGGGTAATATATTATTTCAGTCAGTTTGATTTCATAACCTAACTATAGAACCGATTATGATAAAAAATCTATGGGGCCAATCTGAAAGCATATTACATCAAATAAAAAAAGAATTTTAGAAATCAGTTGAGTCGAAAGCCTTTTTGAGGTTGGTTGAGAAATAGGCCTTTATTTCTTAACCATTGTATTGTGTTATAAAACATTGACATAAACCTCATAAAATTCAGCGCATTTTTCACTGCCCAAATATTATTGAGCTACTGAAAAATTAATTACACTCAATCTATGTGCATAAGCCTTAATAGCGAATGGGATTTTCCACTCGAAATAACATACTTTTAGTCCTCAGTTTCAAATACAGCGTCATTTATGAGAGTATCAAGCCAATTAGGTACAACAACACTTATTTATTTTATTTTATTTATTATTATCTTGTGAACAACCATCGTTACAGAGTAATGGTACCTAATGCAATATTGTCACCCATGTGTCAACTATAAATGAAATACTAGCGACCCGCCCCGGTTCCGCACGGTTGTACAGTGTGTATGGCGTAGGTCGTATAATGTGTATATCATCCCCGTCTCGGGTGATGGACGCAGCAGATGAATGCGACTCAGTAAAGATTTGGATCTCATACTGAGTCGCGCGCATTACTGTTGTCATGGGCGAGGGTCACCACTTACCATCAAGTGGGCCCTCAGATCGTTCCGTCACTTAATCACATAAAGAAAAAAAAAAAAAATATAAGCACTCAAAAACTTATTTATTTATATTACTGAATTGACAGAACCGCGCTGAAGCCTGATAAGTGGTTACCTCCACCCATAACAACAGCCAAACGACTCCGGTCCTCTCCTATCGAAGTATGAGAAGAACCGAGTCACGTTGCGTTGCGCCTATCACTCTAAAACGAGGATGTAACACCGCATGTGCTTGTAACTTCACCGGCCACACCCTTCCACCACAACTAAAATGAATACGCCACTGCATAGTGGTGGTAGCACTCCGGACGAACTTGGCACAAGTTTTACTGCTACTTTGGGTGTAAATACAATCGCAGTCGTTTTTTTATGTTGTTATTTTTATCGTACATTAATGTCGCCTCGCGTTTTTTTTATGCCACAAATTTTATTTTATTTTATTTTTATATATCACAAAATCCACAGATCTTAGGGAAAAAAATACATATCAATGCTTATTTGCTCCATACATCCAATAACCGGACCAAACTCTAATGTTCCCACTGCAGGGACACCGGCCTACTCTCGATAATTGAGATTGAAAGGGCTCTGATCTACCACGGGAGCCCAATCCGAATTGGTAGATGTCACATGTAGTCGAATTTTTGGTTCTAAGACATGCCGGTTTCCTCGCGATGTTTTCCGTCACCGTTTTGAGAACGTGGTATTGCGCACATAATTTTTTTCAAGTGAAAAAACTCATTGGTGCACGTGTGGGTTTGAACCAGCAACCTTCAGATTGAAAGTCGGCGTCTATGTCCCTGGGCCACCCCGCTCTCCAATAACGGATGTCCTATATACATATTTTACTTATAAAGAGAGCAGATAGTATTGTAGAAAGTTAGTAAGACTATATAGTAAAAGGTATTAAGTAAATACTCTTGTTAAACTGGGGGGTTCGTAAAACTATTAACTTGTATCCAAACATCACTTAATTTCAAATATCCTTGACATGTAAGTTTCCTCGTACAAAGTAATTATTATTCTTCGTCGTGTGAACATCCGAGAAACTACAAGAGGTAATAAACTAGAGAAGAGAAAGTAACAATACTTCTCGGCAGTATTTTATGAATGGCATTGTTGTTGAAGTTAATATAAACTGATGTAAAAATCGTGAAATTCAAATATATATTCAACATTAGGAGAAATACCTTCTTTTCTTTGTGATTTAGTAAAACAAAATGAAGGAGGTTCATAATCAATTCAGCTGCATTCTTTTGTAAGTTTCTTCCTATATTATTTATTATACATTTTATTATCGAACAAAAAGTTTAAAATTAATATAAATAATGAAATTATTATAATAAAGGTTGAAAGTATTGAAGTAAGTTTTTCGATCTTAAAACCAGTCATATGTCAAGGCAAACACATAATGTTTTCATTATATTTCAAAAATAGGACTATGCGATATCTTCGCATTCCATTTGGTTCCCTACAACAGGTTTTTTTTAGAATAGTTAATTAAAATAATGAGTATGAATGAATGAATGGAATGAATGAATGGAATGAATGAATGGAATGAATGAATGAATGGAATGAATGAATGGAATGAATGAATGAATGGAATGAATGAATGGAATGAATGAATGGAATGAATGAATGGAATGAATGAATGGAATGAATGGAATGAATGAATGGAATGAATGAATGAAAGGAATGAATGAATGGAATGAATGAATGAATGGAATGAATGAATGGAATGAATGAATGGAATGAATGAATGGAATGAATGAATGGAATGAATGAATGGAATGAATGAATGGAATGAATGAATGGAATGAATGAATGAATGGAATGAATGAATGGAATGAATGAATGGAATGAATGAATGGAATGAATGAATGGAATGAATGAATGGAATGAATGAATGGAATGAATGAATGGAATGAATGAATGGAATGAATGAATGGAATGAATGAATGGAATGAATGAATGAATGGAATGAATGAATGGAATGAATGAATGGAATGAATGAATGGAATGAATGAATGGAATGAATGAATGGAATGAATGAATGGAATGAATGGAATGAATGAATGGAATGAATGAATGGAATGAATGAATGAATGGAATGAATGAATGGAATGAATGAATGGAATGAATGAATGGAATGAATGAATGGAATGAATGGAATGAATGAATGGAATGAATGAATGAATGGAATGAATGAATGGAATGAATGAATGAATGGAATGAATGAATGGAATGAATGAATGGAATGAATGAATGGAATGAATGAATGGAATGAATGAATGGAATGAATGAATGGAATGAATGAATGGAATGAATGAATGGAATGAATGAATGAATGGAATGAATGAATGAATGGAATGAATGAATGGAATGAATGAATGAATGGAATGAATGAATGGAATGAATGAATGGAATGAATGAATGGAATGAATGAATGGAATGAATGAATGAATGGAATGAATGAATGAATGGAATGAATGAATGGAATGAATGAATGGAATGAATGAATGGAATGAATGAATGGAATGAATGAATGGAATGAATCTTGGGGAATGAGCCAGAAGATTACGTATTATTTTGGTTTAAGACGACATTCGCTTCGCTGTACAAGTAATGGTTGTGAACTGACCAAACAGCTAATTACTGGAATCAAACAATGATGTTGATTTGCAATGATTTGCATAGCCGCTCAACAAGGTAGGTCAGCTGGTATGCGATCATCCTTTTCACAAACAATACACTGGGTAAGAGAGAATTGGGCTCGCAAATTGAAGGTTCTGTACAATTAATTTAACAATTAAATTCATTGTACAGAACCTTCAATTTGATACTTTTTTTGTTCAATTTGTTCGACCTTCAATTTGATTGATTTTTTTGTTAGAAAGGAAGTATTTTAAAGATTGTCCCGTAAATATTTCTAGATCATCGGCTTTTTGGTACAAAAATTACAGACATCACTTACTGAAATTACAGGCAACATATTGGGTCCAAACCTGAACCTGAAATGTACAGGAACCTTTGAACGCACGGCTCATTTTAAGCTGGCGTGCGTTCTTTATCATATAGGCTTAATGGATAGGCCTATTATTAAAAGCAGGTGTAAGTTTTTCAGTTGTAGTGATAAATTACCATTGTTTACCAACGTTTATAAAATTTAGGGGGGCCAAGTTGCTCGCGTCCGTAGGTGTGTACCCTTTGATTAACTACACGTACCCCCTGGGTGGTACTAAAGGAGAAACCAAAAGTAGAACTTGTGCCAAGTTCGTCCGGGGAGGTACTGCCACCACACCTGGAATCTGCCGCCAAGCAATAGTGCTCGCATTACTGTGTTCCGGTCGAAGGATGTGGGTGAAATCACATGCGCATGAGATGTATCATCCCGCATCGGGTGATGGACGTAGCAGGATGAATGCAACTCAGTGTAAGATCCACATCTTATACTGAGTCGCATTACTGTTGTCATGGGCGGGGATCGCCACTTACCACCAGGTGGGCCCTCAGCTCGTTCCGTCACTTTTTCACATAAATAAGAGAATAGTTAGTCTGTAGGGATTGCAATCGCGAACTATACTTTGACTAGCTTACCAGGCAAATAAACATTTTAGGCTTAGTTATCTTAATATATATAAATTACGTATCACGATGTTTGTCCGCGATGGACTCCTAAACTACTTAACCGATTTTAATCAAATTTGTACACCGTGTGCAGTTTGATCCAACTTGAAAGATAGGATAGCTCACATCTCAATTTATGATCGCAATATTATTTTATTGCAAATTATAATATCATATGATAAAAACGTTAGCCACAGCAACGCAGCTAGTAACTATATATTTTCTTTTATAACTGGAGTTGAAGGAGTGGAGCACTTAAAAACAAAACGAGTGCATGATTCCAACTGTAAACAAAACAATTGTCATAGGTTGTAATCAGAAGAACAGGCTGCTTTCCACGCGCCCTTGATATTTTTCCACCACAACACATAACCTCAAGGTCTTTGTAATTCATCAGACCCTCATTACAAGTAACTATAGTTGTTAGTTGATGTAGTGCCGGTAATTTTGTAAATAAACATATATTACGGTTAAGAAACGTGGTGGAAAATCCTATGGCTATCTAGCAATTTAAGACTTCATTATCTAATAAAGACGTAAGTTGCTGTTTTAACCGACTTCAAAAAGGAGGAAGTTATCAATTCGGATGTTTATATTATTTTTTTATATATGTGTGTATGCGACGACTTGCGCAAGGTGGCTGGTAAGAAGTGGTTAAGAAGAACAGAAGATCGGGCTCAGTGGCGCTTACTAGGAGAGGCCTATGTCCAGCAGTGGACATTTATAGGCTGATGATGATGATGAAGTGTGTAAATAAAAAAAAAACCCCAGGCACAGATTTAAAAACTAGTTTTGAAGTAACACTAATTTTAACCTACAGCAATTATCGAATTCGCTTCAATAAATGAGGATGAATGGGCTTTGATCTACCACGGGAGCTCAATCCGGAATGTTTAATGTAACAAGACTTCAATATTACACATATTCAAATATGGGGGGTGCAGTTGCTCGCGACCGTAGGTGAGTTACCCTTAGATTCCCTACACATACCTCCTGGGTGGTGCTAAAGGAGCAACCAAAAGTAGCAATAGAACTTGTGCCAAGTTCGTCCGGAGAGGTACTGCCACCACATCTGGAATCTGCCACCAAGCAGTAGTGGTTGCATTACTGTGTTCCGGTGGAAAGGTGTGACTGGCGGTGAAATCACATGCGCATGAGACATATCATCCCCGTCTCGGGTGACGGATGCAGCAGGATGAAAGCGACTCAGTAAATCAGATTTGGATCTCATACTGAGTCGCACGCATTTGTCTAGAACGAGGGTCACCACTTACCATCTGGTGGGCCCTCAGCTCGTTCCGTCACTTATTCACATTTATCATTATATATTGAATAGACTTCGAATAAAACTAAACTAGAATCAATGTGTTTGTTTGTTGATCTACATTCGACTTTTGTCGAGTTCAATACTATGAAATGGAACAATGATTAGGTAAATGAATTACGTTTGTTTCATTGTACCTTTGTACCGTACCGTACCGTACCAGCCTCTAATGTTCCCACTGCAGGGACACCGGCCTACTCTCGATAATTGAGAGTGAATGGGCTCTGATCTACCACGGGAGCCCAATCCGGATTGGTAGATGTCACATGTCGTCGAATTTTTGGTTCTAAGACATGCCGGTTTCCTCACGATGTTTTCCGTCACCGTTTCGAGAACGTGGTATTGCGGACATAAATTTTTTCAAGTGAAAAAACTCATTGGTGCACGTGTGGGTTTGAACCAGCAACCTTCAGATTGAAAGTCGGCGTCTATGCCCCTGGGCCACCACGCTCTTTTACCTTTGTAATAAACGCGAACTTCGAATGTGAATGAAACTATTGTGCTATAGAAATTGTTACTATGAAAGTGAAAATTTGACAATAACACAGCATTTAATTAGAAATGGGTATAGGCAAAATATGTTTTGTTTTAGTTTAGGTTAGAAACACCATAAAATAATATCAACCACACAACGAAGATAGTTCGAGACCAAATTGATTATTTGCTACTGTGGCGCAACGACCCAAAGTGGATCCAGGATCCCCGAACCCGACTTTTTAAATGTATAATACTATTTTGTATTAATAATTTTGATGTCATGATGACCATTTTAATTGTTTTTTTTTTTTTTTTTTTTTTTAATTTTTTTTAATTTTAATACGGCTTCGTGGCTTAGTTGGTAGTAGCCCTGCCTTCGAAGTGAAGGGTCTTGGGTTCAATTCACGGCCGGGGCCGTGAATTGAAAAAAAGTTTGTTCTCGGGTCTTGAGTGTCTATTAACGTTTAAAAAAATACAACTAGGTCGACACAATAAACACGCCATACAAACTACAAATAAATAAACACACAAATAAAACAAATTTTGTCCATAGTGGTAGCAGTAGAACTTGTGCAAAGTTCGTCCGGAGGGGTACTGCCACCACACATGGAATCTGCCGCCAAGCAGTAGTGCTCGCATTACTGTGTTCCGGTGGAAGGGTGTGGCTGCCGGTGAAATCACATGCGCATGAGACGTTCGCAGCAGGATGAATGCGACTCAGTTTAAGATCCAAATCTTATATTGAGTCGTATTACTGTAGTTATGGGCGGGGGTCACCACTTACCACCAGGTGGGCCCTAAGCTAGTTCAATCACAAATTTACATTAAAAAAAGATTGAAAAATTCGCTTGACGTCACTGGCAAAGAATACTAAACATAAAACCGTCGGTATACGGATTCCAAGCCGTATCTTAATAACATTTAAATTTAAGTGTTCAAGAAGATAGCACTATCATTAATATCTGTAATTCCCCTGACTGAGCTAGTAAGTGCTGCCGTGATAGTTATGCAACGCTGCAGGCGTCATCTCTTACCGCTTGAAACCAGAAGAAATATATACGTAACTAGCGACCCGCCCCGGCTTTGCACGGTTAGCAAAGCATCAGTGTCGTATCAGAAACTACCCGTGCGAAGCCAGGGTGAGTTACTAGTGTTATACATATAAACTTTCCTCTTGAATCACTCTATCTATTAAAAAAAACCGCATCAAAATCCGTTGCGTAGTTTTAAAGATTTAAGCATACATAGGGATATAGGGACAGAGAAAGCGATTTTGTTTTATACTATGTAGTAATAGTGACTTTGTTTTAGGATAAAATAAATAAATATTCATAGGCATTTCTTAATAGCCTCAAACTGAGCATATCTTGTTCTATATATATATATATATATATATATATATATTAATATTATAAATGAGAAAATGAGTTTATTTATTAGTTAGTTACGCTTTGACGGATGAACCGCTGATTGGATTTAAAAAAACTTTCACTAATGGAAAGCGACAAGCAACGACTAACATAGGCTATATTTTATCCTTGTATTCCCACAGGAACGGGAACTACGCAGGTGAAACCGCGGGGTGGTAGTGGTTTATTTCTCTTTCTAGCCTATTGTGGCCCTGCGCAGCTTAAAACTACGTTATTATAAACGTGTTATTAAAGACGGGTCGAGTTAATTAATAACCACGCTTTTCACCTTGATCACAGATTAAAATATGCTAGATACAGTTTAAGGAATTGAAACGTATTTATAATCTATGTTACACGAGCGGTGCATATCACGTACGATCGAAACACAAGATACGAGGAAATGCTGACTGCCATTGTGACTAGCTCTTGCCTGCGACAATGTCCATCAAAACTTTTACTTACATCGTAATCTCCATACATTACAAACATACATACATACTAACAATATAAATGCGAATATCAAATAGTTTTTTACACTTTTACGCCTAAAAACGTAAATAAACGTTTACACACTTATACGAGTACTCCTGCACTAGGATTCCCTGTGTCGCAGATTGACATCTGAAACGAAACACGAGACAATCGCAAAAGAACTGAGAATAAACTTAATGCTGAGAATAAACTAACACAAAGTGTGTCCCAGCCGGGAATTGAACCCCGGACCCGAAACTTCGAACGCAGTTTAAAAATAATGTAACAGCACTGAGTTGAACAATGGAGACTTTAATGGTTAGTTTTACAAACTTTTGTTTCATAATCAAACTTTTTTATCGGCGTAATATCTCCGACATCAGAGTTGGCCACTCACTCACACGAAAGAAGAAGACCACAGACAACAATATGTTTATCTGTGGTTCTACTGATACTTTACACCAATGTTTTATAGGTACTGCCACCACATCTGGAATCTGCCGCCAAGCAGTAGTGGTTGCATTGCTGTGTTACTGTAGTCATGGGCGAGGGTCACGACGTACCATCAGGTGGGCCCTCAGCTCGTTCCGTCACACAATCACATAAAAAAAAAAACTATGAGTTATTTGACTCAGACAGACAGACGATCTAATTATATTGTCTATCGGTTTCAGCTGGCTCACAAATGCAAACTCATTATTTCTCGAGTCAGCTGATTATAAGTAAAGTAATGGTTAGTAACTATGTAGCGAAACTAAGCATATTGCACACTTGTGTGGCACATTTTTCATACTCTCATAGCCACTGGGATTCCCTGTATAACAGGTGGCACGGAGCAACACAGAAACACACGACAAATACAAAACCCGAGAGCAAACTTCACGCTCATCACACAAGGTCTGTCCCGGCCGGGAATCAAAACCGGCACCCTTCGCTTCGAAGGCAGGGCCTATGAAGCCACGGAATTGCAAAAATACCATAGTAAAAAGCCATAGGTACCTTAGTTGTCCCGAGTTTTCAATCCTGAGGTCAATATCGTATATATTTTTTAATAATCTTTAGCAAACATTACGAACATAATCGTATAAAAAAATAACTATCCAGGCCTTCTCAAGTTGTTTTGTGTTTCTGTGTTTGTCCATGCCACCTGCGACACAAAGAATTCTAGTGTCGGAGTATGAGCGTGTAATTTTTTTTTAAACTCGTTTACATAAACTATTGGTTAAAAATTACAGCTGAATATCAAATTGTCTGTTTCCGATTCCAATTTGCAACATTTAAGCTTTTGATTATGTTTTTATATTGTATAATGCGTAGGTACTATATTAGTTGCAAATTAATTAATTAATTAATTAAAACGAAAAAACAATCTAATGTGTAATCAACTTTACCGGATGAGTTTTGGATGCAAGCTAGCAATTACTATTTTTAGAAAAAAATACCTGACTCAAATTAGGTTCAAATAGTTTACACTTATTTTGTGGCATCAATTATATTTTATATTTTATATAATTGACGTAATAAATGCCTGATCTACATCTATGTAAATTACATTACATACATATGTATGTAAATTATCGTCTTTTCTCTACCAGAATACGCATACTTTTAACTATAAACCTTCTATCTAAATGTTAAATGATGGTGAAAACAGCGAGAGTCCGTTGCGAGGTTTAGGAGTTGACAGACAGACGCGGAAAACGACTTTGTTTTACACTATGTACAGATATCTATGTGATGTATGTATTCATATTTTTAAGAATTCGAACAAAGTAAAGATTTTTAAATGTGATTTTAACCTTCGAAGCATAAGTTAAACCAATAAAAATTACCAAACAAATAAGTCAAGTAATTTTTCGCCCAGCCCATCGTCGATGGGAGATCATTTAGTCACCTTTGCTAAAGCCTTAAAGCGCTTCCATGCTTCTGAGGGCACTTTAAGATATCAGTCTATCTTCAAACTTAAATAAACACGAGTATACGGGCATCTCAACAGTTTAATACTACGTTTGAATGTTTAGAAATAGCCCCCGTTCGACATTTGTCCCGGGAATCGAACCCGTGATTGATAGGTTGCGGATTCAGTTCAATAAACTAAGCAGAGTTCAACAAAAATTGCATTGGTACTTCGATGAGTTTCGCAGAGCAAGGAGCGCACTGAGTAGAGACGAAATAATTTTAGTTAGTGTTGGAACAGACGTAAACTTAATAAATTAACATTACTGTACTGTACCAGCCTCTAATGTTCCCACTGCAGGGACACCGGCCTACTCTCGATAATTGAGAGTGAATGGGCTCTGATCTACCACGGGAGCCCAATCCGGATTGGTAGATGTCACATGTCGTCGAATTTTTGGTTCTAAGACATGCTGGTTTCCTCACGATGTTTTCCGTCACCGTGGCATTGCGCATATAAATTTTTCAAGTGACAATCTCATTGGTGCACGTGTGGGTTGAACCAGCGATCTTCAGATTGAAAGTCGGCGTCTATGCCCGTAGGCCACCACGCTCAGTATAAATAACATTAGCTTAAACATAAAACTGACTGTAATTTGACATGTGCATGTAACGTGCCTAAGGAGCTCCTGTGACACGTTATACGCTCATGAATATGTTTACTTGTGTGTGTAAAATTTGACGTGTCGAAACGATACTTGAGATCTAAAGGAATAAATGAGTTTGAGTTTGAGTTAATTCAGTCTGCAAACCATACAAATTCTTCGAAAAGAGCTCATATTCCGACCAAACTTTAAAAAAAGAAGATGATCTCAATTCTGTGGTTATTTTTGTTTGCTTCCGTAGGTGTGTACGATTTGATTCCCAACACGTACCCCCTGGGTGGTGCTAAAGGAACAATTAAAAGTAGCAGTAGAACTGCAGCCAAGCAGTAGGTAGTGCTCGCATTTTTGTATTCCAGTGGGAGGTGAAATCACATGCGCATAAGACATGTCAACCCCGCCTCAGGTGATGGACGCAGCAGGATGAATGCAACTCAGTGTATCTACATCTGGTACCGAGTCGCATTAGTTTTCATGGGCGGGAGTCGCCACTTACCACCAGGTAGGCCCTCAGCTCGTTCCCTCACTTATACTGATAAAAAAGCGATTTATTCACTTATTGTGAACCCATTTGGGTGCCTATTTTTAACTAGATAGATAAGAGACGAGAGCGTGGCAGCTCAGGGGCATTGACGCCGACTTTCAATCTGGATTGCTGGTTCAAACCCACGCGTGCACCAATGAGTTTTTTCACTTGAAAAAATCTATGTGCGCAGTACCACGTTCTCAAAACGGTGACGGAAAACATCGTGAGGAAACCGGCATGTCTTAGAACCAAAAATTTAGCTGCAGTGGGAACATTAGAGGCCATGTTGGAGGTACCAATGTGATCTCTTAGAAATTTCATGAAGAAATTCGAACCCTTAACGCCCAAAATAAGTGATGAAAGTAAGAAGTCGGTTTTTTAAGTCACTCTTTTGAAGTACACAAATTATCATTTAACCCAGTTCAACTATTTAATCTGATTAATCTAGTTATTAATCTATATTTGGTGTTTTTAATATTATTAAACAACTTCAAAATAAGATAAGATGTCAAGATTATCAAGATAAGATGTTCTGATTTAGTTTGTATGTATAATACGCAATATCTTCGCTAATTGTGAGCCTATTTAGATTTTGTTTTCATTGGAAAGGATGGAACTTTTATAAAAAATACAACTAAAGGATGAAATCTATCTACCAATCTAAGGGTAAAAAATAGAGGATGAAATTATATCGCAAAGTAAGTATGTTAATTTGATTTTAAATATTATCATGGTAATGATATGTTAAGGAAATCTGCATATACATAATTTAGCCATATTCAATAGAAATAGAAATATAATGTATTGTTGACCGTGTTTTTACAAAAGGTGCATAAAATATAAGTACAACACACCAACCTTTTCACACGTAAAATATTTCAATAGTAAAAATACAATTTTAACTAATTTACCCTAAAAAAGTATTATATTCTAAGATAGAAATAAAAAAACCAACTAAGTTGGCATTAAAATATAAATCATTAAATAAATAAGAATAAATATACAATTTAAACAAATTCAGCTTACAAAGTATCCTATTTTAAACATAAAACAAAACAACAATATAATAACAACTAAGTAAGTAGATAGATATTAAAAACATTAATGATTAAAGTATTGCAATGTGTAAAATACTTTAATAAAGGTTCTGAAGACACCGTAGAACCTGCGTAGAACATAGGAACATGCCAACTACAAGCAACGAAAACGACATTAGTATTTTCTCTTATTTCACACACAGAGCACCATGTTGCCCCATACTAAGCATAGCTTGTACTATGGGAACTAGATAACTGATAGAATACTCACGTTTTTTTTGCGTATGCATTATCTGTGGCACATATGCCGACATACAATCTGAAGGTCGCTGGTTCAAACCCAACGAGATTTTCACTTGAAAAATTGATGTGCGCAATACCACACTCTCGAAACGGTGACGAAAAACATCGTGAGGAAACCGGCATGTCTTAGAATCAAAAATTTGAAGACATGTGACGTCTACCGATCCAATTTGGGCTTCCCTGGTAGATCTAAGCCTATTCATTTTCAATTGTCATGAGTAGGCCGGTATCCTTGCAGTGCGAACATTAGAGGCTGGTACGGATCTATTTATACGTATTAAAACCCCGATACAGAACAAATATCAATAAACGTCGCACAACTGCTTGTGCTTGGGTGGGAATTGAACCCACGACCTAACCATTGAGGCTTGTCAACAATATTTCGTCATGAATATTTCGTAGCATCTCCGTAGCGGCACAAATAAACAGATTCTCGCTCTGCGTTCAAGACTACCAAACAAACATTCCTTGTAAACATTGGCCGTGTGTATAGGATCAGTTCACTGACCCATGTGATGAGATTTGGACATCACAACAAAGATCAGACGGAATTCACGCGAAAAAATAACAGCCGTGCCTTCTTTTCATTTGGTTAAGCATGCCAAGATTACAGATCATCAAGTTAGATAGACCATTCCTATTTCTTGTAAAAAATTCTTGTTTAAGTTGTGACGGAACTAGCTTAGGGCCCAGCTGATGGTAAGTGGCGAGCCCCCATAACAACAGTAATGCGACTCAGTATAAGATTTGGATCTTATACTGAGTCGCACTCATCCTGCGTCCATCATCCGAGACGGGGTTAATAGGTCTCATGCGCATGTGATTTCACCGGTAGCCACACCCTTCCACCGGAACACAGTAATGAGAGCACTGCTTGGCGGCAGATTCTAGATATCATCCAATAGCACTTACCACCAGGTGGGTTTCGCGTTCCGTTACTTAACCAAATAAAATAAAACATCTCAAATAATGCCCAACGCGCTTAAAGAAGTTTTAACTTGGATCCACAAAAAAAACACAATGATCTTACAATCAACAACAACGTTAATACACTCATACTTCTGCACTAGGATTCCCTGTGTCGCAGACGGCATGGACAAACACCCAAGACCCGAGAACAAACTTCATGCTAACCACACAAAGTGTGCCCCGGCCGGAAATCGAACCCGGGACCCCTTGCTTCGAAGACAGGGCTACTACCAACTAAGCCACTGAGCCGTCTAATCAATATTTATGTTCTTGTAATTAATGCGGACATTATCGGCATTCAATTCTTCGAATGGTTTTGTTTGAATCTCTAATTAACCCGCATTCAGAAATAGGCTAAAGAGAATCATGGGCGACTTTACAGGTCAGCAATGAGAACGCGTAAATTAAATTACTATCGGAATGTAGGTACATCGGAATTTATTGGTTGATCTGCATTAGTTTTATGATGAAAGTGATAAACAGGTTAAATCATTACATCATCAGGTTATAAAACAATGTGATTTTTTATACGTTCAAAGTGAAGAGTCCGTATCAGCCACTATCGTGCCACTGCAGGGACACCGGCTTACTCCCGATAATTGAGAGTGAACGGGCTTAGATCTTCCCCGGGAGCCCAAGCCTGATTCGTAGATGTCACATTTCTTCGAATTTTTGGTTCTAAGACATGCCGATGTTTTCCTTCACCGTTTCGAGGATGTGGTATTATTGCGCACCTTACCTACAGGTTATAAAACAATATGAGTTTTATTACAAAACAATAACAAAATTGTTGGAAGTATAAAGAAGGAAAGAGGCCTTTTCTTAGCAGAGGTATCAAATAGGCTATGAAACTATGAAACATGGAGATTTAAAGACTGAAAAATCTTTATTATGTAATTATTTTTTCATCTCTATATACAAAAATTAATGCCTATTACACTATCACGCGTGAACGTCTAAACCAATTTTACTATAATAATTATATTTTTGTTGTGTTTGTTTTTGTCAGGAAAAGGTTCTTACGATAGAAAAAAATAAGAAAATTGAGCAGAAACAATTACTTAACTCCACAGGAAAGTCGCGGGGAACAGCTAGTTACTTATAAAAATATAATTGTTGCTGGCACATGCGACAAAAGAATTAACATAAGTGGTCTAAATTGCAGGTTTACATAATTTAATACGAACAGTCCATATAATTATTTCTCAATTTAATTGTCTATTGTTACAAACTAGTTCCTGTGTTGACTTCCGGTGTCACTAATTGTTTACCTGTCCAGGACTAATAACGGAAGTGTTTTTTTTTCTAGGATAAGGAAAAAAAAGCTATTGTATTGATTTCTTGCCTGTGATGGTGATATTAAATCAGGTTTTGCGCGACGCATTAAAAACAGGTATATTGGTTATTAGATCCTCGGGTACGGATGGATTTAAGATGCACATCTGCATCGAATTTCCACAACAAGGTCTACTGCTACTTTTTGTTTCTCCTTTAACACTATTTTATATTTACAAAAATAATGTTCGTTACGGACGCCCGGCAGATGTGACATGACGGTATATGAAGCGTCATGCCGTTTGTCGTCACGGCATACTACTCGGTTTATTTTACAACAAGCTTATTTTGGTGATTGGTGGCGCTATGTGAAATTTCCATGAATATTTATAATTTTTTAATTTACAAATTTTTTATTTATTAAAAATATGAATGATCGAAAATGGTCCGAAATATTTTCTTTGTCAATTTATTTTTCAGGACTTCAAAATAACGCGTGTGTAAAATACGGGACCTCATTGTCCCGTAAGACAACAATTTAAATACTTACTACAAATACAATTGAAACTATTTACAAAATTATTGTTTTTTTGCAGGATAGTTACGCCATTTTGGTCAGTTTTGGTCGTGATAAAAATCTATCAATTAGGCCAGTTTGCACCGCTTTATCGATCTTAAATATTCACTCCACACACACTCTATAAATATGCGATAAACATTTTCGATCACTGCTGGTCATAAATCGTCGACATGAATTATCTTCAAGCTAAATAAATCCTTTTTCGTATGAAAAAAGGATTTACTTTGAATAAAGTAGCGGTTACGAAGTTATACTTTATCTGTGCCCCAACCGAGGCTCTTTCGTCATGTGGCCAGCGTTGCGTTGCGCGTCGGAACGCGTGACCCCGCGTGACGTCGCGGAGCAGTCCGACGCGTGTTAGAGCGAGACAAACCTATACAAAACCCGTCCGTCGTGTTGCGTCGCCCGCCGAAACAAGCAGACGTCGCGTCAGTTGGCGTCTGTCAGTCTAGCAAACTAGTGTTTTGAGCGTGTCATTGGAAATTATACTAAACAGCATTATTTTTGTTTTAATGCGAGAAATATTCGCACTGTTTTCTTTTGAAAATGAAGCGAGAGTTAATTGCTCTGATAAAGAAACATGAAGTATTGTATAATACAACGTTGGCTGACTACAAAGATGCGGCAACGAGAATTGCAGCATGGGAACAGATTTCAGCAAAAATGAACATGTCCAGTAAGTTATGTCTAGGTATTATAAACTACCCAAATACTCATCGATATAACTCGTAGGAACATCTAATATTTTTCAGTAAGTTCTAGCTTATTTTGAGCTGATGTAAAACGAGTTCCTTTAAATGTAGGAGAGCAATGTCATATTGCGTGTGGTGGTGTAACAAGGATGGTCATAGGTTGACGTTCGAAGCGGCAACGCCACGCACCCTGCCATGTGTCGCAACGTCGCGTTCGCCGTGACGTCACAATCGCGGGATTCTGAAGTTGATTGTTATTGAATACGCTGATAAGTTATCGCTGTTACGTGACGTTAAAGAATACGAGGTAATTATCGATTTGATTTCAGTCGACGACTGCAAAATGGAATGGAGCAAACTTCGAAACTGCTACATCAACGCCCTCAAGCGGCGAAACAGCCTCATGAGCCGAGGTCGCATTCTTCCTCCCTGGCTTTACGAAACAGAGATGAACTTTATAAAACCATTCGTCAAGATTGGAGAGTCATACGGCTTCCTACCAGAGGTAGACTACGATTCTGACGCCTTATCAGAGTCGAACAAAGAAGCTTTAGCCGCAACTGTCGAAAGATTAACATATGGACACAACGAAGACTACACGATACCTGTTGAAGAATACAAGGATGATTCATACAAAATATTAAAGAATAATCAAGACATTGTGAACGGTATGGACGAGGTCGACCTGTTCTTTCTCGGTCTCAGTCAGACGTTTAAAAAATTACCTAAGTTAGAGCAGTGTAGACTGAAGATGGAAATTTTCAAGACTTTGAACGAAGCTGAGATGAAGCACTTGGAAAGTCAGAGGAAAAGGAAGACCCCGAAACGGTCGAGCAGCACTGAATAGAGTTAATGATTGTATGAGATAGAGTAAGGCAAAAAGTTAGAGTTATTGTGCGGAATAAAACCCTATCAAATTTTTAAGGACTTCAAAAATCAGGGGATCCTAATTTGGCTGTATCTTTTTTGTGTTTTGAAACCTCCTGCGAATAAAGAGGGGTGTTTGTAGTTAGGTATAAGTTTGTAGTGTAGGTATCTGTCTATCTGTAGCATCGTATCTCCCGAACGAATGGACCATTCGTGGGGATGTTGATACGGTTTTTTCGGTTTGAAATATGACGTGATCGAGATGGTTCTAAGTTATAATTTATGAAGAATTGTTCAGCCGTTGGAAGATCATCAGCTCATTACCAATACATCAAGTTGGGGGATTTGAATGTTTCGTAAAATAAACTTGTTATGCTATATCTTCATCAATTGTGGACTCATTTGGATATTTTTTTTATTTGGGGTGTACCGAGAAGGTCCCACGGAAGTGTCATGAAAAAATTCACCTTTAGGGGCGAGAAATACTCCATGAAACTATTGAAGTAGGTAAATTTCAAATAAAATGAGTCACTTAATACATCAAAAATGTATCGACGCGTGTTAGTAATTATTGTTTGAATAAATTTTATTTTGGGTGTGTCAAAGTATTTTTTAAGGAAAGTGTTCGCCTTGTTCTTAGCAGGAGAATAGTTGCGCTAGCTCACCACTTGTCATGACTTCGTTCTCATGATAGCATAACCCTGTAAAAGTGGGCAACTAAGGCTCTGCAATTACCATTCCGAGGGAAAAAGTGTTTATTGATGTGTTTGTGTTCCAAGATTCAAGCGAAAAAATACCGTGTGGCAGCGACAAAGTTTAATCCAGAACGTACTAGTGAAAAATATGGACTAGCGCAATCTATACCAGCAAAATCCGACGATACGGTCCAAATTCTACATTATCTTGGATGGTCAGGACGGACCATCGTACTGTCTGGAACCCGTTAAAATATTTTTGCAATGACAGTAAAAATGTAATTATTACCATGAAGTTTTTCTTTTTAAAAAGCGCCTTATAATATATAATGTAGTAAATAAGGGCTAGACTAAGTGGAACCACGTTATTGTTACTTATTTATTATAGAAAATATATGATTTCATTCACGCGAAACTCGTCAATTGTATTTTTAGCGGATATCTTGATTATACCAATACCAAGCGCTAGGTCAAGATATTGCATGTTTTCTTATTTTGCCTTATTATTGTTGACCGTAAAGAAAAAGCTTCCCGTGGAACATAAATTCTCACTACTGTGTAAAATGTCAGGCGGAGTAAAGAATGGATTCAATTACTGAGAAGATACTCCGAACGCTCGATGCGCAAAGAATAATAAACAGAAGGGATGCATACGAGCGTGGTGGCGCAGGGGCACACACGCCGACTTTATCTGAAGGTCGCTGATTCAAACCCACACGTGCACCAATGAGTTTTTGCACTTGAAAAATTTATGTGCGCAATACCACGTTCTCGGTGACGGAAAACATCATGAGGAAACCGGCATGAAGAACGGGTCTTAGAATCGACTTGTGACGAAAAAGAGTTTTTAAGTTCATAGTGTGTATCTCTCTATGACATCATAACTTCTGAATGTATGAAACGATTTTGATACGGTTCCTAGTTCTTAGTTCTTAGATCATTACCATTACATCAAGACAGAGGGTTTCACATTTTGCGTAAAATGAACTTGTTGTTCGCTTAAGTATAATATTGCTAGTGCAGGATTTTCATAAAAAATATTGAGTTTTCTGTATTTTATTCTTTGCCCGTGCCAAGCAACACATTTGTAATTGATATAAATATTGGTATGTTCGTCCTCGTTTTTACAATACAACACAATGAGTTGAAAATACAATTTTTTATTCGTAATTTTCTTTTAACTCAACTACGGCGAAGCCAAAGCGGGGTTATGATTTCCGTATGTTGGTATTTTCATCTGTTCCCGTATTAATTTTTAATTACTTAAAATTATTTGACTAATGAGGTGTCGATAGAAGTGTCTTGATAGTCCACTGATTATCAAATTATTATTCAAAGTCATAGCGATTTTCACGCTGTTGTTGTCTCTTGCGTCTGTAATTTCACCGGTTCTCGCCACCAAGCAGTGGTGCACATGAGTTGCTGTGTTCCCGTGAAAGGATGAATTGTTGTGGTCCCGTGGAAAAATGAATTGCTGTGTTCCCGTGCAAGGTTGAATTACTGTGTTTCTGTGGAAAAATGAATTGCTGTGTTCCCGTGCAAGGTTGCATTGTTGTGTGCCTGTGGAAAAATTAATTGCTGTGTTCCCGTGCAAGGTTAAATTGCTATGTTCTTGTGGAAAATTGAATTGCTGTGTTCCCGTGCAAGGTTGAATTGCTGTGTTCCTGGGAAAAATGAATTGCTGTGTTCCTGTGGAAGATTGAATTGCTGTGTTCCCGTTGAAGGTTAAAACGCAGTGTTTCTGTAGAAGGTTAAATTGCAGTATTTCTGTGGAAGAGTGTGGACGCCGGTAAAATTACACGCACTAAAAGAGTAATATCTCCGTATCAGAGCGACGGGCGCAACGTGATGAATGGTCTTCTCATACTTTGTTAAGGGAAGGCCTGAGCCCATAGTTTTATTGTTTATGGACGCCGGTAGCCACTCAACATCAGATCAGAGCCGTCTACTCATCCCATTAATACAGATACTTAAAAGAAATTGAGGAAAAGAAAACATTCGTATCATTATGTAAGGGAGTTCGCAAAATGGGTGTCAGGTATCGGCAAGGGCGGCCTTAGATATTGCGAGGCTCCGTGCGATAGATATTGTGAGGCTCCGGGCGATAGATATTTGTGAGGCTCTTGGCGTATGAGGAATGTAGTGAGTTGGAAGTGTACAGGGCTCCTGGTAATCAGTCAGCATCCTCTTAAAGACAGCTGCAGTACATCGAAACAAAATACGGGTTGTTCTGCGAGGGTGCGAGGCCCTACAAAAGCGAGGCGAGACAAAAGCCCTGCTTGCCACCCCCTAGGGCCGCCACTGGGTATCGGTTGAATGACAATGAAAATAACAACCAGGACCTTCCCCTTAGTACAGCGATAATCAAGCTATTTTACGAGGGATTTAACGAGTTTACACAGGGCGTGTGTGAACACTCAATTAGGGACAAGAGGGGGTCAGTAGGTCAGTTTGGTCTCGTATACTCGAGTGACGTACCAACCAATGTCTCAAGGGTAGTTTTTCTTGAAAGAATTAATGAATGAAAATATTTTGTTGTACATCAATACAGAGAAATACAAAAATTACTATTATAGCAGCACCTAGGCATGATTTGCCTAAGTCTTGTTATATTATTAATTATTTTACTTTTTATGTACCAATAAGTGAGAGCGTGGTGGCCCAGGGGCATAAACGCCGACTTTCAATCTGAAGGTTCCTGGTTCAAACCCAAACGTGCACCAATGAGTTTTTTCACTTGAAAAATTTATGTGCACAACACCACGTTCTCGAAACGGTGAAGGAAAACATCTTTAGAAAACCGGCATGTCTTAGAACCAAAAATTCGACAACATGTGACATCTACCAATCCGGATTGGGCTTCTGTGGTAGATCTGAGCCCTTTCACTCTCAATTATAGAGCGTAGGCCGGTGTCCCTGCAGTGGGAACATTAGAGGCTGGTGTGGGCATTGTCTAGACACTTTAGTCGTATAAAAAATAATATAAACAGACGAGCAAGTGATGTTGTTTTCTAATGGAAATAACGAATGTTATTGATTTGATTTCTGGTTTTAGGTCAAAAAACAAACACCGGGATAAATTTAAACTCGTTTGAATTTCGTAGTATCCCTATACAGTCTCGAACAAGTGGAAAAATATTTGTTTGTAACCTGCTTTCAAAATGGCGGAGGTCCATGATTCGGGTGCGCTTTTTTATGTCTTTGTTGATTGATTTGCTAATTGTGGATTTGGGAGATATTTTTAATTTGAAAGGTACATACACTCTAAATCAGTATTAAAGAGGTATTATAAATATAGGTAATTTTAACACCAAAACCCTAAACATCAAATAGTTACAGTCGCTTCTGAGATAAGCGAATTAAATGTATATACAAGAATTGCTCGTGTAAAGTACATAGATAGATATACTCTTTATTGCACACCAGAAAGAAATAACAATTACAAACAAATTACATAAACAGACAACAAATTGGTAGATGCACAATGGGCTATCACTAAAAGTGATCTCTTCCATACAACCTTTGGATGGATAGGATAGAGAGTAGACGGCGGTGTACACAAGAATATAAAATAAAACGATATAAAACTCATCACGCTTGTTTGTTGTTGTTGCGCTGTCCGTCTACTTATGGTTGACGACGAAGTCAAAACAAAGGAATGCATTATGGGACACCCCGTATTTTGTATCCTTTGCCGTCGGTCATTAACCCGGCTCTTATTTAGGTACAGCTCTGGAAAGTTTTGGTCTGTGACCTAAACAGGGTATTCTCCATTTCGAAGCTATTATCAACTCAGGTCACTCTGGGTCAGGTAGCGCTTTGTTAAGTAAATTCAAGTTTTACTTAAGGTTTTTTTAAGTCAAATAATAAGGCTTATAAGATAATATTATAGACGAAATCAATTGAAGTGCATTTTAAAAAAATATATATATACAACGTTTTTAATTTTTTACAAACAAACTAGAGTTTCCTGTGTCGCAGATGCATGGATAAATACAAAAACACAAGACGAATGCCTAACCCGAGAATAGACTTTATGCTCACCACACAATGTGTGTCACGGCCAGGAATCTTTTTTTATTTATTCTATTAATAGTTGATGGATTAAGACGATAATTGATGGACTAATTCAGTGACTGATTTTAATGCCGAAGCATATCTGTCATGTATTGTACATCAAAAATTTAACTACACGACTGGAAAGCTAAAGGTTCTGAGTGAGGTCTATGACGCATTGCTTGCTAGGGTTTTTGTTACTTGTTACGTAGACGTGTTCACGTAAAATACACGGCCGTGTCCACGACACAGGCCACCTCATTTTTCTTATTGGCAATAGACCTTCGCTTGACCTCAATCTCACCTCTTAAGTGATGATGAGGTCGATGATGGAGCACGAAGGTAGGTAAAAGCCAACTACTCTGTACTTAAAAAGGCCCAAGTTGTTTGCAGGAAAATCTGACAACGGCAAAGTCATTCCTTAGCTATTTGCAATTTGAAAACAGAATCGTAGCATTTCGTTGGAAAAGGTGGTATTTTGACGAGGTAAGAATGGTACTGAGCCGTTCTTCTGCTCGTCCTGAATTGAAAGGGGGCTGGTGGGATTAGGTCGTGCAGTTCTTATGCACAATATCCAAAGTAGAGTCTGTAGAACATCGAAATGCATGCGACTATAGACATATATGTTCTGCTAGTCATTTAGCGCATAATTGAATACTGGTGATTGTATTTTTTTTAAAAACCTATTATTTAAAAGACATCAACGCGCTACTCAATCCTTAATAAGATCTTTCTTATTATATTCTTTATTTTATGTGTATAGCTGTTCCCCGCAATTTTGTCAGCGAGAGCAGTTATTAGTGAAGCGCGTTTTTTGCGCGCTACACTAATTAAAATTATTTTTCTTTTCCTAAAATAAAAGTAGCCTACATTACTTCTAATAACATGAGCTGTCTGCTAGTGAAAGTCTCGTCAAAATCAGTCCAGCCGTTTCGGAGATTAGCCGGAAGAAACAGACAGAATAACAAAAATTAAAAATATGTTTTTTTTTGTTATATGTGCCGTATTTACTTTCAAATGTATACAGTAAAAAGCTGTTAAATTTATTTGTATAGGTAATAAAATGAATTATCTTCTTTGTGAGGATGTTTTCAAAAATTAATCTCCCACAATAAATCTCTCCTTTGTCTGATTACCACCCGGAATCTTTGTATCTCGCGGAAATTACATTAAACATGATTGAATGATGGTATCAGTTAAACATAAGTATGAAGATACCCCTAGGACAGGTATTCTCAAGCCTTTCTTTATTTTTTTTGACGGCTCCATGGCTTAGTTGGTAGCAGCCCTGCCTTCGAAGCGAGGGGTCCCGGGTTCGGTTCCCGGCCGGGGCATACTTTGTTTGGTGAGCATGAAGTTTGTTCTCGGGTCTTGGGTATTTGTCTTGTGTTTCTGTGTTTGTCCATGCCATCTGCGACACAGGGAATCTTAGTGCAGAGGTATGAGTGTGTAAACGTTTATTTAATTAAATAAATATTCATGTTCATTTCACACAGTACCAAGCCCCAGTACTAAGCTTACTATCTAGTTCCCATATGCTTAGTTTGGGGTTAGAAGACAATGTGTGAATTAAAATGAGTATTAATAATAAATAATGCATATCACTATTAACACCTAGACATAGAACAAACATCTGAAAATTTTATAAACCGACTTTAATACTATCATCACTGTTACGGCGGATTTTTCATGAATATTGAATCGGACCTACGTTTAATTGTGTGTGTAAAATTTGACGTGTCCAAACGATCTAAAGGAATAAATGAGTTTGAGTTTGAGTTTGGACCGCTTTGGCGACACACCCTGTCAAATAAAAAAGAATCATGCAAACTGAAACTCAAACTCATTTATTTCTTTAGATCTCAAGTATCGTTTGGAGACGTCAAATTTTACACACACAAGTAAACATATTCATGAGCATATAACGTGTCACAGGAGCTCCTTAGGCACTTTACATACACACAGATATGTCAGATTACAGTCAGTTTCCAAACATACTGTCCAAACATACAAACGAACCCCCTCCTTATTTTGAAGTATGATAAAAAGGTTAACAATTTAATGGTGTGACGTGGTCCGCTTAAATTATGCGCAAACACAATTTTCCATCAGTAGAAATGGGACTGATGTTTATCGAACACGTCAAATACAGGTCAAGTGCGTAATTATTTTTTAACTCTTTCACGCTAGAGTATGCGTCTTCGTCGAGTTCGTCGCCTTTTCTCTTTAATGGTTGTTGCATATGAAACATAACTTTGGAAATATAACTTGTGTGTTTATCGGCAGTAGTATCTGCTCTTTGCCATATCATCCATCAGGCTTCTTAAAAGGACAAAGCCTTTTGAGCGAGCGTGGTAGAAATACAAATTATGTACCCAGAAAATCAAACATGAACAAAGTGTAACCATTTAACTAGACCCTAATTTTGAATAATTTTTATTTTCTTCGCCTTTGTTTTACATTTTTTTATTATTATTATATTATTATAAATATTATTATCATTTTTTTTATTTTTTTATGTTATTGTCAACTACTTCCTACGGGAACCGTACATTTTTCCGGGATAAATAGTAGCCTATGTGCTATTCCAGACTATAATCTATCTCTGTGCCAAATTTCATCCAAGTCCGTTCAGCCGTTCTGGCGTGATTGAGTAACAAACATCCATCCATACATCCAAACATTCGCGTATATAATATAAGTAGGATAGTAGGGTATAAATATTGCATGCCCTTTAGGTAGAAATACATTGGAACTATGATTATGATACCAAAAACTTGTACATACATCTGTTTCGGCAATAAATGAACTTTAACTTCATAAAAAGTGGCAGAGGACATTCTTGAAAATATCGTAGATAGCAAATTTGAGTAAGTTAAAATTACTGATTGGCCATATCATATGTCTAGATCGTAATATTAAGATAATAATAAGATTACATTACTAATGTAAAATGACGAAAAATATCTTCCATTCCATCAGACAAGAATATTTTATTTACTTTGTGTTTCTTTCACATTGTACTTGTAGACTTGTAATTGCTCGCTGCATCAGACCTTGGATCGTAGCTGCGACCAGGTCCACACGGAAGGTGAACGCTCAAATAAAGTGAATCCTCGTTAATTTTCCAAAACGTTCGTGTCTGATTTATGATATTTTGTTTGGGTTCAAGCTATAAATAGCTGTCTTCGTAAATAGCTTCCATTAAATACCCTGTTTGACTGTTTACGATGTGTGAACTTTAAACAAAAACAAAAAACAGATAATTATTTTTAAGACCAAGCCAAAAAGATATAGAATTTTTTTTAATTCTTTAATTTTATTAGACATTCAATAATAGACATAGAATATTATTTCAAAAATATTATATGATTTTATTTTTATTTTCAACTAGCTGCGCCCCACGGCGTTACCAGCAGTAAAAAAAACAATAAGTCATTAAAAAAGTTACTTCGCTTTTTCGGGATAAAAAGTAGTCGTTGTATTAATCCAGGGTATAAGCTATTTTCATAACAAATGTCATCCAAATCCATTCTGCCGTTGACGCGTGAATGACAAACAAACATAGATAGATAGATAGATAATACTTTATTGTACACCAGAAGGTTAACAAAAACATTTAACATAAAAAACAGTACAAAGGGCGGTCTTATCGCTAGTAAGCGATTTCTTCCAGACAACCAAATGGACAGGTTAGCATGGAAATTATATGGGGTATTCAAGTGTACCTACTGAAAAATGAGAAATTTCATAGTTTAGATATTATAATAATATGATAACAAACTTACTGTAATAATAAATAAATATACATATATAAATAAATAATATATAAAATATATATATATATATATATATATATATATCAATAAACATATTTAAATGTAATAACACTGACAAACTTTCGCATTTACTATATTACAATAGTATGGTGATGATTTCATATCCGATTACTGTCCACATCCACGGTAATCAGTATACACGCAGACACGTTTAATGTATCACTGTACGAACGAACATTACAAAAGACAATGAAGAAGTACACATAATAAAGCGAAGAAGTGGCTAACCACAAGAACTGTTCAAATGGATTATATTTCAAAACACGAGGACGATCTACCGACAGGTTACAGAGTGAATATTTACTTACACTCATCATCATCATCATATCAGTTTACAGACATCCGCTGTTGGACATAGGCCTCTCCCATAGACTATGGCGGCCTTAGGGCCTCCGGGCGTTAGATTTTTGTGGGGCACTTGGCGTAAGAGGAATTTAGGTGACTTGGAAGTGTATCTACAGACCTACTGGTAATCAGTCAGCATCCTCTTAAAGACAGCTGCAGTATATCGAAACATAAAACATCACAAAATGTAAAAACCTTTAGTATAAAAGTTTAGGATTCTATGTTGGTTTGAAATAACTTTACGTTTCCAAAAATTTTTAAGCATTTATTAGAAATGAAGATTTTTGAGTCTGCGATTCCGCACCCCTGTCGTGGGTTTGATTCCTCGTCATCATCATCATCATCATCAGCCTATACATGTCCACTGCTGGACATAGGCCTCTCCTAGTAAGCGCCACTGAGCCCGATCTTCGGCACTCCTTAACCACTTCTTACCACTTCCTCGTCATGCATTTGTAATATTATTGTTAAGTATTACCAACTGATACCTATACCCACTTGGGTAATTTTTGCTTACAAAATTACCCGCTGTTATTCTCTAGTGCAAGAAAAATGCTACGTCAGTAGACTTATGACGTTTTTCGACATAGCTTTGATTACCTGTAGAACAAATCTACGATTGTGCAATGGAACGTTGAGATAATTGGTAGAAGAATACTAGATTTGACTTTATGGTAGAAACCCGGGAGAAATAATTTATTTATTCTTATAAAAAGTTCTTTTTAATCGTTTACTCATATTCCTGCACTAGGACTCCATGTGCCGCAGATAGCATGGACAAACACAGAAATACAAGATAAACACTCAAGAACTGAAAAAAAAAATCATACTCACCATACAAAGTGTGTCCCGGCCGGGCCGGCAGGGCCACTACCAACGATGCCACGAAGCCTTTTTTCCGTTTTTTTTTTTGTTTGGAATTAGTACAATTAAATTTGGTTTGGACATACGCTTAAATCTGAAATGTGGGTTTTCACGAAATCTCTTGATTTAAGGAATTCCAAATACAAATTAACGTGAAATTTTTTGGAAAATCTTGCTGCCTATTTAGTCTTCAACTGATCAACAAAATGTCCAATAGCAATGTTCATTAACGGTAAAAGTCAGCGTAAATTCAACCTCAAATCAATCGTCAATGATGGATATGTGAATCGTAAAATAACTTATTGTGGGTATACCCCTGTGGCTTCTCAATCTAGCCATAACATGATGACAATGGGTTACACAAAATACCACACAAATCATTTACGGTCTATTGTGGTCATCTATCAGTTTATTAGCTAATTCAATTAACAATGGTGGCTTAGTTTAACTATTAAAATTTAAACTGAAATCTGACATAAAATGTTTTATGTTTCCCATTTTGTGGTTTCTCGTTACCTACTTATAATTAATTATAAATTCGTCGCGCGCTCTCGATAATCCGCCAGATTCCTTACTCGTATCCGCCATTAAATTAACTTTACACACTCATACTGTGTAAATGTAATTAAATTATTGAATTAGTTTAATTTCATTAAACTCTTTCCTGTGTTGCAGGTCGCATAGACTAACACAGAAACAAATAACAAACACCCAAGCCTTCAACAAACTTAACGCTCATCACTTAAAGTCTGACCCGGCCGGGAATCGAACCTGCGACCCATCGCTTTGTGCAGGCCTAGTAACTACTATTAATTGGCGACAGTATATTAATACATAATAAAATACAAAAATGTTGTTATTAAAATAATAAAAATCTGTATTTTGATAGTCCACTCTGGTTTTGAGGAAAAATCATTTTTTGAAAGAATATATTTTGGCGCCAATTTTTGATGGAAATGAATGAAGCAAAAAGCCACAGAAAAGCATAACATGCAATTTTTCCTTGGCATAGACTAAATTTTTTTTTTTGGTTGTTTTGATTTTTTTATTATACTATACTATTGAAACGGTATAAAATATCTGATAGGACTAATATAAAAGCATTGCAATTTTTTAACTGAAATTTGATGTAACAAAAAAAAATATATCCGAATTCATAGCCTCTTCTGGAAATTGGTTGATCTTTATATATCCGTTGAATTCTTAAAAAATATTTGGAAAAGTCAATGTTTTTCTAAATAAATAACAGTAGGTATGCGAGATTATGCGGCTTATTCATACCCTATCCGATCCTCCATAGCGAGAATAAACAAATGGAAGGATTGCTTTTTTTTTTTGCGAGCATGGTCCCTTTAACAAAGTAAGTACTTAATCTAAGTTGACTCTCACGAAATAAGTTAAACGACTGCGACTATTTACGTATTCTATATTAGTTAGTTACTGCGTATATTCACACACATTATTTACAAATCGCTATCTGAAATGAATGGAATGACGTGCCTCCGCCGTGCCCCCAGATCGTGATAACCGTTTTTACAACTCGAAATTATTATGAAATTCTGTCACAAAAGTAAACAATACTATAGTTATACATCATCAAGTAATGATTCTGTGGAAATATATAAATAAACTTATCATCAGCGTATATCAGGGCAACCGCCCGGGGCCTCGCTTTTGTAGGGCCTCGCATCCTCGCAGAACAACCCTTTTTTTGTTTCGATGTACTGCAGCTGTAAAGAGGATGCTGTCTGATTACCAGGAGCTCACTTCCAACTCACCTAAATTCCTCATACGCCAAGTGCCTCCCAAAGATCTATCGCTCGGAGCCTCGCAGCATCTAAGGCCGCCTTTGCTTGCATCCGTAGGTGTGTACCCTTTGATTCCCTACTCGTACTGGGTGGTGCTAAAGGAGCAACCAAAAGTAGCAGAAATTGTGCCAAGTTCGTCCAGAGAGGTGCTGACACCACATCTGGAATCTGCCGCCAAGTAGTGGTTGCATTACTGTGTTCCGGTAGAAGGGTGTGGCTGCCGGTGAAATCACATGCGCATGAGACGTATCATCCCCGTCTCGGGTGATGGACGCAGCAGGATGAATGCGACTCAGTAAAGATTTGGATCTCATACTGAGTCGCGCGCATTACTGTTGTCATGGGCGAGGGTCACCACTTACCATCAGGTGGGGCCTCAAAAATTAGAGTCTATCTAATATGGTTGAATCCGTGACGACTCCGTGGCTTAGTTAGTAGTAATCCTGCATCGTATCATCGCATCATCATTATAGCATCGTCTTCATGTTCGGTAGCTTGCTATAATGTATATTAATATATATTATGTGATGGGTTTAAGTCGCGAGGAAAATTGTCCGAACTGTCGAACAATCGAATCATTAGTCGGACAGATCGGAATAAACCACAATTCCTACTAGAGCCATAGACTTAATATGTACCTATTTAAAAACTAAGACACGCAATCTCAAACTCAGTTATTCCTTCAGCTTTCAAGTATCGTTTGGACACGTCAATATGTACACGTACAATTATTATTATACTACCCAAAGTAGCAGCAGAACTAGTGCCGAGTTCCAGAGAAGTACTGCCACCACACCTGATAATCAACCGCCAACCAATGGTGCACTCGTTTTGCTGTATTGTCCCAATTTTTTTTTATTAAAACCGGTTCAAAAGTTTGGTTGTTAAATTAAAATAACCAGAAAAAATATGTCATCCAATTAAACGAAATTGCATGTTTTGCTCATTGTATACCGATTTGGATGTTTTTTTTTTAAATAATAGTGTATAAGGAATGAAAGAATCAAAGTCGGTTATTTTTCGATTTTTAAATCAGTCACTTGTTTATTGTTACAATATTATGTATGACTTTTGACAGCGAAAGGTGCTCGACCGGCTCTTGACTGAGCGAGTTACAGAAATTGCAACTCGGCGCGTAAGTTTTCAGTACTGAGTTGCGCGTCTGGTAAAAGTACATGTCCATGACGGGAGCCCGAGTTACTGGTTCATAACGAGTTCTACAAAACGGACAATACGAAATCGAAAAGGCAAACAAAGGCACAAAGACTTTTGAATTTAAATCAGGAGGTGAGTGGATGACCTAGCTACAAATTAATTATTGTAGTTGATTATCGGCCAACGCTCGACGTGGTCGTTTAAAACAATTACGCTTTTTAAAACAAGCAATCAATTAAGAAGTCGAAAAAAATTACAATATTTTCACCCGGACGACGAATATGGCTAATAAGAAATCATTTATTTCCTGTAACAAAGTAAATTCTATGATTTAGATAAAAATTCTATGGAACAAATCTGGAAGCATATTTTTTCTAATAAAAAAAAGGATTTTCCAAATTAGTTTATAAATGACGGAGAAATGAGGCACTAAAAATTGATTGATAAAAATTGATAACCTCCTCTGGAAGTCGGTTAATTCGAAGTTAGAGGTGCCTGGCTCGTTTCCCGGCCAGGGCACGCTTTGTTTGGCGCCCAATACCCGAGAGTGAGGGTTTGGTTCAGGGAATCCTTGTGCTCCCTGCACAAGGATATAAGTATGAAAGCGTTTTAAAATTAAATTAAAAAAAAAAAACTTTTTAATAACAAGCTTTTTTACAATTTGGACGTGTATTAAGTGAAAATCTTTTAGCAAATCACCCAGAATTCCAGATCCTGTCCAGCCCTACACAGTACACATACAATACACTCCATCAAAGTAAGTGCTTCGTATGATAAGATGAACTGAAAATGAATGGTTTAAAGTACTTTCATTCCCGTTCATTCATTCATTCATTCATTCATATTTCCCGTTCGAACGTCTCGTTCTACGTTTATGACAACTGTAAGTTGTCAGTACGTATTAACAATGGGAGAGCGTGGTGGCCCAGAGGCACAGACGCCGACTTTCAATCTGAAGGTCGCTGGTCCATACCCACACCAATGAGGTTTTCACTTGAAAAATTGATGGGCGCAATACCGTTCTCGTAAAGGTGATGGAAAGCACCGTGAGGAAACCGACATGTCTTAGAACCAAAAGTTCGAAGACATGTGACATCTACCAATCCGGATTGGGCTCCCGTGGTACATCAGAGCCCATTCACTCTCAATTATTGAGAGTAGGCCGGTATGCGTAGGCCGGTGTCCCTGCAGTGGGAACATTAGAGGCGTATTAACAATAGTATGATCGTCAACATGTTTATAAACATGATATTATTGATATTAATAAATGATGGTGTTATTATCATATGTATATTTATAATATTATTGTTGAGTAACGGCGCTTCGTTGTTGACTTCATCAAAATATTACGTCGCCTGCGTATCTTTCCATACAACATCAAACAGTTACTCGCGTCCGTAGGTGTGCAAACAAAAGTAGCAGTAGAACTTGTGCCAATTTCGTCCGGAGAGGAACTGCCACCACATCTGGAATCTGCCGCCAAGCAGTAATGCTCGCATTACTGTGTTCCGGTGGAAGGGTGTGGGTGCCGGTGAAATCACATGGGCATGAGACGTATCATCCCCGTCTCGGGTGATGGACGCCGCAGGATTAATGCGACTCAGTAAAGATTTGAATCTCATACTGAGTATACCTTTTATAACCGCATCTGCCTTATCTCATCTTTTAGGTCTACATATTTAGACAGCTTTTCCGTAATAGTGTTTTATATGTTATATTATTAAAATTTCAACGAGACCATCATGCAAATCAGCCGTCTATTGCCGAAGAAAATGTATAGCAAACATACAAAAAAATATAAAGCCGATTAAGGACTTCCTTCTTTTTTGAAATCTGTTAAAAAAGTGGGTCAAATCACGCAAAAAGATCATGATTTGACAACGGCAGGTGCGCGCAACATAGCAAATCAGCACTCGCAGTAATGATTTCTGAGTCGGTATTAATCATCATAATAGCGTTACTATATGTGTGCTAATATAATGTGGTTTTGGGGATTAAGTAATGTCTTCTGATTCGGTATTCATACCACTTTCTGTAATCATATGTGAGTTAATATAATACGGTTTTCGGGATCATGAGTTAGCCTATGTGTTAATCCAGGATCCAGCTGGTACCTATTGGCTGGAAATCCTGGTACCAAGTTTCATCGAAATCCGCCATTTGAGCGTGAAGGAAGAACAAACATACACACATAAAACCTAGCATCTCGATATCTTACTGAGCCAAACATGTACTAATATAGTGAGCATAAAGTTGTCCTCGAGTCTTGTGTATTTGTGTTTTGCAATCCACGCCAACACGTAAAATCCTAACGCGCGATTATATGCAAATGAAGTTATTATAAGCTTACAAAATAAATTCATCTGTTTAGTTACTTATTCTAATATTAGATATTATCGCAGTTCATATCAGATCACGATATTATAGCTATCTATATACGATTTATCTATGTAATAAAGCAGAATAGAGCTTAATTTGATGTCTACATCTATGAACATGAATTAGAAGGTTGTATGATTCATAAATAGTAATTATCTCGTGTAATATTATAATAACAGGGAGATAAGGGCGGAAAGAGCTCAATTTCCATATATTTTAATTGATATATTTGTATGTTTGCTGTTGGAATTATCATTATAATAATTAACTGATTTCAAAATCGTACAAACCGGCTTCGATACTCTGATTATATTTTATACTAGTACTTATGTGAAGTTTTTTCTTCAAACTTCTATGGACCAATCGGGCCACAATTAGTAAAGAAACAGCGTAAGAAATACATTTAAATAAAAATACATACATCCGAAGGAGAAACTCCTTTTCTTGTTGTCGCCTAAAAATATTAACGAGCCCTTTAATTGCATATAATAAACTTAATTTTTTTTTATGAACTATTAACTATATTTATTTATCTATTTACTATATTTACTACATCTATTATCCCCGTGTCAGAGTGACGGGCGCAACGTGATGTGACTTGGGTCTTGTCATACTTTTGTTGAGAAAAACCTGAATCATATTTTAGTTATTTGTGGCCGGCGGTAACCATTTAATGATGATATTTTTCTTATAGTAAGTAAGCTATGTTGGGGAGATATTAGTCACGGCGAAAGTAAACAGTTCACATCAAACACTCTATCAGTTACATAAATAAGTGCCTGATAAAATTTTTTATCACAAAATCGAATAAACTAACTTCAACCCTATTTTTGGTGACATTTTTCTTCAAATTCATTTCTTTGGAGATTCAGGTGGAACTCACAAATAAAAAAAGGTATTATAGAAATGGATTCATACTCAAGGCAAAGAGAAATAAAATGTCCAGCCGAATTAAGAAACTCCAAATTTCTTGAAGTCGGTTAAAATAATAGGTGTGTGAATATGACTCCGCCCCTTTTTGTCAAAATAAAACACATTTGTTCGCTTACAAAATTAAAAAAAAAATTATTGAAAGTATGCTCCATCTGCAGCTACAACCTTCGCCCATCGTTCAGGTAGTTTTCGTATTCCTTGCTGGAAGAAGTCCTGGTCTTTTGAGCTTATCCAGTTGTCAATCCAAATTTTGATACTTTCACATGAAGTAAACTTTTCTCCAGTAAGGTCTGTCTGCATCGTCCGGAATAGGTGGTAATCCGAAGGAGCTATGTCTGGTGAATATGGCGGGTGGGGTAACACTTCCCAGTCCTGTCCCTCTAAATATCTTTTTACGACTTCTGCGGTATGCGGTTTGGCATTGTCATGCTGAAGAACTAATTTGTTATGTCTATTCACCCATTCTGGTCGTTTTTCTTCTATGGCTCGCTTCAAACGCATTAGTTGTCGTCGGTAAACTTCTCCATTAATAGTTTCAGAGGGTTTGAGCAACTCATAATATACAATACCTTTCTGATCCCACCAAATACAGAGCATGACCTTGGCACAGTGAATATTTATTTTTGGCTGTGATGGGCCTGGTTCGCCTGGTTTCACCCAAGCTTTTTTGCGTTTAGGATTTTCGTAGTGTATCCATTTTTCGTCTCCTGTGACTATCCGATGCAAAAATCCTTTTCTTTGCTGTCTTTGAAGCAGCATTTCACAAATGGTTTTCCGACGTTCCATGTCTCTTTCTTTTAAATCATGTGGAACCCAGTCACCGGCTTTTTGAATCATTCCCATCATTTGTAAACGCTTTGCAACAGTTGAACGATCAACATTTAATGCTGCAGCTAATTCTGATTGAGTTTGGCAAGAATCTTCCGCCAATAATGCTTCCAATTCAGCATCTTCAAATTTTTTTGGTGGTTTTCCATGTTCTTTATCCTCAGTACTAAAATCGTTATTTTGAAATCGTCGAAACCATTCCTTGCAAGTTGTATTAGACGGAGCATGCTCACCATAAATCTCCACAAGCAAACGATAAGTTTCCGCTGCAGTTTTCTTCACAATAAAATAATGTAATAACACTTCCCGCAAATGACGTTTATTTGGAATAAAAACCGACATTTTCGAATAGGTGAAAACAATTGTTGCTTACACTTCAACCAAATATCATAAAATGCGTTAGATAGCTGACATTCAGTACTATCGAATACAAGTATGGTAATTTATTAGTACACGTAAACAATACTAAAAACGACATCTGTTGAGAAAGGGCGGAGTCATATTCACACACCCAATAAATCATAGCAGTATCAAATGCGTTTTCATTAACGGCAATGGACCACAGACAATGCTCATTGTTCTATAGTTTGCACACCGTGTTTGTATAATACATGATAGTATCTTGGAAAACTTACATTTTAGTTCATTCAATGTATGTATGAAGGCAGTGAAATGTTAATATAACATCGTAAGCTTGTCCGTATCAGCCTCTAACGTCCCCCCTGCAAGAACACCGGCCTACTCTCGATAATTGAGAGTGTATGTGTATGCCCAATCCGGATTGGTAGATGTCACAATTTGGATTCTAATACATGCTAGTTTCCTCATGGTTTTTTCTCCACCGTTTCCAGAACGTGGTATCGCGCATGTCCCGCGGTTACCCGCGGTTGGACTTCCTACGGGAACCGTACATTTTTCCGGGATAAAAAGTAGCCTATGTGCATTCCAGACTATAATCTATCTCTGTGCCAAATTTTATCCAGGTCCATTCAGCCGTTCTGGCGTGATTGAGTAACAAACATCCATCCGTACTTACAAACTTTCGCAGTTTATAACATTAGTAGGACTAGCTGTATCCGGCTTGCGTTGCAATGCCACGTAAAGTATAAAGAAACAAAGAGTATAATAAATCAATAAATATTATAAATAATAAGTTAATAGATTTGAATAAAAAATAAAACATAAATCCCTCGCGGGCTTTCCCAGAACACCCAAAACATCATTACAATCTGATCAATGGTTTTGGAACGCATGGAGGACAAACATTAACATTGATTTATATTTATATAGATTCCTAAGTACAAAAGAGCCATTTAAAGGAAAAACAAACAGACAGGTAGACAGATGTGTTAGTAGCAGAGTTTGGTACGACAAATAAATCACGACACAAAATAAAATATGTGATTTAGAATGAATGAATGGGCAATATTTACGGACACAAATGACGTCAGTCAAATTGTATATATATGTAACTCCACAAATGAATGAGCGTTTTATATATCCGTACCAACCTCTGATGTTCCCACTGCAGGGACACCGGCCTACTCTCGATAATTGAGAGTGAATGGGCTCTGATCTACCACGGGAGCCCAATCCGGATTGGTAGATGTCACATGTCGTCGAATTTTTGGTTCTAAGACATGCCGGTTTCCTCACGATCTTTTACGTCACCGTTTTGAGAACGTGGTATTGCGCACATAAATTTTTTCAAGTGAAAAAACTCATTGTTGCACGTGTGGGTTTGAACCAGCAACTTTCAGATTGAAAGTCGGCGTCTATGCCCCTGGTTTTATATATAACTATCACAATTTATTTTTATGCTATAAGTGACGGGATGAATGGATTTTTAATCAATTAGTTATTTTTACAGCCAAGTCCTAGAAGACCAAAGATAGATTAGCAATACTGCGATCTGTCAAAAATATATGGATATAGCAACACTGTTATCTGTCAAACGACAGATAACAGTGTTGCCATAGTAACCTATCTCCAGTATCTTTATTAGAATCAATGGTTTGGCTGTTAGCAACACGCTTATTTCACTTATAAAGGTACCAAGTATCCGTTTGTTGATTTATTTGTCATTGTTCCATTTCTATGAAACAAGACTAATGATTGATGTGTTATACAATGTTTAAGGCACTCGCCAGACAGACATAAACTTCGTTCAGTAAGCTAGAATGACTCTTAGCAAATCGTCCATATAGAAAGCTCTCTTGCGATCACGCTGTTTAACTATTTATTCTCTTCAGTCTCCAAAGAATGATAAACAGATCTAAGATCACTGATCCGGTCTAATGAATTAGTTATAACAGTTAAATCAAAATTCAAATCAAAATCAAAATCATTCAAAATCAAAGTCAAAATCAAAATCAAAGTCAAAATCATTTAATAGGTAAACGAATATTCTAGGACGAATATAGTATGCTTGAGTCACATTCACTATGACTACTTAATCTAAATCTAGTTTAAAGTTACGTTAAACTAAATCTTGGTAATTGGCTTTGAAATTCTTAAATAAAAAAAATAGAAAGCGACTTTGTTTCAAATAAATGTGTGCCTTCGAGATCAAGTGTTCTTATTACTAAGTTTAGCGCTTATTTTGTACTAAAGTTAGTACTTAATTCCATGTCTTAGTTGGTAGTAACCCTACCTTTGACGCGAGGGGTCCCGGGTTCGATTCCTGGCCGGGGCACACTTTGTGCGGCGAGCATGAAGGTTTTTTCGGGTCTTGGGTATCTGTCTTGTGTTTCTGTATTTGTCAATGCCATCTGCGACACAGGGAATCCTAGTGCAGAGGTATGAGTGTGTAATCGTTATTTTTTTTTTAATAGGTACCGTATTTACCTACTGATATAGTATTTACAAAGTACTTTTTTTACGTCCATACAAATGAGACAATAATAAATTGATTTTCGGCTTGACCACACTTAACTGTGTTGCCCGGGATCATGACGCATGTAACTGCGTCGAAATATCGGGAGTCAACAAAACTCACAAATCATGGTAAATATCTCGGTAACACGAATAATAATTGCCATACTGTGTTTAACTTTAACTTGACTTTACCTAACTTTGTTCCTATTGCACTTTGACAAGTGAATGTAAACAACATTGAATTGTCAAAGTGCATAGTAAATGATGAAAGAAAAAAAAAAACAAACCAAAATATACGTGAAACAGGTTAGCGTACTGCTTACTAAGCGAACTATACGATTGTGTCTCTGAGTCGGAATGTTCATAAGTGACTGCTATTTGCAGATGCAGGTGGGGTATTAATAGCTATAGGTATTCAAGACACACTCCACTGGCCTATACATGACCATGTTGTTTATGAAATGTAGTGATACACTTGTTTATCACTACATTTCATAAACAACAATGGGCATGCAGTTGCTGGGTTCGTAGGTGAATACCCTCAGTCTCTACACGTTTCCCTGGGCGTTGCTAAAGAGGCAGCAGAACTTATGCAACGTTTGTCCAGAGAAGGACTGCTTCCACACCTTGTAAACTGCTGCCAAGCAGTGGTTCACTCGCATTGATGTGTTCTGGTAAGGGTGTGGGTGCCGGTGAAATTACATGCGCATCAGACGTAATATCCTCGTGTACACACGTGTAGGGATTGTAAGGGTATTCTCCTACGGACTGGAGCAACTTGATCCCTCAAGTTTCGTCAAACAGCAGAGTAAGCTGATTAATTTGGAAGTTCCTCTGTATCCCCTGAGTTATGTGAAAGAAGAACGGAGAAGTAATCAAATTAATATTATAAAAGAGAATTGTTGATTGTTTGTAAATCCTTCACACCTCAACGGCTGATCGGGTTTGCATGAAACTTTTTATGAAGGTAGGGTATACCCTGAATAAACACAAAGGCTTCTTTTGAAGCCCTACACGTACCCCCTGGGTGGTGCTAAAGGAACAACAAAAGGTACAAGTAGAACTTGTGCAAAGTTCGCCCGGAGAAGTAACGCCTCCACACCTGGTAATCTGTCGCCAATGCGAGTGCACCATTGCTTGGCGACAGATTACCAGAACGGAGGAACTTTCCACAATTTCTACTTGTACTTTTGGATGCTCCTTTAGCACCACCCAGGGGGTTCGTGTAGGAACTCATCTACGGACGCGAGCAACTAGCCCCCCGTTATATACTAACGCTAAGTGTAGGGAATTTATAAAGGCTACGTAAATAGCCTCACTATTCATAAAGCTTTCTATTTTATAATATAATTATAGTAAAATTGTGGTTGTCCACAAACTATTTCTTCCAGGGCCGACATAAACCAAAGCAATTAGAGAAATATGCAATTGAATAAAATATATTAAACCGTTGACAAAACAAACGTGAAGCTAGTCGAAATAACTTATTTAATGTGGTTTTTATTACATGAACTCCACCTTGCTTTAGTTATATTGGCAGGTAGTATATGATAGGGTATCTTAAAATAAATAATGAAACGACAATTTATCACTTCGATACGAATTTAATGTTTTAACATTTAGGTTTTAATACACATTTATCAGGTAGTAAAGATAGCTTCCGCTCAGCGGAAAAGGTACAGTGGACACATTAATAAATTAACTTAATACTAAATCAGTCTAACGGTCGCGCCGAGCGCGTGGCGGCCTAGCCTAGTATCACAGATGAGTAGAGCGGTGGGGCGCGGGGTAAAGTGCACCCGCGGGGGGCGTGCGGGCACGCGGGGGGGCGGCGGTCACTCGTCCGAGGCCGAGGAAAGCTGGGTGCTGCCCCCGGAGCTGAAGGACCCGCGGCACGCCGCCCCCTCACCGCCGTTTCCCGGCGCGGCCGTATCACCAGGTGTCAACGTACGGAGCAGCTCTAGCGCAGCCCGAGCACGCTGCCCGTCGGCAGCCGCCGCCGCCGCTGCCCCTGAACGCTCCCATGCGCTCTTCTCTGGCAGCAACAGCCGTCTAGCTTCCCGCTGAACGCGTCTCGAACGCAATGCGAACAGAAAGGGTGAGACCGCCGATGCCAACAACAGCAGAGCCAGCGACGGTGTTCTCGCACTATTCGCCAACTGCGGCACGGCTGCGGATATCACTGCCGTCATGGCGTGCGGCAAATGTAACATAACTAGAGCACCGGTCAGCAGACCGACGCGGGCGGCGCGAGATTCTTCTCTGTACCGGAAAAGCGATGCGTTGGATATCCTGCATCGTATCGACGTTATCCTCGACCCGTTGTGCGAGGGCTGAGGCGAGGGTCTCTGCACGGTCAGCAGCGGAGCCGCCAGTGACGGCGCGGAGCTCACAGCCGGGAGACCCTTTCTGAGATCTTCATTAGACTTCCCATCTTTTTTGGAGTTTCGGAGACTCGCGACTGACGGGAACCGGAGCGGCCGCTCTGGGGGTAAAAGAAACGGTCCAAATTTCCTGTCTTCGTTCTCCGATGCATCGATACGTAGAGTCAGCCCTTCACCCTCCTCGACCAAATCCGGCAGGATTGTTGGAGGCTCATGGAGCTGCAGTGCGCTGGCTCCGTGCGCTCTGGCTCGCAAGCCAGAAGAGCGTGCTGCTTTATATATTCTCGCATACATGATGCAGACGATGGCGGTCGGTGTCATGATGCCGAGAATTAAGTACACTATGTAGTAAGCCAGCTGGACTCCCTGAACCACGGGCTCCAGCGGGTAGAAGGATCGGACGACGGCGACAGTCGCTCGGATCGCAGCTGCAAAGCCAGTGGCTAGCCAGGTCGCGGCACAGAGCACGACCGGCCGGCGCTGGAGTAGCCTTGTGTGGCACCTCAGCGGGTCAGTGATAGCGTGATGCTGGTCTAGAGAGATAAGCATGACTGCCAGTAAGGCGGCCAGACTGCAAGCCGCTGCAGCGGTATCACCGGCTTCCTCCCACGGCTGTACGTCCTCCCTTGCAGAATGTTCTCCGAACAGAGCTGGCGCGAGCAAGGAAGTCGTCAGCACGTTTGTCGCCAGAAGATTGATGACGAACCTGTAACAACAGAAACGTTTTATTAGTTTACATTGCGACAACAATATTTGTACAGGTCATGTTTATTTGAGACGCAAACGTGAGCTACGCAGTACCTCCAAGGCTGAACCGTACACACCCTGTCAGTACCAATACCAGATTTGTAAACTAATTCTGATTTATTAGACTGAAATCAAAACTATACTAAATTCCTTTAGTAAAGAGCGTGTTGAAGTTTACAAACAAGATATTCCTAGAGAAAACATTCACCATTAAAATAGGCGATTCATGTTCTCGATCCCTTGTTCTGATAGTTTTCTTCAGTGCAAACAATATACTTCTTAGAAGGTGCGAAAGTCAAGGACATTATTGTTCAACTGTTATCATTGACATGTCTGTTTGTTTACTCTTTGCGTAAGTCTTTTATCCTGCTACTTAGAAATGTCTCAACATAGATCATAGGATAACTCATAGTTACTGCATCTTTCATAACAGTGCAATCGACATAACCGAGATCGTACAGCAATTATTTTCATTCGTTGGTTGTTTCATCCTTGAATTAGTACTTTTAGTATTTCGGAAGAAATTAGAATGAACCGGTTTCCTTTTCCGATTACAATAATTGTGATTGCGTAATTAGTTCATAAAAATTTGTTATGAATCACGAAAAGACAATCATTTCTACAGCAAAGTCCTTCATAAAATGAAGTTGCACATTGCATTATAAAATATAAAGTTATGTACTTTATATTTTAAAATGCATGTATGAGTTAAATCGCTTTATAGTTTCCGTGAATTGCATTCCGTTTTGGTTTTAAATAAGATTAAACTAATAAATGATATGCTTCAATGGTCAATAACTAAAGATAAAAGGAAATGATTGTATTGCTTAGTATTGTTAATTTTAACCGTAAAATTTCAATTAGTTCTCATGTATTTGTTGAAGTACAAACATATTCTAAGGTTATTCGGAAATGGAACCGGTTCAACTAAAGGCCGAAGTTTTATAAGATTTGCAATATTTTAGATATATTTCCGTCATATTATTATGTATACAACTCATCTTATTGGTAGTATCATCTCATGGTCATTTTAGAAAATATTTTCAATCATGTCAGTCAGCATCATAAGAGCAGTCTTCCAGAAAAACTTATTACTCAAGACGACCTTCCGACTGCATCGTTTATATCAAAATTATTTATTTTAATAGCAGTAAACAGGTGGGCTTACATTCCTATATTTCATGGAATTCAAGGGAAGGCCACATGGCCGCATGGCTGTGGCTGACAAAGGCATTATTTCAAACACGTATATACAAACCCATTAAAATTTTACTGTGATTCTATTTCCCGCAGGTTAATTTTATTTCTTCTGTTACTGTAATTTATTTGATGTTTCATTAACATCTGTTTGAACCATGACCTATATTATCAACCTTTTGACCGAGATCTTATATACCTGTAATAGTTTTAAATATGTTTGTAGCTAAAGAACTCTTTATTTTTGTTGCATCGACCAGGTTCAAGGCAAAATTTTATTAAGTGAACAAGTTTTATCGACTATCTTAGAAATAAGGTTACTTGATTTTGTATCTACCTATTATTTAATTGGCGTCGGCACTGACAGATATTTCTCGAAACTTTATGCAACATGGATACAAACCTAACCTTCGATATATGCATCTTTATGAAGCACTATCCAGACTGTTCCTAAATATGCATAAATGATAAATTTGCCCTTGGTGACACATATATAAGGATATATTTCTATGACATACATAGATTTATATGCCTATGACATTGGCTTGCATGACCTTCGGGCATAAAAAAGTGGATTTAAAAATCAAATAGTGCATTTAAAATGGCATATATGCATGTTACATATAATTTTCTGCATGGCGGATACGACTTAAAACTTCAGTTATGCATGAATACTATTAGATCCTTCTCCAAGCATTAATATACATATTTATTTGTTGTATTTTATTCTTTCTTAGAATGTTCTCAATACGCATTACTGTTTTTATCCAGGGAATCCCAAAACATGTTATTGTTAAAACAAATTAATGCGAAATTAAATCGTTTTGTCAAATGTTGCTCTAACCTTGATCTAATATTTACCATGATCTCAGTATAAAGCTAGTCTTAAGTTTGATATAATTTATGAGTTTTTTTACCATAGTAAATGGGTTTATTTTGTCGTTTGATGTATGGCATGAAAGTTATGTCTAAGTACCTGGGCAACCGAGCACGGTATTTAGATTTTTTTTTTAATATCCGTAAGATAAATTAATTTGACTGGGGCAATAATATGTATAATAAAAAATAATCTGCTATTATATTAGAACTATAACATTATCTTATTTTAGGAAGTACATGATAAGGAACATAACAATCGGTCATAAACCAATTTTTTACATATACAAGACGGAAAACTTCTACAGATAATTCCAGACATCCTTGTAAAATTGTAAAAATATACCAATATCTCATTTCGCACATACAAACAAGTACGTACGTATCCGGGAACTAATATCTGTGTCAAGTGAATTAAATATTTTCATATCAAAGAAGTAGTGGTTTTTATGAGTTATAAAATTTTCTTGGTCAATTATTTTTATGCTTGTCATTGAGCTTAAGCATCTCGCTATTTTCAATATCACAGACTAAAAAAAGATTTGTTTCATCATATATATTCAATATATTTACGCAACCTCACTCTGTGGGATTGTTTGTAGTTTTCATCGCCTTGTTGAGATAGTTTCGGAAGTTAATAGTGCTACTAAAATAAACGATATCAAGATACGTTTATTTATAATACAAGGTGGATATGAAGAAAGGAAATGGGTTCATTTAACAATAATCTTAAGTACAATATTTTGAAAGTTATATTATATTATGGGTTGCTGAAATGTATCTCAAGACAATAGGATATTTCGGATACGCGATATTTTTATTGCAATTTATATGATACGAATATAATTACGGATATTGAATCAATATGGGCTTGTACACTAATTAAAATGTAACGCTACACTTTGAAATTAGGTTTAGACACCTCGATAAAACTAGGCTACATTTCATTTATCTTGTAGTTGTGAATATATTTTGGCAGTTAATCCTAGTATAAAACAAAGTTACTCCCGTTCATTGTACCCTTAGATCTTGTAAACTACGCAACGTATTTTGATGTAATTTTCAGCAATCGATATTTTGATTCAAGAGGGAGGATTATATGTATTACTAGCGACTCACCCCGGCTTCGCACGGGCAGTTTACCACTCTACTAACCGTGCGAAGCCGGGGTGAGTTTCTAGTACTACATATAAACCTTCCTCTTGAATCACACTATCGATTGCTGAAAATTGCATCAAAATATGTTGCGTAGTTTACAAGATCTAAGGGTACAAAGAACGGGAGTAACTTTGCTTTATACTATGTAACTTTGCTTTATACTAGAAATTAAAAAATACTAACGAAATAGCAGTGGACAATTTATAATCTAACGACAGCGTATTTAAACCGTACAAGGTTGGGGAAACCCCGCCATAATGCAACAATCTAGAACTCGTTTGCTTAGCGTTATGATCGGCGGAGCAAATATTTTAGTTGCCATGTGTATAAACTTTATGTATCCGATAAACATTCACAATTTATGTGTATTGAGGGCGAGTAATAGTACAAATTGTTTATGCGTTTTTGAGTAATATTTTATTCAGAGGATATTCGTACTACATAAATATTTATTTGAAATGAACTAGGTACTCAATGGTTGGAATTATGGGCAGATATATTTGTTACCAAACAAAAGTGATGTAAAATATGTCAAAACAATGAAATGTCTGAAATTAAATTGTGTATCAACAAAATAAGCAGTGAATCTACGCATATACTCAAATTATTATATTAAAATAAACACAAATTTAATCATGGTATATTAATAATCGTGCATACATTTAAATTAAAAGATCTTGTTTTTAATGTTTAAATTAATTAAACCCTTAATACCAGGCAAATCAAATTTGAATTGAATATTGTTATTATTAATGCAAATTTAAACAGACGTATCAGAAACTGGATTGTGAAGGGCACTGCCAGAACATTCGCACTGAGCGTGCATCCAATTTGCTGATAGACTCCAGTTTACAGGATATACAAATTGCAGTACATCCTGTGCTACCCTCGTGGATAGATACCATTTCCTCATTGTTACTGCTGATTTTGAAGACAAGCTACAATTTATAAGATTGATACGGCGTGGACAAGCTCTCGTATGCATTAGTTTCTAAATGTTTCATGAGGGTTCATGAGGTTCCAATTGCTCGCGTCCGTAGGTTTTTTTTATGTAAATAAGTGACGGAACGAGCTGACGACCCACATGATGGTAAGTGGTGACCCTCGCCCATGACAACAGTAATGCATGCGACTCAGTATGAGATCCAAATCTTTACTGAGTCGCATTCATCTTGCTGCGTTCATCACTCGAGACGGGGATGATATGTCTCATTCGCATGTGATTTCACCGGCAGCCACACCCTTCCACCGGAACACAGTAATGCAAGTAAAGCAGTAGTACTCTCATCACTGTGTTCAAGATCTACCCCTCGACTTCGCTGCGTCTACTGGTTCGTGGTTGCCATTCAAATATGTTTCGCCGACCTTTTCCAGTGAAAAGATGCAACCACGCAAACTATAATAGCTATTTATACTGACTAAATAAATAGTTATCAAAATATGCATTCATAAAATTTCTATTTATCATAATAACATTGACAGTCATTAATCCTTCAACATCTCTTTCATCTTGACTTCCTCAACCTTCATAGAAACGGTTTTTCTAAAATATATTTATAAAGATCTTCATTTTTTATTTGTTTTCCTTATTCCAGAAATAATATGATACTAGAGGACTGCTATAGATTAGATATATATGTCATATACATATAATATAATTTTGTAAATGGGCTTACCGCGTGTAATTTTTTCATAATAAGCAACTGGAAAACTTTGATAATCTATGCGAGTTTACTCATAATATTATAGGATCTAATTTCACTCTTTCATAGAAAGAAAAAACTTCCATTGATCATCCACTATTTCGCTCCAATGAAAGGAAAATGGCTGGCACTCAATGTATCAATTTTCTCGGAAAGTTTACGAGCACACCAATTACTTAATTAACACCCAACTGTGTTCTAGTCAATGATCGTAAAACAAGAAGGCTACATAGATGATACAAGTACAGCGGTAAACTGTTAATTAAAATGATAACTGAACACATTTCAAAAAATTGGAGAATTATGTGCTGCGGCTTTTTGCAGAGTACTATTACCGTACAGTAGCCCAAGTTGAAGCTATATATTGTATATAATATATGTGTGTTTATTATTAATTATGAGTAAATTACTTGCGGACATTATAATTAACAAAAAATATATAAATATTATATATCTTCTAATTTAATTTTTCACCTAATTCTTCACAAATGTCTATTTTATAAAGTCCGAGGATGGGGATTTGGAACACAATCTGAAAAAGCTATTTTAAACCTATCATTCCACCCATCCACCCTTCTTCATTTATACAGGCTATGGATTTTACTATCATTCAACCACAGAGTGGTTGACGAATAAAAAAAACTTATAACCACGTGAGTGTTCTTTGTTTGAACGCAAAAAATAAAATGTCATTGTTAGTCTGTACTTTTCAAACCTGCATTCATTGTCTTTATTCTTAACGGATTTCATACCTTATTTATGGTGCAGTTAGGTAGGTTTACAAAAGTAGGTCTCATTGCCACAACGTAGGAACTACAGGAAGCCAATTTTGCACCATAATCGTAAAATTAATTAAGAAACAATAGGATTTAACTATGCAATAGAAACAGGTTGTTTGCTTACATCCTTAGTACTATTTAATGATGTTCTTAGGAAGTTTAATGATTCCCTTGATGAAATAATAAAGATTAACCTTATTGAAAAACCTTTCCTTAAAGGTTTAGCATCTTTGATGATCAATACTGCATCCGGAATTATTAATCGGATATTAATAATATGAATATTATTAATCGTATCGACTTTAAAAAATATACAATTGTTTTAATGTGCGAATATTAAAAAAAAATTTAAGCCAGTGACGTCCGTTACCCAAATTGGCACCGAAAAATTACACAACTGTTCTCTGAATCAGGCAAAGCATTAGTCGCTATAATGTGCCATTCTTACATTAATTACAGACTTGTACGACGGAAAATTTTGAGACGTGACACAAATTAATTATTAATTATCTGTAACGCTTTTTTATAAATAAACCATTAATAAACGATTAGCCGATAGCAAACGATTAATTTTTTCCTTGTGCCTCAACCAGTCTTGATACAAGATAGCCGCTCTTGTAGAAATTGCACTCTCTCTTCCATGTTTTAGTGGTAGAATGCGTATGATGCCATAACGTAGTATCTACAAAAAAAGATTGGAATAACATCCATTTGACATTTTTCCGGTAATTCAATAATAGTAGTTATATATGCTTACTAAAATGCAAATTGTAGTAATTTTGTTTATATGATTTAAGTAGGTAAGTCATTATTAATTAATTTGTTCTGTTTCTGTTTATAAAAACCTAGTTTGTTAATTATTCTCACTTGAAAGACATATCTTAATCAAGTAAATACCTCATAGAGTTAAATTTTTAACGATATTTATTGTGCTTCTTAAAATATTTTCACCCAATTATTACATGCGTATTTTGTACTACGTAAATAATTTTAAAGGCTGTGAAAAGTGCATCGCGTCATCGCAATCGTAATTACTTCCACAGGAAACATACGTCACTAAAATTTACTCGGTAAAAAATAATTATCGAGTGCCTAGATTTACACTTTAAAGTAATGTTAAGGTTGGGAGAAAGGAGGTTGGAATTGCTTTTTGACGTAGGTTTAAGACTTGAAAACGGAAGCATTTTTTTTTTAATTTGGATCTCTTTTATGACGTCCGTCTAAAAGATATTCTAGATTTATAGTTATAATCCAAGCTGAATACTATACCAAACTCAAACTCGTTTATTGCTTTAGATCTCAAGTAAACATATTCGTGTTACAGGACATTTTCACACAGATATGTCAAATTACAATCAGTTTTCATTTTTTAACTAGTCCTATTTGTTTAAGTCTGTAACAAACCCCTTGCAAGAAAGAGTTCAAGAGACGTGCTATTTCGTTCCAACGTCAAAAATGCATTATGAGGTTCGAATAATACACTGACATTAGTTACTTTCCATAGTTAAGTATTGACATGTTTTTAATTAAAAACAAGTTACGCTTATTTATACAAGATGTTTCAGATGTCAACATAATATTTTATAATATATAAGATTGGCATATCAATCATAGGACCTGTTTACCGCAATTTGCATATTATGTTCCTGATACCTGATTCCTTTTACCTGAATCTACCGGAATCTATAATAACCTAATTATGATATAAAAGTTGAACGGTGTTTGATAGTGTAAAATATGAAATAAATCAATTTCTTAGTATCTATTGCTTGACAATGGTAAATGCATAGAAGTGCAAAGCCAGAAGAAAGAAAAAAAAAAAAGAAATCTTCGAATTTGGAAGGCACGCAACTGACAAATATATGGTGGCTACGTTTCAAACGGCCTTCTGCAACGTATCGCATTGAATAATGTAAGTAGTATTGTATTACTTAACTTGGGACAAAGGGATACGTGTTCCTAATTATAATGAATCTAATCTTTTCAATTGGTCATTTTGTTTACGACATTTTGACAGGTGCGGTTGTTGCACAGATTGTTTAGACAACATAAGCGATTGTCTGATTTTATAACCTAATAGAGAGACTTCAATACATTCATTTACTTATTTTATGCTCTTAAGGGTGGAAATTCTTAATGGAATTTCTTTGGGGCACTAAGGAAGTATTTTAAAAATAATTATTTTAGTTTGTCCATAATTGGTCAAGACATCGCGTAAAAAACATACAAAATCTTTTTTGATGTTACTTAAAAATACATACCATCAATAACGCTTGCGTGTTTAATACTAAATCAAAAATAGACAAAGGAATATCGAATTATATTTTACAAGGCATAACGACTATGAACCTTTTTCGTAATACACCTACAATCAGGCACGACACAGTCTCAACCTATGCCCAAAAAAGGAAACAAACAAGTCCAGATTACTTTTTTTATTATGTATTCATTATTACAAAATATATAAGATTAAAAACTGGCATTGTGACACTGAGTAGGTTGTTTAACATCATATTTTCAAAACAGTATTGGGTTTCAAACATCTGATCCTTAAAGAATGAAATTAGAACAGAAAACTGCTTGGCGTCGTGACTGTAGACATAAACATAAACGATAACTAGGTACCTGTGGTAAGTACTTTAGGTGCAAATGAATACATATAGATTAATGTATGTACGGTTGCCATGGCGTCAGCAATGACTATCAGATTACAAACGATCGTATTCTATGAGGATTTGTATTAATTTTCAAGGTTCATTACGTGTTTTATAGCACTGCGTAGGTATTATAATAAATTTAAAATTTACTTTTAAAATTTGATAGTCTCTCTAATATTGCGAAATTATTTTGGGAGGTCCAGTTGCTCGCATCTGTAAGCATCTCCCTTATCATATTTTCAACCGAATTCCAAGGGTTATCAACAAGGCTGTATTTTATATTTGTCGTCTCATTTCTCCGTCAGTTATCAACCTGTATGAAATATTATTTTTTTATTAGAAAATATATTCTTTCAGATTGGTCCCATAGAATTTTTATTAAAATCGGTTCAATAGTTTGGTGGTGAAATCAAAATAAGTAGAGAAAATATGTTTTGCTTTCCTGTGACTGTTTTCTTCGCCCGTTGTATACCGATTTGGGTTTTTCTTTTTAAAATACCCTATAAAGGCAAGAAATAAGGGAAGAATAAATTAAAGTCGGCTTTTTGGTTTTTAAATCAGTCACTTGTATCTAGATTAAGCTCACTTGTGAACATAATTTATCTGTGGATTTTAATATAATACGTGACGTACCTACAAGCCTTTGAAAGCAATACCTTGAGTTGTTGTATTTGATTTAATACTCTACTTTATTTACTTTGCCAATAATTATTTGCTTTCGTTTGTATCAATTGTTTTATCAGCTGATCGTACGCGAAGAATGTTTGCTTTCTGAATTCTTAATCGAATTTAAAAACTATCGACCATTTGATATCAACTTATCGATGGTATATTTACTAATATATAAAAGTGTATCAATATATATGTTTTATTCTCAACGGCTAAACGGATTAAGGTGAAATTTGTTATGAAAATTGTTCATACTCTGGATTAACAGGCTACTTATTTTTCCCAAAAACGTGAATTCAATTTTTTCTTATAGTCTAATGTCTCCTTTTAAAACGCGGTTATGTCGATGATATACGACGATATAGCATGTTATACAATATCTGTATATATCTAATAGATATTGTAGAACATGCAATATATAATAGAAGTATCTTTTGCTTCAGATAAAATTACAATGTTTGTTTTCAAAACCTTGTATTCTTAACGTTTAACAATGGTGTTGTGCATAGTATACGTTTCGTTATCTACATGTAGATAACGAAACGTTTTTTACGTTTCGTTGACGCTCTTTAAGGTATTCCCCTATGTCACCATTAATATTCATGCTTTAAAAATAAACATTGATCCTATCGGTTTTGGAAGTCAACAAAAGTGTCTCGGAGAACCTTTTGTATATTTTTAGGAGCGTTTTCCTGTTTCATTGTTAGCCTAGGCACATATTGTATACCTAGGTAAGTACAGTCTGGGTTAGCAAGTTCACCGTCTGATTCAGATACATCTAATTCGAGTTAGCATTACAAGAGCTGGTAAAATCTAACAAAATGTCGATAGACATTAATTTTCTATGCCTTGCACCCTATCAGAACAGGATACATAATTTCCAGTATGGAAATTTTATTGAAAAAGTGGGTAGGATTCTGGCGATGTATGAACAAATTATTATATTATGAGTATTAATCTAAATAACTTGACAAGAGCAGTATACATCAGATTCTCATCCTCTGAATTAAGCTGTCTTGATCCACCTCCATCCACCCTCTATCCGCAACCTTAATTGAATTGTTGTGACGACATATGTTCCCGTAATTTCTCGCAGTACCCATACCCTTCCAGGAAACACAGCGACGCAAGTGTTCCACTGATTGACGGCGGATTACCAGCTGTGGTAGCAGTAGAAGTACCTACAGCTACCACAGATACAAACTTGTCACAAGTTCTGCTGGTACTAAAACATGACGCAAGCTGTGATCAAGATTTTACTCTAAACTACATGTATGAGTTTGCCCCTTGATCCGGAACCCTAATGCGCTGAAGCACTTAGCACATAAAATGGGTCAATGGCTGGCCATATCATCAGTGCCAACGAGGTCAGGAAATTGAACCCTGAAAGTGCCAAAGCATTTTTGAAAGTTAAAGGATGATCGCGTTACCGTTTTACTGTTACATACTTACACTGCTTGATATTGTTTTAGTGAAATAAATTAATAAATATTCATGTCTATTTAACACAGCGCGATCTAGACCCAAACTAAACATATGTACTATGGGATCCAAATAACTGATAGAAAAATTACATCGTTCTTTTTAGACATATAAACATAGAACAAAAATTTATTTTCGTCATACAAATGCTTGTCCTGAGTGTGAATCGAACAAGATCTACAGCGCAGAGGGTATGAAACCAGTCACATAAATATTATTATTTGGTTATTGTTATATAGTTTTTGCGATTACATAACTTTAATTTGCTTTAATCACTTCCATTTTATAAATCTAGTGCTCATTATGTAACCCGGCATAATTATACTAAATTCACTATTGTTTCTCTCGTAACTATAATATTATACATAATATCTAAATTTAAGTTTCAGAAACAAATAAATGGCCACTCTTGTCAGTATATTACTACAAGTAATATAATCTTTACCTTTGTAAGATCATCTTTGAGGCTTCTTACCTTCCCGGAATAAATAAGATTATTCTTTTGATAATTGATGGTGTCCTTCAAGGCACATCATTGGGACTTATTTTTTAAGTGCCTATTCATAATTAAATATACATGAAAGTACTAAGCTACTTATGATTAAATACAAGTGTAATTAAGTACTTATGGTTTATATGGTTCCTTTAACAAATAATTATGGGTATCAGTGGTAGGTATTCTAGGCCAAATGATTAATGTCATATAGTACGCAAAACCGATTAGTTTGTCCTTACAGCTACAATTATTCTAATGCTTTCGTCTTTGTGGCTAACGACCTCATAGTACTTTCGATAATTAAACCAATTTTGTACCATTTATTATACAATAATTATAATGATACATATCCTGGACTTATTGCACCTTTGTTTTATGACCTTACTCTCATTCTAATTTGCTTCATATTTCTATTCATATACATACTTACTCATAACCTGTTGTTTAAATATCACTTGCTCATGTGTTTCCTTTTATAGGATATATTTATAAAATCTCACTTATGATCACATAAATCTTCTTCATTACTAGAATAGGGGACCTATTGCAAGCATGAAAAAAAAAAATTCACAGGCTGATGATTTTGTGTAAAATTGATAACACGAAAAAACGCCTTAAGCTTAAGCTTTCAAATAGTATTTGAAAATTGATTTTATTTTATTTTATAATAAACATTATGGTTTCAAATAAAAGATTTAATACAACTTTTCACATCAGGCATAAAATACTACCCCACGTCAGCTTATGAATATTTTTAAACAGTTTGTGTATCTCACTTTTACTATTCTCGAACAAAAAAAACATGAATCTGGAATTTAAAAATAGTCTATTCATATCATTATTAATAATAGACCGAAATCACAACTTTATATTCAGTTCATGTTTGATATATTAATACGTAATGTGAAAAAATAAAGTAATTCCTTTCACTGTTGCAATGAATCTAGATTTGTTTTTAATTATGCATTTACAAATATATTATTTTAATTGTCGTGGTGTTTCTTCCGCCATTCGTTTCGACCGGGTGCCGTTATAATCGAGGTTTAATTGACTTTTGGAATTCAATATCTGTTTTCAAAACAAAACTATTAGTTTGTTAGTATTCAGAAGATCGTTTTTATAGGAATGCAAACCTATTTTCTATTCACTTATGTACTTTCACTATATTATTGTTATGAACTAGATAATAGTTTTGAATGATTACCCTATGTTGCTGTATTTACATATGTAATTGTGAAGATGTTCCTGGGTTACCTTGAGTTGATTATGTAGCCTACATTTTATATTTAGTCCACTTATATGTTTCATTGTTAAAATAAGATACTTGGCAAAGCTAATGAATACCAAAAAAATTACAAGTTCACGAATTTTGCCAAGATTGGCGCCTCTAAGATCTTGTCTTCACCCTTGGAGATGTTTAATATATGTCATATTGTTTTAATAACTTGTTTATTTATATAATAAATTGCATTCGGCGAAATAGCTTGTTTTTAATCACGTCAAGATTTGACAAATGGATACTGGGTCAAGATCCCGATGTTTGGAATTTATAATTAACTGTCATAAACAGAAGAGTGTTGCAAACATGTACTTGACGTGTAATTAGACAGGATAATATGAGTCAAGGGTGTGCTTATTTGGTTTTAGCAAAGTATAGGTACATATGTACCTCTAATGTAAACTCCATTAGGTACTTGAAAATGTAGCTACTATACTTGAATAGTATGTGAAGCTAGTATACTTGAAAATGTTGCTGAAATGGATTTTCACAAACAACATTGTTGTTCTCGCTGTCTATTGACGATTAGATTTTTTGAGGGCCATTTGTGAGCGTGAAAAGCTTCACACACTCAAAAATTGTGAAAAATAACGTGAATCTGACCAAAATAAATATTTTTGGTGAAAAAAATTTACATAATGACGAATTATGAAACATTGATGGTGAAACATAATAACGATGTCATTTAAAAGAGCAGTAAAGTCAAGCTTAATCGGCGAAAAATGTCAACATTTTTTTCTGATATCTGATAACTTTTTTAATACTACTTAAACTAATATAATATAAGTATAAGTGTGTATATTTTTATTAAAGACCAGTAATCTTTTACCACCACCACCAATACAATTTTAATAATCTTCTGTAGAACTCATGTTTTATATTGCCAACATGAAAGAGAAATGAATGACAGTGAAAAACCCCGGCGCGTTCTTTTTTCATTGCTCATTAGTTGCCATGAACCATAAATTATAAGCAAAGAAATTAGGTCATCTCTATTCATATTACTAGGTTAAGGTTGCTGCATTTATACCTATTTCACGATGGGTTTAGTAGTACTAAGCTCTCAGAGGCAATTTCTATGTGTATGTGTTATACTAATATTATACAAATAATTCATAAATAAATGATTTGTATTAGTATTTAATCAAATGAACTTTACTAGCGCCTAAAATTCAATACTACGAACCAACTGATCAAATTAAAAATTAATAATATGATTAACTTAGGACAGTTATAAAATTTTGACGGTAGCAATTATTATCATTGGTAATTTTAGATGAAGATAATACAAATATGTCAGTATGACTAGCACTTTTTTGACCTAAAGAAACATCAAAACTTTTAAGCAAACCATAAAACAAAGGACCATAGACAAAATAGTTCATATTAAATTAAAAAAAGAAGCAAACAAAAATACTGAATTAAAAAGGAGTTTGTTTGATTAAAATCGAATAAGATAAATCATTAAATCAGTTTTAATAATAATCGTGATGGTGATGCTAAAAAGAACAGAAATATAACCAGCAAAAGAGTAGACAGAACGAAGTAATCAAAATGATGAATATTTTTCTTAACTCAAACGCCATTCCTTCTGACGTTAACAGGATTTAACTGGTTCTAAATGACCGTTAGTGTTTTAATGATGAGAAAATAAAACAAAGGCTTCACAAGTCCGGTTCTGATGCCGTCATTAATGTCATCACTACAAATGATTTGGAGTAAATTGGTCACGTTGATTTATAGGAAATAGAAAATGGCACAGAGAAACGTGAGGATATATAATAATACAGTGAAAAAGTATTGTAACTAGGCGTTTAAGAATGCAATTTCGTGAGAAACCACGACAATCGTGGCAGCGTTAACTTTTTATGATATTTTTTGCTTGATAGCGCCACAAGTTACTGAGATATTTAATCCAGGTGTGTAGAATGTTATCTTTTCAGGATATATTCCCAAGACTATCGATTTTTTCCTAAACGTTACATCTATTGTTTATTTATAAAAGATTGGAGGGCTATGGAAATCCTTACACAAGTTTTTTTTGGCATTTGGTAGACTGACTTTTGATTTAAAACTTTGTATCTGTAGGTTAAAAATTAAAAATATGAACCATTATTAGCCGTCGGCGTCTTGAACATTCTAAAAGTTTTTAAAAACATTAAAATACCCAGAGGAGTTATGTAATTTGCATCATGTAACAAAAAACAAGTACCCGTGGTATTTTAATAATCGAAGACACATTCAAGGTCATCTCAAAATAACTTTTTACCATCGCTTACGAAATCATCGATTTATAGTTCCAAATTCAAACAGTCCAATAGCACGCGACGTCTTACACCGTGACAAGTCTGTACCAGGATATTCCGTTCTATTTTTAAACTGAAGTATTGTCATTCGAACTTTTATGACAACGAGCCAAAAAGCTAATTTTATTTTATAAATTATATAGTATTCTTCTCGGGCTCCAAGAGCATGGACTGAACACATCCTGATCATTAGAGATACCAGAATAAATTTAATGTAAATAGCAAGTAGCGAAAATCATGTAAATTCATCCACTCACTATATTTCTGAAGTGAAAGATCGAGACTAACCGGGATCAACTATTCCTTTCATACTAAAATTATTACTAACCTTCACCCATTGAATGAAAATCATAATAATAAATTGTAAAATAAAATACATCCCATTAATCTGATCTGTCACCTACTTATTTGGATGCTGTATTCGTTTCAAATTATTCGTTACAAATCTAGATTTACGCCCTTGTGTCAGAGTCTAATATGGCTTGTACGTAAAAATTAATTAAACGGGTTTTCTAAAATAGTTTAGCGAATGACTCAAACCAGCCAGCCGTCATGCGATCGTAACGTGAGATTTGGCCTAATGCCTATCAGGCCAATATCGTTGCCTACACGATAGAAAAATAAATCATTGTTTAGTATAAAAAAGTTCATTGCCCACACAGTTTAAATATGGAACGATGTTTATGGTCAAGCAAGGAGTTTGGTGGTTCGGTCTATTATTATATTACATTACATAACTTACTGGCATTTGGTTAAAAAATTCTTGTTGTCAAGTGAGAATAAATAAAAAAAATAATCGGTTCTTTCAATACAACATGAATGAGGCTTTTCGCTGCCATGTTTCCTACATCGATGCTAGATAGTGCAGTATTGTACAAAAACAAACTGAATGTCAATGTCAATTCGATTGAAACATGTCTAATTGAATCAAATTTTATTTGAATCCACTAAAAATAAACATTCGAGACAAATAGAAAATTATTTCGAGACCGTTAAGCAAAGGTCATAGAAATAACAACTCGAAATGAAAATTACAATTTAAGAACACCACGTAATTGGCGCAACAAAACGAAACAAAAACAAAGTGAGATTTTGTTCATAAAGTAAATACCATACGCTCTTTCCAACAATGAAACATTTTTGCTATAGTGACTCTGATTTTACTACTGCGTCAACCCACAACAACAGTAATTTAGCCAGATAGAACCATTTTTTTTACTCGAATCGAAAATGAAGAGCCCTCACTGTAAACAAGTTTCATAAGAAAAGATTTTACCTACAAAAGTTCAAATCCTTGAGGTTTTCTTTCAGCTCCATAAATCAATCACAAACGTGGTAGCAGAACAAATGAAGTAAATCAATTACCCGCGTCATTATGACGTGTTTTAGCGTTGACAGCGAAAGTTTTACGTCAGATCATCTCCTTAGGTGGGTGCCAAAATAAAAATGGATACTTTAAAGATAAAATTACACGCCGTAAGAAAAACACTAAGAATGCAATAAATACTAAATGAGTAAGCTAACGACGTGAAAAATACACGGAAAAATCATTGCTTTTCTAACTGGCAGTTTGTCAGGCAAACAAAATAGTCTTACGAAATGCTCTGAACTAGGTTCTGGAACTGGAAACGGTAATTTATCAATTCCTATTTCCTGGCAGTGTACTTTAACTATGTAACAAAATCATAACATATACAAACTTCAATTCATCATCACATCCTACCCTTATGCACTCTGCCACACTAAGTGAGATTTACTTTCGTTGCTCTCAAATTTGACATGTGTCTCATTTTTGCTTCGCTGTGGACCGCTAACATATTGTCGTCGACCCCTGGAGGTCAACATAGACCACTTTGGGTATCATATCAACTACAGGTCGGCATTACATTTCATCCATTTACCTAAAACGTCAGATTTTTGTGTAAACGTCAAACGTCACTTAACCTGAGTAGGTAGTGACGTTTGTTATAAATATATTCAAATTACCTATTAACAAGTTAACACTTAGTAACAACAGGTGTTATAACAGTTTGACTTGAACCCTTACCACTATTTCCATAAAATGTTGACCTGTCACATTATAATGTAAATTTTATCAACGCGTCGCTATTTAGTTGTGCCGTTTACGAAAACAAATGTTCTTATCAATGAAGGAGTATTTACAAACAATTAGTGATATACTCAAACTTACTAGTGCTCTAGTTTCGCAAATGCATCCGAAAATAGAAGTACGCCATTTTTTTGTCTTTAAAAAAAAAACAACCTTAACACACTCATACCTCTGCACTAGGATTCCCTGTGTCGCATATGGCATGGACAAACACAGAAACACTAGACAAACACCCAAGACCCGAGAACAAACTTCATGCACACCACACAAAGTGTGCCCCGGCCGGGAATTGAACCCGGGACCCCTCGCTTCGAAGGCAAGGCTACTACCAACTAAGCCACGGAGCCGTCGTTTAGTTTCCTTAGTTTTTTAGAATACAATTGCCAGTTAAAACTTGTGTTATCCCATTGTGTCAGTGCTAAGGGCTTTAGCGAAGAAAAAAAAAGTGAGGTTTATGTTACTTATTTAACATTTTGTTATGTTGGGTACCTATTTTAAGATATTGTTATCTTAGAAGGGCAATACGCTACGGCAAATCGCTAGATTGTAAACATATACCTACCTTATGAAAATGATTACAATCTTCTGGAAATTCCCAATCAGTGTGAAGCATAGGGATATTCCGCCATTATTGATGACGCTGTATGACTCGAGTTTTTTTATGATATACAATGACGGATCGGTCATCAATAAAATAAGTAGATCAAGGAAGTAAGACAAGAAAAAAAAGAGATACTTCTACACAAACTAAACAATAATTTTTCACTAACAATGCGGTAAGCCGCTAGCAACGCATTTAAAATAGAATACCATTTCATTCGATTGTATAATATAATACTACGGTCGTTTATAACCAAATTTGAATTTCATATCCACTGTGACGCTGATTTTGACAATAAATGGCATAATAAATGTTTATGATAAATATTAACATGTAACACTGAATGAAACACCCATTACTTTGTTAGCAACAAGTATGCAGAAAATTTTACACACGCTAAAAAGTCAGATGTCAACAAAATTATAAATTCAAATTGGCTGGCACATAACCTACGAAGAAAAGTAGCATTATACCATCCAAATTACTAAAGTAATCGTTTTGGCTTGTTTCCTAGAACAGGTTGGTTTCATAGTTTTCTTATAATTGTGGTTAGGTACGTCGGAATAAGTCTACAAACTGAAACTAGAGTTTCATTTTAAAGATTTTCATTACAATTACCAGAGTATTTCCATGGTAAAAGACCCTTGTATTTTGTGGCAAGTAAAATCTCACATCTCTAAAGATCATTTTAAAATCACAAGCCTCTGAAAGCAGTGTCTCATAATCGACGCCGCTTAGATACTTGCCTAGGTGTATTTTTTACTAATCATCTAGGTTAAGCAACTAAGCCGTTCAATAAGTATTTGGATGGGTGACCGTATTGGCATTTAAACTAAGCGCTTCCGTGTTTCGCGCAAGTTAAAATGCTGGCTTTGCTAGTCAATACGCCATGTCGAACGCCATTAGTTAGGTTCCGACAGTACAGACGGACAGAATTCCGAAACCCCTCATACACAAAAGAAGAAGGATCTTAACGATAATCCTAGCTTATAGAAGAATTTATACTTAACTTTACGGAGAAAGATTTAGGAGCATTCTTATTTTATTGCTACTTGAAGTTCAATAGAATTTCGAACTACTTTTGTCTAGCTCAATAATCAACAAAGATTTATTGGCTTTCTCATCTGGCGGTTTGCCACTGCCATCGCATTGTTTAAAAAAGCAATCACAAGTTTTAATTTCACAATGGCTATTCTAGTGCCGTATGATGTTACTCGACGTTTTTCTGGAGTCTCTTCGCAAACGCGATGATCATATTTATTTTAAGAGAAGAATCAGGCGGGGCAACATACCTTTGTATTTACATCCGGTAAAATTGTAAACTTGATAAAATTAGTACTCATTAAATCATTTTGAAGTTATTTATTACGTTACCTAAACTTAATGTTCGAGGGGAGAATGAATGAACCATCCTGCGTAGTTGGCGCCAAAAAGTCTGTCAGTATTTTATAGTTTTCCAATGTGTATAAGTATAAAGTAAAATTGCGTTTTCTTCTTAAGTTCGTAATAAAAGATATTTATAGATTTTATTAAACTGGGATGAATAATAACACTTCCGTTGACTATGACGTATGACTTTGCAAGTGTAATCGACTAATCAATAGTTCAGTATATATAACTATTAAGCGTTTAATAGTTATCAAAAACAAATGGCTTATATAATTGACTCAATTATTCGAGATCCGGTAGATGTTTTGATACTGTCTTGCTACTTTCGAACGTGAAACTCATGAGCATACGTATATCTAGCTCAATCGCAGATATTATAGAACTCTTTTTGGCATGTAAGTCTGACACTGAAATATAAGAGAGCGAATGTACTTTTAAATCTACGTCACAGTCATTTGTGATAATTAAACTTGTTTTTTTGTCTCACCTAATAAATTAGGCACATTTATATATCCTCATATTGTCACTCACAGTTATTTTTAAATTAACACCTGTATCAATCTCAATTACAATACAATTTAGTATCTACACGTAATAAGGTACCCTAGATCTAAATTTATATTGTTGCGGCTGACACGTCAATTAGCATCTACTATGGGAACCAGATTATTAATAAAATACTTATAACACTGCTTTTTTTGTAAATGCGACATCGAGATACAGAACATCTATGATCATCAAACAAATGTTCGTTCTGGGGAATTGAACACATGACCTACAGCGCTGAAGGCAAAGCTACTAACAACTGAGCTGTAACTTACTATAAAAACCAAAATAACGTTTGATTCGTTCAACTAAATATTTAACATGTGTGTCGAATCTCGTTAGGGCGCTTTATATTTTCGTTTAAGCAAAGAGCCCCACCCCATTCTTTTTTTTTCTGTTGCTTTATCTTCGGCGTAATAAACGTACCGCGTTTTTAAACAGTAGAAAATTAAATGACTTTTCCGTGGAACGTAACGTTTAGCGTTCTACTTTTAAAATGGTTTTACATTAACATATCGTTTCCAGTATATCACTTGCGTTCCATTCCACGGCAACCATTTAGATACGATGGAGTGAAAATGTCTTAGAAAGTTACTAAGATAGTACTGTCGTTTGGTTGCACAACATAACAGCCAGTAAGGGCGTTAGCCGCACTATTAAGAAAGTCCCTTATTAATCAAACTGATCAAACACAATGTTCTAGAATGTCATTGTTACACGCTATAATTTATATATCATTTGAATTATTACTGAAATATGTTCTGTATATAAATAGTATATAAATGGAAATGTTCTATGATAATAAATAAAAAATTATTAAAGCTCTGAATATTTCTGTTCTTGTGTTATTCAGTTTTATAGCTAGTTGTTTAGTTACAATATAAACATTGTACTTCAACTCCGTAGTTTTAAAATTTATAATTAGATATAAGTTTTCAAACTAAAACTGGGTATAACGTAAAAGTTGTGAATAAGTTTAGAATTAGTCAGAGGATAAAATACACATGCCACAAATAAAAAAAGTCTCTGGATAGCTAACAAGCTTGTTTTCTTTACAGAATGCATCATCTTTCATCAGGTTTTACGGTTTATTTGCACTTATAGATTACCTAAGTGGTTAATTTCCATTACTAATGGGTTTAGACATTTTAAATCCATAATATGTATCTTTGATGAATTGATGCCCCTAATGGATTTAATTGAGCCCTAAAAACCTTTGACTTATCGCCCCACCGTAGTTTGAATGAATGAGTTTGCTGCTACAGTCATTTTGCCTAGCTATCATAGACTACTGGATCCTAATCTGGGTTGGCCATTATATAATATTCTATTGCGTTTTTGATTCCAGGGTTTGCTTCTATGTGTTCTTTATTGTTTGTAGACACGTGTTTTTCCTCTGTTTAATGATGTAGGTATGAAATAGTGAAAAGAAAGTGTGAGAAAAACACTACCAGTAAATGTTAAGAAACGATCACCAGTAAATGTGTTTATCTTCTTGCTTGTTCTTTCGTATTATACGATTATCACCTGAGATCATAAAATACATCACTGTCACACATGTATAAGTTATTAATTAATTACATATTGGTATACAGACAATATAACAAAAATCACTTATTTTAGATTAAATCCAGGATGTTTGCTTAATATCAAGGATGAAAAATATAATTGTAAGTTAATTGTGGGGTCGGCAAAGTCAAGCGCAACAACTCACAATCTATACAATAATGAGTTGATACTACGACGTATAAAAATGAATATTTATGAGTATAAATGACTAAACTTTACTATGCTTGACACAGATGTTCAACGAGGGCCGAGCAATGTCAAGGGCCTTCGATAGCGCTGTTCGGTGATCACTGACGTAATTTAGCGACAATTAATATTAAATTTAAAACATTAATTGGCGAAACAGCGAATTTAGTTGTTAGTAAACCAAATAAAAAACCGCATTCACACTCATACGCATGTACTAAGATTCCCTGTGTCTACCCAAGATCCGAGAAGCGTCGAAGCAGGACTACTACCTACTAAGCTACAGAGCCTTCTCCGTTCACAACACGTTATCAATTAAAAGTACGGTAAGTAATTTCAGCTTGCACTCATCACTAGGGACCTTATATCCCCGCCTCAAGGTGATGGGGGCAAAGGGACTACGGTCACTTCATACTTCGGTAGAGGACAACTGAGTCGTATTTGGATATATGGGCGGCGGTAACCATTTTACATCTGGTAGGCCCGTCAGTAGTTCTGTCACTTTTACAGCATAAGGTTTGCCTCATATTAGGTGTTTTTTACGGTTTCTGCATACATAGATGTTAATTTTTTTTTATTACCCTTTTCCAAGTGATATAAAAACAGTTTACATCTAAAAAAACTGATGTCAAGTTTGGCATGATGTCATATGCCTGCCAAATGGTCCAAAACAAGAAAATACACAAAAAAAGTTGACTAGAAAGTGGCTTCACTGATTTTTTTTCCATTCAATAATCCACACTTCCTTTTAAGCATTCCAATGTATATTAGGTTAAGCAAATTGTTTCGCCTAGATACTTCAACACTTTTAAACTCTTCAAAATTAAGCATACCTATTTAAGGCAACTACCTCAATATAGGAAAAATCTTTAAAGGATTTTCGATCTTTTCCATTTTTTTACCAGATTCTTAAGTGTAATATTCTATACTATAACAACAGCAATACGAGCAATACAACTTGAGTTTTCCAGAAAACCCAATTCAATTGCAATGCGCCCGTAAAATGGAAATGGAAGGTATCAAAGCGAGGTTTGATTTTGCTTGTATGGCGACAAAATGTGTCCAACGTTTACACACTCATACCTCTTCACTAGGATTCCCTGTGTCGCAGATGGCATGATCAAACAGAAACACAAGACAAACTCCCAAGACCCGAGAACAAACTTCATGCTCACCACACAAAGTGTGCCCCGGCCGAGAATCGAACCCGGGACCCCTCGCTTCGAAGGCAGGGTTAAAACCAACTAAGCCACGGAGCCGTCAATTGTTCAAATGCCAGTGCTAAAAGTGTTTACAATACGCTCTATACAATACTACTGTACCTACAATATTACTATAAATTTACTACAATGCTTTATGAGCTGCGGAGCACGGCATCGCATTATGCTTCGTGAATTTGTGATGTCACATTATATGTAAGGTCTTACTTGCTTGAGATGGTACTGTTGTTAATAGGAGGGCTCTGAGAAGAGCCGTTTATGAAATATCGTGGTGAGAGGATTAGTCAGCCTAGGTACCGCGTTACCGTACCTAGCTGCTTCCGGGGTGCGCCGCGTGGAGACTCCTTTCATGCTCCATGGGGTTTTATTTGCGACACCGAGACGGATTGTCACTGTGGAAATATTCTCCAAACTATGCCACACTTGCTTGAATGCCCATCCTGCCTTACACCTGCACGATGGACGACCTTATGGTTTGCACAAAGGACGCCATAGATGTTGCAAACTACTGGTCTAAAACAATATAATGTATTGTATGAAACATCGACTCGATAGAAGAATGTATAAGGTATTAAGTCAGAGGAATTTATCATAGCATCGTTGGTGTAGAAATATCAATCTTATCATTAATTAAGTAGCTCTCAATATCAGACTGGCATTTAAACATCTATAGTTAAAAGATGCTTACGCAAAGGCGTCAAATTGCCTTATGATTCGCTTAGTAACAATTATTATTGTTACTAAGCTACTGGGTATATAAGTAGGTGGGTAGTAACTCAAATAGAATTTCAAGAACTTATAACTTGAGTCAATAGACTATCTTTAGTATACCATCCTATATTATTATTATTATAATTATCTATCATCTATATTTATGAAATTATTATAAGTATCGCAAAATAGCAATTCAGTAATAAATAATCCAAATTATCCTTTACAATGACATCATAATTATTTAATGAGGTAGTAGCACATTCTAGGAAAGTTTGATTAAAAATTAATAATAGCTTTGATTAAAAATTAATAGAGCATACATTGGTGTGTCGAAATAATAAAACTTACCTAGAATCAAAATTAAATATAAAATATGACAATAACTATCAGGTTCTTTTGTCACAATTCGTAAAAGGTTGCCTAGAAGAGATCGCTTCTTAGCGATAAGGCCGCCCGTTGTACATTAACGTTCTTTAAGTAAGTTTACTCTGTATATTTGATCGTAATTATAAGTGTGGTGTACAATAAAGTATTTTTGTATTGTATTGTAAAAACTAATAGTACAGAGTAGATACTGAATTGGAATTAAAGATGGTCCGCGAGGGAATGGGTACGCGTTGAAGAGATTATTCTGTCATTGTTACAATAAAATACTTTTATCATTAGTATTTTTTGTACTACCAGTATTTTTCAATACCAAATCTTAAGTCATTAGAAATAAATATAAAAATATTTTATATCTGCAGTTTATCGCTTACGACGTTCTTGACTCCAGTCCGGTCAACAGATTGTAAAGAACTCGGTTTCTTCCATTCGATAACATGTTTTATCCTTTGATAATGTAATAATATTTTGCATCCGAGTCATTATTAATGATTGAATTTAATATTAAATGTGTTTATTATTGTTAAACCAGATTTGTGAATACTTGTATGTTTATATAATATAAAATGAGATGCGTACACCCACGTGACATTGATGGCAGATAGATAAACTAACACCATATGAAACGTAGGTCAGTAACAATCTTCAAAGATATAGCAGTACTGCCCACGTAAGGTCATTCCTACTTAAGCAGATCATAAGCATAGATTTAATTATGTATCTATAATTATACGTTAAAGATTTGAACTAGTATATAATGACATATGTTTGCTTTAACGAGATTGTTGCTTACTAGGAGAAGCCAGAACAGCACTGATATAGGTTTGGTGACTGCGAGGTTTTGCGATGAATGAGGGTGTAGGGGGATAAATCAGCTGATGTGAATTTGGTTGAGCATGGCAGAACGAACTAAGCATTGGCTACGCACGGGCAGAATGTTGTGGATATGTTATCATTTTAAGAATGTGTAGGTACAAGGTAAAAATAAACCATCAACCAAATTCCTTGTTATAAAAAAACATACACAATCCTTATCAGTACTTAATTAGGAATTCCACCTCGTCATTATTGAAAGTAAAACTGAATCGATAAAACGTCACAGATACGGGCATAGTGTTAATCTTGTTACTAGTAAATGGAATTTTATTAATCCAACAACTGCAAATGGTTAAAAGTAGCTAAAAAGTTATTTGACAAAAGACAAAAGCTATCGATAATTGTTGCGAGCAACAAGTTCATAAGTAACCGCGAGTAAGCAAACGTGGCCTAGAATGCCTCCCAGACAGTTGGAGCGATGATATGTGGAGGATCATTCGCAGAAAGTTGATGCGGAGTGTCTAAGATTGGGCCCTCATTGGCGCTTACTAGGAGAAGCATATATCTAGTAGTGGACTAAGATAGCTGATGATGATAATGAATACGCCAACAAAAAAAGTATAGACTAATGTGTTACTATTGACAAACTGCTTTTTATCAATACAGTTGCGCTCACGACGTGAGTTAATGTGAACTCTTGTTGAGTAATTGAAAACGATCATGTCGAAACAAACGGAGTTACATGACCTTTGTGGAAGACTGTGAGGAACCTATACACTTGCATCTGAAGAATCATCTCGATGAGAATGGTAGACTTAGAAGCAAGCTTTGGACCTCACGAGCACAACACTCGGACCACACTGGAGAGAGAATTTAAACCAGCTTAAAGTCTTGTTTTGAATTCTCATTCCAGTGTTTACTGAAAAGATTATATTAAGACATTATTAGTGAACCAAAAGAGGCGTGTAGGTCACACTGACCTTACCTTTTAAGTTATCAAGATTTTGGAATTTGCACAACAACGGAATTTGATCAAGCTCAGTCCCTGACACCAACTTATTAGCCATAATAACATCACCATCATAATCATCTTGCCCTTTTCCAATTTATTCAGGGTCGGCGCACTATGTCTTTCGCTTCCATACTTCCTTGAGCCGGCATAGATAATTTGTCACCTGTGCAATTCTACAATTACACTACGATTCACTATCTCCTTGGGGTCAGCATGAATCACGCTATCGCCTCAAGAGCTCCTTATCGAATGGAGAATGCCGCTGGAGATTAAAAATAAACTGTAACGAATTAATAGGTCAGAAACCTCCGCTGACACAGATAATGGTACAAATATACCCGACGCAGTTGTGTTGCAATTTTCTTCCTATATTTTATATTTCAAGTAATAAATATAAATTTACAAATATAGGTAACGGCTTTTTTGTATAGCTGCATGAATTATTACAGTAATATGATTTAAATATTACCAAATGAATACAAGTGAATTGAGCAGAAATAAATAAAAATTATTTTTTAAGAACCTCTTTTAAGTTTCTGTAACATTATATGGATGTTTTCATTCATATAATATTCTGCAAGATCACCATAGCAACGTTACAATTTCACAATTTTGCAATTTCAGCAAGATTCAACTAGATTAGTTTAATAAATTAGTTTCTTTTTGTATTAATATATAGTTTTTAGAATAATTTAAGTATACCTCTCATTACTCGTTTCTTTTTTAGAACTGTTCCGAGTATGATTTCCCGATCATATTTCTGTAAAATGTTCCGTGTTTTAAATTATCAACAAATGCACTCACCACTACTTCGAACTACTTGTCATCTTCCACTTAAACCATATTGAATCGCATCTCGACTACAAATATAATCTGATAAAGACAGACTTCCTTATACCGTCAACTATAAGGTTGAAAATGTGGATTACGCAAACGTATCCCATTGTAATGTTACTAATACATACCACCATATAGTTTTGTTTGGGTACTGGCCGTAATGAGTTCTTAAGAAACGGTCATTTCCTTTAATTACCACGTTTTGTCATGGAATGTACTTGTAGTGTCATTAATACAGAGTGATTTAGCAATGGTTCAAAACGGGGTGTTAAGATATCTCATACAACTAACATTTGCATTGAAAGTAGCAGTCAAACAGAGGTCCGTACCAAAGAGGTGCTCTTAATTTGCTGCTATATTAAAATTTAGTTTTAAGTCGGTCGAGAGCCATCCGCTCTCACCAAAAGCCCACGTAAAGTTGACAAGGCCATCTGCGACCAACAGCTTACTAAAACAAAGCATTTAAAGTAACTCCATGCCATATTTTGTAGATTTTTTTACCTATTTATAAGACTTTCCCAAAGAATATTATTGTATATAAAACATTTTGTAACTATCATTCGTACATTGCAATAAAACTAATAAATATAGATGTATCTATCACTATCAACTCTGCCGCTCATTCATTAAGAGCCTCACACATTAAATGTTGCATAACTATGCTAAGTAACAAGGTTCTTAAACTCAAACTCATTTTTTCTTTAGTTCTCAAGTATCGTTTGGGTACGTCAAAATTTATTCGTGCGCATACAACGTGTCACAAGTGCTCCTCAGGCACATTACATGCACACGGATATGTCAAATTACTGTCAATCTTCATTTTCAGTGCAGCGTCAAGTTTACGTCTGTTCCAATATTAATAAGTTTGAAAGTTCATGCTATTTTGTTAATTAAAGGGGAATATGGCCATTAAAATTTTGCGACAATTATTTTAACCATGTGTCTGTTTCTTGATATTTTTGGAAGGATAGGATGGAAGCATCCATTAGTTTGTTGACCTAGCATTTGAATTGTGACAGCAACGAAAAACACGATAGGCTATTTATTTAATAAAGACTATTACATAATTACATGTAATGATTATAATGAGTTAAAGTCTAGGGTTTTTATAGTAACACATAATTTCAATTACAGGCAGCCATAACATGCACTTAGATATACCTGCGTACGATAACAATATTATAGTTATAAAACATTATACTTATAGTACCTAGTCATCAATAATATCGGGTGGAGCTAGTACTAATAATTTAGTTGTGTTTCGGCCTTCTTTGTTCGTACGTTCACTATTTTTAGCATCGGCATTACCTTTAATATTGCATCAATTTATTTATTGCAATATGAACTTAGATCTTTCGTTTCGTCATGCTACCATTCATTGAACAATCAACTGATTTGCTTGAAGAAATCATATGCATTGTTTTAATTTAAAACCTTGAATATTATTTAAGTTAAATTAGCTATAACATATGCAATTATTGGCCAGTTACACAATACAGATGATGCACAATATGAAACTAATATTAACATTTTAAAGATCAGGCATGCTAACTTCTATAACCTGGAATGTGGTTTCTTTGACGAAAGAAACAGAAATCATTAAAATTAAATAGCTCGAGTTGTTGAAGAAAGAATGTCTAGTCATGGTGACCACAATGATTGAAACCAATTGTCGTTAATATGTCAAAAATGGTTACACGAAGTTGCTCCTTCGAGTCTTAATGCGTGCTATGATATGAATTAGGTTAAACTCGAGTTGATATTTTAAACAAACATAAAGCAACTGAACTCTTGAGTTACATCAGAATTAAGAATGTATATTTTCGTAATGACATACATTGTTTAGACACAGTAAATGTATGCAAATAAAACGAACTTCTAATTATTTTTAACATAATCACCAAAAACCGGAACAAAGTAAGGTCACTTGAATCAAATTAGTAATTGAATTTTGAAACCGAGGACCGAAAGATATAATGGTCTGGTGATAAAACATAGCGTTATTATGACTCATTTTATAACAATTATTCTCTAGTTAGTGACAGAAATATCTAAATTACTGTTACATTTGCTGTGGGAAATATGAATGTTAAAAACCATAATATTATGATAGTAATAAGTGATAATAATAATAAGATATGAGTTCGTTATACCTGTAAAACTGGAATAGTTATAATTCATGGAGGTGGAAGTGACAGATTTGCGGTTTTTGGCGACTACCACATCTCAACGATTAAAATTTTATTTGGATAATCCGTATTGCGAATAAACCGGTGTTTATAGTTGTTATAATATTTCTTGGTATATAAAGAATACAGAAATTTTCCTGCTCAAAATAATAAGTAGATTATTTTTATTTGAATTATTTATCGCGCAAAAAGGGATAACCGAATGCTGTAAAAAAAATTTCGTTTACTTGGATGATGACATAGTTTTTTCAGTTATTTTGATTTAACAACCAAAATATTGAACCGATTAGGATAAAATTTGTATGGGACAAATTTGAAAGATTTTCTTTATTTGAAACAGGTAACAAACATTAAAAAAAAAATACAACCGTATTGATAACCTACTCCGGAAGTCGGTTAAAAAGATTGAACTTGATCAAAGAACCGTTACGGGTAATTTTAAGCATTTTTTTTCTAAATTGGCTAAACTGACGCCAAATTTCTATTTCCCTTGTGAAGTTAAAAATACGAAGCAGCTATATCGCATGGCAATGAAAGTGAAGAAAGCAGTAAATTAAAAGTAACAGGCCATAAAGCTGTAATGCAAAACTCATTGGAGAAACGTAAGATCTCAGGTAGAGGGACTGACCGACACTAATAGTCTAATAATACTATGAGTTTTGGCTTCAACCCAACTTAGGGATGTTTTACAGCGGAACCTATATATCAAAGTTTACAAACAAATGAGTATGAGGCAAAAAAACCCTAGTTTTATTGTCTGAACTAACGGTTGCTCGGTTGCGAAAAGTTACTGTTGATCACACAGTCAACCCTGAATTTTGAATCTACATCATTATTCTTGACGTGATGTTGAAAGTTATATGTTATTACTTTCGTTTTCATTGTTAAGTAGCTCATGTATTGTAGCTCAAGCTCAGAAAATAATAAAATTTCTCTGTTTTATTGACACAAAAGTCTCTATTTTAATGACAACTTTGACTAATGTTGAAACTTTTTCATGTGTCAAAGTTGATGGAGTTCGCAAATTTTGAAACAAGTTAGCCTTGAATTAGTTTCGCGTTCATCCCGAACTAAAAGTTAAAGTTTAGAAGTACCAGGGAGGCATAAATCAAAGGAACTTACCTATTAGATATAGTTCTAAGTCCGGGGCGCCTGCAGAACACGAGAAGCGCCAAGGAATTCGCTGCAGTCGACACAAGGAACAGCGCAAGGAGCACAATCTCCTCCACAAGTCGGTCTCTCGCCATCCCCTCTGACATCAACGTTTGTCCAGGAGATACGAGAGATTCCATGTAAATATCATCACTAACACTACACAACTCAACACTCTCAGCTAATGTTTTTGTTTTCACTGCAGTTGTTAGTCGCGTAAAGTTTGAGAACACGCTGGTCGGATCGGCCGCGTCTTTCTCGCTTGGAAGTCTGATGACAACTGAATGTTCGAACCGAGGCGGCCTTACGCGTGGCTTGCCCCTTGGTACTATGCGGTATACTGTGTCGTCGCAACACGAAATTATCAAAGCTTATGTCGGTCACAATCCTGTGGGATTCGTTTTACGGGTTTTAAGGTTGAGTTTTCGCATAATCACTCCAATTGTCTCCAACCGCAGTCTTTACTCGATTTTCGCACCTAAGCGTAGTCATTGAAACAGGAATCTGTAATTAGTCGTCGAGTTTAACCATAACCTTGTCAAAAAAGTGCCATTCACATTTTCGAAGGACCATTTTTGAAGAAGTGTTGACAGACCTGTTATTATTGTCCTGTCACCGCAGTCTCTTTTCACGCTGTGCTGTGACCAGGATATCAACCTTGGGCCAAATCTATGAAGGAATAAAATTTAATATTGGCATTAACCCTTCTGTTCGTGGCCGATAAACGAAAAGAATGATTGTCCTGCGAGATTTAAGAATTAACGTGCGTCATTAATTTTTGTAATTATTGGAACCGGTTTATTGACGTAGAGTTATTTTTGGTCGTACTGGTACTTATAGGGTACCTAAAACTAAAATTTATCATCGTCCTAAACTAATACCTAGTTGTTTGTTGATGACTAAACTGCTGTCGCCATTTCCATGAAAACATACGGAAAACCAAATTCGTGGTGTTTACATATATATACCCAAATTCTCTGTGTTGCAGGTGGCATGGATATATTGTACAAATATTCAAGGCCCAACAACAAACTTTATGTTAATCACACCAATTTTTACCTTCTCGGAAATGAAACCCGGAACAGTGTTAGTTCCGGAATTAGACAATCTATATACAATATGTATTATATAAAAATTAATGGCCAAATTCATTGTGTTGCTAAGCACAAAACTTTAGAATTACTGAACCAATTCGACTAATTTCTTTATTGTTGTAATTGTTTGTAATTGTCAGACAAAAAGGATTTTTTTGGGAAACTCGTGTACCGTACCAGCCTCTAATGTTCCCACATCAGGGACACCGGCCTACTATCGATAATTGACAGTGAATGGGCTCTGATCTACCACGGAAGCACAACCCGGATATCACTTGTCGTCGAATTTTTGGTTCTAAGACATACCGGTTTCCTCACGATGTTTTCCGTCACCGTTTCGAAAACGAGGTATTGCGCACATAAATATTTCAAGTTAAAAAACTCATTGGTGTGGGATTGAACCAGCGACCTTCAGATTGAAAGTCGGCGTCTGTCCACCACGCTCTCACGCTGGAAACTCGTGTAAAAAGTTGGAAATAGGGAAAAACTGAAATCTATTTTAGTTATCTATGGGATTTTTATAACAATTTGACAATCAGTTTGACCACTTATTATCAGATTGTGAATAAATACAGAAAAACATCTGTCAGGTCACCTAGTTTTATATAATATTTAGGATAACAATAGAAACTTGGCATAGGTGTATTTATATCTAGGTTAACTTCCCAATCTCAGACATTTCTTTAATATTTCGTCATATTTTCGTGTTGAATAAAGTATATGAGTGCGATGGTTGGAAGTTCCTGGATTTTCCCGCCATAAATTATCTGGACACGAACATGAAAGTATTCAAGAACATGTTTTTAATAAGCAACCAGAGGCAAACCGTACTAATTTTAAATACGAAAGTTTGTCAGTATGTATTTTTGTTACTTCTTCACACGTCTAAACGGCTGAACGGATTTGGATGAAATTTGTTATGAAGGTAGCCCGTACCCTGGACTAACAAATAGGCTATTTTTTATCCCGAAAATCTAAAGTTTTCCCGTAAGATGGCCAGTGTGTGGACACCGAAAGGAATAGTGCATTTCATATCAACTTTATAAATACTGTATTATAGCTTAGTATAAACACTGGGTGTTTTTTTAGTAGCGTTAGAATATGTGCCATATACGTTTGGATCTTTCTTCTTTCGTTTTGTAGTACTGCCTCCACGCCTGGCAATCAATGGTGGTGTACTTGCATTGCTGCGTTACGGTGGATGGCTGTAGGTGTCGGGGAAATTACAGGCACTTGAGGTGTAACATCCCCGTTACAAAAATACGGACGCATCGCGATGCGAATTGGGTATTCTCATATTTAGTAAAGAAAACCTGAGTTGTACATTTCAATTTATGGGCTGCGGTAACCACTTAACAATAGGTGGGCTGCCAGAGCGTTCAGTCACTGTAGTCGCACAAAGTCTTGTGGATGTTTGACCAGATTTATATGTACCTACTCATAATAATCTTTTTGATTAATTTTAATTTATGTTTAAACTTTTACCCGTACTTTGCCATATTTGGGAAAAATTATGACCTTCTCAGGCCATTTTCAAGTCATTGAGGAAGAGTCGAAGAACGTGTTTTATGACGTCACTTCTTTCTTGTAGATAACAGATTATGAGCATATAGATTCGCGTAAAATATTAGATATGTAAATATCATAAAAAACTAGCGCAACGAAATCGGTTTTGGGTGGACGGTCGCTGTCTAAACATTACAGGTATCGTTATAATATTCCACAAATAACATGGAACCCGCGACTAATATTAGGTATTACTTAACAGATAAGCCGTGTCGCTAGAATTCTATGTTTATCGTATATTTCAAAAGAATTGCCTCGTAAATGTTTTTTCTGTGAAGTATCTCATAACTAATAAAGTTGCACAAGAAAATGATTTAAAATTAAAAAAAAAATTCAATTCTTATTTTAAAAAAGAAAATGCCAAATCGGTTTGCCACGAGTGAAGGAAAAGAGGAAAACAAAACATGTAATTTTGTTTATTTGGATAACTACCAAACTATTCAACTGATTTTAAGAAAATTTCTCTGGGACCAATCTTAAGTCATATGCTATCAAATAAAAAAGATTTTATTTGATAGCATATATAGCATAATATATGATAGCATATATAGCTAACTCTACTACTCTACTTGATAGCATATATAGCTAATATATATAGCTATATATATAGCTAACTCTACTACTCTACTTGATAGCATATATAGCTAACTCTACTAATATTATAAATGCGAAGTGTCAGTATATGTGTTTGTCACATATACGCCTTAACGGAACGGATTTGGATGATATTTGTTATAAAGGTAGCATAAACTACTATTAGCACTACTATTTAAACTTTTTATCCTTTTATCCCGAATTTTTTTAGTGACTTGCAAAATCCTCAACTTCTGTCAGTTTTTTCCCATCGTCTTGTTGACTTCTTCACCGCGGGTAACACCGTAGGACGAATCTAATATAAAAATAATGTATTGTTCTTGTATATAAAAATCAATTACTGTTCGTTAGTCTTGATAAAACTCGAAAAAGACTGGACTAATTTGGCTGATTTCTATTTCATTGTATTCGTAATCGTCAGGACAAGATTTGTATAATAAAATTTATTTTGAAAAACAACGGGAGATGTCGGAAATCGAAAACAACTGAGAGTGCATTTTCCTATGGCATTTTTGCCACCATGCTTGGGATACCATGCCGATTGACAAATTGTGAATCAGCAAATAGGTTACTTGTCTTGTCTGTTTTTATTTCCTACTTTTGTATAACATGAATCAGACAATTATTGGGAATTTGGAATATCTGTTGTTGACTTTGTGTTCACTCATTTAAACGATAAGCAATGATAATGCCTTATCTTTCGTGTAAGTGGGCAAATTTGGTGTCGCTGATTTCAAGCCACCCAAAGACCTTCGCCATAGCTTATACCACGTTTTAACGTTACCACGACGCGCTCTCAAAGCACTGAAGCGACAAATTCACCACAAAATGGTCACCCATCTAACTGTCTCATCAAATATTGATAATCAAGCAAGAAATCAAGTGAAAAAATTAAGGGTTAAAAAAAACTTTTTAACAACAAGCTTTTTTCGTGTTCTCCTCAGCAAGCCCTTTCATTTGATACCCATACTGTGGTAGTGCAGAAAAAATAACTAGTCCGCCATCTTGGATGATCCGCCATATTGGAATTAGAATGACGTCACATAGTAACATGCGTTGTCATCCAAAATAAGCGTGTATACCAAATTTCAGCTCAATCGGTTAAAGGTAACTGATTTAAAATTCAGTTGCAAGATTCCACCCGGACTAACATAAATACATTGCAAGATATAAAGTTTCTAGATTTTACCAAGCAATGACAGTAAATATTCCATACATACAAAAGTCATCAAATAACAAAAAGAGAAATATTCCATGCTGCTCATACAACGCTGTAACTATTACCTCTTGCAATGCATTGCACCGCTTGCAGGTAAACATGTGTTTTGAATGACCATTGTAAATACATCATTGGCTCAGGCAATTTAATAATTCCGTTGGTATAACATTTGTCCTGGCTGTTAAAAAAACGCTTATACACTCATACCTCTGCACTAGGATTCCCTGTATCGCAGATGGCATGGATAAACACAGAAACACAAGACAAACACCCAAGACCCGAGAAAAAACTTCATGCTCACCACACAAAGTGTGCCCCGGCCGGGAATCGAACCTGGGACCCCTCGCTTCGAAGGCAGGACTTCTACCAAATAAGCCACGGGGAATCAAAGCCAGTGATTCTCCGGATGAACTTGGCAAAAGTTCTGCTGCTATTTTATGTTGCTCCTTTAGCACCACCCATGGGGTACGTGTAGGGACTTCAAGGTTACTCACCTGTGGACGCGAGCAGCTGGACCCCTCAAGATAAGGATTAAGAACTTAAGAAAAATGTAAACTAAAATTGATTTAGTCTGTTTTGATGCCAACAGATTCAACTATCTCATAAATCTCAAAGCACATTCTAGAACATATCATATGGCGTTATCAGTAGCGAATTACTTAAGACTCTTATCTAAAATCTGACAAATCCTAGGTCTTAGTAAAGTAGGTCTAAGTATGCAAGCACCTATAGAATTGTTACGTAATTAATAAAACTATAATATGATGTGACTTTTGTAGCTACAAGATAGCTGTACAGTCAATGTACATTTTGTGTTGATGCGGCGCTTCTCATGCGCTTGGTAACTATGTATCATTCTGTGTATCATTTCTTTTAATAATAAATCAGTTCTCGTGCAACCGCGGACTCGGGTGGTTATCATTTACAAACCCATCCTCACTATATCATATATCAATATCAACATCAATATCATATCAGCATATCACGGGGGTGCCATCATATCACCCCCAACATAGCCATTATTTTGATAGCTTATAAAATATAACTCTGGTAGTTTAAGTGGAACTAACCCGGACTTAGCAAACGATTTTAAGATGTAGAAATATAACAGCTCCGATATAAAATATGAACGGAATATAATCAGAATAATCAATATATTTGCAAAATTCATAATTTACAGGTTAAATAAAAATATTTAATAATAAAATTGCTAAAATTAATTGGTAATAGAATTCAATTTAAAATTTAAAAGACAATGAAAAATAAAATAAATATGCCATGGTTTAACTTAGAATTGAAAGAAAAACATAAATTGAAATATTTATGTGAAAACGCACGTCACTCACCAAACATGCTTCAGACGCACGGATTCCGTACTTTGTAGCACTGGTTTTCAGTAGTGTCGTAGTGTGTGAATATCTAAACTCATCATCTTCCTGCCATTATCTCACACTAAGTGGGGTCGCACAACATGTATTTTTCTTCCATTCCCCTCTGTCAGACGTCATCTCAGTACTCACTCCTTTCTTACGCATATCATCTTTCACACAATCCATCCATCTTTTCTTTGGCCTACCTCTTGTCTTATATCCTTCCACATCCATATTTAAGACTTGTTTTGTAATATGCCATTCATCCCTCCGCATAATAATGTAAATATCTAAACTGTTGGTGATATATCATGCCAAAGATTCACGTGGTCAAAAGAGGTCTCATATTGTAGGGACCTCATTTAAGGCTAGGTACTTAGACTGAGTGTGAAGAGGGGCAAAGCCCTCTCAAGGCAGTTTTGAACGCAGACTCGTACTAAAATTCCACCTACACTAAATATTTAATAATTAGAACGTAATTAGAATTGTATTCTTAATACGTAGTTCATTCGCCAAATCACGCAACCATTCCGAAAATAGGGCCAAGTTATAGGGTCGCTAAGGGAAATTCCAATTTATTAAACGAGGCTATTTGTATTTGTACAAGTTAATTAATTCTTAAATTATATTACATCAGCATGATTTATTAGGAACGTGGTGGTTGAGCGGTTTAGACGCTGAAAATCGCTGCTTCCAAATCGAAGCAGCGATTTTCAGATAGTCAGCGTCTGAAATCACTGAAAATCGCTGCTTCCAAATCGAAGCAGCGATTTTCAGTCACGCTAATATTATATGGATTAACTTCTTCCGTACGTTATTATTCCAAGCTGTCAGATACCATAACACAGGTACCTAGCTTGGTATTTTTATGGTTCCCTAAAACTTTACCTACAAAAATTGTAACACATTTAATCGGCCTACCTATTATCATTTTATTCCAATGTATACGCCAATTATATATATATATATAATTGGCAATTATTTTTATTAATCATTTTATTCCAATGTATACGCCAATTATATATAATATACAAAATCCGTAGAAGAACCAGGGTCACCGACATAGCTCTTAGAATTAGCAAACTGAAGTGGCAATGGGCAGGCCATATAGCTCGAAGAACCGACAACCGCTGGGGAATAAAGGTTCTCGAGTGGCGACCACGAACCGGCAGACGCAGTGTAGGACGGCCTCCCACCCGATGGACCGATGACATCACCAAGGTCGCGGGTAGACGGTGGATGGAGGTGGCTCAGGACCGTCTAACCTGGAAAGCTATGGGGGAGGCCTATGTCCAACAGTGGACGTCTGTCGGCTGAAAAAAAAATGATGATACGCCAATATATAATAATGACCCAGCTTAAAGGCAATAGTTGCATATTAAATATGTAAATAACATACTGTGTCAAGTGAAATAAATTTCTTCTTTATTATAAATGCGAAAGTTTGTATATATATGTGTGTGGGTGTGTTTAAATAGTTGTTCCTCCTTCACGCTCAAACGGCTCAACGGATTTGGATGAAATTTGGTACAGATAATTTATATCTTGGATTAACACATAGCTAGTAGCATATAGTAGTAGTAGTAGTATATAATGGCGACTCCGTGGCAGTGCCTTCGAAGCGAGGGGTCTCGGGTTCAATTCCCGGCCGGGGCACACTTTGTGTGGTGAGCATGAAGTTTGTTCTTAGTTCTTGAGTGTTTGTCTTGTGTTCCTGTGTTTGTCCATGCCATCTGCGATACATGTAATCCTACTACAGAGGTATGAGTGTGTAAACGTTTATTATTATTATTAATAACAGAAGTATTATATAAACCATAATATATATTATCCAGGTTTAGGTCCGTAATTAGTTACAATAACCCTGCCTTGAAGCGAAGGGTTCGATTCCCAGCCAGGGCAAACATTTTGTGATGAACACAAATAAGTAAAATGCATACATATTTATATCCAGTCTATTTTCGTCACACAAATATTTCTCTTCCTAGGGGATTCGAACCCACGACCCTCAGGTACAATCAAAAGCAAATAATCAGTGAAGTATTCAGAAGTCTGCCTTGCAGTTTATATTGAAGTATATATTACATTACATATTATATTATATTATATTACATTACATAGGTACAACATAATTAAGATAACTAATGACTATCGTAGAATTGTAAGACTGGCATATACGATACTTTTTGACGCGTCGACTAGCGATTTTAAGTTGGAGTAAAAGGAAATTTGTACATTTTCATCACAGATTATGTGTTAACAAATATGGCAATATTTTTTTACTATCTAGTTCCCTGTGTTACAGATGGCATGGACAAACACAAAAAGACAAACCCATGAACCGAGAACTTCATGATCACCACACGTAGTGTGTTCCGGCCGGGCATCGAACCCGGCACTCGCTTCGAAGGCTACTACCAACTAAGCTGTGTAACCGTTAATTTCTAGCAAAATATCTGATTGCTTATCCTACCATTAACCTATTCACCTAAACGGTATTTCTATTATTCTTAAATCAATTGTTTTCGATGTCAAATACACCTCGCCATAGCGTTTACATGCAATCTTAAAACGCCAATAGTCGATACAAAAAGTCGCGTGAGTGTTAAGCCTAAAAAATTATAAGAACGTTGATAAAACTTTTAATTAGCCGACAACATACTTGAGTTGGATCTTTTATCCTGTGAGAGCCAACTTTTTTATTATTGTTGGAATATTCGCTATCCATAGTCTGTGAAAATTCTAGCTTGCTTCGGCTTAGGATTCAAAAGGCACACTGTAAATGTAAGAGAGACAGACACACAGACTTGTTAGTAAGTAATACAATAAATTATTTTTTTTTTACATAAGCTTGGCCTGTGTTGCAATGTGATGATGGCGCGCAGGGCCTTTTTTTTTTTTTTTTTTTTCTTTTTTTTTTTAACGATGGGAAAAGACTGCGTCTCCCCCCCTGTTCGGGGAGCACAGGGGGGGTATGTCGGACTCTCCGACAACTGTAGTGGCAATTCAAGCTCATTATCACCATAGTTACCGGCCTACCGACTGAAAACCCATCGACATTCCTTCCCTTACCTTAGCGCCAATGCGTCGTCAAACCACTCATCTTCGGATGAGTGATGCGACACATTAGCGCTTGACAGAGTCACGGGGTCTCTTTCGAATTCAACCGCGACTCTGTCAGTAAGTGTTCGCGTTAAGCGGACCCCTCGGTGCTCCCTATCGGAGGGAGCGGGATGTCCCGGAGTGTTTAGGACATCCCGTGACGATGGAGACCTGTGCGGCGCGCAGGGCCTGCACTAAGTGCTAGACTTGTGTTGCAAGCGAAGCGTTACCTTCCGTGAAGTACTTGAATTATATGGCCAGAACTGAGGTTTTTTGAGCATTATAAATACGTTGTGGAAGACCAGCTAAATGTTACATAATAATTATCAATATGATTATATAACTATAATATTATTTGAATTATTAAAGTATGTGTGTCTGTCTCTCTTTTCAGTTCCTAAGTTCCTTCAGTAACAGTTTCCTTTATATTGAATACGGAACCCTAAAAGTAATTATAATGAAAAATATAATTATTCGAAGTGCATTATAGAAGGACACAGATTTTAACAAATATAAAATATGCAAAATTAAGATAAAGGAAAATAATGCTATAACCAGCTTAATTATTTTTATAAAAAAACACAGCCTTCCTATATATTTATTAATTATTAATCAGTAACAAAACAGGTTTTTATTTTCCAAGATACTTGTGAGTAAAATTAATTAATTGTTTGACTCGTCGTTTTTAAAGTACAATACTTCGAACAAGTTCACTAAATGTTAGTTGTAAGTAATTTATTTTATTAAAGATAGTGTGGAATATAGATATATTTTTCTTGGAATGTATTATTAAATATTTAATTTTGGAGGACCATGTTGATCGCGTCCGTATGTAAATACCCTCAGAATTGGTGGTTCAAAAGGAGCAACCCAAAATAGCAGTAGAACTTGTGCCAGATTCGTCCGGAGAAGTACTGCTACCACATCCCAAAACGATCAATTTTTTTTATTAATTGCAGCATATCATTTTTACATATGTACATAGTTTTATCAAGTAGTCATAATAACTTATAATATTATAAGCAATACATTTTTTATCACAAAATGTGTTACTACAATAAAAACGTACTAAAAGAACCAAAAACTCCTCAACAAAATTTCCGATTTCCGATGACTCACGAACAAAACAGACGCCCAGACGCATCGGATTCCATGCGCACGCGCATTTCCCAACCCGTCATGCGTGGGGAGTAGTCTGCAATGCGTGAAATTCATTCATATTTCATACGATCATTATTAGTCTGTGCGATTACACCGCTGTAATTAACATAATGTAATGTTAAAATTTTTAGGGTTCAGTAACCAAAGTGTAAAGGGAAACCTATTACTTACCTATTAAGGAGCTTAAGTCGGAACCTTAGCTTAGTTGGTAGTAGCGCTGCTTTCGAAGCAAGAAGTCCCGGATTCGATTTTCGGTCTGGAAAAACTTTGTGTGATTAGAATGATGTTTGATCTCAAATCTTGAGCGTTTGTCTTGTTTATCTGTGTCATCTGCGACACAAGGAATCCTATTGCAGAGGTATATGCTAGATTTTTTATTGATTTTACTGACGGAACGAGCTTACAGCTCAGCTCATGATAAGTGGTTACGGTCGCCCTTAAAGTAGCACCCAACTTGCACTGCGTAGCGCCACTCTGAGAAGTTTCCCGGCACCCACACTCGCACCAGAACACAACGTGAGTGCGCCGCAGCTTGTCCGCATCAGCTTCTAATGTTCCCACTGAATATATGAGGCTGATACGGATTCCCTACTCTCGTTAAATGAGAGTGCGAATCGCCACTGCTTGTTGGCGGATTATCAGATGTGATGGCAGTACTTTTCAGAACAATCCTGGTACGGGTTCGCCTGTCATTTTATGTTCCTCCTTTCGCACCACCTTCCTTCCTTTCCTTTCGAACATGTGTGCAGATTCTGACGATACCCACCTAGGAACGTGAGCAACATGAAACCGCAAGTTATCCTATATTTATAACTTAACTTTATATTCCCAATTTGTACTATCAATAGTCTGTAATAGTCGTTAGTAATAGGAACCTAGACAATCAGCATCAGTTGGAAACACGTGGATTGATAGGCGCACGCGCATTTCCTAATACGTCAGCCATGAGGGCGTAACCAGCAATACGTAAATATTAATTGCCTATTTTACGTAAAAATTATACTCCTCTTAATTTCAAATGGCGCAAGTGACCCAAATTATATGCAGGTCACAAGGCGCTAATTATTCTCAATGTTATATTTCATGACTAATTAAATAACTCTTAATTATTAATCGCGACTCCTTGGCTTAGTTGGTAGTAGCCCTGCCTTCGGAACGAGGGCCGGGTTCGATTCCCGGCCGGGGCACACTGTGTGGTGAACATGAAGTTTGTTCTCGGGTCTTGGGTGTTTGTCTTGTGTTTCTGTGTTTGTCCATGCAATCTGCGACACCTATCCTAGTGCAGAGGTATGAGTGTGAAAACGTTTTTTTTTTTAAGTAAGATTAGCGTATTTCCTGCGTGTGCTACTACGCAAAAAAAGATATACATTTTGTGCCTAATGCATTGTTTTAGTGGTCCAAAACTATCTTTGTATTATTGCCTTTCTAATAAAACCGGTTTTGGGGCACACCGGTTTTATGGTTTTAAAGTCTATATCGGACATACGTAGAAACAATTTTTATATGTTTTATATATTAGGATTACGCTAGCTGCGCCTTGCGATATCACCTGCGGTTACTAAAAGGTACCCTATGTGTTAATCCAATATGCTCCTGGGCATTACTCGGGCCGAATAGGGTGGTTTACCCCTCCCGAGGTGGATCTGACGCAACGAAGCTAGCGGGGTAGCGGATCATGTGCAAAACGGACACGCAGCCCCGCAGAAGTGTCAGCGGAGGGCATCGTCAGATAAAAGTATTACCTTACGTTTAAAAAAAGGGTATGACCTACCTTCGTAACAAATTTCATCCAAATCCATTCAGCCGTTGAGACGTGAAGGAGTACAAACATACATACAGACAAAGTTTCACATTTATAATATAATATTACTTTTCGTTTGCGCGTTAAGAATCATCTTGAGTTTCCGTTTGCGCGTTAAGAATCATCTTGAGTTTCCGTTTGCGCGTTAAGAATCATCTTGAGTTTCCGTTTGCGCGTTAAGAAGCTTCCAGAGTTTCCATTCGCGCGCTAAGAAGTTTCCTGAATACCGATGGCGTATTCAGGATTAAATGTTGCTATGGGCAGAGTATATCGTATTATGTTTACAAACAAGGTGCCAATCGTTTGTAATACAAGACAATTATATTTTTAATCAATTCTTTATTTATTTTAAGCATATCATCAGGTCTAATAAGTATCTTGTAATGAAAAGACCTTGTACTAACCATACACACGAGATCTAGCTCACACGTGTAACGATGACTCAATGATGTTACTGCATAATGGCATCGGAAAGTTGTGAACACATAGTTTGTAAAATAAATAGTATTGATAAACATTAAAATACCCGACCCAAGTTATTCGTGGACGTAAGACTAAAGTTTTAAACTAATCATCCAAATCCCTCAAAATAAAGTATTCTGTACGTTAATAAATATTTTATTTTAATTTTTGTAAGAGACATATGTCCACGTTGGCATTTTAGCCTCATATTACCCTTAAACTTAAATTATACTCACGAGTTACAATATACTGTTATATAAAATATAACAATAATGGTGGTTTTACCACAAGGTCAAACAAAAGTTTAGCCGTTTTTAATGATGACTGTGCCTTCTATTGATTGGAATTGGATTGATTCCATCCATGGATTGATCCATCCACGACGGCGACGGCTCCGTGGCTTAGTTGGTAGTAGCCCTGCCTTCGAAGCAAGGGGTCCCGGGTTCGATTCCCGGCCGGGGCACACTTTGTGTGGTGAGCACGAAGTTTGTTCTCGGGTCTTGGGTGTTTGTCTTATGTTTCTGTGTTTGTCCATGCCATCTGCGACACAGGGAATCCTAGTGCAGAGGTATGAGTGTGTTAACGTTGTTGATCCAATCCACCTAATTGCAATGCATCATTATGTTCCGTTCATTTGTAGTAGTTAAACATTCCATCAGCAAGTGGTGGCACGTCTTCAACACAGTTTGCTGAATTTATAATACTTTTTTTCACCAGAACTTCAAACTTTCGAGATGAATAGTATCCAAAACGTAAGCGGTGAAGAAGCAAAATAATATACCTATTACCTAAGTTTAGTGTCAACGAACCAAGGAATCCGAGAAGGCTGGCACTATCTTATTACTTTAAACGTGCAATTCTTGTATATATATGTTATGTTTTTGAATTGTGTCGTGAATAATTTGTACTTTTAATTAAAAATAGACTAAGCCAACTGTACCCTAAGGTTCCTACGGTTCCAATAAATGAGTATGAGTATGAGTATATTTTATTCCGCGTATCTCGGAAACGGCCCAAACGAAATGGATGAAATTTTGTGTTTAGATAAGGTTTTGCTACGCCCTCGCCAAAAGCCCACTTAAGATTATCAAGATCGTCTGCGGCCAACAAAATGTTATCCATATATCCAATCATAAAAAAAGTACGAGTAACTCTTGTCATCGGTATTTTTCAGCCAAGCAACAACGCTTTAAGTAGCTAGCGTCATTATTACGTCTTCTTCAATAGGTAATTTACGAATAGTTTTAATAGCTAATCAATCATTGTGTCCAAGGTTCTCTTTATATTTTTAATCGTTGAGATCATCAACTAAATTGTAGCTACCGTACCAGTTTCTAATGTCACCACTGTAGGGACACACATCTACGGCCTAAAATAGTTCGGTTTATGTAAGTATAAAAAAAATTAGTCAATTAATTACCTTGCGTGTGTGTGTGTGTGTGTGTGTGAGTATGCGTGTGTGTTTTATAGAATAGAATATTATTCTATTGACTCCACATTATAGGTATTTACAAGTAAACATGTGAAGAGCTAATGGCGAAGCCTGCTGGGATAATCTCAAGAGATCATCTAAGTTAAGCATCTCTCAGCTGGGTCAGTAGTTGGATGGGTGGCGGATGGGTGGCCGATTAGTGGCATTTGAACTGGTTATGTGCTTCGAAGGGCAGTTTGAGATGTCGGTCCCGGCTATACTACTCTATAAGTCATAATGGAGGCCTTGTAATCTACACCAGGGTTTTCCAGTTACACGGAAAGGTTAATTTTTTAAATAAAAATAAGAATACAAAACTACAAAACAAAAAACTAAACAGTTTGTTATATCGTATACATAACGTGAAAACAGAGCAAAACAGTCAAGCACTTTTTTTCGTGTCTATACAAGTCATCAAATAAATTAATGGGATCAGTTGCCCGATTTAAAACATTAATTAGGTCAACTGATCCCGCGGGATAAGTTCGGCCTCAGTTGACTCTTTAGCCACAAAAACGCGCTACTAAAGGTTGCTTGTAAGCGATCGCTTTTAGCGATAACGCCACCCATTGTATTGCCTTATTCTTAAGTTCATCAAGTCATTTGTGTGATTGGTGTTGATAATGTATTATCTCACTATGTGTTTTTATTTAATCCATAAGGCCGCCTATTGTTCATAGTTTTTCACTCAGCAACCAATCAGAAATTGGTCATCTATAACGTGTACGAATACATAGTCTTGGACCAAGTCACGTTTGACCGAGTTGATCTGAGATCCATAGGGTGCGCTTGCGTCAGTTTTCAAACGTTCAAACTCATTTATTACTTTAAATCGCAAGTATCGTTTGGACACGTAAAATTTTACATACACAGGTAATTTTCGTGCGCGAGCCGGCTCGCACTTCGCACTTTTTTGTTTTAGCTAGTCTTATTGAATAAAGTTTACGTCCCCAACAACCCTTTTTTTTGTCAAGGGATGAAAAAAGGGATACTTTGCGTGTACCCCACGCCTTGGGGAGGCGAAGGGTTATGTGTGACTCACTTATGACTACTCAAAAATAGCAGTGCTGGGGGAATACACACTAAAACCCCCCTTGGTGTTCCTACACTACGCCTTCACGCTAGGGCTACGAGTACGGTAGCACTCTTCCACGGCCCACACCAACCCTAACCAACCCTACATGTGATTCAGAACCTTGGCTCGAAGACATGTCACTTTCCTCACGTTGTGAAATTCTTAACACGATTTTGTGTTTTATAGTCTGTGAATTATGGTTCAGTCATGTGAATTATGACTGTTTTGCATTGTCTGTGGTTCTAATTTATATGTGACTACGAGATGGCGAGTTTCTGAATTAACTTGCTGGTTATAATCGTCATCCCATCCTTACAAAGTATAAAACAAAGTCGCTCCCGCTGTTTTTACGCTTAGATCTTTTAAACTACGCTACGTACTTTAATGCAGCTTTCAGCAGTAGATAGAATGATTCAAGAGGAAGGTTTGTAGTACTAGCAACTCACCCCGGCTTCGTATAGGTAGTTTCTGAAACGAAACTGATGCTATGCTAACCGTGCGCCGGGGCAGGTTGCTAGTACTACCATAATTTACATAAAAATACATGAAAAAATCCTAAAATATTAGGTTTTGCAAATGATACTTTCCAATTGCATATTTTTAATAAAGTGAAACGATATTTCTTTTGAGAATTAAGTTTTCTCATAAGAGTTTTCAGTATTTTAGTGATAGTAACTTCGTAAAATTCGTAGCTTGCTACGCCGTAGCAATAGGGGCCCTCATATCAACATCTAATGTTTCCACTGCAGACAACAGCCTACTCTTAGCATATGAGATTAAAAAGAATCTACCACAGAAGCCCAATGCGGATTACCAGATGACATATGTCTTCGATTTTTTATGGAAGTTAAGTGACGGAACGAGCTGATGTTAAGTGGGTACCTCCGCCGATAACAACTTTAATACAACTTAGGTCTTGCCTAACCTGAAGACCCAGTCGCATTCCGCTGCGCCCGTCACCCGACACGAGTATGTATGCCTCATGCGCTTGTGATTTTACTGGAACCCACACCCTTCGACCAGAACACAGCAATGCACTACTGCTTAGCGGCAGATTGCCAGGTGTGGTTGCAGTTCTGTGCCAGGCGAACTTAGAAACAGTTCATAATTAAAATATTTTTGGCAAAATACTGTTTTGGCTTCAATACAGATAATAGAATGCGCCTCAAAAAAAATGTTCAAAATATCTTCAATGTACAGAATCCGACCTGTTACAGTTTTATTATAAGAATAGATTGATGAAGATTCAACCATCACGTGCGCAGGCGCATGGCTCGCCAGGCGGCGGCGCCATTCAAGACAATTGTTTTAATGAGGGTACAATCATATCACTTGTTGAAATCAATTGACCAAATTGCCAATTTGGATTCGTGGGTTACACGCGGACGAACCCTGAACATGATATTTTGTAGGTATCAGTTTTGGGGGACATCTTTTTTTTATGTGACATTAGCCATTAGCCACGACGGCCAGTAAGCTGGTGGTGCTGCCACGGATCCTCGTCATCAGAGATGCAATCCTTTTGCGCACAATAGCGAAGAAATCGTCCGTGTGCGCATCAGCAAACAACCCCGACGCACTGCACTTTATGCATTAATAAAAATATATCTGCTTTTCTCTGCTAAAAATCATACTCCGTTACTGAATACTTGAATGACAAAATAAAATAGTTATATGGAATATATATTCAAAACCTTGTGATCTTATTGTGCTTTACTACATAGTATAAAACAAAGTCGCTTTCTCTGTCCCTATATCCCTATGTATGCTTAAATCTTTAAAACTACGCAACGGATTTTGATGCGGTTTTTTTTAATAGATAGAGTGATTCAAGAGGTAGGTTTATATGTATAATACACTAGCAATTCACCCCGGCTTCGCACGGGCAGTTTCTGATACGACACTGATGCTTAACCGTGCGAAGCCGGGGCGGGTCGCTAGTAGATTATGTACCTAATTATTGTATGTCATCTATATGGTCTTACACAGGCTTTTTATGATACCGTAGTTAAAAACAGATAACCTGTGAAACAATAAAGTTATTTGTATTTGTAATGTTCCCCTTCAGGTACACCGGCCTACTCTCGATAATTGAGAGTGAATGGGCTTTGATCCACAGGAGTCCAATCTGTATTGGTAGATTTCACATGTCTTCGAATTTATGGTTCTAAGACATGCCGGTTTCCTCACGATGTTTTCCTTCACCGTTTCGAGAACGTGGTATTGCGCTCATAAATTTTTGTAGTGCAAAAACTCATTGGTGCACGTGTGGGTTTGAACCAGCAACCTTCAGATTGAAAGTCGGCGTCTATGCCCGTAGGCCCCCACGCTCTCCGATCGGGTATCGGCTTACCTAATTTTAATTCAATCATTTAACATTTTATTTTGTAATATTGTTGTCTTAGCCATTTGTAAAAGAATATAATACCTACATTATATTCTTTTACAAATGGCTTAGACTGAATTACGTCATCGTCGGCGGAACTATAAAAGCGTCTTCACACAATCCCATACATTTTGATTCAGTGATTCATAAAACTCGCTGCCAAAACGTTTAAACGTTTGCACCCTGCACTAGGATTGTGGAGCAGATGGCATGAATAAACACAGAAACTCCCCAAACCCGAGAACAAACTTCATGCTCACCAGTGTGCCCTGACCGGGAATTGAAACAGGGATCCCTCACTTCGAAGGCAGGGCTGCAACCTACTAAGCTACAATACCTTCCAAACGAAATAAGTTATATCCGTTTGTATCAGCTTCTAACGTTCTCACTGAAACTGTCCTACTCTCACAAATTTCACTTCAAAAATATAAAAAAAATACAACCAATACATACATATGTAGATTTTAATAATAGTTCCTTTTGAGTTCTGAATTCTATTTATTACATATAGCCCAGACATTTCAAGTAATAACTAAAATTTCACAAACAAAATATTCTAATTCACCATCAGGTAATTGCCCAGTTTCGGCGTGTCGGTGTAATTACAGAGGCGGTTGTAATTCCACCGGCACTAGACCATGCGGAAGAATCTGTAATAATAACATTGTTATGTTAAGAAAGAATTCCCTTATTAGGGCAGCCACTGTAACTATGCAGAGGCGGACTAAGGACGAGGGCATAGTAATATTTTTTTTATACTACTGTAGTGTTAGGACTGCCTGAAGGCCCACCTGATGTTGAGAGGTTACTTCCAGTCATAATAACAGCAATACGACTTTTTGACCGAAGTATGAGAAGACTTAAGTCTTACTACATTGCGCCCATAACCCGAGACGGAGATGTTACGTCTCTCGCAACTGTGATCAAGACGGAGATGTTCCGGTGGAAGGCACCCACACTCTTCCACCCGAATAAAGTCCCTTATTATTATATTATTAGAAGAACACAGAAAAAGTTAAATTATAAGCGCCGTGATTTCTGTCGTCTGCACTAAAGATTTATTATGATTAGGTATTGGCTGTTTCCCACGACTTCGTCCGCATACAATTTTTTATGAAAGGTACCCTAACTCTTTTTTTATTACTTAAATATTTCTTATAATATAATATCAGCTATCTGCCAATGAAAGTGCCGTCAAGATCGTTCCACCCATTTCGGATTACCCGAAACAAACAAAGGCAAAAATTTTAACAAGTGTTTTTTTCGTTATATTTACCGTATATACTTCCATACATTTAGTGAAAGCTGTTTTGATGTTTTGATTACAAACAGACAGTTCAAATTTATTTATTGGTTTACGTATACAGTATTTAATGTGTATTGTTATAATATAGGTAATGAGGCCAAAATATATCACATGAGGCTTTTTTTATTTATACGTATATTACATATATATACGCCGAATGAATGAAGTCTCCAAAGTAATGATTTTTTCACTAAAGATATTATGTGTGCACCTCGTTCTCGAGCCGGTGACGGAAAACATTGTGAGGTACCTTCAGGTCCTCTAACCAAAAATTCGAAGACATGTGACATCTACCAATCCGCATTGGGGTCCGGTGGTAGATCAAAGCCCATTAATTTGTACAAAAAGTTATGTAGTTAATACTGCCAGAAATCTCTCATTCTTCATCATAAATGAAGACTATTAAGTTTGCTATGGTACCAAGATGTTAACTAACCCGGACGTGAGCAGTACCTACAATAAGTGTTTTGAACTAAACGCCCTTCTTCCTTATAATTACACTTGAAATATAATTTCCGGTTTCTCGGTGGAATTGAAATTTTCCTTTGTGCCATTTTCCCGCTTCTGGATGTATATGTTTGTTGTTTACTTATAGCATGGAAATTGCCATAGACCTGTTTCCTTCTCCGGCCTGTAAAAAGCCTTTTATGGCTTATGACCAATGTGAGTGTATTACGTCACACAAATTAATATAGATTCCGTAACGGCCCGAATAGTTCCTTAAAAATGAATGATTCCTAATTTGGTGGCAACTGGTTAGCCAATTGTCAGGATATAAAAATATTCTACCGCATAGTTGGTATTTATATTCTATGATGAAACAAAAAAAAAATTTTTTTTTTTTAATATATTTTGATCTAGGTCTTGGTTTGGTTTTACATAATACCCTTATTCCTTGTAATATTTTAAACTGTATAAATTAAAGTTATTATAAAAAAAACGTTTACATACTCATACCCCTGCAGTTGGATTACCTGTATCGCAGATAGCATGGACAAACAGAAACACAAATATCATGCTCTCCACGACATCGGGACCCCTCGTTTCGAAGGCAGGGCTACTACCAACTAAGCCACGAAACCGACATCCTAATATAAAGATTGGTTATCCACTATTTAAAAAGATTTATTCCATTTTCATAATAATAATTATTATTATATTTATATTTTATTTTATTTATGTGTGCTAAATAATTGTAATTAAATTAAATATTGTTGTTTTATGTTATTGACATTATGTTTAAAATATGGATTGAGAGTCTGAAAATAAAATGATAATAATAATAATAATATTTGCCCCAATGCGACGAATACACGGAAATAAACACAAGTTCGTCCCTGCGCTTATGCCTAGATCGTATACATAATTGCATTATCATTTGCAATATTAATTCATAGCCCACATTCTGAGTTTAATGGCCTCACACGTTGTGTCGCACGTGGCATCGGGCTTGCTCTACTCCATAAAGACCAAATCAAATGCTGAGCTCATGTTTACCCGACTGCGCCAGAAGGAGGGTTATGTTTTTCGAGTTAATGTACCTATATTTGTTTGGCACGCTCCTAATGGCTCCTAATTTTATTTATTTTGTATTATTTTGTTTCATTTTCATTTTATTTCATTTTGTAGCCTAAATGGCTTAATGGATTTCAGCTTGAGAGCTGTCGTTATATAAAAAAATTATAAAACAAAATGGCCGATTTTTGGGCGCCATATTATATATTAAAAAATTCAAAGAAACTCACTTTCGCATTTATGGTATTAGTTAGGATTAAAAGTGGAGAAATTAATGAGAAGAGTATTTTTTCTACATTCAGAATTGTTATAACTGGACCAAACATAATGAGGAGCACCAAAATATACTTTTGTCATAATATTACACCCATAGAAATAATATACACTTAGAAGGATAATATCAAACTAAGTCTTGCTCATTGAAGCCAAAACATAACCAATGTGTGAGTGTATTTCATGTAATGCCGCACACACACAAACGCACAAACTTTGTTAATAGCAAATATGTTTAAAGTTAACAATCAAAGTTTAAAGATAAAAATAAAAAAAAATGCTCAAAGGCATGTCTGCACAGTAACGTCGCAGTTTCAAATAAGTCATCATAGACTTATAAAGGTCAAAGTCAAAGTCAAACTCATTTATTCCCTTAGATCTCATCATTTAGTATCATTTGGACACGTCAAATTCCAAATAAGACTATTTAAAACATGATAAATTGACAGTTTTCATGTTATAGATAGTCTTATTTGATAAGCTTACGTCTGCATCACTTAGTTTGCAGTATTTAACATAGTGCCCGTGTTATCAACTGAGTCGTCGGCTTATAGGCTTCTAGCCGTGTATAATTCCATGAATACACGAGATTCCATATATAATAAAAGGAAAATTTTGTTCAAAATATTGTTCGCCGTTACCAAAATAGGCTATTTATTGTAATGGTATTTTTACCATTATATTGTACTATTAACAATGTCAATGACGTCATCATTACAAACGGGCATTAAGAACATGACCACTTAATTATTAATTTACTTCTTCAGCATCATCATTGTGAAAAGAAATTTATTTTACGTAACGATCTAAAGGCCAACCTGATGTTAAGTGACTTTCTCCGAACAACAGCAATAGGTCCTCCCCGATTGAAGCATGAGAAGACCCAAGTCGTACCCCGTGGCGACCGTCACCCAAGACGTTTTTGTTTGATGTTTCGTCTCACGCGCATGTGATTTCACCGGCACCACACCCTTACACCAGAACATTATAATGCGAGTGCACTAATGCTTGGTGGCAGATCACCGAGTACGGTGGCGGTACTTCTCCGGACAAACTTGGCACAAGTTCTACTGTTTCTTTATGTTGCTCCATTAGCACCACCCAGGGGGTATTTATAGTGTTTTAAAGGGTACGTACGCAAACAATATAAAACAAAATCACAAATATATATTTATTTCGCGTATCTCGGAAAGGGCTCTTACGATTGGGATGAAATTTTATATTTAGATAGGATTTTGCTGTTTAAGTTTATCTGTATAATAGTATTTCTTGTAAAAACACATATTTTTACTGCTTCTTATTAGAGATATTATAATTAACTAAGCTTGATCGCTCAAGTACTTATACTTCTTAGCTAACGATGAGCAAAGGTTATAATTAAAAAGTAACGTACGTAATATAACTCTACTACTTCGAACAGTACCAGATATTTTTAATTGTTTTAATACAAACTAATAGGTACGGGTTTAAAATTCTGCGTAATAACTTATCTGTCACATGGCGGATAGGGGGCGTCTTAGATCAAATTTCACAATACACAATTCTTTGAAAATGTTCAATAAAAACACGTTTATACCTTCCATGGCACACAAACACAAATAAAAACACGTTTATACCTACATGGCTCTATAAATCAGAACAAGTAGACTGACTATTGTTTTTGAAGTGAAAACTTCTAAAGGCGCGTTAAAAAAAACATTAACTCGCGGCATTGTCACCGTTACCGTTACCGACCCCTCTGTATATAAGTATCTGTAGTGTAGTCTGCTTTTGTTTTCACTTCTGTCGGCACTCCCGGAGCGCCACTGTTAATAAGAGCTTTTATTTTTCTAACTAATTTATGTGCAATCTTTTTTACTGTAAAAATAGTTTATGCCGAAAATAATTTTTTTTTTAAATATAAGCTTTTAAAATAAAAATTAAATTGACGTTAATGTGGTTTTGTCAATCTGTGATTATTTTTGGTTCAGGTGTTATCTGTGGACAAAATGGCGACGCGTGGGTTGTTTGCCTTTTATTTTTCTTCTATTGAGATTACAAAAATGATTTGTAATTCTCTACACTATGCTAAAATTCGTTATTGAATAGGGTTCAAAAGGAATTGCATATGAACCTACGCAAAACGCATCCACGTCTCGAGTAATGGACGCAGCAGGATGAATGCGACTCAGTAAAGATTTGTATCTCATACTGAGTCGCGCGCATTACTGTTGTCATGGGCGAGGGTCACCACTTACCATCAGGTGGGCCCTCAGCTCCTTCCGCCACTTATTCCTATAAAAAAAAAAAAAAATTGCGGCACATAGCACTAGATGTCACTACATACACAAATATTTAAGGCTCTATCTCAGTTGTAAAATGTAGTCTTTGCTTCACTACAATGGGAAAGTGAGCTAATTGTTGGCGACATATTCTCGAAAAGTGAGGTTTTAATCTACCACGGAAGATCATTTTTGCGAAAGATGTACCTAAACTATAATGAAACTCAAACTCATTGATGCTTTAGATTAAAGTAATAGATCACCTATCACATTTTCTAACTAATTATAATAAGTAAAGGTAATCCTAGTATGGGCTCATTCAAATTTGTGTGGCAGCAGCAAATCATAAGATGTATTAAAATATTTTTTGTATATAACATTTTGTAAACAAGGATAGCAACAGAAAAATTCCATTAGTACACAAGTCGATTCACAAATAAAATAATAAATTCCTGTATAATTTCCGCATACAAAACCTTTCGGAAACGATCAATCCATCCACACATTCTCAAAAAAAAAGTTAAACAAAAATTGATAAATCGCGTGAGCCGAATTCAAGACCGAGATATCATTTACTCGAAGGCTGATCGTAGATCGTTTTGTTTATCAAATAAACATATGAGTCAGCCGAGGCACTGCAGACCGAAGTGTGGTTTAAAATTAACTGGCCTTATTTCAGTATAGCTGATCTGCTAAACTCAGAGTTCAAAATGTAATACGATTTTATGCGGGTGAAGTGATTGAACAAGCAAATGGTGAGCTTGATGTTTTGCAGTATCTGTTCTGCTTGTAACTAACAAACGTTTACACACTTATACCCTTCCCTGTGCTATGATTGTCTGTGTTGTCAACGTCAAATTCAAAAAATCTTTATTCTCAGTGCATTCTTCCAAAAATCCATTGGCGTTTTGAACATATTGCCACAGCCGGACGACCAGTCAGTCTGGAGTCTTTATCGGCCAGTCGATAAAGACTCCAGTACACACAAAATAATAAATAGCATTGACGTAAATATGCTATATTAAGTTCTTTCTCAGAACTACAACATTTTATAATATTATAGCAGGAATTTTCCATTTTTCTTTCATATTGAGGTCGTCGGTGGCCGCCATTTGTCATTTCTAAACGACTTTAAAATGGTGGAGATTCTCATACGTTTGTTACGCTTATTCTTCGCCAATTGAGAATGAATTGGGATGATTTGTTTTTTAGCTGTTTGTTTGTATCTCCGAGGTAGCCCTTTAGAAATATTATGATTAAAATATTCCCCTAAGAGCTAAGAAGCGATGAAAGTATTGTATATCCATCCACATACAAATATACAAGGTGTTTCAAAAAGTGACAATACTTAAACTTGCATATATTGCTCTAAAATTTACTCCATCAGGTTTCCCAACCCTTAGAATCTTAGATTACAAGTTATCACAAGCCAACTTTAATTTAAATTAAAAACGGTGATATTCATTGATGTATTTACATGCGTGTGTAAATGCGGAGTGATAAGCGCGGTCAGTGACCGCTCATTAGGGCTGTCCGAAAAATAACAAATAATTATTTTATACCTTTGGTAAAAAAGTTTTGATTTAATTTCTGATTTTAAGGCATATGATTCAAAATCATTGTATGAACACCTTTCTATATTTTCACACCTTGAATCAAGATAGTCGTAGCAAACCGAAATAATATTGTTACTATTACGACTATTATTGTTATAGACAAGCAACTGCCAAAAAAATTAAGTTTATGCAGAGCATTATACAGCGAGACAGTTTAAATGAAAACCTTGACCGTACACGATTGTAAATAAAAGATCAGTTTTTTTGTCACAAAGATAAAATTTAAAACGAGTCTATTGCATTATGCAATGGAACATGGAAGGTGGGGTGTGTCCAAGTACTTTCCATACCTCTGCTGGGAAGTGATGCTATGGAGCATCAGTTTTCAGTTTCGAATTTCTGGCGACTCAGCGCGCATGCTGTCTACATAGCGAATATTGATTCGTACAGTATTAAATCTCAATCTTTAAGAGTGAGTTGCACTGAGATACTATAACGAAAACAAAACCTTATCCAGGTGTCAATTGTCTGATTACCCGAATTGAGGGTTGCACTATTTTAGCAATAGTTAAAATGACATTAAAAATTAGGTTAAAATTCCGTTCAATACGGGCGGTTAAGTTTTACGGTCTGCGTGTCAACTACTAAACTATAAGAGTACAAAATGTGTAAATAAAAATAGGTATCCTCCTTTTGCAGTCGAGCAAAAAGTGACGACACCAAGTATTTTTTAAGAATACAACGAAAGTAATAGATTTTGACTTTCGACTTTGAATTTAGCATGATGGCAATACTTCTCCAGATCAAATTGGCACAGGTTCCTGCTTCTTTGAGTAACTGCTTTTACGCCACACTTCTTTGAGGTTGAAGAGGTTATATATCACGCACCTGCAACCTCATTTTATCTTTGTTTATTTAAATAACAGAAGAAATCTGGACGAAAGACAGTTATCAATTTCAACTAACTATGATTCTCTTGGCACCGATAAAGTGCACGCCAAACCTATCTCCTACAATTTATGACGTCCACGTGTTTAGTGATAAATATACCACGCAGAGCAGACAATTTGCGCCTTTTGGCAGCCATGGAATGATGGACAGGAAACAGCTTCATAATAATCAAACGTTTATTTCAGATAAGTAGAATAAAAAATGGCTAATTTAAAAATCGAATGAAACCTACTTAAATTATGTCATCCCTTATTTTGGTACAGCCTTTATATAATATGGGTAGGCCAACTAAACGCATTGCTTCAATGAGACAGCGAAGTTTCGGAGTAAACGAAACATCAATGTATACAATTTTTAGATTTTTGTCTCCTTTTCAAAAACATCTGAACCAATTTTGAAAAAATTTAAATGGGCTCACTTAGGAAGTAAATATACCATTTGAAACAAATGGCATGGACATACAAAAATACAAGGCAATGGCGTGTCCCAGCTGAAATCGAACCGGGAACTCTCACTATGAGATTACGATTCTATATTTGCACAGATTGCATGTGTAAATGCATGAACAAGCTTCGTGGTATGAATTTGATTTTGAAATATTTCCAAAAGCTACATAAGTTTATTACTACTATTTGTAAGTGTTTATTACTACTTAATCATTAGCAGTAGAACTTGTGCCAAGTTCGCCAGGAGTACTGCCACCACACCTAGCAATCTGCCGCCAAGCAGTGGCGTGCTCGTATTGCTTTGTTGTGGAAGGTTCCTGTAATTTCACCGGTACTCACGAAATTTAACGAAAATTGTATTTAAAACAAAATTTGATGATGTTACATGTACATGAGGCATTACATCCCCGTCTCAGAGAGATTAGAGTAGTCTTACTTCCGTAGGGGAGGACCCCAGTGGTTTTGCTATTGTTTTTGGGCGGCGGTGACCAACTAACGTCTGATGGGCCGCGAGCAGGTTCCGCCACAATTATCGCATCAAAAGGTGGGTTTTAAAGTACTGTAACCCTAGAGGGCAACCCCATTTACTAAGCTTAAAACTCTTTTCTATTTTACGTATGATGGATAGCCATTACGTGTTGTTTTACCATTATTAATGGAATCGGTTATGGCGTGACCAAGGACCAAGGGAAAAAGTTTTTTTTTATAAATTACTAGCTTTTCCATAATCAAAAGTAGCCTGTGTTTATCCAAAATATACACTGTCCTGGTACCAAATTTCATCCAAATCCATCGAGCCGTTACATACAAACTTTCGCCTTATTAATATATACGAGTAAGTGAGATTATTATAATAAATATAAGTTGTTTGAGAACTATTGTACATAAATGACAGCTATATTTTTCCTTCGCCTTTCGTGATAAGGTGCAATAACGTATTCACTTGGAATATTCAAAGCAAGACAATATCTAAACCACCTCATAGATTACCGAATCCAGGATTGTAGGTTTATTATGGCCTATTAGGGTCCCCTATAATCTGCCAATTTGGAGCGGTCGATGGTTCGGTGGGAATAAAATTAACCCCGATTGATAGCCCCACTCTGTGATGAATGGTGTTCGATATTTTGGTTATCATGTCACGTCATTTTGCGCCTTAATTATGTTTAGCTGGTATTTTATTAGGGTGGGCTCGCGCTCCGTTTGTAGCTTTACCGTTTACGTAGGTTTTGGGTTCGATTCCGAGAATAAGCATTTGTGTGGCAATATTTGTTCTGTGCCTCATCTTCGGTATGATTGTCAATGTCATTTGCAGATCGTATCTTGAGTTCTTCACAGAGCGTTCTAATATATTTAAAGGGTCGGCAACGCGAAAATGATACCTCTGGTATTGCAAACCAGGCTGCGGTAACCACTTACCATCAGGGTGGCCCGTATGCTTGTATGCCACATAAGAGATAAAAAAAATATATACTAAGAAAGAAAGAAAAATTATTTATTACCTGAACTTACTATTATCTGTGGTCATATATTTTTGTTATGGGAATAAAAACTTTTCAGAAGCTTTTTAAGAAAAATGTAGTGGTAATGATTTTTGAAAATTTTGTGTTTCGATAGTTAAGGTTAAGTTTGTGTTTAAGTTTACCTGTTACTTGTTTTTTTTTATGCTGTCAATTTTATATAGCGCCATCTTGTAGATTTTTGTAGTAATTGATTGGTAATAGATAGCACATTGTCCAAGTATGAATATGTTTGGCTGTCATCCAATAGAAACAATGTAATTATTTTATTGATCAATATGTTATTCAGATTTAATAAATTACCGATAAAACAAGATTTTACAAAAAAAAAAAACAAGTGAAAAAATACATTTATACACTCATGACCCATGCACTAGCATTACCTGTGTCGCAGAGGGCATGGACAAACACAGAAAAACAAAACAAACACCCAAAACACGAGAACAAACTTCATGTTCACCACACAAAACTACCGGCTGTGTTCCGGCCGGGAATCGAACGCGGGACTACCCACTAAGCCACAGCCAACAGAGATAAATGAGAAATGCAATAATAGCGAAGTAGGTTGTTCTGGTGATACCTAATTTATTCCAACACCATATCGTTGACACACCCTGGAACCTCATTGATGTTCAGTTTCCTATGTAAGTATATACGTGTAGCCATTTCGCGTTCGTTGTCATCGTGAACTTGGGGGAAGTATGTCTAGAACTTTCTATGCCGTTTAGATATTTCTTTTCAGCAATTTACTGTTGATTGTGGCCAGATATTATAAATAAACTAGCTGCGCCCTACAGTATTACCTGGATTATTGGACTTCCTACGGAAACCGTACATTTTTCCAAATTTCATCCAGGTCCGTTCAGCCGTTCTGGCGTGATAATAACAAACATCCATCTATACATCCAAACATTCGCGTTTATAATATTAATAGGATTAATAAATGTTCATTCACAGCGCCATCTAGCCCCTTACTAAGCTTGCTAATTCAACTAATTTCAATTCAAACTAGTTATATATACTTACTGTTACTGTTTGAATACTTACTGTTGCCTGAAACCTACAATGTAGGTAATGTAGGTAATAATTAACGCGCTATATGCGACATCTGTTGTTAATTTTGGTTCAATAAATGAAATTTGAAATAGATAACTGATAGAAAAAGTATTCTATTTTATCTTTGTTTATAGTACTTTTTTATAAATACATATATTAGCAGATTGTATGGACAAACAGAACACAAAACAAACATCCAAGTGTGCCCCAGCCGAGAATCACACCCAGTATCGCTCGCTTTGAAAGGCATAGCTAGTACCCAATAAGCTACGGAGTTATCCAAATATATCCGCAAATTGTCCGTAAATATAATAATAAAACTGTCTCTAAGAGATAATATATTATACGTGAAAACTCCATGTTTTCACATAGGTATAATATATTATATACACTGACGCAATTCACAACCGTGTTCCGGTGGGAGGGTGTGGGTGAAATGACAAGTGCATGAACTCAAAATTATTATTGCTTTAGATTTTTATTGCTTTAGATTTCAAGTACCATTTCTACACGTCAAATACACACACAAGTAAACATATTCGTGAGCATATAACGTGACACAGGAACTCCTGCGGCACATAACACACAAATATGTCGAATTGACCCATTACAGCCCCGTTTCAAAGTGACGGGGGTAACGTGATGCGACTTGGGTCTTCTCATACTTCGGTAGCGGAAGACCTGCATCGGTTCACTGTTTTTTATAGGCGGCAGTAACCACTTAATATTAGCCCAATACATTCAACGTATAACAGAGCAAGTACATCAGACATCCTCCATTGAAGCTTTCAGACTCAAGATTGGAAAACTATTATATCAGCAAACGAAGAGAGAAATAAGCTTCTCGTTATCGTCTTCTAATACTTCGGTCGTATTGCAGTTGTTATGGGCGAAGGTAACAACATATAATAACACCAGGTGGGCCTTCAACACTTCCCGTTTCTTTAGTTAATTTAAAAAAAAAACACCGTACCGATGAATGAAATCGTTCATGAAATGGTAACTACTAAACCACTCCCTTTGGCTGCATTTTTCCACGCGCGCGTTTACCGGTCATTTCCACCGTAACCTTCTAAGGAAAAATATCAGACGTCACCGTTAGTTCAACAATAGGTAACTACTAGTTTCTCCAGACTATTCAGAAATTGACATCTTTAAAACCGCCTTCATTTTTTTTTATATACAATATTACATGCGGTTTCCTTACTTTGTAATTATTATTTTTTATTTTTTGAAAGTACCGTCAAAATCGGTCCAGCCATTTCGGAGATGAACCGGAACAAATAGACAGAAAGATACACAAAAGCTGTTATTTTGACATTACAAATAGACACATAATTTTTATTTATTTGTATACATAATATATTACGGAGAGCTGCGTAGTAGCCCTGCCTTCAGTGGTCCCGGGTTCAATTCCCGGCCGGAACACACTTTTTTGGTGAGCATAAAGTTTTGAGCCTTGGGTGTTTGTCTTCTGCGACACAGGGAATCCTATGAATGTGTAACGTTTATTAAGTTATTTTATTTATCATACATAGATAATATACCGTTTAACTTGTAATGCTCAGTAAAAATACTTAATAAAGGCTTTGTCTTCATAATCATCTCCATTTAGCATTCCGGAAGCTGTATACGTTAGATATTACCACTAATGGTGGTGATAATACCTAATTCCAGACGATATTAGGAGGCCTACTGCCTATTATTAATAGCAGGCCTTCCTGCTATTGACATATTCACACGATTCCCAGGCTTAATAATGTCATGATATCAATGGTTAGTACACCATTCTATCACCTAGAAAAAGGTATTTTTAAGTATTTTTATTACAAGCTTTTATTTAACTTGCAATGTTTGAGTTTTTGTTTACCCCTCGTTTCGAACACCTATCTACTATGGTCCAGCATATAATTATTAAGAATAAAATTAGCACATCCAAGCTTTCATGTCGGAATCATTGTCTAAATAGGCGAATCATTCAGGACGATATTGAAATCTAACTGAATAAGAATAAAACTGATTTCGTATTCCATCAGATAGCATAGACAGACATTTATTTATATACTAAACTAGCGACCCGCCCCGGCCTCGCACGGTTAGTTAAGTATCAGTGTCGTATCACAAACAGCCCGTGCGAAGCCGGGGTGACTTTCTAGTGTATATATTATATATATAAACATATAAACCTTCCTCTTGAATTACTCTATCTATTAATAAAAACCGCATCAAAATCCATTGCGTAGTTTTAAAGATTTAAGCATACATAGGGATATAGGGACAGAGAAAGCGACTTTGTTTTATACTATGTAGTGATTTAACAAAAAGTAACACAACAGTATACAATTTTCATAAAACAATATAACAACAGCACAACAGCAAATGGGCTTCGACTCAGCATTGTGCCCACTGTTTTAACAGTAGACGCTGTTATTCTGCCGAAATCACGGGAGCAGCAAATCATTGACATACCGGACTGATTGCTGACGCCCATACTGATGCATTTGGGTGAGTTTATAGATTCGCAGCCGTTTTACCTGTTCAATAGACATCCGACACAGATATGCATTCTTGACTCTGTGCCAGATGTGTGAGTTCAGATACGTATATGAAAGGGCATTGTCTGTCATGTTTCGCGTTTTTAGCTGCAATTAACCTTGGGGACTAGTTTCTCGCGTGCATCCCTCAGTCACCCTGGGTGCAACAAAAAATAGGAGTAGGTAGAACTTACTCTACCTACTCCTACTTTTTGTTGCACCCAGGGAAGTAGGAAGTACTGCCTCCACAGCTGGTAATCTGCCGCCAAGTAGTGCACTCGCATTAATGTATTCCGGCGGAAGGGTGCGACGGGTGCAACGTGGTGCACCTTGGGTCTTATAAAACTTCGTTGTTTTGTTAAAATCAGCATTGTTTAATGAAAATTGTTTGAACCGGTTTTAGGGTCATCGGAATACTTCATTCAAAAGAATTTTGATAATTAAAGTCTTACTCATAAACGCATAGTGACACTTAGCTAATTGGTGTGTATTTGGTAGAATTTAAAACTGCCTGTCAAAAAAAACTGTAAAAAGCTTTGTCTTCATATTGTCATCTTGTCTAAAAAACTTTGAAACTGCAAATATTATTTACATATTTAATAAAATAATTATGTCTTATGGCCTTCAGCTAAAGAATTACACAAAAACATTCTAATTTAATCTTATTAAACTTAAAAAAGTAATTGTGCTTCAAAGAACTTAAGAGATTGCGATTATCATAGTTAGTTAAAACTCTTATGAAGGACTAATAATTTAAGTGCTAGTAATTACTTTCGGAGAGAAACTCTTGCAAAATTACCTTGTACAAAGTTTAGAAAAAACTCGTGAAGAAACTGGCAGTCTTAACACGGTGCTATTTTGAAAACATAGTACTTGTGGACAGAGCTTTTTTGAGCTTATATGAAGCTTTTATATAATTAGCTGAAAACCTTAAAAATACCAAATACAGTAGCTTTTAAAACAGCCATATATTGAACCTTTTGAGGTGGAAACACTTAAGCCCTAGGACTGGGAGTCAAACATATTTTTAAACATATCTCAAAAGCGCTGGTTCAAGCAAAAGGTGACAAATGCTGGCTTATATTTTGCATAGAAAACTAGCATTGCCATCCAATGTGGCAACGCTAGCAGTATTCTAGCTTACATTGCCGCCTGGCAAAAAATTGTAGTTGTATAATGTTTTAAAAGATTTATCCGGCCCCTTGGACGGACCTAACGGCTTCGTGGCTTAGTTAGTAGAAGCCCTGCCTTCAAAGCGAGGGGTCCTGGGTTCAATTCCCGGGGCACACTTTGTATGGTGAGCAGAAGTTTGTTCTCGGGACTTGTGTTTGTCTTGTGTTTCTGTGTTTGTCCATGCCATTTGAAACACAGGGAATCCTAGTGCAGAGGTATGAGTGTGTAAACGTTTATTTATTATGAACATTAACTATTGTTATGAACATTAATTTTTAAATATAATTATTGTGGCCTTCGGGTGTCAATTTACGTTAGACAGCCACGTTTCACAATCAAAGCAAACCTTGAAAGGGCCTTTGAATCATCCAAGACTGTTGATAATAGAATAAGCCCAATATCCTTGGATTTATCTTGTATCAAGGTCCAAGGTACGTAATTGGAAACTGGAGTAAGTAGCAGTCATGGCCGAAGTCGATAATTGTTATCAATTTGAAAACAAATCGAGCCCCTTTCGCCGGGGGCACAAAACAACAAATGAAACAATTGCAAACCTTTGCGCAAAGTATTAAGGTTAAATTTCCAGGAACAGGCAGCTGTTTCTGAAAATAGAGGTGTTGGTTTTATCAGTCAATAAATAATTTCCTGGATTTTAGCCTTGATCAGTCAATTATACACCCGATCGGAGAAATTTCATGTTTATTTATTGTTTCAACAGAGAATATACAATAAACAACCTTTAGAACAGGATCATTATACTTTCCAGTTGATATGAATTACTTTTCTAGTAGCCATGCTTGATCGAATCTATAATTACACTTACTAAAAATGCTACTAAGATGATTTTGTTTTTTACGTTATTGAGTTTCCTGCTGAAGTCAAAATCTTCCTTTATATTCATTGAATTATTAAAAAAAATACTACTTTTTAAAATAAATGTGTGCGTACAAAATCATGCAATGTTATAATTAAGTTTAGCGCTTGTAGAAACCCTATCTCACCCTCCTATAACGCAAACCAACCTCTTTCACATATGAACACTTTTCATTTATATAAAATAACAAGCGTTATAGGATTAACTTTTCAATTACCATTGAACAAAAGCGAAAATTAATTTAGAAGTAAATATAAAAATACTAACATTTATGTTTCATTTATGCCACTCTATCCTTCGGCCACTGAAGCCAATTAACCCTTATAACTAAGGCATTTTCCTTATTAATCGTAACTATCATTCAAGTACTCAGAATGGCCAATTGGATAATTACTTTGTAAAACCAATTAAATTGCTTCTCACAACACAAAGGTCTGCTTCCCATTTTTTTTTAAGTCACGCGATCAATCTAATTAGGAAGATATTTTAATGATTATATTCACGAGAGAAAAGGAAGACGATTCATCATAGGTTATTTTTCCGTTAATACCTTTAACGGCAATCGTGGGAGATCCATGTTTTTTATGTTCAAATCTTAGATTTCGATTCCAGTCGAATTCCTTCGCTGTCCGATTCTGTATTTCAGAGACGTTGCTAAGATTTCGCCAATTCCACTCCGTCTACAATATCACATTCCACCGGGATTGATACCAGAGCCATGTGCTACATAGCGTTGCTCAATCCTTGTCGCAATATTTGGGTCGCGGTATCCAGAACACATGAAATCCGTCGAACAATCAATTAGGCTATTTGTATCTGGCTTTACTCAAAAACATGACGAGACTAGTGTAACGGCTCATCTACCTGATATTTCACCGGCACATTCTGCCCAGGGGCACAGACGCCGACTTTCAATCTGAATTTCCGACTTTCCGCCGACTTTCAAATCCACACGTGCACCAATGGGCTTTTTCACTTGAAAAATTTATGTGCGCAATACCACGTTCTCGAAACGGTGACGGAAAACATCGTGAGGAAACCGGCATGTCTTAGAACCAAAAATTCGATGATATGTGACATCTACCAATCCGGATTGGGCTCCCGTGGTAGATTAGAGCCCATTCACTCTCAATTATCGAGAGTAGGCCGGTGTCCCTGCAGTGGGAACATTAGAGGCTGGTACGGTTGATTTTTGTTCTGTTTGTGTTTTTTTATGTGACAAAAGACAACAGCTATAAGACACCGATCCTCCCGTACTGAATGAGATAACACAATTCGTAACGCGTTAGACCCATCACTTTGAGACGGGGAGCCAGCGCGAGTAATTTCACCAGCACCCACACCATTTCACCGGAATAGCAATGCGGGTGCACCACTGCTTGGCTGCAGATTACCAGGTGTGGTGGTAATTCTCTGTATCAAAAAACTGTAGTACATATTATGGATTCTATCAATGATCTAGTTCTATCAAATCAGCGCTTTGTGAAATGTCTTTATTTTTTTCTTATTTTGTTTTTGTAGCGTCAACGATATAGTTTGTATTGTTTGTTTGTGTAACAATAGGTTACATATACTTCCTCTGAACCGAAGACCAGGGCAATATCCCCTTTATGGCGCGATCTCTGTCCTTACAACGATTATCTGAAAATATCACCTCTTTCGGACTATTACTGTCAGCCTACGATGGGAGGAATGGGTGATTACTATCCAAGATGGATGGGAGCCGTCCACATGAAGGTCAACGACCGCTGAAATTGGCAATTTATCAAGTCATATTATCAAATTGATATTGTATCAATAGATACAAAATAGATCAATGTTCAATTGTTATCAGCGACTTTCTTGCGTGTAGCCAACGCTGGTGTTGCAGTTATCAAGTCAAAGGCCTCCGAAATGGCTCAACGATTCGTATAGCGACGTATCTTAACGTGCACTCGCAAGCATGGAAGCGTCCAGTACAAATGCCACCAAACGGTCACCCATCCAATTTCTGACCGGGCCGAGAGTTGCGTAACTTAAATGATATGTAAAGAACACCTAAGCTAATAAACAGAAAACTGTTAACAACAATCCAATTCATCGTCACATACTTTCTTTGGTAATAAATAAATTTGTATTTGTTATTTCTTTGCAAGACTATTTAAACCCATTAAAATAAATTGGTTGTCTGTAAAGTCAACCAATCACTGTTGGTTTACGATTGATAATTTTACGTGATAACGTCAACAGAAAACGTTGATGAAGTATTGCTACTCGGTCGCATCGGCCGCTGGAGTGGAACAGAGATAGATGCGTTACAAGCCGAACGCTTAGGCCGATCGTGCCTCTCTATCGCTTGTTCTCGCTTGCACGCTCGACTCGACGACTCGAACGTGACAATGATTCATGCTTTTACGTGCGTACAGCCGGCGTTCATCGATTTATAAGACGTTATCACGTCAAAAAAACAAGCTTTACTATCATTAATAAGAACAGTCCTCATATACAAACTGATTGGCATCATAGCTCAGTTCACACATTCGATTCTTACCCAGTACATATTCTATTAGTATTAGTATCTCGTAGTACAAGCAATGTTTAGTTCGGGTCTGGACGGCAAAATGTGCATGAATGAAAAATTACCTCCACACAGAAACCCAGTAAGATTACAGCGAATATTCAAGTGGATGCAATACATTACTGAGAGTATCGATTCTGCTGATTCGAGGCCGCCGGTTGCCATCGGTAATGGACCATTTATCGATTAAATCCATTTAGTGACGAACCATTATATATTATCGATAAAATGACTGCCGTTTTTCTAAACCTTTTTAAACTGAACCTTCTATTGCGGCACCGTTTTTCAGGAGAACTAATGATTTACCTGAAAATTCACCTGAGAAATGGGCGTGAATTTCTAACCCGCACTCATACCACTGATTATATATTTTTAACATGATTTGCTTTTGTTTACCTTTATAGTTTAATTACCTTATAATAATTAAAAGATTTATAAAATCGGAAATACCAGCTTCACTACTTTCATCCCTTATTTCTCACCCTTACCGGGTACGCCCTACCAAATTAAATAAGAAACATCCATATCGGTATACAATGGGCGAAGAAAATGTCACCGGAAAGCAAAATACACAATTTCGAATGACATATTTTTTCCAGTTGTTGCGATTTAAACACCTTTGCAATAAAAAAGGATTTCCTAATTAAATCATCTTGAACTCGCTTGAAAAATATTTGGCTCCAAGCTGAATACTTTTTCCAAACGTAACCAGCGTTGATAGTTCGTGAGTGCGGCGGGCTGCGGGCGGCAGATCAGGATCCTCCAGAAGACCAGTTGCAATGTGACTTTTGATGACTACTTTTGATGATTTATGATGAAAATTTACCTACATAACATTTTTAACTTTACACTAGCTTCAACTTTTTATTTGTCATAATATGTTTTATAATTAATAATAATAATAAATTAGCCTTGACCTTCATTCATGATGAAGTAAATTTTTAAATTATAATTTATTTCTGGTATAGAGGCACAAAAACTTATTGTTGTGAAAATATACGCATGATACGTTTTAATACTTACACAAGAATAAGAATAAAGAAGTCTATTTGAGCATCTTAGAAAACATATAATTAGGTACACACACATGCTTGCTAACAGTAATTAAGGTACTTAATTATAGGCAGATAAATAGTTCCTATACAGTTTTCAAACCTTTACCTTCCGTGCTAATTAAAAACTGTGTTACGGCAAGGTATTACAAGGAACATACATCTTTAGTCGTCTCACCAGCATGGTGTAGTCCTGTAGGAATCGAACCCCACCTACAGCGCAGAAGGCAGAGCTACTACCAACTGACTTTTGAAGTCAGTCAATATTTATAAATATATAATAAGTTAAAATTTCAAGTAATTATTATTCAATAAATGTTTGATTTAATTTGAATGATATCGATAAACCCCGGAACGTCCCTTCGGGAGCTAATCCAGCATCAGACAAAGGTTGGTCCAAGGCGAGTGCGGGTAGGTAACTCAATAATATCTTAGCGTTACTTGTGTTTACTTCCTTCCAACGAGCGACCGAGGTCTCGGAAACCGCCTGGAAAATATTGAAGTACAATACATCATCACGGCATTTTCTCTTATAATTTTTTTCTGCCTTACAGAATTATACTATCCGTGGGACAGACGTGACTAGTGGTGAACTTATCACAATTATAATCTTTAGGATCATTATCAAGCCAGAAACAAGTGCGGGCAAGGTCTTCACGCAACGAAAAATACATAAAACTTTTTGCCAAATTACAGGAAATTGAATTGAGTTTTTTTTTCACGGATTACACTGTTTAATAATAATTTCTTACTACTTGAGGAATCGTAGCTGTGTAAAAAGTTATTCAAATGACTCGGGGATGTTACATTAATTACTTCCAACATTTGAAAAAAAAATAATGTAACATCACCCAGTAAGACAAAATAAAAAAAAAACAAAAGATCGTGTCAAACGTTCCTTTACAAAATTGGTTTCTTTCTTTCTTTGACTAAACTAAACTTTTATTCCTTGCAAGTATACTGGTCTATTCTTAAGAAGTGTGATCCATTGTGATCACCGCATAGTATAACTAGAGGTCCCTATAAACTGCAGGATTTGTTTTGGGGTGAGCTTTAGAGCTTAATTTCATCCTGGTTAAGTGTTTCCCTAGATACGAACTATGTTTGTTCACCTCTGGTCCACATTACCCCAGAAGGCGAAGTGGCGTTTCAACGTCATCATCGCACCTCCTGCAGGAACACGTCCCATACAGCCCAATATGAAACATATGCCGAGGGTACGTAGTCTCAATCGGCCATATTTCCCAATGATGGAACTGTCTCGCCTGGACAAAGCCGTTGCGAAGGACATTGCCCTTCGAACAATATGGACACTGGACCGTCTCGAAACTCCTCGTTTTATGAGACAAAGCTGAAATGAAATAAGTTGGGTGTCGGGTGACGCTAAGGTTTTTGCTGCTCGTATTATTTTGTTGGAGAAGTTTCATAATTTGAAGCTAGGACGGTGAAATTGAACAGTTTAACAACACTGTAACATGAACTCATCCAAATTCCATCAAAACCAAAGGGTTTATGTTGCTCACGCCCGTAGGTGTATAGCGTGAGTTCCTAGCATGTGGTGCGAAAGAAGCAAACTAGCTAGCAGTAGAACTTGTGCCAAGCTCGTCCGGAGAAGTACTGCCGCTACACCTGGTAATCTGCTGTCAAGCAGTGGTACAATCGCGTTGCTAGTTTTCCATTGGCGGTGCAGGTGAAATCAAAGGCAATATGCACATATTAACAACAAGAAACAGAACAAACATCTATGCTTGTCCTGAACGCGAATCGAACCTACGACCTGCAGTGCAGAGGGCAGAGCCACTACCAACTGGAATTCATCGGCGCAGGGATTCTTCTCATATCTATGTCGAGATTTAAATCGTAACCATTTGCAGCAGAACGGCCCTCATATCGTCACCATTGGTATAAAAGTAGCAAAATAATTACCGCCAAGTTTATCTGGATAAGTTTTGCCGAAAGCTAATCTCCTTGGCAACTCCCCCCCCCCCTTCCCCGTAAAATTACCTAGTCCTCTTTATGTTAAGCCACATGTAAAACTGACAAACATGTAGATTATTCAATGCGCGGCACACGGCTACGACGTGGAGTCACGTGTTCTGCCGCAGCCTCGGGGAGAGGACTGAACTCTTGAACATTCAGGACAATCGCGTGGTACAATTTTATCTCTATTTAACCAGTTTCAATAGAAGAAAAGGCTTGTCAGTTTTTTTTTTTGTTACTCGATTTCTTCGCTAATTGTGGACAAGATTTGTACTTCCGGATGTGGGTGTTCGGTTGTATTTTCTTTTTTTATGTGTTTTTACCTCAGTTTTCTGTCATTTTATTATTATTTTATTATTATTATTAACTATCTCAAACTTAGTAGAGTGGCCCTCTTTAAGCTGGTCTGACCATCGCATTGGAGATCTTCCGCGGGACCGCTTGCCTTCGACGTTTGCACATATAATTAACTTTTCCAAGTTTCCTCCTTGACATCTGACAGTATGTTCGAAATAGCTTAGGACGAAATGCGACGTCCAAACGTGTGCAATCATTAATTACTAAACACTCACACCAATCAACAAATAACTAAACTGGCATCGAAACTCTACGTAAAGTCAGTCCCATATCCTTTTTTCCATGAGATCACAATATTACATAATATCAGCCACTTTTCTGTTTCATTGTCCCTTACAAAGAGGGCAGTATCTTTGACATGATTATCGAAATATGTCAATGCTGTATAGTTTGTGATACACGTTTATCTTACGATTCCATATCCCTCGGGATTGTTGGGAATAATTCGAAGGCCCATGACGTCAGACTCTTACAAGTTCTGTGGTATGTCAATTTGTTAACAGTTCTGTAGTCACTTCTCTTCTTTAATACCTTACCAGCCTCTAATGTTCCCACTGCACGGACACCGGCTTACTCTCGATAATTGAGAGTGAATGGGCTCTGATCTACCACGGTAGCCCAATCCGGATTGGTAGATGTCTCATGTCGTCGAATTTTTGGTTCTGAGACATGCCGGTTTCCTCACGATGTTTTCCGTCACCATTTTGAGAACGTAGTATTGCGCACATACATTTTTTCAAGTAAAAAAACTTTGGTGCACGTGTGGGTTTGAATCAGGAACCTTCAGATTGAAAGTCGGCGTCTATGCCCCTGGGCCACCACGCTCTTCTGTCTTCTTTAATAGTATAAAGCAAAGCCGCTGTTTTCGTCAACTCCACTACTAAACCACGTAAAGGACTTTGATACGGCTTTGATCATTTAGAGCAGTGTTTTTCAACCTTTTTCATGACATGGCCCCTTTAGTATGAAGAAATATTTCGCGACCCCACTACCCATTACTTTTTTTCATGTATTTTATTTTATGACAGATATTCAATCCAACATTTAATTATCACATTTATTTTATTGTTTTTTATTTGCTGCTGTAGCTTTTAGTAGCTTTTTGCAGCTTTCCCTATAGAAGCTTCGCGACCCCACAGAGAGTCGCGACCCACACGTTGAAAGACACTGATTTAGAGAACTAGGTCACCCGCCCCGACTTCGCACGGTTGTACAGTGTGTGATGGGTCGTAATACAATTCCGTATTACATCATTTTGATCTATCTCGTAAGGTTTAGCCAGCAATGTAAACGCCAAATATGATTTACAACATCATAAAAAAATATTGAAATACTCGGTTTTACTCTACTATAAATAAGGAGTAACTTAGACAAGTTTTATTTTAGAAATTCAGTAAAAATTATAATAATTTCTTTACATTAGTGTCAGCTTCTAATTTCCCTACTGGGAATCACAGAGATAACAGGGGCTTTTATCTACCACTGGAGCCAGAACCAGATTGGTAGACTTGTCACGTGTTTTCAAATTTTAAATTCTATAACGTGCCGGTTTCCATGCGTAATTTTCATTCACCTTTTTGAAAATATTGCACACCACAATATTTCCATGTGCCAATAAATAATTTTCCAACGGAAAGTAAAATTTTTCCATGAAATATCTATAGGACCACCTCGGAGGTACAGATAAAAAATCATCATTAAAGTCAGACTAATCTGTAAAAAGTTACGCGTGGAAATTACAAGTCCGTTACATCCTCGTCTCATCGTGCTTTACGACTTGAGTTTACTCATACTTTAGTACGAGAGGACCGGAGTCGTATCGCAGTTTTCTACGAGCGGCAGTAACATCAGGTGGTCTATAAGATCGTCCCGTCACATTAGGCAACTATAAAAGCAACCGTCGACTGAAAATCACCTTCTTTTTTAGAAGTCTGTTAAAAATATTAGCTCTCGTCGACCCAAATCTAAGCGGAAGTATTTTGTTTCTTGAGTAGGCTCCGCAAATACTTGTACTAGGGGTGAGTGGACACTTCAAAGAACCTTTTTTGTGGTCCAGTAAATATACGGAACATAATCAAGGGTTAAGAGATCAAGGGTCATGACCTCCTTCAGAAATTTAAAGGGTTATTCAATTCGTAATCCTGAAGCAAAGGCTCCGTACCAACAATAAGAGAGATTAATAAACGGCTTCAAAACTTAGCAGCTCCCTTCAAAGCGTGACCCGGGTTCGATTCCCGGCCGGGGCCGACTTTGAGTGATGAGCGTTTATTCTCGGGTTTTGCTTATTTCTGTTTTTCAATGATACCTGCAATACAAAGAATCATCGGGGAGGTGTTTGTATGTGTAAAGGTAAATAAATAAAATAAAATATTTTTTAAACATCTGAATCTATAATACAATGGGCGAGAAAAAAGTCACAGGAAAACAAAATACGCAATTTCGTTTACTTGTATGAAATATTTTTTGCCAGTTATTTTGATTTAACAACTAAACTATTTAATCTTTTTCATTTTTATGGAACATATCTGAATATCCCTCAAAATAAAAAAATATTTTCAAAATCGGTTCATAAATGACGAGAGCTGAGGCAAAACATATAAAAAATTAAAAAAATACAGTCTAATTGACAACCTCCTTCTTTGAAGTTGATTGAAAATAACTATGGGTGCTATCCACACCAAAACTAGACTGTACATTGTGTTGTTCCCGACAACAATTGTGTCAAAGTCACAGTAAGGTACCGCTTACAAAGGAAATAGGTTGATGGCGATAGGTAAGAGGTAAACATGTGTGAAGGTGAGATGGTATGATGTTGGCAGGTACCTCTGTATTTTATAGGTCACAATGTTACGTAAACAAATGAGTTTACACCCGCCCGCCCCGGCTTCGCACGGTTAGTAGAGCATCAGTGTCGTAGTAGAAACTACCTTTTAACTTTTTTGTTCCTTTTATGTGTCTCGGTGCTGAATAAATGTAAGAAAGAAAGATATATTTAGTTGTCCCAACCAAAAAAACACAATGAACATATAGTGTGGTTTGGTGTGTGACGAGAAGAGGTCCGATAATATAATATAATCCGAATCCGGAATGATAAAATCACTTCACGATGAATGGTCTATTATTTACACACATGAACACTAAACAAATGGAAGGAGAAGAGAACAGTCAGTAGTAGAAAGAAGCACAGACACAGGCGCGAAACAAAATTACAGACAAAATTAGTAACAATAGTAATAAAATAATACTTAAGAAATAACTCTTAACAACTTAAGAATAAATATATTTATATACGGTTAGTATATAATGAGTGATAGTGAGCATCAGTGTTGTAACAGAAACTACCCGAGTGAAGCCGGAGTGATTTGCTAGTACTACATATAAACCTTCCTCTTAAATCACTCTATATATTGCTGAAAACTGCATTAAAATACGTTGCGTAGTCTAAAAGATCTAAGGGTACAAACAGCGGGAGCGACTTTGTTGTAAGGAAGTAATCAAAAATTGCCAACCTTAGATTAAATTAGATTCTTAGTAAACGCAATCAAGTGCCTCATTAAAAAAATCTAAAAAAAACCGACTTCAATACTATCATCCCTTATTTCTCGCACTAAGCCGAGGATTAGGGTTACTTAATTACACCCTACTATTATAAAAAAGAAACATCTAATTCGGTATGCAAACTGCGAAGAAAAAAGTCACCGGAAACCAAAAACACTATGTCCTTTACTTACAAGACATATTTTTTCCAGTTATTTTGATTTAACAAACAAACTATTGAACTGATTTCAATAAAATTTCAACGGGGGGTCCAGTTGCTCGCGTGGTATGAAAAAGTAGCAGTAGAACTTGTGCAAAGTTCGCCCGGAGAAGTACTGCCTCCACACCTGGTAATCTGCCATGAAGCAGTGGTGCCCTCGCATTGCTGTATTCCGGTGGAAGGGTGTGGGTGCCGGTGAAATCACATGCGCCCCAAATTGACCTTGGTCCTCTTATTCATTTATATTTCTTAGGATATCAAGGCATAATTATATATCTAATCTTCAATGACCACGCATTTAAATATCCCGTGCTAATAACCTCTGGAATAATATCCCGTGTTTTCCTCAATAAATCAGCTGTAAGAACGCGAACTACAACAGACGTGACAGAGCTGGAAAATTATAGCCGGACAAACGGACGTCCGTTCATAATAACTCGTATAATGGATTGAATAAAAAAAATACTTCTGTACTTTCATCCGATATTTATCGCAGGGGGTGAGCACATTCTGCCATTTTAAAAGTTATTTTGATGAAATTTCTATGACACATATCGAAAATTATATACTTAATTCTCAATAGTTTATTGTATTCCACAATGTAAAAGCAGATGTTATAATATTAGGTACAGATTATAATGAACCCTGTTGGGCACAACAATAATATGAAATAGGAATGAGAGACGAGGACGATATTATTACAGACATATATATACATTCAAACAAAAAACAAATACAAATCCATTAATAAAGGATTTCTGAGGTAACATGAAACAAAAATAAACTTCATTTGAGACGGATAATATAATGATTGATTATTACATGTAGACGTAAACTCTTTCAATTCTTTCTCGTGGCCCCCAGGTGTACATGAAGCAGTTCTGTGGAAGCCCTCAGAACAGCCATGACGATATTTCGTGTTTCCGCGTGAAGGAATGTTCGAAAAAAATTCTTAGTTGGGGGCTAGATGGTGTTAATATTAATTGGTCTTGGAATTCCGAGATATATGTCCATCTCATCTATCTTCAATAATTTAAATTTATCAAAATTAGTTCAGTCGTTTAGGCGTTAAAACATAAGGCAGAGTTACTTTCGCATTTATAATATTAGGTTGCATATTGGCCGGAAAGATGGCCGGTAGTCGTCCGGCATTACCCAACGTCTGCCAAATCTACAAGTGCTTACGGCAAGGTCTTATTGTTATGTGCCTGTTAAATATTAAGATTGAAGATCAAAAATATTGCGATGAATAATTTATCTTGATATTCGGAAATAGATATATGAGAGAGCGTGGTGACCCAGGGGTACAGACGCCGACTTTCAATCTGAAGGTCGATAGTTCAAACCCACACTCGTACCTATAAGTTTTTCACTTGAAAAATTGATGTGCGCTATACCACGTTCTCGAAACGGTGAAGGAAACATCGCGAGGAAACCGGCATGTGTTAGAACCAAAAATTCGAAGACATGTGACATCTACCAATCCGGATTGTGTTCCCGTGGTAAATCAAAGCCCATTCAGTCTTAATTATCGACAGCAGGCCGGTGTCCCTACAGTAGCAACATTAGAGGCTGGTACGTACGTATACATATTTAGAGAGAGTGAGAAGGCTTGTCCTATTGCCAAGTTCTAATCTAGATCTATTTAAGCCAAGCGTGATTTATAAAACAAATTTAAGAAAGGGGATTCCCGTTCGCTGGATATCTAAGTTAGTAGTAGCTCTGCCTTCTGCACTGTAGGTCGTGGGTTTAAATCCCACCAAGGACAAGCATTTGTGCGACTATCATAAATGTTTGTTCTGTGTCTGGGTGCTAATAAGTATTATAATTACGTATTTATAAAGAAATACTATAAAGTATAATAGTTATCTAGTTTCCATATTACATGCTTAGTTTGGGGCTAGATGGCGCTGTGTGATGTTAGATGTAGAAAATAACAAAATTGTTTGATTTACGTTTTCGACGTTGTCTAATACTCTGCTTGCTAAAGTTTCTCAACACTTTGTCCCGCTCATGCGCCCCCATTAACCATTATTGCTATCCCTGTCTTCGTGGGAAATACTGTTAATCTGAAAATTTGTCTTGAAGCGCTGGTAAGTCGCACTCTTAAACATCCCATTCACAGAAAAGCTCTCTATACGGAAAGAATGTCAGTATGGTGTTAGCGTGCTAAATTTTCTATCACATCGTCTTGAATTAGATGAAATCACAGCAATATAAAAACTGTGGGAAATCTGCGTATTCCGTTACTTGCTAATTGAATAAAAACGAATTAATGTAAAAAATAGATAGATTACCTTAAAAAGTAATGAAGCAAGGTCGTCATGGTAAACAAAACTAAACAAAAGAAAATCGACAAATGGAATTGATGTTCTAGGAAGGGAAGCAAGAAATGAAATAGTTGATGTTTTTGTGGCCTGCGTTTAAGTGAAAAAAGTTATTGTGATTAAAAAACATCTGCAAAAACACGTAAACAAGATTACGGAACTTCGGTAAACATTTTACTGCAGGGATTCGGCGGTTGAAAAAAATTATTGGCTCATTTAAAAATGGAATTAACCGACTTTAATATTCTTCCACTTATTTGACGGCCTTAGGCTTGGAATTTCTTCATGAAACCTCTTTGGAGTCACCTTGGAGGAATCTCTATAAATGTCCAAATTGGCGAAAAAATCGCGCGTTACGTACTGTGACTTTTTTCTTTCCCCACTGTAGACCTATTCTTCTTTCGTGTCAACATTCCAAACTTAAATTGTGTTTTTGTAAAATTTACAAAAACTTTAGACTGATTTAGCTGTTTCTTTTTTAAAACGGTAGGGTTACCCTTTATGATAATAATCGTAATGGTAATAATTTATAGTAGTAATAGTAATAACGTTTTTAGTTTTTTTTTTAATCAGTTAATAAGTATTGTTTACTTGATGGTATTTTTCCTGCACCGTTTTGTGAACGTGGTACTACTGCGCGCTTGAATTTTTCAAGACTTACCTACTTCTAATTAATTTGGTCTCGATTGTAACCAGCAACCTTCAGATTGAAAGGTGGCGCCTGTACCTCGGCCATCACGCTTTCGGAAGGCCTCAATTGGCTAGTTCTCGAGGACGTGAGTTTGTTGGTAAATAATGCATCTCTAATACATCTGTCGGGAACATTGAAATGCCTTTGTATTTATTTTTGTATGTTCTGCGTAGTATTTCTTGTAACAAAGAAACTGCACAATTAAGGGTAAGGCCTTCTTTACTTCCAAAGGCAGCTTCTAAAACAAAGTTAATTTCACAAGTGACTGATTTAAAACTCGGATAAACAGACTTCAATAATTTTTACCACTATTTTGGGCCCTTATTGAAGAAATTTCTATAAGAAAACCTCGAGAGAATAAACTCAATCTATCAAAATAATATCTAAATCAGTCTGCATTGGCCAATATATCGCGTAACAAACACAAAAAATAAACGATAATAAAAAAACCTTTTTTTAAGTCTGTCATCAAATAACAACTTTAACATTTAACCGTTTCTTCCAAGCTCTGGTTAAATATGTTATTACTTTAAACAAGCAATTCTTGTATATACCTACTACCTTATTTATTTATTTATTTCGCGTATATCAGAAACGGCTCTAATGATTTGGATGAAAGTTTGTTTTTAGTTAGGGTTTTGGTGTTTAAGTTTGCCTTTATAATAGTATTTCTTGAATTTTTTTAAATTTAATTCACCAATACAGCGCCATCTAGTATGAATTCACGAACTAAATTATAAAAGAATTCACCGTAATAGCGCCATCTAGGGAAAATTATGTAGCGAACTAAACGAAAATGAAACGAATGACCATAATCCCGTAGGAATATCACATTTTTCCGGGATAAAAAGTAACCTATGTCCTTTTCTGTATCCCTAATGATGATCCCTCTATGATCTATTCAGTTCTAGAGGCGTGAAACCGTAACAACCTCACTTTCCCATTTGTAACATTAGTTACGATAAGGAGTGAGAGTATGAGGAAACTGTAGTAGGGGAGAAGACCTGAATCATGTTATTATATCGACGGCTCCGTGGCTTAGTTGGTAGTAGCCCTGCCTTGGTCCCGGGTTCGATTCCCGGCCGGGGCACACTTTGTGTGGTGACCATGAAGTTTGTTCTCGGGTCTTGGGTGTTTGTCTTGTGTTTCTGTGTTTTTCCATGCCATCTGCGACACAGGGAATCCTAGTACAGAGGTATGAGTGTGCTAACGTTGTTTTTTTTTTTTTATATATATATATGCAGGTAACCATTACACATAAGGTTGCCGTCTGCCCGTCATTCTTTTAAAAAATAGGTTTAACACTTGGATTTCCAATGCACCTCCTTAACCGCGCGTGTAGGTGGTCTCCATCCGCTATTTGCGTCATCTTGTCAAGTTCAGGGCATCTATTGCAGACAGACGGACATAATAGGTCTTCAATAACAAGGTTTTATTCAAATTGAATAAAAATTTTATTTAAATAAAGGTCAGGATTACGAAATAGCAGTTTTACCGATCATCTCATTAGGTTTAATCTTATTTAAACCTTCGCACGGGAAAATCCTAACATACTCATAGTGTTATTTTTTGATTACATAAGAGATGCGACTATCTCAAAGCCCAGCTCTCTCTTTAGTAGCAGTAGAACTTGTGCCAAGTTCGTCCGGAGAGGTGCTGTCACCACATCTGAAATCTGCCGCCAAGTAGTGCTCGCATTACTGTGCTCCGGTGGAAGGGTGTGGGTGCCGGTGAAATCACATGCGTATGGGACGTATCATCTCCGTCTCGGGTGATGGACGCAGCAGGATGAATGCGACTCAGTGTAAGATCCAAATCTTATACTGAGTCGCATTACTGTTGTCATGGGAGAGGGTCGCCACTTACCACCAGGTGGGCCCCTCAGCTCGTTCCGTCAATAATTCAAATTAAAAAATCATCACCCATAACAACTACAATACGACTTAGGTCCTCCCCGTAGTACGATACCCGTTCATCCGAGACAGATTTAACGCCTCACGCGCTTGTGATTTCACCGGCACCGACACCGTTCCACCGGAATTCAGCAATGCGGATTACCAGGTGCGGAGGCAGTAGTTCTCTCGACGAAATCGGAAAAACGTATACTGCTATTTTACTTGGTCCTTTCGCACCCAGGGCTATGTATAGGGCCTCTAAGGGTAGACCTGCGGACGCGAGCAACTGAACGCACTAAATAGTAGGCGATTTATTTATCAAATTGGTAATTTTATGCAATGTCTTACCAGTATTGAATCTCTCAAGTGGAACCAGTAGAGATTAAGGAATTTTAAGCTTAGCTAGATCTTCCTTTCTCCACCGCACGCATCTGAGGGTCACGAGAGTTCGCGCGCTGTCTTTTGACTGAAATAACTGATCAAAACCATATCCTCTCCCCCACACCTGTCTGGGTGACTGAACTGACCAGCTGTTAGGACAGTCTGTCTCAGCTGGACATAAAGATTCAATTCGCATTGCTGTGTTCCGGTGGAAGAGTGTGGGTGCCGAGGAAACAGGCACATGAGAGGTAATATCCCCGTCTCGGGTGACGGGCGCAGCAGGATGCGACTTTTGTCTAATCATACTTCGGTCAGGGAGGACCTAAGTTGCGCTGCTGTTGTTATGGGCGGAGGTAACTACTTTACATCAGGTGGGCCTCTAGCTGAATAGATGTACAATTTGACGTGTCCAAACGATACTCGAGATCTAAAGGAATTCTTTAATTAAGAACTTGGTAGAATTTCTTAGAAACTTGTTATAGAAGCGTATACAATTTCCAATAAAAGATCCAATGACATTTTACGATACTTTATTTGTGTTTACTTCTATGTGATTCAATATCTTTGGAAGATATTTCATAATTGAATTATAGTTATTAATGTCTAAATCCACTTCACAGCAAGTGAACATGTTTTCGGAATAATACACTTATATTATTTTAATAAAAAATTCTAGCGACCATTTTTGATAGGCATCTAGGCATAATTATTGTGTTTATAATTATTTTTTATAGATATACTAGCTTCCCGCCCCGGCTTCGCACGGATAGTAGAGCATAAGAGTCTCTGCTGTCAATAACTCTTTTAATTGGGGAGTCAAAAATAGCGTCACAGCAGCAAAACAGTATTACCCAAATACTTACGTTTTATAAACAAAACAGACGTTAGTAAACGTCTATTTGCTGATTTGTTTGAAATCACGTCTTATCATCTTTTGAGAAGACATTCCTGAGCAAAAATAATCCTACAGGCTCACTTTCTTCTAATTCTCATGGTAACCTTTTAAAATTTGTAAATTTGCGTTCCAAATGTTCGAAATAATACTGTCGCAATACTTTTGTACATAAATAGCATGTGCCAAATATTGCCATACCCCGTACCCTACAAGTTTGAACATTCGAGTGAAAGATGGTCCTTACTTAAAGTAGTACTTATTTTCGTTTCCTTCGACCTGAAAAAACAAAGAGCATTAAAAAGTAAAATTTACGATTCAAATACATTACACATCAAAGATACACATCACCGATTCGTAATAACTGTAAAAGGAGAGGAAATCTTTGGTCCAGACGAAGGCGAAAATAAACAGACTCAGCAGAAATGAGATCCATTCGGAAACTGAAAATAAAGAGTGTATACAACACTTGTAATGTTATGCTTCCGGCAGTATAAAAAGGACTTTATGTAAACCAGATAACTCTTTTATATTTACCAAATATCGCGTCCTCGCGATTGCTATTGGTGCGTGAGGATATCGGGAACAGCAAATTAGGCAGATAAAATACTGGTTACATAAGCAATTAATTATTTTAAAACCGGAGGCTGATTGAAAAGAATTAAAAATACCAATTTATTTTAACTTTCATCAATCATTTGTCGCACACACAATTTAACACGCATTTATTAAAAAAAAAAAAGAATTTGTACAATCGCAAAATACGCAATTTTGTTTGCTTAGTTGGCATATTTCTTCAATTATTTTGATTTAAATTTTTATTAAACCAAACGATTACGGGAACAACAAAAAAAATATCCTTTCAAATAGAAAAAAAAAATGTAGTCGGTTGATACAAGACATGACGGAGATAAGAGGTAAAAAAAAAGAGAATAAAACGCACACGAATGAATAACCTCTTCCGTTTGAAATAATCATTAAAATAAATCCACAATTGGCGAAGATGATGCGTCATAAATATATCTTAATTTCTAAAATATACACTAATAAATTATATCATAATTTCTGGAGCTCAACTTACTAACCTTTTGCTACAGATTATATATAATCTTCACCACCTCAATGCGTTCGTATCGCTCGTCTGGTACAATAATAGTTGTTGTAAATTTCGGAGTTGACAATTCTGGTTTAAATTAGATCACTGGATTGAGGAAAACGTAGATCGCGTTTTCGAAACTTACCGAACGCGTCCCGGTTAAAACAAAACATATTCGTACACATAAATAACTCTTGTTTCTCATCACCTATTTACCCACAGTCTACTTTGTGTATTATGTAAAGTACAAACATTTTATACAATTATTTGAATCAGCCGAAACTTCAAATTTCATAAATACTTTTGCGTCTACACCTATCCTATTTCTTGTTACTGCTATTCCAAGAAATATACTATAACTATTATATAAAAAATAAAAAATCGAAAAAAAAACAACAAAAAAACCCGTCTTCAATACTTTAATCTGTTATTAAATAAATAATAAGAGCGTGGTGGCCCAGGGGCATAGACGCCGACTTTCAATCTGAAGGTCGCTGGTTCAAACCCACACGTGCACCAATGAGTTTTTTCACTAGAAAAAATGTATGTGCGCAATACCACGTTCTCAAAACGGTGACGGCAAACATCGTGAGGAAACCGGCATGTCTTAGAACCAAAAATTCGACGACATGTGACATCTACCAATCCGGATTGGGCTCCCGTGGTAGATCAGAGCCCATTCACTCTCAATTATCGAGGCCGGTGTCCCTGCAGTGGGAACATTAGAGGTTGGTACGGAAATAAATAAATTGGTTGATAAGCGACGGTGCTCTGAGGTATCAAACATACAAATATAATTAGTTGTTATTTTAGAATATATTTTGTCGGTTGAAAATTAAAATGTATTTGAAAACATTTTAGCTCTGTCTACATCTAAACTGGTTCATAAATTACCAGTACTATATTTATTGTAATTTACTGTATCTAAGTAAAACATCTATTGAAATTCATTCTCCTGCCGTATACAGAGCAAGGACGTTTCTAGGTGTATTTCAAAGAATATTTTGTTTATCCCCTTTGCAGTGTATACCGATAGACCTTGAATATTTGGGTCAAAACGCGTTATCAAGTATCTTCATCAAAATAATATGATATTTTGACAGCTCCATAGCTTAGTTGACAGTCTTACCTACCTCTAAAAGTCGGTTGAAAATAGTAACTTCGTAGTTAATTCTCTCTTTCAAATATATTCTGGCCTGACTATGCGATGGCATAGTTCGCGAAAGTTTGTATGTATATGTGTGTATTGTTAATCATTCACGCTTGAATAGCTCAACTGATTTGAATGATATCCTTTTACACGTAGGATTTTAATCCCGGAAAATTGCGGGTAACACCGCGGGTACAGCTAGTATATTACATTTATTAATATTTTAGAAAAAAAAGCCGAATCAATGCGTACCATAAAAATTGCCTACTATAATCTGAAAAAATATGTAATGCGTCCAATAATTACATAATACATTTTACAATCTGTTGTAACGGTCGATATTTAAATTTCGAATTTCGATGTGTTCTATATTCAAATGGTCCATGAAACGGTTTATGCTGACTTATTATGTAATCTCTGGCTGTTTGGGATTCGTCCCAAATCCATTTTGATATCACTAACACAGGGACACATATTTGAGCGTTTGGTGGAAATGCGTATTTATTTTAATCTCGTGTTCTGGAAATGTCACAACAATAACGTTGTGCATTTAAATAATTTGATTTCTTACTTCACTTGCAATAATGTTAACGTAATGAACGGACGGGCTCACCATTTTTTAACCGACTTTTAAAAAGGTAGGTTTTTTTAAGTATGTTCATGTATGTGCTTTTCCTGTTTATAAATTCAAACCAAACTTAAAACAGACAACATTTATGTTTAGAAGCTTCAATTATCACTGTATCTCAGAAGGTCTTGTCTTCCGCATGTTTAATTCATTACATTTTCAAAAATAAATCTGTCTACATCTCCATTCAATATTTCATCTCGTCCTGTAGCATCCAAATCCAAATATTACCATCTGCTAAATAAAACAAAGTATTACAATACTGTAAAAGCACTGGCCACTTACATATTTAGCACAAAAACAGTCGTGCGATTCGAAAGTCAAATGAATTTCAAAAATAGAACGGCCATCTCCAGGGATTGAGGGAACCGCTATATTCAATCATTTTTCAATTGCTAAATCGACTATTGATTTAAGTTATTCTGCCATTTCATGTAAGTAGGTGTTTAGCATGACTGGCCTCAAAGCTCTTGGTTGTAGCTCTGCCTTGTCATGTAGGTCGTAGGTTCGACTCCCACCCAGGGCCCTAAACTAAGGCCCTGGCAAGATGGCGCTGTGTTAATATGTCCCGATTATTTTTTAATTTGATGATTACCTTTGAGATGGTCCCATAGAAATTTCAGCCCTTAGAGCGAAAAATAAGTGTGAATGTATTCATTTAATGATTTTAAAATCAATTATTTTTTATTTCATGGAATCTTCCATTTGCTCAAAGTAAAATGGCTGACATAAGGGCAGACATTGCTGCAGGAACAAGTTTTACACAGTCCAAGGTTGAATATATGTTTGTTCAGTAAGGGCTTTTATTTTTTTATGCCGTTTAAAATATAGTATCCTTTCCTCTCATCTGATTTTTTTTTTCAAGGTTGTTCTCATTGGCTTGAACTTTTATACGACGTGGGCGTACACGAGTCAGTTTTAAGCATGTCAGCTCCACCGTACCTAGAACAATTTTTGTCTCAAGGAAAGCGCAATTTTCACAGCGTGAACTTGTTTGTGAATGGGAATCGGTATTCTAGGATAATATTACACGTTGTTTTGATACACGTGTATAAAATGATAAGCCATTAAACACTTTAATCATATACTTAACTAAACTAAATCCTATTAATATTATAAACGCGAATGTTTGTAAGTATGGATGGATGTTTGTTACTCAATCACGCCAGAACGGCTAAACGTCTGATTATAGTCTGGAATAGCACATAGGCTACTTTTTATCCCGGAAAAATGTACGGTTCCCGTAGGAAGTCTAACTGCGGGTAACACCGCGGGGCGCCTAGTAGTACCAGCCTCTAATGTTCCCACTGCAGGGACACTGGCCTACTCTGGTTAATTAAGAGTAAATGGACTTTGATATACCACGGGAGCCTAATACGGATTGGTAGATATCACACGTTTTCGAATTTATGGTTCTAAAACATGCCGGTTTCCTCACGATATTTCTTCACCGTTTCCAGAACGTGGTACTGCGCACATATATTTTTCAAGTGAAAAAACTCTAGTGCGCGTGTTCGTTTGGACAAGCGACCTTCAGATTGAAAGTCGGCGTCTATGCCCCTTGGCCACCACGTCTTGTCACTAATTTACCCAAACGTCATGGCCAAATTAAAATGAATTCAGTTAGTTTTTCTGGTTGAAGATAGTTTCAGGACATTTTATCTAACTAAAATAAATATTCATGGAAATTTCAGCACCATCTAGATCCGAACCAAGCAAACCTTGTACTATGGGAACTAGATAACTGATAGAATATTACTTTAAAACAGGATGGTGACGTAAGTTGGATAGAATTTCCCTAAAGCTGAATTTGTAATCGATTTCACGGGTATACTCTGCAACGTACAAGAATATACGTATAAGTATTTAATACAATTAAACTCTTCTTCCAGTGCATACATGTTTTGTTCCATAGCCAATACAATACAAAAACCATATATTTATTTATTTCATGTTTGATCTCACAGTTTCGAATCTTGGCTTGTACATTTTGTACAATAGGATCAACTATATTACAATAAATATGCGTAAATTAAAATTTTACTAAAAACTAATTTTAATCATTTCTGAGATGCTTGTAACTAAAATTTATAAATTTTCAATTTCAGTAGGAATTAGTCACAACCTACATTTAGTTTTACAATAGCTACCCTAGTTAATACGACACTGCAGAAGAATCATCACTATCTATAAAATTATTATTATTCGCATCATACTTTCCAGGATAATCTTCATCATAATAATCATTCACTTCGTTTATATCTTGTCTGTCATCATAGTTCTGATAAGCAGGAGCTCTTGCTTGATCTTCTTCGACATCATACACTTTCTGTGACCTTATAGTTCCATATTTGTCATTAAATGATTGTTGGTTGTTTTCATACTGCCTGTAATTGTCATTTGTCAAAGAACTATCTGCTATAGGAGAGTCTATTCTCGTATTACCTTCACTGAAATCATAATCTTCAACTTCTACGTTTCGACTTTTTTCATGTGCTATATTTTCATTGTCTGATTCATATAAATTTGTTTTTACAACCGGATTATTACTATCATTCATGTCATTGTCTTCATTTATGTCATATTCACTCCCAAAGCCACTGAGTGCTTCATATGTATTAGAACTTTCTTGAATTAGTTCTTCATTGCTCTTTTTTACTCCATCTTGACTAGCTTCCCCACCTTCTTCACCTTCACTTAAATCTTCTGCACTGTCATTTGGGTCATCTTTAGATACTTCATACGAACTATATTTGATGTTTCCATCATTATTGAAATCATCTTCCAAAGGTTGTATACTATCATTAAATACACTACTTTTCACAGTTTGAATCGTTATGACCGCATCAAAAGTCACTCCTGGATTACCCATCAATACAATTACAACGTATTTGAATCCCGGGCCACCGTCGACTATATTTGCTTTGAGGTCTGTACCAAAATCTATTCCACTCACTCTAACATGTGCTATGTCGTCTCCATTTCCAATCGCAGGATGCCTGAGGGCGACTGAACCTCCTGGTGTAGAGATCCTGATCTGTTTCGTGTCGACTTTCTCCAGTTCTTCATTGCCCACGTCCAATAAAAACACATATGGATACTTGTGGAATGGATTTGATGATACAGCTAATACTGGCAATAATAGAAGCAAAAGTAACATTGCGGTGGCCGACTTAACCTTAATGATAGGCAATAACGATAATAAGATCTTTTATAATGAATGTCACGGTTCAAATAGCTGTTTTTGTACGACCGTGGCTAATACCGTGAAACGCCCAATGTCGACTAATCTTCATTCAGTGATCAGGAAAAGAGGTTTTTCTTTATTGCCGTGCTTAATGGCGGCAAATAAAGAATGAAAAAAATGTTTGGTATGCAATTTAAAATGTGACTCGGAAACGACACAATTAATTAAAAAAATATTTTGTAATCTGAGACAAAGAGAACCCTAGTGCACGGGTATCTGAGTATGAATATGTAGGTCTTATTTAATATTAAAATTATAATTTTAATATTATACGTATTAAATAAAATATAACTTCTTTCAATGTTTCCAACAACAAAAAGTGTGGTAAGTTTGGAATTAAATAAATAAACCAAAGTTCATTTTAATCACTTTATTTTCTTTAATATTGCTTTTAAAATCATACAAATATAATCTCGTCTCTTACACAAACCCCGTCACATTCAATTGAAATCGAAATTATTTCATACTATAAAGTAAGATACAGAGTTTTATTTATGAATAGTAAAATGTGTAACATTTTTGTTTTTATTTTTATGTGTAGACTAAAAGAACCTATATTTTCACATTTGATTGCAATTTGAAATAAAGTGCTATATTTCCTATTTTATAAAATACTAGCTGACCGGGCCACGCGTTGCTGTGGCTAACGTTTTTGTCATACGATATTATAATTTGCAATAAAATAATATTGCGATCATAAATTGAGATTTAAACTATCCTATCTCTCAAGTTGGATCGAACTGCACATGGTGTGCGAATTTTATTATAATCGGTTAAGTGGTTTAGGAGTCCATTGAGGACAAACATTGTGACACGAGATTTATATATATTAAGATGTGTTTGAAAAAATGAAACAGAATACATGTTTCTAAACATGTTTCGTGTACTAAAGCTAGATAGACTGGCCTCATAGCTCAGTTGGTAGTAGCTCTGCCTTCTGCGTTGCAGGTCGTCGGTTCGATTCCCGCCCAGGACAAGAATTTGTGTGACGAATATAAATGTCTGTTCTGTATCTAGGTGTTAATACGAGTATATATTATAAGTATGTATTTGCAAAAAAAAAGTACTATTATGTATTCTATCAGTAATGTAGTTCCCATATTTAAAGCTATGCTTAATTTGGGGCTAGATGGCACTGTGTGAAATATGCCCATGAATATGAATATATATATATATTAAAATAGACTTTAAATCGAAGGATTTCGATCATGTAAAAAGTTGTGAGATGGTAAGGTAGTGTCAAATATAATATGGTTTTGTTTTCCGGCCATCTTTGATACAATAATATCCATCTGTACATACGGGTATGTGTGTGTATTTATTTCGTTGTGTAAAAAATACAATAAGCAATAAAAGAACGCTATAATTTATAAATCATTAAAATGTATTATTTCATACATTTTAATATCTTACTTATTAAAACAGAAAACTCTGTATCTTACATTAACTCCTTAAAACCTCCGAGTACATATCATAGACGCACAAATCATTAAGAACAGTGGTACCTATTTTTGGAAATGTATTGTAAGATTACATCAAAGTCATGGCTGATTGGATGATAATAGACAGTTTCAGAAAACCTTATAATAATAAGTATAAACACGAAAAGCGTTTATATAGCTCTAATTTTAAATGCCTATTCAAGAAATCTTTGAAAAGTTTTCACCCACATAGCTATAAATATCAAGGATTCAACAATCTGAGGCCCTATTCCCAGTTCACATCGAATGCGACAAAAAAAATTCATGATACGCTCTGAACCTTTTTATTTCGATAATCATTCTGAAATAATATAAAAATAAAATTATAAAGAATGTCGTGCGATGAATCATTCAATTATATACACTTTAATTCACCTAAGAACTTAAAAAAAATTCTTTTTAATAAACCTTAACGCAGCGTAGTATTGTTGATGAGTCCTTTGCTTGACATTAAATTTCGATATGAACTGGGATTATGGCTTCTTCTAGTATATAGAAAGGTAATACAACAACTAGCTACTTATAAATAGATAGGTAGAGAGAATATTATATTGTCATAGAACAGGAAGATACAGAAGGTCATCACAAGGTTAATTACTGAATTTAATAAGATTATTTTATTTAATCAATAAATTCTCATTAAAAAAGGTAAAAAGAACGTAAAATATCTGGTAAATACTAACATTAATTAGTTAGCTCGTTCATTTCCAAGGATCTTGCCGTATTCAGTGCCCAATCTGACATGTTATATTAAATTATTGGAGTTATTCGAAACCCAAAGCCCAAAAAAATTCATACTTAAGTTCCCACGACCTCCTAAATAATTTAAAATAAATTGTCAATTAAAATTAAAATAAAATTTCCTTTCCCACTAACTACACTGCAGTATGCCAAAACAGAAAAATACCAAATACAATATTATACAATCATTCTTATTTTTCTGTATATCATAATCATAAGGCACATTTCTAGACATCACTTCATATATATTTAAGGTCTAGTAATGTGCCTGTCACATACCACATACACTTTATACCTGCATCTGACACAAACGGCCAACATTGTGCGTGTAAATTTTGTCGTGTCCAAACAATACTTGAGATCTAAAACATAAATAAATTTGAGTTTGAATTTAAGTTTCAAAGTATTAATAGAAGATTTAAAATAAATCTGCTCTCGTCGCCCGATTTCTGAACTAATGGTTCACATTATTATTCGTGTTACCGAGATATTTACCATGATTATTATTGGTATTATTATTATTATTGGTAGACCGATATGTCTGCCAATGATTTTGCACACTCCACTTCGCAAAGACTTCAGTTTGCCCGGGACCATAACGCATGTAACTGCGTCGAAATATCGGGAGTCAACAAAACTCACAAATCATGGTAAATATCTCGGTAACACGAATAATAATGTTCATAACCATGATAGTTTTAAAATTTGTAATGGTTCACTAATCGGTAGCCTATTTATGTGCAAGCTTTGTTCATATCTACGCCAATTATGAACCAATTTGGATATAGTTTTTATTCCATAATTCCATCCACCTCCGAGGTGGTCTCGTGGGAAAAACTCATCCTTAAGGGCGAGAACTAAAGGATAAAAGCCGAAGCCGGTTCATTTTATTTTTAAATCAGTCACTTCTTTTGACTGGAACTTTCTGAGTTAACGAAATATTAATATAACCAAACATGTCATATAGAGATTAGAATAGGGACCTTGGCTCTATATTCATCAAACATATTTCGTAAATTAGTAAATTAATAAATACCATTGAAACATATTTTTCACATTGTTACGTTATTACGAAACTGACATTAAATAAATGTATTTCTTAGCAGTTAATGAGTATTTATATTATATCACACTTTTATAATAATTCAAAAGCACCAATTTTACCGATAAATTGTAGCTTTTCTTAATAAATCATGAAAGACGTTTAATTCTCGTATTTTACGAACAATTATCAAAATTGTTTTACAGTAATGATATATGATACTGAACCACACTGGTTAATTTGAAAAGCTATTTTAGAACAACTAGTTCACATAATTAATTCAATACATTATATCTAGTTTAATATTGAAATTTTCGTTTCACATTGCGCGATTAAATACTTCAAAGCTATATGATTTAACACTTAGCTATAGGTAAATTGAGCACATAACGATTAGTTACGTCAAAACACAATTAGTTATGCTAACTATTGGCAACTATTTTGTTGACATTGACAGTATTATTATGTATTATTAATTATCCTCTGAATTCAGCTCGGCTCCTTCGGAGTGTAAAATATCAGAAGTCCAAGGTCTTAAGACAAATGCACCAGTGGCTGCAGTAGGTGGGTTTTGATCTGGTGTTTAAAATTACAGCTCTTTGTTACAGGGCAAAAGTGTTTGGGCATGTCTAAAAGACTGAGGAATTGAAATAGCTGAACTGATATTATGCCTGTCGTAGAAACGATTGGAATGATGGTACCTTTTCTATCCGCCACATCCGCCTTATCTCATCTTTGAAGTCTACATATTTAGACAGCTGTTCCGCAGTAGTGCTTTGTATGGGTGTTGGGCACATTTATACCAATAATTAGTACAGTCTTATTATTATTATTCAGCCATTAGTGTCCCACTGCTGGGCAAAGGCCTCCCTACCATCCTTACTCTTTGCGATCTAATGCTGTAACAGGGTAAGATGATAATTGGAAGTCAAGTTCGTCCGCCATCTCATTTGCGGTCTTCCACATCGTCGCGTTGTATTCAGTGGAACCTACTCCATGGTCACGATAGCCCACAAGTCCTTAGACATGAGGCCACAATCACACTTATATTATAAAAGTGAAAGTTTGTATGTATGTTTATTACTCCTTCGCGCTCAGACGGCTCAAAGGATTTTGATGTAATTTGGTACCAGGATAGCTTAAACCTGAATTAACACATAGGCTACTTTTGATCCCGGAAAACCGCGGAACATCGCTGGGCCAAGCAAGTATTATTATTTCGAATTAATTAATTAATTGTATTTTCACTATTTTTGTGTGTCAAATAAAATATCTTCTATCCTATTCTTCTATTCAGTATCTACCTAATCATCGTAATCGAATATTTATACAAGTGTCTTCCCAAAAGGGCCAACAAATTTCTTCCCAGTACGACCAACGTTTATTTCTTAATAATGCGCCTGACATTTCTGATTACAAAATAAAAAACTACAGTTAGGCAGTTGTATCTTGGCTACTCTGAAGTTGGCTGTAAAAGCTTTTACTTTTTAATACAACAATATATTTTGACACTTTTGGCCAAAATAAACTGAACTATAATTAGCATCCTAATATGCGGGTAGTTGATATTAATTATCGTTGCGCTCTATTATGTCACCTACCCATATAGTGAGGACTAGAGTAAGTGTACCGTCTTACATATGCAATTAACTTCACCCCATTATACTGCATCCATAAAACGAGACTGCAAATAAGTGTGTGTAGGTGTTTAAATTATGTTTGTTGTTGTTTGCCATTTACGCCTTACCTACTCACAAATGATTATCCTCAGCAATTCATTATCTTCCAATCTCACCTTTTCTTTCCTTCATCTCTCAGGCACGAGACTTGATTTTACCCGCCCCACATTTAGGCTCCTTACTTCCGGATGCGCTAGTAATTTGACTCATAATAGGAGGGACCTATCGTGAGTCAAAATACTCTTAAAATTCAAAACGGTAATCCAATGAGATGACTTTAAGAGGTAGTTAGCAAAACTAAAGGGTTCCAACGTATCTAAATACGGATTTATCGCAACGCTCTCAATTGCTTGTTCTGGCTGGCCAATGACGTTTGAGCTCTATCAGCCTGTTGGATCATCTGGTCCAGCTTGCTCATCTGACTATTCACCTGCTTGGATATATCTATCACAGTCGCTTTACTGACCAAGGACGTATTCTCAGAATCCTCCATATCCTTCAAGTCTTCCAATGCGGAATTTATGTCACCTTTACCGCCATCTTGTTTTGTTTTTCGCGGCGTCATCTCGTCGTCGTTCGGACCAAGGCCTTCGTTTATGGAACCAAGATTGCGAGGTGGGGTATAAGCTTTATCGTAATTTGTCTGGCCTACGTAACTAGGCTCGCTAGAGTATGATAGGTTTCCTTTCCCCGAGGTCTTAATTCGGAAGAAGTTAGTTAAACTGCCGCAGACTCCCTGAAAATGTAAAAGCGCCTGATATTATCGATACAGCAAACATTATCTCTGTCTCATAGAAATACACTGCGTATTTCTATACTTGAACTTTATGAGAATAATCTAGCATAATTAGAATAATAAAAATTATTTAAATTTAAAATGGTAACGTAGGTACATATAGTCATAAAAGTTATCTATAAGTCTAGGCACAAAGTAAGTCACTTTTTTCACTTAAACTATTGCTTACCTTTAATTTATTTATTTTAGTTTGTGTTGAATTCAAAATCGTATTCAGCTCCGCCAATCCACTGGTGCCTTCTTTTATATGGTCATCCAGCATTGCAGTGTTCTGGGAAAAACTTTTAAATTAATTCTTGAATCCATAGTTTTTTTTGAGTAGGTACTTAAATTTGGAACACGTCCAGTAACCTATCTTTTTTCATTACGCACCTCTGCCGTTTTAATTTCCACTTCTTCAAACTCCGTCACGTCAAGGTGTTTATTTTTCGCCAAAAAATCTTCTTTGTCTGGCAATGGCTGACCGAACAACTCCGCTCTTGTGCAGGCATCCTCGTATGCTTTCAGTGACATTTTATCAGAAATAGGACCTATTTCCTGGTATTTCTAAATAAAACTGACCATAGCCAGCTAAGCCAATGCTTAAGTCCCTGACCTAAATATTTTATTATCGGAAGGGTGGCCAACTTCACGTTCACGCCAACTTTGTAGAAGGTATTGATTTTCTCTAAACTAGCCAGATCCTAGGATATGGAGGCAAATAAAACATCTGCAAAGGATTGTAAACATGCATATGATAATGAAGATCATCCTTATTTTCTCGTCAGTAAAGGCTATAGGTACCTATCTATTTACTTAGGATGGTATGTAGTTCCGTAGAAATAAACACGACGCATTAAGTTTATCCGATCAATTTAAAAACTGCCGCGCTGTTTTCTTATTGCTAGGTCACATAATTCAAATATTACCACTAATAAAAATAATAAACCGTAATGATTCCACCTTATTACCTACTTGTACAAATCTTTTTGATTATACAAATAGGAACGAAGGTGGAATTTTTCTAAATAATTTTGTATTAAAAACTAAATAGTGATTCCATCACGAAAGTTTTCATGTGTATTAAAACTAATATTATTTGTTTCTGGTAACAATCTTTTGAAACAGCTGCATGCAAGTCAGCTGTCAGAGATCAACGGCCGAAAGAGTGACCTTTCTGAACTGTCAACGGAATTATGAATGAGGAAAGACAGAGAAAGTTGCATTGCATTACTTTGTTTGGCCGAATAATATTGTATGTTTTGAATTCTATTTCTACGAGTTAAAGCTCTTTTTGGCTTATTATGTTATAAGTATATTTTTTTAGTACGTCTGCGTTGCCTGCCGGTAAAATATTCTATTCTTTTCTGGTTTCGGCCAGTTAAGGAGACAGTCGACTACTTTGGTTTTATTGAAATAAATGTTCAGAACATCAGCCTCGGCTTTATTTTCAAGGCTTAAGACGAATAATATTGAGAGAATATCATCGTGCACTATGGCTTCAGGTAATTTCTTAAAATAAGTTGATTAATATTATACCTACCTATTTACTGTTAACCTGAATCCTGATCCAATATATTTTAGTAACAAAAATATTTTCTGAACAGATGAGATGTCATAAAACGAACCTAAAGACTTCTTTGTTCGGCATATCGTTTCTAAGTGAAGCTTAAATGCCTTTTTTTCTTTATATATTTGTTAATACATAAAAAGTCGATCGTATTCATTTGTTTTTATTATTTAAACTAAATAGACATTTGACATGGCTACTTAAATCAAAAGAACAATTCGCATCGCAAATTTTAAAAAGTTTAAAATGTATGCAATGCAACCTCTTTCATGCTCATCTATAAAAGAAAAAATATGTCAAAAGAAATTGACATCACACACAGTTTTCATACTTTTCACAACAATGATGCCAAAAAATAGTAAAATCGAGGTGTGAAAACACTTTATTATTAGGTATAACATATTTACCTGCGTTGCATCATGAAATGATCAAAATATTTAAGTTGTCACCCAGTGTCATAAGATTCAACTCAAGTATAGCTGTGAGCTGTGAGTGTCATAGATTTTGCAAACCAATATTTTTTTAAAAGCTGGATTTGTTGACTGATGATGGCGAGCAATCAAATAGAAATGTTATGGGTGGTTCGTATGAAGTTTACTTACTATAAAATATCAACACAACATAAAAAATCAACAGTCAATAACTTTTAGTCTGTGAAATACAATCAACAGTTGGATAAGTTACACTAATACACTACACACACATTAATAACATGTCAGCAACGCAATCAAATGATAAGCGGTTAATATGTTAATTACAGTAATTGTAAGTGAAGTCATTCTTTAGACATTTATAATAAAATATATATATCATTAGAATTTCCTTAAGCCACTTACACTGATTAATACAGTAAGTCATTAAAATAAAATAAACCATGAAACAAATTAAAAAAAAACATTAACAAAAAGGCACTAATATGCAGTAATATTACAATTATTTCTTAAATTTCATTCCATTAAATAACAATAGGTATAATTAGGATATATAACATTAGTGCCTATAACATTTGACTAACGCCGTTTAAATCATCTTTGTTAGATGTAAAGGCCAGATGATGATGATGATGATAATTAGGAGTCAAAATAATGACATGAAATAATTAAACAAGTCAAATATTTTTTTTTAAAGGCAATTACTTGTTATGTAATTATCGGATAGATCATTCTCATAGCACCATACTCAATCTTCTTTTCAACCATAATGTGTTTTAACCACAGACCTGACAAAATTTAATAATTCAAATACACAAATGCAACAAATAATCCATATTGGACCTCCGTGGTTGATCAAAACCACTTCACTCAACAATTACATACTGTGATTATGGTAAATTTCTTTGTAATCTCATAGATGAAAAAAGGATGGTATATTCTATGTGTAAAATAGTTCATCCATAGGTATCATCCACTATAAATACAATTTCTCAGAGATTTTAATATTTGGTGTAGCTTATTTATAAAATGTCTTACATCATAACTTACAATCTCACTTATATTATAAAGGCGAAAATTTGTATGTATGTATGTTTGCACCACCTTCACACTCCAACGGCTTAATGGATTTGTATGAAATACCAGCTCGGTACCAGGATAGCTTATATCCTGGATTAACACATAGGCTACTTTTGATCCCGGAAAACTGCTGGTCACACCACAAGGCGCAGCTAGTTTAATAATATAAAACTAGAGAGAGATCACTAATTTATGTAATTTGGGGAGAGCGATTACGCGCGAAGGGTGTGGTTGCCGGTGAAATCACATGCACATGAGACGTATCATCCCCGTCTTAGGTCATTGAGTTGTAAGATCCAAATCTTGTACTGAGTCGCATTACTGTTATTATGGGCGGGGGTCACCACTTACCACCAGGCCCTCAGCTCGTACCGTCAATTAACAACATAGAAAAAAACTATTATAAAATACTAAGAAAAAAGGTTTTTGATTTTGTAAAATTGTGTTGTAACAAATAAGACAGGGTTTTTTATATTTTTTTTTTTTACTTTATCGACAGTGCCCCTGACCTTGGACACAACAGCGAAGCTCCGCAGTGACTTTTACACAGACCCCAAAAATGAGCTGGCTCAGAATGTTTGTACCCGCTTCGATCCCTTCGAGGTAGCCATCAGTAGAAAGCATGCTGACTCCAGTCTACATGTCTACAATATTAAGGTGAGCTGAGATATTAAGGTGAGAAAAATTAAATAAGTCTTTCTTTTTATGTGAATGAATGACGGTACGAGCTGATGGCCCACCTGATGGTAAGTGGTGACCCTCGCCCATGACAACAGCAATGCGCGCGACTCAGTAGGAAATCCAAATCTTTACTGAGTCGCATTCATCCTGCTGCGTCCATCACCCGAGACGGGGATGATACGTTCATGCGCATGTTATTTCACCGGCACCCACACCCTTCCATCGGAACGCAGTAGTGCAACCACTACTGCTTGGTGGTAGATTCCAGATGGCAGTACCTCTCCGGACGAACTTGGCACAAGTTCTACTGCTACTTAAAACTCTCTCTCCGTCCCTTCTCTATTTCACTCATACACACTTTTTTGTTACTGTTAGAACTAATGAGACTAGCTGCAGTCCTACCTGATCTGAGATACAACAGACCTCCGTCAATAACAACAGCAATACAACTTACGTCCTCCCCGACCCATATGAGATGACCTAAGTTGCATCTCGTTGCGTCCGTCATCCGAAACGGGGATGTTACGTCTCGTACACTTAAAATCGGCGGTTTTTTTTATTGCAATATAAAAAAAAAACAATTCAGGTGGAATCGGAAGCAAAGCCAGTGACGAACCAAGAAAATTCGGGACGCTGTTGGCTGTTCGCGGCTATAAACGTAATGCGGCTACCCTTCATGAAGAAATACGGTATTGACGAGTTTGAATTCTCACAAAGGTATACAAGCTAATTTACTATGTGTTCTATCAGTTAACTATCTCCCATAAAAGCTATTCTTACGGGAGATGGTGCTGTGTGAAATATCCATGAATATTTATTACTCACGGTAGGCTTCCTAAGTTTACGAGAGCTAAAATATATATATTTACTTTTTTGTTTATTTATCCCATAAACAAATCCTGGAGTTTCAAGAAGCTGCAGTGCAATGCAAACCGCAAAAAAATATTTGCATGAATCAAAATTGTTGCAGATTCTGCGTATTGATATATAAGATGTTGAGGTTTTAGTTAGTCGAAAGAAATGTGAGACGTCTGGATACCAGAGTTCATAAACAAGTTGAAAAGAATGGTCGATCACCAAATGTATTTTATGCCGTCTTTATTGTCTTGGCCACATTAGCCATTGTTCAATTTGTTTACAAATTCATGTCCTCATAACATACTATCATTTATCATGTGTCCGTGGGGTGATTACTTACATAATTTAAGGCGTTGTTTATAAAGAAAAACACTTTGTTTTGCAAGCGCTCAATAGATAATATCGATCATTTTAATTTTTTTGCCACTTTCAAGATATTTGAGCTAGTTCTAGACGGTACGGTGGTCCGGCCATGCAAGGTCAAGGAACTTGGACCGTGGCATCGGAATATGCTACTGATAATATGCACATATGCAAACATCAAACAATTACTGTTTTGCATTTAGGCGTGTCTGTGACCTCGTCGTCAAACCGCACCTATCATTTTTACTATTTCAAATAGGTAATTGCGGTCGATGTCGGCATTACATGTTAATTTTAAAATCTATTTATAGAATTTTTATCAGTTTATTTTCCGCGAAAAGCCTATTTACATCCAATTGATTGCACAATCGAATTAAAAGTATGTATAACAAAGTATAATATACAACTCAAAAAGATACCATGTGCTTACCTATATAACCAAGCCGCCATTTGGCAATGTGGCCAAAATGCTGGCGCCCAGTGGCGGCCTTAGGGGTGGCAAGCAGGGCAATCGCCCGGGCCTGGCTTTTGTAGGGCCTCACACCCTCGAAGACCAACCCTTTTTTTGTTTTAATGTACTGCAGCTGTCTTTAAGAGGATGCTGACTGATTACCAGTAGCCCTGTACACTTCCAACTCACCTAAATTCCTCATACGACAAATGCCTCACAAAGATCTATCACCCGGAGCCTCGCAATATCTAAGGCCGCCCTTGTTGGCTGCGTTGCCACGCTGGATGGCAATACTTGATAAATGGCCAAATTAGTGACTCTGGGATACATTGGCCTTAAATATGTTTCTTCTGTCTGTATATAGCTGTAAACAAGTTTCTTTTCAACCGACTTTCAAACGAGGAGTTATCAATTCCTTCGTATAGTCTTTTTCTGTTGTTTGTTACCTCTGTACTCCGTCATTTATTTTGGAAAATTAATTTGTTTGAAAGGATATGCTTTCAGATTGGTCCCATAGAAAAATTATCTAAATCAGTTCAATAGTTTGCTAAATCAAAATAACTGGAAAAAATTAAACTGCTTTTTTGCTTACCTATAACTTTTTTCTTCGCCCTTTGTCCGATTTAATTGTTTCTTTTAAAAAAATGTGAGTATTACTCCGTAAGGGCGAAGTAAAAAAGTATCGTTTTTTTTAGATTTATTGAATTTATTCAGTTTTTTGCAGCTATCTATTCTTCTGGGATAAAATCGAACGGTCCCATTACTGGCTGAACAATATCGTGGTGACCGCTAGGCAGGAAGAGGCGTTGGACGGAAGACTCGTCAACTTTCTGCTCAAGGTATACATTCTAGAAAGGTCTTTGATTTAACTTTTTTGTCTTTTTATAGTAATGTAGCAGGACGAGCTTAAGTGCCACCAGATGGTACCTGCGCCCATGGAACAGGGACAGGGATGATACAGGGATGTTCCATCTGCTTGTCATCACTGGCGCTGAGATCCTTCCACTGGAACGGCGACGGACTACCAGTTGTGGAGCCAGTACTTCTCTGAACGAACTTGGCACAGTTTCTATGCTAGCTACGTCCGTCAAAGTAAAAGTGAAATTCAGTAGAATCCTAAAAAAAACTTATAAATATATACCTTCAAGATGATACGTTCTTATTACTATATTTAGCACTTGTTCGAACCTTCCTTATTGCTTTTCGACCTTCCATGAGACGACTGCACTAACAATTTAAAACAAAGCAGCGAAAAAAATTCACTTTACACTAAGAGTTTTGTTCTACGTTTAGCGTGTAAACGACTTAAAAGTCAAATTAATGTTCCAGGATCCGATAAACGATGGGGGCCAGTGGGATATGATCGTGAATCTCGTGAACAAATACGGTGTGATGCCGAAGAAATGCTTCCCCGAGTCTTTCAGCTCTAGAAAAAGTCTGCACATGAACGCGCTTATCAAGACCAAGGTAATTTTATTTTTATATGTGTAAATTTGTTATTTACAAAAAAAAAATTTTGTAACACTAACTTGTGTTTTTTTTAATTTATCAACCAAAATACAATATGTTCCTTATATAGTAGTAGTACACAAACAAATTTGTAACATTCCTCTTTTTCGTAACCTCTTTACGACCCATAAGAAGATCATCAAGAATCCCCATCAAGAATGTAATTAATTAATGACGAAAAATTGATAGAAGTAAACTTTGCTCATTAAGATTAGCAAATGTTATATCTAATATCTTTTTTAATAAATATTTTCATTTCATTTTTCATTTCATTTCATTTTTCATTTTCATTTCATTTCATATGAAACCCCCATATTCACCCCCGTGTGAAATTTCTACTAATATTTACTTATTACATTCAGCTTCGCGAATACGCCAAGGAGTTGAGAGATGCAGTCGCCAGTAAAATGTCTGATGAGGAGATACAGCAAATCATCAACAAACAGATCTCTTGTATCTACGGCATCGTCGCGACTTGTCTGGGTGAGTTACACACACATACAAACACAATAAAAAAAAGTAAAGACCGATTAACTGACTTTTCGCTTTTTAGAAATAATTTGACGGTAGAATACAAAAGGTTTCTTTTTATGACATACAACTTTTACATTTAAGATTTTGCGATAGGATGCGCAGTTTAGCCATGAATCGCGAAAAACTATTATAGTTTCAAATTCAAACCCTAAAAACCCACCCATATAAAGACCGATAAGCAGACTTTTCGCTTTTTAGAAATAATTTGAAGGTAGAATACAAAAGGTTTCTTTGTACAGCTTCGTTTCTTTTTACCTACAATTTTTACATTTAACTTTTTGCGATAGGATGCGCAGTTTAGCCATGAATCGCGAAATCTGGTTTCAAATTCATCATCAGCCTATTTCAGTCCACTGCTGGACATAGGCCTCTCCGAGTAAGCGCCATTAAGCCCGGTGTTCGGCTCTTTGCATCCAGATTCAAATTCCAGGTTTCGTATTCAACCCCTAAAAATCCACCCCGCTCCACCCCGGATAGCAGCAGTATCGATTTATTTTTCCCTGTTTTACAATAGCTTATTTAACAATATCCCGCTGTCAGATTTTTAAGTAACGAATTTTTTTTTTTGTTCGAAACTGTTACCTATTATTTCTACTGGTGTATTTTGTTTATAATAGTTTTTTTTTTAGTTTGAGCCTAGATGTTGCCATGTGAAATATGTCCATGAATATTTATTTCCTTCTAGATGCCTAACGGAAATCTAGAATCAGACGGTAGTTTTAAATATCGCTTATTTCAGGTACCCCCCCAGAAAAATTCAACTTTGAATACTACAACAGGGAGAAAGCTTACAAATCGTTCGGTAGTTGTACCCCCCAGGAGTTCTACAACGAACACGTTCGTCCACTCTTCAATGTAGATGATAAGGTAAAACCTGGTCAACACTCTTGTCGGAGATTATTTGAATAAGTGACGGAACGAGCTGAGGGCCCACCTGATGGTAAGCGGTGACCCTCGCCCATGACAACAGTAATGCGCGCGACTCAGTATGAGATCTAAATCTTTACTGAGTCGCATTCATCCTGCTGCGTCCATCACCCGAGACGGGGATGATTTGTCTCATGCGCATGTGATTTCACCGGCAGCCACACCCTTCCACCGGAACACAGTAATGCAACCACTCCGGCAGTACCTCTCCGGACGAATTTGGCACAAGTTCTACTGCTACTTTTTGGTTGCTCCTTTAGCACCACCCAGGGGGTACGTGTAGGGAATCAAAGAGTACACACCTACGGACGCGAGCAACTGGACCCCCCAAAATCAGAAGCCGCCCGGATACAGACATGGCTTATCAATTAGTATAGCCGGGACCGCCATCTTTACGTGCCCTTCGAAGTGTGCTCAGTCCAAATGCCAGTTAACGGTCACCCATCCTAATAACGACCGGGCGGAGAGTTGCTTCATTTCGTATCAGCCTCTAATGTACATGTACATGTGTGCAGGGACACCGGCCTACTCTCGATAATTGGCAATGGGCTTTGATCTACTACGGGAGCCCAATCCGGATTGGTAGATGTCACATGTCCTCGAATTTTTGGTCCTAAGATATGCCGATTTATTCCCTGTTTTCTTGCATTTTAAATTACATTAGTGCGAAAAAAACTAAACTCATATAATATATTTTCTAGGTATGTTTAGTGCATGACCCGCGGGAATCGAACCCGTACGGGAAGCTGTACACGCTGCAGTGCCTCGGCAACGTGATAGGGGGACGTCAGACCGGGTATAACAACCAACCCATAGAGACCCTCATCAAGTGAGTACGCTTTCCATGTGCGCCGGCAGCAGGGTGCAAGGGGCGGTGCACCCCCCTGTCAGGGAAAAAATACAAAAGATTATGATTTTATTGGCAGCAGGGATTCCCCAAGCTATTGACTACAGAAATTAAATATTCAAATACCGACCAGCCTCTACAACCAACTAATTAGGTAGACGGCACATCTTTAATAATTATCCCTGTTTGTTGAAAATATCTAGAAAATTCCGTGGCTTAGTAGTAGCCTCAGTATGAGATCCAAATCTTTACTGAGTCGCATTCATCCTGCTGCGTCCATCACCCGAGACGGGGATTATTCGTCTCATGCGCATGTGATTTCACCGGCACCCACACCCTTCCACCGGAACACAGCAATGCAACCACTACAGCTTGGCGACAGATTCCAGATGTGGTGGCAGTACCTCTGCGGACGAACTTGGCATAAGTTCTACGGCTACTTTTGGTTGCTCTTTTAGCACCACCCAGGGGGTACGTGTAGGAAATCAAAGGACCCCCCGAAATTTAACTTGTTTTTTTCTTTTCATTTCAGAGCAGTAAAGGATAGTATAGAAGGTGGTGAGGCTGTTTGGTTCGGGTGCGAAGTTTCTAAACGTTTTGAGCGAAAAAATGCACTTGAAGATTTGGATGCGTGAGTATCAAACTACCAACTGAGCTTGACAACAATACTCATTTATTACGGCTCCGTGGCTTAGTTGGTAGTAGCCTTGCCTTCGAAGCGAAGGGTCCTGGGTTCGATTCCCGAGGCATACTTTGTGTGGACGCATGAAGTTTGTTCTCGGGTCTTGGGTGTTTATATTGTGTTCCTGTTTGTCCATGCCATCTGCGACACAGGGAATCCTAGTGGTATGAGTGTGTTAACGTTGTTTTTTTTTGTTGTTTTGTTCACAGGCATGATTACCGTCTGGTATTCAACACGGATGTCCAAATTGGCCTCTCGAAGGCGCACAGGCTCATATATGGAGACTCCTGTATGACCCACGCTATGGTCTTCACGGCTGTAGGCACCGATGTAAGTACCACTGGCCGTAGATGGCTAGATTACGGGCCATAAGGCCATAAGTTACTGGTTATAAGCCGGTTCAATAAAGAAAGGAACCGAAAATGGCGGCTTGTTATTGTTTTGACAGGTACAGTTAGCAAATACTACACAGTACAGTTAGCAATAATTTCAAGCAATTTTTTTGATGACGAAACGTCTCATGTGATTTCACCGGCACCCAAACCCTTCCACCGGAATACAGTAATGCGAGCACTTCTGAACGTCGCACAAGTTCTCCTGCTACTTTTGGTTGCTCCTGCAGCACCACCCTGGGGGCACGTGTAGAGTATCAAAAGGAACACACCGAACGTTTTCCGGAAAAAAAGTAGCCCATCCTTTCATCCAAATCCGTTGAGCCGTTTGAGCGTGAAGGTGGAAGAAACAGACACACACACACACCCACACACACAAACACAAACACACACACACACACACACACACACACACACACACACACGCGCGCGCGCACAAACTTTCGCCTTTATAAGTATTATGAATTCGCGCGGGCGAAGTATTATTGATATGATATTATTAATATCATTACAGGAGCAAGGGAACCCGATTAAGTTCCGCGTTGAGAACTCTAAGAGCGACAAGGAATACGAAAAGGGCTACCTGCTTCTAACCGAGCCCTGGTTCAAGGAATTCGTCTTTGAGGTAATACTATTTCTTTATTCTAACTTTCATTTAGATAGTGACTATTGTTGCTAACTGAATGTATGATGGTTATTTTATTTTGGTCTATTTTTCTCCCTCATTGTTATAATACTTTTTTACTTATTTTAGTTAGGGGAATTTTTCCTTAAGTTTTTAAATATATATGTTTATATATTTATATGTATAGAAGTAGTAAATAAACAATAGTAAACTGTACAACAATACAACAATAGTATAATAACTCTAGTTAATAGTTCCGGAAGAATCTATTTGACACATGTGTATTGGACCACTGAAGTGCCGGATTAGAGAGACTACTGTATTTAAAGTTTTTTATAATCTCTAGTTTGTATCATCATTAAAACAAAAATTTGCTGTCCACAGGTGGTGGTAGACAAGAAGTACCTATCAGAAGAGGTCCTGCAAGTATTTAGTCAGGAAGCTGTTGTTCTGCCCGCATGGGACCCCATGGGGACCCTGGCCTGCCCTCATTGTACCCAAGAATAACCCCAACTGTCAAAGTTCACAGTCAATATTGATTATTACAATTTTTTTAATCATTTCATTCAATTTGCTTATGGAATGTAACAGCAAAATGTGTATTTGTATAACATAAAAAAATGGAAAGATATTGAAAATTCGAAATTCCTATAAGACATGTATGTATGATACAGAGCAATTACGTCATAGTTTATTAATACTACAATATATAAGTTTGCCATGTTAAAAGTATTTTTTTCACTATACATAAAAGATTCTAAAAATTGTTACCAGATCCAAATAACAGTTAACGTTTAGCACAATTAGCATAAAAACTATCCGTTTGCGTTTCATAATAGATATTATGTGCACAAACGATAAATTATTGGCTTTTTGTAGTTAAATAAATGGAAACAAGTAGCATGTTCTGATAGCGCGGGTCGAACTAGCAATAAACTTCATAATAGAGGCTGGGAACTCAATAACAACACTAACCTACTCTCAAACGTCATTTGCTACCTTCAAAGTATGGGCGGCGGTTTTTTTTCGATTTTTAAATCAGTTACAGGTTTTCAAAAGCTTGTTTAATACTATGGTAAGCCAATTTAGTACTTACTAGCATACTAAATCATTCTAAATTGTTTGTCATTATTTCATGTAATTTACATAGTTTGTCTATGCCTCTACCCAATAATTGTGTTCATACTAGTTACCACGGGTTTAATTACCTGTTTTAATGTAAATTTTTATTCTTGTAATCGTGAAAATGTTCTTGTGGGAAAATAAAGTGGATTTGAGAATTGAGTGTTTCTTATTCATGTTACAGCCTTCTAAAACTCTTGTATTATGAATTTGAATAAACATCAAAGTGATAATTCAAGCCGTAACAAGCTGGGATAATTGTACTTTACACTTGAAGTGTGTGTTATATTTCTATAGAATTATAGTATGTAGTACATTTACTCCCTGGGTGGTGCTAACAATAACAAGCAACAAAGTAGCAGCAGAACTTGTGCTGGTATGTATTGGCGCCAATTGAAACGCCTCTCATAGATGACATAAACACACGATTTTCGCCAGTTTAACGTTGTGAGTAATATGTACGACAGATTCTTGGACTTAGTTTGGTCGGATGACGATCTCGATGTCGTGCCAACAGTGCCAAGAATCCTTAGTCGTTTTAGATACTGATCATAAAGCAATCTTAATTAATGTCAATTTTCTTAACTTAAAATATCTAAAATCCAAATCATATGCCATATTCATTACTACAACAACTTAATCAATTCGAAATAGTCTATTATCAACTGGTTCACGGCATTTTCATTCAAGCAAGGAAATAAATAAATAAATTCACGCGTGAATTTATTTATTTACGGGCACACCGGGATGTAGAACCTAAGAAATCAGCTCATGCCGTCACTTTATAGTTACATTAAACAAAAGTGCAAAACAGCGCATCGCGCCTCGCGCAGCGTGACTTTAGCCACACAAATTCTGCCAGTTTCCGTTTTAGTGGACTTATGTAGGAACTATAGCTTTGACAGATAATATTAGATTGATGGTGAAAATGACTGCTAAATAAACAACTTCAAATTGCAGACTTGCCAGCTTGGGATTTTTCCCATAATATGCAGGCAGGCAAAACATATAAATAATACATGTTTGCATATAATACATAAAGATCGTCTGATACGGATGATCCAATTAATAGCAGCAAAGTTTAAAGCAACTTTATAAAAATTTAGTTTTAAGTCAGGCGAGAGTCATCTGCTCTCACCAAAAGCGTAAAGTTCTCAAGTCCATCTGCGGCCAAGATGTTATGTACATATGCATACCTAAACAAGGAATTTCTAAAATTATTATATACTAGATGCTTTTAAAGCTATTAAGTTGTTAAGGACTTTTCGCAACCATTTTTCAGGTAAGATGTCAAAAACAAATTGAACTTTAATGTTTGTTGTGAGACAAGAAACCCTATTCTTTGCTCATATTTCATATTTCAGACACGATACGAGAAAGAGTCTTAAGATTCAGTGCAGCAGACGATTCAATGCCCAACAGACAAGCCAGGATCAATCATTATAACGAGATTCGGTGTCCGGTTATCGAGTAGGGTTTGGTTTTCTCAGTGTATCAAGATTTGTCAGAGTCCGTTATGCATGCAAAGATCAAAGAAGTAGCAACACGAAAAGAAAATAACGAACACCGCAACATTGCCATAGAAAAAACAAAACTTTTTCTAACAATCAAATATTTTTGTAAACGTGACTTTCACTCTACTACCAACTTTGTTATCAACCGACGAAAACACAGAGTTGCCATATAGAGCTAGTTGGGTTTTTTCTCGTTTAAAATTACATTATATTATAAAGCCCTCATTGTATTGTTATTGTACCTGTGGCGTGGAATAAACTTGTAAACAGATGGCAAGCCTTGTACAATTTGCTTGAATTGAATTATTTTGCACTTTTCTTTGCCGGAATAATTAACACGTCGTATAGATTTCCTGTAACTATACTAAAACTCAAGTTATTGTGTCATGTGCGCTGTGCGCATTTCATTTAAGGATATCTTGTTTTTGTAATTCTTTACAAAACATAACCCCAGTGAAAATGCAGGTGGTAATCAAAATAATCCTCTACCGAACTCCGTTCACAATTTGTTTTATATCCGAGGATTGTCTGGTTCTGCCCGAACTTCAGTATTACAAGTCCATCGGTGTCGACGCCGGGGACTGCTGTGAAATAAGCGTTGAAGACGAAAAGGAATGCCGACAATGTATTATCCATTGCAAGACCTCAGCTCTGTTTCTGCAGCCTTTTGTGAAGTGTTTACAGTCTCTCGTGTACAGGATTAATGTGATAGTTAATTTAAACAAGCTGTGTAGGTTTCCAGTCAACGGGACTGTTCTTTTGAAGTTGATTTTGAAACCCCCGGATCAGGAAATAATAGATTATGCATGGTAAGTATTACATTTCAATTTTCTTATCATCTTAAACACATCATCCAATAAAAAATCATGTGTTCTACAATTTTTATTAAGAGTAAAGAGACCATCTTATGTTTTTATAGTTTGTTGTTTGTTCTCAAAACAATGAAAGAAAATTGTTAAAGTGAATATGTTTTATTTTATGTATATGCTGTATTTTTCGTTATACAAGGGTCATTATAAGTAATATTAGTTTATTGAACACTTTGGATGGTTCAGAGACGAATTGGGCATCAAAATTTTTATGCACTAGTATATATTTGTGTGCATATAGTACAGGAGCCACTAGGTAAGGTCTACCTGCTGACCCAACAGTCCATGTTATGTGTGAAAAAAAAACATATAGCAGATTTTTGATGATATTATTTTCACATTTCAGGAATGAGAGAATGCTCAGACTGCTGTGGACCAAGTTAGAAATAGAAAATGCCTTTTCGTGGCTCTCAACACTTGGCGGTGCTTACTCAGCATTAGGAGACTATTTTGAGCATTGTGTAAGTAGCACAACTTATTTGCTTATCATAGAATAGAAACGAATCACCCAATCACTCAATCCCAGTTGTTGCAAACATGGAGTCAGCTCCATGTTTGCAACAACAACTACTCAACAGCCACAATTAAAGCAAGAGGTAAAACAGGCTATGGAAATTCAACAGACTACAACTGGGACTGTGTTGCCAGCTTGTTCAGATATTGTTTAGCCATGACAAGACATTACACATGCTTTCATTTATCTATGCCTGATACCTTTCACACAGGAGGTCTTGAATCAGGCCACATGTTAAGACATACAAATGGCCACATACTGGTCTAAACTAGGATATATTTGAGACCAGATACAATAGAACATGAACATAATGTGTATCTTATAACCTCTATTTAAGAGGTTAGTTGAGGTTTTCCCCTATCAATAATAAATCACTTCTGTAACTGCATCAGTGTAATAATGAATTTTTGATGCAGTTACAAAAGCAATTATTACTTTATAACATTGTTTATTGGGAAACATTTGTGTGACACACATGTATTGTATGTATTTACAAAAGCCATTTATGTGCAATTTTATATATCCTTATCCTATATATTTTTATCCTTAGTTTGGGAATAGGTGGCATTGCATGAAACATGATAAATATTTTCTATTTATAAATTTATGTATTATTGGCCTTATATTTCTCAGGCTGAAGAAGCTGGAAGGATATCAATAAGGCAGTACAAGTTGTCCAAACTGCTTGGGGATGAAGGCTTAGCAGCAAGGAGTAAGCTGTATTCAGCGTTAGCCTTATCACAAAAAGGGAAGCTCCGTACCTCAAGACATATAGTCCGGACAATCAATGATTTTGCAATAACTACTCGTGATAGAAGACTGAACCGTATGTGTCAAGGTGTTTGGGCTAAGCTCAAATATTTGAGGTCACTTAGGAATGGCTTAAGGGGTTCGCAGGGTGACTGCAGGACAGATAAATAGCTTCCACTTACTGACATATAAAGTACCTGAAGTACCTGTCATTTTGTTTTTCAGCTACATTGACGCCATTTTGGCGCTGTAAATAGAAACGAGTGTCCACGGAACTAATACTAGCGATGTTGTACGCCATTTTTAACAAAATATACAATATTTTATTCTAAAATCACATTGATGGAAAAGAATTGATTCGAGGCTCATTTGCTTTGATTACTTTGGCTGTTAATTGCAATAATAATTCCAGGGACACTCGCATGTGGGACTTCAAATTGGCACATAATTCTGTTGGTGACAAACAATACTAAACAGCATACATCTCCTTCTATTTCATATACTTAAAGTAAAGAGACAGCAATAATACATAGATATGCCAAAATATTTTAGATCAGTTTGTTGTCAACAGAATCAAACCAATTTTTTACCAAATAAAAGGACCCATGAACTATTAACTAGTAAATGCCTTGAGAGCATATTCTTCAAATAGCCATTTTAGAAAAATAAAGCTCTTATTATTCACAACTTCATGAGTTTCCCATCTGTTCTAATTTATTCTTCTTGTTGACTATTTTTAGTAAGTAACATTAAGATGTTACATTATTATTTGACTGTTGGTGTATATTGTTCTCAGGTAATTATTATAGTTTTGATATTATTAAACCATCATTTAATAAAACGATAATACATTCTTCAGTGATAACCTGTGTCGTTTTATTTTGTTAATAGCAACTCCATGGCTGACTTATTCCACTATTTTACATTTGACTGGTATCACAACTCAGGTAGTAAGTCTGCTTTCAGCGCGGTAGATCGCTTCAATAAGACAAACGTTTGTATGACAAACATACATGTTTGTCGTCATACAAGTGAGACTTAGTATGTCTTTACGAAACTACTATTAGATGTACTTTAAGTGGTTCCCATAGTACAAGCTTTAGAGCTAGATGGCGCTGTGGCGTATTCGCAGCCCAATCTCACATGTTCCAATAAATTCATTTTCCTGCAAATTTGTATTACTATCGTTATAAATTACTATAGGAAGCATTGTTTTTCGTGTGTTGTCAAAATGCTTAAATTAAATGTTCTAAGTTGGCTGAATTATCTTCTGAAAAACTGGATTTGTACATGATTTTACTTATGGGATGATTGTAAGAACCTTACAAGAGATGGCGCTAAATATATGAAATAGCGCCATCTCTACCAAGGTTCTTGTACTAGAATGACTTCGATTGAGCTTCGATCGACGATCGTTAGGCAACAAGCCACATGATTCACTTTATGTACGACAGATGGCGTGCAGTATTCTATTTTAATCAATCAAGTCAATCTATTCTTTTGATAACGAGTCACAATAAAAATATTTCTTAAATACATTATGCTATCATAATATTTCATATACTGCTTGGCGGCAGATTACCAGGTGTAGAGGCAGTACTTTCCGGGTGAACTTTGCACAAGTTCTACTGCTACTCTTTGTTGTTACCCCGAGGGTACGGGGGGACTCTGAGGGTATTCACCTATGGATGCGAGCAACTGGGCACGACACGAAAGAAGAAGCTTAAATATTAACCGGACACTAGTTAGATTATGATGCTATCATAAATAAAATTTTAAATGCGAAATTACGTTTGTTTGTTTGTTTGTTTATTAAGCTTTCACGCCTCAACTACTGAACCGATCATCATGAAATTTCGCATACACGTTATCAGGAAAACAGAAAAGGACACAGGGTACTTTTTATCCCGTAAATGTAAGATTCCTACGGGATTATGGTCTTACTCATTGCATTTCGTAATTTTTCACTAGATGGCGATGACTTTACCTCAATGAAATTTGGTAAAACTATTGTATATTAACGTGAGTGAAGCCGCGAGCAAAAGCCAGTTAATCCATAAATAGACAATTTACATCCATCCTCTGCGCAATTAGATGCAAATAGGAAGCTGTTGAAACTGTCTCGGATCCAGTGCATCAGCGACCGTGACCATTTCCAAATAACAATAATTGCATTTTTTTTTCATATATTGAATAGCTGCGCCTCGCTGTTTCACCGCGTATCGGAGTGCGGGGCATCCAGACATATTTGCTTGTATGTCTAAAAATCAATCCTTAGCAATGTCTAAATTGCCAGTTTAAAAAAATTATAAATAGTACTAGCTGCCGCTCCGCCGTTTCGCCCGCGTAGTTCCCGTTCCCGTGGGAATACGGGGATAAAATATAGCCTATGTTACTTGCTGATAATTTAGCTTTCCATTAGTAAAAGAATTTTTAAAATCGGTTTAGTGGTTTAGGCGTGAAAGCGTAACAAATAAACTCACTTTCGCATTTTTAATATTAGTCTGTATTTTGAAACATGACAGTATTAGCCAGCCAGCTCGGTAACCTAGCAAATTATATACCCCAAGTATTTCAAATATGATACTGTCTGGTTTTCGAGTCAGTCTAAAACAACGGTTCCTTTTGGTCGCATTCATGGGTGTACCCAGGGGGGGGAGGGGGGTCAGGGGGAGGCAGCTGCTCCGAACGATTTGACCTAAAAAATCTGACTTACCCCTAGGCCAGAAGCTGGGTACGCCCATGGTCGCATTATATCTAAGTTTATGGCATCCGCATAGACTTTCATAGAATCTGGTCAGTCGACATCTTAACTTGCCCTCCGAAGCACGGAAGCGCTCAGTTCAAATGCCACTAAATGGTCGCCTATCCAACTCCTACCTAAACTAGTGGGAGCCTGCCTAGACAAATTTCCAAAATCGGTTCGCTAGTTGCCCCTTGGTGAATGAAAAAAATATTGAACGCTATTTTATTGAAAACTAGCGACCCGCCCCGGCTTCGCACGGTTAGTAAAGCATCAGAGTCTTATCAGAAATACCCGTGCGAAGCCGGGGTGACTTGCTAGTGTATTTATACACATAAACCTTCCTCTTGAATCACCCTATCTATTAAAAAAACCGCATCAAAATCCGTTGCGTAGTTTTAAAGATTTAAGCATACATAGGGATGTAGGGACAGAGAAAGAGACTTTGTTTTATACTGTGTATAAAACAAAGTCGCTTTCTCTTCACTATGTGTCGTGAAGGCTCAGATACTAAACACAGTAAATGAGTATCTGAACTGTCATTGAATGATTGTATGTCACTATTGTTTTATTTTATTACTCTGACATATTTTAATTTATTATAATTTGACACTGAAGTTATTAATTTTATTTGACATTGCATTATATAACATAATTATTTGATCCATTTAATCTATAGATAATTAATTAGATTGACGTTGTTTTTCTTTTTCATGTTATGCTAATGAATGTTTGTATGCTCAAATAGCAAAGCCTAGTGATCTATATTAAATTTTTCCATCTCAAATATGGTACTCAAGTTCACAAACACAAATAAATGAAATAAAAAAATTGACCATTTTGTCTACAATGGGAGCTGGGGGCCCTTTATATCTACGGGCCCTGGGCTGCAGCTCAAACGACGCTGAAATATTTGGGTCTTCGTCTTCTCATACTTATTATTATTGTTATAAGCCTGATATTTCTCACTGCAGGGCCAAGAGGCAAATATCACTTTGAGTGCCTTCTCATACATGGGTAGGAAAATTGAGTCTTCTTTTTACCCGATTGACCGCACTAGTCCTAGTTATAGTCTAAAGTCTAGACTCTATACTTCTAGAGCTAGATGTTGCTGTTTGAAATGTCCATGAATATATTAATTTAAATTGCTTGCGATTTCACTCTGCGTCTACTGGGAAGAAGTTCAAGGTCTGCCTTTGTGGGCAATCTACGAACTTATTTAACTACTACCTACTTCCGATCAATGGCAGTTATGCAAATATTATTTTGCGCTTAACAAACAACATTTAACTTTGTACGAATTTACTGGTTTTGTATTTTAAGATGTGGATTTACCTATTGCTCGACAGTCCCGGATCTACGGGGGGGCGAACCGGGGCATCTGCCCCGGATGGCTGTTTCAGGGCGCCAAAATCACAATACAATGTGTTTGAAAAAAAAGATTTTAAATTCCCAATTGGTTTTTGAAAGAATAGAAGAGAAAACATTTTTTTTTGATACGACATATGTAGGTACAATCAGTGGAGAATAGTAGGTGACAGAAATATTGTATAATAGGTAGGACAGTAATAGGTGACAAATAAACACAGTTAATACACAGAAAATTAAGAACATGTCATGAACATCCTAAGTTGATGAACGAATCCCGAGTTGATTTAACAACATACAACCCTAATTCGCAACACAATGCAACTTGGTTCTTCTCATACTTCAGACTTGAGTCGTATTACTGTTGACTATGGGCGGTGGTAACCTTGGGTGATGGTGGCTAGCTCGTTCCAGCACTGACATCGCATAAAAAAGATACGTAAATACAAACGTAAATTTAACCGTTATAAAGCTTAAATAAAAACTGACTGATATTCGACATAATATGTGTGCATGTAATTCGCTACATACACATATATATTTGCCTAAAGAGCTCCTGTGAAACGTCGTATGCTCACGGATATGTTTACTTGTGTTTAAAATTTGCCGTGACCAAGCGATAATTGCGATCTAAAGGAATAAGTTTGAGATTGACAGGGGCATAACGTAACAATCAAGATTTAAGTTTTATTTAAGTTTTATGAGAATAAATGTCTTTAAACCCAAGATCCAACCCCGGTTTAAAATAAACTTAGATTCACGGAAACCATTACACATAGTTCACAGCTAATTAAACTGGAAGGTGAGCTCCAGTATACTTCCTGGTTATTCCAAGTCATTTGTGGTCATGGTGTCAGATTATGGGCAGAACCGGATTAACCTGTAAAGTAATGAATGTTTGGGACATACACGGTGATTATATTCTCTCAGCTACATCAACTATCCGCTCACAGGTCCGTTGGCAGTGGCGGTCTTAGCGGGTGGCAAGCAGGGCAACCGCCCGGGGCTTCGCTTTTGTAGGGCTTCACACCCTCGCAGAACAACCCGTTTTTTGTTTGGATGTACTGCAGCTGTCTTTAAGAGGATGCTGAGATTAACAGTAGCCCTGTACACTTCCAACTCACCTAAATTCCTCATACGCCAAATGCCTCACAAAGATCTATCGCCCGGAGCCTCGCAATATCTAAGGCCGCCCTTGTCCGTTGGCCTGCCTTCTGCGCTGTAGCTCGTGGGTGCGATCCTCACCCAGGATAAGCATTTATGTAGCGAACATGTGTTGTTCTGTGTGTGTCTAACGTATGTATTTAACAAGAAATTATTGAAATTGCGTGAAAAATCCCAAATTATTAGTAGCCTCTCACTCTTACACTTAAAACGAATCTAAAACGACACCTCTCAAGTTAAAATCCATGAAGCCGTTTGAAAGAAATATACATAAATATGACGGCTCGGTGGCTTAGTTGTAGTGAGAATAAAGTTTGCTCTCGGGTCTCGGATGTCTGTCTTCCGTTTCTCTGTTTATCCATGCCTTTTGCGTCACAGGTAATACTAGTGCAAGGTCATGAGGGTGAAACGTTACTCTAAAAAAATTATAAATATCATTAATTCATTTAAACAAACATACAGTCGAAAAGCAAACCTTTCGTTCCTTCTGGCGCAAACGAGAAAAGAAATATTGTGTATACGATTTTCTAGTGCATGAGAATGAAGCACAAGCTATGCTTAGTTTGGGGTTATATGACGCTGTGTGAATGTCGATAGATATTTATTTATAAGCTGACGGCCAAACAGAATAATGTGTGGTTCCCCGAATAACAAAGAACATTCTCTCTATATTTTTATTTTGACCTTGACTGCAATAAACACAACACATTAAAGGTGCATAATTTAAGCGTTCGAAGAAAACAGACGTCACTACTTAAATTAATACTTTAAAAAGCAATGTATTAATTTGATTTTGTATAATTCTATATTATAAGTTGTTGTGTTATAAGTTTGTGGCGTGTATCTGTCTGTAGCCTCGTAGTTCCCGAACCAATAGACCAATTTTACTGCGGTTTTTTTTGATGGACGACGTGATCGAGATGTTTCTTGCACCTACTTTTCTTTAGAACTTTTTTCGGGGTTTAGGCTATCGTTTGCATTTTGTGCTTCATTTAGTATTTGTGGCCGGGGTTAACTCTATCAATTGTTCATATTTAAACAATTCACCACACTGCGACAAATACGATAGAAAGAAATATCTATTAATTATGGTAAATAACGTGCAAGCTTTTTTTTCGCGCGCCAAATGCAAGGTGAGTGAACATACAACTTACAAAATTATAATTCCAAGTGATAAAATGCAAATATTTTAATATTTTATAACAAATTATTGTGAATCATGAATAACTTGATTAAATAAATGTTTGTTTGACATAATTAAGGACGGACACATTTATTTATTCCAAAAATGTATACGGATTATCGGCATAGGACCTTTGTTTTTACTAAAAAAAAAAACTGTATTACCCGGTTAAATTAAAAATGTTTACACGCATATAACTTGCAGTAAGGTATTAATTAACTTTGTAGGGATAATTGTATTACGCACGTGTATGTTATAGCTCGGTTTATGGCCCTAAAAGCGATGTAATAAAACTCACTCTACGAGCAAGTGTGTTGAAAAATATATTACTTCATGGTAATCCAACAAAAGGGAATACACTTTTACTTTACACTTTTACGCGAGATCCACGCATTTATTTATTAAGGCAACGATTATAATCACATTGTGATACACTCATATTACACTCGGCTGAATTACGGCAGATACGGCAGTCTCGTGTACAATGAGCTAATTACTTTATTTGTATCTTAATACACTGTTTCAGTACCTGGGCGAACGAGCTTTGCTTGTTTTTTTGTAATATCGTTTTATATGGTTAATTATATTTATTAGTTACGTATTACATATTGATAAACTCTGTAACTACATTGTTACTATTGGATGTGACCCGAACATATTTATACTTGGATTATTAGGCCATCTAATACTAATCAAGTACCACAAAAATGGCGAGATGGCGCTGTATTAGAAGTTCTTTGAGCATGTTTCACCACAGTGTGAAATCACTTCAGTAGCCAGTAGGTATTTTAATACTAAATGTTGCATTGTGCTCAGAGAGGCAGGTGCAGTGCAAAAAAGTGGTTTAAATAAAAATATAACAGGTATCGAGCTCATTTCGGTGTAAATATTTTTAGGGTTAAGTATTTAAAAGATGAAAAAAGGAACCGGAAAAATCCGGTGAAGGATAACATCAAGTCTCGTGGCCAAATACCCGGTTGGTTACCGTCCCCAAGCAATAAAAATACTGACAAGTACCTAATGCTTGGTAAACAGGTGTTGTCCGATGTTGGGCTGGAGGAAAATCTCCACACAGCCGGTTTTTACCATACCGAACTTATGTGGATTTAACGTTCGATATAGTTCGATAAAAATGTTCAAATCTATTGACGTTATTCAGTTTAATGAGTCATCCAAAGTCATGCTTGACAAGCTTGAAAAAAACTTGGTAAATATGCGTTGACTGAACCACTGCCTCATTTAAAAATCGAAAAAACCCGACTTTAATTATTGAATTCCTTATATCGCGCCATTTTTATTTTTTTTGCTTGGGGAAAGCGTTCATCGGTACCCGCCCGCCCTGGGGACGTTTGACGGGTTATGCCGGATTCTTACCGGCTAAAAACCCCATGGTCCCTTCTAGACGCCCATTGCTGGGGCTACGGGAACGGCCAGCACTCTTCCGCGGCCCCAGCGGCGTTAATCCTCCCTTATTTTTTATGGCGCACCGGATTGCGTATACGCCATAATTCGATGGAGAACTCTTCACGGGTGACAGGATGCCCAACCCGTCGCCTCCTTATTTCCCACCCTACCAATTTATAAAAGAAACATCCAAATCAGAATACAACGGGCGAAGAAAAAAGACACAGGACTTGGATAACATATTTTTTGTAACTAAACTATTGAACCGATATTGAAAAAAATATATATATGTTACCAATTTCAGAGCATAACCTGTCAAACAAACAAAGAATTTTCGAAATTAGTTAAATGTTTTTCTTCACCGTTTTGGGAACGTGGTACTGCGCACATTTTTCAAGTAAAAAAACTCATTGGTGCTCGTTTGGGTTTGAACCAGTGACTTGAAAGTCGGCATCTATGCCCCTGGGCAAAAATATTTATTAATTTCATAGTAGGTAAATAACAATATGTGTTGGAATCTCATCTTTTTTGTAAAAACCTGTGTCCCTTTTTTCTCTGGTCTTTAATGTTGTTAACGTAAAATTTCGGTAAATTCCGGTTCAAGAAAAGAGTGAATATGTATTTTCTAGGCCATCGTGTTACATCTTCGACCGCATCATCACTTACCATCAGGTGAGATAGCGCACAAAACGATGGCCTATAACGGATAAAAAAAAATGTCACTTGATCTCTAAAGGAATAAATGAGTTTGAGTTTTTTATCATCCCCGTCTCGGGTGATGGACGCAGCAGGGTTAATGCGACTTGGTAAAGATTTGGATCTCATACTGAGTCGCGCGCATTACTGTTGTCATGGGCGAGGGTCACCACTTACCATCAGGTGGGCCCTCAGCTCGTTCCGTCACGTATACACATAAAAAATAAGCGTTTGAATTCAAAAATAATACTTGACTAATTCAAACAAGTTTTTTTTGTACAATGAAGGTAGTTAATCATGCTTGTTACAAGTATGTTAATATTAACCATGGTAATCTAAAAATACATACAGGTAGTATCCATAAATCGCTATTTGGTTTGTGTATTAAATAAAATTTGCTAGTATATAAACTACTAGCTGCGCCCCGCGGAGTTACCCGCGGTTGGACTTCTTACGGGAATCGTACATTTTCCAGGATAAAAAGTAGCCTATGTGCTATTCCCAGAAAAATGTACGGTTCCCGTAGTAAGTCCAACCGCGGGGCGCAGCTAGTAAGCTATATTTTATCCCCGTATTCCCACGGGAACTATGCGGGTGCAATCGCGGGGCACAGCTAGTAAGACATATTCACACCCAGACAATAAAACATTAATGTTCGTCACACAATCACACAACTTGTCCTGGGAATCAAACCCAGGACCTATAGCGCAGAAGGCAGAGCTACTACCACCTGAGCCAGCCAGTGATGATCTTATAAGAAGAATTGCAGGTTTTTAAGAGGCAATTTATTTTTATTAATACAATGGTTACTATTTGCGGACAAAGCCTTACTGCAATTATTAGTAACGCAGGTGTTCGGATAAAAGAGAACAAAACAAACCCTATTTCCTTGTTCGACGAGTTGTCGTTGACAGTTCTATGTAGTTCATATTGAGACGAACAATTCGCGGGTTCGAATTCCGTATGATTGCGACGCAATCATAATTTATCCCGTTTACTAATCTTAATGAATATGTATTATATATTTTTTATTGTATTATGTAAATTACTGATGGAACGAGGAAATTACTGAGGACCTGGTGGTAAATGGCGACCCCCGCCCATGACAACAAAGTCAAAGTCAAAGTCAAACTCATTTATTCCTTTAGATCTCAAGTATCATTTGGACAGTAATGCGACTCAGTATAAGATTTGGATCTTACACTGAAACGCATTCATCCTGCTGCGTCCATCACCCGAGACGTGGATGATACGTCTCATGCGCATGTGATTGCTCAGATCATGAGCATCCAGGGAGTAGGTACCTAGTTTATTTTTTCGTTATTTTAGATATGTTTTTACTTTTGATGTAAAAACACCTATTTTTTGTGTTACATGGATTTATTTCATTTTATTCTCGTTATATCTCGTACGTCTGCTTAATACTATTCTAAATTGATCTTACTAAGCGCATCTTACATAGGTTGTTTCAAGTCAGATCGAAACTGTAATCTAGGTCAGTGTTTTTCAACCTTTTTAATGACACGACCCCTATGGTATGAAGAAATATTTCGCGACCCCCCTACCCGTTGCTTTTTTTTATACATTTTATGCTGTGACAAATATTCATTCCAATATATTTATTAATTTTCATAATTATTTATTTCATAACATTTATTGTTTTTTTTTACTGCACTAGCTTGCAGGCTTGAAAATCGCGTTGACCCACACGTTGAAAATCACTGATGATGATGATAGGTCAATGACTTTTATGCTTGAAATGTGTAATGTTTTTTTTTCATTTAACAACTAGCCGCGCCCCGCGGTGTTACCCACGATTTTCCGGGATAAAAAGTAGCCTATATGTTAGTCCAAAATATAAGCTATCCTGGTACCAAATTTCATCCAAATCCGTTGAACCATTTGAGCGTGGAGGTGAAACAAAATACACACATACATACAAACTTTCGCCAACAGGACGAACTGAAGGCCCACCGGATGTTAAATGGTTACCTCCGCTCAACACTATAGTAAGACGACTTAAGTCAAGTATGAGAAAACTCAAGTCGCACCCTGTTGCGCCTGTCACCCGAAACGGGGATGTTACGTCTCATGCGCATGTGATTTATTATTATTACAATATTATTATTATTTCACCGGCTCCCACACCCTTCTACCGGAACACAACAATGCGAGCACTATTGCTTGGCGGTAGATTCCAGGTGTGGTGGCAGTACCTCCCCGGACGAACTTGGCACAAGATCTACTGTTACTTTTGGTTGCTCCATTAGCCCCACCCAGGGGGTACGTGTAGGGAATCAAAGGGTACACGCCTACGGACGCGAGCATCCCGGGCATTTGACTTGCCGTAGTCAAAAAAAAAAAAACTGCGTACCCTATATGCGTGGTTCAACTACCATATAAGCCGTTAATATGCGTAGGCATTGTGTAGTACATATATTGTATCCTTCAGATAATCTTGTTTCATATGTGTCTCATAAAAAATGTATTGTGTCTAATTTTGGCATCATTTGCTCCTCGAGAGATTAGGCGAGCAGTTCAGTTTGCGAAATACTGAATTTGAAAACAATAAATATTTCTAAATAAACTATGGCAAGGGAACTGTGTGTGATTGTGTGCGTTTATTTATCAATAAATTCTCTGATTACGGGAGCAGCTGGGAAATTAGAGGGTGAGTATTATATTTTTTGTTTTTCATAATTTTGTTGATTGTTATGTCGTCCTTGAATTTTATGGGGCCCCATAACAATAAATATTTCTAAATAAACTATGGCAAGGGGTCTGTGTGTGATTGTATGCGTTTATTTATCGATGAATTCTTTGATTACGGAAACTGCTGAAAAATTGGAGGTGAGTATTATTTTTTTTCCGTTTCATAATTTTGTAGATGTTGTCTTTGAATTTATAAATAAACTCTGATAAAAGGGCTGTGTGTAATTGTGCGTATTTATTTATCGATACATTCTCTGATTACGGAAGCAGCTGGGAAATTATTTTCAATCGACTTTGGAGTAGATTATTTTTGTTTTTATGTTGGTTACTCATATCTCAGTCATTTATGAAACAATTTTGATTTTTTTTAAATTTCAGAACATATATATTATAATTTCAGATTAGTCCTAAAACTATTATTAAAATCAGTTAAATAATTTAGTTGTTAAATCAAGCTAACTGGATAAAATAACAAAACGAAATTGCGTATTTTGCTTTTATTCGCCCACTGTATACCGATTTGGATGTTTCTTTTGTAAAATACTACCACCCCTAAGGGCGAGAAATAAGGGATGAAGGTACTGAAACAGTTTTTTAGATTTTTTAAATCAGCCACTTGTTTTATATTTTTTTGCTTAGCATTATTTTGTCAACTGATAAATTGTCTTTGAAATTTATTAAGCCTCATAACTATAAATATTTATAGATAGACTATGACGAAGGGTCTGCGTGACACACAGTTATTTTTGGCAAATTCTAAAATTACGGTAACTGCTGGAAATATAGATGAAGAGTATTTTATGTACATTTTTTTTTTGCCTTTCTGTGTTGACCAGGTATGCTCCATAACAATAAAAAAAAGACTATGACGAAGTGACTGTGTACGTTTATTTATCGATAATACCGAAATATTACGATCACTAAAGCTGCTCGGAATTAAGTGCGTATTTTTTTCATTTTTTAGCTGGTCATTTTTTTTCAAATATATCGTTTATGGACATTATGGAGGTCCGATTCACCTGATGTTAGGATTCATATTCTGAAATTGGCTGTAAAGATCTATACAAGTGGAACTACAATAAAGCGTCTAATAGCTTTAGAAATCAAATTACTAAACAAACTAACACGTTTGCTGTAATAAAAATATAAAAAAAATTAACAAAATTGTCGTTTTGAAAAATGTTGTCTTGATCTCGGACCCTGCGTAATTTCAAGATGATTTTTGGTTTGTTATGTAGGTAATACCTATTTGTATGTTTCCATAATCTATATATACAAATATATAAATATATAAATTTGTTACGCTTTCACGCCTAAACCATTAAACCGATTCTACTGCTACTTTTGGTTGCTCCTTTAGCACCACCCAGGGGGTACGTGTAGGGAATCAAAAGGTACACGATGCGATGCGAGCAACTGGAGTTTAAAATAGAGAAATGTTTGCCAAATGGAAAAAAAAAACTTGTAGCAATTAGTAATCTAAGAGACTTCGTATACGCTTTAATAATGTAATAACACTTAATAGCTGGTAGATTTTAGTTTACATCATAAAGATAAAGTTAATAATTCATGTTTTGTTTTAATTTACTGTTTTATTACTTTAACTAGCTGCGCCCCGCGGTTTCACCCGCATAGTTCCCGTTCCCGTGGAGAATACGGGGATAAATTGATTTAATTTTTTCGTTAATTTTCCAGTGTTTTTAATAGTTATTCTGCTATTCGGGACGGAAACAAATCCAACAAATCAAAAACCATGGCAATCGGTCCAGCCGTTCTCGAGTTATAAGTGTTGTAACAAACACGACTTTCTTTTACATATATATAGATATTGGACTGAACAAGAGCTAAAATTTAAAACAACCAATATCGATGTGATTTTTATTGTTAATCTTATATACACTCTACATATTAACACCTACACACAGATCAGACATCTTTGTACGTAACACAAATGCTTGACTTGGGTCATAATCGAACCAATGACCTACAGTGCAGAATACAGAGCTACCAACTAAGCTGTGAGGTCAGTTTTCGAATTTTACAGATTAATATCGTATGTCTATGAGACACACAGATATTATGTGATTAACATATTATATTCTTGAATATCTTTAGGGTTCCTTTTACTCTTTAGGTAACCCCAAAATTATACAAGAGATCAGTGATTAAAGCAAATGATAATGCATCAAATAAATATGGATAAACATCCATCCATCCATTTGGCAATAATTGGCACGTGTTGGCAGTAAAACTCGTAGGTGTGCCGTGACGGCTAACGACATAACCCTCTCTTATGCCGCCATACCCAATCTGTCTACGCCTTTGATGTTCCACATCTGCCGGGAATCCCTGTTTCACATCTGACAGTTAGCTTTTTATTATAACTAAGTATATATTCTTTCAATTATTTATGTTATCTGTAGGGGCCTAACAAAGACAAAATATTTATATTAGCGGCTCGTGAGAAAATCTTTAATTATACACCTAAATCACAAAGGAATTTCGGTCGAATGAATCTATGCCGGCTTTGTCTGATATAATTGTGTTTTTATTGTTTAATTCCCTGTATGTAATGTGTAAAAAATATTAAATTAATTTAATACATTTTATGAAATTCACCCACCTAATAAGGCTCCGTGGATATAGTACTGGGTTCCATTCCCCGGAGGAGCAAACTTCGAGTGACGCGTAAAGTGTGATTCGCTTTGTCTTTTTTCTATTTGTCTATCCTACCTACGACACAGGGAATCTAGACAGGATTATTAGGGAGTATTTTACCTCACTATATTATATATATATTATAATTATCATACTATTATAATATAATTATAATATTATATAATGAAGTTATATTTTCACTTTATGTGAAAATGTCGCCCATTGTGCATCTAACTAAATGTCTGTTTCTGTAAGTTGCTTGTAATTGTTTTTCTTTCTGGTGTGCAATAAAGAGATATCTATATAATAAAGAGATGGATGTTTCTTGGTTGGATAGAAGTCTAGAATAACCATAAGGTACTTTTTATCCCGTAGTTTGTTCCCGTAATATGGTCAACTGAAGGTAACACCGCGGGTCGTAGCTGGTAAATGAATAAATGATAATGTACTACAGAATTTAATAGACTAACACACGAGAGCAATCGCAGGAACAGTGCTGCCAACAACCCAGAGTCCTCCGGTACTTGAGGAGTTGGGCTGGCTGGAGTAGGGTTTAGTTAACAACGAGGGACAATGTACAAAACGCCCCTACGCGGGACATCAGGCCCAGTCACCCCCATCCAGAAATAGAATTAGATTAATGTATTGACCACCCGACACAAAATTTAACAATATGCTATATAAAAGAATCCCTTACCAGATGACCAGTTGCACCGTCTGCCGAAGCTCTTCCACTTGGACGACTACGACCGATGCCTCTCGCAGGAAGATGGGGTCTTCTGCCTCGGGACTTTCGAGCTCACTCCAACGATACACCCACATCCCATCTACGAGCTGATGAAGGTAATCTTAATACTATTATAAATGGAAAAGTTTGGATAAATGTTTGTTACTCAATCACGCCAGAACAGCTTAACGGATCTGGATGAAATTTCACACAGAGATAGATTATAGTTTAGAATAGCCATAGGCTGCTTTTTATCCTGGAAAAATTTAAGGTTCCCATAGTATGGCCAACCGCGGGTAACATCGTTAGCTAGTAGGGTATAATTGAGAACTCAGCGCAAAACATTCATCATCAAATTTGCTGATAAAAGCATTTCGTTGGGATTAGAAGAAATGGCATTATTATAGAATGTGGCATTGTTTCAACGGTAGAAAAGTCGATAAAGTCTTTTCATTGAAAACCTTCAGACCTGATCAGACCTAAAACTTTTCAGATCCAGAGGATAGGTGCTTCCTCTTCTCTTTCCAATAAATGATTCCGCTAACACATACCTTCAGTAAAAATCCATAATAATAATTACAGCAAGGATCAAACTTTTACAAAACAACAAGCTAAATTACGCATTCTTATAAGCTTTAACCGGTCCCCAACCTTTAGAACCTGAACCGATCAGACAGTTTTTTTTTACTTTACTAACTTAAGTATCACGTCTTTGATAATTTTAACCGTTTCTGTAAGGAAATATAATATGGGAACATTCATTCTTTTTGTTCTGACAAGTACAATTACAAGTCGTCGAATTACTCGGTATCAGAACTGATCGTAAAAGCTTTTATATATTTCAACGCGATGAATGCTATTAACTTTTCATTTTATGATTAAAAAACAGTATGTTTCATGGTAGACGGCTCCGTGGGTTAGTTGGTAGTAGCCCTGCCTTTAAAGCAAGGGGTCCCGGGTTCGATTCCCGGCCGAGGCACACTTTGTGTGGTGAGCATGAAGTTTGTTCTCGGGTCTTGGGTGTTTGTCTTGTAATTCTGTGTTTGTCCATGCCATCTGCGACACAGGGAATCCTAGTGCAGAGGTATGAGTGTGTTAACGTTGTTGTTTTTTGTTGTTGCTTAACACTAGGTATCTAAGTATTCATAAAATAAAATAAGTAAGAAGAACTTTGCCCAATTATGTGCCCATATCAACAGCTACAACAATATAACCTTTTAATCAGTCCAGTTGCTCGCGCCCGTAGTTGAGAACCCTCTAGTATCCCCGGGGTGGTGCTAAAGTAGCAGTAGAACTTGTACCAAGTGCGTCCGGAGAAGTACTGCCTCCATACCTGGTAATCTGTCGCCAAGCAGCGATGCATTTGTATTACTATGTTCCGGTGGAGAGGGGCGGGCACCGGTGAAATCACATGTGCACGAAATGTAACATCCCCGTCTCGGGTGACGGGTGCAATGGGATGCCTACAGTTGTTATGAGTGGAGGTAACCACTTACCATCAGGTGGGCCTTCAGCTCGACCTGTCAGTTCAGTAGTATAAAAAACTTGTTGAGGACTGCTCTGGTGATATTTCAGGCAATTAAAGTACATGTTCATTTACAGGAGCACACAAACCAGCCTCTGAAATTCAACAGAACTTTGCTTCGCCGCGGGTACTGTGTAAGCGAACGATGCCCGCTCGAACGGAACTCGACGCTTGGTTCGTCGCGAAGCGTTGATGAAACGGTTCGCTTCGAGCGATGCGTGGCGAAGTTCACGGCTCGTCACGCTCTCTCCGCCCGCTTACGCACCGCACACTACTGCATATCGCACAAGCAACACCAAGAGAAAGCAACGCAACCCAAAACCGATGGACAACAGATGTACCTCTATGCTATATACGCAATAGTTTTGTTGAATGTCATAGGCACGTGGTACGATGTTAATTCTGCTGAGGATTCCAAAAGTGAGTATGTTTTATGTGTGTATGGAAGAGGTTGCATCGATACCATTAGGGGATTGCATGCCCCGTGTTGGCCGGCATGCCACCATAGAGAGAAAACAAAAAGACCCCAACACGTTCCGAGACTGAGGACCAACGCGGCTGAGGCCGCGGAACTAAGGGGGTTTTAGTATGTATTCCCCCAGCACTGCCACTATAAGTAGTATTGGGGGCGAATCACGTATAACCCCATGCCTCCCAAAGCATGGTGTATAAGCAAAGTAAATCCCCACAGATAAAAATAAATTACGTGGACAAGCTTAGTTAAGGCTTTGGGTCAAAAGATCCTTCTCGAACAATACAAAAATATGTTCCGGACTTACTGTTGCCACCGACTTTGTCCGCGCGGAACTTATCAATATTTTTACGCAGATCTTATTCTGATTTAAGGCCAATGAGAGCGATGAACCGCGTATACAGCTATCAGCTCAGTTGATGGTAGGTCTGCCTTCTGCGGTGTACTTCGTGGTTTCGATTCCCGCCCAGGACTATTATTCGTCTGACGAGCATATAGGTTTATATGCACCTACCTACAAAAAAAGTATTATAAATTTTATAAATTATAGCTAATAGCCATCCCGGCCACGTTAGCTTTAAAAAAAAACACTGCATTAAAATCAGTCCATTTTTGGTAGCTATGATGCTACAGACAGACACAGATACACACCTCTTTTGCGTGGATAAGTGCATCTGTGTATCTGTCTTAATGATTAATGAAATATATATATATATGCATTATTTAAATCTTCGGATCGGAAGGAAAAAGCGATAGAATTTTAATTGATATCATTATAGTTTATTTCAATGACATACATTCCGTTCATGTAACCTATATTTGAATACATAATAATATACAAATTTTTGTAAATGTATGTAAATTTTATTGCAGCATTTTGGGGATGTGACAGCTTAGATAAAGTATATTAAGAAAGTGTTTTTATAAACGAAATGTTGTTGTAACTCCCTGTCTTAGTTGGTAGTAGCCCTGCCTTCGAAGCGAGGGGTCCCGGGTTCGATCCCCGGCCGATTCGAGTCTGTTTTCGGGTCTTGGATGATTGTCTTGTGTTTCTGTATTTCTCCATGCCATCTGCGACACAGGGAATCTTAGTGCAGAGGTATGAGTGTGGAAACGTTTATTATTATTTATTACTAGCTGCAGCCCGCGGTGTTACCCGCGGTTGGACTTATGTGCCATTCCAGACTATAATCTATCTCTGTACCAAATTTCATCCAGGTTCAGCCGTTCTGGCGTGATTGAGTAACAAACATCCATTTACTTACAAACTTTCGCGTTTATAATATTAATAGGATTATAATAAACGTAATTACATGTGCATAATGTAATTGTAAATAAAACAGTGTATAATTTGTGCAGGAAACAGCTTGCTGATGGCGTGGTCATTGCCCTCTAACTGGGGTCGATTGACGAGGATCAATGACAGCGGCATAATGGCGGCACTGGCCCCCTTACAATCCGTCAGGTAACAGGTTCATTTTCCAACAGCCAAACCAATTTTTTTTTCCTTACAGTATAACATGACCCATGTTACATCGCGTTGCGCCCGTCGCTCTGAGACGGGGATGTTACGCAACAGGTGCCTGTAATTTAACTGGAGTCGAAGCCAAGTTCTACTACTTTTGTGGCTTCTTTGGTACCCGGGAGGGACGTAGGGACACTAAAAGGATCTTAGCTACAGACGCGAGCAACTGGACCCACAAAATTTCTTAATGAAACTGTCCACGAATTTATGTCCATGTATGAATATGGAACACCTCGAATGAACACCCTATCAAATTAAAAATGCATATTTGGACCCGTATGGATGCATATTTCATCCATACGGGTTCACAATTTATCAACTAAATCTTCACTTCATTATCATCTTCCTGCCCTTATCCCACACTAAGTGGTGTCGGCACAACATGTATTTTTCTTCCATTTCCCTCTGTCAGACATCATCTCAGTACTCACTCCTTTCTTACGCGTATCATCTTTCACACAATCCATCCATTTTTTCTTTGGCATACCTCTTGTCTTACTCGTGAACTACTTAAAAAATAGGTTTATTTGAAAATTGTAAAAAGTCGTTCAAAAAATTACGGGCGTATTTTTATTACAAACCCTGCTCCCCCCAGTGATACCCGCAGTTGGACTTCCTACGGGAACCGTATATCTTTCCGGGATAAAAAGTAAACGTGTTTTAGCGAGACATGCGAACACCCATTGATTTTTATTATATAGATTAATATTATTCAGCATTCTATTCATAACATTATCGAAACGATTAATAATAAAACTAGTTTGTTTAGTTCGTGAATAACAAACATAAACTACGAGTTTTTTCATCGAACAGGTTACCATGTAATTACGTCATAATTTGCGTCATAGGAAATTTTGATAAAAAGCAAGAAAAAAAACTATTGATCCGGTTTAAATAATTCGGAACTTATAAAGATTTAGGTATGTTCTAAGTATAGGGTACTCGAAAGGTTTGGGGTAATGAACTCGATTCCAAAAATGGTTTGCTATAATATTTAATATTGGACGAGTATGTATATAAATCGTTGGCATGTCTCGTTAAAACTGAACGCAAATTCTACTAATATTATAAACGCGAAAGTTTGTAAGTTTGTAAGGATGGATGTTTGTTACTCAATCACACCAGAACGACTGAACGGACCTGGATGAAATTTGGCACAGAGATAGATTATAGTCTGGAATAGCACAAAGGCTACTTTTGATCCCGGAAAAATTTACAATTCCCGTAGGAAGTCTAACCGTGGGTTAACCGCGGGGCGCAGCTAGTAATATATAAGAGAAGAGAAGATAAGGGGGGTCCAGTTGCTCGCATTCATAGGAGAATATCCTTTTTAATCCCCCCTGGATGGTGCTAAAGGAGCTACAAAAAGTAGCAGTAGAACTTGTACAAAGTTCTCCCGGAGCAACTAGTACTACCTGCACACCTTTTGGTGCACTCGCATTCCTGTGTTCCGTAGGAAGGGTGTGGGTGCCGATGAAATCACATTCGCATGAAACGTAACATCTCGGGTGACGGACGCAACAGGGTGCTTAAGTCTTCTCATACTAACGGTCGGGGAGGACCTATGTCGTATTGCTGGTGTTATGAGCGGAGGTAACCACTTAACAACAGTTGAGTCTTCAGTTCGTCCCGTCACTTTTGTTACAATAAAAAAAGAGATGCGTAGCCATTCTTCCCTGCGTATCTCAGCGCTTGACAAAGTTCGTTTGACCGTGTTTATAGAATTGATTTTCTTTCATTTTCAGATTGATTGTTCAGTTGGTTATAATGTTCGTGCACACGGCGCTTTTGCATTACATGGTGCACGTCACAAACCCTGAAACTTTGGAAAAGGTAAGACAAAAAGTTGTTTACAGTCTCGGTTACAAACACAAGAAATTATGTCCCTACCGCTGAAAATATCCAATTTACATCATTCAAACAACGTAACAAGATCTACACAACTTATTAGATTTAACTATTCAGCTGGCAGCGCATCGCATTGCCTCTGGTGTTGCAGATGTCCATGGGCGACGGTGACCGTTTTCCATCAGGATGCACGTCTGCTCGTCTGCCCCACTATTCCAGAAAAAAACCTAGAATTCATTTCTTGCAAGTTTCATTCACTTTTAAGGACCCGTTGTCTTTAAGAGTGTATGGATACGGTTTTCACTATATTTTTTTCATGAAGGCTATATAATACAAGCATATTTTAGTAGAAAAAACCGAGAATTTCAATGATTTGTAATAATATCGTAAAAAACCTATTTTTACCCTTACTTTGCTAATGCTGGTTAAACCTTACGAGATAAATCAAAATGATGTATAATACAACAGATTTCTTTGGATCTCAAAATAACTAATAAAATATATTCTTTCATATCCAGTTCCCGCGATGTACCCTAGGAACCATAATCAGAAACGGCACGTCACTGGTGCAGATATATATCCTGATATCCTGTTTCCTTACTGGATACAACCTGCTTCTGACTTCCCAAAAGTCTGAAATCAATCTCGTAATGATTGCCAAGTGGATTTTGAAGAGACTAATCAGGTAAAACTATCACCATTCAGCAGACCTTAGATATTGCGAAACTCCTGACGATAGATTGAATGAATCCTGATGAATTGGAAGTATACAGGGCTACTGGTAATCAGTTAGCATCCTCTTAAAGACAGCTTCAGTACATCGTACAAAACTCCGATTCCGACTCCGTGGCTTAGTTGGGAGTAGCCCTGCCTTCGGAGCGAGGGGTCCCGGGTTCGATTCCCGGCCGTGCCACACTTTGTGTGGTGAGCATGAAGTTTGTTGTGGGGTCATGGATGTTTGTCTTATGTTTCTGTTTGTCCATGTTTGTCTTATGTTTCTGTTGGCGAAAGCGTACCAAAGTAGGCACGGGCCCGAATCAAGTTTTTTTTTTAATGTATGTATCGCCAGGAATCTCTCAATGATATAAGAACAGACTAACGGGACGGGGAACATGGAGGGTTTTTGCCATTTGAACACGAAATCCTTGATCCACATCCCTTTTGGCTGGTTTACTAAATAGTTTGGGATGCACTTACCCCCATGTCAAAATAAACTGTAAAATGTGTTTAAACATTACTGTTTGATTTTTTAATGTAAATAATCTACCTGTCAAGAGGTCATTCACTTTCGGGCAATCAAGCGTGTTAGTGACCTATAGATTCCCATGCGGGTACCGCTAACCGCTAGTGCAAAAAGTTTTAGCGTTACTTGGTGAATCTTTATGATTAAAGCCAAAGGTCAGGTAACTCGCGTCCGCAGGCGAAATCACAAAATCTCTTCATGTTCTACCCGCGGGTGGTGATATAGGAGCAACAAAGAGAAGCAGTAGAACTTGCGCAAAGTTCGCACGGAAAAGCCACTTGTTAGCACTCACATTGCTTTGTTCCGATGGTAGGGTTTGGGTGTCAATGGAATCACATGCGCATGAAACGTAACATCCCCGTCATAGTTGACGGGCGCAACAGGTACGAATTGGGTCTTATCATGCTTCAATCGAGGAGTATTATTGCTGTTATTATGGACGGAGGTTACCACTTAACATCAGCTCGTCTCTTTCTATTCGTCAGTAGTGTTACAGTCTGGCCCAATTATCTCAAATAAGTACTAAAACCGGATTCAGTTTTGTTGATGTGGGGCCGTTCAAGTATTACGTAAGCAGATTTTTAGCAATTATTAACCCACCCCTCACCCTCGTCAGCAAAAGTAAGCAAAGATCCTACCCCTCCCCCCCCCCCATGCTTACTTAAACATTGGTATAAAACGTATTCATTATTTGTAGGAATCCCCGAAAATGCATTTCGTTTCCAAGCATATGCAATGTGTGGGTTGCCATTTGTAAAAAAGTAAATAATTACTGCTGACGTAATCACCATCTAGATCCCCTCCACCCCCCATGTCATCAAAAATAAGCAAATCAAAGACCTCCCCGCCCCCCTATAGTGCTTACGTAATACTTGAACGGCCCCTGTTGAAATAGGAACAAATTCCTCAATAATGCCAAACAAATTAAATAAAGCCAAAAAAATAATAAAATAAATTAGTATTTCGAATCCAATCAGTTTTCAGACGATTATTTTGGAAATTATCACAAACTTACTGAACATTTGGAAAACCATACATAGATAGCTTCAAAGAATAAAAAAATCACTTACGTATTTGTTTAATACGTACTAAATATTTAACGTTAATATAAAAAAAAACCTTTTTCATATTAACATAACCTTAACATATTTACATATCTTTACTTATATTATTATAACCGCAATCATTTCTATGGAATTTTTTGGCGATATTGATGCATTTCAAGGTTTTCTTAAGGTATGCATAAAATAAACCACTTTTTAGGGTACCTTTGCAACATCAGTTTCTTAAAACTCTTTCAGCCATGATTATTTTATTTTGTCTTTATATTTACTGTTTGCATTTAATTGCATTGCTACTTAAGAGATGCAAGGAAATTAAGAAGATCAAGAAGACTCATTTGTTTGTTAATTGCATGCATCGAGTCTGATTTTATGTTAAGTAGTTGCACAATAACAACAGCAATAACACTTAGATCCTCTCCAGTATGACAATACCAAGTAGCATTTTGTTGCACTCGTCACCCGAAACGGGGATGTAACCTCTCATGCACCTGTGATATCACCAGAACCGCTAGGCGGCAGATTACAATGTGGTAGCAGTACTTCTCCTGCTGAATTTTGGGGTGTTTCTTTCGCAAGCAAGGAGCTATGCGTAGACTCAAAGGTCGGAGATGGGGAGATGGAAGCTAGCAGCAAGGACTCCCGAAAATTGTATTATACGTGTTCTTTCCCAGGATATTACCAGTATACCTCTTAGTGCTGGGGTTCGCGGTAACCTGGTGGGGACGTGTGGACGACGGTCCTCTTTGGGCCCCAATTGTGGGGACAGAGACAAAGATATGTCAGAGGAAGTTCTGGTATCAAATCTTCTTCGTGAGCAACTTGCTGAAGGCTTCGGAGCCTTGCTTGCTTCAGTCTTGGTAAGTGTTTTACCGCCTAAATCTTTGAATAGCATAGACTAAAGTGATAACTTTTTTTCTTCAATTTGTTTTTGTTTAAAATATACGAGTAAGCTTTAACAATTTATCGATTATCAATTACTTTTGAAGGTATTAGCTACATTACTTTGCATTGAATGCAATCAAATAAAGCGTGTTATAAAAGATAGTTCCGTTTTCGCAACGGAAATGTGTAGTAAGCGCAGAACACTTTCAAAGTATATTTTTATGACAAGGTTTCTAGACAGTACTCTTGTCCGTCCTGAAGTAAAAGGGCACAATGCAATTAATTACAATTAGTACTAGAAATTTAAAGTAAGAGGCTTCTGTTTAACTGCATTCTGCGCAGCAACATCATTGTCATTGTGACAATGATGTTGCCGCGGCACATCCCAAAATGTACTGGTGAAAATGTTGGACCACCAGACTATGTTGTAGCGAATTCCGACAGGACGCGACGATGCGACGGTGTAATTAAAATTTCCGTGACTTTGGACCACCATACTGTCTTGAACATGCTCAAACACAATGACCATGACAGAACGAATTCAAACTATCCGTTCGCTATTTAACGGGTACAAGGGCAACTTTTTGTTTTTTTCTTTGTATCAACCTTCTTATTTGCATTCGCGTACTTATATTTAATGGTTATAGTGTTGGGTACTTATCAAAATATTGTTACCCTTTTGTAAAGTGGTTTTGTCAGATTTCTTTTTGGCAGTTCTTCCAGTATTATATAAACTCACAAATTTTTCACCTGGATTTGGAAAGACCCCTTTGGGCCACTTTTCACAGTTTTTACAGTATCGTAGACATTTTTGATTTTGACTTTATACGCAGACTTGACAAATGGTGAGCTCATTGCCACCATTATTTTTTCATGAATAAGGCTTTCATTATCTGTAGGTACATTAAATCATTCCCTAAAATGCTAGGACCATACTTATAACAGCAACAATTGTCAAAAAGTACGGGCGAATAGGTACGCATTTGATATATTTCTTAAAATGCGTGTGAATGATTTTTATCCCCTACGCAAAATAAGGGGTTATAATTTTAACGTTCTATTTTGTGACTGAACGAGCTGAGGGCCCACCTGGTGGTAAGTGGTGAACCCCGCCCATGACAATAGTAATGCGACTCACGATAAGATTTACACTGTTACAACAAATTCGTTACAAAAATGCTTGTCCTGGTTGAGAGTCGAACCAACAACCTACGGCGTAGGACTATAGTTTATATCACTACATAGTATAAAACAAAGTCGCTTTCTCTGTCCCTATATCCCTTTGTATGCTTAAATCTTTAAAACTACGCAACGGATTTTGATGCAGTTTTTTTTAAATAGATAAAGTGATTCAAGAGGATGGTTTCTATGTATAATACACTAGCAAGTCACCCCGGCTTCGCAGGGGTAGTTTCTGATACGACACTGATGCTTTACTAACCGTGCGAAGCCGGGGCGGGTCGCTAGTGAATTTATAAAATGGAAAACAAATAAAGAAGGTTCTATACTACCAATCATCATTTGACCTTCAAATCCATTTATAATCTAACTATATATCAATTTTTATTATACCACTACGCAATAAAATGTTTTGATCACGGGTTAAACCTCAATAAACAAGTTAATTTAATAAAAATGTAAAAATCCTAAGATCATCACAAATTTTAGCTACGAGTATGAATCATATTGGTCTCTTAACATTTTAACAAAAAAAACCGCATCAAGAGTGGTCAATTCGTTCGGGAGCTACGGTACCACAGCAGGCACACCTACCTACACACTACAACCGTAAAAATAGCCATACATAAACACTAATTTGCTTAACTATATTCTTTTAATTTTGACGATTTTATTTGCAGGGCATTAGCGGTAGATATGCAGTTATATCTATTCTCGCTGTTCTTGACTGTAATGTTCATCAAGCTAAAAGTTAGAGCCGTGCCTATCCTGGGCTGGTGCTTCGCAGCAACTGGCGCGCTAAACATCATCCTAGCTTACGTTGGAAATTGGGATCCGATGATCAAGATGCTGACCCCAGAGTGAGTGAAAGATTTAGTATACTAACTTTTTATTATATATATCATAAAAATATATGATAATCGAAATTTCCAGTTAATCATTAACGCACTAACCGAATTACTTTATCTATAACAATACTACATGATTAATTTCAATTTCGCAAACTTCATACATTTTAGCGTAGGTAAATAAGTAACCAGTAACGCATCCAATCAGAGTCATAGATTCATTCAACAAAAATATGTGAGTAGGTATAGGTAGACATAATTTATTAACCTATGTAACTCTTGTACTTTGCAGAAACCTCCGCGTTATATTCCGCAACACACCATCATTTCCAAACATTCACACCTCACCGTGGAGTAACATGCCAGCATGCTTCCTCGGCCTCTTCATGGCTCACTATTACTACGAGATGACGAAGAAGATCACAAAGGTTAAGGATCAAAAGATAGAAACTAATAATACAAATGGATACCTTAAGAAAAGTGGGGAAAGCAATGACCAACTCGATAACGAAGTTGGTAAAAGTGAAGAAAATTCTAAAAATTGCGTCAGAATCAATGGACACATAAATAATGGGATTCAAGAATGCAATGGGTATACTAAGGATAGCGTGAAGAAAAATGATACACACCTCGATAAAGAAGTCGACAAAAACGATAAACATACTATGTATAGCGTCGACAAAAGTAATGGACACGTTAATAGTGAGATTCATAAAGAAAATGAAAAAAACAATGGATATGCAAAAAATGGTGTGGGAGATAGCAATGAACACATTTATAATAAAGTTAAAGGCAGTAATTGGCATATTGAGAAAAGCGTGGGAGAAAACAATGCACACGTTGAAGTGGAAGCAAATAATAAACCTGCTTATAATGAACTAATGCATAACGGAAACAATAAAACTGAAGTTGGAGAACTAAATGCAGTGTTAGAGACCAAACATTCCACTTATAATTACAATGGTTTTAATGAAAACAATTTACGCCATAGACATGTAGCAAATGAACGCAATGGACATATTTACACAGAGAATGTATTGTCGAGCAATGACCATAGTAAAAATTACAATGAACGCAACGGACTTAAGGATCGAGAAAGCAATGGGCACACTAATATTGTGAATACTCTAAGCAATGGTTGTATTAAGAGTAACGGACTAAACGGCAATGGGCACACATATAATGTAATAGGTGAATCTAATGGACATGCTAAAAATGGAATAGCAGATAGGAACGGTAGTGTTCAAGCAAAGGCTGAATATAAAAAAGATAGCCCGAATAAAATGCTACGCTTAGTAAGTATATATCCTATAAGCCTCAGAGCACTTTTTAGTACTTGTCTCCCCAAATTAGTAATTGACTTAATTCCCAGATTTCGTGGTAAAAGCACACAAGGTTTAAAAACTATGCTTATGTTAGGAAATGCTTAGTTTGTTGTGTTAAGATGTTCATTTAGTATTGCTGACATTAGAAAATACTTACAGTCAATTTCCTTCGGATAAAACTCACTGATTTTTACTTGCAGTTGCTACAATACTCACATATCTTGGCCATGATGTCACTCGTCATGTGGGTTCTATTGGGATCCCGTATCGAGGAGACACAGTCCAGGGCGCTGATTGCAGGATACGTGGGAATGGAACGCGTTATGTTCAGTTTAATGACGGGTGTTGTCCTAATACACCTCTTTACGATCGATGGTGAGTACCTCTGGTACCTCTGGTATTGCAATCACACCAAGCACGCTCGGTAAATCAAGGTATCTATGTTTACCTACTCAGGTGGGAATGTTTGTTTAACCTTAGCAATAAAAGGGGCTGTCAAAATAAATATAAAATTTTGCTTTAATTCTTTCATGTCATATTTGTCGTCTAGTAGGATGAAAATTTTTATAATTCTATTTCTATCTAATAAAGGAAAAAAGTAACCAAAAATAGGCACATTTTGCAATAGCTTTTGCAAGAAAGACCAACCAGAATAGATAAAATACTTATTTTGAAAGTGTTGCATGATATTAAGTAGATTTCGTTTTTAATTGCCTACCTAGGTTGGTAGAGATTTGAAAGTCTTAAAATCTACGGATTACCCCTACATGCAAAATAATGTAGGAACCTAGATATAAACGCAATACACGGAACTTCGTCAATATCATTGGTTCTTCTGTCGAACGCGCCCGATGAGACGGTCGGAATTCAAATAAATAGTTCTCATCGCACATTTAAATGATCCATTAGTGGAAGGGCGTGAATTTGCCACCGCACCGTGGCGACTGTCATATTAATAATGGATGAAATATTCAAGTTTTATTTTTTTAAATTTGTGTTTAACATTTCAGATGGTATGAGACGGGCCGCAGCGTGGCGCGGATGGCATGCTCTGGGCCGGCTGTCCTACTCCATCACCATGCTTCATTGGTGTGTTAATGTCACCATCGCCGCGGGCAGAAGCATCGCTATACCAAGCTCTACCTTCTACATGGTGCGTATGGTTCCCACCCGTCAAACTCAAACTCATATATATACCTAATCTAAATCCTAATCTTAGATAGTTGTTAAAATTTACACTCATCAAATCATTCTAATTGTGAAATTTTTTGTAACTTATTCGAAATAAATTAACCATGTTTTGTTTTAACTAACCTAAAGACAAAAACTGGTGAAATTACATTAGGTACTTGGACATTAACAGAATTAGTGTGGCTCAGACACAAAATGCCTAAAAAAAAGACACTAGATTTGAAAACTCTTGGAAATTTAAAATTTTAATATCACTCTCACTAGGGCCTATTGTTGGCCCAATCTCTACTAAGGAACTAGGGAACTTAATCGAAACATTTCAGAAAGATTTCACTCAATTTTTTTTTTAAATACTAAATTCGAGTTTTTTAAAATATTTGTATTAAATGTTTGTTTCAGAGTTTGGATTGGCTGGCTACTATTTTCTACTCAACCGTACTCTCATTACCAGTGTACCTCTTAGTAGAATTACCGATGCAGAGGTTTCTTGATATTTTGATGACGACATTTTAAAATACTGGCCGTATTATTGAAATTCATCGAATGTTAATCAGCACAAGGAAAGGACATTAAATTCCTCGTCGGTACGGATAATTTGGAGTTTTGGATTAAAAGTGATGCATCTTAGACCGACGACCATGATACTGATAGTTTGTTTAGTGTAGGTATCTATCAAATTACTATTGTTATTAATAAAAGTGATGAAAACACTCAAATAAAAATCAGGGAATTGTTTTTTTTTTTTCCACATTGCACACTGCGGCTTCTACCCCAAGCCCCAAACTACACACATCAAACTTTATAGAATACTTAGATGGTTGTTACAAAAACTTCGTTTTTGCAATGCATGATATGTATGTAATACACTTCGTTTACATGCTGCCCCTGCCGCTGCTCTTCGACCTGCCGGCCGTAAATCTTGCCGCGGCAGGATCGAGAGTAGTGTGTTTACATACTGCTCTGGAAAGAAATTGCTAATCTTTTTAATTGTGATGTCACCATATCGCCATGTCGAATTTTTTTTTTATGTTAATTTGTGACGGAACGAGCTGAGGGCCCACCTGATGGTAAGTGGTGACCCTCGCCCATGACAACAGTAATGCGTGCGACTCAGTATGAGATCAAAATCTTTACTGAGTCGCATTCATCCTGCTGCGTCCATCACTCGAGACGGGGATGATACGTCTCATGCGCATGTGATTTCACCGGCAACCACACTCTTCCACCGGAACACAGTAATGCATCCACCACTGCTTGGCGGCAGATTCCAGATGTGGTGGCAGTACCTCTCCGACAAATATCTGAGGACACACAAAAGGCCAAAAATAAGAAGAAGAAGAAGAAGATGTGAGGAGAAAAATTTAGTACGTTTACAAAGAAAATAATTTTACTGAATTTGGACGGACTTTTGTAGGCTAACGAGCGTTTCCTACGAACCACGTACGTTCAGCCAACGCTGAATATCCTTTGTTGGCGTTAGGCCAGTGCGTACGCAGCATTAGTACGTTGAGTGAATGAAGTAGCCGAAACGAGATTGCCGTGATCCGTGAGTACGAACTTTTGATTAGTCTGTGGTCTATACTGTCTGTTCATTTAATTGATTATTCTGTGTCTGTGCGTTTCGTGAAATTCGTTTCAGTTTCAGTGCTACGCCCATATTTTCTTGAAAGTTTTACTGAAAAATTTCAACCATGGGAGAAGGACACGAAAATATTTTTCTATTCGTGCCCAACCTCATCGGTAAGAGATTATTTTTGGATTTGCGTATAACATTGTTGTGTGATTGATAATCATTTGGCATTGTTTACATTTTAGGTTTCGGGAGGGTCATCCTTGCTGTTATATCCTTTTATTTTATGCCGACACACTGCACACTAGCATGTACGTGCTACATAACTTCGGCGTTGCTGGACGCTTTCGATGGTCATGCAGCAAGACATTTTAATCAGAGTAAGTGCTACACGGCAACGTTAATTGAATTAGATACCATAAAAAACCCCTTACCCTTACTTCGCTTGGTTTGTTTTGCGTAATAGATTTACGATCAATAACGTATAATAGGTTGATGAAACAAAATTTTGAAATTCAATATTTTCTTACTCATAAAAATTATAAAATCAGAGCATATAATAATAATTATTTTGTATATAATATGTAAACAAAGCAAACATCTGCTGTCTCGGGGTCGAGATCAAACCCACAACCTGCGCAGAAGTTAGAGCTACTACCAATTGAGCTGTGGTGCCAATCATGAATATGAGGGACAAATGATAACATTTGTTTATGTTTTACAATTAACTATAAATAATAGTCCAAAGTGTAATTACTTTATAGTTGTTATCTATTAACTTTTTATTATTTAACTAATGTTTTACAACACCAAGATTATCTTTACCACCGTCATAACATTAATTTGTTGGTAATTGCTCTTTCAGGCACAAAATTCGGCGCCATGCTGGACCAGCTAACGGACCGCGCGGGCACAGCCTGTCTCATGATGACTCTGGCCACATTCTACCCTCAGTACACTTTCTGGTTCCAGTTGTCTATGGCCATAGACATCACTTGCCACTGGCTGTACCTCCACACCGTGACTCTGCAGGGGAAGACCTCCCACAAATTCATTGATATGTCAGAGAACCCGATAATGCATGTGTACTATACTAACAAGACGGTTCTTTTCTTCATGTGCGCTGGCAATGAAGCTTTCTATGCTGCTCTGTATGTGATGCACTTCTACACTGGCCCTACAGGTAAGAATACAATGTTATTTTGCAGCTAAAACTTTAGTACTTATGGCCAGATTAGTATGACATATTTGTTTTGGCTCTCCTGAAAAATCACGAAATACATCTAACTTATGCATCTGAAGCCGAGATTTCTTTATTTACTTAAAACATGCATACAGATCAGAGATCTGATGGACATAACTATACATAATTGATTCTTGTGGTCTTTCAGTTATGGGAATGGGACTGTTCAAGTATATCGCTTTGCTCTCGATGCCAGTTGCAGTAGTGAAGGCTGGGATATCTGTCATCCACGGTATAGTGGCATCCATGAACCTGGCTACCATTGACAACAAGGAACGAGCTGCAATCGCCGCCAAGCAGAAAGAACAGTAGTTTTGTAAAACCATGGATTTTATGTACTAAGGTAGACGCGCAATGTAGTACCGAGAAATTAAGCAGCGATCTGCAGCTCGTGCACACCCTGTTATCACGAGAACAGTACATCAATATCTCGGTTGTTATAATAAATTGGTATCAAGTAAGCGCTATCTGAATTTATAAGCAATCCAATCTATCTGTTTACTTGACAGTGGCCGAATTATCTAATTGTAGCTCAGGAACTGCAATTTCGTGCGGAAACTCGTTACTAAATTGCACGTTTTCTAGTATAATGTCCATGTGTAAAACTGGTAAAACATACTGAGAACTGGCTTGAATTTTATGGTGAATTAACCAATATTGACCCCATGTATATCATAGAAATATCCCAGCTGGCCCATCAGTGAGGATAACGCGATACCATAGTCCCCATTACGCGGTCGTTTGAAGCGCAGGGTGTACGCACGGTGGGGATTAAATGACTATATTTTTTGCTTTGTTTCATAATTCTCACTTTTGGGCCATGCTACCAATTTAGTTGAGTTTAAATTATTGTGTATTTAAAAATAGTGGCACGTTTTTTCTTTACATTTGGGGCAATGTTTGAATAACCAAACATTCCTTTTCAACAGGAATGCTCCTAGCATTTCTACCTAATTAGCATTTCTGCTATTGTGTTCTAGTCTAGTTTTCATGTATTCTTATTATATACATAATAATAACATATTCCATGTTGATGTGGCCAAAGTATGTTTTAGCTAATTGTCTAGCTAGTTGGGTGTTTTAGCATTATTTAGCTGGCACTAGAACAAATTATATTGCGTTCAGATTAAATTTTCTATATTTTTGTGCATTTACTTGAAAGATTTTTATAATTTATGTTTACGTTTTGTTAGTGAAGCTTTAATTCGAATATTGATGTTAATTTGATAATTATTTTTATTGTGTTTACTTATGCGCTGTCACACTGCAGTTATCTTCTTTAAATATTGTTGAAACATTTTCTAGTTCTGTAACTCTTACAAACATTATTTATGTTATATTTTCAACATTCCTCATCAGTCTACAACCATGAGTAGGTGGTTATAATACAATATGTAATGTTACATACATTACATATTGTATTATAACCATCAGTTTGGATCCAAATTCCAAGGAGGCTCATAGTAATAGGGGTTTAGACCCAATGTCGCTTGGGTTAATCTTGTTTAATGACATAATGTATGAGACATGAAAACATTTTATAAGATTGGTATTATTTGTGACAAAATGTTAACCAAATGTTCAATAACTTTGTTCATAACTTCAGTGAGCATAGCCATACAATAACATTTTGTTGTAACAACACTAGTGTAAGGTGTAAGTGTAGAATGTGATATTAATAAGTCAATGAATAGAGGCATCTCATCGGGTATAGGCTGGGCCTATGAGGGAAATTGATTGTTTATTTTAATTGTCGTGTAGGTCACCGACCCTTTGTAGTAAGCATTTAATGTCCTAATAAAGTATTTTAATAATCCCCACTTTTTTTTTCATTTAAATTATTTAGGATGAGACTTAATTTTCACGAGGTCACACGGAGTGCTTTAATTTTGTCCAAATATAGCAAGCTAAAGAGGATTCTAGAAGACTAGATTTATATGGAAGGAAGGTGAGGAAACCAGCATTTCCTAGAACTAAACATTTGAAGACACGTGACATCTATCAATCCGGATTGTATATTTTGTAGCCTTTACACTCTTGCTAGTTTTGGCTAGTTTGAGTGGGGGGCATTAAACTGCGCTACGACTCCGTGTCGCAGATGGCATAGACCAACATCCCCAAGAACAAACTTCCTGCTCACCACACTGTCCCAGTGAATCGAACCCGAGACCCCTCGGTTAGAAGGGCTACTATTAACTAAGCCACGGAGTTATCGATATATAGGCTGATGCGGAGTAGACTATACGGTCTTTCTAACAATATCGATTCTAGGGTGAATCAAACCAGTCTTCCGGTGGTCGCTCCCAGTGTTAAACATGGTCGAAGCTTCGTTGAGTTCACGTGTGTGCTTTAATTATGTACATACTAGCTGCGCTCTGCGGAGTTACCCGCAATTTTCCGGTATCATAAGTCTGTGTTAATCGAGAATATAAGCTATTCTGGTACCAAATTGCATCCTAATCCGTTGAGCCGTTTGAGCGTGATAGTGGTACAAACATACACACACGCTTATACAAACTTTCACCTTTATAATATAAGTTAGATGAACATGTATTAATATTACTTTGCTTTTTATATTACATTGAGTGATTTTACCTTGATATTGATCCCAGCAAATTTAATTAAAAAATTCCATCGTTATGGGAACAAAATAGAGGATCACATTAAGCCGGTTTATTAAATTTTTTAATAAGCTGTTGCCAAGTCCACCTACTTACCATGTGATTAGGGAAATGGTAATTTTAGGAAAGTCATTATAGGTCGAAGGTATGTGGAACAAAACATTTTTACAAACCACTTCAATTTTGTTCAAAGAGACTCATTTGCAATGTGTAAGTATTTTTATTTATGCAATAGTTATAGCTAATACATTCAATAGTAAGTATGTGGAAAATATTTGCTTTCAAGCGAAATTAATTAAAATTGTGTTTAATACTTAAGCAAGCACTTAAGGCCCCAAATATTTTATTTGAGAAACAGAAACATTGTTAGCCTTGCTAACCCTTGAGGCTACTCATACCAGCTCTCATGATTTCGTCCACAAGAAGGAGGTTGCTTGCGATGACCGAGCAGGAGTTCAGAATTTGTTTCTTGACGATATAATTGTCAAGGATACCAAAGTCAGCGGGTTTGATGGCCTCTCCGGTGCTTAGATCTAAACCAACCGGATCAGGGTTCAAACGTGCTTCCTCCTGCAGCTTCACAATGGTATCTTGCGCGTCGAATCCAGAATTGATGGCCAGGATTTTCGGGATCACCAAAAGAGCTTCGGCATACGCTTGAATACCGAGACGTGTTTTGCCTTTCACCGTGTCCTTGAATTTGAGTAATTCCATGTTAGCTCTGATTTCAAAAGCGCCCGCGCCGGGGATCACGCATTTATCATCGATGGCGTTGTTAATGGCTCGAAGGCCGTCGCGGACTGCGTCCTTGATCTGAATCAAAGTGTGTTTATTCGGGCCCTTGATGAGGATGGTGACAGACTGCGGGTTCTTGCATTGTTCAACGAAGGTGTACTTGTCTTCTCCGAGAATGTGCTCGTAGACTAAACCGGCGTACCCGAGACAGTCTTCCGTGAGTTCCTCGGCAGAGTTCATGGCGCTACCGCCGCAAGCTAAAGTCAGGCGCTCCATGTTACGCCTCTTGGCTCTCCGCAGTCCCATGATGCCTTCCTTAGCTAGTGCATCAAGGGACAGTGGGTCAATGCCCTTCTGGTTGATGACAACGAAGTTTTTGTCGGTGCCGTCGCAAAGCTTCTTTTTCAGAGCGATGATCTGTAAACAACAAATTTGTAAGTAACATTGAATGACATGGACTTATGGATCATCAGTATACAAGTGTTGAAATTTTCAGGTTTGTACTAATCATCTTGAAGAGTGGTAGCCTTCCGAAGAATCAGTTGTTGGAATTGTGATGGGATCAACTTATTTTTCTTCAATACATTGTTTTTTCTTCCATCATCAGATAAATAGCTCTAATCTTAATTCCAACTAAATTTAATTAGAGTAATTATTGACACTGTATAATTTCTATAATTATATTTCAGATATTTGAATAGTTTTAGTTATTTAAACTAGTTAGTTTACTCAATGTTAATATGTATATATCTATACTATACATTATGTTTCCCACAGTACACGCTATGCTTAGTTTGGGGCTAGATGGCGCAGTAATCTCCATGAATATTTATTTATTTACAACTTAAGTTCAAAAGATACAAAGGACAGAAAGACATTGTAGATAGAGGTAACAGAGCCCACGTTGCCATGGACTTCAAACAGAACAGAGAAAATCATTACCTTCTTAACTCTCTGGTCAATGAACTCCCTCTCAGCAGAGACCAGCTTCTCCCTGTCTTCGGCAGACTTGTAGAAGAATCCAGAGTTGACCGTGGTCTTCTCATATTCCATGGAGATGTTGCAAGTGAGGATGTAGCAGTTCTCAAGGCGTTTTGGCATGTCAGGGTGACGGGTACCGTGGTCAAGTACTAGGCCTGTAATTCAGAAATTATACTATAGGAACAAGTGACCTATTTAAAATTAATTTGAATGAACCTTCAATAGTTTCATTCCTTAGAGTTTGCTCGCGGCTAAGCTTGCCTGGATGATATTTACAGATCAAAGTCAAAGTCAACTTCATTACTTCAAGTTACTGGTGTGTTCCTACTCTGAGTAGGACGCGTGCACCGATTTCTGCATCAATTCTTGCAACAAAATTTTTGGTGTACCTTTAATGAGCGATGTCTCTGTAGCAGTCTTGTGCTGCATCTCCATGATTTCCACCATGTGTAGGTCTACGGACTTCTCCGAAGTGCGGATAGCGAGGACGGCGTCCACGCACGCATCGGTCAACACCTCGGCTATGTTATTGTGCACCTGAATCAAACAAGTTGAAACTTGGGGTAATGGTAATTTACAATGTACATCAAACCCCTGGAACATGAATTATAGCTAAGAACCATCTCGACCACATCAGCTTACAAACAGAAAAAAACCACATCAGAATCGGTTCATACATTTGGGAGCTACAATGCTACAAACATATAACCCCTTTTTCGTCGTTCTTCATTAAAAGACACATCATGACATGATTTGAGCATATTTTTCTGCTGAAACACATACTGATTTGTACTTATATTTTATGAATACTAACTGTGCCGGCACTGTTACTCGCGGTTGGCCATTCCGCCGGCATACTTCACTTTTTCGGAAGAAAAAGTAGCCATGTGTTAATCCAGATTATGAGCTCCCATCATAAGAAATTTCATTTGTCATTGTAGCGTGAAGGAGTAACGAACACATACAAACTTTCGCATTTATAGTATTAGTATGATTGTAAAACTAAATTTAGTATGATCCAAAAACAAATTAATCAACTTCAATATTTATTATTTGTCCTTATAATTTTTTCACCAGCGAAACAAAGGATAAGTATGATATCTAAACACAGTCTGCTCTACAAGAACAACTCAACCAACACATAAAAACTTCAAAACATAATTAAAAATCAGCCAGGATGTAGGATAGGAACTCATGTAGGAATTACCTTAGTCTTAAGAGATGTGCGAGTGATGTCAAGCAGGTTTTCCCTCTTGATTTCAACTGGGATCTTCATGGAGTCCAAAATCTCCATAGCCTTGGCGCGGGCTACATCAAAACCTTCAGTCAGAATCCTGGGGTGTAAGCCTGAAAGCCAGAAGATTATAAGAATTTCAAGCTTAATTTCATATTACCATACTAATGTCAAATGTTTCCAGTGCAAGCCACAGGCCTTCTCTGGGAAATGACAGTGTATAGGTTTTAATTAGATGAAATATACAATTATTGGTAACTAATCCATAACCTCTAAAAGGTGACTTAGGTATGTTAAGGGTAACAACTTTTGTTCTATGACTTCTGCCAAAACATTTATATACATCTGTTATCTTGATTATGCATCATGGATTTCAGACCAATAGTCTACTGGATCTGATATGGCTAAGATAGGAAAACGGCTTCAAAACAATCTCCTTATAGTAAACAAAGAAACTCTGGTTACAATAACTCAACAAAAACATCCTCCAACATTTCCACTAACCCAACAAGTAGGTGTATTAATTAATGATAGTTATTACACCTATGTATTGAAATTGTTAATAATTGGTAAATTATTTATCTGGTAGCTAATAAAAAGAACTTTAATTTTAGTATCTTGGTGTAGGCGGAGCCACCAAGTTGTACATACTGCAAAACTGATGTTTTATACATAAAATCCTTAATTTTAGACAAATTTAGTGTAGAAAGTCAGTCTAACATGGTCTTCTCTTTCATAAAATCAGCTATAAATCTGTAGAGAAAGTTGAGAAGGCAAGAACAGATGAGCTCCCATTTTGAGCATAGATAATGATTGTCATGCACCATTAGTGTGCATTAAACTACACATGCACACACTGTTACTACTGATGAATAGGGATCCTGTTACTAAACCAAAAATTGCATTGCATATAGCAAGATCACTCTTGACATCCATAGGTAAAGCCATTAGATTATGAATTTGCATGATGTGTAGCAGGATGATGGCACAAATGTCATAGATATGGAAATAACATCCTGATTTTCATACAAAGGTTTTTCTTTCTTGTTAAAAAGGTTAAGAAGTTGAGATGGTTAAATACAGTCTCAACTTCTTAACCTTTTTTTTTTAGGAATGTCTTTACCTTCACTGATGTAGTTGTCGGCTTGCTTGAGCAGCTCTCCAATAAGCAGGACAGTGGAAGTGGTGCCGTCACCAGTGGCGTCATCCTGCGCGGTGGAGGCGCGCGCGATGAGTGAAGCAGTTGGATGCTGGATCTGCATCTCATGTAGAAGGACATTGCCATCTTTTGTGATCTTTATGTCGCCGGCTCCAGATACCAACCTGGAATATGCAATTGTCTTTGAGATTAGTTAACTTGGTGTTGACGGCACGTTGACGAAATTTCGGTTTCGGCTATTTTCATCACTGGGCGGTCATCGTGCGGCATGGAAATACAGACACTAACAATTAATAGCTTGTTCAAGTATTCCTTGATTTGCATTTAAGTTTTTCTTTTTATGTACTGCACTGAGCTGTGTGAATCGGTTTCCTTCTGGATGACATCGTCAGGCGGCCGGTCATATGACATTTGAAATGCGATTTTCTTCTGAATTATTACAGATACATAGAATTTTTATTGGTAAGTAAGATTCGAGCGCAAGAAAATTAACTCTAAAGTAGTAAATATATATTTTACATGAAGAAATACACTAAATACTAACATTTTCATTGTGCCTTTGGGCCCGAGGTTAGTTTTCATTACATCTTGGATACCCTTTGCTGCCGAGATGTTGACGGCTAAAGCTTGCGCTGCCCTGGCGAACTCGGCCTTGGGATTTAGTAAACTAATTGCGGCCATCGTAGAATAATCGAATTAGTTAAAATAAAAAACACACGAGGAAATGAAAATCTCAATCTTGACTAAACCATGAAATGAATGAATGAATGAATGAAAGAGAGGAAGACTGAATGAGAAATAAGTATCGAAAAAATTACGAACGAAACGAAAAACCAGAAAACAATATTGTACAACCTAATAATCTACGATCGAGCCTAGATCCCAAGACCGAGCTTTTTGGCGTTTTAGGTGGTCGAATTTTGCCCTTACAAAGTGGTAAAATTTTATTATCACTTAAAGGGCCCCTAAATGTCGTTGTCTGGAACACAAGTGACTCCATACAAATCCAGGTTGCAAGTACCGCTCAACCACTTGAAACGTCAAAATCTATGACTTGGGTAATGGACACCTTATTAAAAGCGGAGTTCAATGCTAACTTGATTGCGGAGCATTTAATTGTAAGAGTTAAGTTTTTTCTTTATACAAAAACTTTTAACATAAAGACCTACTTTTGAGCTGCCCTACTTCTGGACTCCCAATCCTCTTTTTCGTCTGAACGGGATTTTTTTTCTAATATTAGTAGTAACCCACAATACTACTGGTTTCCTAAACTAAACTATGGATTTAGCATAAACCTGTAAACCCCTATTACAAAAGGTCTTTTTCTTTTCCAGTTGTATGGCTTTGTTTGGGATAGCCAATTCATTCGCCAATGCCACGTTGATAGTTAGGCTTGTATACGTTGGGCAACGGTGATCGGTGATTATAAATTTTAGTAAACTACGCAAGCATTTAAATAGCCGAATAGTAGTTGTGTAACAGTCAAGCACTATAGTCTGTATATAGATCTGTACATATAATTCCTATGCGCATAGTCTGTATTTGCATTGTGATAATTGACAATGACAATTCATGTTGTTATGAATTGTACGTTCATAGTTCACATCATGGTAAAGTAACAGATTTTACATAATCTGATCCGATTCAGCTTTGAATAAACACTGAAATCTAACATATACCTTCATAAAAAAAACACCAAAGCCATGTTGCAGGTTAACTATCAGAAACAAACAACAAACTATAAAGACAACAAGTTTCAATAAATAATATAAAGTGTCGCTTATATTTTGCATTCTGTTAAAGTATAGATTCCGAACGTATTTCCCGTATCATGTGTACAATTTGTAGGCATGTTGGTGAACAAAAATAAATTTCTATTTTGGGCCTACTGAGAAAGATGTAGCTACCAGCCACGAGATTTTACCAGAACAATCTTTGAATCAATCAGAAAATATATAGGGCGGCAGCAAGCTCAGAGAGACATTATACAGTTTGTAAACAATCAAGCAAGATGGGAGTACAAAACGAAGAAGCGGAGACATTTAAGACAAAAGGCAATGATGCTTTCAAGCTCGAAAACTACGAGGAAGCTCTATCTCTTTACACCAAGGCGATTAACCTAGCAGAGAAGGAAAGCCGGGACCTGGTCACGTATCTGAAGAATCGCGCCGCGGCATATCTCAAGATCAAAGAGTACGATAAGGCGATAAAGGACTGCGATGAAGCCTTACAAATTATCCCTGAAGACCCTAAAGCGCTGTTCCGTCGATCACAAGCCTTGGAAGCTTTAGAAAGATATGAAGAAGCTTACAGAGATGCAAAAACCATTTTCACCATTGATCCTTCGAATAAAGCCGTGCAGCCCGTGCTCAGTCGACTTCACGCCATCGTCCAGGAACGAGCACGTCAAAATGCACAAACCAGCAACAAAGTGGAACAAATGTTTAAACTAGCTTTTGGACTTGGTGAGGAAACAGAAAAACGTGAAAAAGCTATGGGGAACCTTGTCGTTTTGGCCAAGGAAAATGCGGGTGCAGAAATTATGCTAAAGAGTGGAATAGTGCACAAAATTCAGCAACTTTTAAAGGTAGAGAAGAACCTTGACATCTATGTTAATGCAGTCCGTGTGATTAGCCAACTCTGTAAAAGGAATGTAGAGAGAACCAAAGCCATTATCAAAGTCGTTGGGATTCCTTGGTTTCTAGAAATAATTGATAGCAATGAAGATGACAGAGTGAATGCCGCTCAATACTGTCTTCAAGTTATATTGAATACCTTCACTGGTATGGACAATAAGAAAGATACTAAACCAGACTCCAAACTTTGTGAAGAATACAAAAATGAGATTGACACACTTCTGAGTTGCATCACATACTCAATAACCAATAGAGTTATTACAGGAAAAGCAAGAGATGCAATCATGGAACTGATTATGAGGAACTGCCATTACTCTGTTGTAAACTGGGCAGAGAGGTTTGTTGAGATCAAAGGCTTGCATAGACTGTTGGAAGTTTGTAGTGAACTGGAAGAGTACAAATATGAGTCTGCTATGAATATTACTCCATCCTCTAGTACAATAGCAGCAGCCTGCTTATCCAGAATATATGAAAACATGTATTATGATGAAGCCCGGGAGAAATTCAACCAGCAAGTAGATGAATTCATCAAAGATAAACTGATGACTCCTGATCTTGAGTCAAAAGTGAGAGTAACAGTTGCAATCACATCATTGCTCAGAGGACCTCTTGATGTTGGAAACTATGTTATTTCCAAAGAGGGTATTATTGAAATGATTTTAGTAATGGCTCAGACAGAAGATTCACTTCAACAGAAGGTTGCATGTGAATGTTTAGTGGCTGCTGCTTCTAAGAAAGACAAGGCAAGAACAATCATCACAAAAGGAGTTGACATTCTGAAGAAATTATATGGATGCAAGAATGATGCAGTAAGGGTCAGGGCTTTAGTTGGGCTGTGCAAAGTGGGTAGCTTTGGAGGTGATGATGCTTCCATCAGGCCATTTGCTGATGGATCCACAGTAAAGTTGGCTGAAGCATGTAAAAAGTTCCTAGTTAACCCGGCCAAAGACAATGATGTCAGAAAATGGGCTGCTGAAGGGCTTTCGTACCTCACACTTGATGCAGATGTGAAGGAGAAGTTAGTTGATGACAGGCCAGCTATCCAGGCTCTCATCGAACTGGCTAAATCTGGTGATCAGTCATCATTGTATGGTGTTGTGACCACTCTAGTAAACCTTTGCAATGCTTATGATAAGCAAGAAGTGATGCCTGAAATGTTGGAACTGGCTAAGTTTGCCAAGCACCATATCCCAGAAGAACATGAAATGGATGATGCTGATTTTATTAACAAAAGGATCACTGTTCTAGCTAAACTTGGAGTAACAACTGGTCTTGTTGCCTTGTCTAAAACAGAAAGTCATAATTCGAGAGAGCTCATTGCAAGAGTGTTCAATGCCATCTGTAGCATGCAGGAATTGAGAGGAATAGTTGTTCAGCAAGGAGGTGCCAAAGTATTACTTCCGATGTCTTTGGAAGGTACAGAAAAAGGCAAAAAGCAAGCAGCCCAAGCATTGGCTAGGATTGGAATCACCATCAACCCAGAAGTGGCATTCCCTGGTCAAAGAAATTTGGAAGTTGTCAGACCATTGTTGTCTTTGCTTCATCCAGACTGCTCTGCATTAGAGAACTTTGAAGCTCTAATGGCCTTATGCAATTTGGCTGGCATGAATGAAACTACTAGGAACAGAATACTCAAAGAAGGAGGGTTGGCTAAAATTGAACACTATTTGTATGAAGAACATCAAATGCTCCTGAGAGCGGCAACACAATGTGTCTGTAATTTGCTCCAATCAGAGGAAGTTATAAAAACTTATGAAGCAAATAATGATAAAACAAAGTTTTTGTATTTGCTATGTCAAGAAGAGGATTTAGATACTGTGAAGGCGGCAGCCGGAGCTCTATGTATATTGACAGAAGTAAGCAAGGTTTGTTGCAGGAAGTTACTGGATTGTCAGCCTTGGTTGGAAACCCTGAGATGTCTCCTAGCTAATCCAGATAAAGAAGTTCAATATAGGGGCACATACATAATAAAAAACATAATCAAAGGTGACAAAGACATTGCTGCAAAAATATTTGAAACAGATGTTATGGAAATTTTAATGGCATTGACAAAATTAGAAGGACCAGAATTTGAACGAACTAAAATAAATGCTACAAAGTGTTTGGAAACAGCTGAAAAAATGGGAGTGATTAGGAAACCAGATGGAGGGCAAGTTATTGACCCCTTTGAAGATGCTGAGGAGTTAGATGAAGAATAAATTAGCAACTAAATTATTAGGATCTACTAAGTAGGTGCCTATTTGTTTGCCAGATAAATGTATGATTATTATGATGTAATTAGAGTGTTGGGAATGTAAAATAAATTTTGTATCTTGATTAATTACTTGGTTGTTTTATTCATATAAATTGTGGATTCCCTGTTCAGTACCTACTAAAATTTTTTGGTTTTTAGTTATAATAAATGAAGCTATTATAGATACAAAATTAATAATTTGAGTGCATTCATGTTTTCAGAAAAAATAATATTTGGATTAGATTATGAACCTAGTTATAGTAGTTATTTAAGTACTAAAATACAATGTTTTGACTGACTGGATTAGCATATAATCAGATTTAAATTTTATATTTATTTGATAAAGACACTTCAACCAACTAAATTGAACTTTTTTTTAATCTCGTACAAAATGGACGTCAACCGGAAAATACGTCATAAAAAAAATTTACAATTTAAATTTACCGCCACTTTCATTCCAATTTTTCCAAATGGAATACCGCGTCCTTCCCCCTCCGTCAAATATCCCTCTCTTTCCCACCATTTTGAAGTTTAGGTTCTTTTTAGTACACGCTCGACGCCATTTTCGAATTTCTTAAAACTTATCGAGACATCGTGTGAAGTTTGGCAAAAATAGGAAGTTTCGTAATATTTTACGATATAAATAAACTGTTCCACTATAATTTTCTATTATAATTACGTAAACGTAGTGATAAAAATAATTTCATACACATTTTTCTTACGACTTTCGAACTTGACAGACTAAGAACCTTTCAGAATGACAGCTTGATTTGGTTTGGTTTCCGCTACTGTGCTATTGTGCTATTTTCTGGTTTTCGATAGGAAAACCTAGAGAAAATGTCTATTTCTACAGCTGCAGGTATGTATCTAATCCCAACACTCATACTTCATAATTATTTTGCTGAAAAATCGTAGTGTTTACCATCAAACCTGATGAAGTAGTGTTTTCGAAGAAATGCCATGGAATCCCATATGGCGGTCCACACTCCACATGATCTAGTGACGCCAGCGGACATATAATAATAATTTTTTCGATGATCAATTCATAAATATGTGGTTTACCGGGTGAATCTCTTAATAAATACGCCGAATGATGGTGTTTAGGTTACTACAATTAACTAGTTTTTGCTGCAGTTCCTGGCGCTTTCGTCACTCCCGGACACTTGGAATCGCTATACAAGTGAACTCTCTGTTAGCATTTACCAATGATTCCATTAAAGCAGTATTTAATCACAATGCAATTATAGCAATCAGCTGATTGTTTTACCTACATTCATAAAATTTTTGTATCTTTAATTCTGATGCTATAAATTCCAGTGAAACCTCACTACATAGAATATAAGACATAGCATCTAAAGAAGTTCACTGTCAGTCACTAATCTTGCAATGAATCCTAAATAACTTGCATTCTGTTTTATATTTAGTATTAATTCAATGAACATTTTCTTCATGAAAATTTTCTGTGAGTTATCCCAAACTATAACTTTATAACTCACAGAATTTTATTATCATAAAAAATACTATATATTCTCAAATTCCTTATTTTTACTGGCTCTGCAGATGAACGTACAGAAGGTGAAGATGACACATCACAAGGAAGCCATCCCAAAGAAGACAGTAGTGACTCAGAGATTGAAACCGTAGAAGCAAATCAAAATGGGGCCTCATCCCCTGGCCCAGAGGTAATACATGAAATCACAAGTGATGAAGAGGATTGTGTAGTGACAAATGATGATGATGAAGACTCATCAAGCTCAAGTTCAGATAGTAATGATAGTTCGGAAGCTTCACAGCATAGCAATAAACCCCCAGATGAAAAAAAGGAAGATATCCCAAATGGTGGAGAAGTTGATGGAGATATTGAAGGTGAGGCTGAAGGGGATGTGGAAAATGATGGTGATGAAGATGAGTCAGATATTGAGGAAGTAACCATGGAAGACCCACTTAACCAATCCCTAAACAAAAGCAAACCTATCATTGTGAATGACACAAAAAGCTTAGTTGATCTGGCATCAAAACAACCCAACACTAATGGCGAACAAAAGGAACCGACTGTAGTTATAATTGACACAAATTCCATTTTGTCTGGAAAATCTACCACTCCTGCACAAAGCAAACCTTCAAAGACAAGCACATCACAAGCCCAAAACTTATGTCAAAGTATAGCAGCTCGAGGGACTACAATCACTCCAGTTTCCTGCAAGAGTACCACTGCAGCTAGCCCTGCTACTCCAGTCGCACAACCTAACATTTTGCCATCATTGACCGATGATATGTTTGTTGTTGAAGCCCCATCCTTTATTGTTCCATATGTGTATGAGAAACCATCTGTGAAGCCATTTAGAGAATTTGTTGATAAATTAGGCAAAGATTTAGAAGAGATTAAGTTGAAGGAAGAACAAGAAAAATTAGAGAAAGAAAAGGCAGAAAAAGAGTTGAAGGAAAAGGAGCGACAAGAAAAGATTGAACGAGGAGAAGAAGTAGAGGAAGAAAAAGTAGACGAGCCTAAGGCTACGGAAGAAAGCCCAGAGAAAAAACAAAAAAAGAAATTCAATGGCCGTAGACGTAATAATGACGAAGATGACGATTCATGGGATGGTGAGTCAAATTCAGAATCAGATGGGCTCAGTGACAATGATGATGAAATTATCATCAAAGAAAAAGACGAGTTTAAAGACCCAATTACTATGATAGCCAAAAGCCTTGGCGGAGGCAAATCAGATAGCTACTTTGACTGTTCACTCGGCCAGTTCTTTATCAACATTGGCTTAAATCTGGTGCAAGAATTTGTACAAACTGACTTGTTGAAACAACAAAACCGAAAGCTATACAAAGAAAAGAAGTCTGGCCGCAGTACTAAAGCCACAGAATCAGCTATCGCTTCACTTAGTCAAAACTTGGAATTCAGTAAGAAAACAAATGCACCCTATGCCCTTCCACAAAAGAGATGCGAATTTTGTAGTTTTAAAACGGAATCTGCTTTGGTTATGGCTCATCATTTAGAAGCACCCCACATGCGTACCAATATTTATAAATGCAATACATGCTCTTTCGAAATTCGTAGCCCCCATGACATCTTATTCCATATGGAGGCTGAACACAATATCAGAGGAAGATTGGAAAGAGCACCTGCATATCAACAGTGCGCCAACTGCCACTTCGAAGATAATAGTAAAACGAAGCTGGCACGCCATCTGATCGCTTGCGCTAAAAAGTTCAAACCTGACCTCAATCTGGCTCCTCCCGTTGAGTGGGAACCGCCAGCGAAAATACCAAAGCTCACGCGCGCGCGTAACAATTTGGTGGGCCAATACCAGCCAGGTTTCCCCAGGCCGCAAATGAATATGAATAACTTGGGTCGGCCTCCGCTCCACATAGGCAATGTGGGCATGCCGAATATGCCCTCTTTAGGCAGACCACGAGGTCGCCCACCGATGTCGACTCATTCGACATCCCGCTCTGCCCCAGTCGCAGGTGTGCCCATAATCCGCAGCGGTCTCATGATCATGCACAATACGCCCCCTGGAACCACTATCTCAAACTATCCCATCGCCCAAAACAACCAACACAACAACACTTCGACCACTCCCAAGATATCCATCACGCCGCTGCCTCGCGCGCCGCAGCCGTCGTCCTCCCAGTGCGCACCAAACTCGAAAGCTACGTTCGTAATTTGCGAAATCTGCGATGGCTACATTAAGGATTTGGAACAGCTGAGGAACCACATGCAGTGGATACACAAAGTTAAGATTCATCCTAAGATGATTTACAATAGGCCTCCGTTGAATTGCCAAAAGTGCCAGTTCAGGTTTTTCACTGATCAGGGGTTGGAGAGGCATTTGCTCGGTTCTCACGGGCTCGTCACCAGCTCCATGCAGGAGGCGGCGAATAAGGGCAAAGATGCCGGCAGATGTCCGGTTTGCGGTAGAGTTTACCAGTGGAAGCTTCTGAATCACGTGGCGCGCGACCACAATATGACACTGAAACCGGCACATCTCTCATACAAGTGCACTGTCTGCACGGCGACGTTCGGAATGTATAAGCAGTTCGAAAACCACGTATACTCCGCTCACAGCGTCGTCGCAAAACGGGTGATGGACAAAAGCAAACCCAACAACCCGGCGCCCGCTAAGGCAGTCGAAACCGACCCTTTGCTAAAGCCTCTCAAGATCAGCGATGAGATTACGATCATACCGCAGCCGGCCAAATCCTCCGTGACCATCACGGCTAAAGGAAAATAACTGGGAGGCACTCTGTGTTTGTCCTTAGCTGCCTTCGCGTAAAGCCAGCCTGTAGAGTATGTCAGTGTGCCGCCGGTTACAGCCGTGTCTCAGTATTTTGTAAATATTCGTCTTGAACTATATCAATTACATTATCGTTGGAAACATGCAGATTATATAGCGTTAGGGTAATTATATAATGTGTGAGAGGATAATTGTAAGTGAGTAACAGCATTATTAATTATTGTTAAGTAAATGCTATGTAAAAACGTACAGATAACCAATTAAAGTAATAACTATACACAACCTGTAGCTTTTCCAACTTTAATTTGTGATTTGAGAGCTGTGTGATAAGTTAATTAGTTAAAGCGTCACAAATCAACAAAGAAAAATATCAAAGATGCTTCCCTCATTTTGTACATGTCTCTGTTATTTGGAGGTTGAATGAGTGTGAGGTAATTAATTCCTCGAGTTTGATATCATAATTTATTTTACTGATATTTTCCTGTCTATTTTAATATCTGCTTATATTTGACTATATTTTATGCCGCAACTGAATGTCGTAATTCTAATGTAAAAAATTAGTTTATTCTTTCCATTATGAATGTACCTTTTAAATAAATATAATTAAGTTTGATGGATAGTTTAGGTAAGTTTAATTAAACCTAGTAGAATTAATTCTAAGTACCTAAATAATTGAAATGTATCCTGAAACACCACCAGAACGGAGTTATCCCAATCTATATGTATCATCATGCCTCTAGAATCAATCATCAATCTTATTTATTTCTGATCTCGGATCAACACCCTCAAATGTTGATTTGGTAAAAGTTTACTAAATTGTTATTGTACTTATAGAACTGAGAATGATGTATTTTTTTTATTTAATAAAAAAGACCATTGTAATATGTATTACTTTTAATTGAACCGAAGCCCATTCCTACTTTCAGAGCCAAGGGCGAACTAAAAATAGCCAAGGGCGTTCCTTATTCGTGGCATGCAGTAGCTTATGAAAAGTAGGTACAGGCACTGTAAGTATATAATGTAGTACATAAGCTGGGTGGGGCCGCATCCACGTCATATCGATCGTCGACCTTTCCCGTCACCACTCAAAAAAACTGGCATAGTTACTAAGTGCTACACTGTGGCAGGTACCTACTTCTGTCATAGAATATATTATAGTTCTCGCTGACTTGACTGAGTCTACACGAGCACGTGGCTGTTTATGCCTGTCTTCAAATGCGAAGATTTTTAGGCAACCAAATGGAATAAAAACTGACCACCAACATTATACTATTTGAATCTAAATTCTCGTACCAATTATGGAAATCATAATACTTATCTACGTAGCTGAGGGTATTTTTTTCGTGGTACCTTCCTACATACCTAACTTGAAAAAATCGTAAACATTCATGGACATTTCACACAGCGCCATCTAGCCCCAAATTAAGCACTAAGGTACTCTGGGAAATCACTGATAAAATACACCCTTTTTTTTATTAAATACATAGGTACATATTGACACCCAGACACAGAACAAACATGTATGGTCATCCCACAAATACTTGTCCTGGGTGGGAACCTGTTGTCTAGAACCTAGTAATCGACAATGTTAAAATGACACTTATGGTATCCAGGGCAACGAGTAGTTGTTGATTAGATGTCTATATATTTAGTTGTCAGTTTGAAGAAAATTATATTTTATGTTCGTTTTATTGTAAATACTTTTATGTGCTAATTTAAATTAAATTCCACTGCAATCTACTGAAATATATATTATTTCGTAGTAAAACATCAGGTTATGGGCCCAGGGTTTACCAGAACTATCTGGCTATTTATCCTAATACTGTGGAAAAGTATCTAATGTGAAAATGCAAGCTGTTACAAATTTTGAGAAACTCTCGGGTCAAGCCAATTATGGCACGTGGGCCTTCGCAATGGAGATGTTTCTGACTGATGTAGATTTGTGGGATTGCATCGATGAAAATTTCACGGCTGACACAGATGTAGAGCAGAAGAGAGACGCTAAGGCTCGAAGTAAGATCTGTCTCATGTGTACCGAGAAGATTTATCCCATGATAATGCATGTCAAGACGGCGAGAGATACTTGGTTAGCACTAAAGAGAGCGTATGCTGATGGAGGTTTACTGCGGCAGCTATATCTACTGCGGAAGCTATTCAACGTCAAGCTGTCTTCGTTCAATACCATGGAGGAATATCTAAATGATATTCAGAAGACTAGTCAAGCTTTATTAAGCATAAAAGCTGGATTAGATGATGAGTTCATCGGAATCATCATGTTGGCAGGTCTGACTGATGATTATAACTCCTTGGTGATGACATTAGAACACTCAAATGTGAAAGTGTCAACGGAATCAGTGACAGCAGCGCTACTAAAAGAAAGTATAAGAAAAACGAACATAAAATATAATTTTATGTTCGTTTTGCCCGCGTTTTGTTCGCGGGCCCGATGGAAGTGGAATCCTATGGGGGCAACAGGTACTATGTGATTTTCATAGATGATTTTAGCCGCAAAACTTTTGTATATTTGCTAAAATCGAAAACGGACGTATTCGCCAAATTCAAAGAGTTTAAGGCACTTGTTGAAAATCAAACAGGCAAGAAGATCAAAAAACTGCGAAGCGATAACGGAACCGAGTATACTAACGGTCAATTTCAAGAATTTCTTAAGAAGAATGGTATCCTGCATCAAAAATCTGTGCCTCACACTCCGCAACAGAATGGAGTAGCTGAGCGCTCGATTCGTACCATTACGGAAAAAGCCAGGTGTATGGTGCATGATGCTGGCTTGAATAAAAAAGTATGGGGAGAAGCCGTACTGTGTGCTGTCTATCTTAAAAACAGGTCTCCAACAATGGCTCTGAAGGACAAAATTCCCGAAGAAGTATTTACCGGAGATAGAGTCGACCTATCGCATCTACGAGTGTTCGGGTCCAGGGCTCAGGTTCTTATAAAGGATCATAGTCGAAAGAAGTTTGATCCAAAGACGGCGACGATGATAATGACTGGTTACTCAACTAATCAAAAGGCTTACCGATTCATTAATATGGAAAAGGACCCTACACGTGTTTTTATCGCTCGAGACGCAACATTTTTTGAGAATTTGTCTTTAGTTGAGAGAAAAGAAAATATAGTTTCAAAGAAAGACACCGTAGAGCTATATTTACGAAATGACGTTACTGGAACTAATCATACTACCACTGATCAGGAGGGATCAATGTCTACCAGACAAGTTGCAGTGGGGGTTCCAAGGTTTCGTTCGAACGTCCAGTCCAGTCATGAACAGAATGAAGAAGAATTCAGTCAGGGGAGTCCTGTTGTCATTCAAAGAAGTTCTTCGAGTGCAACGGATTCAGACTATGGAGAAAACTTTTTCGATACTGTTGATGAGGTTTCTGAGACAGAGGATATACAAGATTCAGCGAATGTAGATGTTCCTGAACATGCGAGTGGTGATGCTCCTGATCGCCGTTACCCTCTTCGTGATAGACGTCCGAAACGTGATGAAGACATGGTCTATAACTTTGAGGTAGTAGATTATCCTGATCCTGTATCGGTTCAAGATGCCATGGAGCGCTCGGACAAGAAATTGTGGTTGGATGCAATGAAGACAGAGTACGGTTCTCTGAAGGCAAATAACACCTGGGAACTAGTTGATCGACCAAGAGACGCAAACGTCGTAAAGTCGAAATGGGTTTTTAAGCTGAAGGTTGGAGCGGATGGACTCGTTCAGCGCTATAAAGCAAGGCTGGTCGCAAAAGGTTATTCGCAAAAACCAGGCCAAGATTACTTCGAAACGTTTGCACCTGTTGTCAAGATGTCTTCAATTCGTCTTCTGGTAGCGCTGGCAGCTGAGAAGAGTTTAAACATACATCATGTTGATGTTACAACAGCTTTTCTGAATGGTGATTTGCAGGAGGATATTTACATGGAGCAGCCAGAATTTTTCGTTCAAAAGGGGGAAGATCGCAAAGTTTGTAAGCTGAAGAAATCTATATATGGTTTAAAACAAGCTGCGAGATGTTGGAACGAAAAAATTCATGCGCACATTGTGAAAATGGGTTTTACGCGATCGAAACATGATCCGTGTGTATATACTAAGAAGAGAAGCGAGATTTTTGTAGCTATTGCTCTTTATGTTGATGATTTTTATATATTTACAAATAAAGATAAAGAAGCTACGAGGGTGAAGGAGCAGATTGGTGATTCCTTCAACATAAAGGATCTTGGAGAAGCGAGAGAATGCTTAGGCATGAAAATTGACTACAATAAGGATAAAAATGAAATTCGGCTCTCACAAAAGTCCTACACCAAGAAAGTGCTTGAAAAATATGGTATGCAGGACTGCAAACCCGTAAGCACTCCGGTAGAAGCAAATCTTCACCTGAAACCTGGTCCAAAGAATGTTGACACGCGATACCAAGAGATCATAGGTTCACTTATGTATCTGGCGTGTTGTACAAGACCAGATATATCGTTTGCAGTAACGATGTTGAGTCAATTCAACACCTGTAATGATTCAACTCATATGGCAGCACTAAAGCGCGTACTCAGGTATTTGAAGGGGACGATAGATTTATCGCTATGTTACAAAAAGTGTAACAAACCTTTGGTTGCATATGCTGATGCTGATTGGGGGAACGGGCCTGATGGGAAATCTTTCTCTGGTTATACCCTCAATTTCGGTGGTGCTGCAATAGCTTGGCAGTCTAAGAAACAACGATGCGTAGCATTAAGTACTGCTGAAGCTGAATATATCGCAATATGTGAAGTTGCGAAGGAAGTCATAGCTGTTAACGGTTTATATGCTGAACTGACTGACCGGACAGACATTATTAGTATTTTTAGTGATAGCCAAAGTGCTAGCAAGCTTGTGTATTCTCCTGCAATAGGAAAACGGTCTAAGCATGTAAACATCAAGTATCATTTTATTAGAGAATTAGCGGAGCAAAGGGTACTTTGTATAAAATATTGTGAGACTACCCTTATGCCTGCTGACATGTTAACAAAGGGAGTTCCAAGGCAGAAGCATGACTTCTGTAGAAGACATTGTGGATTAAGTGGGGGTGTTGTCTAGAACCTAGTAATCGACAATGTTAAAATGACACTTATGGTATCCAGGGCAACGAGTAGTTGTTGATTAGATGTCTATATATTTAGTTGTCAGTTTGAAGAAAATTATATTTTATGTTCGTTTTATTGTAAATACTTTTATGTGCTAATTTAAATTAAATTCCACTGCAATCTACTGAAATATATATTATTTCGTAGTAAAACATCAGAACCAAACCCTTGACCTACAGCGCAGAACGCAGCTACTACTGAGCTGTAAGGCCATTTTAGCTAGTAGCTGGTAATTATTTTGGGTATCTTGGGTAATGTTTCGAGCACCGAACTTATCTGGTATGCTAAGTAAAATCTCAAAGTGATTCTTTTATAACTTCTTCACGTCACTTATATCATTAAGGTGATTGATAGGCACATTACGAGTAGCAATTGGATTCTTATGAAGCGGAGTTCAAGCTCGCGGCAAACCGAGCAGTGCCCCCCCGTGATGATACGGGTAATGAGTTAACGTCGATACCCCCGGCGGTATCTGTCTCCTACCAACCCAAAGAGAGTCAGACGAGAAGACCCTTGTTGATGTAGAGCCGTTAGTTACAGGAATAGTTCCCGTAGCAAACGGAGCAAGCAATGTGTCGCAAGACGAAACTTAATGCGCCTTACGAATTATTCATTTTTTATTTGGTCTTTGAACAAAAAACGTGTACTAATAATATCAAATTACACAGATTGTTTCCATTATTTAATTGATTGATTAAATAAGAGTTTACATTACATTAGTCACTGCAAGAAACCGAAAATATTCAAATACAGCCGTTCGCCAAATAAAAATGGTGGCCAGATTGCAACTTAATCGAAATTGATTGGATATTTGCAACTGTCGTGTTTATCTATGCAAAACACGCATTTTCAAACTAATGTAGAAATAATAAAAATCAGAAAAAAAAAACAAAATTAGTAATTAATGAGGGCTTTTCGCGCTATTTTTTAACATTGATACCAGATGGATCTGCTTTGTAGGAATTGTTCTGTGGTAGAAAATATGATTTTGAAAACAAATTGACATTATTATGATGTTAAATAATTTTTATTTAAATAAAATCAAAATAATAATTCGAGACAAATAAAATATTAGAAATAATAAGTATTTGTCAGAGTCCATCAGGCAAATAAATAACAACACGAAATTAAATATTTTAAGACCACCAAGAAGTTGCCGCACACAAGACAAAACAAAAACGGAATGAGTTTTTTTCCATATAGCACAAACGCTTTTTGCATCAAGCAAAAATTTTTCTATCGTGACTTTGACTTTCCGACCAACTTAGTGTAAACCAACGACATAACAGTGATCTATCAAGCCAGAACTATTAATGAACTATTTTATTTTTATCTAAAATTATTAGATAAAAAAAAAAAATTAATCTAGTATTTAAATTTATTTCATTTAGTATCTATTCATGAACCTAAAAGTCCAATTAGTATGCTATAGCTAAAATACTAAATTTTATAAAAATATTATATTTTCTAAAGAATAAGTTTACACTTCTGTTATCTATCAATATGGATCACTATTTACTATCACTATTGAAGTTATGTGAAATATATTATAAAATAAATTATTATTATTATTACTATTGCAGTGCCTCACGGCGGTACTCATAGAATTAATTACAATTTGTAAAATATTTATAAACCAAATAAAGCTTTAACATTATATGATATTATTAAATTTCAGTTCATGTTCGCGTTCCCATTTATGTTGCCGTTCCATCGCCATTATTACAATTGTTACCTATAGGAACACATACAGCTTTTAGCTTAATTTAATTTAGCTATCTTAATTATAGTAAGTCTTTCTTCTTTTTTGATGTTTGCAGCTTGCTCCATTTTCTCTGTCTGGCACTGACAGCATCACATCACCCACCCCGCGCCCGCCGCAGTTTGTCGGCACAGCAACAACATGACGTGTCAGTTCATTCAGTGTCTTTGAGTTAGTTCTCTGCTTTACTACCTCAGATGTGATTTAGGAAAATAAGGATCGTCACTCATTGTAATATTTTATTTTCTTCTATTTTTATGGCTCCTTCTGTTTCTGAGCTAGCGATATAACAGGTGCGTAAATAAGCTAATAAATAAATTAAAAAAAAAATTATACATGCTTTGACAACCACATGTTCCTCTATTCCAACCTATAATATAATTTCTTAGGTTTTCTATTTATTGTTCAAGAAGAAAGCAGTTATATATGCAAATATATTAGGACGTTTTTCCATTTTGCGTTTTTCATCTGTTTGTTGACTGATAAGATAGGACAGGTTACGTTGGTACAGCTTATCTTGCACTTTTTTGAAAAGTTTCTTTTTATGTGCATTAGTTCCGCTTCCGTAGTAGCGGACTATTTATCTTATTGATAAAATGATGACAAACAACACGAGCCGAAAATGTGTTTTTTATGATTAACACATGATAATAAATGATAGGGCTGATTCATAACCTACAAATAGACAATTTATTTACCCATGTGAATTTTTCTAACTACTTACTGTGATGTTTTCTCAGGTCAGGACATTCTAGAAGCTTCTATGAAGAGTAGACAAGGTAAGAATATGGTTAAATATGTCCCGTGAAGTGTAGATAGAAAGGATTTAGATATTAACAGGCCTAAAGAAGGCAATTTACTAGCCCCAAATGTCCCATGCAGAGCCATGGGGTTGGTAGACATCACAGGACTCTGAAAATATGGTTCTAAGATTAACTGAATACAAATGCCACCAAAATTAGGTATCTGAAAGCCCAAGTAAAGTTGTCAAGGTCATGTGAGACCAACAACTTAGTCTGGTCAGAAAAGAAATTGATACCTAAACTAGAAATAATTGAAAATTCTATTTTATTCATGATAAAATGATGACAACAAACACGAGCCAATTATGTGTTACTATGATAACTATGTGATATTGAATGATAGGCCTGATTTATTTACTTATATATTATTGGTTGTCACTGTGTGATAACGGTATTTTGATAGATTTCTATTTGTTCACAGGTAATCCTGTGGGTGACCTGTTTGTGAGGTACTTGTAAATACTTGATGTATTTTTTTATTCAATATGTATTCATTTTATTAAGCATAGCTTGTAATAGTAATTATACAAGTTATCTATAATCAAATATCAAGTTATCATATATTTATATGATAAACAACTTACATGTACACCAAACAAACTTTTATGTTCATCACACAAAAGTTTGCACTGATTGGGAATTGAACACACACTGTGTGGGTCCCACTAAATGGTCCATGGTAAATGGACTTGTAATCTGTATAAGACTAGCCTGTTGTAATTGTGGTAAAAAAGTCAGCATGAGATAATTGATAAAAACCAACCAATGTTGTTAATTGCAAGTGACTAAATAATTAATTAACTTTTTCAGTATAAAAGTAGGTTTGAGGTTACCTAGGCTCTAGATTCTAGTGTATGAGCCTAACCTTACAAATTTCATTCAAGTTAATTCAGCTATAAATACGAACTTTCGCATTTATATTACTAGTATGTTAGACCAATCTCAATTGGCAGAAGTAATATCTTTTCAAATTGGTTCCGAAACATTCCTGTACTCACAGTACTAAAATTTTTATTCCATGCATACCTTTTGGATGATAAAATGATGAGAACAAACACGAGCCAATAATGTGTTATTATGATAACTATGTGATATTGAATGATAGGCCTGATGAATTTACCTTAGTCCAATTGGTTGAAAATACTCACATCATTATTTTGATGGATTACTTTTTGTTTACAGGTAACCCAATCCGAGTTATTCTATCTTGTTATTGAGGTAAGAATGTATTTTGATTATCCTTATAACCATCAAACATTTATCTTTGAACTTGCCCCACTGCTAGTTATATAAAAAAAATCTTATCCAGTTTAGTAAATACTTGCAAAATTGGCTTATAAGAAAGAAGACTTTTGTGTAAGTGGCAGGGTTCTCTGGTGTAAAGAGTTTTTAAACCACCCAATCTCTGACATGGCTTTTCATCTAATATAGTCAGGACTCTTTTTAATGTGCCTTCTGAAGCATGGAAGCATTTACGAAACAGTTCAAATGCCACTAAATGGTCACTAATATATATCTGTTTTTTTTTTAATTATCTATATCACTATCTGTGGTAACTTAAAGCCTTTATGATGAAAACAAACACGAGCCGATAATGTGTTATTATGATAACTATGTGATATTGAATGATAGGCCTGATTGATTTGCTTATTTCTTATTGGTTGTAATATTACTCCTATCAGTATTGAAAGACATCTCTATTTATTCATAGGTATTTGAAGGCTATTGGAGACTGGTGTTCGGAGGTAAGATTTTGTAAATATAACTGTAGAAAAATAATCTTTATATAAGTAATCAAAGTATTTGTAACTATGTAAAAGTTAATGTCTTTTTTTGATGTTGCTTAATTATACTTATTTAGTAAATAGTAGTTATTCAGTATAGTGGAAATAAACAAATTTATTTCATATGTAATTTGCTTTTATTTATTAATCCTTAATTAAATGGGTCAATTAATCTAGTATAAAATTATGTACAAGTAACTTATTCATGAGACCTTAACCTAATCAGCCTTTCATTTTTATATTGCACTTAAAAGATAAAGATATATTTGTACTTTATATAGTAATTGATTAGTAACAATTGTTACAAAATATATCTGAAGAATGAAAAAAGTTAATAGAAAATAATAAGAAATCATAACTAAAAAATAAATGATATGAAAGAGTTGAATGTTGCAATAGGTAGGTATGCAGTGATCAGTTAAACAGATCCAGACAATATCCTGCCTACTTAACAAAAATTGATGTGCAAAATTAGGTCTGTGGATTCCTAGGGTTAGGTTCAGTGACGTTCTGCAGGCGAATGGTGATATCAGTGAGCGCCATGTTAGGCAGGATGAAGTCTTCGATGTTGGAAGCGGTCTGCGATGGACGATCGAAGGGGAAGCCCATTGAGCGGCGGTCCGGGTACAACTTGTCACGCAGGCCGCAGAAACTGGAGGCCTCTTTGCATGTCAACTGCGTTCCGTCATCTTGGTCGATCTGTCACAAAATATACGGATTAGAACAAGTTTTTACGAAAATGTAAATGCGTCTGACTTGGTGTAATTGTAATGATCTTCTAACGTCTGGACAAATCTAAAATTATAGCTTAGAACCATCTCGATCACGTCAGCTTTCAACAGAGAAAACCGCATCAAAATTGGTCCATTCGTTTGGGAGCTACGATGCCACAGACAGAGATACACACTACAAACTAATACTCCTCTTTTTTCGCTCTGCCAAAATTCATCCAGATCCGTGTGTTCTAGCGTGATTGATTAACAAACATCCATCTATACTTGTATTTCTAATAGTAGTAAGCTAAACATCCAGACCCAGAAGAAACATCTATAATAGTCACATAAATGTTTGTCCTGAAGCGAAGAATGCAGAGCTTACTACCAACTAAACATTCAAGCTCCGTATGATGTGACCATCGCAGTACATAAATACTATAAGATCTAACTTACCCTATCCAACTCGTAGTTGGACAGCATCACAAACAGCTGGTAGGCTGCTCCGGCTTCAGTTCCCTTCGGCACCAGCATGTGTTGAGGCCAACCGCACCCGCAGTAGTTGAAGCGCGCCTGGTCAGGGTTCCGGGGGTTCTCAGACAGGTCACGGAACGTCTGCTCGAACGGAATGGTGACGGTGGATTCTGTCGATTGGCGGGTGATCGTGTTCTCGCCAGCGTTCACTGTTGAACAAACGTTTGTGATTATCGTGCTTTGTCAGAGCCATGTCAGAGGCCTTAGGGTGGCTTGATAATTCCGACACTAGAGTTGGCTACTCATACGAAAGATGTTGGAGGGATAAGGCTTTGTATACTCTTTATAAACGTTATATGGGGGACCATGTTGCTCACTTCCGTAGACCCTCGGAATCTCTAGGTGCACGTGTCCCCTGGGTGGTGCGAAAGCAGCGAACTTGTGCTAAGTTCTTCCGGAGTGGTACTGTCACTACACTGTACTGCACTCTCGTTGCTGTGTTCTAGTGGAATGGTGTTCCGGTGAAATTACAGGCACTTGAGGCGTTACATCCCAGTGTGAGAATGCGACTTGGATCTTCCCATTCCCATAGCAGATTCGGTTTGCTGTTGCCTATGGATGGCGGTAACTACATACAATAATATCAGATGGGCCACCAGTAGATAAGTTGGTATAAGCTTAGTCCTGGCTGTCAGATTATTATGGAATGCTAATTTTATTGAAGGAACTGCTCGCTGAGTTATAGAGGGAAAACAATGACGGCGATGAGTTCAACAGTTGTCACGTCTGGGTTCCCGCCATAGGGCAATCTACAAGGTGAAGGGAAACTGCTTACTGCTTAGAGCTTCGGGTACAATGGCGTGCATTTAAGTATCGTCTTTAATTGTTTATCGAGCTGCGTTCGGTAGCGTCGTGTTGTCTGACTTCCCGCGGTCCCTAATCAAACTACCAATCGCATCGCGGGGCGTACGCGGTTTTAGTTGTTGTATGTTTCTACCATTAAACCTGTGAGAGGTTCTTACACAGAAGAGGAACGTCATCACTAAATTCATATCCCAAGTTCACTTCAATATTTCTAGATAAGATTAGTACGAATGATTAGTTATCAAGGGAATTCCGTTACGTTTTTCAATTATCTGATAGGCTATCAATGACAAACTGTGTCTGGCTAAAAATGACAAACTTCTTATCTATCTAAGTGGGTGTGTCCGTCAAGACTCAGTAGGTTACATTATTATGAACTAGAAACGGACAAGACAAATTATAGAATTTGGCTTGCCCGTTTCTAGTTCCTAATTCGTGTTGTGATTGACTATGTTTGCCATCATTTTAAAAGCCAAGTACCAAGGCACCAGTTTTTGGCATTTTTTACACAAGATATTTGGCTTGGTTCTGGTCCTCCTGTGTGCTAATTAGAATTAATAAAGAAATGTTACATCTGCTTACATATACGAGTACCTATATGTAAGCAGATGTAACATTTCTTGCGATGCTCCGCAGTCACCCTAGATCTAGAATGGGTCACGAAACCCGTATTTGATCATGTTTATTTTGCAGCTGTCTACTTTGGCCTCGTGATTTCCAAAGACCATGGCTGGTTGTGCCCATGTGGTAGATGTACTGCTAGAGCTATAAAATCAGTTTCTCCACAGGCTCATTCTAGCATCTTTTGGATGTATCTTTATGAGACTTTAAAAGGCTGCTTACATGGCGTGACGAATCGGTCCATTTCTATGAACATTTTGCGCTGATCTGTGAGCATCCACGCGAGGTTGCGTTCGTCAAACTTTGGCGCCATGAAGATGCGGACGGTGGTGCGACGCGCTTCGCCGGCGTTGTTCACTCGAATACTGAACAACAAAAGTTAAATTAATTGAAGTGTTGGCCTCACAGCTTAGGTGGTAGTAACTCTGCCTTCTGCGCTGTAAATCGTGATTTGTCACTTAGGACAAGCATTTGTGTGATGATGAACTAGCTGTTTGATAAATATAAATTATTTAGTTACATTCAAAAAGGGTTACATTCGGTATTGAGGGCGTGGGTTCTCTTCTGGTCAGTTTGATAGATGACGATAAGACAGTCGCCTCTTCTCTGTGGTCTGTCGATGGTACCACAATGTTGACACAACTGTTGCTTGTTATGTGTTGTGAAATGGTTTTCTAAGATTGACGGTTTTTTTCTAATTGTTGATATGTGTAAAATTTAGTAATATGTAATACTCGTATGCTTTGCCAGAAAATAATTGTATACTTTTTAATAAAGATCGAGTCGATCGAGTCTGGCAATACAGGCGTTAGGCATATTTAGGGCTTTGGCTGTACATACGTGCAAGTGTAAGGCCTGTGGTTGAGATGGGTGAATCTCGCGTAAACAGGCCCTCTGTCGGAGAAGTCGAGTCCTCGCGACAGATCGACGTCGCTTTGCATCCAGAAAGTGTTCAGCTCGTTGGGCGGCCCGGTAGCAGATTCGATTGTGGCCGATACCACAGTCACGCCCGGGTTCTCCAGCTGTCAGATATATGTCAATTTGAATACTGCTTGAAACAAGATAATTTTACAAAAATGAAAATTGCTCGGTGTAATGGTAATGAGCTGACCTTGAAACGGCTGAACCGATTTTTATAAAACAGGTCTAAAACACACCGCTAGAAAAATGCTTTAAATTAAAAAGAAACCGCACCCAAATCGCTTTACCCGTATAAGAGACAGACAAAGAGAGACAACAGACACACATAATCACATAACGGTGAAGCTTATAACACCCCTCATTTAAATCAGAGATTGGAATCAGATTACTTGTAAATACCCAGTATATTTTTACTTCAGGATGAATGCTTTCGCATACAGGAAATGAACCCTGATGAAGACGCTCTGATAGAACAGAAACATTGCTACACGAGAAACGGACGTGATAATTCCCGTACAACAATGATAAAGAGCATGAGTTTTTACCTCTGAGCGAGTGTAAGCTCGCACGTAAGTAGATTCCTTGTGCTTCTGGAAGGTGTCGTCGATCCAAGCGTGCCAGCGGTAGAAGAACGGGTCCCTCATTGTCGTCGCCTCGTCAGCGATCACGCCGAACGATTCCTGTCGCATAAGTCAAAGTCAATGTGAGAAAAATATTTTATTTCCATTAGAATGTATTCAAAGTCTTGGAGTCATATTTTGTTCAAACTCCATCCGACCATAAAACCTTAAATTTGGAGGTTCATAATTGAACTGTTTTTTTATTTGTTTGTTTGATACCCAATTAGGTACTCGGTCGATTTTGATGATTATTTTTTTTTATTTTGTACGATCTCAAAGTTCATGGTAGATCTATCAATCCCGATTGGGCTCCCGTGGTAGATCAAAACTCTGTTTCCATCAAAAATCAAAATTAGGCTTACAGTGGGAACAATATATACTGATACGGAGTAATAACTTATGGCTATACATAACTCCATAAGATGACCTTAGTTTCGCCCGCGTAAACTTAACCCAAGCCATCTGCGGCCAAAAAATACTCTATCCATTTAAAAAGGTTAGCCTTGGTAGTAATGTGCTTACCAGATAGCGGTGTTGGGGGTCGTGCATGTAAGCCGAGAAGCTGTGTCCGTTGTTGTGCACGCTGCCGTACAGGCTTGGGTTGGGAGACAGCATGCTGGACTCTATCATGTTACCGAGCGTGTCGATGTCGAGCGGCATGGTCGAGCCGTTGGTCTGAAAAGATCACATACATATTTTATTGAAGATTAAGGTTTGTGGTTGTGAAGTGCGTGTTATTTTGGCAAACTAAAAAAAGTCATGTGAAACGGCTATTTGAAGTTTTATTGATTAGTTTTGATTGAAAATCACGAAACAGTTTTAAAAATGAAATAGGTCTATCGCCTAGATCGACCGTATATATTTATGAATATGGGAAAATTTATGTGGCGAGAGCCAAAAAATAACCTGTTAATCCAGGGTACGAGCTACCTTCATCAAATTTCATCCAAATTCGTTTACATATCGACAATTTATCGTACTTATAAAAATATTAGTATGATAATATTATAATAACTATATGAAATAAAGTGTAAAGAAAGAAAAGGAAACAAAAATCGACCCGTTGCAAATATCTACAAAACTAGATTTATGGGTCAGAGATAAAACTTACCAGTCTCACGACACCCGTAGCGATGGCTTCGTCGATGTTCCTCCTCCAAGATTCCATTTGGCTGATGGTGATGTCCAATCCGTCCACATCCCTCTTCAAGTCCTGCCACTGCATGTTGGCCTGTCGCGGCGGCCAGCCGCGGGATGACGTCAGGCTGTCGAGCTTGGGGAAGTAAGCTTCCGGGATGGGCTCGCGCCAGTTGGAGAACTTTTTAACGCGTTTTAGAGCGTTGTTCAGGCGCTCGCAGTTGTATCTGTAGGATTACAGCCTCATAAATTTCGTCTTGAATTATTTGGATGAAATATTTTGATAAGTTGCACTTATTTTTGTACATGAATTCCCACCTTCCCCAAGTGCAAGGCCGCAAACATGATTTCGAGTGGTTACTGAATGGCCACAATGGCCTAAACAAAAAACATTTGCATTTGCATTTGCCTATGCAAACTGTTTCGATCGATGGCATGCCTAAAATTTTTTGTCCCATGTCATCTATTGCTTGCGTGCCATTGGCTTGCCATCCGTGTTCTGGGACATGCCTATCGTATTCTTAATGATTTGTAGCAGATTCAGATTAATTGAGTATAGAATACACCAGGGCTCGGAAGTAAAAATTGATTGATACATACCGCGCAACTATCTGTTGGTGCATATAGAAGAACAGCTCCCCGCGGCGATCCTTGGCGACGATGGCTCTGTCGCTGGCGGTGAACGGGTACACCAAATGCCAATGCCAATGGTGAAGGTTAATGCCAACATCTTCACGGAAGTAAGACAGACGGTGCTCCTCCTCCAAATCAGTAGCGGTGTAGTCCCGGGGGATGATGATGGGGGTGCGCTAAAATTGTAGACATCCGAGTAATGAAAGGTGAGTGGAAGTCAAAAGGTTCAAGTCAAAAGCGTGAATTAGGTAAATCTTCTATACCATCGTGACAGTCCTATTTGTATAGAAAAATCATGGTACCGTCATTTTAGCAGTTTAGAACCAAAATTGCATTACTTAACTTCCTACTTTTCCGGACGAACCTAGCAACAACGGTACATGAGACTAATGGACGCAATGCAACTTGCATCTGCACCTTTTGGGGGGTCCAGTTGCTCGCGTCCGTAGGTGATTACCCTACACGTACCGCTCGGGTGGTGCTAAAGGAGCAACCAAACCAAAAGCTCATATTACTATGTTCCGGAGTAAGGGTGTGGGTGCCGGTGAAATCACATGCGCATGAGACGTATCATTCCCGTCTCGGGTGATGGACGCAGCAGGATGAGTGCGACTCAGTGTATGATCCAAATCTAATACTGAATCGCATTACTGTTGTCATGGGCGGGGGTCACCGCTTACCAACAGGTGGTCCCTTGTTCCGTCACTTACTAACATAAAAAAAATCGGTACGGAAAGATTTTTACTTTCACACCATACAAGTTGATTAAAATTGTATATTGCTCATGTTAATATTAATAATACCGCGTGTAATGGAGTGGTGCCGATGGTTTTATCCTGTCACTGTCATGTCAGCTGTCGCTGCTACGTTCCATTATACATTATAAATCGTTATGAATGGCGATATCATTTCGGGCGATAGCTTTATACCAAAGCATTAAGTATCCATTTCATTCGTTACGGTTATAAATTTAGTTTAATTAATATTTATTCTGCTACATTTAATACATAGTAGTTGTTCAAAAAAATCAGCACAGTGTTATGCTAAGCATTTATTATTACTCACGAGCGGAACGGAATGTTATTTGCTAAAAGTCACGTAGGCCAGCTAGTCGCGCGTGTTTTTATTTTTGGTTGGTCCGAAATCCTTCGAATAATATAAATTTACAGCCAAAAAGCAAATGCTAACGTAACGATACAAATAAGTTTGTGAATCATGGAAGACTACGCTAATAAACCAGGAGTTGTGGTGGTTCGCGCGAAACCAGAAGGCCAAAGAAAGACGTTCAAACCGAACATTCGTGCTGTAAATAAAATTCCCGACGAGCTCCTGAACGATCCTCTACTAAATAGAGCTTGTGAATCTTTACCGCAAAACTACAACTTTGAAATCCACAAAACTATATGGCGTATACGGTCATTAAACGCAAAACGAGTAGCCTTGCAGTTACCTGAAGGTAAATTATTTCCATAGTAATATTCAATTTATTTTACCTATAATAAAGATAAAAACATATTATGAAGAGCATCCTTTGTTGATTTCAGGTCTGGCTCTATTTGCGACGACTCTTTGTGATATAATAGAAACATTTACTGAAGCTGACACTGTGATATTGGGTGATGTTACTTATGGAGCCTGCTGTATTGATGACTTCACTGCTGTGGCCTTAGGCGTGGATCTACTAGTGCACTATGGACACTCCTGTCTTATACCCATTGACCAGACCAGCAGTATTAAAGTCCTATACATATTTGTAGATATAAAAATAGACCCATCACACTTTGTAGACACTATCAAATTAAATTTCCAGAAAAGGTCACATATAGCTTTAGTTAGTACAATTCAATTTGTTACCACATTGCATTCTGTAGCCAAGAACTTGCGCACTGAGGAGTACATAGTTACTGTACCACAAAGTAAACCACTGTCACCAGGGGAAATTTTAGGTTGCACAGCTCCCAAATTGACTGCAGATGCCATAATTTACTTAGGAGATGGCAGATTTCATTTAGAAGCTATAATGATAGCCAATCCCACTATAGCCGCTTACAAATATGACCCTTATGAAAAGAAATTTACCTCTGAAGTATACGAGCACAGCCTGATGCAGAAGAATAGACAAAATCAAATAAAAACTGCAGAACATGTCAGTAGCTTCGGCCTCATTCTTGGGACTCTAGGAAGGCAAGGAAGCACAAAAGTCTTGGGGAATTTAGAAAAGCAGATTAGGAATTCTGACAAGAAATATGTAAAAATACTGTTGTCTGAAATATTTCCTAGCAAATTAGCATTGTTCAATATAGATGCATTCGTCCAAGTTGCCTGTCCAAGATTATCCATAGATTGGGGCACAGCCTTCCCGAAACCACTTTTGACACCTTATGAATTTTCAGTTTCGTTAGGCAACAGTAAATGGCTAAAAGATGATGGAACATATCCAATGGACTTCTATTCAAATGATAGTCTCGGTCCATGGACGCCTAATTATAAACCAGTGCTGTGCTCGGAGACTGGCAAGGAATGTAATAATTGCTGTGGGGGCAAATAGAACTTACTGGTACTCCTTGGGGGATGACTGCTGCGGCCTCTCGGGCCTGCGAGAACACTTGGGAGTCCAAGAACTTTGAAGGGAAGGTCTCGGCGAAGTTTTGGATGGACACAGCTCTTGTGTCGCGCCTGTCAACATTTATATAAAGATATTAGATGTTTAGGTTGATATAAAATGCATCACAAAAACGGCATTTTAATCTTTATGGCGGTGATCAACCTGACTAGACGCCTTACTTTTCGTCCACCAACGATAACGAAAAAAGATACCAGTTTATGCAAACACTTTGTTAAGGTATATGAAGTTTATACCTGCTTTGATGGAGATAAGTCTGTGGTCTGGTAAGGCCATGAGTCTTATAAAAAAAGCTATGTTCATACAAACCTGTGCATCAGAGCAACTGAGAAACAGTAGTTAAATAGTTGCGGGTTCAGGTTGCTCCTAGCGAAGGCGCAAGTTGAAAGAAACTCTTGGAGTTGGTTCTCGGGAACACCTAGGAATTTTTGTATTATTATAGTATAATTGTATATAATATGGGACGCTACTTAAATTATTGAGTTTAATACACATTTTTATCTATATACCTATTTATATCATTTATAAAATTACCTAATTCTAGCCTATTGTTCATGCACATAGATTTAATAGTTCCAAATAAGTAAATTAAGTAAATTTAAATCAGGAATTTATGTTTTAATGAATTTATAGCCAACACTATTCGACATTATCCATAACATACTCCACTGGATGGCTAGTACTATATGTCTTTTATATAGGTACATACCTAGAAGTGCATCAATGACCTCAGTGGACATAGCCTGGTGTTTAGGCAGGAATAGTGAGAAGTCTGCGTCGGTGGGTAGTTGGGACGCGAGAGGGAACTGAGGAATGTTCTTCAGGTTCACCAAGGGAATTATCTCGGATGCATCTTCACCAAAGCGGTTGTTCAACTCGATGCCGTTGTTGGCGTATTCCGGTGGCTGGGAATAAAAGATTGTATGAATTCGGATAGAAAGTAGAGCGGATATCCAACATTGGTCGTCAATACATCACATGAAAAAGGTACTTCATGATGCATACCAGTCGTAGGTTGACTGTTTACTACAGATTTTCCTTGACATATTTTTATTCACAAGTGACTGATTTGTGTCAATTAACAAAACCGTCAATACTTTCCGAATTTCAATAGTAGTTCTATTCTACTATCAGATAAAATACAACCTAGCGAATAAAAAAAGAATCAACAAACTCAATCACAAGACCTAAAAATATATTGCGATACTTAAACAGGAAACTAAGTCCTAAGTTCCATCATTAAAGTAATACCTACCGAAATATACACTTGGATAAGCATTAAATATCTTGACTTTATAGTTTAAATTGACTCCCTTTTTTAAGTCAGTTGAAAATTAAAACGGCTTATTCGGAAGAAACTTTTAAACAGATTAACATCAAACATAGTTGACATTATCTTGATTAAAACTACGGTTTGAAATCCGCCGCACCTTCCGCGACTTTCGAGCTTCATAATTTTCGCGGGGTTTCGAAAACTGGGTCAATTTTGCATCCCGGAGCTTTATTTGGGGACAACGGGACAGATAACCGAAAAAAGGGATAGTCCCGTTCAAAACGGGACGTATTGTCACCTTAAGCTACGATGCCTAAGATAAACATGACGCAGGCATCAAACTTTCAACACCTTTTCTACGGCAGGCGATTCCTGTTCCCCTAGACATTAAAGTTTATAAAAGCTGTTTGAGGAGTACCTGTTCGATTCGATTCCAGGCGGTAAAACAAAAAAAAATACAGAATGTTTTCCTTCTGAATGTATTACTAACGTTTATATATAGCATCACCTTTCCTGTTGCTCGGCATTTGTCGTATTAAATTTCCTTTACACAAACTAGCCATTTTAATACTTATTTTTGAAGTTTAAACAGACCTATAGTCTATTCTGTCTAATTGGTAGGCAGAAAAGGCCCTAATTTTATTTTCCTTAAATCTATGTATTAGCAATTCTATGTGGTGCATTCTACGCAGAAACAAATTATTATTCGAAATGGATTAAACTGAGTTCAACACATTCATCCCCTATCTTATCCTCTTTGACGGGCGGATTTTTTCCATGAAATATCTATGGTAGCAACTTGTAGGCACGCTCTATCAATTAAAGAATCTAATATAAATGAAGAATAATCCAAAATTGTTTTGATACTCTTGCGTTTAACCGGATTGGAACCTACGAAATAGTAGGTAATTGTATTTTCGTAGAGTAAGCTGGACCTACCTAGACCTACTGACCTATCTAATGACTAAATGAAGAATGACTTGAACAAGGTCAATCTTTTTAAAACCTTGACAAGTTTGACGTGTCCAAATTCTTATACAAACATATTAATGCGCTTATAACATATTAAAAACATTTACACACTCATATACAATACTTAATTATGCACTATGATTACCTGTGTTGCAGGTGGCATGAACAACCACAAAACAAACGACCAAGACCCTGAGAACAACGTTTACGCTCATTACAAAAGGTCTGCCCCAGTCGGGAATCGAACCCGTGAACCCGTGACGAAGGCAGGGCTACTATTGTAGCTACTAAGCTACGGAGCCGTTGTGATACGCAGATATGTAAAATTAAAGTCATATTTTATGTTACTTACCACTAACTGTTCGTTGAGCTGAAAGACAGCTTTCTGGTCGCCCTTCGGAGTGATCAGCGGCTCGTTGGGGCGATCGAACAGTAGCTCCAAATTCTTCAACACGTCACCCATTTTATATTTTTCAGTATAAAAACTAAATTAAACGAAATACCACTCACTTCACAGAAACTGTGAAGCGGGAATGTTTTAGTCTGTCTCGTTCGTCCTTTTTATACTAGTTTCCTCGTGGAGCGCAAACATTGGGGTGCAAAACCACAGTATGGCTGATAATGGGCGTGAGAATCACATAACAGGATAATTTGGTGACAACACCCTTTGTGGTTAAGTTTTATCTATTACAAAGTCTATCTACACCAAACTATAATAACTAATTTTTTTATTAAAATACTAACTACATATATTGTGACGGGATAAGCGTCCCACGGCCCACATGAACTTAAGTCGTCACCTCCGCCCGTAATCGGGGCGGACCGGGCGTCTCTGTATCGGAATACACAAGTTGCAACCGTTACCCGTTACGGGGATGTTACTTTTCATGCGCATGTAATTACATCTGCACCCACACTCTTCCATCGGAGCATATCAATGGAAGTGCACCACTGCTTGGCGGGAGATTAACAGGTGTGGAGGCAGTACTTCTCCGGGCGAACTTTGTACAAGTGCTAATGCTTCTTAGATCAATATATATCTACCGTTTAGTCATATTTAAACTGAGCTGCTCCGTTCTTCGGAGGACACATTTAGATGTCGATCACGGCTTCAGTCAAAATTTATAACCCAGGACAGATTTAGGGCGGCTCAAAAACTCCGTGACTCCACAGCAGTTGGCACCATACACAAAAATAATTCCATAGCCTTTCTCAGCTTGGATCACTTAGTGCCAGGCCGCATAAGTTAACTAACTATATTTTGGGGGGTCCAGTTGCTCGCGTCCGTAGGTGTGTACTCTTTGATTCCCTACACGTACCCCCCGGGTGGTGCTAGAGGAGCAACCAAAAGTAGCAGTAGAACTTGTGCTAAGTTCGTCCGGAGAGGTACTGCCACCACATCTGGAATCTGCCGCCAAGCAGTAGTGCTCGCATTACTGTGTTCCAGTGGAAGGTGTGGGTGAAATCACATGCGCATGAGACGTATCATCCCCGTCTCGGGTGATGGACGCAGCAGGATGAATGCCACTCAGTAAAGATTTGGATTTCATTCTGAGTCGCACGCATTACTGTTGTCATGGGCGAGGGTCACCACTTACCATTATGTGGGCCCTCAGCTCGTTCCGTCACTCATAAACATAAAAAAAAAAAAATGTAGCTACTGTATTAGTTTTGTTGTGTTCCTTTTATATGAGGTAAAGTTACAGGATAAACTGAGGTAAAATTTATATAATAATTTACAGCAAAGTTTTGCAATTTGCAGTGTGAAGTAAAACATTATATTCAACTATATAATTACACTATATAAATCAACAATAATTTAACAAAACGATTATTCTAATGACTATGGGTTCTATTTGCAGAATCACAATATAACTTGTTACTCCTTCATTTATTTATCTTCTAAGAATTTGCAAACTGTTTCAAGGAATTTTTCTGGTTTTTGACTGTGCACCCAATGTCCGGCACCTTCTATGAATGTCAAGTCAGCCAGTGGGAAGTACTCCTGGATTTCCTTCAAGTCGTTCTTTCTACAAACAAAACAAAATATTATGAAGTAGAGCAAACAAAAATAAAATAAAGAACATGTAATTTGGTTGTTAATTTATTTTATACTTATGTCTATAAGGCCATTTCTATTGTAAATGTGGACCAAAATTTGGAAAAAGTGGAGCCCTCATTCAAAACATGTTACACTGCCTCATGCTTGTTTAGAAACATCAAAGGCACTATGGAGGATTCACTAGAGGCCAATTTTTAGGACTTTTAGTGTAGTGGCAAATTGGTCAAACCAAAATAGTTTTGTGATACTGATACAAAAGAAAATGAATCCATATGCTACACTGATTATATTTTATAACATATTCTAAAGTGATTCCACTTTATCTACATAACATCATTATCTACTGGAAATAAATTAATAAAATCCTTACCCAATATAATCAGACAAAGACCCCCCAATGAACAAGGTAGGTCCACAGTACTGCAGCCCTTTCAAATTGGATGGAAAGCTGGAGATGTTTGACTGAAAATTATCCTTCAAAGCTGGTATGTTCACCCTCCAAGTATAAGACCCAGTGTTTGTCTGAATCAAGTTAGTTATCAGAAAGTTCCTTAGGTTTACATCAGGTGTGATTGCTTTCAGTTGTTCATCAGCCAGTTTTCTAGCTTTGGACATGGCGATGCCTGATCTTATGGACACACCAGCCATGGCATCAAAGAGGCCACCCATTGTGAAGATCTGCGGGCTTGTTTTTACTGGCGAGATGTCCACTATTATTAGGCTAGATACCAAATCAGACTGAAAAGATACACAATAACTGTTTAGTAGATTAATAGCTTGAAATTGTAAATAATAATAACAGGGAATATTCACAATCATTTCACATATCTAGCTCTAAGCATAGCTTGTACTGTGGGAGCCAGATTACTTAAAGAATACTTAATGAATTACTTTTTTGTAAAAATGTATACCTACATATTAATACCTAGACACAACAAACATCTATGTTTGTCACATAAATATATGCCCTGGGGTGGAATCGAACCATATACAGGTCAAAAGGCAGAGCTACTACCAAAAGTGCTGTGAGGCCAGTCAACTGTGATTCTATCATAAGTCATTAATATTACAATTGAAAAAGAAATTACGTACTTACACATAGAAGTGACAACACCATAGCGGTCCGGCCACCCATACTGTGTCCCAGTATGGAAACCTTAGAAAGTTCTAGCTTTTTCAATAGCTTCATGACATCGTGAGCCATATGAATATAGGAATGTTGGGTTGAATGTCGGCTGTCTCCGTGATTCCGAGCGTCTACGCTGATAACCTTTCTCCCAGTAGTCCTGTGGATGGCTTTACTCATACTGTTCCAGTTATTTTTCGATCCTAACAAACCGTGTAAGATCACTAGAGGAGGTCTGGAGGTGCTATCATCGTCGGCTGTGCTTTCGTAAGAAGCGTAAGCCAACTCCACTGTCTCAGCATTTTCTGATGTAGACGATATTAGCCTTGTAGTTAAGGGAGGAAGAAATTTTGTGGTATTGCACAAGCTTGTAAAAACAGATCTATAAAAAGGATGGAGAAACATTTTTGTTTTGAAAAAATGAAAACAATAGGTTTAGGTTATTTCCTGACATTTTCATAATGTCACATTGACAGTGACAGTTATGACCTACCAAAGGTCGATGCGCGCCTTAGAGAAGAAACTGAACAGTGAACAGATCGACACCATAAAAACCTACCGATACGATACCTTATGAACTTATGATCTAGCCAAGGTGCGAGCAAATTTACCGTGAAGACATGTTCCGCCAAGTCTTGACATAAGCGATAAATAAAAATGGTACAGTAGGATAACTAAATGTTTTATTCACTAAAACAGCGTTAACCGAAGCATTCGTTAAAAATTTAAGACAATGACGGCGATGTGCTAACATGTTCTATCTTCCGGTAACACAAATTATGAACTTGTGGGTAGCAGAAATTATTAGCAGCTATTAGAGAAGATAGACGTGACAATTGGTGAGCCGCCATTGTTTCCCCTTTGACGACTTTGACTTGCACAATGTATATATCTTACCCAAGCATAATTTAAAAAAATCAAAACTTATAGTGCTTGAAAGGTAGGATAAACAGACTTAGGCTTAGCATCTAATAGGTTTTCCTTTGGGTACGGAAACCTGGAATTGGTAAAAACGTGGTGTGCTTTTATATTTGCAAGCATATGCGTTAAGCTGCGTGCTATAAGTGTTGTACCCCGCTTCCAATACAAAAATGCCAGAAATATATGATTATATATGTTTAGGGGATCAGCGTCCCTCATTAGCTAGGCTATCCTCTAAGGCTTAATAAGTTTTGATTGTCTGCTGGTTAGGCTATGTTTTATTTACTAATTTGTTTGAAAATTTTTATATATAATTAAGGTACTTATATTAAGATTGGTTATTTGATTAGTAAATTGATTGGTTATTTATTTATATCTTGTTCTGTTTTCTTTTTTTTTTTAAATTTTGAATTCTTATTTATTGACATGATGATGATGTGTAATGTATTATTTATATTGTAATTTTACAGGAATTGTACAGGAATTGTATAGCACTAATTTTGTTTTTTTTTTATTAATATTAATTTATATTGAATTGAATTGAATTGTATTTTTGACCTGTAACCATATTTGTTATCAATATATGAACTATGAACTATGAACTATGAACTATGAACTATAAGAAAGGGTTCGAATTATACAATCTCAAAAGTTATTAGTTCTTCAAAAAACAAACCGTATCCAGTTTTTTATATCCCTCCAATTAAAGATGATTTAAGAAAACTTAATTCCCGTAAAACGATGCAAAGCATACAAGAGTATTCATAAGCAATACCCTTTTGAATGCTTAAGCAATAAAGGCATTTAAAAATCTATCTGTCTGAGCATAAACACAGCGTTCGCCCCGAAAACAATACAACTTCAAAGTAGATAATTATTATATATTTTTTTAAAATACCTCCAATGGTTGGAACGCATCACCGTACTATCTAGAACACGTTCAAATAGTATCATGACAGTGACAATAAAGAATTACAATTAAAATTTCCTTTAGCGATCACCACTTTACGATAAATTTTGAAAATTAAAAATAAACTTACAACCTGGCCTCATTAATAATTTAAAACAACTGAACGTCACAATGCAATTCTAGTTCAAATTCTAATTATTTACGATAAATTAATTTGGTTAAAATATAGTCTATTTTTATATAGTCTACAATATTTTATTATTTTCTTTCTATCTTCTATTAGTATGTGTTAGAATTTCAACATTACTTTCGAACGATTAATATTTACTTAAACTCTTTCATCTTTAACTCATTGCTTTGTTTATAAAATTGCTGATACAATTTTGTTAAAATCTGTTTTTTGGCCCGCTGCTACCTACGAGTAAAATGTCTAAATCAGGGAAATTCCTAGGAAAACTCGTGACGTTCGCGAGGACGAATTGTCAAAAAGAAAACAACCGATCATTAAATTTTGCATACGCATTGTCTACTAGTACAGAAAAGGACATAGGTTTGTATAGCGTTGCAAATTCAATAAAAGTAAACTTCACATTTTTAAAGTTTATTTTTGGTAAGGAACTCTGTGACCATATTAAGAAACGTATTAGGGTCTTCAGCATGGACATTATGTCCAACCCCTTTGACGTACTTCAGCTCTGCTTGCGGGAAGTATCCTTTGATACCGGAAAAATCCCCAGGACTTGAAACAAGATAAACAGAATAAGTGTGATTTGTACTTGCACACCTAAGGTCCTGTACTATTTGAGAGTACCGTGTTTTTCCTTTAAGGCACAGAACCCTAAGTGGTTTTGTCGCATTTAGCTTGCGATCTGCAAGGGCATGGGTTCAAAACGTAGAATTCAGCATCAGATAACATCTTGACGAAACCACAGTTTCTTTTTCGCTCACTTTCAACTGCTGCGTGCCCTCGGAGATACGTGGCGCCATAATTGGCTACACCACCATTTAACAGCACATGTGCACTTAAAGGTATAGGAGCAAATACTAACTGAACAAAATTAGACTCTTCACCAGCGATGAACAGAACGGGACCTTCGTACTTCTGCCCGGAAAGATTCGGGAACTTGGCTATAGTCTCTTCAAAATGTGACTTCAAAACATCCACATTGCATATCCATCCGATAGTCTTATCATGCTTCGTCCCAACGTTCATTACGATGAAATTCATCAGCTCCTCATGTTCTACGAGCCCTGATGCCATTATCTGCCGCTTAGCTAAAGTTCGAGCCTTCCCTAAGTCCAATCCGGTGAAGTCAATGGTCTTCATAAGGTCAAAAAGCCGAGGAAAGAAATTGTTTATAAGCCCCGCTTCAGATACTGGGGATATGTCCACGATTACCAAGCTAGCGACCTTCGATGCCTGGAAAAACTTTAAATGTAAAAACGGATTTTGACTGTTTTGAAAATGAAGATTTGTAATTATAATACGTTATTGTTTTGTACCATTTAGGTAATGAATTTAGGACACTGAGTAAGTGTTTTATATGTCAAGGTTGGTGGCGTTTATACTTAAGCAATAGCACTGAATATCAAAAACAGAATAGTAAGAAGGTTCTCTGTTATCAACGTTTATAATTGCTGTAACATTTTTTTTTGTTATAATTTACGGAGTGCTTTGATCGGTCGCCTGTTTTAGTGCTGTATCATCTGCCCATTAACATGCAATGTTAATTAAGTTCTCAGTTAAATATGGAGAAAAATAAGGTTGTTTTATTGATTCGCAGTAGATAGTAAATTGGCAATGTTTCTATAACTTCCCAAAAATCATAGTCTTTATATGCCAGTGGACACTCAAGATGCTAATAGCGATACCCCATTTGCAAATTTTTTCTAAGTAGTTAGTAGGTATGAAGTTATAACAGATGAACATACATATATACAGACTGAAATCATAACTCTCCTTTTGGATTCGTAAGTATTGCTTCGTCGGATGAATGCCGTAGAGTTCTTTTTGTGGCTGGAAAAAAAACCTGTAAACGCTTACTTCTGTCAAAGCCAGAACCATCGCCGTTCTTCCTCCCATGCTGTGACCAATAACAATAGCATTATCTATGGACAGTTTTCTCATGAGGAACGATACATCCAAAGCTTGGTTTTGGTATGTGTGCGACTCGTCGTGAGGACTCTCCCCATGATTCCTGGCGTCTGCAGTGACCACGGTTTTCTGAGTAGCAGAAGCTATTTTCTTCGACATGGTATCCCAGTTCTTCTTGGATCCTAGTAATCCATGGAGTATGATTATAGGAGTGCTACCTTTAGTCAATCCTGGGCCATGTATTTTGTGAACCAAACCAACAGCATTCCGATTTGATATTCGCTTGAATTTGCATATACATTTTAAAAGCTGTCGTTTGCGAATAAATGCTTCTGATAAAATTGCCATATAATGTTTATGTGAAACAGTTTAATTTGAATTCCCTTTTAATGAACGACTGCCATTGCCGCCATTTTGACATTGACATTAATTGACACGCGTTCTCACGTCCTTCTTAGAGAATTAAATTCTTTCTGGTGATGATCAGGGTAGTATTCAGTTGTATCGCCCGATGATCGTCAGTTGAAACTCCCCACGCCAATCACGTCAACTAGCACAACTGAACGCGCTCCAGTAAAGAGAACCAGATTCAATGAAAAAAGCACCAAGAATATATCGAATAATCCAATAATCAGAATCAGAAATTGAAATCTGCAATAGCTTTGTACAAAACTGGTATTTTTAGTACCTAAAGAAATAAAAAAATATAAGTGTCTGTTTGTAAGTTAAACAGCTTAATACTATAAGCATTTGAAAGTATACATGGTACTTATAATATAAGTATTATAATTATAAGTCTCAAAGTCTGTCTATTCCAGCTAATCTCCGAACCGGCTGGACCTATTTTGACGGGACTTTCATAGCTACCATTGCGAGTCTCCGTCGGTCCAGCCGTTTCGGAGATAGGCCGTAATAAAGAGAAAGGCAGACCATTTTTTTTTGAATTGTTTTTTTGATATAACCACCGTATTTACGTTGAAGTATCTGTTTGTTACTTTGACATTACAAACAGACACTTCAACTTTATTTATTTGTATATGTAAGAGAAATCTATAAATATATTGTAAATCAATTGCCGTTCGTTAGTCTCGCTAAAACTCGAAAACCACTCGACTGATTTCTATTTCATTGAGTTCATAATTGTCAGGACAAGGATAGTATAAAATATTTTTTGAAAAATTCATTGGAAATGCCGGAAACAGGATATAAGCTAATAGTGCATTTTTCTATGGGATTATTGATACTACGTCGTTTGAAAATCTGTCAGTTTTATTTATTTCTATAGACTAGCTGACACAACCGGCCAATTACATCCAACAAAAATATTTTTTTTTTGTATGTACGTCTGTCAGTTTTTTAAGGCTAATATCTAAAACGATTCGAACGATTTTGATAAGATAATTTTGTTTACTTCAGCCCTACCCGTAACCAATGCTGCCCTACCTCAAATTCAACTCTAGCTACAGCTGTGGCGTGATTGCGGACCAACAACAAACCATCAAGCAGAGAGAAGATGAATGTAGTTGTCAGCTCCTCGGGCGTGGACACAATTCGCTTCCAGCCACATAGAACTGCAGTTTGTGATGCACTTCAAGAGCGCGTTGAAGTCTTTTGTGGGCGGAAAACTCGTACCCACTAATCGAGTAGTCTTGTTTACTCGACCAGTCCTGTAATGTCCTCACAACAGGATCGTTCATGGCGTAGCTTGCTTAGGTGTTCTTGACATCTAAGTTAAGCAACTTTCAGCCCGTTCTGAAGTAGGATGGGTGACCATGTAGTGGTATTTCGAACGAAACACTTCCGTGCTTCGGAGTGCACTTAAAGATTTCGGCCCCGGCTATACTAGACGATAAGCCATGTCGGAGACATTCGGACGTTTTGAAAATCTTGGAAAGGAGGTAACTATCAGGTGGACCTTCAAGTAAAAACAATAGAATAAAAGCAAAATTGACACTATTATTTAATTTCGAATGATTTGACCACCTCTGATTCCATCACTCATGGGTCTTTAAGAACGCAATGGCCAGCTCTAGAAAGGACTTGGGGTCTTCTGCGTGCAGATTGTGTCCTGTCTTCTGGATGTACGTGACTACCGCTTGGGGAAACAGTTCCCTGATGTATGTCAAGTCATCCGCTCTAGGAGAAAATTATAGTTGGTTATTCTATTTGCTTTTAAACATCTTCATTTTAAAACATGCTACTATCAAACCCTAATGAAATTATGTATTATATAATATAACTGACGTATATTAAATAAAATCAATTCAAAAGGCTTACTACAAAGTTAATAAGTTCCTTTCTGACAAAAAAAAAAACTGCAATTATATTTATTTTATTCAATAGCCACCCGCATTTTCAAGGTCTTTTTATAGCTTTTACGTAACTTTTAGACTAAAGGAAGACAAAATATCCTACTAGTATTTAAGAAATAGACAGAAGATAAACTTCTCTATCGAAGCGATTAACCATAAATATTCAACGATTTATGGTTAATCGCTTCGATAGAGATTATATTATTACCAAAACTTGTCCTTAATATCTCAAAAGTTCGATGATATTTTCTCTCGAATAAATAATTGAAATAATATTAATTACTGGCTCTTGACGAGTTATCAGTTTTTCAGTCTATAGCAACTTCACTTTTTTTATTGTGAGTAGGTATACTATGTTTCCCTACATCTTACATACATATTTCTTGGCATTATAGTCTGCAGAAAGAGCTCTGCAACTTGTCCGTACGAGTTATGACAGGTAGTTATACGCCTGTCCAAATAGTGAACATAATTCGACAAGCAAGAGGGAAATGCACCGTGTGCGTTGGATTATAAATATACGTACTTACGGAATATAATCCGATAGTTGACCTCCAATAAACAAGGCAGGCCCATTATACTGCTTATCGAACAAACTTGGCGGAAACGAGGAAATGTATTTGAAATGTTTGATCAGAATGTCCAAGTTGCAAGTCCAACCGATAGTACCATTCGCTTTTATATCTAAGTTTGACAAAACTGCGTTCATCATGTTTTCGTCAGAGATAACCTTTTTCAGCTGGTGTTTAGCTTCTTTCCTTGCCTTATAAACTCGTTTTCGAGCCTTTAACTTTATCGCTTTCATAGCTTTCAAAACGTTAGCAAGCTGCAAGAGCTCCGGTGCAGTGGATACAGGTGAGATGTCTACAACCACGATCCCGGCGACTCTTTGTGGCTGAAACCGGCAGTACATGATGATGATGAAAAGTATCCATTAATTTCAATTATGTTTAATGTTCGCATTCTGGATACAAAGCATAATCTCATGATGGATTCACGAGTAACTTTACGGAAACCCGTATAAGACGTTTTGGAAATGCAGGTACCTCCGCAAGCTTCTTAGCAACGAAGCACGGTTCTTAGCAACCGTGTCGCTCGTCTTGACTGCGACGGTTATTTACGAAATCTTCTGGCATACGTTTCTCCACTTTTCATACCCACACGAACTATTGATTACGGTGGTACTTATGAGATAGGCAGAGCGATTGCGGGGTTGCGTTTTTGGGAACTCATTTCGTGATAGTTTTGTGGAGAGACCTCAGTAATTCCAGTATATTTTCAAATATTCATTAGGTATTGTTTGAGAGATATGGTCTTGTGCACGTGATATTTGAATGAAATTGATAAACTATGTGAAAAACTACAAACAAACCAACGAACCAGAAAGTAAGTTAGAATATTATTTTTCCTTACGGAAGAATGACTACTACTCCTTCCTTAAACAATTTCCCATAAAGTAGGTTAGAAGATTCACATAAACTAATGAAAGGGTAGTACTTTAACTAACTAGCTGCTTGACAAAGTCTACTCACAGCCATCAAAGAAAGGCACATAGCGGTTCTTCCTCCCATGCTATGGCCCAGAAGGCTAGCTCTGTCTACGGCCAGTTTATCAAACAATTGTACCAAATCCGCCGCCAATTCTTCGTACTTATGCGAGTTCACGTGAGGGCTGCCTCCGTGGTTCCTCTGGTCGACGTTAACTACTGATCGCTTAGTCAGGTTCAGGATAGTCTTGCCGATGCTTTTCCAGTGTCTCTTGTTGCCGAGGAGGCCATGTAGTATGAATATAGGTGGTTTCTCTGTTTCAGTAGCTTCGCCAATAACTTTATAGGACAAGTTAACGGCAGTTCTCAACCATGTTTTGCAATAGTTTTGCTTGAGATGGTTGATGGCTGGTGACAGATTCAAGCTCATTTCACTTCACTATTTTGTAGTTTCGGGTCAGATGTCGGTCATGGGTTATTTATACAAAAAGCTTAATAAAATGACTCTATTGTGATTGCACCATTTTGTCATTTGCGCTTGTTTTGACTTGACTATTGATTACCTATCTCATTTGTTATGTCATTCATTCTTCTTTTTATTTTTGGATCGAAACCGTATGTAAATCTAAGCATTCTACTTCATCTTCTTCTTTTGGCTTTTTGTCTTTAGCCACACAAATTCTGCCTATGTCCGAGTTAAATCTACACATTCGAAGAGGTACAAAATACATGACAGGTCGGCCAAAGTGTCGAATTTATCTCAATTTCAATGTCAATAAGTATTGCTATTAATTATTTTGTTTTAAAGATATTTCAGTTCACCACGGAGGCCATAAATAAAAGAAGAAGAAGATATTTCGGTTAGTTTTCCCGCGCAAAACAGTTATAAAAAATACGGTAGGGCGGCGCGCCTTTATCGTCACTGCAAACTGCTTGCTTTTATTTCAACAAATACGGTGTATAACTCTGAAATATATTCATCTCATAGTCACCGATTTATAATACAAAAAATCAGAACATTAAACAACGCTGTTCGAAGACTGGTAAGGGGGAGTTCTGTTGACCAGTGTATCAAATTATACCTATCCTGATTTATAAGCATCAATTAGAAGGAGTTTTTACTGACACTTATAATAAAATATTTTAATATACGAGTGTATTGAATACTAGCGGTGACCCGCGGTTTTCCGGGATCAAAAGTAGCCTATGTGTTAATCCATGATATAAGGTATCCTGATACCAAATTCCATCTAAAGCCGTTAAGCCGTTTGAGCGTAAAGGAGTAATAAACATACACACGTACATACAAACAAACTTTCACGTTTAGTACAATATTTGTATGACAAATGTATCTTAAGTCTATCATACTCGTAATCAACGAAACCCCTTCATAAGGGGTTTCTTAATGTTTTTGGAGGGTCGGATAGGGTTTGAACAATCGATGTAATAAGAACGTAATTGTTGACTTGTTTTGTTGCCAGATATTTCGACACAGTTTCATGCACAATGTTCCATACATCTGTAACATGCTTTAATGGGATTGGGCGGAGAACGTAAGACAAATGCACATCGCTAGATAGGCTACAGTCCCCCAATGTCTACTTTCAGAAAGGCGTCGCGGAAGGGGCAGACCATACAAACGTTAGGATGAGGACCTACAAGCATTCCAAGAAGGTTGGTGGGAGAAGAATAAAACAGAAATTGTATAATTGGCTGATTCAAAAATCGATAAACCGGCTTCTAACTTTCATCATCACTCAACAGGTGAGATTGAGGTCAAGCGAAGGTCTATCGCCATTCAAAAAAAACACTTTCATCACATTTTTACTTATTAGCTGTTCCCCGCGACTTCATCCAAGTGGAATTTAACAATTTTTTGCGCAGTTCCCTAAATCTTTTTGTTTATGATAGTAGCCTAAGTTACTGAACAATTTGACTTCACAAAGTCAAAATATTTTATTTCCATTGAATTCTTAAAAAAAATCAAGTATTTTTTTTTAAATAAATGTGTATGTACATAAATCATCCCCCCCGTGGGTTCCCGCCTTGTCGGGGCGGGGGGGCTTAGTAACCGTGGCCTGGTCACCCACGGTGAAGCTAAGAGGAACCCGGGAGGGCCGCTCCTTTAGGCTTTGCCTCCAAGCCGACTAGGAGCGGCATTGTAGGTGGCGGTGCCTTATGGGGGGCACCGCAACTGAGGCGGGCTGCGGTGTCGAATGGGAGGCATCGCAGCTGAGGGATAGGGGCTGCGGTGGGAGAGGAGTGCCAGTATAACGGTGCGCCACTCTCCCTACCTTCCGCAGCCACGACGGGGTCGCCATCGTTCGATGCCGGACGCGGTGGGCCGCAGGGGAAGAGGAGTGTCGGTATTGCGAGGCGCCGGTCTCCCTATCCTCTGCGGCCGTAGTGGCAGGCGACGGGGCCACATATCTGACCCGTCGCATGGGGACCTAGACACGGAGTCGTCTGACGCCCTTTCGCTGACCTGGTCCCCGAGGCGGTTGCGACACGCCATATGTCCTGGCGTGTCGCAAACAGAGGAGTGGCACCCGATGCCAACACAGGGGGGTCCGGAAACCGACAGCCGCGGCGGGTTCGCGGATGTGTGTTATAACGTTCCCGTGTTCCCGCCACTAAGCGGCAGAGGAGGACACCGTGGGGTTTTAGTGGGTCTAGTCCCACATAACCGCTCTGTCTCCCCGTGGCAGGGCGGTATGCGAGTGCATTTCCCCACTTATGAGACTTTTTTTTGTTATAAGTACCGTAAGTTATAAGTTTCAAGTGCATTTTTTTAAAGACCTGTTATTTTCACATTACTAACAGACATTTCAATTATATTTTGCATTAGATGATAATATGATAGGCCTTGAATTTCAAGTCGTGTATTCAAAATTATGCATTTTAATAATCTAATTTAAATAATCTTTTATATTTGAACATTCCAATTCCAAATATTGCATTGCACCAAGTTTCAAATTAAAAAAAAAACAGCTTTCTTCCCCTTAACCCCATTAGGCGATGAGTTTCAATAAAATACGAAATACGTTTTCCATCAATTCTGTTAAAGAATGTGTATGCAAAATTTGAAGAAGATTGGACAAAGGAATCATCCCATACAAAGTTTGCCCCCGTTTTTCACACCCTTAGGGGTATAATTTCGGAAAATCCTTTCTTATCGGATACCTGCGTTGTACAAAGAACACACCCTCCAAGTATCAGGTTTCTACGATCAGCGGTTTAGGCTGTGCGTTGATCCGTCATTCAGGACATTTTATACAATTAGGATTGGAATTATATGAAATTTCTATATAAAATACCTTGGCGATAAATCCTTTTTTTTTTTTTTTTTTTCGTTGGGAAATGCTCTCGCATACCGCCCTGCCACGGGGAGACAGAGCGGTTATGTGGGACTAGACCCACTAAAACCCCACGGTGTCCTCCTCTGCCGCTTAGTGGCGGGAACACGGGAACGTTAAAACACACATCCGCGAACCCGCCGCGGCTGTCCGTTCCCGGACCCATCTCCTTTGGCATCTAGTGCCACTCCTCTGTTTGCGACACGCCAGGACACGTGGCGTGTCGCAACCTCCACGGGGACCAGGTCAGCGAAAGGGCGTCAGACGACCCCGTGTCTAGACGCCCTAGGTCCCCCTGCGACGGGTCAGATCTGTGGCCCCGTCGCCTGCCACTTCGGCCGCAGAGGATAGGGAGAGCGGCGCCTCGCAATACCGACACTCCTCTTCCCCTGCGGCCCCACCGCGTCCGCCATCCAGCAGTGGCGACCCCGCCGTGGCCGCGGAAGGTAGGGAGAGCGGCGCACCGCAATACCGGCACTCCTCTCCCGCCGCGGCCCCTAACCTTCAGCTGCGGTGCTGCCCATACAGCACCGCAGCCCGCCTCAGTTGCGGTGCCCCCCATAAGGCACCGCCACCTACTGTGCCGCTCCTATTCGGCTTAGAGGCAAAGCCTAAAGGAGCGGCCCTCCCGGGTTCCTCTTAGCTTCACCGTGGGGGACCAGGCCACGGTTACTAAGCCCCCCCGCCCCGACAAGGCGGGAACCCACGGGGGGGTTGGCGATAAATACTATCTAATTAAAAAAAAAAAAGCCTCATCCAAATCACAATCATCATCTCATCACATTCAATCGACAATTGGCGAAGAAATCGCGTAACAAACATACAAAAAATAAGTCAAATTAACCTCCTCCTTTTTTAAGCCGTTTAAAAATGGGGAAGACAGTATGAAAGTATAGGATAAATTAATACTACTGATTAGATAAATCAGTTAGACTAATATTTTTTATTATTTAAAATCCCGTACTGAGGCAAAATTATGCAGATCTATAATAATTATGATTAACAAGCAATGTGCACCATATTTCATGTAAAAAAATTATCTTTATCGAAAAAAATATCTCTGTGTACCTATTGCCATCTAACTCCCTCATATCGATTCACGATGAGGCTGCAGAACAGAGTCAAAGTGGTGTTCATTAAAAAACATGCATGTAACTGTGTGATTGTTGAATTTAATTTGTAAATAAAAAGGTTTCTGGGCCGGTCGTTCACTCTTTTTATATTTGTTACTCTTACGCTTAACATAAATACATAAGTTCAACAAATTGTCCCACAGGGTTATGAAGAGCTTAATATAAACACTGAAATTTTACTTTAATTTTGACATACGTACGTGTAATGTGCCTTTAAGGCTCTTGTAACAAGTTTTATGCACATGAGTATGTTTAATTATGCGTCCTAATGATGCTTGAGGATTGAGTTTTAAATTCAGCTAATATAAACCACTGTGGGAAAGGAGACGTGAGAAGCGGTGAGGTCCTCGCAGCCACTGTATTCCCACGAACACTTTCCTTCAGAAAAGCTAAAAAAATCTTGTATTCACAGCTCAGTTGTACACTACCTTCTGCGTTGTACGTTGCTGGATCGTTCGCGACCATAGCTTGTTTGGCTGTGTCAAATGACCATGAAAATTTATAATTATTCCTCACTGCCTGGATATAACTGTACTTCAACTATTATTCTATTCAAGTCACTAGCCTGAAATACCCAGCATTATTTTGAATAATAAATTAAGTACGATAATTAAATTATAGATACGTACACACGCGTATTTTAGTATTGCTGTAAGTACTATTGATGCGTGTAACATTTTGCGCCAGTTTCGTAAGGGTCTTACTGTTGACAATGGACATTGGACATGTCTATCTATTGTTAAATTAAATTCCACTCTATCGAATCCAAATATTCTTTTCGCGTGTACATTGTTCTGATATTTACACAACACAAGGCAAGGCAACACGCAAGTTACTGCAACACATTGAAGTCTACGAAACATTTTCAGGCCTTCATCGAGCTAGGCTCTGGAATCAAAGTTCAAAACCCCTGTAATTTATTCGATGTCTCCATTAAAGGTATATTGTGTACATATTTAAATTAATTCAGTTCATTATGACCATCCATTGGCTGTGGAAGGCGAGGACTGCGGCTCAATCCTTTGGTGAATTTAAGTCGAGTAGCACGTCTTCAATCCCCGTTCAGGTATTTCTTTAGAAACAATTTTATAAAGTGCTAGTGTGTGTTTGGTGTTGTTGCATGTTATCACTGCTTAATTTGTGAATCATATTTAAATGTTTAACCAATACGGTAAGGTACATATATTCTTAGTGAAAATTGTTGCGGACAGAGGAAAATTCACGGTCTACTGAAAAATTTGACTTTAAAGCTAAACCTAAAGAATTTATTTAAAATTTGTCAAAATCCTACTGGATATTGATTTAATATTTTTAATGTGTCTGTTAGGTATTAAGTTGATTTGAAGTGCGTTCCTATAGCTTGTTTACTTTGTGAAACCGGTTGTGATATTATTTGAGTAAGGAATACAAAAACCTAGGTTAGATCATGATTGCTGAGGAGTACCGACTCTTAATCCAAAGGTAGCAAATTCAGAGCAAACGAGTAGCAAAGAGATCTTCGCTCAAAAAAAAAATTTAAGCAATATTATTCGGGTGGGGTTGCAGAGACTTTTGCTGAAACTAAACTTATGACGGATTGGGTTCTTGAAATAAAAATAAAACCCCATACTCTCGTTTATCGAGAGAAGGCTTGAGATATTTCTGGGTGAATATTTGACAATGCAGGTTTATTATTGTACTACAGTTAAATGAAATCATGACATTATTAGCTCGTTATGCTTATCAATGTTATATAATTAAAGTATAATTTCGTTTCATGTATTGTATAAATGCAAATATAAAATTTTGTACTTATGTCTTTATTATTGGCGGCACCACAGCTATGTTGGTAGCCTTGCTTTCGAATCGACCTGTCTCAGGTTCAATCCCAGCCAGAGTTAACTTTGAATAAAGCGCATGAAGTTTGTTCCTGAGTCCTGGCTATTTGTGTTGTGTGATACCATACCACCTGCAACACAAGGGAACCCTGGTGCGGGGGTATGAGTGTCTTAACGTTTGTAAGTAAGGGGTGAAACTGAATAATAAAATTGATGTAGTCTAAATTAATTTAAAATATAGTTAAAATATAGTTCGCACCCTGTTGTACCCGTCACACCAGAAGGTAATATTACATGAGATCTCTGTGATTTAACCGGCATAGTTTTCCATCGGTTTACAGCAAATGCACCACTGCTTAACGGCAGATAACCTGGTGTGGTGGCGGTATTTCTCCGGACGAACTTGACACAAATTCTGTGCCAAATTCTATTAGCTTCGCACCATCGGATTGTATGTAGGGATTCAAAGGGTACTAAGGTATGGATGTGAACAATTTTGATCCGTATCATTCGGCCGAGATGACCCGAGATCCTGATAGTGTAATATCGCGTGTTATACACCGGCCCTCTGTATTATATACTTCTTCTTCTTATTTTTGGCTTTTGTGTCATTTATGCCACACAAATTCTGCCACCACAAAACCAATGTTCGAGTTAATGTACTTTCGCAAGTTTTTTCTGCATTTGGGTTAATTGTAACAAAATAAGAGAAATATACCGGCCATATACAAAATATACCGGCTATATTATACAATACAAGAAGACACAAGAATATTTACATCATATACTTGATGGTACCGACATTGTACATATTCTGTCATAATTAAGTCAGCTGTCAATTTTAATCAAGGCATAATTAAGGTCAAACCAAATGTCACCTAATCGCAAATATATGAATATCGATCACTCAGCGTTCTTGAAATCGGGATATTTCAAGAACGATGAGTGGTTGAGTGATGTTTCCGGTAAGGTAATCCGGAAACAGGTGTCTTTACAACAATTAATGGATTCAGACCTCGCTTTGCTGAGTCCATGCAAAGCCTGGTGATGGTCTGAAAAGGGGTTACTAAAACCTAATAAATGACTTTCCTGAACCACAGCTCCGTGCTAACAATTTCCTCCAGTAAATCAAATAATTCCATAATGATCCAAGATTACGGACAAGTCAAATATCAATAAACTTTTTTTAATGTAAACAAATTCAACGCGAAAAGCCTTCGCTTGCCAAAACAAATAGTCCTCATAGTAAGCATAATGAGGCTAATGGAGATAGGGCTACAACTAATGTAGTAGTAGTTTGAAGGGACGATACCCACCCAAGTTAAAGTTTGCTGCGCATAAAGTTTCTTCTCTAATCTTGTATATTTTTGTTACGTACCTGTATTTATCTGTAAAAAATGATTTAAAGTAAATACGCGTCAAACCCATCTGAATACAAAAATTAATATGCGTATCGCATTTGGTAACTTGTATTACGCGATACAGGTGTTCAGGCATCATTTGTAACTAACAAAAAACAAATATTACGTCAAAATCTAAAATTAGGATTGTCCACATTCGAAACAATGTAAACCATGTTGATCACGCTCCCTTGTCATGCAAAAAGAAAGGTCTTAGTTAACTGGTTTTCCTGTACGTTTTGCTCTTCTTCATAGGCTAAAGAGATAAGAAAAATAGGTTGGAACATTTTTCTTTTATATACAAGGAAATCGAACTATTATTGATATTATTGAATTCTTATTCTTTTTTTTTCTTATATACTCGTATTAAAAATACGCTGTACTCCGCGATGTCGGCTGCGTGTAATTTAACAATGTTTTTAGCGCGTTACCCTATTATTTTTTTTCTTTTTGTAATATACGACTGACTCGACTGACTCGTTATAACATCAAGTATCTGCTAGTGACAATCCCGTCAAAATCAGTCCAGCCGTTTTGGAGATAAGCCGGAACAAACAGACCGACAGAGATACAAAAATTTAAAATACCGTATATAGTCTCAAATGAACTTATTTTTTTTTTGTTTGCCTGTGGCTCGCTTCCTTAGCTCCTTTGATTCCCTACACGGGCCCACCACACCTGGAATCTACTGCTAAGCAGTAGTGGTTGCATTACTGTGTTCTGGTGGAAGGTTCCGGCCGGTGAAATCACATGCGCATGAGACGTATCATCCCCGTCTCAGGATGCAGCAGTATGAATGCGACTCAGTGTAAGATCCAAATTTTATACTGAGTCGCATTATGCTCATGGGCGGTTGCCCTAAGCTCGTTCCGTCACTAACACACATAAAACAACTAGCCTAAAAAAAATTCATCTACGTAACTGAAATCAACTTATGATTACAAACAACTGAGTAGAAATATCAATAAACTGATTAAATATTAGTAATTTTTTTGAAAGGTCACATGTTTCAATGTTTTTTGTAAAGGATATCATCCTCATTTTAATTAAAGTTTGTATTTGCTCTAGGAGTCGCTGTGAAAAATGGGCACACTTATAAGAAACTTTACTCACTATTACAATTACGTCAACGAAGATTTGGCTGGTAAGTACTACAAATACTGTCATTAATATTGTTACTACGAGTAATGTGCCTAGGCAGGCCTAGTAATATCTTTATATTGATGCCTACAAAGATATTGATGCCTAGCCACGTTCTACCTAGCTTAATTTTAATTTAAAATAAACTAAGTAATATTCAAATATTCCTACACAATGCGTAATGAAATCGCAGCATTTGTCTAGTTCAAAGTTCGTTAGTCGATGTACTCATTGGAATGTTTGTGTGACGTCACAGTTTTACAATCCGTACTATCATCTAGAAAAGGTGCGTTTCTATAATTTAAGGAGGAATGGCTTCCTATTTGGAATTTTTCAGTTCTGTGTTTGCATTCTATCGCTGCAGGATCTATTAATCGTGAAAAATGGTCCCATTTTTTTAAATGATTGTAATTTTTACTAAAAACATACATTACCTTCTTTAATAAACATAATTTCTTTCTGTACAGGAATAATTTTCGTCTTCTGGTTCGTGTCCTAAATATTATAAAATAAGACATATTTTATCAATGATCATATCTACAAGTAAAACATGAAAGTTTGTCGAACTATAGCATAATACCTTACCTTACCTTACGTTTCTTATTTTTGTTTAAATACTATCCATTGAGTATACTCGAGTATTTTGACAATAGGCTTGGCCACATGATTCCATGAGATTATGATTATAAAAATAAAACATTATGGCCGTTAATTTTTACGCTTATTAAACCCATCTATATTTATTCAATCAAACTCTCTTATTGTATTTCTCAAACGTATAAATTTATGGTAGTATGTGAAATAAATGTTATTATTTAATACTTAATATTCACAGGATGTAATCCTAAGGTCTATACTATACCTAAATGCGAATGTGTGTTTGTATGTTTGTTACGCTTTCACGCCATAACTACTTATGATCATAATGAAACTGTATAAAAGTGATCAGGGGTACAGAAAAGAACATACTTTCATCCAGAAATAAATGTAAACCGATAGCTAGAATTAATTGACGAAATCTACAATAATGTGAGCGAAACCGCAGGCAAAAGCTATTTGGTTATATTTTGACGGTTATTGATGGTTAATTAGTAAATCCGTCTGTCTTTATCTCTAAAGCTAAGGCAATTACACAGATTATATAGCCCAGTATATCGGATAGAGTAGCGACTTAGCGAGATATGGTTTGGTTGTATGTTTCTTTGATGTCGGTTTTGTATGAAAACTAATACTTATTTGGTTTACATTTACAGATCCAAGAACGAACGGTTTTCTGCTAGTATCCAGCCCGATTCCAATCCTCGCGATACTATACGTGTACCACCGATTTGTAAGAGCATGGGGCCCCGCCATGATGAAAAACCGGCCGCCATTTCAGCTGAAGAATGCTATCATAATATACAACATCATACAAATTGCGCTCTCAGTATTCTTGACTACACAAGTAAGTAGCCACATTATATGAGAAATTACTTTTTTGTAACCTTTTTTTTTGTAAAATAATGCGCTTTTTCTAGAAATACATATTAATAAAAATAGTAATTGTAATAGTAATAAAAATATTAAAATATTTGATATAAAAATAGATGGGACCCTGGAAACAGTTATGGGCAATTTTTTCTTGCTACAAACCAATAGGGGGTGGGGTGAGAAGAGAAAATATATATAAACCAACCTGAATTGGTTGACAAAACCTACAAATACAATACGCACAGAATATCTATCCAACCAGATAGAACTATTTTTTCTTTGTAAATCGAATATGAATCGCGTTCATTGCCGTGAGTTGGTCCCACAAAAGTCAAATGGTCCCACAAATGGTTCGACCGATTTTGCTGATTTCTATTGTTTGTATGTTTGGGGAAAATGTTTTGGGGAAATTCACGGGAACCGTCGGAAATTGGGGAAACATTTAAAGTATGTATGGGATATGTGTAACCTTTGTGGTCGAAACCCAACTAATAAAACGCTGTTAATTCACTAAGAATGCGAGTAGAGAAGCAAAACACAATTGTAATAAATGAAATTACGAAAACATAAATTACAAATTGTGAAAAGCCAGTATTTAGGTAGGAAACTGTAATTGTTTGCGCGTGTCAAGGCAAAGGATACACAAACCACGAGACTGGATTGCACCGCATTGCATTTGATAAGTGAAATCGTTTATTTTATCGTATTCGATATTAGTCATCGAAGACTGGCCTAGTAGTTTTGTTGTAGGGTTCGATTCCCACTCAGGACAAGGATTTGTGTGAGGAACAGATATGTTAATGGCATCAGATGGGCATCAAGAGCTATAGCGCAGGAGTCAGAGCTACAACCATCTGTGAGGTTGTCCAAAACGGTTTCCTCGCGACGATGTTTTCCTTCGCCGTATTGAGAACGTGATATTGCGCCCATAAATTACTGCTCCGAAGCGTAGTTGGTAGTAGCCATGCCTTCGAAATGAGCGGTCCCGGGTTCGATTACCGGCACACTGTAAGATTGAGTATTGTACATGCCACCTAAGAGTATTGAGAAATTGTGTAATCATTTATTTAGTACACTTATTTGTGCACGCCTAGATTTGGAGTATTTGATCAGCAATCTTTGGATTAATAATCGGGGTCCATACCACTAGGCTACCGTGGTCTTGTATAGTAAATGGATGTACATATTATTAAGTACGCAGGTAGAAATTTTGTTTGGTGACGTTCCACACCACGTTTCGTAAGTTCGAGCAGTAACTCGTACTGCTACGTTCGAATGTTTTTCATCCGGCATCCAGGGGAGTTATGAATTCTGTTATACTTTTTTAATTTTTTATGTTTGTTACCTCCTTTTTCCGTCATTTATCAACAAATATATATTTTTTTTAATTATATATTTTCAGATTGGTCCCGTATAAGTTTTATCATACATATGATGTTTCATACGTACGTATTGAAACATCAGAACAATTATAAGACCCTATTACGTCTTCCACAGCTTACCTATCAATAAACTTGTGGCCTTGTAGCGACCTTACTGTGTACCTACTCTCCTAACAATCAAAACTAATACTTTAAAGAGATAATATTTGAGCGAAAAGCCCTACGCTTAGTCTATTTTATTTTTGCACCTGATATATCTTCCACCATAAATTAATTTACTCTAAATTGCACCCGTGCGAAGTCCATGGGTCGCTAGTTAACAATTAGCAAAATTATATGCCATAGTTTTGACAACAGTAACTATAGTAGTTTTAACCGACCTTAGTGTTTAACTGACTAGTAGTAAAACTACTAGTTTTTGACCCCTTTTTTGGTGGTCATTGATGCGGTTGAATATGTAGCAAGTTTGGTCTACATAAGGTAACAGTGCGGCTATACCAGAGTTGCTCCATTAGGCCCACCCGGAGGGACAAGTGTAGGGATTCAAAGGGAACCCGCGAAATTAAGCAGCGTGACCTTTTGATTTTGTTTTAATAAAACAAATCTTACTCAACACAAAATGTCAAAGACTTAGATCTCCTGTAGATAGATGATGAATCTATTTTGGACCTGCTTTAGTCTACAGGTGATGTGGTGAGCGTTTTCTCGATGACTCGAAGCGTAGTGATTCGTCCATCACACAATATTCATAAGTGTCTGTAAACCATGGAGATTTTAGTCGACACAGTGACCCAGCCTCTTGAAAGGTTACGCAAATCGTTTCGTAACACAATGATGTGCCTTACTTGACAATATCTGTCCATCTTAAGGCCAAAGATGATATCACAAAATTGTACTTTATGCATACGTACTAAAGGCTTGGATTTGAGGAGCTGTAGTGGTCTATGCTTGAGACTGAAGCACACATGTCTTCTTGCAGAGTGCACTCAAGTCAACAGTTATGGTGGCGCAACAGCGAGTGAAATCGAAAAAGTCCCAATGTCAATCGTAATTAAAGAGAGGACCTATGTAAAATAGACACGCAACAAAATTTTGTATCTTGAAAAGGCAGATACAGGCACGATTGCGCTAATGTGTTTCGATGGAAGGAATGGACAGAAGGGTATGAATGCCGGTGAAACTACAAGATGCTTCATCGCAATGTCATAATTTTTTCACCACTTTGCTGACATAGAAAATGTTTTGCAGTTTTTAGGGTTATCTGTCACTTTTCTTGTCCGTTTGTCTTTCTGACTGAAATCAATAAATCAGTTGATTTTATGGCGGATATCTTAATGAATACTAAACCCTAATAAATATATTATAATTTTCCTCATTTTACGATGATCGTTCTGATAAAATTTATTTAGTAAAACATGTCACAGAACGAAGAGTTGGGCACCAAAAATTCTCCGTGTTACGAAGGTTGGCGCAAACGTGGTCTCAGTGAGGCCGTATTTATATTGAACTTAATATGTTATTATATTCAGAATAAATTGGAGTTGTGATTTGTTTTAACATAATTATCTAGTTAATGATACTGACTATTAGTTTTTGAAGTCCTTGTTAAAGGTCAATAATTAAAACGTATGATAATTGAAAGATATTATAATCAATTAATTTAAATAATTTTTCAAATACTAGCGTATGCTGCGTTTAGTTAGTATCGCTCAAGCGAACGTCGGTTATGCCACGATAACAAAGAAAACTATTCTGTCAAAAAAACAAAGTAGCTGTTTTAGATCATTTGTCACTTCGCCACTAATTACTAAACGCTACCCAAACGATAGTCATTGGCCAGTCAGCTATATAATCAAGGCAAGCGTTAATTAAATGAGTAAGAGTATGAGTAATAAGAGTCTTGATATTGAGTAATTTTAGATGTATGTAGGTGATACTTTAAATTATCTTATCATTAATACATAACCATAATACATACATAGCCATAATAGACGGCTCCGTGACTTAGTTGGTAGTAGACCTGCCTTCGAAGCGAGGGGCCCCGGGTTCGATTCCCGGCCGGGGCACACTTTGTGTGGTGAGCATGAAGTTTGTTCTCGGGTCTTGGGTGTTTGTCTTGTGTTTCTGTGTTTGTCCATGCCATCTGCGACACAGGGAATCCTAGTGCAGAGGTATGAGTGTGTAAACGTTTATTATTTATTATTATAATTTGTAGAGTTGAACTCTACCCAACCCGTCAAATTGTGGAGTCAACCTAAAAACTCGCTACGATTTTTATATAGGATAAATCTGTCGGGTTCTGATGAATCAAGACAACTTATACTAAAAAATCTAAACATTTTTATATATCCATATCCATTGAATTCTTAACAAAAAATACTTATTACTAATTGAAGCGGTTGTTAAATCTTTTATTCCGCCTATAACAACAGCAATATGACCTCAAAAGTAACCAAGTAAAGTAACCTTACCTACTATTTAATCAGTGTTTAGAATTGCGACATAACAACACTATCAGTATGGCATGTAATTAATACCTATACTTCAATTTAATATTAAATTATGAATATGTCAAATATGTGGTTAAAGTGAAATCAAATTTTATATTAAACTAGCTGCGCCCCGCGGTTTCACCCTCATAGTTCCCGTTCCCGTGGAGAATACGGGGATAAATTGATTTTATTTTTTCGTTAATTTTCCAATGTTTTTAATAGTTATTCTGCTATTCGGGACGGAAACAAATCCAACAAATCAAAAACCATGGCAATCGGTCCAGCCGTTCTCGAGTTATAAGTGTTGTAACAAACACGACTTTCTTTTATATATATAGATATACAATAGATTAATATTATATTATAAATGCGAATGTGTTGTTTGTCTATTCAAATCGTAAATACTCAAATAATCATCATAAAATTTTGTCAGGGAAAAAATAAACAAGTCGTCAGAGGAACATAGGGTCTGTTCCTTTAGGCTTTGTCTCCAAGCCAAATAGGAGCCTATCCTCTAAGGCCGTAGTGGCAGGCGACGGGGTCACAGATCTGCCCCGTCACAGGCGGACCTAGGGCGTCTAGACTCGAGGTAGACACTGACACACTTTCGCTGGCCTGGTCTCCGAGGTGGATGCGACGCGCCATATGTCCTGGTGTGTCGCAAACAGAGGAGTGGCACCCGATGCCAAAACGAGAAATGTTGGTGGTGCTGATGGGCGAGAATACAATGTTTTAATGCGTTATTACCATCTAGTCCAACATAACCGCTCTGTCTCCTCGTGGCAGAGCGGTATGTGCGTGCATTTCTCCACAAAAATTGTCCAAAAGGACGAAAGCTTCGTGTGGCTATAATTGCTTTTATTTTGGGCTAGATCCTCGCCTCGTACCTAACCATCAACCTGATAACCACCTTCAGTCGATGCTATTAATGAAAGAAAGAAAGAAGAAAGTAAAGATGATTTATTACCTGAACTTATGCTAGAACTAAACTAATTTTACAAAAAAATATACTTTATTACACTGAATATTTTCTATCAGTCACATTTCAATTGATGGATACAGTGAAATCGTCTTGTTGCAGTGTATAACCCGGGTCTATCTTCCCGGATACTACAGTTTATGGTGCCAGAAAATCATCAAAGAAGATACGCCGTTAGAGAGGGTAGTCGTCAGTCGAGTGTGGCTTTACTACATGATTAAAGTTATCGACCTTATGGACACGGTGAGCATCGCCGAAGCTGTTTTTTTTTTAATTTTAATTAGGTTTTGTTTTTTGGTTATACTACCAAACATTGTTAGTGATATGTCACGGTAGTTGTTGTTTTCAACCGACTTCCGGACCTCAGTTACCTCAGTTCTCCGTTATATAAAAACCGATTTTTAAATTATTTTTTTGTTTGAAATTTCTTTCAATTTGTTCCCGTTACTTTTTTATCAAAATCGGTTAAGTGTTTTAGTTTTTAAATAAAGTCGCATCGCGTTGCACTGTACTATGCGACGGGGATGTTATTCATGATTTAGGATTGATGTTGCCTGAGTTGAAAAACTAGTAGCCCTATCAGGCTCGGTCTACCCTATCGGGGAAATAGGCGTAGATCTATGCTTGTATGTACTATCAAAGAGTCAAAATCTGTCTGTTTAATCGGCTATATTTTTTAAATCATAAATTATTTCGAGCTCTAAATTTCACAGAATAATGGTACTTAAATAAATAACTTGTTAGATGGTTTCATTATTACATAAAGCATTAGGGTATTTAGGGTCCCAAACGTTAGGTGTTAAGCATACAATTTGTTCTCGGGTGATGAATGTTTATGTTATATCTGTGTTTATGCCACCTGGGACACAAGGTATTGTAGTATGTTATGAGCATGTGTAAGATTTTTTTTTTAAATAATGTAGTATCCGTGACTATTTGTAGGAATATAATTAATTATGTGTAATGCAGGTTTTCTTCGTGCTGAGGAAGAAATTCAACCAAGTGTCCTTTCTACACGTTTACCATCACATAGGAATGTGCTTGCTTGGATTTGTCGGGACCAAATATGTACCAGGTATGTACTTATTAATAACCTTTGTATATACAACAAATACACCACAACAAACGTCCAAATCAGGAATTGGTGACATGTGTCAAACATGACATATTGCGAAAGGCATTCATTTTCCTCATTCCTAGTTTCATACACTTCTATTTTTGGCATCTGGGACTTCTCTGCCCGTAATTTTGCCTTTAACGATATTTTTGGCAAGATTTTTATTGATAAATTAGTAATTAAAGTGACGAAACGAGCCGAACGTCCACCTGATGTCACCACCGCCCATAGCAACTGCAATACGACTTAGGTCCTCCCCGACCGAAGTATGAGAAGAACCAAGTCGCACCCCGTCGCGCCCATCACCCGAGACGGGAATGTCATGTCTTATGCGCATGTGATTTCACCGCCACCCACAGCCTTCCACTGGAACACAGCTATGCGAGTGCACCACTGCTTGACGGTAGATTAACAGGTGTGGAGGCAGTACTTCTCCGGGCGAACTTGGTATAAGTTCTATTGCTACTGTTACTGTTGTTGCTCTTTTATCACCACCCAGGAAATAGGTGTGGGGATTCTGAGGGTATTCAGCTAAGGACGCGAGCAACTAGACCCAAAAAATATTTTATTGCCTGTAATAAATCATACTCGGTGCTTTAGGTGATGCCTAATTGATTTAAGCTAATTTAGTGCGTAAGGCGCAAGCTTTACAGCTTACGGCGCTTAAATATTGAGATTATTTTTTGTAGATATACCTAAAATACACAAAAATGTCCACATTCATTAATAACTACAATAAATAGTATCATATAATTAAACACTCTTTAAACAAACAAACGTAATAACTGAAGACTATTAGTTCCACAAACACTAAAACATTTATCAAAAACAAACATTAATTATGTCCTAATTGTAGATTGGGACATAATCTATAAGTTATTTGAATGTTGTCTGCTGGCCCGTTTATATGGAGGTCAGTGACTGCAGAATATAAAAATCATAGAACCTTGAGTTTTATAAAGAAATGTCAGTTTGAGCAATGATCGCGTGCTGCAATGGAAACCAAACCAATCAAGGACCTGTTTTCTACTGCATGCAACATCCTCCGGCTATAAAACAAATACCGGAATGATTAAGAACTTCTTTATTGTTTTTTGTTGCCATCCTACAAATATGAATCCAGATTTTTGGATATTTCAATGGATGTTTGTGTGTTTGATACCTTCACGTTAAAACTTTAAAATTTTATATTGTAATAATACACTTTTTTTAGTAAGCCTACAACATCTACCTGACAAATGGTCAAATACTGATCGTAAATAACATAACCTAATTGTTTTTTTTTCAGGCGGCCACGGCATCATGCTTGGATTCATCAACTCTATTGTACACGCGGTGATGTATTCATACTACCTGATCTCCATAGTACGACCGCAGTGGGTGCGCCAGTGGTGGAAGAAATACATCACGCAACTGCAGATTGTAAGTTAATTAGACTGACTTACCAGAATCGGTTCAATGGTTTGTTATTTAAATGAAAATAACTAAAAAAATATGTCACACACAAAAAGAAAAACAAGTATTAAGTATTCTATGAGTTTACTGATTCCCACAGTACAATCTATGCTCAGTTTGGGGCTGAGGGTGGTGTGTGAAATGTCCATGAATATATATTTTTTTATGTTTGTACGTACGTAATGGAATTTTCCGGTAATTTTAAGTCCTAATAACCGCACAAGCAATTCTGGGCTGTTTAGAAAAACAGTAGTTATTTTAGGAACAAAGGACGAGTTCACATTGATAAAAACCGTAAACAGGAAGTAAAAGTTACCGCATGACCAGATAATAGTCACTAGCAGGATTTATTCTATTTACGTGTTATTAATTACACACACCATTACAAAAAAATAAACATACTTATCTAAAATTTTTTACAAAATATATATAACACAATAGAACTAGCACTGAATTATATATTCATTAAGTAAGTATACGAAAGTTGGATGGAAGGGAAGAGAAGAAGATCACAGAAATGTTCTGGTAGATGGATTGTGTAACGGATGACATGAAAGAGGGAAACGAGTAAATGATTATATAGCGGCTGATAGAGAAGTGTGGAAGTAAAAGACTGCGCCGATCCTAAATAAATATAAAAATGGGCAAGAAGATGATAATGATGATGAACAGTGCTGGGTCCATTGTTATCATCAGGACTGCTCTGTGTCGCAAAAGACCTAGATATCCAACTGCCACGCTCTTAATTCATCTTGCATCTAGATGAAGAGCCACCTTGACAGAATCCTCATTTAGCATAAGATGAGATCGCGATTGAGAAAACTATCACCACTGAAACTAAAAATGTATAGAAGAATTTATTGACGATCTATCATGATAATGCTTGCGTCTGTGAGCAGACTGTTAGCAATTTTTTTTTATTTGAATAAGTGACGGAACGAGCTGAGGGCCCATGACAACAGTAATGCGTGCGACTCAGTATACAATATAAAAAGAATATTGCTAAATCGTTAAAATAAAGATACTTAATGCAGGAATTTCGCATAAAAACAATCTACTTTAATATATATTTAGAGGTACCTACGTAATGAAATAATTTATCAGTGATTGACCTATGGATTGGTTTATTCCACTAACCTCAAACAATTGTGTTACATTAAAATCAGTTAACTAATTAGAATAACTAGGCATTTAACTGTACCGAACATACTTCTAAATAGCGTACAAAAATACCCAAGTGTTTGACCGCTTTCTAGCGGTACAGGTAATTGGCGACCCCCGCCCATGACAACAGTAATGCGACGCAGTATAAGATTTGGATCTTACACTGAGTCGCACTCATCCTGCTGCGTCCGTCACCCGAGACGGGGATGATACGTCTCATGTGCATGTGATTTCACCGGCACCCACACCTTCCACCGGAACATAGTAATGCGAGCACTACTGCTTGGCGGCAGATTCCAGCTGTGGTGGCAGTACCTCTCCGGACGAACTTGGCACAAGTACTACTGCTACTTTTGGTTGCTCCTTTAGCACCACCCAGGGGGTACGTGTAGGTAATCAAAGGGTATACACCTACGGAAGCGAGCAACTGGACCACCCCATAAGTAGGACTTTTTATAAGTAGAACTTGATGACTCGTTCCAAATTCAAACTTCAAACAGCGTATATGCTCCATTTAAGCCGCAGTGTATTTTGACTCTCGCAAGGGAATCAAATCCTTTATGGTACTTCCCGTTGACCTAGAACAACAATGTCATGTGACACAAGAAAAGGAATAAATCCGAAAACCGTGAATGAATATTTAAATAAGAAAACAAAAAAACATGTCCAATTTACACGTTTACCTAAAAGTTAGTGCGGACCCCTCGGTGCGCTAAGCCAACTCGGCAATGGCTGTTTTTACATACAAGCTTATTAGATGCTGAACAAACTTAAATGTGTACTGTTAACAACAATAAACTTTCTTTATTTTATTTCACAGCTTCAATTTCTGCTGCTCATCCTGCACTTCGGCCACGTATTGTTCGAGCCTTCGTGCGAATACCCAAAGTGGGTATCCTTCATGTTCCTACCCCACAACATCTTCATTTTATTTTTATTCTCAGACTTTTATATCAAAACATACATTTTAAAGAAAAAGAAAGACAACGTAAAAAGTAGTTAGGTATTTAGAATAAGTTATTATTAAAATTGTAAAGTAGAATTAAGATAAATAAATAACTATTTTAACATTACATGTCCTAATTAAATTTCCCTTGAACGAAAGATGAGAATAAACGAAAGTACCCACACTTTCGTTTATTCTCGAATTCGGCGAACACATTAGAAACATAAAATGACAATGACATTAGAATTTAGTCTTGACTTAATGTCATTATGATAGATTCCCAAAAAAAAACAGTGCTGCTAACTTAGCGCTTTGAGCGTTAAAATTAGCTTTCCCACAGGCAAAAGAAAAAAACCAATTGAGGCATTTCAAACATTTTGCGAAAATAGTATGGATCACTTTAGTTGCATGTATCTATGTAACTATGAACGGTTGTATAGTTGTTGGTCTTTTTATCGACGCGCTAGAGAATAATTTTGGCACTTAATATACATTTCACCACCATTCCAAAACACCAAATATTCCGTCAAATTATGAGCTCACTGTACTGTCATAGATATAATTAAAACTACAAAATTATTTTTTCCTTCAATATAAAACTAACAACATTGCAAAACATTTTATTGCTTGAATATAATTAAATCTGGCGATCTATTTGTCATTTTTCAAGCTGTTGAAATGCGATCCCAAGATCCACTGACAAATGTAACTTTAAGTTAAATTGGTGTGCGATATCCTTAACCCTCTATTTTGCATTGAACAATCAATTTTAAGAGGTTGACTAATACCGAGCAACCCTGCACCCAGGGTTGCTCGGTATTAATCAAGGATTGACATCTCTACCACACTCTCTTATTTAGCTTAGAAAACGGCTTAAAATCAGTATGGTGACTATGAGGTTCATTAGGTTTTTAGGGAAGAAGTTTCGGAAGACTGGCAACAAGCGTGTGATACCATACCAGACACATCAAAACACCAATGCTACAGAAACTACTTGTGGGTTTTTGATGGCCAGCACCATTGCCATACCATTAGGTTAGGATTAGCAAATGTTCTTTATTAAAATATATTTAGTTTTTCAATATGAACGCTACGGCTTACAAACTACGATAAATCTTCAGTATTTAGTCAGCTTGAAAGGAAGAGACATAAAGCTTTGCTATTGACGTTCTAGCGCTTCCAAAGGTCTTGTGCATCGTATTTTACCTGAAAGAGTTGGCAGCTTTGTGCAAATGTCAAAAATGTGCAAAATAAGTCAATGTGATGTGAATTATTAATGCACTCGTGATTTATCTAACACAAATTAAGTTTTTCGGTACTTGATCAATACAGGATCACTTACTGATTCATAGCCATACCAAGGAAACGATGACTGAGACACCTAAAATTCCAAAACCAGGAGAAGCGGCTCTCCAAAACATGAAGCTGTTGAAATGTGAGAGCTCAGTATTCAAGGTTCCAAAAGTACCTAAACAGAAGATTATAAAGAAAGCAAAGGCACTAGACGAAGAACTATACGTACAAGTAAGTAATATTGCAAGTGTATAGTAATTCTTCCACTGAAGTTAAGCCCTAGAGGAAGTCACTACGACTATGTCAATCGGGCTGCTTAAAAATAAACAACAATTTACTTGAGACCTTCGCCATTTACAATACACATAACTGATTTAAAAATCGAAAAATCCGACTTTAATACTTCAATCGCAAAATAGGGGATTTGGCGCCCTTACGGGTAAAAATTTTCTTTAGAACAACCTATCAATTAAAAGAAAATCATTAAAATCAATCTATAATTTGAGAACCTCCCATATTTTTAAGTTGCTGAACAATACTGTTAATTCAAACATCACAAAAAGTTGCCATTGAGGAAAGTAATTGTAAATAAATTTATTTCTGATAGTTGTCTAAATATACTATTCTTGGTGACTGTGATAATGACCCTTGACCTATTTAGCTGCTATAGCACACATCATACAACTTTTCATGGTCTTATAATAACATGAGTGCACCACTGCTTGGCAGTAGACTACCAGGTGTTTGCCAAACATGTTTGTAGCTTACCGGTAATAATCTCACTGTTGGATGTTTCAGAGCATAGCAAAGATAATTCAGCGGGACTTCTTCCCTGACATAGAGAAGCTTCATGCACAGAATGAGTTTCTGGAGGCTACTGAGAACAAGAATTTGACACGACTCAGGGAAATTGCTAGAAAGTATAGTGGGAACAGACCGCCTACAGAGCCCTGTATGTACTAAATGTATTTCTTTTGCCTATTCTGCCATTTTCTATATTTTTATATTATTAATTCAACAGCTTTTTAATTTTAGCAAATTTCATGCAAAATTGTGAAAGGTCTTAGTACTCATCATGTGCTTACATGCTTGTACATAATAAGTATATGTAACCCTGTTAGGCTGTAGCATCATAGATAGGTAGATGGTGTCTATGTTTGAAACAATTTTAAATTAACATATGTTAACAGACCTTACAAGTAATAGTACATATCTTCATCTTAGAAGAAGAACAGTTAAATCTAAAAAGGTATTCATAATAGATACTTAGATTCACAAACAATATTTGAACCTTATTGAATAAATGAGTTTGAGTTTATTGCTTTTAAATATTGTTGTATGAAACTAAAACTTTTTCTTTTTGTTATGCAGTGTAAAAAAACCTAAAGAGTTATTTGTAATACCATAAGTGTATGGTATCTTTGTCCTAATTTATTCAGTGATAAAATAATAAGTATATAAATAGATGTTTCACATAAAGCCACCTGGCCCCAAATTAAGCATAACACTATGGGAACTAGAATGCTGACGGAAAAAAAATAACATAACATTACTTACTTTTACCTTTACAGTACTTTCTTTTACTTTTACAGTACTTTTTACCAGAACAGATACCCAGATAAATAAACATCAATGTTTATCACACAAATGCTTATCCTTAAAGTGCAAATAGAACTGCAAGAAAATATTAACAGTGATTTTAGGTTAAAATGTTAAAACCTTTTCTTTTTGTTTCAGATAACTCCCCAGCCACATTTGACACACCAGATATCAACCATCCATATTCTCCCCTACATCCGTCCCGAGGACAGAAATCAGACAGTCCCAATACAGTCAAAACAAAGCCCAAAGATATCACTGATAACCAGAGCTTAGGTGAGTGATTAATTAACTTGTTCCACTTATAGAACAAAAAAGTATTACAGTTTATTCATCATGTTTGAAAAGCAGTTTCTATCGAATTTTGAATGTTATTTGGACTGATGTTAGTATGACTGCAAGAATTTTCATTTTGAACTGTACTATACTGAACTGAACTGTATGGCTCGTTTGATAGTAGCTCTGACTTCTGCCCTTTAGGTTGTAGGTTTGATTCCCACCCTTGACAAACATATGTGCGAAGAACATAGATGTTGTTTGAGGATAAGGATTCTGTCCCCGTGATCTGATCCCCGTAGTCCAGGAGCTAGGCCTACTTTTGAGCTATGAGAGATGGCTCTGTTAAATGTTCACAAATATTTATTATTTATGATTGTTGCAGATTCATTCCTGGCCAATCACACAAGTGAAGACAATGCGAGCTACGACCGCGTAATAGCGCTTGAAGACAAGAAGCGAGCCAACAAGTTGGCGCCTCAGTTGGAGGCAGAGGTGCGGTCGCGGGAACTGGCCGATGCGGGCTTAGCTTTACCTTCTATAGAGCAGCAAGCGGACCAGACAGAGCGCCCACATGAGGTATGCATTTTAGAAGATCCTAGATAAAAAAAATCGTGAAATATTTAGGAAAGCATTAGTCAAATAGGTGTTTCGTGATTGTTCTTCCCCATGGAGGGTCGGATAAGATTTGAACAGGCGCCATACTAATAAAAAAGAGTGACCTTGTAGTTAAATATTTATTTTTAAAATATGACATTGTCAAGTAGTTTATGAAAGTTTATTAACTTCCTATAAGTCAATAAATTTCCTTAAATACAAATATATCATTCAATATATCATATATCATTGTTACTCCTTCATGCCTCAATGGCTGAACGGATTTGGACGAAATTTGTTAAGAGGGTAGCCCATACCTGGATTAACACATAATACATTAAACAGTCTTATCAGCTTGATGTTTTGGATTCCCGAACATATTTAATACGTTGAAACTTAAACCAATGACATTTATTTTCAGCTGGACACATGGCGGTACACAGCTCGTAACCACATAATGTACGTGCCGGACCGAGCCGCCTCCCAGCGGCCGCCGCCCAAACCCCAGCTCATCCACCACAACACTAGGCTCAAGGCGGAACCCTTCGACCACGCCAAGAGCAAGGAGGCCATCTCGGCTATCGCCAGAAGCCAGGTATGTACTAGCTGGAGTCGATGACCTCTTGTACTACAGACCAGGCTCAAGGCGGAACCATTCGACCACGTCAACAGCAAGGAGGCCATCTCGGCTATCACCAGAAGCCAGGTATGTACTAGCTAGAGTCAATAACCTCTTGCTGGTATGTACTAACTGGAGTCAATGACCTCTTGGACAGTACTCTTGTACAGACCAGGCTCAAGACGGAACCCTTCGACTACGTCTGTCTGTCTGTTTGTTTTGACGCGACTTTCACTGGCAGGTACCTGATGTTATAAGAAGTAACATACGCTTCTTATATTCCAGAAAAATAATTATTGGCCTGCGCAAAAAATTGATAAATTGCGCGCGGACGGAAACAGCTAGTTTAGTCATAACAATAAGTTTTTATTGAATTTCTACAATCTGCTCTCCATGGTATTAAATATATATTATTAACTCCTTCAGGATGCTACTGTGACGGGGAAGATTGGCGTAGACGGTTCCAGCGTGACAACGGAGAAAGACAGCACCGAATACGGCTTCGTCGGCACGCCGTCGCCCCGTCCCGGAGCCGGGCCGGACCAGTCGCCGCTCATGACGTGGGGAGAGATCGAGGGCACGCCCTTCCGATTGGACGGCGGAGATACACCACTGCCGGCGTAAGTTATAACCGATATGTGGAACTTTTTAGGAAAATGTAAAAACACCCGACTCCATGGAAACGAAACTAAAAATCCCGACTCGATATAATGATGACCTTGAAAGACGTGTGATATCTACCAATCCGGATTACGCTCCCGTGACAGATTAAAGCCTATTCACTCTCAATTAACAAGAGTAGACCGGTACCTGCAGTGGAAACATTGCCTCTAATGCAGGCTATTGGAAGCTGGTACGGAAAATTTAAATGTATGTGTGAAGATTAAAAAAGCCACAAAACCCAGTTGTTTTTTCCAATTTTACAATGTGTTGTGCTAACTTGGTTCCATGCTATAACACAGGGATTGCTAATGCAGGAGTATGAGCGTTTAAACGTTTTGTTTGTTCGCAGTGTGGGTGCGGGGGCCGCGTACCATATGCTGGAGGGAGGTGTCCGGGAACGCATCGCGTTGCAGCTCGCAGAACAAGTGGCCAAGCGCAGGCGACCTACGACGCCCCGCGTCGCACCTTCCACTCCCAGGTACACCTCCCTGAGATTGTAGTGGCCCAGGGGCACGCCGACTTTCAATTCGAAGGTCGATGGTTCAAACGCGATGCGTCTTAAGTCTACTAAGACTATGGGAGGGGAGTCGAATTGCTGTTGTTTATGGGCGACGATAATCACTTAACATCAGATGGACCATCAGCTCGTCCTGTCACTTTGCGTAAGAAAAATATTGTACTCACAATGTAAAAATTAGTTTCAGAAGCAACACGGAACGGCTGGCAAGCATGTCGCCGGCGGCTCGAAAGTTGGCAGCGAAGCACCTCCTATCTCCCCGCTTGAGGCTCACCCCCAACGACATGGGGATACACCACGCGTCGCCCAAGAGGACCCCTAACAGAGTCGTGACACCCAACGGGAGACGACAGGGGTCCACCACCCCCAAGAGGTCCAGTGGAAGTGAAGGCTCTGAGAATATTACCGACAACCTATTGCAAATTAACCTGGCTAAACGGACTAGGGTCACAGCGGCTGAGTTTTTTAAAGATTAACTCTGGTATGATCGACAGAATGTGATGACTCGATTCAAGGATTTTTATTTCACTCATAAAATGTCCAATTAAGTAATTTTAACCTGAGAATTTTCCAGGTCAAAGGACTAGGAGAAAACGAATTGAGTTTTTAAAGGAATGAGTGTATTTTTATGCACGAAAATGTTTTCTTGCTAATCGATTCCCGGATAACCAATCTCAAATGTTAAAAAGAAAGAGTTCGACCAGAGGAACTGAATTTGTCTTGCTAGAGGAATAGGAGGAAACTGACTGATTTTTTAAGGCATAAGTGTTTTTTCATTCTTGATAGAGTGTATTTTGCTAGCTCAATCCCCAGATTAATATTTCACTGATGAAATGTCCAAAAAGGGACCTTAACTTCAGAAGACCGGGGTAGACTAGTGAAATTGATTGGCTTAATGTTGTAGGGGGGAGAAGTCTGAACTTTTTAAGGAGTGAGTGGTATGCAGAAGAAACTATGAACTTATTTTGAAAATTCAATTCCCAGCTTAATGTTTCAGTATCCAATAAATGGACTAAACTTAAAAAGACTGGCTGACCATTGAACTGAAATTAAAGGACTGGAAGATAAGCGGTTGCCTTTTTAAAAATTGATGTGGTAAATATTCCAGGAGGGCACTGGTTTCGAGCAACTGAGATGTGAATTCACACGTTCGATTCTAATGTTTGCATTATCTTCAAAATATTTTTGTGAGGATGTGTTTCAGACAACGGTGAGAGGTTTTAAAGTGACTTAATACGTCCGCGTCACGTGTCGTTCGATCGCCAGAAATGTCATAAAACTCGGACTTGGAGTACATAGCCTTACATACTAGTTGAAGTGAAATGCACAATATTAATAAAATGTTAAACAATGTATGTTACTTAACTATTTATAAAGTAGTAGGATTAAACATGTTATGTTAAGGAGATTTCGTCTGAGAGTTATTGGAACGTAATTATAAAGTACTTAGGTTTCATAAACAAAGTGTAAAGATATTTATTTAAGCCCCACAATGTCTGTTCTGTATTTTTCACTGAATCCGTATTATGGCGTAAAATTACATGCGCATGAGACGGTACATCTCCGACTTAAAGTGATAAGTCGCAAGGGACTTATTTATTTATTAAAAACCACCAAAATTACATGTACTTAATTATTAAAATTATATAAAATCTAGGGAATATAGCCATAACATGCGCATAATATAGATAAAAAATATTGTATCTTTAAAAATTATGTTTATAGTTTGGCTAGGAACAAGATTATTAATTAAATTCTATCTGCAAGACTTGCATTACATCATGGCGAAGAAATGGCAGTCTCCAAAACTCATTGACAACAAGAAATTTATCATTTGTTATATCTTTGAATATGATTAGAAGTCATTTAATAATAAACCCTAGAAATTGAAGGCAATAAAAAGTGATATAATAACCTAGATGTCTTGTATGTTTTATGAGGATGCAAGTGAGTGGAGTGCCGCAGCAAGCGAGAAGGAATTTGTCAGTAGGGCAGGACCGGAGTTGGTTTACTGTTGTTTGTGGGTGTCAGTCACCACTTAACATCAGGTGGGCTGCCATCTCATCCTGTGACATTAGTAAAAACTCCACTTGATTGTATGCTAGGTGAGTTGAGCTATTGTTAGACTGTTTGATGGGTCTTCACATAGCTCAACTGGTATTATACAATACATATAATATTTAAACTCTTGTTAATTTTAAAGGAATTTATTGCAAGTTTAATAGTATATTACAATATACATTTTGTTCATAGTGTCAACTTGAATCATTATCAGGTATTTTGCAAATATATACAACATAATATGATGCATTATTTGTCATTCACAATTACATTATAGTAGGGGTTTATTGCAAATTTAATAATAAATTATATAATACATTTTATTCATAGCGTCAACTTAAATCTTTATCAGGTTTATTGCAAATATATGAAACATAATATGATGCATTATTTTTTCATTTACAATCACATTATAGGAAACCATAATATTTTATCAATTATGCTACCTACAAGCGTGAAAGATAACCCACCTCAACAGATTTGTTAGTAACTACTACTATAGTAGACAATTTTAAATTCAATCAATAATAATTTGCCTTCTATTAATCGTAATGTGTCAACCCGTAATTAAGTGATGTCGTAAAGCAGTGTATTAAAATAATAAAAATAAATGATTCTGATACCACTATCAAATATTGGTTAAGTCAGTATGTATACTTTTTTATACTTAGTTAATGTGATCACAGGCATGATATTTAAAAAAAATGCCAATGTGAAAAATATGAATATATGTATCACTATTTAACCCTGTACAGCTATTGGCCCTCTTTAATGATATAAAACATCTGAATATCCTAACGGGGCTTTCTATATCGAAATATCTACAAAAAAATATGTTAAAAACACCGTTCTATCAAGATTTAGAATCATGTTTGACATTTCATAAACCATGTTAAGAGGAAATGACTTATGTCATTCCCGCTCTAAAACTATTTTGGTGTTTGAATTTAGAACACCAATATATTCGACCTCAATCTCTATCATAGACAACCTCCTTGCGCAAAAAATACTCGATACAAACTCCTTTCGACACTTTTTGAAAAATAGTTTTTGGTCTACTCCTACACCAATATTAAATAGGTAACAACTTATTTGCATATATCTAATCTCTGGGGCAAAAATGGTGTAATCTCTGGAACTAATTTACTACTACAGAAATTAAATACTTTAAAGAAGTAATCATTCATCAGAAGACAATGATCGTAACTTATGTAACCTTTTAACAAATTATGTTCATAATTAACAATACTCATTTGTAACGTAACATTGCCTTAAAGATAATAATTCTTATTATGGACTAAATATTGTATGTTGGAGAATTAACAACATTATCTTAGTGAAGCTATTGAAACGCTCAATATTCCTATACTAATTTGTACATAATAGCTTCAAACCACAACCAATAAAAATGTTTATCTTTATATGCCCCTAGTAATAAATCTTAATTTCGTGTGAATTCTTAGAAAATCATCGAAACGTCTGTTTTTACAGTACATTACGTATAAGATCAAGTCTTATTGCTTAGATTTCTATCTGTTCCAAACCAAACCAACCAGTCAATACTAGTGACTTGACGTCAAAAGTCCAGACGAAACCCTCATCAGCTGTGACTACGCTGGAATAGGTCTTAGAGGCCATGCCTACAATCGATTCCTACCAAAACAGGATAAATATCTTCTCGTACCATTTCGTCTCAGGAGCACCTTTAAATTCCGAGTTGAGTTTTGGCTTCGTCTCGTCCTTGGGGTCTTCCTCGAACATGTTGACCATAGACTGTTTGATTCCGTACCTAAAGAACGCCAGATACGGGAAGTATCGCATGAGGAATAGGCTGAATTTGAAATTAGCGTTGAAATACAACCTGCCTAAGTACGATGTATATAGACAGATGTACAGATACGTCATGTAGATCTTTACTCTTGACTTGAAGTTGAGTTGTTTGTATTGGGGGGACGATTCGACGGTGGTGTAGTCTTTGTAGAATAATTTTCTAGGGCTTCGGTCCGGTAAGCCGTCGATCGGTGTCTTCTCTATCAAAGTTGATATGCTTACACCTGAAACGAGAATTGTTCATCATTATAGTCTGGTCTTCACTGGCCTCGCAGCACAGCCTTGTCTGGGAGTTAATACGCATTATAAAGCACTAGCTGCGCCCCGCGGTTACTCGCGGTTGGACTTCCTACGGGCACCGTAAATTTTCCGGGATAAAAAGTAGCCTATGTGCTATTCCAGACTATAATCTATCTATGTGTCATATTACAAAGAAAAAATCTATGTCACGTCCATTTTCTAAGTTCTACCGAATCAGACGATCGACTCGCGATTAATTGAAAGCATTCGCCTCTGTCTATTTCATACAATCTAAACAAGACAAATATTTAAAGTTCTCAAAAACGATTTCAGTTTGTTGCCAATAGAATCTTCGCCAATGACATTTGAAGGGCATTTTTGGCTCAAACCAAATAATTATAAGTATCTAGAGGTATTATAGTTTGGTGTAAAAATCGCCAAATTTTCCAGGCTTAGATATATAAGATAGAATCTGATGCAATACAAAAATATTAACATTTAATCGATAAACTGGTAGATACCATATCTACGGGGAATAGCTTGAGTTGATTGTATTTATTTTCATATCACGCTTACCTTTTTAAGCGATGGTGTTCCAATCGCTAGTGAATCTACGCTCGTAGGTTCGAGTCCCACTATAAACCTGACCTTTCGGCGTAAATGAAACCGTCTTGAGGAAACCATCTGTGGTGTCTGATCTGAGGTCTTTAGTGGTGGAAACTACCCTAGTTTCCGATCAAAGCGTTGGGAACTACCCTAGTTTCCGATCAAAGCGTTGGGAACTACCCTAGTTTCCGATCAAAGCGTTGGGAACTACCCTAGTTTCCGATCAAAGCGTTGCGTGATGGAACCTTTGGCTAAGTAATTGCTTAACACCAGAAATTCGATTACATAACTTTGCTTCAATCAATTTAAATCACGCACAAATAATGGCATAATTTACAATCATTTTAGTGGTCAAAGTTATATCATCACCGCACTCAGACGAAGTCGAGCAACCCTGTAAGTAATTAATATTGGGAGCCTATACAAAGTCCTCGACGAAGAAGAAATAAATCATATTGTATGTCGTTACTAACGTACCGGTGTCAAGAGATTTCCCTCCCAGCTGTTCCTTCAGTTTCCTCTGCAGTTGTATCCTGTCTTGCTCCGTGTATATATACCCGGGGACATCGGCTAGGTACCGGCACCACCACAAGTTGCCTTCCACGTCGATTGTGGGATTCACGCACCACAGACCATCAAGCATTACGCGCGCGGAATGCTCGAAATATTCTGGAACGTTCTCTAGGCAGGGCGTGAAGATACGCTCTTGTAAGATTTTGCACGCTTGGCGGGTTTCCTCTATAGACTTTTGGCAAATGTTGTACCTGAAACGGAATAGAATTTCTCTAAATTCAAATTCATAGTTATATTCTGCTCATCATTGGATCCACGAATACGAAATCCAGCTTCATACAATTGTTAATTGCAAAAATATTCCTTCAATAATTCCAGGACATTTATTTATGTATGTGTGTATGTGAGTATATATATATATATATATGTTAGTTTATGGTTGGTATGTATTTATGTATTTGGAATATGTATATATAGATATGTTACAGTTAGTTATTATATATTGTCTAACTTTTCCTCTTTTTATCTGTGTACACAGTCTACCTCTTTAACCAACTCTCTCTTTCCTCAAAGGTTTGCTGGAAGAAAACTCTTTATAGGGTTAAGTTCGCCTTTGTACATAATTTTTTTTAATACCATTTTTTAAATGTGTTTTTTGTGTGTACAATAAAGAATTACAGAAATTACAGACATTTCTCTGGATTAGAAGCTATGATTTCTATTGCGTAATTGCAAAGCCCTCAAATCCTGTAAAAGTAAAACGTTATTGTACAATGCCAAAGGCATTTGCAGTGGCTTGGAGCACTGCAATGTGGTTTGGAGCAAATTAGACGACGTTCAAAAAACTGAGAGCGTGCAGAAATGTTTTTTATGGCATATGGGAATTACTAAGTTACGAAGACAGGCTAAGAACTTTAAAAATAAAAATATAACCGCTTTGAAATCGGAGCCTTCCCTTTGGAGTGACAATAACCCCAGACAGTAGGTACATGACACGCACGCAGTTAGTGCTCAATTATGGATCAATTGCTCAATTAGAAGTGATATTAAAGAAGGCAGTTACTCACTCGTCTTTCAACCCGATCATATGTCCGATGACCCTCCAGAAGTGGTTGTACCCCTCCCAATCGTCCTCGTTGTGCTGCCTTATGCCGAAAGCGTCAGGTTTTAGCACTGAGAACCCTATGAATCCGAACTGGGTGAGCGCAAGGTCTCGTTGGGAGACGATACCGATGCCTCTCGACTTGGCACTTTTGCTGGCGCGAAAGTGTCGGTTTCGGACCGCCTCCAGAGAGCGCCAGGACCTGAAGACACATGACGTGAAATTAACATCTAGAAGGTTCTAAGAGTTTCATGTCAAACTTGTATCTATCACACAAAATGGACCTAGTTGTGTTTGAATTATATTATTAGTGCATGCTGTGATCACCTCCAATTGAGGTGAGTTTTATGAAAAGTTGTTTGTTTTCATTCATTAATTCCTTTTATTAGAGATAGGCTCGTGAACAATGGCGGAGTATTAAGCATATTTCTTGTTTAATCATCCAAGTTCATCCGCAGAACTACTGCCACCATTCCCGATAGTGCGCTGCTGAGCCCTGTGTTACAGGGAGCCGAAAAATATCGGTACTGAGGAAATTACATGCGCATAATTAAAGACAGAAAAAATGGTTAAAAAACTTGTAACCATAAGCTAAGCTTGGTGGGAAAGGCCCCTATGGCATACAAACGCCAAACTTAAGAAATTATAATGCGAGATCTTATAGTGCACATTAATTTAAAATATGACGATTCCAAGACTCATTTTAAAAAAATTCGAACGGAAAAATATTTTTGACTTAATATATGTTTAGCAGTGGATTGATATGAGCTGTAATGACTTACATAGTGCCAGGCTTCAGATCGTGATCGAACCAGGAGACAGTGTGCAGGATCGTGGAGAGATACCGCCGGTACGCCGTGAAGGGTGAGTTGGAGCGCCGCGTTCCGATCAACACCTTCAAGATGGACGGTATCGCGAACACAGCAACCAATCCGAACAGCATCGACCCGGAAAACGCGAAGCTGTGATCGTGGTAGAACCGACGACCTCTGCCGATAGGAATAAACTATATTTAAGCAGCAGTAAAATTTTTTAGGGGTCTCTGTTGATTGCATCCGTTGAGTGAGTGCTTTGAGGTGACACAAAGGTGTCCCGCGGGTAGTGCGAAAAGCACAACCTTATTTAGCATTAGAACTTGTTCCATGTTTACAGTCTACGTAGCTCGCGGTCGCAAATACCATGGAGTCCGGGCAAAAACTGCCACCATACCTGGTAATCCACCGCCAAGCACTCGCATTCCTATTCTCGATTGAAAATGCTTGTCGATACTCGATAATCGTTGAGTACGACTACGATTACGATGATTATGAGTACGATTAATTTTAAGAATTAATAGTAATAGTAATAGTTTATTTTCCAAAAAGGTCTTAAATTATGTAGGTTCACACTATTATTTAAAGAAAAGTAAGAGTAACAAAAAAATATAATATTTTTAAATGTACCTAGTACTATGTGGTCTTTTTAAATTGTTTTCCATTAATGTCCTTGGATAGCGTTGTTTCGTTTCCATACAACACGTAATAGTCATCTTTAACGTGTTCGGCTGCGTTAAAAAACTCGCACTCTATCGGTAAAAATGTCAGACGTAAAATGACAGGCGATGATACGTTCGGAACTCTTGGGTCTTCTTGTAACTTACTGCTGTTGTTAGGAGCGTAGCTACATAACAAATGTAATCTTACTACTATTATAAATGCGAAAGTTAGTAACAACTGGCGTGATTGAGAACGACTGAACGGATCTGGGTGAAATTGTGCACAGAGATAGGGGTTAGAAGCTTTAGGACTACATCTTATATTCTGGAATAGCACTTAGATTATTCCAGAATAATATGAATGCCGGCAATAAATGTACGGTTCCCGAAGGATTAAACCGCGGCTATAAAAGTACCTACTACAAAAATGTTGCGAGGAAAATTGTTAAGAACAATAATGACATTTAAAAATGTTATTAAATTCAAACAAGTTCTTCCAAAATGAAAAATATGAAAACGCCATAACATTTAAAAGCTACGTTCATGCTACGGCAGTGTCCCGTGCTACGACGTAGCAACAAAAGTAAGCGATACCTTGTCCTGGACTAAGTTTTCGTAAAACATTCTCACTTTTTGAATAATTCCTCATCGTACCACGGAGGGAGTTTCATCTGTTGTTCGTCAGGACTCACATGATCAGAAGGCTCTTCGAATGATTCCTTGCTCATCAATCTCTCATAAAACTTCTCCACTGAAACAAAGAAATAAAAGATAAATAAAATATTATTTTGGTCACCAGTTATGCTAAGCTCAATTGCGCTTACTGGGAGACGGCAGTAGAGGACTGATGTAGGTTAATAACGATGATGTGGTAGGTACATAAGCAAAGTGCCTACCTACCATATCTATGCAATAAGTAGGTACGCGTGATCTTGTAGATTTACGGCTCCATTTTGTAGCCAAAGGCAAAGAAACTTATATTAATTAGATATTTATAGATTGTCACAGTTTTATTATTTATATTGGTGTCAAATTCTTTTTTCGTGTCAAAATTCCAATATTACCTTGTTTTTATAAAAATTGTCTTTCTTTATAGCGTTATTGGTAGCCTTATTGAGATCATCCCGGTAAATGAGCCATGGACTGCATTGGGACAGTTACAACCAGGTAAGTTGGAAGTAATGGAAAAGGTTTTTTATGTTTGTAACGCGATTTATTTGCCAATTGCGAATCAATTTCGATTATTCTTTTTTATTTTGATAGATTGAAGCCATAGAAATTTCACGAAGTAATTCCACACAAGAGCGTAAAATAGTTAAATGAAAGTATAGGAGTTGATTTACTCGTTTTCACATCAGTAAATACTGAAATAACTAAATAACATATAATTATTATGTGTCTACTCACGAATATCTATTCCCGCAAAAACATCGCAAACCACAAAAAAAAATCAACATACCACCTGCAAAATTACCATCTAAAATCCATCCGAACCAACCTTTGTTTCCCAAACAATGATGTTTTCAAATGGCATTTCAACCTTATCACATCTTCGATCGGAAGTAGAAAAACTGAAATTTACCTTTCAGTTTTTCTTGTACCAAAGTCAGTGGTTTGTAGTCATTGCTGTAGATACCGCGGTAAAAAAAATGACACGAGTAACTTTGCTAGCGTTATTGTATATTTTACATACAAGCACGTCCGATTGGGTAAGTAAACAAAACTTTGTAAAAATCCTTTCCAGAATAGGTATGTCAGAAATAATTTAACAACTTACAAGACCAGCAATACGTATTATGAAGACAACGGACAATAATGTTATGCCGAATAACAATTATTATAATCTTTGTCAATGTAATTTTACTAAAACAACAATATCGGGGCCATGTTACTTGCGTCCGTTGGTGGGTACCCTCGGTCACTACACGTTACATCCCCTTCTCAGAAAGACGGAGGCAACGCAATAAAAAATATTCTCATGGGTCTTCTCATACTGTACCGGAGACAGCGTGATGGCCCATGGGTACGCCGACTTTCAGTCTGAAGGTCGCTGGTTCAAACCAATGAGTTTTTCATTAGAATACCACGTTCTAAAGACGGTGAAGTAAAACATCGTAAGGAAACTAGCATGTCTTAGAACCAAATCTTTGTAGACTACCAATCCGGAATGGGCTGCCGTGGTAGATCACTCTCATTTATTGAGAGTAGGCTGGTGTCCCTGCTGTGGGAACATTAGATGCTGATACGGAACTGTACCGGAGTTGTTTTGTTGTTTTTTATATACAGGTATAGTAAGATACTTACTATATGCAACTATATTTATAATTATGTATATATAATATATCTTCTTTTTAAAAATATCGTTATTTTTAGGTGGCTGATTGGATGAATCCTATTCAAGAACAATAGTAAGTCAAAAAACTAAGGTGTACGCTATTTATTATAAATTAACAACCAAAGATTAGACTTGGGCTTTGGATGCCTGAAGATATATTGACATAGCAACATAGTTGTTTGTCAAAAATGGTATGGAACTTTCTAACTATATTGCTATGGTAATCTATCTCCAGTAATCTGTTAGTTGATTATAGGATTTGGCTGTTAGAGAAATGGCGTGCTGTTGTTTAGAAACCATTAGTTCGGAATCTTTTTTTATTGATTAGATATGGCTAATACTCGTATAAGCAGCTTAGTCCTATCTCAGCGAACAAATACTACGTATTTTGTAGAAGCAACAGTAATCCGACAAAGAGAACTAAAGGAAATATAGAATAAAGGAACAAAATTTTAATATATATCGAATTAAATTAATGAAATTTCTTATTGCCATATACAATCAATGAATTTTGTAATGATGCGAAAGACTAGTTTTTTTAATGAAATAAAATATCAATTGTGCTTCATGGATTAATATTATTAATAATGGATTAATATTGGACATTTTGTATTGAGTATTTTTAATAATTTTGTATTTAATATTGTAAACTCAAGTGAGTATTTCACAGTACATACAGACATAATATGTCACCTACACTACCTACCTGTGAAAAACAATAAATAATTATAATTATGATTATGATTAACAAGTTCATTTTACGAAAATGCAAATGGTTTGATCCTCAAACGCCTTAACATATCTTCACGTTATAACATAACTTACTACTAGAAAGTTACTATCACTATTAGAAAGTTTGGATGAATTTTTGTTACTAAATCATGCCAGAACGGCTGAACGCATGTGGATGAAATTTGGCACAAAGAAATATTATATTCTGGAACTACTTTACTACTTAAATAAACTTAACAAATAAGATAAGCTTAAACATGAAAACTGACTGTAAATTGACATATCTGTGTGCATGTAATGTGCCTGGGGAGTTCCTGTGACACGTTATATGCTCACGAATATGTGTACATGCATGTGTAAAATTTGACGTGTCCAAATGATACTTGAGATCTAAAGGAATAAATGAGTTTGACTTTTGACTTTTGACTTTTGACCTTCGTACTACCTAAATTCCAAAGTGACAACACCAATACAAAATTACGATTTTGTTTCTTTAGTATTTTCGGCTGTTCCTTACCTAATTTTTTTATTCCTAAATCAAATCAGTATAGAGGCAAATAAAACAAAATTCATAACAAGTTATGCTGAACTAACGCACGGCAATTGTTTTTTATTTACCTAGTGATGGCCCGTTTTCAAAGCGTTTTTGTTTGTATTACAACTGGTAATATTGAAGATGGCTCTTAGTTAGCCATATTAACATCAGCAGCCGTTTAGATGTCATCAGCAAGCTTTAATCTCATCTTTAACTTTAATCCCAACTTAAACTTTAATCGAAAAAACATTGGGTGTTTAGATTTCGTATAATTAAAACGTAAATACCTAAACCGGTCATGACTGTGCTAAACACGCCAAACAGATTTAAGGGCCTGCTAGCACTTAACTACTAATTTTAACGCGCTATACGATAATCTTTTAATTAAACTAACGCTTTAAATTTCGATAATGTCAAAGATTGTGTAGCCTATCATGTTCCAAATATTAGACGTTGTATATATATTTTAATGCATTATGTAAGGGCTTCTGTAAATGCACTCAATCAATCAAATAAGACAATGAAATGATAAATTAATGAGAAGGTAAATCAGGCTTTGCCTACTGTTCCAAAAGGCTAAAACCAGAAACAAAGCGGCAACTTATGTCTTAAAAGTATTCAATTCATTAAACTAGACCATAAATAAATATTTATTTTTCAATGGTTAATGAATAATTATGCCGTCATCGTATAGTGGTTAGACAAATACACCGTGCTGTCACAATATTGACTTATCAATCAGTGTATTGTTCCCAGTTCTGGAAAAGTCCTCAAAAGTTATATAGAACTGTTGTGTATTTATCAAAAACCATACCAAAGCAATTGGTCAAATATGTTGTATATATGTTGTACTTTCTGTACAAAGAGTATTTCGTACTTACATTCGATAAGAGAATCGTCGTTAGTGAGACGGTGATTTGAGTGCTGTAGCGCTTTAATATTGAGATTTTTTGCACATTACTGACATAATTCAATGTCTATCTAATATTAATAGTGTTTATAAATGGCTCATTACATAACTATATTACAAAAAAAAACGTATGAAATGAAACAAAACATTGCGATAATATTGAGATATTTGTTGTTAATTACGTACACTCATCAAACTACAATCTACTCTCTACTCTACAATCTACTCTCTACTCTACAATCTACTCTTAGTCTTTTGTAAGGCAAATGGCCGGTTAAAAAAAATAGAAAGAAACCTACTTAAATACTTTCATCCCTAATTTCGCGCTCTTAGGGAATACACCCTACCATTTTACAAAAGAAACATCCAAATCGGTATACACTGGGCGAAGAAAAAAAGTCCAGTCCAGTTATTTTGATTTAACAACTAAACTATTTAACCAATTTTTATATTTTTTTATGGGATCGATCTGAAATCATATCCTTTCAAATAAAATAAGTATTTTCAAATCTTACTTACTAGTACAAATTCGCCCTAATAGTACGCCCTAATTAAAGCCGCACTAAATGATGCTGGCACACAAAATTTAAAAAAAAACCTTCGAGATTACTTGAAAATTTAATGTAGTCCTATTTTCAGCGAACTGCCATCCCCGAGAACAAATGCGGCCCGTTTGTCACAGTACGAAGACGAATATCAAAGGGTAGTACCCAACCATTACTCTCCCGAGACGGAATCGCCATATTATAGGCCTATGCACAACGAGCAATCTACAGCCAGCCTAAAAGTGAAACTTGAAAATACGTTGGACCACGCGAAGTTGCTTGCGGAAATTCTTAAAGCTCAAATATTGGAGCTCTCTGTGAAAGAGACTAAGCTTAAGGAAGCTATTACAAATGGAAGGTAAGTGACATTATTTGTTGTGTATGTATATCAAGAAACTACCCACACGACAAAAAATATATTTTAAAGTAAATATGTACTCAAGTAGGCACAAGAACTCGTTTTTTCATTACTACAGTAGGCGCTTGTTCAAACCATATCCGGACCATCCATGTGAAAGCAAGAAATCCATAACCTTAATTTCCGCGAGTATCATCCTCTTCAAACAAATTAATCATGTTACATTTGCATGTCCTTACGTGTATACCCTGTTTGGCAATATTTAAATGTATATGCAAGATATTCTGGAGCAACAATATAAACAACACCACGGCCGATTCATTATAAAATAGAAGTTGACCAGTCTCGACATGCGGTAGTGAATAGGCTTCAATCAGCTAAGAGAACAATCCGTAATGGATCTACCATTATGGATTGTATACTCTTAGCAGATTATCAATTTAAGAACACGAATTTTAGAAGAAGAACGTGGTTTTATGCACATTAATTTTCCATTTTTACTGATAGGACTGAATCATGAGGGCCAGGAATTCAAAGTCAAAAATCTTTATATATGTTCTTTAAATTTTTAAAAAATACTAGGTAATTAATTTCTACTTCCCACGTTTTTTTATTCTAGAAAGACAAAATATTATTTTCTTTGTGTTTTTTATTAATTTCGTTTTTCTTCTGTGCAGACAAAATATAAAAAAAACTCAAGATCGGTCAATATTAAATATTAAACTTTAATAAACAATGTTAAAATCTAATAAACCAACTTCAATACTTCCTTCCTATAATTTTTGCTTTTAAGAATAAAATTTTTCCACAAAATTACCATGGGTCCACCTTGTACGTCCACTCCATCAAATAAAAAGTTTAAATCGATCAAAAATTGACGAATAACAACTCTATGGCAAAATTTTATACATATTCAAAAAATAAATAAACAATAACTGCTACGTTATTATTGCAGTTTTAATTACTTTTTGATAGCTCCGCTAAAGTTTGTGCTCGGATACCTGCGATAAAGCGAATCCTTGAAAATGATATGCTTGTTTTAGCATTTGTTTGTTTTTAGATCGGGTATATCAACAGTAACAGTATCTACAGCTGACCAGAGACCAAGAACATACTTCATCCGTGAGGGTCTGTGGACGCTTTGCACCGGCATCATTGAGGCACCCACCGCTTTCGGCAAAGGCAATCTGTACAACAGCCTCTTTTCTACCCCCAGATGTATTGGACAAGAGGTACGTCAATTGGTCTATCGTCTCATGTCGCCAAAAATCTGTCAAAAATAATGACAGATTTTTAGCGCCATATTGTTTTTTTCTCAAAACCTATCGAGTGTGGTATCAAAATAAGGAAATAGGTTACTAACATAACTTATATGTTAAAATGTTATCTGGATTTTTTCACGCAGTCGGGATTTTCGTTTATTTCAATAATTTCCCGTTCATTGTATGTGTGTGGGAAGCCAGCCAAAAACAATATTTTTTTCTTATTTAATAATACAATTAAATATAATAACAACACATAGATACCCAAAGTGTTCTGTGAAAATTACAAAAGATATCCAATTTAGTCTGCAAGAAAAAAATATAATAAATGGGAGCTGCGTTTCGCTAAGAGATTTCTGCTTAGTAATGTAATTACTATTTACTTTACCTTGCATAATACTACATATGTATATACAAGGTATATACCTATCTGAAACCGGTTACAGAGGAAAACAAGTTTTGCTGACGAATCTTCAAGGTCTACTTTTTATTGCAAGACTACTCGTCTTCTCCGTTTGAGTAAATCTATCATATAAAATACATATTTTATCTGTGAAAATTATTTATTGCTTTATTTTAATCTGTGACATTAGGGCGATAATATGATTATCTTGTTATCCGCGATCGTATGTTGCGTTGACGCAAACTATGTCGATGTGGTTTTTGGCTTATAGGTACTTAAGTGAATTTTAATTCATCGAATACCTTAAAGGTCACCTACACACGTGAGCAAAAAAATTGACGCAGGCTTCACACTAGCATTCTACTAGCACACTTTTTTTTTCATGTCTCGGAAAGTTAATTGTCTTGCCTTTAAAACGAGTATTCATTCTTTTGTTTTTAATAGTATTCATTTAAAATTAAGGCACTTCGAATCGAGGAAAATCGTTTTCATTACAAAATAAACGTTGCAATTAAAATGCTAGCTTAAATCAAACAAAATAAACTATTTATAAAAAAAAACTTTTCAATAGGTACGTAGTGTGTAGAAGCATTTGAACATCGTTTCCGTGCTCCAGAGGCCACGTTAAAATGTCGGTCCCGACTTTACTAGTCGATAAGTCATGTTGGACTTCTCGCGGCTTGAAAATTCCGACACCAGAGTTGGCCACTGCCTCACACGAAACAAGAAGCTCTGAATACTTTTTTTAAAAAGGGTTTGCTGTTTAAAACGTTAGTCTTATGTTTTAACATACAATTTCATAAGATTATACTGCAGTTCGCAACAGACTCGGCTCAAGTGCCCCTTAACGGTCACCCATCCTATGACGGAACAGAGAGTTGCTTCACTTAGATAATCGTTAAAGAACATCTGGGATAGCTTCGCTACGCGCCTCGAGAGCTGTTTGAAGCTATTGACCGTGGAACTGCTTTAGCGATTTTTACCAATTATCTAAGAACCATATTCTTTAGCAGCCAGGCGCATACCCAGCCCACTTATTTGAATCGATGTACTAGATGTTCGATGTACCTCGTCCGCGTGGAATTTAACATATATTTACGCGGAACCCTAATTCTTTTTTCTTTTTCTAAAAAGGTAACCTAAGTTACTCCTCATAACATCAGCTTTACGCAAGTGGTCCTGTCAAAATCGTTTCAGCTGTCTGTCTGCCTGTTTGTTGGGGGAAAATGGGGAACCGCGCAAAATAATGCAAATCAAAAATATATTCAAAAATGTTTAATAACAAAGTCAAATATTCAACAAAATAACATGCCAACATTAATTCTTCCATAAAGGTATTTAAAATATTCTCTAACATTATAAACACATTTATGTAATTACCATTTATTCAATGTTAATTTTAATTAATAAGTTGACATGTCTTTAAATTAATTGGCAGTTAGTTAAAAAAATTGCTTGAGCTATTACGTTTAACAAGTTCTAGGCGGCACGGAGGTAAAAATAATCGGTATCTAGCTTGAGCTGTATAATTACTGTGTTGTGTGCTTCGATGCCATCTGCGACTAACGGAATCCCTGCACAAGTATAAATGCAAGCGATTGTTTGCTTGCGACACCAGACTGTGGCTCAAAAGAAAAAAAATGCCCCAACAAAATATAGGTACAACTCTTTTAGCAGAGCAAAATTACATACTCATTAACCGATAATTAGTAAAATTAAATATACGCAAATGTTATCAAAGTCAATATACAATACTTATTTATACAAGTACCATGGGCGTACCCAGGGGGGGCAGATCAAAATAAAATGAAGATGCATGCGTATTCAAATGTACTTATATTTATTTAACTACCTATAAAGCAGGATAATTTGCGGCTGTTTGCCCCACACACGACACTATATATACTTAATGTTTCAAGTGTTTGTGTAGTGTGTATGACAAAACGGCGGACGATCTGACCTAAAAAATCTGACTTGCCCCCCTTAGGCCAGAAGCTGGGTACGCCCATGACAAGTACCTAGAAGCATGAGATATGGTTTCAATAAAGATTACATGTGTACCTACGTTGTGTGTGGAACAAAGATGAAGTAGTAGGGCTTTGAACCGATTTTATTATTGTTACAAATGACTATTACAATGGTTATCACTGTTATGCGACTTCCTAAGGTTATCGAATCGCTTATAATTTTTTCATGTTCATTATATCATAACCATTTAGATACTTTTTTTTTATTTGAAAGGATATAAGCTTTCAGGTTGGTCCCAGAAATTACATTCATACCAAAATCGGTCAATAGTTTGGTTGTTAAAGCGAAATAACTAGGAAAAAACATGTCATTCAAGTAAACGTTGCCATAAGCTTGGTGAAATCGCGTATTTTGCTTTCCTGTGACTTTTCTTCACCCGTTGTATGCAATTTTGGATGTACCTTTTTTGATAATGAAGTAGTTTTTTCGTTTTTTATAATTCAGTCAATTCACTTGTAAAATTGACTGTTATCACAGTTAACTTTGATAGTCAGGAAATTTAAGTACCCTACCTATAAATCTAGTAAAACAAAAGTTTTATTTTCCACCTGATGTTAAGTGGTCACCCCCGCCTATAGACAACAATAACACGACTTGGTCCTCCCCGACGTATAAGAAGACCTAAGTCGCATCGCGTTGCGCCCGTCACCCGAGAAGGGGATATAACGTCTTACGCGCCTGTGATTTCACTGACACCCATACCCTCCCACCGGAACAGCAATGCGATTGCACCGCCGTTTGGCGGCAGAATATCAGTCGTATAAATTTGTATAAATTTTGGAACATTTAAATAAATAAAAGCGTGTTTTTAAAAACGTTCTTTTTTCTGATGGTGAACTACGTCAACATTCTAGGTGCCAACTGCTCGAGACCCGTGCGTCTTCAACTCGGTCATCAAGTACGAGACGATACCTACACAGCGAAGGCTATTATACACTGAAGATGATTACCTCTGTCTCAAAAGTTCCTTCAACAGCACTCTCGAACAATACATGAGCGTGCCGAGACGACTCATCAATGCCACATGTGACAACGGTGAGGCTTTTCTTAATGGACTGAATGTTATTGGCCGCAGATGGCCTCGATAACTTTACTCGGTCTTTTAGTGAGAGCAGATGGCTGTCGATCGAAAAACTATTTTTTTTTATGACAACAATATTGCATAGCTAAGCTCATTTTTTTTTTTATTCATTTATAGGCCATCGTTTGACCGCTATCTCACCTGATGGTAAGTGATGATGCGGTCGAAGATGTAACATGCTGGCCTATATAATACCTATTCACTCTTTTCTTGAACATACCCAATTTATATTATAGCTCCTGTTAAAACCCAATATCTCCAAAAGGATAAATAAACACTTTATTCTTTCGGCTCTGCCTAACCATTCGAGGAAAATACGTGAATTCATCCTACTAAATAAAATACAAAAACTGTTATTACCTATGTCCGTTAAAGACTGAAACCATTCAACCGATGTGTCCCAAATCGTTTTCATTAGAAAGTCAATATGCGCAGATGGTTTCAGACCACTAAAACAGTGCTTTAGGCACAAAATTTATTATTATAAAAAAAAATTAATAAAAAAAAATAAAATCTTATAATTATCTTATAATCTTATAATTATCTTATATTATAATTATCTTATCTTATCTTATCTTATCTTATCTTATCTTATCTTATAATTATCTTATCTTATAATTTATAAAAAAAAAATTAAAATCTTTTTTAGCATGCCGGGTATCCACTAATTTAATACTATTTGTGTTATCAATTCAATTCATTATATTTTATTTCATACCATTTATGGTAAATATGTTTATAATAATAATAATATTATAGAAAAAATATTTTATTTTATTTTAAGTGTGGCTGAGGATGATCAGTGCCGGAAATAAATTCCTGCATTGATAACCCTCTGCACAAGACTATCGACGATAACTTGTGAATATAACTTTGCAGGTGTAATAAGAAGTTTGGATGACAATATCTCGCAGTGCGGCATCCGAGTACTGTCAGAGTACTCGTTCTACCCTCATCGTACGTCAACGCTCCCGCTCGAGTACTGCACTGAGGATGATGGCTCCTGCAGGCTGATCGTCGCCTGGCACGTCTCCAACTCCACAGTGGAAAACTTCGAGTTCTTGAAGAATGAGCAGTCTTTCAAGAAGTATTTCATTAAGAACGGGATTTATAGTCCCGTGATGATGTGATATGTAATATTAATTGAAGCTTACAGCGTTGTAGCTAGGGTTTGAACATAAGACATAATGACAAAATATTACGATTTAATTACGGTAGATGCTCTATGTTTGATAGTGTAGGCATGACTAACAAAATGTATCATTTTGCTAGTCATGCCTACTCAACACTTAAACATAGAGCACTTAAGTAACCGTAATTAATGAGTTGAAAATTCATTTTTCTGGTAAGTATATTCTGATTCACGTATATAATAATGCCTCAATTAACGAACTTATGACTCGACATATTCATATATTATTTATTAAATATATTGCGACTACTAATACTTAGTTCACAAAAATCCCCGAGCGGAGTTTTTTTCTTGAAACTCGCGCTTTTATCTAAGATTTCAGTCAAAGTCATAGTAAAGAAATCTTTATTTCCATCGAATTCTTAAAAAAAACTTGGGTACGTCAGTTATTTTAAGCCTGGCCTTTCTTCGGAACGAGGGGTCATGGGTGCGATTCCCGGCCATCGTGCGTACCGTGCTTTATATCATTTAAAGCGTCCCTCTTAAGTAAGAAAATGACCTAACGTTAGAGAGAGACGAATGATATTTTCGAAGACACGCGTCGCGTGGAAATCGACTGGCATTTAATCACTTCCTATTACAGACCTTATGTCATTAAAATTTATATTAAATTGTACAGCAGGGTAGATCGACCGCGCTCCTCACTAAACAAGTACCATCTGGTGAGAATATCTGGCGCTAATTTCTGCATTTACGATATTTCTTTGAAACAATATCAGTGACAGTGATAAGTACCTAGGTACTTATCACTGTTTATCTGTTATATTTTTAATTCGATTAGGTGCTACGGCGGGTGTTTTTTCTCAAGTACTTTGCAAGCAACCCCATATTTTTAATTAAATATGCACTACTCATATATCGTTATTTAATTAATTACCCTGCCTATCAACCCCTCGGTGATTAGATAATAGGTATGTACCATACACACTGCAATGCGTCATTTCGATGATTTCGAAGTAAATAGGTCAACAATACCGTCCCCGTTCGCAAACTATTTGAAGAACGCCAAAACAACGCTTTTCATAATCGACCCGACATTGGACTCACTATCCGTCCGTCCGGTATTGGTAAAATTTAGAATTAAAATCAATATTTTCGTTCTTACGTGATTTTCAATGAAATAAAGGAACGAGGAAATGTATGAAACTCGCGAAAAACTGACATGTCCTCTATATGAAAATTGATCATCATAGCAGATTCATTATCACTTGTCGATAGTAGGCCGGTGTCTCAACAATGAAACTATAGATTACCTTACCATACATCCCGCCTAAATCCTTGTACTGGTAGATATGCTACCAGTGCTAACAACGTAGTATAATAATCTGAGCTGAGTAGACTGTAGTGCCATAGATTACAAATAAGGTACAGGTCAGTTGTTAGTGAAATTACAATTTCTTTTTAGACACATATTTTATTATGAGTCCATGATGTGTACTCTACCCATCCATCGCACCGATGTAATAAGGTAAATAATGACATAAATCTGGCCTTTAAAAATATACAATTGAGAAATGATTTCATATTATCTATGTACTTATGTATCAGGATATTAAAATTAAGATACGGATGTAAACAGTCACACCATTCGTGTAATCATTGCATAAACGTTTTTTCATTCCTGATATATAAAAATATCACTTACCACTACTATCCATTGTGGTGAGTGTTTCAATGGAAACTAAAATATATTGTGCTTTAGAATGGCCAAATTCACAACCTACTTTGTATTACGCTCGAACAAAAATGTAAGCGATTAACTTTCTATTATGTAGAGTCTGTGCGTGAAGAGACGCGCTCGCACATCAACCGCACAACACGCGACTGACGACTGAGGCGGACTGACGGACCGGATTTACGAGTGTTCACGACTATGTATGTGTCATAATCCCAGTAAAGTAATCAGATATTAATTTCGTAGATTAGCTAAACAAGCTCAGATATTTGCTTAAGGGATAATACAGGTTATCATCGATAGAGTAGCATTCATCGATTTATTTACTTTAAGGCTTATCCGCACTACGGTAAAACCGCGGACGCTTTTAACCGTATGATTTTGTGAGTCAAGAAAACTAAGCAGCCGCTCTTGAGGTTTTCACTACTTTGCGATATTAAAGTGATAGAAATACGAAAAATAATCTTTTGAAAGATGTTAACTTATATCAACACGTATATAACAAACAATTGGAGAAAGAAGAGTAACTTTATGCTCTATGTTATAAACAGTATTTATTCATTATGAAGAACTCAAACTTTTTATGTCGCTCCGTTAGAAAGCGACGTGAAATTATAAATGTTTTGAGAGTCCATATTTGGTATGACTCGTTCTGTGGGTGGGATACTTTTTAAATACTTTCATGTTGCCAACTCAATGCACCAGCAGGAAATTTTAAATAATCAACAAATACATTATTTTATTCATAAAATTATTATTAGAACGTGCACGGATTGGAGGAATGCGCTGCAGCACTGAAACTTGCGATGAAGCACTGAAACAGCGGGCAGTTTCACGATTTTTAATCGTAGTCTGTGCGTCTAGAGCGGTTTCGCGGTTAACCGCTCGCTGGATGGAAAACCGTTGTGCGGCCTTAGCATAACAATCCGTTTAAATAATAGAAGTCAAGCGGCAGTCCAAAGAACTAATGTAAATACAAACAGAAACATCGACTCTACCACCAGTTAGGCATAGAAACTAGCGCTACAATACAATCGTCTTCATAGGCTGGTTTAAGCATGTATACTTAACATGTGTACATAACCGTAGCAGCTATAATCACACTAATTCTGCCAAAGTCATGATAATATATTTGTCATCATGTCTATGACAGTGACATTAAGGCGGTAGCGGTGGGTAGCTGAGCAGACAGGCAGTTGACCGGCAGAAAGATTTGTTTGTATTGTAGATGTTGTCGAAATAATTAATTTATATTTGAAGTGAATAATGAAATGCCACGTCCCTGGACCTAATGTGAAAGGTAAATTTAGTAAAAAAATAATTAATATATACCTACTTTTTAAACATCATCAAGTTAAAATTTTAAACAACATCATCATAGATCTTTTGTTTCAGTTCTGGGAAGGACTGTCCACGCCTTGGCCAGGTTTGGTGATGAGTTATACTTGGAATCTCTACCAGACTGCATTCTATTAAGAACATTGAACGCCGCTGAGTCGGCCTATGCCATGGTAAAGTTCAACAAAAACTTCTTTTCATACTTCAACTATAACTACTTTTCTACTGAAGATAATGAAGGTCTGAAGTGCAAAATTTCCATGAAGTCAGCTCTGAATACATTTAAATCACCTACACACATGGACAAGCAAGTGGAGAACTTGGAAATAAAACTTGACCCAGAATCCTGCAAATTGATATTCCAGTTGAAATGTAAACATGGGATAGTGAAGACACATTTTGTTTCAATTCTTGACTGTAAAGCTATGCAAGCAGTGTACACAAAAGACTTGGTTCCAAATAGGTAATTATTTCACATGTATAATTAGGAACTTAATTGAAACAAGTAATAGAAGAATTGGATGGCTTAACACAAATTGCTGTTGATCTGCATTAAAGGTAGACAGGCTGACACTATACAAATGATATTTTAGTAAATAAAAAGTAATTTTGTAATTTTTACCTTATTGCTTTGGTATAGACATGTTTTCACTGGTGCCCCAGCACCTTCCACCATCTTCCTGTAACGTCTTCTGCACAGCAGTATTACTTCTCAATTCTTTTAATTTCAGGATAACAGCACCCCAACGAATACTATCTGAAGCTCTCAGCAACTTTCAAAACTCTGATGACCAGATGACTCTCGAAGCAACATCACAATCCATGCTACTACGAAACTACATAGACAATAGTGTAGACCTCTCCAAGATCATACGCACACAGATCAGCCTGAAGCCCATAGAATTTGATAGTTATACAATAGGAGCAGAAACCACCATCACATTTACTTTAAAGGAGTTCAGAGCACTGCTGGCCTTTGCCGAGGCATTAGCATTACCATTGCAACTACATTTTGAGATCACTGGAAAACCAGCAGTATTTATAGTTCATAATGGTACAACGTTTGAGGCACATTTTGTTCTGGCAACCTCTAAACCCGACAATGCAACACAACAGACGACCACCACACAGAACACAACTGTAGAAAGAAATAAAAGAAAAGGCACCAGTAGAAATAATCAGGAATCTGCTAAAAAGAAACCGCACTTAGATTCTGATGCAGAAATATCCAAATGTTTAGATGAAGATTCCCATTTATTCAACTTTATTGACATACCTGAAGTCAATAATGTGTCTGTTAGTAATAATATTGATGGCAAGGTCATTAATGGTACAGTACATAACAAAGACAACCATTTAGAAGAAATGGACTGTGATAATATACCAGGATCGCCTACATCAAAAACTATGATTACATCTGTGTTTAAAAGGTGTTTTGAAAGTACTTATGATCCTCGAAGTGTCCAAGGTATTGTCTTGGCAGAAAATTCAGATAGTGAATGACTAAGACTGATGTATTTTGTAAATATATGGTGTTAAGTTATTGAGCTATGTGTCTCTACGTAGTATAAAACCAAATCGCTTTCCGCGTCTATCTGTTTATCCGCTAACTCCTAACACGGAACTATTTTAATGCGATTTTCTTCATGATTTAGATAATTTTTCACAGAAGATTTAAATGTATATAATACTTGCGTTTCAAGAAGAGAAAAAGCCGATAGCATAACTATTATTATAGTCAGCGTGTCACTAAAACCAGTCTTATATATTGTAGTTATTTGAGGCGCAGAGCTGCGTATGACCAGACTATGTCATGAAATGCTTAGTTGTTTTCGGGCCTGAGCATACGCGATTTGGAATTAACATGGAGGCAATTGGCACACTATTTAGTGACGCCACTCACCTGTTGGAGCTCAACAGGGCAACCGATAGCCGTAGTCACACTAGTTCAAGAAAATAAAGTCATATCACTTTAACGATTGCCAGGTGTGGTGGCAGTACTTCTCCGGACCAACTTGGCAGCAATTCTACTACTACTTAGGGTTGCTCTTTTTGCACCGACAGGGTCTTCACCTACAGGGCGTCTAGACACGGGGTCGTCTGACGCCCTTTCGCCGACCTGGTCCCCGAGGAGGTTGCGACACGCCACGTGTCCTGGCGTGTCGCAAACAGAGGAGTGGCACTAGATGCCAAGAGAGATGGGTCCTTAAACGGATAGCCGCGGCGGGTTCGCGAATGTGTGTGTAACGTTCCCGTGTTCCCGCCACTAAGCGGCAGAGGACACCGTGGGGTTTTAGTGGGTCTAGTCCCACATAATCGCTCTGTCTCCCCGAGGCAGGGCGGTATGCGAGTGCATTTGCCCGTGAAAAAAAAGTCTTCACCTACGCCGCGAGCAAGTCGCTCAAATTTAACAGACCTCTAGATTTTTGAATTATTCAGATCTGACAGAATATTTGATAATGCTGTAGCACAGTAACAAAATGTGCCTAGAAAAGGGCTCCGTGGCTTACTTGGAAGTAGCCCTGCCTTCGAAGCGAGGGATCCCGGGTTCGATTCCCGGCCGGAGCATACTTAGTGTGGTGAGCATGAAGTTTGTTCTCAGGTCCATGCCATCTGCGACAGGGAATCAGGTGTATGAGTGTGTAAACGTTTATTTATTCAAACGCACCGGTGTTTGTTGCGTCCCGGGCATGCCACGCTGCAGAAACGTCCATAAAGACGTTTAGAATAGTAATACGAGACATCCCACAGCAAATGAGTTTCAACTTGGTGGTCGTCGTTGGAAATAATAGCTGAAGCACTAATGTCAGCGCATTTGGAGTGCAGACAGATCAGAGAAATAAAATATCATCTTCACTGCATTATGATTTTATAGCAAAAAATATACAGGTGTTACATATTAATATTATCATTATACACACGTCGTAATTCAATGTTCGATGGATTAGAACAGGTGTCGAAATCGAAATACACAACATTTCCTACACTAAATTTTGTGGTAACTTTTTTTTACATTCATTTGTAGATAAAGAGATACACAGGTATATGAAGTTTATATGAAAACTTTATAAATGAAGACAAAATATTGATAGACTTTTAATAAACTTTATTTTGCATGCTTTTCAATAGTTTGGAGGGCTAGGTGGAATCGACACAATGAAAGTTATAAAAAAAATTTATTCAGTAAAAATTAAAATTAAATAGTTATTAAATTTACTACTATAATTAGCACTAGAATTAATGTGGACATGAGAAGCGTTCTTTCCACTAAAAAGGTAAACAAATCCTTCAGTTGTTCGGTAACTTACAATTTGCAGTGCTTTTACAATTTTTATTCTATTTTTAGATCAATTGAAGTCTTTATGCCATAACATAAAAAAATAAATAAATTCCTGTTCATCATACCTCAGATTTGGTTTCTACTATACAGAGATCAAACAATTAATTGTACAAAGTAAAAAGAACAAAATGCAGATTTGTTTTTCTATAAAAATTACCATACACATTTCATTATTATAACAATAGCTAGCTAACATGTCTTAAAAAAGATGAAAAAAGACTGAATTCTATTTTATAAAATACGGCAGCGATACCATTTTAATTACAATAGTATTTATTTAAATCAATTTCAATAGTGTCTCTGGGGCGAGGGGTCGCATCGAGCCCGCCGCGAGCGCCAAGTTCTAGCCGCACCATCGAACCACACCACACTCACTAACAGAGGGCACTCAACATTAGGAACATTCCTCTTGGCTATTTCTCACACACTTCTGTACTTGGCTTTTAAACTCCGAATACGACTCTCTCCACTGTTTCTGCAAAAAGAAACATAATGAGCACACGAATGCAGTTGCAGTGACGTTCGGGTTTCAGAGGTGGCGAGGTGGTGAGGAGCGCTGCGAGCGAGACGCGCGAGCCCTCAGTGCGGCGCGATTCGATACTGTTGTGTCGTGCGGCCCTCTCATATTCATCCAACACCCCCGCCACTTCTAAAAGCAATCTTCTTGACTTTTCCTAACACATCTGGCGACTTTCTTTTTGAAATCCGAATATCTCTCTCGCCATTCTTTCTGTGGATACAAACATGAAATGAAAATTAATGATGCACTATTTAAACAATAGTCAATGGACACGGTCTCAGAACTAGCGGAAGAGAACGAGAGCAGTGCGTTTGCAGGGTAAAACGACTTGAAAAACATCCCAAGGCCGAGAAATAAAGGATTTATTTCTAGCCCTCGGGAAGTTCGCCCGATATGGCCGTATCTGTTTTAAATCGGTATACAACGGGCGAAGAAAAAAGTCACAGGAAATAAAATATTTAAAAAAAATATCAATTTCGTTTATTCATCCAGTTATTTTGATTGAACACTATCGAACATATTTTTATACAAAAAAATATCCATGTCGGTTCAGACATGACGGAGATATGAGTGACAAACATAAACAACCGAATTGGAACCAAGCTTTGGAAGTCGTATGAAAGAACATGTAACATGGTTATTTTGTGAATTAAAACAGTAATCAAGAGTAAAAAAGAAAACAACATTTCCATGCAAATGAGGTTCTGTACTGACTAATGGCGGATCGCTCGTATAAATTTGGTACTGCCAATTAGCAATGGATTCATTACGGTGTAATTAAGGTGTTTGAATAAATGATATGGATGCCGATAGAATTACAGCCACATGTGATATCAGTGCCGAACCCATAACGTAGCTAGGTATGTATATATCATTCTCTCAATGCTTGCACACGCCTATTTAGACTTATCTATACACCTATTACAAACTGAGTTCACAGATAAGTTGGTAGTAGCTCATCCTTGTGCTGAAGTTGTGCATTCGATCACACCATGGACATACAATTGTAAATTTGTATGACAAACATAGTTTTTTGTTCTGTGTATGTGTATGTAGTACAAGTAAAAGGGCTGGTCAATTAAACGAAATTACTGTTTTCTAGGTAACATCCTGTGGATTCTGAGATGATCTGGGTATAAACAGTATTTTGGCAGCTCCATAGCTTAATTGGTAGTAGCCATGCTTTCGAAGCGGGACACCTCGCTTCGAAAGCAATTTGTTTCGATTCCCGACAGGTTTCTCGGGGTTTGGGTGTTTGGCTTGCGTTTATGTTTGTTCATACCACCTGCGATACAAGGAACCCAGTGCAGGCGTATCTGTGTGTAAGCGTTTTTGTTTTAATGAATATGTTTCCAAGCAGTGGCGCATTGTTGTGTTCCGGTGAAAGGGGGCCAAAATAGGCATCAGAGGTAAAACCCCGTCTCGGGTGACTGGCGCAACTTGGGTCTCATACCTTAGTAGGAGAATACCTGAGTAGTATTTTTGTGGTTTATGGGCGGCGGTTATCACTTAACATCAGGTGGGCCGTCTGCTCGTCTACACAACACAAAGAACCATAATTCAGTCGGGGAAAACCTAAGTTAAGCTCTAATTATGGTTACCACATAAAATCAGGTGGGCCTTCAGACTGTCCAGTCAAATGTCACAAAAAAAAAATGTTAACAAATAAACTCACCGCAGCATCAACATTAGCAGGACTCTCATCGTTAGGATCAGCCAACATGGAGATGACACTGATCAGGATGGTCTCGACTGTGTGCACCGGTAACCACCGCTCTGAAGCCTTCTCATATCCCCATTTGTCATCGCCCGGCTCATGCAGTATTGATATGCATACATCCCCATTTTTTTCAACTGAAATATTATAATTACAGATTATGATATAAAATAATAAATAAATGATTTGAGCTGAAACTTATATAAAAATTTTAATGCATGAAAAGGGAGAATCAATGTGAGTTTACTGCAAGGTGATTAAGAACCCAAAATTAAAGGACAATACAATTCACTTATACAACACAAATCCACACCACTCATACTAAAATTAATGACAAGAGCATATTGAATCTTTTTAAATTTAAATTTGACTACTGATAAATTACACAATTTAACTATAAAAGGACTGACTAATAAAAAAAAAAGTATTCTATTCAATGGAAATGAAGATACTAGACATAGTCATTGTTACCCAATTATTATGCAGTGACAAAGATGGTCTTCACAGAGCATGGCTGCAGAGATGACGATGTTATATCCAAAAGTCGCTAGTCTAGTGCGCCAATGAGTTTATCGCTCGATAAATCAATTTGCCACATTCCCGAAACAGGGAAGGAAAACATCGTCAAGAAATCAGATTGTCCTAGATCCAAAAATTTTAAAACTTGGTTCATGTAACCAATCGGGGCCAAGTGGTTATAACTAATAACCTCTTTCATTGCTTGAAGAAAGTAAACAGGTGTCCCTGCAGTGGAAACATGCATGTCCAGACATGAATTGGACATCAATGCTGATGATTGGAGATAAATCAAAACAAATATTGACTGCAACCAAGAGTGTAGTGATCACATCAATGGTTCCATAATCAAATAGCAAAAATGGAATTTATTCACAACTGTACACTACAATGAAAAACACATTATGACCCAACTAGCTGAACCCTGCGGTGTTACCTCTGGTTGGACTTCCTACGGAAACCATACATTTTTCTGGGATAAAAAGTAGCTTATATGCTATTCCAGACTATAATCTATCTCTATGCCAAATTTCATCCAGGTCCGTTCAGCCGTTCTGGCGTGATTGAGTAATATTAGTATAGAAACATGTATTCACATAAAACACAGGGCATGTCCACAACCCAGACACCCCATTTTTTTCTTTCTTGTTTGTTGTGTGTCTTGATGCTCTATTATTAATGAATTAATTAATTTTGACAATCTACAGACTACATAAAAGTTGAGTGAAACATTACTCACTATTTGGATGCCATATTTCAGTAACAAATTTCATCCGCGGTGGCCTCAGTGGATATTCCTTGGGGAAGTGTAAGTGTGCCTTGAAGAATCCACCCTCACTGAAACCAAAAACAACTTACAATCTTCAAAAAAGTACCATATAGTATAAAAAGTTAATTTCACTGTGTTTAAACAAATTTTTAATCTATTAACTCTGTTATCATTCTGTTGATGAGTTTTTAATGGAAATATTTAAGTATAATTTACATAACATTAAAGTTCCATTTTAGTTTTCCTTTTAATTATTATTTTGTTTCAAAAGGTATGTACATGACATTATTGATGTTAACTAATACTTGCATACTAAAATAAGTGGCTAAACATGAAAATTAAAAACATAAAAATAAATGTGCAACTGCCATATTTGCAAATCAATAAATTATTTTACTTAAAAATTAAAAAAAAGTATTATGCAATAGCTACAACACAAGTTATGGCCCTAAAGTTTTATACCTTGGCCCATTTCATGGTTGTAACTATAGCCTACAAATACTTGAAACCAGAGGTGTAACTTTCTTAACAAATAGTTCCTTTTTCTGGTAATCCTCTTTCCGTCCTTGGGATCTGGATGCAATAAGCCTTGAGGACTCATCATAAACATTTGCATGTATGACATAATTTAAAATTGGGGTACAGGAAAGAAACACCTCTACACAACACACAATGCTATTTTAAATTGGTTTAGGTTTACAGTATTGACATTTTTCAGCCTGCATTTTGATAAAATCTTGTATTTCAGTAACATCAATATTTTACAGTATTTGAGAAAACATTACATTAATATGAAACCCTAGAAAAAGTAGTTTATCCACTGAACTTCATTCTAGTTTTTGTTATATCCTCTTTGAAGTACACACTCCTAAAATGCAATACCTTTTTTTGTAAGCATGAATCAGAGGATTTCAAATGATGTTGGTAACACTTATTTTAACAATCAACAATAACAGCATGGTCTTTTTCAACTGCCTTAACAGAATTGGTTTTAACTACTGGCATAATTGTGTTTTAATTAGCCAGGAAATTTATAGAGGAGCTAAGTTGCAATGCCATTGTTATTTGCAGAGCTGACCAATTAATATCATGTAGGGCTTCAGCTTATTTCATTACTTAACATGATGAAATAAGATTTAATTCACAATAGTGCAGATAAACAGGAATAATAGTAAAAATTACTCAATAAAATAGTGCATGCAAAATCCTAGGTTTCAATAAAATATGTTGTGACAAATTCTTTAGATTGTAATTTTGCCCTTAGGTGTTTGCATTTCCATGAAACTCAGGCTCAGGCTTTCCAATGAGGCATATTTACAATGGCATTTAAATACAATGTGCTATAATTGCTGTGCTTGGTGAAATACAAAAAATGTGAGGTTAGGTTTAAAAATAGTGAATAGGTCTGCTCAAGTTGTTGTAAAATGTATATGCTTGAAATGAGATACTTACTATAACGTGTCTGGGGGGCCGATAATGAGGACTTCCCATCGGTATATGTCATTGTCATCGATAAGACCAGCAGAAAAACCTTCTACTGGGTTTTTGTTCAGTTCTGAAATTCGAGAGGATCACTATAAACTTTTGATGAACTACTAAGATATCATTGCACATTAGGAAACGATTAGGAAACGGGAGCCTTTGCCAATGGATGGCTAACCGCAACGCGAATTTAATTCTGAAAGTTTAGGTTCTCTTTGGCCCCGACTGCTTGTCACTGCGGCGAAATGTATTGATTTTATTTTAACCAACCCTGCTCTCGATCCTGTTTTATAATCACCACGCCTGTAAGGACAATGGGCCGGGGCCATATCCGCACATTGTAATCACTATGATATTTAAAAATTCGACCCGCTGAGGTCAATGATTGCACGGAATGAGACGATTTCTTGACGCTGAAATCAGTGACTGGCACAAACGATTTTTATTCACTTCGAGAACTTACCAGCTAACTGCTTTTTTAACAAAAGCGAAGACTGTGGTTCTGACATTTAATTGTGATTGCGAATTTTACCCCGATGACACGAAACAAATGATTTTTCACACAAAAGATGGCTGGCTGAGTTTGTGCAGGTTGTGAAACATATGAGTTGCTGCTTACATCCGGCTTAAAAAGTGTGGGCAGTATCAAGAAAACATTTTCTACCAAAACATGGCAAAAGGAAGAGAAATGGGGTCGCTACTCTCCATGCATCTTCGGCGCTCACTTTAATAACGCTTTCTTACTCACACATATTCATATTTAATTATACCTACAACAATTGTGATTTCTATGAGCCTAAAATTTGGGTTTTTACCCATAACTAATTACTAATAGTTTGACGGGGGTAGCATTACTTCAATTCAATGTGTGTACTTTCAATTCATTTTCTTTGCTATATGAGGTCTTTGATATACCTATTAAATTGCTGTTAAATGGCCATATTTTTGTATCTTTATTACAAAAATCAAAATGGATCCGTTTGGCCTTAAAGAATATGTCAATAACTAACGAATACTAGAAACTTACTCGTAACTGACATTAAATTAATTTACCTTTTTTCCGCATACCGCCCTGTCACGGGGAGAAAGCGGTTTTTTGGAACTAGACGCACCAGAACCCCACTGTGTCCTCCTCTGCTTTTTAGTATGGTGGGATCCAGGAACGTTTTCACACACATTCGCGAACCCGCCGCAAATGTGTATGAAAACGTTCCCTACATTATTAGCGAGTGAAGCGTAGATTTGTCATGCAAAGCTACCATTGTGGCGATAACATTTAGAGTATGGCAATACTAAGCGGAAACTAACAGTGACCTCTTGTATAATAAAATGGAAACTCTGTGAAATATGTCACTCAAAGGTACTGTCAAAACACCACAAACCAAACTGAACGTTAATGCTCCAACATAAAGTCGAAATTTTATTCTCATATGTATCGGAAATTGAAATTAATATCGTTTCGTAGGTATCTACTTGCTGTATTACATCTGATTGGTTGGTGTTCGTCTTTTACAATAACAGTAGGGTAGATTATTATTGTATTTCCTTTGATAGTAGGTGTAGGTACCTACCAAAGCTAAGGAATACTAAGTAGGTATGTACATCGTACGAGGGTAGTCCCAGAAGGAAACAACCTGCCAAAAAGACAAGACCAAATACAATCAAACCCAAAGTAGGTACCAACGTCGGGTCGATGGACTTCGTATTAGTCCCGTACATGGGAAGAAAGGATTCCATGAACAATGGAGATTGATGGATGACATCCGTCGACAGTCACTTGATTACTGATGAGGTTGTTTAGAATGTCAAGTTATTGCTATCCTAGGTCAGGTTTAATCGAATCAAATCCTGAACGTGACACATTTTTTGTTCTAGTTTTTCAACAGATGTAAACAAAAAAAAACAACGTTAACACGCTCATACCTCCGCAATAGAATTCTCTGTATCGCAGATGGCATGGACAAACACAGAAACACAAGACAAACACCCGAGAATAAACTTCATGCTCACCACACAAAGTATGCCCCAGCCGGGAATCGAACCCCTCGCTTCGAAGGCAGGGCTACTACCAACTAACCATATATACATCCACGGAGCCGTAATCATAGAACTACACGAACCGAGATAATTGCGAATTTTTTACCATCAATTTTACTTGAAACACCAAATGAACGCAAAAATGAAGGTGTATACGAGTTTCCAGCTTACTATCTATAATTCTGAGGACAAACCCAAAATGCCTTATGCCTCCACAACTGCTAATCTACCGCCAAGCAATGGTGCACTCACATTGCTGTGCAGTGGAAGGATGTCGGTGGTGATCACTGGCGCATGAGACGTTGCATCTCCGTCACGGATGCCGCGTCAACAAGATGCGACTTGGTATTGGTAAGATGCGTTGGGAGGTCCTATTTAACATCAGGTGGATCGTCAACTAGTCTTGTCACTTTCATCACACAAAATCATAAAAACATCTGTCATGTCATGTCTGCTGGACAGGCGTTAAAAATAGAGAAATATATGGAAAATTCAGTTTATTTAAAATCAATTTACATACAATTATTATAAATTCACAGTTTCATTTGAATCTTTTTTAGCTCGCTTATTTTGTGTTTCTGCATGTCCATTAATTTTAGCAAGTTTCCTCTTTTTCTTCTTAGATTTAGGTGTTTTACCGTTATTTTGAACTTCCGATACTTGAGGCTTGTTTGATATTACAGTACCTTTATTTGTTCCAACAAAATCCAACAATGCTTTGAAATCTACCTTAGACTCAACATGGCAACTTTCATGGAACTGTTTCATTGTGTTGATCAATTTCTTCAATACCACAAAAAAGTTATTTTTTACTTGGAATTCTGTACCATCCTTCAGTGTTTGTTTAAGCGTTGACTCAAACATTAACTCTAATGTGCAAAGTTTCGCTATCTCTTTTTCGGATGGTTTGCTTCTTTTCAGCGCGCGGTAGAACCCAGCTATTAATTCCAGGCCTTCGTTACGACGGAACTGTCTCACATCTTTATTGAAAATGTTCTCTATCACTATGGGTACAAGGTCAAAAGTGCTTTCCCATTCGGTTTGTAGTACATTGTGGAAAAAAATTATAGGAATCATACAACTTCTATTCTGAAAATAGCTTTGTATTGCTTCCTTTAAGATTTCCACAATAGGAGACATGGCTTGATGCGATTGTTTCTTCTTTTTAGGTGATTTAGGAGGTATGACTTGAATTTTCTGCGAGCAATGGATAATGAATGTTGCAAAGAATGTGATGACGTCACCTAGTGCTTGGTATAGAAAGTGTGATCGACCGCCTTTGTCAATAGTTGCCTTCAAATAATCGCTCAGAACTTCGATGGTCACATCTTCAGTAGTCGCGAATTTTCTGATTTTCGTCAACAGTTTAATCGTTTTTCTTACTCTATTCTCTAACTCTGCAAACTGGTTGTCTTGTATGCAGAATTCGAGGCACCTGGTCAATGGTGCGATCATGCCCAAGCATATATCCATTGAAGGGTCTTTTTCCAGATAAATGTCGATTAAATCTAAAACTCTGATTCTGAAGTCTGATAAAGCCTTTTTATCTTTGCGTTCTTTCTTGTCCTTCTTGCCTTTTCCTTGATTGAACTGTTTGAAAGCTTCGGCTAGAGCGTCATCAAGTTTCTTTCCTTCTTCTTCGTCGATCATATCGGCGTCTATGCTCTCCGTATCGGAGCCTACAGCAGCACCAAGTGCTTTTTGCACCGCCAGGCGTAACTGATCGGGGGTCTTCATATCCACATCATCATCGTCATCATCTTCTACATTACTGTCACTGTCGCTATCTTCACTATTTTCTTTGTCACCATTTTCGTCATTACTGTTTTCTTTTTCACTTTCTTCTTGATCGCTTTCTTCTTTGTCACTCTCTCCCGCGTCATTACTTTCTTCGTTGCCAGATTCATCTGCTTCGGAATCACTGTCGTGTAGAGGATTAGACTCGCTTTCGGGATCTAAGACTGACACGATTTGACCTATCGATGATGGCGTGAGGTACTCCCATAGCAGTCTGAAAACGCACTGCACAACAGATCGTAGTACACTCGATTCAGCAGAAAGAATAGAAAGTAGTACCTCTACTAAAACTTCGATCCATTCAGGTTCTTCAGATAAATCAACATTTGATTTCTGCTTTTTCTTTTTACCTTTTCTGTAGTGCTCATAGCAGCTTTTCAGTTCCATGATAGAGCTTGTAGCGATCTTTACGTGTGCCGGTTCAGAGAAAAGGAACAAACCTAGTTGATACAGAAGTATCAGAAATACTTTGTCGATTTTTGATTTTGAGTCCCCCTTTTCTATATTGTTACAGATTTCCATTAGAGTTTCCCAACAGTCCATGTTCTCTTTTGGGAACTGTTTCTCGAGTTTTGTACGGACTTCTTCCTTCTCCAAGATATTACAAATGAAGCTGCATAGTGATGAAAGGACTGACACCAGATTGTCGACATTGGAGAATCGGGAGGTGAAGCAGCGGTAGAAGCATTGCTTTATTGATCCTGTAATCAAAAATATTATAGTTATGCTCATGGATGTAAATCACGCCAAAAGGGCCCACTGGCGGCCTAATTGCGGTAAACAGTCTGCTCTACAAGTACATGGATGTAAATTCTAAATAGTATAGTCCATCTTGGGAATTTATTTGTGACTTTATTTTAAAGAAGTATGCTTTCTCTATGAAAGATGATGATACTAACTTCAGGAAAGCAAGGAAGGAAGATTTTTTTCAATATTTAATTCACATAAAAGAATTCCATGTATGGGTTGAACATTTTATATGCAAAATAAATTCTGTATTAGAATTACAATACCTGATAGTTCACTAGAAATAGCAATATTTTCTTCCCCACTGATCTTGAAGAAGCTAAAACACATCAGCAACTTCATGTATGTTAACTTGAACTCTGTATCATCCTTCATAGCTTCATGGCTAACCAAGTAAGACAGCTGGTCTGCTGCTTTTACCCTCTCATTGTTAAACCACTTCCTAGTGGTATCTTTCACGACTTTATCAGATGTATTTAAAAGTATGCCTTTGAATATTTTCGCCATCTTTTTAACACCACTTTTCTCTAGATCAGCTATTGTTGATCTAACAATGGTTGTACCAGTGATATCTGTGAAGTTGATCTCTCCCGGGTCAATCATAAGTTTAGTCAGCACTGCAACTCTGGTTTCATTGCTTACTTTATCACCTTTTAATGCCTTAGCTAATGTGTTGAGGAGTTCTTTTTGTTTTTTGATCATTATTTTGCTGTCATCTTCGTCATCGCGTTTGCTACGGATCTTACTGGCCGTTTGTAACCCTTTGAACCAATCCATGAACAGTTTGAAAAAGTTCTTGCTGATTAGTGCTGGTATTATTTCTGTGTTATCTTGCAAATTGTTTAATATGGTATTCAATAAACTGATGGCCACCAGTTCTCTGTTTCTATTGTGTTTGACAAGGTGACTGTCTATAGCCGATGTCCAAAACACTTCTAAGTGTGGGGAAGATGCTATTCTGACACCAATTTCTTTGTAAATTGGATGACCTACTGAATTGAAGTCTAGTCCAGTCTGAAATTAAAAGTATTTTATAACATTGAGCATGATTTTTATAGAAAATTGCTTTCATAGTTTTTTTTTTTTTAACTTGTTGACATGTGTATTTTGATATGATGTAGATTTCTCATTTTTTCAAAAACAGGAAATAATTTTTATTAATTTGGTTTGGATAACTTCAAAGTTTACATAGAAAATTAAATTAAAATATCCAGTCCAGGACACACATTATAGGAGACAATGTCATGAAGTCAGTATTTTCCATTTTTAAAATCACTTACCAGTATTTTTTCACATACAACATGTATGTTGTCCTCGTGCAAGACATCATCAACTCCAATTAATTTCTTAAGCTTTACTTGCTTAGGAAACTTCTCAGACACCACCATAAGGAAGTACAATGTGTCTAGTGTCTGGTCTTTAATTTCCTTTTTTAATTCTGCTTTTATGTTTGGCCAGAGGATGGTCGAGAACTGGTCTTCATTTAACTGAAAGATTAATCATTGTCAAAAGATTGTATAGTTTTTTTTGTTTTTATATTATTATTTTTTTTGGGGACTTTGGGTCTTTTTTAGTCCGTGTCATTCCCATAATGGACTCTCATATAATATTAAAACAGTCTTCGTGAACCAGTTTGGAAGCAGACCTGTAGAGCATGATAGCTCCATCAGAAGTCTGTGAAGCTAATAAACTCTGAAACAAGCCCACATCCAGCTGGTTCACATGAATCTTGGTAGACAAGTTATGTCTCAATAGTCTGTTCCGAACACATTCCACAAAGATTGTATAGTTACAATTCTAATGTAAACTTTGTGCTAATAAGTAAGTATATTTATTATGAAGGACTGGTTGTGAGTTCTAATCGAAACATATATATATCTGGTATGATACTATTTTACAGTAAAAAAAAATCATAATATAGGCATTAAGAAATCAATCAATTTAATAATCAGCCAAGTCATTTAAAATAAATATTGTGATTATTATAAGTATTCATTCACAGTAGCTTTGGGAGGAGGTAACTACTTGGCATGGTCCCCGAGGTGGGAGGAGTTTAAATAATATCAGACTGGGTTTCTAGCCCAACCTAAACATTTAAAAAAAAAACTTAAAACTTACACTATTTACAAAATCCAGTAGTATAGGGTATGCAACAGCACTTAAGTATGATTTCTTCTTGCTTGCCGAACACAATAACTGAACAACCTGCGTTTGTTCTTCACTGCTACATTTAAATATGGCACCCGAACGGAATATAGCACTGCAAAGCAGTATTTGCCCAAGGGCCACATCTCCCACTTCCTGAAACCATCATTAAGTATAAAGATATATGTAGCTATACTGGTAAACTCTTAGCAAACATTTTAGGGATTTATTAGGCTTCTCATACCTATAAGATCATGTTGAATGAAAATAATGTTATAGTAATTATAGTTAGTACATGTATATACAAATTGTTCTCACACTTTTTGATGATCCATTAGCGTGTAGCTCTTTCTTGACAAGTTCCAACAGCTCTGATACAGTGATACTTTCAAACTTCTTGAGTAAAGCTACAAGAGTCGCGAAATAGCCCGTTCTCAGCTCCGGAACATTGGCGCCCAAACTGCGTACTAACCTTTTAAGAACATACTTTATGTCTTTCTCCACCTGATGAATGAATAACGACTACAATTAGTTTGATGTATTACGTAGAGTACATAAAATAATATTCACTTGTGGTATTTTAGATTAATCAAGTATTGATAAAAACTAACCTCATTGCTTTGCAACTGAGCGATGATTTTCGCTCCTCCGATGAGTTTACCATCGTCTTTCGTCGTCTTGAGTAAATCGAATGCATCTAATACAGAGGCGTTGAGTTTGCGATCAGTCGCAGGGACGTTTTGAATAGTTGGATCTTTCATTATAAATACACATCACAACAACAAAACCCCACATGGAATCGTCCACATTTGATGATTTGATTTTATTCACAGATAACATAAATATGAATTTTGAAATGCACTTTTGACAGAGTTTGATCCCACACTTTTGTTTCAAATGCTAATCGTCATTATAGCATAATAAAACATGATTCTTTACTGTTTACTCTCTCTTTTTAGCTTGAAAGATACGAGAAAGAAAAGGATAGTTGTTAATTCATTTTTTAGCGAAGTATTCATGTGCCCATAGACACACGTAACTCCACAGAATAGATTTAATTTATAATATATCGGCAACAAGCTGCTGAACATTCATCCTGGCACCCCGGTACCCAATAGGCAGGCTCGCCGTTTTATTTAGCACAAATCTAGAAATCTAGAATCGACATGCGAATATACGGCAACTATACAATGTTCTCACAATCATTATAGATTTTAATGCAAAAATCACTATGCTTGTATTGCAAAATTCTAAATTGTATGCTAGATATTGCTAGAATTGTATTTTAATTTTTTTATGCGAAATGTATGTTTGTGAAAATAACGACCACTCTGCCTCTTCCAGAAACCGATGTGCGCGCTTCTAGTGGTCCATGTTTTCAAACATGGCAGGTCGCAGTGGATACGATGATGTGAATCCCAGGTAATTACGCTGAAATACTATGAAAATCGTATTTAAATGCAATTATAAACACTCACGAGCCGCTATTGCATCTAAATATTGTGTGTTAAATGATTGTATATCGTTGTAATTGTAAATTTTTTCATGTTTTCTCGCGGCGATAACACTGAATGAAAACGGGATTTATACCTATGAATATGAATATAAATTAATTTGTGGACCGAAAAGTAGTGCAGCGGTGTAAATACAACCGATTAACTATAAAAGGAAGTGGATTTTTGTTAGGTTTGGAGGTTATAAAATAGTCATGGATCGGAATATTGGTTCCAGGGATTTCGGCGGCGGTGGCGGCAGGAGGACCGCGGGCGGCCGGCCGCTCCCTTCGGAGCCTCCGTACAAGGCGTACGTCGGAAACTTGCCTTCCGGAATCATTCAAGGCGATATCAACAGAATCTTCCCCGTAAGTATTATGTATTTTTACCGCCTCTTTTAGGCTATTATGTCTCGCAGCGAAAGAGAGCCATGCTAGTATATTTTGAAGGAAATATAAGCCTATATCCAGTAAAATTAATTTTTGAGGTGGCGATTTATTTTGTTTATGATATTAATTCATTTTTTATTTCAAATATTTATGTACAAATTTGTGATTATGTCATTGTAATGCTAGAGCTATATATACATTAGATCATTCTACTCAAGGCTATCTTGTCTAATTAGTTAAATATATCTGATACCAATGTGTGAAAGTTAGAATTTTACTGGTGATGAATCAAATTTGAATCCTGATAATATATCCAACATAAAACATGCAAGCAAAATTTCAACTCCGCATTACTGAAATTAAATTACATTTATTGATTTAAGAAGTAGTAGGTTCGTACACGGGATTTCGTATGTAACCCTATCTATGCCATACAACATGAAAAGCAGAAAATAATTTATATGCTTATAATTAAAGGTCCATTAATTAATTGAGAACATTGTAACAACCTTAAAACACAAAAAAGTAAGCCTATGTTCGCTGGCACTTAACATTAAATGGCTGATCAAACCATTCTGTCATTTTCATCACATAACAATGATACATACCAATTTGATAATTCTGACATTACAATTTCTTTCAGGATTTGGCTATAAAAAATGTGCGTTTGGTAATGGATAGAGAAACGGACAAATTCAAAGGATTTTGCTATGTCGAGTTTGAATACCTGGAGGACTTAGTAAAGGCGATTGAATTGAATGGAGCCCTAGATGTGGATGGACAGATGATTAAAATTGATGTGGCAGAAGAAAAACGAGGAGACAGGTAAACATTTAGCTTAGTTGGGATACTCCTTCACTGATATCCTGCATAAGGTGTTTTATATAGTCTGTATTCATAAGTTTACCCTTTGTCTGTATATATAATATCTGCATAGTGTGAAAACACTGACCAAGCAATGGTGCACTCTTATTGCTAAGTTCCAGTTGAGGCATGTGTTGAAGTGAGGGTGCCAGTGGTCACCGGTGCATCACTATTGACATCTTCCATTACAATGTCTAAGGGTACATTACAATGCCATTTTTAAACCATAGGTACAAAATGATGAAGAAGAATTGTGTTTTTCATGGGCTGAGATCACTTCCAATGCTGTAAATGATTTTAATGATCACATTGATCATTCAAAATTTAACAACAGAAAAGGAAAATAATACACTACAATTTATGCAGTTGTACATAGGGATTACAATACAAGTTATTTAAGAGGCTTATAGCCTAGAACTTGGCCGTGAAAAGTTAATACCATTACAGTATGTTATGTATGAGATGGTTATTTTATATAAAGTTGTGAAGAATTAGTTTGAGGGAACCATTCGCATGAATAGCATCTGTAGGTGATAAACTTTTGAATCCTTACATACGTAAGGTGATGATTAGCCAAGATGGCTTTATGTTTGCTACACTCGCACAAATAATTATAATATTGTATACAAGTTTACAGAACATTGCTAATGAGGCAGCTATGGTGGTAGGCTTCAGGGATACATGTAGCGACATGTATTTTTTATTTTTACTTTCTTTTGGGCTTTGGATCTTTTCATAGATTGTGTTGAGCCCATCACACTGAGACGGGGATGATACATGCCACACCCACACACCAGGCGTGGAGGCACTACTTTTCCAGGCGAATTTAGTACAAGTTCGACTTCGCACCACACTGGGGATAAAGGAAACCAAAAAAAAAATTACTTAAGTTTTCTATCAGTTATCTAGTTCCCATAGTAGCTACTAGCTATGCTTAGTTTGGGGCAAGATAGCGCTGTGTGAAATTTCGAAGTACAATTCATTCACCTACGGGCGCGAGCAATGTAATCCCCCTAAGAACAAGGATTTTATACTTTCACTCATCTCAAGAAGGATAAGTGTATTCTCACCTGTACGCGAGCAACATGGATCATGTTCTATGAATTTAAATAAATTGTTCTCGATTGTTCTGTTTTTAGGGGCGGTGGTTTCGACCGCGGGCGTCGGGACGGCGGTGGGAGGGACGGCGGGCGCGGCGGCGGCGGCGGGGGGTTCCGACGCGACGGCGGTGGCGGCCGCGGTATGTACGACCACTTCGAGGAGCGTCGCCAGCCGCGGCAGGGTGGAGGTTTCACGCAGGGTAACATCGCTGTGCTAACACTACACTTGTGGACTCAGATTCGACGAGGCGTTAAAAACGTTGTCGGGCTATACCGTTTCCTCTCGGGCGCAAAACCTATATTCAAAGATACAGATCAAGTAAATGTTCCTCAATAAGGTTATGCTGATGATTGAAAATTAACATTGTTTATTTGTAAGAGTTGAAATAAACCTTTCTCAATGTAATTTATCATAGAGAACTAATATTTTTCTATGTTCAAGTTTCTGATGACTGTAGATTAGCATTTTTTGTCAAAGAAATGTATGGCAATTCTTGACAGATAGCTATCGAAACTATGAGATAGTGTTTGCTGATTGTAATATTTTTTTGGATTGATGTTGAGAATATTTCTTTTCATAAGAATATTCATGCCCTTTGATCACGGGAAAGCAAAAAAATGGCCATAACCATGATATAGATTATGAATAAAAGCTATATTTATGATGAGTCATAACGGAGGAAAACATAAAATTATTAAACCTCAGTCAAGGCCAATCTGAGTCCACGAGAGCAAATATCCTGTACAATTTTATTATTAGCAGCATTTAGTTTCGTATTCAAGTTCTTGAAACTCACAGTATTTTGTGATAGTGATGATATACGAGTACATATATTCAATTTCATGATACAATCTGGACATTGTTTCTTTAGCGGTTGTACATAGGTCTTGTCACAAGAAAAAGCTCTCCTCTCTCTCTAATCTATGGAAGAATCAATCCCCTTTCATAGATTTTTGCTAGCCATACCACTAGAGTTTTTTTTTGTGGAATTTTACTTGTATCAAGTTTTAAAAACAATATATGACCTTGATATGGTGCATTATTTTAACCTATAGTACCTAAATAAAGATCCACCTATCAATAAATGAAATCTTTGAATTTCATCTTATTTATATGATCGAAATTGGTGCAGCATCTGGCAGGGAACTAAATTACCTGCGAAAAATCAAATAAAATGAAATTAATAAGGAACATAATGTTGGTAAAATACTATCATTATTTTTAATGTAGTAAATGTACACCAAATAATTTTGAACTTGACAGAAGATCTAGATTAGCAATGTTCAAAGAGCTTTGTAGAAGTATTATTAAAATTACGTAGATGCAAAAAGATTAGTTTGAAAAGTTTTTCATAACTTCATTGCCTTTTGATCCAGGGTATTTGCTTATATTGTGAAATTGGCAACGGTTTCTTGATAAATGCTGATTTTCTGAAGCGATCCTTACTACACGGTAATGCGGTACTTCATGCTTGATGTCATGTCATGCATGATTGCATTGATGCAAAAGACATGTAAACTATTCAAATATGCTTAATATTCAATTAAATATGGATTAATGGCCCCTGTACACACTGACTTAAACGTTTTACTAAAGCGCAAATGTATGGTTTCTATTAACAAAAACAATCTAGATAACTTCATAATCGATAGATCGAAAATAAAAACTATGTCCTTGATTTACGATTATTCTATTAGAGGAATCTCCTCTAATATAATTTTAGTTTAACTAGAGCCACAACTAATGAATAAGGGACATTTGTGCTATAACCTCAAAATAAGCAGATTAATACAATTGTTATTTAGAACTTTTTTTTGTATAATTGAATTATACAGTTAAATTATTACATATATTACAATCAATATTGTAAATCCACAGCATCATGTACAGGGTCAAATACCTTTACATTGATTATTATGATTTATGATACTTGCATAGTCTGCATGTCTATTGCGTGTCATCAATGCATGCATGGAAGTATATTTTATCATGCATGCATGACGGTCCGTTATTCTCATGCATTATCGTCTATAGGTTGCTTAAGGATTCAATGAAACCTTGCCAGTCTTACAATATCTCATATCATACCATTTTATTAATTTAACATTCAAATCCATTTAGCTTAATACCATTTTAACTGTATGTGTATGTTGTTGTGTTATGTTATATTAATTCACATTGTTAACATAGAAAAAATCATTTGTTTGTAAATTTTTGTTGACTAATTGCACCGGTGTAGGTAACTATCTTTACTCATACTTTTTCTTTGATGAGTGATGTTGTTTGTGCACTGAATCATGCTTTAAACTAATTAAGTTTCAAATAACATTCCTATGCACAGTACAAACTTGTAAGTATTACAATAAATAGGTTACTGTTTGTAGTAATCATTTTTATCTGTGATTTTAGTTTTTTTATGTGAATCAGTTATAGCACAGTTTCAATAATATTACTGGTTAAAGCATCCGTTACCCATAACATCAGTCTTGAGTCCTCTACTATGTAGTATATCTATCCGCATCGTCGCAATTGTTATGAGAAAATTGTCTCTTTTGCCTGTAATGTCACCTGGCGCCTACTTCAACCAATACTTACTGCTTTGCATAAGTTTTTTTTTATAGTTTTACTGGGTGAAAGCGTTAATCATCATGATTTGATAACCCGGAATCACAATACCATGATATTACTTTCAAGACACGGTTTCGAGCGGAAATCGAACCCTCGACCATAGACTAACGTCTATGATTAATGGTTTGTGATTTGAGTATGCATGTTGACAGATGTCAATTCTTCTATGTTAAAATCGAAATCTTTGACTGTACATCTCTGGTTCAATTCAAATATACGTATAAAACATCTCATTCCCTTCAAATCTTGAGATGAGAGTAACCCTTCAGATTAGACGGTTTGAAATACCAACGTTTATTGATGGCCAACGTTTGACTGCGATCTGACCAGGCTGTAAGTGACGATGCGGTCAAAATTCTAGCTCGGTTGGTTTAGGTTAGGTAAGAGCTTAGCAGTAAGATTTCCTAAACCTTACTCTTTGTGGCTCACCGAACATCAAGCAAAACCTACCTGAGCTGCCTTGAGTTTGGTCGTTTATTGACGACGTTTCAGCGTGTTGAAGGTAGTCGCTATTCGTTTCAGAGCGTGACCGTGAGCGTGGAGCGGGTGGGGGGGAGCGCTGGGGCGAGCGGGACGGGTCTCGCGGATCCCGGGGGCCTTCTGAGGAGCCGCGCGGGGCCGGCGAGTGGGGCCGCATGGGCCGCTCCGGCCCGCGGCCCGGGGGTGCGGGGCCCGGGGGCCCGCCCGGCGGTGGCGCCCCACCGAGACGCTTCGACGACATGCCACCTTCGCGTCCTGGTGAGTTACAATACATGTTACCTAGACTGTATATACGTAGGTGATTTTTTATGAAGGGGTTTGTGGAGCATCTTGGAAGCGCAACTTTCATGATATACCAACTTCGACATATTCATGGTCATTTCACACAGCGCCATCTAGTCCCAAACTAAGTATACTTCGTTTACTTATGACATTTTCTTATTCTTTTTTAATTTTACAACCATTCTATTGAACCGATTTTGATAAAAATTCTATGGCATCCTATTCAATTCACTATTCAATCAAAGAATATCCTTTTAATAAATAAAATATTTTTTTGCAATTGGTTGATAATTTCCGGAGAACAGAGCAACAAATAAAAAAAAAACTACCGAATTGATAGCAATAATTAAATTCAATGTTACAATACATATTACTTTATTTTTATTTTTGTAATACGAGTATTCTTCTTTGGCAATTAATACATTTGTATTTGTATACAAAAGTCTGGAAGTCTTGAAAGTATGTTGTCGTTTCAGATACGACGGGGCGGCCCAAGCTGAAACTGGCGCCTCGAACGGTGACTGAGCCGGTGAACTCACTAGCATCCACCTCCCAGGCCTCGTCCATATTCGGCGGTGCGCGGCCGAGGGAAGAAAAGCTCAAAGAGCGCAAGGAATAGACGCAACTATGGAGGCGCCCGTGAGACCAGTCCGATACTCTCATGTGGACCATGTCACAAATGCAACCTCTTTAGTCTAGAATTTTCCTCGGAAGCCTACTCTAGTTCTCAACTGAGGCCTTTGTATCATTGAAATTTAACTTTAAAAGTAAGGTGAGATTCGAGTAGACGAATGTCAAGTGGTCTTATATTCAAATCGGAACCTTTTGATTTGCATTTAACGTTGGATTTTAATTATGTATTGCCTATACGTATAGGATTTACTTCACTTTTTGATAAAGAGAGTAGGCTTGTTGATGTTAATAATAGAATTCAATGTGCAACTTTAGAGTCACTTAGGATGTAATTTCAAACTAGGAAACGAAATTTAACGTATTTCCTCTTATGGCTGGGCCACACTAAGGGGCTATCCAAGGGCAAGCGAATCGAGACTAAATTTAAAAAATAACATTTTCTAAAGAAATTTACTTTGGACGAGTACATCCTTCTTATGGGGTGTATATCTGTAATTATCTTCATTCTCGAAATGGATCGTGAATCCGTGATGGTAGCACCGCGAGACGCCACGAGTGCGCGTTCTCATTGAATTTCTTGGTTTAACGATTGTATCGTTGCGTTACACTCGCCGGTGGAGATGGCCCCAAAGTCTTAATGCCGTTTATATTGACATTTGCTGTCTCTCTTACATCTGAGGCTGTAACAACTTCACGCTCTCATCTTATTTTAATGTCAGTATATAAGGCTTTAAGTAGTGTGGCACAACATTATTGATATGCGTTAGGGTGACTAATCAACATAGATTGTGCCACTGTTTGGCTGCTGCATAAATTAACTTGCAAACAATTTACTCAAAATAGAAAAAGAAAACAGGTTGTGCTTTGCTTTACTCTGAAGTTGTGCGACTCAATTCTATAGCATGTCGATGTTGATTGGCCGCCCTCAGTTTTTTTACAGTCCATTCAAAGTACACTTACAGTCCACTCAAAGTACACTAACAATCCATTGAAAGTACACTTAGAGTTGAGTTAGAGTGAATGGCGGCTGGGCCACATGAGACTAGCCACACAACCATAGCGCTGCCGTGTTGCGGCAGACGCGCTACGCAGCGCGTACGATGCAATGTGCGCGCTCGATGTGTGGCGTGCCCGGACGATGTACCGCGGACGCCTTTCAATCCTTTCATCTCCCTCTCCGTGTGTATATGTATCGTCCCCTCCCGCTATTTTCACGTGTGTCCCAAATGTGCAGCCAAATTTGTATATGAACGAAGAGTTTGTTAGGTTATGAGGTTGTAAATCATTTTTATCTTATATTTTTTGTTAGCATTATTATATTTGAGCTTATTGTTTTAGTGCGTTCGGATCACGCCGCTTGATTAAGTCGCAGTATTTAAAATGCTAGTGTTTTTTTGTTCATTCTCTCATGTACCCGGGCTTGTGTGGATAAATTGGCTCGCATAATTTGTTTCTAAATTGAACTCGATAATGTAATTTGCTTACTCTTTCATTCAATAATGGTAAATATGTATTGATTCATTATAATAATAGATATTTTTACTTGTAATATCTGTGTCGATGGAGTATTCTTATTTGATTCTCTGTTGTATTTATCATATATCGATTGTTTAGTTTTTTAGGTTATTAAAAAAAATACTGATCGAGTAATTAATTATGAAACATAATTTAAGAGTTGATTTTAATACGGTGATTTGATTACAGTGTCATTAATAAAATTGACTTTCACGTACTTGGATTTCTACTTTTATTACTCGTAGAAATAAAATGTATAATGACGCAAGTAACGTGGCATATAAATTTAAAAAAAATCGCAAAATTTGTAACAGAACATTACAAAATGGAATAAAAAGTGAAGTCTTTGTAATCGAGGGTTTATTTGGTTCACCGTCCACATTCCATTCCACATAGTCACAAAGAAGGTTAATCAACTGACCTCAACAACTAAAAACTTAACATAAATTAGGCTTAATTATTGCCGCAGAAAGAAGCGAAGGGGAATTCTCATAAAAAAAAATTGCGTCTAGTCTCATTTGCACTTGGAGATAAAGTTTAAAGTGCTAAGCACAGCTACATCCTAAAAATGTGGGCTTCGCTTCCCTAAACCGATTGGCCAAAAAAATTTACACTAAATTATACCCAAATTTTAAGTTGGTTTTACACCCTTTCGGGGTAGTCTACTTTTTCCAACAATTTTGCATTTTTGAGTAAGTATGTCGAAATAGTTTCATAAGAGTTAAAATGACAGAACTACCATATTTGCAATATAATAGTTCTGCTATACAGTTTTGGATACGAAAGGTAAAGGAAACTATTACTAATGCCCAGTTCCTATATTATACTAAGTCCTATATCGTATTGAACTAAGTGGTGATGTGTGGAAGGCAAAGCTCAACATGACCAGGTTTGATTACCATCACTAGTAGATAAGGCACACTTCTACCGCTAACCCGTCTATCACGTAGATGGCTTAGTTGGTATAGCATAGTTTTAGAAGTGAGGGGTCCTGGGTTCGATTCCCGGCTGGGACATGGTGTGCATGAAGTTTGTTCTCGAGTCTTGAGTCCTTAATATTGCTGTTATGGGCAGAGGTAACCACTTATCAGGTGGGCTTTCAGCTCATCACGTTTGCCACATAAAAAATAACGTTATCCAATTATATCAATATACCTACACCTTGATACTTAAAATTTATTATAATGAATTTTAATACATATAGCCAGAACAAAAAATTTATTATGTGTGTTATAGATACCATAAATACATTCAAATTTAGTAAAAAGCTGTTATTTGACATTACAAACAGACAATTTTATTTATTTGTATAGACTTATTTTTATGCTTGCCATGGAAGGTCATAAGGAAGGGTCACAATCAGATAGGGGTTAATTGTTTCAATAATTACAAGCATTGTTTTTTGTACAATTTTATTTTATTATATATCCAAATCCTCATCTGGATCTTCCTCATCCCAATCGTCTACAGCATCAGGTTCGTAATAAACTTTGCTCTCTCCCTCATGAATCTTACTCATGTACGGCAGCTTCAGTTTAGATTTCTCCATTTTCTCAATTTGATCAACTTCTATTTTGAAAGTTGTAAGGTTACCTGGCAGTGGTTTTTCAGCCTCATCATCTTGCTTTGTCTGTTTTATAATGGGTGTGAGCTTCAGGGATGATGTACTGCTGTTGTATGATAAAGTCTCTTCAGTGTTTGTCACTTTACTACCTTTTTTTATCTTCAGTGATACTTTACAAGGATCCTTGATATCATATGAAACAACTGCATTAGCCATGTGCTGCAAATGTAAATGTAGTTTGGAACTGTGTGATAAACAATCTCTATGCAGGACTAGTATTAGTTTTTCTACTCTTGCGTCCCGACTCAGCCTTTGAAAACATTTCAGGCATTCATACCAACCTAAACACAGCGCCATTTGGTTCACAGAGTCCACTATTACTGTGGTTTTTGGAGTTATGTATGTATTGTACAAGTCTGGGCTAAACTTTTCGAAACATTGGATGTTCGAATGACGAAATACACTTTTCCAAACTTCCGCGGGGTGCTCATAGCTGAACAGGCTGATGGTGTTTTGCTCGGATGGAGCTAGCTCGAGGAGTAATGGTATTATATTCTTGTTGGCGTCGTCTTCTATCAATATGATAGGGGCGGATTTTATTTTAAGCAACGACATAATAGTAATTGTTTGTATAGCTTTAAATTACTAATAAAAACCAAGACGTGCAACGCAATGCAACATCAACACAGGTAATTGATTTCCTTTCCATAGTGATGCCAGATGATATGTGGATTTTGTGGTGAATCTCTCGAATGAAACTCCGAACCTTCATGTCATATTTCTATTATTACCACTATGTGAATCATAACAGTTTTATTCCCTTAGCTATAAATCTCCACTGACATGGAAAAGTGGTTTTTCCTTGTTGGTTTTAACTCGTTTGATTTATCACAAAAACCATGGTGCGTTTTAACAACAAGCAAATATCCAAAAACTGTTTTGATACAAATAATACAGAAATCTTTTTTTTTTCACCAAAATCATTAATATGTATGTGATAATTTCACAATAAATCAAATAATTTAGTCACTTGATTTGTTTTATTGACGTGATAACGATAATCTTTTAAATCGATGAACGCCGGCTGCCCGCACGAGAAAGCTTAACTCAATGTCAATATCATGTTCCCCTTAGCCGAGCGTACAAGCGAGAGCGCGGAACAAGTGATAGAGAGGCACGCATCTATCATAAATTATGCAATTTTTTACCATTGTATTCTTATGACGTTATCACGTAAAATTATCGTCCGTAAACCGACTTCACGGTCAATTTTTTTTTTTTAAATTGCGCACGGCTCTGTATTTAGTGTTTTTCTAACTATGGTCATTTTTACATTATGGTAAAATCTGAATAAACATTAACAAACCTCACTAAACAGTTCCAAATCTCCTTCCAACTAATACGAAAATAAGGCCATTGAAAGAATATGAACTGGAAAAATACGACAATCAGAGTTTATATACCAGTCTGGCAACGTAATTATTAACAAGTTGACTGACATGATCATGACCGCTTCCACCCCTGTCGGCAATGTAATTTATGTCAATTTTGACATTTAAATCGAGCTGATCGATGCTTAAAAATGTTATTTCTTGGTCCCAGAGTCAATGTAAAATTGTATTTTCATATTTGGGAAGGATAAAATATATTGTTATGTATCTCTTTCTATTTTTTATTAGTATCTTATATTAAGTTAGAACCTAACATAGCCCAACTAAGAAAAAAAGATTCAGCTACAGGGCTAGTATACATAGTATACAGACAGACAATTTAGTGCCCTCTTAACTAGGGATGAGCAAGAGAAAAAATAAATCGTTATTTAACGTATTTTGCAACAGTATCGATAATTTTCTAGTGAAAAATATTCATCTATCTATTACGCGAGATGGGGATGATTCGTCTGATGCGCATGTGATTTTATACATGATAAATATTGCCAAAGCATTCAAAATTCGTAAAAAAGAATAGGTGTGAATAAAATACTTTTTTTATGAATGCTCGAAACTAAACAATTATATACAATTTAATCAAACCAGTAGTTTTCAGTTTTGGACGGGATGCTCCCTCTGTGTAGGTATGTGTCATCTGTCAATCGGCTTTTTTTGTCGGGTACTGTCAGTAAAAGATAAAACACAAAACCAGAGTTGCGTTAAAAAATATATCGAAATTGATACGAATTCAATACTCTAAAATTAATATCGAAAATTGATATATCGAGATTAAAAATATGGACGATATATATCAATAATTGCATAGAAAAATATCGATACTTTTTGCCCAAGCCTACTCTTAACTTGTCTCTGTGGACTCAATTGTTGAACAAAATGAAATATTCATTCATTAAAAAATCGCATTAATTATTACCTAATTCATACGAAATTTCATTACTTAGTGCAGCGTCAGTGATTTTATTTGTGATAAAAATATCTTCTGTGAAATGTTTGGCCGTGTTGTACCTTATAATATTAAATTATTTTCAAGGTCTATTATTTGCGTACCAAAACATAAGCCTCCCGATCCGAAAGATTTCCATATTCTGAAAGATTTCTTACATAAACATGACAAAATACTGTTCCTTACAGGTGCGGGGATATCTACAGAATCAGGTTATTTATATATTTTTTATTTACATTTTCTTTTTGTCCAAAACAATTTTAAGTAGGTAATTTATTATATCCTTTCAGGAATTCCAGATTATAGATCGGAAGAAGTAGGCCTGTACGCGCGGAGCAACCATAAGCCTATTCAATATCAAGAGTTTGTTAAGTATCCAAAAGTGAGGCAGAGATACTGGGCCAGAAATTTCATAGGCTGGCCAAGGTTCAGCAGTATACAGCCAAATACCACACACTTGTCCATCACTGAACTGCAGAAGGTAAATTACAAAACTCTACAGTATGTTCATTGTAAATAGTATTTGTAATATTAATTCTTCTCTTCATGCTTGATTCATCAATCATCATACCTAATCACACTAATGTCCACATGCAGGTCAGTGCTTCATCATTGCAAGAAATGAAAAGTAGCCATCATTGTAAATTTCCTTGCCAAATAGGTAGGTGTGATCAAATCATTATAAATTATTAACTTTAACTACATAATAATAAAATAATCCATTACTCAAACAGTAATAATTGATGTTTTGAATATGGTATGTTGCTTAAGTTATTTATATTTCAACAGGTAGGAAAGGTGACAGCAATAGTTACACAAAATGTTGACCGCCTGCATCACAAAGCTGGCTCCTATAATGTAATAGAGCTTCATGGTACTGGTTACATAGTAAAATGTTTAGAATGCCCATATGAAGTTGACAGACATACTCTCCAAGAAGATTTACTCCAAAGGAATCCAGAAATGAAAAGCAACTTTACAATGATAAGGCCTGATGGGGATGTGGAATTGTCTCAAGTAAGTTGGTTGGTAAAAACAAAATACTGACACAGCACAATATGAAATCAATTAAGAACTAAATAACTTTATATATTGTTTTACAACTGGCAGTCAATCTGTAGCAGGTTGGCTTTGAAAGTATGTTTTATTTTATGTGATCACTCAGATACTAAGGCTTAATAAATAATAATTTAAAACCTATTATTAGTTAAAAATAATAATAAGATTTTTTATATATTAATGTTGTTTCAGGATCAGGTAGAGAAGTTCAGAGTGCCACTTTGCCCTAAGTGTGAGGGCCCTCTAAAACCAGACATTATATTTTTTGGTGATAATGTACCAAAGAGTCGAGTAGAACAAGTTAGGAATGCAGTAACATCTAGTGATGCAGTTTTCGTACTGGGATCTAGTCTCACTGTCTATTCTAGTTATAGGATAATACTACAGGCCAAAGAAGAAGGTAAAGATGTGGCTATTTTAAACATTGGCCCAACTCGAGCAGACAACCTTGTGAACATCAAAGTAGCTACAAAATGTGGAGATATCCTCCCAGAATTGTGTGATTCATTAACTTCACATACACAATAATTGAAATAAGTGAAACTATTTAGGCAGATTTGTACTCAGGACTTGATAATCGCGGTTAACGGCATAAACCGAAACTAAGTTTTCAGAACAGAATATTAATATCACTAATAGGGAATACTTAATCGATGTCCAGGAAGTCTGGAACTCAAGGCGAAATTGACCTCGAAAAACTAGGACGACATCAGGGCGATCCATGTCATGTCTAAACTACTTCCGCTAGCGATAGCGGACTCTTTCATAGTTCCGGCGACGTTGAGCTTTTTAAAGCCCTAACACTGCTTGGGTTTTACAATTTTCCGCGCTACATCCCGTGGTCATGCTCTTCTGACGTCGGTCACCCCCGTGACCGCCATTTAAGTTTCTATATTTTCTTAGGATAAGATTTAGATTAGTTAAGATTCAGAATTATGTGATATATTTTTCTACCTCATATCCATGAAATGTTAACATATTTATCAATAAAAGAAAAAGACCATTCAGACATTTCATTTTTTAATAGTACATAAAAAAGAAGAGGATACAAAATGTTTTTCAAAGGAGTGTTGAAATATCACTGAGGCAAAATCAAATATATTGGAAAAAATAAATAAATATGGAAGATTCATTATTTTTACAGCACTTATTAACCAAGAATTCGGAAAAATCAGATTCATACATTGGATCAAAAATGATGTTACAAAAATGAGATCACAACGTAATATTAAGTTTGTTTAATATTAAATTTTGATATTAATTTAGATTCTCTGAATTTCTACACGTCTTACCCCAAATAAACATTAACATACATAAAATTGGCTTGAGATTGTAAGTTTTACACATTCGTGTCTATGATGATATCTAGTAGTAGAGATAAAAATTAGCTAAAATACGGCCGGAAACGGCAGTCAAATAGCTACTAGAAGGAATTCAAAGTCTTTAATGCAAGGACTATGTTAAACACTTAAGTCATATCTACAGATAGTAAAGTCTATGAATTTAGTATTCTAAATGTGTGCACAGAATCTTAGTTTTAATGCATCATACATATTGAACATGAATTCATAAAAATACTGAATAAGATATAGTATTAACTACTGTATATGGAAATCTGATATATTCCTAGAATTCAGAAACCTAGTAGGACCTGTCAAACAGTTTCTTCCATGGTGAAGTCAAAACATAACCAATGTGTGCGTGCGTTCCATATCGTTCGTACACTACTGCCACGCACACAAGTGTATGTATTGCCAGACTAATATTTTCGCCAAAAGAAGCGAAAATTAAATATGTTAGCTTCAAACTCAAAGCATGGCCTAGCTCACTAGTCTCGCGTGCAAATTGCTAGTCCTATTAATTATGAGTCCTGTTTTTATTGTACTTATTTTACTATTTGAATATAAAATGTTAATCCTAATTGGTACTTAGTAACGGCAGTGTTTGGAATCTGGAAATTATGAACTAACAATAGGTGTTCAATAACCTACATTTGCTATAAAGATAAGTGTATCAGTTCATTCAGGGGTTCATTTAATAGGTTTTAATCTATGGAAGTATCCGTTTTAAAAAATGCTTGATCAATTAATAAGTCCTTAATAAGACCTTGCATGACTGTTAAGTTTTTGTCTTATAGTAGGCTGATTTCAGACAGCATTTGTTTGAATTAAGTATTTGGTTGTCCTGAATCTATTTACAAAATACCTTCACAATAGTTATTTAGTAGTAAAATATTATCAATCTTCAACTAACGGATATTCATTTCTTTTACTACTATGCCCAAAATAATATTGATTAAAATGACAACAGAGCAGCTTTACAAATATTTGGTCGAAATGAATGGCGCCACTTGCTATTCTTATGCGACGCTCACTCACTAGCTGTCTCTATCGCACCTAAGCAAAACAATTGAATTAGTTTCCTGGAAAGACGTTTTCGAATTTTGCGTCAAAATATTAATAGTTTGTCATAGCTGTATCATTAAAATCACAATAGAAAAAGAAAACAATTGTGAAGTATTATAAAAATGTCGATTAACAATTTTATCTTATTTTCTTTGAGGTTCTGACATAAACAAGAAAAATGAATTTCTAAATTACGAATTCGCTTTCGACAACTGACTCAGAATGATACTCAGACTTTGGTCAAAATCTAATAGAGTTCAGTACATTTTACAATTACAATTATTTCTAAGTTCATATTTTCGTTTCAAAATACTTATTTTTTCATGTCCATCATTAAAAATCAAATAGAATATCTTTCAAATCACAAATTAAGCCCACTGCAAACCAGAAGGCCAACTCTGAATCTTAAAAACACAAAAAAAGCTTGAAGCATGTTCCTCTAATCAATGGAACTGAAATCAGTCTCACTTTTGGAGTTGAAGAAGTGTTTTTTTATTTTATCGGATAATATTATGAGGCGCTTCGATTTTAATTTAGTACTTCCAAAAACGCGCTCAACGATCGGCGAGTGCTCTCGGCACTTTTGGCACAAAATGCATAGTAATACTTATGAACCGATTTAGTTGAAATTTTCATGAAACTATCCAGTCGGTCACAAGCAGTTGTTTATACAAAGGAATATCCTGTTATAGTGGTAATAAGGCAATTAGTGACCCAGTAGCAGTAAATAATTATTATTATCTCTTAGAGGTTGATCCTCATTAAACTCTCAAGTTTGAGGTCTTTTTGTAGACATGTTGACAACTGTTCCTTGTATACTGGAAAGTCAAACCTTGGAACATTTTATTAACTTGAAACTCTTTTTGTTTGAGTTAGGACTCCAATTTTGTGCTGAGCTAGTATGTTCAACTAGTAGAGCACTTATGGTTTAGTCTGTGATAAGTGGTCTACAATATAAATGGTTTGCAGTGGCCTAACTCAAGAAGTGAAACAGGCTTCAAAATTTTGGGTCATCGAATTTTGTACTAAGCCATTGATTTTTATCATTCGGACTTACATCCCTAGAATAAAGCCATAGCAGGCTATGAGCTGCTTCAAATAATTTGCGTGGAAGCTACTGACATTATCAAAACAGGGAAATTGACATTTATCAAAATGTGCATCTATGTAATTAAAATTGAAGTTTAAACATCATACATGATAGTTGACATTACAAACTCAAGATCTTTTGTTAGTAAGTTTAAGGTTCAATTTCAAGTAGTTTAGTTTTGAGAATGAAAGTAGACAGGCACCAGCATTGAACATTGGTTATATGGAAAGTCATTTAATCACATGTTATCGTGAATGTTCAGTATATCTGAAAATTTAGGCCCTTCTTTCTACAGATTTATGAAAACAGTGCTTTATTCTGAAGTAATTGCCTCCTTTGCAAGACAACTTTTCAAAATTAAGGAACAACATTATAGCAACTATACAAAACCATACAATTATTATTATCAATGAGCATCAATTGTCTGCACTAATGGTTGTCTTTATTACAAATCTGTTATTAAGACTCTCCTGATCCCAATCATTAGTGCAAACATTATATGATACTCAAAACCAATTAGGGATTTGTGGTCCTAGAATATTTTCGACCATAACGGCGACTTATTAGACTGATTAATTAACAATTTGCTGCGCCACAAAGTAACAAGATACAATCCTTTGTACCTGCGAGCTTCATGATTGCAGTTTGATGTTTAAAAAATCACCCGTACACCACGCAAATTATAAAAAAAAGAAGCTCTCACGTAAACCATGAAGTAACTACACACTTACCAGTCTTAAAATCACATTAAATAACTTGCACATTAAACGTTTAGTCACTAATACAGTTTGGTACATTATAAGAAGTAGTCCGCTTGGGGCTTCTTCGAGGGGACTCCCCGAGACTCCTGAGGGGCTGCTTCGAATATCGTGAACTCACGCTGGAGATTTTCGTTCAACTCTAGGATGGCTGCGACGTTGCCGCATCTGCGAATGGAATTGAAACGAATATACATTGGTACATAAATTCCAGCCAGAGGCTGAATATGTGTTTTCAGTATGTGTGTTTCAGTAACAGTGAAGAAACAAATTTATTTTAGACAGCGCCATTTTGCCCCAAGCTAAGCATGGCTTCTAATATGGGATTTAGATTCCTGAAACAAAATGTATATAGTCTTGTATCTTTAAATAAAGTCGTCAAACAAATTTTTGTACACTTTATTTATACACTTTTTGGGTATTTTTTGGTGTTCATAGAAATTAAATTTGTTAACGCGTTTTATCATAATCAAACTGGTCTGTATCCCAAACAATTCGGATAAGAAGTAAATTTTAAGTGATTTTGGTATGCAGTTATGCGCGGATAAAACTTAGCGAGCAACGGCCGCGCCGCCCGGTCGTGGAAATAAAATACAATGAAAATAAGTTAAGTATGATCAGTTGCATCGTAACATTTATATCTAATCTCGACTCAACAGGTGAATAACGACACTAAGTCAGTAAAATGTAGGCATATATCCTTCTGCCCCATCCAAAGCCGGGGCGGGTTGCTAGTAAGAATATTTAAACCCAGACATAGAATAAACGTCTATCGTACGTTACACAAATGTTTATCCTGGGTAGTGATGAACCCACAATGTACAGCGCAAAAGGCAGGGCTACTACCAAATGAGCTTTGAGGCTTCAGACTCTTAGAATCAAATATATTCCAAAATACCTGTAGCAATAGTTAGGCGCCGACCAAACGGTCAAAACTGTCTCGTTAAAATGCCATTTGTATCCCTCCATAACCAATTGATGCGCGCGGCAGATCATGTCTATGTCGTTTGACACGTTGAATTGCGCCACGACATCTGAGCCGAAGAGGTAGCCAGCACCGCGCGGCGATACGCCCCATCCTTGCGTATCTGGAATAAAGGCATTCATTAGCGCGGGACAATGATTAATACTCCATATTGGATATCAGTAGACCTTGTCACCCCCACAAATAAATATGTTTGTTAAACAATCACCCAATAAATGGCGTCTGAAAATTTCGAAATTGAACATGTACAGATTCTAGATACTACGGTAGTCCGTATCATCGTCTATCCAAGCAAGGTTATGTAGAACTTGAACCGTCGCGTCAGAATTCACTGCTAATGTATATGAGACTGATGGGGAAGCGCGGGCAATAAACTGCCCAAGGGCAATAACTATTTCAAATTTAGATTTAGGGGCGGACTAACGTCCCTAAATTTATAGCTTTTCTTTTAAGAAACCGCTCTAAGAACGCAAAAACAAATGCTCTACGTGTTTGGTAGACGTGACTACAATCACGTTTACTCGTATTATATGTGGAGATCACGACGTATGTAGATACCATTGGTAGAAACCATGAAATTATTGAGTCATTTGAACTGAGCGGACGGGTTCGGTGGCGTTGACTTCTGGCTAGGGCTGGAAACTAACACAATATGAATATTATTATTATTCTTACCCTCAGGGTCGCTCCACAGTAGGTCGCACATAGGTCCGTCATGTGGTACCTCCTGTTTCCTATCGATTGTGCGTATTTGATCTAAGGTCTGTATCGACGGGCTGAGGCCACCGTGCACGCAGAATATCCGACCGTCAATTATGGCGGACAGCGATAGGTAGTCGAAGATTTCTGTACAATATCTGGAATGCGTAATATTATTTTTAAAGTCATATTTTGTTGAAAATTATGTCCATCGCGTCATAACTCATTAAATCCATACACATGTCCCCCTATATGGAAAGTTTGTATGCATATGTTGTGTATGTTTGTTATTCATTCCCGCTCAAATGGCTCAACAGATTTGGATGAAATTTGATTCCGGGATACCTTAATCATTCTAGAATGATTAACAAATAGGCTACTTTTGATGCTGGAAAACCGCGGGTCGCAGCTAGTATACAGTATTATTTAATACAAGTGTACTACATATTTACACCTACATAGTCACGTAATCAACATCATATTGCAGTCAATGCTTAGCTAACTTCAATGACAAAAAGTGTCTTAATAAATAACAGATAGTACATTTGGTAGTTGAACATTACCAAAAAAATATTCATAGATATTTCAGACAGTGCCTTCTAGCTCTAAACCAAGTATAGCTTGTGCTACAGGAACAAGATTACTGATAGAATACCTGCATTACATATATAGCAATATTTTTACATACATGCAAATGTATACCCAGGGTGGGAATTGAACCCCCAGAGTTGAGGTAAGGCCTCCATAACACACATTGTAGCAAAGTATATATTGGTTTTGGAATAATAGCTATAATCCACAATGTTAAAATCACTAACCTCCATACAGTGATGGAACCATATTTTCTAAGGCATTCATCATAAAAACCATATACTTGTGTGATTTGTCTGGACTCGTGGTTTCCTCTGATCAGTGTGATGCGATCCGGATACCGAACCTGTGGAAAAATTTTAATCCACTTTATCTATATATATAAAAGAAAGTCGTGTTTGTTACAACACTTATAACTCGAGAATGGCTGGACCGATTGCCATGGTTTTTGATTTGTTGGATTTGTTTCCATCCCGAATGGCAGAATAACTATTAAAAACATTGGAAAATTAACTAAAAAATAAAATCAATTTATCCCCATATTCTCCACGGGAACGGGAACTATGCGGGTGAAACCGCGGGGCGCAGCTAGTAGTTTTATATATATTGAGGAGTCTCTGTAGTAAGTTGTGCTAAGTGCTTTTAGGACATACTGGTTCAGTCTATACATTATTGTGCACTGTTAAGAGATTATTGGTTTATAGATATTAATTATAGTGAAAAAAAACCAGATTGATTTTTAAAGATAAAATTAATTACTTTAATTTTATCTAAACTTAATAAAACTGACATCATTGTTTAAATTATAATTGGGTGCTGATAATAAGTGAGTAGCAAACTTCTAGCTGTGGCAAACAGACAATATATAAAGTCCAACAAGCAACTTAAACTTGTATGCTGTATTTGTGCTTTAAATTAGATATGAGACCACAAATTTCCTTTTTAAACCCCTATTTTGAAAATTGATTTCACACATTCAACACAGATAAAACTTTCATAATGTTTAATTCAATATACTTAGAAAACCTGCAATCTGTAATCTGCAAATGTGAAAAGACTCACCTTTAGTGCCAGTAATAGTAAAAATGTTTCTACAGAATAAAATCCTCTATCCACAAAATCACCCATGAATAAATAATTAGTCTCAGGCACATCACCTCCAACTTTGAACAGCTCTTTTAGGTCATAGAACTGGCCATGGATATCTCCGCATACCTAAAAAAGATTATAGATGAGTTCTAAAATATGAAAATAATAAAATATATTAGTAACTTTGAATTTTACTGATCTTAATTCTATAATATATATATATACATATAAAATAGCAGTTTGATGGTAAACAAGTACATATAAATTACATAGGATATTTCATATAAATTACAAATTATATGAAATATCCCATTACATATTCACAAAATAAGTGAAATAGTACCAAGTTGACCAACACTAATGATTCAATTCAACAATGATTGAGGTTGTTTTTGAAAATAAAAGATTGATAAATGTTATACTTGATTGTTATTTATAGACTACCTATACTTCATATAGTGAACTTTGTAAAACTGTAAATAAATATCTACCTATCCAAGTATGACTGCACTTGTAAATAAACATACCGTTACAGGAGAATCCACTCTTTGGACGTTGCTCTCTTCTACTAGAATTTCGCGGGCTTTGGCACACAGGGCCTTCACCTCGGCCTCCATAATTATCTCACATCTCTTCAACTGTTCGATTTGGCGGTCCAAATCACTTGTATCCGACATTTTCATTAATAAATTACCACGATAAATCTGTAAGACAGTTTAATCGGTCATGTAACGCTGGTGAAATCACCATGAACTTGAATGAGTAATGAGTTAAGAAAAACGATACAAATCATCTTAAAACAGCTTGATCATAAAGTTAGTAATACTTACAAGAGATTAATAATATAATTAGTATTGTTCTAGACTCGTAGTTACACAAATTCACTAAACAACAATCACAACGCATCCGCCATTACAACGTTTTTATTAACATAGACAAAGAAGAGGAATGATTTGTTTTCTTTTACTAAACTAGGCAAATACAAGGTACATCCATTCAACCAATTAACAAAGCATAGACAGATTTTTGCGTTATGGACACTTACCATTATAAAACAATGAATCAAGAATTTTATTTTTGTAAAGTAAAACATAAAAAAAAACCACTGTAAACGAATAAATTGCTGTTTCTAGTAAAATATGATTTTTGGCGGTAGCATTTCTTTAGATAGGCCAGCTACAGGCAAGAAGATAAATAAAAAAATTTACATCACGCAATTTTATTCGTTCACATTTTACCAATCTAGTGACTTGTGGTATTTTAATAAAAAATTATACACATAAAAATTAAAAAAAAAAAAAAAAACATAATCTTAGAGGCTTCATTATAATTAAAGCGGCACATTATTAAAAAAATATAACGAGTTTATTTTCAAAATATTAAATAATTAAAAAAATATATATATCTCCGTCCGAAAAGTTTGGCAGTAACGTTTAGTTCGCGACACTAAAAGGTATCATTTGCCAAAGTTTGAGCTTGATTGATTATTTTTTGTCAAAGAAAAAAATTAGAGAGCCATCTGCTGTTTTTCACATTTTGTTCGAAGAAATTGAGTTTGGGATAAAAATTATCCATACAATATTTATTACCTACAAATTTTGGTTTCAATTTTATTCGATAGAGTGCACAGTATAGCCATAAATAGCGTTTCAATTCTTAACAATCCACCTTATTCTTTTTTTTTATTGATATATAGCCAAGCAACCTTATTTCTACTGGTCTATAAACGCTTCGACGGAGATCCGTCGTTGAGTCAGTATTTATGCCCTCAGTGGATAAATTGACAAATCGTTTAAAAAAATTCTGTCTATATCTACGGGAAGACCTATGGCAAAACAAGAAAAATTTCAGCCCTGACAAATCCAATATTATCACCAACGATTTCCGATTTTTATAATAATAATATTTTTGATGATGTCAATATGAAATGTAACCATTTTAATACAAATGATTAATGGCACTTTTAAATAAACGTAATAGTTGTGGACTTTTTCATCTAAGAAACGCGGGTCACGCGACATTTATATTTGCTTCAGACTTTCAGACGAGTTGGCATCACTGCTTGACTTGTGTATTGTTTTTCTATCGATCGATTTGTTGTTATTTTTGTGGTGTCGGGAAAATCGTTTTTCTGTGAAACTATTGTGCTTCTAGTGGGGAAAATCATGGGAAACATCCACACCGTCGGTCCTAATGAGGCACTCGTTGTATCAGGTACGCTAATAAGTTAGAACCTACAAATAGTACTATCGAAAACCAAATTGAGACCTTGATGTTCGGCATCTATTTTCATGATTCTATTTTTATTACACCTCTTTTTATATGCGGGCGTTTCATTTTCATTTACACACGAAATTTACGCACTCCATTTTTATCTCGGCGGACTGATAAGGAACTATTATTAGTTTAATTACTATCATTATTTAACCAAACCCAACAACACGTATTAGAATGTGCGGAGTAATAAGTACATAAGTCCTACAATATTGTTCTGAGATTGTTGTCACCAGTCAATATACAAATTGTACTCTGTTCCTAACCTTGTTTTCTAATTGGTGTCCTGGCCACTCCTATGAGACACATGATATACAGCTTGGCTCTAAATTTATAACGTATAAGCAAATCAGCTCATGAAGTATATTAATGAAGTATATTTATGAGATATCGAATTTTACACACAGGGCCTTCACTAAATGACACACCTAGGGTGACATCATTTCATTCATTACTTAATTAATTGATCATTCAATGCCTTCGGGCTGAGGTTAGACTATAGTAAATATATTGTATATATTTTTTTTTTCAAGAATGGAGATATATTTATTATTTATATATCTTCCTGATCTTATAATATTTGCAAAATAACAAAATATTATTATTAAAATTATAATGCACCTACCTGGTTACCAAAATCACAGTAAATATATTCAAGGAAACTGGTAATTTGCATAAGCAATTTATGACTAAATTTTATTTACAAATCCAATGATAAATTTTTTCTATATGCAAATATCAAAATATAATTTTTAAGAATATTACAATACAATTCAAAATGTAGAGTGAAAAAATATCATGTAAACTGACTTTGCTTTGTATAAACTACATATGTTTTAAAATACATTTATATTGGCCATATATAGCCAACTATAAGTGCATAAAATTACCGGTATCATTTTACCTTCGGGTTGATCAGTCCTGAGTATTTGTAATCATATATACAGCTATTTTGGCTCACAGTTTTATAAATCTTTAGTTATCACCAAGTTAAGTCAAGCAAGTTTTGCTTTAGCTGTGTTATTTAATTACAAGAAATACTAAAATTGTGTTAAACTCTATTTGCAGATGTTTTATTTCAATTTCACCTGAATTAACTATATTTGATCAAAAATGATCTAATCTTACATCTAAGTAGCATCATACATAATGGTTCATGTGAGGAAAATGTTATTAAAAATATATTTTTATGCTCACATTGCTTTGAATATTTCCTTATTGTTATGGAATGTTCTGATAGAGAAACAGAATTTATTAACAAATTGTCATCATTATTATTCTAAGTTTATAAAATACTAATATTGTGGAACACATGAGAAGCAGCAGAACTTCTGACTGTCTGGAGGTGTGCGGCCATCCCATCTGCTGCAAATTTGCTGTAAAGCAGTGATGCAGTTATAGTGCTATTGTATATTCTGTTTGAAGAGTATGCCGGTTAAATTTCAGATGCATAGGATGTTACATCTTTATCTTAATGAGTGTTTTTGCTCTTGTTTATTGGCCACTTAAGATCAGCTGAGCTGTCTGCCCGTACCATCACTTTAGTCACATAATAAAAAAGAAAAACCTACTTAATTATGTATTCTAAAGTTCAAAAAATGTAGTACAGTATAAAAATACAAAAAAAACAGGGTCATAGCCTATTCTTGAAGAGCAAGATTGCATTTCTCCTAAAAATTAATATATAAAAATTCTAAAAACTTAAAAACTATAAAAGGGGCTACACATAAAGTAGCTTATAATTATGATGGTCCCATAGTCCCATGGTTAGTAACCTGGGCAGGATTTCTTCCCAGCTTAGCTATGGAGCCAAAGGCATCCTGGGGTCAATCCCCAGTGGGGGCAAACTTTGTGTTGAGCATGAAGTTTGTTTTAGGCTTTTAGCTGTTTGTGTGTGAGTGTGTATACCACCTGCTACATAGGGAATCCTTGTATCTGTGTGTAACAGTTGTTTATGTAAAACCGTCACGACAGACATATTTTACATAACAATAGTAGTATTTTCAAGGTCATATGAATATTCAACATTTTTTCCGTCTAACAGTGACATACACTCAGTTCAGCATAATTTAAGTAATTGCGAAATATTTTGTGTTCAAAATAACCTCCACTGTGCTTTGATCATATCAGCAGCCTTTTCGCCAATCATAATAGCCGGTGCGTTAGTATGGGCGGCTATGGTCCGCGGGATGACACTGCTGTCCACAACTCTGAGGTTCTGTACTCCATACACCCGCAGTTCTGGGTCAACGACCGCCTCAGGGTCCGTCACTGGACCCATCTTACACGTCGCGATCTGATGATGCAGCGTCGCAGTCACTGTCCTAACGGCACACTCCCAGTAAGAATCACTATCAAATGTGTGCCTGCGACAATTCGGAAACTTCTTTTTATGCACCTTTGCTCCGTACTTTTGGAAAGGCGCTGTCTCCGTCAATCTGATTATGTACCTGATAGCGGCCACCATTGTAGCCGTGTCTCTAGGGTCCGTGAGGTAGTTACCGTACATTTTTAGATCATCAAAAGGGTTCCTCGAACGCAATCTTAAATAGCCTTTCGATTTGGGATGCAATAACATAAATAATATACTGAATGTGTCTAAATTCTCGATTGGTTTGTAAGTATCATCGTAGAGCCAGTCAGCTAAATGGATGCCTTTGGCGACGATGTTGCCCTCATCAGACGCTAAAGAAGCACATGTTCCTATTAATTCAATATCAGGGTAATCGCCAATTTCGTCCGACACATTGGTTTTGATATATCCTATGGTTTCCACTCCTGCTAATGAAGACAGAGGACCGTCGCCATACGAGTCATATTGAATAACATTTTCTAACGTTGCTATTCGTTTATCTATCATCGTCAAGCCAGTAGTATTCAAGATAAAAGCGAGCCCAGGGAATGAAATGTGGTCGTACAATGATTCTCCAACTTTTAGGTCCTGTATAACAGGAATGCCGAATGATTCTAAATGTTCCTTTGGTCCGATGCCGGACAACATCAGGAGATGTGGTGATTCGATAGGTCCAGCTGAGAGAATGACCTCTTTCTTGGCCCGAATTTGATACAGTTTTCCGTTTCTGTGGAACTCGATACCATAGGCTGTCTTTGTTGCAGGATCTATTAAAACCTTCGTGGCTATTGTACTGGTCAGTACGTGTAAGTTCTTTCTTTTCTTATGGTCGTGTAGAAACGCCCGGGCGCTGCTGACTCGGCGACCTCTCAGGATAGTTGCCTGTATATAGCTGAATCCGAAGGCATCGGGGCTGTTGTAGTCCACTCTTCGATGACCAAATATCTTCCCCGCATCCAGAAATGCCTTTGACAGTTTTGACCTGCAACGAAAAGTGTTATTTACAAAAATGTATTAAGTCGCAGGGTTCAATATATTTCCCATTAAAACGAAGGTCATCATTGAATGACACGTCATGAGAATAACGATTCATGCTCATTCAGTGTCGTTCACAAGGTGATTAATAGGTTTGTCCGCCATAGCTAGTCGATAATGAGGCGGTGTCCTTGAATATGACAGCTGATGTGAATGTTAGCTGGGCAATTATATATTTATTAGCAATTATAGTTTTTGTTAATAAGCTTTTTTGTTGAGGTATATTAATACTAAGTTTCTGAACCATCTCAATCGTTTGGAGAACTGGCTAAAATATATTGCGCGACCCACGCATACAATATTTTTACTCATACCACAGTTTTTTTGGCTGATATTAATGACGTACGGTTAGTTAGCCCCTCTCATAAACAAAAGTAATACGACCTCACACCTCTCAGAACTGAAACATGAGAAGACCTGAGTTTTTTTTCTAATTTGAGTTATTGACGGAACGTTCTGAAGGCCCACCTAGTGGTAAGTGGTTACCCCCGCTCATAACAACAGCAATCCAACTCAGAATAAAGTTGCATCTTAGATCGCGTTGTATTCACCCTGCTGCATACATCATCCGAGACTGGGATGTTAAGCATACGCACCCTTCTACCGGAACATCGTAATGCTAGCACTATAGCTTGGCAGCTTATTTCAGGTGTACCTCTACAGTACGAGCTTGGTACAAGTTCTATTGCTACTTTTGTTTGTTGCTTTCGCACCACCCAGGGGACACATGTAGTATTTGTAGTATTAAAGGGCACTCCTACGGACGCGTGCTACTCCCGAAGCCAGGAATATATCGTCTCACGCGCTTGTTATTTCACCGACTCCTACAACTTTCCACCGGAATACAATGTGTACACTGCTTGCTGCTTCCCCGGGTGAAGTGAACTTGACGCAAGTTCTACTGCACTACCTAGAGAAGGGCTCTAGAGGATACTCAGTTACTATAGCCTCTATAACTAACAGTTAAAGTTGAAATGAAAACTTGGTAAAAGAAACAACTGTCTTGCAAAAGAAAGAGCTAAATTACTTGAAAGGTACATATTCCACGTTCAGTTCTCCGTGCAGTCCGTGCCACTGCGAGTGCTTCAAGCCCCGAAGGTTGGCCCTTTCAGACTTTATGTAATACGGCATGACTTGCTGGTATGACCTGGAAACATTATCACATTGATTATTCAATTCTCAATTCAATCCTTGATGAACATGAGACAATGATACAGTGAAAACAGTGAATGAGACATGAGACAGTTTCTCATATGTATGTTGTTTCTTATATCTTTTTCACAAAATGGTTTTTGAGCATAATTTTCTGTTTTCAGGTATGTTTTATTGCTTGCAAAATAAATGAAGACCAAGAAGATAATGATGAATTGGTAAGTGTCCCGAAAGATAAAATCATATCGGAAGGTGCAATATTTAGGAAAAACGAGACGGCAAGGTAAACAAACTTTGCCCTTTCGAGACAAATACTTGCCAAAATATTTTATCTCCCAAGGGCAAAGTTTATTCACCTTTCTGCCGTGATAATGCTTTTAGTATCGACTGTCATATTCGGTTTGGAGATTGAGGGCATATTAATACCTAAATTAATATATTCATGGATATTTCACACAGCGCTATCTAGCCCCAAACTAAGCGGAGCTTGTACTATGGGAACCAGATTACCGATATAATAGTTAATATACCAATTTTTGTAAATACATAACTGGTCCGCCCTCACAATAATAATACTTTGGTTTTTCCGAAGCAAGTATGGATACGAATTAAATGTTGGCCTCACCATCCATAGTTTCCGTCTCTAGAGATTCTGTCCCAGTCCTCCTTCAGTCCTCTCGTGTAAATCATGTAGTTCACCACGCTCGTTCCGCCGACAGCTCGCCCCCTGGGCCAGAAGCATCTCTCGTCAACCATTCCTGAAATCCCGATGTTACTTCCATCATAGGTATTCGATATTCCATTAGAATCCCCGATCCTTGATCGAAGAAATCAAAGACGTCTTGTCTTTGTTTATGGTCTTGTAGCAAGTAATAGTCTATTTCAAAAAAATAATATAGAGTATTTTTTTTAAATAGACTATTACTTCCGTCAAAATTAGATCACCCATCTTATTAGAAAAATATGATATGGTGTTATTTTTTATTTTTTAAATATGAAATACGTTCAGACGCCGCGCCGTAACTACCAATTTTTAACAAGCTGTCAGTTTTTAAGGTATTCTTACTAAGCCCTATTAACTAACCCTACGTATGTGTACGAGTCCGTTTTACCTTTTGAAGGCTTTACGTTTTGTACTGTAAGAGGCCGTCACTTGAAAGTACAAAATACCTGAGATACAATAAAAAAAAATTGATATAAAACAAGAGTGGAAAACCAACCGTTTATTCCATTCACCTGAGACCTAAATAAAATCCGCAAAATTGGTTTATTTTTATTGAACAACCAGTTTGTCTAAGGTCAAAACTTCGGGGGAATATGCAAGAGCACCCATTGGTACTTAATCATATGCAACCGCATAAGTAGAAGGGACGAGAAGTAATTTTGACCTCAACTTAAATTTTTTATAGAACAGCTGCGATTCATACTTATGAATGACATCAACTTAGAGACAGTGCAGAAGGCCGATCTAATCGGCCCGATTTACTCAGCTCGATACTAGTCTGCCCAGGTGAAACATACCTCAACGTCTCATAATAAAGTGGATCATACAAAAATCAGAACAAGAATACAAGTTTTCTGGTTTCGTCAGCAGTAGTGTTAGAAAAGGATACCGCCGTCGGGCACAATGCATCTGCTAATATAGACAGAATAGCTTTAAAAATGCCTTTGTAGGAAGAGTAGATTAGTAATCTATGAAATCCGCGATAATAGGATTCGTTGCCACAAATCCAGATTTTTAGATTTTGAGCGATATACCGTTACATCTGATGTTAAGTTGCCTCACCAAGTAGACATGGGAATGGACCGTCTTCACCGGCAACTTTCAACCCGAGCACCAGAGCTCACAGCATTTTGAGCCCCAAACTAAGCATAGCTTCTATATTACAAGCTATGCTTAGTTTGGGAACTAGATAACTGAAAAAATACATACTTATATAATAATACATAATAACACCCAGATACAGAACAAACATTGAGCTATGACCTGAGCTATGAGTCCAGTCAATATAGTTTCTACGTTCGTTGGACGAAGCTGGCACAAGTTTTACTGCTACTTAAAGTTGCCGTTTTCCTACCACTCGCGCTATACGTGCAGGAACTCTAATGGCACTACACAGTAAAGCACGCGAGCAACATAGACCTCAATACAATACGTTGTAAATACTTACCCATACATACTCCTGGCTGTTGTTCCATCAGATACGGCCACACGTAGTCCGTTTGCTGCAGTGCCGGTGCCAGTGCGGGCACAGAGCCAAACACAGACTCCCCGTGACCAGCTTCTAATAGAAGTACCGATGCCTTGCGCTCTTCGCTCAGTCTTGCCGCTAGAACGCTCCCAGCTGAACCGGCGCCTACGATTATGAAGTCGTATTCTGCTAACGGTCCTTTGAATTCTGAAAGTTAAATGCAAAAAGGATTTAATAAGATAATACTTATTTATGAAAAAATATTCGTGGACTTTTCATACTGCCCATCTAGCCCTAAACTAAACATAACTTCTATAATGGGAACCATATAATAGATTACTTATATAGTACTTTTTATGTAAATACCTCCTTTTTTATACATTATAAGCCGGCGTTTGATGGTAAGTGACGATGGCGGTCAAAGATATACCACGCTGGTCTAGAAGTTACCTATTCACTCTTTGAAAATTCGCAAACTGTACTCCTCGAGAAAAAGACTAAAGACTTGCAGGCAGCGAATTCCACTCCCTTGCAGATATAAGCATATATAAACGTTCATACACTCATACCTCTGCACTAGGATTCCCTGTGTCGCAGATGGCATGGACAAACACAGAACCACAAGACAAACACCGAAGACCCGAGAAAAAACTTCATGCTCACCACAAAAAGTGTGCCCCGGCCGGGAATCGAATCCGGGACCCCTCGCTTAGAAGGCAGCTACTGCCAACTAAGCCATCAAAATATTAACAATACATATTAACAACCTGCCACGGAATAAGGTAATATGTCGTGAGGAGTCGAACCCATGAACAGCGCAGAAGGTACTACCAACTAAGCTGAGGCTAGTGAAGTAATTAAATGATTCATGATTCGTGTGAGCAAGTGACCTGTGCTGGTATCGGAGTTATCAATCTGCCCGACGCCGACGGATCGTTCATAATCAACATATTTAACCTAAATATATATATCTAATCTAACAAGTCCATTACTACTCTACGACGTCCAATAAAGCTTAATTTTGCACATAGGTGCAGTTCCGGTAACGGTACAATATTATGATTCTGTTGGCACAGATAAATTAACAGAAAGATATGAAATAGACACGCGAATTTCAAGATATGCAAGCAAACATACACAATAATATGCACCTGTAATGTTCCCACAGATAATAAAACCCGCGGTGTGCGAGGCCGAATCATACTTAGCCGGTTCTTTTCTTCCACGAATCTCCTTCTATAGCTATAATTTTATTACCATATAATAATAATAATTTTATCACTATCATTATTTGCGAATAAACACAACTAACATTATTTGAGTTATTTGTGAAAAAACGATGGCTGTTATGAGCTCAACACTTGTCATGCCTACAATGCCGATAGCGTAACCCAAAGGCTGAAACTGGCCACGTTTCAGCCTTTGGGTAACGCTATTAAGTCTTTGTCTCTTCGGGGACAAAGGCGTTGAACTTTGTATGTATTATAATGGCTAAAAATATTATTCAATAATCTTATATACTTTCGTCTTCCATAATCAACCGCAGGTGAGATTGAACATCATTGAACTCAACATCAGGTGAGACTGAAGGAAAGCGAAGGCCTATCGTCAATAAAAAAATAATAATAGAAATGGGGATGCGTGGAAGTTCTAACAAAAAATTGATTGATTCATTCATCATCTTGCGTTAGGTCTACGTTAGGTGATCGGAAAAGTTTTACTATACAATTTTACCCCCTTTTCAGATTACTGCCATAAATAGCCACTGGCACAAATCAATTAATATGCATAAGCTTACCTTTAGGTAGTTCATATTTGTCTCTCAAAAACGCGAATATATCGGGTTCTGCGGGATTCAAGTGCAGTGTGGGTGTCCTTTTCATAACATCTATGATTCTGCTCGAAACGGGGGTATCTGCAAGTCTTTTCCCTCTGCGGGCCCCGCAGAACTCCTGGCACGGCAAAGGAACAGCATAGTCTCCTTCTTCTACAGACACGAAGGCTTCTTCGTCATAATTTTCCTCTATGTAGCCTAAAACTCTGCTATTGATTAGAATTACTATTAGCAAAGTATACGCTCGATCCATCGCGATCTGAACTTGACCGTGCTCAACCTTGCTATGGGTGTAATTTTGTTGCGCGAGAACTAACCGGAACAGTAACGACTTAAGGCGACTCCACAACAGAGATAGTGTTGCCAGTATTCAAAATAATTTATTTATTTTATCTAATCAAATTTCGCTTTAACGTAACCACGGCTTTAGCAATTACAGAGTGATATTATATTAAAAAACAGGGAGCCAATGACGGATTTACCAACATTATATTTTAGGCAAAAGCAAAAGCTTATTTCGACACCTTTATGCTTGCTTATGCATAAGTCAATGTCAAAGATCTTTATTCCCGTCGAATTATTTAAAATATTTGGAAACATCACTTTATAAACTTTATGACAAGATCACATGTTCGTATTATGCAGTTTAGCGCTTGTTTAAACCCTATCCGACCCTCCATTAGTATATTTGCTATATATATATATTTGATTTTATTTGAACTGGATGTTTTTTGTATATTTGTTACCTATATCTTCGCCATTTTAATACCTAGAAATTTCATGCAAAAAGTCCGTTTATTCGATTTTCACTTGAACGCAATAATACAGGATCTAAAAAAATTTTTGAAAAATTGTAAGGTACAGTGAAAATTTTGGTATAATAGTTTCCAAATTAAAAAAAATATTAGTGAGGTAGAAGACAATATTGACAGATCTTCAAAAATATTGACAGATTTGACGTTCAGTTGTTTTGTTTCTTAAATTACCTGGATGGGATGGGACCTGGATTACATCACTTGGATAGGCTGCTTTTTATCCCGAAAAAGGAGTTAATTTTTTTTGTGACTTGCAAAATACATCTTGTGTTAGTTTTTTCCCGTCTCATGTTGACTCTTTAACTGCGGGTAACACTGCGAGCGCAGCTACTACTAAATAAATTATATATATTGTATTAATTTACATTATAAATAATAATTGTATACGATACGTACAAATTAAATCGCAAGTATCGCCGGGATTGGTTGAGTGACTCGTGTCATCAACGCAAGGTGAACACTCTTTGTACGGTTGACTTATCATACAACATATACGGTCAGGTATTGTAAGTTTATGAATTATTTTGACGTCTTCTTAGTTTAGCTGGTGGGAACCCAGTTTTCGAAGCGCGGGGTCACAGTTTGAACTTTTGTGTAGTGCGCACGAAGTCAGTTTTTTTGGTCTTAGAAGTAAGTGGTGTGTGATTTTGTGTCCTTGCCACTTGCAACACAGGGTATCTTAGCAGATATTTACAGGCTTGGTACTTAAATTTTATTTCAAGGCTCCGCTTGGGTATTATTATATACTAGCTGCGCCCCGCGATGTTACCCCCAGTTGGACAACCCACGGGAATACGTCGCTCTTTCGGAGAAAAAAGTAGCCTATGAGTTGATGCAGGGTATGAGCTATCCTCATAATAAATTTCATCCATATCCTTTTAGCCGTTTAGGCGTGAATGAGTAACCAACATATACACACGTCACATAAACTTTCGCCTGTATATTATTAGCTGGAGCGGTTTTCCAGGATCGAAAGTAGTCCATGTGTTAATCCATAATATAATCTATCCTGGTACCAAATTTCATCCTAATCCGTTGAGCCACACACTTACAAACTATCGCATTTATAAGATTTTTTTTGTGACTTTGTGACGGAACGAGCTGAGGGTTCACTCCGTATAAGATTTGCATCTTACACTGAGTTGCATTCATCCTGCTGCGTCCATCAACCGACACGGGGATGATACATCTCATACGCATGTGATTTCACCGGCACCCATAACCTTCCACCGGAACACAGTAATGCGGGCATTACTACTTGGCGACAGATTCCAAGTGTGGTGGCAGTACCTCTCCGTACAAACTTGGCACAAGTTCTACTGCTATTTTTGGTTGCTCATTTAGCAGCAGTAGTACGTGTAGGAAATCAAAGGGTACACACATACGGACGCGAGCAACTGTATCAGTGTGATATGTAGTTTTTCTATATAAATATGATTTATACATCAAGGGTAAACTGACGCAATTTACCCTTGATGTACCAAATTATAGACTTGCAGAATATGATACTTGCAAAGTCAAGTAACCGGTTTCATCTTTATAATCTATACTTTCAATGTAAAGTTGGATAATCCAATGTAGTCCGGATGACAAGGACTGAAAGGCGGAAGTTATACAAGGCCAGTTTTACTGTTTATTTAGGTAATAAATCAATATATGGACATTTCATACAGCGCCATCTAGATTTAAACTAAGCTTAGCTTAGCTTGTAATATGCATATCAGGTTACTGATAGAATACTCATATAGTATTATTATTTCTTTATGTGTTTCATATAAACGCTCAGACATAAAACAAAAAATTATGTTCGTCACATATATGTTTAGTCCAGGGTGGTAATCAAACCTCGAACAACAGCGCAGAATAGAACTGCAAACAACTGAGCTGTGAGGCGATTATAGCGACGGCGAGTATTATGAGCATCGAAAAGATACAACTCTATCAACACAAAAAAACTTGTAAAAAACAGACATTATTGCTGAGTATGGTGCTAGTTTAGATCCTATCGGACCCCCCAATTGGATCCTTAAGTTCTAGTCATAAGAATAGGTTTGTCCACGTCAAGCCGATACTTCACCAAAACACAGTGATAAGAAAGTTTATATGAGCTGGTGGCTATCCAGACTACCCAAAAGTATCCTATTCCGATTTTCGCGCCACGAAAATTGGTCAAATATCGGATTTCGATGGTACAATTTAAAAATAATCTCATGGCAACACTTTTTGGAGAGGTCTAACTGTTTCGCTTTTTGTAATTTTTCAGTGTTTGACTATCAGGGGTGTTCAAACTTATACACATATTGCGTAAATAAAAGAAAAGTCAGATGGTCACTTCTAACACTGAAATTAATAACAATTAATTACAGAAAAAAAACATTTGGGGGTGGATTTATTCTATAATTTCTGCAGGACCGATTTCGATTCTATAAAATAGGAATCATCCAAATCGGTTCACGATGGCTGAAGATGTCGCGTTAACATACAAAAAAAATACATCCTGTCGGAATATTCCTCCTTAATAAAGTCTGTTAGTAATCTATTGTTTGTGGATTTTAAACAATCCATAATTATAAAAATGTATCGCCGTTCGTTAGTTTCGCAATAACTCGAAAATGGCTCGACCGATTTGGCAGGTACCTATATCGTTGTCTATGTAATTGTCAGGACCAGGCTAGTAAAGAAAAAAATTGCAAATTTCACGGGAATGTTCGGAAATTTGTGGAATACTGGAAGTGCATTTTTCTATGGGATTTTGCCTACGTTGTTTGACAGCTGATTTTTATGAATCGAGACAGGAAATTCTAATAAATATCATATAATTAAATTATTTTGTCTTGCTGCTATCGTGCGCCTTTAGTTTTAAAGCTAGCACGTTACGACGCGTCTGACTTTGAATATACTTTTTAATAAGGATCTATTTCTATCTAGCTACGAATTCTATCTATTGTACTTAGTGGAGTATTTAATCGATCTGAACTGTACTGTAAAAATTTGTAAGACTGGTTTGTATAAGCATATATTTTTATTGTTGGATTTGCATGATTAAACACACTTTTATGTAACTGGCTTTTGTTTGCAATTTTATTCAAAAAAATATTTGAAAAAGCACAGTTAAAGTTTGGGAATCCTACGTCTTGGATAATAATGGGCATTCCTTTAGGTACATAGTTTGTGGTTTCATTGTCAGCGAGCTATTACAGACTGAGGGCACAACTGCTAGGCGGTAGATTACCAAGTGTGGTGGTATTAATCAGGCCCAAACTTGTCACAAATTCTACTGCTACTTATAATAGCTTAATTAGGTTGCTTCATTCGTACGACCCCAAGGTACCTAAATGAAAACAAATACAAAGATATGCATCTAAAAGAACAAATGGAACCTCCTTGCTAGATATTCAATTCCAATTATGCTTTTGATCAGTTAATTTTGGAAAATGAGTCTAGAAAAAATTCCAAATTTAGATCTTCGGCTGTATTTTTTTGTATATTTTTTTCGCGATATCACTTGTTGATTTATGTGGCCTCCGAGTGGAGAAATTTTCCCTAAGGTTGAAGAATAAGGAATGAAATCATTGATCTTGTTTTATGTGATTATACTTTTTTCTTAGACTTAGCATTGGGTCCTATCCTGAAGGCTACCAAAAGAAGTAGGTATTATACATTTGGATATATTTTTATTTTCTTCACGTCAAAACAACTGAAATGATTTGGCTGAATTTTCATTATTAATTATACACAGCTTACTTTTATACCGATGCTTCGCGTGCAAAGCGACATCATGTGTTTTATAACGTCGCCATATCTCGGACCATACCCTTTGACGTTTGTAAATAAACAGTTAGACAAATTGGTTCTCCGTACTCACTTTTTCTATTGTAACTAACTGGTTAAATGAGAAACAAGTTGTAAAAACTGTTTCTTTAATTTGTTTTCTACCTGTGTTGGTTTTTGCCACTACAAAAGATGATTCAAGAGGCGTTGCGTTAAGATTTATTTTTGTATATACATGTACAATACATATTAACACCCAGACACGGAACAAACATCGTCATGTTCGTCACAGAAATGCTTGTCCTGGGTGGGAATCGAACCCACGACCTACAGCGCAGAAGGCATAGCTACAGCCAATTAAGCTGTGAGGCCAGTCAACTGAAAAAAAAAAATATATTTTATCCAAGTAAACGAAATTGCGTATTGTGCTTTCCTGGACTCTTCTTCGCCCATTGTAGACTGATTTGGATGTTTGTTTTTTTAATAAATAAAGAAAAATAACTGTGAACGAATTATCGGTACGATTTTGATGCGGTTTTTTCGGTTTGAAAGCTGACGTGATCGAGATAGTTCTTAGTTATAATATACTAGTTGGGCCCCGCGGTGTTACCCGCGGTTGAACATCCTAAGGGAACCGTTCACTTTTCCCGGATAAAAAGTAACCCATATGATATTCCAGACTATAATTTATCTCTGTGCCAAATAAAGGACACAGGCAGGACTTACTTAATCAGTTTTTGTGGAAGTTATAATCCGATTATTGTTTAATGAAAATAAAAGATCCCTTTAAACATAGTCTTCTTTATTATCATAAGGAATAGTAGTCCACTAAGATCTAGGATATGGGAATTTGCCACGTTGATTTAATCATATCAGAAGCTTTCTCTCCTATCATCATGGCTGGGGCATTAGTGTGTGCCGATACAGTTCGTGGTATTACTCCAGAATCTGCCACCCTCAATCTGTTAATTCCGTAGACTCGCAGCTCAGGGTCCACCACTGCAAGTGGGTCATTAGCCGGGCCCATGCGGCATGTAGCAATCTGATGATGCAGCGTTGCAGTCAAAGCTCGAAGAGCACATTCCCAGTAAGCGTCAGAATCGAACTCTAAACCTCTGCAGCTCGGGTAATCCGCTTTTATTATCTTTGCACCATAACGCTGGAACGGATCCGTTGCAGCGAGCCTCTGAATGTACCTTATAGATGCTATAAACGTTGCTACATCACTCGGATCAGTCAAATAATTTCCGTACATTAAAGGATAGCTGAATGGATTTTTGTCTCGTAATTTTATATTCCCAAACGATTTAGGATGCAGCAGCATTGGAATTATACTCCAAGTTTCTATATCGCGATTCATAAAATTTGTCGAAGCGAATGCTTCATAAAACACGTGGTCAGATATTCTCATGCCTCTGCGTATAGCTTGGCTACTCCCTGGACCACTATCAGACAATAGCGAGCCACCAAGATCGATGAGCTCTATATCAGGTACTGGTTCTGGGTCATCGGATATTTCTGTCTTTATGTAACCTATTCCTTCAACACCACCAGGTGTCGACATAAAGTTGTCGCCATATTGAAGCCAATCGAAAGCAGATTGTACTTTAAGAATCTTGTTTTCGATTAAACTAACACCTGTGGTATTTAATTCATAAATAATTCCAGGGAAGCAGATGTGGTCATAAAGTTTTTGACCAACTGGTAGATCTTGTAATACAGAAATGCCTACTTCTTCCAAATGATTTTTTGGCCCGACCCCTGATAGCATGAGGAGTTGAGGTGATGCTATTGGACCAGCTGATAAAATAACTTCTTTCCGGGCTTTTACAGTGTATGTAACACCATTGCGTACGTATTCTGCTCCCAATGCTGTCTTTGTTTCAGGATCAATTATAATTTTTGTTACGGTAGTTTCAGGAAGAATGTGTAAGTTAGTTCGTTTTTTATTTTTGTGAAGGAAAGCTTTTGCAGCACTTTGGCGATGTCCTTTGCTGAGCGTGACCTGCACGGTGCCAAATCCAAGTTGTTCAGGCGCATTGTAGTCTACTGTAGGGTTTCCTAAAATGTTGCCGGCTTGTAGAAATGAGTTGAGTAGCTTCGTTCTGTAAAATTATAGACATATTATGTTAATAGTTGCAAAATCCTGATCGATATAATCTGTGTTCGTCTGTATATTTTAAAGTGAAATGGCACCTGTCATTTTTTACTTTTTTCTTTGGTTATCTTTTATCTTATCTTAATACATTAAACGAGCAATTCTTGTATCTCGGAAAACGCTGTATTTGGATGAAATTTTGTATTTATGTAAGGTTTTTCTGCTTAAGTTTACCTGTATAATTGTATTCCTTGAAAAAACGCATTTATCTATTATATTAGGCGTACAAATAAGTTTCCGCCGTTTTATTGTAGATGGCGCGGCACGGAGTTTCGGTTAGCTTTCGCAGATGATAACCGGCTTAAAAAATAGTTTGGACATTCAAGAACAACATAACCTATTAATATCATTGATTTTATATTGGTAAAATATAATTTTTATAAGTTGAAAATGTCAAAATTTGAGCCAAGTAAGCGTCATTTGCGGGAAATATTAGTTTACTTCTTTAATTTAAAGAAATCTGCTGCTGAGGCGCATCGATTGCTCGTAGAAGCATATGGTGAGGTTGCTTTGAGTGAGAGAACGTGTCGAGAGTGGTTTCAAAAGTTTAAAAACGGTGATTTCGACGTAGAAGACAAAGATCGCAGTGGAAGGCCAAAAATTTACGAGGATGCAGAATTGGAGGAATTATTGGAGGAAGATTCATCTCAAACACAAAAAGAACTTGCTCTAACATTAGAAGTCACTCAGCAAGCAGTCTCACATCGTTTAAAATCATTAGGAATGATTCATAAACAAGGAAATTGGGTTCCGTACGAATTAAAGCCGAGAGATATTGAACGCCGATTATGCTTAAGTGAAATGCTGCTAGCTAGACATAAAAAAAGGGTTTTTTACATCGTATCATAACTGGTGATGAGAAGTGGATACATTATGACAATCCAAAAAGAAGAAAATCATGGGGATTACCTGGCCACGCGTCAAGATCAACAGCAAAACCGAATATTCACGGAAAAAAACTTATGCTGTGTATTTGGTGGGATCAGCTAGGTGTAGTGTATTATGAGTTGCTTAATCCGAGCGAAACAATTACTGGAGCCCTCTATCGAACACAATTGATGAGATTGAGCCGAGCTCTGAAGGAAAAACGCCCTCAATACTATTCTAGACACGAAAAAATGATTCTTCTGCATGACAATGCTCGTCCACATGTTGCGGCTCCCGTGAAAAAGTACTTGGAAACACTTGATTGGGAAGTGTTACCCCACCCGCCGTATTCACCAGACATTGCACCGTCCGATTATCACCTGTTCCGGTCCGTAGCACATGCTCTGACGGCGCAGCGGTTCACATCTTATGAGGATACCAAAAATTGGGTTGATTCGTGGATAACCTCAAAAGACAAGGAGTTCTTCAGACGTGGGATTCGAATGCTGCCTGAGAGATGGGAAAAAGTGGTTGCAAGTGATGGGCAATATTTTGAATAAATTTATATTACCGTTCTTCTACAATAAATATTTAATTTGTGTTAAAAAACGGCGGAAACTTATTTGTACTCCTAATAGGTATTATTTGAATGTGTTTCTTATTTTTAAAGCAGTCACGTTTCTGCAAATAGCCTGTTTTATTTCAATATAATTTTTTGTAGTACATTCTGTAATTTTATTGAAAAACTTAGTTGTATCCGCGACTTTGTTCGCGATTGCCATCCCTGCATACTAACTATTCGCATTAAGAACCAAAACATATATGAAAACATTATTATTCGTGTTACCGAGATATTTACCATGATTTGTGAGTTTTGTTGACTCCCGATATTCCCGGTAAATTTCTCGGTAACACGAATAATAATGTTCATAACCATGATAGTTTTAAAATATATATGAAAACATACATTGTTGTTATTATAACTATTTTGTATCCTACTGCAGGAGGAGTTACTGAAGGAGGGTTATTTGTGTTTTAATGGTATATTTATCACAACTTCTAATACAAGAAAACTACTCCTAACAAATAAAGCTTATTTATTTACGACAAAAATTAAACCAGCTAATGTACCTACAACTAATTCAAATCAAACAATGATAATGATTTCAGTATTTCCAAACCTTATTTCTCGCCCTTACGGTAAACACCCTAAGGCGTTTCTCCTAAGGACTGTAATTTATGAACTACAAAATCGATGACCCTGAAATATTTACGAAACAATCTTTAAAGTACCTCCTTTCTAACAAAAAAGAATAAATTAAATCGGAACGTATAAATGAATGAGAACAAAGTACACATTTTGACTTTCGACCTCTCTTCCAAACCAACCGTGCTGAATTTCGGGATAAAAAGAATACAGTGTACTAAAGTGTAGTATTCAGTGTAGTGTAATCTAGTGTGTCGTAGTATGAACTTAAATTATGCCAAGTTTCATTAGAATTCATGTTTCGGCGTGATGCGCGGTTCAGTTGTTTCGGCGTGATAATAATTATATCTCTGAATATAATTAATAGAAATTAGAATTGCAAATTTGACAGAAGATATCGGCCATAACTTACTTTTTAGGTGGAAACTCTACGAGAAGTTCTCCTTCGGTGTTTCTATAAGGATTTTTCTCGAATCCTTTTAGCGAAGCTTTCTCTGATTTCTTGTAGTATTTTAGCACCTCGTCATATGACCTGAAAGCATAGGTTTCATTCCAATTTTAATCAAACGTTTACAATTTGACCCTCGTGTGTCTTTGACTGTGTCTTCGTTTCTTTTATGGTCTATCAATAACATCATCGTCTACATATGGCTAGCTTGACCATTTTATTCAAATTTTGTCCTTAAAACAATGCCAACCGTATTGAAGGTCACATAATAAATTAAAATGTTATTGAAGGTTATATTACTTTAAAAATAACTTGACGGATTATATCAGAAAACTAAAAATCTGTAGAAAACATATTCTACGAAAGTTAACCCTCAAAGCAAATGTTGCGTGCCATATAACGTAACAATAACATGAGGATTTTCTACGTACCATCCATAGTTGCCATCGGCTGCAACCCTGTCCCAATCCTGAGGTCTGCCTCGTGTGTATATCATGTAGTTGATGACACTAGTTCCGCCTACTGCTTTTCCGCGTGGCCAGTAGCATTGCCCGTTGTTCATACCTAAAATAAAGGATATTATTAAAAAATAATAAATGTTCATTGACAATGAGTATCGTCCTATGGCTTACTGCCATCACACCTGGAAACCCACCGCCAAACAGTGGCGCACTCGCGCTGATGTGAAATAATAGGAGCACGTTACATCCTCGGCTTGGATCTTCTCATACTTTAGCAGGGTAAGACCTGAGGCGTATTACTATTGTATGAGGGTGCCGGTAACCAGTCACATCCATCACATCGAAATAAAATGCACGCAATTACCAGTACAAACTCCCTCTTGCTTTTCCATGTAATACGGCCAGGAGTATTCCGTTGTCTGGAAGTACGGTGCCATGGCAGGAATGTCTGTAAGTAGCATCTCTGGTTTGCCTGCTTCCAGCAGCAGAACTGTCGTGTTCTTGTTTTCAGTCAATCTAGAGGCTATCACACATCCGGCTGAACCAGCTCCCACTATCACGAAATCATATTCGAAGAGTGGTGATGTAAAACCTGTAATAAGATAATACGTATCAAGATACTGAAACCCATGTGCGTCTTCTCTTTCTCGTTCCTACCTCTGAATCTTGAACAGGCATGATCATAACAAATATTTCGAGCTAACATTGACTGAAATTCGTCTGTAAGAATTATGTAACAATTAGTTATCCGTGCGCATGCACGAATATGTTTACTTTGCGTGTAAAATTTTGACTTGTCCATGACATGACATGATCTAAAGGAATAAGTACAAGATTTAAAGTTTTAAAAATATCTTGCTTCTTTGTTTGAAAATGTACGGATACATAAACGTTAGATACAATTTAGATTATATCAGTGTTATCATACAATAGTACTCGTATACAAATTAAAAAAACGCATATCATAAAGCTCGTTTTATTTCGAACCGATAAACTACTATCACTATCGAAAAACCCTGTTATACTTCCTCATAAAAACCGAAAAGAAGTGTTATAAAAACTTAGTCAATTTATATTTTAAAATAACAGTATTTTATCTATTTATGTATTTAAGTTTAACAAGCGGAACCGTTCATCTTGTGTCAACGTTTTTGCATAATTGATATATTTGACCCACATTGCCAAAGCTGGCATTTGGATTATAGGATAACTGTACATTCTCACTTGGTTGTTATAAATTAACTTATAGCTTTTTCTGTTAACACACATTCTGTTAACATGTTTAATCTGGGGTATAGTCATAAAACGTAGAAGTATAATAAATAAAACTTGCAACAATTGTCTTCACTAGTTTCACTAGTCTTCAATAGTCTTTAACCCAGTTCGCGCAGAATCTTACTAAATATAATATACTCCACTAAATTCACGCCTTTTTCCCCGAAAGGTTAGGCGGAACCTTAATGAACGACTTGTTTTCTCATGAATAACTCAGCTAACACAGTTAGAACATTAGTCTTCCGACAGCCAGTACAAAACTTATAAAAGCAACGACATAATAAAATTACCAAGAAGTCCGAAAAGCTTACTAAATGAAATGATATCATCTTAATGTGGATCTTGTACTTGCTGCAACGTTTTCTGCAGCATTCCGAGAATTCCATCAAGCTGCATCGCGTCGTAGTTAACTACTTTTACAAATGCCTTTTGGATCACGGTCAATATTATAATTACTAGTAATTCTGTGATTAGCTACTCACGTAGTAGCATCTAATAACAAATTATAACAATAAAACTAGTCGACCTATGACTACTTTATTCGGTAGTAATCATTACATTATATATTTTCTGTCATTGATTATAATTCGCTCACAGCATGAATATTCAAAAGTCAAGATTTTTGTTAGTTCACCCAAGTATTCACAGGCACAAGTATTCACCAATATTGCCTGTTCTATTATATATATAAATAATAGGCCTGGTGCATTGCGCGCTCGCATTCTGAGGGTTGTATACCTCAAAATGTATTTTTATAAAATAAGCTCATATTACGAGTATATCTCGAAAGACCCAATGATATATTATATCAAACCAATTTTTGTTTAATGGTCTTCTAACTTATTATAATTATTTTATTCATTTTCACTGTTCACTCTCTCTCTCTATACACAGACAAACAGAAAGCTATGTAATAAAATATGACATTAGAATTGCATTTGCAACTCTGTAACGAGCACAAGAAGAGGCGACTTGGGTTTTTGAGAACCTGAGTCGGTTTACAATAGTAGGCCGATGTGAATAGGTATAATACATAGCACTACTTACCGCCAGGTAAAGGGTACGAATCTCTTAAGAAGTCAAAGAAGTCTCCAGGGTGTTTCGGCACGTAATTCGTCGACACCGTCTTTAACACGAAATCTATCAGCGGGCTTTGAACCAGCGAGAAAAGCTTCGCACTTCGCGGTGTATCGTTCTGACTAGGAATGTCCTCTACTAATTCTGGATATACCTGTTCTTCGTCATCATCGGATATACTCATAGCGTGACTGCATATGAATAAAAACAAAAGTAATTTTAATTGAACCATTTTTCGGTGTCAAATAGGCGTAATACGGTCCGAAATGAGGATGACTAGTAATCTCCTCGGACGCTCGCGATACTATGCCGAAATCACGTTGCGCCCATTGGAGCAGGAACTCGGATTACTAAAATTCTTAAACTGGAGACAGGCAAGTTTGTTTTTCCGAATTAATATGCTTTTTGTTGGCCCAACGGCGCGGGAACTGTGCATTTAAAAACCTGCCTTGTCCAGTTTGCGAATTTAACATTCCTTAACATTTCGTGGCAAAGATCGTTGACACTTAAGCCATCGTTTCACAGCAATGCACATTTGTCGATGCAAGGCAGTGTACCATTTAATCTCTACTTCATTTTCCACCACTTAATAATGATCGGTAGTATTTTTCGTGGCCTTTGTGTTCGCCATCGAAATTTAATTGAAATGGGATTTAATTTTCTTACGACTGTTTGAATTTCATTCAATGTATAGTATTTTATTTGCAAAAAAGTATACCCCTTATTCGTATATGCATAAAACAAAATCCTTAATTTTTTTATAAATTGCATGGGACATTATCCATCCTTTCTGTTATGTAACCACTTCCAAAATCCGTAGGAACTGCGCGTAGCAGTGGAGCGTCAGCTGTATACCTAAGTGCATTGGCATTTGTAACAAGATTAAGTATTATGTTCTGAACTTGACTTTGTAAAGCGGTTATTACAAGTAACCTCTGATATAATGGATATGTAATTACAAGTTAGCAATGTTTATTCATCATCAGAAAATTCTAGTCCACAGATGGCGGCGTCTAACTAGCAAGTACCGCTGACCTCGGTCTTCGGTTCGCCCCATTTATTTTCTGCTAGTTCAATCTTAGTACTGTTATTAACTTCTGATGAAAAAGAGGGGTGTTATAAGTTTCTAGTCTATGTCTGTGTCTTTATGTGGCATTGTAGCTCCCGAACGATTGGACGGACCATTTTCGATGCGGTATTTTTTCTGTTAGAATGCTGACGTGATCTATATGATGTAAGGTATAATTGATGAAGATTTGTTCAGGCCTTTGAATATCACTAATTACCACTAAAAGGCGGGGTTTTTACAGTTTTAGTAAAATGAGCTTGTTAAAATGTTTTTGTAAAATAATTCGGTCATAATTATCATGCACAATCCGTTTGTTGTCGTAGTGGGCAGGCATGTTAGGTAGTAAATGTATGTTTACTTTAATTTAAAATGTAAATTAAGTAATTTTAGTTAACTAGTGCTATTAGTGCTTAGTGTTTATCTCACTCTTTTTCTTCAATTATATTTGAGTGCATGAGTGTTAGCGTAGTCCTCGCACACCAGTAGCAGCTTCCTCAGCGCGTAGATCGATGTATTCAGCAGCACCATATCGTCAGCAGAGCTGAAGTTATTGATCATCTGGCCATCTATGGAGCATCCCGCATGAATACTGCCGAGTACCCCAATCAGCTCGTTAACGTACAGACAGAATAGTTTTGGAGAGCTCAATCCTCCTTGCCTCACGCCGCATTTCATCCTGTATGCGTCCGAGATCTCTCCCGCCCATGGCATATCCTTGTCCTGCTGCATTGTTAACCAATGCCTGAATAGAGACGCCAATCCCTCCGGCATTTCAGTGTTTCTCAGTTTGTCTCACAGTATTTGGTAGGAAACTCCGTCGAATGCTTTTGACAGGTGTAAAAAGCATTCAAAAACGGTTGTTTTTCTTCAGTTGATAGACCGGCTCTAAATCCGAACTGTATGGCATGAAGTTTTAGTTATAGTAAATAACTAACTGTATATCAAGAAGACTTGATCGTCTTCTTTAGCAGTCACTGTCGCCAGTGACATTGGCCTATAATTATTGTTCTTATCAGACAAATCTGTTCTTTTTTCACAATTGGGATAACAATAGTACGCATTAGTTCCGATGGCGTATGTCTAATACATACATTAGAAAATATGTTGAGCGTTCGAGATAGGTGAACGCCCGTATGTTAAAAGTGCTCGATGCTATACCCGTCGTAACCAGGAGACTTTCCACGGTTCATAAGTTTAATAATAATATTCTGAACATCACTTGCCGCGAAGTAAACAAACTCATTATCTAGCTGTGACTCATCACCGAACACCTGAGCACTTCCCCCCGGACTGAGCTACTAGTAGGTATTGTTAAAGCTGGCACTTTGAAATGCTGAAATGTGCAATGTGTTATTTAGGCTACTATCACTGACGCCCTCCACGCTAACAGGGAAGCTAGGTTTTAAATTTTAGTATTTTGTACTTTGCCAATATTTTATGTTGTTTTGCAATAAAATATATTAACATTAGAACTACTATAGTTAACATGGAAGCTAACATAGATGTACAGAGTAACGAATTAATAGAAATCATCCTTTGGATATAAATTTACCCTTGCAAGAAAGAGTCATCGCGTCATGGTAAAAGCGTCCTATCATCGCGGTCAAACCTCACTGATAGTCCACACTGCAGTGTGTAGTCCACACTGCAGGTCACTAATAAATAGACACTAAATTAATAGTTTTCAAGTTTATATACAGTGTGTATAAATAGCTATAAGCGTCGGATTACGTGATTTAAACTCAATTTTGTGAGTTAACAGCATGTAGCGTAGCCAACGTGTACCTAACAGTGTCGTCAAGTGTGACATTCTGGCTATATTAACATAAATTGTCGTCATATTAACTTTGAATTAATATGTCACCTATTAATTGACATAATATTGAGACTGGACTGCATTAGATCAAACTCCATACAGAATCGCTAATAAACGACCCTTACCACACTAACTATCTGCGCCGCCTGAAAGGATTTTCCCCTTCTTGATAAAGTTTCTTCCAACGAAGGCAAAAGAGCAAAAGTACCTCGTATCATCCTTTGAATTATTCCATACTCCCCTTCTTTCAATAAACAAAATTCAATGATTCAATCGGCTTTGGTATACATTTTTTTATGGTTATGCCGGATTCACTCTCGATGTTTACCTTCAGCATTAAGAATGTTTATTTCACTCACCTACTCAAATTTTACAAGCAAACTCATTGAAGTGGGTACCAATTGGTTAAGAAGTTAAAATTTCCATGAAATTTCTCATGTAGTATATTGCTGGTTCTACATATAAACTATAAAAGGTTCTAATGAGTATCTAGTATGATGACTCCACTATAAGAGTGACTGAATTTGTTCAATTTTATTTGTCCTATCAAAATGTATTACTGCCAAAGAATGCATTGAATTTATGAGGGAGTCATATTTATGTGCTTGAACGTAAACTCTATGGATCAAGCCACACACTATGATCTCTAACAGGGTTCCTTAAAACACAGGTTATCTTTAATACTGCTCATCATTAACAACTTTATTCTATTTTATTCGACAATTTAAATTACCAGGTGGATTTTATCATATCTGCTGCTTTCTCTCCTATCATAACAGCTGGTGCGTGGGTGTGCGCCGAAACTGTTCTTGGTATTATACTAGAATCTACGACTCTGAGCCTATTGATACCGTGTACTCGAAGTTCAGGATCAACAACTGCTAAGGGATCGCTGGCTGGACCCATTTTACATGTTGCTATCTGGTGGTGCAGTGTAGCCGTATACGTACGCACAGCACATTCCCAGTATTCATCAGAATCGAAAGGAGCGTTAGGACATGCTGGGTACCTGGCCGGATAAAGTCTCGCTCCGAATCGCTGAAATGGTTCCGTATCTGCTAGCGCCTGTATGAATCGAATAGAGGCAATGAATGTTGCTACGTCGATGGGTTCCGTTAAGTAATTTCCATACATCTTTGGATGACTAAAAGGATTGTTATCTTTCAATTCTAAGCGACCCACTGATTTTGGGTGTAGTAGCATAGGAAACGCACTCCAAGTGTCCATGTTGTCGATAGGTCCAAAAATAGTATCAAAAATGTTCTCCGCCATCATCATTCCTCTTCGCACCGCTTTGCTTCCTCCGGCACCTCCGTCAGACATCAAAGATCCACCAACGTCGATTAATTCAATGTCAGGAATATTATCATTTCTATTGGAAAGCGGTGTTTTTATGTACCCTATTCCCTCTACAGCCCCGGGAGATGATACAACGTTGTCACCTTGACTTAAATATCTAACTATATTTTCTACAGTGGTATCTCTTTGTTCGTTCAAACTTACTCCAGTTCTATTAAGAGTGAATATGACTCCAGGAAAAGTTATGTGATCGTACAAGACGCGTCCAACTGGTAAATCTTTTACGAGAGGAATTCCATGTTTACTGAGATGTTTTTTTGGGCCGATACCAGAAAGCATAAGTAGTTGCGGTGAAGCAATCGGCCCGGCTGATATTATAACTTCTCTTCTAGCCCTCACTTTGTTTATCAAACGGTTCCGCACATACTGTACGCCCGTTGCTGTGTTTGTTTGACGATTGATTAGGATCTTGGTAGCAGTGGTCATTGGTAGTATGTGAAGATTTGGCCTTCGTATGTTATCTTGCAGAAAAGCCCTAGCGGCGCTAAGCCTCCTGCCGTTTCGGGTTGTTGTTTGTACGTAACCGAAACCTAGTTGTTCAGGGCTGTTGTAATCAATTGTGGGATATCCTAATATCCTGCCAGCTTCCAAAAATGCTCCGATCAACGGTGTCCTGTAAAATTTTTATGGATGCTGCTTAGTTTGAAATAAGGGACCGTGGAAATGAACAGCTATCTGTTCGAGCTATTTACCTGAACTTCACATGTTCGACGTTCATTTCTCCGTTTTTACTTCGGTATGGGGAATTTTCCAGTCCATTTAAACTTGCTCTTTCAGATTTTTTATAATATTCAAGAACTTCTGGGTATGACCTGTAAATATACCGAAAAAAAAATGTTATGGAAAATAGTCTCAGCTGTATCCTACTGTTACCAAAGTTTGACATCGATAAAGTGTTTCATGTCATTCTTATTAACCGTTTTGTGATTTAAGGAGACGTGTTCTCAGTTTGCTCTAAATTCGCTCTAATGTTACTTAAATTTTACATAACGTTAACACACTCATACCTCTGCACTAGGATTCCCTGTGTCGCAGATGGCATGGACAAACACAGAAACACAAGACAAACACCCAAGACCCGAGAACCAAGGCGCGTCTCTACCGAGTTTGATTCCTGTACGGTATTTTTTTATTCGTGCTTCAGTAGTTGTGGTACCGGGAGCAAACTAGATTTTTTTAAATAATAGCTTTTGTAGGAAAAGCAGCCTACCAGCCATAATTGCCAGCAGCTGCAATGCGGTCCCACTCCGCAGGTCGCCCTCTTGTGTAGATCATGTAGTTGATAACACTGGTTCCGCCGACAGCTCTTCCTCTTGGCCAATAGCAAATACCATTCCTCATTCCTGAAAAAAGGAGGAAAGATTTATATTTTTTTATGAACCTAAAGTGGCAGGACTTTTTGAAAGACCACAAGGATGTATCTCATGCGCTTTAAATTTCAATATAGGCCTAGTCCTGGTAATCCGCCGCCAAGTGGTTGGTTCCCTTGCATTGCTGAGTTCCGGTGACGGGTAAAATAACAGGCGCTACGCGAGACGTCTAGGCCTTTCTCTGTAGCCGCATAAAAAAATGTGAGCACTGATCGTTGTTTGGCTACCTTAAATAAAATGTTGGAAGCTTTGTCTCACCAAGGCATACTCCTGATTGTGGTTCCATATAATAAGGCCACGCGTAGGTCGTCCTTTGAAAGAATGGAGCGATAGCCGGTATATCTGTCAGCAAGGATTCGGGGCGGCCCACTTCTATAAGTAATACCGTTACGCTGGGGTTCTCGGTGAGGCGCGAAGCGAGACGGCAGCCAGCGGACCCTGCTCCGACGATGACATAATCATACTCTGGCAGTGGTGATTTCAAACCTGAAATTATTAAAAAAAAATAGATTTGTAATCTGTTATTTTTTTGACCTTTTCAGTATACATTTGCGGTGAATTCAGTTCATGTATTGTTTTATATCAAACTTTTAAGTCTTAGGTCACATATTAATGTACCGGCATAAAAGCAAAGCACGTAACTTAATGCTTAATTATCTACCAATACCTTTGTGTATTGTGGAGAAATTAAGTGTCGGTAGTGCACAAAATGAAACAAGAGATGACGCAAACATAATTATCTATACAATAAAATAAAATTGAAGCGTTTGTCTGTAATGTAAAAATAAAAGTTTTTACTAAATGCATTTTAAAGTATATATGAATGGTACATAAAACAAAACTATTTTTACTAAATTTTATCAGTGTCTGTTTGTTCCGGCTAATCCCCGAAACGGCTAGACTTTCACTGGTAGATATTTATTAAAATATTGTATTATTTAAAATATTAATAATAAATAATAAGGGTTACGCGCAATAAAATTGCTAAATTCCACAGGGACGAAGTCGCGGGAAACGGTTAGTAAATATTATGTTCTTTGAAATTTTTTTTACCTATAAACTTGCGTAATCAATATTGCATAACGTACAAAAAAAATTAAATGTAATCTACTTATAATTTGATGTGTTTGCTGAATAAGTAGCCATTCAAGATGTGGGAATTTATCGACTATTTCAAAGTCAAAGTCAAAGTCAAAAATACTTTATATCCATTGAATACTTTAAATATTATTTGGAAACTTCACTTTTTCACACCCTTTGAAATTTCTCATTTGTCAGTAGGTACACTTGAATACCCCATATGCTATCCATGCTAACCTGCCCATTTGGTTGTCTGGAAGAAACCGCTTACTAGCGATAAGACCGCCCTTTGTACTGTTTTTTTTATGTTAATTGTTTTTGTTAACCTTATCATCTGGTGTACAATAAAGTATTATCTATCTATCTATCTTTTTTTCAATTAAAATCTCTTATTTTTAAACGTGTTACAGTTATGGGAATGTGAGTGATTTAACTAAAATAATTGGTCATTGACATTGGTGCGGGACACTGAATAAATTAACACTTCAACCTTCGTTATAAAACATTTTGATCCGTCTTAAGGTATTATAATTATAACTAAACGAGCTTATAATTACATAAAATTGTACCAGTCACAAAAAATTGTGCAAAATGTAATGACAAAATGTATATGTAACTTGTAAATGTATATAAACTTTTACGATATCATCATAGTAAATTTTTTATGTGATAACCGTTAATTCCATAATATTTTCCAAGGCTATCAGAAGTGATTGATGTTGTGAGTCAATTTTAACCTTTTAGGCTGTATTTCCCAAGTAAAATCTTAATTTACCTTGACAAAGACACTAATTAAAACAAGTTATATTGATATTTTTTGTTATTTCATCATCTTCATATTTTAATGATTTAATGATGATGATTGAAATAACAAAATGTAGGTGCATTTCTTTACAAGATAATACTAGAAAACAATCACATACAAGTTACTTACTTACTTACTTGCATATACAAGGCTGATTAAAAACATTAATATTAATGATTAAAATATGTGAACATTGCAAATAACTAACGAAAATGGCATAAAATATTGACGTTTGTTTTAATCCTGACTTGGTGGTGAATATTTTTTATGTGAGTGTACGAAGATTTTTAATTGCCAGTAGGTACTATTATAATACGATAAAAAAATTAAGTGTACCTAAATTAAATTTGGGTGCACATTAAATGAAACCCAAACCAGTAAAAACAGATTGTTTTGAAAAAGTAGTTGTTTAAGTGCACCTTGCTTAAACTCACTAGCCTTGTTACAGTTTTCATTCATGAGTACATAAAAATGTGTAGATAACAAGGCTACTATTATGTTTATCGGAACCTACGGAAGTTTTTTAGTTCAATTATGAATTGGCCATTAGATTACTTTGTCTGTCATTTGCATTTGCAATATACTTTCCAGAGACAATTGCATGTCAAATTGTGGTTCAGATTGCCAATCTATGTCAGTGTGTGGGCAGTCTTTCCATTTTAAATGCATGTCAGTGCATACACAATGGAAAGAAGCTAAGAATGAATTGCACTAAGTTATTATAACGATAACAGAAGCTTAACCGGCTTTCAAATCTCCGGTTAAGCGAATTGAGGGTTGCACCAGTTTATCAATGGTTAAAATGACGTCACACTCAACGTTAACATTAACCGCTCAATTTCGGGCGGTTAAGGTTATAGTTCGGTCTGCGTGTCAACTACAATACAGTAAAGCATAAATTGTTTAATTAAAATAGGTATTTCGTAGGTAGTCTTCAGTGTTTCGCGTGATTAAAGCCAAATAGAAGTACTGAAATAGAAAAAAATGTCTTTTCTAGTTTTGGGGTCACCCTTTTAATTTTAACCGTAACGTACATCAGGGTGCAACAATTGTATGGTTATGGTTTAATTTACTGCGAAAGTTTATTTTAACCAAAACAATAAGGTAGCCTGTGGTGAACTCACTTTAATACACAAAGAACATCTTATCTATATATAAATCATTTACGTGCGTTAGTCTCGCAAAAACTAGTCAATGGCTAGACTAATTTTGAATATTGTTTTTTCGCAAACTAGCGCCCCGCGGCGTTACCCGCGGTTGGACTTCCTACGGGAATCGTACATTTTTCCGGGATAAAAAGCAGCCTATGTGCTATTCCAGACTATAATCTATCTTTGTCCAGGTCCGTTCAGCCGTTCTGGCATGATTGAGTAAAAAAATCCATCCATACATCCAAACATTCGCGTTTATAATATTAGTAGGATTATTTTATGGTATAGGAATAAAGAAAATCAGGCAAAACTGAAAAGATCAGTCAGATCGAATAAATCCAAATTGGTAATTAAAATAGCATCAGTTTCAGATGGCACGAAATTCACTGGGTCATCTGGTAAGCTTATATATATTTAATCGAAGAAACAAATATAAAATAGTGTATGTAGTTTATTTCTCAAGCAAATTAAAATCTTAACTAAGCAATGCCTGGCCTCACAGCACAGTTAGGAGCAGTTTTGCCTTCTGAGCTGTAGGTTATGGTTCGAACATATATGTTTGGATGTTAATATGTATTTACATAAAAGTAATATTCTGGTTCACATGGTACAAGCTATGATTAGTAGCTAGATGGCGCTGTGTGAAATGTTTAATGCAAAACATTTCACACGTGCAAAATAAATTGTAATATCCATTCAATATTCATTATCAAGATGTATAAATAAGTACGTAGACACAAGGAATATTAGATTGTTCATGAACAGGATCATATTCGCGAAAAGAAAATAATCCTTCCATCAATGGTTTCTTGCTTGTTCTTCCCCATGGAGGGTCGGATAGGGTTTGAACAAGTGCTAAAGTTAGTAATAAGAACGCATGATCTTGTAGGTGTATATACTTCATGTGATCTTGTAGGTTTTTTCTTTAAAAATTACATTAAAAAAAGTGACGATTCCAAGTAATTTTTAAAGAATTGAATGGAATTAAAGTATTTTTGACTTTGACTTTATTTTTATTATTAATGCTACAGTCCTGATTTGAAGAGAACTGTTACTGCTACTGCTCGTCTTCTAGTCTGCACATTGATTTCTTGATAGTTATTGTTCTGCGTTCTTAGGTCTACTTACCATTGGGTAGCGGGTATTTGTCTCGTATAATATCGAACAAGTCTCCAGGTTGGTTCGGTGAATAATTCAATGCTATGGACTGCATCATAAGATCCACTATGGGGTTTTGTGGATACGACCTGCCCTCTCTGTAAAATGATCCTGGGTATTCTGGGAACTCATGCTGTCCAGTGGAACTTCTGGCTATTATAAATAGTAGCATCCATATTAGATGCATTCCTGCGTCTTTTCTAATGTCTTTTCTGAGGCGAATCCTGGAACATGTTTTATATGGATTAAAGGATTATTATGCAAGATAGTTAGGAGGGGGGGGGGGGGGGCAGCTGATCGTTTGTAGGTGAGTACCAATAAGTCCCTTCACGTAATCTCCTAAAGGAGCCATAAAAAGATAGAACTTGTAGGTACAAATGTGTCCAAACGATACTTGAGATCTAAAAGGATAAATTCTGAGAACTACTGCATCCATATCTGGTAATCTGCTGCCAAGCAGTTGTGCACTTGTATTGCTGTTTTAGTAGGGTGTGTGTGCCGGTAAAATCTCAGGCGCATGAGAGGTGTTACATCCTTCCTTGGATCCTTTCGTCATCTCTTGGATGACGGGCGCAACAGGCTGAGAATTGGATCGGGGAGAACATAAGAACGTATTGTTGTTTTTACGGGCAGAGAAAACCACTTAACATAGTTATTTATAGTTTTGGGTTATAATAATAATTATAGTTATGGGTTGTATGATCTGATATAAAATAAATAATAAATAATAATAATAAGGTGGGTGTTTAGCTCGTCCCGTTATTTAGCTCTACTTTGAGTTATCTTAATGATATTTAATATTTTTTGCTTTGAAATCGCTATTATCGCTATATCCATTTTTTGCATTAACATTTCACCCCAGCTTAGCCTATTTTTATTACTATCTTAACATCGTATCGGCCTGCTTTGAGTTGGCGTATTTTTGTTTTTATTCCACGACCGGGCGCCGCGGCGGTAGCGTCACGCGTGTCGCGCATTTGGACAACCGCTGGCTCGGTGAGTTTTATCGCGTACCAACAAGTTCATTTTGCGCATAATGTGAAACCCCCCCGATTTGTAATGGTAATTAGCTGATGATCTTCAAATGCCTGGACAGACCTTCATAAATTATTGCTAGGAACCTCTCGATGACGTCAACTTTTAAACAGATAAAACCGCATCGAAATTCGTCCATTCGTTCGGGAGCTACGATGCCACAGACAGACACGCAGATATACACTACAAACTTAAAAACCCCTTTTTTTCGTCGGCGGTTAAAAATACTTTAGAATTTAAACTGTTGGTCCGAATCGTTTGGTATAAAGGCAGTTCTAATCTAGATAGACAAAGAAAAAGATGATTTAATTTAATTAATTAATGTATCCTACGTTAAGATTTTTGTAGGCCTAATTTCAAGATACAATTAGGTATTAAGCAAAATATTTTTCGTGATTGTGTGATAATTTTTGAAATGAGATTTAAAAACTTTGCGTAATGATTTTTTCCAATATATTCAACAATCATAGTCATATTTCACCCAATTTACACAAAACTCACTCCGTCCAAAACCGTATAAAAATCCGTTCGGTAATTTCTGAGTTTATTGCGTTCAGACAGACAAACACGGAGGGAGGACTTTGTTTTATAATGTGTAGTGATTCTATGATATAAGCTAGTATATTAATTGTACTCAATCCATTAGAACTCGGTCCATAAAGTTAGAGGTATAATTATTGATTTATTACAGTATTTATAACTTGGAACAAAAAAACAATTTACGATCAAAGTGCCTTTATCTATGTATCATTATTTTTTTGTCATCTTATAACAAAATTAAAAACACTGTTGGAATGTATACTTCAAGAATTTTCTTTTATAATATTTTTTTTTCTTTTCGAACGAGTTCTAGAGTGGTCAGTCAGGACAGGCCTCTAAATATAATATCTCGTTTATCAAAATATGATAAGTAGTATAAAAGATACAACAATCTGCTTGAACAAATGAACATACATATCTACGGATTTTGGCTTCGCCGTAGTCGGGTAAAAATGTAAAAATCGTTCTTTCAAAGTCACAAACTAATTGCCTATTCTTAGTCGGATTTTATTTAGTTATCGCCTCAGCTGGGAACATCTGGGGGCTACAAAAGATATTAAGATTGAAGTCACCTTCAGCCTATAATTAGCGTCATATTACAATTATTTTAAATTGATGGCAAGTTTCAATACAAGTCTCATTGGTGAAAATCATTGGTAACCTGTAAGTATTCCTTTTTTTTAAATATTCACTCTCTAGAGGTCCCAATCGACGGTATCTTCCAACAGAACTTTGCGTGCTATGATTTTTTATTATTTTAAACGAGGCTTTTACGTAATCTCACGAAAATTTACAAATTACAAATTATATTACAATTTACAATTACAGTTCCTGCGTTACAAGCAGTTACTTATTGGTTTCGTGACCCTGCCAACATAAAAACGCAGTAACCCAAAACAAAAAAATCAGGCTATTGTGGGAGAATAGACACATTACACATCGAGAGATACAGGCTTAACAGAAGATTAGATCACAAGCAGTTTCAACCATCCTGCATGAATACCTCTCACCGGATAATAAAAATCCCGTCTTGTTGATTGGTGCAAATTTATGCTACAAAAGTTCGAAGGAGGAATGTCGCAAAACGTATCTTACATCCCTACAACTGACGAATCTTGGATCTACAGTTATAATCCTCACACGAAGCAACAATCCACGCAATGGGTGTTTGAAGAAGACGAGTTGCCCACCAAAGACGGAGCTTTACCCAAAAAATAATAGTGATTTTTTTTCGACGTAGTGAATTAGTAGCAAAAGAAAAAACACTGGAAATAATTTATAAAAGTTGCACTGATTTGGAAATAATTTCTATGGAATTAATCTGAAAGTATATCCTTTTAAATAAAAATATAATTTTCCATATCGTTTTTATGTTCGTTACAATTCTGAGGTAATGAACATAAAGATACAACCGAATTGATAACCTCCTCCTTTGAAAAAATCTGCCGCTCAAGTTCTAAATGTGAATGTAATGATATACTAATATCACTACTACCACTAGGTACCTCTGGATATTTGCTTTCTCATATTTAAATGTATCGAACATTTAAATAATTGAAGTTTCTAAAACTATTCATCGTTATGCTTGATGATAAGGAAAATCTGGGATTTAATTTAGGTGTCAACATTTTCCGATGATCAACAGACTGATTAAATCGATATTAACTGTCAGGGACGCCCACATTTTCTAGGACGTTTGATATTTAAAAGCCAGGCATTATATTCTACTTCATAAAAATACATATAATAGGTATGTACTTTATTGTACACTAAGAAATTTATAGATGGTAATTCAATAAAAATATTATATTAAACCTGGGACAACGAAATCCGGGAAAGTGATTTCGTCTAGAAAAACTTTGGATGGAATAAAAAAATTGTGAAGCTTTGTAGGACGGCGGTGTATACAATCCAGTTTCGTCTATAAGTGATGAAGAAAAACGACTGTATATTAAATAGTTTACAAAATTCGAATTTATGTAAAATAAACTAATTTAACATTACGTTTCATGTCATTTGATTTAAATTGTTTCATATTTTTGTAGTGGTATCACAGTGCACTTAACCTCACAAATATCGATCTACGAGTATCTATCTTCTATCTATTACTTACTTATAATAAAACTGTAACAGTTCCGATACTGTAAATTGAGAATTTTTTTGGAGGGCTCTCTATAATCAATACTGTAGACAGAACTGTTTTTTTTTAATTTTTGTTTCTGTCTGTCAAAAACCAAAAACTAAGCACTCCTTTATACGCCCGTAAAAAAGAACAGAAATAATATAACTAAACCATAAAGCTTAATTCTCGAAGGAGATAACAAACTAACCATGTAAAGGGCAACTTTATGGATGGAGTGTACAAAAACACTGATAAAAACACTATCTTTACCATAAAATAAAATATAACGCTTAACTGAGTAAGAAATTTTTCAGTATACCATCACAAAATTGTTCCTACACTTCATAACAACCGGTAAGATATATATTTTTTACTCACGTTTGTATATCTTGAGCGCCGGTCTCCCATTGAACCAGTTACAACGAATTGCAACGAAGCGTGGCAGTGGCTGTCCTTAAAGTATAGAGAGTCTAAAATAATATTATATAAGCGTCATAGTTATAACTAGCTGTTCCCCGCACCTTCGTCCGCGTGGAATATAATAATTTTTTTTGCGCGAAACCCTAATTGTCCTAATTTACTCCATATAACATTGCCTGTCTGCCTGCATGCCACCTGCCAGTGAAAGTCCTGTCAAAAATGATTTTCGGATAATTTCATGCCGTTTCGGATAATTTCATCCCTGATCCCGAGGGAACGGTGCTGAATTTCAGGATAAAAAGTATTCAGTGTCCTATCCCGTAGTATAACTTCAATTCATGCCAAGTTTCATTTGAATTCATTTAGTAGTTTCGGCGTGATCCACTGCCAAGATACAGATAGATAAAAATGAAAAAAAAATTACAGTTTTGGCTTTAGTATTGATCAAAGAGTGCCGTCCAAAAAAAAATTTCAAAATGTCTTCAATGTATTATTCTGTATTTTTTTATTCACATTCTGTACATCGGACCTGTTACAGTTTTATTATAAGTATAGATAGATAAATGTGTGAGAATTTGAGTGTATACCTATACATCAGTTCATTCAGTTTATGCTACGTACACTGTACGGTACATAAACGGTACGTGATAATACCAGTAATAAAGTGATGAATAAATGAAATCATGTTGGTTTTCATAGTGTTACTTAGATATGTGTATTCTCACATGATGCGATGAAATATCGGTGTCAAGGAATGGAACTCACTATCTGCATGTCTTTCCTGATCACAATATCCAGGTCCTTTCCAAATCAAGGGTGAAGGAATTTCAGAATTCATTTAGAAAAATGTCTCCTAAACCTTTGTAGTGCAAAGGCCTTGACGTCTAAATAGTGCACCAATGAGTTTTTTCACTTGAACAATTTATGTGCGCAATACCACGTTCTCGAAACGGTGACGGAAAACATCGTGAGGAAACCGGCATGTCTTAGAACCAAATATTTGACGACAGTGACATCTCCATCCAGATTGGGCTCCCGTGGTAGATCAGAGCCAATTCACTCTCAATTATCGCGAGTAGGTAGGTAGAAAAATTAGAGGCTGGTACGGGACAACTTTATTTCTTTTAATAATTGTGTGACGAGTGACACATAATTATTTATATTGCATTATTGAATGTCTGGCTTCTAGGTTTGAAAGCCTTGGCAAGTTATTATATTAGCATACTTTTACTAGGGGTATTATTTTCCTTGACATACCTTACTTTATTTTTTTTCGTTGTAATACGAACCGACTTTTTATTGTTGTTGCTTGAATGACGTCGAGACATACCTAATATATTATAGTTATAACTTTAATCTTAGGAAATCATACTTTTTAACTGATCGTACCGTATCAATATCAATCTCTAATGATCCCAATGCAGGGTCAGTGGCCAACTCTAGACAAGTGAATGCTAATTTATGATATACCTATATTACTTTACATAATCAGCATAATTTCTAATAATCCAGTTGCTCGCGTCCGTAGGCGAATCCCTACACGTACCCCTGGGTGGTGCTAAAGGAGCGACACGAAGTAGCAGTAGAACTAGTGCAACGTTCTCCCTGAGAAGTACTGCCTCCATACAGGGTAATCTACCGCCAAGCAGTGGTGCACTCGCATTGCTGTGTTCCAGTAAAAGGGTGTGGCTGCTGGTGAAATCACATGCGCATGAGACGTAACGTCCCCGTCTCGAATTGCGACATGGGTCTACTCATACTTCGGTCGGGGTGGACCTATTCGTATTGCTATTTTTATGGGTGCAGGTAACCACTTAATATCTGGCGGGCCTTTCGTTCGTCCCGTGACTTTTTTTTACATAAAAGGATAAGCGTATTGAAGGTAAAGTTACTGTAGCAAGCCTTTCGGAAAACCTTCACTCATACTTTGAGATTGACCGAGTAGTAAACAGGGTCACATCATTGAACCTTGGGTATCTCACACAACTCGCTTTACCTGATCTGTGTTCCCTTACACGTGCTGGCTGTGGAATGCGCTTCCGCCGGATGTTTGCCCCGAACGTTACGAAATGGGTAGTTTTAAGAGAAATGTCAAAAATATCTGCAGGTTAGGCAATGCATGGGCAACGCCACTGGTGTTCCGATGTTAAAAGGCGACGGTGACCACTTTACGTGGGCTGTAAGCCTATTTGCCTAATTATAACATTATCAAGTTAATATTACGAAAATGTAAAAACCACTGACACGGCGTAATGGCGTAATGGTAATGAGCTGATGACATTTAAACTGCTGAACCGATTTTGACAAAACATATCTAAGAACCATCGCTAGAAAACCTACTTTTGTATAAAAAGAACCGCACTCAAATCGGTTAAACCGTTTAAGAGCTACGGTGACACAAACACATAGCGGTCAAACTTATAACACCCCTCGTTTTGCGTCGGGGGTTGCAATAGGATATAGGATTTTAAAGTTGTCGAAGAGACTTAGTTCTGCAGCATGCAGGAAAAAGATCCGCCTGCTCACAGACGTTGAAACCGCAAGGCTGGTATATTTCAGCTACTTTCACAGCATTATGTCTTATGGCATCCTGCTGTGGGGGCATGCTGCAGATATCAACATTATATTTGTGTTGCAGAAGAGGGCTGTTCGCGCAGTTTACAATATGGATACAATGGCTTTTCAATCGTGAACTTAAGTTCTATGTACGAATTATCTTTAATATCCCATTGCTTAGCTACTGTGTTAAAAATTCTAGTTTTTATGTATAGACCAAAACTAATTTATTATTTACTTAACTGAAAAGACAAAAATATTAACAAATATATCTGTAAGAATATATAAGTAAGGTTTCCGTATAAGATAGTGGAAATAACCACTTGATTCTAGGGTTTGTCTGTAAGTGACAAAGGTTTCATCCCTAAATGTTGCACTTATCAGGTCCTCTCAGAGGTTATTGGGCATGTCCACAGATTAAATAATGTTACTATAACACGGTGGTCAAACCAGTAGTAAAGTACCTGGGCGTCCGAATTACGTTCGGGTTCTTATTTGTCGTGTTGTATCGGATTAAACATTTTTAAGTAACAGTAGATTCAAGTACCAATCAAGTACCACAAAAATTTACCATATGAGATACAATTTTCAGCATATTTTAGTATAAAAACGTTGTTTCTGTGAAAATATGCATTTTGACAAGAAATACAATTATATACAAGAATTGCTCATTTAAAGTTATAAATTCAATAATATTAAAACACGTTTATTTATAGTTATATAACACTTCCGAGTTCTAAGATATTTAAAAACACGTCTCCAAAGGCTGCTTTATTCATAATTATTAAATAGCTACGCCCTGCGCTTGGCCATCCTACGGCAACCATACATTTTTCCTGGATAAAAGACTTATAATCTATCTCTCTGCCAAATTTCATTCAGATTCGTTGAGCCGTCGTGGCGTGATTGAGTAACAAACATCCATCCAAACAAACTTTTGCATTTATAGATAATAGTAATATGATTCCGAAATCTTCAAAACTTAGGAACTTAGAAAATCACTACAACAATACCTTTTTCATCGTACTCCTTCTGGAAAAGTTTTGCAAACTTGTACTTACTAGATAGCTCTTCAGTTGCCTATAGTGATCACTCACGAAATTACGAAATTTAGCCTAATTCGATAATTTTTTTCACTGAATCTAATTGATATCTACTTCTGACTGAGTAAAGCAGTGGTCTGTGCTGTAGACCAGTACATTCTGGTGCCTTTTAAGGTCTTTAAAGAGCTGGGAGGGGCGAGTATAATTTTAAACAATTCATATTAACATAAGTTATATCGACCGCGGCCCAAAATTAACCCCAAAGTCAATGTAATAACATGCTGCCCATGGACAGATTTAGATCTGAGTTTATTTCATTTATACGAAGCTATCGCTATATAAGCGATCTAAATATATAAAAACATATTTGTTTAATAATAACTAAAATAAATAAATACTGCTTAACATCAGGAGGACTGTACGTTCGTACGTTTTAATTATTTTAATTTAATTTTCGTGTATACCTATTGCGTCTGTAGTAAGCATATCCTGTACTATGGCAAACATATTTTTGATACAAAATTTATATAATTTTGTTTTAAATACATACTCATTAACATCCAGACAAAAGTAACATCTATGTTCGTAATTTTTTATTCTACCACGATTAAACATTTTTTTTCACCTTTAAACATTTTCATCTTATTTGTAATGTCTAATCTATTTATAACAAAAAATATGCATCTATGTATTTAACATATTTTTAAATATGATGTAACTCCATATTGTTGATTAAAATTAAATGAAACTTCTAACTAAGCTGTGAGGGCAATCTAAATAACAAGTACAAAAATAAACCATGTATAATATTCATGTATATAATAATTCATACAGCGCCGTCTAGCCTTTTTTTTTACGTGAGGAAATGCTTTTGCGCATCCCCGCCTCGATGGGGGTTCGGGGCGGGGTATGTTGGGCTCAGCTTTATGGTATGGCTGTGTTTGCCAATACCAACTAAAACCTCACGATGTTCTTTCTGCAACGACTTCAGCGAGGCTGCGGGTCCATTGTTCACATGCTCCGCTGTCCTCACTAGTGTCGACATCCAATTTGGACTCGCCTCGGGAGGGGAAAAACCCCCCCATTCGGCTCGAGCGATACCCAGAAGCATACTGGGCATCGACTCCTCGTGAGGGCCTTATCTCTGGTGATGGGTGCCGGATGCCCCCGCATCCGACGCCCCAGGCACTCCAAGTGGAGATGGAGTGCGAGCTTGACCAGCTCGCCTCCGTCTCCGCGCTCTCCGGAGTGGATGAGAGAGCGGATCTTTCTCTCTCTCCCGCTCCTCGGCCTCCCTCTGCGAAATCACAACTTCGCAAAAGGAGACCATCGCCTCCCATGACCTCTCGTCGCTGACCATCTTGGCGATGATAGCTGACAAAGAGAGGTCATGTCCCACTACCGCGACCAGAGAGTGCCGTCTAGCCCTGGTCTAAGCACAGCTTGTTTTATTGAATTATTTAACTATTTAACGATAAACATGCAAATTACCTATTTCGGTTTTTTCAATGTTCCAGTAATTATTTTCACCATTTATCGAAAGTAGGCGTAACAACATATAGCTAATCCTATATATAAGCTTTCCTTGTACCAAATTTCATCCAAACCCGTTGAGCCGTTTGAGTGTGAAGGAGTTACAAACATACGCACGTTAGCCTTTATGATATATATTAGTATTTCGGCTATTTGTTTCGATTGGGAGTTCGATTCCCACAATGTGCTTGCGCTTGAGCTTCCGGCAAACATAGTTGAATTATAGCTTTATAAAAATATAGTAGTAAGTTATATGGTTATGCTCGAACCGTACAGTGTGGTCTTTAAAGTACTGTTACATGTTCCGTTGGTTAAAACAAGTTATTGACGGAATTCATTAGTTTTAGGATAATTTAATACAGACATTGATTTAATTCAGACATTTTATTTCTGAGGAACTCTGGCGTCTAGTGAGCTATAATTTATGCCTTCTTATTCAAAGTAATCTGGTTCCTATTAGTTCTAAGTTAGTTTTTATCATAAATCTAGTTATAACTAGTATTTTTTACTAAGATAAATTAAATTATAAAATAAATAAAATACTCATCGTGTGGCTAGCTTAGCCAGGTTCTAGGTAGAACACGTCGTCGATGCGTGATGTTTGTCAAGACTCACTGATCATGTCATGCATCGCGGCACCAAAAGTCAAAGCATGGTTGCTTTGGCCACATTGACTTTCAGCTAGCACGCAGTGTATGTACCTTTACGCGAACCTCCAAACAACAAACATCACAAAATGTTCAAACCTGGACCAAGACAAGCTTAAAGACAACGATAAACATTTTAATGTACATCACATATAAATACAGAACGTATAAGACAAATTTAGCACACTAGGGCTAAAAAAAGGATTTGGGGGGTCCAGTTGCTCGCGTCCGGAGGTGTGTACTCCTTGATTACACACCCCCCGTACCCCCTTGGTGGTGTTAAAGGAGCAACCAAAAGTAGCAGTAGAACTTGTGGTTCGTCCGGAGAGGTACTGCCATTCTGCGGCCAAGCAGTAGTGCTCACATTACTGTGTTCCAGTAGAAGGGTGTCGGTGCCGGGGGAAACGCATGCGCATCAGATTTATCATCCCCGTCTCAGGTGATGGACGCAGCAAGATGAATGCGACTCAGTGTAAGAGCCAAATCTTATACTGAGTCGCATTACCGTACCTACAAATTCTAATTCAATTCTCTTCTGTTTCTTTCTCAACCGCGAGGGTAATGTTTCATGGTTTCCAATACCTATACTACCTATACTAATGTTGTTCTTTAGACGACCTACGAAACTTGACAGCTTACATTTTAATTTGAGTCATTCGGTTAGGTCTTAACCGCTTGACCTAGAGTCAAGAAATTTCGAGGTTATGTTCCAAAAATGGCTTAGGCGCACACTAAATAAGGACTTTTATATTCATCATCTAATGGGTTTAAAATTGATTGTGGAACAAAAGTGTTCTATTTTGATAATCGTTGACTTGGGTTTTTTTATATTGCGAAACGTCCTAAAAGCTTAACATAACTAATTTAATCTGTCTTGAGTAGCTTGCAAAATCTTCTGTCACTTTTATCGAATTTATCGACTGAAAACCCGCGCTGGAACCGCTCAATCGACCGTAAATAGTTACCAGAAATTACAAAAAATGACAGGTATATTCCCACCTTAACATAAATGTTTTAACGTAATGGTTACTAACTTAACTGAATTATGAACCCGTGTGCACACACAGATTTTCCCAGTGGTGCAGACGCTTAATTTCATTCCGAAATTATAAATGGTAAAAAAAAAACTTAATCGCATACAACTCTTAACGTTGTTTATTTTTCATTGGGTTGTATTCATGTATACTTTTGGGATTCCACTAAGTATTTTTGCAAACCCATTGGAGTTGCGTACGGAGCATCAGAATGTTTAAATTGACTTGATTTCATTTCACCGACCAAAATTTTTGTCCTTTACTACCGGAATCTTATTACCAGTACCACAGCAGTTGTATCAGAATCGGTTCGTTGAAGATATCAGACGTGCATTTTGAGTAACACCACCTGTCTTATAGTTTTATCTTGTAGGTACATATTTATTTTAAACAAGAAATTATTGAGAAAAACAAAATACTCGACTGCGTGAGAAATCTCAAATTACATTTAAACATATAAGACATTTATCCTGCAATTTGATAACACACTTGATGCACTTGCATTGCTGCAATACAACCGATGCCGTATTGCTGTTATGAGCGGAGGTCACCACTTATCATCAGGTGGGTCTTCAGCTCCTCTCGTCACTCATTCATATAAAAAATACATACACACACTAACACAAACAAAACTCTACTGGCGTAGTCAGAAAAAAAAAATATATCCAAGTAATTTGTTAAGATTTCAAGGTAATAAAGTATTTTGACATTGACAGGAGAGCAAAAATGGACCCTCGCAAAGCAGTGACGTTTTGACTCCCCACAGTCGAAGTCTTCTAGACTTAGCAATTCTTGTTTGTTTTTAAAATGTTTTTTGACTTAACCAAGTTTAAAAAACTAAAAGAGTATAACTGTGAGTAGGTTGACCCAAGAGGCATCTCATTTCGGTATTTATGAGATGTTTAAAAATAAACAAAGCCTTTGGATTTCTGACAGTCTGATGTTGGTTGATAATAGTATTCGATAAGGCGTTCTTATGCTTTTCTTAAAGCTACATCACCAGAACTTGTTATGTTTTTAATTTGTTGTCACCACGTTAGGTTGGGCTCAACATTTTATACAGTTACTACAAACAAACTGAGCATAGCCTCGTGCTATGGAAACTACATTGAGATAATACTTCTAAAGAACCTTTTGGTAGCTACATCTATTCTTACTTTAAACGAGCAAGTCTTGTATATATATATTTAATTATTTATTTCGCTTATCTCGAAAACGGCTCTAACAATTTGGATGAAATTTTGTGTTTAGGTAGGAGTTTGCTGTTTACATTTAAATTATATCTGTCTTATAATCAAAGTTATCACTGTCTTCTGCCGGCCGGCCAAAAGGAATCCACTAAAATCCTCGCGAACACTCAAAGTACAAACGGGATTTTTGGTCACCACAAAGATTTCACAAATAATTTTGAAGAAGCACTAAGTATTTGTATTCTATTGTCGTTTCTTTTTACTTATTTTATGATTTCTAATGCGAAAGCGCAGCGTTTGTAGCGAACGTTATTGTATTGAAGTATTTTGTTGTTAATGGTCTGGGATTTGATCAATCGCAGCTAAGATCTGCATTCACTTTGCTACTGCTTACGCCATCTGTGAGAACTAAGACGAAGCTCATAAAAGTCTCATCAGGTTGCGGATAGAGGGCTCTGGTACAATTTGCGTTCCGAGGGATGAACCATTCGCATACCTACCTAGTAAAATTCAGGCTTTTACGCTTCACTAAAATATGTATGTTCGACACACAAATGTTGGTCCTCAGTAGGAATCGAATCCATGACCTACAGTGTATCAGGCAGAGCTACTACTACATTAATAATAATAATATATTTTTTTTTAATATATAGTAGTCTATAATACTCTATAGTCTTTTGCTAATGTTTTTGGTTAAGGCGTTATTTTCCAGTTTCTCCATTGAATTTTGCGACAAGATTCCTTGACGTAGACTTTGCATTATTATCGTACATTTTAACTTTGACGGCTCGATAGTCATAGAAACGAGGGGTTGTGAGTTCGACTCTGGTTCGAAACTTTGTTTGGTCTTGTATGCCTATGATTATGGCACAGGGAGTGTATAAGCGTTATTATTATTATTTTAACAAGCATTTGCTTAATTCATTAGCTTTCAATCTTTCATGCCTCCATTTTTACAATAGTCAATGATTTGCCTTTTAAAGTAGGACTTTTTTTTGTACACGACTACGGCGGAGCATATAGAAGAATGCATATAGAATCTCTATAGATAGTCTCTAAAATAATAAAAAGTCAGTAAGTAAACAAAAATTGTATGTAACGAAATGACGCGATGAGCTTAAGCTTCACTTGATGTTGTGGTTAAAAAATGTCCATTGGTTTTAAAAGATTTGTGAAATGGAATAACTAGCCTGTATTGGCACGCAACTGGTTAACGAATCAACCTGCACTAAGATACCGGTAAGTCAAAATCAAAGTACTTTAATTCCTTTGAATTCTTAAAAAATACTTGGACACGTCACTTTTTTAAGTAAATATGTACCTAAATGATTATGCGTTCTTATTATTAAGTTGAGCGCTTGTTCAAATCCTACCCGACCCTCCTTGAGGAAGCACAAGCAAGGAACCCAAGAATGTAGAAGGTATTTTATGAGAGTTATAATATTTGAATGCTTAGATTGAGCTGTGTATAATATTGGCGATTTCCAATATTGTACACAACAATGAAAAACACATTAAGACACATAAAAAAAAATAATAACAAAAAAAAAAAAAAGTCCTGTAAAATTAATACGAAAAATCTCGATGAAAGTAGCACTGATATTTAAAGAACAGAACAAGTGAGTGATTTCAAAATCTAATAAACCGAGTTGAGTATTCCTATAATCGCATAACGGGTGAAATTTTTCCATTAAATTTGTATGGGACACGGTCTAAATCAGTCGAGGAAAAAAGAAGAAAAAGCACATCCTATTTTTGTAAGCTGGTTTAAAATCGAACTACCTAACATTTGTCGATCTAGTTCAGGGATGGCGAACCTTTATGGATCAACGCGTCATTTTTTCTAAAGAAATGTTTAATAAGACCATAGACGTGGGGTCAAATTAATTTGTCAAGTTAATTTGCTGGTAAAATTAGGCACATTGGCGTTCGTTCGTAATACTTCGTAGTGAACTTTGTTACTTTGAACTAAAATGCCAACAGTTTCGATCGATCGCGTGCCCGAAAGATTTTGCCCCGTGCCATTGGCTCGCCATCCATGGCCCGTGCCATGGCCTAGTTGGCATTATAACCCTGCCTTCGAAGAGACGCGGCCGGGGATTAGGATTATACAATATTTGTTCTAGGGTCACGAATGCCGCCTACGATATGGAATTCTAATGCAAGACGCATGCATGTATGAGCGTTATGTGCAAAAATGTTATTGTTGTTATTGACAGGACAGTGTCAAATTAAAGATCACCATAAATTTGTCACATTTTTAATCGACGCCCATATTGTCCTGATAATGTCACGGCCTTACAACCATTGAAATACACGACGTATAAAGACCGGTCTACATTTACTTCATCAAATATAAGATATTCTTTAAATTTATACAAGTGCTAACATACATTTGTATAAATTTAAAGATTGTCTTATACAAGTGGTTGACATAAAAATAAAATTTAATATTTTCATCCCCTATTTTTCTCCTATTTAATAATCAAAATCGATTCACAATTGACGAAGATATTGTAACAAATATACAAACAACTAGATTGACTATTTATTTAAATAAAATAAAATTGGAGGTTCTCAATTTGACTTATGTTCTCAATTTGACTTATGTTCTCAATTTGACTTATGTTCTCAATTTGTATTTTCATCTCTTTTTAAGTGTTAAATAAGGTGATGAAAATATTGAAGCTCTTCCGATTATTTAATTGACTTTCTTGAAGTAACACTTAATAAGAACTATTACCAAGTATGTAAAATAGGTGGGAGGAATTTGAACTTAATTATAATTATAAACTAGCGACCTACCTCGGCTTTGTACGGTCCCAATTAAGAGATGCAAATGTCTAAAAATAAAATCTTCTTTCTTTCATATGTATACCAGTCGTAACTTCTAATCGGAAGGTTCAATTCGAATAATTTAACAATTTATCTGCATGTACATAGTCAACCTTAATTGTGAAGATATTCAGTTGGATAAGAATTAATATCATGATACGAATGTCATCATTCTTCCATCCGTGTTTAGATTGACTAATTTGAATAAAAAGTGGTTATAGTGACTTGACTTTAATAGTTATAGCGGGCTTTTTTGTTGGCCATTGCCTAGAAAAAAGTCCGCGAGTATATGAGTATTATAAAAATGGAACATATTGTATGTATCATCATTAGTTTTCGCAGTGCATACCGAATAATGACTTTTATAGAAAAATTGCAATTTTCGTACGGATCTAACGTTATGAACATAAAATACAACCTCTGTTACAAACATACAAACACAGAAAATCAAATCTTTTCTCATTATACCATTAGTTTAGAATCTAAAATAGTAACGCAAGGTATCATAATATTATTTAAACTTCAAATAATATAACATTCTTATGTTTTATTTCTTATTATTTATTTGTTTTTCTATTTCTTAATTACACTATTACTATATAAACATCACAGAGAGCTTTCTAGAACTGCGATTTTTATCCTCAATTATTATTATTATAGATACTGAGGATAAAGTCTAGTCTTTATTTATTAGATTGACCTAAAATCTTTAGTCGTCCGTGTTTTAAAAATAAATAATAAATACTGAATTTGAACTAAGAATAGTGTTGAAAGTAACACTGCTACCTTCCCCAGTCTTCTTTAATCATGTCTGCCCCCTTTTCAGCTATCATGTATACTGGTGCATTTGTATGTGCTGAAACGATTTCTGGCATTATGCTGGCATCGATAACTCTTAACTTTCCAATCCCATGAACTTTTAATCGGGGGTCCACCACAGCAGATGGATCGTCTTTGATCCCCATCTTGCACGTTCCACTCTGGTGATAAATTGTGAACGTAAACATCTGTGCCTGGCAAGCGAAGTACGCATCGCTGCCGAATGGACCGTATTTTAAACAATCCTCTATCGGTACATCGTATATTTTCGTACCCAGTTTCTTCATAGAGGGCTGTTTCGCTATTTGTATAGCCACTTTCATGCCTTCAACTATTTTCTGAAGATCATCTTTGTACTCAAAATAATTAGGTATCAAACTTGGGTGTACTTTAGGATTGCTGCTTTGTAGCATAACTCTACCTTTGGATTTTGGTCGCATCAACATTGGAAACACCATGAAAAGATCAGATTTTCCTAAAGCTCCGTAAGTGTTTGCGTATATTTGTTCATCGAAGCCAAAGTTACGGGGCAGCAGAGGATCAGAGTTGAGACCACCACTGATAAATAGAAGCTCCATGTCAGGCCATCCCGTTGAATTAAATTTATCTTTCAAATCTAGGAAAACTAATGCTTCACAGCCACCGGGTATCGACAACGGACCTTTGTGTGTTTTCATCCATTTAAATACTAATTCTAAGTGATTCAAAATGTATTCCGTGCTCACGCTGAAATTTTGCTTTTGAACCATAAACTGTAGTCCTCCGGCAGCGATGTGATCCATCAAATTGTAACCGACTGGTAGATCCTTCACAACCTTAATTTTCATCGACTCTAGATGACGTCTGGGTCCTATTCCAGACAGCATCAAAAGCTGTGGTGAATTTATGGCACCAGCCGAAACTATCACTTCCTTTTTAGCTAATATTTTGTATCTTCTGTTCTGCTTCTCTAACTCGACACCTATAACTTTGGTCTTCGTTTCATCATATAGAAGTTTTGTCACCATACTGTTCTTAGAAAGGTGAAGGTTAGGTCTCCCGTTAATCGGATGCAAATAAGCTCTGCTTGAACTGTGACGAGTACCATTTTTCATGGATAATTGTAAGAACGATACACCAGAATGATTGCCTCCGTTGTAATCTACGTATTTGAAACCTAGTTCCTGTGCTCCTTTTACCCACGCTTTTCCTTTCGTTGTACGAAAAGGCGCGTATTCTATATTTAAGTGACCGTCTTTTCCGTGGTATTTGGGGTCATCTTTCGAAGGAATATTGAAATTTTCAACTTTCTTGAAGTAAGGTAAGACGTCATCCCAACCCCAACCTTCGTTGCCTAAAGATTTCCAATTATCGTAATCTGGTGGAGCTCCTCTAGTGTATATCATGTAGTTGAGCACGCTTGAACCTCCCACAACCTTGCCTCTCGGCCAATTACACTGTTGGTTTTCAAAACCTGCACAATATTTGCCTGAAGATTTAGTTTTGTATCCCCAATTAGCATTTGTAAACTGTAAATAGTTCGCGACAATGGGTACATCCATTAAGTAGTTTTCATTGTTTCCGGCTTCGACCAATAGTACCTTCCATTCCGGGACCTCGGATAAACGATTTGCGATTACGCAACCAGCAGTTCCGGCACCGACGACTATGAAGTCATACTCCGAGAACAAGTTTGCTCGATCAGGCGGTTCATTGGTGAGCTGGTTGGAACCTTCGTTGAGGAAGTTCATAAACGACGAAATCGGATTGACTTGCGCATCTGTACATAGTAGAGCTGAGAGTAGGATCCCTACCGCAGCCGCCAATTGTGGCACACGGAGCTGATACAGCATCTGAAATTACAGAAAAAAATGGTTATTGTCGTCAGTTGCAAATAATCTGAACACGTTTATTTTTTATAATCATAAACCTCACGAACACAATGCCTTAGTACACGCAATTACGCTGTATTCAATGCAATGACAGGTTGTTTGTATCAATCTTAATAGCTCGTATATATTCTGATCAGTCGACGAAGTCCTTAGTAATTCTGAACAGATGTTCCACGAAGGAAAATTTATCAGTGTGTTTGCGTTTTGCTCACATTCTCTCTAGACATTTACCATTCGGTTTGCTAATAAAATGGTTAACAAAGTTTACTATTATAGAGCTTATTGTTTGGAGAAAGGTGTGTGGATGTTTTATATTTGTATTAAGTCAGTCAATCTTATAACATTAAGACGGCACAGATAATTAAATAACCAGAATTAGTAATCTTTTCGCGTGGTACGCGTGAGACATTAAACAAAGAAATTATTGTATATGAATATTTGAGAAATTGTTGTCGATTGCTCGCTACATATAAAACTTTTTTCCTCTATGAAACAATAGCTAAGATTTAATCCAGATAGGCATCGCGTGCTATTGCATTTTAATGCACACGTCGGACCTTCGATCTGACTCAACCGTCGCAGGAGCATCCGCAAATGTTGATATCGTTCGTTTCATGGTAGAATTGTTAGTAAGAATGTGTGTTTCATCTTTGTCTTTGTGTGAAATACATGAGTTGTCTCTGCACGTCTATAAAACCTCAAAAACCGCGACTAAAGAAAAGGATATTTAATGTGTGACGTTTGCATTTGTTTGTCTGTGGTTTTGTGGTTCATTCCTTAGAAAGCAACTTTTTAAGTGAAAATATAATGCCTACATGCCATAACAATCAAACTTATTGACTGGCCTCGCAGATCAGTTGGTTTTGGTTGTAGCTCTGCCGTCTGCGCTGAAGGCCATGGGTTTGATTCCCATTTGATTACAAGCATTTGTGTGACGAACATGTAAGTTTATTCTGTGTCTGGGTGTTAATAAGTCTTATATGTACATATATATCAATTTAAAAAAAAAATGCTATATTCTATCAGTTTCCATAGCTGTGCTTTGTTTGAGCTAGAATGTACAAATACAAAATGTAAAAATCATTGCCTACTATAGAAAATACGCTTATTAATAAAATGATAATTTTATTTGATACTAGTTGATCCGAAAGATGGTTTCCTGACTTGATTTACATTTTGACAATAGGTTGTCAAAGGAAATGGTTTCAAAAATACCATAAAAAAATGTACTTTCAGTTTCCCGATTTCCGTGAATTTTTCAAAGAAATTTTAGTATACGAACCTTGTCTTGAATATTACGAACGCAACATTTTCGAGTTTAAGCGCAAATAACAAACAGCAAATTTATATTATTTTTAATTCTTAATTTCGTTATTAAATGAATTTAAAGATCTTTGAGCCACACGATTACTTACATGAGACAGCTTGATTGATAATGAGATTGTACAAATATTTCGATTGAAAATCATACATTATGTAATGGAATACTTGCGCAAAGTCTTATAATCTAGATTTATATAAGAATTATGTAAGTATTAGGGAAAAATCCTTATCTATTTCCACATTGCATTGAAATATTGATTCCTTATCTTGTTTTAATGCAACAAAGAAGCATTAAAACAATATATATATTGAATTGAATAATAATAATATAATTGAAGTCAAGCCGAAATTGGGTAACAGGTAATTTATGTGTATAATTTTTAAAATACGTATTTTAGATTTTTTTGTGAGTCTGTCACCTGTCACCCTATTCCGGCTTGACATCGACTTCCGGGACACACTGTAAATAAATATATGACACGGCACACAACAGGTGCTCAAATCTAAGTACAGGATATTTGGTATCGGCAATGTTCCCACTTCAGAGACACAGGCCTACTCTCGACAAGCGGTGGTTTTTGGGCTTCAGCCGTACCACTGAGCCATCAGGCTCCAATCTACAATTAGCTCTTGCTTAATGACGAAGATGACCTCCGTTTCCGATGCAAGCGTGACATCGTTATCCTATTTCCACAGTATGTACGTAATGCATTTCTAATTAATTAATGCATACCATTAGGCCTAACATAGATTGATAGATAGATAGGTAGATAGATAGATAATACTTTATTTTACACCAGATGATAAGGTTTACAAAAAAAATATTATATAAAAACAGTACAAAGGGCGGTCTTATCGCTAGTAAGTGATTTCATCCAGACAACCAAATGGACAGGTTAGCATGGAATTTATATGGGGTGTACCGACTGACAAATATGAAATTCATACTTTGGATATTATAATACAATAATATTAAACATATATAGTCGTGAGGCAATGCTTTAGCCATAGAGTCAATATTCAGTTACCGCGGTCGTGCGAGATTACAATCAACATTAATTTGTCCATTACCCTATCATTTATTCCATATCATTTATTGGGTTTCGTAAAAATATTGAAGATCTGTCTGAGAAGGCTATTTTTTTCAGGAACAAGTGTTCCTGTAGAAGTTAATATCAAATACACAAATCTGCAATCCCTAGGAATAGTAAAAAAATCGAACTTCTAAGTCAACGCAATCAAAAGATACGGCCGTTTATGCTACGTTTATACGGCCGTTTATGCTATGTTTATATTAACTTATATCAAACCGTTGACCTGCCATTAAATTTGGCAAGAAGCAATGTCAAGTAGGGCAAATAAAGGCATATCCGAAAAATAAAAAGTATAATTGTAGTTACATCACGGAAAAAATATACATGCAAAAACCCACAAGTTAGACGTCCGTACTCGCACTTGGTCGGTTATCTTAACAAATCATGTCTAAATATATATTTTTTTGAATTAGATGATCAAGAATTGGGTTTACATGTAAATTTGTCAATAGATTAAGGGCACCTTTCCCGCAAAAGATTTTTGAAACTAGTTTTAAATAAGATCAGTCTATACTGTTATATAAACAGGTTCAATATTCAAGTATGACTGTATCACTGATATCCACGAGCGTAGCCAGCCAAAGTACCAGGCAACTTGATATCTCAAATTTTATAACCAAGTGCGATATGGACTCGCACATCGAAGGTTCTAGACAAATGACAAAAACGTAAGCCTTCTTCTTATCGTGTCAATGTTTCAGTAAAGTTAAACGATGTTAACGGCTTAGTTGGTAGTAGTTTAGTTGGTAGTTGGTAGCCTCCCGAGCGAGAGGTCCCGGGGTTCGATTGCCATCCGGGGCACACTTTGTGTGGTAAGCATGAAGTTTGTTCTCGGGTCTTGGGTGTTTCTCTTGTGTTTCTGTGTTTGACCATGCCAGAGTGTGAATTTTTTTTTCTTTCTATTCAGTCTATCAGAGCCCTTCAAGTTTCACCTTGTCTGTCCGTATGTCACCGTCATTTTATTCAGAAACTGTTGGCACTATAAACATGAAGTTTTCTCTAAATGGGGACAGGCCGGAGTCCATTTGCATTCATTTAACTTATCATTATTTTCACTTAAACAGGTATTATCGCGCCAAGCAGTGGTACAATCGCATTACTGTGTTCAGGTGGAAAGGTGTGGGTGGCGGTGTAATAACAAACTCAATAACACACGGCGAGAGGCGTTTGCGTCGAGAGGATCTAAGTCGTATTATTGCCGTTATTAGTGGTGGTAACCACTTTTAGCCATCAGGTCGCCCCATCAATTGAGTTAAATTGAAAAAATAATATGTTCAATACGGTATAAGTTTTTTGAGATATTCTAGTACCTGTACTTGCAGTTTCTGACACATGTGATCATAAAGTGAAATGCTTATGTGCCTGTTTCTGTGATTCTTTATTGTACACAAAATATGACATAAACATAACTTATTAACAAAAAATATGAACAAAGGCGAGTTTAAGCCTAACAAGAGTAACATAACGTAGTATTTCTGTATATTTAATGTTTGTTTCTTCGGTCGAGCAGTAATGTATTCATATTAATGGATACCAGTTTTAAAATGTGTACTTCGCTATTTTTGCTGGCGGATGTAGCTACAGCATAAAGCACTATCACCCCTTAAACTACACGCCTCGCTTACGCTGCCTTTTGCACGAAAATGGCACACATTCTGATTCACGATTTGGCGGTAATATTTAAATACTGTTTTGACTTCTATGTCGGAAACGAATACGCAAATAATTTTTTATTTTATTTTATCTGGGAACAGTTTTTAGAGCAGCTGTGTGCGTCTTAGTACTGATTCTAGGTCGGTTAAACCTGTAGAAGTTAGCACAGGCCAGGATCATATTAGAATGAAATCAAAAATATTTACTTTTCCAATACGGTGAAGTTCCTACTCAGGAAAATAATTTGCGTGTCGAATTTAGATGTTAATTTAGTGTCTGGGTGTTTATAAATATACACCCAGACACTAAATTACTTCGCACGGTTAGAGAGCACCAGTGTGGTATCAGAAACTACCCGTGCGAAGCCATACAAGCGAGTTGCTAGTACTACATCTAGGAGTGTAAATCTACAATATAAAACTATATGAGTATTCTATAAGTTATCTAGTTCCCACAGCTATGCTTAGTTTGGGGCTAGATGGTGTGAATTGTCTATGTATATTTATTTGTTTATATTCATTCATCTACTAATACTAAGCCCATTCACTCTTTCTTGTTGAGAGTATTTCTACAACACTAAATACCAGTACAGAATGGAGTGAACTGCAATGCAGCGAGTTTAGAGTTTTGCACCGAGCCTCAGTTTACGTTTAGACTGCTTGAAATTAAGATTAAATGTAATAGTTTTCATTATCAGCATCTCTTTCTGTAAATATTAAGTATAATTACTATTTCTGACTTTACTTTGCTTCTACACATAAATCAATAAAATATCGATTAAATTTAGTGTGTATAGATTAGATGAATGTTTTACATCGCAAACTGGTCTTTAGGCTAGCAAGGTTATAAAAGTTTCGTCGAAATCCGTTTCGGCTGTACTTAATCCCTAAATCCCGACCATATTGTGGAAGACAGAGAAAGTAAATATCATAATCGATTTTTTTGTAGTTTGAATTTTGAATATGTTTACGTTAAAATACATATGTACGCTTAAATCTTTTACACTGCTCTTTAATATATTCCGGTTTTAAGGGAATGGTCGCTTTGCTATTTTTGAATGGGCTCAACCTCTCATGCCATACGCTCAAGGATAAGTATACAAGCATTATTTTTATTATAATCGTTGGTAAGCGGAAGTCTACGGTTAAATGTCTATACTCTCCACCTCCGCTGTTATAAGTTTTAATGTCAACTACATGATAATCGTATGATCATCTATGTCTAAATCAACTACTTCCTGATACTACTTCCTACAACTTATACAGAAAAAGTTGTAGGTCAAGCCTTATCTCCATTATCTTTCAAATAGGGACGATGACTAATATTTTTAACCGACTTTATAAGGAGGAGGTTATCAATTCGGATGTTTATATTTGTGTGTTCGGGCATAACTCCGTCATATTTAAGCGGATTTGTAAAATTCTTTTCATATTGGTCTCATAGATTTTTTATTAAAATCGGTTCAATAGTTTGGTTGTTAAATCAAAATAACTTCTAATAATATTATTATTCGTGTTACCGATATATTTACTATGGTTTTTGAGTTTTGTTGACGACCGATATTTGAAATCAGTTACTTGTATTTGCTCAATAAAAGCTAGCAAACCAAATATACCTACAGATAAGAGATGTAATCTTTCGTACCGATTAAGATAATTCTTTTCATTTGATTCAGTTACCTCAACTTCAATAGGCTCAATAGAAACGTCATGATAAAATTTCACCTTTTTAATACGTGTTGAAAATATTTAGTCAGTTCTTTTCGATTTTATAATCAGTCATTTGTAAACAACGGTTACATGACACATAGTATGTCTAAAATTACAGAATGAATTCTAACTACTAAAACATGGAAGACCATAGACGCTCTGTGATTGTAAAATCTACCTAATGCATTTGGCTACTAGGATAAAGCATTCTTTATATTTATTCTATTAATTAATTAATATTTTAATCTTCAACAGATAATAAAATACTTAAATTGACTCCATTGATGTGATAGCTCCCAACCACCTCTGGTATGATTTTAACGCCTTTTTTTAAAGGTTGTACGGCGTCATCTTGCCACTTTTGTGGAAATTAGTGGAGCAGTTTTAACAATCAATGCTGAATGCAAATAACTAATCAAAATCGTAAATAAAGACAGGTCTGTGACCTTAAAGCTTTAATTGAGATTTAAGTAATTTTAGAGGTTACACTACCCATGAACTAACAATTTCAATATTATTAAGATTACCAGTAAAACATTTACGTGTATCAAAATTGATACTTTGATAATAAATGTATCAATTTTGATACAGTTAGTAACAAAATTGTATTGAATAATATTCGTTCAAAAAATGGTTACTAATTAAATCGATAAATAATTGATGATTGTATTGAAAGTTCATGTTATGGTTATCTGAAAGTGTTAATATTTAGTATACCTCAGCTATTACAACTTTTGGTGCAGCCTTCGACAAGGCCACGTCTTGAGTCAACGCCTCGTGTCAACGCAACATGCCTCGTGGAGAGGCGAAACACGTATCGATTCTATTTTAGAGGATTAAATTTTTATTAATTTTATTGCAGGTATACAAAATATTACGCCTTTTCAGGTCATTTAAATCGATGAAAAACAATTATTTTTCAACTTTTATTTTTCACCGTACCGTGTGATTTTTAACATCCTGTCTAAAGCTTTGGAATTTGATGGCAAGTAGAACGGGTTTTTGTGATGTGATGTGTCAAAAACTTGCTCCCTTAGTTTTTGGAAACAGTATCCCTTATGATGAGCCGAAAGTGGTAAAAAGTCAATATTGTTATTATTGGTAATAAAATTAATTAGCCGTGGGTGAGTAATATATTCAAAACGGTGTCTACAATTATTGTGGTTTTGTGTGGTGTGGTGATTCTATTCCTCTTTTCATAGTTAGCAAGTAGATTTTTTTGCGAATATTTATATTGACGTTGTTGATAATAAGGTTTTTTTTGTAAGCTTGTGAGTATGAAATTGGGCCATATTGTTTGATTAAGGTGTCTGGTTTTATAAAAATTTAAGAATAAGTTCAAAGTCGTAAACTATCCCAACTTTAGCAGGATTATTTATCATCATACACATATACATGTCCACTGCTGGACATAGGCCTCTCCTAGTAAGCGCCATTGAGCCAGGTCTTCGGATTATTTATAGCTGCTCCTAATCGTGGTAAATTAGCATATTTTTTTGTATAATTTCGACCGTTATTTAGAAATATATCTTACCTATCCAAGCCATGATAATGTTTTGTCAGTTTTAAATTAAATGGTTTTTATTTTAATGTTTTTACAAGTATGAGAGTAGAAACATTAAAATAAAAATCATTTATTGTGATAATTTTGCATCGATCCAAAAAGGACCCAGATGATCAAGTCCCGAAATAGGTTGTTGTTCTAAATGTTCTAATTTTAAGTCGTTTAACTTAAGTTAAAAGTTCAACTTAAGTTCTTTTATTATAAGTTATACAATATATTAAAATTATTCATTGGGTATTTTATTTCCTAACCTGGTGCATCGTTTGGCGTCACACGAGAATGCCTTCTTACACGGGAATCTAATCGTGTACTCGTATACTGTATTTCTTTCGATCAGTCAATGTTTCTGAAACGGTATTTACCTTAATCGCAAATTTATTATTAAATTAAAAGCGTCCTGTAATATAAACTCACATTTACGATCACTTTTCAAATTTCAAACACTGCACTTAGTCCACTTCCCTTCACGGTCAGCACATTGGTGCGTTCAGGTAATGACAGCGTCGCAGGAGCAATCCTCAGGCCACTGCCGCGCAGTAGGATCGCTCGCTTGTTATATTTCAACAGAGGAAATCGTAGCGACGCGTCACGCCCTGACCTTTCTTCGGCGTTCAAGAGCAGCTCAAAGTGCGGGCAACACGCGTTACTTCTTAACTGCAGACGTTGGCGATCTTAATTAAATTATAAAACATAGATAACTGATAAAAAATAAATATATATTTTTATCAATCGATTTAGAAATTAATTTTTTATTGAAATGAATATGCTTTTAGATTGGTCCCATAGATTTTTTTTTTCAAAATCGGTACATTACTTTCGTTTTTAAATCAAAATAACTGGAAAAGGTATGTCATCAGAGTTAACGAAAGTGCGTATTTTGCTCTTCTGTGACTTTTTTTCGCCATTTCGGACAGACAGACAAACACAGTAGTAATTTTGTGAATTTAATAAATTTTGTATTCTTGTTATTTCGAAACGGACGAAAGAGACTAGCTTCCACAACACAGGTTTTAACCTAGGGTGGGAGCTAGTGACCTTATTCTCCGAATTAATTGTATGATGTTGTATTTATTTATTTATTATTATTTGAATTTTAAATTGTTTCTTTTCTTCCCATATCTCATGGAAAAGAGTCATGCGAATTTGAATATTTTTTATTGTATTTGGGCACAACTGATGCCCAATTGCATCTAAAAATTTTTTACGAGAACATAAATTATTTGTATTTTAAAAAGAATCTGAATGATTTCGGGTATCAGGATTAATAGTTGACCCGACATACCCGATTGTCCATTCATAATTTGACAGTCAACTGTCAAAGTACTTTTGCAAACGTACTTTGACAGTTGACAAAAAGCCCCTAGAAATAAATAAGTACTTGAAACAATCCAATATTTCCAATTATCCCGGTAACTTCTCCAATTTTTTTTTCCATAAAATCCTAATTTTAACTATTACGAAAATTTAATGATGACATATTAAATGATTAGTAAATAGAAACACTTTTAAATCATCTGTACGTAATAAAAAAACAAACAAGCTATAATTTATAATAATAAAAAAAAATGCTGTTTGCACGTTGGATGGCAATGCTAATTCGCGGTGCAAAATATAAGCCAGCATTTTGGTCACCTGTTGTTGCTACCAGCTCTTTCAAAACATGTTTATAAATATTTTTGGTTCGATCCCGATCGATAGCGGCTATATATTTGAACCTTTTGATGTCGGAAAATTTGAGCCAAATGGCTATATTTGCGACCTTTGAGGCTTTCTACTAATTCAGCCGCCGCATCAGATCTATTTTGTATAATGGGAAAATGTTGGACCAACTGGTCGAATATATGTTAAAATAATGTTCCAAAAAATAATTAGAACTTTTAGTTATTAAAAAGTCATTGACATATTGACCTAGCTAGAAATAATTGGAAAATTACGAGGTGAGATCTTTAATTGTCTCGGAAATTTGTGTATTTAAGCTATTTTCCGTAACGGGTTCACAGTTTCACAGTTTTGGGAATGTAGATTACGAGTGATAAAGTCATTGACACACCACGATTCACACAGATAATGCTTTCTATCCAATAAAATCAATTCGTTTTAATGTTTAGTGAGAAGGGGAATGGGTGTAATTTTTAAGACTTGATCTATCTATTGATATCTTGGTGAAAAAGAAAATCACGAGAGAGCGAAGCCGCGGCAAGTCGCTAGTAGTAGTATTTTTATTCCTCTTAGAATATTGGATGCCATTGACGAGTACAGTCTTTGTTTTAAATGACTATGTTCTCTCTATGTCACTCGTTCTTATCACAAAGTTTGGCGTTTTTCAAACCCTATTCGACCCACCATGAAAAGAATAAAGAAAAAAATTTAAGATCTATTTTCCTCAAATCGGAAATCCTTTTTGAATACCGAAATATTTTAAACAATCTTTTCTTTTTTGAGCCATGAATTCGGTTAGTCTTGGAGACGGTGATTTAGGTTTTGGCTTTGTGTATGATGAATGATGAAAAAAACCTATGTACAGTGAATAAATTGATTAATGAGTTATATGACTTAGTATATTTCTTGGAATGATATAATCGCTTTGTTTTTCTAACTTTATTGAAGGCAAATTTTAATTTTATAGCCTGTTGTACCTACAGGGCAAAACTATCAACTTATAATATGTACACAGGGTCTTGTGTAAATAGGTATATAAAAATCCAAATTATACTAGACACGTTCGTTCCGTGTACCTATAATTATGTCTTTTAAGAAGAATTTTGTTTTCAAAAATACAATGACGGTGTCAGATATCCCAAAAACCACAGTTGAACGGGGGACACGTTCAACTATAAACAAACCACATATTCTATAAATATAGAATACGTGGTTTTTGGGATTTTTATTTCCGTCATTGTATTTTTGAAGACGAGATCGAGGATACAACTTAGCATTACATCATTCATCAACACTATGCAGTATTTTAGTTACTTCTGTGTTATGTTTATACGTGAATGTTTAAGTAACTCGTTAATCACGACACAGATGTTTATAAATATTGTGTTGTTTGTATTATAATATATTTTTATAATTGCGTTTGAGCAAAAGCAAATAAACAAAACTCTTAGCTAATTTTAGCGACAGTATTATTATGTACCTCAAAGATGATCACTAATACATATGGACACGTTTTACATGGAATCTTGGGCAGCTCGGTCATTGAATCGGGTAATGTGACGTACAATTGATACTTAGAATAGAATGGAAAATATTTTCTATGACACACACAAAAACAATGTATAAGCAATATTAAATATACCTAATTGGAAACATAAAAAAATTACATGAAATACTAATAATAAAAAAAAAGAAACAATTGCAAGAAAATCAATATTGGAAACAGTACTCGTAATACTTGAGATCCAAAGAAAAAAATGAGTTTTACATCCCTTGTATAGCAGTCGGGTGTAAAACACAAAACTAAAATTGTACAAGTGTCATTTTTAAACTGACGTCAAAAAAAGACGAGCTTCAAACGACAAAAAACAGGGTAATTCCTGTATGTTATTTACGCGCTCTCTCCCCTATTGTGGACCGAATTGGATGATTATTTTTTTATTTGATGGGATGTAACGCCGAGGTGGTGCTACAGAAATGTCATATCAAATAACATTATTAAGCAAGTAAGCGCCACTGAGCCCCATCTTCGGCTCCCTGCACTCTCTCACTCTCTTACTCTCGAACGATTTTTCACAGTCTTCTTCCCTAACGGTTATCGTTTCATCGACATATTGTACCACACGGTTTGCTAATCCTTCGAGCTATTCCAATAACTTTGGTCTTAAAAATTCGTTCAAATAAAATATTTTCTATTTTATTCTTTTCTATTCTATGAAGGCAGATCACCAGCCCGATGGTCGGACGACATTATATAGGCAGTAGGAATAAAATGGATTCGCCTTGCACAAGACCGGCAACAGTGGCGTGAGATAGGCTAGAGAAGAGGCCTATACTCAGCAGTGGGTGTTACCAGCTGATTAGATAGATTGATAGATTCTAAGTATCAACTGTACGTCACAGATTACCCGATTTGATGACGTAGCCGGTCACGATTCCGCTTCGGATTTTATACTTAAAAGTGACTTCGAGTTATAGCAGTGTCTCATCTGGTAGTTGAATGAAACTGCCTAACAGTCAGAATGTAAAAACGACAGTATTATTCGGAATTTAAGGTCAAACGGCATCTGTATTTTTTTCAGTTTTAATTTATTTTTGTGGCTTTTTTTGTACGTGATTTCTATACATTTTCATTCGCCGGTATTTTAATTTTAATACCTGTTTATGACTTCTTATCACTAAAAGCCAGGTTACATTATACTGTTTAATTATGGGTACATTATGTTATTTTTTTAAGTGATCATTAATATAAAATCACAATTTTTATGTGAAGAAGTGACGGAGCCAGCTGAAGTCCAGATATAAATGATTTTTAAATGTGTTTCTAATTTGTTATGAAGGGTACCTCATACCTTGGATTAATCAATAGGCTACTAGTCCCGAAAATGTGAAGTACTTTTTTAATGACAAAAAGTCACAACTTCATTCAGTTGTCCCCATGTTACCCTAACATCGGGTACCACCGTGCGGCACAGCTAGTGCTGTCATTCGCACATGCCGCACCTATTGTGACGGCTCATTTTTTATGTTACTGTACTACTAATATAATAAATATTAAGATAAAATAAATATTCATGGACAAAACTATGCATAGCTTGTACTATGCGAACCAAAATACTCATACAATACCTAAAATTCTGTTATTTTGGAAATACACACAAAATACTTAGATACTATTAGATATAATGCCTTATGACTCATGTATATAAGTTTTTTCTGATGTCTCTATGACTCAAATTATGAATGATAAGCGTAAGAAAAAATATAATGCGTGCGTTCGCAAATCGAGGTTTTGCCATTATGCCCGTATTTTTATAATGCTTACGCATTCACTCCCAGTGCTAGGTTATTTTGTGACGCAGGTGGCATGGACGCACAATCACGCCACATACAACCAGGACATACTTCATATTCATTACACAATTAATACAAGACTTACATCAAACAGATCTTAGACTGCTTCGAAGATTTTATCTGAACAAGACTAATATTCTAAAATAATTCATAAAAATAATATTATTAAAAATATTTATAATAATATCTACATTTGTGTCTTCTTCTATTTCCTTCTATTTTAGTGTTTCGCTGTGTCATTTATTTGAATTTAAAGAATAGAAATTAGGAATAAGTATGTGTGGGTGGAAAGGGTAACTGGGATCAAATGTTTCGGGTCGAACAGAGCAAAATACCTATTGGGTAGAAAAATCTTGGGTCGAAAGGGTAAGCCGTCAGCCGCTGTGCCTTCGCTGTTTACATCTGTGATATCTTTTAAGATATCCATTTTGATGAAATGTTGTCAGGGGCAGTTTTGACCTACATGAAATTTACAACGTATGTAATGTATATAATTGGATAAGGAATTACTGTATTGTATAAAATAGTAAATAACACATATATTTATGTAATATGAAAAAGGATAAAAATGGTTACTGTACTTAGGAGATAATACCATCGCGGACTTTTTTAACGATCTTTTTAAGATATACAATTCCGTAGTACATTAATTTGATCTATCTCGTAAGGTTTAGACAACGTTTGCGATTTTCTTTACTATAATATGTATATTTTATACCTAAACCTTCCTTGAAACACTCTATTTATTGCTGAAAACCGCATTAAAATCCGTTGAGTAGTTTAAAAGACCTAAGCGAACAGAAAGCGAAAGCGACTTCATTTTATACTGTGTAAAGGTAAATAACAACATTTTAAAATGTATTGAAAAAAGGTCAACATTTTATGCGAGTTGGTGATATGTATCCAGTCATCTGAGTTGTTTATAGGGTTTGGCCGGTTATCAATTCAAACACCTAATAATTGTTACATAATGAAACCGGATTAACGCAATTTAAATATTTCATAATAATAATATTTTACTTAACTCTGTTACAGAGTTGCATAAATTAATTATAAAAACTATGAAAATAGAATGGAGTAGTAACTGGTTTTAGGCTAAAATAATTGAAGTATTCAAAGCTGATATTAAAACTAGTACTAAAAATATACTAGTAGTATAACTCGTCTGGTACTCTTGTTTTCAAACTTTTCCGTCGTTCCGGTGGAAACGTTTGGTTACCGGTGAAATTACAGGCATTTGGGGCTAACTCCGCCTCAGAGTAAGGTCTCCACATACTTCGGTAATGGAAAACCTGAGGTGTATTTCAGTTTTCTATGGGCTGGTCACCGCCGCCTATAGACAACTGAAATACATCAGGAGTGCCTTATTGCTCATTCATGTCTATCGATGAGGCGATGAGGGAGAAAACAAAATGTTATAGAGAAGCGATAGCATATGCAATGATATGATGATCTGCACCTCCACTAAACTATAATTATTGAGTAAATACTCAACAACAGTATCGACACGTGTTACGTAGCTTCGCCGCTCTCAATTGATCTGAACACAACTGATATGACGACTTTCTTTCTAAACACTAGATATTGTAAGTTTCAACGAACCGGGTCGAGAGTTTTTAAATTTTTGTAAAATGACTTGTAACAATACAAATTTAACGAGCTCTTAGGCGCTTCGCCATTCGCACTTGTTCGATACGCAACGGATACGACGACTTCCTTCCTAAACACTATTGTACGGTTCGGTAATAAATAGGACTGGGGATTTTACATTTTTGTAAAATTACTTCTCACAGTACAATATACCTATATCTTTCTAGCTTCGCCACTCACACTTGTCTGACCCCAACTGGTATTACGACTCTTCCTAAACACTAGACTAGACATTGTACGTTCAATGAACCTGGGCGAGGGTTTGCTATTCACACTTGTTCTAAATATAACGGATACGACGACTTCCTTCCTGAACACTATTGTACAGTTCAACGTATAAATCTATAAATCGGACCGGGGGTTTTTACATTTTTCTAAATTTATATCACAACCAACATACCAAACTTTTGCCATCCGTTATGTTTAGAACACACTTGATACGACTTCTTGAACACTATTACAGTTAACGTATAAATAGGGCCGGGGCTTTTCACATTTTTGTAAAATGACATGTCTCAATACGCTATACCGACCTCTGCAGCTTCGCCACACACTTTTAAAACACAACGGAAACAATGACTTCCTTCCTAAACACTATCAACGATTAACTCGTAACCGTGAACTTGACAGAAACATCGTTCACATTCGAAACAGGTTGCGTAATCGGTTGTGGAATTAGTCGTATTGCGGTCGGTGCACAGTTGAGAGCAGCGTTAATTGGTCATTTTTAGCTGTACAACAACTGTGGTCCACGTTACTCACGTCCGTAGGTGAGTACTCTCTGAATCCCTACACGTGAGCTTCGGTAGGTGCGAAAGGAGCACCCCGCAGTAGCAGTAAACCATGCCAAGTTGCCAGCCGCCAAGCAGCGGTGCACTCGCATTGTTGTGTTCCGGTGTCGCTGAAATCATAGGTGCATGAGAAGTTATATCCCCATCTCCTTGATTATAATGCCCGTGAATATTTGTTTATTACCCGTTATAGATTTAACGGTTTAACCTTTTAACCATGGTTTAAAATATAAGACACGTGACATCAAACTCACAACGCTGCCGTTGCATAAATAAGATATTTAGTACAGTTAGACAAATATCAACAAAAGTTTATTATAGCTAATTTTGTTAGCACTAATTATTATTTATGATTATTTGTATGTAATGAGCTCAGTAGATCGAATTCTTATTTCGGGGCGATCCACTTTAATAGGTTATCATTTGATTTTATTAATGTTACCTCTGAATAAACATTTTTGAAAGTATTTTCGAGTGGAACCTTGAAGTCAAGAAGGTCTCTTGGCTGCAAGATACCTTCTTTTCGCGCCAACCGCTGTTTATTTACTATAATAGTACTAGCGAAAATTAATGCCGAAAGGTAACTTACTAACCTTTTGATAAGATTTATTTTCAAAACAGTAAAGAAAATGAAATAAAAACTCAAAGATATACACCTTTTGATAAGATATTTTTTGTAAACATTGGTTAAAGTTATTTAATTAGGATAATCTTTTAATGTTAGATATCATTCGAGAACTTCCCGCTACACTACAGTCGACTTATTTTCAATCGACTTCATAAAAGAGAAGGTTCCAAAAAGGTTTTCTTTTTGTTTGTTTCGCTATATAATAGACTGATTTGAATAATTCGTTTTTTATTTCTGGATTTTCGAGTTCTTCCGAAACTAACGCACGGCATTTAATTTTATTGTAAAGATAACAATATGCTAGCTTAAATCTTTACCTAACGTCTTTGAATATGGTAACCCCAGATGATAATTAAATATGACTTTGTCAATGATCTTTGTCAGAATCTCATAAGTAATGGTAATAAAGTACGGGGTTCTAATCATCACGTTATGGCTCAGATGAAAATGGCGAATGAAATTAGACATAATTATAAAAGTACGCTCAGTTGAGTCGATTAAATGCCTTAGAAACTCATACTCTATCATATACAAGGAAATTGAAATCTGAAAGACTTAGTGTAGTGTATCTTTATGTTTCCGTGGTAGAACTATCATATATACTGGCGACAGGGCTCGCATGGGTGCAATTTACTAATAAGAAGAAGGGTGTTTAGCAAAAAAAACATCACATTAACATTATAAATGCGAAAGTATGTCTATGTGTATGTTTGCCACTCTTTCACGGATTTGGGTGAAATTTGTTATAAAAGTAGCCCGTGGCATAGCCAACCGCGGGTAACATCGCGGGGCACAGCTAGTATAAGTATACTTTTTAGCCATGCTCTGACAACTATGATTATATTTATGATCGTTGTATACAGTTGATGAATACAGATACAATACAATTTAATTGTTAAATATCATTTGATTTATGTATTCTTTATTATTTTAGTTTATTTTTACACTCTTATTTACAATGGCCCTGTCAGATAAAGTGTAAAACAGCTTAATGAATAAATAATATTATAATTCAATTTAAATTCTAGGTATCATTGACACTAAAATTAAATCTGATATAACACTGCAACTATACAGCTGCTGTAATAGGAATTATTATTTGATCAGTATACAATACTGATTGCTGTAATTTGATTTTTTTTTAATTTCTTGGCTGTAATTCTGCTGTATAGAGCTATTCTTTGATTAAATTTTAATTTAGATATTTTCATTTTTGTCATAACGGACATCGGGACGAACCGGAAAGAACTATCCTTATTTGATTGACATTTCGCCAAGTCGTACCAAAAGGTTTGCGGCAACCACACGCTTGCGTCACAATGATTACGGCCACGGAATGGGACTGAGCCAAGGAGTCTGTTTTACAGGATCATTTAAATCCTGGAGATTTCAAAATAAAGAGTGAACAGATATTTTCTATTCAAGCATCAACTTAGACCGTACCATTACTACCATCAGGTGTGGCAGAGGTCAAAGGCCGAGCTAAATTAAAAAAAATAAATTGCATAATTATTGTATAATATTATAAGATCTGTAGTTTAAAATCTGTATCCTATCCAGTTTATATAACAAACCAGATTGGAATGATAACATAGTATTAAGTACGATAGACAAGGTCGTCTTTAATGAACGACATGGCTAATGTCATGATCAATAGGTACTTCCTTTGATTATGACGTGTTGCAATAGGAAAAGTGGTGTTGCTAGATGCCATTTAGCAATTAATACTACCATCGTTGGATACCCTGCCTTTGGAGTGCCGGGTTCGATTACCGGCCGAGTCAAACTTTGTGTGATGACTGTAAACTTTGTTCTTGGGTCATGGGTGTATGTCTCGTGTTTTGTTTGTTCACGCTTGCCACGACACAGGTTATTCTAGAGCAGAGGTAGGAGCGAGTTAATGTATTTTTTTTTAATAACGGGTAAGTTATTAAAAAACTTTGGTACGTTTTTGATGTACACTTTTTTGTGGACGGACACGTGTTTCGGCTTATTTTTATTTCGTTTTGAAAAGATGGTCGTGGTCGGTTTAATAGCAACGATGCGAATGTTTATAATCTTGTCTCTTACTATTCGTTTGTAATTTATGTTTTGTTATTTGTAATATGTGACGGATACAAAAGTCACAATAGTAAAATTAATAAGTCAAAGTAATATAAATTTTTGTAGATTTTTTTCTTTTTACCGTTATATACGTTATGTCTAAACATGAACATTTCTGGACCTATTGTCATTAATACAATAGATTCAGAGATTAATTTTGCTATGCAATGTTAGGTATGTCTATAAAGTGAAAATGCTTATAACTGATGTTTGAAATGCGGTACAGAAAAGCCATTTTTTCATATGAAGAAAGTTTCAATTCACTTCCAGCCCGAAAGCTCCAAAGTTATTTTGTGGAAATTACTAATTGTTTTCTTCACGAGGAAAATCACATTGTGTAAAATGTAGTGTAGTCTATGCATTATCAGAATAAATGTCTGACTTAAAAATCGAAGAAACCGACGTCAATACTTTCATTTGTTTATTTTACACCCTTAGGGGTAAAATTTCTGTATGATAAGGGCATCAAAGGGTACACACCTACGGACAAGAGCATGTGGACCCCCTTATATACAAGAGGATACCACACAGGCTTGTAAGATGTTACTTACGCTGTCAGGTCAGATCAAATACAAGCACTTGCACTAAATTTATTTAGATAACATTCCTTTTTTAAATCGTTCATAAATTATTAAACAAACTTAGAGGCTATATCTTGCTATGTTCAGCTTAAACTGTCGGTGACAAGTAAACAACAGCAGCTTTACTGGTATGTATAATAATTTGAAATTGCGTTTGAAATTTTGAGGTACTTGGGTCATAAGGAAACTTTGCCTTCGCAATATATGCTACATGACTTGCGCTTCAGCACAATGTTGCAGAAAAACATTATAGCTAAGTTGTAATTTAAAATCATAGCTGACTCTGCTTATTATATATCAATCGAGTTTTTACTCGGCTTCTCTTAAAAAAACACCAAAATGCTTCAGCAAAAAGTAAACTGTACACGTTTAATAGTATCGTGATATGTCGAGTTAGTTCATTACAATTATTATCAGTAGCCAGATATGGATGGTTTATGAGAGCACTGATTTGTGTTATAAAATTTTGGTGAGCTTCACAGGCCTCGCAGTTCAGTTGGTCTACAGTTCTGCGCTGTAGTCGACTGTCGAGTTCAATTTATATCCAAAACAAACGTATGAGTGACTAGCATAATTTTGTTTGAAGTGATATTATAAAAAAATTCTCTCGGTTTTGGTCTGGATGGCGCAAGGTGAAAAGTCATTGAAAAGTTATCTAAAAAATTATCAAATTTCATCATGTGTGTAGATAATATCCTCTGCCTGAGTATGGGCCTGGTTTGTACCACTCCAACAGTCCTTGTGCCATCGTCATAGAAGTTCGGCCTGCGACGTTAGCAAGATCGTCCGTCCATCTCGCTGCTGCGCGTCCAATGTCCTACATTTCGTTTAAATTCATTTGTAAATACATATTGAAAATAAGTATTTGAAATTGATGAATATAACTTGGTTTGGGTCACAAATTTTATACCTGATTATATATATACGTATCGGACTGCAAACATGCGTGGCTGATAGATCATGATGGTGAAAGTAGTAGCTGATACAGACATAGTTAGGTGTGTTGCGATCGAACAACGGCTATTAGGCTAAATATTTTAATAGTTAATCATGGAGGACCTGACAAAACTCACAAATAATGGTAAATATTTTGAATACGAAAAATAAAGTTCAGTGGAGGTCCGTTCCCAGTATAGGGGTGAAACATCAAGGCCAAGAAATACTTCAGTTTCAATTGTAACAAGGACAAATAAACAAAATGATCACCATAATACGGAACTAAAGAAGCGCTCAACATATTTATGTTACGAAAACAATATAATAACATTTATAAAGCGTTTATTATTTACAATGCAAACTTCTGAGTATTTAAATTAAGTCGTTACACATAATATGATCCTTATAAAGGTAACATTGTACAGACCGTAACATTGCAATTTCCGCAATAATACTGGGAACTATTGTAACCGTATTTTTGCAAGTTCACCTAAACAAACCCCAATCTTCTTTGATCATGTCGGCAGCTTTTTCGGCAACCATCATTGTTGGCGCGTTGGTATGACCAGCTGGCACATGCGGCATTATACTAGCATCTACCACTCTCAATCCTGCAATGCCACGAACTCGAAGCCTAGAGTCAACTACGGCTTCAGGGTCATCCTCTGGTCCCATTTTATTGGTACAGCAATGGTGGTATATAGTATTTGTAATGGTCTTCATCGCGCAGAACCAGTATTCGTCCGTGTTGAATATGTAGTGCGCACATTGTGGTAGGGGAATATCATGAAGTTTGCTTCCATACTTTTGAAAAGCTTTCGTTTTTGACAGTTCTATTACTTTTCTTATACCATGTAAAATCACCCTTTGATCGTGTCCATTATCAGTGAAATAGTTTGCATGTATCAAAGGCTTGTGATAGGGATTTTTGTCTTTCAGCATAATACGACCTTTTGAATTAGGAAGCAGGAGCATCGGAAATACCATCCATGTGTCTTTATCTTTTATTGGGCCGTAGACTTTGTCAAATACCTTGTCATCAATGGAAAATACTTCTTTGTATGCTGGCTGTGATACAAGCGAACCGCCCACAAATAGCAATTCCAAGTCGGGATATCCGTCAACACTTTTTGGGTTTTTAGTGTCAATAAATGCAATAGCTTCGGTTCCACTTGGAGCTGTCAAAGGACCAGTTTTATGACTGAAATATTCTATTATATTATCGAACGACGCAACTCGTTCCGAACGTATAGAATCAGTAGTGTTGATCACAAAAGTGAGACCTCCAAGTGCCCAGTGATCTTGTAAATTATAGCCTACTGGTAAATCTGCTATAGTTGTAATATTCTTCTCTGTCAAATGGTCTTTAGGACCAATACCACTAATCATCAGTAAATGCGGCGAGTTTATAGCTCCTGCTGACAATATGACCTCTCTTTTTGCCTTAACTATGTACTTCTTACCGCCTCTTTTGAATTCCACTCCATAAGCTCTCTTCTTCCATGGATTTATGAGAATACGAGTGACAACCGTATTTTTAGAGATGTGAAAGTTTTTTCTATATTTGATTGGATGAAGAAATGCTCTGCTGGCACTGACACGCGTTCCATTCTTCATTGTAAACTGAATGATAGAGTAGCCGATTTGTTTTTCTCCATTGTAGTCCACGATTTTACCACCTGTCTCTACTCCTGCTCTCAAGAAAGCGTCCGATAGAGGTGTTCGCCAGCTTGGGTACTGTATTGTCATCTCTCCTTTAGAAGAATGATATTTTTTGTTTTTAGCCAACTCCGGTATCTGTATGTTCTCTGATTTCTTGAAGTATGGCAGTATAGATTTGAAGTCCCAACCTAAAAAAAAATTCAATTTTATTGTATAACTTAGCGAAAACTTTAAAACTTTACCTTACGATATTTCAAAGATCATTGTACTTCGTAGCTTTAAGTCCATAGTAATAATTGTGCCTGATCAGTGTCGTGTTAAACCTACATGTCCTAAAACAGCTGAGGAAACTGAGGTCATTACCTGGATTTCCATTAGCAGCCCACCTATCGTAGTCTTTTTTGTTCCCTCGAGTGTGCATCATAGAGTGCAGCACTGACGAGCCCCCAACAACTCGACCACGAGGCCAGGCGCACCTCCCTGCACGCATTCCAATACACGCGGATTTCTGAAACAACATATATTTTATTTTATACCCACACGCTTCCACCGGAATACAGTAATGCGAGCACTACTGCTTGGCGACAGATTCCAGGTGTGGTGGCAGTACCTCTCCGGACGAAGCGCAGAATTTTAATTAATAATATTATAGCACTTGACGATTATTTATTAAATACCATCTGACCTGACAGACGTTGTCCTGTCTTGATTCACAATTTGACAATCAGCCGTTAAATTAAATTTACTCAGTAGCAAAAATATCATAGAAAATAAAAAATTTTTAGCCTTTCCGATTTTCCAATTTTCTGGGCAACTTATCGTGACCAAAAATATTATTCGAACTATTACAAACATTATGAAATAATTACACAAATCGTCCTTCCGTTGCCCTGTAATACGCTTACATAATTAAATTTGGATGTTGCGTTGATAGAACTGGACTGCAGTATTATCAATAGAAAAATCTGTTTGATATCTCTTCTTAAGGACACTAGACCGAAAAATTTCGAATCGGAAGGAAACAATAAAGATGTTATTTTTTAATGATTCTCGCTATTGTGTGTTGAATCACCCGAGCTATAAATATAATTAGATATTTATAATTCGACCAGTGACGCAAATAACAGTATCAACCTTTTCCATGACGTCATGGCTTTTTAATACGATACTACACGGTTTTTCCACCACAAGTGCAATTAGTGTTTGTCGAGAAAAATATCGTACAACGAACGACTTTTGTTAATCTGAAGTGGCTATTTTTGATCATGTTTACGTCAACCGAAAGTTAAATAAAGATTAATAAAGGATATTTTAATACTGTATGTTGTGACTGACCCATCCTCCAAAGCTACGACTTAAATTCAAAGTCTGCAGACTTAAATTAGCCACAAAACAAAAAAGTGTAACAATGTTCGTTATTTTTGCACTTTATATTGTAAATATAGCGATGAAGCTGAGTTTTTCGATGGATGGTTAATATAATCGATGTCCTAAAATATCACACAGGTAACTTTTAATTAATAATACAAAAACACGGTAAAGGATTTTTGTCCTATTAACAAACACCGTTTTATGGTAGTCGGTGGACGTCGGTGAGATCCTACTTTACGCGTACGTGGCACTATATGAACAACCTTTAAACAAACCTTCCTGTACTTGTTTAATTATCTCACATTAGCTAAAGCATTCAACAAATTTATAATCTTCAATATTGAACATATGAGAAATTTGAGATTTTTAATATGTCCAAAAGAGCCACTAAAACTGCACGGGCACCAAAAGGGCCAGAGATATCCGTCCATTGTCTGGAATCTGTCAAGTTAACGTAGAAGGAACAAGTTTAACTAAATGCGAAGTAGTCCAAAAGTTACTTTTAGAAAATAACAGAAATTTTATAGCGTAGTAGATAATTGAATCTTTATGAGATATTTTGAAATGCCATACGAATAAAACATCTGGAATGATTATTGTCGGGCCGACTGCAGACGTACGCTGCCTGGTCGAAGTGATTCAAAGTAGTTTTTCAAACATAGCTTTCATCTTTGCTTTTTGATCTAGGATTTCTTTCCTACAAGGAAAACTGTACCTATGTAATTGTTGCACACTAGGCCTAGTGCTAGGTGCCGACGTGCTGTATTTGAACCGTCATTGCTTCAAATATAATTGCCAATTAAACTTCTTTATTTCTTAATTTCGAAGAAAAAACTTGTCTTGCAAAAAATTCACCATTCTTTCTGACTCGTCTTTTTGTAATCATATATTTCTTTGGAACTAAAGTGTGAGTTAGGGCTATTATATCAAAATTTTATAGAAAAAATGAAGTAAAAAATAACACCGGGCAGTGCGATTTGAACTCACACTTCGAGGGTTCCGTACCGCCAATTTGGGTTTATTAATAAAGTATTTGTTATTCGATAAACACATATACATGATCTCTAAATCTAAACAAGAAATCGAGTATTGTTTTGAAAATCGTTAAAATATTTCTCAAGTTACTTTACGCACATTATTGTAGGTTTTTTTTTTAATACTTTTGCTGAAAATTTAAATTACTAATATGTAGTTTTTTTGCATATTTGCTACGGCGTTGTTTTTATCGGTTTATAGGATACTCGTACACTTAACAATTTATATGGGTATAGTGCCAATATTCTACAAGTTTAATGGGCTGATTTAGGGATAGACAGAGAGGACGAAACTCTACGATATGTTTTGGCATTCACCCCTTCAATCTACGCTCATAAGTTTTGCTATACATCGTTTAGTCAAAAATAATGAACGCAAAGCAATGATTACGTGTATTATCAATAAAATGTTCCGCGTGACCAATTTTGTATTGAGTGAATTATGACAATGACTTCCGTATTGCTAAGCGCCATTTAGTACAGTATTTTGGTTTATGGCAGTGACAGTAAAGAGAAAATAAATCATTGCACAGCATTTTACTTGCTAGTGTCCATTATATTGTTAAAGAAAAATGGGTCTCAAATGTTTTACGATGTTATTTACGGCACTGTTTTTGTATCTAACGGACTTTTTGTACTCCAAAGCCCACGCCTAATGTATCTTGCTGGGTATTTATAATTTGAAACCGCAAATTATCCGTGGTTTCCGTAACATGTTGGGTAAACCCCAGGTAAAGAGGATGTTCACTATCTTCACCTAATTATTTTCATAGGATTAAGAACTCCATCCAAATGTGTATCTTATTTTTAATTCGAAAACGAATATCATACACAAGTTATTATCTTTTTGTGCAAGGCAGCACAAGATTTGACCAACTGTTCTCAACTTTAAGCATATTTTTGTTGTATAAATGGACAGCCGAAATGCATGGTAAATACTATAGTCTGATTTTAAATTAAGCGTTGTAATAAGTGGGTAAATAATTTTACGACGTGAGAAATGTAATATAAAGAAACGATGACGTTCTCTTAATAAAAAATTCCACCTCGAATTTCCCACAATGGAACCGCAACAATTTATAAAAAAATATTATCACAACCATTTATAAATTAATTCAGAATCATAAAAATAGTACCAGGATGTCGGTTTTATGATTCAGACAAAAACAAAACAAAAAAAATACTTTTTAAAAAAGTTACTCGCTAAAAATCTCGGTATATATAAATCTGTATCTTATCAATATTTGATAACCACGGATCGCCGATTTCTAAATGAGTCTTAATCATCTATTTTGTTCCTGCTTAAACACTGATTCACAATTCAATTTTTACTTAACCAGACTTACAGACTCGGCCCCTGTGATATGAAATATTTACATCACGCGATAAATCTATATCTGTAATATTCATGGACATTTCACACAGCACCCCAAACTAAGTGATAGGTTATTGTGAATCGCTTATGAAGAGAAGGCCTAATACCTTTAATATACCCTTTACAATTCTTCCCCTTGGAGTGGGATAGAGTTTAAACAACCGATAAAATAATATAATAAGAACGCCCGATTTCGAGGTCTCTTCGAAAATTCGAGGTCACCCTCGAAAGAAAATTGAGTAATTTTCAAAATTTTAACGGATTTTGTGTCTTGAGCAAGACAACCGACCGCTTTTAATCGGTCTGACAATTAGTCGCCTAAAGTAGATGTAAAACAATCCTACATATGTCAATAATAACAAAATTAAGGATAATGACAAGTGAGAAACTCATAGAAATAACAAATGATGATCGTCTTGTTTTCAAAGAGAGACTTTTTTAGACGGACGTTTATTCACTTCTTCTTCATAGAATTTAATTAACAATCTTGTTCCTTGCCAAAGCATGTTTTATAAATATGTATAATTTTGTTATTATACGCACATACCAAGCGCATGTTATGGCTGCCTACGATTGAAATTATGTGTTTCTAGAAAACCCTAGTTAATCTAATTAAAATAATTAAGTACATGTTTTGTTTGTGGTCTGTAATAATAAATAATTATGTCTTGTAACTCATATATTGGGTGTGTGAATATGACTCCGCCCCTTTTTGTCAAAATAAAACACATTTGTTCGCTTACAAAATTAAAAAAAAAATTATTTAAAGTATGCTCCATCTGCAGCTACAACCTTCGCCCATCGTTCAGGTAGTTTTCGTATTCCTTGCTGGAAGAAGTCCTGGTCTTTTGAGCTTATCCAGTTGTCAATCCAAATTTTGATACTTTCACATGAAGTAAACTTTTCTCCAGTAAGGTCTGTCTGCATCGTCCGGAATAGGTGGTAATCCGAAGGAGCTATGTCTGGTGAATATGGCGGGTGGGGTAACACTTCCCAGTCCTGTCCCTCTAAATATCTTTTTACGACTTCTGCGGTATGCGGTTTGGCATTGTCATGCTGAAGAACTAATTTGTTATGTCTATTCACCCATTCTGGTCGTTTTTCTTCTATGGCTCGCTTCAAACGCATTAGTTGTCGTCGGTAAACTTCTCCATTAATAGTTTCAGAGGGTTTGAGCAACTCATAATATACAATACCTTTCTGATCCCACCAAATACAGAGCATGACCTTGGCACAGTGAATATTTATTTTTGGCTGTGATGGGCCTGGTTCGCCTGGTTTCACCCAAGCTTTTTTGCGTTTAGGATTTTCGTAGTGTATCCATTTTTCGTCTCCTGTGACTATCCGATGCAAAAATCCTTTTCTTTGCTGTCTTTGAAGCAGCATTTCACAAATGGTTTTCCGACGTTCCATGTCTCTTTCTTTTAAATCATGTGGAACCCAGTCACCGGCTTTTTGAATCATTCCCATCATTTGTAAACGCTTTGCAACAGTTGAACGATCAACATTTAATGCTGCAGCTAATTCTGATTGAGTTTGGCAAGAATCTTCCGCCAATAATGCTTCCAATTCAGTATCTTCAAATTTTTTTGGTGGTTTTCCATGTTCTTTATCCTCAGTACTAAAATCGTTATTTTGAAATCGTCGAAACCATTCCTTGCAAGTTGTATTAGACGGAGCATGCTCACCATAAATCTCCACAAGCAAACGATAAGTTTCCGCTGCAGTTTTCTTCGCAATAAAATAATGTAATAACACTTCCCGCAAATGACGTTTATTTGGAATAAAAACCGACATTTTCGAAAAGGTGAAAACAATTGTTGCTTACACTTCAACCAAATATCATAAAATGCGTTAGATAGCTGACATTCAGTACTATCGAATACAAGTATGGTCATTTATTAGTACACGTAAACAATACTAAAAACGACATCTGTTGAGAAAGGGCGGAGTCATATTCACACACCCAATACATCTGGTTTTTAAAGTTGATTACGTACCTAAGATAATTTTGTACGGACCACTCGGCGTCCCATCGGACGTGCATGCAAACTAGGTCTGTAAATCCTTGTGATCATTAGAAGCGTTTAGGTATTCATACTGAATGTTAAACAGTTGTTCCATGCTTTAGTTGGTGATATCATTTGTGCGAGAATTTTCCTTGGAAGATAATGCGTTGAAGCCTTTTTATATCAAAACTTCTACCTCACTTGTACTTATATTTGTATGAGTTTCATTACTATTGTATAACAAGTGACTAACATAAAAATGGAATAAGCCGACTTCAGTACTGCCCTGAAATTGGTTTATTTGATTGAACTTATTATATTTTTTTTAATGAACTTTCTATGAGTCTGTCCCGGAAGTACACCAAGTCAAATAAATCTTGCGTATCAGACTATAAATATTGTGTATGATTAAATTAGCTGTGCCTGCATCAATGCACACAAGCTATTGGCATTAAGAATGAAAACCACATTTGAAGAACAATGGTGTTAGCTATTGCTATTATGTGTTTTCTTTAATAGGAAATGTATCACCATAACTAATAGAAAAAAAACTATTCCTAACGCATAAAGCTTATTTTTTTTACAACAAGAGTAAAACCAACTAATGTACCTACAATTAAACACTAAAGAAAATTGAACACTAACTTACCAAATAAGGCTAATTGTTTTCAACAAAAACTGCCTGCTTATACCTAACAAAATCCTAAAAATACATGAATTAAGTAAAGAGTTTTGAAAATAACTTTATATCTGAATTTACATTCAAGAAATATTGAGATTGACAATATCTGACTTTGACAATAAATATACTTATTTATATTGTATAGGCTTAATGGATAGGCCATTAAGCCTATGCAATTTTCTACTTGTTACGCAATATGACTGGTGACTTTTTAAAATATTTGATGGTAAATGCAGTTAATTTTTTTTTCTTGACCATTTCTAGCAACGAATGTGAGACGCGGCTCTGTTAAACTCAAAGTTAATACTGTTTAGAACATAAAGGAGCCTAATTCCTTAGAGAAATTAAACTCCAGCGTATAAAATGCTTGAGTAATTTATTGAATTACCTAGGATAAAAAAGGACACGTCTATCTAGGTTAGGTGAGTATCGATAGAGAATGATGTGACATAAATGTTGACACGAAGTTTGAAGATAACACCTGATGAAATTATCATAGCAAATTGTTAACGCGTCGTAAATACAAGCATTGAGGGCAATCAAAGCACAAGTCTTGAACGAATAATCTCCTATCGCACTCTTCAATATTCTCCTGCCGTTGACCAAACGGCGCCGTTTCCATTATATCACCTACATATATATTAGCTGTGGCAAAACAGTTTCGCCCGCGTATTACTTAAAGAAATTTAGCCTAATGCTAGATAGCTGTCACATAAACAAATAATTTTTCAAATCGAACTGGTAGTTTCAGAGATTAGCGCGTTCAAACAAACTCTTCAGCTTTATTATATTAGTATAGATTATGAAAATCGAATAAAACGACTCTAATAATTTTCGTGCGTATATTTCCTTAAATTGTTATGATATGATGATAAGTGCAAGCCATTAAATAAGATAATAATTTATCCAAATCGGTTTAAAACATAATTGAACAAACATATTTAAAAAACCATACAGTTGAAACAAAAGATTCCTTATTTTGGCTACACAGCTCTGCTTTCTGAAGAAACATTTGTATAAAAAATATAGCTCAGAGCGGAAACTTTTTGGCATTGAAATTTATAGGAAACTGAACTGGAACTGGAAGTTGAAAAGTAACTACGATCAGAATATTTAGATAATTATCATGCACGTGAGCACCTGCTGAAGGCGAGGCAGGGGTCAGTTGTAGTGTATTGGTATGCTCCGTTTGTCAGCGATAAGGAAATACACCGCGAATGCGTCATGACCATGTTGGTAAGTGATGAGCCAATAAAAACATCGGCAATAGTTTGTCAAAGTCAAAAAGCTTTAATGAATTCCTAATGATCTTGAAAATGTCACTTTTTGAAGTAAATTATTAGGGTGCCATCACTTTTTGAAGGTAAACCGACTCTTCGGGCGTGATAGCAAACGGTATGACGTTGTCTTATGCCGTCATGTCTCATACATGCAAGGAAACCTTGAACCTACAAGTTCACGCATTCTTATTATTAAGTTTGTGACTTATTTAAACGCTTTCATCCATCGGGAGGAACAAGTGAGAGTTATTGACTAAACACAACGGCGTCAATCTCTTTCTGTTTCTAATAACCTGAAACTGTTTTAATCCTGTCGTAAACTATAATTTGGTCACAGAATCGACACCAATGTTATCAATAAAACTCATTAAAATCTTATGGATACCGAAGGTCCTTATTATCTTATGGAATAATAAACAAGGCAAGTTCCATTCGAACTCAGACATCCGCTTATGGTGAGAAGCATAAACGGTTTTTTTAATTGGCGATAGACCTTCGCTATACCTCAATCTCACCGGATGTTGAGTGATGATGACGTCAATAGAGAACGAAGTTCTAGAATATACCTATTTCTTGAACCTCAGAAAACCTCAGTTTTCAAGAAAAACGTCGTCGGTAATGTGTTCATATGGTGAAGGAAAACGAGACGAGCTGACAACCAATCTAATTTTAAGGGGTTATTGCCGCCCATATATATGACTGGTCATCCCCTACCGAAGCACGAGAATATTGAAGTCGCATTGCTTTGCGCCCCCCACTCTGAGACCGGGATGTAACGTCTCATGCCCCTGTCATTTCAGCAGGTTTTCTCATTTGTTTAATGCGTTTCATCGGCTAATCTGTATACCTTATCTTACTGTCTGTTTACCTTTTGTCGAAGGGAAAGGTCAATACATTTTACTATTAACTATTGTTTTCACGTAGCGTCATATGGAGGATGTCTTCGTGTCGTGCACCACGTCGTTCCTGTTTGTTTGTCACGATCACGTACCTGCTGCGTTGGTCCGGTTTGGTAACCGATCGAATTTTTGTTAGTCATGTAGTTAATTAAGTGGTCAAACATTTCTGCTGGTAGTAGTAGCTCTTGCTTTCTGCGCTATTGATCGTGGATTTTCGATTCCCACCCACGACACCTTTTCGACTTTCTCCTCTGAAGTCTCTATGAAAAATTGCATTCTGGCTGAAAAACCGAAATTACAATACCTGCGGCTCAGTGTGATAATTCCAATTTGCTTCGGTAAACTGCAGCAGTGTTGCCATAACTGGAACATCCATGAAGAGTTGCTCGTTGCCACCGGCCTCGATCACCAGGACCTGAAGATAAAATTTATTTACTCATCGATAACAGGAAGCTTACTCTTGTTTTGTGATCAAAGTTTGAGAGCAATAAAACATTACTGTGTGTAATTAAAATTGAACCTTGAACACTATACCTCAGTAGTACATACACTTTTTGACCTATGGCAAAGTGCCATCATAGTTTCGGTGGAAGCACCGGTAAAATTATACAGGAAATGTTACATCCTTGTGTCACAGTGACAGGCGCAATTAGATGCGTGCGACTTGGGTCTTCTTCAAATTCTGTAGGGTCAGTGTCGTTTTGTTATTGAAACGGGTGTCGGCATATTTTTTATTTGATTATGTGTCGGGACGATCTGAAGGCTCATCTGATTTCAATTGGTTACCTCCGCCCATAACAACAGCGATACCACTAAGGTCCGCCCCGACCAGAGTATGAAGGAATAAGTCGCATTCCGTTGCACCCGTTACCCAAGACGGAAATGTAAGGTCACAAGAGTTTATAATATCACCGCCTTTCCACCGGAACACAGTGACACGCCTTGGCGGCGGATTAACATGTATGATGGCAGTACTGCTCCGGACGAACTTGACACAAGTTCTACTTTTCTTTGGGTTGCTCCTTTTGCACCACGCGGGTGATACGTGTCCCCTACGCAGTTCAGATTCATCCTTGTTTCGTCGGTAAAAATATGTCGTTTGGATTACAACTCGAGTCATTTGGCTGTATGAAGGATATCATAGGAGCCGTTAAAATTATATACCTTGACATTTTCTGTCTGCATATCTCACAAGGTGACAGGTGCGAAGTAATATTTATTTATTTATTTGGGAACACATTACACATTACAAGCAATAATATATTATATATCATGTATCCAAGTTACAGTTTAGATCTGGCTTGCGACGTAACTTATGTGCGTACTGACAAAGCCTAATTTATTCGTGCTACAATAATAATGCATATATAATCGTTGTTTTAAAAATAGATTGATGTAATTAATAAAATTGATTTATGCAAATTTTTAATTCCTCCTTTGTCACTGACCTTAAGATATAAACGGAACAAGAGCACTTCTGTAAGTGTAAATTCCTACATATAATTAAATTGATACAATTAATTTGTATCAATATCAAGGCCTGGTCTTTCACCGGTTCAAATACGCAACTACAACACTGCAAGGTCTTCCTGTACAAAGTGGATGCTTCTACTTGGCATGGCTGATATTATTTAGTCTGTTTCAAATCCCTAGAGAAGTTCGTGCATTGACCTTTGAGCGGACTGCAGTGACCACCTTTCTTTGATATGTTCGCTTTATTTCTTTTTAATACACGTTAAAAATTAAAAATTCGAAAAATAATTTGATATGAAATTTGATGACATTGGAGATGGCTCTTTATCAATTTCACAACAGCGTGACTAAAAGTAAAAAAAAGGTAATAATAAAAGTACAATAAAAAACTAACAAACCAAAATAGCAAACCACGTAACAACTCAAACACAAGGCCATTCCACAGAGGAACATCCCATAGTTCCGTCAGAAAGCTCGTAACAAGTCATAACAGGTTTGCCGCCTCTATCTCGCTTCCCGCCTTGTACCACGAAACGCAGAAAGCTAATCTATCGCTTTTTTCCGGCGCTAACATAATACTGGGGAGCAATGTTCTAATTTCTCTATGGATTTGAAATAGACTATATTTGTAGATCTAATTTTTTGAGTCACAGCCTCTGGTAACATTTACACTCACAGGTACACAACGCAAACATATGAGACCCTTAAAAATACCACATACACTCACACAAGTGTTTGCGTGAGAGTATATGATTTTTGGGGTACACTTGTACCGACCTTGGGTTGAAACAAGTATACCACTCGCTTTACTATCATAATTACTACCAACTTTCGAGGATCATGATTATGTATGACTTTAAGACGTACATTGACATCCTCCACTTCAGTCAGCCGGTTGCTGAGCACGCAGCCGGCTGTCCCGGCACCGATAATGATGAAATCATACTCTGGAAGTATGACGCTGGCATCGGGGGGTTCCCCTTCGTCGAGTTCCGCAACATCACGAAGAAAACCGGTTATGGCTTCGAAGAACGATCCTCTTTGTGCAGAACCAACCGTCACAAGCAAAAGGACGATAAATGTGGCTCTGTGGAAGAAGATATGTTTTGGTTTTAGACAATAGAGGATATTCAGTCCTTTTTATCTATTCTGAAATGGAGGTTTTTTCCATCCTAAACTTTCATTGCCAAAGATTAGGATGAAAATACGACAGCGATGCGACATATAGCTTAGATTTACGTTATACTCAGCGCGAAAGCCCAATCCGTATGGTGGCATAATGGGCGGCCATATAACTAAAAGCGACTCTTCCAGGCAACCTTTGGACTAACACGATTTTAAGCATGAAAGAGGGGAGGCGATGAATTAAGAATCCTTTTGGCTTCGGCGTAGTCGGGTATAATAGCAACAAGCTTAGATTATTTAATCTAACTACCAGTACCTTATTGAACGACGTAATTTGAGATATTTTAATAAATTACGTGTTGCCTTGGACTGTTTTCTAGGACTAATTTTCATTCTAGAAATAATTTACCTAGACCAGTTTAACCACTTAAAAAAATTTATAAATATACAGCTGGTTAATCAGCCTCAAGTTGTCGCAACTAATCATGTCTAATCGTTATATTAATAAACCTGTGTTTCAAGAAGTTTCTATATAAATTTATTCTATATATAGATGATATATTGAGAGTCCCTCAATATTTTGGGAATTGAAGTGAAAGTACCCTACCTCTTGTTGAAGAAACTGATGCATGATTAATAGAAAGAACATATTTTGTTAAGTATTAATAAAAAATAGTTGATATAAAAATAAATTTCATTGACTTTATTGTGCATCACGAATGTTTAATTCTCAAAATGTCTAATACATTCTCATTTTATATCTGGGTTTGAGATGAGTAAACAATCGTTAGACAACGAACGGAATAAAAATTAATTTAATAAACTATCCCCATGTTCTTCAAGTTCCCTTCCAACTGATATATCGTTGGTAGGTAGATAATTTACGGAAACCAAACCTTGATGAAAATAAATAAAAGGTAAGAATACCTATCATGAGTTGTATTTAAAAAAATCTTGGGTCATTATACAAGACAACGCAATACCTTGAAATATTTATGAATTCTCATCCCACACGTACCTACTGGAACTTTTTTTTTTATTTATCGACTCAGTTTGGTTCTTTATTGACGTCAGCTAACCCAGCCAGCAAATCTAATGATCCATGAAAGGAACTTTCCAACGGGGTTTGTATAGGTGAAGCCTCAGTTTTTACGTAATATGTACCAACTTATTTTTATGTTATGCCATGATGTACCATTTGTATTTGTGTTATTGTTACACGGTAAATGAGTAATAATCCACAGAACGTAAGTATCAATTGAAATTATAATATAAAAGATGTAAAAGGATCTAAAAATATTATTGTAGTTTGAAGAATATGATGAATTAACTTAAAGTGCTCCACAAATACAAAAGACTTACTTGTAGTATGGAATAATTTAACGAACGAACAATCCACTAAAACTGTTTCGAGAAGAATAATTAGAAACTCAACTCCGAGCAAAAGGATGGGTTTAGTCACAATTTTGTCCTACAATAAAATAAATATGTATAAGAGAGGCAAAAGTATATAAAGGTTCACATTGACACCCTCTGAAACAATATCACGAACACTCACCGAAGTGTCTTGCAATGTACGAACCTGAATAAATGCCGATAACTCCACATTTCCACTTTTGTATTCACCGCACATTAAACGTACTTGTGCTTCCGTCAAAGCCCTAAAAGGTATCTGAATACAGGTCTGGTCTGCCCTTCATTATTGTCCAATCGCATTCAGGTTTTAAATTTGATAAACCATTATTGAAAATCAAATCGTTAGAAACTCGTTTTCATATTTGTAAGCAAAAATGTAATTAGCTGGTACATTGCGTTGGGATTGGTTATCAATGCAGTAATGAGAAATATCCTTGGTACTCTGGAGTTTGCATTCCACTTTTTTCTATAGACAAGTGACTGATTAAAAAATTTAATAAATTTTCATCAATTCTTTCATCCTGGTGGTCAACCTGGATTTTCTCAAGCATCAAAGCATACTCTCGCGCGGGTTCCACACACCGGCACTGGTTTCCAAATTTCCAGGCTTCCAGGAGCGCGCTATAGATCAGTTTGATAACGTGACCCCTTGGGAAGATACAGGCATTGCGGACAACAAAACCCAGACGTCCAAACGACTATCTCCAGCGGTGTCACATGATCGTGAAAGGTGAGCCTTCGGTCGAATGTGACACCCAAATCTTTTATTGTGCTAGTTCAACGAATAACTTCGTAATCTGATAGTAGCCAAACTCTAGCCAGTGAAATCTGGGTGCTGTATCGCGTTTCGGCGAGTTGATGCGATTAAGTTTGTTCAAACCGTTTAGCTATATTACTGATCACTTATGCAAAGGATTTAGAACAGTAACACCTCTACAGTGAACGTATTATTTATTATGAACTCTCAGAAGTGACGACGAGTCAATGGCCCACCTAAAACAATACGACTTAGGTCCGCCCTTACCGCAGTATGAGGAAGTTCCAAATCGCGCCGCATGTTTCTGAGGATGTAAAATCTTTTGTTCTTGTAATTTTATGGGCATCCACAATTTCCAACAGAAACGTATCAATGCACAACTGCTTTGCGCCGAACGTTCTTTTTTATGACATCATAGAGATGTTGACGGACGGACACTCATTTATTGGGACGCAGCTTCAGGCATCTTTGATATGTAGGCCTTTAGTACTGTAATTGGTTGCGACAATCACACTACTATTATTATAAAGGTGAAAGTTGTATGTATGCGTGTGTGTGTCTGTGTAATACTTAATGGTTTACTTATTTTACGCTCTTAGAGGTACTCTTAAAAGTTCCACTTCTTAGTTGGCGTTTACCACCTTGGAGGTAAACACTACCTAATTAAAAAAATAATCATTCAAATAGTAACAAATATAGAAAAAAAAAACAATGCAACCTCCAACTTTTTAGCCACCGACGCAAAAAGTGGGGGTTATAAATTTGATCGCTATGTGTGTCTCTGTGGCGCCGTAGCTGTTACACGGGTGAGCAAATTTTAGTGCGTTTTCTTTTAAATTTAAAAGCAGGTTTTCTAGAGGTTTGGTTGCTTAGAAATGTTTTATCAAAATTAGTTAGTCTCCGTTGCAAGGTCATCAGCTCATTACCATTACTCCGAGTCGGAAGTTTTGCATAATTGTAAAATTAACTTATTTGAAGTCTGCTAAAAATAATAGACTTGTTCCCATGATAATATTTATTTTATTGCGTTAGAAGTAATCAGATAAGTAAGGTGGAGTTAACAATTTTCAAGGAATTATAATCTATTCAGCCTTCTTGTCCATGTATATTACTTATGATACTTTGAGATGGCGGGCATTAGTGACGTGTCTGTCGAAATCTATTTTTGTCTATTGTAGTTTCTTGGCAACAGAATCGACATAAAGAGAAATTTGTTTAACTCCATGTTCGTACTAAACATTTTTGTAGGATGGGAAGTTAAGACCGCAATTACTGAATTACAATGAAGAATACATTATGACTTTCATCCCCTCTCCTAAGGGAACTGTGCTGAATTTCAGGATAAAAGTATTCTATGTCCTACCTCGAAGTATGACCTCAAAGCATGGCTAGTTTCATTTCAATTCATTTAGTATTTTCGGCGTGAGGCGCGGCCATGACTGAGGGTTGTAATGTCTGAAATTTCCAAACTACAAAACCTACAAATATTTACGGAACTATTTTTAAAGTACCACTTTCTAACAAAAAATAAAATGAATGAAGTCGGTCAACGCGTTAATGAATTACAATGAAGAACACATTTTACTTTCATCCCCTCTCCCAAGGGAACCTTGTTAAAATTCAGGATAAATGTCTACCTCGGAGTATGAACTCTTATTATTCTAAGTTTCAGTTGAATCCATTCAGTAGTTTCGGCATGATGCGCGGTCAAGATACAGACAGACAGATAGACAGACAAAAATGAAAAAAAAAAAAAAAAAAAAAAAAAAAAAAAACAGTTTGGCTTCAGCACCAATAGTCAGAGTGCCCTTTAAAAAAAATATATATATATATATGTACATAATCGGATCTGTTACAGTTTTATTACAAGTATCGATATGGCATTTTAACTTATCTAAATCAATCAAACACACTATCTACCTATTTTCATATAATTGTATTATATTTATTCTAATATTTACATTATTTACATATCTTAAAACCCTAGCAACAATATAAAGATTATAATTTCATTTTCATTCTCACTTTTGCCTCCAACAATTCAACCAACTTCGAAGAATAGCGTTATAGACTAGGAATCTTCTAAAATTAACATAAAACAATAAATTTGTAAAAGTTTGTATTAAAAGCAAGCATCATACATACCTTTGGATAAAAGTTTCGTCTAAACGTTTAACCATAATTGTCCCAAAGTGTATTATGTCTTCTTTTTTGAAGGGACCTGACTCTAATCACACAGTCTAATCAGACGTCAATTTAAAGAATATTCCAATTAACTACTACACAACCTCTTTTTAAAAATGAACGAACTATACTAATAGTAACAAGGAACTAGATTTAGTATGAAAATGTCTAGAATAAATTTTTCTTTACATCTTTGGGTGGCCAGTGCATTAAAAGCGATGCGATATAACATCATATCTCACAAAGTAGCCATTAAAAAATACAATAGATTACAGAAATACGTTGAAAGTCGTATATATATTTATATTATATTTTTTTAAATTATTCATGTTACGTAAGATCTCCATCTTAATACGTATCTAATAAAATAAAATAAATTATAACCAAGAAGTGTGACATCGCATCGCCGGAAAGCGTGAAGCTGTTTATAGCATCGCTTTTAATGTTGAGTGGCCGTAAAATCTATATTCTAAAGTCACTGACAGCACATAATATTTTTAGATTTGCTTGCTACAGTTTTTACAACACTTGGTAACTTAATAAAGGTTTACAGTAATCATCATCGATTATTCAACCAGTCCTGTTTGATCATGTCCGAACCTTTCTCACCGATCATTATGACCGCAGCGTTCGTGTTACCACTAACTATTGTTGGCATAACACTAGCGTCTATTACTCTTAATCCTTCCACTCCATGAACCCTCAGCCTCGGATCTACTACTGCTTCCTTGTCCCAAGATGGGCCCATCTTAGCTGTCCCACACTGATGGTATATCGTCATAGAAATATGTCTCACTTGACACTCTATGTATTCATCAGACATGAATTCATGATGCTTACACGATGGCAAAGGCTTCGTATACAGTCTTGAACCAAATTGTTTGAATGGGGAGGCGTTCGCAACTTGCATGGCTATCTTGATGCCCTCTACAAGTCTTGCAACGTCCAACGAATCTTCGTGGTAACGCGGGTTCATTATTGGATAATGAAATGGGTTGGAACTGCGTAATCTAACGTAACCCCGTGTATTAGGCCGAAGAAGTAAGGGCATGATAGTCCAAGCGTCTCTGTTTGCAATAGGCTTGTAAACTGAGTCGTAAATCTCATCAGTTAATCCTAGAATTTTCCTAACGATCTGTCCATTGTCCGATGAAAATCCAGCAGGTGCCATGTGGAACTGAATGTCCGGCCATTGTCCAGAACTGTTGGCATACTTTGTGTTAACAAAAGCAACTCCTTCCAATCCACCCAGAGTCGTCATAGGCCCTCTTTCATTGATAACGTAGTTCATTGTAACTGGGAAAGCCTGAAACCTATTTTGAACTATGGCAACTGGTTTGTCTACTAGGAAAGTAAGCCCACCGACACCGACGTGGTCTTGTAAATTTTCACCTACTGGCAAATCCTTTAACACTCTGATTCCTACTTCCTTTAGGTGATCTCTGGGTCCTATCCCTGATAACATAAGCAATTGTGGGCTATTAATGGCACCTGCTGATAATATGACCTCTTTCTTTGCATACACTACTCTTTTAACTCCATGTTTGACATACTCCACCCCGTATGCTTTCATTGTAACAGGATTGATAAGAATTCTTGTAGCTTGTGTATTCAAAGATATATCTAGATTTTTCCTCGTTCGTACAGGTCTTAAAAATGCTTTTGCTGTGCTGCATCTCGACCCACGTCTGATAGTTCCTTGAGCGATCATAAATCCAGTTTGTGCAGCTCCGTTGATGTCTCTGTTCTCATAACCAATTTCGACACCGGCTTCGACAAACGCGGCTACTAAAGGTGTTCTCCAAGGAGCTTCTTGTACGGTTAGGTAGCCTCCTCTGCCGTGGTATGCATTCTTTGAGAGATAAGGATTTCTGTTGTCTTCAGATTTGATGAAATATTTCAGCACGTCCCGGTAGCCCCAGCCGGGGTTACCGAACTGTTCCCATTGGTCGTAATCGTAGCGATTGCCTCGGACGTAAATCATGTAGTTAAGTACACTAGACCCTCCGAGAACCTGAAATTCAAATAAATAAATGTATATAAATATGACATTCTTCATAAAAACAATATTAAAATACTGTCCGTAAAAATTATAAAAATATTCATAAAATAAATATTCTTGCGTGGAGGGATGAGAAGATATAAGCCTGATTTAGGCTTATATTGACTTTTCCAAGTAATTTTTAAGACTTCAACAGAAATAAAGATTTTTTGATTTTGACTTTGAATAACTTTATATATATTAAAAAACATTTTTTTTTCTTTAATTAGTTTAAATGCAAATGTTGAATATCAATTACTCAGGTGTATTGCTTGGTGAAAAATCCAAGGCGCCTGACTTTTCTGGAGCTCTTTAAAAAGGTACTGACTCCACCAAATTTGTCATTTTTGTCAGCAAATATAAACAAAAATGGGACGCTGAGGCCAGCACCGAAAATCATAAACATAATTTTCCCAGAACAATACATTGCATTCTAGAGTAGGGTCAAGACTAAACGACCTACAATCAGATTTAGAGCTAAACATCAGAGCGCTTGGTAAACTAAAAATTACCTTTCCCCTTGGCCAGCTGCACCTGTGTTTCTTGAAGCCGAGGCAGGCGTAGGCAGTAGGCTCCGTCTTGTACTGCCAGTCCAACTTCGTTAGCTGCAAGTACCCCGCTAGCGAAGGGACATCTGTTATCTCGTTTTCGTCAGGGCCTGTAATATTTACAGCGGTTATTGATGGGAACAACTTTTTTTTCTTATTATGTAACGAAGAAGACGGGACCTCCGGTTCGGTGACTGGTTGGTGGAAGTCCCAACTGATGTTAATTGGTTATCTCCTCCCATAACAACATTAATACGACTCAAATCACGCTATAATTGTACGAAAAATATGATATAATTTAATCATCTCGTTTTGTTTTATATAGACGAACAAATGAATATCCAAAAGTAGGGACACTTCTTCACATTCGTTCTTTCTTTCAGTCCAGTAATGATAACGTATGTATATTTTTTTTACTAATTCGATAATTTAGAATGTTCCAAATATTTACTAGTTTAAATCAGCCTTACTAGAAAAAAGTGCAGCAACAGTTTTATTATTCAAAAATTGTATACCGATATCATTGTTTCATAAGATCCAAATGTCTGCCAAAAAAGTTTATGTTAGTACCTATGTTCCTGTATAATGGACAACTCTATTTATGCATACCTTTTTCCTATTTTTATATTACAACCCAGACAGAAGAAATGTCTATGAGCGTCACACAATTTTTTAACCTGGGTGGGACTCGAACCCATGACCAACGCAGAGGGCAGAGACTTATTATAATTATATATTATAAACTTACCACTTTCTAACAGAAGCACATTCCAGTTTTTGACTTCGGTAAGCCGGTTCGCTACCACCGCCCCAGCCGAACCGCCTCCTACTACAATGAAATCATACTCCCTACGCGGTTCTTTATCCAGTACCCTCGACTCAGGGTCATAAGCATTGTAATTGTGGTAAGTCAGCGCCCCCAGCAACAGAGGTATTAACCATAGTCCAGTCACGCTGACTGTCTTCAGCGCTGTTGAAGCTAGAAGCACGTGGACACCCATTTTCAAAATATCACAGTTTCTATTTCTTTTTCTCTCTTTCGAATGTTGCTATCACAGCATAATTTGACGCTTTGGTTGGTGCAAGACTAGTTTCAGATCTGTCGGTGTTCTATCTGTGACGATCTGGTGGTTTGTTTTTTCGCATTGGTTTGTTGGCTGGAGCTGGATGGTGGCTAGGAGACATGTTACTCCGTACCACGGTTCCTTTGGATATCTCGTCTGGATCCAAACTGGAATCGAAAGGATATAGTTTATTAATGAGTTGCGCTTTGTTTTCGCGTAAGTGGTCTGCTGTGGTGTCTAAATTAATGAGCTGAAATATATATTTTTTTTATAAATCGATTGATAGGTTTAATATTCCTTGACGCCGCAGCGGCTTAACCGATTTGGATGAAATTCAAGGTAGCTCCATACTCCGGATTAAGACATAGGCTACTTTTTATACCGAAAAAGTAAGCGCGAGTAACACCGCGGGGCGTAGCTAGTACCTTTATAAACCAAATAGAATTATTACGAGAGAATAACAGAATCCACCTGTTATTCTCTCGTAGAAAAGACTTCAACGAGCTCCAGAACATGTGGAAATGTATTCTTTGTATAAATATGGGTAGTTTCATTACTTCTATTGTTTCATTGTTTCATTACTTCTGACAGGGTTATGCTTGAATACATAACTCCAGTTGTTAATCGACTATATAGCCGATAGTGGCGATACCTATTCAATATAAAACCTATTTCAATAATATTTTAGAAATCATTTGATTTGAAAAGATTTAGAAAAGACCCATGGAGTATGGGATAGGGGTTTTTTAAACTTCTAATCTATCTTTCCTTTATATATTCTACTCAATGTATAATATTTTTTTCAATGTTTTGAAAGCTACCCTTATATTATGACAGATAGAGTTTTCGAAATTGAACCACTGGAAAAATACTTGGGGAGCCACACTGCCTTTTTTAATAGATCCGATACTATTAAAAAAGGCATTGTGGCTCCCCAAGTATTTTTCCAATCGATCAGATGGTAATGGACACAACAAGGAAGAGAAAAAAGAGAACGAACTACATCCATCTCAAGCAAACAAATTTTGACTATGGATAATGATAGGTTATGATGTACAACATATTCATAAATATATATTTTTTATTATCTGTTTCGTATATGTGTGCTGCAAAATAATACGTTCTAGAAACGGTGAAGGAAAACATCGTGTGGAAACCGGAATTTCTTAGTACCAAAAGTTCGAAGACATGTAACTTCTACCAATCCGGATTGGGCTCCCGTGGTAGATTATCGAGACTAATAATAATAATAATTCTTTATTGCAGACACATGATCCATAGTGAGATGAGAATTTAACATAAAATAAGACAAAAACACATTGTAAAGATAAAAAATAAATAAAAATTAATTTAACAAATTACATTGTTTTAGGTGACAATATCCACCCAACGTCTATACGTTACAGATAGCATCAGTCTATCCGCCAGCCCCTTAATAATTAAATTTTTACAATTGCCAACCCTGGACATGAAGGAGGCTATTCTTTTTCGCTGTATGGCGTTAAAAGTGTCAACTCTGGCCTCCGCGTACATTTCTGAAGCGCTACAGTAACGTCTTAGGCCCATTAGAAGCCTAAAAACGTTATTGTAGGCTACCCGTATGCCGTCGTGTGTTTTCTTGTTCTAATGTTCACACTGACGTGTCCCTATAGCTAGAGGCTGAAATGGTATTCCTAAACAGCGGTAAACAAGCACTTTGAATTTGATACATTCTTAGATGCCTTATATACCTTACATTTGTATTTTTTTAAGTCTAGGTAAATAAATTTTAAAATTAATGTATTATTTCTGATTTCAGGTAATTGTCTTCATGTGATCAGATCTGTTTCGTGGTATGTTTTATCGTTTCCTACAATGCATAATCTTGATTGTCTAAGTTACCTATAGAAGTAGCAGTGTTTTATTCATCGGAAATGTAAGATGGCGTTATCTGTGTGTCGGCTAGCGAGAAAGGGACGGGGACTGTTTCCTAGCCGTGCGGAAGATACGATCTGATTTCCTGAAATCACTCGCTCCCGAGGCGTTTGTGAAAGTAATCCGATATCAGATGACACAATATTATTATATCAGTACTATGTTTACAACGGATCGTGGCGACATAACAGTTGCTTATTAGAAAATGCTTTTACTAAACCTAATTAGAAATTTGTCCTTTTAAAGTTATATAGATGGAAATAAAGCATTCTCCATAGTTTTTAAGGTGAATCGACCGTGTTACATTATTTGTGGTACCAATGCTAGTCATAAAAACCCGTAAGCCATCTAGACTGTTATGAAATGCTTTACAAAATATTGTGTATTCTAAAAATAATATAACGGAAACTATGGTTATAGGCATATTTGAATTATCGAAGTTTAAAAATATTGTAAAATGTAGGCTCTACACCGTTTTCTTGTATATTCCTGCTTATGTTACGTCAGCAACAGTAAACATCGGTAAGTGCGATTCGTAGGTACTCGCACACCGAGTGTTCCGTACCGCTGATTGTTTTTTTTTACTGGTTTGGACTGCCATTGTAAGAAAATGGTATGAAAATTTCCGCTCGGTATGGAACCCAAACATGTTTAACATAATGTAGAACAAATTTTATCCAGATATGATCTACCTTGACATTTCATTATTTTCTTCGGTTTTATATAATAATTAATATTTTGGTTAATATCTGGTGCTACATTGTTGTATACAATGATCAGCTTGAGTATATGTATTGAAACTGCTTGTATAAAATTAAGGTTTTCTTCTTAAGCTTATAATATATATATCATACTGTGTGTACATATATCATAGACACGCAGTAACAGTAACTTCACACCTGAATAATGTTGTAAGTACACCATTATTACCGTTTTTATTTTAAAAGTGTTATGTTATTCTGGGATAATATCTCAGTCGACGATGGCTCACCGCTTAATGAACGAGTTGCACTATTTAAACAATAAAAGAATTATTTTACGAACTATAATACCATATAAATATTACATCAAAGCGTAAACATCGTCACGCTGCCTATTATATCAGAGCGTTTAAGTAACTAAATAATGTTCAACGACCTCAACACTAAGCGATTTCTTATAACAAACAATGTACAGACGAACAATATTGTGTGTGGATTTATTAGAGCTTGACTTTTGGTAAGGTACTGGTAAACGTGCTTGCAATGATTACATACTATATTTAATTTTTTTTGAAAATTGGAGTACTATTATAATTTTTCGTCAGTTAATCGCTTAGTGACTTGTGCACCGATCCCTTTAGGTTTATCACATCATAGTGTTTCTCCATGGATCACTAAGAAGAGGAAGTGTTTCACGGCACGGCACGGCCCGGGAGAAACTGCAGTTTGCACAGACTGCAGTCTGTGACCATAGGCTAGAAGCTAGGCCAGGAATTTCTTTAATATAATTGCCAGATATAAGAGCCCTAGATGTCTCACCTAAGTGAAGTTGCAGTCGAGTATATTATAGTGTTAAGTACGACGATGTGTAATGCTTAGCTGATTTATGTTAAAAGTTTGACATTAAGACGTATCTCTAGTTACACCGAGTACTTAAAATCGAATGTTTATCGTGAGATCTTCGCTCGACACTCTACATGACTTTGCATATTCATGAAGTTAAAATGAAGTTTGAAAATAAACCTTACATAATTACATATACTACTAATACGGGCAGTCTGTATCGGTGGCAATAGGTGAAGGCCATCTCTCGAACATTCGATTGTGATGTCACGCTACTTATCATGCCGGCGAAATGTAAAGAAAGCTGGCCCGAATACACAATTTACTGGCGACAGTGGGAATGTGGAATCATTATTCTGAAATAGTTTTTGTTTGGATATAGTAAAATGTGGGAAGATTGTAACGGAATTTAATGATCTTTTGTTAAAGAACGTGTTGGAAATTGTACCTGTAAATAGAGACCAAAATGAAAAATATTTCGAACGTAAACAATAATTATATTAAAGCAATTACGATAGGGAGGACCTTATTGTCAATACAATTCAGTATGAGATCGAACTGTAGGAAACATTCTTGCCGAATTTAAATTATTATTCTCTGAACCTTATTCTCTGTCATATAATTTAGACCATGCTCCTTGAAGGCTCTTCAAATACTTCTTAATCTTAATCAAATAACAACAACTACAATAATTGGCGGGTATGCAAAACTATTACAGTTGAAAATATATTCGAGCCACACCTTTTCCAGCTCAGCTTTCCAAAGTTATACAGGTATCACTTCAAATGCATGGCGCTAATAGTTTTACTATTATCTAACAAAATACATGTAGCAAAATGACTTGTTGGTAAACAACTTGCTCCCTGCGAGTGACCGATGGTGAGGTATCGTAATAACCTTATTAATAATCAAGTGGTACAATGGGTGAAGGCCACGTCAAAATTGCTTTCACTGTTGCGTAAGTATGCATTCGGCCACGGAGAGTTTACGTCAGTTGTTAGGCGCCTGGCCTTGAAAAGGTTGCGACTCTACCGGTCTTTTTCAGGTTTTTGAGGAGATTCTGATTCATGTCTTGCTTCTTGTTCACGTAGTCGAGAGCCTGTGAGCGTGTTCTACGATGCCGAAATGTGGAAAATCAAGGCGTGGTTAGTGGTAGTGGTGGTGTTACACCAGCTGAAAGTCAGCATCGAGTGTTAGGGTCGTTCGGCAAGTCAAAATTCTTTGTTAATAACGTTTTTGGGTAGAGGACCAGAAATGATAGAAATAATACAAAACATACAAAAAGACATACAGCTGAATTTAGAATACTGTCTTTTTTTATCGATTAATAATTTAAGGCTAATACTGCTGTGCTATTGTTATTTAGCGAATCTTCTTTAAAAATGTGAATATCAGTATTGTGGTTTTAATTTTTGGATGTTTTTTTTTCTACGATTGATAATCGTTTTGACTTTTTATGTATAAATATAAACTTAATAGCCCAATAAGGTTGATGGTAGTTGTCCAAACGACTATTTGAAACTGTCATTTATAGCACAGGTTATCCTAGTTTAATTCATGTGCATTAGAACAACATTTCCTGTTGCTTTTTGATCGTGCGATCCAACAGCCAACCCCATTTTCGGCACAGGTCGCATAGGGAATCCATGGAACGTTCAAGAAGATACATAATGGTGTACGTGGTCTTGCTGCCGCAAATCAACTCGATGTAACAAAACGTCGTGGCTTGACTCAACCACAATGTGCGTTTGTTTTAATATCCCATTGAATTTACGCTTATTATACGTCTCGTTGCTAGTACGCTGTTCCGGATTTCATGGGTTGCATCATTTCTTTTGCAAACAATAAATCGTTAAAATTCTGAAGATGATTAGATGGTGTATTTTCTTTAAGTCTGCAATCGGATGGGTATTTAAAATATTGTAATGTCAGACTGTGTGGTAATATCGGAAACTTGTTCGAGTTTTGTATTTTTGACTGACCCCAAAACTCAGATGGTGGTAGTTCTGTCTTCAGCGCCGTAGGTAATTGTTTCAATTCCCACCCAGGACAGACATTTGTATAACGAACATCTTTTGGTTCTTCTATTTACAAAAAAAGTACAATATGAGTACTAGTTATTTGGTTCTCATAGTACAAGCTCAGTTAGAGTCTAGACGGCGCTGTGTGAAATGCCCATGAATAGCTATTAATCACAAGAATTAATTCAAAGTGTTACTTTTAAGACTATATAGTTACGAACATTATTTTTCGAGTTACTGCTTGTAGCTTTTTTGGGAGTCAACAAAACTCTCAATGATAAATATCACAGTAACTCGGAAAACAAATTAAAATGTAACTAATTGGTTTTGTTTTGGTGTCTGCTACAGGAGCTGACGCAATTCTGCGTTGCGTGCGTTCCGTGCTCTTCGGTAATGCACGCCAATGTTATGCAGCCGTAACTACGAATAGTAAATAATTGACACTATTACTGTAAGCTTGCCTATGGTGGGGGACCATATTTCTTGCTTCCGTATCTGAGTTACCAAAGAGTCTACATGTGTCCCTCCTGCGTGTGCAAAAGGAGCAACGTAGAGTAGCAGAACGAATTGCGTCATGGTCATCCGGAGAAGCACTAGCTTGGTACCACAACACTTATGGTGTAATACACCGTCAAGCAGTGGTGTGGTCGTTTTGCGTGTTCCAGTGAAAGGTATTGGGTTCCGTTGAAATTATAGGTGCATGACACTTACATCCCCGACTCACAAACGCAATATGACTTGGGTCTTCTCACTCATTTGTGACACATTGAAAAGTGTTGCGAGCTCTAGGTCTATATATCATTGAGGGTCAATCTTTTGAAATGTTCTTTGTTGAGTGCACTATTTTATACCCGACTGAAAGCTATCCTTTTTTTTCTCGAGCCGAAATGTGAAATTTCTATAGGACCCCCTGATACACCCTACAAAAAGAATAAAGAATCATCCAAATTCGCGCAGAAAGAAAAATTTCCCAATTTGCGGCTTTATCGGTTAGAAATGATCTCTTCCAGGCAACCTTTAAATATCGAGGACTGTGTGACTTAAAAGGTTATTACGTTACTGTGAAATTATTAGGAATGAATATGACATTTAAATGTAACTTAATTATATGTAAATGCAGTAGCGATTAAGTTGCTACTGTATGTTATGTAATTGTGATCGTGAACTGGTATGTGTGTCAAAATTTCTTACAAGATTCGCGGTCGTGTCGTCGTCGTTTTCTAAGCCCAATGAAATGATGTCATTGTCGGCAACTTTGTGTGAAACTGGATATAAATCTAGTATTTCTTAACGCGTTCACCCGGATTTGTTAGTCATTTCGTTGGTTTTTTGCCTTTTTATGCCAACGAAACTAATCAATCTTAAGTATTACTTATCCTTATTTACGGGATTACTTAGGATTTACCAGAAGAAGGCGTCTGCTTAGTTGTTCGTGGGAAAGCTAATGGGTGGATGAGCTCACTACTACGCTACTTATTTCTTGATTATATATTAGTGCAATCCACAGATTAAAATATAACCCTCTCGCTAAAGCGATACAATGTCGATCAGAAATTATTTTTCATTCGTGGCACTCAAGTCTTTTATAGAAATAAGTACTTAAATGAAAGTATTGAATTCGATTTTTTAATAGGTAAATTTCAACGAATAAATTTGCGAAACATGTTCAACCGTACCAGCCTTTTGTTCCCATTGCACGGACACCGGCCTACTCTGGTTAATTGAGAGTGAATGGGCTTTTAATCTGACCACGGGAGCTCAATCCGGATTGGTAAATTGGTCATGTCTTCGAATTTTTGGCCCTAAGACATGCCGATTTCCTTACGATGTTTTCCTTCACCGTTACGATAACGTGGTATTGCGCACATACATTTTTCAAGTGAAAAACTCATAGGTGCACTTGTGGTTTTGAACCAGCAACTTTCAGATTTAAAGTCGGCGTCTGTGCCCCTGGGCCACTACTACATGTTCAACATTACTTGCTAATTGGTAATGTTAGAATGTTCAAACAGCTAAACATTCTTATGTTCAAACAGCTTAAAAAGGTTGCTGGCATACGTACGGACTCGATTTAATGCGACGTTACAGGTCGTCGATCTACATTAATATGCAATTATTATACATTTATCAACATGTTAGACACATCTGCAAAAATATGTTTCTTCGTTCATAATTATATATTAGAATAGATTTGGATTAAAACTCGACTAGAAAAATAAAGTGGTACAACATTTCGTAAACAGGAATGTTCAAAGTCAAAGAACAGCTTTTCAAAAAAGCTAACAAGAGACATTTTGGAATTTTAATGATATCTTGTTACTATATGAAAATTAAATAGTTACTATGGCAGTTGGTCTAAAATACGTCTATGACTTACCGAAAAGAACATTAAAAAAAAGACATCGGGCTTGATAAAAATATTTTATGGGTTTACAATCAATTTTAACTACGAAAGTAACCTTTATACACAAATTAACATGAAACTGCAAATCAATTCTAACAATCTTATTGCCAAAGAAATGTTTATTTATGCGTTTAGATATATTACGACAATAGAATAGTAAACTATTTCAAAACTGGGCATTTGATACAAGTGTAAGAGATGCCTGCCTGTAAATAATTACCTGCTTAGAAAGGTGAACAACTTTTTCAGAATTACATAACGCGTTGAAATAGAATTAAAATAGAATATAAGTTAAGATAACCTTGGTGTAAGATGTGTAGCATCTTGATTAATGTATAATAATCGCATAACTTGAGATCGAAGACCTGTAACGTCGCACAACTTGAGTCCTTTCATTTATCAGACAAGACGCGTCAGCAACCTTTTTAAGGAGGTTGAACATATTTTATTATTTCGATTATATACTCGATAAACGTACTAAAAATAAAGTGGCGCAATATTTCTTAAACTAGACTGTTCAGTTATAAACAAGCTTTTAGAAACAGTATGTCATCATCAGTCGTAAAGTTTTTTTTATTCGCTCGTTTTATAATTCCCCCTTTTAGAATGAAGCTATTAGTAAATTATTAAAAATCACTGCATAGTATGAAACAAAGTCGCTTTCTCTGTCCCTATATATGCATAAATCTTTAAAACTACGCAACGGATTTTGATGTGGTTTTTTTTAATAGATACAGTGATTCAAGAGGAAGATTTATATGTATAATACACTAGCAAGTCACCCCGGCTTCGCACGGGTAGTTTCTGATACGACACTGATGCTTTATTAACCGTGCGAAGCCGGGGCAGGTCGCTAGTACTTGTATATACTGTTGCCAGTTGTCAGTGTTAACTCTTGCATGAAACGTTCTTGGCTATGCTGCGGTAATACGGCTGGCGGCGCCAACGCGACCCACAGTCCTTGCACGGCAGTCGACGTTGCAGCCTTCGCTGCGCAGATAACCGGCCCCTTATGTAACAGTCTACATGCGCAATAATGCATTGACACAGAACATTATGTTCTGTGCGCTCACTCGGCTTAGGTTTACGTTTACAGAATATGTTATGCGGTCTTTCTGTTTTCGTATCTCATTCCCACTGAAGTCAAAGTCAAAATACTTTAACCCGTTGAATTCTTAAAATTATTTGGTAACGTCACTTTTTTAAAGATATACGTAGCTACTAGGTCACGGGTTCTTATTACAAGCAAGAAGCTCTCAAGTATTACTTTCTTTTCGCGACCATGATTTTGTTCACAAACAATATAATGTCCCGTAGAACAATATACTGTTTTCATAGAGGGTTGGATAGTACTGGCTGAATAGGCGCCAAATCTTTTTTATCATTGATGTCCAGGTGTTTAACCGCTATCGCACCTGGTATAAATGACGATGCGCTTAAAGGTATAGCCCGCTTGGTTAGTAATAGTAAGGTAAGGGTGAGGCAATAGGACATGTCCTAGCTTGCTCTCTATAGATTTTTGGTGTACATCTACTACAGAAGATCGGAATAGGCGTTTAAAATGAGACACTAGCTGAGTTGACAAGACTTATATCGAGCAGAGCTAAAAAAATCTATTAAAAGTCTAGCGATGAAACTCGTTTTAGAAGACCAGTCCAAGTTATTATTACTTTAGTAATTCCGGAATATATTTTTTATACAGATATTCAGTTTGAAACTATACGAAAACACATAAAATTTTTAATTCTAATTATAATAAACGATTAACATAAATATTTTAAATAAAAATTTCTATAACGGACATAATTCGACGTGGGCACATAAATTAACAAACAACTGATAAAATGTTATAAGTAATGTGTATTAATTCTTCTATATAATAAATAAAATAAAATGTAAATCAGAGGTCAGCAACATGCGGCTTACTTGTGTCACGTGATTTTTTTGTAAATAAGTTATAAATATAAATGCATTCATTAATGAGTAAGCGTGCCTCTTTAGAATGCGCTTCGCTCTGCCCGCGAACGGACAAATGAGCGACGCGCGTGAGGGGCGAATTTTGTATGGAATATGATCAGATACGTAGGTATGGGCTTCTAAGGGTATTTTACGCCTTCGAAAAGCAACGTTTTCTATTGTTTTATCATTCTACCAATATTTTATAGTAAATCGTATAAACGTGCCTCTGATTATGTCATCCACCATTGGATCCAATTTCTATGGCTGGAACTATATTTGCTTGAGTAATCTTACGCGTGTAGGTAATCTTAAGCATTTTCACTTTTTAATATTTTTAAGACTAATGATTTTTTGCGAAGAAACAAGCTAGTTTTGTTCTTTGCAGTCTGTTATGAATAACCCGAGTGTTTCCTAAGTTTTAAGTAGTGTTACTTAAGTAGTATAAGTAGATTTACTTGGTCAAAATGATATTGTCATTCGATAGGCAGAGAATGATAGAACGAAGGTCATTGAAAAAATTTGCGCCCCATCGCAAGTGGTTAAGTAAAATATTACTTTCATGGAACACCCAGGAGATTTAAAAAAAAAAACAATAATAATTAATATCTCTTAAACGAATCAAAACTGGTTCACATCGTCTGATCTAGATATAATTAATCACCTGTATAAAATCAGTAAAATATGCCGATAGCCTTCGTTCGATGGAAAAAACGTAGCTATTATTTTGCGTACCATATTAGGAACAAACTTAATTTTATTAATAAATACATATGCACAGATTATACTAATACTCGTACCTACAGCGGTATTTTTCATAGACAAATTTGTACTCATTTATGAATCAATACTATACATTGATAATGGATCCGGTAGGTATTCTAACCGATTAATTTTAAATTAATGTTTAATTGAGCTGTTTCGCAATACTGCTTCGCTTCTGGTAATTGATTTGCGTAAGGAGGATGATCCGGTTTGTTTGCTGTCTGTACTTTTTGTTCAATAATTGTTAATGGATTTGAAGGTTGTTACGAAATCTTCTTTTTTGAATTCATGTAATTTTTTCGATTCACATTTTATCCATTATTTCTGACGTTTTCTGTTTCAGTCTTGCTTTTCTTTTTGTGACCTAATTTCATTATACATTTATTTTGAAGCTCACACCCCTAGACGAGAATTCTCTTTTCGCAAGAGTCAATCGCCCGAAAACAAACTTCATGCTTATCATACAAAGTTTTCTCCGAAGGGAAACAATCCCAAACCCCTTGCAAACAAATCTATACCTCGCTAAGTCTTTAATTATTCCCGCTTTTTCATCGTGCGAACGAAACTATGAATGAATCTTGTCCACGTCCAATTGTCTGAGTCACGTAGTAAAATACTTTACGTATTGAGTTTACTTGCCCTGATAGCTTATTTACTTTGGGTGTTTTCCGTGGCACGCTCGAGCTATATATTTATTTTGATGTAATTTAATTCGTAGTGAAGTATTGTATAATATTTATTTTGTAGTACACTTAGTGTTGCATAAATATTAATATATAATTGTTTAACCGCTTTTATAACATAACCGACGATCACATAACCTGAACCCGCTATCAACTCTTTCAGAGATTGTTAATAGCGTTCGACCTTCATTATTATCTTCAGTATTAGCTTCATTATTATTACCCTAAACGAACAGGGTAAAAGAAACCTGATACAAATCCTACAACATCTGTGTGTAACTGGAAATCTGCTAGTGCATTTTCCATTAAATATAAAAGTTATATTATTTTGTCCACACGAACAGAATTATAGGCATTAAGATACCAATGTAATATACCTTATCTCATCACATTTTCCAATCATTTGATTGATCAATTGTAGACCAAAACTCAAGTTAACCTTGTATCCGAATTTCGATTACCATGTTGCGTATTATTACAGAAGATTATGCCAAAAATCACAACTGAAGTGTCTTACGCAACGAGATCGCATCGCCTTTGCATAATCGACTGTGGTAAATGCAAATGCCACAGTATACGTACGAGCAGCGGGTTATGCCCATACCGAACATAAATAGAAACATTGAACGTAATTGCGTCAGGCATAGTTATGAGAAAACCTGAAAATTGTACTCGATTCTGCTATAACATAATCGAGTTCAATCAATCGAGTAGATTCTGCTATAACATGAGAGCGTGGTGGCCCTGGTGCACAGACGCCGACTTTCAATCTGAAGGTCGCTGGTTCAAACCCACACGTGCACCAATGAGTTTTTTCACTTGAACAATTCATGTGCGCAATACCACGTTCTCGAAACGGTGACGGAAAACATCGTGAGGCACTGGCAAACCAAAAATTCGATGACATGCGACATCTACCAATCCAGATTGAGCTCTCGTGGTAGATCAGAGCCCATTCACTCTCAATTATTGAGAGTAGGCCGGTGTCCCTGCGGTGGGAACATTAGAGGCTGGCACGGTGCTGCTATAACATATATTATAAGTATTGCAACATAGTGCAACTAGTTTCTTTCATTGGGCTACATGCGTGAAGCACAGCACATAAGTTTTATCGTTGTTCTGAACTATGATCTTTGTCTTGTTCCATTCTGACCTTGTTCCAGTCAACATTTAACAAATGAAGAAAAAGAAACATTAAAACGTATTTATTGACATATCAGGTGGTAAAAGCTCGGACTTTTCCGCGGTAGGTTTAATTATCACCCGGGCACAAATATTTGTGTGACGCACATAAATATTTGTTCTGGGTCTGGTCTACGTGGGTATTTATTAAAAAAAACTATTTTAGATATATAAGAGTTCCATCAGTATTTTGGATCCCATAGTTAAGATTGGGGCAAGATAGCGCTGTTAGAAATGGCCGTGAATATTTATTTATTTATCGTTATTAATATTATTATATCTTTGGTCAATAATTACGTTTTTTTTTAATTCAACCAAGTTTTATAACATACAACAAAAATATTTCGATTATCAAAAAATTCCATGCTAGTATTGCAGTGCAATATTTGTTATAATATATAATTTCATTTACATCTCAAAATATACGCAGGCTTTGTTGCTCACAATAAGATTATTTTCATATAAAAGCTTACTATTCACTTTATTCTGTTATATTGTATTTCACGATGAATAGTGTACAAAACGAGGACTTACTGCCAAACACGTTATCCTTACATATAGGAAATACATGTTCTCATTAGGTTCGCGTATGTCGTTTATCTTGTGCAATAAATAATTCTCTATCTTTAACCTAAACTAGCATGCCTAACAGAATTAACTAGATCTATCTATAAACAGTATAAAACTGAAAAAGCTTAGGGAGAATAAACCAGTCCATAACCTGTTAGCACGTTTGACAGGTCACAGCGGTCAGCAACGAAGCTAAATTTGAATGCCTCTAAGAGCTGGCCTTGGCACGCATTCGACCATTATCATATTATGACACACTTTTGCCATAATAACCATAATTAATAGCGAAACCCGCCGCCAGGTTCGTTGATCTATACAAATATTAATGGCGCAATGTGATTAAGGTAATGTTGCTAACTTTGAACTATTTCTGTCATATTAAATTAATGGTTGTTATTTTTTCTGGCAATATTTATTTACTGTTCGTATTACGTTAATTGGAAAGTGAATGCAGAGATCCGAGGACCGATATCAAATGCGCTTCTGAAGCGAAGCGATCGTGGCGAAGCTTTTTTAGGTATTATTAGATCATCAAAGTTTAGTTGCGTTGAGGTGTGTGTGATTAAACTGAGAACTTCCGTGCTTCGGAGGCAATTTTTGCAGTTAAGATGTCGTTCCCGGCTCCATAGCCGATAAGTACTAGTGGATAAGTAATGTCAGGGGTCTTTAAACGCCTAGTGAACTCCGACTCCAGAATTGGCCTGTAGCGGTTATTGGTATTGGTATTGGTTAGATACCTATGTTTAGCATTTGACTATTGTTAATAAACTGATAGCATTATGGAGTTGATGAACATTCATATCTTGATTTATTCATTTTCCTTCAACTATAATTATGATTACGCTAAAGAATGTTCAAATGTCATGATTATGTAAAATTTAAATACACGGCTGTTAGTTACATTACCTATCTAAAGCTATTAAAACATTACTTACGTTCATTGCAAATGATTTCCTTCACAACACTGATATTATATTACACTGAGTTTGACCAAACTGTGTCCACCTTTATACACAACTGTTCTGGGTTTACTTCACGTCCAGAATTGAGCCTTGAACTTATCTCTCCCAGACAATTATCACCGCGTCCCTTATCCCTCAACTACTGGTGCTATTTACGATTTTCACTCAACACTTAGTGTAGCTGGAAAGTAATACGTAATGACTTGTTATGACTATTGTGATTATGTGTGCTCTCACGATTTTACGTCGATGCACCAACGCACTTTGACCTTGAGTTATGTCTATAATTACTATGTGAGAACCACGCAATGGTGCAGAACAATTAATTAGAAGTATTATTGTATTAATACTGATAGAAATGGATAGTGATAGTTATGCCACTATCTGGTAATAAAGAATTATGAGAGGGGGAAATAATATTTCAGAACGCAGTTCGATTCATGGCTGTATGATGCTCTGCATACCTAATAAATCCAATTAACAACTTCAGTAGTTTGAAGTCTGTTAAAAATTATAACATAAGAAAGAGAAACCAGAAGCGAATAATTTAAATATTAAAAACGCTTTATGGAATCGGCACTGCCGCCACAAAGGCCAATAACGCACAATATTGCGTTAATACAACTTGACAATGGAGCATTACGAAAACTTGGGTCGTTATACTGAATACGTAACGATTAAAACTGCATATTATGAATATTTTGCATGACACAATTCCCAATGTTCACGATAACTCAAATTGTAGGTCATCTTTATAAGAAACATTTAATTTAATTTTCGGTTAATATTTTTTCGCCTTATGTTATGCGATGATGAGGCCGACAATGTAGCGCGAAGGTCTATAATAAACACTACCGCTAATTCACTCTTGAAGAGATCTTTAAGACTTGATGAAAAATATAACAGCGTATGAACTAAACTAAATTCATTTAAACAAAAGCTGTTACTAAATAGATAATACGAAACAACTCAAAACGAATTGGAATATCAAATTGAGATCAGTAGCGACATTTACGTCAATTACAATCCGTAGATTAAAAGTTATCTAACACTTGGTTAATTGTGATCCATGATGAAGCATACTTTGAGTAAAAAGATGCTGTCACGTAATATGTCACTGCTGTGACAGGTCACGGTAGGTCATCATCATTACCAAGTAATCGTTGAAAGTTCAGACAGGTACTCGAAGACAGGAATATTTCAAATGTAAAAAAACAACTCAATGTAGACCGTCGTTTTGAAAAGGGCGATCTTCCGTACGCTATTTTCTCCAGCATTAACGAATAGGAGCCTGGATTTAATATCCTTTAGTGAAGATGTTTCAAGCCCAGATTCTAAACATAGGCTTAGATATTGAAAAATCTGTACCACAAGGTCAAATCAATAGCCTGAAACATATTTTGAAAGCTATTGGTTAACATTGAGCGGACAATGATTGGCGATCGGACAAACACGACAAAAACGTAAATAATCCTAGTCTAGAACCAGTTGAAATGAAGACATTATCGACGCAGCGCTACTAACCGCACAACATATTACGCGAAACACGTAATCCAAGGGTTTAATTATGAACAAGATCGTGACGCAACAAGTTACAACACAGGATTATCTGGTCTGCTACTCCAGCACCATTGGTTACACCGTGACACAAAGAAGATGGAGTAACTGGGACAAATGGTAATTAGGGTCGTGAGGTGCACTAGTTTTGAGTAAAGATCGTACTGTTTTTTTTTCGGTAGGTAGGTATCGATATCGACTGCTGCGCGCCGCGAGACCGCGTGTTGCACTGCGGCTTGCACCTCTGGTGGTAGAGCGCTCCCCACGCGGTATTACAAGGGTTTACACTTAAGAGTGTTGCGATACCACGCGCCGCCGTATGTGGAGTTGTGGGTCGGCAGGGTACGCGATCGTGACCGCTTCGGTGCTCGTGTGCGTTGGAGATTTTTTTTGTTCGGTATTGGGTAATGTGCAGGTAATGAGATCATCATTATGCTTCCGAGATTGTATGCGGCATGTGAAAACCAGCGTAGCCAATTTTTCGTATTACACGCCATAATTTACATTAAAATTTTAAGCAGCAGTAGAATATGTGCAACGTTCGCCTGGTAATCTGCCACTAAGCAGTGGTGCACTCGTATTGCTGTGTGGTGACATCACATTCACATGAGACGTAATATCCTAATCTCTCCAAAGCCGTATTTTGTTGTTTGTGGGCGGCGGTAACCGCTTAACATGAGGTTGGGCCTTCAGAACGTCCCATCACTTGTTACATAAAAAGAAACATGACAACTTTTACAATACTTATATATGCCTAATATATACAAGTATTGTAAAAGTTACCATATGCCTAATTCAGGTGTTAGCATATTCATGCTATCATAAGCGACTTAGTCGAATATGATTGACTTATGACGAACTTGTGCCTGAGTAGGTCATAGAATCAGGTTGCAGTCAATGATCAATGTAACGTGACACACCTCACGCGGACCCAATGACATGACCGGTGACGAAAAACACACCTACGTAGTGATGAGCTGATTACAGAATATGTCGCTATACCACGACCCAAATCAACTATCGATTATTGTGTAATATCGAATGCACATTTGATCGGGTCTTCCTGGTACGTGAGGCAAATCGGAAAATAGTATATTTTTTTAAACTTAGTGTAAAAAGAGAATCTTAAATATTTTCGTTTTTATAATATAAATACGAAAGTTTGTATGTCTTGTATGTGCGTTTGGTACTCCTTTACGCCTCAACGGCTGAATGGATTTGGATGAAATTTGTTATGAATGTACCTCATACCCTGGTGTAAATTTCACACATACTACTATTTTTATCCCGAAAAATAGAAGTATTTTCGTAGGATGGCCAACTGTGGGCGTAGCTACTATGCATTATTATATGCTCAATATTTTTGCCCTGTCGATAGTAAATAGGCGCAGGCAGATATTTAGGTACATTATAAGTTCAAACTTAACTTTTAACGAGAAGCTATGACCTATTATTAACAGGCGAAAATTGTTTTTGAAGGAAAGTCATGGAATTACTGCACCAATACTAACAATCACTAATAGAAAACTTAATTATCTTTAAAGTTATTTAAAGTTTCACACTGTATGGATTGGTGCTTATAATTAGGTAGGTATTGGTTATTCTATGGATGTGTGTTGGTTATATTTAAATCTAAAGCTTCCGTTCGTTAATTATTTTTTTCGACAAAATAACCCATGACTTAATCATTATTTTCGAATCACACAAAATGACTAGAGTTATTATGAAAATAAATCCTGGCAATATAATATGTCATTATTGTGTGTACGTAACGGCCAATTTAATGCAGCTATTGCATGAAATTGCTCGACCACTTAATTAAATTACATCTAATTCTCGCATTTTGGGTGTTCCTCTATGATGACATACAGTTAGACGGCAAAACGTCGAGTTAGACAGTTGCTTTACGTAACTTGTTCTAAGTGGGTAATTAGGTAAGATAAACTGATTAGTCTGCTTTACTCTTAAAGTCTAATTGTTTGTACTTTCGTGGATTTTTTTTCATTAGTCATTGCCTGTCTTAGAGCTACGATATCATCATGATCTGTAATTATTAGTTTTGCAAACTCATCTTAGAATTGATGTATGATTTTATTTTTTTAACACAAGTTTTTATGTGGATAAATTTATTTCTTGCTTTTCATTTGACATAAAGATATTAATTAGTTCTTGCTTATTAACGTTATTTTTTTTTTTGGATTTGTTTACTTAACTGAATCTTGGGTTGTAGTTTTTATGTTTTAGCTACAGAAAACAAGCAAGAAACCACTAATGGCATAGCAACAAGCAAGAAGTAGTAACTAGCAACGTTGTCTTCGAAGTCCTAGGATCTCACAATGATAATCAAGACGTTTGTTCTGGAGTCTTGAGTGTTTGCGTTCTGTGCTGTATTCGTGTAGAAGATGTGAATGTGTCAGGAGTTTTTCACACATCTGCAATACAAGGTGAGGCAGTGCAAACACGTATTGTTCGGAGCGGATCTAAATTAATTTCACTGAGCCAATGGTTGGCCTCTAAACAAAATTAGAAGCCTGACTTCCTCAGTGCATTACCGAGATTGCAAGGTTGCGGTGTCAGGAAGTGAGCAATGATTTCATCCAGAAATCGAAAGTGCTCGGCGTAATGGGGCCGCGTTACGTAAGCGCTTGGGCACAATGTGTCCGCTTGGAAGGCTTTCACGCCACGAGTGTTTATTTTTATTTACCTTCGATAATACCATCAGGATCGATGGGCCGGGGCTGTTACGCTATCGGTACCCGCCTGCGTATGAAGCACGAATCCTTGGCAGGCAGATGAAATATTAAGAATTTATTATGTACCAGCTGCGCCCCGCGGTTTTCCGGAATTTTTCTGCGCAACTTTCCTATTTTTTTTCTTACATAAGAACCTTCTGACAATAACAAACACAACAATAAAATAATTAGCAAAAGTGGTTGAGTCGTTCACGCGTAATGTCATGACCAAGGAAAATAGGGATTCATTTTTATATATAGATACAAGATATTAGTGCAAGGTAAGTTCTACAGCTATTTTAAGTTGTTCCTTTGGCACTACCCACATGGATATCAAAAGGTTCGTACCTACGGACGCGAATTGCACTACCAATAACACATAAATGGAGGAAGTGACGTTTGCCCGCGAAACCTACACTTGCTTTATGCAATTACGGGTAACACAATACCGCGAGCCGAGATCTGCGGAAATACGGACAAGGAGTATTTACGTTAACGTAACTCTTTGAGTACATTCATAACACGGCGTAGATAATAAATCTTACTAGCACTCAAATACGAATTTTTCAAACCTATTGCTAATTTGCGCTGAAATAAACTCGGAAACTTTATCTCGCATCAGCCCCTTATGTTCTCGCTGCACTGGCCTACTCTCAACAATACTTTCGTAGCTATTTTGAAGCCTTTAGGGGTGGAATTTCGTCATGAAATTTCAATGATAACACCTCGTTGTTACACTTTATCAAATTCAAAAAGAGAATCACCCAAATCGGTAAAAAATGGGCGAAGAAATCGCGTAAAAAACATAAAAAAAATAATTAACGCGAAATTTGAGCCACCTTATTTTGAAGTTGGTTAAAGATGTCAAGATATTATGCCCAATTTTTTGTACCCTGCCTTCACTAGCATATAACAGAATTTCAGTTCCCACTGTTGCATTCAATTTGCGATATCATCTCAACAAAGTGGTTTTGATTTGATCAGAACGAACAAAGGTGCTCAAATTACACTGAAACATTGTTATTTAAAAATTATGTTACGATTTAATGTAATCTAGGCTAAATTTCAAGAGGCTTTAACGTTTTATGTTAAGTGGTTACCCCCGCACTACGACATAGGTTCTCTTCTCATACTTCGGTAGAGTAAGGACCTTAGTCGTATTGCTGTTGTCTATGGGCGGTTGTAACCTCTTAATATCAGGTGGTCCGCCAACTCGTTGTGACACTTTAATTGTGTAAAACCTGATTAACAAAATATTACACATTCTATTTCACATTCCTATTTTAGAAGACGAAATATTGCGTGGCGAAATCAGTGTCAATTTTCCATTCTGTAATACGATTATTCGAGATAATTCTACGTGAGGAACAAAGTTGAAATTTAGGATTTTGGGCAACTTTAGTCGTATTTTGTAATTGGCCGTTAAAATCATTCAATTTATATGAAAGAATGTTTGCGAGCCGGTGTAATCGTAGAACACGGTATACTTCGGTTACGTAAGTAAAACAGGTAGAGACGGCCACAGTAAAAGTAAGTACAGTGCAGTTATTTTATGTAGCTTCGAAGCATTAAAAAAAAAAAAATTTTTTTTCAGAGAATTATTTGACTTATTGTGTACTTGTTAAACTGAAGCTGGGACCGATTAATGTGACCTCCGAAGCTCGAAAGTGCTCGATTCAAAAGCCACTAAACAGTCTCTCATCCAACTTTTGACGGACTAAGGATCAATATGATCTAGAAAGGTAGTTTGGTTTAACGTTATAGATACCTATTTAGTATGCCTTCTCTAAACTTTTAATAAATGAACTTCCAAAACAACTACTCCGTGCAACTACTCCGTCTTCCTGTAATGTGAGAACAGGATCGCCAAGCACGAACTATGAAATAAATGGACATTAAGTATAGAGCGTGGTGGCTCAGGGGCATAGACGCCGACTTTTAATCTGAAGGTTACTGGTTCAAACCCACACGTGCACCAATGAGTTTTTTCACTTGAAACAATTTATGTGCGCAATACCACGTTCTCAAAACGGTGACGGAAAACATCGTGAAACAACAAAATTCGACGACATGTGACTTCTACCAATTCGGATTGGGCTCCCGTGGTAGATCGGAGCCCATTCACTCTCAGTTATCGAGAGTAGGCCGGTGCCCCTGCAGTGGGAACATTAGAGGCTGGTACGGTAAGTATAAATCACACAATACAATGGACACGTGTTACGCCTCTACACGAGACATCCTCAGGGGAGTTGCGTAGAAAGCAAATCTTCCGCAAAATAATGCCTCCATCTTATCATGCTATTGTACAGTAATTTTATTACTCTTTTCGTATTTTATATTACTGTCCTATTTTGATCACCCCACGCAAAAAGTGATATCCACTTATTGTATGACAGGTGACGTGATCAAGATAGTTATTAGCTATAATTTATGAAGATCTGTTCAGGCGTTTGAAGATCATCAGCTCATTACCAATACACCAAGCCGGGGAATATACATTTTCGTAAAATGAAATTATTCTTCTGTAAAATGTGTTGCATGTAACCTACTGCGTTATATTGTTCTGCGGCCATGGCGTACGTGATCTCTAGCGAATTGTATTTACGACATGAGAGGCACTTCAAGTCATGCCGAATTATACCTACATACATATATAATCTACAAATAGGTCCAACGAGCCAAGCTTCAAGCAGGTTATATTGAGTTACCTTCGTCAATTGAATTTCATCTAGGATTCCATTTAGGCAGGTCTTTTCACATTCCGATTTGCTTACCTGTGCTGATGGGTATTTTAATTGGAATGGAGTTTTTATATAAACCTAATCCCGGATGTTCATATGCATAAAATATAGAATATATATGGTTTTAAATTTTTTTATATGTTTATGATTGGTGGAGCGATCTGAGGGTCCATCTGGTGGTAAGTGGCGACCCCCTCCTATAACAACAATAATGCGACTCAGTATAAGATTCGGATCTTTAACTACGCATTTAACCTGCTGCGCCCATCACCCGAGACGGGGATGGTACGTCTCATGCGCATGTGATTGCATAATATGTATTAAAAACCATTTAAGTTTTCTATCAGTTGTCTAGTACAAGCTATGCTTCGTTTGGGGCTAGATGGCAATGTGTATAATTTCTGTTTATGTTTGCCTCGGTTGGGAATCGAACTCTAATATCTGAATCTAGATCTTTGTACAAAGAGGCCATTCATTATTTACGTGAGGATGATTTTGGTCATTTTTGGGTAACTCTTACCCTCATGGATAGAAAAGATTTCTCGGAGTCCGAGAAACCCCTTCCCTTTCTTACGTAACACTTTATGTAGTTTTTTGAATAGCCGTATGAAAGAATGAAAGCCTCTTTGAAAGATGTAGGCATGTTCATCTGTTCCCGCATATATCCTACTTGCCATGATTTGATAAATGAGTTTTCGCCTTAGTTTTTGGATTGGAATATCCAAAACTGCGACTTTGGTCCGCAAATAGGTAGGTAGTAGGTACCGAGCGGGTAGGCGAGCGTGCTTCGCACGGTTTTTTGATGCAAAACATTTTTTTAATGCGTATTTAGAGTCGTTTCTAAGATACGCGAGATAAATAAAATATTCAAGACTTCAAGGTAGTTTTTACAATAACTCCAATTAAAGGGTAATCTAAGGTAATTTTATTCGGCTATAATGCAAATGAAAACTAAAAATACTACTCACAAGCCGTTAACAAAATTGTAATGAAAATTTAATAGACCGAGTCTTTTGATTAATTCCTGTGAATTCAGCCTCTTTACTATTCAATGTTCAATCTTGTTTATGGCTTGTGCGTATTCCGGTTTTAGTTTTTAACATTTTATTATGAGGGCACGTGTAGTCACGGGTCCCTGTGATTTAACCCGCTGTCACACACTGGTGTGAGTACCAGTAAAATCACAGGCGCATGGAACTTTACAACCCCGTCTCTAGTGAGCGGTATATTATAACTTGGCTACTTGGCTCTTTTAATGGTCACAAAGAACCTAAGTCGTACTGCTGATGTTACGGGCTACGGTAATTACACCAGGCGGGCCCTTAAACTACTAGTCAACATAAAAAAAAAACAAATAGAATCGTCTATTAAAAAATAATCTTTACGTTAAATAATTTATTTTCATTTACGGAATAACTTTTCATTAAGCACTATTATTTTATTAATTTCAGGTATGTTTCAACGCAACATCGGATGGCTGGACTGGGCTAAAGAGAAGAGTTTTCAGTCTGCAATCGAAGCATTGATTTTCTGGTAGTGTAAATTGCGCCATATGTCGGTAGTGTTTCGCCATCTAGCGGCCAAGTATTGAATCATAATGACGAGTCGAATTCGCTACGACCGATAATACCGGCAGCAGTAACGCGATACGCAAGCTTCAATTAACTTCAATTAAACAGAGTAGTGCGCTTGATATTTTAGTTTAGCTACTAACCATTAGATGGCAGCACGCGTTATAATTTCGATTATTTAAATTCTTCGCTCATTGTTTTATCTGCTCCCCGATAGATGGCTAAAATACCTCTCAATAAAATATTCTATCGTCGTGCGTGGGTAATAGGTAGTAGCTTTTATAAACCGTACATTGCACGCAGATGGCTATACGAATTAAGTTCGGCCGGTTAGTGGTTATTGGAGCATGATTATTCCAGTCTAGTCGCTAATGAGATTAAATTGACTTTATTTACCGTACAACATAATATATGAGCTACTTTCTGTTCCGATGAAATTTTTGTTGCATTGTGGGTTGGGTACATTGTAACGGAAGATCACTTTCAATCCAAAGATCGCTTCTTCGAATCCAGAATTGCACCTGAAGTTAAAACTCACAGGTTTGCTCACTCGAAAGCTTATATAAGTACCACGTATGTCAAGATTGGACATACAATAATAATAATTGTATGTCCTAGAACCAAGAATTAGAAGACCTATGTTATCTGCCAATCTTAACGCTGGTGCAGGGACCTTTTCGCCCAATGTGATATATTCTGTTAAATTATTCTTTGACACGTTCCGAAACGAAATTTAATGTCGTAATAAGCATGTCATGGCATGCGGTATAGGTCCTTTGTATTTCATTTGTCAACTCATTATTATACTCGTAGTATCAAGCAAGTGGGGTTCCTATCTCAAAAACAACCCAAAAATATATACTACCGTCCAAATTTCACAACGGTGTTGAAGTTTTGGTAGGAAAACCCCATAATATATGTCGATTTTTTAAATTATCCATACCTACAAGTAAGTGTGACTTATAATAATATTTTATTTCATTCATAGATAGTAGAAGGTAGTAGATACAACATAAAATAATAAGAATTCATTTAATAGATCATTTCATTCACAAGTTCTTTCTTTACATTTTAACACAAATTTCTCGTCACGATATACAACCATCTAACTCAATCCTGATTTCATTATAACAAACTATGTATTTATGTACAACCCTTAATACTACCTATCTAACTATAAACTTTCGAGTATCTGTAGAACATAAAATGTTTTTGAACGACACTAAAAACTTCAATGTTCACTCACTCTACTCCGTCATAACACAAGCCAGTCCTCTTTGATCATGTCTGATGCTTTCTCCGCTATCATGATGACGGGAGCGTTTGGGTTCCCACTGATGATCGTGGGCATAATGCTCGCGTCGACCACTCTGAGGTTTGCCACTCCGTGCACCCTCAGCCTTGGGTCCACCACAGCGTCCTGATCGTGCTTCGGCCCCATCTTACATGTACCCGTGGGATGGTAAATAGTAAAAGTGAAATGCTTCAGACAACACTCCCAATACTCGTCACTGAACAAAGTGTATTGTTGACACCCAGGAAAAGGTATGTTATGCGGTCGTGACCCGTACCTCTGGAATGACGTCGTGTTCGAAATGGACATGGCAATCTTTATTCCCTCTACAAGCACTTTCAAATCTTCTTTGTAGGCGAAGTAATTGGGCTCAATCGACGGAGCCTGAAAGGGGTTGCGACTTTTCAGTTTTATCCACCCGGAGCTCTTTGGACGTAGCAACAGCGGCAGTATCGTCCATGTTTCGGCGTTTTCTATGGGCTTGTAAACTGTGTTATACACTCTATCTCTTAGATTCAAGATCTTCCTTATCTGTTCCCCGCCGTCTGAATTCACTGAACTCGGTGCGAAGTGGAACTGTATGTCGGGCCAGTTTCCGGAAGGCGGCGCATACTTGGTATTGACAAACGCAAGTCCCTCCACACCTTGAGTGGTCATCGGCCCTTTCTCGTATAATATGTAATTCATTGCGACAGCAAATGACTGGAAACGATCTTTTTTAAACGTAACTGGCTTGTTGACGACGAAAGTCAATCCTCCCAAGCCGATGTGATCTTGTAAGTTATGGCCCACCTTAAGATTTGCTACCAGAGGGATGCCGTGCTCACGCAAATGGTCCGCGGGACCGATGCCGCTCAACATCATCAGTTGTGGCGTTGCTAACGCACCGGCAGACATTATTACTTCTCTTTTTATACGTACTTTTTGTTTTTTCCCGTTCCTCACGAATTCGACCCCGTACGCTTGCCGTTTAACTGGGTTTACGAGTATTCTCGTGACTTGAGCCCCGAGTGCGATATGGAGATTGTTTCTCTGCCGAACGGGTCGAAGGAAAGCTTTTGCTGTGCTACATCGACTGCCGCGCCGCATCGTCGCTTGGGTCAACATAAAACCAGTCTGTTTCTCGCCGTTTATATCTCGATTCTCATAACCCAGTTCCACTCCAGCCTTTATGAAAGCCACGGATAATGGAGTTCGCCACGGTGCTTCTTGTACTGTTAAATATCCACCGGCAGAGTGGTACGGGGTATTCACCAGGTACGGGTTGCGATTATCTTCAGATTTCATAAAGTATGGTAGCACTTGGTCGTATGACCATCCGTCGTTGCCGAGCGCTTCCCACAGATCGTAATCGTTGCGATTGCCTCTCACGTAGACCATTGCGTTGAGTACGCTGCAGCCGCCGAGTACCTTGCCCCTGGGCCAGTTGCAGCGGTCCCCGTTCATCGCTAGGCAGTAGGAGCGGTTGTTCGAAGGCGTCGTCTGGAATTTCCAATCAATGTCAGACAGCTGAGTATAGCCGGCTAGCGCAGGGATGTCTGAGATCTCGTTCTCGTCTTGGCCGGCCTCCAGGAGGAGCACAGTCCAGTTGCCTATCTCCGATAGGCGGGATGCGACCACAGCGCCCGCCGAACCTCCGCCCACTATCACAAAATCGTATATCGGCATCACCTGGAAATTCAATGAAAATAATAGATATTTAATACGAATATTAACTAAGATGATACGAAACTTATTAAACAAAAGCACTTGACTAATCTAACCTATAATTGTGCGTATAGAATGCATATTTTAGTTAAGGACAATACTGGTTTTGTTTATTATGTAAAGCTTATAAACCTGGATTTGAACCTGAAGTTTAAATCGTGTTATACGATGTATGTGCGCGTGTATTGTCAACGAAACGGTTACCTCCAATTATTTAAAAACAAATAATATAAAAATCATACGTACAGCATTGATTTCCGATATATATGACTCTGGGTCGTATTGTTGGTATCTGAAGTACGTGATCCCGAGTGCCAGGAGTGGTATCAGCCCCAATACAGTGATGGGCGAAGGTGCCAAGCTCACCAAAGCTCCTGCCGCCTCCATCTTTATACAAACTCATCTAACGCTAGACTAATATTTACAACTTATCCTACTAGTCTTATTTCTCTTATATCCAATTATCTAACTTCTTTTTCTGACAAAATTTTAGGCTTATAATTTCGTATGCCCGTGTTCTTGGGCATGGAGCCAGATTTGAGCTTATTTTTCTCAGCCTCGCTCAAATAGCTCTTTAGTCTTGCGCTCTTCAGGTCCTCCTTCTGCAGGTCGAACAATTGCAGCTTGTAGCGTTTTTCTTTTGGTATCTTCACAGGTTTGTATAGTTCTTTGTTGACGTCTTTGTAATGTTCGTTTTTGTACAAAGATGTACAGTAGTAGTCGCTTTTGGACGATCGGCATTCGCATGCGCTTGATCCGCTTCGGTAACCGCTGCTCTCCGTGGAACTGTTATCACTCTTGAAGCTGTCAACGCTCTTTCTGGGTTTGAATCGTTTGTAGTCTTTCTCGTAGTCGCTCGATCGGAAGTCGAGTTGGGAGCTTCGGAACGATGTTTCGTCGTACCTGTCCTTGTAACTTCTGGCTTGTGCGACGCTAGCGTGTGAGTAGGACTGCTCTTGACCCATTGTTGAATGCGCGACCGCGCTCTCGTTTTATTCCGTTTCTGGAAAATATAAATAGAAATTGTGAGAGTGGCAACACACGAAAATGCTCAAAATAAATATTTGTATTCGAGTGTGTTGAACAATATCAACAGCTTCCAAAAATCAATTAACAGACTGGAAAAGCGTAGCAATATTGTTATTTGTCAAAAACTTTCTCCATTTTTTTTAATATACAACTCTGCTATTTCAAAATTTAAATGGAAAAGCTTAGAATTGTACAACTATTCATCCTAAATATTATGTTTCGAGGTGTTTCAAACTGATATACCTACGTTTCCACTGAATTCTTAAATTGATCAACTTTTATGACATAGAATTGATAATTCTTCTATAAATACGGTGCTTATCGAGATACAGTGCTTATAGAAAATCGGGTTTAAATAAATAAGGACACAATGACAGGATATGTTTGAACTGTAGGATTTACCGCGTGAGAATTTATACTATATAATTCACTTTACAAAACTTTAAATCAGTCACATACTAATATAGGTATGTCAATTTTTATTCTAAATACTGTTTTCAAACGGTATAAATTCATGATACCGTTTGGAAACGGTATTTATAATAGACTTCACATAAACACTATCCTTCTATAATATAAATTCTTTTGCTATAACCAGAAAGACTTTATTTTAACTACGTACAATCAGGAGTCCCGTTAAACTTCGTGTTTATTTATGTGTAAAATTTGACGTGTCCGAACGATACTTGAAATCTAAAGAAATAAATGAGTTTGAGTGAATACTGCAAAAGTGAAACAAAAACATATGTTTGTGTTTCTTCAATACCATTATTTACAAAGACGGCAAATCACATATCTTTGTCATTTATTAATAATTGTGCGCGAAGGTGTTAGTTTTGACAATGAGAAACATTAGTTTGATTTCTTTTCGTAGATGACATAATCAAAAGCCTGTCAAAACAGGTTTATTATTTGTAGTCTTTGATTACCCAGTGAGATAAACTTAATTATGAGAAACTTAGTTGATAAAACAGCAATGCAATATTTCTCATTAATTTAATTGTCATATCTGATTCAGCTTTTAAGTATTTTATATTTTTACCAGTATAAATAGTTTGTACAAGTTTAAATTAAATATTAGACAATTTTTATTTGTTTGATATTTTGTATTTAAAATGTGGCCAAAAACAGCGTCAGTTATTCCACCAACAGATCTGCGATAGTTGATCTGTAGGCGAGCGGAGCGAAATCACAGAATATCATATCCGAATTCATCATCCGCTGTTCAGTCGAGTCAGTTAAGACCCTTCTGATGGCAACGATACAAACTCGCCGAGCGCTTCTGTGCGGAGACCAAAACGCAACGATAGCGCGATCTAGAAACCGAACAAACGCAGTAGCGCCATCTAGTTTTGATAACGGTAAACATTATCGGGCGTTGACCTTGATACAATTATAGGTTAGTTTTGATTCTGTCTGTGCGGTCTGTTTGTCTTATCTAATGTGGTATTTGTACGAAATTAGACAGAAAGTGTTCCTTGAAATTAATAATTGCCCACGCCAAATTTGTACGAGATAAGCATTTTATTTTTTTAACTGTTGCTAACCTTCTCTTAACTTTCTCCAGTAATTTGCTTACACCACCGTTGTAGAATAGCCTGTTCCTACATTTTTACAGTTACCTCAACATAATTTGCGGCTTTAGTCTACAATCGTTTGGCGGATAATGAACCATAAAATTAAATGTGAGATTTCACTTTTAAAACGTTGGGTCTCGCTTTAATTGCACTAAATTTTATGAAAAAGATTTAATATTAAATTAAAGTAGCGTAAGTAATTAATGTAGCGTTACACATAAACGTAAGTATATGAGTGACATATTACCCTTCGTTCACGCAGAAAGTATTGGGATAATCTACGCCCGATGTCAGAACATAGAATATAAGTGTTCAATTCAAGCCAACTCAGAATATTTAATGTGAAAGTAAAATTTAATCAATGTAAAGCTTCCTGTAGTAATTTTAGATATTCTTTATTTTACGATAGTAATAATAATAACTTTAAATAATGCTTGAAGCCCCATAATTACTTCGCCGCGCGCGATACCACATCTCTCGATCAAAATGTCAAAAATCTAAAATCTAAAAGGAGGAAGCATAAAAGCTTGCTCACAGCAATTATTAGTTTTTTTTAGTCCGTCAACCTCAATAAGGGTTTTGGATTACACCTTGCCCACAAGTTGGATCCTCTGAGAGTCCAACGCCTATCCCACTTGTGGCGCGAAAGGAATAACCCAACTAGCAGTAAAACTTGTCTAAGTTGTCCGGAGTACACCCACGACATTGTGTGGGTGCCGGTGAAATTACAGGCACATGAGTCGTATTGTGTTGTTTATGGGTAGCGGTGTAGTCACCGCTACCTGTTGTTATGTAGTCGTAACAACAGGTAAAAAAGTAATAGTTATAACAGCTAAACTTGTTTAAGTAATACTACACAGCGCTTTGCTATTTGCTATATTATTTGCGCTAGAATGCTCTGCTGATTTCACTGAATTATCAATCACTATCATACAGCTAATCTCATGAACGATAACTTACATTGTAATAATGCACATATACGTAATTTATATTAGTATCAAAGAAAGTTGTGCCTCTCATTGTGTTCTTTTTTTGTTATGAAATCAGTTCTCATCTCTACTATCTTTTATTTTTTTACTTTGTTTTCTACATTTTACTGACTTTGCAAGTCGAGTCACCTTGACTAAGCACATAGATCACTCACTTTGACTATGCTATGATATATGACGAAGTCGTATTTTAAATCTACAGGATTACATAAAATTTCACTTTCTGAATCTAGAAAGTTCTTGAATTTATTTAGACGTCAAATGCTTCGGTAAATCTGATTTGCATCTGTAAGAAATTCAGTGTAGACTTGGCAGAAATATAACATTTCATGCTAGTAGGGCCTTTACCCAGATATAATTAAGAATATCTCATCGTCCGCCGTGACCATTTACCTAATTCCTGATTGAATTTATCCATTAAGTTCCATGTAGTTAATTAATATTGCGACTTGTCCAAGCAACTGGGTTTTAAATTTTACCAATTAAAAATAATAACATTTACACACTCATACCTCTGCACTAGGATTCCCTGTGTCGCAGATGGCATGGACAAACACAGAAACACAAGACAAACACCCAAGACCAGAGAACAAACTTCATGTTCAACACACAAAGTTTGCCCCGGCCGGGAATCGAACCCGGGACCCCTCGCTTCGAAGGCAGGAATACTACCAACTAAGCCACGGAGCCGTCTAAATTGTTCGCTCCTATCTGTAGAATATTTGTCTAATTTACCATGAACTATTTACAATGACACGGCATTCAGTCCAGATGATTTATGTAAAATAGCGCATTGATACAATTACTGTGGACTTGGAGTTTAGCGCAAGTAACGTCTCTAACAAGCGTGGTAACTGCCTCGTATCATGATTTTAAACCAGACATAATTGTTTACCATAATGAAACCTATGTTACAATGAATAACGTTCACATTATAATAAGAATGTGAGACATTGAATACTTTGTGATTTTTAATTGTTTGCACTCAGCTTCAGTTGTTTGGTTTGGTATCCTTGGAACAAATATTTGCTTGTGTTACCTTCTGCTTTCATATGATAATTGCTTGTTTTGTTAAAGCAAATATAAAGCTTTCTTTGTTGTCCACGACATTGGCGGCTTTTGTAAAAGAAATATACTTTCGATTATTTTATATTTCATTAAATTATTTGTGATACTTGTATGTTCTGATACTTTGTACTTGCATATAGGATCGTTTATGTGAGTCACTTTGTATTCGCTTACTGATGCGGTTCAATAATCCTTGCACCGTTATATCGAAGTGTTTCCGCTCGAGGAGACCACATTAGCAGTCGACCATTGAATAATATAAGGCCAAGTTACCGTGCTGTTAGATTCTGAATGGATGCAAGCATCATTTTGTCCTATTTTATTAAAATAGATCTGATAAGAACTATAAATTACGTGTTTCTAGAAGTATGAGGAAACATATTTAATTTTTTTAAAGCTTACACTTCACAGGGCCTTCAACAATGACAAACCTGATTTCTTTCGGACAAAGCATTCACACAAGAACAAGATATATTCAAAATATTGTTATTACTATAAGCCTGATATTTCTCACTGCAGGGCATAAGCCTCTCTTCCCTCTTTCCAAGCATCCCTATTTTAAGCTATTGGATACCAATCCTTTGAATAAGAGTCTAGGTCATCTGCGCCATCTGCGTTGAGATCTTCCACGCAGTCGCTATTCATTAGTTGGAACCCACTAGGTGATTTCATTGAATGAATTTTGAATGATATTGACCAATATTTTTTCAAAATATGTGATAGCTTATACGGGATATATAAATATTTTAATATTGTGTTTAAATCTTGACTGGTTTGCGGTAAGAACTACTGGTGCTAGACCGGTCCATTTCCTAACGATCCTGTTCATAAAAGTTCTCGTAGAATGTACGACGAATAGTGGTGAGTTGTCTTTTAAACTAACTGGTTCATTTTATGTAGTTGTCGGATTTCGTAAGACTCAACGGCCAAATTATGTTATAAAAAAAATGTTGGGCCGGTATTGAAAGTTATTTTGGGTATAGATTCAATTTGATGATATATCATCTTCATATATCACTATCTTGAAACTCAGTGTTCTTATCCTAGAGATGGATCAAATTTAGTTATTTTCACAGTCCAAATATTTAATTATAAATGGCTTTGAAATCCCGTACTTACTATATGACATTTGATATTTATCAAAATATAACAGTCTTAGTTACTTGTTTGTGGGTGTTTCGAATGTATCTTCCTTCATAATGATCAACAACAGGATGCAATGAAAGCTTTGCTGTGTTCATTGTATTGGGCACGTTAAAAATGCATTACCGGTCTGGTCAAGCAAATTGAGAAACGTTTGAAGAATCTAGTAGTTTTTTACACAACATAAGCCTCACTTTTGTATGTCGTAACATAATATGGTCAGGATTGATGTTAGATTTGCTCTTTAGCGCTTCAAAGTGTTTCAAGGACTTTTACATCAACTTTTAAATCAGATTGACAGTTGTGTAATGCTACTAACTTTATCAGTAACTAGCTGTGCTCTGCGGATTCACCCGCGTGTAAGTTAAGAAATCACTAGGAGCAGACTTTGTATATCAGTACATACAGCATTGCATGGTACTTACGTATAATTACCACAGTGCACTTCGATAGCGCTTTTTCTTCAGACTTACTTTATAAATATAAATATTTAAGGCTAACCTAGAACTAGCGTAATGTTAGATAACCTATAGCATTCCTCATGAATCACACATGTGGCTATCATATAATTTTTTTTTCTAATCCGACCGGTAGTTCCTGAGCATAGCGCGTTCAAACAAACTCTTCAGCTTTATTATATTAGTATATATATAGATATTTGTAAACTTGTGTGACTGTGGTAAAAAGAGAAACGTGTCCTGCAAACCAATCTTAAAACTAGAACCCGTTTCCAAAGTTAATGTGTTGATATATAGTATAAAGTTTATACCATTGGCAAAGCGTGCACGAATATTCCTACAATGTCTAACGCATGCTTAAATTTCTACATTGAACTAATGAACGTAAAGTAGGCATATAATATAATCTGTCAAAAAGTTACATATTTTTATGCTAAATTAATCTATCGTGCATTCCTTAATTCAATACATTATCAGAACTTTGCATTCATTACTCGAGATAAATATTTATAGTTTCAAACAAACTTATTTAAACTGATACACAATTTTATGCATTGATGTCGAAAAAAATCATGTATTTTCTAACAAAATGTTGTTACAATATCGTGACTGCGATACAATCTAGTACTTTCCCAAATGCTTTCAAGAGTAAAATGCCGTCCGTTGCTTCAAGCGGGTTACTATTGTCCTCAATCACTGTCTAAAAGACGCATCACAAAGTTCACAGTTCTACGAATCGAGATTTCATTATTTCTTTAGTCCTGTCTAAGTATTGTGTTCTCTGATCTGTCTTGTTGCGTACAACAGAGGTGGTTTCGATGATACCGCTTGCCCACACCCGGTAGTCGTCTGCTACGTGGAATGTATTCAAAATATCCACGTAAGGCTAGTTATTTATTACCCTCTTGTTGTCTGAGCGAAGTTGCTCTATTAGCACATACCGCTTAACTAACTGCTAATTGTTTTGAAATATTTTCATGTTTAGATATGATTTCGATCGTTTTAGTTAGTTTTTAACCGACTTAGAAGGGAGGTTATGATTCGGCTGAGTTTTTGTGTTTGTTACGCGATTTCTTCGCGAATTGGGGACTGATATTGATGTTTTTTTTTGTTTAAATGACAGGGTGCGCCTTCGATGCGGGTCCATAGAATATTCGTAAAGAAATTTCATCTTCCTAACGGTGAGAATTAAGAGATGAAAATATTAAAGTAGGATTATTCAATTTTTAAATCAAAAATTAATCACATTTAGAGATCAACTATACAGAAAAAGATAAAAACAAACGTCCGAATTGAGAATTTATTCCTTTATTTGAAGAAAGAAAATTATGGAATTTACAGAGTTAAAGTTTTTTGTTCTTTGTATGGTAAATAATTATTCTTATTCTTAAAGTAATGCTATACACAAAACTGTGTCAGTGTACCGTATGCCGCATTTCGTTTGGTCGACCAAAGTCTGAATAGTAAATCGGATATCTTTATTCATGGCAATCGATGACTACTGGCTGTCTCATATGCAAATATCTGAACGCAAAATGTTTACTTCACTGTGTGATACGTGTGGGGAAATAGTGTTTTGTAAGGATTTTATAAGGGTTTGTATAGATGTAATATACGAATAAATAATATTGAAGTGAAAGCTTTTTACTAAAATAAATATGAAAGTATCTATGGCACTTGTAACAAAAATGTGTTATATTTTTTATTTTTGCCTGTCTGTCTGTTTGTTCCGGCTAATCTCCGAATGCTCCGGTCCAGCCGACCGATTTTGACAAGACTTTCACTGTCTGATATAGCTGATAATACGGAGGGTGTCTCATAAGTAATGTCGGTTTTCATATGTGAAAATTCCTACGCCTCAATTTAAATATGTCTCTAATTATATGAAGAGTACTTTCTTTTAATCATTCTCTCTTTGTTTATTGACGACGCAGTACGTTTTTATAATAAATAGTATGGAATGCGATAAATCTATACTAATATTATAAATTATAAAGCTGAGTTTGTTTGTTTGAACGCGCTAATCTCTGGAACTACTGGTCCGATTTGAATGATTCTTTCAGTGTTAGGTACTCCATTTATCAAGGAAGGCTACAGACTATGTTTTTTTTTCAAAATTAGGGATCCGTAATAAAATTGCTATTTTGTAACACAAGGTGTAAAATCGAAAACCTATTTTTGCGTGCGCTGCAAAAATTATTAACAATAGAACAAAATGATGTAGTACGGGTTTGTAGATCCCGTTAAGACCTACAAAAAAGTCCGCGAGAATATATATCTAGCTATCATGGTTTAATCACAATAACCAATTTTGTGTTCAAAATAATTATTAAATCATCTGAAGAAAAAAAAACTAGAAAAACGCGGGTGAAACCGCGGAGCACAGCTAGTATGAAATACGTGTATTGTTAAGCCATTATTCGCTTATATCCTGATATTGCTAAAATGTCATGAAGAAGTTATATGTGTTTTGATATTGCTGCACCAGCGTCTGTGCGCCAAGTCACGCCTCATTATAAACCTGTTTATCAATTCCACGTTGATTCCGTTGCGAACTTTATTTGGTACATCAGCGACACCAAGTGGGGCGCCGACATCGTTACCGAGAGCCTACGTGCACTCTTAGCCGTCACCACCTGTGACATCAATAATATCGATTACAATTTTAGCATCAAGTTCCTAAGGTGCGTTATTGAATAGTGTGCGAGAACTATCACCGTTTGGTTTTTATGTCTGCCTATAATAGGGAAAGCTAAAGATTGCTCGTCTTATTTGTTTAGTTGACTCAATGGTTAGTGTTGTTAGCCACTGACCATGCGCATGCGCGCGCACAGTGGCGTAACCACACCAAATTGCGGATTACACTCTCGTTTTCTATTGACACGTCCTGAGGTCTTGGACTTATATCATGTTGCACAACAAAATATAAATATTTATGTGAGCTAATAACACTTGATAGGTGTACGTAACAATTAGACAGCGTGGTAGCCCAGGGGCATAGACGCCGACTTTCAATCTGAAGGTTGCTGGTTCAAACCCATACGTGACGTACGTACGTACCAATGAGATTTTTCACTTGAAAAAATTTATGTGCGCAATACCACGTTCTCAAAACCGTGAGGAAACCGGCATGTGTTACAACCAAAAATTCGACATGTGACATCTACCAATCCGGATTGGGCTCCCGTGGTAGATCAGGGCCCATTCACTCTCGATTATCGAGAGTAGGCCGGTGTTCCTGCAGTGGGAACATTAGAGGCTGGTACGGTACGTAACAATCAGTTGTTGCGCAACCGATATAATTTTTAGTCTCGCGGTATACTAAGCATACAACCTTTACCTTGTCAGAGCTTGAGTTGAGATACTGGCTAGCCTTTACCCCATAACTGCAATTAGAAGCTTTCTAATTTACTCAATCGTTCATTAAACGTTACCTTATTGTTTTAACTATCAATGTATTTACTATGGGCTTGTCTTTGTATTTCCCAGGTGGTGCGAAAGGAGCACTTGTGTAGTACTGCCACCACACAGTAAATACATTAATAGTTAAACATCGTACATCGATTTGGATGAATTTAATGATTGTACATGAAAGTTTAGAAGTCGGCTTTTTTGCGATTTATAAATCCGTCTTCTGTTTTCAGATTGGTTATAAATCTAAATTAGAGCGAGGTTCCTGGTTGTAAAGAAAAGAAAAATAGTTTCAATGTGTATTTGTTCTTTTAAACCTTAATATTTGGAGTAAATATGATGAAGCATATAGAGATGGGAACTTGGGACTTTGTCCAGGAGCAGTAATCGAATTGGTAATCATTAAATATGCGTTTTAATAAGTTAAACACTATTGCATTCATAATATACGTGAGCCACGCATGATCGGTCGAACAGGAAGGTGGAGAGATTAAGTAACTGTTATGATTGCTTTGTGGGGCTGTATTGTTTATTACTCTTCTCGTCATGGAAACATAGTCTGTCATCAACGACATGACTGTGTTTCGATAACACTGATGACATCCATCTCTTTTGAAAAACAATCGTCCGAAATTCTGGAAGTCATATTGTACAGGTATATCGTATTTATGTATTTTTGACGCAACTAAAATAAACAGGGTTTTATATCAAAGCTGGTATTCGAAATATGGTTCTTAGCTGGATCGGTGGAGACTGTTCTAAGGTCATAAGTCCTTAGTACTTTTTTTTTAGAGAATATTCGATGATTGTTGCAGCTTAATTTGTTGCTTGAATAAAATACAATTCGTTTTGTTATTTTGTACTGTAAATAGGTACTGAGATGACATCTGACAGAGGGAAATGGAAGGAAAATACATGTTGTGCCGACTTATCATCATATCATCTGCCTTTATCCCACACTAAGTGTGGAACCATAACGTCGAAAGCGTAGAAGTGCGAGTATAATCTCTTATGTTATAATATGCTCATTACGCATATGTTTTTACATTTCATTCAAAATGATGATGCTAATTAATGACTTTAATAAAAACCCTTTGTGTTTAGGGTATTGTTTGTCGTTGATAGCTGCAAGGGCTTTCTCTAAGGGTTCACTGTCCTGGTTTACTTATGAACATTGTCGTACTAAAGGAATTTCTTGAAACATTTGTTCAAAACCAGCTTTAATGGTGAGATAACAGTATAGACATTTCATCAGTGTGGAAGACTCAAGGAGACAGCATCTTTGGGTTGATATTATTGTAGACTAGCTTGACTAGGTTTTCTAAAATACAAGTAATATACGATAAGGAGTAACTTAGGTGATATAAGTAATACCTAAGTTACGCCTTATCTGTCAGTATAAGTCCCGTCAAAATCAGTCCAGCTGTTTCGGAGATTAAACGGAAATAACAAACAGACCAAAAATTCAAAGATTAGTTGTGTTGTTATACCGTATTTTTGTAGTGTCGTAGTATACTCGTATTAGTGTATTTGTAAAATGAATTTAGTTAAAAGCTTGACATTACAAACAGACACTTAAATTTTATTAGTATAGATAGGTATATGACCTATCATGTAACATGCTTTATAAAATTATTTTTATCCCTAATTATGTTGTTTTTATTATCGTAAAATTAAGACAATGATACTTAACAGAAAACTTTACGAATTTTCTACATGTTAATTTTTCGGGAACGTTTTTGTTTAATTGTTTTACACTCAGTAATCTAGTATTCTCTGTGTCGAAGGTGTCATGGACAAACACAAAAATAAAAGACACCCATGACCCGAGAACAAACTTTACGCTCACCAAAATCTACCTCGGACCACTTCGAAAAGTCACAATCAACGTTGTCCTGTACATTTGATTGTTCAATTTTAATTCGACTATAACAAATTTCCATGGGATAATATCGACGCATTATTATCATCTCACGCGAAATAAAAACCTGTTGAGCTTTTTGCAACAAAGTCATTATCTTGGCAGGTCAGCGTGACAACGGTGTCAGTGGGTGCGAGCACAGATGTTCGTTGACATTTGACAACGGTATTTTATTATGCCAGTGGCTTGTGTTTTGCAATTTCACTATAATATTGACCCCTATGTAATAGGGTCAACATTATAGTCAGGTTTCAACATATAACCCAATGTTTCGGACCTTTGGGTGCCAAAACATTGTCAATCATATCTTTCCCAATGTTTTGTTTCAACACATGGATTATATTGAATTCGTAAGCTCTCGTCGTTAAATTCAATGATATCTTCATTCGGCAACAAATTTACATAATGTTAGATATAGTAGGCCATTCAACTTGACGAGTAGAAAGGATCAGAAAACGAAAACATCGGTATACATGCTTGTGTTGGATTGGAATCCAGTTTGACCTAAACACTTTCTGAACAGCGTTGTTCGGCACGTGTTTGGGGCCATCCGTGGCTACTCCGATAAATACGAACTCATAAGGACTTGAAATGATAATAATTTTGTTTCAACACATGAATTATATTGAATTCGTAAGCTCTCGTCATAGTTTTTAATATCAAATAGTAGGTAAAAATTAAAATTAAAAGAATTCGGTGCTAAATTAAAATATGTGAAAAGAATATTTTAGAAAAAGTTAAGCTAGATTATTTACATATTTATGAACTCTTCTGTTGAAACATATTGTAGACGTGCAAAAGCTATTATATTTACCAACCTTAATTAATTATGAAAACTCTAATTTTATGAGTTTCCTTGACATCATTAATTATTCAAACATTTTCACCATCCTTACGGAATCGCTCTTAGATTATACATTCTAATCTTAACATAGGTTTCGATTCTGTTGGCTAATCAAAAACGGACTTTGACAGTTTTCAAATTATTGCCGTAACATTAACTTAATAGGAAACAGAACGGAATAGATGCCGTTTAGTTTAGTTTGAATCTGATCTGATATAAACAGAATCGGCACCAATATAACATGGTATAAATTATACTGGACTGTAGTTTCTTTGATCTCATTGTGGTTAAAGAATGCCACCAGAGAATTATTTTGTGGTATTACTAATTACTTGACGTTTGGCATAGGTGGCCCATGCTTTGAACAACAAAGGACAAACCATTTAGGTTAATTATACCGGTCCTAGCTTTCTTTTATAACATTCATTCTGGACACGTAATTCAATGCCTTGTAGAATAATTCATCAAATTTCAACAATAAATAGATTTCCCTTGAATATCAACTCATTTTAGTGTCAATATACTGTACGTTGCGAAATGTAAATCTACAAATCTGCCGCACCTTGAGCAACTGCGTTTATCGTCCCTAATTATAATGCTAAGCGAAATATTAGAATGCAATTACCTTGACCCCATTTTGGCGAAAAATTACAGCATCCAAAAAAATTATATATTCACACTTTCTCGTCACTCACTTATAACCACTATCTAATCAAACATTAGCTCTTGTTCAACTTGTATCACTGAGTAAAAGATTCGTGGAAAGAAATTTAAAAAAATAATGATTGTAGTTTTGATTCGGTAGTGATGGTCAATGTTGGATCTATAGAAAGTTCTGTGAGAGTGATCGGACGCGTCCGTTGACGTGGTTGGGCTCGCGGCGAGTGGCAATTCCGCATCTCACTGCTTGGACTTGCTCTATCGGAAATACAATTTTTCGGTTACTTCATTGGTCCCGATTAGGTGTTCTTGCCGACAATGTGCACCCTGTTATTGTTCCTTAATCGAATGTTCTTATACGCCTGATGTGTGTTAAAATAAATCTGTTTTCGTAAACCTCTAAAGCTTTAAAGAGAATCCAAAGCGACAGGTTAGTCTAGTAATAAACATTGCCGTGCGTTAATCTCGTAGACTCGAATATGGTTTGTTTGCCTTAAAATCAACCGAAAAAAAAAAAAAATGAAATTGGTAATGAGTATTTTTAAAAAAAAATATTACTGTTCGTTGGCTAACCAATGACCGTTTGAGAATAACCACAATAGGCATAAAAATATTAATTATCATCTTTTTATGGTTATAAAGCAAAGAAAAAGTTGAAAATTCTGAGAAACCGAAAGTGGTTAAGTTGGGTCGACTAGTTTGGATTTAAAATAATGAATATAACATGTAGATACAATACATCGGACGATAACTCTTGGTCATAAATTTACGTCATTTGCTGTTGTTTTGTCATGTTTTCTTGCATTTGCAGCTTATTTCCTTACGATTGCAATTTTAAGTAATGCCTGTCAATTATCTAAAAATAAAATTTGCATTTGTATGACGTTGACAGACGTTATAATCAGCCACTAAGTAAGTAACAATGTAAATAATGTAAATGAGAAGTAATGATGTCACGTGTATGGTTAATCCATTGGCTAAACATTTGGTATTTCTACGAGCCTAACTATATTCTACCTACTTTTATCGTTTTAGGCTTACGTAAATATAATTAAAAAAGAAAGACAGACTTCCTAAGATTACTATTGTCATTTCATAAGGAATTCGCTAAAACGTTCAGATAGTTAAAAATGTTCCTTAAGGTCTGATGTTAAAAAAAAATTATTAACCTACTCTATAAATTTAATGACGAATACATTTTTTGTAATAAATTTTTAAGGGTATTTCATAGCTCAAGTAGTTGACAACAAAATAACTTCTTAAAGGATTTGGACAGTTTCGTTTTGAAACAATTGATGTTCTAAAAAGGACAACCTATATGAGGCTCAGCTAGGACTAGGCTAGGACAATCTTATACTGAGTTGCATTACAATTGTCATGGGCGGGGGTCGTCATTTAACACCAGGTGGGCCCTCAGATAGTTCCGTCATTTACTCACATAAAAAAAGTTGGGCATTCAGCTTGTCATTTCACAAGATTGTCAAGTAGTATAAACAGAAAAAAAAAATTATGCAGACTAGTAAGATGCGATGCTTGGTGGTATCTTTGTAGTCGGAAGCAAGTGGAAAACTGGATATGCGAAACTCGACACCAGTACCTTCCATAGCCGAAGAGAAATACCTGGACCGGTATTGAGCCAATGCCTTGAATAAATGCATGGGAAAATCAATTCCAGAATAATTAATGATTACATAGTTTAGAAGGGTGGTTATTCGAGTTTTGTGGCAATTTTTTAGGATCACAATTATAATTTTAGCCATATATATTTTTTTAAAGTTCCACTTTACTTTTACATGAAATATGACACAAAACTATTTGATTTTGTTTATTACAAGTTCTTGTTATAGTTGCTTACGTTGAAACAATGGTTATCTAAGTATGTATTATAAATAATAAAAATTAAACAAATTATAAAACTTACATATATGGTACAATGAAGTTGTTCGATGTACAATAGAACCGTACAAAAATTATCTTAACCAAAGTGTTCTGCAATGTATGCAATTACTCAAGTTTTGCTAATTATAAGTTTGTTAGATGCCACTGATATATTAAATGTTGGTACAATAACGGCGCCATCTAGTGGGAAAAAGAGCTAAGTGCACAGCGCCACCTAGTATCGAGTACAACAACTGTTTTAAACGCCATCTATCGTAAAATTATGAAATAATATATTCTGATTCCAGTTAAAGCCGGTAGATAGCACTTATATTATGTATCAAATCTAAGTGAAGAAAGAATACCTGGCAAAATACAAAATGAAGGTAGTATATGTATGTATTTACAAAAAAATGTGCTACATGAGCGTTCTTTCAGATAACTAGTACTCATAGTACAAGCTATGTTTATTAGATTGCGCTGTGTATAATGTCGATATTTTTTTTCTACCGCAACTATTTTTTTAAATCCTTCTGTTTCAGAATTCATTGAAATGGTTAAGATTGTATTTGTTTCGTTCTTGTTGCAACATTATTTCGTTGAGCGATTAATAATTTCCAATATACTAAAAGCTCAAAATTATATAGGACACCGTATTGGTACATATCGCGTAATCGTGAAATCGTCGAAGATCGATCTCGACAAACTCAGTTTGTTGCGCAAGCGCAGGATAAAGTTGATTTGTCATGTTTACAATGCATTTGCAGCTTAACGTGTTGCTGTTCATTGCATTGTAAATATACTCCATCCTCTTGTTAGGGCCACGATATTGGTGATACTAATAACATTTGAATTAGCAAACTGGAAATTGTACATTTACAAATAAATGTATTCATTTGGACATGAACATCCAAATAAGACAATATGGATCACTGGGAATTCTAAAAGTAATTATAATTTTGATAACTATGATTAAGATATCGCAGTATATACCACTAATCATTCGAAAGAGAGAGATATCAATATAAGGCTACAAGCTTTGTTACGAACAAGTTTTGGCAGCAGAAGACAAACAGTGTTTAAACTTTGTCGGGGTAACTGTATTCTGATTTGAAATTTATAGGTCCCGGGGGGCTATTCTATTAAGTCAATTTTGAACGTTTTATATATCATGAAATGTAAAGCTTCATCTAGTAATTTATGAGTTTATTTTATCATCAGCAATTCAGCATCTTCTCAATTTTTGTCCAACATCTCAATAATTCAAAGGGTTCCTAGCATAGTTGCAGTAACTGAGACGTTCCATCGTCTCATCGTCTCAGGTATGGAGGATGTAGAGGGCGTAGGCCGTAATTGGGTCTTCATATACCAGTTGAAAAGGACCTAAGACTTATTCCAACACAAGGCGAGCCTTCTGCTCGATTCGGCACAATAGTCACATAAATATAACGATCCCGAAGCCTCTCTTGTGCCGTGAAATGTATGTTCATTGTAGAAGTGATGATTCCGCACTGTGGTTCGGGCTGAAGCATTTCATTGCCTCGAGCGTTGAAAGTCTATGCCAGGAAACTGAACACAATACTCAATATACCAAGCTTTCCACAGTGTAAACGTCTATAGTCACAAGCGCTTGCAACGGGTACCCTATTCACTTCAGGGAAATGTCATGAGCATGAGTGTTCGTGGCCTCATATTTAGACAATTGCTAAAAATGATAAGTTCGATGGCTGGGTTTGTCTGTACATAACTTCAATAGGGACCGAAATTGAATGCGTTCTATTGGCGCGCCTTGGCAGTAAAACTGACTTGTTTGACATGAAAGAGCATGAACGCTTTCTTATGCTGTTTTTTCACACCAGCCGGGCGTCCCTTGACGTCCAATTCTATTTTTTTAAGTCTTCGAAAAGAGATGTGAATTCTGTTGTACGTATTTTATATTTTTCTCTCTTTTTTTGTTACCTTCAGTTATTTATTATACGATTTGGAAATTCTTACATTGGTTTTTTTTGATTAATGGAAAAAATGTTTCATGCACGAATACAAAATTGAAAATTGCGTATTTAGCTTTCCTGCAACTTTTGTTTCGCGCGTTGTATATGATGAAAGTATTGAAGACGTTTTTTTTAAATCATTCACTTGTTCTATTAGTGCTTGTGTCAATGATCTCAAGCATGATTGATGGAAATGTGTAGTGCCATTTTCGGATTATTTATTTTGAGGGGAACTTGAAATATTAGTCTTAGAATATTTCGACTTCAATAATATGGAAATGGAGTTTAAAATACTCGTGGGGTTTTTAAATTAATGTCACTGTGCTATTCAAACCCGGGAAGCTGTCGAGCTGTGTCGGCTTTGTAGTCTGCCACCTTAACCCACGGTGCCGTAAAATATATTGAGTATTTATTCCTGGCAATGCCGTTGGCAGTTACACATTGGTGGTTTTAAAGACTAACGGAAATAATTTGTGGTTACAGCTGCGCAATGATATTGTATTGTGGAACTAAATGTATGTTAGAATCTAGCACATTTCTGATTATTCTTTTTTTACAATTACAAGATATGCGCTAACAAATAAATTTCTATATTTCCTTTTATTTTCTTTAAAGTTGATTGTTCGTATTATAATATTTTTGACTAAAGAAACAGAAACAAATTTCCATCGGAATATTTTATCCCAAGATTACTATCGTCTACTTTTGTAAATCATGTTCGCGATAAGAAAGTAATCCTACTCTCTCATAAATACGTAATCTTATCAAAAAATGTTTTCATGAAAGTATTTTTTTTAATAGTTTTTGTTTTTTCATTGAGTATCTGACCCGACAGACGTTGTCCTGTCTTAATTGACATACGAGCTGTCAAACGAGACTTCAGAAATCGCATAGATTAACATACTTTGAGATTCTCTCAATATTTCCAATTTTCCGTACCTGTTTTCCAATTCTTTTTCCATTGTTATAATGTTACGCGATTTGGATAATTATTTTTTAATTTAATACAGTGTAGCTCCGTGTTGATTTATCATTTAATGACACGATGAACGATACAGGAAGAGTTTCCAATAGAGGTCAATTCATTTGTGTCAATCCAACGATAATCACATTATATTAAAATAACTTCATTATGTAAATACAGAGCAGTAAATAATAAGCCATGTATAAAATTATGGTGTTTCAATATGAATGCTGATTGATGGATGACTTACGTCCAAGCCAAGACTGTAGGGACCATAGGAATGTTGTTTTTGTTTTGTTAAATGTCATACAGTTGGTGGTAGCACTGCCTTTTGCGCCGTAGGTCGTGGGATCGATTCCCACCCGGGACAAGCATTTGTGTGACGAACTACATGCATGTTTGTTCTGTGTACCAATAATTAAACATTTCTATTTAAGTATCAACTGAGCTGCGATGCCATTCAGAAACTTATGACAGAACTATATTACAACAGAATTATACTTGCGACAGAATTTTTAAGACCAAATTTGGTGTAACTAGCCACATTAGGGCTCATAATAGGGATTAAATATGCATTGGGTTCGCTATAATCGAAAAAGATTAGGAGGACATTGCTTACGCCATAATCACAAGTTGGATGATTAAATCCCTGTATACTAATATGTCGTACCTTTCTGTTGTTGCTTAGGTACTGTTTAATAGAAGGAAGGCTTTGAGTTGTTGAATAACATGATTCAGATTGTTAAACAACAGTTTGCGTAAGATTTATTTGGTGCATTTGTGTTGAAATACGCTAATGATCAGATGTATAATTATGGTGGAATTTTAATTTGTGATGGATATGAAATATTCTTATGTTTACACAATCATACTGTACACAAGGATTCTGCGTCGCAAGTGGCATGGACAAACACAAGACAAACCCGAGGCACATAAGCTTAGAACGGGAAACACAAATATGAAGCGCTGTAGGAAAATGTTGTGGTAGGTTAAAGCCAATTCAACTCTCATTTGTTGAGAGTTGGCCTATGTCCCTGCAGTGGTGACATCAGAGGCTGATACGAATAAAAATAAATATTAATATGTATGAACGATGTTATCTATCCCGTAATCGCGGATTACTTCATTTTTAAACAAGGTATAATTTTGAGATATTCAGTAACACGATCCATTTTTATAATTTTGTTAAGGAGAAAATGTTGCGAGTTGATTTAGATGCCCATCTGACGTCAAGTGGTCGACTTAGGTCCAGATTACTGGGGTCTTCTCGGGGCCCAGTCGCACTCCATTTCATGCATCTTTGATTTCACCCGCGCACACACCCTTCCACCGGAACACAACAATGCGAGTGCCACTGCTTGCCGGTAGATTACTTGGTATGGAGGCAGTACTTCTCGAACTTTAGCGCCACCTACGGGGTACGTTAGGAACTTAAAGGGTACTTAAATACGTGCGCAAGTAATGGGACCCCCCTAATTGGCCTATTTGAATCAAATAATACTAATTGCAAAACGAAATGATGATTTACTATAACTATAATATTGGAAATTTAAAAGTGATCGTAAATCCTTGAACGAAAGAGTATTGCAGCTTTTGAATGCCAAGGCTTCATTAATCAAATTAATGATAGACTTAAAGATCGTCCATTTTCAATTAAATTTAACTTCCAGTTGAAATTGTTTAGCAACTATTGAAATCATTAGACATTCTATTAAAAAAAAAATATGCTTTCAAGAGACGGAACGAGGTGGGGCCGTCACCTGATGTTAATTGGTCACCGCCGCCCTTAGACAACCGAAATACAATTAAGGCTGAAGTAAACTGAAAATTAAATTGAAGTATGAAGAGATTCAAGTTGCATTCTGTTGAGCCCGTCACCCGAGACGGGGATGTAACGTCTCATGCACCTGTGGATTCACCGGTGCCCACATCCTTCCACCGGACGGAACACAGCAATGCGAGTGCACTACTGTTTGGTGGCAGATACCAGGTGTGGGGGCAGTATTTCTCCGGACGAACTTTACACAAGGTCTACTTCTACAACAAAATCTAGTGTTCATTCTGTTAGTTCTTGAGTCGAGTAGCCTAAAACTTGTAGTCTTTATTTATTTTAGAATTTGCTGTGTTTCTTTTGAAGTAATAAAGTCATCAGTGCATATCTGCGCTTGAACCAGCGACCGCCGATTGAAAGTGCGCGTGTTTACCGCTAGAAACCTTAGCATAAGATTTGTTGATGAGTAAAGACAAGAACATACGTTACCGTGTCTGACAGTATTTACCGACAGAAAGTGAAAAGTTACTTAGTAGTATTACGAATATTCCGTCATACTCATGACATAAGTGATGACATGAGACTCAAGATCATGTGCCCTTTAGGGACATGAAATTTAAAACAAATTTACTCATAAACACTTCACACAGCGTCATCTAGTCGAAAAACTTGTTAAGATCGTACTATGGCGATCAGATACTGATAAAATACTTATATAGTCCTTATTTTGTATATATATAGACCTATAGTCCTTATTATTTAGAAGACCTTCGACTTTGCTTATCCACTGACATAATCGAAAGTGCCATGCTGACATAATCAAACATTAAAAAAAAGGCGAAAGATTTGTACGTTTGTTCACACCCCTATGCATCCATGCAATCCGAGACCGGAGAACAAACTTCATGAATTAATGAATCAATGAACACTTTGCCTATTCCAATAAATAGACTATAATACGCCGAAGGGGCGTGGGGTGTATCCAAAGTATTTCTCCGCGAAAAAAAAGGGTTAATAGCGACTATGCAACGGAGTTAAAAACAACAGCGTAAGTAGGTCGAACAAAGCATATTCTCAACACGTAACACCGGTAACAATGATTGTATTAAGCCGAATTAATGATTCACGATTTCCGTACAGTGCGGACGTAAAATTCGCAGTGTCATAGTAAACAGGTGAGATTGCGGTCAAATACTAACCCAGGTATGTTAATATGGATTATACTTGTTGGTAAGAGCACCACTTGAGAATTCAAGTCATGCTCTTACCAACATCACTTGAATAATCATAATCGACTGGACCGATTTGGCATTGTTCTCTTCCGTGCCAGCCTCTAATGTTCCCTCTGCAGGGACACCAGCCTACTCTCGATAATTGAGAGTGAATGGGCTCAGATCTACCACGGGAGAACAATCTGGATTGGTAGATGTCACATTTCGTCGAATTTTTGGTTCTAAGACATGCCGGTTTCCTCACGATATTTTCCGTCACCGTTTCGAAAACGTGGTATTAAGCACATAAATTTTTGTAGAAAAATAACTCATTGGTACACGTCTGGGTTTGTCTCTTACGTCAAGTTATTCCCAAACCTATTTCTATGGGATTTTTGCTCTAATAATTGTGATATTGTGAATCAAGACGACAACTACTACTATAAACTAGTAAATAAATCTTAACTTATATATGTAAACATATTTTTTTTATTTATAAATGAGAAAGTAACTTTGTTTGTTACGCTTTCGCGCCAAAGCCGCCGAATCGATTGTGATGAATTTTAATATAGAGATAGATGGGACCCTGGAGACGGTTATAGGCTAATTTTTCTCGCAAAAACTTATAGGGTGAGGGGAGGGGTAAACTTTGTATAAAAATCAACATTAACGCGAGGGAAATCGCGGGTAAAAGGTAGTAGAAGAATAAAGCCAAGTGCGATTCGTACTAGCGCTATGGGTTCCCTACTACCATAATTGTATTATATATAAATAAGCTCATATCTTAAAAACATCTGTCATATTAATTCATATAATGTGGTACATTTTTTTTGTAATTTTAATGATTTTGAAATGCGTATCTACAACTTATAATATAAAATTAAAACCTCTAAAAGTACGAGTGCTCGCATTACTGTTTATTTTATTTAAAAAAAGTGCCGATATTCTTTGAAGAAAATGGCTGTGACATACATACAGGACGTAACTGTTTTCCGTTTTTCCGTTTGGCTACTGAACCTTAAAAAAATCTGGTACCTACGCAATTTGTGCAGGTATTATGTATTGGACCATTTGTCTCATAAATTGGCTTACTGTTCCAATGTGGGTCAGAAAACATTGGAAGTGCTTATGAGTTTTTGTTACGTACATTCTGTGTGCTCTGTGGTTATGAAATAATACATAGTATCTAGTCTTGTTTTAGGTGAAATTTATGTGACATTAGACGGGTTTTTTTAATAGAATGTTGTGACAGATACGAGCGGATGGTCCGTAGGACACAGCTCCGCTGTAAAGTAGCTCTGCCTGGGTTCGATTCCCGCTCAAGTCGAGCATTTGTGACACGAACGTAGATGATTGTTCTGTGTCTGGGTGTTAAATGTTGAAAAAGTACTATTTCAATATTCTTTCAGTAATTTAATTCTCATAGTTCAAGCTATGCTTAGTATGGGGCAAGATGGCGTTGTGTACAATGTCCAAAACAATACCAATATTGTCTGGGTAGGAAAGGAAGATGTTGCATTTGAAAAACTACATGTCTTCAGACTTCCAACTTCATACAATTAAAAAGTTTCGTCAAGTTCGCAAAATATACAACATTCCGTTCTGAATTTGTGAAATTTAAGTTTGAGTTATGTCTAATTACTGATGTGCTTGTTGCTCTTAAAGACATGGTTTGATTTAAGCGTAAACTGATTTATGGCAGATGGTTTAAGACACGCTTGGTGGAAATCGGCCGAGCCGCTTTCGGTGTCATTAGCTCTGATTATATTTTTACGTCTAATAAAATCTCCAGTTTGTGGCTGAAAAGTTATTTATCTCATGATGTGTATGATGACGAATAGCTTTGTAAGTATGATAAAAAAGTCGGGGATTTTTAAATTTTGTAATTAAAACTTGTGCAGTTTTTAATTGGTGTTTACTACAAACACGCCTTCGAATGTTTCTCTCAGGTACATTATATTTCGATTTCATAAATGTTGTTAGTTAAATATTATAATTTAAATGTGCTATGAATGGGATAGTGCCATTATCTGCATCTCTTAATTGGGCATCTCGGCAGAGTATCTTTTCTTATATTTCCACCGCCGAATAGAAATGATGTAATTTTCTAGTAAAATATCACCTCTCTTTAAAAATTAACAGTTATATTGTAACTGGATTTTATCCTGCTTAAACCAAGATAGCCTGTTAAAAATAAAAAAGTCACATATAAAATTAATGTTTAAGAAAAATACCGTTTTATTATGTAAACATGCCCCGAATTCATTTGGTAATAAAATCTGTATTTGAATATAATTTGTTAGTACTATTTATTCTCCATTATCTAAAAACCATGACCGTAATAAAATCATCACCATAATGGATAATCAGATACATTTTGGTAACAGTAAATCTCTCTCCAGATTTCAGAAGTGCTGTATAAATGAAGATTGCTTACCGAATAAATCTCTAGTGCACTTTCGAAGAATCCTCAATATTGTGACTGAACTAACAGACAATCCACATTGTTTGGTTTCACGGAATGAAAACGAGAGTGCTCTTGCGTCGTTGGCGCGCGCTTCGAGACCACTGCGCGTGCGCACCCGCCGTCACCGCGACTCCTTCCCTTGGGCCTTAACCTGGTGTTACATCTGCCAATAACTGAATTTGTTTACATTTGTTTGATATTTTAGTAGGGGATTTCTTTTAAACAACGATTATTGAGTTAATACGGCACATGTTTAATGGCAGGCTTTATAACCCGGAAGGTACTTAGTGTTGGAGCGTTGGCCACTTAATAAGGCCAGTGCCATCATCTTTAGCTTGAGTTTTGCAGCCATCTTTAAACGCTCAATAGTTAAGTTTCACGTACCACTGGTTTTAAATCAACTTATTAAGCTAATATCAGTGTGATGCTGACTTAACTTTTGCGTGGTAACAATGATTGATGCAAGTGTCCGAAATTAATTGTATCGTTATATTTTTTGATTGGTTACATTAGTGAGCTTTGTGATTAAATGATTAGTAGTTTGTTAACCTGGATTTCAAAATATCAGTACGCGGAGTCTACCTGTGATTGAATAAAAATCATACTTACATTACAAAGGCGAAAGTTTGTATGTATATACAGGTCGGTATAGGATGACTGTCCAATTAATCTGAAATTTGAAATGTGACAAAACAATGCCATATAGGTTATAACATACGGATCCGTAGTTCCGCTTACTTAAAAGCTTTTATTTATACATACAAGATGTATGTATGTATGTTTGTCCGGCTGGAATCTTGCAACTGAATTTTAAATCAGTTATCTTAAAACGATTTAGCTGAAATTTGGTATACACGCTTATTTTGGATGACAATGCATGCTTAGCTATATGACGTCATTTAGCTGAAATTTGGTATACACGCTTATTTTGGATGACAATGCATGCTTAGCTATATGACGTCATTTAGCTGAAATTTGGTATACACGCTTATTTTGGATGACAATGCATGCTTAGCTATATGACGTCATTTAGCTGAAATTTGGTATACACGCTTATTTTGGATGACAATGCATGCTTAGCTATATGACGTCATTCTAATTCCAATATGGCGGATCATCCAAGATTGCGGACTATTTATTTTTCTGCACTACCACAGTATGGGTACCAAATGAAAAGGCTTGCTGAGGAGAACACGAAAACTAATACAATGTCACATTAAATCCAAAATATGGCGGACTGTCCAAGATGTGTACTATAAATCCAATATGACGGGACCTTAAAGATAGCGAAACATGTTTTCTGGTTTTCTGAAGTCATTCAAAACGCTTGTTTTTATCCCGGCTGGATCAAACAACAAACACACGACTTTCCGAAAACGTGAAGTAACTTTTTTCTCAATCACATGCGCATGAGACGTAACATCCCCGTCTCGGGTGACGGGCGCAACAGGGTGCGACTTCGGTCTTCTCATACTTCGGTCGGGGAGGACCTAAGTAGTATTACTGTTGTTATGGGCGGAGGTGACCACTGAACATTAGGGCCTTCAGCTCGTCCCGTCATTTAAGTGACATAAAAAAAAAATGCATTTTTAAATGCGGATTACGCCGCGGCGCGCAGCTAGTAAACATTTATAAATTAGCGACGGGGAATGCAATCACGCCGAGCTACATAATTGAGACCGGCCGGTGGATGCCGTACACAACATCTACCAGCAATCGCATTCGAATCGCAAAATTACACATAATATATTAGTTTTTCAAATATTTCCTGTATCACAAACAGGAGTCTTATAGAAAGTGTAATTATTCGTTTGGAAGTGATATTGATCATGTGCGTACGTTGTATAAACAGATTGTATCTGATCTGGTTGTGTTGTTCACAGGGAAAGTCTGTCCGTACGGCTGTATGTTGTTCTATATTTATGGAATTTTGTTGTTGGTTGGATATCAATTTAAACATTTTTATTTACTGCACTGTCAAGTGAGCTGATGAAAATGGTTTTTCTGATGTTTCATTGACGGTAAGTGCAATACCTACAGTTTTTCTTTTAACATTTTTGATATATGTGTTCTTATTTACCCGTCTGCGTCAGAAGGATGGTTATGTTTTTCGAGTGTATGTATGTTTATTTCTTTGGGACGCTCGTTGTATGGTTCTTAATTATGAAATTGACTGGTCATGAAAAATATAACGGCCGATTTTTGGCGCCAAATCAAATCTTCTCAAAGTTGTTTTTCTTCAAAGCTTATCGAGTGCGTTATAAAATTACAAATGACTTAAAAAAACACATACAACTTATATGTTTACATGTAATTTGGATTTCTTCATGATCATTTTTCATGTTTGTTTTTCAGGAATATTTAAGTTTTCCGTGGGGATTTTAATTTTTCAATAAATGTTAAATCATATCGTGTGTCTATTATAGTCTATATAGTTCATAATGTGGATATAATTTCCAGGACATTTATGAATATTATATAATAGTTGTTTATCATAAGTGTTCTTTAGTTGAGAGTACTCCCAACTAGTACTAGTACTAGTTTAAAAAATAAATAAAAAATATTTCTCAATATGAGAGAAAAAAATCCTATTTCTCTTGAAATTTGACATTTATACGGAGTTAGCTGTGAGGTGAGAGTGCAGATGAGATAGTTCCGAATGTAACATTAACAATAACAAGATTATAAATGAATGTATCCAACATTTGAGAGGCGTAAAATTGGAATAAAGAAAAGTAGAGAAACAATAAGCGGCGTCGTATGAAACAATACACTTCAATTTAATGATTGCGTGAGAAACGGTCCTTATCATGCCGCTTCACGCCTGTAAAATTTATTGTTTAATGAAACTTGTTATCATGAGTTACAAAAACGAACTTTCTTTATGCTATGTTTGACTTAAACTTACTGTTGATGGATTCTGTCTGTACATGCGCAAACATTGTGAACTGTTATTAGGCAATGGATATCGCATCATCATCCTATTCTAGTCCACCGTTGGATGTAGAACTTTCCTAGTAAGCCTCTGAGGCTAAATGGGACAATTGATATTGTATCATTAAGTAAACAGTTGAAGAATGAACCTATCTTAGCTCAGATGGTAGTGATGTTTTGTGGGTTAGAGGAGTCTACTTCATATTGAGTTTGAGCTCCGGTGAAAAAAACGTGAGGAAATCATAGCTTGGCAAAATGCCTCGATTGCTGTCTACCCTCATTATGAAAAACTGCAAGTAAGTGGTTAAAAGTGAGTTTTGACAACCTCACCTAGAGGCAGTTCCAAAAATATTTCGAATATCAGCTATCGTAATTGTTATAAATATAAATTTTGTTTCAGGTAATGTACTCCCGGAACTGAAAGGGAAAGTAAGAGAAATCATCTGTTGTAAGTACAGTTTAAGCCATGATAGCTAATGTCATATAATCTTTTACAAATCAATAAATGACACAAAAGAATACTAAGTAATTGTTCATTAATATATAACTGTTATTTTAATTTAATATTTCATCCTGTAATTGGAAATACGAATCGTGGAAAGAGTGAAAGTACGACTCGATCGTTAGCTGCTATCACTGTCATGAAACTGGAAATAATCTAATGCGTAGTGTGTCGATTTGACAATATGAAAACTAGATTTAGATTAACACGATGAACACACACTGTATTAAAACATTTTAATTATTTTGCTACATTATTCATAGACTCAGAGTTAATAGAGAATTATCAAAAACTGCTACACCATAAAACAAGAATATAAAATGTTGCCTTGTGTTGTTGCCTCATGATGCTTCCAATTATGGGGAAAAAAAAATTCAAATACTATTATAGTTTCAGTCCAATATATAGCAATTCATATTCTTCAGGTCATCCGTAATCAAATTTCAGCTGTCTCCAATCAAATAAATATTCATTAAATAAATTATGCATATTTAAACTCATCGTCGTAAAAAACTTTAACGCACAAACGGCATAAATAAGATTCAAGTCTTCATAGTCTTCATCGTATAGCGTCGACACTCTAAATATAACGTCTCATGCGCATTTAATTTTACTGGCACTCATACATCGGAACGGTGTGGTGGCAGTACTTCTCCCGACGAACTTGCCACAAGTTCTACTGCTACTTTATGTTGCTCTTTTCACGCCACCCGGGGGACACGTGTAGGGTTTCTAAGGGTAGTAACCGACAGACGCGGGAAACATGGTCCCCCAAAAATACGCAACATAGATTGTTGCGTATTTTTGTAAATTCAATTCAATTTATTTATTTCAGACTCATGTCAATATTGATATATTACATTAATTATTATTCAAGACATTCGGAAGAAAACTAAATAAATTATCAAATTAAATTACAATTAAACATATTATGGAATTAAATATATTATAAGAATTAGAATTAATAAATTAATAAACCCTTTTCATATTTTTACTCAGTAGTTCTCCAATGCATAGTTTCGACATGTTCACGGAGCGCAGACGATTAATGAGAAAGATCTAACAGATTTCGTTGTACATACATTATGTAATTCGACTTCCCGTTTAGTATAAAATTTAATAACACTTACGGAAATTTATTACAGACATAAACTGAAACGTTGTAATGAATATAAACGGGGATGTAAAGTTGCGTAGATATTATTATAATTAATGTTTAATGTTTACTATATTACGGTCATGAAACACGGCTATTTAAATATATGTTAGTGTAAACATATTACCGTACATTACTATATTAACATATTACCATACACCAGCTTCTAATGTTCCCTCTGCAGGGACATAGGCATACTCTTGAGAAGCGAGACTGAATGGGTGGGAATCTACCGCGACAGTTCAATCCCTTGGGAGACACCTCTTTCAGACAGTTTGGAAACCAAAGAGTCGAAGTTGTGTTCTGTTTCTTTTGGTAGTAGGCACAAATGTAAACTCATGTTAATAGGTCTACTTTTAATATCATTGTATTGTACATTATTTTATATACTTTTGTATTTGCAAATTAGATTTCGCGGACCGAGTAAAAGAATTCTCCAGGATCCCATTTTCAATCCCTTAAAAACCTATAGTAGTGCACTCGCGTTGTACCGGTGGAAGTGTGAGGGTGTCGGTGAAATCATAGACGTAACGTCCTCGTTTCAAGTGACGAGTGCCGGGTCGCACCCCGTCATAGATCGGTCGGGGCGTACCTAAGTCGTACGGCCGGAGGTAACCACTTAACTTCAGGTAGGCATTCAGCTCGTCCTGCCACTGTTGTTACAAGAAAATAAAAAACCAAAAAAAGCACTAACACTCGTAAATAAATAATGCCGAAAAAACTTCAAGTTTATTTGACTAGCTAGCTGCGACCCGCGGTGTTACCGACCTTTAAATACTCGTCATGAGACGATGGGAAAAATTGCCAAAAGTTTCTTTTTGCGAATCACTAAAAAAATTACTTCACTTGTTTAGATACAAAGTAGCCTATCCAGAGTATGAGCTCCTTCGAACCAAATTTCACCCAAATCCATTCAGCTGTTGACGCATGTAGAAGTAACAAACATACATACAAACTTTCGCGTGTTTATAATTAGTGTGATATCTGCCATAATAAGACATATCCTGTGAAATTTCCAGTCCACTACAGGTTATAGCTCAAAAGATTAGAAAGTATTTAGAACTAACAGAAAGACAGACGTTGGCCTAGTAATAGGTTATTTATTACTGTACGGAATACAAAAAAATAGAAGATTTCAAAATAAGAGCCTCCGAGGCTGTACGTTTTCTACCATTACGTCAAGATATTGATAACAGAATGAGGCAGGAAGTGGTATCGCATTGTTGATGGTCCTGTCACTCTGAGCCGTCAAGATAGAACGTTTGGTGTGCCTGTTATTTCCCGGGCCAACATGTATATCGCGGTTGGTCTGAGCAGGGGTGTGGTTGGCATAGTTTCGGTTTACATAACGCCTCATAACTGTAATTAGCAGCTACAACTATTACAAACTTCCTCTTCACATTGGATCTGACCTAACTCTAAGAAAGCCGGGCCATTATTTTAGCAAGTAACCATGACTAATGTTATTTCATGTTGCAATGATGTAACATCATCTAAAACCTTTGTTAAGCTTCCTCTCAAGAGTACGCTTCTCATAATCTTCATTATTAGGCTATTAACAGATTGATAGGTTTGATGATTTGACCTGCTTCTTGCTGGGCCGATTTTGATAAGAAAACAATCGGACGGCTTCGTAGGTAAGGTGATAGTTTACCTGCCTTCAAAGCGAGGGATCCCACGTTCAATCCTCGACCGGGGCTAACTTTGTGGCAAGCATTAAGCTCATTCTCTGGTCTTGCTTTTGTGGCTTCAACTTTATACATTAGTTCAATATCCAGTTTTTCGTGTCACAAACTTCTTGATTAGAAGCCTATATCTTGACAGTATTGACATTTTGATTATTTTTTTATTGTGTTTGTTATTGTCAGGAAAAGGTTCAAGGAAGAAAAAAATAAGAAAGATGCGCAGAAATTTTCCGGAAAACCGCGAAAATCACCGCGGGGCGCAGCTAGTTATAATTATGTTTAGATTGAGCTGCAACTCAAAGGTTGCTTATTGCGTTACGTACAACGCCACTACCGCTGTACGCTCCCTGCTTTCGCCCGCCTCGTGTTGTTTGCCAAACAGTCGATTTAAAGTTCAATTCAATCGACATTTATTTAGGCGTCGGAGTTCCGTCACGTGGACAATCATTTCTTACAATATTGTAATACTTCACAAGACAGCTATTTTCTTATGCATTTCCGTAATACATCATCATGTCAAACTTTGAGAGTAGCACATGGGTTTGTTGTGTAATATTGACCTCAATGCAAAGGTAGTAAGATGTTATTAACTACGTTTATTGAACTTTAATATGATATCTTCAAGCTAGAAACTATAGTTAAGTGTATTTTCTATACTTATTTTGTACATATTGTGTATAATTTTCGAGTTCCATAATCAAAGGGTAACCATATTACTAACCCTACACCTTCGAAAAAACAAAATTGTCTGTCTGTTTGTCATTTATTAACAATTTATCACAGAATAAAAATAACTTCATTCAACCATATTGAATAACTTTCCAAGAAAGTTCTATGAACTCTTTTGTTTAAGAACAACTCCATCTAGCGGGTAATTGGTGAAAGAAATTGGAACGAATTTTTATTCTTCTGGTACGAGTAGATGGAGAAAAGAGAAAAAAACCATCCATTTGTTATTTCAATTCCAATACAGAGTTAGACAAACAGCCATTACATATATATCGCTTTATAAATGTCTATATTATTATGCTAGTCCAAGCACTATAATTTAGCTGTATAGATGGATGCGTGGGTTGGTTGTTTCTTGTAAGACGTGACGAGCTCAGTTAGTATGAGTGAACGACGATAGATGTCGCTAGCCAAGAAAAGTATGTATAAATAGTAGATAAAATTTTGACGAATATTAAATATTCGTCACAGTCTATTTATTTTCTTTTCAAAAGAAGAGGTAAATTCTTTTTTTATTTGATAGGATATACTTTCCGATTGGTCCCATAGAAATTTCATCAAAACCAGTATAATAGTTTGGGTTTTAATAAAAAAAATATGTTATTCAAGTAAACTTTTTTCTTCGTCTATTGTAGACCGATTTGGAATATTTCTTATAAAATGGTAGGGTGTACCTAACGGTGGGATGAATATACTGAAGTCGGATCTTCGATTATTTAATATTTTAGTATATATTTTGTGACTTTCTAGAGTATGTTGACCTAGTTGTCTGAACATAATCTTGCTGGTTCAAATTTGCGGTACAGACGTGCTCAAATTAGTATTTCAGGTGAAAAAAAAGTGTACTTTCGTTATTCTTAAAACTGTGAAGGAAAGCAACTTGATCTTGAAACCATTTTTCTCATTGTGACAGTTCCTTCACTTGCATGTTATGAAATGAATAAAAATGCTGCCGGACTGGAAAGAACCGGACCCATGACGGCCTACTCAAAATCATAAAAACTTTGAAGGCACACTTTTTTTAAATTTTTATTTATACCACTTAGGTGGCAAACAAGCATACGGCCCACCTGATGGTAAGCGGTTACCATAGCCTATGGACGTTTGCAATACCAGAGGTATCACTCACGCGTTGCCGACCCTTTAAATATTTTAAAACGCCCCTTTTGAAGGACCTCATGCTGTAGTCTCCAGGGAAAGCCTTGGCAGGGAGACACTGCCAAGAGCCTTGTTTAGGTACGCTAAACTATCGTAGATAATTATAATAGTTTACGCTATCCTTCGTCATAGGCTTTGGTTTTACTATTGTAATGGCCATAAGGCCGCACTGCAGTAACTGACAGTCACAGACATTACTTCTCGGCCTCACCTCACCGACATGACTTAACGACTAGTAAAGCCGTGATCGACACTTAAGTGCCCTCCGGGGCACGGAACCTGCACCTAGCGAGCGAGTCAGCTGGAGTTACACTAACTTACTAAGTAACACTTCTTCTCTTAGCGTCTGTGGCTTTGTTGTAAAAGTTTAGTGAAAAGGCAAGTGTTGCCATTAAATTAAATTTATATTTGTTTCTACTCACATTGCTATATTTATAATTACGGATAAAATAATTTTGCTAAACATGTTACCACATAAATGTTTATTTACAATCATTTACTTAATAATATTTCACTATATAACATTTTGTCCATTTTACCATTAAAAATAAAAAAAATATATAGTTCTATTTGTGATTATAATGGGTTCTTAACAATCCGAATTATAGTAAATATGCTTATTGATGTACGGGTGATAGTTCGGAATTCTATGACATTTTAAATGTTATGTTTAATTACTATTATAAAATATAACTTTAGAACGTGGACTAGATTCGTAACGGTAACATAAAATGACAAAGTGTTCCACACCATATTCATCCTCCTCCTAGTTTGGACCCTCGATGTTAACGATCGTGACTGCTGCGGTCTGTGGCTTGTATTGCCACATTCACCGGTATGTGTAGTGGTTATACCACCTGGTGTGACCATCGTTTAGGGCTCCGTCATCTGGGTATTTTACCTTCTACCATATCCATAACCTATCAGAATAAAATCTGTTATTTGCGAACACTTTTGGTATTACTTATCCTACATAATATGGCTAAACGTTCAGTACCGTCATCTTTTGATCGAGCAAAGCCTCTTTTGACTATTTTTAATTCCTATTATTTCACTTTCTGAGCAATTTTTGGACCTTTTTCTCCGTTTCTTAGGGAGCCATGTTTCTTTTATCATATCGGCACCCTTTTCAGCTATCATTATAACTGGAGCATTGATATTCCCATTGGTGATTGCAGGCATTATGCTTGCATCTATCACGCGAAGTCCTTCAATTCCATAAACCTTGAGTGTTGGGTCTACCACAGCCATCGGATCATTAGAAGGTCCCATCTTAGCTGTGCCAGATAAATGGTATATAGTCATTGTATACTGACGAATGAAGCAATCCCAATACTCGTCTGTGTACAGCGGCAGATGCTTGCAATTCGGTACAGGCTTAGCGTGAAATCTGGCGCCCAATCTTTTCATAGCTGTTGTTTCCCCAACTGCTACTGCTGCTTTTACTCCTTCTCTCAATACTCCAACATCGTCGGGATGTGTAAGATAGTTGTGAACCATTATTGGATAATCTAATGCGTTTTTAGAACGTAATTTTATAAACCCACGACTCTTCGGTCTGAGCATCATGGGAAATACTCCAAAGACGTCCTGGTTGTTTATTTCAGAAAACACTTCGTTGTAAAATTCATCTGTCAATCCGTGCGCTTTTTTTACTTGTGTGCCACCATCTGATGGAGTCGATGCAGACGTCAACATAAATTCTATATCGGGCCAGTCGACAGAAGCATTGGCGTACTTTGTATTGATAAATGCGACAACCTCCAAACCAATACTCGATGTTAGTGGCCCATCTTCAGACACGGCGTATCTCAATGCTGAGTTTATATTAACGAGCCTGTTCATAACTAAACTCACAGGAAAATCAAGGCGGAACACGATGCCACCAACGGCGATATGATCTTGCAAGTTTTTGCCGACACCGGGCGAGTCATGTATTACGTCTATTCCTACTTCCTTCAAGTGTTCAGCTGGACCAACGCCTGAAAGCAGAAGCAACTGGGGAGACCCGATTGCGCCTGCAGCTAGGATCACTTCTTGTTTAGCGTAAACGACTTGCTTTTGACCATCTCTTAATAATTCTACTCCATAAGCTCTTTTGCTATTCTTGTCAATTAATACCTTAGTGACATGTGAAAAAAGAGCTACGTGTAGATTCTGGCGTAGACGTACAGGTCTTAGAAAGGCTTTAGCGGTTGAGCACCTCGTACCTCTTCTCATGGTAAATTGATACCAAGCGTATCCTGTTTGTTTTACGCCATTAACATCGCGAAAGTCATAGCCCATCTCTTCGCCAGCTTGGATAAGCGCTGCTCCAATCGGTGTGTTGTAAGGTGCATCTTGTACGGTCAAATATCCGCCTGTAACAGTTAGTGAAAACACTAGATGACCACATAATTATTTTTTATTTTTGTGTTATTTCCGTGACGGAACGAGCTGGCGGTCCACCTGATATAAGGTTGTTACCACCGCCTTCAATAACAGCAATAGGACTCTGATCCTCCAGTAACTCAGGTCCAGTGGCTCCATAGCTCAGTTGGTAGTTGCTATGCTTAGTTTGAGGCCAGATGGAGCCGTGTGAAATATGTCCGTGAATATTTAATTATTTAATTAGATACGAAAAGGTGCTCATCAAGCATCTTTTTGTACTATACGTCAGATTAATAGAGTTAAGGCTAGTGAGTGTTTTACGGTGTGCTAACGGGTGGTTATTATATATTTTTAACATTGTTGATTTTTCTAAAAGCTCTCGACCAATTTGGATAAAATTTAAACGGGACCTGGGAAGTATACCCTGTGAAACAAGAAAATAATATTCCAAATCGGTTCAGCTGTCTTTGAGTAATCGCGTAACATACATACATTCGAACCGAGAACCTCCTTTTTTGAAGTCGGTTAAATATAGAAAACGCGACGTATGGTTTTGGAAACATAAATATACGAGACGCATTTTATTTAAGTTACCGACTTGGATATTACCTGTTGCATGATGCCTTTTGTCTTTAGCCAAGTAGGGGTTTCTTTGATCTTCTGACTTCTTGAAGTAAGGCAATATGTCCTCATATCCCCATCCTGGGTTGCCGAAGGATTCCCATTGGTCGAAATCTCGTTTGTTTCCTCTGATGTAGAGCATGGTGTTGAGGACTGAAGACCCGCCGAGGACCTTGCCTTTAGTCCAACTGCAGCGTTTGTCGATCATGGCCTGGCAGGCAGTGTCCTGCGGTTGAGTGCTGGAAATATTGAGAACATACATTACACAAAAATATTTTTTAATTTAAATCCCGTTTTAGTTAATGGTATAGGCGAGGTAAGTAACTATGCGGTCGAAGATGGAACGCTTGGTCTAGATCCCTCGCTTTCTGGGCTACAACGAACATCATGCTGAACACCACACGAATAATTAACTTTGTTTAGTGATTCGTATATCTCGAAGGTATGGTACCTTCGAGATATACGTATTAGAAGTAATTAGTTGAAAGTAGAAATTCTAAACATACTATTGGGTAACAACTTTAAAGCAAAAGCGTTTTTTGCCTTTACGATATGACAGTTTGCAAGCCTAAATACTAACTTGGTGGTAATATTGAGAAATAATTCATAAGGCCGATGTGTCATTATAAAATATGCATTGTACGAACTTCTTTGTGTTAAATTGCTTCATTCGGTTTTAAGCCTTTAAATACGAGTTCAAATGGCAACGGTTTTTTCACAACAGAGTTATTAGTGTCATCCTCAATGTGCAAGTTAAATGATTACCTAATGTCACTACTTATATATGGCATGGAAACTATCAGATAAACCACGACCCTCTCGATATGGGATGGATAAAAAATCATGGCGATTCGGCTACGAAAACATTCCTAAGACATCGGTGTGACATGGAACTAGAAATTAGCTGGTTTGTTTTATTTGATATCTATGAATTCAGGCTATACTATAATAAACTGGAATAAACTGGAAAAGCCAATATAACAAAGACCCTGCTTGGACTCCAGGAAGATTTATATTTTGAATTTATGTTGCTTGAGCCCAGTCCCCTCTACAATAGTGTGCGGAATGATTGCATTAACGAAGAACTAACGTGAAAGTAAACTTACCGATATTTCCAGTCAAGTTTGCTTTTGTGCAAATACAAGGACAGCAGTGGTACATCACTGATATCCGTTTCATGACCGCCTGCTTCCAAAAGCAGAACATTCCATCCCTCAATTTCTGATAGTCTGTTCGCTAGCACTGACCCTGCCGAACCTCCTCCAACGACGATGAAGTCATACGTTTCTCTCAAGTACTTTTGGTTGAATGGCCTCTGTTCAGGATCCAGGAGTTCGTAGTTGAAGTAAGCCATGACGGCTAGCATGACCGGAATGAATGTCAGCTTGCTCAGTCCGGCTATTGATAGGGCTGATTTGGCAGCCGCAGACGCCACGGTCAAGATTGCCATTTTCAATCAGTGTTGCATCGTCGGGGTCTGAAATAGAACAAGGAAAAGAGCTATATTGTTCTGTATATCCATATAAAACCTCCACAGTTCAATCATTATATACCAAATGTAGTACAAAAATACCGTTATGAAATTAAACCAAAAATTTGAAGCGAAGAAATAATTTAAAAGACATGGACATATATATACCCGGCCGTTAATATTTCATAACAGTCCTTTTTACAGTCGGGGGCTTGAAATAGTTATCAACACAACTTGTCAAAATTTGCATATCAGGGCGGTGGGGCTACCGAAAATTAGATGTGTGGCAATTTTAGTGATTTTAAAATAAGTAGTTAATTATACATAATATAGCCATATTTAAAATGAGAAAGGAAATGCCCGGTTACTCAGTAAAGTGTTGTGAAATCTGGAGCACGTATTACTTTTTATTAAAAGCATAAGATTTTTGTAAACTAGACAAATGGAGCTGACCTGATGATAAAGTTGGTGGAACTTTGTACTTTACGAAGACATGGTGCGATAGACGTGGTTATGGATGTTTTATAGTAATTTTTTTTTTCTATTCCTGAACCGTATGAACTATATCTCAGAGGATACCCAGTCTCTATTCCTACATCCATCAGTAGCAGTAGAACTTGTGCAAAGTTCGCCCGGAGAAGTTTGCACAAGTTCAACCAGATTACCAGGTGTGGACTACCTCCATACCTGGTAATCTGCAGCAGTAATGCTCGCATTGCTGTGTTCCGGTGGAAGGGTGTGCGTGCCGGTAAAATTACAGGTACATGAGACGTAATGTCCCTGTCTCGGGTGATGGGCGCAGCGGGGTGCTACTTGGGTCTTCTCATACTTCAGTCAGGGAGTACCTAGGTTGCATTGCTGTAAAACAAGCCATGGGAACCAGATTACTGTTATAATATTTATATAGTCCATTGTTGCTGTACATATTAACACTCAAACATAGAAAAAAAAACAAGGTTCGTCAGATAGATGCTTGTCGTGAATTGAACCCACGACCTACAGAACAGTGCAAAAGGCAGAGCGACTATCAATATCACCAGTCAATTAGATTCATGCATCCTCGAAATAAAAAAACGAAACAATTCAAATTGTGATGAACACGTAATTGATGAGTGAAATTCTAAACCAAATTTTAAAATTGGCATCTTGTGTCTATCCATAACATGTTATTATAAAGATTTTACGCTTCCTTGCATATGCATAAAGCACATGATGTTAGGTATCTGTTTGGTCGGGCGTATGGAAGAGTCTCGACTCAAGTCATTATGTAAGAAACAGTTATGCAACTCAGTCACGTGAAGTGTGTCCTCTGTGACAATAACATTATGATCTCTAGAACTGGGTGCTCTGAGCCAGAGATTACAATCAACTGCCTTGGCTATGAAATTTAAACATACAACAAGTATTTAAATAAGATGGTAGTTAAGGAGTCAAGTTGAAGTTAAGTAAGAAAGAGAAAAGAACTCCTGGCCTGTCCAAGTGGAAACATTATGGTTTTATTTCGGACAACATAGATTAGTACACTATTAATGATAAACTATTGTAATAAAGAACATTAAGATATTTATCGCATATCCGGGCCTACTCATATTAAAAGACGGATTTAAACTGTTACTGATAACATTTGATAGATGTTAATGTTAAAATTTAACAATTTATGGATAGCAAATCTTTATAAAACCTTAAGTATTAAAAGCAGTAGACGTGTAAATAACAGTCATAGTCTGATTGACACACTGGTATTGACTGTGTCATACGTGTCATGGTCACAACACACACCGAAACTTGTTCATCACACAGCTTGCAGGGATAAACTTCCCTGGCAAGGGATCGTCCCGGACAACCCTCGGAGCCAGGCTTACTACCCCCCAGTCCCAGACTTAGTCCCGTCAATTAATTTATGAGCCGAGTTGAGTATGCAAACTTTGGCATGTAATTAAACAGTAATTAGAGTTGTTTACCGTCAAGTGTGTGAATTGGGCCGCAAGAGTTGCAGTCAGTCAGGAATTCATTGTTATCGATCGCGCACTAAGTTTTTTTACTAGTTCTGGTAAAGTAACTTTGCTAGACTTTATCTGTGTACAACTAGGTTTTTTTACGCAGGTTTTAGGTTGATTACGCAATTTCTTGGCCTGTTGTAGAAAGATTTGAATAATTATTTTTTTATTTGATAGGGTGGATCTCCGAGCTAGGTATTTCCATTCAAATTTTACGAAGAATGTTCACCCCGAGAAATAAGGGATGAAAGTACAATATTAAGTGGGTTTATTAGAATTTTAAATCAGTCACTTCATTAAAAAAGTAAAAGAAATAGTGTTTTAAGTTAGGTGGCTAGCTGTGTATAGGTGCGTAGGTATATCTGTCTGTTTCTTCGTGACCTCAAACCAATTGTAAAACTATACGGATTTCTCCGTATTTTTCGTATTGTAACGGAACGCATGTTGCTTACCGTTCCCTCACGAAAAGGTCAAAATATTATAAAGATATTTGTATTGTTAGTAGTTTTAGACAATATGGTTGGCCACGCATCCGTCCTAAACACAAACAAAAAATTGTATATATTTGGATCAACATAGCTCAATATTGTGTCGACTTAAGAGTTTCAATATTGTTTAAGTGTTAGCCGATGCCAAAACAAAAATAAGTTTGGCAAATACGACCTTATTTCCATGTGACAGGGGTGCTATTGAAACGGAGGTAAATTAAAACATAAGGATCTAAAGTCCAATGTTTAAAATGCGACTATGCATTAATATTATACAGGGTGGTTCATGGATCTTCTGTGTGAACGTGAATGGTCGCGGGTTCGAGTCCCGTCTTTACTAAAAATATAGTCAAACACTATAATAAAATTAAACAGGTTCGATTCCTGTAATTATAATTATAACAACAGTTATAACAAAATATAAATTAACATAACCATAACAGGTTCGATTCCTGCACTGGACACTAGTACAATAGTTATAATTTAACATTAAATTAAATTCTATCATAACAGGTTCGATTCCTGTAGTTCCTGAATGATAAATTGTGAGTCAATTTATCATTGTTCATACTCATCTATAAAAACTACTACAAGGATGATTTCACAAAATGTTCAGATAGTCACGAGTTCGGATCTCGTACTTTACAAAAGCATTGCTTAATGTTTGTCACTGTACAAAATATAGTGGGTTCGATTCTCCACTCAAATAATTATTAGTTGTAAAACTAGTGGGTTCGATTCCCACACACCAGATGAGTATGTTTCTAAGTCTTCGTAGTTTGAGTTCGATCCTGAAACAAAATCAGCAATTGCTAATATATCGCCGAGTCTTTATATTATTATTCACACTAATATTATAAAAAAATGTATGTATGTATGTATGTGTATGTTTGTTACTCTTTGCGCATAAATGGCTCAAAGGATTTGGATGAAATTTGGTACTTGGATTTATGGTCCAGGAAAGCTGTTAATAACATCACAAATAACACCGTATTATATTCAATAAAGGCAAATACAACGTTACAACGTTAACACACTCATACCTCTGCACTAGGATTCCCTGTGTCGCAGATGGCATGGAAATAAAGTCTGAGTTCGATTTTCATACGTTATTAATATGAAATATTGTGCTAAATTATATTATTTACGATGTTTGTTACACATCTACGCAATTGTTCTTGAAAATAATTTAATCAATAATATTTTCAAGATTAGTTAATAGGTTCGATTCCTATTATCAAATACTTCTCACATCTATAGATTAAGATTAATTAAGTTATAATAAACTAGAAACATTCGATAAGTATTTATATTTGAAACTCTTTCGTTTGGAACACCCTGTCGTCTTTGAGTAGATGTGCGGCCAACTAAGGGACTAATAAAAGCAGCGTGGGAGCATTCAGGAGGAGAGTCGTTTTCTAATCATTGGGCGGAATAGAGCTCCCAAATATAGTATAGAATATTTGAAAATTTTATATTTAATTTGTTTTTAAAAATTTAGTAAACGTTGGCAAGTGTAATTGTAATTTAACTTCAGTGGTTTAGGGAACTCCTATACTCCTCTCACGTGGCGAAGACTACTTCAAGCCCTTTAATGGTTATCTCTGAGTCTGGAGAATCAGCGTGAGCTAATCCTGTGTACAATTACCTACCCCTACCTACACCCTTTCCTGTATATCCTCGTAGTTATTAAATTCAGTGTTTTAGGGACCCTTTTATGTTTTTCAGCATCCCCTCACGTGGTAAAGACTAAGTTCAAGCCTTAATCAACTCTTCTGAGTCTGGAAAGTTGGCGTGAGATGTACCTTTCCATGTACACACACCTTATTCCTTCCCTTTTCCGTCTGTCACCTTAGGTCCTTGGTGTCAGATATCCTGTACCTATTTATATAATTATATATTACACCATTATGGTAGGCTAGGGAGGCATAGTTAGTCCTTCGACGAGACTGCCAATCTCGCATACACATGAATTCAATTTACTCTGTACATTCACGTTTAATTTAAATGTGGAGGAGTGGCAGTAAGTACCACAATTCCTAGATTTCTTTTAACACACTTTACAGCGTTTAAATACACAAAGTAGGTACACTAAAACTAAACGTGCGAAGTAGGAATTAACCAAGTAGGATGATAATTTACAATTTTACATGTAAAGCGTTGAATTATTTGATTACGGAAATCATCTATTTGTTAGATAAGGAATTGAAGAGAATAATCTCGGTATATGTATCGTAAACCATGTGAGTTGAGATATAAATTATACCATTTCTACCTTGATTGAACTGACTTGTAAATATGTTTTAATCACCTTACTGGTAATTATAATTTAGGGGGGGGGGTGTTACAATTTGGTGCCGTTCCCAGGATATATTAAGTCTTAGCAATATTATATTATTTAAAATAAATATCATGAATAACTATTTACATAAAGTTACATATCATTTTAATCAATAATTTACTTCGTTATTATATTCGAACCAGCAATCTTCAGTTATGCTGACGTAAAACTGAAGCACCATGCTGTAGAGGTCCTTAGTTAGTTTCACTCATAATTTTCAAGGAATCATAATTTTGAACCTTATTACGATAGCATAAGATACCTTATAGGATATAATTAAATAATATTTCAGTAGTCGCTGCATTTGTTTATAAAGGAGTACATATTTAAACTAAAACAATCTAGGTAAAGTTTAATTGTAACTCGGGGTTGTTTGTGATATATAGATAGTATTATGATGCGATTTTATCGCACAATTTGTTGACGTGAAAACGGATGGGTATTAAGTCTCATATCTTTAATGTTTATTTGTACTATGATCAATTAATTTTAAAAACTAATAGTCAAAAATTATGAAAAAGGATTATATATATAATAATATAAATATATAATGATTATAAATTCAAATTTGGATAAGATATGTGAAGTCTAAACAATGGGGGGTCGTAATAGTTTATTGTTAATATCATTTTATTTAGCGTAATAAGAAAATCTGATATCAGAATAATGCATTTAGAATTTGAACACGTAGTCTATTTAAACGCTCAAAAAGGAAATATTGTATAACTTCGTAATCTAACGTTATATAAATAGTTTAACAAAGGAAACATCCTAAGCTTAAATAAAGTAAAAATAGTTGTTTTATAGATTATCGAGTAGTTATTGGTTTATAAAAATGGCAACTCACTAAGCTACTAAGTAGCTGTAGTGAAACATACAAGTTACTGTAGTTATATAACGGGGTCGGATATTGTTTGACTTTTTTTGTAAATTGGTAAATAAATTTACTTGAGAATAGTTAGGAAAAGTAAACAAAAACTAAGTACGCCATAAAAATCAATTTTAATGGCATAGTTCGATTTCAAAGTTTTTGCATTCTGAGACAAAGTTAAATTTTTTGGTGCCCAAAGTACTTGTTTCATTTTATTATGGAGCCAAAGCCATATGTCAATATGTCAATATGCCATGTGTCAATGGTTACCTACTTAGTTTACTCGAGGGCCAGTTTGTAAAGATAACAAAAGTTTGACTTATTTATGGGTTGCTCTCAAAATAATCAGAAAAAGCTTAACAAGAACTGAGTAGGCCATAAATATCAATTTAAATGACGCAGTTTCAAGTTAGCATACTCAACATAGTTGAAATTATGGTACCCAAAACACTTGACTCATCATGGGACCAAAGCCACATGTTGATGGTTGTTTATTTAACTTAACTGAGGCTTAGGTTACAAAAAAATAACAAAAGGTTGAATTGTTTATGTAATTGGAACTTTGAGAATTACTCTTTGTAAGAATCTGATTCTCTTTGTTGAACCATAATACATGAGGTGTATTAAATACAATTATGAAACCACTTTCAACTAGAGTTTGCATATTATAAGTTTGTTTGGATTGAACAAAGATCGGTACTATTGTATAGGAGTAATATTTCTGTTTAGTGTATCTGATATCATTGATTAATGATACAGCGTTACGATAGGGTACTAACTTATACTTTATTTAATACTTGTTACCTTTATATATTTGTTTATCTTCTTATACTTTAAATAAATTTACTTATTGTTTATCTTCATTATACTTTAAACAAACCTCGGATAAAAATTAACTTACTGATAAGTTACATTTGAAAAAAAAATATAAACATTATTAATAACTAGTAATCTCCAGTTAGAACTTGGTTTTGAAATACAATAATTTATATTATATAGATTTATAAACTTAATAATATATAGATATTATTCATATTAAATCCGCTTAAAATAATCATTCATCGTTAGTTTCGTTCATTAAAAGTTGAATAATGTCATCATTTAATTCTGAAAAGTAAATAATATTATAGTAAATTACCGACTTACATTTGTATCCAAAAATAAATGTCCATCTCGTCTATAGAAGTTTTTAAATCTAAGTATTTTAGTTATGGTCATAAAAAAGGGGAGAAAGCAGTTTGAGAATATACTTCAAAGGATATACTTTATATTGCATTATAAAAACAAAAGCAAAAGAAACAATAGATCAGTCACATCTGGCAAAGTCTTGGAATTTAAACTTAAAATGGTTGTCCCTATTATTAAACACTGGAGGTCGAAAATATCACACAATAACCATTCCATGTAGAATAAAAAAATCTAGTTTGAGATAGTTCGGTTAATAATATAATCCATTGTTCATATGACCATTGTCGTGCACATGTTTACTCTAGCGTTTACCGCCAGTTAGGATGCCAAATGGTAAATTTATAAAAACTAGTGATATATTATGCGTATGCGCAGATGTTTAAGAGACCAATGTTGTAGAAAGGTCAGGTCGTTTTTTTTTTGGGTTATGGACACGACGTTTTACAAAAACATCAGTTAACATAAAAGTATTAAAGATGGCTTTGCATTATTTCGTATTGGTATTTTTACTCTTAAGGCTCCATATCACCAATTGAATTGAATATCATATATATCTCAGAGATATGCAATTTAAGGGATACAAATTAAGTTACTATATTCCTCAACATATTTTATCTTAGCCTTCCTATAATACTTCGAAATAAATAGACAAGGAGTATTTCACTGATACTTAAATGAAAAAAAACAATATTTCTTTTAGTATAGTCACCCATACAATTAGGAGTTTATTTACGAAATTTACGTAAATGTATTATCAACATTTTGTTTCTTTAGTTGGTTATGAAACTTTTTCAACTTGAAAGATCAATTTATTATATGCGATATTTGTTGTGTGTTAGTATAATTTATATCACGTTAGTGCAATTTTAACTTTTAATAAAATAAGAGAGTGCCTCTAATAACAAAGCTGGAATCACGACATTAGTATTAAATTATCTTGATGATGCGTGCGTTTTAACTGAATAGTGTTTTAACTAGGTTGTGTAAGCAGGGCCCTCTGTTGGTAATTAGAGGCAATGAGAATGCTTCTCGATAGTTACATATGATTTGAGTCGGCGGGCTAAACCTAACAAGAAATAATTGTACCTCACCATTCAATCATACCTAAGATTTAGAACTATATGTTAGAAATGATTGCATAAACTTATTCAATACTTTATTATATTTACCTCTAGTTATCCGTAAATAAGAGATTTTATTTCACACGTTCTTATGATTTGTGAGTTTATATATTGTACATAACATAGTCATTAGTTTAGTAATTATGTTTTAAACATTCTAGTAGAAATTAAAATGAATGATTCGGTTTTGGCCTTTCTATAAGGATCATTAATATTATTATTGACTTGGTAGTAAATGTAAGTAAAAGTAATAACAGTGTTTTCGAAAATTGAAAAAAAAATAATAATAATTGTATTTTAATTATTTTTATCACATTGGAATTCCAATTCCAATAAGATTTAATTTAAACAGTTCGGTTTAAAAGGGTAAAGTCTGTTTGATCACGTCCTCTTTATTTGAGGTTGGTTAAATAAATTATTTAATGGGGGGTCGATAAGTCTACTAAATATTATTACTATTTGATGATTATTATTATTTATTGTGTTGTTGCGATCAAAACATGAAATTAAAATTATTACAAGGACTTAGGAGGTTGTAAAAGTCATTTGTATCAACGGACATACAGAAACAAATACATAAAGAAGTATTAAGAAAATTATATTTGTGATAGTGAATTAATTCACCTGAAATTGGGTATTTTGAGTTGACTCAACATAAAAATAGTAAAAGAAAACTAGCTAAGTACTGGTCTGATAGTCTGCAGACTATAGGATGATGTATCTTAGTGCATGTGGTGTTTGAAGCTCTTGCAATACTTGTATGTGCATGATATGGTGATTGGTAGATTTTATAGGGGCATTGCATGATGAAATGGAATTTCAATTTCAGGATATTATAAAAGAACTACACTACTATTCGGTTGAATCCGGAATGAGTTAGATATTTTTCAATATCTACAAAGGTTCGATCGTGATACTAATAATTGGATCAGTTGATAAAAAAAAACATATTATTTAAAAACGTAAGTTAAAAAATTTAATCATTTATTTATTTTATTATTTTCCAGCTACAGGTTAAGAAATGATTAAATTGTATTATGATATAATATCAGAATAAAGAACAGAACGATGTTTAATTGGTAAAAGGTAACAGTGGAAGGTTTGGTAACAAGGATTGATACAACGACACTAGAAAAGACACTAGAAATGGATTACATTACATTATTATTACTAAGTATGGTAAGTTTCAATGATGTTTTATTTTAAGCGAACTAGCAAATGTCTATTTGTAAAAATTAAATAGAAAAAAAAGAACTTTTATTTTATAAAATTATATATTTTGATATTGAAATATATTCGCTGAATAGTAGGAAGCTCCCTTCGTTGTCTCAATTTTTAAGTTATGATTATCGGGTTAATTGAGTGGCGTGAATCGTTGCGAATGTTGGAGCTATGACTGCATCTGAGTGAATATTATTGTATAAATTCATTTCATTTTATTTTCTTGTTCTTCAGTAAAATCATGGGAGGGCTCTTGTGATCCGATGATATCTTGGGTTGAGACGATTTGCTTTATTCGATTTCATACATACGACACACTTACATGGAACTGTTATGTTGGAGACTTGGTGTTAGGTTAGTGAATCATCAGGAGTTGTCCTGATTTCATGACAGTTCTTACTATACACGAAGCTAAGAGCTAGAAACTGACCCACACTACACATGCTCCGAATTGTGAACTAGTTATTTCACTGGACTTAGTCTAAGTGGGGTGATCTGAATATAGCTTCTCTATGCTGATGTCGCTAAGAAATGTCTGGACTGTGCGGAGTGTTGGGCATGCTCTATCGTACAAAGGTGCGCGTGATACCAATAATTGTCGATCGGTCACCTCAACATGCTAATAGGGCTGCAGGGCCTCACAACCCCTGTCTCTTGCCAGGAGAGACCACTCTTGACAGAGGGATGGAGCTAGCTTCTTTGGGTCATTATAAAGCTTAGTTCCTGGTCCAGTAAATAATGAATTTAGGTTCGGTTTAAAAACACACAGTACATTTTATAATGTATCCAAAATAGGTACACTCACATTCATACACACACTAATATGTTTGAAATCAAATAATGTCAAGTAAGAAGATACGAGCAAAAAAAAAAAAAATAAATAAATAATAATAATTTAAAATAGGATGTTATATATAAGTTACATATTCGTGAGGTTTTGAATGATATAGGAAAATTTCCTTCGGTTCTATAAATTTCCACCTGCGAAAATTTTGGGGGTCGGCTGTAACGGAACGCATGTTGCTTACCGTTCCCTCACGAAAAGGTCAAAATATTATAAAGATATTTGTATTGTTAGTAGTTTTAGACAATATGGTTGGCCACGCATCCGTCCTAAACACAAACAAAAAATTGTATATATTTGGATCAACATAGCTCAATATTGTGTCGACTTAAGAGTTTCAATATTGTTTAAGTGTTAGCCGATGCCAAAACAAAAATAAGTTTGGCAAATACGACCTTATTTCCATGTGACAGGGGTGCTATTGAAACGGAGGTAAATTAAAACATAAGGATCTAAAGTCCAATGTTTAAAATGCGACTATGCATTAATATTATACAGGGTGGTTCATGGATCTTCTGTGTGAACGTGAATGGTCGCGGGTTCGAGTCCCGTCTTTACTAAAAATATAGTCAAACACTATAATAAAATTAAACAGGTTCGATTCCTGTAATTATAATTATAACAACAGTTATAACAAAATATAAATTAACATAACCATAACAGGTTCGATTCCTGCACTGGACACTAGTACAATAGTTATAATTTAACATTAAATTAAATTCTATCATAACAGGTTCGATTCCTGTAGTTCCTGAATGATAAATTGTGAGTCAATTTATCATTGTTCATACTCATCTATAAAAACTACTACAAGGATGATTTCACAAAATGTTCAGATAGTCACGAGTTCGGATCTCGTACTTTACAAAAGCATTGCTTAATGTTTGTCACTGTACAAAATATAGTGGGTTCGATTCTCCACTCAAATAATTATTAGTTGTAAAACTAGTGGGTTCGATTCCCACACACCAGATGAGTATGTTTCTAAGTCTTCGTAGTTTGAGTTCGATCCTGAAACAAAATCAGCAATTGCTAATATATCGCCGAGTCTTTATATTATTATTCACACTAATATTATAAAAAAATGTATGTATGTATGTATGTGTATGTTTGTTACTCTTTGCGCATAAATGGCTCAAAGGATTTGGATGAAATTTGGTACTTGGATTTATGGTCCAGGAAAGCTGTTAATAACATCACAAATAACACCGTATTATATTCAATAAAGGCAAATACAACGTTACAACGTTAACACACTCATACCTCTGCACTAGGATTCCCTGTGTCGCAGATGGCATGGAAATAAAGTCTGAGTTCGATTTTCATACGTTATTAATATGAAATATTGTGCTAAATTATATTATTTACGATGTTTGTTACACATCTACGCAATTGTTCTTGAAAATAATTTAATCAATAATATTTTCAAGATTAGTTAATAGGTTCGATTCCTATTATCAAATACTTCTCACATCTATAGATTAAGATTAATTAAGTTATAATAAACTAGAAACATTCGATAAGTATTTATATTTGAAACTCTTTCGTTTGGAACACCCTGTCGTCTTTGAGTAGATGTGCGGCCAACTAAGGGACTAATAAAAGCAGCGTGGGAGCATTCAGGAGGAGAGTCGTTTTCTAATCATTGGGCGGAATAGAGCTCCCAAATATAGTATAGAATATTTGAAAATTTTATATTTAATTTGTTTTTAAAAATTTAGTAAACGTTGGCAAGTGTAATTGTAATTTAACTTCAGTGGTTTAGGGAACTCCTATACTCCTCTCACGTGGCGAAGACTACTTCAAGCCCTTTAATGGTTATCTCTGAGTCTGGAGAATCAGCGTGAGCTAATCCTGTGTACAATTACCTACCCCTACCTACACCCTTTCCTGTATATCCTCGTAGTTATTAAATTCAGTGTTTTAGGGACCCTTTTATGTTTTTCAGCATCCCCTCACGTGGTAAAGACTAAGTTCAAGCCTTAATCAACTCTTCTGAGTCTGGAAAGTTGGCGTGAGATGTACCTTTCCATGTACACACACCTTATTCCTTCCCTTTTCCGTCTGTCACCTTAGGTCCTTGGTGTCAGATATCCTGTACCTATTTATATAATTATATATTACACCATTATGGTAGGCTAGGGAGGCATAGTTAGTCCTTCGACGAGACTGCCAATCTCGCATACACATGAATTCAATTTACTCTGTACATTCACGTTTAATTTAAATGTGGAGGAGTGGCAGTAAGTACCACAATTCCTAGATTTCTTTTAACACACTTTACAGCGTTTAAATACACAAAGTAGGTACACTAAAACTAAACGTGCGAAGTAGGAATTAACCAAGTAGGATGATAATTTACAATTTTACATGTAAAGCGTTGAATTATTTGATTACGGAAATCATCTATTTGTTAGATAAGGAATTGAAGAGAATAATCTCGGTATATGTATCGTAAACCATGTGAGTTGAGATATAAATTATACCATTTCTACCTTGATTGAACTGACTTGTAAATATGTTTTAATCACCTAAACTGGTAATTATAATGTATTGTATGTACCGAAGGTTGGACGCATAGTCTGATACAGAAATTACAGCATATATTGATAATTGTATTGTTTTGTATATTATTTGGTTAATAGTGTTAAACTTTGAATGTAATTCTCGAATATTATATTAAGAGACAATGTAAGTCTGATATAATGTTGTATTGACCGATAGTGGTCCAGTCAAATAATAAGTCTAATTGAAGACGATACTATGGTTGAGTAAAACTGTGTGGTTTTATAACTCTACTGATTAACTATAACATTTTGTACTTCGGTCAATTTGGGGAAGTATTCCTGTGGCTAATGCTATAGCTGAAATGGTAGCGGGTCACCAATTACGTTGATCGAATGCATTGTAATGTTGATAATATGGTTAAACCGTGAGACATAAGCTGGCTGATCTTATAGCTGAAATGGTAAGGAAGCTTGTAATTATGTTTTACAATCATCTTCTGAATACGTACAGTCTCCACGAATATTTGGTCATGGTATCGATCTAAAGAGACTTGAATTGTTTTAATAAAGAAATAAAACCAGAGATGTGAACATCTACAATTTGGGGAACTAAAATTCCTATTTTAACACTATGACTAATTGTCCAAAATTTTATTGTTTTCTCAGATGAATTTCTCCCTTTTTATAATTAGGAGGGATAAATTTTGTAGAGGGAACGCCGTGGCCTAATAACTTTTATTAGTATACCACGGAAGGGAAGTTAGGTCTAGATGTTGAATTCCTAGACCAGGTTGTCAGGTTGACGTAACTTATAGATCGAAGCGGCGGCGGCGCTTCGATCCTTGGCTTCGGCCGGGCCAAGTCCAGTGGTATACTAATTACTAATTACTAATTACATACTTTTTAATACAGGTTAATAACAATAAAGCTTACTTTCTTAGGACATGATGGTCTTCCTTGTAACTACGATTATCTGAAACTATTCATGGAGCAGGTTATTTAGTTTATTTGTTAGGTAGTCATACAAATACCTAGGTTATGGTTAAATACTAATAATTCGTTATTCTAAAGATCAATTAGGTAGGTAACTAATTTAACTAATTATTTATAAAGTGTTATTACTCTCGTTATAACTACTGAATGAAAATTCACTTATCATGTTAACAGTGAAATAGCATTAATTCAAATGTAATATAATTTAATATAAACTTAGATTATTGGTAGTTACGTCAAGACTTAATACCTAAAAGAAACTGTGGTACTACGGAACCACAATATAGAGTCCTACCAATCACTAGCGATCACAGCCACAGCCACAATTACAGCCATGGCCAAATTAGGTTAAAAATATCACAAACAAACAAAACATTTAACTTAATTTAGGGGGGGGTGTTACAGTATTAAAGCTTTTTGAACTAAGGTTTTGGTGAAAAGCCGTGGAGCCGTTTCGATGGTCATCATTAACACTCTTTAGATGATCTTTCGTCTGAACTTGCAATTTCAACAATATTAAACTAAAGTTCTCTACATAAAAATCAGGAATTTTAAGTATTTGGGAAACGAACTTGTTAAATTAAAGTTTGATGAAAAATAAAATAGAAGCTTGATTTAAAAACCTTCAAAATACTTTCGCCAAAGCAAAGGTGGCGTTACATCGAAGTTTGACTCTCTGTGCATTAGTTGTGGTGACTCAGGTGCGATGTGCTGTAATAATAACATTATGTAAGCACTATTAAATACCCAGTCGATACTTAGTTGCCACGATCAGGTTTCAGGTTTATTTATTTATTTAAGTTCCAGTTGCACCATCGACATATTCCTAATAATAAAATTGTAATTAAAATCAAATTTGCTTCTGGGTTAGTAGGATATGCCATAACAGGCGTAAACAATTATTTCGTAATAATTGACTAATTAACTTGAATAATATCATCATATTACACCCTTAGGGGTGGGATTTCTGTATGAAATTTCTTCGGGACCACCTCGAAAGTACACCCTACCATTTTATAAAATAATCATCCGAGTCGGTCCAATAATTGGCAAAGAAATTGGGCAAACAAACTGAAAAAAAAAAAAAAAAAAAAACCTAATTGAGAACCTCCTTTTTTTTAAACTCTGTTAAAGATAAGGCTTGTGAAATAATGGGCCAAGCATAGTTTGGGAAGGCCGTGTTTTCAACGAAACTTATGTCTGAATAGAGTCTGTGCAGATGTGCTTATAAAAGACTCGACAAAAGGCGGCAAATAACATGTCATCAATGAGGTAACCAAAACGTCAACTAAAAAGTCGACCACACAAAAATTGGAGCAAGAATAAGAGCGACCGCTATCGGCGGTAGTCTTAAAAATCAGAAGCGAAAAAAAAGAGTCAATGCGCGCAAAGTTTGTCGACTCGCTTGTAATACTCACTGTCACTGATGAAAATGGGTTATAGAGGGACATAAATCGATGGGCAATTGAAATCGGTCGTCTGCGGTGGAGTTGACTGGATATCCAGCAAATCTTAACTCACTTAAAATTATCCGAACAAGCTGACATTTTGGCACACGTTTATAAACTTGCACTGCAATATTATGCCACCATAATATTGCAGTGCATCAGCAATAGATGGATAATAGATGGATTGAGGAAGATTTTGGTGTATAATTATTTAAGATTCTGTGTAAATTGGCTGAAATATGTAAAATTTAACGAGGAAGACGACGCGACACGCCCTCGCACCGTCTGTTCGTAGTAATTAAACACTTATGCTCTGCTACCCTTGCGAAGCTGGGGTGGGTTGATAGTATAGAATAAAAAAATATATATTACTATTTGTTAATTTGTATACGTTTGAATGACTGACTCACTTAGTTAATAAACATTAGAAAGTCTAAAACAGGTTGCATACTTCTATAAAAATGCCGGTGCAATTTATAAATTGGACCCTAATTAATAAAATGCTTGTTTGCGTCAACTTATTACTAATTTAGAAAATTATTCCCAATGATATGACAGTGAGATCGATTGATCTAGATTTTTAATAATTAATACAAAATTGTGTAATTAAATTTCGGAGGAGCAAAGGTAACTGACCTGATATTTAATTTATGAGAACAGCTCATTGGGAAAGTAGTTATTTCCATTCACCAACCCAGTTTGAGAGTACGTAATATTTTATGTGATCTGGTTTATTATGCTCAAAACATAAGTTCTGCCCTCTTTACCAAATTTACGGTTCTGTAATTACGTGTCAAGTGCAGATTTGATAAGTCATTTTAAGCCGTAAAATTTTGAAGCTTGATTTTAATTTTCATTATTTCATTAAAATTGCCACATTTGATTTCTGTTACTTAAATGAAGGCTAGTCACCCCAAGTCTTAATAGGGTTGACGCAGTATATTATGTTCTCGTTAACTCTCCTGTCAGCTAGTGGCTGACAGGAGAGTTAACGAGAACATAGCATTCCTCTTTCTTTTATACCATCCCCTACAGTTCATCCATAATCAATGGTGTTCTTCATTTCTATTTATTTATGTTATTAAAGTGACAGGACAAGCTGATTTTAAGTGGTTAAAATCGCTCATAAATTTGTAATTTTCTCGAAATATAATAAAGATAAATAGGGAAAATGTATATTCTGTAAAGGTTATTACTAAACTAATACTAATCTATCGGCGGCCGATACTTATATTTGTGGCATACGGACAGAATATAGTCCTGCTCGAATAGCTATAGATTAACATAGCTGGTCTATGTTAACCTATGCTGACATACGCGTGAACCTACGCGTGACGAAATGTCACTATGCCATGGAAGTTGCCTTACGTGCACTTGGTTCCGGTTTACTACATATTTGTACTTTGACACGTCAAAAAGGAAGGCGTTTGACGCTCCAGCTATGTTAGGAGAACCTGTCTAGCGTGTCGAAATAATGAGTACAAGGTTTCTTTGACCGGATTTGTCATAGTGCGCCGGCGATATTACTTCGTAAGTATATGTCAGAAAGCTCTTAAAACGTACTTAGCACCCAAACCCCATTATAAGGCTTCAAATTGACATGTAATCAGTAGATAAACAAATCTTACCACAGATAGTGCTATCCACGAAGACGTGCCCAGTCTAGCGTTGTTGCACGCTTGTACTGTAAGCGTGCTTGTGTGCAACATTCCGCTAGTGTTTTAGTTTTGTCAATACAATAGTAGAAAAGGTTGGCATATAATGTCAATCTTGCACACTTGTACTGTAAGTGACTAGGAAGATTAGTGGGGCGCATCTTCGTGGATGACACTATCTATAAACTTGTTTAATATTTACAAGGAGAGAATAATGCATCTGCATCATATCCACACTGCTCACGTTTGAAGGTATAGGAAGGTACGAAGTACTCTTCTATTTTGTGGTAATATCCTATTAAATATCTTTACGTGACCCCTCTGGGTGGTGATATTAAAGCAGCTTTTACCACCAGGTGCAAAGGCAGTCAGGTAAAGACAAGCCTCTGCTTCTAATTAAAGTCTTGCGCATTAAAGGTAGACTCTTACATAAAGGTGTTCAATTAATCCAACGGCCAAAAAGATCATATCACCGAAATTACCGACAAGTCTTGTCTAAGGCAGTTATCGAACACAGCATAATTTGGGTGTAGTACTTTACCATGAGAAATAAACGTCTAATGTTTAGAAATGGCCCCATAAACTTTCATATCAATGATCATGAGTTCAGTACTAAGCGAAACACTAGATTAACTCCAGGATTAACTATCCAACTTACAGGATTTGATATGAGTACATGACACCCGATATAAAGCGAGAAACTAGCTGATGTTGGCACCATGCAACATTGCTGAAATTTGTTCAACGGCTCTAGCTTCTTAAACTTTATTTGTAACATATTCATAACATAACACTACAGTTTTGTAGTATTACATTACCTAACCTTTCGCTCTTTGGAAACATTCTAGCCATTTAGCAACATCTCCTGCATATTTTCTAGCTAATAAACAAAGTATTGGACTGTTTAATATCCTAGTTGTAATTTGATGTAACAGTTAGTAGTCAAGGTCGCTGGAGCAATCGCCTTCCTATTTTATTACACCACTATATGCCTGCTATGGAATAGATAATAGCATCTGAGGTTATAATCTTTGCGGTATTTAATCTGTGTATATATCTGATGTTAAGTGGTTACCGCCGCCCATAGATAATAAAGAAATACGACTCAATGAGTAGTAGTATTAGAAGATTGCGTTTACCTGTCAGTCTGAGATGGGGATGTATCGTCTCATGTGCGGACAATCGGTATCTACACAGTGCCGGATTAAGCGCGGGCCCATAGCTAATTCTATCCAGGGGCCCTTGGGCTTAATAAAATATGTTTATTTGCCATCTATAGGTTATTTGTTGGTGTTTAATTATAACTACTGTGGATTACTATTGTAACGTCAAGTAAACTCAATATGATTTATGCCATATTAGTCCCGAGAAAGTTCGGCCCATATAAAAAAACTGTTTTTTATATGGGCCGAACTTTCATCCCACATTGTTTGTATTCGTCCCATAATATATTTTACTTTAAAACTCTTATTTCGTCCTACTTTTCAGCTTCACATTCACTAAAAAATTACGCTTAGGCGCAGATGGGCGGTTTTGTATACGCGGGACCCGTAGCAATTGCTACTCTTGCTATGCAGTTTATCCGGCACTGTACCCACATCCTCTAACCGGAACACACAAACGCGATTGCACCACTGCTGGTGTGGATTACTTGGTTTGGTGGCAGTACTGTGATGATAACCTTCGGGTTGACAGCCGTCGCCCACACTTGGCCACCTTACGATCTCCTGGCTCAGTGCAACGCGTATGAAAAGCAGAAGCCCATTACGACATTAGAATATTAATTCGCTTGCGACAACCATGCATTGACCTCGAAGCACATTGCTTTAGGCTTTCAAGGAAACAATTTCTAAATAGAATTTATCGTGATTGACACGTCTTAGTGGTGCTCTAAACATGCAGAGGGATCGAATTCGTAGAAGAGCGAATCCTGTCCGAATAAATTGGTAACCTTTCGCTAGTTCTGAGTTGTGATCATGCCACAGCTTAATTCTATTCTGGATAGCATATGTAACGTTATCTAGTACTGTATATATATATCCAATAATATCTGGCTTTTGTCGTCAAGGATTTTGTCGTCTGCCCTTTCTGATAAATCAGACAGGGCAGACGACAAAATCCTCACAATAATTTTAATTTTCAAACGTGTTAATCTGTAATTGGTTATCCATGTAGCTTTAAATTATGACAAATGTGCATGTGCGTGAGGGCTATAGTATAACTAACACTGACTAACGGTTCCAGTTCAACAATCTTTCTGGCTCGGGCATCGGAATTGAAATATCTTTGCTTTAGACTAAAAGGCATGGCCTTGCACTCTAATCGCCTGGTCGACTGAGTCACCATAGACTTAGATGGACTGCGTCACGTTGCGTGCAACTATCGGGCACGCCGTCTTTTATATTAAATCAATGGCGTAGACACATTTTTTCTTCGTTGAAAGTGAAGGCAGGCCCATAAACGGAGGATACGGCTTCAAAGCGAGCGGCCGGAAACTGTGAGATGACATAAGCTTGTTCCCTGGTCTTCGGTATTTGTTTTGTATGCCTGTATGAATTCTTAGTAACTGCTACACAGATTAATTAGCAATAGTTTCGCCAGAAAGATTAATTTTATTGAATGTCTGAAAGATTTATTTTAAAGAATAGTGTTATCGCCGTTATTTTGGAGAAAACGATGGGCTCATTTGTCACGTCTACGAAAGTAAAACGCACTCGTGGAAAATTAGCCCTTTGCGGAAATTGCTATGGACTAATATACGTATGTATATAATTTTTACTATATTTAGCAGGTATTACAGTGAGTTTCTACAGGTCTTAGTCGGTAATTAAAATTGTTGTTTGAAAAATGTACTAATCCGCAATGGATTGGGCAATATTTCATCATTCGAATTAATCATTTCAAATCATCATTGGGGTGATTAGGATCGTAATTCCTATCATCCCACTTATTTTAAGTCTTTGTCATACTTTTAAGACTAACATTGTATTATTTGAAATTATTGTAATCAAAAAGTAATAATAACCGATAAACGATAATTATTTTCAAAGACAAAAACTTATTCTCTAGCTAAAGCCTTCAAAATACTGGAATAATATTTCTTTTTCTCGAGATATATTGCATTTTAAAATTTATCTTATCTTATTCTCTACTGATTTCAGTGATTTCTCTACTGTTCGGTAATACAATTTTTAAGGGCTGTATCTTTCGGCTGCATCTTTTGAAACATGCTATGTACCATGGTTGATACTTTCACAGTACATGTATTCTTATGACTCGCTTCCTAGTTAAGGGTTTATACTGGCGATATAAAACAAAATATGTTAAAAAATAGCCGTTGCAGCGCTGATAGGTTCATAAGAATCACTCGTCTGAAAGTAGTGTTTCATATGACACAGTGAACCAGATTCAATGATGATGGAGAGTGAGCGAATCTGTCGGTTCGGTTTCTTGAACTCACGGTTTACTTATTGTACAGCTGTTATGTCATTTCGATGTGCATTTATGGCAACTGTACGTGATTAACAGTTGATAATGTTATTGTGATAATAGCTTGTGATTCTTTGAACATTTTTATTATAATGTTCTTTGCGTATCATCTAAGTTAAGCAAGTATCCATTCCGTCAATTATCATTTAGGAGCACTTGAACAGAGAGCTCTTGTGTTTCTGTGTTAGTTGTTTTAGTTGATTAACCATGTCGCCTTTAGGGGGCTTGAAAATTCGCCAAAAAAAACCTAATTATAAAACAGATTTTGCTTTGTAATCAAACTTACGTATTATCAAATTTAATAATTATGATAATTTTAAGTTTTACGTTTGGTATTTTACGAAAAATATTAATTGTGCGTTTCTAAATAACTTTAAATACTGTGTTTATTATGTTTATCAAAATAATCTATTTTTTCAATTATAAAGAGAAGGAAAAGTGAAATCCATTTTTTTTTAATAAAATCCCATGCCAAGATCAATTACCTTTGGAAAGTTCCGCCTCGTTCACACCGCACTACAATATTACCACAACACTGCAGAAACACCATTCAAAGACAACGGGCGCACGCGCAGCGGCGCCAAGAGATACTGTGCTCGCCGATCGCGAATGCAGAGGGTTGCACAACTGACAGGTTCGGCGAACGGTCAATGTTAATAGGCTGCGGTATTATTCGGGACTAAGGACCGTCACGACATGTTAACAGCACTTTGCAACGTCTGTGGTCTGTTCCGTCGCTTTGGACTTGACCTAAATTTTAATAGGTTGCCGTGTGATTCGGGATTAAGGACCGTCACGTTGTTTATATCACTTTGCAATGTCTGTGGTCTGTTCCATCTCTTCGAACTTGACCTAAATGTTAAAAGGTTGTCGTGTGATTCGGGACTAAGGATCGTCACGCTGTTAAAGCACTTTGCAACGTTTGTGGTCTGTGATTTAGCTTCGAGCTTGACCTAATTGTTAATATGTCGGACTAAGGATCGTAAAGCGTTTTGCAACGTCTATGATCTGTGTTGTCAGAGAGATTCGGTTTCCAATACAGGCATCATTATTGATGAAAGAAAATCCGAAGAAATGCGATTTTGTCTTGCATATCGTCGGTCCCGTATTAACTAATTGTTCATTTTACTATTTGTTGGACTACCTGCTATTCACAACAGCGATCCAGGAATAAACATATAGACTGTAGGCTTATAAATAGAGTATTTTTATGTTTCGGATCAGCTCACAGCAAACCTGGTGTTAAAGGGTCACTGCCGCCTATAAACAACAATGAAACCATTCCGCTGCTACCGAAGTATGAGAAGACCTGACTCGCAACGCCTTCCCGCTCGCTCTGAGCCGGGGATGTAACGTCTCATGCGCCTGTAATTACACCGGCACCCTTAACTTCCCTATGGGTGCGGAACCCTAGAAACATTCGGATCTCGTGCACTTCCGACAGGATTCTACAAAGGTCATGATAAATTTGCTGTGGAGAGCGGCTAACGTTAGAATAAGTATGTTTTAATTTCAAGGCGCACTTTGAAAGTCACTGATTAATTTAAGGCCAGTCCAGCAGTAATTACATTTGTTATTACATTTTCAATGTATTTTAACCAGCATTAATATTACTAGACGGCACGCTAGGAAGAAGTTAAGTGATGATCTTGTACCGGAGCTAAAAATACACGGGGACCGAACATGACAATTATTTTCATTCTTTTTTTGAGGGTTTTCTACGATTTTTTTGACAATATTTTGATATAATTAAAGTATATTGTTTTTTTTTTATAAATTGAGACGTTGAAAAACGGACTCATGTTTTTTATGTCTTTATAAACATTATTACTACTGTTACTACTTGCCTATGGTGTCCTATTGTTGGACAAATACAAATATAAAAATATATAATACCCTTAACTGTACGTGTACCAAATCTTTAATCTCAGCCGGAGGATCTACTTTTACGGTCTGAAACCCCTCTTAATTATAAAACGATTATTATACCTACTCTTACATGAGAAATCTTGCTTAAGTACCTACTCAATTTATTTTGGGGGGCTTATGATTCACCATATAGCGTTAATAACCTTAATAAAAATAGCGTTTACACACTTATACCCCTGCACTAGGATTCCCTGTGTTACCGGTGGCATGGACTGAAACATAAAACAAACACCCAAGTCCTGAGAAAAAACTTAACGCTCATCACACAACATCTGCACGCGCCGGGTATCTAAACCGGGACCCATCGCTTCGAAGGCAGGGTTACCACCTACTAATCTACGGAAAGGCCAAAAAAAAAACATTTATTTAGAGAAGAAAGTATAGTAATTATGAATCACGTTATATCAAAGAGGGCTTTCCCAAATGCCGTAAGATGAAATCTGAACGTATAACGCAAGTTTTTGCTTAATGCTAACTGTAAAATGACGTGGCGAGATGCACGTACGCCTTTATAGTTACGAAACTGCTCAGGTGATACTTTTGATTGATTTGTCAAAAACTGTCGACGATGGAGTAATATTCTGATAGGAATTTGGTATTAAAGAGCTCTGACAATACCCAATACCAATATTCGACTGATATGACGTGATTTGTTAACAGGTCCCCAAACTTTTTTGTCTCGTAGACCCCTTTCTATGTTGTTCGGTATAGGGTAGAGACCCTGCTTAGCTAATAATGTTTTATTGTAAATGAATATAGATAAATGTGCATGTATTATAACAAAGTACAAGTAGTGTATTCATCGAACGCCAAAATTTAATGACCGACCTGCCTAAATGAGATCTATTATTGTTGATCTAGTCAACTCAATTTTGTTTCGCAAACATGGACCCCTTACATGTTGTCGTTAGCCCATGGAGGTCTATAAATACCACTTAGAGTATCAGTGTTAGACAAAGAAAAAACAATATGGTTATGAAGGGAAACATCTTGAGGTTTCCCTAATGTAAATGAATGTCATAGTTCTGAACATTTGAAGACGTGACATCTACCAATCCGGATTCAGCTCCCGTTGTAGATGAACGTAAACTTTCACTTGTCGATAATAGGTCGGTGTCTGCAGTGGTAACATTCGAAACTCATACGGAAGTTATTTATAGGTTTCTGAACGGGTATCTCATAATTATTCTGTAAAATTTATATGAAAAATAATAATCTTTCACTGTGTAAAAGAAAAAGTCAAATTTAGTTATTTTGTTTCTATCAAAAACATAATTATATATTACTTTACACGAAGCGTGAACACATTAAATTTTGATTTAATGTCCCATTTCAGATTTGTATTATATCTCAAATGGGATCTACTTGTAAGTTCTAACTGTAGTGACATTGGCCTACTCTCGGCAAATTACTGCTGGGAGTACTATTTTACTAAGCAGTGTTTTATACTATCGGCTATCAACACAATAAAATGCAAATTAAGACCATAAGCAGTAGCAATGGTAAATACTTACAGTATTAATGCACGACACGCCTCTTCGGATGAATAGTTAGGAGTAGGGCATTTTTTAGGAATGTAGGTATTTTTTTGGTTACTTTAAGATTACCATTGTAATTTCATACATCTTATTTACGACCAAATTGTATTGTCTTGTCCGAAAATTGATTGACATTCCCAGTCTCCGTCGAGTTTCGTAAACCAGACGTAACATAAGTTGCCTATTCGTTTTGCAAGAGCACCCTTGACTTGAAACTCGAACTCAACTACCTGTGACTATGGAACTGCCTGACACTCGGCGAGTAACAAGCAAAGAAACGGACAGTTATGTATTTCATCAGGGCATATTTTTCTGTAGCGCAACCGTCTATGAAGTCAATATCTTTATTAAGTCAAATATAGCCAAGAAGTCAATTTGATTTGTAATAATATATAAAAACATAGAAAACAAGAAAAAAAAGAAGAAATGTTGTTGTATATGTATATATGTTGTATATTTCCTATACTGAACATCATGTTGGAAGACGATGAATTAGTGGTGGGGATAAACTGGTATCGAAGCTGCACAGTGTTGCCCGGTTAACATTACCCAGGAGAACAGTCTAGGCATTCGCAAAGCCTTAATATTAAGGAACGTGAGCAGCATAGACCATTAAAATTGCGAGATAAATTCGCGCTACCAAATGCACATGACCTATAAGTTGGTGATACCCTAGATATAAGGAAACTCTTTCACAATTTGATAGCCACAAAATATAATAGACGATTTTTTAATTTTCTCTGCGAAGGTTTGTTTTTTATTTATGTCAATGAGCTCAAAAGTGGTTTTAAGACCGTGGCGCTTAAAATTTAGAGTTTTACTCTAATTTTACGTTTTGTTAGCGGGATCAAGTTGTGACCATCAACTTGTCAACCTGCCTGTCCGACCCTGTTTATGGTTAATTTGTATGGCCAAGGTTGGCTTGTATTAAAGGAAAACAACAGAATTTGATTTTATGTTGCAAACATTTTAATTACCGTGAGAGAACACGATATGATGGTATTTAGTAATATTCTTAGGCCAGCATGTTACATCTTCAATCGCAACATCAAAGATAACTGTTGAAAATTTTTAGCTTGTTTATTTTTAGACGTTTTTTTAGGTTATAATTATAATATATATCGCTCGATAAATTTCACAATTTCTTAATAATTTATTATTTCGAATTCCTCCAGCATTATCTATGCTTATTTCAAGCTTCAGAAAGATTCATTGGAATGTATGAGTTTTAGTCGAACCAACATAGCCTGCATAGCCGATTATTAGTCCAAGTAGAATTTAGCATTTCGCTCGCTCGTTCAACTAATTAAAGTAAACATAAATATGTTTTATTGGTAAATAATTTATTTTATTATCCGTTAACAAATAATAAGCTTCAATAATATGCAATGTTAAACAAAGCAAATTTACTTCGTAAATATTTGACCAATAATAACACTTCAGCAATTTACTGTTACCCAAACATGCGAAATTGTGTTTCGTCACACTTAGAGATACCGCGCGTCTCGAAGGCCAGCCCAATGTTGTGATGTAATTCAATGCGTCGTCTTGGCATGGGTGTCTTCGCTATTTAATTACATACAAACTTATACTTATCTCACAGTTAATTGTTTTTATCGCAAGTCGTAGCATGAATTATACGTTAACTTAATTCTACGAATTAGTATTCGTAGAATGAAGTGAGCTATGTTGCGAAGTAAGCCGTTGCGTTACCATTCTTTTAGAAATCTATGGTGTTTTATTAGATTCTGTGATAAATTGTGATTTACTTACTAATAGAGGATATTATATTCAGCTCCAATTTAATATTTTATTATATAACTAGTTCGTAGTAACATTAATTTGTGCTAAATTAATAGATCAAAGTGTATGTGCTTTTTACTATTTAAATATTAAGATATAAATAAGGTAATAAAATACATTAATTTATAAACGTTTACACACTCATACCTCTGCACTAGGATTCCCTAAGTCGCAGATGGTATGGACTAACCACACAAATTATGCCCCGGCCGGGAATCGAACCCGGGACCCCTCGCTTCGAAGGCAGGGCTACTACCAACTAAGTCACGGAGCCGTCGAATACATACTAAAGTTCACTTTTGTAACTGTAATATTTTACTATAATATCGACCGCTTTTTCGGCTATGGCCATCGTCGGTGCCATGGTATTGCTGCTTGGTATCGTAGGCATAATACTAGCGTCTACTACTCTTAGATTTCGAAATCCATGAACAAGTAAGTTTTCATTCACAACTCCTTCATCAGGCCGTTGACTCATTCTTGCTGTTCCAACGGGATGGTATATCGTTGTCGCCATATGTCTGATATAACATTCCCAATAATCGACCGATGATGGAGAATATTTTGCACAACCTGGGATTCGGAGCGAGGCTAATTGCACGCCTAAAGATTTAAAACTATTAGTTTCCGTCAATTTTCTTATAAAATTAATGGCTTTCAGTAAAGTTTTCAAATCATCCTGGCTTTGAAAATAATTTGATTTAATTATCGGCTTGGATGTAGTATCTGATAATAATATTTCTGCTCTAGACTTTGGATGAATCAAAGTGGGATATATACCAAGCAAATCACTTTCCTTATTCAAGTCTACGATGGCGTTTATAATTTCATCTGCATAACCAACTCCTTTAAGATACGAAGCTAACATGAAAGAGTCATTCTTGGTGAAATAGGTATTGTGAAACTGAACATCTGGGTAATCACTGGACTGATCAGTATTAATGAATCCCATGAAATCTGTAATGCCTATACCTGACAAAGGCCCAGTTCTAGTTAACATGTACTGGAATAGAAACGACAGACGCTCTGGCTGAGAAACACGCGTATGCATATTGGTCTTCAAAAATATAGGCAATAAAACGTGGTCTTGTAAATTTTGACCCACTGGCAAGTTGGCCAAACATTGAATGCCCATATTTTCTAGATGTGTCTTAAGGCCAATACCAGATAGCATTAGTAATTGTGGTGTGGCGATAGATCCGGCAGACAAAATAACTTCTTTCTTAACTTTGATTTTCGTGCTGATATCGCTTGCATGGCGAATTTCTACACCACTCACCATTTTAGATGACGCATCTATAATTATTTTCTTAACTAGAGTATTTTTCATCACGTACAAATTACGACTTATATTAAAATAGACTTTAGCCGTATTCAATCGTCTCCCATCTTTGGTCAGTAGTTTAGTCTTTCTTACACCGATTCGGGCTAAATTATCAACATCATTGTAGTCATAACCCAGCTGATGCCACCCATCTTTAATTATTTTATACCATGGATTGTCTTCTGTTTTACGCTCTTCAACCTTAAGCTTTTCTTCTACTTTCGCGAAATATGGCTTCAAACTTTCATAGTCCCATCCTGTGGCTTCTTCCCCCCATTTATCATAATCATTGGGGTGCCCCCTTATATAGAGCATTGCGTTTATAGAACTTGACCCCCCCATGGCTCTTCCTTTGCTCCAAGTGCAGCTGTTATTCCGAAAACCTAAGCAGCTTCTATCATTTGGATGTGTTTTATAATTCCAATTTATATTTTCATTTTCATTTAGAAATAGAAATGCTGGAATCTGAAAATAATATGATCGAGTATTAATGACTTGTTTATTAATGATTATAAATGAAGCGCTTGCAGCGAAGCTTGTCTAGATGTTCTTTACAGATAATGTAAGTTAAGCACCTCTTCGAGTGGTCAGTAGTTGGATGACTGACCGTTTAGATGCATTTAAACTGAATGAATTTGTGCTTCGGAGAGTGCGTTTAAATGTTGGTCCCGGCTATACTATTCGAATAATCCAGGCGGAGGCCTTTAGATGATTTGAGAACTCTGATCAAAGTTGACCATTTACTCATCATGTGGAAAGAAGAATTTTTGTAACCTCCGCCCATAAAACACGACTTAGAACCTCTCCAACCGACCCAAGTTGCATCCCTTTGAATTGTAACCTGTGCCGTTCGTTCCGCAGATTAAGTTTTTATGTATGTATGTTTGCTACTCCTTCAAATTCAAACGGCTCAACGGATTTGGATAAAATTTAGTATTAGGATAGTTTATACACCGCCGGGCGCATCTAGTAATTTAATATAAAAAAATAATGATTGTTCTATGGATGCCACTAACGTTCGTTTTGGTGAAGCCACACTTACGTCGCTATCAAGTCCGGGATCATCACCAGCCTCGATCAAAAGCACAGACTGCGTCGGAAACCGTTGAGATAAACCACTCGCCATAATAGATCCTGCAGTTCCAGCTCCGACTACGATGAAATCAAACATTTGTCCTTCTGAAAATCAACATTGAATATTTCAAAAACATTAAGGTTCCAAGTTGTCTTTTAGGAAGACAACGGTAATTAAGTTTTTTGACTTTGACAATGATTTTAAAGAATTTCAGGCACTTACATAATTTTATTATACTACTATAATGACGGGATGAGCTGAAGGCCCACCTGAATATAAGTGGTTTACTCCGCCTATAGCAACAACAATACGACCTAGGTCCTCAGACCCAAGTAGCATCTCGTTGCGCCCGTCATCCGAGTCGGGGATGTTACGTCTCATGCACCTGTGATTTCACCGGCGCCGACACCCGTCCACCGGAACATAGCACACGAGCGCACAGGGTTTCCCTGTTTTGCAGACGGCATGGACAAATATAGATACACGAGATCGAGAATAAACTTCATACTCAACAAACAAAGTGTGCACCGTCCGGGAATCGAACCCGTCGCTTCGAAGGCAGAGCTCCCATTTTTATCGTATTGTCCACACTGGCCAAAGTAGGAGTAGTGTTGGGACAGACGTAAACTTAACAAATAAGATTAGCTAAAACATAAAAACTGACTATAATTTGATATATCTGTGTGCATGTAATGTGCCTAAGGACCTCCCGTGACACGTTATATGCTCATGAATGTTTACTTGTGTGTGTAAAATTTGATGTGGCCAAATGATTGATGATTATTTGAGATCTAAAGTAATAATTGAGTTTGTACATTAATTTGAATTGATAAAAATTGTATCATTATGTTCATTATTATGTTCTATACTTATACATGCCTTGTACTTTTTGAAGGATACTCTTTGACTGATCAGGTGGCCATGGGTTCTGGTCCGCAATATTACAATGTGCTGCTATCAATGCAGTGACTGCGTTTACGAACAGCGCCCCGCTACCTCCAGAGAACGCAGCTGGACACGACCATATTATCGCTTCTCCCAAAATATCCATCGCTTCACTAGTAGGACAGTCTTACTATATACTATTATAAATGCGAAAGTTTGAATGGATGGATTGATTTTTGTTCCTCAATCCTCATTAGAACTTGTTGGAGGTAATATAAACTCACTTTATATAATGGCAGACAGCGAGATTTGCGTTCACTTACATATTAATAGTTATTTTATAAACACTTATATATCCCTTATATAGATTAGATGATTCTTATTGTGCTGTAAGTGAATTAAATGACTGGCTTATACCGCTGGTCTACGAGTAATCTACGACTGACGCCTGTTTAGTCTTGTAACTGAAACCAGTTTACCTCGAGGACAATAAGATATCTTATACGGGATCATGTTTCTATTCAAGACAATTTTCTTTGTCGTTTATGCTAAGGTGATTCCTGATATGAACGTGTTTGTCGATACTTCATGCATAACTTAACTAAATAGTATCTCTGGAGCTCAAAAAAAGCGAACATAAACCTAATAGAAATCAATTTTAAGTGAATATATATATTCTATCTTCTTGTATAATAAAGCTGAAGAGTTTGTTTGTTTGAACGCGCTAATCTCTGGAACTTATTTGATAGCCACATTCATGAGGAAGGCTATAGGCTATCTAGCATTACTCCAAAGTTTTCAATATTGATATTTGTAAATAAGTCGGAAGAAAAAGCGCTATAGAACTGCTTTTTTTTAAGTATAAGTTACTCTTATACTTAGATCTACCAGTGAAGTTTCGGAGCTGTAACAAATAGACAAGGAAATACAGAAACAAAATGGTTTATATGTTAAATGTACCGTATATACTTTCAAATGCATTTAGTAAAAACTGTTATTTTGACATTACAAAATACTTCAATTTTATTTATTATATTTGTATAGATTTCTATTGATGTGAAATCATTCATCTTTCATCTGAAGCGCGCTATGGCCGAATCGAACGAAATGACGGCAAAGGCCATGAGACTCGCTTATGCATCCTCTATGCCACGTTTGATGTTTCATATCTGCCGGAAACTATTTTTATTGCAATACTTCGCGGGAAATGCCGCGTTTATAAGCTAGTTATGTAGTAGAAATGTAATAAAATAACAAAGATTGAACACTATACGTTATATTACAACACAACTTCATATTTGACGCCATTATAGTCAAGCCAGATTTTACATGTTTTCTGTCCTTGAGGGTTCACTATTTCTTTTGTTTCATAGTAGATAGGTAACTTTTCATCATTATAAGTCACTGGATAATAATTATAAGTTGGTCTATTTTGAACAGGTTTAAAGTTATAATTTCCCTGATCATACGGGTAGCTTCCAATTGAATTTTGAGGATACTTTCGGTCTAGTATTAAGCCACGCACTACACTTGGATACCAATACGGTATCTGGTTTATATGCGGAATAGATGAATCCTGATACAAATCCAGCGAACTCTTCGCTGGATTTATATCGAATTTATAAACATTCGTGTTTGGTTCACTGTATAAGGATATATCATTATCTGGTGTTATTCCTTTTGATTTGGTTTCATATTCTTTTGGAATTAATGTATTTTTGTCTTTGTGATTTTTTTGTGGCTTTTGTATAGAAATAGAAGGAGGTGTACTCCCAACTGATCCTTTAGTACTTTCATCTATGAAATAGGTGAATAGACTAGTAGTTTCATTAAAAAGATCGGGTCGTGTGATAATTTGGATAGATTCATCCTCAGAGGTCTTCTCAAGTTTAGCATACTCTGCGGGACAGTTATTTGCTGCATTGGATGGTAGTTCGTACCAGTCTTCTTTGATCATGTCAGATGCTTTCTCAGCTATCATGATTATTGGGGCGTTGGTGTTTCCACTGACAATGGTGGGCATGATACTGCCGTCTACTACTCTTAAATGTTTGATGCCGTAAACCTGAAATCAAACAGTTTTTATCAAACGGAATATATGGCAGATGGCGCTTCAAAATAAGGATAGCTTGTACTATAGAAACTAGATAAATGACAAAATGTTCATCGTACTTTTGTTGTTGTAAATAAATATACATTTTAACAAAAATGTCTATTAATGTACTTATTTTTGGGGAATTTATCACACTGATATAGTCGAAACTTTGTATAATATATATTTATGTTTGTTATTTTTTCACGTTCAAACAGCTCAACGGATTTGGATGAAATTTTGTACCAGGACAGCTTATATCCTTGGTTAATTCATAGCCTACTTTTGATCCTGGAATATTAAAATTTAACCTTTAATGTATTACTTACTCTCAGCCTCGGGTCAACTACTGCCTCCACATTATCCACGGGTCCCATAGCGCACGTTCCAACAGGATGATATATTGTCAAAGTGTGATGTCTGGCTTGACACTCTAGATGCTCCTTTGACATCAGCTCATGCTCTTCGCACCCGGGATTCCTTCGAGGGTTGGGACGAGTGTTGATATCACGCAATGCTTTCTGATTGACCAGCTCTTGAGCTATACGAGCCCCTTCCACCTGAAAAGTAACGAAACCACATTTTTGAAGTTGCTGCTTAAAGTGGAGTGGCATCTGTAATTGTCACCATCTGTATTATGCTTTATTAACATTTTAACAGTGTAGTTTACATAAATACTGACATTTTACGTTCACACACGTGAGGTTTTCAATTCTATATACAGATATTATATAAGTATTCATGTGATATATGTCGTATTATACAATATTTGCAATGTTCGATGGCTATTTTAGGAGAAAGAGATTAAAATAATTAGATTAACGTTTTGTTTTAAGGAAACACATTGTCTTAATTTCTCATATATAAATGTTGCAATAATACATTTGGTAATTTAAATGCTAAATTTTAAATGTGTTAGTTTAATGTGTAATACTTAAATACTCAAATTAAATCATAATTAGCGTAACTGGCAACGAAGAATATTTCGTAAATAATTAACTGATCTAAAAATAAAATAAATCAACTTGAATACTCTCATTTACTCATTTTATGAACGCCCAAGGTGGTTTTCTTCTTGAAATTTTTATTGAACCACTTCGGTTAGGTATATTCTATGAAATTAAAAAAAAAAGTTATCTAAATTGGTTCTTAATTGGCGAAGAAATCGCGTAACAAGCTTACAAACAAGATACAACCGAATGAGCACCTCCTCTTATTTCGAAGTTGGTTAAAAATAAAATTATTCGCCTTGAGTTTAGCTGAAACTTAAGTATAGATAATTTTACTACAGTACTTTGACTTACCAATATATCAACATCTTCCGGTTCAGAAAAATAGTTTGGGTATATTTGAGGGGGTGAATATGGATTTGCATCTTTCAATTTTATATACCCTCTGCTTTTTGGCCGCAAAAGTAGTGGAACCACAGAAAATGATGACTTGTATAAAATATCTTCATATAACGCCGCATAAGTCTCGTCTGTTAATCCATTTGCTCGTTTTCCAAATAAACCACCGTCCATATTATCTGCTGTCGGTGCAATGAACATTTGAATATCCGGATAATCATCGGCAGGGTCGGCGTACCTACTTTTGACAAAAGCCATCGCTTCAGCTTCCATCATACTGTAGAGTAATCCTTTCTTGTGAACTGTGAAATCGATGAGACTTCCTAACCCTAATGCGGTGTTTCCATTAAAGCAATAGTCTGTACCATTTTCGTTTGGATTGTCAAATATATACGAATGTCCTCCCATTGCAACGTGATCTTGCAAGTTTCTTCCTACTCCTGGAAGATTACATATAGGGTAAATACCAAGCTCTTTTAAATGTTCAGCGTCTCCGATTCCAGATAACATTAAGAGTTGTGGTGATTGAATAGACCCCGCTGATAGTATAACTTCTTTACTTGCTTTCACTATTCTTGTTTCTCCTTGTTTCGTAAATTTCACACCATATGCAGTTTTATGTTCATCAATCAATATCTTTTCAACAAACGAACTTTGACTTATATGAAGGTTTGGTCGTTTTGATGCGGGTCTCAGAAATGCTTTAGATGTACTACACCGAAGACCGTCACGTAACGTTGCGTGAGAACGTGTGAAACCAGTCTGGTAATCTCCATTTACATCCATAATATTGTAACCTAGTTGCTCAGCTGCTTCTAATATTTTCCCAGTTATAGGTTGCTGATATGCAAAGTATTCCACACTCAATGGACCTCCTACGCCATGATATGGACTATTTTGAAATTCAGGGATTCTCATATCTTCAGACTTAATAAAATATTTTAAGACATCTTTGTAAGCCCAACCCGTGTTTCCCATTCGTTCCCAATTATCGTAATCTCTTTTGTTTCCTCTTATGTACAGCATAGCGTTCAGAACACTGGACCCCCCAAGTACTTTGCCTCTCGGCCACTTGCATTTACCATTTATCATACTCAAACAATACCCTGCGTTAGGCTCCGTTTCAAACTGCCAATCTATCGAAGACAACTGCAAAGCTGGAAATAACACGGGTACTTCTGATAGCACATTTTCGTCTTCTCCGGCTTCGATTAGTAACACTTTCCATTCCGGGTTTTCAGTGAGCCTATTTGCTAGAACAGCTCCTGCTGATCCTCCTCCTACGATTATGAAGTCGTAGCATTCGTGTAGTTTCTGCAAAGGATAATCACGCACTCGATTCTCAATATCTTCTATATCCGGCCTATACAGATGTATGGCCATACGTAGAACTATAAGCACTCCTAATCCGGGCAACAATCCTAAAGTTATTCTCGAATTTGAGAGAATGCCTTTCACAACCAGTTTCGCGTCACTTGACATCTTGTCAAATGTACTCGCGTGACTGATTGATGCTGCGGTTTATTTGTACGACAGACAATTACGTTGACGAGTCAGCATTTGTTTCTGCTATCGTTGTCATTTTTATAACAAGCATACAGAGTAATAAGGTAATAGATATGGACTCTTCTAATTAACAAATATTGATTCCATTAAATTATATTTGTTTTGCATTTACGAATTGCGTATTTAGGCATGCTAATAAACTATTGTTTAAAACAACGTTAACACACTCATACCTCTGCACTAGGATTCCCTGTGTCGCAGATGGCATGGACGAACACAGAAACACAAGACAAACACCCAAGACCCGAGAACAAACTTCGTGCTCACCGCACAAAGTGTGCCCCGGCCGGGAATCGAACCCGGGACCCCTCGCTTCGAAGGCAGGGCTACTACCAACTAAGCCAAGAAGCGAGTATCCATATACGAGTATATAAATAATAAAAAATATAACGTTTTCACTCATATGCAGGTGGCACGGATACACAGATACAGAACCTATGTGTTCATCACATAAATGTTTGCCCCGGCCGAGGATTGAACATGGGACCCTTCGCTTTGCAAGCAGTGTTACCTACCTTCAAAGCCACCATAATCGATGAATTCTTTGATTGCTTAGTTATTGCGAAAGTTGAATAAATAAATACTACTATTTGTCGGCTAAATCGCGCTTAATGCCACACGAAGTTATTTATAACAATAAATAAACGTTATAAATTTAATTGACATATTTTTTATTGAATTGACTTACATTTACAATTTATATCTTCTATATCTCATGAAGTCTTCATACCACACGACCGATGCATCGATTCAGCAATTATGATTGACGATGTGTCTTCTTTCCCATACAATATTTCAACATTAAAATGCACATCTGACCTAGATATCATCAATGGATCTTTGTTAAATGATAAATGATACAAAGTTATTTCCATTCATTGTTTAATCATTATTGTAAACTTATCATTAACTTAATTTAGACACTGGGACATTGAAATAAATAAATACAATTAATATTATTTACAAGTAAAATATTCTCTTTTCTAATACTGATTAATTTACTTCTTTAGTTTGTACGTTTTACAATCTAAAAAGCAAAGTGGTAATACCGCTTTTACACGCTAACAAAACCGTTTTCTGCTAACCTTTTGTTACTGGACGTTCACAATACATTCACTGCTAAATTAAATACAACCACACGCAGTTTATTTAAATGTAGTATCTCGATATTCGACGTTTTAACCAGAATTCTTTGATCATGTCGCTGCCTTTCTCCCCGATCATGATGATTGGAGCATTGGTGTTTCCACTCACCAAATTAGGCATTATACTACCGTCTATGACTCGCAGACCTTTAACTCCGTACACTCTCAATTCATGATCGACAACTGCTTCTGGGTCCCAGTAAGGGCCCATTTTGGCGGTGCCTACCGGATGGTAGATAGTACAAGTATACTGTCTGATCATACATTCCCAATATGCATCCGTGTATCTCTTTAAACTGACGCAAGCGGGGAAAACGTGCTTATTCAATACTGAGCCGAGTCTTTGGAATGCCGTCGTCCTACTCAATGCCACGGCAATTTTGACGCCTTCGATTAATGTTTTCACATCCATTTCGTCTGTCAAGTAATTAGGATATATGTAGGGATAGTCGTATGGATTAGCGCTACGCAACTGAATGAACCCTTTACTTTTTGGCCGTAACAGCATAGGAATAACACTCCAAACATCTTTGTTATTAATTGGCCGAAAAACAGCATCATAGAATGTATCTTTCAAACCATGTATTTTCCGTATTTGTTCTCCTCCATCAGAGTTAGTAGATCCAGAAATAAAATGAAACTCAATATCTGGAAAATCGTCAGATGCATTTGCGTACTTGGTGTTGACAAAAGCCAGTCCTTCCACTCCTCCCATGATAGTTAGCGGGCCTTCTCCCAAGACAGCATATTCCATCAAAGTGCTCATAGTATGAAGACGGTGCTCAACAATAGATATTTCTTTATTGATCATGAATGCCAAACCGCCCAGTCCGATGTGATCTTGCAGATTACTTCCCACTTTTAGATTCTGAATAAGTGGAATTCGATGCTTAGCCAGCTCCTCTGCCGGGCCTATACCAGATAACATCAATATTTGGGCGGAGTTTATAGTCCCAGCAGATAGGATTACTTCTTTTCGAGCTCTGATCCTGTGTATCATTTTATTCCTTACAAACTCTACGCCAAAAGCTATTTTAGTTCTAGGATCTATCAGCACTTTTGTCACGTGGGAATGCATTGAAATGTGTAAGTTCTTCCGATCTTTAGCCGGTCTGAGGAAGGCCTTGGATGTAGAGCAGCGACTCCCCCGGCGTAATGATCCCTGAGCTATCATGAATCCCGTTTGGTTTTCCCCGTTGATGTCTCGATTCATATAACCCATTTCAAGCCCTGCGTCTATAAATGAATACACAAGAGGTGTATGAAATGGAGCTTCCGCTACTGTCAAATATCCTCCAGTGCTATGATATGGTGTTTCTGCCAAATATGGGTTTTGATTATCTTCAGATTTCTTAAAGTAGTAAAGCACGTCTTTGTAATTCCATCCTTTATTTCCAAGTTCCTCCCAATGGTCGTAGTCTTTTCTGTTGCCTCTCAGATAGAGCATATAGTTGAGGACTGAACTCCCTCCGAGAACTTTACCTCGGGGCCAATTGCACCGGCCGCCGTCCATAGCTGAAAATTAAAACAAGAACACATGTAAATAAATTGATTCATACAAACGAATATTTAACTTTACGCTTTATTTGTTTACTTTATTAAGTAGGAATCGCGCAGCAAGCTAGTATTTTTTTATGTAATATAATATGTAATACATGTCACGGGACGAGCTGAAGGCCCACCTGATGCCTGATAAGTAATTACCTCAGCAATACGACTGACCGACCGCGAAGTATGAGAAGACCAAAGTTGCATCTCGTTGGGCCCGTCATCTGAGACGGAGATGTAACTTATCATACGCATGTAATTTCACCGGCACCCTTCCACTGAAACACAGCAATGCGAGTGCACCACTGCTTGGCGGCAGATTACCAGGTCTAGAGGCAGTACTTCTCCGGGCGAACTTTGCACAAGTTCTACTGCTACTTTTTGTTGCTCCTTTGGCACCATTCAAGGGGTACATGTAGGGACTCAGAGGGTATTTACCTACAGACGCAAGCAACTAACCCGCAATAAATGTATCATGTAAGCTATCATTATTTTATACATAGAAATTTAATACTATATTGTACACCAAATTATATATATTACAAAACATTTTGTTTTTTTTTTTTCAAAAAAAGTACAATAGGCGGACTTATCGTTTGTAAGTGATTTCAGACTACCAAATGGACAGGATAACATGTAAATTAATAAACATTGATATATTGTAATACCTAAACAACTTGTCCCTTGGGGTTCTGTCTTATATTTCCAGTCCAATTTACTGAGCTGCAGATATCCAGCTAGTAGAGGAACATCGGATATTTCAGTCTCGTCTCCACCAGCTTCTAAGAGCAGAATTTTCCAGTTGCCAACTTCAGATAGGCGATTCGCCACTACCGCTCCTGAAATCAATAAACACAGTTTTATCAATCTCGTAAGATAAAACTCTTTTGAGAGTAGGACAGTCAGAACAGTGCAGCACAGGTAAAGAGACGACTTAGTAACAGTGTTTCTTTTCCTTTGGGTAACAAAAATCCGATGGCGAATTGCCCCTAACCCGCACCATATTTAATCTGGTGAGCACATTTTATAGTAATGCTATAATTTTTTGATACGATTGGAATACGCTTAATATTAGCAAATAAGACTAATTGAACACTGAAAAGTGACATATAATGCGCTAATGATATCTGACGATATAGCGAACGATATTGCAAGTTGATTGCAAGTAGCTAGTGTATACAGGGTTTCCTTGTGCGGGAGTTAGTAATGTTGCAAATTAGTACGTAACTATAATATTATATATATACATATATAATATGTTGTTGCATTTTCTGTTTGTTTAAAGAACTAATTTGTAAATTGTGTACAAATTAGTAAAGCGTAAAGTGTATTGTAACAAACCAGGGAATAAACTTCTTACAATTTTCATTTTTCCTATCTGACCCGACATGTTGTCAAACAACATAGTGGCAAAAATCGCATAGAAAAATGTGGTTATTCGAGATTTCAAGAGACTTTCCAAAAAAAAAAAAAATTTTCTGGTCTTTTCCTGTTTCTAATCACAACAAAAAAAAGGAATTGGCGCAGCTGCTTTAAAGTGATCCGTTTACATAATCTCGGCAATGGATTTATGCGTATGCGCAGGATCTATTAGATTTATTATTTTTTACTTTTGGTAGCGTATTGCCAGATAAGGCGATGTGTGGATCTCTTTCTCTAGTCACACATCATAGTTTCTAAACAAGCAAAACGTATTTGACATGTTGTTTTTATGTTTGTGATATTTGCGAATACACATTACGTATTGGTATAGCGATGTTGCTACGCTAAACGTGTAATATATACGTTAAACATGTACTATAATAACAAATATACTTCCGAGTATATCTGGTCTTTATCTGTTCTAAACTGGCCTCACGGCTCAGTCAGTAGTTGCTCTGCCTTTTGCGCTGTAGGGTTCGATTTCCACCTAGGACAACCATAAGTGTGACGTACATAGATGTTTGTTCCGTGACTGGGTGTCAATATGTATTTTAGGCATGTACAAAAAATAAAGTACTATACCTACTATAAGAAGGTATTGAATTCCGATTGGTCTAGATGGCGCAAAATGAATTTCTCGTGACGTTTCAATGTATTGATAATCTTAAGAAATACTCACTGACCAGCAGACCCGGCGCCCACTATGATGAAGTCGTACTCTGGGAGTAAGACGCCATCGTCCACGTTGGCCGGCCGACCTTCGGGGTCCGTCTGGTCGAACTGGTAGTACGCGATGGCAGCTACCAGCATCGGAATGAACCATGCCACCTGGAATGCCAAAATTAAACTGTGGCAACATAAAAAAATCCTCCAAGAGTAACACTAACTCCCACACTAAGGTTTCCGTACGTATTGTATCTCTTATTATGTTCATGATATCCGCTATAATAATATACCATACAGGCTTTATGATACGAGAGTACCACCGATAGTATTTTAAATTATTTATATATCTTCCACGACAATAATTGTTATGTGAATCTTTCAGCTTGCTTCAGCTTACGGTTACAAAGATTCAACCCTTTAAGGTAGAATTAACTGCCAAACATTGTAGGGTAAATGAAATTGACATATTTGCGCCATTGCGCCAATGCGCCACTGACATATATATAATAACACTAGCTGTGTTCCGCGGTTTCACCCGCGTTTTTCTCGTTTCCGTGGAAACACCGCACGCAAAAATAGGTTTTCGATTTTACACCTTGTGTTACAAAATGGCAATTTTATTACGGATCCCTAATTATGAAAAAAAACAGCCTATAGCCTTCCTCGATAAATGGACTACCCAACACTGAAAGAATCATTCAAATCGGACCAGTAGTTCCAGAGATTAGCGCGTTCAAACAAACAAACACTGCAGCTTTATAATATTAAGTATAGATTAATACTGTATAATTTTCAACCCGCTTCGGCTTTTAGGTCAAGAAATTAGACTGACAGACTGGTATGTCCTATCAGTTTTGGTACATACCTGTCTCATCAAATATTTTCAAACAGCTTTCGGTTTGAAAGTCACCGGTATCACTACACTCAGAATATTGGTCATCATTGTAACACGAATATTATCACGTACCGTTAATATTGGTGTATAGCTCCGGTAATTCGAGTCTTCATAAAATTAAGTCTGATTTCTATGGTTATCGTTTTTAGTTACCTGCGTACCTGCTGCAGCTGCAATAGCAGTTCCAGATAACACGTCCGCAGCCACGTTCACTATCGAGCTCATCTTGCCTCCTGAAATAATTTGAGCAATACGTGTTAAAGTTTGCTATGCAAAAATTACAAGGCGCTGTTGCTGGTTACAATGTTTGAGATTATTTGAAGAAATAATAAATTAATAAATATTCTTGAACATTTCACACATATAACAACCTAAGCATAGTGTTTACTTACTATGAGGACTAAATAACTGATAGAATTACTTACAGAGTACATATTTTTTTTGTTATTAAACATCCAGACACAGAACAAACATATACCTATGTTCGTCGCACAAATGAGTGTTTCTCTGAATGAGAATGTTCTGAGTGGGAACCGAACCTACGACCTAGAGTGCAGAAGCATGAGTTTCAAGCACTACTACTCAAGCACTGAGCTGTGAGGCCAGTCAAGCTATGTTACTTATAACGCAGATAAGTGAGATACTATAAATAATGAACTTGTGTCAATTTCAGGCCGTTATGGGCGGCATTAACCACATAATATCAGGTGGGTCGTCAGCGCCCGCCCCTTTAGTCACATAAGAATCACGACTACTGTTAAGCGGAAAATACGTGTTTGGTAAAACTTTTAAATAAGTGATTCCAGGCACGAAATAGACTCATTAACTGAATAAATTATGTTTACGTAACGATAATTCAATTGTGAAAATTGTTGTGACTTTCTCAAAAACTAACTTGAGCACTTTTGCTATTACTCCATTTGTGGGTACTCATTCTCGGTAGTGGAGAGTGAAAACTTCTTCGTAATTTGCTGTAATAGACGATTTGTAACTTCCATATTACAGTTGATATTACAGTTCATACGAAGTTTAGCTTATCAGTTACCACTGCCGGGTTGGACTAAGAACTAAGATACTGGACACTTTTCTAGCTAACAGTGAGATCTAGTGAACAGTACAAGCGGGAGGAGAGTTGAGAGTTTGTTGCCATTGATTTATTTCAATATTTATTTATTATTTGTTGGGATATCCGTCATAACAACACATATTGTGTGAAAAAAAATGATAAAATTACCACGCCTATGGATCAAGACATACATCACCTAAATAAGTCACCTTTTTTATTTTTATGTACGAACTAGCGGCCCGCTCCGGCTTCGCACGGGTATAAGTATATAGCCTATGTCATTCACTGGAAAAATGATTAAAATCGATCAGTAGTTTTGAATGTTTTGATTTATTTATTACTGCCCGTGGCCCGCACGCGTTAAATTCCCGCCGCCCCCGGCCGGCCGGAACCGCCGCAAACGCTACGTCCCGCAATTTTTAAATATGTAATATCTTCGAAAATATTCATTTAAATCATATGCTGTAAAGGGCCATATAGATCTATATTAAATCAACAATGTATTTAAGGTATTTAATTAGATAAGGATTAATCCTGTATTGATTAAAATCGCTTCGAAAATTAGCCATTATTTGTCGTAAAAAGTAAATGACAAAAAATGTTATTGTGGGATATCCATAAAAGATATACATATACCATCACGGACTTTTCTGTAGACCTTTTCAATGTGTACAATACTTAGTACAATACATTATTTTGATAAAACTCGTAGGGTTCAGCCTGCGTTTGCAATGTAAGCGGAAAAAATGTAATTATTTACGACATCACATTAGAAACCTCAAAAGTAACAGTACTTCTCCACTATTTAATGGATGTTATTATACATATAAACCTGCGTCTTGAATCACTCTATCTATTAAAAAAAACTGCATCAAAATCCGTTGCGTAGTTTAAAAGATTTAAGCGTACAAAGGGACATACGGACAGAGAAAGCGACTTTGTTTTATACTATGTAGTGATGATCTGAAAGCCCACCTGATTTTAATCTGTTACCTCCGCCCATAACAACAGCAATACAACTTAGGTCCTCCCAAACCGAAATATGAGAAGATGCAATGTTACGTCTCAGGTGCTTGTGATTGCACCGGAACACAGCAATGCGAATGCACCACTGCTTGGTGACAGATAACCAGATGTACTTCTCCGGGCGAACTTGACAGAAGTTCTACTGCTACTTTTTGTTGCTCTTTTAGCACCACCCAGAAATTCAAAGGGTACTTACCTACCGGCGCGAGAAACTGGACCCCATTTAAAGCATACATATAAAAGTAGAGTTATTATTTCTGGAACCCTAGTTATTTTCGAAACCAACCTTTTCCTCATATTATTGTCAAGGATGATGGAAGGAAGAGAAGTGTGCCATCAAAATGAGGTGACCGGAAAATACCGGAGTGTTAACGGTACCATGCCGGCGGCGGGGCTCCACAATGACATCTTCTTTTGTCAATTAAAACAAGGCTAATGACAATGGTGTGCAACATACAATTTTTAAAGCACTTTCTCCCCCTTTTCTACGAGGTCTACATTGTTGTTTAAGTTCAGGCGGAGTTTTCAAGCCGCTGAAGGCTTCGATGTTGTTTATCGACTAGAATAGCCGAGACCGAAATATTGGCGTGTCCGAAGCGCTCAGTTCTAATGCCACTGAATGGTCCATCCAGATACTGACCAAGCGGAGAGTTGATTAACTTAGTGATCTCTAAAGAATATCTAAGCAAGCTTCGTCATTTGCGCTTGTCTATTACAGGCTTACAGGCATCAGGCCGATATTGTATCTATCTGTCGTCTTCTTTTTTCCTCATCCTTTTATGGCAGTGAAACCGTGAGCCGTAGCGGGTAGGAATTTTCACAGAATATTTGTTATTGTTGCGGTTATCGCAGACATATTATATAATATCATGATACCGAATCTTATTATACCGGTTTGTTTTAATTTGCATAGCTTCGTAAATGATTTGAATTATCCAATTTATCATTTTACTCAACGCAGGCAGTCGTGAAACGAAATCATTGTGTCGCGTGCATCTAATCTAATTTTAATTCTGGATGTGCCACATCGGTTTGTTTTGTGCATTGTCCCCCGTTGTTAACTAAAACCCTAGCCTAACCAGCCCAACTCCTAAAAGTACCGGGAAAGGACTCTGGGTTGTTGGCAGCACTGTTCCAGAGATAGCTGTTAAATTTTGTAATCCTGTCTTGATTCTGATTTCTTTCGTGGTTACACAATGTATTACGTGCATGTCATCAAACTATAATTCGGAAGATTTGATGAGTCTCCATAATCTACTGTCTCACTATACTATGTTAATGGATAACAAAAAAATAGTTCTTTTTAACTAGATAAGTTCTTGGAACTTAACATATCTTAAATACAAAATCCGTTAATAATGATGTCTTACTTAATTAATTTCTTTAGCTTTCGTGTGAGTAAGTGGCGAATTCTATTGTCGGAGTTTTCAAGTCGCCCGAAGGCTTCCTACATAGCTTATCGACTAGTGTAGCCAAAACTAAATGAGTTTTTCGAAATCACAACCTTTAGAATCACGAGACTTCATGAAATCTAGTTTGAATGAATGAATTTGACTGGAAATTTTTTGACTGCTCACCGTCATTAACCTATTTAACCGTGATTTATTTAATGTCAAATCTTTATACCAAAGGTATCCTAAATCCACACCTGGATGGCTCCCACAACCACTCGCTTTTCGCGATCCTTCAGTCCGCGTACGAGTAGGTTTTGTATTGAAATTCCTGCGGGTTTCTCTCAGAGTTTGATATGGGGTCCTTTGAATGGTTGGTTATATGGAAGGCCGGCAGCGCATCGGCGTTGCCTCTGGTGCTGCAAATGTCATGGGTGACCACTTTCTACCAGGAGGCCAGTGGTCTGTCTCCTAACACATCAAAAAATCTTATTGACTAGTGTACAATGCGCTTAATTAGCGTTGAAACATCAGATAAAACTGTAATCCAAGTGTAATTAAAAGTGTTTTCGTGTCAACGACTTGGCTGATTCAGCTCAATAAGAAAGTTTTCCTTAAATCCCACGAACGTTTTCGTTGAATAGAGAGGAAATCAATTAACAAAGAATCTGTGTGTAAGCAGATTCTTAGTAATACCAACAGGAAATTTGATGACATTCTGCACTGGTATGTTAAAATGCTGTGATAAAGTTGGGTTGGAAAAACTATGAGAAGTCGTAGCACCTAGTATAATTTAATTCGATTTGAACCAATCGATTCATGAGAACTCTTCAGAATTGATTTACGGACTAGCTATTACGATTTTAAAGTCAAATCTTTATTTGCATTGGTTTCTTAATTAAGTTTTAGGCTACATTACTTTTTTATAATAAATATGTAGCTACAATAATTAAGTCTGGCGTACAAACCTTATCCAAATGTCCATTAAGAAGAAGCAAGAACCTCTGATGGAGGGATTCCTTTATTTTGTTTACTAATCAACAAAATTTTGATACTAGGATAAATTATGTTATGACGTTAAGCATGTACATGTCACTTCTACAGCAATAAAATTACACCATTCATGTAATGTTATCAGAATCTTTTTTTTTATTAGAAAGTGTATTGAGTGATTCGAGGCGTGACCAAACATTTTGTGTTGTTTGCAGCGCGCTGGCTACATCCAGAATAACAACAAGTTCCGGTGAAAATATAGCATTATGTAACACGTGCTCTGTGCCAATTATACTTGGTATATTGATTGGGTTACCTAATAGTGATCCTTATTAAGAGAATATGTACTACTATCCCGTGTGGACCCATGCATGCGAAAAGTGGCAACCCCAGAATCAAAGATAAATTGGCATTCATTATTATTATTATTAAAGTAACTGTTCCCCGTTCAATTCCGCTCGCGTGTTGTTGTTTTTTTCTTCTAAAATAAATGTAGCTTAAGTTACTCCATAGAACATCAGCTATCTGCCAAAGTCCCGTCAAAATCGATCTAGCTATTTTCGAGATTAGCCGGATGAAACAGACAGACAATGTTTCTAAAGTAGATTTTTGTTATAAGTACCGTTTATACTTTCAAATGCATTTAGACATTACAAACAGACACTTAATTTTTTTTAATTTATTATTATAATTACAATATTACCTAACTGAGATATTAGCTATGATTTGTGAATTTTGTTGGGTCCGATATTTCGGCTTAGTTTAATGTCATGGTCCCGGGAAACCGAAGTCTGCGAGGTGGGTTCCCGGGACCGTGACGCACGAAACTGCGCCGAAATATCGGTAGTCACCAAAATCATGGAAAATAACAAGGAAATTAATTTTCATAACCATGATAGTTCTAATATTGAGATTTGCATTAATTTTGTCAGGTAATGGTTACTTGATTGGTAGGCGGGACAATGAGGAAGGCTTATATGATACTTTGATCTAATTAAACAGCCTGTTAGTCTAAGTAGTAGTCTTTAGTAATAGACCCTTTCAAAGTCTTAGTTTTTCATGCCTTGCCCAGTGAATGATGAAATAATCCAGTAAGAATATTGTTGATTCTGTTTTATGCAAATTTTTAATGATCCAGTTTATAATTATTACCAGTTTATATTTATTAAATCATTAATATTTCTTAACATTGCTAATTAGTTTGCTAACATTGTAAATTATACTCTCGTTAACTTGATAACAACGCTTTTATAATTCCTTAACTGAAGGGTAACTTGTCACCACAAGGTAATCTTCCGTGAAATTACAAGTTAGAAAGTTATTTAAAATTGCATTTCTGCGTTCAGTTCACACAAAATCAATAGCACCAAGTTTCTAAAATATGAATCACCAATCTTTCAACAGTAGGGCATGACACTTTGCCAATTCTGTTCATCCGACTTTACGGCAAGAAGGGCTGTGATTAAATAACAAAATATCAACAAAACTTACCTTTAGAACAGAAATACACACTCTGATATTTAACATTTGAGACAATATATTACACCGGCTATAATACGAATCTAACGCAATGTCGTTAATTTTATTAACAATTTACTATTATTTGCACAATTTAAACTTGGTTAAGTTAACAAACGTAACTAATCAAATTGTTTCGTATCGAGCACTCTCTAGCGCTTCAATTCTCCGATGTAACGGTGACTTTCTTCGACGTGCGATTACCGACTCCTGCGCACGTAGGCCGTCAAACTGTTCAGTGAAATGGTGGGAGAGTTTCTAGTGTTGTTCCTATTTTGGAAATATCTAGACAAAATTTGGCGCTTTATTTACCGTCCCATTATACGCGCTTATCATAGAGATCAGAAAGTTTCTCGATTTAATTAATAGTATGTTTTAAGTAACTATGTTATTGTCAATACAGCCTACTGGGCAGCACATATTGAGATGAATGGCTTCGTATTCGGAACAGGAAAGAAGATAGACTGTAGTGTAGACAATTTTACAGTAGCTAGACAGTACTATCTAGCTGTCTACACAGTAGCTTGCCGTAGTTTATTCCAGTAGGATCGGATTGTGCATTAATTTGAAAAGAACATTTATGTTCTTTGTGGTTTTAAAAATTTGATAAGCAAACTCAAGCCTTTATGTTCATAACTTACTCTAAAATATAAGCCATTTCATTGGATCGTAATTATTTCACATTACTAGGCCAGTACTCAGTAGATCGAAGCTAGCTAAATAATGAAAGTGAATTTGGTTGTTAACCGCTTCACTGGAGACTGTCATCTCTGGAACGGCTTCATTTATTTCTGCATCGAATGCGCTATGGAATCTTTAGTCGCAGTGGCTACCGTAATAAATTCATACCTACAAGTACGTATAGTGTTTTTTTTTCACGTAGTATAAATATTACTATCAGTTATCGCTGATAGCAAGTTTTTTTTTTCATTTTTTATAATATGGATACTAAAGGATATTAAAGGAGTTGGGATGGCTGGGGTAGGGTTTAGTTAACAAAGGGGGACAATGCACAATACACCCCTATGCGGGACGTCAGTGCAGGCTTAGTCACCCCCACCCAGAATTAGAATTAGAATTAGAATATGGATACAACAAACAATTACAGATCAGAAACAATTATTATGAAATATTCTCATTTTACTGAGAAACAAACGAGGGCAAACGAGTCATCCTACTAGTAAACACATTGCCTAATCAATAGGACGGAAGTACCTATTAAAAAGAAAGCGGCAAGGACCCTTCCATCTAACAACAACCTGTGTTACTAGTTTTGAACCCGTTTGTGCCTGTTTACTCTCCCTTCGAGGTTACTGCACTCAGTATTGTGATGTCCAAAGCCAACGTGCCTTATAATGTAGAACTAGGAGCCACTGACGAACTTATAAGTCCACAAAAGTCGCCCGAGATATGTAGTGTAGTAGATGTTATATATAATAGAAACATCAGACAACGGCCCTTTGTTTCTACTTCATATAAAACAAAGCGGCCAAGTGCGAGTCGCGCACACCGAGGGTCTCGTACCATATAAGTAGTACGAGTCCGCGGTGCTTTCGGATTTTACCCTTTCTTGTCAAATTGTATGATTCGGTCAACGGAAAGGTTGGGATTCCCTTGATTTTTTTAAAACAGCTCCACGGGTTTCTGTGAAAAAAGGTCTCGATAGACTGACAGACGGACAACGAAGTGATCCTATAACGGTTCTATTGCCTTTTGAGGTACGGAACCCTGAAAAGCCCGAATCTCTCAGATTTTTGTCTGCGGAAGTGTTTAGAAATATATAAATGGGTTACAATATGCCAACGCAAATAGCAAACAAGTAGGACAATAATTGATATCCGATTTTAATCGTTCTTCTTTTCACAAACATTCAGATCATAAAATTGAGGCCATGGGAAGAAAAATTGGAAATATTCGGAAAATTTCTTTTTCTTGTTCTTTGATACTACATGTTTGTATACCTTCACAAATTTCGTTTGATAGCTGATTGTCAAATTGTCATTCAAGACAGTTCAAGGTCTCTCGGGTCAGCTGTATTCAAATGGATATAACTTTACATAATTTAGCACATTTTAACAGTTGTTTGTATAATAACCTAGCTGATAATCATTGCTATTGCAATAATCTCGAATTCATTTCGATATGAAATGTTATCATATTTGCATCATAATTTGTCGATATCGAACACTATGTTGATGATTTTAGATCTTAATCGGTTTATCTTATGATGAAACGTGATGAAGTGTTGAAACATCGAACCAATGATTTACTCGTAGTTCAGATGAACACCAGAAGCGTAGCAGGGCAGGGCAACAGATAAGCGCGTCCAGGCTTCTGTTGACCTTGGAAATGCATCTCAAATCCAATTTTTGTTAAAATATTTTTGTTATTATAACTACGTTATTACTTTGTTTCATTTGTATAGTTAATAGTTTTTATAATCACTAAATAATCATAATAACTATAACTAAGTAATAGTGGGCGTGACGCAATTGCTGTCACACACTACGGCACCACTGAAAACCAGTGCTACAGCAGCAATGCTTCTGTAGCAAATACTGTAGCAAATAAATACTAATGGCGGCCGATTTGTGCTCACATTCTGTATAAATGTTCACATGTATTTTGTTTTTTTAATATTTAGTGTGTGGTACAAATAAATATTTTCTTATTCTTATACTTTTTCTTATTCTTAAATTCATTTACAGCTATTTGTTAAGAGTGTGCGATGCCAGCGCTTCAAGACATATCTCGTGCTTCCTTTCCTCGCTAGCCACCACATATCCCGTAATAGTCTTGTTAGTGTTTTGGAAAATACGTAAATGCCACAGCAGACTTACAAAGTCGTTGACAGGGATAGCATCTAATGGATACCGGGGGAGTGTGGTTTTTTATTGCGTCTCTTTCTGTCGTATGCGTTTGTATGTGTGATCAATGTTTTCCTTTGCAGGAGGATGTTGCGGATCCACTATGAAGAGGACTATAGTAGGCGGCTGGGCTTGGGCTTGGTGGCTGGTGACCGATGTGCAGCGTATCTCCCTCGAGGTAACCATATCGAAACAATTTCAGTAATACTAGGGTCATCACATCCTATGGCCCATAATTAGAATTAGACTGTATCTACTGTATTTACTGTGCAGGTTATGACACTGAACCCGATGTGTGAGTACGTGGAAACGGCTCAGGGTGTCCCCCTCACCGTGACCGGCGTGGCGCAGTGCAAGATCATGAACGAGGACGAGCTCCTCACCACCGCTTGCGAACAGTTCCTCGGGAAGAACGTCAAGGAGATCAAGATGACCGTCCTGCAGACCCTCGAAGGCCACCTGAGAGCTATTCTCGGTAAGTGATAGAAGCTTGGGTATATATTATTATTGGTTGTAGACCTGCCGAGAGGGAGCGAAGAGTGAGTCGAAGGGCAACGGTAATTTGTAGAATGTTTGATCAGCTTAATTATCATGGTCTTTTTATAGTATTGTACCAATATTGTGTAGGTACCATATTTTGTATTGATACTTAAATTCGAATCCGAAGAAACGTAGAGAAACACATTATTTTAAATTAACGCCATCTAGTCTTGGCAAACTGAACTAGCACGGAGCGCGAGGCGAGCCACAGTCGGGTCGAATGTTTTTCACGAGAAGGGTCTTGCTGATGTCGGTGTTACGTTACATTACTTACCGCAAGATGGCAACATATTCATCATATTTCGTAAACCTTAGAATTTTTATCAAAATCAGTTCAATAGTTTAGTTAAATCAAAATATTGTAACTGGAAGAAAATATGTCATCCAAGTAAACGAAATTGCGTATTTTGCTTCTTTGAAAGTATTGAAGTCGGTTCTTTTCGATTTTAAAATCAGTTATCTTGAATTAATTTCTATATTTAGTAAGGTAACATGATCAATTGAAAACAATTGCTAACGGCCTGTCAAGATTTGATTGACTGGTCGAAATTTTCCCGAGCAATGGGACCGGTTACTCGGCCCGATCTTATAAATTCAATTTCTTGCCAACTCATATAATAAATAATAAATAAACAAAGTCATGAACTAGAGTCCTTCCTTTTGCATGAAACATTCTGAGTTTGCTTAAAGTGAATTTGATGTATGTATTGTATTAATATAATGTATTTGAGATTATAACCGTTTGGATTATTGCCAGTGTTTAGTCTTTTAGCGGACTAATTAGCACATTGATTGGGTAACATGAGATTTGTTCGTCAATTAACAAAGTTTTGACATTATCACCGTTTGGGAAACCGAGGTTTACCCGTTCAGCTGTCTAATTAATGTAACTTGGTAACAGCTTGCTAAAGTAGTATTTTCCGGATATAACTAACTATCTGTACTTGATTGTTAACCATATACCAAAACGAAACTAGTATGAGTCACTGATTGTTTACTTATAAATAAAAAAACACATTCTTCTTCACAAACACAGTGCTCTTTCTGAGCGTGGTGGCCTAGGGGCATAGAAGCCGACTTTCAATCTGAAGGTCGCTGGTTCAAACCCACACGTACACCAATGAGTTTTTCACTTGAAAAAATTATATGCGCAATGCCACGTTCTCGAAACGGTGACGGAAAACATCGTGAGGATACCGGCATGTCTTAGAACCAAAAATTCGACGACATGTGACATCTACCAATCCGGATTGGGCTCCCGTGGTAGATCAGAGCCCATTCACTCTCAATTATCGAGAGGAGGCCGGTGTCCCTGCAGTGGGAACATTAGAGGCTGGTACAGTGCTCTTTCTAAGTTCAAAGTAGAGTTCACGTTCACGGCGGTTCATTGACGTTTATATTTAGAACTAATGACTATTGATTGGTGACTCTCTTTGTTATCTACTGACGGGGAATTCTGACTTCGAACTACGCTAATGATAAAAGACCTAATATTAATTAATCATAAAATAATTGAATTCTTATATTCATCATAAAATTATGAATTCTTGACAGTAATCTGTAAAACGCGTAGATGCTGTAATTATTTTTGGGCACAAATAAATCCCGTTCATTCAGTTTTAGCCTAGGCTTATAAGCACAGGGGCCCTCACCAAAAATACTTATCTTTTATTCCATCTTGTCTATGGAAAGAGAAGAATTATCAGTTCCCAATTCTTCTCTTTCCATGAACAAGATTCCAGGACAGGTGCATTCCAATGAGTATAACGAAGAGTCTGGAAGCTTCGAGAAAACAGTTTCTTGTTCGTGTGTTTGACTGTTTAGAAAGGCGGTGTGATGGTTTAGATTGCTTACAATTATGCAAAGGCACTTACGACCTTTAGGTTTCAGCAGGTTGTACACCAAACGATCTTGACCCTTATCATAAAGGTCGATTGTTAAGGGTGATGAATTGATTTTCCCTTTGAAGGATTCCATTAAGGTTCATTAATGTACAAAGGCAGCTAAACTTTGCCAAAAAGCTATTTAATAGGGTTTTTGAGATTAAGTCTATTTATATTTGAAGTTTCACGAGAAAGTTATAATAATATTATAAAACTAACTGAGTAAACTAACTTTTTAACGTGGTTAGCGTTAAAAAATCAGTTTACTTACAGTTTTTGCAAGTCACTAAAAATACTTCACTTTTTCGTGATAAATAGTAGCCTATGTATGAACTACAATACCTTCATAAAAAAATTCATACAAATCTGTACAACCGTTTAGGCGTGAAGGAGTACCACATACATACATACAGAAAAACTTTTGCATTTATAATATTAGCATGATAACAATAATATAATTTGTGCTAATTTTCATTTTTAACCTCGACGCAAAAAGAGGTGTTATAAGTTTGACCGCTATGTGTCTGTCTGTTTGCCTGTCTGTGTCACCGTAGCTCTTATACGGGTGAACCGAATTGGGTGCGGTTTTTTAAATTTAAAAGCAGGTTTCTACTGGTGGTTCTAAACTTCAGACGTTCAAGGTTATCAGCGCATTACCATTACACCGAATCGGGAGGCACATTTTCGTAAAATGGACTTGTTGACTGTTTAAATAGCCATTAACTTATCAGTTCCTCAAACCCATTTCAAGCTCCTTTTTGTGGTTTTGATGTACTTACAGTGGCGGATTTACAAATTTTCAAGGTATAGGCTGAACAGTTTTTGCCGCCCTTGCCTCAACAATTGTCATATCATCGTCATAGAAAAATCATTTTGATTTCTGTGAAAAAAAAAACAATCGTTCCCCAAATTTGCCGCCCCCAAAATCTGCCGCCCTAGGCTCGAGCCTACTCAGCCTGCTGGTAAATCCGCCACTGTGTACTTGCCTTAATCTCAGAAGATAAACTAGCAGTACATTTGTTTTGAAGGAGGAAGGTGACACGGTACGTGAAATATTGCTGTAGAAACATTGATAAGACCTTCTTGCACGAGGAAATTTCCGTGTCGTCACCGTTGCATAATCAGTGAGTCACGGAAACCACCGCAGTCACCTTGGTTCACCTGATATCTCTTGATACCTTGCATGTACAGTTACAGAACTCACTGTTAGTCGTATTTGGACTGCTTCGAGTTAGCAGGCGACCGTTTAAAATCGGTCACTGATAAAATATTGACGGAAAAGGTCAGGCGCCTTATTTAACAATAACATGTGTGATGTGTAATCTTATTTGATTTGTCTAAAATAAATCGATAATCTGAAATTGTCTGAATCTGACACATAGTTATTGTTGCTTATAATTTTTATATTCTTCCAGAAACCTTTAATCTCACGTTTATCTCTAAAGTTGCGATTCTGCCAGTTCTGCGAGTTCTATCCACGCGTTTTCTATACAGTCGAATACGGTTTGCCTACACATTGTTATTATTATTTTCAACATATTACAGTATAAAAGACCCAGTCCTTTAAAATTAGGACACACGGAAGCTTATTGTGAGTAATAATGGTTCCTTTCACCGTTAGGTACGGATCCTTAAAATTCTCATATAATCAGACGGCCGATAACAACGGCTATGAACCTCGATAGAGCCAGGAAGTACGGAGTTTTGCAAGCATACCTATAGGTATCACGCGATCGAGCAATTACTACTTGGAGGAAGCCATATACGTATAATAAACGTTGATGTCGTTCATCATGAACATTATTATTAGAACCTCATAAAATTTGTGTAAGAACTACCGAAGGAAATTACATTGGGTCTTGAGTGTTTGTCTTGTGTTTCTGTGTTTGTCCATGCCATCTGCGACACAGGGAATCCTAGTGCAGAGGTATGAGTGTGTTAACGTTGTTTTTGTTTGTTGTTTTTTGGTATCCGCGCTTACTGATGTTCTCAGGAAACCCTGAAATAGAGTTACCCAAAGCAAGCATGTATTATAATATCTATGCCCAAAGCAACTCCACTGGCCTAGCTCACTTGGCTCTGCCTTCTACGCTGTAACTCGTGGGTTCGATTCCCACTCAGGATAAGCGTTTGTGTGACAAACATAAATTTATGTTCTGTGTCAATATTTGAGTGTCAATATGTATTATATGTATTTACAAAATGAAAGTACTGCATAAGTATTATTTCAGTTATTTAGTAGTACAAGCTTTGCTTAGTTTGGGCCTAGATGTTGCTGTGTGAAATGTCCATGAGTGTCCATATTTATAACCTGGTTCCGATGGACCATTTCGACTGAATTCCCTTGGAGACGTTTCGCGATGGCACAAAACATACGGCGACTTAGCGCCATCGAAAGCGCGTAATTATTCATGTTGCAGGTTGTCACAGGCAAAGCGAGCTTTACGTGTAGGCAGGTCATGTTTAGCACATAGTATTCTTTCATGTCGGCGTATCCATTGTTCCCCTGGCAGTAATTATGCTGCTAATGTAGCGAGGTAATGCAACATAATCATTAGCATGCAGCTTTCCATGCCTTTCATAGCACAATGATAGAATTTAATGGGGTCTTAACATTATTAGCGCTCGCGTGATAAATAAATGAATGTTCTTGGACATTTCGTCGCCGTCTAGCTCTAAAGTAAGCATAGCTATGGAAGCTAGATAACTTATAGATATACTTATACAGTACATTTTGTAAATACATACAATACGTATTAAACACCCAGACACAGAACAATCATCTATGTTGGTCACACAAATGCTTTTCCTGGATTGAATCGAACTCACGATCTTTAGCGCAGAAGGCAGAGCTAATATCAAATTAGCTGTGAGGCTAGTGAAAATGTTATGACTTTTAAGTGGTACGGAACACACGAATTGCAACCTGAAGGGCTGGTTCATAACCCTGATGATGTTGCAACTGTACAATCAATCAGACGGGGTGTCCACTCCAATGTCCGTCTATTTTTTTTATTATCTTTATTTATAGAGCTTTTTCGCTAATTTAATTACACTCAAACTTTGCCTCGCTTTTCGAACTGCAGGACTACGATAGAAAGCCAAAGTTGCCTTCGGCACTGAGCACTAACCTAATTATTCACCACTAGCCACTCGCCCCAGCTTCACACAATTGTACAGTGTGTGTGACGTAGGTTTTCCGTGCCAGCCTCTAATGTACCCACTGCAGGGATACCAGCCTACTCTCGAATAATTGAGAGTGAATGGGCTTTCATTTACCACGGGAGCCCAATCTGGATTGGTAGATGTCACATGGCTTCGAATTTATGGTCTTAAGACATGCCGGTTTCCTCACGATGTTTCGCTTCGCGATTTTTCTTTATACGAACGGCCGCACGATGACCACTTTGACGTGCAGGTTAAGTGAATTAGTTACTTAGTTGGGGGAAATTTCGGTTGTTTCGCCGCCTTTGTTATTTGCCTTGTCGGTTTCCTTACCCATCCCAAAACTCATCGTGGTACCCGTCAACGGAAGTCTAGAATTTTAACGCACGGCACGAAGTTGAAATTCTAAACCTCTGTGACGGGTACAATTCCAGCTCGGCTCAAATCCGTTTGTCGGTGTTGCCACTATAAATTTGAGATGTTTAGGCAGATTGAAAAGGACGCTCGCTTTTGTAGATTTTTGTCCGGTTGTAGATAACTACGACCTTAGAGTGTCTTGCCAATTTACATCACCTCAAAAGTTCTTGATGTTCTCTCTTTGTATGCGGGCATGAAAAAGATATCTTTATCTATTATATCTATTTTGTCTATGGCTGTCTGCTTTGTGTATGATTTGTCGTATGATTTTCGGTTTTCAGTATCTTCCCGCGATCTTCGAATTGAGTCTCACCTTTAGTTTCACACCGCTCCGCTAATAATGTTCTTCTTTTTAGTTCTAGTATATAGTAATCTATTTCGTTCCTACTAGTATCACACTAATGTACTATAAACTTTGTATCTATATTTGTGTATGTTTGTTATATCTTCACGCACAAACGGCTCAAAGGATTTGAAGATGAAATTTGGTATCAGAAAAAAAAAAAAAAAAAAAACAACGTTAACACACTCATACCTCTGCACTAGGATTCCCTGTGTCGCAGATGGCATGGACGAACACAGAAACACAAGACAAACACCCAAGACCCGAGAACAAACTTCATGCTCACCGCACAAAGTGTGCCCCGGCCGGGAATCGAACCCGGGACCCCTCGCTTCGAAGGCAGGGCTACTACCAACTAAGCCAAGAAGCCGTCTAATCAGAATAGCTTATATATTGAATTAACACCGCGGGGTGGAGCTATCTCATATCTTATAGGTACTACGGAAGTAGGTACACATGTACTGCATCACAATGAAAGCGGACATGCCTATCTCGCCTTGAATAAGGTTAACGCGAGGCTTTTAACACGACACGATACACCCGGTCTTTAGAATGGACACATCCTCCCGGAGCGGGCTCCTATTCATACCCAATGCGCATACTCATTTATTTCAACCATAGGGACAATCACAAACACTTAGTTATGTCCATTTTTCATTAATTTTATATAAGAACTTTCAAGGCCAACCAAACTAGACAAAGTATGAAAAAACAAAATCAAACAAAAAAATGAATTTGTATTAATTTATATTGATGCTGCTGTATAGTGGCATTGCCAAAAATAATCATATGTCAACCAATATTGTAATAAAATTAAGTAATAGCAATAGCAATCACGGTATTATTTTGACTTTTATCATGATGTATAATTATGATTGGATCCTGATATTTCGTCGCAGTTTTATGTGCCGCAATCATGGGTGAACCATTCAAATTACACCTGACATATTTGAGGATACCGGCGTCCGAAGGCATACCAGGCTGACCGACAAGTACACGACCTTTTTACGATAAAGGAAACACTGTTATGTTAAGGAAAGAGTGAATAGGTATCTCCCAGGCCAGCGTGTGACATCTTAGACCACATCATAAATAAATAAATAAATAAATCATCATCAAGTGAGAAAGCAGTAAAACTGCCTTTGAAGGGCTGTTTCTTTTGAACCGTAAGCCGAAACGGGCTGTAATTTTCAAACCATACCTGGTTTTATGGCGGATATTCTGAAAAATAGTAAGAACCACACTTAACATTATAAACGTAATATTATAAATGGAAAAGTGAGTTTGTTTGATAGATTTTCACGACTTAACTTCTAGATCTTAGAAAATTCTAATTAAATATTATAAATGCGAATGTGAGCTGGTTTGTTACGCATCAGCAGTGGGCTAATTAGATAGACTAAGCCTCAGAGACTGTCTGTCTGTATATCAGAAGCCTAAGAGTGTTATTAAGCCAAAATAGAAAGCCAATTATTATTTCCTGACGTATGGCCCTTAAACCTTAAATAGCGGCAAGAAAATGTTCACTCCAAAGATTCCGATTGTGCTCGGAGAGAGCGTGACTAATGATTGACTGGTTACATTTCGGTAACAAGCAGTTACTACTCGATGAATAGTAGACAAATTGCCTTTAAGAGCTAGTTACATAAGCTCGCAGTGCTTATTCGAAATATACATACGCTTGCAGTGCTTTTGTCCCCCGGCTTTCCGCACGTTAATGTAGATATTGTCAATTATTTCTGGATGAAAGTTATGTCCTTCTGTGTTTGTCCATGCACCAAGTAAACGCTTAAAAACTCATCAAGACACAAACAAATATACACAGCTGTCGATTGACAAATTTTTGTTTACTAGTAAGTAATAACCATATTTCAAGTAGCTTCGAAACCCATTTGGAGTGAACGTGTAAGACTGTCAATGCCCTCCCTAACCCTTCCTGGCACAATGGGAGCACATTTCTACGAACCTCTCGGGTGGCTCGACTCGGATAAATGTTTGTACAGCACGTCACCACGATTCATGATTTATTCATTTACTTTTTGGTGGGCAGACAGTCGGCAGACGCGAGATTTACGACACTCCAAACACTAGGACGATCACAATTCAACTGAAGTTTTTCTTTTTTTACCTCCGATGAAATATATTTGACGAGTTATAACTTATAATACTACATACATACTTATAAGTTATAAGTTATGGCTAACTGAGAACGTGTTTTAAAAAAAATATCTTCAAAAAAAGGCTACTTGAAGATTTTTTTTAAACACGTCGGGACTATAAAGATCCACGCTATTGCGAAACATCGTTATGTTTTTGTATTGTACACTATTCTATCCGTAGAAAGGACTAGCCAGACCTGCTGTCTACACGTGATTAAAATAATATAGAGAACAGTGACCGTTTTGTACGGTCAGCATAAACATGAGGGCTTTTGTTCGGTGAATAATTTAATAAGCTACAAGAACCGGTACTGTTATTTCTGGCCTATAAGCTGATTATACCAACGTAAACAACTGGAAATATTGAACATTTGAATTAATTATTTACATTGAATCTGTATTTGAACATCGATAGCTGTGTAATTTTTATTTTTTATTGCAACAATTGCTAATGCTTTATGATTACACCAGCCGGGCTGAGAGCTGGTGTAATCATAAAGCATTTTATGGTTATTATCATAACAGTAAAGCAGTCATTTATATAGCAGGTCATGTGTAATTTTAATATTTGTGAACCACTTATACCTACATAGTGGTTAAAATCACGCACAAAGTTGTCGGTCAAATATTGTCTACAATAGTTTATAAAAAAGCTTCGTTGTTTATCTTTTTTGCTGACGCTTCCTATCTCCGGCGCAACGTGCAAGTGATCACGTAGGCCTTAGTTCTGAACAGGCTTTTACAAAATTGCAACAGCAGCTAATGGCGAGCCTATTTGGAGCGTGCTACTACGTTTAAAATAGAGTCGTCATTTGCGATCACCCTGTAGAGTGGTGCATTACGAAGCCATTGGTTTTTACTTTACACGGGTGGAAATATACGACAACAGGTTCCAACTGGAAAGTAGTTCCAGCTGGCCTCACAGCTCAGTTTGTTGTAGCTCTGCCTTCTGCGCTTTAGGTCGTGAGTTTGATTCCCACTCAGGACAAGCATTTGTGTCACGAACATAGATGTTTATTCTGTGTCTGGGATTAATATATATTATTTGTATGAATGTACAAAAAAAATTTACCTACTATTAAGTATTCTATCTGTTATCTTATCCCATATTACAAGCTACGGGGTTTATTATGTAATATTATTGCAACTTAATGCTATGGAATATAGTATATTATATTTGACGCACACCAATATAATAGACACATAACAAATATAGTCCTAGCATAAAATATAATTGATTGGTTGAAAGAATAGAAGCAGCATTCCCTCCCTTGTTTAAGGGCCGCCTTAGATCCTCCCCTACCCAGGTGTGGAGCGACCCATTTCGCAACGTATTAGGCACGTAAATCAGTCGCATGAAGCCCAGGTGTCACATCTGCCTGTAATTTTACCGGCATGCAGACTATTCAAGCCATTCAATATAATTGCGCGCTGCTGCTTGGCGGCAGAAGTAGGTAGGGCTCTAACCATGCGTTTGTCTCATTAGTGTTTTTGTTTACACTTTTTTTGCTATCGTTACTTCAAACGCATTTGCATAGTAAGCTCCGTTGATCTCAGACAAGACAAACTGTATAATATGTTTATATATTTTCTGCTTGGCTCTCTTTGAACGCTTCGAAAGGTTCACCGGAGTCCAGTATTCCTTTTTGATCTGGAGTTAAAAAGGAATACTGAAGCGAATACTGAAGGTGTTACCAAAATTATAGTTTGTAAGATGATTGCTACGGTTTGAATAAACATATATATAAAATCACTTTTCCAGAAGGGGTTTAGCTATTGTATCGGCACAAGCTTACGGCCCACCTGATGTTAAGTGGTTACCTTTGACCATAACAATAGCAATACGACTTAGATCCTCCTCGACCGAAATATCAGAAGACCCAAGTTAAACTCCGTTGCGCCCGTCACCCGGGACAGGGATGTTACGTCTCATGCGCATGAGATTGCACCGGCACGCACACACATGCGAGTGCACTACTGCTTGGCGGCAGTATTTCTTCGCACGAACTTTGCACAAGTTTTACTGCAACTTGTTGTTGCTCCTTTAGCACCACCCAGGGAGTACGTGTAGGGATTCCAAGGGTACAAAGGCTTATGAAATTGTAATAAGTGGCATTTATAAATTGTAGAAACAGGCTGATCACGCCGTCTCAGCTTTGAAAGAAAAATAAAATATCATGTTTTTTTGATGCAATAAAGCTGGCTGGTATTCGCATGTAAACATTTGTTTTGATATATCCAAGAGATTTTATTCTTCTTTCATAACAAGCGTTAGTTATTGGGTTTTAATCTACTACGAGAGCCCAATTTAGATTGGTAGATAACACATGTAATCAAAACAAATGGTTGAACAGTCACAGTAGTTAAAAAGTAGTTATCTGCTTTATCTTTTTGATAAATTAATTGGCCTGATAAGATTAGGAATATAATTAGGATTAGGGAATTGGGAATTAGGGAGTCCAGTGGCCGCGTCCGTAGGTGCCTTTTGAATCCCTATGGTTTCTACACCATGGGGACTCAAAAGGTACTGTTGGGTGGTGCTCAAGTAACAACATAAAATAGTAGTGGAACTTGTGCCAAGTTCGTTCGGAGCGCTACTCCAATCACACCTGGTAATCAGCCGCCAAGCTATGGTGTACTAACATTGCTAGGTCCCGGTGGAAGGGCGCAGGCGTCAGTGTCAGTTGGCAACTCAATGGAACAGGAGAAACATCGAAAAAATCGAAATTGGTAATTACAATCAATATAAAGGTTAGGTATTAGGAAGTTCACCGGGTCATCTACTGTCTTATAAAAAGATGTGATAAATGTAGAGCACTCCTGCTTGCTTAAACGCTTACACACCCATACCCCTGCACTGGGACACCCTGTGTCGCAGATGGCGTGAAAAAACAGAAACATAAGACGAAAACATAAGATGATATATCCCGAATCATACCTGCTATTGTGTTCAATTGTTGGCTCATTTATCCAATTGCCTAAACCACCTGCCTCCTCACTCATTTGGCAGATGCGACATGACAACCCACGCACTGTAATAGGCATTCAACTGCGTACTGTATCTGACTTAGTAACAGTAGAAGTAGTGACAAGATCGTTCGGAAAATATTGCCACTATACTTGGTACGGTACCAAGTGTAGTTGCAATATTTTCTGAACCAATAAATGGTACCCCACCAAGTGTGCACTCACTGTGTTAAAAATACAGGCAAATGAGAAAAATGTAGGTGCATGTACAATAATTGCAGACGAATAAATCATATCCCCGTTTTGGACGGACGTGCTTAACGCAATACGACTGGAGTCCTCTCATGCACCGGTAGCCGGACTTGAGTCATATGCTGTTGGTATGAGCGGCAGTAACCATTAAACGTCAATCACATAAGTCACGTCTTTTTTTGTGCGGGACCTTAATATAAAGTTAGCCTATATTACTCCATATCTGCCAGACAAAGTCCCGTCAAAATCGGTCCAGCCGTTTCGGAGATCAGCCGGAAAAAATAGACAGACAGAAAAAAAAAATGATTTTTGTGCCGTATATACTTCCAAAAACATTTTATCAAAAACTGTTATTTTAACACTACAAACAGACACTTAAATTTTATTATTAGTATAGATGAAACCTACTTACCTTTGCGGGCAACTACAGGGGTATAAAAGAACCTTCGAGAGCCCGCGCGCGGCAAATCTATCGGGATATTCTAAAGCCAGACAAATCGAAGCGCTTACAACGAGTATGTAAGCGATTCGCCTTTCTAAATAATGGATTGACATACTAGCCATAATCCCCCTTTATCCGTATTCTTTATTCCACTCGTAATATTTACAGTACCTAGACGATTTTGCGAATAAATGCGTTTTCACATTATACAAGTAGACAAGCAGCAAAACTCATCTTGTACGAGTACAATGAGAACCAGATAACTGATAGAATATTTTGTAGTTTTTTTTTTGTTGCAAATAATAACCCAGACACAACAAATGCGTGTCTTGGATGGGAATCCAATCCACGACCTATAGCACAGAAGAGCTACTACCAAAAGAGCTGTGGTAGAGCTGAATTACTGAATTTCAATAAAATAATTGTCATTCAACGATTCGCCTTATTCGAAACGTCTTTGAACTAGTTTCCACAAGTTTACTCATAGATTACGAACAATGGTGATCTTCCTTTATAATTATCTCTGTGTGCAAATGTGTCGCATTCTAAACGCACCACCGATGACATCATGGAATCGCCGAGACAACGCCAAAGATACGCGAATACGTCTAAATATAGTAAAACCTGTTTATTAGCCCGTAATTCTAGTCGAAGTTGAACTAATTGTCTTTTTATGCAGAGTTTTGACACTGGCTGACCTCACAGCTCAGTTGGTAGTTTTTCTGTCTTCTGCGCTGTAGGTGGGTTCAAATTCCACCTAGGACCAGCATTTGTGTGACACAGAGATGTTTGTTCTATGTGGGTGTTAATATTTAATAAAAATATGATATTACAAGAAAAAACGTGAAAGCTATGCTTAATTTGGGGCTAAATGACGCTGTGTGAAATTTCCATGAATATTATTTATATATTATGTTTTTTGTTCTATTCTTTTTCTTTTATTTGTTTGCACAGTTGCTAGTCGTCTCGACAGATGGTGCCCAAAAAGATGGTGCCGATTTTTATACACAAATCGAATTCCAGTTTTTCCAGATTTCTTAGTTTTCCCGCAAATTTTCTAAAGAAATTATACTATACAAACCTTGTCCTGTGATTGTAATCACAAAGAAATAGAAATCAGTCAAATCGGACCAGTTGTTTTCCGTTTAAGCGAGACTAAAGAAAAGCAATTGTTTTTTATATATACATTTTTCTCATATATGTGGGGATCAAGTATATTGCAAGATACAGCGAGATTATACTGTTATCTTATAAGTCGACAGCGTAATAGGATTGGGTTTTGCTACATTACACTAACAATAAAAACGAGATCTTAGAAACGATGCTGATTGAAAAAGAAGGGGAAAAGCAGACACAGCTCCAACCCTATGGGCGCGGTGGGCATGCCCTCAACCCTAATTGAGGTCGATAGGTTGATATACCTTGATAAAGTAAAATAACAAAACACATCGCGCGCGATTCGGAACGCAGCACAACACACACACACACACAAACACACATTGTAAACAAACATATAACATTTCCACATTTAAATTTTTGACATTTTGATTGAGTGATGCGAAATCGTGCGATGGGTAATTTAGAAAGTCTTAAAATTTTGTAAACATGTCCTTGGAAGGAATTAAATGTATCGTGAGCGACTCGCACTGGGCCGGTTTTGAGGTGACCGTGACCTCAACCTTTTTGAGGTTTGGATCTGCGGCTGGGGAAAAGATAGCTAAGTTGGCAGTAACACTGCTATCTGCGCTGGGAATCGTGGGTTCGATGTTCACCTAAGACAAACATTTGCACGGCGAACACAATTGTTTCTTTATTCATTATTTATTGATACAAAACTGTAAGATTACGCTCTGCACAGGAGAGTATGTCATACTATTGTTCTGGCAATTTTTTGATGAAAAGGACCCTCCAAGTTTAAAATGTCATTATAATTTATTTTTCTATGACAGTTTGGACACCAAAATCGCTTGGAAATTGAAATCCCATGTTATTGGCATCTCCAAAAAAACTACACTATTTTTAATGGAAAATATAAATGACGCATGATCAAAATTATTCATTACTATATCACCGTAATGAATATAAACCGTACATTCCAAGTATGTTTAGGTACTGTATTGAAATTGCAACATAGCATCACATTTCAGTCGAGAATACAATACCGCAGGCATGCTATACCAAACTACAGTTGTACAAGGCTGAGAGTGGGGGGAAACTTGTGGTTTATATTGTAAACGGACGATCTACCGCGCCACTCTTTCGCGACTCTTAGTCTGAACCCGACTGTACTCTATTCTATTGGGTTTACTCGATGCAGTTCAACAGCTTCATTCACGGATTGAATTATCTACTATAAATAACGGAAGTCAATATAAAAGTTAAAATTGGAACAAGAACGCGGCGTTTTGAAATACTTTACTCGCACATTTCAAGGCTACGGCCGGCTTACTATTCTGCCAGTGTTTTGAATATTCAGCCAGTGATTGTGACAGTGTTGCCGGCATGTGTCGGATGTTCGTTTAGTGTCAGTGTTGCATCCGTTTCGACAAAGCTGCAGTCATGGCTCTTATGTGGATGAGCGCTTTCAATCTCGGAGTTACTGTTGTTGCAAGTTTAGCTGTTATATCAAGGTAAGAAGGTATATTTTTCTTTTACCAAGTTAAGTAAAACAACGCGGGCTTTGTTTATTTTGTGCCGGGTCAGCTTTTTGTGTTACAATTATGGGACGCCTAAGCCTTTTCTTGAAGCAGTCGCGTATTGGAATAATTATTCTGTCTGCAAAGTCTCGGGACCGTGCGTAAATTTTACCGAACCGATCGTTATTTCCGACCGCTCGATGAATTGCCGGTTACACAATTCACGACAACGACACGATACCGATAAAGGTTTATTTCGTGGTCCGCAAGTCATGTTATTTGTACCATAATTATAATGCACATTTATAAAAATAAACGTTTACACACTCATACCTCGGCATTAGGATTCCCTGTGTCGCAGATGGCATGGACAAACACAGACACAAGACAAACACCCAAGACCCGAGAACAAATTTCATGCTCACCATACAAAGTGTGGCCCGGCCGGGAATCGACCCAGGACCCCTCGCTTCGGAGGCAGGGCAGTTCTGCTTCTCGTACCTGATAGCATAAGTATAATCAAGCAAAAGTATAATCAATATTACAAGAAAATTATAATAATATTTTAAATTTTGGATTCATGTTTATCTGTGATCACTACATAGTATAAAACAAAGTCGCTTTCTCTGTCCGTATGTCCCTTTGTACGCTTAAATCTTTGAAACTACGCAACGGATTTTGATGCAGTTTTTTTTAATAATAGGTGTGTGAATATGACTCCGCCCCTTTTTGTCAAAATAAAACACATTTGTTCGCTTACAAAATTAAAAAAAAAATTATTGAAAGTATGCTCCATCTGCAGCTACAACCTTCGCCCATCGTTCAGGTAGTTTTCGTATTCCTTGCTGGAAGAAGTCCTGGTCTTTTGAGCTTATCCAGTTGTCAATCCAAATTTTGATACTTTCACATGAAGTAAACTTTTCTCCAGTAAGGTCTGTCTGCATCGTCCGGAATAGGTGGTAATCCGAAGGAGCTATGTCTGGTGAATATGGCGGGTGGGGTAACACTTCCCAGTCCTGTCCCTCTAAATATCTTTTTACGACTTCTGCGGTATGCGGTTTGGCATTGTCATGCTGAAGAACTAATTTGTTATGTCTATTCACCCATTCTGGTCGTTTTTCTTCTATGGCTCGCTTCAAACGCATTAGTTGTCGTCGGTAAACTTCTCCATTAATAGTTTCAGAGGGTTTGAGCAACTCATAATATACAATACCTTTCTGATCCCACCAAATACAGAGCATGACCTTGGCACAGTGAATATTTATTTTTGGCTGTGATGGGCCTGGTTCGCCTGGTTTCACCCAAGCTTTTTTGCGTTTAGGATTTTCGTAGTGTATCCATTTTTCGTCTCCTGTGACTATCCGATGCAAAAATCCTTTTCTTTGCTGTCTTTGAAGCAGCATTTCACAAATGGTTTTCCGACGTTCCATGTCTCTTTCTTTTAAATCATGTGGAACCCAGTCACCGGCTTTTTTAATCATTCCCATCATTTGTAAACGCTTTGCAACAGTTGAACGATCAACATTTAATGCTGCAGCTAATTCTGATTGAGTTTGGCAAGAATCTTCCGCCAATAATGCTTCCAATTCAGCATCTTCAAATTTTTTTGGTGGTTTTCCATGTTCTTTATCCTCAGTACTAAAATCGTTATTTTGAAATCGTCGAAACCATTCCTTGCAAGTTGTATTAGACGGAGCATGCTCACCATAAATCTCCACAAGCAAACGATAAGTTTCCGCTGCAGTTTTCTTCGCAATAAAATAATGTAATAACACTTCCCGCAAATGACGTTTATTTGGAATAAAAACCGACATTTTCGAAAAGGTGAAAACAATTGTTGCTTACACTTCAACCAAATATCATAAAATGCGTTAGATAGCTGACATTCAGTACTATCGAATACAAGTATGGTCATTTATTAGTACACGTAAACAATACTAAAAACGACATCTGTTGAGAAAGGGCGGAGTCATATTCACACACCCAATAGATAGAGTGATTCAAGACGAAGGTTTATATGTATAATAACATCCATTAAATAGTGGAGAAGTACTGTTATTTTTGAGGTTTCTAATGTTATGTCGTAAATAATTACATTTTTTCCGCTTACATTGCAAACGCAGGCTGAACCCTACGAGTTTTATCAAAATAATGTACTAAGTATTGTACACATTGAAAAGGTCTACAGAAAAGTCTGTGATGGTATATGTATATCTTTTATGGATATCCCACAATAACATTTTTTTGTCATTTACTTTTTACGACAGATAATGGCTAATTTTCGAAGCGATTTTAACCAATACAGGATTAATCCTTATCTAATTAAATACCTTAAATACATTGTTGATTTAATATAGATCTATATGGCCCTTTACAGCATATGATTTAAATGAATATTTTCGAAGATATTACATATTTAAAAATTGCGGGACGTAGCGTTTGCGGCGGTTCCGGCCGGCCGGGGCGGCGGGAATTTAACGCGTGCGGGCCACGGGCAGTAATGAATAAATCAAAACATTCAAAACTACTGGATCGATTTTAATCATTTTTCCAGTTAATGACATAGGCTATATATTTATACCCGTGCGAAGCCGGAGCGAGCCGCTAGTAGTATTATAAATTATAACCCAACAATTCCAAATTAACTAATAAATTTCGTAAAAACAAGTGTGATAGAATAAAATTTCACTTTGCATTAGCTTACATCGATCTCAGAGTCAGGACGCAACGCGATGTGACTTGAGTCTTCGCATTCTGTAAGAGAGGAACGGAGTGGTTAACCGGCCCGAAGTGAAGAAACTTGTATAAAGCTTTTCGAGTTAATTCCGTTGAATTAATTCACAAACTTTGTTTGTCTGAGCGCAACGCGTATATTTTATAGCAAGCTTTTCAAAAGAATTTTCTGTCCGTTTAAATGATTTAAATTTATTTATTGAGGGTATTTCGCTAGGGATTTTGTGGAAGAGCGTACATAACGTAGTATAGTAGTATAATATATTAGGTCTGTGCACATGACCAGTCTCAAGACTTTATATATTTTAACTTTATTACGCTCGTTACGTTTACATAGGCAAAGATGTGACAACATGAGATGAGATAGGTGGGAAAGGGAGAGAAACTTTTCTATTGTCTCTTTCTATCGACTTTCTGATTTACGCTCATGGCGAAGCTTGCTTAGGGGTTCCTTATCTACGGATGATTTAAGTGAAGCAAGTTTTCGCCGGGGCGGTTTATGGATAGGTGACCGTTAAGTGGCATAAAGACTGATCACTTTCGTACTACAAAAATATAAATGATAATAAAAATAATAAAAACCATTACCTTGTTTGGTAAAATGTCATAAAAAAACAATTGGCAAAAATTAAATAGTTTACAGTATAAGTTATACATATAACACATATTAACACCCAGAGACAGAACAAATATCTATGTTTGTCACATAAATGCTTGTCTTGAGTGGGAACCGAACCCACGAACTACAGCGCAGAAGGCAAAGCTGTGTGCCCTCCAAGCAACTAACTAGAAGTTGCTTAATAAAATTGTTTGATTTTCGGTACGTAACCCTGATTATGATTTAACTTCAAGAAAGCTATTTTCTGTTACTTTAAACAACACAAACAGAACATATTGACAGGAAAATGAAAAGTCTCGTTTTTGTTACGAAAGTTATTCATAGCTGTTTCATCCATTTTACTCGTAGCTGTTATATGCAAAGTTGAAAGTATTCAACTATTCAGATACGTACAATATTGCATTTATAAAGTTTGTATAAAATGTTTGTGCTATGAAGTTTTACTTAGTAAATATTATAAAACCTACCATAATTTGCCATTTTCAGTTTGACTTTTACATTACATACACACAAAAATTAGGCAGTGGCTTGGCTTTAGGCAGTGGGCCAGTTGTTATATTTCTTCGTACAGAAGCCTGGCAAGGTTTCTGTCTAAGGAAAAGAAAAGTTTCGAGACATTGAACTGGAAGTAAATCGCAAAACTACAAAGGTTACTTGTGTGACTACGGAACTAATTGTTTTTTTTTTCTTAGTCTATACACAAATTATATATTACTATCGTATAATAGTAATATATAATTTGTTTACATTTCATCTTTTTTTTTTGCACTATATAAATTCTAAACAGGTGTCTTGGTGCTCACATTCGCCTTATAGTACATAGTACATAATTATGCCATTGTACATCGAACAAACTATCAAAAATAGAAAAAAAATGAAATTATACAAAATAAAGATATACATAGTTAAAGTACATACAATCATTTTCAGAATGGTGGTTATATCCCCCTAGCACCAGTCTGTGCACATACCAGAATTTTATAGAGCCGATTTTATATTTCCTATAAATTGTATGCTATGGATCTGAATAGTCTGAAATAAAAGACTTCTATTGTTATTTGAGTATTATAACAATGATTTAATTAAAAAGGGATCTTTCGCAATTGAAGAAATAAATCACTGGTCCAACAAAAGATCTTCTCATCCGTGCTTTGATCGTAAATTCCATTTACATTATCTTTAGAATTGACAATGTAATTAGAATTTATATGAGCCAACAGAATGTATTTATCATTTCTAACTGGAAGCTCCGAAGTGTTCAAGGTTTCTAAGCTGATACGCAGTACAAAACTTCCGAATTTCATTTACATTTATAAATATTTAAAGTTTTCATTTCAGAAATGTTTTTATGCGATAGAAGCTGCGGAGTCAGCTTGTGGTTCACTTGATGTGTTGTGGTTAGACACCCATAGACAATAACAATTCAACTCAGGTTCTCTCCTACTTAAGTAAGAGAAGACTCAAGTAGCATTGCATTGCGGGCAGTTGTGTGTACTGTTGAAATTAGTGGCACACCCTTCTACCGGAACTTGGGGGCGCATTACCAGATGTGGAGGCAGTTTGCTGGCGCGCCAGCAGTCTTGGCACAAGTTCTGCTGCTACTTTAGGTTGCTCCTTCAACACCACCCGGCGGATACTTGTAGGGTTTTTGCACCTCGGACGCAAGCAATACTCGTATAGCCTCCAAAATAACTTGCGTTACAAAAGTACTGGTTATACAGTAGCTCTACTTTATATGCTTAGGGGAATATCTAATTATTTTCATATTTGGAAAAATGTTTTTACTATGGGAAGGATCGTATATCGTTCGACATTCAGACATATAATTGGTTAAACTATACGCAATTCCTATAAGAACCAATGACCTCATTTCGCCTGACGTAATCGACCGACCGAAGGTTGGACTCGAGGCCCTGAACTTGACTACCGCTGTGATTACAAGGCGTTTCGGTTTTATGATATTACGATGGAAACAAATATTTTTACCTGGTATCCTAAGCCAAGTTAGAGAATCTTTAAGCACTTTATAATGGTAATGAACGCAACGCAAATTACTATAAAATAAGATATGTATTGTACTTTGCTTAAATCACATGATGCTAATTTCTGCAGCTCGTCACACTAATATAGCAAGCCGGCAGTTAGTGTATGTATGTATGTGTGTGTGTGTGTGAGTGTTTCTGTTTCTTACTCCTTACGGTCAAACGGCTCAACGGACTTGGATAAAATTTATTACCAGGATAGCTGGATCCTATTATGGATCCTGGATTATGGATCCTGGATCCTATTATTATTATTATGACTATTATTAGATTTTTCTTCTTAATGTTCTTATAATGTAAAGAATAAGCGGCGAAATAACTGCATAATCTTATAATGTAAAATAAGGGAGACGTCTGAAATCAATACATTATATTACATATCCTATCTTTTCCTATTAGCTAATAATAATGAACAATTTTATTAGAATCAAGATTGCAATGGGATATTTACAATTCAAATTTTATTATGATCTTGACCTTCTCATTATTTATTCAACCTTTGTCTATTAACGCTGTGGGTTCTGTGATGGTACCTTGTAATTAGAATACCTTTTTTTCTGTTAACCACGGGGACTCTGCATCATATACACCGATTGCTCTGGGGGGACAACCGAGTTATGTGGGACTTTTACCCGAACCAAACCCCTCTGGTGGCCGACCTCTGCGCATTTTAGGGTCTCTGGGCTATCTAGAAGGAATTTCACCAGTGACCCTCTCGCATGTTGCCATGTGGCCCGTTCCCGGGGAGGATGTAAAGAGTCCTGCACGCGACATGTGCAGGGCAGCCTTCCCTTGGTCCGATTGACTGGAGGAGCCAGAGCCCCCACTCCGGGTGCTCTTGAAATTTCCATATCACGGTGGTAATAACTCTTAAATCTCAAGTCTATAAAAACTTTTCCTTGTATTATATTTGCCATTACTCTGCCATCAATGTATTGAACATTAATATCTGGAACACCAGTCCTTGGGGCTTCCCCGGCTCTCGCCCGGCGCCGGCGATACGACGAGATTATGATCTATCAATTTGATGGTTTTTACGCTGGCTGTGAGAAGCAATTTATCCGTGGATATTGCTTCAGAAATGATATTTGAAGGTTAAAATTGAATTTTGCGTAGACGAATCTGATCAGTCATTTGTGTTGATTAAAAACCAAGTCTCTAGCCTTGTTTGTTACGCTTTCACGCCTAAACCGCTGAATCTATTAAGCTGAACTTTGATATAGAGATAGATGGGACCCTGGAGACGGTTATAGGGTACTTTTTCTTGCTAAAACTTAGGGTGAGGGGAGGGGTAAACTTTGTATGAAACAACCGGAATTGGTTGACAAATATATATTAACGGGTCGGGGCTAAAATCTACAAATGGTACCATTAAAAGTACATACACAAGTAAACATATTCGTGAGCATATAACGTGTCATAGGAGTTCCTTAGGCACGTTACATGTACACATGCTAATCTCAACTCACTTCCTATTATCCATCAAGCTTAGTGTTTAAGACGATCTTCATAAGACGAGACGGGCTGGGTGAACATTTATCATACAGTATCTGGGCGGCCGTGATTCGTTTTTATCGGATACACTAGATTAGCAATCAAATACCACAAAATTGATGAGATAGCGCTGTATTAAAGTTTCAGCATAGTTCGTGAAAAAAAATTTTTTTTTTGTAAAATAATGCGTTTTTACAAATACAGTAAAACCCTATCTAAACATAAAATTTCATCAAAATTTTATAGTTGTTTGGGAGATACATGAAATAAATATACAAGAATTACTCGTTTAAAGTAATCATGCAATGCATTAGTAGGTACATTCATCTTACTGTAGGTACATTGGGAATGCCGCGGATGTATGCACATCGCTCCCGTAGCCCCTCCCCCCCCCCCCCCCCCCGGGAGAGATGATACGTAAACGTATTTCCCCGTGTACAAAAAGGTACATTGGGAATGAGACGCGCATTCCCAATGTACCTACTAAATTGCATGACTGGCTTTTCACGGTTCAGTTGGTTCAGCTCAGCATTCTGCGCTTATTTTCAGCTAGCTGTGCCCCGCGACTGCGTCCTCGTGGATTTTTTGCGCTGAGGCCTAGTTCTTCTATTTTTATTTTTTCTAAAAAAGAAGTAGTGTAAGTTACTCCTTAACGTCAGCTATGTGCCAGTGAAAGTCCTGCCAAATCGATCCAGCCGTTTCGGAGATTAGCCAGAACAAACAGACAGACGGAAAGATAGACAGACATTAATAAAAAAAATTGTGTTTGTTATAGCTGCCGTTTATACGTTCAAATTCATTAAGTAAAACGCTGTTATTTTAATATTACAAATAGGAAAAAATTCAATACAAGTATTGTATCAGTAATCATTCAATATTACAAGTACATAGGCTATCAATGCTTAGTTTAGATAATTGGCGCTGTGTGAAATGGCCGTGAATATTTATTAATATAGTATGAACAGCAATCCGTCGACAGATTTCATTACGCTCTGCAAATTTGGTCTATGGAGGCCGATAGAGATAAGAGCATGTTGTATTTTATTTAGCGATAGGCATTAAAATTAGTATAGCCCTTTTAAATACAAATATAATTCTAACTAATATTATAAATGGGAAAGTGAGTTTGTTTGTTTGTTTATTACGCTTTCACGCATGATGGACGATTATGATGAATTTCGATAAAGATATAGATGAGAGACAGTTATAAGCTACTATTTCTCGCTAAAAATAGGAGGTGTGGTAAATTGTTTGACAAAATTAAAATTAACGCTAGCGATCCCGCGGGCAAAAGCTAGTTAATGAGTGTCAATCTGTATATCGTTTAATTTATTTTCAACATTTTGGTACACTGTGTACCAAAATGTTGAAAATAAATATATGTATAATATAATACACCAGTTACGTCAAAAGTCTTAGTGAAGTATTTAATACTCAAGAAACAGACAAGATATCATGAACATAAGTATAGAATAAATAATTCATATTACAGCTGTATATGGGCTACGTCAGTAATCAAAACAACAGTATCTAATCTTATCTTATTACTTTAAACGAGCAATTGTTGTATATATATTTATTTCGCGTATCTCGGAAGCGGCTATCACGATTTGGATGAATTTATGTTCTTAGATAGGGTTTTGCTGTTTTAAGTTTTTATAATTGTATTTTCTTGTAAAAAAGTATTATAAAAACAGGAAACTCGCCCAGGTACTGATGTATTAACTAACTGGATGGTTTATTAATATAAACCACAAACATTTTATAATATTATCTTAATTATGAAATTTCACATTTGTCAGTAGGTACACTTGTCTACCCCATATAATTTCCATGCTAACCTGTCCATTTGGTTGTCTGGAAGAAATCGCTTACTACTGATAAGACCGCCCTTTGTACTGTTTTTATGTAATAAGGTTTTTGTTAACCTTATTATCTAGTGTACAAGAAAATATTATCTATCAAAAACCATCCACCGGCTAGTTCAACCATTAAACACCATCGATGAAACCGCATTAATCTTCTCATTTATTCGTTCATCTTCCATTATCTGTCTCAATTATTAGCAACAATCCCTCGTAGGCCTCTCGTCAGCCCCTCAGGTCATTACACAGGGTTTAACGGGGTGGACTCAGACGTGAGGTATCACACGGCCGGCCGCTTTACTGCCTCTAGGGCTGCATTTGTAATGGGAGGCTTTGTGTTCGCTGTGATTAAAACCGTCCCCATTCTGATACTCGCACGTCATATTTTTGTAAATGTATTTTTTTTATTTGGATTCCTTTTTTTGTTGGGTTGTATTTTTTTTAAACGTTTGTAAGCTCGTACCTCTGCACTAGGATTCCATGTGTCGATGGCATGGACAAACATAGAACCACAAGACACCCAAGACCCGATAGCAAAGGCTCGCTTCGAAGGCAGAGCTACTTCCAACTAAGACACGGAACGTTTTATGCGCGATCCTTGACTCTGCACATCTACTTTCTGTTAGCTGCCACCTGTTGGGGTAACCTTTACCTCAAATTGGATATACAAATATGGATTTTACCCGGGACAGTAATATGGGCCGGTGGGAAAACTGACAGAAGTTGTTTTTTATGAGCTACCTTCATAATAAATTTCATCCAAATCGATGTTCAGGCGTGAAGGAGCAACAAACATACATACAAACATACAAACTAACTGTCGCATTCATAATATTAGTATGACTAAGCTAAAAATATTGAAGTCATTGACCGCGATCTTACATAATTTGCTAATAGCTGGACTGAATCAATGAAGCTTTTATTTCAAGCTTCTATATCAAAATGTATAACACGATTATTAATTAAACAAATAATAAGCAGATTAATGAAAACATTAAGAAAATGTAACGCCATGAATTACTCCTTCGTTTGCTAACAGCTGAGCACAAAGCCCATACCTACCAGACCATTGTATTGTATGTGGTTACGTGCAGAGCATTGATACATGAACGTCAATGATTGATACATGAAGGTCAATGACCGAGCACAGGTATAAAAATATAATTTGAGAGGTTTTGCCCGCGGCTTTAGTCGCATTAATGTAGATTTTGTCAATTATTTATAGATATAGAATGAGATAAAAAAATAATGTGAAATAATATGATTAGTTTTTAAATAAAATCGACACGTGTTTCGCTTCTCCAAGAGGCGAAACACGTGTCACCAATTAAGGCTCCCTAAACTCCTAAACCAGTTTAGGAGCCTTAACTGGTGATGCTCAATGCTCTGTCAAATAAAGCACCAAAATATTTACCTATTAGGAGTTTATGTTCTTTGTACTAAATATTACACTTTAGATTATCTTGAGATGAAATTCGTGCTCCATCAACATAAAGCCTGGTTTAATCAACTATCTAAAACCTTATGGATTGTCTTGAAAAGTATACTTACATAATATAAAAATGTGCCCTATTTTCGTGACCTGATTTAACTAGCACGCTGTCAGCATCAATGGATTACCGATATATTTATTTTGATGTTACTTTTTATACAATTTGTTGGTATTCTTGCTTGGTTATATTTAAGGCCGATCGAATGCTTTAGACGTCATAAAAACCTGACCTTACTCTACATAGGTCTTAAGAATGGCAGGAAGGACTTATCTGTAGGGAAGGTGGAACAGATTATACGGATCCATAGCTTAGTTGGTAGCTCGGGCCCCTCGTTGTGAAGGCAGCCCTGCCTTCGAACTCTAGAAGCGAAGGGCCCTTGCTACCCGACCCCGGGTTCGATTCCCGGTCGGGGCATACTACGTGTCGTGAAGTTTGGTAGATTCTTCTGTAACTTAGTCACATAATAAGTCATGAACTTTAATACCTCGTTTTAAGGGATTTTGATATTGGATGCTTAAAACATTAGCCTTACAATTAAAAGTATTTACAATTTCAATTTCAACGAATATTTGTAAGTTTTTGCAAATATTACTTGTGGGATTAAAGTGGCAGAGGGCCATGTTTATTGCCTGAATGTTTATTGTGCAATTTACGGTGAATAATAATAACGAATACACACTCATACTAGGATCCCTTGTGTCATAAGTGCCATGGACTAATACAGAAACACAAAAAAAAACACCAAAGACTCGTTAACAAACGTTATGCTTATCACACAATGGTTGCCCGGGCTCAGAATCGAACCCGAGACTTCTCGTTTCAAAAGCAAGACTATATATTAAGCTATGGAGCCGGAATGCAAAATTTGTATGAATGAAAACGGCTACGGACCTCAAGAACTAGGGTAGGTGGCAATATAAACGCTAAATGGGAAACTGTCTTGGAGGCATTAAACGACAAAGTTCGTCTTTTCTGAGCAATCTTCTCGTTGTTAAGAGGTAGGTATTACGTTGTAATATACTGAAATTGCTATAGAAACATACTAGATGTGCCCCGCGGTGTTACTCGCTGTTCAAAAAGTCAATGAGACGATGGAATAAAAAGTAGCCTATGTGTTAATCTAGGATATGTGCGTGCTACCTTCATAAGAAATCTCACCCGAAATGGTGGATATAACTTTCTGAATAGGTACACGTTTCATCGCAGGTATCTTTGTGGGCATAGTTTTTATTCTGATCTTGGATGTTTGTGCTTTATATTAGCGTGCGTCATACCTATATGAGTGACGTAGTATCTGTTTTCATCCTTTCAACCCCGACGAAAAAGAGGGGTGTTATAAGTTTGTAGTGTTTAGGTATCTGTGGCATCGTAGCTCCCGAACGAATGGGCCAATACTGGTGCTTTTTTTTTGTTTCAATGTTCGTTTACTAAATATAATTTTGAAGATTTGATCAGGCTTTTGAAGATCATCAGCACAATACAGTTACACCAAGTGGGGGCTTTTATATTTTCGTTTAATGAACTTGTGTCTGTGAGAAAAACGTTTCTCACAGAGTAAATACTGTAAAGATCTCCTAGGGGGGCGGTCTAAATCTCTATGCTGTCAGGACATAATAAAAAGGATTCTATATGTAATGGCGGACGTTCGGCTGTGTTCGGTTATTGCTATGTGTAGAATGCTATTGCGATATAGGAAAGTATCGCATCGGATGTTGTTGTTTTCATAGTTTTCAGAATAATTTCTCTCAAGAATTGGACCGTACTCTCTAGAGTTATAAAGCCACAAAAGACAGTCGTTAAAGTTATAATAACCTCATTTTGATCGGAGGTTAAACGATTTGGAACATGAATGTACACTAGATCTACCTATAGTGTACATTTATGTTCATGTTATCTATAGTGTTTTATGTATAAAGCACTGAAGACTTGCTAGATATAGATATAGATTTAATTCTTTATTGCACACGATATATTCAAATTTACAAAAAGAGGACTTAATGCTACAGCATTTTCTGCCTGTAAACCTCACAGATATGACAAAAAATTCTTAGGTTCTATTTTAAAGAAATAACCGTACTATTTGGTTTGATTTAATAATAATTGTTGAAATAAAATGAGATTTAATAATATCCATTTATAACTTTTAATATTAAATGATATTTTTTCTCTCTATTCGGTGTTTTGTTTTCCTAAAATTACCGATTGAAGTGACGTAGATTATTACTGAAGCGCGAAACCATGTTTTCTTACGGTCAAACCCTGTCTACTAACAGATTACTGGATATAGATTACATTATTTGTCAAATTGTTAAAACGATTGAGTTTTCATTGTGCAGTAGCATGGTTTCCCTACTGCCCCTGCAGGGGTCTTGCCTCGGGCAGTCCCGCCGCGGCCGCCGCGTGCGGTGGGTCTCCCTCGATTCGTACATTTTACGCGGGAAAATTCGATACTCGAAAGGATACGGGAAAATAATGATCCAACGTGATAGTTTATTGAATTATAATAATTACGAGTATATGCCAGGAAATAGTGACGTTTCTTGATGCAGTAGCTATAAAATAACTAGCTGTGCGCTGAATTATTTTTGATTATCTCTATTTTAATGGTGGGGACGAAATTGGTAATTTCGGGGGCAATTAGTCGCATCTGCGGGTATAGTTAGTAATGAGCTTAAACCTCTGTATAATTTATGCCGAACTTTCATTATGCCGACAACACGAGCGTGACACTTTGGAAATCTACGATATAACCTGAGTTTAGGACTTTAATCATATCAGAATTCAAAGTTATAGAACATTAAGTTTTCCAGTTTATTTATACATTAATTCAAAAGATAAGTACTTTATAAAGTTATAAAACTTAAAATTAAATTTACTTAAGCCTGCCTTCGTTAAGGCAGAAGCTCGGAAAACTGTTTTTCTTGTTAAAGAATATAAGTTATATATTTTTGTAAGTAACATTTTTCCAAAGTTTTTCCAGTTAAAATACTTACAATATTCTGATTTCTTTTGTCTAATGACTATAAATTATTTGGAGATCCCTAAAGAAATAGCTGCACTCTTGGAAACTAATACCTGTGAACACTATAGATAATAAACCAATTATAGATAATTAGGCGATTATAAAACGGCTTATGCACTTATAGCCCTGTATTCCTAGGATGTTTATCGTAGGTGACATGTGTACATAATCATACTACACGCAAGTAACACTAACACGCAAGACTTAATAACAAACTTCATGCTCAACATAGAAAGTTCATCCAATACCAGGGACCCCTTGCATTGATGAGCTACTGCCAAGTTAGCCACTGAGCCGTATTTATTACAAATTCACTAATATCACAAAGAACCCTAATGAACCTATCCTTAAGCAACGAACATAATGTCTTCTTTTAAAACGTCTGCCACCATGCCTTTCCCAAATTGGTTTAACACAAAAATCCGAATTGAAGATTGTTATAATTTATTGACAACGTAGCCCAATATTCAATTAATTTAACAATATATTCTTAAAACTACCGCTAATGGTTACTAATGAGTTAACTTAAATAAAAAAAATATAGAGATAGATAAAAAAACGACAGAACTGTTTATTTATAAAAAATGGAGAATATTCTACGACATCAGAATCAGGCGCACTGCCGTAGTTTTTAATAGCTTCATGACATGACCCAGTGCTACTTTACCGTGGGCGAGTAATGTCACCCGGCTTCAATGAGCAAGGATTGCCTCGTAAAGATGGTACGACAGGGTCATTACGTATGTATTCACACGGTTTCACACTGACTTTATGGTTCTGAAAACTCTTTGTGAATTATTCGTAGGTACTAGCAATTTAAGAGAACGAATCTGTTGAAATCTGTTGTTATCTGTGGCCAGAGACATGCAGGGACCCTCGAATGCGCAGAGGTCGGCCACCGGAGGGATTTAGTTCGGGTAAAAGGCCCCCATAAACCAGTTGCCCTGGGGAGGCAACTGGCGTATCTGACGCAGATTCACCGTCGTTAACAAAAAAAAGGTTGACCTACTGTACTGCTCTTATGTTCCCACTGCAGGGGATGCAACTTGGGTCTTCGCCGCAAAAATCTCCCATTCCCCTCTCAACGATAGAGAGAGATGACAGAGAGAACGAGAGTAATCTAAGTGTCGTCTAAAATCTGCTTATTGCTTCACTTGTGTTGTTCCCGTGCGGAATATTTTCGATGAATTCCTGTCCAAAACTGTGTCAAGGTGGCCAGTCATATAGAACGATGGAGCCTTACACAATGAAACTTGCAAGATACTGACACCATGTCAAGAGCGAACCATTTGAACTAGTTCGGTAACCTATTTTACAAGCGCACTGTTTCATCATACACAGGTTTCATAAAGTAATTGAAGACATGCTGATATTTATACTAAATAGGTTATTTAATAGTGTCTGATCAATCGTTGACTTATCAATCGATATAATAATTGATAAAATGTTTAATTCTAATTCTATAGTTTTTAATTCTATAGAAGATATAAATAGAGGAAAAAAAAACTCGTGTTGGCTATGATTGCCAGTATCGGTAAATTTTATAATTTCTCAGGGTAAGACGATGAAAAGTGGTATATGTGTCTCGATAAACGAGGCGTTTGCCGACAGCTTGGATACTGGTTTTTGCGAAATTGTAGCATCTGTCACGTTTAATCGAATTTACACCGAGTCGAGTTAAAATTAGTTCGAAATACTACAGATAATTAGTATTTGTTCCAATACATGCATTCATCAGTTTATTAGATAAAAATTATAAAGATATAGCTATATAGATTGACTATATCAAAAAAATAGTATGAAAAAAGTCAAGTCCAATACTCCAACTATTTTTGTTCAATCTATAGTATAATGAATTTATAGAGTCAGTATTTTAAAAGGCTAATTTCAAATTCAATGGACAGGAAACCGAGTGGAAATTTTTCGACTAATATCTCACAGAACACCCTCCCTCTTCTCTGGCTTTGTATTAAACTTTTTAACGAAAACAATGGAATAGCATTAAAAGTTTGCGTTTCGTCTTATCAAGATCAAATTCGGATATTCGGGTACTGTTAGGATATCCTAATTTATGTTACTGGTAATTTATCAGGTTCAGAAGATACCTATAATACTAAAAGTAGGAGAGACAGACTGGAGTATGCATATGCTTACCGTCTTATTTGTGCAAGTTAGTAATGTTCAAACATATAAATATGTATTAGCATATTTTAAGTATTTATTAGACTGAGTACACATCCCTGCCACTTTTATCACCTCTCACTATCCTCAAAGTTTTGCTGGAAGAGAACTCTTATTAGGGCCTTTGTTAAGCTCGCCTTTGTACATACTCTTTGTTTAACTGTTTGTTTGTTAAATGTGTGTGTACAGTAAAGAATTACAGAATTACAGCTTTTGAACGCGGACAAAGTAAAGAGCAGAAAAGCAAATAATTAATGTGAACAGTAGTGGAAGATTCGACGGACATTTACGCAAACTGAAATCATAACATTGATACCGATCAGAACAGCCGCATCATTATCACTAACATTAGCAATGTAAATACAAATAATGCTGATAAACTCTGCTTTAGCCATTTTCGCATGTGTTACCATGTGATAAGTGTTAAATTATTTAAAATGTAAGATGGGGTTATTTTATTTCGATAAGAATGCGGCATACATCTCACCATCATATTTTTGAATTCTTATAAAATAGTTTGTCGTATTTGAAGGTTGACAGGCAAAGTGAAGTGTGTGTTTTAAATAGTTTTATTATAAAATCTTGATAATAAGTGTTTAGATTGGGTTGAAAGATATGATAATATTATAATATTTTGATATCTCTAAAATAATATAATAAATAAAGTAATAGGAGAATGTGTATTCAATAAAATTGTACATGCATATTTTAACCTTCCCTAACAATTACACCTTTATATGACAAATATATAATGTGATATTATAGATACCCGTATATTTATATATATCGGCACATTCGTATATTACAGTAGGTATATATTTTAATTAGCAACAAACCGAAGTAGTTCCCTGTTTCATCTACGTTGATTACCACGTCTCAATACGCATCATTGATATAAGTTTTAAACGGAACATAATTTTATAGTCACACTCGCAATTCAAAGTGTTCGTTACAACAATAGATTATCAAATTAAGTGATAAGGATATTCTCCTTGAAAATACAATAAATAGTAAAACCATTTCAAATAGCAATATTATAATGTTTTAATTGTGATAAAAAGAGGTGTAACTATAAGAAAACATTTCCGGATTTTTTGTCTTTAGCGATCGAATTGTTTGATTTTAACAACGAATTTATCATTTTTATCTAATAGTTTGTTACGATTTAAAAACCATAACTTTTGTTATAAGTATATTTTAAATATAATTTATTGACTATTTTCGATAACTGCAACTTTATTCTCCTAACTTCAACTAGCGTTATCGCCTGTGATAAATCTAATATGTGCAAATTAGTTTTTGCGTTTTTATTATGCAAAACCGATTTACTTTGATTATTTGTATTCGCAACGCGTGCTAATTTAATTCATTGTTGTTTTGCGTCCTTTATGTATGAGATTCAAGGTTGTATAAAACTAACAGTCAATCGTTATAGACGTGTTACGTGCCCTTTGAAGAAAATTATTTACAAATTTTTAGGTATTTAACGATGTAAGCATGATTTGCGTCAGATTCTATTGTTGTTTTCGAACCGTGCTGCCTTTATAAGCTTTTGAGAAAAATAGTAATGCAAGAGAGACACGTTGAAGAAATAACAACATCCGATATCCTAGGTATCAAGTAATTCTAATATATTCTATAGCAGTGTTCAATATATTGTGGAGAAATACGTTTTTTTAAGTGTGTCTCTATCGCGTTTCTCACGTGAACGTATTACGAGATGTACGGAATATTATTGAATTACATTCTCGAAAATTCTTAAAACATTTTTCATGAAATTATACCTCCAGAAACTAGTCAGTTTTGTTAGTGGTCTTCCAATATATATTATGATGAAAATTATAATAATATTAGAATGATGTGACGATTTAAAAGTGCAGTGATTTAAAGTTTGAAGTATGGTGCTACGGTTAACGTTGCTACCGCTATCCCTCACCATTGGCATAACAACTTTTAATATTAAAAAGTGAGTATGTAGGTATTTAGATAAGAGAATTTCTACTTTTTATCCCGAAAAAGTGAATTCAGTTTTTCCCATCGTCTCAAGTTGACTTATTAATCGCGGGTAACACCGTGGGCGCAGCTAGCGTATAATACTAATGAAATATGCACATGAAGTAGCAGATAATAATCAAAGAATTTTTGTTTTGTTCTCAGGAACTCTTACTGTAGAAGAAGTGTACAAGGACAGAGACCAGTTCGCGGGTCTGGTTCGCGAGGTGGCGGCGCCCGACGTCGGCCGGATGGGCATCGAGATCCTCTCGTTCACGATCAAGGACGTGTACGATGACGTGCAGTACTTGGCCAGCTTGGGGAAGGCGCAGACGGCGAATGTGAAGAGAGACGCGGACGTGGGGGTCGCCCAGGCTAATAGGGACGCTGGGATACGGGTAAGCAATTTCCCATTACTCTCTTTTCTGGAATCAAGAAATGTCCTAGGCAGTCGGTACAGAAGAGCAAAGCGAGATAGAGGTTTGGGAGTTACTCAAGCTGATTGGGACTCAATAGCTGCAGAAGTCAAAGACGTTTTTGTACATATGCTCTTTGTCATCCTTTTTCTGGATAGCAAAGAGATATGTCATTCTGGGAGTGCGGTGAGACAAAGATGGGGCTCGCTCATGCTATCATGGACGCTGGAAAACGGTTAGCAGTACATTGCTTCTTTCATACTGTTCTAGTTAAAGTACTAGGAGTCAAGGATGTTTTTATATGGTTCTCTAGATATACTATACCTGGCCAGTTTAGACAAGGCGCAGACACCCAATGACGGCGAGTGTGTAACTTAATTAACAAATAGGATTAGTCTTAACGTATCAAACTACTTGTAAATTCATATAATCTCTATGAAGTGAAGCCTACAACTAGTGTATGTTGGCATCAATAGTAATAGAACACTGACCTACATTACTAATCTTCCAATACAGATACCTGTTTGGTCCAGTTTAAATGCATGCTGCATACACGTCGCTTGACATGCTGCATTACACTTATTTTCTAACTCAAGTGTTAGTTGATTCTTATCAATTTTCAAAGTAGAAGTTCTTAAAATAGATACTTGAGTATGATACTCGTTGAAAAGGCAAATTATATTGTAGAATGAATTTGTTGATATGGAAGGGTGACAGAACTGGTTCTCGGATTATACTTACGGCCCACGTGTTTGTCTGCGCAAGTAAATCGCGAGAAGTTTGCTAACCGTGCTAGTCATAATATATTTCCGCATGCCTGAACTTGATAGTAATTGTCAGTTGTATGAGTTTTGTCCTGGCTTTTTGCCGTTAAGGAATGATTATTTTTACTGAAGTAAAGTAAAGCTTAGCCGAATAATTCATGGAAAATTTTGGCTATGAGCTCACCACTGGGCACGTATTACACAATATTGTAACACAAAAGTAAAAAGAGATCCATTACTGCGTTGCTTATCCTTTTCCACAATACGAAAAGTAAAGAACATTTTTGCATTTTAACAGGCTTAATACACTACGACAAGTGTGGCAGGAGGCATGGACACACGCAATCACACAGCACAAACACACAATGTATTCATTGTATTGTACTCACCTGTTTCAGGAAGCGGAATGTGAGAAGAGCGCCATGGACGTAAAGTACGCGATGGACACGCGGATCGAGGACAACGCGCGTCTATACAAGCTGCAGAAGGCGCAGTTCGATATGGAGATCAATACAGCTGTGAGTCACCTCTACGCTATCATCTCATAGTATAAAAAGTTGCTCTTTTCGTCTATCTGTTTCTCCACTTACTTATTCTAAAACACGCAACACATTTTGATACGGTTGTCACTGTTGCGAAGGGTTTGTATGTGCATTACATGCGTTTTATAAGAAGCTGAGAAATTGAATGATTTGTAATGATGTCGTAAAAAACATATCTTTGGGCTCTTACGTTGTTAATGCTAGGCTTAACCTTTACGAGATAGACCAACATGATGCACTACAGAATTGTATCACGACTTATATCCCACACACTAACCGTACGAAGCCAGAGCGGATCCCTAGTACAATCATAAAAGCTTAGGAACTCTTTATCATTTCCATAGAAATAGCTTCCTTTTGGCGCCGATAGCATATAGGTACACATATGAGCATACAACACATACATCCTGAGAACAAATTTCAGCCTCATCACAGAATTTTACGACGGCCGCGGGTCGAAGCCGGTACAGGTGTATGTAAGACAGGATTACTAACTTAGCTACGGAACCATCCGATTCAATATCTGACATCAGGAGCAACACAAGTCATCAGTATTACTGTAAAATAGAGCTGATGACCCTGGAGACCTCTACTGCCTAACATAGCTTAGAACCATCTTCCGTACACCAGATTTCATTACGTTCGCTGGATAGAATATGAAAAAACTGTATAAAAATTTTGATATCTAGACCGAAATGCCCAACTTTTGAAATCAAGAGATTACGTAAATTGGCTGCAAATAACAGCTGGCACTCGGTAACGCAGAGTCCAGCTGGCTAATTTTGTCACCACTATGCCTCAACTCATTTGAAAATAGAAAATATAGAAGAAGAAAACCATATTATATTGATTATTTCATAATATTTATATCCTGTTGAATATTTCAGAAAGCTGAATCTCAGCTTGCGTACGAATTGCAAGCCGCGAAGATAAAGCAGAAAATACGAAACGAGCAAATTCAAATTGAAGTGGTGGAACGCCGTAAACAGATTGAGGTGAGAAAACCAACAATACATTAGGATCCCATCTTATACCTTTTGGTTTTGCGTGTGTGAATTTTGTTTCGTTTACTCTTGATTTTCAACAAATATTTTATATCGATCGATATCTCAGTTAACTGTTATTTTCCATCTTTGTTATGAATATAAAAGCTCATGGCCAAGCCGTGATAGCTCCGTGGTAAAATAATAAAACCTCCATATGTAATAAAAACTGAGTTATAAGGCTGTTTCTGGTATAAAAAGAGAAGCAAATTCTTCATTCCCACTATGCTAATCGAGATATAGGAATTATATTTTTCAACGGCCACGACGCGGCGCCTCGAAATTACAAGTAATATCGACATTAAGTCTAAGGGCCCGTGCAAACGAGCTTATAATAAAACTTGTGTTTTTCGTATTTCAGGTAGAGCATCAAGAGATCTTACGCCGCGAAGAGGAGTTGATTGCTACCGTGAAGCTGCCCGCCGAGGCGGAGGCGTACCGTCTTCAGGCCATCGCGGAAGGAAAACGGTATGTAGTCAAGTGAAAGCAAAAATCTTTATTCAAGTGAATTCTTTAAAAAAATACCTGGAAGGGACACGCGTTCTTACCAACTCACCCGAATAAATATTTTATTCATAACATGTAGTTAAAAATCAATCAATCTTTATCTGAATCTGAATATTTAAAACAAGATATAAGATCTTGTTGGCTTGTTCATCTCAGTTTAGCGCTTGTGCAAACTTTATGTAGGGTTCTTCTATCTTGTTCTTATTCTTATCTAAAGGCTCTCGTTTAAAGGGTTATCTAAATTCATTACCATTTTGGACCGGCTTTTGTCTGTTGATCTTCGCAAAAACCCTGAATTAATTAATTTAGATAAAATTTAGTTTCGTTATTTAGTAATATTGCTTATTACTATTAATTAATTTAGGGCTTCTGTTATAGTTAATTAGTATGTTATTAGTAGTTATTATAAGTTGTTACCTTCTCTCATTTTAGCACTCAAACAGTGGAAGCCGCCAAGGCGGACGGTGAACGCATCAAGGTGATCGGTCTGGCCGAAGCCACCGCGATCGGGGACGTCGGCAAGGCAGACGCGGAACGTATGCTAGCAAAGGCTAAGGTGTACAAGCAGTACGGAGAGGCCGCTATCATGGCTCTCGTCTTAGAAGCTCTGCCCAAGGTAAGAGGTCATGACTTGGCGATGTTTTGATCAAGGTGTCGGATAGGCTAATATTTTCGAGCTGGTCTAAGGTTTAGCTGAGGCCGCTATAATGGTCCTTGTTTTTGAAGCGTTGTCCGAGGCGGTTAAGTAAAAAATTGCTTGAAGATCTGATCACAACAGCATCATACCTGGCCAATTCGAACAGTTAGCAAGACGCGGAACGTATGTTTGCTAAGACTTAATTTGTAGTCAGTGCGCAATGATATTTTTTGGTGCTTGTGCCTAATGTAAAAAATCTTTAGAAATCTTTGACTAATTGGTTCAAGAAGATGGATGAATCTTCGGGAAATCCAATTTCTATGACGCCAGCAAACGGTGCAAAACAAAAGTTCAAAAAGTTATATTATATTTTGTTGGAAGACTTTGGCATGACGCGTGACGTGTGAAGCTGTATATAAAAGTCAAAAGTCATTATTTATTTTAAATTCTAAAAAGTTAACTTGCAAACGTCTTATTTGAAAATTAGTATATACTCGTATATCCAAGCTAAGTATATATATTTTGGCGCTTCTACGAACCCTATTAGTCCCTCTATTTGGAAGAACAAACCCCCAATGAAGAGAGGTTTATTTATAACATTATAGGTTCAAGATATTTATTGCATTTCGGTATAGTATGATGACATGACATAGGACTTACCCGGGAATTCTGTAGAAAGCTTTGCTAAAGTAGGTATAATTTTATCAAGTTAATGAATCTGTCTGATTTTTTTTGATGTAACCTCGACTTGGATCTTATTTATGCTAAGACTAATGTCATAGCTATGAAGAGGTAGTTTAAATTTTTATTGATTTTCAGTGTTAGGGATCTCTACAGACATTTTCGGATATTAAGGACGCTTTACCTAAACTTTTATTTTGTCAGATATTATAAAATTTAGGGGTAGCTTTGGTTGTGAGTGTTGTGATTTCATATTAATCTATATATATAAAAGAAAGTCGTGTTTGTTACAACACTTATAACTCGAGAACGGCTGGACCGATTGCCATGGTTTTTGATTTGTTGGATTTGTTTCCGTCTCGAATAGCAGAATAACTATTAAAAACATTGGAAAATTAACGAAAAAATAAAATCAATTTATCCCCGTATTCTCCACGGGAACGGGAACTATGCGGGTGAAACCGCGTGGCGCAGCTAGTTTAATATAAAAAAACGCCCATTTTTCTTGATGTTTTTATTCATCACCGACTACAGATAACAAATACATTGGAGATTCACATAACGGATAGTGATGTCTGACGGCAAGTAATCAACAACACGCATAACTTATTCTTGCTAAGACAAAATTCATAGGATAGACATATTCTTGTTCGGGAATTAAACAAAATTATTCTCTTATCAATATGTATGTAACTTTTATAATAATAGGTGTGTGAATATGACTCCGCCCCTTTTTGTCAAAATAAAACACATTTGTTCGCTTACAAAATTAAAAAAAAAAATTATTGAAAGTATGCTCCATCTGCAGCTACAACCTTCGCCCATCGTTCAGGTAGTTTTCGTATTCCTTGCTGGAAGAAGTCCTGGTCTTTTGAGCTTATCCAGTTGTCAATCCAAATTTTGATACTTTCACATGAAGTAAACTTTTCTCCAGTAAGGTCTGTCTGCATCGTCCGGAATAGGTGGTAATCCGAAGGAGCTATGTCTGGTGAATATGGCGGGTGGGGTAACACTTCCCAGTCCTGTCCCTCTAAATATCTTTTTACGACTTCTGCGGTATGCGGTTTGGCATTGTCATGCTGAAGAACTAATTTGTTATGTCTATTCACCCATTCTGGTCGTTTTTCTTCTATGGCTCGCTTCAAACGCATTAGTTGTCGTCGGTAAACTTCTCCATTAATAGTTTCAGAGGGTTTGAGCAACTCATAATATACAATACCTTTCTGATCCCACCAAATACAGAGCATGACCTTGGCACAGTGAATATTTATTTTTGGCTGTGATGGGCCTGGTTCGCCTGGTTTCACCCAAGCTTTTTTGCGTTTAGGATTTTCGTAGTGTATCCATTTTTCGTCTCCTGTGACTATCCGATGCAAAAATCCTTTTCTTTGCTGTCTTTGAAGCAGCATTTCACAAATGGTTTTCCGACGTTCCATGTCTCTTTCTTTTAAATCATGTGGAACCCAGTAACCGGCTTTTTGAATCATTCCCATCATTTGTAAACGCTTTGCAACAGTTGAACGATCAACATTTAATGCTGCAGCTAATTCTGATTGAGTTTGGCAAGAATCTTCCGCCAATAATGCTTCCAATTCAGCATCTTCAAATTTTTTTGGTGGTTTTCCATGTTCTTTATCCTCAGTACTAAAATCGTTATTTTGAAATCGTCGAAACCATTCCTTGCAAGTTGTATTAGACGGAGCATGCTCACCATAAATCTCCACAAGCAAACGATAAGTTTCCGCTGCAGTTTTCTTCGCAATAAAATAATGTAATAACACTTCCCGCAAATGACGTTTATTTGGAATAAAAACCGATATTTTCGAAAAGGTGAAAACAATTGTTGCTTACACTTCAACCAAATATCATAAAATGCGTTAGATAGCTGACATTCAGTACTATCGAATACAAGTATGGTCATTTATTAGTACACGTAAACAATACTAAAAACGACATCTGTTGAGAAAGGGCGGAGTCATATTCACACACCCAATATTATAATACACACCTAAAAATTGATCAGGGATAATTTACACAAACCATTTATCAAAAGATAGCTTATCATAGGATGACATATTTTTTCCAGTTATTTTGATTTATCAGCCAAACTATTTAACCGAACTCTGTGTTGCTCATCATTTCCAGCCCGAAGTAAATTTTAGAATGGAGCGAGATCCAATTATGGCGCCTCTCCTGTTTGCTCCTAATAATATTATATACCATTTTGGCGCCCCCTAGGATTTGACTCCTGGAGCGACTGCTTACCGACCGTTCGCAGTATGGGCGGGCCGCCCCTCATAATTTCTACAAATTGATATTAAAAAAAATAACAATTTGACAAATTTAAAATATAACAAAACTTATTCAATTTAATCCGTATGTCCTCCAGAGGCTCTTAGCAGCTTACGGCACCTGTTGTTCATGCTCATAATTAGGTATATCTTATTCGGGAATAAGGCCCCATACTCTTTTTAAATGACTAAAAAGTTGTTGCACGCAAGAAATTGTAAAAAGATGTTATTCTTTCTGTTAAAATCTTCTTCCGAGGAGATATTATATACTAGAGATTATTTTTTACAAACAAATTTTTTACGCAAGTCAAATAGTTTTTGAGTTATACGATCTTAGCATAACCAAGATATTTCTAACAATTTTTGTAATAGCATGTCATCTGTTACTTCAACATAAGACATAGACATAGACACTCATTTATTTTATGTTTAGCACATATATACAATAAAATGAACAGAAAGAATAAAAACAAAAAAAAAAAGCAAATTGAGGTACGATATAAAAAAAGATAATAACAAGAATTACAACAAGTAAGCAAAAAATAGTGAAAACAGTAAATAAAACTATATATAATAATGAAAGAAATGTATATATATTTGTGTGCCACAACAGCAAAAGGGTCTCGGCTCAGCATTATGCTTAACTACATCACTAAAATGTAGCTAGGCGCTGGTATTCTGTCGAAAATTCAGCTACAAACTAGCTGTAAGCGTAACACAGTAAAGTTAAATTACAAAATTATGATTTCAACATTATTAATTTTTGTTAAATCATTATGATTCACAGTTTTATATCACGATACGACGGATTAACTTATTCGAGATAAGTGATATTAAGTTTCTCTATGATGTCATATTATATCAATCATAAAATGCATCACACAAGGTCGAATAAAAGTTTTAGTTATAAACGCATGATCGAACTGCGATTCGTCGAAACGCTATCGTATGATTACTATTATCAATATACAGAGTCATCGCCTAAGTAATGGATCGTTGACCACGTTGACAAACATGTTCATTAAAATCACCATGAAGGTTATTCATAGGAGAATGTCATAATAAAATTTACCTCAATAGTGAAACCAAAATATGAATAGAAACATTATTAACAGCCATAACTTAAAAATACGACACTTAACTGATATAAAAATCGATTAAACAGACTTTAATAATTCCGCAAATGGGCCAAGTAAACAACATATTAATAAAAACATACTCATTCAATTGTTTTAGATCTTAATTATTGATTTTCCACGTCAAATTTTACACACACAAGTAAACATATTCGTGCCGTATATCCGATGCCCAGCAGTGGACTGATAGGCTGATGACAAGATTTAAATACCCATCTCATAGTGACACGTGATGCGTCTTGGTCTTCGCATACTTCGTATTGCTATTATTGGTGGTGGTAACCACTTAACATCATGTAGGGCGTCAGCTTAGCCACATAAAAAATCTTTGTAGGTAAATCTATACATAAGTTCAAAGTTTTGTTATTGGTATCCTATATTTTATTATAATATTTTATTACTGTATCAATAATGTTTTGATAATTATATGCGATATCTTTTTGATACTTATAAATCAGGAAGATAAGATAGTTGAATAATTATAATCTCTTATAATAAAAATGACGTGGCGACATGCACCCCGTAAAAATGTGTCTTCTGACTTTTTGCACTCTGCAGAAAATTCTGAGCTAATTTCTAAAGTAAAGCTAAATCGGACAATTTTCTAATAGAATTTTATACAAAAACATAATTGACATCACTTTCAATAGTTTCATAGTTCAATAATTCAATACAATTAAATATTTAACAATTTAATATTATAACAGATTCGGATGGACAATAAAGCGAGCCAACAATTGTTCAGGTTTCAACTTTTATTCATGAAATCTGAGTAAATAATTATTGAAACCAATGGATTTGTATTCCAGATCGCAGCCGAAGTGTCCGCTCCGCTCGCCAAGACCGACGAGATAGTGATGGTGGGCGACAGCGGAGCGACCGGCGACATCGCCAGGCTCGCTAGCAGCATGACGCCCGCCCTGCGGACCCTGACCGGCCTGGACCTGTCCCAAGTGATGCAGAGGCTCCACCCGGACGCACCAGGTAATATACCAGCTTGCAGGCTCACAGGCCAGTGAGGACAGCGGAGCGACCGGCGACACCAGACTTCGTCACTGGAATCGCATAGAATAAAAACTGTTTGTCCTGTTTGTCCAATATCCCAGTAATCCGTAGTAAGCCTGTAATTTATTTTTGTTCTAGAAGATTCGGCCTCAAACTCCGCCAAGGCCGCGATGAAGAAAGAAGTTCCCGCCTTCTAGGGAACAACTATTCACACCGAGTGGATCCGCGCTCTGTATCGGTGGAAGAAGAGATCAGAGGCGGCAGAACAAGGTTACCCAAGTTCATAAACTTATTGTACGTGTTTCTCGATGTTTGCACAAGTTGCATTGCTGTGCGGCGACCTACACTGTTTGTATTGGTTGTGGGGCAGTAATGTATGACGTTTTTCTATATAGTCGGTAAAGTTTAAGGAAGCGGCAATGGGTGTTGTTTTTTTCTGTATGCAATTTAAATTATGCTGTTGTACGTTCGTTTTACTCAATAAACAAGACATCAAAAAAATATTTTTTTTTTACAATTTCATAATGCTTTATTATCAAATTTAGGTGCATTTATTTTATATAGAACTAGCTAGTAATAGGCGCATTGCTCCCGAAAAAAAATCAATTGTTGAAATATCGTTTGAAATTTAATTGTACTATGCCTATAAACTTCGCGCAAGTAATAAGTTGACCTAGTTTCATCGCAGTCAGACGAACGGTATGGCTGTGCATAAAATAAGAACAAACAAACATTATTTTTATATAATAGTTGTCGATTTATACATTTAGTGTTTAGTGTTTTGTTTTCCACTGGAATATTTATGGGTCTGTTTGAATGTAATTAATCTTAAATATTTTGACATGAAATGTATACCAATTATTTTTAACGTATGTGACATTTTTTTTTTAATATTCCGTTAACTTGGGCTAAGTTAAACAATAATTAAGTCTTAATTTCGAGAAGTGTAGTTTTCAGGTAAAAAGCTGTTATTAGCATTAAAGGGGATCAAATCGGAAAGTAACAGCCAATTTCAACATTCAACTAACTGCTGGAGTGCTGGAGAAAATTACCAAAGCAAAATTGTTTATTTGTCAAAAAATATATTCACCTTTTCAGATGCAATAGTTATGGTAATCTATCTCCTAACATATGTTCGTTGAGTATAGAAACCGGCTGTTATACACCCTTGCATTTATCTCAAATATCGTTTGTAATTAGGTACGTCGACTATTATATTGAACGATGTGTAGAACAAATTGTAACTTCAATGATATTTCATAGAATCTTACTGTATTGCGAAAATATATATTTTCAATACTTGTATTTGAAGAATGTATTTTAGATTTTGTACAAGTAGAATTTAGTAGCATGATGTTTTTGCCGATACTGCCATTTATTGGAAAGAAATTAATTGAACTATTCGAGTGAAATAATAAAGCTACCCACCAGTTTATCAAAATTACCAATTAATTAATTACAATAAATATTTTTTCGGATAAATGTCCAAATTATAGGAGTACAAATAAGTTTCCGCCGTTTTTAACACAAATTAAATATTTATTGTAGAAGAACGGTAATATAAATTTATTCAAAATATTGCCCATCACTTGCAACCACTTTTTCCCATCTCTCAGGCAGCATTCGAATCCCACGTCTGAAGAACTCCTTGTCTTTTGAGGTTATCCACGAATCAACCCAATTTTTGGTATCCTCATAAGATGTGAACCGCTGCGCCGTCAGAGCATGTGCTACGGACCGGAACAGGTGATAATCGGACGGTGCAATGTCTGGTGAATACGGCGGGTGGGGTAACACTTCCCAATCAAGTGTTTCCAAGTACTTTTTCACGGGAGCCGCAACATGTGGACGAGCATTGTCATGCAGAAGAATAATTTTTTCGTGTCTAGAATAGTATTGAGGGCGTTTTTCCTTCAGAGCTCGGCTCAATCTCATCAATTGTGTTCGATAGAGGGCTCCAGTAATTGTTTCGCTCGGATTAAGCAACTCATAATACACTACACCTAGCTGATCCCACCAAATACACAGCATAAGTTTTTTTCCGTGAATATTCGGTTTTGCTGTTGATGTTGACGCGTGGCCAGGTAATCCCCATGATTTTCTTCTTTTTGGATTGTCATAATGTATCCACTTCTCATCACCAGTTATGATACGATGTAAAAAACCCTTTTTTTATGTCTAGCTAGCAGCATTTCACTTAAGCATAATCGGCGTTCAATATCTCTCGGCTTTAATTCGTACGGAACCCAATTTCCTTGTTTATGAATCATTCCTAATGATTTTAAACGATGTGAGACTGCTTGCTGAGTGACTTCTAATGTTAGAGCAAGTTCTTTTTGTGTTTGAGATGAATCTTCCTCCAATAATTCCTCCAATTCTGCATCCTCGTAAATTTTTGGCCTTCCACTGCGATCTTTGTCTTCTACGTCGAAATCACCATTTTTAAACTTTTGAAACCACTCTCGACACGTTCTCTCACTCAAAGCAACCTCACCATATGCTTCTACGAGCAATCGATGCGCCTCAGCAGCAGATTTCTTTAAATTAAAGAAGTAAACTAATATTTCCCGCAAATGACGCTTACTTGGCTCAAATTTTGACATTTTCAACTTATAAAAATTATATTTTACCAATATAAAATCAATGATATTAATAGGTTATGTTGTTCTTGAATGTCCAAACTATTTTTTAAGCCGGTTATCATCTGCGAAAGCTAACCGAAACTCCGTGCCGCGCCATCTACAATAAAACGGCGGAATCTTATTTGTACTCCTAATAACAAGTGAACGTGTATTATTTTCAAATATGCGAGTCTTAGGCAGTTACCCACCATTTAATCAAAATTACTAATTAATTACAATAAAAGTAAATAAAATTACTAATTAATTAGTAATTTCATTTATTAGTAATTTTAATTAGTACTAATATCAGTATTATTTACTGATATTTCAATCATTTTTGAAAAAAAATCTGCTTCATCGCAATGTAATGTCTTTTTTTAATATATTTTTTTGTACAGATGTGCCATTTAGTTCATGTTTTGTCATTCATTATATTGTTTTGTTATAATTATTATGGTATCGTAAAGAAATAAGTTTAATGTTAACTTTTTACCCTCCCCTCGGTATCAGGGCTGTTTAAATATCGATTAAATGTGAAACTTAATGAAATTGAATACTGAATTGAAATTGTACCTTAAACGCAACGAGATAAAATTGAGATTTCATGTTACATTGAGTTTTTTATTTATTTACTTTATTAACATTTTTAACAGGTAATGCAATAGCGTACCTAGTTATTATAATATTTTTTACATTCATAATTTTAGTCACATATCCAATTACATTCTAACAAATTATATAAAATTTTCATCCATGATATCAATTCTAACATCTCTGACTCTGATCTACCACGGGAGCCCAATCTGGATTGGTCACATGTCTTCGAATTTTTTGGTTCTAAGACATGCCGGTTTCCTCACGATGTTTTCCGTCACTGTTTCGAGAACGTGGGGTTGCGCATATACATTTTTCAAGTGAGAAAACTCATTGGTGCACGTTTGGGTTTGAATTGACCTTCAGATTGAAAGTCGGCGTCTGTGCCCCTGAGCCACCACGCTCTCGAAACATAAATTATTGACATCCAGAAATAAATTTCCGTTATACAATACATAGTACCTATATAAGACAGTTTTTATCTCGCATGTAAGCCAACGCGCCACCGTTTTATCGCTAAAAAGATTGTAATTTCTTATTAAATCTTATCAATTTTATCGCTGCGGCGACTTTTTGCCCGATATCTTACTAATATTATAAACGCGAAAGATATGTATGGATTGATATTTGTTACTCAATCACGCCAGAACGGCTGAACGGACCTGGATGAAATTTGGCACAGATATAGATTATAGTCTGGAATAGCACATAGGCTACCTTTTATCCCGGAAACATGTACGGCTCCCGTAGGAAATATAATACAACCGCGTGTAACACCGTGGGGCGCGTGTATATTTATTATATTGATACATTTACATGCCACTAACTGAATTTAATTTTGTAGAAACTATTCTCGTTACCATACATACCTCAAAATTCCAATATGTCATTTATGATGTAGAAGATTAATTTAATTTTTGAGGATACTTTGTCTACTATCAAGTATTCTGTGTATGCTGAAATTTCAAATTTAGCGTCCGTTTAAGGTTTAATAAAAATCAAATGCAGGGGAAATCTAAAAAACTATTAAGGAATGTTTGATTTGAGAAAGGGAATATCGAGAGTTGGCGGCCATCTTATAATATTATTAGTGTCACAAAAATAGTGTCGATTCTGGAATCAAACTAATGTTTATTTTGACAGCCCTAAATTTATTTTTGTCCTACTTCGTGGACGAAGTTTAGTTTCGTTTTAGTTTGGTTCGGCACCTAAGTCTAGCTATTACAAATCTGTAGCTGAAAATGTATACATCACTTAATTAATCCTCAATTTCTATGTAATCCATTAATTATAATATAAATGTGATTATTTTTGAATAAAATGGATGTAATTTTGAAATAAAAAGTGTTTGTTTGAATTTAATCTAGATTACAACAGCTTAGCAAGAAAAAGTACAGTCCATTTTAAAAACATCGTTAATACACTATAATTATCATATCTCCGCACTAGGATTCCCTGTGTCGCAGATGGCATGGACAAACACAGAAACACAAGACAAACAAACTTCATGCGTACCACACAAAGTATGCCGCGCCCGGGAATCGAACCCGGGAGCCCTCGCTTCGAAGGCAGGACTACTACCAACTAACCCACGGAGCCGTCTAATTTAATTCATAGCTTCTTTTTTTTCTAGCGCGTAATTGCTTATGTATTTTCAACGCTCGTTCACACATAGTACATTTGTTACATTAAGGCGTAATTTCTAAGCAATTTATTAGTTTTTGAAAATTAATATTATATTAATCGATAGAATTGGTTCTATATTTTATTAAATAATTATCTAATCAAGACGAATACAGGTGTAGCCGGCGGTATCAAAATTAGCGATTAAATTATCTTTGACAAATATGGTTCTTCTAGATAAGTATTTTTTGTCGGTATATGTGAAAAGACACAAAAACGACCACGAACATATAAGCGCGTAGTGCCTTGTAGTACGCTGACTTCAATCCGACAGTCGTTGGTTCAAACCAGACGAGAAATAATGAGTTTAAATAATGCCTCCTACATGGGTTATTGAATAGCTGGAACCTCATCTTAACGTGCATTCCGAAGCACGAAAGCGCTCTGTTCAAATGCCACTAAAGTTTCACTCATCTATTGACCTGGTAGAGAGTTGCTTCACTCAAATGATCTATGAAGATCTAGGCAAGCGGCACCACGATACAAGCTTAGATTGTACTAACATAAATCTACGTTCATAACACAAATGCTTGTTCTGGGTGGGAATCGAACCCAACTAAGCGTGAGATCGGTCAATAAAAATTTATATAAATTTTAAAACTATCATGGTTATGAACATTATTATTCGTGTTACCGAGATATTTACCATGATTTGTGAGTTTTGTTGACTCCCGATATTTCCACGCCCGGAACCATGACATATATATGTGTCATGGTTCCGGGCAAACTGAAGTCTTTGCGAACTGGAGTGAGCAAATCATATCAGTCTCCTCTTACGCACTCGTTTTGTACGTTCGAAGAAAATTCACAAATAAAAATTGTTTTTTTTTTAATTATTATTATTAAATTACATTTATTTATTTATTTAAACACAAATATAACATATTACAGCAAGACCAAAGCGATGTTATATGCATCTATCAAAACTAAATCAACACGTCACTTCATTAGAAAGGTAAATTACAATATTAAATTCTTTCAAGTAAAACCTGAGCTCTCTACGTGCGTTTCGGCAGGTTGTAGTAGGAGAATGTTGTACTTGTTTTCAATACTTTCATCATTTATTTTACGATTTGAGTGGAATTTCTATGGGAGCATCTCAGAGGTACACGCTATGAAATAAAAAAAAAAATCATCTAAATCGACCCACAAGAACAAATCGGGTAATAAACACACGATATATCGCGCAAAAAATAAAAATCGTGTTTTTGATTCACGGTTCATGAGATACAGCCTGGTAACAGACGGACAGACAGACGGATAGCGGAGTCTCAGTAATAGGGTCCCGTTGTAGCCTTTGGGTATGGAACCCTAAAAATCCAACACTCCCTTTTGATTACCCCCTATCCCGTAACGTACGAAAAGTAAACGATAAAAATTATCTAAGTAGTACGAGATGATAACGTTTTGCAGTTTTTCCACTTATAAATGACATAGGAGACTATTTGCAGATATGTAATGCTTAGATTACAGTATTTGAATTCCGCACCCAATAGGAGACAAGGTTCGTAGGCGTGTCATCATGAGAGACAGGCAGACAAATAGATCAGTAAAATAAATAAAGAAACGTTTACACACTCATACCTCTGCACTAAGATTCCCTGTGTTGCAGATGGCAAACACAAAAACACAAGACAAACCCAAGACCCGAGAACAAACTTCATGCTCACCACAAAGTGTGCCCCGGCCGGGAATCGAACCCGGGACCAATCGCTTCGAAGGCAAAGCTACCACTAAGCCATGGAGCCGTCATACAATCAGACTGACAGGATGAAACTTGCACAATTCCGTTTTTGGCTACGGAACCCTCTATGTTCGAGTTCATGTTGCACTTGGTTACGTTCTTGTGTAGCGGGCTGAAATTCTCACAGAATGATACTAGTAAATATCTCCTGGAATATATAAAAATCCAATTTGTGGTACGGAACCTTCGGTTTGCGAGTAATAGGTCGCTAAACAGGTTTTTCTGATAACCGACGCCGGCGATCGGCAAATGTTTTTATAATACCATGGACGCTGTGAATGTTTGTATCAAGAAATATAATATAATAAAATAAAATAAATAAAATTACGTACTATATATTACAAATCGTCTGTCATTTTTACCCTTTTGTGCCATAAGGAGGGTTATATTTTTCGAGTGCATGTTTATGTATTTATTTTTTTGGCACCTACTGTAGCTCAGAAAAAAAGGTTTGTTCTGGGTGGTCTTATATTGATTTGTACCGGTGGAGGGGTGTGGGCACCGGTGAAATCCCAGGTGCATGAGACGTTACATCTCCATCTCGGGTGTTGGCGGAATGGGATGCACCGTGGGTCAAGGAACGTAGGTTGTATTTTTTTTTTAATGTAAATAAGTGACGGATCGAGTGGAGGGCCCACCTGATGGTAAGTGGTGACCCTCACCCATTACAACAATAATGCGTGCGACTCAGTATGAGATCCAAATCTTTACTGAGTCGCATTCATCCTGCTGCGTCCATCACCCGAGACGGGGATGATATGTCTCATGCGCATATGATTTCACCGGCAGCCACACCCTTCCAAAGGAACACAGTAATACAACCACTACTGCTTGGCGGCAGATTCCGGATGTGGTGGCAGTACCTCTCCTGACGGGGCAAGTTCCTGCTACTTTTGGTTGCTCCTTTAGCACCACCCAGGGGGTATGTGTAGGGAATCAAAGGGTGCACACCTACGGACGCGAGCAACTGGACCCCCCTGTTACTGTTGTAATAGGCAAAGATAACCACATAACATCAGGTTGGGTAAAAACAAAGGTAAATTTTTCGATGGGGGTGACCACAATCTTTTTTGAGGGTTGGTACTGCACTGGCTGGCAGTTGTCCGGGAGGGAACATAACATTAAGAGCCTTAGAGCCTTATTAATTTCAATTCTTATATATTTATTCATTTATATATACGCGTATCTCGGAAACGGCTCTAACGATTTGGATGAAATTTTGTGTTTAATAACCTGTATAATTTTATAATTGTATATCTCGTAAAAAGGCATATTTTTACAAAAAAAAAGAAACACCCATCGCCCAGATAATTAAATTAAACGCAGATATAAAACGCGATCTAAACGTAATATGTTGCTACGTGCAACGACTGGGATTTAGATAAGGCTGCACTGAACCGATTACAGGCGATAGGTTACCTCTGCCACAGATATAATAATACTATCCTAGCCTCTGCTTACCTCATGTTTGTCATCGGTAATCTTCGGAATGGATTATTTGGCAGAAAGTACAGTCGCGTTAGTAACGCAAAACAAAATTATTTATTTTTTAAAGATTTTCAAGTGACTGCTGAAATAATCGAATTAACTGACTTCAATCCTCTCATCCCCTATGTTTCGCTTTAAGAGTAAACATTTTCCATGAAATTTCTGTGTGACCACCTCGGAGGTAAATAATAAACATATAACTGGATATTTTACACTATGCAAACTATAAAATTTACTTGTTTTGTAAACACTTATAATAATACGATATAAATGTTAAAACTATCATGGTTATGAACATTATTATTCGAGTTACCGCGATATTTACCATGATTTGGGAGTTTTGTTGATTCCCGATATTTCGACACAGTTTCATGCGTCATGGTCCCGGATAAACTGAAGCCTTTACGAGGTGGGGTGTGCAAATCATTGGCAGGCATACCGGTCTACCCTCTTGCGCACTCGTTTTTTACGTTGGACCGCGTCGCTGCTACCACCCGTTTCGTTTTCACTTATAATTCGATCTCGACACACAACAGTTACTGTATCGGGACGAGCCACAGGTTCCGTGTTTCTTCGTTCTACGATTGGATTTGAACGATTTGGATGAAATTTTGTGTTTAATAACCTGTATAATTTTATAATTGTATATCTCGTAAAAAGGCATATTTTTACAAAAAAAAAGAAACACCCATCGCCCAGATAATTAAATTAAACGCAGATATAAAACGCGATCTAAACGTAATATGTTGCTACGTGCAACGACTGGGATTTAGATAAGGCTGCACTGAACCGATTACAGGCGATAGGTTACCTCTGCCACAGATATAATAATACTATCCTAGCCTCTGCTTACCTCATGTTTGTCATCGGTAATCTTCGGAATGGATTATTTGGCAGAAAGTACAGTCGCGTTAGTAACGCAAAACAAAATTATTTATTTTTTAAAGATTTTCAAGTGACTGCTGAAATAATCGAATTAACTGACTTCAATCCTCTCATCCCCTATGTTTCGCTTTAAGAGTAAACATTTTCCATGAAATTTCTGTGTGACCACCTCGGAGGTAAATAATAAACATATAACTGGATATTTTACACTATGCAAACTATAAAATTTACTTGTTTTGTAAACACTTATAATAATACGATATAAATGTTAAAACTATCATGGTTATGAACATTATTATTCGAGTTACCGCGATATTTACCATGATTTGGGAGTTTTGTTGATTCCCGATATTTCGACACAGTTTCATGCGTCATGGTCCCGGATAAACTGAAGCCTTTACGAGGTGGGGTGTGCAAATCATTGGCAGGCATACCGGTCTACCCTCTTGCGCACTCGTTTTTTACGTTGGACCGCGTCGCTGCTACCACCCGTTTCGTTTTCACTTATAATTCGATCTCGACACACAACAGTTACTGTATCGGGACGAGCCACAGGTTCCGTGTTTCTTCGTTCTACCAAATCATGGTAAATATCTTGGTAACTCGAATAATATAATAACTTATACGAGTACCAACATATTAAATACCCAGTAACAGAACAAATATACAGCGCAGTAGGCAGAGCAGAGTAGTTAATATGTATAATAAGTAGGTATTTATTTACAAAAAATATAGGTACTATATAAGTACTCCATCAATTAACTAGTTCCCATATAACAAGCTACGCTAAGTTTGGGGCTAGATGGCGCTGTTTATGTTCATGAATATTTATTATTTATGTAAAATATGATAGATCCAAATAAATTCACAGCTGGCGAATAAATCACATACTTAGGTAAGAATCATACTCAAAAAATACAGCTGCGAACCTTTATTTTTGATGTCGGTTAATAAAATGAAAGAGATTCTCAATTCAGGTATAGGTATATTAAAAAAAAACACTGTTTAATACCGATTAAAACAAAAACGTTAAGGCATCGCCTGTATACACCAAGAACTAACTCAAATAAAAGTACAGATAGGCGAAAACATATCAAGAGGTGCAATAAATAATGATAAATAATATAACCGGCGCTTGCGCATAAAAGGCACAAGGGGGGCCGTGCGATCATTCATTTGTTGGTATCCACAGCAAGAACCGGTGCAATGGCGTTCCTCGGCAAGGAATATACTCTGCAGAGCCAGGAGAACTTCGATGGATTCCTGAAGTCCAACGGTGCGTGGCATTCTTATTCCTACTATTATTTTTGATGACAAGGGGCACCTAGTCCCGGGTAGAGTTGTGCATTGCCCCCCAATGGCTAACCTTACCCTATCCACCCCAACTCCTAGTACCAGAGGGCTCTGGCTGGTTCGCAGCACTGCTGCAGCGTATGCTGTGGAGATACAGAAACTATTAGCCTATCAAGGCCTGTTTTAGCTCTCGCTTCAACCTGGACTTAAAAATTAAAAATAGGATTATTTAAAAAATAGGAGATATATTTTATTTTATGTGTTTAAATCGTCATATTAGATGGAATTATAATTAATGGATTCGGGTGTTATTTTGCTTAGTTCCACGTTAAGATGATCAGAACAGATTAATATTTTTAAGTAAATTATTAAAAAATAAAATAACTTGTTTTCAATATGTTGGTACATAATTGAACACTCTGTTTCGACAAGAGCCTAAAGTTAAGCCTTAAATATCCATAGAAACAGACAAGATACCATGAATAAGCAGTGACGGATCAAGCAAGTCCGTAGCAAATTCTATAAAGGGGCCCTTCATCTGCAACAGGTTAAAATATAAAGTATAAAAAGGCAATACTCGATACGTATTAAATTAACTTTGTTGGTGCTTAATTGTAACTTAATATTGAGACTTCAAATGAATTCGTTTTATTCAAAAAATTACGCTCAGGTGGAGGTGGGTGGGTATGTACGCCCAGCCTCCTTTTGCGCGGGCCCGTAGCAATTGCTACGTGGTTAATCTGGCACTGTGAATATTGCTATAAATACCATAAGTATGGGCTACCTCGTTTTTATTATAATTAATCATTATAATCCATCAGGGTAAGTGTTCTGTCAGTTACTTGGTTCCTATAGTACAGACTATGCTTAGTTAGGGGCTTGATAGCGTCAGTGGCTTAGCGTGCCTTGTCGGGGCCCCGTATAAAAGTCGGGGCCCTTATATGGAGGTAAAGATTTTTCTTGTCATTTGTAAAATAAAATAAATTAGAAAGTTTTTATTCTTTTTCCTTACACACTTTGGGGGCCCCCGTGGCCCGGGGGCCCCGTATAATTGATACGGCAAATACGGCGGTAGCTACGCCCCTGGATAGCGTTTTGTGAAATGTCCATGATATATTTTTTTAAACGTTTACACACTCATACTTCTGTACTAGGATTCCCTGTGTCGCATATGGCATCGAAAAACACAGAAACACAAGAAAAACACCCAAGACCCGTAGAATTTCATGCTCACCACACAAAGCGAGCCCCGATTGAACCCGGGACCCTGCTTCGAAGGCAGGGCTACTACCAACTAAGCCACGGAGCGGTCACATTATTTATTTATATTAAACTAAACATTCAAGTATTCTATAAAAACAATAGACTCATTGGTAATGCAATGATTTCAGGTCTCCCCGATGACAAAATCAAGGTCTTGGTTGCTGAGAAGAGCAGCACAAAGTTCGAAAAGAACGGTGACAGTTACGTGATGACCAACACCTCAAGCAATGGATCCCAAGAAGTGACCTTCAAGTCCGGTGTTGAGTTCGATGACGTCATCGGACCAATGCGCACTCCTGTAAGTTTAGCAGAATAATAACATCCTGCATCCTTCAAAACCCCACGGACAGATCCATATTGCTGGCGTCCGTAGGTGAGTAATACACGTGTACCCCGGGAGGTGCTTAAGCAGCAACCCAAAGTAGCAGTAGAACGTGTACCAAGTTTGTTCAAATAACACCTGGTAATCCGCTAAGCAGTGGTGCACTCTCATTGCTGTGTACCGCGCTTGAGACCTCTCAAAGAGAGCGCAAAAAAGTCGTAAAAAAGATTTGAGAATACTTAAAAGGACCCTTTCAATTTTCAAGAGGGAGCTCCGTACCCGTATTATTCCATTCCAGTCTATCCATTACTATTTCACGCTACGTGTCAATATAGCAGGAGCAACGTATGTGTAGATCTTTCAACACTAGCCTTTGTTTTTTTCCAGATCAAGACCACCATCAACGTCGATGGCAACGTGGTCACCCAGATAGTCAAGGACGGCAAAAGCACGGCTACCTTCAAACGCGAGTTCAACGGAAACGACCTTGTCGTGGTACGTACATAGTTTTTACGAGATACGCCTTAAATAGTATTTTTGGGGGGTTGTGGCTGTTCTATTTCAATAGTACACTTGTGTACATGTGTTACCCTGGGGGAGGCAACTGTAGGACAAAGCACGGCTATTTTCAAGTGCGAGTTCAATGGAAACGACCTTGTTGTGGTACGTTTTTAGTTTTTAAGAGACGCCTTACGTAGCAGTTTTGGCGGGTTCACGCTACTCGATTCCATTTCTAGTATATAGTAGTCCACTTTTATCCCTACACGTGTTACCCTGGGGGTGCTAATGCAGCAACTGCCTTCAACTACGTCTCAATCTATCATCTCATCACCTACGGGACAAAATTCATGCCATAAAACATCGTTATTTTTTAGTATGTTCTGAGTAGCGACAGAAAGGAGATTTTGACCAGTGACATAACCAGTGTTACTCTCACAATTAAGACAAATTAACACTAGTGTGCCAAAGAGCTATACATACCTACATACTACCCTCCTTCTGGCGCAGTCGGGTAAAAAAATAGTAATAAAGAAAGCCATCAGTTTTACCATACCCTATCCCAGGTGCAGTAGGTCAGTTTCTTTCATTTTCTGTCAGTTTTAAACGTCATCAAAATTTTTGGATACGTCATCAAAATGTCAGTTTTTTAAAATGCCCATTGTTTTTGTTGATTTTATTTATTAACTGAATTTAAATAGTCATTACGTGAGTTTTCCTATATTGAACTATTTATTGTAAAACTTTCAATTAAAGATATCTTTTGTTTCAGACCATCACCAGTGACAAATTTGACGGCGTCGCCAAGCGATTCTACAAAGCTTAAGTTAACTAGTAAATAAGCCATATTTATTAAACTTTTCTACAACAAAGGTTTTATTATTCAATACATCCTTACAATGACTAGACATTATATATGAATGCTTGCTGTTCCTCGCGACTTCGTCCGCTTGGAATTAACCTTTTTTTGCTTGGATCCCTTTTTTTTCTTTGTCTAAAATAGATTGGCGCAAGCGTTTCGGAGATTAACAGACAATTTTGTTAATTTTATAAACTTTGGTATGTATCTAAATACATACCAAAGTTTATAAAATTAAGCTTAAGCTGTTATTTTGACAGAAGAAACAGACACTTAAATTTTATTTATTTGTGTATAATATATAAGTATTATAAACGCGAAAGTTTGTAACTATGGATGGATGTTTGTTATTCAATCACGCCAGATCGGCTGAACGGACCTGGATGAAATTTGGCACAGAGATAGATTATAGTCTGGAATAGCATATAGGTTTTTAATCCTGGAAAAATGTAAGGTTCCCGTAGAAAATTCAACCGCGGGTAACACCGCGGGGAGCAGCAGTAGTATATATATTCAAGTTTACTGAACAGAAGATAACTGTGGGGGATGATGTAAACAAGGCTAATACGAGTAATAATGCTATTGAGGTAGCCAACTATATTAGTTTAAGGATGGAATTTTGAAACGAAAGAAAAACATCGACTTTTCTCTGTTTTTTCAGACACAAGAACGTTTTTCTTGCAGCTTATACGAATATCATGTTCACACGTAAAGTGGGAAAAACCATGTTGCCCGCGACTATAGGAGAATGCAGGTATCGTAGCAAAAAGAACACACTAGTAAATGAGGCATGGCCTGGATTGAGATTCAACAGCCTCAACCAGTTACGCTGGAATCTCGCTTGCCCCATCTATATTAAGTCTGGCAACAACAGCCAAATTGGATCCGGGTAATGAACTTCCAGACTGGCCATGAAAGTATGTACCCTGGGAGCAGTTCCTGTGAACTTATAAAGCCAGGCGGTGGTAGGAACTTCTTTTTCGAAGAAGCCTACTTCTTACAAGGGCTAGATGTACTGTTGTAGCTCTGTTTTCCGTAAGAAGCTATTACTGCAATAGAAAAGTTCTGCGTCGTTTATATCAGACGATCATGTTTCTACTGCATGCCAAAACTGGCCTACCGTCATCGAGTCTGAATGGGCTTGGATGACCAATCTTGCGTGGTAGATCCACAGGAACCTAATTCAGATTATATGTATATCTAATATTTGGTACTTACCGATAGAACAAGCCAGATTCGACACGATGTTTTGTTTCACTGTTTTGAGAATTGCTCACATAATTATTCCAGGCGAAAAACTTGATTTGATCCTCTGCGTCAGAAGTCAGCGTTAACCACTGGGTCAAGCGCTCTCATTCTACAAGTTACGTGGCCATTATCTAAAGGCACTGCAAGAGTCTAATTTCGCCCGTTATGCCTTATGATTTAAAAGATAGATACAAATATTTAAATGTAGGACAGACAAAGAGGCGTTGGTGGTTTTTCCTTTGGGCACCAGATAATAAGGTGTAACGTCTCATGCGCCGGTAATTTCACCGGGCCAGACATTCCTCTACTGAGCCGGATTATAGCAACGTATGCCACACTGCTTGGCGATGGAATATCAGGTATGGAGACAGTTCTTTTCCTGGCAAACTTGGCACAAGTTTTACTGCTACCCTACGTGTACCCAACACGTGCCTCTCGGGTGGTGCGAAAGAAGCAACACAGATAGCAACACCACAACAAATAATAGTTAAGAAAACAATAAAGTTTAATTGTGAACCTCCTCCTTTTTTGAAGTCGGTTCATAATAAACATAAATGTATCTATGTATTTGTTATACATACCATAGACACGAAGTTTAGAACAAAATCTTTGTCACGTTGGAAGTACTCTGGATTAGATTTCTAATAAACATACTTCATAAAAACACAACTAACTAACTGTATGAATTCGGTTGTGTGTTTTTGTTATGAATTTCTTTGCCAGTTGTGGAATATGGATAAATAGATTTTAATTTTAAATACAGATTAACAATTATTTTAATTTTGAATCTCTGAGTTGATCCCATAGAAATTTCATGATGTAATTCCATTCCTAAAAGATTTAAACATTCAGGTTTATTTTATTTATTCGGTTTTAAAATAAATATTATTATTTACTTAATATTATTATTATTATTATTAATATTATTATTATTATTTACATACACATACATTACTAGCTGACCGGGCCACGCGTTGCTGTGGCTAACGTTTTTGTCATACGATATAATAATTTGCAATAAAATAATATTGCGATCATAAATTGAGATGTGAGCTATCCTATCTTTCAAGTTGGATCAAACTGCACACGGTGTACAATTTGATACATAAAATCGGTTATTGTGAGTAAAACCTGATAGCTAGATATATGTTCTCGCGGACTTTTTTGTAGGTCTTAATGGGATCTACAAACCCGTAGTACATCATTTTGTTCTATGGTCAATAGTTTTTGCAGCGCACCCAAAAATAGGTTTTCGATTTTACACCTTGTGTTACAAAATAGCAATTAGATTACGGATCCCTAATTTTGAAAAAAAAAAAAAACCTATAGCCTTCCTCGATAAATGGACTACCCAACACTGAAAGAATTATTCAAATCGGACCAGTAGTTCCAGAGATTATCGCGTTTAAACAAACAAACAAACGAACACTGCAGCTTTATAATAGTAGTATAGATTTACATTGACAATTTTAAATTCAAATACAAATGAATAGCTGTGAAAACATTTCGATGACGGCTCACGACTGAATGAACGAGCTGCAACTGTGTGGAAATACTCAGATTGGAATGGCTCGTCTAGTACCTACACATGGGCGTACCCAGGCGGGGGGCAGGGGGGGCCAACTGCCTCCCCCCGGAAATTTTAATTCAGAAGCGATTAAAATTAACTACCCATAAAGTAGCATCATTTGCACACCCTACAACACACTACACTACATATACCTAATGTTTCGTGTAGGTTTGTTTGTGGAGTGTGTATGACAAAAAAGCCGTGGACGACCCGACCCGACCCCCCCCCCCCCCCCCTATGCCAGAAGCCGGGTACCCCCATGTTGGAACAAAAAATTTTTGTATTTAACTATCACAAACTTAAGTATATCCTTGATTTTTAAGTATTTTCCATCTCTTTAGCTCTAAAGTTCAAGCGATAAGCTTACTACCTGAAAGTATTGACTCATCATCAACTAATCATTACTTGGCACGTTTACTACACAATCAAAATCTCATCGACATAATTACGATATGATGATAAGTTAAACACTAATATAAAGGTTAGCATATGGCTGTATTATTATTTGTGAATTTGACACGCGCAAGAACAAAGTCGGATCAAAATGTCTTATTTCGGAAAACTTTACACTGTCTACAAGAATGAGAACTTCGATGGATTGCTCAAAACTTTGGGTGAGTCGTAAACACAGAGCTTGTGGTCCGAAATCAATTTTTTTGTGTATGTTTATGAATGGGGGACCGTATTTTTGCCTATGTAAAAGTAGCCACTAGCATTTTAATTAGCGGATACTCGTGGTGTGTTACTACTTTAAAAAAAGAAATAATTTTTGTACCTAATACACTGTTTTAGTGGTTTAAAACGACCTTTCTAATGATACCGGTGTGGGGTACCGGTACACATCGGTTGGATGGTTTCACGCATATAGATAGAAACATTTTTTGTGTTTTATATCTTAGGAATAAAAAAATAATAAAGTTGATTATTTGGAAAAAAAGCGTTGTTGCTTTTCAATTAAATTATAACTTCACAGTATAAGAACGTAAAAAATTGGTTTAAAAAAATAAAAAAACTCATTAAAAAAACTCTTTTGTTTTCCTTGAAAACTCCAGTTTAATTAAAGTTATATATTTTTATTAAAATTATTTAATAATTAAAATAACTGACTTTATAAAATGTAATGATATAAAAATACGAAATCAGTGTGTTACGTAGCAACCTTTAGTTTATCTACATGCATATCCTAATAAGCGAGGCTCTTGAATTCCCAATAAAAATAAATAAAGTTGATTAAAAAGTGAATTTTGAGCTGCGACAATATCTGAAAAGGTGATGATGATGACAGATTTCTACCAAACATGACTTGAAACCATTTTAAATATAAATATACAGTTGAAACATTCATTGGTACACCTTTGGGATTGAACCAGCGGCCTTCACATTGAAAGTCGGTGTATGTGTCGAATCGGTTATTACGCTCTTGTGGTGATTCTTATGAGAACTGATTTTTAATGCGCTTGTTACAGGCATGCCCGATGACAAAATCCAGCTTATGCTTGCTGATAAGAGCACCATGAAACTCTCCAAGAACGGAGACAGCTACGTTTTGTCCCTCGGCTCCTCCAAAGGTTCCGTCGATAAAACATTCAAAGCAGGAGTTGAATTTGATGATGTAATGGGACCAACTCAAATTCCCGTAAGTTTTCAAATAACTCAAGGTCTAGCTTAAGTTTTGTCCGCTCCCCTTTTTTTTTTGTTTTTTTTTTTTTTTTTTTTTTTCCGTGGGGAAATGCACTGCATACCGCCCTGCCACGGGGAGACAGAGCGGTTATGTGGGACTAGACCCACTTAAATCCTACGGTGTCCTCCTCTGCCGCTTAATGGCAGGTACACGGGAACGTTACACACATCCGCGAACCCGCCGCGGCTGTCCGTTTCCGGACCATCTCTCCTGGCATCTAGTGCCTCTCCTCCGTTTGCGACACGCCAGGACACGTGGCGTGCCGCAACCACCTCGGGGACCAGGTCAACGAAAGGGCGTCAGACGACCCCGTGTCTAGACGCCCTAGGTCCCCCTGCGACTACGCCTGCCACTACGGCCGCAGAGGATAGGAAGAGCGGCGCCTCGCTATACGATGGCGGACGGCCCCACCGCGTCCGCCATCTAGCGGTGGCGACCCCGCCGTGGCCGCGGAAGGCAGGGAGAGCGGCGCACCGTAATACAGGCACTCTTCCCCCGCCGCGGCCCTTAAACTGCAGCCCGCCTCAGTTGCAGTGCCCCCCATAAGGCACCGCCACCTACTGTGGCCGCTCCTAGTCGGCTTGGAGCCAAAGCCTAAAGGAGCAGCCCCTCCCGGGTTCCTCTTAGCTTCACCGTGGGTGACCCAACCACGGTTACTAAGCCCCGACAAGGCGGAAACCCGTGGGGGGATTTGTCCGCTCCCCTACTGTGGCATGTGTGGTATCCATGAAAATTGTTCTCGGTTCTTGGATGCCTATGTGCCCTCCTGGAACAGTGTTTATGTATCAATTTCGAACAATATCCAAGAATCAACAGCTCATTTTTAATGCGAATTTGTATTTTTTTTTATGATAACAGCTATGAATATCACGTGACGTTCTGAAATGTATGTATGTACACAAATATATTCACAACATTTGTGCGGATCTACATTCTCGTAAAGAACAAAAAACATGGAAATGAATCGACCAAGAAAAAAAAAAATTTAACAAGCCATTGTATTGCTAAATTTAAGCCTCAGATCGCTTACGATGAAACACAGACGGCATACTTCGATTGTTTTGAATTTGTACTCGATTCGGTCAATTCGATTAAGGATTAAAAACACCCGTTAAAGGGGTTGTCATTTTGTCTTGTTCTTAACTGATTGACGCCCTTTTGGTGCTGTAAAAATATACAAGTGTCCAGTGAACTAATGTTTGCATTTCGAAGTTCAAAGTGTCAGGTGAATTGTCATATGGTTTTCATTTGTCAAATGTCAAAATTTTTCTGCAACACTTTATAACCAGTTCTATTAACCCTAATGCAAACAAAACTTGCGAAAGTACATTTACTCGGACATTGGCAGAATTTGTGTGGCATAAATGACACAAAAGGCCAAAAATAAGAAGAACAAAACCAGTTCTATAGCGGCAATTTCATAGGGTTTTAAAGCAACGGAAGTTAGGCAGACCTGTCTCGATCTATTTCGTAAGAGTAAATTATACACTGGCGTCGGGAGTTTTGACAACCGTCTAGTAAAGCTGGTTCTTCCTGCCCTCCGAAGAACGAAAACGTACAGCGTTTGATTTCTAACGTTTATTTCTACATTTCTAGGTCAAGGCCACCGTCGTCATTGATGGCAACTCGTTCACCCAGAAAATCAAGACTGAAAAGGGTGAAGCTTGCATTAAAGGAGAATTCAATGGAGACGAGCTTGTCGTGGTACGTTTTATTCTACGATTCATTTCAAACATTAGTAGAATAGTCCCCATACTATGGACTAATGACATCGGTAGACAGTGGATATGTAGACCGTTCATTAAGGTTGTTTCAGGGACCATGTTGCTGGCATCCATAGGAGAGTACCCTCAGAGTCCCTACACGTGTCCCCTGGGTGGTGCGAAAGGAACAACCAAAAGTAGCAGTTGAACTTGTGGCAAGTTCATCCGGAGAAGTACTGCCTCCACACCTGATAATCTGCTACCAAGCAGTGGTGCAATCGCGTTTGTTGTTCTTGTGGGAGGGTGTGGGCGCCGGTTGCAGGCACTTGAGGCGCAATATCCTCGTCTCAGAGTGATGTGTGCAACTCGAGGCGACTTCGGTCTTATACTTATTGTTTGGGATGAGAGTCGTATTTTTGTTTTTGATTGGCCGCGGTAATCACTTACCATCAGGGGGCCCGTCTGCTTGTCCCGTCATTTATTACGGTGATGATGATGGCTGTTCCGATTTAAGAAGTCTCTGATAAATAAGCTACACGAATTTTTTGTGTAATGTTATGAAAATTGCGTTATTGTATGACCATGTTAGCCATGTTAGCTGGAAGATGCGTCAAGGAGATATATATGAGGAGTATAATATTTTTTTGTTGATACGTGGCTCTTTTCCAGTGAAATTACTAGATTATTATTTATTGGTGTCTCGTACAAAAAGAACTTAATATTTCATTAGATATATGCCAAGAATCTACGTGACAAAAAACTGCAATAGTTGAATCGTATGAAACCGGTATGTCTCAGAACCAAAAATACAAAGACTTATGACTTCTACCAATCCGGATTGAGATTCCATGGTAGATTCTCTTCTGCCCTGCTGTGGGTACATTAGAGGCTGATACAGAGATATAGAGGTCAATAAATTGGCCTTTTTTTTAATGTCCATCATTATATTCAGTCAATAAAAAAAATTTCACACCGGGTTCGATTATATGTGTTGTGGTAAATCACACATCATTGTGTTGAATCCAAATGTACCATCTTGCATGTCATTTACACATGTCTAAGCTAATTAAATATCTTTCTCTATAAGTTATCTCTTTTGTTACAGAGCATCACCAGCAGCAAATTCGACGGTGTCGCCAAACGTTACTTCAAGGCATAACTTAACCTTACCTATCTGATTAGGAAATAAGTTATATTTATTAAATTTTCGCACAAAAACCTTGTTTTTTTATTGTGAATTTTAATCAAAAGTCAAAAAGTCAAAAATCAAACTCATTTATTCCTTTAGATCTCAAGTATCATTTGGACACGTCAAATTTTTCCCACGCATGTACACATATTCGTGAGCATATAACGTGTCATAGGAACTCCCCAGGCACATTACATGCACACAGATATGTTAATCATAGCCTAAGGCATCGTCTAAGGTCTTATTTATCAGGACCACATTCGAAGCTTCAGTTTGAAAAACTTTTGCACCGACACTGACAATAAGTGTAACAAAGTTATCATAGCTCTGCTCATCAGGCGATCTATCTCCAAATGTACAGGTTACTGGTACATGACGTGGCTTTATTTCCCACGTACTTTTATATGCACGTAAAGCTTTTTTATGTACAGGTTTCTTGGCACATGATATCTAGGCAAATTATTTATTTACTAAAGTAGCACACATAACATAACATTTATGTTCATTTATTTACATAAACAACATAGTGAATGAGGTTGAACATTAATAGAAGTTGATTTGGTTAATCACACTTAAATTATAAAGGCGAAAGTTTGTATGTATGTGTGTCGGTGTGTGTGTGTTTGTTACTACTTCACGGTCAAACGGCTCAACAGGGTTTCATGAAATTTGGTCCAGGATAGCTTTTATCCTGGATTAACACATAGGCTACTTTTGATCCCGAAAACAAGCGGGTAATGCAGCGGAGCAAATCATAGATAGATTTATTGTTCGTAATAAAACATGACAATAATGTCAATAGAGTCCTCTAGTTTTTACCTTTACGGTTTACAAACATTAAGAATAAAAATAAGAAAAAATTTATTTAACCAAGTAAAGAAACAAAATATGTATACTTACACTTTAAGTTTTACAAACAAACAAATGTCAACATTTTTTAACTTAAAAATTGACGGTAGGTAGGCATACAGTCAGAGAAAACATTACCTCCCGTGCTAGTAGAAACTGTGTTACGGCAAGGCAACGATTCTCGCCCCATATATTTACATTGGATATTAATAACAGTCAAAATAATTTACTGAACAAAGGAGACTAAATTTCTTTATTAAAACATTATCACAAAAACTAACCTCAGCATAGAAATACTTAACAAAAGTTAACCCGATACACAGAATTGCAAAACAATTTAACAATTTGGTCAGTTCCTCCTGTCCCGTAAGAATTCTTGAACAGAATAGTATGCTTTTTTAATTAGTAAGTTGTTGAGGGCATGCTTAAAATCTGTATGTTTCACATTGGCTCGAATCGTGGTAGGTAGTTTATTATTAATGATTACATTCATTATTTACATGTGACCTATCGTTTTCGAAGTCCTCCTCTAGAATTCATTCAACACGTAGATATCTAGAACTTCTGGAAAACAGTGCGACTAGCTGGCCCGACCGATAAACATGTTTTATGTTTTTGATTCACAATTTTACTTACAAAAATTCACATTCGGTTATTCCCTAATTTCCAAGGGCGGTCTTAGATATTGCGAAGCTCCGAGCGATAGATTTATGTGAGGCTCTTAAGGTATGAGGAATTTAGGTGAGTTGGAAGTGTACAGGGCTACTGGTAATCAGTCAGGATCCTGCAAAAAACGGGTTGTTCTGCGAGGGTGCGAGGCCGTACAAAAGGCCCCGGGCGGTTGCCCTGCTTGCCACGCCCTAAGGCCGCAACTGTTAATTTCCAATACTTGCCGTGAATTATCCAAAATTATAATTTATACAAACCTTGTCTTGACAATAAAGAACACATTGAAATAAAAATCACCTAAATAGACTGAGGCTTTTTTGGCTTTTTACGAGACCAACGCACGGCAATTGATTTATTTATAAATCAATTTATAAATGTAAATATAAATATAAATTACCGTTATATAAACCATTTAGCTAAAAATTAATAATTTAATTGAATTGTAATTTTAAAAGGTATACTTCACTAAGCCCATTTATGCATTATATCAATTATGAATATTATTTTAATCTATCATTTATGAGATAAAAGTGTCGGAACGAGGTGACGGACCAACTGATGGTAGAATTAAATTATCGAATATAATCTAAATTAATATGTTTATCTGTGTGAAAGGCTGCTCTAACTATATTATCTTTATGATTCAGATTTATTTTATCGATTTTTATTAATCAAATTGTTTTCTAAAATTCAGATTGGTTTTGAACAGGTGTTTAATCTGTATTTTAATTAATTTTACATTATCCATGATACCTTAGAACACCTCTTTAGGTCACCTAAAGGGACAGAAACCTCTGTAGGTCTTTTAAACCTACCTGATATTACTTGGTTACCGTCCATAATCAATGTCAACGTTCCGGTGGAAAGTTGTGGGTGACGGTAAAATTACAGGTGCAAGATACGTAACACTCCCGTCTCGGGTGACGGGCATAACGGGATGAGACTTGGGCCTCCTCATACTTAGGTCTGAGTCATATTGAGAAGACATTTTTTTTTATGTTGAAATGCACTCGCATACCGCCCTGCCACGGGGAGACAGAGCGGTTATATGGGACTAGACCCACTAAAACCCCCACGGTATCCTCCTCTGCCGCTTAGTGGTGGGAACACGGGAACGTAGCACACACATCCGCATATTGAGGAGTCATATTATAGGCGAAGGTAACCACTTAGTACCACTACTGTTGATGCATGTTTGTTCTGTAAAGGTAAATTTTTTTCTTTGTATTAAGGAGTTTTGTCGCTTAGTGGCATGTCACCCCCGTACAGGCATAATGCACATAAACACTAACATAAAAAACAAATTAACTAAATGAACTACCATATACCTTTATATATAACACTTTACGGAGTTAAAAATAGATCTGTAAAATGTAGGTATTGTTGCAAAATAGATTGAATAAAGGTATTTTTATGTAAACATTCAAGGGTATAGTAGCAGTAGAATTTGTGCCAGGTTCATCCGGAGAGGTACTGCCACCACACCAGAAATCTGCCGCCAAGCAATAGTGCTCGCATTACTGTGATCCGGTGGAAGGGCTTGGATGCCGATTAAATCACATGCGCATGAGACGTATCATCCCTGTCTCGGGTGATGGACGCAGCAGGATGAATACGACTCAGTGTAAGATCCAAATCTTATAATGAGTCGCATAAATGTTGTCATAGGCGGGAGTCGCTACTAACCACCGGATGGGCCCTCAGCTGGTTCCGTCCCATCACATAAAAAAAACAGCTATTTTAACACTTTAATACACTCATACCTCTGCACTAGGATTCCCTGTGTCGCAGATGGCATGGACAAACACAGAAATACAAGAAAAACACCCAAGACCCGAAAACAAACTTCATGCTCACCACACAAAGCAAGCCCCCGCCGGGAATTGAACCCGGGACCCCTCGCTTCTAAGATAGGGCTACTACCAACTAAGCCACTGAGCAGCAACTTTCTTAACAGTTTTTTGTATAGTTATATATAGTAACAGTAGTTATATATAGGTTGATATACAAATTACCGAAACAATAAATCGAATAATGGAAGACAATATAATTTAACGAATATGAAAGTATATGAATAATTAATGTGCATAGCTCCACTTACGTAGGTAGGTATATACTTACCTATGGGTATGTCATATTAATTGATTTTTTATAGTAAATGCCTCGTTATAGCATGTTTTGCAAACCTTAGTGGTTTTAAATGCTATATTATTGTTGTTTCTCTTTTAAAATTGTTATGTAATAAAAAAAGCAAAATATAAAATTTAACTGAAAAATCTAGATTCCGAAGCTCAAGACCAGCGGCCGAACGTTGAGTCACAATATGATTAAACGTTTATCTTACTTTGGTATAATGAATCATATTTATGATAACGTTTATAATATACTACCTCCTGCGACTTCGCTCGAAGGGAGACCGATAATGTGGGTAACAAGTAGATACAATTAAAAAAATATAACCTCACACGCCGAATTTTTGCTTTTCGATTTCATTACCTGATTCAAAGTGAGGATCTAGCACCAACAGACATTGGTAGAATTGTCACTTAAATAGCCAGAAAGACAAAGTTAAGAAGTAAAACGTCTTTTTTTTAAATTTTGAATCTGTAATTTAATTAAAAATTTAAGCACAAGACACACTCAACACCTGAGAATAAACGACATGCTCTACACAAAATGTGTCCGACAGAGAAACGACCCTGAAAAAAAAAAGTAATAAAAATTCATATAATTTTTAATTATTTTCCTCTACAAGATCAGTAAGAAAAAGTCGTTTATTGTCTATTATTCGTTTATTATTATATCAATTAAAACAATATTGTATTTTGAGTGATTTTATATAGGTATGTCACTGTGGTATTAATATGAATTTGATCTGGTTAACTTATTACCGATATAAAAATCGACCTCCATACAAAACCGGTATATAAAATACAAATTATAACTAAAAATAATATATCAATCTTCTTTGAACATTATTTTAATAGATTAATAATTATAATAATTATCTATTATTATTGAATTATAATTTAATAACAACGTAACAACGACAACGACAACGTTTTACACACCCATACCTCTGCACTAGGATTCCCTGTGGCGCAGATGGCATGGAAAAACACAGAAACACAAGACAAACACCCAAGACCCGAGAACAAACTTCATGCTCACCACACAAAGTGTGCCCCGGCCGGTAATCGAACCCGGGACCCCTCGCTTCGAAGGCAAGGCTACTACAACTAAGCCACGGAGCCGTCGAGAATAAGTATTATTATAATAATTTTATATTATATAATAATTTATATTGTATTATAATATATATTTATTGTAATATTATAATAATTTAATATTATTATAATTATACTTATGGTTATATTTAATAACTATTTAATTATCTGATGTTATTGGCGGAAATAAACACTTACTTCCACCTCTCCCTACGGAACGCAAATTATTTCTACAGAACCTTAATTATGACTCATATTTGCACTGTTAATAAAAAATAATCTTTTTTTGAAACCACTAATCGTTACTTAACATATTAGGCGCACAATCGGAATATCATTGATATAATTGCGATACCTCGATAAGCAGACAGTAATATAAAAGTAACATCGTTTTGTTATTATTATTTGTGAATTTCCACACGAGGAAGAACATAATCCAACCAAAATGTCTTTCATCGGCAAGGTTTACACTCAGCAGAAGGTTGAGAACTTAGATGGCTTCTTTAAAGCAGTGGGTAAGGTATTGCTATATATTGGGAGGATAAAATTGTTCTTAGTGTGCTTATTTGGGTTATTTTATTCCTATGGCGCACTACTTATTATGATTTTTTAGTAAGGAATATATATTTTAGTACCTACTCTTACTATATTTATTTTACTTTTAAATTTTTTTTAAATAGTTATATAATTTATTAACTTACATTTTAATAAATTACTGAATTAAATCTTTAAACACCAAAATTCTTTAAACAGTTTTTCTAAATCGTGTAGCCCCGGGCGGCTCCACAAATTAACCAATTGTATTATATTTTATTTAAAAAAAAAAATCGCATTTCCCTTTTGGAGATGAGGTTACAAAGGAATTGACAGACATCATGCATTTCAAAGCCGTGGGTACAATATTTCGCTTATGAGTATCTGTTTATTTCGTGGAGAAATGTCTTCTCATAACGCCCTGCCACGGGGAGACAGCGGTTATGTGGGACTAGTCCGTCCGCTCTTTAAGGCGGCAAGTAACCTACAATGCTGCTCCTGGGCGGCTTGGAGGCCAAGGCTAAAGGAGCGGCCCCTCCTAGGTTCCTATTAGGTTCACCGGGGGTGACCAGGTCATGGTTAGCAAGCCCTCCCGCCCAGACAGGGTGGGAACCCACGGGAGGATCATGGGTATCCAATCAGCGTCGTCTAGCTCCAATCTAGTATGGGAGCTATATAGCTTAACTTCTGGTATGGGAACCAGATTACTGATAGCTTCGTTTTATATATTCCCTTATATTCCCAGCGCAGAACGCAGAGCTAATACCAACTGGGCCGTGAGATCTGTCTTTCTGGCCCTACTGTTATTATTGACGTATAAAGCAGACTTGATGACAGATAAATTATTTGTAATGTAATTGTTCCAGGCATCCCCGAGGACAAAATCAAGCCAATGGTTGAGGATACCAGCACTCTTAAGATCACCAAGAACGGAGACAACTACGTGTTGACGCTCGGCTCCTCCAGGGGATCTAAGGACTTAACTTTCAAGTCTGGAGTAGAATTCGAAGATATCTTGGGACCCACAAATACTCCCGTAAGTTTAAGTTTTAATTTTACATAAACTGTTTAAAACTCATAAACTGGAAGACATATGTTTAACTATAGTACAACCTATCCTTAGTTTGGGGCTAGTTGGCGCCGAGTGAAATGTGTTCCTGCAATTGGCTATCCTACGGAAAGGACGTACGGGATATAAAATAGCCTATATACTATTCCAGTCCAAGCCAAATTTCATCGAGATCCGTTCAGCCTTTCTGGCATGATTGAGTAACATAATTCATTCATTCAAACTTTCGCATTTATAATAGTAGTAAGATTTCTCTATGTGTATTTTCAGGTGAAGGGTTCCATTACCGTAAGTGGCAACTCGTTCACCCACTGCATCAAGACCGGGAATGCCACAGCTACCTTCAAGGGAGAATTCAGCGGAGACGAGCTTGTCACGGTACGTTTAATCCTTTTATAGTAACAGCATGTAACATTCCCTTCTTCTATTCGTGTAAGGGGCCCACTCTGGTTTATATTGAATATATAATATAATATATTATCTATATATATTATATTGAATATATTATATATAAGTGTTCGAGCCGTTGAAATCTCCGACATGGCATAAAGAATTTTCCAATTCTGTTGATAAATGGCTGAAAAATCAGCGAATGTAGATATATAAAAATATAAACATCCGAATTGATATTTTTGAAGTTAAGTTAATTTAAGGTTAAAAAAATAACTATTGGTGATTTGGCTTCCCCCCTTAATTTTGAACGTTTCATTTTTTTTTTTTTTTTTTTTTTTTTTATGTGAATTCGTGACGGAACGAGCTGAGGGCCCACCTGATGGTAAGTGGCGACCCTCGCCCATGACAACAGTAATGCGCGCGACTTTCATTATATCGTCATCTTCTTCAACCTAAGCTTAGTTTTCGCTGTGGGAAATGTTCTTAAAATTTATTTATTTAGATATATCATCATGCTAAAAAGCATTGATTTTCAATGCAAAAACATGTTAAAGAATTATTCACTCAAATTAACTCAATTATTTATATAGATAAAATCACTCAAATATTTTGTTTCAGACCATCACCAGTGACAAATTCGATGGTGTCGCCAAACGGTACTACAAAGCTTAATTACCAAATATGACATGTATTTATTGTTTATTGATTATATTTTCATATAAAACTTAAAAATTGTATTTTTAGTCACACGTTTTTCCTTTATTTATTGTCTATCTCATTCGGTTTGCTTATAATTTTCATTTTATTCTTTTTCGTTCAAATATTTCTGAATTCAAAATGATAACTGTAACAGAAACTAAAATATTTGTATGTATATATAGGCTATGAAAGCGAAAAAGAAGATAACGGGTCAGATGACGTAAAAAATAAAAAACCGGCTAAGTGCGAGTCGGACTCGCGCACGAAGTTCAGACCATAATCTATAATAGAAACGGCTAAGCGATTATATTTTAGCGCGAACTAAAATACAAGTGACGCCATCTAGTTTCTTCATATGGAACTATATCCTAAAAATCACGTTTTTGTATGAGAGCCCCTTAAATATTTATTTTATTCTGTTTTTTTAGTATTTATAGATTTAGCGGCAAAAAAAAATATATCCTCTGTAAAAATTTCAACTCTCTAAATATCACGGTTCATGAGATACAGCCTGGTGATAGACGGACAGCGGAGTCTTAGTAATAGAGTTCCGTTTTTAGGGTTCCGTAACCAAAGGGGTTACGGAACCCTAAAAAGATTTAGGTACCTAAATGCGCCGCCCGAATTTCTGAACTTAGATCACTAACCTTCATATAATAATAATGGACAGACACAATGCTTAAATTTTGTGTCATACTGTGTCTAAGTGACAGATCTGACAGCCATCCAGATATCAAATAAATTCTGATTTTATTCTAATAAATAACTTGGTTCCTCCCCCTTAAAAGTATGTTAAGACCTAACGCATTTCGCTGCGTCCGTCGCTCCTAGATGGAGGATCTAGCGTGTCATGTGTCTGCAATCTCTTTCACTTTGGCGACATATACCAGTGTGATGGCACTCTATCGAATCTGACACTAATTCGGACACCTGTAGGGACTCTGATAGTAATTCCTTGGACGCAAGCAACATGGACATCAAAAATTGCATGTCAAATTGAAACGCCACAGTTTGCCTTACAAATAATTCAGGGGCTACTCGTGACAATAACTCGTGTAAATCACTAATTTAAGTTACCTAAGTAAGGGCATTCGTATCGGTTCTGATCCCGGTTTACTGCGCTATCCGTATCAGCCTCTAATGTTCCCACTGCAGGGACACCGGCCTACTCTCGATAATTGAGAATGAATGGGCTTTGATCTACCACGGGAGCCCAATCCGGATTGGTGTCTTCAAATTCATGGTTCTAAGACATGCCGGTTTCCTCACGATGTTTTCCTTCACCGTTTCGAGAACGTGGTATAGCGCACATAAATTTTTCAAAAAAAGAACTCATTGGTTCGCCTTTGGGTTTGAACCAGCAACCTTCAGATTGAAAGTCGGCGTCTATGCCCCTGGGCCACCACGCTCTCAACGCTAAACTGTGGTTAACAAAATGACCCCCTATCCAGTTATGTTAGTGATGTAGTGAGATCACTGAGATAAGGATTGATCTTCGGCGCATAAAAGGCAGGGACAAGTGGGTCTCTTTATTTGTTGGTAACCAGAACTACAGCAAGATATACCAGGGTAATGGCGTTCCTGGGTAAACAGTACATTCTGCAGAGCGATGAGAACTTCGATGGATTTCTGAGATCGAACGGTATGTAACCTAACGTATTTTGAACGTCTGTTTTGATGTATTTTCTTGTTACAGCCTTAGAATTAAGAAAAGAAACTAATGACTGATTCAAAAAATCAAAATAAACCTACTTTCGTCAATGATATATATTTTATTTAGATTTAAATCCTAACATTTTTAAAGCTAATTAAAATCTTAAATCGACTTTTAATTTTAATGTTGGTTAATTCCGGAACTACATCACGTTTTCCCCTAAGGGCGGGAACTTTATCCCTAAGAAGGGATGAAAGTATTTTTAATTTTTTTTAATCAGTCGCTTTTTGATTGATCTGATAACATGATTCGTATGCTAGTGTGCGTGGCGGCTGTATAATTACATGAAGGTCACACGCACACATCGAATAATTTATATTATCTTTTTTCAATCTGCAAAATTTCGTTTCATATTCTTTTTCTTCATATATATTCAACAGTATGGGGGAAATGCAGTAAAAAAAATTTCCTAAATCATATTCGTAATCTATTTTCGATCGACTTCAAAAAGGAGAGGACATCTTCTTTAACATGTTTTCATGACTTTTTCTTTGAACGTATGTAATATCTTTATTTTTGGTTCTGAGGATTTCTCTTTTGATACAAAATTTAATGATTATTGTTTATTTTTCTGTTATCTATGTATTTTAGTATTTTTTCTACCTGTTTCTGGTCTCGTAAGACGACTTATTTAATAATTAATTTAAATCATTGTAATCTGTCTGTAGTTCGTACGGTAATAAAGAATATAAAATATAAATTGTTCAAAGAGATACTTGAAAAAAACTACCCCAACTAAGCATAAAGTATGGGATGACTATTAACGTTTTTTTCCACTTTCAAGCACTTGAGCCAATTAAACTAAAGTGCAAAAGTACCGTTAATCTGTAAACACTGTTGATTGGCTGAAAGTTACTAATCACTATCAAAGTGAACACACACCCAATATCTACTAAGTAAATAGTTACTAGGCCGTTTTCAGTACACCAAACGCAACTGATTGATATAATTACGATACCTTGATATAATGTTGATAACCTTATCGACAAAGACTGGGATATAAGGACTAACTGCGACCGTCCACATTATTTGCGAGTTTCTACACGAGAGAGAACATAATCCAACCAAAATGTCTTTCATTGGCAAGCTCTACACTCTGCAAAGGGACGAGAACTTTGATGCCCTCCTCAAGTCTTTTGGTAAGCCGAATTATAAAGAACAGCTTTCAAATTGGACCATCCCTCTTTTAGATATATAGTCCCAAAGAAATTGACTACAACACACGCACGCAAACAAAATTAATTATTAAATACAATTGAATTTACGACATGATTAAAATAAAACTAAAAGTTAAAAATATCTAAAAATTTAATTAAAGTTTTACGTAACTGTCAATTTTTCGTACCACGCCTTGTAGTACTTGAAGCGGTAAGGTTTGTTGCGGTGATATAAGCGTAGTTTTTTCTCAGATCTTGAGTGTTTGTCTTGTGTTTCTGTGTGTTCAGGGATGGGATATAAATGTGAAAGTTTGATGTTGTTCTTTTTTCGTTTAGTTGTAAATTAAGTTTTTTTTGTTACATTAATTTTTGGGTATAGCGCGATTTGTAACACGCCAATATGAGACAGCATTTTTTTTGTAAATCAACGCCATAGTTGCAGATCGTAACTGTCCAACTGTCGAAAAATTGCCTACCTGAACTTTTGACAAGAAAACCAATATTTTTTACAAAGGACCTAAAATGTATTACGTGTGTCTACCATTTTACGTACAAAGTTTTTTGTAGGATACAAACCTACGATCTACAAATGTAAAGCCAACCTTACGTACCAACAGAGCCATCATATTTATTACTTCTGATTTAAAATGGTTACTGACACCCACAAATAAGCGTTTTGCTCGTCACTCTGTAACGCCTGTTGTTTTTTTATGTAACGAAAGACGAACTGGAGGTCCACCTAATGTTAAATGTTTACCTCCGCCCATACCAACAATACCGCTTAAGTCCTCCTGACCGGAGTACTATAAGACCCAAGTCGCATTCCATTGCTCCTGTCAGTCGAGACGGGGATGAAACGGTGATTTCACTCACACCCTTCAACCGGAACACAGCAATGCATGCGAGTGCATTACCGCTTGTCGATAGATTACCAGCTGGGATACAGTAATTAATAATAATTTACCCCCTTTTTGGCAAGATTTAAGCACAAATAAGGTACTACTGGATAGGTATTGAAATATACTTTTAATTTAACCTATCTTCATGTTTTTTTTAGTATAGTCATAAAAATCATGCATGTGCGATTCCTTTTGCTCTGAAGTGTATGATGGTTTGTATGGGCATCTAGGTGATACCCATACAAACCATACATGGTTTTGTCATTTGACAGTACTCCACCGTTCCTAATGGTGAATATATGAATATGAGTATAATAATATTCAATTAGTTTATTTCTTCTTATGTATGGTGTCGGACTTTTTCTCATGACTCTTACAATTCTTCGTCATCTTGCTGAAAAATTAATTACCAATTAGGGAATATAGTGATTCGATTCGAGAATCGAAAATAGTGTAGTAAACAGTTTTTTTTTTTAAATAATTTTATAAGCCCCGGCTTCGCGGTTGCGGTTAGTAGAACAGTGTCCTATCAGAAAGTACCCGTGCGAAGCCGGAGTGAGTTGCTAGTAATACATATTATATAAACCTTCACCTTGAATCATTTTCTGAGAATTCCTGTATTTTTGTGCTGGAAACTACAATACATTTCAATGCAGTTTTCAGATTAAAAGATCTAAGCGTACATACGGCACGAGGTTTTTTGTACTATTTAAGTATTTTATAAGACTTTTGGAGAGTCCAGTAATAAGAACGTAATTTTTTTATGTACAATATGTATGTATGTATCTTAGATTTTTTTAGGATTCATTTAAAAAAACTTTTACCACTAATTCAGCCGGTAAAATGGCTGAAATAGATAAATAGATTACGTGATTAGGTCGAAATAATTATCTGTTAAAAATTGTTGCAACATATTTTTTATTTGCAATTTTTATAGTCATAGCGCAATTTAAAAATTTGCGCTTGCGCTCGGAGTAGGAATATCTCGGAATACAAGATCATTCCATGGTTATTATTTAATTTACAATCAAAATGTCGTATGATCTGCATTGCGTCGAGTTCTTGTATTGTGCATTGTTCACTTATTGAGCCAATTGCAAGTGAATGGCACAGCTTTACGAGGCACTTCCTGTACTGAGATGAATTTTTTTCAAATCTGTCTACGCTTTGTTAGTAGGTATATTGTTACCACCATTATATTGTACTTGTCTGTTACTGCCTGGTGTTGCAAGCGTTAGGTTTATGGTACAAGTTTTTTTCCACTTCAATGCTTTAAAAAAGTATGAGAATGAGTGCGTAAACGAATAATAATGAAAAAGAAAAAATAAATGAAAAGTATTTATTTGTAGCACAACTGACACAGTTAATTTAAAAACTAGACATAATTAAGAAGGTATTGTAAGAGATTAGGGAAATAAACTGGCCATATTATTCCTAAAATTTATAACTCCAGAAAAATTGTGAAAATAACACTGACGCGGACACTGGCAGAATTTGTGTGGCTCAAAACACAAAAAGCCAAAAAAGAAGAAAAGAAGAGATTATGGTGCTTATTACTATGGTACAAAAATTATCTCAGTCTTTACACCAGGCAAGCCTGTATCGTGAAAACCTTTACTATTGAACTGACAAATTGTACCAAGACCAAATACAAGTAATTCAAAATTATTCTAGTTGTGCCATAAAAAAAAAGAAAAGAAAAATATTGGTATATGTAAGCTAACTAACAAGGTGATACAGATTCATGTGTCGAAAACTGAAACAGTAACTAGCGACCCGCTCCGGCTTCGCACGGGTGCAATTTAGATACAGTGGGCAGTGAGGAGTTATTAATGACACATAATTTTTTGTAATATGTAAAAGATAAAAATGGTTACTGTGGGTTATCCTTAGGAGATAAATATATATCATCGCTAACTTTTTTATCAATCTTTTAAGATATACAATTCCGTAGTATATTAATTTGATCTATCTCGTAAGGTTTAGACAACGTTTGCGATTTAAGCACAAAAATGTTTATTACATCAAAACTCACGAAATACCCATTCAAATGTGTGTTTTTTTTGTGTACAATAAAGAATTACAGAATCATGGTAATTATCTTGGTGACTCTAAAATAATTTTTAATAATAAAAATTTATAATATGTTTATAAAATGAAATTGCTGTTTTACAATTTCAGGTCTTCTCATACTTTTAGTCCAGTCTCGCCCAGTCACATTAAATTAATTAATTATTAATTAGTATAGTTAATAATTAGTATAGTTGCATTTAAAAACATTTACTTACTCCCTAGAGTAAATGTTTTTCAAAAAGGGACTGCTCCAATAAAAATAAATTATACTTGGTTCTTATTGAACTATCTGAAACAAAGAATTTTGAAACTTAGAAACTTAACTTTGTCTCTATTGGCAGAAAATAGACGCCAGCAGTTGCAGAAAATCTTAAATAATAGCATGCATTTGTTCCAGGCCTCCCAGATGACAAGATCAAGATCATGCTCGCAGACAAGAGCTGCACGAAGATCGACAAGAAAGGGGACGGATACGTAATGACTAACACATCCACCAATGGTTCTAAGGATGTGGAATTCAAGTCTGGTGTTGTATTCGATGACGCGGTCGGACCACAAAACACTCCCGTAAGTTTATAAGGGTTCCGATAGGGCGGTTAACCCTGTAACTAACTAACTGTCTATGTCTATCGGTCTTACCTTTCAAAAGGGTGTATTACTTAGTAATTATCAATTCTAACAAAAACTGATATAATAAATCGAAACGGCTTTTCGATTAAACTATTTAATTCCTTATTTAGCAATTAGTAATAGCAGGATGTACCCCACCCTACCCTAACATAAAAAAAAAAGAAATATCCATATCGGTATGGAAAAATGTCGCAGAACAGTTAAATACGCAATTTCCTTTACTTGACGTATTTTCCCAGTTATTTGAATAATTATTTCTTTAATAAATTATATTCACAATCGTTTGATAAGTGACGTAGTTCTGAGGTGACAACCGAATTGATATCCTCCGCCTTTGGAAGTCGGTTGAAAATGCCTTCGGTGGAATGGAACCCTGGTAGTGACGATACGGTAAAAATAAAAACCCGACAGAGCCACAAAATGTAGCTAATATAAGCAAGTCAGTATGACTAGCAAATATAAGCTAGGTACCTTATTGGATTACCTTATCTGCCTCTAGAATATTAGTACCGGGTTCAAAGTGGCTTATAATATCTTGAGCATTTTCATTTGATAGTCATATGCGTATTCATTTTATTTTTGTATCCCTCAATTTTTGTAAAACTGTAAAACCTATAAGTATTTTATATTTTAAAACATTGGGCGTTCCTAAATTTTTCGTTTTTGCATGAAAGAAGAGAAAACTCTAAGAAACTTTACTCTAGAAACAATTAAAACTTGAGCAGACGGATAAAAGTTATAGACGGATAAAAAAACTCGTTTCTTGGCTCTCCTGAAAAACCGTGATTTGTCTCTTACATTAATTGATACTTCTGGTATCGATATGAGAATCAAATTAATTAATACTGGTATACTAATATTATTAAGTACATTAATTACTCGTAAATTAATAAGTACTCAGAATTTCAAGGTAATTGGTAGGAAACATGGAACATTAACTATACCGAAACGCAAGTGTGAGTAGGATAAAAAGACAGACAGACGTTGTATGATTACATCGTGATTGTGTATTGACTGGCTTCACGGCTTAGTGGGCAGCTCTCTGCCTTCTGCGCAGTTCTTGGGTTCGATTCCCACTCAGAACAAACATTTTGGTGACAAACATATTTATAGTTATGTGTATTCTGTGTCTGGGTATTAATACGTATGTATTTACAAAAAAATACTATTAAGTATAAGTATTCTATCAGTTATCTTGTTCCCATATTACAAGCTATGCTTTGGGGTTAGATTGCGCTGTATAAAATGAATATTTAGATTAATTGAATTATTTGTTTAGCAATAGAGTCGTCTTGTCCGTCTGTATAGCTGCTCAATTTCTTTCCACTTTTAACTCCAAAAGAAAAGGTTTTAATATATGGGACGTTTGATGGAAATCGATAGTTTGCAATCGATTTCGTTGATTCATTGCAACGTAGTTCTAAAATTACTTAAAGTTAGTAAATAAAATCTGTTTTAACAGCATTCGTATGTATTTGCAGGTCAAGGCCACCATCACCGTGAACGGTGATGAGGTCGTTCAGGTGATGAAGAGCGATAGGGGCACAGTCACCATCAAGCGGGAGTTCAAGGGAGACGACCTCCTTGTGGTAAATCATCCATTTTTTATCCATCCATTATCTATGCCCAATTTTTTTAGGGTTGACTCAGGTTACCCGCGTCCCAAGGGACGCGTTTCTACGTGTCCCCTGGGTGATTCGAAAGGAGAAACCAAAAGTAGCAGTAGAACTGGTAATGCATACGTGCATCAGAGCACTCGCCTTACTGTATTCAAGAGTATCTTCTGATACTTCGAAAGGGCAGGACATGCGTCGTATTAATGCACCGATTTTGATGAAATTTCTATGGGACCTATGCAAAGTCTTTATATATCATCAAATAAAACTAAATATGTTGAAAAAAAGGAGTCAAATTTATAATCGGTTGAAAAAAAATCTTAAACCATTGAGAACAACCATCTATTATCGCCTGGCGAGAGTAAACTAGTGGCGGTAAACTTTAGGTGGTAAAATTATGACCAGTACCGTTTTTGATGATTTTTTAAACCTATAGCTAATTAGGATAGGCAAAATAATGTAAGTAATATATATCTATAAGTTTATAATAATGTTATTTTGTTTCAGACCATCACCAGTGACAAATTCGACGGTGTCGCCAAACGATACTACAAAGCCTAAATTAATTACCAAATAAGCCTTATTTATTTATCTATTAATACTAATATGAATTAAAACTGTTCATAAACAATATGATCTATGATTTACAAGCCAACCATATTTAATAGATACCTTTTTCATATACCTACATACTATCCTAGTTACCTTTACAGTCCACTAGCTGCGTCCTGCGGTTGTCACCGACTGGCACACTTCACGTAGGACTACTAAAAACACGATAAGTGGATAAAGTGTTAAAAAATTAATGAGAATAAGTCGTTTTCAAAATAAAAGTGATCGGAAACCCTGCGAAATTTCAAGATGACTGGTTTGATAAGTAGATGATGACTATTTATGTTTCCGTAATCAATTTTTTTATTTAGGTAGGTGTATTGAAAATAACAAAATTATTTGATCATTGTTTTCGGCATTGGCTTAACTTTGCTCACTTCGTGAAAACCACGACATCTATATATTGAAGCGCTACATTGCGCTAACCCTTAAAGTTTGAGGACATTGATCACAAATAAAATATAAAATCAATACTCATTCTCACAATTCTATTCTTAAATAAACATCACAGAATAAACACATGGGATTTTCAGAAAACAATTCTAATCTGTAAGTGTGGTCACACCATGGACATACAAGGTAATCATCGCCTTCTATTGGAGTAAATGTCAGGCAGCAAAACATGTTTAAGTGATCATTTTTACAAGTAAACCCTTCAATTTTCTCATCGCAACATTGGCAGATGTACTGGCAGTCGACATCCCCTAATGTGGTTTTGTCAAACTTCAAAAGATCATACAAATTCCGTTGAGTCTTTTTACAATAATACTCCAAAAAGTTTATGGCACCTAAAAAGGTTTCATTCTCCAAACCTTCTAAGTAACCTTTCAACTGACGCTTCTCATTGTAATTAACAAATAATTTTTCAGCATGGTGGAGTAAGATTTCCTCTCGGATCATATCCAGTGAATCTTCCGGAATATCAGGTAGTGGATGTACTTTCATCAATTTTCTTAGGTTATTATACAATGTAATGAAAATCAGATAGAGTTTGATTAAATAAATGTCACTCAAGCCCTCGTCATACAGTTGCCTGTAGTTAACCTGTGGTGCCTCTTTGCATTTCATACATTTGTACCTAAGTAATTCAATGATATCATAGTAATTTGTTAGCTTTCTTGTTGGATTTTTTAAGAGTACATCTACCAGTGAATCTAACGTTCTTTGACTGGTTGTAAATGTTACATTGATTTTCATAGACTCCTTCCTATAGTTCACTTTTCTGTCAACAAAAACCAGTATACAAATGACACCATTTTGTGAGAAGCTAATGTCACAAAGTTCATTAGTCGGACCTGGTTCTTTATAATCTATAGGACAAATACTGACACTCAAGTTATTCTCAAGGAGTGCTATATTTATCTTAAATATCTTACGATTGACTGTTGTCACATAGATTTCATCTTTAGAATTATTGATGGATGTGAGACGATAATCATTTATATTAGTTATATTCTGCCCACAAACATTAAACTGGTCATCAATCATCAGAACCATTAAATGTCTGTGTTTGTTGCAAATGAGTATTATTTTATCATTTATAACAATATGCTGTATATATCGAGATATCATTCGATCTTCACATGGCCATACAGTATGAGATTTTTTAAGTAGTAGAAGGCTATTTTGAATTTGGCAGTCCAGAAAAATGATTTGTCCATGAATGTTTGAACAAACTAAAATCAAGTGATTGTTTGATTTCTGGATCCATTTCATTCTAACAATTTCAGCAGTTCCAGTTTCAATAGATCCATGGAATTGCACGCTTATTGCCATTTCTTGTGACGATATTAGCCATAGCATTATTGTGTTGTTTTTCTGAGCTGTTGCTATGTAGCAAGATTTTTCCTGCATAAGTATGGGTGCCCAACAAATTGCTGTTGTAGAAAGTATGTGAGCAGCTTCTTTGAGTTCAGAGAATTCTTTTGGCTCTTTGAGTCGCTTAATATAAGTTTCCGCGAATGATGCTGTGACTTCCAGAAGATGTTGCCATTTAGAATTATGACGCATGAAGAGATCCACTCCACCAATGTTGTTCAGGACAGCGAGCGCCGGCGCCTGGCTAGGTAGAAGACCATCAGGAGACCATTCGAAGGCGATGACACAACTCAAGTCATCCATTAGTTGCAAGTTATGAGGCCATAATGATTGATCGTGAATCATTTCTATAAATTCGGAATTGCTCATTGTACTTTGGATAACTTTGTTCGAAAAGAGTTTAGCAGAAGCCCTGGTTTTAACGCTGGGTAGGTATGATTGTAAACAGTTGATTTTCTTGTCTAAACAGTTTATATCGTGCGCCAATTCGTAGAAATGCAGACCTTTTTCTGATCTTACGGCAAAGAGTGAATCCCGCCAAACACAGGAAACTTCCTCATTTTTGTTAATATTTATGGAATAGGTTGTTATATCGTGAAACGCTTCTTGATCCATTTTGATGGATTAATTCATAATTTCAGTAAAATTACGAAACTGATTAACTTTCATAGATCAGACACAGAGAAGAGAATTACACAGACTATAATTATAATTACAGATAATTTGTTCGTAGTCCGTCCGAATCTACTGTAGACCGCAAACACTAAACGTAGCCAGGATTAAGAGATTATATAGTCTGTGGTAGTATCTTAAAATTAATATTGTTACCAGCGTTGTTATTGATACGGCAATTGCCGTAATATACGGTAATTCACCGTTTTTTTTTTACAAAATACGGTATACGGCAGGCCTTTCAATGCCGTATCAAGAAAAATGTAAGTAAAACGAAACGTTTTTAGCACACTCACAGCAGATAACCAGGGAAATCTGAATGAATCTGAAGTTATAGAAACGATTAGAGACCTGTATGGAGAACAAACAAATGAGGAATAAACATTTTTAAATTATATACGGCATTTTAGTATTTTTTCCCTTAAAATACGGCAAATCAGAATGTGACATACGGCATCCCAGATTTTTACGATAACAACACTGATTGTTACCTTACCTGTGCTAATAAATGTCATCTGTCTGCTGCATGTGTCTGTGTTGTGTGTTAGATCAAATTCCGTAGTTTATTTTATTTTAATAAGATTTCATGAATGGAGTAGTAAAGAATTACAATCATGGGTAAGAGTAGATATAATGCAAAAGCACGGCAAGTCGTGAAAACCAAAATTGATGATACACAAACAAATGAGGTAAAGAATTTTATTGAATTAGTTTACTCTATTTAAACAAACGTGTTTTTCTTTTCTAACTATTAGTTATTTCGCCAATGTATTAATTCAGATACGAGTAGACTTCGACAAAACAGAGTATGGTGCTTCCGACGTTAGCAATATCTTGGTCCTGCCTTCGAAGAAGAGACATACAAATATTATCGCGGAGAAGAAGGAAAAAACGAGGTTTCTTTCGAAAGCTCAAAGAAAACGACTGGAGAAAATTGTAGACAAGAAGAAAAAAAAAGAAAATGTAAGATTTTTTATTGCACCAGACAATTTTTTTTGTAAAGAGAATTTTTGATATCATATTTTAAGTATGCAGCCTCTAGATCACAGATTTTAATTTTTCATACGATAAAAAATGGGAATTGTTTCTAAATTAAAGTAATTTTCATATAGTTATTTCATAGTGCATTACACCAAAGCATCTTTATCCTTCTCACATTAGTAACATGTTATTACATTTCATATTATTAATCTCAAGCTGGTTAAATGTTCAAAAATAATCCATAGTCAAACAAACATCAAATCAGAAAAACAAAACAGTTTTCAACTTGATGGAAAAGTTTGGACTATGCCAATTTTTTACATAAAATATTATGTAAAAAAATTGGGATAGTCCGAACTTGTTAAATAAAATTATTCAAGATTCGAAGAGATCAGAAAAATTCAAATAAATTAATAAAGATTCCAATACACATGCACATATTATCTGTGAAAGTTGCACATGAAAAATGTGAAACTTTCACAGATAATATGAGCTGAAATTCAAAGATTTGTTCAAAAAAAAAAAAATCTTTTGGATCCTCTACATTTTTATATTCAATGTATATTTGAATTTTGACAGAGAGCAGCTCTTCTACAATCTCTGTCACAAGTACAAGCATCACCGGATGAAGTGAAACGGATGACAGCCATCTCAGTTGTCCAAACTATAGGCCTGCGGAAACTGAATGATTACAATTTCGCTACACCATCCAAAGAAACTACTGAATCAGATGAAAATAAAAAATATAGCAGCATTGCTGGTATGATGTATATACATTTTCTTTTTATAGACTTTTCACATCACCATCTGCCTCAAACTAATCATATGTCTCATACAACCAGATTACTAATTAACACCTACTGTAGTATTTATGTTATAAATTCATACATATTAAAAACTTAAATCTTCTTCCTGTGTGTGAGTAAGTGGCCAACTCTGGTGGGAGTTTTTGTACCAATTGACTACTAAAGCATGGACCACGCATCTTAAAATGAACATTGTGAAATGCACAGTTAAAATGTCACTAAATGGTTCTTAATTTAAATGATTGGTAAAGAACATATAGGCAAGCTTGGCCATAAGTGCTGCAAGAACTCTGCTTTAGCATTCGAGTCCACACTTTAGCATATCTCATTGATTCCAGGAGCCAAGAAGCGTCTACGTCTTTTGAAACTAGACAAAGCAGAAAAAATCAAGAAGTCGAAATATGACCCTAATGTTGTAGACCTAGAACAATCTGAAGATGAATCTACATCAGAGTCAGATAACGAACCAGAAATTACTAAAAATATTGCTGTTGACCTAACTGAAAATGATCAAAGTAATAAGGTTGATAGTTCCGCTGACGTGGATATAAAATCTGCAGATATCAGTAAAAACCAATCAGTAGAACAGAGTATTAAAGACACCCAGATAGTAAATAGTAATAGTAAAGATTTACAGAACACAGAGATTCACAGAAAAAAAAATATCTCTAAGAAAGCTTGTATCAAAATTGAAGATGAGAAGACATTATTGCCTCATCCCACGATAAATGTTGAAGTGAAGAGAGATCCCAAGATTCAAGTCTCCAGGCTGAAGCTCCCGATCTTGGGAGAAGAGCAGAAGATAATGGAACTTGTCAATGAGAATGCATTCTTGATTGTGGCTGGGGAAACAGGTATGATAGAATCATACTAACATTATATATGCGAAAATTAGTCTATATGTATGTTTGTTACTCCTTCACGTAATTAAAATGGAATTTTGTTGTGAAAGTAGCTTATATGCTGGATTAGCACATAGGCTACTGTTTTACATGAATGAATGAAGTCAATTTTTCTTAGTGATATGCAAAAATTGCAATATCTATCATTTTTTTCAAATTGTCTTACATTGGCTTTTTAACTGCAGGTAACACCTCGGGTTATTACCATATAAGCCTTGATGTTGAATACCTGTATGTGAATTTCAAGTAACAGTAGATTACCAATCAAGTACCACAAAAATTTACGAGATGGCGCTGTATTAAATTTTTAATTTACTATAAAAAACGTTTTTTTAAAAAATATTTTTTATGGTAAAAATATGCGTTTTTACAAGAAATATAGGTAATAGCAAAACCCTATCTAATATACCAAAATCCTATCTAAACTAAAAATTTCATCCAAATTGTTGGAACCGTTCCCGAGATACACGAAATATACAAGAATTGCTCGTTTAAAAGTATTAGATTAGATAACGGACATAGGTAGAAACAATTCGTTTTATATATTACAATTGTAATTTTACCAGGAAGCGGAAAAACTACCCAAATACCCCAGTTCCTTTACGAAGCTGGTTACGCTGAAAACAAGATGATTGGTGTGACGGAGCCGCGGCGTGTCGCCACTGTGGCTATGTCGGCCCGAGTCGGTCATGAGCTGGGGCTCACCAGTAAAGAAGTGTCTTACCTGATGAGATTCGAGGGAAATGCTAGCAAGGATACCAAGATCAAGTTCATGACTGATGGTAAGAAAGAGGTTGATTCTGTCATACCAAACTTTTACTCTTCAGACGGCTCCATGGTAGTAGCCCTGCCTTTGAAGCGAGGCGTCCCAGGTTCGATTCCCGGCCGGGGCACACTTCGTGGGGTAAGCATGAAGTTTGTTCTCGGGTCTTGGGTGTTTGTTTTGTTATGTGTTTGTCTATGTCATCTGCGACACAGGGAATCCTTGTGCAGAGGTATTAGTGTGTAAACGTTAATAATTACTTGTTTCTTTCCAGGTGTTTTACTAAAAGAGATCCAAGCTGATTTTCTTCTGAGCAAATACTCGGTGATAATCATAGACGAGGCCCACGAGAGGAGCGTGTACACGGACATACTGCTAGGGCTCCTGTCGCGGATCGTGCCGGTGCGCCGCAAGCGGGGGAACCCCCTGCGGCTGATCATCATGTCGGCCACGTTGAGGGTGGAGGACTTCACGGAAAATACGAGGCTTTTCAAACAACCACCTCCTATTGTAAATGTGAGTTTCTACTTTTTTATGTGACTGATGTGCGACGATCTGACAGCTCAGCAAACAAACATAAGTTATAATAATATATATCCCACTACTATTATAAAGGCGAAAGTTTGTAAGTATGGATGTATGGATGTATGGATGTATGGATGTTTGTTACTCTTTCACGTAAAAACTACTGAATGGATTTGAATGAAACTTTACCACAATATAGCTTATACATCAGAATAACATATAGGCTACAATTTTTGAGGTTTCTATAAAATCTATATATATAAAAGAAAGTCGTGTTTGTTACAACACTTATAACTCGAGAACGGCTGGACCGATTGCCATGGTTTTTGATTTGTTTCCGTCCCGAATAGCAGAATAACTATTAAAACATTGGAAAATTAACGAAAAAAATAAAATCAATTTATCCCCGTATTCTCCACGGGAACGGGAACTATGCGGGTGAAACCGCGGGGCGCAGCTAGTATACATATAAAGACTTAGCATAGTGTGGGAATCATTAGTATTTAAATGTAAATGTGAATATGGACATTGTAAACCCCCTGTGTATTAATGTCTGAAATAAATGATTATTATTATTATTATTAGTAAATTTTTTTTTTGGCAGTACTCTCTACTTATACTTACAATGATATGATGTATGATAGAATGATATTATTCTCTTTGTACTACTTGTAGTAGTTTAAGTTGCAATAAACTTATTTTCTTTTTTTTTTTCAAAGGTATTTAATATTTTTTTTTTAAATTTTGTTCCTTCTTGTCAGCCTGGTCAGGCTGAAAGTTGCATTAAAAATGATTTGTAAAGAACAGCTATTCGTAATTATTGTTGCAGATAGACTCGAGACAGTTTCCAGTGACGATTCACTTCAACAAGCGCACCTACGGCGATTATTTAAAAGAAGCTTTTATGAAAACAGTGAAAATACACACGCGATTGCCAGAAGGTGGTATTCTCATCTTCGTGACCGGGCAACAAGAAGTAAGGGGATTGTTAACGTCAGGTTTTGGGGGGAGGGTTGAACCCAATCTTACATCGGGGAGAGGGGAGAAACTTTTACAGTAACCTTCTTACAAATTTTGTAGGTGGGTACTATCAGAGTCCCTAAATGTGTCCCCTGGGTGGTGCTAAAGGAGCAACAAAAAGTAGCAGTAGAACTGTGCAAAGTACGTCCAGAGAAGTACTGCCTCCACACCAGGTAATCTGCCGCCAAGCAGTGGTGCATTGTTGTTTCGGGGGTAGGGTGTGGGCGCCGGTGAAATTACAGGCACTTGAGGCATATCATTCCCGTATAGCGACGAGCGCAACGCGATGCGAGTTGGGTCTCATACAGGTAGGGGAGATCTGAGTCATGTTTTTGTTGTCTTCGGGTGGCGGTAGCCCCTTAACAACAAGTGGGCCGCGTGTTCGTCCCGTCGCTTTATTAATTTTAAAAAAACTTAACTCTGCGTACTTCTCATTTTTTTTCTGTGTATGATGAAGCACACAAGCTATCGGCCCACCTGATGGTAAGTGGCTACCGTCGCCTATAGACGCTAGCAACACTTGAGGTGTTGCCAACGCGGTGCCTATCAAAAAATCTAATGTTACAGGTAAACTATTTGGTCAGGAAGCTGCGGACCGCGTTCCCGTACCGGAAAGACATTGACTACTCGAAACTGATCACCAAGAGGCGGACGGTGACTGATGATGAAGCTGCTTTGGACTCCGAACCGGACGACATCGAGTCCGACGACGATGAGGTACTTTAGTTTAACCGACTTCAAAATGATGTTTTTTGACTACTCGGATTCATCACCGAGAGGCGGACAGTGCCAGATGAGGTAGCTGCTTTGGTAGTATGTAAGTAAGGTATGTATTTTATGGGCCTATGTTTAGTATTTATTTATACAAAAAATGTAAGGCGAAATAAAGATTTATTATTATTATTATTTGGACTCCAAGGTGGATCCATAGAAACAATAGATAATTATATTTAAAAAAAACCCTCCTATTTATCCGTTTCCCTAAGCCAGAGAAACGGGTTGATGGATTTTAACAGAAGGTATCGTAAGAATCGTCTTAATTGTGACAGTGACACTGGTAATGTCAAAGTCAAAGTGAAAGTCATTTATTCCTTTAGATCTCAAGTATCATTTGGACACGTTAAATTTTACACATGCATGCACACATATTCGTGAGCACATAACGTGTCACAGGAACTCCCCAGGCACATCACATGCACACAGATATGTCAAATTACAGTCAGTTTTCATGTTTAAGCTTATCTTATTTGTTAAGTTTACGTCTGTTCCAACCCTAATTATTAACCTAAACTATATTAACCTAAGTTAATAAAATTATAAGAACTAAAATGGCTGACTTTTGGCGCCATATTAGATTCTCTACAAAATATTTCTACAATATTATAAATGGCTTACAAAAATATATACAACTTATATATCTAAATGTAAAATGGATTTTTCACGCAGTCGGATATTTTGTTTTTTTCAATAATTCCTTGTTTACAGCTTTATGTACAGCTGAATAAAAAAAGGGTAGGGAGGGGTAATCACCTTCCTTTTTTGAAGTCCTTTTGTAAATATAAAAAAAAAAAAAAACAACATTAACACACTCATACCTCTGCACTAGGATTCCCTGTGTCGCAGATGGCATGGACAAACACAGAAACACAAGGCAAACACCCAAGACCCGAGAACAAACTTCATGCTCACCACACAAAGTGTGCCCCGGCCGGGAATCGAACCCGGGACCCCATGCATCGAAGGCAGGGCTACAACCAACTAAGCCACGGAGCCGTCAATCACTTCTTTATATCGACCAACAACTCGTAATAGTTTGGCGATAGATTTAACCCCGTAAGACCCTCCATAGCTACCTATAAGATGTTAGTCTAACATGGTAGGTTACCAGTAAATCTATATCTAGAATTTGGCTGAAGTACTAAACGTTATTTCCAGGTGGAAAGGGAAATGAAGCGCGCTCGCAAATCGCGCAGAAAAGCGAGACTGAAGTCCAAAGCTCTGCCCAAAGTTAACCTGGACGATTATGATATGCCTGAAGATGACGGGCAGGCAGATTTAGTCGGCAACGACGACAGCGACGGTCATCTAAGTGATTCAGGTATATAAAAAATATGCACATCACATTCTAATTAAGTAAGTTTTTAGCATCAACAAAATGGTGAATAAATTCAAGATGTTTGATGGTAGTTCAGTAAATTTTGTGTGAGTGAGAAGTTTATTGTAAAGGTAACAATTTGATATTTTGATTTAAAAAACAATTCAGGTCTAGAAAGGTTTATAGATAAGCGAGAAACATGGACTGTATTTTACTGTCGAAAAAATTTGTGATCTCTTCGAATATTGAAATAATGTTGCCCGAGGTATGAAAAATTGGCTTTGTAAATAACGCTTAATATATATGTATAAAGTTGTTATATGTCTGTTGAAAATCAGTGCTACTATGTTTCATTCATTTATTTTATTATCTTTCTTTCTTTCGACATTAATAATGCACTTAGACAACCACCCTTTTGCCGTACCATCCCTTTAAGACATGTATTTTGAAAAAAATTGACCACATCTCCTCAGACAGACAAAACAGCCGTTTTAATCCGAGGTTAAAAATTTCATTTTCAGATGCCGAAGACGAGACCCTCACAGCGTCTATCAAGGCGTGCCGGCAGCCCCTGTGGGTCCTACCACTGTACTCCATGCTCAGCTCGGCAAAGCAAGCTCGCGTGTTCGAGCCGCCGCCGGTAGGGGCCCGCATTTGTGTCGTCAGCACTGACGTCGCGGAAACGTCGCTGACGTTACCGGCTATCAAGTACATTGTGGACACTGGGAAGAAGAAAATGAAGTGAGTACACTTCTGCCTAAATCGATAAAAAAAAAAACGGCTCCGTGGCTAAGTTGGTAGTAGCCCTGCCTTCGAAGCGAGGGGTCCCGGGTTCGATTCCCGGCCGGGGCACACTTTGTGTGGTGAGCATGAAGTTTGTTCTCGGGTCTTGGGTGTTTTTCTTGTGTTTCTGTGTTTGTCCATGCCATGCCATGCCATGCCACCTACTGCAGAGGTATGAGTGTGTTAACTTTTATACTCATTCATTCAATTCGCACTTTGAAATGCAGTAATAAAATACAATTCTTTTTTTTAAAACGTTTACACACTCGTACCTCTGCACTAGGATTCTCTGTGTCACAGATGGCATGGTTCGATTTCCGGGCGGGGCATACTTTGTGAGCATGAGGTTTGTTCTCGGGTCTTTTGTGTTTGTCTTATGTTTCTGTGTTTGTCCATGCCATGCCATGCCATGCCACCTACTGCAGAGGTATGAGTGTGTTAAAGTTGTTTTTGTTTTTAATTATTGGGTGTATGAATATGACTCCGCCCCTTTTTGTCAAAATAAAACACATTTGTTCGCTTACAAAATTAAAAAAAAAATTATTGAAAGTATGCTCCATCTGCACCTACAACCTTCGCCCATCGTTCAGGTAGTTTTCGTATTCCTTGCTGGAAGAAGTCCTGGTCTTTTGAGCTTATCCAGTTGTCAATCCAAATTTTGATACTTTCACATGAAGTAAACTTTTCTCCAGTAAGGTCTGTCTGCATCGTCCGGAATAGGTGGTAATCCGAAGGAGCTATGTCTGGTGAATATGGCGGGTGGGGTAACACTTCCCAGTCCTGTCCCTCTAAATATCTTTTTACGACTCTTGCGGTATGCGGTTTTCCGACGTTCCATGTCTCTTTCTTTTAAATCATGTGGAACCCAGTCACCGGCTTTTTGAATCATTCCCATCATTTGTAAACGCTTTGCAACAGTTGAACGATCAACATTTAATGCTGCAGCTAATTCTGATTGAGTTTGGCAAGAATCTTCCGCCAATAATAATGCTTCCAATTCAGCATCTTCAAATTTTTTTGGTGGTTTTCCATGTTCTTTATCCTCAGTACTAAAATCGTTATTTTGAAATCGTCGAAACCATTCCTTGCAAGTTGTATTAGACGGAGCATGCTCACCATAAATCTCCACAAGCAAACGATAAGTTTCCGCTGCAGTTTTCTTCGCAATAAAATAATGTAATAACACTTCCCGCAAATGACGTTTATTTGGAATAAAAACCGACATTTTCGAAAAGGTGAAAACAATTGTTGCTTACACTTCAACCAAATATCATAAAATGCGTTAGATAGCTGACATTCAGTACTATCGAATACAAGTATGGTCATTTATTAGTACACGTAAACAATACTAAAAACGACATCTGTTGAGAAAGGGCGGAGTCATATTCACACACCCAATATAATAAAAATTAACCACATCTACATTTCTATATTTGGTAAAATCTTTTTCATGCGCTCCGATTAGCGAGGAATATAATATTTCAACACTTATATCCCTATATACGTGTGGATGTATATTATCCGTGTGGATGTACATTATCCGTGTGGATGTACATTATCCGTAGGGTGTACGACCACGTGACTGGCGTGAGCGCGTGGCGCGTGGTGTGGACGTCCCAAGCGAGCGCCGGGCAGCGCGCGGGCCGGGCCGGCAGGGTCGGCCCGGGCCACACGTACCGGCTGTACTCCAGCGCCGTGTTCCAGCACGAGTGTCCTCCGCACTACCCCCCCGACCTCTGCCGGCGGCCGATAGACGACCTCCTGCTCACCATGATGTGCATCGGCATCAATAAGGTACGTATGATCCAGAATAGAAGGCTCCGTGGGTCCTGCCTTTGGGTGCCGGGTTCGATTCCCGGCAGGGGGTGCTGTGTGGTGAGCATGAAGCTTGGTCTCGGGTCTTGGGTGTTTGCCTTGTGTTTCTGTTTGTGCATGCAATGTGCAACATAGGGCGAGTGCCATTAAAATGTTGGTCAATTGTTGGTCAAAGAATCATTGATACGGTGCGTAATCATATTTGAGTAGGTAAATTCATTGATATGGTGTGTTTAATTATTCAAGAGCAGGTAGAATCTTCGATAAGGTGCGTCTAATTATCATGCTCGAGCAGGTAGATCCATCAATAGGGTGCGTCTTATTATATTTAAAGTAGTTAGTATAACCGATAAGGTGCGTCTATTTATCATGCTAGAGTAGCTCGAACCATTGATAGGGTGTGTCTAATTATATTAAAGTAGTTGGAATTACCGATAAGGTGCGCCTAATTATCATGCTAGAGTAGCTAGATCATTGATAGGGTGCGTCTAATTATATTGAAGAAAGTAGAAGTGTCATTATGGTGCCTTTATTTATTATACAGGTAGAACCATCTATAGGGTGCGTATAATTATCTGTTCTGTTCTTCATCTCTAGTTTTACTTTTGCACTACTGACACTATTTTTTTTAACTACTCATAAGGTAGCCGTGCGCTCTTTTGGATTAAGTTCGCCTTTGTATTGCGATAATACAAAGGCGAACTTATTTGTGCGATAAAATATTTTCTTATCTTATATTTTCCAAATCTGGTTCCATAATCTGATGTCCAATCCCATTACAACGGGATAAGAATTTATTCTGTCTATAGAATTACGATTAATTTCAGGTGGCAAACTTTCCTTTCCCCACCGCACCAGATCGAATGCAACTGCGATTGGCTGAAAAGCGACTGGAGACATTGGGCATATTGGAGAGGCCTCTCAACAGAAACAAGCGGGAAGATGATGAAGGGGTGAGTGAACGTTTGTTCGACGTGAGTATCGGCATAACGTCGATTGGGTTCCAAGCGCTTCTCACTCGTTCTCAGAGATGGCGTTAGTTTGTATAGAGAAAGCTATTAGTGCGTGCGAGCGCAGTTAATCTTTGCGCAATATTTATACGCGGCTGGCGTCGCCGCAAAGTGTTTTTCATGCTTGTTTTGCAAAAAAACTTCAATTTCCTCACTTATTTTCTTGGACAGAAAAACCATTCATAAACTACCAATGTATTTCAACTTCACTTCTATAAAATACAATAATACATTCTCCCAACCATTTAGATATTATGTTCTATCAAGATGATTTTATTTGAATGTTTATTTCGTAGGTATTGAGAGTTTCACCGCTCGGTGTAGCTGTCTCTGCGTTCCCGCTTCTGCCTCGATACGGGAAGATGCTAGCTCTGAGCCACCAGCAGAACCTACTGCCTTACACGATAGCACTGGTGTCTGCTCTCACGGTGCCCGAGGTAATTACAAATATCTTGAAACAATAGTACATTATAAATAGGCAATTGCGGGTAGAGACAATATTTCCATGCATGTTTGGAAAAAGCCTTTTTAATCCTTCACTATCTTGATGTATAAATATAATGTGAACTTTATTCACATTATATTTATACATCATTTTAACAGTTTTATCATCATTACAAACAGTCATCAGTTTTATTACTTAATGGGTTTAGTGGCATTTTAGCTGAGTGCTTCTGTGCTTCGGAGCGCTGTCTATTTTGACTGGCCTAATAGATCAGTTGGTAGTAGTTCATTCTACTTCCTTCCCTGCTTTCGCTGTAAGTCGTGAGTTCAATTCCCACCCAGAACAAGCATGTGTGCGAACATAAATGTTTGTTCTGTATCTGTAATATGTATTATATGTATGTATTCACAAAAAAGTATTGTATGTATTCTATCAGTTATCTAGTTACCATATTACAAGCTATGCTTAGTTTGGGGCCAGATGGCGCTGTGTGAAATTTGTCCTTGAATATTAATATTTATGTGGAGCGTGGTGGCCCAGGGGCACAGACGCCGACTTTCAATCTGAAGGTTGCTGGTTCAAACCCACACGTGCACCAATGAGTTTTTTCACTTGAAAAATTTATGTGCGCAATACCACGCTCTCGAAACGGTGAAGGAAAACATCGTGAGGAAACCGGCATGTCCTAGAACCATAAATTCGAAGACATGTGACATCTACCAATCCGGATTGGGCTCCCGTGGTAGATCAAAGCGCATTCACTCTCAATTGTCGAGAGTAGGCCGGTGTCCCTGCAGTGGGAGCATTAGAGGCTGGTACGGATTAATATTTATAATTTTGAATGTGGATTAATTTGTGAGATTTATATATTATTTTTCGTTTCAGGTAATGTCAGGGAAACCGGACAGTTGGCCAGCAACGGGCAATACTTTATTGCTCGGCGATCCCGGCGTGTTGCTGCGGGTTGTAGGCGCGGCGGAATACGCGCACGTTAATGGTGAACATGACCTGTTTTGTGCCAAATACGGACTCAGAGATAAGGTAATGTGTCTTTAATGGTGTAACAGATAACATATTATTTTGTGTGCTAAGATCTTCCCAAGGACATAAAACATAATAAATAAATAACGTTTACACACTCATACCTCTGCTCTAGGATTCCCCGTGTCGCAGATGGCATGGATAAACACAGAAACACAATACACAAGTTTGCAATTCATATGTAGTGTCTCAATGGTCTAAGAATCTGAGAACATGTTATGCCAAATTCAGATTTAAATATGTATAAGGATAATGCAGTGGGCCAATTGTGGTTTTCTGATAAATATCGACTCACCACCATGACTAAATGACTTAATTCATTAGTTACGAAAACATTGAGCATATGACTTGAAAGTTACCTAAGTTAATGTAATCATGAAAAGGCCCACCTGCTGTTAAGTGATTACCATCCCAACCAACAACGACTTTTTTCTTCCCCAACCAGTATGAGGAGATCTATGTTGTACTTTAGTTACGTCTTATGCGCATGTGATTGCACCGGCATCCACACCCTGCCACCGGAAAACAGCAATGCGCACAGTGGTGCAGTGCAGTGGCATGGCGGAATATATATCATTCCTATAAAAAAATCTAGTTTACTGATAAAATAACTACCTATATAATAAATACTCTTTGTTCACCGTTTTAGGCTATCAAAGAAATACGAAAGCTACGCAAACAGCTCACTTCGGAGATAAACCTCAGCGTTTGCGGCGCGGACGCAACTATAGACCCAAAGATGGCGCCACCGGATGACAAGCAGGCGAGGCTATTGCGCCAACTGGTGCTGAGTGGGCTGACTGACCAAGTCGCTAGGAAGGTCCAACTAGAGGAGGTCAAAGAAGGTAACACTATTATAGAGGTTTTACTAACTCACCACACCGCCACTGGATGACAAGCAAGCGCTTCTATTGAGCTTTAAGTCGCTATGAAGCCGCTAGGAAGGTTTTAATAATTATTTCTACTCATAATTCTATCATAATTTTGACGTGATAACGTATAACACGTTGATGTGTTGCGCTTTAAGCCGCTAGGAAGGTTTTTTGCGTAACTTTCATAAATTTCATACTTCTATCATAATGTTAACGTGATAATGTCTTATAATCGACGAACCCCGGCTGCTCGCACGAAAAAGCATGACTTATTGTCACATTTGTTATGGCTTTTGACGCATCTATCTCTCTTCCATCGCCCGTTATCACGTAAAATTATCGCCCGTAATCCGACTTGAGAGACTTTTTTCGATAATTCTTTGCAAAAAAACTATAAATCAAATTTATAATAAAATTTTTTGTTTTACAAACCATTATTAAACTTGTTACTGTTAGAGCATTGATAATTAAATTGGACAATTCTTTTCAGGTGAAGACAAACGCAAGTTCAAATACGCGTACCACGCCGGCGAGTTGGAGGAACCGGTGCATTTGCATTCGGAGTCCATACTCCGGAAGGTGATACCCGAGTGGGTGGTTTATCAAGAGGTTCGTATGACCATTGAAATGTTGTATGTCATATACATGGACAATTCACACAGCGCAGTCTTGCCCCAAACTAATCATAGTTTAGGTGAACAAGATTACTGGTATAATACTTATATAGTAATTTTTTGTAATAAAATACATATTAACACTCAGACAGAACAATGTCCGTCAATGTCTAAGTCCGTCACACAAATGGTTGTCCTGGGTGGGAGTCGAACCCGCGCCCTCCAGCGTAGAAGGCGCTGAAAGATTCCCGATCGGGAACTTGTGCGACTGAGATCATTTCTGTAGAGATAGGTACCTAACAACATATTCATAGATCATACCTCTGTACTAGGATTCCCTGTGTCGCAGATGGCATGCACAAACACAAGACAAACACCCAAGATCCGAGAACAAACTTCATGCTCACCACACAAGTGTGCCCGGCCGAATCAAACCCGGGACCCCTCGCTTCGAAGACAGGGCTACTACCAACTAAGCCACTGAGCCCTAATATAATCTATTTATCTCAAAAACCTTTATGCTTTGTTTTTAATTGACTCACAGATGAGATATTCTATACGTACCTACTTACGATATTTGCAATTTAAGTATATAACAAGAAAACTCATATCTTTGTTTTGAATGTTTTAATTAATTTTTTCGCTTATCGATACGCACATTCATGTTTTATGTATTTATGTGTATATATTGAAAAGAGCGTGGTGGCAAAAGAGCGTAGTGGCTTAGGGGCATAGACGCCGACTTTCAATCTGATGGTCGCTGGTTCAAACCCACACGGGCACCAATGAGTTTTTCACTTTAAATTATGTGCGCAATACCACGTTCTCGAAACGGTGAAGGGAAACATCGTGAGGAAATCGGCATGTCTTAGAACCATAAATTCGAAACCATGTGACATCTATCAATCTGGATTGGGCTCCAGTGGTAGATCTTGGCTGTGTTTGTCAATGCCATCTGCGACTCAGGGAATCCTAGTGCAGAGGTATGATGTATTTCCGTTGCCGCTATAACCACAACCTAAAAAACAGAATAAAATAAATATTTAAGGGGGCTCCTCCATCCAAAAACGTGATTATTAGGATATAATTCCATAAGAATAAACTAGATGGCACCACTTGTATTTTATTATTATAGCCACAGATAGAATAATACTAGTATACTAGTATTATACATAATGGTACGGAACCCTTCGTGTGCGAGTCGTTTTGTACTTGGCCGGTTTTTCTATACACTCCAATAATTCGAACATTCCAATAATCCGACACTCCTAGGTTTTGAATAGTGCCGGATTTTTAAGACTACTGTATATTGATTGGTTATTTAAAAAAAAAACCCTTTAATTCTTGTATTATTATGCTTAATTATCAGGTAAACATTATTATTATGTCTTTTATATTAGTGTTTGTAAATTTCACATAACACATTAATTTTTGTTGTCAAGATGCCAGTATTGCCAGCTGTGACACTAAGTCTGTAAACAACTTAAAATAATATTCGAATGTTCAGTGTAATCCTGTGTTGGGTTTCCTACTAATAAAATAAAATATTCATTGCAGTTGTACGAAACTGGACCCGAAAGCAACCGCAAGATGGTGATGCGAAATGTCACAGCGATTGAACCCGAATGGCTACCCGTATACGTACCTCAGCTTTGTAATTTGGGTAAGTGTTTTAAAAATGTGTAGCTTCTGTCAGCAATAGTGCTTCATAGGTATACACTTTCATAGCTAAACCCCCAAATTGGCAACCATAATCATCCGGGATATATTTAAAATTATATTTATATTTTCCCAGGTGAACCTTTAATCGAACCCACCAAAATCATTTGGGATATATTTGAAGTTATATTTATATATAATATTTATAGGTGAACCTTTAACCGAACCAACCAAAATCATCCGGGATATATTTGAAGTTATATTTATATATTCCCAGGTGAACCTTTAACCGAACCAACCAAAATCATCCGGGATATATTTGAAGTTATATTTATATATTCCCAGGTGAACCTTTAACCGAACCAACCAAAATCATCTATACTAAATATAATATTAAAGCTGCAGTGTTTGTTTGTTTGTTTGAACGCGCTAATCTCAGGAACTACTGGTCCGATTTGAATGATTCTTTCAGTGTTGGGTAGTCCATTTATCGAGAAAGGCTATAAGGCTATGTTTTTTTTTTCAAAATTAGGGATCCTTAATAAAATTGCTATTTTGTAACATAAGGTGTAAAATCGAAAATCTATTTTTGCGTGCGCTGTTTCCTCGGAAACGAGAAAAACGCGGGTGAAACCGCGGAACACAGCTAGTCCTGTATATATTTGAAGTTATATTTATATAATATATTCCCAGGTGAACCTTTAACCGAACCGGAGCCGAGATACGACCAGAGAACGGGCAGGGTGAAGTGTCACTTTAAAGGGTCGTTCGGCAAAGCGGGCTGGGAGCTGCCCATTGTTGAAATTGACTATCCCGACAAAATCGAGCGTTATCGGTAAGTTTTTTTATACCAGCTTGATGTCATGCCATGTCTTTGATTCTCAAACTATAAAATCTATACTAATATTATAAAGCTGCATTGTTTGTTTGTTTGAACGCGCTAATCTCTGGAACTACTGGTCCGATTTGAATGATTCTTTGAGTGTTGGGTAGTCCATTTATCGAGGAAGGCTATGTTTTTCTTTTTTAAACTAAAAAAAAAACTAGAAAAACGCGATTGTAACCGCGGGGCACAGCTAGTAATAAATAAAATATTAGTAACAAATTTATTTGGAAGAAAATAACAATGAAACGCAAAATGTTATGAATAACGGTGATACCTGCAGGAGTAAAATACTGTGTCGCAGGTGTCAACGCCCTCCTCCGAATACAGTTATTAACTAACTATCGGTTGTCAAACGGTATTTGCACACGTAGTAACAAAAATCCCATAAAATTAGATAAATTGAAGTTTGATACTTGATTCCTCCATCTCTTTTTTACGCTCTATCTCCTGTCTAACCATAGAGTATATAATCATCAGTTTAGCATGGCCAATCCTACCTCTCACTCACACTTGTGCCCTTCCCTTTCTTTCATTAAGTCAAAGGCAAGATACTTTATTTCCATTGAGTTCTTTAAAAATGATTTGGGAACGTCACTTTTTTTAAATAAATATGTCAGTTACAAAAATCATGCGTTCTTATTACTAACTTTAGCAATTGTTCAAACCTTATCCGACCCTACATGGTTAAGAACAAGCAAGAAACCTCTAATGGAAGGATTATTACATTCGGATACACACTCGCAAAGTCTGGCATATCTCTCATCTGAAACACTTTCAATCCTACATATGTATTTAATTGCACATACTGATTATAAAAAGTGGAGTACATAATTTTGTAACATCTACAAATTTACAGTTTATAAGATACTAGCGACCCGCCCCGGCTTCGCACGGTTAGTAAAGCATCAGTGTCGTATCAGAAACTACCCGTGCGAAGCCGGGGTGACTTGCTAGTGTATTATATTTACATATAAACCTTCCTCTTGAATCACTCTATCTATTAAAAAAACCGCATCAAAATCCGTTGCGTAGTTTTAAAGATTTAAGCATACATAGGGATATAGGGACAGAGAAAGCGACTTTGTTTTATACTATGTAGTGAAGATTAATTAAAGATTTTATAGAAAAAAGAAAAGGTTAAAAAAAAATGATGAGATTAAATAGAGATTAACTGCAAAGTACTTCTAAATTCTGATTCCAAGGTTAGGTTTGTTGAATTAAATCTGGTTGCCTCATTTCAGATGGTTTTCCCGGTTCCTGCTGGAGGGCGCGGTGTTCCCGAAGCTACTTAAGTACAATAAGTCTCTCCTGTCCCCCCCATCGACCATGATCAAGTCATGGGCGAAGCTGCATCCAAGAACAGAGAGCTTGCTGAAAGCGTTGATTATGAAACGAGCTGGGACGAAAGCGGCTTTAGAAGAGGCATGGAGTGGCAATAACAATTGTGAGTATTTTAAACGTTTTCTCATAGGCGTTCCCAGCTTCTGGCCTGGGGGGGGGGCAAGTCAGAATTTTTAGGTCGGATCGTCCACGGCTTTTTTGTCATACACACTACACAAACACACCTACATTAAGTATAGTGCAGTGTGTAGGGCAAACAGTCCCCCTGGGTACGTTCATGCGTTTTCAAAGACAAAAAGGATTCAAAAACAAAATTTCAGTGCACCTAAATTGAATTGACAATATCAAGTTTGGTGTGGCTGACTTTCTATTAGTTTCTCACTTAAGCTTTGTTACATATATATAATACCTATATATATTTTTTGTTCATATACATACCCACACACATATACATATACAGATATATCACACGAATATTATAAAGATGAAATTTGCATTAGAAGAGTAGGAACTTATCTAGACGTTATGCAATAGTATCTAAGGTTTAGAAAGAGACAATCAAGCTAGAAAAGGAAAGTATTACCATGACTCATCTATGGGGATGTTGACAAGGAAATTAATTTATCCACAAAGACATTCCATTCTCATGTCTTATTGAATACCGATATGTAACTCAAGGTTTTGTAAACATCTAATGCTCTTTCATAAACTATTGATTACGAATCGCTTAACGTTTGAATACAATTTGCAATTGCGACTTACAATTTTGTTTATTTTCAATTCATTCCACATTTTCTTCGCAACGGTTGGTTGACATTTATCATTGTGATAAATGTAAAAATTTGTTTAAAAAAATACCTGAGTCGTTTCGGACTTATACTGTACCTTACTGTACTTATACTATACTTCTTATGTACTTTATTAGTAAATATAAGGTCATTCAGAGATACAGGAAATAATTACAAATTATGTCAATTTATTCAAATGTTGGACAATTAAAAAGAAACAGTACGTGAAACAAATCAGTACCTTCTGTGAAAAAGTTCTTATTTATATATTGTACATTATACATATATAGTCATTTTATTAAAGTCGTAGGAACTTTAGGGTCCAACTAATTGGTCTAGAATAAATTTCGGTCAAAATACAAGTTATGCTTAACAAAATCAATTCAAAATCAAATCAATCAAGCAAAGATATTTACAACATATTTGATACAATTTGATACTTTAGATTAAAATTAAATATATAATTGATGCTGCTATAAAGGGGCATTGTCAATTTTAAATTACATTAAATTAATAGTTACAATTAAATTTATACATTATATTATTAATATATTTATCTCAATTTTATCAAAATCGGTTTTATAGTTTGTTTGTAAAATCAAAATAACTGGAAAACAGCTTCGTAGCTTAGTTGGTAGTAGCCCTGTCTTCGAATCTCGGGGTCTTGGGTTCGACTCCCGGCCAGGGTAGACGTTGTGTGATGAGAGTCAAGTTTGTTCTCGGGTCTTAGGTGTATGTTTTGTGTTTCTTCGTTTGTCTATGCCACCTGCGACTCAGTGAACCCTAGTGCAGGAGTTTGAGTGTGGAAACGATAAAAATATGGAGTTGATATTCCTTGCATGTACGAGTATATGGGACCAAATCGTATTGCTGTTGTAATGGGCGGATGTAACCACTTAACGTTAGGTGGGCTGTTAGCTCATTCTACTCGCAGATGACCGGAGATATTACATTAGCACCATTGTTAGCGGTGAACAATTACATACACTTTTTGACAAATAAATAATGTTGCTATGGTAATCTATATTAAATATGTGTTTTTTCTGTTTTAATAACGAAAATGGTGTTGAGACCATGTGACAGTCCACCTCATGTTAAGTGGTTATTATCGCCCACAATAAAAATACGTGCCAATATACGTAGGTAATTACATAATTAAAGTTAGTTATCTAGTTCCCATACTTCAAGCTACGCTTAGTTGGCGCTGTGTGAAACATCCATGAATATTTATTTACTTATATTTATTTATTTATTTACTGCTACGTTCAGTTGCGCCTTTCGTAACACATGGACAATATAGACCTCCCAAATACAATAGATAGATACATAGATACACTTTATTGCACACCAAAAAGATAACAATAGCTTAAAAATAGAAATAAAATTTAAAAAGGTAAAAAGGTGACACAATGGGCGGTCTTATCTCTGTGAAATAAATATTAGTGAATATATTATAGAAAGATGCACTTTTAGTTTAAAAATTCTTAGGCATTCAAACCCAACTCGAACTCAAAGTACTCAAACCCAAATTTTAGAGAAACTGGCTAATGGAAAAATAAAATGTTGTTGCAGATTTACTGGACGAATATCTAAAATGGTTGCCAGAATCAGCTCATAACGAAGTGACTATGTCCTGGCCACCTTTGTGAAGATTTGTACGAATATTGTGAATATATTTTGTACATAAAATTTATTTTGAATAAGATATAAATTTTATAAATGATACATTCTTTTATTTTTATAAGTATATTTTCTCGTTATCTTCATTTTCTGGTCTTATAGCTCGGTTGCACTCTGCGCTGGTTGTGGATTTGATTCCTACACACAAGCATTTTCGTGACGAAGTTTGGATGTTAAAATGTATTATTGTAGGTATTTACAAAAATAAAAAAGTTTTCTTTCAGGAATCTGGTTCCTACAAATTCTAATGGAAAATTGTAAATTCCTACTCAATTTAAACAATGCGATAAAAATCTAATTCGTGTATTGTTAAGGCATTATTCGCTTCCATACTATTTATTATAAAAACGTACTGCGTCGTCAATAAACAAAGAGAGAATGATTAAAAGAAATTAAGCAATTGATTGAACTCTGCATAGAATCAGAGACTAGTCTTAACAAGTTACGACATGTTTAAATTGAGGCGTAGGAATTTTCACTTATGAAAACCCACATACTTTTGAAATACCCTGTATTAGAGATTATTGAGATTACTTATGAGATAAACTCTGTATATACTAATATTGTTTTCTTGAATTACTGTAAAAGTGGGTATTGTTTAACTGTAAGCAATTATCTCATTAGTGTCATCAACAAATATTATTACTCGTACAAACAGGTAAATGTTTATATTTCCTTCTAGAATTTTCCTCCTAGAAGCTTACGTAATTTGTCATTTTTTAATAAATATACTGTATTGTTTCGAAAATCTGCGCGGAATGATGAAAAACATCACAAGTCAATTAAACACAAAAAACTATCAGTTATATGCCCTCTTTTTGGTGGAAGTTTGCAGCATTACTTTCAACCCAAGGTATAAATAATAAAATAATAAGACCACCATTCATTCTGACTTGTAATAAATGCGAATTTGAGTTTGTTTGTAGGTTATGCTTATACGCCTTATCAATCTACTCAACATTTTATCATAAAATTTCGCAGACACATTGTCAGAGATACAGAAAAGAAAATATTTGACAGAATCTACATGAACGGGTAAAAGCTAGTTTTTTCTATCTTATTAAGCGATGGAACGAGCTGAGGGCTCACATGGTGGTATGTGGCGACCCCCGTCCATGACAACAGTAATGCAACTCAGTATAAGATTTGGATTTTATACTCAGATTCCAGTTGTGGTGGCAGTACTTCTCCGGACGTACTTGGCACAAATTCTACTGCTACTTTTGGTTTCTCCTTTAGCACCACCCAGGGGGTACGTGTAGGGAATCAAAGGGTTTACGCTTACGGACGCGAGCAACTGGACCCCCCGTAAAATGAATTATTATTAAAATAATTTCTATTTCCACGAAAACTTCGCTATCACTTTACTGCAGTGAAATTAATTATTCTATAAAGCCATGACAAATAGTTTGATAACAAAATTACCAACAAATTCACGCGTTAATTGTTTCAAGCCGGTTGATTTTTTTAAATTAAATGTTGCGAGATATTCACTCATTTGAATGTACATTAGACCCTGTTAGGGTGTAGCATCACAGATGCCAAGACCTTTTCTGAAAGAAAGATCCGAGCCCTTATTAATTATTTATTACTTGGTCGTCTGAAAGCAGGACATATTATCAGTCTGCGCTCTAGATTCTACCAGTGACTACGTAGATACAGAATACCGTACAAATTTAAACAGGAGTTGGATCACGAAACTGAAAACATTATACTGCTTTGGGTTTGTTGATACGAGGCCTGTGGCTTAATAATTTCAGTTGTAGTGTCGAGGTATCGTGTAATATAAAATCCAAAAAATATGACGTTTTTGATAATATGGGGTTGTGTGGTGTTTGGGTGTTTGTGCGACAGTGTGTTGATGAAACCAGAAGATGTCTATAAATTGGATATTATTCATTACAACGATTTTCATGCTCGGTAAGTTTTAAAATTACAAATATTTTGTTAGCGCTATTAATAGGTGTTAAGAAACGAGATAAGCTGTTTGTTTCTGTCTTTGTCCAATCCACCCGTTGCGAGAATGGAACCCCTAGACAAGGAGTGGGTGAGTATCTAAATGTTAAAGAAAATTATCTATCTGTGCAATTAAAAATGAAATGCTGTTGGTTGGTAAGCGCATGCTTAGAACGGCTTCACTTTATATAGAAAGAATAATACCTCTCCTGGATCAACTGGATCAGTGATCGGAGTAGGTAGACTGATTTTGCGTACTTGCATGATGTCGTACATAACATGGATATGCCTTTTTTCCGGTTTTTTGTCATAAACTTCCGGTTTTTTTGAGATTGACTTAATTTAGTGATAGGATTTATTTCATTCAAAAGAGGATAAAACCGGATAGTAAAACGTTTTTTATAGATTTTTATTTATTTCTCGATTAACGAAATGGTTCTTTTGATTGCTATTTTTTACATGAACATTTTAACATATACATTTGAGATCGTTGACCCCCAATCAATCTACCTACTCCGATCACTGGTTATTATTTAGAGTATTTATAATTATGATATTAAGTGTGTTATGTCGTTTAATATTGTAGCTAATTGTGAAATTGATAATAAAGTCTGGTTAAGTAAGCCAGTTAAATAAAACAATATTTTGTTGTGTTTCAAAATATGTTTCAAAAGTGCCAAGTTTTTAAAAACGCGTCTAGCTAGCCCTCCCTTCAAAGCCAGGGGTCCCAGGTTCGGTTCGGGGCACACTTTGTGTGGTGAGTATGATTTTTTTTCTCAGGTCTTGGGTGTGTTTGTCTTGTGTCTCTGTGTTTGTCCATGCCATCTGCGACATAGGGAATCCTAGTGCAGAGGTATGAGTGTGTTAACGTTTATATATAAGTTCTTAAAAAATCTTAACATTTGTACCTACAAGATCACGCGTTTGTTACTGTCAGAAGGTTCTAGAATAAAGAAAAAAAAATAAGAAAGTTGCACAGCAAATTCCCGGTAACAGACGAGCGCAGCTAGTGTGCTATAAAGTTGAGATCAAGTGTAGATCGTTCCCGCACTGTTTACCAATTGATTAAATAATTGATCCGGTGACCTTTATAATGAATGCTTATTTAAGGTCGACATTCAGAGTAGATAGATTTGATTAAGTACCTAATTTGCTTCCTAAAAATACCGTTATACCTACACTTACCGTTATACAATAACTACATTTACTACAGACTTATTTTTAAAATGATTGTTCATCTACCCCTTAAGAGACAAATCAAATTAAACGAATAATCCCTGCACTAAAGAACACTCATTATTATCACTCATGGGATGGACACAATCTATGGGCATGTAAAGTGCTTAAAGAACTCCTGCAATACGTTATATGCGCACGAAAATGTTTACTTGTGCATGTAAATTGAGACGTGTCCAAATGATGCTTGCTAAAGGAATAAATGAGTTTGAGTTTGGCACAACACAAACATCCAAGTTCGAGGCCAAAATTCATTCAGGTCATCGAATCCCGGATCCCACGCAAGGCAAGGCTACCACTACCAAGAACGGAACAAATATAGCGCCATTTAGTTGTTCTGAATTATAATGTGTTCGGTGATAATGAGCACATTCTTGACCATAGTCAATGCGTAAATTTAATTATCGGTTCGTTATGGCAATTTAAGAATATTTTTTCGATACTAACTTAGAACATTGCGGTAAAAATGTTGACAATATCAGTTTTCAGACATTTCTTGTAGTTGTGTCACAAAAACGCTGCAGATGATTTAAACAGAAACGGAATAAAAATATTAAATACCGGTTCTATAACAGAAATCGAAGCCCTTTCATTTGACATCTATCTTCACCTGACTGAATCATTTTGCAGTTAAGTCCCTTTGGAACTTGAAAACGTTTCTTAAGATTTTGGGCATCTTAAGATTAATTTCACAAACTATCATCCAAATTCTGCCAGCATTACCTATTTATCCTTTCTCCCAGTTTCAGGACAATTTGATGAAATGTGGGAGTTTAAGGCGGACTAACCCACATACATACCTCTAGGTATATACAAACATTAATCATCATCATCATTCATTTATTCACTATAGGACACAATGGACACTTAGTTTCGTTAATATAACAGTTTTAGTAGCAGCTGTACATAAGCCTTGTCAATTATGAGAAAATATTTCTTCAGGTAAAAATAATCAAATTGTATCTATAATAGATAAGTAATTGTTGTTGTAAAATAATGTAATAAATAATTTGCGAAATAAAAAGAATGTCGAAGTTAATAAAAATAATAATAATAATAACAATTGATTATTTAAACGGCTGTAGAGAGGTTGTCATGAAATAAACATTGTAAAGAAATATAAAATGAATACAATTCAATTTAATTCATTCATGCCGATTGCGTACAATGCCAAGTCGTCTAAATAGAATTAGAAATCTTCACTACCTCGTTTAATTTCTAGATTTTGTGTGGGTTATCAGTTGTGTCACGTTATATCTACTATCATCGAAATTAAAATGCTCTCCAGAAGATCTCAATTTTACCAGCCATACAAATGGATTACAGAAATTCTATTTGTTTTTTCAGATATGAAGAAACATCTCTCGCAAACTCAATATGCCGAACCAACGACAAACTTTGTCTAGGCGGTTTTCCTCGCTTGTATCATCTCATCAAACAACTTCTCAGTGAGAAACCAGACGCGATACTCCTTAATGCAGGGGACAATTTCCAGGGGACTTACTGGTACACCGCCCTGAAGGGCTCCCTGACAGATACGTTCTTGAATATGCTGCCTCATGATGCACATGTAAGTGACTAGAGCAGGAATGGCGAATCTTTATGGATCAATGTGCAATGTGTAACGTGTTTCATTATATTTTATTATATCATCAATAACTTATATTGCATATTTAATTTAAGTTTATTCATTTCTATCCATAAGTATTATATATGTATCTAATATTATTATTATATTATAGATCAAATTTTAAATAGCTTTAGTTTATTATATATACTTAAGTTTTTTTTTAGCACGCCAACCACCTTTTTCTACCATAAAAGGGTAACTGGTAGAAAAAGTTTTTAGCTTTAAGTTATGCTTTTGTACATAAATTTAAGTTTTTGTGCAGTAAATAATTAAATATCAATAGTTTTAGCAGCGCACGACAAATTTTATAGGCAAATATTTAATACCTTGGGCATAGATATTATAATACAATACTATACTAGTACCTCGGGTTAAATTCTTTGTTCCCCTTTGTAAATCAAATGCGTATGAGATTGAACATCCCCGTCTCGGGCGACGGGCGCAACAGAGTATGACTTGGGCAGAGGTGACGCAACATCAGACGGGCCTTCAACTCGGCGCATCACCTAGGTCACATAAATAAAATCTTGTTCCTAATCTACCTAATTAGGAACAACATTATTTTTTTATATATTATACTTAATACCTAATTATTTTTTTATATGTTCAAGGGCATCGGCAACCATGAATTCGACGACGGCCCACTACCCCTGGCAAAGTTCCTATCGGATCTGAATGCACCAGTTCTGGCCGCTAACTTGGATTCCTCGAAAGAACCGGCGTTGCAAGGCCTCTATCAGCCTTCGGTCGTTGTGGAGAGACATGGAAGGAAGATAGGGATCATTGGGTTGATTACTGAGGATCTTAGTGTAAGTTCCGTATTGAGGCTATGGGCTTGGTTTACGAAGGCTAATTACTTTGGAAAACCGGCTTATTGCAATTCAGCGCACTTTTTACATACTCATAAGCCTGCATTATTCCCTGTAGGTAGCATAGACTAACAGAAACGTAAGATAAACACCCAAGACCCGAAACAAACTTTATGTTCATCACACAATGTTGCCTCGGTCGGGAATAAACAAGCGACCTCTCATTTTTTTAAAAATGCACGATTCCTACTAAGCTGAGTCGTACACTAATTGTTATTTTATTATTTAAGAGATAACAAAAATATGTTAAAGACGTTAGCAAATTCTTCTATTCCAGGTATTTTTGGACCTTGGGAAGGTGAACATAACTGATCCGAGCGAAGCGACGCGACGCGAAGCAGTTGCTTTGAAGGAAAAAGGAGTAGATATCATTATTGTTTTGTCTCACTGCGGTCTGGGAGTCGACAAGTAAGTAAAGCCGTAAAACGCTTCTAATGTTCCCTGCAGGATTTTTTTGTGTTAACTGTTATTAAGTGGTTTCCTCCGCTCATAACAGCAGCAAGACGTCTTTCCGACAACCGAAGTATTGTAAAACTTAAGTTGTATCCCGTTGCACCGGTCACCCGTGACGGGGGTGTAAGTCTCATGCACCTGTGATTTCACCGGCACCCACACCCACCGGACGCAATACAATTACTTCACTGCTCGCTGGGCTTAGAGTCAATGCTTCTTCTATATACTTCTACTATCATCATCTTCCTGCTCTTATCCCACACTAAGTGTGGTCGGCACAACATGTACTTTTCTTCCATTCCCTCTGTCAGACGTCATCTTAGTACTCACTCCTTTCTTACGCATATCATCTTTCACACAATCCATCCATCTTTTCTTTGGCCTACCTCTTGTCTTATATCTTTCCACATCCATATTTAAGACTTGTTTTGTAATATTCATTCCTCCGCATAATATGTCCTACTTCTGCTTTATAAAAAAATAATTGAGTTGAAATCTTTATAGGCAGTTGGCCCAAGACCATGGGTCGTACGTTGACATCATCGTAGGGGGACATACTCATTCCCTCCTCTGGAATGGAATAGCTCCGAGCGGTGAGAAAGTGGCTGGACCGTATCCCGTTTTCATCGAAACGAATGGCAAAAACAAGGTTGGTAGATTGGTATTTGACCACTGTAAAATAGAGGGATGTTACAAGTTAGAGTATCTCTGTCCCAGCCTCTAATGTTCCCACTGCAGGGACACCGGCCTACTCTCGATAATTGAGAGTGAATGGGCTTTGATCTACCACAGTAGTCCAATCCGGATTGGTAGATGTCACATGTCTACGAATTTATGGTTCTAAGACATGCCGGTTTCCTCACGATGTTTTCCGTTTTGAGAACGTGGTATTGCGCACATAAATTTTTCAAGTGAAAAAACTCATTGGTTCTCCTGTGGGTTTGAACCAGCGACCTTCAGATTGAAAGTCGGCGTTTATGCCCCTGGGCCACCACGCTCTACAAATTAGAGTATATTATATAAAACACAAAAATTGTTTCTACTATGTCCGATGCACTAGGATTTCCTGTAGCGCAGGTGGCATGGACATACACAGAAACACAAGACAAGCACCCAAGACCCGAGAACAAACTTTACACTCATCACATAGTCTAGTCGGCCGGGAATCGAGCCCGGGACTCTTCGTTTCTAAGACAGTGATACTAAGCTAAGTCGTTTTTGTACACAGAAAACATTTTTTCGGCAACAATGGTCAGAAAGTGGTGGTCCCACGCAAGCGGTTAAATCTATTATCACTTCCCAGGTATTGATAGTCCAGAGTTCATCTTACACGAAGTATGTAGGAAACATGACCGTTTACTTCGACAGTCATGGAGATTACATGAAGCATGAAGGAGACGCCATCTTCCTTAACAGATCCATCCCTGAAGGTGAGATGCCACGGTCTCGAATAGAAAACTGTCCTAGTTATTTTTTTACGTACCTAATTTTACTTAACGAGCTAACGGATCACTTGATGTGAAGTGGTTAACGCCGCCCAAAATAACAGCAAAACGGCTCAGGTCCTTCCCTATAAAGCCACATCGCCTTGCGTGGGAATAATGTCTATGTTCACGTGCCTGTATTTTCGTGGTTATATTTAATTAGTTTGCTACATAGCACTATCCCAAAAATCCTAATTAGACGGCTCCTTGGCTTAGTTGATAGTAGCCTTGCCTTTGAAGCGAGAGGTCCCGGGTTCGATTCCCGGCCGGCGCACACTTTTTGTGGTGAGCATGAAGTGTGTCCATGCCATCTGCGACACAGGGAATAGTGCAAAGGTGTGAGTGTGTTAACGTTGTTTTGATTTAATTTCATAAATCACAAGCTGCGCTAACATTGTCCTTTCGTTCTCTGGTTCTTCAGCTCGTTCCACGTCTTGTCTTTGTAATTTTTTTTTACTATTAATAAAATGCTTCTGGCTCTGAATATTCTTGTAACTTGTAACCTACCAAGAAGGTTGTCAAGAGTTTGTTACCTACTGTTGTCTGTTACCTGCCCATGCAGGGGCGGCCCGCCCATACGGCGAACGGAGCAGTCGCTCCAGGCGCCAAATCCTAGGGGGCGCCAAAATGGTATATAATATTATTAGGAGCAAACAGAAGAGGCGCCAAAATTGGATCTCGCTCCATTCTAAAATTTACTTCGGGCCGGCGCTTGTCATTGTTGGGGGTCGCTTACCACCGGGTGGGCCCACAGCTCGTTTAGTCACTTATTTACATTAAAAAAGTAAATATACGTGTTATTCATTTCAGATTTAGAAGTAAAGCGTTTACTGGAGCCTTATGCCGTTCGCGTCCACAAGGCCGAATCTGAAGCAGTGGGCGAAAACCTTAACTCTCTTAACTTTGCGGATTGTGTTTTGGGCGAATGCGTTCTTGGGGATCTGCTCGCGGATTCTACAGTAGACTACGTAAGCCATACACACGATACTGTTCATTTTTTTTTTAACTTTTACGCACTCATACACTAGGATTCCCTGTGTCGCAGATGGCATGGACAAACACAGAAACACAAGACAAACACCCAAGACCCGAGAACAAACTTCATGCTCACCACACAAAGTATGCCCCGGCCGGGAATCGAACCCGGGACCCCTCGCTTCGAAGGCAGGGCTACTACCAACTAAGCCACGGAGCCGTCTAAATTCGTAATTTATTTATTTTTATAAGGGCAACATTTTAGAATTCCAAATCGTTACATCTTAGAATAGACAAAAAACAAATGATAAAGAAAAGAATAAAATAGTAAAAAATAAATAAATAAAAGAATAGAATAAACACAAATAAAACAGACTAAGCAAACATACGGAGAGCGTGGTGGTCCAGGGACACAGACGCCGACTTTCAATCTGAAGGTCGCTGGTTCAAATCCACACGTGCACCAATGGGTTTTTTCACTTGAAAAATGTATGTGCGCAATACCACGTTCTCGAAACGGTGACGGAAAACATCGTGAGGAAACCGGCATGTCTTAGAACCAAAAATTCGATGATATGTGATATCTACCAATCCGGATTGGGCTCCCGTGGTAGATTAGAGCCCATTCACTCTCAATTATCGAGAGTAGGCCGGTGTCCCTGCAGTGGGAACATTAGAGGCTGGTACGGTAAGCAAACATAAAAAAATATATCAGTATCTTACAAGAGAGAATAGAAAATAGAAACATGATAGAAGTATATTAAAAATAAAAATAATTTAAAAAATAAATACAACACAACCTTCTACTTAAAATCTAACTGCTCACAATATCTTATGCATAATGAACTTAGAGCCGGTAATTAAAGTCAAATTAAATCAGGATTATCAGAAACCGGCCAAATACGAGTCTGACTCGCACTTGGCCGGTTTTTTGAAATAAAATCTGATTCTTAGCCGTGGCTATTATCTGTACCTTTGGTTGTTTTTACAACTTAAAACAAAGATTAACCTTGTAAACTTACAATTTCTAATAGCAGAGTAAATTGGTAGAGTCAACAAAAAAAACTGTATAGTGAAAGATTTTGTATTTCTTGGATTTTTTTTTATGATGCTTTTCTGTTACAGGCCAAGATTCATAAGGACCCTGAGATAGAATATATGGCTTTTATTCAAGGAGCTAGCATAAGATCTAATATTGAAAAAGGAAGTACGAACGCACACATTTTCCAATAAGTATAGAGAGATTGAAAAAAAAAGTGCTCGCCAGTTGCTCGCGTCTGTAGGTACCCTCAGAATCCCTACACGTACCTCCTGGGTGGTGCTAAAGGAGCATAAAAAGTAGCAGTAGAACTTAAGCAAAGTTCACCCGGGATATTGTCTCCACACCTGGTAATCTGCCGTCAAGCAGTGGTGCACTTGCATTGCTGTTCCGTTGGAAGGGTATGGGTGCCGGTGAAGTCTCGAAATTACAGGCGCATGAGACGTATCATCCCCGTCTCGGGTGACGGGCGCAACGGGGTGCGACTTGAGTCTTCTCATACTTCGGTCGAGGACCTAAGTCGTATTGCGGTTGTTATGGGAGGAGGTAACCACTTAACATCATGTGGCTCGTCCCGTCACTTTAATTACAATTATTTTATATTTATACGTTGTGTTTCCAAAATTCTTTGCAATTAAAATCATTTAATAAGAAAAGATAAGATAATTTATTAATAACTAGCAGCCCGTCCCGGCTTCCCCCGTGCGAAGCCAGAATAGTGACATAACTACAATAGTTGGACATATGCTACTGCGGAGTTTTTTGTAGACATTATGATGTTCTTCAATATTGTTGTACATTATTTTGTTCTATCGCTAATAGTTTCGGCAGCGCATTCGACGAAAGACATTTTAAGATTCATTTTTCTACACCTTCGGTTACATTGTTCAAATTTTACCAAGGATCCCTAATTTTTTTCAAAATGAAATGTAGCCTATGTCAAATTGGAAGAATGTAGCATTCTATTGGTGAAAGAATTTTTTAAATCGGCCCAGTACTTTTTGAGCCTATTCATTACAAACATACAAATATAGGTACAAATCTTTCCTCTTTATAATATTAGTGTAGATTAATAATATGTCATAATTACTCCCTTACTCAATTACTCCCTTAAGACGTGAGCAAATGGACTCTCCGTTCATCTGCTCACGTATGCAGATCGGTACCCTTAGTTGTCCCACTAGGGGGTGCTAAAAGCAACTAAAAGCAGTAGAACTTGAGAATTTCGTCCGAAGAAGTCCACATCGGGCAATGTGCCGCTAAGCAGATCACTCTCATTATTGTGTTCTGGTGGAAGGCAGGTTTCACAGGCGCATATTACATCTTCATCTCGTTATATGATATTTGTTTCTGTGTAGCTCTGCCTTCTGTGCTGTATGAATGAATGAATGAATGAATGAACACTTTATTGTACACCATAAAATTTACATAATATTCATATAAATATACTTAGATTTAGTACAATGGGCGGTCTTATCGCTGAAAGCGATTTCTTCCAGACAACCTTAGGATGGAGTTTTATCATGTGTTGCTTCATAGGACGGCGGTATACATACACAGACTATACTAGTGGAGAATAAAGGAAAAATATTGTATGATATATGGGTTCGATCCCACTCCGGACAAAAATTTGTGTGACGAACAGAAATGTTTGTTCTGTGTCTGGGTGTTAATATGTATTATACATATAGAAAGAAAATTTTTACTCTCGCAAACTGTGTACAAAAATTAACAATACATTGAAATTAATAAATATAATAATAAAATAACACTTAAAAAAGAAAAAGGTTATACCTTGGCGGATCGCTGCCGCATACATGTGCTGGGTAAATAGGAGACCCAGCGCTGATTTTCGGCATTAGCCTTAGGGAACATGTATTTACAAAATAATACCTTTTGTATGAATCGGTTTTGTATGAATATTTTTTGTATGAATTAGTCACAGACGTTGTAAACACCATTGTGAGGAGGCAACGCTTACTATTCTTTATTCAGCGGAGTTTTTGTAAAAATAAATTATTTTCAGCAATAACTAAAGGCGTGATTTTCGAATTGCTACCTTATTACGACCACATACAGTACTTTGAGTTGGAAGGAAAACTCGTCAGGGAGGCTCTTGAGATGAGTGTCACCAATGCTACATCTTTGAAGCCCTTTTCTGGACCTTGGATGTTGCAGGTTTCCGGTAAGGTGACAGAAAAACCGGCCAAGTGCGAGTCGGACTCGCGTACTAATGGTTCCGTACCATTATCTGTAATAAAACGGCAAAAAAAATTATGTCTGTTGTATGTTAGCCTCACATAAATATTTATTTTATTTTGTCACGGTGGAACGAACCAATGATAGCGTGAACTAAAATACAAGTGGCGCCATCTAGTTTCATCATATGGAACTAAATAAAAATACGTTTTTGTATGAGAGGCCCCTTAAATAATTATTTTATTCTGTTTTTTTTTTTTTGTATTTGTTGTTATAGGGGCAACAGAAATAATAAATAATACATAATCCGTGAAAATTTCAACTCTCTAACTATCATGGATCATGAGATACAGCCTGGTCACAGACGGTCTGACAAACGGACCGACAGCGGAGTCTTAGTAGTAGGGTCCTGTTTCACCCTTTGTGTACGGAACCCTGAGCAATGAATGAATGAATAATTTAAATAATTATATTACCACCATATGTAAATATAATTATTTAAATTATCAAATTTGAAATGCATGGGACGAGTAACTTACCGTGTCGTTTGTTCCATGAATCAATTAATTCTAGAGCAGTAGTTTATACAGCAGAACTTAAATATTTATTTCGTTTTATGACAGTTTTTGTATCGGATTTCTTTCGCCAATTTTTTGTCTATGTATATACGAAATATCTAGAAATGTATATATGAATAGAAAGTAATCACTCGATACAGTGCTTCAACTTCAAATCAATATTAATATTATATTTTACATAACAAAAAAAAAATGTATTGACTAACAGATAACTGGATACCGATTACCTTAGCAATACTCTGGTCAAAAAATTTATAAAACAGATTAATATAAATATAACAATTTTGCAATAGTATCTTCAATCATCTGTTAATGGAATATAGTAACTGGCTAAAAATATTCACGCCATCCTTGGTGACTTCGATGCCATCTGCCATCTCAAGGCCATCTGCGTTCTTACTTGGTAGTAACCCTGCTTTCGAAGCGAGGGGTCCCGGGTTTCATCCCCGGCCAGGGCATACTTTGGGTGATGAGCATAAAGTTTGTTCTCGGGTCTTGGGTGTTTGTCCATGTCATCTGCGACACACGGAATACTAGTGCAGATGTGTGAGTGTGTAAACGTTATTTATTATATATTCGGAACTTAAATGCATTTTTCCTTTCAAATAGGCTTGCGAGTGACCTTCGACTTAACTAAACCAGAAGGACAACGTGTAAAATCAGTTTTCGTCGATGGTAAAGAGTCGAATATACCGCTAAAGGATGGAGAGATCTACCACTGTTTGGCTCCTCGCTTCTGGTTTGGGTTTCCGGTAAGTTTGACAACATAATCATACTATAGTTTTCCCCCAGACATGCATACCGTACTTAAGTTGTTTTTTTTTAATTGGAATGATTGTCCAGAGAGTGCGTTTAAACGCCCAATTATTACTCTTTGGATGATTAATTATCTTTTCAGTGATATAATGACTCGCCTCTACTATTTTAATAAAAAAAAAGACATAATTTAAAAACATAAATGTAATGTTATAAAAGTTTACTATAAATTACAATTTTGTTGACATTGTTAGCTGTTCCCCGCGATTAAGTCCCTAATTCTCCTTTCTTTTTCTTTAATAAAAGTAGCCTAAGTAGCTCTTCATAACATCAGCTATCTGCGAGTGAAATTCCCTTCAAAATAGATCCAGCCGTTTCGGAAATTATCCAAAACAAATAGACTTTATTTTTGTTTTCTGTGTAGAAAAAAAGAAAAATGTTTTATTTTGTTAAACGCTTTTATTTTGCCATAAACAGACACTACAATTATATTTATTTGCAGATTGTTGATTACCGTAACGTAACGGATTCTGAATTCAATTGTCCGTCCTTATAGTTTGTAATTTACACTGAGACGCATTTTCTTTTTTCAGATGTTTATGAACAAAGTGAATCCGATAAACATAGGCAGAGATTCGGATATACTAGAGGCGTATGTTAAGAGATACTCGCCTTTAAACATTACCACTGACGGACGAATATTGTTCAACTATGAGTTATAGTTATGTTTCCCTATCATTAAAGAATTTCAATGTCATGGACAGAGGATGTCAGTTTATTTATCATCAGATTTGGACTGTAGGCGATTAGATTACCACATGTCACGTCTACGTTCCCAAACTAGTGTTATTGAAGATTTTATGGATATACTACTCTGCTTCTTCAATAATGAGACCTGCCAACCTTTTCGATGAAAATGCGTGAATGTGTATGTGCCTATATGATGTCTACGTTATGTCAATGAAATATACTTGTTGCAAAAACTCATGCATTTTATTATATGTATTTGGCTAGTTATTAATAAACCGACTTTAAAGAAAGAGAAAATTAAGAACCCAATTTTTTGTTACGCGAAGTTTTGACAGATTTGTATGAACCTTTTTTATTTTGATAGGGTGTACCCCGAGGTCCCAAGAAATTTCATGAATGAGTTTCACCCTAGGGCCAAAAAGAAATGAGTGATGGATATATTAAAACAGTCCATTAAATCACACTTATATCATAAAGGCAAAAGTCTGTGTTTGTGTCTATGTTTGTTCCTCCATTACGCTCAAACGGCTCATCGGATTTGGAAGAAATTTGGTACCAGGATAGCTTATATCCTGGATTAACTCATAGGCTACCTTTGATTCCGGAAAAACGCGAGTAACACCGCGGAGCACAGCTAGTAATAAATAAATGTTTTATTACAAATGATAAGTAATCGGAAAATAAACGATTTGCATCTTTATATACAATCATCATTATGATTCATTATAAAATGGGCCGAGGGACTTGTTTTAGTAGTAAAGGCGATAAGAACAGTCAATACTCAATACTAATGAGTATTGAGTATTAACTTTTCTTATTCGCCTTATTCGGCCTTAGAAACACTACGGAACACTTGGTTGATAGATTGATAAAGCAACAATGATAATTGCTAAATAATAATATAATTAAATTAATATTCATGGACATTAAACACAGCGCCACCTAGCCCCAAGCTTAGTATAGCTATGGGAATCAGATTACTGATAGAATACCTTTATAGATGTATATTTTGTATGTAAATACTTACACGTTGTAAATATTAATACACAGATAGAACAAACATTTAAGTCCGCCACAAAAATGTTTGTCCTGAGTAGGAATGTCCCACGATATAGCGGAGAAGGTAGAGCTACTACTATCTGAACCGTGAGGCAGTCTTAGATAATGATCTAAGACTGCCTCACGCCTTTAAACCTCTGCCTTCTGCGCTCTCGTGGATTCGATTTCTGCCATCTACCTCTTCAATTAACACTGAATCGTGGAAGCGATCTACCTCTTCAATTAACACTGAGACAGAACAAAAAACTATCTTCACAACAATGTTTGTGCGGGGTAGGAATCGAATCCGCGATACAGCGCAGAAGGCAGAACTACTGCCAAATGAACCGTGAGGCAGTCTTAGGTTATTAATAAATAAATAATGATTCATGGACATATTTTACACAGCGCCATCTAGCCCCAAACTAAGCATAGCTTGTAATAGCTTGAACTAGATAGATAGATAATACTTTATTGCACACCAAACAGATAACAATAGCTTAAAACTAGAAATCTTAATTAATACAAAGGGCGGTCTTATCTGTATAAAGTGATCTCTTACAGACAACCTTTGGATGGACAAGAAGTATTACAAATATATTTGTATATGTATAACAACTACCTATTTATTATACAAATATGTACATAGATAGGCAAGCAAAGAATTTTGGCAACAAATTACAGCAAGACAATAATAAATACTAGATAACTGATAGAATACATATAGTATTTTTTTTTGTAAATACATGCATATAATACGTATGAACACCCAGACACAGAACAAACATTTCTGTTCGCACACAAATGCTTGTTCTTGGTGGGAATTGAATCCAGGATACAGCGCTGAAGGCAGAGCATCTACCAACTGAACCGTGAGGCAGTCTTAGGTTATTAGTTAGGTAATTTTCATTTCATACAAGGATAGTTGATAGTTGATCTGTCTCTTCATGCTTCAGTAGTCATTTGGCGTTGCCTCAAGCGGGGCGTATCGTGTCGAAACCAAACCAAAATATTGCAAAATGTTATTTAAGATTTTAAACGTAGTGTTGCTTTCTTTGATGTACAGTGCATGTGTCGACGCGTTCGCGTTTCCCTACGAAGGACTCTACAAATTGGATATAGTGCATTATAATGATTTTCACGCGAGGTACGTATACTTTTTATATATATTTTTTTACTTGGAATACGAGTATAATGCGCCGGCAATTTAGATTTCGCAATCCTTATCTATATACTATGATGTTCAAATTACTTTAATGCAATGCCGGCGTGTGGCAAATTGTTGATACCACTACATCACGTGGTTGAAACATATTGATTAAATTAATAAAAAGCAATGGAATTTGTTCATGTAATTTCTATGGGACCACCTCGGAGATAGGTACACCATATCAAAACATAAATGAATCATTCAAATCGGACCACGCTGAAACTTGCGAAGAAATCGAGTAATATACCGCTCAATTACGTACCTCCACCTTTATTTAAAGTAGGTTAACAAGAAGTAATAATAAACGCTTACACACTCATACCCCTGCATTGGACTTCCCTGTGTCCACACTGTTTGTGTCAGACAACACAAACACCTGAGACCCGAGAACAACCTTCACGCTCACCATAAAAAGTGTGTACCAGCCGGAAATCGAACCTGCGACCTCTCGTTTCGGAGGCAAGGCTGCTATTAACTATCGAAGTAGTCCTTATTGAGAATCATTTAATTAGACGTAATCATTTAGTCATTTAATTAGACGTAATTCTCAAGTAATGAAATACCAGCGATCACTTTTTGACTCACTAACATAATTGCTATCGATGGAATACCATTGAAACATTGTTACCTTTCAAATAGTTCAAAATATCTTTGACAGATATCATTGTATGGTAATCTATCTGGAATCAGTTAGTTGATTATAGAGTTCGGCACAATTTTGAATAAAGGAAGCGAGATAATGTCGAGTTAGGTTAAAATTATGAGTTGCAATTATGAAAAGCTATAGAGTCGGAATTAAAAAATATTTTTGTATATGATAGCCACATTCATAAGGCTATAGGCTATCTACGATTACGCTAAATTTCTTTAAGTTATATGCGGGTGTAACCGCTAGCTGAAAATAAAGTTGAAAAGTTACTAGAGTAAACATTTCATACTTTACAAAAAAAAATCTGATTTAACATAAATTTAATGTATAATAATGTAGAGGTATCGAAATGCGTCATAGCTTACAGAGTATTTTCATAAAAATAGAAATTAATGATTGCCTTTTATGAGTAAAAGATTATTTGCTTTATATATTACCTAAAGATAACATTATATGTAAATAATATTTGCACACATGGTATAGTATAATATAAAAAGGAATACATAATTATGCATATCAATTGATTCTGCATTAAATATCAGCAATATTAATATTGTGATTTTTTCAAATCTCACTCTCACTAAAGTGCTAGACGCGCCATTTAGAACTAATAAATACTGCACAGACAGACGAAAATGAAAAAAAAATACAGTTTTTCTTCAGTTCTTGGAGTGAAAGCCCTCCAAAAAATATTTTTTAAGTTTATCCTATGCACAGTCTGTTACAGTTTTATTATAAGTATAGATTTCGCGTATCTCGGTAAAGGCTCCAACGATTTAGATGAAATTTTGTGTTTAGATAGAGTTTTGCTGTTTAACTTTACTTGTATATTGGTATATCTTATAAAAAACGCCAATATTACAAAAAAAATCGAGCAAATCTCGGTCGCCCAGGTGCTAACAAAATATTTAAATGTATCAATACCACGTAATAAATAATACAATATATCGTTTATGTAGACATCGTGACTAACAGGATGATAGCATGCCACAACTATTTTCCATTACCTTTCTATTGTAGAAAATCAATTTGTGGGAATGATGTCACATTTTTGCGCCATAAGTATCAATTGTTCATTGAATACCTAGGTGTTTCATCGCCACCTCTTTACCCGACTGCGCGACACACGGGTAATCTCTTTATTGTTATTATTATAGACAATTAGCTGGCCGCCAGACGTCTTAATTGACAATTTGATAATTAACTGTCAAACGAAACACGAAGACAAAATACTTTAGAAAAAAAAAACACCTACAGTTTTCTTGAAGTTTCTTCAATACTTTTTCTTCTTAAGAACTCTTCGGACATCTACGAAAATGAAAAAAATAATATAGCCTGATTGGTTCCGCCGTTTTAGAGTTTTGCGCATACCAACACATTTACCTCAATACCATACTAGTAGAAAACAAACATTTTGATGTTTTTACAGGCATGTGTCACTAAGTGCATAAAGCATGAGATATTGTGAGCAGTTATATTTCAAGTAGAAGGTTAACTTGTTTGTATTTTATTGTTAAATAGTATACCTTTATATTGTAATATTTATGTTTCTATATTTTATTTTCATGTTCGCTTACTTTTTTAAGTTCAATTTTCTTACACTTCTTGTTTATTCTAAGATGTAACAATTTGGAATTAATTTTGTAATTATTATAATATTATACATTATTTATATATAACTGCATGTAAATAAATAACAAATAAAATTGAGCAATTCATTTCTATTTTTATACATAATTATGCCCTGGTATGGGCGTGGAAAGGTGTACAACAAGGCTGAAAATAGGTTTGAGATATAAAACTCGTGACTACATGACTCTGACTAAAGAATTACCTATATGTTATCAGCCTTTATTAGTTAGCCGACAAGCGAGAAAGGTAGATTTAAAGTCATTCTTTAATTGACCTTGATAGTCCAATCCGTTTGGTAGATGTCACAATTAATGTTCTTTCGTGTGTGGCCAACTCTGTTGCCCCAATTTTCAACCTGCCGACAGGCTTCATGGGTTATCGAGTAGTACAGATGGGATCGACATGTTGACGAGCGAAATGGTCTATTAAAATGCCACTAAACGGTTATCCATCCGTCTATTGACCGGGCGGATGGTTGTTGAACTCAATGATCTGTAGAGAAACATCAAAGCAAACTTCTTCACGAGTGGTTTTAAGAGGACATGTTGGTATTCCACGTCCGAAAATGAGAAGACAATGAAATTAATAAAAATCACCATGCCTTTTGTCCCAAACTTGGTCTCATGATTTCAGAAAAAACAAATTAAATAAGTAAAAAAATAATGAAATTACTGTTTATAAAGTTTAAACTAAGTCTAGCATCTCGTAGTCTCACTTATAGCCTTCTGAACAATCATAACATAGAATTAAAGCATATCATAGACCATTTACAAGCGAAGCTATTCGACGAGCGCTTCCTACTACAATAAAACAAATGAAGATACTCTGTTTATCTATTACTCAACTATCCAATTATTTTTTACCGATTTCCGGAAGAAGGTTATCAATTCGACTGTAATTATCCATACATATTAAGTCGCTCCCGCTCTTTGTACGCTTAGCTATCACCGGAACACAGAATCGCGAGTGCAACACTGCTTGGCAGTGGATTACCAGGTGTGGTGGCAGTACTACTCCGAACGTACTTGGACATCTATGGACGTGAGGAACATAGAATAAGAGAACCCAAGTGTGTGTGTGTGTGTGTGTAGTGTATATTTGATGTCTGATATAAAGATGATATAGTGATCGCAAATTGTTCTAAATGAGATAAATGCATTTATCTTGATCTCAATTGTTGATAAAGACCGCTTGATATTGTAGTGTACTTCTCTTTGATAAGTGTTTCCTTTGTGTTTATCTTGTGGGAGAATGCCGATGCTTTGCATACAGTTACATAGATAAATGTTATGTAAAACCGTGATAACAGCTATATTAATGCAATAAACTTTTTCTAGGCAGAGTATATTTTAAAGTACTTTCCTTTGTAAGGGGAAGTACTTTCCTTTCCATTTTAAATTATCTTAAGTAGGTACAATTACGGTGCAATATTAATCCTAGAATTAAACAACATATCGATAGAAACGTTTTCCAGCTTAAAATGCTTGTGAAAACTAACAAAAATATTTATATAAAATAAAAAAGTTATAATTGTTAACTTACATTGAAAAGTAAAGTTTTCAAAACTATATTTACACTTTTACAACATAAACTAACTAATCAATTAAAAAGTTATAAATAGCGTAGATAGATAGATAACGCTTTGTTGCACACCAAAAAGATAACAATAGCTTAAAAATAGAAATCTTAACTAATAAAAAGGTGACATAATGGGCGGTCTTATCGCTATATTGCGATCTCTTACAGACAACCTTTGGAGGGACAAGAAGAAATAATCTACATTTGTAAGCAACAAAAGTTACCGTGCTAGCAGAAATAACAATAAAAGTTTCTGACACATTCAAAATTTGTTTCAGATTCGAAGAATCTTCCGTGGCCACCCCGGTTTGCCGATTCAACAACAACTCCTGTCTTGGCGGCTTTCCACGTCTCTACCACGAGATCCAAGTACTGCTTAAGGAGAAACCAGACGCCATTCTCCTGAATGCAGGGGACAGCTTCCAGGGTACCTTCTGGTATACGCTGTTGAAGTGGAATGTGACGCAGGAGTTCATGAACTTGCTGCCGCATGATGCCCACGTAAGTGATTTTGATTCAGACCCAGAATCGGAGTGAGTCTCTTGATAGGATCTAAATTCCTGTTACGTTTTCAAAATCAAATCCTTAAGCTAGAATATTATTTAGGCTGAAACTACAATAAATAAATTTTGAGTTGTATTTTAGTTATATACTTGTATGTTTAGTACAATGAGAGTATGATCTACTAAACATACAAGTATATAAATTTGGTGGTTCCATATAAATTTTATGGAAATAGGTGAAGCGGTTATTGATAAATCAATAAAAATCTAAAAATTGTATACATGGATGATATTTTCGTTTACTCCGAAACCTCGCTGTCTCATTGGAGCAGTGCATTTAGTTGGCCTACCTATAATATATGTAATAAAATAGTAGGCTCTTAAGGGTGAGAAGACGAAAAGACTTTCTCCCCTGGTATGAACAATACCACCTGAGACAGAGGGAATCCTAATCCATGGCGATGTGTCGAATGTGTATAAAAATCCAATGATTTTGGTGTATTAATTATACTTAAGTAGATCTTATAGTGACACCGCCTCCCCTTTTTCTTTGTTAAAATCGTGTCCATCCAAAGGTTGCTTGGAAGAGATCGCTCTTAGCGATAAGGCCACCCATTGTGCCACCAATTATATGTTCTTTTTTATTTGTTTTTTCTGTACAATTTATGGTGTGAACAATAAAGAGTACATCTATCTATCTATCTATTTCAGGCTATTGGAAATCACGAATTCGACGACGGGCCCGAAGGTCTGGTGCCTTATCTCAAAGCTTTAAATGCACCGGTCGTTGCAGCCAACATGGACTCTTCAGACGAGCCATCCCTTCAAGGTCTGTTTCAGCCACACGTTGTTGTGGAGAGAAATCGTCGGAAAATTGGTATCATTGGCCTCATCACTCCGGATACCCAGGTAAGAAATCCATGTTCAAGGTATTACTCTTTAATAGTAAATAATATAATTTTATACATATTTGTGACCTGTAGTTACCACTGCCCAAAAACAACAACAAGATAACAGACATAAATCTACCCTAATAGCTTTAACAAAGAACTGTTGAAGTTACTGGTATCGGTATAGAATGGGCGAAGAACAAAGTCATAGGGAAGCAAAACGCGAGACGCATCTTTCCTATCATAACAGATAGTTTATTCAAGCGCAAAACTCATTGATGCACGTCTGGAATAGTGATTTGAATCCGCCGTCTGCACTCCTTGACCTCGTGATCTCGATCTTGACCTCGTGATCTGAAAGAGCTTAACAATACCAAGTATTTTATTAACTACTGACTGGCCTCACAGCTCAGTTGGCAGCAGTTCTGCCCTCTGCGCTGTCGGTCGTGTGTTTGATTCCCAAGCAGAACAAGCATTTGTGTGAAGAACATAGATGATCTGTTTTTTTTTGTATTGTTATTTCAAAAAGAAGACGGCGGTGTGTGAATAGTCCAACTACATTAATTTACTTTCGTTTGCCATAAATAGGAAGTGAATCACACATCAATACATATTATAAAGGCAAAAGTTTGTATTTATGTGTGTGCGTGTGTATGTATGTTTGTTCCTCCTACACGTTCAAACGGCTCAACGGATTTGAATGAAACTTGCTACCAGGTTATATCCTTGATTAACATATAGGCATCACAAGTAAATAAAGAAATTGCATAAATTGATATTAGTTATGATTTTTGTATATTCCAGACCCTTTCATCTCCTGGAAAGGTGAAATTCACAGACCCTGGGGAAGCAACGAGGAGGGAAGCCGAACTATTGACGAAAGAGGGCGTTGACATCATCATACTTCTGTCTCATTGTGGACTCGATATTGACAAGTGGGCAATTTATTTAATTTATGACAGTTTTACTTTTTTTGTCGGTTCAGTACTGGACGCTTAAAAGTATTCACCCCACTGCAGGATAACTGCCTTCGAAGCGAAGGAACCCGGGTTCGAATCCAGGCCGATACTTTGTCTGATGAAGTTTTTTCTCGAATCTCGGGTGTTTGTCTTATGTTCTTGTTTGTCCATGCCATCTGCGATACAGGGAATCATAGTGCCCCCTGCACTATGACTGTAACAAGACAGGTGGGCTTTCAGCTCGTTCCATAACTTTTGTTTAAAGTTACAATTGTTCTAAGACTAGTACAATAAGATATAACCTTATCTACCCACTTTGAATTGTTAATATACATTGTAAAGCCGATCGCAATCTTCCAATCTTACGCTGTAGATAAGAGATCTCTTACAATACAAGGTCCTATCAAATCGTTTCATCTTATGTAGCTAATCTATCACATCCTGCCGACTACTCAACAATGGACATAGTTCAACGATTTGGTGTCTTGTTCTCTGTACCTATTACAGTGTACACTTAGTAGTTCCGCAAATTGCCAGCTATTATTCCACTGGACACATGTTTATTCTTGACAACCGAGAGTGAACAGGCTTTATAATATCCTTACAGCTCAGTTTGTAGTAAATCCTTTCTCACACAATCAATATGTAATCTGTAATCTTGTTACAGTAGTTCAACTTACTAAGCGTAGTTAGTTTGATTTTGTTCTATGCAGTGTGAAATGCAAGTATATTTTTTTATTCAACGGAAATAATGATTATTGACTTTGAATAATGATATTCAAATAATGATTTTTGAATTTTGTCCATGAATATGAATATTATGAATATTATTTTTTTTTTTTAGAACTTTGGCGCGCGACTACGGAGAAAACATTGACATAATTGTGGGGGGGCACTCGCATTCCTTGTTATGGAATGGCGACACCCCTTCAGGGGAGGAAGCTGTAGGACCCTATCCCGTGTTTGTGGAGACTGCTGCTGATATTAACCACGAGGTAAGCGCTGTAACTAGCGTTTAAGTGCTCTACCTACATAAACGAACTGCAGGTAAACTTTTAGAATTGCATGGCAAAGAACATTATTTATTATTAATTAACTTAATTGCCTTTCATACAGAAATAAATTAGTCTAAAAATGTACATAAACGCGAGCGAAGCCGAGGGAAAAAGAAATTATTTATAATACATAGCGAAGCTTGTTTCTCCCTGAACAGATAGTGTATAATGAAACTTTCACCTACAAACGATGTTCAACAAACAAATGATTCCTTTCACCGAAAGTGAATGTAAGAGATGATACATAGTTATAAATTGGGAAAATGTTAATTTTTAATGTTTTAACGTTAACACACTCATACCTCTGCACTAGGATTCCCTGTGTCGCAGATGGCATTGACATACACAGAGACACAAGAAAAACACCAAAGACCCGAGAACAAACTTCATGTTCACCACACAAAGTGTACCCCGGCCGGGAATCGAGCCCGGGACCACTCGCTTCGAAGGCAGGGCTACTACCAACTAAGCCACGGAGCCGTCTAAGACTGCTCCGCGTAGCGTAAGCGGTAAAACCCTGCATTCGATACAAGAGGTTTGATGAATGGACGGGTGCCAATTTATTCTTGTGTTATAAATTTTACCCTAGGTGTTAAGTGGTTACCGACGCCTATAAATAACGTCATACACACGTGTTAAAAACCCAAGTGGCATCATATTGCGCCCGTAACTCTAAGATGGGGAGGATACGTTTCGCGCTTCTGTAAATTCATTGACGATCATAAATTTGGTTCTTAATATTGTGAATCTGAGTTTGTTGAAGCCACCTGCGACACAAGGAAGCCTGGGATATAAATTACTATTTTTTATACGCATAATTTTTTTTATTTTTAGGTTTTGATCGTCCAAGCTTCAGCCTTCACTAAGTACATGGGAAATCTATCAGTGTACTTCGACTACAAAGGGGATTATGTAAAATGGGAGGGAAATGCCATTTTCCTCAATCGATCAATTGAAGAAGGTAGACTTATAACTTGCAAATATATTGAATTTTTTTTTTTTTTTATTATAGAAAAATGTTCAACATTAATATAGCATGGAGTAATCTAGTTCCCATAGTTGCTTAGTTTGGGGCTAGATGGCGCTGTGTGAAAAGTCTATGGATATTTATTTATTTACACATACTAGGATTCCTTTGTCCCATGGATGCACGCACAAACATAAATGATTTGTTTCTTCTTTATGTGAAAGTTTGACGAGTTGAGCTGAAGGTTGATCTGAGGTTAAGTGGTTACCTCCGCCCATAACAACAGCAATACGACTTCGGTCCTACCCGAACAGAGTATGATTAGACCCAAGTCGCTCCCCGTTGCGCCCGTCACGCGAGACGGGGATGATATGTCTCATGCGCATGTGATTTCATCGGCATCCACACCCTTCCACTGGAACACATCAATAAGTGCACCACTGCTTGGCAGCATATTACTAAGTGTAAGCAGTACTTCTCCAGGAGAACTTTGCACCAGTTCTACTTTTTATTACTCATTTAGCACCACCCAGGGGGTACTTGCAGGGATTCCAAGGGAGCAGCAACTGGAAGAAGTAACTGGACCCCTTTCTTTTGTTTTTTACAAGCGAATTATATGTTATATATAATTATATAATAATTAACAAATTATCTGTCGCAGATGAAGATATTAAAAAGAAATTAGAACCATACGCAGTATTCGTCCACGAAGCTGAAAATAAAGTCGTTGGTGAAACAGAAACTACCCTAAGGTTTGAGGACTGCGTATTCGGAGAATGCGCTTTAGGGGACTTGCTGGTCGAAAGTATGGTTGAATACGTAAGTATACTTAGTGGAATTACATGCGCATGTAACATCCTCCTCTTTGAGTGACGGGTTCAGTGCTGACTTGGGAATTCTCATACTTGAGTTGGGAGGGCCGGAGTCTTTCAGTTGTTGTTTAGCGGTAACCACTTAAGAGTGGGCCATATCAGCGCTTCAAGTCACATTTCGTGTTTAAAATAAGTTGTTGACAGGGATAGCATTAATGGATAACGCTCACGCGCGAGCGGGTCAGAGTTGGGTAGTTTAAATAGTTATTATTAACCAAAAATCATCTTGAGATTCCGCAAGGATCCCGAGATCCATACCATAGCTTTTTAAAATGACTATTTTTCATGAAAAATATGATAGAGATTTTTTTTCACTAATCGTGTTTTTTTTATAAAAAATCATAGTAAAAATTATAAAGTTTATTTAGTTATTAGCAATAGATTTCAAACGCAACTGGATACTTTAGTTCTGTATAGGTTTTAAGAGCCAATTTCAGCTACTATTAACTCTTAACGTCAAATTAACCTACATAAGTTAGTAAGTTTTCAGCAATCCTTATTTATGTAGTAGTTTAAAGATATGCATAGAAAATCAGCCAGTAATTGATTTTGTGCTTTTTTTAATAATTCTCTATTGCAGGCCAAAGAAAATTTCAATTCAAGTCTACACTACCTAGCGTTCATACAAAGAGGGGACATCAAATCTACTATTTTAGCCGGAAGTAAGTTTAAGTTTAACTAGACTTCTTACTGAGTACCCTTTCTCACGTAATGTCGCGAGCAACCAGCGCCGAATTAACCACGTAGCAAGAGCAGCAGTTGCTACGGGCCCCGTGTAAAAGAGGACCCCGCGTATCCAAACGCCCACCTCCGCCTGAGCGAAATTTCTTTAAGTAAAAAAAAAAAAAAAAAAAAATTGATAATTGAGAGTGAATGGGCTCTGATCTATTATGGGAGTCCAATCCGGATTGGTAGATGTCACATGTCGTCCAATTTTTGGTTCTAAGACATGCCGGTTTCCTCACGATGATTTCCGTCTCCGTTTTGAGAACGTGGTATTGCGCACATACATTTTTTCAAGTGAAAAAACTCATTGGTACTCGAGTGGGTTTGAACCAGCGACCTTCAGATGAAAGTCGGCGTCTGTGCCCCTGGGCCACCACGCTCTCAATCCGCTAGTCTTTAATAATCGGCTGATAATATTTTTTCAGATATCACAGAGGGTACGATTTATGAGCTACTGCCCTATAAGGATAAAGTCTTTGTGTTAGAGCTTCTTGGCATGTACGTGATTGAAGCTCTGGAGAGGAGCGTCAGCGATGCTTGGGCATATAACCCTTTCAAAGGACCGTGGCTGCTGCAAGTTGCAGGTATAGAACCCAACTAAGCAGGAGCAGTAGAACTTGTGCCAAGTTCGTCTGGAGAGATACTGCCACCTAACTGGAACCTGCCAAGCAGTAGTGCTCGCGTTACTGTGTTCCGGTAGAAGGGTGCGGGTGCCGGTAAAATCACATGTGCATGAGACGTGTTTTTATTCTTGCTTTATTTATTTATTTAAAAATAAACATAACTTTACGGAATAGTATTCCAGTGCGTTAAATTTTTGAAAATATTTATAATATAAAATATTTATATAAATAAGTACTTATATTTACACTATAAGATCACTATAAGATTGTCATCCCCGTCTCGGGTGATGGACGCAGCAAGATGAATGCAACTAAGTAAGATCCACATCTTATACTGAATAGTATTACTGTTTTCATGGGCGGACTAGACTAGTGTGAGCAACTGGACTGAACTGGATTTACTTGCTGATAATGTAGCTTTCCGTGGGAATATGGAGATAAAATATAGGTTATGTTACTCGCTTTCCATTGGTGTAAGAATATTTAAAATCGGTTTAGTGGTTTAGGCGAGACAGCGTAACAAACAAATAAAATCCCTTTCACATTTATAATATAATTAGTTAGCATAAGGATATATAGATAACAATTTTTTCACAGGTCTACAAGTAACATACAATGTATCACAACCAGAAGGCAGTAGAATCACGGCAGTGTACATCGGTGACGTCGGTTCCACTACGCCATTGGAGCCCAATACGTACTACACAGTGGTTATGCCTAACTTCTTAGCCGATGGAGGCGATGGATTCATTGTGAGTTTTCTTGTATGTAACCTATTAAAAAAGGCTTTCGAAACTTTATACTTTTGAGGTTTCTTCGCCTATTGTGTACCAGTTTGGATGGTTTTCTTTTATTTTATAAAGTTTGCCTCCAACTCAACAATAACAATTAAGACTAGCTAAAATATGAAAACTGACTGTAATTTGACATATCTGTGTGCATGTAATGTGCTTAAGGAGTTCCTGTGAGACCTTATATGTTTATTTGTGTGTGTAAAATTTGACGTGCCCAAATGACACTTGCGATCTAAAGGAATAAATTAGTTTTGAGTTTGAGTTTGAAGGCAGGGCTACTACAAATTAGCCACGGAGCCGTCGAATCGAAATCAAAATCAACCAAAAAGTGCTTGTATTTATTTTCGTGTTTAATAATGGCCTCACTCTATGAGCCAGTTTTTTAATGAACTTGAAATAGCGGACCATGATTGATTGGAAGAGCGTTATATATTTTTATAGCTGTATAAAAATGATTCTTGTGAAATAGATCAACAAGACGGAGTCAAATCCTAAAGACATTTATGTGAATCAACTTATGCCTTTACTTTTCTTTTTTTTTTATGTGGATGCGTGACGGAACAGGGTGAGGGCCCACCTGATGGTAAGTGGTGACCCTCGCCCATGACAACAGTAATACGCGCGACTCAGTATGAGATCCAAATCTCTACTGAGCCACATTTATCCTTGGCGGCAGATTCCAGATATGGTGGCAGTACCTATCCGGACGAACTTGGCACAAGTTCTACTGCTACTTTTGGTTGCTCCTTTAGCACCACCCAGGGGGTCAATTTTATATTTATGTATAGCACTTCATCATATAAAAATAAAATGTGATTATAAATCTTTTTGCAGATGTTCAAAGACAACAGAAGGGACTTGGCAACTATAGGTCGAGACACAGAGGCTGTGGAAGCATATATCAGAAATAATTCACCTTTGAACGTGACCGTTGATGGAAGAATCACTATTAACAGTTGACGATAATAATAGATTTTATGTAGATTTTATTATGATTAATTATTCTATTTATAAACAAGTTTTATAAAAAAAATAATTTAGACAACAATAGTTTTTTATGTAACGTAAGTGTCAGGACTAGGTGAAGGCCCACCTGATGATAAGTGGTTACATCCGTCCATAGCAATAGCAATACGACTTAGGTCCTCCATGACCGTAGTATGAAAAGATCCAAGTCGCACCTTGTTGCCCGTCACCCGAGATGGAGATGTTACGTTTCATGCGCATGTGATTTCACCGGCACCCACACTCTTTCACCGGAACACATCAATACGAGCACTACTGCTTGGCGGCAGATTCCAGGCATGGTGGCAGCGTGGTGGCAGTAAGATCCAAACCTTATACTGAGTCGCATTAGTGTTGTCATAGGTGGGGGTTGCCACTTACCACCGTACCTCAGCTCGTTCCGTCACTTAATCACATAAAAAGAAATATTGGGTGTGTGAATATGACTCCGCCCTTTCTCAACAGATGTCGTTTTTAGTATTGTTTACGTGTACTAATAAATGACCATACTTGTATTCGATAGTACTGAATGTCAGCTATCTAACGCATTTTATGATATTTGGTTGAAGTGTAAGCAACAATTGTTTTCACCTTTTCGAAAATGTCGGTTTTTATTCCAAATAAACGTCATTTGCGGGAAGTGTTATTACATTATTTTATTGCGAAGAAAACTGCAGCGGAAACTTATCGTTTGCTTGTGGAGATTTATGGTGAGCATGCTCCGTCTAATACAACTTGCAAGGAATGGTTTCGACGATTTCAAAATAACGATTTTAGTACTGAGGATAAAGAACATGGAAAACCACCAAAAAAATTTGAAGATGCTGAATTGGAAGCATTATTGGTGGAAGATTCTTGCCAAACTCAATCAGAATTAGCTGCAGCATTAAATGTTGATCGTTCAACTGTTGCAAAGCGTTTACAAATGATGGGAATGATTCAAAAAGCCGGTGACTGGGTTCCACATGATTTAAAAGAAAGAGACATGGAACGTCGGAAAACCATTTGTGAAATGCTGCTTCAAAGACAGCAAAGAAAAGGATTTTTGCATCGGATAGTCACAGGAGAAGAAAAATGGATACACTACGAAAATCCTAAACGCAAAAAAGCTTGGGTGAAACCAGGCGAACCAGGCCCATCACAGCCAAAAATAAATATTCACTGTGCCAAGGTCATGCTCTGTATTTGGTGGGATCAGAAAGGTATTGTATATTATGAGTTGCTCAAACCCTCTGAAACTATTAATGGAGAAGTTTACCGACGACAACTAATGCGTTTGAAGCGAGCCATAGAAGAAAAACGACCAGAATGGGTGAATAGACATAACAAATTAGTTCTTCAGCATGACAATGCCAAACCGCATACCGCAGAAGTCGTAAAAAGATATTTAGAGGGACAGGACTGGGAAGTGTTACCCCACCCGCCATATTCACCAGACATAGCTCCTTCGGATTACCACCTATTCCGGACGATGCAGACAGACCTTACTGGAGAAAAGTTTACTTCATGTGAAAGTATCAAAATTTGGATTGACAACTGGATAAGCTCAAAAGACCAGGACTTCTTCCAGCAAGGAATACGAAAACTACCTGAACGATGGGCGAAGGTTGTAGCTGCAGATGGAGCATACTTTCAATAATTTTTTTTTTTAATTTTGTAAGCGAACAAATGTGTTTTATTGTCAAAAAGGGGCGGAGTCATATTCACACACCCAATATATCAAAATTCTATCAATACCTTAGGATTGTTGCTGGCATTAATAGAGACCCTTAGAATCTCAGTTTGGGTGAAGTTTAGTTTTTGATTTTTTTGGTTAACAAAATGTGGATAATATTTCCGACATTTTGTTACAAGCAAAACGACAGCACAAAATCGGTCTCGAGTAAATAACAAAAAAGCCCTCCTAAGCCCGAGAACCTCGCTCTATTTCAAGGGCTAAATACGGGCATGTTTTGGCATTTTTCGAGGCAAAAACACAAAAAGTGCCATCAGGTAAATGGGGCAAGGAACCATGTTTCTAATGAACGTGGAGGCAGTCTATAGTCAAAATAGTTAGCTCACTTCGAATTGATGTTCGGATATCCGTACCAGCCTATAATGTTCCCACAGGGACACCGGCCTACTCTCGATAATGGAGAGTGAATGGGCTCTGATTTACCACGGCAGCCCAATCCGGATTGGTAGATCTCACATGTCGCCGAATTTTAGGTTCTAAGACATTCCGGTTTCCTCACGATGTTTTTCGTCCCGTTTCGAGAACATGGTATTGCGCGCATACATTTTTCAAGTGAATAATCTCATTGGTGCACGTGTGGGTTTGAACCAGCGACCTTCAGATTGAAAGTCGGCGTCTGTGTCAAACAGACAATTCAATTTTATTTTATTGTTTAGTACTATCTATATGAGTAACCCAGCTGTTCTGTTCAGAGCTTGTTGGGTAATTTTTGCGGGTGCTCATTCATATTTCACACTTTTCGTACCTACTCTTCAGGATTGTTGTCACAAAAAATCGTTTCCCACACAAAATCATAAATTCACGGATGTTGACGTGGATATGTTAGAAATAACTTTTATTATCCAGGTAGAATGTGTAGCTGTTTTTCTTTAGACTTTCGGGATGCGCTGCACTGTATTTTTTTTCTGCTAAGCTATCTATGGTGGTACCGAATCTGTTTTATGAATAACACACACACACACACACACTTACAGTGTGAGTACGCTCGACGGCTCCGTGGCTTAGTTGGTAGTAGCCCTGCCTTCGAAGCAAGGGGTCCCGGGTTCGATTCCCGGCCGGCGCACACTTTGTGTGGTGAGCATGAAGTTTGTTCTCGGGTCTTGGGTGTTTGTCTTGTGTTTCTGTGTTTGTCCATGCCATCTGCGACACAGGGAATCCTAGTGCAGAGGTATGAGTGTGTTAACGTTGTTTCGTTGTCGTTATGGCCTCGGCCTAGGATGTCAGACGCCAACTAAAGGTCGCTGGTTTAAACCCAAACGTGCACCAATGAGTTTTTCATTGAACAAAATTACGTGCGCAATGTCACGTTCTCGAATCATTCTCGCAATGTCGCGGTAAAGGAAAACATGAGGAAACCGGCATGTTCTAGAATATTCGGCTTCACAACAAACTTCTGTAAAGATTTCAGCAGATTACTACGATCAAGAAAAGCAAACAAACAAACGTGTGGCTTTGGCATTCCGTGCATTAGTCTTGTTAACTCGACAGTACCTCAACGGATTCGATTTTTTTTGTTTTCTTTGCGTCATCTCTAGGGTTTTTGACGAAAATAGAAAATTAGCAAAAACAGTCCACTTCATAATTTGGTAGTCCATGTTGCTCGCGTCTATAGATGAATGTGCTCTATGGTCTATTAGATCGGGGAATCCATGCTGCCTTAATCTTTTGTATTTTATTTCTCGACTAATGGGTAGAACCCTTTGCACCCCTTTGCACCCTGCTGCTGGCGCCCATATAGATGAGTACCCAAAGTAACAGTAGAATATATCCATGGTTCATCTGAAGTACTGCCACCACACCCGGTAATCCGCCGCCAAGCAACGGTGCACTCGCATTAATGTGATGCGGTGGAACGGTGTGTGTGCCGGTGAAATTACAGACGCAACCCCATCTCAGAACAACAGGTGCAACGCGACGCTACTTGGGTCTTCTCATACATATTTTGCTAATTATAGGTAACAGTATTCACTTTACATAAGGAGGGTCGTTAGTTGGTCCCGTAACATGAAAAAATTCTTAGGTATGAAAGTTTCTGAAACTTATATAAAGGCTATAAATTATTCTCGCCTGAATCTGTGCATGAATTTTTTGCAAACAACGGCTGGTACGTAGGTACGTAGGTACGTAATTTTGATACTCTTTCTCATATCTCTGTGCAATTGCAACAGAATTCATTGTTTTAACAGCCCAAGAGACGAAACCTCGCGAAATGAGAACAATTTGTGCTAATGGTGTATGAATTTTGTATGAGGATTGCATTGCAGCCGTCATGAGGTTGCAAAAATGTTCAGATATAAAAGATTGTTTTCAAGCTTACTTCGCTTCGTCAGTTGTAGGTAAATATTTCGAAATATAGCATCCACCATTTGTGAAATACCAATTATAGAAACAACACGTTTGTGACGGCTCCGTAGCTAAGCTGGTTCGATTCCCGGCCGGGCCGCACTTTGTGTGTATTTACAGAAAAGCTAAAGACCACACAAAGATACACTTTCGTATTAATTTCTAGAACATAAACATAAAGAGCAATCTACGAATTTTACAAAGAAATTCACAAAGGTGTCAAGGCAGACGCCATGACAGTTATGAGCTTTTTGGCGGGAAATATAATAAACTAGCGGGCGTGTGCTATTACGCTAAAAAAATTAATACATGTTTTGCTTAATACATTGTTTTAGTGGTCTAATACCATCTTCTAAATCATTATAGCCTTTCTAATGAAACCAGTTTGGGGCACATCAGTTGGATGGTTTCAACATATAACGGACATAAGTATAAACAATTTTTTGAGTTTTATATATCAGGATAGTATGTAACCAAATGTAAATAGCTAATGTTTCCAAATGTAGGTAAAATTACAGGCACCGGAAGCGTAACGACGTCACCGTCTCAGAGTAACGGGTGCAACACGGTGCGACTCGAGTCTTCTCATACTTTGGTTGGGGAGGACCTAAGTTGGACCTAAGGTGTTGTTATGGGTGGAGGTAACCACTTAACATCACGTGGGCCTTCAGCTCGTCCAGTTACCATTTGTTACATAAAAAAATGTTGCGAGAAGATTTATGTAAGTTAAAAGTAAATTAATAAATAAAATAAATTTCAATTATTTGTACAATAGGAACTAGATAACCGATGTTCTTCTTTTTCTAAATACAAATTGTGATTTTACCGGCACCCACACCCTTCCACCGGATCACGAGTGCGAGTGCAGCCCTTCTTGGCGAAGCACTTTGAAACTGTCCAGTATTAGTAGTTTTAGACTCAGTTATGGAAGTACAATAATACTTACATTTTATGCAGATAAAGCTGCAATAAGAAGACTCGAGCTAAAAGCATCTGAGTAGGTAAATATATTGCTGTCTTTGTCGGGCTTTAGGGAAGTGCTATTTTAATGCAATATTTTATTTTATCTCCAAGTGTACGTTGAAAGGAGAGTAAAAGATAGGAAATCCGTAAGTAAATATTTTAAATCGAATCGTAGTTTGCCTTTCCACCAAATAGTTTAGCTAAGCTCCATATTTCACATAGTACATCAGCCTCTAGTGTCCCACTGCAGGCACGCCGGCCTATTCTCAATAATTGAGACTTGATTGGCTTTGATCTGCCACGGGAGCCCAATCTGGATTGATAGACGTCACACGTCTTCGAATTTTTGTTTCTAAGACATGTCGGTTTCCTCACGATGTTTTCCTTAACCGTTTCAAGAACGTAATTTGCGCATATACATATTTCAAATGAAAAACTTATTGGTGCTCGCGTGGGTTGAATCTATCATTATACATGAATCTATTATTAATTAAAACCACAGGTAACTAGTACGTACAGGTAAAATACTAGTTCTTGTCTGATGTCTTGTCGGACAAGAAATATTAATAATTTTATTCATAGCAAACATGGTACATAGCGTTCACATGTCTCAACAGAAACTGACATACAAATATTTATATTAAACGTAAAAATAAAACGTTAACACACTCATACCTCTGCACTAGGAATCCCTGTGTCGCAGATGGCTTGGACAAACATAAAAACACAAGACAAACACTCAAGGCCCGAGAAAAAACTTCATGCTCACCACACAAGGTGTGCCCCGGCCGGGAATCGAACCCGGGACCAATTGCTTCGAAGGTAGGGCTACTACCAACTAAGCCACGGAGAATTTACATACGAGTAACAATTGTCTTAACATAACATTAAACCATATCTCAAGATTTTTAAAACACAAGGACAAAAGATTATTATTAACCAAATTAATACCACGTTGGCGGCAGAGAACAACTGTACCGGAACCAAGACTCCTCGTTTCGAAGGCAGGGGCAAACTACGGAGCCTACAGAAGCTTCGGAGAAGCGGCGGCGAAAAAAATCCATTCTTTTTACGCCAGTTAAGTCTTTTTAAGTCATTTAAAATAAAATAGCTTTATGCCTCGTTTCAATCTTTAGTTATTTTAAATGTTATTACTGAGAGAGTTATATGATAATAAGTTCATGTCAGAACATTATCTAGAATCTAGGCTGACATTGTCTTGCCGCGGAAGAGTGATACCGTACCCGTAGCCCCAGCGTGAAGGCGTAGTGTAGGAACACCAAGGGGGTTTTAGTGTGTATTCCCCCAGCACTGCTATTTTGAGTAGTGTTGGGGGTGAGTCACACATAACCCCACGCCTCCCCAAGGCGTGGGGTATACGCAAAGTATTTCCCACTTGACAAAAAAAAAAAAAAAAAAAAAAAAAGGCTGACATTGTCTTGTACCCTTTGTGCGTCTTTCAGGCATCGTTTGATCAAATTTCTAGCAATTATTAGAGTAACTTTGAATACCAATCTTCAAAGTAAAAACTCTTTAATATATTTAATAATACAGGCCTAACGACATTAAGGGAATACAGACGACAGATTTAAGTTGGTTACTGATTATGAACGCCGACTTTAGTCGTTAGATGTATATTTACATACTTACATGCTTACACACCTCTGCAATAGGATTCCCCGTGTCGCAGATGGCATGTACAAAAATAGAAACACACCAAAAATACCCAAGACCCGAGAACAAACTTCATACTCACCACACATTGTGCCCCGGCCGAGAATCGAACTCGGGACCCCTCGCTTCGAAGGCAGGGTTACTACCAACTAAGCCACGGAGCCGTCTGATTTCATATCGACTTATCGCATAAAAAAGAGCTTAGATAATTGAGTAACAGGGCTTAATTGGTTACTTTGCGGATGTCCATATTCGGAGCCTTATGCTCACAGGTAGCTATAACTACTACCGCTCACTTATGAGTGGATACACAGCTCACTTATGAGTGGATACACAGATATCACGGAAAACTCAGCGCGCTCCACTATCAGGTCTTTTTTGCCACGGCCACCTCCGTGATTGAGGCCTAGACCTCTGTTATGTTACATTCTGCTAACATTGTCGACAAAACTTTTATTATCACTCTTTTAACACGCCCCTATATTTGCGGGACCACTATTTTTTAAGACCTTTGCCTATATTAAGTTCAGTGTATGCTGTGTTGGGAGTCCTTGTTAAATAAATAAATAAATAAACATAACTAATAATATATAATATAATACTATGTGATGCAATAAAAACAAAATACTTTTGTGGTATTGTACATCTGGATTACATGCATAAAATCGTGTTCTATCTTGGCAGACTATTATCCTGCCGACTAAAATCTATCGTCTGCGCTGGCTTTAAGTATGTTACTAAGAGCTATTGAATTACCTTCATTTTATTATAGTAAATTATTAATTTATAAAATATATTTTAATTATGGCTAAGTATGTGTTCAGTATTCAATGCAAAAGTAGCACTTAGCTTTTAAAATACAATATTTTTTTTTTTTTTAATTTAATAAAAGTTAGTTGTAGGGCTACCTGGTGTTAAGTGGTTGCTTCAGCCTATAACAACAGAAATACGACGATTGGGACGAAATAAGACCCAAATCGCACGCCGTTGCGCCAAGGTTTGGCTTGAAGTTAATTTGGTTTTGTCATAATTAGTCCAAAATTTGTATGACTTGCATGACACAATTGCTAAATACTTAGTCACGTTTTGCTTTCTCTTATGGCACTACGAGGTCATACAACAAAGCATCTAATACCAAAAAAGTTGTTAGCGCTTTAAGGTCAAAGACCTTTCAATTTTTTTTGCATTTTCAATAAATAGTTATTTGCGGTCAATCTAGTTGATAGCATCTTGATTGGCCGCAAATAACTACGGCCAATATAATATTAACGAGCGCGCAATTTAAAAAAACGTTCAGCTTTAATTGCTGTGATATCTCAACCTCATAAAATTCGCAAATGCTATTCTGTATTCTGGTGCACTATTTTAAACGTAAAACAATATCCGTATTGGAAATGTCATCAAAAGTTTATCCTAATGAGATCGAAACGAGAACGAAGCTAAATTGGAACAGCAATCAGAATTCTCAACAGCATATGTGAAATCTTGGTTGACCTTGCTTGACGTATGTTTTATTATACCTGTCAGTTATATTATATAGATAACTGTTTAGTTGAACCAAACCTGTACGATCATATTGACCTATCAGACGGTTCTTGATTACTAAATAATTTTAATTAAAAATGTATAAAGCTACGCTTTTTCGAGTGCTTTAATATACGAAAGCAATTCTGATATATCTAAACTTTTTTGTAAAATGTTTAATTCTAAGTGTGTGTTGATTGGTGTTGCAATTTATGTTTGTTTTACAAGTTCGGCAGTGTTACGAGATGGTCTCTTTCCATTGGATATAATTCATTATAATGATTTCCATGACAGGTATGATTATCGTAAATTAATTAATCTGGTAACACTGTTTACAAACTCGAGTTTTCTTGATCTACAGCTAAAGGTTGCGATTTTAAAATCCATTTGTTTCTTGAAATTGAAGCGACATTATTCGATTAATGATAACAATTTTGTGAATTATCACTTGTTTAACTAAAATTAAATATACCATATTCCAACAGATTCGAAGAAACTTCTCTGCTGAGACCAGTATGCCAGTCCAACGACTCAAGCTGCCTAGGTGGCTTCGCTCGCCTCTACTACGAAATCAAAGAACTTCGCAAGCAGAAACCAAACTCTCTTCTGCTCAATGCGGGAGATGTGTTTTTTGGTACCTACTGGTACGCGCTGATGAAATGGAACGTGGCACAGCGTTTCTTGAATATGTTGCCTCATGATGCTCATGTACGTTCAGATCCTCTCATCCACCAGTAGTAGCAGTAAATCTACCTCGATAGATACTGCCGTAGGAGAGTATCCTTAGAATCCCTACACGTATCCTCTGGGGAACTTACGCCAAGTTCGTCCGGAAAGGCACTGCGACTGCACCTGAAATCTGCGGTAAGCAGCAGTGCTTGCATTACTGTTCCTGTGAAATTACATGCGCATGAGACATTACATAACCGTCTCGGGTGGAGGACGCAGCAGGATCTGTTCAACTCATTCCAAGATCCAAGTCTTATTCTGAGTTGGATTGCTGTTGTCATGGGCGTGGGTAACTACTTACCACCAGGTTCTTACTACTTACAGCCTTCAGCTTGTTCCGTAACTTACTCGCATATAGAAACGTATATAATTGTTTTTTTTTTTTATTACTTCCAGGCCATCGGTAATCACGAGTTTGACGATGGAGTAGAGGGCCTAAAGTCGTACCTTGCTGCACTCCAGGGTCCTGTGGTCGTGGCTAATATAGATTCGAGCCAAGATCCTACTTTAGAAGGTTTATACTCTCCTTATACAGTGGTGGAGAGAAACGGGAGGAAGATAGGCATCGTTGGAGTTACAACAATGGATTTACCAGTAAGTACTTTTAGTTCAGGCTATAGGGAGAGCTACGTCGAGCAGCTAAGATAAACTGGTGCTGATGACTTTGTGAAGAGCATGTGGCAGAGCATGACCCAACTAATATTAAGTGGTTCCGTATCAGTCTCTAATATTTCCACAGCAGGGACCTGAAGTCCTTTGTTCCTTTTTGTACCACCCAGGAGGTACGTGTAGGGATTCAAAGGGTCAATAAAACTCACCTACGGTAACGGGGTATCCCCCAAATATAATTTCTTGAAGTCCTACAGTAGTTCACCACATTCCTATTTTCTGGTTGGAAGAAATGGGTGCCGGTGAAATTTTGGCCACATAAGAAGGTGGAACGCCACCATCACTTCTCAGAGCAATGACCTATGATAATGTTATATATATAATAATATAATATATTATAATAATAATAATCAATGCCCAGTTCCATAATGAAACGACCGGATGTCCATAGGTTGGGTGTGTGAATATGACTCCGCCCTTTCTCAACAGATGTCGTTTTTAGTATTGTTTACGTGTACTAATAAATGACCATACTTGTATTCGATAGTACTGAATGTCAGCTATCTAACGCATTTTATGATATTTGGTTGAAGTGTAAGCAACAATTGTTTTCACCTTTTCGAAAATGTCGGTTTTTATTCCAAATAAACGTCATTTGCGGGAAGTGTTATTACATTATTTTATTGCGAAGAAAACTGCAGCGGAAACTTATCGTTTGCTTGTGGAGATTTATGGTGAGCATGCTCCGTCTAATACAACTTGCAAGGAATGGTTTCGACGATTTCAAAATAACGATTTTAGTACTGAGGATAAAGAACATGGAAAACCACCAAAAAAATTTGAAGATGCTGAATTGGAAGCATTATTGGCGGAAGATTCTTGCCAAACTCAATCAGAATTAGCTGCAGCATTAAATGTTGATCGTTCAACTGTTGCAAAGCGTTTACAAATGATGGGAATGATTCAAAAAGCCGGTTACTGGGTTCCACATGATTTAAAAGAAAGAGACATGGAACGTCGGAAAACCATTTGTGAAATGCTGCTTCAAAGACAGCAAAGAAAAGGATTTTTGCATCGGATAGTCACAGGAGACGAAAAATGGATACACTACGAAAATCCTAAACGCAAAAAAGCTTGGGTGAAACCAGGCGAACCAGGCCCATCACAGCCAAAAATAAATATTCACTGTGCCAAGGTCATGCTCTGTATTTGTTGGGATCAGAAAGGTATTGTATATTATGAGTTGCTCAAACCCTCTGAAACTATTAATGGAGAAGTTTACCGACGACAACTAATGCGTTTGAAGCGAGCCATAGAAGAAAAACGACCAGAATGGGTGAATAGACATAACAAATTAGTTCTTCAGCATGACAATGCCAAACCGCATACCGCAGAAGTCGTAAAAAGATATTTAGAGGGACAGGACTGGGAAGTGTTACCCCACCCGCCATATTCACCAGACATAGCTCCTTCGGATTACCACCTATTCCGGACGATGCAGACAGACCTTACTGGAGAAAAGTTTACTTCATGTGAAAGTATCAAAATTTGGATTGACAACTGGATAAGCTCAAAAGACCAGGACTTCTTCCAGCAAGGAATACGAAAACTACCTGAACGATGGGCGAAGGTTGTAGCTGCAGATGGAGCATACTTTCAATAATTTTTTTTTTAATTTTGTAAGCGAACAAATGTGTTTTATTTTGACAAAAAGGGGCGGAGTCATATTCACACACCCATAGATAACAATAGAAACATTAGTACTTTTTTGTATGTGACCTAATTGAGCATTCGAACTGCCAGCTTACCTGATGTTAAGTGATTACTGCCACCCATAAACAACAGCGAAACTCTGGTCCTTCTCTTAAAGGATGGGAAGACTCAAGTCGCAGCGCATTACACCCGTCACAGATTAAGTCGTAATATGCTCGTGGCACGAGGCGGTTACAGATTAAGACAGAGTACATTTACATTAACGAGCCATAGAGCTAACGATAGATAGAAATTCCAAGTAAAACTAAACAAAATACAATATTTTGGGGTTTATTACGTTTTCGCAAGTCATAGAAGGAACAACAGTAGTTAGTCTTTTCTTTGAGTCAAATTTAAGAGATTAGATATGCGTTAGTTACCAGTAATCTTATTTATACCTTATACATACGGCTGGACCGATTTTGATGGGACTTTCATTGACAGATAGCTGATGTTATAAAAAGTAACGCTGCTAGTTCATCATACACTCGTTTTACCTATTTAAATTGATTATTTTGTTATTACAGCAACTATCGAACACTGGGAACTTAAAATTTTTGGACCCCATAAAAGCTGTGGAAGAAAATGTCCAAGTTTTAACAAAGAACGGTGTTGACATCATTGTGGTTTTGTCGCATTGCGGTCTCTATGTTGATCAGTGAGTACCTCACCAGTCTAATCTTTTCACTAAGGACACTGGCCTACTATCGACATGCGAGAGTGTGATTGAAACCTAATCAGGAAAGGCAGACGTCAAGTGATGAACTCATTAGTGCACGTGTGGGTTTGAACCAGTGACCTTCAGATTGAAAGTCGGCGTCTGTGCCCCTAGGCCACCACGCTCTCTGAAGACAGTCTCTGGTCAAAGTTTGACAGCAACGGCGCAACTGCGCTCGTCACCCGAGATAGGTAGGTGAAGTCTCAAACACCTGTGATCTCACATGCATTCAGATCTTTCCACCGGCCACTGCTATGCACCACTGCTTAGCGACGGATCACTAAGTGTGCAGGCAATACTCTTCCATGCGATTTGACATGCTATAGAAGACCAGACTATAGCTTTGAAATTAAAAGCGCGCCACATTACACCGTAGAAATCCTAAACCAGCGATATATCAAGATTATTATTTAAAGTAGACGGACTTACCGACGATTTAAATGCAAAGATAGTTCCAGCCAGCTTCTATATTTTCCAATAAAGTTGTCTATAAAGCGAAGTGCATGAACCGGGCACGCAGTGTCCCGATAAACTGATGAAATATTGAGAGATGGAAAATGTGATAGAAATATTTTGGTATCGTAAACCATATAGCCAGTTCCAATAGCCATGGAAATAAAGTGATATTACTTTATTTCCATGAGGTAGAAAATTTTAGTTCTTTCCTTTTTTTCTTTTCTTGTGAGTTAATTTCGTTTTTTTCAATACAAAACTAAAGGTAAGGTAGATTTGTAATACAAAACTAAAGTACAAAATTAACAAAACTACAAAATTAAGCAAGTATGTAATGCATACATGTGTATTGTTAATGTCTCATACTTGTTAAATTTGTCGTAAGTTGTATTTAGATGGGTTATCTAACTAGGTAGTTATTAAATAATAACTACATTATTTAAGCTCTCTTAAAACAAGCAGGTGTGTTTGCAAAGAATTAAATATTTGAGAAGTAGGAATTAAAAGTAGTATTATAATTCTATGTATCTTTTCTTTGATGCAAATAAATATTTTCTCTTTTTTTTCATTATTTCAATTCAATTCAATTCAATTTATTTCAGACTCATGTCCATATTGATATACAATATTACATAAATTATTATTCAAAACATTCGGATGGAACTAAATAAATTATCAAATTAAATTATAATTAAACATATTATGGAATTAAATTATACTTAATTAAATATATTATTAGAATTAGAAATAATAATTATTTCAAGTGTTGTTAGTTATCTGGTTCCATATTACAAGCTATGTTTAGTTTGACGCTGTGTGGAATGACTATGAATATTTATTTATTTATTTGTTATTTCAGAGAAATAGCCAAGAAGGCAGGTGAATACGTGGACTTGATCGTTGGTGGTCATACCCACAGTCTTTTATGGAACGGGCCGTCGCCGACCAAAGAGTTTGTAAATGGGCCCTACCCTGTAGTCGTTGAGAGCGAGTCAAACCCAGAACATAAGGTAAGAAAATGAATGAACTAAGAATAAAACAGTCATTAAAGAAAAAAAATAATACAAACCTTCGTATTCTATTCGGTTAATGAGTGTCAGGTCGCATTTGGTGACCAATGACTTCATGTGTATGATTGTCGGTCATCGAAAGCAAATCAAAGCCAGCAATCTATAGTAAACTGGGGTTTATTGCGAGCGTGAGCAAAAGTGTAATAATTACGAGGGGTTTCTTAGTATACAAAGATTATGAGTGATCCCGGTATAATCATTTTTACCATACAAGTTTTTTTTTATCTTATTTTTTATATTTAGAGGTCAATTAATACTGTATAATGTCTCAATCTTTTTTATTTTGGTTTTTAATCAAACATGAAACAACAAACGATGTTCTCGTATCAATCTAAAAACGTATTGATGATCATAAGATTCTTAAAATGTACTTTTTTTTTAAGTCTTCGTAATTAAGAATCATAATTTGCAAGAAAAAAGCGTAAGCGTATTACGTAAATCTGTAAAAAATGTCTTCCAATAAAGGATAAAGACAGCTTTGTTAATTTAGCTGAACAAAATAGACTTCTTCCGATTAAAAGTGATTTTTTTTAAGAAAGTCAGCGAAAAATCCTTTTCAAAGATCATCTTTGTAATTGGATAGGGCGACTCGATGTCTAATTGGCTCAATTGCAGGAAAAGAGAGCAGAGGGTCTGTTGATTTTACGCCTATTTCATATCTAAAGAAAAGCGCGGCGCGGCGCCTTTTTCAATGCCAAAATCTTAGCGACCTTGCGAACGTTGAAATAAAGTCCAAAGTTGTTAAAGTACTGCCTTCACTCCACGTAATCTGCCGCCAAGCAGTGATATATTGCTGTGTTCCGGTGGTGTGGGCGTGGGTGAAATAACAGACGGGATGTTACGTCTCATACGTAACACGCAGTCTCGGGTGACGGACGCAGTTTGGGTCTTCTCATACTAGGGTCGGGAAGGACCTAAGTCGTATTGCTGTTGATATGTGGAAGTAACCACTTAACATCAGATAACCCATCTGATGATCTTCAGCTTCACAGACAGAAAAATCTAATGTAATAAAAAAATTTTAGTAATCAAAGTAGGTTTTACCAAAACGTTAAAGGCTATATACTTGATGGGGTATATACTTGAATATGCTTTTCATGTGACCAAATTTTTAGGTGTAGGTACCATGACTTACTTTCATAATAATAAACTTTAGATATAAACCCTATCGCATGCAAATTACTTTATAAATTCTTCGAATTTCAAGATTATATTGATGATAAAGGTACCCTTTGTTGCTAGTTAGGCAGTTTAATAAACTGAACAAGAGGTTGATTTATTAGGTATTTGTAAAAAAATTCTAACTTTTAATAAATTTCATTTTTCACTTTACAAAATTTTTGCCCTGAACAAAGGTCTGAAGTTATTTGATTAATACAGTATTATCAGTTTCAGAGAAATCTGTCTGAACTTATTATATTATGTATGGCCTTGAGTCATGTCATGTCATGTCATGTATGTCGAACACCTACGATATACAGAAGCCAGACCTTATACCAACTGAGCTGTGAGGCCATGCAGATACCTATGTATGATTTTATTTTCAGATTTTGATCGTCCAAGCTTCCGCCTATACAAAATACCTTGGCAATATCACCGTGTACTTTGATGACCAAGGCGAGATGGTATCTTACGATGCTGGGCCAGTATTCTTGAACAGATCCATACCAGAAGGTACTAAAATATTATAAAACTAACTTTTGCCCGTGTCTTCGCACGCGTTAATGTAGATTTCATGTGTAAAATTTTAAAACGAAGTCAAAGTCAAAATACTTTATTTTATTTATTACTAGCTGACCCGGCCACGCGTTGCTGTGGCTAACGTTTTTGTCATATGATAATATTGCGATCATAAATTGAGAAGTGAGCTATCCTATCTTTCAAGTTGGATCAAACGGCACACGGTGTACAAATTTGATTAAAATCGGTTAAGAAGTTTAGGAGTCCATCGCGGACAAACATCATGACACGTAATTTATATATATTAAGATTATTATTTTATTTCCGAAACTGTGAGATGTACAATTTTAATTTTAATTTTAATCTATGGATCTTTGTCTGACTCAAAAAATGAATTTGGTTGGTAAAGAACAAGAAAAAAAACCCTAATTTGAGTATTATTCTCTTTTCACGCGACACACTTTTGCATAACAAACAAACTCATATTTGCATTTATAATATAATACTAGCTAGGATTAATATACCCATCAGTTGACTTTTTGTAGGATATCTGCCAAAATAACACATATTCTGTGAAAGTTTTGTTGTTATGGCTTACAATGATTCAAAATATGTCTAACCCTTTATAAGTATGACAGAAAGCAGATGTTGTAGGCTGCCTTTATGGTAACATAAACGCTCAACATATTTGTTAAATGTGAATCTTCGATACTCGTTTTGGCAACTTACTAATGCTTATAAAAATCCGGCAGAAAGGAACATTTTGTTGTAGAAATTTACGTTTTTAATAATGCTATATCTTATTTCAGACCAAGAAGTAAAGGCTCTTCTTCGGCCATACAAGAAAAAAATTAAAAACTTAGTTAATGAGGTGGTGGGGTACTCAAATGATGACATGAACCTCAAGAAATGCGGAAGCCAGGAGTGTGCGCTTGGAAACCTTATTGCTGATGCATTTCTAAACAGCGTAAGTGTACTAGTTCGTCTTCTGCAATGTCTCCCTCAACATTTTCACTCTTAATACCAGTTTTAACCAGTATGTGCCGGTGTACACTTGACGAGAGTAGGATAGTACCCTAACAGTAGGATACAGGCTGATATGGAAGAATAAACATAAAATTTCAGCTCACACAACCTCTTGAGGTGCAGTTCCTTCATTTTGTCACATACCAACACGTGATTGTTTATTAAAATAACTGTGCTAAAATTGATTTCCTTTCAGACAAAAGAAGCTTATTCATCTGAACTTCCAAACGTCGTTATTTTTTTACGAAATATGATGAAAGGACCACTATCTAAAGGCAGTAAGTTAATAAATTAAAACAAATAACGTAAAATACGGTGGACGAAGCCTTTGGTGTGCGACTCCGAATCAAATATCCTTTTCATCATAAAATAAATGCAATGGTAAAATATCTTTGGCCCATCCTCATAAGGGTGAATGTATTATATATATATATATATATTATGTGAATGAGTGACGGAACGAGTTTAGGGCCCACCTGATGGTAAGTGGTGCGTGCGACTCAGTATGAGATCCTAATCTTTACTGAGTGAAATTCCTGCACTATGGGTGACTTAATGCGAGCTACCAGAGGGGCCACTGACGTAGCGAATTTTTGGGCAAATGCTATATAAAGGTTTATTTTATTGACACGAAAGAAGAAGACTGAGTCGCATTCATCCTGCTGCGTCCATCACCCGAGACGGGGATGATACGTCTCATGCGCATGTGATTTCACCAGCACACCCTTCCACCGGAACACAGTAATGCAACCACTAGCGCTTGGCGGCAGATTTCAGATGTGGTGGCAGTACCTCTCTGGACGAACTTGGCACAAGTTCTACTGCTACTAAGAAAAACTATATAAATATTTTCCTTCCAGATATCACTCGCGGGATGATAATAAACATATCTCCGTTCTCCAACAAGTTAGTCACTATTACGTTAGCTGGCAGATATTTGTTGGCAGCATTGAACCAATGTCTGACTCTTTGGATAACCGAGCCTCTCTATCTGCCTTGGATGCCCCATGTGGCTGGTAAACCAACTTGAATCATATGTCTTCTTAGGTTGTGCAATTGGCAGCATGTTTGGGGAAGAACTGTTATCATTAGTTATGTTGCTCGCGTCCGTAAATAAGTTCCCTCAGAGTCTATACACCTATAGAGGTCCACCAGGAGCAACCCTGGAAACACCTCATCAGTTCATTTTGCTTGCGTCCGTAATTGAGTATCCTTAGGTTGTACACCTGGGTGGTAGCAGCAACCTAAAGTAGCAGTAGAACTTGTGCAAGATGGTTTGGAGAAAAACTGCCACCACACCTGAAAATAACTCGCCACTGCATGGGTGCGGTGCGAGTGCAGCATTGCTTGAGTGCACTCGCACTGCTGTGTTCCAGTGGAAAAATATGGGTAACGGTGAAATCGCAGAGATGTTGCATTCTCGCGTTAGAAAGACTGGTGCATAGAAGAGGAATGGAGAAGTTTTTATTGTTTATGTGCTGAATTAACAACCATCTATTACAATATCCAGTGGATTCAAACTCAATCTCTCTCAAACATCTCAAACATTTATTTCTTTAGAAATCTTCACTTGATAACGAAAAACAAAGAGCAAAAGTATTGCAGTCAGCAATATTTCATTACAAGGGGAAGGTGGACTCATGCTTGTCATGTGTCCAATCGGTTAGATTTGGATAGCTTTTTTTATAGGTCTGTGGATGGAGGACACTCCCAATGTTTTCATGCTACTCCCACAGCTAAGAACGAAAAGTAAGTTGCAAAGTATCATCGTTTTTTACGATTACTACGTCAGTCACTTGTTTTAGGTATGCAACTGTCCATCAATACTACTTCTCGAAGAGTTACATCGGTGTTTGTGGACCATGATGATGGTCGCCATCCTTTGGACATGGATAAGAAGTATCAGCTGACAGTGCCTGAGTTCTTGTACCAGGGTGGAGATAATTTTTGTGTAAGTTTTGGAGGCTCTAAATTGCTCTCGTCCGTAGGTGAATACCCTGAGTCCCTACTCTTACTCCCTGGGTGGTGCTAAAGCAGCAACCTAAAGTAGCCAATTTTGCCAAGGAGAACTTGTGCCAAATTTGTCTGGAGTAGTACTGCCACCACACCTGGTAATTTGCTGCCAAGCAGTGGTGGACTCGCATAACTGTGTTGCGGTGAAAGGGTGTGCGTGCCGGTGAAATCACAAGCGCATGAGACGTTACACCCCATCTCGGGTGACGGCATCTAACACGATACGTCGATTTATTATTGTAATGGGCGGAGGTAACCACATTATATCAGATGGGCCTTTATCTCGTACTGTCACTATCGATAGACAATTTTTATGAATGACTTATTATTTTGATATAATATATTTGATACTAATTTATAGATTTTAATTAGATTAGTACACTTTATTTGGACTAGGAAATACATGGTATGGTAATAAAACATGACAATAATGTCAGTAGAGTCCTCTAGTGTTTACCTTTACGGTTTATAAACATTGGATAATAACAACAGAAAATCATTATACTGAACTTCACAAAGGAGATTAAATTTCTTGATTAAGAATTCTTGATTAATTTCTTGATTCTTGATTATGACCAAAACAAATTTCAGCATGGCAATACTTATGATAAGTCAACATAATATCATTATTTGTTCATTGTTTATTAACAATGTCATTATTATGTCATTATTTATTAACAATGTCATTATTATGTCATTATTTGTTCATTGTTTATTAACAATGTGATTATTTGTTCATTGTTTATTAACAATGTCATTATTATGTCATTATTTGTTCATTGTTTATTAACAATGTGATTATTTGTTCATTGTTTATTAACAATGTGATTATTTGTTCATTGTTTATTAACAATGTCATTATTTGTTCATTGTTTATTAACGATGGCATAATTTGGTCATGATTGCGTAATTTGGTTATGATTGATGATTGCGTAGTTGTTCATTACATATCATCTAAACTAAGCTACTAACGGTATATTTTTTTTCAGATGCTTAAGAATAGTCGGGACCCAAAAATCGTGGGTCTGGATTCTGAATTGCTGGAGAAGTATGTTAGGAAAATGTCTCCATTAACAGCGTATTTAGATAACAGACTTATTATCAAGTAAAGTTATTGAAACCAATTTATATTTAATTTTGTATGAAAGGTCAGCTATGCATCGGTTTTGCCTCTGGTTTTGCAAATGTACATGTTGTACAAGTGAAGCCGAATTCCCTGTGACCACTTTCCATCAGGTCGTCGGCACCCTCTTAAATTTAATCACCAACCAGTGTACTAATATTGTGTTGCATTGTTATTTTTGTATTAAATAAAATATTTTCTTTTTTAAGTGTAACTTGTAAGTGTGGAAATTGCGACACATTATTTTACTCCTCCTTACTTCCTCTCCTGTTTTGTGTTTCATTGTTATTTTGTTCCAAATAAACGTATTATTATTATACAAATATAACAGACTAATTAAAAAAAAATCTGAAAAGCCGGTTTCAATTCTCGCCGTACCATTTAAAAATGAAACACCATAATCGGTCTACAATGAAAAAGTCACAGGAAAGAAAAAAACAAAAACAGATCAACTTAACTTAGTCGGTAATTAGTAGCATTTCGTTTTAATATCTTTAAACGATTTTAAAAATAAGGAGGTTCTCGCAAAACCAAATAAAAAAAAAATGTATATTTTAACGCGATTTCATCGCCAATTGTGTCGTCGCAAATGTTATAGCGTGTATCTCCGAGGTGGTCACATTATAAAAAAATCATGAGGAAAATCCACCCCTAAATACCAATTGATGCTATGACAGATGCACGCACACGCACTCAGCTCCAGAGAGCTGATGGCTGCAAACGCACACACTCAGACATCAGAAATGACACATTCATGGATATGTAATTGTCCTGGGTGAAACTTACGCCGCAAAGGCTGAGTTACTACCAAATAAGCTGTGAAACCAGTCAGCTAGGATACCTTTACCTTTTTATACAAAAACCCTAAAACATTCACATTTATATTCTATGCTTACATTTGTTTTTATGTTATCTGTGGAAAACTTTTGAGACGAAGCATTATAACCACTTAAAATGCACTCTAAGTAAAGACATTCTTACAAGTACATAGTACCTTAATATAAAACTTTTCAATATCCAAGTTGTATTTAAACTATTATGCTAAATTTATTACCACGATACAAAGTTCGCTGACAGTTATCCATGCAAACTTTAGCTAAATGTATTTCATAAAACTCATTAAATTAATATATTTTATAGGACATTTTACAGAGCGTTATAAGCATATCTTTTACAGACTATGGTACCCAGATTACTGATGAAAGTATTATATTTTTTACTTTAAATGTATTGTACTAAAAATTTTTGTAAATATATATACATTAGCTGTGCCCCGCGGTTTCACCGGCGTTTTCCTAGTTTTTTTTTTCTTGAAAAAAAAAAAAACAGCCTTCCTCGATAAATGGACTACCCAACACTGAAAGAATCATTCAAATCGGACCAGTAGTTCCAGAGATTAGCGCGTTCAAACAAACAAACAAACTCTGCAGCTTTATAATATTAGTATAGATATCTACATACTATACATATTAACATCCAGACAGAACAAATGTTCGTCACACAATTTATTGTCCTGGGTGGGAATCGTTCTCACGGCCGCACAGAATATCAATAACGAAGAGACGATCGGTGCGGTAAATTTTTCAATGTACACAACTCTTTAAAAGCAGGACAGACAGATAAAAAGTTGTAGGTAGGTAATAGTTTCCTTTACCTTTATACTCATACTCATACTCATACTCAAACTCATTTATTGGAACCGTAGGAACCTCAGGATACACTTGGCTAAGTCAATTGACATCATAATTTAAAAACATAAACAGTTACAAAGTATACAGGTCATTTAAAAAAAAAAAAAAAATGATCGATGCTGCTGTAAAGGGGCATTGTCAAGTTTACCTTACTTATAAATAAATTTGTGACCTTAAAAATATCATTTTCAGTATGTGAAACTACCGGCAAACGAGTTTTAATCACAACACAAAGCAATTTTGGATCCTGGCACCCGGGCACGTCACCATTCAACTTTAACATCTTTGTGACTCGCAGAACAATAATAATAGAGAGTGCCGAGGTATGAACACGGCACAAGTGGTTGTGGTTCCCTAAACAACACGAATTCGGAAAAATCGCAGCAGCCATAGAGCTCGGGCGAAGTTTCATTAGTTATTCTTTACAGATCATTTAAGTTTAGTAACTCTTGGCTCGGTCAGTAGTTGCATTTGAACAGAGCGTTTCTGTGCTTCGGAAGGCACCTTCAGATGTCCGTTTTGCTTTAATATTCGATAAGTTATTGATGAAAAAGCTTTTCATCAATGTTTTTTTATGACGTTATCACGTAAAATTATCGTCCGTAAACCGAATTTACAGAACCAATTTTTTTAGATTTGTCTTTTTTTTTATTTTTTGCATTGATCCCCAGCAATACGAATCCCTGGTGTCTGTAACTTAAGTCAACAAATTTCTAGGTTCATCAAGTGAGCCTGTTCACCTCTCATTACTCCCAGAGACTAGTTCAAAATTCCATTTACTGTGTAATGTAGTGAACAACGCTCACTAAATTAATTTCCTATCAGCTTGCAGCTAAATTATCTTGGCAACTTTAATAGGGCTCCATTTGAGGGGGAATGCTTTTACTTAGGCAATAAAAAACAATCTGAATACAATATGGTATTGAAAACTAAAACTAAAAACTGTAAGAATGTAATGAAAAAGCTTTTTCATCAATGTTTTCTTATGACGTTATCACGTAAAATTATCATCCGTAAACCGAATTTACAGAACCAATTTTTTTAGATTTGATTTTTTTTGGATTTTTTGCACTGGACCCCAGCAATACGATTCCCTGGTGTCTGTAACTTAAGTCGTATAAACAGTCAACAAATGTCTAGGTTCATCAAGTGAGCCTGTTCACCTCTCATTACTCCCAGAGACTAGTTCAAAATTCCATTTACTGTGTAATGTAGTGAACAACGCTCACTAAATTAATTTCCTATCAGCTTGCAGCTAAATTATCTTGGCAACTTTAATAGGGCTCCATTTGAGGGGGAATGTTTTTACTTAGGCAATAAAAAAAACAATCTCAATACGATATGGTATTGAAAACTAAAAGTAAGAACTGTAAGAATGTAATTAAAATTAAGCCGGAAGTTGAATTCACACTTAAGAATCAAAAAAAACATCCGACTTTAGTTGTAGTACTAGTATAGTATTATTATATCTGTGGTTGTAATTAGTATTTTAAAAAAATTGCATCTTTTAAGGAAGTTATGATTATCGACCTTTAATAGCAAGTAGTTTAAAAACTACAAAGTTTATATTAAACATTTAACAAACTAAAAACATTTTTTCTAGCCTTTTTCTATATACACGTGATATATTTTTAACTTTTGGTTACTACTTGGTGCAGAGTTATGAGTGTGTAAACGTTTATTTATTTATATACTTTTGACTTTGACTGTAGATGACCCAGTTTATATGTATAAAGTGGTACTCCGTCTAACTAAGGCTTTAGGTCCTTAGCTAATTGCGCACGTTCGGGGTTATAAGCCTTTAAAACTGAAAACTTGTTCTAACTAGTTCACTAACAGATGGGGCAGTTTATTCAATTTCGGAAACTTTGAATCCTTTTAGAAAATTAGAATTTATGGGGCGGGTGTGAGAGTACCCTGTTACATTTTGCAATAAATGACTAGGTTCATATAATCATTGGGTTGTTCTAGTCCACTGGGGGGACTGGCTAGTCCCACCCAGGACAATTTGTGTGACGAACGTAGATGATTACAGTAGCAGCAGATTTCCGTCACCGTTTCGAGGACGTGGTATAACGCACAAACATTTTTTCAAGTGAAAAAATTAATTGGTTCCCGTTTGGGTTTGGACCCGCGACCTTCAAATTGAAAGTCGTCTATGTCCCTGGCCACCACGCTCTCGCTCACGTAGATGTTTATATGTACGTATTTCGAAAAAGTACCTACTATATATTTAAGTAATCTATTAGCCTAACTTACGTAACACGCTCCAAGACACTGGGCGGGGGATGCCCCTATGACAATTCGCGGTTCAGTAAACAATATAATAGGAAAATCATAAGCTTAAACTTATCTTTGAAGATAAGTTTTCTCGATTTATCACCACACCACAGACAGCCTAAATAAATAAAGTCATGGACATTTCACGCAGCGCCATCTAGTGCCAAACTAAGCACAACTAGTATTATAACATACCTTCATATAAATTAACACCCAGACACAGAACAAACATCTATGTTTGTCGCGCAAATACTTGCCCTGCATGAAAATCGATCCCATGACCTGTACTGATACTGATTCTGATGGCCTCCTCGACGTATCCGCCGACGGCGAACCTTGCATCTATGGTTAGGTTTTTCGCAGATATGAGCGAATATGACTTGCTAGCCCAAATTTAGTTTTAATTGGACGCATAGAACAATTGTCCGGAAGAGTTGCAGGTGTAATTATAAACAGTTTTGGGTCTGGTTTTCTGCAGCTGACGTTTGACATCAAGGTTTTCGAGACGAGTTTTTCAAAGCGCACACATGATTCGTGTACGACTCTTCTCCAATCAACCCCTTGAAGACCTGTAGCGCAGTAGTCAGAGCTAATACCAACTGAACTGTGACGCCAGTCAATAAGATACAACTGACTGTTCAGAATTTGACGACCAGATGAAAAACTCAAACAATCGAATAATGCATTTTCAGTTTTTCCCAAATTCTGATTTTGACCGTGAATAGAGGCACAAAAAAAACAGTAATTGTATTATTTGTATTTATAACTGATGTAGTTGTGATGATGAATCTATGCATCCTAGGTAACTAGGTACGTGATTATGTTTGCTACAAAGACATTAGTCCAGACGTATGGAATGATTTGTCACCGCTGCTAGTCCAGAACCAGCAATATATTGTGTACTTATACCAATAAATGGTGCCTACATTAATCTAGGGCTCAAGCACAATTATAGGCACCTAGTGTTTGAGTGAGCATTGTTTTTAAGGTTCCAGTACCCAAAAACGTAAACCAGATTTGCAAGCCTTCTTAAAGTAAGTCTTTCTAAAAGAACTTTGTTTTTAAGCCTTCGCCTACCTGGATGTCCTAACTATCAACGGTTGTATCCTTTAAATTAAAATCCTTTTAATTATGTCATCATAGCTGATATAGTTTTTTTAATGATAATACGGATCCGACTTACTCAGTTTTATTTTAATTTTACGATGGTTTTGCCTCTAAGCAGAGGCCCTATTCACATGTACCTTTAAGATACAGGGAGTTTTTTTTTATATACGTGGACATTTTTACTAACTCCTTCTAGTCCGAAACTAATAATTTAATACTTATTTCAGACAATTAAACATTTTTGCATACATACAAATCTGTCATCTGCGAGCTATTTTGGCGACAAAAACTGTAAGAGTTACACGAACATAATGTATGGTTTTATTGATGGATCACCTATGATTTGAAGTATAATATCTACGCGGACAAAATCGCGGGTAAAAGCTAGTATTTTTATATATATGTTAGATATGAGAATTGCCGTCTGATAGCTCACAATATATCTTCAAGGAAGGAGTGAGAGGAAGCTGCGTGGGGCTTGTTGATTTGTCAAAGGTAACGGTTTGGTACGTGACTCGAACCGCCTGCAGCCAAATATACAGTCAACGTTTACATTATGTCAAAAGCACTCTCTGGTGGGTGCAAAAATTATAAACTTTTGAATTTGTTTACAGAATTTGATTATTTTCTTTTTTACAAGCTGTTTCCGTGAATGTGTCGGCGCGGAATTCAATATTTCTTTTTTTGGGCGTGACCTAAATTATTTATTTTTACTTTTTCTAAAGTAAAAATAGCTTATGTTACTCCTTATAACATCAGCTAGCTGGCATAAAAGTTCCGTCAAAATCAGTCCAGCCGTTTCGTAGATCAGCCGAAATCTTTTGTTCCGGATCTCCGAAACGACAGACAGATTGACAAAAATCATAGACATTGTGTTTTTGGTTTAAGTACCGTATATATTTACTTGATATTTTGTTAATGTCATATAATTACCTAAAAATTCCTGTATTTTATCTTCGGAATTAAGATATATAAAACTTAATATATTTATCAAAATGTCAATTCGTATCCATAGTTTAAAGGAAGGTGCTAGAAGCTGGGATACATAAATGTTTCTCTTCAGTCTCCCAAGGAACATATTAACTATAGAAATTTGTATCTACAGAAATTATTTAGATGTTATTTTGTTACCTACATAGGTTCATTGTTGTTAGTAGAAAAAACGGTGAAAATGCGTCCAAGGGTCCACTGGACGCATTTTCACCGTTTTTTTCAAGATGTATGGAAACCCAAGTAAACTAACCGCAGCAAACATTTCTCCAGCATGACTCTCACGTCTGTCTTCCAGGACTGTAGTACCCTTGACGTCACCGCGTTTAATCCAACCCTCGTAACCTTTATGAGAGAAATGCTCGATGTTTTCGCTTTGTGGAATAAGATTTTAAATAAAGGGGTTGCCGAGCTTTGCGTAGTCACACTTTGTTCATCAAAGGAGACTGCTGGATTTAACCTTTTGTACCACAATTTTGAACATAACGGTATTTACAATCTTACGGTGGGTAAAAATAGAGCCTTTGACCCTGAAAGCGATCGATATAAGATATTGGTATAGCACGCTATCTTTATGGTGATAGAACTTTTAGCGCCATCTATTTTTTGTTAGTAACAGGTTCTAGATAATATACCTGTGACACTAATATAGTACTATAATATCTGTGCCTGAGATGATATTGAAAGAACAGCTTTTCCCGGTATTCCGCTTATGATGTATATTTTACACTTTTGTTGTAAGTATATCACTTTTTAAATCATTTCTACATCGTTTTACATTTTCAAACCCTCCGCCCCAAAACACGTTATACTTACGTTCTAGTTTAAAAATTGTGAAATAAGATTTATACCTATAGGATATTTTAATCTTATTTTAAATTGAATTTGTGTTAATTTTGTGTTATTATAAATTATGAAATATTTTTTAAATAAACTTTTTGTATTTGAAAGGGTGGTTTCATAGAAATTTTAGGTAAAACTACGAAAGAAAAAAATATTCGTTAAAAGCATTCAAGTCAGTTTTAATCAATTTTAAAATCAGTCACTTGTTAGTTTCACGTGTCCACTTCTAAGAATTGAAGCAAAAAAAGCTTGTGCACTCAAGATTATTTGACCAAGAATTTTAAAAAGGCCTAGATCAATTGTAATTCATGAGGTGATAGGTCTTGGGGTGGCAGTCTCGTAAAATGCTGACCGCTCAGCCCTTACGTGGAATATAAAACACTCATAAAATTTTTATGTCTACTTCAAAAAGTGCTGAAAATATGGAGAAGCTTGTAGGGTTCTCTCAAGTAATTGAGTTAGGCTTGAAATAAAACATTTAACGTTTACACACGTTTACACACTAACACTCATACCTCTGCACTAGGATTCCCTGTGTCGCAGATGGCATGGACAAACACAGAAACACAAACCAAACAGCCAAGACCCGAGAACAAACTTCATGCTCACCACACAAAGTGTGGCCCGGCCAGGAATCGAACTCGGGACCCCTCGCTTCGAAGGCAGGGCTACTACCAACTAAGCCACAGTGTTATTATGTAATCTACACATTATGCTAAAAAATGCATTTTCGAAACCAGACGCATTGTCTCAGTGCTCTTTCTGTTGTTTATTTTTTAATATTTATTTGTGACGTAAATATATTTATATGTGTAATTATATATAATTTATTATCTATGTAATTAATTTTGTGGAGTAACATTCAATAGTATATAAGTACATATAGCATAAACACAAACACCTATAGTGTATTTAATTTCAAATTCAGGTAGTGCTTTATGTATGTAAATATAATAACAATAATGTTAATGTTAAATAATCGTCTGTTTGTAATGTCAAAATAAAATAAAATTTTATGTATATGTAATCCATAAAATTTTATTTTTAAACTTTTCATTCATTTGTAATATGTACCAGTAATTAATTATCTAAATTAATTATTAAAATCTAAATTTAAGTTAATTATCTAAATTGTTTAATCAATACCACCTGTACATACCGAGAAACTAATTGATTCAGTGCGTAGGAATAATAATTTATAATTATGCAAATAAGCTTGGAATAAAAGGACAAAACTGGCGTATTTTATTAATTTCCGCGTAATATATTTAGCAATTTTAATATTGGTAACCTTCACGCTACTTAGTTCCGTATACAACGGGTACAAACTTGTATAAAAATAATTACGCTTGTTATACGGGTAGATAGACGACGAAGACCTGTAAAATAATAAAAAAAAAAATTTATGTAAATAAACATGGATATATTGTACAGCGCCATCAAGCCCAAAACTAAGCATAGCTTATGCTTTACCAACCAGACTTACAATTAAAAAGAAGTAACAATTAAAAACATAAATAATAGTCAGTCTGTCTTTAGTTATATGTTCTTTTTTTATTGGTTTTTTCTCTACAATTTCTGGTGTGAACAATAAAGAGTTTATTTATCTATCTGTTTGTAAAAGTGTCGATTTCCGCGTGGATTCCCAGCCGAGATTCGAATCCGGGATAGTCTGTGAGATGAGTGGCCCGTGATAGAATGATCTCAAAATTAACCCCAAATCGATATAAGTCCCCTTACTTTATGCATCATCTTCCTGCCCTTATCCCACAAGTGGGGTCGGCACAACATCCGTCTGTCAGACGTCATCTCAGTATTCACTCCTTTCTTACGCCTATCATCTTTCACACAATCCATCCATCCTTACTTTATGCACCTGCCTAAAATTTTTGGCAAGCAATTTGAAGAACCATCGGTAGATAGATTTTTATCAGGTGTACGGAAATATAATAAGAACTTCAATGATTATTTTTGAAAATACATCACAATATTTATTATAAATATTTATTAATGGACATATCACACAACGCCAGACGTGGCCAGACTAAGCATAATGTATCTTATCAGTTATCTGGTTCCCAAAGAAATATCGGAACCAGATAACTGAATTTTATGATTGGTAAAATATTTGTATTGTATTTTTTTTATAAATACATTACTTATCTTACTTATATTATAAAGGCAAAAGGTGTGTGTGTATGTTTGTTCCCCCTTCACGCTCAACCGGCTCAACGAATTTGAATGAAAATCCCGGATCCCGGAAAACTGCGGAACACAGCGGGGCACAGTTAGTTATATATATTAACAGCGAGACACAGAACAAAACTCTATGTTTATCACACAAAGGCTTGTCCTGGGTGGGAATCGCACCCACGCCCTGCAGCGCAAAAGGCAGAGCTTCTACCAACTCAGCTGCAAGAAGTCAATAAGCCACTTCAACATGCCAATCCAAAGTTTAATTAACTAAGCAACCCCTATTAAGGTAAATAAACTAATTGAAACTCCTAATTAAAATTTAAGTGAAAACTTTGCTTACCAAAATTTTATCACAGTTTATTAAGTTGGCAACTCATCCGGGGCCCATAGGCGACGGAGTTGCCACCATTAAAATTTTAATTAGCTTTAAAGCTGTCTCACTGAACTATACAGAGTGTTTGGGAAATACGAGGGCGGGATATTCAGGAATAATGAACAACTTTTTTTAAAATATTTAGTAGAAACTTTAAATTCCTAGTATGCTATGATATTATTATTAAAATTACGGACGCGAGCTTCTGGAAGTTTAAGAACATACTGTCTGCATATTACTTAAAAGGTTAGCAAACCGGAACCAATTTATTTTGTAAAATCGAATAAATTATGTATTAAATACGTACAAATCGGGAAATCGTCAAGGTAAGCGTGCCAACGTGGATATTTTTAGTCTTATTAATGTTGCTGTGGTCCAAATAACTAAATAAATGTTTGCCATTTCGGTCTGGGATTATTTTGTCACAAGTGAATACATTGCTGGCATGGTAACCTTGCCTTCAAAGCGAAATGTTTCGGTCCCCGGCCGGTTTAAACATTTGTGCGAAACATGAACTTTGCTAATGGGTCTTGGATGTTTGGCTTTTTGTCACATGCGCCACAGAGAGTGTAGGAGTAGGAATGACTGCGATTTTTTGTATTCACACTGTACATACGGACGTACATAATCCTCCTACTTTATATTATAATTAACTTTTACCCGCGGCTTCGCTCGCGTTAATGTTGATTTTTTCAACCAATTCCACTTGTCTCCAGGGTCCCATCTATCCCTATATAAAAAACAAACAAACTCACTTTCACTGACTTATTAATAATCAAAATAGTATTTTATTAGTAAATTAAATATTACAGGGCAACATTTTATCGTATTACACTACTTTCATTATTCATGAAATTTTAATAAAAAAAAATTACAATTTTAATATGTCAAAGAATAAAATTAAAATTATTATACTGCATACATTTAAGGTAAGCCGGACAAAAAACACAAAAAAAAAATTGCGTGTCATTAAAATATATACCTATAACAATCATTTTTATTATTGTATATAGTATTAAAAAATCCAGAGTTTCTTTAATGAATGGATTTTATCAAACATCCTGTATATTATATAACCGCTTACTTAGGTTGCGCCGCGAGCCGATGACAGAAACAGTTTTTGCTATTTATAAAACACAGACTATGGAGGGTTAAGTGATTAAAAATATTCACTGAACTCTATATAACTTGTTAATCCAATTATACTGCCGGTGATTAAAAAACGGAGGGTTAATATTACTCTTGATGCTGGAGTGATGAATTTATTAATCATAACTTTTATTACTTATTAAGCGCACGAAACAAAAACAATGAACTAATCAATCAGACAAAGGGAAGATAGTTTGCAACCCGCCTGTAGGTTTCTCACTTATTGAATAGAATAGCTGATACCGATATCTTAACGTGCCCTCCAAAGCATGAGAGAGCTCAGTTCTAATACTACTAAATACTAATCAGTGGATGAAGAGATTCAAAAAATGATCTGTAAGGAACAACTAGGCAATTTTTCAGTCTTAATTATGCGTGTGTTTCTATAGTACTGGTAATAAAAAATCGAAAAACATAAAGGGAGGGAAAAACGATAATCCTAACATTTAATCTAATAAATTATTTTTTTCGATTTGAACGAAACTTTTGTGTTTATATAGGGTTTTGCTATATAAGTTTACCTGTTTAATTGTATTTTTTCAAAACGCATTTTAAAAAAAAGGTTTTTTTTTAGTTAATTGAAGACATCGCCATCTCGTAAATTTTTGTGGTACTAAAACGAGCGAAGCTCGGTCGGCCAGGTAATAAGTCGGCTACGTGGCTTAGTTGGTAGTAGCCCTGCCTTCGAAGCGGGTTGCCTTCGTCCCGGGTTCGATTCCCGGCCGGGGCGCACTTTGTGAGGTGAGCATGAAGTTTGTTCTCTTGGGTGTTTGTCTTGTTTTTCAGTGTTTGTCCATGCCGTCTGCGACACAGGGAATCCTAGTGCAGAGGTATGAGTGTGTAAACGTTTATTTATTTGTACTAGGTATTTGTCACACAAATGTCCCGGGTGGAAATCGAACCCACGAAGACAGACGCTTAAGAAATAATAAGATTCCCCTTGCACGGAACTCCAATATACAGACTAGGCCGGAATTAAAACAACTCAGTCTGACTCTAACATTAACAAATTAGCTAACAGTTTGTTGGGGTTGCTCTCGATGGTAGAAGGTAGATAATATATTTCCGGTACACATCCGTAGTCCCTTCCGGTCTGGCAGAACCGCACATGACTTTTGGAGTAACACGCCTGTTTTACCATTTGATTTCTTTCCGTGAGTTCTTTTCAAAATGAGTTTCAAAGGTGGTTGGTAATTCGGCTGTATTTTTTGTTCGCTATCTCAGTACATCGTCATTTATCAATCGATTTGAATATTTTTATTTTTATTTGAAAGGACATTCTTTCAGATTGATTCTGTAATATCAAAATCGGTTCAATAGTTTGGATGTCAAATGAAAATAACTGGAAAATATGTCATTGTAAAATTGCGTAAACAAATTTGCTTACCGTACTGAGCCAATATCAGTTGGCCAATATCACTGGAAAGCAACGAAAAGCCCTGCCTTGAAAGCGAGGGGTCCCTGGTTCGTTTCCCGGCTTTCGACACTTTGTGTGGTGAGCATGAAGTTTGTTCTCGGGTCTTGGGTGTTTGTCTTGTGTTTCTGTATTTGTCCATGCCATCTGAGACACAAGGAATCCTAGTGCAGAGGTATGAGTGTGTAAACGTTCAACGTTAATTTTTTCTTCGTCCGTTGTGTACCAAATTGGATGCATTTTATTAGATAACTAAGCGATGAATGTATTTAAGTCGTTTTATTGTCGATTTTAAAACCAGTCACTTGTTAATTTAAGAGGTTTCTGTCGACTAGGACCTACCTTCTGATAAGATTCAGAGAGTATGCTGACCCAATGGTCACCATGCCAAGATGGCGTGCTTTTATCAGCTGGTTGAAATCTAGAGGAGCGTTGATAAAGTTTTTACAGGTTTCAAAAAAGGAGGAGGGTATATTTTCAAACTATTGTTTTTTTCTTTATGTTTAATACCTCAATATATTTAATAGTATAAATGACGTACTATCAGATTGGTCCTATAGAAATTTCATCGAAAATTTTTGAAGGAGGAAGCAAAATCCACAGTTCTTAGAACTAAGAGAAGTAACTTAAATTTTAAACAGTAATTAATAATAAGTAATTATCTATAAAACGTAATAATGGATTAACGTTTTATAGATAATTACTTATTATAAATTTTATATCAGCAAAAACAACTTGGCATTGAATTTATTAAACTGGTTTCCTTATGATTCGATGTGTTTATAGAAACACCGGAAACGAAACTGTTATTTTCCAAATCACTTATTTAATTACAGAAATAAAAAAAAAAAAATTTTGGTTTGCCTAAAATATTTTTTTCACTAATTCTTTTATTCACTTATTATATAATACTAATTTCAATTAAAAGTGAATACAACGCAATTAACAATCACTTCACTAAATATTTAATGTTCGACATTAATTTTTTTGTTAATATCGTCTGTGAATACCACTCAGCTAATATACAAAGTACTGTGTGACAAAATGTATTAAATACTGCAATGGTATGGTATGTGCCTACCTACTACAAAATGTGTATGTGCTGTGCTCTACATTCCAGCTAATAAACATTTATCGTTATCACGAGCGAGACAACTGCTGTGTCTCGCTCACTCGCCAGAAGAATTTGATTCAAATTCGGCGGTATTCGCATTGCCATTCGGTCAAGAGCTGAACGTTCGCTCTTCATTCACTGCGCGTTCGACTTTCTTCGACCGCTAGTACGCATGCGCGGCTACTGTCAAGCGGTGCATCACTCTCTCTAACCTAATTTACTAAAAATAACACCCAATAATTGTGAATTTGTTTTCTAAAATGGCATTATCGGCGCTAGAAAAAATAGCCATAGTGCTGCTGGTGGTGTTATTGTTCTATATAGTGAAGTTTATTATAAAAATTGTATACACTTACGCATTAGGGCCTGCTGTGAATAAAGTGGACTTTAAATCTAAGGGAAAATGGGCACGTGAGTATTGATTTTATATTCCATACATCTTATTACTTCAAATAAGCAATTCTTGTATATTTATTTATAGTATATTTGATGACACTTATGCTTATCCTATGTTGTACATAGGATATGCATTACAGGTCTATTTATAATTATTCTTTCTTTAATATAATATGCTGGTATATACTTAAGTATTTTATCTTAAATACAGTACAATCATGAATAAGTCATTTTACCTTCAGGCAATTAGTAAACGTTCACACAGTAATACGCCTGAACAAAAATTCCATGTAAAAAAATTGCCCTGGCTGGGAATCGAAACCAGCCCAGGTTCGAAGGCGGGCTACTACAGGTTACGGAGATGTCGAATAACTATGGTTCTTATCAGAGTGAGATCACTGGTGGAACTACAAAGATAGTGAGCAATGCAGTATATATCGGCATTTTTTATCATGGTTAGGTAATTTTAACATTTTTTTATGGTCTTGAAAGTGACGTGACGAGTCGATAGCCCACTTGATCTTGGGTAACACATGAACAGCAATTCGACGTGTTTTTTTTTTAAAATATTATGTCAAAATTTGTATCGTAATAAAAGGTAATAATAAAATACTAGAAGAGTGAAAAACGTCACTGAGACAGGGATGTAACCCATGTGTAATTTCGGCACCCACACCCACACACACGGCAACACAGCTATGCGAATGCACCGCTGCTTGCCGGCAGATTACCAGGTGTGGAGGCAGTACTTCTTCGGGCGAACTTTGCACAAGTTCTACTGATACTTTCTGTTGCTCCTTTAGGACTGAGGACACGTGTAGGGAATCTGAAATGAATTTAGGGATGCTTGAACACCTAAAAAGATAGTCTTCTAATGTTTTAGCTAGCCTTTTAAATAACGACAACAATGTTAACACACTCATACCTCTGCACTAGGATTCCCTGTGTTGCAAATGGCATGGACCAACACCCAAGACCGGAGAACAAACTTCATACTCACCACACAAAGTGTGCCCCGGCCGGGAATCGAATCCGGGACCCCTCGGTTCGAAGGCAGGGCTACTACCAACTAAGCCACGGAGCCTTATTGGTTAAGATCATGTCTGTTCCAACATTAGCGGCATGTCACGTACTATTTATTTAAAGCCGAGAAATTTTACCGTGATCATGCTTTCAAGAGTAAGGTAATTACTTGAAGCAAGTAGAAAGTAGTAGGACTGGTGTCTGCATTCGCTGTACCATTTATGGATTAAGAATTCAGATACACTTTTATTAATACTACGTACTATTCACAGTACAGAGGCACACAGAACAGGTACAGAGGATATAGAACCCTTTGGGCAGACCCTCGGGCTGCTTTCAAAGTCAAAGCAAAGTCAAGCAAAGCAAAAAAAAAAAATACCTATATCCGTTGAATTCTAAAAAAAATGTTTGGGTACGTCATTTTTTTAATATAAATATCTACCTACAAGATTATGCGTTCTTATTACTAAGTTTAGCGCTAGTTCAAATCCTATCTGAACATCCTATCTGGTTCAAATAAAAAAAGCAAGACACCCCTAATGGAAGGATTACTTTTTTTTCGCGAGCATTAATCTTGTTCACAAACAATGTTCCTTATATGTACGTATACACCTCGCCAGTCAATATTTAAATGTTTAATTGATATTACAAGTTTTTTTGCGTTTCGTGGAGGTAAATCGAGAACAGAACATGGTTTATGGGGTAAAACTATCGTGGATCGTAAACGTGTCTGACAATGAGGCTTTCTTTCATTCAATAAATCATTTCTTCATAATCAGACAGCCAAGACTATTTTTTGTTGGCCTAGAAGAATCTGCAACTGATACACCGCTTGCCCTGGAGACGAGGTTTGTGGGACTTTTATCCGAACTAAATCCCTGCGTATTCGAGGATCTTTGGGTAACGAAACTTCACCAGAGATAGCCAGGATCGAACTTAAGCCAAAAGTCGAGGGCAATATACTTAAATGAAGTAGGAATATCTTGAAACATCAGACTGGTTTGAAAAATCAAAAAGCCGATTAATATACTGTTGTTATGGGCGGCGGTAACCACTCCACACCGTGGGCCTGAATTTTTGAATTTAATAGGACAGACAAATATAAATTTTGTTCCTCGCTCTTTTGGTACGGAACTCTGAAAATCCACTGCACTCCGATCTGTTAAACAAAAAACACCAAATACATAAAAAATATAGGTATTCGAAAAAGGTAAATATAGGTATTCGTCCTTTAAACTGAATAACATGAGTCTTGAGAACATTTATAAAACAAAACAAAATCTTTAAGTTCAATGACTGGCCCCATACCTCAGTTGGGTTCGATTCCCACACAATACAAGTATTTGTGTGACGAACATAAATATTTTTGGGCGTCTGGGTTTTATATTATACCTTATATTATATTTATATATACCTCCGAGATCTTATTAAAGGGAAAAAAAGGTTATTCTTGCAAACTGTATACAAAACCAACCACATAGTGGTAAATAACAAGTTCATTTATTGTACAATAAGAAAATGTAAACATCCCCGCCTTGGTCTTAAACACCTTTAAAAAGATTAAATTAAAAGATATTCATCTTCAAAAGTTATAGCTAAGAACTATCTCGATCACGTCGGCTTATAAACGGACAAAACAGCTGATGGCCTTGAAACTGCAGAACCGATTTTAATTAAATTTAAAATTATAACAATATTATGGAGTTCCTAATAAAGACATGACATGGGTTTACATTCTTTGAAGAAAAATCTTGTTCCTACAGTTTCGTAATACATGGAAGTGTAGAGCTATTCGAGGCTGCATTGAAAAAGGTGAATAACCACACAATCATTTATAATCTGTTGCTGCGTACCATCACGTAACTATTATATAAGTGATAGTTACCTATATTGGTAGTTATTTTAACAGTGGTAGTTCTATACCTACGGTTGTAGCTGATGCTCGTATACGCTACGGAGCCGTCTAATAAAAAAGTATAAAAATATAGTTTTATGCTTACTAAAACTTGAAGTCATTTAATTCTGTAAAACGTATGATATATTTCCATCTCAACATATGTTTTTGCAATATCGTCTGTTAATGTTCAGTATACGAAAATTATTCCCTAATTTAATTATGAGTAAGGAAGCAAACCGTTAATTTCATCTTACGTGTAATTACAACGGTGTTGTGTCTCTTAAGAATTTCAACATAAATAATGGGGTAATTTCAACAAAAATTAAACATTCCTGGAGATTAAGGTCTGTCCCCGCATTCCTGTACGCGGGTAGATAAAGCGTTTCGATGCTTACCATACCCTAAATATTGTATTGTTGATATTATATTTGTGAATTTTAATTAAATCAATGCCATAGACAATAAATATATGGATTCGTCACGTTTATTAAATAAACTACGCATACGATCAAACAAATGGAATCATCCAATTTTCTATATAACGGGCGAAGAAATAATCACAGGAATGCAAAATACGTAATTTTGTTACTTGAATATATTGATTTAAAAAGCATACTATTGAACCGATTTTGATATAACTACTATGGGACTAATTTCAAAGCATATTCTTTTTTTTTTTAAAAGAACCTAATTGGTTGAAAATAACTAAGTTGAGATAACAAATATTAAAAGTACAACCGAATTAATTACTTCTTTTGGGAGTCGGTTGAAAATATCACGCGTACTTTTCATTTAGTTATAATGTCTGTTTAGCGTATTCATAATACTTTAACGAAAATACACGCTAATACAAGAAGCATTTATCAATTAATAAAAAATCATCCAATCGAGTTCAACAATTGGTGAAAATGTCGCATATTAAACATACGAAAAAATTAGCAGCCGAATTTAGAAAATAAACAAAACAAACAAACATTTACACACTCATATCTCTGCACTAGGATTCCCTGTGTCGCAGATGGCATGGACAAACACAGAAACACAAGACAAACACCCAAGACCCGAGAACAAACTTCATGCTCACCACACAAAGTAAGCCCCGGCCGGGAATCGAACCCGGAACCCCACGCTTCGAAGGCAGGGCTACTACCAACTAAGCCACGGAGCCGTCAACTGGAAGTTTCATACTTCCAGTCATCAAAATTCTTTATCCTAATTAGGTATAAAATTAATGTTCTAAGAAACGCGTTATGATTAGTTAGTAATAATTTTTTAACGATTAAGTTAATTATGCAAAAAGCACGGGGTTTTTGCCCACATTTTTTACTTGGTTCGTTTAGCGATTGATTATATTTACGAGTAGCATACCACATTTGCATTTTTTTTGCAAAGTATCCCCTTTTTGTGGCAGGTATGCCCATTCTATCCTACTAATATTAAAAACGAGAATATTTAGATGTTCGATACATCCAAATATTCGCGTTTATAATATTAGTTGTTAGTTGTAGCGTTTATAATAGATTACTTTACCTACCCTTTGGATATGGAACATTTAAAATCAGAGGCTCTTTAGAACCTTAATTATTGTTCTCGTGTGTACATATATTTCAAATAATACAATACAATGTGTCCTTTTTTTTTAAAGTGGGATTAGTTGAAAAATCAAAAATGATAAAATTAATTATTTAGTCATCCCGCGGGATGAGTTCAGAGCGAGATGAGCTGACGAAAGAGTCAAATTATTAGGCGAACATAAACCGAGAAGAAGTCCCGCTTTAAAGCGATAATTATTGCTCCAATACAAATGCAAAAACGACACTTGCATTACAACATTATCAACCAATGACAAGTATGCTTTCACCTCCGGCGAGACAAGTTCGAGGCGAAGTCGCCCTTGTCAGCACAAGTGCAAGGTCGAATATGCCGTGCGGACATCGAACAGGATTCGCTGGAGAAAGTAAAACGTGAGGTTATGGACCCATATTATTGGAACATGGTGTGAATTTACGCATTCACTATCTAACCAGAAATGGTATTCTACAACTAATGTAAGGCGAGGTGTATTCAAAACTACGTCTTTACTGCAACATTTACTATGTAAATATATAAAAAATCAATTGCTGTTCGTTAGTCTCGCTATCTAAAACGGCTCGACCAATTGGGCTGATTTCTATTTCGTTCTGTTCGTACTAATAGTCACGACAAGGTTTGTATAATATAATTTATTTGGGAAATTCACGGCAGAAGTCGCAAATCGGGGAAAACTGAATGTACAATTTTCTATATGATTTTTGCCACTATATCATTTAACATACGATTGTCAAATTGTGATTATTGTGACTTCCAAAGGTGGTTATCAATTCAGTTGTATTTTTTTGAAAATTATTTTAAAATTATTTATTTGAATGGATAAAATATATTCACAAATTGGTCCCATAGAAATTTCATCAAAACCGGTTCAATGGTTTGGTTTTTAATTAAAATAACTAGAAATAATAATGTCATCCAAGGAAACGAAATTACATTTATTGCTTTCCTGTGACTTTTTTCTTCGCCCGTTGCAGACCACCTTGGAGGTTTCTTTTTTAAAATGATATGGCCATTTTAGAGATATCAAAGATAAAAGTATTGAAGTAGGATTTTTCGATTTTGTAAATCAGTAATTTATTATTGTAAAAGTTATCCGCCATAATATGAATTAAGTAATTAATTAGAGCGTGGTGGCTCAGGGGCACAGACAATTCAATTCAATTCAATTTGAAGGTCGCTGGGTCAAACCCAACACGTGCACCAATGAGTTTTTTCGCTTGAAAAATTTATGTGCGCAATACCACGTTCTCCAAACGGTGACGGAAAATATCGTGAGGAAACCGGCATGTCTTAGAACCAAGAATTCGACGACATGTGATATCTACCAATCCGGATTGGGCTCCCATGGTAGACCAGAGCCAGTCCCTGCAGTGGGAACTTTAGAGGCTGGTACAGAATTTATTATACCTAGCCCATTCTTAGATCAATATGTAGGTGTACCAACCATTACTATTTGATATTTTTTATCAATTTATTCTTTCTGATCCTAATCCTTTCTTCGTGCTAATTATCTGTAATTTTAAACCCGCTTTAATGATATCCCTAAACGCCGGTTTCAGCCCAATTTGGGTCGCATACATTATTCATCAACCGATAACCCACTGAATCGTAAACTATTGTGCAAGTAATTTGGACCTCCTTTGTTACAGTTGTCACCGGGTGCACTGACGGTATCGGCAAGCAGTATGCGAGAGAGGTAAGTCTACGGTTCTAAACTCCGACTTACAGCCTGTTCTACTGCTTTTTTTTATGTGAATGAATGACGGAACGAGCTGAGGGCCCACCTGATGGTAAGTGGTGATTCTCGCCCATGACAACAGTAATGCGCGCGACTCAGTATGAGATCTAAATCTTTAGCGCGTTATGCTACGCTGTTGGTGCCGATTAATCCTAAGTTATTATCAGCCCCATTCACTAAAACGGCTATGCGAGACGAGTCAATTTAGAACCAACAACGTTTATAAACGTCACCGTTTCGAGATCGTGGTATGAGAGCGTGGTGGCTCAGGGGCTTAGACGCCGACTTTCAATCTGAAGGTCACTGGTTCAAACCCACACGTGCACCAATGAGTTCTTTCACTTTAAAAAATTATGTGCACGTATTGTGCACGATCTCGAAACGGTGACGGAAAACATCGTGAGTTCGTGAGGAAACCGGCATATCTTAGTACCATAAATTCGAAGACATGTGACATCTACCAATCCGGATTGGGCTCCCGTGGTAGATCAGAGCCCATTCACTCTCAATTATCGAGATTAGGCTGGTGTCCCTGCGTTTATACGAAACCAACTAAGTCGATCTTCACAACCAATTAAATGATTGCTTGCAAACTCATTTCGTTTCAAGAGATTTTGGTGCCCATTCTGTTAATGTCAAACCGAGTTAAAACTAATCCAACCCGTTCTGTTCATAAGGAGTAAGATATACAATTGAACAAAAAATCACCTGACTAACGCTAAGAACGCTGAAATATAGTTAAATCTTATTAAATTTACGGTAAAAGCTGATCAGTCCTATGTTCACCTGACGTTAAATGGATACCGCCGCCCATAAACTAAAGAAATATGACTCTAATTTAATTTCGGTTAGGACCTCCCCGATCAGTCTAAGTTGCATGTGACTATGCAGTTGGTCCACATTGTGCATTGTTGGCTCCGAAATGCAGAGTCTGGGCGAGCCCTAAAGCCATTGCCAGCAGCAGACAAGACTGTCATTAATTTTCATGGAGTCAGCAAACATCCAATCCATTACTGTATTAATATTATATCCCTGAGGCTGTAAGATAAAATGTACAGTGAATAAGGCTGTTTGCACACGGCATGGTAATAAACGTTTCGCATTTAGTTACGTCGCTTTGTATCGCACTTTGGGTGAATATGCTAATACATTTAAAATTCGTTAAAGAAATGTGCACTCGATGATTTTTTTTGTTAAGGATTGTTAAGATTTATAAGGTGGTAAATAATCATACGACCTTTATTTTCTTAAGAAGACTGGTGCCATGTAAATAATTTCCCGTTATAGGTTGCTCGTTAAAGGGATGAAAAAAAAAAAACATTGGAAGCTAATAGTTTTCCATATCCTCTGGTTTTAGTTGATTGAAGAAAATTGTTCTTTACTTGACATTCATGTACCTTTTTTACTAGATTTTATTTTAAGTAGCATAATTTTTAGTAGTAATATTGTAAGATGAAACAGGTAATCTTACGCTGCGTTAGTGTACCATTGTATTATGTAATAAATAAATGTCTGTAATTGACCATACCGTATAATCCACAATGTTTATTACTTTTAGTAACGCTGTGGATATCCCGATAAAGATAAAAAAATAACTTTTCCAAAAGAGTTGAACCAGAGACATATTCATTCGTTACTGAATGTTGGAAAAAGAGATGCGACAAGTTGTAGTAAAATTGTTTTTTACGAATAAATCAAGACTTTCTTTAAGTATAACTTCTAATTGACAAATAAGATGCTGTCGAAATAAATAAGAATGCAAGAAGACTTTGTTTTAGTGACTCTCCATATCACGGGAGAAGGTTCAAGTTATTAGTTGACAGCAATAAAACAGGTAATGCACGTCAGCATGTTACGTCACAAAACAACGTGACAACGGGGAAAAACTGCATCATATACCCGCAGCCTAAAGTTACGCTGTACTCAAATAGGTTTCATTCAATATTTGTATAGACGGTTGTACATAATAGATATTATTTCGGTTTGGGTAGATTGTGAACATGCGGAGTTCATTTTACGTGAAATATTTTTAAAATAAGCGGTAGGTTGCCTTTGTTCTGGTTCTTTTCTTATGAGATATGAATTCGAATCACAAGTCCTACTATAGAATGAGTATATGAATTATAGAAATAAATTACTGTTTTTTGATTTCTCGGTGACAGTATTAAAAATACTGGTAAGAACTGGTATTTTCTGGGTAAGAAAACAATAAAAAATTAGGTTAAATTTATTTCTTTTCTTGCAGTTGGCCGCGCGTGGATGTGATATTGTTCTAGTCAGCCGTTCTATGGACAAATTGAAGGCAACCTCGGAGGAACTAGGTAACTACTTACTAATTTATTTACACATATAGATTACTTACTAATTTATTTACATTTACACTTATAGTTTATGTAGCAGAAGATAACCATGTGGAAGCAGTGCTTTTCCGGGCAAACTGCAGAAGTTCTACTGCTACTTTTTGTTGCTCCTTTAGCACCACCTAGGGGGTACGTGTAGGGGGATTCAAAGGGTACTCACTTACGGACGCGAGTAACTGGATTGTAGTAGTCGGATGCCGCATTTACACTTATTATTCGGAAAAGCCTCAACTACTCAAATTTTATTGTGTGAAGGAGCGTGGTGACCCAGGGAACAGGGGACTTTCAATATGAAGGTCGCTGGTCCAAACCCACACGTGCACCAATGAGTTATCCACTTGAAAAATTTATGTGCGCAATACCATGTTCTCGATACGGTGAAGGAAAGCACCGTGAGGAAACCGGCATGTCTTAGAACCAAAAATTCGAAGACATGTGAAATCTACCAATCCGGATTGGGCTTCTGTGGTAATTCAGAGCCCATTCACTCTCAATTCATCGAGAGTAGGCTGGTGTCCCTGCGTTGGGAACATAAGAGGCTGGTACGATACGGGAACATTTATACTCTTTGAAACCAACTAACTCGATATACACAACAAATTTAACGATTGCTTGCAAACTCATTTCGTTTCTAGAGATTTTGGTGCCCATTTTATTAGATACGTAGAATAAGCTATTATTCATTATCAAACGACTTCAAAAGTTGAGGGGTATCTCAATTCAGATGTCTTCACTTTTTGTATGATTGTTATGCGATCTATGTTGATGTGAACCATTTTTTAATGGTTCTTAACTGATACTGGTTACGCTCAAGGTCTCAAAAAATTTGAAGTCAGTTTGATCAACTTTTTATCAGTCATTTGTTTCTTGTCAAGATTGTGTTCCTTTGAAAACGAGTTTACTTGCCTGGACCCTCATCTGTTTTTCTTTTTACCAGAAAAGGACTTCAAAGTGGCCACCAAAATTATCCAAGTGGATTTCTGCGAAGAACAGTCTATATACGAGAAAATCGAGAAGGAGGTATCTGGTCTTGAAATAGGCACGCTGGTGAATAATGTCGGCATCTCGTACACTTACCCAGAGTACTTCCTTGACCTTCCGGACTGGTAAGACATCTGCGATACTATTTGCCCTATAGATGCAATATTCTAAAACAGTCATACTGTAAAAGTCAAAGTTGAAGACAAAAACCTTTATTTCTGTTGAATTCTTAAAAAGTATTGAAACGTTAATTTCTTAAATTGGCACACGGGAGGAGCTCGATAAAGCCTTAAACGAAGGCAGGCTGAGACCAAAATATAAGGTAAGTTATCTTAAAAATGACTGCTAGTTTCAAAATGGGTGCCAGGTTCAAAATGGCCGCCCTGAAATGCATGCACTTTTGACTTGTCAACGTATTCACGTCTGTGCGGGAATAAATTCAGCACACAGTTATATTCTACCAGGGAAAATGCTATCTTAACAAGTTTGTCTCTGTGATATATAGAGGAAGCGCTATATACAGCCTCCATTCGCCTTTAATCTTTCCATTCGTAAGAAATATCAGCCATAAATAGGAACGGTTCACAAATAACGCCCGCTCGATAGGACCGGATAGCTCGAATAATATTTCAGTTTGCCGGCACTTACAATATAGGAACCGAGTGCACCTGTGCTGGGACCGCGACGTAGACTTACAGCCAGGCACTTGAATAACGATTATGAACAAAAAGTTTCGTTCATAAACGGTAACGGGCGTCTGTGTTGCTCGAAGCCGCGCTACGGACGCATGACGGCTCCGTGGCTTAATTGGTAGTAGGGACCTTCGAGGGGTCCCGGGGTCGATTCCCGGCCGGGGCACACTTCGTGTTATGAGAATCAAGTTTTTTCTAGGGTCTTGGGTGTTTGTCTTGTATTTTTGTGTTTGTCCATGCCATCTGCGACAGAGGAAATCCTAGTGCGGAGGTATGGGTGTGTATACGTTTAAAAAAAATCTATCCGCAATAATAATAATAATGAATAATAAATTTATTGCCGTAAAATAATTTCCATACTAGTAGAATTATGAAATTAATACAAATTAAATATGGAATATAAAAATATTGCTGTTATGGGCGGAAGTAACCACTTTCCACTAAGTATTACGTATCAGATTATACCGTAATACAAAAGAAAGAGGGAAGGCGTGATCTTTGCATCGTCTTTGAGAACCACACTCCCAGGGGGCACGTGACGGTTCCCTGGCGAGCAATTGGAACCTCCAAATACTTTAGATTATAACTTTCAAGGGCCTTGTTTGAAATCCGCAGCGCAGTGCTCACCACGCTCAAATCGAACGGTGATATTAGAAGGTATTGAGATGCAATTGGTATCCGACGCGGGAATTTTTGAAAGCAAACTGTCGATTCATTTTATTTGCGGCTTGTTGAGGGATTTTCGCGGATGGATTCTTTCGAAAGTATTATATTATTGTTTAAATTTCTACCGCTGCGCTGCACAGATTGCATATTTCTTTATTTTTAACGGTCCATCTGATGTTAAGTTAAATCCATTAATAAATGCGACTCATGCTCTCCGATATGATACGACCGGGGCACACTTTGTGTGATGACCATGAAGTTTGTTCTCGGGTCTTGGGTGTTTGTCTTGTGTTTCTGTGTTTGTCCATGCTGTCTGCGACACAGGGAATCCTAGTGCAGTATGAGTGTGTTAACGTTGTTTTTTATTGTTTTTTATCGGGTGCGCCCGTCAATCTGATACTGAAGTCAAGATCATCACATCATATCGTGATCACATGTACTAATATACAAAAATCCAGTAAAAATAATAACATAAAAAAATGACCTTGTTTATTAAGATATCCGTATAACAAATAGAAAACATCCTACAGACTAAATAAGTGGTTTATATATAATAATTTATAAAAACTGGTTTTCCAATATAATGTGTTTGTTCTTAGCAGTCTTAGTTTAGGCACAAAAAATCATTTGCTAACTTCATCACGGTTTTTAATTTTACGGTAAAAAACGATAAATTTATGTACTTAGTTCATAATGTTAAAAACTTATTATGATTAAATTAGTAATAGTTATGGAGAGGAGAACAAAATAGTGAAGCCAAGCAAAATATGTAGGTAGATACAACATATTTATTTAAAAAAGTGACGCTACCAACTATTTTTTTAAGAATTTAATTCAAATTCGAATAATTAAATTTCTGACTTTATGCAGAATAAAAGGAACATATGTTTTGAAAAATACATTAATCTAAACAAGTTTTTACGGTAACTACCGTTAGATAATGTTTGGGGGCACAATAAGTCTAAACAACTTTATTTACACTGATTTCTCAAAGAAAAACTTATATATATATGTACTTAAATATAAGATCACTCATTCTTAGTTAGTACTAATATTAGCACCCGTTCAACCTTCCCCTTCATGGGGAACGACACACACGAATCCCTCAATTTATAAAATGAAATGGAAATTTTACACAGCGCTGTTGAAGCTAAGCTTGTACTATGGGAACTAGATAACTGATAGAATACTTATATCGTACCAACTGAGTCATGATGCCAGTCATCAGTTTATTTTGTTGCTAACAGAAATGACAAAAAAAAAATTATTATATAAAAGAAATTTAAAGTCTCGTTTGAAATTAAATCAATATTAGAACAAGATCCTGGTATACATGGTTCTATAGTTTTCGGGTGTACATCGTCTGTTTTTAAAGAAAAAAAGACCTTATAAGCAGAAAACAGCTGCATGCAGGTCTCCAGACAAGCTTGGCACAAGTTCTACTGCTACTTCTTGTTCCTACTTTCGCACCACCTGGGGGACCCATGTAGGGACTGAGGGACGCTAGCAATATTGTTCCCCTCGTCCCTTCCTCATCTTAATGTAAATAATTGGCTCACTTTTTACTTATATGGTAAACGTAAATGCGGTTATATTTCATTCGAACACAGTCGCGCTGGCGTAGGAATATTATTTAATAATGCAATGAACAACTTGACTTCGATTATCTAGCTAGAATGCGCGCAAAGGTATTGTTTGAGTATATGGAAAGCATGAATAGGTAACATTATCTCTGGGAAACCTATCTTTGCAAGTTTCACTGGCAAAGAGCCAACTGTGATGGTTCTTTTGATACGGAATCATTTACCTATCTCCTTGTGGAGTCTTCTTTGAGATCGCGTCTCATTATCGGTACCATAAAATGGTTTCACGAATCTGTTTGGAGATAGATAGATAGAAAATTGTTTATTTCAGATGAAAAAACATTTACATTGGCGAACATAATGCTACTTAGCATTTTCTTCTAGCTAACCCACACAAATATTGTGTAGGTCAGTTGGTAGGTTATGGAAAGGGTGGTAGTGCTTACAAAAAAATGTAAGCTACGTGTTTTAGGAGAAGTGTTTCTAAAGATCTTTATTTTAAAGTGTTAATTCGGTTCGATAACCGGCCACATACACTATGTGGTAAGCATGAAGTGTCTTCTCGAGTCTTGGGTATTTGTCTTGTGTTTTGTCTTTGTCCATTCCATCTGCGACACAGGGAATCCTAGTGCAGTACGTGTCTACGTTAGTGTTGTATAACGTTTTGGAAAAATAATATCTCAGGGTTAATTTTTGCATTAAAATGGATAATAAAATTTCTTTAAAAGATGTTGCACTCGCCGTGTTTAGCCGATTATAAGCGATCACAAAATTTTGAGAGTAACATCGACTGCCCGGTGGCGCTATTGGAAAGCGCATGACATGATGGAGCCAAGGTTGCGGATTCAAGTACCGTCCGTGCATAGTCTTGGATGGAAGGGCGGATAGGGTTTGAACAAGCGCTAAACTTAGTTTTAAGAACGCATGCTCTCGGGTACTTATTTATTTTAAAACAGAAATTGACGTTTCCAAGTAAATTTCTAGAATTCAACGGAAATAAAGATTTTTGATTTTGACTTTAGTTTTTTGGATGCATTTAAATGTAAAAATATTTCTTAAGTTATATAGCTTGTAACCGGTGAAAGTCACTTGAAATCTCTCAGTGGTCTATGCCTACTTTTACGATAAGTTAGGAAATGGGTCTCTGTGTCGCATATTCTGTGAGAATTTCTAATGTTGGAACTGAAGATACAAGTCTTTAAACATTTCACACTCAGGCAAATGTTAGGCTTAGTATTAGTGTGCCCTTTAGGTAAGCACGAAACCCTAATAAAGACTTATTTATTGAAGTTCTAGAAAAGACAGACCTTAATTAAAAATCATTCCACTTAAGATAAACAAATCTTTGGAAGTTATTCTCATCATTAACATGACTTATTCATATTATTAGCACGTTATAAAAGATTCCAACGTAATTTGCATGCAAAATTAGATATCTACGTTTTAGGTGCAAGCAAAATTAAAAATATTATAATGCATTGCGAAATACTTAAATATTAACAGGTACATTTTTATTCATGTACAAGGTTATTTTTAAAGATTAATATGTTTCACCTCGATGTGACCATTAACGCTAACTTTTACACACTCATACCCCTGCACTAAGACTCCCTATGTCGGAGTTGGCATGGACAAAAACCAAAAGACAAATACCCAAACCTCTAGAGCAAAAGCATTACATAAATATACATAATTGAATCTCAACGCCTAGTATGTTCACGGATCGGACTGGGTTTTCTTTTTGTAAGAAAGAAAGAAAGAAGAAAGGAAGAAAAATATATTTGTTTGTGCCAATAAGCAAATACAAAGGCAAAAACTTATAATATATTTAAATAAAGTTATTCGTTACAATTGTTAATGTTTCAGTAAAATTGTATTTGTATACCGTGAAATTGGAATATTTTTGAAGATGGATAAAATATTTTTGTTTTTGTTCTAGGGACCAAACTATCTCCAACCTTCTAAAAGCGAATATTGTGTCCGTGACTAAAATGTCGCGCTTAGTGCTGCCAGCCATGGTTGAGAGGAAGAAGGGGGTTATCATCAACATCGGCTCCGCCTCATCAGCTATACCTTCGCCGCTGTTGACTGTGTACGCTGCTACAAAGGTCAGAAATACTCAACATTTGTAGGAAATATTTCAATATTTCAGGGAACATATTGCTCGAGGCGAATACCCTTAGAGTCACTGCGCATTTACCTGGGTGGTGCGGAAGGAGCAACCCAAAGTAGCAGTAGAACTTGTGCCAAGTTCGTCCGGTGAAGTTGTTACTCCATATCTGAGTAATCCGCCGCCAAGCGATGCATTCGCATTGCTGTGTTCTGGTGGAACGGTGCGGGCGCCGGTGGAATGACAGGCACTTGAGGCGTTTTAAGGAGACGGGCGCAACGCGAAGCGTCTTGTGTCTTCTCTTACTTTAGGACCTGAGTTTACGTATTCTTGTGGTTTGTTGGCGGTGGTAAATTACATAAAACAAATACTCAACGTTTTTAATTTCATAAGATGTTAATTAGCGTTAGGAAAAGACAAATTTTATGCGCACAACTTTGATGAGGTAAGCGACAACGATCTGAAGGACCTGGTGTTAAGTAGTTACCCACCCATGAAAACAACGATGCAATTTAGTTTCGCCTTTACCAAGATATAGAAAGACCTATGATGCATAGTGCTGCAGTCATCACACTGAGAAATTGAGCTGGAAGGTAAACAAGTATATAAGATCCAGTAGAATAGGATTTACGTCTATCAGATTTCATGAGCAGATGAAGGAAAAGAAAACATGTTTTGCCGACCCCAAGTGTGGGATAAGGGCAGAGAGATGACGTATCTTTTCATGAGCGAGTCAATAGGTACGTATGATTCTTTTATTTCCATCCGACAGTCACTGGATCGCAGTTGGTGACAAATATTCAACGTTTATGTGGTGATCAACGTTCGTTTCGACTATCTGCTATGGCGATTTGATCGGTGCATTTTTTGTCCATAGGCTTACGTTGACAAATTCACTGAGGGACTCGACATGGAGTACTCAAAACACGGCATCATTGTCCAATGCGTGCTACCAGGCTTTGTCTGTTCCAACATGTCAGGCATCAGACGTAGTACCCTTCTCGCTCCCACAGCCAAGGAGTTCGTGAAATCCTCCATCAATCTGGTGGGAACGGCGGCGAGGACTACAGGCTATCTCCCTCACGCAGCTTTCGTTGGCGTCCTCAATGGCATACAGGCGGTTTCGTATAACTTTGCCAATTGGGTGGTGACGAGGTCCATGGAGACCAGCCGCAGAAAGTTCCTGAAAAAGTACAAAAAGCAGTAATTAATTCGCTTGTTTAAATAACATTTTAGCTTTTGCCCAAATTTAAATAGAATAGATGAACAAATATTTTATAATGACGAGCGAAGATTTTGCAAGAAAATTATTTTTTTGGCTATACCGTCTAATTGATTAAAGAGGAATTCAAAAAATTATATTTTGGTTTTACATTCTCATTTGAATATCTGACGTCAATCATGATATAAACAGGAAAGAAACATCGTGTTTTTTTTAAATAAACTGGAAATATTTCCTCTATGTGACGTGCTAAGATATTTTTTTGAGGTTCGATATCTATTATGTAAAGGAAAATAATATATTGAATGGGGATTTTACAAACCGCACCATCGCTGACGTCATATAGGACCCAAAATCGTGTTTCTGCCAATATATTATAACATTGTGTTCATTTTCGTTCTATTTTTATTTGGTGCTATACACGTGCATGCCTCTAATATTAACCAAAGAGACATTTACTTAGCCATGTCGAATATAGTGCAATTGTACAGAGCTGTGATTAATTATTGTTCCATTAGCATTTTTGGTGGGTAACAGTTTACTGCAGTAGACCAGAAAAAAATATCTCAAATAATTTTACGGCTGAATTATCTCAATATGTTTCGAAAAAGGATATATTATCTATAATTTTCCATTGACTATCTTTTTGATTGCCCACCATAAGTGCATCCTAAAGGCCTGTTTTACCACTGTCTGTTATGATCCCTACTTAATGCTCACAAGAAAGAGCAGTGGTGACGAATTAAGTGTTGGCATCACAGAATTTTAACTGTTCGTATCATAATCATGCACTTAGTAGATAATGGCGAAACAGGCCCTAACTTGCGTAGTACTGTTACCGACAACTAACTTGAATTTAGGGTGTACACATTTTGCATTTACGTTTTTATGCCTGGACAAGCATTTGGTATTGAAAACATAGTATGTTTTGGAATACTCTAATATTTTATAAGGGCTGAGAATTTAAAGTTTTTATTTCATTTAATATCGGCTGCTTGTGATCCCGGGATACTGGGTGATACAGAGATAACAATTAATGTTTAAAAAAAATAAAATGTTATTTAGGTCTCATATATATAAATTTACAAGTAAAATAGAAGTAAAATTTGGTATTACGAAGTTTTATCGCGTGGTTAACTTATTATTTTCCCCAACTCGAAACATGTTTGCAACATGTTTCGAGCTTGAGTTCATGAGGTGACTGAAGCGGTCTTCTAGATCAATATTTGCATTTAGTCATTATATTGCCTCAAATCATACGAGCCGCTTTCTTTATGAGTTTTTTCTTAAAATTAATGCTATTAATAAGTCGAAGGTCATTTTCATTTGCTTTTTCTAGCGGTCTACCACATTCTTTGCGTTCTCAATGTTTAGTTTTGTAGAACGAGTATGATTGCTTGTACCTCATGTGATCAGGTTTTCATAGCCGAAGTCCAAGCAAATGTTTATTTAAAATCAATGTTTGCTCTTTTATCAGTATCGAGAATGATTTTTAAGTTGAATTAACATGATTATTTTATTACCTAAATGACAGGTTTCAAAGTTTTTCTATTTTTGTTACTTTATTTTCTTTGAATACTTAAAATATTTAAATTAAAATAACAGATTCACGCGTACTTATTAATAGATTTGTGAATATTCCGACCTTATTCGGCTCCATTCGCTTACAAATTGTCAGCAATTTAATGCAATTCTACTTAATTATTATATTATTGTATATTAATTAAATACACTTAGCAACGGCCACCCATCTTAGTATGGACAGAATTGATGTAGGTTAACTTCTTTATTATGAATGCAACGCTCAAAACCTGACATTGTATTGTATGTGTTACTTCTTGTATCACCCAGATTTTGCGAATAATCATTTATAATAGATTCACTCGTAGCCTTTGAGCTTGTATTTAGTATAAGATTGGCCTAAATAAATTGTTTTTAATATTGTATGAGTTTTACTTAACCTTGGTGATGGTCGTTTTAATTCGTGTACATAAATTATAAATCAATTACGTCGGGTTAATTAAAAATAACCCAAAGCAAATATCTAAAAGTAGTTTCAGGGATGTTTCGAAATATATATAGGGTGTGTGAATATGACTCCGCCCCTTTTTGTCAAAATAAAACACATTTGTTCGCTTACAAAATTAAAAAAAAAAATTATTGAAAGTATGCTCCATCTGCAGCTACAACCTTCGCCCATCGTTCAGGTAGTTTTCGTATTCCTTGCTGGAAGAAGTCCTGGTCTTTTGAGCTTATCCAGTTGTCAATCCAAATTTTGATACTTTCACATGAAGTAAACTTTTCTCCAGTAAGGTCTGTCTGCATCGTCCGGAATAGGTGGTAATCCGAAGGAGCTATGTCTGGTGAATATGGCGGGTGGGGTAACACTTCCCAGTCCTGTCCCTCTAAATATCTTTTTACGACTTCTGCGGTATGCGGTTTGGCATTGTCATGCTGAAGAACTAATTTGTTATGTCTATTCACCCATTCTGGTCGTTTTTCTTCTATGGCTCGCTTCAAACGCATTAGTTGTCGTCGGTAAACTTCTCCATTAATAGTTTCAGAGGGTTTGAGCAACTCATAATATACAATACCTTTCTGATCCCACCAAATACAGAGCATGACCTTGGCACAGTGAATATTTATTTTTGGCTGTGATGGGCCTGGTTCGCCTGGTTTCACCCAAGCTTTTTTGCGTTTAGGATTTTCGTAGTGTATCCATTTTTCGTCTCCTGTGACTATCCGATGCAAAAATCCTTTTCTTTGCTGTCTTTGAAGCAGCATTTCACAAATGGTTTTCCGACGTTCCATGTCTCTTTCTTTTAAATCATGTGGAACCCAGTCACCGGCTTTTTGAATCATTCCCATCATTTGTAAACGCTTTGCAACAGTTGAACGATCAACATTTAATGCTGCAGCTAATTCTGATTGAGTTTGGCAAGAATCTTCCGCCAATAATGCTTCCAATTCAGCATCTTCAAATTTTTTTGGTGGTTTTCCATGTTCTTTATCCTCAGTACTAAAATCGTTATTTTGAAATCGTCGAAACCATTCCTTGCAAGTTGTATTAGACGGAGCATGCTCACCATAAATCTCCACAAGCAAACGATAAGTTTCCGCTGCAGTTTTCTTCGCAATAAAATAATGTAATAACACTTCCCGCAAATGACGTTTATTTGGAATAAAAACCGACATTTTCGAAAAGGTGAAAACAATTGTTGCTTACACTTCAACCAAATATCATAAAATGCGTTAGATAGCTGACATTCAGTACTATCGAATACAAGTATGGTCATTTATTAGTACACGTAAACAATACTAAAAACGACATCTGTTGAGAAAGGGCGGAGTCATATTCACACACCCAATATAATATTAGTATGATATGGATACATAAATTTATAAGGAATAATATGAGTTACTTTCGTTATCGTGAAAACAAAGGCGGGGAAATTCCTGATTCCGTGGGAAAAACCGGAATTCAGTTTTTCGGGATAAAAATTGCCTATGTGTTATTAATAATATTAGTATGATTTTAATTAAATGAATAAGGAATAATATGAGTTACTTTCCAATGTCTGTTAGGCATGTTTGACGGCTCCGTGACTTAGTTGGTAGTAGCCCTGCCTTCGAAGCGAGGGGTCCCGGGTTCGATTCCCGGCCGAAGCACACTTTGTGTGGTGAGCATGAAGTTTGTTCTCGGGTCTTGGGTGTTTGTCTTGTGTTTCTGTGTGTGTCCATGCCATCTGCGACACAGGGAATCCTAGTGCAGAGGTATGAGTGTGTAAACGTTTATGTAGGTATCGTAAATTGCAAAAATATGGCATGAAATATCATTTTTTAATAGCGAAATGGCCAAAAGATTTCTTAGACCAACGACATAAAACACAAATTCAATAAGCCGTTTCGTTTGAATGCTATCATTGGCAACAATGAAACAAATATGTAGATCAGCTTGAAATTAATTTGTTTTCGCTTTACCGTCAGGAAATGGATCCATTATGTTTGTGGCCGGGTCAGTGGCGGTGGGGTAATGAGTCGACAATTTGCGAGCGACCACGATAGTTTGCCAGCAGTTTGTAGTGTTGCCATCTGTTGACGGATAATTTGCACTAATAGTTATGATTGCCTTCACGGAGCTATTCCAATACAGGGACTATTCTGTTTTGTATACCTTTGTATGATATTATTTTATAGTCCGAACGCATAAAAATAATTATTGGTAAAAATAATTATTGGTAAAAATAATTATTGGTAAAAATAATTATTGGCATAAAAATAAGTTTTGCCTTGTGCGCTGTAGGTCGTGTGTTCGATTCCCACTCAAGATAAGCATTTGTGTGACGAACATAGATGATTGTTCTGTGTCTGGGTGTTAATATTGTATTATATGTATTAAAAAAAAACTATGTATTGGGTGTGTGAATATGACTCCGCCCTTTCTCAACAGATGTCGTTTTTAGTATTGTTTACGTGTACTAATAAATGACCATACTTGTATTCGATAGTACTGAATGTCAGCTATCTAACGCATTTTATGATACAATATTGTACCTATCAGTTATCTAGTTATGCTTAGTTTAGGGCTAGATGGCGCTGTATAATGTCCATGGATATTTATTTTATTTTTTATGATAAATAATTAATCACTAAATGTAAATAAAGGTATGTATTTTAGAATGATTATTCTAATCCATAAGCCATGTCGCGGCCTTCAGGTTGCTTGAAAACTTCGACAGCAGAGTTGGTCACATATACGTAAAGAAGAATGATTATCAAAAATAATAACTTTTATTTATCTACCTACCTATGAGTATTAATATGATTTTGAAGATAGTACCACGAAAGTATCATTGTAAAGTCGATTGCTGCCTCATTTTCTCTACCGAATATAATTTTAGATGAAACTCACTTGTCACAATTTTTTTCACCGGGGATCGAACCCACTACCCCTAGAACTGTCAGAGCCATATCTATTATCCGTTTTTTGGATTTCCAACGTTTTAGCTGCCAATGAATTTCGATGGTGCTGTGGAACCAGGAACTGAAGATCGTAAATTGATTCCCACATGCGAAAGATTTCAACCAACCCAGAGTCCTTCTCCGATATATAAAGGAGTTGGGATGACTGGGGTAGGGTTTAGTTAACAGGGGAAAATGCACAATACACCCCTATGCGGGACGTCAGTGCAGGCCTAGTCACCCCCGCCCAGAATTAGAATTAGAATTAGATGGGAAAGATTTCTAAGATCTTAAAATATTTGCTTAGCAACTGGGTCACATAATCTTTACCACGTTCTTAAAACGATGAAGAAACATTTCGTTGTATATTGATATTAAATAAAAATGAAAAGGTAATATTTTAGTTTTTTCTGAATAGATCTGTATATTTGGTAAGTAAATATTATATTTATACGTCAATAATGTGGTGTTGGCATAACTTGTAAAATAACTATGCTATATCACTAAACTATTATATGTAAATAACTACTAACATTTTATTAATAAAAAAAACTCACACTATGATTAACAAAGTATGGATAATTCTTTTTTTTTAATTGTTAATTCATTTTTATTTTCCAGAAATTCAAAACTCGACGCATGAGTATATCTACTAATTCATCAACATGAGCCATTTAAATCCACTTACAAAACTTAAGTTCAACCACAGCCTTATAATCTTACTATATGTTAATTACGATCATTGTGAATAGGCATTTTTATCACCTAAGGGAGAAAACACACTGCGTATCTTACGCGCGTATCAATTAACGTCCCGTTATGGGTATAAGAAATTATCCTGCGCTGCTTCACCACGCGTATAATACCAGCTGGACTGGCATTTTACACGACATAATAATAGATTTGGCGTATTTTGAGTGACTACCACACTTACTTGCGCCACGTACTGTGCTCAGTGTGTTTTTGGCCTTATACGTGCTTATACCATATTCATATCTTGAAATCATACACACGATATGCCTATAATTTGTAGAATAAAAGGCTTTATGAATAAGAGTAAAAAACTATTATAGAAAACATTAATGATATACCACTTTCTTCTAGAATAAAAAGTGACACTCATTATTTCCTAAGAATGTAAGAATGTGATCTAACCAGCAAAAGCTATTCAAATCAAAGTGAGCTTTAAGTTCAACCACAGACATAAAACCTTATTTATAAGTTTATAACCTTAATTGTGAATAGGCATTTATATCACTATAATACGTGCCTATACGAGGCTTCCAAATTATGCTTATACGACAAAATTAGCTTTAAGAAGCGGCCTGGGCACACTACGGGAGTATGAAGTTTGTTCTTGGGTCTCAGATGTCTGTGTGTGCTTGTTTGTGTACATGATAAGCCATTTTTTTGTAGAATTATTAAGTGAAGCTCATTATTTTATACTCTATAATCTGATATTTATGGATGTGTACTTAAGATTTACTGTATCATACCACCTACAGACATGTGTTATCTCTATTTCTGAAATATGTAGGTATATTTAAGGCGTCACTTTGGTCTCCGATTGTCACGAGCTATCGGTCTTATCTTAAAATTGCTCAGAAATGCAAATCTTACTGAAGATTAGTTATTATTAATTAAAAATTAAATTTCGAATGATATGTGATAAAACACAAGTGGCTATAAAAAAAAAAACACCGACATACTTGCATCTCATTTTCGCACTAAGGGGGTTCCGCTGCCAATTAAAAAAATCTGATGACCAACACTTTTTTCACTTTGTGTAACATACCATCTAATATGGCAGGAAAATCACTTTAGAAGTAGCGAGCTCACCGCCGGCGCCGTGTCGGTGACATTTCCACGAACAATTCTGCCAACATCTTCAGTCACTTATTAACGTAATAGTCTAGGAATTTCTTCATGAAATTACAGATTGCATTGGTTTAAATAAACTAAACTTGTAGTCAAAAAAGGTTCAAACAACACAGATTCTAACGTAGGATCGAATTAATTAATGAACTCAGAAATGATTATTGTAAATTACAGATTCAGCATTTTATGAAATAGCAATGTTAATATATATATAATAAGTAATCAAATTGTAATTGTTAAGTGTCACAATGTAAAAAAAAATTTATCATTATTAAAATTAATATGAAGTCAAAGGGTTTTTCATACAATGTATCCTGCATACAAAAATTGGCGTATGTGCGCCTACAACGAATTTTATTTATAAATAAGAAAGATTTTACACAGATAATAGTTATTAAAATATTAAGGCGAGATGGGACGGGGCCGCGTTGGAACTAAATCAATCTGCATTCAATATGCTGCCAAGCAGTGGTGCTGTGTTCCGATGGAAGGGTGTGGTTGCCGATGAAAATTACAGGCACTTGGGGCGTAACGGAGATGTTACGCCTCGAGAGTGTCGCGCGCCAACGCAATTAATTATAATCGAAATTTAAACATTATGCTGCTCCAATGAATTGATTAAAATAACAAGAATTTTTTTTTTACGTTACGTAATTAACGTTGGTGAAAAATCACCTCAGCGCTCCATTATTCATCAACTGATTTGGATTTTTTTTGATTCAAATGCTTTCAGGTTGGATTCATAGATTTTGTTATCAAAAAATATGTCATTTAAGTAAACGAAATTGCGTATTTTGCGTTCAAAATAGTTGGGTGTACCCTCTAAGGGCGAAAAATAAGGGATGAAAGTATTGAAGTTATTTTCGATTTTTTAAACCATTCACATATTTCCAAACCCTATGTCTGGTATGAAAATGGAAGCGCCACAAATAACGACAAAAAAAAAATTAAGAGACATGAGACATGTAAGAGACAAACAGACTACAGAGACACTGTAGAAATTACATGCAATAAAGTTTTTAGTCAAACTCATTTCTTCGATGAAAAAGTTCAAGTGTCATATTCGTCATGTTGCTGTCATAATCTAAAACTTACTTGGAATCATACAAAACAATAAAAACACAAATTATCTGTAATTAAAGCTGAAATTATGAGGAGGTACCAAGGTACCATGGACCAAGAAGATTGAGACATGGGTAAAAAAGCGGCACATGCAACATGTGGATTGAGTTTTAACCTAAACCAACTTTTGATGGTCATTGGCTCTATCGTAATCCTGGTACTGTTGTTTCTCGTGGTCTGCCACATTACGAGTGGAAGGTAGAATGGGGAAGAAAAATTCCACGTGCTATAACGTTGACGTACTTCAGGTATTGGTGATAGCTTTTGCTTTTGTAACCCTACTGATTGTTATGAGCTGGATGTGCAAATATTTCCAAGGCAGCTCGTAAAAAACGAAGGACTTTTATATACATGCTGTGGAGCAATGCAGAAAACTCTGTAAAGAGACTGAAACTTGTGAAACACGAGCCATATTGAAATTATCACAGATCATCAAAGATAAGTACCTATCATAGCAACGCTGGAACCTTTGGATATTGATTCTGGATGGACAGTCCGGAAATCTAGAACAAGAACATTAAATTAAGAATACAATCGTGAAATCTTACGTAGGAAATATCACAGAGTGATTTTTCATTTCAATTCAATAACATTCAAGTTTAATGCAAGTTTTTTTAACAGTAGGGATAAGCCATAAAGAAGTTACGAAGAAAAAAAGCGCAAAGATTTGAAAACAAATATAAATACATTAAGAGAAATTCGTGCCAACTCAAAATAAACTCGAGAAACATTTTCATTCAAAAATATCAACGAAGATAAACTGAATCAAACTCGCAGACTTGCAAAAGAAGATTCGGTAGAGTCTGATTGATTTGGGCAGCAAGACGGTGCAAAGCAAAACCTGCGCCTGAAAATTTTAAGGCTGCAAAATGGCCAGCGGATGTGGTTTGCACTTCAACCTTAACCAACTCCTCACCGTAGTTGGTTCGACTGTAATCTTAGTCATTTTGTTCGTATTTGTATGCAGCGTAATTTGCAATAAACCCTGCTGAAAAAACATTCAAAATGGCTAAGCCAGTTCCTGCAAAAAATATCGAGACGGCGACCGTAGACATCTTTCAAATGATCATTCTAGGATTCACTTTTATAATCTGGGTGATTGTAATGCAATTCATGTGTAAGTATGTTATAGAACTGCCATAAATATGTTTGATTTATGTAAATGGGATCCTACACTCAGCTGAAATTGATGAAACCTCCAATAAATTTGTTGCATGATATATTGCATTTTAATACGTAAGTCATACCGATTTTTCTAGAGTGATACCATTTTAGTATGTCCGTGAATACGTTTGTTTTATCGTAATGTACAATATTTATAACGAAAGTTACGAGATAAATGGCTGTCCACCTGATTTTATGTGGCTACTGCCGCCCTTTAACAACAGCAAAACGACTTCAGTCCTCCCCACCGAAGTATGAGAAGATCTAAATCGAATCACGTTGTGCCCGTTGCTCTGAGATGGAGATTTACCTAATGTATCATCCTTCTGTAATTTCATCGGCTTAAACACCCTTCTGCTAGAACAGAGCAATGCGAGTGCATCATTGCGGCGGTCCACTTCTCCTGACAAACTTAGTAACATTATTTGCTCACATCTAAGTACTTATGAAATATATTATAATATACCTACCTATACATTATTTTTCTTAGTCATATACATTCTCCGAGTGAATAAGCGCAACCCGCATCCGCAGCTTACCTAATGCACTATCTTCAAGCCATATCTGTTAAGCGGGAATCAAGCCTTTGCTTCGATCTACTTTTTAATTCATATATTCAAATATTGAAAAGTCATATTTTTTTAATTCATGTGGTAAATAAAACACTAATATATGACATGGACACAAACACCCAACACCTGAAAATTTCACGCTCTCCACACAAAGTGGGGACACTTTTAGCCGGGAGTCGAACCCGGAATCCTGACTGGGACAAAACTACTATCAACTAAGCTACCGACCCGTCTATATGTAACTAAAATTATGGAGTAGATAATCGATAAATTCGATTTATGGAATTTAGTCGGATATCCTATCTTTTCGAATTGGCATAGTTATTGGGCTACCATGTACAAGTGTTAGTTACACAGTTGGCTACAACCCCTTTGCAGCTTTAAACCTGGCTGCGAAAAGGTTGAGGCCAACTGCGCAACAGCAACCAAAAACTTTCAAGTTCCTTACAATAATTAAATTAATACAATTATACAATTACAATAATACAATTTAATCAAAAATACTAGCGGTCTCTTTTGGATACTAGCGGCAAAAATATGTTTCCCCATTCATAATTATGTACAAAAAATGATATCGATTCAAAACTCGATGAAAGTAGTAATTTTGTAGCGGGATCTCGTACCATGCAAGCAAATGGATTGCAGTTGGGAACAAAAAAGAAAGGAAGGATTTTACCCATATTGCGTCCTTGCCTGGTCTTTGTTGGTCACTATACCTTGATTGTCATGGTGCATTAGGATTAACAAGCTTTTACCCAGCGCCACAAGGGTTATGTTTTTCGAGTGTACTACATAGTATAAAACAAGGTTGCTTTCTCTGTCCCTATATCCATATGTATGCTTAAATCTTTAAAACTACGCAACGGATTTTGATGCGGTTTTTTTCAATAGATAGAGTGATTCAAGAGTAAGGTTTGTATGTATACACTAGCAAGTCACCCCGGCCTCGCACGGGTAGTTTCTCATACGACACTGATGCTTTAATAATCGTGCGAAGCGAAGCGAAGTGTATGTATATTTCTTTGGCTCTTCTATTTATAATACGCTGTGTAGCCTAAATGGATTGATGGATTTTAGTTTGAGAGATGTCGTTAAATATTTCTTAACTCTAAGAGTGACACTGAGTGTATCAAAAGTAAAATGACTGATTTTTGGCGCCATATTACGCTTTCAATAAATTATTTGTTCCTCAAAATATATCTGGTGTGGAATTAAAGTACAGGGTTTTAAATATTATATATATATTGTATATGCAACTTAAATGTATGAATGTAATTTGGAATTATGATACAGACACACGCACAGATACACACTACAAACTTGATACACCTCTTTTTCGTCGCGGCTTAAAATAAGCATAAAAGGTAAGCATTACATGAACTACACACGCTTTACATTTATTAAGCATATTACAACTAGAATTACTTTGTATTCTTCTCCGTAGTCTACGAAAACTACGTAACATTCAGCACTAATCGTCAAGTATTTTTAGTGTGGACATTGATTTTAAATCGATAAATTAATACCTAGTAAAATCGATAAATTAATATTAATTTCTAGTAGTAATTTATCGACTTAAATCAATGTTCTCACTAAAAATACTTATGCCTGTGATTACTGCAGACCTAAATCCATTTATTAACATGTAATTTTATTACTGATATTGACATAAACTTGTTTTAATCAAATTACTGTTCCAGTAATTTTTACCTGCTAATTTTAATAGTAAGCTAGCACATTTGCGGTATTTAACTTCACAGGCGCATTGAATAAATCGATTTTACTTACCTATAAAAGTAATGGTGTATCAATTATAATAATAATATATGGAGACAATGTTTTTGTCAGTCAGGGTCAATTATCATTCAAGAGGAAGCGTATTAATACCATAACACACGTTAAGCCTAGCTTGGTAATAAGATCATAACCTTAAATGTTACTTACTAATAATAAATGTGTATTTTTACCTACGATTGTCACTGCGAAATACATTTTTGTAATGCACATTTTTTACTAAGAAACGATTTTAATCCTAATCCAGAATTTGTTTTTCTTCGAATTGATTCACTCGTGGCTACAAATTAACACACGAGTTTCGGAACATTACATGCACAGATTATTTTATTTATTGTTCTATTAAACTGGTTAATACATATTTAGGTACATGTGCAACCTACTTGTGGTGAACACAGCTTGCTTTAAAATATAAGTTGCAGAAAATTTGCGTGAATTAATTAGTTTTTTTCTGTAAAAATTATGCCCGTTTCCCCAAGGGTAGCAAACCAGCTCTATCAACGTTTAAAATAGACTGATATAAAAGGAAACCAAAACATAATTTCTTTCATTGTATGCAGGACGGTAACAATGGCAGCTGATTCTAATTGAGTCGCATTGTGCACACGCGCAGTGAGACTTCCAATATGTGTCGATTCGATTCTACAATTATTTACATAAATTAATATTCATGGACGGACCCAGAGGTCAAATATATCCCGGTATTAAATTATTATCAATTGTTAAACGACATATATGGACGAAATCAGTTGTTGTATCTTTGGCAATATCTCCGTAAAATATTATGCTGATTTTCTTGATTATATTTCTTATTTGATAGAGCTTATTTCCAATTTGATTCAAATATCTCTTATTTATTCCCAAGGTTGGGGAATTGATGATAAAAGTATTAAAGTTGGTTTTCTATTTTTGAATCATTGACTTATATAACATACCTATATTTACCCGAACTCAAAAAGCTGTAGTTTAATTTGGATGATTTTGTTTTCAAATGGTTGGGCCCAGTCGTCCCATAGAAATTTCATGAAGAAATAGAAAGAATATGTAAAGAATGTGAAGCCATTTTTATTATATAAGTATTTTTTCATGTATTGATTGGCCTCACAGCTCAGTAGCGCTGCCCTATAGGTTGTGGGTTCGATTCCTACCCAGGACAAATATTTGTGTGACCAACATAAAATATATGTTCTGAGTATGAGTGTTAATATGTATTAATGTATTTAAAAAAAAAATGGAATTTATAAGTATTGTATTATAATAGTAATCTAGTTTCCATAGTACAAGCTATGCTTAGTTTAGGACACGATGGTGCTGTGTGAAATGTCCATGATTATTATATAATAATTTTTTTAGGAGTACAAATAAGATTCCGCCGTTTTATTGTAGATGGCGCGGCACGGAGTTTCGGTTAGCTTTCGCAGATGATAACCGGCTTAAAAAATAGTTTGGACATTCAAGAACAACATAACCTATTAATATCATTGATTTTATATTGGTAAAATATAATTTTTATAAGTTGAAAATGTCAAAATTTGAGCCAAGTAAGCGTCATTTGCGGGAAATATTAGTTTACTTCTTTAATTTAAAGAAATCTGCTGCTGAGGCGCATCGATTGCTCGTAGAAGCATATGGTGAGGTTGCTTTGAGTGAGAGAACGTGTCGAGAGTGGTTTCAAAAGTTTAAAAATGGTGATTTCGACGTAGAAGACAAAGATCGCAGTGGAAGGCCAAAAATTTACGAGGATGCAGAATTGGAGGAATTATTGGAGGAAGATTCATCTCAAACACAAAAAGAACTTGCTCTAACATTAGAAGTCACTCAGCAAGCAGTCTCACATCGTTTAAAATCATTAGGAATGATTCATAAACAAGGAAATTGGGTTCCGTACGAATTAAAGCCGAGAGATATTGAACGCCGATTATGCTTAAGTGAAATGCTGCTAGCTAGACATAAAAAAAGGGTTTTTTACATCGTATCATAACTGGTGATGAGAAGTGGATACATTATGACAATCCAAAAAGAAGAAAATCATGGGGATTACCTGGCCACGCGTCAACATCAACAGCAAAACCGAATATTCACGGAAAAAAACTTATGCTGTGTATTTGGTGGGATCAGCTAGGTGTAGTGTATTATGAGTTGCTTAATCCGAACGAAACAATTACTGGAGCCCTCTATCGAACACAATTGATGAGATTGAGCCGAGCTCTGAAGGAAAAACGCCCTCAATACTATTCTAGACACGAAAAAATTATTCTTCTGCATGACAATGCTCGTCCACATGTTGCGGCTCCCGTGAAAAAGTACTTGGAAACACTTGATTGGGAAGTGTTACCCCACCCGCCGTATTCACCAGACATTGCACCGTCCGATTATCACCTGTTCCGGTCCGTAGCACATGCTCTGACGGCGCAGCGGTTCACATCTTATGAGGATACCAAAAATTGGGTTGATTCGTGGATAACCTCAAAAGACAAGGAGTTCTTCAGACGTGGGATTCGAATGCTGCCTGAGAGATGGGAAAAAGTGGTTGCAAGTGATGGGCAATATTTTGAATAAATTTATATTACCGTTCTTCTACAATAAATATTTAATTTGTGTTAAAAAACGGCGGAAACTTATTTGTAATCCAATATAATATTATATTTATATAAATAAATTAATATTTTATATATAATTATAGTATAAATTAATAATATATAAATAATAAATAAATAAATAGGTAATTTATAATTTTATAGTGTCTTATAACATAAAAATTGTAGTAGATTAAAACGTTGAAAATTGGTGGAGCGCGTTTATGTCTTTTGTAGGTGATTCATGATTTAATCATCTGAATTTTAAAACCACCAAAAAATTATAGTATTATCTTATTTATCTAACTAAAATTTATATGTTTCAAACAAGCCGCATGTGGCAAATTGTTTTTGTTTTCTGCGAGAAATTGCACAGGCACCGGTTTTTACAAAACATATATCTATTTATTTCTTAGTTTCTTAGCACCAAATTATTATTTTCTTAGAATCAAATATTCAAAGACATGTGACATCTATCAATCCGGATTGGGCTCCCGTGGTAGATCAAAGCCCATACACTCCCAACTATCGAGAGTAGGTCGGTCTCCCTGCAGTGAGAACATTAGAGACTGATATAGTGGATGGTGTGGTAGATTTTCGCAGTGTTTCAAGATCCGAGAACAAACTTCATGCTCGCCACACAAAGTGTGGTCAGGCTGGGAATCGAACCCGGGACCCCTTGCTTCGAAGGCTCCTACCAAATAAGCCACGGAGCCGTATGAAGTACAAAATCTATTCCCAGCGAATACGAATACCTAACTTTTGGTACAGTCACAGAAACAGTAAATTTTGCTTTCTAATAATAATTTCTTAATAGAAAAATAATAGAATCCTACACCTTTACATGATTGTTAGCACCGGTACCATTGGGCCACCTTCCTTGAATGATAAGAAATTGTTTTTGCTGATTTATAAAGTTTGCCTCTTCCCTGATTCCACCTCTGTTTGATTTGCAAAATGCCTGTCTATTGTAGACACAGCACTAATTCACATATTTGTTTAAGAAATTTTTATTCATTGTTTTAGCTGGTTTGTTGACATAGTTAATAAAGTTTTGTCAATTTAAAAAGTGTTTTTGGTATTGAACAAATCGAGGTAATTTTGACACCTTGGTGCTTTCAGCCATAAATAAATAATAATTAGGTTCAAAGATGTCTGATGTCAAATGAAATTCTTAAAATTAAAAAAACCTGAACGTTTTCCGCCACAGGAGATTTAAAACATGACGGCATACGAGAGCGTCATGTCGTTTGCTGTCACGGCATTCGAGTCGGTTTTACTGCCAAACCACAGTATTTTATAATTGTAAATTATTTTATACATATTTACTAGCTGACCCGGCCACGCGTTGCTGTGGCTAACTTTTTTGTCATATGATATTATAATTTGCACTAAAATAATATTGCGATCATAAATTGAGATGTGAGCTATCCTATCTTTCAAGTTGGATCAAATTGCACACGGTGCACAAATTTGATTAAAATCGCTTAAGTAGTTTAGGAGTCCATTGCGGACAAACATCGTGACACGTAATTTATATACATTAAAAGATATTTATTTTTTCGCGTATCTCGTAAACGGCTCTAACAATTTGCATGAAATTTTGTGTTTAGATAGGGTTTTGCTGTTTAAGTTTATCTGTATAATTGTGTTTATTTCTAAATCGCATTATTTAAACCGGGCGACTATCGATCGATACATTATATTGCAATCTTACTGCAGAGGTAATAAGTTCGTCAAACAATTGCTTGTCCTGAGCGAGAATCGAACTAAGGACCTACAGCGCAGAATGCACAGCTACTGAGCTATGAGGCCAGTCAAAATTGTCATCATGACTGTCCTTTTTTTATTAATTGGCATAATTTATTTTAAAGAAATTATCGGTCGGTTTTTACGGCTGATTCTCATATTTATCATATCTATTATAAAGTCATTGTTTACAAATGTGATACAGTTCTACAGTGTTTATACTGTGCGAGCTACTTACTCAGATAAGAAAGTTTCTTGTATTATAAATGAAGAGAGCGTGGTGGCCCAGGGGCACAAACACCGACTGTCAAACCCAAACGTGCACCAATGAGTTTTGTCACTTGAAAAATGTATGTGCGCAATACCACGTTCTCGAAACGGTGACGGAAAACATCGTGAGGAAACCGGCATGTCTTAGAACCTAAAATTCGACATGTGACATCTACAAATCTAGGTTGGAAATAAACTAGCGACCCGCCCCAGCTTCGCACTCAGGTTTTAACTACTATAATATGCATATATACTACGTGCCTTGCTCTTGAATTACTTTATCTATTGGTGAAAACTGTATTCAAATACGTTGCGTAGTTTATAAGATCTAAGCAAACAGGGGGAGCGACTTTGTTTTAAACTATGTAATATAAATAAACACAGCTCACACTCATACATAAATAAACACGGTTTAAAGACTCACAGCGCCATCTAACCTCATTCTAAGCATAGTTTGTACTATAGGAACTAGATAACTGATTAATTACTTATGAGTACTAACAGTAAAACTACGATAAAAAAAACAAATAGTATTAAAGTAATAGTATTGATAAATAGAAGTAATAATAGTAGTGTTTGGTGTCAAAATTACGTAACATTTATTGGAAATTAAAATAACTATATTTCATCCTTGACATTTATAATGTTACATAATTAAATTCAAATAAAAAAAATTAAATTCAAATAAAAAAAATACGCAAATCACTATAGCAGATACGTACCTGATAACTAAATCCACTTTATTTCATATTTATATGCTTTTAGTGTGAGATATAAGAATACCTCATCCTGCCTACTATTGCAATACCAGTAAGGGTTCATATGTGTAACTATAACTATTGTAACTATCATCAAAATTATGTATGTAAATTTTTTTTTTTTTTTTTCTGTGAATGATGAGGCACACTAGCTATCGGCCCACCTGATGGTAAGTGGCTACCGTCGCCTATAGACGCTAGTAACACTTGAAGTGTTGCCAACGCGTTGCGTATCAGCTAAAAATCTCTTCATACTCTTTTTAAATGTATTCATATTGAACCCCATTGAAAGTGTATTATATATCAGTATTGAGTAATGCATTTTTTTTTTAACGCTACTAAGGTGACAGTATGAGCTGAAGGCCCGCCTGAAGTGGTTACCACCGCCCATAACAACTACGACTAAGGTCCCCCCGACCGAAGTATGAGAAGACCCAAGTTGCATTCCGTTGCGCCCCGACACGGAGCTGTTACGTCTCACGTACCTGTAATTTCACCGGCGCTCACAACCTAATTCGACACTTCTTCAAAAATCATTGAGATATTTTTAAATAATCTATTACGATTTAGATGTCCTGGGAGTGAGAATTCGCGATTAAGTTTTGCGGTCTTAAAAGTAACCTCTTTTTTGTTGCGATAAATAAATAATATTATGTACAAATGGAGGAATAAGTTCTCCTTTTATACATTTGGTGCTTCAAAAAGCATCATAAAGCATTTTTACTAAGGCAGCTTCCAAAACTAAAGTTGAAAGGGAGGAAAAGAGATGACAACAGTAGATGCAATTTTACTATCATAGATTGAATCAAAGAATTTAAATGAAAGATCATCAGTTCCTAAGCCGAATGCGACTTGCTTATTCATTATTGGATTGACCACTTGTTGGCAGCAGTCTTCTGCGCTTCAAGTCATGGGTTCGATTTCCAACCAGAACGAACATCTGTGTGGCGAACGTAGTTATTTATTCTGTGTCTGTATATGTATTAACAACCACAAAATTTGCTATATATTAATTTCATCAGTAATCTTGTCCGATACAAAGCTACAAAGCCAAACTGGTCATCAGTTTCGCTTTGGAGCATTTTTGTGGAAAAATTGCGCTGTGTGAAATGTCCAAGAATACTAATTTATTCCATTCTATGTTAACAAAATATTTCCTATTGTCTCTCAGCGGTGAGACACTAGACAAATCGAGTAAATAAAAGTCAATAAGATAGCTACTTGAACGTATGAAACTCATACAAGTAGTGTACTGTAGTAACTGGCCTGACCAGCTTGATATTAGGTAATTTGCTGTCAGTTCTGCCAGTTCCCAGTGTCGGTCAGTCGGTGTGTTAGCAAAGTTGAATGCACTTTGAGAAGCGGTAAATTGCACCAGTTCATCCACACAACTGTGAGTGTCTCAATTTATAAGATAGCGAAAATATATTTTTTTGTTTTGACATATTTGTGGCCAGTTATGTGGTAGTTTTTAGTGGATTTCAAAAAAGGAAGATTATAACTCAACTGTATTTTGTTTTGGTATGTTTTCACGCCATATCTCTTGCTATTTTTTACTCGAAAGGGGGCATTTGAATTTTTATTTCATATAAGTGTCCCATAGAAAAATATCACTCCCTTAAGGTGAAAATAGGAATCTTATTAAGCTGTACAAGTCTTTTGTATATTTGTTACTAACCTTTGCAATTGTGGACGGATTTGGATAAATTATTTTTTATATCTTTCGAGGTGGTCTTATAGTGGTCCTATGGTGCTATGGTCGAGGTGGACCACCACAGAAATTTCTTGGATCATTTTTACCGGCAACTAGAAGTGATGATTTTGAAATCAATCACTTCTAGTTTTGGGATAATATTAAAGAAGGTAGTAACTTGATAAATTTAGCTAAAAATATTATATATTATTATATATATTGGTTAATTTCGCTGAGAGATCTATGATAACAACATTACCTGTAGAGATAACGTTATCATTAGACTGCGCAGTAAGCTGCGCATATGTATTCAAATGTTTCTCAAATATTTGTTCAGAATCTTCATTTGTTTCAAACTTGTTCTTGGGTGATTGTCAGAATATAATTCAATAGCTTAAGGATATTTTTTAATGACTTTGAGCCGGTGTATTCCCCTTTAACTTCCGACTAAAAGGATTATTGAAGGGGTGTTTGAAGACTGTATCTCTCTGTGAAAATGACCATCTTATGAAGAAGTGCCTAACTTATAGTAATAGGTACATATTAATTGAAAAAAAAAAGCGCCCTCTTGGATTTCCTTTCGTCTAACGGATATATTTGTGGATGGAATTACATATTTATCTAGGTACACATTACAAGCATAACATTTATTTACCTAGATTAAAGTTTTGGTATGGCACCTGTGATTTCACCGGCACCCACACCCTTCCACCGGCAATGCGAGTGCATTAACTGGTGCTTCGATTGACGAGGCGAGAAGATCTCTCACCTCATGTTAAGCGGTTAACAAATAACAAATATACGTTTTAGGTGTTCCCTTAATAAAGTATGGGAAGAGCCAAGTCGCAACGCGTTGCACCTGTCACTGTGAGACCGTAATTTCACCGGCATCCACACCCTTCTACGCGAACACCACAGCTTGGCGGCAGGTTACTAGGTGTGGAGGTAGTACTTCCCCGGGCGAACTTTGTACAAGTTCTACTGCTAAGCTGCTACTAAGCTGCTACTGCTACTTATGTGGAATAGCACATACGCTACTTTTTGTTCCGGAAAATGTACGTTCCCGCGGGTAAACTCATATCTGGCTTTTAATTCTGGCCATTATTTAAGTATAATGACTGTAATTTCTTTGGTTTTTGTACGCTAGTATTATGTTATTCATATCGTTTTAGTACAATAATGATGGTTTGATGTTCTGCTACAAGAAACGAAATAAATGTAGTAGTTCTTTAAGTATTATAATAAAAGTTCTCTTTCAGCAAACCTTTGAGACTAGTGAGACTAGTGAGTGAGTGAGTTGAGACTATATAGTTATCTAGTATACTAATCATACATACGTAACACTAAACAATAGACTACAGAGCAAGGTAATGCTCTTTAACTTTTCTCTTAAATATATAGAGTGAAGTGAGTGAAAATCAAATCCATTTTTTTATGCCCTCTGTTTATTTTATTGTCAACGCGTAGACCTCTGTATTTTTCAGAGACCTAATCTAACTTTTATATGTATATTTAGAGTTTAGCTTAGCTTTAGTTTAGCTGTCTTCGAAGAGAGGGTCCGCGCACTTTATGTAGCGAGCACGAAGTTTGTTCTCGGGTCTTGCATGTTTGTGTTTGTGTCCATATACGCCACAGGGAATCCACACATACGTATTATTAATTATTTTTTATGAATAACATATACCACGTCTTTCTTTATGTCCATCAATATTAATAAAAAACAACTTTTTTTTCGAAACAGTTTTACAAAGTATGTGTTTCAATGTAGTTCATTAGTCCTACTAATATCTAAAGGGCTGTATCGTTAAATTGTTTATTTATAGATATATCTGAGATAACTCTTGCTTTAACCGACTTCAAAAAAAAATATATTTCCTAATAATAATAATAATTATCTTAGTGACGATAGTTTTAGCCCTTAAGGTATTAACGTATAGAAATCGGTATCATCAATTTTAATGCGACTTTCACTGGCAGATAAGGAAGAGCTTAGGCTACTTTAGAGAAATAATTTGGGTTCCTCGCGAAAATATATTAAATTCAGCTTGAACTACGGTAGACGGGAACAGCTAGTAGCAAATATGATGTGGTGATGATCGAACTTTCTGAAGAAGAAGTTATTATCCGTTTCAGTACGCGATGTGGGCGTGTGATCCAGCGGTGATCAATCCAATCCTCAACACTTACCATGTCACTGGGCCGGTATTCAGTCAGGCTCTGCAGAGCTTCTTCGCTGCCCAGTGCGCCCTTGCTGGTGACCACCTGTGGCCAGCTGATGCTACAGATGCTGTCTTGCAAGGTATACTTAAGGCTGGATTTCACGCTGACCATGAGCGCTGACGGGCCAATATGTATGACGCTGACCTTTCAGCTGGCGAGCGTCAGCGCAGAGCCGTGTACGGCCTCTGTCAAATTAATCTAAAAAAATATTAAAATCGGTTAAACAGTTTAGTTCTTATATCAAAATAACTAGAAAAAATATGCCTTCCAAGTAAACGAAATTGTGTATTTTGTTGTCCTGTGACTTTTTTCTTCGCCCGTTGCATGCTAAATCGGATTTTTCTTCTACAAAATAGGGTACACCCTTAGGGTGAGAAATAGGAGATGAAAGTATTGAAGTCCAGTTGTCCAGTTGTTTTGATTAAACAACCAAACTATTAAACCGATTTTGATAAAATATCTATAAGCCCAAGCATATCATATAATGATATCTATAAGCATATCATTTCGAATAAAAAAAATTACCATATCGATGATAATTGACTGAGTACTGTTGTAATAAATATGAATCAAAAAACAAAAACAATACAACCAAATTGATAACCTCCACCGGAAGTCGGTTGAAAGTACATGGGATGTAAGATAATTTTCATTGATTATTTTACATCCAATGTATTAAACTAAATAATGTTTTCACGTATTATAATAACCAGCAATAACGATCAATTACTCGATCGCATTGCGTAATAACAAGATAACTAGTTTATGTAATTGTTTACTTAGCTCAACCTTGAAATCTCTGACCGAGATAAGAGAATTACTACTGCTGCATACGCCGCTAAAAAGATCCGCTTGCTCACAGACGTTGAAACCGCTAGGCTGGTATATTTCGGCTACTTTCACAGCATTATGTCATATGGCATACTGCTGTGGGGGCATGCTGCAGATATCAACACCATATTTATGTCGCAGAAGAGGGCTGTTCACGCAATTTATAATCTGGGTCCCCAAGAATCACTACATAAAAGATTTAAAGACAAATATACTTACAAGTACGCGTCAGTACATATACGAGAATTTGATGTAACATAAAAAAGTGATAATCATAATGTAAATTCTACGCATTAAAATAAACAGATTTAATACTACTATAAAATATAGATGACAGTAAAGTGACTTCAATCTCCGAAGGGTTTCTGGTCTATTTTTTCCCCTTGGGTTGGTCGGTTAGGTTTAAAACAGACGTAAACTTAACAAATGAGACTATCTAAAACATGAAAACTGACTGTAATTTGACATATCTATGTGCTACATCCACAATATGCCAAAGGACTTCCTGTGACACGTTACATACTTTTTTTTTCAGATCCTAACTATGACTTTATAGTAGTTGGAGCTGGATCAGCCGGTTCAGTAGTTGCCAACCGTTTAAGTGAAGTATCCAATTGGAAAGTGTTGCTAGTTGAAGCTGGAGGAAACCCGACTTTAGCTACTGAGGTTAGAGTTTCTATTCAATTCATCAGAAGTGCTAAGCAGCTAATCAATAATTACAATATTCATTGTATTTTCAGCTTCCTCAACTCTTCTACAGCAACATGAACACGGATGAAGATTGGGCATATAAAACTGAACCACAAGATGGGGCTTGCAGAGGATATAAAACTAAAGGTTGTGCATGGCCCAGAGGAAAACTACTTGGAGGTAGCAGTAGTATAAACGCAATGTTCTACGTCAGAGGAAATAAACTAGATTACGATGAATGGGCAGCCAGCGGCTGCAAAGGATGGAGCTATGAAGAAATCCTTCCTTACTTCAAAAAAAGTGAAAACCTGGCTCATTATACCAAAGAACATGAAAACTATCATAGTAAGGATGGCTATCTTAATGTAGAAAATGCACCAAATTTAAGAGACTTAGAAAATCTGGTCATAAAAGCATCTATTGAATTAGGACTGAAAAACTCTACAGATATAAATGGAGCTGATCAAATGGGTATTATAAAATCATACACCACCACTATAAAAGGAGTAAGATGTAGCACTGCAAGAGCATTTTTAAGTCCTATTAAAGATAGAAAAAATCTACATATTATTAAAAACGCGCAGGCTACGAAACTTTTATTCAAACCCGGCACTAACAAAGTCACTGGTGTTGTACTAAAGAAAAATGGAAAAGAAATAATTGTAAATGCTAAGAAAGAAGTCATTGTGTCAAGTGGGGCCATCAATTCACCACAGTTGTTGCTTCTATCTGGTATAGGGCCTGAGAAGCATTTGAAAGACCTGAACATTGAAGTGAAAGCAGATTTACCGGTTGGTGAAAATTTACAGGACCATTTGTTTGTTCCAATGTTTTATACTGCCCCTTCAGATAATATGTTGACAACAATGCCTAATATAGCTGGAATATTTACTCAATACGTTTTAGAACATGAAGGCCCTTTGGCTGATACAAGTCCTCATAGAGTAATTAGCTTCTGGAACACCACAGATGCTCAGTCCTCTAGTCCAGATATACAAAATCACTATCTTATATTCCCCGCTGCCATTAACAATATGCTGAATATATTTGAAAAACATGGCTGCAGTGACGAAATTCAACAAAAATTTGAGGAAATGAATAAAGATAAAACGACAATAGTAGTTTACACTGTTCTTTTGAAACCTAAGTCAACAGGAAGATTAATTTTGAAAACTAAAAATCCATTGCACAAACCTCTAATTTACGCGAATTACTTCGATGATCCCGAAGACATGAAAACAATTATAAGAGGAATCAAACAATATTGTTTGAAGCTTGGAGACACAAAGGCATTCAAAGAAACTGGGTTCAAATTGGATTGGCTGGACATTGACGCTTGCAAAAAACATGACAAACAAAGCGATGATTATTTAGATTGTCTGTCAAGAGAGATGACTTTTTCACTTTACCACCCCGTTGGTACTGTGAAAATGGGAGGAGAGGGAGACGAAAGTGCAGTAGTTGATCCTGAACTAAGAGTGAAAAATATACAGGGCTTGCGAGTGGTCGACGCGAGTATAATGCCTTCTGTTGTTAGGGGAAATACCAACGCCCCAAGCATAATGATAGGTGAGAAAGGAGCTGATATGATAAAACGACATTGGTTAGCACATACTGAACTATAGAGATGGCATTGATTTGGAACCGTTGAAGAATTTCGTTATCTGAGTTGATTTGTCTCATCGTTATCATTTTGTACCGAAAGTTGTAAAATTTCCCAATAAAGAAAGAATAGAATAGAATAGAAAAACTTTATTTTGTGTTACATAATTAGGGCTCACTTAAAAATTAAAAACAAAATTACAAATTGAAGAATATGTAACAACAAAAAAGGTAACCACTCAGCATGTGCTGCGTCAGTGGACTGATACAGCGCTGGTATTCTGTGGCACCGTGAAGAAGATTTATATTGTGTTGGGACTTGTGATATGTTTTATAAATGTACTTTTACCATGAGATATGTAAAAATAGTAGTAAATTTCTAAGAAATACTGAAAATTTACAGGCCTCACAGTTCAGTAGATAGAAGTTCTGCTGTCTGCACTATGGGTTGTGGATTTCATTCCAACTCAGGCCAAGAATTTATGTGACAAACATAAATGTTTATTCTGTGTCTGAGTGTTAACATGTATGATATGGATGTATTTACAACGAATGTACTATATAAGTTTTCAGTTAACTAGTTCCCATAGTACAAGCTATGCTGAGTTTGAGGCTATTGTATGTAATGTCACGTATATTTATTTAGGTAATACAATTTCAGTGAAATGCTTTTTTATTCACACAGTTTGTTTTGTGTTCCTACAAGAATAAGCATAATGTTCATTTTTGTAAAAATAATTCTATGCAAATATATAGCGTATAAATGATTGATATCATTATCAGCTAGAAACTTTCTTTGTTTATTCACAATATATTTATCAAGCACGCTAGTTTAACTCATGTAGAGTTGTAAAATTAGTAATGTCGTAAACATGATGACGGTACTTGTATTCATTAGTTATATTTGTTTACAGATATGATACAACGAACCCTCGTTGTATCATATCTGTAAACAAATATTAAGTGATATTCATAAAACTATCGTTTTAATGCCAAATGCATCTATTTATCTGATTGATAGTCAAACAGACATGTAGACTTAGTACTTTGTACTTTGTACTGAACCCTCCAAAATATCAAAAACAAATTCTTCATCAACCCAATGCGATGAACAAAATGTTTACAAATTGATAAAACAAAGTTTGAGGAGTTTCCACCACGAATTCAAAAGGGTCAGACATTGGTCAGACACTATTTCCACATTAAAGAGCCACTGGTTGTAATTAATTTCTTGTTTAAATTGTTTGACAGGGTCACAGAGTTTATACCTAAGGTAAGCTATGGCTTTGTAACTTATGATACTACTAGCGACCCGCCCCGGCTTCGCACGGTTAGCAAAGCATCAGTGTCGTATCAGAAACTACACGTGCGAAGCCAAGGTGAGTTGCTAATGTATTATACATATAAACCTTCCTGTTGAATCACTCTATCTATTAAAAAAAACCGCATCAAAATCCGTTGCGTAGTTTTAAAGATTTAAGCATTCATAGGGATATAAGGACAGAAAGCGACTTTGTTTTATACTATGTAGTGATGAAAAACCTGAAAGCTATTCTACTTAAAAAAGGACAAATTTCTCAACCATTCTGTATTTTTTGTTATTGTTGTCCACCAGATGTGGACCGATTTGGATGACTCTTTTAAAATGTCAGGGTGTACTGCCGAATTGGTCCTATAGATATTTCAAAACTGAAATCGCGAAATCCTTGGAAACACTACGTTTAACGCATAACCACTCGGATTTCGCTAGCCACAGCGGCAACGTATAACGCGCAGTTTACCTATTTATAGCCCATTTCAGCTACTATGAACTCTTAAAACTTCTGACTGGGTTTCGTTTGAATTCGACATGGATAGAGCGGAATGCGATAAGTTAGCCTAGCCAAATAGTGTGTGGATAGTGTACTCGTAAATGAGGGTCAGTGTTTGAGTTTAATTTTGTTGTTTGTATATAAATTGGCTGATGTGGAGTTTGCTTTGTCTCATTGCTTTCGAAGCGTTTTCTAACCGCACGGTTTCGCTTGATTGTTGAATTTATTTAATGGCTTTTTACTATGTGTTATCAGACGGACAGATGCAGCGTTTGACGACCCGCTACTCGGTGGACCGTTGACACCATTCAAAGTCAAAAGTCAAAGTCATAACTTTTTACTTCCGTTAAATTTTTAATAATTACTTGGATACGCAATTATTTCTAATAATGAATAATGAATATGAATCTAAGTTTAGCGCTTGTTCAAACTCTATCCGACCCTTCGTGGGTCCCTCCAAAGAAAAGGATTACTTACTTTTCGCGCGCATGATTCCTTTTACAAAGTAAGTACTTAAACCTTAACAATGTTTTCCTTCTTACGATGTAAACTGATATTACAGATTGAGTTCTGATTTTGATTTGGATTGCAGGTAGACGGTGGATGAAGGAGGTTCAACACCGCTTGGTTTGGAAAGCTGTAGGGGTGGCCTATTTCAACAGTGGACGCTGTCACGGCGGATATGATGATGATATTATAGCGAAGACTTATAGTAAGTATTATATCAATAATTATGTACCTACTATCAACCGCGTGGTTAACATTTTAATATTGCGCGGAACCCTTATTTCTTCTTTTTCTGAAATAAAAGTAGCCGATGTTACTCCTAATTAACTAATCCTTCTAATTAATAATATTGGCTACCTGTCAAAATCGGTCCAGACGTTTCGGAGATTAGCCAGATCAAACAGACAGGCAAACACTCTATTTGTTCTATGTCTGGGTGTTAATATGTATTATAGGTATGTATTTACGAACAAAAAATGTTAACAACTATAGTTATCAGTTATCTAATTCCTATATGACAAGCTGTTTAGTTTGGGACCAGATGGCGCTGTGTGAAATATGTGCCATGAATGTTTATGATTTATTTATTTCTTAAAAATAAAAAACATTTTATTTGTGTACTAGAACTTAAACTAGACTTCTAGAAACTAGACTTAAAAATGTGAAACACTCTATTGCCCCCTAAATCTCGCGTATATTATTATATTTGCACTTTGTATTTTGTTACTTACTTAGTTCAGGTACATAAGCAAAGACGCGCTGGCAAAACTAGTGGAAAGATAAAACTGGGTACATAGACCTTGCACTCGGTGAGTTATTTATGCCGCGTGAATTTTTCCTCGTAGGTAAATTCCCAGAGCAAGACTAGAATCTTATTAAATTTGCACGGACTGGAAATCTGATATACTGAGCGTCTAGAGAGGTCTGGAAATGTGGAAGAGAATCTTTTGTTACTGGTTATCAAATTGATTCAGAGATAAAGCACGGAAAGGATTTTATGATTTTTGAAATTCGGTAAGATTTATTTCGGATTCAGATTTATGGTTCTGTTTTTGGGTGTTTGTTTCCGAATGGAAACATAAAGACCTCTTTAGTCTTCAACATATACTACTGTGTTTTAACTTTAATGATAAAGATTTAAGACCAGTTACAGCCACACCCTTCCACCGGAACACAGTAATGCAACCGCTACTGCTTGGCGGCAGATTCCAGATGTGATGCATGCATGTATAAATGTGTCCAATAGTGCCGTGCCTCTTAGAAATCGCGTACGAGAGTATAAGCATTAAAGTTTTTTACCTTAAAAGTAATTTGAACCAAAAACTTCACAATCATCAAAAGAAATAATACATTTCCTGGGAGTCGAATACTCAGTAATGAGAGTCTCTAACGAATCGAATCAACGGCGAGCCATAAATTCTAACATCAAATCGAAAGCCAAGAAAGTTCAATATGAAATAAAACCTTTTCCCCTGTTATAGGTGGAAGGTATATAAGATGCCAAGATATAAAAAAAAAACGATTCATTTAAAAATGGAAATTAACGACTAAAATACTTTTTATCTTAATTTTCGTCTTTACGGGTAAGATATTGCCATTAACTTCTGTGGGAATACCTCAAAGTGTTACCAATATTATTAAAAAAAACATATTTTTTTCTAGTCTTAGATATTTTTTGTTTTAAGTACCTTATTAAGTTTAAAATGCATTTAGTAAAATCCTGTTATTTTGACGTTACAAACATACACTATTTTACTTATTTGTATAGATTCTTTCAATAACGAACGAATATTGTTAACCATACAGATGATACAAGCCGCAAAAATTTAAGATAATGATTGGATGGGTTTAGCAATTGCGCGTTTCATAATAACAGGAAATCCAACAAGTACTAAGCGATTTTTAATTTAAGAAAATCCTCTATCTTGTGTTTCAATTCTGAGAACCTTAATTTTGTATTTTGCCTGCTACAAGATAGAATACTATCATTATAACATACTTTAAGTCCAATTACCGAAATACATTTTAATTTCGAAAAATGCTAACAGGTCAGAAACATGAAGGTTGTTTTCGGGTCTTGGGTATTTGTCTTGTGTTTCTGTGTTTGTCCATGCCATCTGTCACACAGGGAATCACAGTGAGTGTGTAAAAGTGTTTTTTTAACCGCCGCGTCGCTTGGTGTCGTATTGGTTGGTCCACCTAGGCCAAACCGTATTTTACCTTGAGGAAGCGAAGCGAAACGAAAGTTTGGCCAATTTATACGAGAACGAACGTTTCAAAGACAGTTCTATTTAAAATGTAATTTTGCCAATTGGAGCGTTAATGATGAACTGAATGTAAGAGGTACGGAAATACTAGGTATATGTGGTTTTCGGCTTTTGAAATAATATATTATATTTCGAAATACATGGTAGACACTATAGTTTAATTCCTTACCCAAGAGGTGTTCTTGGTTTATTCGTATATTGATATTAGTTTTAATCCGATCAACAGCCGCGTAAAGGTCCTTTGCGGCTTACATCGAAAATTCCAGTCGAAAATTACCTAGTTTTACACCTGTATGCACAAAGAGGTAGGCAGTGCCTAAAAGTACCTTAAATTATAATTTTTTGAAAAAAAGACAGTATTCGTAAATTTTAATGGTATTTTTGTATGGGGTCCACGTCAGGCTCCATACAAAAATACCCAGTATGCGGTGTAAAATTAGCCTGTATTGATTAAAATCTAGCCACCCGAATTTTAAATAAAAACAGGTTCAAACATGAAGCCGTGCTTAATTATCATCATTCTATATCATAGACACAGAAAAATAAGAGCTTTATTTAAAAGCTTTTATTAAAGAACGTATTACGTACTTATATATTGTATGACGCACATAGATGTTTGTTCTGTGTCTGTGATTATATATGCATGTATGCACAATAAAAATATTCTAAGTTGTCTGGTTCCCATAGTACAAGCTATGTTTAGTTTGGGGTTAGCACTGTGTGAAATGTCCGTGAATATTTATTATTTATGCTGAATGAGTTCAATAATTGAGGCGTGAAAGCGTAAGAAACACACTCACTTTAGCATCATATTAGTTAGGGTATTAATATAAAGTGAATGGTCCGGAAACGGAGAGCCGCGGTGGGTTCGCGGATGTGTGTGTAACGTTCCCGTGTTCCCGCCAATAAGCGGCAGAGGAGAACACCGTGGGGTTTTAGTGGGTCTAGTCCCACATAACCGCTCTGTCTCCCCGTGGCAGGGTGGTATGCGAGTGCATTTCCCCACCGAAAAAAAAGAGGGTATTAATATAGTTTATTATTCTTTGTCCAAAGTACGGTAAGATTGCAGTGCTAACCCGTGCGTGCACTCCACACATTACTCTCTGTCGTCGATGGACCTTGACGAAACCCATGTATCAGGTACTAATGGCTCCAGATACAGGAGTTCTACGCTCCGGCGGGTAGGGATTTCCTGTGGTAGGGTATCGAAGCTGAAGGAAATATCTTCAATGTTTTATAGTATTCCTTGCCGCTCGTGATAAAGTTGGCTTTCTGTCTGAAACTCTTATTTTAAGACATGCATGGGCCAAGAGGCGTAAAATAACTTTTGTGTTATTATTTTATTCAGTAAAATTTTGCTATGTTAAAAAGTTATTGCTATTTCAAGATATTCCTTAAACTAGGGACTCAATATTAATAATAAAATTTCTTGTGGTGTGATGCATTGTTTAAACAAATGAAAAATTGTGTTGATTTACCTCAAAACTTAAACGCATTCATTCTTTTAGATTTCAAGTTTAATTTGGACACGTAAAATTTTACACACACAAGTAAACATATTTGTGAGCGTATAACGCGTCACAGGAGCTCCTTAGGCACATAACATGCACACAGATATGTCAAATTATAGTCGGTTTTTATGTTATAGTTGGTCTTATTTGTAAAGTTTCCATTTGTTCCAACCCTGATGATGACGTAATAATATAATAAAATTAATTGCCTAACCTTAAATTCACGTATGTTACATACAAATATTTTTGTCACTACCGCTTAGCGGCAGATTCCAGATGTGGTGGTACAATCTCTCCGGACGAACTTGACACAATTCCTGTTGGTTGCTCATTAAGCTATATAAAGCAAAATACTTTCAAATAAATTTATTAAAAAGCTTTTATTTTGACATTACAAACAGATACTTCAATTATATTTATTTATTTGTATAGAAAACAATTATATTTCTAATGGACATAGATCTGTCTACAGGATCATCTATCGATAGAAAGTAAAAAAAAAATGTAAGTTTGACTCATTAGAACAAAGAACAGTAAGATATAAGATGAAACAGAGCATCTCGCGTGTAATAAATCATTGCAAATGGTTCTAAAAGCTGGCCAAATTACATGCACACGAAAAAAAGGCGGATTGGTAATGGGATGACTGATCAAAATGAAAAAAGCTGCGTCGCCGAAGAAATTCTGCTTAAATTTCCAATGGAACAAGGAAGATGTGGAGCGGAAAATGTTATACGCACAGCAGACCAACGCAAAAGTAAATAATCATAGTAATATTATAAATGCGAAAGTTTGTTGGTATAGAATAGAATAGAAAAGCTTTATTTTGTGTTACATAATTAGGGCTCACTTAATAATTAAAATCAAAATTACACGTTTAAGAATATGTAACAACAAAAAAGGTAACCACTCAGCATGTGCTGCGTCAGTGGACTGATACAGCGCTGGTATTCTGTGGCACCGTGTTGAGAGCGTGCGACGACAGTGAAATACACGTGTACAAACAACATTTCAAATTAAAACACTATACAATATGTAAATTTGTTACTTCACCCTCAACAGTTGAACGGCAAAAATAAAAAAAAAAACATCCAAATCATGAAATTTATAGGCTACTTTTTATCCCGAAAAAGTATTTTTTGTGGCTTGTATTTAAAACATCTTTTCTGTCATGTTTTCCGATCGACACATGTTGAATTTTCAACTGCGGGTAACACTAACTTAAGACTTAACTTAACACTAACTTATGTAGTAACTTAAGACTTTTTGTTGGTCTACTTGTATGATGTTTAGAGGCAATTGCTGTACCTGGTTTTTTTTTTTTCACTTGTTTCTCGAGTATGAAGAGCAAGCGTTTTTTTTATCTTCAAATTCAAGATTGATAACTTTCCGTTTCTTTTTTATATCAATTATATTTTTTTAGTAATAACAGCCATCTCCATTGTCTCTCTGTTCTGGCAGCGCAATATGCGTCGGACCCCACGAATGTAGCGTCATTACTCAAAGTCCAGTGTTCTCAGAACTTTTCTCGTATAGAAATATTCTAAGATATATTTTTTTTATGTAACTAAAGTGTCGGGACGAGCAGACAGCCCAATTGATGATAAGTGGTCACCGCCGCCCATAAACAAAAAATATGACCCAGGTCTCCCAATACTTCTAAAGTATGAGACGTATCATCCTCGTCACTCTGAGACGGGGATGATACGTAGGTACCTGTAATTCTGTCGCCACCGCCACTACTTGGCGGTAGATTACCAGGTGTGGTACTACGAGTAAATTTAATTCTTAGGTAATTTACGCGAGATTTAGGGGGTAATAGAGTGTTTCACATTTTTGCGTCTAGATTAAAACAAAAAAAAATAATGTAACACATTTTTTTAAGAAAAAAAAAAAAAAAAAAATATTCATGGATATATTCACAATACCGCGTTTTTTTTATTTAGTCTTCTTGTCATCCTCCCGTCCCTCTCACCGGCCAGTAACTTTATTCATACAAAATGTCATATTCGATCACTTTGATAGCCTCGCGCGCGACTCGTTACAAAATTCACGTTCCAAATTCAAACTCATTACTGTCCACTGTAATATACCCCCGTGTTGCGGAAAAATATATTCTTGTCCCTTATTTTGTCTCTTTCAATAAATGAGACAAAGTTTTAGCCAACTTCAGTATAGCTAAGATATGCATGAATCTAATTCCAAGTGTACTTGTATGTATTGTACGTATAACTTGTATGTACGTGTACTTGTACGTGTAATGTAGAGTATTAAACTCTAAAGCAGGGAATGTACGAGCGCCAATTAAAAAAAATTAACGTACCCCTGGGTATGCCCGAGGCGGTCTGCTGATGGCCGGTGTCAGAGCAACATAAATTATGCCCTACCTTGGACGACTTTCCCAAAATTAAATTTATAGAAGGGAATATTTTTAATTAATTTTTTTTTATTGTTTATTTTAGGCATGTATACATTGTACTTAAGAATGCCAATATATTAAATAAACATAAAATTAACAAGTAAAATATAATAAAATGACTACAAATGTAGTACTAACTAAGTAATTCAATGTCAAAAATAATAATAATATGTCAAGAGATATAAAGAAATAAATAATCATGTCAAAATAAGGGAATTATTAGTCTAAGAGGATTAATTTATGCTATTTAAGGTTTCTGTGTGAAGATTTTCATAACAATCAAAAGCTTTGTGGTTTAGGTTTTCAATAATGTTCTGCTAGAACATGTTATCAATGTTCGTCACACAAATACTTGTCCTGAGTGGGAATTGAACCCACGACCTGCAGCGCAGAAGGCAGAGCTACAACCAACTGAGCAAGTCCTGTTATCACTACATAGTATAAAACAAAGTCGCTTTCTCTGTCCCTATATCCCTATGAATGCTTAAATCTTTAAAACTACGCAACGGATTTTGATGCGGTTTTTTTTAATAGATAGAGTGATTCAAGAGGAAGATTTATATGTATAATACACTAGCAAGTCACCCCGGCTTCGCATGGGTAGTTTCTAATACGACACTGATGCTTTACTAACCGTGCGTAGCCGGGGCGGGTCGCTAGTTTATAATAATAGTTAGGATTATTTTCACTTCTATAATCCTCTTTATCTTTGGAGATACCCTCGCAAAAAATCGAGGAAACTAAGCTTCTAGATATAATATTCCGTGAATTTTCTCGTTTCAATAAAATTTGTTCTGGTGAGATTTTATGACAAAGAAATACTTAGTTGCAAATAAATGAGATCGCCCCGATGAATAACAATGGCTCTTTTTCATCGACAAGTTTCCCTAGGTTGGTAACACTGAATTTTCAGTAGAAATTATTGGGATATTTGGAGAGTAGGACAATCCTGGTCATTATCAAGTTTTCACACATTCGTACAGAACAGGCAATTGGCTGCCATAAACATGTTGTTGGCCGACATGTTGTTGGCCGACATGGAGTTGGCCGACGGGCGATAAGCGTCGGCCAATTCTGTGCTATGACAACGAAACCTTCCAGCCAGGGTTGGCGCATAAATAATCGGCTGATGTAAAAATGCTCGGAAGATATTCTACATAATCGATGAAAATAGGTTACATTTGTAATTGTCACTACTAAGAATTGGAAAATCCACGGGAAATGTGGAAAACTGAAATTTTACAGGGGTTTTTACGACTACGTTTGACAGCTAATTGTCAAATTGTGAATCACGACAGGAAACGTTCGTCGGTCCAGTTAGTCTTCTCTCTTATTCTACTTATAAATCAATTGCTGTTCAAATTGCTTGTTAAAATTGAAGTGCTGTTCAAATGATGACGGCTAGACCGATTTGGCTAATTTCTACAATTTTTTTATAATATAAATTACAAACAAAGTTTTTATAATATAATTTATTAACAAAACTCACGAAAAATGTCGGAAATCGGGAAAAACCGAAAGTAGGAACATTTCTATGAGATTTTACCACCAGAACTGTGAGGCCAGTTTCAGTAATTTTAGTAGAAATCCACAATGAGATAAAATAAAAAGCAGACCCGTTTTCGTCCACCACTTAAATAATTCATTGAGTCCTCGATATAAATTCGCTATAAATAACGTGGCAACCCTAGAGGCCGCCAAAGGGCTCATCGATGTTGTGGTGTAGCTGAGGACCCCCGTAAATCAATACTGGACGGGTTCGCATCCCGATGAGGATGTACAAAATAAGGGAAAGAAAAAACATTACACCGGCTCAGTGCAAATTGGTTTCGTACACATAACGTTCTGTACCACGAAACACTTTGAACCTGACAAGGCTTCTCTACAGCCGCTTAATGTATATATTGTTTTTTTTTATTAACTTATGAGTACTTATTTGACGTTGTTTTTATTTAAACAATTATTTATTTAATTATTTTATTGTATTAAGTAAACAATTACCTGTATAGAAACATTTTAGATTATTTTTACATGAAGAAATATTTTCTCTTATTTGACTCATGTACAGCTGCTACAAAAATTGTTATTTTAACGTATCCATTGTATCCTAAAGTGAATAAATGAATGATGATGATGAATATTTCAGCACGCTACGGCATTTGCTATAGATAGATATTATACATATAAATAACCATAATGTTCCGACTGCAGGGAAACCGGACTACCCTCGATAATTATAATAAATAATAATAATAATAATAATAATAATAAATTTTATTTCCAAAAAGTAATTACATGAGCCAAATTATGTTACAACTAAAGATTATACAGATACTAGTTGATAAGTGACTGCGAGGCCCAAACTAGGCGGTAAAGCCTATTAAGAGTGAATGGGCTTTTATTTACCACGGGAGCTCAATCCGGATTGGTAGATGTCACATGTTTTTGAATTTTTTGGTTCTAAGACATGCTGGTTTTCTCACGATGTTTCCTTCACCGTTTAGAGAACTTGGTATTCCCCACAATAAAAAAACAAGATTTTTTTTTTCAAAATCTGTTCGAAAATGACTAAGAAAAAAAAAATGTAGCTAACTTTATTATCTCCTCTGGAAATCGGTTGAAAATATATATTTACTGAAATTTTGTTGTATATGTATGATAAAAAAATAAAATAAATAAACGTTTACACACTCATACGTCTGCACTAGGATCCCCTGTGTCGCAGATGGCATGGTCAAACACAAACACAAGACAAACACCCAAGACCCGAGAACAAACTTCATGCTCGCCACACTAGCCACGGAGTCGTCAAATCCGAACATATTTTATCCGAACATTTTAACATATCTACTGAGTTATTAATACAAAATAACTCAGTAGATATGTTAAAATGTCGAGTTTGCAAGTGTTGCCTGTGGTTTGTGCTATTACATACATCATAAACATACATCTATATATATATAAAAGAAAGTCGTGTTTGTTACAACAGTTATAACTCGAGAACGGCTGGACCGATTGCCATGGTTTTTGATTTATTGGATTTGTTTCCGTCCCGAATAGCAGAATAACTATTAAAAACATTGGAAAATTAACGAAAAAATAAAATCAATTTATCCCCGTATTCTCCACGGGAACGGGAACTATGCGGATGAAACCGCGGGGCGCAGCTAGTTAAGTATAAAAATACATTTTAGAATTCAAATAGAAATTGCTATACAAACTCATATCTAAGATACAAGAACGAATCCTCTTTTTATCAGGGCTGTCAAAATAAAAAAAATGTATAAGAATAAAAAAATATAGGTCCCCAAATAAAAAAAAAATTGCTATGTATTTGCTATGCTGTCACAATCAAATGCTGTATTTCTCTTTTAAATTTTAAATGCACATAAACAGTGTAAATTTAAACAGTGTTGACGTATGTAGATTGGGAAATTTACCAGTTTATCAGTTAACATACACTTGAGGACTTACATCCCATCTCAGAGAGACGGGCGCAGTGTAATACGACTTGGGTCTCATACTTCGGTGGGAGAGAACCTGAGTCGTGTTTTGGTTGTTTATGGGCGGCGGTGACCATTTATCATTAGGTAACATCCCCGACTTGGGTCTTCTCATACTTCGGTCGGGGAGGACCTGAATCGTATTGCAGTTGTTATGGATGGTAACCACTTATCATCAGATGGGTCTTTAGCTCGTCCCGTCACTTTAATTACACGTAAAAAAAGGTTGGCTGCCAGTTGGTTCTGTCGCATATATATTAACTAGCCTTCCAGCTTAGTTGGTAGTAGCTCTGCCTTGTGTGTTGTAGGTCGTGAATTCGATTCTCACCCAGCATAAGCTTTTGGTGAACGTAGATGTTTGTTCTGTATGTGGGTGTGTTAAAAAAATGTTATAAATATTTCTAAAAAAAAATCGTATTGTATATGTATTGTATGAGTTATCTGGTTCCCATAGTACAAGCTAGGCTTAGTATGGGTCTTAAGGGCGCTGAGTGAATTATATATTTTTTTAAAAACCTTCGATTTTATTTACTATTTTAAGATATTACCTGTAAAATATATTTTTATCTATCGCTTTTATTGCGTGGCAACCATCAGGTAATGCTATGGACTCAACCACTACGAGCTTCTGTTTTATTTTTAAATTCAATCCCGTTGTGTGCTCTCTACTTTAGTGGACCGGTTGAATCTGGAATTTAAACTGATTTCAATTGAGAGAATCATTTTGTTTTATCCACGGTGATGTGATGGTGTGCTTGCTTTTACCATCGGAAAAGTATTATTCTCGTAACACGAAATTGTGTAGAAAAACAAAAACCCGACTGTCTTCAAAATTTCAAATTACATATCAAAATATAAATTGTATATATTTTTGTAAGCCATCTTAAAACTCTGTATTTTGATAAAAAATGCTTCTATATATAAAATAAATATAAATAAAAATCACAAAATATAACCTAAAATAATTAATAAGGCTCTGAGCTTAGTTCTCATAATTAACACGTAAAAAGAGTTTATAACAATGTATATAAATAAATATATGATGGGTCCGTGGCTTAGTTGGTAGAAACCCAGCCTTCGAAGCGCTGAGTCCCGGGCTCGATTCCCGGCCGGGGCTCATTTTGTGTGCTGAGCATGAAGTTTGTTCTCGGATCTTGGGTGTTTGTCTTGTGTTTTTGTGTTTGTCCATGCCATCTGTGACACGGGGAATCCAATTTGACTTAAACTAAAAAGTATACCCAGAACGACTGCTTGCATGGATATTGCTGTGATTTTAATTTTTAATTAAATTCAAATTATTTAATAAAGTATTATCCAGATTTGTTCACGTTGATAACTCCTTTATTTTAAGTCGGTTAAAGGCAAAGATAAGTTGATTGTAGAGGTAAGTAATTTCTTTAAGAAAAATATTAGTTAGTTTAATATATACATTGACGGCTCCGTGGCTTAGTTGGTAGTAGCCCTGCCTTCGAAGCGAGGGGTCCCGGGTTCGATTCCCGGCCGGGGCATACTTTGTGTGGTGAGCATGAAGTTTTTTCTCGGGTCTTGGGTGTTTGTCTTGTGTTTCTGTGTTTGTCCATGCCATCTGCGACACAGGGAATCCTAGTGCAGAGGTATGAGTGTGTAAACGTTTATTATTTATTTATTTATTTATACACCCAATGCCCCTAGTAAAATCCGTTACTTCTTGTCCATCCAAGGTTGTCTGTAAGAGATCGCTTTAAAGCCATAAGACCGCCCATTTTTTCACATTACTTGTGTAGTATTTTTTTATGATTTCTGTTATTCTGTTTATGTGGGCAATAAAGTGCTATCTATCTATCTAATTACTTAACTAGTGTAATAATAACAATAATAACAAGCAGATCTAGTTATCTATAACATTACTGGTAAGGATTAATGCCATAATCTAAATGTAATGAAATTGAAGCCATTCAATTAATTATAATACATTTTACAGCCACTGTAATATACTGTACTTATACAAATATATCGAATGAACGCGAGCCAACTGCCCAGCACATTCGAAAATGGATGCTAAAGAGAAAAAAAAAATGTGAAATTCTATCAAAAAAATCAATAAAATATCGTTTTATTGATAGGAACAAAGTAGTAGTAGAACTTGTGCTAAGTTCGCCCGGACAGGTACTGCCACCACACCTGGAATCTGCCGCCAAGCAGTAGTGCTCGCATTACTGTGTTCCGGTGGAAGAGTGTGGGTGCCGGTGACATCACCTGCGCATGAGATGTATCATCCCCGCCTCGGGTAGTGGACGCAGCAGGATGAATGCCACTCATTCTAAGACCTAAATCTTATACTGAGTCGTATTACTGTTGTCATGGGCGGGGGTCGTCACATACCATCAGGTGGGCCCTCAGCTCTTTCCATCACTTATTCACATAAAAAAATAATATTTCAGAATGTATATATTTACAAATAAAGCATTATATCACTGATTCATATTTGTGATAAAATTTATGCGCGCAAGACGAAGTTTACGGAATGGCAAAAGAATTTTACAAGTGCTAGAAACAAAAATGCGATCGTGACATCTACCAGAGATTGGGCTCCCGTGGTAGATCAAAGCCTATTAACCCTCACTTATCGAAACATGGTTCCCAGTGGGAACTTTAAAGGTTGATAAAGGAAGGCATTGACACGAAAGAAGGAGAAATAAGCTAACGTTGTTTGTTTTTAATACCGCTGAAAAACCACAGTTACTCAAACGCGCTGGCTGAGAGCGTGGTGGCCCAGCGGCATAGACGCCGACTTTCAATCTGAAGGTTGCTGGTTCAAACCCAAACGGGCACCAATGAGTTTTTCACTTGAAAAAATGTATGTGCGCAATACCACGTTCTCAAAACGGTGACGGAAAACATCGTGAGGAAACCGGCATGTCTTAGAACCACAAATTCGTCGACATGTGACATCTACCAATTCGGATTGGGCTCCCGTGGTAGATCAGAGCCCATTCACTCTCAATTATCGAGAGTAGGCCGGTGTTCCCGGTCCCCTGGGAACATTAGAGGCTGGTACGGTACTCAAACGCGCTCGTTTCACTTCGCTGTGTAACGATCACGCAGTAATTTTCAATCATCCATTGAGCCGTATAGTATTTAGAAGATTAATGAAATAAGTGAATTTGTAGATTAATTAAATTACTTTATCGAAACTATTACTAATTCACTACATATCCGAAGGCAACAGTAATTTATTGTGTTTGAGAGACTTGATTTCTTTTTTCTAGGAATATGAGTGTAGACTGGGGCTCTATTTTTCATAAATAAATAAATATATTGTTGACAAAATAACAGAGCTGCTCACCTAATTAACAAAGATCCTTTTAACAGCCATTAGCAACTAAATTGAAGCCGTTTAAAAAAAATATCAAAGCAAATTTTTCTTTTTACGAATAGCATTGATTTCTTTGCTAAGTTTTAAGTTGCTTACATCTTCTAAATTTCAAAAAGATGATCAACAGACATTGAAAAGAGATGTTGGGAGAAATCCGCCCGTAGCTCTTAATTCTGCTTAACAATGAGTATTGAAAATGCTTTTCTCAATTTGACATTTCGTATTACCTAATGATATGGAAACATTAAAACAAAACATAGATTTCGGAACACTTAACATTCGAAATATGAATAAAAAAAATAAGTTGCTAACCTTATACGGCTTACGGCTTATACGGCTTAGTTGGTATTAACCCTGCCTTCGAAGTGAGGGGTCCCGGGTTCGGTTCCCGGCCGGAGCTCACTTTGTGCGATGAGCATGAAGTTTGTTCTCGGGTCTTGGGTGTTTGTCTTGTGTTTCTGTGTTTGTCCATGCCATCTGCGACACAGGGAATCCTAGTACAGAGGTATGAATGAGTAAACGTATTTTTTTTTTTTATTAGTTACATAGTGCAACCCTAAAAAGAGAATAAAACATACCTTCACCTTCAATACTGGCTGAATCGTTATAAACTGATGCCAACCCTTCACTAACAGGGACCATCTAATTATGTAAAGCTTCTACACAGCTTTACCGTTACAAAAACAAAACATTTCCCTATAGAATACTGTTCGTCCAACCTGATCGGTCGGATCTTGCGAAGACAAAGTTGTAAGATTCATAACATAAAATATATACGTGCATACTTCTATTCTTAGCTTCCCTAACTTGGACTCTAAGTGCTACCAAAATGCTGGTTTTTATTTGGCCAGAGATTAAGCATTGGCATTGCCATCCAGCATGGCAATGCTGCCAGCATTTTGGGCACGCTGCCATGCCAGTCACGGCTTAGTTATCTAAGCAGATGGATACACTGATATTTTATTATCATGTTTATTTTCAGTTCATATTTCGATTACAAATAAAATAATAATTCTTTAGTACAAAACCTAGCATCCATGTTGAAAAGATGAGTAAAATAAAACAAACAAAAGTGTAGTTCTGAGCACGCCACAACAAGCACATTTGAGATAGCCACACCATCAAAAGCTCAAACATAAACTGGAAAATTTAATGGCGCCAGACCGAACCAAATCTACCCGTCTGCCGACCGCATTTTATGAGCACACAGTACATTGTGGCAAGAATATTTTACCGATAAATATCTCTTAAGACGTTTCCCTTCTGTTTATCGTGGGATTTTGCTGATTCCTTAAACAGTTTTTCTTTTAAACCGGCTTTTATCGCTCGAATATCGTCTTGAGATTGCAAGATAGGTATTCTTGGCTATTCGCTACGCTCGGAATAAGGGACGCATGCCATTAATGTGAGAGTTAAGCAAATTGGTGATTTTTAAATGGGTCGGGTAATCTTTTGCTTGGGAATAAACGTTTTGTTTTCAGGGTAAATGTTTGGACATTTAGAAAAAATCTTGAGGATTCTTGGGAAATAATCTACATAGCAATACGCTATACTAGATATTCTATACTATTACGTATTAACCCATTCGATTGTTTTCCTAATACTTTAACGAGTGATTCTGGTATATAAATTAATTGTAGTATTAATTGTTAACCTATCAACTATAATATTTATTATTATTGATATAAATCTATTGCTGTTAGTTAGTCTCGCGAAAACTCGAAAACTGCTGAATTTTTCTGCTTTCTATTTATTGGTGTTTGTAATAGTCAGGACAATGATTGTATAATACTTTTAGTAGGTTAGGTATATTTTAATTATTATAATTCTTCGGAAACTTCACGGGAACTCTCGGAAATCGGGAAACAACTGAAAGTACATCAATTTGTTCCCGATTTCTGAGAGACATGGTGAAATCCCATAGTTTTCTATGGGATCTTGTCATGTCGTTTGATAGCCGTGAATCATCTGAATCATCTGACAAGAAAACATCTGACGCTACAGTTGGTATGAGATATTAATTACTTCTTCAAAATGATGCCATTTTCATTCATCCTCCAGATCACGGATTTCCTTTAATACCATACCACGTACATCTTTTCTCAGTGTAATATTAAAAGGATTGCAAAGACTCGTCTTTGATGCTTTTGTGTTCCATGTTTTTGACATCCATCGATGTAGATTTTAACAAATTCAGTAAAGTATTGTATATTAAAATTCTTAGATACGGTTACCTCGATAGGTACTTAAGAAAATTGGAAACTGTATTTTAAACATGTACCTATTCGATAAAAGGAATTTATACTCTACTAGAAAATTTTGTAAGGATGCAACCCCGAGACTTGCAATTCGAAGTCGGTGATGCAGAAACGAGCAAAATTTAGGGCATCTGTCCACCAGAGATGTAGGTACCTTACGTCATATCGAATGAAAAAAGACCAATAATTTGTTTTAGTAACGATTCTAAGACTGGCAGTTTAAAATGCCAATCGTTCATAACCCCGAAATTTCAGAGAATAGCATAGCATCGTAAGCTTTTAATAAGCTTCATGGCCAATGTGAATAATATCAATCAATAGGGTTGTTTGTCTTTTATAACATAGCTTACCGCTGTTTAAAAAGGTTTAACGAACCTGTAGCGGCCCCTAGAAAAGTTGATTAGCAACCTTAACCTCCGAAGTGAGGAGGATGATAAGCTTAAGTTTGATCCAAATAAGGTGTTTGTGGTGGTCCTTACCACCTGCAATTGAAGGAATCCTAGGAAAGGACAAGAGTTTGTAAGCATTCTTTTCTAAGCGCTTACATATTCCAACGGAGGGTACGAACTAAGGATAGCTCAAATATCAAATATAGTTTATTGAGGAACAAAGTAACAATGGCTTACAAAAAGTTTAGAAAAACGATGATGCCTGCAGAGGTATTAAAACTGTGTCGCAGACATCAACGCCCACCCCCCTTACATGAGTTTGGTAGTTCCAATTATGTGTTCCAATATGAATTTTGGAGCAATGCTGGGTAGACGTTTTTACTGTTGTTAGCGTGCATACATTTAGTTGGTTCTGGCGGAATCAGACAGATCGTTAAGTAGCTTAGCACTCTGGTGGAAAGGTGGTCTTAGTGTTATTTCATACATACTTATCTGACCAAGTGTTCCTTCAGGACATGCGTAATCATCGACCACCGAGCTACCGAGGGTGCCAAGTTCGTCCGGAGAGGTACTGCCACCATACCTGGAATCTGCCGCCGAGCAGTAGGTAGTGCTCGCAATGTTGTGTTCCGATGGAAGAGTGAGGGTGCCGGTGAAATCACATACGTATGAGACGTATCATCCCCGTCTCGGGTGATGAACGCAGCAGGATGAGTGCGACTGTAAGATCCAAATCTTATACTGATTCGCATTACTGTCATGAGCGGGGGTCGCCACTTACCACCAGATGGGCCCTAAGCTCGTTCCGTCACTTAATAACATACAAAAAACCAACACTCGCAAAATATAACCCTCCTGGCACAGTCGGCTAACAATATATAATCCCTGCAGAGACACAGGCCTACTCTGCAAGCGAGAACGAATTCAATTACCTACTACGAGAAACCAATATGGATTGAATTACCGAATTATTGGTTCTAGGAGTAAGTCTAAGGTTATATTGTAGGACACCGATTTCCTCAAAATGGTTTAAGTTCAACGTTTTGAGAACGTGGTATTGGACATCCGTTTCAAGCGAAAATCTTGTTGGTGCTCGTTTGAAATTGAATCAGCTACTATTGGATTGTGAAATCAGCGTTTGTGCCATTGGACTCACGGATGATCGGATGTAGTAAATGTTTATAGTAGGTGATTTGATGATTTTCGCAGTGGGGTGCAATGAGCTCCTTTATTGGGTTTCGACATTGCAATTTTGATTTCAGCGTAACAATAGCTGGATGTTTTTGCATTCGTCGTGCAATGCCAATTCGATGAAATTCGATTTTATTTGACATTCAAATTTCATGATTCAATTCTGAATGAGTAATCATTGTAGTTTCTATATATCTGTTTACTTTTAACCAACTGAAATTTTTATCTTCGAATTTTAGATTTATCACAATATAATCCCCGCGGTGGCCAATCTAAGGGAACACTGCAGTTTTCCGGGATCAAAAGTAGCCTGTGTTAATCCGGGATATAAGCTCAAACTATCGCCTATATAATCATTGTTAATGTGATACGAAAATAATGAGAGTGACAATTAAATGCTGCACGAGTTAATGTAGTCGGGATGACAATGTAAGCCGCAGTGATGTCATGCGTTGAACGGACAATCCCGTGTCAGTTTATGTAGACATTTTAAGAAATCGAAAAAATATTTTATTGCTATTTTTGTGTATATAAAGCTTTATCACACTAATAAAGGCGAAAGTTTGTATGTTTGGTTATCTGTGTGTGTATGTTTGTTACTCCTTCGCGCTCAAGCGGCCCAACGGGTTTGGATAAAATTTATTACCAGGATAGCTTATATGATGGATTAACACGTAGGCTACTTTTCATCCCGGAAAACCACATACATATGTTAGAAGCTAGGATAAAGTTGCTGGATTAAAAAAAAAACACTGCTTACCATTTTCAAGTTTTTAATATTTTTCTATTACAAAATTTTATTTACACAATACACAAAAAAACCGTACAAAAAATTCGTACCTAATTAAAATTCCAATTAATGCTTCAAACAAGTCTATTTATCAAATTACACTTATACGGGGTTACACTTAATTAGCATAAATTATCTCAAAAAGGGGGTTTTCACACAATTAGAAAAAAAAGATTTAAAATTAAGTGTAACAAAATCCGCAGATAATGAACAATAGAAAAAATTACTATAGATATTTTTAATCTCGATAATCATGATCACGATAAGGTCAGATCAGCCGAACCTGAAGAATAGGCAGATTATCTTCGAATGTAAAATACCCCCCTTTTTTGGAAAATACGCAGGTTTGTTTCACCAGTTAAATAATTAGATACAATTTTAAATTACCTACGAAACATAAACTATAACGAAATACATCAAGTACCACAATTTTATACTGGAATTGATACATTTTTTGCTTGTTGTTTCACAACATTATACCAATTGTATTTAAATACACGAGTTTTATCTATATTCATACATTAGGTAATGTCTAATTACATTTTCAAATACCTACTATTCGGCGTCAATATTTTACCAGTATCCACCAAAGAGTAGAGGTTAGTCACAGGTAATGTGGAAGGATTTGAAAAATATGACAGGTAAAAATTTGTTAGTATTTTGATAGGGATGAGAAGACATATTGTGCTAACCGTATTGTGGGATAAAGTCAAGAACATGTATATGGACACAATTGTTGTAAAACAGCACAGAAATATATTTTTTGTTGATACTCGTATTCATTAGCAACCTGATATAGTGACAACATTGTAATGGTAACGGGGGACAATATATAGAACACTTGCATGATGTAAATGCAGACATTGTCACCCTCACCAAGTATAAGAACAATTCACTATAGGATCATGATTTACTAATTAGCCTTAATACGGCAATCTATAATCTTTTAAACAATTTTTTTAGTTCAACTAAACCATTATTAATTTATGTTTTAATTTCTAAACCATACTCTTTGATCGAACTAGCATATATTTACCCATTTTTTAAATTAACGTATAATAACATTTAGAATAATAAAACACAACATAAATAAAAACAGTTACTCTATCATTATTATCTGTAGTATTTAAGGTTACGTAGGACTTAAAAATAACTTAGGGGAACTACCCTAAATAAAATAATTAACTCCTTTTATGGTCAGTCATTTTATTATTACGAAGGTTGGCAACGTAAATAGGTGGCACACGATCGCAAGACGTGAGCGATATCTTCTTATCAGTTTTTAAGACTTTTTCAGTTATAGTTCCGATCTCACTTTATTTAATAGGCTTTATTATTTAATTATTTATTTCAATAACTCTGACTTCAACATCTTCGCAACCTAATTGCGCCACCGTTAGATCTACATCAATTAACGGAGCAAATTTATCTCCGTCCGGAATAGATATTAGAGTGGGGTCAACCGCACGCCTAGCGATAGTGTATCCAACTTTTCAGTAGTAACATTCACAACTATAGTATCTACACTGTATTATACTCGGCCATTACTATTTGAGCTCCAAACCAACACAAAGTCTAGTTACATGGGGGTTACTCTATCTGGTTCTTTCTCTTCTCTTACTGTATACACAGACCTTCTAATAGCTCCACCTTCACACCTCGAACCAGAAACATGATGAAGAACCTCCGGGAGGGATTCTCCTTCAGAGTTCACTATTGTGTCGTCGGTCAGATGGCCGCAGTCGTCTCGTCAAGATCTGTGGAGAAACTCCGACGTCATCACCTTCTGTGTTGTTTTCAAAATCTTCTCATGATGTCTTAGACGATGTACAATCTCGTCATGAAGAACATTGAAACACATAGCAGTAAGGGCGAGGCCAGTCATTATGTAGATGGAGCAGAACCAGATAGTTCCCGATGAGGCTCCGTTGTTCTGCGTAGCGCCTGGAGCAAGATGTCCAAAACCAATTGTGCTTAGACTCATAAAGCAAAAGTAGACGCCGTCAATCGGGCTCCAGCCTTCCAACTGGTACAAGACTAAAGCCCCAAAAAAGATGTAAACAAAAATTGCTGCTAAACACAAGCACACTGGAGCTAAAATTGATAAACCCCGTAAAGACATTTTAGAGTCGGTATCGGTGCAACTCATCGAGTCACAATCTCTGAGGAAATTGAGACTTTGTGACTTATCTTTGACCGAAGTTGTGCTGACACTGTGCGCCTGTGATGCAGAGATGATCGTTCCGGAAGGTGATCTGACATAATAAGGCTCTTGCAGATGAAGAGTTTGGCTTCTGTAGTCATCTTGTCGTCTTACTTTCTCTTTCTGTTCCTTACTCGACATGGTTCGTTCATCGAGACAGCAATAGCCACATTTTGTGCATAAACAGCAACAGAGCGCTCGGCTGAATACGCTTCGAGCAAGACGTGATAGAAGAGCTCCAACTACTGATAAGTAAAGAAGTGTTAGAGGTATTCCTATCATAGCATATCCTATGGTCACAGCTTTTCCGATGGCTGTTTTCGGGGCCACGCTTCCGTAACCTAGAAATAAAAGGATTAGGTATAGTTTGCCTATTATATTTTTCTACTCTATTTAGGATAAGTGACACGTGGGAACACAGACGCCAACATTCAATCTGAAGGTCGCTGGTTCAAACCCAGACGTGCACCACTAAGATTTTCTCTTGAATGTATGTGCGCAATACCACGTAACATTGTGAGGAAATCGGCATGTCTTAGAACCAAAAAATTTAAGACAATTGAGATTAGGCTCCCGTGGTAGATCAAAGCCCATTCACTCTTAATTATTGAGAATAATAGGCCCGTGTCCTAGCAGTGGGAACATTAGAGGCTGGTACGGTTATGTACGACTAAATATGTAAAAATACTTGATGTGGTATTAAAAAATAAAATACACATTAGGAACGAAAGTCAAAAATGAACATATATCTAATTACCATAAATGCTGTACATTGGTTAGTGCATAATAACTTGCGAACGGCTAGACCGATTAGAGATTTTTTTTATTTTAACATATTTTTAATAGTCCAAATTAGGTTTTGACGGATACAAAAATTGGAAACGTTGGCAGAAAAAATAAAAAAGATTTTTTTTTTTCTAAATTCAAATTCTGAACCACGTCTTTCGGGAGACTAGTAATATATTATTAATAAACAAAATTGTGCAATGTTGTTTGATATTCTATAACTTACCAATAGTAGTGAGTACTGTCAATGAATACAAGAACGCTTTGGCAAAAGTCCATTCATACTCATCCAGCACCAAAGCCGGAGCTGACTCCAACGCCCTCGCACCGTACTGAGCTGACACATCAGCAGCTACTCTTGCCACAAGTTTCTCCTGAAACCTTGCAATTTCTTGGGCAGCTAGTCTAGTCCAGTTTTCTTTATACAAAATGTTAAGTGACACTGTGATTTCCCAAATACTTTCCACAGTTTGTGATCGCAGTTCCGCACTCGCTTGGGATATGCTCCCATTTATTTTTGATAGAGGTACCACTTTCTCGTTTGCTTGGTACGATGTTGTTGCTAGGGTCTTCTGCTGTACCTTAGCTGCACTGCCTTCGATAGCAAGAAAAATGAAAGCTCCCAATAAAGTGTATGCTAAGAGCAAGATGAAAATACCCAAGTTGGTGATACATCCAGCTATCAAGCTCTTTTTCTTACTCTTTTTGGTTTTGATACAGAAGCAGCAGCTCGTGGTGACGTCATCATCGATTCGGTAATTTTCCGCTTTTGCCTTCTTGAATTTCCCATTAGCGTGATTCTTTTTCTTGTTCTTGTCCATATTTTATAAGGCTTTAATTTACATCTCTTCAGAACTTTTGAGATGAAGCCTTGCAGGTTGAACTCATTTCAAACGCCATCTGAAACAAACACAAAATTAATACAACTTTTAGATATCAATTAAATGGATTCAATTACTGTTTCAGATAAACCGTGGGACGTATCTCGTTGGTTTCCTAAACGTTTGAAGCAAAAAGTCATTTATTAACTTGACTAGATCAGACTAAACAAGATGAGAAAATGTGGACTTTTAAATTTTTTTCCTTTTTGTACATTGTTGTTTGTCCCTGACAATGTACTCCAGGTAGAGCAAAACTTAGAATTTTATTGATACGGTTTTATATTCAGCAAATACGGTAACCTGAAACAGGCGGAGTAGAAAGAGAAAGCAAACGATGGAAGAATACGGCAAAAGCGATAGAAAACGACTAGAATATTATGCATACGGTTTTTTGGTACTTTTCAATACTCGCTTTACTATCTCTTATGAAAGGATCGTCCCTTAAACGTTTTTGTGGGGAAAATAAAGCCAGACGAAAATGGGATAATATATTTTTAGACGGCTCTGTTGTGAACAAGATTTTACAAGTCAAAACCAAATATCTTTATTTCCTTTTAATTCATAAAACATTTGGAAACGTCTTGTTATTAAATAAATATTTGCCTACAAGATCACGTAATGTTATGGTAAGTTTTATGCTTTTTTAAACCCTATCCGATCTGGCATGAGGAAGAACAGAAATAAATCACTAATGGAGGGTATATAATTTGGAAGAAATGATCGTTTTTAAAATATAATTAGGTACATACAAAAATCTATATTGACCTATGAAATTGCCGTTTTTTTAGATTTAAACTGTAATATATTAAAATATTTTTTTTTACTGCAATACGAATATATGAAAATACAAAGTAAAAACATCATACTTTTTGCGCGTCTTGGAGTAAATTCAGATAATAGTTTTATCATATTTATTTGTAAGCTAACTAGCAACCCATCCTGGCTTCGCACGGCGTAGCAGAGCATATATTATGCCTAATTTTTTCTGTCTATCGTGCGGGCAAGATTAAAATGAAACTAATGTGCATCCTTCTTAGCGTATGATCACATCTTTTAAATTACGAATAGTTGTTTTTTGTAACACAACTTTCTAAGTTTTTTTTTTAATCTAATATCCATTACAATAATCAATTATCATTCAAATTAATATGAAAACTTGGCTAATCAATGTCTTCGCGGCTTGTTTATTCGACTTACATTAATAAGGCGGTAACTCGATAAGTTATGGGAAAACTTACCCCATTCCAACCATTATCGGGAGATATTGTTGGGTATTATTCCACTACATTACACCCTGGATACCTATTGTTACTCACGTCAGCAGAGTTATTAATTTTTTTGGATTTTATCTTCATATCACTACATAGTATAAAACAAAATCGCTTTCTCTGTCCCTATATCCCTATGTATGCTTAAATCTTTAAAACTACGCAACGGATTTTGATGCGGTTTTTTTAAATAGATAGAGTGATTTAAGAGGAAGGTTTATATGTATAATACACTAGCAAGTCACCCCGGCTTCGCACGGGTAGTTTCTGATACGACACTGATGCATTACTAACCGTGCGAAGCCGGAGAGGGTCGCTAGTTGTATATACAGGTACAATACTATAGTATATTATATTAGTAGTATATTAGTAGGTTGTATGTATAGGTGTCGAGTAGATGACCTCTATTTTTGAAGTTGATAAAAAAGTCTACAACAATAAACTAATGCGCTTTCTTAGAACAACATGTACGTTTCTTCAAAATTATTATCGCACAGTTTATAAGCGAAGACTATTTGAATAGATTTTAAAAGACCATTTTAAAATTAACGTCGTAAAAGTGCACGAGTGGCGAAATGACTTTTCTCATGAGCAGACAAGTTTCAGAGTTAATTAATTTTATTAAATTGTACTCCCAAGTTAAAATTTGCATTCTTCGCATGCATATTTTAAATGATTTCAAAAATAGGAGGTTTTAATTTAGCTGTATACCAGCCTCTAATGTTCCCACTGCAGAGACACCGGCCAAATCTCGATAATTGAAAGTGAATGGGCTCTGATCTACCATGGGAGCCCAATCCGGATTGGTAGATGTCAAATGCCGTCGAATTTTTTTGGTTCTAAGATATGCCGGTTTCCTCGCGATGTTTTCCGTCACCGTTTTGAAAACGTGGTATTGCGCACATACATTTTTTCAAGTGAAAAAACTCATTGGTTCACGTCTGGGTTTGAACCAGCAACCTTCAGACATGGTCGACAATTATGAAACGATTATGATAAAACTTTTTTATTTGATAGGGCTGTCCCGTAGCGTTGGATGGTCTAAGTATGTGAATAATTTGAAGTGGTACCCTATTATTTTTAATTTGGTTCTAGGTCCACAAAACCTCTCAGGTATATGACTGGATAAACAGTCCAAAGTATAAGTCAAAGTTTCAAAGACAGAACAAAACAAGAAGTTTCAAGAATAAGACACCTAAACATGACATACTAGTATTATAGTTCGCCCCGAACTGGACTTCGCGATAAGTCGACAAGCAACTGTTACGTGTCAAATACGTAGAAGGCACTTCGGTACTACATAAAACTAAGCACAGAGACGTGGACCGTTTGAACATGGTACCTTTTAAACGATCTTTAAATTATTTCTGCAGACAATTTATTATCTACTAGCTGTGTTCCGCGGTTTCACCCGCGTTTTTCTCGTTTCCGTGGAAACAGCGCACGCAAAAATAGGTTTTCGATTTTACACCTTGTGTTACAAAATAGCAATTTTAATAAAGATCCCTAATTTTGAAAAAAAACATAGCTCCTAAATTTTGTTTTTATTAAAAAATTAAATTTTTCATAGATCCCTAATTTTGAAAAAAAACCTTCCTCGATAAATGGACTACCCCACATTGAAAGAATCATTCAAATCGGACCAGTAGTTTCAGAGATTAGCGCGTTCAAACAAACAAACAAACACTGCAGCTTTATAATATTAAGTATAGATTAAATTGTTAATTCATCAATATTTAAATAGATTTTTGAATCATATTATTGCTTATTGATTGAATTTTCTTATTCACTCGTCCGTTGTCACTGCTCTTCGAGTCTGATTACTACCACGCGTAGCATTCGTGCGTATTAAAAATCGCTTTGCCTAGTAAAAAAACTGAATTTGTCATAGTAATATTTTAATTATATTTACAAAATATCCTTATCAAGCACATAATAATGATAATTATTTCAAATGTATTCGAATTGGCTTATATTCGAACTAAAAAATTATTTTTGTCTATACTACTTGTACTTGTACTTGTAAAATTTGGTGACGATCAAATAAACGCTACTCAAGTTATCGTTAGACAATGATTTTGCCGTATGGCAAGCCAAGCCAGAAGCAAAGCGCAAAGCTCCACAATATCACTACATAGTATAAAACAAAGTCGCTTTCTCTGTCCCTATATCCCTATGTATGCTTAAATCTTTAAAACGGATTTTGATGCAGTTTTTTTTAATATAGAGTGTTATAGAGTGATTCAACAGGAAGGTTTATGTGTATAATATACTAGCAAGTCACACCGGCTTCGCACGGGTAGTTTCTGATACGACACTGATGCTTTACTAACCGTGCGAAGCCGGGGCGGGTCGCTAAATCTATCATAAATAAATCCTTACGCAAACTTAATATGATAACCGCAAGTTCACTCCAACTTGCAAACATTCGCTACGTGTTTTTACTCAAAACAAAGTTCGAATTAGAGCCGAACTAATCGAAAACTTGGAGGAACAGAACTTCCGACACGTTATTGGGAGTGAACCATCTGTTTCCAGTTTTGGAACGCAAAAAATATCGTTCCAAGTCAAGAAACGAGAGTTGTAGTTCGAAACGGAACAGAGAAAAGCAAAAGTTATTTGAACTGATATAAAAAACCGGTCCGCTGATCTCATCTAAGAATGGTAATCATACAAATGACATTATTGGTTTTAAGCTGCTCAAGAGCCTTCCCCCCTCTTCAAAAGCCTGAGTCAATTTGTTAAGGCCATCTACGGCCAATTATAAAGATTCACAGGAGCTCTTTAGGTACAACATACAAACCGAAATATCAAATTACAGTCAGTTAGCAGTTAATTTCAATTAACTATCTCAAATTGTATTAAATAGACTTTATTAACTCATACAGAATTACACTGAAAATTCAAGAGACAATAACAATTCAGGTGACGCCTCCCGATTATCAGTTTTTGAATTTATGTTCACGGATCTTTCGAATCCGCCGCACGCAGGGGCAATAGAATAAGTCATTTAAATTGAAAATAGAGATCCCATAGAACATTAGGGGCACAGGGATCACAGAGGGGCAAGAGGGGGCACGGAGGGGCACGCTTAAACGCTAATATTGGATTATTTCACTGATTTATGCAAAATCTTTATCGACGACACCTGAAATTGGATTTCGGTCGCGTCGCATTACTTTTGCCGGAATGGGCGAATGGGCTGGGATTTTTAGATATTCCATTTTCTTTATTACAGATGTATGTATGGGTTTATTGAATTGACGAGTTATGGCTTTCTCCTCGGGTTGGACGCGGTAAATATATTCGGAAACTTATGCATTTTGATGTTTCTTTTGCGTGTATACAAATTACATTAAATTTTATGTTTCCACAAGTGGTAAAAGCAAAAAGTTGCGGGTTTATCTTATAACCTAATAATTTACTGATTTCAATACTGATTGTCAAGGGGGTACTACACCATGCCATAATTCGCAGATAGATACATAGATACACTTTATTGTACACCTCAAAGTAAAAAGAAAACATATAAATACAGATTATAAAAACTAAAAAAAAAATATGGAGGTTACAATGGGCGATCTTATCGCTCATAGCGATCTCTTCCAGGCAACCTTTGGACGGAGAGAATCTTATAAATAGTCTGGTGTAGCAAAGTATATTAGCAGCATAGAGAGTAACTGTCTTTAATCTTCAGCTCATTCAATAATCGACTGATCGATTTCAAAATCGGATTAACTGACAAAAATAATTTTATGTGCTATGTCACGCCCACAAAAATGAAATTTATTAAATGCCACCTCGAAGGTGTGTACCTTAAACCTCGAAGGTGTTACCAATTTAAAAAAATCAATAATATAGCCGAAGATATCGCGAAACAAGCATGAAAAAAAATACATACACCAGAATTCCCGAAAAAATATCTCCTATCTTTGACACCTGTAATTGAATGTAATGACACTGTGATTGCTGGACATTATACAATATATATTTTCGTAATTAATTGTGAAATGAATTAATGATATTTGTGAGAGACATATTTGTTTGCTTTGTATAAATATTGGTGGTAGAATATAAAAGAGACTATATTTTGTAAGACCATCTTTATTTTTATATGAATAAGTGACGGAACGAGCTGAGAGCCCACCTGATGGTAAGTGGTGACTCTCGCCCATGACAACAGTAATGCGCGCGACTCAGTATGAGATCCAAATCTTTACTGAGTCGCATTCATCCTGCTGCGTCTATCAATCGAGACGGGGATGATATGTCTCATGAGCATGTGATTACACCGGCAGCCACACCCTTCCACCGGAACACAGTAATGCAACCACCACTGCTTGGCGGCAGATTCCAGATGTGGTGGCAGTACCTCTCCGGATGAACTTGGCACAAGTTCTACTGCTACATTTGGTTGCTCCTTTAGCACCACCCAGGGGGTACGTGTAGGGAATCAAAGGGTACACACCTACGGACGCGAGCAACTGGACCCTCCAAAAACTACCTACAATTACGTAAATGAAATTCTGATTCTGATTCCTGCATCCTTCTGGGAGCATTAAGAAACGAGAATAGAGTGGCGCAACCTCTAATAAACAGTTGAATAAATGATCCTCATTACCATTGCACTAATGCGGCAAACCCATTTACTGTGCCCCCACACGCAGCAAATTGCCACGTTCAATATACAGGATAATGCAACCGTATCGAGATTTTGCTTGAATAGTTTAGACATAGAGTGAGCTAGCTGTACCCACGATTTTACTCGCGTGTAATAGAATAGAATAGAAAAACTTTATTTTGTGCTCCGTGGCTGAGTTGGTAGTAGCCCTGCCTTCGAAGCGAGGGGTCCCGGGTTCGATTCCCGGCTGGGGCACACTTTGTGTGGTGAGCATGAAGTTTGTTCTCGGGTCTTGGATGTTTGTCTTGTGTTTCTGTGTTTTCCATGCCATCTGCGACACAGGGAATCCTAGTGCAGAGGTATGAGTGTGTAAACTTTTTTTTTTTTAATAAGTGCTCACTTAAAAATTAAAAACAAAATTACACGTTTAAGAATATGTAACAACAAAATAGGTGCCAGTGGACTGATACAGAGCTGGTATTCTGTGCATTATAACCAGTGATCGGAGTAAGTAGATTGATTTTGCGTACTTGCATGATGTCGTACATAACATGGATATGCCTTTCCGGTTTTTTGTCACAAACTTCCGGTTTTTGTGAGATTGACTTAATTTAGTGATAGGATTTATTTCATTCAACAGAGGATAAAACCGATAGTAAGACGTTTTTTATAAATTTTTATTTATTTCTCGACTAACGAAATGGTTCTTTTGATTGCTATTTTTTACATGAACATATTAACATATACATTTGAGATCGTTGACCCCAAATCAATCAGTGCCATTGAACATCAAACATAATATAATAATTAAATAAAAGAACCGGACACTAGTATAACTTGCACATCTGAAACTTAGCAAGCAAAGGTCTTGATTAATGATGGTTGTGATTGTAAAAAACTTCAGAACTAAGTCTTCTGAAATTTTCTAATTAATCTATCAGTCGATTATTGAACGAGCTGAAGATTAAATAGAGTTACTCTCTATGCTGCTAATATCCTTTGCTCCACGAGAATATTTATAAGAAAATTCTCTCCATCGAAAGGTTTTCTGGAAGAGATCGTTATGGGCGATAAGACCGCCCATTGTAACCTCCATTTTGTTTTTAGTTTTTATAATCTGTATTTATATATTTTCTTTCTACTTTGAGGTGTACAATTAAGTGTATCTATCTATCTACAATATCTGCGAATTATTGCGAACTTCATCGTAAGTCTGTGATTAGCTACGGACAGACGCCAGACATACAGACATTATGTTATAGTCGTCATATTATGACCTCTCGTTTCTCTATGTCGGTATTTCCAATTCAGATAAGTATACCTTTTCTTATTCCTATATTTATTTCACTATACCTACATGAAAGTCTATAAAGATACCTACATAAACACACTAGTTGTGCATCGCTACTCCACTTCGATGGATTTAGAACAAGAGTTAGGGTTGTCAAACGTCTGTTAGCAAAACCGACGCAAATATCATTAAACAAAAATGAATTTCTTTATGTCACAAAACAGTGTCACAAAACAACAAAAAAATGAATGTATGTCCGTACTTTCATCGGAAACTTCCAACGAAAAAAAAAATGCGAACAATTAACAAAATGTTCTTAAAAAAAATCCTATTAGATACAACTGTTTAAACAGGTTTCAGACAGGATAACAAACAACAAAAGCTTACACAGCCCTGGCGCTATAGAAGCCTAGTCTAGAGGTGTATAGCCAAACACAATCACACAAAAAACCGGCCAAGTGCGAGTCACACTCGCCCACCGAGGGTTTCGCACGAACTTGCAGGTAAGGTGTAACTTGTAGGTTTTTTCATGTTTTTTTGGGCAGTGAAAACGCAGCTAGTTGCATTGAGAGCTAGTAGTAATTTTGACTAAATTTCTATGGGACCAATAGTACGATTGATAACCTCCGCCGTTGGAAGTCTGTTGGATAAGGATACACTCGCCTATGCGAAAGTTTTCCTCAGTGCCACTATAGTTACACAACCCTGGCAGTACCCACATTACACATTCAAGTCACAAAGCCCATTGTGTTTTCTGATGCGCCACTTCTCGAGGCACGTACCGTGCATCCTGACTTCCGTACCATCATTTTATATATGAAACCGGCGCTGAAACAAAGCTCATTCGCTGCTAAGTTATCAGAACTACAATTATTTCTATTTTTTAGCATTCCGCACTGGAATGGACAAATAAAATCTAATTTATAAATAAATAAACGTTTACACACTCATACCTCTGCACTAGGATTCCCTGTGTCGCAGATGGCATGGACAAACACAGAAACACAATAAAAACACCCAACACCCGAGAACAAACTTCATGCTCACCACACAAAGTGTGCCCCGGCCGGGAATCGAACCCGGGACCCCTCGCTTCGAAGGCAGGGCTACTACCACTAAGCCTTTATATCTCATCTTGTTGGACACGTCAAAATATACACGTATCTAGAACTAAACATATTCGTGCCCAAATCGTGTCAAAGGCAAGCTTTTAGGCAAATTAAATGCACACAGATATGTCAAATTAAATGCACACAGATATGTCAAATTAAATGCACACAGATATGTCAAATTATTGTAAATGCACACAGATATGTCAAATGAAATGCACACAGATATGTCAAATTAAATGCACACAGATATGTCAAATTAAATGCACACAGATATGTCAAATTAAATGCACACAGATATGTCAAATTAAATGCACACAGATATGTCAAATTAAATGCACACAGATATGTCAAATTAAATGCACACAGATATGTCAAATTCCAGTCAATTTTCATGGTTTAACTTGTTTTATTTGTTAAAAGAGTTAAAAACTCTGACCGATCAACCCAAAAGGAAGAAAAGTAGGATAATACCTAATATAATAAAATACGTAATATGTCTATAAATGAAGTATACTAATATATATACTACTAGCGACCCGCCGCGGCTTCGCACGGTAAGTAAAGCATCAGTGTCGTATCAGAAACTACCCGTGCGAAACCGGGGTGACTTGCTAGTGTATTATACATATAAACCTTTCTCTTGAATCACTCTATCTATTAAAAAAAACCGCATCAAAATCCGTTGCGTAGTTTTAAAGATTTAAGCATACGTAGGGATATAGGCACAGAGAAAGCGACTTTGTTTTATGCTATGTAGTGATAAAAGAAAAAAAAAATGTCTATAAAACAAGTCGGCTCGTACCGACACTCATTCAAATAAAAAAAAAAACGACACGTTTTTGTTTCGCGTGAATTTATTGATCAACAATTTATTTCATGGTTAAATCAGTTTTACTAAAATGTAATAAAATAAAACGTTTCTCTGTCACATTTGAAGGACCTTTAGACTCGTAAACTGCAATAGGCTGAAAATATCCAGCCTCCAACTCTAATGTCAGACATTACAAGAAGAAAAAAAGTGAAGCCGGTATACATCTTAACGTGCCCTGCAAATCAAAGAAGCGCTCGGTTCGAATACAACAATCGTAACAAATAAGACTAACTTAAACATGAAAACTCACTGCAATTAGACATATCTGTGTGCGTTTTACACTCACGAATGTTTAGTGTATGTAAAATTTGACGTGCCCAAACGATACTTGAGATCTAAAGGCTTATGAGTTTAAGTTTGGGATAGGAAGCTGTGAGCGCTGTAGAGGAAACTAATGAAAATACGTAGCTTTGTCCGAAAACGCCAACCAGATTTAATTGAACCCATACGTCGGGCACAACGAACGTGAGCAATCAACAATTACTCAGCAACCTTCTGTCCAATCCAATCTCGATACACTCAATCATTGAACAATTCAGGTGACGTGGTTCCAATTTAATTGGTCAGTGGTTTGATCATAATATAAAGCAACATTGTCAATACCAGTACCTATTATAATATCTTTGTCTATACTGAAATGAATATGCTTCATGAGTGTATACGATATACACGGAATGCCGTCTCTATCCCCTAGGATATGTCTGAATGATGGTCTAGTCTAGACGGTGGTACTTCAGGAATTTCTGCATTAAGGATCCCCTTCAGTATTCAGTGATGCAAGATTAAATGCGAATAACGATGCGTGTTGTACTTTGAAATCTTAAGACATAAACACACTAAACTACCGAGTGAAATTAAGTTTTACATAAGGGGTTAAGACTATCTATCTATCTAACTAAACTGACCATAGATCTCACCAGTTCAAACATTTATGATACTAATTCATGATAATTATTTTTCCTTTTGCGTGTGACAGACATACATGTTTCCACTGTTTGTGTGTTATTATCTTAGTACTTTAAATGATTATTTATATATATATTTATTTCACGTATCTCGGCTCTAACGATTGAGATGAAATTATGTGTTATATTATAAAGATAGGGTTTTGCTGTATAAGTTTACTTGTTTATAAAAACGCATAAGTATTACAGCGCCAGATCGTAAATTTTTGCTGTATTTGATTGCTAATCTACTGTTTCAGATAAAAAAAGATAATCAAAAAAAAAAAAAAACCGAGCGAATCTTGTTCGCCCAAGTACTGCACCTTTTATATATATGTATAAAAAAGAGTTAGTACTATCTGATTTGTATAGTACATTGCTTAGTTTGGGGCTAGATGGTGCACTACGAAGAATGTCTATGAATATTTATTATGTAAACATTTCAAACTGTTATGATATTACAGTTCAAAAGATACTGTTCCTAAACGTTGACGGACTAGTTATTGGGTTCCTTTTACCCTTTGAGTACGGATTCCTTACATTGTATTCGCGTTGCCATAAATTCGAAACTACGCTAGTAAACTACTCAGACCGTATCGAAAAACCGTATAATAAGATAAACAGCCCATGAATCTAATCGCGATCAATTTTAGTGCTATTCAGAACATTTGCGGCTTGAATCGTCAATTTTATAGTTAACCGTAAACCGTACTATGAGATGCCACGGTTGTTTTAAGGATATTATCGACTAATATGAATGAACTTGATTGTGTGGCTTCGTTTATGTCTAGAATACGATACGAATTCAAATCATCTTAAGTACCGTTACTCTGCGGTACTTAAGATGATTTGAAAAGGGAATTACGCAAAAATGTAATAAATGAGTTTCCCAAAGTCCATTTACCATGACAAACTTTTTTGTCTGGTTTGAAATTGGTTAAATTTAGATGAAAGGCAATTAAAAGTTACTATTAGGTATATTAAAAGTAAATTTTGTATACAATTACTTACTTAACTAATAATAAACGTACACCTACAAATACACCCTACCATTTGACACGAAAAATCGCACGATACAGTATAAAAAGCTAATTACGATTGTAAAGTATGTACATTTATATATATATATATATATATATATATATATATATATATATATATATAATATAATTATTCATGTTAATTCAATGTCCTTAACAATTTTTTTTTTTTTTCAATTCCTGTTGAATATTTTAACTAAGATTATTCTCGGGCAATAAGCAAGCAATTCACTAGTACTACTCTACCATAATTATATAAGTATATTTTTGAGCCCAAGAATGTAATTTCGACTTAATTTTTACATAACTTGGTCTTAATTACTGAACTGAATTAAAATAAATACTTAATCTTTTTTTTAAGAATATACTTGTTCGTGGTTTTGCTAAACTGTTATTGCCCGCCAAATGATCACCTCCGCTATGGCATACCATGGCCTTAAACAGTAGAGGAAACGGAAACGTTTCACCGTTTTATAGGATTAATGAATTGCTATTGGCTAATTCAGCAGAATTGTCGATAAAGTGAAGGTAATCTGATTGGTTTATAACAATGACGATGGAGAAAACCACGTGGTATACCGCTTTCCATTAGTCCAAACCAGGAGCAAGAATTCATTTTGGACGCTTCTGATATTAGCATTTTGTTGTGTAAGACATTCACCGTACCAGCCTTTAATGTTCCCACTGTAAGGGCAGCGGCCTGCTTATCCACGGAAGTCCAATACGGATTGGTTGATGTCACATGTCTTCGAATTTTTGTCCTCACGATGTTTTCCTTCAACGTTAAATTTTCTCAAGAGAAAAACTAATGGGTACATGTTTGAGTTTGAACCAGCGACCTTCAGATTGTAAATCGGCGTCTGTTTCTGTCACAAAAATAATATAAATATTCACACCTTACTTAGAAGCATGTATTTATGTAATTTATTGTAGTCTGCAACAGAAAATTTCTATCAACATAGAAAAGAAATAGGTTATCGATTCACAGCCAAAAGTACAAGGGATCAGATAGGAATTTAATAATAACTAGACGACCCGGTGACCTTCGTACCACCGAAAAATTCCGAAGTGGCAATTCCTGTTCAAAATTTTTGTTTTATTTTTCGAGTTTCGGCTATTCCTTTTTGTGTTTCTTAATTTTATTTTATACTAAACTACATTAAACACTACAATATTGAGATAAACAAAAAAAAAACAATGATGTCGAGTTATTTCACAATTTTTGCGAGGCTAACGCACGACAATTGGTATACCTGATACCTATATATAATTTACATACATATCGTTTTTTCAAATCGAAGATTGATTGGCAGTGGATCTGCTTGGGGGATCATAATAGAATAAATAAAAATTTGTGCGTGAGTCTGTAGGTTAAAACGAAGTAACAATACAAAAATTATTTATTATTTTGACGGCTCCGTGGCTTAGTTGGTAGTAGCCCTGCCTTCGAAGCGAGGGGTCCCGGGTTCGATTCCCGGCCGGGGCACACTTTGTGTGGTGAGCATGAAGTTTGTTCTCGGGTTTTGGGTGTTTGTCTTGTGTTTCTGTGTTTGTCCATGCCATCTGCGACACAGGGAATCCTAGTACAGAGGTATGAGTGTGTTAACGTTGTTTTGTCGTTGTTGTTATTTATTTATATTACATTCTGGAAAATGTAATTTACACTTCTAGAACAAAATTAGTGTTAGTAGCCCCCCAAAGCCCAGACGCAAGTTCATAACATCCCGTGTAAATCAGCCCACTCACAGCGAGTCACGTACAATCGCGACACTCAGACGGGGTCCATCGCCTTTCAACTGACAAAAAGCACTTCTCACAAACTCTCAAACTTTCTAGCTTTGGGGGTTGTTTGAGAAATAAGACATAACATTTGTCAGAGGTATATTTTCAGAGAGAATTATAAATAGGCCCTCGAGTGGTTTCACAGTTCAGTCTGTCTCGTTGGAACCCAGGATCTACGTTAAAGACACCGTTACTACTAACTAGGAAACCAGGACAAATTTTAAATCACCGATCGTCTTGTTTTGTCTAGTTGATAATTAACCATCGAACTGCGCGGTTTGATGTTTCAAGCACATTCCTGGATTCATTCGAGTATTTTTTCAGCTCAATCTTTCATGAGCCGGTTTAGAAAATTCTCCTTCTAATTGAAAAAGAATTTTCGGAGGCGGTTCTAAATCGGTTCAATAGTTTCGTTGTTAAAGCTTGAAAACATAATTATGTCATCCAATTAAAGGAAATTGCGTATTTTACTTTCCTGTGATCTTTCTCTTCGCCCGTTATAATTGCATAATAGTTTTTTTAAAGAGTAGTCTATAGTTGTAATTAATCGTTTCGATTTTTTTAAATTAGTGACTTGTTTCACAAAGCTCAACAAGCAAGTCTTCCTTACTTTATCATAGACTAGCGACCCGCCCCGGCTTCGCACGGTTAGTAAAGCATCAGTGTCGTATGAGAAACTACCCGTGCGAAGCCGGGGAGACTTGCTAGTGTATTATACATATACACCTTCCTCTTGAATCACTCTATCTATTAAAAAAACCGCATCAAAATCCGTTGCGTAGTTTTAAAGATTTAAGCATACAAAGGGACAGAGAAAGCGACTTTGTTTTATACTATTATATGTAGTGATGGGGATCGGCACAACATGATTTCTTCTTCCATTTTCTTCTATCAGCCGCCATTTCAGTACTTACTAAATCATCTTAAACCTCAACATACATAAAATACCAAAACTCCGCTCACACGAATATTTCCAAAATGTTTTATTTCGTCTGTCCGAGCCAAAATGGACGCATTGTTTTACTAACATACGGGACAAATGTTTTATAGTATGTGTGACAATGCTAAAAGGGTATGTTTTGTAGCGTGAATGAGAGAATAATAATGCTTGTTGTTTGAATAATTTTGTAGTCAAATGTAGTTTAATTTCAACATTTGCGACTCTGTGGCATAGACAAACTATATAAGAACCACAAGCAATTTGGTACTGTTTTATTTGTAGTAATTGTTTTGATGTTAATTAGTTTAGTCAAAGGTCAGGTTGCTCTCGTCCGTAGGTACTTACCTACAGTCCCTACACGTGAACCTCGGGTGGTGTGGAAGGAGCACTCTAAATTGCAGTAGAACTTGTGTCTACTTGGTGTGGGTGCCGGTAAAATTACAGGCGCATGACACATTACATCCCTGTCTCAGAGTGAAAGACACTTTGATGCGACTTGGGTCTTTTCATAGGTTTCAGAGATTAACCGGAACAACAGACAGCTAGAGAGACAGACCGACAAAACTACGAGTATATTTTTTGTTGTTTTTAGTACCATAAATACTTGCAAATGCATTCAGTATTAAGCTGTTATTTTGACATTACAAACGGACACACCGATTTTATTTATTTGTATAGATTATCCTATTACTTAAATGTTGTTACTCCAACTAAAGGTATTTAGTACCGACTTCAAAAAAGGCGGAGGTAATAGTTCCCCTGTATAATTTGTTATATATATTCAAGGATTGTTTTGTGTGTTACTGTGATTATCGATGACACCTGCGACACAGGGAATCTTAGTGCAGGTATATAAGCGGGTAAACGTACGTATATTCATTGCAGTGTTAGCATAGCACAACGCGTTTCACATATACGAACTAATCTAGGCATATCCAAGCATACGTCATCAAATTTTACGATAAAGCCCGTTTCACACTGGCAAAATGCAGTGATGGCACGTCGTTGGTACGTGTCGTACACACCGGCTGACCTCGTTGTTTGCTGAATCCAGATTTGGAGAGTATTACGTACATAATCTACGTATATGTCTTTACGGCCAACGTCCCATACATAGGTCAAAAAGATATGGACACAGATCAATTCTTAGTTCTTTATTGTCCATAGAATGGTGGAGAACGTGGTGGCCCAGGGGTACAGAATTGTAACTTTAATAAAGTACCTAACAAAAAAAATTGTGGGAAAATGCAAACATATCTAACCTGTAAATCAAATGTAGATAAGTTCTTAACTCTCTGTAACTTTAAAGTAAAACGTAAAAATAACTCCAGTTTATTTAAGTATTAAATTTACAATACTTTTCAGAGCTTAACATAAAATATTCACTCGCCGACCAAATGGCTCCTTAAAAAATTCAGAATAAAGTTTCGCATAAAAGATTATCAATATTCGCCAACGGCCCTAATACTTCCTGAATAAATGGGCCGAAATTGATAATAAAATTAATTTACTCCCAAACGAGTTTGGGAACAAGAAATTTATTCGTTAGCGGTACAAAGGCTTTTGTTGCTACCGCTATTGTGATATGAAAATACCTTTAGCTTTCTCGTAACTAAACATCTTGTATTAGCTTAGTCATTGTTTTGGTAAACAAAAAGATGTTTTGGTAATCAGATTCCAATTTGGCTTTTAAAGTGACCTTAAAAGGTAAATCAGGCTATTTTACTTTGATATTATAAACGCAAGATTTCATATGATTCAGCTTATTTAAATCCATAATTAAAAAATATATATTATAGGTATATATTTTAATGTATAAATAACCAGGATAACTGAGGATTATAATCATCTCATTATATACTAACGTCGAAACATCAAAACACCAAGAAATGGAAAGTTTTTTTTGTAACGTTTATTAATTACTAGCGACCCGCCCCGGCTTCGCACGGTTAGTAAAGCATCAGTGTCGTATCAGAAACTACCCGTGCGAAGCCGCGGTGACTTGCTAGTGTATTGGGTGTGTGAATATGACTCCGCCCTTTCTCAACAGATGTCGTTTTTAGTATTGTTTACGTGTACTAATAAATGACCATACTTGTATTCGATAGTACTGAATGTCAGCTATCTAACGCATTTTATGATATTTGGTTGAAGTGTAAGCAACAATTGTTTTCACCTTTTCGAAAATGTCGGTTTTTATTATTCCAAATAAACGTCATTTGCGGGAAGTGTTATTACATTATTTTATTGCGAAGAAAACTGCAGCGGAAACTTATCGTTTGCTTGTGGAGATTTATGGTGAGCATGCTCCGTCTAATACAACTTGCAAGGAATGGTTTCGACGATTTCAAAATAACGATTTTAGTACTGAGGATAAAGAACATGGAAAACCACCAAAAAAATTTGAAGATGCTGAATTGGAAGCATTATTGGCGGAAGATTCTTGCCAAACTCAATCAGAATTAGCTGCAGCATTAAATGTTGATCGTTCAACTGTTGCAAAGCGTTTACAAATGATGGGAATGATTCAAAAAGCCGGTGACTGGGTTCCACATGATTTAAAAGAAAGAGACATGGAACGTCGGAAAACCATTTGTGAAATGCTGCTTCAAAGACAGCAAAGAAAAGGATTTTTGCATCGGATAGTCACAGGAGACGAAAAATGGATACACTACGAAAATCCTAAACGCAAAAAAGCTTGGGTGAAACCAGGCGAACCAGGCCCATCACAGCCAAAAATAAATATTCACTGTGCCAAGGTCATGCTCTGTATTTGGTGGGATCAGAAAGGTATTGTATATTATGAGTTGCTCAAACCCTCTGAAACTATTAATGGAGAAGTTTACCGACGACAACTAATGCGTTTGAAGCGAGCCATAGAAGAAAAACGACCAGAATGGGTGAATAGACATAACAAATTAGTTCTTCAGCATGACAATGCCAAACCGCATACCGCAGAAGTCGTAAAAAGATATTTAGAGGGACAGGACTGGGAAATGTTACCCCACCCGCCATATTCACCAGACATAGCTCCTTCGGATTACCACCTATTCCGGACGATGCAGACAGACCTTACTGGAGAAAAGTTTACTTCATGTGAAAGTATCAAAATTTGGATTGACAACTGGATAAGCTCAAAAGACCAGGACTTCTTCCAGCAAGGAATACGAAAACTACCTGAACGATGGGCGAAGGTTGTAGCTGCAGATGGAGCATACTTTCAATATTTTTTTTTTTAATTTTGTAAGCGAACAAATGTGTTTTATTTTGACAAAAATGGGCGGAGTCATATTCACACACCTATTATTATACATATAAACCTTCCTCTTGAATCACTCTATCTATTAAAAAAAACCGCATCAAAATCCCTTGCGTAGTTTTAAAGATTTAAGCATACATAGGGATATAGGGACAGAGAAAGCGACTTTGTTTTATACTATGTAGTGATTATCTTTGCACTAGGATTCCCTATATCACAGATGGCATGGACAAATACAGAAACTCAATAAAAACATCCAAGACCTGAGAAAAAACTTCACGCTCACCACACAAGGTGTGTCCCGGCCGGGAATAGAACCCGGGACCACACTTAGAAGGACGCGCAACTACTCGTAAAACTAAGTCACGAAGCCGCTTATAGTAAATTCTTCACGTAAATGCCACATGTCTTCGGGTTTTGTTTCTTATACGTGGCAGTTTCTTCCAGATGTATTACATCACTGTTTTAAAAACGGTGTATATTTGTTCTAAGCAATTAATAAGATCCTTATGTGATGGATATGATGAAGTATGCCCTGCATTACTATACGTTTGGAAAAGGGTACCTTTTGAGTAATACGACATTATTAGGTATTATAATGTATGTACAAAAATAAAATGTGGGTGGTAGGTATACAATGCTTTTGATTTGTCCAAACGAGGCAAAACATTTATGTCACATTTCATTCAACACAAATTACCTTAAACAAATAATATGAAAAAAGAAAAAAAAATATAATCACGTGAGGCAGAAGTTGAATAAAACTGAACAAAATATTAATGGAATTTCTATAACTTAAAATAAATAAGTAAGCATTAATTATTTTGGTATCTATGATTAATTGTACTCAATAAAAAGTAAGTGCCCACATAATATTTTTAATTTATGTTTTTTATTTTCAGTAAGAACATTCAATCAAATTTTATGTTTAAAATGTATAAAATATTACAGAGATGAAGAGATTCCATTTTTTTATTTCCATTATAGACATCGTATACCGCCCAAAAATGACAAATTCATTCTGTTTAAATTTTATTAGGCACGGGAGCGAGCAGTAGAAAACATTTATAAAAAAAAATAATAAATAATATAGAAACAGGATAATTAAAATTATACTTTACTATTATATTTTTTGTTTGAATATAAGAAATAATTGATCACTTACCATAAATGTTCCGTGATGAAGTTAACGATCCTTTAATTACAACACTAACTCAAAAAGGGGTCTCGTTAACTATTTTTTGCAAAATATGTCTTCGATCACTTCAGAACAATAGTTTGTTTGGATAAAATTACTGAATATTATCTGAAACCCGTGAAAGTATGGCAGTATTCCATCTCAAATGTTTGCTCTGATCTGTCAACACAGAGTACTTCACAATTCACTATCAAAACTGTACATCTAGATCGTTTGTTTTCACTGTAACTTTAGCTTTGTCCATTTTGTCCCTCAGATAGGATGTTTGGGGCTTGTGTTGAATGATTTTAATGCAATATACGACTTAATTATAATGATTAGATACTAAAATTTTACACAACAATAGGTGATGGCTCTGGGTGTTTTCCGCCATCTTGAAACTGGCATACGCTATTGCGCATGCCCCATTCTCAACCCTTACGCATGCGCAGATCATACTCATCTAAAAATGTTTAATTCTATATTATATTAATAGATTAAAGATGCTTGGTCTTCATGTTCTCATGGATATGAAAGAATTATTATTGTATAAAAAACTCCTCGTCATAGGTTTTTAAAATTTAACAAATCATTTGCTCACTTATGCGAATTATTTTCATATCAATTTGTTTCTTTATTAATTACCTGTATCAGGCTCCTATTTTTCTACAGCTGGGACACAGAACTATACTGAAAAAGCGAGAGTGAGTGGGCTTTAGGGAAAATATTATAAATGACTATTTTAAAAATTTAATAAACCAACTTCAATACTTTCATCCCTTATTAGGTAATATTATTATCCCTTAAGAGGTGGAATTTTCAATTAAAACTTTAATGGTACGAGCTTGGATGTACACTGTACCTAATTAAAAATAAAGTATAGAGTAATTATCCAAATCAGACAACCGAATTACAGCCGAAATAGAACCTCATTTTTAAGTCTGTAATAAAGTCGATTTTCTTACGACGTTTTCTTCACTATTTGAAAAGTAACATAAGGAAATACTCCGTGAATTATTTACGTACTATCATTTTAATGCGTCTACTGTATAAATAAATAAATAAATAAACGTTTACACAATCATACCTCTGCACTAGGATTCCCTGTCTCGCAGATGGCATGGACAAACACAGAAACACAAGACAAACACCCAAGACCCGCGAACAAACTTCATGCTCACCACACAAATTATGCCCCGGCCGAGAATCGAAGCCGTCTATGTTAAACTATAAAGTGATTATGGAGTAAAACTAAACACATATATGACAAATGTGCCAGGAGGATTCCCACTGGCTATGAAAACAGCCCGCTTCAAAGATGTGAAGCCACAGCTGACCCTTGAGACCCAACTGCCCTTGGATAAAACTAAAAGTAAAAAACGGCTGGCTCAGTACTTAATATTACACCTAATGCCCCTAGTAATATCCGTTACTTCTTGTCAATCCAAGGTTGTCTGTAAGAGATCGCTTTAAAGCTATAAGACCGCCCATTGTTTCACATTACTTGTGTAGTATTATTTTGTTATGTGAGCAATAAAGTGTTATCTATCTATCTATTATTTTTGTACCCGAATATACATGTAAGTTTTCCACTGAATAAGTTTCAATATTAAACAAGTATTTTTCCTAATAGTAATAAAAAATAGATGCATTTTATCATAGATATATATTTAAGTAAATGATCTAACTGTTCTGGAAAAGCTGCATGCCTGGGATGTGGGTTGACTATTTAATAAACTTAAATAAATATATTATGCTACAAAGTATTTTTAAGTGAATGAAAATGTTTATGGCACTAATATTATAAAGACGAAAGCTTGTATGTTTGTTATATTTATGTATTTTTGTATGTTTGTTATATATTTTCATGATGATCGGTTGAGCAGTTACGGAGATTTGCCGGAACAAATAGACAGACACACAAAATTCAAGAATTGTTTTTTTATTGTGCGTAACATATATACTGTTGACGTTTATACTTCAAAGCACCTTCTTATATGTTCATTATTTCATCCATATCTATTTAGAATGTGTAAATAAACATTTATATTTCACAAATTTTAGTTAATACAACATATTTTTTTTATTTATCATTCAAATATATATGACACATAGTAAGATTATATACATAAACCATAAAATGTATATTACGCATGGTTATTTTATTAATCAGACACAACGTTAGCAATACACTTTAATTTTATTAATTTGCATGTATAGATTAATTAGGATATTACAAACAACGTTAACACGCTCATACTTCTGCACTAAGATTCCCTGCGTCGCAGATGGCATGGACAAACACAGATACACAAGACAAACACCCAAGACCCGAGAACAAACTTCATGCTCACCACACAAATTATGCCCCGGCCGAGAATCGAAGCCGTCTATGTTAAACTATAAAGTGATTATGGAGTAAAACTAAACACATATATGACAAATGTGCCAGGAGGATTCCCACTGGCTATGAAAACAGCCCGCTTCAAAGATGTGAAGCCACAGCTGACCCTTGAGACCCAACTGCCCTTGGATAAAACTAAAAGTAAAAAACGGCTGGCTCAGTACTTAATATTACACCCAATGCCCCTAGTAATATCCGTTACTTCTTGTCAATCCAAGGTTGTCTGTAAGAGATCGCTTTAAAGCGATAAGACCGCCCATTGTTTCACATTACTTGTGTAGTATTATTTTGTTATGTGAGCAATAAAGTGTTATCTATCTATCTATTATTTTTGTACCCGAATATACATGTAAGTTTTCCACTGAATAAGTTTCAATATTAAACAAGTATTTTTCCTAATAGTAATAAAAAATAGATGCATTTTATCATAGATATATATTTAAGTAAATGATCTAACTGTTCTGGAAAAGCTGCATGCCTGGGATGTGGGTTGACTATTTAATAAACTTAAATAAATATATTATGCTACAAAGTATTTTTAAGTGAATGAAAATGTTTATGGCACTAATATTATAAAGACGAAAGCTTGTATGTTTGTTATATTTATGTATTTTTGTATGTTTGTTATATATTTTCATGATGATCGGTTGAGCAGTTACGGAGATTTGCCGGAACAAATAGACAGACACACAAAATTCAAGAATTGTTTTTTTATTGTGCGTAACATATATACTGTTGACGTTTATACTTCAAAGCACCTTCTTATATGTTCATTATTTCATCCATATCTATTTAGAATGTGTAAATAAACATTTATATTTCACAAATTTTAGTTAATACAACATATTTTTTTTATTTATCATTCAAATATATATGACACATAGTAAGATTATATACATAAACCATAAAATGTATATTACGCATGGTTATTTTATTAATCAGACACAACGTTAGCAATACACTTTAATTTTATTAATTTGCATGTATAGATTAATTAGGATATTACAAACAACGTTAACACGCTCATACTTCTGCACTAAGATTCCCTGCTTCGCAGATGGCATGGACAAACACAGATACACAAGACAAACACCCAAGACCCGAGAACAAACTTCATGCTCACCACACAAAGTATGCCCCGGCCGTGAATCGAACTCGGGGCCCCTCGCTTCGAAAGCAGGGCTACTACTTAAGCCACGGACTGATAACGTGACAATCACAGTAATAATAATAATCATAATAATTATCAACGTGATAAGTGATCTAGCTTTTACTGATAAGCTGTGTACGTCGGATGAGGGTTGACTCTTTAACAAACTTAATGCATGAATAATGGTACAAAGTGTTCGTTGAGCACTGAAAGTACCGTAATACAAGGATTAGTTTTGATGTTTCGTTGGAATTCAGGTTCTGACCTGGTCGGGAGATATCGTAGGCTTGTAATTTTCATCGGTGGCTAGTTTGTGAATTATGGAGTTTAGATCAGTTATTTGTAGTGATGGATTTTCAACAAATGACAAGAAAAGTTTCATGAAATGATTTAACAAGGGGTTGATATAAAAAAAACGAAAATAAACGACTTCAATACATTCATCCCTCAGTTCTTGTCCTAAAGGGGTATTTCGATTTTTTTATATCACCCTACCATTTTACAAAAGAAACATCCAAATCGATATACACTGGGCGAAGAAACCTCTGTGGCTTTGTTGGTAATAGCCCTGCCTTCGAAGCGAAGGGTCCCGGGTTCGATTCCCGGACGTTTATTCTCGGTTCCTGGGAGTTTGTCTTGTATTTCTGCTTGTCCATGCCACCTGCGACACAGGGAATCCTAGTGCAGAAGTATGAGTGTATTAACGTTGTTGTTGTTGTAAAAAATGTCAAGAAAGCAAAAAATACCCATGGTTTTTCTCCCCTACTGACGGACACAAGCCACTGAATTTTTTGACAATAATTGGATATTATACCACTAAGATTTTCACTAGCTAAAATAAAATGGATTCCTATACACGTCAAACCTGTATCAGATTCCTGTTACGTTTTATTTTCTCAGTTGGTTAGCTGTCAGTTTGCAGGAAAGCCACAGATTATGCTGCAGTGCTCACCTCATCCGCCATCTGATTTATCACTCTAAGAGGGAGGAGTTCACTCTGATAAGTTTGTTTACAACTGGGCAGAATTTGTATCGTTAGTTCGCAAACAGTTGTACACAAGTGGTATAGGAAACATATAATATAGGAAAATCTTTTTCTTAGCGTACGTCTCTTACCTTATAGGTTTAAAATGAGCCGCAGCTGAGTATCGAACCGACCAGCGCCTGACCTATTTAACGGCCCCGTGGCTTAGTTGGTTGGCCTTCGATGCGAGGGGTCCCGAGTTCGATTTCCGGGGCACACTTTTTGTGGTGAGCATAAAGTTTGTTCTGGGGTCTTGATGCCATCTGCAGCACTGGGAATTCTGGTGCAAATTATGAGTGTGTTTCTTTTTTTTATAGCTCGCGTGTTTATGTGATAGCTCAGATGAGAGGTCTCGACGTGATTAATGGTAAACAATAATGGAATGATTAAAAACCATTAAAGAAAGGGTCTTCATTGCTTTCATCCCTTATAGGATTAGGGGGTATATCCTACAATTAAAAAAAATAAACATCCAAGTCGGTTGGACGAAAAATTATGATGGTTCGGTCGTGGAGGGTCGGTTAGGATTTAAACAAGAGCTAAACTTAGTATATAACGCATAATCTTGTAGGTACATACATATTTTAAATAAAAAGTTACTTTACCAAGTAATGCTTTTGCACTATACGTCGTAGGTTCAATACATTCAAAAAAGTACCATAGATGGATCCTATCAGTGATCGGGTTCCCATAGTATGCATAGTTTGAGGCTAGGAGACGCTGTGTGAAATATCCATAAATTTTTAAATATGAAATTAAACTGATATCAATAATTTTAAGTGCTTAGTGAACTAGTCAAATCATTGACCTAGTAATATTCTCCTATCGTGCACTTTAGTTAGAGATTCATGTCGTTTATCAAGATGGCGGGCGTTCCGCATCCCAAGGGGACACTGTCAAGTAGAAGCAAATATAAACTTTACATGAGGGACCGCAGAGTCACTGCTTTATACAGTAGATACGGGTTTACATCTGATCTTGCCTCAAACAAGAGCTTTGTGAAAGTGGGGGGTGAGGCAGAATATTTTTAATATATATTATCTGCGCCCAGCAATGTTACCCACGGTTAAAAAGTCGACAACAATGGAAAATTAGTGTCTCAACTAAAAAAATCTAAAAAAACTGACTTCAATTTTTTTTTTATTTCACGCCCTCAGGGTCACTCTATCATCTTAAAAAAATACATCTCAATCGTTACACAACGGGCAAAGAAAAGTCACAGAAAAAAAATAAAACTGAATTGATATAACATTGAAGTTGAATCACAGATAGTATAATACTATAGGTACTAGTAGTTGAAATTGACATAAGTTGGTTTTTTGCAGTAACAAAAAAAAAATATTTCACATTTTTGGGATAAAAGGTAGCTTGTGTTTATCCAGGTCCCATCCCAACCAGATAATATAAAAAACAGATATATTAAGAACAAATCAACGTCAATCTGTATTTTTTTTTTGAAGTTTTTCCTTATGCCTTATGTTAATCATAATTTTTTACGGTATGGACATTTTTTAACCCAAATTTTCACTTTTCCGTAGAATTTTGCAAATATTTTATTTAATAAGAAACAACCTTAATAAGACATTCACACAGCTAACTAAACATATAAAAATCTATTAACCTGCGTTAGTGTCGCAAAACTTGAAAATTGATCGTAAATCGTTCTTTCGGGTTTGGATTCCACAGATAGCACGAACGCATATAATCTATAGGTTGTAAGCGTTAATTTTATCTGTGGAATACTAAAATAGAGGCTTATGTGTATAATTGTTTGTTTGTTTAGGTTAGACATGTAATACGTAGTGCAAAGGGCGATAAACTAAACTTTATGACAAATGACCCATCGTAATTAAGACTGCTAAAACAAGAAGTAAACCTCTAAAGCCTCTCTAGTTACCGAACGCTTAATTCAAACGGAATTCATAATCCGAGCATCCCTTAAGGCTTTTCCACCAGAGGTGAGAAAGCTAAGCGAGGTTAAAACGATACACCGAGCAAACCACCTGTCTCGCTTACGCTAGTCGCTGACGCAGCGAGTGCGACTGAATAAGAAAACTTCATGAACTCACAGATTTTGCGATATAGAGGTATAGGGCATATTTAAAACTTTATACGAGCAATTTTTTAATAGTTAATTTATGTATACACTAGTATAAACTGTGATTTAAATTGACGTCAGCTAAAAAAAAAGATGAAAAATGCCATTACATATTTCTATTTTCAGGCTCTATGGTAATGGTAATTTTTTATTTTAAACAGTTTGGTCCCAAATATATGGTTATCCAAATATTGTATATTCAATAGTTTTATTGGTAAATCAAAATAACTGCAAAAATGTGTTAACGCCTACGCCTTTCTGCGAGCAAAACCTTCGCCACGTCAATCTATTATAATTCATAAGGAGGATAAGGATCTTTGTTTTGTATGCAACATCACTTGCAATCATAACTTCGAGAGTGAAACGTTGTCGGAAACCCATTACCTACTTACCTACCTACGTGTAAAAAGTCACGAAGATTTTCAATATATTATCCAAGTAAACAAAATTGCGTATTTTGCTTTCCTATGCCTTTGTCCTGCGCCCGTTGTAAACCGATTTCGACGTATCTTTTTTTAATGGCAAGGAAAGAAAGAAAAAAGGGAGACATTTATTCACACAGACTGTACGCAACAATGAAAAACAAATAAACAAACAAAAGGAAAACAAAAGTTTTCCCCTTTTGGGCGCAAAATTAAGGGATAAAAGTATAGAAGTAGGTTTTTTCGATTTTATAAATCAGTCACTTAGTACGTTAACTTTCGGCCATATTTGAAAATTTCCCCCTAAAACGCCGCTTCCTGATTAGCTATATTCGTAGCTTCCATACTGGAATCGCACCCTAGTCGGTAACTGGAATACCAGCGCTTATTATAAGCATGCCTTATATTACAGTTTACTCGAGACTGCGTTGGTTAATAACCTAAGCCTAGGAACTTAAAGACGCCGGGTTTCTAGATCTTACGTAATTCAGGTCTCAATATGAATAAAGAGATTTAGTTCAGAGATTTATAAGTTAATATGTATTTATTTACAAAAATGAGTACTAATAAAGTATTGTATCGTTCAAATAGAACGGCTATGCTCAATTTGACACTAGATGGCGCTATATGAAATGTTCATTAATAACTCAATGCAATGAGTTTGAATTTTTCACTTAAAAATGTATGTTCCTTAATAAAAACACATATTTTTTGGAAAATTACCGTTTTATTACTGAATATGAATTCAAAGAAGCTTAAGAAACTTAGTGAACTTCTGATACAAGACGTAGGATGCATAGAAGTGCGTAACCATGTTTTCTTCAAACACTCCTCTTTTAAAAACTGATATTGTTCACGCCAGAATTAGAACCAACTTAATTTGGTAACCATGTTTTACTAACCACTCTCCTATCCACTTTTAGAAGAGTGGTATTGATCTTTTGACGACTCCGTGGTTTAGTTGGTAGTAACCCTGCCTTCGAAGCGAGGGGTCCCGGGTTCCATTCCCGGCCGGGGCATACTTTGTGTGGTGAGCATAAAGTTTGTTCTCGGGTCTTGGGTGTTTGTGTTGTGTTTCTGTGTTTGTCCATGCCATCTGCGACACAGGGAATCCTAGTGCACAGGTATGAGTGTGTAAACGATTGTTTGTTTGTTTGATCACGTCTGGATTCGAATCAGCGACCTTAGCGGTGCTTCCACTGGGCCACTATTGCCTATGCAAATTTCGATACGATTTCCATCTGAAGAGCTTCAAGGATTGCTCAGCTGGACCGTAACAGACATACGGCGTACAGTCCTAATCGCCTGATTATCATATTTTAAGATTAATTATTCCAACTGAGAAATTTTAATTGTTGGAAAACTCCAAAAGTTTTCCTTAAAGATTTTAATTCACGGTGAAAATTTGATGTTTTAATCGTGCTTAATATTTAGACCAAATAAAAAGGGTACGTTTTATTCGGTATAGGTACCCAAGGTTTCGTAATAACTTTTGTATTATTTGTCGGAGAACCCGCCATAATAAATATTTATTATTCTATGAACATTTCAGCATATATTTAATTTTTATTTTATATCCTAGTATATAGAACACAAAAATGTTTCTACCTATGTCTGTTATAGACTTTGAAACCATCAAATCGATCTGCCCCAAACAGGTTTCATTAGAAAGGCAATAATATAAAAATGGTTTTAGACCACTAAAACATTGCATTAGGCATTAAAAATGTATTTATTTTTTAGCGTAGTAGCACACGCCGGGTATCCGCTAGTTTCATTTAATAATTAAACATACATAATTATACTAGTTGCGTCCCGCGGTGTACTGGGATCAAAAGTAGCCTAAGTGTTAATCCAGGGTATAAGCTATCCTGGTACCAAATTTTATCCAAATTCCTTGAGCCGTTGAGCGTGAAATAGTTTTACGCACAGAAAGAGAACGAGAGACACACATAGAAACTTTCACCTATATAATATTAGTAGTATCAAATATTGTAGAAATTTCACACAGAACTAGCCCTAAACCCAGTAAAGCTTGTGATATGAGAACCAAATTACTGATAAATCACTAGTAGTTTCTTTGTAAATAGGTACATATTATGTACAATACGTATACCTAGACACAGAACAATCATGCTTGACCTGGGTGCGAATCGAACCCTTGATCTAAAGCTTAGAAGGCAGAGTTACTAGCAATCGAGTTATGAGGCCAATCAAACCTTTGTAAGGACAGACAGACAAACAGACTTTGTATTATTAACTAACTAGCTGCGCCCCGCGGTTTCACCCGCATAGTTCCAGTTCCCGTGGAGAATACGGGGATAAATTGATTTTATTTTTTTCGTTAATTTTCCAATGTTTTAATAGTTATTCTGCTATTCGGGACGGAAACAAATCCAACAAATCAAAAACCATGGCAATCGGTCCACCCGTTCTCGAGTTATAAGTGTTGTAACAAACACGACTTCTTTTATATATATAGATTTTATAGAAACCTCAAAAATTGTAGCCTATATGTTATTCTGATGTATAAGCTATATTGTGGTAAAGTTTCATTCAAATCCATTCAGTAGTTTTTACGTGAAAGAGTAACAAACATCCATACATCCATACTTACAAACTTTCGCCTTTATAATAGTAGTAGGATAGTGTTAATTTAGCCGTTGGGTGTTCAACGTTTAGAAAATATACGGTATCCGAAGATGGACCCAGAAAAAGCATACTACTTGGTTAATTTACGGGTAAAAAGTGAGTTAAAAGGTAAAAATCTTAATATCCATTTCGTAGCTTTATTATAAACTCTATCTCGAAGCTATACAGTTTATTTTTTATTCAGAATGCGGAATTTTCTAACAAATTCGTTAGAAATTGGACAGAGTTAAGAAAAAATCTCTTTAGAATATAAAAATAGCTTTGAATTAGCTTTTGAAAATTATACTTTAATAATGTAGTGGTCTTGAGATATACTAGAGGTAGGTTTGTTGTTTTTTTCTTCTCTACGTTTGAGTGGTCAACTCTGGTGAAGGAGTTTTGAAGCCACCCGAATGCCTCCAACATAGCTTTTTCTTATATTGCTTAGTCTCAACTATAACATTCTATATGATAGAAAACTTACTTAATATTTTCTCCGAAATTCATTTCTTTTTCTGTATTCGTAAATTGCAACCGTGCAAACGGGGCGGCTAGCTAGCCATCATCATACATACTAATCATACATATTAATATAAATGTTAAAGTTTGTTGGTATGTTTGTTACTTCTTTACGCCTCAACGGTGGAACGATTTGAATAAAATTTGTTATAAAAGATAGCCTACCTTAGATTATCACGTAGACTGCTTTTTATCTCAAAAAAGAAGTAATTTTTTTAACATTCAAAAAACTTTTGTTAGTTTTTCCTATGTTGAGTTTTGAACCGCGCTATGGGGCGCAGCTATACAAATAAATAAGACTGAAGTGTCTATTTGTAATGTCAAAATTAATTCATTTTACTAATTGCATTTCAAAGTAGGATATATAATAAGGAGTAGCATAGGCTACTTTTATTTTTGAAAAAAAATGGTGTTTTAGCAAAATAATTGTTAAATGCCACGCGGACAAAGTTGCGGGGAACAGATAGTTGATGATAAAAAAAAATGTAACCCATTGTCGATTCGCCAACTTTGTTCAAACTATGCACATTTCAAAGACAAATCGACAGAAAAGCATTTCACTCGTAAAGTTTGCTCTAAAATTCTCAATTACCATTCCAAGAGTTGCAATATCTTGAGCACTCGAAGACCAACATTCAAGTTGAACACTATCGTCTGCTACTTTTATTCGACCATCACAAGTTCCATTACATTAATTAGAAAATGGTTTCTGCATCGTGGCGATTCTTAAAACAAGCTACGTTTCAGAATATTGATGCATTTATTGACTTGATTTCAATTTTGATAAGTAAAATTATTTTTCTATACCTACTTATAATAAAACTGTAACCGGTTTCAATATATCTTTTTTTTTGTACTCTATAATTGATACTGAAGCCAAAACTGTCCGTTTTTTTAACATCAGCGATAGAACTCCGGTCCTTTCAAGAAAACTTAAGTCGTATCGCGTTGCGCTCATCATGTTGAAACGGATATGCGCTTGTAATTTCACCAGCACCAACACCCTTCCACTGGAACACAGCAATGCGAGTTACAATGCTTGTCGGTGGATTACCAGGTGTGGTGGCAGTACTTTTCTGGAGTTGCTCCTTTCGCAAAACCCAGGAGACACGGTGTACATACATTAAATTCATTTTAACCAATTCAGAACGTTTCTTCAAACAGTAAGGACATAAAAATTAATAGCTTCCTCTAGTAATTTATAGCTATCTTTACTTTACGATAAAAATAATAATTAGCAAGAAATTTGAACTATTGTAACAAGCAATGTCGGACTGAAAATACGGCCCCAATCAGTCTAGGAAGGCACAAACTTATAATGATGCTATGTAGGTATTTTACTCGCGGCCAAACAATATCCAAAAGTTGTCGTTATTTTCGGTTAAACTCCTTTGTCTGTCGCCCTCGGAATTATAAAACAACGTTGAACTTTTTTTGATAAAACTTTTTATATTTGCTCTATTGTCGCAACGTATTTAATGTCCAATTAACTCTCCGAAACGAAAATGAGTAAAGTTGTGTCATTAATTCTTATTTTGGTAACTTTTATGAGTTTTTGTTGAAATGTAAATCATTTCAAAGTGATGCTAAAAGAATTTACAATAAGTTTCTGAAAGGCCATGTTTTGCAAGTCTTATCCTAGTTAAATGGGTATTGATTGTCAAGGGATAGGTTGATCGTGTTTTGGAGTATCATAGTCAATACTGTCGCGGCATTAAGGGTCCATCTTGCTCGCGTCCGTAGGTACCCAGAGCTTCCACACGTGTCCCCTGGGTGGTGCGAAAGGGGAAACCCAAAGTAGCAGTAGAAATTGTTCCAAGTTCATTCGGAGATACCATCACACCTAGTAATCCACTGCTAAACAGTGGTTTACTCGTATTGCCGTGTCCCGGTGGAAGTTTGTAGTGACAATGCCGGTGAAATTACAAGCACTTGAGGCGTTACATCGCTGTCAGGGCCATGGGCGCAACGCAATGCGAATTTCGTTGGGAAAGTCCAGAATTTAATTATTGTTTAACCACTTAACATCATCTGGGCCGTCCGTGAACCAGTCATCATCATTACTTGGCCTTTAGAAAAGTTTATTTTGTCTATAGTATAAGTTTATTTTTATAGGTGTGCCTGGAAGAAATCACTTTGTGCGATAATGCCACCTTTTGAAATAAATTAACAAATTTAAATATTTAATCTAAACAACCTTAAAAATCTACTGTTTCTAATAAAGAAGTTATTATATTTCCATTTTTTTTTTTCATTGTCTCATTATGAACCGGAGAACCACTGACCGCGGAGGAAGACCAAGTGGTCAGTGGCTGCAATTATTATTATTAATTTGGGAGCGACAGCTGACCACAACGACGATAACTAAAAATTGTCCCCATTGATGATGTTTATCACACAAATGTGTAGCAAAAAAGCAGTGATAGAAACATTTGAATAACAGAGTAATTCGTTTCATTTGTATGATAATGGTGGGTTAGGTTTCAGTTTTAATTAATTTTGAAACTATGCGTTTTAGATCTCTTGGGTCTGTCTGGGTTTTTGGCTTATCGCTAATTAGAGCCTCATTACTAGAAATGCTTTTATACCCATAAATAATTATTTTGATAAGAATCTGGGGAGTTGAGGTTGATGTTAAGTTTTAGGTGTGAATAAAGGTGGGTAGGTATTTCCAGTTTGTTGAATATTTATTAAGAGAATTAAAAACTAAAAAATCGTCTTCGATACTTTTGTAATTTAATCCTGTATAGGTGTTTTTTTTAAACTGAAAATAGTATCCTATAAAGTAGGTACGCGAATAATATGAAATAGGATTGTTCTTGAAGATTCTATAAATTAATTTTGGAAGTATGCGTTTCCTGACCTATAAAAAGGCATCAGAATCCACAATTGGCGAAGATATATCGCGAATCTAAAAAAACATTCACCCAAAATAAGTACTTCTTTTATTTGTAACTTTTTTCGTTTACTTATTCAATTCATAATACATAAAATTGTATATTGTACACTTATGAACGTCAAACATATTCGGTAATTAATAATAAAAAAAAAAATAATAATAAAAAAACATACAATTTTGCCTCTCGTGGTAAATGTCAATGAAAAAATAAAGCGAAAATGTCAATAAGTAGCATAACAATAAAAAAAATCAACAAAATATAAAAATAATTTAAGAATTTAAACACAACAACAAAATAAAATATAACTTAATGTCCAAACTAATTGAGCCTCTGCAAAGCCTTTTTGTCAATAATAAAATCGTCAACTTTGTAATATGCTTTCTGGAGCAATGTCTTTTTAATTTTGGCCTTAACAGTTTTTCGTTTAAGTCCGTCAGAGATTCTGGTAGTATATTATAAAATTTTACACAGTTAGTCACAAATTAGTTAGTTAATAGGAAATATATAAATAACATTGTATCTGCTTACATAACTAAGCCGTCACTTCAAGGCAGTGTGCCCGAATGCTGGCAGCATTGCCACGCTGGGTGGCGTAATAAAAACCAGCACTTTGGTCGCACGTAGACTCTTAGGCGTTCCGCCCTTGAAGACTGTGACCCGGGTCCCCAAGGGCCTAAGGTTTCTACTCCAAACAGCTCAAACATAAATCCTCAATCGAGCGATGAATATTTGTACCGTTTAGGAGCTTCCGCTCTTGACGCGGCGGATCCGGCACTGATGTACAATACCTGGAAGATGGGTTGGAGCCAAGGTATCAACACAGGTCCTATACTATATATCTTGTTTTTTATAAATTTTTTTATTTGACGGAATGAGCTGAGGGCCCACCTGATGGTAAGTGGTGACTCTCGCCCATGACAACAGTAATGCGCGCGACTCAAAATCTTTACTGAGACGCATGAGCCGGTGAAATCACATGCGCATGAGACGTATCATCCCCGTCTCGGGTGATGGACGCAGCAGGATGAATTGCTGTGTCCATCACCCGAGACGGGGATGATACGTCTCATGCGCATGTGATTTCACCGGCAGTCACACCCTTCCACCGGAACACAGTAATGCAACCACTACTGCTTGGCGGCAGATTCCAAATGTGGTGGCAGTACCTCTCCGAACGAACGTGACTTAAGGCTACTACTACTACTATACTAAAGGCCGCCTTAAACTCCAAAAATCAATGTCAAATTTGAAGCTACTTGAGTTTTGTGACTCAGTTAGAACTGTACCATAATTAGTTTTTTTTTGTGCTTGTCTTTCTTTGGGACCTAGTTTGCTCGAATATTGAAGATGTCTCGAAAATCCTATCTATGCTAATAATAGAAAAGGTTGTGTCAGCGCCCCATGGTCGCGTGAAGTGGCTGACAGCTACGTTGATATTACCACATGTTCTCGAATGTTTATAAATTATTTTACATAATTTTGTGTTTGTAATTTTTTGTCGCTAATAACTCCGTCACTTATCAAAATTTGAAAATTCTTGAAAGGACACAATTACAGAGCGGGCGGTACTTTAAAAAAAAAAAAATGTGAATTAGTGACGGAACGAGCTGAGGGCCCACCTGACGGTAAGTGGTGACCCTCGCCCATGACAACAGTAATGCGCGCGACTCAAAATCTTTACTGAGACGCATTCATCCTGCTGCGTCCATCACCCGAGACGGGGATGATACGTCTCATGCGCATGTGATTTCACCGGCAGCCACACTGCTTACTGCTACTGCTTGGTGGCAGATTCCAGGTGTGGTGGCAGTACCTCTCCGGACGAACTTAGCACAAGTTCTACTGCTACTTGTTGCTCCTTTAGCATCACCCAGGGGGTACGTGTAGGGAATCAGAGGGACACCTACGGACGCGAGCAACTGAACCCACCAAAAGCGAGATGTGAAAAGTGAATGCAATTCGAGAATCACCAGTACTACAACACACTATATAAAGTCTGTTGACAGGTGCCTCGTCGACGCGGATTCAATTTGCGAATAATATTCAATTTGGCCCGCGTCAACTCGTCAGTGCCCAGACTTATTGGACTATCAAACGCAGTTATACACTTTACATTATTTTTACATAAACTTATATATGTCGGGAGGGTGCGTGCGTTGTTGATGGTGGTGGTCAGGATGTCAAGTTCTGTTTTCAGTCGTGCCAATTAAACTAAGGTTTATGCACAAACTAAATCAGTCTTATTTTTACAAAAATATCCTAGCACGGACGGGGTGACAGTTCCGTGAAGTGTATCCGAGAGCGCCGAGAGAGGTGTCGCTAGGGCAACCCGCTCGGTCGCCGCCCGCCCCGATGACGTCACGACTCTGTCAGGCGCGCGCGCTGGGAAGTAAGGTAGCGATCGCGCCTCAGTTCGTGTTGGATGCGACATATATATCTGCCTGTAAACATTATACGCCGCAAGTCCCTCCTAATTTGTAAAACAATGTTCTGGAAAAATTGTTTGCCGTGCTTTAATTTTTTGCCATACATAATTCTTTGCTCGCCTGTCTACATATTTGTATTATATATAAATAATTATTATATAGTTGTAGCTGACGTCACAATGCAATGTTCCATTGTGTTTTTTCACAAATATATTTGTACCGGTAACTTATTCCATCAGAAGAAAGAATTTAATACGAAACATTGTTTACAAGAACCACATATTCAATCTGTGGGCCGAGTTGCCTTTATATTCATACATGAAATCACTTGGGAGAAGCGAAAATTGCACTAGTATCTGTATTATCTGAGGTTTTTGTGAACTGAGCTTTATCATATTTCTTTTAGATTCAATATGGCTATAACAAATTTATTCTGTGTTATTTATACATCGAAGTCCTTAGGCGAGTAACTACCCGTGTCCCCCGTGTGGTGCAAAAGGACTAATGTAGTAAGTCGAACTTGAGCCATGTTCGTATGGCGAAGTACTGCCACCACACTTGGGAATCTGACATTAAGTAGAGGTGCACTTGACTTACTGTATTCCGGTGAAAAGGTTTGGTTACCGGTGAAATTACTGGCGTATGCCGTATTTCCGAGATAAAAGTAGCTATACATACAAACCATTTCAAAAAATATAAGAGTGATTTACAAAATAATAAAAAGTTTTCAATCAGTTATCTAGTTCCCATAATACAAGCTATATGGACAAAACCTACAGGGCCTGTCTGGAAATCACTAAAGGCCTAAGCTACAGAGTATATATGGTCAAATGAGAATTTCATGACCCATTCCAAATCCAGTGTGACTCCGGAGCTACCGATCAAGTGATACCATACCTGCTTACATATCCTCTGTGTACCAAAACCTGCACACAGGAGGACCTGAACCAAGACACATGCAAGAGCGTGGAAGTTGCCAAATTCTGGTGTAAGCTACTATAATAACAGTAATATTTGAGAATAGAAACGATAAAAGATGTACAAGCTATGCTTAGTACACACTATTATTATTCACACTACCCTGTATCTGACAGCATTCCACACATTATTTATTTCTTTAAATTTTTATTTGTTGTTATTTTTTGTGTGTTAATGGGTATTTCATTGTTGTACACAGTCTGTGTGAATAAATGTCTTCTTTCTTTCTTAGTATGGGGCTAGATGGCGCTGTTTATATATCCAGGAATATTTGTTTTTTAGAATAAAGAGCTTAAGCAATTTATCCCCTATTTCTTTAACTGGAATTTGTTGTTAGCCGCAGATGAGCAACTTATGAGGCCTTCGCAAATGAGCCACAAGTGCTAAATAAATGCCTATCCAATCACTGACGCTACCTAAATCATCATATGGTACAAGGTTCGTGACCGTGATGATGTAATTACATCTTAGCTGATTACATAGTACCAAATTCTCGAGCGCAAAATCCTATTACCATCGAAGCTCGTTCCGCATGCGAGCTTACTGATTAGACACACAGCGAGGTAGTAGCGCCAAATGTAGGATTTTGACAAAGCAACGGTTATTCGTAAACAACGATATATTGCGAAATCAGCACAACTGTAATGATTTCAAAGTGAGGACCTATTCTAATTTATTTTTTTTACATGAGTACTAGCAGATACCCGGCGTGTTTTACTACGCTCAAAAAAAGTAATATATTGCTTATCCATTGGTCTAGTGGTCTAAAACCATCTTATTGCTTTTGTAATGACACCAGTTTTTGACACATCGGTTGGATGTACGAATAAAAGGTCTGGGGTCCAGATGCTTGCGTCCGTAGGTGAATACCCTCATGGTCCCTACATGTACCCCCTGGAAAGGAGCAACAAAAAAAGCAGAAGAACTTTGTGCAAGGTTCAACCGGAGAAGTAGGTACACTTGGTAATCTGCCGCAAACCAGTGGTGCACTCGCATTTCTGTGTTCCACCTCTCCGGTGGAAGGTTGTGGGTGCTGATGGATTCACAGTCACATGAGACGTCACAGCCCCGTCTCGGGTGACGGGTGCAGCGGAGTGCGATTTGTGATTTCTCATAGTTAGGACCTAGGTCGTATTGCTGGTGCTATAGGCGGAGGTAACCATTTAACATCAAGTGGGCCTTCAGATCGTCCCAATTTTTTTACATAAAATAGGGGTCCAGTTACTCTCGTCCGTGATAAGAATCATTTAGTATCTTCGATTAAAAAAACAGATATGTATCTGTGTGCATGTAATGTGCCTGGGGGGTTCCTGTGACACGTTATATGCTCACGAATATGTGTACATGCATGTGTAAAATTTTACGTGTCCAGATGATACTTGAAATTTAAAGGAATAAATGAGTTTGACTTTGACTTTGACAGATAAATAGAACCAACGCCTGGTAATATCCTTGAGAAAATATCTCGGATGTATGCTTGCAGTACCTTTTTTATAAGGCGTTAAATCAGTACCCGAGGAAACAGTATAAATAACTGTTGCGCAAAGAAAAATAAACAACATTTTCCCGTTCTCGTACATAAAAACAACCATACATACATTTTCTAAACGATTTAGTAACATTTCAGCAAAGTTTACAGCTTTTGCGTACGATCACTTATTAATACTGAAGAAATTTGTTTTTAAATTGAGTTGTATGATGTTACGTTACGGTACAAAGTCCCCTAACATGGGGTGGCAATTTTTTATATTCATACAAGGAACACATCTAGCGACGAACTGTAATTCAGTCTCCATTGTCGTATAATTGTTTTATGTGCGAGGAATATTCGCTTATGAAATTATATTGATCAATAAACATTAGGGATATAATTTCTGGGAGAAATATTGGGTTATTCTGCTTCTTCTATTGATGTATTGGAAGACTAAAATTTATGATGACGATGATAAGTGCACCAACACTATTTCACTTTTGTCTCTCCACAGAAAATGTATGTACCTACAAGTTATCAAACGCGTGTTTTGTTGATGCTTTCACTTGCCTCGCAGCTCAGTAGTTTCGTCTTTTACGCTGTCATGGGCATGGGTTTGATTTCCACCATACATTCTTATTTTAGCCTACATCTCCGGGCGAACTGCACAAGTTTTACTGCTGCTTAGACTTACTTCCATGTCTGGATATGTTTCTCTGTCTGGGTAAATATACACCACTCATGTATGTAAGGAATCTGGTTCGCTTAGTTTGGGGCTGCATTTTATATTTCGCACAATCAGTGTTCTACGATTCGGTGCTTTATATAATGGATAAGCTGCATCCCGCGGTTTCATCCACGTAGTTCCCGTGGGAATACGGAGATACAATATAGTCTATTTACTTGCTGATAATGTAGCTTTCTATTGGTGAAAGAATTTTTAAAATCGGATTAGAGGTTTAGGCGTGGAAGCGTAACAGACAACCAAAAAAACAAGTAAAGTCACTTTCGTATTTATAATATTAAGTTAGGATTTTTTGTAGTTTTTTTGACAATGCCTCCGGATTGGTCGGAAATTTGGATTAAGCCGGGATCATAATGATTAATCAATTAAAATCTCAGTTATTTCTTAACTCGTTGCAAGATGATAACTAATTTATCATCTTACAACGAGTTAACACATAACTTAGAACAATTACGTACAGCGAAACTGGTAAATAGATCAAATGTTTATATTACGTCTGTTTGCTAGGATCTCGTACGTTACCAACATACAGGTGCTAAAAGCATAGATTAGACAAACAGATGAACCTATCCATGAAATATTATTTAGTTATTGTAATGTTAAAATTTTTGTTATATCTTGTGGTTTTGTGTCGTATTGTTCTTTTAAAGTTTTAATTAATTAGTTTAAAAAAAATCTATGTTATAGTTATGATAATTATATTGTGTTGTATATATTTATATATATTTACATGGTTTACGTTAGTATTTTTAAGCATGTCTCGTTGTCACATTCCGCCTGAGCCGAGCGTGCAAGTGAGAGCGCAGAACAAGCGATAGAGAGATTAACTCTCTATCGCGAACGAGTTCGCATATGAGGTTTCAAGAGCTCCTTAGCCACATTATATGCACACAGTTATGTAAAAGTTTCCACAGTTTTCATGTTTTAGGTAGTTTTCATTAGTAAAATTGTCTGTTCCAGCCCTCAGAGAGGTATTTTCAAAGTAGGCATTTTTCCCATTGTCTTTCTGTAGTTAATGTCATGTACTCTACGGTCAGTAAGTCACAGGACAGTTTACGGAATCAGTTTAGTTCTTCCGACTGTACTTAGTAGCATTGTCTTGTGTCAAAGTGGAAAAAAATTGGTGAGTAATTTTTGTTAGCCATTTTGAAAATTGCCTACATTTTATTGCGCATTAAAAACATATCATAATAAACCAAAGTGAGGTGAGGGTTACGGTTAATGGTTATAGGTTTAAGAAGTGCTCTACTGATCGTTTCTAGTAATTTAATAGGATAGGGCAAGTTAAAGTTCAAAATCTACGTATACAATGTACGTACGTTATAGTATTATACACTGACTGACTTAAAAATAGAAAAAAATGGGGTTGGTCGGTTAGGGTTGGAACACACGTAAACTTAACAAATAATATTAGCTTAAACATGAAAACTGACTGTAATTTAACATATCTGTGTGCATGTAATGTGCCTGGGGAGTTCCTGTGACACGTTATATACTCACGAATATGTGTACCTACATGCATGTGAAAAATTTGACGCATCCAAATGATACTTGAGATCTAAAGGAATAAATGAGTTTGACTTTGACTTTGAAAAAGCGGACATTACTATTGAAGCAGAATTTTTCTGTGAAATTTCTATGAAACTAACTTGGAGGTACCAATTTACTGTAAATAATTAAAAAAAACTATTGAAATCTATTGAAAGTTCACGATTAGTGAAAATAACGTCAAACAAACATTAAACCAAAACTGAATTGAAAATGTCCCATTTTTTGACGTCAGTCAAAATGTAGTTTGGCTCGATTTGAGGTTTTGGTTTGGTAATAATTAGCTAAAGGCTTATTGGATATGTTTTTACTTTTACTAGATCAAATATTAGGCGTATTATTAGATATTCATGGGCAAGAAAATTCGCAATTTACTTGCAAATTGCGTCGATGGGCTTACTACTTATCACGTGTACATTCTCGATAATAACCACGGCGTTACGCGTAGATACGTTAATTGACAATCTGTAAAGAATTACATGGCTAACGCCACGAGCGCTTCGCACATGCAAGACCTGAGTCAAGTTTATGCTCATCACACAATTATTGCCCCTGCCGGGAATAGATCCCTCGTTCCGAAGGCAGGGTTACTAATATTGCCATCTAAGCTAAGTAGCCGTCATCATATAATATAATAATTAAACTATTAGTAGGTCTAGAACAATTATATTGTTAAGACCTGTAATTAAATAATTCCGGCTCAATGCTACCTTTAACTACCATACTAATAACACAGATTACATGTAATTATATAAAACCCCTGCACTAGGATTCCCTGTGTCGTAGGTATGGAAAAACACAGAAACATAGGGCACAGACCCAAGACCCGAGCAGAAACCTCATGGTGATGTTCAGTGCTTACCTCCGATTATAGACAACATCAATAAAACTCAGGTCCTGCCCTACCGTACTATGAAAAAATCCAAGTAGCGTGTTTTACAATTTTTAACCACATAAGTAGGTTATAAAAATTGCAATAGTTTTACTGTTGCAACAATAAAACTATTGCAAAAGTTACTGCACATTGTTTACCTACTTAACTATTAACTTACTCAGTTTAAGTAAGCTTCAGGGTAAACATATTGAATTGACCATGATCGTTGATCCACTAATTTCAACCTTATGACATTGTCATTGAAGTTATATTTCAAAGTTCATCCATTCATGGCAATGTTTGGTGTTGTCAACATTCAATACTTTACCTAGTTGATGGGAATGGCTCTTGTAAGGCAACCTCACCAGCGATTGGCAAGCTAAGCTATGACAAGTGATTGATTAAAAATCCAGTGCCATGAATTCAACCTACGACTTCTTAGTGGCAGAACCATCCATCACACTAGGAGTGTCTAAGTAGCCCTTCCATTACTTATGTCCACATAGCATAGGTCTGCAGATATTTTGTTTCTCCTAAAAAGCCGACGAAAATACCGACTTTTTTACATTTTTGTTAATTAAAGTCGTTTTCTCGCGACTCAAATGAGTTAAATAAATCCGTTTGGCCTCTGATTAAGGTCGGCTTAAGGCTAAGGCTAGCACTACCACCTTCATCTGAATATGACTGAAATTGTTATAGCTATACTAATCTCAGTTAAATAAAGATATAGCTAAAGCACAATTCCAATTGTTGTATAAATTGTTCAACTGTATTGGTGACCTGGTTACTAAGAATACGTCTTGGTCTACGGATAGATGATTTTGTATTTAGATGAAACCAAAGCACAATTTCATGAATAATTTTAAGCCTAAAATAATTTTCTGTTTATTAAAATATGAATTTTTTAAAGATTTATAATGATTTTTAATTTATACTTACTTTTCGTTTGCAAAAATAGAAAAAAAAAACAGTTTTGAAAAATCTTATACTTTTTTGTCTCTGTACACCGTGATCAGTACGAAAAATAATTAACTTTATTTGTTATAGCCAATACCGGGATCAGGAGCTAAAAATATTATTTAATTTTTTTTGAGAAATGCATGCATCCTCGTATCACACCGAATTGTATCGGTGGATACATAATTCAATTCAATCGGATCCGACAAACCCTTTGCTTATTAACGCCTGTCATTTACACGTCTCTTCGCCTATCAAGTCAGTGGATATCCGACGTATTATAGTTCCGTTTAACCCATCATAGAATAACCTTGGTAGACCTTGGTGCTAGTTTGCTAATAAACAATATAAACAAAACATGTGATCATACTTCGATCAACGACGTTGAACTTGGGTCATACACTACTACTAACTAACTACGTGTAAAAACGTTCAAGAATGATTGCATTAAGTATAATAAAATATATTAGTCGTGATTTTATGGATGTTTAAAAAGCAAGTACTATCTATATAACTTGGCAGATATAGTTCAGAATAAGCGGCTTTTGAAGAACAATCTCGGTTCTCCAAGAAAAGGGACGATCTTCCACTGAGCTGGTGTTAAGCTCGGGGACCGCGGACCGACCGTTGATGTCGGAAAATCATTTTAATGCTTAAAATGTCTGAACTGATCACTTGCGCGATGCAGGATTAGTTGTGCTACAGCGCCATCTGTTGAAGATCCTTGTACTAATTGTTTTTACGTTTTCTTCGAGGTTCTCTGTATGCGCAATAGATGGAGCCACCACAACGTTCTTAATTAATTCGGCTGTTTGTATCGTTTTTTTTTTGCGCGATATCTACCATAAACTCTGATGATTTATTTTTAATTAAGTAAAGTGGACAAGCGGATTTTAAACAATATAGAAAGTTTTTAGGAAAAAATTATATACCCATAAGTGTGACAAGTAAGTATGGGAGTAATGGAGTCATTCTTTTTCGAATTTTAGGCCAGTCAATTGTTTTATTATAATTATTTCTATCACATCAAACAAAATTATAACACTGAATTTGGATATTATTTTTTAGGGATACGTATTCAAAAGTTTAGGGGAACCCTATTAATAAGCCTATAGTGTTTGTATGTATGTTCCACCTTTATTGAGATCTTTTAAACCGTAACAGGTAACAGACTGCAGTTTTGATAGAGTATTTTAACCTAATAAATACGTATGCATCGCAATGCAACATGAGTCTTCTCAATTCAGTATTAAAGACCTGAGTCCTATCTTGTTATCTTTTTATTGCGCTTATCCACCAATCTCACAATTCATTAACTAACTGCACTGACTGAAAAGATTGAAATGTCGTAGAATTAGTGGGGGAGACTTTTAGGCAGTACACACAATATGACAAAAAAAAAACTAATATCCAGTGGCCACCACTTGCCACCACCAGATCGTTCTTTCAATAAGGTTGCATAAAAAAAATTGCTTGGATTAAATAAATGTAACATTGTTTGTTACGTTTTCACGCCTCAACTAGTCAACTAATCATCATGAATTTTTATACGTTGTCAGGAATAAAAAAAGGGACATGGCCTTTTATCCAGAAATAATTGATTGACAAAATCTAAATGAACGCGAAGAAACCGCGGGATAAAACTTAGTTTGCGAGTCCGAATAGCTCTGAAATAAAATACTAGGATTTCTATTTTGTCCCACATAGCTATTTAAATGTATTAGCATGTGACAGCTTAAACGTCAACGCAAAATTAAACAAATACAGGAAACTGCATCGCAAACGAGGTTAACTGGACCATTACGAGTCATCTTACCTCTTCTGTAGTCTTTACTTCTTTGAGATAAGCTTCAAGAAGCAAATGAATTGTGATTTCAAATACAAAAATGTATCAAGGCTTTTTGGTATAGAATGAGGTAAATTGTCATAATATTGTTCACGCCATTTTTACACGATGCGTTACTGGAGCATATTAATAAGAAGGTTTAGTATACTGACGCTAGATATACGTGGGTAGATATGACTGCTGCTTGAATTTGTGAATCTACTTGTGTGGCATTAGCTGTACCCCGCGCTTTTAACGTTGGGTAAAACGCCATGTATGAGCTATCTTCACAACAAATTTTACTCAAATCCGTTGAAGCGTGAAAGAGTAACAAACATACATATAGACAAAACTTTCTCATTTATATTTATATAACTTTCTCAACATGCCGCGTGCAGATGTGTACTTTGAAATTTTGTTTAAAAGTTCACTACTTCGATAAAAATCGAATACTATATTATAATAAAAAAACAATTGTAACATAGCGTATAGGGTAAAAACAGAGTTTGTCATATAAATGATAATAGACGTACGTACACCCACATAAATACGCTTGTTATCAGATTTTAAGTGGTTACCGCCGCACATAACAGTTGCAATACGACTTCGGTCCTCCCGACCGAAATATGTGTAGATACTCTGCTCGTTGCGTCACATTAGAGAAATATAATTTTTAATTCAAAATTTGAACTTGATATCTCCACGCATTCCTAAAGAAGGGGTTTTGAATTGACAGACAGAGAGACGGACAGGATCACTTGATCCTATAAGGATTATTAGTTTTAAGGTACGGAACCATAAAATAGTCACTTGCCATAATTATGAAGAACTTATTAAAATCATTAATTACATGATGCATGAATGGAGACTTACTTGCTTGAGTTAAGGTCATGTGACTTGTCCTCAGAAGAGAATGGACGTGATACCATACCACCCACTGATGATCGTTACACAAGAAGACATGAAGAAAGTGAGGCAGTCTTGTGATGTGGACGATTGCAAGAGGATTCAGGAGAGTCTGGACGTGGTCGAGGAATGGCTGAAGAAACAACCGCATTTGGCTGAAGCTGGAAAATATTTAAGTGAGTTTTCTATCTCTCTTCACGTTGCTTCTTCAAGAAAACATATTATACTGACGAGATCCTATTCGGGCATGTTCTTGTCATCCAGATAGGATAGAGAAACTACTGCATCATTGCACTGACTCCGCCAGTGGCGGGTCGAACAATCTCCTTAGCTGCCCATTCTGAACGAATATTTACCTAAACGGCTCGAATAGCAGCGAGCTTAGCCCCAGGTCCGTACCAAGTTTTGCACCGGTCAAGAGTCTTCAGCTTTCACTAAATGCCCACGAAGTTCTTAAAGCCATCTGCGGCAAACGCCGTAAAGACCTGTCAAAGAAGAAATAGAAACTCATTATAGTTTGAATAATGTCTGCTAGTATGTAGGCTAGTGCCTATTGTTTATTATTCAACAGAAAATATTAATTACTTTCTGTGTCCCGCGGTGTTCCCGTGGATTCTGGGGATAAGAAGGACCATTCCTGTCCCAAATTTCATCCATATCTGATGTTTATTTAGCCTGAAGAAGTAACAAACATGCACACATACATATTTATACAAACTTTCACCTTTATAATATTAAAGTGATCATATCCATAATTTCAGATCGTGCAATTTTGGAGAGAATTCTCATATTAGCAAAGGGTTCAGTAGAAGGAACTAAAAATCGGCTTGAGAGGATGTTGACGTCACGAGGAATGATGCCTGAATTGTGTCTGAACCGGTCTGTTGAAGAATTTCAGGCTCATTTTGATGTTGTGTAAGTTACTGCCACAATCTGATCTTCGCAGAACTAAAGCAAATTGTTGTTATTTCTATCTAATTCTCGGAAATGGTAAAAAACAGCAACAGATTTAGATCGCAATCAGCTAACTTGAAGGCTGCTACGTTGTGATTTTAACTAGGTTTAACTGTAAATCCAAATAGTTATGACAAGAATTTAAACGTTTCCTTCCTAGAAATTGATCCCCCAAGTTTGGTGCAAGATAATGTATTAGCAAAAATTCATTACGATTGCTTAAATAATTCTGCACATCTTTAAAATACTGTGTGCAGTATTTTATTAGTGGTGCAAGTTGTTTAGGTCCATAACAGATATAACTTGAAAATTTTAATTACTAATTTTCAGAAACATACGTGTTGGTCATGAAATAAATTGTAATCTTTCAGGCACTACGTCCCATTACCGAAGCTATGCCCTACTGACCAGTCTAGAGTGATGGTGACGCAGTTCATCACTGGTGAACTCGGCGATTTCAACATGCTTTCTTACTTCCGATATTGTTTTATGGTGAGTCTTTGACGATGTAGAACAATGATTTGAAGAGTGTCCAAGGATGTGGATGTCCACATGTCAATTGAGGGAAACTTACTTGGAAAAGCCTATGTACAGCAGTGGGGAAGCTCATCTATAGTTGTAGGCAGTATAATAATAAACACAACAGGTACATATCTGTGTGCATGTAATGTGCCTTAAGAGCTCTTGCGACACGTTACTTGCTCACGAATATATTTACTTGTATGTGTAAAATTTGACGTGTCCAAATGATACTTAAAATCTTAAGGAATAAAATTAAATGAGTTTGAGTTTGTAATTTCAACTTGCCAGCGAGAGATGTGCTCCACCAAACCCGCCGCAATAAAACATATTCTGTGTAAATTTCATCTGCCATTAAGGTTCAAAAGATAAAGGCCTTTAAAAGTAGGACAGACATAATACAGACGGGTACAGACGTAATTCACACTTTTAGTATTTATTTTTGCTACAATACCCTCAGTCCATATACGTGTTCCCTAGATTGTGCGATAGGACCAATTGAAACTATCAGTAAATAGAAACTATGCTAATTTCGCCGCAGAAGTACTGTCAACACATCTTATAATTCGCCGCCAAGCAGTGGTGCACTCTTATTACGGTGTTCCGGTGGAAGGGTGTGAATGCCGGTGATATTACAGACGCATGAGACATCTCTATCTGAAAATGACGGACGCTACGCGATCTGCCTTAGCTCTTCTTATACTTCGATACAGGAGGTCGTTTCGTTTTGCTGTAAACTAACCCGTCACAGTAGTCAAAATAAATGGTATATTATTGGCAATCCTGATGCAAGCATATACAAGCGTTGCATGTCAAATCAAACAGGCACGTTTATTGCTGTTGTAGTTTTCTTGGATACAAATTTTGTTAATTCTCTTTTCAGGTTGGTGAATACAGGTTGAACTTCGACTACAGCCCCTCAGAAAGATACATATTAGACATGAAAAATATACACATTGGTCTTTTGGGCAAGATCAACCCAGTTGTAGTCAAGAAATCTGAGGTTTTGTGCACCGTAAGTAAATCTTTAGTATCAATCAATCGTTCAAGTTATTGTTAGCGTTTTCTGTTCAAGACTTCTAGTGTTGTGTGGCGCATACAAAACTTTTTAACAAATCAAAACCTTTTTGATTCTCATGAATAGAACCACAATACCTCATTAACCACACCACATGTATCATAACTCATTTACTCTCGCTTATCCAGTATGTATGACAGTGTCATTGCAGTAGTAACAATACATGCTGATACGTATAGAACCACTGATCATCAGAGAAACCCCTGAATGATCGGTAATTTTAGTTTTGCTAGCAATATGTAGATAGAAAGATAACACTTTATTGCACACCAAAAGATAACAATAGCTTAAAACTAGAAATCTTAAATAATAAAAAAGGTGACACAATGGGCGGTCTTAGAGCGATCTCTTACAGATAACCTTTGGATGGACAAGAAGTATTAGAAATGAGAAGGGGCATTAGTGCATCTATATAAAATCATACTGAATTTTAAATATAATTTAAATAATATACTTACTTGTATGTAGTGTCAAGTTTGGCTAATATTTTTAGGAAGGTATTGGCACTAAAATCAAAGGTATTCACATCCTCAACGCCCCGCCATTTGTGGACAAAGTCCTGTTTCTGCTGAAGCAAGCTTTACGCGAAAAGGTGGCTAGCAGAATTCATGTCCATAATACATACGCGGACCTACAGAAACACATACCGAAAGAGATTCTACCGAAAGACTACGATGGAGACGAACAATCGGTCGAGAAATTGAGTGGTAAGACACCATTTTGTTGTACCTAAACATCTGCCCTAAGTGGCATCCAAAACCAATAGAACTTATGCCATGTTCGCCTAAAGAAGTACTGCCACCATACACTCTACTGCCAATAATCTTTGTCCATCACTCTGGTTCCATAATACAAGGTAAGTGTAGTGACTGGTGCACTCACGTTTCTGTGCTCTGGTGGAATGATTTGGAACACAGTGAAATTACATGCGCATGAGACGTTACACCCTTTTTCAGATTTAATTTAAGTCCAGGAATTTGAGACGTTTCACTTTTTTTTGGGATTACGAAGCTTGCATAAGTACATAGAATACCACTGCAATACTGCTTTATTTCAGACGTGCTATCTGTTGGTTAAGGTTTTTTGATTTCAAAATTATGACTTGTTTCAAAAATATATCAGTAAGGAAAGAAACGTTACAAAGTGTATGTAAATGGATCAAAGATTTATTTAACTTACTTAATATGATATAGAGTTTTTCCTTTTACAAAAGTACAATAGACAAAAACATATTTCAAGAAAATACCAATGGCATGTTCCAGAACAATGGATTGAAATTCTCAAAGGAGAGGAAGCCAGGAGACTTATAAAGGAAACTGACAAGCTAGTGAGCGACGAATCAAAGAGACAATCCATGAAATTTAACGAGGAGTATTTGGGAATGCCTGGGTCCTTCAGGAAAATGACAGTGGATTAGTGTTTTAAAATTTGAAGGTGAACTCGAAATAAGCTACGGACTGTGGAAGATAGCTTGAAAATGTTTGTACTCTATAATGTTTGAATTTTAATGCCCTTTTTCATGTAATAAAAAATGTACACTCAGCAATGTTTGACGAAATAATAATTTCTATTAAGTGGTGCCATTTCCAAGGACCGATCTGAAAGAATATTATGAAGGTATTCTAAAGGTTGTTACAGCTTTAGACTTTAGTCTAAAGTCTTACTATTAAGTCCGCGATGAAAAAATTACTAATAAGTAATGGTATTTTTTTATATTTAAGTGGTATTTATGGCCCCTGATACTTTAAACATTAATTATATTTATGTCGTATTTTAATCTACTAATTGTAAGTTGATTCTGGTATAGTATTCGGGTTTGAAAGGTTTACCTATGTGATAATAAGTATTTTATAAAAAAAGATATATTATAATAAATATATAAAATTAAAACCAATAAAATTGGTATCCTAAGCAACTCTTTTTTTTGTATTCCTCTTCTCCGATATATGAAAATATATTCCTGAAATGGTTGAACGAAAAATATGGATTCAAATTCCGGATGTAGGTTGATAAACGCGTTCTGTTAAAACAAGGTCAAAGGTCCAGAATTCGGTCGTAGATGCAATCGTTTACCGCGAGCGTTGCTAATTTTATTCCCTCAAAACTAATTACCATAAAAGAAGCCTTAACGCGAAACAAAATTATGAGTATTCTTATCTCTTGTTTTTGCTACAATAGGCACTTGGGTTCAAAAAGTTTGTAAAAAAACATTAAAATGTAACGAAGCTCAAGAAGAATCGTTGCCGAAAGATTTCTAAGCAGATAAAATTAACAACATTTTATTTATTACATTAAATGGATATTAGGAAGGTTACGGACATTTTCTTTTAGTCCGTTTTCACTTTATATAATACTGTTAATGAACGCATGATCTCGCTCTACACAATTTTAGGAATATTGACGTTTCTAAGTAATTTTTAATAATTCAACGGAAATAAAGATTTTGAATTTGACTTTGAATAGCTCAAAACTTAAAATTTAAGTGAAACTAAACTAATTTTAATAAAAACACGTTCTTTTCAATTAAGAAATGACACGGTAGTTCATTATATAAATTCAAAATTAAATTTTTATAGGAGTTAGCTCATATATGCTGAATGTCTGTGGTTTATTTTATTAATAAGCTTATAAAAATATCTTCCACTGCATATAAAAGCGTTTCTCTTCTTCATCTTCATCTTTCAGGGTTAAGTTCGCCTTCGTACATACGTTCCTATCTATTTCATGTTTGCGTTAATCTATAACCTATTTTTATGGTGTAAAATAAATAATTAATGAACTTCCGAAAATTCAAACACTAAAAATTGCAATCAATATTCATGAATATTGATTGCATTTTTAGTGTTTGATACCGGTATAATGATACCAGAAGTGTACTATTTAGAATATGATTTGCAAGTTCATTATCAAAAGAAGAGGATTCTTGGTTCCTGCATACCTTGGCCATATTAACTGGATAGAATTCTTAATATTCCCTTTGTCGCGGATGGCAACGACACTTCCTTGTATGTACAATTGTATATAAATACATATTGACGGATATTATAGCTATTAACAGCGCCATCTTGCCCCAAACTAAGCATAGCCTTGTACTATGTGAACTAGATAATTGATAAATTAGTTGTGGAGTACATTTTTTTACAGCGTAGTGGCCCAGGGGCACAGACGCCGACTTTCAATCCGAAGGTCGCTGATTCAAATCCACACGTGCACCAATGAGATTTTCACTTGAAAAATTTACGTGTGCAATACTACATTCTCGAAACGGTGAAGAAAAAAATCGTGAGGAAACCGGCATGTCTTAGAACCAAAAAATTGAAGACATGTGACATCTACTAATTCTGATTGGACTCCCGTGGTAGATCAAAGCCCATTCAGTTTTTTTTTATTAATATAAAAAATTCAAGAAGTCTAAAATTAAGGTTTATTATTATTATTAATACCTATACAAGCTATGTTTAGTCTGAGGCTAGATAGCATTGTGTCAACTTTCCATTAATATTTATTTATTACCTCAGGGGATGACCGAAGTTGAGGGTCATATACTAAGGTCTGGCATTTACATCAGGTTCATACCCTTATTTGCGTCACAAAATAAATATAATCCATTAAACTTTAAGTAGTAGGTAGGTAATGTGGCAATGAACTTCACATAAAACAAATTAAGAATACAAGGTTGACAAAGAACGTACAATAATCGTGATATAAAATGGTCTTTCTAATTCTTTCATATGTGATATAGAACGACCGTTATCTACGGTATATACGGTACATAAAAAATATTTTTCTGTCTGTCCTTCTGTCTTTTCGTCTGTATTTTATAGACAGTAAATATTGTATCGATTTTCATAATGCAAACTTTGTTTATTTTGGGGCTAGATGTTGCTGTGTGGAATATTTATAAAAAATTAATTTATTATTCTGAAAATATTTTAAACCACTTTTACTTGTATAAAGTGCTTTGGGGCCACAATAAAAAAACATTTCAGAAGTTTATCTATACAATTTGACACACATAAATGCATGCTTCTAAAACTTGTTTGAGTATTTACTAACCTTGCAGATGAACCTTGTATATTAATTAGTTCTAATATTCGACAGTATACAAGGAAAAAATATCGGTTTATAAAAGTTCGTCTACTATATAAATTCAATAGTTGCACATATAAAAAATTGAGTGTTATTTTTTTTCTTATTTTATTAGACGGCCTATAATTTTATTTCATTAAATTTCCTTTCAATGGATCACACTAAAGTGAAATAATAACCTTTCATTGGGTTTTCTTGCTTGGTCTTCGAAGGTCAGACACGCGCTACACGCGTCCCCTGGATGGTGCGAAACGAGCAACCAATAGTAGCAGTAGAATTTGTGACAAGTTCGTCCGGAGAGGTACTGCCACCACACCTATTTTTTTTTCCAGGGTTGAAATATCTACGTATACCGCTCCGTCCGGGGGAGGACGGGGCGGTTATGTCAGCGTGATCCGACTAAAACCACCCTGGTGTTCATGCTCGGCGCCTTTATGCTGGGGCTACAGGAACAGTGTTTTACTCTTCCACGGCCCCAGCTACCCTCGATAGTAGGGACCCCATCATTATTAGTTTTCTCCCAGAACCGGCCCGGAACAAAAAGCACGCCATCCTCCGGTACTGTCACTACATCTGCCGTCTAAAAGGGTGCCAGTGAACTTACAAGCGCATTTGATATTATATCCCTATCTCGGGTAATGGATCTAAGATCCAAGTCTTGTTTTGACTTGGATTGCTGTTGTCATAGGTGAAAACTTCTTAGTACCGAGTGGTCTTTCATCTAGTTACTCGTTCGTATAAAAAAAGGTAACAAATGTGGTGAAAATTAGTGCTGGAAAGAGTGGAGTTAAAATTTTCCCATGTTTGCTAAACATAGCATTCAGAAAATATACATTTTCGATTTCAATTATTATATCAAGTCATTAAATTATTCATACATTTTAATTTTTAATTGCGCCGAATTAACAGTGTTTTGCATTTGAAATTATTATAATATTATATATTATTATTCATAATAGATAATGTTTTCGTGGGAAACTAATTGTTATTGCGTACCTTCTTACAATGTATGTATATTTTTTGTTTTTTGATAATTATGTTGAAACCAGAACTTAAAATCAAAATTTATTTGAATTAAGTCTGGGTTTGATCACTGATTACTATTGTTACCCTAACTATTTAATTTAGGCTAAAAATATTTATTTCTTTATTATTGTTATTATTATCTAGAAATATAATAAAGTTGAGTTTTCGACAATTAAAAAAAATTTAAGCTTTTACGGCTTACCTACCATAAAATACTACTAGGCATAATGATAATGTATCATCTTACTCATCATCCTGTGGAAAAAACACACAAACAGTTAAATAAATATTCATACGGCAATTAGATAACTGAAAGAATGCTTAGATTTATAGGTGGATTTTTTTTTGTAAATACATACATATTATACCCAGATACAGAACGAACGAGAGCGACGAGAGCGTGGTGGCCCAGGGGCACTGACGCCGACTTTCAATCTGAAGGTCGCTGGTTCAAACCCACACGTGCACCAATGAGTTTTTTCACTTGAAAAATTAATGTGCGCAATACCACGTTCTCAAAACGGTGACGGAAAACATCGTGAGGAAACCGGCATGTCTTAGAACCAAAAATTCGATGACATGTGACATCTACCAATCCGGATTGGGCTCCCGTGGTAGATCAGAGCCCATTCACTTTCAATTATCGAGAGTAGGCCGGTGACCCTGCAGTGGGAACATTAGAGGCTGGTACGGTACAGAACGAACATCTCATGTCACACAAATGCTTATTCTGAGTGGGAATCGAACCCCCAACCTACAGTGCCAACTAAGCTGTGAGTCTATGTCCCCCACAGGCTATTCCCCGTAGAATAACACTGCTGATCGATTCGCAAATACAATAAAAACATGCGTCATAATTTAGTTTTTGAGCATTCTTTGATACAACAGACAAACATTCATTGTGTTCCATTTTTGAACAGCCTCTAACATTACATATTGATACTAATATTCTATTGTTCCTACCCTATTACGTTTGCCATATCAAACAATTATCTATATGATAATATTACTCAGTTCAAATTATGGTCTCAGCCGTTGAGATACGATACCAAATATCTGTTCGATTGAAATGCGGACGTGCAGTTTCGATGACGTATTTTATATACTCTGAAGTTACAGCAGCAGACGGTTGTGGAGGACCCGAAACGTCGTTCTGTTGTAATGGAGGTAACCACTTAACATCAGTTAGGCCTTCAGCTCTTTGCGTCACTTCCGTAGTAAAAGAAATTTGATATCAAACGAGACGACTCCGTAGCTTAGTTGGTAGTAGCCCTGTCTTCGGAGCGAGGGGTCCTGGTTCGATTCACACACTTTGTGTGGTAAGCATGAAGTTTGTTCTCGGGTCTTGGGTGTTTGGAGGTAGGTATAAAACATTATTAAGATTGCGCTCCCGTGGTAGATCAAAGTACTGCAGTGTACACAGATTCAAAAAAAGTAACCATCAAGTGCTATTTCCTTATCATAACTGTATGAGATTCTGTATCCGGAAAAGATTTTGACCAATATAATTATTATGAAACGTAGCTGGAATGCTAATAGTTTCAATGGCGCGTAAAATTATGCAGCCATAAATAATATAGAAGGTTTTACATCTCCAACAGCGTCTAATATATCATTTTTAACCGACTTTTAAAACAGAGGAGGTTTGTATTCGGCTGTATATATTTTTTGGTTTGTTTGTTTCGTGATTTATTTCCCGATGAGTAAAATAGTGTAGGAAGGTTTAAAGTCGGTTTTTTCGATTTTGAAATCAGTCAATTATTAGGATTCTGACTAAAGATACTGGATGAGCAGAAGATCCACCCGATGGTCTTAGTATGTAAGTATGTTTGTAAGTCTTTTTCCTCAATTTCTAGTGTTTATGTAAAAATGTTATTTTTAATTTAGGTTTATTTAAGTTTTTGCTATTTACAACTTATCATTTTGAAATCAGATGAATGAGATTTGGGTGCCATCCACAATGATTAAATAAATATATATTTATCGACATCTAGCCCCAAACTAAGCATAACTTTTAAATAAAATTTCACATAGTAAAAAGATTTTTATAATCCCCTGTGTGGTAAAAACTTAAAAATAAAGACCATGTAGCATAGCTTGTATTATAAGAACCAGATTAGTGATAGAATAATTGTACAGTATCTCTTTATTAATGTAAATACATTCATATAATTCATATTAACATCCAGACAAAAGAAAAATCTTGTTTTTGTTGGGTGAAAATCAAACCTACGACCTACATTGCTGAAGCCAGTAAGTTGACCTTCCAGCAGTATGTAAAACTATATTTGACATTCAAAGTGGATGACATGAAAATCTCATTCGTCTGATTTCAACATTTGTAGAAAGTGTTGCATACAAAATAGAATAGTACTTTTGCATTCCGAACGTGTTTGCGTGAACGCTAAAAGCGAATGAAGGCGAACAAAGGTATATTGTTGGCTTACTGTGGTAGGTTATGTCACCAAAAAATTATAATAACTGACTGTTAAAAAAGTAGAAAGTTTACAAACTGACGATCTGTTAAAACATTTATGTAATATTTTGTGCTCGTTTTTTAATTTACGAAATTCTAACAATGTTTGGTTGTATAGTTAAAAACAGGAATATACTACATAATATAAAAATGATTACTTAATAGTAAGTATATTTTTATTTTCTAACGTTATAATGAGTAATACTTTATTAAATGTAACAAATCTAAAACTAAAATCTTAAAAATATACTATTATATAAGAACTAATTACTTACTTAATTACTTAATTGACTCGTGTGAGTGATATTCTGTCAAAAATGAGTTTAACAGAATATCAGTATTATTATGTTTGGTATTAACATATAATGTTACGTGGTATACGATATCTAGCTACTTGTTTAAATTTTCACTCTTAAATACCGTTCAAAATACCCATCGTAAGCAAAAGCCAAATTGTTTTTTTATTTCGAAGTACAACCTAAAAGTAATTAAAAGATATTATTTTTTTAATTTTTTTAATGAGAAAAAGTGACGGAAAGTATTGAGGGCCCATTTGTTGAGTTGAGTTGAGGTGGTAAGTGGCGACCCCCGCCCATGACAGTTCCGTCATGTCACCGGAACACAATAATGTGTGCACTACTGCTTGGCGGCAGATTCCAGACGTGGTGGCTGAACCTCTCCGGACGAACTTGCCACAAGTTCTACTGCTACTTTTGGTTGCTCCTTTAGCATCACCCAAGGGGATCAAACACACCTACGGACGCGAGCAACAGGTCAACAACTTTACTTGAATTTAACGTGTTAGTACCTGTTTAAGTGATTAATATGGGCGATTTTGTAGGCAGCTGCTTATTGCAAAGTAAACCAGTTTTAACTAATAAAAAAGAGATAGCAATCATAATATATCAAACAAGCAATTTCTCAATATAGCGTTCGTTCGCGTCACAAACTTGTATTTGACAGCATTCGTTGAGTAAATACCTTAAATTATAAATGAAACATTCAATCAGTTTAATGAGAACTGTATTATAACGTAGTGTAACGATGTATTTAATATAATAAAATTGTTACAATTATGTAACAATTGAAATGTAACGCAAGTTCATAATGAACAAACTTCGTGATAATGCAGTTATTTGACTATAGGCCTTATCTGAGTAAGATTAACAAAGGGTTTTAGTGAAATAAAGCGTTTTACTAACCCCTATATTTATCTATATAAATTAAAATCAATTGCTGAATGTATGTAAACGCATCACTTCAGAATGGCTGCACCTATTTGGCCAATTCTTTTGTCGTGTTTGCAATTGTCAGGAAAAGGTTTGTACAAAATGAAATAATTGGGAAACTCACGTGAAATGTTTTGGGAAAGACTGTAACCATATTTCTATGGGTTTTTTGCCACAACGTCGTTTGATAACCGATTGTGAAATTGTAAAACAAAACAGAAAAACAATTGTTGGGCAGTTGACCCAACAGATTTGAAAAAAATGTTGTACGTTTGATGTGGGTTTGTTTGTCTATTCAAGCTTCATGGCTACCAAATCCCATAGCCCCATTTCGAAGTGTTTTTTTTTTAATAAATAAGCGATATATAATAGTCATTTTAAATAATTATTTTGTTATTAAGTGATGGAACGAGTTGAGGACCCACCTGGAAGTAAGTGACTCCCATGGGAGATAACAACACATTCAGTATCACTTATCGAAAGTAGGTCCTACGGTTCTGTAGTGAAAATGTTAAAGTCTGGTACGAAAATAGGTTATTTCTAATTCAAACTACATTTTTGAATTTATGTTTATAAATTTTAAAGTTAAGTAAGTACAATAACTTTCACAATGTCATAAAGGAATGTGTTTTTTATGTGAATTTGTGACGGAACGAGCCGAGGGCCCACCTGTTGGTAAGTGGTGACCCTCGCCCATGACAACAGTAATGCGCGCGACTCAGTATGAGATCCAAATCTTTCGCATTCATCCTGCTGCGTCCATCACCCGAGACGGGGATGATATGTCTCATGCGCATGTGATTTCACCGGCAGCCGCACCCTTCTACCGGAACACAGTAATGCAAACACTACTGCTTGGCGGCAGTAATAGGTACTTACTTTTTTATAACAAATTACCTTAAACAATTATAATGGTGGCAGTATTTCTTCAGACGTATTCTGCATAATATTTTCCTGCTAGGAAAGGTGCGATTTATCCCATTGCCACTTGCAACAGCAATAGATTACAACATTATTTGGTAATGCCTTTACTAGAATTAATTATTCATTTCTTACTCATCTTTCATAATCTATTTTTGAATTTCAGTAATTTATTAATGGTTGTGCGAAAATTCATAAGGCCAAGTTGCCCGTTTCGGTGGTACATAATTACGAAATGTGTTTAGTACATTCAAAAGATTTGGTGGTTCTGTTTGAGGTGGACGTGTGTTGATAAACAAGCGTGAATTTTTTATGGTAAGTTTACATTTGAATATTTTTAATTATGAAATTTTTAACAATAAGGCAAAAATAGTGCAGCTATGAAATAATAAAAGCATCTTTTTATTATTATTGGAACAAAATTTAAAAAAAAACTCGTGTCTTTAAAATAATAGTGAATTATTTAATGTAACTCTTTGTGGAGAAAATAATTGATATTTCTATTTTATGCAACTTAACGATAAAGTATAAAATTACATTTTAGTGCGATCTTATAATAAAAGGATAATGCTTTTCTTTTTATTGATAAATAGTAATTTATTTAATTTAATATATAGTTACACGAGTTAATTTTACACAAAACAATTTTTTTTGAGCGTATTCTAAATAATATTTTAAAAACGAATTTGACATTTTATTATTATAATATAATACAAATATAAATTAATATTAATTTAAGTTATAACTAATTGCATTGATTTAAGTTTAGTTCAAATCTAAAGCATAGGAACATTTTTCATTAAGAAAATATTAGGACATCTGAAAAGTATGTGTACTACTGTGTCCTGTTGGTCTGTTTACCGTCTACATGATTAAACAATAAAATAAACTAAGAACTTACACAAGTTGTATGAATATTAAATTAATAGTGATGAAATATTAAAACGCGTCTGATGTTTATTCATTGAACTCATCTCATAGGTCATTCCAAACAGACCGACGAAAATTTTTGACTCTAGAGTTAAAAAAACATGTTGAAAGTCATCAGATTGGGATAGATAATATCTTTTTTAGAAGTGAATTTCGTCCCTTCCTTCGAAGCCTTTATTCCAAGGTTTTATTTCAAGCCGGGACACACTGTGTGGTGAGCATGAAGTTTGTTCTCAGGTCGTGGGTGTTTATCTTGTCTTCTGTGTTTGTCCATGCCATCTGCGTCACAGGGAATCCTAGTGTAGGGGTAGGGTTTAGAGTAAGCATTCTTGGCTTTTGAAGTCAGCATGTTAGAATTCGAGTTACCGAGATATTTCGACGCAGTTTCATGTGTCATGGTCCCGGGCAAAAACTCAACCATGGTAAATATCCCGGTAACTCGAATAACAATGTTCATAACCCTGGTAGTTTTAAAATTTACAACATGTTAAAAGGTTCCTAGATCGGATAAAACATCTTAAGTACGATCAGTTTTAATGAGATACTTCATGTGCTTGGCATGTCTCGATCTAAGAAGTCAAGACTAGTTGAAAGTCATTTGGGACCACAACATTTAAACTTGTAATCTGAACCAATTGTGTTCGAGTGGTACAAATAGACTTTACAGGCTCGTCTTTGGAAGTCAATAAGTAATGCTGGAAATCAACTGGGTTCCTGATGTGTCACGGATTGAAACTAATGTCAGGGCTAAAAATGTGTGACTTACGCAATTCCATGTCCTATTATGACTAATTTAAAATTGAAACCAGATTACAGAACATAATTACGTAAATAAACATAATAAACAAGCTTATGAAGCAATATAGTCGATATAATGTTATACTCGATTAAGTTGGCGTAGAAAATACTAGGCCAAAGGGGAAGGCAGCTATTACGAATAAATTGGTCAGCAATCTAGCGATTAAGAAAGTATCGAGATATTTTGCGATAATGTTGCAGGATTCTGTCGCAATCGATTTTGAGGTAATTCGTTTAGTTTAGTAGTGGTGTACTTGCCTTCCTGTATTTCGACGGCTCCGCGGCTAAGTTCGATTCCCAGCCGGGGTACACTTTGTGCGGTGAGCATGAAGTTTGTTCTCGGGTTCTGGGTGTTTATCTTGTGTTTCTGTGTTTGTCCATGCCATCTACGACACGGAATCCTAATATAGGTATGAGTGTGTAAACGTTTATTTATTTATTATTTATTTATATGAATTACTTGCAATTTTCCGAGATCAAAAGTAGCATATGGTAATCCAGGATATAAGCTATTCTGATACCAAATTTCATCCAAATCCGTTGAGTCGTTTGAGCGTGAAGGAGTAACAGACATACTCACACGCACACATAGACACATTCATACATTCAAACTTTCGCCTAATAATATTAGTGTGATGGTACTTATACCTGTCCTACTGGCTGTGAGTAAAGTTGATTAGCCTGATAGCTCAGTTGCTAGCAGCTATGCCTTCTCAAGCATTTATTTGAAGAACACAGAAGTTTGTTCTTATTCTGTGTTTATTCTTTTCTGTGGTTTCGGTGTGATGGGATGAATTTGGTTCTTTTTGGCATATGTTCTTGTATTAGTTTAAGATGCTCGTTTAGTACTACCCAGGGAATAAGTGAAGGAACTCTGGAGTAGGTCTGGAGGGTCTCTCACTCACGGACGCGAGCAATATGGAGTAATAATGTAATACTATTGATTATTTAAGTCACATCTCTCTACTTTGCCATCTCTGTTTATAAATATTCTATCGTCCAGTTTCAATCAGGTATTCCCATTAAGAGCTTGTCTACCATACTATAAGACTAGGTTTTCATGCTGCAGCTGCTTACAGTCTTAGGAAGGTCTGTTGTGAAATTTTCCTGAACCTTGTAATAATAGGATGTCCTGTGTTGATCGTTGAAACTGCCGCCAGTCAGGTTGCGTGTGCGCATGTTGTGAAATTAGGTGTTTTTATACAAAACTTGAAACTAGTTCTAGTATTCACGTAATCGCCACGGTTTTGTAGAGAATATAGAATGAGAATGTTTTAAACAGGAAAATATATAGTATAATATTTATATAAGTAATATGATGATACGTGCTAATGGCACACTTAATATTAAGTGGTTACTGCCGTCATTCAATAAAAGCAGAACGACTTAGTTTCTCTGTCTTTGTAATATGCTAAAGGTTATAAGGTTATTTGCGGACTTGGAATATTATACATCGAAAATATTTTCTTGAATTTTCGTTAAGTACCTATGTCAAAATAATAAGTTTTCTGAAAAAATGGCATGGACAAACAAAAACACAAGACAAACACCCAAGACCCGAGAACAAACCTTATGGTCACCACATAAAGCCCCGGCTGGGACCCCTCGCTTCGAAAGCTTATTACTACCAGGGTTACTACCAACTAAGCCACGGAGTCGTCATATACCAAATTGTATAACTCCGCAATAGATACTTCAGTCACTATTTTAATCACACCCTTTCAGTAGCCGTACTTAGGAACAAATCAGTTCAGAATAACGAAGCCGATTCAGACTTGCTCTCCAATCTTGCCGATATTTTTGATGTAAGAAATTGACGAGTTAGTCTGTAGGCCCACCTGATGTCCAGCGGTAAAGTCCGCCCATAACACCGGCACCGGAACACAACAATGCGTGTTCACCGGCGCGTGTGTTTGGCGGCATTGCACAAATTCTACTGCTACTTTTTGTTCCTTTGATAATGATAAGTGATAAGGTGGTGCCGGTGGAGTCATATCATCGCCGTTTTGGGTGATGGGCACAACTTGGGTTGGGAGACCTAGGTCTTGTTATTATGAGCGGAGGTAATCACTTATCATCAGGTGGGCCGTCAGCTCGTTCATTACAGTAGTGTAAAAAAAGTTTTACCAAGAGCGCGTCTTTGTTAAGGATACTAAGCTCACACGCTTTGACTAACTACATACCTACTTAATTAATTATCATGACGTAGATTAAATAAAATTATGTAAAACATGGTTTACTAAGGGAATAAAATTAAAATTGTTAACGTATTCATGATGCATAACAATTACTTATTGACAATAAAATGAATAATGTCTACAATTAAAAATAACCGTAATTCATGTATGCAAGTTGTGTTTTTGTAAATAAAATATTAATGTTTTATTATACAAGTCAGAGTAGTTAAATACTTGTTGTCATTAACACAGCGCCATAAAATTGAAACTCATTTATTCCTGTATATCTCAAGTATCGTTTGGACACGATAAATTTTACACACACAAGTAAACATACACGTGTCACAGGAGCTCTTTAGGTACATTACGTGCACACATATATGTCAAATTACAATCAGTTTTTTTGTCTCAGCTAATCTTATTTGTAAGTTGATGTCTGTTCCAACGCTAACCAACCAATCGGAGGGGAAGAGACAGACAAGAAACCCCTGAGACAGTATTATATATTCGCGAATATGGTACTGCGTATAGAGTGGAGCAAATTCATTCCCAAGTCTTTTTGTCATCGAGGTAATCTGATATTTTATAGTAAGTTTTTGCAACTAGTTCTTTTTTTAAACCTTTTCACACACGTCTGCACTAGGTTTCCCTGTGTCTCAAATAGCATGAACAAACACAGAAACACAAGACAAATACCCAAGACCCGAGAACAAACTATGCTCACTACACAAAATGTGCTCAGGCCGGGAATCGTACCCGGAACCCGGAAGACGCCGACTTTCAATCTGAAGGTTGCTGGTTCAAACCCACACGTGCACCAATGAGTTTTTTCACTTAAAAAATGTATGTGCGCAATACCACGTTCTCAAAACGGTGACGAAAAACGTCGTCAGGAAACCGGCATGTTTTAGAACGAAAAGTTCGAAGACATGTGACGTCTACCAATCCGGATTGGGCTCCCGTGGTAGATCAAATGCCCATTCACTCTCAATTATCGAGTAGGCCGGTGTCCCTGCAGTGAAAACATTAGAGGTACGGAAATAGGTATACAAATGGTAAAGAAATCGCGTAAAACATACAAAAGAAATCATACAGACGCACAGATAACCTTATTTTGAAGTCCGTTAAAAAACTTACAAATGCATTTTGTACATGTCGCATAATTCAACGTAATATGACATTCAAAATTATGTTGTAACGTTATCCTTGAACTTAGTGTGTTTCTTACATTTTAGGTAATCTTAGAAGTAATGTCGGTAATATAGCTTAATAAGCCCATAATCTTGTCAGTTCTACACGTGATATGACAACGGTGACAAAGAACAATGAGTTTTCGTTTTAAGACAACTCACCGTGATTTTCGGTTTGATGATGACAATTTTGCGACGCAGTTGCATAAGGTATTAAAAAAACTTACAAACAAGTCAGCAAGTGTGTTTACAAGATTACAGTCCAAGCTTCAAGAACTTTTTTTGTAACATACCTACTTTACAAAAAAAGTTAAAAAGTGTTCTATCAGGGATCTGGGTTCCTAGCTTGACCTAAAAATGTATTTAATTTGAGGCGTGATGAATCTGAAATATCAATGAACAATTATTTATTTACTTCACTTATCAAAGTATTTTTTTGGCTTTGATATCATTGTACAATATAATCAAAGTAAACTTACCAATGATTGGGTGTCAGTTAAAACATCAAAATGGCGACGAAAATCATACAAACTAAGTAAATCATATGATATTGTTATTATATAATAGTATATCGTTTAATGAGTATTTTGTGAATTTCTATACAATAGTAATAAAGTTTTGTAAATAGAGTAAAAAAGTAAGCAAAATAATAACCTCCACTTTTTTAACCTTTTACGTCCCAATGCTGTAAAATAAACGAAATACTTTCATACTTTCATCACTTATTTTGAGCTCTTATGGGTAGAATTTCGTCTTGAATTTTCTATGGGTCATTTTGGAGCTAATAGGGGTAGAATTTCGTCACTAAATTTCTATGGGACCATTTTGTAGCTAAACCTTATCAAATAAAAAAGAGCATCATCTAAACCGGTCCAGAATTGACGACGAAATCGCGTAAAAGTATACAAAGAAAAAAAACATACAGCTGAATGAGGACCTACTCTTTCTTTAAAGTCGGTTAACACTGACTAATAATTTCCTGCTACCAGATGTTTGTTTTCGCGTCTTGATGTATTAAAACCGAAAGATTTGTTATCTTCGGCGTACACCAGTTAATATTTATTCTAAATTGTGTTTTTACTCGTAGTAATAATATATTCAGTGGTTTTGTTCTCATGCTCCAATACGATAATCCTGAGAAAACTTCACGTGACGTAAAAAAGTTATCTCGTTTTTAATACATCAATGTTTTCACGTGATTTTGTTTCCCACACTTCTTTATTATGGATTTAAATGAATCTACTTATTTTAAATTGCTTTTTTTCACCTCATAATAATATGATATTCAGTGTTTTTTGTTTCGTGTCCTAAATTTATCATCCTGAGAATAGATAACTTGATTTATTTTATTTAATGTTTAAGGCAATTATAACAGTCATGAATGTAGGCACATGTGCATAAAAGTGACTAATTTATCAGTGGAAAAAATACAAAAATATATTTCGATTAAAAACTCATAATTTGCAATAAGGGTTTTTTTGTTATGACAGTTTTACTAAAACAAAATGTGAATTTTGCTCAGATCAAAAACCTAGTTACTAATTGTAAATTGTCTAATAATTTTATTGAACTAATAACAAGACGACCTTTGGCGATTAATTACTAACAATCGAGTGACCATGAATCAATTAATTATTAGTAAATAATATTTACTCATAATTCTGTTTCCTATGGCATTTAAATAATTCATGGACATTTCGCACAGCAACATCCAGCACAAACTAAGTATAGTACTATGGCGACTATCAGTAATCTAAAGTGCAAGCTATGCTTAGTTTAGGCTGGATGGTGCTGTGTCAAGTGTCCATTCATATATTTATTTAAAATTTGACATAAGGCAAAACGCAACACCAGGTAGGTACATTGAGATGTTATAATTTAATATGAAATATGTGATAATACAGATGGATATTAATACTGTCCCACAGGGCGTCCCAGAGAGACCCGAATTCGATAAATTTTAATACATTTTCTGTATATATACATATATATATTTATGTGTGTTAGAGCCCATTCACTCTCAATTATCAAGAGTAGGCCGGTGTCCCTGCAGTGGGAACATTAGAGGCTGGTACGGTACGGTACGGTGTTAGTGACACAGTAATGCGAGTACAGATTAGCGGCAGATTTCAGGTTTGAAGGCAGGACCTCTCCGGACTTCTATTGTATATATAAATTTAATGTATTATTTTCAGATGTACGACCAGCACCCGTTGTACATCGTGACTGAGGAAGACAAGAAGCTGATCCGCAGCGAACTGGGCCTTAAAGAGAGCACGATCCAAGAAGATGTCGACGCAATCATGGATTGGTTCAGCAAACAACCGCATTTGGTTGAGGCTGGAATTGGTAAACAAACCTTTTTTAGCAGACTTGAGATGTTCAGAACCTCCTTTTTATTTTTTTGTATCTCATCTACATTTGCGATTGTAAACCGATATAAATTATTCTTTTTTGCATCTTAGTTTAGTTGGTAGTAGCTCTGCCTTCTGTGCAGGTCATTCAGGATAACCATTTGCGTGATGAACATAAATGTTTGTTCTGTGTCTGGGTGTTAATATGTATGTATTTACAAAACATAACATCAGTTATTTAGCTCCCATAGTACAATCTGTACTTAGTTTGGCACTAGATGACGTTGTGTGAAAAGTTCATGAATATTTATTATATATTTATTTATTTATTTTATGGAACTTCTAAGGTGTAGCCAAAGAAAGAACATACAAAAAATAACTGTTTTTTTATGTTTGTCGCGCTTAATTCAATGGCGGGTCGATTAAAATTATCTTTCGTAAATAGCTAGAATATGCAAAACGTTGAAGGGAAACGTAGACAGACAGACTTAGAACCCCTCCGTCCGTCTATCTGTCCTTTAATCTCTGGTAACAGTATTTTAAGAAGCGCGCAGCAGTAGAGCGCGGTGGCCCAGGGGCATAAACGCCGACTTTCAATCTGAAGGTTGCTGGTTCAAACCCACACCAGCACCAATGAGTTTTTTCACTTGAAAAATTTATGTGCGCAATACCACGTTCTCGAAACGTTGTAGGAAAACATCGTGAGGAAACCGACATGTCTTAGAACCATAATTTCGAAGATATTTCACATCTACCAATCTGGATTGGGCGCCCGTGGTAGATCAGAGCCCATTCACTCTCAATTATCGAGAGTAGGCCGGTGTCCCTGCAGTGGGAACATTAGAGGCTGGTACGGAGGTACAGTATTTTAAAAAGCACAGCTGTAAAACATACGGTTATGGATCTAGAACTCGAAATGTTTTTTTCTTCCTAGATTAGATAATGATACGAGATTCGGTATATTTTAATAAAATTTCTAAATAGTATAAAGAAACGTCGCTGTTTTCGCCTGTCTGTCTCTCCGCTAACTTCTTCACCATCCAATAGATTTGGATACGGTTTTCACTATTATTAAGATTTTTTTTCCCGGATGGGTTATAGGATATTACTTGCATATTTATAGGATAATATAATACATAGTAGAGAAAAGCTGAGAATTTCTATGATTTGATCTGATGTCGTAAAAAAATTTTTTTGAGCGCTTACATTGCTAATGCTCGCTAAACTTTAAAAGACAGATCACAATGATGCACTACATAATTTTATTATGACCTATGTCACATATAGTGTACAACCGTGCGAAGCCGGGACGGGTCGATAGTATCCAATAAAAATATAATAAAATCCGGTTATCAATTCAGACGTCACGAAGACTATTTCCATACCAACTGAAACGTGACTGATCAAAGAAATACCTAACCAACACGAGTCATATTAAAAATGGAGCACGTTGCTTTATTATACCTAATATTAAATTAATATTCATAGATTTGACAGTGCCATTGGAGTCAGAATCCTAAGACCACCCAGACACAACGAAAATCTATCTTCGTAATATTTTTTTTTTGTCCTGGCTGGATTCGAACTTACGACCTACAGAGTAGAAGGCAGAGCTACTACTACCAACAGCTGTGAGGCATAAACCTCATAAACATTGTCTTTCACTCGTTAAATCAAACCATATATTCTTGAAAATCTTCATTTAACTTTCCAATATTTGGTTAGCATAAATATAATTCAAAATTTAAACAACACCCCCCTGGAAATAGTGACTCATTTAAAAATCTAATATACCTACTTTAGTTGCTTATTCTTCCATGAAATTTCTATAAGATCACCTAGACCAAAGCTTCAAATGGGTCCACAATTCGCGAAGATGAGATATAGATTAACAAACACAAAAAAAAAAAAACAAACGAACCTCTTCTTTTTTGTAGTTTATTATAATATAAAATAATGACTAATGCAAAAAAATGTTTTCAGACAGGAAAATAATAGAAAATCTACTCATAATAGCAAAGGGATCAATGGAGAAGACAAAACGAAGGATCGACAACTTGTACAAGTATAGGTCGTATGCGCCGGAGTTGATTCAGAACAGAGAAAAATACCTCAACAGCCCTGACGACATCTGGAACTCATAGTAAGTACCAAATAATTCGGATAAGTCTCAATTTTTCCACAGCAGAGTGTTTTCCTTCCATTTTGCCAAGAACTCCTGTTTGGGCTTTCTGTTCATCTTTTCTTGAGAGTAAGTGAGCAACTCTGGCGTCAGAGTTTTCTAGCCAACCGAAAGCCTCTGACATGACTTATTGACTAGTATAGCCGAGACTGACATCTTAATGTGCCCTCCGAGGCACGGAAGCGAACAGTTCTTTCCACATACTGCTGATGTGTTCAACTAAATACGCTCTTCATCGCTCTGAGACGGGGATTACCTCCCTTGTGATTTTACCCTCCCACCGGGATATAGAACATGCAAGTGTGCACTCGCATTTCTGTATCTCAGTAGATACAGCTTGGCGTCATATTACTAGATGTGGAGGCAGTACTTCTTCGGGAAAACATTGCACTTTTTACTGCTTTTTGTTGCTCCTTTAGCACTGCCCAGGGGGCACGTGTGGAAATTCAGCTGGACTACTATTTTTTTGTTTGCTTCGACAGAAGAAGAAGAAGAAGAAATCGACAAGGAGTTCAAACGGAACTCCTTGTCGATTTCTTAGTAACCTCATGGCAAATTTTTACCCCTTAGGATGAAAAATAGAGGATAAAGCATTATTATTATGTTGTGAAGGAGAGCTTTACTATCTGCGACTCAGTTTTATACGTAAGCGTCGTTACTATTTGTAACGAAAGTGCTTTGTAATAGTTCCCAATGAAGAAGATTTATTTAGTACTCACTTATTTATAGAAGTTGGTTTATTTAAATTCTATATCACCTGTCAAATAGGAAGGTCACAGCCAGAAAATTAACATGATTTAAAAATAAACAAGAACTGAGGGAAGAACCCAGCGTTTTCTTAAAATAAACATTTACTTAAACCAGTTCCATAGATGCGGATAAATTAGCTTACCTTGTTTGTCTTCCTAAACCTTGAAAAAATGAGATGTGAATATTATTTTATTATTTATATCTACATCAACATTAGTTTCCATTAAACCTGTTCACGCGCCGCCATCTAGAATGTGTTTTTTTGTAGCCTAGTGTTAACCCAGTGTATAAGCAACGTTCATTAAAAAAATCACCCATTTCATTTTACGTTTAGCGGCGTAAAACTTTGTGTAACAAACATTTACACAAAGTTTCGTATTTGTATCAATAATATGAAATAAATATATAAAGATTATGTAACTCTTTGACTTGACTATGCCGTCATGAGGTCATCTACATGAGGGGACCCGAGTTGCTCGCGTCCGTAGGTGAGTACCCTCAGAATCTCTACACGTGTCTACCGGGTGGTACGAAAGGAGAAGTAGGTAGCAGTAGAACTTGTCAAGATCGTCCGGAGTAGTACTGCCGCCGCACTTGGTAATCCGTCGCCAAGCAGCGGTGTACTGTCTTCCGGTGGAAGGGTGTGGGTGCCGGTGAATCACAGGCGCATGAGACGTTATATCCCCGTCTCGGGTGACGGACGCAACGCAATGCGACTTGAGTCTTTTCATTACGTTTGGGAGAACCTAAGTTTTGTTAGGTCTATGGGCGGTGTTGGCCAATTAACATGAGGTGGGCCGACAGCTTGTTCCGTCACTTTTATCGCACAGAAAAATACATGTATCTTATCTTATTATTACTTTAAACTAGAAATTCTTGTAGGTATATTTTTTTATCTCGGAAACGGCTCGAATAATTTGGATGAAATTTTGTATTTAGATAGGATTTTGCTCTTTATGTTTTGCTGTATATAACGTAAAAAACGTATCACATAGTAAAACTGAATGAATCTCGGTCGTCCTGCTACTTTATTTGTAACCTCCGACGAAAAAGAGTGGTAGGTATAACACTAAAAATAAGTATTGTGTATGTTATTTGTGTACCTGTTTGTGTCGTCTTCTTAGCTCCCGAATGAATAGATTAACGTGATCGAGATGGATCCTAGCTATAATTTTTGAAGATCTGTTTAGGCGTTTGAAAATCATCAGCTCATTACCATGATACCAAGTTGGGGGTTTTTACATTTTCATAAAATGAACTTATATTTGCAGCATCCAAGCTTCGATGCCGCGTCTCTTCAACGGGAACCGGGTGGCAATTGTGAAGTTCACGGACCCAGATTCCAGCAGGTTTTCGTCCGAAAACCTCTTCAGAAACACTTTTATGGTAAGTCTTTCGCGGGACTGAGTGGCTGACCCCGTCGGAGTTTTCAAGCCTGAAGACATCCGACATGGCTTATCGGCTAGTAAAGCCGGTACATGTGATCTTACCCGCATCACCGGCCGTTTATGCTCCGCATAACGGAACATAAACCGCCATATTTTATGATTGCGTTGACTTAGAAGTTTTTTACTCTGCTACTAGAGATTACAGATTTGAGTATTTGATATTAATTTTAACTTGATACCTCCACGCGTGTCTGAGAAAAAGGGTCTTGAAAGACAGACGGATAACGAAGAGATCTAACGGGTTACGATTTTTTTACTTCAGAGGTAACCCTAAAAAACAATTGAATCTGAATAACGAAGTTAAACTTAAAAACTTTTATTTTCGTTGAACTTTCAATCCTTAATTAGTTTCCAATTAACTATTTAATTTTAATCACTTTTTAAAAATAAATATGCACCTACGAGATCATGGCGTTATTTTAATTAAGTTTAGCGCTTGTTCAAACCATATCCGACTCTCCATGGGGCGATATCTTATTATACCTACACGAATCGGACAGGGTTTCTTAGCTCATTGTATACAACCATGCGCATACGCATGATTGTTTCTGTAGTATTCGTATGCCTTTATACGGTAGCCGATGACCTTACCTTATCAATGTCACTGGCCCTTGTCTCATCTCGTTTTATACCCACATAACAATTTTGTTTATTATTTTAAGCACTACTTTTTTGTCATCACTTGTAGGTCAAAAGCACTTTGCTGAATCAAAAGCCCTTATGAGACCTTAATCATGTTGTTTACTTCGGGTCCACTCATATAAGTTGAAAATAAATAATAAAAGGGACAAAGAAGGGCAACTTTATAAATGAACTTCATCAGTAAAACCTTTTATATACGGCTGAAGTGATGGGGCCAGTAGACGGCCCACCTGATGTTAAGTTGTTGCCGCCCATAAACAATAAAAATACGACTTAGGTCTTTGCCTACTGAAGTACTAGACTGACTAGAAGACCCAAATGAATAAATGAACTGAAATGGGTATGTTACTCCTCAATTGCCTTTATTTTCACCGGAACATAGCAACAACACCACCGGCGGCGGATTACCGGTTGTGGAGGCAGTAATTCTCCGGAACAACTTGGCACAAGTTCTGCTGCTGTTTTGGGTTGCTCCTTTCGCACTACCGTACCAGCCTCTAATACTCCCACTGCAGGGACACCGGCCTTCTCTCAATAATTGACAGTGAATGGGCTTTGATCTACCACGGGAGCCCAATCTGGATTGGTAGATGTCACATGTCTTCGAATTTATGGTTCTAAGACATGCCGGTTTCCTCACGATGTTTTTCGTCACCGTTTCTAGAACGTGGTATTGCGCACATAAATTTTTCAATGGAAAAACTTATTGGTGCACGTTTGGGTTTGAACCAGCGACCTTCAGATTGAAAGTCAGTGTCTATGCCCCTGGGCCACCACGGTCTTAGCGTTTAGCGGTTTAGCGGTTGTCCACACCCAATTCGACCCTCCATATTTTCCCTTTTATTATAGATAAATATATTAACTGTTTACAGATTGGCGATATAAGACTGAACTACGACTATTCTCTTGGTGACATTTGGGTTCTGGATATGAAGAATACATCCTTTAGCCATCTTCTCAAAATGAATCCTATTATCATGCAGAAGACCTCTCAAATTTTCCACGTAAGTTTTATATTTAAATGTCAATTTATGTGGCTGATGGTGTCTTTAACAGGGAATTAATGGCGAAGGTCTACTTGTTTAAGTGTTCACTATCGTCCTTACTGAAGTATGAATGAAATGGCTGTATTGCTGTGTAGCATGAGACGTAACATGCCCGTCTCGGATGACAGGCGCAACACGGTGTGAATTTGGTCTTCTCATACTTCGGACGTAGAGGATATCAGTCGTTACTGTTTATATAGGCGGAGGTAACCACTTATCATCAGGCCCACCGGATGATAAGTAGTTACGAATGTGACATAATAAAAAAGCTTTGCAAATCAAATACAATAAGGATGAGACTTGAAAATTGTATATTTCAGGAGGGCCTGGGGATTCGAGTTCTGGCTATCCATGTCCTGAACGCAAACAGCGTGCTCCAGCACATTGTGACCTTCATGAGGCAATTCTTCAGCCCGAAGGTCATGGACAGACTGATCATCCACGAATCCCTGAGTGATCTGTACCAGCACGTTCCCAAGAAGTACCTGCCCAAGGATTATGGAGGCGAGGAGCCTTATTTGTCTGAGTTTAAAGGTACGTAAAAAGTTCTTTTTTATAACGTCATTCGCTCTTTATGTAAGGATATCGTTCGTTTCGCCTTTCATGAACAAGAAATTCACCATAATCATAAAATCCGGCGTGTTTTACTATATTTTTAGAGTGTTTTTAATTCTAGCTATATATTTGGTTTGGTTATAAATGGTTACTATCCTTAAGCTATGATGATACTGAAGCACTTTTGGAAACTATTACATAAAGCATTGTGTAATGTTACAGGCAAACTTAACGCCAACCAATATAACCCATATGAAATTACCCTTGTATGTAGTTCATACCAATATACTCAATCAACACGCCACCTTCCCCCAACTACACACATATACACTTCTTCCTCTAACACTAGCACACCCTCATATACACATATCAACTTGATTGTTTCAGTGTAATCATACTGTGAAAATCATACACATTACATACACTCACCTTCATTCCGACACCTTCTCAATTCACACACACTGACACACACTCAAATTTTATGGCAGACTTACCTACTATGTTTAAAATGTTTTTATTTATTACCCATGCAGAAAATTGTGAAATAGTCCTAAGCAAGAGCGAAATCTCCTATGACAAGTATATTTACTTAAAAGGAGATTTTATTATAGTTAAGAAAATGTACTTTGGTAAATGCAATAAAAACATTATTATTATTATTATTATTATTTGCTATCAGGTTTTGAGAAAAAACATATTTCATAATTATTTTCTGTCCAAGAGTAGGCTTACAAGCCAGGTACTAAAAGTGTTTTAAGTGCAGATAATCGAAAAAATATGAATTCAATACCACAAATGTTTTAGCATACTGGTTGTAGAGAAAACGTCATACTTCTTTTTCGTATGAGTTAATGATCGACTGTGGTATCGGAGTTTTCAAGCCACCAATTTTTACGTGCCCTCTGAAGCACGGGAGCGCTCAGTTCATGTCGTTCCCGGTAATACTAATCCTGGCCGTAAAAGAACCGTAGAAGTACTGCCTCAGAGTAAAGGGCGCAACGCGATGCGACTTGGGTCTCCTCATACATTGCTAGGGGAAAACCTAAGTTATATTCTGGTAGTGGTGACCACTTAACATCAGGTGAACCATCTGCTCGTTACATCACTTCAGATTTCTGTTGTCAGGACCTATTTGACTAAAATTTACTTATGTTAGCCTCATTAGCCGCAGATAAGTTTACTGCTTAATAAAACTTGTAAGTTTGATCCTGATAAGTTGACAAGAGAATTGTAATTACAATTGTAGAAAATGTGATTTTCTTTTTTCAGATAAATATGAAAAAGAAATGAGAAACACAAGGACAAAGAAACTCCTAATAGAATCCAGTAAACTAATATCGGACGAGAGTAAACGACCTAACGCAGAGAAGAACGAAGAGTACCTAGTTGGTTCTTTTAGAAAGCTAGATTTTGACTAAATTTGATAGTTCAGTGAGTTATAATTAAGCTTTAAGATTTGGGTAAATTTAAACGAATGATTGCTCACAGAATTAGGCTTATTTTTAAAAGCAAGGTCATAAAATCTGTGAAGTAATTAAATGTGACTATTTCCTGTATTTCAAGTAGTAGATCTTACTTGAAATACAGGAAATATAATAGTAATATTAGTGCTGTGTTAAATATTTTGCAAATCAGAGCCTAAAGTAGGTTAGTAACTATCAAACTCAAATTTTAGTCCTTTAAATCTCAAGTATCGTTTGGACACGTCAATTTTTACTTATAAATAAACATATCCGTGATTTCTCCCGAATATCTTTACTTGTATTCTAAAGTCTATCCATGGAAAAGTAATCGAATTTCGAGTCGTAAGCATTGAATTTCACTTCTTTTTGTCCCTGGCAACAGCTACGTAATTTTTTTAAATGAATAACATAAGTATTAGTTTGAGTTTGATCCACTAGATTGGAAACAATTACAGTTACGAACGAGTTGTTGCTTCACTTCATCCGTAATCCATTCGTTACCACGTGTTGTTCCAATTGGATGTGATGTAATGCGACGTGGTGTGATGTAACGATACGTGACGTGACGCCACGCCTGACATACTAAAGTAACGGATGGACCAGTTTTCCATGTTTTGTCAAGCGTCCCGATCGGTGAGCTAACGTAATCGAAAAAAACTAACATTAAAAGAACGTTTTCACTTCTGCAATAGTATTATCTTTATCGTCTGAAGCAAATACAAGTATAATCACACAAAATAAACTCGGAAGATCCGCGAAAGAAATTATGACCATCTTGATAACCTTGTAATCGTATTTATTATCTGGTAATTGAACCCGGAACTTCTCACTTAACAGGCATGATAGGCCATCTAGGCAATGGAGCAATGACATTATGGTGAAGTTGAAACTGTCGTAACCAGAAGTGGATTAATATTTCCACTTACACAAAATTTTTGTAATTTATTATTATTTATGTATTATTAACTTCACTAACTAAACTCCTATTATCGGCTCATTAGTCCCAATTTCTAAGAGACTAATAAAATGAAATTAAAAATATCAATCGGTAATTGGTTTACAAATAACTTACCAGAAATATTTTCCATATACCATGATATTTTAATAATTACAATTAATAAAACGATTCGTTTCATTTAATTATTAAAAAAATAGGTGAAAGTTATTATAATACTTACTTATTACTTTTAATAAGCAATTAATGAAGTAATCAAATTTGTTAATAAGGCTTAAATTCGTAAGTAATTTAGTATCAATTTTGTTCACTTGATGGCCGCCACTTACGGATCTGCTTACTTACTAAGACCTACTATCACACTTAATAACCATGTAAATAATATACATGTTTCAAATACAAGAACAGTGAAAGATATTTTCTTTAAGTTTTTTATTTATAAGTGCAATAAGGGCTGACATCAACCGTATTAGTTAGAAGCATAACATGTGATAATTAAAAAATTGGATAAAATAACTGGAATACTACTTTTGTAAATTTTTTCTATTTGGTGGTTGGTGGCCCTTATTTTTGTCCTGAATTAAGGTTAATTTATAGTATGTTCTAAGATTGTTTGGTGATGAAATAAGTTACATATTTTCATTTAGATTTTGTATTAAGTAATATGCTTTTAAAGTGTAATGTTTACTTTTCCTCTAAGATAATAGTTTAGATATTTATATTAAGTATATTTCTTTTTATAATATGTATGTAGGCTCCTAGTTTTCTTTATTTAGTATTTGTAGTTGGAAGAGTATCGCATTAAAAGAATTTAAACAAAAATTGCTTGTTTATTATGAGACCCACACATGCAAGCCCAACATAATATAAATTATAAATGAAAAGGTGGGTATATAACAGTTTAATTAAATAAAATTAACATACAATAGATATTTTTAATACATTTTATTTTGATAATCTTGAGCACTAAATAATATAAAGCTAAGTCGCTGTTTTTGGTCTTCCAAACCACGCAACGGATTTTGATACGGTTCTCACTATCATTAAGTTATTTTTTCCGGAAGGTAAAATAAACAAGCATTTAAAAAGATATAATAAAAATTTCAATAACTTGTAAAATGCTAACTTAGCACTTGGTCAAAATCTGTCCAGTCGTTTCGAAGATTAGTCGGAAGAAACAGAGGGACAGACGGACAAAAAAACGTTGATTTTCTGTTTGAATTACCTTATATAATTTGAAATGTTTTTAGTAAACAGCTGTTATTTGACATAAAAAAAGACACTTAAATTTTATATATTTGTATAGATTTATTTAAGAGTCGATTTAGACATGTGCAATGGAGTCTGCGTAAATTTAAACACTACCCATCAGTCAGTCCCTGAATCATATGCCTTAGTCTAAGGTTAATTTTCTGAATGACCCATCTACTCCAAATTCTTCGTTAGCTGTCCTCGAAGTCAATCTCTTAGACTCGTCAGTGATGACAGTGTCTTGTTCTATCAAATACTTTCGCCATGGATCAGATTGAAACATTTTCAACCAATTATCTGCAAAATTAAATAATACCATTTTTACTTATTAATTATTAATTAACTTGGTTAGAACTAATATCCATCTAGAACATTTTTTTTATTATACTAAAATAAACATTAAGAATATCTGAATTTATATTTTAGATACTAAAAATCAGGACATACGTAAGCAAAATATAAAAAGGACCCAAAATGGATCCCTGAGGAATCATAAATTTTAAAAATATAAAAATAAAAGGACAATCTTTAATTTGTGTTACATTCACAGTGGGTAAAAATAAAAATGTTAAATGTGATTTGATGACGCAGAGAAGGCTACTGTGAGCGTGTATTGCATCAGCAGTATCGCTAATTCAGCGCTGGTTTCGGTGGTCCACATGTATTTGCATATTTTTCTTGTCCTTGTCTTCGAATTTTCGTTTCTAGGACAGGAAGGTTTCCACATTAGGCTTAACTTACGACAACATGACTCAGTTTTAAACTGTGACGTTCACAACTGAAATTCAGCGACCGTACAATTGGTCCCTTACCACGCTTATAGGTAAAACTAAATTGTCCAGCTAATCACTTACCTGCAATTTGTTGGCAAGTTATTTCAGTACCACCATAGTCACTCGGTAGTATGGCTTTCGGAAATACTTTCGTAATATCTTCAACTTTACAAATGTGGATCCTCTGCACCAATTTTGCTTTCATAGCCTTTTTGAAAAGGTTTAATATCGTTGTAGCAAATGGGGGCATGTTGATTAAATGTACGCTTATCAGCTTTGGTCCAAAGCAAGACTGAAAAATAAACATTTTTAGGTTTCCGTACCCAAAGAATAGAGGGAACCCTAATATTAGGCGTAGGTCTGGCTGTCCTATATAAGGGCGTATTTTATTAATTCTCTTTTTGAAGTATAATTTGTAATGTTTTATCATATATTTTGGAATATAAAAATGAACATACCAAATTACTATATTATAAAATAAATTATATATAATACTTGGAGATATAAATTTCTCGATCTTATCCCAGTTTCAACTCCAATACTATTCAGAGTTATCACCAATTTTATGGTGCTGTCTTTGAATACGCTATTACTAGCAGATCTTGGTACAGTAGACTATGTCTGATGTAGGAGGTAGTAGGGGCCGCAGCAGCAGCAGGATTGTATTTTCATAATGGGCAGAAGATACAGCTTGCCTTCACTATCTTATATTTTCTACATATTTATAACAACTTATATTTTGTAATCTGACAAAAAATACTCACACTGAGAAAGTATAGGATTTTTGATATCATAACAGGAGTCAATTGCATCGCTTGCTGAATGGTTACATGGTTGAAATCCAAAATCCAACAGTCTCCTAGAAAAGCGTCATTCCATATCCGGTACTCGATAAGTAAGAATGCTATTTTCATAGCCTCATAGACAGAACCTTCACCAGAATAAATTCTGAAAGATTAAACAGTTCGAAAATACGGGCACACTTTAAAACGAAGAGGGTTTTCTACAATGAAGAGTTATATTACTGATCATATATGATTGTAGCTCATAATTTAAAAAAAAACTAAGTCAGAAATCTGCAGTAGATTAGCGAGGCCCAGTTGCTCGCATCCATATATGATTAACTCTTTCTTCCACATGTAATGGGTACAAAGATGGGTGATGCTAAAGAAGCAACAAGAAAGCAGTAGAACTTGTACCAAGTTCGACCAGAGAAGTAATGCCTCGACACCTGTAATCTATCACCAAGCAATGGTGCACCCGCAATGATGTGTTCCGGCGGAAGGTTGTGTGAAATTCGGTTCCGGTGAAATCAGAAGCGTATAAGACATTATATCCCCGTGTGTAATGGGCGCATCGGGATACGACTTCTCATACTTCCATCGAAGAAAACCTCTGTTGTTATGGGCGGAGGTAACCAGGTAACATAAGACGGGCCTCCAGAACGTTCTTGTCATTTCAGTCGTTCTATGAGATAAAACCCTTATTCTTTTGTATTTGCAATAGCGATTTACTCGTAAACGAATATTTCGATTAGGGTCTATAGATTTGCATTTTAGGTACTTGACATACTTGAAAACGGAAACGCGGTAGTTTTCAGCAGTCTTCTTAGGCAGAACATGCCATATTCCCCTCTGTAAGTGCCATAAAAAATCAGGGTCCTCAGGGTTTCTGCCACACAAGAGTTCTGGCATTCTGCGACGTGCTGTGTAGAAGTTATCTATGTACTCCTTAGTTCGCTCTACACTAAACCTTCGGAGCATCAGGTGGCCCAAGATTTGTCTGTCATCTATAATAATATAGTAAAATAATTTGACTGAACCAAGTTTTGCTTGCGATAGCTTGAAACATCTGGTAAACTAAAAATTAGAAGGAATATTAAATTCGAACTAAATAAATTTATAGTATCACTATCAATTAAAATTATATTTTCTTGTTTGGATCATACACTCTGGTATGTTGAGAGGCTATGAGGCTAACAGAGACAAAAGAAAATACTTCACTATATATAAACATAACATACGTATCTGTTCTTTAGGTAGATGTGGTTGCTTCTTGTACCACTCTCGAACACTTTTGACCATATCGAATGCCAATTCCTTGGTGATACCATGGTGTTTTATTACTTCCTCCAAGTCTACTCCGCTGACTCTGAGCAGAGTTTCAGCATTATTGGCCAGCTCTGTTTTCAGATTCTGAGAACATTTTTGTTTGGAAATAACATAAATATGATCGGAAAATATTTGTTGGAACATTCTAGATATAGAACATTCTAGAGAGTAATTTATAGAATACTAGCTGCGCCTGGCGGTGTTACCCGCGGTTTTCTGAAAATTTCCTGCGCAACAGTTTTGGTTTTTTCTTTCTTAAGAACTTTCTCCTGACACGCTTGATACGGTGACCAAGGGAAATAGGGAATCATTTTTAATATAGACAGAAGAGATTTAATATAGATAATATAGATAAGGTTTACTTGGACAACTAGAAAAAAATAAATTAACACTGCCTTTGAAGCAAGGGATCTCAGGTTCAATTCCCGTTCGGGGCACACTTTGTGTATTGTGTTTCTCTGTTGGTCCTTACCATGTGCCACACTGGGAATCCTAGTACTGAGGTATGAATGTGTAAGTTTAATTATATATTAAACCAATTAAAAATAATATTGCATTACAAAGACAATAATCCTAAATACTATTATAAATGCGAAAGTGAGTTTATTTGTTACGCTTTCACGCTTAAACTAATAAACCGATTTTAAAATTATTACATTAATTACATTATCAGCAAGTAACATAGATTATTTATCCCCGTATTCCCACGGGAACGGGAACAAAGCGGGTAACACCGCGGGGCGCAGCTAGTAATGAAATAATTTTACAAACGCTTACACTTCATTAATGCATGGATTGTGTCACAGTGGTACATACGAATATATAACATAGTTTAAGAAGAAAATGAAATAAATAATAGTTTGCCTCGATCGAGAATTGAACCCAAGCCGTTACGTTGAAAACAAAGTTACAACTTTGGGATATAGCCATGATAAATATTTATGTAAGTTCTGCCTTTTACACTGTAGGCATGCTTTATAAGTATTATATTACAATAGTAAACAGCTTCCCATAGTACTTTAATGCCCGTCTGTAAGGACGTGCGTAACGCAATGCAATTGGTTCCTCTCATACTTAAGCCGGGGAGGAAAGGAGTATACTGTTGTTTACGGGCGAAAGTAACTACTTAACATCAGGCGGACTATCTATGAAAATATTATATAATTAATTTAAAAAAAAAAAAACTGGGGCTAGATGGCGCTGTGCAAAATGTCTATGAATATTTATTTAAAAATTATTATATAAAATACTTACCAGCGTTGCAGTAACTTCTTCGGTCATGATGATGTAAATAAAGCTTTGAACTGAACTGTACAACGCAATTTTTTATTAAGCATTATGAATAAAAAATGTTACCTGCTTTTGCTTCACCGGCTATGCCACTGTCAGATAACCGATTAAGATTATTTTCCGAAATTACATGAAAACAAATTCCAAAATAACAAAATTTATTTTTGTGAAAGAACATCTTTTATTTTTAGCCCACCCGTAGAGGCGTGATTATACTATTAGTGTTGATACCTACTCAACTTAGTAGTACTCAAATCGTTTAGCGATACTATTATTATGGTACTAAAAGTTTTGAGGTGCCAGGTGCTTGCGTCCGTAGGTGTATACCCTTTGATTCCCTACAGGTACTGGGTGGTGCTGAAGGAGCAACTAAAAGTAGCGGAAGAACTTGTGCCAAGTTCGTCCAGAGTTCGTTCCGGTGTGGGTGCTGGTGAAATCACATACGCATAAGACGTATCATCCGTCTTATGCGTATATCCTATAAATGAGTTTCAGTTTCTCGCCGTCATTCGATTCAATACCAAGTAATTTCCGATACCATCGAAAGATTCGATGCACGAGTAAAAGTACTCGGTATAGCCCGTTCTCTGTGATTATTTGCAGTCATATACGTTCTGAATTCGCTGATGTGTGCGTGTTCGATTCGTGTCAATACTGAGTACTTTTCTTCCGACACTACCGAAAGAATGATTCGATCCCGAGTGAAAGTACTCTGTATCGAAACAATAATCGAGTACTTACGGATAAGTATCGAATCGCCCCCTGCAGAGGTCGGGTTGAAAGGCGTGCGATGAATTGCTCACAAACAATGTGGGCAGTATCGGAGCTTTCAAAACGGCTATTATTCACAGATAGACACGCCTCTTAATATACGGGTCTGGGAATATCGTACTGCAAACTCTCCTACGTAGCATGATTAAATCGCACTACCCTACTATTGGAGTTCAAGAAAGAAACAAGTGATTGATTTAAAAATCGAAAAAAAGAACTTCTTTATTTTCATCCCTAGTTTCTCGCCCCTAAACCCTTCCATTTAAAATAGAAACTTAAATATTCGGTAGGTATACAACGGACTAAGAAAAAAGTCGCAAGAAAGAAAATACGCAACTATTGAAACGATTTTGTAAAATCTCTATCTCTCGATTTTGTAAAAATGATTTTTCGTTCGTTGATAAATGATGGAGCACTGAGGTACCCAATCAGAATACCAGAACCAGGAATAAGTGAATAGCTTGAGGAGAATCTAGTCTGGATGTTAATTACAGATTATTTGAGTTGATCATCTCTCCGCCAGTTGAGCAATGAGCCAGTTGAGCAATGAGCCATTTGAGCAATAAGCCAGTTGAACAATGAGCCAGTTGAACAATGAGCCAGTTGAACAATGAGCCCGTTGAACAATGAGCCAGTTGAGCAATGAGCCAGATCAGTAATGAGCCAGTTGTACAATGAGCCAGTAAGCAACACGTTATGATGTCGGTACTAATTTTATTCTAGTCGATAAACGTCGAAAGGTTTCAGGGGACTTAAACTCTGAAAAAAGTTGGCCATTTATAGGAAAAGAGAGACGCAGGTAGCCTAATAATACAGTCACAAGTCCAATAGTTCAAACAGTCTGATTCAATAATTTTCCCGCAACAATAATAGCTTCTAGGCAGTAATTATAGCCACTTATTGTTCTTTTGATACTTACTAAGTACCTATTATTTCTCACTTAACTTTACACAATTATTTTCAATGTTGAGAACCAATTGTTTCAACTCGTCCATTTGACGGCTTTGAAGCTAATTTGGTACCCTGCTTTCAAAGCGAAGGGTGCTTATACTTCTATACTTTTTGAGAGATCATGTTGCCTGCGTCTTTCGGTGCATAGCCTTTACCCATGTCCCCGGGTGGTGGAAAAGAAGCAGCCCAAAGTAGCAGTAGAACTGAAGAAGTAGCAGTAGAATGACGGCTCCGTGGCTTAGTTGGGGTCCCGGGTTCGATTCCCGGCCGGGGCACACTTTGTGTGGTGAGCATGAAGTTTCTTCTCGGGTCTTGGGGGTTTGTCTTGTGTTTCTGTGTTTGTCCATGCCATCTGCGACACAGGGAATCCTAGTGCAGAGGTATGAGTGCGTAAACGTTTTTTTTTTTATTTTGTCCCAATTTCGTTGGGAGAACTGCCACCAAATCTGGTAATCCGCCGGCGTTAGTGGGGCACTCCCATTGATGTATTACAGTGGAAGGGTGCGGGTGCCGGTGAACTTACAATAATATGAGGCGTTGTACCCCGTCTCGGAGTGACGTACGCATCACAATGCTACTTGGCTGTCATATTTTGGGGAGGACGAAAAGCGCAGTAGTCTGGCAGCGGTAACTACTTAACATAAGTTGGCTGACCGCTCGTTCCATCACAATTATATAGCAATATATAATAAGAGAAAACCGGTTAATATATTATATATTTGACCATTTACTTTACTTACTTAACGAGAGTAATTCATATTTATTGCTTATAATTTTGAGCCATGGAAATATTTTACATTATAATTGGTATTGCCGCATTCTTGATTTAAAAGGGCCATGCCTGATATTTATCTGTATAGCTAAACATATTAAAAACTCTTCACGCACTGTAATACTGTCTTCGAGGGGTTTCTTGTCTGTTTCTTCCCCTCGAGCTGGTCGGCTGGTGTGTGCAAGTGTGTTTATTTGTGCATAAAATTTTACGTGTCCAAAGGAAGCTTCAGAACTAAAGGAATAAATGAGTTCGAGTTTTAATTTGTATGTATAATCACACTTAATTTATTTATTTACTAGCTGTTCCTGAGATTCCGCGTGATATTTAAGGCTTTTTTTGGTGCGGAACCCTTATATTACCTTGAATAAAAGTATTAAGGGTAATTCTTATAACATCACCTATCTGCCAGTGAATGTGCCGTCAAAATCGGTCCAGCCGTTTAAAAAATTTGCCGGCGCTCGATTCATTTGTTTAAATACATATTTAAAATAATTTATGCTAGTCAGAATGTAATAACTATCCGTACCAGCCTCTAATGTTCCCACTGCAGGGACACCGGTCAACTCTCGATAATTGAGAGTCAATGGGCTCTGATCTACCACGGGATCCCAATCCGGATTGGTAGGTGTCACATGTCGTCGAAGTTTTGGTTCTAACATGCCGGTTTCCTCATGATGTTTTCGGTCACTGTTTCGATAACGTGATATTGCGCGCATAAATTTTTCAGGTGAAACTCATAGGTTCGCGTGTGGGTTTTAAACCAGCGACCTTCATATTGAAAGTCGGCGTCTGTGCCCCACCACGCTCTCTGTAATAACTATCTGACTAGCAAATTATTTTGGTGTTAAATAGGTAACTATTATTCTTAGGGTTTCGCACCCCGAGACCAAAAAAGCGAATCCATTAATCTACATAGTGTTTGTAATGTAATATTTAATGTGGTAGGTAGCCACATATGTTTGGTATAATGATTCAGGATGATTATCTGTAGGCAATAAAACAATTTTACTTAAGACATAATCATTTTATTAAGGAGATCCTCCATTAATCACGTGGTGCTTGAAAGGGGGTGGGGGGGGGGAAGGATTCGGAAAAAAACTCATCAAATATCACAAGGAGGGATATATTATTTTTCTTTGAGCGTACTATTTCTAGCGGCAAGTGGCCACACTACATACCAGGGGGGATGGAGTTAAAAAGTTGCTAAAATACATCACGTGATTAATGGATATTATTAAGCAAGGAGTCAAGTGTTATATCATCTGTGGTATAGACGTTAACAGGGACTCTGTTCTCGGCCCGATCTTGCATGTTACCATACAATTATTTCCTTTGTAATTAATATAATTATCTTAAAATAATTTGTTCAAGGTATCGCTATTACATTATTATCTCACATCGTTCCGAAAAAAGGGTCCTTGATCATTTTGTATCAACGCTTACACTTTTTTAATTTATAAGGTTATATTAAAGTAGCTGGCGGTATCAAAAGTATTTTTATTTACAATAATTTGGTATATAATAATGGCTAGTTCAGGTAAAATCTGCTTAAGTATATGATATCTGAATACTTTTTAAAAATATCTTGATCATTGGTTATATGGCACCAATAATTAAAATCCTTTCAAAAAGTATTAAAAAACTTGGTTTTATTTCACAAAATCAATAAATTTAAATTAGAGATTGAAAAAAAAAACAAGAAAAAGAAACAAGTATTTCACGTTTTTATGGGAGATGACGCTATCCGCAACAATTCAGCGTGGGTTGATGACTCTTATCATTGAACAATAATCGTTTATATCAGAGGCCATTGGGTGGTCTACATATCTGAAACTAGAGTGAGCTCACATGATAAAGACGAAGAAGATTTATCATCATTCTCAGACGGAACAATTCTCCGCCCCTTCTTAATTTTAAAACACGCGTGATCCGCCTAATGATATTTTCTCTCTTAAACATTATGACAGTATGTTGCCGTTTTCTAGACGTCAGATTTTGATCATCAAGGCGGGCACTTAGTCGACAGCTAAGGTCCGGAAAGACCCCGGCAGACCCATCACCTGTTCGCCGTAGCTATCACGTGGTCTGAGGGACTCGTCCGTGCATGACGCTTTCATTTCTGCCAGATACTTCTCATGGTCTTCCGAGCTCAGAATTTCAAACCATTCCTCTGAAAGTAGAACATTTGATATTAAAACATGTTTTTAAATTGGTTCTGACTTCGGCTGACGCGTCGAGACACGTAATCAACCTGACATTAATTAGCATCAGAATTTGTGTCATGAAATAATTATTCCATTAATAATATGTTAGTTTGACAAAACCAAGTGTTCACGAATGAGTGAAATAAATGAGTATGAGTCACCGTATTAATTATTAATTAAACATTGCTTATTAATACAGGGGCTAATGTTCGCGTCTTGTTTGCGATTGCTTGCGATACAATTAATTTATCTGTTCAAATTATCAGAAAAAAGAATTTGTAAATTGCTTGAAAATGCCGTTTTAGTAAATACCTCGGGATATAGTGCCACTCTTAGAACCCCTCGGAATTAGGTGCCTTTACCTTAAAATTGTTATTTCTTACTTTTTAACAGTTCGACAGACTTCGCACGGCCTCCATACTCTGCAGGCAGCAGGCTTACGTCAATAACAGATTTCAGATCTTCTACATTATCGTACACGTAGATTCTATTAGCGATTTTGGCACTAAGCATTGGTTTTAAGGTATTGATAACCAGGTCAATGACTTTTGATTGAGTTATGACGTAGATTCCTTTTAACCTTGCACCAAACCCATTCTGGAATAAAAAAATAATAATTACTACACCTGCGACTAATTAGTTAACACAATCTAGAGTACTTATATTAAAACTGCAATAGGTGCAATTCTGTACGCTTTTTTCTGATGCCTAAACTGTATTTTATACAATACTAGCGACCCGCCCCGGCTTCGCACGGTTAGTAAAGCATCAGTGTCGTATCAGAAACTACCCGTGCGAAGCCGGGGTGAGTTGCTAGTGTATTATACATATAAACCATCCTCTTGAATCACTCTATCTATTAAAAAAAAACCGCATCAAAATCCGTTGCGTAGTTTTAAAGTTTTAAGCATACATAGGGATATAGGGACAGAGAAAGCGACTTTGTTTTATACTATGTAGTGATTTAAATATATACAATGAAATAATGCTCAATGTTGTTTGATCAATCTAGTTTTCATTTTATAAGTTATGCATAGTTTGAGGATTGATGGCGCTGTATGAAATGTCCATCAATATTTCAATAATCAATATATTTATATATTGATTATTATCATATATATAAATATATATATGTTGATTATGATATCAATATATCAATAATCAATATATTATTTTATTTGTGTATATAACCATGTCGTATACTCACCATAAGTATGGACACGCCTTGTTGAAACTCAACAAGATTGATGTTGGAGATGATGTTCATTAAGTCCGCATCTCTTAAATCATCGATGATCATGAATCCGTTGCAATAATCATGTCTTTTCAAATACTCGCAAAGCTGTAATCAAATTGAAGTTGTACGATATAATTTTTTTGAATAATCCTGATATATCTGAGTTTATACTTTTTGTTTGTATGTGAGTTTGTGTGTATGTCTGTATACTGCGATTTTCTGCTAGTTTCTAATCTGATGGAATGATTTCGATGGGATTTCTCAAAACGTTTGAATGTTACCCTGTTTACGTTAATTATCTGTTGTTACCCAACGGATATCCGCTATCTCGCCTTTTACCGGGCACGGGAACATTGTTCCGCAGTGTGCATCTTTGGCCCTTTTGCAGAGCTCAACCCAAAAGCTGCTGAAGCTACTCTTAGCTCTTTTGAGATGCATACAGAAACATCGTGCGCGCCACCTCCCTTACTACGATTGTTACGCGTCTTTGTATGACATATGTCATAATTTTATATTACTGTTGTGCCTAACAGGGTCCATAATGATCTGAACCCATTATAACCTGTTTTTTACATTGTGGAATACAATAAACTATTGAGTATGGATCTTTTCAAGATAATTCGATGGATTTGAGTTCTTTGAACCGATTAAAAATATCACCAATTTAGTTTCGTTGGTGTTCAAAAGTGTCAATGTGTGTTCCAAGTATTCCAAAGTGTATGATAAAAATAAATGAGTATTGAGTAAAAACTAGTTCTAGTTCTGTATAAATAAAACGTATGTATAACCACTTACCACACCAGCATATTGGTACATATTCATAAATTTTTCTGGAGTGAGGTTTTTGCCAAAACCTAACATTACAGGCCTGTAGTGGTCTTCTGTCAGTTTGGGCAATGGAGCTATTGTACTGAAAGAAAACATGCGACTATATTTGACATGATTTAATAATCGAAAAAAAACGGACTACGGTATTTTCTCGCTCTTAGGGGTTACGCCCTACTATTTAAAAAATAAAACATCCAAATTGGTATATAACGGGCGAAGAAAAATGTCACAGGAAAATAAAATACGCTGTTTCGTTTACTTGGATTACATATTTTTTCCAGTTATTTTGATGTAACAAATTTAACCAATTTTTGATACCAAATTATGGGACCAATCAGAAAACAAATCTTTGCAAATAAAATAAATATTTTTTTAATATCGGTTCATAAATGACGGAGAAAAGCGGGAACAAACATTTATAAAAATAAAAGCCAAATTGATAGCCTCCAGAGGTCGATTGACCATATTACGAATAAGTATTATCAGCATCATAATTAGATACTGTAAAGCTTACCTTTTTATTTATATATCTTAACTACTTATCATATAAATCTATAGGTATTATAAATTTTCTATAAATGTCTTGACATGTTAAAGGTTCTCACCGTACCAGCCTCTAATGTTCCCACTGCAGGGACACCGGCCTACTCTCGATAATTGAGAGTGAATGGGCTCTGATCTACCACGGGAGCCCAATCCGGATTGGTAGATGTCACATGTCATCGAATTTTTGGTTCTAAGACATGCCGGTTTCCTCACGATGTTTTCCGTCACCGTTTTGAGAACGTGGTACTGCGCACATGAATTTTTCAAGTGAAAAAACTCATTGGTGCACGTGTGGGGTTGAACCAGCGACCTTTAGATTGAAAGTCGGCGTCTGTGCCCCTGGGCCACCACGCTCTTCTTAAAGGTTCTGCTATGAAATAATACCTGAATAAAATACTTGGGCTTGATCGCTAGGGCATAACCCTTCGTTGGATCCATAGTTCCAGAAGTTCTGAATAAAGTCTGATTACCTTGATAAATCTGAGTTAATTATAATTCTTATTTAATTTGTAACAACTCGCAGTGTTAGTAAGCAGATTAGTCTAAGTAAGTTATTACCACTGCTAATGGGACAAGGTTTATTTTATGGTAATATATAGAATTTAAATATGTTAAATGTTGTTGCTTTAAACAACTACTTGATCATAAAGTTATCTGTTTATGTAAGGAGACACTTTATGTTATTCACAGCGTTAGTTAGAACATAAAAATTGATTGTAATTTAACACATATTGTGTGCATTTAACGTACCTAAGCTCCTGTGACATGTTATATGCTCATGAATATGTTTACTTGTGTGTTTTACGTATCCAAACGATACTTGAGATCTAATGGAATAAATGAGTATGACTTTGATTTTGTTTATTGCACATCCAGGTCTATAGTTTCTTGTTTATTCCAAACAACTCCAGCTTGTAAATGTTATCATGTGGGAGTTAGCTCTCTCTAAAACCGAAGCTAAGCAAGTCCCTAGTTAAACTCTAAATAGTTGGTCCATTTATAGTCTGTAAATTCAGTTTCTTTTATCAATATAATATCATTCAATTAAGTTCAGTTAATTCAATTAATAATCATAGAGTGCTAGTAAAATCCTGTAACAAGATATGCTTTATTAAATAAATTATACTTCAGACTATTAAATATATTAATACTATAATTGAGCCAAGTTAAAGTTTGACACATAACTATAATTTCTAGTCTACTATAAACTAGCAATTTCCCAGATTGACATTATATTGATTATTTAATTTAAATGAGGACAGTATAATACTGCCCTCATTTAAATTAACTTAAACAACTCCAAAGTCTCCGTGACCAATTAACAGTGATTGATGTGTTCTAAAAGATAGGGCACTTTTATGTGACCAAAATGACGGGATATTCTAAAGGCCCACCTGATTAAGTGATTGCTGCCGTCCGTAAACAACAGAAATACGAATTCATGTCCTCCCCTACCGAAGTTTGAGAAGATCTAAATGACTTTATTGCGCCAGTCATTCTAAGTCGAAGATACAAGGTAATGTATCTGTAATTTCACCGGGCCACCACCGGAACACAGCAATGCAAGTGCACCACTGATTGGTAGTAGATCACTCGATAATAATACTTCTCCGGATACAAATGAGTTAAATACTTACGTGACTTCGTTTATATGCCCTAACTTTTCCTTGACGCCACCTCCGATGAAAAATTTCGGTAGTAATGTTTTCGATGTACATAATTTTTCAATAAGAGATTTTGCTTTCTCTATGGAACCCTTGGCGGTTATAAGAGTTTTTTCTAAATACTCTGGACCTAAAAAAAAAAACATATGTCACGATTGCTACATGATTACATACGTTAACAAACAGACTTGTAAAAAAGTGCCGGCTTCCTCATATGTTTACTTTCAGCATTCGAAGATCTTAACAGATATTATGACTCAACGGCCTCAGTTCAGCTGGTAATGAATCTAAAATTCTGAAAAAAAAAAACTTTTCAATAACCCTAACCCGCAAGTTAGGGTTATTGAAAAGTTTTTTTTTAATAAATGGAAAGATCACTTAACGTTTTCTAACAAAACTATTTTTAGTTTTTTTTTCGCTCTAATTAAAAATGTATATTAAATTAAGAATAAATTTTTGAATCTAGTACTGAAAACATGCCGATAGTTCCCGAAGTAACCCGAACGCGTAGCACACAGCTGATACAGTGTTTTAACTTTAAATAAATAAAATCTTGTTATTGTCGTCAATATATTGATAAATATATCAAAAATGTCAAACCTGTAACTTGTTTGTAAACCTGATCGTGCTTGTTTCCTATCATTATGTAGGTAAGAATACTACAAATAACAACTCCCCAAAAAATGTTTTGTCACAAGATGTTAAACGTCGAAATAAATGGTTTCGAGCAGTGCTACGACCTAATACCAAAACAAGTATAATATAATAATATAGTAATTAATAATTATTTATGTAAATGTTGATTAAATAGGATTCGATAAGTATTTTTTTCAAACTAAGCACGAAAACATAACTTTTAAAAATTATACCATTAAAACATTACAATGAATAATTTAAAACAATTAAATATTAAATTTGTATATGGTTAGTGAATGGTTTCGGCTTAATTTAGTATTATAATATTTTAATCACGTGCTAGGTTATTGTGTACTATACAAAATTTAAATTTTAAATGTGTATATTTTTTGTTGTTTTGAAGTCATTTAAATAATTCTCATGATTAAATATTTTAATTTACAATATTATTTTTTGATAATGATGAATTAAACCGAATATCATTTATTAGAAAATCTGTTGTCATAAATATATCTCCATCAGGTATATTTTTGGAATTATCCTTTATAAATCCTTTATCATTGATAGAATATGATAAAGGATTTATATATGATATATATTTATAAATGACATAAAAGTAGCTTTTATAAATGTTTTTTTTTGTACTAAATTTCGGATATTTTTGTCAAATAAAATGTAGCAGCCGTTGACACTGTGCTATCGAAAAATACCTTTAACATGACACAAACATGGTGATTAATCGCGGCGCACGATCACGTGATTACATTCGTAAAAATTTAAATTTGAAATTTTATCAATTTTTAAATTGTTTACATTAAAAATAAAAATTCTGGCGTTTTACGCATTGACTATTATTATATTATTTATGATAAATATTTATCTTATCTTTGATATATTATATTATATTTGTTATTTGTTGGAACAAGCTATATATCTCTATTAAAACACTACCTATTTATTCGGACGAACTTGGCACAAATTCTACTGCTACTATGGGTTACTCCTTTCGTACTACCCTTTTTTTTTCTTGGCGAAATGTCTTTGCTTACCGCCCTGCTACAATACGGGGAAACAGAGCGGTTATGTGGGACTACCCACTAAAACTCCACGGTGTCCTCCTCTGCCGCTTAGTGGCGGGAACGCGGGAACGTTGTAACACACATCCGCGATCCCGCCGCAGCCCGCCTCAGTTGTGGTGCCCCCCATTAGGCACCGCCACCTACAATGCCGCTCCTAGTCGGCTTAGAGGCAAAGCCTAAAGGAGCGGCCCTCCCGGGTTCCTCTTAGCTTTACCGTGGGTGACCAGGCCACGGTTACTAAGCCCGACACGGGGGCTGATTATCACTGGCAGATAGCTGATGTAATGTTATAAGAAATTGGGTTCCAATGTTAAAATGTTAAAAATGTTAAATTCCACGAAGTCGCAAGGTCTAGTAAATTTGGTCAAGCTTTTTCGCTACATTTCTGACGTTGTCAGTGAAAATGCGGTTAAACCGGGGTCAACGTGTTTAAACCATGTTACTCATGGTATATTATTAGAACATAGAAAAAACACTTACTGAATTTTTTATTAACAAAATGGTTTTGTTTCAGCAGCCATTCTTCGAGTATTCTCACCGACTCCTTCAGCCTTTCGCCCTCCAGGTTCCAACATTTCCTGATGTCCGCTAATGTGTTTGGATGATGCTCTAACATTGGATTTGGTGGTATAGACTCCATATTACCTAAAATCCAAGTTTTTTATTTTCGTAACGCAATAACAATAAAAATGAAATAATTAATTATTAAATGTTCAATTTTAAGATTAGTTTTAAAATTCAAAACTAAAATTTTATCCTAGATGAGAAAAACCGATTAATATTTTTGACCGCTCACTTTAGCGGCCTTTACGAGACTAACCTGTATTATTTGCTTCTTATTTTGAACCATGGATTATTTTTATTATTATTGGTATCGCTGCATCCTTGATTTAAACGGGTTATGCCTGACATTATTTTGATACCTTTCAAAATGAGATAATTCATTATAATTATTCAAACTTTAAGTACACAGAGGAAATCTTAGCTACGTCATGTTGATATACTTACTAAATAATAATATTACTATGCGATCGCGGTGGTTCCTCCATTTTAGCCTTAGATGGTGTAGGTACCCCTATCAGTCGGTATCTTGGTTCATTGATCCAGAATGATTGTGAAATTGATAGATGTTAAAAATAGAATAAATGCGGGATGGATGAAATGGCGACAGGTTTCAGGACTAGCGTGCGATCCCTAAATGCCCCAACTGAAGGGGAAAATTTACAAGACCTGTTGTATTGTATGGATATGAATGCTGGGCCACTAAGGGGATGTGTGAAAGAAGAAGTATGTAGTAGAGATGCGTCTGCTCCGATGGATATGTGGAGTGACATGGAGAGACAAAATTAGGAACGCTGGATACTTTTTGTCCTGAAATTCAGCACGGTTCCCTTGGGAAAGGGGATGAAATTCAAAATGTGTTCTTAGTTGTAATTCATTAACGCATTGCCTGATTTCATTTGCTGTTTTTATTAGATAGAAGGTAATTACAGTTATTATAGCGAAGGCAATTACAGTTACAGCTCAGAAATTAGAACTATCACAATCCCCAGCTATACGCGGGTGAAACTGCGGGGCACAACAAGTATATAATAAGAGAAAAGCTGGTTAATATTAAAAGAACGTTTTTTATTTTGCACGAGAATTCTCTGTGTCGCTGATGGCATGGACAAACACAGAAACACAAGACAAACACCCATGACTTGAGAACAACTTCATGCTCACCACACAGTGTGCCCCGGCCGGGAATCGAACCCGGGACCCCTCGCTTCGAAGGCAGCTGGTAGTGGCTTAGTTGGTATTAGCCCTGTCTTCGAAAAAATATTATATTTTACCGCTCACTTTGTTGGTCTTTACGAGAGTAACCCTTGAATAATTGCTTCTAATTTTGTACTATGGAATTTTTTTACTCTATTATTGGTATCGCTGCATCCTTGATTTAAACGTGTTATGTCTGATTTTGTTTTGATACCTTTCTATCTGAGATAATTATGTGTGATATTAATTGAGTGGCTCAGTTGTTAGTAGGTCTGCCTTATGCGCCGTAGGCCATGGGTTCGACTCCCACCCAGGACAAGCGTTTCTGTGACGAACATAGAAATAACAGCAAGCATTTAATAGCTATGTATTATGAAGATGAGATATGAAGAAAAATTCTATACAAGTACTCGTATTGTATCACTCATCTCGCCCTATAAGATATGGAAAATTGGCGCCTTATATTTATTTATTTATTTGTCCATGAATATTTATTTATTTGTATTTGTTTAACATAATAAGAAGCTCTATTCCTGACGCACTCTTCGTGTTTATGTAATACTGTCTTCGAGGGGTTTCTTGTCTGTTACTGCCCCTCGAAGAAAGTTACGTTTATTCTAATCCAAGCCGACCAGCTGGCTTAGACGTAAAACGGCACAAATAAGATTGGCATAAACCTCTGTGAATGTAATGTGCCTAAAGAGCTCCTACTACACGTCACCATATTACTTTAAACGTGAAATTTTTGTATATTCATTATTTATTTATTTCGCGTATCTCAGAAACAGCTCTAACGATTTGGAGGACATTTTGTGTGTAAATAGTTTTTTACTGTAGAAGTTTATCTGTATAATTGTATTTATTGTTAAACGCAGATTTTTACAAAACAGCTTTTTTATAACCTATTCAGCATAGTTTATTAAAAAATACGTTTTGTAAAAATGGGCCACTATTGTAGTTAAATGTAAAATCTATTGCAACTCAAGTGGTTCCTGTAATGTAGTAAGTCGCGGGCACAGCTAGTAACCAATTTTTGAATTTCGCACCCCGAGACCAAAAAATCGAACCATTATTTATTAATTTACAAAGCAATAAAAGTTTCTTCTAATTTAATTTTCAATATGAAATTTCATATTGAAATATGAATTCAGCTATGTTCAGGATCATGATCTCTTCAGGTAATAAAACAGTTTTACATATGACATAATTATTTTATTGAACCTCTTTATTAAAAATAATAAGCAAGAAATTAGGTTTTATATCATCTGTGGTTTAGACGTTACATCAGGGATTCTGTTCTGGGCCCAACCTTGCATGTTACGATTCATTTTTTTCTTTCTAATTAGTATAATAATCGTAAAATAAAGTTAATAATAATTTGATAAAGGACGTTTTACATTTGTTCAAGTCCTCGCTGTTATATGAAACTGGCTGACTTGGCTTAATTTTATTTAATGTATTATTTCACATCAGGCCGTGAATAGGGTCCCTGGTCATAATATACCAACACTGTAATTGTTTTGTTCATAATAATATATTAAATGTTGAAAAAATTGGCTACTAAATGGTTAAATTTTCATGTGTGTTATGTACCACCACCTGCCACAGTTACTCAAGTTTTTTGTATGCTTGCTTATGTAGCGACGCATTTGCCGCAATAATTCAGCTAACCATGGGTTAATGACACTTATCATAGAACCAATAATCCGAGGCCGTGGGTGGCCTTAAATATCTGACACCAGACCGTTTGTATGAGTGCAGCACACACGCCAAATACAAAGAAGATTCACCATTCTCAGAGGGAACAATTCTCCGTGCCTTCTTAATTTTAATACACACGTGATCCTAATGATATTTTCTCCTTCAAACATTATATGACAGTATGTTTTTGTTTTTCCAGACGTCAGATTTTCGTCATCAAGACGGGCACTTAGTCGACAGCCAATGTCCTGAAAGACCCCGGCAGACCTATCACTTGTTCGTCGTAGCTAGCTGTTGGTCTGAGAGACTCGTCCGTGCACGACGCTTTCATTTCTGCCAGATACTTCCCATGGTCTTCCGAGGTCAGAACTTCGAACCATTCCGCTGAAATTAGAATATTTGATAGTTAAACATGCTTTTATACTAGTTCTTTCTTCGGCTTTGAACGCGCCGAGACACATAATCAATCTGGCATTGATTATCATATGAATTTGTGCCATGACATAATTATTTCAGATTAATAATAATATGTTAATTTGAGATAACCAAGTGTTCACGGATAATCCTTCGGTGAAATAAATGGGTATGAGTCACCTTATTCATTAAGGATAATGACCTTTTAAGGATAATGACCTTTTAAGGATAATATTTAGAATCGATTCCATAACACAATTACAATCGCTCACGTCCCTCGAAGCTGCCGGAATACAGCATTAACTGCCTGGCGGCAGATATTCAAGATAAGGGTGAGCAGCTATTCATCCAAGCACCTGCCATACCTCCAAGCTAATGTTTCTCACAATAAAGTTACAGTTGAAATTTCTTACCTTTTAACAATTCGATAGACATCGCACTGCCTCCATACTCTTTAGGCAGCAGACTCACGTCAATAACAGAATTCAGATCTTCTAAATTACCGTACACGTAGATTCTATTAGCGATTTTGGCACTAAGCATTGGTTTTAAGGTACTGACAAGCAGGTCAACGACTTTTGATTCGGTTATGACGTGAATTCCTTTTATCCTTGCACCAAACCCATCCTATAATAAAGGAAAGAGCATTAGGTACGTTGTTTCATCTACGACTAAAAAGTGGATACTACATCTTATATATATAAAAGAAAGTCGTGTTTGTTACAACACTTATAACTCGAGAACGGCTGGACCGATTGCCATGGTTTTTGATTTGTTGGATTTGTTTCCGTCCCGAATAGCAGAATAACTATTAAAAACATTGGAAAATTAACGAAAAAATAAAATCAATTTATCCCCGTATTCTCCACGGGAACGGGAACTATGCGGGGGAAACCGCGGGGTGCAGCTAGTTTAGTATACAACTGTAACAGGTCCAATTCTTTACATTGAATATTATATTTTTTTTATCAATTTTGTTTGTCTAGCTGTTACTTGGCCGCGCATCACGCCTATACTCACCATAAGAATGGAAACTATTTGTTGAAACTCAATTAGATTTATGTTGGAGATAATGTTCATTAAGTCCGCATCTCTTAAATCATCGATGATCACGAATCCGTTGCAATAATCATGTCTTTTTAAATACTCGCAAAGCTGTAATAAAATTGAAGTTGTACAGTGTAAATTTTTAAATAATTCTTAAGTACGTGTGTTTGAATGTTACGCTTTATTGCGTTAGTTAGCCACTCAAGCGTCCATGTTTCGATTGAGTCAAAAAATTACAATTGCTTTAGCATCTACGCTTCGATTGGGTGGAAAAACTCGCGCGGTAATCGATCCTATTCACGCGTCAACAAACGCAAATTCAGCTGTTATTACTGCTATTTGATACTAGATGCGGCACGTTACAGACTTAATTCGCCGCGCGGACCGGACGCTTGAGTGGTTAAACATCTAATGATAACTTTCCATTGCTGGGGCAATTGGACGGGTTAAGCCTTTCTGCGCTGTATTCGTGGGTTTGATTACCACCCAGGACAAGAATTTGTGTGACGGACATAAATGTTTGTTCTGTGTCTACGTGTTAATATATGATAAAGTACTATATAAGTATTCTAACAGTTATCTAGATCACATTATTATTCGAGTTACCATTATTATCGAGAGTGCCTTCGGGATCGAGGTATATAACCTCGATCCAGTGTGTGTACTCACGAATTATGGTAAATATCCCAGTAACTCGAATAATAATGTTGATGATGATGATATTATTATTCATGTTACCAAGATATATACAATGATTTCGACGCAGTTACATGTGTCATGGGCAAACAAAAAAGATGATGATGATAGTTTGAAAATGTATATCTAGATCCCATATTACTACGAGTAGCTATGCTTAGTTTGTGGCTAAATGGCCCGATGTGAAATGTCCGTAAATATTTATTTATTATTCCGCGGCAGGCAGCTCTGTCCTTTTCAGAGTCCAACCCAAAAACTGTTGCTACTCTTAGCTCTCTTTTTAGATGCTCATGGCAACATTGTGGTGCCTCGAGGTCCGTTACGACGACAGTTCCCTTTTTATATTGCCGCGAAACGGAATGGAACGGAAGCGCCGATTTCTCCTCGTCGTGCGAGAAGTCACGTGAATTCGCGAGTTTCCCCGAGGATTCTTGCGATTGCGTCTTGAGGCTTGGGGGTGTTCACATTTTTTATGTTGTTTTTATGTTTTGCGCTGTGACTTTCGCTCGCGAAGACGCGCGACCTCTTTTTTGTCTCCTAATATTTTAAACTAAAATACGTGATAGAGAATATAAGTGAAACTATCTATTCAGAAAACAAGTAATTAAACAATTGTTGCGAATAAAACAAATGCTGAAAATATTCTATTGCTTCTCCCTTAAAAGCAAGGGTTCCCGAGTTTGAATCCCATTTTATTTGCTTGTGTTGTATGACTGTGTTATGTCCATGCCACCTGTGACTCAGAAAATCCTAGTACATGACTACGCATGCGTTTATTTACCTTTGCACCAAAAGTATTTAACATGTAAATGGGTCAGAACTTGCTATAACAAGAAATTACTCGATACTAAGAAATTATCTCACAACTTGTTTTGATTAGGTTCGTGGTTGCACTGCAGGAAACGGCTAGAGTTCCTAGCAGTTATTAAAATTGTTGGATGCATTCAAGTTCTTAAAATCGACTAAAAAAAAACACTATTTTCCTATTGGACTTACATTTTTTTTTTGTTTTGATATGAACTGATTTGGAGACATATTTTTTTATTTGAAATGATTATACATACAGGTTGGTCCCATAGACATTTTATTAACATCCGTTCGATACTTTGGTAGTTAAATCAAAATAACTTGAAAATATATGCCATCCAAGTAAACTAAATTGCATGTTTTGCTTACCTCCTACTTTTTTCTTCGCTCGTTGTAAACCGGTTCGGATGTATCTATATTTAAATGGGCAGGGGGCCCATTTAACTCGACTCGGGTCTTATAATTTTATGGGGGACGACCTAGTAAGTATGAGAAGACCCAAGTCGCACCACTGGCGATGTGTCAGTGCCAGTTAAATGACATGCGCAGTGATTTAAAAATTTTAAAAATTTTAATTTTTTTTTAAATTTTGATGTCAATTGACTTAGCCAAGTGTACCCTAAGGTTCCTGCGGTTCCAATAAATGAGTATGAGTATGAGTATGAGTATTTAACTGGCACTCGCACCTTCCCACGGGAACATAGCCATGTGAGTTTATTGCGAAAGATTGCGACAGATGTCCAGGTGCGGAGGCAGTAAGTCTTCGCGCGAATTTTGTACAAGTTCTACTGCTTCTTTTTGTCGCTCTTTTAGCACTCACCTACGGACGCGAGCAACTGGATCCTCCCAAAATATTAAACCTTCTTCAGATCACCATTTAATAAAGTTCAAACAAATCTAGCACGCAGTCGCTAGTTCTGTAGAAATACAAACGCATGTCTGCCTTCGAAGCGAGGGGTCCCGGGTTCGATTCCCGGCCGGGGCACACTTTGTGTGGTGAGCATGAAGTTTGTTCTCGGGTCTTGGGTGTTTGTCTTGTGTTTCTGTGTTTGTCCATGCCATCTGCGACACAGGGAATCCTAGTGCAGAGGTATGAGTGTGTTAACGTTAAAAAAAAAAAAAAAATAAATGTGTAATCACTTACCACAGTAGCATATTGGTAAATACTCATAAATTTAGCTGGAGTGAGGTTTTTGCTAAAACCTAACATTACAGGCCTGTAGTGGTCATGTGTCAGTTTCGGCAATGGAGCTATTGTTCTGAAACAAAATAAAAGAAACGAATAAGTATTTTACTATCGTATGTAGACACCAAATTAAGAACTTTATAATAACTGATTTATAACATAAAGATTTTAAAATGTTATTCACCTAAATTTCGGCCCAAGAATTGCGTAACAAACTTACAAATAATATGCAGGTGAATTGATAACCTTATGTTGAAGTTGCTAAAAAAACAAATAATTTCATACCCTGTTTTCACTGTTAGGTGTAGATTTTTTTGTAGAACTTCTACATATTTATGTTCTTTCAGAAAGTACAACTCTATCAAACTAATAAAAATCGGTTTACTTTTGTCTCAGTCATCGCGTAACAAACTTAAAAACAGATAAACTTCCTACTTTTTAAATTGGTCAAAAAAAATGTTGTTTGTTTAACTCTTACTTAAAGTTTCTAATGTATAATTATATATAAATATACATTTGATGTGTTTCGAGAGATAAGTGGTTTTTTTTATGTGACCCAAACAATGGACTGTTTTAAAGGTCCAGCAGATTAAGTGATTACTGCAGTCCATAAAACAGCAATACGGTTCAGGCCCTCCCCTACCGAGGTGTGAGAAGATCCAAATGACATCGTAATGCACCCATCACTCTAAGTCGAAGATACAAAGTAATATGCCTGTAATTTCACCGGAACATCCAGAGCAATGCAAGTGCACCACTGCTTAAATACTTACGTGATTTCGTTTATGTGTCTTAACTCTTCCTTGACGCCACCTCCGAGGAAATATTTGGGTAGTAATGTTTTCGACGTACATAATTTTTCAATAAGAGATTTTGCTTTCTCTATGGAACCCTTGGCAGTTATTAAAGTTCTCTCTAAATACTCTGGACCTAAAAAAACACCAGATGAAACAAAAAAACACCATGGCTACATGATTACATGCAAAAACATATCCGAGACATATTCTTGGTGACCCCAACAAGTTCACCACTTCCTATATGGAGTAGCCAGTTCTTGCCATTCCGACAGGACAGAGAAACCTGACGGCGTCGAAGATTCCTTTTGACTGTTCTCCCTGACACCGACTTTCAATCTGAAGATCGCTGTTTCCAGGCCACACGTGAGCCAATAAGTTTTTCAGTTGAAAAAATATTATGCATTACCACGTTCTCCAAACGGTGAAAGAAAACATCGAGAGGAAACCGGCATGTCTTATAACCAAAAACTCGATGATATGTGACGTCTATCAATCCAGAATGGGCTCACGTGGTAGATCAGAGCCCATTCACTCTCAATTATCGAGAGTAGGCCGTTGTCCCTGCAGTGGGAACATTAGAGGCTGATACACGTAGGGGCTCTATTGGGTATTCAACTTCGGACGCTCAATATGTTGCCCCAAATTATTATATTATTAGATCAAATTAATTATTGTACTTGTTGTACTTGTTTTCCCACATTTCCGTCGTTGTCATTACTTATACGGTTTAAGCGGAGACAACCGGTTTGAAATAATGATATTCATCAAACTTATAACAAAAGTAGGCAAAAAAAGAAAACTTACTGAATGTTTTATTAACAAAATGGTTTTGTTTCAGCAGCCATTCTTCGAGTATTGTCATTGACTGCTTCATCCTTTCACCCTCCAGGTTCCAACATTTCCTGATATCCGCTAATGTGTTTGGATGATGTTCTAATATTGGATTACGTGGTATAGACTCCATAATCTCCTCTTATTTTGCGTTTTCTCTTTTTATTTTCACAGTGCAATAATAATACAAAAGGAATAATTTATATCGATCATAGATCGTAAAATTTAAGATTAGTTTTGAAATCCAAAATTATACGAGTAATTGTTTCATAGATAAAAGAAAGTTAAGAAAAAAAGCGATTAATATATAATTGACCGCTCACTTTAGAAACCTTTACGAGACTAAGTCGTATTAATTGCTATTCGTGTAATTTTCCTTGATTTGAAAGGATTACGCCTTGATATAATTTTGATAGTTTTTATATGAAATAATTATGAGGTAATTATATGTAATTGTATGATTATATGTGTTTTTATCTGTATCACTAAACATGCTAAGGAGCTCCACTCTAGATTCCCTTTTCGCGTATATGTTATATTGTCTTCGGGGAGTTTCTTGTATATTTCCCCTCAAGCTAGTCGGCTGGGGTTGAAATGAATGTAAACATCACAGATAAGACTGGTTAAAACCTGTGTGTATTTGTGTCTTAGGAACTCCTGCGACACGTTATATTTTCAAGTGTAAAATTTGGCGTGTCCAAAGGATACTTGAGAACTAAAGGAATTAATGAGTGTGAGTTTTATTTTGAGCATGAAAAACATTGAAATAAGAGCGAGGCAAGCCAAGATCTTGAGCCAGAAGGGTTAAGATCATTCTAAACTTTGTACCACTCAATTGTGGTTGGACTCGCAGGTTACGTAGTGGCTAGAATGAAACCCTTTAAGTTCCATCAGTGTCAGTCATGAAGCGCTCATGAAGAAGCTGGCTTACCTGTTCTTTACAGATTAAGTAAGTTAAGTAATTCTTGGCCCGGTCAGTAGTTGCATGGGTGACCGTTAATTGGCATTTGAACTAGCGCTTCCGTTTGGAGGGCACGTTAAAATCGATATGCATCTCGATACTATACTACAATAGTCGATAAGCCATGTTGAAGGGTTGGCCACTAACTCACACGAAAGAAAAAGAAGAAGAATTTTTGTCTTTCCCCTTTCTTTTAGCGATGCGAGTAATGTGAGCAGGAAAAAAAGAATAATCGAATTATTGAATTTGATAGGTTTTTAGTAGAGTTCATGACATACTAACAACCTAGGATTCTATAGGAACAACAACAAAAGATTCTAAAGGTACAACAAACCCGTTGTATTTGTCTACATTATCGATTTGATTGATTATAAGAAACCTACACAAAAAGCTTGTTATAAAACTAATATAAATATATTTAGACATCTATTATTATATTAAAACAATTTGCTATACGCTGATATAATCTTAAGCAAAACCTGTAATCATCTGTGCAAAAAACCTACAGTTAAACACATAAATATAGTTAAACCAGATGGGCAGTGCCGGATACAATTATACACCAACAAAATTGCGAGATGGCTAATAAACGTATTAAGTATTGAATTTTTTTAACACTGTAACTTAAGATCCCATAGCAGATCAAGTGCCCTTCTTTAGAATTTGAAGAATTTGCACTTTCTCAATCAGCTACTGCAAATGGGATTTCAAATTATCAGGCTAATAATATTGAAATAAAAAGGCTCTAAAAATAGGTACTAGGCTTAAGAACCTGAAGGCTCAGATTCCATTCAATTCAAGAAATATTCCTTTTTATTTCAATATTATTAGCGTGATAATTTGAAATCCATATATTTATATCAAATCATAAATTTAGGTATGATTTAATAAGATCATATCTAAATATATGATTGAACACAGAGTAGGCAAATTATAATTTTGGAACCAGGTCGGACGTTTTTTGTAGGAATAAATTTAGACCGTACTTGGTATGAAACTGTAGGATAATGAGCACATTCTAGAATAATTGAAATAAATATGTATGTAAATCGTTATTAAACTCAGAGTAAATATAAAAATCCTCCATTTTCCGTATCAACTTTTAATATTCCAACTGAGGGATACAAGTGAGTGTCGTCAAATGTGTTTTTATCTACCACGGCAGCCCAATCAAATTGCTCTTTGTCACAATATGACTTCGAACTTTTGTTTCTATGAGGAGGATGAGTGCGGCTCAGTGTGAGATCCAAATCTTATACTGAGTCGCATTACTGTTGCCATGAGCGGGGGTGGCCACTTACCACCAGGTGGGCCCTCAGCTCGTTCCGTCACATATTCACATAAAAAAATGACAGTTTCGCGGTGTTTTTACCTTTATTGAGTATTAATATTGCGCACATATAATTTACATATAATAAGGATAGGCAGGAAGATGATGATGATGATGATAATTTCCATACTTTCTGGTGCACGTCTGGGTTTGAACTAGAGCTCTTTCGGATTGAGAGTTCGTACGGGCAAACACGCTTTTATCTGAGTAGTATTAAAAAAAATGTTGAAAGGTTAGTCGCTAGTCGATTCTAAAATATTATGAGTTGTCATTTTACTATTACTATGGGCATTATTTATAAATATTCATGGACATAGCACACAGCACCATCAAGAAACAATACATAGTAACACCCAGTTAAAGAATAAATATCTATGTTCGTAACAAAAATGCTAAATAAGGGGTACTTCTAATCCAGAAATAGTTGACAAAAAAAAAGAAAAAGAATGTTAACACACTCACTCTGCACTAGGATTCCCTGTGTCGCAGATGACATAGACAAACACGGAAACACAAGACAAACACCCAAGACCCGAGAACAAACTTCATGCTCACCACACAAAGTGGCACCGGCTGGGAATCGACCCGGGACCCCTTGCTTTGAAGGCAAGGCTACTACCAACTAAGCCACGGAGCCGTCTTTAGATGAAAAGCCGCGAGCACAAGCTAGTAATGAATATTTGTAAGATTTCCATTGTATTCTATTATTATACCACTAGCCTTGATATTTATTTTCCGCAGTCTTAGTAAAGTGACGATAAGATGCAACCATTAAAAAAATCTAGATAGGTAATACTTCAGATATAAGTTTTTAGGTAAACTGGTTGTTCTGCGTTGTTACTAGGGATCGGCTATCATACGAGATTTGTTTCTGAATAAAAAGTCTATGTTATAATATCCAGGTCTATGTTATATAATCCAGGGTATAAGCTACCTACATAACAAATTTCATCCAAATCCGTTCATCCGTTGAGTCTTGAGTACTTAACAATCATACAAACTGCCTCATACAAATTTTGGCATTCATAATATTTGTATCACGGCATCTATTATATATTTAGTTCTTCTTAGAATAAACATAATAAAGTAAATAACCTTCGATAGATATGTAAATTTTTATATCAGTAGTCAAACCGGAAAAAAACCACAAGCGCTTAACTTGGATGAAGTTGTGCAACTCTCGGTCCTGTCTGAATATGGAAGGGTACTAGTCGTTCAGCCATGTTGGAGGCCTTTTTTGGGCTTGAAAACTCCGACAACAGAGTTGGCCACTAAACGAAAGAAGAAGGTGAAACCTGTTACATCTCATCTCGCTAGCCTCCTTTTTTGACAGCGCGACCAAGCGCCATTTATGCGTTCGTTCGGGAACGCTACAATACGTGTCGGTTCAGAGCCATCTACTGTCAGTTGAGAGCTATCTGCTCTCCCAAAGCCCGTGTAAAGTTGTCAAGGCCATCTGCGATAAACAACGTATAGACCATTCAAAAAAAAAAAAGCTACAGTTCGTAGTAGGTACCTATTGACGAAAGTCAGACGACAGTCTGGCATTTACCCGAATAACTACCTACTTTTGCTGTACGATTCTGTTCAAGCAAGAATGCTTCCTGTACACGGGTGCACTCTATCTCCACTGACATCCATCTTTATTACTGTTAGCTGGAGAAATCAGTTATAAATGATAGATCCCAAAGCAGTTAGTTAATGTAACAAAATGTATACTTTCTTATTATGCGAATTGGTCGCTTTGAAGCATTTACTTTCGTAAATTCGTATTTTGTATTGTCTCCTCTGAAATTGCAAGCGAATGTAACCAGTTTTCATCAGTGCCGTATATTACTTTGCGATAGTCTTCGATAGGCATGATGCCTTTAATTTGTGCCTTAGCAATAAACACAACGAAGTTTCTATGAACAAAATTCTTGTTATAATAATATTTTCGTTGGAGAGAGTGAATTACTGAAAACTCCGGTAATTAAACTTAAAAATTTATTAATAGTTTATCGTTTCCCAAAAGTTAAGCTTTTAATTGAAATATATTTATACAGTTTCTTAATTTTATTCATGTACATCCTACATATGTTTTCTTGTCTTGATTCAGAATTTTCAATTTACAGTCAAACGAAATGGTGGTAAAAATCCTATACACAAATGTACCTCCAGTTTTCCCACTTTCCAAGTATTCCCGTATTTTTCCAAAGAAATGATAATATGCAAGCCTTTTTCTGACTATTACAAACAACAAAATCAGCCAAATCAATCAAGCCAATTTCGAGTTTTAGCGAGACTGACGAAACAGCAATTATTTTTCATTTATATATTGTAGTAACTAAGACAAAACAAATGAGCTCAAACTGAAATGTAATCACAATTGATAATTTTTTTATGTTCTATGTTTACCTTCTGAGTTATCATCAGACCAGCTTAATTCCGGTGACAATTCGATTATATTACAAAGCACAAGATACTTTACATCCCAGTCTCAGAATCACCGGCGCAACGAAATAGGATTCAGGTCTTTTGGTACCTGAACCGTATTTTTGTTTATGGACAGATATAACCATTTAACATCAAGTTAATGCTTAGGACAATATTATAAAAAAAAACTTCGAAATGACAAAAATCTTTGTATTGGACGAAGATAGTAGAGTAGGTACAATAGGATTTAGGTAAACCATTTTAATCAACACTTAGGCTTCTAAACGATCCTGGCACGCCAATATACTGTTCCGTGAATTGGTCTGCTTGTCGGCACGACTCCACGGTACATGCTTCATTCATTTCTTGAATGTATTCCATGTGTTCTTTGGAATTTAAGACTTTCAACCATTCCTCTGTAAACAGAAAGTAGTCGTTAAACACGATTTCTTTTTTATTAAGGGTTAAACTATCTACAATATAAATAATTGACTCATATAATTGAGTCAATTATTTATATTGTAAATATAATAATTATGTTGAAAAAACCGCCTTTAATACAATACTTTTCTTTATTTTTTGCGATAAGGGGTTTTTTCCCATTAAAAAAAAAGATATATCCAAATCGGTCTGCAATGTGATAAAGGAAATCTAACAACAGAGCAAAATACGTAATTTCATTTACCTGGATGGATATTTTTTCCGGTTAATTTCGTTTAAAAACCAAACAAACCACATATTTTTTTTAAAACTCCTTTTTTAATTTGTATTTTGTGTGTACTTACCATTTAATTCAATCAAAGATCTCTCCTCGCCACCGTATTCGACAGGTAAAATATTTTTAGGCACGTGTTCGTATACTGTGCTAATATCCTTATGGCAGTATACTCTTTTGCTAAGCTTCTCACTTAGCACTTGTTTCAATACTGAAGTGATCGCTTTCGACGGTGTGATCATGTGCAGTCCTTTCAACCTCATTCCATAGCCATCCTGTAGAAAAAAAAAGTAAATATTTATTTGTTCTTTTTGAAAGTTCACGCAGTTGTGATTGACATGCTAATGTTATACATTATAATGAAATGGTCAATTTGAAATTCAAACCCGACATAATAATAATGGAACCAAGTTCATCCTTACTTAATAATGCAAAGTGGCTCTCACATACTACGCAACGTATTTTAATGCAGTTTTCAGTAGACAGATCCAAGAGGAAGGTTTATATGTAGTATGCATATTAAAGTAGAGAAAAGCCGAAAATCCGTGCAAGGCCGGGGCGGGTCGCTAGTATTATAAATAAATCAATTGTTGTTCGTTAGTCTCGCTAAAACTCGAAAACAGCTGGATCGATTTAAATTTCGTAAAAAAAAAACGATAATCGATATTTTTTTTATTTTGTTCGTTTTATATCAGGGATGGTTGCATTTACGTACAGTCGAAAAGAGAACCTCCTATTATGAAGTCAGTTATAATTTACTTACCATCACAACAGTCATAGCTTGTCGAAGGTCAACAATGTTTAGTTTAGTTACAAGACCCATGATATTAGTGTTAGTGTAGTCCAAAAGTAAAACATATCCCTTGCAATATTCGTGTTGCTTCATGTATTCGCTTGCCTGAAAAAAATAATCATCCGTAGTTTTACGGGATCCAAATTAGCATATGTGTTAATCCAGGATATAAGCTATCCTGGTACCAAATTTCATCCGAATCCGTTGAGCCGTTAGAGCGATAAGGAGTAATACACACACACACATCTACAACAAACATTCGCTTTTATAAATATAAGTGTAATTAAATTTACTTACCAAAGCGATGTACTTGTAGTAGTTGAAAATCATTCTTCCATCGATATCATCTATGTTGTTGAGTTTAAACAAGTAAACTCTGAAATGTTCTGGTGTAAGTTTTGGTAAATAGGCATGAGTTCTGAAAATAATAAATTATACAAATCCCTGTTGGATTGCAGAGACTCGATTTATTTTGTCACGTTCGTTCGTTTCGCTCCTGGTTCTGCTACCAAGCAGTAGCGCACTCGTGTTGGTGGGTTGTAGTTGCTGGTGAAATTACAAGCACTTCCTTTGTCTATCCGTCTGTTTGTTCCGGCCAATCTCCGAAACAGCTGAACTGATTTTTACAGAAGTTTTACTGACAGATAGCTTATAATATAAGGAGAAACTTTGATTGAAGAAAAAAAATATATCCGACCAGTTTTTAGATGTATGAGGACGCAAAAAATACTTACATCAAATTATGAATCTCAGCCAATTCTTTTTTCATATCGGTGTTCACGAAAAATTGAGGTAATAACGTTTTAAACGTGCATAAGTTATCCATTCTTGTTTTTGCTCTCTCTATCAAACCTTTGGTGGAAATCAGAGTACGCTCTAGGTAGGCCCTTGCTGCAATAAAACCGATTTTGTTAGATTTTAATTAGCACATCAGAAGCTCTTTTCCATGCCATGTGTCCTGGCGTGACGCAAACAGAGGAGTGGCTCGATGCCGATAGAGAGAGGTCTGGAAACGGACAGCCGCGGCGGGTTGGCGGATGTGTTTAAGAACGTTCCCGTGTACCCGCCACTAAGCGGCAGAGGAGGACACCGTGGGGTTTTAGTGGGTCCCACATAACCGCTCTGTCTCCCCGTGGTAGGGCGATGAGCGAGTGCATTTCCTCACGGAAAAAAAGGAGCTTATTTCCATAAATTATGTTGTTTATATTTTTGGATATCTGTGCAATTAAAAATAATTAATTAAATAAGTAAAAGAACTTTGATTTTGTTTTCAATGTTTTTTTGTATGTTGATTTAATTAGGAAATTTATTAAATTAATAATAATGTGTTGATTTTTCAATTTATAACATTGTTAAATTTTCGAAACTATATTTCTTCTAATATAATCACTCTGCATAATAAATATGAACTTACAGAAATCTTTCTTCTTAAAATGGTTTTGTTTCTTCACCCAATCATCCAGAATATCGAGGGCTTCATCAATCCTTCCAGGTTTATCCAGATTAAATTCTTTCCTTACCTCCTCGAGGGTGTCTGTGTGAAATTCTAGCAATATGTCCTTTGGTAATGAATCCATTGCTTTTTTATTATACCTTACTAGAAAAAGCAATTATGCCGATGAATGTATTAATGATACACCAAATATTTTCTAATTTCTATATGTATTCAACGCGGAATTGTGCGATATACTGAGGCGTTATGATTTTTGCTCCGAGTTTTCAACTATACTTGATCACTTGAATACCAATTAAGTATAATCCAATTTGCACAACACTTCAGTTGCTGACGCGTACGTATTTCTATTAATATAGGTAAAGTCACGTCCACACTAATAGGTTCCATAATGGGTAAGACTGTTTTGGTGTTCAAGTTACTCGCGTCTACAAGTGAGAACCCTCTATCCGTACGTGTACCCTTGAGTGTTTCCAAAGGTGGAATGAAAAGTAGTAGTAGAATTTGTACAAAGTCCGTCCGGAGAACTGCCTAGTAATCTGCCGCCAAGCAGTGATGCGTATTGCTGTGTTCCGGTGGAAGGGTATAGGCGCCGTTGAAATCACAGGTGCATAATTCGTAAAATCCCCATCTCGGGTGACGGGTCCAAGTTCTCCGAGTCAAGTCGTATCCTGTTGTTATGTGCGGGGGTAACCACTTATCAGGTCTTCAGCTCGTCCCGTCATTACAGTAGTATAAAACATTTTTTTTATTTTTTTATTTATCCCTTGACGAACCTCCGAAATAAATTTGCCCTCATCTGTACTTTCGTAGAATAGTACCTACATTACATATATTTGAAACGTTTCCATATTTTCATATTGTGCGGCGCCATAAGACCATAGATAATGATATGCTACAAATGACATTAACAGTCATGATGAAGATGACATTTATAATGAAGTTGAATGAAGCACAGAATTGCGAGTGCAAACCTGCTTCACGGCAGATTATTTATGAGATCCGGTAGAAGGGCGCATGTTCTGGTTAAATACAGGCGCATGAGTCGTTCCAAAAGGCAGAAAATAAGGCAATATAATATGTGTCAGAGAATCTGTTGTAAAAAGATAAAAAATATAAGTTCTTAGTATTTATTCAGGCAGCTTCACTTGACAGCTAGCTTCCAATCTAGACGTTTAGTACTACCAATACTGTCAAAGGATGTAGTCAGAGGTTATCATTAAGTATAAAACAAACCAGTAAGACGGATTCAGAATCCCATCCCAAAGTACATTTTTATATTTTCCATGATTACACAAATTCTATGAAATTTAACATAGAGTTTGTTGGTTAAGTGAATTGGGCTCCTCTTTCATGGAACCCTTAAAACTATTATAAGTACTTGCGTACATTCGCAATTAGCCTTGACAACGTTTAGCCATTGTTAAGGCTAATTGGGTCAACACTTAAAGTTTTTATAATAATATCTACACATAAAAAGAAGTCAAAGATCTAAAATAATTGCTTGACACTTCAGAAGGCAGTCTTTCATTAAGTCACAAACACGTTTCTTATTCAGAATCATTAGCTGATGCTAATGTTATTAGTAAGATAATAATTTAACATAAGCTATTGTGTCTGTTATGGAAAGGACAAAACCTAGCAAGGCAATTCACTTCAAAACTAATTATAATTATAAATTTTATCATGTGGAGGCACGGCAATGCCACTTCTAACTCTAGCAAAAATAAACAAACAAAGGCACAGCTTTACAATCTTACGTTCCAAGTCTCGACATCCTGGATCTTCCCATTACCCATCCAACTACTGACCGGGCGCAGATTTTCTTAATCTGTGCAGAACAACCAGGCTAGTTACCCACTAGCTCTTCAACAAATTTAGAGCAAACAAATTTCCTTGACGATATCGGAAATGAACAAAAACCTTGCTCATTTGTTGACCCTCTTTTGATCAATTGACTTCTAAACCTCGATGCTTCCAAGTACTTAACAAAACTACGTCAACTCTTTTAAGTAGAGTATGTAGCCTTGTTATGGAAATAAGAATTATTCACATCAACTACTGTGTAATTGATAATAAAATGAGTTTTATGACTGTTATCTGTGGGCAGCGGTAAACACTTATTTTTTTTAACAAAAGTGACGGGAGTTGTTGAGGGCTCACCTGATATTAAGTTGTTACCTCCACCCATAACAACAGTAATACGATTTAGGTCCTCCCTGACTGAATTATGAGAAGATCCAAGTAGCACCTCGTTGCGCCCATCACCCGAGACGGAGATGTAACGTCTTACCGATTTCACCGGCTCCAACACTCTTCCACCGGAACACTGCAATGCGACTCCACGACTGCTTGGTGGCAGATTACGAGGGGTGGAGGCAGTATTTCACCGAACAAATTTTGCACAAGTTCTATTGCTACTTTTTCTCCTTGATCACCCAGGGGGTGATCGGACGCGAGCAACTGGACCCCCCCAAACTTAACAAAAAGTGGGCCGCTAGATAGATCCGTTACAGTTATCGCATAAAAAAATTATGTTTGTGTACATAATTAACAAAATTTTACTCTCGACTAGCGAGAATGAATAGGCTTTTTACTATGAGAGCCCAATCCAAATTGGTCCATTCACATATCTTAGAATTTTAGGCTTTACAGGTTTTACTGGTACTTCTGGTTGCTCCTTTCGCACCACCCGGGGGACACGTAGGGGATCTGAGGCACGCAAGTGTATCTACAGACACAAGTGACATGGAACCCCTAATAGCTTGGACCTATAGTGGTTCAGTTGTATAGAAAATTTACAAACAAGATAATGACAGGAAATTTTCAAAAATAAAAGAACAAAGATAAGACAAATTAAAAAATTTGCCCAGTGGCACAGACGCCGACTTTCAATCTGAAGGTTGCTGGTTCAAACCCAAACGTGCACCAACGAGTTTTTTCACTTGAAAAAAAATTATGTGCGTAATACCACGTTCTCAAAACGGTGACGGAAAACATCATGAGGAATCCGGCATGTCTTATAACCAAGCAGATTTGTGACCAATCCGGATTGGGCTCCCGCGGTAGATCAGAGCCCATTCACTCTCAATTATCGAGAGTAGGCCGGTGTCCCTGCAGTGGGAACATTAGAGGCTGGTACGTATGTACGAGCAAAAATATAGACTTCAACAATTTGATCTCATACTTACACGTAACAACCACATTTGCCCTATTAAATAAATAATCATCAAAATCGCTCGACAATTGGCGAAATCGCGTAAAAAACATACATAAAGAAGCAGACAGGCGAATTCAAACATCCGCCTATATTAAAGCCGGTTAAAAAGAAAAAAATGCCCTTAATCTATCCTGTTCACACTTATATTAAAGGCGAATGTTTGTATGTGCGTGCGTGTGCGACAGTTTGTGTTTGTCACCTTTACCCTCAAACGGCTCAACGAATTTGAATGAATGAATTTGGTACAAAATTTGGTACCAGAATAGCTTATATCCCGGCTTAACACAGCTAGTAGTTACAAAAAGGAAAAAGTATATAAAATTCCTCAAATAATCACACCACTATAATTGGTATACAAAATAAAATTGTTTACGAATTGTTTACAATTAATAATTGTTTAAATGCCTCGATACCATACACAGAATATAAAATACAAAAAACCTTCCCTAACTCGTAACATACTTCGTACCGTGCTACATATGCTTTTTTCAACGGACGAAAAAATCTAATCAACATTTAACGTTCGGAAAGTACCAGCCAATCCCAGATAACTTTCGTTGAATTTGGACACGGATCTTCTTGATTCATCCGTGCACGCTGTACGCATCTCCTTCAAATACTTGATGTTTTCATCAGAACTGAGAACATCAAGGAACTCATCTGAAAAAAAAGGCATTTGCTTTATATCTACATAATAAAACAAAATCGCTTACCACGTCTATCTGATTACTGATAGAATACTTACAAAGCCCATTTTTTGTGACTACATAGAAATGTCCAGCACAGAACAAACATCTATGTTCGTCACAAAAATGCTTGTCCAGAATTGAACCCACGACCTTACTACCAACTGAGCCATGAGGCTAATTCTGTACGAAGCTATTAAAATTGACAGGAGGCATTGGCAACAAACTTTCTTACCATTCAATTCTGCCAAAGGTTTTTCATCACCCCCATAGTCTTTTGGCAACAATGACTGCGGAACCAACTCATACAGCTCTGCAATATTCTTGTGTACGTGTATTCTGTTTGCTAATTTCTGGTTCATTATCTGTTTCAGAACTTTAACTAGCAAATCTATAGCCTTAGAGTCAGAAATTAGGTGGATGGACTTTATTCTCGCATCGTAGCCTTCCTGTAAATGAAGAGAATAAAATAATGTCAAAGTCAAAAATCTTGATGCATTGTCTTTAAATTTTGTGAGCAACTGGGTCCTTCAATATATGCCTAGGATCTGCAGTTTTTCTAAAAAAACCGTCAGAAAAAAGCATTGGCGGATAATTTTATTATTCAAAGCTATGTTACTTACCGTTGTTATCGTAGTTATTTGACTCAAATCAGTGAGATTCATTCCAGAAACTAATTCCATCACATTGACACCTCTTAAGTCTGCAGCAATTATCATCCCATCAGAATAGTCATTGATTTTAACGTATTCGTTCATCTGGAAACAATATAGTAATTGATTAAGCCTTGTGTGTTTAAATAGTATTTAGTTATAATAATAAATTATAAAGATAATATGGGTACTAAAGAGACACGGTACGCATTGTCAGGAGGTTCCTCTCTCTGCAGCCCTAGCCGAAGGTTCAATGTTGGTGGTCGCGTGGTCTACGCGGTCGATGGTTTTCCGTTTTATATAATTTTTACTACAATGTTTTAGTATGTTTTTATTTTTATTTTAAGGCAAACATGATATTAAGCGGACTCGCCTGATATTAAGCGGTCTTATATACTATAGATTTCAGCAACACAAGAAGCACTAATACGTTGCCTACCCTGAAGAAGGCCTTTTTTTTTTTTTTGATGCTGTGTTTGTCATATTTTCTCAGGAACACCTCTGGAGGCAGTGCACTTCACAGCCTACAAGTATAAGGCATTTATTTTGTATAATTGTATTAAAAATATCAAACTATGAAATAAATGAAGTATAATAATAATAAATTTATTTCAGGCAAGAAACTGCACACAATATACAATAAAGTACCAATAGAAATAAATACTTTAGAAGCTAACACACAGAACTAAACAAATCTTACAAGTGACTTAAAAAAAAATTAAAAAGTATGACTTAAATACTTTTATTCCTTATTTCTCCCTTACACTCTACCATTTTCAGATAGAAACATCGGTCTATAACTGGCGAAGAAAAGCAGTTACAGGAAAGCAAAATACGCAATTTCGGTCACATGAATGTCACGTATTTTTTAGTTATTTTTATTTAACTTACAAGATAATGAACCAATTATTATATTTGACCAATCTGAAAGCATATTTTTTTAAATAAAAACTTTTTTTTTTATGTAATTGTTGCAGACGAGCTTCCGGCCACCTGATGGAAAGTGGTCACCGCCGCCCATGGACCTGCAATACCAGGGGCAATGCCGATGCGCTGGTCCTTTCAGGTGACTATAAACCTGCGTTTTGAAGGACCCCATATTATACTCCAGTGGGAAAACCACAGCAGGAAGTTCATTTCACAACCAATATGTACGATTTTTCCCAAATCGATGGATAAATTTTAATAAATTTTACTTATACTACAAAGGTGAAAGTTTGTATATGTTGGTTCCATCTCCACACTCAAACGGCTCAACGGATTTCAATGAAATTTGGAACCAAGAGCTTATATCCTGGATTAACACAGGTTACTTTTAATCCCGGAAAACTCCGGGTAACACCGGCGGGTCGCAGCTAGTAAATAAATATACCTATATTCATCGATATTTCACACATCCAGCCCCAAACTAAGCAAAACTTGTACTATGGGAACAATATTACTGATAGAATAGTTAAATAGTATTGTTTTTGTAAATAATTTAAAGCTAATAAATTAAATCATGGTAAAAATCTCGGTAACAGGAATAATAATGTTCATAACCATGATAGTTTTAAAATTTATAATTTAAAGCTGATTGTAATTTGACATATCTGTGTGCATATAATCTGCCTGAGTTCCTGTGGCTCGTTATATACTCGTGTACATGTATGTGTAAAATTTGACGTGTCCAAATGATACTTGAGATCTAAAGGAATAAATGAGTTGGACTTTGACTTTGACAAAACTCTACACGGTTTGTACCCATTAGATCACCAATCCAAGATCTGACTTGAGAGGTTTTGTTACCTTTGCATGTTGAACTCACCAAAATACAGTTGAAGTAGATAAGGAAAAATTTTCTCTGGGTATGAGGTCCGTCTTTAGATAATCTTATGAAGTAAATTCTGCAGTTTTCTTCCGTGAGGTTAGGTAGTAGACTTTGATATCTAAAACATAAAAATATAGTTTATTTTGCGTTTAGCATATTATGCTGACAGAATAGAGTCTATTTTCTGCGGGATAAAATTCTCTAGTGCACTATCTTGATATTATTATTATATCTATGGTGAAAGTACATTAACTTGGACATCAGATGAACAATTGTTTACACCTGTAATGGCATAGCATACCGTTCCAGAATACAATTTTTTTAGTAATATTTTGATTAATATGTATTGGTATGTCGATGGTGTAACATAAATAAATAGACATTGGCAAAATTTGTGTGGCTAAAGCGTACAGTTTCTATGTCTACCGGCTAGTGACACAATAATAGTAGGGGAGCTCTAGAGGCGATTTTGGGATTTACCCAAGCGTGGTAGATGAACATAAGGAAGGACACCTGGCATCCTGATGAATACCTCTACCATATATAAGTCTGCATCTAGGGTGATACATCAGAAAAGTAAAAAAAAAAAAAAAACGATCGTTAGAAATACTAAAGCGCGTCAGATTAAGATTAGATAGGTTAATTACTAGCTAAAAATAGTGCATTTAGAAAATCTGACGGTTTGAACCTAACGTAAGGGAGTTGGGAGGGTTACAAAGTTGCAAAAAAAAGTTAACTTGACATTCTTATAGAAAAAAAGTTTATTATTATCCCTCAAAATGAGCGTGAAATTTTAAGCTACCGCAACGGAGGCCTCAAGATGTACATTCTGTATAATGATTTGACATGCTCGAGTATTTCAATATATGATGCATTTATTATTATTTTTTTATTTTTTACCCTTCCTGATGGCCCACCTCGCAAGTCAGCAGATAAATATACTTTCGATATCAAGGACACGTTGGAACATCTAAGCTATATCTGACACGCTTAAGTATTTCCATGTAAATATTTTTTTTACATTTGCAATCTTTAGACGCTTGTCCCACAACTGGAAGGGAAAACAACACATAACTTTTTTTTTTCTTCCTATCAACTAATATGCAAAATCTAATAGGTCTCCATAACCCTCAAGTGAATACCCATTTAGTATCATTGGCTCCACTACCATAAACTTAAAAAAGAGCTAAACCTACGAACTGAACTACATGACAGACCAATTAATGAGCGTTTGGTTTAAAATGACACACGCAGCAGTCTTCGAGCATTTTTTTTCTCTGTGGTCTAATTGGTCTGTGCTATGACCATCAGCTGTGTTTATTTGTATTTTTTTTACTAATAAGTTGTATGTAGTACATTTAATAAGTCTGTGGTGACTTCAAGCTACAAGCTTCCATACCATATTTTGTATTATATTAACAAGAACACGATTTTCCACAAGGTTACTTGCAGTGGAAAATATATTTCAAATTCAAAGTGTAGGAACAAGTTGGCTTGGAGCTTGGAGTGGTAAAATGTCATCGGATATAGATTATTACGATAGCGATGAAGCGGATATGGACAGCTATTCCGATAGTGACGAAATAGAGATGGAAAACTATTACGATAGTGACGAAATGGAGATGGTAAACTGTTACGGTAATGACGAAATGGAGATGGAAAACTATTACGAATCAGACGCATACGATACCGATGTATCTTCAGATTATGTAAGACCAGAATTGCAAGAGTGTTCCATTTGCCTCGACCTAATGCTGAAAGAACAAGAAGTGATGGCTTTGACCTGCACGCACCGCTTTCACCAAGCATGTCTGATGCCCTGGCTTCAAGAAAACCCGACGTGCCCTCTCTGTCGAACAGCTTCCTAAGCTCTAAAACTGCTCTAGCTTTGCTTGTTCTGTTGTGACCTCTGCCATTTTTACACAGAACAGACCTGATGATCTTGAATATGATATTGTATTCTTAACGATAATGATTGCTTCTTATATGCAATTGCTGTGTAGCATTGCTGTGCTGTGATATCTCTTATGAGTTCATATTAGCTTAAATTGCTTATAGAGAACTATATAAAATTAAAGTATGTACTTGCGTGAGAAATCTACTGTTATTGATAAATGAGTTCTGAGGAGTTTCTTTGGAAGTTGGTTGAAAAATTGCCTTGTCTGTTTGTCAGTAGTAAAACACTTACGCATATCCTTCTAGATCTTGAAGCTGCTTGCGAGGGTTGGTGAATTCGAAGAACTTTGGCATTGCTGTGCGAAGAGTGCATATCTTATCCAATTGCGATTTCGCTCGTTCTACAGAGCCTTTCAGTAAGATAATTACCCTCTCCAGATATTCTGGTGCTGGAAATTTAGACAGAAAAATTCAGAGGTATTTATTTGATATTTACCACAGGTATACAATACAAAATATACGATATAAGAATGATAAAAACTTGAACAATAATTAAAAAATACAAAGTAATAGGAATAAAAATAGATATTTTATCAAGAAACTGATTTAAAAATCGAAAATACTCTACTTCAAATTCATTCCTTTTTTCGCCTTAAACTCAAACACAAGATTAAAATTTAAATGTTGTATTTGGGTTTTACTATTCAAAATTCCCTGTATAAATATATAAGTATAGTATTTCTTGTAAAAACGGATTTTTTGCAAAAACCATTTTTTATAATAATTTATGCTGACTATCTATTTCATGTGGCGCTATCTCGTATTATATATAATATTTTTGTGATACTTAATTGGTAATAGATGGCCCTATATGACATTATCCCTATTTACTATTATGGTAGGAATGAATATGAATATAATGTTTGCTCTTATCCAATATTAACAATGTAACAATTGTGTTAATCAATATGTAATTAATATCTAATAAATATAATTACCGATAAAATACGATTAAAAAAAAAAAAACAGAGCGATGCTCGATCGCCCAGGCACTTAAAAAAATATACATACACGTGTCTAGGTTCTCAATTAAGGACAAAGTTACAAAGTTATATTCGTTTTTATAATTTCAAGGTTAGGACAACCTTGATATTCCGGTTTGTCAATATTTAGAACAATCACCTCAACATAAAACTTAATATTATTATACCTTTTCCTTAAAAGAACCGGTGCCAATATGAAAAGTTTAAAACGACCAAGCTAAGTCCAATAGAACCTAATTGCAAATGCAATGCAATAAATACAAACAAATGCATTAAAATTCTACACGCACTGTACTTGGATACACAATCTTATACTCTTCAGTATGTGCCACTGGGCAGTCGACGTCGATATTTCAATTAGTTACTAATCTTTCTAAGTGGTGTCCTAGGTGTAGTTGCTTTTATTATAAGTTTTGGTTGTTAGATTGCCTTCCGCTCTCTCCCAAAGCCCGTGTAGAGTTGTCAAAGCCATCTACGGCCAACAACGCAAAGCCCAGTTAAAATAAATGTTATCGATGTATTGTTTAAATAGATTGACATTGGCGTAATGAACTACATTAGATTCAAAGATGCTCATATTCACTCGACCTGTTTTTAGTATCGTCGAGGTCGTGACCGCTTCCTTATGCTGCGTATGGCAGCCAAGTGGTACGAATTTAGCTGTTAGTCCGACTTAGTCCGCGTGCAATTTAACAATAACAATTCTAATTTATTTTTCTTAAATAAAAGTGGCGTTAGTTACTCCTTACAACATCATTATCTGCCAGTAAAAGTCCCGTCAAAATCGATCCAGTTGTTTAGCCGGAACAAACAGACAGACAGACAAAAACAAAGTTATTTTGTTATAAGTATAGTATATACTTTCAAATGCAATGGGTAAAAAGCTGTAATTTTGACATTACAAACAGACTGAAGTGTCTGTTTGTAATAATTATTTATTTCTATACAAATTATAGAGGCGAGACGAATGAAAATCCCACTTGATTTCCTCCGCCCATAATAACAACTAAAATACGATTTAGGTCCATCCCAATGTAAGAAAGAAAATTCCCAAGTCGCATCGCTTTCGTCTGTTACCTGAATGGATGTAACATACTCATAGTAATGCGACTGTGAAGAATTAGTGAGTAACTACAGGTGGAGAGGCGAAACATACGTTTATGCGATTTTTTATTTTATTTTTACAATTTTAGGAAATTAAGTTATAAGTTGAGAAGTTAAGTTATATTTATAGATGCTTAACGCCAACTAAAATATTCCACAGTTAGGTATACCTACATAATTGTAATGTTAATAAGTACTTTCATGACGAGATAGCGCATTAGTTGTTATTATATATATCGATTCTGATAATTAGGTAGAAAAACATTGTTTGTTCATTAGACGCTTGCGTTGATTAGAAGTTGTATTTAATAAACCAATGTCGTATAATCAGCTAGATAATTAAAACATCTGCTTGCTCTTAGAATAAATTAACTCTGCCTTTATTTAACTAGACTTGACCAACGGAATATGAAGGATATAAGATTTTTTAATGGAAGATATGACTGTTCGACTGTATTTTTAATATCAATGAGAGGACGGCTTCTGGAGTGGAACTTGCAACGTCGATTCTATTGTCGAAACCATCTCATCAACTTCAAGTTTAATTTCTTAGAGTAAGTCTGTCTGTCTACTTAATTTGAAGGCCTGTATTATTTGAGTTACATGTTAGAACGTGCTAAAATCTTTACAGATATTACTACTGTGGAATTTAGAGACTGAGTCTAAAAAAATGTATCCAAACCGTACTGGTTCGTGCTATTTTTGTTTGTTTATCATGATGATGATGAATTAATAAATGTATGAGAAAATCTTTTGTTTATTAATTATATTTTACTCTGTAAACCAGTTAAGTAAAATGAATTAGATATTTTTTATAATCCCTTTCTTGGATTAATTTTTAAATTCAATTTCTATGGGACCAACTTCAAAGGAATAACATATTAAAAAGAAATATTAAAAAAATTGGAAGACTGCAGAAGTGACGGGTGGTAAAATAATAGGTATAGAAAAATGCACTGACTTGTCTTTCCTCTTTTTGTAAGGTTGTAATTAAAATTAAAATTAAATTACTTTTAAATATTGGAATGTTGCGGATTAAAAACATTCTACTTACAAAAGTCCTTTTTCACAAAATGGTCTTGTTTCTTGATCCAAGCGTCTAAGATTTCAACTGCTTGCTCCATTTGTCCAGGTTTATCCAAGTTGTAGAGCTTTCGAACATCACCCAGAGTGTTGGGTCGGTACTTTAAAAAATTATCCGACAGATTCTGCATCCTTGCGACAAGATAGACGACTCTTGCAAAACTGACACATTTATGCGCGAAGAAATAAAACGATTATTTTTGTTATAACTTCGTAGTGGAAGAAATAAAACTTTATTACAATAACGAAAGGAATTAATGAGCGTGTTTAACTTGTTATGAGTAACAGATGTATGAGTAGATGACATTTAATGCGTTTATAGACAGCGTTAATTGTGCGAATAATGTTAAAGTACATGGGTGAGTACATAGAAAAATCGTGCTTTATGGTTAATTTATGTTTATTGTAAACGAATTACATATTGAATAACACAATAATGACATTGTTACTATAGGATGTGAGCCGAATATATTCATACTTGGATAATGTCATATAGGGCTATCTAGTACCAATGAAGTACCATAAAAGTTGACGAGATGGCGCTGTATTTAATTTTCAATTTATCAAAAAAATACTTTTTTTTCTTGCAAAATATACAATTAATCTAAAATAGTCAAACCCTATCTAAATACAAAATTTAATTCAAAAAACTAGAGCCGTTTTCGGGATACGTGAAATAAATAAAAATATTAATAAATAAATATATATTTATATATTATTGCTCGCGTCCCCTCGGGCTTGTACCAAGGGAGCTACGAAAAGACGCAGTAGAACTTATGCCAAAGTCGTCCGGAGAAGTACTTCCTCACCTGCCTAGGAGTCCGACCGGCCTAGCAGTTGTGCACTCAAGTTGCTGGAAAAGTGTGGGTGCCGATGAAATTACAGGCACTCGAGGCGTACCATCCCCATCTCATAGTGACAGGCACAACGCAATGTGGCTTGAGTATTTGCTTACTCTAGTAGGGAAGACCATGTTTCTGGGCGGCGGCCACTACTTAACATCAGGTGAGCCGCCTGTTTGTGTCGTCACTTTAGTCACATACATTTAATACAGGGAATAGAAAAAAACAAACATGTAAGAGGAAAAGTAAGTAATATTTATTATTTTCTATTTCATGTCTTACACACAGCAATTTTTACATTTTCAATTATTAGTATTTTTTTATATTGTACTTTAATAATTTTTATTTCCTTTCTAATGATAATTAGTGGCAAAAGTACAATAAAAACGTACTTATTTTTATTTTTTCTTAATTTCCGCATTTCCCTTGTTGACTTTCCAAAGATTTTCTTTCATAAAAACCTTTTGCTAACAGTAAAATAAAGAAAGTAGCCAAATAATTCGAGTTTTTGCGAAACTAACGCACCGCATTAGGTTTTTATATTAACCCAATAAGTTTATCAGTCTACGCTTATTGTCCTAAAACTTCCAGATATGCCCAAAATATCATCGTAAGATGTTTTTTCTCCAACCCTGAGAGATTCGTCCACCACTGCTTTGCCCATTTCCTTGAAGTACTCTATGTTCTCTTCCCTTGCAAGTTCTCCGGTAAAGTCATCTGAAATAATAATAAATTAAAATTAATATTAATAATAATAAATTAAAATATATTATTAAATCCATAATACTATGCCACAAGAAGTAGATTGGCGCTACTACCTAATCGGTGCCTTATAAATGGCAAGTTTTTATTTATTCACAGATGTAAAAAAAAAGGCATTATGTTGTCATCGAAATGTGATAGTCCTCTGCGACGTATCTGTCGACGGCGAACCTTTATTTTTTTTTAATTATATTTATATATATATAATTAAAAAAAAAAATTTAAATAAATGTATTATTTTTCTTTATATATTATTTCTCTTATGCAATCGAATATGGCATGCAAAGCCAAAGTTTTGAACATTCTGGCGCAACATGAACTGCATAGTTGGCCAGAGGAGTTGAAAGTATAGACATCGAAATGTAACATGTAGATAAATATACTAATTCTATCTAAATATTTCATTTATAAATTTTGTATATTAATATACTTCCGTATTATTTATTTACATAAGTTTGTATAAATAATTTAAATCAAGTCAGCTGGAATTGATTTGCGTTTATATTTCTGGTGTGGATATCTTCGGATTTGGGTGTTTATTTTTTTATTTATAAGGTTTGATTTCATAGATTTTATGTTATTAAGTTTACCGTTGGGCGAAAAATAAAAATAAAAGTATTGAAGTCGTTAAACGATTTAAATAAATAAATAAATATTCATGGAAATTTCATACAGCGTTATCTAGCCCCAAACTAAGCATAGCTTGTAATATGGGAACTAGATAATTGATAGAATACAAATAGTATTTTTTTTTGTAAATACATGATTATTATACATATTAACACCCAGAAACAGAACAAACATTTATGTTCGTCAGACAAATGCTTGTCGAGATGGTTTTTAGCAATAATTTATGAAGATCTGTTCAAGCGTATGATGTTCATCAGTTTATTACCATTACCCCAAAAAGGGGGTTTTTACATTTTCGTGAAATTATTATTTATTAAGAGATATTAAGAAACTTATCTGACTGGCCTCATAGCTCGGTTGGTAGCTCTGCCTACTGCGCTGTAGGTCGCGGGTTCGATTCCCGGCCGGGGCACACTTTGTGTGGTGTGCATAAAGTTTGTTCTCGGGTCTTGGGTGATTGTCTTGTATAATATTTCTGTGTTTGTCCATGCCATCTGCGACAGGAAATCCTAGTGCAGAGGTATGAGTGTTTAAACTTTTATGACTTATGATTATGATTATTTTCCGTCGTGGATCAAAAAAACGCTTTACTGCACAAACCACATATATCAGCCAGCGACTTCTGATCCCCTCCAAACTCTTTCGGCAGAATCTCCTTGGGCAGATACTCGTATAGAGTATCTATATTCATATGGACTTGTATCCTCTGCCCTATTTTTGCGCTGAACATCTGCCGTAGAAGCTTCACTAACACATCCACAGTTTTTGAGTTTGTAAGGATGTGCAACCCCTTAAGTCTCATTTGATAGCCTTCCTGGAATTAAAAAAAAAATAATAAACGGCTTCGTAGCTTACTACCTACTTATTAACCATGCCTTTGAAGTTTGAGTTCGACGTGTCCCGAATTCGATTCCTGGCCGGGCAGACGTTGTGTGATGAGTGTAGATAATGTTTATTCTCGGGTCTTGAGTGTTTCCGTATGGTTCTGTGTTTGTCAACCTACCACATGGTACCTACAATACAAGTCATCCTAGTACGGTATTAGTGTGGGAACGTAAAAAATACAAAAGACAATACAAACAATACAATAATCGCATTAAATAAGTAAATATAAAAATAACTAGCACTCATAACTCAAGCTAACTGATGTGGCAGTGGGCTGATTAAAGAGGTATATATGTTAATGAACCGATAACCGGTTAAGAGAATTTGTTGAGTGCAGACCGCGTGTAGATAAATGTTGCGTAGTTTGCTCCCCAGGAGCAAAGACCAAAAGATAGAGAGTCATAGCTAGTAGAGGCAGAAAGCCGAAGATAAATTGATTTAGGAACATTCTATATTTGAACAAGTGGCTGATTAAAAAATCGAAAAAAATCGTCTTCAATACTTTCCATTTAGTAAAAGAAACATCCAAATATGTATACACTGGGCGAATAACAAGTCAAGTCAACAAGCAAAATACGCAATTTCGTTTACTTGGATGACATAATTATATTTTCTAAATATTTTATTTAACAACTAAACTACTTAACCGATTTGTATATTTTATGGGACGATACTGAAATATCACATCCTTTCAAACTAAAAAAAAAACTATAAAAAAAGTAAATTGGTTCATAAATCTGAAATAACAAACATTAAAAAAAAGCCCGCATTGATAACCTCCTCCGAAGTCGACTTCGGTACTTCGAATCTTCTAGAGAAGATTCTCTAAAGAGTATGAAACAAAGACACTGTTTTCGTTTGTCTGTCTCTCCGCTAACTTCTTCTTAACCACGCAACAGATTTTCATACGGTATTCATTATCATTTAATTTTTTTTCGCGGATGGTTTATATGTGGTAAATCCATATTATATCAGAGAAAAGCTGCGAATATCAGCAATTTGTAATGATGTCGTAAAAAACTACATTTTTGGGCGCTTATGTCTGAATGAATGAATGAATGAATACTCCTTATTGTACACCTCGATAGAAACATACATAACAAAAATACAATTAACAAAACAGTCACAAAAAAAAGAATCCTTATCGCCTTATCCTAATAGCGATCTCTTTCATCTTATATGCTGGCTAAACCTTGACATAGATCAAAATGATGTACTACAGAATTGTATTACGACCTACGTCACACACATTGTACAACCGTGCGAAGCCAGGGCGGATCGCTTGAGAAATCTCTAGAAAACCACTCTCATTTTCAAAGGCAATGTTTCAGGGATATTTGTTGCGGCACCGTTATAAGAACCTCAGCATTAAATGAATACAGGAATACTATGAAATAAAAACTATTTACTTACCATAAGATACCCTATCAGCTGTCTCAATTCAGTAAGATTGAAGGATGTCACTACTTTCATTAAATCTATATCTCTGTAATCCATTATAGCAACGAACCCGTTGCAATATTCAAAAGCCCTTACGTACTCCATTATCTGAAAATCAATTGTAGATTTGTAAGTACTTGGTCTAAGTATGATCCTCCACGCCCTAGCAGATTACCAGCGTTGCACTGCCCGTCAGTGCAACACATGCTTTAGGTGCCTTTTGACTCCGGAAAGTAGGTGTACTAAAATATTTACTGTATTATTATATATTTTTTGCTCTTTTCACTTGTTATTTATAATTATGTTGTTTATTATTTGTACCTAATTTTTGTGTTGTCAATAAAGTCTTTTTCTTTCTTTCTTTCTTATATGATAAGCTTTTGGCAACAGCTCAGTTGGTGGTAGCTTTGCGGTCTACGCTGTAGGTCGGGGGGTGCTGTAGGTCCATGTAGTAATAATGTTCTACAGATGTAGTAATAATGTCCATGAAAATAGTAATTAATTTACTGTTTTTTCCTACTAAGCTACATTTTGGAGCTACATGGCGCTGTGTAATCCGTGAATATATTGATTGTATTCATATACATTACTTTCGTAGTACGTTTTTTTTTATGTGATAGGGGGCAGACGATCTTGCGGGCCACCTGATGGAAAGTGGTCACCGCCACCGCCGCCCATGGACCTGCAATACCAGGGGCAATGCCGATGCGCTGCCGGCCTTTCAAGTGACGATTAACCCGCCTCTTGAAGGACCCCATATTATACTCCAGTGGGAAAACCGCAGCAGGAAGTTCATTCCACAACCGACAAGTACGAGGAAGGAAAGAGCGTGTGAAACGAGTGGTTGTGGAAGACCAGCCATCCAGATGGTGCGGATGAAATCTGGATTTGCGGCGTGTGGTGCGGTGGTGGAAATCAGCCGCGGGCACCAGACTGAATAGTTCCTCAGAACACTCCCCATTGTACAGACGTTTTTTGTATGTTTCCAAAACACTTACATTTGATGCAAACATGAGTGACATTGATATTATATCTGGAGTGTAATTATTGTGTAGTACTTTTCCGGCGTAGATCCGGTAGTGATCTTTTGTAAGTATCGGTACTAAGGCCTGAATGCTGAAACATGTAAAAAAGCTTATATAAAAATAGTTTTTATGTAGTGTACTGAAATGATCGGACTAACTGCCAACCTGATGTTGAATGGTCACTGCCGCACATAAGCAACAGCGAAACGACGCCGGTTCTCCCCTGCCTAAATGAGACCAAAGACGCATCGCGTTCCGCCCGTCACTCTGATGTAACGTCACGGGGATGTAACTTTTCGAACGCCTGTATTTTGATTGGCACCCACACCGTTCCATTGCAATACTATGCGTATTTAAAATATCCAAAAAAAGAAGAACACAGGAGGCATCACAAAAACCCCCGTCTCGGGTAAAGGGCGCAGCAGATTTAGGTCTTCCCAAACTTTGGTCGGGAAAAAAAAATTGCAATAGTTCCCAACTTTCTTTTCTTAAATATCTTATTTTAAATACAATACCATATTTCAAAAGAAACAGTAGCCATATTTGTCCAGGCGTTCTCAAGTGATGCGTTAACGAACTGCATTTCATTTTTATTTATGTATAACATGTGGGTACTTACAAAACATTGTTTAACCCTTCAAAGTCATTCTTCGCGTCGTATTTGCCTAGCAAATTTGGAGCTATTGTCTTCATGGTGAAAAGTTTCTCCATTTGTGCCTTGGCTCGCTCTACCGACCCCTTGTCAAGGATGATCTGACGTTCAAGAAAGCTCCGAGCTGTGAATTCATAAACAAATAGACAGATTTACAAAATCGATCTCATAAGAAAATAAACATACAAATTGGTTTGCAACGGGCGAAAAGAATGGCACGGAAATACGAAATATGTTCATTTACTGTGTTTGTATTGTATTTTGTTTACCTTAATAAAATATTCAAAAACCATCAAACATCCATCCATTCATCCAAAATTTCACATTTATACTGCGCCCAGCGGTGTTACATGCGGTTTTTTGGGATTAAATATTAATATTATGAAGCTATCCTGGTACCAAATTTCATGATCGTGAAAAAGCGTGAAGGAATAACAAACAAACACACATACAGAGAGATACACGCATTCTCGTACAAACTTTCGCCTTTATAGTAGTATGATTTTACATGTGGTGGCTCCATCAGCTTCAAATACAGAGCACCTAGAAAAACACCCGGCAACTATTTAACACAATTAGTACAAGAATCTATAACAGATGGCGCTGTATTACAACTAATCCTACATCGCGCAAGTAATGCGTTCGGGCAGTTTGACCATATAAAGCATCTCCTAATATTGCCCGACCACGGTCCCTAAATACAACACCCGCTAGGTGTATCCTTTTTTTCCCTTCCCTTTTTTAGGAAAGATCAGGTTGTTTTCCAATATTTTACGATAATAATACTTATTTGACAGAAATTTAATTTATTCTAACATTTGAGATCGGGCCGAAAATTCTGCTCCAATTGAAGTATGAAAAGATCCAAGTCGCATAGCATTGCACCTGTCACTCTAAAACGGGGATGTAACGTGTCATGTTCCTGTGATTTCACCGGCACCCACACCCTTCCGTCGACACTACTTCTTAACGGTGGACTAACTTGGAACAAGTTCTTCTGCTACTCATAACTGCTATGCTATTCACTCACTAGACTGGAAATTAATTAAAAAGTTGAATAAATTCTTATATAAAAATGGAATCATGCCGCTCCAAAACAAGTTCGTTTGATTATTTTAAGTATCTCAGGAATAAAATAATTGCTTCAAACTTTATCAATTATCACAAGATAGTATTCTCAACTAAAATAAGGGGTATTATATAATCTTTCTTCTTCTATCGGGTCGATGTTTCATCCATACATTGCTATTGTACATTATATTGTTTTAGCTTGCAACTTCTATAGCATCCTTTGTCCATCGTGAAGGTGTCAGAACAGGATTGGCATTTTTTTTTAATGTGAATGTGTGACGGAACGAGCTGAGGGCCCACCTGATGGTAAGTGGTGACCCTCGCCCATGACAACAATAATGCGTGCGACTCAGTATGAGATCCAAATCTTTACTGAGTCGCACTCATCTGCTGCGTCCATCACCCGAGACGGGGATGATACGTCTCATGCGCATGTGATTTCACCGGCAGCCACACCCTTCCAACGGAACACATTAATGCAACCACTACTGCTTGGCGGCAGATTCCAGATGTGGTGGCAGTACCCCTCCGGACGAACTTCGCACAAGTTCTACTGCTACTTTTTGGTTGCTCCTTTAGCACCACCCAGGGGGTACGTGTAGGGAATCAAAGGGTAAACACCTACGGACGCGAGCAACTGGACCCCCCAAAATTGCATTCAAGCAATTGTGGCATAGTTTGGATATTATTGCCACAGTGACAATCCGTTTCGGTATTAATAAAACCCCACTTACTTAAATTACACTTGCAGATCACTTATTGTAACCTGTTGAGCGACTTACCCAGAGGCCCAGGTAGTTGATGTCCAATGCTTTTTATAAAAACTAGCAACGAAAAAAAAAAACCAGCCAAGCTCGGTATGTAATGTTACGTTAATTACTCAATTAGTTATGTTAATTGAGTAATGTTAATTTTACCAACCGATTCCGTTTGTTTCAAGTTTACCCCTCCCCCAATGATCTATACATACAATTCAGTTGACAAATTCATAAAGAATACATTTTAAAGAAACCTTATAAATACAAATAACGTTGTATACGAATATGTAAACATCGACAGAGTAAACAGTTGTAAATACCTGTTTTAATTTTATTCACATTGGTAGGAACTAGAGTATACTACCTGTAAGTGTTATCAAGGTCTTTATAATCTAGTTCCACAAACAATAAATGTAATTGGATGGCTCCGTGGCTTAGCTGGTAGTAGCCCTGCCTTCGAAGCGAGGGGTCCCGGGTTCGATTCCCGGCCGGGGCACACTTTGTGTGGTGAGCATGAAGTTTGTTCTCGGGTCTTGGGTGTTTGTCTTGTGTTTCTGTGTTTGTCCATGCCATCTGCGATACAGGGAATCCTAGTGCAGAGGTATGAGTGTGTAAACGTTTATTTATTTAATTTCCCATCACATCACCTTCTATGAGTTTTAGCGAGAACAAGTAACCTTACCCTGTCCCATCATCTTAAGCATCATTTATAAATAGATTCAGCGCTTTAGGCGAGAAAGCGTAACAAATAAACAAAATCACTTTCGCATTTATAATATTAGTTTGTTACAATATCTATCATAATCTTAAACTGATAAATCAATTCAAAAGTGAGTTTGTTTGTTTTTTACGGTTTTACGCCTTAACTACTCAACCAATTATCATAAAATTTGGCATACACGTTGTTAGAGGTACAGAAAAGGATGTGAGTGAACTTGGCAGACCAGATTATTGATCATTTATTCAGAAATATCAACTATAACCCAAGTGAAGTTGCGAACAAAAGCGAGTATGATATTATGTGTATATAATATTATATGTGAATATGAGTTTGTTTGCACGCTTTCACGCTTTACCTATTCAACAGATTCACAGCAGATTATGAAATTTTACATACACATTGTCAGGGGCACAGCAAAGCACACACACACACACACACACACACACACACACAAAAAGCACAGGGTATCGTATCATCCAGAAATAAATTGATTGATAAAATCTATAAGTATAATATTGTATTCTGCGAAAATATTGGTTAATATTGGTCCCATTAAACAAATATTTGATCAAATATTCACCTATATAAATGGATAAAATACAAATGTCTGTTTGTAATATCAAAATTACAGCTTTTTACTAAATGCATTTGAAACTATACCCTGTACTTGTAAGGAAAAAATCCTGTCTGTCTGTTTGTTCCAGGTAATCTCCGAAACGGCTTGACCGAAGTTAGCGGGATTTTAGCTTAAAATTAATTTTAAACGAAGTCATAGCCTCATCGGGAAGTCGGTTGAATTAAAAAAAACATACAATTGAAATACATCCCTTTGAAAGTCTTTTAAAGACAGATTAATAGAAATGACATTACTATCAATATTATAATAATACTTACGGAATTGTTTTCGGGTAAAATGATTTTGCTTGAGCAGCCATTGTTCCAAGATATCGATAGCACGGTCCATTTCCCCCGGCTTGTCCAGGTTGTACTGACTCCTGATGTACGAGAGTGTGTCAGGGTGGAATGTCAAATACCTTTGAGGAGCCAGGGAGTCCATCTTCAATGGATAATTTTTACCAATACTTTTATGGTTAAGATTGGAGCGAAACACGGTACGCGGTCGAAAGGCTGCTTAAATAATGTATTGAAAATCAAAGGTTCTAATGAAACTGGTCTTAATGTATTCTCTTTTTGATATTTGCATAACACGAGTCAGATTTCGTAAAATAAGTGTTCCGTATCTTTATAAAGTACTATAATATCTTTAAGATAATTTAGGGGCCCATGTTACTCGCGTCCGTAGGTGAGAGCCCTCAGAAAACCTACACGTGTCCCCCGGGTGGTGCTTTTGATATTTTGATAAGCAGCGGTGCTTTCGCATTGCTGTGTTCTGGTGGAAGGTTGTGGGTGCCGGTGAAATCACAGGAGCATGAGGCGTTATCCCGTCTCGGGTGACGGGCGCAATGCGATGCGACTTGGGTCTTCTCACACTTACGTCGGGGAGGATCTAAGTCGTGTTATTATAGTTTATGGGCGGCAGTGGCATAATATCAGGTGGGCCAACAGCAGGTTCCGTGACATTTATCGCATAAAAAAATAAATATTTACCCCTTTAGAAATCGAATTTACTTATTTTACACGTCAATAATTTGATTTACTTTTTTTGGGTGGAATTTCTTCATATAATTTCTATGGGACCACCTTAAAGGTACACCCTTTTAAATTATTGGGAATCGATATTGGGTGGGTGTATATAACCTAAAACAATACAATTGGTTAAATTATATTATAATATTATTATTATTTATAATAAAATTATTTAACTTAAAATTTATTTAACTAGTACCTGGGCGACCGAGCTTCGCTCGTTGTAGTACCTCAAAAATCGACGAGATGGCGCTGTATTCAATTCATTAAAAAAAAATTGTTTTTTTGTAATAATGTGCGTTTTTACAAGAAATACCATTAAACAGGCAAACTTAAATAGCAAAACTCTATCTAAACACAAAATTTCATCCAAATCGTTGAAGCCGTTTCCGGAATATGCTCGTTTAAAGGTATTAGATTGTATTATAAATTTTAATTTGAGATGTTCACTATGGATCTCTTGTCTGCAACAAAGATTTATTATTATAATTATTATTAAAAAGAATTATCTAAATTTGTTACCTTGTTATTGACCTAACTCCGTTTTTGAATTCGGTTATAAGGATAAAATGTATACAAAAAGTAGGGGGCAAATTGATTTGGTATTTTATTTATAACTTGAAGGGTACAATGACCTTATCCACCTTGTAAATCCAGCAATATTTTTTTTAATAATTATTCCGCCATCTTTGTTGATCCGCCATATTGGAATTATAATGACGTCACATAGCTAGCATGCATTGTCATCAAAAATAAGCGTGCATACCAAATTTCAGCTCAAAGATAACTGATTTAAAATTCAGTTGCAAAATTCCACCGGACAAACATACATACGTTGCAAGTTAAATAAAAGCTTGTAAAAATACCCATTGACGGGGCTTGCCATATATATATATATATGGGTATTTTTATATATATATTTATTATATATAGTATATATATATATACTCCACAGTTGGATGGCAGAAACAGTAAAGGAGTCTGTGAAAAATGAAGTATGTTCTGGAAACTTTATGATTTGATAAAAATCAACATAAATACTATCCCATATTACTTGTCCTCAAAGAGTACGTTTTAACCATTTTAAAACAGAAACATCCAAATCGGTAAAAAATTCGGTATTTATCATACCGAGTTCTTTATCCCAGAATTCAGCACAGTTCGCTCGGGAGAGGGGATAAAAGTCAAAATGTATTCTATGTTGTAATTCATTAATACGTAGTCCAATTTCGTACATTATTTTTTGTGAGATAGAAGTTACTTTAAAGATTATCCCGTAAATAATTCAAGGTTCCGTTTTGTAGTTCAGAAATTACTGACATTAAAACCCTCTGTAATAAGTCCAAGTAACTTGAACAGGAACCTTTGAATGTATAGCTCATCTTAAGCTGGCTAGTCTACTTTATCGTATAAGTTTAATGGTCTATTGTCAAATTCAAACCACTCCGAAGGAGTAAGTATTGCCAATTTTAAATATATAAAAAAAAAACAACGTTAACACACTCATATAATACCTCTGCACTAGGATTCCCTGTGTCGCAGATGGCATGGACAAATACAGAAACACAAGACAAACACCCAAGAAACACAAGACAAACTTCATGCTCACCACACAAAGTGTGCCCCGGCCGGGAATCGAACCCGGGACCCCTCGCTTCGAAGGCAGGGCTACTACCAACTAAGCCACGGAGCCGTATAAAAAGTTCTTTCAGAACCATTTACTTAATTATTTCTCTTCTATTAATATTACTTTGTCACTTCTGTATTTTTAATTTGAATATTACTTTGTCACTTCTGTATTTTAATAATGAATGTTTTTTTATTCTTAATGTAAAATATTAAAAATGTTCCTTTCGTGCATTTTTAGATTAGCTGATATTTTGTGGTTTGATGACGTCAATAAATAACACGTATGGGTGGAAAAATTTTAAAAGTCCTAGTTGGTATCTAGTATTGAAATGAGAATTCATAAATTATTATGTTATTGATGTTTTCCTTTTTATTTTCCTCAATATTTTTTTTAATTATGTATGTACAACTATTCCACATATTAGTTGGAATTAGTTTTAGGCTTCGCCTACGAGCCGACTAGGAACTGGGGGTGACGGAAGAAGCTGGATGTATACCATACTAAGACCCATGTCTCATTTTAAGTTGGATGGGGGTAACCATTAACCACCAGGCGGGCCTCTAGCTCATCACTTGCATAAGGCAGACTGCGGTGTCGGGAGAAACTGCGGCTGACAAATAGGGCTATGGGGAGGAGTGCCGCTACTGCGTACCCCCTACCGTCCGCGGTCACTTTAGAAAGGAAGATTTAGAGAAGTGACAACATTTTTTTAAGGTAAATGAAGGATGGACATGTGGACATTTTAAGCTTAATGTTAGGATTTTTGATAAGAATAATAATTATATACTAATAATATAATATATTTTCTCATCACTTAACATCAACACTTGATTATATCAAATTTACAATTACATTATGTTATTGCAATACTTATGTAGGTAATATCTTATTATATTACTAACGAACCTCCCCGGCTTCGCACGGTTAATAGAGCGTCAGTGTCGTAACAGAGACTACCCGTGTGAAGCCGGGGTGAGTTGCTAGTACAATATATAAACATACCTCTTGAATTACTCTATGAATTGCTGAAAACTGCATCAAAATACGTAGCGAAGTTTAAAAGATCTAAGGGTACAGCGGGAGCGACTTTGTTTCATACTATACTTTGTTTCATACTATGTAAGGATATTGAAATAATTCAGTCATGACACAAATAACAATAGGTAATCATAAGAAATACTTGAAATCATTATAAAAATAAAGAAACAGAATATTTTTTTGGACATCGGGAATAATTGCTTTTTGCATCGTATAGATTTGAGTCAGCCCTTCAATCAGTCGACGCTTATGGTCCTAAAACTTCCAGATATCCCCAAAATGTCATCTTGAGTTAATTTATTTCCCACTCTAAGGGATTCATCCACCACTGCTTTGCTCATTTCCTTGAAATACTCTATGTTCTCTTTCCTCGCAAGCTCATCTGTAAATTCATCTAAAAAAAAGTAATCAGTTAAAGAGATTATAAGAATACTAAATTGCGAATTTCTAATGTTTTTTTTAGATGCTATGGTAACGGGATTAGTAGAGAGCCCACCTTATGTGAATTGGTTACCAACGCCCATAAAAAACCAAAATACGACTCAAGCCTTCTGCATTTAAAGTATGCGAAGACCCAAATCGCATCTAGTTGCGCCCGTCACTCTGAAACAGGGATGTTACATCTCAAGTGCCTGTGATTTCACCGGCACCCACATCCTTCCACCAGATCACAGCAATGTAAGTGCACCACTGCTTAGCGGTGGATAACCAAGTGTGGGAGCAGTACCACTAAGTTCTACCTACTGCTCCTTTACTGGTAATTTAGTTGTTCCATTCGCACCACCCAGAGGGCACGTGTAGAAACTCTGAGGTATTCACCTACGAGACGAGCAAAATGTTTGTTCTGTCTATAAAAATGTGCTAATCTAAAATAAAACCTTGGTTTGAGAGTCCATTAGGTACAGACGCATACATTTATTACGAAGATCGCTGGTTTTAATCCAGCCACCGTTAAATTATTGATTGTATTCGAACTTACTACACAAATCAGACAATGGTTTTTGATCCCCCCCGAAATCTGCAGGCAGAATCTCCTTGGGCACGTGCTCGTAAAGAGTATCTATGGTCATGTGGACTTGTATCCTCTGCCCTATTTTTGCACTGAACATCTGCCGTAGAATCTTCACAAACACGTCTACAGTTTTTGATTTAGTCAGAATATGCAACTCTTTAAGTCTCATTTGATAGCCTTCCTGAAAATACGTATTATAATAATTGTAGTTGTTAAATTTACTTACTGCATGTACATTGTAAATATACATTATTTTGCTACATACAATAAATCAATATAGCTTTTTAGTCAAAAAATACAGAAAATATATTATAGTTTACTTAGCTTTTGTGCTTGTGTAGTGATTTTCAAGTTCATTAATTTGCGTTGCAAGTACAGGATTGTACTTACCATAACATATCCAATAACTTGCCTCAATTCAGTTAAATTCAGAGCTGCTACCATATTTAATATATCGATATCTCTGTAATCAAATATGGCGATAAAGCCGTTGCAATATTCAAATGCCCTGATGTATTCAAACGTCTGAAACATAAATTAATTTAAAATGGATATTTTTTCTGTACGAAGGCAAAGATCTCAAATATTTGAAATCCTTATAAGTAGGCTAGGAATGAAGCATTTGGACTGTATGTACCACACGCAGTTATCCATCTGTACCTGGAACGATTAAAATACTTACATTCATTCCAAACTGATATGATTTGGTGATAAAATCCGGGTTGAATTTATTTTGTAGCACTTTGGCGATCAAAACTCTGTAGTGATCTTTTGTCAGTTTTGGAAGTAAAGTCTGAATGCTGCAACAGAAATATCAAAAGTTTTAAATAAACCCTGTATCACAGTTGGAACAGTCACGCGCAGCTTATAACATAAACATCCAAAACTAACAGATATTTCACTTCGTTGATGACGAATATACTGTACCTGAAAACTTTTTTTTTTCATGTACAGATTTTAGTATTGCGCCATCAATATAATGATGAGATTTTAGCTTCACCTTCTACGGAGGTCACTGTTAACAAGATATTTACCACTGGAGTTTCTTTTTATTACTGGTAAAAAAAAAGATTATTTTATCACAAGCCTTTGTCACGGAAACACTCAATATTGGTTTAAAAAGCTATAAAACTGACTTTGCTCGGTTATTTGTCAGCCTTAAGGATGAAATGTATTCTATGAAAAGTTTATGAGACTTTTTCTTCATCCATTTCTTGAAATCTATTAAACTGTTTTTGATGAAACTTGCACTGTTCCCCAATTTAAAATAAATGTAAGCTAATGAAAATAACAATTGTCCCAATCCGATTAAATGTTTCGGAGAAATGCTTTAACAAACATGCATACAGCTATAACATTGTTTGAAACATACAAACGAATCGAATTTATAACCTCCATGTTTTTGAAGACGGATAGAATAATACACTAAGCAACAGCTGTTTTAACCTCAGGATAGTACTCGTAGTTGGCAAAGCGGACAGTTTCTCTTGCACCATGCTGTGGATTCCGCTGAAACTCGACGTAAGGTAAGCTATAAGTTGACACAGCTTAATTGTGAGACAATCATATTAATATTTTTGAGGAAGTACTAACAAAACCTCTCTGCACTCCTCAGAGCCTTCTTTCACGTCGTACTGTCCGAAAAAACTGGGGACAATAGTCTTCATGGTGAAAAGCTTGTCCATTTGTTTCTTGGCTCGCTCCACCGACCCCTTGTCTAGGATGATCTGCCGTTCGAGGTAGCTCCTGGCTGTGGATGTGAATTTACAAAAATAACTTTACTGTTTGTACGTGGCGAACAAACGGCAAAATCTTGCTGCTGTTTACAGATCATCACAGTTAAGCAATTTTTGGCCGTGGTCAGAAGTTAGATAGGCGACTGAACTAGCCGCTTCCTTGCGTTGGAAGCCTACTTAAAATGTCGGTCCCAGTTACCAGTCGTTAAGTCATGTCGGAGGCTTTCGAGTGGCTTTAAAACCCTGGCCTCTTACTCACAAGAAAAACGACCACTTACCACTAACCCACGTAGGGTATACCAGTGGTATCGGCATGTGGCGCCTGCGTGGCACATTCGGATCGTATCGGGTGGTAAGAAGAAACCCAAAGTAGCATTAGAACTTGTACCAATTCTATCCGGGGAAGTACTGCCGCGGGTAATTTGAATTTTTATAGCTATGTAACATGTAGTAATCAAAGTCCTTTTTTAATTATTGACCTTATGATCTGGATTGTCATAATATTGTAGTAAACCTAAAGTGGTTTTAATTACTGATCTCACGCCACAATCCAATGTTATACTTTAATTACCTGCAATTATTTTCCTCCTTCAAGTTAAAATAAATAATAATGATCAATAAATTTAAAAACTATCATGGTTATGAACAAATATAAAACAAAACTTTTTAAAAAGGCTAAAAACTTTTGAACTTCCCGCCGTAGCGGGCTGATTTTTTGTCAGAATTTGATGGACTACAAATAAAACTGACTATTGGTGGAAACTGACTGTTATTTGACTTATCTGTGTGCATGTAATGTGCCTAAGGAACTTCTGTGGCACTGTATATGCTCCCGGTTATACTTGTGCGGGTAAATTTTGACGCATCCAAATGATACTTGCGATTTATAGGCACGAATGAGTATGGGAAACATAGATACTCTTGACATGCAAGAGTCATTTATGTTAGCTCATTCAGATGTAGCGACCAGCCCAATATGGATTGGTAGATATCACGAGCTTTGAATTTTTTTTTTTTCATTTTGTGTTTCTTCACGACATGTTCAAGCGCTCATGTTGAATCTTGCTTAAACGTTCTATACATATAATCTAAGTTCAGAAATTCTTCGCTCAGTACTTAGATGGGCAATTATCGAACTGAGCGCTTTTGTGCTTCGGAGGGCGCGTAAAAATCAGTCAGGCTATACTAGTTGATAAGGTACGCTGGAGTCTTCGGCCGCTTTGAAAAACTTCAACATCAGAGTTGATTACCTCACATGAAAAAGAAAGTAAGAATTTGACTGGCCTCATAGCTCATTTGGTTGAGCTCTGCCTTCTGATCAGAGGTTGTGGATTCGATTCCCACTAAGGACAAGAATTTGTGTAACGAACATTTAGTATTATTGTTTACAGCACTTTATTTATATGCAAATAAAGTACTGTAAAAGTGTTCTATCAGTTATCTAGTTCCCATAGTACAAGTGCATAGTATGAGGATAGATGGTGCTGTGTAAAAAAAATGGTGCTTATGTCAGGATAAATCGATTTTCTACGCATCTCAATAAAATACTCACGAAATTGTTTCACGGTAAAATGATTTTGCTTCGCCAGCCATTTTTCCAATATATCGATAGCCCGATCCATTTCCCCCGGCTTGTCCAGGTTGTACTGACTCCTGATGTACGAGAGTGTGTCAGGGTGGAATGTCAAATACCTCTGGTTGGGTAGGGAATCCATGTTCGAATTAATATTTTTTTTAATATAATACACCGCGCAGTGCAACCGCTTCTTGTTAACTAAATGTAAGTACCTGTGTAGATATATATAAATCGATTAACCAGACAAACAGGTCAATGTATTCATGACCCTCAAGTTCTTGCACCCAGACAACGAAGTACGAGATAAATGTGACTGGAAAAAATAAGTCATTCAAGGAAACAAAATTGTGTATTTTGCTTTCCTGGAGTCTTTCCTCGCCCGTTGTATACTGATTTGGAAATATCTTTTTAAAATCGGTTTAATAGTTTGGTTGTTAAATCCAAATAACAGGAAAAAATATGTCATCCAATTAAACGGAATTGCGTACTTTGTTTTCCTGTTACTTTTTCTTCACCAGTTGTACACTGACTTGAATGCTTCTTTTTTGAAAAATTATTTACATATCCCGTGTGATGGACGCAGCAGGATGAATACGACTCAGTTTAAGATCAAAATCTTATACAGAGTCGCATTACTGTTGTCATGGGCGGAGGTCGCCACTTACCACCAGGTGGGTCCTCAGATCGTTCCGTCACTAATTCGCATAAAAAAAAATGTGGGAACATAATCCGCAAATATAAGAGCTTGTCGGCCATTTTCCAATAGCCCGGTAAAATATAAAATACTACGTTTTAAAAGATTATATTATAAATGAGAATAAATGCTCTATCCTACTACTATTATAAAGGCGAAAGTTTGTAAGTATGGATGTATGGATGTATGGATGTTTGTTACTCTTTCACGTAAAAACTACTGAATGGATTTGAATGAAACTTTACCACAATATAGCTTATACATCAGAATAACATATAGGCTACAATTTTTGAGGTTTCTATAAAATCTATATATATAAAAGAAAGTCGTGTTTGTTACAACACTTATAACTCGAGAACGGCTGGACCGATTGCCATGGTTTTTGATTTGTTGGATTTGTTTCCGTCCCGAATAGCAGAATAACTATTAAAACATTGGAAAATTAACGAAAAAAATAAAATCAATTTATCCCCGTATTCTCCACGGGAACGGGAACTATGCGGGTGAAACCGCGGGGCGCAGCTAGTATTCAATAAAAATGTTCGCTTTCAATACCACCAGGTTTTCGCTTAAGCCGCCACACAATAGAGCTTTCTAAAAATAAATACAATGAACTTTTTTATAATTTGTTTTATTTTTATTTGTAAGGCCTAATTCTAGGCCGACGTATGTATACATATGTACATACAACGTATTAAATCATTTACCGAGATTGTTATATGGTAAAGAAATCAACCCTAAGAGGATTTCATCCATTTTCAGTAACCATGTGTTTTGGTGTGTATATTATATATTATAAAATATATAAACGTGTATTTAATTACAAGAATACATAACAAAGGCGAACGTTTGAATGTATTTTGTGTGTATATTTGTTACTCCTTCACACTCAAACGGTATAATGCATTTGGATGAAATTTGGCGCCAGGATAGCTTATATCCTGGATTAACATATAAGCTACTTTTACACCGCGCGTATAAACACGCCTAGTGGAAATCCGCACCGGTGTTACGGATCGGTCGAGGGCGCATGCGCGTGGGTTCGCATAGGCTTGCGTACTCTACACGCCAGGCGCGAGCGCCGCATTTAGACTAGTGCCTATTATTTTTCACGGCGCAATACCATTGAGGCCGAACGCTCTTGAGCGTGTAAAACTAGGGTTGCCACCTGTTTCTTGTGTAAACAAAGTATATTGGTAATTAAAGATACCATTGTGATAGTACATTGTGTCAAATCCCAGAGAAATCAAGCCATGTGAAATAAAGTGTTTTCGTGTATGTACCTTATTGTTCTCATATACAATAGGGTACAATTACCCGATTTAACGTAATATTTTGTTTTACATAGGTGGCAGCCCTATGTAAAACGTTTTGAACTCGACTAGAAAATGAGCCAGCAGTCGAAGTGGACACGTTAAGCTGTCGGTACCACCTTTACTATTTGATAAGTAATTAAGTAATAAAGTTGAAGGCCAAATCTCCGACATCAGAGTTGGTCACATACTCATACAAAAGAAGAAGACCACATGTTACCTTTATTTCTTAAAAACTTACCAATATTCAGACAATCGTACAGACGATTAAATGATTACTGTTAATATTATTATTCATTTCTTGTAAGTACCATTATGTAATGTTATGTACCCATTTAAGTAATTTGTGTTTTAGAAATATAATAACAATAGTCTTTTTTTTATTTACTGTTTCTATTTATGATGTTTATATGCTAATTAAATAAATAAACTAATAGGAGCAGAAGGACTTGTTTGACCGGAGAAATACTGCTCCAACACCATTTTTTTTTTTTTTTTTTTTTTTTTTTTTTTTTTTTTTTCGTGGGGAAATGCACTCGCATACCGCCCTGCCACGGGGAGACAGAGCGGTTATGTGGGACTAGACCCACTAAAACCCCACGGTGTCCTCCTCTGCCGCTTAGTGGCGGGAACACGGGAACGTTAACACACACATCCGCGAACCCGCCACGGCTGTCCGTCTCCGGACCCCTCTCATTTTGGCATCGAGTGCCACGCCTTAGTTAGCGACACGCCAGAACACATAGCGTGTCGCAACCACCTCGGGGACCTGGCCTGCGAAAGGGCGTTAGATGACCCCGTATCTAAACGCCCTAGGTCCCCATGCGACGGGTCAGATATGTGGCCCCGTCGCCTGCCACTACGGCCGCAGAGGATAGGGAGAGTGGCGCCTCTCAATACCAACACTCCTCTTCCCCTGCGGCCCCACCGCGTCCGCCATCTAGCGGTGGCGACCCCGCCGTGGCCGCGGAAGGTAGGGAGAGCGGCGCACCGCTATACCGGCACTCCTCTCCCGCCGCGGCCCCTAACCCTCAGCTGCGGTGCCGCCCATACGAGACCGCAGCCCGCCTCAGTTGCGGTGCCCCCCATAAGGCACCGCCACCTACTGTGGCCGCTCCTAGTCGGCTTGGAGGCAAAGCCTAAAGGAGCAGCCCCTCCCGGGTTCCTCTTGGCTTCACCGTGGGCAGCCCAACCACGGTTACTAAGCCCCCCCGCCCCGACAAGGCGGGAACCCGCGGGGGGGACTGCTCCAACACCTGGTAATTTGCTGCAAACAGTGATGCATTCGTATTGCCGTGTTGCAGTGGAAGCATGGGCGTACCCAACTAGGGGGGGGGCAAGTCAGATTTTTTAGGTTATTTTTTTTACACAGTACACACACACATGAAGCATTAGGTATATGTAGTGTATTGTGTGTGGCAAATAGCCGCAAATGATCCTGCTTTATAGGTAGTTAAATAAATATAAGTAAATTTGAATATGCATGCATTTTTATTTTATTTTAATCGCTTCTTAATTTAAATTTCCAGGGGGGGCAGCTGCCTGCCCCTGCCCTAAGGGTGTGGGAGCAGAGGAATTACAGGTGCATGAGACTTTCCCGTTTGGGGTTCTTTTACGTCTGTATGGGGGAACTGAATCATTTTGATGCTGTTTATGGCAGTAACCACTTAACACTGGGTAGGCCATCAGATCACCCCATCAATCAAGTCAACAAAATAAACATGAAGCAACTAAAAATATATTTTGATACTTAGCAACAACAACACGTGATATCGTAGGTACATATTTATTTAATAACTAAGGCACGTATTCCAGTAATTTATTAAAAAAAAACTGACGTATCCTATGATTATTTTAAAGAATTCAGTGAAAATACATTTTTTAAGTCCACAAGGTTTTTTTTTTATTTCTTTCATTTTTCTAATACACCAGAATATCCATAACATTTTTATATTATAATAATTCTCGCCCATCACCCCCTACCCTGGTGGGATACAGTTGGGACAACTAATCTTGTGTATTCTGAAGGTGGCTGCAAACGCTTAAAATACATTGTTATCTCTTTACATGTTTTAAAGAAAGAGCGTGGTGGGCCCGGAGCACGGTCGCCGACTTTCAATCCGAAGGTCGCTGGTTAAAAACCATACGCACACCAATACCACGTTCTCGAAACGGTTAAGGAAATGTTGTGATGAAACCGGCATATCTTGGAACCGAAAATTCAGACATGTTTTTTTAATGTTAATAAGTGACGGAACGAGCTGAGAGCCCACCTGGTGGTAAGTGGCGAACCCCGCCCATGACAACAGTAATGCGACTCAATTTATGGTTTGGATCTTACACTGAGTTGCATTCATCCTGCTGCGTCCATCACCCGAGACGGCATGTGATTTCTATGTGACATGTGACATCTACCAATCCGGATTGGGCTTCAGTGGTAGATTAACTATTGATCTGGTGTCCCTGCAGTGGGAATATTAGAGTCTCGCACGGATGTTTAATGAATGGTAAAGAAAAGAAGGCATGTTTCCCATAAAATGTTATAAACAATATCCTCAAAACGGTAATTAATAATAGTTTTATGTAGATTAAGAGCCTTCTGCCCTCACCAAAAGTCCGCGTATAATATCAAGGCCATTACGTATAAATATCGTTTTGCTCATGACGAAATGCTGTCTTACTTGTATGACCTTAAACACAAATAATAATACCTGTCTGAGATTGTACATATATATCGTTCATTGTCGCCCACAGCACGGTGCCACAGAATACCAGCGCTGTATCAGTTCACTGACGCAGCACATGCTGAGTGGTTACCTATTTTCTTGTTACGTAATCTTAAACATGTAATTGTGTTTTTAATTTTTTAATTAACCCTAATTATGTAACGCAAAATAAAATATTTCTATTCTATTTTTATTAATAGATAACGTGTGTATCGAATGGTCTTTTGATGTGACAGTTTAACCAACTTAGAAAAGGAGGAGTTACTCTATTTTTCATTTCAGCGTTTAGTTATTTTTTAGTACGTTTGGTACGGTTGGTATGCGCTGAACTTTTTACTGACTGAATATTTCCGTGTTTCGCAGGGCACGTTAAGATGTCCCGGCTTTACTAGTCGCTAAGCCATGTCGGAGGTCTGAAGGCTTGAAAATTCTAACACTAGGTCTCCTTTTCACCCTTAAATATAAAATTATGAAGTGAAATTTCAAAATTTACGAAGATATCGTGTATACATACAAAAAACAGCCTGATAACGGCTCCGTAACCCTGTCCTCAATGCGAGGGATCCCGGGTTCGATTCCTAGTCGGGGCACACTTGAGTCTTGCCATTGGCCTTGTTATTCTGTGTTTGTGTTGTCCATGACACCAGTGACACAGGGACATGTGTAAACGTTACTAAGCGCTATTATAGATAGAATCTCTTGTTTTTAAGTTGGTTAAAATGTTTTTGTGGTTGTTAACACAATTACATGATCCATTCATCATCATCAGGCCATTTTTATGGTCTGATTTCAGTGTGACCTTGAAAACCTAATGATCAGTCAACGCTTATAGTTCTAAAACTTCCAGATATCCCCAAAATGTCATCTTGAGTCATTTTGCCTCCCACCCTGAGGGATTCGTCCACCACTGCTGTGCCCATTTCCTTGAAGAGCTCTATGTTTTCTTTCCTCGCGAGCTCATCCGAAAATTCATCTGAAAAAGTAAATAGTATCTTTATTATATTAAGGCGAAATGACAGACATATTATAAACCGATTTAAAAAAAGAGGATTTCATTGTTTGTATGTTACTTTTGAAGTACCGTACCAGCCTCTAATGTTCCCACTGCAGGGACACCGGCCTACTCTCGATAATTGAGAGTGAATAGGCTCTGATCTACCACGGGAGCCCAATCCGGATTGGTAGATGTCACATGTCGTCGAATGTTTGGTTCTAAGACATGCCGGTTTCCTCACGATGTTTTCCGTCACCGTTTTGAGAACGTGGTATTGCGCACATAAATTTTTCAAGTGAAAAAACTCATTGTTGCACGTGTGGGTTTGAACCAGCTTTAGATTGAAAGTCGGCGTCTGTGCCCCTGGACCACCGCGCTCTCCACTTTTGAACTTTTGAAGTATAATACATTTAACTTTAATGAGTTACAGTAAATCGCAGAGCCCTGATATTTATAATTAAACTCTTAAATAGTGTTAAATAAATAACGAAGTGAATATATAATATATATATATATACACTTAATTGTAATCTCAAAGTAAAGATAAACAATATAAATACAGATTATATAAACTAAAACAATAATGGATGTTACAGACCACTTTTGATGACACAACAATCTTCTGATGAATAGTCTGGTGTAGCTAAGCATATTATAATAATATGATGCGAGTGATGGACGCAGCAGAATGAATGCGACTCAGTAAATATTTGGATCTCATACTGAGTCGCACGCATTATTGTTGTCATGGGCGAGGGTCACCACTTACCATCAGGTGGGCCCTCAGCTCGTTCCGTCACTCATTAACATAAAAAAAAATGCGAGTAGTAATATATCTATTACGAAATATTATATATACAAATAAATATAACCATATTTTACTTATAATGTAGTAATAATGATGATCATCATTTCCCAATCTACCAACCTAGTTTATTTAGATAAAAGTTTCATAACTGAGTTTTAAATAATATTGTTAGCGATTGTGCTACTCGTACCGATACTGGTATCGATGTATATACGAAGAAACAAATAAAAATATGCTGATTACTTGGCAGGGCTAATAAGCATATTTTAATTAGAAATTTTACTTAATTAGGTAATCATTCATAAACGGCTCCTTGGCTTAGTGGTAGTAGCCCTGCCTTCGAAGCGAGGGGACACGGGTTCGATTCCCGGCCGCGGCATAATTTGTGTGGTGTTTGTTCTCGGGTCTTGGGTGTTTGTCTTGTGTTTCTGTGTTTGTCCATGCCATCTGCGACACAGGGAATCCTAGTGTGGAGGTATGAGTATGTAAAACGTTTACATACTATTATTATTCATAAGTGACTGAAATTATTTATAGTTTGTAGTAGCCTTATCTACAAAGCGAGGGGTCCTGGGTTTTATTTCAGGTCGGGATACACTGAGGGCATGAAATTTGTTCTCAGGTCTTGAGTGTTTCTGTTTGTCCATGAAATCTGAGACATAAGTAATCCTATAAGTGGGTAAACGTTTATTTATTTATTCAGTAGCACTCACCATATAATTCAGCTAACGACTTCTGATCCCCTCCAAACTCTTTCGGCAGAATCTCCTTGGGCACATACTCGTATAGAGTATCTATGGTCATGTGGACTTGTATCCTCTGCCCGACTTTTGCGCTGAACATCTGCCGTAGAATCTTCACAAGCACATTTACAGTAGACGACTTTGTAAGAATGTGAAAGCCTTTTAATCTCATTTGATGCCCTTCCTGGAATTTAAAACGCACCCAAATGAAATTTTCCTATTATAACTGACTTTAGAGATATCTTTCAGCGATTACACTGCCCATTTAAGCCTCTTTTTTGTATGTATACTATATTCTCCTACTAATATTATAAACGCGAAAGTTTGAAAGTATGGATGGATGTTTGTTACTCAGTCACGCCAGAACGGCCGAACGGACCTGGATGTAATTTGGCACAGAGATAGATTATAGTCTGGAATAGCACATAGGCTACTTTTTACCCCGGAAAAAATTACGGTACCCGTAGGAAGTCCAACCGCGGGTAACACCGCGGGGCGCAGCCAGTTTATCATATATGTTTCTTTCGAGGTACACCTAGAAAAGTAACTAGGTACTATGTGTTTGAGAAGGCATTGTACAAATACGCGTCACTGTGTTTAAAAAGGCATATAAATTAAGAGATAGTGTTGTAATCCTTACATAGTATAAAACAAAGTCACTCCCGCTGTTTGTACCCTTAAATCTTTTAAACTACGCATCGTATTTTAATGCAGTTTCCAGTAATAGATAGAGTGATTCAAAAGGTAGGTTTTTATGTAGTATTGTAGATTAAAGCCGAGCACCCATCTGAAACCGCGGCGGGTCCGTACCAGGCTCTAATGTTCCCACTGCAGGGACACCGGCCTACTCTCGATAATTGAGAGTGAATGGGCTCTGATCTACCACGGGAGCCCAATCCGGATTGGTAGATGTCACATGTCGTCGAATTTTTGGTTCTAAGACATGCCGGTTTCTTCACAATGTTTTCCGTCACCGTTTTGAGAACGTGGTCTTGCGCACATAAATGTTTTCAAGTGAAAAAACTCATTGATTCACGTGTGGGTTTGAACCAGCAAGCTTCAAATTGAAAGTCGGCGTCCATGCCCCTGGGCCAACACGCTCTCTCGCGGCGGGTCGCTAGTTTAAAATAAATTTTGAACTTACCATAACATACCCTATAAGTTGGCGCAATTCAGTAATATTTATTGCTGCCACCAAACTCATTATATCGATATCTCTGTAATCGATTATGACGATAAACCCGTTGCAGTACTCAAACGACCTGATATATTCCAAGATCTGAAAAATACTTTAGTTTTCCATATTGCTTGCTTCAGATGGTACCCGTCAGAAACCTGCACATATCCCTGGGTGTTACGAAAAGAGCCACTAGTAGTAGCAGCAGATTTATTGAGCCAAGTTCGTCCGAAGAGCTACTGCACACCTGGAATCTGCCGCCAAGCACTACTAGCATTACTGTGATCCGGTGCAAAGGTGTGGGTGCCGGTAAAATCACATGCGCATGAAATGTTATCATCCCCGTCTCGGGTGATGGACATATCATGATTCAATGTAAGATCCAAATCGTACACTGAATCCTCCAGGTGGGCCCTCAAATCGTTTCGTCACTGATTCAAATAAAAAAAATGAAAACCTAGTTCCCCTGCACTAGGAACAAATGCTTTCACACGAAGTCATATCTCTATACGACCTCGTGTAAAAATGGTTTGTTTGTATGCCAATGTAATTATTATTATTATAGTCAGTTTGCTATTTTAATAAATATACTATTTAAATTTTGAGTATATATGCATGGAATAGATATTAAAAATACTTACAATAGCCATTATTTCATACGATTTTGTAACTAAACCTGGTGTGATATTATTGTGTAAAAGTCTAGCTGCGTAAACTCTGTAGTGGTCTTTGGTGAGTGTTGGTAGCAGAGCCTGAATACTGAAATATGTTGAAAAAATAAGAAAACTCGAAATCGTTAATAACAGGCGCAACGGCATGCAACATAGACCTTTTCATGCTTATTGTTTTTATGAGCGGCAGTAACCACTTTAAATTAGGTAGGTTGATAGACTGTCCTGTAAATAAATAATCATTTTTTTGTTTCGTGCCCAAAAGTATTTTTCTTCTATGTCTATTTGCCTGAATATCCTTTAGTTAAAGGACTGCCGGTGAAATTCAAGAGCAGCATAGGAATTGGTTGCCAGTTAAAATTGTTACAACATCCAAAATATAAATATCATAACATAAATATTTATATTTATATATTTTAATATTATATAATCTTCCAAAGATATTTAAATGAAAATATTTCAAATTTGTGTTGTAATGGCGGTAATTTCACAAATAATAAAATAAAACAGTTGGTGGATTGAAAACTTGGTCTGTGAATCTAAATTATTCCACGTTAAAAAAATATATACATTTACGTTATTACTAGAGAAAGACGGGAGTGATTTAGCTATTTTTGTTTAAATTTTCGCCAGAGTTGAAATAAAGATTTTAGGGTTTTAGAGAAAGGAAGAGTGCCAGAAAAATTTACATGGCAAATTGAGGTTAAACAGAAAGAGATTCTCTTTTCTTTTTCTGAGACATTTGCACTACTACGTGTGCAAATGTCGTTTGATAGCTACTTGTTTTTTCGTTATTTGTTATTTCGTTATAGAAACAACAGTTTATTCAATGATTGCTTCATTGGAAACTGGAAAAGCGGATGGAAACTTTTGTTTTCTTTTTAAAAACAAATATTATATTATTTAATTAACGTAGTCAAACGTAGCGTAGGGCGCCCCCCAGCCAGGTGGAGCAACGACTTGCGGAAGGTAAATAGCTGGCAGAAACTGGATGTAAGGAGCCGAAGACCGTGCTCAATGGCGCTTGCTTGGAGAGACCTATGTCCAGCAGTGGACTGAAATAGGCTGATGATGATGATGATGATTATATTATTTAGAAAACTTACAAAGTTTCATTTAAGTCGCTGAAACCATCCTTCACGTTATATTTTCCTAAGAAACTGGTGACAAAGTTCTTCATCGTGAAAAGTTTGTCCATTTGTTTCTTAGCTCGCTCCACCGATCCCTTATCTAGAATGATCTGACGTTCGAGGTAACTCCTGGCTGTGAATAAAACAAATAAATAAAAGTACAGACGCTGACCTTCTGTACCCGCTGGTTCAAATCCGGACGTGTACCATAGCGATTTACGCGTGAAATATTTATCTAATAGCAGTTCCGCGGTGCGGTTTTCCGGGATCAAAAGTAGCCACTCCACTCTCAAGTGTTACTCCTCTCGCACGCGCGCACACACACAAATGAGTGTGATATGCGAAGCTCCAGTCAAAATGTCTGGAATCGTGTGGAAACCAGTATGCCTAAAACCAAAAAATTTAAGACGTGACACACTCAGGCGACACTTTTCAGAAGTTCATGTTAAGATGGTCTGAAAAAGGAGTAATACCGTCGACTAGGCAACATCTCGCGTCAAATTTCCTGGAATGCCTCGAAAAAAATCTATTCTTTTGTTTAGTCTTCCATATGTATTATAATTCGTGCCTTGCGATCATATTCTTACATTACAGGTAGAAAAGTGGTGCACGAAGCTGTGTTTTTAGGAAATTCCTTCTTTAGTTAACGGTACTGAATATTAGCCCTTAATTAAATCATATAACTAAGTGTTGTTAACTAAGTTGAGTTAAAATTGATTACCTGTTATATCACGCCATTTCTTTCATAAGCAATATATTCAATGCCACGGCAGAAGCTAGAATTATGATCATAATTATGACCTTAAATAAGAACTCAAGGTCAAATAAAATTTTAATTATATCCTAGTAGATTTAAATCATAAGTTTATAGCAAATTATTTGTTATTATCTTTTAATCTGTGCGGTCAAAAATTCTAAGTCGTAATTGCGCTTTAGATTTTTCGTGTTTAATGCACATTATGCGATTATTCAACAAGCGAGCAAAGATGGAGAAGTTCTTTAATTTGACTTCATCGTATCGGCATTTGTGCATATTTATGTATTATTTTAAATTTGACTGTGTCGGGACGAGCTGATAGCCCACCTAATGCTTAATGCTTATACCAAAAATTTTAACTAAAAGGCCACCACAAGGCCAGAACAAAATGGCAAGAGCAAAATTATGCCGGTTTTCCCTATCGAAGCGTGAGCAGATTCCGTTGTACGAAATAATTGACAGCAATAATTAGTCATTATGTTTTTTTTAATCTATTGGCCGTAGATGACCTTGAGAAAATTTTTGGTCTTTTTGCGACAGCAAAAAGGTATATATTATATATCAAAAATAATTGTAGATGGCCTTGAGAACTTTTTTCGGTATTTTTGCTAAAAAAGCTGTAGATCAAAACTAATTATAACAAGTAAATTTAATACTAAAAAAACAGTCTTCGTTGAAATTGAATTTTAATAAACACTTTATATTGATCATTTTCTCGGCTTTATTAAGTCTTGAAAATGGTGAAAATGTTTGCTAACAATCTTTCAATTGTCATAAAACGTAAACGATCAATCGAAATGAAAAATGATAACAGAAACCTAAAAATGATTTTCTACTACCTGTTCAATGTTACTAGACTTAACGTAGTCCGTCGATTTTAATTTTTTTTTCACAATATGTCGTCTGGCGGTCGTCATATTGAATTTTTTAATAATTTCGGAACAATATCTAACATTCAAATATACAGATACATAATAATACGACAGATAGTATAAACCTAGAAGGCCTTGGGAAATACATAGTAACCTAACACTAATGTGTTATCTTATTTCAAGTATACTTATTAGATCGATAGATAGATATACTCTATATTGTACATTTAAAAATTAAATTAAAAAAATATAATAAAATTATGAAATAAACAAATTTTTATTAAAAAATAGCAATGCACAATAAGATTTCAATAAGCGCTTAAAGCGATTTCTAACATACGACCTTTGTTGTTATATTAACAATAATAACTTTGTTATACAAAGTTACATAAATTATAAAACAACACTAAAACTTAACCAAACAATGGCCTATGTATCCCATAATATGAAAAGCGGAAACTATATAAAATTAACGTAAAAATATTATAATAAAAACAAATAACTATCAAAAAACTAACTAAAGCTAAGAAAAATAACAATAATATTACTCTCCTACTCTCAATTATCGAGAGTAGGCCGGTGTCCCTGCAGTGGGAACATTAGAGGCTGATATTTGCGCGAACAATTTGTTCTGTTTGGGAGTTAATATGTATTTTAAGTATGTATTTACAAAAAAAAGTACTATATATGTATTCTATCAGTTATCTAGTTCCCATATTACAAGCTTTGCTTAGTTTGGGGGCAGATGGCGCTGTGTGAAATATGTCCATGAATATCTGTCTCATATAATACAATACTCAGAACTCGATGGACCTTTGGCTTTCCGGGTATTACTCATTAACCCGGAAAAATTACCCGGAATTAGTTAATTGAATACAAATATCGCTACCAATATTTGTACACTGAACACATAATGCAACTCCATGTTGCATCCAAATATTATTTACTTTATTCTTAGTATTCAATTCAGAGAGTAAAATAGATCTAATGTATTGTACTTGAAATATTTTAAATGATCTCCTCTAGTTTGGCTGAGTTTTTCTGTTGCCCCTACCAGTTATGACGTAGCTGTCTAATTTGCTCCGTATAAGCAAAACGCGTTTGGGCCATGATACAAAAAGTGGCACAAAACATAGTAACTTGCCAAGCTTCGTAGTCCTAATCACTTAAAACATATTTATGTTATGTCAGACACATTCCAGTTTCCAAAAAAACAGTCCTGCAAAAGGCTAAGCCGATTATCTGGAAACATTTTTAGAACACAAGTCACTGATATATCGAAAATAACCGGCATTAATACTATCATGTCTTTTACAAACTATTATTTTACAAAAGAAACATCCAAATCGGTAAACAACGATCGAAGAAAAAGTCACAGGAAAGTAAAGTACAAATATTCGTTTACTTGGATGACATGTTTTTCCAGTTATTTTAATTTAACAACCAAACTGTAGAACTGATTTAAAATATCTATGCAATCAATATAAAAGCATATACTTAAAAAAAATACAACCAAATAGATCCATCGCTAGAAATTAGTTGAAAAAAAAAAACCTTCTATTTTGGAGATACTTTATTATTCGTGTTACCGAGATATTTACCATGATTTGTGAGTTTTGTTGACTCCCGATATTTCGACGCAGTTACATGCGCATGTAACACGAATAATAATGTTCATAACCATGATAGTTTTAAAATTTATATTGGAGATACTTTGTCACCAAACTATTGATCATAAGACAACATAAAGACAAACAGACATTAAACCCTATTTTTAGTTAAAAGTCTCTAGGATAATTCTTTATAATAAAAACAAAATTTAATTAAAGACTTACGAAATTGTTTAACGATAAAATGATTTTGCTTGAGCAGCCATTGTTCCAAGATATCGATAGCACGGTCCATTTCCCCCGGCTTGTCCAGGTTGTACTGACTCCTGATGTACGAGAGTGTGTCAGGTTGGAATGTCAAATACCTCTGGGGAGACAGGGAATCCATATTCAATCAATAATTTTTAAACAACTTTAATCGATTCTATAAAAACACCGCGCGTTCCGATGGCTTCTTAATGACTGGTTCTACGCATTAAACGAGCTTCTACATTACTCCTAGCAAGGTAGGTAAGTTTGATTACCATTGAAAGATAAGTAAGCCAATACGTTAATGATTCTCAATAACAACAAGTAATGTACTGCATGCATTGGAAACCATTCTTATCATCCATTTTATCGTATACTTTCAAAAATTGCGCCGCTGCGAATTAATATTATTTTAATAGCTGGGCCCCGCGTTGTTACCCGCGGTTGGACTTCCTACGGGAACCGTACATTTTTCCGACATAAAAAGTATGTGCTATTCCAGACTATAATCTATCTCTATGGCAAATTTTATCCAGATCTGTTTAGCCGTTCTGGCGTGATTGAGTAACAAACATCCATCCATACTTACAATCTTTCGCGTTTATAATATTAGTTATTAATTACGTGATAAAAGTTTACGTGCGAACTGACGACCAAATTGGTTATAAGTGGTTTTAATTGGGTTTAAGATGGTTTTAACAACATCAGTATGGCTCAGGTCTGAAGTAACCCAAGTCGTATCGCGTTGCGTCCATGTTGCGACGTTGCCTATAATTACACCGGCACTCACACTCAATTCTTCAAGGTTATGTAGGATTTAATGAATTCTATTTAACCTTTTAGAGGTAAAAGAGAGTTTGGTGACCAATTAGTGCCATTTTTAACTCCCCAAGAAAAAGTGGGGTGATATGTTTGTAGTGTGTATATGTGTATCTATTTATCTGTCTGCGGCATCGTAGCTCCTAAACGAATAAATCAATTTTGATTTGGATTTTTCTGTTTGAAAGTTGAAGTAGTGTAGATGGTTCTTAGCTATTTATGATCTATTCAGTTCAGGTATTTGATGACGGCTCCGTGGCTTAGTTGGTAGTAGCCCTGCCTTCGAAGCGAGGGGTTCCGGGTTCGATTCCCGGCCGGGGCACACTTTGTGTGGTGAGCATGAAGTTTGTTCTTGGGTCTTGGGTGTTTGTCTTGTGTTTATGTGTTTGTCCATGCCATCTGCGACACAGGGAATCCTAGTGCTGAGGTATGAGTGTGTAAACGTTAATTTATTTAATTTATTTGATGTAATGTACTAATTACCATTAGCCCATGGGGGTTATTACATTTTCGTAAATTAACTTGTAATAGAGGGATAATCCTCTAAAGCAAGAGGTACACGCTAAATTCCCTTATGTCGATCTCTGTATACTATTCGAATGTTTATTTTGCAGTTTTATATAACCTTATGTTTCGGGTTGTTGAAACTAATGCATGTATCTAATAGTATTTATTTACACTACAAGTGACTGATTAAAAAAAGGTTTTCATACCTTATTTTGCACGCTAAGGTACACCCTGCTATTTTAAAAAAAGACATCCTAAATGATATCCAATTGGCAAACAAAAAAGTTACACGAAAGCAAAATACGCAATTTCGTTTACTTGAATGATATATTTTCTGCAGTTATTTTGATCGAATTACCAAAATAACTTTGATTTGAACTGATTTTGATAAAATTTCTATGAAATCTTTTATTCTTCTATTATTTTATTCTATGAAAGAAAGTTTATTATATACCTATGCCTAACTATTCGTAATAAAAAACACGTAAAAACATTTCGTGTTTTTAATGGTAAATTTCACCACAGCGAATAGAATAGACTCCTGACGAAAAAGCTTATTTTTTTTAACTTTATAAATAAGGCTAGTTTTTAGAAATAATTCCTAAAGCCTCTAGCAGGGGTGTTTTGTCCTGCTAAAGAGGCTGGAGGATTTTTTAGGTTATAGCATAAGTTAACACCTTTACTATGCTATACTTAACAAAATCTTAAAAATACAGATGATATCGTGAAACATTTATAAAAAAAAAAAAAAAACAATTTTAAGTAAATTATTGTATAATAACTTTTATCTTCTAGGAATTTCCTAGGATCACAAAGAAGTTCATAAAAAAATTACCTCTAGGAGTCAAATAAGGATGAAGTATTGAAGTTTTTTTTTGTAAAAACATACGAAACAATGCAATGAAAAAAAATTATACAACCTATATTCAATCAACGCTTATAGTTCTAAAACTGCCAGATATGCCCAAAATATCATCGTAAGATGTTTTGTCTCCAACCCTGAGAGATTCGTCCACCACTGCTTTGCCCATTTCCTTGAAGTGCTCTACATTCTCTTTGCTCCCAAGTTCATCGATAAATTCATCTGGAATAAATACAAGATTATTAAAGAGGATACGTACAAGAAGATACAATAGGAAACAATACAATACACATTATGAAATAAACAATTTGGGCGTAGGGCGAACCCTGCGAAGCCTTTTTTAACCCCCTTCGCAAAAAGAGGGGTGTTATCAGTTTCACCGCTGTTTGTGTGGGTTTGAACCAGCAACCTTCGGATTGAAAGTCGGCGTCTATTTCCATGGGCCACCACGCTCTCTACCTGATGTTAAGCTCCGCTAATGATAACAATACGACTCAGTCCTTCCCCGACCGAAGTATGAGAAGACCCAAGTCGCATCACGTTATGCCCGATACCCGAGACAGGGATGTAACGTCTCATGCGCCTGTAATTTCACCGGCACCCACACCACACACATTATCTGGTGTGGAGGCAGTACTTCACGGACGAAATTAGCACAAGCTCAACTTTTTGGTGCTCCTGTAGTACTAAGGGGAACTTGTAGGGGTTCCAAGAGACAACTACAGATCCAAGCAACGGGACCCCCTAAAATGTCTGAACTTTTCGCAGATGTCCTTGTTAACTTAACGGAGGCTTTTGGTGAGAGAGGAAGGCTCTCGATAAGAAAACTATGAAAAGATCACTATCTACCTCTTTTTCCACACATAGAAGTTGGAAGTAGCAGTAAAATTTCCACCATTGCTAGGTAGCAATGGTTCACTCACGCTGCTGTAATCCGGTGGAAGGGTGTGGGTGCTGGTGAAATTACAGGCAACTGTAAGAACCCCATCTCAGAGCGACGGGCAACACGATACAACTTGGGTTGACGATGACTTTAGTTTTTATTCTAGGATCCCCCTGTGTCGCAGGTGGCGTGGACAAACAAAGAAATACAATAGAAACAAAAACAGAGACATCTATCGAGCCAGTTGGAACTATTTTTAACTTCGACGAAAAAGAGATGTTGGCTTAGTTTGGTGGTGGTCTTGAGTATTTGTCTTGTGTTTCTGTGTTTGTCCATGCTATCTGCGACACAGGGAATCCTAGTGCAGAAGTTGGTGGTTATAATAAACGTTTATTTATTATATTGTGTATCTGTGTGTTTATCTGTGGCATCTTAGCTTCCAAACGAATGGACAGATTTTGATGCGGTTTTTTCTGTTCAAAAGCTGAAGTATTCGAGATGGTTCTGAGCTGTATTTTTAAGAAGATAATGTTCAGATGTTTGATGTTTATCAGTATATTACTGCAATTGGAGGATGTTCACATTTTCGAGTTTAAAAATGGACTTGTTTTCTTTTTAAATTGAAAATGAGAAGTCCTCTTTATACTTACCACACATGTTATTCAACGACTTTTGATCCCCTCCAAACTCTTTCGGCAGAATCTCCTTGGGGATGTATTCGTAAAGTGTATCTACGGTCATGTGAACTTGAATCCTCTGCCCTATTTTGGCACTGAACACCTGCCGTAGAATCGTCACCAGCATATGTACAGTTTTTGATGTTGTGATAATGTGTAACCCTTTAAGTCTCATTTGGTATCCTTCCTGAAATTAATTGTAAAAAATGTATTATAAAAAAATAATTATTAATAATGATGTAAAATTTATTTAGTTTTTTTTATGAGTGCTATCTGCAGTAAATTTTTTATACTATTTATTTTTAATCAGTGCTTTGTGCCACTGGCTTTGCGCGCAGATTATATTTCCCATGGCAGTCTCAAAGTTGGTTAAAGGGTCTGAGATAATGTTGTTTAGCATTGCTATTTTTGCATGCTATGAAGCAAAATATGGGTGAACTTAATACGATAGTAAGAATCTCTGTAACGCATATGCCACAAATAAACCATTATTATGATTATGATTATGTATATGTAAGTAGTGTGTGTCAATGTCACTTGTTTGACAGTAAATCTTAGCACAGAGGTATGAATGTTGAAGACATTGATGTCAGTGATTATTGAACTAAAGTGTTTTGTTATCCTGTAACGCATGAGCCGCAAATAAACAATTATGATTATGATTATTACCATAATGTTTATGTTTGTGTATGTACACTACGTTCTCAAACATATGCCAATTGTGGAAAATTAATCTTAGTACAGAGCTATGAGTGTTGAAGCGAAATATCAGTGATTAATGCAATAAAATCTTTTGTTACCTAGAACGCATGAGCCGCAAATAAACAATTATGATTAGTACAATTAAGTTTATGTACGTGAAAAAGTTAATTTTAGTACAGAATGTTGAAGCAATTAATGTCAGTGATTGTTGAATTTTAATCTGACACACAACAATACCTGTTTTAAATATTAGGTACAAATTAAATCTGAGACCAGATAAATAATATATTCAATCTGGTCCTTTGTATAAAGTTTACTAGCGTAAATATGACTCAAACTATAATAAGGTTTTAATCTATGCAAACAAATGACATTGAAGTGTCTGTTTGTAATGTCAAAATAAAAGCTTTTTACTAAATGCATTTGAAATTATATACGATAGATACATTTAACAAAGATTTTTTTTTGCCCGTCTGTTTGTTCCGGCTAATCTCTGAAACGGCTGGACCGATTTTGACGGGACTTTCACAGGTAAATATCTAGCTGATGTTATAAGTATATACTTTTGTTTTCGAAAATAAAAAATAAATAAAAGAATTAGTGCGCCGCGTAAGAAAATGTGATAAGATAGTCAAAGTCTAAGTCAAGTCAAAGTCAAACTCATTTATTCCTTTAGATCTTAAGTATCATTTGATAAGATAAGAAGTGGATAAGAGGAGCCGAAGATTGGGCTCAGTGGCGCTTACTAGGAGAGGCCTATGTCCAGCAGTGGACATGTATAGGCTGATGATGATGTAAGAAAAAGGGTAAATTCCACGTTGACGAAGTCGCGGGGCACAGCTAGTCGCTAATAAACTTGTTTTGCAAGTTTGTATAAAAACTTAATTTGTTATCGTTGTATTAAATGACTGCCTTTGAACGGAATTGAATTCGAAATTCGGTTTTCGAAATTGGGTGCCGGTGAAATCGCATGCGCATGAGACGTAACATCTCCGTCTCGGGTGACGGGCCCAACGGGGTGCGACTTGAGTCTTTCACGACTTTGTATCCCGAAAAAGTAGAGATTTTTGGTCCAAACCCACACGTGCCTCAATGAATTTTTCACTTGAAAAATGTTTGTGCATTGTGCACACCACATTCTCGAAACGGTGACGGAAAACATCGTGAGGAAACCGGCATGTCTAAGAACCGTAAATTCGAAGACATGTGACATCTACCAATCCGTGGTATATCAAAGCCCATTCACTCTCAATTATCGAGAGTAGGCTAGTGTCTCTAGTGGGAACATTAGGCTGGTGCGGATATTGTAAAGTCTAGTCAATTTGTTTAATATTATTATCAAGCGTTAATAATTCTATTTAATATTATTATCAAGCATTAGTAATTCTATTTAATATTATTATCAAGCGTTAGCAATTCTATTTAATATTATTATCAAGCGTTAATAATTCTATTTAATATTATTATCAAGCGTTAGTAATTCTATTTAATATTATTATCAAGCGTTAGTAATTTAATTACATATTATTATGAAGAGTTTCTAATTTTTTGGATATTATTGGGTGTGTGAATATGACTCCGCCCTTTCTCAACAGATGTCGTTTTTAGTATTGTTTACGTGTACTAATAAATGACCATACTTGTATTCGATAGTACTGAATGTCAGCTATCTAACGCATTTTATGATATTTGGTTGAAGTGTAAGCAACAATTGTTTTCACCTTTTCGAAAATGTCGGTTTTTATTCCAAATAAACGTCATTTGCGGGAAGTGTTATTACATTATTTTATTGCGAAGAAAACTGCAGCGGAAACTTATCGTTTGCTTGTGGAGATTTATGGTGAGCATGCTCCGTCTAATACAACTTGCAAGGAATGGTTTCGACGATTTCAAAATAACGATTTTAGTACTGAGGATAAAGAACATGGAAAACCACCAAAAAAATTTGAAGATGCTGAATTGGAAGCATTATTGGCGGAAGATTCTTGCCAAACTCAATCAGAATTAGCTGCAGCATTAAATGTTGATCGTTCAACTGTTGCAAAGCGTTTACAAATGATGGGAATGATTCAAAAAGCCGGTGACTGGGTTCCACATGATTTAAAAGAAAGAGACATGGAACGTCGGAAAACCATTTGTGAAATGCTGCTTCAAAGACAGCAAAGAAAAAGATTTTTGCATCGGATAGTCACAGGAGACGAAAAATGGATACACTACGAAAATCCTAAACGCAAAAAAGCTTGGGTGAAACCAGGCGAACCAGGCCCATCACAGCCAAAAATAAATATTCACTGTGCCAAGGTCATGCTCTGTATTTGGTGGGATCAGAAAGGTATTGTATATTATGAGTTGCTCAAACCCTCTGAAACTATTAATGGAGAAGTTTACCGACGACAACTAATGCGTTTGAAGCGAGCCATAGAAGAAAAACGACCAGAATGGGTGAATAGACATAACAAATTAGTTCTTCAGCATGACAATGCCAAACCGCATACCGCAGAAGTCGTAAAAAGATATTTAGAGGGACAGGACTGGGAAGTGTTACCCCACCCGCCATATTCACCAGACATAGCTCCTTCGGATTACCACCTATTCCGGACGATGCAGACAGACCTTACTGGAGAAAAGTTTACTTCATGTGAAAGTATCAAAATTTGGATTGACAACTGGATAAGCTCAAAAGACCAGGACTTCTTCCAGCAAGGAATACGAAAACTACCTGAACGATGGGCGAAGGTTGTAGCTGCAGATGGAGCATACTTTCAATAATTTTTTTTTTAATTTTGTAAGCGAACAAATGTGTTTTATTTTGACAAAAAGGGGCGGAGTCATATTCACACACCTATTATTATATAGCGTTAGTAAAATTATTTAATATTATTGTCAAGCGTTAGTATTCTATTTAATCTTACCATAACGTATTCTATAAGCTGTTTCAATTCAGTCAGATTAATAGCAGCCACGCAAGCCATCATATCGATGTCTCTGTAATCGAATATGGCGATGTAACCGTTGCAGTAGTCGTATTGCCTCATGTATTCAAATATCTGAAAAATAATATTAGTTAATAAGATAAACTTGATTTAACTTGACTTGAATTAACTTGACTTGACATAATTTAGCGAGAAAAAAAAAAAAAAAACCGTGGCTTAGTTGGTAGTAGTCCTGCCTTCGAAGCGAGGGGTCCCTGGTTCGATTCCCGGCTGGGGCACACTTTGTGTGGTGGCATAAAGTTTGTTCTCAGGTTATTGGGTTTTGTCTTATGTTTCTGTGTTTGGCAGGGCAGGGCTACTACCAACTAAGCCACGGAGCCACGGAGTATTTACTCTCAAAAACACCTCCGGGTTAGCAGGAGGTGATATCATCATCGGGATCACCGAGAATGTGTCTCGGTTGGAAGATAAGTTGGGTGAAATATCCATGATTATTTTTCCGACCCAAATATCGACCAATAGAATTGCACCATTCGACGTCACGTGGTACAACCTACATGGTATTATACTGATAATTTTTTGAAAATTTTCTCTGGTAGTTGCTATATATAAAAAACAAAACATGATCCAGTCAAATTAACCACACGTCAAACTGACAGGTTGAATTCAATCCCTTGGCCGACATTTGGGACGGAAAAATAATCCCCCGAATACCACAAGAGCTTCAAAATTATCGGGTATTTCCCGATAGGTTCGTTGCAAACAAATGAAGGAGTCAAGTTTGAATGAAGGAGTCAGGAAAAATCACTCGCGCTTCGCGCTCGTGATTTTTTAACCTGAAAAACTTGACGATTTTATTGTGGTATTATAAGTGAATATTTATTACAACGTCAATTAGACGTTACTATTGTTTATATCAATTCTATCAATGAACCTAAAACTAAAAACCTTAAAAAATATAATATAAGAACTAAAATATATTATTAAAAGGAGTCCCTTTAGGCAAGGTTCCGAAGATACTGGAAGCGTTCCCCGTTTGCTAAACTATATTTATTTATATATTATATATATTTATTTGTACATTAGTATCGGCAAACTTAAAATAGAAGACCGTCTCTCTACAGTATGTCACCGTAGCATACTATCGCACTTTGGTAATAGAGCAAGACGCAATAATGATAACATTGATAAAACGATTATTGATAATGTGGAAGGCAAGAGATCTAAGTAGCGACCCCCGCCCATGACAACAGTAATGCGACTCAATATAAGATTTGGATCTTACAGTTGCATTCATCCTGCGTTCATCACCCGAGACGGGTATGATATGTCTCATGCGCTTGTGATTTCGCCAGCACCCACATCCTTCCACCGAAACACAGTTATGCGAGCACTACTGCTTGGCGGCATATTCCAGGCGTGGGGGCAGCACCACTGCTACTTTTGGTTGCTCATTTAGCACCACCCAGGGACTTGTAGGGAGTCAAAGGGTATACACCTACGGACGCGAGCAATGGACGCGAGCGAGTTCAGTGAATATACATCGTAGTGATCAAAACCTTAATTAATGAACCGACCAAGAAGATTGAGCAAACTAAATACACAACCTGCTGCTACAAAGACATTGTCCCCTCAGACTCTTAAGAGATTGGCGCGATCAGATGATATTAGCGCTATCATTACGAATTAATTATGTCATAATCACTTTATATCTCACTTACTCGCATACACGTCGTAGCGTTTTTTCTTGTAGAAGTTGTATCGTAAAATTATAATAGAACAATATAACCTTGTAATTTTTTGATTTCACTCAGCATTTTGAATGTCTACGATGGAGGACGCTAAGTATAACACAGCAATGCTAATTTGGTACTAAACGCGCCACCAAATAGTCACTCTAACTACATTGTTGCCTGTTATCAATTTTATACCTACATGTTGCAGTCAAAAGTACTTTGACCGTAGGCTTTCAAAAATAGTACTTTGACTGAAATAACAGTCAAAAGTTGGACTGGATATATCAGTCAAAAGTAAAAATTAAAAGTATTAACCATAAACAATTATGTACATTGTTTATATTGCGTCATTGTGTTTTTCAATATATATTTTTAATATATATTTTCATTAAAAGTGACTTTGACGTAGCACAAATCGTACTTAGCGCACTACGTGCTTTGCTACGTCAAAGCGAGCAATATCTGTCATGGGAAGTACTGCCACCACACTTTTGTCGCTAAGCGTTAAAATCTTAAGAATACTTACATTAATTGCAAACTGGAAGGCATTTAAAAATACACCAGGATAAAAATTACTGTGTAGAGTTTTACCGGCGTAAACTCTGTAGTGGTCATTCGTGAGTGTTGGTAGTATGGTCTGAACGCTGTCATGTAACAGAGGAAAACAAAAATCAGTTCAATTATTATTCGAGTTACCCAGATATTTACCATGATTTGTGAGTTTTGTTGTGTCACTTGGGATTTTTCTTACTCCGGTCGGGGAGGGCCTAAGTCGTATTGCTGTTGTTATGGGCGAAGGTAACCACTCAACATCAGGTGGGCCTCCAGCTCATCATGGTAAATAATGAACCACACTCACAAAAAAACAAGAGTATTTTTGTTGATACTTACTAAATATCTCTCAACTGGTCAAACCCGTTCTTCACGTCATATTTTCCTAAGAAACCAGTAACAATGTTTTTCATGGTGAAAAGTTTTTCCATTTGTTTCTTAGCTCGTTCCACCGACCCCTTGTCTAGGATGATCTGACGTTCGAGGAAAGTCCTGGCTGTGAATACAAAATGAAACATTTTAGGTATTTTTATTTATTATTAATATTATTTCTTATCAGATAAAAGTGATGGAACGAGCTGAGTGCTCACCTGATGGTAAGTGGCGACCCTCGCCCATGACAACAGTAATGCGACTTATATAGAGATCCAAATCTTATATTGAGAACAACCAACCATTCGACATGTGACATCTAACCGGATCAAACCGGATTGGGCTCCCGTGGTAAATCAGAGCCCATTCACTCTCAATTATCGAGAGTAGGCCGGTGTCCCTGCAGCGGACCGCCACCGCCAAACAGTATATTGCTGTGTTCCGGTGGATGGGCGTGGCTGCCGGTGAAATTGCAGGTGCATGAGACATTACGTGGTATTGCTATTTATGGGCGGTAGTAGTCAAATACAAGGTAACCGGTCAGGTTGTCAATAAAACCAATTTGATTACTCAAAATCAAAATAAACAGAAATGAAAATATAACTTTTAAAAACATTAAAAAAAAACTATTAACACTTTGTGGAAAACATAGGCCGGTTTTGTATTTCAGTAACAGTAACTTGTTTAGCAAAACATGTTCTATAAAAATGTTTCGTCATTTGCAATTCTAAATAGCAAAGGAGATAAAACGTGGCGATAACTTTGGGCCTACATACGCAATCAGGAAATACTTAGTAATCATAAAAAAATATACGATTTCAATAAGATAATCAAAAAAGTTATTTTTAACCTCAGTTCTCCATAATTTATAAAATAATTTAAATTTTTTTTTTATATTTTCTGATATTATATTTCAGATTCAGGCCAATAGAAATTTTATCAAAATCAGTTGAATACATTTATTTTTTATTTTACTGCAAAAATAAATGCCTTCCAATTAAAATAAATTGCATATTTTTCTTTCTTGTGACTTTTTCATCACCTTCCTAATTAGACTCTTTTTTTTATCGGCGATAGTAATTACAATGGTATTAGTAGTACGTAAGGGTGAGAATTAACGGATAAAAGACAGTTTTTAGATGTTTTAAATCAGTTAATTATTAATAACAATGAAGTATGCAAAATTCTCAACCAAATTCCCTCGACGAAACCAGCCTTAAAAATCATTTTCTAAATGACATTTGTGATAGAGCACCGCGCACAATTATACCACTAAACTAGGATTCCCTATGTTGTAGAGGGCATGGACAAACACAGAAACATAATATAAACACTCAAGACCCGAGAAATAACATGCTAACCGGTGTGTGCCGGCCAAAGAAAAAAAGTGTTTTTGGCCCCCAAATTACCTAGATAGTGAATTTTATTTCGATTGGGATTAACATCAACTAGAAGTCCAGTTTTGTATCAAATAAGGATTAATAATGCTTTTAACATATAACAATTCACGCAGAAATTGTATGATTATTGAACATCTTGGAATTATTTCCGATCACAGCACCAACTGCCCCAAAAGAAAAAACCTTTCGATCGAACGATAGTTTACTATACTCTACACCTACTTGAGTCGCTTAGTTCTGTGTCAAATTAAAGCATTCTAATCAAATTAGCGATTTGCTTACCAAGGAACTTTAGCGCGAGGTTTGTAAATATCTAATTAACACCTACTCAAATACAGAATGCGTCAATTGCGTAGAGTATGTTTAGTGTTTGTTTATTTTATAAATATAAGGCTATTGCTGAAAACACGTTTGCCAAAACAAACTTTTATAAAAATTACTACACACATAAACGAAGAGAATTGAATTGCGAGAATGCATCAGAATGCATCTGAAGCAATGTGAGTAGTGCACTCGCATTGCTGTGTTCCAGTGGAAGGGTGTGGGTGCCGGTGAAATCGCATGCGCATAAGACGTAACATATCCGTCTCGGTAACGAACGCAACAGGGTACGGCTAGGGTCGGAAGGACCTAAGCCCGTACATTACTATGCTTACATAAAAAATAAAAAACTAATCTTGGCCGTGATTCACCTAGCCGAAACTTCAGCAGTATAGTCGATAAACTATAGGTAAGATTTTTTTCCTTTCAATTTATTTTGTATGCTTGTTATAACCGAACCATATTACTTACCAGCCTCTAATGTTTCCACTACAGGGACACCGGCATCTCTCGATAGTTGAGAGTGAATGGGCTTTAATCTACCACGGATGCCCAATCCGGATTGGCAGATGTCACATGTGTCCGAATTTGTGGTTCTAAGACATGCCGGTTTCCTCACGATGTTTTCAAATGAATCATTTTTTCAAATTAAAAACTTATTGGTGCATGTGTAGGTTTGAACCAGCGACCTTCAGATTGAAATTCGACGCCTGTGCCCCTGAACCACGAACTCTATATTACATGTATATACCGAACCGGAACTAGAACCGACTGGGAACGTTTTTGTTATTGGTCCAGTGTATTACATTATTTACTTTATCTTTGAAATGAGTTGAATAATCCCCTAATAACTTAAAAATCAATATGACCGCATTGATATTAAAATCCCCGGCCAAAGCTCACTTTGTGTGCATGAAGATTGTCTTATGTCTCTGTGTTTTTCCATAGAAGTCCATAGAGTTTGTGTGTGGGCGTTTATTTATTATTATATCTTGGAGTTTCTTGATTCTAATCATGTGTGCATTCACTCTACTTATACGCCTAAAAAAGGAATTATTTAAAAAAATAACCCAGCCACTTTAAAAATTCTAAGTTACATTTACATAAATTTTTGAAAGCCATTTATAAAACCCTGTATTTCGATAAAGATTTAAAGAACTCAAAAGGATTTAAAGAAGAAAAAAATACAGTGACACTCCGGGAGTGCCGACTGAAGTGAAAACAAAAGCAGGCTACACCACAGATACTTATAAACAGAGGTAACGGTAACAGCGTTACGAGTTCAATGGTTTTTTTCCATCTTATAAAATTCAAAACGCACATAGAAGTATTCACTTCAAAAATTTTTGGAGACACGTAATGTGACGTCAAAACAGGCCACTTTTATACTTTTTATATAACTAGTGTCACTCTCACAATTAAAGCGAATCTATCGACACTTTTCAAGCTAAAATCCTTCAAGCCGTTTAGGCTACAAAGCGTGTCAAAGAAATATACATGCACATACTCAAAAACCCTCGTTCTGGCGCATTAAGATAAAAACTTGCAAGTACTCACGAAATTGTTTCACAGTAAAATGATTCTGCTTCAGCAGCCATTGTTCCAAAATGTCGATAGCAGCGTCCATTTCCCCCGGCTTGTCCAGGTTGTATTGACTCCTGATGGCCGAGAGTGTGTCAGGGTGGAATTTCAAAAACCCATCGGATGGTAGGGAATCCATGTTTATCGAGATCAATAAAAACAAAGAACTGGCGCTGTTTACGCAAAAAATAACCGCGCGGTTCGAAGGCTAATTATCAACTAGACAAAACAAGACGATCGGTGATTTAAAAATTAAACTAAATCGTTTTCATGAATAACAAACCAATCTGACAGGAGTGAGTCAGACTTCGCAAAATGAGTTCCGTACCGTGGTAGAAATTAATTATGTGCTGTTGTTACATAATGTTTTTGCGCTTATTTTTACTGATGATTGTGTGAAGAGTTGAATATGAATCTTTGCGCATCCGTTAAACAAAAAAACCAACACATCAATTATGCGTCGACAGTCACAAAACAGACGTGTCATTTTTTCAAACATAAACTAAATATGTTTGTTTTTCACGAAAGTTGTGTTCTAAGTCTTATAAACGTTATTGTATTATACATAATTAAGTAGTTGTGTAAATTGCCTAACTTATGATGTGTCTTTAACACATAAACATCAAGTAAGTAATGAGATACAAGTAAAAATATTTTTTAAAGTTATTTATCGGCATTATTCTCTGACTGTACAACAACTCGTAGTGTCTCGCGTACTGTTGAGTATTCTGTGTTACGGAGACTTGAGCGCAGCGACTGGACTGTACCTGCTTGTATAATATCTGCACAGGCATTGTTTTGTGAACTTGTATACACCAAATCAGGGGTTGATTATATCTTCACGACATGGCCGGGGATGGTGACTCCTGTGTTGCAATGGCTCGCTTGAAAAGAAGAACTTTATGAATTGTATGCAATGCAATCAAAAATATGACTTGCAGTGCGCTAAGAGAGATTTATATCGTTCAGCGAAGAGAAGCGTAAGTGGCTATGCCCAGAGTGTGTATGGAGGCGATCGAAAACCAAAAAATAGTAACGCTCCTACACGCTCAATCCATGTCCACCGTCCCCTTATCTCCATCAAAATTGGTGGCCCTAGGAGTTCCGGATAAGCCGCTTTTATAGTTGATATATAAAATATATATTTATGAACAGTAAGAATTAATTTAAAAAATAAATTATGACTTCTCTCTCCACACATCATCTCTCTGTCTCTCTCTCTCTCTCTCTCTCTCTCTCTCATACATACACCCACATCAGCGTATTCGTGTGTGTACACAAATACGCTTACACCGTAATACGAGATAAAGTCATATTCTATTATTATGTATGCAAATACGGCAATGATTAATGTCAGTAACTCGTATAGTTTTAAAAGTAGCATTCATCATTATTGTAGGTGCATTATGTATAATATAATAAATTGTACACACTTTTAATTATATTGTCGGCTAAAGATGACTCCGTGATTAATATTAAAAAGCCAATAACGGATTAATATTATAATTCGTTATTGGCTTTAGGTTATTATTAATATAACAGATTAATGAAACATAATCACGTTAATAACAACTAGCTGTGGATTTAATATAAACAAACAAACATACAAACAAAGTAAGGAACAAAAAATGCGGTTACTTGTTTGAAAGCGAACGCGATCGATATGGTTCATATATATAATTTATGAACATAATGTTCTGACGTTTAAGATCATGATTATTCAATTGATGTGAAACACCAACGCGTGGAATTGTTAAAGTTGAAACTAAGTAGTAAGTAAGTAGTAACATCAGTAAGTAATATAAACGTGTTTTTAGTACGACTTCATTTCGAGAATATTTCGAGAGAATTTCCACAGGATGAGTACCTGCGCGACCGGTATTCAGATCAGCGGCTGTTTTTCTTTTTTAAATGCCTTTTTGTAATATTGTTGTCTACATTAAACACAAAATTACATCCAAATCGTTAGAGATGTTTTCGAGTTAAGAGAATTAAATAAATACAAGAGTTGCTCGTTTAAAGTAATATCAGTAGATAATAATAATATCAAAGGCGATAGGGTCAACTTATAATGGACAACGTCGAGCTTCAGGTTATCTGTCAAATGATACTGATATAATAATAACACAAAAAAATATTACGAGTGACATAATTATGTGACTTAGGGCCTCTTTCGCTACCTCTAAGTAAAGCGTTGATTCTTTATTAATTGATGATCAATCAATCCAAATAAAAACATTTATAACTGTAATTTGTTGGGAACGTGCACGAAATGTCAATGAGGTATAATATATATTTAACTGTCAAGTAAATCATCATTGAGAGCGTGGTGGCCAAGGGGCAAGGACGCCGACTTTCAATCTGAAGGTCGCTGGTTCAAACTCACACATACACCAATGAGTTTTTTCAAAAAAAAAAATTCTTATTGGCACCGCAGCGTTTCACGGTAAAGAGCTCGCCGCGTAGTGATGAAACTAAGCCCATATTAGACTTCTTGTGTCTGTATTTCATATTCAATTGTCTTGCAAAGTTAATTTGTATTCTTATTGAGTTCTGTTATTCAATGAGAATACTATTCAAATTATTCCATTATTGTTTTTATTCTTTGTTGAATATTTGCTATTGTAGTCTTTGGTTTTGATTGGTCAATTAAGTTAAATCATTTTGATTAATTGAGGTAAATGTTGGGTAAATAATATAAGGAAATTCAGGTTGATTTATTGGGATAAATACATTCTACTAGAACAGCATTGACACACAAAAGTAGCAGAAGAACTTGTGGCAAGTTCGTCCGGAGAGGTACTGCCACCACATCTGGAATCTGCCGCCAAGCAGGAGTGGTTGCATTACTGTGTTCCGGTGGAAGGTTGTGGCTGGCGGTGAAATCACATGCGCATGAGACGTATCATCCCCGTCTTGGGTGATGGACGCAGCAGGATGAATGCGACTTAGTAAAGATTTGGATCTCGTACTGAGTCGCACGCATTACTGTTGTCATGGGCGAGGGTCACCACTTACCATCAGGTGGGCCCTCAACTCGTTCCGTCATTCATTCAAATATAAAAAAAAACCTCCGTAATTTTACAAGTGCTTTTTTGTAGCGAATTTTTTCCATTAAGTGCGCAAACTGTTTGGCATTTGGTTGACTATAATATTACTCCAATTTTATTTATATTGGATTACTTAATTATGATAAAACGTTTCTCGCTAAATTTATGCTCGCTGCAAGATATTTTTTCTCACGTGTGAAATAACACATAAAGCCATTTTCTTCAACCTATTGTTTCATTTCACATCAAAGATTAGTAGGATGTATGTATTAAGAGTTGTTTGCATAATTCAACGCTGTAGTAGCCACTGCTTATTACATGCTTACTGGTCTTGCATACTGACTCTTAAAATATACCCTTTCGTTTATAGCTGCCCTGTATGCCAAGATAATCTAGTATATACTACTGTTGGCACTTGCCATTTTTATGCCTACACATTTTTATATATCATAATCATTTATTAGTTATATTTTTTATACTTAATTTTTAACTCATTATTTTTCTCTCTCATATTTTGCATTTATTTACATAACGTATGTTTTGTATTAATTTTAATGTTTTGTGGACTGTGTTGTGTTAATGTCGTTTCAATGTTTATAATACGTTTATTCTAATTAATGTAGATGCCCGTGATGTCAACCACCTCCGGGTCCCAGCAGAATAGCAGCGTTTCACTGCCCGCTAGTGCAACACATGCTGCGTTAGGTGCCTATTGACTTCTATTGTTTTCAATAAAGTATTTCTCTTTCTTTCTTTCTTATTGATCAAAAACTGATATAGTACCGTTTTAATAAAAATATCCATATAATTCATATCAATAGGTACCTAGACACAGAACAAACATCAATTCTCATCACACAAATGTTTAAAACGGGTTGGAATTGAACCCATGACTTATAGAAGGCAGAGTCACAACCAACTGAGCTATGATGCCAGTTGCATACATAAATACCATAAAAATGCGCAAAACAACATGATTCCGTGGGTGTAGGTGCTGTTGAAATCACATGCGCATGACACGTAACATCCTCATTTCGGGTATAATCTATCTCTGTGCCAAATTTCATCCAGGTCCGTTTAGCCATTCTGGCTTGATTGAGTAACAAACATCCATCCATACATACAAACTTTCGCGTTTATAATATTAGTAGGATATAAATATAAAAAGGGTTAAATATTTTACCTTCGGAAGCGTATTAAAGATAAGATTTTCACCTCTTCAACTAAGTAAACAAGTAATATAAAATTTTCTCAACTTTATTTTCAAAGCGAAACTTGTTACGCCCCTCACCTCAATGAAATTGGACACCGAACGCAATTTGTCGCGAGATGGAATGTTCACCGTTCTACAGAATCTGTGCGTTGTATACCACAATAACGATGTCTTTTATACCAGAATAACGATGCTTTTCCATTGAATATACACAAAGGGTTGTTTTGATTTCGTTTTGATGCTGGAGTCTTTGATTTGTGTTCTATACTGCGATTAGGTAACCCGATAGATATTTTCCTGTGTTAATTCACAATTTGATAATACTTTGATCATACTTAAATTTTAAATATAATACGAAAGTTTGTCGTTCTTTGTTAGTCTTTCACGCATCAACGGCGAATACAATTTTTTATCACAGGAAAGTTTTTATCCTGAAAAAGTGAAGTATTTTTAGTGACTTAAAAAAAAACCATCGTTTTGATCCATCCATGATGACTTTTAACCACGGGTAATACAGCGGCACGCATCCAGGTACACTAATATTATATATAGGCGAAAGTTTGTGCATGTGTGTGTTTGTTACTCCTACACGCTCAAACGGCCCTAGGGATTTAGATGGAATTTGGTAAATGAAAAGCTTATATCCTGAATTAACACATAGGCTACTTTTGATCCCGTAAAATTGCAGTGTTCCCTTGGGATGGCCAACCACAGATAACCGCGGGTTCCGGCTAGTACAAAAATAAAAGTCATACAAATACTGAATACCGATACACTCTAGCTGGACGGGTCGCTACGTCACATAATGTAATTTTTAACCCTCGAGGCAAAATAAGGGTGTCTGCTGTGGCACCGTAGCTCTTCAACGGGTGAGTGCAAGCCGTTTCCGTAGCCCCAGCAATGGGCGTCTAGAAGGGACCGTGGGGTTTTAGCCGTTTAGAATCCGGCATAACCCGTCCAACGTCCCCAAGGGGCGGGTACCGATGAAGGTTTTCCCCACGAAAAAAAAAACTCTTCAATTTAATTTAAAGTAGGTTTTCTAGCGGTGTATCTTAGATATGTTTTAAAAAATTGTATAAGCCGTTTTAAGGTCATAAGCTCTACCATTACACTAGTCGGTGGTTTTTACATGTTCGTAAAATGAACTTGTTTAATACTTATCCATGCCTATTATAACAGACGGGCGTAAGAGTTACGCGAAAGGGGAAGCCGCGTCTGTAAATAAAATATTAACATGTCCTTTTGGCCCTTCTTTCCTAGGGTTGCCACTAATGCGGTTTTACGAATTTACCCTTTTCTGAGTAATATGCCCTCGAAGATACGTTTTCTCATATTTACTTGTATCATTCAATCACGATAAAATAATGCTTTGAATTCTAGATTATGAGGCTTAGAAGAGTTTTAACGTAATAAAAAATTCGGGGAGTTATTTTATTATCATAAAATACAGTTTTGAATTACCATCCTTATAGTATTTATGTTTTATATACTTTCTACAACAGTTTTAACTTTTTTTTTTATAATATTTAATATTCATTTTGTTGAACCTATATTATATTCGTGAAAATTTAGCACTATGTATAGGTATATTACAATGTAATATTAAAAAAGGCATTTTTATATTATATTAATAAGTAAATTTTAATATATAAGTCCAACCTAAAACAGGTAGCTTAATTTTTTTTTTCTGTAAGCATTACCACCCTCTATGTAAATATATAATACACAAAGGTTAGCTGGAATAAAATGCTAAATAGCATTAAGTAGTCTATGTTCTTGGTTTCCTGTGCACTAAAGATTTATTCTGATACAAATAAAATAATTAATAATGTAACCTATTGTGAAGGCAGAAGATGAGGCTGAAAGTTTCCTTCAAGAAGATGAGGCTGAAAATTAAACTTCAAATAATGTTTTGTTAACATGAACTTATTATATATGATCCGTGAATCGTAGGAAGTAATACTGGATATCAAATTTTAAAGCTACATGTTATTTTGTACACAACAAGTGTGATTTACAACAAAAAAAGTAAAAAAAAGCGCTATGATTCAAAGGCATTGAATAGTAGATAGCAAAGAGGCAATATTTTTATCAACTGGTTTAATTACATGTCATAATTGCTGGAAAAATTGATGATCAGGTTGCCTGGACGAAAAATAGCTTCGGATAATTTATCCTAAACCAAAAAAGTAGTCATATTGGTTAAATCCATCCATCAACATAACTGTCCATCAAAATAAATCATATATTTTCCCATAAATTCTGATATTTTTTGCAAATCCTGTTTTTCGATTTCCAGGCATACGGTCAATTCCTTTTCGCGGACAGCCCTACCTTGTTATATATTCAAAGCCAACTCGTGCCGAAAATTGTTTGTGTAAAAAACATTTTAATACTCGCAATATTTTTGTATGTTTCGTTTGACAACTATGCGGTGTACATGAATTATTTAGGGTTACCCCTTGTAAACCATTATTAAACTGAGTGAACCGATTGATGCAAAGATATATCATCATACTTTACCAACATTACCAACCAACGTTAACACACTCATACCTCTGCACTAGGATTCCCTGTGTCGCAGATGGCATGGACAAACACACAAACACAAGACAAACACCCAAGACCCGAGAACACACTTCATGCTCACCACACAAAGTGTGCCCCGGCCGGGAATCGAACCCGGGACCCCGCGCTTCGAAGGCAGGGCTACTACCAACTAAGCCACGGAGCCGTCGAAACTTATGCTTATTGTGATCAAACTAATGCTATAAACAGATTCTGCATGGATTTATAATCGACTGGCTATTCCCCGCGACTTTGTTACCGTGGATTTTACCTTTTCTTTGCATGGTGCCCTAATTTTTGTTTCTTTTTCTTTAAAAAGAGGCCTAAGTTACAATCATAATGGATATTTTTTAAAATAAATATGTTTGCAAAATAACACCAGTCTAAAACTTTTAATAAAGGTCGAAATAAAATCCCAAACAAAATATAATTACTGTCAATAAATAAATTAAAACTTTAAGATCAAACGTAAACTTATATAAAAAGCTAACAGAATATTCGATAAGAATACTAGAAGACGAGCATGAAGAGGTTATAATTTTGACCGGGATGTATGTATGTTCATTTGTGCCCTTATAACTTCTTAACTACTCATCATAATTGACAAATGAGGTTTCGTTTTAAGCGTCTTGATTGCCCGCTGGTTATGAGAAGTCACATTAAATTGAATATGGCACCATCTAGAGAAAATAAAGTCAAGAACTAAAAAAAATAGGAGGTTTTTAATTGATTATGTATATATATTTTTATGTATGGTCAACCCTCAGTCCTTTATTTATAAACTAATTTTAATGTTTGTTTTGTTAGATACGGTATACTTCAAGGGTCATGGTCAAGGAAGTCAGGATCTGATGATGGGATATTATTTTTTTTTTTAATTTAAAATAGTGAAAGAACGAGCTTAGGGCCCACCTGGTGGTAAGTGGTGGCCCCCGCCCATGACAACTGTAATGAGACTCAGTATAAGATTTGGATCTTAAGCTGAGTTGCATTCATCTTGCTGCGTCCAACAAAGTAATGCAACCACTACTGCTTGGCAGCAGATTCCAGATGTGGAGGCAGTACTTCACCGGATGAACTTGGTCCAAGTTCTACTGCTACTTTTGGTTGCTCCTTTAGCACCACCCAGGGGGTACGTGTGGGACACCTATAGACTCTAGCAAATGCAATTGAGAGAAATCCTCGAAAATTGTGTTTCTGTTTACTTTTCATATCTTCAATAAGTATTTGCGTTTAGGAATCATCTCATCATGATGATGATGATGGAACCCAAACCTTTCCTAAACAATTATATGTTAGATACAAAAAACTGGTTTTATATTTAGCATAGTTGTCAGAGTGACGCGGCCACAAATAACATAAAATAAAAACTTTTTAACAAAAAATGAAACCGACGAAAACTTAACAATAACAAATAAATAAACCTTTTGTTTTGAGTATTGAGCTTATTTACATAAACTATCAAATTTTATATAAACTTATTTTGATTAAGCGTCAATTAATAAAATGATTAATTACCTACGTAGAGCCTCCTCCATTTCTACGTACATAAATTTTAGGTAATTAATCAGTTTGTTTATTGGCGCCAAATTATAATTAGGTTATCTAAAATTTGGCCGTATATTTATAAATACGCTTAATACAAATAGTTTATTTATTTTTTGCTCTCTTTGCAATTTTTGGTCTTTTTAGTTTAAAACGTTTTTTTTATTTTATGTATGTTACTTCAGCACTTCGTATTACATATTACATAATTTATCGAGCGATTTGGAATAATCTTTTTTCTATTTGAAATCATATGCTTTCAGATAGGACCTATTTATTTTATATAAAAATATTGACACTCAAATAAAAGAAACATCTACATTTGTCACAAAAATGATTGTCCTGACTGGAAATCGAACCTACCAACTATACTGTGAGGTCTGACATCTGTAAAAGATATTTACTTGTAAAATATAGGACATGTTTCATAGTTATTAATAATTTTAATATCAAATACCACGTTTTCTTTTGACTTAAACTTTTAAATATAAAAAAAAAACCAACGTTAACACACTCATACCTCTGAACTAGGATTCCCTGTGTCGCAGATGGCATGGACAAACACAGAAACACAAGACAAACACCCCAAACCCGAGAACAAACTTCATGCTCACCACACAAAGTGTGCCCCGGCCGGGAATCGAACCCGGGACCAATTAGGCCACGGAGCCGTCTAAACAACCAATCAGAATATAACCATAGCATTTCCTCTTCGTTTTGATCTAATGCTGACGTCAGTTTATGGTCCGGTTAGGTGGTATGTAACAAATATTACACGTTTAAAACTTTTAATAATTTCCATATTTTGTACAATAAATCGCAAAATCATTTTATTTACATCTTCAGTTAGCATAAATGACACGGCTACATACTCAGGGTATCGTCATTTGTTCTTGTTATCGGGAATTCTTGTTATCGGGAAACATCTTCTTGATATATATAAATTACGTGTCACGATGTTTGTCCGCGATGGACTCCTAAACTACTTAACCGATTTTAATCAAATTTGTACACCGTGTGCAGTTTGATCCAACTTGAAAGATAGGATAGCTCACATCTCAATTTATGATCGCAATATTATCATAAAACAAAAACGTTAGCCACAGCAACGCGTGGCCGGGTCAGCTAGTATATTTATATATTTTTATGTAACAGGGGGCAGACGAGCTTGCGGGCCACCTGATGGAAAGTGGATACTGCCCATGGATACATGCAATACCAGAGGCAATGGGCTGCTGCTAGCCTTAGGATTTCGTACCTCAAAAGTAAAAAAACAGACTTCTTTTAGCATCGCTTCGTTGTCCGTCTGTCTGTCAAGACCCTTTTTCTCAGGAACATGTGGAGGTATCAAGTTGAAATTATTAATTTATACTACAGACTATTTGATATTAGTTTGAACATAGAAGTTTACGAAAATGTAGAAAAAGTTAGAGATATAAACAGCAAAGCGAATCAGGCCTTTCTCTACCAAAGAATTATGAAGTCCGTCATTGAGACGGTGATAACGTTTTATGCTCCTGTAATTTCACCAACATTTCCTATAACTTCATCCTTCGACTGGCCCATGAGATTGCACCACTGCTTGCTAGATCACCAGGTGTACCACCAGGCGGCAGTACCTTTCGGATGAACTTGGCACAAGTTCTACTGCTAATTGGTAATGCTCTATCACACCCGAGCGACTTGGAGGGACTTTGGGGGTCACCTTCGGACGCAAGTGACTTGGAACTACAACGCCAGATGTAGCATTAAAAACTGAGCGTATAATGACGAATGAATGACTAATAGCATTCAAAACTGAGGTCTGTGTTTTTACAAAAAGTGGTCTCAAAATTATCCAAGTGACTTTTGAAGGTATTAGTACGTCAACAAAAACCTAAAAAACTAGTTATTCAATCATGTTGCTCAACCAGTTTTGTGATTTGGTTTTGTTATAGTATATATCTGGCATTATTTATTAAACTATCCATTTTAGTATGTAAAACGTAATGGTAAGTATCTAAATTTGCTTTTTAATGTGGCCGAAGCACGGAAGCGCTCAGTTGAAATGCCAACTGGTCACCCATCCAAGAACCGACCGGGAAAAGAGTTGTTTAACATAGATAATCTGCAAAGATTATCTTAACAAGCGCTTGAATATCTCAACAAAAATATGTTAATTAAGTCCGTATACAGAACGTCATAAGTAAATAATTAAAACATTCTGGTAATTTTCAATAGACTACATAATATTTATGACCATAGAAATAATAAAAGATTAGAGCCTACCTACTGCTTGCACATAAAGTGATGCAACCCCGTTTAAGTCTATGATGACTTAGGTAAACGGGTGACGTGTGTAAAGCCATTCCTACAAATACAAGGATAATATTATAATTTCTGTTAGGGGCGTGTAAATTGTTAAACTTAAAACATAATTCGTATGCTTTTGTGTGCAGTTTAGCCTTCACCTTGAGCGGAATTTTATTTCCCATTCTCCTGCTTCGTAATATTAATTCCTTATTTACTCCGTTACAAGATTAGAAGAAGAAAAAGACAAATAGACGTGGGAATAAGATGAAAAGGGTTCCTTTTACATTTTGGGTACGAAAGTAATCAGATCTATTTTAACGGCAGATAATCGAAAGTGAAATGTAAACATTTCATGAGTCACAGTGACAGCAGCCAGTCAATGAGGACAGTCGCACAGAAACGTCATAACGAAAGGTTCTTCTGTGGGTTGAAAATTTTATAGTCATTAAATCGGCCTCATAACTCAGTTGGTAGCTTTGCCTTCTAGCTGTGGGTGTTGCTCTGGGCTTGGGTGTTTATATATATATATATTATATTTACAAAAAAGAGTAGGTACTTTATGAGTATTCTATCAGTTATCTCGTTTATCTAAGCTTAGAATAGTTAGTGTACGAAGCGCCCATGAATTATAATTTAGTACCTGGGAGACCAAGCGATGTTAGCATTTTTATTTTTGTAACAAATGGGTTTTATACAGGTAAACTTATACAACGAAACTCTACATAAACAAAAATAAAAAACTATTTAAATTATAAAAAATCATTCAAATCGTTAAAGCCGTTTCAGTGAGTAATAAGATATATTAATAGCGTAGAATATCTAAGAAACCCAATTTCCTGGCTTGATGCAGCTAATACCAATGGTAACTTATTTTTTTTAGATCTGTCTATCCAGACGCAAAATTCTTTGATCAAGAAATAGCCCTTACGATATTAGTTGCAAAGGCGGGCAATAAACAAATAACAAAACTAGTTTAACAGTTTCAGACGCTCATTTAAAAAGTTGAATCAACAGATAAATTACCGTCTCAAAGTCAAAGACTAAATTCAAAAGTCAAACACAAGTCTAAGAAAACGAAATATTTACGTGTTAAATTCATTTCTGAGTGAGTCAAAGTGCTATAAAGTTTATTATAGAACATCAAAAGTAAGAAATTACGAGTTGACCTTAGAGTAATAATAAAATAGCCTCAGTACAACTGCTATTAGGATATTTTTTTTACTAGAATTTAGTTGTTCGTTGCAGATGGCTTTGACAACGTTACGCAGAATTTTGGTGAGAGCGGAAGAGCCTTCCGCTGTTAATTTAAAAACCAACCGATTTATAATAATATTATAGCAGCAAATTAAAGGCACTCTATAAAGCCTTGGCTTGGCTCGCTGCTATTTGACATGTTTGGGTTAATATTCGCTCAGAGTGAGCGTCTAAAGAGATTCTTCGAACCAGTTGGGTCGTGTCAACGTTCACATTAACGAATGGCGATACACTGAGCAAGTTACGCATGTCGTGTTGTGGTATCAATTCAAAAAAATTTACAAAAAAAAAAAGAATACTATATAATAAATCATCTATCAGCAATCTGGTTCCCATAGTTATCTTCAAGTTGGGGCTATATGACGCTGTGTCAAATTATTTCTATTATATGAACATTTATTTCTATTATAAAACATCTTCTACGAAATATAAAGTCATCAACGGCTTGGTTGAAAATATACACTAAAGTTTTACTAAACTAACTTGTGAAACTAAATTTAAATCCAAATAAATTTACGAAACCAAAAATTCAAAGATGTGACATCTAAAAATCCCCGTGATAGATATTTGAGAATGATTAGTCTTTATTTATTCATCTGTTAGGTATGAACGAAGTCACATAGTAAAACGTAAATACTAGTTGTTCATTCCTTACTCCATGTCTTGCTCACGTCCCTCTAAAGTATTGCGTTACTCCATAAACAACGTTAGCGAAGTAATAAACTTTAATAATGACGGTGGCCTTTAATTTAACTTTGTAATATACTTTCGGTACACGGAAAACATTTTATTGCTTGGTGATTTGACAACAAGGTGCAAATATTTTTATGGTTTTGTAGCGAAATGGCAAAATTCGACTTACTACATTTATTTCAATATTTTTTTAAGTAGGAGTACAATTTTTGCCTATTCATCAGAATTCTGCAGCCAAGCAGTGGCTAACGTATTGCTGTGTTTGGGTGTGGGTGCCGGTCAAACCACATAAATTATTAGTAAATAATTTATTAATTTATTTATCTTACTCTTATGTACTTATTCTATGTAACTTTGAACATAGTGCTGCATAATGTAGATATTTTGTAAATTTTTCATTGAACACAGATTATACATTATAATTAGAATCTGCAAAAAAATGGTCTGTATATAATTATAATAATTAATAACATTAATCAATATTAATATATTAAGGTTGATTAATTATTTTTTTTATCTTGGATATAGTCAAGGAAACTTTTTAAATAATTTACATATATTGCTGTGAAGGTGAGTACAATTTAATATTTGAACAAGTATTACAAGTGAACGAAATTATTCGGAATAATCAATTAATTCTAACTAATATTATAAATGCGAAAGTGAGTTTATTTTTTTGTTTGTTACGCTTTTACGCATAAACCATTAAATTCATTTTAAACATTCTTTCACCCATTGAAAGCTATATTTTCGAAAGAACGGGTATTACGCGTCTAAAACCGCGTATATATATTATTATAATAAAAATACTAGCGGCCGTTTTTTGATAGAAATATCCTTGCAAATTTTCCATCCATTTCCAATAATAATGGTTTATAAATGAAGTCCTGAAGTGAAAAACCTCCTACTTTGGAAGCCGCTGGAAAAAACCTTTCAACGTAATTTTTACCATCGATTTTATTATTATCTGAAATAAACGAATACTATTATTGTTGTCAAAATATTGTATTATGATAAATATTATAGAAGTTATGCGGAAACAGATAAACATACATTCGGGCTGAAAGCAACCCTCCTTTTAACTTTGCCGTAGCCGTAGTCGGATTAAAATAAACCACAATCGCGCGATTTTCCCAAAAATACACATCACACTCTCGATGCAAATTACTGAATTAGAGTACCTCGTAAAATTGACCGTTGTGTCTTTTTTGTGGACAAAATTTGGCAGTGTTAATTAATGCCACGCCATGTAATTTTACTTCGTAACAAAATGCTTTGCTTCGGATGTATGCTAAGCGAATTGACTGAGTCGCGTTTTCATTTTGAATTTATTTTTACTCTCAGCTAAAATACGGTTAAAAAATATGTACTTGTGGGTGTGGAATATGTACTTGTGGGTCTACTGTTGTTAAGTATGGAATACGAAATAACCGCAATGAAAACAAAGGAGATCTTACATTGGAAATACGAGTATGTTGAGTAAATCTGAACATACTTTTGTACATTTACATTTCTTTGGCTATCATTGCGGTATTTTTTATTACAGATGGTATCTAGGTAATATATTTAAAATATAATTTAATGTAATAGGTGTGTGAATATGACTCCGCCCCTTTTTGTCAAAATAAAACACATTTGTTCGCTTACAAAATTAAAAAAAAAATTATTGAAAGTATGCTCCATCTGCAGCTACAACCTTCGCCCATCGTTCAGGTAGTTTTCGTATTCCTTGCTGGAAGAAGTCCTGGTCTTTTGAGCTTATCCAGTTGTCAATCCAAATTTTGATACTTTCACATGAAGTAAACTTTTCTCCAGTAAGGTCTGTCTGCATCGTCCGGAATAGGTGGTAATCCGAAGGAGCTATGTCTGGTGAATATGGCGGGTGGGGTAACACTTCCCAGTCCTGTCCCTCTAAATATCTTTTTACGACTTCTGCGGTATGCGGTTTGGCATTGTCATGCTGAAGAACTAATTTGTTATGTCTATTCACCCATTCTGGTCGTTTTTCTTCTATGGCTCGCTTCAAACGCATTAGTTGTCGTCGGTAAACTTCTCCATTAATAGTTTCAGAGGGTTTGAGCAACTCATAATATACAATACCTTTCTGATCCCACCAAATACAGAGCATGACCTTGGCACAGTGAATATTTATTTTTGGCTGTGATGGGCCTGGTTCGCCTGGTTTCACCCAAGCTTTTTTGCGTTTAGGATTTTCGTAGTGTATCCATTTTTCGTCTCCTGTGACTATCCGATGCAAAAATCCTTTTCTTTGCTGTCTTTGAAGCAGCATTTCACAAATGGTTTTCCGACGTTCCATGTCTCTTTCTTTTAAATCATGTGGAACCCAGTAACCGGCTTTTTGAATCATTCCCATCATTTGTAAACGCTTTGCAACAGTTGAACGATCAACATTTAATGCTGCAGCTAATTCTGATTGAGTTTGGCAAGAATCTTCCGCCAATAATGCTTCCAATTCAGCATCTTCAAATTTTTTTGGTGGTTTTCCATGTTCTTTATCCTCAGTACTAAAATCGTTATTTTGAAATCGTCGAAACCATTCCTTGCAAGTTGTATTAGACGGAGCATGCTCACCATAAATCTCCACAAGCAAACGATAAGTTTCCGCTGCAGTTTTCTTCGCAATAAAATAATGTAATAACACTTCCCGCAAATGACGTTTATTTGGAATAAAAACCGACATTTTCGAAAAGGTGAAAACAATTGTTGCTTACACTTCAACCAAATATCATAAAATGCGTTAGATAGCTGACATTCAGTACTATCGAATACAAGTATGGTCATTTATTAGTACACGTAAACAATACTAAAAACGACATCTGTTGAGAAAGGGCGGAGTCATATTCACACACCCAATAAATGATTCTTAGCCATTTTTAATGAAAATATATTATATGGAGCCATTTCCGGGGTAATAGCTTTGGATACCTTTATAGCACACGTTTTTATGATTCTTGCTATAAAATTGAGTATTTCTTTTATAAATACAATTTCCATTAAAATAAACTAGAGTTTTCAATTAATAGGTTCCATACCTCGATAGTTCTTTTTTTTTTTTTAATTTCATCTTTTCATGTCTGAAGTAGGTATATTTATGTACTATACAAACAAACAACGTTAACACACTCATACCTCTGCACTAGGATTCCCTGTGTCGCAGATGGCATGGACACAGAAACACAAGAAAAACACCCAAAAGCCGAGAACAAACTTCATGCTCACCACACAAAGTGTGTCCCGGCCAGGAATCGAACCCGGGACCCCTCGCTTCGAAGGCAGGGCTACTACCAACTAAGCCACGGAGTTTATGTATTTATCTCTGTAGATACTATTTTTGATAATAATTTTGCCTAATACATTGTTCTGCTTATGGATTTGGAACTCCCGCCTCATATTAAAATCTTTCATAACAACTATTTCGTCCTTTTTAAGATGCTATCATCATTTCAATCACCCTTCGCACATATATCCTCTATCAAATCGCGAGCGAGTGAATACGCACTTGACATATATTCGTTTTTGTCATTTTATGTACGAAGAAACATTATACATATCGATAAATCCTCAGTCCAAAACCAAATATATAAACATTTTAGTTATGAGAATAAGTTTTATGCTGATTATATCGACCGTAGCAATTGACAAAGTCGTATGTAAAAAATCAATATATCCCCGCAGCTATCGTCGCAATGTACCGCGACAATATTAATCGTGCACACTGAACACATACTACTTTTTCCACTTGGAAAAACAAAGATGATTAATTTCAGGAATTTAACAATTAGCGGGGCATTTATAATCTTATTCTAAGACCTTCAATGCAATAAAATAAAAATCGCAAAAATGTAGATCCGACAATGTTAATTGCTACGATGGATATGTCTACTCCTGGAAATACTAGCAGAACTAGTGTATAGCGAGATCGAATGGAATTTAATCTATCACGGGAACGCATCCGATTTGATAGATGTTAGGTACATGTATTCGAATATTTGGTTCGCGGAAAGTTTTCTCACGGTGTTATATAACTAAAACGTAGTATTGCGCACCTATTAATCTACCGCCAAGCAGTGATATACTGGTTATGCTGTTCTGGTGGAAGGGTGTGGGTGTCGGTGAAATCACAGGTGCAAGAGACGTAACAACACCCGTTTCGGGTGATAGGCACAATGGAGTGCGACTTAGGTCCTCTCATACTTCAGTCGGGAAGACCTAGGTCGTATTTTTGTTGTTATAGGCGTAGGTGACTACTTAAATAGTATAAAAATAAATAAATATAAAAACGTACAACCTTCGGAATAAAACTCATGTCATTTAGAAGAAACTGAAATTAGTTCTAAACGATTCCGTTCTAAATAAGACTAATAAGTTATTTAAATATGTATATTATATACCTATATGAATAAAAAGAAGTTTTAGTAGTCCTGTTATCGTTGAAGCCAAATTCTAGATGATGTACTGCAAAATTAGTACCATTTTAATAAATTATGCTGTGGTTTAAGACTTCTTTCCAACTCGTTGAAATAATTATTGGCATAGCTATTAGCCCCCCTTAATGGCAAATACAATATATCCTTGTTTTGACCAAGTCCCTAGTATCCATCGAATAACAAATCGAGATTCTGTCTTCTTTCTCAATTTTACTATCACAGCTACTCAAATTGAAACAACACAGGATAAACAACAAATATTTTATCGTGTGGTTAGAGTAGCTGTGCCTCCAGCACTGAAAAATCTAATATCACTCAACTCAAGGGGAAAACTCGACAATTGCACCTCATGAATTTTAACTAGGCATTTTCTTTGGGTGACTTATCTGAGGCAGCCCTATATTACTTGAAAACGCCTGAAATTTTATGTGGAGCAAAAAGAACTTTAACGCGTTGTCTCAACGAACTTAGTTTCCTAAGGCGCTACTGGGCGGGTAACTTCAAGTGTTGACAAGAGGAAAGGAGATGTCACACTTTGTAATAAGGTTCAATATAGGTTTTAAGTAACCCACAAATTCATACACATGATTAGAAAATGAATCTTCGTGACGCTCATACTATTGGCATATCTGTGTCTGGGATTACAATATAAAGGTAGAGATATGGCGTTTGTATGATAGAATGGAGTTGAGTAATGAGTGAAATGGTTATGTAGAGAAACGTTATTGAAGATTCAAATATAATTTACCGTTGGCTGAAAATCACCAGTAGGTACTTAGGTACATAAATGCATAAAGATTTTTTGATGACCTTGACTAAGCTACGTTTACGTGTATCTACTAACTACTTTTCTTCAACAGAGTGCTACATAAAAAAATCATTCAGGTATAATTTTTTTGAGCAATAAACGATTTGTATCTTTTTATTTGTAATAAAGGAAAATTACTTGCAAAAGTTAGTTTATTAAACACACTTCAATTGTATATTTTATTAAGATTATGAGGGAATGTTTGTTTTATGTAGGTGTCTGTGACCATGTTATTCCAACAAGTCAGAAGTTCAATAAAGTAAGTGAAGTCATTCTTCCTATAATAAGGTTATTTAAGAAAAATTTTATGGCACTATCTGTTTTTAAAACAGCTAATCGCTTAATTAATCATTAAATCAAAAGATTATCATAGATAAAAGTATGATTTTGCATGTGTTTGGTTGTTTTTTTTTTTAATTCTATAACCAGGGCGTAAAGCATCCCACGCGAGTACTTACGTAAGTTTTTAGGCGCGAGTAACTAAGAGTTAAATCAACAAAATGCCATACAACTTGTATTACTTCACTCCAATTGTTCTAGAACTTTCAACGGTACCGCATACAATTTAGCAACCACGTAACTTTAGAACACTATTACTATGCGGTGTGGCGGCGTTTAATTTTCATTCTCCTTACCAGCGGAGTGTAAGAGACAAGCCAGCAACTTACCAAGTGTGAAATTAATATAAGACTCGCTCGAAACTTGAAACTTCGTCAGCATAATATTGAACGTCCAACAACTGGGGTAACAATAACTATTGAATGTGTGAGCGAAGATAAAGCATTAAGAGACTACTACGCAAAATTGCTCATACCAGAGGTTTACTGTTTAAAGATTATGAGAGGTCCAGTTACTCGCGCCCGTAGTGAGTCCCTGGGTGGTGTTAAAGGAGCAACAAAAAGTAGCAGTAAGTCTTGTGCCAAGTTCGCCTGGAGAAGTACTGCCTCCCAGTAATTCGATGCCAAGCAGTAGTATATTCGCATTGTGTTAGGTAAGATACACAGTACACATAAAAAAGACAAACCAATACCACACATATATTCAAATCCCGAGTGAAAAACTTTTATTTAAATAAGTGATTATTTATCTTTTATTTTATTTTACCGTACATAAGAAAAAAATAGTATGAAAATTAGACGGCTCCGTGGCTTAGTTGGTGGTAGCCCTGCCTTCGAAGCGAGGGGTTCCGGGTTCGATTCCCGGCCGGGGCATACTTTGTGTGGTGAGCATGAAGTTTGTTCTCGGGTCTTGGGTGTTTGTCTTGTGTTTCTGTGTTTGTCCATGCCATCTGCGACACAGGGAATCCTAGTGCAGAGGTATGAGTGTGTAAACGTTTTCTTTTCTTTTCTTTTCTTTCTATACTATTTTTTTCTTATATTATGATTGTTTTTAATTCAGTCATTTATGTTTCATGAATGTTTATTTTTAAGGTTGATATGTTTTTCTTAAGTAGATGTTTGTATGTGCTTTTTGGTGCAACTCCTACCAGATTTTCATGTTCTAATATCTTATATCGCTATTGGCGATAAAACCATTGTAACCTCAATTATTATGTATATTTCTACCAAGGTGTACAAAAAAGAGCACTCATTCATTCGTTCACACATAATAAAACAATTGATAAATATAATTCTCGCTAAAGATTACTCACATTTATAAAGATCAACATTGTTATGGCAATCCATCTCCAGTAATTTATTGGTTGCTTATACGGTTTAACTCAAAATGTTTTAATTTTTGTTTTCATTCGCAATTTCTCACCTATTTAGCCGTCAACTTTTCGATAATTACAAAATATCAGACCCAGAAATAACTCAACAACAAATTCACGTAAGACTTTCAAGAGACGCCAAAACAAGGAAAGTTATGTAATTATATTCAAAAAGAAAATTATTATGCTCAACGAGTCATTGTACTACATTTTCAAGTGTTCTTCGCGTAACAATAAATGAGCACCTTGTAAGGAGACAAGGGGTCGTATTCTTACAAAATATACCCCCACGAGTCATCCCTTGGTCGACATTTTTTCTTTTAAAAAACGTTTTTCTTTACACTCTCATACAACTAGGATTTCCTGTGCCACAGATGGCATGGAAAAACACAGAAACACAAGAAAAACACCCAAGACCCGAGAACAAACTACATGCTTACCACACAGTGTGCCCCGGCCGGGAATCGAACCCGGGATCCCTCGCTCCGAAGGCAGGGCTACTACCAACTAAGTCACGGGGTCGTCACTTACAGCCTTACCTACTGGAGCCCTAATATATATAAGGGTTGTTGTAATTGTTCGTGTCCGCAGATGAGAACTCAAAGTCAAAAATACTTTATTTCCATTGAATTCTTTAGAAATTACTTGAAACGTCACTTTTTTTAATTACATATGTATCCTACAATATCATGTGTTCTTATTACTAACTGCACTTGTTTAAATTCTATCAAACTCCTAGATGGTGCCAAAGGAGCAACTAAAAGTAGCAGTAGAATTTGTGCCAAGTTCGTCCGAAGAAGTACTGCCTCCTGGTAATCTGCCCAGCAGTGCACTCGTATTGCTGTATTTCGGTAGAAGGTTGTGAGTGCCGGTGAAATCACAAAGACGTAACATCCCCATCTCAGGTGACGGGCGCAACGGGGTGTGACTTAAGCCTTTTCATTCTTCGGTCGGGGAGGACATTAGGAATTAAGGTTTCCGATATTTTTTATCAATTTCAAAGTAAAGATTTTTGAATTATTTTTTGGTTTGATGTAAAACATAACACACACAACTTTTCGAGATATTTTACTGAGAATCGACCCATAAAATAATTATAGCAAAGACAACAAGATCTCAACAGCTTTCAAGAATCTCTAAAGATAACTCATAAATTTAACTTAAAACATAGACGGATAAAAAATAGCAGGTTTTTAATTAACGATCGACACACAAACACAAATATCTAAAACTCGAGGACAGATTTTATTATCTACCACGTGAAGTGAAATTACCTCGTTCGAATGAGTTATTCGAAGGCATTACGCAAAAAAAATCACGATTATCAATTCAACTAATATTTTTAAAATCATACCTATACAGAATGTAGGTTATTAGGTGTTACTATGTGTTTTGATAAAATGATCTGAATAGGGTAATAAATATACCTGAGAGCTAAATTCTAATCACTCACAATTCCGTGCATCGTCTTTCCATCTGTGTACAACCAGAGGATCATTTGAAATACCTATTTCTTCGCCAATTTTATCGTAAACCGTTTGTGATGATTATTTATTTTTTATTTTAATAAGATGTACGTACGTCTCACGTGTGCCCTTTAATATTTCACCTGCAAGAGCGATACCGAGATCCGGCTGCAATATTACTAGTTTCATCTATTTTTGTGTATAAACTATGAATGGGGAAACATAATGTATATTTTCGTCGAGTTTCCTATCAAAAAGTGCATTAGTATTTTTTATTAAAATATATTATTGAATAATCAAAAAAGATAATATTCCTTCACTTGTTTTTCAAATAAATTATAATTCATTACACAGCAATATATGTAAAAAACGCAGCTTTGGACTTGAAGAGGTTCCAGCCAACAGCAATCCAAATTTTTCAACTTCTTTATATATATTGCTGTGAAGTGGAAAACCATTCATTTGAAAAACAACTGAACGAATTTTTTTCAAATATTATTTTCAATAAAAATAAGCAGCCACTTTTTTACGGGGCACCTCGGCAGAAATATGATCCTCCATTAATAATTATTTATAAAAGAGATTTCCATTAAAAAACTCGATGAAAGTAGTAATCTTCCAGCTAGATCTCGGGCTAATGAGAGTGAATATATTGAAGTTGGATTAAACGATTTTCTTTCCAATTTTGGTCCGAAACGATATTGGTTTGTAACCATATAAATGACAGATATACCTATTAAATACTGACTTATGAGACCATGTTCATCTCATTAGTCAGTATTTAATATATCTGTCATTTATATGGTTTCAAACCGTCTATTCAATTTGCAGGTCAGCGGTAAAAGATTTTTAAACTTTGACAAAAAATCACAAAAAGAGCTTACGCGTATCGTCCGAAGACAGAAGGCTATTAACTTTTTGCGTTAATAACCAACTGACGAACTTATCTCGTTAAATGCACCGAGAGTTTGCAAAGACAAGAGCCTAAGTTTAAACTCAGCCACCAGATTGAAAAGACCTGCGGGAAGTAATAACACGGGCCTACGTCCGCGAAAAGTTACGTAGGAGACGGCTCCGCGGAAACTGGCTGATGAACTAACTCATTGCAATTTGAGGTGCTTTATCATATTTGTCTTTGTTTAAATGGAGAAAATCAAGTGAAGATTTACTACGAAATTGTATTCTTTTTAGGTATCGCAATTATGGCGCGGGGCTGAACCGTTTGTTGCGCTTTTTGACGTGAATACATCTTTAATTTTGTTTTTTATATTGGAAAGTAATTCAGAAAACTAAGGATCAACGGACGGACGTTGGGCATCGCTTGATAGGGTTTTTTTTATTACTCGTAACGTAAACGTATTCACGTAAAACACACGATCATGTCCACGACACAACAATACCCCATTTATTGTTTTTTTTTTTGTATCGATAGTGGCGGGACTAGGTACAGGTCCACCGGATGTTAAGTGGCTACCTCCAACCACAACTGCAGAAATTCAACTTAGTCCTTCCCGACCGTAGTATGAGAAAAGTCGCACCCCGCTGCGCCCGTCATCCCAGACGGTAATGTTACGTTATTTCACCGGCACCCACACCCTTCCACGGAAACACAGCATTGCGAGTGCACCACTACTGGGCCAAGATTACCAAGTGTGTAGTCAGTGCTTCTCCAGGCGATATCTTAATACAGCTGCTCCTTTGGCACCACCCAGGGGGTACGTGTAGAGATTTAAAGGGTACTCATATACGGATCTGAACAACTGGTAACAAGTGCCCCTGGTACAACACTCCATATAAATTATAAATTTCAATTTAATTTATTAATATTTTTAGCATATCATATAATGCACATGAATGTCAAGGAATTGAATAAACAAAATTAAGCTAATTATAAATTCGAAAGTTTGTCGGTACATATGTTTGTTATTCCGTTACGCCTCAATGGCTTGCTCAACGGGTTTGTAAAAATGTGCTCTAAAAGTAGCTCATACCTTGGATTAACACATAAGCTAGTTTTACCCAGAAAAAAGGGAAGGAATGTCGATGGGTTTTTAGTCGGTAGACCGGTAACTGTAGTGATAATGAGCTTAAATTGCCACTACAGTTGCCGGAGAGTCCGACAGAAAAAAGTTTTACCCAGAAAAAGCGAAAAATTTTTTTGTGTCTTGCAAGGAACACAACTTGTGTCAGGTTTGGCCATCGTCTTATGTTGACTTTCTAACCGCGGGTCATAAATATTAAGAAATAAAATAAACTTCTATGATCTGAATCTCTCAGTCAAAAAATCAAACCCCGAGATTTTTCTTCATGTCACAAGTAGCTGACTAAAAAATTGAATACAGACTCCGTGCTTTGAAGGAATGAAATTTTGCCATTGATTCTATGGTGATTTCTATGGGACCATCTCGAAAGAATCAAAGAAAAAAATATATCTAAAATTATCTACAATGAAATTAAATTAAATTTCCTTTACACACTAAGGTCTGTCCAGGCTGAGATTCGAACCCAGGACCCCTCGCTTCAAAAGTAGGGTATCTACTAAGGTCTATCTACGGAGCTGTCAAATGGCAAAATATAAAACAAACATGGCCGAATCAAAAATATCGCCTTTTCTCGAAGCCTGTGAAAAGGAGGAAAAAGACAAGAGAAAAGAACAAAATAATTGTTTCACAATATTCATTATCTTTAATTTGCAATCTTGTGTAATTGGTGATAAGAAGGCAAATCATTATCATAAATAATTAAATAATCCATCCAAAATGTGGCAATTAATTTGGTTATGAACTTTATTGCCCTCCTTGAGAGGTAATTTTATTAGGTAGAGTTATCTCACTCATTTGCAAATTCTATAGCTTTAAAGGATCCATAGCCAAAAGTTAAAGGAAACTGATCTGAAGGAATTGAAAGAGGCTTTTAAGCGCGCATAGTGAAGCTTGCTTCGGAGTTCTGTGCAGATCTTAGTTAACTCTATGCCCGGGCAGTATTTGGACATGGGACCCTTTATTGGCTATAAAAAAAGTTCAAATTGTATTCTACAAACATCTCCGCACTTATTATTCTGATAGAAATTCAAAAAGCTATCTGTCTAAAACAGTCTTAATAAAGAAGACGCAATTTGTACTAACGAAACATTTTGCAAGCAAATATAGCTACAAAAATCATCACAACAATGGAATATGAAACAGAATGAAGCGAGCCGTAACAAATTTGTTTTCATTGTTCGTTTCATTTCGGGTTATAAAATGCGAGTAATTATATGAATCACGAACTAATTGACCCTGAGAGTATCTTACGATAAATCTCCTGGGTGAATTAATAGCAGCATCAATTTCATGGCCCCTGTTTTAATAAAACCAGTCACTGGTATTTATTATGGAAGATCAACTAGCATCTACAGTATTGTTATAATTTATTTGTTGTCGTCCTATTTCTTAGTCGAGTTTTGTAGCTCTTAAACGGGTGAACGAATTTGGGTGAGGTTTTTTTACTAGAAGTGGTTATATCAAAATCGGTTCGGTGTCCAGATCATCAGCTCATTACTATTTCACCGAGTTGGGGTACTTTTAATTTTCGTAAAATGAACTTGTTGTTTTAAAAAAAAACGCTTAGAGACCACTGAACACAGATCACAAGACAAACACGATCTGAGAACAAACTTCATGCTCACTTAAAGTACGGTCGAGTATCAAACCAGGAATTCCTCGCTTCGAAGGCTACTAAGCTGCGATTCCGTCAAATAATTTTGTTTCTTTTATACAACTTTTAAGTTACTTTTTTTTTAATTGGTAATTTTTATTTTGCCCGACAAATGTATGAAAAAAACCACCCACCCTCAAATTATTAATTTAATAACAAGCGCCAACAAAATCCCCCTTGACCTCGCTTAGAAGGCAGGAATGGTACCAAATTAGCCACGGAGCCACAAAAGCTCTCACAAAAGGTGGTTCTGGGGTGGTAATCAAACCCACGAGCGATCACAAAGCGGAGAGGGCAGACAGAGACAATAAACCAAATTAATACCAAACCAGCTTTTAGTAAAACTTTGTAAATGTTAATGGATGATTTTAAAATCATGAATGAAACAATGATTTGATTCCAAGCCAGAACCAGTTAATCGGTGAGTAACGTTAAACAAAGTTTCTTAAACGAAATTTCGTGTAATATTATGTACAATCGTCAGCGCTGGGGTTTGCGGAAGGCCTCGGAAATTTTTTAATCTCGTCTTTCTCCGCTTGCAAAGTTTGAGTAAAACGTCTCAACAGTTCTATGTTGACTTAGCGGACTAACTACGGATAGGCCGCTAGAAATCTTTCACCACATTCAATGAATGTTCAAGCCAGTGCATAGACGATAGTGCATACTAACTATAACGTAATCTGTGTCACGCTGCTGCATAGCTATCGTTTTGTTTTGAGAATATAAGAAGATAAAAACAATTTTATTAAATAAACAGCTACAAAGTTCAAGAGGTTTAATTGATTTTGGATCCCCTCATTAGTGCAATAAGAACCACTAACATTTGGGTGGCGCTGACCGGGTTTACACTGAACACACCGTTTACCTTTCTAAGTAAAAACTGTACTTAAAGACAGTTTTTATTTTACCGGCCCCACACTCAGCAATCTGGATTATGAGCACAAGCTCTGGATACGTAGTTCTGTTACTATAAAGTAAAAAAATATCTAATCGACAATCAACAAAACAAACAACGTTAACACACTCATACCTCTGCACTCCTAGTGTAGATGGTATGGTCAAACACAGAAACACAAGACAAATACCCACGACCCGGGAATAAACTTCATGCTCACCACATAAAGTGTGCCCCGGCCGGGAACCGCACCCCTCGCTTCAAAGGCAGGGCTACTACCAACTAAGCCACGGAGCCCGCTACTCTATCTACTAAATCCATAATATAATACTCGTAAATAAAAATTAATTGATGTGGGTTTGTCTCGCATACTTATTTTTGTGTTGTGTGTTTTTATATATTTTTTTTGATAAAAAGAAAAATTGGGTACCGAAAACTGAAAATTCGAATTTGGTACTTCTGTATGGGAATTTCCGCTTCAAAATAGTAGCAGCTTGTACCTTCTTGGCCAAAAGCGTGACTCACTATAACTACTAGCTGCTAGCTTGCTACTTGCAAGTCACTAAAAAAACATTCTAATTTTTCGGGATAAAAAGTATGTTTATCCGGGGTAAGCCGTTCAGCCGTTGAGGCGTAAAGTAGTAACAAACATAAATACAGACAATCTTTCGCATTTATAATATTAGTATATTTCCGCTTAATATGCCTACTTTGTATAAATTAGGCCTGAAACGAAAAAACTTCAACGATAACCAGCAAAACATCTTGTTAATATTTTAGTCGTGTGCTTTGAAGTTGGTCTTTTACTCCAATTTAATAAACTTCTACAGACCCCATGCTGAGTCCGATCGAAATTCCAGTTCTGTCACTGAGCCCTCTTGCGAAAAGTTCCCCTAAAACACGCTTTGTTGCCAAAAATAAAAAAATTTATTTTGGATTTTGTTTTGTATCATGATAGGGTTATGCTGACATGCCAGATTATTTTCTTTTCTGTATATAGACTAACATTTGGAACCAATTTTACCGGGTTTTTCTGTTTCCAATACATTCTCAATGTTTTGTAGCGGATAAAAGCTGATTTGTCGATTATAGGATGATTGTCTGGCCTCACAAATCAGTTGGTAGTTTTTCTGCCATGTACTCTGTAAACCATGGGTTCGATTCCCACCCGGGTTATGTAACCTTTTGTTTAATCAACCAAAATATTGTTGTGAATATTAATAATCACACATAAATTAAATTATGTTTGTGTTTGACGGCTCCGTGGCTTAGTTGGTAGTAGCCCTGCCTTCGAAGCGAGGGGTCCCGGGTTCGATTCCCGGCCGGGGCACACTTTGTGTGGTGAGCATGAAGTTTGTTCTCGGGTCTTGGGTGTTTGTCTTGTGTTTCTGTGTTCGTCCATGCCATCTGCGACACAGGGAATCCTAGTGCAGAGGTATGAGTGTGTTAACGTTGTTAACGTTGTTGTTTGTTGTCTGTACGTGTATGTGTAATTTTCTTGAATTTGTTTTATTGAAAAATAGCTATCTGGATTAACACATTAATAGTATTAAAAAACCTGAATAAATATTATAAAATGTTTTATATCAAGAATCAAGCTCCCATAGTACAAGTTATACTTAGATTACATAGCGCTGTATAACATTTTTATGAGTAATTTATTTATATATTCTTTAGTTATTAATTCATATCCGAAGTTCTTTGTGTTGAGTTCATCAAAGAAAGTGCAAGTACGCATGCAAATACCCATAATATTCGCTAGAATTTCTCATTTGATGTGATGATGATGTGAGCCATGATGTGGCTGGTGCTTTAATTATTTGAATGTATTATTAGATTTCTCGAAGCTTCCAGAAAAATAATAGTTTACTAGAACTAGTGAAAATGACGTTCAATTTATGCTCATTCTCAAATAATTTCGTATAAATGAGTGTTGATTTACATACGAGCCTCGGGAAACACTCAAGTCAAGAGGCTCGCGCAGAATTCAATACGAATACAATTCAGTTTTCGGAAATATCGTAAATTTGCGAACTCTGAATGGAGTCGATGAAAATTCAATAATGAATTCTTGATTGAAACTTAATGATGAATGTATTTGTACTTTATTATGTCCCGAATAACATTTTAATAGCATCAACCTGCTTTTGACAAGTGACAATGATGATAATTAGTTATTTTGAAGCGATATTAGCGAAGTTTACCGATCATTTAGGTTACTTTGAGGCCCATGTTGCTCGCGTAGCTGAGTACCCTCAGAATCCCTATACATGACCCCCAGGTGGTGCAATCGGTGTATTCCAAAGTAGCAGTAGAATTTGCCAAGTTCATCCGGAGAAGTACCTTATCTGCTGCCGAGCAGTAGTGGCGTAGGTGCGGGGACGAGCGCAACGCTATGCGACTTGGTTCTTATCTCACGTCGAGGACCTAAGTCAAGTTATTGTGTATTCTGGGCCGCGGTGAACACTGAACTCACAAAAAAGAGAAAATTAGCAACTCTCCACTTCTCCCCGCCGATAGTTGGATGGGTGTCCCCTATGGTAGATCAAATCCCATTCACTCTCAATTATCGAGAGTAGGGCGGTGTCCCTGCATTAAAAGGCTGATACGGAAGCTTAAGTTCATACCTAAGTGGTGCCCTTGGTTTGTTTTCTTACAAATTTTGTTTTAAGAGCGGAGAGCCATCCGCTCTCACTAACTAGCCCCCCCCAACTTTATGCGGGCTATTAGTGAGAGCGTAAGGCCATCAGCGGCCAACAACGTAAAGTCCTTTAAAAAAAGATTAGCTTCAATCACTTATATTCAATGACCAACCTAACTCCTCAACATCGAGTCACCCTATTCAATTCTGCACTTCCCCATCTCATTTCACTATCAAAGGCATCCTATATCCATTTTAAGGGTATAATACCTATTCCCGATATCCGTAACCTGATAGTTATAATTTATTGAATGACTTTTTAGACCCAAGGGGTAATTGATTGTATGAGTGAAGTTCAAGTTGACCTATGGATATTCCGTGCTATGGTTATAGGTAAACTGACCCTGATTATTTGAACAAATAAGGACTTGATTTAAGATTGATTAAAATTATTAAACTTAAGTTAGTTAAGCAAAATACCTACACAATTTTGTTTACTTGGATGTCATATTTTTCCAGTCATTTTGATTAAATAGCCAAACTAAAAAAAAAACCACCTCCTTTGAAAGGCGTTTAAAATTGAAGCTAAATTAGTAATAGAAAATTTATTGCCACCGAGTTCAAAGGAAAAAGTAATATAAACCCTCGAAAGGTTGTCTTGAATTTTAGTAACTGTACTGTTATCAACTGTTACTTTAAATAAATTCTTACTATACTAAGCTAGTTTATATAAATTATTCATATTGAGTAAAGCACTTTACAAGCCTTGGTCCGCAATGACTATTGCTGTCTATGCTATAAAGACCTTTAGTTTCAGCCTTTATTCCAGCTTGTCTAGGGGTACTCATAGGGACTCTGAGGGTTCACCTATAGACGCGAGCAACTAGACCCTTGATACTTATAATAAACGCACCCTTATTCTTTGAAAAGCTAACACAGTTTTTGCCAACGTTGGGAATTACAGTCCAGTCCTCGCCAACAAAACCAAACGAATGCCTGACCCTTAATTAAGGTAAATTATAATAATAACCGATCTGCTGATCCTTTATCGCACGTGTGCAGAAGGTCACATTTGCCGGTCGCCAATGAGTTATTGCGGGTAGTTTTATTAGTGTCGTATAGTGTATGTGTTTTATTAAGGTCAAAGGTCACAGTAGAGTTTTTTTTTAATAATAAATACAAGGTGCGCTCCGTTGTACACGCGGTTAAATATTCAACATGAGACGATGGGAAAAGAACTGAATTTCGGGATAAAAAGGAGCATGTGTTAATCCAGGGTATTAGCTATAATACATACATAAAAAAATCATGCCCCGTAGGCTAAAGCAGAACCTCAATAGGCCACTTTTCTTCACAAAGCATTTCCTTTGGTAAATCCCTTGATAAGATAAGACAAAACTTATAGTACTGATACTTACCTAAGTTACATAAATTATGGATTCTAAGTTACATTACTGACTTACATAAGTTTTGGATTGTTTGCAAAATATTTTTAAATTTAGTTTCAAATATTTACCCTCCAGACAAATGACCGAAACTTGTTAAATTTCCAGTTCTCATTTATATTCTTTACATTTTAAATTATTTTATTTAAATCTGGTTTCAGAATACAATGGAAAGAAAATAGAAATATGGTTTTATTAAAATCTAGGACGGTGCGTAGGAACAAAATACCTAATATTTAATATATTTTACTGGTTTTAAATTTACGTAAATGTTTTTGAAGAAATACTTTCGAAGAATTGTTATTTCATTGGGATCCATTTTATTTTTATATGCCAAAATCTGAACATATTCAAACCCTTGCACTAATACCCGATTCACACAAATACCCGAAAACAAACTTTATGCTTATAGTAGCATAGTAATTATGTCAGAAGGAACCTAACCAAGAACTTATATAATAACCGGCATAATACTATGAGATGCAATAAAATACTGAATACATAAAAAGGCTTTTTTTTAATCATGATGTACCTATTTTCTTGAGCTGTAGTTTAATTTATACTTTACCAGAAAATGCCTACCTGTAAATGTTCCTACTATAGGGATATAACTGAATTTGAACCCAATAAGGTAATCATTCTAATTTACATACATTCAAAGTATATCATTTTGAAAACAGGTAAGCGTTGTTGATTAAATTATCTTGGAGATTCAATCCTAGCCACAGATAATATAGGCAGCACTTAGGTCTCTTTTATAAAGCGATAACCAGAGAAAGTCATCCGTTTGTCTTAAAAAAAATGGCCAAGTGCGAGTTGGACTCGCGCTCGAAGGGTTCCGTACTATTATCTATTTATCTTACGCAAATTACCTTCGTAATGTATACTTATTTTATTAGACATAGCTCAAAGTTAACTTTCGCTTAACTGTCGACTGTATATAGCGTATCAAGTGTTAATAATTTTAAATTAAATATTTTGTAAATATTTTAACTGTCATCGTTACTAAGACCGAGAAAAAAATATAAAAAAAAATAAGTTTATTGTATGGGACATTACCTTAAGACCTTAAACATCAATTTTATTTTAATTTAATTATTTATTTTTAAAGTGAATAATATAACTCAATATTCTGTGAATATTTCAAGCGTTTGTTGTTATCAATATCCAGCAAAAACGAATAAAAAATAAAAATCACATTTTTGTATGAGAGCCCCGTGAAATATTTATTTTATTCTGTTTATTTATTTTATTCTGTTTTTTAGTATATATATAATAGCGGCATCATAAATACATCATCTTTGAAAATTTCAACTCTCTAACTGTCACGGTTCATGAGTGCCAGACGGACAGACAGAGAGATAGACAGACAGACGGACAGCGGAGTCTTAGTAATAGGGTCCCGTTTTTACCTTTATGTATGTTTGTTTCAGAATATACATAACAATTACTAATAATGTTATAATTCTAAGACACATTAAGTATATTAGTAAGTACCTACTTAACCAAGAACAGTTGCCTGAGACGAAGCGCATCGCCAATAAACTGTTTCACAGTTTAGCGAATTATAATTTTTGTTAATACTAAGCATATAAGTTTATATTAATAAATAAAAAAAAAAAACAGAAGTATGTAGATATCCAGTGCAATAGGTTCCATTAGCTGCGACTAGCATCCTTCACCCAATATTTAGTTCTGTAGAAAGGACCCAGCTGTTTATGTAAGGCGTATGTAAGCCAATTGCGCCCTCGTGGGAAATTACTAGGAGTCTCAAGTATCGCGCTTAGCGGCCTTTGTAGTGAATCAGGAGGTACGCACGTTCTGGTTAATATATTGTATCTAACAAATTCATTGTTTTGTTACTTGTTATAAAACAATGTAGTTCCTAGTGCTACAGAGTGATGGCTCCGTGGCTTAGTTGGAATGCCAGTTATAGTAGCCGTGCCTTCGAAGCAAAGGTCCTAGGTTCGATTCCCGGCCAGGACACACTTTGTATGGTGAGCATGAAGTTTATTCTCGGGACTTGGGTGTCTGTCTTTAGGTTCTGTGTTTGACCATGCCATCTGCAGTGGTATGACTGTATAAACATTTATTATTGTTATTGAAGTGACGACTTCGCAATAAAATTGGTTAGTGATCTTCAAAGCGAAAGTTCCGGGTTTGATCCCAGTCCGGGGTAAGTTTTGTGCGATCATAGCAAAGTTTGCCTGTTTGAGCTGTGTGAATATCACACAAGGAATCCTCGAAAAACTATACTTACTGCCTTTTTTTTGTTGACGTAATAGAATTTGCTACAAATACGCCGGTTGCCGTGGTGGAAACATCCCTAAATAAACCTCTCTGGTGGCCGATCTCTGCGCAATCGAAGATTTCTGGGCTTCCAAAAGTAACTTCATCAGAGATCTTCTCACACGGTGCCATGGTTACGCTTGGAAGAGGGATTTTTCCCGATACAACTAAGTACCAGGGACAATGCTACTACTTGACAGTGTGACACAAAACGCGTTCATTCAGTCGCCAAGCAATCGTTGCCTGCCACCGCTTGTCCTGAGGAGATCACCTCTTTTTTTTGGACTTTTACCCGAACCCCGACGGTGACCGACCTCTGCGCATTCCCAGATCTCTAGGCTCTCCAAAAGGAACTTCACCAGAGATACTCTTGCACGTTGCCCATTCCCTCCCCTGGGAACGGGCCTCACAGCATTGGAGTCAGGGAAGACAAAGAGTCAAGAGTCGGGCAGCTTTCCCTGGTATACTTGGTGAGCAACCCGGCCCTAGCGTCTCCGACCGGGATTGGACCCTTTACACTCAAGAACAGCTGGACCGTTTTTCATGGTTTTTGATTTGTTGTATTTGTCTCCGTCCCGAATAACAATTAAAAATACTGGGAAATTGAAAAAATTAAATAAATTACCACGGGAACGGGAACTATGCGGGTGAAACCGCAGGGCGCAGGTAGTAATAAAAATAAAAACTATAACAGGTGTTCCAACTGCTCACAGGAATTCAAAAAATCTCTAAAACTGTTTTAATTCCCTTGAAATAAATGAATGAAGGTATTATACCAAAAATATCGTTTTTCATCAAACCCCAGAGATTCGCACTAAATTACCAACCCTATACATATTCTATCCCTGTATGACCCAAGGGAAAATAGGGCCAGATATGAGGGCCAATATCTGGCAAAATCATCTAACTAGAAAAGTGCGCTCGAATATTAATAGCGACTATGCGAAGCCTAGGAATAAATAATAAAACAAATGTAGAACGGTAACTTGCATTAGTAGAAATTGTGTCAATTTCGTCCAGAGAAGTACTGCCTGCACACCTGGTAATCTGCTGCCAAGCAGTGGTTCATAGTTCTGCTGAAAGACCGTGGACGCTGGTGAAATCAAAGGCGTATGAGACGTTACATCCCTGTCTCGGGTAACGGGTGCAACGGTATGCGAAATAGGTTTCCTCATACTTGGGTAGAGAAGGACCTAAGCCATATTGCTGTTGTTATGAATGAATTCAACCACTTAACACCAGGTACGCCGTTAGCTCGTTCTTTCATTTTCATTGTATGATAAAAAACTTCCTTTGTTGTTTGCCCGTAAGTACTTCTAAGGGTACCCTCAAGAGTCCCTCCCTATACGTATCCCCTGGCGGTACTAAAGGACCAAACCTGGATTAGTAGTAGAACCTGTGCCAAGTGGCCAGAGTAAAACTGCTACTAAAGTTGGTAATCCAACACCAAGCATTTGTATTGCTGTATTCCGTTGGAGCGGTATAGATGCCCTGGTCTCCCTGGTCTCAAAAAGACGGATTCAATGTGATGCATTTGTGTCTTCTCACACTTCGGTACGGGAGGACCTGGGAAGCATTCCTGTTGTCGGCCACGGTAACCATTTAACACGAGGTGGAACGCCAGTGATTTGTGATACATTGGTATTATTAAAGATACTTCTTAAACGGGCTTATGCTAAACGGGCATATCCTTACCTACTCAACTCGTAAAGTTACTTCCTCATCGACACAAGCCAAGACTTTGGCCTCTTCAAGGGTTGACCAGACTATGGGCAATATTACGTACTGGATCGCCTCTGGTTGGGAGTTTCCATTCTACTCGTTATTGTTAATTCTTACGCCGAAGGTACGAAGTTGGAAACAAGAACAATAAATTTAGTTATTTATTGGGTTTGGGTGGTGTTTAGTGGCATAGAAAGTGGCGGATAAAACGAGTAGTGTATAGAGATCCTTGCAGCTATAGTGCTAAGTGAACTATTAAATTATTTCAGTTATAAGCGTATTATTAATTCAGGTATGTATTGTATATTATAAGTTTTACAGACTTCAGGACAGGTAAGGCTGAAGACATGAAGATTTACCACGCAATTTTATTGCATTTGTTTTGCTCTTGTTATTTACGTATTTTGTATTTAGTAGAATAAACAACTTTATATATCGTCTATCTAATCTTTGTCTTTTGACTCCCGGTCAAATGAATTCACCACGTGCACCAATGAGTTTTTCCACCAGAAAAATTTATGTGCGCAATACCACGTTCTAGAAAAGATGACGGAAAACATCGTGAGGAAACCGGCATGTCTTAGAACCATAAATTCGAAGACATGTGACATCTACCAATCCGGATTGGGCTCCCGTGGTAGATCAAAGCCCATTCACTCTCAATTATCGAGAGTAGGCCGGTGTCCCTGCAGTGGGAACATTAAAGGCTGGTACGAAACCTTACATTAATTTAATTTCAATCGAAAATACCGAATCACTCTTGCTTCCAAACTAATATTCTTAAATTCAGGATCTATCAATTACTTTGTGATATCACTAATGAATGATTGAATTTTCAGGGTGGCTTTTTGTATTAATGCTAATGATGATGGATTTATGGAAAATGGTTCGCAGACTTTTTTAAGAAATCGATGATCAACCCGAAATATATCTTCAATGGCTATTGATTTTATTATCATTATATATTTACTAACACTTTATTGCTTACCTAATATAAATTTCAACACAATTTAAAATATAAATTCAAGTAACACAATGACACATAGCGTGATATCTTTAATCATCCAATGGACTTAAATTTTAAAATCGAACATTAAGACTGCAATACTCTGTATCCTAAATATCCTATAAATCTCTGTTTAAGGCTGTTAGGGGTTAAACTATTCCATTTCATTTCTATGGGATCACTTTTGAGGTACCCACTATCAAATATCGTGTAACAAAAATACAAAAAACATACAGCTGCATTGGAGGCTGTATGTTTTGGAGAAAGGCCAACATGCCCCTAAAAGTAAATCTAAAGGAAAACAGAATACTTTAATTAAGTAAGTATGAAATAAGTAGGCAATTTAATATTCAACCTGAAATATATTGTTATAGGCACACAGTAAATTTTATTTAAAATACACAAAAATTTTCATTTATGTCCTTCCTTTTCACATGAAACAAACAATTTTATTTTAAACTTGTGATAAAGTGCCACTTCATTGCCAAAATAATCCAATTGGTTAATGTGCCAAAAATGCAAGCAAGAAGTGCATGTAATTTATGTTGAAATGCCACCGCTATTATATTAACGTTGTGACGTTTTGAACTTGGCAATTCATGAAAAATGTTACCAGTTTAAATAAATATCTCATATCTAGTATATAAATTTATTTGCCATGCGTTAGTCTCGCAAAAACTTTCGGCTGGAGCAATTTCAGAATTATTCTTTATTTTTTTCGCTTTAGTACCAAATGTGGTTTAGAACAAGTAACTAATTTCAAAATCAAAAAGAACCGATTTCAATACTTTTATCCTGTATTTCTCGCCTTCAAGAGGTACACTCTACCATTTTAAAAAAGGAACATTCTAATTGGTGTACAACGGGCAAAGAAAAAGTCACTGGAAACCAAAATACTATTTCGTTTCTTGGCTGACATATTTTTCCCGCATTCCTTTCAAATAAAAAAAAATCCAAATAAATGACGAAGCACTGAAGTAGCAAAAAAAATACAACCGGATTTATAAAATCTGTGATTTTGTATGGGAATTCGCACTTCGAAATTTTAGATGGTATATTTAACCAAAGGTATCTTATAAAAATAAAATGATGTTTGTTGGTAAGCATCACTCAAAAAAGAAACCATCAACCAGACCAATATCTTAAATCAATACATATATAATATAATAGTAAATAAATAGTTAATATTAAACGCTTAACACACTCGCACTAGGCTTCCCTGTGGCACATATGGCATGGAAAAACATAGAAACCACACAATACCCAAGACCCGAGAACAAACTTCTTGCTCACGTGTTTTCCGGCCGGGAATCGCACCCGAGACCCGCTTCCAAGGCAGGCTGACTACAAGCTGCGAGGATATCTCGATTAATTTGGTGTGGTCATCGGAAATATACGAATCACGCGATTTTTATTCATAAGTGCCCATTTGGATCGCAATAAAAGGACATGGCCATGGTTTCGACAGCACATCGATCTCATCTAATGTTGTTTTTAATGTGTGGATTGTTTCTGATACAGTCGTAAATCTGCTTCGATATGGCCGCTTTGGATTCGCTGGCAATACCAACATTTATTTTAAAATTGGATTTCGGGTAGGCCTTGCAACTCTGTTGGTTCCTCTGATTTATGTGCTGTTAGTTGCGAGCTCACTTCCCACCTAGGACAAGCATTTGTGACTAACATAGATGTTTGGGTGTTATTATGTATTAAATGTAAATAGTATTTATTCACAAAAATTTAATATAAATACATTTAATATCAGTAATCTGGTTACCATTGAGTGAAATGTTCATAAATATTTATTAATTTATTTACCTATATCATTCTCCAAAATATAAATTAGTAAAAAGAAGAATACGTCATTACATTACAACGTCAGCCTATCAATAAATCAGTCATTTCCAAAACCAGTTCTGAGCCTTTTTGTTAATCCGTTTGTTGTTGTTTCAGCTTAGAAATAGGCATGATGATAATGACTCGAAAAACTTGACACAAGTTCTATTGCAACAAAAGACTATGGAAAAGATTTTTGGGGGGTTCAGTGGCTCGCGTCTGTTAGTGAGAACCCTTTAATATACCTACACGTGCCCTGGGTGGTGCCAAAGGAGTAACTAGTAGTAAAAGTAACAGTAGAACTGGTGCCAAGTTCATCCGGACAAGTACTGCCTCCACACTTAGATTCTGGCGAAAATCTAAAGACAGAAATGTTCTACGTCCCCTATGAAATTAATATTCAAAAGAACCATCGAAAACTATTATCTTCACCATTCTGTATCGCTTCCAAAGATCTTTCCATAACAAACCCCATTCTCTCGGTATGGTAATGGCAATAATTTTCAATTGGCACCCTCAAATAAGCCATACAGCATCCTTCATGAATAAAAATAGAATATTTATGCTTCAATGTTTTCAGTTTGCGAAAGGTTTTGTTTTATGATATTTAGGATTCCGTTGGTATTTTGGTAGTGGAAATAACCTTGATTATTAGCTGAATTATGAGTCGATTTATGAAGTTAAAAAAAGCATATCAAAATTCCATCTAGCCCCAAACTTGTATAATGAGAACTAGTTAAAATTAATAGAACAACTATAAAGATAACTGATAGATGACATTATAAAGTACTTTTTTAGTGTCACTAGCACTAGTGCACTCGTATTACTGTGTTCTGGAAGTGTACCGGTGATGCGCATGAGCAATAAAATCCCCGTTTCAGGTAACGGGCGCAACGGGATCCACGGGGTCTTCTTATACTTTGATCGGGGAGCACCCAAATCGTTTTGCTGTTCTTATGGGTGGAGGTAATCGCTTAACATCAGGTGGGTGTTCTGGTTGTCCTGTCAGTTTTGTTTCATAATAAAAGAACCGTCTACCACTTTTTATATAAACTCTCACTTGACGTTGCTTGTTATACAGAAAATGAGGCTATTTCTTTACATCGCCGATAATATTGTTTAAGGAAGCTACGAAATGAAAGGCTTTGAACGTTTTATGTCTATAATAAGTCATATTTTTGCGAGTATTTCAATTTTAGATTTTGTTCATGGATTTTATTGATCGTTTCGCTATAAAATTCAATTTATCTGGGATAAAAATCTTGGGATAGCCTCCCAATAAAACGATTGGTAATTCGAAGTGTTTATTATAAATATTCTTTTTTAGCATGTTATGTTTAAGTAATTATAATATTTTTTTTTACAAAAATGTTGGGGATAGAAGAAAGGGAGGTGTTTGCTCTGCAGTGTGATCAAATAAGCAAATAAAAACAAATTGATTTCAAAAATTTTTAAATTTCCAAGATCGATAAACAAAATTTATACTCATCACACAAAGCCCCGCCCGGGAATCGAACCCGGGTATTAAACAAATTACTTTCAAATTGAACCATGTAAGAGGAAACAAATATAATTATTTGTACCCTATCAGAGATACCCTGTCAAACTTGTAATACCCCTCTTTTCAGTTGGGGTTGAACAAGTATAGATAAATTTAAGCCTCGTATTCACTAGATGACAAGTCCCGCGACAGGGGTTGCCTGACTTTTAGAGAGATTTCGGGCAATTGCGGGCGGTCTTGTCTGAGCGAAAAGGCCACGCTTTTCAACCACGACTTTCATAGGAAGTTTATCAATTAGACTGTATTTTTATGTTTATTAACTCAGTGCTCCATCAACTGATTTAGAAAAACCTTGAAATGATATACTGTGAAATTGGTCCCATAGAAATTTCATCAAAATTGATTCGATAGTTTGCTTTTTAAATTATAATAACTGGATAAAATACGAGTATGTCATCCAATTGAAATTGCGTATTTTGCTTTTCCGAGACCGAGAGCGGGCAAGAAAAAAAAATTAAAATATTGACGTCTGTTTTTTTTTAATATTCATTCGATATTATTCATCCAAGAGTCGAGTCGAGCTACCGATTGCAACACTACCTCGATCGTTTAAACTGTTGTTCACTTATGCTCACAGAATGTACGCTATTCTGGGTTGGAATAGACATAATCATAACAAATAAGACTGGCTAAGACAGGAAAACTAACTGTAATTTGACATATTTTTATACATGTAATGTGCCTAAGCAGCTCCTGTGACCCGGGATATATGTGCAAACCATATTTGAGATCTAAAGGAATTATTAACTTTAAGTTTTATACCTGTGACTTTTGTCACACGATTCTTTTAGCGACAACGCCCAACTTTTTCCTACATTGCACGGTAAGTCATCCAATTCGGGTCAATTACCTAGTAATACGAAGCTCAATTCAACACTTGGAATCCTCTAAAATATTTTGCGTTTCTTCTAGAAAAAATTCCATTTGACTTATATTTTTCTCTTTCGCAAAATTGCCAAGTGCTCACAAATCTTCGCATTATGTGGGTGCAATTCATCACCCCATGTCATTTCCCTTAACTTTGAGATGACGTCATCAAAGGAGGCTTTATGTGGATGATGGAAGATTAATAAAAAGTGTGAATTTGACACCTTGAAAAGGTAAAAAATAAGAGGTTTTTACTCTGATAAGCGATACATTCATTCTTGATTAGAAAGGAACGAGTTTTGGTTTTGGTCGTATTATATTATAGTACGACCAAATTATAATGTATAATATTATAATGTTATACGACCAAAACTCGTCCATATTATATTAACCTATGACCCGGCTGATAGGTGAAATTAACGGGAACCAATTGAATAAAAGAAAACTTCTAATTATTATGATTATGAAAATTATTATTCAGATTATCGTGAAATTTACCATTATTTGTGAGTTTTTATTGAATCCCCATAAATCTTACCCGGGCTTCCCAAGGCTGCTTACGTACAAACCAACACTTTAAATGTTCAATTGTTTTTGTTGTTTATTTGTTCTCACTAATCAGAAATTGTATTTTAAGCACTCTACGTGTTAATTTTTTTTCTCCCACTACGTGTCTTACCAACGAGCGGGATAGTTATGAAACTATACAGTATATGTAGAGGTGAAAGCAAGAGAAGTTCCGATGCTTATTTATACGATACCTTGTAATCTGCATGTGTAATACGACGAGCTTGTAGGCATTTGTCAATCCTCGGTTAGCGATGCTCTCGCTACTGTTCCAGCCTCTAATGTTCCCACTGCAAGGACATCGGCCTACTCTCGATAATTGAGAGTGAATGGGCTTTGATCTACCATGGGAGCCCAATCCGGATTGGTAGATGTCACATGTCTTCGAATTTATGGTTCTAAGACATGCCGGTTTCCTCACGATTTTTTCCTTCACCGTTGTCGAGAACGTGGTACTGCGCACATAAATTTTTCAAGTGATAAAACTCATCGGTGCACTTGTGGGTTTGAAAGGGCAACCTTCAGATTGAAAGTCGGCGTTTATGCCCCTGAGCCACCACGCTCTTTTGCTCTCGCTAAGTTGAACTTTATTCTGACATATAGAGTTTCAATTTATTTGAATGTCCCAAGTAGGTTCCTGTAAATAGACGAACATCCACCTTTAACATGTTCGGGCAAACTTCCTTTGCACTAGTGGTTAAACCACTTGCAACTTTAGTTGATTAATTACTTACTCTCGAATTTACTAATCCAAGTTCCAGATGTCACGAAGCTGTTGGATGTCTAGATGTTGCAGATGTTGCGAAGTTCACGCATACGTTAAATTTAGCAACAGCGATTTACGATTTATTTGCACTTTACCAATTGGTTCAGTTTTACCAAAGTCTACCCAAATTCCAAACACTTAATCTTATCATTTCTAAGTATATAAATAACGAGTTTCGATGCCAGGGGTGCCGGGTTCGATGTCCGGCCGGGACACACTTTGTGTGACGAGTATGAAGTTTGTTCCCGGGTCTTAGGTGTTTGTCTTGTTTTTATTTATTTTTTGTCTTAGCAGTACTTTCATGTTTGTTGGTCATACTTCGGTATTACACTTACCACATTTGCTAACTAAAATGCTTCATAGTCCATCTTCAAGGAACGCACATGTAAGAACTTAGTTCGCACGTGAGCAAAGAACCAATGTTCTTTGCTCACGTTTTACAGATGAAAACGCTTTGGCAGGGTCTTCTTATAAGAAAATATATGGCAAAACGTTTTCTACCCATTTTACGCTGTCAAAAGTTAGTATCTTGTATACCTCTGCCTACAGCCGCACGATGTCTATGCAGACGCGTCTGTGCAAAGATATTTTCAGCACTGGAGTGAAGACATGTATGGGATATGGATTTTTTAGTCCTTGGTTTCTTTAAGTCGTATTAAGTATTGTTTTTATATATTGATATAATATTTTTTATATACAATATTTTTTGTGTTGTTATCAGAATAGTGTTCTCATCCCCGTCCCAGAGTGACGGGTGCAACGCTATCCGACTTAGGTCTTCTGAATCTTCGGTAGCAAAAAGCTGGAATAGTTTAGCTGTTATTTTTGAGTGACAGTAACCACTTGCCATCCCCTTACTTTTGCACATTTTTGGAGTGAAATAATTGTACGCTCTATTTATAAGAATTTATATTAAATTGATATTTTTACAAAGAAACCTAGGTCACATGGAAATCTTTACTTTTACATTTGATATTAACAGTTGACAAAGATTCAGATAAAAGATGTTATACATCGTAATCTAAAATTAAAAGTATACACATATTTACAGTATTTACAAACCCTATTTATATTTACAAATTGGGGGAAAATAATAGGAAATTTTATATAAATTACCAAAAAGTTGGATATTGTAAAAATTATTCACAGCCAGTATAAACAAAAAATCAGTTTAAAAACGCCGTTTCACAAGGTCGTGTCTAAAGTTAAACATGTTGTTGTGGGCATTTTTTTTTCATATTTAGTTTTTTTAATTTGTTTTTGTAGGTATTAATATATCAATATGTCTCCTGCTATTCACATGAATACCTAAAACAATAAGTACAGAAAACAAAATGTAAGATTAAAAAACCTCTAGAATTTTTATTGCACAATGCATATTTTATTGCGTATTAATCACAGTTTTACACTAGATTTTACCTATCATAATTCATAACAATACAGACAAGGGATGTCTAAGACTACAAAATACCATGTCTAACTGAGACCATAAAATTAATCCCACAATTTATGCATGTTTAACTTTAGAGAACGCCATTAAACACGGCCTAAGTCTTTATGATTGTGTATTCACATGCTCCAGCATTTCCGGCAACACATTATAAGCGACCATATTACCGAAACCTTTGGGTTCCTTTTTCGTCACAATCGCAACGATTTCTTCCTCAGGAGGTGGTGGCGGGAACTCCGCACTAAGATCGATCTCCGTTGTCATATTATCATCTACACTATTATCAATTTCAATCTTACGTTCTACTGAATTGTCCTCCATAATACTATACAAGTTTTCACTTTTACCTTTGAACATTTGTCAAGAGTTTATGTAAAATGGATCGTTCAAATTCACTTCGTCGTTCACTGTGTTGCCTTTCTGCGACCACTCTTTTTGTTGATGCTTTATCCTGTAGATTATCTCGTCGTGTATCACACCGAAACACATTGCCGTCAAAGCTAATCCGGTCAGTGTGTATGCAGAGCAAAACCACAGGGTCGTTGAGTTGATAGTATAGTACCTAACACCGTTGATTGTCGTGTAGCTCATTCCAGGAACAATATTACCGAAACCAATGGTACTGAGCGCCATGAAGCAGAAGTAAAAACCATCTATGATACCCAAGTCATCCAGTTTGAAAAGGACTAATGCACCTATTACTATGTAAATAAAAATCGCCGCTAAACACAAGAACACAGGTGCTAAAATGCTTAGACCGTGCATAGATAGTTTTGAGTCGGTATCGGGCCAGCTGATGATGTCATCTTTAGCGGTACTGGTTGTAGGTCTCTCAGATATGGATAAGTCTTTCTGGCTATCAGGTTTTAAGACGTAACACTCTTCGGTTGGTGTTTTGCTAGTGTTGGCACTATTGATCATTTCTTCTTGCTGTCGTTTGAGTTTCATTCTTCTCTCTTTTTCTGCCATCCTCTTTTCGTCGTAGCAGCAATACCCGCAGTTTGAACAGAGGCAGCAGCAGAGTGCTCTGCTGAATACGCTCCTAGCCATTTTTGAGAGCAACGACCCTACACTTGATAAGTACACAAGTGTCAGTGGAATGCCAAATAAAGCGTACAGGATTGTAACGCCTTTTCCGAGCATTGTCCTTGGGGCGATGTTTCCATAACCTGCGAAAGAGAATTTCATTTATTTTGTGCCATTTTGTACTAAAATACTCTGGTAATAAACGAATGCGGTTTAGTAATTCAGTATGGCTGCTAACTGTAAAAACTTGCATAAATTACGGAACTTTTTATATCTTGAACAGTAAAGCTTTTTGCGCAGACTTTATTAGTACAAGTGCTAATTTATATGTGCTTCCAAGCAGTATTGTTTTTTGAAGGGGTCCAGTTGCTCGTGTCCATAGGTGAGAACCCTGTAGGATCCCTAGACGTACCCACTGGGTGGTACAAAAGGAGCAACTCTAAGTAGCTGTAGAACTTGTGCCACGTTCCTCCGGAGAAGTACTGCCTCCACGCCTGGTAATCTGCCGTCAAGCAGTGATGCATTCGTATTGCTGTGTTTCAGTGGAAAGGGTGTGGGCGCCGGTGAAATCACAGGTGTGTGAGTGCAAAAGTCCCCGTCTCGGGTGACGGTAATGCGACTACCCAGGTCAAATTTCTGTTGTTATGAGCGGAGGTAACCACTTACTTACGATCATGTGGGCCGTCGGATCGTGCTGACGCTTTAGTTACGAGTATAGTATAATATTATAATATCTGCGCTTTAGTAGTATAAAAAAATGCCTTGAAATTGTGTATAAAATTAAATTTTATCGGCAAAAAAATACGTGTACATAATTTATTAACTTTTGATGGCAATTCTAATAGTAAATGAAACCCTATTAGGTACTAAGCGTACAAAATTTTGTTCGTCTGTCCTACCTATTAATGGCTGTATATTTTATTTTACTGACTAAACGTCGTAAAGAGGCGCAATGTGTTGTTTATGGGCGACAGTAACCACTATAAAATACTATTTCACCACCTTAATCTCAAGTAAATTAATGGTCGTTAGTTTTTTTTTTGACGCGAATATCAAGAAAAGCAATAAGATACTTAAGGAGCTACATTCCCGCCTCATCCGAACGACTTAGTATTTCGGTTATCTGTGGGCCACGGTGACCACTTAACATCAGATGAGCCGTGACTGAACGTCACCATAATCGCAAAAAAAAAGCGTTACATATAAACTTTTCCCAAAAACCATAAGTCCTTATCAAACAGCATACATTTTTTATTTAAATAGATGTCACAACAAATTCTCACCTATTGTGGTTAAAACAGTCAGAGAGTAGAAAAATGCCAACGCCAAGTTCCACTCGTGCTCCTCATAATGATTACTATACTCGTTACTAAACTCTCCCAGCGCCATCTCCCGGTAGCTCACCCCGTACTGCGACGCCATTTCAGTAGTCACCCTCTGCACCAACTCGTTTTGGAATTTCAGAATTTCCTGCGCCGCCAGTCTTGTCCAATTTTCTCTATAAAGTATGTTTAGCGAGACTGTAATCTCCCAAATATTCTCCACGGCTTTACTTCGCGCGTCCCAAAAATAATTTGCGGACAAAGTCATGTTGCCGTTCTCGTAATCGTCATCTGACACTTTTTTATTCGTGTTGTTTGTTTCTTTGTGCCCTAATTTTTGCCTGTCGGGCAGTATTCGAGGCCTAGCGGGTACTTCCGCACCGCCCTCTATGGCTAGGAAAATGAACGAACCGAGGAAAGTGTATGCAAGCAAAACGGTGAATATCACAACATTTGTAAGTGAGCTGACAATGAATTGTTTTCTCCTATATTTAGTAGTTTTGAAACAAAAGCAGCAAACTACTTTTTGGCGCGATGTTTGCGCTCTCTTTCTGCTATTCGATATGGAGTCGACATCTTGGCATCTGTCCAAAGGGATCCCGCCATTTAATGAAGGCTTTGCCAACGTATACTGTTCGAAACGACTGATTGCTTCTTTATCCAGTACTACATGATCTATATCCATTTTGGGCTCCGTTGTTACGTTCTACCTTTTAGTGACGTCATTATCCTCGCGATGCTTGTATCTGAAACAATAAATATTGATGTGAGTGACGTAAATATCTCTGTACAGTTAAATGTAGTCATTTTTCAAAGTCTTCGGATGACGGAAATGGGAGACAAACGGAGTGCTTTTGTGGAGACAATGATTAATGATTGACTCATTCACGTTCAAGATAATATCCAGGAATTACTTAACATGCTGTTTAGATAAAAGGCAGACGTAACATTGTTGCTGGAATACTGACAGAGCCAAGTGAGTTTGGAACGGAATTTTATCTTATACAAGTGAGATGCGTAGGCAATACTTATTGACTAAAAGTTTATTTTAATAATTTTAAGTAAGCTAAGTTTTGTTGTAGTTTAACTTTATATTAATCCTAAACCTATCTAATAGTATAAATGCAAATGTGAGTTTGTTGGTGTGTTTGTTACGCTTTCACGCTTTAACTAATCATCTTATACTATCGATCATCATGAAATTTTGCATACACGTTGTCAGGATAAAAAATTGGTTAGTTATCATAGAGAACAAAATTATATTTTAATCTATTTTGCAAGTCGCAAAGCCGCAGGAAAAATCTATAATATTATAGTATATTTATTAACTATTCTCGATAATCTAATTATAAAAAATACACTCAGGTCCAATACCCGAAAGGCAATAAAATAAAAATAGCAGGTATTTTGAGTATAAGAATGTAAAATTGTAATATAGTATTCGACTTTGGCAGCTTTTTTAGACGACCATTTAACAATTTTGAAGAGACTTCATTAGAAATACGAAGTGTAAATTATTGGGTGTGTGAATATGACTCCGCCCTTTCTCAACAGATGTCGTTTTTAGTATTGTTTACGTGTACTAATAAATGACCATACTTGTATTCGATAGTACTGAATGTCAGCTATCTAACGCATTTTATGATATTTGGTTGAAGTGTAAGCAACAATTGTTTTCACCTTTTCGAAAATGTCGGTTTTTATTCCAAATAAACGTCATTTGCGGGAAGTGTTATTACATTATTTTATTGCGAAGAAAACTGCAGCGGAAACTTATCGTTTGCTTGTGGAGATTTATGGTGAGCATGCTCCGTCTAATACAACTTGCAAGGAATGGTTTCGACGATTTCAAAATAACGATTTTAGTACTGAGGATAAAGAACATGGAAAACCACCAAAAAAATTTGAAGATGCTGAATTGGAAGCATTATTGGCGGAAGATTCTTGCCAAACTCAATCAGAATTAGCTGCAGCATTAAATGTTGATCGTTCAACTGTTGCAAAGCGTTTACAAATGATGGGAATGATTCAAAAAGCCGGTTACTGGGTTCCACATGATTTAAAAGAAAGAGACATGGAACGTCGGAAAACCATTTGTGAAATGCTGCTTCAAAGACAGCAAAGAAAAGGATTTTTGCATCGGATAGTCACAGGAGACGAAAAATGGATACACTACGAAAATCCTAAACGCAAAAAAGCTTGGGTGAAACCAGGCGAACCAGGCCCATCACAGCCAAAAATAAATATTCACTGTGCCAAGGTCATGCTCTGTATTTGGTGGGATCAGAAAGGTATTGTATATTATGAGTTGCTCAAACCCTCTGAAACTATTAATGGAGAAGTTTACCGACGACAACTAATGCGTTTAAAGCGAGCCATAGAAGAAAAACGACCAGAATGGGTGAATAGACATAACAAATTAGTTCTTCAGCATGACAATGCCAAACCGCATACCGCAGAAGTCGTAAAAAGATATTTAGAGGGACAGGACTGGGAAGTGTTACCCCACCCGCCATATTCACCAGACATAGCTCCTTCGGATTACCACCTATTCCGGACGATGCAGACAGACCTTACTGGAGAAAAGTTTACTTCATGTGAAAGTATCAAAATTTGGATTGACAACTGGATAAGCTCAAAAGACCAGGACTTCTTCCAGCAAGGAATACGAAAACTACCTGAACGATGGGCGAAGGTTGTAGCTGCAGATGGAGCATACTTTCAATAATTTTTTTTTTTAATTTTGTAAGCGAACAAATGTGTTTTATTTTGACAAAAGGGGGCGGAGTCATATTCACACACCTATTATATGAGAAAATATTTTATAGATCTACAGGCTGTTCGGATAAAATGTGGTGAGAACATAATGACAAAAACAATAATGTACAAAGATTAAAAATATAATTTCTGCAGGTTATAAGTCCATACTTCTGAGTCCATACAATCCAGCAAATGGCTGATAATTATCATGATGCGTGTTTACAATAAGCGTATAACAAAGGTAATCGAGAAAATACCTCTGTAATACGCTTTTATTATTGAATGCTATTACAAAATATCAAATATCTAAGTAAAATATTGTCAGAAACATTTTTTTACAAGGATATCCGATTTTACATTTTCTTGGAACACCCTGTATGTGTTTTGTTGCTTGTCCGCAAAATACTGAAAGTCGACATTTTTTCCAAATGTGATTCAATTACTTTCTTGCACAGTGACTTGGAATATCCTATTTTTCCTCCAGATGAGCCGTACGGTGACGAAGGAACGTTTTATTAGGGGTTTCGTATTCGAAGGCTTAAGTAAACCCAATTACTAATTCTACAAAGTATATCTGTGTATCCTTTGAACTTTATACATAGTTGAAATTATCACTTAAAATTCAGGGGTTTGTTTTAAGTGTCTTCTTTATGTGACTTCTTTGCCAAGAAGAAAAAGTTTTTGTAAAAAATGCGTTATACGGGATATATTTAAAACAAACAATATTATAAGTAATGCAATTTGAGGTTAGGAACTCGCATTGCACTAGGTCAATTAAATTATTTATTTTTCATAATCATGTAAACTATCTCAAATAAAAATAAAAAGTTTTTTTTTTTTCATAATTTGTATAGTTTGTTAACTAATTTCAATGGAATATATTAATATCGATTACATAAATCTTGTAATTCAATTTTTTTTTATCGTTACAAATACAAATAAATCTTTATTTTCACAACTATACGACCTTGATATAAATAAATTTGCATTTTTTAATCGATAAATGAAACATTCTGTTAGACAAAATGTAACAGATTTTCGGTGGTTCTTTATACCGATACGATCCTCAACGGCGTCGTTTGTTTAGTTCACTTGGTAAAGGTGTTGTATTAACAGTATTTGCGGTAACTGTCATTTTTATCAGCAATTTTGCGTAATGACTCAGTTTGTTGAAGAAAATACCTTTATTTTTTGGTGATAAGGACATTAGCACCTTGCTTAATTTAATTATCTTTTGTATTTTTGTTATCACATTTTGAAAATATATTTTTAAGATCGACATGAAGAGATGGAATAACTGAGTATTGTCCATGTAATTGGTATATGAGTATATTAGGTGGCTCAGAATGGTCATTTAACGGACATAGAAAAAAACAATATTAATGCAACCCACGCGTACTCCATCATAATGAAAGAACCATGACGCCAAATGATCCAACAACGTATTAAGATAATTGTCCATTAGGTAGGCCGCGCAAGTGCGGTGAGTATTTTTTCGCACATCGTCCACATACTACTAAAACTCAAGAGACATATATATAGGAAAAATAAATAAAAATATATTTTACTAGCTGCGCGGTGTTACCCGCTGTTATCCGCGTATTAAGTATTATATGTGTTAATTCTGGATATAAGCTATCCTGGTACCAAAGTTCATCCAAATCCGTTGAGCCGTTTGAGCGTGAAGGCGGAACAAACATTCACACACACATACATATTATACAAACTTTCGCCTTTATAATATAAGTATGATTATACACTTATATTATAATGACGACAGTTTTTATGCATGTGTATCTGCGTGTATGTTTTTTCCTCCTTCAAGCTCAAACGGCTCAACGGATTTGGATGAAATTTGGTACCAGGATAACTTATATCCTGGATTAATACATAGGTTTTGTACTAACTTTGATCCAGGAAAACCGCGGGCATTTTTATATTTACTATACTTCAAAGACAGTTACTATCAACTTAGTCTGTCATAACAAACAGCTAGTTAAAAGCTATTATCAACGGGTTATGCTCATCCCACCTAAATTGGATATTTTTGCGATACAACCCGAGCCAGGTGGACGCTAAGCTTTAAATTAATGACGGTCCAAAAATACTGCGACATGAAAGGGATATTAAATCGAATGAATTTTTTATCTGAATGAGTACGCATCCAGCAATAAGGCCTCACAGCCCTGCCTTCTGCGCTGTTTGATTACCACCCAGGACATGTATTTGTGTAACAAACATAGTTTGTTCTGTATCTGGTGTTAATTCTTATAAATACAATAAATAAATAATAATAATAATAAACGTTAACACACTCATACCTCTGCACTAGGATTCCCTGTATCGTAGGATACCCTGATGGCATGGACAAACACAGAAACACAAGACAAACACCCCAGACTTGAGAGCAAACTTCATGCTCATCACACAAAGTGTGTCCCGGCCAGGAATCGAACCCGGGACCCCTCGCTTCGAAGGCAGGGCTACTATCAACTAAGCCACGAGGCCGTCTTATCATTGCTATGGCATAAAAATATACCATTATGTATTTAATCAAACAACAATTCAAACAAAAATCAATGAGTACCCTCAGAACCTCTACACGTGTCCCCCTGGTGGTGCAAAACCAAAGCAGTATAAGTTGTGCCAAGTTTGTCCTGCGAAGTACTACCACCGCACCTGGTAATCGCAGTGGTGCACTCGCATGCCTGTATTCCGGAAGGGTGTGGGTGACGGTAAAATTGCGGGCGCATGAGTTACAGTCCTGTCTCTGAGTGACGGGCACAACAAGATGCGACTTAGGTCTTCTCATACTTTGGTAGTGGAGGACCTGAGTCGTTTTGCTGTTATTTATTGGTGGCGGTAACCACTTAACACGATGCGGCCATGTTTATGTGCATAAAAATTAGACAGCTCCGTAGCTAAGTTGGCCTTCGAAGCGATAGGTCCCGTTTTCGATTCCCGGCCGGAACACACTTTGTTTGGTGAGGATGAATTTTGTTCTTGGGTTTTGGGTGTTGTCTTCCCTTTGACACAGGGAATCCTAGTGCAGTAAGTTTTTAATGTATGTTGACGATATATTATATTTATATAACATTACCGTACCGTACCGTGCAGGGACACCGGCCTACTCTCGATAATTGAGAGTGAATGGACCTACCACGGGAGCCCAATCCGGATTGGTAGATATCGAATTTTTGGTTCTAAGACATGCCGGTTTCCTCACGATGTTTTCCGTCACCGTTTTGAGAACGTGGTATTACGCACATAATTTTTTTCAAGTGAAAAAACTCATTGGTGCACGTGTGAGTTTGAACCAGCAACCTTCAGATTGAAAGTCCGTGTCTATGTCCCTGGGCCACCACGCTCTCACGCGCTATATAACATTATATCAACAGTATTATTGAAAGTAATTTCCTATAAATATCTGAAACAATTAATAGCGGCTATTTTCGGTTCACTGAATGAAAGCTACTAAAAGCCATTGAGAAAATTAGATAATTTTGAAAGTTTTCGAGTACCTATTGAGTTTAATGGAAAATTATGTGAAAAATTGATGAATTGGGTCAAATTCCTAATTTGATTTATGGAGGGGATAATGACTTTTTATTAGAACACTTTTCGCTTCTCAATTTTAAGGAATAATTGAATTTCGGATAATTTATCTGTTTGGTATTAATGGTTCCGAAGCGTATTTGAAGAAACCGTGTTTTCAAAAAGGTCTTGGATTCGGAACGGGCTGAGACAGCATTTGACTGATGATATGGTTTTGGGAGGACCATATCGCTCGCGTCCGTATATGAATGAAAACCCTCAGAATCCTACACGTGTCCAGAATAAATATAAATGCCAGAGAAGCCGCGGGCAAAACCTACAATATATATGTTAGATATATATGTTTTATATGTATCTCTATAAATATATTTTTTACAAAAGATATTTTTTTATATCTATTTTAACTTTACCTTTGTCATGGGTCATCATCACCATTTATCACAAAGTGGGCCCTCAGCTCGTTCCATCACATATTCACATAAAATTAATAAATGCAACAATGTTTCTTTGAGATCATTAAGTTCTAGATTGCGCTGATGAAAACCCACGGCATTTGATGACTCAGCAGTTTAATAAAGTTTTATGGTTTACGAGATAAGTTTGTACATAACTGTAGAAGAAAACATAACTTAAGTATTCAAAAACACAAAAGATAACTTGGTAAACGATAGAATAAAATATCTTTATGAGATGTATAACATTTGCCGTACCAGCCTCTAATGTTCCCACTGCAGGGACACCGGCCTACTCTCGATAATTAAGAGTGAATGGGCTCTGATCTACCACGGGAGCCCAATCCGGATTGGTAGATGTCACATGTCGTCGAATTTTTGGTTCTAATACATACCGGTTTCCTTACGATGTTTTCCTTCACCGTTTCGAGAGCGTGGTATTGCGCACATACATTTTTCAAGTGAAAAAACTCATTGGTGCACGTGTGGGTTGAACCAGCGACCTTCAGAATGAAAGTCGGCGTCTGTGCCCCTGGGCCACCACGCTCTCTCACATTTACTTCCGATAATATTTATTTTTTGGTGTAACAAAAACATATTATCAGTGTATCTGCCCAAAATGCTGGCAGCAATGCCACGCTGGATGGCAATGCTTAAACTCTGGCTAAAATAACACCCAGAATTTTGGTCGAACGTGTACTCTTTAAGGCGCACTGCTTTCAAAACTTGTATATGCCTAGGGTCTTCAAGGTGTCTATTCCAAATGGTTTAAATGTATATCTTCCTATGAATATTTGCGCCAAGAGTTTCTGCAGTTGCGGAGCAGCCGGCTCGCCCAATATTTTAGCAGACATTTTTTGTAGGTATTGTTAATTATTGTTAATCAGAGGTCATTAGAGCCACCAGCACCGCCACGTCCACTCGCTGACAGGTGGTCCATGGGTGAACGCCGCGTTATTGAACAGTTATTGAAAAAATTGAAAAGAACCACCTAACAGGTGAGCTGTCAGCTCAACTGTCATTTAAGTCACATTTAAAAAAATATCAGCTGATCAGTTATTTTACAGTTTAAAATAATGACAACAAATAAAAATGTTGTGTGATTATTATAAAATAAGAGGTCGTGCTCACTTCACTTTAAGTGGTTACCACCGCACCCAAAAACTACTTCATAATTAATCTTATATTGTACATGCGACATGCATGCAATTTGTATCAAACGAAGGCTAAAGGCTGTTATGGATGTCAGTAGATACACATCGACTAAGCTAAAATTCCGAACAGAAAAATATTGTAATATCAATTCCGACTGATCCTGGAGGATTTTCAAGATATTTATCACCCTTCAAATCCAAAGGATCAATTTGAAAAATTTTGTTTATAATAAATTTGGTTTCTGCACACGTACGCTCCGTTTGATTTCTCACAAAGACGCAGAGAATTTCAGTAACGTGTAGTGAATAATAACGGACCCCTAAAAATGGTCCTTTTTAAAGCCGGAACCCATTGCGCTTGTTATGAAGTAGTGGCCCCAGTGGATTCTTTGATGGATTACTTTTTTTTAGAAGCAATTTCATCATGTACTGTTTTTTATTAAGCGTTCTGACCATAGCTTTTACGTTTACCAACGTATTTTTCACTAGGATATTTTCAACGTATACGGGACGGGGATTTAGCGTAACATAGAGTAATAATTGTATGTGTAGGTTGGTAATTATAGGTAGAATCATATTATACTTATATTATAAAGGCGAATGTTTGTATGTACGTGTATGTGTGTCTGTGTGTTTGTTACTCCTTCAATCTTGTTTACGGCTTTTAGTCGGGTTTTAGTTTTTGGCACTATATTTTATTTTCACATTTTTGGTAGAATGACATTATCGATATTGAATTGCATGTATTTTAAAAACTACTAAATTTATCAAAAAAAACTAAAACCTATGCTATAACATGTCATTCAAAAACATTCGTATGAAAATAATATAGGTAATTAATGAAAATTATTATTATGAGTTTATTTAATTATATATTTTCAATTTTTGAATTAGTTATCTGCGGGTGATATCCGCCATTTTGAATATTATCCAATAATTCATTATAACGATACCTCATTTTTCAAATTATTTCAAGGAGCTTATAAGTTATGTGAAATCACAACCCTTCTTTTGGTTTCGCGGTAGTCGGATAAAAATTGAATGGACGTTCACACACTTCTGAACAAAAGATGCAATTAGTACAGAATATTGATACTTTTGTCTTCTTAGTAAGGTACCCTTTTCCAAAATAAGTAATAACCCGACCCTACTCAAACCATCGAAGGCAGGATCAAGATTATATCGAACGCTTCGCATGCCCGTTCCTTTGTTTTGTATTGAAATTAAATGTTTTCACTTCAATCGGGAAAATCTCAGAGATGGTGAAATGTTTGCCTCAGGCGCAATCAAAATAATTTATGATACTAATCACTTGATATTATGTACCTGAAATAGATCACTATTATCGATAAGGCCATTGTCCCAATCAAACTTCTTGTGTTTGTTTAATTAATTATTCTTATTATATATGGTTATTTCAAGGCAAAATAAAAATTATGAATGACTTTTTTGTATGATTTTAAGTGAATCGCTCACTCAGTCAAGCATTGTGGAGAATAATCTTCATATTCATTATACAAATGAATTAATTGGTGATCGAAAGAAAGACAAAGACAGGGTTTTGGGGGGTCCAGTTGCTCGCGCCCGTAGGTGTACCTTTGATTCCTTGCACGTACCCCCTGGGTGGTGCTAAAGAAGTAACCAAAAGTAGCAGTAGAACTTGTGCTAAGTTTTTCTGAAGTTGTACTGCCACTACATCTAGAATCTGCCACCAAGCAGTAATGTACACGCATTGTTGTGTTCCGGTGGAAGGGTATGGGTGCCGGTGAAATCACAGGTGCATGAGACGAAACATCTCCGTCTCGGGTGACGGGCGCAACGGAGTGCGACTTTTTTCTTCTTATGCTACGATCGGGACCTAAGTCGTATTAATATTGTTATGGGCGTAGGTAACCGCTTAACATCCATATTACTTAAGTAACGCTATCTATGTGCACACCATACATTGCATTTACTAATAAGCCATTGTAGTGAGCTTCCGAATCTGAATTGGATTGCGTTTACACCCATCAGAATATATAGTAGCAGCTAGTTCAGTCATGATTGCTTACGTTAATTCACGTTGTTTTTTCTTGTACCTAAAATAATATTTGTCTGACTCTGGTGTATTTTTTTAAACAGATATATAGGTATCAATTTCTTTTTTTTGCACAAGAAATTTTTCTTTGCAATTTCCCCTATTTAACCTAAAAATTAAACCTTTTAACTAAAGCTTAAGCCGTTATGAGCTAATACGTTCACAAAATATGCATGTAATGTCACCAGTTTTTATTTTTTTGTTATCGTGGAAGGTTTTATCCTGAGTATAGGGTATATATGATTATTAAATCAAATAAACCGACTCAATTTTTTTTCTCGTAATTTTATGATTAGGTTTTTTTTCTTTATATTATCTATGTGACCATCGCGAAGGTATGGTCTAACAAATGAAAAAAATATAATCTTTATCGGTCACTAAAAATTAATACAGTCAATCTCCTCCTTTTTGTTGACGGTTAATAATCTAACCATATGTAAGGAATTGTCGAGGATGAACACCAAATAACATTTTATATATTTAGCGTGTATTAATCTTTTAAAGATTCGCCTGTCCTAGGCTCCTGAGAAAATCTTAGCTGAAAGTATTTTCTGGAAATTATTTTGAGTGAGCTGGCTGTTTCCTAAGTGAACTTAATGGTGGTAAATACTAGTTTTCACCGGTTTTAACTGCTTTTAACTGCGTCCACACCTGCGCGATTCGATAGAGATTTATGGCTATTCATTTTAAAAGTTTATAGTGGCTTTAAATAAGATTTATTTGATTTTAAAGGTACTTAATTGTTTTATATTTTCATTATTATAGAAGGAATATTATTAATTGCTGCGCTGTATGAAAACAAAATGTACTATGTGAATCATATGAGTCGTCAACAACATACATAATGTTGTTTATGGGGGGTCCAGTTGCTCGCGTCCCTGTGTGTACCCTTTGATTCCCTACACGTACCCCCTGAGTGGTGCTAAAAGGGCAACCAAAAGTAGATGTTTATTATTATTATAATCCATCAAGCCGTTTAGGCTACAAAGCGTGCCAAAGAAATATACATACATACACTTGAAAAACAACTCCCCTTCTGGGCGCATTCAGATAAAAATGGCATGTTGATCCATAAAGGTTCGCCATCCCTGCACTAAAGCAACATCCACGGGCGCAAAGCTATCTGACTTGTATCTTCTCGTACTATACAATTAAAAAATTAAAAAAAAATCATATGAATGGGGAGCGGATATTGCGTTTGTTAGAACTTACCATTTCATTATTCTGAGGTTAGTGTTGTAATTTGAATCTGTAACAAGAAAATAACAGGTCATGGGCGAATTCAAAATTGCACAATCAATTAATGATGCATACGGCGAAAAAACAAACACACAGACATATTATTCGTATCGTCAAGTCAAGTCAAAATACTTTATTTCCTTTGAAATCTTAAAAAATGACTTTGAGACGTCACTTTATTATAATTGCGATTGGCCTACGCACGGGAATACTTCACTTTTTCGGGATAAAAATTGTGTTAAATTCCATAAGCCGCTTAGGCGTGAAGAAGTGACGAACATACATACAAACTTTCGTCAATTATTGCTTGAATACATGTAAGTAGTCAAGGTGTTAAAATATATTTATATAGTGATATATATTTAAATATATTTATATATTCGTCTCTATGATAAAAGTGATATGTACCTACAAGATCATTTTCCATAGATCATTACTAAGTTTAGCGCTTAATCAAACCCTTGCGAAACCTCCGTTATAAATAATACCACTAGTTTTTGAGCAATTTAGTTTAGCCACAGCGCTTTGTCGGAGCTGGCATCTGTATTTCACTCGAACAAAAGGCTCCAACGGAAAACCAGCGCTTGGATATTTGTATCCGAACAATGCAGGGCTGGCGCCGTCTCGTACCGATCATTGCGTTTGAGGCTCAACGTCTAATTTTATGCTATTAATAATAGAATAGAATAAAATATTATAGAAAAACATTTACTTTGACACGACATAAGTAGGTACATTAAGTGACAGTAGTAACAGGTGACAGAAGAATAAAAAAAAATAGTAACAAATAAGACGCAGTTAATATACAGAAAATTAAAACATGATATGTTAATCTCACGTATTCCAATTTCGTGTCCACTATCTCGGATAGTAGTAGAGTCAAAAATGGCTCCAGCTCAGCATGTGTCAGGCAAGCACCTAGGTACCTACCAGACGCTGGTATTCTGCTGGCGCCATTGCGGTAGTCCCGTTACAAACGCTTGAGTGGCGTTGCATATTCGTTCTGCATAATGACCTGACGTACCCTGGGCAACAGCTGGCACTCGGTAACGTAGAATCCAGCAGCAATCTCACCACAATGTTTTAGACATGATAAGAGAGAGTTTGTATCTTTGAGTTTTACTACGGTTATATTTGGTCACAAAAAAAGGACTGATCTTGATTCCTTATTGTACATGAACATGAAGAGTAAAAAAGCTTATAAATACACTGGTAATATTTATATAATATAAAATTATAATAATAACAGAAAAAAAATACTAATATTCACTAATAAATAAGTATTTTAATACATGATAACATATGATACATCAAACATCATCATACATCATGATACATCATCATCAGCCTATTTCAGTCCACTGCCGGACATAGACCTCTCCGAGTAAGCGCCATTTAGCTCGGTCTTCGGCTCTTTGCATCCAGTTACCTACAATATATACATAATTATTTAAATAAACAATAAATACTAATAATATAGACTTAGTTCTTTTTGGACAACTTATAAAGTAATCCAAAACAAAATGAAACACTAAGAAAATCTCTGCAAATAACTCCTCATTCTGCGTAAACTGGAAGAAAGGCAAGCACAGGCAATAAGAGTTGAGTTACGAGAACGTTGTAAATCTATACGATTGCAGTGCATGCATCTCCTTTATGAGCTCTAAAGTCTATTTGATATCGCGCGATGAAAGAAATTGCACCAATAAATTTGAAACGGAAAATGTAGTCTTCATTTCGGTTACGAAGGAATTGCGGGACTGAGTTAACGATGCGAATTAAATAAATAAATATTCACACAGTGCAATTTAGCTTCTAAATAAGGATATGGGAACTATACTACTGATAGAAAACTGATTATATTGGATTTTTTTTGTAAATAAATCGTATATAAATTTATTATAGGTATACTATTTATTTACAAAAAAGTTTCATTTATTATTATATGTTTGTACTGTATCCAGATATAGAACAACAAATGTTCGTCACACAAATGGTTGTCCTGGGTGGGAATCGAACCTACAGCGCAGAAAGTAGAGCTACTACCGACTGAGCTGAGAAGCTGAATGCCACCAAATTTGTAATTAAATTTTTTTTGAGGACCATACCCGATGGGTAAAGGAAATACTAGTTGATGCTTCTGTTTGCTGTTCTCAACCTTTCTAACCTTTCTAACCAAAATTAATGATTAGTTATTGTTTGAAAGTTCAGCGGTAGAGGGAAATTTTGACTATGTTTTATAATGCCAATACATTTACTTGTTAGTCTTCATTTTCCGCGTTAGCAAGTGGCTAACTCTGGTATTCACACGGAACATGAGCTCCCGTGGTAGATCAAAGCCTATTCACTCTCAATTTTCAAAAGTAGGCCAGTGATTGTTATTGCTTGTAATGTGTTATCTGCGCACTGACAAAGCCAAATTTATTTGTGCTTCTGTAGACTTAATTGTAAACTGAAAAGGAAAGTGATAAAGAACATAAACATGTATTCAGGTATAACAAAAATGAAAAAGAAAACGAAAAAAAGAACTAAAACTTACTATTATATATCTATCAAGGTGGCTCATTACCTGAGCTACCTTTACAATGGAGGATGTCTTTAATAGATTTCATACAATTATTTAGATTTGAGTCAAATATATCCAGGTCTGTGTTCTTTGAAAGCTCATAATACTACATTCTAGATATAGCTATAACTATATAGTATATTTTAGCTACTGAAAAACCTAGCAACATTTTAATACTAAGAAGGTATGGAACCAAGCAGTGGTTCTATAAACAACTATGTCACTGCAGTAAAATAGTCTACAATGTACTATTCATTTTCAAGGCTGTTTAAGTAGTAATAAACAACGCTGTACACCATAAAGGTGTGATTTATGAGGTATTGCATAAGATACCTTCGATAATATATTTTATATACGCGCTAATGTACAAAGTTTCGTGGAATCAAACACCGTTTTGGTCTTCTATTGGGACGATATTTCATGCATTCCCATAATGTACATCATATTGCTCGCTCCAGTAGCTCGTCCGTTGGTGTACCCTTTGATTCCCTACACGTACGCCCTGGGTGCTAAAAGAGCAACCAAAGGTAGAACTTGTGCCAAGTTTTTCCGGTGTACTGCCAGGTACTCTGCCAATCTGCCGCTGTATTGCTGTGTTCCGATGGAAGGTGGAATCACAGTGGGTGCTACGGGATATGACATGGATCAATAGACTTAAGTCGTTTTGTTGTTGTCGAGTTCGTCCCGTCGCTTCAGTAGAAATCAAATAAATACAAGTGCACTTCTGAATCTGAACCAGTGGGATTCGAATTGATAGCAGCGGTTGCACCACTGGACTACAACTCTGATGTCAGTGATTGTAATCTGATTCAATGGAATCGAATAAATTCATGAATGCATGTATCGTATCGAAATAATATTTGTATCCAAAATCGTAATTGTATTCAAACGAAACATACTTGAAAGATACAGTCTAATTTTGGATTTAACAGTATCAGCGTACCTGTTATTATACTGGAATTCAAATTTGAAAATAAGCATATACTACACAAATACAGCATCAGCTGTAAAGCCGCTTACAAACGACAGGTATTTGCATAGGGACTATTTACCGAAGAATAATGAACATTAGATGCGAAATTTGGCAGCTCCTTGGCTTAGTTGGTAATAGCCCTGCGTTCGAGGTGCGGGGTTCGATTTCCGGCCCGAATGTTGTTTCTGCGTTTATCCAAGCCATCTGCTACACAAGGATCCTAGTGCAGTAATGAATATGTAAACGTTTATTTATTTATTATTAAAATTGCTAAAATTTCATTAAAAAAAATATCTTTGTAGTCCTTACTCTTGAAGTAGGTTACATTAAATACTTATTAGAACAGTTAATTAATTTTAAATATTATTTGTTGTAATATTATACAAAGTTATTTTCAATCATTAAATTATTTTGAAGGTGTATTTTTTTTTCTATGAACAATTAATTTACATACAATTATTATTTGCTACAATATTTTGTTAACAGAAAAAGTATAAAAATAATTAATAAGGTAAAAAACTAATAATAGCAAAATGTCAAATAACATAATTAAATAATTATCAATATGTAAAAATATCAGAGCGAGAGAAAATAAGATGTGAGTTTCTGAATAATGTCAACTTCTATAAAATTAATATTTTTTTTATATCACAATATTCCGGTTCGAGCCGAGTTCTTTGGTTATTGGAAATCCCGTAAAGATTTTACTCTATATTCCATATTCATTCTACACGAGTATTTGTCATTTATTGCCATAATATCCTGCTAGAGACATATTCTCTAATGCATTCAGCTGGAAGCTAGATTTTACGACACTATAATCTTGGAGACTTTTATTATTCGCTATAAATATAAAGTTGACAATGGTTAACCCGTTCCAAGAAAAAATATTTTTGACAGTAAGTAGCACATGGCTTACTAAGTTATGAATAATTCCTTATTTAATTAATAGTTCATTTTAATTACAATTTAGAAACTGCTATCTGTAAAAACCTTGATTTAAAAATATAATAGTTCTTTGATATTTCTATTGATAGTAATAATATAAAAACGCCATTTCTCGATAATTTTCAATGTTTGATATAATACACTATTTCGCTTCTCCGTTCATTTAAACCTCTGAATATTTTGGAAGGACCGATTACCATAATCTTGCCAGGTACTTACGTTGTATTATGTGACCTTCTTAAACATTGACACATACAAACTTATACATCTGGACGGGAGTTCCCTGTGTCACAGCTGGCATGAATAAATTCAGAAAAACATGTCAAACGCCAAGTCCCGCGAAAAAAAATACAAGCTTAGCTACAGAGCCTTTAATAAAATATTTCCAAAAAAACTGATATTAAAGGTTCATAATAGAAATAAAATTACAAGACGGATATGTCGTCCGTTTGTTTATCTGTTTGATTGAGGCTTCCGTTCACTGGGACTACTAGGTATTGGGACCGCGGTCCCAGTCGCCGGATAACATTTTTAAATACGTCGCTGCTGTCAAATACAGATTCCGTTTGATTATTTTATGGCGGATATACAACAAATTATAAAAAAATACAATCAGTGGTACTCAACCCTCTAATTATAATTCTAGGAGGGGGTGCGGCTTGCGTGGACGTCTGGTATAGGGGTGTTTTGTACATTTTTTTTTTTTTGACAACAGTAATGCGCGCGACTCGGTATGAGATCCAAATCTTTACTGAGTCGCATTCATCCTGCTGCGTCCATCACCCGAGACGGGGATGATACGTCTCATGCGCATGTGATTTCACTGACAGCCATACCCTTCCACCGGAACACAGTAATGCAACCACTACTGCTTGGCGGCAGATTCCAGATGTGGTGGCAGTACCTCTCCGGACGAACTTGGCACAACTTCTACTGCTACTTTTGGTTGCTCCTTTAGCACCACCCAGGGGGTACGTGTAGGGAATCAAAGGGTATACACCTACGGACGCGAGCAACCCCCCTTAATTAACTAAACCTTAGCCCATACAGCCCACCTTATTGTTTCGGGAAGGAGTGGAATGTTGGCAGCACAGTGTTAGCGTTTGCTGAGGACAGAACCTATTACGATTTCTGGGCCCGTCTTAGCACTCTCATCTCTTGTTGTAAATAAGCCAATAAATTAAGCCGATGTAGTAAACTTCTGCGCTGTAGGTCATGGGTAGGATTCCCATTCATTTCTGTGACGTATAGAGATGTTTATTCTCTATTTTTTATGTATTTACATAAAAAAGTTTTATGGTAGTAACCTGGTTCTGACAGTACAAGCTTTGCTTAGTTTGGGACTAGATGGCGCTGTTTCTATTATTTCATGACCGGGCGAAAAGCATCTAAGTGCCACAACTTAGATGATCGGTAAAAAATACATAGGCAAGCTTTGCCACCGGTACCAGAATGTATTAATTTTAACTATAGTACAAGAAGAATGTCATTGCTATGGTTGCGGGAGCCGATGATATAACAAGCACAAGAGACATTCTAATGTCATCATAATGTTTCGGTACAGTTACAGATAGTGCCATACACGAAGACATACTACATACAAAAACTCACTGGTTGCCTATCTATACTACTAATGTTGACAAAACTAAAACCTAGCGAAATGTTACACACTTCTACTGTAAGCGATTAGACAGAAGAGTGGGGGCGTCTTCGTGGATGGCACTATCTATAGACGGGCGGAAAATGGGGTTTCCTAATTAATTACGGAAGACCAAAGCAGATGGATCTGTAGTTTAATTTGATGTTACCCTGCATTTGAAGAGAGGCATCTCAGGGTCAATCACTGACTCAGGCAAACATTTGTAAGACAAGCATGAAATTCATTCTCGGTTATGTAAAATTAAATGAAAAAAATATTTCCCACACGACAAGTATTTGATAACATTGGATTTGGCAATCAACAATTCAACAAGAGCAAATAAAGACACATCTGTTTATATTATTTTAATCATGAGTTGATGAAACATAAAACCCGCTACCACTTCAATATATAAACAACTCAATAATTTTGTAAGGTATTAACAGTAAAGTAAACCAGGGCCAAAACAAAACAGACGTTTTTGAAGCGCTTAGGTCTGATTAGGCCTTAAAAATTCATACGTACAATTTGATAAACTTTGTAACATCAAAACAACTTTATGTCCCCCATTTCAGGTTTATGCCAAACAGAATAATATCACCATCAAAATTGCTGCAACAGTTCGTGCAATTACTATCAACCGAGGATCTATTCTAAGAAATCAATAGAGAAATGTGTGACTCGTAGAACCATATAGTTACTAAAATAAAAAAGAATATAATTTTTACTTAATTTTTATAATAAATGCAAATAGCATCAATTCAATTTTAATAACGCAAACACCGGCTCCTTTAAAAATAAAACGGCTGATTGCGATTTAGACTCGTACACCGAGGGTCCTATACTATGGATTTTTTTAATATCTAGTGAGATACCCACCATAATAGTAAATAAGAAAGATTCTGCCAAAATTACAGCTTTTTATAGTTATTAAAGTTAAAGCCTTACAGTTAAAGTTGGGTTTAGATTGTTTTTATAGATCTTTGATTTTAATAAAGTATTTTAGTAATAAACTTTCTTTGGCTTCTTTTATCTTTGGCTACGGTAATCTAAAAATAAATGCCATACATTACCTATTCACTAAAATAAAAAAATTTGAGTGTGCTGTTATTTTTTTATAAATTTTCCGTTTGGTGATATACGAGATGTAAAATGTCGTACACGAGATCGATCTTATAATAAAAGCCCAGGTAACATAACCGCGCCGTAAACCTTCGCAAGGGTCCAATATACCTTACAATACAGGCGGGACGATTTCATTACACAAATTTATGGAACCCCGACTTTGAAATTAAAGGGGCAAGCATGAAATCTAGAACTGTTCCTTTCTGGACGAAAATCCTCAATGTATTAATTTTTGGGGTAGTTTTTAGACCTTAACTGAGAGGAAAAACTTTAAAAAATTGGAATGAAATAGACTGGTTATGAAACCGATATAAGATCAACATTTATACATTAAAATAAAAACACTTAAATGATGTCTAAATGATAATCAGTATTTTTTTTTTTTTTGAGACACCTATACTTAGTCCACTTATAGTTAGTTAGTACGTATTTTTCTTACGGTATGAAATTGGAGAATGATCTGAATTTATATATTTACCTTTAAAATTCTTGTAGGCTAAATAAATATAAAAACAAATAATACTCTCTTCGAAGCTCTGAAACTTAACCGTGGCTCATAGACGACAACTTAATACACAAATTTACCTAAAATTTCCAAAATCATAATGAAATTTCTACTGTCATATAACTTATATTGTTCCCTTATGTTTTAGAATTATAGCTCATTATTTTAAATTCAATCACTGTACGCTGTTTAAATACCAGCAAAACAATATATTACGAGCATACTATTTAGAATAAAACAGAACCCCATAATAGCATACAAGCATACGAATTGCAATTGATATTAATTCTCTGATTCAAATAAATCTAAAAAACCAACTTCAATAATTTCTTCCCATAATTCTCGCGCGTGGTACACTCTACCATAAAATTCACAGGAACGCAAAATACGCAATTCCTTGAACTTGCAGTTATTTTGAAATAATAATATTTCGGGGGGTCCTGTTGCTCGCGTCCGTAGGTGTATACCCTATGATTCCCTACACGTACCCCCTGGGTGGTGCTAAAGGAGCAACCAAAAGTAGCAGTAGAACTTGCGCCAAGTTCGTCCGGAGAGGTACTGCCACCACATCTGGAATCTGCCGCCAAGCAGTGGTGGTTGCATTACTGTGTTCCGGTGGAAGGGTGTGGCTGCCGGTGAAATCACATGCGCATGAGACGTATCATCCCCGTCTCGGGTGATGGACGCAGCAGGATGAATGCGACTCAGTAAAGATTTGGATCTCATACTGAGTCGCACGCATTACTGTTGTCATGGGCGAGGGTCACCACTTACCATCAGGTGGGCCCTCAGCTCGTTTCGTCACTCAATAACATAAAAAAAAAAAAACCAAACAACCCATTTTGATGAAATTTCAATGGGTCCTTCAAGTATATCCTTTCAAATAAAGAAATTTCCAAACCGGTCATACATGAAGTGTTACGAGATAAAAACATAAAAAAATACAACCGAATTATTTACGGTATTCTGTTAAAAAACCGAATCCAATATAAAGTGGATTGATCTAAGAAAGATTGTTTTTGTTGTCCTACATTGAATATCTCAAGTTAAAATGCATAGTTAAGATCCCAGTTGGCCAAATGGTAATGTAACGTTTATTATTATTATGCAAATGTTGGTTATTGTAGTGGATCGTGTAAATTACGCTGTAATAGGCAATAGGACTTTATTAACTGTTAGTTAGATAGAACTAATTCAACATTAAGGATGTGCTTGCACACTGCCCTCACTAAATATAACTTTGCGCTATGTTAGCTTCCACCAGAGATGTGAGTTAGTTAAACGGTATCAAAATAACACAAAATAACACCACAAAATCAAGTTATAAATAAAGGGAAATTCAAAATTCACTCACATTTTACGTAATTGTTATTAACCCCTATAATCACTCTTAATCATGTGTATCTATTTATTTGTTTGTCTATCTGTGGCATCGTAGCTTCCGAAGGAATGAACCAATTTTGATGCGGTTTTTTCCGCTTAAAAGCCGATTTAATTGAGATGGTTCTAAGATGTAATTAATAAAGATTTTTTCGGGCGTAACTTGATTATAATCATTAAACCAATTCGAAGGTTTTTACATTTTTGTTCAATGAAATTTTTAAGTCGTTACATTGTAATGTTGTGTCTGGCTCATAAAATTGAACAATATCGAAAAATACCGTTCAAAATGCGTATTAAGCCGCATAACGACAAATCGTAAACCCCTGCACCTGAGACAACTTTAAAATGTAAAATTGCAGCAATACCTTCTTGTTACATGACATTTTTGCTACAGTTGTTATGATAAAATGTAACAATTGCCAATTTGGAGACAAAATGTAAAATGTTTATTTTTTGTTGCTAATATTTCTATAAACGCCGACTTTCAATGTGAAGGTTGCTGGTTCAAACCCACACGTGCACCAATGAGTTTTTTCACTTGAAAAAATTTATGTGCGCAATACCACGTTCTCGAAACGGTGACGGAAAACATCGTGAGGAAACCGGCATGTCTTAGAACCTAAAATTCGACGATATGTGACATCTACCAATCCGGATTGGGCTCCCGTGGTAGATCAGAGCCCATTCACTCTCAATTATCGAGAGTAGGCCGGTGTCCCTGCAGTGGGAACATTAGAGGCTGGTACGGATTTCTATCATTAAGAGTTAATGATAGAAATATTAATTACAGACCGTTAATAATTAAATTATGATTATACTCACTCGAAAAAAAGCATTTGTTTGTTTGTTACTCAATCATTAACTACGCGACTGAATTGGATAAAAAATTGTCCGTAGATATACAATAATATCTTAGATAAAAACACAGTGTATTTTTTATTCAGCCTCTATGCGGACTTTGTTAGCCACAGGCCTAACAAAGTTTGAACATAATTGAGGCAAGTTTTGCCCTTCCGAAAAACAACAAACTAGTGTACCTTATTAATAACTTCGTCGGTGAGTATTGACTTAATAAACTGGCGGACATGACCATGGCGGCTCTAGTTAAATTTCACAAATGGTATCACTCAGTATTTTGCTTGTATTATATTTGTGATGTTACGCAGCCAAGTGGTGCACTCATATTGCTGTGTTCCGGGGTGTGGGTGAAATCACGTGTGACGGGCACAACGGGGTGCGACTTGGGTCTTTTCACGCATCATATGCAGTTGGAGAGGATTGGTATTGTTATGGGGGTTCATATTCACAATCATAACTAACAACAGTTGTCGGTAGGTACATACAGTTCAGGTAACCACCTTACACTTAGCAAAGGAGGGCCTATGCTAGCTTCCACCAAAGATGTGTGGTTAGTTAAACGGAAAGTAACACCGGGAGGGCGCAGCAAGTTATAAATAAAGCGAAATTAAAATTAACCCCTATAATTCCTCTTAATTATGTGGGTCTATTTATGTGTTTATCTGTGGCATCGTACCTTCCAAACGAATGTACGAGGGCCTTCAGGTTGACCTGAAAGGTCAAATAAAAAATAAATCGTTTAGCATAGAGCGCTATTAATTTTTCTAATAGTTTTATAATTTCGCGTTTAATGCATTACCGAAAATGTGGAATTTTTATAAAGAAAGTGTATCTCCAAATCTCTAGCAGAGTTCAGTAAGTAAGCCAAGAGGCATCAAAACTAAACAAAAGCTGTTACCAAACTAAACTTCACCGCTGTCATGTCAGCTCATTTGTAAAAGAAACGCTTCACAATAAAAGTTTGGGGTGAACGTAAGCTGAGCGGAAAGCGAGGCCTAAACATACCCACGTTTTTATGAAATACATGCCATTTATTGTATATATGTATACATATAAAGCGCCTCGAAGTTTGCCTGGAAGATCTTTACAGGTCATTTTCGTTGAGTTGCTCAACGTTGCATTTGAGCTGAGCTCTTCCGTGCTTCGAAGGGTACGTTAAGTTGTCGGTCCCGGCTATTCTATTCGGTAAGCCATGTGGCCTGGCATTAAAACTCCGAGGACAGAGTTGGCCACTTACTTACACGAAAAGAAAATGTTTGCCATTCATGCATAAGCATCATACTTAAAAAAACTTCATTAGTCGAAAAATGATTATTCAAGTCGGTAACCAATTAACGAATAAATTACGTAACACATTACAAAAATATTTTTGACAACCTCCTCCTTATTTTGAAGTCAGTTAGATAGTAATTATCAATAATAATCTCAGTACCTCAATATCCGGTAAACTTTGCCTCTGGAAAAATCAATCTTCCGTCAAAGTTAACGTTTGAGTGGCTAAAACAGGTATTGGCGACAAAATAATCGATATTCTAGTGATTTTTCTGTGTCAATGTCAAAATATTTTATTTCTATAGAATTCAAAAAAAACTTGCATTGTCACATTCTGTGTATGCAAATAAATTTTGATTATTATCACTTTGGATTTGATGATTGTCAATGACTTTATATTTTTTAATAAACTTATCTTTGGCATAAACATTTCATGTCAGATATAAATAGAAAAATAGAAGCTATTATTACGCCATCTATCGATCCGGACCACAAAATTTATTAGTCTGTCTATTCTGTTCCGAGTTATCGGATCATGGAAGCTACTAACGGAGCTGTAAAGCCAGTCAATAAACAAAGTTAAATGGAAACTGGTCATTAAACCATTCAATAGGTATAACCATTCGTTACTCCTTATCATCTCAACGCTCCACTAATACAAAACCACAGCCACTGGAATTACTAAACGCAGTACTCGCAAACGAAAGCGGGTATTGCGTTATAGTTGGTTTGCAAAATTCCTTTGTGCTCGCACAATGGCTGCCATTTTGAGCGGGAAAGATACTAATCTCAAATGTTTTACACATTCTACAGGGTTACAAATGCGACGGAAGCGGGGAATGTTTTAGGTTGAGAGCACCTGAATGCGGCGTGGACCTTAAGGGTTCTGTGCCTGTTATTCAACTGTTATTACTAACCTACACTCTCTGTCATACCTTTAAAGTTAGCAAGTAATGTGGGCCTTTTGGGGACTCCTCCGTGTTACTTTCGTCCGTACGTGATTACCCTTTGCATTATACTCCTTCAAAGTTATCATTTTGGAAACATTTTTTGGTCGTAGTTTTACCATGTGTGCTAATGGAACTTTAGGTTAAAATAGCAGTAGAACTAGTGCCAATTTCGTCCGGAGATCTAACGCCTCCACACCTGGTAATATGCCGCCAAGCAGTGGTGCACTCAGATTACTGTTTTTTTTGTTATTTCAAATGAAATAAACTCCAACAGAACGTTGGTTGGTGTGTTAATGTAATTTTCATTACGAATTCTGCTGGCAATTCTGATGTTAAACCTTAAGTGGTTATCCCCGTCCATAATAACAGTGATACGAAGTCCTCCCCGACAAAATTAAGTAGACCTAATTGGCATCCCGTTGCGCCCGTCACCGTAATTTTACCGGCACCCACACTTTTCTACCGGAACACAGCAATGCAAATGCATCACTGCTTGACACCAGTTTGCCAGGTGTGGTGGCAATACTTCTCCGGACAAACTTGGCATAAGTTCTACTGCTGAGAACTTTTAGCTTTTGCAAATTTCAGGTATTGTACACACATACTGATACGTAAAATTACATAGAAAAAGTTTATATCTCCGCAGAATTAAATGGGCTGTGACCTGTGAACCGTTTTTTCAGTTTTGTTTATGACTGCCGCCTGTGATAATAAATTGTGGTTTCGTATTTAGGGTATTTCTACCAAAGTGGATAAATATCGTTGTTTAAAATTCATTAAAATGCAATATAGTGCAATTCAACGACTACTGAAACTTCCATGGTAGCCATATATTTTTTTAATGTATTTTTTATATCTTTTGAACCGTAAAGGCACAATTTCGTGCATCGCAGCCGATCGCAGCCGCGCGCGGTTGATGCGTCAATTGTTGGAGTATGAGAATGTATGGCGCCGTTTCCGACGTCTGCGACAGACGCGTGCGGTCAATGACAGACGGCGATCGCACGCGACTGTGTCTCAAGATGCTCCAGTCAGTGTCATTCGTCCGTCCTTGCCTGTATAAGTCTACCGAAGTAAAAAAAAAATGGTTGAAGTGTTTTTTGATATCCTTGAAGAAGGGAGGATGACGAGCATTATGAAAGGTTATATAGAGAATCAATCGACTCCATATTTTTAAATCTTTAGTCAATGAAATAATTAAGCCAAAAAAACATGAAACAATTAATATGCCCAGAGGCAAGGCCGCGCGTAACCTAGTAGACGCGTAGCCGCGTAGCTCGTAGCGTAGCGCCAGTTTACACACTCATAACCCTGCACAAGGATTCCCTGTGTCGCAGGTGGTATCGACAAACATAGAAAGTAACGCGAACTTTAAGCTCACACAAAGTCTGCCCAGGCCGGGAATCAAACACAGGAAATTTCGATTCGAAGGCCGAGCCACAACCTACTACGCTACCGTCATATATCTGCAAAAATGGATAAAGAACTTTAAATTCAACCATTCCAACCATAAATTTTATTAGTCTTCAATCTTAATACCACTTTAACGTGAATGCACTTTAAATATCTGAAGACTCAGCATCGATTCGTCATTAACATTCAAAACCGTTTTACGCAACAGAAAAAGAGGAAGAAACGAATTTATATTGTCATAACATTGGGTGTTTTTATAGAAGATAAACGGTTTAACCGTCCAAAACGCCCGTTTACGACTGGCCTCGGTATATCTGGTCATTCGAGCCAAACGACTTTATATTATAACCGTCGGGTGATGTGTCTATTGTATGCCCTGTAATAAATTTATTGTGACACGGGGAGGGTTCAACTTAAATTGTTTTATTTATATTTTCAGATGGAGAGATTCTATGTCGGCGGGCTGTTAATGAAGTTACTTTCAGATGCTTCTATTCATTAGTACTCGTATCAAGATATTATTTAATTAAAATATGAATTTTCCGAACTTCCGGTCAACTCCACCAACGTGGTTTATCTGCTTTAGTGGTCGATGTTGAGTTGACCATTTAATCAAAAACAAAGAAGAAGGTTAATTTTATCGAACTTTCTGTTTTAAAATTGTTAGCAGCTATATTAAAGTTATAATAAATAATATTAATGATCCAAAAGTTGCTGGTTAGAATCATTCCAAAAATAATTCTTACTCCCACCCAAATAAGACCCCTTCTTCATCTCGCCAATATCATGCGGATGGGACGGACTTATCTCATTTGCACCCAATTCAACGAATCCTGTTAAACTAGACCGAACGATACTTTGCGGCTTCAGTACCATGCGTCATTATACCAAGAACATTTGTTTACAATTACATCACAAGATTCCCTATGTAGTAGGTAGCATGGACACCAGGCAAGAGACAAACAGTCAAGTCCCGAGAGTAGTCTTTAAGCTCATCACACAAAGTCTGCCGACCGGGAATCGAACCCGGGACCCCTCGATTCAAAGGCAGGGCTACTGCCTCCTAAGCTACGGAGTCAATATATTTATATGTACACCACTGCAGTAGTCATGCAATAATACACCATGTATAATCTCTCTAATGCAAGATTGCAATAAATTTTATTTTCCAATAACCTGATTTAGTGCGAATCTTAGATTATTTTTTTTCATACGCAACCAACAATGGGTTTCATGGACAACCCAATAATTTTGTAATTATTATACTCTCCTAATTTTTAATCTCGATCAGCGTTTTTCCTTTGTTTATACGCAAGTCATACTGGCAGGATTTCATTTTATGATTTAGGCAATGTTTCTTCTAAACATAACTTATTATAACTTTAAAAAGAATCCTTGCTCAACGAAATTTACCCTTATCTTACGTAATTCTAAAAAGTAGAACTTACGCATTAATTGTCCATTAGGAAATCCATTTGATATAGACCTCTATAAAACCATGAAGAAAATTGCTTTCCAAATATTGTATATGGCAATACAAACGCACCGAAATTGAGCCATTAAACATCCACACAAAACAATAAGTGGTTTTATTGCATTTCTAACGGCTGGGGCCGTGAGGGAATTGTATGAAAAAAACGTTAATAACATTAAAATCAAACGCAGAAGTCGTGGCCTGATTCCTTTCTTCCATAACGAGAGCCATTAAAGTATTATGGCTGTGTGACTGATACTCAATTCAACTTACCTTTATGTTTAAAATGGAAGAGTGTCCTCTCAAAGTGTTCCCAAAGAAATTTCACAAATAAGTTTTATCCCTTTTTTTTTTTCTTTCGGAAATGCACTCGCATACCGCCCTGCCACTGACAGAGCGGTTATGTGGGACTAGACCCACTAAAACCCCACGGTGTCCTCGTCTACCACTTAGTGGCGGGAACGCGGGAACGTTTTAACACACATCCGCGAAGTTTTATCCCTATGAGTCAAAGTTAAATAAATAGGAAAAGTGCATTTTTAAAACTAAGACTAAGAAGGATTACTTTCTTTTCGCAATCATAATCCCTTTTACAAAGTAAGTTCATAAATCTTAATAACATTCATTATTTGGAAAGGGTTGATAGCATGTGTAGTTTGCTTTATCGATGTTTAAATAATTGAATCTATGTACAAATAAATAAAAATTAAGTGCCTTTTTGTAATGTTAATATAACTGTATATTTAATTTAAAAAAAAAAAACTATTTTTGTCTTTCCGTTTGTTCCGGCTAACCTCCAAAATGGCCGGACCGATTTTGACGGGACTTTTCACTGTTATAACGAGTAACTTAGGCTACTTATATTTTAGAAAAAGAATTAGGGTTCAAAAAAATTTTTTCAATTCCCCGGGAAAAAGTCACGGCAACAGCTAATTACTACTATAATATTAAAAAGCATTACAAAAACCTTATAAAATTCAAATTGATACTCGTGGTTAAAAATCTATGGCACAATTTAAACGTACAATAGTTGGAATACATTTTTCCACTGAACGTGAGTGTGTACGTACTAGATGGTAATCCAATTGGAAGCCAGACATCCCGATTCGAGGGAAAATGCTCGATCTAAGGGTAGAATTTTTATCTCGTACAGGGCAGTATTAAGATCAAATGACATTCACCCCTCTCAAAACTCATTGACTGTGTTTTTTGTTATAGTTAGACCAACAAGCAAACGGCCCACCTGATGTTGCGTAGTTACCGTCGCCTATGGACATTTGCAACCCCTGCTGCAGATACGTTGCCTAACCTGAAGAAACCTGGGGGAAAACCTCAGGAGGGAGCTCATTCCACAGTCCCTTGGACTGGGGGTCCAGTGGCCCGCGTACGTAGGTGTGTACCCTCTATTCTACCCCGTAACTCATCTAGGGCAGTTCACACAAAAAGTTCAAAAATAGTAGAATGGTTATGTTGAGTGCCTAAAATAAAATAAATATTAATAGATAAATCACACAGCGCCAATTAAGCAAAACTTGCATTACGGAAAAAAAAAAAACACTAATAAAATAACTAAACAGAGTTTTAGTGTTTAAAAAAATACTGGTAATAGAACAAACATCTCGGAATCCAACTCACAACCTACAAGCGCACAAGGTAGGGTTACAACCGGCGGTGGAGCCGGTCCAAAAATTGTCCTAACTACATCTCTGTTGGATCATGTAACATCGATAAGTGTTGGAGGAACGAGAAATATTGAAACCGCCTAACTTCGTCGTCTTTGGCAAAAACCTGTCAGCAAACTGAATAATACAAAAGCAAGATCCAAAACTTGGAAACTTGGGACGGAGTAACTGTATGACACAGAAACAACTTTTTGTAAACTTTTCTGTGGCTCATCACAAAGGGTTTTGAGAGAAAAAGATTGAATTGTATTTTATGAAATATAATTTGCGGTTTCCGAAAGCATTTCTTGATAATATATCGATAGATGTACATCAAATAATAAACATTCTTATTTAATATAAAAGACGATATTATAGCTAGTAAGTGACTTTTTTAAACAACCATATGGACATGATAACGTGAAAATCACAGAAGTATTAATATAATGCCTAAATTAATCGCACTTATCCCTCAAGCGGTAGGCAGAGCCTGATAGGGCCGCGTTTTACCTTGAGGGCCTACTATGGTGAGAACATAGACGTCACAAAAAATGAGCTCATTGCTGCCAACTAACGACAACTCGGCTAACACCTTCTTTCAGTAAATCAATCCTAAATAAAAAACTGCCACAGCCTTAAGCCAGGAACGGCCAGGAATCACTAAGGATTACAAATTTGTAACCTCCAATTGAATCTATTTATGAAAAAGCTTCCGCTATACCTATTAATTCGAGATGCATTATTGAAATGTATCGAGTCAATTTTAAATTTTATATTGATTGCCAAAGAGGAATCTGAAAATTCTGCACCACCAATTTGCCTTCTTTGGATCCGTCAGTATATTTTATTCAATATTTGTCATTAATGTAAACTTTAATTAATGTTAAATTTATGTAAACGGTACATAAAAAATAAATATATCTCGTATATCAGTACATAGGTAAGCGTTTTGCTCAGTCTACTATTAACTTTATCCATTACAACGTCAACTAAATTTTTATTACTTACCTAGGTTTGTAGTAAACATTTTAAGCTGATCACTAGAATGAATGAGAAGTAAACGCAGCGATGAATGGATCGATGTAGGAATAGGTAATTTCCTTTGTGTCCACTATCGCGATCTACTTAGCAACGTAATGTCCTCAATTAGCTGATTAGTTAAATTACAACTGATTGATTTTGGTTTTAGTCGATACTTCCTACCTAAATTACTCCTCCTTATTGATAAAGAGGGTAGGCGTAAGTCGTTCTCCATAATTTGTATGAGTATCATCGTTTTGTTTTATATTCTATCCAATTCAGTTAAGTTGGTTTTTCAACTGTTACAGTACTACCATTGTTTGCGATGAATTAGTTGTAAGTAAATATATAAGTAGATCTTAGTTTTTTTTTAAATAAGCTTTATTCTTTAGGATATTTTTTCAGGCATAATTAAGATTATTATATAATTTTTATATAATAAGTAGTTTTTATTCTTAATAAGAATAGTTAGTCTGCAAGGATAGAAATCGCGAACGAATTTGCGGGTACAGCTAGCATAATATATTTTCAAAATCGAAGAATAAGTTGCATGATCTATTTAATATTTGGTCATACCGTGTTTTTTATCAAATGCAATATTTTTTATTTTTATATGATTAAATGGGAAGACTGTAATTATTGTGTTTAATTGAGATTTTATTCTCTGCTTTGCGATGGATAACCATATGTGTTTAAAGCACTTCTCTGGACGAACTTAGTACGAGTTCTGCTGCTACTTTGGATTGCTCCTTTCGTAATACAAGAGGGAAACGTGTTGGGACTAAGCATACTCACCTACGGACGCAAGTGATATGGTCCCCCAAAACTATAGCTATCAGCTCTATTCTTTCACATAAATCATTGGTTTGAAAAAAGCTCGAAGTGAGTGCCTGATTTTCTTGCGGACAACAGTCATTTCAGAGGAAAACTTTTAGAAAGCATTGTTGTGTAACTCCGACCGCGGGTATCTTGAAACTTTTTTCCTTGTGCACTTCGAATTACCGAATTGATTGGACTTTTGTGTACAAATTCAAATTTAGAGTAGTGTGTACTTTGTTGGAACAAAAGTTAGAATCGTATAAAAATGAGTAAATTCACATTGTATTTAGAAAAAAATGTATATGGTACCATTGAATAAAATAAGTCGTTACTTCAGAGACAAGGCAACAGGCAAATGTCTTAAATACATTGATTACAGAAAAATAAACAATAATTATCTAAATTTAATATTAACATCATCACACTAATATTTTAAAGGCAAAACTTGTGTTTTTGTTTGTTACTTCTTCACGCTCAAATGATTTGTATAAATTAGTACCAGTATAACTTATATTCTGGATTATCTCATAGGCTACTTCTGATGTCAGAACATCAGTCACAACGGGCGCCGAATACACTAGGTATATAAACCGAATATACACTTTTGCTACAAGTAATAGAAAAATATATTCGATCCTTTCACTACGATTTTCGACAATATTTTCTTATTATACAAAACAGGATGTCATACATAAACTGCATTATTACGTGACATTTCTTTAGCAGTCAAGGACGATCAGTCAGGAACACCTTTTGTGTTGGTTCCGTGAGGCAGATTTCCAAAGCTAGCGAATGAGTCCGAATGCGAACGACAGTTTGTTCGGCTAAGCGGGAACGGACAGGTTTTTAGCTCGGATGTATTATAGTTTTATATTATATTTATGGTATCAATAAGAACAATGATAACACATATATTTATATCTATCATAACACTAAATGATAAAAAAATATTTTATTTATTTACTAAATGCTAAAATGTTATTTTAATGTTTTTACAGACAAGTCGCCGGCACTAAGTGCATTATGCATGAGATATTGTGAGCAGTTACATTGCAAGTAGAAGGTAGTTTTCTGTGCAAAATAAAGCGTGCTGGTTTATATTTTGATGACATGTTGCTTCGACTAGCTCTTAAATACATAATAATCTTTTCTCAATATGAAAACTGACTGTAATTTGACATATTTGTGCACATGTGGCAAAGGAGCTACTGTGAATAACGATATACGCACATATTATATGGTCACTTACGCGTGTCAATTTTGACGTATTCAAACGATACATGAAATCTAAAGGAATATGTAAATACGTTTGACTTTGAGTTATGGTGCTTGCCAATTTTTCTAATAATTACAAATAAAACCTTATCGAAATACATAATCTTAACAACTGAGTTTTATTCCCATACAAGTATATAATCTCTAATACTTTATAGGAACTAAACAGCATTATCGCCACTTGTACATAGAAAATCTTTGAGTCTAGAAATTGTAAGATTTTTTATTTAATTAAATAAATTAAACCAGTTAAAAAAAGAAATAAAGCAAACACGAGTAAACGCATCGAAATCAAGTTGCCTGCTCGCTTTCGTTTCCTCGTTTAGTCGATACATGGTATTATACAGCAGTGAAAAAGAGTAATGGACGAGGAAATAGAGGAACCATCCTCGACGAGCAACTGTGCACTCTTCGATCAAGCCTATAGGGTTGAGTTTCTGATGAACAAGAACAGGAGAAAATAATGGTGCTAAATAAACTTATAGCTGAGACAGTGTATATTTTGCTGGAATTGGCTGTACATGAAAATATTCCCGCCTATAAATTAAATGAGCTTACGAAATTGCACCATCTTATAAATTGTTGTAAATTTATTTATTTATTTTTAAGCCCAATTATGAAGAGGGGTGTTATATTATAAGTTTAACGGCTGCTTTTGATGATCATATAAGTTATACGAGTATTAAGTACACCTCCGCCAAATTTCTAATAAATTAGTAAAATACTCATCAATAGATTCTAAACCTTTTATTATTGTTATATAAGTGACTGAATGAGCTGATAACTTACACCCGTCGTGGTTGTAACATCTCATGCGTTTGTAATTTCACTGGCACCCGCACCACCAGAACACACCAATGCAAGAACATCACTGCTTGGCGGCTTGTTTACTGGTGTGGTGGCAGTACTTGTCCTGGTGAACTTGGCTCAAGTTCAGTGCTGGTTTCGTAATTTTGCACCAACGGGGGGACACGTGTAAGAACTCAAAGGGTATCTTACCAGCGTACCTATGGACGCAAGCAACATATAGCATATTTCATTGCTATATGTTAGTTAAGGAAAGATTTAATTTTATATTACATTCTCAAATCTTCTAACATTGAAAATAATAATATCGCATTGGAGATTAAAGGTTAGAAAGTTAGTCTAGTGGACTAGGCGTTGTTAGTTTTATCGACAACATTGTACCGAGGAAACAGTAATATATTGCGCCATTGCTCAACCGTTAGGGCTGCTAAGCTGGATTTGTTCTGGAAAAAAAATTCTCCGTAAATTAATACCCTATAGATTCTAACTGAGGTATCTCTTGCATGGTTCTAGAAACGTCTGCTATTGTGCCTGTTTGGTGTCAAGCTATGGTGCATAGTGATGATATAGGCGCATAAGTTCGTTAACGTTATTTTAAATTTCGAGTGGCCTCACATCTCTGTTGGCAATAGCTCTACCTCTTGTGCTGTGAGTCGTTGATTGGGTTCCTACTCAAAACAAGAAACACAGAGGTTATAAAAAAAAAAAAAAAAACAAATAAACTTATATTTGTAACTGGGTGTTTAATATATAGTTTAAGTAATTATTATCAACAAAATAAATATAACGTCTAGTACCCATAATACAAGCTATCTAAAAGCTATCGGGTGGACCCGCCAAAAAGCAGTACAACTTTTGCCAACTTCATCCGGAGGATCTGTTCTAGATCTGGTAAGCCAACGCCAAGCACTCGCATTGCTGTCTTCTAATTGGAGAATGTGGGTACTGGTGAAATTACAGTCAAATAATTCGTTAATTCCCCATCTCACAATGCGACGGCTCTTCTTATTTTTCGATCAGGGAGGACCTAAGTATTGGCGCCGATAACCACTTAACGTCAGATGGTCACATCGTCTCGTTATTTTATTTTATTAGAAATACACAACTAAATTATAGTCTTGTAAAAATTCAACACTTCAATGTCCCGGTGGAATACATTACCAGCTTTAGCCACTAGAGTAAACTAAAGCTGTCCTCATGCCAACGAGACCTGCCTACGACATTTCTTCTATTAAAATGTCCCATATGTCCATCACTATTCCTGGGTCTAAAGGTTTTCATGAATAATTTACTTCACTTTTTGGGGTGTTCTTGAATATGTATTGAGATCTACACGCCAAAAAATGGTGGCTCTATCTTATGTTATTTTTTTACTTGTTCCACTAATTTAATGTTCTAGCTGCATGGAGAATGTGTAGTCAATACTTAATCATTGCTTTTCACATGGTTATTTAGATCTATATTATTTAGATGACCTTTCAGGTATTGCAATAGGAGGCAAGCCGAGGTATTCTAATTGAAGCAGAGTAACTTTGGTATCCAGCAAGGGCCTTTTAAGCCACTTACTCAAAATATTATGTATGACTAATAGTATACTCATAATGTTCATATAAGCTCATCGTATCTTCGAAAATGCATTTTTATAGGCTAGCTTAGAATGTCGCTACATTTTTAGGCGTAAGAATTAATGAACATTGTAATGCTGATTCAATTATTTCAAAAACGATATTTTGCATAAAATATGCTTTTTGTTCTGAACTTGATTAAGACGTTGTTTTAAAACGGTGAAGTAAAGTTACTTTAATATCCTAATATGTAGAAATTTTCTTTTCTTTTGACTAAAATTTAGCATGTTTATTTAAATCCCGATTTAAAGAGTCTTTGTTTGACGGCTATGATTATCTGTGTTGTGGAAATTTATTTTAAGACAACATAGGAGATGGATGAGATTCCTACAGAGATGGTCAGATTTCAAAGCATTTATTTTTTTATTTTTGTGATTTTTCTTTTTATGCTTAGTGTACTATCAGTGTGGGAAATATTTTTTTATGAAGTCTTTTTTAATGGTAGTATTAGAACAAAACTTTTCAATTTACAAATTTCAATAAGAATAAACACAACGCATAACTGTAATTCAAATAGGAGGTTGAAAAGCGTATCAGTATTATTGGATTCTATCTTAAATAGCCGATTTATTAAATAACATACACTAGATGTAAGTTTACTTTTAAATTTTGGGATGTCTAAGATATATCTGACTTGAAATATACAACCACTGCATTGCTAATTTAATTTAAACAGAGGCATAAATATATACATAGGTATATATATAGAGCGTGCCCATTATTCTCAGCTTAGTCTATAAATAAACCAATCAAATTTCTCGCCCAGACTTCTTCACACAAATAAAACAGCGTAATTCCATTACAACAACTTTAACATCGAATATGTAAATAAAGCCAGAAATTACCATTAAATCGGGAAGGCAAACTTGAAATTCACTCACCGTAAAACCAATACAAACTTTTTTAAAAGGCCAACAAATAATTTTAGAACTTCACAACGAGACGATTACCATAATTAACAACTTAAGACAGAGTTGTGGAAATCAATCAATTGGAGCGAATTTCTCAAATCAATTACAGAGAAGGTGGCATGAAATTTTCCATGAAAAGTTGGCTTTTGTTTGGCCATCCCTTCCCGACGATGAATCTTAAAGTTTTATATTTTAATCAGGTTTTTATTTTTACCTAATCAAAAATGGATGATCATATAGGTATTCAAACCTATATGATCATCCATTTTTGCCACAGATTACCTTGACATCTTTACGCCTACTACGGTGAGAGCGGAAGGCTCTCGACTAGCTTTAAAACTATTAATAAAACAGTAACAGTGAAGAGCAACACTTAGGCCTCGGCTTTTGTCGATGCTAATCGGGGTGTTTTAGTGATACTCGCCCAGATTGGTGGCTAGAAAGATTTTTCGACCCCGCCGGGGGTCAAAGATTCAGGTGTTTTCTCTCTGTTATCTGAATTATGTCATTTTTTTTTTTTTTTTGGCGAAGTGGAATCTGCAACAGATACATCGGTTGCCCTGGGGGGGAAACCGAGTTATGTGGGACTTTTACCCTAACTAAACCCCTCCGGTGGCCGACCTCTGCGCATTCGATCTGAATTATATCTAATCCAATCATGCACAATCTTTTAAGAAGGAATTTACTTGTGAACGTGGAAGTAAGACCGTCTTCATCTGCACTTTTTCTCTCTGTGGCTACACCAAACGATGAAGGTCAATCTGGAACTTGATGAATAGTTTCACGATAAATCTACAAGCTGCAGCTGAAACTTATCAAGGAGCTTTCTTGACATCACCCAGAGGGTTGGGATTTATATGTTATCACCTTAGACGCAGCAGCTTACAGACGTGAGCTGTTCACGCAGCACTTAGGTCCAAAAGTAGTACGCTCATCAAAAAGTAGTACCACATCACCGAAAAGAAAGAATGATTAAATAAAAAAGACTAATCGTAACTTTTAAAAAACATACATCGCGAAAGAGGTGACTTTGAGACAAAAATATCACGCCATTTGCGTTCCGTTATTAGCCGAAAACATTAACAGCGAAATCGTCCTAATTTAAACTCGTAAATCTAATGTACTTTTGCTGCTCGAAATAATCTACTAAATAAAACAAATTGTACGCAATAATATTCACCCTTCTATTAACGATCACAATTAAAAGTTTACACAATAACTGTTAATTCTATAAAGGCTGTAATGCAAACATCGTTTGAAGCAAAGAAGCGAAGAAATAAAAAAAAAACACAATGAAAAAAGAACTTTGCTCGTTTGTTATCGGCTTATTGTTGTAAATGCGTTATTGCGCAAGAATTATGTTGCTTTAGCACTTAAAAAGTTGTAATAAATGTTTTTATGTATCGTTATTTTTTAGAGTTCCATCAGGCGTACCGTTATGACCAATTGCAATGTTTTTAGATACTTTTACTACCTTAGATGCCTGCTCGATTTTTAAATCAGTCAATTAGTATATCATATTACGAATATGATATTTCCGAATGTGTTAGGGCTACGTCACGAAAATAATCTTTCTACTGGGACCCCACAGTTAACTAAAGAAAGAGATATAGAGATTTAGATATATAGAGATATACATCTATTAGTGCGCCTTAGCACTAAGCCCGACTCTTATGGCGTGACGGAAAACGGTATAACGCTCTCCTATGCCGTGATATTTTACATCTGCCGGGCGTCCCGTAGAGACCAATATTTTTTGATCTATAATATTCACGTTTCTTTTTATTTTTAATTTCGAAAAATTTAATTATACAAGTTATGTACAGAACCCATTGCTTTTGAAATTAAACATACTTGGCCAGTTTTGTTTAATATTCGCAAGGAGAAAAGATTTCCGCGTCTCAAAGTAATTTTGACAGCGAAGAGAGTAATAACAACCAAAAGTATAATACAATTACAGGCAATCTCTCGGAATAATGGTATGGTTTGATATTTAAAACAATTGTTATTTTCAAACTTTGCAACTTTTCTCAAATACAGTTTATTTTTTAGTTTCTAAAGAACCGGTACTTAATTATTCTCATTATAATCAGTTATTGTTTTACTTGAGGCAAAGATACTTTGATGAAAAAATATTAATGGAAATTTCCCACAGCGCCATCTAGCCAAACTTAGGATAGCTTGAAATATGGGAACTAGTTTCTGATATAATAATTATATTGGTCGTTTACTCACTCTCTTACTTCACAGCTCAGTTGATAGTGGCTCTGCCTTCTGTAGGTTGCGGGTTTGAATTCCGCCCAGGGCAATGTGACGTACGTAGATGTTTATTATGTGTATGGGTGTTACTATGAATTTTATTATATTATATGTATTTAAAAAAGAACCATGTAAGTATTATTTCAACAATCTGGTTCCCATAACTATGCTAGGTTAATTTTCGGCTAGATGGTACTGTGCGAAATATTCATGAATATTTATTTACTAGCAGCGCCCCGTGATGTTACCCGCGGTTAAAAAGTCAACATGAGACTATGACAAAAACTCTTAGAAGTTGTTTTTGTCCAAAATATTATCTAGTATGATAATTTTCCCGAGCAGTACAATTTGGGTATGTTCAAGAGTAGAGTGAATAGGTATTATCTAGGCCAGCGTGTTACATCTTCGACCGCATCATCACTTACCATCAGGTGAGATAGCGATCAAACGATGGCCTCTAATGAATAAAAAAAAAAAAAAATTATTATCTCTTGGTTGAAATATAAATCCATTATTTCAGGAGTAATCTAAATGGCGTAGTAGATTACTCGAAAAGATACGATAGATACTAATAGATTACAACATTTTGCGAAAAAATAAGAGCCCCCGCAAAAAACTCACCCTGTATTGCGTCGTAAATAAAAATAAGTATGCCTTACCCTGATAAGAGCCGGGTTGTGGATATTAATCATCCTGTATTGGATTTATTATTTTTCTTACTCTCACAAGTATCATTGAATTTAATCTTGGATGTGGATTTTCTTCTCTGTGGGGATTTTGCGCTGAATTATTGTAACGCGATATTAAGTGCTATTTGATTTAGTTCAGATGTATCAAGTTCAAGGTTTATTGAGGCGGTCTATTGAAAAGAGGTTTACAAAAGTTCTAACTATGGGAAACTGATAGTGGACAGATGTACTGAAGGAAGAAACAATGGAGCATGTGAAGGGTGCCGGTGAAATCACATGTGCATAAGACGTATCATCCCTGTCTCGGATGATGGACGCAGCAGGATGAATGAAATGAGTTTCATTCATCATCCAAATCATATACTGAGCCGCATTAACCACTTAACGGCACCTTCAGTTCGTTCTGTCTATTTTGTTACATTAAAAAAAAGATGTTTTATCTGTGTCTGAGACTCAATACATCTTAATATATATAAATCTCGTGTCACAATGTTTGTCCTCAATGGACTCCTAAACCACTTAACCGATTATAATAAAATTCGCACACCATGTGCAGTTCGATCCAACTTGAGAGATAGGATAGTTTAAATCCCAAATTATAGTCGCAATTTTAATTTATTGCTAATTATTTGTCTGTTATTATTTGACAGTCACAATTACAAAAACGTTAGCCACAGCATCGCGTGGCCCGGTCAGCTAGTTATATTATTATATATGTATGTATTAACAAAAAATATATTTCCTTAACACAAGCTATGTTTCCTTTGGGGCTAGTTATTACTATTATTATTATGAATATTGTGTCATTTATGCAAAAATTGAAGCAAATATTGCAACTTAGTAACAAAGAATAGTATTTCTTGCGTTGTTGCTTATTTACGTTAGGATGACGAGTTACATTTCATGACAATGTTACGCTTTCAAAGAGCTTTCAGGAAAGTTGGTTGCAGGCACTCGTAAAACTAAGACGTGTTTCATAAATCTGAAAAGTTTTATTTGGTTAAATTTGAGTATTCCTTCTGAAATATAAATTTATTAATTTTTAAAGTATCTTTAGCATAGTTTTGCGAATACTGTGTGCCTACGAGGCTATTTAGAACCAAATACTGGCCCCTTTAATGACTATGACTAATTTAGACTTAGAATATATTACTTTATTTTAAAGTAATCATACAAAATAGATAAAAAAGATACAATATATACGGCGGTACAATAGGCGGCCTTATCGCTAAAAGCTATCACTTTCATATTCTTTGTATAGAATGCAAAAAAACTACGAAAAATGACAAAATCTCAGTCAAAAATCTTTATTTCCATTCAACTCTTCTAAAACCATTGTAAGTACGGCAATTTTGCTCGCGTCTGTAGGTGTGTACCCATTGATTCCCTACACGTACCCCCTGGATGGTGCAAAAGGAGCAACCAAAAGTAGCAGTAGAACTTGTGCCAAGTTCGTCCGGAGAGGTACTGCCACCACATCTGGAATCTGCCGCCAAGCAGTAATGCTCGCATTACTGTGTTCCGGTGGAAGGGTGTGGCTGCCGGTGAAATCACATGAGCATGAGACGTATCATCCCCGTCTCGGGTGATGGACGCAGCAGGATCAATGCGACCCAGTAAAAATTTGGATCTCATTCTGAGTCGCACGCATTACCTACTGTTGTCATGGGCGAGGGTCACCACTTACCATCAGGTGGGCCCTCAGCTCGTTCCGTCACTCATTCACATAAAATTTTTTTATTTTTATTTTTTTATTTTCATCTTTTTAAATTCTTTTGCATTTAAGCAACTTGCTATATTTAATGAACGTGGAATTTACATTGATTGGGTCATTGGTCTAACAAGCCATCACCGATAATCATCTAACAGATGGCTGGCGATAGATTACTATTGCAACATCGAAACCTGTCAAAACAAATATATTTCGGTAATCTCTAAGTAATCTGCTTAATTTATAGTGTTTGGCTCATATATGTGAAGCTAAAAGTAGCGGTTGAGCTACATATGATTTTCTACACTATATTTTATAAAGGTGTTATCGTACCAGCCTCTAATGTTCCCACTGCAGGAACACCGGCCTACTCTCGATAATTGAGAGTGAATGGGCTCTGATCTACAACGGGAGCCCAATCCGGATTGGTAGATGTCACATGTCGTCGAATTTTTGGTTCTAAGACATGCCGGTTTCCTCACCATGTTTTCCGTCACCGTTTTGAGAACGTGGTATAAAGGTGTGCTGACTAAAAATTGGTAATGATCTCGGTACATTACTAACAAGGTAATAAATTTCAGCGCAAATTCTTCACCTACAGCTCCATCTAATAAATCTTCACAAAATAAATTATGGGCCTTCATAAATTCAACGGACTCAACACTTTTGATAACTTTTATATAAATTGCTACATGCAATAAAAAGTTCAGTCATACATCATAACGCAAACGGACAAATTATAGGAAATTGAGGTCTCAGACATATTCTTTGAATTGATATCCATGTTTTAATCAAAAATATGTATCGTTCCCTATAGTTTTTTGCTCTGTTTCCTGATGTATTGCGTGCTGGCAGTACTCCTCGGAAAGTACTTGGCACAAGTTCTGATTTTACTTTACTTTTTGATTAAGTTGCACCTTAAGAATTTTTTATGCATTTTTAAATATAATAATAATTATGTATAATTTTGTACTTCTTATATCAATCACAAATAATAAAATATCATTGCAGTGGCATGCAGAATAACCATCTAAACAAAAAATTGGCAAGATTAGTAAGGTAAGAAAAAATACATTCAATTTACTCACAATAATGTAAATTTTATTTCATCACCAATCTGGAGGTGTTCCCGTCATCTAGACTTGACAGGAAAGAGCATCACTGGGCCATAGCACAGACCCCGCTGATGGAGTCAAAGAATCTCTTAAACCCCCAACTCTGGGCCAGTATTAAGCTAAACATTCTGAACAGCAGCAAGTTGACCAGTTGAGATCCGCAAAACTGGTAATATTAAAAAACAAAACCAAGGGCGGTTTGGTGTTATAAAATTATTAGTTTTAAGCCCGTCAAAACCCATTGTTACTCACCAAAAGCCCACGTAAATTTATTACGGCCATCTGCGGCCAGCTATTTGTATCCAGTTAAATAAAAAAAAACGTTGTGAGACAAAATAAATCCAAAAGCCTTTGTATGGCATTGAGGTAAACTCCGACGATCAAATTTATGTTTATGTAGACACTCGTAATAAGGTCAAGAAACCATATATTTTCTGAAACTGAAAACTCGGCTAAATTGCGAAGACGTACACAACACGGCTCGTATTTTCCAAATGAAAGTTATGAGAGTAGATTCCAGGGGCCGTTTTCGTTGAATCATGTTATACCACCCAAAACGTGTAAATTAAAATTGTCTTCGGTTTATTACCTTTTTCTGAGAACGGTTCGTACGTATTGATCTACGAGGTAGCTAAGTCGTAGAACTTTGCTTCGACGTAGCTCAGTTGGAATCTGTATTCTTTCCTCTATGCTACGGCTTTGGAATACCGTCCCATTCGTAACTCTAAGCATTTTATGTACCACCCAAAGGACACGCATAAAGACTCATGGGGTATTTGGGGTACTTACGGAAGCGAGCAACACAGACCCCTATACCTTATTATTATCATTATTATTAACGGGACTGATTCTTGCCATGTAAAAAAATTCTATTGTATTTAAGAGCGAAACCCTTCATAAGAAACTTATCATACCTTAAATAACATGTTACTAATGAGAAAATGTCCAAAAACTGTTTGTTCCTTCTAAGTACCTATACCTTAAACTGGAAACAGTTTAACTTCCCAGAAATTGCGCAGAAAAACATGGAAAGTTTACCTTGGACACCAAACAAAGCCTAATCCCTAATCTCGTTATGACGAAAACAAGGTAACTTACGATAGTTCCCAGAATTTGTTTTATCTTTAACGGAATATGGGATTTTGTGTTTTAGAGATAAGTTGAAGTTGGGTATTTTTGTGCGGAAATACCAACTGGTACGGTAAAGGTCAAGACATAATATGTAATTCCGTATCCGTATTAGCCTCTAATGTTCCCACTGCAGAGACACCGGCCTACTCTCGATAATTCAGAATAAATGGGCTCTGATCTACCACGGGATTCCAATCCGGATTAATAGATGTCACATGTCGAACTTTTGGTTCTAAGATATGCCGGTTTCCTCACGATGTTTTCCGTCACCGTTTCGAGAACGTGGTATTCATTAGTGCACGTGTTTGAACCAGTGACTTTCTGATTGCAAGTCAGCGTCTGTGCCCCTGGGCCACCACGCTCTTCAATATGTAATTACTGTTACATTATTTGTCATAATTGAACTATAAGATGTAGAAGTAATTCCTAAATTTATGATGTGTATTATATTTTAGGTAATTAAGTAAAATAAATAGCTAAATTCTGTGTAGTATAAAAACACATGGCGCTAAAATTTTAAGTCATATTTTGATAATGCCAAACTAAAATACAATTTTTAAACACAAACAACAAAAAGATCAACAAATTGGAAAATAAAAATTCCATCTATACCAATGAATAAAATTTAATTGCCTGTTTGTAATGGTAAAGTAATATCGTAATATATAGGGTATATAAACAAATAACAAAAAAACAATATTAATTTTTTTTGTCTATCTGTCAGTCTGTTTGTTTCGTCTAATCTCCGACAGAACGACGACAAATCGACTGGACTGATTTCGATGGAGCTTTCACTGGCAAATAGCTGATGTTATAAGCAGTAATTTAGGCAACATTTATTTTATTAAAAAAATTATTCCACCCAAAAAAATATTAAATTCCACGTGGACGTAGTTGCCGACAATAGCTACTTTGTAATAATATTACCTCAGAGTATTTTTTCACTTATAGAGCTCACCATATTTCACTAACCAGTACATGAAATTAACAAGGTAACAAGTACCCTTAGTTCGGTTCAATAAATCAATGCATGAAGTCTGAGGGAATATTTCTGCTAACAAGCTCTCACGGGGCCAACTCGATAGAAACATGAATAGAAAAGAAAAGAAAAGTTTTTGTTACCTATTTTTGAATACTACAATATTTCAGTATGGTTGCGGGCAAATTTCACTACTTAAGAATTTCTGCTACTTAATTTACATTGCGCTATAATGTCTGGCCCGGCCGGGAATCGAACCCGGACCCTTTGAAGGCAGAGCTACGGAGCCGTCATTTATATAAAAATAAAAATAAATTATTCATTAAAGGTACAAGACTAGGTTTAACCTAACATAGTAAGTAGGCAATAGTTAGTAGTTAGTAGTTAGTAGAAATGACCTTGTAATCCAGGGGATTATGTATACTTGTATTTAAAGACAAGAGACTAGGGATATTACTGCGGACTTGTGAATTTGAACTGCAACCTTCAGATTGAATGTTAGAGTCGGTACTATTTCGACACTACACTCTCAACGCTCTCAATTACCAATCGTTTGAACTTTAAGTGAAACATTTTCAATTGAATTTTTCACAGCCAAATTCTACGATATTTACACAAACTTAAAATACCGGATTATCCAATTCCGGTTCTAGAAACTATTGGAATTAATAATATCCTACCATTTATTTGGCTTCATAGCGAATGGTGTGTTTTCGAACACTTCCAAGTTCCAAGTTAGCGCTTTAAGACGCTGTAAGCTCTCTATAACTTTATTTGACGGTTCCGTAGCTTACTTAACAGTGCAAGGGTTCTAGATTCCAATGCTGGAAAAAATATAAAAGCTTTTTTAAAGTAAAACCTTCTTTAGACTCGTTGGCATTTTTTTAAGATGCTCCGACACTGTTACCGTTACAGTCGCATTGCATTTCGCCCGTCACTCTGAGACCGGGATGATACGCCTGTAATTTCACAGGCACCCACACCTTTCCACCGAAACACAAAAACGCGAGAGCACCACTGCTTGACGGCGGATTACCAGATGTGTAGGCAGTACTTCTCCGGACGAACTTGGCACAAATTCTACTTTTTGTTGCTCCTTTAGCACCACCCAAGGAACACGTCTAGGGCCTCTGATGGTATTCACCTACGGACGAGAGATCCCCCAATTGATTATAGTTTGGCTGTTATACTAAAATATTTTATTCGATGTTGATTAATTTATATGTACCTTTCATGAATTTTAGTCAATGGCCTGAAATTGTTTTTATTCATGAGTTAATCTAAGAAATAGACTTTTTTATTATATACGCTTTTATAACAAACTTCCAGAGTATGCTAACAAGCTTCCGATCCAAATATTTAAATCAAATATAAAGAATAATTTAATAAAGATGGCGTATGTATAATGTATTTGTAACGCCTTTGCTCTCTGCCTTTTCCTCTGTAGGTTTCCTGCCATTCCCGCTTAGGAAAAACATTTGTTTTTTTATACTAAGTTATTAACAGGAGCTGAACTTCCACCTTATTTTAAGTGGTTACCTCCACCTATTAAATACTACTCAGGTTCGCTCAGGTTCACTCCCACTGAAACACCATTGCGAGCGCACCGCTACCTGGCGGTAGATTAACAGGTGTGGAGACAGAACTTCGCCAGACAAACTTGGCATACGTTCTACTGTTCTTTTTTGTACTTTGTGTGACGAACATAGATGTTTGTTATGTCAAAGTCAAAGTCAAAATCTAATTTTCTTGAAAATAAAGTATTTCCTATGTAACTCAGTGATAATATTACTTTTTAATGTAGAAAGAATTTTTAAAATCGGTTGAGTTGTTTTTGAGTAAATTCTTTACAAACAAAAATTCAAATCATCTCACTTTTTGATATTATTGCTATAAAAACCATAGACTAATAAAAGGTCTTGAGAGGCTTTTAAAAATGTGAGTCTATTTAAACCGCTGTACAGTCCATCGATTCATCTAACTCCAATGAAAACTTTCCCTTTGTGTCGGTTTTACAGTTCTGTTCCTATCTTTTATTACGTTACGACTTAAAATTTATTAGCTCTTTGTGAACCAACAATTTGGAATTACTTAAATTTGTTTAAGTGCCAATTACGAGTGCCGTAAGTTAGGAAATGTTAATGCTTAAAGCACTTTGGTTTCCGCTTTTGTGGGTTAAAGTCAATACAGTATCTGTTTTAATTTTTGTAAATATTAAAAATATGAATTAATTTTATGTTGTTATCCGTATCAGCCTCTAATGTTCCCACTGCCGGGACACCGACCTCCCGATAATTGAGAATGAATGGGCTTAGTTCTACCACGGGAGCTCAATCCGGATTGGCAGATGTCACATGTCTTCGATATTTTTAGTTCTAAGACTAAGTGAAAGAAATGACGTTTTCTTTCGCCGTTTGGAGAACGTTGTATTGCACTCCTCAATTTTCAAGTGAAAAACTCATAGGTGCACGTTTGGGTTTGAACCAGCGCCCTTCATATTGAAAGTCGGCGTTTGTACCAACATAGAATTTTTAATATACGTGTGATTTTATGTTAGCATATGTACCGTAGTAATTTTATTAAATAAAGGAAAAATATCTTTGTCATCTTCCTGCTCTTATCCCACACTAAGAGGGGTCGGTACAATATGTATTTTTCTTCCATACCCCTCTGTCAGACGTCATCTTAGTTCTCACTCCTTTTTTATTCCTATCATTCTCCACGTTATCCATTCATCTATTCTTTAGCCTACCTCTGGTTATATCCGTTAACATCCATGTATAAATCGCTTTGTGGACGGATTTATGACAACTAAAAAAATTTTATCATGATGTTTTATGTAGGTGAAAATAATACGTGAAATTATATTGTATTTAGAAATGGTCCATTACAAACTTTAATTGCCAGTTATCTGTTTATTTCCCTCTAAACGATATACTTATGTGAAATAAATGATTAGCCAAACAACAAATTATCCACTAAATTAAACGTGTATAGTTTAATTGCTGGTTTGTTGCGTAATTATTCATAGTATGTAGCAATTATTAATATTGGCTTAAAGCTTAGTTGGTAGTTGCTCTGCTTTCTGCGCAGTAGGTCATGGGTTCAATTCCCACTCAGGATTTGTTTGACGAACAAGAATTTGTGTGATGCACATAGTTGTTTGTTTTGTGTCTGGTTGTTTATATATATCTTTACAAATAAATAACATTGAGTAAGAAATTGAGTTAAGACACTTCTTACGGTTCTTAATTTGTTTGTAATGTCAAAATAACAGTTTTTTTACTAAATACATTTGAAAGTATGTACCGTTCCCATAGTAAAAGCTTTGCTTTTGTTGGTGCTAGATTTAAAATATTGAAGGATAAAAATTTTAAATATGGTAGTGAAAAAAATCACTTCCACTGCAAGAAAATATTCATGATTTTACTCAGTAAATTATTTTACTTAGCCAACGATTGGTAGCTTTACTTGGCTAAAGTTATATTACTCTTCACATGGTTCATTTTCTACAGAAAATTCTATACAAAGTTTTCAAAGAAATTCGGACCTTACCTAAATGAATTAGTTTACAGAGTATTTTGGGCGATATTTTCGAAGTTGTAGATATTTCATTGCGGGCTTCGTTGTAATCCTGTTTTTTGCGGTGACGCATTAGTTTACCTGGCTGCCCTAAGATGTTTTTGACAGATCATATACGTTAGGCAACTACCGCCCGGTCACTATTTGGATGGCGACCGTATATTGGCTTTATTTAACAAAGATATTAGTCCCGGCTGTATTAATCGAAAAATTATATCGGAGGCCACTTACTCAAACAAGAATTCTCACAGAATCAAATTCTGCGCACTCGAGGATATTAGGATTCTAGGAAAAGGTACCGCCGCCCATTACACCAGCAATACGACTTAGGTCTCCGGCTGAAGTATGAGAAGACCTAAGTCGCACCCTCATTGCGCTCGTCACCCGGTGATGTTGTCTTATGCTCACGTGATTTGACCGGCACCCACACCCTTTCACCGGAATACAGCAATGCGAGTGCACCACTGCTTGGCGACAGATACCAGTACTTCTCCGGGCGAACTTTGCACAAGTTCTTCTGGTACTTGACTTCACCAGAAATATTCTGGCACCTTGAAATGTATTTCCGGGGAGGTAGTAAAAAGCATCCCCTTTATTCCGCATACTCTGCACAATACAGTTTCATTTATTTCCAACTATTTGGTACCTAATAGATCACTGTTTCGTCAAAAGCCTAAAGTGAAGTATTAAATACTCATAAAAACAGACAAGATACCGTGTATAAGGATATATATACAATAAGTTACATCGGTTATTAAAAGAACTTAATAGAGATAATTGCAGCTGTAAAGGAGCTTCGTCAGAACATAATAAGAATATAATGTGAAATTACTCAATAACAGCATGTCACCAAGTTTTTGTTTTAAAAGGGCTTCGTCAGAAAGAAAAGAAGAAAAGCGAAAGACCTATCAAATATCTACTGAAGTACCTTATTGCCATCAATTTGAGCACAACATGTATCCACTGCGATCTATGCCTCAAAAAGCCCGTAGTGGAGATCCCCTGTCACCTATCCAATGACGTCATCAGTCTAAGTGGGCGATATCATCAAGCTCAAGACGGCCCTATTGAATTGATGCCATCCATTACGTCACTTGAACAGGAAACAACTATATATAGAAGGGAAATTCCTTGCATTTGATTGGCCTTACAGCTCGGTTGGTAGCTCTGCTTTTTGCGCTGTAAGGTGGTGCGTTAGATTTCCCCACAGAACAATGAGGTGTGCATGTATTTACAGTAAGTTTTCTATTTCTATTTATCTTGGTTCCAATAGTATAAGCTATGCTTAGTTTGGAGTAAGATGGCGCTTTGTGAAATACCCGTAAATATGCCTATATGAATATACCTTTCTTAAGATTCTAAACTTGATTGTGTCAATAGAAAGGGACTTATTAAATACACTTTGGATATACATATTAAGATGATAACTTCTTTGATCTATGCGGTCAAAGCCACTTAATAATTTGCAGATTCCTTTCTAAACAACTTTACTTCTGATGCTTGAACACCATCGACGCGACGATAATGATCTATTTGGTATCTGAACATCAATCTTGGGGAACTTTTAGATTAATCGATTTCATTTAGGAAAATCGATCTTAGGGATTAGGAGATTAGTAATCTTTAGTATCAATAAATAAAGAAGAAAATTTCTATTTGTAAGGGACCTATTTCATATAGAACGCGAGGTCAATTGATGATCTTATATTTTTTCTTAATTTTGGGTGTTGCCAACTTTTGCCAAGTTCGTTAGAATAAATACTGCCTCCACTTGCGTTCCTGTGTTCCGGAAGAAGCGTGTGGGTGCCGGTGAAAAAAAAAATATGACAGTGAAAACTTTATTTGGTTGGGGTACATTCTCGCTAGACTTAGTTAAGATTTTTTATTACAGCTAACAATTACAAAGGTTCTATTACAAAAGATTTTAAATCCTTTGAATATGAGTTATTAAATCTACTGATTACTGAGGTTTAAGATACTTGTCTTTTAAACCTTTCATACACTGTATTAAAAAAAAAACCAACGTCAAAAGTCATTTTATGTTGTTGCGTAATATCTGGTGACTCTGTGATATTTCATCAATCACGAGAGTAGATGAATAGAATACAATAGCCAACCATAGACTACTCGTTACTAAAGATTTCTAATAATGAAAAGTTAAGATAGTTCTTTTAGTGACGTGTTCGTTTTGCCACCATTTGCAGACCGTAGTCTAACGGAGTGGTATAAAACTAGGCTTAAGTGCCAGGACAGCTAATCGAAATCAGACCAGGTTATAAATTAATATTGTTTGTGTTACCTACTTAAACAGGTGTTATGAATGACAGGGAATCCTAGTGTGGGAGCTGGTAACCATTTAATATGACAACTTAAATGTCAGATTATACTGTACTAATAAAATATCACATCTTCCTAATCCTAGTTTCCATATTTAACTGTTTATTTTGTATCAACATAATTTTAATTAATTATTACTATACAGACATTTTCGCCCAATTTTTATAAAAGTTAGGCAATATGCTTAATCACTCATAAAGTAAATTGTTGCAGAGAACAATGCCTTGACCCTTAACTACGGAAACTAATGTGGTTTTTGTTACATTGAGTGTTATTATAATTTATAATGAACTTCGCACTAAAGTGACAAAGCGCCTTGTCACTTTAGTTTTTGACATGCGAGAGTGAATGGGCTTTAATCTACCACGGGAGCCCAATCTCGATTCATATACGTTATAACTTTTAGGCCGTGTTGGTTTCCTCACGATGTTTCTTTCGTGGTTTTATGAAAGCGTGGTTTGCGCACATTATTTTTTCAAGCGAGGTACATTTATAGATTTTGACTATCGATTTTCAGATTGAAAGAAAGTGTTTTTACCTAAGAGCCACTAAGCTTCTTACACTTTTGTCGTAAATTATTAAGTACAATTCAGAAAGGTTATACAGTCCAAAACCTTGAGACGTTAAGTACTCAAACGTTAATTATTTCTAACTTATTCGTTAGTAATAATAAGAAAATAAGTCTTCTTATTCTTATTCGAATAAGAATTAGAGTTGCCTAGGGCAAAAGCCTGCGAATTTCCTTTCACCCATACAAGATATTGAAGGAAATTCGTAGCCTTTTTTTTTCAACCGATTTCCGGAGGAGGTCCCGTTGTATTATATTTTTTTTTGGTTCTACAGGCTTTCAGTTTGGTCCCATATAAACTTTATTGTATGCGTTTAATAATTTTATTGTTAATCAAAATAAGTGGAAAAAATATGTCATCCAAACGTCGTCTCGCCGTCTCCGTCTGGATCAGCGAAGATTCCTTTTCCCGTTGTAAAGGGGATATAATCCATCGTTATCTTTGCCCAGAGTTCACCCAACACACGGCAGACGTGGTACACTCCCAATCTTACTCACAACAAATATCGTCTATTAAAACATGAAATACATTTATATTCATCAGACTAATCAAGACCTTACGCTTCACTGATAAAGATAATTTTACGCTCTCACGCATTCAAGCAGCGTATCTTCTGTATAATTATTTTGTAACAAACAAACGCATATACTGTGGTGACATTTATCTGAACCGTAACCGAGTAATAACGGAATACCTACTCGGAACATGGAACAGAGAATTCAATTGTTCTTTGTCACACCTTTTCAAGTTATCCAATTAGACTTATTCTGTTTCCAGACAAGATTTAACTTGTCGAGATAATGTAGCATCTGCGACCCTTAGCCATTGTTGGGTCATATCAGAAGTTGTTATGTTTGTTGGAATTGAGTTGAGTTTGTGAGAGTTTTGTGCGGTGCTTCGTCTTGATTGTAAATGTTTCTTGGTTTTACACATCCTGGAGTTTATATCGTCGTAGGTTAAAAAGTAAATTTATTTGGTGATAGTATTTGAACTGTAGTCAAACTCAGCAATAAGATTGAGCTGTCTTTTCGGTTTGGTGATGAGACTTGTAACAACAATGTTAAGAAGTTATTTTCTCAAGTGATTTATAATTGAAAAAAAAAAACTATTATATAATGAAATTATAATAAATATTTTACTTTGGCTTGGAATTTAATATAATAACTTTAGATTATATATCAATTACTAATTTAAATATTTTACTAAATTCGTTCAAAATTATTGATTTACTTCGATCTCGCAAATCTTTGTTTAAGAAAAAACGCTTTTCTTCTCGTGATCCTGCACTAAGATTTCCTGTATTGCAAATGACATGGACACAAACAATCGCACAACACAAACACCCAACAAACACAAACTCCATGCTCATCATATTATCTATATAAACTTTCTAAATCTCATGCAGAATGCTCAAATATGAGTCTCAAATTCATTTTCCATATAAGCCCCAGAATTTCTAGATTCGGCTCATTTCTGTGCATAACTGCAGTCTGGACTGGACGTACTGGTCCAATAAACCTTTCGATATGCTTCCATTCGATTAGCATTTCCTGGTTACGTATGCTTCGAAGGATAGATATTGCATTCAAGGCTACTTTGAGGATCCGATTCTGTCTACTGTCCAACTGGCATAGACCCATAATCAATATAGGTAAGTATGATTATTTCGATTACTGACATATTTAAGAAATTTAGATATTAAACAACGAACAACGAACAACGTTAACACAATCATACCTCTGCACTAGGATTCCCTGTGTCGCAGATGGCATGGACTAACACAGAAATACAAGACAAACACCCAAGACCCGAGAACAAACTTCATGCTCACCACACAAAGTGTGCCCCGGCCGGGAATCGAACCCGGGACGCCACACTTCGAACGCAGGGCTACTACCAAGATGCCACGGAGCCGTAAAGTTTAGACAAACATATATATAATAGCTATAAAGCTTGTAGGTAGTTTAGACCTACCTACACGCTATCTAGAAAACTTCGGACTCCAATAACATTGCAATACCTCATAATGTGAATCTTGGAATGTAAATCAACAATGTAACTTGTACCATTGTAAGAAAAAATAAAGTATTGGGTATAGATATAAACTGTGAATTTTAATAACTAGTTGATTTGACATTGTCCTGTTTTGATCAGTATTATTTAAATAAAATCTCTATTGACTGTTTTGTATGATTTATCTAAGCAAATAAATAAAATTGAAGTGTCTGTTTGTAATGTCAAAGTAACAGCTTTTTAATAAAAGTTTTACGGTTTTTATTTACGGTTCATATAAGAAAATAAAAGAAATTTATTAATTTTGGCTTTTTCTTAAAAAAATCACATACCACAAACAAACTTTCGCCTTTATAATATTAGTGTGATTGGCCACAGTTATATAGTTTAAATGTCAATCACCTGTAGCGTAATATGGATGATTTCATGGAGACTGAATTATTTTTTAACGAGTTGAGGGCCCAACTTTTGGTTGTCATACATTAGGCACCACACATTATATGGCAATAGACAAAATATACATTGCTTGTGTTACTACATTTACAATACGTTTTGTTGCATCTACCCCCAATCTTGTATTAGAGGAACAAAATTACTAATTCAAAACATACTCGTCTAAGTATACTTTTTTATTACTTACATATCCATACTAATATTATAAAGAGGAAAGATTTGTACCTATGTTTGTATGTTTGTAATGAATAGGCTCAAAAAGTACTGGGCCGATTTAAAAAACTCTTTCACCAATAGAACCAATAGAATTTGAAAAAAATTAGGGATCCTTGGTAAAATTTGAACAATGTAATCGAAGGTGTAGAAAAATGAGTCTTAAAATGTCTTTCGTCGAATGCGCTGCCGAAACTATTAGCGATAGAACAAAATAATGTACAACAATATTGAAGAACATCATAATGTCTACAAAAAACTCCGCAGTAGCATATGTCCAACTATTGTAGTTATGTCACTACCCCGTGCGAAACCGGGACGGGCTGCTAGTAATACATATTGACACCTAGACACAGAACAAACCTCTATGTTTGTCCTTGGGCGCTGCAATTCGCCCTGGCAATTGATACACCATAAAAGGTACCATAAAACGGATCGCGTTTAAAACTGAACCGACTTACGTCGCATCCATTGTGGAAACCATCCATCGTAGACCTGCTTTGAGCCTCTGTGGTCAGTTATCGGGATAGCAATTTACAGAGGCAGGCGGTTTCACCCTTTGACGAGTAAATTGAGACCATACCACAGTTTTTACGATAGCTGGGTCACTTTATTATTTACAGAAACGCTCAGAATTTATAAGTTAAGCAACTTTGCGACACGGTCTGTATTTGGATGGGTGACCGTTTAGTGGCATTTGAACTTAGCGCTTCTATTCGGAGGGCACGTTAAGATGTGACAAGTTATATGCTCACAAATATGTGTACATGCATGTGTAAAATTTGACGTGTCCAAATGATAATTGAGATCTAAAGGAATAATTGACTTTGACTTTGATGTCAATGACAACAGAGTTGGTAACTCATAAGGTAGATTATTTACTAAACTGAGTCGTTTGGTTATATTTTTATTGCTACGAAGTAAAAAGGCAAAATAATGTGTTAAAACTTTTTCAGCACTGCGTAATATAGGTATCAACTTATTGGAAAAGAAGTGAAGTTGTGGGGAGGTTTTATTGACGACCTAAGTTTTAGCTTCTGCCGTTGACTACTAAAGTAAAAGAAATGATGAGACTGTTTCGAGAAATTTTGATGAAAACTTACAACTTACTAAAGTTGCATTAATAAGAGTGAACAAATTATTTTTTTTTTTTTTCAAATTTTTATTTCTTTCTATAGACACAAGCGCATGAGTTATAATCGTCTCGGCTTACGGGCGCAACGCGGTTCTACTTGGGTCTTCTTATCTTTGCATTGGGGAGGACCTAAGTCGTATTGTTTTTATGGGCGGAAGTAGCCACATATAATAACATCAGGTGGATCAGTAGTCTTTCGTGTCAATTAAGTCACATAAAAAAACGACTCTAAATAATAGTTCCTTGAGAAGCGGGCAAAAGCAAAAAAAGGAAAAAATATTACTAATAATTATGGAGTCAGATGGAAATGGATTTATCACTATTACTATCACTTCTTCCTCATATCTAGAGACCTTTTCTTAAGTAACAATATCGTTAAAAATTTATTTGTTACCCGTATATATTTTTTGGCTCACTTTTAAAAGATTCTCCTTCATTTTAACAATCATTTGACTAGCCGTGTATAAAACGTGAAGCAGATGAACAAGGCATAAAATCCAGCCTTATTTCCTGAAGGGTTTTAATTGATTTAACTGGCGTCACAGCTCAGTTCTTATTAGCTTTTCCTTCTGTGGTGGTCGTGGGTTATATTACCACAAAAAAAGCATTTGTGCTACGGAAATTGATGTTTCCATCTAATACAAAAATATAATACAAAAAGTAATATAAGTAGTCTATCAGTTATCTTGTGCCCATATTATAAATTATGCTCAATTTAGGCCCAAATTAAGCAGTGTTAATTGTCCATGAATATTTATTTATATAAGAATCCTGTTTGTCTGTTCTGTGGTAGAAAATAAACCAGCTGACCTGAATATCTGTGCAGTAGTCTCCGGACTTGTAGATTAAACGGAGATTAGATTTTGTTTGATGATATAATCCTATGTTTGCCACTTAGAAGTGTTGGTGCTATGGGTCGCATAAATTAGTTATGTTTAGATATGTGTTAGTTTGTAAGTTGTGAATATGTAAAGGCAAAGCAAAAGGTATCGAAATACTTTCACGTATTTAAATATCACTTTTAAAATGATTTTGAAGCTCAATTGGTTCCAATGTATGTACAAATATTATGTTTGTAAGTACACAATATTTATTTCTAACTAGCAACCCACGGTTTCAGCGAATTTTGTTTTTATACGATATTAGAGATAGATTAGTGGTCGATGCCGCCCATAGAACTGAAATACGACTCAGAGTTTCTTCCTACCAAAATATGAGGATACCTATTACGCCTCAAGTGCCTGAAATTTCACAGGCAACCACACCCTTCCACCGGAACCACGCGGATTATCAGGTGTGGAGGCAGTAAATCACCGGACGAACTATATTAAAATAATTGTGTGCTCAGTTAAAAGTAGATTATTATTAATGGCACTTTGATTAATTTCGTTCTCAATAATATCCAATTAGTTCTCGTAACTTTTCTCACCATTTCTTCTTTCTGAAACTAGGTTAATTTAACTAGAAATCACAAGTTTTAATTACTTGAGTGGGAAAAATTCTTTATTGCATAAATACAGATGTATCAAGGCGAACTTAATGCTAAATAATTCTATACTAACTAAAAGTATCGTGGAAAAATTTAATTTTTAAAGTTACAAAAATAATTGAATAATAATTAAATTCCTGAAATAACTGATTACCTGATTAAGTTTGAATTTGTAAAATAAGTAATATAAATGTAAATGAAGAAAATCTCTTATACAAAACAGATTTCATATATTATATTGTAACTTTCACCAACAAAAGATCAAAAGCTTCCCATAGTCTAAACATAGTAAGAATCGAGGCCCACGCTTACAAATTTCACCCAAATTTTATAAGATCGGAGCTAAAAGTACAGGGTAGGGACGGCGGGGGATGAAGAAAAAAGGTTTGTCTTGTTATTCAAATGAGTGAGAAACTCATGGAAAAGTGGGCACGGTAAGCTGTCGACTTTCACTTGAAATTTAGAAACTTTTAGGTAACGAATATATATTTTGCTCACAGATTTTTCTCAATTCGACGTAATGAATCAAATGCAATCAGGTAAGGTTTTTTACAAATTACAACAGACGATAATAAATTAAGACATAAAATAAATATGCATGGCACTAAGGCGTACCCTTTGTTGAAGAAACCTTTGTTATTTTTTATGATTAAGTTATTATTAGTAAATACTTTCTTATTATTATTATTATAAGATTTTGCCTCTCAGTTTGTATCTTGGTACAAATAAATATATTTTTCTTTCTTTTCTTTCGTTTACAAAGAGTCGTCTAGCTCCTAACTCAGCATAGTCGCAACGAGATGCAACTTGGGTCTTCTCATACTTGTAGGGGAGGACCTACGTCACTGCTTTTAAAAACCACCTAACATCAAGAGGGCCTTCAGATAGTTCTGTCACTTTACTTCACATGGTATATCAATAGCCAATCGATAGATCATGTTAAAATATTTTAAATAATGTATACTTTTATCATCTTCCAATACTAAATAATCAAATATTTATTAAGCTTACCATTAAAAACAGCAAAGTTGAAAATTCTGAAACAAGAAAAAATAATTTTAATGTAATTTAAGATTAAATCCGTGACTACATCATATTATAAGAGAGAAAAGTCGAGCACCCATGCGAAGCCGGGGCGGGTCGTTAGTATATTTATAAACGAAAGAGTGAGTGTGTGTATGTATGTTTGTTACTCCTTCACGGTCAAACGGCTCAACAGATTTGGATGAAAATTAAAACCACGGGTCGCAGCTAGTACTGAATGCTGTAGAAAATGTTCCATTTATTGTTCTTCATGTTAAAATGTATAATAACATTAGGTAGATAGATAAATTGAGATGCAGCAGCGTGCGTCTATTACTTGCTGGACCATCCATTTTGCTCAGCTGACTAGCTGAATGGAATTCCACCACTGGGATAGGATATTTTATTATCTGTACTAGCAAATAAACATGATTAAACCTGTCCTGATATAAAAGTATGTGCCTTTAATTTTTTAAGACTTATATATGGTAAATGGGGAACCATATTACCCGCGTAGGGATAATATACGAGTTAATTTAAGTGTCTCCTGGGTCGTAACTTGCCAATTTCGTCCAAAAAAGTACTGCCACCACACCAGGTATTTCACCGTTAAGCAGTGGTGCACTCGTATTACTATGTTCCTGTGGAACGGTGTGGGTGCCGGTGAAAGCACACGCGCATGAGACGTTACCTCCCCATCTCAACGTGATAGGCGCAACGCGATACGACTTGGATTTTCTCATTTTTAGTACGAGACGGCCAGTGTCGTATCGCTGTTGTCTATGGGAGGCAGTAACCACTTAAGATCGGTGGGCTGTCCACTCGCCTCGTCACTTTAAGCATATATAAAAAGGGAAAACAGCATTTTTCCGAGATCAAATGCAGCCTATGGAACATCCAAGATTTAAGCTATCCTGGTACCAAATTTTATCCAAATCCGTTGAGCGTAGGTGTAACACACACAAACAAACATTCACTTTAATAATATAAGTGCGATATCCGTCAAACAAAATGTTATTCTAAATGAATTTTCTAAAATCATGAAAGCCATGTAGGCAGAGCTATTACCATCTCAGCTTTGAGGCCTGTCGAAAACTTGTACTGTATACTCAAAAGTTTGTTTCCTTAAGCAGACTTTAGCCTTCGACAAGGCTACATCTCACCGCTCCAGAAGATGCATCGTGGAGAGGCAAAACACGTGTCGATTCTATTGTTGAGAGTTCCATTTAAATCCTCTGCAGTTCGGATAAGCCTGCTCTTGCAAGGCGGTGCACGGAGCTGTTTTCGTAAATCTCATTGGGTAGAATCAGCGGAGTTGTTCGTAATATTAACCCTATTATCAAAACATTTCAATCCTTTATAGATACTGGCTCAGCAACATTTTCACGCGATAAAAACAAGATAAAAACAAGGTTCGGCATAAAGAAGTTAATCAACAGTCAAGAGAGTTAGTGTAAATAAATCCGACGAGTGACTCCAATGAAATAGCAATTTGTATGCGAGGCCAAATTAAAAGAAATGAAGTTTTGTAAAAACCTGCAAAAGCGATGGGCGCAAGCTATGAGAAATGTACCGAATTTACCAAACAATATAGTTAAGATGCGATCTGCTTTGCCGGAAGCATTTGGGTGACATGAAAATAAATAAAAAAAAACGTTTACACACTCATACCTCTGCACTAGGATTCCCTGTGTCGCAGATGGCAAGGACTAACACAGAAACACAATACAAACACCCAAGACCCGAGAACAAACTTCATGCTCTCCACACAAATTATGCCCCGGCCGGGAATTGAACCCGGGACCCCTCGTTTCGAAGGCAGGGCTACCACCAACTAAGCTATGAAGCCGGAGCCGATACTAGGGCATTATGGTATTCTCTGATTCATAATATTTTTGTTAAACAAATGCAGTCCACACATAATTTAAGGTTATGGTGTGTGTGTGTATGTGCGTGTGTGTGTGTGAGTGACGGAGAGGATGGGCGTGAGTAGGTGGTGTAAAAAAGGGAAGTGGAAGGTTGGTGGCCTTCCAATAGGATTATACTCATAGGAGTCTGGGTACCAAAGAAGTCACTTTCCGTGTGTAAGAGTGTGCACATACACCTAATGTGCATTTGTGTAAACCATTATGTGAGAATGTCAATATTTATGAGAATGTTTTATTTAGTATACTTTCGCCTATAACTTGTACGATGGCCAACTAACCAGAGGTTTTCCCGGACACGAAATCCCGGACAAGTCTCGCCGCTCTGTCCGAGTGTGGAATTTTTAAATTATACCTAAATAAATATTACGTTTCAGAAGTTGTTTACATTTACTTAGTGCGAATGAAGTCGTGATGAAAATGTAACATTTTTTTCCTTATCAAGTAAAATTACTTGTTCGTTCATTCTGGTTGAACTTTGGAATAAACGAGTAATTTTACAAAATAGTAAACTTTCCAGTGTTTTTGAATTGAAATGTAGGTTAATCACATTGAAATTAGACTTTAGATTAATTAGAATTTCAAAGTAACATGATTAATACAACAACTTTCATTAAAATACCTTACTTAAAGTAGTCAGTACTGATGACTTTAAACAGCTTCATAAATTTCCACAAGACATAACAACTAGCCATGTTCCTGAATACCACAAGCAGATAAATAAACAAAAACTATTTCTAAAAAGATTAATAAGTAAGTTTTCGAAATTCTTATATCGAGGTACCTAACTTTTAATTAGCAGGTGTTGATTGTGTCGTATCAGTCTTATGGAATAATCTAGACGCAGGACCATTCGCGAATATGTAGTACTGTTTCCGAGGGGTTTCTTGTCTGTTTCTTCCCTTCGAGTCGGTTAGTGGTGGAACAGACGTAAACTTAACAAATAAGACTAGCTAAAACATGAAAAATAACTGTAATTTGACATATCCGTGCATGTAGTGTGCTGTCATAATTCTATTCCGATTCCACAATTGGATTCCCTGCCAATTACTACGAGTGACGGATCTCTGGTGGATCAGAATATAAGGGATCAAACTGGAATAACTCGTTTCACAACTGCCGGCCGTCCAGTGACAATAATACTCATGCATTTCTAGACTTGAACCACTTGTCCACTTGTCCACTTCTAGACTTAAACCAGCGCCCTATGGATTGAAATTTGGCGTCCATACCCATGGGCTAGAATGCTGAAAACGGCATAAAATACAAAAAGAAACATTTATGTTAATCGTTCCAGATGAGGTTATGCGGTTAACATAAAAATCAGGATTAGAATGTAAATTACGCAATTTTTAAATGTCACAAGCAAAAAATCATTAACGCGGAACGCGGGAAACAAAGGTAATCAAATCAGTGGGGCGTGCAAATATTTACATGGACCCGGCTTGTTGACCGGGATTATCCGTTGTGTATTGGCTCCTTTATAAAACCAGTATGAGTATAAAATTCAAATAACAAATTTACAACTCTAACACCTATTATACTCAATACAGACAGCATCGTATGTTTTGTATTGTTCATATTTTTTATTGTATGACTGAAACAAAGATTTCTTATTATTATTATTTCTCATTATTTATTTTCATTATCATTTTATATACATTTTTCACTACAAAATAATACATTTTTTTATAAAATAAACAGTATAAAAACATTGTAGTAAAATATATAATATAAAAACGGACGACCACCGACTGCGGAGTAAGACTCAAGCAGTCGGTGGCTAGGGCTACAGAGAGAGAAACCTTCTAACGATGCGTGCCGTGTCCAGCATCTTATTATTATTATAAATATTAGGGCTAGCAGAATTGTCACACAGTTTTTTTCATGTTATGAAAGTTTCCCATCAACAACAGCTATACGACTCAGGTCTGCAGCCGTACCGTACCAGCCTCTAATGTTCCCACTGCAGGGACATAGGCCTACTCCCGTGGTAGATCAGAGCCCATTCGATCTCAATTATAGTGAATGGGCTCTGATCTACCACGGGAGCCCAATCCGGATTGGTAGATGTCACATATCTTCGGTTCTAAGACATGCCGGTTTCCTCACGATGTTTTCCGTCACCGTTTTGAGAACGTGGTATTGCGCACATAATTTTTTTCAGGTAAAAAAATTCATTGATGCACGTGTGGGTTTGAACCAGCAACCTTCAGATTGAAAGTCGGCGTCTATGCCCTGGGCCACCACGCTCTCTGCAGAAACTAGCACAATTAAAAATGAGCTCTTATCTCTAATCAAAACAGCTCATAAAATTAAAATATAATGTCTAAATCAGCCACAAATGACAAATGACTAACATAGCAAAAATTGTTGAACTGTTGAACTTAAAAAATTGTTGAACTTAATTGAACTGTTTGAACTTAATCAAGTCACCCAGATAGCGGAGCTTGCAAATATTTCCATAGTCCCGGCATGTTGACCGGAATTACCCCCTGTTTGCTGGCTCCTTTGATGATGCGGAAGGAATATGCGAGTGACCTGGGGAATGTTTTTGAGCTTCAAATGTACTGCGGAGAATGTAACCTTAACTAACCGTATTTCCGAAAACCTAGCTAATTAAAATAGTAGAAAAAGTTGGCTACTAATAACGAATGTTAATTATGACAAAATGAAAGGTTGACCTAAATCTATTATAACACCCAGATGTGCTTGCGAATATTTCTATAGTCCCGGCATGTTGACCGGAACTACCCGCTGTTTGCTGACTCCTTTAATGATGCGGAAAGAAAATACAAATTAACGTTGTTGACGCAGGACCATTCGCGAATATGTAGTACTGATTCCGAGGGGTTTCTTGTCTGTTTCTTCCCCTCGAGTCGGTTAGTGGTGGAACAGACGTAAACTTAACAAATAAGACTAGCTAAAACATGAAAAATAACTGTAATTTGACATATCCGTGCATGTAGTGTGCTGTCATAATTCTATTCCGATTCCACAATTGGATTCCCTGCCAATTACTACGAGTGACGGATCTCTGGTGGATCAGAATATAAGGGATCAAACTGGAATAACTCGTTTCACAACTGCCGGCCGTCCAGTGACAATAATACTCATGCATTTCTAGACTTGAACCACTTGTCCACTTGTCCACTTCTAGACTTAAACCAGCGCCCTATGGATTGAAATTTGGCGTCCATACCCATGGGCTAGAATGCTGAAAACGGCATAAAATACAAAAAGAAACATTTATGTTAATCGTTCCAGATGAGGTTATGCGGTTAACATAAAAATCAGGATTAGAATGTAAATTACGCAATTTTTAAATGTCACAAGCAAAAAATCATTAACGCGGAACGCGGGAAACAAAGGTAATCAAATCAGTGGGGCGTGCAAATATTTACATGGACCCGGCTTGTTGACCGGGATTATCCGTTGTGTATTGGCTCCTTTATAAAACCAGTATGAGTATAAAATTCAAATAACAAATTTACAACTCTAACACCTATTATACTCAATACAGACAGCATCGTATGTTTTGTATTGTTCATATTTTTTATTGTATGACTGAAACAAAGATTTCTTATTATTATTATTTCTCATTATTTATTTTCATTATCATTTTATATACATTTTTCACTACAAAATAATACATTTTTTTATAAAATAAACAGTATAAAAACATTGTAGTAAAATATATAATATAAAAACGGACGACCACCGACTGCGGAGTAAGACTCAAGCAGTCGGTGGCTAGGGCTACAGAGAGAGAAACCTTCTAACGATGCGTGCCGTGTCCAGCATCTTATTATTATTATAAATATTAGGGCTAGCAGAATTGTCACACAGTTTTTTTCATGTTATGAAAGTTTCCCATCAACAACAGCTATACGACTCAGGTCTGCAGCCGTACCGTACCAGCCTCTAATGTTCCCACTGCAGGGACATAGGCCTACTCCCGTGGTAGATCAGAGCCCATTCGATCTCAATTATAGTGAATGGGCTCTGATCTACCACGGGAGCCCAATCCGGATTGGTAGATGTCACATATCTTCGGTTCTAAGACATGCCGGTTTCCTCACGATGTTTTCCGTCACCGTTTTGAGAACGTGGTATTGCGCACATAATTTTTTTCAGGTAAACAAATTCATTGATGCACGTGTGGGTTTGAACCAGCAACCTTCAGATTGAAAGTCGGCGTCTATGCCCTGGGCCACCACGCTCTCTGCAGAAACTAGCACAATTAAAAATGAGCTCTTATCTCTAATCAAAACAGCTCATAAAATTAAAATATAATGTCTAAATCAGCCACAAATGACAAATGACTAACATAGCAAAAATTGTTGAACTGTTGAACTTAAAAAATTGTTGAACTTAATTGAACTGTTTGAACTTAATCAAGTCACCCAGATAGCGGAGCTTGCAAATATTTCCATAGTCCCGGCATGTTGACCGGAATTACCCCCTGTTTGCTGGCTCCTTTGATGATGCGGAAGGAATATGCGAGTGACCTGGGGAATGTTTTTGAGCTTCAAATGTACTGCGGAGAATGTAACCTTAACTAACCGTATTTCCGAAAACCTAGCTAATTAAAATAGTAGAAAAAGTTGGCTACTAATAACGAATGTTAATTATGACAAAATGAAAGGTTGACCTAAATCTATTATAACACCCAGATGTGCTTGCGAATATTTCTATAGTCCCGGCATGTTGACCGGAACTACCCGCTGTTTGCTGACTCCTTTAATGATGCGGAAAGAAAATACAAATTAACGTTGTTGAACTTTAAGTATACCACGGATATTGTAACCATATCTAACCGTTTTTGCGAAAACCATACTAATTAACGTCTTAAAATGAGTCAGCCTCAACAACGAGTGACAGATGCCGTTTGACTTTAATCAAATGATCCAGATAGTGGTGCTTCCAAATATTTCCATAGTCCATGTTGACTGGTATTACCCGCTATTTGGGATTCCTTTAATGATGCGGAAGGAATATGCGAGTGAGCTGGGGAATGATTTTGAACTCGTAACAAGCTATAAATCGTAAAAATGCTTTGTAAAAATGTAAATTAGATTAGTTTAATAAAAAAAACGATACAATAATTAATGGATAAAAATTTTATATTATAATTGTTAGTTGAACTAATCCAATTTTGATCCAAGGGATAGATAAGAAGGCAACAGCAGTTAATTGTTGGATTGGTTACCGTTTAGTCGCATTGAGCACAATGAATTTTGTATTAATTCTTAAATTACATATTAACCTGATAGAATACTTATATAGTACTTGGTTACACGCAGACACAAAACAAACATCTTATGTTCGTCACAAAAATGCTTTCATAAGTGGGAAACGAACCCACAACCTACAAAGCAGAAGGCAAAGCTACTATCAACGGAGCTGTAAGACCAGTTAGTTAGACCGATCCTAAGTTGCATTAAAGTTCTAAATTATAATATTATTTTTGTAAGCAAAGAATTTGAATTAAGTAAATGATGAACCACACAATCGAGAAATTGGAAAATAAATTTCCGACATTTGCACAAGGAAAATTATTATTTTCATGAAAAATTGTTAACAGAATGACACTGGGTCCGTAAATTATTACGAGGAAATGACTAAAAAGCAATTTCCTTCCATCGAATGGTTATTTTTGTCTTGACGAAACAAGACGTGTATTGGTAGAATTATATTGTTTAACTTGTTTTTACATTCTGGAAAAACTACAATATAATAAGTAATTTTACAGGCCTGCCAGTCTTTTTTGAAATGGTAGAGTGTACTTTCTAAAGGCGAGAAATAAGGAATGATAGTATTGAAGTCGGTTTCTTTTAGCAAATGAAACGATGAAATTTCTACGAGATTCTAGACAGATTATATTCCAGCGCACCAAAATTATAAGGGAGACATTGTAAATCACGCTGCAGGTAATAACTTGCAAGTTACACTTAGTTACGACGGCGAAATTTGAATTTACGCTCGCTCAGGTCGGTGAGATTACATAGAAACCTTACTACGAGTATATTGCTAGAGCATGTGAAATTAGGTACAAAGGACGCACGAAAACAGTATGATTTAAGTAAAAAGATTATTGTTATAGACAAAACAATTAGTCTTTACATTAAATATAAAGCAGCTGCTCCTCGTGACTTCGTCCGCGTGGTTTTTTTTTTGCGTAGAATTTTATTATAATATAATACTTTTTTTTTTTTTTTTTTCAGGAATGAATCTTAATTTACTTCTTATAATATTAGCTATCTGCCACTGAAAGTCCCGTCAAAATCGGTCTAGCCGTTTCGCAGATTTGAAATAAAAAGAAGATGTTTTGTCACACTTAAAACAAAAACTTCAAATGCATTTAGTAAGAAGCTGTTATTTTGACATTATAATCTGACACCTCAATTTTATTTAATGTATTTGTATAGATATGCGCCCTGCGGTGTAAAAACTCAAAAAAATATTTCACTTGTTCGGGATAAAAATACCATATAACCTATTAAGTTTGTATCCAACATAAAAGGTTAAAAGTTATGATCTCGTTGGATAAAAAAATACAATTTTAATAATCCATCAAGTATGAGGATATTGATAAGCATTCCAAACTCGTTTTGAAGACATGCCTTAGCTTGTTATAAAATATCGCCAGGAATTTGTGCCAAAGATTCCGACAAAATCTTTTTCCACAACCATTGACTTTTTTTAATCAAGAATTTCGAGTAGCCGATAAAGTATTTAAACTCATTTTTGACGAAAACATTTAACATGTACAAGCTGAAAAAAAAAAATTGAAATCTAATGCCCTTTTTATTATTTAAGATTAAGAATAATTATGATCCAAATATATTTTCATTACTCTTAGGAACCTCAAAAAGGCTATTCAAAGAACAGACAAAAGAAAGTAATTCAAATCAATCTGTCCATTTTGAGTTCCTTTGAGACTAAAGCCTGGTAATTGTTTTTTATATATCTACTAGCTGCGCCCCGCGGCGTTACCGCGGTTTTCCGGGAATTTTCTGCGCAACTTTCTTAATTTTTTTCTTTCATAAGAACTTTCTCCAATAATTGCATGGTGTCAGTAACGTCAGTAAAAAAATAATTAAATTAAAATGAGCCAGTAGAACTTGTGAAGTACTGCCTCCACACCTGGTAATCTGCTCAGCAGTGGTCCACTCGCGTTGCTATGTTATGGTGAAAGGATGTGAGTGCCGGTGAAATCACATGCGCATGAGACGTAACATCCCGTTTTGGATAACGGTCGCATTGGGGTGCAAGTAAGGTATTCTCATATATCTGGTTGGGAGGATCAATGTCATATTGATGTTGTTACTGGCGGAGGTCACCATTTAACATCAGCTAGGTCTAAAGACAGTCCTGTGAATTTGACACAAAAATGACACAAAAATCTTATGTATATATAATTATTATACGTGCAATCTGTATGTATCAAAATAAAAAAGTATTCTGTACAGCAAGCTTATAATACTATTATACTATTATAGATGCGAAAGTTTTGATGGATGTTTATAACTTAATCACGCCAGAACGGTTGAAAGAATCTGGATAAAATTTGCCACAGGTATATATTTTAACCTGTAATAGCACATAGACTTTTTATCCCGGAAAACAAGTTTACAGTTCCCGTAAATGCAGATAGTCTCTAATAACTCCTCAAGAATCATGGCTTTCCACTTAAGAATCGGTTTTAAATCACAACAAAAACAAGTCGACCCCCATCTGAGCTCGGATTTAATTGCGAATCACCCGACGGAACACGAGATTAAGCGAGCCTTGTTTTATATAATAGTAAACTGGAAACCCATACCGAGGCGAGGGACGATCGGGCGTGAATGGACATTGGCGTCTTCTAATGTACTGAACTGTAATAGATTTTTTTTTAAGATCACACTTATATTATAAAGGCGAAAATTTGTATGTATGAGTGTGTTTGTGTGTGTGTGTTTGTTACTCTTTCACGCTCAAAAGATTTGACGGATTTAGATGAAATTTGGTACCAGGATAGCTTATATCCTGTATTAACACATAGGCTACTATTTATCCCGGAAAACTGCGGGTAACACCGCGGGGCGCAGCCAGGGTATATGTGTAGGGATTCTGAGAGTATACACCTACGGACGCAAGCAATATTCCCCAGAGAATAGTCCCCTGGTAGAGCAGAAAACAACTCTCTTTTCAGCGAACATGTGAAATATTGTCTTCTAGACTCGTAAATTATAACAAGCTTGTTATAGACCACATAACCTAGACATTACAACTTATTAAGCACTAGGAATTCCTTATGAAGAGCATGTAATACTATCTGGGCTAACAGGGTGATAAACTTAGATTTTATTGAGCGTATGTAGATGATGAAATGAAACGGGTTTAGAAAAAAAAATATTGTAGAATAGAATAAATAGAATAGATTCAAATAAAAAAGTAACAAAAATATACGTAAAAGTTAGGTTAAAACTAAACAGAAAAATACAGTCTTTATGCCATCAAAATATATGAAAAAGTGACGAAAAGGGGTTCGGCTCAGCATGTGCTGGCTAAATCTCACTCTTGTTAACGGGTTCTAGGGTTTTTTTGGTGAAAACCAGTTAAAGAATAACTGATCCTGTTAACATCATGAACTCGGGATATCCCGGTCTAGAACTTGTGCTAGAAATTCTTCCGGAGAAGTGCCTCCACCGACACCTAGTAATCTTCTGCCAAGCACTGGTGCACTCGCGTCCCTGTATTTCATTGGAAGGGTGTGGGTGCCTGTGAAATAACAGCACTTGAAGCGTTACATCTTACCTCAGAGTGACGCAATGCAATGCGGCTTAATTCTCCTTGCTGATAATTTCGTCAGAACTACTGCCAAATGCGCTATGAGGTCAGTTAACCTTAAGAAAGGAATTAAAAAAAATCTCTTAGGGTATTCTGTTACTTTCGTAGTTACACGAAAATTAAATGTCACCTATTAACGCCGGGTTTACGATTCACGTAGGGCGACAAGTACCTAAGTAATAATTAACCGACGTTTTTCCTAGGTGCTAAGGTCGTCGTTAACTTGAAGGTTACTTTTATGAGTCGTAAGCTAAGCTAGCCTAAGCTATTTTTAACTATTGGGTGTGTGAATATGACTCCGCCCTTTCTCAACAGATGTCGTTTTTAGTATTGTTTACGTGTACTAATAAATGACCATACTTGTATTCGATAGTACTGAATGTCAGCTATCTAACGCATTTTATGATATTTGGTTGAAGTGTAAGCAACAATTGTTTTCACCTTTTCGAAAATGTCGGTTTTTATTCCAAATAAACGTCATTTGCGGGAAGTGTTATTACATTATTTTATTGCGAAGAAAACTGCAGCGGAAACTTATCGTTTGCTTGTGGAGATTTATGGTGAGCATGCTCCGTCTAATACAACTTGCAAGGAATGGTTTCGACGATTTCAAAATAACGATTTTAGTACTGAGGATAAAGAACATGGAAAACCACCAAAAAAATTTGAAGATGTTAAATTGGAAGCATTATTGGCGGAAGATTCTTGCCAAACTCAATCAGAATTAGCTGCAGCATTAAATGTTGATCGTTCAACTGTTGCAAAGCGTTTACAAATGATGGGAATGATTCAAAAAGCCGGTTACTGGGTTCCACATGATTTAAAAGAAAGAGACATGGAACGTCGGAAAACCATTTGTGAAATGCTGCTTCAAAGACAGCAAAGAAAAGGATTTTTGCATCGGATAGTCACAGGAGACGAAAAATGGATACACTACGAAAATCCTAAACGCAAAAAAGCTTGGGTGAAACCAGGCGAACCAGGCCCATCACAGCCAAAAATAAATATTCACTGTGCCAAGGTCATGCTCTGTATTTGGTGGGATCAGAAAGGTATTGTATATTATGAGTTGCTCAAACCCTCTGAAACTATTAATGGAGAAGTTTACCGACGACAACTAATGCGTTTGAAGCGAGCCATAGAAGAAAAACGACCAGAATGGGTGAATAGACATAACAAATTAGTTCTTCAGCATGACAATGCCAAACCGCATACCGCAGAAGTCGTAAAAAGATATTTAGAGGGACAGGACTGGGAAGTGTTACCCCACCCGCCATATTCACCAGATCCTTCTCCTTCGGATTACCACCTATTCCGGACGATGCAGACAGACCTTACTGGAGAAAAGTTTACTTCATGTGAAAGTATCAAAATTTGGATTGACAACTGGATAAGCTCAAAAGACCAGGACTTCTTCCAGCAAGGAATACGAAAACTACCTGAACGATGGGCGAAGGTTGTAGCTGCAGATGGAGCATACTTTCAATAATTTTTTTTTTTAATTTTGTAAGCGAACAAATGTGTTTTATTTTGACAAAAAGGGGCGGAGTCATATTCACACACCCAATATAATGAAGCTATCTTCGTTGGTTCACGACACACGTAATATTTTACGAGCGCTGCACTCATGAATGAGCGTAAAAAGGTGAAATTACGGGCACGTTTTTGTTGTGTCCGAAAGCCAAGCATTTCGTGGGTGCGATCGAAGATGAAGTACACTATTTTAATCGACTTCAAAAAGGGAGGAGGTAATGAATTTATCTTTATGTTTTTATACTAATTTTTGTTTGATACGCGTTTTCTTCGCCCATTTGAATGATTTATTTTTGGTTGGATAGGGTTCAGCTGTGGTCCCATAGAAATTCTCACAAATATACTTTAGTTTATCTGTGTTTAAAAATTTCACGTGTGCAAACGATACGTGAGATCTGAAAGAATAAATAAGTTTTAGTTTTGAATTTGTCTCGTGTTCAATTTTTAACTACGGGCAACATCGCGGGATTTACCTGATAAAATTATAAAACGGTTTCATATACCATTTGAACATGAACAAATCAATACTATGCATTTCAGGAATAATGCTAACCCGAACTATGGCGTAGTACAAAACAGGCACTGTCATAAAAATGAAACAAAGGACCGAGTCACAGACACGAATTTGGCTTCAATCCAGCTTGCATTAGAGGCACGACGATATTTTGTAAGTTTAAAATTTTAGCAAGTATAGCCTCACGCTGTAAATGGCCTGGTATTACTGCCAAGTCCCCAGTTTGAATGTTCATCTTACGCGGTGTCTGATTCGGTTGGTTGATAGGTTTAGCTGTAGCTTGCTCAAACTCAGATATAATTTACAAATCTTTGCTTTTATATTTAGTTTTATTGTTAGTAGGTATACCACTCTTAATAAACAACGACGGAATCCAAAGTCAAAAGTTTCCAGGAATCGACGAAAAACTACTGAATATACGGCTCTCAAATAATTTTATACCCTATTCAATAGGATAAAAAACATCTCCAACAACAACTTAATGTAAAGCAATAGGCCATTTTAGAGATGTTTTTAGTAATGTTGTGAAACGTCCTCAATCACCGCATATTCCCCTAAATCCATTGTCCATATTTGTTTTACTAAGAGTGCAACCAGTCAATATTCCAGGAACTTGACATCACATAGCGTCTTTAACCTGTCGTCGTCGTAGTCTCGCATTCTATTTTCCTCAGACACGTGTCTCGACGCCTGAACTTTCCACCAAAGTACAAGTCAATGTTGAGTTCTCACGAGTACCCGTGGAATCATCGTCCGTCATCGTCTGCGTGGAATTTAACATTTCTTTTTGCGTTCATCCCTAATTCTATTTTAATTTTCTAAAATAAAATTATCAATTATTATAAGTTACATTCTGAACAAACAGACAGACAAATAGACAAAAAATTAAATAATATTTTTTTTTTATATATTGTATATACATTCTAATGCATTTAGAACAGGCACTTTAATTTTATTTATTTGTATTGTTAGGACATTGCAACAGTAAGACGGTGTAGTGGAAAGATACAATTAGAAAGGTGGGGGAACTCGTATTGATGTGTTCCGGTGGAAACCGGACAACATGAAATCAAGTACATCATTTCTAAGCCAGCAGATTATCAGGAGTGAAGGCCGCACTTCTGCGGACAAACTTGGCAAAAGTTCTACTGCTACTCTTAGTTGCCTAAGAGGGATACTACAGATTCTCACCTACGGAAGCGAGCAACTGAACCCTCGTAAAATTTATGTCAGTATTTCTATGTAAGATACTGCAACGCATTGTATGACACGGCCCTTATATCATGAAATCATACGTGCAGGTGAGTTAAAAAAAGTAGTGCTTGCAAAATTCACTTTTAAAATGCAGCTATTAAAAAAGCATCACATTGAGTTTACCTCCCGTCTCGCATGCACGTTCTATGCATTTATCTTAAAACTTGCTGTGAATAAGAATAACATAAAGTTACTTAGCCATTCACGTAAGCACCTCCCACAAGTAATGGTTTTGGATAAAGCTTGAAACTTAGCTAAATAAACGCGCTTAAAGCGCTGACTGTGTTTAGCATAATGCAATTCTTATTCTTGTACCTCGAGGTCAGATGCTTCGCTGAAATTTAAGATAGACTGTTTAGTGTTAAAAGTTTTAGTCTTAAATTTTATGAGAATGAAAAGAAAAGGTGAACTTTATATTTATGTTCTAAGCTTCTAAATGATATTTGGCAAAGTTTTACGCAGTTTATGCCTAAATCCCAAGTGAGTAAGTTTTTAAAATATCATTGACTGTATATTACATTTTACCGTAGAGAACTTAAACTCAAAAAAACTTTATATTTAATGGGTAAGGATGGCTGCGTAGCTGATTTGGTAACACTGTCTTTAATGAAAAGGTCTGGGGTTCGATACCCAACAATGTCAACTTTCAAATGTTGTATGAGAAGATAATGTTTTTAATCTTATATGTTATGTGCATTGCGTATTTATTTTCCATACCACCTGTCACAGGGAATCCTAGTTAAGGGGTAAAGCATAGTTAAAAAAACTACCATCGGAAACCTTGCTAAAAACGATTGTAACAATCCATACGACGTTAGCGAACCCCATAAATTGTCAGGATATTTTATAAACTTGTTAAGATAATTAATTAAATGATATCCATTAAAATATAATTATCTATATTGACAAGCACATATATAAATCTTTTATTCTGTGAAAATCCGTATAAAACCAACAAACGCTAAAAGGAAGATTTCGCGGTGAAAATCTACCATTGTCTTGTTACAACAATACGTTATTGTATACCCTGGTTTATTTGTAGGAAATGCCTTTTCAGGCGAATTAGATTTTTGTGCTTTTGTACAAATCTATTCATACACGCGCTCCATACAAGCCCTTACATGAGCTTGCTTTTGAATTTGTGATCTTATTTTCAAAAAGATAAGTTTCGCTTTAGGTTCTTTTTCAAAATGTTGTTTTGTTTTCGCTTTGTAAGTTTCTTTGGATGAAAACAGCTGCACTTTTGACTCGTAATTACCTAATGGAAATTAAGAAATTGCAGTAGTAAGGTAAGTTCTGGAGAACTTTTCAAGTCTGTTGCTACAAAATAGATATATAAGGTTATTATTAGACCTCCATGATGATCCAGGATGAGACGGCTCCGTGGCTTAGTTGGTGGTAGCCCTGCCTTCGAAGCGAGGGGTCCCGGGTTCGATTCCCAGCCGGGGCATACTTTGTGTGGTGAGCATGAAGTTTGTTCTCGGGTCTTGGGTGTTTGTCTTGTGTTTCTGTGTTTGTCCATGCCATCTGCGACACAGGGAATCCTAGGGCAGAGGTATGAGTGTGTAAACGTTTTCTTTTTTTTTTTCTTTTCTTATTAATTATATTAATTGGTCGTACAGCTCTGTTGGTAGTAGTTTTGCCTACTTTAATAAATTAATTCATTTAGTGTATTAGTATTGTTAATTAATAAACATTTGTCGCATGTTAATATTATAATGATACTATGATGTACATGATTTGATGTTAAACTGAACCGGAAACAGGCTGTTTTTAAATTATATTTAGTACGAAGCTTGCCTGGGTGGCGCCACTTGCAACTTCCGTTTTAACTATTCCGTTTGTCAAGTACTGCAGTATCAGGTACTTCCTGTTAGAGATTATAAAAGTAGTTCAATTATTTCTGTAAAATCAACGAGTACACATCTATTCGACTTATTTGCGTGTTTGATTTATCCACCACGTCTGTATGTAGGTATTATATAATAAGATACAAAACAAACATCTATGTTCGTCACACAATGTTCCTGGGTGGAATTGAACCCGCAACCTTCATCAGATAAGGCAGAGGTGAGCTGAATCCAGTCAGTTACTATGACGTCATTTTTTTACGCTAGTCACTCTCAATATTTCTGCTGGTTTACGAGTAATACTCCGTAATTCCACTTCTTATTGCTCCATACACGAAAATATATACCGAATGCCTATTTCCTCTCTATCTTAAAGTGACCCATTATCAGATAAAACAAACGGAAGAGGGTTCATCATCGCCTCGGGAATCGAGTTTAAGAAAGATGAAATAGGTGCTTTTATAGTTTCCATCTCGTTTATTACTGGGAAAGTCGTAAAAAAACTTATAAGTGGATACTACAGTGGGAAACATTTTATGGCGTATAGTGTAGAAATTCAAGTCATGACTTTTTAAAGAATAAAAATTGGATCTTTTTCGAAATTCAAACATCACACTAATATTATGAAGGCGAAAGTTTACGTATCTGTGAGTGTGTGTTTGTTGCTCCTTCACGCTCAAACCTCAACAGATTTGAATAAAATTTGGTACCAGGATAGCTTATATCCAGGATCAACTTACAGGTGTTATACTTTTGAACTCGGAAAACTACGGCTCAGGGCATAGCTAGTATATAATAAAAACAAGATTGATGCCGTGGAAGGGTAGCGCCAGCAACAATCACATTTAACTTTATATGTAATTCAATTATTGCAGTCATTACTGAACTAAGACCTAACGCTTCTCTCTATAGACCGAGGCAATGACTTAGATGACGAGATCACCGGGTGATCACCAGATCCGGAGTAGTTCTTATCATCCAGACAGGAGAGAGCACTGCACCTTTGCACGGAAAATCTCTGTATCGCCTATTCTTGGCTAGTATTTACCAAAATTTCCCGAACAGCAGAGAGCAAAGCCGAGGCCCATAAAACTGGTGGCATGCCCGTATAATCAAATCAAAAAAAAGATGAGTCTACGTTTTTTCCAGTCTATGATTTCTTAATAACCTTTCAACCAGGAAACTTCTAATACCAAAAACTAGCAACTTAAGTTATGAACAAGAAATACTGTTTATATTATTATTTAGTAATTGAAAGTACTGTTGAGTATTAATATTCGCAGTTTTGATATCCATGAATCAGGAAATTTTAACGTGGCGTCAAAGACAGATTGATAAGATTGCAATAAGAGTTTAACGTGAGGTCAAGACCCAGTCACAGATTATATAATGGTGCGTGTTGACGTAATATGCGTTAATAATCTATGCCTTGATTCTTGTCTCTCTAAAGACTAGAGTATTATAAGTAAATAATATTCAACCACAAATTTTGATTGCAGATTAAATAAAAGTCTCTGTATGCCAGTTTGTATTTACCAGATCCTTAAAACCGCGTCATTTATTCGATTAAATCCCTCCTTCGGTTACCAAACACATGTCGCAGTCCTCATAACCTCATTTACCTCGTGCAGGCCAATCATGTGAAGAATAGCCTAGTCTAGTAACACAAATGTGTCTGTCACTGATTTATACAGAACAGGGTTCAATTCTCGTTTGACTTGTTCGACACATAATGTCGAACGATATTTTTGAACAGTCTTCTGTAATAGTTTACTAATACTCGATCCTCAAATGGAAAAGGTTGATTATGAAATAATAAGTTAAAAATGAATGATTAATTACAAACATAAATAAGTGTGAAATTTTAGAGCTATCTGTCAAATTGGGAGAATGGAATCCTACTACTATTATAAAGGCGAAAGTTTGTAAGTATGGATGTATGGATGTTTGTTACTCTTTCACGTAAAAACTACTGAATGGATTTGAATGAAACTTTACCACAATATAGCTTATACATCAGAATAACATATAGGCTACAATTTTTGAGGTTTCTATAAAATTTATATATATAAAAGAAAGTCGTGTTTGTTACAACACTTATAACTCGAGAACGGCTGGACCGATTGCCATGGTTTTTGATTTGTTGGATTTGTTTCCGTCCCGAATAGCAGAATAACTATTAAAACATTGGAAAATTAACGAAAAAAATAAAATCAATTTATCCCCGTATTCTCCACGGGAACGGGAACTATGCGGGTGAAACCGCGGGGCGCAGCTAGTAGAATTATATTTATTAGTAACACACTGATATTTGTAATATCAAAATTACAAATCGTTACAATATACTCGAAACATTTAAACCAGGTATCAATTATATAAAAAAATACCAGTATTCTACGATATATTAAATATATAATTAAACCTAGTAAATTGGAGAGATAAAAGGGAGACGCAGATTTCGAATCAGATTATTATTCTTATGAAAACTTATTCCTTTAAATCTCAAGTATCTTTTGGACACGTCAGATCTTACACGTACATGTAAACATTTAGTTAGTTAGTATCAAATGTTGCGACCGGCGATCCCCACCAAGTTATTGTACGTGTTGCGCGTGCACTACAACGCCAAGTCTGAGGAGGTGGCGGAGTATTTGCGCGCGAAGAGCAATTTTAACCTGAGGGTCAAGCGGTTGGAGACGCGCTATAAAGTGAACTTCAATTCATTTGTGGTGAGGATGCCAACCGAATATTTGTTGACCTTCATGAAGGAAGAGCTATGGGCTAAAGGCGTCTTATTCCGGAAGTTCCGAAGGCGACTACTGGACGCTCCCGCGCCGTCTCTGACGCCGCCGCGTTCCACGTCGCAGTCAATACGTGTTTTGTTTTAGTGTTTTATATTATTATAAATATATTTCGATTTAAGGTATATATTCTATGGGCCCTGTATTTGTATTGTTTATATTACTTTGATGCCGAAAATAAATAAATAAAAAACAAGTATCACAAAAGTACTATACAATACAGTCCACTAGCCGGCGTTACGGATACAGATGTCGACGACAAGAATTGCCCCCTGACCTCTTGTTTTGATTCGTACAACTGTCAATTATACTCCAGTTTGGGGTGCGATTTCCAAAGAGGATTGGTTTTCGGTGTTGTGATCAAACTAGCCAATTGATTCTTAATTGAATTTCTTGTTCCCATTGATGTTTGTTTGACAGTTTAAAGTTGCATACGCAGATGCAAGTCAATTCAATTCAACTTAATATAGTAGAAGAATTAAGAACGACCTTCGCCCATCTGTTTAGTCGATGAAAAATTTTTGTTATCAAATTTTGTATGTTAGAAAATACATCGCGAGTGGAGTGGCTAAAAAAATCCTGGACCAGGTATGATTAACTAAAAATGTAATTATTGAATATACGTGAAGTGAACAAACACACACACATGAGGTCATCTAGGGTCGAAGTGAATTCCCACCTAATGCTTAGTGATTAATAAAGCATTACACTTATTACGCCTCCTCTTAACGTAACGCACGTAACAAGTAACTAAATTTACGTTAATTCCTTGTCAAAATACGATTACAATAGACGGTGCGAATTATCGCCGCTGAATTGCAATATGAATCATAAAACCAATTGTTTCCCGAGTGAAGTAGCTGCGTTTTATTTTTGTAAACATTTTCTAGACCAGCGAAGTGAGCGAAACGTCTGTTACAATAAACGTGTTAAACGCAATAAAACAGAAGTGTAATTGCTTCTGGGACTTGTGGAAGCGAAAAATAAAACGATTTTTCTGGAAATTGTATGGAATTTTAAAGAAGCTTGAATTGTGATAGATTTGATTGTGGATTAGAGCAGACATACTTTTTGCACTTAACTTCAAGGTGATAGGCAAAGTTTCTTGGGGTTGTGTTGATTTATTATTTAATTTTTATTAAAGTGTTTTCACGTACATGTTGGTTTTGTCTTTGTATGTATGTACAATGGTGTACAGTCGGCAAACACTGTCAAGAAACAGGACAAAAAGCAAGATTAAGTAATACGGCAAATAATTGGAACCACGAAAACGATTAGAACATTGAATAAAATAAAATGGGTTCTCCCTGAGGGACCCCTTCCCGCAAGGCCCCGTGCCAGAGATATCCGATAAAACTCTTCTAAATAAAATAAAATTTTAAATTAAAATAATACGTGTCAGATATATTGGTAAGAAATACACAATGATGTTGCGTAACAAACAGCATAAATCAAGAACCTGCTCTATTTCTGGCATTGGTATAAGAATCGAAAATATTCGACAAGAGACATCGACCTACCTACAAGGTATAATAAGTTGGGATTCGACGTAATTTTACTTGGAACTGTATACGGAACCGGAGACACTTCCAAAGGGTGAGACCTTTTAAGGGATTGTTTCATTAACAATGTAAGCTGCGAGAGTAACGAACAGGTCCAATTAATCATCCCCTCGTACCTGGATTGGAATTATTTGTCTGGCTTCACAGCTCAGTTGGTAGTTGCTGCCTTCTGACCTGTAGGTCATGGGTTTGAACCAACATCTGCAATGAACGTAGAAATTTATTCTGTAAGGAGCGTTGCAATTAATTTGTTTACCAGTAGTCTGGTTCCCAAAGTATGCATTGATTTATACGAAACTTTCGTAAGATTTTTTAATGTTGACTAAAATTTTTTCTGAAGAATGTATTCCGAAAAACCAACCTAGTGCAATCTGCACTCGAACTCTGATGTACTAACAACTTTATTTTTTAACATTACAACATTTCTTTGAAAATGTTTCTCAAGTTCCAAAACCCAATTTTTTTGTTTTTAGAATCTTACACTTTATTTTTGTATAGCGGAAAATGTGCCAGTATTAAATACTAAGGATTAACATATTAGCTCTGGGTTCGACAGCATCAGTTCTCTAAAGAACATGAAAGCACAAACGCACTGCAACAATGAAAGGTAAAGTCATAAAACAGAGCACTACAATAAATTTCACAAATAAACTGACACTTACTTGTACCCAGTGAACCGGTGATCAAAAGGCTTTTAAACGCCCATCGAGGTAACAATGTCTCTTTATCGCTACGCCCACAGTGTCCAAGATTAGAGACGACAAAGGCAGATCTGCTTAAGCCGATTGGAGTCTCGGACGGATTCGGCGAGAGCCTACGATAGCCTTCCGAATTTTCAGTTGAATATTCCAGTCGATAACTGGATGCCATGTCGTAACAATTTGCCTATAAGTAGACGGATTCAGGCATTTCAACGCCATAGTCCAAGTTAAGATGAGCTGAAAACGGTAAGTAGTAGACTCCGAACTGGTTACAAAAAATAAATGGGCCAATGTATTCATCATCACGACAATACATCATGACAGATATCGCTTCTGATATGGCAATAATTAAATAAGGTTATTATGGCAAATATCGTGTACATATATTTGAATTTTATGGGGGACCATATTGCTTACATCCGTATTTGAATACCCTCAGATACGTGTCCCCAGGGTGGTGCGAAATGAGCAACCCAAAGTAGTAGTAGAACTTGTTTCAAGTTTTGTTCAGAGTAGTAATCTCTCACACCTGGTAATCCACCGCCAAACATTGATGCATTCACGTTGTTGTGTTCTGATGAAATGGTGTGGGTGTCACTGAAATTACAGGCACCTCCCCGTCTCAGGGTGACGAGCGTAACGCGATGCGACGTGAGTCTTCTCATACTTCAATAGTGGAAGACTTGAGTCGTATTTAGGGGTTTATGGGCGGTGGCAATCATTCAAAATCAGTCCTTCAATCCAATAATTTAGACGTATAAAAAATGGTAAAAAATATTGCCAAACGCTAATCTGAATCGCTCCTAGATGGTTTTTTTGATACTTCATTCTAGTCAGCGCCGACCCAGTTTTAACTCAGCGCCGATAACACTAGCTATAATAGTATAAGTCACATATATAGTGGCACCTTAGGATGTAAACAAATAGCGCAGTTAATTTCTGGCTTAATGTATCGTTACTCCAGAATGGGTTCGAACAAATGGAATGGAAAAGGGTTTCGTAGGTAACAAGTAATGGGACAGTTGAGACAAATAATCGATGCGGGTTTATAGATTTTGCTATAACAGGGTTAGGTCACTGGTGTGACCACTGAAGCATATCCATAGTCATTGGCACGCATCATCTTCCTGTCTTTATTCCAACAATATGTGGAGTCGGCACAACGTGTTTTATTCCATTATTTTTTATCAGCTTATAATTCAGTAATTTCTCCTTTTTTTATCCATGTCATCTTTCAAGCAATCAATCCAACTATTCTTTTTCCTACCTCTTTCCTTATATACTTCCTTCCATGCCTAGTACTTATAAGATTTATAAATAAACGTATAAACGTTTACACACTCACACCTCTGCACTAGGATTCCCTATATCGCAGATGGCATGGACAAACACAGAAACACAAAACAACCACCCAAGACCCGAGAACAAACTTCATGCTCACCACACAAAGTGTGCAAAATGTAAATTAGAAGGCTCCCGTTTCCTCCAAAAGGTATCTAATAATTGTTGCAGTGAAAAGAGGAAAAAATAATTATACTCGATTTCACCAAGCAAATGAACGGGCGACGAATTCGTTATTGAAAATTAAATTAAGAACAATTTTCATTTGTGAATTTCAAATATTGTACAATGTCCATTTCCTTTCTATTTTATTTAATAACTTGTTGGGCCCGGCGATGTTACCCGCGGCTATATTTTCGGGATAAAAAGTATTCTATGTGTTAATCCAGGGTATGACCTACCTTTATAAATTTTATATAACAAAACATCATATAGCTCCAAACTAAGCATAGCTTGTAATATAGGAACTATTTATATAACAGATAAAATACTTGTACCAAGTTCGTCTGGAGAGGTACTGCCACCAACCACACCTGGAATCTGTTGCCAAGCAGTATTGCTCGAATTACCGTGTTCCCATGGAAGGGTGTGGGTGCCAATGAAATCACATGCCCATGAGACCACTGCTATGGCACTGGATTACAGTACTTCTTCGAACAAACCTGGCAAAGGTACTAATGGTACTTTGGGTTGCTGCTTTTGCACCACTGAGGGTACTCACATATCGAACGCGAGCAACACGCACAACCCAAAATAAAGGAAGGTATATTATTCGATATGGCGCTCACGCGATGTTTCAAGAAAATCCTCTTAAATACAAAAACGTCTTCCTACAAAACAAAGACCCAGTCAGCGCAGATTTTCTGTCGTTCATAAAGAAAACAACCGTATTATTTAAGGCTGGGTACATACCTACCATTCCGTGCAAGAACAAAAACGGGCCCATTGCCATATTTTATTTGCGAACAACATACAACAAGACTAATCAGAACTTTTTATTATTTAAATGATGATATATTATGTGTTATTAGTTAGTGTTATTTAAAAACAAACAAGAAATCTATACTTATAATAAAACTGTAATAAGTCCGATTATAAACCATACTAAAGCCAAAACTGCATATTTTTATTTTTATCTTTTTGTCTGTCTAACTGTATCTTGGCCGCGCATCACGCTGAAACTACAGAATGAATTAAAAGAAAACTTAGCATGATTTGAGTTACATGAATTCATGAATTTATACAACGAGATAGGACACTAGATACTTTTGATCCCGAAATGAAACACGGTTTCCTTTTTCACGAGTTCCCGTTTAGGGGAAGGAATGAAAGATAAAATGTATTCTTAGTTGTAATTCATTAAGACGTTGTCTGATTTCATTCATTATTTGTTAATAATGTCCATTGTCCCATAAATATTTCAGTCATCGGTTTTGTAATTCAGAAATTACAGCCATCACAATCCTCAGTCCAAATAACTTGAAAATAACTTGTCTAAAGTCGTATCTAGCATACGTTCCTGATCATTGAACGTATGCTAGATACGATTTTAGATGACTTGTGTACTCATCATAGGCTATATGCTTAATGGATTGGTCTTCTGTCAAAGTCAGACCACTAAACGAATCAGATATTACCAAATCTCAATATTTCATGAAATACAATTTCTAACAAAAACTTATTTGTTAAGTAATATTATTTTTTTTTTTTCAACTTATAACAAAAGTAACTTTGTTTGTGTTGAATGAGGTTACTATAAACATAGAGTAATTGGAGGCATTTTAAATTAATGAGTGTGAAACTAATTTATAGCTTTTAACATTGTTTTGTATGTTATTAGCTTGATATTTTTACCAATTGTGCCCCCACATCAGGGTGAAGTGATCCCATAGAAAACGGCAAAACTTCTCACATGAAAGTATTGAAGTCGCTTTATTCGTGTTTTTCTTCAGTCACGGGTTAGAAATCATATCAGACTAGTAGCTGTGTGCCAAGGCATTTCGATTGTCTCCCCATAGAAATAACATGAATACACTCAAAACAAATACTACGGCAAGGGTTGAGTAAACGTTATTCAGAAAAGCCCATTTCCTCCGAGGCACAATATACTCTGCGTATCAGATTTTTATAGATTTCGAATAAGATTTAGTACTCATGAAGTTTTTTTTTTTTCAGACTTACAACTTAATATGATGTATAAAAATAACTTTGTAAAATAAAAACAGCATCTTCTTTTCATGTGAGTCATGTGAGCATCTTTTAATTCCAGTATCGGAGTTTTCAAGCCGCCTGACATGGCTTAATAATAATAGAACAGTCAGGACCGACATCTTAACGCGCCTTCCGAAGTACGGAAGCGCTCGGTTAAAATTACACTAAACGGTCACCCATCCAACTAATGACCGGCAGTAGAGTAAGCTTTGCCACGAGTGTTTCATAAAAGCAGCGTAAAAATAACCAGTGGATGAAAATAAGAGAAATTAAAAAGTCTCAAAGTTTCTGCTTAGATTATTAGAAACTTAATTAAATTTAATTAATTAGAATATTTATATCTTAATCGTCCCAAGCAGGTTGCGTGCCCAGAATGTTATCGCCAATTAATCACTAGTGTACTAAAATTGCTTTTAGTACACTATTGTACACTACTGCTGGCAATTAATGTTATCGCCAATTAATCACTAGTGTACTAAAATTGCTTTTAGTACACTATTGTACACTACTGCTGGCAATTAATGTTATCGCCAATTAATCACTAGTGTACTAAAATTGCTTTTAGTACACTATTGTACACTACTGCTGGCAATTAATGGTATCGCCAATTAATCACTAGTGTACTAATTTGTACCTTTTTCAGGTAATTCACACAAACTCCAAAGTTCCGAGAACAAACTACTCATCACATTAAATGCTCCAGCTGGTGATTGACCAGCGACCTATAATAATAATAATAATAAAAATAATGTTTTTATTTCAGAATGGATTTTAATCCATTAATTATCCTATGCAAAGCCAAGATTGCAACCAAACTTAATACATCTCCATAAATAACTATATTTATGGAGATGTATTTTTCAAGAAAAATAAAAAATCGTTTAAAAGTTAGTTTTTGCTTAACTTAACATGTAACTTGATACAAAGTTATTAAACAGTTTTACATCAATAACTTTTCGTGATTGTTCTAAAATTCTCTATTTAAATTTAACAATTGTTCAATATATTTTAATTTTAAACCTGCTAGTACCTGGAAGTACGAAAGACGGCTTAAAACGACGATTTTAATCAATGAAGAATTTTTAAACTTATGATTTATTCAAGAATAAAAGCGTAGCGTACCGCCACAGTATAGATAAAATTTATTCAGTAGTCGCTAATACAAGGAGCCACATAATTAATCTTTTAACCCTGCAATAATAATAATTACCATTAAAAGTCCCTATGTGTTGATATTTGGATTGAATATCGCTTACATTGTGCTTATTTGTCTTTTAGATACCACGTTCTCGAAACGGTGACGGAAAACATCGTGAGGAAACCGGCATGTCTTAGAACCAAAAATTCGGCGACATGTGACATCTACCAATCCGGATTGGGCTCCCGTGGTAGATCAGAGCCCATTCACTCTCAATTATCGAGAGTAGGCCGGTGTCCCTGCAGTGGGAACATTAGAGGCTGGTACGGTCTTTTAGATCTTCCAATTTCTTCTCTGTCAGAATAATTGTGGCCAGAAAATAAAAATTTATTGATAAGTTTACAATCATTTCTTAAGTAGTGTGCTGTGACTCCTGTGTTAATTTTCACTTTTGTCTGTATATTACAAAAATTGATTCGGCGAAACGATTTGGAAAAAACTCGGTGAAGGAAAATATCGTTTTTTTAAATCCGTCATTTGTTTTTTAATATTCTCCCCATTTTTTTGATACAATAGTGTCTCTACTTCTCTTTTCTAAATCTATCCCGTGCTCTGGATTCCCGGATTGGCGTCATTTAAAAAGCGATCGTAACTGAAACGCGACGTAACGAAAAAGGGAAAATCAAATAGGCTTACGTCGAATCAAATTGAAGTCAAAATGGCGAATGTCAACCGAGTTTCCCTTACCATCGGGTTATTTAGTTAGGGGGAGGTTGAATTTTGAATGTTTCCCCTCAGTAAGCAAAACGGTTAATTTCATTTCAGCGATTTGCTTACCTCCTTTTTCTACGTAGATTCGTGATAGAAAGGGTCTTATATTAAGGCTTTCTGTCAAATGATTGACTCATAGCAGAGCAGGTACGTTTTTTTTTGCGTGCCCAGAAGGTAAGGACTTAAAACCAACAATTTATTTAATTCTATTATTTTGGATCTAATTACAGTAATTGGGATAAATTGATAATAATAATCATACAAATCCCAGTTAAAATACCACTAAACGGTTACCTATCCAAATATTGACCGGGTGGATATAAAGCTATTATAATTACTTGCTATACTATATTTTTTATTGGGTATTGTTTCTGTTGAATTACTTATGATTTTGTTGTGTGTCTATCCCACATAAGATATTATCATGTGATATGTGACTATACTGACGAGACGAGCTGATTGTTCACCTGATGTTAAGTGGTTACTGCCGTCCGTAGACATCAGCAATAGGACTCGGCTCGTCACGTTAGAGAAAACTAAATTCGTATCGCGTTGCGCACATCACGTTGATATGAGGATGTATCTCATCCGCTTGTAATTTCATCATCTCATCTCAAAGTATGCCACAAAATACCACAAAATCGTTCGACGGTTAGCAGGCTTTACCACAAAACGAAGCCTCAACATGACACGCCGTTTGCATTCACGAATCTGCATGAAAAATGGAAATTTATCCACAAAGCCGAAGGAAAAACGACTTATATTTGCGATTGCGACACAAATACAGAGGAAACTGGAGCGGAATAGATAAACGTGCCGACAAAGCGCGACTTTTATCTGTGTGTGTGTGTGTGTGTGTACGACAAAAGTTGCGTAATTATTGTTTTTAGTTTGTATTTAATATTAGATATAGATGGCCCGATTTGATTCAAATAGGGAGGGATATAAAATCTGGTAATTAAGAATTGAAATTTGGAAGTGGCCTTTGTCAAAAGAAAGTTTATTAGTTCTTATCACGCATAGTTAAACTCTTTAAAGTTAAACTCTTTATAACACCAATATAATTAGTAAACATAAATTTCCATTAAAAATAAAAAAAGTTTAAAAAAGTATGCTAAATGTTCTATAAAAATTTGTAATAAATATTAGTTTTTTTGATTTATTGGTAAAAAAGGCTTTTTACAAAATTATGAATTAGACCATACAGTGGTCTTAAATATCAAAAAATTGAAATATAGATATTAATGTGCCTACACATGTACAACATGTAGTCATATCGCTAAGAAATATTCGGACATAAACACATTTTTCAAAAGAAATCATGTAAAATGCAAAATGGTTGACTGCTGGTATATTATAAAGTAGCATTATATTATACAAATAAAAGACTATTTAGGTCAAAAGCATCACGCTGTAACACCGCATTTACACATTCATGCAAATGGCGAGGCGAATGGTGGAGCGATACATCCGTTTCAACATCGAACATACCCGCTGCCTAATCTCGAAAAGTGAGAGTAGGTAACTATAGGAGCCCATTCCGATGTAGCAGATGTTAGATTAAAAAAAATCCTACGCTTACATGATACGTGAATAGACGATATTAGGAAGACTGGTTTCCGCCAAATACGCTACGGAACGTAGTTTAATATTTGAGTACGGAATACAATATCCTGTATTAACACATAGGCTACTTTTAATCCCGGAAAACCGCAGGACACGGACAACACCACGGAGCGCAGTTAGTATTCGATTTTTTTTCATTAGGTCTAATATACAATACATTGCAACCAATGGTGTGGTTTACTGAAATTTCTCTCATCACGAATCGCGCTTGACCTGAATACGTCGACAAATAGCGAAACGATTGGTGAACACGCATGTGAGGATGTGGTTTAACAGAACCTAATTTATTACGACACAATACGAGTTAGAGTTTTGGCGGCTCCGTGGCTTAGTTGGTAGTAGCTCTGCCTTCAAAGCGAGGGGTTCCGGCGGTAAGTATTGTTATGCCATGAAATAATAATTATTTGATATTATCTGACAAGTCGTAAAGAATTATATATAAATTTTACATAACGAGCTGTTCACAAATGATCCTACGGTGAAAATATATAAGTCGTCGTACCAGCCTCTAATGTTCCCACTGCAAGGACATCGGCCTACTCTCGATAATTGAGAGTGAATGGGCTTTGATTTACCACGGAAGAGCCTATAATTACTGCCTGTGTTACCGGTACACCCTTCTACCGGAACACAGGCTCTCGGCAGTAAAATACGTACAAAGTGTATGTACAAAGTCTGGAGTATATCACAATGTTATATGTCAAGCCATGTGTTTATCTGTTTACATGTGTATTTTGTCACGACAAAATGGGAGGTAGCACGGTATTAGAAAAGTTACTAACAGTAAGATGGGTCACACTGGGTCATAAAATAATGATTGTAAACTCTATCTTAGTAACATTTTTAAATTTATTATTATTTATACTTTATTCTTATTTTGCTCGGCTCAAAACGCCAGTAAACATTTGTAGTGCACGGGCCTAAGCCAAGTGCCCACGAGCTGGTTCACTTGTGTTACTTGTAATGGTAGGTAACAACACGTTATCCAAAGAACTGGTCTGTAAATCTCCTTACTATTCTACATGTGTTAAGAATCGCTGCTTTTTGAAGGAGAGAATCGCTGCTTTTTGAAGGAGTTATTATTATTATTATTATTTTACTATAGGTACCATTTTTTTTTATTTTACTTTGTGATATTGTTGAATTTTACTTATAATAGTTACCTATAGTTATTTATCTGAACTGTAATTTTATTACCAATGAAAACTATGACTAGTAACTGATTTAAAATTATTCACTGGAATTTTTACAAATGATTGATTTAAATTGGATTTATTGCTCATAGGGGCAAATTTTTGTCTCTACCTATCTCATCTATCTATCTCTTTGAAATAGGAGGACTTCGATTTTCACTTTGATTCATCCTAGTATCAGACGAACGCAAAACAATGCCGATCGAGTGTTAGGTAGGAGAAGATCCGAATCGTATCGATATTGTTTTCAGGCGTCGGGAACCATTCAACAGGGCTCTGTCATAACTGAGTATTTAACTCTTTACTGTGTAGTCTTAGGGAGTGTCACATCAATATTGGCATTAGATTATAGCAAATTGAACTTCGGTATCGCACTCACCAAATAAAATTATCGAGAAACGTACGGAGGTAAATAAAACCTACACTGAGAGATGGCATATTTTAAAAACCAAGCAGAAGTTGAAAAAAAAAAAATGTTCCGTAAAGTGTTCCGTACACATGGGGTAAAGGATAAAGAAGGAATCCTAGTGGAGTATGAGTGACAAACAGGCATCATCGTTTTTCTAAACTTTTTGTTATCCATTTTTACTTTGTTCCTCAATAAACTATATTTGATTTGAAAAAAAAAAACAATGCTGTGTTGCTACGGCGCTATGCGTCTTGCTACGCTTCTTGCTACGACAGCTACACAACATATAATAATACACTATAAAAATGCTTAGGTGCAAACTTTGTCGCTGTTTATTACATCCGTTAAAATTAAAAACTGACGATTTCGTAAAGAATTTTTTTTTTTTTTAATATGTTGAATTTATTATTTTTAAACAATTTTTTTTTGCCTTATTATCATAATTATGATAGTATGTATTTAAAATAATCTTAAAAGTATTAAAAAGAGAAAATTTTAAGTATTATTTACCTCTGCCTTCTTCCATTATACCATTTTTTTTTAATTAAGAAAATGAAAGAAAGAAAATCGTGTACATTTTACGGTAATGAGCAATTTTGAACTATCATTCATGTCTAGCGTTCTTCGATTATTTTTTGAATTTGTACAATGAAAGCCTATTTTAAAAAGTATATTATTTTTACACTAAAGAAACTTATTCACATTATTGCCACAGATCGTAAGCTATTACATTAGGGACGGCAAGCGTAACGGTATCGCGCTAAGGTCTGGCGATTCCATACGTAATGTGCCTAATGTGGGTCATTAGGTTTGGCACAGAATACACAGTTGCTATCCATGTTCAATCATCGGGGCCATTGTATTTTATCTAACCAGAGACGTAGAATTAAACATTTGCATACAGTTACAAAAACAAACAGATTTGGAAAACAATATTAGAAAATATAACAAAATAAAATACCTACTGTAATTTGATTTTTCTAGGTGTTTTCTATACAAATAAATAAAATTGACACGTCTGTTTGTAATGTCAAAATATTATAATAGTAAAGCATCATTGTATCAGAAACTACTCGTGAAATACCCGTAAATATAATTACAGTCTTAGAAATTGTATGCTACACTAGACTATTCATTAGAAGATTTTTTCCTCAGAAGGTTGTCTGTAAATGATCACTATAAGTGATAAAACTTGTCATAACCTCCGTTTCGTTTGTTGTTTTTGTTTGTCGTTTGTTTTCGTTGTATAGTCTGTGTTTGAAAAATCATCAAATTATAACTAGGCCATGTAGACTAGCCTTTAGACGGCTCCGTGGCTTAGTCGGTAGTAGCCCTGCTTTCGATGCGAGGGGTCCCGGGTTCGATTCCCGGCCGGGGCACACTTTGTGTGATGACCATGAAGTTTGTTTTCGGGTCTTGGGTGTTAGTCTTATGTATCTGTGTTTGTCCATGCCATCTGCGACGCAGGGAATCCTATTGCAGAGGTATGAGTATGTTAACGTAGACTTTCAGTCCGTCCCGTCTAAAGATCCATAACATGGAAATCGAACCCATTATAGTCATGACATCATCCTAAATTGGTCACTTAAACCTACATGCTACAGACGTTCCAGGAAAACAATGATAAAAACACCTTAGTGAACAAAATGCCGTTGCGTGGAGCACGCATTAAGCTCTAAAAGGTTCATTCGTCATGAAGCGTATAACGGCCGTTACGCAGGTACCCAACGTAACAGTCGACGTATATCTTCTAATATAAGTTATATAACGGTCCGTTAAGTTGTAGAGGTTTTTGTCACCCATGCAAGACAAAGGCGTTCAAAATACAAACTTATTAAGGATAAGTTTGTAGTGACAATAGGTAGCCTTATTCCTAAAAGCGATCTTTTCGAGGCAACCTTTGGATGGACTTGAAAAATAATAACAAAATATGAGAGGCGATTTCACAATTAAGACAAAGTTGTATAAATAGTAGTAATAGGCCTTAGATTTTTCATATACGAGTACCTACATCCATGTTTAATATATATATGAATCTTCAATATATCCATTATAAAAATAACTTATTTTTACTCTGTGAGGTATGCTTAAATAACCTGACTACTGTTCATAGAACATAGTTAATAGTTTAATAGTTATTTAAAATCTAACTGCGTATAATCTAAGGAGTTAATATTTCAATATTAATAAATATTTATTTGTGTGCAAAAAATATGCGTTGAATATTGAATAATGTTAAAAATGGTTTGCATTTCGTCAGCAAAAACTCAGTGTTTTGATTACATTAGCAAATATTTGAATCGAAATTGCAATTCCGATTTCAATGAATACAAATTGAATTACAAATTTCGAAATAGAACACAAATAACTGGCCATTTGTAAAAAAAAATAAATCGAGTTGACATGAGTTAAAATTTATACTACAAAAGCGTTTTGTAAGGTCTAAGACTCAGAGCCGAGAGGTTTTTTTGGTGCCACGTTTTATGGAATGCTGTGAACTAGATGCTTGAGAACAAGCAGACGATGCGCGATGCGCCTTTCTACAAGTTTTAAACAGGCATAATTTTACCAAATAAGAGTAGCTTTGATTGTCTGATTCAAAAAATGATATAACCAACTACATTACTTTCCAAAATCCAAAAGAATCGAATATAAAAGATATTTCCAAATCAGAATATTGAATTCGTTTCTGAGACTTAAACCATAAAAAAATCTAGCCGAATTTATAACCTCCTTTGAAGTCAATTGAAAACATGAAACCTAAAAGCGTATAATATATACAGCGTGGCATTTCAGCGCAGTTACTGCACGCGGTTAGCCAATTCACGGCACGAATGCAAGAATGCCGTGGTGGTTTTTTCTTTTTATTTTCTTATACACGTTTAGTAAAAAGCAGTTTTTTGACATTACAACAGACACACCTTTATTTATTTGTATATATTGTATAACTAACAGATTCGACACTCTGTAACCTTAGCTTAGTTTTTAGTTTAAAAGTGGTAACATCCAAATGGCGCGCTTTGCACATTCCTTGAAGAAATAAACATTAAGTATAAATCAAAATCCATTAAAAAAAATCGTGTTTTATATGATTTAGGAGTAATCGATTTATTCGATTGTCTGTAAGCACGCCTTGAGTTAAAGTATCTAAAAAACTGTTATTTTCCAAAATAAAACAAAACAAATCAAAATATCAAGTCATTGACGACAGAAAAAGCTATGTTGCTATTTATATAATATACATTATATATATTTATTTATATACATATATTGTAATTTAACGCCTTTTAGCCAGTATCGAATTATTACTAACAAAACTACGTCTAAAGGCCGTTAGAATGTTGGTATTTTTTCACCGAACAAAATACAAACAGTACTACCTTAAACTTGTATTTTCTTGATTACTGTACCTACTTCTAAAGGGACCCGCATCGAAACTTTAATGTTATATTAATGCAAAGTAAAGGGTCCAATGTCATAAAGGAGTGAGCAGGTAAAATATTTAGTTGCTAAGCTCCGGTGGTTTTGCCGCAGCTATAGGTAAACCAAGAAGCAGCTGAAACACTTTTCATGAGAACCGTGAAGTTAAAATATTTTATTCTTCATCCCACCTGGAGTTGGGTGTTTTTTTCATACGTTGTTGGCCGCAGATGGTCTTGACAAATGAAAATGAGTTATCTTTAAATTTGTATCTATGTGTATTTATGTTTGTTACTCCTTCACGCTCAAACTGCTCAATAGATTCGGATGAAATTTTATATCAGGATAGCTTAGATCCTGTGTCCCGCGGTTTTCCGGGAGCCTATTTTAGGCTCCCGGAAAACCGCGGGGCGCTGCTAGAAATCTATGTAAATAACAATCAATTGCCGAATGTATGTAAACGCATCATTTTATGATGTTTGTAGTCAGTACAAGGTTTGAAATTAAGAAAATATTTAAAAAGTTGTACGAAAAAGTAAAATATAATAAACAAAGTATGCTTAGGTTGTGGCGAGATGGCGCTCAGTAAAAATTCTATGAATATTTATTTATCTGGTAATAAGTTTATTACGGCCCGTATATATAATACACTTTTATTTAACTTGGCTTAAAGACTTGATTGCTTACTATATTGAAGATTAAGTCTCGGTGTTGCAAGATCGCTATTGCAAAATTTGATGATTTCTTGTTATTATTATTGGATGGTTTAAGGAATAATTAATTAATAATACTTTTAATATTTCTTACATTCTTACAGCCAAAAAGCATACCAAGCGATTTCAAATATGCTATGGTCCCACCAAAGTTTCAGAATATTATGAATTCTCAAAATTCACACGCTAGGGACCAAGCATGTGACAATTTTAATGAAAAGTTTCCAAAATGAGGTGAGCTGAAACGTATTTAAATGATTTACGTAACTTCGTGTACTTTTTGGAGTTGCTCCAATGTAATTTACGTATATGAATTTCATATTTTGAATGACGCTAATTTGATCAATAACACTTTTGGTTGTATGTAAAATGGTAAGACTTAGTATATAATCTTTAAAATGTATGAAATGTTATTCGGTTCTGTTGCTCGCATCTGTAGTACCCTCTTACCTACTACCTAGTAGTTAGTAGTTAGTAGAGCCTCTACAAATGCATCAGTAAAAGTAACCCACAGTAGCAATTAGATGCTGTTTTCCGGTGGAAGGTGTGATTGCCGGTGAAATTAGAGTCGCATGAGACGTTAAATCCCCATCTCGGTGTCGCAGGCGGAGTGCGGTGCGGTGCTTTATAATCACTTTCGAACCGTTTCTATACCCTAACTTAAGTTCCCATATCAAGGACACAGACCTTGCTTAATTGCTCAATTAAAAATAAAAGGTCATTAAGTACACTTTGAATGCACTTTGAATTTGAACCAGCGGCAATGATGAAAGTCGCGTTTGCACCTTTTTTTTAATCCGAACTGCAAAGGAGTGGAATTCGCTGCCTGCGTGTCTTTTTCCCGAGCAGTACAATTTGGGTATCTTTAAGAGTAGAGTGAATAGGTATTATCTAGGCCAGCGTGTTACATCTTCGACCGCATCATCATCACTTACCATCAGGTGAGATAGCGGTCAAACGATGGCTTATAATGAATGAAAAAAAAAAAAAAAAAAAAAAACCTCACGTATGAGAGCGAGATGGCTATTCCATCTCCATACCACAAATTACTATTTAAATTAATTATTATTATTTCCATTCATACTGCATATTAACGTTCTATGATCTTGTATAAATGAAATTTCTAAAAATCAACCTCAAGTACCTCATCTGTAACAAAATATTTGTTTTTTATGTGACAAAAATCACAGAAATAATATATTTATAGTGACATAGTAAGTCCTAAGGAAAACGCTTAGACAGACATTTTGCACGCCAGAACGAAATTATACTCTTAATAAGCCACGCATTATTTCATAAAACAATAATATATATTTATTTTCATGGAAATTTCACATCGCACCATCTCTTCTCTACTTACAGCTATGAGAACTATATCACTGGTATAATACTTCAAAGTCAATGTTAAAATACTTTAATTCCGTTGATTTCTAAAAGAGAAATACTTGGAAACGTACCTTTATTAAATAAATATGTACCTACAAGATCATGCGTTCTTATTACTAAGTTTAACACTTGTTTAAACTCTATCCGGCCCTTCATGGGAAGGAACAAGGATAACTTTCTATAAGAAATAAGGGATAAAGGAAGGATTACTTTCTTTTTGCGACTATGATCCTGTTTACAAACAATAAAATGTTTCTTATGTCTACGTAAACATCTTTTTAGTCAATATTGAAATGTTGAACTTAAATAGTATAATATTTTTTCTTCTGCATTAACTTACGCCACCATTCTTAAACCTGCAAATGTATAGGCCAGATATACTCTTTTTCAAAGTTATTAGGGTCCTCTGAGTGAACTATAAAAAAATACATTATAAAAAGTAAAAAAATGGCTGAAGAAGAAATTCAAAAAGAAAGTAAGAAACAAGATAAATACAAGAACAATATTCCGTTGAAACTAATGACTCTTTCGGCGCAAAGTTTTAATTACCTCAGAAAATTAACCCATGCCTTCCTATTTACAATCGCTAAGAGCTTCTAACAAAGCATAACCAACACGGCTACTGAAACGGCTCAAGTTTTAATAGGTACGGCTTATCGGGACTTAGTAAGAAACGCTTTTGTCTTAAAACGCAGTATTAATACGGTGCAGACGACAAAAATGGGTCATCCGCGATTGGCATGTAAACAGACGGACATAGTGCTTAACAAAAAAATGGCATATACAATATACAAACTCACAACACTCACAAGCTTCATAGCTCAGTGCATTGCAATTGATGTCCTGTGGCAGGGTGTTAATGTGTTTAGTGTATGCGTATTTCAAAAAAAAAAAAAAAACAATTTAAGTATTCTATCTTGTAAGTATACTTTGCTACACCAGACTATTCATAAGAAGAAGAAGATTCTCTCCATCTAAAGGTTGTCCGAAAGAGATCGCTATGAGCGATGAGACCACCCATTCTAACCTCCATTATACATGTACAATAAAGTGTATCTATCTCTCAGATTTTTGGTACTCATCGTTTTGGGGGAAAATGTTGCTTGCGTCCTTAGTTGTATACCCTTAGACTCCCTACACGTATCCACCGCGTGGTGCGAAAAGAGCAACCCAAAGTACTAAAAGAACTTATTCCGGAATAGTACTATGCCAGTAATTCGCCGCCATGCAGTGGCGCACTCGCGATACCATTCCGGTGGAAGGGTGTGGGTGTCGGTGGCAGGTACAGGCACTTGAGACGTTATATTCCCGTCTCGGGTGACGGGCGCAATTGAATGCGAATTCCGTTCTTCTTCTTACTTTGGTGGGGAGAATTTTAGTGTTATTGCTGTAGTTATGGGCAGAGTAACCACTTAATATTAGGTGGGCCTCGACTCGTCTTGTTACTTTAATAGCATAAAAAAGTACTAGCTAGTTAGTTAGGAAAATGTACATGAATATTTATTTATTTACTTCCAACTCGTAGTATTATATTGTCTGTGACTTTTCTATAATCACAAGATAAGCTGAAAATCGTCTTCCTCGAAGAGCGACACAGGATATTACCGATATGGCTGCCGGTGCCATTTCCCCAAATCGAGACGTACCTACCTCCTTTACCGGAAATCGGGTAGCGGCCCTTTGATCTCATAGGCCTTTGAAATAAAAATTCTAAGAACATCGCATTGATCTCTTCATTACTTGTCGATTAGAATTAATTAATGTACAACCGCTGCTTATTCACTTTAGCGTGTAATAATAAGGTTTTATTGAACTTTGAGAAAAAAGGTTAGTGTTTTTAATACGATATCTTTTATTATTATTCCTCATTATTTATTTTATTTCTCATTTGTATACATTTTTCACTACAAAATAATACATTATTTATAAAATAAACAGTATAAAAACATTGTAGTAAAAAATATATAAAAACGGACGACCACCGACTGCGGAGTAAGACCCAAGCAGTCGGCTGCTAGGGCTGCAGAGAGAGGAACCTCCTGACGATGCGTGCCGTGTCCAGGAGTACCGCTTTCTGTATCTGGCCCTTGATCCAGCCGCCTAGCGAGAGCCTCTTAAGATGTTGGTCGAGGCTCTTCGCTATAAGTCCGTTCACTGAAACGACTATTGGGACGATAATCGTTGAATCCACATCCCACATAGCAGTAATCTCATGGGCCAAATCAAGGTACTTGCTATGCTTGTCCTTCTCGGCCTTCACGAGATTAGCGTCATGTGGAATAGTGATGTCAACGAGTATCGCCCGGCGCTCTGGCCGGTCTATTATCACGATATCAGGCTTATTGGCGACAATAGTCCTGTCCGTGATAATAGACCGGTCCCAGTAGAGCGTAGCACGGCTATTTTCATGAACTGGCGCCGGTGCGTACTTATAGTACGGCACTTCAGATCCGACAAGTTCATATTTGAGTGCAAGTTGCTGGTGGATGATCCTGGCTACAAGGTTATGTCTATGCAAATACTCTCCGTTAGCCAAGTGCGAACAACCCGAAAGTATATGTCTGAGAGACTCACCGGGACAGTGACATGCACGACAGATGTCCACCGTCCCATCCTTCATTATTTATATACTTACGGTAGTTGTTCGTCTTGACTACTTCATCCATGATTGCACAGACAAATCTTTCGGTTCACCGAAGCGGGCAGATCCACATCCGGCCCCGTGAGGGCCTTGTAGAACCGCCCATGCAGCTCCTTGCTCTCCCATATGCTCTTGCGGTCCTGAGTGCTCAGCACCTGTGGTTTCCGCCAGTTCTCCTTTGCCAAGGAGAGCGGGGTGAGGTTTTTATCAACTGCCACGACATCGCGATGCATCTCGTACTCGGCGTGGAGAAAGTACTCCCTGAGATTGTACACCTCGCGGTTGTGGAGGGTCTTGGCATTAAGGAAACCTCGACCTCCATGCTTCCGTGGGATGTACATTCTCATTACCGACGAGCGCGGGTGCCGCATGCGATTGGCCGTTAGCAGTTGACGTACCTTACGATCCAGGGCGTCTAACTCTGTCTGAGTCCACCGTAGAATGCCAAAGGTGTATATGAGTAGAGGCATGACCCAGCCGTTAAAAGCGCGAACCTTGTTACCACCTGACAAAAGACTATATTATTATTATAGCTCTGATTTAAATGTCCAATATCCAACTCCTTCAAATAAATATCCTTATCTGCAGAAACGATTTTCACCTGATGAATCTATATAATATAATTTTTATTATTATATTTAGTTAATAAACGTGTTTAACCGACTTCAATAAAGGACTGGAACCGTCTCCTCTTTTGGATAGTCGGCTGTTTTTTTTTTTGTGTGTTTGTTGCGCTATTTATTCGCCAATTATGGTTCTCTATGATAAGAGAATGATTTTTTTTTTTAATTTTAAAGTAGGATCAACCTTCAATGGGGTCATCGAAATTTCACGAAGACGCCCATTTTTTTTAAGGAAAAAATCCTATAGTTATTGATAAAAGAATTGAAGTTAGTTTGTTCGATGTTTAAATCAGTCAATTATTACTGAATTGTGACTATAAGTCTTTTTTTTATACATTTCATTTTTTTTTAACTATAATGTGTTCCACTTTTTTTTAAAACGGTAGTTTTAATGGTTGATTCTAAGCATCCCGAGGGGTATTTTATGGGAAATACAAAAATTTTACTTACATCGAGACTTTAACAGAGATACGATCTCAAAGTTTCAGGATATGACTCTCCATTGTATTAGAAAATGAAAACACTTCGGAAATTAAGCAGTTTCGCTAAAGGTACCGTTGGGGCTGGAAATGGGGCTTTAAAACTTAAGGTTGTCTATTGTTGTAAGTTTTAATCACCTCGTTTCGAAATTGCATGGCATGTATACAATTAAAAAATAAAGCGGACCAGCTTGGTACTGTAGTATTTTAATTGTAAGAATATTCGCCTGTAAAAAATATGTTGTGCAAAAATTGTAATCCACTACGGATTGCTATTTAAAATATACAGGCGTTTTAAAACCAATTTACTTTTGGGTGGAACCATAAAATGTAGTGTAATTTTTCAGTTAGATTTCATCAAAACAAATATTATAATATTATGTGGTTTTTAAGCCTTGGGTTTTTCGCAAGGATAAAACTAACACATCAAACTAATGTTCATTTGTTCGTATTTTATGCACTGCCGACTGAGATACATGTCATAGCTGGTACTAAAATGTATGCTGTAATTTGGACTTAAAATGGTTTACCGGTGCACGGTGATCATGAAGTTTATTCTCGGACCTTGGGTGTTTGTCTTATGTTTTTGTGGTCTATGTCATCTGCAATACAGGAAAACCTAGTCCCCCTGCACAGAGTATGTGTGTTTTCTTTTTATTTTTATCTTTGCAGCTGTTATACGATTCACCAATGACCCTAAAATAGCTCATTTTGATGTGTTCATTACCCAATATGAAAATTACTAATATTCTCGTTCCAATTAAAATACCAAAATATAAATGATATTTTGCTTTGTTTAGTTTTATCCACCATGGATACACCACGATCTGTATTTTCCTTCTGAGGTAAATCTCATACATTTTCATCCGGCGGGTGAAATCACAATGATGACAAGCTCGACATCTCAATTTGGTCGTGTTTAATCAAGTAACACGGTTCAGCTAAAAATGGAACAATATAATGGTTTTTGATAAATAATGTATGAGTGAAATGATAATTAAATACTTTGCGTTAATTGTGGAATTTTCCAAATTGCCAAATAATATAGTTGTTCTGCATTTGGCTACATACAATCAGCAATCGATTTTTATTTATAAAGGTTAAAATTGAAATTGATGGTTGGGTGAGAATGGTGTTGAAAGGTTTACGTCTGGTCCACCATTTTTTTTCTAATATGGCGTCTAATCTGATTCGCTGTATAAAATGTTTCTATATCATAAATGTATCTTTGTAATGTCAAAATAACAGTTTTTAATTTTTTGTTTTTTTACTGTCTGTATGGCTGTTTGTACCGGCTAATCTTCGAAATAACTGGACTGGTTTTAAAGAGACTTTCACTGGCAGATGGCTGATGTTATACGGAGTAATTAAGACGAATTTAATTTTAGAAAAAGAAAAATGAATGGGGTCCGCGTACTAAAAAAACTAGCTAATATATCTATACTTATTGTCATCCACAACTATAAGTATTTACTTATTTTCAAAGTTCACCAGTTGCTCGCGTCCATAGGTAGAGTCCCTTGGAGTCACTCCCTGGGTGGTGCTAATGGAGCAACATAAAGTAGCAATAGCACTTGTACCAAGCTCGCCCAGAGTAGTTTCTGTCACAACACCTGGTAATTCGCCTTCAAGCAGTGACATGGTGAGGTGAAGGTGCTGGTGAAATTACGGGCGCATGAGACGTTAAAACCCCGTCTCAGGTGACAGACGCAACGGGATGCTATTTCAGTCTTTTCATATTCTGGTCGGGGGTGTATTGGTGTAGTAATGGGTGGAGACAACCACTTAAAATCAGGGGCCTTCTGCTTGTCCCGTCATCATGAAAAAATAAACATATTAAATGAAAATAAAGCGCTCGCGTCGAAACTAGCCTGAATGTAATTTACATATCATTTGAGTTAAGCAACTCTGCTGCCGGTCAATAGTTGGATGGGTGAGCGGCATTTCTACTGAGCGTCTCCGTGCTACGATATCGGTCTCGGCTATTCTAGTCGATAAGCCATGTCGGAAGCCTTCAGGCGGTTTAAAAACTTACACGAAAAGAAAACAAATATTATTTGAAACGCGTATCATCCGATTCTACGATTGTATATCCGGTCTTTCTGATTATGAGTGTGAGTTATGATTCTAGATTGGATGTCGAGTGGACAATTTCGTCAAATATTTCGGTTTCCTAAGCCGTTTTTCCTTCCTGTTGCGGAAACAGGAAACATTTTCGAACGACTTGTATTAAGGATTGCGGCAGTATTTCTAAGATTTATGTCTTCCACGAGATATAGTGAGATATCGTGTTGATAATAATGATTTTAACCTGTTTACTGCCAAATAGTTTTTCTTTCGTAATAATCCTTGCAAATCAAATGGCCTCACTGCTTAGCCTTTTGCGCCGTAGGTTGGGTTTGATTCTCACCGAAACAAGCATTTGTATGACAAACAGATGTTTGTTCTGTGTCTGGGTGTGTATTTACTATACATTTTGTTATCAATACTATTTGGTAGTTAGATTTTAGTAAGTAGGTACGTAACTTCATAATAAGTCGTCAAGTTATAACCACTTTTACTACCACAGAAATCAGGTCTGTGGCCTAGATTTGATACAAGTCTCAAAAACGTCAACTTTGTATATCAGGATATTAATTCCAATTTCAAAGCCAGTTTTTCTCAAAGGTATCAAAATGTTGTTGTAACACGCTATGAGCACAGTCAAGTTATTTCCTACCTTGTTTTTACAAACTTAAGGTTGAAATTATTATTTACTGCCGCGCTTAGTTTGCCTTGTTAATGGAAACCCATTTTACTGAGGCCTTATTTTGGCTACGTGCCATACTATAACGTAGATCAACATCGACATTCATAGTAGAGAAAGTGATATCTGAATTTTATATAATAATCGGCTGTGGAGTCGAAATGGCAACAATTACGTGGAATAACCTTACATACTTAAGATCTGCAGATTACAAACGTAACTAAACTACATGCAAAAAAATAAGTTTATAAAACAATTTTTCAAATCGATTGATAAATGATGGAGTTTAGAGGTAATCTATCCTTCAGCTGCGGTACTGCCCATTAATACAAAGAACATTTAATATAACTACAATAAAAATAATAAGTAACTAAATAAAAATAATTAAAAAAAAAACAAATACTAGAAATTAACTAACAGCTAACAACTAACAGTTTTAACTTGCTGGCTCCCACTTTGAATTTGGAAAGAAAGTGAATAAATACTTCAAACTTATTGAAAAATATATTGTGAGTTCATGCCAAGGTTTATACATAGAGTTCTCGTCTATGAATGTCTGTAAGAATAAGACTAAATATAGCCTAGGTGAATATGTTCTGGATTCATGTTCTAGGTTATTTTTGCGTCGGAGATATGTTTACTCGTATCACCGAAGATGTAACAAATCGTTTGAGCCAACTTTTAGTTCTGAATATTCAGAGCGGAAAAAATATCGCTGACACATCTCTGAATTATTTTCCTTCGGATTGAAAATTACAGAGTTTAATTATTACCTATCTATGTGGGTGGTGCTAAAGGATCTGAATAAAGGAATAAAAAGCAGCAGTAGAACTTGTGCAAAGTTCGTCTGGAAAAGCACTGCCGCTAAACAGTGGTGCACTCGCATTGCTGTGTAGTTGTAAAATCATATGCGCATAAGACGTAACATCCCCTCCTCGGGTGACGAGGTGAACGAGGAACGAACCACAAAAGAAAGCACCCTCGGGTCCGAATCACACTCAGCAGGTTAATCTTCCTTAGTGCATGAATTTCTTAGTCACAGTATCTAGCCAGAACACGAAACTTGGGACACCCTTGGGGGTTACCAAGTTAATCTTAGAGGGATAACTTGGATAAACTAATTGAGACTCATGCATTTGATTTGTGTTATGTTTGAAATTCAAAACAACCATCTACCGACATATCAAATTACATAACGCGTCTTAGATATTCGTAACACTTTGTGACATAAACATTTTTGGGCTTTATTCGTAAACATATTGGTGACATTTTTATTTTCGGGTTTTATTCGTAAACATTATTAGGTACATTTTATTTTTTGGGTATTTTTTCGGACAATTTATAGTGACATTTTAGAGTCTTGGGCTTTATCTGTGTATATCGGCGTAAGACGGTCATTTTTGTATGAAATGTCCATTACGCAGGGGTTGTAGCGTAGAAACCAGTTATTAATTAACCAAGAATTAATTTTATGATAACCCTGATGATATAAATGACATTTTAACTATAAATTTTAAAACTATCATGGTTATGAACATTCTTATTCATGTTACCGAGATATTTACCATGATTTGTGAGTTTTGTTGACTCCCGGTATTTCGACGCAGTTACATGCGTCATTTGCCCGGGACCATGACACATGTAACTGCGTCGAAATATCGGGAGTCAATAAAACTCACAAATCATGGTAAATATCTCGGTGACATTTTAATTGTCTAATTTATGATTTATCTTTCATGTGACAGGTAATTAAAATTTTCTATTAACGAGGTTTTATCGCATTCTTACCATCGCCCCATACACATTACAAGTCTCAAATAAGATTATGAAGAAGTCCCAAATATAATAATCTATAGAAATCAAAGTGACTTATCGTAAATTGCCAAAAAAGTCACAGTGAGTCAAAGTGACGGATCCTTGGCTTAGTATGTTCCTACCGAAGCAGACTGTGAGTGATGGATGAGCAGAAAGTTTATTCTCGGGTATTGGGTTTGTATTGTGTCCCTGCGGTTGTCCATGCCACCTGAAATACAGGGAATCCTAGTGCAGCAGCATGAGTGACTATGTGAACGTTATTTTCATTCTATATTTTTTGCCCTTTAGGAGTGAAAATAAATACAGCCAAGTTGAGATTCTCCTCCTGTTTTTTGTGTTCATTAAATAAACAACATTACCGAATTTTGAGCTATTTTTTTGAATTATATAGCGATTTTAATTCTCAACTGAGCTATGTTTATGGTTGAAGTTAATAAGGGACTATGTGAAACATGAATGCTCATTTATTTGATCAAATTATTCCATAATAGTACCGAGGTACGTACCAGCTATTGTCCGTGTATTAAAAAGTTTTTAATAACAGCAGTATTCATTCAATCGTACAAAATACTGGCTACGCTAGCAGCGTTCCAATTAAAGCTATATTTTTTTATTCCGCCTTCAATTCTGCGGTTTATTGTCGGCTGAAGTTGAAGTAATGCCAACCTTCGCTTTTATGAAAAATGCGTGTATGAAAAGCTTATATTTAAATATTTATATTGAGACGGAGGTTGAAAATATTGGTGTGTTCTAAATTCAAACATCAAAATAGTGCTTTTTATCACCGTTTTCAGCGAATAAAATAAGCAATTTAGAGGGGAAAAGATTTTAATAAAAATATTTAAATATCCGGTTATTGTCAAACCCGGTGTTTTCAAGATGATTTTTCTTTAGATGTTTTGCGAGTGAAACCCGACCGTAACCATGACACAATAACATAAACCGCATTCACTCAAGGCAACGTACGAGTAAGTTTGCCCGTACATAGATGCTAGTGGATCCAAATTGATGTTTTCCATCAGACAAGATGAGGTTGAACGCAAACCCATTCTGCATAAGTAGGAACGAAATAACTAGTGGTATTATACAATCTAAGCAGTAAATATTTTAGTTCCGAATACACCGTTTCAATGAGTTGCCATCTTTTTTTGACTTTGGCTGTTTTTTTTTACATATTTTACGCGAGTTTTTCGCCAATTGTGGACAGTTTAAATAATTCTTTTCATAGATATTTGACGAAACTCCACCGCGGAGTATAAATTAGTACCTAAAAGAAAATATTGAAGTTGAATCATTCGATTTATAAATTAGTCAATTATCTTGCTATACAAGAGACGCTTCGTTATCTGCAATCAAGCAAACTACTCTGAGATTGCGCGTTGATCTATATTTACAGTAATAGACTACATTCGCAGTACAGCAGAACTTAGATTTATTAATCACGGAATAAAAATAACAATAGTAAAATCAGCGACACAAAGAGTGGCAGCTGTGGAATATTTAGATGAAAGACAGATTAAAACTTTCAAATAACTTGGGACTTGTAGCATTTTCAAAGTACCGCTTATTTATACGAACAATGATATATGTTATTTCAACAATTAAACATTTGATAATTATCACCTGTCATTAGTACTGTCAGTCATTAGAATTCTCAGTAGGTGATAGTAGATATAGCAAATAATATTAATTGTAAATTCATTATGTTTAACAACTTAATTGATGCCTAGTATTGTCTTCTATGGTTAGTTTTTAAGTCTGTCAATCAAAATAACACAACTATCTAAAATTTTATGAATAAAGACTGAATACAAATACATTTGCGTTAATAAATGAAACTACGTGAAATTCCACTCCACGGCACACGGAAATGAAGAAGGGGTCAAAATGGCAACATTTCAATAAAGCAAAATGGCGGGCCCACACCAATTCCATTCGAAATGAAACCGAGTTAATAAATTATCAGTACTTTCCCTTATTCCAGGATAAAAATGCGGAAAAGTCCCTTTTCCACGTCGTTATTGATGCTACATTAAATCGATGTGTTTTACGGCAATTGTAGTTGGACCCTAAAAGGGTCCGTCCGTTGATGTCCGCGGGCTATTCGAATCAACGGAGGGAAAGAACTTTCTAGAAACATGGCACAGTTTTCGTGATATTGGTCGGCATTACAAGGAATTTTGTAGATGGATAATATTTATATCATTTTCATATAATATTTATTTTCATATATATAATATCCATCATAGCAAAATTTATAAATAATCACGTTTAGATAAACTTTACTTGATTCTGCCTGAGTCTTTAGCCACATGGTAGTTAGATAAAACGTAGCTTTTGTATTATTCTAGTTCATTGCCTATCTTTGACTCATTGACTAACAAACGATATACAATATATTACCAATATATACATTTATATAAAAATTGCCGTCAGTCTCCAAATACTCGAAAATGGTTCAACCGATTTTGATATCTATTTCGTTGTATTTTTAATCGTTAAAACAAGGAGAGTTCATTGCAGAGTTCATGGGAAATTTCCGAAGACGGAAAAAACTGAAAGTGCATTTTCTGTGGGACTTTTGCCACTACGTCAAAACAATTGACAGCTGATTGCCAATCAAGAAAGAAAAATGTATTTAATTAATACTTTTTTCTACATACATTTTCTGATATTTCGTTCGTATTGCTACAGCCGTGGAGCGAGATTACAAACAAAAGAACAAATAAAGTATGGTTATCACTTCTACGTAGTTCTGATTTTAAACTGACAGTTGGATATAGCCATTGCAATATTGTTAGGTACGTGTCAAAAAGTTCCATTCCTGTTTATTGAATATAGGAGCTGAGATGCAGAGCGTGGTATCCCAGGAGTACAGTCTCTTTCAATCCAAAGGTTACTTGTTAAAACGTTATATAACTCATTGTTGCTGTTGTTCTTTGAAAAAAGGTTCATTTATTTATTTATTTAACAATACTTCAAAAAAAACAATTCATTGAAGGAATTGATGTGCGCAATACCATCTTCTCAAAGCGGTGATGTTATAACATGAAGAGGAAACCAGCATGTCTTAGAAAAAATAGTCAGACCCGTGACATCTATCAACCTCGATTGTGTACTTGTGGTAGATTATATAATAGTCCATTCATTCTCACTTATCTAGAATAGGCCGGAATAGGCCGGTGACCTTACAGTGGGAAGAAGTAAATAAATGAATATTCACTGACTTTTCACTTAGCGCCATAGCGCCCCAAATTAAACATAACTTGCACTATGGGAATCAGACAACTGAACGGTACGTTTTTTTGAAATAATGCTTGTCCAGGGTGGGAATCAAACCCACGACCTGCAGCGAAGCAATCACAACACGTAGGTAAAAATACCCTCAGAATCCCTAAACGTGTCCACCAGGCGGTGCGGAAGTAATAACCCAAAGTAGTAGTAAAACTTGTGCCAAGTTCGTCCGGAGAAATATTCCCCACACACCAAGCAGTGGTGCACTCGCGTTGCCGTGCTCCAGTGGATGGGTGTGGGCGCCGGTAAAATTACAGGCTTGCGGCGTACGATCCCCGTCTCAGGGTAACGGGCGCAGCGCGATGCGTCTTGGGTTTTCTCACACTTTAGTACGAGAGCACATGAGTCGTATCGCTGTTGTCTATAGGCGGCAGCAACCACTTAACATCAAGGTAGTGGGTCCTGTCGCTATAGCCGCATAAAAACCACCCTCATACATTATGTCCTTTTCGTCAACATCATTGTAACTGTTCATTTAGGTTTGGTAAAACTAGACCATATTATTCTAGAACCAGCGAAATCCATCACAGAAAGGATTAAGGAATTCAGATGGATTTACCAGAACATTGTTGCGAGACGTGGTGACGAGTTGAGGACTTGGATTAGCCTGTTCCAATATTAGGTTTGTATCTAATCATGGCAATTTTTGCTGCTTAAATAACAACAACAAGATTATTGGAAGAAGTTTTGGGGTCCATGATGCTTGATTCAAAAAGCTAGTACCCTTTTGAATCGAAAAAAGAGAAGATGATTAATGAAACTAAAATTTGAATCAATCAAGACTTTATAAGTTTGTGTAAAATTACTAGTTGATTGCTTTCGGGTGATGTATTTTTAGATTCCAAAACCTTTCATTAAACCTTTACAACTAAGCCATTGGCCTTTCACCCCGACTGACCTCAATTCTGATCCCGTCATGCACATCAAAATCGGTCAGTCTCAAACCGCTGACTTATTGACTCCGAAGTTAGCAGCCCGAAGATATGAGGCATAATTTCAGTTAGGGTCCGTGATAGATAGTGGACCCAGGGATCCCCATGATTTATGCTTAGTCGAATGAGCGCACGGTTCGTCTGTTGGATTTATAGTTTAACTTTATGAATAAGTATGAACTAATATTTTGTGAGCTCACAGCTAAGGTAGCTTGCCTGTTACTCTTAGATTTTGGCTAGGAAAAACATTTGTGTGATGAACTATACATAAGATGTTAGTACATTAAACATACAGTTTTTTATGTATTTGTAAATACATATAGGTACTTTATATATGTATAAATATGTATTTCCAAAAAAAGTATTAAAAATGTGTTCTTTCTCATGTAACTTTTTGTTCTCTTATTTCTTATTTATTAAATGTAACAAAACGATGCGTCAATTTATTTAAAAATAAAAACAAAACATATTAATACACCCATTTAATATCCTAATAGGGGTAAGGGATTACCAGTATATCCAAAATAATTATACCTACTTACACACACGGTAAGTAATTTATGTATAGATAATGAGTGTAATACGATGATTTGTAAATAAATGAGTTTTTTAATGAGCAATTAAGTGTTATCTATCTGCTTAACAGTACTCTGGTTGCCATTTATGCTATGTTTAGTTTGGGGCTCCACCTAGCTGTGAATATTTTATGTATATTATTTATTTATTATATCATATATGGGTATTGCGGCTACGTAGCTAAGTATAGAGCCAGGTAGAGCAAGATGTTTGTGTTTTGATAGTCTGTCCAGCCGAAATACGATAGAGGGAATTTTATTCAATTTTTATTAATTATTCGTATAATCTTTATTTATGTTATTTCATAATGCTTTGTGATGATTATGTTTATTTCACTAATGCTGGTAATTAATTAATTAATGATATGCCATAAGGAGGTCTTCGACGGCGACGACACCACTTATTCACAGTAAAGAAGATATAAATTTAGAATTGGTTTCGATACGAATACAAATGACGAACGCATCAGCGTATGAGAAAATTTAACAGTCTACCATTTGGTTCTTGGTACCTAGCGTTTATTTCCATCTCAATAAACAAATCTATAGATTTGCAGCTCTGTTCCAACGAAATCCTATTATGCAAATATGTCGAAGCTGCTTGTATTGATCGGGAGATATTGGCTTTTGATTCGCAAGCAAACGTCTGCTGTTTTAAACGCAGTACTGGACAATACGTCAACAGATTTTTAGGGGTTCAATTTACATTATTTGTATGTGTGTTTTTAATAGATTTTTGTAGGTACTACGGCCCTTTTTATAAAGATTACTTACGTTACTTTTTTTTAAATGTAATTTTAGTCACGGGACGAGCTACCTGATGTTGAGTGGTTACCTTCACCCATAACAACTACAATACGATTTAGGTACAGCCGAAGTATGAGAAGACCCAAGTCATACCCCGGTGGGCCCATCACCCGAGACACCCGACACCCTTCCACCGGAACACAGCAGTGCGAGAGCACCACTTCTTGGCGGAAGTACTTTGCGGAAGTTAATATTAAGATGACCTGAAAAAGGTAATATTTAGTTTACCTACGCTAAAACTGTAATAAACGAGTTTTTCAAACACATGATTACAATATATCGAAACGTAAGAAAAAAAATTAAAAATAGTATACGAGTGTGATAAGTTAAGTGTGATACTATAATATATCCTACTACTATTATAAAGGCGAAAGTTTGTAAGTATGGATGTATGGATGTATGGATGTTTGTTACTCTTTCACGTAAAAACTACTGAATGGATTTGAATGAAACTTTACCACAATATAGCTTATACATCAGAATAACATATAGGCTACAATTTTTGAGGTTTCTATAAAATCTATATATATAAAAGAAAGTCGTGTTTGTTACAACACTTATAACTCGAGAACGGCTGGACCGATTGCCATGGTTTTTGATTTGTTGGATTTGTTTCCGTCCCGAATAGCAGAATAACTATTAAAACATTGGAAAATTAACGAAAAAAAATAAAATCAATTTATCCCCGTATTCTCCACGGGAACGGGAACTATGCGGGTGAAACCGCGGGGCGCAGCTAGTGATACTAATATAATACAAGTAGATACAAGATACTATAATACGTAAGTGTGATACTATAATACAAGATACTGCGATTCTGTACTGTGAATTTAAACACAGAGTTGCACCGCACCAGATGCAAATGACTCGTGGATTGCGAAATATTTTTTGTGACATTAAGTATTTTGACTAAAATCTATAACCATTAACTCACACTACAATAAATTCTTAAATAAATAGATTTCGTCATTTCTTATTGAAACATTTCTAAGTAAAATAACATATAACCAATGTGACAAAATTGATCCCGTAACCTTACGAGTCACTGACTCTTCCTGTCATTCGAGGCTTTAGACTGAGATCATGGTTTCAAGGCTTATGTATTGATTGACATGCTCTTAACTGCGCGAAGGCTGAGAATTTTCAAACATAATATTATTTTATTTCACTTCATAACATTTCCGGCGAAAATGGCTTGAGAACGAGAAAAGAAACATTTATTAATTTGTAGCTGGCAATACATGACGAGATCAGATAGCGAATAAGACCCCCATGCTACCTCATGCAAATTATTTTATATGAGACGGCTCCGTAGCTTAGTTAGCCCTGCCTTCGGAGCAAAGGGTTCCGGGTTCAATTCCCGGCCGGGAAATATTTTGTGTGAACGTAAAGTTTGTTCTCAGAACTTGGGTGCTTGTATTGTTTCTGGCTTTGACCATGCCATCTGCGACACAGAGTATGCTAATGCAGGGGTATGAGTATGTAAACGTTTTTTTATATTAATAATTGTTTTTCACAACTACGTTGAAATTTATTACTTTGTAGAAATATTATATTTACAATGCAAAAATAACTCTTGGCATAATACATTTGAGTCATGGGAACAGTTCGACCACCTATGAAGTAATATTGGCTTAGTTGGGGTAGTGACGTCACCTAACGATCGGTCGTGGGTTCGAATTTAACTATTGAGCTCACGGTAAAGACAAACATTAGGAAATAAATGATGGTAGAGGAACAATGACTAGTACTAGAAATGTGTTTGTCTGTATTCTAGTTCCCATAGTACAAACTGTGCTGACTTTGGGGCTAAATAACGCTGTGTAAAATGTCCATGAATATTTATGATTTATTAATTTCCAATCAAAGCTTTAAATTTACTTTCTGGCGAAAACTTTGCTGGTCTATGTATTTTATATGTATCATTAATAATAAGTAATTATGCACTGTTTGTTTCCCAAATAAAGCAAAGTAAATAAAATAGAAAAAAAAATTCGCCACCATCACTTAGTAGGGCGCTTACATAACTTGAAAATGAGTCATATTACTGTTGTTATGGGCGGAGGTAACCACTTAAAATCATGTGGGCGTTCAGCTGATCTTGTCACTTGTAATTTATAAAGGTCAAAGAAGGAAAAGTTACAAAACCCTCACAGAATTAAATAACATAATTTGAACTTACACAATATTTATCTCTGAATATCAGGCTCCGAATAACAAAAGTCTAATGTTAAAGTAATTTTTGTCGGATTTGTCGGCATTAAAAGCTTTTGCTGGCAACCCTCGCCCCTTGTAACGGCCGATGGATGTTTACTTTACCCAGCCTTTAAAAGATTAAAATTTCATTGTATAAAACATGTTTGGTACAATGTTTCCAACTAAAATTAAAGCTGATATTATGTACCGTATAATCTCTTTCAATTAGGCTTGACCAATTCTCACACTGTTGGCCACTTACCCATACGAAAAAAGAAAAAGCTCATACAGATTTTTCCACCAGCCAGTATTACTGTCTTCATGCACTTTGCCATTTTTATCACACTGCCACCACATGGAATCTGCCGCCAAGCAGTAGTGGTTGCATTACTGTGTTCCGGTGGAAGGGTGGGGCTGCTGGTGAAATCACATGCGCATGACACGTATCATCCCCGTCTCGGGTGATGGACGCAGCAGGATGAACGACTCAGTGAAGATTTGATTCTCATACTGAGTCGCATTACTGTTGTCATGGGCGAGGGTCAACACTTACCATCAGGTGGGCCCTTAGTTCGTTCCATCACTAATTCACATTAAAAAAGAAAGTGACAGAAAAACTATATTTTTGCGCACCTGAGATTTGCTTAGCAGTTCAGCATGGTGTGTTTTATTAATACAAAATGGCAGTACGTGCTGATGGCCCATTTGATGTTCCTCCGTATAACAAAATCAATATGACCAACCCAAGAATGAAAAAGCCCCAGTCGCATCCCGTTGCAACCGTCACCCACGACAGATGTAACGACAGTTTAGCGGTAAGTTCTACTGCTACTTTTAGTTGCTTCTTTTCTTCTTCTTTTGCAGGTGGACAGATAAACATACAGTTCAAAGTTGCAGGATTAGTAATAGGTTACAGAACCCTAAAAATATCAGACTTTTAATCCGAACTGCAAGTGGAATTCGCTGCCTGCAAATCTTTTTCATGAGCAGTACAGTTTAGGAAACTTCGAGAAAAGCGAATAGGTGTCTTCTAGACCAGCGTGTTACATTTTCGATCGCATTATCACTTACCATCAGGTGAGATAACGGTCAAACGCTGGCTTATACAGTATAAAAAAGAGAGATAACTTACAGACATAAAACTCAATCGAACTTTTTACCACGATAGTTATAAATTACAGACAATTTCACCCAACGATGTTCATTCCACACCATTGGTATCAACAAGGACCGTGCTAGCATGTTTTATTCCAAAGGCCAACAAGAGGAAAATTCGGTTCAATATAAATCATATAAATAGGGAGCTTTCATTGGTTAAACGCCAAAGATAGGTAGTGCTGGATTTGTACCCGGGTGTCTGAAGGATTTAGGAAATGGGAACAGTGATTGTCTTCGCAGATAAAGTCTTGTCTATTTTATCTGAAGAAACACTGATACCGTGATATTTGTAGTTTTGCTTTAGCATAAAGTCTTTCTCTTAAACATTGTTCAATGATTCAGCTCTGCAATAAATGTTTTTTTATGTAACCATAATTTAGGGCCCTCCTGATGTTAAATGGTTACCTCCGCCCATAACAGCTGCAACCAGATCATGTCTATCCGACCGAAGTATGAGAATACTCAAGCCGCATCCCGTTGCGTCCATCATCCTTAGCACCTTATTTCTGAGTATAATATCGCCTTCCTGCCAGTGGAAATCTCGTCACAATCAGTTCAGCCGTTTTGGAGATAAGCCGGAACAAACAGACACACATACAAAAATGCTCTTAAATTTATTTTTTGGTATAAGTAAAAAGGTATTATTTTGACTTAACAATGTGAAATTTTATTTATTTGTGTAGATATAGGTACCTAAACTCATCGCCTGTAATTAGTAATAGCAGCATTGTTTTATTAGTGCATTCTTGTCAAGAATAGGTACCTAAATACTTCTTAGTGATATTTATTTTATCTGACGAAGACTGTATTTTTTTTTCAGCGCTACTGCAAAACTTTGGGGTTTCTTCTGCACAGTTTGATATGAGTACTAAAATACATAAAACCACGTAAAATATGCACTCGGCCTAGTTCTCTGGGCTGGCACAACTTCTACTACAACTGTATGTTGGTTGCTCCCTTTGACACTTGATCGTACTCACGTAGAAAGCGAGCAACAAAGACCCCAAAATTTAGATTATAGTGACACAGAAAATGCACTCTTATGCTGCGGTGAGAATGCTGGTGAAATTGAACACCAGCTTGAACAACAAGCTCAGTTGGATATGGCACAATGTCCCACCACAGCGGTTGCGTGTTCCCGACATAAAGATCAATTACAAAACAATTTCCTATCTATTGTAACCAAAACCTCAAACCCGAGCACAATATACGAAAGCCCATTAACTTCAAAGAAAATCCCGGCAAAACGTGATATTTCATGAGCCACAAACATAAATTACTCAAAACCGATCTGCCGGCATTAATTAGCGAATAATTATGGAGCGCATTAATAAATTATGATGTGTTCGCGTTCGCTACAAAGAGAAAGTACGAAATTTATGCATAAAATATTTTAGAGTTGCACGAATTTTTTTACGGTTTTAAATGTTTACCCAAAAGTCAAGGAAATTATTATTAAGCTTAGAGTTTCAATATTGACTAATAAGTATAAGAAGATAAAAGGAACATTATATTGTTTTGAACAGAGTCATGCTCGCGAAAAGATAGTAATCCTTCCATTAGGGGTTTCTTGCGTGTTTATCACCATGTAGAGTCGGATAGGGTTTGAACAAGCGCTAAACTTAGGCAAGGAAAAGGGATAAAATTATTGAAGTCAGTTTGTTCGATTTTTAAATCAGTGACTTGTTATCGACCATCCGTCGCCAAGCAGTGGTGCATTCGCTTTGCTGTGGAAGGGTGTGGATGCCGGTGAAATCACATGCACATGAAACATAACATCCCCGTCTTTCTCGGGTGATGGGCGCAACAGGATACGACTTGGGTCTTTTCATACTTCGGTCGGGGAGTACCGACGTCGTAACCACTTAACATCAGGTAGGCCTTCAGCTCTTTTTCAACACTTTCACTTAAAAAATAATACTTTTCTCATCTACAATTCTCTTTATCCTAGTGGAATTGAATTATTGTTCAAAGAATATCACTAAACTAACCTTAATAATAAAATAGCTGATTATAATTTCCATCGCAAAAGCACATTCAGTTTTTCCCAATTTTTATACTTTTTCAGGTCACTTTTGCAATTTTTTTCCCTAAAAATCTAATTGAGACAAATTAGAACTTAAAAAGAAATTAACTGAACGTATTGGTCCAGGCGTTCTTATGTTATGCGCTTACCAACGAACAGCGTTTTATTTTTATAATAAAAAAAATTTAGATGGATTAAAGTTTTACGAATACTCCTGTCAAGCCAGACAGCCCCTCATTTTGCAAATTTATTTCACATAGATAACGCTACTAGAGTTAAAAATATTTTAGTATTCGTTTAATAATTTCTGGTAAACCCTGCTGATTTCGTTCAATTTTTTAATTTAGTCTGCAACTGAACTGCTTTTCATTGAACCAGCATGCATCTGCATTTAAAAATCGAACAGAAGAAACGGTCGAATGTAAAACAAGCAAAACCTCTGTTGTGTATAAGCCTGTTTTTGTATAGCTTTGTTTATCTTCTGCCCGCAGAATTCAAGAGAATGAAATCTGCATCCCAATGAGTTTATTCGTAGACTTTGAAAGAATGTTTATGAAAATTTTGCTTGTATAGCTCGCTTCAGTTTGATTTTTTAATCCAACACCTACTCATACTAGTAGTATACCTACATAGTATTATATTATTTTATTGCATGTAGTACCTCGCTTGCTTGGGGTATCAAATAATATGTGCTTTATAATCTCATCAAAAATAATATTATAGTATTTTTATTTATCTACCGGTTAAGGAGAATCCTTTTACGAAGACTCTGTTATAAATTTTACCACCATAGTACACTTTGAACCACAAAATGCCGACCTTAAATTTTCACCAAAGATTCCTATATTTTTGATATTCTAACAAATATAAAATATTCTAATCGGTGGTACGGAACACTCGCTGGGCGAGTTGGAAAACACTGAGTTCAATGTTTTATATCACTTAAAAAAACGCTTTCTTTGGCCAACCCAACAATTTCCCACACCCTGTATACTTAGGCAAATGACAGTTAATCCCATCAGGCGAGGGGTAATCAAAGCAAAGCCGTGTTTACAAAAGACAGTGAGCCAAAAGAGCTCTTTTGAAAATGTGAGCAAAAACTTGGGAAGCTATTGTGTATGTGCCCTTTGTGTATTTCATAGTTTAAAAGGTTTTTTCATTAAATTATATCAGCAAATGCTTACATACTCAACGTTGCACTAGGATTCCATGTGCAGTTAATTAAGAACTAATTCATACTCGTCTTACAAAGTTTGTTCCAGCTGGAGATTGAATTCTGGTCTTTTCAACCAGGAATGCAGGATTTTCTACCAAAATATGAACCTAACATTATACATTGGCTTCATATCTAAAACTTGTAAGCGAGACTCGTTGAGTAATTAATATTAAATGAAATAAACTTGTTTTCCTAACTCTGAGCTGTGGTTTTAAGGCGAGTCGAGCGAATGCAGTGAGCGTGCCGCAACAGTTGCTGCCATAGATTTTGGAAGTTACATCCCTATTGGAAAAGTGTACTGTCCAAGTCCAATATGAAAAGAAATTTGTCAAAGCGTCATCTTTCGAAGATATTCGCAAATCAATTGTCACAAAAATGCCAACATTTGCATCAAGGATTTCCCCCCAAATTCAAAAAGATACTTCCAAATCTGCGTCATACTCAATTCATTTTAAGCTATCCCATTAATTCCTCATTCCATCTCACTTTACGTCTTCAAAACGGAGCGAGATAGCGTATCTATTGTGTAAATTGATTTGAACGCAATCCGGTGAGGTATTAACTTGATTAAGCAGGTACTGTTAGTTCATTCGTTACGCGGAGACTTAATTCAATTTGCTCGTATCGTCTGATTACAGCGGTTTCTGTTCCAAATAGATCGCGAACGTTTACCTCAGGGATTACAAACTGCTACGGAATACGGCGTAGCATCTTTGCTTGTTTGAAAAATTGCAGTTGATAAAAGTTATTTTAATAGAATTAATAATTCGCCCAGGTCCTCCCCGTCGACGGAGTACAATTAATAAGATGGAAAAAAGTCCTGAATTATAATATATTATTTATTTTATTCATGATATTTCATACTGGCTCAAACTAAGCATAGCTTGTACTAGTATTTTTCTGATCGAACAGTTTTCTATGCCCCCAAAAACTTGCTTGGCACTTGAATTCCGCTACTTTGATACAGCTTTTAAAACAAACATAAACATTATTTTTCGAGTTACCAAGATATTTTCCATGATTTGTGAGTTTTGTTGACTTCCGATATTTCGACCCAGTTTCATTCATCATGGACAAGGTAAACTGAAGTATTTACGAGGTGGGGCGTGTACAAACAAAACTTACTCAAATACTCTGAGCCGTATCGTCTAATGATCCTGTAATTTCCATTACAACACAGCGTTTCTGCTACTTTATGTTGCTTCTTTGGCATCAACCGGGACATTTAGAGACTACAGAGGGACGCAATCATGGAAGGATAAAAAAATACTTCTTTAATTAAAAAAATCGTTGACCAGTATCAATTTTACGAATTTTGGAAGTATTTTTTTATCCATGATTGCGTCTGTTTTTAAAGTCTCTAAATGTCCCGGTTGATGTAAAAGAAGCAACATGAAGTAGCAGAAGAATATTGTAATTGAAATTACAGTGTCAACGTTACGAATTTTAGAAGTATTTTTTTATCCTTCCATGATTTCAATTACAATACAGTTCATCTGCTACTTCATGTCGCTTCTTTTACATCAACCGGGACGTTTAGAGACTTTAAACAGAGACGCAATCATGGAAGTATAAAAAATACTTATAAAATTCTCAGCATTACTTGCCAAATAGCTAATCAAGTGGAAACTGTTTTATTTACTGCTTAGGGTAAACGTACGGACGGAATCATGGAAGAAGTTGAAAATTTTATTACTATAAACGAGAAATTCTTGTTTATTTATTTATTTCGCGTATCTCGAAAATGGCTCTAACCGTTTGGATAAAATGTAATGTTTAGATAGGGTTTTGATGTTTAAGTTTAGTTTTACAACTGTATTTCTTGTAAACACGACATGTTTTGCAAAAAAAAATCGATAACTCGAATAAACCGAACTCAGGTACTATTTATAAAATTCTCAGTATCACTTGACAAATAGTTAATTAAGTGGAAACTTGTTTAGTGTTTAAGAACGGAACTCATGGAAAGAGTTGAAAATACCTATTAAATTCTCAGTATTACTCGTCAAAGAACTGAACTCAGAAAGTTAAACGAGTGGAAACTGGTTTATTTAGTTGCAGTGGCCAACCGCTGGAGTAGAATGAGATAAGACGTTCATTTTGAATTTGCATTTATTCATTGAATTTTGAAAATGCAATAATATTTGAAATCGTTCTCAATTCCAGTCCAGCAAATATTCAAAGGCATTGGAAACCAATTGGAAATTTCTGGAAGTCATTTCCAAGCAGTGGTGCACTCGCATTGCTGGGTTCCGGTGGAAGATTGAGTATGCTGGTGAAATTAAATACAATCGCATGCGACGCTACATCCTCGTGTCAGCAAGGGCGCATCGCGTTTCCTCACACTTCAAAATGAAAGGAATGGAGTCGTTTCGCTATTGTCTAACCATTGTCAGTAACCATTTAACATCAGGGAGGTTGCCAGCTCATCCCATCACTAAAGTAAAGTGTGAGGCTTATTTGTTGAGATATCTAACATAATAACATAATATTCTGCAAAAATTTCAACTGCCTGAGAATTAAGATTCAAAAGATAGGTTTTCGCGTTGATCACATTCATATGTAATGAACATATCTATTCCCCGGGTGGTACGATAGGAGCTATTCAAACTCAAGCAGAACTTATGCAAAGATCAATCAGGAAACTAATACTAGAGGGGCTAAGAGAGGAAATGTAGACAAACGAGGCTAAACTAATACAAGATGATGGGTAGGGCGAAATGTGGCCCAGTAAAGCTTTGTCGATCCTCCGGAGAAAAATACATGAATATATAAATAAATAAATAAATATTCATGTACATTTCACAAAGCATCAACTAAGTATAGGTTGCCCCAAACCAAGTATAGTTTGTACTAAGCATAACTAGATAACTAATAGAATATATTTAAATACAAAAAAAAGTTGAATTATCTGTTAATGTCAAAATAACAGGATTTTACTTAATGCACTTAAAAATTATATTATAATAGTACCTGTAAGAAAAGCATTTTTTTTAATTTTTATCTGACTCTTTATCTCGGAAATCTCGGAAATGGTTAGACCGATTTTGACGTACCTTTCACTGGCAGATAGCTGATGTTATGAGGAGTAACTTAGGATACTTTTATTTCAGAAAAAGAAACAAAAATTAGGATTCATCGCAAAAAAAAAATGTTAAATTCCACGCGGATGTAGTCGCGAGGTATAGCTAACATAGTTTATTTTTTTGTAAATACATTCATATATACATATTAACACCCAGACACAGATCATACATTTATGTACCACAAACCCTTGCCCTGAGTGAGAATTAAACCCGCGACTTACAGCACAGAAGACAACGCTACTGCAACAAAGCTTTGAGGATTATCCGTATCCGTATCCGTATCTGTGTATCTCACATCTGTAATTTAGATCCTCGATTTCTGAATGTGGAAAACGTGGGTGACATCGAAAGGCAAATCTTGGGATTTAAAAGGACAGTGGCAAGTCCAAGCGGAAATAGCTACAGATATTCGATAACTTTTAATCTACTGGAAGAGATCAAAGTAATCCAAGGAAAAGGAAATTGTTTTTTTTATGTGAATAAACTTACTGGACGGGTTGTTGGCTGATTTTAAATGGTTACAGCCACCAATATCGATACCACTCAGGTTCTTGGCACGTGACCCGTTTTATGAAAAATATATACTACAAGCACATGGAAAAGAAACATTTTCTCAAAGAAATAGATATTTTTATAGGTTCAATGTTTACTTATTTGTCACTTGTATCGGTGGTATGAGAAACACAGAGACACACCTAAGACCAGAGAGTTAACTTTATGTTCTGATGAACCTGGAACCGTGCTCTTTGCTCATCTGACCTAGCATGTATAATGTTTCTTCGTCCAACATTGAATCCATTTCGAAATAACCTACATATTTAAGCTAAGTTAAGAAAAGTAGCAGTAGAACTTGTGCAAAGTAACCCTGCATCTGGTTATCTGCCGCCAAGCAATAGTGCACTCACAATAACGTGTTGAAGGGTGTGGGTGCCGGTAAAAACACATGCTCATGAAACGTAGCATCTACATCTCGAGTGACGCAACAGGGTATGACTTGGGTTAAGTCGTATAGCACATAACAACTTTATCGAAGTTACAACAAAGTCGAAGTTAACATAACATAAAATAAAAATAAAAAAAATCACCTTTATTTAATGTCTTCAGTAGTCTTCTCTGAAGACATTCAATTTCACCACATCCAGTATCTTCTGAGATGAGTTACTGGCCAACCCTTGTGTCGAAGTTTTCAGGCCACCCTAAGACCTCCTCAGCACTTCATAGAGCAATAAAAATAAATAGAGAAATTTAACACCCACACAAAACCGCACCAAAGTGGTGTCACTAAAACTTTACATCTGCGGTCACATTTCCATGTCCTTCCATTCAACGGGTCCCCTGGCCAAACTTAAGGGTTTGTATGCTCTGGTTTTTGTGTACTCTGTGTTTTGTCGTCCTACGCCACGAAGACGGGAATAAATTATTGTTATCGGACTTTGAGGCGTAAGTTATAGGTTTCATAGCTGAGTTCTTGTATTTTGTCAAGAAAATGAATTATCACCACACGTCGTGTTTTTTTATGCAAAAAGAGACCATCACAAGGTTTTTTTATTAACCGAATGCGCTAGAAGGAGGGTTATGTTTCATTGGCACGGTCTGGTAGTCAAATCGGATTGATGGGTTTTAGTTTAGGAGGTATCGTTGGATTCATTCTAATTGTGAGTGGCACGGGCTTTATCAAAAGTAAAAAAATAAAATGGACCATTTTAGGCCCAAACTACTATTTCTCTACCTTTTCTCAAAGAATTTGTAAATTTTATTTTTACTATTTTTCATTGAAAAGGAATATGTATAATAAGTGTGTAATTTAATCATAGTTTTGAAAATTAACTTCACAGTTTCAAAACCTTATAATTTAGTTATTTTAAAATGATTTTAACAATATTGTGACACCGCCTCCCCTTTTTCATGCTTGAAATATTTTTCATCTATAGGTTGCCTGGAAGAGGTCGCTCTTAGCGATAGCTCATTGTGCACCATTAGGTATACCTACTTTTTTTATTTGTTTTTTCTGTACTGTTATTTCTGGCATTAACAATAAAGAGTTCCTTAGAAATGGTTCTTTGCCCTCTAAATACGCCACGCAAAAAACATCATTTAAAATAAAAGGTATCTGAGAAAAAAAACTCGAAATCAACCAAGACCGTTTTTATTTACGAATTCAATAGAAGAAACCTACTAAATCCAATATGAGAACGGGAGGATACATTATTCATTTCATTACCTACTTGTATACAGGTATTTTATACAGGGTATACCGGATTGAAATACTATCCCGAAATGCCTTTTGGTTGCGGTTTCCTAAAGATATTAATTCATATATAAATGTTTATTGATATTCCATACATCTAGTCCCAAACTAAGCATAGCTCGTACAATGAGAGCTAGATCTCCACCCTGGACAAACATTTGTATGACGAACAGTGGCTACATTTTTGAAAATGTCAGATAGCCAACTTAAGCTAGTCAAAAATTAGCTATTTGTCTAGTTTGTAGTATAATTTGATAACATAAGAAATGCAATTAGAGAGATTTTAAAACTTTATTTATTCTAATGACTGAGATAACACCGCCAGAGTGATTCAATATGAGATTATTGTCGCGAGAGTGACACTGACATCTGGCTTTATGATTTACACGCCATTTCAATACACCCTGTATATTTTTGTTCAGATCAGGTTGAATCTCGTGTGGATTGTAATGTAACTCCACCTTGTAATTTATATAGACGCAAACTTTTCACCTTTCTCTCTTTTAAAACAATTTGTAGGTCTTTTCTTTGTTTTGATACATTACAATAAGTATTTTTAGGGATTCTCGGTACAGATAGAATATATTCATTGTGTTACAAATTGGATATTACGTTATACATTTATTTTTGGGGGTCCATGTTGCGTAGGTGAGTACCCTTTGAATACCTACACATCATCTACATTGTGTGGTGCGGAAGAAGCAACGCAAAGTAGGAGTATCTTGTTCCAAGATCGTCAGGAAAAGTTCTGCTACTATACCATATAATACACTGATAAGCACTGGTGCCGAATTGAATGGTGCATGAGACGGAACATCCCCGTTTCAGAGTGACGGGCACAACGCGATGCAACTTACGTCTTGTTATAATTTAGGGAAGACCTAAGTCGTTTTTCTGTTTTCTATGGGCGGCAGTAACCACATTATACAAAGCTAACTTGTAAGGACACTTTATTAAAATAAAGACTGATCCGTGCCTTTCCAGTTTTTACTATTTTCAGAGATGGGACGGATGTATACAGTGACTGGGCTTAAATCTACCACGAGAGCCTAATCCAGATTTGTAATAAGATGTCGCATGTCTTATACAGTACTTTTTAACCATGGAAGTCCGTTCTTTGTCTGGATATAAAAAAAATACCCAGACAGAACAACCGTACCAGCCTTTTATGTTCCCACTGCAGGGACACCGGCCTACTCTCGATAATTGAGAGTGAATGGGCTCTGATCTACCACGGGAGCCCAATCCGGATTGGTAGATGTCACATGTCGTCGAATTTTTGGTTCTAAGACATGCCGGTTTCCTCACGATGTTTTCCGTCACCGTTTTGAGTACGTGGTATTGCGCACATAAATTTTTTCAAGTGAAAAAACTCATTGGTGCACGTGTGGGTTTGAACCAGCAACCTTCAGATTGAAAGTCGGTGTCTATGTCCCTGGGCCACCACGGCCAGGGCCAGAACAAACATCTATATAATCACACAGATATTTTTCCTAGATGTAAAATGAACCCACGACCTACAAGGCCGGATTACCAACTAAACTTTGAGGCCAGACAATGTATATTAATTGTGTTATCGTTATCTCCAATCCTGTTTTCATAACAATTACGTTTCAACTGTAGAAATCATAAGCCGATTGAGACAAAGTTTGATGTTTTTACAACAAGAAAAACACGCAATGAAAGCCACAATGGTAATACGAAAGAAAAATATCGTATATAAATTATAAATAACCAGAGAGATGATGTTTATTCACGTCGTGCCTGTAATACGATAAAAGAGGGAAAACTCTTTTGGATATATGCTTAAAACTATTATTGGGGAGACGCAAAAAATGGGCAACGGGGCGGAATGCTTGCAAACATTGAATAAAAATCCGAATATGATTATCTTTTATTATGCAGCCTTATTTAACTACTTATAAATAGATGTTACTACTACTTATAATAGATGAGCTTGAGGGCCCATGGGCACAGATGCCGACTTTCAATCTGAAGGTTGTTGGTTCAAAGCGACTGATGAGATTTTAACTTGAAAAAATTTATGTGCGTAATACCACGTTCTCAAAGCGGTGACGGAAAGAGAGAGAGAGACAGAGAGGGAGACACGCATGCATTTCAACTTTCGCCTTTATAATATAGATGGGGTATAAACCTTCAGGAATTATTTAGATAAAACAGTATCAAAAAAAGAAAATAGCAGAGAAATAGACGAAAACAGCGGCTTTACTTTATTCATTTTAAATTATTAATTAACAACGTCACAAAAAAATAGTCGTGAATCAAACAAAATTTAATTGAATCTCATTGTATTTTAGAGTTCTGTATACGTCGCGGTCTTCTGCTATGTCTCAGTTAACCTAACCTAACCACACCAGTAACTGAACGTAGATACTTTATATAGTAGGTATTTTCGTTTTGTGCACGAAAATGGTGGATGGGAAACTTAATGAATATTATAGTATCCTCTCACCTTCGCGTAAGAATGACAGGGGCAGATAGGCCAGTAGTAAATAACTAATAATGTCTGTGGAATACATGTTCTATTTTCTCGGAATAAGTATAACTATTCATGCAACGATAATTTTATTATCAAGGTGAGTACCTGAGTAAACTGATAGTTTTTAACCCCCGTCGAAAAAGAGGGGTGTTATAAGTTTGTAGGCTATATCTGTGTATTATATGTTTTGTATCTTAGCTACCAAACAAATGGACCTTTTTGGATGCGCCTTTTTTGTTTGAAAGCTGACGTGGTCTAGATGGGTCTTGGATATAATTTTTTGAAGATTTGTTTAGGAGGTTGATGTTCATCAGTACTATATAGGTACCTATACTAGCTGAGCCACGCGGTGTTACACGTGAATTTCTGGGATCAAAAGTAGCCTATGTGTTAATTGGTACCAAATTTCATCCAAATCCGTTGAGCCGTTTGAGCGTTGAAGGAGTAACAAACACACACATTTCTGGAATAATATTATGATATTCTACAAAATGATTATGATTCTTAAAAAATATACCGTACCAGCCTCTAATGTTCCCACTGCAGGGACACCGGCCTACTCTCGATAATTGAGAGTGAATGGGCTCTGATCTACCACGGGAGCCCGATCCGGATTGGTAGATGTCACATATCGTCGAATTTTTGGTTCTTAGACATGCCGGTTTCCTCACGATGTTTTCCGTCACCGTTTTGAGAACGTGGTATTGTGCACATAAATTTTTTCAAGTGAAAAAACTCATTGGTGCACGTGTGGGTTTGAACCAGCAACCTTCAGATTGAAAGTCGGCGTCTATGCCCCTGGGCCACCACGCTCTCTTAAAAAATATGTTGTCAAATAATTACAGGTACTCACATTCATATGTAACTTTGACAGTTCCCAACTTTTCTGAAACAAAAAGAAATATATGTAGCAAACGTTTACAATCTTGTATGAGTTTTTGTTTATACGCATTAAGGGGGTACCTCGGCTTCATCGATCTTAATTTTCCCGAGTTGAGTACTTATATTATATTTAATGTAATACTTTAAACAAAAAAAATTGCGGTTTGTTCCGACTATGTTCAGGTAAATAGATACAGAAGTTTTAACTTTTCCGCCGAAGAGACAGCGCACATAAATTTGTCAAATTAAAAACTCATTGGAATTGTAGTATGAATCAGCGATCTTCAGATTGAAAGTCGCTGTTTGTGACCACGCTCTCCGTTTAGGTATACCTAAAAGAAAGTACAAGCTGTAATACAGTGAGCAACTCAACAAAAGGATTATAGGTGTCGCCGAAACCACGTTACGGCTCATAATTCGTGCCAGAGCCCGGTTTAAACTCCGAAAATATTATCACACTCTTTCGCAAAACAAATTTCAGTTACTGTGTTTCATCTCGCGTGAAATTTTTACAGTTTTTCACGTGATACATATTTATGAATTTTTTTGGGCGTGAATTATCATGTATATTTTCGTTGTATTCGTGTTTAGTTTACTGTACAAACGTTGATAACTTTTCATTGTGACATATACGAGTATGTATTAGCTGAGTCCGCTGAGTTCACCTGTGGTTAATAGTCAATATGAGACGATAGGAAAAAACTGACTGATATTTTATTTTTTAAATACTCATACCTCTGCACTAGTGTTCCTTGTGTCGCAGGTGGCGTGACATGATATACACCCAAGACCAGAGAACATATTAATGCTCACCACACAAAGTGTGTTCCGATCGGGAACCAAATCCGTTCTACAGTTAAAAGATCAAGGGGTGAAAACAAACATTCACAACATTAACAAAAGACGGTCCTCTGGTGAAAAATTCTATATTCATTCTTCATAATAATTACTTATGATGCTGAAGCGATGATGGCTCAGTTGGTGGTACACTTACAATTACAATTTGAAGGTTGTGAGTTCTAATCCTGTGAGCTGTTGCTGATAACGTAGCCATCAGCAAGAAACTAATAAAATAAATTGTAAAGAGAATAGATTTGATTTTGGTATGGATAAACTCAAAAACTGTGCGGCTAATTTTAAAATCCTTTATATATGAAAAGCTAGCAAGACATACAAGCTGTATTTTATTCAAAATATATAAAATATAATCAAGACTCATTGCCCAACAGGAAAACTGTATAGAATTTTCAAACTACGACACAAAGTACTGAAAATATATTTGCAGTAGAAAAGTTTTATTCACAAGCACTCGTTATGATAATGTGATTTATCTTTACAATAGGAAATCATTTTAAAAACAATTTACATAGAAACATCGCGTAAAACATTGGTATAAAAATTTCCAGTCATATTTCCATAAATTTTAATTTCAAAGCATGTTTGCCACAACTGTTTGGTATAAGTATTGTCTTTCTAGTAGAATAAAAATAACTTTTGTATGAATAATTTAACAGGGTTTTTCCGCTGAGTAACTGTAATATAAGAATGCTAACTATGATTACTAGCGATTTAATTCAGATATTTCAGTCTGAAATCAACAGTTAGTAGGTTATTCATATTTTTTTTTTTTTAAACTATGCTACTTAATGAGTTTGCTATTGAAAGTCATATTAAAAATATGGCTGATGTAAGTTCCTTTTAGACAAAATATACACATTTTAATTAATAACTTTTTAAAGGCTATTTGCATACATGAAACTGATTAATATTTCCAAAACCAATTTAAAATAATAATAAACTGCCCCAATCGATCGCAAATTATTTGCGAGCGGTAAATTACAAAAAATCCTTTCACTTTTTTATTATAAAAACTACCTTTGCAAATGCTATTTACTGTTTCAACGGATACTAATTTATACGAGACGGCTTCGTTATTTTCCAGAATTATATGATACATGTATATAGGACGTAAAACTGAGTTGTAAAAACAATTCAACAAAATCAAAAATTCGAAAAAAAAACTTATATAGCCCAAGAAAACGAATATCTCGTTTTCGATGAGACATTACATCTCCATTTAGGGTGACTGGTGCAACGGGTTGAGAGTTGGGTATTCTCATACTTCGGTCGGGGAGGACCTAAGTCGTATTACTGCTGAGATAGGACGGAGGTAACATCAGGCAGGTCTTCAGCACGTCTCGTCACATTTTTAACATAAAAAAATATCCGGTACTCTTCTTGAATTTTTCGTGTCACTTAAGATGGTGGTATTCCTAATTTGAATTACAACACAGGTACACAAACGCTCAAATATGCTAACATATAACTTTCTAAGCATGTAATAATTTCAGTAATCTTACTGCGTCATAAAGTAAATTAGCTACGAATTATCACCTACGCTTATTTGAATGTCAGCTCTGAACCGACATGATAAGGCTCAAAATGTTTGTATGAATATTGTATACAATACCTACGATATATGATAGCAAGGAATCGTATAAATGGAACGTAAAGAACGAGTTTATCGCGAATCGTAAGTCAAGGAACCAGGGTTGCCAGATCTCAATTTTACGGGCAACCCAATTTCTAGGCCGTAAAAATGAAAAGCTATGTTTGGCTAAAGTGGGTAAAGTGAGTAAATAAAGCTATAACATTCAAATTTCCAATGGCAACCCTATAGGTGAGAATCGAAGAGGGTTTCGTGCCGGTAACTATTGAATTTGTATTACGTTACCTTCTTTCGTGTGAGTTAGCTTGTAGCTTAGTTGTCGCTCCGTGGCTTAGTTGTTAGTAGCCCTCCTTCGAAGTAAGGGGTCCCGGGTTCGATTCCCGGCCGGGGCACACTTTGTGTGGTGAGCATGAAGTTTGTTCGGGTCTTGGGTGCATGTCTTGTGTTTCTGTGTTTGTCCATGCCATCTGTCACAGGGAATCCTAGTGCAGAGGTATGAGTGTGTAAACGTTTTTATTTTTTATTCAAGCCTGACCTCTGACAAGGCTTATCGACCCGAGAACTAACTTCATGCTCACCACAAAAATTGTGCAGCGGCCGGGAATCGAACTCGGGACCCCTTTTTTCCAGGCAGGGCAACTACCAACAAGTTATGAAGCTGTAGCTAATCATACAGGTGCTTTCAAAACCCAAGGAATCACGCGCACGTTTCCAATTCCTGATATACTGTAATCTTGGTATGAGGCAACCCTTAAGACGCGCCTTGTTATTTTACCCTGTATTGGAGTGGCATGATATAGTGGTGTCATTTGATCATATTGTACAAGCTGTTGTGTTTTTTACGATACATCCAATCATGGCTGGTATATGATATGTTGTTTGGTTCGTGTCGGGGTACACGTTGGACACGAGAGTGTGACCTCAGTCTAAGAGCAATAAATATCAATCGCATTGTTTGCAAAACATAAACAAATGACAGGTTTATAGCGGTAGAACTTGTGCCAAATTCGTCTGGAGAGGTACTGCCACCTGGAATCTGCCGCCAAGCAGTAGTGCTCGCATTACTGTGTTCCGGAACGGTGAAATTACATGCAGAGACGTATCATTCCCGTATCGGGTGACGGACGCAACAGTATGAGTGCAACTCAATGTAAGATACAAATCTTATACTGAGTCGCATTACTGTTGTAATGGGTGGGGGTCGCCACTTACCACCAGGTGGCCCTCAGCTCGTTCTGTCGCTTTTTCACATTAGTTTATTTCTCCCAGCCAATTTTCATTTTTAGAAGTCGGATTTTCCCATGAAATGAATATGAGATTCCATATTAATCAATTATTTAATTTGATGGGACGTACCTCCAAGGTATTAAGACATATTAAAGAGAATCATTCAATTCGTTCCTCAATTGGCGAAGATATTACGTAATGCAAAGGGAAGATTTGCAAAATTCCAAGCCATAACATTGTGTAAAGTGAATGTTTCAGTTAGTATGTGCGCAATTACAGTAAAATAATTACGCCCATAAAATGTCAAGTTTTCACCCATTTAATGTCTTCCCTTAATTCAGGATGTGAGTGGGTTGGTGGTGTACCGGGAGATTTGTGAAAATAATCTAACCACATTCATGAAGTTCATTGAAATTGACATATTTCACACAGCGCCATCTAGACCCAAACTAAGCGTAGCTTATAATATGGGAACTATATAACTGATAGACTACATATTCTGTTCGCACACAAATGCTTGTTCTGGGTGGGAATCAAACCCACGACCAAAAAAAAAAAAAAAGCGCAAAAGGCATAGCTACTACCAACTGAGTTATGAAAGTTGTTTTCTATTCCTTCTCGGAATTCATTGACTCTTTACTCTGAACTAAAAAAGACCTATAATAATATGGATATCCTTTTGAAATTATCTTTTAAACATTAAGCACCAAATTCTTCTTTTTATAATTAATTATTTTATATATTATGGTAAATGTCTTTTTTTTTGTGTAAAAGGAAATATTATGAAGTTTTTTTTAATTTTCATGAGTAAATAAAAATGCATTTAGTAAAAAATAAATTTTATATCTAATAATGTTACGAAATAAATGTATCTATTTATATTTTTTATTTATATTGATATTGTTACCTAAGTATTATTATACTGTGTTTTTTCTCCAGTTGATTTTTTCCAGTACCAATGCAATTTTTTTATGAAATAAACTGTATTTATGACTAAAGTATAAGTTTTATATTTTTTCTTCACAATTTTCTTATTTTGACGTTTCTAATAACTTAAGTATTATTATCTGTTTAATGAGAATGTTTGTTATATGTTAGTTAAAGTACGTGTAACGTAGTTGCTGAAAACCAGTGTTACAGCAGTCATGCTTGTGTAGCAAATGCTAAGTGTAGGACAATTTAAGCTCACATCAGCATTCCTAAATTGTAAACTGTTATTATTATGGAGTAGCAAAAAATAAAGTTGGTATTTTACTAACAATAAGTCGTCTTCCTCCCTCTCGTTCATAATCATTGTTATGCCCATCAGGGTCCATAATGATATTTGAACCTTTTACACTATAACACCAGTTTTCAACCGGCTTATCAGTTCGGCTTTCAGTTCAGTCTTTTTTTCGTTTGTTTTTGATTTAGGTTTGTTATCTCAGTTCTCGATCATTCATCAACCGATCTGGATTTCTTTTTCTTCGAAAATATCCTTTTTGATTAGTCCCATAGAAATTTTATTAAAATCGGTTGTACAGTTTGGTAGTTAAATCAAAATAACTAGAATTAATATGTCGTTCAAGTAAACGAAATTGCATGTTTTGCTGTGACTTTTCTTCGACCATTGTAAATCGATATGAAAGTTTATTTTTAATAAATAAACTTTCATATCGGAACTAAAGAATCGAAATCGATTTTTTTCGACTTTTAAATCAGTCCCTTGTTTACATTGTGGAACATAATAAACTACTAAATAAATTAACTTTGAGTTATTAAACTTAAATTATCGTAATTAGAGTGCTCTATGCTTTAGTTTCATTTAATGTTATTCATACTACACATAGTCCTAATTACAGAATAATTATTTTTAGCTAGTTTACCTGTGAGCTAATCATAACTTCATGAAATGCAATATCTAAATAACTCCTTCCGGCCAACGGCCAACTTCCAGAGCGAAATTTATAAAAACGTAAATTACCAAAGAGTTTTATAAAACTTAACCCCATCTTCCCAGTTTTTCACATAGTGCTCTCATTACAGCTGGGGCCCTAACGACCAGGAGTTAACCCGACGACTGCCATTAAACACTGAACTGCATAAAGCTAGGAACTTGGACAATTAAATTCTCAGCGGGTCGTTGCGACCTAAAGACAGGGTAGGGAGGGGCAAAAACGGGATTGAGATCTAGCGAAAGTTATGGAGGAAAGTATTTTGGGGATATTTATAATATTTTGAAAATTAAACCGCAATTGAGTAAAAGACTATATCCTTTACGCAATGAATCTACAATATTTTTCCCACATCAATAATTAAAAAGTTGAATATCGGCACAGATCATTTTTATTATATTATACTCGTATTTAATTAAACTTATTTTTCCGCTAAATAAAGTGACAACAAACTGACAAGTGAAAATTAAGGAAAGTTATAATTACATAATTCCTTTATTACTTTGAAACGGTCGTAGAAGTATCGTAAAAACAAAACTATGTTTTGTAATGAACGTCTAGAGGCTTAATTGTTGGAAAGTGTAATTGTTTTGGCAACTGGACTTGGTGGCAAAATTTTAATTAGTTATTATGATGTGCTAATGTGGTTACTGTCTTTGAGGTAAGGATTTGGCAAAGCTTTTCAGTTTGAAAATTTAGTTCGTACAGTAATCTTATGTTGAATTTAGTCTTGTCACAACTACTTTTCTGTGGTCTAGTTTATTAATCAAATGATTAATAAAAGCTCAATTCGATAATATTTTTTTTTTTATTAATATATTTGTTTTTGAGTGTGGTGGCCCATGGGCACAGACGCCGACTTGAAGGTCGCTGGTTCAAATCCTCACGTGCACCAATGAGTTTTTTCACTTGACAAATTTATGTGCGCAATACCACGTTCTCGAAACGGTGACGGAAAACATTGTGAGGAAACCGGCATGTCTTAGAACGAAAAAATTCGATGATATGTGACATCTACCAATCCGGATTGGGCTCCCGTGGTAGATCAGAGCCCATTCACTCTTAATTTTCGAGAGTAGGTCTGTGTCCCTGCAGTGGGAACATTAGAGGTTGGTATGGTATATTTTTAAACTAATAACATTAAAAAAATATGGTTCTCTGGATGAACACGGCACAAGTTATGCTGCAATTTTTCACCAACAGGGCTATGAGTCCATATCTCAAAGGATACCCTCCAACGGACACGATCAACTGGACACCCCAAAATAATTCCACAGCTATTATTGTTTAACAAATTTAATTGTGTATTTATTACTGTGACTGAATTTCTTTTAGAAGGCCTTGTGTTATAGCAAATTACTTTCTACGCTTAACTCTACAACCAGCAAACGTCTAGAAGTTATATTCGTAGTACTTAGGTAAGTTGAATTGCACATTTGTAAACCAAGTACGCCACTAAACGGTGCCTTGTTTCGGCGAAATACAAAGTCACTTTATTTAGTCTCTGGTATAAGGGTTCTTAATATAAGAAGAGGACTTTCACATGTCTCTTAGAAAATAGCTTTATTATCTTTCGCAAATAGATAGATGACATTAGATGAAATTTCGAGGCTATTTAACAGTTGTTACACATAGTGGGCGAAAGGTACCATTGTGGACTTTCAATATGAAGATCGCTGGTTCTAATTTAGAAGTGAATATTTTAGGCTTATTTTTTTATATAGGGATGGAAAGTACTAATGAACCGCTTGATGATCGATCGACGTCATAGATTAGCAGTAGCGCATTCTTCTAACCTGGAAATTGTAGGTTCGATTCCCACTCAGAATAAACGTTTGTGTGATGAACATTGATGGTTGTTCTGTGTCTGAGTGTTAATTCATGTGAAATATATGTATTATCAAAAATAATTATTCCATTAGTAATCTGGTTTACATAGTGCAAGCTATGCTTAGTTTAGCTATCTAAGTGCTGTGTGAATTCATCAATATTTATTTATATAATTAACATCGGTAAATGCTGCTCACAAATATCATTACAGCAATGTCCATGAATATTTACTTATTTAACTATGCCCACAGTGTTACCGCGGTTAAAATATCGACATAGATTATGGAAAAAAACTGTAGAAGTTGTGTTTCTTGCAAGTTATAAAAAATGACTCTTCTTTTTCTAAGATAAAGCCTATTTGCTAATCCAACTAATAACTTAATTACAAATCTCATCCAAATCCGATCAGCCATTCAAACATACATACATACAATACTTTCGTGAGGCGCGTAGGAGTAACAAACATACATTCATAATTTCCCATTACCATATTATATTACGACACAAATGTACATAAAATTTCAAGACCGAGGCTAATTCTCAGATTGCTATGTCGCACCTCTATATAAGGCTACGAACCTGATTTACTGGCGAATGTGGATTTGCGAAAACTTCGGTATTTGCATATTGACGATATTGTATGTCACGCTCGAGACAGCTCGAGTAATATAATCTTTCCGACTTTATTTTGAAAACACATTTCAGAAACATGCTGTGAATCACTTTGACGTGACAAGTGATTGATTTCTGAATAGAATAAAACTTTAAGTTCAATTCAAGTTATACGCCAAAAGCATTGAATGAATGAATGAATGAATGAATGAATGAATGAATGAATGAATGATTGAATGAATGAATGAACACTTTATTGTACACCATAACATATACATAATATTCTTATAGATCTACTTAGATTTAGTACAATGGGCGGTCTTATCGCTGAAAGCGATTTCTTCCAGACAACCTTAGGATGGAGTTTTAACATGTGTTGCTTCATACGACGGCGGTACTTATTAAGAAATCTACCAAAATAAAAAAAATTTTAAACAGCTTTTAAGGGCAATGGCAGTGTTAGAAGACATAGCATGCTTAGTATTCTAATTTGGAAATTAAACATCCAAATTAGAATACTAAGCATCAATCAAATTTCAGTTGAAACTATTTAAATTTCAAATTTATTGGATTTATCCTTTGAATAGGGAAACCCTGAAAAACCGACTATGGAAGTACAAATCACAAATCAATTTAGTATCTTAGCACCATTAATTATAGGCGGAGGTCAATACATAATAGGAGGGCCTTTATTACATAAAAATAAAAACAAATAATTAGTGAAAAATGTCACCATAAAAATATAAACAAACCTGCTACTTTTGTAAGCAAAGAATGGATCCTTAAAAACTCACATGAGAAATAAATAACAACAACAACGTTAACACACTCATACCTCTGCACTAGGATTCCCTGTGTCGCAGATGGCATGGACAAACACAGAAACACAAGACAAACACCCAAGACCCGAGAACAAACTTCATGCTCACCACACAAAGTGTGCCCCGGCCGGGAATCGAACCCGGGACCCCTCGCTTCGAAGGCAGGGCTACTACCAACTAAGCCACGGAGCCGTCAAATTCCGAGAGCAGTGAATTCTCTACCTACCAACCTTATACCTAAATCATGTGCTCTGCATGGTTTAAAATATGTAAACGCGGTTGGTAACCTCTTGTCTGCTCTGACATTGCTAGAATTTAACTATGAAATTCAGCGTGAATATTCTAAATTACAGATTATATAATTAAATTTTGGGATTGATTACTTAGCATTCAAGCACTAGGCTTAAAAGTGGCTTCGTAATCAACGAGTGGATTGATGTAAGTGCTTAGTGATTATGTTTCTGAAGCAATATGTTTTTGAAGTGAAATATCTATTCGTAAGCATTGGCAGTTTAACCAACTCCTATGCCGTGACGGCAAACAGCATAACGCAATCTTATGCCGTCATACTCACTCTGCGCCACTATATGCGCGTATACCATAAACTTTATTGTTGTCTATGTTAGTTTTGTTTTGTGTGTGTTTTACATCTGCGAGGCATCCCGTGACGGTCAACATTTATATGTAAAACATCTATTATTCTTCTTCTTCTTTCGTATAAGCAAGTGACCAGTTCTTGTGTCGGAGTTTTCAGGCTACCCAAAGGCCTCCAACATGGTGTAACAACTAGTATAGCCGGGACCGATATTTTAACGTGCCTTCCGACCTTGCACCCATCATTTTTCTGGCCGGACCGAAAGTTGCTTAATATAGATGATCTGTAACGGACAGCTAAGCAAGCTATGCCATAAAAACAGTAAAACTAACACATATGCCGTGACGGCAAAGGGCGTACTCTATTATGCCATAATGTGCCCTCTACGCCACCGCTGACATTCAACTTAGATGTTTCATAATGCAGAGCGTTCTGTGACGGAAAACTTGTTTGTATGTTTGCTAGCACTGTTTTCGCCAATTGTGGATTAATTCGGATAATTATAAAAATTCTTAAATATTAATAAAAAAAAATTGTTTTACTTATTTATTCAATTCATGCAGGTGAGACCGGTGTCCCTGCATTGGGAACATTAGAGGCTGGTACGGTAAGCGGTATGGGGTAGATCTCCAATACGGTGATCAGACTATGTCAAAGAAGACCACTGTTCTAAGAGACAGTAGTCAGGATGGCCACAAACAGAAACCAATGGAGACGACTCACAAACACATTGACTGTTCATTTTAATTGCGATTTTCAGTCATGAAAGATCGATCAGAGAGAGGAGCGTAAAATTTATTCATATAAGAGCCTACAACGCTAACTAAACACGATGCGGCAACTCAATCTATCTTGGTATTAGACGCAATTACAATAATTAATACCAGCGTACATTACATTATCACACACGTACTCACTAAACTAATTGTAGCAATATATACCATTATAAACTCACGTTTCAGACGAAGCAAGGTTGTGCCTAAACAAGCAACTGATAATACTTAAATAAAAATTAAGTGTCTGTTGGTAATGTCAAAATAACAGCTTCTTACTGCATTTGAAATAATTTAAGACACTTATAACAAAAAGCTATTTATTTATTTTTTTCAGTCTTTTTATGCCGGCTAATTTGTGAAACGGCTGGACCAATACAAATGAGTCATTCACAGCCAGATAACTTATTATAAGGAGTAGCTTTAATTTTAGAAAAAAAAAAATATTAGGGCTCTGTGTTAAGAAATTATTATATTTTACGCGGACGAAGTTGCAGGGAACACCTAGTTTAATATATAAATATATATATTCACATGGACATTTCACACAGCGCCATCTAGCCTCAAACTGAGCATAGCACTATGAGAACTAGATGACTGATAGAACACTTATGTAGTCTATTTTTTTTGTTCATTTTGTCAACCAATTCTGTTGATTCATACAAAATTTACCTCTTCCCATAGCCCCCCTATAAGTTTTTAGCAAGAAAAAGTATCTTTTATCCGTCTCCAGGGTCCCATCTAATTCTATATCAAAATTTATCATAATCGATTCAGCGGTTTAGGCGTGAAAGCCAAACAAACAAACTCACTTCGCATTAAAATATTAGTTACGATTCCACCCAGACACAGAACAAACATTTTAAAGAAGAAAGAAAACGTTTACACACTCATACCTCTGCACTAGGATTCCCTGTGTCGCAGATGGCATGGACAAACACAGAAACACAAGACAAACACCCAAGACCCGAGAACAAACTTCATGCTCACCACACAAAGTATGCCCCGGCCGGGAATCGAACCCGAGACCCCTCGCTTCGAAGGCAGGGCTACCACCAACTAAGCCACGGAGTTAATATTGTTACAAATGTTTGTCCTGAGGGAATCAAACCCATGACCTACAGGGTAGAAGGCAGAGCTACTACCAACAAGTTTAGAACATTGAATTATTTAGTTTCCACGTTCTGTAAATACTAAGCGCGTATTTATTAAGAGAAACTAGTTTTATTAATTTCGTAGTGATCGGTACGTAACGCTCTTTGCAAATTCTCTTTTCACGGTATTAAAATGAAAACTTGAAAAGGAAATTACTGCAACGGATTTGGCGAGTTAAGGCCCGATAAACCGTTATTGGACTTATTATACCCGTAATTGGATTTTCAATTAATTGGAAAATGCAATCGATGGGAAAATCCATTAAGTTTTGACTACAAATGCGCGAATTCGCAATTTGAAGAATTCCGGTAGCAAAGGTATTGGGAAGAATATGATTTTATCTGATTGGATGAATTCGCACAAAAATATTTTCCGGTTCTTGGAGTTCGTATCATTACAATTTAAGGAACCCGTTTTTTTACGTAACACGATCCAGTTCCGCACTTCCTCATTGTTTGGCACAAGGAACAACATAGCGTCTTATCTTCAACATCTTCTGATGAGGCCAGGAAGCTCTTACAAATTGAACTAGCCTTCCTTGAGGACAATAGTTAGGTAAGGTAAGGTCAATAGTTATGTTCATTTTTTTTTTATTATTTAATCCCAGTCAAAGTAGAAAGTATTTCCGTAGTATTCATAAAAAAATACTTAGAAAAACCAAAGCGGAGGGTCCAGTTGCTCGCGTGCGTATATGAGATCCTTCTAGTATCTACCCCCTGGGTGATGCCAAAAAAGCAACCAAAAGTACAATAGCAGTAGAACTTATGCCAAGTTCGTCCGAAGTAGTATTGCCTCCACACCCGGTAATCTGCCGCCAAGCAGTGTGTTCTGGAAGTATGTTTGCGCCCGTGAAATCACAGTTGCATGAGACAACATCCCCGTCTCTGGTGATGGCCGCAACGGGATGTGACTTGGGTAGACTTTCTGTTGTTATGGGCGGAGGTAATCACTTATCATCAGGTGGGTCGTCAGCTCACTCTGTCACTTTTTTATTAATTTTTTTAATACTTTTTGTATTATTTTTATTAATAGGTACATAAATTGTAGATTTGCCACACTTGTCAAAATCAATTTTTGACCCAGGTATGAAAGAAGGAAAAAAAAAGAAAAGGTATAATATACAAGAAAAAGAAGATTTTTTATGCAACCTCAAATATTTTCTTTAATCCACACAAAACTAGTGACAAAAGAGTCTCAAACCTTATTTTCTGTTGGGCCGTCTAAACCCGTTTCTATTTCACCTTGTAGCCCCTGCTACGTCATTATTTCAATGAATGAGTCTTACTTTCCCGCTCGGCTTGTTATGAAGGGGCCGTGAGCTGGCGAAATGGTTGTAACGTAGTATTACGTTGACCAGAACCTCAAGTTATGAGCCATCTTTGCCCAAACTGGTACTTGGTCTTTTTTACGGTCGGTAACAAGTGTACACAATTTTTGCTACGACTTATTCGGTGGTTATTAAGTTGGTTTATCGAAGTACCAATCGATTGTGACGTAAAGTGCGTCTGAAAATTACAATAATAAATTAACATTAGCGCCATCTAGCCTCAAACTAAGCAAAAACTCAACAACACACAACACTGATACAGATCTTTTATTTGTAAATACAAACTTATTATACATAGCTCATGAACTCATAGCTCAAATTGGTAGTAATTCTGCTTTCCACGCTGTAGGTCGTGGGTCCTATTCCCCTCAGGATAAGCATTTGTATGAAAAACATAAATGTTTGTTCTGTGTCTGGGTGTTAATATGTTTTAAACCTAAATATTTTCAACATAAAAAAAACTATCAGTTATCTAGTTCCAAGCTACGCTTAGTTTGGTGCTAGATGGCGCTGTGTGAGTCCATGAATACTTCATCGCGTTCGAACAGCGGCGTGGCAGAGAAGAGGCTCAACCCAGCAGTGGGCGTTGCAGGCTAACACGAATGACCTTGAATTATAAGAATTGGCTTACTCTCAAAAGGTAATCTCAAAATTGTTGATTAAAATTATTTAAAAAGTTACAGAACAAAAGTTATTGTTTATTATGTACAAAGCTTAAGATGTTGTAAGCTTCTTACCCTACCTTCTTCTTACTTCTACCTTATACCCTAAAGAGAAAGTGATTGTAAATGAAAATTATTTTTAGTATACATCTAAGTCTAAGAAGCAGTAGAACTTGTACCAAGTTCGTGCAGAGAAGTACTACCTCTACACCTAGCTAATCGAGCGCCAAACAGTGATGCAAATACATCACATTGCTTTTTTCCGGAAGGGTGTGGGTATCGGTGAAATTACAGGTACTTGAGGCGTAACCTGAGTCTTATTTTTTTTTGTTTCAAGAGAGCGGTGATCCGGTGATATTAAGTACCAGGGTAAATTAATATCGCCTGCTCATCTAGTCTTGAAATAAAAAATTAGGTAATACCACGTATAGTGTGTAGTAGCATTACTTGTCCAGTCGAATTTGGCACAAGTTCTATTTTTACTTCGAGTTGTTTCTTTACTTTGTACCACCCAGGGGCAACGTGTAGGGGCACTTACCATACGAACGCGAGCACCATAGATCTCTAATAATACTGATTTAAATATTAAATGAATGTCATTCAAACCTATTTACTTATTATGCGTGAGGAGTAGAATTTCTTCATGAAATTCTGTGGGATCACCTTGGAAGTATTATAAAATTAAACTGTAATTAAAAATATTCATCTAAATCCTTCTACAAATTGGCGAAGAAATCGTGAACAAACAAAAGCTAAGCTATTTAATGTCAATTTGAACGCTCTGGCGTAACATCAAATAGCAACCCATCAGAAAAAAACCTTTGATGGGGAGATTAAATGCATTTACCTCATATATTTTTTGCCTTTGGTGGGATGCCTCGGCTTTTTAGCATACCATTAAGCATTCTCTCGGCTCTTGTTTATTTGTGTGACATTTTGAGTAATGTTGTACTGTAGCTCGTAAACAATGTTCTGTATTTTTGACTGGTCTTATAGCTAAGTTGGTGTGTTCTGTCATCTGTGCAGGTCGTGTGTTTCATTACCACCCAGGAAAAATCTTTGTGTGATGAATATTGATTTCTTTTGTCGCTGGGAGTTAATACGGGTTAAGTTTAGAAGTAACTATATAAGTATTTTATCAGTAGTCTGGTCCTTATAAAACAATCTATCCTAAGTTTGGAGCTAGATAGTACTGTGTGAATTGCCCGTGACAATTGTTTTTTTATGTATTTATTCTCTTAATTTAATACCAATAGTTGCCGTCTCTTTTGCATATATTTCTGTTTTAAATGTATGCGAACGGCATAGCTATAGATAAAACATTGAAACGCATAATTTGGATAAATTAATACACGTGAATTAACAAGGCAACGCGCGAGTGATACCTTTGGTATTGCAAACGTCCATAGGCTACGGTAACCGCTTACCATCAGGTGGGCCGTATGCTTGTTTGCCACAAGTGTATATATTAAAAAAAACTTGAATTTAAAAACGTCACGTTCAATCGTCCCGTCTGGAATGTGACACAAATCTACTTTTTCCAAGTGCATTGCCAACTACCAATACTATAATGACAGCCCCGCGGCTTAATTAGTAGCCCTGCCTGAGGGCTTGATTCCTGTCCGGAACAAACTAATGTGGTGAACAAGAAGTTTGTTGTGAGTGAGTCCATACCATATTTTATGTGAACCTTCCAAAGCAGTCCAACAGTTGGTTTTACTGCCAAAGCTCGTCAGTAAATGTTGCACATCAAAAACTTTTAACCGACCAGAGCGTAATAAATGTTATTGAATATAAATAGTATGCAAATGGCATAATATACCTTCTGACATGCTACTCAAACGTACTTAGAACTGTTTCGAAGATGTGGAGTGCATTTGTGCAAAGTGAAATAGACTGAATTCTGTCAGATGCATCGCGTTCGATTTGCTTCAGAACCTCTATTTGATGGTCTGTTTCAGATTGACTTATCAGAAGTCTAGTCTTGATTTTCAAAGGGTAAAGGAAATTCTATCACTTAGCTTTCATCGCCTGTCTCTTCGGGCTCTATACTTTGAATCGTAAGCCGTTCTGGGTTGATACTATTGGGTAATGAGTATTTTATTGTTATGGAAATATCATGTACTACTTTGGTACAGAACCGTAGGGTAGCGAGTTCAGACTGCACTATACCGGTTTTTTTAAGACAATCGTGATGATGCGACTTAAGTATTCTCATACTTCGGCAGATGACCTGAGTCGTTTTCCTGTATTTTTATGGGCAGCAATAAGTCATAATAAGAGTTGGACCATAAAGTCGTCCCAACACTTTAGCAGCATAAAAAAGGCTAATACAGGCACAGATAAATAATGTCTTTATTATTGGTAAATCCCTTATCATAATATTAAAAATGCGAATGTGGCTTTGTTTATTTTTTACGCTTTCAAGCCTTAAGAAAGAACTGGAAACATAGGGTAGGGAAAGAGTCCAAAAAATCTTCCACGTCATACAAAATCTACATGAATGCGAGCGAAACCTAAAGCACAGGTAACATCCTCGTCTCGTGTGACGGGTGCATCTTTGGTCGGGAAGACCTAAGCCGTATTACTGTTGTTATGGGCGGAGGTAACCACTTAACAGCAGGTGGGCGTTCAGCTCGTCTTGTTACTTCACTAGTGAAAAAAAACCGCGAGCAAAGCTAATAAAAAATGAAAAATATGACAAGAGACATCGGTTGAGTAAATAAAGCAGAAATACTTAAATTTATATGTAGTTCCGAAACAAAAAAGCAGTATTACCCATACGCACAATGGATGACAAATCACCAGCCGCGCATGGCGAGTGACACCGACCACTAAACTCCCCGGTAGGTACAAATTCAACCGTCAGTGCGTGATTGATCGATGGGGCTAGTTTGCGGTTCTCACCCCATTGTACCCTTGGACCTGAGACTGTGACATAACTGGACACAAAGATAATTTCGAGACCGTAGTTTAAATAAAATGGATGGCGACCGACCTTTTTTGAAATTTTATCTGTTTTTCTTTGTTACTGAATTGGTATTTCATCTGACCCCACCTTATGTTAAGTCATTACTGATGTCCATAAGCAACAGCAAAATAACTCCAGGCCGGCAAAAACCGAAGTATGAGAAAAGCCAAATTGAACTCCGTTGCAGCCGTGACTCTAGGTTCAATGCGTAACCTGCAAGTAGTATATTTAACTGCGTGTTACAAATACATAACGAGAAAGATGAAACGGAAAGCCCATCATAAATGACCATGGTTCATAGCTAATTGCACGTTTCCTGTCCTGTAGTGACCTCTCCTACACACCGACCTCCAAACTTTTTGTTTACAGGACACTGAGCGGGAGGTATCCACAAAGTTTCTGTTAATTTTGTAAGAAAAGTGGGGGAAGTTTAACTAGGCGTAGGTACTTTATCGCGGTTTTTCAGGCTCGTTTGGGGTTTCATCAATTATGAAGTTTATGCAGAAATGAGATAAGGGCATGGGCTAATGGGGAAAGGAAATGGTTGTAACATTCGGTCAATATTTTATTTCTGTGATATTCAGTATTGTAGCTAGAATGTTTTAGAATAACATATTACTTTATTGATTAGGAATCGTTGACTAATACGTTTGTCAATGTGGGATTGGGTCGGAAATATCTTACCGATGAATCAAGAAATTTGGGCCAAGAGTGAACTGGGTTCGCAAAGTCTGGAGACTCACTTGTACACATCAAAGGGTCCGTTTAGTTGGTAGTAGCTCGGCCTTCGAAGCTACGGGTCCCAGGTTTGAACTTTTATGTTTTCCCGCCTGATGTTAAGTAATACTTTCTGGCCATAACAATGGCAACAAATTTTCAGCTAATTTCAAAAAGAAGGACTTAATTTTTAAATGGAAATTTTCATAATACCTTGTGCTCACAAAGGACAAAATTTTAAAATCGTTCATTCCGTCTCATCGAATTCGGTTGAAGTATAAAACTTTGAATCACCACAAACGAAGTTGACTACAATTCGAATTGCCTTTTTTACTTAATATAAAGATAAAATACAAACTAACTTTATGTTAACTAATAATTAAGTTAATATAAACTTAATATAAAGATAAGATAATATCTAGAAGACTGATCATTTCATTTTTGGGAATATTTTAGAATAACATTTATCAAATCAGATTATATCAAGTCATTAATATTACCAACTGAGTATGCTAGCTTGATTAAAGCCCAATCCTATTAGCTTAGGTAGAAAGTAATTTAAATCCATCCAACCCCAAAAACCATACGTGTCTATTTCTTTGACCCCGTGTCCCTTAGACAGCCGTTTCTTAATTTCATTGAACAAAATTACCGGAACAAGCTTGTTTGAAATGTAAATGAGATTTAATCCATTAAATTAACCTTTTATTGACCCTAAAAATCCCTGTAATTAAAGTCTTAGATGGAAAACTTAAAGCGAGCTTCCTATAAAGGCCTTGGTAACATGTTTTAGGACAATTAATGGATTCTTGGAGGAAGTTATTACCTAAAGTTTAGGTGCACTCTGCGTTTAGGCTACATCTAAAGTCAACACTCCTGTAGATGCCTCGTGAAGAGGCAAAACACGTGTCAATTTTAATGAGTATTTTCATTTCAGTTTTAAATTAAATATTATATATGCCATATTCGGCCCATAGGCCTAATATGGCAAACAATGTGGGACGAAAGCAGATTTTTTATGTAGTCCGAACTGCCTCGGGACGAATATGGCATAAATCGTTCTTACATTATGGATACAGGCAGGCGGAGTATGGGACTATGTTTTTGGGATTACCACCTTTTCAGTTCATCTTAACATTGTGATCACACTTAATATTATAAAGGCGGAAGTTTGTATGTATGTGAGTGTGTTACTTCGTCACGCTTAAACTCACCGCTCACCAGATTTGGATGAAATTTATAACCAGGATAGCTTATATCTTGGATTAAAACTTGAATAAAGTTTGATCCCGGAAAAAGTCAGTGTTCCCTTGCGATTGTACGATGGGAACTAGATAACTGATAGAATACCTTTTTCGTATTTTTGTTGTAAGTAAATACATGTAGGAATCAAACCCATCACTTACAGCGCAGAAGTCTGGCCTCCTGCCAACTGAGCTATGATTTTGGGAAATTCACTTACGAAAAGTTTAGCGGAGGTTCTTTAAAGATTACCATTTTCAGATCATCATAACATATTTAACTTTTTTGTCACAGGTGGCCTGGAAAACCACATATACAAAATTCAAGACCTGAAGAGTGAAGGTCAAGACTTAGACCCCATTACTAGATACCAGACTGTAATAATGGCGTCTACAGTTATACATTTATGGTCTGTCTAATAAATTATTGCGGACAAAAATAGAGGCTACAGATAGGCTAGACCATCCATTATCGGGGACTTGAAGTAAAGGTCCGTTGAATACCAAACTTTGTACGCAGACCGATTAATATTAGTTGAATAGGTTGCTTTGTCTGAAAGAGTCCTGTCACAATTTATACAAACAAAAGGTTCTAGGTTGCGAGACACTAACCTTGACATTTATATTTCATTATTTTTCCTTCTTCCTTTGTATGGGTTAATCCTTGAGGGCCCCAATGCCAATGCACGATTGAGGGCCACGACGGGTGCAATTTAGATTTGTTTATTTATATTGAAATTTATATTTCATTATTTTTTCCTTCTTGTGGCTTCGCACGGGTTAGTTCCTGAGGGCCCCAATGCCACAGAGATCCGTCCACAGAGTTCATAATGAACGGTTGAGTAGTTAAGGTGCGAAAGTAGACATACAAACCACATTCATTCACCAGGATTTTTGCTTCCTAAATAAATTAGGGTTCCTTGGTTATCCGCCCGTACCAGCCTCTAATGTTCCCCCTGCAGGGACACCGGCCTACTCTGGATAATTGAGAGTGAATGGGCTCTGATCTACCACGGGAGCCCAATCCGAATTGGTTGATGTCACATGTCTTCGAATTTTTGGTTCTAAGACATGCCGGTTTCATCACGATGTTTTCCGTCACCGTTTCGAGAACGTGCTATTGCGCACATACATTTTTCAAGTGAAAAAAACTCATTGGTGCACGTTTGAACCAGCGACCTTCAGATTGAAAGTCGGCGTCTATGTCCCTGGGCCGTCACGCTCCTTTGTTATGCTGTTCAACTAGTAATAGATTGGAAGCCAGTTCGAAACGTTCTCTCTACTCATGAACTAATCAGCAGTTCAGAATTTCCATTCACTCTACGTTGCTTTACACACCAGGAACTTAGTAATTTCACGTTGAGATGGGTTCAATATACGTATATTCCATAATTCATGAACATTAGTCCCGCTGAAGGTAACGTAAGACGCTCAAAATAAATAGCCTCTGTAATATCCTGAGGGAGTAAAGATGGCTGCCAACATAATAAAATTACCGGTGGTTTCTGATACCAGCTATCGAGATTGGCGCTAAACAATTAAGCTTGTTTGAGATTAATTACTGCGTAAGTTTTTGTTTAACAATGGCCATTTTGATCGGCCCTTCTTGGTAATATTTGAGTGATTTCCGATTGACTGAAATATTTCGGTCGATTTATTTACTGGCTATTTTGTTAATTACTTGGTATATTGGAATATTTCGGGTAAATTGAGTTAAACATATTAAGGCTTATTTATAAATCACTCAGATGTAAATACCTTTATTTACAACGTAACTATGGTCAATGCGACATGATTAATTAAACGATTTTCATATTAAATCGGTATTAATATCATTAGTCATCATTAATAAAGATTTTAATTACTTCGCAGTCGGTGGTCGTCCATTTTTATACTGTTTTATTTTTTACTACAATGTTTTTATACTGTTTATTTATATTGAAATTTATATTTCATTATTTTTTCCTTCTTGTGGCTTCGCACGGGTTAGTTCCTGAGGGCCCCAATGCCACAGAGATCCGTCCCGGAGGGCCACGACGGGTGCAATTTATATTTGTATATTTATATTTCATTATATTTCCTTCTTGTGGCTTCGTATGGGTTAGTGAATGAGGGACCTATTGTCGCAGTGATCCGTCCCAGAGGGCCACGACGGGTGCAATTTAGTTTTGTATATTTATATTATACTTTCTTGATATACGTGTATATAATGTTATGTACTGTAATTGATAATTATCAATACCAATAAATTATTATTTTTTGACCAAAAATCGTTGATTCCTCTAGTATTTTATTACAATATTATTTCACAATATTTATTATCATTCTCATTATATACAATTTTCACTACAAAATAATAAATTATTTATAAAATAAACAGTATAAAAACATTGTAGTAAAAAATAAAACAGTATAAAAATGGACGACCACCGACTGCGAAGTAATTAAAATCTTTATTAATGATGACTAATGATATTAATACCGATTTAATATGAAAATCGTTTAATTAATCATGTCGCATTGACCATAGTTACGTTGTAAATAAAGGTATTTACATCTGAGTGATTTATAAATAAGCCTTAATATGTTTAACTCAATTTACCCGAAATATTCCAATATACCAAGTAATTAACAAAATAGCCAGTAAATAAATCGACCGAAATATTTCAGTCAATCGGAAATCACTCAAATATTACCAAGAAGGGCCGATCAAAATGGCCATTGTTAAACAAAAACTTACGCAGTAATTAATCTCAAACAAGCTTAATTGTTTAGCGCCAATCTCGATAGCTGGTATCAGAAACCACCGGTAATTTTATTATGTTGGCAGCCATCTTTACTCCCTCAGGATATTACAGAGGCTATTTATTTTGAGCGTCTTACGTTACCTTCAGCGGGACTAATGTTCATGAATTATGGAATATACGTATATTGAACCCATCTCAACGTGAAATTACTAAGTTCCTGGTGTGTAAAGCAACGTAGAGTGAATGGAAATTCTGAACTGCTGATTAGTTCATGAGTAGAGAGAACGTTTCGAACTGGCTTCCAATCTATTACTAGTTGAACAGCATAACAAAGGAGCGTGACGGCCCAGGGACATAGACGCCGACTTTCAATCTGAAGGTCGCTGGTTCAAACGTGCACCAATGAGTTTTTTTCACTTGAAAAATGTATGTGCGCAATAGCACGTTCTCGAAACGGTGACGGAAAACGTCGTGATGAAACCGGCATGTCTTAGAACCAAAAATTCGAAGACATGTGACATCAACCAATTCGGATTGGGCTCCCGTGGTAGATCAGAGCCCATTCACTCTCAATTATCCAGAGTAGGCCGGTGTCCCTGCAGGGGGAACATTAGAGGCTGGTACGGGCGGATAACCAAGGAACCCTAATTTATTTAGGAAGCAAAAATCCTGGTGAATGAATGTGGTTTGTATGTCTACTTTCGCACCTTAACTACTCAACCGTTCATTATGAAATTACATACAATCCTATAATTTTTTTCTGTTTCTATATACGTTTCTTCAGACGACTCCGTGGTTTAATTGGTAGTAGCCCTGCCTTTGAAGCGAGTCCCAGGTTCGATTCCCGGCCGGGGCACACCTTGTTTGGTGAACATGAAGTTTGTTCTCGGATCTTGGGTGTTTCTCTTGTGTTTCTGTGTTTGTCCATGCCATCTGCGACACAGGGAATCCTAGTGCAGAGGTATGACCGTGTAAACGTTTATTTATTTATTTATATTTTAGAGAGAGAGAGAATATCCTAATAAATATTACAATCGTTGTTACGGAACCTGCAAGTGAGTTCAAATCGCATAGCCGGTTTATTATTTTTTTTTTATTATTATATTTCATTTTGGTAATGTCGGTGGTAAAAGTTGTGTCCTTGCGGAATTATTATGGAAAAGTTTATTTTATCAGAGGAAAGTGTCATCTGAGTTGTCCGCATAAAATAAAGGCTCTAGCACTTCTAGAAAAATGTATATATGTTTTATTTAGTCTATGGTTCGTGGGCGAAGATCACCACAGAATGGGTCTGACTAATGGAAGACTGCGCGTAAGACCCAGACGGAGATGGCGAGATGAGTTAGACTCCTAGAATCAAAACATCCTTGTTTTTAGAGGGAATGGAAGCGTTTGCCCTGGAATGGAAAATTATAGGTACGAAATTAAAAATACATAAAAAAATGTCCACAGTGATAATGAAAAATTTACCTGTTCTTTAAATACCATCAAAATATAGATAAAATAATAATAAAATATTACCTTAGATATACGAAAAATTATCGCGGTCGACAAAAAAAGTTTGTGCTGTTCTGCTAAACATTAACAGGGTATCCCTCCTAATTTATTATCCACCTTAACACAGCATTTACCGAAATGTTTATGAAAGAAACCCACCATTTCCTTTACCGGCATTTAGCACATTAGAAGTGATTTAGTGATAACATTAATCAAAAAAGGCATCTTTTCCTCCACCGCTCGCAATCCGTTTGTGGGCTTGAAGAACTAGATAGGCTGTCTTAATTATAATATTGTAAAAGATGAATAATTATTTAAAATAATTCATTCTCAATTATCTTAGGCTGGTGCAGTGGGAACATTAGAGGCTGGTACGGAAATTGTATAAAAGACTTATTATTATTATTATTAATTTATTGATTTTTATTTTATGTTATGTATGTATTATATACACATTAATATTTAATAAAAATAATTGCCAACCTTAGTAAAATATCGTTAACTAACATCAAATTAAGTAATGCGAGTTATAAATAGGTCAAACCAAACTATTCAAATAAAATCTAATTTATAATAAACTACTGACACGACAATTCTGTAGTGCATCAATCTATCTCTTAAGGCTGGCTAAGCGTTTGCAGTTTAAGCGCACAAAAATAGTTCAAAAATCGGAAACCATCCCTTATTATAAGTTTTTGTTAATTAATATATTTAGGCATGGCTTCGGGATAGCAGCTAATTATCGTTTCGCAACAAATATTTTACCGTAATTAATTGACTTATTCAAAACCATCTCACTCCCCCCATCGGTGTCATTGATGTGGTTGGTTGGCATTGATCATTGCAGCCGGTGAGTAAAAAAAAACACCATTATATTAACAAAACACATAAAACATAACATTGAACACCTACTAATGATTTGGGAACGTGAAACGGGTTTTTTAAAAACTAAATTAAAATTAAAAATAAAAGTAAGTGATTACGTCCACGGCGATTTGGAGGCGTTTCTTTAATGAATAAAAAAGTACATGACGGGACTCAGCCGACGATATGGAGACGGCTGAGTCTGCGTTAAAAACTATACTAAGAATTGAATCTTATCAATGCAAAAATGCTTTTAAAAACTTAGTCTAAGGCAGAGGGACGAGTTGTATCCATAACTACCTCGAAAATGCTTTAATATTACAACCGAAATAAACTATAGCAATATAGTTTATTTCGGGTATTTGTTTTTGAAACTGTTTGTATTCAACATGCAACACAGGGGAGCCTAGGCAAGGGTGGAAGGTGAATGAAATTTAATTTCGCGATCCATGTTGCTCGCGTCCGTAGGCAAGTACCCTCATAGTCCCAACACGTCTCCCGGGTAGTGGGAACCGCAATTAGCAGTAGAACTTGTGCCATGTTTGCCCGGAGAAGTAATATCACAGCTGGTAATGCCGTCAAGCAGTGGTGCACTCGCATTGCCGTGTTCCGGTGGAAGGGCTGCAGATGAAATTACAAGTGCATACGACGTTACATCGTCTTGGAGTTACGGGCGCAACACGTTGCGAATTGGGTCTTCTCATTCTTTGTTAGGACGCATACCTGAGTCGTTATGCTGTTGTTTATGGGTGGTGGTAACCACTAAATAATAGCTGGACTTCAGCTCCTTAACTTAAGGTTCATGAAAAAATGGAATATTTTGTGAAGATCCAGATAGTACTAATTCTATGACGTAGATAACGAATAGTCTGATTTCTTACCTGCGTAGTCACGCGATGATTTGTGTATCTGACTTTTTATTAGTTTACGTAATTAATCATTTTCTAGACGTTCATGCCACAGCTTTCAATGTTTACAAAGAAATTTACAAGGTTTGCACGCATTTGTTGGTAATTATTGTTTTTAAATCCACGTATTTCAAGTAATTTGGCTGGCTGACGGTAATAGCTCCGCCTTCTGCACTGTGAGCCTTGGGTTCGATTACTACCTAGGACAAGTATTTTTGTGACGAACATAAATGTTTATTCTGTGTCTGTGCGTTAATGAAATATAATGTATTAACAAAAAAAACACTATTTAAGTATTATCAGTAATCTACTGCCCACATTACAAGCTTGTAATATATGCTATTATAATTATATATATATAATTAGATTTGGATCTTACACTGAGTCGCATTCATCCTGCTGCATCCAATTCCCGGGGATGATATGTCTCATGCGCATGTGATTTTACCGGCACTCACACCCTTCAACCGGAACGCAGCAATGCGAGCACTACTGCTTGGCAGCAGATTCTAGGTGTGGGGGCACTACCTCTTCGGACGAACTTGGCACAACCCCTTTTTCATATACCAACGAAACAAGCCCAATAAATTCAGGCAAACTTAATATTTCATCGGTAAAAAATATCGAATGCAACCAGAATCCCACATAAGTTATTGAATAAAAGTAAACACCAACTGTAGGAATGGAAGTTTCCACGGTATTCTGTAATTTATTTATTTCGGAACTTTGCTCATTACGTTGAATATCTGAAATACATATAAAAATAAAATTGAAATGTTTGTTTGTAATGTCATAATAATTATAGCTATTTACCCCACATACATTTCAAAAAGTAAGTTTCGAAAAGTATTCACAGCAAACAATTATAGCGTATTTTATCTTATAGGAGTAACATAAGCCATTTTTATTAAAAAGAAAATTAGGTTTTCCCGCAAAAAAAACTATTAATTATATACCTACAAGATCATGCATCATTACATATATCATACAATACACCAAATGCCCTTTGTAAAATACGTTATTTTTTGTCCATCCAAGGTTGTCTAAAGCAATAAGACCACCCATTGTTTCAAATGATGTGTATTTTTATCTTACGCTGATATTATGCGACCAATAAAATGTTATCAAGCAAAATATCTAAGCGACTTATAAAAAAAAATTACAGCCATTCGTTGGTTAAAAAGAAACGGGGCGAGCTTCAGATAACACTTAAATATTTGATATCTAAAGTTCATTTGGTTATCACCTTGTTGTTCCCAAGTTTCCCGAAAACTCTTTGTGAATTTTAATTAACTTTTCGTTGCTTGGAATTCGACAAGTTAAATAAGGTAAGTCAAGCTCGTATCAGAGATCAGATTAAATAATTGATCGCTATTGAAATAACATTTTCGTCAAGATGAAACCTTTTTAATGAGTTTTTTTAGTATTAAAGGACTTTTAAAAAATGTCAGAAGCTTAACAATGTAAAAAATATACTTATATTCATGGTAGGGACAAAAAATATATAGGTACTGCCTTTTTTTTGAAAATATATACCTACCTATATATAATAAATATTAACACCAACACATAATTTCTATGTTCACCAATGTATGTAACCAATCATATTTGTTCGTAATTAATTTACGTTTACAAGTATTCTTTAAAGAACATTTTTAACTTTGGCTTCATATCGACTGTCTGCCATGATGCCTGTTTTATAATCAACGTAAAAGCATCCATTTTTCACGAAAATATTGTAGTCACCTAGTTTTATTGACTTATTGATTTTAGGTTGTTAAAAATCCTTTTAAAAAGTTATTTGTATGCGGAATAAATTAAAATTTATGTTTTTGTAGTCATAAATAAATTGGAGCATATATAAGTGGTTGTGTCGGTTAAGTAGAATGGTTGCGGTTTTGGATCCGAATTGACAAATAATTAACGTAATCTAGGTTAATTCTGATTAAAAAGTACGAAATATACAAAAAGGATTTTTTTTAACTAGACCGTACTTTGTTTGCTGCAGATGCCTTTGATAATTTTTCGTGGGATTTTGGTGAAAACGGAAGGCTCTAGACCGGCTTAAAATGAAATATTAAGAAAGCAGCAAAAAATCTCTATCGAATAGGCAAAGACGCATCGCATTGCACCCATCTGAGAGCACTCTGGGATAGAGATGTGACACCCTTCTACTGAACCCAGCAGCAAGATTACATCATTTCTTTGTGGCAAAATAACAGGTATATAGTGGTAAAGGCACTACTTTTAACGTGAATATGTCTTTAAGTTTGCTTCCATAGTGGAATTTGGAAAACTGATGGTAACAAAGTCGGGGTTCAGTTTGATGCTGCAGCTCTTGTCTACATCCATTTTGTTACACCACTTGATAGCTACAGGACCTAATAATTCGTGACGTAGAATGAGGACTGTGACGCATCGCTTGCTGCTTTTTTTATTACTCTTAACGTACACGCATTCACACAAAACACACGTCCGTGTCAACAATACGCCACACCCCATTTTTTATACGATTTGGCACAAATTCTGCTGCCACACGTACAAATAAGACTAATATGAAAAGTGACGGATATTGGTATATCTGTGTGCGTGTGCCGGGAGCTTCTCTCACACGTTATATTCGCAGGATATGTCTACTTGCGCTTCAAAATTTTCATCAAAACGATGCTCGAGATCTAAAGGAATAAATAACTTTGAGTTTCTTTATTGCATAGCTAATCAATTGCCTTTCTAAAACATACAGACAGATAGATATTGTAGGCTTAGAAAAAGGTTCCTTATCTTTCGCTTACCGCTGCCCAGAAACAACAACACAGTTTCGTTAAACTAACGCGCCTGTAAGTGACAAGTATATTCAAGAAAAAACATTATTTCATTTAAGTTTAGTGAATTTTATTATGTATTTGTTGTTAGAGTGTATAAATAAATATTCTTCGCCTACTGAAGTATGACAAGACTCATATCTCTGAGACGCTACTCTCAGTTATTTTTCCGGCACCCACACTCTTCCACCAGAACACAGCAACGAGAGTGCACCACTGCTTGGTGGTGTACTACCAGGTTACTAGGTGTGGTGGCAGTACTTCTCCAGACGAACTTTGCACAAATTCTATCGCTACGAGTACATAGCTATAAACGTAGGTATATCTACTGCTACTTAAAATTCTAGATAGCTAATATTAATATTGTTCTAAAACCGAGAGACAAAAAAAAGTTTGAATTAGAATAAGGGTCTTCTCTACCATTTAGCTGCAGAACCCCAAAAATGCAGGTCCAATACAAACTTTTACAAGCTGATAGAACGCAAACATGCCGAAACAATCCGTGCCAGGCATTTTTCAAGCAATTTTTATTTTCCATCACAATTTATGCTCGCTCGGATCCCGGTGTGTCGAGAGCTGAACTTTGTTAATTTAACCCGAACTTACCCCCTCAAGGGGGTTATTACGAATTAAGGGGGGGATTCTCAACTTCGATCGCGATAGACTAGCACTTTGAATGTCCTCAAATTGGGATCGAATTCACAATTGATCGCGTTTGAATGTGGAAGTTTGCATAATTTCCGCTTTAGGGAGAGGTACTGATTGAAATTTCATATTTTATACCTCGTTAATGTTTTCTTAATTTCCACCACCCACATGTACTATTTTAGGGTTGCGTACCCAAAAATTAAAGAGAAATCTATTAAGTAATAGAGTTTCTTTAATCTTAGCCTAATCTTAGTTCAGTAGCCTACAAATTCTGTCTGTCTAGGCTGTCTTTTTAGGGCTTTACTATTAAACCACAAGTCGTAGTAAGCTGACTTTCACAGAAGTTGGGTAATAAATCTAGTTCTCCCGTATTTTTCAATCAAATGTTTAATCACCGTACCGCATAGACATTAAATATAGAAAATTTATAAATATACATAGACATTCAAGGTGGAAGGGTATGGATGCCGGTGAAATAACTGTCACATCCCAATATCAGAGTGACGGTCAACACGGTGCAGAGTATTAATTTGTAGGGGATAAACTGTGTCGTTTTACCGTTATTAATGAGCAGTGGTATCCACTTAAACAGCTCGCACCGTCAATATACTAAAAAAAGATATTAGCTTTCAGATAAAAGGTAAAAACGGGTCCTTTATAAAGTAAAATCTTCTCTGTAACGACGCTGAAATGAAAGCCAACAGGCTAAAAAGATATTTCCTGTCGTACCGACCGAGATGAAGAATTTTATCGGAGACATGATACATTTTTTTAGAAGCCGGATCGTTTGACGAAATGGATAATATTTTTCAATCGAAAATGCCTCTAGCTCAAAGTTACATATAATTATATTTAATGTGACAAATCATGGAATGATTAAAATACCGGTTATAACGACGGTTATCTATACTTTAATTACTTAATTACAGATTGATACACTGATTCGCATTCATCCTGCTGCGTCAATCACCCAAGACGTCTCATACGTCTAATACGTATGTGATTTCACGGGCATCCACAACCCTTCCACCGGAACACACAATGCCATTGCACTACTAACGGTTTCTTTTGGTCTTAGGGTACGTAGCCCTAAAGACTAATATAAAGCTTCAAAATTTGACTGTCACATCATTAGAAATATCTTAAAACGCCTTTACACCATACAAATTCCTTATTCACAATTTTTACTTAATTAAATAAACAATCAAATGTTACCAAGCTCGGATTTCGCGTTGCTTCGACATAGCGCGCCATTATTTCTTTCCACAGTCAATTTTTGCCTTAACTACTACCATTTTAAGGTCCATAATCGTGGAGGTTGCTGAAGTGCAGCCAACAACCCCTGCAACATAAATATCAACTTCTCGTAAGATTCAGTTAAGTTCTGAGCTTATAGGTAACTATTAAGGATTCGCATAATGATTCAACTTTAAGACGCTGAGCTAAATAGGAAATGAATAAATCTCTTCACGTAATAAATAACTTAGTGGATTTTAAATTGAAGAATTACTTTGCTCAGGAATAAAGAGAAATTCTTACTTTTTATCGGGAGCTTATTTTGAGAAGCTGATGGAGGAAAGGTTATTCTTGTGGGCCAATTTAAAAGGTATAAGGTTCACTGCGAAATTGATTGTTATTAGTGAAAAATATTTAACACAAATGCACGATTGTGCGCGATTTTAGAAGTAACTTTCTAATACTTTGTTAGTGTTGTTGCTTTGAAATGTTACTATTTACTATTACTAGCAACTGAAAATTTATTACAGCGCCATCTCTTTTTTTGTGGTACTACCTGAGGGTTGGAACAGACGTAAACTTAATAAAATAAGATTAGCTTAAACATAAAAGTGACTGTAATTTGACATATCTGTGTGCACGTAAAGTGCTTAAGGAGCTCCCGTGACACGTTATATGCTCATGAACATGTTTACTTGTGTGTGTAAAATTTGACGTGTCCAAACGATACTTGAGATCTAAAGGAATAAATGAGTTTGAGTTTGAGTTTCCTGCTTCAGAGGGCAGTAAAGAATGTTGGTCCTAGCTTACTAAAAGATAAGCTATGTTGGCGGTCTTCGGATGGCGTACACCAGAAGATAAAGGACAATATTTTATTTATTTATGTCCGTTCTTTTCAATTATATAATTCTTTCATAAATAATAATACTGTTGTAATAATACTGGGAAAAGTCGCTTATTTTTAATAATTTTTGTACCTACAAGATATCTTGTAGATACAAAAATAAACCTTTTCATCCTCTTAGCGATATTTTTGTGAATATTCTTTTATTACAGCATGAAATGAAGTTTTACCCTCTAAATTACATGTCATTTTTCTATTCTCTTAGAAATAGGTCGTGTTTTTTGGATCGGCAATTTACGCCTCTATATGTTATTTCGGTCAGATTTTGACATTCGATGTTGATTGATAACTGATAACGATATTATACAGGCTCTTATAAAATTATCGGGATATAAAGTTAAACCTCGGTTTGTTTGCCTTTAAACGAGCCGTGAGATCTTTTCAAACGACTTGGAAAATCTTTTTTTTTTTAATGGGTTAAAACTCGTAGTACTCGGTCATTTATGACCCATCTGTTTTTTTTTATATATATTTGTCTTTTTCTTATTTTTATTTGATAGATTTGCTATTAGATTGGTTCCATAGACTTTTTATAATATTAAAATCGGTATAATTGTTTGGTTGTTAAATCAAAATAAGTGGCACTGGATATGTCATCCAAGTAAACGAAATTTGCTTTCCTGTGACATTTTTCTTCGCTTATTGTACACCGATTTCGATGTCTCTTTTTAAAAGAGTAGGGTGTACCTTTTCTGGGTAAGAAATAAGGGATGAAAGTGTTGAAGATGGTTTTTTTTTATAAAAAAAAAGCTTAGAAATATCCATGTATCTACATCTGACTTGGTTCAGTTATCAGCTACGATGAAACTAGTCCCAAAGCTAATAGTTGGGGCCCGTACATTTAAGTGGCCCAGGTATGCAAACGGGGCACTTATGGCACAGAATGTGAGACAAGATTGGAATACCGCCACTTGCGCACACCGCAAATATGTCGATTGTATTCCGATAATCGGCTCGTGGTACGTGCCGATATTGCTTGCTTGTTGGTTTGGTCCGAATGTGTCTAGGCTTTGACGTGAATACGTCTTGCTTCCACAATGGTAAGCAATTCAGAATACTGGTGATAACAAAATCGCGTAACAAACATACAAAAAGGACAGAACCGAAGAACCCATCTCGATTTTTGGAAGTCGGTTAATATCTAGTTCATTTTACCTCATGTTTTATTAAAATGCGACTTTGAAATAAACATTATCATTTAGAGAAATAATAAATCACGCGCATTTGTACCTCAACTAAACGTTTTTAATTTATTTTCAAGTAGTTTTAATCAGCAGATCTTTAGGTCAACGGGTCAAGCTCGATAATTAATTATGTTTAATCGTATTATATTACGAGATCGTATTTCAGAAAGGTTGTACAAACGAGTCGTTGGAGTAATTGTTAATGTAAATACTGATAAAATTAAAGCAGCACAGACTCAAATTTTAAAAAATAACCCCAAATTATTGAGAATAATTATTACTTTATACGAGTCTAAAACAGTTTTGAGTTTTGAGTTCGTTAATCACGAAACCAATGTACAAAACATAAAATTGACTGATTAAAAAAAACCGACTTAAATATTTTTATCACTTATTTTAATTCTAGGTTTAGTCTAGGAATAGAACGATAGAGTTACATCACGTTAAAAAAGAAAGAATACAAGTTAGTCCACATTTTGTGAAAAAGAATGAAATATAATAAAAAGAAACAAACTGCCCAATTAAGAATATCCCCTTGTTTTTGAAGCCTGTTAAACAGACTAAATGTGATTGTAGGTCTAGTTGCTCGCATCCGTAGGTGAGAACCCTATAGAATTACACGTACCCTCTGGATACTACCAAAGGAGCAACTAAATAGCAGTAGAACTTGTGACAAGTTCGTTCGGAGAAGCACTGCTTTCACACCTGGTAATCTGCCGCCAAGCAGTGAAGCATTGTGTTCTGGTGGAAGGGTGTGGGCGACAGTGAAATCACATGTATATGAGATGTAACAATCCCGTCTCGAGTGACGGGCGCAACGGAATGAGACTTGTGTAGGAGAACCAAGGTTGAATCTCTGTTGTTCAGGTCTTCCTGTCACTGCAGCAGTATAAAAACAACTAAACTGCAAACTGAAAATTCGGTGCTAATATAAACAGTAAAAGGCCCATAGAATTTAACATACATATAAATAATATTTAAAACTAACACGCTTAATTATTATTAATAAGGATATACCCCATCTGCGAAAATTTCAACTTCCTACCAATTACGGTTCAAAAGATACGTATTTACGCGACAAAACAGCACCAATTAAGGGATATAAAATCAAATAGAATTTGAAACGCTACCGAAATGGGGCTTAGAATTAATCCTATTAAGATGTAGGTAAGTGAACAAACATAATATATGTATGTGAGAAAAGCCTAGCACAGAAACACCTTCAGTAAGATCAAATTTGTAAAGCATACCTTCAGGACTTATTTAAAACAAATATTGGCAAAATACAAGCGTTCTAGTCTTTATATATATATTTCGTTATCAATGTTAAAAACTGTCTTTTTATGTAAAAATATTATTGTAATGTTTTTGTATAAAAAAATAATATTAACTTATTTTTTTTTATCTCAGTAAAAGTGTTTGTATTTTCATTTAATTTTCTTTTGTAAATAATAAAAAAATATTAATACAAATACAAAAGTTACGATCTGAAAGGCCACCTGATGTTAAGTGGTTACTTCCGCCCATAACAACTGACTAAGGTCTCCTACCGAAGGCCCAAGTCGCACTGTTGCGCCCGTTACACGAGACGTCTCATGCGCCTGTGATTTCACCAGCACCCACACTCGTCCACCGGAACTGGGAATGGCAAAGGCCTGAGTGACTGCTTAACATTAGAGGCTGGTACATTACGGAGCCGTAGAATAATGTCTATCAAGCAAACTGCCTGTAACTTTGCTCTTACCATTTTCATGGGTAAGTGGGTAAATTGTTATTCGCGCCCATTTCCTTAATCTGAAGTGTGGCTTGGCCGGCACGTAGTTCCATTCAGGCACACCCGTGACGTCACGTTCTGATAAGGATTCGGGACTAATGATGTCCTCTTCAAAATTTAATCCGTCAGGAACGCAGAAAAGGTATGTTGGATGTCTTTGCAGACATCTTTATATCAGTAGAAAGGAGCTCTCTATAATTTCCCCTTCCCATCCACAGGCTCGTAAATATTTATCCTGGAGGGTTAATATGTATTAGGTAAACATATGCATGTATTTACACAAATAATTACTATTGCCTGGGTAAACGAGCTTCGCTCGGTATTTTTTTGAATAATCGTGTTTTATCTGAAATTATATTTTTTTAAGGAACAGTAGATTGAGGAATACCCTCAGTTCAAATGCCACTACAAGGTCACCATTTTGGGGAGATGGTAAGCATCCCATTGAGTCCTTAAATAGCAGCTGAAATTGAGTCATGTTCATCCGGAAAAGTACTGCCATTACGCTGCCAAGCAGTAGTGCACTCGCATTGTTATGCCGGTGGAAGATTTTGGGTGCCGGTGAAATCATAGAGAGGCTTTACATTCTCATCATGGGTAACAGGTGCAACTGGACGCGACCGAGGTTTCCTCATCCTGGGCCAAAGAGGAATTAAGACCCGGTTGTTTAACTGTAATACAACCGGCCGGAGAAAACCACCAAACATCAGTTGGACCTTCAGCTTCGTCATTTTGGAAAAGAAAATAAATAATTAATTGACTCAAGTAAACATCGAAATTACCAACTGCTACCTTCGTAACTCATTTGACGGTTTCAATGTTAGAATTTCACATGAAATTGTTATGGGATCACCTCGATTCCATATCGTTCAATCATCATTTAAATCAGTAATTAAATTGCGAAAATATCGCGTAGCAAACATACAAAAATTAAATTTACAGTTGAATTGAGATCGCTTAGAGAAATTTGAGAACCTTTTTAGAAACCGGTTAAAAATAAACTTTATCCTTAATCGCATTGGTGACATATTTCATTAGCATTGCATCGAACCGTTCACCGATTCAAATCACGTCGAAAAAAATTACGTGCATTTCCTTTCTCGTTCCAATAGCGAGTCAAATCCACTGGGAGGCTGTAATTGATACAGGCGGATCGGGTTTGCTCGATTGTTGCCAGTCTCGGGTTCCACGGCGACTTGTTAATTGGTTATTGTTACCGCTATCTGGTTTTTATCGGTTTTAATTACGGTTCTCGTCAAACTAGCATTCTCCTTCGGTTACCGGTCGTTCGTTAGTTTGCTTCAGCATGTCTTGTAACTGTTTTGTTTATACCTTTTATTCTTCAGTATCATCCAATTTACATTATACATACTTACGTAACTGCAATAAGGTAGATGTTACATTGAATTGAACATGTTTACTAGCTAAGTAGAAATTCTGGAAGTTTTCTATTGTTTGTTTACATAGTAAATGGTTTTCAAACTTTCGAGATGTTTTAGCCATATATAAATAAGCGTGTCTTTCGACGCGGAGAGGGAGTTAGTGAAACGTAAGTTATTACATCATGTGATTTGGTAGCGAATAAAGCATCTGCGACGGAATACTGGCATTTTGAACAATCCAGAACCCCAACGCGTAACAATATCATAAGATTATTGACATTTTCAGTTGACATTTAAAACATATTATAATTCAAATATCTACTAAAGTGACGGCTCGCCTGATTGTAAGTGGTAACTGCTATCCATTATATATCAGAATGACTCTGGTCTTCCCCTATCCAATCATGAGAAGATCCAAATCCCCGACTTGGATCTGAGAGGTTGAGATAGACTTAAGTAATATTATTATCACATATTAGATTACATAAAAATTATACTTTTGGCATCCTACAAAGCCCATTCGCCCTCGCTCGTCAAGAGTATGCTGGTGTCTCAGTAGGAACATTATAGGCTGGTAGGGAGATGTATTATTTAGCTTGTGATACCGAACCCATCTTTTCAAGGCAACGTCAAAAGGTTATCTTCTATCGTGACGTACCTGAGTTTGCAATTAGGGTTCCTTTCAGGTAGCAGTTATTTAATGGAATCCCATTACCCTTCTATGCGTGAATATATCAAGGATACACATCCTTTCGATCTCTCAAGAATGACTTTATATCTTCATGAATAAAGTGACCTTATTTCTTACGGCCACGACCTGTATACTAACGAACAGCAGATAGTAGATATCACATGTCTGGAATTATTGGTTCTAGAACATGTCGTTTACTCACCAAACCACTGTTTCCATTTATTCTGAGCCACATAGCTTGGAAACGTAAATTTAATTAAAACTAGAGTCAATGTACCTGTCTCACTCACACTTGATTGAGCTAGGCGGAAGTAATATGTTACGGGGTACTTTCCCGGATATATATTTTAATATTTCCATCACCGGCACGTTTCCATTCATCCAATCATGAATAGTTTCTAAATTAGTGTAAATTGGAACGTATTTTGAACTCGTGTTGTGGTGCCCTCTATTATCGCATATAGTAATTAGAGACTGAATAACGTGTTGTAATTGTAGTACCTTATTATTTGCATATTTTATTACTATCCTTGTTGAGTACATTTACATGAATTATTAAAGCCTAGTTGATTGTTTAGGTACATGGATGGGAATGGTAAGCAAGTGTGTACAACACCGAGTTTCGTTTCGAAGAATGTTAAAAAAAATATGCAACTGATGACAGAACGAGCTAACCTGATGTTAAGTGGTTTCTACCGCCCATAAATAATAGTGATACGACTCTGGTCTTCCTTTACAGAAGTATGAAAAGACCTAAGTTGTATCGCGTTACATTTTAAGCTTAAGTGTAGGTAAATAATGAAATATAGCAAAATATTATCACGATTAATATTTTTATAGACTGTTATTAGTATTATACAATAGCATTGTGGAGTCTTACACCTTATGATAGATGATAGTAGTTTGATATATTGATAATAGAGTTATGATAAAGTGATAAATTAGACACGCGCGTTCGTTGTGAGGCTAACGTGAACTGATCATACTTGCGAAGCGATAAACACGCGAATCCGGTAAAATTGTTGATAACAGTAAAATGTATTATCGTGTTCATACAACATATTTACTCCTAAAACTTTTAATAAGAAATAAAAACTAAGCAAATATATTTCATTATAACATTTTCGATTTCTAATCCTTTGCAAATTCAAAGCATCTTATCAATGAGCTGATCAAAGGGGATCTAATGAATTCAAGTATTTAAATTAACTTTCGAATTTAATCAATTTCCACCAATTGAACGCCATTTTTAAATTAACTTAGAATACGATCTCTTTAGTCGACAAAGTCTTATAGTTTTTAAAATCATAGTTTTATAAGACGAGTAAGTCAAGTTAAGTCAAAGTCACTTTAATTCCATTAAATTTAAAAAAGAAACTGCATTGAAATGTCACTATTTTTAAATAAATTTGTACCTGCCCACAAGGTGATGACTTATATTACTAAGTTTAGCACTTGTTCAAACCCTATACGACCCTCCATGGGGAAGAATGTTACCTCAGAACAACGTGATTTATCAACTGATTAGGAAAATTACAATAACAACCAAAGTATTCAACAGATTTTGATATCTTTTTATGGAACAATCTGAAAGCATATCCTTTTAAACAAAAAAATAATTTTCCGAATGGTGGTTATGACGGAGACGTGAGGTAAAAAAAATGCAACCGAATCCCTGGAGGTAGTTTGCAAGAAAAATTACCAAATTACTGCGTTTTTCCTTAACATTGGATCATAAAGTCAAACGCCTTTTTGTAAGAATTAGATAAACCATCCGATTACAAACTTTTGCCTTATAATTAATTGTTAATTGGCGACTATTACACCTTGTATAACTCTGACCTTAAGAAAATCATGTCTATGTTATAATTACTTATAAACAATTTTTTTATTAATAAAACAATGGTGATATAATAATTGGTTCATTGTCATATAATAATTAAAAGAATGAACCAATTATTATGGTTTTCTATAACACGTCACATCCTTGTTTAGATTTCTATTGCATCTTGGAGATTACTGAAATTGATATTAAACAATGAGGACGCTGGGAAGATGTGAAACATACCTACATACTGCCGACACGCGTCAATAGATGTTCCACATCAAAAGTGGCAAAGAAATGAAAATGAAATTATTATTAGAAATGAAATTATTTATAATTCATTTATTTGCAAAACACCAGTAATAATAGAATTCAAAAAGATACAACATTGTTCCAATTTTATTTACATTATGCAAACATTTTTGAAATATAAATTTATATAATAGAATTACACCATGAATAATAAAATATAAACGACAATATATTTTAACAGTTAATGATAATACACTTTCTTATAGTTAAGCACGCAAATAATCAGATATATAGTAAGCTGTTGTAACGTTAATCTAATTACCTTTAATTTAAATATGTTTAATGAATTAATGTCAAGGTTATGTTAAGTGATTATAAACACGTGGTGCCATGCAAAAATTCCTAGCATCCTTTAAAGTAAAAAAGTTCAAAGGGACAAAATATATTCATGTTTAGGAGTATCTGTCCTAAAATTTTTAAACAGGTCATTATTATTTTATACAAACAATGCTCTCGTTTTTACAGTACATCATAGATGGCGGTAGTATTGTTTACAACCGTTTTCTTTTCTTTACATACTAGCTGCGGTATTACTCGCAGTTAAAGAAAAAGTCAAAATTTTTTCTCATAGTCTCGATGCCAAAAAATTGTCTCTGAAAAAACCTAAAATTTAACTTATGTTGTATCGATTTACTTCCATAATAAATGTAATCCCAATCTGTGCAGCGTGACGGAGTAACAAACATACATACTGATATACTTACTAATATTAGTATCATGAGCCCTTACAATCTTTTGTTGCGTCTTTAAAATAGGTTATTTTTTAGTTGAATTGCCCCAAAACAGGACTCCGTATCTAAATATAGAAGGTACGTGATATATCGTAAGTCTACTATATCTTTTTTCATACCACTGTAGTGACGAGACGAGCGAAGGCCTACCTAATGGTAAATAGTTGCCTCCATCCATAGCAACAAGAATTCGACATAGGTCCCACAGTCCCAAGTTGCATCCCGTTGCACCCGTTACGACTAGGAGGTTTTCGCTACTGTAGACAACATTTAAGCATAGGTATGTTGATTTAACCTCAAAAACAAATTTCCTGTGTTGAGGTTTCAGCTAAGCAACAGAATTTTATTAATTTTAGAACATTTTTTTTTTCTTCCTTAAATAGGTATACTTATATAACAGAACCTTCTAACATGAAAGTATCTTTTTATCTTTTTACGAAGACTTTTTATCTTCGAAAAAAGTTCTCTACTACCTTATTTTAAGGTTTACGATATAAAATTCACTCTCATTTGTCGAGAGCTATACGTAACATGGCGCGGAAATAGTTAATTAAAACAATTATAAATCACAGTATATAAATCCAAAAATCCCTCTGCACTAGTTTATTGCAATGGCGCCCACCGAAGCGAACGCTTTGCTCCAATTTAACTGTAATCAAATCAAAGAAGTGAGGATATTGTTCAACTATGAAGATGGTAGTAGACTGCTCCAGGATATTAATGCATTCGAGGCATGGATCATTAAGCAGAACCACTTCAGAATAAAGAAATTTGGTAAGCTTTGCTTTACTTAGAAATTTCCATTAAAATTTTATCAAAATTTGTTTATACAAGTTTGGTTGTTAAATCAAAATAACTGGAAAAGATTGCTATTCTATAGCTTTTTTTCTTCGATCGTTGTATACTGATTTGGATGTTTATTTTTATAAATAGTAGGGTGTAATAGCTAAAAATAAGGAACGAAAGTGTTGTGTTTCCGAGTTTTTCCATGGAATCCTAGAACAGGAGTATGAGTGTGTAAATTTTACCTTTTATGTTACTGCATATTAACATTTTTAGATCGGGAATACCTAGAAAGATACCTGATTTACAACAAGGGGTCCATTGAGCGCGCTAAGAAGCACTTCGACAAAGTATGTACTCTCCGGAACTTAATGCCGGATTTCTTGCAGGGCTACGACATCAGAAATGAATTTATTCCACTTTTCAATTGCGGGTAAGTTGAGACTGTTAGCCCGGTTCGAATTAAATCCCAGGATATTTATTACTTTTAAGAAAACGGCACAGAATTGTAACTTATATTTTATTGGGAGACTAAGTTGCTCGCAGTGAGTTCACGTGTCCCCCTGGTGGTTCGAAAGGAGCAACACAAAGGTGAAGGTGAACATCAAAAATTCATATAGAAATTTCACCCAAAATAGCAAAAAATAAGGGATGAAACTTTATAAATAATCAATTATTTCAAAAATCTGTCAAACTTTACCGGTTTAATCGATGTAAGAACTCTGCCTAATAATCCTGGTAAAGAAGCAGTTTTTGATATTGTAAAATACATTTTATTTTTCAGTCAAATCGGAGTACTACCTGTACCGACGGGCGATAACTACAGAGTAGCAGTCGTAAAGGCAAATGGATACGATGAACGCATTGAACTGATACATTTCTATAGATACATTATAGTTGTAAGTTCTATCTCCTATTTATGATTATTGAAGAATGCCGGCTGCACGCACGAAAGCATGACTCATTGTCACGTTCCGCCTTTGCCGTACAAGCGAGAGCGGGGAACAAGCGATAGAGAGGCACGATCTGCTTAAACATTCGGCTTGTTTATGACGTTATCACGTAAAATTATCGTCCGTAACCCATTTTACAGACAAACAATTTTTTTTATTCCGGTTCCTTCCAATTTTCCGTCCAAACTTAAATTCAAGCTCATTTTATCCTTAGATCCCAAGTATCGCTTGGACACGTCAAGTTTTACACACTGGAGCTCCTTAGGCACATTACATTTTCGTTTGGTGGTTGCCACGGACTTAAAGCGTGGGTTAAAAATATCCAAACATTTTTTTCGGTAAAAGCAATGAAATATATTTAACAATAAATATTTTTTCAATAAACATAAATCATATGTTTTACGTACGTACGATTTATATAAAAATTAGAGAGCAAAAATACCACAATGTGTACATTAATCAAGATTATGTGCGTTATGTGTAACAAGTTGCACAAAACAAATTGTGTGATAAAATTCATAGACAAGTTGTGAAACACTTACATGTTTGGTGGAAACACTCAGTAACATATACCTGCATTTTTATTCAACCCACAGAAATTTCATAATTTTTTGTATTATTTAAAAATATTTAACCAAGTATCAGAATAAAATAAATTAATGTATTGTACTTAAATTGATCGGAAAAATATGGAAATCGAAACTTTTTCATTTCAGATAGCAGAATACATGCTGTGCCACGACTACAGTGCTGGATATGAGATTATCAGTGATTTAAGAGATATACCATTGGCCATGGTATCCAAACTCGACCCTATTGTGATCAGCAAAGCGTTGACTTTGATTATTGTAAGTTGTTTTTTACCAAATAGTGTGCAGACGAGATGAAGGCCCACCTGATATTAAGTAGCTACTTCCACCCAACAGCAACATAACCCTACCCAAGTAAGAGAAGACACAAGTCGCTTCTGTTGCAAAGTCAGCAATGCAACGTAAAAAAAAAATTAAGTAATGTTCACTGCTGACTTTTTTTTATGTGAAAATGTGAAGGAACGAGCTGAGGGCCCACCTGGTCAATTACTTTAAAAATAAACTTCAGGAAACGATGGGTTTGCGAGTCAAGAAACTGCACTTCCTCAGTGGGTCAAAGTTCTTCGACACAATCATATCTATACTGAAACGAGGCATGAGCGACAAACTAGCAAGCAGACTTGTGATTCATGATTCAGTAGAATCTATTCATGAGATCGTATCGAGAGACATCCTGCCCGAAGACTACGGTGGAAAGGGGAAAAGTTTGAAGGACTTGCACGGTGAGTTTACTGTTTTAATCTTTGAAGATCAGATGAAAGAAAAATAAAAGTTTTAAACTAAATATCGGGAAGGCAATAACTACCGGTGCCGCGACAAAAATGTGATTCTTATTAAAAAATATTGAATTCATACCCTGACTACCTACTTCATACTACTGCTCACCACGCAAAGTGGGTCCCGGCCGGGAATCGAACGTGGGACCCCTCGCTTCGAAGGTGAATGAGGTTTTTGCTTGACAAAATTACTCGATCCCAAAGCTATGCTAGAAAACATCTTGAGGAAACTAGGATGTCTTAGAACCTCATACGACGTGAGTTGTCACTCATGATTGGGCTACAAAGGTTTATTAAAACTTTCATTCTCGCTAGCTGCATCCCTGTAGCTATACAGCTATATACCAGTTATGCAGCTGCATAACTGGCTGGCGGGACCATATTTCTCGCGTCCATAGGTGAGTACCCTCAGAGAGGCTCAACTCAAAAGGAGCATCCAAAATTAGCAGTAGCACTACCCAGGGGGTGGTGCACACCTACTGATGCGAGCAACATCCCCGGACCCCCCAACATCCCTAATTTGAAATATTACAGATATATTATTCAAAGAGATGAGCTCAGACTTGCATGTAAAACGCATGCAGTTCCTAGAATCAGCTTCAACCGATGAATCCTGCAGACTGTCAGCTACCTTCAATGAGGAATACTCCGGAATGCCAGGATCCTTCAAGACGTTATGTGTTGATTAAATTGATTTATTTATTTAGCATAAAATAACATCTGTCATTTACAGTTTTTACTAATAGAACAGTATCTATTAAGCTAAATAAGCTAAAACTCATATTAATTTCCAATCAATCAATTGGTGCTGCAGGGTTTTTTTTAATAAGGAATTATGTTTAATAAAATCTTCCCATGGCTGTCCATAAGTTTATAAATTGTAATAAAAGAGATTTTTGGCAATATTTTCCTTCTTTGTGTAATGGAATTTGAATATTTTGAGTGTGTATGGAGTTAAAAGAAAATACAGTAATACAGTAATAATAAAGTTGTTGGTCCCGTCTTTGCTAGTCGATAAGCCACGTTGAAGGCTTTCGGGTGCCATTAAAACTCCAACACAATAGTTAGCTACCTACACGAAAGGAGAAGAAGAATGAATATTTTTTAATTATACTTGTTTTAGGCATGTATGTAAATTATATTAATGAATCAATCCAATTTTCTCTTTAACAAATGGAACGAAAGAGAAAAATCGATCTCACATTACAAATGAATTAATACAATTCGTTGAAACTTTTCTAGAAGCTAAGTTTTATATTTCTTGGAAACTTTGCCGTATTTCCGAACCAGCGTATAATAATTCTACTGAATGAGTGCCGGTGTAATTACAAGACCATAAGCGTTATATCCCCGTCTGAAGAATGTAGGGCAAAGAAGGGCTCATTGCGAAGCTTGCTTAAACGTTCTTTACAGATAAGATAATCTAAGTTAAGCAACTCTTTGCCCGGTCAAAAGTTGGATGGGTAGCTTTGTGGCATTTGAACTGAACGCTTCCGTATTTCAGGGGTTTTAAGAGGTCTTCGGGTGTCTTGAAAACTCCGATACTAGAGTTGGTCACTTACACAAAAACAGAAGAAGAACTAAGATATGGAGCCATCAATTTCCAAAGTATACATATACGTAATTTATAGAAAAAAGTCTTAATAATTGTATTAGGTTGTAATACAATCTCGTCTAAACAACAATAAATCGAGTTAAAGTTCACATGCCGTCCACAACTCGAGAAAATCGGTACAGAACATGGCAGCTCGTGACTCCAGAAATAGCCACTTGTCAAAGTTGGGAAGATACGAGGTAATTCGGAAAGCACATACATATTTGAACGCGTTCACGCCACACAACCGCGACGCTAATACCTACAAAAACGTACACAAACTGAAAATGTTGAAGGTTTATTGAAATTTTAGTACCACCAAAATTCACTGATATTGAAAACATTCTCATTAGGTGCTTATGAGAGTTTTGGAGCGAGTATTTCTCATTTCAAATGTCAAATATACTCATAATATCGACTGTTTAATTGAGATGGTGAAATCAACGATATGAAATCAAAGATGGGAATCTAAATATGATTTCGTAATGAGATATTTTTTTATTACACTTCCGCTGAATTTCTGATAAATGAGTTTCCCCAAAGTAAGCTCCGTAAAAGAGCTCCGTCTTTTCATTGTTAATTATTTCAAGGCACAGAAAAATAAATTGATGCATATAAAAAAGAAAAAAAATATAATTACAAATGTATCATCATCATCATGAATCGATGATAGATGACACAAAATATTCATTGAATGTGAAAAATTAATGAATGGTATATTCATTCAATCAATTTATGTTAGCAATTTATTGTTGCTCATTGTGTATATTGAGGATTTTGGATAAAGATCAATTCGTGTGTGGTCTTGAGCCAAAATCCTCAATTTTCCACAACTAGACTTAATGCCTTTTAACGTACAGCGTCTCTTCTACACACTTTAAAGAAAAAATCCCGTAGCTATGTAAATAGAATGCCGTAACATAAACCACTAAAAGTTGCATACACTTAATGCCTGGTGGCAGTTAGTATACTTCAGAAATGTTAATGGCCATTTTTATTACCAAACTCATTTGCTCTTGCGGCGCGAAAGCTCATGAGACCGTTTATGCTTCCTGCAATTTGAAACCAAATCTGGGTAATAAAGTAAAATTTCCACCGCACCAGCAGTTCTTTGGATTTTAGGTCACCGACGTCTATATTAAACACAAATACACCTAAAGTTTTGCTCTACTACTAAGTATAAGAAGACCCAAGATGCTATGCGTTTTGCCCGTCACTGAGACGGGGATGTTACGTCTCATGAGTCTGTGATTTCACCGGCACCCCCACCTTTCCATCGGAACAAAGCAATGCGAGTGTACCGCTGCTTAGCGGCCGATTACTAGGTGTGGAGGTAGTACTTCTATGCTATAAAGTTTATTTAAGCAAGAATTAAATTTTAAGAATTAAATGAAAGGAAGTAAATTCCAATCTTAGAACCCTGTCAAAACTCAAGCTTAATTTTTTATCATATAAACCTAACAGTTCAGTCCTTCAAATTACACTTTCATATTGATTTGGGGCCGGTTTCGGTATTTCTTTCAGTTTTAAAAACTTGGCAGCTTGCACGTCAAATTTCAAGCGAATTATTGGCCTAAATCTATGAAATAATATTGAATAAGATCTTTGACAATATTTCAGTACTACAATAACAAATGGAAAGAGATTTCTTGGGATAAGGGCCAACAACACTACTGCTATTATTAAGCTAGTACGGATTTTAGTCCTGCATCTGTATACATATGTGTGTATACTAATTTGTCCTTCTCACTGCAACAAGGATATGCATTTCTCTAAGCCAGACAAGCTACAGTGATTCATAGCCTGCACATGCCCCAACACCACAGCCTTTGTGACTGCAACAAGATATCTATCTATATACTTATAATAAAATTGTAACGGGTCTGTTCATATACAAAAACGATGCACATTTACAAAATGTCTTCATTTGGTAAATTTTTTGCAGGGTAAATTGATGATGAAGCTGAAACTGTTTTTATTAATTTCTGAATTAGTTGCAGGTTATATACTTTTTTTGTAAAAAATTAAGCTTTATTTGTTAAGAGAAATTTTTCAATTAGCTGTGGTGATCAATTTATTATTAAAACACATAAAATAATTAGTCACATATTTTAGTCTGCAGGGCATCAAAACATCGATATATTTTCCAAAAATAACCTCACCCCAAGTTAATAATAATACTGTTAAAAGGAAAACAACACGAAAATAAAAAAAATCGAGGCAACACAAATAAACGACCGGTGCGGTTGGAGGATGGGCTCAGACTGAACTAGTTTTAAAGACAGACCCTGATAGGGTTTGACCCAGCGTTGTAATAAGAACGCGTTTTTTTTTTAAAAAATTCTATGGAGAAAATACTTTTATTTCACTAGAAATCGCAAGCATAAGTTAAGAAATTACTACCTAATGCGTGCTAAAAAGAAATGTTTTATGACAAAAAGCAGTACTTTCTGTATAAACAAATATTCAATCTGAATGAATATCTGAATGTTTCTGACCATTAAAATCTTACGAAGACTATTTAACTATAATATTTATATCTCTAACTTGTTTTATAAAGTTTTAAACAACCTCTCATTAAAGCTCCCGTCAAACGGAACAGAGGATTTATTTCATTGCATAAAACCTTGAAAAGAACAAGGAAAGAGTTCTTACCCGGTACAAAATAAAAATGTCTAGAAATATTATTCTCGATGCTCTTTTTCGCCTTCTACTTGTCACAAACAAGTGCTAAAACACAGGCTAATATAAATAGCTGGATCAATCACTAATATTAACGCCAAAAGGTGAACAAATATCATTAAATTGAAGTTAGTGGTTTACGTTTAATGGCATTTGAACTGAGCGCTTCCGTAAGTATCTTAAAGCACAGAAGGCACGTTAGTATGTCGTTCATGGCGTTGAGAATACCCAAGATGCTATGCGTTGATAAGAACATGTACATGCAAGGCGAAACACAGATACTCAGTAATGCTAATTCTACTGTTAACACTAATTAAACCTGTTTACAAGCTAATAAAAATTGAATTAAACATGAAATAAATGAATATTCATGGAAATTTCTCACACTAACTCGTATTCCAAACTAACTATAGCTTGTACAGTATGGCCCCCCTGATGGTATGTGGTATGTGGCTACCGTCACAGACTATCTTAGCCGTTAGCTTGTGTGCTTAATCATTAACATAAAAAAGTCAATGTGTTAATCCAGGATATAAGCTATCCGGATACAAAATTTTATCCAATCCATTGAGAGTGCTTAAACATGAACATCGTGTTCGTATGTTTGTTAACATACGAACACTTTTTACATACAAACTTTCTCGCCTTTATAATATTATGGTGATTGGAGTTTGAAGAGAAACAGCTGCTTAATTTTTGAGCTGCGCCAAGCGGTCGCCGCAATTTAAATTATGAAATTAAAACGTCCTCGGACGAGAACGCTTTGTGGCATATTAAATTAGTGAGCCAAGTGTCCACTTCGGCAAACTTTGATTCGATGATATAAAACAAGCTTTTGAGCCGTGTACGTACACGTTGTGAGCACGTTTTGCAGCTGTTCACGTAACTAATATTATGGAACTTTGTTCGAGTGTAACACAATGTTTAAGTTATTTTCGTTTGAAAATTAATAATTGTTTGCAAAGTTTATTATATCAAATTGGTACCGTTTAAATGTCAATATTGAATTTCATTTCGACCCTTATCATTTTAAGTGGAGTTTACAGTTTTTAAAATTTAAAAGGATATGCTTTCAGATTGATCCCATATTTTTTATTAAAATCGGATCGATTGTTAAATTAAAATAACTGGCATATGTCATCTAAACGATATTGCTTATTTTGCTTTCCTGGGACTTTATTCTTCGCCCGTTGTATTTTTTCAAATAATGGGTACGAGGTAAAGGTTGAAAGTATTTGATTCGGGTTTTCGGTATTTTTTATTTGTCATTGTTACATGTTCCTTTCATACGCTGAGAATTAACTCGCTGTGTTAAATTTTGATATAATAAGCCTGAATCAAGTCGTACGATTAACTTTGCATCGGAGTATTGCTGCAACTGACACTAACATCGCTTCTGTTGTTACATAATTATATTATGCAAGCCATGGACAGTGAAAAATTTCATTTCTTTAAGTAGTGTATGTTTTAAAAATGAAGTTTTTCACTGTTACTTACGTTTTGAAAGGGTAAAACTCATTGGTTCACATTTTTTGGATTTGAACCATCGACCTTCGGAATGATAGTCGGTGTCTGTACTCGTGAGCCACAAAGCTCGCATTTTAATCGCACATCGTATTATTCCAATTCTAGAGGACAATAAACCTGAATTTCTACCTAAAGTTGTTCACTTATTTGAACAGTTATTGATAATTAATTTATGTCTAGAACGTCTTAAAAGATTACGAAGCCATTAAAACTTAATCAAGAGTATATTTTGAAATTTTAATTTGAATTCGGCTATTACAAGGTTTTTTGACATGTCTTGTTGCGTTTCTCTCATTAAGATGATTTCAAAATCGAACCGGCCAGCTTTTTGCAATATATCCGTCACTTATTTTACGCTCGTAAGGATGGAATTTCTTGTTTTCTTGATTTGTATGGAATCTTTCAGAACTGTAATTACTTTAAACGAGCAATTCTTGTATATTTATTTCGTGAATCTCTCTCGTGAATCTCGTGAATATGCGTTTTCACAAGAAATATAATTATACAGGTTATAAACTTAAACAGCAAAACCCTATCTAAACACAAAATTTCATCCAAATCGTTGGAGCCTTTCCGAGATCCGTGAATTAAATAAATATACAAGAATTGCTCGTTTAAAGTAATAAGAGTTTTGGAAAACAGACGTGCTATAGAATGAGTTATTATTATCATATACATTATGGTTTTATTATATCCTGACGAAGCCTCTTTACAACTGAAATTATCTCTAGTAGAAATAGTAAGTGGTTTTAATTACTGACGTAGCCCACACTTAATCTATTTATAGCCTTATTCACGGTATCTTGTCTGTTTCTAGAGTATTACAGTGTACCAAATTGTTGAAAATAAATTAAATTAAACATTTTACTATGCTGGCTTTCGCGTCTCGTTTACATGGTGCTAAGATACAATAGTTGATTGGAATTGGAATAAAGTGAATCTTCAAAATATCTCCAATGTACTAAATCGGATCTGTTACAGTTTTATTATAAGTATAGATAGATGGATAGATAAGTAACTCGAACAAACCAACTTCAATAGTTTTATGTCCCATTTTTGCTCCATATAATTTATATCCAAGGACATCCAAATCGTTTCACAATCAGCGAAATAACGAATATATAAAAAAAAAAACATTATATATATTAAGAAGAGAAGATTTCATCCAAATCGTTAGAGCCGCTTTTGAGATACGCAAAATAAATAAATAAATATGGTATACAAGAATTGCTTGTTCAAAGTAATAATATAAATAAATAAACTAACATTATTATTATCAAGTTTATTTCATTCTCAAGTTACTCAAGTAACCTTCTTAACAAAATCGTCCCTGAAAAAGCCTGCAATGTATTGCCGTTCTTTGTCTAAAAAACATTTTATTCTTTCGTTTTGAAAAGCTTACTTTCTATAATTCAGTACTAATGGATTGAAGTCGAGTAAAAAGCTAAAGATTACAATGGATTGTTCGCTTGAAATAACGATTATTATAATGGTTTAGACAAAAAATGGTCTAGGCGGGCTGCGTATCACCTGAATGATCTCAAGCACTCCTAATAGACCTATAAAAATGAATTGCTATTCAGATATTGCATGGCCAGTCTTTGATATATATTTTAATCTAACTAAAGCGACGGATCGAGCTGCCGGCCCACCTGATGTTAAGTGGTAAGCGCCGCACATAAACAACAACAATGTGATTGAGGTTTTCGCCTAACTACTGAACTACTGAAGTCACATCGCATTGCGCCTATCATTCTGAGACGGGGATGTAACACCTCAGGTTTTTTTTAATTGGCTATACCAAGCGTTTGGCCGCCATCTCACCTGATGGGAAGTGAAGATGCGGCCGACGATGGAGCACGCTTATCTAGGAGTAACCTATTCACTCTACTCTTGAAGACTCCACAGGGAACACAGACTCAGGCAATTAGTAGGCAGAATTAGTCCTTGTAATTTGACCGGCATCCTAACCCTTCCACCGGATTACCAACGCGAGAGTACCACTGCTTAATGGCGAGTTAGAAGAGTATACTAGTACCATTAAGTCAAATTTAACTTTGTTAATTAGTAAAATAAACTGGGTAAGTGCGATTTGATCTCGCAAACCGAGGGTTCAGTACCATAGATCGTGTTCTATTTTTTAGTAATTTCACTGACCCCTTTTTTGTAAATTAATATTTTGTATAATTTCAGCGCGCTGAGGTATTCAGCACTTTTTAACCAACGTGTACTAAATCGTAATAATGTATAATAATTAAGATAATGCTAATTCGATGATTGATTTTTTGATTGTAATCTCATTCAATCAAAAAAGTTTTCGACTTATCATCGCCAATGCAAAATCCAGGTATGCCAACATTTCCCTTATTAAACTTTTCCTACAGATCGGTTCGTTTCATCTGTAAAGTTGGTCATACTCTACATTCCTGGGTCCTGAAATGAGAATCTGCAAACTTTTCTAATATTCCAATAAGACCCATTCACAGCGTGTCTTAGAATTACTAGTTTAATAAGCGCTGCCTATTACAGTATTGTTACCTGTAAGTATCTTCTGGATTTCAAAAATATAATGATTTTTTGTATATTCGTTCGTTTAGTAGCAGTAGTATGCCAAGTTCGTCCGGAGAGGTACTGCCACCACACCTGAAATCTGCCGCCAAGCAGTAGTGGTTGCATTACTGTGTTCCGGTGGAAGGGTGTGGGTGCCGGTGAAATCACATGCGCATGAGACGTAGCATCCCCGTCTCGGGTGATGGACGCAGCAGGATGAATGCGACTGAGTAAAGATTTGGATCTCATACTGAGTCGCACGCGTTACTGTTGTCATGGGTGAGGGTCACCACTTACTATATAAATTTTATGAAAATACCCCCTGAGGGCGAAAATATAAGATTGAATTGAAGTTGATTTATTCGAGTTACTTATTATTTATGAAACTTTTTTGCCACTTAGATCTTTTAACAAGGCACTTATCTGTTTTATTTATTCAAATGTTGCTTATCAAACCAGATAATGCAGCATATATTATGAAAATACCCAGACCAGTGAGTTATGCTTTTAAGATTTTAAGATAATATTTTTTAATGCTAAAAAGATTGTCAAAAAGCCACACCGTAAATAAGAGTTTTCTACATCTAATAATCTGCCACCAAGCACTCGCATTGCTATGTTCCGATGGAAGGGTATGAGTGCCGGTGAAAACCCCGTCTCGCGTGACGGGCGCAATAGGGTGCAACTTGGTTCTTCTCATACTTCAGCCAGGGGACCTAAGTCGTATTGGTGTTGTCATGGACGGAGGTAAACACTTAACATCAGGTTCGAACCAGAGACTCTCATGCAGGTATGCTATTACCAACTTAGCTACAGAACTGTATCACTCAACAATGAAACTTTCTCATCAAACAACTGATCTTTTCGAATAAGATAAAAACTTCGTTAAAAATAAACGGTTCATTTAACTTTTTTCACGAAACAGTTTTAAATCGCGCCCAATTTAAATCACGGACTTTATCCGATTTCTTGAGCGACCTGTAGAAAACAGAATAAAAAGACTGATAGGATATTACAGATAATTAAAATTGGATCGCTTTTTGTGGATCTGGGATTTGAATCTTTGGACTATCGATGTCTAACCCGATTCTGAAATATATCGATATTTCACCTTTTTGTGAGTTGTCGTGTTGTTATTTTTTAGATCTCCAATATCGTTTGGACGTCAAAATATTGATATTTAATTGTGCATTAAACACACTCATGCACATATAACGTGTCATAGTGGATGAAGGCTACAGAGTCTAGTATTGGAGCAGCAGAAGCGTTACCTGATGACAAACATCAGAAGGAAGCTCGTTCTACTGTGTTATTTTTTCTTATCTATTCTATTCGATCGTGGTTATAATCCTTATACACAAGACGTAATTACAAATAACTAACAACTTTCAATCTACAACCTCCAGGAATTCATGAAAATCAATCGATTTTGTATCGAATCGTGTAACTATTAATTCGTATACGTTCAACCACTTAATTCAATTTCAATTCCACTATAGTCTTACCCTCACAAAGGTACGTGTAGTTGGGTACCATAATTTAGTTCCTTTGAAATGAAGACATTTGTGACCTCGATGTTATTGTGAGAAAGTCGATTCAATGCGACCCAACTTTAGGTAATAATAAGCTGTAACAAACTGAGTGGTGGCAAATAAGAACAGACGCCGATTTTCAAAGTCGTTGGTTCAAATCCCAGCGACTGGAATTTTTAGCATGAAAAATTAGATGTGCGATATTACGCGCCCAAACGCGTAATATCGCATGATGGAAAACGTTCAAAGTCAATTTTTTTTTATGAATTGTCTGTTTGTAATGTCGTTATAACAGCTGTCTAAATTCATTCGATATTATATACGGAACTCATAAGGAAGACCAATATTTATTTTTTGTCTCTGAAACGACAGTATCGATTTTGACGCGGTTTTCACTGGCAGGTAGCTAATGTTATACGGAGTAACTAAGGCTACTTTTACTTTAGACAAAGAATAAAGATTTAGGGTTCCGCTCAAACAAATTGTTAAATTTTACATGGACGGGTAGGGGGCTTGTCCCGGTAGTGGGAACATAAATTTAGACTGTACCAACTAAAACCTTTGAAATCGTAGTTTGACGTATGAACATAACTTTAGACTGTAGCAACAATAACCTTTGAAATCGTAGTTTTACGCATTTTTTTATCGAATAATAATTAGTACGTCTTTAGTTTTAAAAATTATTATTCGTATCTAACATCGAAACAAAAGTGCTTTAGAACTGAATTGTACCGAAACACGTTTGAAAAGCTGTCACGATGAAAACGCTTTTAGCACAAAGCAATTATTTAACAAACAAATTTTTGACGTGGAAACTTTCTGTTTTGTGCAGATATTTTCGTGTGAAAGTTTTCTTCTGAAAGTGTTTGACCTGACAATTTCTGGAAAGTACGGCACGCTACAAAATACGGATTTCCAGAGTATTAATATGGAGTCAGATGGAAATCGAAGTATTACTAATTTCTACAACACTACTCACAAATTTATTGAATGACAGGCATATTTTCTACTTTCCAATTTCGAAGACTTCTTTTTAATTTGATGGGTGTAGCATCGTCCCATAGAAATTTGCAGTTAAACATTTAAAACGTACGCATTACGGTAGAAGTTTATCGGTGGCGGTTAAAATACATGCGCATGAAACGATATACCCCGTCTCAGATTGACGGGCACACAATGCGATGCGACTTTGTACAAACATTTTATGACGAAAATGAATGATCTGGTAATTTGGTTTCATTGTTACAATATGTTTAGTTTGGGGCTAGATGGCGCGGTGTAAAATGTCAATGAATATTTATTAATCTATGTCGCTATTGACAATTTTACTGATAGAAATAGTAGGAGCTAAGAAAACTGTACCCACTTAGTACCGAGGCAACCGTCAGACTAATTAGAGGGCAACTGTAATGGATGCCAGCAAGAAGATAATTATGCATAACGCAGACCCTAACTCTCTTCAAACACCCATTAACATTGAAATTATTCATGCCTCGCAACATGCTACGTATGGTCGCACAAAGACATACTGAAGATTTGGCAATTAGTTGAAGGAATTAGTTGGATAGCACGTTTGCGCACTATGATCTTGAATATTAAATAAGTCATGCTAATATTATAGACGCGAAACTTTTTCGATAAAATACTAACAAAGTATTTTTTCGTAAGTATTAATACACAGCTACAGAACAAAAATCAATGGTCGTTATACAAATTCTTGACCTAAGCAGGAATCGAACCCACGCACACAGCACAGGTAGCAGAGCTACTACCAACTGAGCAGTGAGGCTAATATTTGAAACAACGAGGTGAGCTCACCACTTGTCAATCGAACCCACGCACACAGCACAGGTAGCAGAGCTACTACCAACTGAGCAGTGAGGCTAATATTTGAAACAACGAGGTGAGCTCACCACTTGTCAATCGAACCCACGCACACAGCACAGGTAGCAGAGCTACTACCAACTGAGCAGTGAGGCTAATATTTGAAACAACGAGGTGAGCTCACCACTTGTCAATCGAACCCACGCACACAGCACAGGTAGCAGAGCTACTACCAACTGAGCAGTGAGGCTAATATTTGAAACAACGAGGTGAGCTCACCACTTGTCAATCGAACCCACGCACACAGCACAGGTAGCAGAGCTACTACCAACTGAGCAGTGAGGCTAATATTTGAAACAACGAGGTGAGCTCACCACTTGTCAATCGAACCCACGCACACAGCACAGGTAGCAGAGCTACTACCAACTGAGCAGTGAGGCTAATATTTGAAACAACGAGGTGAGCTCACCACTTGTCAATCGAACCCACGCACACAGCACAGGTAGCAGAGCTACTACCAACTGAGCAGTGAGGCTAATATTTGAAACAACGAGGTGAGCTCACCACTTGTCAATCGAACCCACGCACACAGCACAGGTAGCAGAGCTACTACCAACTGAGCAGTGAGGCTAATATTTGAAACAACGAGGTGAGCTCACCACTTGTCAATCGAACCCACGCACACATCACAGGTAGCAGAGCTACTACCAACTGAGCAGTGAGGTTAATATTTGAAACAACGAGGTGAGCTCACCACTTGTCAATCGAACCCACGCACACAGCACAGGTAGCAGAGCTACTACCAACTGAGCAGTGAGGCTAATATTTGAAACAACGAGGTGAGCTCACCACTTGTCAATCGAACCCACGCACACAGCACAGGTAGCAGAGCTACTACCAACTGAGCAGTGAGGCTAATATTTGAAACAACGAGGTGAGCTCACCACTTGTCAATCGAACCCACGCACACAGCACAGGTAGCAGAGCTACTACCAACTGAGCAGTGAGGCTAATATTTGAAACAACGAGGTGAGCTCACCACTTGTCAATCGAACCCACGCACACAGCACAGGTAGCAGAGCTACTACCAACTGAGCAGTGAGGCTAATATTTGAAACAACGAGGTGAGCTCACCACTTGTCAATCGAACCCACGCACACAGCACAGGTAGCAGAGCTACTACCAACTGAGCAGTGAGGCTAATATTTGAAACAACGAGGTGAGCTCACCACTTGTCAATCGAACCCACGCACACAGCACAGGTAGCAGAGCTACTACCAACTGAGCAGTGAGGCTAATATTTGAAACAACGAGGTGAGCTCACCACTTGTCAATCGAACCCACGCACACAGCACAGGTAGCAGAGCTACTACCAACTGAGCAGTGAGGCTAATATTTGAAACAACGAGGTGAGCTCACCACTTGTCAATCGAACCCACGCACACAGCACAGGTAGCAGAGTTACTACCAACTAAACAGTGAGGCTAATATTTGAAACAATGAGGATAGCTCACCACTTGTCACCCACCATAGTATAACTCACAAAATGGTATGTAGTTCTTCAAAGCCTAAGATAGAAATATGAAACTATGCAATATTTACTCTTTGAAGACAAAGGTACTACAAAGGTCATTGTCAAGGTCACAAGCTGAAATTTTTAGTACTGGTATTCGAAAGACTGGAGTAATACAGAGAAGTATAATATTATTTTAGAGTTTCCGTCACCATAGGGTAAATTCAACCCTTTAACTAAGTCTACAAATCAAATAACTATGTCTCTGTATTCTTTGAATGAATTCAAAAGGGTTGTAACTTGACCATAAAACGTATGGAGCTTGAAATTTTCACAGAATTTCTGTCATAATATCGAAATTTAAAAAATATGAAATCACACTCAGTGATACGGACGAACTTTGGTCTGCGACGATTTCTTTTTATTATTAAAGACGACGAGTCCGCAGCATAATTTGTAGTAGCCTTGCCTTCGAAGTGAGGGGTCCCGAGTTCGATTCCCGGCCAGGACACACTTTGCGTATTCAGCATTAAATTTGTTCTCTGGTCTTGGCTTTTGTATTGTGTTACTGAGTTTTTTGGTGCCATCTACGACACATGAATTCCTAGTTCGATATTAGTGTTTTTTTTATAGAATTGAACCTGTTGCTATGCACGATTACTTTTTAATTAAATTAAATTGATTGTTTATTCACTTCAATACAAATGATTTCATACCTTATGTGTAAGTTTCGTGTGTGTAAGTAGCGATTTATCGTAATTTAGCTCCCGTGGTAGATTAAACTCGCACTTTTTGAGACGAGTTCTGTGTTCTGAGTTCTGTGTATTGTAAACAACGGAGGCTATGGAAGTTAGATAAACACGACCATAGTGATGGTTACTGCTGAAGCCGTTACGTCCCCTCCATGAGCTTTTAGAATTAATTGCCTACGATAAGTACTGAATCTATGTGATACTTGAATTTAATATCCGGTTCAAATACTAAAGCGGTGGGTTTATGAGCTATAGCCTTTAAGTTAGTAGTTGAAGCTATTTCTTCATTCGTAAGAGGCCAACACTGGCGTCGGAGTTTTCAAGCCTTGTCGGAGTCTTTCGTACGATTATGTTGCCAATTATTTTCTACAAACGGCTGCGTTGGTTATTGGGAAGTAGCTTTAGAGGGGTCCCAGATTCGATTGCCTTTGTATGATGAGCGTAAATTTTTTTCTCTGCCAGAGGGTGAACCTAGCAGGGGTATCAGTGTGTAAACGTCACGTAAGATACTATTGTCAATACCTATCGACTAGTATAGCAGGCATCTTAACGTGCCTTTGGAAGCACGGTTACTTATCCATACACCGAATAAGGAAGACTTGCTTAACTCAAATGATGTGAATATCTTAACAAGTTACTCCAGAAGCACTTCGTTTTTAGTGTTATCAATTATTCCAAGATATATCTTTAATTTTGTTCATAGCTTTAAACTTGAAATTATGTTGGACCCGCCTATACCAAAAATATATCTATGCCCTCAAATTTTGTGCTAAACTACAAATTAATAAGTAGTTTATATTTAAAAGTTGTCCTAGGAACATAATTCTTAATATTCTATTTTCTTGTCCATGTTGTTTTTGCGCACTGCCGATAATTAATTATTCCACTATACAAAAGGTTAGCTGGTAAATAATGCTCTATAGCATTAAGTTCGCCTTTGTACATCGACATTTGTGAATAATTTTCTTATCGCATCGGCCCACCTGATGTTAATTGGTTACCGCTACCCATAAATAACAAAAATCAGACTCACGTCTTCCTACACCAAATTTTAGAAGACCCAAGTCGCATCGGTTTGCACCCGTCATTCTGAGACGGGGATGGTACGACTCAAATGCCTGCAATTTTTATATTTTACTAGCTGCGTGTTTTTTTCTTTGCCCGTTGTCTACCGATTATAATGTTTCCTTATTTAAATTGTAGGAGGGTAGGTTTTTATTATTTTAAAAAAGAAATATCCTACGTAACTAAGAGCGAGAATGTAATAAACTTGATTATTATTCAATTTTAAATCAGTTGTTTGTTTTTTATTCTCGTCACCGGCTGCGTTCAGTTTTAGCTTTAGTGCCTATATATTTTTACGGTAAGCATGCCTTATCTGTTCCGATCACCTGCAGTAACTTTAGAACGAGGTGAGCCTGAACGATGCCACAATATGTTGTGGTTATGACCCCTGTGCATCCCAAAATATACAGATTAAAGGTAGTTATGAATAATATTTGTTAATAAAATTTAAATAATGGTAAAATAACAGGCGCATGAGACGTGCCATCCCCGACTAGGGTGACCGTCTAGAGTGATGGACGCAGCACAAAAAAACTCAGTCTAAGACCTAAGTCACAACAACTGGATTGACGTTGTTGTCCCAGATTGATTTGAAAATTTTATGCGGGCTTTTGGTGAGAGCGGACGGCCCTCAACTTGCTTAAAACTACATTTTAATCATCAAACTAAGAGCACCACTTACGAGTAGGCACTCGTTTAGGCTCGCTGTTATTAATCGGATACAGTCGGTGTTTACAAATAAGCGGTTCGACTTTATGTATAGTCATAGTAGCTCAGAGAGGATGATGTTCTCTGTCGTATCATAGAGTTATACAACTATATTACCACTCCAAAGGTTAGGGTGAATGGGGTAACTCAGAGAAATTAGTTTAGACTAGGTACCTCAGTGACTACATTCTGAGTTTAGTATTAGTGATGGGATAAAATAGGTAAACACTTCGAAATATGTTTTAGTTCTTCTTTGCTGTCACATAAATAAATAAATCCATTTTAATAAAAGTAAAAATATATGTGTTATGTACTGAAATCATGGCATTCATTTTAAGATAAAAATGTAGTCTAGGCTGTGCCCTGCTGACGCCCGTTACGCCCACGTTGTATCTTAGAATACGAGAGATATTCTGAGTAAGCTGAAAATACATTCTATTCTATTCAAGTTGAAGTCAATGGCCTATTACTGGTTGCACGATGGACGAGTATATTGAGCCTTAAACTGTGGCTTGAACTAGGTGTTAAGTACGGCACGGATGAATGTTCGTGCCGGCAGCCTCTAGCACTTCGCTGTGAGAAGGAACACCAAGTGATTTAGTCGTTTCGAGTCAGACATAACCCTTCTACAATCCTTGGAGGGATGGAAAATGTGAGGATAAATATCAAGTGGTAATACTGTCAATGTGATTGCAATTATAAAACAATGCGTTGGTTCGCTATAGCAAGTTATGTGGCACGCGGCGTAGCACAAAGCACCAAATAAAGCTATCTTGAAAATAACTTTACCATTCTACAAATAGGTGCAACCCTATTCTGCATTACTGGGAACATAGTCAGGAAATATAGGGGAAGAGCGAAGCAACGTCCACACAATTTGGCTTGTTCATTAATTTTCCTCAGTGGCATTTACAATGGACTGAGATGTTCCGCCGACTTTATGTCTTGTCTTATAAATTATATCATTCATTTCATAGTAAACCCTTTAGCACTTTGTTTTGTTCATTCAGTTCTTGTTTAATAAACAAGTGCATAGAATTAATGAAAAACCAACATGAAGTTACTCCAGAAATGTACAAAAGTACAAATAATCTTCAATGGGGCTAATTTGGAGAATTAATAGAAAATATTGTCATCCAAATTGGTTCACATTTAGCGCAAAGATCACAGTACAAACATAAAACGAAAAAACATGCAGTTGTATAGAAAAACTCCTTTTTTTATCTGATTGAGTGACGAAACCATCTGAGGGCCCACCTGATGGCCCTCGCCCATGACAACAGTAATGCGTGCGACTCAGTATGAGATCCAAATCTTTACTGAGTCGCATTCATCCTGCTGCGTCAATCACCCGAGACGGGGATGATACGTCTCATGCACATGTGATTTCACCGGCAGCCACACCCACCGGAACACAATAATGCAACCACTACTGCTTGGCGGTAGATTCCAGATGTGGTGGCAGTACCTCTCCGGACGAAATTGGCACAAGTTCTACTGCTACTTTTGGTTGCTCCTTTAGCACCAACCAGGGGGTACGTGTAGGGAATCATAGGGTACACACCTACGGACGCGAGAAACTGGACCCCTCAAATTCAGTCAGTTAAATGTACAAGTCAGTTAAATGTACTAATGCTATTGGAGTACAAATAAGATTCCGCCGTTTTATTGTACAATAGATGGCGCGGCACGGAGTTTCGGTTAGCTTTCGCAGATGATAACCGGCTTAAAAAATAGTTTGGACATTCAAGAACAACATAACCTATTAATATCATTGATTTTATATTGGTAAAATATAATTTTTATAAGTTGAAAATGTCAAAATTTGAGCCAAGTAAGCGTCATTTGCGGGAAATATTAGTTTACTTCTTTAATTTAAAGAAATCTGCTGCTGAGGCGCATCGATTGCTCGTAGAAGCATATGGTGAGGTTGCTTTGAGTGAGAGAACGTGTCGAGAGTGGTTTCAAAAGTTTAAAAATGGTGATTTAAAAATGGTGATTTCGACGTAATATATTTTGCGACTCCCCCATTCGGCTCAAAATGCTACCCAGAAGAATACTGGGCAACCAACTCTCCGAAGAAAATAATCCTGAGGCGTTGGATGCATCTGATTCCATCCACCATCTTTACGGACACTTCTGCTCGAGCCCGGTTTAGGCTAAAAAATATTATATTATTTGTTCAAAATAAAATTTTCCCATCAAAACTACAAGATCCAACTGAAAGTCATGTCTTTTATTACAAAAGTTAAACCACTTACAATAAAAGTTCACTCACTTATTAAAAGTCTGAATTTGCTGGTTGGAGCGACGCCAAACACTTACCTGTGAAAGAAGCAAATATTTGTTCAGTTAGTAAGTAATAGGTGTGTGAATATGACTCCGCCCCTTTTTGTCAAAATAAAACACATTTGTTCGCTTACAAAATTAAAAAAAAAAATATTGAAAGTATGCTCCATCTGCAGCTACAACCTTCGCCCATCGTTCAGGTAGTTTTCGTATTCCTTGCTGGAAGAAGTCCTGGTCTTTTGAGCTTATCCAGTTGTCAATCCAAATTTTGATACTTTCACATGAAGTAAACTTTTCTCCAGTAAGGTCTGTCTGCATCGTCCGGAATAGGTGGTAATCCGAAGGAGCTATGTCTGGTGAATATGGCGGGTGGGGTAACACTTCCCAGTCCTGTCCCTCTAAATATCTTTTTACGACTTCTGCGGTATGCGGTTTGGCATTGTCATGCTGAAGAACTAATTTGTTATGTCTATTCACCCATTCTGGTCGTTTTTCTTCTATGGCTCGCTTCAAACGCATTAGTTGTCGTCGGTAAACTTCTCCATTAATAGTTTCAGAGGGTTTGAGCAACTCATAATATACAATACCTTTCTGATCCCACCAAATACAGAGCATGACCTTGGCACAGTGAATATTTATTTTTGGCTGTGATGGGCCTGGTTCGCCTGGTTTCACCCAAGCTTTTTTGCGTTTAGGATTTTCGTAGTGTATCCATTTTTCGTCTCCTGTGACTATCCGATGCAAAAATCCTTTTCTTTGCTGTCTTTGAAGCAGCATTTCACAAATGGTTTTCCGACGTTCCATGTCTCTTTCTTTTAAATCATGTGGAACCCAGTAACCGGCTTTTTGAATCATTCCCATCATTTGTAAACGCTTTGCAACAGTTGAACGATCAACATTTAATGCTGCAGCTAATTCTGATTGAGTTTGGCAAGAATCTTCCGCCAATAATGCTTCCAATTCAGCATCTTCAAATTTTTTTGGTGGTTTTCCATGTTCTTTATCCTCAGTACTAAAATCGTTATTTTGAAATCGTCGAAACCATTCCTTGCAAGTTGTATTAGACGGAGCATGCTCACCATAAATCTCCACAAGCAAACGATAAGTTTCCGCTGCAGTTTTCTTCGCAATAAAATAATGTAATAACACTTCCCGCAAATGACGTTTATTTGGAATAAAAACCGACATTTTCGAAAAGGTGAAAACAATTGTTGCTTACACTTCAACCAAATATCATAAAATGCGTTAGATAGCTGACATTCAGTACTATCGAATACAAGTATGGTCATTTATTAGTACACGTAAACAATACTAAAAACGACATCTGTTGAGAAAGGGCGGAGTCATATTCACACACCCAATAAATAGTTCAGGTATTATGTGCCCAAATATGAAATTTGCGTTTCCTATTTCAATTCATATGTTCAGTTAAAGTTTTCAAACAAAAATTTTTTACGGCTTGTGGATATTATAACTGTGGGTAGTAAAGGTAAGAAATAAAAAGCAAGTTTAGTTTAGAAGATCAACTGGTGAACTTGAGTAATGAAGAACAAACTTCGTGGTGAGCATGAAGTTTGTTCTCGGGTCTCATGCGTTATTTTTTTGTGTTACTTCCATGCCACTGTCGATCAGGGAATTCTTACTCAAGGATTTCATTGAGCATTTTAAGCGTTAAGAGATTACGATAAATGTGACACATCTAAGTGCCACATCTATCGCAATCTCTTTTTCTTAACGCAGAGCCACCAACTGTGGTATGAGGCCAGTCAATTCTTTGAACAAGTCTTCCAACGTAACATTATGTTTATTATTATACAGAATGAATACTTTATTAAGCACCTCATTAAAATTGGTGGATAATGATCCACGTCCAATACTCATTATACCAGGAAAACATATTATTAAATCCTGAAAAGCCATGCATGAAAATAAACCGTGTGTAAAATAGAAGCTTAAAACATTTTAAAATCATATTTTGTACATCATTAATGAAAAATAACCTTATTTGCTTATTGAATTAATATATCTCCGTTTCATTAATATATTTACATACATTTAGGCCATAAAAGCCATAAAAAGACTACATTTAATATTGTGGGTTGCGAGTGTGGTGAGAACATAGACATGACTAGTGGCTCACAACTTTCATCGTATCCCCACGAACAACTCGGCTAAGAACTTTCTTTCCTAAGGACTACTAAGAAATGATAATACTGGCTGAGTTGTTCTTGGAGAAAGGTTTGCTTTAGTAATAATAATGCAAGCATTAATAGATAAATCATCAACAAAAAAAATATTTCCCTGACGTTAATTATGTGATGAACTAGTTCTTTTATTGAGATCTACGTGATGTTAAGTGATTACCTCCGCCCAGTATGCAAGTACGAGAAGACTCAAGTTGCATCCCGTTGCTATGTAACGTCTTATGTGTCTGTGATTTACCGTAGCAGCAATGGTGCACCACTGCTTGGCGACAGATTACCAGGTAAGGAAGCGAACTTACCACAAGTTCTTATGATTTTTTGTTAGTCTTTTAGCCCCAGGAGGCATGTGTGGGGTCTCAAAGGATTACTCACAAGTGGACGGGAGTTACTGACCGCCCTCATAAAAGCTTATAAGTTCCGACTCATTTTTTTAAATATTTTTTTGTCAGCTTTCGTTTAACCGCTATATCACCTGATGGTAAGTGATGATGCAGTCGAAGATAAATACTTATTTGAAGAAAATTAAATAAATCTTTATCCATTTTAAACTATATAATTCAGTAAATTGATAGGTAAACAACTACCAGCTTTAAACCCATGATTTACAGTAACGTTACGTAATAGTAACGTTTTCATAATAAAACCGAAAATCGGAAACCGAATTCTGGCAACAAAACCGCAATGACACTGATTGCTGTGTGTTTTAATTCTTGTTTCTGCACATCCGACTCGCAAAATAGAGTGCGAGCGAAACGTTTGGTTACTTTAAAAGCGATAACGGTTTAACGGTTATCAAAACTAAAATTGAGTTATCGCGCAGTTATTTTTCTATGATATAAAATAGAATAAGTTTTTTTGTGATTTATGATGAAACCTTGGTTGGATCTCTCACCTAATCTCTCGTGGCGAAGCTTGCCTAAACGTCCTTTAAACGTAATTGGAGTAATTGGATGGATGACCGCCTATTGCCATTTGAAATGAGCATTTTCATGCTTCGAATGGCAGGTTAAAAAGTCGGTTTCGGCTATTCTAGTCAATAAGCCCTATCAAAAGCTTATGGGTAGTTTGACACCAGAGTTGGCAACTCACACGAAAAAGACGCCATGTTAATTGATCGACGTTGGAAATGTTGAACCTAATTGAAAACGTTAATCGCCAATGGTTTAAATTCTAGAAAACACCTGTTTACTCTATATTGATAAAACCCCGGTGGTTATGTTCCGCATAAATAAATACCGGTTAAAAGTTACTTTTCTTGTTTACATTTCATCAGCCAATCCTTTTAATGTACTAATAGATTACTATAGCAACATTGTTATCTGTCAGGGTGCATACATTGTTATGTATCATCATTGATATGTTTATCAATGATGATAATGGTTATTTAACTCTAGTCACCTGTTTGTTGATTATAGGGTTTGGCTTTAAGTGTTCGAGTGGCATGCATAGTCATAGTAATCTCGTTTAGACCATAACTGAATTAGCCATTGTTTGTACAGTTGGTAGAGTGACACAAAGTAAACAGATACAGAGGGACGGCCATGAACCGGAATACACGCACACACACACCAATGAATGATCTCGTGCTACTGAGTCAATCTTAGATCACATACTACTGAAATGATGAGACGAGCTGAATGCTTGATTTTGAATGGTTTTTTACCGCCTCCATACCTGTTAATTTGCCAATCAGTGGTGCACTCGTATTGTTCTGGTGAAAACCAATTAAATCACACGTGCATGAGACCTTACATCCCCTATCTCGGATGGTGGACGCAACAGGATGCGACTTGGGTCTTTTCATAATTTAGTAGGGGTAGGCCTGAGTCGTATATTTGTTGTTATTGGGCAGCGGTAACCACTTAACAGCAAGCCATCTGCTAGTCATCATCACTGCAAAAAAACTTTCTGTACGTATTTATTTTGTGATAGTGGTCACTGTAAGACCGTGGGTACACAATTAACCACTGCTTGGGTGTTTGTCGATCCAATGACCCTTCTCACACCTACATCAAAATTAGTCCTACAGCGAAATAGTTAAGCCTACCAAACAAGATTAATCTATTGCTTTGTGTAGGTATTGTTTTGAATTCGCTTATTGTTCATTCAGGAATTTCACGGGGCTTTGAAATACCTGAAGCACGATCTGGGTATTCAAATGATTTTGGACAAATTCTTCTATCAAAACTATGTATCATCAAATGTTTCTTTTAGGACCATAACAGAGAATAAATTTTATAAAACTTCGCTCCATCCCATTTTGTAACCCATGTAATGTATCTACCCAAAAGTTACGTCTCGTAAACATTTCTAATCGTCATTTAATCCTGATTGGTAAACTATTTATATATATATAAAAATAAGGTACAGACAATACAACACGTAATGCGCTGTATTATGGTCATTAGTTTACCGTAAATAAATATTGAGTTTTTAGTCAAGATCATTTTACATAAAATATCTGTTTTTTTCTATTATAATTTAGATCAAAGTGAACGAGAGTATTTCTTTATGCTGCTAAAGTGGCTTCCATCGTGGTGCTTCCGTCTCTCTGAGAAAGGGATATTCCGCTTCAAGGATTTCACCGGCACTCACACCCTTTCACCGGATCACGGCAATGCGAGCGCATGCTTGGCAGTGGATTCCCAGTACTTCTTCGGACGAACATGGCACAAGTTCTACTGCTACTTTATGTTTATCTCTTAAAACCATTCAGGAAGTATTTGTAAGGATTCAAAAAGTAATCATCCGTTGATTACTTTTTGAATCCGTTTTGAATCTCGAGCAACAGGAACGCCCCATGGAAGTGAATAAAATATGCCGAAAGATCACTAAATGAATTGGACTTAAGTGGAAAAATACTTTTTATGTAATATTACGATATTTCCGCGTCACTACTTTAAAGAAGTTCACGCTTAATTGCGGTGTATTCACGTGGATTAACGAATTGTCCGATACATTACAGTTAAGTTTATGTAATAGGTTGGTTTCCTCATTGTTGCTGGTGTAAATGTTCTGGACACACTGTTGCGATATTTATTTACTAGCTGTGCCCCGCGGTGTTACCCGCAGTTAGCTATAAGCTACCAAATTTCATACAACTCTGTTGAACCGTTTGAGCGTGAAGGTGATACAAAAATACACAAACACACACACACATACATACAAACTTTCACCTTTATAATATAAGTAAGATAAGATGATCAATAATATAACTTATCTTGTGCGAATTGGCTCATGGAACAGGTAAATATGTCAATCCTATCAGCTGTCAAATTGACCATACTTCCAACATCTTCCAACAGTTAGCCTCCACCGATGCCTCACGAACTCATCTGGTACATAGCATTTCCTTCAATATACCTGAATATACCTCTTAGTACTATCACTAAAGAAATGGGTACTGCTAATTGCCTTCTTGTGTCCAGTTTGTTGTATCCTACCATGCCAAGAATAAACAAGGTTGGATACATCAAAGGGTAGATTTGCCGTGGCCTTCGATGGATTATCTAATAGTAATCCATATATGTGTAATAAAAGAGTAGAGCAAACGAAACTGTATTTTTTACACGTGGCAACGGTCCCGGAAGAGTATCTCGAAGCTTTTCCTAGAAAAAATGGATAGAAAGTCACAAAGTATTCCTATCCATTTTTTCTGCGTAAATAATCGGGATTCATGGGAAAACTATTCAAAGGATATTGACAAAAAAGAAATAACCAACGCAAAATGTACTTATCTCAGTTGGTAGTAGGTCTACCTTCTGCCTTCTGGCCTTAAAGTATGTTTAAATAGCTAATTCTGCGTAAATAATCGGGATTCATGCGAAAACTATTCAAAGGATATTGACAAAAAAGAAATAACCAACGCAAAATGTACTTATCTCAGTTGGTAGTAGGTCTACCTTCTGCCTTCTGGCCTTAAAGTATGTTTAAATAGCTTCATTGCATTCAAAGTTGTTAAAAATATTATTTCCGTTTGAGAACAGGTATCGTAAATTCTTGATATGCTTTTCCGAACTTCTAAAAATAAACTTTAAAGCTATTTAGTTTATTACGATATTTTAATGGATACTCTTTACCTGAACTATAGTACATTCCACAAGAGTGAAATCGCACGGGTACAGTCAGTGAGCTTATAATGTCAACGAGTTTCAGTTTCAAAGAGTATTTGTGCAGAGTTCGTTCCACAACTACCTATACTTTAATCACAATTAGAACTATATTTAAGCTATTATAACTGAAGTCATGAAACTACAATATGGTATTGTAGTTTAATAACTTAGCCAGTATATAATGCGTTGTTTAATTATTATTCAATTTTATAGTTAATGAATATGCTAAATTGTTTCTTTTTTATGAGTATTCACACTAATATCTTTAGCATAGTTTTACCAAAAGCATCTTGAATTTCAGTTACACGTTTTTATCACTACACTATTTTTATATGATCAATGTGTCATCACCAATTCAATTCACTGACTGTGAATTGAACTGGTGATGACACATGACTTTACCTCTTTGTTAAAATCATTGGATCACGAAGACGTTATCTAGAGAGTATTTTTTTCTTACTCATATCTCATACTGCTGCGCTAGAATTCCCTGTCGCAGATGGGATGGACAAATGCAGAAACAAGACAAACACACAAAACCCAAGGAAAACTTCATACTCATAACATAAAGTGAGTTCCAACCAGGAATCAAACCCGGAACCTCTCGCTTCGAAGGCAGGGCTACTACGAACTAAGCCACGGAGTAAACAAATAATAAAAGTTTTAAAGCAGGACGAATGCTCCATTAGTTTAGTAGGATATTATTGATCAGTAATTCAATCAATACTCATTTATTGTCAGTCCATCAGTCAGTGTGCTATCAGGAAGGTCGTCTGTCCCGGGGTACAGACGCGCCATGATTGATGCATCTTTTATGGAGGTTCTACAAAGGAACTGATAATTAGAATCGGATAAGTTATTTATAGACTAGAACTAAGCTGGTAGCTAACAAACATTTGTTCCATGAAATTTGAACTTTCATTCGAAAATTCTGAGGTTATTATCACTTGAAAATTTCTTGAACGCCAAGGTTATTTAATGTCTCTAATGTTCCTAAGACATGGACACAGACCTACCCTCTCACTATCAATTATCGAGAGTAGGGTTTGATCTCGCACTGGAGCTCAATTCGGATTTGTAGATGTCACATATCTTCGAACTTTTGCTTCAAGGACGAGTCGGTTTCCTCACGATGTTTTCTTCACTATGTCGAGCACGTATTTTTGGTACATAAATGTTTCTAGTAAAAAACTCATTGGTGCACGTGTGGGTTTAAACCACATACCTTCAGATTGTAAGTCGAAGTCTGTACTCTTGGGCCACCAGGTACTCTCTATCTGTCTCAAACTTAATAAATAAGTGAAACATTAAAGCCGATGACCTTGAATTTCAAGAAATGTAAAGCTGTGTAAAGTTTCCATGAATACTATTATGTAATATATATTTTATTTAATATGTACTAGCCTCGCCTCGCTGTGTTACCCATGGTTGTCCATCCTAAGAGAACACTGCACTTTTTTGGGATCAAAATCCTACGTGTTAATCCAGGATATGTGTCTTGGCGTGTCGCAAACAGAAGAGTGGCACCCGATGCCAACACAGAGGGATCCGGAAACAAACAGCCAAAGTTCGCGGATGTCTTTTATAACGTTCCCGTTTTCCCGCCACTAAGCGGCAGAGGAGGACACCGTAGGGTTTTAGTGGGTCAAGTCCCACATAACCGCTCTGTCTCCCCGTGGCAGGGTGGAACGAGAGTGCATTACACCACAAAAAAAATGATATAGGCCTGGCAGCAAATTTCATTCAAATCCGTTGAGGCGCGTGTCAAGTTAACAATAACGTTGAAAAGCTAATATACGGGTATTAGCTTTTCAACGTAGGAGCTGCGAAGGCATTGAACCACGCACCAACAAAAGTAAGCTCAACGTTGAATTAAAATTGTTTGTTATCGCATATTATCCTTATAGCACACACGGCGTAATGGGCCGTGAATAAGGTGCTTAATCTGCAACAATCTATCGCTGCACAGACAGCAACAAAGGTCACCCATCCCTGAAGTGCCCTACTGACACTATGATTGATGATATTGCTAAAGGTGGTTGAGATGATGCGAGTAGATGAGGCCAGTTGCTTGAATGTAAATATGCGATTCTCAGTAAACGGTGTCCGTATTTAATTTTCTGATAGTCAGTTACTGGATAAAGTTGCGCACGGAAAAATCCAAGCATTGACTCCGAGTGGGCTTGGATAGACAGCAACTCGATTCAGTTACTGACTAAACCAAATCAAATTTGTTTACTGACTGAACTATCGAAGAGTTATTAGCTTAACTTAGTTTCATTATTATATAAAATTTTCAATAACTATATCTTTTAATATTTTATGGATTTTTTTTCATTTATTTTTGGATGAACGGTATACTAAGCGTACATTTTAATACTTTCAGCTTCTTAATATTACGCGTCCACCTTTTTAAAATGGATTCCGATATTAAGCGTTGAAAATGACACTTTTTTTTTTATTTAGACAGTAAGATCGCCTCTTGCCACGGCCTCCTATCAGCCATTATCTTTATTCATACAATACTGACTAAACCAACTCAATATCAACAAGTCCGAGTTTGGACTACAAATTAACTTTTCTTTCTACTGAAGTCCTAGTTTGGTCTTGGATAAACTCACTTTTCTTTCTACTGAGCGATTTATCGGAGTAAATGCTCAGATAGTCAGTAACTGGATTCACTTACTAACTAACCTAACTATCTCTATGTCAACAATACCGTTCACGGATTTGTCAACCGAATGGTTCACGCGTAGTGGATTTGTATGTGTTGTGAATAAAATAAACCCAGCTTGGCTCTAAGCTACGTCAAAGAAAGCCGAGAAAAACTTCTGCTCCCATCTCTTGGGGATCAATGGGGGTCTCAAGCAAATTGAATCAACTTCCGGATGGAAAAGTCACATACACAAGATTCGAAATACATTAATGGAATCGTACTGTATGCAGTCCAGACTTCTTGTTGGTACAATGAACAGTATATATAACCAAATACCAATGATATGAAAAACCAATCAAATAAACCGACCGAGTAAATGAAATTATTGAATACTTTCATTGTTTGATGTTGAATTTTTTAATTAAAAAAACAGCACTCAAGTTGGTTCGCCCGTTTAAGAGCTACGGTGTCACAGACAAACAGACAGACAGACATAGCGGTCAAACTTATAACACCTCTCTTTGTGAAACACCGAAAAACGTTTTATGGAAAGAGGAGCGATCGCCGAGCTGAGGCGGATTGAGCCGAGAAGCCACGAGCGGTGCGTCGCCACGGCGTGGCGACGTATCGCCATGACTCAGAACTACTCCCATGCTATGCCGAGATAAATATAAAATTAACTTAAGCATAGCAATTAAAAAACCACTAAGGTTTACAAAAAAAGCATGCTATCACGAGTCTTAAAAATGTTAAATATAAATTACTATGATATGCCTATACAAATTTATCATCTAAGAAGATCATCTAGGAATTTACATCTAAGAAGGGGTCTTCTCATATTTCGTAGGGAAGATAATAGTCGGTGTTGCTGTTGTTAATGAGTGGCAGTAACCATTTAACATCACATGACCCTCGTACCGTCGTACAAAAATTTAATTTTAATTTCGCTATTGCCAGAACTCACGAACTCGGGGTCTAGGTTAAGCAAATAAATCAGCAGAAACGAGTCCCTCGCTTTATCACTTCCAAACAAAAAGCACTGAAATATTACCCAAAATATTTATTTTATTTCAGACAGTTTTAATACGGAACAAATCCTGAGGGGAAGAGCCGTAGCAAGAATTTGATAGAAGCGAAACTTCCGAACGCTTTGAATTGCTGAGAAATAGAGAACAAATGTTATGAAGTCAGTTAATTCAGACAGTCACTTACTCGCCATTTATTCGTACGGTACATTTAGTAATAATCTTATTACTTTAAACTAGCAATTTTTTTTTATTTCGCGTGTCTCTGAATCTAATATAATATAATCATTTGGATGAAATTTTGTATTTAAAGAGGGTTTAGCTGTATAAGTTTACAATTGTACTACTTATCTGTAAAAAAGCAATTATTTACAAAAAATAAACAATAACGAACGTAAGTATAAATAAATATTTATAGCCCCAAACTAAGCATAGCTTGTACAGAGAACTAAATGAATGATAAAACACTTATATAGGACTTTTTTTACCTACATATTACATAAAACGCTCATACACAGAACAAACATTTATGTTTGCCACACAAATGCTTGTCCCGGGAATACTTCCTGATTTTTTTCTCAAGTGGTGGCGGAGATGGTGGTTGCAACTGGGAATAAACCGTCCTGAATAATATCCAACCCACCTACAGCGCAGAAGGCAGAGACCTCTGCGTTGTAGCTCGTGAACTGATGCAAGTATACCCAACAACAGCCAATCGCTTCTGCCGGTTCGTTATTCAGGAAATAGGTCCCAATAGATTGGTAATTAACAACGTCGCATCGGGCGCCCGAGTTACACGACATCACTGTGAAATGTTTGATATCAGTGGTAATTACTCAACTTGATTGCACTTTTGGTGGTAAATATATTGTTTTAAAATACACGCCTGTACTGAGCAATTCGTTTAAAGAGCAAATTATGATGTGTCTAAATGACAAATTTATCACTTAGTATTTAGTTGTATCGTCCAAATCGAGACGAAGTGTTTTATAATTTTGCTTACAAAATTATGATTAATTTTGCTTTTAATATTTTATGTACATTTTAACAATTATAAAAAACAATGTATGTATAAAACTTTGCGTAAATTTTAATACTTTCTGCGTCTTAGTAATGATTACTACTAGACGCATTACCTTTTTTGTATTTAATTCCATTATTATTCTTTATTGGATAGTAGTACTATTCTTTATTAGATAGTTCACTACGCCTTTCCGAAACATATTTCAACTTGTTAAAGAAATTTAACAACCTATGACGACTTATTACAGAACAGAACGCTTATTTAAACAAGACTTAATTTTGGCAAACTATACTACTCAAATATTACTCCTTTATTTCATTTCACCTTAACTCATTACTTTTTTTTATTCAGTTAACAACATAATAATTATAAGTATAAGTTCAGTTAATAACAGCCTCTTTCGCCGCGGTCTCTCACTGGCCTTTATTCTACAATATTATAATACTCGGCATTCGACCTCCTTGGTCCGCTCGCGCGTGACTCATTAGACAACTGTTCCGAATTCAAACTCATTGCTGCCCGCTGTAAACCCTAATCGAAAAAATAACTATTTTACCCGCACTCAATAAGGAAACGTCATCTTTCGAATAGGTGGGATGGAAAAAAAATCAATCACATTCATAAAAATGTACTCCGAGATATGTATATCTGTGCTCGATAAGCTGTGGATACACAGAGCGATCACACATGACATAAAAATTGATGGATGCGATACATTTACTTGCAAAAAAGTTGATTGATATTCTCAGTTTGTTTATGTTTATATTGATTTTGAAATGGCAGCTGTGGCAGATTTACGACTGTGAAATGACTAAGTTCATTCAAAATGGAAGGGTTTTATTTTATGCAAGTAGTTGCAAAAAAAAAATATGAACTGTCTTCAGAAACGCTGGCAATTCGGCTGTGTTTATTGGGTTGCGAACACAAAGGGAGCTTGTTTGTCTTTTTAGTTAGCGTGCTGAATTTTTGTATGGCGGGTATCTCAACAATCTTAAAAAGTTTTTATTTTTGTATTTTTTTAAGCAATATCGTCGCCAGTTATTTGATTATCATAGAATTTTTAATTTAATCCCATATAATTTTATAAAAAATTACACATCACCGAAAATATGTTCATATCGATCAAAAAAATAAGTGTAGTTGAAGTGTTAAAGCTAGTTACGACTTTTCTTTTATATTAAATAAAAATATATATTTTCACTTATATTTATCACAACAACCAACAACTTATTAAAAAAGAAGTGACTTTTCCCAGTAAAGTATTTTGACTTTGACAATTTGTGTTTGTATAACTTGATACTTGTAGATTCAAGATTCAAGATATTTATTGCGTAACCAAGTGTACATTTCGGTATTAGTATGATGATGAAACTTAGAACTTAGTTACCTGTTCAGAGAGCGCTTGAAAATTAAAATAACACAATATATTGCAATGTCTCTGAAGTTTAATAGGCAATATTCTATGTCCAAAGTTCTACGGTGACCTATTATTAGAACAAAGTAGCACTCACCACGTGTCCTATGTATGGGGCAACTTCGGAAGCATTAGTATGGAAATTGAATTATGTCCGTGGGTAGGGTACATTAACTGGGTAAACATAATTTTGAACAGCAAGACACTGGCACGTGTATGTCGCAGTATACTAGCTTGCCTGTTCACTGACGGGTCCGTAGCTAAGTTGTTAGGAACCTTATTAAATTTTGGGATTATGTTGTCTTCTTTTTTGCCTGTCCACTCAAGTATAGGAGATTTTCAAGCCGCCCAAAGACTTACAATATGGCTTATCGACTAGCATAGCGACTGACTTCTCAACGTGCCCTCCAAAGCACGGAACACTCAGTTCAAATACCAATAAACGGCCTCCCATCCAAATACTGACCGGGAAAGTTGCTTAACTCAGATGCTCTGTTGAAAATATTTAATTAATCTTAGCCACGAGCACTTCTGGCGATTTATATGACCATACGCCCTGTCACCTGTCACCTGTCATTGACAGATGACATAAAGTTAAACAACACGTCAGTATTAAAAAAGTCTTCAACTTAGCACTCGTTCGACAACCGAATGTAACACCATATGGCGTCCAAAGTTTGTATGTTATAGAAGTACGAGTCATTACAACAATCTGTTCACTAAAGGGATAGAGCCATTTCAGAAGGAATAGTTATTGGACGTGGTAACTGAGTAGAGATTACAGAATTGCAAAAAGATCGCTGGTTCGAGTCGATTGGAATCGTAAACTAATTACTGAACACAGCTCAGTTGGTAACAATTTTGCCTTATGCGCACAGACCGAAACTTATTAAAAAATATATATATGATATTTACTTACCCGCGTTTAAAAAGGTCACATGAGGCGATGGAAAAAAACTGACAGAAATTGTGCGTGTTGCCTAGTAACTTTAAAAAATACTCGACTTTTTCGGGATAAAGAGTAGCCAATTTGTTAATCCAGGGTATGAGTTACCTTCAATTTTCAACAAATTTCATGTAAATCCGTTCGGTCGTTGAAGCGTGAAAGAGTAACATACATACAGAAAAAGTTTTATTATTTATTATTTTATTTTATTATTATTATTTTAGTTTTATTATTAATATTAGTATTTAATAAAATTGTACCAAATTCATTTGAGCAGCTTCAGCTTTCAGCTTTCATTTTTCAGCTTTAAGACTTTTAAAAACGGATTTGACTATCACAGAGAGAGTCACTTATCGTCAAAAGACATAGTATGTATTTTGACGATAAGTGACTCTTGTCAAAATACTTTCCAAAAACAATTAATATCTATCTAATCATCAGTCCCACAGGATTTGCATTCGATATCACCAAACACGTTGCAAACTTATACTCTATGTTACAGCGATAAGGTTACATTATATGTAGCAATGGGATGAAAATCCAACGAGCAATTGCAAAATTGAACCTTGTACAAAGGCAAAAAGGTATCAAATCCGTATTCGCATGTGCGCCATTTGCGGTATTTCACATTAGCGCGACCACAGTTCAATGCCGGGCGTCATTAGCCCTTAAGGGCAAGTTTCTTCGCTTCCGGATAGCACAGGGGTGTATTCCAACCCTCGGGTTGAATCAGTCGGCTGCATAAATCATCCCCACGCTAGTATTTTCGGAATATCGGGACAGTTTAGTTTTATTACCGGTTTTTGTAACTGGTAATAAATTTCATTTTTCCATGGACCGCTAAATGAGAGAACCGGTTTAGCAGCTAACATTTTCATACTCTACTTCTTCGTCGTTACGCGCTTAACAGAGCAGTGGTGATCGTCATGTAGTTTTCTTACGTTATTTGCCTTACGATGTCACGCTATTGGTTTCTGTTAGCAGGCATCCTTGTGCATTCATGCAAAGGACCGCCCACCGCTGATTTGATTTGTTCGGTCATCCAGTTACCTCCCGTACGGTATGTTACCTTCGACTCTACCTTGGACGACGAGGCGTTGGCTATGTAGTCGGTTCACCTGGCAACGTGTAGAAAGAAAACGAGTATTCGAGATAGGCATACTAGCTTTAATAAAATATCTTCGCTTTTGGCTGAAAGCGTGACCTTTCACAAGCAGACGCTGTAGCAGAACTGCCAACAACCCAGAGTCCTTTGCCAGAAAGGAGTTGGGCTGGATTGGGTAGGGTTAGCTATTGGGGGACAATGCCCAATACATCCCTATGTGGGACGTCAGCGCAGGCCTCGTCAATCTTATCAAGAATAAGAATAAGAATGACCTACGCTAAAATCTAATTTTTTTTAACTAAAGTCACTCTTGTGCAGTTAATAGGCGCCCTATATTAATTTTATTGTTTGTTGTTATGATAATATAAGAATATCTGAAAAGGTTAATACTTAGTACATTTCTGCTAAACTTCTAATTAATAATTCACGAAAAAACCCTCTATGGACCAAGATCATACGGCCCAACCTATAAATCAAATTGAATTAATCAACTGTTTTCAACTTTGGGGGGTCCAGTTGCTCGCGTCCATGAGTGTAGCAGTTAACCTAGTGGCAAGTTCGTCCGGAGAACTGCCTGTCTCCACAACTGGTAATCTGCCACCATGCAGCGATGCACTCGTATTGCTGTGTTTTTTCGTGGAAGGGGTTGGGCGCTGAGACATGAGACTTAACATCCCCGTGTCGAGTGACGGGCGCGACGGGATGCGACTTAGGTAGGAGGAACGGGATGCGAACTTCTGCTGTTATGGGCGAAGGTAATCACTTACGCTGAGGTGGACCTTCAGCTCGTCCGGTAACATCAGTAACCCGTGTCAGTTCTTACACTGAGTTAAAGATTAAAGATAGTTTATTTGAGCAACTTAAAAAAAACATATGTTTAGGTACACGCACATGCTTACGCTAACAGTAATTAAGATACTTAATTTAGGCAGATAAATAGTACCTATACAGTTTAAAAGCCTTTACCTTCCGTGCTAGTTAATAACTGTGTTACGGCAAGGTAAGATTCTCATCCCATACAAATACGCTTTATTTCTGCGTGCATTCCAGTTGCACCAGTTTTATTAAACAATATATACCCTCACGAGCCGGTTTAATGTTACACTTACGGACACGAAAACAGGATATATAATTGCATTGCGTAGTAAACAAACAAAAACAAAATAGAGAACTAAAGAAAAACAACAAAACAAAAAAAAGAAATAATCACTTCATATGCTTTATATCTAAATCTTAGTAGCTTATTGAAATCATGCTTCATCAAAAATATTTAATATGTACCAACAATATACTACATTGATTAGTCGAGCCATCCACATATCATTAGATCAGTATTTAGATAGTTTAACTGCATCCTAGTGTTTTTAAATATCTAGGCGTGTATTAAGGTAATAACTTTATTATGAATAAATAAATATATATATAATTATATTATATAGTTTAGAGTAGTTATGTGTACGTATAGTATATATATTTATATTAATAGTGAAATTTTATGTTTATTTTGTTGTGGTTTATTTATGTCTTGTAAGAATATTTTCCGTTTTGTTATAATCAAATTTTAATAGATATTCTTCTAGCGCCTTGTTACATATAAATTTTGTCATTTCATATAATGGTATGTCCTTACTGATGCGGTTATATAGAAAAGGAGCCAGAAAATTTGCAAATCCTTGAGCAAAGACTGTTTTACAAGCAGGAACTTGAAATACGTCGTGTTTCCTTCTTTTTAATGTGTTATTAGTAATCTGGCGAGAGTGTTGCCTTAAGACAATAAATTTAATATAAAGCTGTCGTACGGTTAAGAAAAGTAGTTCTCGGTATAAGTTAGCTGTAGGATATCTAAAGGGCCTGAAGTTCAATACTTTTAAAATGCATCGTTGAGAACGTTCCAGTTTGATCATGGTAGCTTTTTTAGCACCACCCCAAGCTGATATTCCATATGTAATGATAGACTGACATAGAGATGAATATATGGTTTTATTAGTTTTTCTATCTTTTAAGTGTCTGATTTTTTTGAAAATTGGTAATAATTTACGAATACGTGACTTTAGAATTTCAACATGATTTTTCCAGCTTAAGTTTTTATCAATTGTTATTCCAAGATATTTAATATGGTCTGTGGGAGAAATAATATAACAATTGCAACTTCCATTGTTGTTATTTATACATGTGTGCACTTTAAGTACAAAGTTTGGACCAGGCTGATTGTTGTTATATATGGAAAATGTTATATATTTAGTTTTAGTATAATTTAGGGTAAGTAAATTAGAATTAAGCCAACTTATAATATCACGCATCCCTTTTTCGGCTGTTAGTCGTACTTCATCCCATGTTGAACCATTGAATAATATAACAGTGTCATCAGCAAAAGTGACAATTTTAGCATTGTGTAATATAGTATCACAGAGGCCGTTCATATAGATTAAAAATAGTGTTGGCCCAAGCACAGAACCTTGAGGAACCCCGCAAGTGACCAATCGCTTGAAACTAAAGTTATTACCGATTTTTACAACTTGTGATCTATCAGAGAGATAGTCCGTAAGAAGATCCAATGGCACACCTCTGACTCCAACAGATTCCAGCTTTCGTATAAGCAGTGGAACAGAGACAGTATCGAAAGCTTTGGCCAAATCCAAATCCAGTTCTCTATTCTTACATTACATTTAAAAAGACGCATGGAGTTGTATTGTAAGGAAATTCAGTTATTAAAAATTTTGCGGAGGTTTACTCAATATTACCTTAAGTTAAACGGGACTTAAGTGACACCTGAAGCCATAAAGTATCTATGCTCTAATGTATTTTTGTTTCAAACTGCTTTTCCCAAAGTATATCCCTGGCGTGCTTTAATATTCAGCGCATGAGAGGTGTCGTTTACTACGTTATTTATGTAACGAGACCACGTCTGAACTTAAACCAGTCGATGGACCCCCTGATTAGGGTTGTTGGTAACTCAATAATCTTTATGAGGAAATCGTGAGGAAATTCATAACTGGGTGTAACGTTCGTGGTATCAATAATCAATGGATTACTACAACTTTTTGACGGACTTCTAGTATGTACTTTTCGCGTGTTATCTAGCCTGTTAAGCCGATTTTTATTTTTTGAGTTGCAAGGATTCTATTTTAGAAATCTGTAGCCAATGGTCTGAAAACCAATTATTATTATATTTATTTATCTGAAGCAGTGTTTTTCAATGTGTGGGTCGCGACCTCCTGGGGGGTCCCGAAGCCTCTTTAGGGGCGTCGCAAAGCTGCTATAGAGGAGTTGCAAAAGGTTGGGAAAGCTACTGCAATAAAAAGAACAATAATTATTATGAAATAAATAATTATGAAAATTAATAAACATGTTGGATTGAATATTTCTCAAAAAATTAAATACATTTAATAAAAAAGCAACGGGTAATATTTCGCGACCACCCGCGAAATATTTCTTCATCTAAAGGGGCCGTGTCATGAAAAAGGTTGAAAAACACTGATCTAAAGGATAAACGGGCAAATCTATTAATCAATTTTTTTTTTGTTGCGTGTTTTCTTGAGATTTCCTAACGTTTTATTAATATAATTTTATTTTAATTAGATTACTATAAATGTAGGGCCCATTCTCTTAAACAACATGGTTTTACTTCTTACTAAAATATCGGTAGTCTACCTATACTACAAAGGATGTAACATTTGAATCCTAAGATGTAGAAAACTGAAATTAATCAATTTTGATGACCGTTGCTGCTTAAAACTTTAATATTACTTCTAAACAGTTATATTACAATTAGAGTTTCCAAGAGAAGAACTCGGATCTGGGATTAATATTTCTTTGCTTAATTAAGTTGGTTATTAATTTATATTCATTATATCATACGCATTTATTCTGCCATTAGTAGTACATACACTAAGAAACACTTCGTTATTGTAATAAAATATAATAATAATTCAGTAGAATACATTAGTGTGAGTGATGACAGAATATATTAATTCGTATATAAAAATTCAACTATGTTAAAATGTCTTATCTTATTTTATCCATACATGTATTGTATACAAAATAGAAATAGCGTAGAGATTTATATCTTATTACTTTAAACGAGCTTTTCTTGAATATATATTTATATTTCTATTCATTTATTCATTTAGAAAACGTTTTTTATAAAAAAAAAATTGAATGTGTATTCAATTTTCTCGGCAATTTTTGTGGTACTTGATTGGTAATCTACTGTTTCTTCAGAAATGTATAATTTCAGATAAAACACGATTTTGCAAAAATAAAGATACCTATTTATACTAATAACAATTATAACAATTTGAAGTAAATTTTTTCTCAGCATAATATTCTATGTTCAAGATTCTGCACAATTTCTCGCCACAGGGACCACTCACCACAAAATAAACAACTCAGAAAATGAAGTGTCAATATATTTCGACGAAGTTGATATACCGTCCATTTTCTTATACATTGACACTTTTCGAAGACGTGATACAAAGGCCGTTGTACTAACACAGCGTTGGTCAAATTGATTACACAAGTAACCGACGACGGCATCCATCTTGTGGCGTCGAGATCGCAAACAAATGTGCGGGAAAAGCAGTGTGTAGTCAGCCTTGACGAAGAAAAACTAATATCCTGCCCATTCATGTTCGAAGTTTGTCCAAGCACAAAGTAAATATGTTAGGCCTCACAGCTCAGTCGGTAGTTGGTCTGCCTTCTGCACTGTAGGTCATGGGATCGATTTTCACCCAGGACAAGCATTTTTAGTGACGAACATAGATGTTTGTCCTGTTTTTGTGAGTTAATATTTATTATATGTATGTATTTACAAAAAATATAAAAAACTATAGAAGTATTCTTTGCTTTATCTAGCCCCCATAGTACAAGCTATGCTAAGTTTGGGGCTAAATAGCGGTGTGAATAATTTCCGTGAATTTTTATTTATAAAATAACTATCTGCGCCCGTGGTTAAAAAATAAACATGAGGCAATGGGCAAAAGTGACTTTTTAAAATGTTCTTTACAGATCATCAAAGTTAAGCAACTTTTGGCCCGATCAAAAGTTGGATAGGTGACCGTTTAGTGGCATTTGTACTGGGCGCTTCCGTGCTGCTTCTCCACGTTAGGATGTCGATTCCGGCAATACGAGGCCTTTGGGCGGCTTACAATTCCGACAACAGAGCTGGCCACTCGCTCAAAAAAAAAAGAGAAAGTATTTAAAAAAAAAATTAGAATGTTTATATGGTGATCATGCAGCGTATGATCCTTACGTAATAGAAACCAGCCATTAGACACGATCCACTTTCAACTTTGCGGGAGATTAAATTCCTTGTATCGTCTAAGTTTAAACATGCGCTTCCCCGGTTACCAACGTGTTATTAAGAGTCGAGATTTGTAATTTGCTCAGTAATAACTTCGCTGCAAACACTTGATAAGTTAATAACTTGGATTTACGCTCCAAGATCCTCTGTTTATGATAATATTAATGTGTACTTAAGTTGTTAGCGAACGCTTCATTAAGCAGACTGCGAATTTTTTTATTGCTGGTTTGGTTGCTTTTGGCCTCTGTCATCTTTGACTGTACAATCAGTTTCAAAGTTAAATTAATAATATGCCACCTGTGACACAGAAGTCCTAGTGCATAGAGATGAGAGTATGAGTGTGAGAACGTTATTATTATTGTATCTCTGACAAATTTGATAGAAGTGTACGTTTAAATTTAATATTTACATCCCGTTGTAGTAGAGTGACTAGGTTTCTCCTAGACAAGCGTGCTCCATCGTCGGCCGCATCTTCACTTGCCATCAAGTGAGATGGCGGCCAAACGCTTGGCTATAAATTAATTAAAACAAAAAAAAAAATGTTTAGCGATTATGAGATCAAAGGTGGTGCTACACGGCATTTCCTGCTTAGTGGTATATTTGAGGGTATGGTTTCCTCACGATGTCTTCCTGCAACATACCATATTTATAAACTTCATATTGCAAAATTGAGAGAGACTCACACGGAACAACTGGCTGGTGATGATCAACTCCTATCCAGTTCGCTCTGACAAGCAATGGTGCACTCGCATGGTACCATGCATCTCTCTTCTTAGATGACGAGCGTACAAACATACCTAGAAACATAGCAATAGCTAATAAAAGCAAGAAAAGTGTTATATTTGAGGGATTCCGTAATTCAGTTTGATAATATCACATCAATAAATACTATAAGAAAATGCTAGTAAGCATAGTGTGAAATGCGAATTTCAGTGTAGAAATGCGATGTTCTCCAACCCGCCAGTTAAAAAGTAGGCCTCACTAATTAAAATGACAGTGTACCCGTTGTTTGATTAATGACAAAAAAAGTTATATTTTAGGGCTATATTTTATAAAAACGGAGCAAAACTAGCAAAGCTAAAGTCATAATACAAGTAGAATCACAGTTAAACTTCACAACTTCTCGCCATCTTCAGACGTTCTCATAATGAAATATAACAAAAAGATTCCCTGAGGAAAGTAAATGGAAACAAGCATTAGAGTAATCCTACTGACCTAGTTCCACTTTTCTGCATATCTGTACTACGGTACATGTTACTGCTTGTTAGGGCATCTGCGAAGCCCATCTTGATAATAGCTGGTACAGGCAAGACTTACCAAGTTTAGCTTTGCCAAGCAGGTATCATTCCAGTGGTTTTATCTTATTTTTAGTTTGTGACTAAAAAAAGGTTTCTTGCATGTTCTTCTCACGGAGGGGCGGATAAAATAAGCGCCCATCTTAGTAATATAAAGGCGTGACCTGATAAACCGTAATAATTACATTTGATTTGCATCACCTATATATTTTATTTGTCTATACAAAAAAGTACTATTTAAGCGTTTTATCAGAAATCTAGTTGAGATAGCACAAGCTATGGTTAGTTCGGGGCTAGATAGTGCTGGGTGAAATATCCATTTATATTAAATATTCATTAATTACTAGTGACCCACCCCGCCACGGGTGCCATTTACCAATGAACAAAAGAGAAGGCTTCACAAAAACAATACTAGGTCTGAAAACCTTGTCCGGGTGCCGGTGCAATCTTTTCTTGTATTCGTAATTGTTTGCACCGGCACCCACACCCTCCTACTGGAACACAGCAATGCGAGTGCACTACTGCTTGATGGCAGATAACCAGATGTGAAGGCAGTTCTTTTCGGGGCGAACTTTACATAAGTTCTACTGCTACGTTTTGTTGCCCAAGATTATTGTAGTTTTCATGTATTGAACCAGCTCAACCGTCATGAGCTGTGGCCATGTTTAAGCACTGAAACTAGAAGCGATATGACATAGTTTCATATCGTGAGAGCATTTACGAGTATCATACTGTGTGCATAGGCAGACCAATCCAGAAGAAACACGAGTAGTTTGTATGGGCTTTCCAATTTTATTGTGGGCCTTAAAACCAAGGATTTGACTTGAGTTTTCGCTTCAATTACAATTATATTATAGTACCAGGGTGAACGATCTGCGCTCGGTTATTTTGTGTATCAAATACAATTATACAAGTTAAACAGCAAAACTCTATCTAATCACAAAATTTCATTCAAATCGTTACAGCTATTTTCGAGACACGAGAAATATATAAATATATATATACAAGTATTGCTCGTTTAAAGTAATATGAATTAAGTATTATGTCAAAAATTTCACGTCGACTAAATACTTAAAAAAAAATGACATTGACACCCTCTTACCTCTGCACTACGATTCTGTGTTGCAAGTGGCATGGAAAAAACACATAAACACAAGACAAATACCCAAGACTCGACAACAAATTTAACGCTCATCACACAAAGTCTTATTCGGTCGGGAATCGAGCCTGGGACTCCTTGCTTCGGTCTACTACAGACTAACCTATGGATCCGTCATTTTAATACTTGTTCTGAGTCAGAACTGCTACAATCACGTTCGATGTAGGAGTGTATTGTGCATTGTCCCCCGTTGTTAACTGTACCCTACCTAGCACAACTCCTAGATGTACCAGAAAAGGACTTTGGATTGCTGGCAGTACTGCTTCAGCTTTTGCATTGGTAAATCCGAACCTATTAACTTTGTAAGCCTGTTCTGACTCCGATTTCTTTGTCACTATGGAATGTATGACTACATGTTCTACCGTTTCCACCACCAACAGGCATCCACTGCACAGACTACTGCCGCTTGAACCATCTCCCTTATCATAAGAAAGGACAGAATATATAGACACCACATAAAGGACATAGTTATTTGATACGGCTTCAAGAATAAAAGCCGAAGCACAGAATACGAAACAGTACCACGAAATCTGTTTTCATCAGTAAATTTGGTTTTTGATTACCTTTAAAACGACATCGCATAAACTTTTAGGGTCTACCGTTGACTTTAAACTTTGATCTCTCAAAATATTTGATATTCAACAGCCCGTGGCATCAAGGAACTTAAATTACTTTGAAAAGCACTAAAATTATATTAAAGCGAAACATTACAATTTTACGGGTAAAATGACTTTCTAATTAATACATACGGATACCGAAACGGGCAAAGGAAGTAAGTATTATTAATGTTTTTTTTTTTTTCATAAATAACTTTCATAATAACATAAATGTTACAGTAATTAAATTACTACAAAATTTTGTGCCCGAAATGGTGCCATTATCATGCTGGATGGCAATGCTTCTGGCCAAAATAATACCCAGCATTTTTGTCGCATTAATTACTTAAACTTTCTTAACAAAGCCATGTCAAAATGACAAACATTTGTGTTTTTGACATTGCTCCATGTCACATAGTGCATCACTGCTTGGCGGCAGTTTACCAGGTGTGGAGGCAGTACTTCTCCGGGCGAACTTCGCATTAGTTCTACTGCTCCTTTAGCACCCAGAAGTATAGCTGTAGGATCCAAAGGAACACCTACGGACGCGAGCAACTGGATTAAACTTATGAATGTGTAAGTGTTTGTTATTAGTAAAACTAACAAATTACAATCTAAATTACACTCTACATGCAATCTAAATTACAGGATGTAATATATGGAATTAAATTCTGTAATGATACTTGGTTAAGGTACCTCGGGACCTCATGAGATATAAAGTTGGTAAGTGTGCCTCTAAATTCTGGTTCACCGGTACATGAGAAATGTCTCAAGTGAAGGATACGCAATTACATCGTACCTAGGTACCTAAACGAGGTCGTTTACCCAAATACCCTGACAAAGAGGTTATAGACATTATTCCCAAGAATTTAATAAACATTTCATTTAAAGGGGTTGATACACGAGCTTGATGATATTAACCTGAACCACGATTTCTCAAAATGAGGTCACGACTTTTTTGCATATGATTTGAGATTGAGAGAAAATTTTAATGTTACACAGGCATTTTGATTACCATGTTTTTCAAATCGATAATGCCGACTTTAATTCTTTCATTTACTAATTTTACGCTTTTGCTATAAGACTACTTGGGAAAGAGTCAGAATAGTTTAATTCTGTTGAATTCTTAAAAAACATACTAGAACACATCAATTTTTTTAATAAATGTACCAAAATGATTACGCTTTCTTATAACCAAGTTTAGCACTTGTTCAAGCTTTATACGAACATAAATAGTTTGTGAGTTTTGTTGACTCACGATTTAAATATCTGGGTAACTCTAAAAATAATGTTCATGACCGTAAAAGTTTTAAAACTTATATCATCCAAATCAGTTCACAATTTGCGAAAATATCGCGTAACAAACATATAAAAAAATACAAAATGCCTATTTGAAAACCTTTTTTTAAACTCGGATAAAAAGATCATCCAAATCGATCCACAAGGGCAAACATCGCGCAACATAATAGAATATAATAAGAAAGGCCGATTTGAGGACCCCTTGTTTACCCGAATGCACCAGAAGGAGGGTTGTCTTTCGAGTAAATACATTTATATTACATGTATATTTCTTTGGCACGCTCTGTAGCTTAAATAAATTGATGGATTTTAGCTTAAGAGGTGTTATTATTGTGAGTGACCCTATTGTCACTCTCATAATATGACGAATCAAATTTATAAAAATAAGAATGGTCGAGTCTTGGAGGCGTATAATGTCTTAATTTTTTTTACCTCGTAACCTTTATTTTTTATATAAATATTATAAATGAAGTACATGTTTAAATTTATTTGGAATTTTTCACCTAGTCGAGTTTTTGTTTTTTTTTTTTCTATAATATCTTGTTTGAATTTGATCAATTCATAGGAGGGCAAATCGCGGAAATTCATGTCATCTCATCACACGATCATGCATCTGGGTTAAGTTCCTCTTGAGTTCGGCATTACTTCTAATTATAATGTAACAGGGCTGGAGGTAGGACGGGCTTATTGCCACTTAGAACGTTCCAAGTGTTTGATATTATCTCGAGTGCCAATAAAACTGTATTTTTCCCGAAAGGGTGATGAAACATCAGCGAAACTCATTCCTCTATATTAACCATCGATAAAGTTCAACAAGTCTTGGATTAAAAGTGAATTTTCCTCACTATATAATACTTCAGGTGTATTTGCGGCGTAAATATTAGGTAGTTATATATATTTATTATGACACTATTGACGGGACGAGCTGGAGGCCCACCTGATGGTAAGTTACTTAAGCCTAGTCTATTTTTGTTTTAACATATTTTCGAAATTTCACAGTACCTTTTCAGCAACCTAACCTAGAATAAACGACGCACTATTAAAGTCGCAATCTTTGAACCTGAATACACCTCTGCCTTTACCTTTAATTAAATTGAGCTAGATAAATTCACGGCAGGGTTTGCGGCAAAGCATTTCTGTGGTCTGTAGTTGGAGGTTATTTCAGAGACCCGATGAATAATCACCAAGCTGTGCTTTCAGACGTAGGCTTGCCGTCAAAGCTCTTTGACCATAATTCGCCTGAAAACATGAATTGCAGAATACCTAAAAGCGCTCATCAATACGAATCAAACTAGCCGAAACCTGGGGTCTTGTTCCGTATTCCGTATCAGCCTCTAATATTCCCACTAGAGAGAGTAGGCAGGGACACCGGCATACTCTCAGTAAGTGAGTGTGAACGGGATTTGATGTACCACGGGAGCTCATTCTGGATTGGTAGATTTCACATGTCTTCGATTATTTACTTAGCTGATAGGCACCGCGTTGGCAACCTCAAGTGTTGCTAGCGTCTATAGGCGACGGTAGCCACTTACCATCAGGTGGGCCGTTAGCTTGTGTGCCTGTGTGCGAATTCACATAAAAAAAAACTAAGGGATCCCAGTTTTCTTGGCTACTTTTCCTGCACCGTTTCAAAACTCAGTGGTCCACATGTGGGTTTAAACCAACGACAAACGATCCAACGGATTTGGATAAAATTGGATACCAGGATTATATCCTGGAGTACAGAGGCTTCTTTTGATCCCGGAAAAGGTGCAGTGTTCCCCTAAGATGCGCAACCGCGGGAAATACCGCGCGGCGCAACTAGTTATATTATAAGTTAGAATACCAAGGGGGAGTTACTCTGGACTATTTGACATCACCATTGCTCAATAATATTATTATTTATATATGTATATAGTATGGGCCATAGTATAGTTAACCATAGTGATAGACATTAAGTGATATTAAGTAGTTGCAGCCACCCATTACCGGTATCATGGCACGGCTTCGCCGAACAAACTTGGCACAAGTTCTACTGCTAATTTAGGTTACCAGTTTCACACAGGATCCTTAAGGGTATTATTAACCTACGGACGTGAACAAAATGGACCCTCATAACATCAACACCTCTTAACCTGCAAACACTTTATTAGTTTCACCTCAATTAGTAATTTTTTTATACCAAAACCAATTATAAAACAAAAACTTATTGAAAATAAAAACGAGAAAACTCCAACATTAGAATTTGGCCATCATTGAACTGCATAAATGGGTTGGCAACTTACTCATCCGAAAGAAAGAGAGAGAAAGAGAAAAATCGCTTATAATTCATAACCCTTCACCCATTCCCTATATCGCAGATGACATGGACAAACACAGACGCACAAGACAAACACCCTTGACAAACTTCATGTTCACAACACAAATTGTGCCCCGAAAATCAAACCCGAAACCCCTCGCTTCGAAGACAGAGCTACCAAGTTACGAAGATACGAAGTTGTCTTAGAGAAAAAAAGCTACTGCAAATAGTTTTAGCAAGACTATGCATAATGTTCTTTGTTTATTCAACAAAGAGTTTTTTAGCAAATATTATACTTAATACGTATTAGGTATTGATGAGAAAACTTTATGACAGACAAAACATTGTTTCGTATACTATTATATATTTGAGGGACATAATTGGAATCTGATATATTGTTATTTTTCGAGTTACTGAGATATTTGTGAGTTTTCTTTTCCAAAAGGGTAGACCGATATGTTTGCAAATGATGCACGGCTCATCTTGCAAAGTTTTCGGTTTACGCAATACCACGCATGAAAAGAACGAGTATAACTATGATAGTTATAAAATCTATCACTAGCTATTTCTGTGGTATTAGAAATACCACAATATCATATTGAATAGTCATAGAAAATCTTGGAAACGTTATTTTTTTAATGATTATGCAACTCTTCTTATTACTTATAATAATTGAACGCTTGTTCTGCGACTTCTTTCGTATCAGTAAGTGTCTATCTCTGTCGGACTTTTCAAGTGGAACTGACATCTAGACGTGCCCTCCAAAGCGCTCAGTTCAAATGCCACAAAACCTTCACCCATCCAACTTATTACCGGGCCTAGAGTTGCTTAACTTGGGCAAGCTGATGCTACGCCGGTATGCGTAAGGTTTCGTCTTCATCATAGCCCCCATATGTAACACCTAAACACCCCCCTGCACAACTCACCTTTAATTAAATCGAGCTAGATAAATTCCTGTGAGTTCGCGTCGTAGCACGTAATGTCTCTGTGGTCTGTAGGTATAGTGTAATTTCAAGTCACAAATGACTTAGTTCAGTCAACCATGTCATTTGGAATAAGATACGTGCTTTAATTGTTTAGTTAAGCGCATTAATTATGCTGTCTTGAAACTAATCGTGGTATGCTCAGTGGAACTGCAATTTATTCACGTATGATAAATTAGAGCTTCAAAATAAATATCCAAAATGTGTTTACTTTGTATTGTAACTTTTAATCGGATTGTGTCCATTTTTTTTGCGTGATAATCATAGATGGTACTTTAGTATCTGGACGTTAAGATGTAATTTACAAAAAAATATATCTCATCATATATTTTTTTTTTTTTTGTAAATTACATCAATATGCTGCTACACTAAGAAAATGAGTATATTTTGTATTTCATGCTGTTTTAGTGGTCTAAAACCATTTTCGTATTATTGTTTTTTGAATGAAACCGGTTTGGGGCAGATCGGTTGGATGGTTTCAAAGTCTATAACGGACATTGTTAGTAACAATTTTTGTGTTTTACATATAAGATATATAGAAATAAAAACCTTGGTATCACGAATGTACAGAAGGCAACTTACATATTAAATGTCGCTATTTTTTTTTCTTTGTATGCAACTCACTATACACACAGAATATGGTGTTGTGTAATGTTTTGAAAAGTCAACCAGCTACCTTAAATCATCTTCGTTGTAAGTAGGTTGTAAGCATGTAAGCATTCACCAAATCTCCAAAACCACTATCTTTACCCCAACACCGGCCTAGCAAAAAGTAGTTTCTGAAAGCAAACGAATCAGCAATCATGGCAAATAGCAGGTGAATGCGAAGGGACAAGTCCGATCCACGCAAATATTTGTTTGATTTGCAAGTATTTGTCCTGTGTGTTTGGGTTTCGCGGGCGGATTCTGGGGATATGAATATCACAGAAATGGGTCGCGTTGAAAAATAAGGTTTAGTTTTAACCAACGAAAGGAGGTTCTATGTTTGGCTGTATGTTTTTTATTGTATGTTTGCTAAGTGATATTATTCTATATGCTCATATATATGATATTATGAGCTTTTTTTTTATTTAACCTTTATAATCTTATTTTTTAAACGAGCAAATCTTTTATATGTATTAATTTCTTTCTCTAACGATTTAGATGTAATATACCTATTTTTTTATTACATGCAAACACGTAAAATTTCACAAAAAAACACAGCGATACATAAATCAAACATAAGCATAAAAATATTATATCTAAAATTAACCTATAACAAAAACGTTTGATCCTGGAGTGTGAACTGATTTGGATGATATTGATATTGTTTTATTTGACAGGTGGTATCATAGAATTTTTAATAAAAAAAAAAACACGTTGTAAATGCGAAAATTAGGCGCTAAAAGTAGTGAAGTAAGTTAATTCGATTTTTGAATTTGTCACTTGTATTTTCATGTGACAAAATTGATAGAACTGATACCCCGTTTAGTGGTAATTTCAGGCTTTCCTTTGAAACATAAGGATGGAACATCGCTCGCAACTGTTATTTCACCGGATATTACACTTTTCGAATGGGTCACAGCAATGCAGTACCGATGCGATACATTTATATTGCCAAATAAAACAGTTTTATAATATTCTGCTGATGTTTTCAACATGACCTACGTGGTGCGAAAGGGCAACCCAAAGCAACAGTTAAACATGTGCCAAGTTCGTCCTGAGAAGTATTGTCACCACATTTGGTAATCCACCAAGTAGTGGTGCACTCGTGTTGCTATGTTTCAGTGGAAGGATGTAGGTGCCGGTGTAATTAAAGGCAAAGCAATGCAACTCAGGTCTTCTCATGCTTCAGTAGAGTACCTGAATCGTATTGCTGTTGTCTATGGGCGGCGGTAACCACTTAACATCAAGTGTACCGCCAGTTCATTCCGCAACTGACTTCGTCAGTCAGTCAGGATTACCAAATGTGGTGACAAGACTTCTCAGGACGAACTTGGCACATGTTTAACTGTTGCTTTGGGTTGCCCTTTCGCACCACGTAGGGAATCTGAAAGTCCCCTAAAATCGAAAGATTGTAATCCTAACTTATATTATAAATGCGAAAGTGACTTCGTTTATTTGTTACACTTTCACGCCTCCACCACTGAACAGATTTTAATAATTCTTTCACCAATTGAAAGCTACGTTATCAACGAGGAACATAGGTCATATTTTATCCCCGTATTCCCACGGAAACGGGAACTACGCAGGCGAAACCGCGGGGCGTAGCTAGTAAGAATATAAATGTAATATCTCTGTATACTCCAATGTTAATCACAAGCTGTTGCGTAAGATTTGAATAGTATTATCATTTTTCTTTATTAACGCCTTTAATAATTATTAAAGTCACGCGTGCAAAGGCAGCAAAGAGCACCGCATAAAGGTGGTTCCACATTATGCAGAACGAAAGCTGCTAGATAAGCTTTAACTAATTAAGTTGGGGGTGAACCCTTTGAAGCTCATTAAAATTAAACGCTTTAACATGTTGAGGCTTGCGATAACATTATCTGTTGTGTAGAAGTTTTTATGGAAACCTGTTTTGTATAATTTGGTTTATCATGCTCCTCCAACCTCAAAACAGCGCCCTTTAAATACATAAAAGTTTTAATTCATCCCAGCATAACAATAAATATATTATGGCCAAGTAATTTAATTTTCAAAGGCGAAATAACAGAATGTAGATGACAAGATTTATAGATAACTGGCTCTACTCGGCATGCGTTGCAATGCCACATTATAAAATCATTTATTTATAGATTTTGTGGACCAGAAACCAGAACACCCTATTGGTTGGAACACCTGAATTGTTTCGGAACGCATCGAGAACCAACATACAAACATTGATTTTTAATTATAAAGATGATACTATGAGATGGTTAATGATAACAATAAAAGCTTTCAATTCAATTTAACGATATTTTCAGTTTTAAAAGTCATCAGGTCTGTTCATTTCTTAGGTAGCCGCTCCCCTGACTTCCACCAAACACGGCTTAGAACCACATATACCCTTTTTTTAACCAAATTATATTACTCCTGTATATCCATTATGACGAATTTAAGTGTGGGTTTCAACAATAGGCCCGTTATAATACGAAAAAAGATTATATGTTATTCTTAGGCAATTAAAATTACGACCGTATTGATATTTGTATATAATTATCTACAAAATAATTTAATATTCCTGTACAACATAAATGTGTAACAATTTAAATATAATCTAAAGATAACGACCGTTACAAACCGAAACATTGTTCCCGTTATAAAAAGGTATTATTTTAACGAACCGATAATATAAAATATAAGGGATTTCAATTTCGTTTTAGCCGACATTAATCTAGATAAAACATGAAATACCTCTGAAAACGCTTAGACTGTCACAATGAAAGTAACGCAGGTAGAATAAATACGAGGTAATCTGACTATAAAACGTTTTCAATGAGTAAATTTGTATTTTAATCTGAAGGAAACCTTCCTTACCCTTTAATGCCCTCCCTCTCTCGCTTTCACAGCTTTGCTTAGTGAGAGTGAAATGTAAAATACTCCCTGGTTTCTCGTTACGGGATTAAGAGTGAAATTTGTGTTAGCGTTCTATCTGTTTTATGTTCTTCTGATGACGTCATTAGGTATCCCTTTTTGTGGCGCGCCTCAGAAAATATACGAAGCAATGTTTATAATGTGTGTTGTTTCTGAAGTTTGTGTTTGGGATTCCCATAATCAACGAAAGGATGCGTTAATTGTTCGTTACAATATTTCAATTAACAAGTTTTTGATATAAACACATGACCGACTAGCGATTGGACTGACGTCATAGCTCAGTTTTTCTACCTTTTGCGCTGTAGGTCGTGTGTTCGATTTCCACAAAGGACAAGCATTTGTGTGACGAACATAAATGTTTGTTCTTTGTCTGGATGTATGTTATTAAGTATGTATGTACAAAAAAATTATTAGGAGTACAAATAAGTTTCCGCCGTTTTTTAACACAAATTAAATATTTATTGTAGAAGAACGGTAATATATTATACAATATACTATAAGTATTCTATCAGTTTTCTAGTGCCCATAGTACGAGCTATGACTAGTTAGATGGCGTGTGAAATATCATGTATATAAATTAAAATAAAAAGTTGTTGGTTGGTAAACGTATCACTTGAGAATGACTAGATTGATATTGACAATTATTTTTTAACTTCGTAATAGGTTAAATATAATACATAATATTTTAAGGTTTTTTTAGTTTCGGTGGAACGGTATGGGTGCCCGTGAAATTACATACGCTTGTGTTAAATCCCCGTCTCAGAGACGGGCGCAATGCATTGTGAAAAAAATGTCTTCTCATACTTCAGCAGGGGAAGACCTAAGTTGTATTATTGTTGCTATGAGCGGTAACCACTATAATAAAAAAAGATCAATATATAAATAAAGATCAAATAAAGAAAAATCTAATCGATTGGTAAATGACGGAATTCTAAAGCAACAACATTAAACAAAATTAAGCTAATTGATAACCTCTTCCTTTTGAAGTCAGTTGAAAAAAAACATTTTACATACATACTGCTGCACTAGGATTCACTGTCAAGATGGGACAGATTAACACAAGACAAACACCCAAGATCCGAGAACAAACTTCATGGTCATCACACAACGTGTGTCCCGCAACGGAGTGCGCAAAGTTTTATCATACCCGTAGTACATATATTTGAGATTGCTAAACGGTATTAATTCCGTCGCATTTCTATATTCCGCCCACGTCCAATACTTCAACTCAAGTCAACGTTTTCACAAGCGAAGCATTCGATTTTAACTCCAATAAATATGAAATATCGACAAACACTTGATGGTTTTCCCGGCGTATTCCTCTCACGTTCTTATTTCAATTGTACATGATACGTTTAGAAGTAATCGAATTTGCGAAAGTGCTTGCTAAAATTGCTTTGGAATGGGGTGGTTGACAATATATTGAAATGTTGTTGAGTTATTAGCAAAATTTCAGTATTTTTATCGATTCGCTACCAAACGAGTTATAGGAAACCTTATGCTAAGCATATTCCAATTATTGAGCTGTGAGGCCAGTTATATTTTGAGATTAATAAAAAATACAAAGAAACTCTCCACTCGGTCTGTGGCTGGATGGGTGACAGCTGAGTGGCATTTGAATACAGCGCTCCTGTGCTTCGGACGGCATACTAATAATCGATATCTAGAATAGACCGCTTTTTCTCGTCAAACTGGTTGGTTGGGGTTGGGACAGATATAATTTAACCAGATAAGATTAGCTAAAACATGAAAAATTCGAGAATTAATCTTAAAAAAAATTTAAAGGGTTCAGTTGCTCACGTCCGTAGGTAACGACCCTAAAGGAGCAACAAAAAGTAGCAGTAGACTTGTGCAAAGATCGCCCGAAGAAGTATAATACAGCCTCCATTGCTGCACTCGTATGGTGCATTCGCATTGCTGTGTCCCGGTGGAAGGGTATGGGTGCCGGTGAAATATATGAGAGTGATACCTCTGGTATTGCAAACGTCGTGGGCTACGGTAACCGCTTACCATCAGGTGGGCCGTATTTACCTCCTAAGTGGTATAATGGGCCTCCAGCTCATCCCGTCACTTTTGCCTTAAAAATAATGACCCATGAGTAAATACTGAACAATCATTGTTACATTTCGTTTATACGTATTAATTAAATGATATTTATCAAACGTTAATTATCATTTAATTTATTTTGATGTCAGATTAAGTTAATGAGTTTTGCCAGTAGAGTAATTCAAATGGTCTCAGAATTGAATACCTAAAGAATTAAATGATTTTATTAAAAGATTAGTACCAGTGGAATTATTAATTAAATTGTGGTGACAATTTTATGTTCATTATATTTTTTTTTGTTCATTTAGCTACGTTTCAATGAATGCTTATATCATGCGAAATTACCTACTTCTCAATAGGGTTTAGTTTTATTATATATATTTTAATATATCTATATATTTTTAATGTATTTACTTATTTTATACAATACTATTTACAATTTTATTAATAATACTGTCAATGATTATATCAGCTACCCGATTGATAAGGGTAGAACAACACATCAATATCCAATGAACAATCATACAATGTTTCCATCCGAAGAGAATTAAATTTGACATCTCACGGATTATGTAGCGTTGTAAAGTACTCGTACCAACTTTTCTCTTGGAATATTTTAATATGAAATATGGTAAAAACTCTCCGATCCTAAAAGGGCATACAGATATCACAATCATATTAGTAAATATATTTCTTCATTTTAAATACACAAATATTGTGATCAAATTTCCCCAAAACCTAGCAAGTATTTTAAATGTGTAAACACCATCTTTCGCGATAGTTAGTTCGATATAACTGTCGCGCGCTGTCGAAAGATTAAGACGTCGCTATCTGTACCTGTATTGCCATGTAGAATGCCTTATTTTATTAAATTCAGTTCAGGGATTTTTTGATTTGTTATTTGAAGAGTTACATAAATAGAATCGCATCTCGATACCTAATAATACCTCACGGATCGGATAGGGATTTTTGACATCTTTATATATACAAATAATATAGTGTATAATATAGAGAAGCAGCTTTTTACTAAATTAATTTGAAAGAATATAGCTGTTTCGGCTAATCTCCGAAACGGGTGGACCGATTGTAACGGGACGTTAACTACCAGATAGCTGATATTATAAAGAGATATAATAAAATAATTTAATTTAAAAAAAAATTGTTAAACATTGTAAAGTTGCGGTTAACAGCTTGTAAATATATAATAAAAAACAATTGCCATATTCATGAGAGAGCGTCACTTGAACGGCTAGAATAATTAAACAGATTTTATTGTGAAAAAAACTTTTTGAAAAATTCTCGGGACATCTGGTAAATTGGGCAAAAATTAAAAGAGCATTTTTAATGGGATTTTTATCACTACGTCGTTTGACAGATATTCCTTAAATAGTAAATAGATATCAAAATTCAACTGTACAAAGGACAAATTGTGCTAAAGCGGAACATTCCATAATAAACGAGTTATGCATTCGCGACAGGGGAACGAGTGTCAGTACAGGCAACAGTTGTAGTATCACTCATGTTACAATGAACAATGTTAAGGTACGCAGAGCAAGATAAACAGAAGGTAATCTTTATAAATATCGACGGTCACTTGGCATCCAAGTAGATTCGTCGAATTTAATATTCATAGAATCTTTATTTATTAAGGTTAATATTTTTGATTATTATAGTGATGGGATGAGCTAATAGCACACCTGATGTACTGTGGTTACTACCACCTATAAACAACAGCAAAACGATTTCGATCTTCCCCAATCGAAGTATCAGAAGACCCGAGTCAAATCATTTTGCGCTCGTCACTCTGATACGAGGATGTAACGTCCCAGCAACGTTTCGATCGGAAAAGTGTGCGTATAATTATAAAAATAGATAAACGAATTAATTTCCGTTGCCAAAATTCATAAGAGATCAATTATGTTACTGTCTTATTGCTACAATTATGTTCAGGGACACAAACATATTTTTTTGAACGTTTACACACTCATATCTTTACACTATGATTCCCTGTGTCACAGATGGCATGGACAAACACAGAAACACAAGACAATCACCCAAGACCCGAGAACAAACTACATGCTCACCACAAAGTGTGCCCGGCCGGGAATCGAACCCGAGACCCCTCGCTCTGAAGGCAGGGCTACTACCAACTAAGCCACGGGGCACTGAAATAAAATAAACAAAAGTAAACAAAATATAAGACAAAATATTGTGTGAATATGACTCCGCCCTTTCTCAACAGATGTCGTTTTTAGTATTGTTTACGTGTACTAATAAATGACCATACTTGTATTCGATAGTACTGAATGTCAGCTATCTAACGCATTTTATGATATTTGGTTGAAGTGTAAGCAACAATTGTTTTCACCTTTTCGAAAATGTCGGTTTTTATTCCAAATAAACGTCATTTGCGGGAAGTGTTATTACATTATTTTATTGCGAAGAAAACTGCAGCGGAAACTTATCGTTTGCTTGTGGAGATTTATGGTGAGCATGCTCCGTCTAATACAACTTGCAAGGAATGGTTTCGACGATTTCAAAATAACGATTTTAGTACTGAGGATAAAGAACATGGAAAACCACCAAAAAAATTTGAAGATGCTGAATTGGAAGCATTATTGGCGGAAGATTCTTGCCAAACTCAATCAGAATTAGCTGCAGCATTAAATGTTGATCGTTCAACTGTTGCAAAGCGTTTACAAATGATGGGAATGATTCAAAAAGCCGGTTACTGGGTTCCACATGATTTAAAAGAAAGAGACATGGAACGTCGGAAAACCATTTGTGAAATGCTGCTTCAAAGACAGCAAAGAAAAGGATTTTTGCATCGGATAGTCACAGGAGACGAAAAATGGATACACTACGAAAATCCTAAACGCAAAAAAGCTTGGGTGAAACCAGGCGAACCAGGCCCATCACAGCCAAAAATAAATATTCACTGTGCCAAGGTCATGCTCTGTATTTGGTGGGATCAGAAAGGTATTGTATATTATGAGTTGCTCAAACCCTCTGAAACTATTAATGGAGAAGTTTACCGACGACAACTAATGCGTTTGAAGCGAGCCATAGAAGAAAAACGACCAGAATGGGTGAATAGACATAACAAATTAGTTCTTCAGCATGACAATGCCAAACCGCATACCGCAGAAGTCGTAAAAAGATATTTAGAGGGACAGGACTGGGAAGTGTTACCCCACCCGCCATATTCACCAGACATAGCTCCTTCGGATTACCACCTATTCCGGACGATGCAGACAGACCTTACTGGAGAAAAGTTTACTTCATGTGAAAGTATCAAAATTTGGATTGACAACTGGATAAGCTCAAAAGACCAGGACTTCTTCCAGCAAGGAATACGAAAACTACCTGAACGATGGGCGAAGGTTGTAGCTGCAGATGGAGCATACTTTCAATATTTTTTTTTTTTTAATTTTGTAAGCGAACAAATGTGTTTTATTTTGACAAAAAGGGGCGGAGTCATATTCACACACCCAATATTTGTTGTGAGAACCTGTCACAACCTCATTTCCTGCGAATTATAATATATCATTTCATTATTACCCTGTGGCACTTCATGGTGTGACCTGAATTTCCTTGCTGTCATGAACTAACACTCTATGGCAATCATTTCGCAAGCTCACATCCTGCAAATAATTACACTATGGCTCTTGCTTTGTGATGAGACTCGAATTATGCCCCTGTCACGAACCAACATATCTCTTGTCCACCTTTTCACAACCTTACCTCCTGCGAATTATCACACTGTGGCTCTGTCGCTTCGTGATGAGACCCGAGGGTGCGATTCATTGCGCGAAATGTGATTGCAAATATTAATGAATTGCGTGACTGGCAACACCGGTCCGAAAGATTAAATACAATAGTTGTTTTCATATTCCGTGAACTAATGAGATGTTTATCGGTACCTATCCGATAAACATCTCATTAGTTGCCATTGAGAAAGTTTTTTTGATGTGATTAAAGGAACGGAAGTAAATGACGGCCTGTCTGAAGTTATCTGGCCCAGACAGAGCAATATTACGCAGGTTTTAGGGGGGTCCAGTTCCTCGCGCCCGCAAGTGTGTACCCTTTGATTCCCTACACGTACCCCCTGGGTGGTGCTAAAGGAGCAACCAAAAGTACCAGTAGAACTTGTGCCAAATTCGTCCGGAGAGGTACTGCCACCACATCTGGAATCTGCCGCCAAGCAGTAGTGGTTGCATTACTGTGTTCCGGTGGAAGGGTGTGGCTGCCGGTGAAATCACATGCGCATGAGACGTATCATCCCCGTCTCAGGTGATGGACGCAGCAGGATGAATGCGACTCAGTAAATATTTGGATCTCATTCTGAGTCGCACGCATTACTGTTGTCATGGGCGAGGGTCACCACTTACCATCAGGTGGGCCCTCAGCTCGTTCCGTCAATCATTCACATAAAAAAAAAAAGACGGCTTTGTCTTATGCTCCTGCCCACAGCTTTCCACCAGAACTAACGCAAGTCCACCAATGCTTGGCGACGTATCACTAGTTAAATGTAAAAAAAATAAAATTTTGATCAATTATTGTAAAAATAATTTAGTTAATTAATTTCCATTCCAAAATACTAAGAAATCAATTATTGTAGTGAGGGTTTGGCTGTTAAAGTATCTGATTTGTCGTAAGATAACAATGACGGCGAAAAGCTTATAACTTGTCACATCTACGTTCCTACGATAATTTAACCCAAAACGTGAGGTAATGGCCCATTCAACTTTAATCATTTATGATCCCGGGGGTGACCCGATCAATTAACGATCAAAACCATCAAATTTAGGTCATGTTATGGGACATCTAGTTCCGCGGTCATTAACCTAGAGGTCAATGACCTTAACTAAAGCTTCACCTCTTGGTATATGTTTCCCGATGGCAAAGTAACCGTTTCCATTCCGGCCATGGAGGTAAAAAAATTAAGGAATATTCATGGAATCATTTCAAATACTATCAGTAAAAAATCGATCAAAAATAGGTATTACCTATATAAGGACGAGATAAATCAAATCAACAATCAAATTTCGAATTTTTTTATATTTCTACAATATCCCTCAGGCTCTTGAAGAATAAGTCTATATTGTTATTATATAAACAGATAAAAACATTTTATTAACAATTTGTCAAATTATAGGTCATTATTATAGGTATTTAAAAATAGAAGATATGAGAAAACAGATGAACACACATACATACCGGCCAAAATCACATCCCTCTTCTTTGCTTCGCCATAGTCGGGTAAAAAAGCAACGATAAACAACGAAGAAGCTTCCACTTAAAAATTCTGAGCACGACTTTATAGATTGAGGTACTCAACTTCTAAATGCACCTATAAAATTGATAGCCGCTCAAGCCCATCAATCACGAAAAACTATTTCAATTTAAAATTAAAAAGACGCATCATTTTTCAACCAAGTTCAGCGAGAATTTCATATAGTGACTACCAACATTCTTGCAGTAAATTTGCGTGCTGGATGAATTTTTATCTACACTCGGCAGCTTTATCAAACATCTCTTTTACTTTTAGTTGTTCAACAAAAACTAGCGTGGTACTTTTGCTTAAAAAAATATTATTCGCCACAGAAATTAACATTTCTATAACAATATTCGAACACCTTATAATTTTAGGCCAGTCTCCATTATGCTGCCACTCAGAAGTACGTGAAGAGAGAATATTAACAAGGAATGGCATACTTTTTAATAAACAGTACGGATTCGCAAAGGGTTCTTCGGCAACCGATGCTATTGCAGATTGCAGATTTTGTTGAAAGACACAGGCTTGTAAATGGAAATCTTACAATGCCATAGATTCTGTGACCATTCAAAGGCTTTAATTGTGTCAATCACGATATCTTAATTAATCCATTAATTAATTATCGTATAGCTTACAACTCGTCTGTTTTCAGTACTGTGTGTTTCTCTTATCAGTAATTAATTACTGATAAAAGATAAATACAACAACAACAACTCGAATTCTCATTTTTTTTAATGTGAAAATTTGCTGAGACAGATGTAATGGTTTAATGTTAAATACTTATCAACAAATCATCCTTAAAAGTTACAATGTGTTTAATAAATATATTGGAAGAATAACTTTGTATTATTATAAGTTCTAAAAAGTATATTCTACTATACTTAAACACCTTTATTATACATACCTGTAAACAACAAAACAAAATTTTACCGGGTTCTGTTTTTGAATACATTATGTTTTGATCAGCTTTAATATGCGAGTAAAAGCCTTTACTTCCATTGAATTCATAACAAGGGACTGATTTTAAAATAAAAAAAACCTACTCCAATATTTTCATCCCTTATTTCTTGCCCTTAGGAGGTACACCCTACCATTGTGAAAAAGTAAAAATCATAATCTTATTCAGTTTTAGTTGTTTTTTTAACTCCCGAAGAAATAGAGGGCTGTTATAGAGGGTTGTAGTGTATGTAATAAAATTTGGCATTCGTATTATCTGATCGGACGAAAAAGATCTACTGGAACATTAGGTGCTCCCTTCGCACAACCAATGGGGTACCAACCCGTGTAGGGACTCTCTTACAGACGCCAGCAACATGGACCCCCCATGGGTGATTCGCTTGGCGGATTACCAGGTGTGATGGCAGTACTACTCCTGACAAACTTCCCACAAGTTCAACTACTAATTTGGGTCGCTCCTCTCACACCCGAAGGACATGTGGAGGTATTCTGAAGAATCCAATCTCATTTCAAAAGTTTATTACGTAACAAATAAATAAACTTTTACAAACTCATCCTTGTGATCATTTGCGCTAGGCTTCCCTGTGTCAACAATGAACAAGATCCAGGACCCGAGAAAAAACTTCTCACCGCATAAAGCGTGTCCCGGCCGGAAATCCAGGGATACCTCGATTCGAAGGCAGGGCTACTTACTACTAAGTAAGCCACGGAGACCGAAGAAGGCTATACTTGGCAGCTACCTATATCATTATTCATGTGTCAATACAGTATGACCACATCCTGTGTAAGTACCAAGACGGATACCATATTTCACTGCTGAGATAGATCGTGACGCTTGTCGCCCATTTATAACGTACACTTATCCACAATACACAGTCTTTCAGTAAGATCTCTCCCAAAATATGCTAAACTTACTTTGATTTTGACCCGCATACGCACACGTACGAGTATAATCATCAGTATAATCACAAGTACAAGCTTATTGCGTCTCAACTACGGTACAAGCTTATTTTAGTTTTTTTTTTTTTTTATATTTCAACTATCTCCACTGCATCAATATACGTTCTAATTTCTTCTACTATTCACACTGGAAATTTATTTTTCCTTAACAACGACAAACACAACAGCAAAAAACAATTTTTTTTGCTCCGTATTTACTTACTGAAAAACTGTGAAGTACAAAAACATTAGCGATAAGATATCTCAATACTGTAAACGAGTATGGAGTACGGAGTATGGAGTACTTAAACTCCATTACTGACTGTTGACATGCAGTAGCGCACGCAATAGGTCGCGTGAAAACGCGCTTGCGACGTCTTACGAAGTACAATACTAAATGTTATTTTTTACGAAAGCTATAAAACCTTCGTTTCGAATAAAGTTCAAAAATCCTTTGTATTTTTGTTTTATGTTTTTGATATGTACCAACTGTCTGATATTATATTGTGGCTCGTAGAATTGATGGAGCCGAGTGAACGAGTGCTTTTTATCTAAGTGTACAAGGTTTAGGTGACTAATGGGAGGTATTTTATGAGCTTTATGAAGTAACGTTAGTAATTTTTTTCAGCCATCAAGTACTTCCAGACTTCTTTTGTTTTCCATTGAACTAGAAAACTTGATTTCCTTTCAAGACATCCATTAAGTCTACATTTGAAAATAAGTCTCAGCATTCTGTATTTAATTGAAATGAAAAATTATCAGCATCTTATAGAATTAATATCTATATAAATTAATCAAATTAGCTATTCAAAGGGGGAACGCTGCCAGCATCTTCGGAACCTTGCCTGAAGGGACTCCTTTTAATAATATATTTTAGTTCTTATATTATATTTTTACGATTTTAGTTTTGGGTGTGTTGCCATTACTATGTTGTTATTATATGATAATAAAAATTAAAATAAAAAAAAAACAAATTGAAGTATTTATTTGTAATATTAAAATTTTTGGTTTTTTAAAAACAGTTTCTGTCTGTTTGTTCCGGCTAATCTCCGAAACGGCTGAACGGCTGACAGGACTTTCACTAACAGATGCTGAAGTTATATGGAGTAACTTAGGATATTTTTATTTTAGAAAAAGTAAATTAGAGGGATCCGTGCAAAAAAATCTCAATTCCACCCGGACGAAGTCGCGAGGAAAAGCTAAGTGTGGACGCCGAAAACCAAAGAAGTTGAAGAAGTTGAAGAATTTCACTAGGTACATTTATTATTATTATGATTATAGTGATCAATAATTAATTAATTAATCAAAATCAAGTAATTGAAGCATGTGTTTTTGAATTGAATGAATATTTATTTATTTGTTTAATCTCAACAGCCCCCAACGCTAGAGTATCGTGCATGCTGAGGCCATAATTTCGGAAGTTATACAAAATTTAATCTCCCGTCCGTCCTTTGTACCGAAATCTCATAACACTGTGAATGGAAGCAAAACGAAGCGTAATTACTTTCAGTTTCAGTTGATTTTCCTTAATTTTATAAATTTGGCAAATGATCAAATATATTTTTGCAAGAAAATTAATTAATGCAATGCCAATTAACTGATATTAAACTTTTTGACTCAGTGTCTTCCTGCAAAAAGAGAGAGGTATATGGAAAAATAATATTGGATTTGCCAATCAAGCAATCAATATACATGAAAATTTCATACAGCACTATCTAGTCCCCAACTTAGCATGTTCTATGGGAAGTAGGTTAATCATAGAATCATAGACCTTTGAATTGAAAGGCGACGTCTCTACCATTGAGCTACTACAGTCTCATATCATGCGTGACATAAAATAATATTTAAAAATTCGAAGAAAAGAAGGCATATTAAAATCACGTACATTATTATTTGAATGCGAGCTGCTAAAAAAGTATAACCACTTCCAAATAATTCAGAAAACCGTTTTTATCCTAGCCTGGAGCTATTTAAAGGGTTCATACTGAAAGCTTAAAGCAACTTTATTATTTTGTTCAAAATGACTATCGTTTTGTGTAAATTGGGTGAAATACGATGACATGCAAAATAAATTTTAATATCCATTCAATATTAATTATCAAGATGTATAAATAAGTACGGACATAAGGAATATTAGATTGTTTATGAAGAGGATCATTTTCGCGAAAAGAGAATAATCCTTCCATCAGGTTTCTTGTTTGTTCTTCCCCATGGAGGGTCGGATAGGGATTGAACAAGTGCTAAAAATAGTATTATAATAAGAACGTAATTTGTTAATAATTCAATGGAAATAAAATATTTTGACTTTGACTTTGATGATTGTTGGAGATGTTGAAAATATTCATGCTGAGTGTTTTGAGTTTTACTGTTATATGAAAACAGTGTGTTACGGAAATATTCAACTTAAAAAGTTTTATTAATCCTTAGTAGTAACAACGGTACTAACAAGCACCTTCTAAAATTAATACAAAATAACGAAAACATATTCCTAGAAGTATCTTTTGCAACATTAAATCTATCAGTCGTAGCGGGCTGTACCGTTCACAGAATACGTGTCATTATGGCAGATTACCTAAAATAATTTAAATACAATTAGTGGAATGGAAACGCGATACAATAGGTCTTCTCGTCTTGCTAGGGAAAGACGTGAATCATTTTGCTGTTATTTATAGGCTTAACATCAAGCTGTCAGCTCAACTTGTTTTATAAATAGGAACATAATAACAAACTGTTTGAGTCCAAATCTTGTTTAGCTTGTTTTTCATTTCATGCAAGTATTCGGATTTCTCCATTCAATTCCAGTTTGACTTTTCGTTCATTAATTATTATATAAAGTGCCTATCACTTGAGTTTGAGATAACCTCGGACGGGAGCGATTCCCAAGCTTCGTAACGGTTTGGAAGCGATTCAATTAAGAATCAAAGACCTGCCGTTTGAAAGTTACTCTCGAACGGAGTATTCGTTTTGCATCTCTTATATTGAACTATCTGTTCATTACCAAAACAAAATGTCAATTTTTGGACTATATTTCGTTGACCACTGATGAACTTGACAATTATTGACTTTCATAATCACCTTTCATAAAAACAGAAAACGTGTACAAAGATGTAACAGTTTTTTTATGTTTTTAAGTGTGTGCAATGCTCATTATTCTTACAATAAACAAATAATTATTTAAAAAAGCAAACAACAGTTAATTACAGAGTATAGTCCATGTAAATAGATTAATTATGAACGCCAAATAATATAATACACAGAGAGCAGCAAATTAATTAAGAACCATAATAAGACGGGAAAATGGACACGCGTCTTGCTAAGTAGGTGAAATGAAAATACTACAATTATTTAAATTGTAAAAAATACAATCAGTACTACAGAACCCTCGGTGGGTGTGTCCGCGTCGTAGTACGCTGATATTTTCATTTAATTAGAGAATAAAAAGGTTCGTTCATAATATTAATAAGCGTTATTATTAATTCAGGTAATTTAACCATATTTTCAAGATATATAAACATTTTCTATAATTTCCTGAGCTCATCAAAATTAAATAACAAATTTGATTTCTCTCCGTTCGTTTCGACGAAACTCGAATAACCGTAAAATATCTTTGCAATCAACTTAATTCTTTAAGATACGGCGAAGCGCTCCATTTTAATTAGATCTGTGCAATGATATTAGAAACAAATTCCTGTAGAAAGGAAACTATTTAAAAAGCAAAATATTATATAACAATGTCTCGTATACCTTTGTTATGATTATTTTGAATCCAACTCATTCACATCAGTAGGAATACATGACTATTTTTTCTTACTTTTTATGATAATGTTTTGAAATAATAAAATTGTGCTAGATCGGTTCTCAAATAAGTGTTGAGAGATGTTTGTATTTATTTTATGTGTATAAAATTAAGTATGCCAAATCCTACAAAATAATATTAAGTATTTTTTTGTCTTTCTTTAACAAATCGAAGTTAAATATATAGTTAATAAATATAGCAATATATAACCAATTTGGTTTAAAAGTGACATCACTAGCAGAAACCCTAAATAACCATAATCACTATTATGAGAGCTCGAAATGATATAAAAAATATATAATATAATTGTTTCACTTTATTAATTTATATATAATATTTTTTTATCATTATAATAACTGGTAAACCTACTTTTTACGGCCCCGTGCACAAAGGGAATATGAACCCCAATTATAAAACACTGAGCGTCTGTGTATCTTAACTTTTTGTTTCGCTTCTATAGGTTTATATACTACTAACAGTACCGAATAAATAGTTCAACGCTGTCTCACTTCGTTGAATTTTGTATCAACACGATGCTTTGTAGTGGTGAGGTCTTACGGAGAAAGTTCGAGAACGATGCAAGAGGAAAATAGTTTTGCTGAGTGTAAGCAATTTTCATTTGGAACATTTAAGTCAAATAAAAAGTGTAGTTGGCTGCAACCACTAAAGAGCACAGATACGGCTCCGTGGCTTAGTTGGTAGTAGCCCTGCTTTCGAAGCGAGGGGTCCTGGGTTCGATTCCCGGCCGGGGCACACTTTGTGTGGTGAGCATAAAGATTGTTCTCGGGTTTTGGGTGTTTGTCTTGTGTTTCTGTTTGTCTATGCCATCTGCGACACAGGGAATCCTAGTGCAGAGGTATGAGTGTGTAAATGTTTTGTTTGTTAATATTTTCATATGATTTATTTAAACTCAAAGTTAAAGACAAAAAAATAGATAAGCGTTGAATTTTTAAGAAATGTTCTACGTTAAATCGCCACTTTCCTTTCACAAATGAAAATATTCTTCATTTTAAACGATTATTATTAGCATTAGTGTTATAAAAGATAGGAGAGAAAAAAGGTAGGTAAAAAAATTCATCGTGACTTAGGTATTTTCAGTATGGACTGAAGTACATTACTGTTGGAAGGGGTTGAACTTAACCTACCTATGATTGTTCTCGGTAGGAATCGAACCCTTGTCACAGAAGGCAAATCTACTACCAACAGAGCTATGAGGCCAGTCATGTGACTGATAAAATGCACAATCTATTAGCCCCTGGTTAGTGGCTACCATTTAAAGATGATGGTAGCAACTGAAGTAATCACCAACATCTTTAAACATCAGCCTAAGGTAATGCCAGCACGTTGCTTATCAGCAAAATACCTTAATCAACTCACTTTTTTATCCAAAAAATTCAAATACAGAGTAAGCATATTCAAAACGAATATCATTAAATATGTGAGTGGCATAATGTGGTCATCAAATAGGTCACCGTTAGTGGCATTTTCATTAATGCTGCTTCCGAGTTTCGCGGTCTAGCTATAATTTTCAGTTATGGGAGTACTGAGCCTTTTAGATCGTCCTAAAAAGTGAAACATAGTACTAGCCATTGAAATATATATATCCAGGATATAAGCTATCCTGGTACCAAATTTCATCAAAATCCGTTGAGCCGTTTGAGCGTGAAGGAAAAACAAATATACACACACAAAGAGACATACACATACATAGAATCTTTCGCCTTTATAATATTAGTGTGTTAAAATTCAAAAGTCACTTCCCACGTAGAGTTCCGTAAAATATGTTATATTCCACGCGCACGATGTGGGAACAGGGAAAATTGAAAAATCGGGAAGGTAAATATTTATAAATACATTATTCTATGAGATTTTTTCTATAACGTGCGCCTTCTCGGTACGGGCTGCAAAGATTCAGTAGCACTATTTTTGAGAAACTGAACGTAAACCTGAATCTCGTTCCGTTTTAAATAAATAAAGAGGCTGTAGACTGGACATTTCGCTTCGGCAGAAGCAGTGTCGTATTTTATTTCATCATGTTGGTCTATTTTGAATGAGCTTTGCGTCATAGAACTTTTAATATCTACAGAACGTTTGCCTAGTTAAAAATATATTTTTCAGATACAATTTTCAACTATTATTTGATAAACCATTTTTAGTTTTGATTTATGTATTACTAGCTGTATACCGCGACTTCTTCTGCTTGGAATTTGTCCCAAAAATCAATAGTTAAAATACTAGTTCATCTAATATTGAACGAAGGTAATAAATCTTAATCACAATTATCTCTGTCGTCTTCCTTCACACATATTGGTATTTATTGCATAATCCGTGTTTATGTCTTGGCAGGCATCTGGTCCAATAATGCATTCTAAATAGGAACTAATTGCCTATTAATTAGCCATGAGGCAAGGTTAATGACAAAATAATGTAATAACGTACACGGCTACGAGAGCTTTACGATAGACACATTAATAATGAAGTAGACTACGGATTTTTTGTAGCTTTTTCGTAGCACGTGCTACGCGAAGAATGCTACGCCAAAAATACGCATTGTTAAGTAAATGAGAAATAATTATGTACTATTTAATAATGGCTTTGTAGCTAAGTTGGCTTGTAGTAATCCTTCATTAAAACCAGATCCCAAGTTCGGTTGAGAATCGAACTTGGGATCGGATGTTTTTTTTACCAGACTGTGGTATTGCGTACAAAATAAACAAATATGTTCGCCACACAATTGCATGTCCTGAGTAGTAATCGAACCTTGTGGGTTCGATTACTACTACAGCAGAGCTGACCAAATGGGCTATGACGCCAGACAATAAATAATCTAAATAAAATTGTGTTTTTAGAATACAGTAACTTAACTTGACTTGTTTACGTAATTCCAGTTTTATGACTTTTCAGCGAACATGTTGTTCTACGAGATCCAACATGTTCTGATCTGAAATTCAAATTCCAACTAGTTTGTTCATTCACGATTTGAACTTTTATGGAACAACACAATTCCACCCGTTTGCTTCTGTGTGCACAGGCAATGAGCAGAACAGCACGACCAAGCGCAGCAATAGAATCCATTGTCGTTCCATCCATTATTATTATTGTTGTATATCATCCATACTAACATTATAATGGTGAAAGTAACTCTGTCTTTCTGTTACCTTTCTACGCTTTAACCAATTTTGATAAAATTTAGCATTAAGATGTTTGTATTATTTAAGAAGTTTGAGACATAGGATAGTTTTTTTCCCAGAAACGATCCCTTAAGATGGTGGTGGTATGTATGGAGAATCAAAAGTTTTTCCTTACATTTTAATATGATATAATACTACCTGTTCATTTAAATATTTACCTGTTCACGTCCAAACCACTAAAAAGTTTCTTTTTTATTATAAATAGTATTCAATCATTTGCACTGCTGTTTTCCATCCTAAAAGGTGGCGGTAAAATTAAGACGTACAATTCGATAAAGTTTTGGTATGCCCAAAGATAAATGATGTCAAGGTTCACGGTACAACCATTATAACCACGGAGGCGATAACTGTAATTATCGGCTCCGGAGTTTACATATTACATACATATTCATGACCATTTCACACAGCGCCATACAGCCCCAAACTTTTTTTTATACCTTACGCCATACGGTCCCTTTTTTTCAACACATAGGTACATTTAAAACATAGTTCCAACCAGAACCAATCATCAATGTTCATCACATAAATTGTTTGATTGTTGTCCTGGATGAGAATGGACCCTGCGACCTACAGCAGAAGGCAGAACTACTACCAACTGAGCTGCAAAACCAAAAAAGTCAAAAAAAGACAGAAGACGGTACAAACAATAATCTATTTGGAAATATACCAGCTATTTGTGCACCCAAACTTGGAAAGTTTTATTCCACTAGTTCGATGGTAGCAATATCAAACGAATGCACTTCCAATACAAAAATACAAGCATAATTCGAAAAATTGATTTATTTTTTGAATATTATAACACGCTGGTCTTAATTACTGGGTTACAAATTACGTGGAAGCTGATTTTAGGGAGTAAATTGATGTCGAGAGAAATTTACAATATATAAAAATACTGGCCATGACAGTTTTTACTGGCCATGCTAGTATTGAAACAGTATTGATAAAACTGGATACGACATGTTTTTAGAACAAAATCCGTGGATTTTTGTAACTATGTATGTATACCTACAATATAATAAAAAATTATTGTCTGTATTGGAAAGCTAATTCCTTAATTTTTTTCAGGACTCTTACCCTTGCTCTACGATTTCCTGTGTCGCAGATGGCATGGACAAACACAGAAACACAAGACAAACACCCAAGACCCGAGAACAAACTTCATGCTCACCACACAATCTGTACCCGGCTGGCAATCGTACCCGGGATCCCTCGCTTCGAAGGCATGGTTACTACCAACTAAGCCACGGAGCAGAGTTACTTACGGTAATAGTGACGAGCTTACAACTTATCACAGTATTTCTAGCTAAAACTGAGGCTAAACTTATGGAAGATTTGTTAGCCTCTTCAAATAAAAACATCATTATAAGTTAACTTTTAATCAAACCTAACTCAATAGCAACATAATCTCGCTTTTGGAATATTTTTACATTTCTTTCCTGTAAATGCCGAAAACTCAATGCTTTGAACAAAGTCGTTTGTAAGAGGATTAAAGATGGCGATCTGACTCTTAAAGCCGCTTTCAACATATTGCTAAATATGTAGTACCTTAGAGATTTCATTTTTACTCATAGCTGAGTACTACAATATCGTATAAAACCTATACTATAATTTATATAGTACAGGTTTTATACAAAAGAATAGATATATATCGGTTTGGTTTTATAGAAGAGAAAATTGAAATCAGAAGTAAATTTAGTCAAACAAAATTTTCTTTGACTTCCGTGAATTGATATTCGATTTGATAATTTATAAATTACTTATACTTAATTTCCCCAAACAAGAAAATAATAAGATACATAATAATCGGAAGGGAACTTGTTGACAATATAAAATGATTTATGTACAAAAGACAGCATGTTTCTTTCTTCATTTTCGCGTTACATGTTCCGTGTAACAATCATAATTCGTTTCCATGTAAACAAATCACAAAAATATACGAAAATAGCTTTGATCATGTAAATATGTACCTACCAGCATCCAATAAATGTATCTTTTATTCCTGTTTTCCCCGATTTGAATTCGGAACGTTCGTTATCAACTGATTTATTGGGATACAATTCGTTCTGTATTCTTGTTTTTTTTTTAATGGCGCATGGCGTTACGTACTCGTAAATTGAACATTAACTTACTTTATTTTAAGCCAACTACTGGCGGAGAAGGGGTTATGATTTTTGTATGTATGTTCAAACATACTATAAAGACGAATAAAAGATTATAATATAATAGGTTTATTACTACAGATATTTTTAGCGTTTGTGTACGAGACACTAAAAATGTATTAATATAAATTCATGGACATTTCACATAGCTTGTACATGTACTATGGGTACTAGATAACTGATAAAATATTGATATTGTACTTTTTTATGTACACACATGTAATAAATACTAACACTTAGACACAGATGTCTAGGTGTTAGTATTTATTACATGATTATGTATTACATGATACAAAGATCTATGTTCATTACTAAATATTAGTACAAAAAAATATGTATTTCTTAGATAATATACGAAAAATTTAAAAACGTTGTAGCTCGGTGCTTCTCTATGCTATGCGCTAATCCTAGATTTAGCCCAATGTTTCGTATCCGATGATAAAAAGAGAACCCTAGCTTACAACATCTGTCAATATATCTGTCCTGTTACAAATCTTTTGTACTGAAATAGGATTGGATTTTTCACAGCATTTATAATAGTACTGCAGATATCTTAATAAATAAACAAATGGATTCAAATCGCTATTAACCTGTTTTTCAATAAAAATCTGTATCTCTTATAAAATTTTCTTAATTCACACGCGCGAATAAGCTTAGGAATGATTTGCTCTAGTCTCCGCAGATTCTTAATACTTCTTTTCTTCGTGTAATTGGCCGACTCTGATGTCTGAAGGCCTCCGATATGGCATATCCACTAGATATCTTAAAGTGCCCTCCGAAGCATGGAAAAGCTTAGTTCAAATGCCACTAAACAATCCCCCCATCCAACTACTGACTAGCTGAAGAGTTTCAATAATTAAAAAATTTACTCAACTCAAAATAATTAACGACAAACACAAATAAATTTATATTATTATACTTTATCATAACTATTAAAAAAATTGTATAGATAAGTTATAAGTACAGTATCAAGTATGAATTGTTACAAATAAATGAAATTATTATTATTTGTATTCCTACAAAATATAATAAGTATCATTATAATTAAAAATAACACTTCAACTAAATATTTGTTGTTTGAATTCAGTTTAGTTGTTTGGTTCACTAGTTTGTTTGGATTTTAAGAACAATACCGAAAACTTTTACCAGCAAAAACCATGCAAGCCATGTTAAAAATACACTCGCTGTATGAAACCTCATAAATCTGTGTAGACAATGCAAAAATGAGTGGAATAAGTCACGCACACAAATATCTAAATGCGCAGTCGTGTCTGTTCGGTATTAGATTTTTGTTTTGGAAATGCTTTTTTTTGGACGCGAATATACTGAGATTCCAGGTGAAAATTATAGATATTGCCTCATTGCTCCTATTACGCTTAACAGCGTTAAGTGAATGTACTATGAGAAAGATTATCTATCTATACATATAATAAAATTGTAGACTTGCCGTGTCTGTACATTGAATATTTTTACAAAATAATAACTGGGAGACGTTAAGAATAAGTAATAGAACGCAAAAAAACAATTTTTGAAATTTTTGTCTGTTTGTCTGTATGTTTGTGCGCACTTTACGCAAAAACCATAGATAGTTATCAAAATCTAGGTACTAAGAAATGTTAAGCTGAGTCTGGAATAGCGAATAGCGTTTATTTTATCAAAATCGACCCACTAAATCAAAAGTAATTCAATGTTTTATGCAAAATTTTAATTTTTTTACAAAACTTTCTACAAGCGCCTGCCGAGTCCTGCATTCTTGACTCGGTGTGGCGGTTCGGTGTATTGCAATATAAATACAAGCAGGCGCTTGAAGGCAGATGACAGGTTTAGTCGTAGTTTAGTCTTAGTTTAGGTTAGTTAATTAGGTAATTAGTTTAAAGTTAGTTTAGTTTTTCTTTGTACTTTGAACTGCGAAAGGTTGATGGTAACCAGTATCTTATAATAAATACTAAATACGAGTACCAAGCTTCCTATCAAACGAGTCATTTACTTGACGGAGACCTACAGTACACTGAAGTAACGCAATGGCCGTATGTCCGGCAGAAAATAGCCGCATAGGTAAATCATCCTCAGGGTACATCATCATCATCATCATTATCAAGGGTGAAATTAAATAACCCTAGCGACATTTGTTTTCGATTTTGCTGATATGATCTGGACATTCAGATGCAGCACAGATATTGCAAATGTATAATATCAATATAAATTAGCAGAAGTATATCAAGGAATATGCAGCTCAACAAAAATAACAAAACATAAATACCATTAATACGCACTAAGCGATTTGAAACTACTTTTATTGTGCGTACTGCAAGGGAGTGGAATGTTTTGCCTGAGTCTGTGTTCCCTGACCATTACAACCTAGGAGTCTTCAAGAGTAGAGTGAATAGGTTTCTCCTAGACAAGCGTGCTCCATCGTCGGCCGCATCTTCACTTTCCATCAGGTGAGATGGCGGCCAAACCATGCTATGCTATCTTTTTTTTGTGAGTTAGTTACATAACGAGCTGGGGGCCCACCTGATGGTAAGTGGCGACCCACACCCATGACAACAGTAATGCGACTCAGTATAAGATTTGGATCTTAGACTGAGTCGCACTCATCCTGCTGCGACCATCACCCAAGACGGGGATGATACATCTCACGATACAAGCACTACTGCTTGTGTGATTCCAGGTGTGGTGGCAGTACCTCGCCGGACGAACTTGGCATAAGTTCTACTGTTACTTTTTGGTTGCTGCTTTAGCACCACCCAGAGGGTACGTGTAGGGAATCAAATGGTACACACACATGCGGACGCGAGCAACTAGATCCAATAGATCGGTACGGGGGACTTATTTCTCACTGTATTTAACACTGTTTTGTTACTTCAGGACTTATTTCATATTTGTATGATGATCTAACAACACTGATACGACATTGAGCAATGTCCCAGGGAATGGCATTGAATGAATGAATGGCAGGGAATGGGAATGGCATTCTATTAACAGAGAAGTGGAACAATAAGAAGCTTTTTTTTGTCAAGGGGTAAATACTTTGCTTATACCCAACGCCTTAATGTGTATTAATAGCAGTGCTGGGGGAATACACAATAAAACCCCCTTGGAGTTCCTGCACTACGCCTTCACGCTGGGGCTACGGGTACGGTAGCGGCCGTACCCGGCCGGCCAGAGGCGTTGGTCCTCGCGTATCGGGACTCCAACACGATGTGTACCTCCCTATAGTGCCGTGCCCGGAACACGAAACACGCCAACCTTCGGTGAGGACCTCATCCGTCGGACGGCAGATTCCCCGGATCTACCGCCAGGAAGTTCCCGTTAGGGTAGCAGGCGGCGCTCATGCACCTGCCTACGCCGACCCACTCTCCTGCATCTACCAGAGTGAGGACATTCTTCCTCCCTTACCCTCTCGGCTGCTTCCTTCTGCGAGATTACTTCCTTGCAGAAGGACTGAGCTGCCACCCAAGATCTCCCGCTGTCAATCATAGATGAGACCATAGTTGACAGCGAAAGGTTTCCGCCTATAGCCGCGGTCAGGCGGGAACAATAAGACCCTACCAACTATTCCATTGAATGTTTAAATTTCTTGAGTGCATCTGGACTCCCATCACACAATATATATTAAACTAAATGTCGGAGTGCCCATTGCTCTTTTATAAATTTAAGTCTTCCTAAATTATGTTACGGCACCAGATTGAAAGTCAAGAGTTTAGAGAATTCCTCTCATTCCTATCAACTGCCCATTTAGTTTTAAACGCATTCTGTCTCCGGTGAGTCTATGTTCCGCAGTGACCAGAAACAAAGAACAAGAAGAAACTTTTTTGGTATCAGACCTGATAATGAGTTGCTTTTTGCACGGTCCGCCATACTTAGCTCTTTCCCGGCTTAGCAATTCAAATAATTTTTATGCATTTTTTTCCTGAAATATTCTGAAAAGACGACTTCCATAGTATAGTTTACAGAGAAACATTATTGTATTGTATACATTTGCAATGGTTGCAGTTTCACTTACGTAGTTCATCATCCAATCAAGTCTTTAACCTTCCCAGTTAACAAAACCCAAGTAATATCGTAAGAATCTAACGGAAATAAAGTATTTTGAGATTTAATTATAACATTATTTTAATATAATAGTAACGAACAGACATATTAAGCATCACATTATATTTCTATCCTCTAGGCTAGGATAGATCTAAGTCCACGCGGACGAAGTCGCGGGCACAGCTAGTATATAATATAAACCGTTTAAAACTTATATTGTTCTAAATAACCATACATAACTTTTATGATTTTCAGTTTTCATGTCAGTAATAAGATTGATGGTATGAGACGTTGTATCTCGAAAATAATCGCCTGATTTCATATTTTCAAAATGGGATACATACACTGACTAATGTCTGATTTTCAACCAACGCTTAGTCCTTTAGATTCCATTTAACTTATGCGCACATGAGCCTCAAAAAATGACCGTTACAGAAGTTTTTAGAAAGAACACACAGAATATACCTAAAGTTCTAAACTATATTAATGAACCGAATACAAAAAAAGGTTTACAATTCAGGACTGTTTTTTTGTTATTTCTTAGTCGATATCTTCGTCATTTATAAACCAATTTGCGTGATTCTTTTTTATTTGACAAGGTATAATATAAATTTAATCATATGGTTCCATATAAATTTAATCAAACATATTGAAGTGCTATAAATAGGGGATGAAAATATCGAAGTCGATTTATTCGATTGTTAAATCAGTTCCATGTTTCAAACGTGATACACATACCATATAAAATAATTAATGATTAAAGATGTTTAATCTAGCAGGCCGTTTGTATGGATACTCAATCCACCGAACAAAATGGCCTTCGAAAAACCAGTGAATTAATACACACGGGTAAGCACGCAACAAAAAGAGGGCTTAGCAAAAATTCATTTGAATGTAGAAACGCGGGTCTAATTTCAGAATCGTGTCATCAACAGATTATCTGGGATTTTCTGCTCCTTTGGGATGCTGTCAAGTCGAGCCGCTGTCTAGCGGAGATACGAGATGTGATTTTGTTTCCAACGAGCCTTAGCCACGGCTCGGTTTTAAATAATCAACGTGAGCTTTTTTTATATTTATAGGGCTCTGTAACTAAATGCAATCCATTTTGTAATCTATGTTGCCTTCCTCGCGCCTACCTATCTATGAAACTGTCTGATCTACCTTTAAAGAGCTGAACATTAATAAGCTGGCCGGTGGAAATTTTCACAGTATATTGTGTTATTTTAAGCGGGGGATATCTTAAAAATATTGGGTATCAAATATTGACAATCTTCGTTGTGAATTATTAAGATACTTTCATAAAATATAATATAAATAAATATTCATGGATATTTCACACAGTGCCGCCCGCATATTTGTAATCTGGTTCGTATAGTACCTACAAGCTTTTTATTTTAATAACTACATTTGGCCCTACCCTCTTAACTCACATATATGATAAAAATGATATGAAGTAAATTTTTAATATACTCATTCATATAATATTTTACATCTAAGAAGATGCATGACTAAAGTGCACGTAAAATGAAATTCCATTCAGTGCATTTTCATATACAGCGAACCTACAAAGTAATATTGAAATAGTAGCTCACAGAACTAATCTGGTCTGAGTATTCCATCTTCTAGTTAGAAGGGGCACTAGGATGATTTTTTTGTCAGACCCCTAGCATAAAATAGGTTTTATTTTATTAAAATGCCTGACTTAAGAAATCAATCTGCATTTAATTAACGCCTCTGAAACAAAGGCGAATAAAGCAGAACCCTAAAAAACCCTGAATGAACAAAAATGAAAAGTGTGATTCTTGCTTAAAGTCCAACTTCGAGAAATTCCCGACCGCCATTGCCTGATTTATTAAAAAAAAGTTGATTTAACTCCACAAACTCTCACTTCCGTATAATTAAAAAATGCCGACGCCACTAACGAGCCCTCACCTTACTCTATTTGATAGTGAACTTTTGAGTTCCTTTTTTAAATAAACTTTTTAATATTTTTGACGGCTAAGGATTCGTTTGCGAGTGCCTCGGGGCTGATATAGATTGCTGAGGAATTTACGAGAGGTTTTATTTTTTTATTTGCGCAGGGCTGGCTGAAATTAAATTAGGTTGTATGCAAACTTTTCTCTAGGCTTCTATTTCTTATCTTTATTGGTGTGTTGAAAACTTTTTGTGATTGAATCTTTTGATTGGATGGAGTTAAACCTTCTTTGGTATTAAAAAGTTTGTATGAATACGGCTTTTCCACGTATCTTCTTGTTGATTATGTTGGCGTAAGATTTTGGGTAATTTAATACTTATTTACCACTATCTAGCTTTTTCCCTTGGCTTCAGACCCTTGGGTTTTATATTATGGATCCACAAAACGTGTAGTCGCGAAGAGACGTTAACTGTAAGATAAGTACATAGATGTGATATTTGGGGGCTACTACAATTAGACAGCTCCGCAGTTATGTTAGTTGGTAATAACCCTACTTGCAAATCAATGAATTCTGTACTCAATTCCTGGCAAGAGTAAATATTTTTGTAGGTTGTTTTAATTATTTAATGTGTTGTAATAGTTGATGAGTGTGTATATAAATGAAAATATAAACCCAATTTGAGGTAAAATTTTACATATATAGTTAGGACTGAGTTTCCTTAATATTTTGTCTACTCTCACTTTTTAAGAGTACGCCAAAATGTGTTTGCAGGAAGAACATTAGGAAGAATTCTCATCAAACTTGAAATCCTCGGAATAAGAAACAGATACAATAACAAAAGTTTCTACCTTTCTAGATTTATGATCAAAGGAGTAATAATCTACATAGAGTAAACATGAACGTAGGTAAGCATTTTTCTACGGAATGGGTTCGCACGAAATCTTTTTGTTATTTTTCGCAACTGGCTATTTCTTTGTCAGCAGAATCCACCTTACCTTGGTCGCAAGAGTACGTACAATAAATGACGTGGCGGCTAACGGCATAACGCTCTCTATGTTGTCACATCTGACGGGCATCCCGTGACGGCTAACTTGTTTTTTATTTGTTCGCACAAGTAGCTTTTTGTGTTTATTTTTTCAGAATTCCGTCATATTTCAACCGACTTGGAGAATTCTAAAAAAAAATTGGTTATCATTTTGGTTGTATTTTTTTTGGGGCGAGAAATAAATGATGAACGAATGAGCAGTCGTTTTTTTATTTTTAAATCAATCACTTTTGTGAGTTTAATGTATTGTCAGAAGCTTTATGAAAAGCTTTTAATCAGTTTAATTTTCGAACGATACCAGAATACATGATGTAAAACATTGTCATTTTGGTAGGCTTTTTAAATAGTTTTTTAATCATTGCAGAACCTAGGCTTTCTGAAATTCATAAATTAAATTCATTATATAAATGATTTAAAAACAGGTAAGTTATTTAAAGTAAACTATGCCGCCCGGACATTTAAAATATATAGGTGACCTTCATAATAATGCTCTAATAATATATTTTTCACACGTCAAACTCGAACCCGTCACTTAATATTTGTAGTTTTTAAAAAAACCTCTGCGAGGGTTCCATAGTCATATGGCAAAAACGGAAAAAGGAACCTTCGATCAGGTTACGAATTTTCAACATTATGTCTGTTCATAAAGACACACACTTGAAAATTACTCCTGGGGTAAAATTACTACTCATGAGTGCAAGCATTTATATTATCAGAAACATAGTTACGCTTAAAACATTTGAACTTTTATGTTGATTTAATTTTTATTATACTATTGTCCCAACAGCTACCGTGACTACTCTCAGATCCACAAAACCTTGAGTTTTATGTCACAGAAGAAACTTTATCTCCACCTACGGTCGTAAACGTAACCTATATTATTTTATATCACCCTCCATTTATGTCACCTATCAATCAGATATATTTAGGGGATATGAATTGAAAGGGAATAAACCTAAAAATCCCTTTGTATTTGAATGGGAGCCATTGAGAGATTTCTGGAAATATAGCTCTTGAACAAAATGCCTTTGATATTATTTTTATTCCGTTCACGAGAAGTAGCCCAATTTGAGTTACCATCAATTCTACCTAGACGTGTGCTTATGGTTTCAATTTACTTGACAGGAAACATGAGTGAGGTATTTTTAAATTTTTGTAAATATGATTGGTTGACATGATGAAATTTGACCATTGCAAATTGTTCTCTTTTTTGACTGTTTCAGGAACATGGACTGATTAAATTTAATTGTCCTGGTCGATTGTTAAATAATATTTATCTTTGTCATTAAGCTGTAAGGCTCTCGTATTGTTGTTTTAAGGTGTGGCTGCAAGATATATTTGTCCTCATATCTTAGATATAATACGAAACAACATGCATTTTAAAGACAGACTGACTTCACAAGCAGGATAAAGTCAATGCGACGACGGCTTTATCCTGCTTGTGAATATACGTGTAGGTCATGGGTTCAATTTCAGGCTGGGGTAAACATTGTATTAAATAAATAAATAATAATTCATGTACATTTGATACAGCGCTTAGGCCCAACTACGCATAGCTTGTATTAAGAACACGTTTACTTCTCCGGATGAACCTGGCACAATTTTTACTGCTACTTTTCGAACTACCAGGGGGACTCGTGTATGAATTTTAAGGGTAGTTACGGATGCAAGCAACTTGGACCTAAGACTGTTAGAAGCCGAAATTTGTCACAGATCGATCTTCATCTCTGAACGGAAAACTGAATTTCAAATCGTGTTGTATGAAGTTTCCTCATTGCTTCACTACCTAATTATGACGCCAAAAAGTCGCAGTATGTATGGAATGCGCACGCCAAAAACATCTTCCAGGGCGATAAAAGGAATCCGGAATTGAAGAACTATTGTGTGCGGAACAAATAAAAGGGACAGTAAAAATCTGGAGCATCCACATTTACCTACCATTCGGAGATACACTAATTTTACGGTCAGTAATAACTACGGTTTATGTGCCCGTATTATATGAGCCACCTCCTTTTATGAAGGACTTTGGCTGGATTAAAGCCCGGACAGACTCGCTACATTTAGAAGCAGCTGTCAGCGATTTTAATCGGAAGCTTAATGCAAGGACTACGCTTGAAATCCCGCAACCTCAGCATCAACGATTATGGTTTTTTTCTGTAGCTATACCTTAATAAGTTAATGTCCCGATACAGTTTTAATATCAAGAATATAGAATAAAATATATTTTTATATCCTACACTAATTAAAAGAAAACAAAAATAACACAAAAACGAATTAAAAGAAGAAAAAAAACAAACCGCGAAAATTTACTATTTATTATATCCTGTGCGCCCCAGAATCATTCATAGCATATCGATCCAGCTCAGCAATATGCTGAATTGTATTGTATATTAGTGATCATAAAGTCTGTCACTTTTTGTAAGCTTGAAACAGTGACAGATCTTTAAACCTTACACTTAATATTAACATATATTATATACTACGAGTATATGCTAAAGGACTTGACAAATAAATTTATAATGAGGATTTTCATAGTGAAGGAGCTAAAAACCTTCAAGTGGTCACTTCTTTATCCTACGCCTAGCTTGCTATTAAATAAGTTTCGTTCAGTATAAGTCTACTGAGACATTGATTTATGTATAATACAATATCAATCTAGCGCTTCAGAGACTAGCTAAGCGAGCTGCAGTTGTGCTTTCAGTTTCCCTCTTTATTTTATTTTTTTGCGCAACAAAAAGAATATACTTGTAAAATTATATCATAATTGTGAAAGTTTGTCTGTACCCATTGTTGTTACCTACTCCTTCACGCCTCAACGGCTGAACGGATTTGGATGAAATTTGTTATGCGGGAAGGCTCATTCCCTAGATTAGCCCATAGACTACTTTTTATACCGAAAAATATAAGTATCCCCGTGGGATCCCATAGTATGAGATAGAGTTAATACAGGAACCCACTTTGTATTACTCATTAATGGCCAATAAAAAAAAAACAAATTAGCAAAAACCCAATGGAACAGCCGAAATATCCAATTTGGTAATTGCAACCAAATAAACTTCAGGCAGTACAAAATTCACCGGTTTAGTTCGTAAATAAATATACTTCTAGTCATGACAATGGAATAAAACCTACAAGCCCGAATGAATGACAAAGGGTAAACAAGGAAAATATATACAATATATAAATCTGTGTCAAGATCAAGTTCATGATCCGACCTTATGTTTGGATTGTTTATGGTCACTTTTATTATGCTCATTTTTCGTTGCTCAATTTGCACAATTACAACGGAAAACACAAGGATTTTTTGTTAACAACGCTGTTGATTTTTTTTCGCTCTAACTGTCGCGTTTTTTATCTAAGGCCTGATGACGGCTCCGTAGCTTCATTGGTAGTAATTCAAAGCGAGGGGGCGGGTTCGATTTTCAATAATTGATAAGTTTGGTTTTGGATAATTGTTTTGTGTTCTTTTTTTATGTGATTAAAATTTCGGTACGAGCTGAAGCCCCACCTGATATTAAGTGCCCATAACAAAAGCATTACCACTTAGGTAAAAAAAAATATGAGATGACCTAAGTTCCTTACCGTTGCGCCAGTACTGTGCACCAGTACTATGCACCAGTACATGAGGCGGGGATGTAAAGTCTCAAGTGCCTGTAATAACGTCACGCGTTTAGAAATTGGTTACATTTCAATATTCAATATCTGAATTAAAGTTCCCATCACGTTTTATTCGATTTTCTATAGAGAATTTAACACGCTGGTTTATTTGTAATTTCATCGCAAATCTACAAACGGAACGTGGTGAGTAACGAAGTGGAAAGCTCTCAAGCTCGCGAACCCCTAATTTGATAGTAAAACAAAGTGTTTAACGTTCCCAGTTTTTATGTTCGTCCAATAAAATCTAGTCACTCAAACTGTCTCTGGGTAAAAGGATTTATGGAGCTCGGAACAGATTTATTGGGTTCACATACTGAAGATTTTGAAATGATACAGATTTAAGCGTTAGCCACACCGAGGGCTAAACTAACTTAAGTTTTTTAAGTAGCTTGAAGTAGCATTACATAATGCGTAATATTCCTTCTGTAATTAATGTAAATGTAGTGTCATAGCTTTTAATTTGTTTTGTCCTATTGTTTTCCTATTTTTGACTACTACACAATCATTTGACAAAACCAAGTGATCCATAACATTTTTAAGGCTGTGTAAATGATTATGAGTAATGATACGTCCACGATGGGGTTTCGACGGACGTAGCCAGTTACATAACGCAAACATCCAACCACAAACTGTATTCTCACAGTTTCTAGTTGTAATGTAACTGGGTGTATGTGCCACCTGTTACACATGGAATTGGAGAGCTAGGTTGTTTTTATCTGTTTTTAAGCTATTATGGAGTCTCCTCGACGAACAACACCATTTTTTGTATATTTAATCTCATGCGAGCCATGTCACATGGCTTGTGGTCTGTCCTCTTGTCCGCTCCCTGGCATTAGATTAGCTTAGCTGTGGTTTGCAACATATGAAAAGACTCCTACTTAAACTAAGTTTAACTCGCAGTGTGGCCCATGCTTAAGCATTTTGTTTGGATTCGATTCCCACTCAGGATATATTTATGACAAATATTGTTCTGAGTCTGGGTATTAATAAAAATTTGTAATTGCAAAAAATGAATTTTATAAGGAATAGAATAATATTGGTGTGTGAATATGACTCCGCCCTTTCTCAACAGATGTCGTTTTTAGTATTGTTTACGTGTACTAATAAATGACCATACTTGTATTCGATAGTACTGAATGTCAGCTATCTAACGCATTTTATGATATTTGGTTGAAGTGTAAGCAACAATTGTTTTCACCTTTTCGAAAATGTCGGTTTTTATTCCAAATAAACGTCATTTGCGGGAAGTGTTATTACATTATTTTATTGCGAAGAAAACTGCAGCGGAAACTTATCGTTTGCTTGTGGAGATTTATGGTGAGCATGCTCCGTCTAATACAACTTGCAAGGAATGGTTTCGACGATTTCAAAATAACGATTTTAGTACTGAGGATAAAGAACATGGAAAACCACCAAAAAAATTTGAAGATGCTGAATTGGAAGCATTATTGGCGGAAGATTCTTGCCAAACTCAATCAGAATTAGCTGCAGCATTAAATGTTGATCGTTCAACTGTTGCAAAGCGTTTACAAATGATGGGAATGATTCAAAAAGCCGGTGACTGGGTTCCACATGATTTAAAAGAAAGAGACATGGAACGTCGGAAAACCATTTGTGAAATGCTGCTTCAAAGACAGCAAAGAAAAGGATTTTTGCATCGGATAGTCACAGGAGACGAAAAATGGATACACTACGAAAATCCTAAACGCAAAAAAGCTTGGGTGAAACCAGGCGAACCAGGCCCATCACAGCCAAAAATAAATATTCACTGTGCCAAGGTCATGCTCTGTATTTGGTGGGATCAGAAAGGTATTGTATATTATGAGTTGCTCAAACCCTCTGAAACTATTAATGGAGAAGTTTACCGACGACAACTAATGCGTTTGAAGCGAGCCATAGAAGAAAAACGACCAGAATGGGTGAATAGACATAACAAATTAGTTCTTCAGCATGACAATGCCAAACCGCATACCGCAGAAGTCGTAAAAAGATATTTAGAGGGACAGGACTGGGAAGTGTTACCCCACCCGCCATATTCACCAGACATAGCTCCTTCGGATTACCACCTATTCCGGACGATGCAGACAGACCTTACTGGAGAAAAGTTTACTTCATGTGAAAGTATCAAAATTTGGATTGACAACTGGATAAGCTCAAAAGACCAGGACTTCTTCCAGCAAGGAATACGAAAACTACCTGAACGATGGGCGAAGGTTGTAGCTGCAGATGGAGCATACTTTCAATAATTTTTTTTTTAATTTTGTAAGCGAACAAATGTGTTTTATTTTGACAAGAAGGGGCGGAGTCATATTCACACACCTATACATTCATCTAGTTTCTATTACACATGCCTACAGGATCAAGGGCTATATTAATTCACTAAATAAGCTTACGGCGGTAAACACCTAAAGTAATTTTCACAGCGAATTATTACAAAATAGCATCATAACACGCACCGAATCAGATAACAACTGTTCCTGAATAGTTTCAATGGCTTGTAATAACATCTACATAAACAAATGAAACCAATCTACAGTACCCATACATTCCGACCAGATACACAGGGATGTACAAAATCCGACATTAATCCGACCAAAATTTTTATGACGGATCCGTAGATAGAAGCCACGGTGTAGAGCAAGGCGCTTGAGCGATGCCTTTGCGGCTAAGCATAGACGCATAGCAATAGTAAAACGATGCGTTGGTTATGTAGATGTTTTTAATTTCCTTTGAAAATTTTATCGATATTGAAATCTGATTAACGGTTTTAGCTTTGTTGGTAGTAGTTCTGTCTTCGAAGCGAGGTGTCCCGGGTTCAATTCCCGGCCGGGACACACTTTGTGTTGGTGACCATGAATTGTTTTCTCGAGTTTTGGGTGTATTTATTATGTTTCTGTGTTTGTCCATGGCATCTGTGACACAGGAAATACTAGAGGTAAAATAGCATATGGCAATGATCCGGCCTTTTCTAGTTCAACTTTGTACATCCCTATTCCAGCAGGGATCGTTCTCAGCAATGATTGGAATTCGGTTGGATGGGGATCTTCACAGATTAAAGGAAGGAATTTTTGCTGTCTCCCTCCCACACTACTCTAATTTATATGAATCGTTTGAATGCCTCAGATTGTTTAATCAAGAACCTTATGAACTGTGACGAAGTTTTTTGATAGTCCATTTCTCTTTGAAAGTTAATCGATTCTATAGGAAATGTTTTGGACAAAAGTGCGAAATTCTACAGATATGATCTGTATTATTGGGAATTGATTAGACATCAGGAAGTTCTTCATAACCTTCCTGCAAAAAAAGTATGTGACTAACATAATTTAGGAAAAGTATTTTATTTTTATTTTTATCGGACTTTGGCCAACCCTGGTGTTAGAGTTTCAAAGCAATCATGAGGCTTCCAGCTTGGCTTGGCAATTAAACCAACATTCGACTGGTCTCACGGCTCAGTTGGTAGTAGCTCTGCGTTCTGTGCTTTGTGGGTTCGATTCCCATACAAGCATTTGTGTGACGAACATACATTTTTGTTACGCAAATGCTGTGTCTCATGTTCATATATTAATATCACCCCACAATAGAATGTATATGATGCTATGAAAGTATCCACAGTAGGCTAATCTAGCCCGGTACATCAGTGATTTTCCATATTTGCCGCACACCGTGTATAGCTCAACTTAATTTATCGCTAAGAGTATTAATATGAGCATCCCATTGCAACTTTGAGTCAACTTTTATACGAGTAGCTAATAACACAGTATAATTTATATGGTTTAGAGTAATTACGTTATTTATTTGTACGCTGTACGTCACGCTTGCTTGTAAGTTCAGAAGGGAGAATTTCAAATATTATAAAAAAACTATATCTTATCTAGTTCTCATAGTTATACTTTGTTTGGGGCTAGAAGACTGTGTGAAATATTCAAAAATATTTATTTAAAGTTACCTCCAAAGCATGGCCACTAAAAATTGGCAAGAAATCTTAAATTTATTTTTTACGTAATCTTAAAACAGAATGAGTATCGTTTTAGTAAAACAATGTTTTCTGAAGCTGAGCGTTACGATAATAGTTATTTTTATTATAAGGACGTCGTACATTGTTTTATCTTAACGCCTCCTACTGTTTATCCTATCTAGATCAAATTATTCAATGTGCAGAACGGAGATGCGTATCGGCTAAGCAGCCTTATATTTTAGGACGCAGGCAGACTAGAAATAAAACGCTAAAAATTACTTAAGAAACCTCTTTAGTGATCCGCAATCACTCTCTGACAATTTCTAACACTGATTTATTATTATGCTTCCGTACACAAAAGATAACTATGCTATTTGAACTAATAATATAATAATATAATATTTATTGGAACAAAAACAGGTTAATTAACATGGTAACAACTAAGCTGCAACGATCTGAAATTTTCACCAAACAAATAAGTAATACGATTCAATAGGGAGAACGGAACTTGCAGTATATAGCACGAATAGAATAGTAAATTTCTAGTACTTGGTAGGAAGTCCGCTATAATGACACAAATATTCAGTGAAAATTTTTGGTCGATACTGTTAAGGTTCACAGCTAGGAGAGTACCCTTAAAATCTATAAATTTTTCTCCTGGGTGGTGTGAAAGGAGCAAGCAAATGTAGTAACCACTTACCACCACTTGGACTTTCTGACTTATCCATCACAACATCATAAAAAAAATGCCTCATTTATTCTGTGTAAATTTGAGCTCGAAACAATTTTCGTTTCAGAAGGAGAACATACACTTAATACATAAATGCTTCAAAATTATAAATGAGTCTTATTTCAAGCTGAAATCAAAAGTAAATTAATTAGGAGTAAATTTCTGGTTAAAAAATAATTCGCTCAGCGTACGGTCCGTCCACAAACATCTGAGACCAGAGATCTGACACTTGAGACTTAGTAAATCTCAGATGCAGACACTTAACTCCAGCGTATACCCTCAGACAATACGGCATGCACGTATTAGATTACAATATTGCTGTGGGTTCAATATTGTCATATAACATACCTAAACATATTGCTTAAGACCGCAGACTAGCTGCAAGCGATACGTGTACGATTCTATTGTCGCCGCAAATGTTTGGTGATGATACATTATTGTAATCAACGTGTAACTGAGAGAGATAAAGGCAGAGCTAATCTGTATTAAACACGGCTTACTACTCCGGGTTATTGGAACTAGGTTACCATTTTAATGGCCGTAAGGGATAATCGATTATGGAAATTTTACACAGTTCCACCTGAACACAAAATAGCGTGTACGATTTGCATCAGATGTTACTTTTTATCAAACTAGTTTTTTTTTTTTTTTGTATTGTTTAAGCCCCTAACAACACTTAGAATTATATTATCATTTCATATATAAAGTCTACAACATTTTTGTGCATGTGTATTTGTCCTGGGTGGTAATTAACTAATGGAAATTTAATTGGATTGTGATTTATTCTTTATGTGTTAACTTGTAATCTGTAATAGTTCTGTATATTTCACAAATAAAAACAATATAAAAATAAAATTACAAAAAAATTACTGATACGATACCTATAAAAATACTTTTTTGTAAATATGTACATATAAACACCCAGACAAAGAACAAATATTTATGTTCGACACACAAATACCTATTTGTCCGAATGTGGGAATCGAACCAGCGACCTACACCGAGACCCAGATTACTGATACAATGGCGATGTATTGCAAAACAACTTTTTTTATTTAATACTAAATTTTTTTACTAAGGTGTGAATCAGAATAAAACCGAACAAAATTATTTGTTTTTCATGCAAATAAGCAACCCATGAAAGATTATTAGAATATTAACAATAACCCTGTATATTTTTAAATTATGTTATAAAATGAAAGAGACTACGCAATTTAAGAAGATTTTATGTGAACAGTGATAATTCGCTTTTATGTGAACGACTGCATGTTTTAGCATGAAATTCTACGCGCATCACTAAAATTTAAGCACCAACATTTAGTGTACGCACTTACAAATACGATACAGCAAAGTCCGCATACTTAGCGCAAATATTCACTTGCGGGTAGATCTGGAAACCTAATGTAGCAACTGATCAAATAATCGTGAATATTCATCGTTTGTGCAAAACAGTATGCAAAGACTGGGATGCCTAGATAAGTAACTAAGTAATGTGCTTGACTGTACTCAGCTAACTTAAGCGTGATTTTTAAAGAATATGAAATAACTGACATTTCAAATGATATCATTTTAAAAGTGATAAAATTAACGGCTTACAATACAATACAATACAAAAATACTTTATTGCACACCAATATAATTAAATGTACAAAGAATCTTAAAAATTAATGTACAATGGTCGGCCTTATCGCTTAGAAGCAATCTCTTCCAGGCAACCTCACCTGGTGTCAGTTGATAATTCCCCTTAATAGTAGCACTGTCTGTCCCACGTTAATTGATATCATTTAACAATACATCTCCATTCCAGTTTTCATTTACATAGACCCAACAGCGTCCCAGTAATACAGCTGTGATACCAAGGACAGTGACGAAAGATGAATGAACGATACTATAAGTTCCGTTTTTGTCATTAGCTACGGAACCTTAAAACTACAGTTTCGTTTCGTGAGTCTTCGCACTTACATGTATGCCAATAGAGTATCGTTTAGATAAAATCAGCACCCGGCTCTTTATAGTTGGATATTAATATATCTTGCGAGTTATTTATAAACGATACGGGCTCGGCGTGTAGATAAGGAAGTTTATTTATAAGCTTATAATATTATGTTCAACAGAATATTATGCTTTTATATAAACTATCACCTTCTTCCACTGACTTCTAAAGTCGATGCGATGTGGTTTGCAGTTGTGTCCAACCTTTGAACACGACTGATATAATGGGTATATAATGAATATATCGCCAATGCATCACATCAACACGGTAATGAGCATGTCGGGTAATCCAATACATTAATATTTAAGTAGGATTTTTTGGCATTGGGTACGAGTAAATTGATTTTGTATTGGTGCTCAGAGCACAAATACAAGAGTAATAGTATTTAAAAAGGTCACATATTTGACCTGTTTTTGCGTGGAGAATCCTTTTTAATAAACTTTCTTTGCGGGGACAATTAAATATATACATATGTATGGACATTTTGCCAGTAATCTAGTCCCAAACAGCATAGTTACTAGAATCAGATTCATGCAAAAATATTGTAATTTTTGAGAAAATTTTAAAATTGGCAACTCCGTTCCTTTTTTCACACCTTGCCTTCAAAGTCAAAATACTTTATTTTCATTGAATTCTTAACAAAATACTTGGAAACGTCACTTTTTTTAAATAAAATGTACCTACCAGACCATGCCTTCATAATACCAAGTTTAGCATTGTCAACCTTTAGTAAATCCAAATTAATTACTATAGAATTAGGCTGTTTCTATTGAAGTGTGTTGACAATTGATTATGTATTATCTTTTCAATTATTTTACTTAGGGCCGGTAATTAACTGGCTCTTTTAAATTACCAGACTTATATAAAGGAATCAATTAATTATCATCAACTTCGGAAAGACTCTATCGTCGATATTTTAAATAAATATGTCATACCTACATGAAGTAACATCAGTAAAATAGAACTTTAGTAGATATTCCCCGGAAATTCGATGACTCCGTGGCTTAGTTGGTAGTAGCCCTGCCTTCGGAGCAAGGGATCCCGGGTTCGATTCCCGGCCGGGCACACTTTGTGTGGCGAGCATGAAGTTTGTTCTCGGTTTTGTGTTCGGTGCGGTGTTTGTCTTGTGTTTCTGTGTTTTTCCATGACATCTGCAACACAGGGAATCCTAGTGCAGAGGTTTGAGTGTGTAAACGTTTATTTTTTACGTTTAAGTCTTTGACATTTTCTATAATCGGAGTTTTAAATGTTTTACAATACTATCTGCGTTCACATAACTAAAGCTGCTAAAAGCTAAATTTGGACATTTAGTCACACTAGATGCTTAATTTATATACCTATACTTATAATATATTACAATAGATAAACGTTTATTTATAAACATTTATGTAAGTAAAGCATTTGTGCTTGGGCCTGAAGAATTCAATTAATTGGTAACTAAGATAGTTACCAAGGTATGCTAGAGAAAAAACTATCAAAAGCATCAGCAAAATTGAGTTTACTAGTATAATTTTTCATCACTGGGTAATAATCATAATTTTTCACACTTGGGTATTTGTCTTGTGATTTTATGTTAGTCAATACCACCTGCGACAAAGAGGGAAAAAGAAAAAGAATCCAAGTGCAGGGGAGTCCAAGTCCAACTGCTTGGTTGTGATTATGAGATTAATTAAGATAAAATATTAGTCGAAAGAAAATAAACTTTATTCTTTAATATAACTCGTATTTTTTGGAAATCAACAAAAACAATATGAATAAAAATATACTGTCAGTCAACAGCGGAAAATGTATTCAATTTAATAAACTAAACGTAAGCTAAAACTATATCCAGTGTGCGACTTCCCTGATGGAACCCTACAATATCCTTGAGTAATTAAAGGCTATATATTATTTTGATTAATGATATTACTTGGTCTACGCGGTAAAGAAAAGGTGGAAGAAGCTAGTCGGTATGTAATCTATTACTGTCGGGAGCAAATCCCCATACATTTTTCTCATTGTAATAGCCGTAATACCTAACCACGGCAAATACCTAAGAGAAAAAAAGCACAAAAAAATAATAACTAAACATTCATGCACACAGCGCCATCTAGGCCCAAGCTAACCATAGCGTATACTATGAGTACTGTAAGAATAATTCTAGATTAAATTTTTTGTATATACATATTTAGAGCTAAAACAAAAATCTATGAATCAAATCGAACCTAAGACTTAAATGTAGAAGGCAGAGCTACTGCCAACTGAGCTTTGACTGGTTTGAACATAATAATATTGTGCCAAACAATAATTATAAATCTAACATCGCATATTTACACATGTTCCGATTAGGGAATACAATCACGACTCGAGATCTTGCGAGATTAGAAATTACAATCCCGGCATTTTCGAGTTCTCGGATAGTTTTCAAAAAAATATTGTTAATCTCGGTTGACTAAAATCGATGAAAATTGCTTGATTGTGATTATGAGGTTAATTAAGATAAAATATTAATTGAAATAAAATAAACTTTATACTTTAATATAACTGTCAATATTTTTATTGTATGAAATAAAATTATATTCAATTTAATATTTCATATTGTGTGAAATAAAAATTATTAAATTGGATATAATGTTCACACCTAATGCCGTGTTGAACACAAATAAGTTTTCCCAAACTTGTGAGATGAAAAAGTGTATAAAGTCAGGTAAAAGATGCCACGATCGATAGCAAACCAATTGATATAAACCATACTAATGGCACTCTAAATCTTATCACGAACTTTACGCACTTTACTTGTTAGCTCGGCTATAAATTCCATACCTAAACTTAATTCGTGGTTTCACGGTGCTAACTTCAGAATAAAGATTCCGTGACAAACTATAGGTTTAACTCTAATTGCCATCCACACCTTTCCACCAATGCTTGGTGGTGGATTGCCAGGTGTCAAAATGTTTATATTACAACTCAAATTTAGTGATATAAATTTATGAAAACATGTATATATTTTTTTTTATTTCAGCCGCATTGTCCCACTGCTGGGCAAAGGTCTCCCCTTTCTTCTTCCACGCATGACGTATATCTCGACCATTGTGGCTCGACCATCGACCATTGTAGTTCGAATGCATCCAGATCATCGCACCACCTTATTCTGGGTCCGTCGCGGCTTCGCTTACCATTCTCCGGTACCCACTGAGTTACAAGTACTGGATCCAATAGATGTTGATATATGAATACAAAAACCAATTACCTAGTATTTTAATTGAAAATGGTAGCCGAAACCGTACAATACCTAACTGACTGGAATATCGGAGTAAAATTTAAATTGCTTGCCTGTGTTGCAGCTATTGTTAGTTTGCAATTCTTTGTTCACTACAAAAATGGACGTGAATCTATTTTAAATATCTACGTGAAATAGACATACCTAGCGAGTGCAGACGTGTGTAATAGCCAGTGTTGTGCTCGGAAGCGAATACTGTATAATTAGTAGCCTCTTTGGTATGGACTTCGGCTCAGCTCGTTCCTACTAATCGGGACGTTTGGACTAAGGCTCGCTCAGGGCGAGCCGATAAAGAGATTCTTCAACCCGGCCGGCGGGGACGGTGCAATGGTGGAGTATTTACTCTTTCCTCACTGGATGACAAGAACAAGTATTCTTGAATTTCAATTCAATACTTGAAAATTCTCCGGATTTGGCCGGACTCTTACGGGTATCGGGTACCGGAGACTAGGGAGTGGGACTTCGTTCATACAGCTTGGAGGCGAGTTTTATGTACCAGACAATGGACTTACGATTTTGTACATACAAATTTATACCCGTAGCTTTACGAAAGAATCAATTCTTCCAACTCTGAGCTGAAAGGCGCGCTATTTATACATTGCTAAGGCTTCTCGAAGATTCGAAATCACACAACAAAAGGACGCCTACAAGTTCCACTTAGCAAGTAATATTCTTCATAAGGTACAATTCTCCATAACTCAGGTAGGTTTTGTAGGTACCGGACCTTTGTCTGGTAAACAGAAAGTACAAGTATTTAATTGGAATAAACTGATTACCATAATTTAAAAACGTGGCTAGGCGTTTTAGATGTAGAATAAAATGTGAGGAACTCCGTCTGTAGGTGAATTGCTGCTATAAACGTTAATATCCCATAAGTAAAAGGTTACTAAAATTAGCAGTAGCACTTGTAATATGATGTAACATTATTTAATACCAGCTCCACCCCGCGGTGTTACCAGCGGATTTCCTACGGGAACTGTATATTTTTTCTGGGATAAAAAGTAGCCTATGTGCTATTTCAGACTATAATCTATCTCAGTGCCAAATTTCATCCAAGTCCGTTCAGCCGTTCTGGCGTGATTGAGTAACAAACATCCATCCATACTTACAAACTTTCGCGTTTATAATATTAGTAGGATGTGATTGTAACATATTTTCTAGGCAATCCCAGTGCAGGGATATGAGTTTGTAAACGTAATATAAAGCTTGAATAACAATTTCATTCATTAGACTGTAGAGATCACGTTCCACAAAAATAAGTAATTAGCCTTAAGACAAAGTTCATTAATATTAAGAATAACTTACTATCATCTTGGGACTCGAACAACCCTTGTTACGAGGAAAATTACTAGAACTTTTATTTGGGATAGCGGGATCCCATTTGTGTTTTGGTGTTGTCATATCATGCAATGAATCAAAAACGTAGCGCATTTAATTATATGCTCGCAGCATGTGTTAAAAATACCGGTAGTACGATATTTCTTCTTAAAACTAAAAAAATATTTACGGTAGATTACTGTTACGACAAATAGATTTAAACCTCCCTAAAAATAGAATATTTACATAATGTGAAACCTATTGCAGGGGTATGAGTGTATTAGCGTTTTACTGTAAATATTTTATGATGTGTAACCTCTTTCCTTTTCTTTCATGCAATCTGTGGGAGTGATTTTGTGAAAAGGGACGGAAATGTGTAACAGAAAGCCGGGGAAGCGCGCGCTATTAGATTCGACCAATGAGTGCGCTTTATTTGATTTGACCAATGAGCGCGCGCGGTGGCAGAGTTGGCCGTTAGATGGTACCATCTAATTTTTCGAATGGTTAGTACTGTCAGCCAACAATGTGTGCCAACAATCCGAAACTATCTTATTACAAGCGCTTTGTTTCATGCGTTTAAATGAATGATAGTTAATATTGTCCAGTACGGGTATGTGTTAATTAACAATTAAATTAATATTTCAAAATGAAAATATAAACACGGCGCTTAAGACTGCTTTGTAACTTAGTTGAAGGTAAGTTGCTTTCGAATCTAGGGGTCCCGAGTACGATCCCCGACCGGGAAAATCTATGTTGGAAGTAAGTGTGTTCTCGTTTGGCTGTTTTTTTGTACTAGTCCAAAGCCACTTGTGACACAGGGCTTTTGTTATTTTTTATTATTTACAAAGCATATTATTCTAGTAAACGTATCTCGTGTTATTTTTGTGAAGTTTCAATAAAGCTAATGAAAGAGTAATATAAATGTTCGATAAAAAAACATCCTTTGTTTTTTTATCGAACATTTGTTATTACAAGAAAATATTTTAACATTATAAAACGGTCTTCATTTCGGACGTAATATTGAAACTGGAAAATTTCCTGAAATCTGAGTAGTTTTATGAATAACTGGAACTCATAATTAAAAATATTCGTAAGTTATTTTTGGGTTGCGCAATAAAAAATAATCACGGCATATTTGTTGTTGAATGTTATGACGAGCCGGGCCGAATCAGCATTTTTTTTTTTCTTTTTTTTTTATGTGAATGAATGACGGAACGAGCTGAGGGCCCACCTGATGGTAAGTGGTGACCCTCGCCCATGACAGCAGTAATGTGTGCGACTCAGTATGAGATCCAAATCTTTACTGAGTCGCATTCATCCTGCCGCGTCCATCACCTGAGACGGGGATGATACGTCTCATGCGCATGTGATTTCACCGGCAGCCACACCCTTCCACCGGAACACAGTAATGCAACCACTACTGCTTGGCGGCAGATTTCAGATGTGGTGGCAGTACCTCTCCGGACGAACCTGGCACAGGTTCTACTGCTACTTTTGGTTGCTCCTTTAGCACCACCCAGGGGGTACGTGTAGGGAATCAAAGGGTACACACCTACGGACGCGAGCAACTGGACCCCCCAAAATAATAAATATATTTAAAAAAAATATGTTCTTCATCAGAAAGCATAAACTGTAGACATCCAAACTATTTGATTCCCAAAATGTTACCATTTTAGTAAAACATATATCTCAGCCTTAACGTGAATCGAGACGAGAATAAATCTTATATGATATGTGAAAATTTCAAAACTCAAATAAACGACACCATTTTTCTGTGAAATAAATTGAAGCCGAGAAATAAATGAGCCGCCTCGCCTAACATACGAAGCCTCAGCGAATGCATAATAGATACCACAAAATGGATTGAATCAGTAAGCACAGTCACAAAAATTTTAGTCGCAAGCTTGATATTATGTATTCTTGAAGATTCGGAGGTACTACAAATGTTACTTTTTTTGTTTTATCCAAAGAAAATAATACTCGAGGTAATCAAAGAACTATTTACTGACAAAGGTCACAACGTCTGAAGGTTACTGCATAGGTCTGAAGATGACTCTACTGTCGTATTACAGTCCAATGGAAGTTTAAGCAATACACTAGTGGCATTACCTTAACATATAGCAATCTCAAATATTGTGCAAATGTTAATAATTACATATTTAAATTATTATGATTTCTAAATCAATGCATAGTATTAAGCTTCAACCAATTTAGTGAGAATTCTGGCAACGATTAGAATTGTACATGACATAAATACGAATGTTTTAGTTCTTACTGTTCCGTAACTAGTATTGTGCAGAAGTGGATAGGATAAATTTAAGTTCCAAATTCAAATTATGACGTGTGTTGTCGAAAATTGTATTGTGTGACATTGTGTGTGAAAAGGAGACCTTTTGCAGAACAAACATAATATCAAAGTAAAATTATAAATGGAAATTTATGATTAAGATGTTTCCAAAGTTAAGAGTAAGCATGCTAATCGAATTACGGGGCAAACTCGGCAAATTCTCCCAGTCGACTGGGACGAATTGGTATAACTTTCTCGCAGTGGATATAATGTTTCTAAACTCCATTATCAATAATGTAAAAAATGCTCAACAATTAGAGTGAAAAGAGCCATCATCGATATATATGTACAATATGTTTAAGCCAATTATCGCTTTCGCCAACATACCTAGTCTTTAACAGCAAGAAAGGGCTTTAATTTACCACGGTAGCACAATCCTATTACATATTCCATAGATTTTTGGTTCTAGAACATGCTGGTTTCCTCACGATGTTTTCCTTAACCGTTTTGAGTAATTGGCGTTGCATACATAATGTTTTCAAGTGAAAGAGTTAGTGGTTCAAGTTTGGGTTTAAAGCAGCGGCGTTCATATTGAAAGTCAACGTTTGTAACCCTGGACCGAAACTATCATTTCTTTTTTAGCGTAAGGCATTTATTAGCGTACTGTACTACAAAAGGATTACCTATTATATTCGCGCCAATTAGAACTGTGAATTTTTGCTTGTTGCCTTGTACCTCGTGCTACTCGTCCATTCAAATAAGTTATTGACAAATGAGAAGACCGTTTGCTCTGCTTTTAAATTCAGAACGCAATTTATGGTTTAAATTTGATATTCTAATATTATGATTTTAAAATAAGAACTCGAATACCACCCGCTATCATCTGTTTCCGTTCCGGCTATAAAGCATATTACATGTATAAAAACTTTTTTGAAATTGGACCATCATTAATCTCTAATGAGGTTACAAAGCAATTGACCACAGATTATCTAGCCATCAAATTGATTATCCTCCTTTTAGCTGTTTAAAAATCTAACAAGATAAACAATCTAAACACTGAAACAGCAGTATCGCTGAAATTGTCATTTGAAATCCGAACAGCGTGCCTGGCATAGCAAATCGGGCGTCGCGGCGCGGCACTGATACGATTTGGCGTCTGATATTTGCTAACCGACTTTGAAATGGCATCGAGTCAAATATCAATCTGTATATTCGTTTTAAATTTTTGTCTTGTGTGGTCCGGGCTTTTTAATTTCGTCTGTATACGATTTATTCGTCGATGGCGGATACTGGAAGAATGTTGCAGCCAAAACTAACTAGATGACTAGTTATAAAATAAGCATAGCAAAATTGTTGTCCATCAAAAATACTTTGTTGACAGATTGCTATGTTATTACATTTTCTTCAGTAATCTGTTAGTAGATTATAGGGTTTGGGTGTTAGTGAATACATAATATAGATATACGAGATACAATACAATAGTTATACGAATAGAAAGTTGTCAAAACAATTTAAAAAAAAAAAACGACCTTTGCCATCTACGCTAGATAGATACGTTGTAGGTTCTATTCCCACCCAGGACAAATAATTGTGAACATAGATGTTTGTTCGTGACTTTGGCAGTAGCAGTAGAACTTGTGCTAAGCTTGTCCGGAAAGGTACCGCCACCACACCTGGAATCTGCCGCCAAGCAGTGGTGCTCGCATTACTGTGTTCCGGTGGAAGGGTGTGGGTGCCGGTGAAATCATATGCGCATAAGATGTATCATCCCCGCCTCGGGTGACGAACGCAGCATGATGAGTGCAAATCTTATACCGAGTCGCATGGTTTGCCATGGTCGGGCGTCGCCCTCAGCTCGTTCCGTCACTTATTTACATTTTAAAAAAACTTCCTCGACTAGCAAAGCGACGAAGACTGGGTTACTCCCAGCAGGGCCAGTCGTATAATGCACCATAGACTTAAAGTTTATTCTAAAGTCGCGGAAGTTTTGCCGTCTTTGTGTATAATATGTTACCTGCGACACAAAGTGCAGAATTTCAGTTCTTACAACGTGCAAGTTCTGTTATGAAGTTGTTCATTTACTTGTGCCAGACACTTATGTAAGATTTTCTACTTTGTAAGTGAATCTTCAGCGTCGCAAACTTTCGCTGTGATAATAATTACACACTGCCAGCAAAATAGTTCACCCTGTAAATGCTAGCAGGGTGAAAGAACGACGCCATATTACATAGAGTTATACATACTACTCTAGGGTAAAAGTTTCGCACCAATAGGACAGAGAGATATAGAAGTACGGGAACCCACCCGAGGAGTAGATCTATGAAGAAGGATAGTGAGCCTGTGTTTCAGATCGCCAAAAGATAGGAGAACGAAGAATTAACACCACGGGAGATTGCAGACAGTTCTCATAGCACCAATTTACCAAAGACGCCAAACAGAAAAAAGGGTTTGCTATTTTATTTGATCTTAAAACACATACAAGTAAAAGACGTGATATACTTGTGTAAATTTATTTGAGCTACGTCTCACATTATTCAAGATAATTTAAACCTTCATGTATGCATATAAGCCGTATCAACCGTAAATAAATACTGCAAACATAGTAGGAATCTTTTTTATTTTTACCTTTTTGGGATGTTCACTAATTAATAGATAATCTTATTCATGGCAAGTCTAGAAGTTCACGAAGTTAGTGATGGACGATTCGCCAATTAAAACTTATCGCAATTGCCGGGGTCATTTGGATTTAATGAATAAATAATTAGCAGTAATTTCAGGTTCCGTTCCGAATTAACCATTATTTTCTTGTATTATTTTGAGACCTATGTGGCGGGATGTTCTAACATCTATAGACCCATAAATACAAGCACAAGCCCGTAAACAAAAGCACAACGACTCCCTATCCGGATTACTCCGGTCCTATGCTTCGCATAAGAAGATCCAAGTCTTTTAACTTTGATACATTTACAAGAGAAACGTTACGTCCTAGTATGTGTTGTAACGTCTGATGCGTCTGTAATTTCGACTTCCATACCTTCCATACCCAGGAATGTAAGTTCACCACTGCTAACGATAGATTACCAGGCATAATGGCAGTTCTCCGGACGAAATAGGCACAAATTCTATTGCTACTAAAACTACGTCACACACATGATCAATTTCTACTACTTATATAAATATCATCCAGTAATAATCAAGAAATGGCAATTATAAAGCGCTCACCTTCACAACGAGAGAAATTCTAGTGTCTTATGCCGACAAACTTTACCGTAAATTAGTAGAATCCACTCGCATTCTAAAATTACTGATGTACGTGTTCGGAACTAGAATAAGACCGAATTCAAAATTATAACTGGCAAACCGGAATAGTAACTCATGGAAAAAATCTACTATTACTCCGGAATCGGGCGCAAATCGGCGATAAAAATATTAAGTACTTGCAGTACTTAATATTTTTACCTTATAGTATAGTGTTACCTATAGTATAGTATAGTATAGTATAGTATACCGATCTTATAGTATAGTGTTCTGCCTATCTGCATCATCACAGGTCCTGAACGGATGAACCGGTTTGAAGATGACGTCATCGAAATTAGAAATTAGAATACGAATGTTTAATTGCTAATTATAATATATTAAAAAAGTACAAGGTAATTAATAATCAATATCTCTATCAGCAATAAAAAATATATTGATACTTGACGAGATAAGATATCATCGAGATGCATAAGTAACTAAACTTTTTACTGAAATGTACTTTTATTATGTGCTTCGAATCGTTAAAAACATTTTTTATATCTTTCTAATTTGTTCAGGTTTTTTAGAACAGATATTAATCGCCGTAGGAAACATTAAATACAGCCTTGATGCTTCGATGCCAGTTTAATCGAATCGCTTCAAACAAGAGGAGTCGATAGCAGTCGAAGACAATCGATTAGCGAACTTCTGTCGCTATAAATGTCAATCGCTGTCGGTAGCGACGTTTCCAACTTTGTGATGCTTGGAGAATCGTAGCTTCATTTTCTGATATGTGAGTTCTCATATATCAGAAAATGAAGCTACGATTCTTGTGTTCACAAGTGACTGATTTTTTAAATCTAAATAACTGAATTTAATATTTTCGTTGCTTATTTCTCGGGTTTAGAGGGGCACCCTACAATTTAAAAAAAAGAACATATATCCAACGCACAAATAAAAAGTCACAAGCTAATATTTTGTACACCTCCGTCCGCTAAACTAAGTTCAAAGCGAATAAACAGTATCAAAAATACAGCATTGATTCCAAGCAGCTGTCTTTTGCAGATGACAAGTAATTAATCACAACTGAGATTTACGGAAATCAAAAGTTAAAGAAATATTTAGATGGCAGTTATGGCAGAGTAATGTATATTTTTCACCACCTTCAAAGAGCTTCAAAGTGAAGAATTGTGAACACTGTTATCAGCGTGCTGGAACAAAAAAACTATCTTGACAACTACAAAGTTTGAAGCAAAATAGATTGAAAAATTCAAGCCATTCTTACTGTAAATAAAGGTAAAAAATACAGCAGTCTACAAATTGCAAATTTAAGAATATGATTAACTGTTTTTTTTTTATTGCAATTCCGTATCAAAGATTGTGATTGTGCAGATATTTGTGTGATGAACATTGATAAAGTTAATTTGGCCTTTGTAACAGTTGTTGGTTTAACCAGTTTCACAGACTTTCATAAGTAATCATTATTAATGACCCTGATCCATAACAAAAGAAATAACAAATGAATTATTTAAAAAAACCAACAAAAAACAAAAATTCCAAATCACTCCGCGATTAACGGAGAAATCAGTGAACATGCAAATGCATACAATCCAACGAAAAACATCCTCTTATTCGAAGTCGGTTAAAATTGTTTTTCATTAGATCGTCTGTTGGAAACTTAGCTCTCAGTTTGCTACCCCAAATGTTTTGACTCTGCCAAAACAAGGTTAAATCTAGTTTATCGAAACGCCGTCAATATTCAGAGAACCGCCTAAAACTATGGCTATATCCATAACTATTCTACTCAGTTGACCACGAAGGTCAAGCCTTTATCTCACACCCTTTTTGCACACTTGGGTCTTCCAGTAAACTAGTCTTTTTGAATGCAGGCATCGGCGCAAAATGATTAATAAAGATAAGAACGGAGACGGTCAACAAAAACCCGGGCTCTGTCAATTTGATAAAGTGGACGGAGTGGAAGGAGGATTCCAAGTGCTCAAGCCTTTTCTTCAAGCATTTTTCGTGATGGTTTAAAACATGAAGTGAAGATAATATCTACGAAATGGAGCCGTAAAGTGAAGCCGTTTTATGAGAACCAAGTGAACGTAGCTTGTTTGACTTCGTATACGTTTGAGAAGGCCTTTAGAATGGCTCACCTGACGGTAAATGCCTCTATTGGCCTTCTATAATAATTTCAAAGTAAATGTCAAACATCTATATTTCCGTTGAATTCTTAAAAATTACTTTTGGAAGTGTAAATTTTTCTAAAAACATATATGTGAATACGAGATCATGCGTTCTTAAAATTAAAATTTAGCGCTTGTTCAAATACTATCCGATCCTCCATGGAGTAGATTTCATTAATTCGTTCATTAAATTTCTTAAAGCTCGATATAACCTGTCTTATGTTCATCATCATAATCAGCCTATACTAGTCTACTGCTGGAACTAGGAGGCCTCTCCCAGTATGCGTTATCTTATGTACCCGCATCTAATGAACGAAAATAAGTTTTCTCCGCGCAACAAAGATATAAATTTCCCCGAAAAGTTTGGCAACACCTCAAAGGCAAAATGACAGGTTACATTATTTGGGGAACAGAAAAAATACATAAAAAATATATAGAAAGTGAAATATATGAAATGCCATCGATAGTTATTGGTTATATAACTTTATTGACACACGCAACAAATGGATATGAACATTTAATAAAATAATATTTCTATTGTAGGTTTAAGCCCAAAATATGTATATAACTTCTATAATTCAACCTTGTTTAAGAAATTAGCCTGCAATTTATAAACATTATTCGCCGATCTCATTATCTATCTAGAAACAAAATTAACTCTTGGATTGCCATTAAACGTTTGCCTCGATATAATTTTATTCCCAGTTGATGTTATAACGGTACTGTTTTACTCAAGAGACTTACGATCCAGATGGCTTGATAACATTATTACGCCTAATGCCAATTTGTTTCGTCTAAAATATGCCTTCGTAACGAAATGAAGGGATGGCTTTATTAAATGTTTGATGAATTTATCTTTGAGGAATTGTTTTATCTCAGCATATCTTAGTAGCAATTTTACGCCGAATAGTATTTCTTCTCAAGTAGCAGTCCTTAATCCTCTTTTCGTGTGAGTAAGTGGCCAAACTGTTTATTTTAATATCGTTAGAATGTTTATTTTGTCATTTTAAAAACTTGTGAAAACAGGAAGTCGTTATAATCATATCGATATTACAGTCTAAAAATAACTATAAAAATTGCAAATGAATAAAGAACTAGACAATTGTAATGTCAAAGAAAACATCCAAATTTAATGTAAAAAGGTCTCATAACATTGTATCAGTATAATTTTATTGTATATTATTGTATTATTGTTATAATATTGTATCAGTAATCGAGTTCCAATAATACAAGGTTACTTGCTTAGTTTTGCGCTAAATGGCGTTGTGCGAAATATCTATGAAAACTTACTTATTGTAAAAAATCATCTACAACATAAATATTTTAACTGATTGATATACTTCACAAACGAATCAAATTTCCAGTATCTAAGGGAATACAACCTAATTGACTGATCGAAATACAAATAATACTACCATAAAAAAATATCTCATCCCTCCAACATATTATTTTGGGTACCGGATTGAAAAGCGAATCAGAAATTATGCTGTAAATCTCTGAAAGGTTGAGGTCTAAGAGCCCCCTTGGGAGACCAACGGGCCGTTGCGTCAGTAATTGCTACCATCAGGTTTTTTATACTTTTATATACCAGAATAAACTGTCAGAACTACACAGTTTATTCTGGTAACGAGCACCAATGAGTCAGGTCATTGGTGTTCGTTTTGTTTAACCGATTACCACTATTTTTTTATACTCAAGTAGTGATCGAACGATCTGGCAGCCCACCTGAAGGTAAGTGACACAGACAACAGACAACAGTAATACAACTCATGTCCCCATTATCGAACCGTAAAATCCTGGTCGCACCGAGTGGCGCCCGTCACTGTGTGTTGGGGATGTGCACCTGTGATTTCACCGACACCCACACCTTTCCACTGGAACAGCATTGAGAGCGCAACTGCTTGCCGGCGGGTTACCAGGTGCGGTGGCAGTAGTTCTCTGGACGTTCTACTGCTAATTTGGGTTGCACCGTTCCCACCACCCGGGAGATACGTAAGGTATTCTAAACGTACTCACTCACACGAGCAACTTGAACCTTTAACGTAACTAAATTTTATACTGAACTTATTTTGCACAACTAAAATTCTATAATAATATGGTCATGTTTATAATTCCAGGGCAAGGAACAAGTGACTATACAAAAATCTAAAAATCCGACTTTCTATTATTTCTCGCCCGTAGAAGGGTATACCTTTTTATATATTACAGACCGAGCGGTTATGAGGGACTAGACCCACTAAAATCCCACGTTGTCCTCCACTGCCGCTTATTGGCAGTGAACACGTGAACGTTTTTAAAGGGGGTACACCCTACCATTTAAAAAAATTATCAGTCAAGTCGGTAATCATGTGAATTCGGTCATCGGGTGAAGAAAAAAGTCACAGGAAAGTAGCATGCAATTTCGTTTACTTGGATGACATATTTCTGTATTATTTTGATTTAACTACCAAATTAATGAAGCGGGTTTAATAAAATTTGTTTGGGATCAATCTGATAGGATATCCTTTCTAATAAAAAAGAATTTTCCAAATCGGTTGATAAATTACGAATAACTTAGGTAACAATTACAAAATAAAACTGTATTGGTAACTGGAATGGAAGAGGGTTGGAAAATACGTTTTCTAAAAATTGTACCACAAAAGTGACTTTTTGCCACAATCCCAACCGAGACTCTATTATTTTTGATACAAATCTACAGGCACTTTAGAAACTTCAGCGCAGCTTTAAATCAACTCGAACAAAATAAATACGATTCTGTTTTTCCCGCCGTAAAGACAGCATAGATTTCGACCTGTCCGATGCAACTGACAAATGATTCGTAAACTCAAAGGGCGCTGTGGACCCCGGTACGTGTTTATTCGGCCTTTGATATAGACAAAAAGTTCAGCGATTTTTCGAAATGGTTAACAATTGGTAACTATTTGTTTTTAGGTTTCCGTGCCTGAAGAAAATTGCTATGTAATAGCGTATTCAGACGTAAATATTTGTATATTTAGAACCGTAATAAAGTTAAAGTGAAAAACCTTTAAATCCGATGAATTCTTAAAAAAAAACATGATAACGACAATTCTTTTAGATAAATATGTACCTACTAGATCATGCGTTTTTATTACCAAGTTAAGCATACATAGGAATTATAACTACTCACACAGTTTGTGTTATCATTCGTAAATCGCAAATTGTATAATATTATATATAATAATAATAATATAATGTTAAGTTTATACACTCGTGTTCCAGAACTATCCCGTTACGACCTCGTAGGTAGAATGGTCAAACAAAAATACAAGTGAAACACCCATGACCTGAGAACAAACTTAACGCTCATCACAAACAGTTGTGCCTTTACAAAAAAAAGCTGTTTCACTCATAATAAACCTTTCGTTTCAATGTTATCAGAAACACCATTTCAATACACAGCGACAAATTTAACTGAAACATACATGGTTAGTCGTTATAGAAGTACATACATTAAAAGGATTGAGTGATAAAGATTGGATTCTGCCATCCATTTATTTAGCAGACACATTAAACCCCGAATCATTAAGTACTCCGCAGACCGCGCAAATAAAACATTCGTCCGTATACAACTATTTGTCTTTTAAAAAAGCTATGAACCGACCAACTGCACAATACTAACGAGCGGTCAGTAAGACCGCAACTACTTTAGAGCCAGCGCAGACGACCAATTTTTGTAGCCACAACTAAAGTCACATCAAAATTGGACACACCAAAAATTATACACACATATTTGAGCAGATATAACCTATCACAGAAACTCGTAACCGCATTGCATGCAAATAATTATACCAAATTACAGTTAATTTTCATGTTTTAGCTTTAACTACTTTCATTTGTTAATTATATGCCTTTTTTTTTCCGTGGGGAAATGCACTCGCATACCGCCCTGCCACGGGGAGACAGAGCGGTTATGTGGGACTAGACCCACTAAAACCCCACGATGTCCTCCTCTGCCGCTTCGTGGCGGGAACACGGGAACGTTAAAACACACATCCGCGAACCCGCCGCGGCTGTCCGTTTCCGGACCCCCCTGCGTTGGCATCGGGTGCCACTCCTCTGTTTGCGACACGCCAGGACATATGGCGTGTCGCAACCACCTCGGGGACCAGGTCAGCGAAAGGGCGTCAGACGACCCCGTGTCTAGACGCCCTAGGTCCCCATGCGACGGGTCAGATATGTGGCCCCGTCGCCTGCCACTACGGCCGCAGAGGATAGGGTGAGCGGCGCCTCGCAATACCGACACTCCTCTTCCCCTGCGGCCCCACCGCGTCCGCCATCGAACGGTGGCGACCCCGTCGTGGCCGCGGAAGGTAGGGAGAGCGGCGCACCGTTATACCGGCACTCCTCTCCCACCGCGGCCCCTATGCTGCGATGCCTCCCATTCGACACCGCAGCCCGCCTCAGTTGCGGTGCCCCCCATAAAGCACCGCCACCTACAATGCCGCTCCTAGTCGGCTTGGAGGCAAAGCCTAAAGGAGCGGCCCTCCCGGGTTCCTCTTAGCTTCACTGTGGGTGACCAGGCCACGGTTACTAAGCCCCCCCGCCCCGACAAGGCGGGAACCCACGGGGGGGTGTTAATTATATGCCTGTTTCAACCAATACAAAATACATACAAGAATTGGAACCAGCATGACGGATTCTCTCCAAATTTTTGGCATGAACAAAACATAAATTACGATTTGTGACGCGCTAACGAGGATGGATTGGGCGGGAAATGCCCGTAAAATCATATTCAGGTACACACCGTTTTTAATCGGCCGTCTGCGTTAGACGTTAGCTTTACGGTCGTCAGATTAGATCTAAATCGTGTTATCTGGATGCGGATGGCTTGATTCCACGATGCAATAAAATTAAGCCATTTGTTTTTAGTTTCTTCTATCCAGAGCACGTATCTGTGTCTTATATGTAAGCGAGACTGCTCAAGATAAAGTATTATGGTATATATCGCGGTTTGATTGCAGGTTTTCTATTAGTTTTCGAATTCGAAAATTTTAAGTGCTAAAGAATTTATTTATTTATTTTTGTTAATTAATTATTTTGTTAATTAATACGTTACGAACTAAAATGGCCAACTTCAATTCATAGATTGCCTAATATTATTTCAGAACTTTTTAAATAAATACTCACCAACCAATATATTAAACAAATATTAAAATAATAACAACATGTTTTTAACATGAAATCCTATAGTTTTCAGATATTGCATATTAATAAATCTTGGAAATCTAAACAGAATTTATAATTTCCTGTGAAATTATAAATAAATACAAATTCATTCATTCATGGACATTATGTATACACAGCGCCATTAGCCCCAACTTAGCATAGATTGTACTATGAGAACTAGATATCTGATAGAATACTGAAATAGTACCCTTTGTAAATTCATACATATAAATCATATTAATACACATCCATAGAAAAACTGTTTGTCACACATGCTTGTCATAGGTGGTAATCGAGCACTACAGTCAACTGATGCTTTATTTTATCACAAACTTATTTCAATGATCACTACAGGCTGTAGAATATATTATACCACAGACCCACACATTACACAAAATTCATAAAGTAACTTCTATATTACACCTTTGCTTCCCCGCAGCCTTTAGAATGAGGCCAAGTTTTCAGTATACAGAAGTTTTCTCTCATTTCAGCCGTCACAGACCCAAACAATCGCGGGTGTCGGGGCGAATTACGTTAATGCCCCCAAAAGGGTTCCGTACACCCCAATGTAATTCCCCTAACAATATTATTCAATTAGATACTTCAGCTGTTCAAGATCAAGTTGCGCCTTTTTATTTTACATTATCGTCCAGCGAAATTGATAAAGCTCAAAATTACGATCGAGTAAACACAGCCTTAATGAAGGTTGGGTAATTTATTCGGGGACTCGAGTCAATGCTTGTGATCCCAATTAAATGATTAGAGATGACTTTATTTTGTAGAATTGAATTTTGAGGGAAGTGTTTTGAGTTTCTTTCTTTTCCCAGTGGGTAGGTAGTGACATAAAAATTATATTTGTCATAAAAATGAGCTTGGCTGCAATGAGAACGTGGTGGCCCAGGGGTACAAACGATGACTCTTTTCTATTTCCATCTGATGATTTTAATCTAATGGAATATATACGAGTGTTTTGCATTAAAAATTATGCGTGCAATAATCATATTCTCAAAACTATACAGAAAAAGATTGTTAGAAAACCGGTTATTTTACAGAAAAAATCACGGATATATAATTGTTAATTACTTATGTAAATACTTTAAAATACATTTAGTAAAAAGCTGTTGTTATGACATTTTAAACAAACAATTCAATTTAATTTTTTTTATTTTATGATTTATCTATTTCCCATAGAGCAAGCCATGCTTAGTGTGAAATATTTACGAATATTTATTATAGATAATAAGGAACAAAATGTTTCGCAAACTCGTTTATAATAAAAAGTCAAAGGTGCAAACTCTTTCCCAATTTCGGTTAATTAATAAAACACAAGTCTCTCAGTCAATGTTAAAAACCTTTAATTCTATTGAATTCGGAAGTAAATTCTCGGGATCTTCACCTTTTTTAAATAAATACCTACCAGATCGCTTACCCTATCCGACCCTGGATGGTGAATTAATAAGTAATGTCAATATTTTTTTTTCCTTTTTATATTTAAAGGTGCCCCTAATTCGTCTACACCGTCTGCAAAGTTCGCCCGGATAAGTACCTGACCTGGTTATCTGCCGCCAAGCAGTAGTACGCACGCATTGCTATGTTATGAAGGACATCCCCGTCTCGGGTGACGGACGCAACGCGTCTTGGGTCTTGTTATATTTTGATCGGGGAGGTTCTAAGTCGTAATACTGTCGTTATAGGACGAGATAACATCAGGTGGGCCTTCAGCTCGTCCTGTATTTTTTGTCGTATCTGCTAATATCATAATCAAGAACCATCTCTTTAGATGTTTATAAAATAGTTAGGGATTTCTGCTGCGCTAAAATAAATTCTTAACTTAACCCTGGATTCCTGGTGAGTTAAAAGTAAGTAGCGAGTAATGAGAATCTAACAGCTCACCGAGACATAGAGTAAGCTGAAATAAAGTGCACGCTACTTGGCAGTAACTACTTTACTGTAAGTTTTTCTCCTGCTCTCAGGTGAAGTTACATGGTTGGTGGTTTTGTACCACTTTACATTTGATGATTTTCTTACTTCTACAACACAGTAGAAACTAACGTAGGGGTCACTTGTCTTGTCTTGTCTTGCTTGAATATTGTAATTTATGTCATGATTGCATTATGATTTATAAAAATACATATAAAAATTAGAATAGATTAATGTTATTTTAATTTCACAAAACCATGTGTTCGCGGTGAAATAAATGAATAAAAGTATGAGTATATTTTTTTTCGTGGGGAAAACCTTCTTCGGTACCCGCCCCCCCTTGGGGACGTTGGACGGGTTACGCCGGATTTTTACCGGCTAAAAACCCCACGGTCCCTTCTAGACACCCAATTCTGGGGCTACGGGAACGGTTTGCACTCTTCCGCGGCCCCAGCGGTGGGGGTACACCCTACCATTTAAAAAAGAAACATCCAAATTGGCAAAAATATACAACGGGCGAAAAAAATATCACAGAAAAGCAAAACATGCATTCGTTTACTTGGATGACAATTTTTTTCTACGTATTTTGATTTAAATACCAATCTATTAAACAGATTTGAATAAAAATTCTAAGGGACCAAACACAAATAAAAATAAAAAAATCCAAATCGATTAAATGACGAGAACTGAAATAGCAAAGATCGGTATGATAACCCCCTTCGGAAGTTACTTACTACCACGTCCACGCCCTCAGCTCGTTCCTTCACCAATTCATATAAAAAAGTCGTTTGAAATAAACAGGTGAGATGTGTTTTAAAATTTTAGTGTACGTGCTCGAACGTATCTCGAAACTGGCAAAGTTAAACAACATCGAAATGGAATAAACAGAGAACTTTCAACCGAGCACAAATTGTGGAACAAATTCAAAGCGTGGAATGTATGGCGGCTCCCTTATCACATTTTATTACTTACTGCACATATCGCCGACCGGATATCCGGGGATTGCGAGTTTTGGAGGAATTACTTCGATTCAGTCGGACTTTTGGGATTTTGTCTTTTACAGTTGCGCCTGAATACTTTCTTCTAAATATTTATTTTTAGCGAAAAAATGGGACCGGCGAGGTTTCTATTTTTTTTTTAGACCGAACGCCACCGAATATAAATATGATTGATGCTAACAGCTACGTTGTGTGAAACTATATTATTTTTATGCCTATATAATACTACAGGACACCAGCTTACTCTCGATAATTGAGAGTGAATGGGCTCTAATCTACCACGGGAGATCAATCCGGATTGTTAGATGTCAAGATACAAATCAATGCTGAATTTCAAGACACAAGAAGATTAATATGCCACTGTAACCAAGAATAATTTAATAGCGACATAACCCTGTCCATTTTCTATTGGAATCAAGATCCAACCACTGCGATTTAACATAGAAAGGCGACAGAATCTAATTATCCCGCCATTGCCTTGCGAAACGTTTCTATAAGACGGTGGGACATAAAATCAAAACAGGGAAGCTCTTCGAATCCGCATTTTGCTCTATAGTGGCTATCATTGTCTCGTAGCCAAAGGAAATAGGTGTAGCTTTAACAGTAACGACACTATGAGTTTTTAGTACAAAGAACTTATAACAAGCATTTGATTTCTTCGATATAGTAACACTAACGAAGTCCGTTGTCCGTTGAAAATACTTATCATTGAATTGAAAAAAAAATATATTTGAAACTGGCGGATACCCGGCGTTTACTATTACGCTAAAAAAATACAATTTGTGCCTAAATCATTGTTTTAATAGTCTAAAACCATCTTCGCATTATTTCACATGAAACTGGTTTGGAGCAGATCGGTTGGGTGGTTTCAAAGTCTATAACGGACATAGAGAGTAACAATTTCTGTCTTTTATATATTATTATTTAAATTAAATTAAACTGTCTAATTGTCTAGGTGTGTTACGAAAACATTGAAAATAATACTGATTATAAAATATAATAAACTGACTTTAAATAATACTTTAATTACTTATTTGACGCACTTTGGGGAGGATTTTCGGCATGATCTGAAAAGGTCCCATAGTGATAGTACGTAAAAAAATATATTTGCCAAAATTTCGATCCTACTTATATACCAACTACCGTATTACATATAATTACAACATTCATCACTAATTCATTAGTAACTGCGTTTTCCATTCAGAAGAAAATAAATACTTTTAAAATCCTATCAATTTACCCTGTCTAATTAAAAAATACTCATCCCACAAATGGCGAAAAAATCGCGTCAAAAATATACAACCGAATTGAAAACCTACTGTTTTCAATTCTATTGTATGTTTGTGACGCGATTGATAGGATTTTCGAAGTCAGTTAATAAAACAACATTTTGTCAATAAATCAGCGTAACATAAAATTAAAACAAGGAATCTCCGAATTTACATTTGATTATCATTGTCTCGTAGCCAAAGAGAATAGGTGTAGCTTTATAAGCAGTAACTACACTGGGGTATTGCGCCCATCACTTGAGATAGATATAAGTAAACATATTAGTGTCACTGTAACGTATGAAAACTCTTATTAATTTAACACTAGTTGAAACGACAGTCGTTTTCGTGTCTTAATAATTTCGACCGATGCATCGGTGTTAAACGAAATTTGCAGCGCGCATTCTGTCAACCGCTAACAGGTTACATTAGAAATGTTTATACAAAAACACTAAGAAAGTTACATTACATTACAAAAGTTAATATGGTCGTTAAGTTTTCTTAAATTTTGTAATGTTCCGCACAAATTTCTTAATTTTTTCTTTTGTCCATAACAAACACAACAAATAAATAATTAGCACAACTGTTCCAGCCGTTCACGCGTGATGCCGTGACCAAGGGAAAGAGGGATTCATTATTTTAAATAAAGATATTCTATAAATTCACATAGGACATGACTAATATTTTAAACTTTCGTGATTTTTAGATTCTGATTGTATTAATACATTAATGTATACTCAAATTTCGTAGATTAGACTTTACCTTGAATATCTATAAAGTAGAACACTGCTAGTAATGCTCTTACTGCTTGTAATGTAACCTTATTTCAGTCGTCGCCTACAAAGACTGACTTCATTTTTCAAAGTGACTTTGATTCAATCTATTTACCAGAGGGTACGAACAATACTCTATCTCTCAGTGAGCCGCGCTTTGAATTGTCTATACCTACTTTTCTTTTAATCTAGCAATGCTAAAGAATAAATTAAAGTGCTTTCGTTCGAAGCGTTACGTAGAATACTCAAAAGTGGTTAAACTAAACTATTCAGGATTTTTACTACAAAACTATAATATATTGAAAGCATCAATTGAGTTTGACATCGTCCAGCAACTGGACCACTCTTATTATTATTGCAATATGAGAATAAAAATTTTCACATAACGTTACATCTGTAATTTTGATCAAATGGAATATTATAAACACTTAAATTAATATATACGAGAACTGATCTATTATGATTATTGGCCTTACAGTTCAGTTGGCAGTAAGAGTTACTGCCTTCTGTATTGTAGGTCGCAGGGTGCGATCCCCACTCAGGACAAGCATATGTGTGACGAACTAGTTTGTTCTGTATTAATATGTATTATATGTATGTATTTACAAAAATAACGTACTATACAAGTATATTATCATTTATCTATTACAAGCTATGCTTGCTTGAGGGTTGAGCTAGCCCCAACAAGCTATGCTTAGTTTGGGGGTTGTGTAAAATGTCCATAAATATTTTATTTATATATTTGCTCTCGTATCTGCGCGTAAAATTACTAAATGGGCCATTATAACGAATATCTTAACAATTATAAGCAATCGGTGGTATCGAATCGTTTATATATCGCTCTAGTAATAGGTGTGTGAATATGACTCCGCCCCTTTTTGTCAAAATAAAACACATTTGTTCGCTTACAAAATTAAAAAAAAAATTATTGAAAGTATGCTCCATCTGCAGCTACAACCTTCGCCCATCGTTCAGGTAGTTTTCGTATTCCTTGCTGGAAGAAGTCCTGGTCTTTTGAGCTTATCCAGTTGTCAATCCAAATTTTGATACTTTCACATGAAGTAAACTTTTCTCCAGTAAGGTCTGTCTGCATCGTCCGAATAGGTGGTAATCCGAAGGAGCTGTCTGGTGAATATGGCGGGTGGGGTAACACTTCCCAGTCCTGTCCCTCTAAATATCTTTTTACGACTTCTGCGGTATGCGGTTTGGCATTGTCATGCTGAAGAACTAATTTGTTATGTCTATTCACCCATTCTGGTCGTTTTTCTTCTATGGCTCGCTTCAAACGCATTAGTTGTCGTCGGTAAACTTCTCCATTAATAGTTTCAGAGGGTTTGAGCAACTCATAATATACAATACCTTTCTGATCCCACCAAATACAGAGCATGACCTTGGCACAGTGAATATTTATTTTTGGCTGTGATGGGCCTGGTTCGCCTGGTTTCACCCAAGCTTTTTTGCGTTTAGGATTTTCGTAGTGTATCCATTTTTCGTCTCCTGTGACTATCCGATGCAAAAATCCTTTTCTTTGCTGTCTTTGAAGCAGCATTTCACAAATGGTTTTCCGACGTTCCATGTCTCTTTCTTTTAAATCATGTGGAACCCAGTCACCGGCTTTTTGAATCATTCCCATCATTTGTAAACGCTTTGCAACAGTTGAACGATCAACATTTAATGCTGCAGCTAATTCTGATTGAGTTTGGCAAGAATCTTCCGCCAATAATGCTTCCAATTCAGCATCTTCAAATTTTTTTGGTGGTTTTCCATGTTCTTTATCCTCAGTACTAAAATCGTTATTTTGAAATCGTCGAAACCATTCCTTGCAAGTTGTATTAGACGGAGCATGCTCACCATAAATCTCCACAAGCAAACGATAAGTTTCCGCTGCAGTTTTCTTCGCAATAAAATAATGTAATAACACTTCCCGCAAATGACGTTTATTTGGAATAAAAACCGACATTTTCGAAAAGGTGAAAACAATTGTTGCTTACACTTCAACCAAATATCATAAAATGCGTTAGATAGCTGACATTCAGTACTATCGAATACAAGTATGGTCATTTATTAGTACACGTAAACAATACTAAAAACGACATCTGTTGAGAAAGGGCGGAGTCATATTCACACACCCAATATATGATCTGCTACCAAGCAGTGGTACACTCACATTGCTATGTTTTGGTGGAAGGGTATGGGTTCTGGTGAAATTAGTCGTTATGGGCGCAATGGGATGCGACTTTTTACATTTTTTGGGAAGGACATAAGTAGTATTTATGTATTGTAAGTGACGCTCTTAAGTTGGTTCCGCCACTTATGTCGCTTAAAAAATGCAAATCCGAATCTTAATACGGTTATTTTTATTTATTTACCTCGCTTGGTACCGCCGCAATCCTGCGGTGGCAGTAAATTTATTCACCATCACGATGTCAAACATATCCGTTAATCAGTGAATTTATATTAAATCAGTTTATTTATTTACACATATTCGAATTTAACCGCAATCTGGTTAAGTGAAACCGAGGTTCGGTGTCACGAATAGTCAGAATGTTAATTTAAATTACGATTTAAATAAATGTATATGATGTGCACATTGTTTTAGCAATTTTGTTTTGTTAACAAACAAATGCTTATACGACCATTGTAGTATTAGGTAAACGCTTCAATGAAACACCACGTTCAAGACGTACGAAATAACTTTATTCGGTCTACCCACATGAAGTACTAGTACAAACCTACCGGCATCGAGCCTTACATATAACAACCATCATTTGGATCCTCTATGTTGTATGGCACGGACATACACAATCACACAAAAAACACCCAAAAACATACTTCATGTACATCGCATAAACGTAAGCTCCAGCTGGAAATTGAAACTCAAACAGTAAAAGAATAAATATCGAAGAACAAATGACCAGTGATCTCGATAAAAAGCCGAAAAAAACACCATCGATCATCAATCTTTTATCATTGAGACTTGGTTATTGGATTTACCTGCAATATTACAAAAGGGGCACTTACAAAACTACAATTTTGCTTGTCTGTGGTTAAGTACCCCTGGGTAGTGCGTCCACAGAGGATTCTTCAATTCAATTCAATTCTAAATGCAAAAATGAGTTTATATGTTTGTTATGCTTTCATGCGTCATCCACCGAACCGATTTAAAAAAGTATTTCACCAAGCTACATTATCAGCAAGCAACATATACTTATGCTCGTGTTATGTGCTTAGTTTGGGGCTATATAAAATGACCATGAATTAAAAAAAAATAGTATCGTCTGGAATCACCTGGAAATATACAATTTGTGATGCTGAGCTGAGGGCTACACTGAGGGTGTATGAGTACAAATCTCACTTAGTCGTTATTTTCATCGTAGGTACATGGCCAGAGGTAACCACTTAACATCAGGTAGGCCTTCAGCGATTAATACGTTTATTTCCATCGACAAAGTCACATACAGGTAATACTGGATCAGTGTTTTTGTAATGTACGACATGCAAGCACACGTGAGTTTTACCTATCTGGCTTCCAAATATGACAACCGAACAAAATTTGTGTTTGCCAAATTTTTATCCCACATTTATCCAACAACTGCTTTGTTTCATATAACAACAACTTCACTAATTAATTAGTAGCCGCGTTTCATTCAAAAGAAAACAAAAACATATTTAATATCACTTCAATTTTGTCTTTGTGTCCCAAACTAAACATAATTGAGGGCAAACATTAATTTAGTTGGTAATTAAAATATTTACTTTTAAGCATTACGTTTTCAAACAACATTCGCTCAGAATATTAATTAATGGTAACTATGAAACGAGTCTCATTTATGAAATTCAATTAACAAAAATTCTTCTTTGCTTAGTTAATTATCATCCTAAAAATGATAAGGACCATATTTATCAGTCGACAAAAAACTATATAATCCTTTTCAGAAATTGGAAATATCCTGGGCTTACCAAAGTTAATATTCGTACTAAGGGTTAGTTTTAAAGTGGTTCCGGGTTTGATTCCCGTATAATATATAAAAAAAAAACAACGTAAACACACTCATACATCTATACTAGGATTCTCTGTGTCGCAGATGGCATGGACAAACACAGAAACACAAAACAAACACTCAAGACTCGAGAACAAACTTCATGCTTACCATACAAAGTGTGCATCGGCCGGGAATCGAAGCCGGGACTCCTCGCTTAGAAGGCAGGGCTACTAGCACTAAGCCAAGGAGCAGTCCTATTTCCACTTACCGTGGACCGCTCGTTTTTCACAGCATGCCACCAACTTAGTCACATCCGTACCAGCCTCTAATGTTCTGTGTCCTAAAAAACCTATATAAGTTTAATTAAGTTCAAGCTATGCCTAGTTCGGAGCTAGATGCCGCTGTGGGAATTTTCCATGAATATTTATTGATTTATTATTATTTTCTGTTGTTAACTGTATCATCTAAATCGGTAGTGACTTTCATCTTTTATATTCATCACGAGACAAAGTTTTCTCAATAAAAGTGTACGTTACACGATTTTCGAATCAAACAAACCGTTTCGCCAATATCGAATACCCGTCATCGATATCAATCTGTCAGCACCAATATTCCTCTAAAGTTGAAATCGAAAACCAATGGCAGACTTCCACAAACTTTTACAATAACCGCGTATAACGTTCTGCTAAGCGACGTAATGAGTCTTGGTAATCTCTTTAGTCGTATCTGTTACTTGAATTATGGCAACATTGCTGTGTCATTTGTCAACGAAGCGTAGATATTGAATTCTTGAATCAGATTTGCTTATTGGATTGCTACTCAGATCGTATCTGAATTACAGGGAAATACGAATTATTAATACTGTTGTTGGAGAAATATAATGATTTTCAAGCTTAAAAATAATACTTTCATTACGGCAGTTTCGTTATTCAATGTTTTTGTTGTTACAATTTTTTTGCTTCCGTTGTTCCTATATGCTTGTAGAAAACTTTAGCCTGAAAATTATAGTATTCTTCAAGCAAAATAAATGGAAATAAACAACGGTTAACCAGACACCTTCCAGCTAAAAACCTCACGATATACGTGTCTCCCTGGGTGGTGCATAAGCAGTTGCTCATTGCTGTACTTGCGTCCCTGGATGATGAAACTGCTCAAGTAGGCTTCACGTCGCTCGTCACCACCTCTTGAACGAGGCCATGCCACCGAAGTGTCGTGTTCTGCACGATATCCGGTGTAGCCACAGCGACAGCGGATATTGGCTTTCAATATACTATTCAATGGCATTCCAAGCGATTATCTGATCTACAAATAACTGTAGCACATAATTCCTACTACCGAATTTCTTTCTTATCTAGACCAAGCGTGCTATACTTCCAACTGACCATTGCAGCCCAAAAAGAAACCCAATTTGAGATTTAGTTTCTGGTTAGATATTGGTCGAATTTTTTGCATATGACGGCGCAAATACTTTCTAACGGATCAAATTCACTGAATGGGGTGAAACTTTTTACAATAACAGAAGTAACGGGTCGATGGCCCACCTGATGTTAAGTGGTTACCACCGCTCAGCAACGGGAATACTACCTAGGTACTCCCCGATCTTAGTATGACGTACGCGAGTGACGAAAAAAAGTAACATTAGAACTTGCCAAGTTCGTTCGGAGTAGTACTGCCACCGCACTTGGTACTCTACCACCAAGAAGCGGCGCAGTCGCATTGCTGTGTTCTGGTGGAAGGGTGTGAGTGCTAGTGGAATCATAGGCGTATGAAACATTATATCTCCGTCACGGGTTACGGGCGTAACGTAATGCGACTTGAGTTTTCTTATACTAACGTCGGGGAGGACCTAAGTCGTGTTATTGTGGTGACCAGTTAACATCTGGTGGGCCGACATCTCGTTCCATCACAGTAAAGATGCTTTGTCTGTAAAAGTGTGAGATTTTCATTTGCGTAAATCCTGCACTATTACGATTTGATATCGATAATTGAGACATTTACCATCGATATATTGGCATGGCTTACAATCAAACACAGCTCTGACTCCTGACTCACGATTCATGTTTGCTTTGAGAATCAAAGCATATACTCGACTGCAAAATTATAATATATAAATAGTTTTTTTTAATGTTTTAGGTAGAGTTTAAAAAAAACGATGACTTATTACCACTTACCGCTGATTTGAATTGACATTTATTATTCATACTGTAGGTATGATAACATTTACAATGATAAACTAATGGTATCCCATTCAGTGACGACTATAAGATGACGATGCACGTTGTGTAAATCTAAAAACTACAGCGAGCATATCCAATAAATAAAAAATAACACTTTAATCCTTCCCTGATCCGTCTGATTGCATACTCACGCTTTCAATGGAAATGGAGTCAAAAAATTCACTAAAAAGTCGTCGTCCGCAAATGTTTTCCCTCGTAAGTAAACAAAACAACGAATCGGAGTACTTTACAGTTTGAAAAGTACGATTGTAGATAGAGTTTGTAAAATGTCTGGCAACCGACGATGCCTAGTGTGGGAAACTTTATGTAAATATATGCGGTCGAAGTTTTTCTCCGGGGCATTTTACGTGCAATGGAACGTATTGTTGATATACAACGACCTTCTAATCTAGTTTTAAAGCTGATGTGAACACACCGCCACAGACTATGTAGGCACAGTAGGCTAGCTCCGTATAAAGCTAAAACGCGCACGCACACAGATGCGTATTAAAAAGTTTAATGTCGTTTTATTCGTATATCACACTTTATTAAAGGCGATAGTTTCTGTGTGTGTGTGTGTATGTTACTTCTTCACGCTCAAACGGCTCAGCGGATTTTAATGAAATTTTATACCAGGATAGCTTATATTCTGCATAGGTTACTTTTGATACCGGAAAACCACGGGTTAAAAAATAAAGAAAAAATACGTGTGTTTTTCTCATTAGTTTAGCCGCGTTAGTCTACTATTTAATTGCCTGACATTTTTAAGCCCGTTGACTGCATGTGACACTTATATTTACATTTAATAGTTAATACTTATATATAAAATACAAACATAATTAGAATTTTGACACGAAAAATAATGTAATTTTGAAAGTGTTGGCATAATATCTAACACTATATATGAAATATTAATTAGGTGTGAATTGTTTAAAGTGTTCTGTTCATACTGTTCACTGGTATTTAGCGCCAGCCTCATCCATTTATCATTCAGACGTCAAGTTGCGGTACTGATGATACCAGAGATAAATTATCCACATTTCCTACCCTCATTGCACACGCACGGCTAGGTTTCGTGTATCATCGACAAATATGAATGGATTTTAAGGTTCGATGACCAAGGGAAACCCTATTAATACCTATAATCAATTATTTCATTTGTTCAATTTCATAGAACCACCTGGTAAAACTATTAATTATAAAAAAGTATTGCCAGACAATATATATTGAAAATATAGAATGGCTGCATGGCTTAATGTGCTAACAGTAACAGCTACCTACAACTTTTGCAATAATTATAATTTTTAAAATTTAATTTTCTATTCCTCCCAATGAAGAGTCGAATAGGGTGTGGTCAATCGTCAAGTTAATAAAAACGCGTGATCTTGTATAATATGTGCATAATTATTTTTAAAAAGTACCAATTTCTATAATATCATTTGTTTTTCAAAATTCAATTGAAAAAATATTTTGGCTTCATACACAGTGGAGATTTTTACAGAGCATGTTTTATAAAGAGAAAAATAAATGATAGATGTAGTAATTAATCTTAATTGCAATTGGCTGGTTTTTATGATTTGTTAAGGTACGGCACTTCCATGTCACGTCACGATATATTTTACCATTGCAACATTTAAAAGCATCTTCATACTATCCTGGTAAACCCTGATAATATATATATATATTAACCGTTTGCTTCTATACCACTTTAGTGTTCTAAAAGGAAGCGGTAGTCAAGTCCTTGTTTCGTTATGAAGTCCAAAAAGTCTGCTCCACCGCATGGAATACCGAAACAAGCAGAGTACCCAACGAAACTTCTGCGCAAAACATTTACTAACGTAGTGGAAATTGTGAGAATAATGTTAATTTTAAATCTTTGACCTATTTTTACGAAAGATAAAATAAATACACTCACAAAAATACATTTCATTCCTTTCAACAAATTCTGAACCTCATAAATAAACGCCACCAAAATCAGCTATGCGCTAAAAAATTCAATTGAAGATGGCAACAAATGCCTTACTTTTTCAACTAGGTTAACACGATCACGTGACACACGCTCGAGGCAAAGCTCACGAAACAAAATCAAATCGATAATTTTAATATTAAAACAGTCCTTTACTTCCACAGTATATATGAAACCAGTATATTGGAAACCAGTAAAGATTTCGTGACAGTGTCTACAAATCATAATAAGATGCAATTCTGACTCACACTCTTTACTCGCACATTTTAACTCAATGAACAGACTTAAAAATATTCAACTGATAAGAAAAAAATTAAAAAGTGACTTTAATACTTTCGTGGTACTCTCTACCATTTTAAATGTAACGTCCAAATCTGTCTGCAATGGGTGAAGAAAAAAGTCACAAAGTCATGCAAAATACGCATTTCGTTACTTTGATAACAATTTCTTTGCAGTTCTTTAATCTAAAAAATAACCGAACCAATCGGTTCGGTTATTTTGAACCGATTGAAGAAATTTGTACCAAAAAAAAAATGTATCCAAAAACATTCTGTTTTGTTTACAATATAATACAAGCAAGCTTCGCCATGACTGCTTCGATCATATTGATTTATGACGCACATGACGGCTCCGTGGGCTTAGTTGGTAGTAGCCCTGCCTTTGAAGCGAGGGGTCCCGGGTTCGATTCCCGGCCGGGGCACACTTTGTGTGGCGAGCATGAAGTTTGTTCTCGGGTCTTGGGTGTTTGTCTTGTGTTTCTGTGTTTGTACATGCCATTTGCGACACAGGGAATCCTAGTGCAGAGGAATGAGTATGTAAACCATTAAGCCAATAATTATTGAAAAATAAACACTATGAACATTTCCAATTCATACTGATTATGTGATTCCTGATAACTCAGGAAAATTGTATATAAAATTTTAAAGTGTCTCTACTGTTTAGCGTTATACTCTGCAGTATCATTGCCCTTTAAAATACAAGTTCGTGCCTTCAACGAATTACGCCGAAACTCAATTAATTATTACCTACTTAATGCTTAATGCCGTATTGAATGAAAGCAGTCGTTGTTTTCCTAGCGAGTAGGTACCTATAAAAGAAATTCTTAACGAAGTGAAGAAAGGGGACTACTCTCCTTTCTCTCCTTTCCTTCTCTTGTGTGTAGAAACTGAAGAGATTTGATTTATAGAAATATATACATTGATTTATATATATTATCTAAATAATAACTCATACTTAGTTTAACTTGAAAAATAAACATACCAAAACATTTATATGTCTGAATATTAATACTCATTATATTCAATTTGGTAGGATATCTGCTATAATAATAACATTATCATCGTTTACTCGATCAAATCCCTGCACTAGAATTCTCTGTGTCACAGGTGGCATGAACAATCACGGAAACCGGGACCCATCGGTTCGAAAGCTACGGAGCCACTAAGCTACGGAACCATCTGCTATAATAACACATATTCTTTCAACCCACTATCTTAGAGAGCGAGCCTTTTAAACACACGACAGACTTACTCGTATAAGGGGTTCTCTTTAATCTTCGGGTACCGAACCGTAAGAAGCACTTCAAAGGACATATTGTTTGTGAACAAAGAGCACTAGGTTAGTTGCAATTTGAGGTCTTTGCTCGGCACGTAAGAGGTCACTTGGAAACGCCACTTAAGTCCTGAACGTAGCTTAATCTGGTCACTCTGAATGCAGCGGATGAATTCAAGAATGCCGCCATATGCGACTGCTTTTATGCACAAAATTGGAAATTCAATAAAGGTTAAATTAAAAAGCGGAGTTTGTACGACTGCTGGGTCTAAAATACTGGTTTATGTTTATTCCCTAGCTCAATTCTTGCTGTAAATACGCATAGAATATTCTATTACATTCAAACAGAAAAGATATGGTTTTCCAATTTTCGTAACTAAATAATTCACTTCAATTTACTGGTCAGGTACGTGTTACTTTTATAATAGGGGATTAAAGCGTATGTTGGGAACAGTGGTTCTGTTTTTTCGATGCAATTATGCTAATTTAATGTTACTAAGTTTTAGAATTAATAAATGTTGTTGATTTTTAAATTCGGACGTTACCTTGCAGAAGTTCGTCGTAAAAGGGGGTAATAACGTAAAAATAAGCACGTAATGTTCGCAAAAGGATTCTTTCCATTAGGGGTTTCTAGCTTATTCTGCCCCATGGAGGTTTGAATAGGGTTTGGACAAACGCTAACCTTAATAAATGTTATCTCGCAGGTACAATTCCTTTTTTTTTCAAGTGACACATTTTTTTCTTTTATATTAATTTAACGGAAATAATTTTTTTTGACTTCGACTTTGAATGATCGATGTTGATGGCAAATGATCGAGATTCGATTATCATAGTACCAATTATTCGGATATGGGTTTGATATTGTTGCAACACTACAGTATCTAATGACATAACGTTGTAAAATCAACAACCAACATCATTCAGTCAATGAAATTGTATGTATAGGTACGTTTGCAACGAGAAATTACGTCAACTATTATAACTTAGATTAGACAAACTATATTTATGTATATTAACTCAGATATATGTCTCTTGCTTGCTCATGCTCCTTGTACCTGAAACTACGAAGAAACGAACACTGGCAGAAATCTAGTGCCATCTCTAAGCTTCAAAAACCAATAAAAAGAAGTCAAGTCAAACTAAATTTCTATAACATAACCGTAAAGCCATTGCAATTTAAATTCACAATAAAACACGTTTAAATCGTGGTTCATAAAGCAATACCTACAAACACAGTATTGTTTATACATATTCCAGGCATCGCTTTGAAATATTGGCGATTTATTCAAAACGTGTTGACTTTTATAAATAATGGCCTGAGGCTTCGGCCTCATGAATTATTATCTACTTATGCACTTTTGTATTCGGTATAAAATAGAGCGTTATCATTGTTAATTGATTTTGAGTTATATTGTATTCACAATTACTTTTTGTAGAGGAAGATCTGAGTTCTATTGCTGTTATAGGGGCAGTAACCATAACTATTTAATATAGTGACGGAACAAGCTGACAGCTTCATTAAAAGCACTATTTAAAAAAAGACGCTTTGGATGACACTATTTCAAAATGTTCATTTTATAATTACTAACCGATTTCAAAACAAGTATGTCGTGATCAAGACGGTTTTTAGGTGATTTTTTTTAGTTATGGCCCGATTCAGATGATTTTTTGAAGTGAAAACTTATGGAAAAATCTTATGATTTCGCGTCACCGATGACCTTGACATGCTTGTGACGTTTGCGCTTCCACCAGACTAGCGACGCGTAGTACAGCGGTATGTGAACATGTATTTCACTGTTTTGAGTATTTAGTTCTGCCGTAGGTCCTAATGCCTGCTTTATTAGGGTATACCTCCAATACAGTCACATGGATTATTGTGAATACGTGAAAATACGAGCTGAGGGTCCACCTGGTGGTAAGTGGCGACCCCCACCCATGACAACAGTAATGCGACTCAGTTTTGTTTATTGAAGTCGATTTTTCTATTTTTAACCGTCTTTCATCAATTTAGGTGTATTTTTTTAATATTTGTTACCTCGTTTTTGAGTATATCAAAGGCTGAATGAACACGTACCCGGGTCCACAGCGGCCTTTGAGCGTCTTTTTACGAATCATTTGTCAGTTGCATCGGACAGGTCGAAATCTATGCTGTCTTTATGGCGGGAAAAACAGAATCGTATTTATTTTTCGACTTGATATAAAGCTGCGCTGAAGTTCCTAAAGTGCCTGTAGATTTGTATCAAAAATATAGAGCCTCGGTTGGGATTATGGCATAAAACTGACTTTTGTAGATTTTTAGAACATCAAATCCTTTTCAACCAACTTCCAGGGGTTTTTTTTTAAGTTGTTTACCTTCGTTCTCCGCCATTTATCAACCGATTTGGAAGTTTTTGTCGTTTTATTTGAAAGGATATGCTTTCAGAATATAGAATATATAAATTGTATTAAAAACGGTTTAATACTTGTTAATAATACGGTTTAATAAACGTTAATAGTTTAGTGGTTAAATCTAAGTAACTAATCAAATCTGGCAAGTTTTGATTTCTTGTGACTTTTATTCGCCCGCTGTAAGCCGCATTGAAAGTTTTTTTTTTAAAATGGTAGTGTAAATAAGTGCGAGAACTTAGAGATGATAGAATTGTAGTCGGTTTGTTTTCTACTTTGAAATCAGTCACTTGTTAAATCAATTATTAAAATATCGACAATCTACAAGAACATATCGCTTTTAGCGATAACGCCGCCTATCGTGCCACCTATCTGTTTTATTTATTTTTCTATGATTTCTTTTAATGTTATAGTGTAAAATAAAGTAATATTCTATTCTTTTCTACAATCTTATTGCATTAATTTTTCAAGTATTTATTTATTTACAATATTATTTTTATGACATCAAAATTGGTACGCAAAGCTCCCAACATTACGGAATCCGGGATTGCAGAACTCTCCATCTAACCATAAAAACTGAAAAAGTCAACTCGCCCAAATCCGGCCGTGTTATTTCGTGGTATTGTGAATATTTACGGGGTCATAACGAATTCTGTGACGGCGCGGCCTTAAATCTTACTGTCTGTCCGACCGGCTTGGACATAATCTTTTATGGTCATTTCTGTTTTATGGGCACCACTGTACATGATTTCGTTGCTTTTGGAGTGTTCTGAACGCTACCACACTTAATTTGGATTGTTATTGGGGCACAGACGCCGACTTTCAATCTGAAGGTCGCTAATTCAAACCCACACGTGCACCAATGCATTTTTTCACTTGAAAAATTTATGGGCGCAATACCACGTTCTTGAAACGGTGATGGAAGACATGGTAAGATGAAAAAATTCGATGACATGTGATATCTACCAATCCGCATTGGGTTCCCGTGGCAGATCAGAGCCCATTCACTCTCAATTACCGAGAGTGGGCCGGTGTCCCTGCAGTGGGACCATTAGATTAGCTGGTACGGTAAGTATGGGGTCTAATTGCTCGCGCTCATGGTGAAACTTGCTTAACTGTTCATGACAGATCGTTTAAGTTGAGTAACTCTCGGCCCGGTCAGAAGTTGGATGGATGACCGTTTAGTGGCATTTAAACAGAGCGTACAAAATACAAAAATAGGAACCTTCGTGAAAATTGTTAAATTCCTCGTGGACAAAGTCGCGGAGAACAGCTAGTAACAAGTTTTTGAGGTTAACTATCATAAAATCAATAAAGAATTGAATTGAAGCTGTAACTTTACTTTGGAGTAATTGTTCTGAGTTTGTAGAAAGATCTTGTTTGCTATTCCCAAACAAAGGTTTTTTTTTTTTTTTTTCATATTATTATGTGATGCCGTATCATCATACGCCTTTTATACCCATCGGTATAAAAGGCGTTAGTACTCAAATGACTGCTGATAGAAGAAAATGGAAGAAAAAAACATGTTGTACCTAGGGTATAAGGGCAGGAAGATGATGATTTATTTTACCGCTCAGATTGGTACATGATATTCAACAAAATACCATACCAACTCAAGTAAAAATTCTAATCACGAAAATATAAGAAAAGCATCGCATACATATAACAAAGAAGATTGTTAATGTTCACGAAAACACTTCCTAAAAATGGGGATGAAATGAAAACCAACTTCCTAGTACCTATTACTTATTCTGCCCCTTCCAGCCATAAAGTTAGGGTGAAAACGCGCACTGTGAAAGCGAGACGCCACGGGGTAATTGAATAATTTCGTTAACTAAATGAAACTGAATTCCCAGACAATTTCGCCACGGCAGATGCATAAAGAATTTTATCGTACCAACTGACTACGAGAAGATAACTTTCTGGAAGGGTCTAAGAAATAATAATAATCTTCATTTAGTTATTATTGTGATTTGGTGCAATATAGTTACTTATAGTTACGTGCCGCCAGGCTATAATAACTCGATGCTTGTGAGCTAGATTGACGTCATTGCTGCATCGGCGGTTCCGTGGATTCCGTGGATTGACGCAATTGCAGTATCGTGGTGTCAGCGATCTTCCTTATGGTACTATATGTAATTCACTTTATTGCACATATATCCAAATAAACAAAAGTTGGGCTTAATTCTAAAAGCATTTTTTACCAGCCAACCTCACTTAACATCAGGGGCGCCACGTTTCATTTACATTAAAAAGAATTACTAATAAAAATAAACGTGTAAAATATTTGTTTTGTGTATCACTCCTACCAAAGTATTAATCTACATTTTCACCGTATTTTAACTGATATTGTATTGTAAATAAACACGATTTCCATTTGAAATTGTGTGCACTTAGACCCAACAATTTAGTATTTATCGTGGAGCTAAATAAAATCCAATATTTACTTGTAGCTATAATTACAAGGCTTTTATTCTAAATAATTAATTACTTATGCCAGTAGCATCGATTCAATTACGCCGAGCTAATTGCTATGAATGACACCTAGAACACAGGTAAAATGGTAACAGCTAGTGCATCCTACTTTATTTGCTCCGGCTCCGTGGCTTAGTTGGTAGTAGCCCTGCCTTCGAAGCGAGGAGTCCCGGGTTCCGGCCGGGGCGCACTTTGTGTGGTGAGCATGAAGTTTGTTCTCTGGTCTTGGGTATTTGGCTTGTGTTTCTGTGTATGTCCATGTGGTGTGGTGTGGGTGCCGGTGAAATCACATGCCCATGAGACGTAAAATCCCCGTCTCGGGTGACGGGCGCAACGGTGTGCGATTTCGGTTCATGCTCCGGTCGGGAAGGATCTAAATTCTATAACTGTTGTCATGGGCGGGAGTCGCCACTTACCACTAGGTGGACCCTCAGATCGTTCCGTCATTTATAAACGTAAAAAAAATCTTCATGGTCATGGTTGTGAAAAGAAAGTAATCCTTCCATTAGGGGTGTCTTGCTTGTTCTTTCTCATGAAGGGTCGGACAGGATTTAAACACACGCTAAACTTAGCAATAAGAACGCATGATTTTGTAGGTAGACATATATTTTAAAATCTACATTAACCAATGACCGCATCGCATCGCAAGTTTCCCCCGGCTTTGCACGGGTGCACCCGTGTGGGGCGGGTCGTTAATATAGCATATTTTAAATACTATTTGTATTGTACTTTCTTTCGATATAAAACCGAAAACACAGCTTTTTATATTTGTACACAAAAGAACACTCTTTAGACAAAATATGCCTGAATAATTTTTATAAAATTTGCCATGGTTATTGTTTGTGACACCTCCGTTCGTAGTAGATCTGTTTTCTACGCAAGTCATGGGTTCGATTCCCGTCCAGGATGAACATTTGTGTGTATTATGTATTTACAAAAAGAACTATTATTAAGTACTCTCGAAGTACGTATAATATGTATGCAACAACCGTAAGTTCAATAAATCCCCACGGCACATGTCTACTTATCAATTAGAAGAGTAAAGTTATACTACTATTATATTAATATCTAACGTTGTAATAAACTTCATCCTTTATAATGCAGGACTTTCGAATAATTAATTGAAACATCGCAAACGAGAGTAATATTATTTGGGGCAGAATGAGTTTTTGGACGACTTAAATGATGGTGGCCGACAAACAAATGTTTATCCATACCAGCCTCTAATGTTCCCACTGCAGGAACATCGGCCTACTCTCAATAATTGAGAGTGATTGGCCTTTGATCCGGATTGGTAGATGTCACATGTCTCCGAATTTATGATTCTAAGACATGCCGGTTTCCTCACGATATTCTCCTTCACCGTTTCGAGAACGTGTTATTGCGCACATAAATTTTTCAAGTGAAAAATTTCATTGGTGCACGTGTGGGTTTGTACTAGCGACCTTCAGATTAAAGTCGGTGTCTATGCCCCTGGGCCACCACGTACTCCAAATACTCATAGCGGTGTTTTATTTTCATCGTAACCTTTCAAAAGATAAAACCTATCTGACCTATATAACCTACCTGCATAGACAAGAAATATTTTCGTATTAATATTTGGCAATAATGACAAGCACATTAGTACAAGAACAACAGAACAATAGTGTTGGCTATTGCTATTTTGCATTTTTTATATTATTGTATAATAAATGCTTGCTTATTACTATGCTATAAACTAACAAAATCCTAAATATACAGAATAAACCAAGTAACAATAATTAATGAACATTAATTGTAAACAGTTCTGAAAATATGTTTATATCCGAATTTACACTCAAGAAATATTGAGATTTGGTAATAGCAGACTTCTTTGAAGTGATCTGACTTTGACAGTAGGCATCTATTAAACCTATACGATAATGAACACATGCCAGCTTAAGATGAGACGTATGATCAAAAGCAAACCCAAAAACATACACAGATGGAAAGCGCTCTCTCCCACAATGAGACACATTTGCAGCAACCATATGGCAACAACGGCACCAATCTAAACCTATTATGTCTACGCACCAACACAAAAAAAAATCCTTTACACAAACACTGCATTTTTTTTTGTGACCGTAATTGGCAGTTATTAGGATCACAACAAAAAATTGTGATATCCATGGTGATTTTTAGACATATTATAATATTATTATGTTTAGATAGATGAATGAAAATAATGTCTTCTGAAGCGACGATTTTTATGATTTGTATTGAATCTTTAAGCCCGATCACAGTGGCAGATCTGAAATAATGCGTACCGCCGTGCCTCAACCCACATGAGGTAGACGATCAACAAAACTTCCCGCGAAAACAACATATAAACGATTACGTATAGAATAAATAAGAACGTATTGACAAGGATTTCTTTCCTTGTCAATACGTTCTTTCTTTCCTTGTCAAATACTATCCCGTCGTTGCCGGATGGAACAGTGCTAGAAACACGGGCATGTAACATGAAAGCAGCGACCTAATTATACATCTAGAACATATGGCATGACGGGGAGGTAATCTACACGTAATAGGGGGGGCTCGGGGGGGGGGGGGTTTCGGGGTAGAATAAAAACCCATACACCGACTGTCGATCTATCAATTAGCCTTGCTACACCACAGGGGGACCAAGTCCGCGTCCGTAGAAGAGTACCCTTAGAATCCTTACATGTGTAGCGAACTTTGACAGCAGTTAAACTTATGCCAATTTCGTCCGGAAACATTAGTGTCATTAAATATTATTATTTTTCATTATTGTGTTCCGATGGAAGGATGTACCTGATGGATGGAAGGGTACCTGTGAAATCACAGGTGCATGAGAGGTTACATCCCCGTTTCGAGTGAACGCTGCAGGATAAATACAACTGTTTGCTGTTGTCATGGGTGGGTTGGTAACCACTTACCAAGTCGAGTAACCGACCACTTACAAGTAATAAAATATCGAGATGCAGAAAATAATATAGACTGTTTGTTGTAGAGAAATCTGCAAATCTGCGCTGTAGATTGGGGGAGGATAAAACTATTTCGCTAATAAATTCAATGAATCGCTCGATGCATAAAAAGAACCACCTTTTTACAGATCATAAGCTGAAGTAGTGATTTCAGCTTTCGATCTGTAGGTAGGGTCCGAATCCTATTGTGCGCTTGAAGATTTGGCTAAGAGATTTATCTTCTTAGCCAGCGAAGAAACTATTGCGTTAGAACGAACGCCCTACTGACTAGCTACATAACCCTCAAAATAAACTTGCCGCCAAGCACCTTTCAATGCCAGCCTTCCTTTCAGGCATTTCAAAGACAACAAAAGTTTCCGCAAAAGGCATGCTAACAATGCCAGTGATTAGCCTTTGTGCCTTGTCTACTCAATAACTGGTCGCCCTTAGTACAAAACAGCATTACGCATGTTCTTTAAACGCAACCGCATAATTAAACAAACTTACAGTGGCGTGTAGCCATGCCAGTCGTAAAAGTAAAACATACAAAAACTATGTAACTAATTGCCCCTATGTCCCCTGATTACGCCCACCGTCACAGAAAAAGTTGAACTTTGCGTGACCTAGGGCGGTTATAACGTGAACTTGGGCAGATGTCGTTTGGGGTCTAAGTGGTCGTCCTATGCAAACAGGAAACTTAGAGAAAAGGGTTTGCTTTTTGCCTTTGACATTGAAATATTGAGGGGAACTTTTTTATAGGTCGGTTTCATCTATATTCCATATCGATACTAATTGTTTGGGTTTGGATAGACGACCTCAAAGCTTTTACTGTTTGAATAATGGAAAATCATTTAAATACACCTCGTTTGGTAAATGCGAAAACACAACAACGTCGTAGTTAAAATACCACGTTATGTCTATGTTTCGTTCGGACTATTGGTAGATATATATTCCGGTACAAAATTAGTATTTTTTCGATAATCGTCGTACCTTCGTGTGACCTTATTTCGTACCTTTTGTTAATGCCAATATTTTAATGAATAATTTTATGTTCAAAATTAATTCTACTCTAAAATTGCTCATAACTTTTTCAATTCTAATAAGTAGTTAAGCTGGCAAAACATAGTTAAACTTCATAACTTAAATCTGGAATATTTTTGTTTTAAAAACTTCTTGTATCAAAATTATTCAGAAATTCAAACTCTATCGTTAAACATACTTTTCATTTGTATAAGCAAAGGAAATAAGTCAACAAAAATTGTACGCCGCTTCGCCAATATTCTTTACTTTTCCTGCTAACCGTACCTACTACATTACTCGTAGTTTCTGAGTGCTCCGATATAGGAATTCCTCGTGTCAAGAAAGCTATTATTAAAACACTTCCTATCAAGTGAATACGGATAAAAGAAGGTCGAGAGATCATTGTTTTTCACAAATTTAGCTTTCTGTTACAAATAGGCTTTGGCTGTTAATGTGTTTTACAGTTATTTGAAGGAAGATATTTTTATGTATTTTTATGATTTCTAACAGCTTCTTCCTTCGAAGGGAAGATGTAAATTTATAATCTTGGATCAGTAATCCGATTATTTAGTTCGATAAACAGACTAATGAGACTCTTAGTCTACAGGGCAACTCTCAGTTTTAGTTTAAAAAGCGCTTTTGCGCTGCTCGCTCATTATCCGCACTGCAAATGCATAAAATGATTTACCATTCCGTGTTTTCCACTTAAATACAATTTGGTTATTTTTTTACCATCGAGAAAGTAGGTATTTTTAAATGAACGTGCTTAAATAGATGTCATTGCTGATTTCCATCAGGCAAGAGGTGATCATGCAAACTCATATCATATCAAAACAACAAGTACTTAGCTGATTTATATAAAAATCGAAAAAAACCCTTAAATCTTAAATCGACTTTAATCCTTTTAATTTATTTTATAGCGATTGATGCCAATTCCAATGCCACTCTCATTCAAAACATTTTAGTGTGTCATAACTAGGTAGGTATATCTACACTAATATTATAAAGAGGAAAGATTTGTACCTATGTTTGTATGTTTGTAATGAATAGGCTCAAAAAGTATTGAGCTGATTTAAAAAATTCTTTCACCAATAGAATGCTACATTCTTCCAATTTGACATAGGCTACATTTCATTTTGAAATAAATTAGGGATCCTTGGTAAAATTTGAACAATGTAACCGAAGGTGTAGAAAAATGAGTCTTAAAATGTCTTTCGTCGAATGCGCTGCCGAAACTATTAGCGATAGAACAAAATAATGTACAACAATATTGAAGAACATCATAATGTCTACAAAAAACTCCGCGGTAGCATATGTCCAACTATTGTAGTTATGTCACTACAACAACTTTTCCCGTGCGAAGCCGGAGCGGGCCGCTAGTAGGTCATAAAATCAACTCGACAGGTTTCATTGATAGCTTTGAAGTCTTCTCATAATGAAGAAATTACCTTTGGGGTGTAGTCAAAAACTTCCGTGATCAGTAGTTGTGAATACCTGTAAATTAATGAAAAACCATTAATAACATGTGAGCAGTTAATTATTTATGCTGTTATCTATGTTGCATTTTTGTAGGACAAAATAATAGATATCACTTTTTTCTTCTTAATTAAAACGTCATGGCATAAATAGGTTCAAACAATGTTACGAATACTTATGTGTACAAGTATCCGTGACACTTTTAGAAAAAATATAGGCGTTCATCTTTCGAAAATACATTTTTTTTGTGTTTCTGCTTTGGAGCTTTCTGTAAAAATGTCACGTATTTCTATCAACGGCTTTGCCTCTTAGATGTATTGTCATAGCTTGAATGGACTTGTCCTATCCTGTAGGCTTACAATGTAACATCAGGACAGGTGCCGACAGTGTGACGACCCGATATAGGGCTGACGTCATCATTTTATTGGAATAAGTTGGATTTTGTATTACTTTCGGACATTGAACATAACATACCCAAGTGGTTATCATACTCCTGGACTAAGGCGAAGCTAAAAGGATTGTAATAACTTAAGCGTGTATAAATAATAAACTACCCCCAAACTAAGCATAGCTTATACTATGGGAACCAGAAATCTTATATCCTGGATACTAAATTTATTACAAATCCGTTGAGCCGTTTGAGTGTGAAGGAGTGACAAACATACATACTAAATTACGCCTTTATAATATTAGTGATAAATTAATATCTCATAGGTTGCGAACTACGTTGCCATCAAATAAAAATCCCATTAGAATAGACGTTCGTATGTATCAACGTAAAATATAGAAGGGTTTAAAAAAGCGTTTGCAAGTTCCCGCCAAAAAGGTATTTTTAACGTAGAAAAGTCACGTCTAGTGAACAGCCGAGCCTCCTAGATGTATGTCGGGGCCTGAATAGACTGTTCCTATCCTGTAGGCTGACAATGAAATATGGGGACAAAGCTGACAATGTGAATAGTCATTTTAAGAGCAGGGAACTATGATGTCATCATTTCAAGGTAACTCAGTTTTTTAAAGAGATTTTTATCTGTACATCCAAGATTGGCGTAAGAAATACTAGTTTCGCTATGTTAGAGTAGATTTTAAACAATAGTTTATTTCTGGATAGAGGTACACTTTCTTTTCACGTTTATACAAAATTTCATTATGATGGGTTGAACAATAATGGCGTGAAATCGTAACAACAAACTCACATTTCCATTTAAAATATTAGTTAGGATTAAGATACGCCATCTTGGCATTGCATCGTTCCACGAAACAAATAAAAACTCAAATCGAAGTGCTTCTCGTTTTCATATTTTAATCTGTGGTCTAGTATATAGAGTGATAAAACACCATGGCCTGTTGTCGGTCTGCCCCATGACATGCAAAATAGTGAATATGCAAGATAAATCCGTACGTAGACATAAGGAATATTATATTGTATGAAAACACGATCATGCTCGCGAAAAGATGGTGATCTTTCCATTAGGGGCTTCTTGCTTATTCTTTTCCATGGAAGGTCGGATAGAGTTAAAACAAATGCTAACCTTAGTATTAAGAACGCATGTTCTTATATATACATATTTATTTAAAAAAAGTATTGTTTCCAAGTATTTTTTCACGAATTCAACGGAAGTAAAGTATTTCGACTTTGACTTGAGTTTGACTTTGACTATATTGAGACACATATTTAAACTTCATTCAACTTTTCAGGCAAAGAACCCCTATTATTAAAGCATATGAGGATAAAAAATAATAGGTGTTATTATATAGGCGGATATTCAAACAAATACTATGAATTCGGTGTTACGAAACCCTGGGTAGGCGAGAGCGAATCGTACTGGTGGTGGGTTTCTTCTTTCTTCATTCAAACCATAAGGGGACATTAGATAAAATAAAATATTTCTCTCCAATGTCCTTATTTTTCTAACAACATGGTAACTCTGACCGTTATCTACAATTTCTGCGCGACCGGGTCAAGTTTTTCAATGGCGGAAAAATGTTCTCCTTTTCATAGTCAATCTATTATGTGTGGACATAACCGCATTTTCGGTTTATTTGGATTGATTGGTCCGGGAATAATCTCTATAGTGTAGAATAAATTAACCGAAAACATGGAAAATACACGGAAAGATATATGGAATTAAAAAACTAAATCTATGAACTCTAGCTTCATGCCTAAAATTTGTTTTTTCTTTATTTATACTAGCATATAATCGGCGTGTGTCGACTCTAAATATAGAAAAATATTTTGTGCCTAATACCTTGTTTTAGTGGTCTAATACCATCTTCGCATTATAGCCTTTCTAATGAAACCAGTTAGGAACACATCAGTTGGATGGTTTCAAAGTCTATAACGAGCATAGGTAATTTTTTTTGTCCTTATTAATTAGTATAGATTTAGCATCATTGTGAGCATTGGTATGACTCGTAGAACCTAATATAAGGCTTTCCATTCTGACACAAACATTCGAAAAAAAGGAATAACGGGAAATTTGGAAGTCGTATTTCCCATAGAACCACAAAAGCGTGACCCAAAAACGGATTTTTGAAAATAATTTCACTAAAAGGTTGTTTTGTATATAGAAAAATAATTGTGTTCTTCGTATCAAAAAATGTTGGAACTTTTCTTAACCTTTAACAAAGAAATAAGCAGTTTTCGTAACAGATTTTATGAACATTTACTCTAGAAAATAAATGGAGGTGCATTTAATTTCCCTATAGACCACAAGTTGAATTAGTAGACAAGATAGATTTGGCACGTTCTATGGCATTCATTTAATATCTAGTTTTTGTTCTAAATTAAAAGCATCTAAGTTGTAGCACTGGTTTTCAGTGGTGCCGTAGTGTATGACAGCAAGTGTGTCATGCGCACTATTACTTAGTTATAATTTTTATGATCATTTAGTGACCAAAATATGTAAAGAATATACAAAATAGAAGAAAAGATAGACACAATAGAATGACCATTCATCAAAGAGATTTTTGTAAATCAATTAGGTATTTTTTCAGTAAATTTCGAAAAGACCGAATAGAACATCATGTTGGAGGTCTTTCGACGGCTTGATTACTCCGACAGCAGAGTGAGTGAATTCTTTCGTGTGAGTGAGTATCAGTCACACGAAAGAAAACGTGGCTTACGTAGGCTAATTACTTAAACAATAAATAATTAATCTACAGCAAGTTTTGTACAGGCCATGGTTTTGGCACCATGAGACCATGACGCATTCTCATGAATGCATCCAAGTTTTTTTTGTGAATGCAACATTTCCCCGGTACCCACACCCTTCCACCAGAACATAGTAAGGCGAGACCACCACTGCTTGGCGGCAAACTATCAGGTGTGTAGGCAGTGCTTCTCCAGGCGAACATTGCACAAATTTTAAAGCTTAGTACTTTTTTTAGTTCCTTTATCACCATCCAGGGGAGACGTGTAGAGATTCAAAGGGATGCGAGCAACTGGACCCCCCAAAAGAATAGCTAGGCTAGCTATGGTGGCGATATATCACGTTTACTTACGAGGATGGACAATGTTTAGAATTCATACAACTATCTTTCGTTAAAGGAAATCTCTCGGGAATATATTTATGAGAATATAAACAGAGTCGGATCATTGCCTTAACTGCTTGTTCTAGGCCATGAAGCAAACACCCTTGTCAACTTCATCATAAACACTAAAATATTTATGAATCTACCATTATCCTCGACTGTTTCTGTCATGTCGCCATCGAATCGGTTCAATCCTTTGGTAGTTAAATCAAAATAACTCGTAAACAGTATGTCAAGTAAACCAAAATTGCATGTTTTGCAATTTTTTTGTTTGACTTTTTTCTTCACCCGTTGAATACCGACTTCGATGTAAATTTAAAATGGTAGTGTGTACCTTGTAAGGGCAAGAAATAAGAAGAAATAAACCGGATTATTTCCATTTTTAAATAATTCTTTTGTTTATTTTTGTTAGACGAAACATTCGTGATAGTTGAAGATAAATAGAGACAAATCAAAACAGTTGGAGATGTAGGTCGTTTGCCTCGGGCTCAGACTTAGCTAGCCTTAAAGGGAGTTTACCCCTGGATAAGGCCTTGAATTTGTTAAAGTTTATATAGGCGTATCCTCCTGGGACAGTTTTCAAACTACAGAATAAAGCAAACAATGTTATTTAACAAAGACAAGATTGGTCATTAAATATTGTTATGGCATTAAAACGAGCAAATTGCTGATGGGCAAACGTGTAGCAAAATTTTAATTGTTTTTACACTGACTTGTTTGAAAATAATTCAAGTGACTGACTTGAAAATCGAATGAATTGACTTCAATAGTTGATGCCATTACTTAGAGATTACAGTATTTTGACATGATTTTCTTTAAACTTATTTAATACTCGTTTCGAATAAATAAAAATATACTTTAAAGAAGCCCACAGTTGGCGAAGACTTACTTAGAACTGAACAGCTGAAGACATTTACCAATCTAGATTGGCCCGTGACAGATCAGAGCCCATTCACTCTCATTTATATTAAAGGTTAATAAGGTATAGGCCTTATTACTTCTTCCAAAACAAGATGTTTTTAATACTTAACCTTGTAATCTTAAACCTATCTATCTTTAATCTAGAAAGGCATAGACATATTTTAAGTCTATCGGAGTCGGCCATGTTGAAACACCGGCTCTGATGGTATCGGGAACAGTGTATTGATGTGGAAAATGAGCTTGTTTAACTATCTGAATTACGAACACCTACGTGAAATAGGTTAACTGGAAAATATATTTAATATGTGCAGCGGCAATGTCAACCGACATGACATTACTTTAATAGACATATCCGACATTTAATAAACGGCTCCGTAGCTTAGTTGGTAGTAGCCCTGCCTTCGAAGCGAGGGCCCCGGGTTCGATTCCCGGCCTCTTTGTGTGGTGAGCATGAAGTTTGTTCTCTGGTCTTGGGTGTTTGTCTTGTGTTTCTGTATTTGTCCATGCCATCTGCGATACAGGGAATCCTAGTGCAGAGGTATTAACGTTTATTATAATTATTTATTATATATACACACACACACACACGCCTACATAGACATACGTTGTCACTGTTTCTTAGTAGCATTTAATTTTTAATACTGTATTCTGGAACCCTGTATAATTACGTAATTCGTAATAATAGCTGCGACACAGTCTTTTGTGACTAATGCACTACTTGTGACTATTTTGTGAGATATCTTTGTTTTTGTTCCAAGTGAACTATTTTTTATTTTGATTTCCGAATCAATATAACGGTAGTATACGCTTACATATTACAATGTGATATATTACCAAGTGATCTGTAAAGTACAGCTAGGCAAGTTTCGGAACGCACGCTTGTGACCCGAAACAAAATAATAATAAGCAAAGAGCATTATCGTTCGAGAAAGTTTAATTCATATCACTGGATACGCGACTTAATACGGCATCGGAAAGGCAACAAGCTTTGAAATGCGAAGAAAACAAACATATATCTCAAAGAGGCTTCTGAGGGCCATTGTATCGGGTATCAAGAGGTACTTGATACGGCTCTGCCCGTCATATATCTTCATAATGCCTCTCGCGACCACTTCACTAAAACCTTTTTATTGCAATGCCTTAAGGAAGTTTGCAAACGATAAATAAATAAACTCACTACAACCTGTAATCGACTATCAGGTGGTTGGATAGATTGCCATAGCGCCATTCTTATCTGTCAAAAATGTGATATTTTTTGACAGATAACAATGATGATTGCCTGTTTCCAGTCATCTGTTATTTGATTATTATTAGGTTTGGCCGTTAATTAAAAGACTGATTTAGAAATTGGATAACTGACTTCTATGCCCTATTTCTCACTGTCAGGGGGTGAACTTTTGAAAAACCATTGAAAAAAATCCGGCCAATTTCAAGATGGTACCGAAATAACTTGTAGGTAAAGACTAATAACTTAATTATGTATTCTTTTTTGTTGGGGTGAAAAGAAGCGTATGCTTTTTTATGGTCATTCTTATCATGATTGTTTAATTAGTTAAAATTTTAATATTGTATGATAATAAAAATAATTAATTTAATTAGTTGATTAATTTAATTTTATCTAAATTTTAATTGAACAAACAAAAAAGCACTTATCGCTTAGCTTGTTAAGATGTTCTTCACGGATCATCTAAGTTAAACAACTCTCCAACCGATCATTATTTAGATAGGTGACCGTTTAGTGGCTATTGAGCGCTTCCGTGTTTCAGAGAGCACTTTAAAGTCGGTCCCGGCTATATTAATAAGTCAATACGGAGCTGGGCGTTAAAACGACAGAAGGCCCACGAACACACGAGAAAGAAGCTACTAGCTATATTGAGAACCACAAAATAACGCGAATTTGAACTTGACTTTCCAGACATGGTTTTAATGGGTATCCAGTTACTCTGAATTATTATTATCGTACCGTTTCGGATTTAAACAACAAACTCGCTAATCCTTTGTGAATAGTTTACGGACGAAATTTGTTTATCATAGTGTCGTTCGTTAACGAAAGAAATTAGTTTATCATCTCGTCGTTTGTTTACGAACGAAATTTGTTTATCATTGTTATGTATTTATCAGCCTATTCGGCTACTTTTATTATATTCGGCCGAATAGCGAATACTTAAGTATATTTTGTTTATATTTTGTCGACCATATATGCAACGCTGGAGGAGTCATTCATAACCCCACGCCTCCCCACGGCGTGGAGTATACATAAATAACTTAATCGCGAAAAAATATGTATAAAAAAATCTTAATTTAAAGCTTTTCTCAATCAAAGGACGCTGAGAAGTCAAGCCGAAAAAGTCTACAATTAGTTTGTTTTTAATTGATTTATAAAAGAATAAATAAATTGTAAGATTTTTGGTAATATGTTAACTTCCAAGGCTAGAATGTTCTATTAGAATAAACACTCTCAATAAATAAATGATAAAAAAATGCTTTCATGGAGTGGTCCTTCTGTACTTATATTCTTTGCCTTTTTTTTTGAGAATTTGATTAAAAGAATGATCTCAAGATATACCGTACCAGCCTCTAATGTTCCCACTTCCGGGACACCGGCCTACTCTCGATAATTGAGAGTGAATGGGCTCTGATCTACCACGGGAGCCCAATCCGGATTGGTAGATGTCACATGTCATCGAATTTTTGGTTCTAAGACATGCCGGTTTCCTCACGATGTTTTCCGTCACCGTTTTGAGAACGTGATATTGTGCACATGAATTTTTCAAGTGAAAAAACTCATTAGTGCACGTGTGGGTTTGAACCAGCGACCTTCATATTGAAAGTCGGCGTCTGTGCCCCTGGGCCACCAAGATATACACAGGTACAAAATTAAATAGAATAGTATATATATTATTCGTTGCGTTTCCATACAACCAGACCAGCCTCATCACAATTTCACCGGGAGACAAGACCTGCCGTAATTGTAATGGGGTCAACGACCCCTTCTTTCGACTGGAGATTTGACGACTGGGATGAACGTGATGTCATTTCTTTTACCTTTGTTGGAGTTTTTTACCTCTCCTTGGGATAATGTATGTGGATGATTCGGCATCTCTGTGATTGTGGTGCTTACTCTAGGGTCCTGGATATCATTCAACACAGCAATACAGGATATTTTTGTTTATATTTCTCAACCAACTTCCAAATGAGGTTTGAATTTGGTTAGTTGTATTTTTTTCTATGCCTATTACCTGATTTCTCCAATCATCAACCGATTTGGGAAATCCTTGCTTTCAGATTATGAAAATCGGTTCAATATTTTTTAAATCAAAATAACTGGGAAAACTATGTTTTCCAAGTAAACGAAATTGCGTATTTTGCCTGTTATATTACTACGCGGTTCTTGGTTGTTCGCGGGAAAACAATGACAGCGATATGAGATATGAGTAAACGTTACTTTTTGACTGAAAGTAAAGAAAATGTCGGTATCCTCAATACCTTGAATACTCTTACGCTTAAAAGTAAGAACCAAGCTAGTATGCTCAAGAAAAATAGAAAATCTTCTAAAACGTACAGGAGCTTAAAACTTAATTCACTTAATAGCGCATACAAGTAGGACAAGAACAGTTTCATCCGCTATTTATCGGGAATGGAGTCGCCCCAAAAAAGAGGTCCGTTCCAAAAACTGCGCACTTTCTGGGTCGAGCTTAATTTACGTGGCAGTACAAAACACAGTGGGAAGCGATTTTAGCTAGAACGTTCTAGAACAGTCTCACAGCCTTACTTTATATCGCGAATTGTAAAATATTTGCTGTTACAAAAAAACAGTTCCGTATTCCATTCCGTTATAGCAGCCTCTAATGTTCCCACTGCAGGGACACCGGCCTATTCTCGATAATTGAGAGTGCTTCCAATAAATTATTCGAGTTCAATAGTTTGTCATTTTCCTGATGTTAAGTGGTTACTGCAGTTTATAAACCACAGCAAAACGACTCCTGCATGCCGAAGAAAACCGAACTCGTGTCAATTTCTTTTATTTGAAAAGATATACTTTCAGATTGGACCCATATAAATGTTATCAAAATTGGTTCAATAGATTATTAAATCAAAATAACTGGAAAAGATTTGTCAGTCAAGTAAACGAAATTGTGTATTTTGCTTTGTTGTGACTTTTTTTTTTTTTTTTTTTTTTTTTCTTCGCCCATTGTATAATGATTTGAATGGTAGTGTGTACCTCAGGTAGTGTGTGTGTACCTAAGGGTGATAAGTAAGGGATGTACGTATTAAAGTCGGAATTTCACGCATATTTTTTAATTTTTTTTCGAAACCTTTCCATCATAATATGCTCGTTTTCATTTCAATCAGAAAGGATGATCCCAGCTTAACCTTTCACCCACTGTGCCGCAGATGGCGTCGCGTAAGTAGTGGGACAATTACGTACATTTACTATGGAGGCGTTTCGTGCAGCCTAACAAAATTTGTATCCCTACGTTTTCGCCAATTTAATCGTGGGACGTTTCTGGCGACAAAAAGGCCATTATCCTCTCTCTTATCTTGTTAACGGAACCTCCCTTGTAACTTTGACTAAATCTAAGCTTTTTCGATAAATTGTGGCCGTTTTGAAGTATCACTCATCGTCGGTAAAGCGTTTATAAGAATTATGTAATGCGTTGGAGGAAAATCGCTTTCAATACTTTTTAAGGTATGAAGATTTTGTGTACCTACCCGTTCTATGGTTCTTTTGTGTCGTTTTCTGGTCTATCCCGTCGTTGAGACTGCAAGCCTTTATACAGTTTATAATGGCGTCTTTTGAGATGAATGCATTTAATACTTTTGACGAGATAATTAACATTAGAGCAAAATATAATATTATAAAATTTCCGAAAATTAATACCGTGATTTGCTATCGATAATATATTAATTTAAATGTAGGCAAAACATTGATGATATATCAGTATTAATAATAAGCTGCTAAGTAATTAACCTGTGGTAATTAATCTATAAAATAATACCTTTATTAATGTTTTCATTAATATTAAGTTTCCAACACTAATTAACGTTTTTTAATGGTCGTGGGTATAGTTGCATTATTATAGTGAGGTATCTGAATTAACCTAAAGTAGGATTATGCCAAGTTCATCGGAACGTTGAAAAATATTGCCAATAAACCTAGTAATTCATCGTGGTATGGGTGCCGGTAAAATTACCGGCGCATGACCCGTTACATCCCCGTCTCGGAGAAACGGCACAACGCGATGTAACTTGGTTCATCTCATTTTTGGGTAGATGGAGGAGGTACTTTCGTATTGCTTTTATTTAAAGGCTGCGGTAAACACTTAACATCAGATTGGTCACAAATGACAGAACGAAGGCTAGATTTTTTAAGAAGTCAAAGGAAATCATTATTTTTGTCTTTGAATTTGACTAGGCCAAACCTTAAAGACAGATGTTACTACGAGCAACTAATTTAAATGTGTCTAAAAACTTGAAATTGTATAATATGAACTTTAAACGTCAACTACGCGCACAAAGTCGCTTGTAACAGCTAGTTAACATAGCTCAACTCACACACAAATATGTACGAGTTAAAGCCTTTGAGTAAAAAAGGTCCTCTCGAAATTATTTCGGCCTTTCTCTTAAGGGCCAGAACATCCTTATTTCGACAAAGATCAATAACTACGCCCATCAAAGTAAGTGGACGGTCGTAGTTAGCCTACTTTACACTAAGCCCTCAAATCCGAACACACTTATAGAAAAGAAGTAGTGTTTGATTACGGCGAGACAAAGGGAGTCATCCATCGGGCGCCTTTGTCTCCACATAAAAGATGCTTTGCAATACGCATTTTGAGACAAAAATGATACCGACGGAGTAGGGATGTAGAGAATATTTATTTTGACCGACAGTATTCGTTCTTTGATTACAGGTGCATGAGAATTTATATCCGATATGAGGTTGATGGCACAGCGCGAAGCGAATTAGATCATCTCATACTTCGGTAGGGGAGGACCTGAGTCGTAACATAAGATGGCTCATCACTCAACAGTATGGTAGTGCTGTGGTATATGCTCTGATGTGTAGGAGATATTTTGTAGCTGTAAGAGCGACCGGTTTTTTTTTTATTTTACATTAAAAATGTATTTTTTTATGCCCCAGGTACTGTGTTTCAGTTGAGAGGTGTGGGTACACAACGCACAATTTAGGTAATTTATAATTTTATTAAACATAAATAACACAATGTGTTATGAATAAAATAATCTGAATCTGATTCGATAATTATAGTTTTAAAATATTGGGTGTGTGAATATGACTCCGCCCTTTCTCAACAGATGTCGTTTTTAGTATTGTTTACGTGTACTAATAAATGACCATACTTGTATTCGATAGTACTGAATGTCAGCTATCTAAGCTATGATATTCGGTTGAAGTGTAAGCAACAATTGTTTTCACCTTTTCGAAAATGTCGGTTTTTATTCCAAATAAACGTCATTTGCGGGAAGTGTTATTACATTATTTTATTGCGAAGAAAACTGCAGCGGAAACTTATCGTTTGCTTGTGGAGATTTATGGTGAGCATGCTCCGTCTAATACAACTTGCAAGGAATGGTTTCGACGATTTCAAAATAACGATTTTAGTACTGAGGATAAAGAACATGGAAAACCACCAAAAAAATTTGAAGATGCTGAATTGGAAGCATTATTGGCGGAAGATTCTTGCCAAACTCAATCAGAATTAGCTGCAGCATTAAATGTTGATCGTTCAACTGTTGCAAAGCGTTTACAAATGATGGGAATGATTCAAAAAGCCGGTGACTGGGTTCCACATGATTTAAAAGAAAGAGACATGGAACGTCGGAAAACCATTTGTGAAATGCTGCTTCAAAGACAGCAAAGAAAAGGATTTTTGCATCGGATAGTCACAGGAGACGAAAAATGGATACACTACGAAAATCCTAAACGCAAAAAAGCTTGGGTGAAACCAGGCGAACCAGGCCCATCACAGCCAAAAATAAATATTCACTGTGCCAAGGTCATGCTCTGTATTTGGTGGGATCAGAAAGGTATTGTATATTATGAGTTGCTCAAACCCTCTGAAACTATTAATGGAGAAGTTTACCGACGACAACTAATGCGTTTGAAGCGAGCCATAGAAGAAAAACGACCAGAATGGGTGAATAGACATAACAAATTAGTTCTTCAGCATGACAATGCCAAACCGCATACCGCAGAAGTCGTAAAAAGATATTTAGAGGGACAGGACTGGGAAGTGTTACCCCACCCGCCATATTCACCAGACATAGCTCCTTCGGATTACCACCTATTCCGAACGATGCAGACAGACCTTACTGGAGAAAAGTTTACTTCATGTGAAAGTATCAAAATTTGGATTGACAACTGGATAAGCTCAAAAGACCAGGACTTCTTCCAGCAAGGAATACGAAAACTACCTGAACGACGGGCGAAGGTTGTAGCTGCAGATGGAGCATACTTTCAATAATTTTTTTTTTAATTTTGTAAGCGAACAAATGTGTTTTATTTTGACAAAAAGGGGCGGAGTCATATTCACACACCTATTAAATTAATTGAATTCAAATACGAATTGATTTCACTTACGAAATATAAACCATAGTTCGCTCAATTAATAAATGATATCTGACACCTTTTCAACAACCTGCGCATAAAATAAACGTTCTATTCTCATTCCAAACTGTTTCATACGCCCACACACTTCATTATCACAAGTCACTGTGGCAATTTTAATGGGGTTAACATTTCGGCGTCACGTTTTTCGGCGTCGCTATATTCGGCTTCACAGTCGCGGGTATCACTCGACCACATCACTAGTCGTGTGTTATGTACCCAGTATAATGAGACTTGAGGAAATTGAAACTCACGAACACCTTTGTTCCACGTTTGTTCTTGGCAATCGTCTCAGTGTATACGCATTGTTCGGTTGTTCTATAATTGTCTAAGCCCTTTTCGCCTTTGACTTGGGTTCTTGTAAAATCGTCAGATGGAATGGTAGTTCAGATTTCGTGTAAATATAATGAGGAACACGCAGTGGAGAGGTTTACAAGCGTATTTTAAGCCCGGTTGTTTTGGGCTTAATCACGCACGATACCGTGCAAAATCGTGCGTGATGTATGATAGGTTGCAGTGGACATTTCCCCAAACATTTTCATATAAAACGAAGAATGTCAAACACGCGTGAGTCAAAGATACAATGTTTGTCCGTGCGTAGCAAAGGGTTGCCGATGTTGACGTTTACCACGGGAGATTGTTTGATCTGTTCTCTTTAGATAGTTTGAGTACATACATTTTTATGAAAAAAATACCAAATTGTTTCGAGTCCATCTAAGAATTTCCTGGCAGTGGAGCTAGTTTCTATGCAAAGGCTAAATCCATGGTTAACATTTAATTCATTCTTTATACTACTAATATAGTTTGTGAATAGTTATGGCAGCTGTTATAAAACTTTGCATTGATACCACACTCGATTGGTTTCGCGGAAAAATATTTAATTAAGACATAAATTAGGCGCCAATATTTTTTATAATTTTGATATACGAGTAACTGGTGTCACTCTCACAATTAAGACAATACTAACGACATTTCTCAAACTAAAATCTATCAAGTCGTTTCGAGCCAAAAAAATATACATACATACACGCGAAAAACATAACCTTTCTTCTGGCGCGGTCGGGTAATACATAATGCACCAATATGCTGCATATTCTGCTCTGCACTCACATAAATTGCGACTATTATGCCGATGAGATATTTTCAACAAATTAAAATATAATTTCGGGATTGATAAAAACATATGCAATTCCAAATGTTAAATTAACGTGGAGTTAATGAATTATGTATAATATTTTATGTGACCGTTATAAAACCCACGAGTGAGTAAATAATATGCAATGTTGTTTGGTATTAATATTTGTTTTGTTTCAATGAAGCCATGCCGTTGATTCCGTACCAGCCTCTAATGTTCCCACTGCAGGGACACCGGCCTACTCTCGATAATTGAGAGTGAATGGGCTCTGATCTACCACGGGAATGCCGTTGATTACTATCATTAAATCCCCACTTAGACGACTAAGAAACACTCATAAAGCACAATTCCTTGAGTGGTATAGACATACACAATCAGACAACACAAACACCCAAGACCCGAGAACAAAGCACATCATACTAATTTTGAGCCCAAAATCATTTAGTTCGAAAATCGAATGTCGAAAAAGAGACTTAATTTCAGGCTTTGAATACTACTAGCAATACGATTCATTGATGGTAAATGATGTAATGCATACCGAATTTCTGAACGATGAAATGCTACGAAATTCGGTTACAATAAAATAGACCACGTAAAAAGGTACAAAATGTATATATTCGGCAAATAATAAAGAACGGCACTGAATACTGTTTTCTCATGAATAATACAAATCACATACAAATTCTACCCACTTACTATTTACTGCGGTACAAAATATCTCAAAAATTCACAGCGCCTTTTGTTACACTTCATTTTACTTGGAGAAGAAAAGTCGACCTCTCTGACGAAAAGAGGATCAAATCTCTTTTAGGGTTTGAGCATTGTTGAACATACTCCTTACCTGCCCAAGGTTTTTTTTGTGGTTAGGAATTGGGCGGCCGTTGCTCGGGAGAAAATAAAATAGCAACTTCAGTAACAAGACAAGAGTTCATTTATTCTAAACTCTTAAGCAGCAACTTTTTCCGCTTAATGTACGAAAATTATTGTAATGATTTTTTATGCTGCTAAAGTGAAACGACTAAGTGGAACGATCTGGCAACCCATCTGATTTTAAGTATGCCGCCTATTCACAACAACATCGCCAATGAGGTCTATTCCTACTTTAGTAGGGGATGTATATATTATGTATACTTTAGTAGAAGATCCAAATCACTCTGAGACCAATACTTTTTTATCTCTTGTTACTTATCTCGCTCGTTAATTAAATTTAAATGCAGTACCTTGTTCATACTATGATTTGTCGCATAGCTGTAATATTAAACTATAGTCATACAAATATGCGTACCGAAAACTTTCGCTTTACAAATCATTATAATTATAATATAATAAATGCGAAATCATGTCAGTATGTATGTCTGTTACTCTTCCACGCTTCAAAACCTGGACGGATTCGGATGAAAATTTTGATGAAAGTAGCATACCCTGTTTTAACACTGAGGCTCCTTTTTATCCCAAAAAAAGGAAGTAAGACGAGATATTCACATTGTCTCATGCTTACTTTTTAACCACGGGTAACACCGCGGGCGCAGCTAGTCTGAATATACCAATAATAATTGCAGGACGTATGAATAAGTCTGGTCTAGTAATATATATTAAAAAAAAACTTTTTCAAAAGTCTCTTGTTAGCAAATTTCTTTCAAATCCGTTGAGCCTTTTAAGCATGAAGGAGTAACAAACATTCACACACACACACACACACACACACACACACACAGAGAGAGAGACATAATACAAACTTTCGCCTTTATAATATAATAAGTATGATTTGCGTAATACTGAAACTATCTTTCTTCAGTTATCGATCGCAGGTCAAACGCAATCCAAGTTTTCCTTGAACAGAACTAATATTTCCTTTTCACGAAGATGAAAAACCCAAATCTCGACAACTTCATAACAGCAGTCAAGTTGAGCAATCCCAAAGTTCATTCAAAACTTTGATAATTTAAACCGTAATATAACAAGTCTGTGTTTCCTTTCTTCAACTTTGTCTAATGATGGAGGATAATGAGACTCCAAACATGTTTAAGACAACGTGAATAAGCGTGGTATTTGTTACGTGTCCCTTCCTTTTGTTATGCTGAGAGCTTGACGCTTCAAGAGTGAATGAATGAAATGAGTGAAACTTATTTTGTTGTCATTTTACTGTAGATTATTTCATAAATGCGGTCGCTTTATTACTTAGATTGTGGAAACTGTGTTTGTCATATGTACTTTAAAATTGTACGAGCTAACCCGACAAATATTTTTCTGTTTAGATTCAAAATTTGAGAATCTGAAAGTCGCTGCTTCAAAACCATCAAGTGTATCAATTAGTTTTTCCCTTGAAAAAATGATGTGCGCAATACCACGTTCTGTTGTTGACGGTTGTTTATGACATAAACTCTGTGATTTATGTCATAAACAACCGCCGATTACCGCCTTTATCTAGTTTACTAGTTGAGCGGCGAATCCCATCAGTAAGAAGGAGAATTCTAACCGTGATTACCAATCTTGAAACTACCAAAGTTGCCTGCCGATCTATTCTCAGCAAGTTCATTCATTTAATTAATCCATTCTACAGGAACTCGTAAATCCAACCAAGATCATTTGGTGAAAGGATTCTAGTAGGTAGGTAATGATTAAGTATCCAATCTTGAATTCAGTAGCCGAATATTATATACAATTCATTCTCAGTTGCTCACTTGTACTTGCTCTGTAAACTCAGTGTTGGATTGGTAGAATGATGTTTTTATTTTTTATTCCATAAAGAGTTTTTATGCATTTAAATTGAAAGTAAAAGAATAAGATATATATATGCTTCAGTTTTCTATTTGGTTTTATATTTTTGTTGAGACAGTTTTTGAATTAGATAAATTTATCATTCAAGATAGTTTTGGATATTAAGGTTAATTTCCAAAGTACGCATTGACTTCTGCCATGGGCAACTTCACCAATTTTTCCTAAAAGTATTGTATATTAAACATCCGTGCAATAAATTAGCAAAAATTTGTCATGCCAAATTCATTGAATTAATCGTCAGAGTAAGGGTTGTATAAAGACCATTTTAGTGCTACGTGCTACACGTGAAGTAATACGTGGTACTCCCACTGTCTACGAGCTACGTTTCACCCTCTACGCGTCCCGCTGAGCGCAGCGCGTAGATCGTGGCTACGCGCTATGCTCAATGGTCACAATGCTTCGTAGTACCAGCTACGTGCTACGTAATATCATAGAACCCAAAAAAGGTGTTTTCTCAAGCTCAATGTTATTAAGCTTGTATGTCGACTAGCAACTGACGCACCTGAACTATCGGAACATGTCTTTTTTGACGACGAAAAAAGAGACGAATGGTCCACAGTAACAAGTCTACCAAGCATCTCCACCCTAGCATCTTATTGCGCACCTCAAACCGTCAAGCTACCGAAAGTGTAGAATGTAACATACGACTTATTTCCATACTTTTTCTCTACTATCTCCTCGGCAAATAGTGGCCTTTGAGTGAAACTTTCTTCAAATGAAAAATACAATAAGCTGGAAACTATTCGCCACAATGCAAATGTGAATCCTTTTTCACATCGCAAACCGAAAACTTAAAGGGAAAAAGTCGGGAATCTGGGAATTCTATTTACTTTTCCCACATTCGGTGTCTTTGCCCGGGGCGTTAGGTTCGATACTTTAAAAGAAGAGTGGATGGAAACTTGCTGAAAATGGTTCGAACTTTATTCGACAAGGTACTTCTCTGGTACTTGTGTGTTTGCCACGTACTCCAGTTGCCTTGAAATAAAACAATGAATTAAACATTGAATAAAGAAATAATCATAAAATTATGCAAATATTTTCCTAGCTTTTAGTGGCAACGAAAAATACACATAAGTAAATAAAAATATACACACATATAAAACTGAAAAGAGAAATATTTAGCACAGAAGTGAGACATATTCTAACTGGCATCTTTACTATGTGGATACTCCGGCGTGATGCCAATTTCTCTAGAAATTACTATTCATCACTCCAGGCGAGGTAGAAATGAGAAAGAAAGCTATAAGAAAAGAAAAGAAAAAACATTTACTCGTATTAGACTACAAACGATACAGAACTTATAATTACATATCTAGACGAGATGGTACGTACAGATTCCGGTACATCGTGCAGGTAAACAGGTCCCAGTCAGTGCAGCGCTGGTATTCTGACTGGGCCTAACAGTAACTACACCGACGGAGAAAAAGACACGAACAGAAAAAGAACATAAGATTTTGGTACAGGCAAACAGAGAAAAAAAACATGAGCAGATGCAATTGACCGTCCCTACTAGACTCTAATGTTCCCACTGCAGGGACACCGGCCTACCCTCAATAATTAAGAGTTTAATCTACCACGGGACCCCAATCCGGATTGGTAGATGTCACATGTCTTCGAATTTATGGTTTTAAGACATGCCGGTTTCCTCACGATGTTTTCCGTCACCGTTTCGAGAACGTGGTATTGCGCACATAAATTTTTCAAGTTAAAAACTCATTGTTGCACGTGTGGGTTTGAACCAGCAACCTTCAGATTGAAAGTCGGCGTCTGTACCCCTGGGCCACCACGTCTGCAATTGACCGTATTAAGGTCTAATATGAAATAATACGCAAGCAGCTTTGTATTTAATATTTAAGACGGCATATAAAGTCAAGTGATTAGTTAATGGTATTAACCAATGTGGAATTAGGCGGTTCATGTTATTGTCGGCGCTGCGTTAAAGAATAAACAAAGCCGCTCAAGACCCAAAAAAACACGCGCATTGTTGTGTTCCGGTGTAATATTATAAGATCATGAACGAGTCATCTTACACTGGTCCACAGGGCCTTAATCATGTTGCTGATGATATATACCTAGGTAATTGAGTGGTTACCTAGGTATATATCATCATGGGAAGAACGTTCCGCCATTGTTGCCACAAAAAATATACCTACACAGGACACATTTTAATTAACGTTAATAAGTAAGTTGCCTCTGTCCCTACATTTATCAGCGGTCAAAAAGATAACACGTCAGCTCACAGAGCAAGCACGTAAAGGACAAAAAGCCCAGAGGAATCAAGGATAAGCCCCGATACGATCTCCTTGCGATAAGGGAATTAGATTACTGAGGCGTGGCCGCAATTACGAGGAGGCACCGACGCCCGAGTGTCAAATGTTAAGGATTTCAAATAGAATGTTTTGGTTCGGTAATAGATTTTTCCTGAATGGAATTATTAGTAAAACACATTGACTTTCGAAACTGTAATCCCCAGTAATTAAAGTTCTACAGATGTCGTGATAGAGGGCGCTTCGTACACTTTACATTTTGATATTATTTCCACGTATAATAACACCCCTTCTTATCAAAACAAACGGAGAACTACAGAACCTATACCAAATTGTCTGTCGAGAAGTGGTGGTTATATTCGTGAGCTATGAGTTATAATAACTAACAAATCGCACCCCGTTGCGCTCTTTACCTGAGACGGACATGTTGCGTCTCATGCGCATGTGATTTTACCAAGGCTGCCCATTGTAACTTCTTTTTTTTGTGACTGTTTTGTTAATTTTATTTGTGTTATGTATGTTTCTATCGAGGTGTACAATAAAGAGTATTCATTCATTCATTCATTCATTCATTCATTCATTCCACAGGAACACAGTAATGCCCCATGCATTACTGTGTTCCGGTGCATCACTGCTTGGCGGCGGATTACCAAGTGTGGAGGCAGGACTTCTCAAGACAAACTTTGCACAAGTTCTACTGCTACTTAACTAAAGCAATACATCTTATAATATCATGTAACTTTAAAAATAGGTGGTAATATCCGCTGTAATTTTTTTACAATATTGAAATATCTTCGTTAAGTTAAACTCCATGTTTTACCGAATTTGAAAAATCTCAAAAGTAATTCTCGGTCCTTGAAATATGACTTGTACAACCTACTTATCAAATATTGTAAAAGAGAGAAAATAACACATAAACTAATTACTTGCAGAAACTAGACTAATTAAACCTTCTAAAATAGTGTTAAAATTAAAATGTAAACTCTAGTTAGTCCTCAAACAATAAATGAAAACCGCAAAAAAATTACGAGCATCTTTCGACCTTAATCTAGACACAGAGAGTGCTTGGCGACAAATATGGGTGTATTATATTCGGCAGTGCATTATATTCTTCTATATTATCGATATTTTTGATGACTGCGTAATCAACTGACATCCATAAGAGGTTATAAATTCAACTTAATTTTTTATGTTTTTTACCTATTTTCTCCGTCTTTCAGCAATCAATTTCAAAAAATATTTTTTTATTTGTACAGATATGCTTTCAGATTGGTCCCATAATTTTTTATTAAAATTGGTTCAATAGTTTGGTAGTTAAATCAACATACTTAGAAAAAATGTGTCATTCAACGAAATTTTCTTTCCTATGGCTTTTTCGCCCGTTGCATACTGATTTGCATGTTTCTTTTTTTTAAATTGTGTACTCCACGAGTAATAAAGGATGAAAAGATTGAAGTAGGTTTTTTATCGATTTTTAAATCATTCACTTGTTCTTGATATCGACAGCAGTATTGCGTGTGTCACATCACTAGACATAAATTGGTTTATACTTGATCGCAACTCACTAACTTACTCGTATGTAATCACTTTATGAACAAATAGTTCTCGTGATGTCGCAATAATAACAATAAGAATATCCTGCGAATCAAACGCCTTTTTCACGGCCAAAGCATCATCGACTTTATAAGCGTTTAAAATAATCTTGAAACTTATTCATTTGCGTGTTTGGTTGGACAAACACGCAAGAATTAGTTAGGTTTAGTGGTAGGAATTTATGAAAACCTGTACGCCAAGGTTTGAGGCAGGTTCCCCATTCATAACAAATAAAGCTTACCGATTAATTAACAAATACAATGCGTACATGCAACACGCTGTTTTTTTTTAAATTAAGAAATGCACTGATGGCATGGTGAATGATCTCATGGTTGAAATCAGATCGTCGAAAGTGTCATAAAGTTTTAAGAACAATTTTTTATTTACTATCCCAATTATTTTTTTTTATTTCGGTAATTCATTTTACCCTCCAAAGGGCGCAAAATAAGTGATGAAAGTGTTTTTTTTTTAAATCAGTCAATTATAAATTGTTATATAATCTTGTCACTGCAACCATTTATAAAACAATATTAAAAGCCATAAAAGTGTCCAGAATAAATGGAATAGCATTATTCTAGCGCTTATTAAAAAACTTTAGACCTTTCCCTACAAAATCGATTGAGCTGAAGTTCGCACTAAACTTGAACAATATAGCCTGACTTTCTTTAAGTGAGGGAACTCTGAAATCGTATCACGAGCACTGATTGCCACGTTAGCACTTCCAAACAATAGTTTTTGATTCCTATTAAGAGAACAGAAACAAATCAATGCAATCAATTTAAAATGTTCTTTTTTGTACGTAATATTCTTAAAGTATTACAATCTTATGATTGTTTTTTTTTTGTGTAACCACGTTATCGGGACGAGCTGAAGGCCCACCTGATATTGAGTGGTTACTTTCACACATAACAACAGCAATAAGACTTAGGTCCTCCCAGACCGAAGTATGAGAAGACCCAAGTCGCACCTCGTCGAGCCCATCACCCGAAACGGGGATCATACGTCTCATACGCATGTGATTTGGGTGTCACCCGCACCCTTCCACCGGAACACAGCAATGCGAGTGCAGTACTGCTTGGCGGCAGATTACTAGGTGTGTAGGCAGTACTTTTCTGGGCGAACTTTGCACAAGTTCTACTGCTACTTGTTGGTCCTTTAGACCCAGAGGTACATACATACATTTTGAGATTTAAAGCGGATGCGAGCAACTGGACCACCTTTATTTACGAGAAAATTCAAGGATTGAAATTCACCTTTAGTATCGTACTGTACCAAACTTCACATAATGCAGACTAATTTCAGACCATGCGGTATTTTAATTTAGATTAAAATGGCTACCACAATCGTAAACCATTTTGAAATTTCGAAAGTGTACAGCAAAAGTGCCAAGCAGAGTGAAAATGCGAGCTCAATGATCTGCAGATAAGAATTTAGAGATCGTTCACAGTTCCTTTGGTTGAGAGTTTGGATAGAAACGTGATCGGATTATGTAGAACGCATTTTATGTAAGTATTTACTCTTACTTGTCGAGAGTATATCGTCCATGCAGTGACAGATACGAAATTGGGGGATAGACTGATAAAGAACCGGAATTTTGTATACATCCCTTCTTTTCGTGTGACTAACTAATCTCGTAAACTAAAGACTTCCCACTTGCCTTATTAACTAGAATAGCCGGAAAGCCTTAATGTGCGTCTGGAAGCGCTAAACACGGAAGCTCTCTTAAATTTTACTTAAAAGATGAGAGAAAAGATCTTACTACTTTAAACGAGTAGTTTTTGTATATATATTTTATTTCGTGAATCTTGAAAACAGCTCTGACGAAACTTTGTTTTTAGATAGGGTATTGCTGTTTAAGTATTTGTTGTGAAAACGCAAAAACCGAGCAAACCTCGGTCGCTCAGGAACTAATTTTAAAATCTAAAACCCGCAAAAGACGTAAACAAGAGTCTAATAAAAATTGAATTCTGGGAGACTTCTGCGATTAATACGTGTGGGTAAAACCTCCGACTACACCATTTTCATTACCATTTTCATGACGAGAAAGTAACGCACACAGGTGACGCAAATGATGTTTCTTCTACCCGCGTCTTTTGCCATCAGACAATACCTCGCTGCAAGCGCGGACTCAATTAAATTGTCTGCATATCGAACGTAGTTAAGCACACTAATATTATAAAGGCGAACGTTTGTATGTGTGTGTGTGTGTGGGGGGGGGGGTATCTGTGTGTGTGTGTGTTTGTGTGAGTTGGTTTGTTATCCTTCATGCTCAAACGGCTGAACGGATGTGGATGAAATTTGGTACCAGTTTATATCCTGGAATAAAATATAGACTACTTTTGATCACGGAAAAGTGCAATTTTCCCTTAGGATGACCAACAGCGGCTAACGCGCAGCTAGGTTTAAATTTATACCTTTGCTTTCCAATAGAAATATTTAAAAAACCGTCAAAGTCATCTTTATACCATTAAATTCCCAAAAACATGTAAACGCCTATTTTTAATCTATGTTTCAAAAAGATCAAGCGTTCTTATTACTAAGCTTGGCGATTGTTGGTATTTACTTCCACTGTTCTTTTTACTAATATCTGACCAAATTCTCGTTTTAAACCTTAACCTTTTCATACAGATCAAATATTACCTTCTTCGAGTAAAATAGAGAAACATGCCTTTCAGACAAAAATTGATTCTAAAGACCGTTGGGGCCGATTGAAAATCCTGGATTTCGCTGCGTCTTCCAAGTACGGTACATTTTGCGGCGCTGGCACACGTAGACCACTGAATCGATTCGGCAAACATTGCACCCGAGGGTTCCCAAATCCGAGGGATTTTTTAAATCAAAACGCGATTGAAGTGCTCGAGAGCTTGCAGCTTTTTGCAGATATTTCGTCACGTTTGGGTTGTTCGATTGGATGGTGCTTCAATGATGTATTTTTTTTTATGTGACGTAAGCGACGGGAAGGCCCACTTAATGTTAAGACACCTCCGCTCATACAACAGCTATACGACTCAGGTCCTCCACGACCGAAGTATGAGAAGGCCTGTTTTGCACCCCGTTGCGCCCGTCACCCGAGTGTTGCGTACGCGCGTGTAATTACGTCAGCACCCATACCCTTCCACCGAAACAAAGAAATGCGAGTACACCACTGTTTGGCGGCCATTACCAGGAACCCTTAAACTAAAGTGAATTACAACTATGAACACATTTGGATTTTCATCCCCTCTACCCAGGAACCCATACTGAATTTCGGGATAAAAAGTGTCAAATCATACCAAAATGATTTGACTTGATGCGAGGCCAAAATACACACAGAAAGACAAAATTTAAAAAAAATACAGTTTCATTTAAAATTTTAAAAAAATATCTTCTATAATATGTTTTCCTGTTTCGTAATTTTTTTTGATAATCGGCTGTCAAACATAAATCCCATAGAAAACGGTGGTTTCAGTTACTCACAATTTTCGACTTTCACGTGAGTTCCTGAAAATTTTCTTTCATGCAAACTTGTCCTGATAAACAAACAAAACAAAAAAAAACAGCAGCACCTGACCTTGACTTGAGTTACTTTACCTAATTGATGTCCAAAAAAATGGATCGTTGCTCAAGCTATGCAGAAGTATTCATTTTGCGATGGAACCCACCTTGTTTGTACCTGCTCAAACTCCAGGCTGTCAAACATATATCTATGCAAACAGCACTGTTCCTGGAACCTTCATGAAAGGATTTCCATGTTTCAAGAGTATAAGCGTTGAAACTTTATTTGAAAAAAAAAAAGCGCTATTTGATGATTCGAGAAGTAACAGGATTGGATAAGTGCTCTCGGGGCTATCAACTTTTACACTGAAACAAAGACTTTCATTTCGATTGGACTAAGGTATTATATACTCCAAGTCTTGATAGATTGATATACAAAATTATTTTCACTTGCGCACCCCGCGGTTTCACCCGCGTAGTTCCCGTTCCCGTGGGAATACGCGGATAAAATATAGCCTTTGTTACTCGCTGATGATGTAGCTTTCCATTGGTGACTTGTTTACCATCTATCACTTAACTAACGCGAAAATAGACCTAACAAGTGGTGTGATATATTTTTTCCCGATAATAGCTTGAACACTTTTGTTCACCATTAAATCATTAAATAAATAAATATTAACGAACATTAGACACAACACTAGAGCTTTTACTATGAGAACCAGATAACTGATAGAATACAATATAATACATATTTACACCCAGACAGAACAATCTATGTTCGTCACACGAATGTTTGTTGAGTGGGAATCAAACCGACGACCTACAGCGCAGAAGGCAGAGCTACAACCAACTGAGCCGTGAGACCACTCAAAATGTTAACTCAAATTTTGGTATGGAAATTTTGATCGTACTTTATAAAATAACACTTACTTCTGTTAATAACAACCCACCTCAATTTTCACTTGCCAGAATATCAGCGTTTCCGTACGATATCGTAACGACCTCGTGGTATGTTAGCAATATAATTTTATGTCCCGCAATTCGAATATTGCTATACAAATATTGCGTGTACGACTGTGAATTTACGTAAAGGTGAAACCCCACAGCGAGCGGCGAAGCGTCGATATAAAATGTACTGAACCGTATCAGAACATGCACGCCGCGCCCGCCAGAAGTCTGCTGTTAGTTGGAAGTGTAATGCTTAGCGGCGGTTTCATAACGAACAATTTGTTTAAGCCAAACTATACAAATTTTTCAGATCATGTAAAGTCTGTTATTCTGTTAAGTCTTTGATAGGAAATACTTTTCAGGAGTACCATCTGTATGTTTGGTCTCTTTTACTTTACACGGATATCTACTACGGTCGTTTGCATCATCGCGCATGCGCATACGCTGATGCTAGTATGGTGCCACTGCGCAATGAGCGGGCAGTCCACTGTTGGCCGCTGCTACGTACGAATTTTCTAGTTTTTTCTAGAAGCTGATTTTTTGTTCTGTTTCTTGCATTGTTTGGGTAGACTTTTTAGTCTCGCAAAGAAGCTACCCGGCGTACGCACAATTCTTGCCCTCTCTATTTACCCGTGCAACCCTTTTATCCGACTACGGTATGGCTGTAGCTTATATGTTTTTGCGTTTACATTAAACCCACGGAGCATTAACCTAATAATAGTATTCCATACTATTTATTATAAAAACGTGCTGCGTCGTCCATAAACAAAGAGAGAATGATTAAAAGAAAGTAAAACAATTGAACTCTTAATAGAATTAGAGACTAGTCTTAACAAGTTACGATATGTTTAAATTGAGGCGTAGGAATTTTCACATATGATAACCGACATTATTTATGCGACACCCCTATATTTTAGCTCGCGCTATCGTTGCGTTTAGGTATCAACATGACATAATAATGGAACGGAACCGCGTGCGCGAGTCTGACTCGCACTTACCCGCTTTTTTGCCTCTTATCACCGATTTGGGAGGCCCTTAGACCGTTTTGCGGTCACGGTGGCCAGAGAGCAACAGACTTGTGAAAAAACCTATCATTAGGCAATTCTGTGACAGAGCACATTAAGAAAACAAACCCTGCAGATTACAGGTTCACTGGTCGTATTTTCAGTTACCTGCTACGAAAATATTTAGTGAGCTCTTGCGGCTTAATAGAAAGGGCCGGATTCGAGTACTGCGTAATATCAATATTCAGTGTTATGGCCTATACGACTACACGTGGGTTGGAACCGAGATTTTATGGTTTCGTAACCTGGCGAACAAAATAACATTAAGAAGGTACAACGGTGAAAATATCTACTGAAATGTATGAAATAATTGAATAAGCTCCGAAGCGCTGTGTTCATAATCTGTAATGTTATGGGGTGAATAAAAAGGCCGATGATCTGATATTGGTTCGTGACGAACCGTGCTTAGATGATTAGAGATAATTTCATATGTCCATTTTTTCAATTAAATAAACCGATTTTAACACGTTCATTCCTTAGTTTTCGATATAATGATGATATTTTGTCATTACATTTCTATGGGAGCAACTCGGACACCCGATGAAATAAAAACAAAAAGATATAAAAGATTTGGGGGGTCCAGTTGCTCGCGTCCGTAGGTGTGTACCCTTTGATTCCCTACACGTACCCCCTGGGTGGTGCTAAAGGAGCAACCAAAAGTAGCAGTAGAACTTGTGCCAAGTTCGTCCGGAGAGGTACTGCCACCACATCTGGAATCTGCCGCCAAGCAGTAGTGGTTGCATTACTGTGTTCCGGTGGAAGGGTGTGGCTGCCGGTGAAATCACATGCGCATGAGACGTATCATCCCCGTCTCGGGTGATGGACGCAGCAGGATGAATGCGATTCAGTAAAGATTTTTTTCTCATACTGAGTCGCACGCATTACTGTTGTCATGGGCGAGGGTCACCACTTACCATCAGGTGGGCCTTCAGCTCGTTCCGTCACTCATTCACATAAAAAAAAAAAAAAAAATATGCCAAATACTAAACCTTCTCCTTTTTTGACGTCTGTTAAAACTGCAAGGCGCTGGAACACAATTTGTATCATTGTATTACTTCTAGTAACTTCAAAGAAACAAAGGCAAACAGCCATTATGACCCGTAGAAGGTATAAAAATGTCATCTCCCATACAAAAGGCTACAAAACTAAGGACACACAAAGCATTTCAATTATACAGTATGGAAACTGGAGCAAACTTTAATGTACGGTCAGCAATAAAAGTTTCGATACTGTTCTCATGGAAATATATTTTTGTTTCAGTTTGTACTGTTAGTCTTATGTTGTTGTTCTGGGTAAAGTCGCGGTTGTATTTCAAGTTACAGAAATATCTTCTTTTATTTATTTTTTATATTTAAAATAGTCGAACATTACCTATTGTGTGACTCGTACATAGTTAATTGGATGTTAATATGTTATTTACAAAAAAATTACTACATAAATAAAGTTATTTACGACGACGACGTGTAAAATGTTTATAAATATATTATTACTCCACATCAAGTATATTATTTATATTAAGGTTTGGCGTTTTGGATACATATGACATGTACATCTGCGCCAGACATTCCCGTTTCTGATTAATTTTTCTACGAAAAAGCATTCCCGAACTTATTCAACGTGTTCACATTCAAAATCAGGTACAGTTAACGAATTAGATAAAAGCAAAATCCCAAACAAGCTTTTCACGTCGTGCGGTGTTTCAGAATTTCAGAACCACAATCCACATGTAAACTTCAATGTGAAATAAAATCGTGTATCCTTTATTCAATTTGTGTTTTGTTTGCCAACCGTACCGCACTGACAAAAACGGTAAACTGACAACTGTGGGGTCAAACTACTGTGGTATGGCAAACTTCTTATGTCATAATATGGTAAGTTTACTTACTGGATTTTGCGGTTCCTTTGTACAGCATTTACAGCAAACATTATTATTCGTAAATTTTATTTACCATTTTTACAAACAAATCTTTTTTTTTATGTAATTAAAGTGACGGAACGAGCTGAAAGTCAACCTGATGCTAAGTGGTTACCACCGCCCATAACAACATGCAATACGACTTAAGTCTTCCCCGGCCGAAGTATGAGAAGATCCAAGTTGCACCCCGTTGCGCCCGCCATCCGGGACGGGAATGTTATGTCTCATGCGCATGTGATGTGACCGGCACTCAAACCCTTCCACCGGAACACATTAACGCGAGTGCACCACTACGGCGGCAGATTTCCAGGTATAGAGGCAGTATTTTTCCGGGCGAACTTTGCACAAGTGCTACTGCTACTTTTTGTTGCTCCTTTAGCAACTAGGGGATACGTGTAAGGATTCTGAGGGTATTCACCTACGGACGCGAGCAACTGGACCCCTCACTCCAAGACCTATACACTCATACTGCATGAATGTGTAAAGGTCCAAGACCCAAGACTCAAGTCACATCACTGCTTGATGGCAGATTACCAAGAGTGGTGGCAGTTCTACTCCAGATAAACTCTACTTCTACTACTAGATAAATGCCCCTTTTGCACCATCCAGGGGGTACGTGTACGGACTAAAAGGAGTACCCTTTTAGTCCGTACACGTATCAAGCTTTTAGCTAAAAATTTCAACCAAAAAAAATCCTTTTAAAGAAAGCACTCAAAATTCTTCATGCTTAGATATTTTATTCTAGATTCTTCGATTTCCAGCAGCTGCCAACCAAACATCTTATCTTAGGCAAAACAAACAAAATGGTACTTGTGGGATTCGGACGGTTGTCTTCATTTCAAAATAAAATGGATCGGAATTGCAAAGGTTTGCCAAACACTACAGAGAAAACCTTTCACAAACAAGAACACTACTCTATTTGGATAAAAACCAGCCAATTGCGATTCCAATATCACGCCGAGGGTTCTGTGCCACCAATAGTATTTTAATTAAGTATCAGTTTGCCGCCTCCATAGGTAAATACTCTTTGAAGCAATAAATTTATTGAGTATTGAATCCTCGGGGTGGTGCTAAATGAGCAACAAAAAGTAGCAGTAGAACTTGTGCCAAGTACGTCCGGAGAGGTACTGCCACCTGGAATCTGCCGCCAAGCAGTAGTGCTCGCATAACCTTCCGGTGGAAGGGTGTGGGTGCCGGTGAAATCATATCATCCCAGGGGGTACGTGTAGGACATCAAAGGGTACTACTACGGACGCGAGCAAAACCCCCCTTTCGGTATAATAGTAATTAACTTGAAACTTCTAAACCGATTTTAATATAACATGTCTAAGAACAGCTAATTTTAAAAAACCGAACCCAAATTCATAAAGATTAACCTATGTATAAGCTATCCTGGATCCTATCCGTTGAGCCGTTTGACCGTGGCGTATCTCTCTCTGTGTGTGTTTGTCACACACAGAGAGAGAGACACTCATACAAATCAACTTTTGCCTTTATAATATTAGTATGATGCGCGCATATAAAACTGTTTATTTTATTCCATATACCGTGGCTATCTGTTATTTTAACAGAATGTGTAAATATGATGTAACGTAACAAAGAAACTTTACTAAATGTAATCTCTCGTACTGCAAGAATAATAATTTTACAGCCTTTTTTCTCCCCGAAATGATTGGCGTAGGCTCAAGATAAATGAACGTGAGTAGATTATTTCTCTGCACGGGATAGATACAGTTGTGCAGTAGTGATACTACAATAGGTCATCACTTATGTCGTATTCGTTGAATTCATCACGTAAATTATCATCACACACATTAGTTGGTTTAATCAGTAGGATGTAATGCGTCCAAAGCTGGTTCACTGATTCACAAGAAATTCTCTTTTAAAAGAAATGAAATGAAATATACATCGAAAAACATTTTAAGAGCGCATGTAGCATAGAAGTTTGGCAAAAAAACTCATATTAAAAAAATCATGTTATGATTTTTCAATAATTTTAATCACCAATTTTTGGTAATATTTTGCTAATTTAATATTTAAGATTAAGTTTTTTTTTTTAATTTGATCGTTTATTTTGAGTCAGAATAATCTACCAACTGAGCGGAATGCTAATCGATACACGACCTTTTCAACAACAGCCTAATTTATCGTAATTTATTATCGTTAAAAGATAATTAGACTGCTAATTTACTTTTGTTGGAATTGTAAAATACGTGATGTAGTCGGAAAGGGTACCTATTACAGAATACTACTGAATATCCTTTTAACCTGTCAAGACAAATAGGACACAAGTGTGCATGTTGGTTCCACCTTCAACAATGACCTGTAAATATATGGGGCGAGAAGAATCATCACCTTGCCGTAACACAGTTTCTACTAGCACGGGAGGTAATGTTTTCTCAGACTGTATGCCTACCTACCGTCAATTTTTAAGTTAAAAAATGTTAACATTTGTTTGTTTGTACAACTTAAGTAATGTAAGTATACATATTTTGTTTCTTTACTTGGTTAAATATATAAAAAAAAGAGTATTAGAGAGAAAATTAAATAACCTACGTTCGTTACTGCTACAAGCTATATTTTCATACTGTGATTGCACTTACTGGGCCGTGAATTCATTTTTTCAAGTGTCACATCCAGCACTCTGATAAATTAAACAAAGCTCCCTTTCTGTGAGATTTCGAATAAAACGCTTATAAAGCTCGGCCGAGTGCGAGTCGGACACGTCGGGGTATGGTTCCGTAGATAAAGATAACGATTTTATGAGTTTTCAGTTAAGCATTTTGCTAATTGCGGTCGTATTTTGATGATGAGATTATCCAACAAGATTGAATTTATTGTTCAAAGTGTAATTGTACAGGTAAAGTGAATCCACAGCTAGTTGGGTTTTAGCTTATGATACGGCTTACATCAAACCCCCAACCTAAGTATGAGAAATCTCAAGTCGCTTCCCGTTGTGCCCGACACGGTGAAAAACATCGCTGATTTTTCCGACTAAACTTACCTACGCTAATTACCAAGTTGGGGCGAGCTTCTTCGAATATTGTTTTCAGTACACAGCGGAACCCAGAAGGTTGACCAATTCAACAGCAAATTTGAAAGTAAGTGAAAGTAATCGGTATCTTTTGTTGAGACAAACTCATTAAGTTCGTGTAAATGCGAGTTTAATCTGTTTTTGTAGCGTTAATATAGTAGTGCACACTAAGGCTATGTTTTTAAATATTTAGATTAACATATTCGTGAGGGTTAGAACATGCATCCTAATAATAAATAAATAAACGTTTACACACTCATACCTCTGCACTAGGTCCCTGTGTCGCAGATGGCATGGACAAATGCCCAAGACCCGAAAACGAACTTCATGCTCACCATACAAGGTGTGCCCCGGCCGGGAATCGAACGCAAGACCCTTCGCTTCGAAGGCTACTACCAGGGCTACTACCAACTAAGCCACGGAGCCGTTACACAAATAATAAATCAGACTAGCTAAAAAATGTGCTTAAGGTGTAAAGTTCGATAAAATGCGGACGAATAAGTTAACTTGTCTAAATTTTTACGTGTCTTAATAATACTTGAGTCACCTTTTTATTATTTAAGATATCTAATTTTAGTTATTAGTTCCGCTTCTAAAATTGACCATGCTTATCGCATGATCACTCTGCGATGTAAGCATGGTACAATTATATGTATATGTCTACAAGGACTATACGTGTCCCCTGGTGGTAAGAAAGGAGGAACCCAAAGAAATAGGAGTAAGACTGGTGACAAATTCGTCCGGAGTATTGTTACAACAGGCAATCCAACCACTAGTTTTTTTTGTTCCGATGGAAGGGTGTGGGTTCAGGTGAAATTACAGGCGCATGAGAAGTTACGTCAACGAGTGACTTCGGTAAGTACCTGAGTCGATTGCTGGTACAGGCTATCAGGTCTCCCTATTAGTTCTTCCTCTAAAGTCATAAATAAATAATCCTGTAGAGTTTATTAACCTATCGTGTGCACAAGCCTGGGTACAACTCATATTGCCCTTTCTGGGTGAGTCAGAATTACTATTTCATCCCCCAAAGAGATTATTCTACACACGTAGGGCTGTTCTCAAACTTTTGTTCTAGAACTTTAGAAATTTCCACTTCTGTCGGATATTTCGAGGGTAAATTTAGACTCTAAGCCAGCTGTTTCGTATAGTTGTAAACTTGAAATGAGTTCAATACCCCGAGTATTTTGAAAATGATTATTTTTCAGTGTTAACACTTACAAACCTTACAAATATATCAACAAATATTAACAAAATACAAAAAAAATAATGCAATTTTTTTAGCTAATAACATTGCTACTGAAGGTCATAACTTTACAATGGCTCAACGCTGAATGACAGACTTATAAAAAAAAATTAAAGACTTAAGTTGTAGCTCACAAACTGCAACTTAATGCGACAATTTTCATTATTGAATTGCGTGTCTGATACTGTAGCATATACGAGTAGTCTTGCTTGTTTCTTAGCATTGACTTTCATATGAATAGTGGTGTGATATCATATAGATTTTTTTTTATATTTACCAACATTTTATTGAATTCAAATAATGATTTTTAACTTTGACTTACCCTACAGTATCATATCTAACAATAGATAGACACTAATATAACGAAGTGTCTTTAAAATTTGTTGAACTCAATTTAGTCAAACTACTAACTAGGAATCATACATATACTACATATCATGCATGTATTCTTGATTTTTTTGTATGTTACAATAGTATGTTTAATTTGGCGCCAAATTTTTTATTAGTGTAAGATATGATTTAATTCTATTTTTATTTATTTAAAATTATTATTTATTTAAAATTTAAATAATTTCAGTCCTATTCTATTAAAAATAATTTCCATGTGCATAACGGAGCGTCACTTGAAAACATCTCGATCTATGTAGTAATAAGCAAATAATAAAAGGTTAAACATGACATTACTAATTATTTATGATATCACATTAATATTAGTTTTAAATAAAATCCCACAAACAAGATCACGCTCACGTATTACTCAGTCTTTCAAACTCTACTCGACTCAGCCTAGATGGCCAGAAACAAGCAAGAAACCCCTAATGGAGGGATTCTTTAACTTCTACCCTTTCAACCCTTCCTACCGGGATCGGCTCAAAAATACCTCAGAACTACATTACCTTTTAATGAAGTTTTACCGTCTTCCAACCCTTAATTTCGTATCAACTGAAGTAAAGATAATGAATAGAAACTCCATCGCTTTAAAGCGCTAAGAGCACTGAGCTGGAATGGGTGAATAATTAATTATGAAGACCAATACCTTCGTGCCTTCACACCTTCATGTAGGTGAATTAATATATAACTAGCGACCCACCTCGACTTCGCACGGTTGTATTATGTATGTGACACAGGTCGTAATACAATTTATTGGTAGGTAAATCATTTTGATCTACATCGTCAGGTTTAGCCAGGACTATAGCAAACGTTGAAAAGTATATTTTTGCGACATCATTGAAATACAAATCATTGAAATTCTCACAAGCATTGAAATACGTAGTAATGGCCTTGTTAAACACAGAGAATCGAACGAACATGCTTACAGGTGCTATGCATGGTCATTCGCAATTTTCTCTCCTTGCGGAATTTTTTTAGTGTGAGAAGTATTTTTAATCGCAAGAATTTGAAATTGATCGAAGTTTATTTGTTTTTCGTGTAAGATGACAAATCAAATTAAAAATATTGTATCAAATATGTTAGTTTATTCTACAATTTACAATTTTTCTCCGCGACTTCGTCCGCGTTGTATATTTTTTTTTAAACCGCGGGCACAAATTTTTTTTTCTAAAATAAAAGAAGCCAGTGAAAGTCCCGTCAGAATTAAGCCTGCTGTTAGGAGATTAGCTGGAACAAACAAAAAGACTGTCTGTCCCTTGTTCAACTGAGTCCTGTGTCAATTGCTTTTTTGTTGTGAGTCTCTTATATACTCTGAAACGGATATAGTGAAAAGCTATTATTTTGAAATTACAAACACACACTTGAATTTTATTTATATGTATAGATTTCAAATGTAAATTATGTATAAAAGTATGGACACACTGCCGTCTTGAAGTGCAGAAAATTAAAAAAAAAACTATGTTTAAGAATTACCTATTAAATACACGTTTCCTCATCATGTTATCCTTTCTTTTAATTTGTTGTAATTACCGTACCAGCCTCTAATGTTCCCACTGCAGGGACACCGGCCTACTCTCGATAATTGAGAGTGAATGGGCTCTAATCTACCACGGGAGCCCAATCCGGATTGGTAGATGTCACATATCATCGAATTTTTGGTTCTAAGACATGCCGGTTTCCTCACGATGTTTTCCGTCACCGTTTCGAGAACGTGGTATTGCGCACATAAATTTTTCAAGTGAAAAAACCCATTGGTGCACGTGTGGATTTGAACCAGCGACCTTCAGATTGAAAGTCGGCGTCTGTGTCCCTGGACCACCACGCTCTCAACGCTGTAATTAACGCCTTTTAATTTAATTAACAAAGTAGATTTACGTTTTTCATGTAATAAAATAAAGAATTATTGCGAGTATGCGAGTTTTGTGCCCTTTAACTATTTCCTTTTCCTAAAATAACAAGCTAGCTGTTTTCTTTGTATCAGTTAGTGAGCATCCTTGGTCTTGGAATTTCTCGAAGTATTAAAGCAATGCAGAACACAAACAATAAAAGAACAATTTCTCAAAGAAACGCTGTTCTCTCTATAATGAGATAACTAAGAGCGTTTATAATTGGCCAGTCCAAGTTGAGATATGAAATACGCTTCCGCTATTGGTTATTTTGTGTCATTCGCCCCAAAATAACAAGTCAGTACTTCAATAGATTGTGAACGTTTGGTACGTTTGGTGACCGAGGAAAAGAAGTCAAGTTTTTTTTTTATGTAACTTTAGTGACGCGACCTGATGTTAAGTAGGTATGAGAAAACCCAAGTCGCATCTTGTTGCGCCCGTCACCTGAAACGGAGATGAAATGTCTCATGCGCCTGTGATTTCACCGGCACCCACACCCTTACGGAGTACAATAATGCGAGCTGTCTACTGCTTAGCGGAAGATTACCAGGTAGAGGCAGTACTTTTGATGACCTTGGCACAAGTTCTGCTGTTGCTTTAGGTTGCTCCTTTAGCACCCGGGGAGTACATGTACGGACTCAAAGGGACCCCAAGTGGCAGTAAGAGTCTTTGACTTCAAGCCATTAATTTGGATCAGTGAGTAATTCAATTAGGCAGTCAATATTCTACGTTTACGTATTCACATCCCGGTAAATCCATCACAGACTGTAATTACTTATGCAGGGATATAATCAATGGGATAATTGGAACCACCAGCGGCTTTGGCAGCTATTTCATGACATTAATCAGTTTAGTTTACGAATAGTTTATCACATGTATTTTCTACTTAAATTTATTACTATTATATTAAGTAATTTTTATGTCTTGTTATTTGCGAATAACACTTTTTCATGAGCTAAAACTAAACAATATTAAAAACTTCTTTGTAACTGCAAGATGATTATAAATTTTCTATAGTGTGAAGGAATTCAACAACTAAACTTAACTATTTAACCGATTTTAATATTTTTTTGTTTGAAAATACCAATCTGAAATCATATACTGGAAGTAAACTGGTCCCATAAAAAATATTAAAATCGGTTAAATAGTTTAGTTGTCACATTAAAATCACTGGCAAATGTCATATGTCATTTAAGTAAATGAAATTGCGTATTTTGCTTTGTAAGGGCGAGAGTAAGTATAGAAGACGGTTTTTTTTATTTTTTTTTTTCAGCCACTTGCAATAAATAATAATAATTTTCAAAATCAAAATAAATGAAGGATATTAAGGTAAAAAACATTTCAAAAATACTGTGGCAGAACCTACTCCTTTTTTGAAGTTAGTTGATAATAAATAAATATTACCCTAAAATAGCCATCAATTGTGTTACATTTACTTAGTTTTCAGTATATACTAGTATCACATTTGAACACAAACTAAATCAAAATAAAGTTTTACATACTAATGTCGAGTCCCAACTGTTTAGGTGAGCCACACGTCCTACAACTCCGGATTACAGAATTGAGCTAACTTCCAACTAGTTGCATTTTAAATAGCTAGTTCAATTACTTTCGAATTGTTATTATATTATAAACAACAAACAAACAACGTTAACACACTCATACCTCTGCACTAGGATTCCCTGTGTCGCAGATGGCATGGACAAACACAGAAACATAAGACAAACACCCAAGACCCGAGAACAAACTTCATGCTCACCACACAAAGTGTGCCCCGGCCGGCAATCGAACCCGGGACCCCTCGCTTCGAAGGCAGGGCTACTACCAACTAAGGCACGGAGCCGTCAATTATTATTATTATTATATTATTATTATCATATCATCATCATCATTATAAATGTTTGTTATCATCATTGGTATAAGATTTGTCCTGGGTGTTGGATAATTAAGGAATATTTATAACAGTAACTACACTCCTACCACAAAGTTAAAAGTAGCCAATCGCGTTTTTCCCTGACCCTGACATGAATATATTTATGTATGTAATGTAGTACAATTATTTTTCATGACCTTTATTTTATCAACTTAAACATTGAATACTTAAACAAATAAAAGTTTGCCAACTTGTAAAACAGTTCGTTGGTGATGCGTTTCTTCTCAGACTATGGCAGAAAATGAAATTATTGTACATTATTAACCAATTAAAATGTATATAGCCTTAATCCTACTCGTATCATAAACGCTAAAGTTTATAAGTATGGATGGGTGTTTGTTACTCAATCACGCCAGAACGGCTGAACGGACCTGGACGAAATTTGGCACAGAGATAGATTATGGTCTGGAATAGCACATAGGTTACTTTTTATCCCGGAAAAATGTACGGTCCTCGTAGGAAGTCCAACCGCGGGTAACACCGCGGGCGCAGCTAGTAAATAAATAAATTGAAAGTTGCTTTGGCTCCACCCGGGCGACACTTAGGGATTCTGAGTTACGGCGCGACCAACATAGCCCCTCGAGAATTTAAACCTTCCGGTTTCAGTGTAAGAAACCAGCTGTGACTCACTCACTGTGTCCCAAAACTTTATCGTACGAACTGTATTCCGGGCACCAACTTAAACTGTGCGCAATAATGACCACAATACCCAACTTGTATCCAATGATTAATACAAATTATGTGGAAATACTCCTCGCCGGTAATTAGGTTAAGTAACTAAGATATTTGTGACAAATTAGTAGCATTGTAACTTATATAGCTCAGTTTTGTAGTAATAATCAGTTGATGTGCGTTAGTCACGCCAAAACTCTAAAATGGATAAACCAATTTGAATATATTTTTTTGTATTGCTTCGATATGTATAAGTAAAATAAAATTGGAATTTAAGGTGGTACGAAGATTACCAGGTCATCTATATGCTAAATACTATTATAGTTGAAAACGTGAGTTTGTTTGTTTGTTAAGCTTTCACGCGTAAACCATTGAATCGATTATGATGAATATTGATATATAAATAGATGGGATCCTGGAGACGGTTATAGGCTTTTTCTTGCTAAAAACTTATGAGGGGTGGGTAAGAGGTGGGGTAATATTTGTATGAAATTACCGGAATTGGTTGACTTAATTTTTTTTGTTCACCTCAATAGTATATACATTAAAAATATAGGAGAAACCCAAAGGAACAGCTTAAAATCTATATCAAATCTACATTGTAATCGAAGGCGGTTCTAACTTCACCGGGATCTTCTTGTGATAAATACAAATAAATTGACTTCAACTTTCCATATTCCAAGAATCCGAGTTAGATTTACGCCCAAAGTTTTTATATAAGGGATGTTGGAAATGTACCCTATTTTACTTTCTTTTCTTTCAAAATGTCATTATTTGTCTCAAAATATTGATTCTTTATTTAAAAAACGGTTGAACTTAAAAATGAAAATTTTTATCACAACGTAACAGATATACAAAATACCTAAATTTGTACTTTCATGTTATGAAAAATTTGTCTTTTTTGGTCTTTGATTAGTAGTAACTTTTAGTATTGTGAAGGAGAGGAACCAAATTGATCGTGAATCCGATTTTAAACTTTTTATAACTATTAAGCCAGCTCCCCAAAGTTAGTATGTTTTGTTTGTAAGTTTGTAAATATTTCAAGACACCGGGAATGGAGGGAATTGTAAAGTTTGACAGTTAGTGATTGACGGTGTAAGTCTCGAAGGAAGCACTTGTGAAAGGGAAGTGTATCCAACTTCTGAAACTAAAGTTTTTTCAAACACTGTAAGATCCTAGAATTAAATTTAAACAAATAATCATTCAATCATCAACTCAGGTAATGAAGGGTATATAATATAGGTGATGAAAAAATTCTGAGTTATGAAATTAATCTTAAAATCGAATCCAAACGGCCACAATCTCAGATCGTATCATCGATTACAAGATAGTCGTACATAGCTTTTGACTATAGTATCCGTCATATCACGCTTAAGCTTACAAACGCATTAGGATTCCCAAAGTCACAGATGGACTAGACACGATGCACACAAAATTTGCCCTGGTCGTGCATCGAATCCAGGACCCCGCGATTCTTAATCAATGGAGCTATCTATTCAATCCGAAACACAAAGTCCGTTTTAGGAAAAAAATCCTGCGGCAGATGTAGTAGATAAGGATTTAATAAAATACCTTAATCCGTTGCAAATATATGAACAACAAAAATAAATTAACAAAATATCATAAATCAATCTACTTTTAATCCTTATAACTCAATGTAAATCAAAGCAAAGTTTATGGCACACAAATTGTTCTTGAAAATGTCTGAAAACTGATTAGCTGTAATGTAATAATTATATTTAAAGTTGAAAGGAAAGGATTATTGCATTAGATAGGCGACACGACAATCTTTATTAAAATTCATTGCATAATACAACCACCATTGTTTCCTATGTCTATTATTCTATCCCTATCTCAGACGATTTTATAAAACACTGGAAACTAACCAGTGCATCATCCCAAGGATTTAAGAAATCTTTATAAACTGTTTGAGATCTGTGGAGCTAACGCATAAAACGGATAATATGGATAAACTTTTCTTTCATTTTACTCATTGCGTCATCACCATTTTTTCTTTCTAGGTTGCGTACCCACCATACCCAAACGCTATAGGGACTTCCATTGCTAAGCTATTCGTCTATGCTTTCTATATTTTAATTTTGAATGCAACAAAAGTGAGTGGATGAGCAGACAGCCCACCTGATGTTAAGTGGTTACCTTCGCCCATATCAACAATGTGACTTAGGTCCTTCCCGACCGACGTATGAGAAGATCAAAGACGCACGTTGCACCCGTCACCCGTGAATGGGATGTTACGTCTGCGCAATTGATTTCACTGGCACCCACACCCTTCCACCGGAATACAATGCGAGTGGAATGCTTAGTGGCAGATTCCAGATATAGAAGCGGTACTTCTTCAACCTTAATTCAAATAGCAGTTCGACAATAAACTTTCTAAATTGGACACAAAACTGCCCTACTTAATTAACAATTTACCTTATTATTGTAATTAAGTAGGACAGTTTAACGTCCAATTTTCAATCTATTATATTGTACTTCTGGAGGAGGTTATTATATCAAATGTATTTTTTTTCTATTTCAAAAATTCCTTTTTTATTTGATAGGATATTTATAGATATTTTATCAAAATCGGTTCAATAGTTTGGTTGTTAAATCAAAATAACGGGAGAAAATATTTCATCCAAGTAATTGCGTATTTTGCTTTGCTGTGACTTATTTCTTTGCGCGTTGCAGATCTATTTGGATGTCACTAACCCAATGGTGAGAAATAAAGAATGAACGTATTAAAGTCGGCTTTTTAGATTTTTTTAATTATTTACTTGTTAGTTACAAAAGTTATAAAAATCAACAAACAAAACTCAATAAACATATAAAATTCCTTTCAAAACATCACTTGCCTCATTTCAAAACTGAAATATTGGGGAATTTCGTATAATTAATAATGGAAATTCCAAGCATCTATTAATCAAGGCGTATTACCAGGTACACGCCGTGCCTTGACGTACAGAAAGAAGAATATTAATTGTATGATGTTAATCGTTTCGCTTCTGAAGAGTCGTTGTGATTTAAACATGATGAGTTACCGTGATATTGTATGTCTGATGAAACAAAGAAAATTCACAAAGTTATTTTGTGGAAATAAATAATCAATTTGGGAAATCAAATGTAAGTAGTATTTTATTATACAGTAACCAACTTTACTATTTATAACTTGCAGAAATATTTCCTCAAAAGGTTCTATAAAACTTATTTAATTTACTAATATCGTTACCTTTTCACACTCAGAAAAATGAACACCATAATTATGTACCAACGAAAGAAAGTTTTGATTGAAGTCAAATTATTAAGTCTTTTTAAAATGACACTTGGCCGTTTTCTTTTGGTAAAAAATCATTAATTTATTTAATTTTACTTAATAATATGCTTATTTTCCCAAAATTACTTTCCATGCTGATATGCTAATTTATATTTTTATTATATACTTATAATAAAAATGCAGGTCATCCATCTGTTCTGTAGGATATTATAAAACATTACATATGATAAAACAAAGTCCTCCCGCCACTTCTACATAGACATGATAGGCGAGCGCGATAAACTCAAAAACTCCCGAACGGATTTTCATATGGTTTTCAGCAATTGACGTAGTTATTCATGAGGAAGATAAACGTGGGCACATTTTGTTAGATTTTGGACATGAAGTTCGTTCTCGGGGCATCTGTGACATTCGGAATCTTAGTGCAAAGTTATGACTGTTTATTTTAATTATTTATATGTTAACTTACATGAAAAGTATAATGATACACAACACCCAAGACCCGAGATATCTTGGGTGTTTTTGAAATGTTATTATGTGTTTCCATGTCACATGTGACACAGGGAACTATATCCCTTGCGTTTAAATTATATTTTGTGTTCAAATTATATGATAAACTTCCCTATATCTAAAAGTACAACTGAAAATAAACAGTAGTCTTCCAAGATCGTGTTAGTTTTCTCGCTGCCAACTTGGAAAGAAATCGGCGTGAATCTACCAAACTGTCACAAACACCACTGCAACCGCAACTAGTTTGAAGATTATTATTTCTCTTACGTGAGCAAAATACTATCGAGACCCGTCATACTATACTACGAGTTTCCGTAGCAAAGCTACGGAAGTCTACGCCGTAGACATTTCTACGAAATTGTAGACATTTTCAAATCAAATAACAATGCGCAATTCAGAAGTTTCTGACATTTAGCAGGAATTCAAATTTATTATTTGGGATATATATTTCAGCATTTTTCGGCACAGTTACGTAGATGTTTTAATTGGTTTAGTTTTTGATTTCAGAATGATTGCCTTCCACGCAGTCATTAAAAGGTTTGATTCGTAATTTTACTGACTCATATCATACAGAAACTACAATAAATTCATATAATTAATTACTCTATTTCAAACAGTGATTTTTAAAGTTCAAAATTAGGTTACCGTTCAGCTGTATATTATTTTTTGTATGTTTGTTACTTGATATCCCCACCAATTATGAATCAAGTTGATGTTATTTCAATTAATTTACCCTGTATTCTGCGGTGGACATGGGTGCTGCAAAAATACAATGATATTTTTATTGAAGATTCTGTTCAATTAAAAAGAAAAAATGGTAAAAAAAGGTAGAATGAACTTATGTTCTATCATGTCTGTAACTTCACCGACACCCACACCTTTTCATCAGAACACAGTAATGCTATTTTCAAACACTACTGTTGATAATGGATTACTAAACCACAATATTTGGCATGGAGGAATAGCAAGTTCTACTATTACTCTAGTAGTCTGCCCCTTTTGCAATAACCAGGGGATATGTGATAAACTCCAAAGACATTTCATAAGGGTACTCAACATATCAGCAATTCTACGGTTGTTGCTGATATTTAAAGGCTACAGCTTAACATAAGACAGGTCGTATGCTTGCTTAAACATAACATAAAAAGACTTACTGACAAGCAACATTGACCAAGAAAACATATCGTCAAAAATATAGTTATTTTTTCGTTAGAAGCCAGAATTAACCCGCATGTTCATTTCCAAAATAATGGAGGCACACTTAATAAAGATCACCTCGGATAATGCGTCATGTATTAAAAGAGAATGTGGGAGATAGAAGAATTAATCTTAATTTGTCTTGCTTATCTGGCGCTGATGGAATAAGGCCAGCAGACAGCAGCGCCGACGAACGCCAGCCGAACGCTGACGTGATGGGTTTTTTTATATTACAAAAGTGATAGGTTCCGCTGTTTGCCTATATCCAAGTCAAAAAAGCTAAGCTTGATTTTTTATGTAACACAAGCTTTTATAAAGCCCAAATAATGAACAGCCTACTTGATGTTAAGTGTTTACCGCTACCCATAACCAACAATACGATTCAAACTTTCCTATAATATGAAAAGACTCATGTCGCAATGCGTTACTCGCGTCACTCTGAAACGGGGATTCAACGCCATAAGAGCTTGTAATTTCACCGGCATCCACACTCTACCATAACAGAGAAACGCGCGTGGACTGTTTTGCGGATTACCGGACAAACTTAATTAGAAGACGGATTAAACGTTATGCACCTATAATTTCAACGCAACACCATTCAACCGGAAAACAGCAATTCGAGCTCCACTGCTTGCCAGCAGCCAGTTCATCTAGTTCTCCTTGTCGTCTCCTCGTTTCGTTCATAACTTGACACAACTTCTACTGCTGTTTTAGGTTTCGACGATGTTGTACTGAGAGAGACAGAGAGAGAGAGCGTGGTGGCCCAGGGGCATAGACGCCGACTTTCAATCTGAAGGTATTAGAACCATAAATTCGGAGACATGTGACATCTACCAATCCGGATTGGGCACCCGTGGTAAATCATAGCCCATTCACTCTCAATTATTGAGTGTAGGCCGATGTCCCTGCAGCGGGAACATTAGAGGCTGGTTGCACTGCCGTCACGTCTATGGAATCGTCAGCATGGTCTAGTAAAGTTTGGTATATTACAGTTGACGCGCCGCCACGCTTGCTGTGTTCCAGCTTTACTTTTGATTTAATTCTGGGTCCGTTTACGCCTCGCTGGGAATTACAGGATTTTGACCTCAGGACGTTTTTGGATCATTTTTCGTATTTTCCGCAAGATTAACCACATGGTTTAATGAAATGTATTTTTTGTTACAGCTTGCCTATTAAGACACCTTATGTACTTTATGATATTTTAAAGGCTTATCATCAAAATAATGTTGCCAGCGTGTGATATTTTTAATTACCAACTAAACGTCTCACCGTCCAAATTTACACTTTTGGTAAACTAAAACTTTTGAACTTTGTAATTGAAAAACAAAATATAATAACCTTCCAAACTTAAAAACAGCCAAATGTCACCATTTTAAAAACGTTCTATTCAAATTGCGATGTTATTTTAATGTCATAAAAGTCACAAGTGATATTCTGGTATACTTTTATAAACGTCAAACAGTGTCCGTATCGAGTATGTCAATAAAATTTTATCTCATTGAAATTGAAGCCAAATCAGTACCCCGATAAATTGTGTAAAAATTGAATGTTGAATATATTTTTTTGTTTTATGCCTTCGTTTGGGTTAGCTAGATCATTCGCCAATTAATGCCATGTCAATAACAAGGCTTGCATACGATAGACAAAGGTGGCCGGTGATTAGAAATTTGTTGAATATCTCATTGGTATTCTTGTACCTCTCGCTTATGAGAAAATTGAGATTGACAATATAATGGAAGTAGTCTGAAATGAGATTGAAACAAGACACGTTATGGTTAGAATTTTTGTGACGTTAATCGAAAACCACTTAAAATGAGTGGTCTTGGTCTACGTATTCACTTTTTATCCGCTCATAGAGCTAAATTTGGCAACAGTTAGAGATGGGCGCAAAGATTCCTTCTTTATCTAAGTAATTTTTATCATGTAATAAATGTGACAAGATGAGCTAATGGCCCAATAATAACATAAGTTAAGTCCGTCCCGACGCAAGTATAAAAAGACCCAAGTCGCATCTCATTGCGCCCGTCACCCGAAACGGGGATGTAAAGTCATTTTATAATTTCACCGGCACCCACAACCTTCCACCGGAACACAATAATGAGACTACACTACTGCTTGGCAATAGATCACCAGATTAGTAACAGTATTTCTCCAGACGTACTTGGCACAAGTTCTTCTGCCACTTTAAGTTACCCGTTTACCATCACCCAGGGGGAAGGGGGTACTCAAAGGATATTCACCTATGTATAATACGAGACAAGTAGTTAGTATTTTGTATGAAAATAAATACGTAATCAGTTAGTTTCAAAACTGTGAACGAAAATATCGCGAGGGAACAAACATAATATCCTATAACCAAAACTCGAAGACTTATAAGATATAAATCAATCTCGATATTCCCGCGTATTTTGGCTTAGGTTTTTATTTTATCCTGCCAAATTTCTAGTTACACTTATCTTATTCATATTAAGAGTAATTTTTTATCGAACGAGATTAAATTCTATTGTTATTCTATTTAGCACTAGATTTTTTTTTACAATACATGGATACCAAAATCTAGACAAGTACAATTTAACATTTAGATATATGATATTTTAAGCATTACTTTGCGGAGGTCTTTCATATAATGATCTGTAAAAATAAAATGTAATACATCTCAGCTAAATATTACCGCATTTTTTTAATTTATGTTTAAAATCAAACCACAAAATCTCAGCCTCAACCATCACGTCCTTTAGTATTTAATTTATTAAATTTTTGTACCTTTATTATATAAGTATAAGTATTTCTTAAATAGAAAAAACTTGAAAAGAACCCAGACACTGCATCACTTAGGAATGACCCGTTTTAAAAATTGTTTTTAAGGCTATCAAAACTAAGTGCAAGAAAATTTCACACATTATTTATACCCTTGCTTTAAAAAAATATCTAAGTTGAATTAAATATTACATACCATTTTATCATGAATAAGGCACTTAGCCTTGTTCACTTGAGTATCATGAAATTACTCAAAGTTAGAGTGAATTTTAGCCAAAATGTCAAGCTAAGGGAAAAACCCTCACGAAAACATTTCGCAAAGAATTTTGTAACGTGACGTTTCGTACCAATTTAGCCGTAAACATCTCAAGAATGTCTGTCACGATTTACGTCTTTTACGTGTTAAATGTAATTCATTAACAGCATTTCATGTGGATTATTTTTCCATTATTGCTACTTGATAAAAACATGATAAAAACTGGGAACATGAATGAAATATTAAAGTGGTCTCAATAATTGACAACTTTTAATAGCAAATACAAAAACACTCACCGTTAATTGTCAGGTTATAATTAAATGTGACACACTGCACACAAGCACTTTTGTTCCACTTATAATTAAGATCCAATATTAATTTAAAAACTTTTATTTACCTATATCTAAACACCACGATGAATTTACGTTCACAACCGTTGTTTAATCACTACAAAAATTATTCACAATACACACACGCAATACGAGTTTACGATAATCGAACGCGTTTGCTCTTCATGAACAAACGTGCTTCGCCCTCGCGTGGAGACGCCAAACTGGCTGGTTCACACGAAGTTTACCGACAGACAAGGCGGTATGCTTTCTCTTTCTGCCAAAGAAACCTAGGGTTAATACTGGAATTTGCAATTAAAATTGTTATTAAACACTGTAAGTTGGTGTGAGTACCATGTGTCTGTCATGCCAAGGTTATCTATTAACTCTTAGAAGTATTTTTTCTTTATTAAACATAAATATCATGTACGAAGCTGAAAAATGCTGAAACATTAATTTAACAATTATATTGCTATTAGGAAGTTAGCGTGTTAAAAATAAACCTCGATGCCAATGTATTGGCGATATAAGCATCGGTTGCTACGACAATCTACGATCAGCTACGAATGTAGCAAATTGTAGCAGCGTAGCTAATCCCCATTGTGTCACTTCCAAATGACTGCGATCCCAAAACTATCGAGGGAAAAGCAATGCAAAAAGCGTCGAATCAACAGACAAAAGCCACAACAATTGCGCGATAATATCCTTTATTTCTCACTAGACAAGGTCCATTGACTTTGGTAGCTGATATGATAGTTTCGTAATACAGAATTTGTCGACATCTTTTTGCTCACGTCTTTATTCGCGCACTATATTCTAACATTATTTCGGCATCTGCGTAGCGTAAGAACTTAGGAGGTAATTTATGATGTTCACGTAGAGAACGTCACTTTTATGGGGCGATTGTAACTATTTTCTGTGTGAGTACTGCACAGAGACGGAACCGAATATGAAAGCTTAAAATTAGAAATTTGTTACAAATGCGTGATTTTTATATTAAAATCTGACATACTAGTAATGGAAAAACATCAACCATGACTTTTAGGAATTGTTTATGATGTTATAACACGATACATGGTCATAATTATGTTTTAATGGAATCATTAAATACTGTCATTTATAGAGACAACTAATAACATAATAAATCATCAAACCTTTTTTCGTAATACAGCTTTAATTTAGGTGTATGTAAGGTTGGTAAATTAAGTTGCTAAGTTAATTAAGTTGCTTTAATAAGCGAATAATAATTCTAAGCGAGCTCGCGGCGATCCCGATGATCTGAATTCTGAAATTGCCCGAATTATAATACAATATAATAACTTCCGAGTTATGATGCAATTCCCAATATTTTTAACGGAAAAATTGCCTCCGCGTCTATTGGCGGGTTTTGAACAAGCGCTAAAGTTAGTTTTATTTATTTAGTAACTATTTTTTTATTAAAAAAAAAACATCTTTCCACGTATTTTATTGAACGGAAATAAAGATTTTTGACTTTGACTTTCACTTGAGTTTATCAACATTAATTTTGCACCCCCAATTGGCAACATTATTGTACCCAACATGCGTTTCATTAATCAACATTCTTTGACTTCTCAAACCATAGTTCAAAATGATACGCAGAAATGATACATCATAATAAATAACATATACATCTCTCAAATCTGGTCGGATACAATGATAATTTAGAAAATTTTCATATTCATGCGAGCTTGCATGGAATGGAAAGCTTATAAATAAGTTATACGTATACGTACCATGGGTTGCTCTAAGCCATATTTCCACCTTCATTACGAATTTACAAGTCAGATAAAAGAATTAAGTATGTTCAAGTTGTTTACAGAGACGAATCTAGTTATGGGACTCAAAATCACTCAAAATCGGGCCTTAAGATCGTCTCACCACAGTACCAAGTTAATTTTACGAAAATGTAAAAGCCCGTGACTTGTGGTAATGTTAATGTGCTGATGAACATCAAACGCTTGAACAGATCTTCGTAATTTATATAATAAGCTCGATCATATCAGCTTAAATAAGCACAGACACAAATATACATAGATAAACAAAACAAACTTCTGACACCCCTGTTTTTCGTCGGCGGTTAAGAAAATCGTGTATATGACAGGCCTTGACATCTCACCTAATGGGTAGTGGTCACGTCAGCTGATAACTACAGCCTCACGAAAGTAAGGAAAGTCGCACCGTGTTGCACCCGTCACTCTGAGATGTAAGAAAGGAATCGCAAGCAAGACATTTGCTGTAATCGTTTGAAATGGTGATCGCATGTGCCCCTTATGAATATTTAGTAGAATATTTAATCGTGTTACTACCTTATTCTGCGTAGTTAATATCCTAGGTCGAAGAATAAGGGTAATGTCTTTTCTGGAACCACACCGACTAATTACACACTCATTCAAAAAGTTTTTAGGATGAATGTTTACCTATATGTAACTAAGATATTGAAAAAAATGTTATGTATTGTATACAGGGAAATCGTGAAGCGACGGTAATTTTCTACGGACGCAAACAACTAGTCCAATAGAATAATAATGATCCTTTTTTTTATGCCACTAAAGTGACGGAACGAGCATACGGTCCAAGTGATGTAAATTACGTTGCAACCGCTTACTCCAGCCTCTCACTGATCCTTATTACGACCCTGTGACCTGCAAAAATATCACGTCTTGTATGCAAAATCTTTTCCTAGTCTTTTTATGATTGTATAGTAAAATCTGTTGTTTACAATTATCTTATTTAAGAGCAGGGATTTATGTGTAGAGTAACTACATACCGAGGAAGTTTGGTAATGACGGGTGCAACGGGATGTGACTTGAGTGATCTCATACTTAGATCGAGGGAACCTAAGCCGTATTGCTGTTGTTATAAGCAAAGGTAACCACTTAACATTAGGTGGTCTTTCAACTCATGCCGTCAATTATGAAAAATAAAATAAAAAAACCGACCAGGTGCGAGTTTGACTCGCGCACGAAGGGTTCCTTAACAAAAAATACAAATCACGTTTTTGCCCCCTTAAAAATTTATTTTATTCTGTGTTGTAGTATTTTTGTCAACTCTTTAACTACCACGGTTCATGAGATACAGCCTGTTGTCAGACGATTAGATGGACAGCGGAGTCTTATTAATAGGGTACGGATTTACCCTTTGAGTACAGAACCCTAAAAAACTGAATACTGGATGTGCGAATAGGAATCCTACCTTGTTGATAATGTCATGAACAAAACCGTAGCGTGGTTTCATGACATAACTAACTTCTTTGTAACTCAAGCGACATTGACAACATGCGCCTCAGCGGACTAACTTTAGGGCCACCGCGTACCACGTTTTCATTTTTGCAACACGATTTTAAATCGGAATGTATAAGATCGCAGAAAACTCTCGATAAACAAGCCATCATTGTTCGTTCTGAACTTGGATGTCGTACAAATGGCTTGTCGTGCCTCCTTCGGGTAATTTGGAAGGCAGAAAGAAGAATTAATCAATACGAGTCAATCTTCCTTATTTCACGTCTAGTGTCTTGAGAATTGTGAGGGCCCAGTTGCTCGCGTCAGTGAGTAACCCTTTTAATCCTTACGCGTGGAGTACGCGTTGGTGTTAGAAGAGCAAGAAAAAGTAGCAGTAGAAATTGTGCCTAGTTCGTCCGAAGAGGTACTGCCACCACATCTGGAATCTGCCGCCAAGCTTTAGTGTTTGCAATACTATGTTCCGGTGGAAGGGTGTGGCTACTGGTGATATCACATGCGCATGAGACGTATTATCCCCGTTTCGAGTGATGGACGCAGCAGGATGATTGCGACTCAGTAAAAATTTGGATCTCATACTGAGTCGCGCGCATTACTGTTGTGATGGGCGAGGGTTACCACTTACCATCAGGTGGGCCCTCAGCTCGTTCCGTCACACATTGACATAAAAAAATAAAATAAAAAGCGAACTCCCTGGTTGGTGCTAGAATAGCAAGGAAAAGTAACAGTAGAACTTCTGCAAAGTTCGCCCGGAAAAATAGTGCCTCCACATTGTAGAAGGGTGTGGTGCCGATGCATGCACATAAGTGCACTTGGATCTTCTCATATTTCGGTCGGGGAGGACCTAAGTAGTATTGGTATTGTTATCACGCATATTGTTATATTTTCTCTTTCATGCGCAGTGTCATATAAATCATAGAATAGAATATAGAATAGAAAAACTTTATTTTGTATTACATAATTAGGGCTCACTTACAAATTAAAAACAAAATTACATGTTTAAGAATATGTAACAACAAAATATCATGTTGCATTTCAGCGTCAAAATATCGCTAGGCACAAAATCGTAGTGCGAGCAACGCCTAAAAGCTTGCATGCACTGTTGTCACGCAGATGACCTAATTTTTTAAAATGTTATTTAGCTTATGCGACCTTGGAGGCGTAGCGCTTCCGTGAGCAGTCTAAAATGCCAAGATGGTCATGATTTTTACCACTTCACCAAATTTTTCATAGGTGTCATAGCCTTTCGGGCTTCAAATACACAAATATTTTTTTAAATATATATACAGACGCACATATATCATCCATCTAGCGGCCGATTGAGGCTCTGCTAAACAGAAACAACATAACAATCATTTTTTTTCGTCACAAAAATGCTTGTCCTGAGTGGGAGTCGAAGCCACGACTTGCATATGCGCCTATAAATGAGCTCGCACGGCACATGTATGTGAACTTTAGAGTAAATCAGTTTCAGCCTGCTGGTTTTTTATAGAGATGTAGAGTGTACGCCATGAGTACGAGATATAACGGATAAAATTATTGAAGTGGTATTTTCATTATCAATAATTTCTTGTCAATTTTTTTTATTATTATTCCTATTTATTTATTATATTGACTTAATATTTACTACAAGATTAAAACGGAGAATCATCGCGGAGTAAGACCCAAGCGGTCAGTGGCGTGGATCGCAGAGAAAACTCCTGACGATGCGTGAAGGTTATTATTATTACTATTATTATCTTGATTAAATTGGTTGCCTAAGCTCTTGACTGCGATGCGTGAAGGTTATTATTATTACTTATATTTTGTTCATATTCTGCTCGGCTCAAAATGCCGGTAAATGTTTGTAGTGCACTGGCCTAAGCCAAGTGACCACCAAACATTCACTTGTGTTGCTTGTAATGATAGGTAACATTTTATCCGAAGAACTCATCTTATTATTATCTTGATCAAATCGGCTGCCTACGATCTTAACTACTATGCATTATTTTAATGCAAAAGCGCACCGTGGCAATATACAATTACGCTGTAGTGTAGCTTGAATATTTTTGAACTAAGTGCTTCCATTAAACAAAGTTAAAATCGTGGATCCTTTTTGTCTCGGCGAGGTATTAATTAAGGGTTGAAAATGAAGCGGTGGGCTTTAGCCAATGTGGCACTCTTAAGTCTACGGACTGCTAAAAGGCCTTTTTAGCATTCTATTATACTGGTATCTTATCAATGCTAACGTTTGTTTTTTCGTTTCGATGTTTGTGTTGCAATTGGAATCACACCGACACGATTAAAAGGATTACGGTGAAAATTACATAGGGATAGCATATAAATACATTTATCAATAAACAACTACCAAACAAATGAAAAACTATTCATGACTACCTTTTACCTGCGGCTTCGCTCGCGTTAATGTTGATTTTGTCAACCAATTACGGTTGTCTCATACAAAGTTTCCAGATTCCAGATTCCGTTTCCAGATTCCTATATATCTTTGTATCAAAAACCATCTTAATGTATTCAGCGGTTTAGGCGTAAAAGCGTAACAAACAAACAAACTCACTTTCGCGTTTATAATATTAATTTGTGATTGTTAGGATTACACCGGAAGTAATGCATAAAGCCACTTTGAAGATGGATTTCAGCATTCGCATTCGGTTGGAGGCCTTCGGGCTGTTTAAAAACTCAAACAACAGAGGAAGCCACTTACTTACTCACACGATAAGAAAAAGAAGGTAGGTGCGTTATAATTTTAGATTTATTGACGATCTCATTACTAAGCTTACGAAGCATGAATATGTCATACGAATTATGTCATAGTAACCCACATTTTCTTTATTCAGCACAGACAATTTTGGTTTCCAAGAGCGGTCTGGTGACAGTTCCCAGGTTCGATCCCCGACCGGGACTAACATTTGTGTAATTCTGCTAATTAGCCAGCCACACTGCTGTATTCGAGCAACGACATTAAGTAAGCAATTAAATAGCTTCTAAGCCGCTCAGACAGCTTTTCTTGAAGAAGCCTTAAGGAACTCTGCACTAAGAACTTTATACCTGTTATACTATCATGTGACGTCATCTCTTTCATAACATAAAGCGCAATTTCTGCCTCAAAGCGTAGAGTTGCCCGTTTACATCCAATAAAATAATTCCTCGACCTTATCTTTAAATTAATAAGGGTCAAAATTTTACAACACAGTGCACAATATTGTGTTGTAATGCCAGGGATAAAGTAAAAAATATTCCAATTTCGGTTACAGACTGTGGCTTGGGATGGTAGCCCCTATAAATATATTAAAACGAGGAATTATGAGTTAGAACGAGGGTTCGATACGTTTGTTTAAAGGCCCTTAGGTGAGGGTTCCAAGCTCGTTTGCTGTATTTAATCTCATTGTAAACTTAACCTTTAAGTTTAGAAATATATACTTTACATAAATAAAATAGCGTATATTTTCAACGAAGATGTAGGCAGAGAAACCAAACGCCTACGAAATCTGTAAAAAATAAAAATAACTAAATATATAAATACTACACAATAGTTCTGTGAAAAATGATATTCGTAGGAATGGACTGAGATGACATCTGACAGAGGGAAATGGCAGAATAATACATGTTGTGTTGTGAGATCAATATAACATGTTATTCTTCCATCTCACTTAGTGTGGGATGAGGAATATGATGATTATAATTTACATACAATCACGTCTTATTTGCCAAAAGGATAGATAGAACAATGCCGGGCTATTTTTTTGTGGGCTATAAATGCATTCTGGTAACCATCCGCAAATATAAAATTCATTCTTTTTTTTTTTAAAGCGGTAATGGCTTTGTAAGTATGACATGCCTTCTTATCGCTAAAATAACGTCGTAAAACGTAATTAGGAGGATAAGTAACCGATACAAATAAAATAAAGTGTCTGTTTGTAATGTCACAATAACAGCTTTTTTTACTAAGTGCATCGGAAATAAAAAAATTGGCTGTCTGTCTCCGAATCTCCGAAACGGCTGGACCGATTTTGACGGGACATGCACTAGCAGATAGCTGAAGTTATAAGAAGGAACTTTGGCTACATTTATATTAGGAAAAAAACGAGAATTAGGGTTATTCGCAAAAAAGTAAAATTTCTGTTAACAGCCAATTAACAATAAACAAAATGTCAAATAACTTTGCAAGTAACCTTTTACGCATACCTACTTATCACTAAGCATGGTTGTAAAACTACTTTTTCAAATATTCTTCCACAAAGTTTACAGTTGTCTGCTCAATCCACTTCGACAATTTAGAAATGTACATCTACAAAGTTTTGTACTCCAAACATAAACTAGGCAGTGCGACGCTCTGGGATAGTAAATATTTGACAAAATAGTCTGTTTCGTTTCAACTGACCCACCAACGGAAAAATAGACAATTCTGTTTTACTTGCAACTCACACATGAATAGTTAAATTTCAATTAAACTTTATGATAACTTGACTACTATACGCGTATGTCAGTGTTGTTCAGACACTATCTTACATTCGTTTAATTACAATAAAACCCGAATCCTGCGACTTCGGGAATTGACCAGTTTTTCGCGCGAAACCCTTTTTTTTCTGTTTCTTAAATATAAGTAGCCTTAGTTACTCCGTATATAACATCAGCTGCTAGTGAAAGGCCAGTCCAGCCGTTTCGGAGATTAGCTGGAACAAACAGACAAAGAGAAAAAAAAAATTATATAAGTACAAAGCATTTAGTAAAAAGCTGTTATTTTGACACTACAAACCGACACTTAAATTGTATTTATTTGTATAGATAACCAATTCTAAGTACCATTTTCTATTCTGTAACTTTCCCCCGGTTAGTAGTTGAGTGGGTGACCGTTTAGTGACATTTGAACTGAGCGCTTCCGTGCTTCGGAGGGCATGTTAAGATGACCGACATCTTAACATGCCAAGCTATTTAGGTCGGTAAGCTATGTCAGAAGCAATTAAAATAATTACTGAGACAAGGAGATATGTTTTTCGGCATGCTCATAATAACATACAAGAGTTTAGACGATGTGAAACGCTTGCATAAGAGAAACCTATAAAACACCTTTAAGATGACAGTGTAACAAGGTGAAACGTGGCTTATTGATGCTATGTCTAACCCTTCAGGATTTTGGCTTGAGTTTACGTATGCTTGTATGGTAATAGACCGTTATTGTGCGTCCGAGACTAGCTATAGAATAGAACTATCCGATATAATCAATAGGTTAAAAGTAGTTTTCTATCCCTATCCAACGAGCAATCTACTTTAACCACCTAATATTTTCCATCGAATGTTGGCAGTAGCCATTTTCGCGAATAAAATTGAATTTAACGACACTACACCCGATTACTGACCTCAATGTATAGGTATCGGGGTGAATATATATCCATAACTAGCTATAGCCTTCAAAAACAACAGTTGTAAGTATGATCTATCGAAGGTAGAACAGTTTTAGCAAAAAAATGTTTATAATTATGAAGTTTTGATTTGTTTACGACTTTCAAAGGAAAAGGTTATCAGTTCGGTTGTATTCTTTTAATTTTTTTACATAATTATTTTATATAATCTTTTTTTATTTGAAAGGATGTATTTTCAGATTGCCATAAAAAGTATGGACCTTTTTGACAGATAACAGTATTGCCATGGTAAGCTATCACCAGTAGGTAATATGTTAGTAGATTATAGAGTTTGGCTGTAATTAGTGTAGATAATGTTAGGTTTGTCTAATTTAGAATCGCCTTTAAAATATTTTTTTTTTTTTTTTTTTATGTGAGTAAGTGACGGAACGAGCTGAGGGCCCACCTGATGGCAAGTGATGTCCCTCGCCCATGACAACAGTAATGCGTGCGACTCAGTATGCGATCCAAATCTTTACTGAGTCGCATTCATCCTGCTGCGTCCATCACCCAAGACGGGGATGATACGTCTCATGCGCATGTGATTTCACCGGCACCCACACCCTTCCACCGGAACACAGTAATGCAACCACTACTGCTTGGCGGCAGATTCCAGGTGTGGTGGCAGTACCTCTCCGGACGAACTTGGCACAAGTTCTACTGCTACTTTTTTGGTTGCTCCTTTAGCACCACCCAGGGGGTACGTGTAGGGAATCAAAGGGTACACACCTACGGACGCGAGCAACGAGCAATATTTTGCTATATTGTTCCATTTATGTCGCTTTGAAGCTCGGCAACACGGGCGGTTGCAAGATGGCGCCTGTGGACGATCAAGGCAGGGCCATTGGGTCACTGTTGGTCGCACACCGAGCATTGTCGTAGAGAACCACGTGGTTGTCCCTATAGTGTAATTATATTTGAGTTGGTATATAATAAAGAAATATTTGTACGTGTGGAGTTCGATTACAGTAAATACTCTTAGACCTTTGATCAATCGTTATCCTTATTTACTGACATGAGTTTTGTAAACAGTATCCGGTTCGAAATCTGTTTGTAAACGATTCTTTCGATACAACCGTACTGGACCCTACCGTTCTTTTGTGTTCTAAGCGATTGTATATTGGATGTTTTTTCATAATAGTTTTATTGCAAATTACTTATTGACTAAAAATACATAACAATAAGAAAACCAAGAGGTTTTGGCGTCTTTATAAAATCAAATAATAATCGTAACAAAAATAAATAAAAATGTACAACAATAAAATTACAACAGAAAACAAATAAAACATTAAAGGCAAACATAATTACAAATTTTCTTCGCAGTTGACCTACTGTAACTTATCTGCAAACACATCCGTTCGTAGACAGCTTTTTGATTAGCGCGATAAAGTGTCTCTAGGATATAAGCTATACTGGTCCCAAATTAATTAAGGATTTTCTTATCCATTCCACCAACTTTGTTACTAAGGCAAGAATGGAAAAAAAATCCTGGTGACGCTGCTAACGCCAAGTATAATAGTAATAGGTTGAAGAACTAATCCTGAACGAAGGATGTTGCAGGATTAGTCCTAGTAGAGTGGCTATTCTATTCAATCCATGTTCTTCTCAGTGTTTTCAAAGGGTGTAACGTAACTGCGGTGAGAGGTCGATAGGCAATTTGGATTTTGGCCGAACCTCTCAATTAATCTGGAAGGGCACAGGCCTGACTCAAGCACCCTCTACCCACTTGTGTAGGCGAACGGATAACATAACATTGCATCGTTTGCACGACTTGGAAATACTCGGATATTTATTTTTTGTAACTATTATAGTATAGATAGAACAAAGACCCGCGGAAACTCTGCCTATTCTTATGTTTGTTTGTGCCTACTTTAAATCCGAAGGTTGCTAGTTCAAATGCTGGGAGGGTCCAGTTGCTCGCGTCCGTAGGTGTGTACCTTTGATTCCTTACACGTACCTCCTGGGTGGTGCTAAAGGAGCAACCAAAAAGTAGCAGCAGAACTTGTGCAAAGATCGTCCAGAGAGGTACTGCCACCACACCTGGAATCTGCCGCCAAGCAGTAGTGCTTGCGTTACTGTGTTCCGGTGGAAGGGTGTGGGTGCCGGTGAAATCACATATAAATATTTCAGATTCAAGCTAGCTAAATAGCAATCCTCTAATAAAAGGCAACTCCTACTTGATAATTAACTTGAACGTGTGTCAGATCTCAAATGTTGGTGTTTATATCTGTCATTAAATGTATGGGACTTCGACGACGAGCGAAACTTGATCATATCAAGATAAAACATCAGCTAAGTAAAAGATTACCGTGTAACTTGTTTGGTGATTCTTTTAATGGAAAAATTGTTTGGGTGAAACTTATTAGTGTGCTTATAAGTAGTGCAAGAAGTTCTCTACCCATTAGTTAGGGTTCCGTACCCAAAGTGTTAGGAAGCGTACCATAAACCAAAACTTATAAATGGAGCTTTGAAGGGTCATTAGTACAAAAATAATGCCATCCGCATTGAAACAGAAAAATTTAACGCCTCATCTCACTAATCCTTATATTTCTTTGTTGAAAATGAAACGAGAGGACCTGCGAAAGATGGTGGGCATAATCACAGGTCACAGCGAATTAAACCACCATCTATTCAAAACAGGGGCAACTGATAGTGGACTGTGCCGGGGATGCATGTTGGAGGAAACAGTGGAGCATGTCGTCATCCACGGCACAGCTACGAGGGAAGCGATAGCTAAAACAGGCCTTCATAAGCAGGCTTCATAGCCTGCAAGACAAGTCTAGAACTTAGTGCAGGCCCTGCGCGCCATCATCACATAGCAATACAGGCCATGCTTATGTAAAAAAAAAAATCATCTATTGTAAATGTGTGTTTATTGTGTACTTATTGGTTTAAAAACATATTATTATTATTAATAGTTTCTGGGTCTTCACAGCAGACACGGCAGCAGTGCTGCCAACAAACCAGTCCTGCTCTGGTACTTTAAGGAGTTGGGCTAGATGGGGTAAGGTAAGCTATTGGGGGGGCAATGCACAATACACCCCTATGCGGGACGTCAGTGCGGACCTTGTGACCCCCATAAAGAATAAGAATAAGATACCCTACTTAAAGGATCTAATTTGGTTCGATCCTGACCAGTGAAAAAGTATTATTTGTTCTCTGGTCTTGGACACTACACACCACACAAAAATCCTAGTATGAGAGGCGCTTTTATCTCAACCAGTTTAAAATGTTTAATTTTATTCAGCAATACTATAAAAAAACTATTGATATGTATTTATTATAGTTTTAATAAAATACACACTACACACTAATGAGTATTTAATAAAAAATTCTAGTCAACTACACATATTTTTAATAAAGTAATAATTTCACAAGTGAAATTTCACATTGGTGAATATTTAATAAAAAGATCCTTGAAAAATACACATCAGAAACATAGTTACACTTATTGGGGGCTTTTAGTGAAATTGGGCACAATAAAATAATTGTAGCAACACCAAATACCAATTTAAGGTAGAATATAATGTCAGTAGCTGCGCCCCATGCTTGGCTATCCTACGGAAATACTTCTCTTTTTAGGGATTAAAAGCAACCATGTGTTAATCCAGGATATAAGCTATCCTGGTGTCATATTTCATCCAAATCTGTTGTACAAACTTACACACACACAATACATACAATCTTTCACCTTAATAATATTGGTGTGATGACTTGAGTTATAAATCTTCAATAGTATGCTTGTAACAGAGTGGTTGTGATCTCATATAGTTTTATTGAAGAAGAGAGTCCTAAATAGATTATACAATAAGGAATCGATAGAAAATGCTTAAAAGTTATATATTAATTACTAAGATCTTAGTATATTGAATAAATACCTAATACTATTGACACTAGTTTAACTTTTGAACTAGCAATAATTAATTTTTTGAAATGATTGCCCTTATCAAACGTATTAAAAAAAGTTGGCCATCACCGAATGCTCATGACAATATAAGAGTGTTATGCCATTTGCCAACTGCCAATTTGTGCCAATCTTTATATTTTTGTCTCACTGCCTTATTTATAAGACTGCGGCATTGTGAGCTTGATGTTATGTCTTATATTTTAGACCATGCTAATTGAAATTACAAATATTGCAAACTTTCTTTTAATTAATCAAAAAGCTTTCATACTGTTACATAAGGATTAGAATTGGTATAATAGCAAATAAGACTTATTAAATAGCAAATAAGACTTAACATCTTAGCAAATAAGACTTAACATCTTAGCAAATAAGACTTAACATTGATACCAGACTGTAACTTGAGTTACCTCTGACACATGCACACAAATGTGTATATTTTTATACAAGTCCATGAAACTTGAAGTACCTAATGGAATAAAAACTTTTGATCTTTAGGTATTCCTACAACAATATTTTTCAATGATTTGTTGTAATCTTTCAAGAAATCATTCAAAATGCAAGAAATCTGACTGGTATATCCAAGCTCATGTTTCTATAAAAGTGCCCATTTAAACCCACCGTTGGAGTAAAGTATCGTCTAATAGCCTCTCTCACTTCCGCAACGGTGATAGCTGGGCAGCCTTCGTAACCAGATTTCGTATAAGTTGCATTCTGCAAGGCTCCAGGATTACCGAAGAATCCCCCTTCGAATTTGCTGAATGGATCACCTTGTTTCTTCTTAGCATCTTGACGGATCAAAAACACAGCATCAACAATCTCAGCAACAGTTTCATATGCCAGGAAAGCCAGCACTTCTAAGGCTAGGACTGTAATCTTGTATTCCTTGTTAGGGTTCAACCATTTCTCCAACTTTGCATAACCTTTACTGAAGGAAGTCCCTGAACGAAATGAACTGCACCGCGCCTTGTGAAATGCATCATACCGTTCCTGTGACATTTGTTCTGTCAACTTTGCAGCCCTGATTTTCCTTATTTGATCAATGGCATGAAAATTGACTTGCTTCACGTCACCAACCTCATCGAATTCTTTTATAATATCAATGTGATTACGTTTCGGTTTCGTTTTCATGTTAGAATCTTCTCCCAAGAATAACAGCTCCTCTTCGGCGAACACTTGGCCGGGGACGTGAGCTTTTTCTACCATGTCCATTTTAAGTTGGTACTCGTGTAGCTGTCTTAATTTGATAATGTTTTTACGCATGAGATATATTATTTCATAGTTAGAGATATTGGTTTTACCGCGTTCAGTGGCGACTTGTAGTGCTTCTTCAAGTAAAGTACGCAGCTGCTGCAAGACGATGCTTTCGATGAGGACCACTGTTCCTGGATTCGGGTTGGGATTGTCGCCAAAGCCGTGCATCATGTTTGATACCTCTTTTTGAAAGTTGTTCGAATCGGCGCCCTCTGAGCCGAAGTATGGCATCTTTTCAGTTGCAGAGACCCGTTAGCACAGTTAAACACGGTTTGATAATGCAGAAAATGGCAGCAAATTGAAATTATTGATTTTCTTCAGATTTAGCAGACAGACTGAAAACAAAACAAAGTGATGCCAGATGCTTATGAGAATTTTCTTCTTCGAACTAACTTCGAAACAACAGTATTTATAACTTAATTAATAAAATCAATAACCACTGTTAATAGCTATATTAATAAACAAACATTCCTTCCAAACATTTTACTATGTTTGGTTTGAGTTATTTGATTCATTCACTCACAACAATAATGCTTAATATTACTCTCTCGAAAATCCTTCTTTAGTAGGATATTATATAAATATCCTTATTTCCCTTGGTAACGGCATCACGCGTGAACGGCTGGACCAATTTTGCTTATTCATTTTTTGTTGTGTTTTTTGTCAGAAGAAGAAGGTTCGTAAGAAAAAAAGATAAAGATGCGCAAAAAAAATCCGTAAAACCGCGAATAACAATGCGGGGCGCGACTAGTTTAAAATAAATGTATTATTCTTTAAGATTCGATTTCGGTTCCTTGTCTTTATAGCTCGTTCGTTCAGTTGCGAGATATTTATTTATTTATCTGTTACACAATCGAGATATAAATAATAATTTTAAAATTTAACTTAAGACAAATTTTCTTTCAGGACGGTATGCTATGCCATTACAGACGTAAACAATAGGGTACTTTCGGTAGTGAAAAATAAATTATACAACTTGATATCAATTATTATACAATTTATGTAATTATACTTAATATTCTAATTTTGAGTCATAAAAGCACATTATTATTTTATTATATTAAAATTTAAAGTCGTAATTTTTTATCTGTGTATCACGTGACCTTAAACACGAGCGCCATGCTGTAACGTCATATAGGCAAAAACTGTTGAGTTCTTTCGTCAGTGCATTTTATTTATAATTCATTATTTTCCCAAAAAACACCAACTATTTATAGCTATTAAGTTGAATGTCTGCCGGTCGTACATACACGATTGTTGTGACGTCACCAAAATGGCTGACAAATAAAAAAGGTTTAAAATTTTGTTTTGTTTTATGACAAAAAAGTTCCGCAAAATATTGCCGAAATATAATTTTTTTTTGTCGCTTTTTATTAGGAAAATCAACATTTTTGAAGTACTTTTCCAAACTTTGTAGAATACCCTATTTTTCATCTGGCACTAACTAAAAACCAAAACTAAACAATATTTTTAATGAAATAAAAAAAAAATGAGTGACTTAGCGTTTGAAATAGAAACTGACACTAACTTACACAACAATTGACAGTGAATGCTTCTTTATTATGTCATGTCTTCTTCTTCTTCTTATTATTATGTCATGTCATCGTCGCCATTATTCTGTTGACATTGACAGATAATTAACAGCTACAGCTGATTATTATTTTGGTACTTTTTGGCAGTGTGAAAAGGAAAATTCGGGAAGAAACTTAATACTTAATCGTACCTTTATGTACTTGTAAGTTAATAACTAGAAGTGTAGTTACATTACTATGAGTGTACAGAATTTGTTCAGAAATTACATGCAAAATTTAGTTTTATTACGACAATTCCGGCATTTGTCGTGCTGGTCATGTAAAACAAACAACAATAATCTGGTTTTAAATTTGTTCTGCCCGCGTTGCAATGCGCTGCAAAGCCCTGATAATAGCAAAACATATTTCAACATTATGGGTATTGAAGAAACCTATGATTTGAATGAAAATGACCTTGCTAGGAGATTCAAGGAATTGCAAAAGAATCTACATCCTGATAAATATGCTAATAGGTAAGTCAATTTTTTTTGTTATGCAATACATTATTTTCTAATGTACTTATTTACTTCAATATTCTGAATGTTTAGAAATTATTTAATAACTTTATAGCATAGTAATGGTTTGATGGGCTAAGACAGGATTTTATTTGATTTGCAACTCACTGGTTTGATCACACTTGGAAAGTTTATAGTTTTATTTTTTTTTGCACTCATACCCCTGCACTATTCCATGTCGCAGATAAATAAAAATAATAAATGTTTACACAATCATACCTCTGAACTAGGATTCCCTGTGTCGCAGATGGTATGGACAAACACACAAACATAAGACAAACACCCTAGACCCGAGGACAAACTTCATGCTCACCACACAAAGTGTGTTCCAGCTTGGAATTGAACTTGGGATGCCTCGCTTTGAAGGTAGGTTTACTATCAACTAAATCATGGCGCCATCATTTCAAAGGTTCTTAAACAGATGTTTATTATCTACTAAATTATATTTTACTTTTCAGGGAAAAGATGGAGCAATACATATCTGAGGAATATTCTTCATTAGTTAATGAAGCTTACAAAACACTATTGGAGCCATTATCTAGAGGTAATTAACATTAAAATTTATGAATATAATAATAATTAATATATCTTTATTTCAGGCAACAAGAACTTAAAAATAAGTTCATTGGTCTATAGATAAATACCTTAATCTAACATACATATAAGAAATATATTTATAACTCTTAAAACTATGCCAACTATGAACTTTCTTCTTTGGCACATCCCGGAAACGACGAAACAACCCATATATATATATATATATCTATATATCATAATTAATAATGTTGATTATATTATATATATGAATCAACATTAATAATATTCATTATCACAAGACCAATTTACTCTGAGAGATTTTTCCATAGTTCAAGCAAGCATTGCTAGTCTGGGGCTTTGCAAGCATGACTGAATGTCATCATTTCAAGTTATTTTTTCCTCTCGCCTTTTAGGTGACCTCATAGGACTTCATAAGTGTCTTGAGAATTGTGTTATTTAATTTATACCGATCTTTTTTCCAGGAATCTACATGCTTGAACTGAGAGGCCAACATCTCCCAGAAAATACAGAAGTAGACCAAGAGTTTCTCATGGAGATAATGGAGAAAAATGAAGAAGTGGAACATGCAACTACTGAAGAAGAAATAATAAATTTAAATAAAGAAAACAAGCAAGTAATATCTAAACTACAAAAAGAACTGTCTCAAGCATTCTTTGATGGAAATTTGAATAAAGTGGTAAAACTATTGAGTCATATGAAATATTACACTAGTATTGATAGCCAAATACAAGTGGCTATCAGAAATAAAGGCATTATTAGGTAGGTATCACTACAGTCATTTAATAATGGGACACTGGTACCTATTTTGCTGGTGCTAGACCAAAATAAATTATTTAAATGCAACAGTTTTTTTTGTAGAGCATTGTTTGTCAAGATACTAGACATATACTATGAGAACAGAGCATAGAAGAGAAATGTTGTTATCCTTTTAGTTGCCATGGTCTAAAATATTAGATACTTATGATCAAGCTCACAACGCCACCGTCACATAAAACTAATATCATATGCGAAAATAACTGTTATGTTTTCACACCTTAACGATTAAACCAATTTTGATTAATTGTGGTATAACATAGATGGGGCCTTGGAGAAGGATATAGTATACGTTTTATAAAATTGTATGAGTATGTATGAGTAACTTGGCAAGGAGATAGATAGCATCCAGATCCAGATGTAGAACAAAGGCTGCATATTCTCTGAATTCCACCTGGGCGAGCCGCGATCACAGCTAGTCTAATATTTAAAAATGTTTGTTCGTATTTCATGAACTGCTATCGTTCACCCGATTGCGATGTAACTTGGTCAACTTATTGTTTGCATTGGCGCGAAGGAATAATGGAATAAATTGGAATAATGATTAGCTTTCTTTTTTTGTTTTTTTTTATTTCTGCGGTTGTAACGCGCGTTATACTGCCGCCGGGTAAGATATGGCAGTAATACAAATATCAATACATATATGTACTGATTATTATAGATAATTTTACTAGCACTAATTGGTTAGATTATTTTTATGACTGGCGTCTGGCGGTGGGGGCAAAAGGTTAATAAAGAGACACTGGTATCTATCTGGTATTTCTGGTGCTACATCAAAATAATTGATTTTCGAGTTACCATGATTTGTGAGTCAACAAAACTATTTTGTAGCAAATTCCAATTTAACGTTCTTTAAATTTTATGCTCAGACTCTGATATAATCTAAAGAAAGTATCTTTAATAATAAATGTTCGTAATTTAAGTTAAACACATTATCCATCAACGTTTAGTTAAAGAGATTTACCTACCATTGTATTTATTTGTATACATATGTAAATATTAAATGAAATAGTACAATTATTTGTTTTGTATGGCCTTCTTCCATAGCCAAACTACCTTGTTCACAAACGCCACACTATTTTTAGGGACCTATGTGCTGGCATCCTCGGTTGACAAAGTCATAACCCAAAAAAAAGCAAATCCAAACTAGTATTATAACTCGTGGTAAGTTCGTACGGAGAAATGCCTTCTGCGACATGGTAATCCGCCGCCAAGCAGTGGTCCATTCGCATTGTTGTTTCTATAGAGGGTGTGATGACTCATTATAAAAAGTTATTAGGTACATAACTATAAAAATATAGATGTGTGATTTGGGTCATTTTTATTTGCTATTTGTTAACCAGACAGAATTTGCCCTTTCGCCCCTGGTCTCGTGATCAACATTTAGGTCTCGTCTTGGGTGTTGGTAACATCTTATTTTGTGTCCATATCACACGCGACATTCTTATTAGTGTGGTGTGTAAGAGTTCGTTCGTATGTATGAAGTTAAAGGTACCTACTTACCTACGTATGTTAAATGATCTTTATGTTAATTAGTCTATATGCAGGTAGGTACAAATATGTACCTCGAAAGTTAATGAACCCTAGGTAAGTAATTATAGGCTTGTCTCAATCTTTCCTTGTTTCTCATGATGATTAATGATCTCTGCAGGTACATTGTAGCTTTGGCCAAAGTTTGAATTAAACTATATTGATACTTTTAATTTTCACTTATCAAACATTTGCATGATTTACAAATATGTTTTACCACATGTAAAACACAAGGCAAGTATTCATATATTCACGGCACTTTTCCTACATATTGTAGAATTAAAATTGATGTAGGTATACAACTGGTAGTGAACTAAATCGTAAGCTTGTGTTGTACATCCTCCAAGGAAACAAGATTAAGTAGCCACTAAGTACCTTAGTATTAGTATATAATATAAGCGATCGATTAGCTAATTAGTTTTGCCATCTTCAACTGAATTAAAAACAACAAAAATATACAAAATATAATCTTTTATGAATTGTTATTATAGAATGCAGATGTTTCACTGCCCGTGTCTATGGATAAACGCGCATTCAGTTGGGTCGTACAGATCAAGATACTATTTCTAGCTATACATTGCAAGTACTGTCATAGAATAAATAATAAATGAGTTTCATTCAATCAAGAGCTTGGAATAAGTTCATGTTCGCAAAGCCATCAAGAAAGCAAGATAATGATGTAGGGTGGATGCCCCTCAGTCTGGCCCCCACCCAAAAGTCGGCACTGCTTTTTATTGGTAGGTATTAATATTAGTGTTTTGTATAATATATCTTTCATTTATTTAGCATTAAAACATTTAAGAAAGGTTGTGTGCAAATGCGAAATACCATATAAAAAAGAAACATCCAATTCTATGTACAACGGGCGATAAAAAAAGTTACAGAAAATCAAAATACCTACGCAATTTCGTTTAGGTACTTGGATGACATATTATGTTTTTAAATTTATTTTGATTTAACAATCAAACCGGTTTTGATATAATTTCTAAACAATTTGAAAGTAATTGAAGGAGCACATTGACCTCAATATTTGTCAATATATTTTGTAAGACTGTGTATATTTCGTTGGTGATCCAATAAATAAAAGCATATACCTACATAATTTAAAATAATAAAGAGTGTCAGTCATTTATCAAATGATTTCAATACATATTTTTTCCAATTATTTTGATTTAACAATCAAACTATTGATCCTATTTTGATAAAATTTCTATATCCGTTCAAAGAAAAATATTTTTCCAAATCGATTGATAAAGTATGTTGAGGTAAAAGTTGTTTAAAAAATACAAATGATTTGATATCCTCTTCTTTGAAAATCGATTGAAAAGCTTACTTATTTACAAGTATCGCTGTCACTTGAACATGTAATAAATTCGCTACTAAAGATCATCAGAACCATTCTCAATTCAATTTTTTTTTTTTCGTTTTTATAATAGTTAAAATCATTTAAAATAAATGTTAAGACAAAAATCATGACACGAATCTCAACCAGTAAGTCAACGAATTTCCGAATTTAGCATAACCGATTATTGGAGCATCTACCCTACCATTCGTACGATAAAGCTCTATTTGATTGCCAAGTTCAACTGCAAAGGCATTCCACGAGTGTTGTTGATCATACGTTTTGGTGTATGATCCAGTGAAGCAAATTACACCGTTGTTGACCGTCAAGAAAGAGAACATTTTTAAAATGAATTTTAAATGTGTGCTTATATGTTTGATGATATTGTCTGCTGAAGGTAAGTTTGGCAATTATTTAGTAGCAGATTAGACTAGGCCGATTAGTTTATTTAGACTTTCGTACACGTGTCAAGTGGTAAGCTCGGCACCCAGGCCGCTTTATTTTTCCCGCTGACAATACGGCTCCGAAGCGGCGGGTTCGATTCCCAGCATGTATAACATTTTTAGTGATAAGTATAGGTAGTTTAATAAATTTATATGCCTACTAGGTACCTAGTCCACCTATAGTATATGTTTAACCTAGTTTTCGCTCTCACGTGAATAACTGGAAGTACCTTGGGCAGGAAAGGCAGGGTTAGTTAGTTTTACTACTACTAACATAGCTATATGATTGGGTTCCTACTTTTTTTTTTTCTCTTCCCTTGGCTCCACACGGCTTGTGTATTGTGGTTCTTACTTGAGAAAATTGTATTTTCCATTCCATTTCAGTGAAGTGTCAATTCTACTTCGCGAAGATCATACAGGGAACTGGGACGAGGATAGATCGGTATCCCATCGTAGCTCAATTGTTGCTGGACGCATGGGGGAACCAGCAGTATACTCAGCACTGCGCAGGCGTCATCCTGACGGCGCGACACATTATATCCACTGCGCATTGCTTCCAGTACAACACGAACACTGGCATGAAGTAAGTTTTAGTTTATATGAGACCCATTCTTGCGACCCATCTTATCCTCTGCTCATTGCTTCCAACACGAATACTAGCGAGTTGTAGTTAATAGGAGACCTATTCTGACAACGCGACACATCATATTTCCAGTGCAATGCGAATACTGGCGTGAAATAAGTCGTGGTTTATATAGCTGTTGTCAGAAGGTTGTCTGTAAGAGATCGCTTTATAGCGATAAGACCGCCCAAAAATATTTTTGCCTTCCGTAATTTGTCATAGGTAGTCCATGTATTTATTGAAATAGGAACCCTAATACAAGATTCACTGTTTACGACACCCGCAGTTATAGGATGTCATCGTATGTTTAAATTATATTTAATAGTAGGTACTGCTTTAAATTTATTAATTACTACTATATAACATTAGATATCTAATTTGCTATACCTAGTTATACATTATACAACATAAGTGGATAAGTAGGTACTCATTTTATTGCAAATTTATTTACAGCTATGCTCTACCGAGATATTGGAAGGTCCGTGTTGGTTCCACGTACCGCACTCGCGGGGGTTCCATATACAATTTGAAGACAATCGTCCACCACCCTGAATTCGATAAGAACTACTACAAAAACGATATCGCGGTCCTGGTGCTTGAGAAGCGGCTGTACCTGAACGCCAACGTGAAACAGGGGACATTGGTAAAGCAAGGAGTGGAGGTGAACCCTAATTCACTCTGTGCTATCGTAGGATGGGGAGTCAGAGAGGTAAGAGATGCTTTATTGAAGCTATCTTATGCATCAGTTAATTATTTGTATTGTGACGTAGAGAATCCTTAGACGCGAGCGTTTTGGTCCATGGGGCCAATTTTTACTTCTCATGCAGTAAATGTAACTCGCCTTGTCAGCCACGAGAAATAGTGCCCAAGTTTTTTATTCAACGCCGTTTGAATTTTGACGAATTTTGACAATGTGTCCTGGCAGCCCGTATATGGGATAGTATTTTTAGCCATTTCGTGGCACTATCGGCTAGAATTTTTTTTGTTTTACAGGTTGATGGAGTACAACCAGACCAGCTTCAACAAGCCAATGTTTTGACGATAGACCAAAACATATGCAAGCAACGCTATAATACAATCGGAGGCGAAATAACAGATTCTATGCTGTGCGCCGGCATGCTAGACAGCGGCAGACCTGACGGTTGCTTCGGGGATTCTGGAGGACCCCTCATCTATAAAGGCCTTGTAGCTGGCCTGGTATCATTCGGATACTCATGCGGGCATCCCTATTACCCTGGTGTCTATACAAAAATATCGCATTTTACTGATTGGATTGTAAATACAATTAGTTCGCACAAATAAATGTATATTAACCCAAATAAATGGTTTCATTTCAAGAAGAGTACTTTTTTAGTCTCTCACAGCAGTCTGTGAGAGATTAAAAAAGGACCAGTGTCCTGGCAAGGAATTCGATTGGGTAAAAAGATTAGCCCCTTAGTATTTTTTGAGCAGGCAATATTCAGGTCATGTCGTTGTCAGTCAGTCAACTTCAACTATCAGACAATCACATCACTGTCACAAAAATCAATGCAATAACAAGAATTTTCGTAATTGAAACATTGTTTTCCGTTGAAAATTTACCTGTATCTCCTTTTTCTGTAAATTATTTAGCCGAATATTCTTTAGAATGGGCAAAAAAGGTGTTGTGGCATTTGTTCAAGACTTTTATTACGATCCGTTCAAGTGGTGAGTAAACCTAACCTAAACGTGAAAATGTGACGACTGCCTTCAATTTTCAAATTTCCAAAGACGTACATACCATTAGTACAAAGTATAGAAATAGCCTTATTAGTTATTTTTTAGGCTTCTACATTTCGGGAGTTACAATTTTGCTTTTATGTGTCATTAATACATTACAGTCAAGTGCTTAGTATTGATTTAAATTATATAGTGTATCCTATATGATCACTTAGCTTTTCTGTGGCGTAAGATACAAAAGTATCCCAGACCACCGATTCCATAATCAATCTATCATTAACATTAAAAACGTTACATGAGATCTTTCAAGTAAATTATTCTAGAGCTACTTTATGTAGATACTGTAGTAGTTCATGCCTACTCCTATTGTATTTAAAACACATGTCAGTATCCTCACTATATTTTGAAAAGGAAAAATACAAATTGTCCAAGAGAAATCTCTTTGGAAATGGTCAAGATACAATTGGATTTAATTCTTTATTTCAATATTGGGCGACCAATCTATACATGGGTTTTTTTGTAAATTGTCGCATTTTTAACAAAAAATACAATTAAATAAACCTAAAACCCTATCTATACACAAAATTTTATTCAATTGAGCTATTTCCAGGATATGCAAAATAAAGAATAATATAATATAGAAGAATTAGTTGTTATATTTCTAAGTACTGTGAAAAGATGAATGACCATAACTAACTTAAGTGCAATATTATAATATTTTAATATTAAAGTTAATTATAAAAAAAATCTAATAGAGCAGTAGATGATAATAATATATTAACAAAATTAATGAATGTTTGTTTTACAACTAAAAACGATGAGTAAAATACATTGTATTGGTTTACCACACTAAGATATTCATTTCATCTTAATTCAACTTCAATGAAATATTTTTTTTTTTAACTTTCAAGTTATAGTCAAAAGTGGATAATCTTTGTATTGTTTGATTTTCTAAAAAATACCTGGAAAAATATATTGTGTTATATAAATTAGAAAAAGAAAAATACCTATACAGAAAAAAAACATGTCACAAAAATTAAATAACAAGCAACAAACCCTTCAGGATTATTTCCCCACATAGTCATATTGCCTGTTCAAACGCTAACGGGCTCCATCAATAATATATAAATTGAGTATTTAATTATCCATATGAAGCTGGAATATGTAGGTATGATAAACATAGAATTGTCCAATACAATTAACAACATTAATTGTTAAAACAACATAATCATTAAATAGACACTAATCTCTCTTAGAAACCAGCATCACAAACTTTGGTTATCAGCTATTTCAACAATAATATAAATTAAAATGATGTAACTACAAGATTTAATATGGATCAAATGAGAAGTTATGAAAAGGAATAAATTAGAACGGAAATTGTTTTGTACAAGTTCAATATATCATAATATGTGTGTATAAGTGGTAATCTAAACGTTAGGTCTTAGATTACTTTTGCCACAATAATAACAATTAAATATTGGTGTTGATTCTATTGGCAGTATGTTGTATTATAGTTTGACTAGACTAAAACAGATCATCACAGCTCGTAAAAACTATTGGTGTGCCTTGTTCACCATATGGAACAAAATGAGATAGATTCAATAACATAGCGATAAAATTCAGTCTTTTAATTTAGCTTGACATTAATAGAATTGGCATCATTTTCATATTCTTACTATATAAAACTAATAATAAATAAATATTCATGGATATTTTACACAGCGCCACCTAGCCCCGACCTATGCATAGCTTATACTAAGGGAACCATATTGCTGATAAGATTTCCTTAGTATATACTAGCTGACCCGGCCACGCGTTGCTGTGGCTAACGTTTTTGTCATATGATAATATTGCGATCATAAATCGATAGGTGAGCTATCCTATCTTTCAAGTTGGATCAAACTGTACACGGTGTACAAATTTGATTAAAATCGGTTAACTAGTTTAGGAGTCCATCGCGGACAAACATCGTGACACGTAATTTATATATATTAAGATTATACATAATATAGTAACACCCAAACACAGAACAAGCATCAATCCGCATACAAATGTTTGTCGTGGATGGGAATCAAACCTACAACTTATTTATAATAACTATAAATTTTGACATCACATTTGACTAAAACAAAGTAGGTGGTAGCCCGGGAACGGGCCTCACGGCAACGTGCGAGAGGATTTCTGATGAAGTTCCTTTTGGAGAGCCCAGAAATCTTCGAATGCGCAGAGGTCGGCCACCGTAGGGGTTTAGTTTGGGTAAAAGTCCCACATAACTCTGTTCCCCCAGGGCATTCCCCTTCGTTAACAAAAAAAAAACCCTTTGAAGCGTGGGACCGACTGTGATGAACATATGTTCTCAGGTCTTGAGTGTATTGTGTTTCTGTGTTCATCCATGCCACCTGCAACACAAGAATCCTAGTGCACTAATATGAGTGTATAAACGTAATAGTATAATAATAAGTAATTTGAATAACCATAGGTACATATCCGAATCCAGTCGCGCTATCATAATATACTGTCTGGCTATTTACAAAACACATACTTCCCACTCACTGTATAAACTCAAACCGCTGATCTGATAAGAGTTATTTTTTTTACAGGTCACTCGTCAAGAGCGTTGGTTTTTTCGTAGTCGGCGTCGCGATCGCTAGCGAATGCACGGGCCTTGAAATTATGCCAGCGTTGCCACAATAAAAAAATAAAATTAAGTTTTAAAAATGTTAAATTATTTATTGTTATTTTTCTTCGCTGCGGCGGTGTGCGATGAAAGGAAACCTAATTTTGTTGTGATAATAACTGATGATCAAGACGCTGTTTTGGATGGGATGGTAGGTTCCATTGTTGTGATACAATGATGAATAAAGATGTGTAGTGAAACTGCGGTTGTTTTATTTATTTCAGAGACCGATGACAAATGTGCTTCGTTTCATTGGGAATGAAGGAGTTACTTTCACTAACTCAGTAAGTATAGTGTCTTTTAATATACATGTGTAATGTGCTTTGAATAGTAAATACATATTCATAGACATTTAACACGGCGCATCGAAATAAGCATACTTGTATTATTGGAACCAGGTCACTGATAGAATACTTGTTTATTGACGGCTCCGTGGCTTAGATAGTAGCCCTGCCTTCGAAGCGAGGGGTCCCGGGTTCGATTCCCGGCCGGGGCACTGTGCGGCGAGCATGAATTTTTTTTTCGGATTTGGGCTTTTTGTCCATGCTTTCTGCGACACAGGGAATCCTAGTGCAGGGATATGAGTGTGTAAACGGTTATTTATTATTACTTACTTTTCAACCATCTTCCGGAATAGATTATCAATTCGTTTATTTATATATAAATTATAATATTTCTTACCTTGGTACACCATCGTTTATCAATCGATTTGGAAAACTATTTGAAAGGATTGCTTTCAGATTGGTCCCATAGAAACTAGTTTGGTTGTTAAATCAAAATAACTCGAAGAAATATGTCATCCAAGTAACTTTTCCTGTAACTTCCTGTAACTTTTCTACGCCCGTTGTTTCTTTTTTTTAAATAGAACGGTTGATTGAATAATAAGGGATGAAAGTATTGAAATCGGTTTTTTTAAATCATTCACTTGTGTTTTGTAAAAACACATTAACATCAAGACACAGAACAGACATTAACGTTTGTCTTGGGTGGGAATCGAATTCACGACCTACAGTGCAGAAGGTAGGCCTATCTAAGTAGTAGTACTCACTGAGCTATTCAATTAATGAAACATGACCAACGTTTCAGTTTCTTTGTTGTTTTAAGTTTCTCCAAGCTATAATACAGCTATGAATGATATACTTCGCGAGAGATAGATTTTTAGATTTTGTTAATTTTTCAAGAACCGCTTCATCGATTTTGGTAAGATTTAAATGGGACCACATGGGAACTATACCTTTTGAAAGAAAAAAAGAATTTTCCTAATCGGTTCAGGTTTCGTCGAGTAAAACTTGTGTACCGGTTCGGAAAAACCGGTCAAATAAAAATGAATCATTTGATAAAGTGGCTATGAAGGTCGCGTTTCTCATCTGCTTGTTAATTCACCTGCACCAGTCCCATTCAATCCGCACGCAGCCATTTGAGTGTACCTACTGTTTTAACGACAGAATTGATATACATACTGAGAAAATGATTTCACAATATCAATAAACGTTTCATATTAAAACAATATATAATATAATATCAATACCACGGGTAAACAATAGCACGTATTGATCCATAGAATATTATGAAAATAGAAGTGCCTTTTATTCTTCTATACTAAAAATGAATTACCTACATAACTCACTGAAAATTCTACATGGTTTGAAATTTAGATAAATGGTTAGCATCTAAAGTATTTTACAAATAGCATGAATTCTTGAATGATAAATGTTTTATACCAACCTACTAATTGTTATTATATTGTTGTTTTACTTTATTTCTATGTAAGAATAAGATATTAAATATTATGTATTCTTTTTCTTTTTACTATTGTTATATTTTATCGTACCAATCAAACTTTTTTTTTTCAACTTTACTTACTGACAGATTTCTTGTCTCGATTAACAATTCGACAATCAGCTGTTCAACGACGTAGTTCCAAAAACAGAGTTCCCATAGAACAATACACATTCTGTTTTTTCCCTATTTCCGTGATAATACAAGTACCTAATTTTTTCGAAAATTTTGACAATATGGAACACAATGAAATAGAAATCAGCCAAATCGGTCGATCCATTTTTGAGTTTTTTGCGAGACACGGCAATCGATTTTAATATAATAGCGTTTGCCCGCGGCTTCGGTCGCGATAATGTAGATTTTTCTCAATCAATTTATTACTGGATGACAGACAAACAAACTCACATTCGCAATGTGATATTAATACAAAGTTAGGATATGTAGTGATAGAGAGTTTGTTCATAGTTGGCCAAGTAATCAAAGGTACAATTTAAAATTATTCAGACGGTTCCGTGCCATAGGTGGTAGTAGCCCTGCCTTAGAAGCGAAGGGTCTCGGGTTCGATTCCCGGTCGGGACACAGTGTGCTGACCATGCAGTTTTTAACGAGTCCTGGGTGTTGCCTTATGTTCATGTGTTTGTCCATGCCATCTGCGACATAGGGTATCCTAGTGCAGGGATGTGAGTTGTTAATGTAGGTATTTGACAAAGGAAATAAAAATTTCCTTTGTCAAATACCTACATTAACAATTTAAATCAGCATTTTAGTAATTTCAGGTGTCATGTTTTGGTAGTATCTGGTTACACATGCCTGTTTTAGTAAGGGAAATGTGGTTTTGAATGCTGTATCTTTCGGCCTCGTTCAAGCTACACTCGACTTATAAATACCTATGTGGTACAACTTCGAAAACATCACATTAATTAGTTTGCTGATGGTGATTACATAAATATTTTTTTATTTAACGGGACGAGCCGACGGCCCACTCGTGTTAAGCGGTTACCGCCGTCCTTCGCATCGTGTTGCGCCCGTCACTGAGACGAGGATGTCAAGTGCCTGTAATTTCACCTAACTTGCAATCCAACCCCATATAAGTTTAGTGGTAAAACAAACTAGGCAAAGCTACCCCAATTTAAGCAAAGCTTGCACTTAAGGCATATAAAAAAAACATTCAATCTTTTAGTACACCACGTCACCGATTTGCTGCCCCAGTCGCGCCAGTTTCCTGACCGGCCAGTACGTTCACAACCACAGTACGAAGAACAACAGTCTCGCTGGGGGGTGCTACAGTAACAAGTGGAGGGGGACCCACGAAGACCACACGTTCGCGACTGTACTCAAAGACGCGGGGTACAGCACTTTTTATGCTGGAAAGTATCTGAATCAGGTGAGTGGAAAATCGATGCAATCCGAATATATCGAAATAAATGTACGTCTGTTTGAAATATCATCGAATATTTTGGCAGCCAGATAGGAAACTTTAGTCAATCGACAGAGAAAGAGATATAACAAAAAGTATTCAGTTCAAGGCAAGGCAAGTTCAAGAGCGTTGACTTGAACTTGCCTCTTGAAACAGGCGAAGCACGATCCTAACGTTAAGTATTAACTCATTTTAGTGGAGTATTTACTGGTGTACATTACCCCTTTTACAGATTACCTAAACATGTACCACCGGAAAGTTTGAATCTATAAATTATTTTCAGTATGGAGTGAAAGATGCAGGCGGTCCGAGTAGGGTGCCTCCTGGCTGGACAGAATGGCATGGCCTGGTTGGAAACTCTGTATATTATGACTACACGATATCCAATAATGGAGTACCTACACATTCCACCGATGAGTATCTCACTGACGTCATCGTAAGTCACCAATACAGCATCTTTTTTCTTGTTGTATGGCTTCGATTGGGTTAGCCAATTTGGGGGGTCCAGTGGCTCGCGTCCGTTGCTCTGTACCCTTTTTTTCCGTACATGTACCTGGGTAGGTGCTAAAGGAGCAACCAAAAGTAGCAGTAGAGCTTGTGCCAAGATCGTAAGGAGAGGTACTGCCAGCACACCTGGAATCTGCCGCTAAGCGGTAGTGCTCGCATTATTGTGTTCCGGTGGAAAGATGTGGGTGCCGGTGAAATCTTATGCTGAGTCGCATTACTGTTGTCATGGGCGGCGGTCGCCAATGTCACATTCATTGTAAGACTTGTATACGATGGATACGGTAATCGGTGATAAGAAATTCTAGTAAGCTAAGCGTTGTTTGCCTTCTTGAACAACTGTGCAACTAAGCAAATCTTATTACATATTGTACTTTAAACGAGCAATTCTTGTACATATATTTATTTCGCGTATCACGGAAACGGCTCTTAAGTCATCCAAATAAATTTTGTATTTATTATAGTGTTTTGCTGTTTAAGGTTACGCATTTATTATTACAAAAATCGTCAATTGTTACAATATATACTACTTTTTTTTTAATTTTTTTTTTTTAATTGCTCGTTCAAAGTAATGATCCTTCTTTCAGAGAGACATGGCGATCAGTTACATAGAGAACCAGACTGAGTCTAAGCCCTTCTTGATGGTGTTAGCGCCGCCGGCTCCGCACCAACCTTTCATACCCGCGAAGCGACATCAAGGGAAATTCGCAAACGTCACCGCGATCAGGCATCCCAATTTCAACATTGCAACCAATGTAAGTCAATATTTCGGTCAAATTCGATATAGAAATTGAATTTCCGAGGGGTTTCCTGTCTCCGAGGGGATTCTTGCCTGTTTCTTCCCCTCGGGTTGGTCGGTTAGGTTTGGAACAGACGTAAACTTAATAAAATAAGATTAGCTTAAACATAAAACTGACTGTAATTTGACATATCTGTGTGCATGTAACGTGCGTAAAGAGCTCCTGTGACACGTTATATGCTCACGAATATGTTTACTTCTGTGTGTAAAATTTGAGGTGTCCAAACGATACTTGAGATCTAAAGGAATAAATGAGTTTGAGTTTGAATGGCTCCTTGGCTTAGTGGTAGTAGCCCTGCCTTCGAAGCAAGTAACGGGTTCAATTTCCGGCCGTTGCACACTTTGTGTGGTGAGTATAAGTTTGGTCTTGGGTGGTTTGTCCATGCCATCTGCGACACAGGGAATCCTAGTGCAGAGGTACGAGTGTGTAAATTTGTTACGTTTAATGAACATTTTCATCCGTATCAGCCTCCTATATTCCCACTGCCGGGACCGGCCTTCTACATAAGAGAGTGAAGTATAGTCCAAGGATTATAAGATGTCAAATGTATTCCAATTTTTGGTTTTAGGACATGCAAGTTTTCTTACGATGTTTTCCTTCACCGTTTCGTGTCACCGAACGTGGTGTTGCGTACATACATTTTTCAAGTGAAAAACTCAAATACTTCAATGCTTTCATCCACTATATTTGCCCTTAGGCATGCGTAGATGCTCAGATCTTTTTTTTGCGATTTATACATCGTTCACTTGTCTCCTTACAGGACAAACATTGGCTCCTCAGAATGCCCCCCTCCCCCCTCCCAGAGCCAACACTCCCCCGCCTAGACGAGGTGTTTCGATCGCGTTGGGAGACTTTGTTGTCTGTGGACGAGATGGTGGCCGACGTGGTCGAGGCTCTGGAGACTGCTGCATTAATGCATAACACATACTTCATTTATACCTCGGATAATGGATATCATATTGGTAAGTGTTGTCATATTGTAAAACTTCAAAAAGGGGGATTTTATTTATGGAATAGGATTTAATATGGTATAGGCAAAGCAGACGGGCCTCCTGATGGAAAGCGGTCACCGTCGCCCATAGACATCTGCAACACCAGAGGCAATGATGCCTTTCATTTCAACGTTTTTGTTTTGTTGTTTGTTTGTTACGCAATTTCTTCGCCAGTTGTAGACTGATTTGGATGATTGTTTTTTGTAATTTGATAGAGTGTACCTCCGCGGTGCTCACATTTTTTTTGAAAAGCTTTAGATATTTGAAATGTCATGAAAAAAATATTGAAAAGATGACCAAAATCCGGACTGCATGAAAAATTCCAAATTACATTTAAAAGGCAATTTTATTTATTTGTATAGATGTATGTATGTTTTATTAATATTTCAGGACAATTTGCTCAAGTATACGACAAGCGCCAACCTTACGAAACCGACATCAAAGTACCTTTAATAATAAAAGGCCCAAATGTGCCCAAAAATATGACCAATCCAACTCCAGTACTAAACATAGACCTGGCCCCGACGATCATACAGCTGGCCGGTTTGCAAGTACCTAAGAAAATGGATGGGAAACCAATTGATATCCACAATGGTACTTTGGCTGAGAGAAATATGCTGATCGAGTATTATGGAGAGGGCAGTGATCTTACAGTTGACGCGGCATGCCCTTGGAAGTATGATAGCGGCCGTTTGTCTGTAAGTAATCATATTTTCTTTGTTTCACTCAAAAATACTTATTGTTCTTTCGTGTCAGCAAGTGGCTAAGTTGTAGACATAGATATTCATTTATTTGATGTTTTACACATATATATACAATACAATAAAAAGAAAAAAAAAAAAAGTTTTTTTTTTACCTATAACTAGTAATCATCAGATTGAAAAAAAACCCCTTCAGATCATCTTAACATGGATTTCAGCAAAGTAACGCCTGCATCCATCAATTATTTATATCAATCGCCATTTTTTTCCAGGAATGCTATCCTCAATACGATTGCAAATGCCAAGACTCGAGGAACAACACATACGCGTGTCTGAGGCACTTCGCTAACAGAATCAACAGGAAATACTGCCTGTTTGCTGATGATGAGGTAAATATAAATACTATGGACTTTTCACAGAGCGCCACCTAGCACCAAACTGATAGGTACTACCTACAATTCTTTTTTTGTAAATACATACATGTATAAAGATTTTCAGAATTCTTAATTTCATCCATTAAATTCGTGCTTTCTTACTATCAAATAATACTATTAATTTCATCTGTCTAATCTATTAATCTTCTCAATCAAACCATAGTTTTCAAATCACTGCATACTCCTTAGGAGTACCCGTAGGGAATTAAAAGGTACACTTAAGGACGCGAGCAACTAGACCCCCCAAGTTAATCCCATCATTCAATTTCAGAACTTTGCAGAGATGTACATTCTATCCGACGACCCGTACGAACTTCACAACGCAATAGACTCTGTGCTCCCAGCTGTCAAACACTGGTACAAAGTGATGTTGGTTCAAATGCTGTCATGCGGCGGTGACAACTGCAACCACCCCCTAGGGGAGCCCGAACAAGGGAACGGAAACGAAAAGAGATATAAGAGATTTAAGAAGAAGAAATGTCCGTTTTTGTAGACTATTACTTAGTGTTAGTTAAAATTGGAACTTTGTATTGTTAGCAGTAAAAGTGTATATCTCAAACACTCCACCGATAAAAATAACAGGCCAAGTGCGAGTCGGAGGCACACCGAGGGTTCCGTACAAACTTGTTAGACTAAAACACTTGTACGTTTTAGATTTTTTCACGTATTTTTTTGTCATTTGCAATTTGAGGTTTGATGTTGCTTTACTTGTGCTATAAGTATTGCATTGTCATGTTTCATCAACGGAAAGTACCTTATAGGTTTTATTTCCGTGCTACTCGTAGTGTCACAATATGCTGCATTAACGGTCGTATCTTATGATTGCGTTGATTTAAAATTAGATGTTTTTCATAGCTCCCAAGAGATTGCAAGAGAATTATTCCCATATATATATTAATTTCAACATACCTCCACGCGTTCCTCAGAAAAAGAACCGTGACAAACAGACGGACAATGGGACAATGAAGTGAACTTAAGGGTTCCTTTTTTGAGATACGGAACCCAAACAGTAATATCCGTTTCGACTAATTAATGAATGTTGTTTTATTATAACAATGTATTTTTAATGTTTCCCATTCTACCGATGGATAAATGAGATTTTTCATAGTCTAAATAAGTGAAATACTATGTTATGTTTGAATCTATATCAATAAAGTGTATTTAGCAGTAGTATTCTTCGTTTTAAACTGTATGGCACTTTCCGTATTCATTACGGTGCGAGAGCCGTTTTTTCACCAAGTGAAACTTGTTCGAAAAGATCAAAGTAGCAGTAGAACTTGCGCCAAGTTCGTCCTGAGTAGTATTGCCACGCTTGGTCATTCGCCGCCAAGCGGTGCACTCGGATTGCTGTGCTCCGGTGGAAGGGTGTGGGTGCCGATGAAATTAGGCACTTGATGCGTAACGTCTCCGTCCCAGGGTGCAACTCGTTTGTGCGGCGGTACAAAATTAAAATTCCAAATATATTATTGCTTTAAAGGAGTTTACTACAAAATCTTTATAAATATTATATCCTAGTAGTATAACAATATCAAAAATTACATCACAGGCAGTGGCAGCTTAATCGGTAACTTTTTATATAAATAATATCTGAAACAAAACAAAACATTAAACAAAACTTTTGTTGTTCTTAAGTTGTTCTTTGGCATTCAAAAACAACTTTAGATTACGTTCGAGTTAGCGAGATATTTACTATGATTTGTGAGTTTCGACTCTCGATATTTCGATGTAGTTTCATGTATGTCCTGGGTAAACAGATTATATATCTATTGATTTACCAGGGACGCATCGAAATAACAATGTAAATATAACAATAACTAACTGCATCGAAATAACAACGTAATTAAAAAATATCATATTTTTAATGTTTAAGTGAAATAGAGCTTTCAAAATCGATTGTAGCTTAGTTTCTTGGTATAATGGTTAATCCATATATCAAGTACAATACGGGATGTACTCTGGCATAGTTCCCCAATGCACAATACGGAGTGATTTGCGCATAATTCCCCAATTCTCTATACGGGATTGTGCTTGATATTGTACTCTGCATAGTTCTCCAATGCACAATATGGGGTGTATTGTGCATAGTTTCCCAATGCACCATACGGGATGTATTGTAAATTAGGGATGTCCCCGAATTTGCTTTAACTGAATTGAAAAAATCTTCTCACATCGGGCGCAGAGCCCTCTAGCGGGAACAATCTTCGCTCTCGCTTGGCAAGAGACTTGTCTACTAACCATAAAATAGAGATCAGGTAACGGCTGAGGACTGGCGGTGCTGTATGCTGAAGAAGTCGGTGAGCCGACTCTGGGCTTGAACCTCTTCTTTGTACACCAACGGGCACGGGAAATACTTCTGGAAACCAATTATTATTCCAGTAAATATTTTTTAATTCAACGGATATAAAAAGTTTCGACTGTTTTGACTTTGCCCAGGGGTACGGGCGAGAAGAGCAGATACTCTCGCTTATTGACAGTAGACCTGTGTCTCTGTATTAGGAACAATAGAGGCTATTGTTCTGATGAATTATGACACGGTACTATAGCTCATTCGCTCTCGCTTGTCAACAGTAAGTCTTGCATAGCAAAATTATGAGAATGGGTTATTTTTCTACAAACTAGAACCGATTTTGAATTTTTTTTTTTTTTTTAGTTTGATAGTACTTATATGATTTCTTATCGGTCCCATAAAAAATATTAAAGTCGGTTAAATAGTTAAGTTAATCAAAATAACGAAATTACGTATTTTGCTCTCTTGTGATTTTTTTTCTTCGCCCCTTGTATACCGATTTGGATGATTTTTTTTGTAAAATGGTAGCGTGTACCCCCTAAGGGCGAGAAATAAGGGATGAAAGTATTGTTTTTTTCGATTAATTATGTTCATAAATAATGACCTGAACAGCCTTCACCCCTCCAGAGATGTCGACAGTGGGCACGACTTGCTTCGGCTTCAGAAACTTCACAAATCGTATCAGCTCCGAGAAACTGGAATGTTCGCTGTATGGTATACCTGGCGAACAGACGTAAACTTAACAAATAAAATAAGCTTAAACATGAAAACTGTAATTTGACATATCTGTGTGCATGTAATGTGCCTGGGGAGTTCCTGTGAAACGTTATATGCCCACGAATATGTGTACATGCATGTGTAAAGTTTTACGTGTCCAAATGATATTTGAGATCTAAAGGAATGAATGAGTTTAACTTTGACTTTGAGCAAAATCATACTTTAATACTCTTAAATTATAGCTAAGAAACATCTCAATTACGTCGGCTTTCAACAGAAAATATCCGTATCCGATTGGTTATTTATTTATATCTTGTTCTGTTTTTTGTTTTTTAATTTTGAATTCTTATTTATTGATATGATTATGATGTGTAATGTATTATTTATATTTTAATTTTGTGGTAGTACAGGAATTGTATAGTACTAATTTTGTCTTTTTATTAATATTAATTTATATTGAATTGAATTGAATTGTATTTTTGACCTGTAACCACATTTTTGTTATCAATAAATGGAACTATGAACTATCAAAATCCGTCCATTCGTTCGTAAGCTAAGATGCAGACGTTAAATTTCTAACACCATCTCCTTACTACGGAGTTAAAAGCAAGAAGCATGCACTCATCACCATGCTTTCAACCCCCGCGTTCGGTTTCCAAATCAGGCAGGAATTCAGATTCGGAAACCATTCGGAAACCTGAATGGTTTCCAAATCTGAATTCCTGCCTTGCTCCACATAGAAAATGTTCAACAAAGATCACAAAAAAAAAAGTTTTCTTAAAAAAAAACCGGCATTCGTTTCTGCTGTCTATATATTCGTATAATATTATAAAGCTGCAGAGTTTGTTTGTTTGAACGCACTAATCTCTGGAACTACTGGTCCGATTTATATGATTCTTTCAGTGTTGGGTAGTCCATTTATCGAGGAAGGCTATGTTTTTTTTTTCTAAATTAGGGATCCGTAAGTAAATTGCTATTTTGTAACACAAGGTGTAAAATCGAAAACCTATTTTTGCGTGCGCTGCAAAAAGTATTGACAATAGAACAAAATGATGTACTACGGGTTTGTAGATCCCATTAAGACCTACAAAAAAGTCCGCGAGAACATATATCTAGCTATCATGGTTTAATCACAATAACCGATTTTGTGTATCAAATTTGTACACCGTGTGCAGTTTGATCCAACTTGAAAGATAGGATAGCTCACATCTCAATTTATGATCGCAATATTATTTTATTGCATATTATAATATCGTAGGACAAAAACGTTAGCCACAGCAACGCGTGGCCCGGTCAGCATTCGTATAAAATTCCTAATACAAAGGGGGTATTAGGAATTTTATAGGAGGGGGTTTGGGTTCTCACCGTGGATAGTGACGCCGTCTTTCTCTACGCCAGTAGTCTTGCCGTTCTCCCATCCACTAGGTTTGAATGCCACTACCTCGCTAAACGCCGGTTGCAGACTATCCAGGTAACTTCGTAACTTCTGAAAACGGGAGGAATTAAAGAAAGAAAGAAAAAATGATTTATTAACTGAACTTAAATTAGAACTAAACTAGTTTTACAGAAAAAAAAAGATACAATAATACAATAGTCACATTTCAGTGGATAGTTGATATATATAGCCCTTCTGCATTGGTTGTGGGTGTGAATTAATTCTTAACTCTTTGTTCTTGGTCTCGAATTGAATATGAATGAATGCATATTTAGTACCATTAAGTTGAATGACTTAGGGTGAGTCCTGATTGTCTTCCTTTCTATAGGTAACACACGCTCCTTCTCTGGGCACGCCCAAAACAAACGAAGTCCACAAACTAACTTGTACTAACTTTTACTTTTACTTTTACTAACTTTATAGTTAGTAAAACAAACACAATTATGTTTTACTAACTATAAAGTTACTAAAAGTTAGTATGCTCCTCGCATACTTACTCTACAGTTAGTAAAACATGCTCCTCTGGTCACGCCCAAAATAAACGAAGCAAAGTAGAAAACAGCTAACAAAATATTTATTAACCTCGTGTGTAAGATCCCTCATAGGCACAACGTGTAGCTGGCAGGATTGGGGTGGGTCCCGACTGCGAGCCTTCCCTTCTACAGTTAGTAAAACACGCTCCTTCTCTGGACACGCCCAAACGGAACATCCGACGCGCCGAGACATACCTAGGAAAAACTTCTCTTTGCCTGAAAGAGAAAAAAATATTACTTGTAACCTGTAGCAGTTATTCTGTGAAATTAGACATGAAATATAGGGCAATAAAAATATAAACGAAAATAAATAACTAAAATTAAACTTAAGAATATTAGCATATAGTAATCAACATTATTCCTCCTTTGATTTATTTTAAGCATTTGTTAAAATTACCGTTGTAATTGTACCGTTGTAAAATTAAGTGTAAAACAAAATTGTGTAAATTTACATATTCTGCAAATCGTTATAAATAAAAATATAAATGACATAAAATCTCTTAAGTTCATTCGTGAGAGCAATTCGTAATCTCCCGAGAAAAGGGGGCATAAAAAAATGATTTCACAGTAAACCAATTTTCAATATTGCAGTCCTCAGCATGTAGATAATGTTTAAACAGTGAAAAATATGCTGGCTCTTACTTTGAATCTTCGATTCATTTTATCGTTGACAGTTTCTTAACTGAATATAAACGAGCTAGCTATGCTATATGCAAATGAACGCTAGTACATTTTGGGCCTAACGCATTGTTTTAGTGGTCTAAAACTATGTTCGCATTATTGCCTTTCCTTTGAAATCGGTTTGGGGTACATCGGTTGGATGGTTTTAAAGTCTATAACGGACATTTAGAAAAAAAATTGTTTTATATTATATATTATATGTATGTGTTGTGCCGACTCTGAATATGAGTGATGGCTCCGTAGCTTAGTTGCTAGTGGCCCTGCCTTCTCAAGCGGGGGGTGCCGGGTTCGATTCCTGCCCAGGGTAAACTGTACGTGAGCATAAATTTCTTCACAGGAATCAGTTTGCTCGGGTGTAAGCGTTCGTTAAACCATTTTTTCTTGGTACACGCCAAGAACGCAAACAAAATAGGTACTTACCGATTGTATATGTACCACATACAATAAGCACAGAAGTAAACTTTTTGTCAGATTTCTCGAGCGCCATTTTCTTCTGCCGAAGTATATGGAGGGCCATTTCTAGACTTTGGTCTTGCGTTGGGAAGTCGTAGCGCGGGTTACAATACCTGGGTAACAAATACATAAATATTCATGGATATTTCATACAGTGCAATCTAGCCCTAAACCTTTATACCAAACCCTTATCATACTGTACTGTACTATGCAAGATCCTACTTCTTTTGGTCAAATAAATTTATTCTTATTCTTAATATAGCATTTATTTGCATGATTTAGAATTTTACAATTAGCTGTCAAGTCAAAGTCGAAAGTCAATGTGAAAAATCATTATATCCGTTGAATTTTAAAAATTACTTGGAAATGTAATTTTTTTTAATAAATAAATAAGTACCTACAAGATTGTGTTCTTAAACTAAGTTTAGCGCTTGTTCAAACCCGACCTTAATAAGCAAGAAACCTCTATTGTAAGGATTACTTTCCTTTCGCGAGCATGATCCCTTTCACAATGCTTAAATCTAAATAACATTTTCCTTATTACGATGTAAATATATTCTAGTAAAGTCGCTCTGGGAGCATTACGGAGCTTTCATTGCGTAGTAACAAAAACAACATTTACGTAGTAACAAAGTTGCATTGAAAAATTACATTCCTAATATTTCCAATTTTAAAAATATTTCCATGTTGTAGTTAATTGAATAGGACTTAATAATATTTCTGTTTATTGAATAGGACTTACGTAGTATCTAAGTAGACAGTGTGTATGTCCCGGTTCCAGAAGACAGGGTATGACTCCATAGGAGGACAGGCTCTGAAGTCGCCCGTGTGCAGCAGACTTTTGCCGTTGGGCAGAGTGAATACTAGCATAAGAGCGCCGGGGCAGCTGAAAATAAGACCTTGGTAAGTCGCCATAAAATCCTTTATCGAAGCAAGACCTAATGCATCCAAACTATCAGACAAGTAGGATGAAGCAAAGTCAGGACCGACGGTCCATCCACACTGGGTGGTTAACCCACGCATCTATTAAGATCGAATTGTTTTCATCTCTTTCTTTCATTTGGCAGGATTTCTTTTCAGAAAGAGAAAGAATCAATTTTGACAACTCCCGATAATATAGAGTGGCCTCGACACTGGATTCGGGTGTACGACTTGAGCCTTCAATTTCCATCGATAATTTACAGATTATTGGGGGGAATAAAGAACAAATGTGACTCACTGGTTAGTACCAACACCGACAGTGACGCGGTCGATACGAAAGTTAAAATAGGCTTGAAAATCATGAGCACTGAATTTGTTTCAGAACAGTTTTGAAGAAATAGAAATAATGTGACTCACTGGTTGGCATCGACGGCAGTGACCTCGACTCCGTCGATGCGGAGAGTTTCGTCAACGTTAATTATTTGGATGTGTTTCGGGTTCACGCTAAGCCTCGATATGCAAAGATCGGCTAAAACAATAAAAATAACGTTTAGAAAACATTGACGACGTAAATATATCGTTTTATCTCTGTACCTGACGAAAACGTAGTAATCGTAGTATCATTAAACATTTTTGTATAAAAGACAAAATTTACGAGAATATATATCTAAGTGCTCATTGTAAGTTGTATACTTACCTACGAAGCACTTACCCGTAATTTTAGAACAAAACAAAAATTTGTTGAAACTTTTCTTCAACCCTGAGTAGTGGTCAGAATGGAAGTGTGTGAGGAAATAATGTTTTACATTCGGGATCTCTCCATATGAGAATGCGTCTACGGCGAAATGCGTTCCTGAAACAGCAAAATCTGGAATTATCTAAATCAAAAAGCTGGAAAACAATGGAATGCAACCTACTAATTTAAATATATAACAAACAGAATTCAGTGCCAAAAGAAGACAAAGGAATGTTACCTGCTACAATTTTATGATGTGGAATAAATTTAGGAGATAGAGACGACCTGATCGACTTTGTTTTAATTGGATTCAATAGGATTGACTCCGCGTTTTTCCTCGGAGAATGTGAAGTGACACTACCACTTCTTGGGGGCAGTATGGGACTCGAGGTCTTAACCTCCGAAGGTCTGGGGGAAGTCGCGTCTCTTTTCGACGGTAACTTGGCCGATCTTGGCGAGCCATCGCCCCTAAACTGTTTCGTAGACCTTGAGAGATATTTGACGGCGTCGGTGACACCTGAATTTTTACTCATGTCCTCCGCATCCTCCCATTTATCTGATCCGATTTCTGTAGCATGAGATGTTTTTCGAAAGAAACTGTCTATTGCTATCTGCTTTAGACCCGCGCCATTTTTATTATCGATAGTTTTGTTGCTACTTTTGAGTAAATGGCGCTTTACGAATTTGTAATTTGGTGGTTGAACAATGACATGTGAAATCTTCTCAATGGCGTTTGTTTTTAAAATTAGAATTTTTGAGCTTTCTGTCGTGACGTTTGACAGTTTTCGTTTCTTTATCTCCAAGTTGACGGCTATAGCGGACCTCTTTAACGGACTAGATGAGGTTTCATTCATATTTTCGTCTCCTTCAGTTTCGGTCGATATTTCAGAAGTCTCCAGTACTTCGCACTCTACATTTGCACTGGTATCCGTGCGTGTGATTAGAAATCTTTTTATAGCGCCTTTGTTGGTAGTAACATCAACACTATCACAGTTTTCTATTCCAAAGCATACTGTTAATACAGGTTTTGTATTATATAGGATGGTTGAATCACTATGACCATCCTCCAAATCTGTCGCTGACGATAGTGATATGAGAGATTCTTGGTTCTTATTATTTATATCACAGCTGGTTTTAACAATTTCATGGTTCTTAACAACTCCAATATCTCCAAAACTGAAGGGACTTGATTCTTCTTTGTTGGTTTGGAAGTCTTCAATGGCGGAAAATCCAAGGCTTTTGCCTGAGAGAGCGCTGGTATATGTTACATGCCTTACTGTTTGAGATTCTGGAAGAACATTCTGTGTATTTTGTAAGTTTTCTTTATCAAGTGTAGGTTTCTGAAATGTTTGTTACTTGATTTCAATACACACTTAGTGCTTGAGGGAAAAGAAAATCTTTAGAAATGTTAATGTACATTATGTACTCTGTACTTATTGCTTAATCTAATGGTAGTTGGCTAGTCATTATGGTAGTTGCCATTTATGTAAGTACAAACTTTACTTTTACTTTAAATGTATGAAAATAATACAAAATAATTGTATTTTTAGTAAATTTCTTGTCTCTTTTTCTTACCTCTTTCTTGTTTTTTAACTTGGTCGTATTTTTATGGCATGTATCCTGAAAATGAAATGAATGTCACAGGGAACAAGAGAGAGTATGACTAAGCAACAAATTCACATGGAAAGCAGCTATAATAAATTACTATTCATTGTTAAATTTAATTGTTTTGTGTTTTTGCTGTAGGCAGAACATCATAAAGTTTTGTGGCGTAATTATATTATCAGCTGTTCCCGCCACTTCGTCGGCGTGGCAAAATAGTATCCTTAATTAGTCCTTATAACATTAGCTATCTGCCAGTGAAAATTCAGTCAAAATTGGTCCAACCGTTTTGGAGATTAGCCTGAACAAACAGGCAGACAGACAGACTCATACTAGCACTCTAAGGTGTGTTAAGTGCCAATAATTATATTAAAAAATTTTGTATGGTTGGAATATATGCCTTGAACCAAATTAAATATTTTCAAAGACAAGTACATATTACTGATTGTGAAACACAGGTACAAAATTATTCTTATTATCTCCATTGCAATTTTATAAACATTTTCTCATGATTTAAAGAGGGGTACATTTCTTTCCTTCACGAGCACATATTGCATTATACTTAAATAAAAAATAATAAGATACATTAAAACTCATTTATTAAAATTACATTTAAATGCCTATCAAAAAACACATAATACACAAAGGATATTACACATACACTGATTATTTATGTAGCTTCACTTAACCATAAAATATTGTTATTATATAAAATGGTTGTGAAAATATAAAATGGTTGTGAAATAAATGGTGTGTATTATATAACATATGGATGGACAGACCTGACTAAACAACAAGGGTCCTGTATTTACCGGTAGGCTATGGACCCCTAAAATTAAAGAGATAGTGCCTATAAAACCAAATTTTAATAACATACCTTACTTATAACATTTTTATTAGGTAACTTGTTTCTTCTCAGTGATAATGAAGACCGGCTAGCAATAGAAATCTGAAAAATAAAATAAAAAGAAAAATGGATACAGTTGGAAATGTTGAAAGTACAGAGGCAGTTTATATACTTTTGATTCCTAAAGTGTTTCATGTCTTTGGTCACAAATACATATTTTTTGTTTTCTAAATAACTTAAGTTCATTACAATAAAAATATTTTATAAATAAAAAATAAACAAATAAGAATCGCAAAAACAAGACCCTAAGTCATGGATAAAAACCCAGAGATTAGTCCAACCAAAAGGACCAAAATCAGGCAGTTGGCAAATCTTTGTAAGTGCTATATATATGTAGAGCTTACAAAGATTTTCAACGATTAATATGAGTATGCTCGTGATTAGGTATGTCTACATCCAAGTTTTAATCCCAAATTTTAAAGCAGATTAGTGCTTAATCATTGGCTCACTTGGATTGGACAGACTTATTGATTATTATTATAGATTATTGTAAATGTAACATTAAAACTGACTGTAATTTGTCATAACTGTGTGCATGTAATGTGCCTAAGGAGCTTCTCTGACACGTTAAATGCTGACGAATATGTTTACTTGCGTGTGTAAAACTTAACGTGACCTAACGATACTTGAGATTTAAAAGAAATGAGTTTCATTGCAGCTTGGGCATTAAAATTACTTGTGGAAATTCTCATTACTAAATTGCTAGCATATTACTTAGTAGAACATACTTCGTTTATGGGTAAATTAATTTACCTATGTGTTTATCTTACCTGTGTTAGTGAAAAATCGTCTTTTTTTATACATCTTGGATTCAAAATAGAAGGAACATAATCATTTATATTGTCATTCATTGTCCGGAATACATCATTGGCAAAATCTCGCAAAATTGGTAGAAACTAATTGTAATAGAAATTGTTTATTATTTATATCATGCGTTCAATAGCGTCCGCTTCATCCGATCGTCACGTGACTATTTCCGCATTATGATTGGATGGTTAATAAGGGGTAACCAATCACAATACCGAATGTCACCCAATTATCACAGGGTGATATTACCGAATGTGGTCTTGTGCTTGCTCATACTCGGACTAGTTTTTACGTATTTTTAAGCTGGTTCCGCATGGGCGTCTGAAAGGCAGGACAGGTGAAAAATGTTATATTCCATGCGTACAGTACAAAGTCGCGGGGTTCAGCTAGATTGTTATAAATTGTTGAGAATATAACTAGGATTGCTAACTTTATTGTGTAAATAAAGCAAATTAGTTAATAAAGGTAGAAAAAAAAGTACATTGTGTCAAAACAAGGCATAATTTATTTTGCTTAAAAATATATTTATCATTATTTTTGGCAACTTTTAACAAATAACTATAGCTGCACAAATTTTTTACAGTCTTAAGAGTGCATAGTAACTGAAATTGGCTCTAGAAATAGTAGTATTTACTTGTGTTAGGAATCACGTTTATAAATAAACTTTAACGTTTTTTAGTATGATTCTGTTTTGGTAGAAACACGACAATTGAAAATAGCCTAAATACAAAAAAAACTTTCGTTTCGAAAAATAAATAAACTTTTATTTTCTAAACGACTTTTTCTGACGAATTTTTCTAACAATTTTTGTGGCACCAACCAACGTAGGTAACCCATTGCGCAAAAATATTGTTTTCAAGACAAAGGATGCTTCATATGCTGATGCGCATGGCAACACAATACACAAACGTCATTTCATTTCATTTCATTACCTCCGTTTAGTTATCTTATCTGTGCGTACGTCAAATTAATTTGCATTGCATCTTTTTATCATTACTTTTTTCAGTTTTTTTTTGTGAAAAGTGGAAGAGTCTGGGTTATCTTTGTTCTGGTTCTGACTGTGCAAATTCACAAATATTTAATGTGAGATTATGTAATTAATATTGGTGTATTTGGATTTCGTCTACTGTAAGTTGATTTTTTTATATTACGTTCTTATGTTAGGTTAGAAAGAGTAATTCTGCTGACTGTTTATCCCTGTTAGTTTATAAGACTACGCTTTAATAAATAGGGGCTGAAAGTGGCTTTTTAAATTCTAAAATTATGGCTTAAAATTACTAGTTATTTTATTATGGCGAAAGATGAGAGAAGAGAATTCCCTAATAAAATCAATAATTAAATTCAAACAAACATTAAATGATGAAAGATATCTTATCTATTCTAGGTATATATTTATCTTAATTATTTGTAATTCTAATGTGAAAGTACACAACTTTCAAACCCAGTTTTGAAATGATTATTTTTCACTGTGGCATCAGTTAAGTAAATGCTGTTATACCTTACGTACTATACCCAATTCAATTCACATTCTATATTATATAATATGTATATGATGATTCTTATAATTTGTATTGATTTTATCTAAGTAACTATAATATATTATGAATATGCTATTTATATTTATTACATCCACCAACCAAGGCTGCGGAGAAATAAGGAAATCCATCTAATAAGTCTTCAAATACAAAGACACTCTACATAGTTTTAAAAAGAATGGCAGGCACAAGGCGGGCGCGCAATCAGGCTAACTCTGTGGCCTTGCCGCGTCAAAATTCAGTGTCCGACAATGGGAAGGCTCGCCAGAACCTTAGCCCGGAAATACTCGGTGCAATGAATAAGGAGCAACTGCGTGCCGAATGCAGGAAACGAGGGCAAAAATCTACGGGCAACAAAACCGAGCTGGTATTAAGATTGAGGCAGTATGACTTGTGGACTAAGCTTTGATAGTATTTTTTTGCGTGTGTGCTGTGTTGCTTGCATATAATTTCTTAGTGTTTCAAATGCATAAAATGATTTTTTGTGTCTTTATTAATTTAGTAAATAGACTTTAACTTTGTGCTGTGATTTTTAATATTTTAGTAGTTTTGCATTAGTGTATTTTATTAAAGCAAAATTAGCACTGTTAGATTGTAAATATTGACTTTATAAAGGCAAATCTGTACAACGTGAGATGGTACCTATTAGGTAAATTGTGTTTATTGGCTTTGTTTAGCTGGATTACCTGATACCAGTTCTGGCCACTAATTCACACAATAAGGAAGAAGAAGTCCATATTTTTTTCTATTTATTTTCATGTTATGTTACTGATGGATGGAAGCATCCTTAGGTATATTATTGGAACCTAACACTAGTAATAACAAATTCAATAAAAAATACTTGTAAAATTCACTCACTTGAAATTATAAGATTCTAGAGTTGAATAATGACTAGCTACCTCATGCAAAGTTTTAATACTTTTTGTATTGAAATACTTATTGATCTGTTGTATCCTGCCAAATTTCTGGTCCAATAAAAACCTTGGCTTTGATCTTTGATTGCTGATTGAGTGACATCACTTTGATCTCCAGATCCATTTCCACTGTCACTGATTAAATAAGAGATGGTTGCCAGATATTCTATTTATTGCTGTTGCCATAAAATAAACTATTTAACTAGCTACGAGTTTTTTTTACTACAAGGTAAATTATTTTCTATTTTTGTTTTAACCACAGTTAAATGTGGATCAAAGTAATAAAGAACTTTTGGCCACAGATAGCAATGACAACTTTATGCGGGCTTTTAGTGTGGCTCTCAACCAACATTAAACTAAAAGAACTATCTAGAAATGACGGAATTCTTTTGCATTTATTTCATAAACTAGCTGTGTTCCGCGGTTTCACCCGTGTTTTTCTCGTTTCCGTGGAAACAGCGCACGCAAAAATAGGTTTTCGATTTTACACCTTGTGTTACAAAATAGCAATTTTATTACGGATCCCTAATTTTGAAAAAAAAACATAGCCTATAGCCTTCCTCGATAAATGGACTACCCAACACTGAAAGAATCATTCAAATCGGACCAGTAGTTCCAGAGATTAGCGTGTTCAAACAAACAAACAAACACTGCAGCTTTATAATATTAGTGTAGATTATTCTAGACCACTGTATTAGGCCCATTTGATATCTACTTGTTAATTGTATGAAAATTGACAGAGTTATATCACATCATAATAGACAGGTGTATGAATTGTTAAGTTATGAATTATGCTGTGGCATGACTAAGCTAGGGACTGAATAAGTTTAACCTGTGAACCTTTTCCTACGCTATTTTAAGGCATCTTCCGACCCAGTAAGCTATGAGGTTAATGTGGACCAATGAATAAGCGCGTTCTATAAATGAGGGGAGAACGACGCAGTTTTTCACATTATCACTACTGCAAATGATCGGAATGAAGAGACATCCAAGTCATTTTCGTCGTTAATGTTATTAAGTGGAATAGGAGTGTATATCATAACATAATCAAGTAAGTTTTAATTGGTTACCTTATCTTAACAACCCACTATCCACTGTTTTAAGTCAAGATAATATTATAGTGGTTTATTCATATCCTGTTCTTACAAAAACAGTCATAATTAGGATGCTTACTAAATTATTTCTTATTCTTTGTATGTACCTATCTACCTCATCTATTTCTATGTGAACTTATGCTGAGGTTTAACAATGTTGCTACAATGTAATTAAATATTAATTACACTAAAAACATTGTTTCTAAAATAATATTGTACATATATTTATGGTATAGGTACCTACCTACCTATAGTCAAAAGTATAAAGTATTGTATATATAGTTAAAAGTATAACCATCTTCAATACATAAATAAGGAAACATTCAATCAAAAAACTTATGAAAAATTTTGATAAAGATAACTTAACAGCACAAAGTCGCCTTCTGCGTCTATATGTTTTTATCCGCTTACTCCTAAACTACGCAACAGATTTTCATGCAGTTTTCATGATCATTCAGATAATTTTTCACTGAAGGTGTAATATTATATATATTATACCATACATATTTAAAGTAGAGAACAGGTGAAAATTTCAATATTTTTGTAATGATTTCGTAAAACTTATATTTTTACTGCATCATTACAGATAGATAAGCTATATAAGCTATCAATACAAGTGTGAATCGTATCTGATTTTTTTATTTGTGTGTTGTTGAAATTTCAATTATGATGGTACATATTATACATACATAATGATTTAAAGTAAAAAACCAATGGTTATATCAATTGATAACAATGATTTAACGATAAGAACGCATTACCAATTTCAGTTTTTTAATTTTCCGGTAATTTATTCCATTGCAGTATATCTTTTTTTACCATTTATCGGAAGTAGTCGTAACAACGAGTAAGTGAGCCAAACCTAAACTCTGGAGAAGGCGTAGTTTTAGGAGGAATTGTCATTGAAAATTTTGCTTTTAAATAAAAAAGAAAAAATTAATATAAACCTATAAATATTTCCATCCGAAAAATAGAATCTGCCTTTTTGCGACACTAAAAGGTATTTTTTGCCAAAGTTTGAGCTTGATTGATTTTATGTCGAAGAAAAAAATTAAAAAACGGAATTCTGGTTCTTTTTTTTAAAATAAGTATTACAATATATTTAAAAAAAAATGAGGTATATACAAAAGTTTTAAATCCTTTTATCACCTACATCTTTTACATTAAAATGTTTTTCGATAGGATGCACAGTTTAGCCATAATTCGCGAAAAAATGGTTTCAACCCCTAGAAACTACTACGTCACACACTATAAAATCGCGCGAAACCGGGACGGGCCGCTAGTTCATTATAATTTCTGTCAAAAGAGGATTTACCTCCTATAACAAAGGTACTCGAAAGTCCATCCTCATATGGGTTCCATTTACCTGCACCATCTTTCCTGGTTTGGTAGATAACTCATAGGTATGTAATAAAGAATTCAAGGTTCTTTGATACTGAACATTCAAAACATACTGATTCTTTACGCTCGCGTATTGAATTGATGCAAGTCATAATGTGTCGATTTAGATTTGGAAACGGTATAATTAATGGAGTACCGGTCAGCGCAGCAACAGATTTTGCTAGTCAAGGATTGGATCCTTGTTTGAGTAGCAACTGTTTTATCAAATCTAGTCATGACTGAGTTTATATTATGACTATTATTTACCTATATGCTTTGATTAAAAATTATCTATTCCTAGTTATGTAGATTATTTGATGTGAGTGATACGCATCCCAATAGGTCAGTAAACCGGCGTACGCGCAGTCACAAGCAGAACACGCGACAGTCACGCCACTTCTTCTATTTCCGTATTATAATCTTTCCACTCGATTATGAGCTCTATTGAAATGAAAACCGTGACAGTAGTTAGAAATAAAGCCGGAAAAAATGTGCTATAATTCAAACAATCAAAGTTCAAATTCAACTGTTGAATATCCAGCCGCAGTAGTGATTCTAAAATAGTACTTTATACCCTTGCTATACGGAGTTTTATTGCACGTCTATCAATTTTGGAGGGAAGCCACGTTTGAATAATTTAATCTGTCAGCTGTTCAGTATAAAACGTATAGTAACAGAGGAAAATTGATAACTATTCGATTTAGATATAGAACCACATAGCATAACCAATTATTATAATTTATTTACACGATAGACAGTTTGGCATAACGATCATCATTACCTTAAGCCACAGATGCACTTAAAAATAAACAAAGCAGAAGTCAGTCTTTGTTTGCATGTTTGGGCGCAGTGTCTTTGTTACTTTACGAGTGTAAACACCTCGCTTTGGTACATAATTAATAGTAATTTAATTACTTACGTCCTACGCCTTATCAAGATTTTCGCGCTTGCAAAGTCTGCTATTCTCACAAACCGATACGGCTATTTCGTCAGGCGCAGCAGTTTCACCCACGAAAGACCACGTCATATCTTCCGCCTATGACGATAGTAAAAAGGTAGTTGTTTTATTTCGTAGTCTGGCCTCAGACGATAGTGAAATGGAGAGAGTGCGTCGAAAGTGAAATTTCGCCAACTTCTAATGATCTGTGGACCGTGACGTCATATCATAGCGTAAACCAGTTACTCAGCCATCGTGGTTGTATCAACACGTAACTATATCACCATAATTCCAACTGTATATTTATTTTCCCGTGGTTCCGTGGGATTTCATACTGTGACGCGACTGTGTGAGTGTTTTAATTAATACTGTCGAATACTGGAGGAGGATTTTATACATTTTTAAACAGCTACTGTCTGCTAACTCTACTAGAGAGCTAGTTAACTAATCATCGCTATCATTTTCCCCCTGGTCTCAATTTATTAATAATATTATTATGGTAGCTATGTGTTGTCTATCAGTACCATCGTTGTAAGATATATAAATATTAAGTAGTTTGCGATGTAGTAGTATTACATCGTTTCGATTCACCAGCTGTTTAAAAATGAGATCTGTTCGAATGGAGTGATGGTGGATGGCCGAATGTGAAAAAAAAGGAATAAAAATTATATATACCTACTAACTAATAATTTAATCATAATTTTTATTGATCTGGTCCTAAGTTACTGTACTAATTTGATGTTAAAATAACAGCTTTTTACTTAATGATTATTAAAGTTAATACGATATACATTGTATAATATAATAAAAATAATTTCAAAATAATTTAAATTTAAATCAGTTTGAAACATTGTTGAATTCCACGGGTACGAAGTCGCGGGAACACAAATAATAAAACAATAATCTAAATATTCAGCTTATTCAATCTAGGTATAAAAACAACCTTGATCTAAAGATGTGTACACATTTTACAGGATACGAGAAGTAACAGCTAATTTTGAAATCGATGTCGCCTATTTCGTTACATTTCGATAACCTTCACTTGCTTCTTCGAAATGTCATTCTATTATTGAGACTGAACTTTCACTGCTTAGATATATTAGAGACCCTTACACTAAACTTACAATATAATAAAATCTTATAATGGACTGGACTAAGTAAAGATTCAAACTAAGTTAATTCCAAGGTTTATATAATCATGGACGAGTCAATTATACCACGTTAACGTTTAAGTGTGAAGGAGGAATCCTTAGACACTTCATACGTCATATACAGACACGTGGACTCATGAGTCGTGGATTGTGACTTGCAGAAATTGGACACGGAAAGACTAAGATCGGTCCTATTAATCTCCAGCAGTGTTGGAGGTAACCGTCACATGCCGTCGAATTTTTGGTTCTAAGACATGCCGGTTTCCTCACGATGTTTTCCGTCACCGTTTTGAGAACGTGGTATTGCGCACATAAATTTATCAAGTGAAAAAACTCATTGGTGCACGTGTGGGTTTGAACTAGCAACTTTCAGATTGAAAGTCGGCGTCTTTGCCCCTGGGCCACCACGCTCTCTTTTGTAACATAAATCTCAGCAAATTCTAAATCGTCCTCAAACTTTTACAATAGTGAATATTTTTTCTATCGACACAATAAAAAAAAAATTCAAAGAGTGCATGGAAGTCAGCACGCCGAAAGGGCGCTTACGCAATATTTACGTTAGGAAATTAATCACATACACAACTGATAGAGATTGTATTGTATTCATTCGTTGGTAATTTAGGACACTATTCTTGAATTTTTGTTTATTCATTCTATATAATACAGAGGTAAAATCAAAAGGTTATCATCTATAAAATACAATTAGACAAAATTGAAGTGTCTGTTTGTAATGTTTAAGTAACAGTTTTTTAGTAAATGCATTTAAAAAAATACTATTTTTATATATTTTTTCTTTAACTTGTTCTGGCTAATTTCCGAAATGGCCGGACCGATTTTGATGGGACTTTCACTGGCAGATAGCTGATGTTATAAGGAGTAACATATTGTACTTTCATTTTAGAAGAAAAAAAGGGTTCCGCCTATAAGAATATTAATTTACACACGCGCGAAGTCGCCGGGAACAGCTAGTCAGAAATAATGTTAGGTGATCAAGAAGTCACTGCAAGTGACAAAATATATGATTTGGGTTGTGGGATAAATCCAATATGGATGTATGGATGTGGGCTTCCACCAAAGCAGTCGATATGTGATTGTTTCACTACTTGTCCATTGAATTTAATGACATAATATGCTTTGTTGAATATTTCGTCCGCACTGCAGGAAACATTAAAATTGTTGACAGTTTTCCAGACTTGTTGGTTGCGTTCGCAGCGACTAAAACATATGCGTTTTCATATTTTTCTTTTTCTATGGCCTGGCAACATATAACGTAACAATCGTATGTTGCATATTATCCCATTATATCGGAAAACACTGTCAAATATGTTTCAGTATTTATCATAACAGTATTGTTAGATGTTTTCTTGTTGTGTTACGTTTCATGCTTTATGAAGTGTGTGGCTTTTCTATAGTTTGTGACAATGAAACCCGGTGCGATACTTTGATATAAAACAGTATTTAACATGTTTTTTATATTTGTTTAATGTTTCTTTTAATGTCTAAAGAGCATAGAATTTTAAATATAAGTTTCACTTTTGACACACATGAAAAGAGCCATCTAAATACAATACAATGTATGTTGTTTTACAACTTGTATGTCGTAATGGATTAATTAAAATTAATTATGCCATGATCATAGACATGCCTTTTTAAGTAATACAGTTTTTAGTAATGTTACTTTAATTTGAAAAACTGTCAAGTGTAGGTTCTATTTTCTGTGTATATTTATTCGCAAGCAATATCTTTGTTTCGCAAAAATTGCTGACCTATGCTGTTATAAATAGGTTAGCATTTGTATAATCTTTTTTCTTAGTAGGTATGAAGTTGAATAATTAATAATGTTTTTACGTGTGTGTGAAATTATTTTTGTGTCTAATTTTTTTTGTATTCTTCTTACTGTAATAATAATTACTATGTTCTTATTTTTATATTTGATATTTTTGTAAGAGCATGGAGTGTTGTAGGTTGTTTCCCAGTATGTTGGTCCGTATTAAGATGAGTGTATTATTTTTTGTCTAGATAAAACAAGCTTAAAATGTAAATTTGGAAGATTTGTTGTTTTATATATTGGTTCTTCCTTTTTTTTTACTTTTGTTCGCTGTTCTACTCGTGACGTCACCCGCCGTACATTGCTTGCCCGTCTTTACAATCTCATGCAGTATTTATGCGTTAGTTTCGTTATTATTGTGCACTAGCTGCGCCCCGCGGTGTTACCCGCGGTTGGACTTCCTACGAAATGTTTCCGGGATAAAAAGTAGCCTAAGTGTTATTCCAGATTATAATCTATCTCTGTGCCAAATTACATCCAGGTCCGTTCAGCCGTTCTGGCGTGATTGAGTAACAAACATCCATCTATACAAACTTTGGAGTTTATAATATAAGTAGGATTTTGATGATAGAACGCCGAAAAATATTATTGTATGACTTATAAGGACAAACATGTGAGGAATAGAAATAAGAGGTGTATTTAATCTTGATTAATATTATTACTGCTGAACCACTGACAAAAGAGTTTGGGAAAGAGGATTATGCTGGAGACAAGTGCAAGAGTAGTTTAAAGGTATTACAGATAATCCGGAAACTTATTAAAACTCCGCCTATTCCCCCCTCTTACCTCCACTCTCACCTCTCACCCTATCTGTCGTATTTATAATAATAGCGTAAAAGATAGGTCCATAGTTGCGAATTAAAAAAAAAGATGTCTGTCTCACTAAGCTAGAACGCTTATATTCCGCGACCCCTATACTCAATACGTCGGGTATTGAAGTATCTCAATACGTCGGTTACAGTGACCAAATATCTTATTGGCATAAATTTAACGGAAATGTTAGTGCAAGTCTGAATCTGTATTTGAGGTTTTTTAATAACACTTTTTTATGAGTTCTTTTTCTATAATGGAGCCAAGTATGCTTCCTTCGAAACCAGGGGTTCCGGATATAATCTTGGCTCTGATTTTAGTTTTTTATGTTTGGGATTTGTGATTATCTTCCTCGTAATGGCAAAGGGCCGATGTGACGTCGCAGCTACTACGCGACCAGATTTTTCGGCAGCGACATGTATTTGTTTTTGACATGGCTTTTTCTTTGTTATTGAAATAATCTACGATTTTCATTATGATAAAAAATGCATCAATTTTAAATGTTCAATTTCGTAATTGTGGCCGCAAAATTGAAGGATTAGAAGTTATTTTGGAATAGACTCAGACCTTCAATAGGTTCTGTATAAAATGAGGCACGAAATCAATCTCAAACTTAGTTTTTCCTCGCCAAAGGGAATCATTATTAAAGTAAGATTAATATTACCTAGTGCCCCCCCCAGTCAAACTTTCCGTTTCGCACGTTTTAAGTCTGATAGCTATACGAATGAACATTGTAACAGCTTATTAGTACACTTCCCGCTGTGGTTTTCACTGAATTAGTCACAAATGTGGTGCAAGCACGGTCGCCCGTTTCACGCTACACTCTCTAAGAGTAGTTTTTCTTTTCGCGATTTTTAACGTGTACAATTTGTCGTGATATTTTCTTACTGATTTTAGACTGCGTTTGAAACATATTTCGCCAACATCCTATCGCAAGATTCCGTAGCCAGAAAGTGCCTATACTCAATATAGTAAAAATATGAATTTCAATGTGGTTTCCAGTTGATATTTAAATTTTAGTAATCTTAATTGCATTTTTCGGTTGTCGGTTAAAATCGAACTCCACTTTTTTCCTTGTAATATAAATGTTGTCCTTGTAACAAATATAACGTTGGGTTGGCGAACGGAATTGCGTGGAAACCCTATTGTTTTTTACCTAAAATTTTATATAATTATCTGATGAGAATTTTGAATATAGTTTTTTGGGAAGTTTACACTTGGCTAAATATGTTTCGGATGCGAATTTGAACGAGTTTTCACTGGTTTGTTTCATTTCGTTTCAGCTCTCGCGTCTTGGGTACTACAAATTGGCCGCTGCCGCCCAAGTTGATACTGAGCAGCGTCCGCTGAACGGTCTGAAGCAACCGCACCCTAAGGAGATCAGGTAATATAATGGCAACAATTTTTTCACTTACGTCTTGTACGTACGTACGTCGAATACCTCATGAAGTGCTCGTGACTAAGCTTCTTTAGCTGTTCTTAATAGGTCATCTTAGTTGAGCAACTCTCGGCCCGGTCTGAAGTTGCATGGGTGACCGCTTAGTGGCATTTGAAGAGAGTGCTTCTGTGCTTCGGAGGACTCGTTAATATGTCCCAGATATATACTAGTCGATAAGCCATGTCGGAACAGTTGAAATTTTTACAGATGATGTATTTCTGTTGCCGCTATAACATCAAATACTAAAAAACAGAATAAAATATACATTTAAAGGGGCTCTCATATAAAAACGTGATTTTTATATTTTTTTGTTTTTGCTCGATATTATAGATAATACGGAATTCTTCGTGCGCGAGTCCGAATCGCACTTGACCGGTTTTTATTAAAACCCCTACACTTGGTCAATCTTTTCTATGGTATGATCACAAACCAAAGTATTTTCTGTACCTACTCTTGGATATCAAATGTAAACTGTTGTTTTGTACCGTTCGCATACTTTTTACGCCACGTCCTGTATTTTTGTAATGTGGAATCTGGTTTTGGGTTAGGTAAATTACACAATTTTCTTTTCAAATACATTATTTTACCGGATGTTTTACTTTGTTCAAGTTTTACTTTGTTGAAAGGAATAATAATTCTGTTGCACGAATACATTCATTTATTGACAGTTACAACATCGACATATATCATATTTGCTATGAATTACGATTCTGGGATGCACAGGAAATGAAATATGTTTTATAATATTAGGAGTACAAATAAGTTTCCGTCGTTTTATTGTAGATGGCGCGGCACGGAGTTTCGGTTAGCTTTCGCAGATGATAACCGGCTTAAAAAATAGTTTGGACATTCAAGAACAACATAACCTATTAATATCATTGATTTTATATTGGTAAAATATAATTTTTATAAGTTGAAAATGTCAAAATTTGAGCCAAGTAAGCGTCATTTGCGGGAAATATTAGTTTACTTCTTTAATTTAAAGAAATCTGCTGCTGAGGCGCATCGATTGCTCGTAGAAGCATATGGTGAGGTTGCTTTGAGTGAGAGAACGTGTCGAGAGTGGTTTCAAAAGTTTAAAAACGGTGATTTCGACGTAGAAGACAAAGATCGCAGTGGAAGGCCAAAAATTTACGATATGCTGTGTATTTGGTGGGATCAGCTAGGTGTAGTGTATTATGAGTTGCTTAATCCGAGCGAAACAATTACTGGAGCCCTCTATCGAACACAATTGATGAGATTGAGCCGAGCTCTGAAGGAAAAACGCCCTCAATACTATTCTAGACACGAAAAAATTATTCTTCTGCATGACAATGCTCGTCCACATGTTGCGGCTCCCGTGAAAAAGTACTTGGAAACACTTGATTGGGAAGTGTTACCCCACCCGCCGTATTCACCAGACATTGCACCGTCCGATTATCACCTGTTCCGGTCCGTAGCACATGCTCTGACGGCGCAGCGGTTCACATCTTATGAGGATACCAAAAATTGGGTTGATTCGTGGATAACCTCAAAAGACAAGGAGTTCTTCAGACGTGGGATTCGAATGCTGCCTGAGAAATGGGAAAAAGTGGTTGCAAGTGATGGGCAATATTTTGAATAAATTTATATTACCGTTCTTCTACAATAAATATTTAATTTGTGTTAAAAAACGGCGGAAACTTATTTGTACTCCTAATAATTATTTTAGTTTAAGTTCTCTCATTATGTATACGTATACTTTGTCATTTATTGCAAATAAAAACATATTCTATTCTAGATATGCATAATATCAAATTAAAATAAAAATCAAGTTTATTTTTAGACGGTATGTTATGACATTACAGGCGTAAACAATTGTTTATATTTAGTTATTGTTTTATATGAAATATTTTATTGTTTTCCCTACATTGAAAACAACTTTTTTCGATAAAAAACCTACTTTTGGACCGAATTTCAAATCAATACTTATATGGATGATAAAGACATCTACCAATCCGGATTGGGATTTTTTGCCAAATCGGTTTAGGCGTCATCGAGTAAAAAGATTCCGACTAATTGGGAACCCCCTCCTTTATTTGAAGTCGGTTAAAAATGAACTTGTTTGTTGAACTTGGCACACTTGTATTTTTTTCTAGTAGAAACAAGCCAGTCACAATGGAAACAGACAGTTTGGTCGTATGGCGGCGGCCGTTCACAACATTAGAATATTTCTTCAAGGAACTCTTTATTCTAATTACCACAGGGTTACAAAGGTGAGATTCAAGATACTTATTACATAACCAAGCGCACATTTCGGTATAAGTGCCGATACTACGTTATGATTACGTTAAGATTTCCATCCCATACTATACTAGTCGTTGAGCCGTGTCGGATGCCTTCGGGCGAGTTGAAAACTCTGACATGAGAGATAGCCACTCACTCACACGAAATAACATGATGGAACTTTAGACTTAGTCACGTGTTCAGATATCGTAAAATTCTGCTAGAGAGCGCTTAAAAATTAAAATGGTATCTAGTTATTTATGTAATAATTATTTATATCTAATCAAAAAATAGAGTAAATGAACAGTAACAAAGTTACTCTAAATACTCTCACAACTGCCTAAAAATTAATTACAAATACAAAAATATTGTTTGTTTTAAATGCGAAGTAATAAACCAATTATTCTTTTCTTTGATTTGTACTAAATTACTACAGATAGGTGTGTAATTTTATTTATTTTTCCGTTTTCAGATTACTATCGTACAAATTACTTGCTCTAACTATAGTATTATTAATAAGTGGTACAGCGGCTTCGTACCAGATTAATGGGCCACACCAGCCCTATGTACAAGTAAGTATATATTTTTCCTTTAAACGACGTATTCTTGTATATTTATTTATTTATTTCGCGTATCTCGTAAACGGCCATAACGATTTGGATGGAATTTTCTGTTTATATATATAGGGTTTTGATGTTTAGTTATCTGTATAACTGCAATTCTTGTAAAAACGCAAATTTTTAGACACGCAGCCGTGAAATCGTCAATTTGTCAACATCTTGTTATAAAAAACGACATGCTGTTCGTTCGTAATGCATCCCTTGAGAACGGCCGGGCCGATAATGTTCGTAATACTCCAAATTAGGTTTTTATGGAACGGAAAACTAAGAAAAGTAAAAAAAATAGGAAAAACTAGTTAAAAAATATTTTTTCTAGGGTGTTATTGTAAAATTGTGGGTCGAGATTTAAATAAAGTTTTTAATCATAATCATTTTCATCATCGACGATAAAAAGATGACGATGAAAGTATGAGTGTAAATCTAAGTATATTTGTAGTATAAGTATCCGTCTTCTGTACATTTTGTATGAACCACGGGGCAAAAACCGTTAATAAATGATTTGACCTCATCCACAAGTTCAGGAAACGCGTGTTTATATGTTAAATAGTAACGGAAACTCGAGTTCATACGAAATGAAGTTTGTAAATTACCGATCGATTAAATTTAATTTTGGGGTACAAAAGATTTCCCAAAGTTGTCAAAAAAAAATTGTTGACGGCTTTGAAACTTGCGGTTGACAGATTTATTAACTGGAAGTCAAAATATATTTTTTTAATTTCGCTAAATTCGCTAAATATAGTCGGATACGTCACTTTTTAAATAAATAATGTATCTGCGAAATCATGCGTTCTCATTGCTAAACACTGGCCCCTTCATGGGGAAGAAGCAAGAAACCCTAATGGATGGATAATCCTTTCGTTCCGCGAGTGAACAAAGTATCGGGAAATCTAGGTATCGACAAATCTAAATCTTATTTATGTATTTTTTTATTTTTCTATGATAGTTTTTTAATACTAATAACTATTAGCTTATATGTTGTGTGCCCAACTTTTTAGTAAGTGACACGATGAACTTTTAAGTAAGTGAACTTTTTAGTAAGTTATTTGGTGACGAGTCTATAAGTTGCACCAAATTGTTACGATTTGATGCACTATTGCACAGATAATGAATTATATGAATTCTTGTGTTCTCTTATCTTTAAAGTTGTTTATTTTGCGCTGTCTTTCCAGTTAGTCATAACCTCCCTCGCATGGTGGGGCTGGTGGGTAATCCTCGGTGTCTGCAGTTCAGTCGGTCTTGGGACCGGTTTACACACGTTCCTCCTGTACCTGGGACCGCATATAGCCCGGGTCACTCTCGCAGCGTATGAATGTGGCGGACTTAACTTCCCAGAACCACCTTATCCTAATGAGTAAGTAAATGAATACGTTTTTCATGGCTATTTTATACGTATCGTATCGTTATTGACATGAAAAACGCTCGAAAAACGTTTAGAGCGTTACACTAATTTGAGCCCAGTAACCATTTTAGTTGGTACTAGCTGTGCCACGCGGTTTCACCCGCGTTTTTCTCGTTTCCGTGGAAATATCGATTTTACACCTTGTGTTACAAAATAGCAATTTTATTACGGATCCATAATTTTGAAAAAAAAAATAATATAGCCTATAGCCTTCCTCGATAAATGGACTACCCAACACTGAAAGAATCATTCAAATCGGACCAGTAGTTCTAGAGATTAGCGCGTTCAAACAAACAAACACTGCAGCTTTATAATATTAGTATAGATTTGTATGTTACGCCCTTATCCCCTATGTGTCGATTATGTCGGAATGTGCCGTTTATTAACACAATCACTCTTCGAAACGTCCTAATTTCTCAGTTGAATGAACATCATGGTCACGTAGCACGATATATTACAATGTACGTGTTAAAACTTTTGTTGAATGTCAGATGTAATCATAACATGTTTTTAATCGCAATACACGAAATGGAAAACTTTGAGTATCTCAATAAAATATAAATATAAACGTTAACACACTCATACCTCTGCACTAGGATACCCTGTGTCGCAGATGGCATCGACAAACACAGAAACACAAGACAAACACCCAAGACCCGAGAACAAACTTCATGCTCACCACACAAAGTGTGCCCCAGCCGGGAATCGAACTCGGGACCCCTCGCTTCGGGACGGAGCCGTCAACTCAATAAAACTCGCCAAATGTGTTTTCAGTCACACTGAGCTTCTTTTTCAACTGTTTTGAAGGTTTTGAATGGGTATACTTTTAGATTGGTCTTATATAAATAAATCTTGTCAAAATCGGTTCAATAGTTTGGTTGTAAGTATGTCCAATCCAAGTAAGCGAAATTGCGTATTTTGCTTTACTGTGACTCTTTTCTTCGCCCGTTGCAAACTGATTTGGATGTATGTAAAATGGTAGGGATGAAAGTCCTAAGTGCTAAAAATAAGGCATGAAATTATACAAGTTTTTATCTGTCACATGTATTTGACTGGCCTCATAGCTTAGTTGGTATTAAGTTAAAATACCCTGGACAAATTTGAGCCGTTTTAGTTCAACGATCTCCAAAGAAAAGTGCCTCGATAATAATTTAAAGATCGATTCTACACTTATTTCACGCATTTTATTTTCAAGAAGAAACTGCGTGGAATTCCTTCATAATATTTTGGAACTTAGCGGTATACCCTATTATAGTAAATAAACAAAAAATATCCAAATCAATCCACAATTGTCAAAAAAACCGCGTAACAAGTTTTAAAAAGACAGTTGGTGGCGCTTGTAATTTAAACACCTTCGATAGCTATGGGAAAGCTGAGTTAATTGTGGCTCGTCGGAGATAGTTGGAATATGTAAAAGGAATGTGCAGCGTACCTGGACTCGGCGTATGCGGCGGGCAATCCAGGGGTATAAACACTCCTCCACAACACAACAGTTCACTCACGAGCCGCGGAAGGCCACCATAGAGAATTTACACGAATTTCAGCGGTTCAGCGGGAGCGGTCAAGGCAAAATGTATTGATATATATGCGCGTACGGCGATCGGTGCGGCGGGTGGTTTTGCACACTAAATTAGTATAGCGGACTGCGGACGGCGGATCCGGACATGTCACGTTGGTGCTTCCATCTTGCGGTAGTGTTTCCAACGCGTGCACATAGGATTGGGAAATGGTAGGGTTAACTCCTAAGCCACAATAACTTGAACATAATAATTTAATGTCGTAATAGATGGCGTTACCATTTCCGGCCGCCTTTAATGGGTCACCATTAAAAATGACAACCATAAGGTGAGACTAGGATGGGACCTAATATCTCATAACATAAATTAAGACGAGACTAGGATAAGACCCAATATCTCAAGAAGAAACTCATAATTGAGCAAATTATATCTAACTCATGAAACTAGGGCAATAAGAACTCATGAGTGCGGTTACCTACAATAATACTAAATAAGATGAGGTGTTACAATGTATGGTCTAAAGCTTAAACTAACGTAAAGGTAGAGTAATTAAATTTAAAACTATTGACGCGGTAGGGGGCATATGCGGACGGTCGGACGAAGGTAAGTTGACCCACTCGCGGTTCTAATGGTACAAGTACGGACTACGCCGTCCTTGGAGGGGTGAACCTTCTCTACAATCGCTAATGGCCAAGCAAGAGGCGGCGCCGCATCTTCAATAACGACTACCACTAATCCCGGAGTTATAGGTGCGGAACTCGTGTTCCACTTTTGCCTAGCCTGCAATCCATGAAGATACTCCGTCTTCCACCGCTGCCAAAATGACTGAACTAATTTGTCCAGTAGCGAGTGCCTTTGAAGTAGGCCGATATTATCCGTACCTACTTCAGGCGCGGGTATAGAATATAGCGGCGCGGTATGTAAAAAATGACTCGGTGTAAGAGCAGAAGGCTCTGCGGGATCGGAGCTCAGTACTGTGAGCGGACGCGAATTAAGCAAGCACTCAATCTGAGTGACGACAGTACAGAGTTCCTCATATGAGAGAAGCTGCTGTCCGATTACTCGGTACAGATGCGTTTTTACCACCTTAACCATACTTTCCCAAGCGCCGCCTTTATGAGGCGACCTCGGAGTAATAAACGACCACTTGATGCGATTCTCAGCTAACTGTAATTCCAGCTTAGGATGATATTCATCATTTAAAAACTTATACAAGTCGCGTAAGTAAGCGGCGGCGCCCTTATAATTCGTTGCATTATCGGAATGCATTACTCGAACGGGACCGCGACGTGCGAGAAAGCGTTTGAGAGCAGCGAGGAAGCTGGGAGTGCTGAGATCGGTAGTAACCTCAATGTGCACAGCCCTGGTTGCCAGGCATGTAAAGAGGCATAAATAAGCTTTTTCACTGTGCACACCCCGACGCCGAACTGGAGTATAAGCGATCGGCCCGAGTACATCCGTACCTGTTTCTGTGAACGCTTTCGGAACCTGACGGGTTCGAGACATCGGGAGGTCAGACATTAGCGGGTATGTTGGCCGCGGGTTAAGTCGGAAACAAGTATTACACATGTGGACTCTTTGTCTCACAATGCGGCGTGCGGACAGGATCCAGAACCTTTGACGAAGGAGTGACAATAATAGCTCTGGCCCGGCGTGTAAATATTTTATGTGATAATAATCTATCAGCAAACTAACAATATGATCACTGCGGGTTAAAATAACTGGATGCATTTGTGCATATTCTTAGAGTTAGCAAGGCGACCGCCAACGCGGATCAGACCGTTGCTGTCTATGAAAGGCCTTAATTTATTGAAGGCGCGAGAGTTTGACACATCATTACGAAGATTATCAAACTCCTCTGCAAAGTATTTCCTTTGTAGGGCGAGTATTAATTTATTTTCAGCGTATTGCAGATTTATCAGCGGTTACCGCGAAAGTAAGACGACGCGGCAATAATTTAGTAAACGTAAAAACGTAAACAAGAGTACGTAGAAGCTTGGACCACGAAGACATACGTAAAGCGAGGTCATAAATAACGCATTCTTTCACAGGTGTACATATCGCATGAGACAACACCTTTTGTTCCGGCATATGATCCAATGGCTGACCGTCTAAGTCACGGAGCGGCCACTGCGATGGGTCAAGTGAAGCCCAGGGAGGTCCATATAACCATAGCGGATGCGAGACTAGCTTCTGCGGCGTAGTGCCGCGCGACAGACAATCGGCCGGGTTATCCGTACCAGAGACGTGATAGAAATGTTCAGCCGGAATATTGTCCGTCACTTGAACCACGCGGTTCGAAACAAAGGTCTGCCACCTGTGAGGCGAGCTTTTGATCCAATATAATGCGACTTTAGAGTCGGTGAATGCGTACGTCCGGATTGGGAGACGATTAGCGTAACTATCTAAAACTGAGCGCAGTAGCTTTGAGAGCAAGACTACTCCACAGAGTTCCAGTCGTGCGATCGAGAGTGGTTTCATCTGTGCGACCTTTGACTTGGTGCACACGAGGCGTATGGTATTGCCACAGTCGGAGCTGACATGCATGCATACTACACCACCATACGCTAGCTCTGATGCGTCCGAGAAACCCAATAGGGTGACAACGCATTCGGAGGACACACCAAGGTGGCGAGGAATGCGCAGCTCATTGAGAGCTGGCAGCTCGGCGCAAAACTGTCTCCACACTTTAATAATGTGGGGCGGGGGCAAATCATCCCAATCGGAGTTGAGTTGCCAAAGCTGTTTTATTAACAACTTGGCGTAAAGAACTGTGGGAGCAACGAAACCCATAACATCCCACAGTCGGGCAATAGTAGACAAGATAGAACGCTTAGTGCAATTCTCAACGGCGGGAGCGGTTATTTTAAAATAAAAACAGTCAGTGTCAATTGACCAATACAACCCAAGTATTTTGTGATGTACTGATTTATCGAATTCAATATCAGTGGAAAGCTTATGTGAAGCGGGAACGTTATTTAAAGCGGCGGGAGAGTTGCTATTCCACTTGACTAAATCCCACTGAGCACCCCTAAACAACTCGATCAGCTGGTTTGCTGTAACGGCTCCTTCTTCATCAGACCTGACAGAATAGACGATATCATCCATGTACAACGATGCAGATGCTATCTCACTCGCACGCGGACACTTGGAACCGTCATCTTGAATCAGCTGTTGGACTGTGCGTATCGCGTGAAATACTGATGAAGCTAGACCAAAACAAACTCTATTATAAACATACAGCGTCAGCGGGTCTTGCGGTTTAAGTCGATAAAGTATACACTGAAAACGTCGATCACATTCACGTACAACAACTTGTAAAAACTGCTGGCGACAGTCCGCGGTCATAGCGACGGCGAAAAGGCGGAAATTCAGTATAATTTTAAATAAAGCGCCTTGCAGGTTTGGTCCGTGATGCAGGATATCATTTAGCGAGTTTCCAGAGCTGGTTTTACAGCTAGCATCTAAAACGATGCGAAGACGGGTCGACGTCTTATCCTCACGGATAACTCCGTGGTGCGGTATTACATAATGCGGAGACGCGTCATCAATGGTATCTGGAGGCGCGGGTGAAATATAATCCTTTTCCAGATATTCCCTAATGACGTCATCATAAGCTGCCCTTAATTTAGGCGAAGCTTCTAATTTTTTCTCGAGACACAGAAAGCGTCGTCGGGCGGTTTCATAGGACTTACCTAATGAATAATAATCACCAGTAAATGGCAGTCCAACAACGTACCTACCACTAATGGGATCGCGGGTTGTGGTTTGTTTATAAAACTCTTCACACTCAACGTCAGCGTGACACTGAGCGGGCGGTGCGCGGGGAAGCTCTTCGAGAGCCCAAAATCCTTTAATAACATTTTCTAAGCCATGATCCTGCACTAAGCAGCATGTCAAAGGCTGGCGGGTAAATAACGTAGGTACAGAACCCATTAAAACATATCCTAATACCGTACGCAGAGCTTGCGGTGACGAGATCGCCTCAGAAACGCGATGTTCGTCTGATAATAATAAATGCATAAAAAGTGGCGCGCCTATTAAAACATCTATTTTATTCGGCGTACCAAAATCATCGTCAGCGAGAGGTAAGTTATGCAAGTGCGATAAGACAGACTTATCTACTGCGGTACTAGGTAGCGGGTCGGTAATTCGATCGACTACTAGCGGTGAAATATTAAATTTTATATTATTATCGAAGCGTGAATAAAACTCTAAATTGACGGAACTTGAATTAATAATTTTCTCTGTGCCTCCGAACCCCTTGACCATAGTACGTTCAAAGTTACGCGGTGCAATACCTAATAAATCACAAACCTCCTTTGTAATAAAGTGGCTTTGAGACGCGGTGTCTAAAAGAGCGCGCAACATATGTTTATTCCCCGTACTATCATACGCAACGACTTGAGCGGTCGCAAGTAACACGGTGCATTGATTACCTTGCACCGGCTCGCACCGGTTTGAGGCGATGGACGTCGCGCACAATGCAACATCTGTTCGTTCGCTAAGTAAGGGCGCGACGGGCGGCGGCGGCGGCGCATGAGACAGCGAGCGCCTGGTATCTTCACCGCTCGCGGGGGCGGGAAGCGCGGGTTCGATTCCCGACTTGAAGTGCAACATACTGTGGTGACGCGACTTACATACGCGGCAAGTGAAATCTGATTTACATAATGACACACGATGTTTTATACTGAGACAATTCACACATGCGCTGTTGTCCTTCACGTATTTGAAACGTTCTTCGGGAATCATTTTATGAAAATCAGGACATTTAAATAAATGCTGATGCGTTATATTTGTGCAGAGACACTTATTAGCGGTTTCGACCGTGCTCACATAAGCGTGATACTTCGGCGGCGGTTTATTTATATTTTCCTTTAAGTGATAGCGAGGTATCTTACTCTGTACATTAGTATTACCTGTAGAAGCGGAACTATTTATTGGTGTGCGTTCAAACACCTTAGAACGTGTTTTTATGAACAGCACGAGCTCATCAAATGATGGAATATTAGAACCTACACTCAACTCAAAAGCGCGGGCAGATTCTGAATCTAGTTTTCTCAATGCGATTTGTAACAAAATCATATCTTTTAAATTATCTATCTTTAAATTATCCAGGGCGCGAACGGCGCTGACAAACTGGTCTATGAATAAATTATAATTAACAGCCGATGCCGTGCTTAAACCCTTAAAGTCAAATAATTGATTTAGGTAAGCGGTGGCGATCATTCTTTTATCTTCATATTTATCGATAAGCGCTTGCAACAGCAGATCATAATTCTCAGCACAGGGACTAATTCCTGCGCACACATTAAGCGCTTTTCCGCTTAACTTTCCTAACAAGAAAAACATTTTTTCTGCTTTAGTGAGCGAAGCATTTTCATGGATTACAGACTTAAAATTAGCGTAGAACAATGGCCATGAGCGAATGTCTCCTGAGAAGGAAATAAGTTCGATAGGCGGTAAACGGATTTTGCTTTTTTGCGGTGCGACGCCGTCCAGCGGGGACGACTGCGAGGACTGCGATTGAAGCCGCTTGATTCGGCTGTACAATTGTTCGAAGGCGACCATATATTTATAGTCAGGCTTCGCCGCGGGTTTAATCTTTAATAAACGAGAATTGTATGCGTCTAATAGGTTTAAAAACTCACTACGTAAAGTGTCAATAGTAGCACACTCTGCGAGAAACAATTCTCTCGTCTCAGCGTTTAAATTTATATTCGCGGAAGAATCGTAAATATTTTGGATAAGTTCAAAGATAGCTTCTCTTTTAGCTTGAATTATTAACAGCTGGGTGTCTTCCATAACGGAGGCGGTATCAGAATTGTCACTATCAGGCTTTTTAGGTTTCGTAGACATTATTATGCGTTAATATTGGGTGTGTGAATATGACTCCGCCCTTTCTCAACAGATGTCGTTTTTAGTATTGTTTACGTGTACTAATAAATGACCATACTTGTATTCGATAGTACTGAATGTCAGCTATCTAACGCATTTTATGATATTTGGTTGAAGTGTAAGCAACAATTGTTTTCACCTTTTCGAAAATGTCGGTTTTTATTCCAAATAAACGTCATTTGCGGGAAGTGTTATTACATTATTTTATTGCGAAGAAAACTGCAGCGGAAACTTATCGTTTGCTTGTGGAGATTTATGGTGAGCATGCTCCGTCTAATACAACTTGCAAGGAATGGTTTCGACGATTTCAAAATAACGATTTTAGTACTGAGGATAAAGAACATGGAAAACCACCAAAAAAATTTGAAGATGCTGAATTGGAAGCATTATTGGCGGAAGATTCTTGCCAAACTCAATCAGAATTAGCTGCAGCATTAAATGTTGATCGTTCAACTGTTGCAAAGCGTTTACAAATGATGGGAATGATTCAAAAAGCCGGTGACTGGGTTCCACATGATTTAAAAGAAAGAGACATGGAACGTCGGAAAACCATTTGTGAAATGCTGCTTCAAAGACAGCAAAGAAAAGGATTTTTGCATCGGATAGTCACAGGAGACGAAAAATGGATACACTACGAAAATCCTAAACGCAAAAAAGCTTGGGTGAAACCAGGCGAACCAGGCCCATCACAGCCAAAAATAAATATTCACTGTGCCAAGGTCATGCTCTGTATTTGGTGGGATCAGAAAGGTATTGTATATTATGAGTTGCTCAAACCCTCTGAAACTATTAATGGAGAAGTTTACCGACGACAACTAATGCGTTTGAAGCGAGCCATAGAAGAAAAACGACCAGAATGGGTGAATAGACATAACAAATTAGTTCTTCAGCATGACAATGCCAAACCGCATACCGCAGAAGTCGTAAAAAGATATTTAGAGGGAAAGGACTGGGAAGTGTTACCCCACCCGCCATATTCACCAGACATAGCTCCTTCGGATTACCACCTATTCCGGACGATGCAGACAGACCTTACTGGAGAAAAGTTTACTTCATGTGAAAGTATCAAAATTTGGATTGACAACTGGATAAGCTCAAAAGACCAGGACTTCTTCCAGCAAGGAATACGAAAACTACCTGAACGATGGGCGAAGGTTGTAGCTGCAGATGGAGCATACTTTCAATATTTTTTTTTTTTAATTTTGTAAGCGAACAAATGTGTTTTATTTTGACAAAAAGGGGCGGAGTCATATTCACACACCTATATTATGCAACTAATAACTAAAAAAGATAAAAAACTGATCGTGACGCGCGGGGTAATGACCCGATCGGCTGTTTACGGCCGGCCGGCGAATTAACGTAAAGCGGGTGGATTGAAAATATGAATGCGAAAGTATCTAAATATGGTTAAATACGTTATTTTAAGCGAAAGACTTATCAATACATTTATGTAAACACCTTGGTAATGCTAGAATGCAAATATATATATAGCGTGAGGTAAGATTGGTGTGATTTTGTGAGATTTTACGACACAATGTCGCATGCGGTTACGTCTCAATGACAAAGAAATATCACAAAATGAATTGAAATTTATGTTGAAATAATTACTTTAGCGGTTGACTGCGGTAAATACACCTAAATAGACCAATAACTTAAGTCTAAATGGGGCGGGCGAGTAAATAAATGAATAATTTGAATCGTATCCAGCCGTCACAATGGCGACAGGTACGAGATAACTGCGGAATTTCGGCTCAAATAAAGAGAATCCGATTCGAAAAGGACCATATTATGGTGGCGCTTGTAATTTAAACACCTTCGATAGCTATGGGAAAGCTGAGTTAATTGGGGCTCGTCGGAGATAGTTGGAATATGTAAAAGGAATGTGCAGCGTACCTGGACTCGGCGTATGCGGCGGGCAATCCAGGGGTATAAACACTCCTCCACAACACAACAGTTCACTCACGAGCCGCGGAAGGCCACCATAGAGAATTTACACGAATTTCAGCGGTTCAGCGGGAGCGGTCAAGGCAAAATGTATTGATATATATGCGCGTACGGCGATCGGTGCGGCGGGTGGTTTTGCACACTAAATTAGTATAGCGGACTGCGGACGGCGGATCCGGACATGTCACGTTGGTGCTTCCATCTTGCGGTAGTGTTTCCAACGCGTGCACATAGGATTGGGAAATGGTAGGGTTAACTCCTAAGCCACAATAACTTGAACATAATAATTTAATGTCGTAATAGATGGCGTTACCAACAGTCGAATTGAAAACCTCCTCCGTCTTTATAGTCGTTTAAAATTCAGACAGCCAAGCGTATGCCAAGATAGATTAATCTAATAGTAAGAAACTAGCATGCAGCATGTGAAGGCAATTATCTCGATTTATGGGCCTTTTCATCGGTTTTAATAGTGATTTGTGATGACGGCGTGGCATGTTTTCAATGTATCGGTGCATGTTGGAGACGAGATTGCTATCACCACAGTAATTATACAGATGTTTTTTTTAATTTTTGGGACGTATCATCCCGTTCTCGGGTGATGAACGCTGCAGAATGAGTGCGACTCAGTGTGGGATCCAAATCTAATACTGAGTCGCATTACTGTTGTCATGGGCGGGGGTCGCCACTTACCACCAGGTGTGCCCTCAGCTCGTTCCGTCATTTACTCAGATTAAAATAAAATGTAATGATCTCGCTCTTTCCCAGTATAATCTGCCCGGCGGAAGTAGACCCCAACTACACAGTGACTATATGGAATATAATGTCCAAAGTGAGAGTGGAATCCATGATGTGGGGGCTGGGCACGGCTTTGGGGGAACTGCCGCCGTATTTCATGGCGCGGGCTGCGAGGCTCTCGGGGGGAGGCGTTGCAGAGCTGAATGAAAAGGATGATGATTCTACAACGGGCCGGTGAGTTCACAGTTGGGGGTTCAGTTTGGTGAGGTTGTCTGTTGAAGCGGTGTCAATGAGTGATTGAAATCTTGTTTGGGGGTTTGGGAATATGGATCGTAATGTCCAAAGTTATGGAGGAATCTATGATGTGAGAGGAAACCACGGCTATATGGTGTAAAAAGTATTCCAACTAGTGAGATTTGCCTGTATCCGCTTGCGCATCTATTTCAGACCCCCTTTTCGATATTGCGGACTAGATATCCTACTGGACTAGTTTAAAAGACTTTAAACTTATACCAGCCCCTTTTAATCTATTTACTAGGATGTACAGTAATATTATAACATATTTCACAATTGCTTGCACAGCGGTACAAATGGTGCAAAAACTACTCCAACGAGTGGGATTTGCCGGTTTTTTCTGTTTGAAAGCTAACGTGGTCGAGATGGTTCTTGCTTTATCAAGACTGTTGAGGCGTTTGATTTTCATCAGTATTGATGCCGGGAAGTCGGGAGATTAAACATTATCGTAAAATGAACTTGTTTATAAATAATAATGTTGCTACCGGTTATTTATCTCCAGCAATCTTTATTATAGGGTTTAGCCGTTAATAGCCAATTAAGATATACAATAATAATAGCGTTCACAATTACTTGCAGAGCAAAACAAATGGTGCAAAAACTAGTCCAAAGAGTGGGATTTGCGGGTATTCTAGCTTGCGCGTCTATTCCAAACCCCCTGTTCGATCTAGCGGGTTTGACCTGTGGACATTTCCTCGTTCCGTTTTGGACGTTTTTCGGCGCCACTGTCATTGGGAAGGCAGTCATCAAGATGCACATACAGAAGATGTTTGTCATCGTCGCTTTCAACGAAAGCTTGGTTGGGTAAGTTTTAGGTTAAGACACTTCTCAGAAATCTAAAGTAGCTGTTGAATTTGTGCCAAGTACTGCCTCCACGGTTGGTAATCCACCGCCAGCAGTGGTGCAGTCGTGTTGCTGTGTTTCGGTGGAAGGATGTGGGCCTCAGTGAAATATAGGCACTTGAAGCGTATCATCCCCGTCTCACAGTGACGGGCGCAACGCGATGCGATTTGGCCCTGCTCATACTTTAGTAGGGCCAGAATCGAATTGTTGTAGTCTGTGGGCGGCGGGAACCACTTAACATCAGATGGACTGTCTGTACGGCCAGACACTTAAACACATAAAAAAATCTGTCAGTCCGTTTGTTAAGTTTGTTGCTAACGGAATCTATAACAACAATTTTTTTATATAATTACAGCCAAGCCCTATCTTGGGTTGAACGGATACCCTACATCGGGCCAAAACTAGAAGCGCCACTTTTGGAGTTCCTCCGCAACCAAAAAGCGCGTCTGCACAAAAACTCTACGGAGCCCACCGATAACCAGGGTTCTGTCTTATCAAATATCCTAGAGAAATTCGTGCTAGCCATGGTTGCTTATTTCGTGGTATCTATAGTGAATGCATTAGCACAGAACTACAGTAAGAGAATCAGTAAAAAGAAAGGCAAGAAACGTGAATAAATTTACTTTGCTACTCATCGAGAGGTTGGATTTGGTAAGTTAATTAAATTAATATACTTCCTCATACCCTGTATTGAAATACTGTCTCTGTCCCAAGTGGCACGGATTCCGAATGGAATGGAATGGAAACATATTCTTTACTCAAAGTTTGCCTCGACCGACGATCGAATCCCGCACTCAGACAGGATTAAAATGAAATATGCTATGGAGCTAAATTTTCTCTTTACTAACACTAGCAGCTATACCAATATTAGCCTATGTTTACACTACTTCAATCTACCACGCGAGTCCAATTGGCATTGGGCCATTGAACGAAAAAAATATATGTGGCAACTAACACTGTGAGCTGTGACACATTACATGCTCACGAGTATGTGTACATGCATGTGTAAAATTTGACGTGTCCAAATGATACCTGAGATCTAAAGGAATAAATGAGTTTGACTTTCACTAATATATTTTATTTGGTTAAAACTAATGTTTCTTTGTTAGCCGTTTCGAGAACGTGTTATTATGTATGTTTTTGTACAACCAACTAATGTGTGTTTTTTAACTAATTTGTTTTTTTTTCAGCGCAGCGCGCAATCACCTCTCAATCTCACGTCAGTAACTTTTTTATGGTTACGTGGTGAAAGTTGAAGAAAATTACTCGCAAAAACAGGACCTACTTGTCCAATAAGACCTGAACTGTGTAAGAGGTTACCATAACGTGTTGCAAGTCGGACAAAGTTATTGTTAAAATTTCTCTATATTTTATTTTAGCCAATCCGATAATGTAGTTTGGGTATGAGTAACCAATGTTGCCTATTCCAAACTGGATAATCCTAAAATCTAGTTTTATTTTACAAATTATGGTAATTTAATTCTATTGTAATGGCAACACTAGGGAATTTTCCCCGTGTTTCACGTATTACAGAAAAAAAGCAGCTATCGTCCGACGACATGTTGTCTTGCCTTTACCAAAATGTAAATACCCTAGATTAAATTAAAAGAATAGAGTTAATTTACTTTCACTGCTAGAGTGAAGGATTGAGTGGTTTATTTTCACTGCTAGAGTGAAAGATTGAGTGCTTAGATAATCGTTCCCGTTTATTAAAACAAATTAAATCCGGCAAATTACAGTCCTCTAAATGATCAAAGATATGACGAATGTGCTCATTTTAATGACTTGGAATATTACCATAGATTTTATATGAATTCATGAAATCCTGATAAACTTAGTTCGCAATTGAAAATAAATATAAGGTTATGCTGAACAAGCAGGAGATTCGCTTGGTGAGTAGTGTAGCTCGAAACGTACAGTTTGGTACTTGGACACCAAACATTTGGACAATCGATATGCGTCAGTGTGACCATTATAATAATAAAACCATACGTTGTTTGGTTCATTAAACCTCGTCACCTATCTGCTTGAAGCACCAAGTGAAGCTACCGCTGTGTGGCATCGGCCTTAGTCTTTAATACCTATAGATAAAGTAAGTTGAGGGTAGTGCGTTCGGGTGCTCAAATTTGTAGTCGCATTTTTAGTTTATATACAAGAGAATATCCTGAAGATGGGGATTGTACACCCCCGCGTAACTGCTCGAATCAATGTTCGTTGATTTATAGTATACAGCATATTACTAGCAACCCACTCCGACTTTGCTAATTATACTAAGTATTATTAGCAAAGTCTGCTATTGATACTTAATAATTATACTATTAATAAGTATCAATAGAGGTTTTTTTGTGATTGCGTGTTAAATGCATAAATATTAGTGGTTTATTAAGAACTGTTTTAGAGGTACATTCATCAACTTACATCAGTCCAGCGCTGGATACAGGCCTCATAGAAGGCGTTACTGCGCCCAGTTTCGGCACTTCGGTTCGGCAACTACTGTTCAATACTGGATCAAACCATACATGTTATATGAAACATTTATGGTTGATTGATCATTCACAGCGTAGAGAAATAGATTTTCAGACAATCAACAAATTCATAACTTTAGATAAATTCTTAATTTATCTTAAATTGTTTACCCGTGGAAACTGAATGTAAATTCCCACAGTCGTTTTTTTCCATAGTCACACGAATATTGAGAAACTCAATGTTTAGCGAAGGTGTACTAAACAATCCTTATGTAGTTCAGTTCAGTATTTCATATTATCAATATGTACATTCAGTTATATCGAATAGTATAAAGATCGATGGACTGACTAAATTTTAACATATGTATATCATATACTATTTCCATCTTTATCTGTCGATCTATACTGTTAAGTAGTTAGCCCATTTGGATATGTAAGTATAGAGAGGGTTGCTCGAAATAATTAGGGTTTTTTTTTTTATAAAAGTTAGAAAATAGTCATGTCATTCAAATGCAAAAACCAGCCAAGTGCTTTTAGGATTCGCACACCGTGGGGTCTAAATGAAGTTGTTTTTTTTTTTAATTATGAAAAGCACCTGATTTTGAATAAGAGCAATAAGTTTGAGGTCTTTTATTGTAAAGTTTTAGGTAATATATTATACAATAACATAGGAGTGTTTATTTTTTAAATTATCACAGTTGTTTATTATGTGATCGCATTATTCCAAAAATACAAATTATTTATTATTCTTTGGTGCTTTCCTAATTTTTGTAATTATATTATTTAACAATAAATTTCTATTTGACCTAGTCCATGGAAATATTGAATATTATTTATATATGGAAGTTTATTTTAAAGTATAGAATAGAAAAATATGTAACAACTAAACCTTTAACATTATTTAAAAATCTTTAGTTTGCAAATCGATGACGGACAAAAAATTGACCAAAAATATTAAATATAATAACAGGACGCGCTCTCAATAACCCGGTAAAGTTTTCAAGGCCATCTGTGGTCAAAGGCATGATTCTTTCAATAAAAATATATTTATAATAAATTTAACATCACGCTAATACAGTGTTTTTCAACGTGTGGGCCGCGACCCCCTGGGCGGTCGCGAAGCCTCTTTAGGGGGTCGCGACGCTTCTACAGGGGAACAGCAAAAGGTTGAAAAAGCTACTTCAGTAAAAAAGTCATTAATTATTATGAAATAAATAATTATAAAAATGAATAAATATGTTGGATTGAATATATGTCACAAAATAAAATACATTAAAAAAAGCAACGGACAGGGGGTCGCGAAATATTTCTTCATAATACAGGAGCCAATGCATGAAAAAGGTTGAAAAACACTGCGCTGATATATCGACTTCGTTCGAGTATGGAAATGTGTCTTGATTTGCAAACAACCTTTTATAATAAGTGTCAAGTATGAAAGACATAGTGTGTAAGTAGTACGATTTAGCAGTGTGGATTATTGTTAGGTAGGTAAACGAAGTCCAGTATTAATAAGTTTTATCGATTCAACGATATCGGTGATTCACTACAAGGACCTGTGAAAATTTAAGGACTATATTGAAAGTAATAGTTTTTATTGTTCCGAATTATGATAGACTAGGGTTTTATGTACCTTTCTCATTATAGTGAGCGCACGATTCCTGCGAATTTTAGTGACCAAAATAAATAAAGTAGGTTTTTGTTATATTTTTATAATATTGAATTTTGAAAACTTAAAATTAATTTATTTTCATTCGAGTATTGTATTGTACCAATGAAATTAAGTATACACTATAAAACATTTTTTATAGTAGTAATTACTAGCTTTGTTCTATTATAGTTATCTCTTGTCTTGTTGTTTTTTATTTAGGTTATTTTATTGTGGAGTTTCGCTATACTCCAGTTCCAGTGAATCGTGCGTGAACTGTAGAATGCAACAGAGTACTTAGTTTCATTTTAAAGTAGTAAATTCAATTAAAAAGATATATTTTAAATAGTGTCTTTAATACTCTAGTGTGTTGAAGCACATTGCACAGCTTTCTATTGCCACTATACAAATTACTTTTTATCTAGAAGAATAACATTCCACTTTTAATGTTGTAAAAAGGTGGTATTAAATTATCAATAACCTAATATTATATTTTGTAGCATGTACATACTATTAAAAGTATAATTTATTTTATTCGACTAAATTCAAATTTTGAGCATTTCAAATTTCATGAATATGGCGTAATATTTATTTATTTACTTTGGTAAATGAAATAATTTTTCCTTCATGGAGTCTGTGTGAAAATTCTGTCATAAGATTTACAATTTTGCAACTGCCGATAAGAAACTATTAGCCGCGTAATAAACGTCCGCTTACCGCCAAGAAAAGGGAAATTCGACCGCGCCATAACTATAGAAAAAAATCGTTTTAGGCTGCGGTTACAGCCAACGACTCAAACCAATCCCAGTCATATTTCAAGCAAAAAAAAAACAGTACCTGAAGATACTTTATAAAAATATTACGTTAAAAATGGCCGCGGTATACAAAATGTCTCGATGTCCCATTTTTTTGTATACCTAATTGCACATGCCACTAAGCCGACTCAATGACTTAATTTTCAAACAGACTAACATAAACTTTATAAAACGCTACGCTACGTTTGTCTATATACGCCATAGCACAATCAAACAGGCTGCTACGACGATATACTTTTTTCTACTTTATATCGATGGAGGCCACATGTACTCTGGAGCTTAGCTTGTAGCTCAGCTGCCTCACTTCTAGGAATATCGTGGGAAAGCGAAACAAATCAGATTTGTAATCACCATGGTTTTTGGATGACTGCATTTCTCATGTGAAAGAGTAACTAAACGAAGCGAAGCTCCGGTCAGCGTGGCCAGGTCTTACTCATTAAATTAATAATTATAATTATGTACTAAATGACCATCTTTACTAGCGATGAAATAACCATGTCAAAGTTTTGTGTGATTAATATTCTGTGTATTGCTAGGATTGTTCACTTTTTGTTAACGTTTGGTATTTATTTCAGTTATCTATGATAATGTATAGAATTTATTAGAATGGTGTAGTGACAGTCATGTGGTGTGGTACGTTAGTACAAATATTGCTTGTAAGTTTGAGGTTTGATCTAAGAGCAATAAATAATGAATGTTCACGACGTTTTGTTATTTTAATTTTATTAATATAATCACTACCGTTTAGTTATTGTATTCTTTGCAACACACCACAATTGGATACATTTCTAGGTATCCAATTGCGAAGAAACGCTCACTTAATTTTCGAAACCGTTGACCTGCTGTTAACAGATTAAAAGTGATTCCGCTCGAAGATGTTAAAGACTTCAGTTTTCAAACGTGGTCTAACTAAAGCTTGGAGTGGCGTTTCCGTCTGTCAACATATAATATTGGGTTCGAGACTCAACACAACGAGTCGAAGTTGCTATGTTCCGGTGGATGGGTGTGGATGCCGGTGAAATTGCAGGCTCGTGAGGCGTTACATCTGACTCATAGTGATGCGCGCAACGCAATGCGATTTACGTTTTCCCATACCTTGTTAGGAGAGGTCCTAAGGCGTATTGCTGTTGTTTATGCGGCAGTAAAATTACAATACAATAAAAAAGCATTTTGGATACAAAAGAAACAACAAAAATACAACAAACGTTTCGCGTCGCCTTAATACTCGTAGAATGAAGCATTGACCACTTGTCCAATGCTTCATTCTGTCATTCTACTGTCATACGTCACGTCAAAACGAACAAGTCCTAAAATAATGTCTCGTATAGTAATTGCAATTTCTTACAAAAAAAAGGCATAACTATAGTTCACGTATTAACGGGTGTAGTAGCTGAACGTGCACTAAATTGGTTCTGTCATGTTTTGTCAATGTCAACCACTTAGATTGTTGGTGGCTAAATTATAGGCATCAAGCAAAGCAAAGCCTTTGAAATGAAGTATTATTATTGAGGTTATCTTGTATGCAAAAATATTTTACTTGTTAAATAGAGTCGCAATGTTGCGGCGAATTGTCTCAACCGTCGTCCAGACTCGTGGAATTAAACACACGGTGAATATAAAATGGGTACGCCCAGATTACGTTCCTTCGTACAAATCAGAGAAGTCTGGGGATTTGGAGGGTCTGCCTCCGATTCCTGGGACTGCTTTAGGCAAATACTATGCCGCATCTGACGAGATCAAAGAGTAAGTACCAAAATTTCACTTGAAGAAAAGAGAAAAATTAACGCAAGCAACATCAGTCTTATTTACACTTATAGAATTCATTAATTAGGAACTTTGACTAGAATCCTAGTACTTGCACTCAATGTGATGCAGCTCCGTCATATTTCAGTGCACCTGAATCGGTGAAGAAAATATTTTCAGTGGATCATCTTGGCAAGAAAGAATTCAGTGTATTAGTGAAGCAGGAACTTGCAAACAGAGTGAAACGACACAAATATGATGAGGGCACAGCAGAAACCAAAAGTAAGTAAAGTATCGTAATAATTATGACCGTTATAATTTAGTCTAGTACTCCATACTTACACTTATTTTGGAGACCTATTATGTGAAAAATAGTTAATAGGTGTTAAAGGAGCAACAGAATTTAACTTTAGCAGCAGAACTTGTGCCAAGTTTGCATAGAGAACTGTTGCCATATCTGGTGATCCACCACTACATAGTAGCGAACTGACTAAGTCTGTTCTCAGTTATTGGGTGTAAGTCTTGTATTTCTATGTTTGTTAATGCCACCTGTGACATATAACCAAAGTACAGGAGTACAAGTGTGTAAATTATATGAAATATTGATAATAAAATATAAATTTTAATAATATCAATGTTTAATAATTATTAATGATAACCAGAACAGAAATTTCCCATCAAGTCTGCAGAAAGTTATAACAATGCATGTTTTTAATTTACAGTTGCTAAACTCACAGCTCACATAAGATGGCTTCAGGACATTATGAATAAGTATCCAAAGAATAATAAAATGAAGGTAAGAATTTCCTCAAAACTAAAGTTGCCATGGTAATTTACCTACAGTCAGATAAGAGTCATCTGTTAGTTGGATATAGTAACTGCCCAGGAAGAGCATAAAAATAATAGTTATTTTTAAAGAATTTAATGTATATTTTATATTATTTTTATTGTTTAATTTTACATTAATCAGTTTGTTGTGCTTCCCCCAGAGATTTCAAAGCTGTTTAACCTTGTGTTATCCTTAGCCAAGTTAATGAGTCTAGTAAAATTTTGGTATTTTGCAGAAAGTGGTGCAAGAGCAGATAGACCGAAGAAAGAAACTGATGAAGTACCTCCGTCAATATGATTACAAGAAGTTTGAATGGCTATTGGATCAGCTGGAACTTGAATACAAGGCTCATCCTGAGTAAGTATTATCATTATAATCTTTAGTTATTGATGGTTCTGTTACTGAAGATGAGTAAATATGGCATTATACACATTGCCGTCTAGCCCAAAATGAAGCATAGCTTGTACTGTGGGAACTAGATCACTAATAGAATACACAGAACAAACATCTATGTTCGTTACACAAAGGCCTAATTGGGCAACACAGGGAATCCCAGTGCAGGGGTAAACATATTTTTTTATATTGCTAGTCCCACTGTTCAGTATTATGCTGTCTTTGATAATAAATGTATATCCAAACTTTCAGTTTCACATGCTCCTCAAAAAGTTTGCATAAAAGCTTAAGCGAAACGAGAAAATGTGATCATACCACAATGCCTATCTACATATATCGAAAAGCCTAATTCATTAATTCCAGATCACACCACAAATTATCAAGAAAAGAGTCTCTACGTAAGCTCACAGAAATGCATTGTGACGATGTGAGAAATAAAAAGCTGGACGACTACAGAAGTCTGCTGGAAAGCCAACAGGGGCCATTTCTGCAGCAAAAACTGGACGCTCTGAAGTTTATACGGAGTGAGCAAGAGGATTTGCAATTGCCAATTACTGTTACAGAACAAGATATCAAGAAAGTAGAGGATCAACTTAAGGCCTGGACTGTTAGGGACGAGATGAAACAGCAAACTAAGAAGAACAGAAAGAATATTTTGTTAGAAAGTGATTAGTGTATTATATAGTTTTAGATTAGTTTAGTTAATATGACTTTTATTGAGGATTCCTGGATTGTATAAATATAATATGACACAGATGTTTATATGACGTCGCAGGTGGCAAGACCTGAACATGTTCCTAGAACCCCACAATAGGACTGTGTTGTGGAGTTTTGTATCCCCCAGTGAGTAAATAGCTTGTGGTCAAGTGGTAGGTGTTGCCGCGGAATTGCATTTTTAATCCGATCGTTGCAGAAAATGCAGGTCACTTGCAAACGACTTGACCACTGAATTGTTAGAACAAGGTTTGTATGAAAGCAAAAACATTGGTACATAATATATGCCAAGCATACAAAATTGCACCCGAAGCCGCGGCAGGTCGCTAGATTTCAGATTTCTATAAATATAAGAAAATCGTGTAATGTGTGGGTGTGTATGTATCGTGGGGGCGGGCGAGTGAGGAGGGATTTGTGTGTGTGAGATGGGGACAACCATTCTAATAGTATCGTCAGATGGGAAACCAGCCAAGATAAACACAGGAGGTAAGTAAGAAATAAACTAATAAGAAAACATTTTAAAAAATTAATTCATTTTAATTCGTAAAATCCTTACACCTAACTAAATTAGAAGTATATAAAGCGTAAATCAAAATCAGTCGAATTTTGGACGGATAATTTAGATATAATCGTAAATAAATGATGTTTATAACATTAGCATATTTTTTGATTATGGAAGACTTACATTAGTAGGTAAAATTACAAAATCGAAGTATAAAAATAAATGAGATTCGTAATAATATCAATATAGCACTCAAGTATGTAAACACAGGACTTCATAAAAACATTTAGATCTTAACATCTGATGGAAAGTTGTGCATCATATTTGACTTGACACTTGAATGACTAAGGCATGTTTTTTATTCGAAGGGACGCAATTTTGGCCCAGTCCCTACATTCAACAAATAGACGATTTGACATTAAATACATTGTCAAAAAAAAAGAGTTACTGCCGAGGTAATTATTAACCTAGTAATCAGTTATTTGAATGTAGAAATCGATCTGTTAGAAGCGTACGCCCGTAGTCAATTACTCCACTGTTTCTGGTAAGATGGCTGGTGAGAAACGTGTGGATACACTTGGGCAGGGTGACTGTGACGTCACAAAGATGTGGTATGCGGCGCGCGGGCGTACGCCGTGGGTATGAACCCGGAGCGCCGCGACTTGGGCGCGTGTGCCCACAACCATCCCTCCACTGTTTGCTGCGTTAGGTCCGCGTACACCCACTCTCCTCTTTTCACCGATAGATCGTCCGGCGCTTGCGCCTGTGAGTGAAAAATATTTTGAGGATATTAACATCATTTGTACAATAAATATCTAAGATCCGAGAACTGGCATTATCGTAGGCAAAATGGCACCTTGTTTATTCTATTATTATATGGTTTGCAAAGTATGTAGTTCATTAGTCCAGCAATACGGTTTAGGTCATCTCCAACCCAAGTACGAGAAGACCCAAATCGCACACCGTTGTGCCCGACACCCAAGCCGGGGATGTTACGTCTCATGCGCATGTGATTTCACCGGCATCCACACCCTTACACCGGAACACTGCAATGCAAGTGCCAGCACACACTTTGCAAGTGTGTGCTGGCATGGAGGCAGTACATCTCCAAGCGAACTTTGCACAAGTTCTAGAGCTACTTTGTGTTGCATTTTGTGATGAAGATCCTCTCACCTTGTAATCGTAGAGCATGACTAGTTCAGTCCCGTGGTACCGCCCGTCCGTGTCCTGTTGAGACGTGTTCAGGCTGTTGTTTGAGAGAATCGCGGCCGGGTTCGGGGGCGACAACACTGGCTGGGTTGTGTCTTGTTGCGCAGCTGAAATATTCATTGTTATCACTAGCAGTTCCCCGTGTGGAATTAAATTATAATAAATAAACGTTTACACACTCATACCTCTGCACTAGGATTCTCTGTGTCGCAGATGGCATGGACAAAACCCAGAATCAGACAATAACCCAAGACCAGAGAACAACCTTCATGCTCACCACACAAAGTGCTCCGGCCGGGAATCGAGCCCGGGACCCCTCGATAAGAAGCCACGGAGTCGTCAGGTATTCGTTTAACGTTTTTTGTGCGGATCCCTAATTCCTTTTAGTATAATAAAAGTGACCAAGTTACTCCTTATAACATCAGCTATCTGCCAGTGAGTCTCATCAAAATCGGTTCAGCCATTTCGGAGATTACCCGGAACCAGACAGACAAAAATTTTAAATATGGCTTTTTTGTTATACTTTCAAATGAAATCTTTCTTTAAAAACCGGAATTCTTCTTTTAAAAACTGTTCGAACTTTCATACGGTTTTTAAAAAAAGAATAACGAGCTAATCTCGATCGCCTGTACAAAAACATATTGGAGGTACTCACGTTGGACTACCGCGGGGTACACGAATCCAGAGGGTATAAAACCTTCTTGGCCATCGCTCCGAACTATCCAGTACCAGTCGGGGTCTTCTCTATTTAGCACTGAAAATATAATAAATTAAAATGATTATCAATAACATACTAAAGGTAATAAAATCTCAAAATGGCGGCCCACCTGCTGTTACGTAGTCACCGCCCGTAGACAACAGCAATACGATTCAGATCCTACCGTAGTATAAGAAGACCCAAATCGCATCGCGTTGTGCCCGTCACGCGTGGGATGTAAAATCTCATGTGCCTGTGATTTCACCGGCACCCCCTTCCACCGGAACGCAGCAATACGAGTGCACCAGTTTGGCGGTAAATTACCAGGTGTGGAGACAGTACTTCGGATGAACTTGGCACAAGTTATACGGCTACTTTTGCAACATCGAGGTACCTACAGACCCGAGCAACTGGACCTAGGTCCTTAAAATCTAGCTATTATTCATATTCAGAATGCAACAACCTGTGAGGAATACTATTACCATACTACTACTATTACTAATTTACCAAAAAAAAATCCGTTGACCTTTTGTAATCGATATCTTGGGATGCTCAATTTATTTTTATTTCTAGTGCCAGTGCCAACATCTATCTTTTTCTGGTGGCTTTAAATATTTTTGTGAACTAAACAAACCTGTGACGAACTCCCCACGTTCTACGTCCACGTCGTTCTCGTCTCTCGCGGTGAAGGTGTAAAGAACCACGTATCGACCAGACGGGTCCTTGCTGAACGGACACGCCTCCCCTTCGCTGCCGATTTCTGATGTGCCATCGTTCGTTACGCCGTCCGATACTGACAATCTGGAATATTTTTTTTAATTATGAATTTTCAACAGCTGCAAATTCTTTGATGATTGTGTTCTAACTAGGTCATGCACTACCAGTTATATAAATCCAAAAAGGATTCATCGGTTTTATGACAAATTTTAATAATCTATAAACTAGTATTACATGAAAAATGTATAAGAAGAAATAGAAATCTTAATTGACAGTCTGACTGGTCGCTCTTTCTTCTGCACTGTAGGTTGTGCGTTCGATTCCCACTCATCCCATCATATATATGTGTGGAACAAGTGCTTGACCAACCCCCACACATATATATCTGTGAATTAAACTTACTGTGAAACATCCCTATGTGCTAAATCAGCCGGAGATCGACTCCTAGGCAGCTTCTTCTTCAAGTCGTGGTGCTCACACGGAGCGCAGTATGAATGCGGTATGAACCCCTCTCTCCTCGAGTCTGCCAGTATCACATACACCCAGTCATTCTCTCTGTACAATACATTCACTATTTGGCCACGTTTCACCTGAAAATTTAGAATTAAATAACAGTAACAAAACATTTATTTTTGTGATGTGGTCTATTGATTTTGTCTTTGATATAGTATATATCTTATTACTTGAAACGAGCAATTCTTGTATATTTATTTATTTATATTATCTTGGAAACGGCTCGTCAAGACATGTGACTTATTAAGATTGGAAGTCACATGTCTTGAAATTTTGATCCCAGGGGCTCCCAGGGTAGATCAAAGCTCTTTTTCTCACACCCTTTGTTAGTAGGCTGATACAAAAATATTACTGAGAAATCTTAACACGCTTGCTTGGGAATGAGGTTGTAAAGTCAGGCACACATCATGTTTTTGTACATAAAAATTACATGACACCCCACCTGATGTTAAATGGTTACTGCCGCCCATGGACAACAGCAATACAAACAGTCTTCTCATACTGAAGTTAGGAAAACCAAAGTTGTATTGCATTGTACCCATCACGGTGTTGTAAAATTGTTTGTTTTGCACCAGCTACTAAAATAAATTCGCAAAACTAACCTCTAACTCGTCATCCACACATGGAGCAAAATCATGCAGCACCACCATTTTAGAGTCGGGACTCAAGCCATGTTCCTTCTCAATGCCGACCCTGACGAGGGTTTCTATGCTGGCCGAGCCGGTGATCCTGCCCATGCCAGGGCTTAGCCCTGATCCGGGCCTCGAGAGATCTTTGTCTGAATCTCCACTACTTGCTGGGAAAGGAACGAGATATCAAATTTATAGTTAAATATTTACATTTAAGTTCTTATGAATTACTTCCATGGCAAACAAGATGTGTTCTATGTCAAAATGTATGATAAGTATTTATAAACTTTGACATTACATGAACTTTAGTTGGTACTGAAAGACAAAAATCTGTAATGTAATTAAGAAATATATAATTTGTTTTTGTGAAAGTTTATTATTATTTATTGAATCAAATGTGGAAACAGAAATTATCAATCATTATCATTGATAGGTAATTATTTTACTATAAATATTGATCGATGAATTCACGGTCATTTGCAGCGCACAGACAAGTAAAACAAGATATAATTACTTGTTTTAGTATTATTTATCACTATGTAGAAAGTCTGAGGTCATTGACTTGTTCAGCAAAGTTGTTACTTACATTTCTTCTTCTTTCCCCTTCTTATTCGGACTGGACATAGGAATGCCATGTTGTTCTACTCACTAATTATAATAACACTCCTATACAATTTGAGATACAATCGCCATTACATTATTTTCTTAGATAAAAAAGTTTTCCCACGATTCGATTCAACATGTCAAAATGCACAAAAGTTCACAAAAACAGCTTTTTAGTGCTGCCAACTCCAATCCTTTATATATGAGGGAACTTTCCAACCCACGTTCCTCAAAAACCTCATAGATAGCGCCGAAAGTTTAGGCTTTTGGTTATGGCATAATTATGATGGAAGTAGCTGTTGTTAATTTGATTTGTATTGTTGAAGAAAATGTTATCACTGTCATAATAAATAAAGGGCGACCAGAACGTTAAAAAAAATATCTACATAAGTTCATCCAGTCATTCTGGGTAACTTTTCGCAGATTATTATGAATCAGACCATGTTTTATTGAATTCTAAGTGTTCTTATAGTTGGTAAATACAACAACACAAATTTAGAAGAAAATTGAGATAATTACATTTCGGAGGCTTGAATAAGATTTAAGTCATGTTTAGGTTGAAAAATACATCATTTGGTCAAAATAGATAACTCTACTTGTGATAATAGGATATCAGGGTTACCATCTATAAACTTAGGCAATATTAACCCGTTAATTAACCCTTGCAGCACAGTAATACTTTTATCTTATTGAAAAATTTCATTGTCAATGTTAATTTTGTCTTAATTGACATTTATTAAAGACATTTAATTTGTTCGTTTCACGCAGATAAAGTAGGCTTGGTAGGTAGGACTAAATTATTTTCAGAAAAAATAATATTTCTTCATACCAATTAGATACCAATTCTATTTAAAGTTACACGGAAATTTATGTATTCGTCAAATTGCATGTGTCATTTTAAGCTTTTTCTAATTCAACAGTGTAGTCATTGTGACAATGCTACGCAAAATGAGCGTACATCCCCTCAGATGTTACTACCTAATTTAAGTAGTAGTCAATTTATTTCCATTTTGTCCAATTTCTGAAAATAATACATCACCATTTTTGCACATGTTGCAAAACTTTGGCTTTTTGGTAGGCAATGTTACATTTAACGTTTCAGGGTACTTTTATTCAGCCATAAACGAAACTAAAAGCGTATTTTGAAAAACTTTTTATTTTATAAGAATAGATTCGTACTCATAAACATTTAATATGATATATACTTACAACAAATCTATCATTACAACAGACAAGACTAACATTTTTGGCACATACATACATAGTACCATAGGTAACATTATAAAAATACACTCATTTTATTAAGAAATACTAATTGTAAGAATTATGAAGGGTTTGATTGGTAAACGCCAAAACTTTAAGGCGTTTTTACGTCTTCGGCTAGCTTTCAAGGGACACATTAGTTCAGCGAACATTAAGGGATCCAAAAATTGTAGGTAATTTTTTTTTGAAATTGACTACTTATATGAGTAATTCCTTTTTTAGTCATTACATGTTTTTGCTTGCTGTTATTGCAGTGCTGAAAAAAACATTAATGATTCTACTGAACTACTTAAATCATTAATAACTATAATACTAAATGAAATGTGCAAGAAATTATTGTTTTAAGAATTATAAAAGACTAGCTGACCGGGCCACGCGTTGCTGTGGCTAACGTTTTTGTGATACGATATTATAATTTGCAATAAAATAATATTTATTTGCATAAATTGAGATGTGAGCTATCCTATCTTTCAAGTTGGATCAAACTGCACACGGTGTACAAATTTGATACACAAAATCGGTTATTGTGATTAAACCATGATAGCTAGATATATGTTCTCGCGGACTTTTTTGTAGGTCTTAATGGGATCTAAAAACCCGTAATACATCATTTTGTTCTATTGTCAATAGTTTTTGCAGCGCACGCAAAAATAGGTTTTCGATTTTACACCTTGTGTTACAAAATAGCTATTTACTTACGGTTCCCTAATTTTGTAAAAAAAAATAAAACATAGCCTATAGCCTTTCTCGATAAATGGACTACCCAACACTGAAATAATCATTCAAATCGGACCAGTAGTTCCAGAGATTAGCGCGTCAAACAAAAAAACAAACAAACAAACAAACTCTGCAGCTTTATAATATTAGTATAGATAAAAAGGAATTTTTCTACGCGTAAAAACGTAAACAAGCCTTAGAGTTATGTCATCTACAAATCAGTCATTATGTTTATCATATTTAAGATATTTACATCGAACAAGTAGGTTTTTGAAAGGATGTGGGATCTCTCTTTTCCGGTGCATTGAACTTTTATTGTGATTGTTCAAAAAATTTAAGAAAATTATATTCAATACAAACTTCGATTTCAATAACACAGAAGCTACCTGGTCTTTTGTGAATCTACACTATTCAAGTTTTTAGGCGGTTAGATAGATGCGTTGTAGGTAGTTAATACAAGTTTTTTCCTTATCTCCATCAAGCACCGCATTTCGGAATAAGCTCTAATGCTATATAACATATATATATTTATTTGAAAAATTATGAACAGTTAAGTACGAGGTAAATTGCAAAATTATAAATGTTGCGTGTCAGTCAGAGAATGCCATTGCTCGTGCTTATGGTCAGGGAATTTAATGCAATCCATCCAATGTTTCAACCTCCGTCCTTTGCTGCTGGCTCCTAAAACGAGACTTCCGAGAAAATCGTTGGGCTTGCCATAGTCTTTATCCCAAACTGTCAACGTCAAATTTTGGCGGGAAAGCTCGGTTGGGCGCGTTTCGAAAAGAAACTCCTCATTCCAAATGGGGTTCAAGTTTCGCCATTTTATTGATGTCTTGTGCTTTTTGTGGTAGGGGTCCGGATCCAAATTTCTGTAAGCAAAATTAGCACAACATTGATATTTGCTAGCTTGTCGTATAAGGTAGGTACTCTAACAATAGTCATGTAGTAATATACATACTGAGCATGCCCTCAAGCAATAGTATGAGACGCTCCAATCATTCGTAGATATATTACGAAACATATATGGCTTAAGATTTAGATATGGCTTAGTAGAGCTTTGAGAGAGTTTTCATCTACATCTGCGTACACTTACATTTTAACGAATGGATCAGAATATCCATTGGTGTCTTGCGGGGGTAAGTCGGCTGCCCTACACACCGTCACCACAAGTGCCCGTCTCTTAGTGCTGTAACAGAGTGCCAGCAGTATCCTTGGTCCAGCCGGTTCTGAGTCTGAAGACCCAGATAAGGCTAAGCGGAGCTGTGACGGAGCTTTGGCACATTCACGGAGAGACACCACGGCGGAACCCATTTCGTCACACCCATATCTGGAATGTAAAAAATACGCTCCTATCATATTCTTGATTTCCAGTACATTAATAATAATAATACCGGAGTACTGAAGGGATGATTAACTCCAACTTCCGGACTTACCTCCATAAGTTAAGGAATATTTAGCGCGTTCGACTACAGAAGCATCATGTGGCATTAAACTGCTATAATTATCACACTTATATTTCAAAGGCGAAAGACTGTAATTATTACTACTTTACGCTCAAACGGCTCAACGGATTTGAATGAAATTTGGTACCAGGATAGCTTATATCTTAGATTAACATATACACTACTTTTGGTGCTGGAAAACCGCGGGTTTTATGTCGATACAACGCGGGGCGCAGCACTTTCGACATAAAAACCATAGAGTAAAATAATATTATATTATACAAACCTGTCATCATCAAATATAAATATCTCCAAAGACTTTGCAGTGAGGTCTGATTCTGTGATGCCGAAGAAGTGGAGAGTTTCATTGAACTCTGGATTTTTGGTTTTATGCACAGTCTTAGTTCTCATTCGATTTGAATAAGACCCTTCTGAAATAGAAAAAAAATATAATATTATATAAATTCATTGTTGTACGACTGATTAAAATCAAATTCAAGAATGGCCGCTCGTGATAGTAAATTGAAGCTTTAACGTGACCAACATATAAATAATCGTATTAAACTCATAAGCTTATAAAACTGCTATGACTGTTTTTCACTCACCTCTAGGTAAAATTTCCAATCTGCAAAACGGATCAGACAATCCAGTCATATCCATACCAATAAGCCCTCTAGCCCTTAGCACCGTCACAGCAAGAGAAGAGGTCGCGTTCTCATACGCGAGTCTGATCTCCAACGTTCCAAACCCTGCATCAGGGATAGCCGGTGCCCGTTCCACTGCCGTGGGTTTGGAGTCTTTTCTAGCAGTCCGGAGGCTATAGGCGCTGCCTTTGCTGCCGGTACGCTTGAGGGCTCCTAGAGGACGCTGCGTCAAGCTGTCTTGGCGATGGAGGCTTAAGCCGCTGAAGCCGTGGGTGAGGATGTCAGTTTCGTTCCATTCCTGCATAAAAGTGAAACCATGCTATTACGAATACAACGCTTATCATTGACCTAATATTAATATGTTTTAATTCGTAATCACTTCAGCCTTATAAAATTTGGCTTATCCGCGCGCGGGTTTCGTCGGGCGGTTTGCGTTTATGTGTAGACCGAATCAAAAAAACATCCGCGGGTGGCAATACTCCACGGTCAACTGCCTTACTGTGTGGATGCTGTATACTTACATACCTAATAGGTAACAAAAAGAAAACCCGGTCTCGGGTGATGGGCGCAGCAGGATAAATGCGACTCAGAAAAGATTTGGATCACGTACTGAGTCGCACGCATTACTGTTGTCATGGGCGAGGGTCACCACTTACCATCAGGTGGGCCCTCAGCTCGTTCCGTCACTCATTAACATAAAAACAAAAACCTATATATACTTGTATTTCAGCCCGAATTAATCGGTAATTAGGCTAATACCTAGTCTATAACATGAAAGTTTAAGAGTAGTCCGATTCAATCGTTTAGCTAGGAATAGCTGTAACAATAGTGTGCTAAATTGATACGTCAAAAGTTAGAAGCCGAGATAACAGTCTAGAATACTTGATTCTAAGTACAAGATTTCTACGAGGAAAATGATGTTGATTACAAAACTCAAATAAAAGATAACATTCTCAGAAATATAAATGAATGCCTCAAATTTTTCCTCAAAGGAATAAACAGGACCCTTAATCTGTCCATTTGACAGACGAGAAGAATAAAAATCTTTAACAGCCTCTAAAGCGTAGCGCTAAGACCAAAAGCGGGTAGACCATTCTAACTATAATATTATAAATATTAACTTACAACCTTAATAATTTATGAGAATGTAAGTTATTCTTTTTTACGTTTTTAGGTCGTAACTACTCAACAGATTATCATGAAATATTGTACCTACGTTTCATCTCTATGTACCTACGTTCCATCCTAAAATCCTAACTAATATTATAATTGTTGAATGACAAAATCTACAACATTAAGGCGAGCATAAACGCGGGCAAAACTATAAATTGTAGACAAAGACAAAGATAAACAAAGATTGTATTTGTGCTGACGCGTTACATTGCCTATATTTTAAGACTACTGCGCCCAGTGGTGTTACAAACACAATCACATACATTCAATCTTTCGCCTATAGTATAATTAATTAATATTCAGAATAGCTAGTATTCAGTTAAACAATAAAGAGTAAATATCAGGGCATTATAATAAGCTCCATACTAAAACATTCGCCAAACCTTGGTTACTATTGAGTTTGCAGTCACTGTGGTCGAAATCGGTCAAGAAGAAATTATTATTAAGTTCCATAATACATCATATTCGAAGTTTCTTGTTTGTTCCTTCCCATGGAGGGTTGAATAGAGTTTGAACAGGCGTCAAGCAATTAGACCACGAAAACTTTAAGGTATGTACATATTTATTTATATTCAATAGTTTAGTAATAATTTTGTTACATTATGTAACAAAGACAAGGCAATCAATACGCTACAAAAACCCAGACTAATTTAAAAACTGCTAGGTAACATTTTATGTCATTTAAAATTATATTAAGGTATAAGTATATTGGAAATAGTTGGAAAAATTACTTATGTGCCAAAAGGGATAATATTTAAAAAAATCTATGTATGAATTCGCTTAAAGGAAACCGTCTTGTCTTATACACTTGAAGTCACTAAAAACTTGTCAACAATGATTTTATTAAAAGTTTTTAGGAAGAAACCACTTTCAGCGATAAGACCGTATTTTTATCAAGCTACTATCTAAAAAAAATGCATTAAAGTTTGTTTGCTTCTAATTTAAATTGGCGGGTACAAGTAGATCGTGACTTTACAGTTCGGGGAACACAACAAATAAGGTACGTGAGTTAATTACACCCACTCTCGCGTAACATGCAACGATTAAAGACCTACATTTAGGTATATTGCTCTACTATAATTAAATGTACTTATTAAATGAGAATTTTAAGAGTTTGACTCGCATGGAAGTTTAAAAGTAAAAACATTATTATATACTTTGAGTGGTATACTTGCTCACTTCACAACTTCGAACTTAATAACAGGACAATCTTGCATCACCACTTGACAAATTGAGTCGACCTCAATTAGCTGTAAATCAATAAAAACTCTGCGTCTCTCATTGAGCACCCCACGGCAACATCCTCCCGTTACACCCTAGCCATAGCTCATTAAAACAGCTTGTTCACTGTAATTGAATAACTCCCTTGCATATGTAGTAGCCTTGCCTTCGAAGCGAGGGCTCCCGGATTCGATTTCTGGCTTGGACACACTTTGTGTGGTGAACATGAAGTTTTATCGGGTCTTGGGTGTTTGTCCTGTGTTTCTGTGTTTGTCCATGACATCTGCGACACATGGAATCTTAGTGCAGGGGTATGAGAGAGTAAAAAATTTTTTTTGCACACTCATACCGCTGCACAAACGCAAACCAATAGATTTATATGAAAACAATGTATTGAATCATTCCTCACTTTGCTACAGTTTGATACTAGCTATCGGGTAAGCAGTCCGTTCGCCAGTCTTACCCGTGGTTTTCTTGTATCAAAAGTATATAATACAGGATAGCTTTCCTGGTACCAAACATCATCCAAATCCATGAACGTGAACGACTCTCGTGTAACACACATGTATTTACAAACTATCGTCTTTATAATATTATATCTTTTAGATGTATTGATAGAAAATTCTGTGTAGTAAATAGCTTAATTTAAAGATATTTACTAAAGCATCTATAAACTAATTTATCGCAAGTAACCGATGTAATCATCGAAAAAACCGGCTTCAAAACTATTTCTAGGGGTGGGTTTTTTGACAGTTCTATATGAGCAAAATATGGTTGTACTAGCTGTTCTAACAGCCTATAATAACCCTCGGATAATAGATAGCGTGACGCACAAGTGACGCAGATGACCGACTGGCTGTCACTAAGACGATGTTGTTTCTAAGCCGATCTCTACGTACAGTATAGACAATACAGTATAGTTCAAGATTATTATATATACCACTTATACCCTGCACTAGGACTCATCTAAGATCTGTCACACCTTTTTGTGAAGATCGTGAGGTTTGTCCCTTGCCGGGAAACGAAATCGGGTCTCTGCTTTGAAGGCAGGTTCTTATAAGCTACGGTGCCGTCAAACATGGGTACTGATTTAAATGTCAGTCAGTTGGGACGATGTATCTTTCCGTATTTCATTTAAGGTAAAAGACAAGAGCTTTTTCAGCTAACTTGATAGTAGTCAAGATACGTCCAAACTGTATTGAAGTTAATTTTAAGATATTGAAATGAATCCACCAAAACACGCTTCAATCTCTCTGCAATTAAAAACATAAAACGATATTCTGCACATCAAATTGTGCAGAAACTGCACAAAACTTACAAAACTGTAAAAATTCAGATTGCTTTAGAAATAATCGCATTATTTTTATACGAGAGAAGTTTAGAATTGAGCACTCTTATACTCGTATAATATATTAGAGGGCTCATGCAATTTTTGATATACATACATTTCCCACACACTATACATACTACATCACACTACATACTACATCAATAATAAATTAAGCTACACGACGCTGTTTTTTGAGGTATTAAGTCAAAGATTATAATAGCTAGTTCGACTGATATCCTCTGTAATTTTAATGCTTATATGTCCGTGGCTCCGTGGCTTAGCCCTGCCTTCGAAGCGAGGGAGGGGTCCTTGGTTCGATTCCCAGCCGGGCCCCACTTTGTGTGATGAGCTGGAAGTTTGTTCTCGGGTCTTGGGTGTATGTCCATGCTATATGCGACACAGGGAATCCTAATGGAGAAATGAGTGTAAAAAAAATACCCCCCTAACCCTTGCATCTTCTTATCTTATCTACCCTTCTTTATCTTTTATATAATTAAAAACCAATTATTAAATTAATCAAATTAATATAAATAATAATCATCCGAATCGGGCCACAATTAGCAGAGACCGTGTAACATAGGTACATGAAAAAAACATGCAATTGAATTGAGAACCTTATTTTGAAGTTTGTTAAAAATAGAGCCTATAGAAGGCAAAGGCTCCGTCAAATTCGATTGCTTAAAATACTATGCAAACAGCCTTGAATGCTGTCGATGACATTTTAAATCAGCACCCACATTTTCCTATGGATCTTGAAATAATTTCCTGTATGCGACCTCCAGTTATTTTTAGCAGTCAATGTTACTGAATGATGAGGGTGATCATGGCTGCACATTTATTTGACGAGCTAGTTATAGGTAGAAGCTGCACGATTTTATTTCAAAGCAAAAGGGTAAGGTTCCTCTAGAGATCTGCGAGGTAGCTAAGCTATAAAGCTAGGTTACGAAACTATGTCACTCGTTGCGTTATTAGCTACGCTAATAGTCTTCTCTGTCAGATCTACTACGTAGAAAGCTAGCTCGAGTGCTTAGCCCACATTCTTAGCACGCATCCTTAGCACACATCCTTGGCACTTAAATTAGTATGGAACAAAATTCCACTCTGTTCCACAAAACCTGTGCTAATATATGCTTCGAAAATAAATCTTATTGGTGTAAATCAGACACATCCTTGGCAACGTAGCTTAGCTTAGCTGAAGTAGAAAGAGAGCCTTACCACCCATGAACATCCAAAAAAGTTCATCAAAATACTTTCTTCTTCTTCTTCTTTCTTATAAGGAAGTGGTTGATTTATGTGTCAGAGTGTTCAAGCCGCCCGAAGGCCGACATGGCTTTGCCAAAATTACTACTACAACTTAGCGTGTCCCCCAAAGCACGGAAGCGCTTGGTTTAAATGCCACTAAGCGATAATCTACCCCGTTGATGAGAGTTGTTAATCTGTACTAAATATATTTGTAAAAGGAAGTTTTAGTGTAACTTATCCAAAAATAGATTAATTTCCTTTAGTTACGACCACTTGCGGTAACAGCCATCAACTAATTTAAATTGAAGCAATTCAAACGGAAACCCGCGTTTCTGCTGTTAAACACTGTTTTATTACTGTTTTACGGACAATCTAACTTTGAGTTATACAATGAAAGTCGTCGGAGGTGTTTGTGTGCAAAGATATGTATATGTTTGTTATATTGTGTGAGTGAGAATGAAAGTTTAGATTTTGAGTGTTTGTATTTATCGGTTGAGATTATTTTAGTAACACCAGTCTCTAAGAGACTGATCCCTTTGGGTAAGTAACACAAATCTACGTAGACTTGAATTTAAATGTTACTGTTTTATTTGTATAAGTGGTTATCTTCCTTAAGAAAATAATATTGTAGCTAAGGGAAGATTACCACGTTTTAAGCATAATTTTACATTTGTTCTACAGTAGTGGGTACATTTTAAGGATCTTACGAACTCTATTATAAACAATGGGCTTAAGAACACATAGTGACGGAAAGCGAAGACGGTTCGGCATGATCGATCGTTACAGACAGATTTGGGTCTGCGGCTATCTGTATTGCTTTGAAATGGCATATTTCGGTGTTTGCAAAGGGATATACTAAGAATGAACAATTTTATTACAGACAGAACCTCACTCACAGAATAAAATTCGCTTGATGTGGGCATGATAGGATTACTGATAGGACATTGTAGTGCATTTCTTTAAGGATCGCCCGTTGAGCATTTTCTAAGTTTGGAAGTGTTGTTTTTGGATCTCCAACCCACCCAGCAATACTATAAGACAAAACAGACTGCACTAGTGCAAAGTACTGTTTTTAGGGTTCGGTAAGTTTTCGATTTTTTGTTGCGGTTGCGCTATATTTCGGTATATACTTTATTTATACACCTAAGTACTTGGTACATTATGTTCTTTCTATAACAAGTACAGTAATTCAGAATTTTTCTGTTACGCGTGTGATCTGTTATGTTGAAGCCATTTATGTTGAAGCCATTTGGTTGGGATAAACGCGTGGGAGAAAAGGTTATAAAGTTGGTTTTGGTAAGCCAGCATTAGCAATGTAACTACCCAAAAATATGTTTTATTACGGCGTCATTACAGATTATTGAAATTTTCAGCTTTTATCTTATACAATATGCATGTATTATGCATATAAAGGTTTCGAAATAAAATATCTGAATGATAGTGAAAACCGTATTAAAATCCATTGCGTGGTACGGATCCATACGGTTAAATGGACAGATAAAAACAGCGACTGCTTTATATTATTTAAATAGTTCACTAACCTGAAGATGTAAAATAGTAAATGCTGTACAAAACTTTCATACCTCACGTGATTGAAATAGATAACCATACTAAATTCATAAAATAATATTAATTAACTATAGCCACACTAAAACAGAAATTATGTTATCTGTGAGCTTCGCTATTCATACGATTATTAATTAAGTACCTATTAGGAGTCTTGATGGTTATGTGACGCCGTAGCAAGTATTAAATTGTCTACGTACATTTTCTGTAGTGGAAGGGCAACATACTAGCTACTCTTACAGTGACAGTCGATAGTAATTACCTATCTATCTTTTATAGAAATAGTTGCTCTGCCCCGCTCTTAAAATATGATATAGATATCATTTCAAACGTTATTTCATATAATATAACGTTTGAAATAACAAGCCATAACAAAAAAAACTATTTATTTCTTTTGTTTGTTTGTTCCGACTAATCATTAAAACGGCTGATCGATTTTGACAAGACTTTCACTCGCAGATGTTATAAGGAGTAATTTAGGCTACTATTATTTTAGAAAAAGATATAACTAAGGCTATACTTAATTAAAAATAAAAAAAAAAACAGGGTACCAGTTCTGCGTCTAGTACTTCTCCGGACAAACTTGGCAAAAATTCTACTGCTACTTTTAGTTAATCCTTTGGCACCACCCAGAGGGTACGTGAAGGGAGACAAAAAGGTCCTCACATAAGGACGCGAGCAACTCGGTCCCCTTTTTCCGAATAATGGCATGGAATCAGGCGTTGAAATTCAGATGTTGCAGTATTTTCGCTTAATGTTGACATAATGTTAATGCACGTTCTGTCGAAATGTTTGAAATGAAATAAATACTTACGCAATGCATTATACTATTTCTTTTGTGGTTATTAAAGCAAGGGTAATGTCGAACTCAAGCCGAGAAAGCTTAGCCCCGCGGGAGTTCTGTCAATACCTACTTGCGGGTAGTTTCCTACGGTTGGTAACAAGATAAACTATTTTCTTTACATAAGCCCTACGAAGAATTAAATTTATTAGACAAAATGCACTTGAGAATTACTTGCCGAGGGCTCCGCACTACCAACTGTTAGAATAACTGCATTAATAAAACGTTTTCTGTATGAATTTCATTTTATTTTATTCGGTTCCCATCTTGGACGTACGACGTATGTACGCATTGATCCTCTTTCGTTTGAGTGATAGGCCATTAGGCTTAATTTAGTTATACATTTTTACTAAGTGACTAGTAGCAGACCGAACTGCTATTTATCAACCCTATACCAAAACAAGGAGTGTTATAAGTTTGACTGTCGTCTACATACAATTACAGTCAGTTTTCATGATTTAATTATTTGTTAAGATTATGCCAACCGACCTGAAAATTATAAGCCGATTATCTTTAAGTAAATTTTAGTATATTATTCTCCTTTGTGTGGTGTGCATTAAGTTTGTTCTCGGGTCTTGGGTTTTTCTTTTTGTGTTTGTCCATGCTATCTGGTATGAGTGTGCTAACGTTTTTTTTGTGGGAGAACACCGCTTTTCATCAAATGGCTCATCAGTTCGTTCCGCAAGTTCCTTATTATTTGTGTAAAATTTTACCTCATGACTCAGTAGTCAAGATTATTATATACGAGATACTAAGACTATTGTTTAAATCCGTACTTCTGAGTCGGAGAATGCGAAGTTAAACAATGCTTTAGAAGCTTGTAGCTGTACTTATAATATACTGAGATTGCTCTCGGTATAAAATAAATAGTTTCCATTTCCAGCGACCCGTATTGTGGTCGGTACCTCGAGGAATGACTGCGACCGTACATGCAAAAACAGATAGAACATTTATAGAACAACCTTGACCGCTTTCTGTTACGGGAACGGAAACTTTTATCAGGTTCCCGTGAATTCATTATGAATTTGTTTTCATATTACAGTTTACTGAATAAATTACAGTCATTTTTTATAAAAAGTACTCAAGTAGGCTGTTTTTTGTACGCAATATCATTGCCAATTGGGAACTGAATTTTACAAGACATAATTCTCTGAAAAATAAGGGGGTGAAGGTATTGAAGTGGGTTTTTTTTTTTGGGTTTATTGAGAACTTGTGCTCTTTGGTTTTGTTAGACGGTGGAAAACTTTGTTAGGTGTGCTAAACTCTGTTCTCAGGTCTTGGGTGTATGAGTGGTGGAACAATGTAGAGAATTTAGGGATAGCAAAATATGCCATTCAACCTATGCCTGTAAAAGCTAAAAGTAAAACTGTAGCCTAGGGTTTGATGCCTAGTGAAGTAAACGCTAACGCTATTATAGTTATTGGCACTTGGATGTTTATGCTGCTCTATGTCCAAGACTTACACATATAATAGTAAATTTGAAGTCACAATTTCAATACAAAATGGCCCAAAATGAATTTTACGATTCTTGTGCTGTTCTTTAAATTTTACCCTTTTTTTGTAAACCATTCCTGAATTATAGCGAACAAAAAAATACAAATCGGTCCGGCTGTTTCAGTTTCCTTTATAAATAATAAAAATAGGGAAAAATAAAAACAGCAGCTCAAGAATCAAAAAGTTTATTTTAGACAATTGAATTGGAATCGTCGCTTCAAATTACTTTCAAAAAGATGAAATTCGTCTAGGTAACCTGCTATAAAAAAATTAACACTTCGAATTACTTTTGATAGATGACATTCATTGAAATGGGATATAGATTGGTAGGCGAAACGGCGTTTACCGGGTCCTCTAGTATATTTTAATGTTTTATAAAAGATTCTCAAAATAAACTGCTTTCACAATGAGAACGCTAGCCAAGTTGAAGCACTCTAAACTGGATGGATTTGTAGGAAACGAGATGGATTTTGTTTCTAGCTGAGGCTTATGGCGGAAAAGATATTAAAGAACTCGTTTACTCATAGTTTGTACAATGTATTTCAGTCATAACTCAGACATTTCATATAGGTTCATATTGAGCTTATATAGGTTTATAGGATTAAGCTGTTACTCTAGCAAATATTATTTAAGAAAATTACGTATCTGTTAAGATCAATAATGACAATAATTATTTATATTAAACTTTTTTGACATTGACTGTCAATACTTCCAATTAGGCTTTAATAGGCCTAACGGTAAGTATTGGCTGTCAATTACAGCCTATTAAAACCTAATTAGCTTATACAATTTTTTTTTCGTTTGACGAAGGGCAAGGGGGCAACAGATACGCCGGTTGCTATGGGAGGGCAACCGAGTTATGTGGGACTTTTACCCTAACTAAACCCCTCCGGTGGCCTACATCTGCGCATTCGAAGATCTTTGGGCTCACCAAAAGGAACTTCACCAGAGATACTCTCCGTTCGTTGCCGTGAGACCCTTTCCCGGAAGAGGGTGTAAAGAACAATGCACAACTGTTGGCGGCAAAATTTTAGGATCTTGGCACAATTTGCTTCTTTAGATAGATGTAGGAATTCTAGTTAGATAATTTAGTATGGGAAGACGTATGTTGTAGATATTGCTATGTCAGGCACGTTTTCATTTCAACAGCCCAACGGCCTTAGCTTCGTTTCGTCGTAATGTCAAAATTATTAGACGGAAACAAAACAATGACTTGTTTAGCTCGGGGCACCACCCTTGTTAAATATAATACAGATTCCCTATCAGCTAATATAATGTTGAAAGGAAGAATATGCTTTGGTTGAAAAGACACAATAGGTGTACAGAATTAAATCTTCACTGAAAATGTATTAAGCATCTCAAGATTTTTCGAGTACACTGATCTGAAATGAATCTTGAATCTATTGTAGCTCCCCTTTTGAATTCTTAGAAGTGTGGAAATATAAAATCGTTGACTTTCAATAATCTTTTAAGCGGTAAACTCGTGCCTTGCAAACTTTTTGTATTAGAATTTTGAGTGCGATTTCTATAGAAAAGTGCGATTTCTATAGCTTGTATTAATTTGTTTGTTACAGTAATATTTGATGTCACGTATATGCGATTTTGAAGTGAATCCAGAAATTACCAGATTATTACCTCACTCGCACTTACCAAATATAATATACATGTAAATAATAAATAATAAATATTCATGAACATTACACACAACTCAAACTAAGCATACATTGTAATATGGGAACTTGATAACTGATAGAATACTCATAAATTTTATTTTACGTAAACACTACAGACACAGAGCAAACATTTATGTTCGTCACACAAATGCTTGTCCTGGGTGGGAATCGAATCCACGACCTATCAGTTGAGCTATGAGGGCAGTCTATATACGTACAATATATAATTTCCTCTGAAGAGTTGGGCATAGCCTTAATGGGCCCCTTTTCACCAGCTGTCTATGCTGTACCACTTGGGTGCACCATACACTATGTAAAGTTCGCAAGCCTTCTTTGAGAAGCGATTGTGAACGGACGTAGAACATGTCAATAAATAAACCTAACAAAATAAAAAACATCAACACGTCCTTTGAGTTCAATATATCATTCGAAACTTTTCAATTTTGTAGCCTTCTTAGGTTTTACAATGTTAAATGCTCCTCCTTTTTTGAAGTCGGTTAAAAATATCACGGCCGTCCAATCCGAATTCTGATACATTAAGCACGTCTTCGAATTAGCTGAAAAATGCCACTTTCCTTATTTTCCTGCATAATAATTACGTCGTTGAAAGTAATTCCATCATTGTATAAAACTGGACTCACGTGAGGAGAACCGATAGATTTCCTGCTCTCGGAGTTGCTGGGTTGCCTGGAAAAGGATGGTGCGTGGAGACTTAGTGGAGATCCTGGCTCAGAATCCGTCTTGCCCTCATTGCTACTGGTGCCTGCTGCATCCTGTGAATAAAAGGAATTAGGATTTATTATTATAGGAACTGTGAATTAGGCCAATCACACTAATATTTTAAAGGCGAAAGTTTGTATGCATGTGCGCGTGTGTATGTTTGTTACACCTTTATGTTCAAACGGCTCTTGGTTTGGATAAAATTTGGTACAAGAATAGCTTACTTATTTAATTATTACGTTTATAAATTATTACATTTACACTTTTGATCCCGGAAAACTGCATATGTTCTCTTAGAATGGCCAACTGCGGGGTGCAGTAATTGGATTCATAAATGTTTTTAAACATAATGTTAATGACAATCAACGCCAAGGTACCTCCAAGATTTCATGAAAACTTAAAATATGCTTTGTAAAAAGATGGCCGACAGGTATTGCGGTGATTGGGAATATAAATACCCGACCCCAAAATTTCATAGAAAGAATAACATTATATGGTTCCTATATAAAAAAATTGGAGTCCCTGTTGCTTGCGTTTGAAGATAAGAACCCTCCAGAATCTCTATCTTTCTCTGGTTGTGTGAGATTAATCCAAAAATGCAAAGTTGCTGTCCATGCCGGTAATCTACTGAAGGATGTGGATGTCGAATTTACAGGCGCATTAGATGGTACATCCCCGTATCAAAATAACGCAACGCGATGCGACCTTCTATTACTGAGGACTGTTTTATGAGCGGCTGTAACCACTTAATGTCAGATGGTTCGACAATAAAATTTTATGATCCGTTTACAAGGCAACCATGTGGAAGCCAATCAGATGCAAGCGTAGGTATTTACTAGGGGAAAATTCAATATCGATGCCACTGGGACGTCAAGCGTTTATAATCCGCTACATTGATTGTATCCTCTTGTTTCATGGTCCAGGGTCCATATTCACGACCGGATACATCACACTATTATAAAGGTGAAATTTTGTATGTATTTGTGTGTGTATGTTTGTCCTTCACCTTCAAAACGCTCAACGGATTTGCATGAAATTTGGTACCAGGATAGCTTATTAAAAGAATTCGGTTCGACGCATAAAAATGTTAAATTCGACGCGGATGAAGTCGCGGGTAACAGATAGTAATTCATAAATAAAAATTGCGTAAATGAACTAAGTATCAATTATTTTGAAATGAATAAATTAACACTTAGAATAGCTGTTAATTTTAATAAAGAATTGAATAAAGAATCAAGAATTATAAAGTAGTGAAAGCTTTATGATTTTTCATGGCGAAATTTTTGACCTACAACGGTCGCAGTTGGCGAAAATTTAATTCAATGTACCTTTATCAAATAATTAATTTAAAAAAGTCGTCACCTCTTTTATTTCCTCATTTTTGGCTTGTTGAGTCTTTATAAATTTTGCCAGTGAACTTTCAGATTTTTTTCTGTAATTAGGTTAATAAAAAACTTAAGAAATCCAAGGAATAAATATTTTTGAATTTTAATTTAGAATCTAGGCGCATAAAAGCCCCTACCCTCATGGCTGTTTCTTTGAAAAAACTAGGGTGCTAGAATTTTTTTTTTATGTTAATAAAGGACAGACTCAAGGCCCACCTGATGTTAAGTGGTTACCTCCGAACACAACAACAGTAATACCACTTAGGTACTCCCCGACTGAAGTATAAGAAGACGCAAGTCGCACGGGTAGCAGAGCATATTTTTTGAGCATATTTATTTTTTATTATTTATTAAATAAGGAGTAAGAAACACAGATAATAATTGCCAGTCCAAAATGGCCGTTCTTTTAAGGTGTGGTTATCGGAGGATTTTAATTCGGAAAATGTAAAAGTTGTTTATGAAAAAATGGAATCTTTTGAAGATTCCCCGTAACAGAAACTCCATTATCCTGGTTTGTTACCAGGAAACGAGAATGATATTTAAGATCGCGCCAAAATAAAATATCTTTATTTGGGCAAACGTGGTATTTAATATATTTATAATAATGAACGGAGTAATTCGCAAGGAAGGTTTAGGTTTTTAAGTTAGAAACGACAGTACGACAAAAAATGTATGCTCTGCTACCCGTGCGCCTTGGGTCTTCAAATGCTTCGGTCGGGGAGGACCTAAGTCGTATTGCTGAGGTCTTACGTACTTCAGCTCCTTCCATCACTTATTAACATAAAAAATCCGACTGTGTGAAACATTTTTACATTTAAAAATTTAAATTGTATACGTATTTATAAGCCATTTATAAAACCCTGTATTTTGATACCACACTCGATAGTATTGAAGAAATATTCTTTTGATTTTGATACAGTTAGTTACACTTTCGTATTTAAGACGAACCTAACGACATCTCTCAAGCAACAATCCATCTAGTCAAACAATTACACATTAATACACTAGAAAAATATAATATAACCCTCAGATAAAAAAATAACAGTCATATTTATGCGCGGTGGTAGCATTGTGTAAAATAAAATTTAACGTTCACTTGACAGTTACAATAGCTAAGGGCGGCTATATACGTAACTCGTATCGTTTCAGATAAAACTGAATGTGCTAGAATCGCGCTTGTTATCGCCCGTCTCTTTGTGTATAGAGTTTTAATATGTCGTTCAATCTTTAGGTACTACATGACAAGGTTGAAAATTATTAGTATTAGAGAGTTTAACCGTAACGTAAGTTCACCAATGCCCATTATAAACTTTTAAACCTTTAAACTTTTAAATCTGATGAAACTGGTTTGGGACACATCGCCCCAAAATCCAAACAAAGGAATAATGCGTAGATTTTAGATCACTAAAACAATGCAGTAGGCACAAAATGTATTTCTTTTTTTAGCGTAGTAGCACACGCCGGCTATGTATATGGTCTAACACAGCTGACTTTTTGATGATACTATAGTTAAGATGATACCTGTGTTATGTATTAAAGTTATTGTATACTTCCTCAGGCCTAATGCAGTATCCACTCGAGACTGGTAGGTATTTTAAGGTTGCTTACCTGCAAAGACCTAGCTAACTCCGTTTCGTAGTAACGGCCCGTGACGCGCCGCTCCGGCAGAATGTACTTTGGCAATGATTTGTAGAACCACGCACCCGACTTCTTCCACATCTCTCTTGTCTCCGCACAAAGGTTGCACATGTACGATTCCCGAGAGTATACTCTGTTAGAAAAAAATGTTGGTCATTACAGCCAGCGGTTCGCTGTCATTTTTGTATTTGGTGAAATGTCTGGTTTACCAATGCTTAGTGGCCGTTTAGTACAAACCATGCATCATCCCCGCATTCCCTGCGTGTACTATTGCAATCACTACTACACTAACAAGCGCTAAACTGAGTAATAAGAACATGATTTCGTCGAAACACAATTTTTGTTTTTATAACAAATGTGTGATTTAAAATTGAAAAAGAAAAACAGATTTCAATTCTTTCATCAGGTGAGCTTTCAGCTCGTCCCGTAACCTTACAGAAAAGAAAAGTTATTTTTCTTCCTGGCCACATGTGACCTTGACAAGTTGACTCGTAGTTGTCAACTAAGAACTTTTCAGGAATAATGGGGCTTGACTTTAATGCAAATGTTCGGTTTTAGCTACTACAGCTAGTTAAAAGACAGACAGACCGTGAACCTAAATTAGCAAGCCACGCTGTTTCGAGCTACGCTTCGTTAACGCATGGCACATTATAAATGTTCCCACACTCATACCCCTGCACTAGGAATCCCTGTGTCGCAAACACAAGCAAACCCAAGACTCGAGAACAAACTTGATACTCATATACTAAGTGTGGTTAGCCACACCACACAGCCTTTTTAATCGCTATCAGCAACTAGTTGTAGCTACGTATGCAGCGCGCCATATAGCCCGCTGGGCAGATCTCTGTTAACTTACCATACCGTTAAATAGGTCAGTGACTTGTGGAAAAAGGGTCTGCCCATTAGAATGCCTTCCTATTATGCCTTGTTAAGCAAGTTTGTTGGAAAACAATGTCTAACAATGAACAATGAAACAATTTTATCAAATTATGAGAAATGATGTGGTTATATATATTTGGTAATGAATATCATTTAGTAACATTTTATTTTTAATTTTGGTTTAGTTTTAGATATCGTTTTTCCCTTCAGCAGAATAAGCTCAAAAATCATTGCTAAGCTTCGGTGTGTCTGTTTGTTTGTACTACATTGTTACTACGGCTGATATCCATACAAATTATGCTAAAGCCAAGCGTAATTTTGTGAGTTCCGTTAATTAAAGAAATAAATTTTATTGTGATAAGCTATTGACAGAAAAATCATGGCAAGAAGTAGCTGTTAGATAATTTAAGAGTTGATAGTAGCTGAAATTGGCTCTAATGTATTAAATAGAACTAAACTTTCTGTTATTATTATCTAATACCTGTGAGGAGGAGTGTCGATCACACATTTGGAACAGGCTGTATGCCGGCAGATGGAGCAGGTCTTCAAAGGTGACAGTAGACGTGATGTGTCCCCACAGAGTAGACATGATCTTGGCGCTGGTCCGTTCGCTGAACGTCGCATGCCTGGGGAAGACACATTTTATAGTTCCGTAACCAAAGGATAAAAGCTTTTAAAGGATATTCCTTTTGACAACTCCATGGCTTAGTTGGTAGCTCTGCCTTCAAAGCGAGGTCCCGGGTTCGATTCCCGGCCGGGATACACTTTGTGAGGTTAGCGTGAAGTCCGGACGCTACACCACGAGCGCTTTAACTAATTGATTATGATTAAGTGATAAAGTAATTGATTAATAGTTTAATCACTTAGGTGTGTGTTCACTTGAATAAGTGATTCTACTGAAGTTGAATCATTTATGTATTCAAATTAGTCACATTTTATTAAAATCGGTTTTAATATATAGTTTGGTAGTTAATATAATTAGAAAAAATATGTCATCCAAGTAAACGACATTGCATGTTTTACTTTTCTATGATTTATTTCTTCGCCCGTTGTTTACCAATTTGGATTTTTCTTTTTTTTAAATGTTAGAGTGTAGTACCTAAGGGCGAGAAATAAGGGATAATAGAATTGAAGTCGTTTTTTTTTTAGATTTTTTTAAATCGGTCCTTTGTTAGTTTTCAGATTCAGTAACAAATGACAATAACAAGAATGAAAACGCGCGAAAACGCTTGGCTTGAAAACGCTAATATCACTAATGCGAAAGTTTGTCTGCAAGCATGTTTGTTACTCCTTCACGCCTAAACTGCTGTACGGATTTAGATGAAATTTAGTATAAAGGTAATAATATACTATAATTTACTTGAAAAGATCACAACTTCCGTTAGTTTTTTCCATCGCCTCATATTGACTTTTTAACTGCGGGCACAGTTATTCATAGATAAAAAAGAATAAAAGAAAGTACCTTCAAGTCGGGCGACCAATCTTCCAACTCGTTTGGCTTCCACCTCGTCCAATTTCTCGGCTCGCTTGACAACGGCGGCGATAGCTTCCCTCTCGCTCGCACTCAGCGGGGGCTCGCTGCGTGCCGCGCACCATCCTGTACGGAGTCTGGAATATAATATAGATTTGAAGTAGGTCTATTTCTTTGCTCACATGACGACAGGTACCTCTCGCTCGCACTCAGCGGAGCTCGCTGCGTGTCACGCAACATCCTGTACGTAGCGTAGGACATAATAGTTTTGAATTAGTTATTAATTCATTAAATTATTAAATTTACAAAAAAAAAAAAAACAATTTTTTATTTTTGTCTGTTTTTCTGGTTTATAAGATTATTTTCCGAAAAGGCTGGACCGATTCTGACAGGACTTTCACTGGCAGATAGCTGATGTTATAAGGAGTATGGGCTACTATTATTTTTATAAAAAGAAAAATAATTGTTGTGACTAAAAAAATATTGAATTCCACAGCTTTTTACATAAATAATTGCGGTTATCCCTGAATAGGCGAATAAAAATGCTAAATAATGCGATAACTAATGGATTCTTGTTTCATCTATTGCAATGTTTAAAAAAAGTTGCGATGTTTTTCAAACATTGATTCATTTGAAACATTTAAATCATTGCGATACATGAAACGCTTTAGGAAAAATGGAACAACAATAGCACATTGAGCTATTGTATATCGGCACTTACGTAATTATATGCGATAACTAATGGATTTTTTGTGTAGCTTGCGTTTGACCTCCCACTGAAAAAACATAATGCCTTTCTGTGTAAATATTTTATGCGTTTGGCTACAAACGTTCATAAGCTCTTGTAAGACATGCCATTGTTTGCTTTCTGCAAATCTCTGAAGTAAAAATTCTCATGTTACTCGTTCATACTCTATTCCAAGTAGGGGAGTATTTCATTACGAGGGTGTTTGGCGCCCGCTCAAAGTATTATTAAATTCCTTGCTTTTTAATAATGTATGGCAATCATGAAGAATGTAGCTTTAATTCATTCACTTTAACTCGGAGAAATAAAGTTAATTGTGTTTAAGACCTTTGATGTTGGGTTTCTATGAACGTTATATTATGAGTAACATAATATGATGTTGTACTCTTTAAGGAGGCGCTGCGGTGACAACTAGACATTAGTCTCGAAACCATCAGTTGTCAATATACAGACCCTATATTCCACTAACGTAACAACCAAAGTAAAGTATTATTAATAAATACATTTTCATGGACATTTCACACAGTGCCATCTAGCTACAAACTCGTATAGGTAGTACTTTTTTTTTAAACACACAGACACAGAACAAATATTGCTTGACCTGAGTGGGAATTGAACCCACGACCTGCAGCGCAAAAGGCAAACCAACTAACAGAGCTATGAGGCCAATGTAATGTTTCTATGGTAATCTATTCCTAGTAATATGCAGGTAGATTATAGGTTTTGGCTGGTAAGTCGCTTAAAATCCCAACACATGTCGAATGCAATACTGTAAATATTTAGTAAAAGATACAATATTATGGCATGGAGCTAAGCTGTTGATGGAACCGATCAAATCCGGACTTATTTTACTAAAAGTACCTGGTTGATCGAGCTTAGCGCGGCTTTTGTTTTCTTTGTAAAAAAATTCGTACAATTTATACAGGAAAACTAAAACAGCAAAATCCTAAATAAAAAAATTCCATTTGAATCCCGAAATAAATATTCAAATTAATAAGATTGATGAATTCTCCCGAGGTATGTTAATTTTTGAATATTCAGTTTAGATAAAAAGGTTTTCGTCCAAAGCTAAAACACTAGCCGCGCGCATCCCTTGCATTGATTAGAACGTTTTTTATGAATTCTGTTGTTTTTATTTTAAGTTTTTTACATATTTAACCCACAGTTTTGGAAAAAAAATATTTAAACGGGTTATATTTTCAGATTGATCCCATATAAGTAGTATAGTTTGGTTGTTAAATATATAATGTAATAGTAATAGTAGTATCCCAGTTGTATAGTTTGGTTGTTAAATCAAAATAACCGGAAAAAAATTGTCATCTTTGTAAACGAAATTGCGTATTTTGCTGTTTTTGCCCGTTGTATATGATTTGTTGTTGTTTATATTTTAATCTGGCAGGGATGAAAAAAAAGCCGTATTTTAAAATCAGTCAGTTTGTTATGGAATTGTCAAAGGAGGCCTTTGGCAATTCCATACAAATCTAATATCCATAACTGAAACTATCTGAAATAAATATTTTCATATTTGTTACTGTATTCAACTAAGCCAGTATAGTATTATTCATATAACCGTATCCAGATCCGAAATTGGATGATCCATAATATCCCTGTTACTAATCTTATTGTAAACAACGTAACTCACGAGTTAGAAATATATAAAGCCATAGGAAGGGTAGGTAAATGGGTAGGTAAATGTTTTTGTACACTACTGAAATGGACGAGCTTAAGGCCCACCTGATGGTAAGTGGATACCTCCATATCAATAGCAATACGACTCCTCCGACCCAAGTCACATCCCATCACCCGAGACGGGATGATTTCGCCGGCGCCCACACCCTTCCACCGGAACACAATGTTAACAAATAATTAATAATTAAATTACGGCAGTTGAATAATTATCATATTATATACCGTTTAATCATCACATGCTAATTAATTAGTAGATATAATTTTAATTTTAATTAGTAAGTTGGATTACCCAACTTCCTAACTACTTTAAACGAGCAATTCTTGTATATTTATTTCGCGTATCTCGGAAATGGCTCTAACAATTTGGATGAAATTTGGTGTTTACATAGGGTTTTGCTGTATAAATTTACCTGTATAATAGTATATGTGAAAATATATATAAGTATATGTGAAGCACATGTTTACAAAAAAAAATATATATAATAAACTGTGCTGAAAATTAAATACAGAGCCATCTCGTAATTTTTTGTGATTAGTATGTTACTGTTACTTAAAAAAATTGTAGGACGATAAGAAATTATAAATATAATTTTCAATAAAACACGGTTTTACAAAAAAAGGCGAGGGAAGCCTCGCCTTTTTTATACTTAATAAAACATGAACACCGAACATATATACCGCATCTATAAGATTTTTCTATGTACTATATATTCTCAATTAGTGTTATCATTTCACGAGCCTACACCAATCCACGAACGAGCATGCTCTACTTACTTGGTTTGGTTTGTCATTTCGTAGCTATGGTCGTAGCCGTATCGTAGCTATGCTTGTAGCAGCTTCGTAGCTATATTCGTAGCGATGTCACAAAATAATAGTATTTTTTTTTATGTAATGAAAGTGGCAAGATCTTCCTTATGTTATGTGGTTACCTCCGCCCATAATAACAGTAATACGACTTGGAACTTCACCGACGTAAGTACGAGAAGACCCAAGTCGCATCCAGTTGCTCCTGTCAGTCGAGACAAGGATTTTAAGGCTCAAGCGGTTGTGATTTCATGGGCAACCAGGCAACCGGCACTGTTACAGAAAGATAACTCCGTGATGATCGCAGAACGCTGCTGATATGGCATCGATAAATACCTATCGTATTACTACGACTGACAACCTATATTTTACTCTGACCGCTTTTCGAAAAGAATTATTATGAAACACCTGATCTGGTACCTTTCTATTAGCTATGAATTGTTGAATAATTTTCAATGATATTTTCCATTTTTAACCAACTTCAGAAGCATGTTTTCAATTCGGTTGTATTTACGGTTACGATTGTTCGTAATTTTTTTTGTTACCTAAGTTCTCGGTCATTTATAAACCGATTTGAATAACGCTTTTTTTTATTGGCGCGGATGTGCTTTCAGATTACGAAGTTGCGTACTTTGCTTTTCTCTGACTTTTTTGTTCGCCGATTTGAATTGTTTTTTATAAAACAAAAATAAAAAAAGAATACCTTGCCGTAACACAGTTATTAACTAGCACGGAAGGTAAAGGCTTTTAAACTGTATAGGTACTATTTATCTGCCTAAATTAAGTATCTTAATTACTGTTAGCGTAAGCATGTGCGTGTACCTAAACATATGTTTTTTAAGTTGCTCAAATAAACTATCTTTAATCTTTAATCTTTAATCTTTAATAATAAGCGAGAAATAGGGGATGACAGTTTAATACCTATGTATTGATTTTGTAAACATCCAAGAATGGCTGTACTGTGTTTTATTAATGTTTCTTACGCGATTTTTTCGCCAATTGTGCCCCAATTTGTATGAAAGCTCGAAGCTATGTCAAATTAGAAAGTAATTTTTATTTTGATATAGCTTCGAGGTAGGCACATATTGATTTAGTAGGTGTCTAGTTATATAATTGATTGATTTGAAAAAATCGAATAAACCTACTTTAATACGTTCATATAATTATTTTACGCACTTAATAGTGAATTTTTTTCATGAAATTTATATGGTCCTATAGAAATTTCATGATTATCATCATCATCTTCCTGCCCTTATCCTACACTAAGTGACGTCGGCACAACATTTATTTTTCTTCCATTTCCCTTTGTAAGACGGCATCTCAGTACTAACTCCTTTTTTACGCATATCATCTTTCACACAATCCATCCATCTTTTTTTTGGCCTACCTCGTGTCTTATATCCTTCCACATCTATATTTAAATACCTACTAAATCAATATGACTTGATCGTACGAAGAGCTTGAAGTCGCGGTGAAGAAAAACTTCGAGCGATGCGATAATTTAATTAGGGAACACTTTCCCTAATTAAATTACGAAAAAAATAAACGCCGGTCGATCCAGACCATTTATATTTTCCCCTTGGAATTGATCTCAAAGAAATATTTTAACTACAATACAATTAGCAGAAATTTTCTTTGAGAAACATAAAATGTTTCGTGTTATTTTTAACTTCGATAATGGGTACGCTATACAGGTGTACTAAAATAAACAAATTCAATCATACATATCGCAAATTTTGGTCCTTGTTTATTAAATGACTTCAAAATAAGGAGGTTCCCCGGTCGGGTGTAAGTTTCTTGTACGTTTGTTATTCGACAAGGTTTGTACTAAAAATTACAAACAACAAAATAAATTCGATACCTGATAATATCAATACGAGTAATCTACCATCTAGGCAGACGAGCGATGTGCCTCTAGTCATATTGACACGTAAATATTTAAAACCAGTTCGATGCTGCCTTTTCTGTCCCTAATCCACCAAGTTTGGAGCATGCAATATTCGATTGAGAGCGTGGTGGCCCAGGGGCACAGACGCCGACTTTCAATCTGAAGGTCGCTGGTTCAAACCCATACGTGCACCAATGAGTTTTTTCACTTGAAAAATTTATGTGCGCAATACCACGTACTCGAAACGGTGAAAAAAACATCGTGAGGAAACCGGCATGTCTTAGAACCATAAATTCGAAGTCATGTGACATCTACTAATCCGGATTGGACTCCCGTGGTAGATCAGAGCCCATTCACTCTCAATTATCGAGAGTAGGCCGGTGTACCTGCAGTGGGAACATTAGAGGCTGGTACGGTAATATTCGATTGTTTCCCATCACGTTTTCTGTTTAGGATTGATGACAGAGCTAACAATCGGTTTGGATCAATCCCAAAATTTAATCTCATCACATTAGTTAGACCAAAGATAATATACACACTTTTGAAACCGTTTATTAGATTTATTACACTGCACATCGAAAAAATTCCATCAACTTGCTGATCTCTACTTGAGACCTGCCTTGTTCATGCAAGACTTGAATTTTCACTCGTTTTTCAATGGACAGTTAATTTTTTTGGGCATTTTAGATGTAAAATTTTACACTATATTACACGCGGAAGTTACTTTGCACAAAGAATGTCAAACCATTAAAAGTATTTTTACAAGTAATTACATTTTCTTTATTTTGGCCGCCAGATGTTTTATGGCTCATTAAGAAGGATTATCTACTGTTTTAATTGCACTTGCCAACCCCGCCAAACCTTCGTATAAAGCGTTTGTTATTGCTTCTTATATTTGTTAACGATTTAGGGGTTTTGTAGGGGGTGTGTAATACTTTTGACCATTATATCATGTATGTATATATTACATCTCACACACTCATTAGATTAGAGCACTAGGATTCCTAAGAAAACAAGCCCCGAGAACAAGCTTCACGCTCACCACATAATGTGGACGCAGGCCGGAAATCGAATCCGGAATCCCGAGTTCTAAGAGTCGAAGGCAGGGCTATTCTGAACTAAGCAACGGAGCCGTCGATTGACTGAAAGGTACATTTAATTTATAAAGTAAGCTTAAGACTATAGAAATGGTTAATTAACTCAGTTATAATTCTATTCAGAGACAAAAATTATTTAATTTATTGGAAGGGGTTTTTGATGTGAGCTATTCGAGTGAATACGTCGCGTTAAAGCGTAGAAATGATGTTAAGAGAGAAATTATGATGAATCTTAACGAATAAAACTCGATAAAGGACGCCATGTCAAGTGTACAAGTCTGTACAAGTCTGCACTCAAGCAGCAGGTTGCCTAGATGTTCTTTACAAATCAACGGTGTTAAGCACTCAACTCTGCCATGTTGCTGGATGGGTGACCGTTTAGTGGCTTTGACTTGAGTGCTTCGGAGGGCGTGCTGCTAGTCCTGGCTAATCTAGACGATAAGCCACTACAGCAGTTCACTTACACAAAATGACGGAGAAAACATTAACGCGTCCAACCCCGTAAAGCGGGCGCAACTCATTTAAAACGAACAGTATAAGAATAATATCTATATTAAAAAACATAAATACTATAAAAGTATTCTATCAGTTATGTGATTCCCATAGTACAATATACAAGCTATGCTTAGTTTCGGTGTGAAAAGTTTGTGAATTTGTATTTATTTTGTAGGTATTATATTTCAACTATACTGAACTTGAATTCCTCCACAAATATATTGGGGTATAGAAGATAGTCGGAGGTCGAATTCGGAGCGTTTCACAATCATACTAATATTAAAAACTAGCGACCCGCTCCGGCTTCGCACGGTTAGTAAAGCATCAGTGTCGTATGAGAAACTACACGTGCGAAGCCGGGGTGACTTGCTAGTGTATTATACATTATACCTTCCTCTTGAATCACTTTATCTACTAAAAAAACCCCATCAAAATTAGTTGCGTAGTTTTAAAGATTTAAGCATACATACAAAACAAAGTCGCTTTCTCTGTCCCTATATCCCTATATAGGGACAGAGAAAGCGACTTTGTTTTATACTATGTAGTGATGCGCAAGTTTGTCGGTTTGTGCATACGTTTGTTACTCCTTGATACCTCAACCACTAACGGATGGATTACATTTTTTATGAAGGTAGCTCATACTCTGGTTTAACACATAATGCTTTTTATCCCGATATATTGAAATATTTTTTAGTTACTAGCAAAAAAACACAACTTCTGTCAGTTATTTCCCATCGTCTCATGTTGCCTGTTGAACTGCGGGTAACATTGCGGAGCGCTGCTATAATAGTAAGCTATAAGCTATGTTGCAAATATTTCGTATCAATAGCGTGACGATGTTTTTCAATATACACACCGATTATCGATGCAATTTTATCTACACTTGGATTTAGATAATGGCTCATCAATCAATACCGGAAGGCAACGAAGCCGAGAGTTGCCAGCCTATAGGCCAGGGGGAGGGGGGTGAATTTATCTCAAATTTTAATCATAATTGATCAAGAGTGATTTGAACACGCAAATAGAGGGATAAGTAGACAAATGGCGTAAAACTTTTCAAGTTTCAACCTGTATGTTTGTCAAATAATATGGTTTGATAACATTTCTATGGGACCAATCTGAAAGCGTTTCCTTTCAAATAAGAAAACAATTTTTCAAATCGGTTCCAATGAAGGAGGTAAAAAACAAAAACTACAACGTTTTTGATAAACAATTATTAAACGAAAACTAATTTTTATTTTATTTTATTCTGTACTTTTGTGCTATTTTTAATTATATTTATTGAGTACTATTAGATATATGAAGTTTAATAGCGATCTCAACCATATGATTGTTACAATATTAAAGATTGTTTTTTTACATAACAGCATTTTGTGAATCTTGCCAAAATTAAATATTTTCAAAATTCTCTAAATGTTTTACGAACGGTAGGTTCTATGAAAATCGCACGTAAAACCCGCTTCGGCTGAAATTAAATTTGGATGTTGCAATTCATTTATCGTTACTGGGAATTTCGTATTCAGCCTAGTGGGGCAGATATAAATAGCAGAATTATTACTCAATCTCACCCCTGCCGCGACACAAAGGGTCCTAGCAATAGAAATGTTCTTGACAAGGAGATATCAATGTACGTGTACGTCAGATACGGCAGATAATTGTACAATGAGCCATCAATACCATCGGCACAGCTGTCACTTTCGATTTCCCTTTACTCTCCCCCTGAATATGTCAGAACTGTTAAGAATTTGACGGGAACACTGACGGGCATATTTAATAATCCTTTGTGTCAGGTGTGCTAATGTATTTTAATAACTTAAGTTGCTTTAAAATGTCTGTTTTAACGTAAGTCTTGCGCTCTATTCACAAAAGCGCATATGGCGAAGCTTAGATGTTCTTTGCAGATTACCTAAGTTAAGTAATTCTTCGCCAGGTCAGTATTTGGATTTTTGGATAGTGATAGTGAAAACCCACCAACGAAGAATCGAATCAAAGTTTACAAGCGATGTCATTGCGCTAAATTTTCTAACACAAGTGTACGGAAAATATACATCGGCTCCAAGAAACCTTTCTCCTGAATTGGGGTACCATAGAGTGTGACATCTTGCCTAGCAACGTAATACATATTCATGCGTACATGCCCAAGAACAAATAAGACGTTAAACTATCGTTCGATTAATTCTATAGTAATCAGGCAACCCCTTGGCGAAGCAAGATACCTCTATATAACGTTTGAAGATAATTCCTTTGTCTCGCATTTCTCGCTTAATAGGCACAATTTGTTATTTGGCATATATGATTTTATACGGGTGGAGACAAATCTTTGTCTAGGTAAGAAAACGTAATTTGACGAAACGCAAATATTTCGTCAAATTGCGTGAATAGTATTTTTTTCATACAATTCCATCTTGCCCTAAACTAAGCATAGCTTGTAATATGGTAACAAGATAACTGATAGAATACACATAGTAATTTTTTTTTAATACACACATATAATACATATAAACACTCAGACATAGAACAAACACTTCGCACACAAATGCTTATCCTAGGTGGGAGTCGAATCGACGACCTACAGCGCTGAAGAAGATCTATCTATTATTCTTGATGGGTAAGTGGTGGGGAAGTTTTCAAGCCAGCTGTAGGCCTCCGACATTATCTAAATAAATAAAAATTAAACGCTGTTAATACTTTGGCGCAACAATTCAGAAGAAGTGGACCAATTCTTTGTTTAATATTACTACATAGTATAAAACAAAGTCGCTTTCTCTGTTCCTATATCCCTATGCTTAAATCTTTAAAACTACGCAACGGATTTTGTAGCGGTTTTTTTTAATAGATAGAGTGATTCAAGAGGAAGGTTTATATGTATAATACACTAGCAAGTCACCCCGGCTTCGAACGGGTAGTTTCTCATACGACACTGCTTTACTAACCGTGCGAAGCCGGGGCGGGTCGCTAGTTCTTGATAATCTGTATAAGGTTGTGTCTGAAAAACAAAGTGGAAATGTTTTCCGTAAAACTGGAAAAAATTGAAAAAACCAAAGGAATCAAAGTGCTACCAAAGGAGCAACTAAAAGTAGTAGTAGAACTTGCGCAAAGGGCATCTGATGAAGAAACGCCTCCACACATAGTAATCGGCCGACAATCAGTGATACGCTCCTATTGGAGGACTTGAGTCGTATTGTTGTTATGGGCGGAGGTAATCAGGTGGGATTTAATCTTATTGAATTATGAGTAGCAGTTGCTTTTTTGTACAATTCACCCGTTGGTTCTGACTTGCGTAAACCAGCAAGTTCATCACAATACAAATTGTACCTATAGTCAGTTATTAATCACCTTCTATACGTCTCATAACCAATCCTTGTAGCTTTCAAAAGAGTATCAATTCTATTTGCTACATAATCTACACCTACAATACAATTGAAGTGTGTGATTGTAATGTCATAATAACAGCTTTGTATATAAAGTACAAATAACAAGAATCATTTTTTTTTATTTCAGTTAGTCTGTCTGTATGTTGCTTTCTGTCTGTTTGTTCCTTATTTCTCACCCTTAGAACAAGAAAAAGAAAACGCCTTTAAAAAAGAAACATCCAAACCGGTCTACGAGCGAAGAAAAAATTACCAAGAAAGCAAAATACGCAATTTCGTTTACTTGGATGAGATATTTTGCCAGTTATTTTGATTTTACTATCATGCTATTGAACTGAATTAAAAAATTTTATGGGACCAATTTGAAATCACACCTTTTCAAGTAAAAACATATTTTTTCTAAATCGGTTGATAATTAAATGAGTAACAAACAGAAAAATAATAAATACAACATAACTTCCAGAAGTTGGTTGAGAATATAACTCTGACGCGTTTTTCTTGCTTTGTTCAAACTTGATTCTAAAAAAAAAGATAATGGTACCACTTTATAATGCTTTTAAAATGCTTGATGAAGCTTTACAGGTTACTTACAGGATTACAGGTCGGTTATTGAACATTTTTACATACATAATCGTTCCGTCTGTATCTCTTTTACGATGCTTCGGGTAAAACGCTGACGTCACAGTTATCCAAACAAATCCCTTAATTTGGATGTGAATTATGGAGGAGAAATGGTAGATTGTTTGCGAATATGAAATGGTAATTATTGTCCTTGAGCTTATTCTAAGGCTTGTTTAATGTAAATTATACGAGGCGACATTTCACTTAACTATATCCATAATAATCTGTAAAATGTTTGTATTATTCAACGGTACACAGCAAAACGAGTGTTGCTGTGTTTCGGTGGAAGGTGTGAGTGCTGGTGAAATAACTGGCACATAAGGCGTTACATTCCCGTCTCAGAGTGTAAGCGCAACGAAATGCTTCACTAGGGGAGGATCTGAGTCGTATTGCCGTTGTGCCGTTGACTATCGCATTACAAATACCTTGTGAAAGAGTAATAGCTACCTTCTCTAGAGTTAGTTGTCTTTCAAATCAGTACGTAACTTTTTTAATATCCATAATTCGTTAAATATTCTGTTTTTCTTTTGTTATAATATGTATATATTTGTTACAGAAAATAAACTTTTTATTTATATTATATTATATCTTAATATAGTAGTCTACCAGTAACACGTGGGGTGTTACCCCACATTATGGCTTCATTTGCTACTCATAGTAATAGGTAAGAACGTATGACCTTAGGTACGGAAATAAAAAAAAATGATGTTATTTTGATATTAGGATATTTGTGCATGAAACACTCATTGGTTATTTCTGTTCTCAAGAACTCAGAGGCCTTATCTAGATTACTTCTACATAAATTCGGCTCTATTGGTATTGCCAGAATAATTTTTATTTTCTGCTAAGTCTAAGCGGTAACGATAAATGAAACGATAATTATATGCGGCATTTTATTACATCTCGAAGTAGGTTTGTACTTATAGTAAAACGAAAGCTCACTCTAATTGATCTTAATTATGGTATGAACACTAAAAGCTTCAGTTACCTTGTTAATTATAATTACTGCCTTCACGTTAATCACAGTTTAATTGTTTAATTTTAACGTATTACAAAAAATAAAATTGACGTTTGTAATGTCAAAATAACAGCGTTTTAGTAAATGCATTTCAAAGTATATACGGTATATATAATTTTTTTTTGTATTTGTCTCTGTTCCGGCTAATTTAAGTAACCCTTGGATTGATTTCGACACGACTTTCACTGGCAGATAGCTGATATTTATTTGAGAAATAGTAAAAAAATCAGGGTTTCGCACGATAAAAAATTATCAAGTTTGAAGAATAGCTTGAAATAAATAATTTTGGTGGCCGGGGCACATACGATCTTTAAGGGCTTTTATACTCATATTAGGATTTCCTTTGCCAACACAGATTCACAACAACAAAATCCAAGGTACCTGAAAGTCAAATTTTATATTCATCATACAAAGTTCTTAGCCAGGTATCGAACATTGGACCTTTCACTTCGAAGGCAAGGCCTAGGCTACAGAGTCGTCAAAGTTATAAAAGTTTTCCTTATTCGGCATTTACAAGGTTTTAGAGGGACATTTGAACTTGATTTATCGATTCAAGTCCCTACTTTGATTTCGAAGATTCCTATTTGTTGAACAAACTGGATCAGTAAATACCATCACGGTTTTAATTGCAATTTCAATCAATTATCCCTCTTCCTTCTACCCTAAGAAGGTACTATTAGTAGCTGACAAGTTCGTTTGCCCAATTTAATTGAAGGATGTTAAGTTAGATTAAAAATTTAAGATATAAAACCAAGTCCAGTTCCTATACAATATACGTATTTTAATTCCTTTATGAAGTATAGGTTAAGCTTGGGGTAATGTAGCATGGATGTATAAAACATGATTTATCTTTTTAAGATAAAAGGCTTGTACGCTACATGCGAAGAGGGTGTTCGTTCCGTCCAGCACATATTTACTGATGAGCATAGTTTGTTCTCAATGTTGATTTTAGATTGGATGCACTCAGGTACAAAAAAGTATCAAGAGTGTCAGTCTATGTATTTATAAATGATTTGGGAGAGATTTGAAGCTGCTATGCTATATCTTCGATATGATATCTTGATATCTTCTGTATGAGTTCTGTAACGGTTTCTAACTGACATCAAAAAAGGAGGAGTATCTCAATTCAACTGTATGTTTTTTTGTGTCTGTTGTGCGAATTCTTCGCCAATTGACGACCGATTTGGATATTTTTTTTAATTTGACGTGGGCCTTAGTAATTTCTTGAAGAAAATAATGAAGCTCGTTTATTCGATATTTAAATCAGTTAATTTTTTCTCTCACGTAGGACCAGTTTCACAAGTTAGAAAGCACGTAGCCAGATATTGAAATTATAAACTTCTAAAATAGTCTCGCGCAGGAAGATTGCTAGATCATGTTTTTATTTAAGATCCACCAAAATTCAAACCGAAACAATTGCGCATTGTTCCATTAGTTGAATCAATTTCCTTTATCGGCATTTTCTGGAACCTGATGACCCGAGTCAGGTATAACGAGGTGTCATACTCGAATACCGGTAAAAACCCCTGCTCAATCACTGTCAAATTACCAATAGTGGTCCCATTATTATGGAAATCGTGTGGTCTTTTACTGCCTAGTAACTGCGTGTCTAGTAAGTATTAATGGATATCTTTAGGGTTCTGTTTACAAAGCATAAACATATTTTTTTGATTACCATACTACTATCTATCTGTGTCCTCACAGCTTAGTACCTAGGTAGTAGCGCTACCTTTTGCGCTGTAGGTCGGGGATTTAATTCCCACTCAGGGGTCAAACATTTATGTAACGAACATAAATGTTTTGTGTTGTGTCTGAATGTTAATATGTAGGTATATATTTACAAACAAGTGATTGATGATTAAAAAAATCAACAAATATGAGATGAAACTATTGAAGACGGTTCAATAGTTTCATCTCATATTTCTCGCCCTAAAGGGATACAACCTATAATTTTAAAAGAAATATCCATATCGGTAGGTATACAACAGGCGAAGAAAAAAAGTCACAGGAAACGGAGAACTGAACAAACATAAAAAAATACAGCCGAATTAATTACTTCCTCTGAAAGTCGGTTGAACATTGTAAAGCACAAAAAATATTTTATTTATTTGGTATCCATACAAGCTATGCTTAGTTTGAGAGTAGATAGCGCTACGTAAAATGTCCATACTTACTTCATAATATAAGCCGAAGCGGGGTAAAACTTTCACAGATCAGAATAATATTATCCAAGTCCTATAAATCATAAAATATACTGGTACAGAATCCTCAGCGATATCCAAGTAAGCTTATTCTCGAAAACCAGAATAAGCTAGTGTCCTTGCGGGCAAGTTGAAACGTTTGACCGAAACAACTTCACGCTTTCCATGTTTTTAAAAAGAGCAACGCCACTGTAATTATAAAACCAATTTTGTTTGCATTGCTTTCCACGAATCTTCGGTTTATCAAACCCCTTTGATGAAAATGGATGAGAGATGGATTAAGTATGTTAGTACTTGTTTGTTGGACACAAATAAACGCCAATACTTCGCTGTTGGTTGGAAGAAGCGAAACCAAAATAAATGTGAATTTAATTTAAATAAACCTATAATAACTACTGAGATTCAAACTGAACTCAATCCGTATCGTCTCGTTCTCTCTTCTTCATTAGTAAATTGCACCTGTGCCAAGCCGGGGTGGGTTAGCGACCCTTCTAATGTAAATGGTAAAAAATACTTGTCATTTAACATTATTACGGAATAGTGAACCATAGAGACACAGAACCTGAAATCGGTCAGCCCTCAGGGAGTAGGTACTCCTACCAGGGGTAAGTTTAAGCACGCAATCTAACTAAAAGCCTCAACTCACAACATTTGTGGCACAAACAGAAAGCGATACCAACTTTGGTTCAGCGATAATACTACTTTGTTTTATGTGGTAACAGTACGTGTGGAGTCGGAGAGCTATTAAAGGCATTTCTTACGATGGGCTATGCATATTAAAAATTGAATTATATATATAAAAACAACAACGTTAACACACTCATACCTCTGCCCTAGGATTCCCTGTGTCGCAGATTTTGGACATACACAGAAACACAAGATAAACACCCAAGACGCGAGAACAAACTTCATGTTCACCACACAAAGTGTGCCCCGGCCGGGAATCGAACCCGGGACCCCTCGCTTCGAAGGCAGGGCTACCAACTAAGCCACGGAGCCGTTCTATCTGCACGGATATCTGCAACTGCATAGTATATAACAAAGTCGTTGTCTGCGTTTTTTTGTTTATCCGCTAATTCCTCCTAAACCAAGCAACGCCTTTTTACATGGCTTTCACAATCATTTAGAAAATCTCAATGATTTGTAATAATGTCGTAAAAACAGATTTGGGGGCTTGCATTGCTAATGCTAGTTAAACCTTACGAGATAGATAAAAGTGATGTACTTAAGTGTAGTGTAGTAAAAAAATATGTCTTGTTTTAAAAATTAAGTAAAGATAACAATTAAGCTCGTTTGATTGATTGTAGTCTTTAGATTGCTTAATTAGTTCTTTGTATTTTATAAATATATATGTACCTACTAATAAACTAAGGGAATGAACTAATGAACTAATTAACACAAGAAAATCATGTGATGTAACATGATTTTCTTGTGTTACAGAAATCGGCGTGTATGAAACGTAATTTTTTTTATTGTACTGGTTGTGGAATGCGATAATAGCATTCCATATCCTTGACGAGGCTCACCTAGCCATCGACAAGAAATTCGCTTCGAATTAACGTTACTGACGATGCCTCGTGGAGAGGGACACCACGTGTCGATTTAATTATTGAGTATTTCCATTTCAGTTATAGTTCCGTGTTCTTACATTACATGTAGTAAGACGGTGTACGTAGTTTTTGGGAATTTTGTTTATAGGAATCGTCATTTATTAGATCATTTTAAAATGGACTTGCACAAAGTAACGCCTGAATCCATCAATTAAGACAATTAATATTATCTTGCATAGTGGAAATATCTTGACTTAGATATCAAATCAGGATCTACATACCCTACATTAAAAATGCTAAAAAAGACATCAAATTTTGTAGTCAACGTGGGCGTTGTAAAAATAGAATCTAACGTGACGCGAATAAAAAGTCGAATAGTGGCGCGCCCGTGGGCTTTTACCTCAGATTTTGGTTCGGGTGAGTGAATTTATATGGTTTAGGCGGGATTTGGTTTTTTAAGGTACTTTAAGTTGCAAAATCTACCTATTTTTTTTGTGCATTTTATTTGTTTAAATTAAACAAAAAACTTTATTACAGCAAGCTATATTATAATTAATTTTTGACAGGTGACTGATTTAAAAATCGAAACAAAAACCGGCTTTAATTCTTTCCTCCCATATTTCTCGCCCTTATTTTGGATTTGGATCGCATTTGGATGTTTTTTTGTTTAAATGGAAGGGCTATTTAAAAAAAAACATCCAAATCAATATACTTCGGGCGAAGGAAAGAGTACAGGAAAGCAAAGCAAGTTCGTTTACTTGGATGACATGTTTTTTCGGGGACCGACCTGAAATTTTCACAGAATACGTGCTATATAATATTGTAATATCTTTATAAGTAAAAATTAATGGCTAAATATGTTGCTAAGCGCAAGACTCGAGAACTGAGCAATTTTTTTTTAATGTTCATAATAGTCCAAATTAGAAACATTTGCAAAAACTGAAGGAATTTAATTCTATGGTTTTTTGTTACTACGTGCGCAAATGTCGTTGGACAACTGATTTTCAAAGTGTCAGTCAAGGCAAGACACAGTTTGTTGGGTCAGCTAGTTTATATTTATACAAATAAATAAAATTTAAGTGTCTATCTGTAACGTCAAAATAAAAGAACAAAAAATTTTTTATTTTTTAATTTTTTATTTAATATCAGAAACGTTTGGACCTATTTTGACAGGACTTTCACTGGCAAATAGCTGATGTTATAAGAAGTATCTGGGGATACTTTCTCCGTACCAGCCTCTAATGTTCTGCAAAGACACCGGCCTACTCTCGATAATTGCGAGTAATTTAGAAAAATAAAAATGAATTAGCGTTCCGCGCAAAAAAAAGTTAAAACGTAAAGCAACAATATGAGTAAACGATCTGTAAACAACAACTAGGTAATCTACATCACGAGCGACTTGTAAACGGTGGCGATATGAAAATTGAAATTGAAATGTCGCAAATAATGAGTCAAATAAGGTTCTGACCATCAGAAATTCTAACGAACGATTCAGGACCCTTTCTCGTCGCACTCATAAGTTATACACAGCTACTGGCCACTTTAATTAACCCTACAAAAGTAGAAGGCTTTGCCCTTGAAAATAACAAATCTGGAAGACCACTGACCGCGGTCGGGAAAATGAACGACAAATTACGTCTTTCATAAAAACCATTCTAAGTGCGATTGAAATTCACACACTGAGGGCTCTGTACTACCTTTTAAATTATTTAGTATTTGGATGACATTTTTCTATTAGGAGTACAAATAAGATTCCGCCGTTTTATTGTAGATGGCGCGGCACGGAGTTTCGGTTAGCTTTCGCAGATGATAACCGGCTTAAAAAATAGTTTGGACATTCAAGAACAACATAACCTATTAATATCATTGATTTTATATTGGTTATATATAATTTTTATAAGTTGAAAATGTCAAAATTTGAGCCAAGTAAGCGTCATTTGCGGGAAATATTAGTTTACTTCTATATATATTGTATATATATATATAGTTTACTTCTATATATATATATATATATATATTTATATATATAGTTATTTTCATTTACCAATCAAACTATTGAACCGATTTTGATAGTCTTGCGCTTAGCACACTTAGCTATTCATTTTTACTTATACCTATAGATATTATTATATAGCGCGTGTTATGTGACAATAGCAGGCCACTTTTCACCGTAGGTTTATGGTACAAAAGCTAAAAAAAGGCAGACACACAGATAACAGATTAATTGTGACAGGTTTCCTCTTTCAGTACGGAACTCTAAAAGGTAACTGGTATAAAAATGTATAAATTAAAATTGTACTTAGTTAAAATGTTGGAATTTAATTTAGTATTATACAATTTTAATTAAATTATAATTAATATAAAACAAAGAAAATTTTATTTTTAAATTCTTACTTACTTTTAAACATATAAGTCATATATATAGATATTTTTTTAAGTCATTTATAACATTTATTTCGAGACCCATCTAGATAGTTCTGAGAAAAAAAATTAAGGCATAATATGGCGTCAAAAATTGGCCAATTCAATTTTGATATAGCCAGTGTCATTCTCACAATTAAGAAGTATCTAATCTAACCTCTCAAGCTTAAATCCGTTTAGGCTACAGAGCCTTCCAAAACAAAAATATATTCAAACATATACTCGAAAACAATAACCCGAATTGTGGCGCAGTCGGGTAATAATAAGTTTCGGATCCACTTGTTGAACGTTTCCGACTGGATTCCAATTGAAAGTTCAGAAGTATAAAATATAATTTTAAATCAAACTCGACTATCAAAAGCGGTTAACAAGATTGTAATGAAAATCGAGTATAAAAATAAGGGATCAAAGGGAAGGGGAAAGGGCGTACTCCACTATGAGTGTAGTCCCCTTGGAGAATACACTCATACATGAAAAATCTATTAACAAACATACAATAAAAAACAGATAGATACAGCCGAATGCGTACCTACTCCATTTTTGAAGTCAGTTAAAAATACTGATGTTCTATACCATGCCTAGAGATTATGTAATGTGTACAGTATCCTTATGCGTGGAATGGTGAAGGATCGTGAAAAGATAACATTTATTTGAATAAGGAAATTTCGAAATGCGCGGAAACAAAGGCGTGTATATTAATAGTAAGAACGTGCGATGTCGTAGCTACGACTACACATTTATAAAAAAAATAAATAATAATAACTCATTTAATATGTGATGCATCTTTTGACGCTCCTTGGCAGATAAACCAATTCGTGTAGCGTGACGGCAAACCGAATGGTGCTTTCTTATTACGTCATGTTTCATATCTGCAGGCGTTAAGTGGCGCCAACCTTCTTTTTTAATTTAACGATAATAATGACTCTTTGACTTTGACTTAGAAAGGACAACCTAAAGCTAATTATAGCATCTGGGCGAGCGACGGTAGACTTTAATTTAATACTAATCTGAAGTAATTTAGTACAATCTCAAATTAATTAATTTAGGTATTTCAATTTGCTAAATCATTATTTGTTGACATTCAACAGATAATGATTTAGCAAATCAATAAAACAGATGATTATTATTTATTCTGTTCTTTTTCTCAATCCAGCTTGGATATTCTGGTAGCAAATTTCATCCAAATCCGTTGAGCCGTTTGAGCGTGAATAAGTGACAAATGACAATGACAAATACACACACACATACAAACTTTCGCCTTCATAATATTAGTGTGATAATCCTTATAAGCGCATATTGTTTATGGGTGGCTATAGACCTAGATATAGAAAGTCATTAATTAATTTGACATAACAAGGAATAGCTTATAATTATTTACAAGAGGCTGAAAAACAGCGTGGCTGAGCTCTCGACCCTTTTACCACACCAAACCATTTATACCTAAAGCTCAAACTTACGTTGAGTAACTATATTTTATGAGTTTGAGTTTAGAGTGCTTTTTCAAGTTCAGAAGAAACATCTATATAAAGGTAGATTCAAAGATCGGGGACAACCCAAAAGACTCTGCTGCGTCATCCATCACAATCAATCCAATTTACCTTATGGATTCTCGCTAAAAGTGTTTCATAAATAAAACACAACATTTCTCACAAAATCCAATACTGAATACAGGAACCGGATGCTTGGATGCAGATAGCGGCGCCGAGGCCAATATCGGCTTGAACTGTACTATAGTCTGTGTGCGTAGGTACTGAGCCGAACGAGCGTAGTAATGCGAATTGTATTTTGACGTGAAAGCATCTTTCAAATTGCTTCCATAATGGGAAGTAATTCAGAAAACTGATTGTAACAACATCTGGGGATACAGTTTGACGCTGCAGTTGTACCACTCGATAACTAAAGGTCAAAGAATTTGTGACATTGAGTAAGGACTGAGACGCATAGCTTGCTAGGCTTTTTTTTACTCCCTCGGTACACGTATTCACGTAAAACACACGTGACCACGACACAGCCACGCCCCATTTTTCTTTTATTTAACACTGCGTTCTGTACCATTTAAAAGTATGGTTTGCGATTGTGATACGACAACGCAAAATCACTCGTATACTCATAAATTTACACTTGTTTGACCCCACCTTAATTATCAGTGGTGGAATGTTATCAATGGAAGGTTGTAGAGATGAATTTATTATGTACGTGTTATTCTATTATTGCGGGGTAATATATAAATATTAGTTGAACCGACAAACGATGTCCTGTCTTGATTAATTGTTTGACATTCAACTGTCAATTTGATTAATAAAAAAATGTCTATTATATTCTTTCAAAACGACTTTAAACGGACTTACAATAATCCAATTTTCTTCTTCTTTCTTTCGTGTGATCTCTGGTGTCGCAGCTTTCGAGCCACTCGAAAATCTCCGACATGGCTTAACGACTAGTATAACCGGGACCGATATCTTAACGTGCCCTCCGAAGCACGGAAGCGCTCAGAACAAATGCCACTAAATGGTCACCCATCCAAATTCTGACATGCCAAAAGTAAAGCTACAACTAAAAAAGAAAAGAACATATCGGTCCAGGCGTTCTCAAATGATGCGCTTACCGACAGCATTTCTTTTGACAGATTAGAAAACAATTTTTGACAATTTCCGATTTTTCTTTGTTTCAGCGAGTGAAACGAAGAAAAATCGGAAAAAGTATATTCGCGTAAACTTTCTTTGTTTCAGCGAGTGAAACAAAGACATTTTACGCGAATATTTGATTCCACGCGAACTATTTATTTATTTATTTATCTCTTTTAAGGTTTATCTTTACATTCATTCCTCAATGGTGATAACAAGCTTGACAGCTAGATTTAAATGGTATCGCGGTAAAGTAATATAAATGACATTGGTAAATGTGTTGTTTGACTAAGTGAAACTAGGTATAATATTCCTAGTTTCTAAATTTTGATTTGATTTGTATATTTATAGTCTAATGTAGGCAATACAAAGTAATTTTGATTGTGGTTGTGATTTAATGTTTTGTTCTAGCAAGTCTATTTTTGCGTTCTAAGACAAAACTGGCATGAATATACATACATTTTAGTAACGCCCAAAACAATGATTTTTGGAATCAAAATAATTATTAGTACTAAGTATATGAAAAATAAATCATATTTTTTTATTATTTTGTTTGATTAATAAATAAAATAAACATAATATTGAAAATATTTTGAGACATAGTAGAGAAATATTCATAGTAACTTTAAGAACTTGTTAATATTTATTAAAATAAATTCAAAATTAATTGTTATACCTAAATAAAAAAATATGGAGAACATTTGACCAGCAGGGAAATATCTGAACATAAGATTAAGCATAAAAAAGCACTAAAGGGGAATAAATTACTAAGCTTACAATCTGAATATAAACAAACACAGCTGATAAAAATAAAACATAGTTTTGTACTCACTTGGCTCGCAACGAGAGCTGTCTATCATTTGGGCACACGTATTTGTTGGCTTTACTTTGAAAGTTCATTGCACAAAATAAATAAAAAAAAAATACAAATGAATCGATGTTTGGCGCGAAAAGTTTGTCGCGCGTGCACCCGTCTGTTGTTGGCATCCAACTGTTGATTCACGCGGGCACAGACTGTGAATAGTCTGTATGGTGAGATCTTGATAAATCGATATTAAAACAACGCACTTGAAAAATACCACAGCTGTGGATAACGACATCATTCACCATATCTGCTGGGGTGTGATAAAAAGCTTGTAATTTTGATGTTGGACATTTTGGATGTTTCGCCCAGAATTTGACCTTGTTTCGGAAGCAGCGTCATTCGCTAGATAGTTTTTCAGCTTCTACAGCTACAGGATCCTCAATGTCTTCACCAATCTTTGGAAAGGGTAAGCTTATAAATTCAGTGGTCTAGAATACTGGCACGCACTGTGACGTAGCCCCATTAAAGTAAGTATATGGTAACTTAATGCAACAGATGAATAGTGTATATGGTCATATCGTTGAGTCTTAAGCTATTTTGATAATTTTGGCGCAAAAAATATTGCAGGTACTGCTAATATAATTTGTACACTTGCGTGCTCAAAAAGGTAATATATTATATCTTCATCGAGCTGATCTCTTGCGGCATTTTCTATGAAATGATTATTGAGTAGGTAGGTAGTAACGCACGAAACTTAATAACTTGATACACATGTGCACGTTCAAAGCCGGCAAAGCCGAAATTTCAGTATTGTCCGAGTTGCTGATTAGGGAATAATTAATTTCACTAAAGGTTGAGTTACTTGTGGGAGAACAATAGTGATAATGAGCTCACCACGAGTCACTTGGGAGCGTTCGACGATAATGTGCCACAATGTGAAAAGAGGCCCATTGAGGCTTTGTCTAATTCAACAAAAGACATAAACTTATTGAGTGTTCAAGCATGAATTTCGGTAGGTACTATCGATAATTTTGAATATTAAAAAAATATGTATACTTGCATTGACTAAACTTATAAAAGTCATTTATTAAATACTTAAAGTTGAATACTTAATAGATTAGATTAACCTAGGATCTCAAAATGGAAAAATACATGCTAGGTCCGATTAAGCAAAGGAATCCGAACAAATAATTTTGCAAATTCTAATGATGTGTGTATCCGAACGGTAAAGACAGAGATGGCTGTAGGGTTTCCCTTTTTGTCTTCATGACGTCTTCAACTAGTGTTGTCCTTTGTATAACTTTTTAGATAATAATAACATAACATATAGGGTTTCATATAAACGTCAGACAACAACAGCTATTTTAATTAAAATGTTACTGCAAATAAATGTTCTATCTGAGGACATTTTATGAATCTTTTCTATTGGGAGAACAAATCTCAAATGAACAGCTTATCAAATTATTTTTTACATAAATTTAGTTATTTCATGGTCCAATGATTTTGATCGGTTTTAATACTTTTTCAAATAATATAAATATTTATTTAATAATCTAATTTTTATCACCAAACCCTGTATAGTTTTTTTTAATATTTAGTAATTGTAAAGCAGTTTTAAACACAAAATATTATCATTACATTAATAATCACACTTTTTTTTCGTGTGAGTATGAGACCAACCACTTGAAACCACTTGAAGGCAAACTCAGTTCAAATACCACTTAATGGTCACCCATCCAACTGCTGCCCGGGCGGAGAATTGCTTAACTCAAATAATCTGTAAAGAACATCCAGGTAAGCTTCGCCACGAGAGTTTCATAATTATACCAAAACTTTATGGTGCTCACTAAAAAAAAAACCATTCACATGCATACATTATTCTGCGAACGGATAAGAAAATACGAAGAATTCGGATCAGACGTTTCACAAAAAGTGATATCGATATTTAAATAACTTACTAAACTATATGAGTGTCACATCACTACACGTATTTGACATTTCACTTTTTTCAGTAATGATGGCGAAGTTGTGGAAGGTGTATGTTTTAATGTAAAACCTAAATTTTGAAGTGCCGTGAAGTGAAAACAGGGTGTTCCAATGCCGTACCGCAGGAGCTGTGCTGTCAAGATGCAGGACTACGAAGACGACGTAACCGTAGTGGATGTTTACGATTTGGCGTCGGACATTGGCAAGGAATGCGAAATCATCATCGAGAAATACGGTCCTGACGCCGTAACAGCGCTCCTGCCGAAGGTGATCAACGCTTTGGAGCTGCTGGAGAATCTGGCGGTCAGAAATGAGAAGGAAAATCAGGCGTTACAGGAGCTAACCGCGAAGATATCTCAGCTGGAGAATGACAAGATTGAAAAAGCTGAATACAGGCAGCGCTTCGAGAAGGTATGTAGAGGTCACGATTAGGTAAATTGGTGGTATTGATTATGCGTGCTGGTACCAGACGCACGAAACGGTTATTTCGTCATGGATGCATTTGTGCAGTTGCAAAAGATTTGAGTGATGGTATGGTATTGCGCGACAGACGCTGGTCGCGTCATTGCAATTACCTGTTACCTTAATTGCTATTGTGAATCACTTGTATTATTGTTATCAGTGAAGCTCCTTAGTTCACTATAAAGAATTCATAGGCAGAAGATTTGAAGACTCAAGTGATACTTGCAAAGTTTAAATCTTTCCAAGACACTCATTAGTTAAGCGACCAGTTAGTCCGTTATTAATAACAATTAGGTAACTACATCATTGTCATTGTTTGTTTAGAGACTCATATATAAGTTTATTTTTGGCTTCATGCAAACAAACAACAAGATGAACCTGATACCAAACAGTATTACCGTTTTAGCCATCATCATGATCATATATAGATGAGATTCTCATATCACTAGCATCCAGTATCCTTTTTCTTTTTATTTGACTAAAGGCAACAGTGGCGTGCTAGAGAAGAGGCCTATACTCAGAAGTGGGTGTTACCGGCTGATTAGATAGATAGATAGAAAGTGATGTACCAAGCCAACAGTTTAGTGGTTAGTAGTTATTCTTAGTACCTGGGCGACCGAGATTTCCTTGGTTTCATATGTGTGAAACCTTTTTTTACATTGGTTTTTTTACCAGAAATAAAATATAAACCCTATCTAAACACAAAATTTCAATTGTTGATAGATCAATTTCTGAGATACATGAGTTAAATAAATAAGTCTATACAAGATTTGCTTGTTTACGGGAATAAGATAAAATCAACAGCAATATGACTCTGGTCCTCTGCTACCAAAATACAAGGATGTATGACATTCTCCAATTTTAATTCTCATATTGCTTCTAGTCCCTACACAACCTTGTACATTTGCCCTCTTGTTCTGAAGTCATAGGAGCTAGCTATGAAGGCAATGATTTAGGACTGTCTATGTGGCAATTATATCTACTTATCTGTCACTAGACAGTCTAGAAAGTTTTTAGGTAAAAGTAGTGTATTCATGTATCCATGTGGTCTTTTCAAACTTATTTTTGCCTGCAAACCTGTAATATTAATTTTATTTTTATGAACTTATAATTTCATCTTGTTTTGTATATTTTTATATAATAATAATCATTTAGAGACCCACCCTCGCTTCTCACGAGTGCATATACAAAAATACCATCTGAATTTCTGACTTTATGTTGACAAATACAAATACAATATTTTACAGATAAAATCGAAAAGGAAATCTATTGAATACAGTCTAATAGGTATGGGAGGGCTACGCTGATATAGTTTTGTATATGCTAAGCTATGATAAGTTGAATTTCATTATGGGGTTTACTGCAAAAATAAGCTTAAAAGAGCTACATTTTAACATGAATGAATTGCTTATGTTTTTGTCAATAACTTTCTAGTGTCCTAGTGACAGATTAGTATGAATAACTAGCTGCATCCTATTGTGCTACCTGCGGTTGGCCGAACGGGAGTATGTGACTTTATCAGGATAAAAAGCCTATGAGTTAATCCAGGGTATGAGCTACCTTCATCATCACATTTTCATCCAAATCTGTTCAACCGTTGAGGCGTGAAGACGTAACAAACCAATAGCTGCTTGGTGAAAAAATATTAGTTCTGCAAGTACTTTTCCCAAAAAAAAACTGAAAGTGAATGGAACTGAATTTGTTCTTCCTATAGCGGGCTCTTTGAATAAAGACTGCAAGTTCTACCCAATACTATTTGCAACATCATTTCTATCTTATCTTTTCTAAGTCAATAGGGTCAATGACCTATAGTTACCTAACATTACATCTCATCTCGGGACGCTCATAAATGGACCATTATTTATTATCTGTAGCTTTCACTAGCCTAAAGCTCACTTTCACTTTGAAACACTAGGTAATTACCTATTGGTTTAAATTACCATACTATAATTTTTTGCGTGTTGTGGTATGTGATTTTTTGATCTGCAGTTGCAAATATCTAATTTGTATTGTGTTACAAAGTACAAAAATTTACGAATTTTTTTGAGTTTATTCTTACGGTGTCTCAAAAACCTTACATAGTATAAAACAAAGTCGCTCCCGCTGTTTGTACCCTTAGATCTTTTAAACTACGCAACGTTTTTTAATGCAGTTTTTAGCAATAGATAAATTGATTCAAGAGGAAGATTTAACACTTTTACTAGCAACTCATCCCGATTTCGCACAGGTAGTTTCTGATACGACACCGATGATTTACTAACCGTGCGAAGAGCTGATGACTACATCGACTCAGGTCGTCGTACTAAAGTATAACAAGACCCAAGTCAATCGCGTTGCGTCCGTAACTTTAAGACTGGGTGGAGAAGTACCTATTACAAATTCAAGAGATCAAGATCTTGCGAGTAAATACATTAAATTGTTATCGTAGCCTATGCAAGTCACTGTTCTTACTTTCAATGAATGTATTTTGCATAACAAATCATGCTAACGGCCGGTCAGCAATCCCGTGCACATAGCTGGTTTTTAGACGTTGTAAATTGCATGTTTATTTGAACAAGTAACTGATCAAAAATCGAAAAAACTGACTACAATGCTTTCAAAGTAGCAATTCGTCATTTTCGTTTACTTGATGATATATTATACATTTTCCAGTTATTGAACTATTGAACTGATTTTAATAAAAAATCTATGGGATCAATCTGAAATCATATACTTTAAAATAAAAAAAAATATTTCTGTTCGACATAATTATGATTGTTATTCTTACGTAAGTCAAACAGTTAGCTATAATAATTATTATAGTAATATAGCTATAACTATGATTATAATAGGTATCTATATTTTACTTTGTTGTATGGTTAATATTTACATTGGTGAAGACTTGGCTTAATTATATGTGCCATTCAAAATGTATCTTTAGTAATCCGGCTTACCATCAAGCCCGGGCCCAATGTATGGATTAAAATTTATTTAAACTGATTTAAACGTGGGTTATGTTGTCGTCTACAGGTGACATTGACAAACGCAATTACAGAAATAATTAGTTAGCGCGCGCGGCCTCGCTCGCGTAGTTTGTTGATAAAATATAGCGTATTTCACGTTTTTGTTTTTGCGGGAATAGTAATTATTTTTTCTAAAATAAAAGTAGCTTAATTTACTCCCAGAACATCAGCTATCTGCTAGTGAAAGTGCCATCAAAATCGGTCCAGCCGTTTCGGAGATTAGACACAAAAAATGATCGGACAGACAAAAATTATAATATTTATTGTAGAAGAACGGTAATATAAATTTATTCAAAATATTGCCCATCACTTGCAACCACTTTTTCCCATCTCTCAGGCAGCATTCGAATCCCACGTCTGAAGAACTCCTTGTCTTTTGAGGTTATCCACGAATCAACCCAATTTTTGGTATCCTCATAAGATGTGAACCGCTGCGCCGTCAGAGCATGTGCTACGGACCGGAACAGGTGATAATCGGACGGTGCAATGTCTGGTAAATACGGCGGGTGGGGTAACACTTCCCAATCAAGTGTTTCCAAGTACTTTTTCACGGGAGCCGCAACATGTGGACGAGCATTGTCATGCAGAAGAATAATTTTTTCGTGTCTAGAATAGTATTGAGGGCGTTTTTCCTTCAGAGCTCGGCTCAATCTCATCAATTGTGTTCGATAGAGGGCTCCAGTAATTGTTTCGCTCGGATTAAGCAACTCATAATACACTACACCTAGCTGATCCCACCAAATACACAGCATAAGTTTTTTTCCGTGAATATTCGGTTTTGCTGTTGATGTTGACGCGTGGCCAGGTAATCCCCATGATTTTCTTCTTTTTGGATTGTCATAATGTATCCACTTCTCATCACCAGTTATGATACGATGTAAAAAACCCTTTTTTTATGTCTAGCTAGCAGCATTTCACTTAAGCATAATCGGCGTTCAATATCTCTCGGCTTTAATTCGTACGGAACCCAATTTCCTTGTTTATGAATCATTCCTAATGATTTTAAACGATGTGAGACTGCTTGCTGAGTGACTTCTAATGTTAGAGCAAGTTCTTTTTGTGTTTGAGATGAATCTTCCTCCAATAATTCCTCCAATTCTGCATCCTCGTAAATTTTTGGCCTTCCACTGCGATCTTTGTCTTCTACGTCGAAATCACCATTTTTAAACTTTTGAAACCACTCTCGACACGTTCTCTCACTCAAAGCAACCTCACCATATGCTTCTACGAGCAATCGATGCGCCTCAGCAGCAGATTTCTTTAAATTAAAGAAGTAAACTAATATTTCCCGCAAATGACGCTTACTTGGCTCAAATTTTGACATTTTCAACTTATAAAAATTATATTTTACCAATATATTATAAAATCAATGATATTAATAGGTTATGTTGTTCTTGAATGTCCAAACTATTTTTTAAGCCGGTTATCATCTGCGAAAGCTAACCGAAACTCCGTGCCGCGCCATCTACAATAAAACGGCGGAATCTTATTTGTACTCCTAATAATATTATAAAATAAATGATTTTGTTATTAGTACCGTATATATGTATTTTCAGATGCATTAAGTAAAAAACTGTTTGACATTAAAAACAGATCCTTCAATTTTATTAATTTCACGCGGTTCATCCACTTTTGTACCGAAATCACTTTTACACTGAAGATGCATACAAACTGCAATATTTCAATACAAGCTAACAATGAAAACCCTAGAACGCTATACTAACTGTATCGCTCAGGCCTTCTGTTCAATGAATTGATTGGAATTGGCTATTTCCTTTGTTGGTACTTGTGAAGTTACGAATCCTTAAGCAAGTTTGACTGATTTGTGTTGCATACTGAATTGTATTGTTGCGTTTGTCTTTACTCCGGCCTACTGTCGACAATTGAGAGTGTAATGATTGATTTTAACGCGAAGCGCTCATGGCAACCATTTTAACCACGGGTAACCGCGGGGCGCAGCTAGTACAATAAATGTTATTGTAGAAGCCCGATATTAGCTACCGTTTCATATAAAATCGAAAAAAACATATACAATCTCTTTTAAAAAGTTGACTCTTAAGTCGTAAAATCACTTTGAAATTGGGCATAACAACAGTTTCAATTATCACATTACAACCGATTACAAACCAAAACATAATGTTCGAGTGGTGTAACATTATCAGCAAGTAACATGGTATTAAGTGACCAGTGCAATGATCTGCTCTCATTGCTATGTGGGCAGATTGAATAGGCGAGCCATTGGTACATTGTCACATTCACTTAGGAGCGCTTGTATCGAAGGCCACAGGCGGCTTGTCTTCTTGGCTTTAACGATCTGCCTGCACCTTCTCTATAGTATAATGGGCGGTTTCCAATTTATGAATAGTTTAAATTCTTAAAAAAAAAATCAAGTGGGTATCATTGATAAAATCCTTTTTTCTTTTAGCATTTTTTCTTCTTCTTTTGTTAGATGCGGTAACAAAAATAAATTAAGGAATATATATTTTTTATTTTTATTTTCGTATCATATTTGACACGAGAAAAGCTAATATAAGCTCTGTTCTAGGAAATAGAAGCGATCGAGGAGCAATGGAGGACCGAATCAGCAGAGCTGGTTACGGCCGTAGCGAGGCTGCAGGACGAGAACAAACGCCTGAGACGGACACTGAACGCGCCTGCGGACGGTAAGACATTTACCATCTACCTATTTAGCACTTGACGTTATTAACAGGAAGACGTACAGTCGCTGCATGCATCCGTTCCACGAAACAAGTCCCCTGACTTTGTCGCTAGTTTTTGCGCAAATGTAAACTTTCTCTTTGCCACCACGTTCGTTCCTGTAACTGCCGCAGGACTTTCGTGAAATAGACCAAAGGCGAGGGCGACTACGAATTACGTGTCTTTTTGTGTGAATAATGCCTTTCATTTTATGTATCATACATTTTTTTTCGTTCTCGACATTTCACACAGCGCCATCTAGCCCCAAACTAAGTATATCTTAGCATTCTTATCTCACAAACATCTATTTTCTTCACATAGTTCAAGCTTAGTATACTGATACAATAGTTACATAGTCCTTTTTTTTGTAAATACATAATGCAATAATGACAGAATGGTTTGACTGGCCTCAGAGCTCAGTTGGTTGTAGGTCGTGGGTTCGATTCCCACTCAGGACAAGTATATGTGTGACGAAAATAGATGTTAGTTCTGTGTCTAGGTGATGGGTAAAACCCTTTTTGATTAGGTGGAGTTTTGATGGGTTGGTAAACATCCCGGTTTCCTCACAATGTTTTCCTTTCGTTTTCAGAACGTTGTATTGCGCACATACATTTTTAAAGCCAAAAACTAACTAGTGCTCATGTGGATTTGAAACGGCGAGCTACAGATTGAAAGGTGGCATCTATTCCTTGCCATCATACGCTCCTACCCATCACTTTCTATGATATTACCGACTGGTATTACTCAGTGCAATCGGACCCAAACCGCATTTCTGGTTACACTTTGGAGAAGAACCTGAGTTCTCCTCAAAGGGAAGATCCTCCACGGAGCGGGTTGTGTGCTCGGGGATCGTGGTCTATTTATGTCGTTATATATGCTCCACTGCCCAAATGCATCACTTGCGCGATGTAGGATTAGTAATATTCCAGCGCCATCTGGTGTAGAGTACTAATGTGTGGGTGATTATTGTTGAGGTTCTCTGCATGTGCAGCAGATTGAGCTGGACTATAACAAAAGTGACGATCGCTTAAATTATTGTACCTGATTTGCTGAGGATTTCGCCATTTGGCATAACACTCATTCACTTGTCCAGTATTGGAAAGTTACCGGCTTTGACCTAGACCTAAACATGTCCATTAGCTGTTGTTTCATGTAATGTGCTGCGTGACAGGAACAAATAACATATTGGTAACATAATTGACGTAAAACCAGTAGTGTAATTCGAACATTTAATGCCTAGTCGATTAACTTTACATTGAAAATCCTAATTAATATTATAAATGCGGTTGTGAGTTTGTTACACCTTAACTATCATCATGAAATTCTCTAAACACGTTGTTAGGGGTACAAAAGGTCATGGGGTGCAAGAATAAATAAATTTATTGATAATCTTGATGAACGCGAGCAAAGCCGCGTTCCAAAGCTAGTTGACCATAATAGACTTTGTGTCTTAATTGACCTTAGGCATGTAATGTGCCTAAGGTGCTCCCGATACACGAGTATGTTTACTTGTGCGTGTAAAATTTTACTAGTCTAAACGATCTTTCAAATCTTATGGAATAAAGAACAATTGCATTTCGAGTTCTGGCGTATGAGTTTGTAAACTGAGCGAACGCCTCTGATATTATTGCTTATAAACTCAAAATGATTTACTTCTTCAAATCACAAGTTTGGACACGGAAAAATTTACACGCACCAGTAAACAGTAAGCTCTTCAGGCACATAACATGCACACATATATCAAATAACAGCCAATTTTTAAGTTTAGTACACAAGCTATGCTTGTTTTGAAGCTAATTGGCGCTGTGTGAAATGTCCATGAATGTTTGTTATAATATTTTTTATTAAGAAATTTGCGATATGCTTTAAGAGAATTCGTTCTAAGTTTCTCCAACTCCCAAGTTGATATTAAACTAAGAACTTCGTGTCATCTATGATTCATTTAAACAAATAACTGATGCGACCAATGATATCATCATTATTATTCATTCTTGCGATCTCTTGAAAAATTAAACCCGCCATTGAAATCTACTTAAAGTTTCCTTTGTCGTTCATATTTCGCTGTTGAACTTGTCTTTTATTAATGTCTAATTAAAAGAGGCTCTATAGTTAATTAAAGTGTCCGCTAATTGGGCTCTTTAAAACTTTGGAGGTCTATTTTAGTATTGTTGCCACTTTCAAGGGATTTACGGCCATTTTAATTCAAAGCTGAAATTCTGTCTTGCTTGCACGAATATAAAATGGGTCATTTGAGTGAATAAAACCAAATAAAACCAAATTAAAGTGAGTGAGAGTTTTGTAAATGAACAGCTGGTATTATACCAGCTGTTCATTTACATCATATACCATAGGAAACAAATCAGTTAATTACCTTATTGGTTCTGGAATAAGATGCATGCACTGGCAGCGTTTGGGATATTTGGAACATATTGATCTATAAGTTTGCCCCCATATTTTTATGTTATTGAAATAATTAAACAAGCTATGCCATCGAGTGGTGTCCGTTTAGAAAACATCATGGACACTTGCATGAAGACGTAAATCTAACGTGCCTTCGAAGTGAGGGGTTCCGATTACGAATTCCGGCCGGCGCAAACTGTTAAGAGCGAAAAATATGTTCTATGGTCTTGGGTGTTGGTCTGTTTCGGGTCCATGCTACTTGCGACACATGGAATCCTAGTGCAGAGGTAGGAAGTACCTAAACCTTCCTTTAGTGAAGCCGTATGAAAATCGTTCGGTAGTTTTTGAGTTTTACGCGATCAGACACAGAATCGCGGCAGGGGGATTTGTTTTACAATAATTGTGTAGTGATCAAATACTAATATATCAACACTTTATCACCACTGTCAAGATAATAAAGTTCATGTTTCATGAGTGGTAAAGTCTATATTCCACTAGGCACGAGCGCACCTCCCTCTCCGGCACGGGAACACGACCAAGAGGTGCTATCACGGCTAAGCAGCACGGCTGAGAAGCAGAGAGCCACGCTGCGGCATCAGGAAGTTCAGTTGCAGGAGAAGCAACAGTTGATCGATGGGGTGAGTTCATATTTTCAATCTCTTCTATCTCTCTATCTATCTATTGATCCATCTGTCAAACTATCTATCAAACTATCTATGTATCCAAATTTCTGACCTATCAAATCGATCACCGATTTGTTTCTGCTACCGTCGACTTTAGTCGGTGTACCATTTTACGCCGACTGGTTCATTTTGAATCACATGGTATCTCGTTTAACACTGACAAATATATGACAGTAGATTTTTCTTGTTCCGATTTTTGTGTGACTTTTGTTGGACGTCTGCGCTATCTCGTGCGCTATATCTAAAGCAAGCTAATGTCGGGCCGACTTAAACCGGTCTCCTGCACTGACTGATGCTGAGTTTACAAATTAAAAGGCCTAGCTTAAAACTAAGATATAACTTCAGCGTTGATAGATTTATGGTTAGATACATAGATAAACACTAAAAGCACACTAAAAGTAAAATAAAATAATGGGCGACATTATCACTAAAACTGATCTCTTCCATGCAACCTTTGGATGGATAGGATCGAGATTACATACAATAGACCGCGGTGTACAGTTAAATTATATGATCAGTTTTGATTGTACGAACCCGTCTAGTATTGTTGTAACCTCATTGTATGTTATGTAAGTAAATTATATGAGATAATTTAGTAAGATTTTATGTGCTTTATACTAAACTCACAGATTGCCAGTGTAGCTTGTCTCGGAACCGCACCTAATAGCGGACAGTCGTTGCCCCTAAACAAAATATCGTATTTAATTAAATTTTATGAACCGAATCTTTTGAATCGTAACTTTGTAAAATCCCCACTTACCCTTTGAAGATTCTCACATTCTTCACAAAAGCATTTTATTTGAAATATTTTGAACAAGACCCTGGGAAGTTCTTTGTTATTCCGATGCTCTGCTCTCGCATTATACAACTGCTTTCAAACACAATATAACTAAGGCAAAAATATGCACCTTCAGATTTCTGAGGCGGACCTCACTACATTTTAATAAGGCACTGAATATGCAACGTTTCCCCAATATAAGTTATGCAGTCAGGTGTGCCTCTAAAATCTTTACAACCTGACGCCTAAACGTTATCACCTCATCTCGCCTCCGTTAACGGGCATTTACCACCTCAATTTCCGTAGCAATAAGGTCCACAATCGCCTATTTTATGAGATTAGATCGCTGGGTCGTAAAGGGCGACCTCGTTTAGTTCTTTATATCTTTGATAACAAAGGCGGCGCTTTCTCGATCTGGAATGTTCGTTTTCTTATTTATGTTTTCCCTTATCGAGAAATGCAGATCAATCACATGTTATGAAGTGGCATAAACGTTTGTCGTACTGGCTTTTATCGGTGCAAACAACTTGTCTGATATTCAAAAGAATGGCCATATCAGATCTAACCTTTCACTGTAATCGACCAACGTTCGAATTTCAGTGAAAGACGTCGTGAATGAGGTTTCTCGAAAACACTTGTACCGTACGATATTTACAGGAAACAACACGATTGAAATTCTGATGTGTTTGACTATTTTACATAATGAATATTTTATATTATGTTCAATACGCATTGCGCACTGAGACTTCGTGATAGGGGCCAGTAGAAGTTGTTTAGAGATATCAATATTATTGATTTCACTGTACCCTGCAGTGAAATCTAAAACGCGACGAAAAAGAAAAATTACTTTTTCTTTGATAACATTGTCAATAGATGTGAAATGAAAGCTTACAGATGAAACACGGGTGTCTCTTTCAGCTGTTCACCCACCTTCGCCGAAGTTTGCGTTATATTGAAGGTTTATTGAACTTCTCTGACACCGTCTCATAAATTATAGGTTATATTTTTTTTTTATTAATGTATAGCCAAGCGTTTGGCCGCCATCTCACCTGATGGGAATTTTTTTTTTTCACAAAAGAGTCGCAAACAAGGATCTAATAGGGCGTGATTGTTTAGTATTTCAACAATATTAGTAAATTTCCATTTGTGGCAAAATTAAACTAATTATTATGTAAACATTGAGTATAGACATAATTGTTGTACTAATTACTGACTCACAATTAACATGAAACCCAAATTAAGTCATTATGATGCGTAGAAGTACAACATGGATTTAATATTGGCTCCTTTAATAAAACAGTAAATAATTATGAAAAAAACTAAAATTGTTTGACTAAATTTTCTATTTGATTTATTTATCATTAAATAAAGTTCCAGTATAGCGATCCTATGACAACAGTCTGTGTTCGTAACCAAATTGTTGTTGAATGGTCCCGAAACGTTAGCAAGAATGTAAAAAGGGATCCTTTCTATATCCGTAAACTTGTCTTAAAACAGTGATTGTAGATATTATTCACCACACAGCATTCTCTTTTAGAAATATCATAAGAATTTTTCCGTTTATTTGTGTTGTGCGAGGTGTAAATGTTATCATTCAATCTTACATCCGTTACAGAGCGGTAATTTGCGGTTCTCCAGTTATTATATGAAATGCGCAAAATAAGTGTCTAGTGCGCTGATAAATTGTCAGCTTCCGTCTGAATAACAAACTGACTTTCTGGCATTGTCTCGTAAAATAAGTAAAGCAAAGCAAATTACATACTCAAATTTTCATAGTTTATGTACTTTTTTACGTTTTCACGATAACAACCATGGTCAATTAAATTAATCCTTCGATATACCAGAAGACATTATTCGGCCTTGTGCTGACCTTAATCACAGGTTAATTTACCGTCGCAATGTCCTTAGCAAAATGCGGGTGATCTCAAACCAGTTATATTTTTTGTGGGCACGTGTCCACGTCACTACGTACGTCACAGAATGTAGAATAGACAGATCTCTGAATGTTTACAAACATCAGTCTTATCGTTTGTTAGTTATTAACGGCGTAAAGAGTTTTGGTTCTCAATTTAACGCAACTTCACCAAAGCCTACGATAGTGAATTCCTATAAATATTTCAATTTAAGATAAAAATGTTATTGCTAAAAGGTGTATTTATGCGTTGGAGCATTTTATACAACAGTACTTTTGTACCTTTTCTTTGAAGGGCTAGATAAAACCGTAAGGGTCCTTATTTGCGAGGAGTATTGGGATTCTTGATCCTTTGTTAAGAGATGGTAGCATCCGCGAAAAATTGATTTTTATTACATAGAACTTAAATTTTCACCACGAGCTTGATCTCGCACATCAAAATCTCTAGTATTTTTGTTTTTATGAGCGGCAAAGTACCGGTCCATCCATGATCAGTTTGAAATAAATATTACATCCAGGAATTGAGCAATATTGTTGATATTCACCGACTATATATTCCCCAAACTAAGCATAGCTTCTACTGGGAACTGGATAACATTTAAATATTATATTTAATATTATATTCAGACACAGTACAATAATCTATGTTCGTCACACAAATGCTTGTTCTGAGTGGGATTCAAAGCCACAAACTACAGCGCGGAAGGTACTACTTTAAAAGCACGCATACTACCAATTTAGTCAGTTTTAACGATGACCAGCTTTGTAAATGTATAAGTAGGCAACTACAGGCCGAGTCATTGAGTAAACCATCCCCTATCATGTCAAACTACAAATCACCCTTTATGAGTAGGCACTGTCTCCGCTTAGGCGCCCCTGGGACATTTGGGGCTGGGGCGATATAGCTGGCTATACGAGGGTCTCCATCGTAATGTTTGCATAGGTCGTATATGTTATCTGTGGCATAGGTCACAGAAATGTCAGACGGTCATGAAAAAGGCTGGCTTGCTGGTTACGTAACGAAATACATTTTTTTTCTCAATTTTTGCTTTATGTATGTTAGAAATTATGTTATCACGTGGTTGGATAATAGTAGAATGTGCTAATACCGTGAGAGCTAAAGTTTTGTAATTTAGAAGTTTTGACGAATTATAAGTAGTAGTAATTATTGTAATTTGATACAAAATGATGTTTTGATCAAGATTTTATGGATTTGTAACTACATTTGCACTTTGTCCTGTACTTTGGAAGGATATGGTTGCCGGTGGAATTACAGGCAACTACGTTCCATCTCTAAGTCTCAGGAGAGAATGGAGATGTGCTACGTGTATCCTGGATCTCGTCATCTACTTACGGTGGATCCAAGTTATAGCCAAATTATATATTTCTTATGACAAGACTTAAGCCTACCGTATTTTCCGACTTCCATTTTTTTTTTAAGATCGTCCATTTTTAATTTGTTTCCATATTGCGTTTTCCACGAAAAAAATACGAATTCAGCTCAAGCTCCGCATAATATATTCAATTTTTTTTTAATATCTATGTAAATCCTTGTTTATTCTCGCATAATCTCCAAGACCCTTCTGTACCGTTTGACAAAGCGTGCTTATCTTGTCTGATAAGTCGGAACAATTTTAGATATCAACCGAGGCCTATCGCATCCAAACCATCTGTTATAAAGCGCCCACACCCGTCACAGCCGTCTCCTGTACCTGTATTTTATTTTATTATAGTTATTATCATAGTAATTTTAATATTTTGTCATAGAAGTACGTTTAATATTATGATACAATACATACACAATACAGTCAAAATTGTTCACTTCTTTTTACTATAAAAATTTTATATAGATAAATGTAGAATGTAGAATAGTATAAATGTAGAAATCAATGGGATTAAATTTATTGTTTAGAACCTTTCACTGGTACCTATACATTTTTTGAATTTGTCCACAGTGAACCATGGTGACTTGTAATCCTAAGGTTTAAATAAATATATGAATATGAATCCAAAATTACTTAGCAAGTGATTAAGTAAGCAACGTAGCGTCTCTGAGCGGTCTCTACCATGTTTATGTCATAATACATTCTAACATAACACTAATGCAAGTTTGAGTACCATGAAATATGCACCGGCTCCGAACTAAATATACGCCACGTGCCACTGAGCTTTCCAACTTTAAAGGTAACAGGGCCGTTGCTAGGACTTGAGGGGAGCTAACAATTTATTTATTTTTGAAATGATATCTCAATTTTTTTATTCTACTGTAATGACGGGCCTTCAGCTCAGCCTTGATGGTAAGTGGTTCCGTGGGCACAAGTGGCATCCCGTTGCATCATCAATTAAGGGTCATTAAGGACTAACATAATACTTCATAGCTTTGACCTTTATGGTCCAATCATTCGCTTAAGACCAGGAATGCTTTCTGTCGATCTTCCTCTTTCGCGTGAAGCCAACTAAAGCCGAAGCCCTCCAACATGGCTTATCAGCGTAGCTAGCGACATCTTAACGTAACCGCGAGTTCAAATGCCACTAAACCGTCACCCATAAAAGTACTGACGCGGGGAGTTGCTTAACTTAGTTGATCTGTCAAACATTTTAAAGCAAGCATCGACTTGAGCGCTCGCTATCGGTTCCGTCGCTTGAAATAAAACACCGCGGTAAGATTAAATACCTATCCTTGCGACGGCCCTATGTGACCCAGATAAAAATTAGATTATATTCGGTATCTGTCTGTCTAAGTATAAATTAAAACTACCCTCGGTGCTCGCAGTGAAAAATGAAGATAAAATCGATTTTTTGTTTAGAAACTGATTTGATTTATACCTGCTCCACATTTATACGTGTATGAAACATATTGCCCTCTCTGACTCACTTTGTAGTCTGTTCAACTTCTCGTATTCAAGAAGTAATATGTGAATAAATAATACCATTTCAATAATTTCGTCACTTAATTTACGCCCTTTAAGTGTGGAATTTCTTCGTGATATTTCTATGGACCACTGAGATGGTCCTCAGTGGTCCACTATTGCAGAAGAAATCGCATTAAATATACAAGAAGTCGATAAAAAAAATAATTGCATACAATAATTATTATGATTAATTCTTAACCAAAGGTATCATTGCGGTTGTATTTTTTTGTTTGTTTTCTCGGACTATGTCATTTATAAACTGATTTGGATTTTTTTTTTCATTATTTGAAAGTATTTACTTTCAGATTGGTACCATAGAAATTTCATCAGAATCAGTTCAATAGTTTGGTTTTTAAATCAAAGTAACTGGAAAGAATATGTCATCTAATTAAACGAACTTGCGTATTTTGCTTTCCTGTGACTTTTTTCTTCGCCCATTGTAAACCGATTTGGATGTTTCTTAGGTGAATACAGGGGTACGCCCTGTTAATTCTGTACTCCTCATAGGCTATTAATAAGGATCAAAGAAAATATTGAGGTGGTTTTTCTTTATTTTTTTTTAATTGTTATTTATATTCATATAAAAGGCAAATCAAATAAGTATATTATAAAAGCCCAACTTTTTTTTGCAAGCCTTACATCTTTGGCTGAATGAACCGCCAGTAATCCGTGGCTTGGCCCTCGACCTAAATAGAGATCATTCGAAGCTCTGAATGAAGTCGAAATGCAAATTGCCCTCGTTGCCCGCAGCGGAAAAAATAAGCATTTCGAAAGCTTTGAATAGTGGGGTTTTTCGTAAACCAGGTGTAGAGTTTTGCTCGTCACCTTTTCTAATGACGGAGCTTTGTGAATTGAGACGCAAATGATTTTGGAAGTACAAGGGCGTTCGGAAGAAGCAATTTGAGTACTCCGTCATTTGTCAGCTTTCTGCTATGTAAATTTTATACGCTTATAATATAACCAGTTAACAATAACGACATGTCTCTGCTCAGTTGGTAGTCTGCCTTCTGCGATGTAGCTCGTGGGTTGGATTCCCACTCAGGACATGAATTTGGGTGACAAATAAAGAGGTTTTTTCTGTGTCTGGGTGTTAATCTGTATTAAATGTTAAGTATCGACAAAAACAACTCATATCAGTTATCTAGTTCCCATAGTTATGCTTAGTTTGGGGCTCGATGGCGCTGTGTGAAATGTACATGAATATTTATTTACGTGTTCCCGTTTCCGTGGGAATACGGGGATAAAATATAGCCTATGTGACTCGTTGATAATGTAGCTTTCCATTGGTGAAAGAATTTTTATAATCAGTTTGGTGCTTCAGGCGTGAAAGTGTAAAAAAAAAACAAACAAAGTCACTTACGCTTTTATAAAATTAGATAGGATTATTTATTTATAGTAAATATAGATTTATTTAGGGTTCCAAAGGGTAAAAAGAAACCTATCGCAAGTTTTAAAAGCTGTTTTTATATATATACAACAACAAGTTCTACCGCGACTTTTTGTTGCTCCTACACACGTACACACTGAGTGGTGCTAAACCACTCGGTGTGTACGTGTAGGCTCACCTACAGACGCGAACAACTATAATAGAAATTCGGTTTCCACAGATTATTATTGATGCATTTATATGCATCAATTTTAACCCCAGTGTATTCTAGAAGTTCTAGAAGTTTTCAATACAAAAATGGCTTCTAATAATCTTCGATTAGACTTGCAAGTGGGGTGTGTCTTTCTAGAGTGGTGTCAAGGTTTTATCCATAACAAACACATCTATCGCTATCTGACAATATCTTATCATCCATAAAATAAACATTTCGGCCCGTAAGATATCGCAAAAACAACCATATTTTATTTATCTCGTGGATCGCGATAATATTTACCGCAAACCGTAACAATATCAATGTTTCTATCACGTGTTTCGAAGGAAATACGTCTTTAGGGACCGTTTAAAGTCGATATTTGCTTAAACTACTTTGGATAGTTTTTCAGCAAGATTTGGGTGGTAATATGGCGATTTTGGACACGTTACAGTTGACAAATCAAGTGGAGAAGCTAGCGCAAGTCACTCGGGACCTGAAGAGAAAACACAAGCAGCTGCAAAATCAGGTAAATTTCGAAGGGAAGGGAAGGCGACAAGGGGAATCGTAGTGCAGGAGTTTTTATGTAAAGGTGGTAATATTATGTATGTATGGTTTTGGTTTTTATGTTTGTTACGCGATTTCTTCGCTAATTGTGAACCGATTTGGATGTATTTGTAGGGTGTAAAATAAATACAATAAGTAAGTTATAATAGTTTATTAGTTTTTTTTTTTATTTCTTATTCCTACGAAGGAGATTACGAAATCTATTGAAGATTTACAAACAACAAATACAAATTTATTTATTCCCAAAGAAATATATTACAAAATTAAAGACAAAGTAGGTTCCCAAACTAGGCGAGCCCGTATCTTGGTGACACTTGACTTTCTATTCAGTGATTATATTATTCGATGTTTGTATTTCAGATGCGTCTAGTATGCGAGGAGCGTTCTGAGCTGACGGCCATAGTGCAATCCCAGCAGAGGGACATCACCACGCTGCAGCAAGCAGAGGCACAAAACAAAGTAAGTTTTATTCACGCAACGGTTGCGGTGGCCTAACAGTAACAGTGAGGACGAACTAAAGGTCCACCTGATGTTAAGTGGTTACTTCCGCCTATAGCAAGAGTAATACGATTGTTCCCCCACGACCGAAGTATAAGAAGCACCCGCACCCGGTTGCGCCCGTCACCCGAGAAGGGGCTGTTACGTCTTATGCGCATGTGATTTCACCGGCACCCACATCCTGACTGGGTTATTAAATAACTTTTACAATTCCTATCAATGATAATTTAAATGGAATTCATTAAAAAAAAATTGATCCACTGTGGAAAAATATGATGCCAATTCTATGAATGACAGATGAACAATGACATCTTTTGATTTTATGCATAATGACATAGCCCGTCACCTAAGTCATTAATTACGAGCTTGCAGCCCGCCAGATGGTAAGTAGTCACTGCTGCCTGACAGCAGCAAAATGACTCCGATCCTCCCCTACTGAAGGATGAGAAGGCCCAAGTCGCACTGCCTTGCGCCCTTCACTCTGAGACGGAGATGTAACGTCTCATGCGCCTGAAATTTCACCGGCTCATACGCCCTTCCTTTGGAACACAGCAATGCGAGTACCACTGCTTGACAGCGATTACCAGGTGTGACGGATGTACTTCTCAGGAGGAACTTGGCACAAGTTCTAGTGCTAGTTTGTGTTGCCAAAATAGCGACCAAAACTAGCTATAGTTAGATAGTTAGATAGATAATCTAGTTAGATATTGCTCACAATAAAGTTCTATTGCTAGTTTGGGTCGCTATTTTTGCAACCCAAACTGGCAATTTTGCAAAATAGCATGTTGCTCGCAACATGGATGTTGCTCTCGTCTGTAGGTCATCATCTTCCTGCCCTTATCCCACACTAAGTGGGGTCGGCACAACATGTATTTTTCTTCAATTTCCCTCTGTCAGACGTCATCTTAGTACTCGCTCCTTTCTTACGCATATCATCTTTCACACAATCCATCCATCTTTTCTGCTCTCGTCTGTAGGTATGATCCCTCTAATTGCTAGTTTGGGTTGGTCCTTTGGCAACTTGTAATTGGCATTTACGGTCTCTAAGGGTTCTTACCTACAGACGCGAGGACATGGACAAGAACATGGTCCATGTTACTCGTCCGTAAATTAGTACCCTCTATGATATAATAAAATGTCTTTAAACATTATTCACACACTTTTTTGTGATCTGAAAAGGGAGCCATAAAGATACTAATGCAATTTGCAGAAATGTGCATCATGCGGTGCGTCGAGCCCGGACGGGGCAGACGACGAGGACCAATCCTCAAAGCCCACATTCAGCGTACGCGAACTAAGGGCCATACTCCACGAGCGGAACGAGCTCAAACTCAAACTAAACAAGGCGGAGGAACAACTTCAAGCTCTACAGGCTGAACCTCAACAGGAACCAGACAGGTGAATACATATCTTATACCTCAGTCTTGGATATTTTAGAACAATAGACACAGGATTACTCCTCAAAGTTGATATTCAACGTAAATCAAACTCAAGGCAGAGAAACAGTTTTATCTGAGCCACAGTCGAAATTAGAAACTTAATATAGATCTTACGCTATTGGACAGTTATTTCTTAAACAATTTTAGTACCAGTGGAGATTTTTAGGACGTGTCCTCAAAGTCCACTTCAGTGTACGCGAGCTAAGAGCATATTCCATGAGCAATTCAAGCTCAAACGCAAACTAGTCGGTACGTCTGTAACAGTTACAAGTTAAACCGCAGGTGGAACCAGACAGGTAATCATAAAAGTCCTATGCTGTTGGAAATAGAGTTCTTTTTTATTTATATTATTTCACTATTTTTTTATATTACTGTAGTGACAGGATGAGCTGAAGGCCCACCTGATGGTAAGTGGTTACCATAAGGTGGGCCATAACAACAGTAATTCGACTTAAGTCCTTCTAACCAAGTCGCATCCCGTTACGCCCGTCACCCGAGACTTGGATGTTACGTCTCATGCTCCTGTGATTTCTAGGGCCAAGACCACGAAAATTTAATATTACAATAAATAAAGACATTTTCCTTTAAAAAAACGTGTTTCCCCTTTACAGTAGCTCAGATACTTCGCCGTCAGCGAGCAACGCGGCTTGCTACGACGACGAGCCGCCAGTCCAGGGCCCTCTGCCCGCCGAGCCGGACGATGCGCCCTGGAAACGGAATAGCGGTATCAGGAAGTTGTGAGTACACTATGCCATTGTCTGTATGCACTAGGGGACGTTCAAATATACGTGTCTCATGGGGGATACTAGATTCCAGTACTTCTAGGAAACGACTATGTGACCGTCTGGAACGTGTTTTTTTTTTATTTTGCTTTGTTTGGGAAACGGACAGTACATAGTTACTTATTATTAATAACACAAATACATTGACCAGCGAAGTTTCCGCCGATAGGTATTGCAATTTTGTATTTAGAAAGCTTGTGAGACAGTATAATTTTGCTCGGGCAAGTTTGCTATCAAACGAACATCATCGTGTAACAATCGAAAAAAACCGACTTAATTTGTTATCGACTTTTTTGAGAACAACTATATCAATAGAAAATATAATCATATAAATCGATTCAAAATATAATAATATATTATGACTATATTTTCCTTTGATTGGGTGTAATAAATAAAAACCACTTCTTTGGTTGTTCTAAAAATAATAGACAGTAAATTTAAGTTGGTTGTTTCGATTGTTATTGTGTTTGGTAGAACTTAATCGATCCAATATTAAAGCGTTAAAATCTCTGTCAATTTAAAAATTAATATGGTTTGATCTCATTAGTTTCAGACTAATATTATAATACTACAGTCATCATCTTCCTGCCCTTATCCCACACTAAGTGGGGTCGGCACAACATGTATTTTTCTTCCATTTCCCTTTGTCAGTACTATACTACAGTATACTCCAGTATAAGTCTCATAATGGGGTTATTGTATCACTTGTCAATGTCAATTTACTAATGACAGATGTATTGATTTAACATTTACTATACTTTTGATCGCGAGGTCGCCTCCGATGGTCACTAAGTCGCGTTCTATAAGGTCTTGGCTTATGTATGTACATACTCGCGCGTTATCTCTAATGACACGTATTGCGGGATACCTGTCCCCCGTGATTACAAGGTTTGAAGGTTTGGTTCAAGCTGGTTGAATTAACATGACAGGCGATGCCACTTTTTTATATGCCAGTAACCTTAAGTCGCAGTTCCCATTATAGGTTTCGTGGCGTCAAAATTTGTTTTTCTTGATCACTGATAGCTAATTGTTATCTGAAATAAATTCATTATTTGACATATAAAAATGTTGATTTAGAAATCTAGTAATCTGTTAATCTGTTGATTAGGAATTCGACATTAGTCGAGTACATAGATTAAATGCATTGCAAAAAAGTATATGTCACAGAGAATTTCAAAAAGTTTCATGTTTCAAACAAATCAATGTAATCAAGAAGTTTTTGCAGCTTTAATTGGTGCACAGATTAAGACTGGTTTCAAATTGAAACTCAAACAAGTGACATATAATTGTGGTGTGAAACGCAACGAAAGGCAGTAAATTTTTGTATATAGCCAGCCTCCCTTTGTGTAAATATTCTGTGAAATCTCCAAAAATATTCCGTGACATGTACATAGAGAGAGTCATGCGAATTCACCAGAATTCTAAAGTAACGTCGCGACTTCTTTATATACTTCTCCGGCCGAAATTGGCATCGGTTCTACTGCTTGTTTTAGTTGCTCCTTGTGCACCACCTAGGGGGTACGGGATAGTACATGTAGGGTACTCACCAACGGACGCGAGCAACTGGACTCCCCTTTAAACATTTGTCTTCTAGAATAAAAGGCTCAACTTCATGTGTAATTCAACCGTCTTATTAGATATGCTTGCATGGGTTTTCAATTTAGTCGGTTGTGGTGAACATTATCAGTTTGACGCGGTATTTTTTAATCGTACGATCTGAATATTTCGTCAGTAAAAATAACAGAATATACTGATATGTTTTCTGTGCGGCCCCGCACTGAAAATATTCAAACAAACTAGAGGTGTATATACTGTTCTGAATGACGCTATATGTTACGGAATTATAACATTCTGAGCGTAAGGGAAAAGGTTTGAGATTCAGTTCACTATCAATTGTTTTCTGTACGCTTAAATATCAAATCTATGTTTTTTTTCTGACGGCTCCGTGGCTTAGTTGGTAGTAGCCCTGCCTTCGAAGCTAGGGGTCCCAGGTTCGATTCCCGGCCAGGGCACACAGGTTCGATTCCCGGCCAGGGCACACTTTGTGTGTTGAGCATGAAGTTTGTTCTCGGGTCTTGGGTGTTTGTCTTGTGTTTCCGTGTTTGTCCATGCCATCTGCAACACAGGGAATCTTAGTGCAGAGGTATGAGCGTGTTAACGTTGTTGTTTAAGATTTAATTTCAATTTGACCATTTATTTGATTGGAGTATGTCTCCAGATTTAAAATCAGTCAGTCGCTCTACTTATATTTTCGGAAATATGGCGTTCACAAAATTTTGGATCTCGATGGGATTTGTAAATCAGATGTTATTTAGAATTTTTGCACGCTTTCAAATTCTTCTGTATCACTTTAATATTACGCTTAAACGAATTGCCAGCACATAATGATCATCAAATATTGCACGTTCCATAACAAGTGTACTCGTATAAGGTTTCCCATTGAGAATTATTCAATTGCGTGTTACACGAATGGATCGACTGATATCATGTACTAATGCATTGATTTTCATTCATCGCAATGAATTCCAATGTTAAATTAATATTTTTTTTTACCTTTTTGTGGAGGGCAGTATATTATTTTTCTTTGTGAATCACTCTCGTTTCGTTGTAGCATGGAGAGACAAGATGGTTACACTACCATACAATAAAATTCTAAAATTCTACAGTTATAATGAAGTTATAATAACTTCAATGGGGCTCGATTTTCCCAATGCCTCGAGCATTTGCGTTTGGGCTACTAGGAATATTTTTAGGGTTACTAAGTCTCTGTCGATCTATTGGGTATAAATGGCGAGCCAATATATACGTGGTTCATAAAATAATATAAAACAAAAGTAATATTACTCTTTGAAAATACTGTGATTGCAATTAATAAATTGTAATGGGTACATCAGTTAAGTTCAATAAATATGCGTTATAATAGCGGATATCACAACAAATGAAAAATACTAGCGGTAGTACGGAACCCTCGGTGGTTGCAAGTGGAAATCACAGTTATCGTTCTGATTTACTACTAACATAACAGTTAACAGTGTCTTCACAGTATAGTAAAGTACATTTACATCTCGTTTATGATGTTTGGGGGTCAATTAACAGCTACTTTGGATTGGACAACATATCGCATGTATTTGGTTCTGGTACATTTTTCTGTATACTTTACATACTTGTATTTATTTCGGCATTTAACAAAATTGGATGGCTCGCGCATGAGGTAACGTATGGGCTGACAAGAAAACGCAATTGACGTTATATTTTCAAAATTGTTTCTTTTTAGGTGTGTTATTGTTTAAAATACGGAAAATGACACCAGGGCCGAAAGAGATCACGCACAAGAGACCACCGAATCACTGTCACCAGCACGCCATTAAAAACATAGCATGATTAAAAAAACACATGCAAAAACGCTTTTTTCGCTTATCCTACCCTCGGTCCCGCCTATTTTTGTTATTTTTTTATGTTATCCAATGTAATAATTAAAAACAATTTTTATTCATTGACTTTTTATGTATTACCTTTCATCTAATATCAGAGGCTCGTGTATAACAGCTAAATCATATTTTTTCCATAATTCTAGTCTTAGATTCTGTAACATTGTATATTCGCTTGTACTAGTAATTATAGAACATTTTTATTTATTGATAATGACAATAATATTGATGAATAAATTTGAGTTTATTTATCAAAAAAGATGTATTCTAAAAGTTCTCGAAACACCATAAAAGGGTTACAAGTGAAAACTCACAGAGAAAATTGCAATAACGGAATAAAAAAGAATTTAAAAAATCACTCGTGTTTTTTACATCCGCTTCTCCCTTTTATGTTTTTTTTTGTTTTCACAATGCGTAAGGTTTTGGCTGGCGCTGACGTCACGCCGGGACATGGAGGGCCGAAAGTCGCCGCCTCCGAGGATCTCTTTCGGCCCGTGGTACTGATGGAGTGGCCGGTACGTTGCGGCTTTAGCGATCGGATCCTAGGGCCAATATGTAGATGTCAAAGTCAAAATATTGCCACAGACCCAAATATTTTGGAAACGAAAGATATTAATATTTTTTACTTCCTTACAAACATGTAAACATTTATTCAGGTTCATTTTATTAGTTATTCAGAAATGTTAATGTAAGGTACCTTGGTTCTCAAGCTTTGGCCTCATTTTACGAATCGGGGTGCAACCAAATCCTTATTCAAGTGTCGAAACCTTTAATTGGCTTACTGTTTCTGTCTTCATAGCATACATCCGCTGTTGGTTTCCATAATAATAAATAAATAAATAAAATTATAATATATAATTGGGGACAGTTCTACACTTTTTTATTGAAACAATTTTAATCGTATTCAATGGTAACTGTTTTGAAAGATTTGATTTCATTTTAAATGTATAATCTGTTTCACGAAAGAGTTCCCTGGATGCGGCGCTAGTTTCTACGCAAATGCTAAATACCAGTATGGCTTTTCGTTAGTTCCTTCAACAGCCGCAGGGCGTATTTCGTAAAATGGACTATAATTTTTACATTGAATACGATAGACATTATTCTAGTAATTAGAAATTGTGGTTACACCTTTGAGGCAGCTAAAAATTTGGTGATGATATGGTAATAAGTTCGTTAACATTGTATTTGAATTGTGAAGTCACGTAGCATATCCCTAGGATCCGAATGCTACATATATCTTTACACGGATTTGCTATTGGTAGAATCTTCTAGATTCCTATTGAGCCATCTTATCGTGGCTAAAGTATACTTATTGCTGGATTTAATGATGATTCCACCGATCGCTAATCTTAGCCGCTTCATCATTCCAAAAGGTCCAGTCTCCTAACGCAAAACTCTTTCCACAGTTTTCGCAAGCTCTTTGCTGAGTCTGATATCGCCGTGGGCTCATTCCCACGCCGCTCGCTATCCTCCCTCGCTACAAAGATGTCCGCGCCCGGTGGACCCCCCACCGTTACCTCGTAGGCACTCTGACCCCACCACACAGAAAACTACGCAGCCAAAAAACAGACGATACTCTGATATAAAGAACCCCAAATCAAAACTTGACCTGCGACAGGAACTGCAAAACCTTAACCTCAACCGACAAGAGTTCAACGGATGGCTCGGGGAATATCAAGAAAAGGACATTGAACCGTTTCATGAACAGTTTACGCATGACATTCCATTGCAGAGGTCCATTTCTCTAGATGGAGGGATTGAGATATTCAAGTATTTGCAATCTATTGGGTCGGATTGGTCGGAGACGGATGGCGGATCGTCTTGGACGGTGCATTCCGACGAACGCGAAAGTCTCGTGTTCGAACAGTACAGAAGCTTTGAAGATATACCCGCTTCTCAGAAAATGAAAAGCAGGAGCGCATCTCACGACACTGATGCGTTCGAACGCAGTTTAGCGTTGTCAGTCCTGAAAGATAGCTATAAGGGAATAGATATGGGCAGTAGAAGTATATCACCCCAGATTAAGAAATTGCATAGATGTTACACGTTTCCGGACAAAATGAAGGATTTCAAAGAGGCTGTGAAAAACTCTGAAGAGAATTTAAACGATTTCTTTCACTATACTTCGAAAACGCCAAGTCCTAAACCAGAATTAGACATCAAAAATGGTTTGCAGCGCGTCAAAATGTTGCAAAGAAGTTTGTCCTTTAGAAATTCAACTGATGACTTCTACAAAGCAGATGCTGACAAATTTGATGTTGGAGTTCCGTTTTATAGAAGCATATCAGTAAATTCTCGAGGAGAGGCGGAACCCGTAAAATCTCGCCAAAGAAGGTTTGGAGTCACAGACGCGAGCCAAGGAATCAAGAAAGAAGTAAATTTGAGAAAAGAGGTTTTGCTGAAAAAGAATATGACTGAATTTGTAAGTTGCGATAATATTGTGAATCGGTTAAAATCTCGTCGTTCTTCGGTCGAGGTTGATATAACTAGTGTTACCAACTACACTTACCCCGGCTTGCAAAAGCGAACATTCTCAAACACAAAATGCAAACTAAATATTCCCACGATCGTGGTCACTGATACATCACCGATCAATGTTGCCAACGAAAACGCTTTGAGAACTTCCAATAGCTTAGATATTATTAGGTGTGATTGTAGAATTTGTACGGACGTTTCTGCTGGAGACAGAAGTTTTGCGAGTAAGATGTTGAGTAAGATCTTTATTAAGATTATGACTGGAAGGGAGATGGGTAGGAGGTTGACATATCGAGATGAGAATAACAACAATGAAATGTACAAATGCATTATGGACGTTTTGAAGTTGTTGTTTGGATTGTGGTTGAGGCATTTAGATCATAATTGAATTGCGTATCGTCCACGAAATCTAGAATTCGCATGCTAGTAACGAGAAGGAGGAAGGAACTATTATATTACTATTTAAACTTGCCTATATTATATGGAAAATAATTTCTATAGATATCTCACCATATAAATCGCCGTATAGGATCTCCACTATCCGGTGATTTATATAATTTTAATTTGTAACTACGACACTAGTTTTTGAGATAGTCGAAAGGAGTGCATCTTTGAAAAGTTATAATTATTATTATCTCCGGAAATGTAGACCGGCCCTAAATTGACGACGGTTCAATACTAGCATGTAGATTCTGGGCTTTATACAAAATGGCTTATGATAGTGTCGGTTTTGACGTAGGCGTTAATCGTTATATTTGGCGTGTTGTCGCTGAAACTAATCGTTTATCAGCTTTATAGTTATTGTTACGAGTATTGAATGTTGCTTAGTGTCCTTGTGCACTGATTACTCGCGGTAGCCACAAGCCACAGGCACGATATTGTGATTACTGCCAGGTAAAAGTGCCTTTTCTATTAACCAGTTCTATTATAAAGTACTATTAAGCATTGCCGTGCAAAGTTTTGGTAATCAAATATATAGAAGCAAGCATTTGACCGCTATATCACCTTGTGAGTGATACGGAGGATGTAGCACGAATATGGCTTCACTGATTTCTGCAACAAGACCAATCTGGCGGTGTGGCTTTGCTCGGTGGATGTTGACAAGGCTTAGCCAAAGTCTACGATCAGACGTTGTGGCCAGTCTTTCTGGTAGACCAATGTTCTCCAAATAATCTTATTAATCACTTGCTACTTGGCTTGTGGCTATCGCAAGAAGCCTGCGTATGGCCTTATTATTATTGTAGCGTCGAATTTTCGGCAAAACGTAGCTTGTTATGACAGTGGTACGGTCTGATGGCCTCAGTATGATAATCCTAGTTATAATAAGTAGCGTTCCATATTAAAACTTCTTATCCTATCTGTCAATTTCCTATCATTTTGTGTATGTATAAGTGAGTGTGTATGAATAAGCGTAAGTTGTGTATGAACTATTTTATCCTGTGGTTTTTGAATTTTAATGTAGACACAATATGACTTACATCACTCTGTAATATCATTAGCTCTTTTATAGTTTACGTGACTAATAGGAAATAAAATTCTCAATTGATTGATTATAAAACACTATTGCAAAATTATATTTTGGTTTCCACTAACATGTGTTGAATGTAGTTGAAAACGTTGATAATTGTGACATTGAGACTAAGTCTTGCCATTCGAAAGGTCGAAGCAGCTAAAGGACCTGCGCCATGCCCACTTCAGCAGAGCAGCATATAAAAAAAAATTAATTAACAGTGTGAAAACACACTTAGAATTTATTTGGAATGTCATTTACTAAGCCAATACTGCTGGACGAATAAATAAATATTTTCTAGATGCTAATGACTTGCCGTGCAAGTAGCTAATATGAATACAGGTTGACTACGACCGTTTGGTCCTTCGAACCGGATATTTCTCAATCTTTGCTGTGAGTTTTTTTTTTAAGAAGTTCATATTTAAGTGTAGAATCACGCCTGTTTACCGAAGTTGCCTATCCAGTGATATTGGCTTGGCTTGTTTTAGAGTGAGTGCCATTGTGAAACTTATAAGACAACATATCCTTCTTTGATCTTTAATGACTGTATACTTGTTAGTGATAAGACGTTTTGTACTCGCTTCTACTTTATATCACGCAATATTTCAACAATGAAAAAACAAGGCCTAGATCACGTCATCCGTCTATATTATCATACATGTTTTTGTTACTTCAATCTAGAATCATAATCTAGTTGAAATGTTATCAAAGACCTTTTTTTATTGTACTAGTAATAGTAATCGTTTCGGCACATGGACAATAAAATAGTAGACGATTTTCATACATCATACAACAAAGTAATTAAGTTTGAAAGTAGAAACTAGATTACAAAAAAAAAAATAAGATTGATTATAGAGTTTTTGAAAGTTTTTCATGAACATTATTAAAATAGCCTTGAGATAACTAGAATAGACGTACAGGAAATAGTGCTTTAAATTTTATACATTGCATTCTCAGTACTAAGCATTTCTTACTAGTTCTATACTTTAGCTAGTATTTTGAATGCAATGCATAAGAAATAACTCCCAGCACATCATTGTTATTAATAAAATGGTTCTCGTGACTCTACCAAGTGCCTCACTGTCTCATCAGTACACTGTCACAATACTGTCACGGAAATTAATTATAATCGTTACGAAGTTCTATTTAATCTTCCTCTAGTGATATACTCGTATGTGTGGTGATATAACGATATTTATTATCTGTAATACAGTCACGGCTTTTGGGAAATCACATTTTGTGAGTCTGTTTACAGAGGCTGCCTGTACGATTACATAACTTTTGATTGTAACAATTGCTATCTATATCATTTTTATGTAGAGTCCGTTACTTGTTTTCGGCAGGAAATCTTTTACATTCCTGTTTAAACTATCGTTAGTTACATCAACGGCAACCTTTTTTCGTGAATCGCAGTAAAAGTCCGAACTTTGATTATGAAATTGTAGCATTAAAAACTTATCGATCCACAGATCTCAGTCAATGTCATCCTTCTGAACATTTTACAATGCAGTCAGATATTGAAGCTGGTTAACCGATTAACGAAATGCGATGTCGCCAAAACTAATAGGGCTTGTAATAAAGGAGGCTGTGTTTGGGCTCCAACTATTAGGACAATTACATAAATTTTGATTGATACAATTAATATTGCCACCAGTGCTTTTACCACCTATTTGCACAACCGTTATGGAATAAAAGTTGTTCTGATGGTTTCAATGTCAAATGACGAGTAATATTCAACGCAAAAGCTAAATTCTATTCAAATTTTCGTACCATCAACAGGAGTGTTAAATCGGCATTTGAATTTTATTGACAGTGGCAAAAATTGTCTGATTCAAAAGTTATGTAATAGACTCACTGTTTATCAGTATTTTAACTTTTGATAATCAGATTTGTGTAAATTATTATATAATTATTGTGTGCCGTTGTTATTTTTTGCTCGGATGTTTAGTATTATAGAATTCGCTTCATTCCACGTTAAGTTAAGATATAAATGGTTATGAATATATAAGTATGTTCTAGTCACAGTACTGCTGGTTACTAGATTGATAGGTGACATGAAATCCGAAATATTTGATGAAAAATACATTATCTCCATTCTATGCAATGTACATTGAAAATTTTCATCTCAATGTACAATAGGAAACAAATTGTTATTTCGCTGTCTTTCTGTTTCATATGTTTAAATATATGTTTATAAGTTGGTTTTATGTATCAAATATTTGAGGTATATCAAAATCAGTATAAAAATTCCATTTATTTCACGGGTTTTCGGGATCACTAGAAATATTTAAGTTTGTTAAAAAAATGCCTGTAACTCATATGAACTTCGAACCTTAAAGGTTTTCACGTAGTAATAAAATCTAATTTGAAAGAATGTTGAAGACAATTGGTAGATACCTGATATAATTATATGTATTATTTATAAGTTGACGGTGTCAAATAATTATATCCTCTGTTTATATGTACTGAATTACGTGTTTCATTTCCTGCCCTTCTACCCTGTCAACAATTATACTATACGATTATTTGAGCCTCTATTTGCATTATTAACATTAGGGGCCGGTAAGGTATATTTTGTTTTGGACCAAGTGATCAATCAGGGCACTATTTATAATGCCTCATGAATAATGACAAGTAAAATCGTAATTAATACATATTTAAACTTCATGATTTTTCAAGTTGTCTGATCATTATGTCGTCGTAACGTGCAGCCCAAATAAAATTATAACAGAGCACTTTACACATGTCATCATGGATCCTCTTGAAGCGGGAGCAACAAAAGAGTTTTTTTTTTATGTGAAAATGTGACGGAACGAGCTGAGGGCCCACCTGGTGGTAAGTGGCGACCGGCGCCCATGACAACAGTAATGCGACTCAATATAAGATTTGCGTCTTACACTGAGTCGCACTCATCCTGCTGCGTCCATCACTCGAGACGGGGATGATACATCTCATGCGCATGTGATTTCACCGGCACCCACTCCCTTCCACCGGAACACAATAATGCGAGCACTATTGCTCGGCGGCAGATTCCAGGTGTGCCAGTTATGACGGCTATGACTCCTTCCGGCAAAAAACCCAGTGTTTCTGCCCGACGCGGTATTTATTCGTTAAACCACGCTTAAAATAAATTCTCCGTAACAATCTTAATATATCAAACATAAAAATTGTTACTATATACCTATGTCCGTTACAGACTTGAAACAGTCTATTCCCAGTTGCCACCATCATCTCCGCCACTACTGGTGGCAATTGGGAAATAAATCTCAGTCGCTACCAGTGGTGATAATGGGGACGTTTTTCTCGATGGGGAAGTTTTTTGGAAGATGGTTTTAGACCACTAAAACAATGCATTAGGCATAAAATGTATTTCTTTTTAGCACACGCCGGGTATCCGCTAGTGTAAAATAATAAAAATATTTCTTACTAAATTGACCGGAACCGGAAATTGAACGGAATTGAAAGGACAGGGAAATTCAGGCAGTTGGGGCTTGATTTCCGTCGCGGTTACATTTATAATATAATAATATATCTAAGTGTTTTAACTCTCAATGTTTCGTTCGATTATAATTTCTTTTTTTTTACCTGAGACCCACCCCGTAACAGTACGCCATCGAACTGGTCCATCCACGGCTAATTAATAATCCGTCGGCTAATTAAGTCGTCTGGGTAAAATGTTAAATATTTTTATCTTTTATCATATCAATAGACAAGTTCCATCCAAGTAGGTATATTAATCACTTCACGGTACTTACTGATCATAAATAAAATTCGGAATGTCATCCCATCTATGCGTAACCGCTTCAAAACCAGTATGACCGCACATAACACAAATTAATTACCTTTCTAATTTAATATATGTTTCATTTATATTAAGTTGTTATGCTCTCGAAACTAATAGCTCTACATTTTACATGTCTGTATGTCTGTTGGAGATTGATAGATGTTTTTAAATGAAGCGGTAATCGTTCAGGTATTCAAGATCGAGCGTAGATACAGAACAGTGATCATTTTTAATATTGACCACTGTTTCTTGGAAATGAAATTTTATTTATGTATAAATAGAGCTAATGATTAGTATAACTTTGAAAAATATCGTAGTGATCTCAAAATAATATGCATTACATTATTTTGAGATTTTATATGAAATTTTGAGTGTAGTATGCTCCCGATGTTTTAACGCAGTCTCATGCGTGATCAACTGATCACTGATAAACTAATAAATTATTTTCTCATAAAATAAAATACGCTTACTTGCTTAGTAGAAAGACGACTATAATTATTAAAAAAATGGTTTATGTTTGTTTATAATAATTAATATTCATGGATATTTCACGCTAACTAGCCTCAAACTAAGGATAGCTTGTACTATGGGAACCAGATTACTGACAAAATACTTCAACTTACATTATTACCTGCTTTTTTGTAGATATCTAATACATATTAACACCCAGACACAGAACAAACATCTATGTTCATCACACAAATGTTTGTCCTGGGTGCGAATTGAACCCACAACCTGCAGCGCAGAAGGTAGAGCTACTACCAACAGCTGTGAGGCCTTACTGGAGGAAAGTGTTAGCCGAGTAATTTGTGGAAAAATAAATGCGGCTATGAGCTCACCATTCGTCACGTCTACGTTCCCACGATAGCTTAACCCACAAGCCGAAAACGGGCCCCTTGAGGAAAGGATTACATTTATGTAGGTATGTTTTTTATACTATTAAGGTAACCCATAACAACAGCAATACGACTCGGGTCCAACCTGACCTATGCATGAGAAGACGTAAGTCGCAGGCGGATGTAACGTCTCATGCGCTTGTAATTTCACTGACATCCACGTACGTCTATCACCGAAACAAAATAGCGAGAACCCCACATCCCACTGCTTGGCGACATTACCAGACAGTGCTTCTCCAGATGGACTTGGCACATGTTATACTGCAACTTTAGACTAACTATGTAGTAGGTTAGGCTTGGTATGCTAGCTACTAGAAAGTCCATGACAGAATATTATTTTCTTAGGTCTGTTATCTAGTGATCTACGGTCGTCCACTTCGAAAACGAGGTTTGTAACAGACGCCGCCGACACCTGACACTTAAGAATGCCTATCTCCGTCAAGCTAAGCGAGGCCAATTTACATTCTCGCAGTGTGTCAGTGGCCTATAATTTGGAATATCAGTATTGGCCCAGGACCGGTTTTGGTCAAGTTCACGGCAGGTTGTGGCCCACATGCACAACTTTCTTTGCTTCGTAAAAATTGCGGCCCAGTAAGTTGACAGATCTTGGAGATTTTATGCCGTTTTGGTGTGGGAATACGGAAATTTAAATGTTAAACTGGATTTGGATACTTCGCATCTTCCACGGCGAAAACTTTTATTTAAACACAAAAATATCTCGGTTTTTAGTAACCTTGGTATAGAGAGGACATCGTATCTACGTTTAACCACTTTGGACTAAATTCTAGTGCAGGAATATAGTACTAACTAGCTACGCCACGCGGTGTTAGTTGCGGTTTTTCGGGATCAAAAGTAGCCTAAATGGTAATCCAGGTTATAAGCTATCCTGGTACCAAGTTTCATCCAAATCTGTTAAGCCATTTGAGCGTGAACGAGTAACAAATATAGGTATACACAGACACACACATACAAACTTTCGCCTTTTTAAATACACCTAAGTGTGATATTTAGTATGAATGAAATTTACGATTTTTTTTCTCTTTTAATAATAACATTTACACATTCATACCCCACTAGGATAACCCCCTATCACTTGACTAAATTTTGCGTTCATCACACAAATTGCCCCGGCCGGGAATCGCAACTACGGAACCGAAAATTTGTGGAGTTTAAGACTTAAAAATCACAGATGCACAATAAATCGTAGTAGTTTTTTTCGTGCATTGCGTAAAAATTCTCATATGTCAATTATCTGCTAATCCGTAAAACCATTAAAGTAGGTAAACGATTAGAAAACTATAATTGAATTTATGCAAGTAAATCTATCAGAAAGCTGGCAAAGAGAAATATCTTACCCTTTCTCTGAACATTACTTAATGTAAATAGTGAAAACAGGTAACTAGCTTTTTGTACCGTCGCATCTTCGGTATATCACCGTTACTTATCTCGACATTCGACAAAATGATTGATAGCTACAAATGACGGCAACACGAAGATATTGAGGACGCTTTTTCGTCGAGTTAATGTTTATTTCTTTTTGATTATGCATTTAAATATTAATATCTTTAACAGTATGGTTTGGCCTACCCGAAAAAACTGGCTGAATTCCTTCTCAATGAAGCCGATCGTAAAATGTTATTTATGAGATTTAACCAAGAAAGTCGAGTTCAAGATTCGAAATAAAAAAGTGAATTGAAATGAAGTTGAAAGCACAATAGTGATAAGTCTGTAGGTTGGTGACCAAAACCGGAAACAGATTTTTTTACAATGCGAATAAATAAAGAGATAACCTTTTAATAAATTAATTAATTTAGTAGCAGTGGAACTTGTACCAAGTTCGTCCGGAGAAGTACTGCCTCCAAACTTGTTAATTTGAATCGGGTGACTCGGGGTCTTCTCATACTTGGGTCGGGGAGGACCTGTTGTTGTTATGGACGGTGGTAACAACTTAAGATCAGGTGTGATTCGGTCCCGCCTAAATGGTGTAAAACACGGAAACAATATGCACCATGCCCGCCTGCGTTAAGAACATTTGTATGCAAATTGGTACTTACGGAACCAGAAATATACCTACATGTCTAAGGTACTGGAATACTATTATTGATGACTCCGTTGCTTAGTTGGTGATAGCTCTGCCTTCTGAATAAGGGGTCCCGGGTTCGATTTCCGGACGGGGCTTTGTGTGGTGAGTATGAAGTTTTGTCTTGTGTTTCTGTTTGTTCATGCCATCTGCGACACAGGGAATTCTAGTGCAGAGGTATGAGTGTGTAAACGTTTATTTATTTATTTTAGAAATATTATCAATGTCTTAGATATGTTTCTAATAAACTTATGTGATACTATACATTTATCTATTAAGTTAACCTATACGATGGCTTTATTCGAAGCGGTTTGTTTATAAATTGCTACGTTTTTCCTGATCTCTAACATTGGGTATTCTCTCGGGTAAAAAGCCTATTTTTTTCTCTCTTTTTGCAACCTTACTCTAAATCCAATCCAACATTGGCGTTGTGTAAATCGGAACAAACCATTCCAACACAATAGAGCTTTAAAGAAAAAACAATTTATAATATTTTAGTTTATGGAAAGTCGACGAATGGCCTCGTTTAATGGCTAGCCTCTATTTGCACTTACATACTTGCACAAGTGTTTATAGCCGTAATGTAATGGGATATTAAATTGACCTAATGAAATTTGTATAGATTATGGCCATTTTGTGAATATGGTTATATAACAACAGATTGCACTTCCTGCAGAGGTGTTTATTGACGCACTTTTTTAATTTCGTTTTACGTAACATCACAATTACATATCTACCCATAAAATTACGATAAAATTTTGTATAGCTTGGTAGTTATTGATGTTTATAAAAGGATATTAATAACAACCCTTGGTAATCTGCCGCCAAGTAGTTCAATCACATTGCTGTTTTCCTGTGGAAGGGTGCGGGTGCCGGTGAATTTACAGGCGCAACGTTACGTTCTCATACTTGAGTCGGGAAGGACTAAGTCGTAATGTTGTTTTGGGTGGAGGTAACCACTTAATATCTGGAAACATTAGTATGAATTTTTTTTTCAATTATTTTAGGATTCCAGTGGTTATATTTTAGGTAAGCATTTTAAGCATTTTAGGTTTTAGGTTAGCGGGAACGCTTTCGTTCGGACCAAGCTTTCGTCCTTCAGTCGTATCCTTCAAACGCTGTTTCTAAAAGGTATTTAAAAGTTAATAATGATGAAGTAGATGGTTTTGTTTTCTAGGTACTAAGCTAAAATTGACACCTTCGAAACTTGTTACATCAGCGTATACAGCATACAATATACGAGTAAGTATTTGTTTGTTTAAAAATTACGGAGTATTTGAGAAATGTCAGTACAAACAGGATATTACTAATAAATTTTTGCTTGTTTTGAATTGTTGATGCACAATGTATCACTATTATCAGCGGTGATCAACTTTTTATAAGCACTACAAAAGCGTTCTTTTGAAGCGTTCGTGGCATAGCTTGCTTAGCTGCTCTTTACAGATCAAGCAACTTTCGGCCCGGTCAGAATTTAGCTGGGTGGCCATTTAGTGGCATTTGAACACGTTAAGATGTCGGTCCCGGCTACACTAGTAGTTACGCCATGTCGGAGGCCTTCGAGTGGCTTGAAAACTCCGATAGCAAAGTTGGCCACTTACTCACATAAAGATATTTTGAAAATTTTGTGTTTTTGAAGCGTACATAAACCAACTGAACCACGACGTGTGTAGTTCACGACTACGTAAACCTTTCGCGATCGGCTTCTAATGACTCGATCATTTTAATTATACCTAAACAAAAATATGTGTAAAGTTTTTGTTTTAGATTAGACAAAAAATCTTGCCTGTGTGTTCTTCGTTCGTTCGCGCATAGTCCATAGATTGAAATTTTTAAACATAATTTTTTTAACAACCTTGTAATTGGTGAAGGTTGCCACTTTACCGCCACATTTTACAAAATGTAAGTTTATTAATGAATTTACATCTCGCTTAAATATGTCATAATTGATATCTGGTTCTATTTGACCTACAAAGCCTGTCTTGATGGGCATGGTCGTGCCTTTGTGTCTTTGTATAGCTCCCACTCTAGTATAAATTTGCCTGATTAATTTATCAAGTAATATAAAACAATTTAAACAACGCCCGGAAATCATCAACAGCTAGAGTATACAAACATCAAATATAATTTTAACGTGTCTAATTTACAATTCCTAATGAATATTTAAACGCCAATCTAAGCTCATCAAATTATTAAGGCGTAGCTAAGCTTGAACGACTTGCAACTTCTACAAGTTACCTGTCAAAGAACCGCGCTGTCCATAATTTTTGACACCAGTTCTAAGTGCTTTTTGCCATGCCCATCTTTAACGCTCCAGCGATCGTACAGTTCATCGCCAAGTTTGGCGTTTACGTTGAAACTCGGCATTATTGTGAAGGCTATAAAGTTGAAAGGTTGTTGTGCACTTGTGGGAATGTGGAATGGCTAGATGGAGTGTAGAGAGGTGTTTCTGTCCGTCCGAATATCGAGGCCGCAGCACGAGATGTTGGTGTTTGTACTGGGATTGCATGAGTTTGATACTGGATATACTCACAATTTATTTTTAGTATATTGTATTTTTTGTGTGGTTTCACGTATTTATTCCTGATCTTGTTGATTGATGTATTATTTTTATAACAAATCATACTAATTATAGTTCTATGAAATAAATAATATACTAGGGGAAGCGTGTTGCCATTTATTCCTAACACGTTCGGAGTTTGTTAAAAAAATATTTAATTTAAATTGTCACATCAGGCGTATGATAGGGCCTGGGCCATAAAAACATATTATGAAACATGATTTCATGGAAGGAAATTCTTTATTTTATTAAAATTTTGTAATTTGAATTCTTTGAAATCTATCATATTTCAAAAAATAATTTATATTATAATATTTTACCACCGTCTGTCAAATATGTACTTAAGCTAAACAGCAAGTAAAATTGACCTGATATTTATAGAAATAATAGAAATTAAAGAAAAATTAAGGTAAAATGAAAATATTTCAACTGAGGAATTTATTTTATTAAGTACTGACTAAATCTGTGAGTTTCGAGTGATATATGTAATTAACATTTTACTGTTACAGGTTAATCGGAACATCGTAAATTAAACTTAATAAACGAAATATCGATATATCTTAAATAGTATCAGATTCCATTCTAACTTTTAACAAGTATCAAGAAATTGTCGCCGCTTATGCGAGGTAAAGGTGAGTTCTGCGCGGGCGCAGCGAGTGACGTGTCTCTTCTCGGTTCTTTTACTTCAGTGAACCGCGAACCGTCTTACAAGGCGGACCTCTTGCCGTTCCTTCGAATAAAACAATCTTTGCTCATTGGTGTTGTAAAAACTAGTGTGAGTTTGTCCCGTCAATCTATATTCAAATACAATCGAGGACAGTTCGGATTGCCCACGGCCCGCGATAATACCGTTCAAAAGTTTGTTTTTCAAATACAAGGACAGTGTTACGAAAGTTTTTGATTGTCATAGAAATAGTGAATTCTTAAAGCGCTTGCCATTTTCGGGATTGTTCACTGCGGATCGGAAGGTAAGAAATAAAGTTGGTTTTAAAAAACGTTACTTTTAAAATACGTTTGTTTTAAATAACATTTTGGAAGAAATACTCTGTGGGGAGTTAGGCCTGGAACGCTTGTGGTCTAACCGGTAACTTGGATGGTAATTGTCGGATTACACGGCCAATAAAATAGTCGAAGAAACGAAAGGGTCTTTTCTGGTAGGTACGCGTAGAAAAGGTTGTTATGTGATTTTGCGGGTACTCAATAGATATATTATTGAAGCCAAGCAATGAATGCTAACTTTCACAATGAAGCTGGCTTTTTTGTGCATGTGTCAACATTACAACAAATTATATTAGACTTTTTAAAGCAACCAAAGAGACTTTCTGTTTGGTTGGCCAGTATTTAAAGTTTGTGTCATGTTTTATGTAAGTACTATTATTGTTATGTAAGTATTATTAAGTATTGTAAGTATTATTAAGTATTTATGTAAGTATTATTATTGTTTTCTATTTTTGGTGCCTGTTTGCGTCGCGACCAACCATCTATAAAGTTTTATTTCAATACCTTCTAGTCAGCATTACGTTAGTTCATGCAAACAGCTAATTCACAAGTTTTTGGCCACCTTCGTTATTTTTACAGGCTCGTACCTTGAAGAACAGGAAGATTTATCAATTATACAGAGTTATCACAACTCTAAATAAGCATCGCCTACCGCAAAAATATTACTGGAGATATCTACCTTAAATAAACCCGTATTTTCAAATGGTTGTTCCTACGTATTTATAAAGGTTAACTAAAAAGTTAACAACTGTTAGCAAACCCTATAATCAACTTACAGAAATTACAGATGACTCCAGATAGATCAATGTTGCTAATATTGTCAAATATGTATAGAAGTTTTTGACAATTAAAAATGTTGGTATGCTAATATATCTCCAGTCATCTATAGTTGATTATCAGGTTTGGCTGTTAATTGAATGTAAAAAATGTTTTGAAGAAATAAATAATAAAGTTACAATTAAAGAGCGAATGCACTCATTCTCAAATTGTTGTATGTTTTAAATGGCGATGCCACCTGTAGCAAAGAATGTCGTTTATCATTTGTTATTAAAATTAAATAGGTTAGTCTGTGCATTCCGTAGTAATTGCGTAAACTTGATAAAACTGTAAATGGAACGGTAAAGTTTTAATAAAATGCTCGTCCAATTCGTGTCATCATTACTTATCAAATACATTTCTATGAGATCTATAAATTACTCTATTTAGGTTCTATTTAGCTAGAATTATGGTTGAACATTGAGCCTCTTCGCGCTAGTTATGTAGAAAAGCTAATTAACTTTGCCAATGAAAAGTAAAGATCATGATCAAACGAATAAATATATAATTTTCACGGTTGTCGACGCCATTTTTGCGAGATTATTTATTATACTGGTTTTATAAGTTAATTTCGCGTAGTTGTCATTTTACACTGCCTTTTAATGTTCGAGAGAGTTAGTTCCGCTTATCATTCATAAAACAGTAATTACGTAGGTATTTGTTATGAATTTGCTTGAAGAAGCAGTTTTGTTCCAATCAGCTATCAAAAATAATCTAATGATAAACTGGTTTATTTAAAATCACTGAAATTTAAAAAGTTAATTATTAGTTATTTTTGTGTACACCATATGTCGTGACGTCACCGTCAAATATAACACAACAATTAATTTCGACCAATTAACGCGAAACTATTTTGAGTATTCACCACCAGTTAAAATCTAAATTACCCAGTTTGAATGTTATGCGCAAGGAAATCAAGTTTTTGTATAGTTCCGCGCATATATCTACCACGAATATTATTGAATAAATTAATAAATTCACTTAATTTTTTACTGAATGAGAACTTGTAATACTACGTCGCCAAGCGGCCACGTCGTGAACACTAATTTAGCTTTGTAGGGTTTTAGGCACTAAAACGAAACCCTTATAGTTTTCTGTCGCTTTGTTCGAATGCGCAGACATTTTATTACGAGACTGCTGCTACTATAAAAACAAAAATTTTGGTGCCTATATTTAGCCTACAGAGCATGATTATTTTCCCCCTTTTTATAAGGTTCAAGCAAAGTCTAGTTCTCGCAAACAGATAAGAAAGAACGAAATGTAAAGCAAACCTTTTATAGGATTTCACGTACCTATCGTCTTTTGCGTAAATAGATAGAAAGTCATTAAACAGCTTTTAAAATGATAGAAAGCATTAAATTATATGTGAAACTAAGATACTAAAAACACCATAAAGACGTTTCTATTTTAAAGATTTATCACCAGTCAGAGACCAAAGACCAGTCACCTCAATAATATATTTTACTCATAGCAATGATCATACCACGAACGTCCAATGCTTACCTACAATTTAATTACAAATATTATTATACAAATTATCGTAAAACTGGCGTTGAAAGTCTGTGGTAATTCACTTGACCGGTCTTATTAAAACATTCAACCTGTACCACCGAGAATGAAAGTCGCTAATGTGTGGGCGAAATTCCGTTTACCCAAATGCGCCTACTTTCATGCAACATTATCTGATGTCGCACATCGGTCGGGTTCAATGTTAGTTACGTATTAACGTTTCGAAAGTTGAACTTGAATGAAAGTGACATCAAATTTGGATTACTTGGTTTCATAAAATACATCCAGACACCTTTAACTATAATTAGAAGTTTTGCGAATCTTCCTATTATTTTACGAGTGTGTTGAAATAAATTGTAAAAGCTGGATACATCCAGCATCAACAAAACAACTTATACCTATATATGCCTATAATATACCAGTAGAGTAAAAAACGATTGGACGATTGTCTTTTTTCGTGTTTGACCGGGATTTACACAAAAATGAAACGCTCATAGCGAAACTTGTCTGGATGTTATTAACAAATCATTTCAGTTGAGTAAGATTGAGTAAGTTGAGTAAGCTACTTTATACCCGGTCAGTAGTTTGAGTGGCATAGGCTTAGCGCTTCCGTTCAGAGAGTACGTTAAGATGTCGGTCCCGGTTATTCTAGTCTTATCGACTAGTCATGTCGGAGTCCTTTCGGCGGCTAGAAAACTCCAGTTTGTCACTTGGTCACATGAAAAGAAGACAGAATTACTGAATGGAATAATTATAAGACAACTTATTAAAGAACTATGTAGAAAAATATATATATACCTATAGTATTTTTTCATCGTACTTCGCATTCCTCACTATATGAAGTCATAGGACGGAGGCTATCGAAGTATGAGAAGTCCCGAATGTAACTTATAAGTTATATGTATATATACCTCAGTGTTACAGTGTTATACAATATATATATCTCAGAATCATGGAATTTATTCGTTAAATAATTAGCTATAAGATAATTGGTTTAGTTTTCCTTTGTAGCGCGTTGATGTCTTTTAATATGAGACAAAATATATGTAGACTAATTCAAATAACATTGGAAATAATTGTTTCTTACTAAGTACATCCTACAAATATTATTTTTACAAATATTCTTTTTACGTTGATACTTATTATATTTTTCGGGACGAGCCACCTTATGTTAAATGGTGGATAAGTGCTCATAGCAACATCAATACAACTTACGCCCCGAATGGAGTATGAGAAGACCCAAAGATTTTATTACATTGTAAAGGAAATATTTATATGTAAATAATGCATTTTAATAATGTCTGTTTATCGTGGAACCATTTTAAAATATCATTTTGATGATTATTAACGATTAAATTAGACAAGAAACCTTTAGTTTGAGTCATAACCATGTCTAAGCAAACATTTAAGAAGAATGACATGCATTTTATATTTATAAGGGCCCCATTTATATCCGTCTATTTTCTAAACAAACAGATCGGGTCAGATGTAAACTGAAATGTGTTTTAGCGTTACACAATATGATCGATCAGTGATTTTAATCTTCCTCGATTTCTATTGGTCTAAATTAAATAGCATCTGTTTATGACAAATACATCGACTGATTTTAAAAACCGAAAATACTGAGTGAATTCTTTACAAAAATGTCATTTACTTATTTTTCGTTTTTAGGGGTGGAATTTTGTCATGAAATTTCTATGGATTCACCTCGGCGGCAAATAAAAAATAACCATCAAATTTGGTCCATAATTATTAACGAAAAAATCGCCTAAAAACAGCCGAACTGAAAACCTACCATTTTGAAATATAACCCAAAATATTTGTTTGTGTTATACCTTTGTATGCAAACAAGCGACCGGACAATCGACATTCCGTTTATGTTATGATTAATGATTAGTTTGTATCGACTCGAGTCGCAAATAAAAGACAATGCATCATAAAAGAATGATAAACATCTTCACACTTGTTTGTTTGACTCCAGGTAGAAATATATTATTAACTTTTCCTAGAACTTATGTTAGTATAGTTAAATACTATACTATAATCTAAATGTGCCCGCGTATGTTTTGATTTTGTGATCTAAAGGAATTGAGTTTAAAAATTCTAAGAGAACTATTCATTTAGAAAGAAAGAAATAAAAATATTATGTTTGTTTATTTACTATATGGAATCGGAATAACTATTTTAAATTAAAATTAAATAAAGGTAATTTTGTGTAACATTGTAATATTGTATGTCATGCTCGTGAAAATAAAATAAGCCTTCCAATGCTTTTTCTTTCCCATGGAGGGTCGGATAAGGTACAAATAAGCACGAGTAAACTCGCAGAGAAATTACTATTAAAAAGTGATAATTGCATGTTATATAAGAATTCATCGGAAATAAAAACTTTTGACTTGACCTGACGTGACATTAAGTAATAATCTTTTGGGCCAATTTAATTCGCTAACCATAATGATTTTATGACAACAATCTATTATTTCTCAAACGCGATAAAACGTTTCGCCATTCCACATTCGATGAATTTCGATGGCCACAACCACATGACAAAGATGGATCGCCATTATTAAGGTTGATGACAGTTCGACCACCCAACAAAAGATTACCGTTCCACAAATCATCTTAATCTTCTAGTGCTTTGTTGCCAGATTAATTGGAGCTTTAATCCCCTTTGTTACGACTTCAAATACAAATATCTGATCTCCAATCGATAAAAATAAAGCTATTCTTGTTTGACATTGTTCGATTTTGTATTTTATAGAAGCTGTACAAGTTATATTTTAAAATGTTACAATGTAACGGTTCAAAGTTGTAGCTTAGTATAAAAAAGTTGTTCTGATAAACACAAGGTACTGCAAAACATTTTTCTAAGGAATCGATTAGAAAAAAAGTGCTTGTGATAATAGAATGAGACGCGCCGCCCTATTACGAACAACGATGTATTATTTATGGAATTTCGATTAAGAACCTTATCTACCATCGAAGAATGCTATATGTAATTACTGTAATTGTTGTTACAACTAGATAATAGTAGTTACCATTATGTATATGTACTTACTTGTCTTTGGTATCACGGGTAAAAACAATGCAATTATTATTGAAGGTAGGTAAGTGGTACTATTTATATGTCGATTGTAAACCATGTAGACATTTAGTGATCAATGCGTATTTTATTTTTGTGTGTGGGTTTTGTGGCTTTTACAAACACTGTAACACAAGATTAACACTCAAGAACCGAGAACAAAATTTTCGCTCATCACACAGTCTGCCCCGGCCGGGAATCGAAGCCCGAATTTCATAAAGCAATCCTACTAATATTATAAACGCGAAAATTTGTAAGTATGGATGGATGATTGTTACTCAATCACGCCAGAACGGCTGAACGAATCTGGATGAAATTTGGCACAGAGATAGATTATAGTCTATAGCTGCGACCCCGTAAGTTAAGTTATGTCGGTGCAGAATTATTGGGAGACATTTAAATGTAAAAGCCATATCTAAGTGTGTGTTAACAATTTAATATATGTATATAATAGTAATGTGTATAATAGAAAACTATTATTTAATAATATTACTTATATCCAATTGCACTAGTTGTCAATAATAGTATGTAATTCAACTGTAGAAAACAGTTCCACGAATTAACGCGTATTATTTTGCATAATCTCCGCCTCAAGGCATAATGATATGAATAAGTAACCACTTATACGCAAAGAAAATTATGTGTTTTTAAAGCGCTAATCAATTATCTAAATAATCGCGCATAATGGTCTTAGACACGCTTTGATTGCCGTTCTAAATTAGGCTTTATAGCCGTAACTTTAAGTTCTTTAATGAACAATCTTATAATTAGCACATAATTGATAGACATTTTATGTAAATGTTCATTGTTTTTGTCATGTTGTCTTTCTTTCGCTTTCCATTGGAGTATATCTTTAATTTGTCTGTTAATGAAAGACTGCTCGTAAAACAAATAACCCGCACATATTTTATTTTGTATTCAATAGAAGTCAATCTGAAAAGGGTATTACCAATTACGAAGTATCCAATACTGAGATAACTGATACGTCTGTGTAAATTTATTGGAAAGTACAGAGGCTTCATAACATCTCGTTGATTGCGCTTACGCAATCTTTGGTACACATATACATGGTACCAAGCCGAAGAAAGTTAAGCTTGAGGCGAATGAAACTAACAAGATTGTATTTATCAAATCAAAGTACCAATATCGCGTGGAAAAATACCACTTTTAATATAATTCATGCGATTACTTGTTTGTTTATGAACAATAAATATTCAAGTATTACCAATACTACATCGGTCCAGATATTTTTTAAATTAAGGTCCGTGTTTTTTTATTTGTCATCTGTTTCTAAGTAAGTATATTCGTGGTACATTCGCCTGTCAGACACTGGCAGATTTGTGCTTTACGATACATAAGCCAAATGAAATATTACTGGTAGCTCTAATCCTAATAAACCTTTAGGCATTTGGCCCTGCCACCACACTGGTCTCCTTCACCGGAAGGACAGGAAGGAAGGCATTTTAGAATTTGAACGCCGTGGGTTGGAATTCTACAATGAGCACAATTCTGCAGAAGTAAACCAATTGACATACAAATCAAACTTATTTATTCCTTTAGATTTCAAGTATGGTTAGGATATGTCATAATATCCCCCCCGCGGGTTCCCGCCTTGTCGGGGCGGGGGGGCTTAGTAACCGTGGTTGGGCTGCCCACGGTGAAGCCAAGAGGAACCCGGGAGGGGCTGCTCCTTTAGGCTTTGCCTCCAAGCCGACTAGGAGCGGCCACAGTAGGTGGCGGTGCCTTATGGGGGGCACCGCAACTGAGGCGGGCTGCGGTGTCGTATGGGCGGCACCGCAGCTGAGGGTTAGGGGCCGCGGCGGGAGAGGAGTGCCGGTATAGCGGTGCGCCGCTCTCCCTACCTTCCGCGGCCACGGCGGGGTCGCCACCGTTTGATGGCGGACGCGGTGGGGCCGCAGGGGAAGAGGAGTGTTGGTATTGAGAGGCGCCACTCTCCCTATCCTCTGCGGCCGTAGTGGCAGGCGACGGGGCCACATATCTGACCCGTCGCATGGGGACCTAGGGCGTCTGACACGGGGTAGTCTGACGTCCTATCGCTGGCATGGTCCCCGAGGTGGTTGCGACGCGCCTCGTGTCCTGGCGTGTCGTGGCGAGGGAGGATGGCATACATTGCCATCCCAAGGAGGGTCCGGAAACGGGCAGCTGCGGCGGGATCGCGGATGTGTGTATAAACGTTCCCGTGTTCCCGCCACTAAGCGGCAGAGGAGGACACCGTGGAGTTTTAGTGGGTAGTCCCACATAACCGCTCTGTCTCCCCGTGGCAGGGCGGTATGCTAAGACATTTCTCCACGGAAAAAAAAAAAAAAAAAAAAAAAAAAAAAAAAAGGATATGTCATAATATATTGTCTAAGTCGACAAGATTAAGTATTTGTGTAATGATATTTTACAATATACCTATATTTGATTTGTAAAATTAATTTTACGAATAGGTATACTATCTGCTCCCCGGGAGTTCACCCGCGTAGTTAACAATTAGATTAGCCGGTACAGACAGAAAAAAATCTAAAAATATAATAGTTTTTTGTAATATATACTTCAAATTTCGTTTATACTTTTAAATGCATTAAGTAAAAAGCTGTTTTTTGACATTACAAAAACAGATACTTCAATTTTATTAATTGATAAAAAATATTTTATTGTATTGTATTGAAATCAAACCTACTGCACAGAATACAGAGCTAATACTAACTAAGCTGTGCTGTCATAAAAAATAAATAGTTTAGGCTTACCTGGAGTACGTGGCTTATAAAAGTGAACGCGGGGTGATTGCACGGTCGTGCTAAAAATAGCAGCGGTGATTGCAAAGTTGCGTCTTCCGCAATTTCATTCTGGAAAATAAAAAATATACATATGATTTACTCCCGACGAAAAAGAGGAGTATTATAAGTTTTTAGTGTGTATCTGTGGCATCGTAGTTCCCGAATGAATGGACCAATTTTGATGTGTTTTTTTCTGTTTGACGTGTCGAGAAGGTTCAAGATTTGTTCAGGCATTTAAAGATCAGCTTGTTATAATACCTTTACACTAACTTGGGGGATTTCGTATTTTCGTAAAATGAACTTGTAATTTTAATACTGATGTAACGAAACTGCGCGCCCCGTTCTCATTGAGTTCAAGCGCTGGCGTGATATCGTCACAGTCATTGAAACCCAGTTATTTCTTATTATTTACTAACTTGATTATTTCAAATAACACTCATTTATGTTATATTTTTTTATAAATTAGACCTACCTATATTGAGTGTGTTTATTTTTGCGGCCTTCTATTATCAATTCGGTTGGATTTTTTGTGTGTTACCTCAGACCTTCTTTATTAACCGATTTGGGAAATTCTTTTTAATAGAGTTTTTCCAAAATTGATTGCTATGTAAAAGTAACAGGAAAAAATATTTTATCCAAGTAAATGAAATTATTTTACTTTCCTGTGACTTTTTTCTTCGCCCGTTCTATACGGATATAGATGTTTCTTTTTAAAATGGCCGTGTGTCCTTCAAGGGCGAGAAATAAGGGATGAAGTATTGAAGTCGGTTTTCACAATTTTTTAATCCGTACCAGCCTCTAATGTTCCCACTGCAGGGACACCGGCCTACTCTCCATAATTGAGAGTGAATGGGCCTCTGATCTACCACGGGAGCCCAATCCGGATTGGTAGATGTCACATGCCATCGAATTTTTGGTTCTAAGACATGCCGGTTTCCTCACGATGTTTTCCGTCACCGTTTTGAGAACGTGGTATTGCGCACATAAATTTTTTCAAGTGAAAAAACTCATTGGTGCACGTGTGGGTTTGAACCAGCAACCTTCAGATTGAAAGTCGGCGTCTATGCCCCTGGGCCACCACGCTCTCTGTTTTTTAATCAGTCGCTTGTTATTTCCAAACATTCTGTGCATTAGTTTCTTTTGCTATTTATAATGAACTTTTGTGTTGAGCCTATCTAACTTTCTCCTTTCTGCATTGTACTGCGTGTATATTCAAAATAATATTATATATATTGAACTGAAGTTTGTGTAACAGCTACACTACACATTATAAATGTTCGCTATAGGTCAAGAGTTCGATTCATACTCAGGACAAGTATTTGTGTACATAAATGTTTCTTCCGTGTTTGGTATAGGTATGTCATATATATGAAAGTCAAAGTCAAAAATCTTTATTTCCGCTGAATTCCTAAAAAATACTTGGAAACATCGAACGTTCTAAGCATGCATTAAAAAAAAAAAAATAGGTACCTACTCTAACAGTTATTATTGTATATTAATACACAGACACAAAACAAACTTGTCCTAAGTAGGAATCGAATCTACGGCTAAGGCGCAGAAGGCTAACCTACTACCAACTAAGCCGTGAGATCAGTCAAAGCCTTAAAGAGTCTTGTTTCTTAAAAATAGCTATTATTTCCATTTCATTACTTAAATAAACGCAAATAGATGCAGAGAGCGTGACACAACAGCTGTCTGGTTTCGATAAATGGTAATTTTCGGATGCAACTAACTAAACAAATTACTTTATGAGCAATTGATAAAGATTTACTTTTTTATACTACACTTCTGACGGGAGCTAAAGGCTCACCTGATGTTAAGTGGTTACCCATAACAACATTAATACGACTTAGGTAGAGAAGACCCAGGTCTGAGTCCATTGCGTGACCCGAGACTGCCATGTAACGTGTCATCCGCCTGTGATTTTACCGGCACCCGCACACTAACACCGGAACACAGCATTCCGAGTACGCCACTGCCTGGTGCCAGATTTCCAGGTGTGGAGGCCGGGTGCGATGTGGTATTCTCCGGACAAACTTGGCACAAGTTCTACTGCTATTTTAAATAGCTCCTTTCGCACCGCCCTGAACCAACTGAACCCCACTTGTAAATTGTGCAGTAATGAAAATGCAAGATAATTTACGGCCTTATTTTGAGAAATTTTTGCCTTATCTCGAGAAACTTTTAATTGTACTAAAAAGACAATATGCGTGCATTATTTTTTTTAAATCGAATGCTTTAATTATAATTGTTAAAGATTAATCTTTATAATAACTTATAATCTTTCCACTTAGGGGATACTGGCCTCTCCATACAAATTATAAAATGTTTATTGTCATTCCCACAAAACAAACAAAAAATAAATTTAAAAGGCAACGACACCAGTACCATAATAATATAAAAGCCATGTAAATGAGATAAAAATTATAGCTTGGTGTAAATTTTAATCAAAACTGAACTCTAACCCGAGGATAGTGAGTTTGAATTTCAACGCACGCCGCAGGAGTCCCGGCCGCCCCCGGATGCGCCCGCTGTGTATTCCACTTGCGCACGCGCATCCGGCACCGTCCACACAAAAACTGTTATGCGTTAGACCTGGATACTGACGCATCTATTAGGTCTACACCTTATATGGATTTATTGCTAGTGTTCTTTGTATTACAATGCGACAGGATCTGATGTGACCAACAAATGGTTACTCATTTCCGCCAAATTATTTATTTGAAAAAAATAATATTTTGACATGAATTGAATTTTGATGGCCGCTTATAAATTCTAATAATAAATTGTCTATTTAAAATAAATAATTTACAATATATTCATACTCATTTTAGACAGCGCCATCTCGTCCCAAACTAAAAAGCTGTATAAAAATCTTAATATTATATTGTATATATTATAATAAAATATAAAAGTCTTAATAATCCTATACGAAAAAAGTTGGAAATGAAAATCAGTTCATATCTTTATAAGGCACTTAACACAAAAAAATGCACTTCCACACTCATAACCTTGGTCTAGGATTCCTTGTAACACAGATAGCACACAAACACCCAAGCTTCTCCTCGGTCCCCTTCTTCGGCAGCCTCGGCTGGATCTCTAGGTTTGTTTCCTAACTTGGCACAAGTTCTACTACTTTGTCTAAAGGTAGTTTTTCTCATAATAGTAAACTGTCCATCTCATTTGTAGTAAGTAAGTCATGCAAAGCTTCAAGCGATTGTTATGTTAACCTCGCAAAGGCAACAGGTGAAAGCAGTTGAGTTCCACACATTTTGTACATACCTACCTACTGGCCACTCCCAGCTCGGTTGAATGAGGCGATTTTAAGTAGAAAATAAGTTTTATTTCGGTTCCTAGATGGTTTAGAAGAAAAGTTACTTGTGCATTTATATTTGTTTTATTCCATAAATAGGCACCCAGACAGTAATGTGGTCCGTCTCTAGTTGAAGGTTATGATGACTTTAGTGTATTTGAAATTGTCACGCCTTTGCATCTCGGAATGTAATGGTGAAAATACGGGACCACTGGACTATGTGACAGTGAATTTTAATGCGACAGTCCACGGTCTACGTAACCTTAGCCATCTAAATCGTTGGGGTTAAGTAAAGTAGAATATATTTATTGAAACAGGTTACAATGTTTTTGCAGAACCATGTCAAACTATACATACGCCATCTGTTCGGTACAAGTGCAACTACTTTTTATTTTTATATCGCTTCACTGTTTTATAATACTCAAACAAATGCGGTAAACGTATTTGTCTTCAAAATAATTCAACACACATTGGACAGTTTAGAAGCACAAGGAGTATCAAACAATTTCAGGGGCCAAGTTTGAAAACCGAGTGCCCCCGAAACTCAGTAGACGTAATGACGTTACAGAGCCGCGCGTCTCCTGGCAATCGTCGGGTGAAATTTTGTTGCCTCTAATTAATCTACTAATTACCTGACGATTATCGGACGGTGCTGAACGCGGCTCTAAAGAAATGGCATTATGTCATTGGTAAAGCTAGACTATTATCAGACAGTGAGAGTTAGACTATTATCAAAAACTGTTTAGGAGTCACTGTGGTTGCATTTGCGTGCAAGTTCTACCTGGTATAAAATGTATATTTCATTAAAGTTTTAGTTTCTTTAATCAAATAGCTGAAGATTAAATAAACTAAAACTTTCGTCTCTAAATCTGCCACTAGTATTGCAAAATTTCTCAAATCCGATTTTGGCGTCGAAGTGAAAAGCTAAAAGCAAAAACTTCTATTCATTATTTTTATAGCTTTATGTTCCGCTTCAAACTGACATTATAAAAACTTGATTGATGACTGTGTCCCAAGACCGGTGTTCCTCACCACTAATTGCGTGTTTAATCAGATTATTGCTTAATCGAGGCTTAGTGATCGGTGTTTTCATTCATTAATTGTCAGGTTAACAGCAAATTTATTTACAATAAGTAGCTTAGCAATAATACTTCGGGACAAATAGAAACCAAGATTAATTGAGTAAAAAAAAATGTCTGACTTGATCGATATGTTTCAATACACAAGCCTCAAGCTTTTAAACGCTAACTACTTATAAACAGTGGCCATTCTCTTAAAATTACGTATGTTATCTACATTGGGTACTATCTTTACATAGTACAAAACAAAGTCGGTCCCGCTGTTTGTACGCTTAGATCTTTTAAACTACGCAACGTATTTTAATGCAGTTTTCAGTAATAGATAGCGTGATTCAAGAGGAAGGTCCCATATTAGTATCTACATTGCACCCGTGCAGAGGGGGCGAGTCGCTAGTAAATTATTAAATTTAATGCTAGTCATACACTGGTCAAAGTCTAGTCATATTTATTTTGTAGCTAATATCGAGAATTATATCAAGTATCAGTAGTATACACTGATATCTAATCAAAATTTTGTTTTATTTTGCTTTTAGATGTTCGTCTAAGAATAAATAACGAATTCATTATTTTAACCAACGCGCCTAAACAAAAAACAAAAAAAATATTAAAGTTTCAGCGAGTTAAATTCTGAAAAACATCTTGGAGGATACTTTTTTACGCAATTTTTAAGACTTGCATTTAGTCTAGTGCGATTTCACTTCGTAATTACACTTTTTTCAACATTCAAGTAAAAGTGTTTACTTGCTACTAGCTATATCATCTGTTAGCATCAAGTTGTTGCCCGCTAATTAATTTAAAGTAAAAGTACTTAACTCTAGAGGCATTTTATCGTCTTGGATAGTAAATTATAATAATTAACAAGTTCTTTTAGGGGCCCATGTTGCTTGCGTCCGTAGGTGAGCTGAGTAACTTCTAGAGTACCTATAGATGTCACACACAGTAATGCAAGCACTACTGCTTGGCGGCAGATTCCAGGTGTGGTGGCAGTACCTCTCCGGACGAACTTAACACAAGTTATACTTACAGGTGGTGTTCACCACTTAAAATCAGGTGGGCCTTTAGCTCGCTAATAACTTTTATTACATAAAAGTATTGACAAATGGAGATTTTCGAATCATCTCTCTTTGAAGTCGTAGTTTCTTTGTCTTAAAGTACCTTCCTTAACATTCGTTCTTGTAAACTAGGTTTTAGAACCTGAACCGTGAAGATAACGTGGTACTTAATGTCTAGCTAGGCCGCAGAATAAGTGATAGCGCAAGACTCGTCATGGCCGATGAACAGGAAGTATAGTTGAGGAGAAACTCTCGCAAAAACCAAGTCTATCGATACTTTCGTTAAGAAAAAACTGTATTATTCATCATCTGTTTTTTTTATATTATTTATATAGTGTGTGATACTATTTCGTTAAAAGGGTCAAGTTAACAAAGCGTGTTTTTAGATTCTTAGAAAAGGTACAATCAATGTCGAAATGTGAAGATTAAAAATCCCATAGCACACTCAGTTTTTGAGGAATATAAACTAATTTCATACATTTTCTCTAAGTCTCAGTAAAAATATTTTTCGATATGTTTTCGTTAAACAATGTCATACTTAATAATCTAGGTGGCACAGCTAAACTGACATAATATTTTGCTTTGGCTGAAGATACATTTATATATCAATTTCATGCACATTTAGTCTCATTACGCGATTTTACCTCACTTTACATAGAAACCCACATCGTAAATTGCAAACAATTTGATCATTTTCTCGATTTGTGGAGCGGGACATCTTGAGATTTTTCTTACAACTCTTTGTGTTGAGTATTTAGAATGATAACTAGTAACACGAGCACACCACTTTTAAACCAAAATTTCGAGTTTATTTTTTAATTCTGTTGATCTATTCTCAGATCGTTCATAAGTTCAGAGTTGGTAATGGTAAAAAAAATACGAGTTACAGGAATATCCTGTTATATGACATGTAGGTATGTGAATGTGTTAGGTATAATACAAATTGTATTAGTTATATTTAACATCGATTGTACATACACATTTGAAATTATAATTATTATAATTAACAGTTTATCTTCACAATTATATATATATACAATATATGTATGTTAGACTGGCCTCATAGCTCACTTGGCGGTAGCTCTGCCTTCTGCGCTGTAAGGTCGTAGGTTCCACTCCCACACAGGACAAGAATTTGTGTGAAGATCATAAACGTTTGCTCTGTGTCTGGGTGTTAATATGTACTATAATTATGTATTTACCAACAAAGTTATATAAGTATTCTATGAGGTAGTCTATTCTAGTTCCCATATTACAAGCAATACTTAGTTAGGGGCTAGATGACCCTGTGTGAAATGTCCATGAACACTAATTCTTCGTGGAGTTCTTCGGTCTTCGAACGTGAGTCGTCTTCTACCTCAACAGGAGATAACTTGAATCGTTTGTGGGCGCGTTATTACCTAACCAGGTAGCCTGTGAGTGACTAATACAAGTCATTTTAGAAAAGTTTGTTGTATGTTACGAATGTATTATATTAAAAACGAGTGTTTTTTGAGAGCTTTCTAAACGTACCACTAGATATTCTGATCTGAAGTAAAACAGGAATTTTGTTATTAATCGTTTGATTATAGAGTCCACCCACCACTACACCATCTGAACCAATCTAGGCCATTCATTGGCATATTACACGCCTCCATGTCTTACAATATTTATTATTATTATTTTTTATAAACATTTACACACTCATACCTCTGCACTAGGATTGCCTGTCTCCGATGCCATGGACAAACACAGACACACAAGACAAACACCCAAGACCCGAGAACGAAAATGCTCACCACACAAAGTGTGCCCCAGCCGGGAATCGAACCCGGGTCCCCTCGCTTCGAAGGCAGAGCTATTACAACGGAGCCGTCATTATTTAAATTGTTTCTAACATCTTTTATTTTTATTTTTCAGGTGTCCATTTAAAGCTGCATTTCCTGGAATGTACGTATTTCTTACGTATTTAATTAATAACACATTCTATATATAATAAGTTCATGGAAACATTTGGTCAACAAAAAAAAGAAAGAAATAATTTATCCTCGCGAACTATGTACAACACCAACCACATAGTTAAATAAAAAACTTGCATTGGCGGATCTTTGCCGTATACAGGGCTTGTGAGGACAGCTCTGTGCTCAGTATGTTCTTGGTAAACAGGTTCCCCAGGGCTGATTTTCAGCACAAAATTAAGATACACACGATAAAATACTGCCTTTTCAAGATAAACTATAAAGTCAACGGAGTTTTGCATTTTACCATATCCACGTACGTTTGCTAAATTATCGATTCACCGACGCAATAGAAAATTTATTGACCTAACCGAACTTTGATTAATAAATATTTATGACATTTCACACAGCACCATCTAGCCCAGAACTATGCATAGCTTGACTATGGGAACTAGATAACTAATAGAATACTTATACTAATGTTTTATTTTGTAAACATATACATGTAATATATATAAACACCCTGACACAGGACAAACATCTGTTCGTGATGCAAACAGTTGTCCTAAGTGGGAAATGAACTTGTGACCTACTGCTCAGAAGGCAGAGCTGCTACCAACTGAGCTGTGAGGCCAGTCAGTTAATGACACGAACCTCATAGTCGAATAATCTTAATATGTTGACTCTTAACCCGTTCTTATGATTTGATATTTGATGGACGTATATAATTGGAATTTAATGAGGGTATTATTAATCTGTCGGTAATTTGTCTGTGAATTAATTAATGGAACGAAATCAATGTACTCGTACATCGTTAACACATTCTTGCATTGTTTGAAAATAGGCCTACAAGATTATCCAATCTTTAAAAAAGTTCGGGGTCTCTTATTGTTCAATCGATATCTAAAAGTTCTATTCTCAGCACTACTCAATATCCTGAACTATAACTGGCTGATTTAAAAATAGAATAAATCAACTTCATTACTTTCATCACTTTTTTACGCCCTTAGGGGTGGAATTTCCTTATGAAATTTCTATGGGACCACCTCGGAGTTCACCCTATCAAATTTTAAAAATAATCAACCAAATCGATCTACAATTGCCCAAGAATTCACGTAATAACATACAAAATCAATTGTAATGGTAAACTAATGTAATCGTTAAATTGTTAGAAGCCATAAAAAATGATTTAAAAATTAATGCTACAAAATTTTCCGGCTAGAAAAGATCCTACTATTATTATAAACGCGAATGCTTGAATGTATGGATGGATATTTGTTACTCAATCACGCCAGAACGGCTGAACGGACCTGAATAAAATTTGGTACAGAGATAGATTATAGTCTGGATAGATTATAGATTATTATAGATTATAGGCTACTTTTATCCCGCAAAAATGTACGATTCCCGTAGGAAGTCCAACCGCGGGTAACACCACGGGGCGCAGCTATTTTTATCATATTTTTTTTGTCATTAATCCGAAATTACTTTAATACCTAACATTCGTTCCATTTCACATGTTATAGTTATAACTGACTGAAGACTGAATCGCAATAACTGTCGATGACACGGCCAAAATATAATTGGCTTTGTGAAAACCTGAAGTGTTTTGGGAATAGAAATCTTGCGTGTGCCGGAACGCGCAAACATGACAAAATTTCACTAGTGTAATTTTTATTATATCACCAAGTATTCCGTGTAAACGTTTGTTACGTCCATAACGTGTGAAATATAAACACCGAGAAAGCTTCACTTGCGCACAAATGTTTTCAATTGACACTGCGCCGATGCGAAATGGTTGTGCATTAATTCAAACATTTTATTAAGCATTATATTTTACCTTCCAACTTCTTATATGGCTTTTGCGTCTTAAGCCACAAATCTGCCAGTATCTCGTGATTCAAACGAAATGTTTCGACATTTACCATGACTTTATCACACAATTTTGAGAGAATTACTATTGTTATGGTAGTTAAACTATCAAAGAATAAAAAATACAACTGTGATGCGGTTAAATTCCATTATAGATAACAACGGATAAAATATCACATAAAATTCCACTCTTTTCTCGAGAAAATGCATTTACCAAGTGCAAGTGATACCTTTGATATTGCAAACCGATTGCTAGTAGGTGGACCGTATGCTTGTTAGTTAGTACATATTTAGTGGTACATATTTATTATTAACGTTTAACAATATTTTTCTAAACATAAACGTTTTTACTTTGACTTTGAACTGAAAACCGACTGCTTTAAGGCACCGAAACGGAGCCGGTTCTTTAATGTGTGTCCAAATAGTACATAGCCGGCTTTATCATCAGGACTCTCAATCATCCTGTCACATTCACATGATAGGTATGGTTTGGTATGTCAGTTGATTAACACTAGCTGTGTTGTCTGACCCTACCTTGGCACAGTTGTAGTTGTAATAAAAATATGCTTTATATGACCTTGGCAATAAAAATACTCTTGTAATTGAAACCAGTTTAATAAGGTTCATGTGAAGGGCATCCATAAAATAACATAACGTATGTCTATATGCCATAAATATTTGTGATTTGAGAGGCTAAATTATGTGTAATTCAGTTTGAGGTATAATACAAACCAAAAAGTAGCAAGTAAAGTTCTTTAGGATAGAGTAAGTTATATTATAGCTGTCGCTTTAACTGCGAGGGAAATGAATAGAAATCATTTTCTTAATGTTTTTATGTGTCAAAAGCGACGGGTCAGATGGCCCACCTGATGATAAGTGGATAGCAACCATAACACCCATAAAAACAGCAATACGACGTAAAGTATCAAAGTATTTAGAAAACCTCAAGTTGCTCTAATTTTACCGGCACCCAAATTCTTCCACCGGTGTACAACAAAGCGAGTGCACCACTGCTTGGCGGCAGATTACAAGGTGTGGTACTACTGCTACTTCTGCTGCATGTGTACAAAGAGATTAAAAAAGAAATTGTCGCGAGAAAAAAGTTTATAGAAGATAATTTTAGCTAGCTACCTTCATCTAACTAGCTACCCTTTAGCTAGATGATTCGTTATAATTCCACCAACATAGTGAGTTTAAGTCTTATCACGTACCATCTAAAAATCTTCAAACATTGTAAACTTCTAATTCCTCGGAACAATAATCCTTACAAGTCTTTATCTCATATCTAAGCTACATAATACCCATTTTATCTCGCATCTACTTACTCAGTCCGCGATAGCCTCCACAATGTAATTAACTGAGGAGTTAATATTAGATCATCGGTCAACAAATGTTTTTTGGCATTGATAACCTTGTTCGATGGTTTTTCTATAAACCGCTAAACCTAAAAGCCACTAGTAACAAAAAGTGACGTAATTAATAAAGATACTTAGCCCACCAAAACTTACCACGGAAAAAATCTTTGCCTACTCGCTTCAACACAACTAGCATTTTTAGGGTCGGGTAATGTTTGTACTAACGCTAAACTAAGTATGAAGAACGCGTGATCTCGAAGGTATATCCATAAAAGTAACGTAGAGACGTTTTTTTTTTTAAATTAATGTAAATAAAGATTTTTGTCTTTGACTTATTTTAGTGTATTGGCTGTACCATTAACCGTTTAAGGGTTCTACCAATATACCTTATACTTCAATACGACTTAGACCAACCAGCAACAACATGAGATACGAATCAACTTAATATTAATTATGAGTATATATTTAATTTTAATCAGATTGCTTCATCACCTAACTATATATACAATAATTCGTTCGTTCTCATTATAACAAAATAAATAATCATGGAAATTCCACATGGCATCATCCAGTTGCAAACTATTATAAGTTGAGCTTATACTATGGGAACCTGATTACTGATAGAATGCTTATAAAGCGTTTCTTTTAATTCGTTTTATAATAAACACCCAGACACAGAACAAACACCTATGTTCGTCACACAATATTAGTCCTGGGTGGAAATCGAAGCTACTACCAAATGGGTTGTGAGGTCTGTCATTTATTAAATGAACGTCCGTTTTGTGTTTAAATTGAATACATTATTACTGCGTCAACCGCACCTTTCAAAATTACATAATTCACATAGTGCCAAACTGTAACCTACGGATGCATTGAGTCCGCATCAAATTACTTAACACAGTAAATTTATTAATTACACCTAAAAGGAAATAAAAAGCTGCAAATGCACTTTTCCGATATGTGTTAACTTCACAGCGGTAATTGCTGTATCCTTTGCATGTTTATATAAGATTTTTTTATTTATTTAACTAAGTAATAAATCCGAATTTCTTTCATGGAAACTCGATGCCTGTTCGTCTTCTTTCGTGTGATGTTTAAGTTTTCAAGCTGCCCGAAGACCTTCACCAGTGCCTATCGACTAAGCAACCGGGACTGATATCTTAACGAGCCCTTCGAAGCACAGAACTGCTCAATTATAATGCCACTAAATTGTGACCTATCCAAGTTCTGACCGGTCGAACTAACTTTTAGAACCATCAAAGTTATAACCTATATATGGCAAATATCGTATTGAGTATATTTTTTTGCCACTTTATATTTAAGGCAAGGGTCCCTCGATAGAATTGTTAAAGGCCCCGCACTTTCTTAATCCGACATTGAGAAAGCAATTATATTTAGATTAGTTTAGGCAGATGCTCGGTACTACCAGAATTAGTATAAAAAAAGTCCGTATTTAAAATCATCACAAAATGACTTAACTTTTTCAGGATACAAAATAGCCTAAATAAAAAAATTATTCATAAAAAAATTCATCCAAATACGTTCAGCCGTTGACACTTGTACCAAACTTACATACTAACTTTCGCATTTATAATATTAGTATGATAACTATTACAGAACTTTGAAAAGATATTTTACATGACAACGCTTCAACTATGTCAGAAGAATGACGCGAATGTTATGCTCTGGTGTAAACGAGAATTACTGATAGCGCCAGAGCAGATTCACTTTTACTATTAATATTCACGCGATGAAGTGAAAACAATCGGTTTGTCCGTATGTATTATGTATGTGTAGAGCACTTTCACATGTTCGCGTGACATTTCTCCGCGTATGACCTGCTGTTGAATCCTGGTGTGATCAACAAGGGGGCTTATTCTCAACAAGTCACCTGTCACCGGAAGTAAATTTGATTGTTTATGGTTTCTTGTTACTGGGTTAAAATAAAACCGTCGTTTTTATTAAAGAGCGGTTTTCAATTCGGCTGTATTTTTTGGTTAATTATAGTAATAGCTTTTGAATGGTATTTTTGTCACTTGACGTGATATCATAACAAGAAAATCCATGTTGAATAATTATATTATTTTCACTCGGTATTTTATCGTTTGGTAATTGAAGATTTTTCTTAGAAGCCTTGGTAAATACATCAGAAATTTCTGTGTAAAGTTCTTTGTGCATAAAATATTTAGTTCGTGGTGTGATATAGATCTTTGAATTATAAATTTAAGTTCGTGTGACATATTATGTGTAAAGTTGAGAGTAAGTTTAATTGTGCGATCAGACAAGATGTCTGGAGGTTTTATATTGTTGAAAGTGGTGATTCAGATAGTTGGCACGTGATAACTGACGATGTAGGTAGACGAGGAAGCTCGACTGTGAAGGAGTTATAACGATACTTGGCATACATTCATATTTATACACAAGATAATATACGTCTGTGCTGCTCCATAATTATAAGGCTTACCCACCTATTTAATGTTGTTTTACAAGCTGATTAACGACCAGTCAGCATAAGGTATAATAGATATTTATATGTAAGACCGATAGATGTCTTTTTGAAAGTTTTCTATACGTCATATACAAATCAAGCTTAACTCTCCAAGTATTTACTAATATATGCAATTTTTCTTTAATTTGCATATTTGATTTGCGCTAAATCCCCTGTTTACGAGGAATGTAAACAATATTTACTAATTTGGGACCCTGTGAAAACATTTGTTATAAAAACAAAATTAAAATATTATAGAATATCTCGTTTACTAAGTACAACAGGCTAGATGGCGCTGTGTAAAATGTTCATGATTATTTATTTATTTCATTAAAATTTATCATCCGGAAGGTTAATTAATTGGTATAGGCATGTTTGGAATTCTTTATTGTAATGATTAATATAATAGTTTATTTCTTTGTTAGTTATTGTTCTCAAAACGATATAAATTACTAGCTGCCCGTGGTGTTACTAGCAGTTGGCCATCCTACGGGAACCGTACATTTTTTTGGTACAAAAGATAGCCTATGTGCTATTCCAAACTATAATTTATCTCTATACCAAATACCACCCAGATCCGTTAAGCCTTTCTGGTTTTAAGTAATAAATGAGTTTCGAGTTTATTATAATAATAAGATAGCTTAGCTTTCAAATGTAATTACTTGAAATGTATATACCAGAAACACTTTGTATAAAGCTATTGATATCATGTTTGAAAACAGTAAAAACTAGGAAATACGTAATGTACTTGAAAAGCATACAAAAGACAAAGAAAATCAGCAAATCGCTTGATTAAAGCGTAACATTATTGTTTATAAACATCCACCAGGCGACCTCTAGTGGTAGAGAAAGGTTAGTTTACCTATTCTATGCCTGCCTACCCTTCTACAGTTCTAACCTTAAAGCTATTACGTCGATCACGCTCTTTAAGTATTCTTTATTATCAACTTAGCAATGTTGCCACTATAGAATATAGATAATTATAAATCAATCACTTGTTTTGAGTATTTTTTTATACGTTGGGCTAGGTTAGGCTGTAACCACTCATTCTGGTAAAAATTTGATTAGAATCGAAAAAAGGTTGTTGACATTTAATAAAATCGAAAGTGGGCTCAATATTACCAGGTAAAACTTGACTTGTTTATCGATAAAAAAAGGCGTTTGTCGTTCGCTTTTGCAATCAATAAATCGGTCGAGTTTATTGAACGTATGTCCATTCGCGTGACACTATTTTTAATCTATATAATTACATAAATAATATGCCTAATTTAAAATTTAATAAAAAGGCCTAAATAATTTTATCACTTGTTTACGTATTTTACGCCATTAAGAGTAATTAAAGCTAACCTAAATGGTTATTTAATAAATCAATCTATGTAAAATAAAAGAACCATCCGAGTCAGTGCAATATTGGCGAAAAAAAAGAACTACAAATATACAAAATAATACAGCCGAATATCTTTTTTAAAGTCGGTTAAAAATCAATTGCCACATGTAGCATCACTGATTTGACTGGTTTTTGTTTTATTCGAAGTTTTCTGGACTGCAGAACAGAATTTGTTTGGAAAATTTAAGGGACATATCGAAAATTTGGATCGAATTTTTGTATACTAAAGTCTATCTACGTCAAACGAAGTTCCATATGCAAGTTATTGCCGCCACTCACGTCCCAAAACATAGTCTGGTTGATATAAAATTGCTTAATGGGTATTTGTAGGGTCAGTTACCTAGAGCCATTATAATCCTACTCTCGAACGGACTAACATGATGATAATGAAAACCAACTTTCCTGCTAGCAGGGAAAGCTGCTTTATATACACAGCAAAGGGGCGCGAGCTGGCCAACTCCATACAAAACTATTGTTGGTACTAGATGTTTATGTGATGCATGAAGCGCTCATGGCGTAGTTTGCTTAGCTGTTCTTTACAGATCATCTAAGTTAAGCAACTTTCGGGCTGATCAGAAGTTAGGGGGGTAACCATTTTAGTAGCATTTGAACCGAGCGGCATTGTCCCGGCTCTACTAGTCGTTACGCCACATCGGAGGTCTTCGGGTGGCATGAACACTCCGACACCAGAGTTGTCCACTTACTCACAAGAACAATGTGATGTATGTGACGAAACGTTCTCCCACCTAAGGTTTATGGTTTTACATCACCTATTAACAGGAGTAAGTGATACCACTCAGTTTCCCCCTTATCGAATAGTAATCCCTTAAGTCGGATTGCTGGAACACAGTAGCGTAAGTGCGCCACAACTTGGCGGTGGATAACGTCTGGTGGCAGTACTTCTGCAACAAACTTGCACAGGCACAAGTTCTACTGCTACTTTGGGTGGTTCCTTTCGCACAACCATGGAAACATAGTGACTGAGAATACCTCTAAATAACCTGGGTTGCCACCTACGGACACAAGAATGGACTCTCGTATGATTTGCGATATAATACTGCTACACATTTATTATCTGTGCACCTTACTTTGCGGTTAAACCTACTACTGAGTATTGGCCACTTCTTCAAAACACCACCGTTTTCGATTTTTTTCAACTTTATTTTTACTATGGTTAAAATATCTGAGAAGTTGTCTTCTACTCTGAGAGTCTTTTGCTCTCGCCAATAGCCAATAGCGCGTAAAGTTATCAAGGCATTTTGCAGACAAATAGTGAATGATTTTAAAATTGAATAAACAGACTTCTATACTCTCCTATTGAAGAAAAATAGGAGAGTATAGAAGTCTGTTTATTCGGCGTGAATATTTTTCTTTATTGGAATTTCCCTCCTTCTATTGGACCTGTTCGAAGGCACTGTTAAATAAAAAAGAATTATCAAACTCGGTTTACAACTGGCGAAGGTATCGCGTAAGAAACATAAAAATCATACAGCCAAATTAAGAACCTTCTCCTTTTTTTGAGGTTAAAAATGGATTTTGATTAATATCATGATTACATAATGTACCAAGGAGTACCTTTGCCGTTTATGCAATGCAGTCAGTATTATTTTTCGGACAGTGGAAATCAGTCGTTGGTATAATTACATCATGCACTTTTATGTTTGTTAAATTTCTAGCGTTTTGCCTGGTACCTAAAACCTAGGGTCTGCTATTTTAGAACACATTTTTTGATAGTATACATAGTAATGCTATTTAAAATATTTAATCTTTAAAAAATGATGATTTTGTATTACTAAACATGTCTATTTCAACCATAAAACAGTTCACAGCGCCATCTAGCCCCAAACTAATCATAGAAAGAATAGTTAGAATAAAATAGTTATGATTTAAAATAAGTTTTCCATCTCAATTATGTACCTAGGTTCACAATAAATGAAAAATGAAATGATACTACTTTTTTCTTGTAAATAAACACATCTGACACTAACCCAGATACAGATTAAATATCTATGTCACACAAATATTTTTTTTCGATAGGAATTTAAGTCACGACCTAACAGCTCAGCTACTAACGGCAGAGCTACTAGCATCCGAGCTGGGTGAGCAGTATATTTATTGATCGAGCTGTTCCCTACTGCCTGTGAACAATAACTAAACGTATTAGCCGTCCGACTGGATGAGCTTACTTTCCTCAGGCTTCGAAAGTGATCAATTATAGATGGTAACGTATTAATTGGAAATACTCTTACGTACCTCGCGTCTTGCAAATTGACGAGCTTTCGTTTTCGCTGATCGTTTTCAATGTACATTCATAACTCTCGTAATGTTTCACGGACTACAGACACTCAGATTTTATCTTTGAAAAGTTTTTTTAAATTTTAATTAGTCAAGGGAAGTCACAATTTATTTCTGCCATTTTAAGTGCCGTTGTAGCACAATGATTATTATTTTCAAGAGCCTTCCGGAGGAGGTTGTTAGGTTAGGATGTTTTAATGTAACCTCATTTCTCCGTCATATGTTTATAGGATATATTTTCAGATCAGCCCTATATTTTTTTTTTATTAAATTCGGTACTATAGTTTATTTGATAAAAGAATATAACTGTAAAAAACCTAAATATGACATCTTAGTAAATGAAATTGCAAAATTTAAAAAGGGATGAAAGTATTTTCGATTTCTTAAATCAATCACTTGTTCTACTTGATAATAGTCTGGATTAATTAACCGGCTTCAAATAAAGAGTTGTTAATGTATGTGTTTTATAGTTGATACAAGATATCTTCGCCAAGTGACCTATTTTGACGATTCTTCTTCTATGTAGGGTAAAAGTTTATCCCTAATGTGAAAAATAGGGGATCACTAATCACTGGTTTTACTCTGAGTTGATTGCAGTTTTAGAGACTAATAACTGTCATCAGGTAACTGAAATAGCGATAAGAAAATTAATACATTTACGGATTCCGATTAAATCAGATGAGAATATAAATGTTGCGTGCAGTAGTGCGAATGCCTAGCTCATTACGTGTTGCCATAATTCACGACATAACTTACTTCATTAGCGCAACTGTGGCCTTTTACGGCTAAATTCGTGTACGTAACTGTACAGTCACTGCCAGAAATTGATGTTTTCAGGACATTCATTTCCATGTACGACAGCAGAAGCGTCTTCGGAATCGTACTCAATGATTTAATGCTGACAGCGTCTTGAGAACTTTACGAATTGATTTGATTTTAGTAGGTATAAATAGGTAGGTAAATTGGTTAGGTATAAATCGTTTACGTTCTCTATAGCTCAAGCTTTTACATCTATATAGTTTTAGAAAAGAATTAATAAGATTTTCCAATTTTATTTCACTAACGACCTTTTTTGGAATTTAATAAACTTTAAAAATACTTTTAAGGTTGGTTAAAGGTTTAAAAAATACCTTGCCATTCTCAAAATGTGCTTAACAACTGTTTTTAAATTTTTAATAAAAGATTTTGACCCTATACTATATATATTAAGAAGATATAAGACTCAAAGATACAGTAAAGATACTTCAAAAAGAAGACTTGCTTCAACGATGACAATAAAACATGATCCTTTAATTAAATTATTTTGTCTGTTTTGCCAACTGTACTGTAGGTAAACATTGTTACAAAATGCCCGTCTGACCAATTCGAGCCAAATTCCTGTTGAATGCCGGAAGACGCTAAATATCTGATTGGATGATGAAATGTAATTACACTGTTAAATATTCTGTAGTACTGGACCCTTGCGTCACATGTGACTAAAACCGCAATTGGCTTTTGATTACATAGCATTTATATGACCAATCACGAACGGTTGACCATCGTATCACCATTATGTTAATAAAAACTTTTTCAAACCCAAAATGCATATTTTTGTCTTGTTTATTTTATTTTCTTATCTCAAATTTCTCAAAGTATACTGCGCATTGGAATATAATTCTAAACTAGTTTTTTGGGCAGTCGCATAGAAAAGCGTTAGGTTAAGTGTAAATATTCCTTTATACATACAATCCCTTTCAGGAAGTGGAATATCTTTTTCGTGTTTTCACAAATGCAGAAATATTGCTACAAACTATACTACTTTTCTCAGAAGAGAAGGAATCATTGCTGAAGTTGTAGACATTCCATCATTAAACAATCCCCTTGCACTTCGCCTTAACTTTTAATTTCAGATTTTTTTTTTGTTTTCGACGCAAGCAAATATGTTTAAATTTTTCCATTAAATTAAAATTATTAATAGTGCTGAATAATCGCCAAACTTAGTAATAAAAATGATCCTGATGGTATATATTAATTTTTAAAAGGGTGACGTTTCGTATTATATTTTGACTTTGACTTTAAATAACATTTTTATTTGCATGTGACGTAGCTGCTTTGCAATTTGCGTGGTAGCACCCAAAAACTCTAACACTGTTGATCGCGAATGTACAGTCACCTTTTTTCAACACAACACTGGCTTAATGGTACAGGTTCGGTTCCCGATCGCGTGCCTTGTTTTGGTATTTTAATACCTTCTTTGTATTTTTTGCCCTTTAAATCTGTTAAGAGTTATTTTTGTGTGAAAGAATTCGGCTTCAAAGGATTAGTTTAACTGGGGCGTGTTAAATACAACCATCTTGATATTTTACATTTTTCTTCGTTAGTATGGATTTGTAACAGATTAAATTTGAGGGACCAGATTATTGATAGAATATATAGTTTAAAGGTAAAAGTTTGTATATATGTACGTCTGTATGTATGTTCGTTACTCCTTCTCTGGTACCAAGACAGCTTATCCTGGATTGAACAAATGGGAATCAAACCCAGCACAGGAGGTAGTTCTACTCCCAAATGAGTGGTTAGGCATTCAACGGGTTTAAATTTATCACGGGAGCCCAAATAGGATGTCACATATTTAAAATTTTTGGTTCTGGGAGATGTTAGTTTCCTATCGATATTTCCTTCACCGTTTAGAGAACGGGGCATAGCGCATATAAGATTTTCAAGCGAAAAACTTATTGGTTCCTGTCGAAATTTGAATCAGCGACCGACGACGACACACTTTTTTAAATTATCGAATGCTCCGTTACTTAGTTATGGACAAACTTTGTGTGACGAGCATGAAGTTTGTTCTCGTGTCTTGGGTGTTTGTGTTGTTGCAAGGGTATTAGTGTATGCAATACTGTTTGTGCTGTTTATATACTTTCATTTTATTTTACAACCTCAAAAGTTATTCTGCTGGGAAATGTATAAATTAAACCTGCGAGCCTAGATTCAAGATTAGCATGATTCATGAAGTATCACGTAACAACCCTGGCTTTGTTACTCTCTTGCCATATCGGGAATGCGAATACGAAAATAAACAAACGCTTACACACTGATACACCTGCACTAGGATTCATTGTATCTCAGTCGGCGTGGACACGGAAAGCTTTATGCTCAAGACATGAAAACTAAAAAAAACTTTGACGGTACGAGAAGACGGTCTACCTGATAAGTTACGGCCACCCATAGGCAACAGCAATACGACTCAGGTCCTCAGGAAGATCCAAGTTACATTGCGTTGCGTTCATCACTCCGAGATGAGTGTTGTCTCGTGCCTGTAATTTTACCGAAGTCTTCGCTTTGCGAGTCCCAGCCAGGCTTTAGTACTGGACAGTTTACCACGGACATACATTGAATTGTGTATTATAGGATGTAGAGCTCACAAGGCTTCTAATTTTAGTTTAAAGACTTATTTGTTTCCACGATATATTTCCTTTTTTTTTTGTTTAGTTTTGACGATGTGGTTTATATAGTGGTCGAGCGCATCCTTAGCGCTTGCTACCTCACGGGGATGACAAGCACTAGCGCCGTTCGCCATATTGATTTTTATATTGATGAAACAGTGTCACTCAGATTGCCAATCTAGTCCATCTCAGGAACATATAGGATAGTGTTTGAACAAGCGCTAAACTTAATAATAAAAACGCGTGATTTTGTAGTACATATTTATTTAAAAAAAGAGACGTTTCCAAGTTTATTTTAAAGGATTCAATAAAGTATTTAGTTTGACTTTGACTATACATTTTCAATTTCACACTTTTTGACAAGTGAATGAGTCATTATCGCATTATAGTCTTTCCGCGTGAATGTGACTGACCAGTTGAGGGAACAGACGAGAAAAAAAACTCGTCAGACTGCGTCAGACCCCGACCTACGCCATAGTGGACAGATAAGAAATATTTTGTATAACTCTTCATGTTATCCACTTAAAACGTTAGAGCATGAATTTCGGTTAAAACAATCATTTCACAGCTATCTTTTGATTGAAATATTACTAATCGACTACCACAGATTAAATAAACGTTACTTCTGCTACGTATAGTATAGGTATTGTCGTGAACAGATAGGAATGATATCATCCTCGAATAAGTTACTTGATAGGTGTTGTACGGGAAGTCGTTACTGAGATATCATCACGATAATTACCTCACCATTATGGGGTTTTTGCTGTAGGCTGATGGACTTGGCTTTCTGAAATGTAAATATTTACTTAGACCGACGGATATAATTTTTTTAATACATCCTTAGCCCAAAAGTTAACCTTTTGGGTGCCGATTCAGTATATTTCTGTCAGTTTTTGTCTATTGGGTGTGTGAATATGACTCCGCCCTTTCTCAACAGATGTCGTTTTTAGTATTGTTTACGTGTACTAATAAATGACCATACTTGTATTCGATAGTACTGAATGTCAGCTATCTAACGCATTTTATGATATTTGGTTGAAGTGTAAGCAACAATTGTTTTCACCTTTTCGAAAATGTCGGTTTTTATTCCAAATAAACGTCATTTGCGGGAAGTGTTATTACATTATTTTATTGCGAAGAAAACTGCAGCGGAAACTTATCGTTTGCTTGTGGAGATTTATGGTGAGCATGCTCCGTCTAATACAACTTGCAAGGAATGGTTTCGACGATTTCAAAATAACGATTTTAGTACTGAGGATAAAGAACATGGAAAACCACCAAAAAAATTTGAAGATGCTGAATTGGAAGCATTATTGGCGGAAGATTCTTGCCAAACTCAATCAGAATTAGCTGCAGCATTAAATGTTGATCGTTCAACTGTTGCAAAGCGTTTACAAATGATGGGAATGATTCAAAAAGCCGGTTACTGGGTTCCACATGATTTAAAAGAAAGAGACATGGAACGTCGGAAAACCATTTGTGAAATGCTGCTTCAAAGACAGCAAAGAAAAGGATTTTTGCATCGGATAGTCACAGGAGACGAAAAATGGATACACTACGAAAATCCTAAACGCAATAAAGCTTGGGTGAAACCAGGCGAACCAGGCCCATCACAGCCAAAAATAAATATTCACTGTGCCAAGGTCATGCTCTGTATTTGGTGGGATCAGAAAGGTATTGTATATTATGAGTTGCTCAAACCCTCTGAAACTATTAATGGAGAAGTTTACCGACGACAACTAATGCGTTTGAAGCGAGCCATAGAAGAAAAACGACCAGAATGGGTGAATAGACATAACAAATTAGTTCTTCAGCATGACAATGCCAAACCGCATACCGCAGAAGTCGTAAAAAGATATTTAGAGGGACAGGACTGGGAAGTGTTACCCCACCCGCCATATTCACCAGACATAGCTCCTTCGGATTACCACCTATTCCGGACGATGCAGACAGACCTTACTGGAGAAAAGTTTACTTCATGTGAAAGTATCAAAATTTGGATTGACAACTGGATAAGCTCAAAAGACCAGGACTTCTTCCAGCAAGGAATACGAAAACTACCTGAACGATGGGCGAAGGTTGTAGCTGCAGATGGAGCATACTTTCAATAATTTTTTTTTTAATTTTGTAAGCGAACAAATGTGTTTTATTTTGACAAAAAGGGGCGGAGTCATATTCACACACCTATTATTTGTTGGATAGTCGGGCTGTTGGCAGCCTTCTGTGATGTAGGGCATGGGTTCGATTCGTGCTTAAATAAATATTTAAATTATAAATGATATTTATCAATTAATTATTTAGCTTTCCTTAATATAGTCTACTAGCCACCCGCCCCGGCTTCGCACGGTTAGTAAAGCATCAGTATCGTCTCAGAAACTACTCGTGCGACGTCGGGGTGACTTGCTAGTGTATTATACATATAAACCCTCCTCATAAATTACTCTATCTATTAAAAAAAACCGCATCAAAATCCGTTGCGTAGTTTTGAAGATTTAAGCATACATAGGGATATAGGGACAGAGAAAACGACTTTGTTTTATACTATAGTGATGATACTTACAGCTTTGTATTCGTTAATCGAATTTGCGGTAATGAATCGTTAAACGTAAAACGAACGAATTTGTTCTGCTTGTTTGCTTATGAAACTGGGTCTTCGCAATATTTTTACACAATTTCACTGAAAGTGCTGCAAATTCAAGTCTAACGTTCAACATTCGAATAAGTTTGCAATCCTTGGTTTGCTAGCAATATACGATTTTCATTAACCGATACTAGAATAGGCGACACGACGCCGACTGTCCACCGATGTCTACGGTCGTATCGTTCGTAGGTGGTTTAATCTGTTGTAATAATATAAGAAATCCGGGCAAATGCGCCTCAGATTCGCATATCAACCAACTGTATTATGAGACATTTTGTAGAATATCCGCCAAAATTACACATTATGAGAAACTTCAGACTGCTATGGTTTATCGTTCGCTTTTTGAAGTAATATAATATTACTATTGTCGGGTGATATAAAAACGCCTCTGTCTAAGAGCCTAGTTGCCATTGTCTGAGCGAGCGGTCGCCCTCCGCTCAAGGTTAGGCGGTTGACCGGTCGCATTCCTTTGACTCACTGTTTTTTTTTTAAATAATTTCGTTTTCGTTCCTTATTCACTTCGTTTTGATTGCATGAAAATTTGACTAACCTCACAGCTCAGTTGGTAGCTCCGCCTTCTGCGCAGGTCGTCGGTTCGATTTCCAATCAGTACAAACAATTGCGTGACGAATATAGATGTTTGTTTCTTGTATTCTATCAGTTAGCCGGGAATCGATTAGGGATCCCTTGTTTCTAAGGCAGAGCTACTACCAACTAAGCTACGGAATAAGTTGAATTGTTTTCGGAAGTACCTTGAGTCGAAATTCAATTGCAAACCGTGTAATGCGGGCAGAGTCAAGGACCTAAATAAAAATAAACCTTTGTTTTTGTCTTGTCGTACTATAATTAAATTTATTTTTTAAAGATTTTAGGATAATGAACATAATCTTAAAATTGGTTTTCATTTAAAAAAGCTTATTGTTTCTTACTGTTAGAGGTTTACGAGTGGTTCTAGCTAAATGTGTGGTATTTTTCTATGCTACAAATTTGGTTGAAAATTTTCTATTATTCTAAACCATAATTTGGTATTTTCCTTGTTAAAATTTTAGCCAAATGTTGCAAAAACGTGCAGTTTTTTTGTGTGAAAGGCTAATAAACAAGTCCAAACAGACATACATGACATATTTCTGGGTTTTAATGATAATGTATGTATTCACAAAGAAAATGTATTATAATATAAAAGTATCGTATGCCACTTACCACCAGGTGGGCCCTCAGCTCGTTTTGTCACATAATCGCATAAAAATGAAGTCTTTGAAACTATTGAACAGGTTCTATAAAATCTTTCACTGAAAATATATATAGCATAGGCTATCTTACGTGCTAATGATAATTAATATTAATTGGTCGCCTGGCTCGCACTGATTTATAATCGTGTTGTGAATCTGAAGTTGATGTTACGATAGAATCATAAAACTTCTAGTGTCTGAGAAAACGCTAGTAACTTCTTAGCATAACGTCGCTAAGTAAAAGTTTTCGACCAGTTTGCATAAGTGCGCTAAAATATCTAAATGTTACTGAAACACTTATGTAACTGCTACGAAAGTAGTTTAATAGATATCTGTATATATATAGATTATTTATGAAGCTAAAAAACTCACTTGTATAAATTCTCATGAGCTACAGTTTACCACCCAAAGTAGCAGTAGAGCTTGTGCCAAGTTCGTCCGGAGAAGTACTGACTCCAAACCTGTAGTCATCATTGTTTTCCGGTGGAAGGGTGTGGGTGCCGGGGAAATTACAGTCACTTGAGGCGTTACATCCCCGTCTTAGAGTGACGGGCGCAACGCAATATGTCTTCTTATACTTTAGAGACATGAGTCTTATTCTTGAGTCGTACGCGGCGGTAACCACTTAATATTAGATTGGGTGCCGGCTCGTCCAGTCACGTAAGTCGCATAAAATAATCCCCCATGCAGGTATTAGGCCCCAAGGGGCACAGGTAAAAAGAGGAATGGACCGGAATTTCCTGCTTAAAATTTCAGTCTTACAATTTCAATTATACTATTAGTTATGAATTTTAAAACTATTTTCTATGAACATTATTTTTCGACTTACCGATATATTTACCATGATTTGTGAGTTTTGATAACTATATATTTCGACGCAGTTTCATGCGTCATCCCGTGTAAAACCGACAGTTTTACAGTTTTTTGTCTGTATGTGTTATTTACTCACGGCTCAATGGCTAGACGGTTTGGATGAAATTCTAAACGTATTATGAAGATATTTCATATCCTACAATAGATTTACTTAAGCTACTGTTTTATCTCGAAAACGTTAAGTAATTTTTTTACTTTCAATAAACATAATTTTTCTCATCGTCTCATGTTGACCTTATCACCGTATGGAGCAGCTAGTAATGTATATCCACCGTATGTTGAATATTAGCCACCGATCGATAGGTATAGATATTATAGAAAGGCACTATTAGTACATATCTCCAGCCTAAGAAACAAATCTAATCTCCGTGATACGAGGGAAAGGAAATCATGAACAAACCTGTCATTTCCGCACTTTCTTCGAGATGGCATACATTAATACATCCACATACATTGCCTACTGGGCGTGCATTTTTACTGTACTAGCTTTTACCAGCGACTTCGCTCGCAGTAATGTTGAATTTGTCAACCAATACTGCGGGTTTCATACAAAGGTTACCATTCCCCACCCCCTAAAGTTTTTAGCGAGAATAGTAGCCTAACTGTCCCCAAGGTTATAACAATCTATGTATCAAAATTCATCATATCGATTCAGCGGCGTAACAAACAAACAAACTCGTTTTCGCATTAATTTATATTAGGATTTGATTATTTTTATTGTTTAATATCATACTAATAATATAAATGCGAAAGTTTGTCTGTATGTATGTTTGTTCCTTCTTCACGCCTAAAATTATGGATTTCTATGAAATTTGTTATGAAGGCCGCTTAAACCTTGTATTAACTCGTGAAGTAATCCTTAGGATAGCCGACCGTGGGGTGCAGATAGTGTTTATATAAATAGAAAAATTTTATCAGTCGTTCACACGCACGAAACGTGCATTTTTCCAGGATAAAAAGTAGCCTATTTGCTATTCCAGACTATTATATATGGCTTATTCCCAGACAGGGAAAAACCTGAGTCACAATTTTGTTGTTGATGGGCAACAGTAACCAATTAACACCAGGTGGGCCGTCTGCTCGTACATAAAACAAAAAGTACACTTTACAGGTGTTATATATGTACATATTAACTCCCAAACAGAAGAAAAATCAATGGTCTAACCTAAAAAAAATTGTCCCGGGCTGGAATCGAACCCAGCACAGTAGGCAGAGCGACTACCAACTGAGCTGTGAAACCATTCCATAGTTGTGGTTAGAGCTAGACCATTTTATAAAAAGCAATTAAGTTTCTACGTGTTTGAATTTGCAATGGCTGTTGCTCCTAAGAGGATATCACCATAAATTTATCTGCTTAGCGGGTTTGCTGCTTAGCGGGTTTTAGCAGATTTGATGATAGTGCTTAGCAGGTTTAATTCAACTAATAGTTTACAGCCTGTATGCGTTTCCACTACACCGATCCGAGATTTCAGAGAATACATCAAATATGTATACTATATTTAAGGAATCTTTCTCGAAAGTGCTATTACGTTTATTATTTCATAGATCGATTAAATATTCATTGTTTTTACTTAGAGTTAGTATTCAATTGTTTTTTTTTTTGCAAGCTTTGTGAAATAATTTATTTTTGTACCAAATCTTGATGAAGATAATTCTTAAAGTGACTGATTAAGTAATGTATAAGTGACTGATTTAAAAAATTCTAAATCATCTAATTAATGACGAAGAACTTAGGTAAAAAAACATTACAAAAATAAACGTAATTGATAACCTGGAACTGGGAGTTGGTTATTTATCCACAATTCATCAAGAGTTAGCTAGATTGATTTTTATTTTCAACTTTTTTTTTAAATACAGCCTTTGAAACACTTTAAGGCATCTGTAAATAAATTTGAAATGAACAGCAGTCTATAATAATTATAATAACAAAATATCCTTATTATAATAATTAAATCGCACGAAACAATTATTCTTTCTTAAATATGTTATGACAATAATCTTTTATATCTATTTTACGATTATACAATAATATATCTTTCAATCAAAAATACTCGATTATCGAGTTTAGAGTATAACAAATTTACTTTTTCTATATCTTTTGGTTCTTCGAAATCAGAGATGTGTAATCGTTGGTCTTACTTAGACATAAACACAGAACTGGCACCAATATTTGCAAACACCGATCCGGCAAGTTTAGCGGTCCAAATAGCAGTATAATAATGCAAACACACCCTGACCGTTATATAGTTAAACTGTTCGTATTAGTAACGGGTATTGCTATAGATGTAACTTGTAAATCGCCATTAACCTACTAAAAGCTGATAACTGATATGATTTATCGATCACCACCGAATGTACCTGGTGATCAGATTGATTAAATTTCCAAACACCATTATTATTGAGAATAATGCGATTCTGTTGCATTACTGACAATGGAAACAAAATACTTTTACTACAATACTTTCAAACCAATCCCTTATTTCTTGCCTCATAAATGTTTTTATTAAGAAACGTTAATTAAATATTATATAATATTTATAGGACCACCTTTGGTACGTCCTTTTGAAAAGAATTTTCGAAGTCGGTTAACAATAAGCAAAGAAATAGTGGGACAAACATAAAAAAAATATATTTAGAGAAAATTTAATAGGTATTATATTTTCTGGGGCCTTATTTCCTAAACACAGTGTAATACTAAACAAGAATAAGTGTATCACTAAACATGTCTATATATATTTGTGCAATAAAATATTTTGGTATTTATATAACAGCTGAATTGAGAACCTCTTTCTTTAAGTCTGAATATCCCCTTTTAAAACAAGAAAATGTCGTAGTCATTGTACATAAAAAAAAACGTTTATAATAAATCTCAAAATACTTTAATAGAAGTAATAACCATAATTTTAGAATAAAATAGCCGTTTGCACTATAAACAGATATGCAGACATTTATTCTTATAATAATAACATACCTAAAACTTAGATATTATGATTATGACCGTGGTATGCAAAATATCAAGTCATAGGTCATAACGGAAGCTGTAGAGGCATAATATTGTACGGCGAACGCGACTGTACGAACCGTAGTCGCATTCTAGGTATTATGAACACAAAATCTGCAGATAGCGATGAACTGATTCTTGTAGTAAATCTCAATATTGCTTACATCCGAACATAAGTGTGAGATTCTCTTTGTTTATGCGACTAATGTGAGGGCACGAGCTGACACCCCATTTAATATTCAGTTATTACTGTCACCCCTAAAGGGCATTGCGAATCTTCCCCTACCAAAACACGAGAAGACCCAAGTCACATCACGTTTGTCCGTCATTCTGAGACGGGGATGTTACATCTCATGCGCTGATAATTTCAACAGATAATATATAAATAATATTAACATGCATAATTTCATGGTATATTTTATCCCCGTATCCCACGGGAACTAGTATTAAATAAATAATAGATAACTTTTACTGTAAGTATCGATAAGAATTTCATATTTAAAAGTGTTGAACTTACCTTCTGTATGTTCTAATCTTTGTACAATGCTCTACGCTTTACATTTACTCTGCAATGATATTATCATTTTCCAGAAACACGGCAATTTGATACATCACACTTTGCAGATGCAAGCTCGATATGCACATTATCATTGTTGTACAATGTAAACGTGCTAACAGCCAGTCTCTTTGCAAGGTTGTATCACTCTTTTGGATTTTTACTACTCCTATATTAACTTTGGTCCGGACTTGTTGACGTCACGGGTAAAAGCGTCCTTGCCTTCGAATTTATTATGGATGGATTTGTTTTACTGGAAAAAGTTTTATACAGTCTATCGCATGAGTAGTCAAAGAGAAGTCACACCTTTTGTTAATCCTCGACGAAAACGTAGGCTTGAGTTGGGTGGTTCCTCTACTAAAGTATGAGAAAACCTAAATAGCCTCGCCTTGCAATTATCACTCTGAGACGGAAATGCGTGTTATTACGCCGGTACTCCCACCCTCCCACCTGGATCCCTGGGTTCATTCATTTATTCACTATAGGACACAATGGACACTTAGTTTAGTTAATATAACAGTTTTTGTAGCAGCTGTACATAAGCCTTGTCAAATATGAGAAAATATCTCTTCATTTAAATATAATCAAATTGTATCTAAATAAGTAATTGTTGACTTACAATAAAATAATTTAATAAATAATTTGCGAAATAGAAATAATGTCGAAGTTTATAAAAAATAATAATAACAATTGATCTGGCTGTAGAGAGGCCTTGTCATGATTACCGGGAAAAAGCTTCAGACAGGTTCATCAGACTTGATTCAACTTGTTTGATTTCTTTTGAGAATCATGTCCATTTGTTTTGCGCTCTCGCCTCGATTAACTAATTAATCATCATTAGCTAATCGATAGTTCTTCTCTCCACAAGAGATAGCACCATAGATTTAAAATGCTGACTCAGGGCACTCTGCTCTGCACTTCAAATATATACCTACTCCGTGCGACCACACTTCTGTGCTGATTAAATCAGCGATTAAAGAATCAAAGTGATTCTACAATAAAACCGCAAAAATAAAAGAAGCAGTGATGTGGGTACTCGTATTGCTGTGTTCCGGTGGCACCGGTGAAATTACAGGTGCATGAGACGTAACATCCCCGTATCGGGTGATGGGCGCAACGAGGCGGTCTGGGTCGGAGGACCTAGGTTGTATTGCTGTATAGTAGCAGCGCTTTGTGAGATCATTTGCAGGTTATTGCGGTGATGCGAGTGATTAGGCATATTATTTGAATATTTTTACAGAGTTATCCTTCTGTACCTGGTGCTATTTTTATTCTGTGTTAGAGTTAAGTATGTATGAACCGAGGCCGATACATGTTAATTAAATCTATGTTGATGACGTTCCACCTATAAGGCTACTCGTTATGGTATTGTTTCTCAAGGCAATAATATAATTAGTAGCTTAATTAAGCATGGTTGTGAATGATTAGGAGTATTTCCAGTTTCAAACAATGGTCGTTTTAAAAGTTTGGTTTATAGTAAGTAGTTGAAATTCGTCCTTATAATATATATTAGCATCCATATTTTTTTCCCAAAAACTCTTTTTTTGGGTGGAAATAGATACTATTCTTTATTTATTAAAAAATCTTGAACTATCTAAAACATTTTGTTATAATATCTGATACATTAAATTACAATAGAGACTGTAAAACATTGGGGCACGTCTACTAGAATAAGTATGCTTCATTTACTAAAACAACATTCAAAATACCGGTACAGAAAATAATATCTCAATATTTATTTTTTGTTTGGGGCTGGCGCTTTGTGAAGCGTCCACGAGTATTTGTTTATTTGTGTTATTTAGTATCGTGTTGAATATGTTGCTTACGGCATGTGCTGAGAATTTATTGCCAAAGATTACATACTCAAGAATGTCTATACGTATGAAAAAATTGAGATAACTTACATGGAATGTGGTACAAAGATAGAAGTTAAAATATGTCACTTGATTAGATAGATTTAAAGACCTACTATCTAACAAAAAAAACCGTAGTACACAGCCAAGTTTGGGTGGACATTTGATATAGTTGTGCAAATATTTGTCTTGTGTGGATATCAAACTAGCAAGCCGCGTACATTTGGTTGCTCGAAGCACTAATCAAACTTAGCAATACTATACACCTATATAATATGTGCAAACTTATCGTATTTTCAACCGACTTTTATATATTATAGAAATCCAGGACCCGTCATTTATCAAACGATTTGGAAAATTGTTATTTTACTTGAAAGGATATTTTTTGAAATTGGTCCCATAGAAACTTTGTCAAAATAGATTCCATAGTTTAGTTTATGAATCAAAATAACTGGAAAAAATATGTCCTTCACGTCAACGTAATTGCGTATTATGCTTTCTGGTGACTTTTTCTTCGCCCATTGTAAACCTATTTGGATGTTTCTGTTTTTAAATAGGTATACTTAAAGGCAAAAAATAAGACATGATAGTATTAAAGTAGGATTTTTAGTTTTTTTTTTTATATCGGTCACTTGTATTCAAAACACTAAACAGTAAAATGGCTACAACTGAACAGTTTCTGCAACGCAGTTATTCATGTCCACGCCACAAAAATTTCAAGTTTGTAATCTTACTTCCTTGTGATAAGGATGAAAATGCTTCAAATGGAATAAAAAAGAGCCTCAACTTATTAACGTTACGTTAATCGACGCAAAAAAACTATTCAAATCGAGTCACGTCTGGTCCATGACCGCTTACTTAACTATACTTAGCGATTTGCGGATAATGGTTTTGTTTTTAACATACATTCTCGGAACCTTTTTTTATGTGAATTAGTGACGGAACGAGCTGAGGGCCCACCTGGTAAGTGGCGACCCCCGCCCATGACAACAATAATGCGACTCAGTATAAGATCAAATCTTACACTGAGTCGTATTCGTCCTGCTGCGTCCATCACCGAAGAAGGGGATGATACGTCTCATGCGCATGTGATTTGACCGGCACCCACACCCTTCCACCGGAACGCAGTAATGCGAGCACTACTGCTTGGCGACAGATTTCTCGTGTGGTGGCAGTACCTTGGACGTTCTACTGCTACTATTATTCAAATACTCAATTCAATATGAACCAGCAATAGAAGATTGCGGGAGACGAAAAGTATGAATATATATAGAGGGGAACGTCTTAACATCACAAGAAATACATCTATAAGGCAATGGCAAACTTAACGTTATTTAGCATTTTATTCCAGCTATCCTTTGGTTCTGAAGTGGATGATAGTGTTTACAGAAAATAAGAATTAAAAAGTTCTAGGCATAAATAAACTAAAATAAGAACATAAAGCTTGTTCTCGGGTTTGTCTTTTGTTTCTGTGAGTGTTCAAGCGTTTAATATTGTTTTATTAACACTTTAGCGTATAACAAGTCTGAGTTATAGTAAAATAAACCGATCATATGTAGCCAACATTACTTACAAATGCTTTCCCCGAATCAATAAGCGATCTACTGGCATACACATCTATAACTCTACATAATGTCCCGTCGTCCCGTTATTCACGCCCAGCGTAAAGTACTCTTATATTTAATCTGTACACGAGCATTTACTCTCAACGCGTGAAATATCATCTCAGATTTTTGTAGAGGTTGTCAATTCGATTGTATTTTTTTCTGTCTGTTACCTCAGGTCTCCTTAATTTGGATTTTTTATTATTATATTTGAAAATATGTATATATAGTTTTTCAAATTGATCCCATGCAAATTTCATCAAAATCGGGTCAATAGTTTTGTTTTTAAATCAAAATAACTGGAAAAAATATGTCGCCAGCCAAGTAAAGGAAATTGCGTATTATGCTTTACTATGACTTTTTTCTTCGCCCATTGTAGACAAATTACGATATTTCTTTACTTTGTCTAAATAATTTCATTTTTTGAGGTTCTTACCCTATCCGACCCTATAGGGACGATAGGAAGTATACCTAGGTGAAAGATTGGCCACAGCCCAATGAAAACACATACCACTTAAAAATAAAAAAACGCGGCGATACTGACGCTGTCGCCAACCTAACGGTGTTCGAGATACACAAGTGACAAGCGAGTTGGGAATACGGCCCGGTCAAGACAGGTTCTACCTTTATTCCTAGGAAGTGACTGTAGACCTTGAATTAGATAAGATTGATAGTGATTATGCATGCTAGTTTTCTATCCAATTATAACTGTTCAGAATTCTTGGCTTTGATTATACGGATTAGGTTGTACGTGCTTGAAGTGACACCGTATTCTGACCAAATTGTAAAAAGTATTAGAACTTGTGCAAAGTTCGCCTGGAGAAGTACTGCCTCCAGTGGTGGAAAGTCGAGTGAAAGGGTGTGGGTCCCGGTAAATTGATTACCGGCCGGGGCACACTTTGTGTCGTGAGCATGAAGTTTGTTCTCGGGTTTGGGTGTTTGTCTTGTGTTTCTGTGTTTTTCCATGCCATTTGCAACACGAAATCCTTTTTTTTAAACGACAAAACTCATACCCCTGGGTATGAGTTTTGTCGTTTAAAAAAAAGCCATTATATTTTCTTGACTGAATTTTAATTCATCTCGCCTTAAAACATAAATAAATCATTATTCTAGATGTGTTTAATAAGTAGTTTCACAACTACAATTATTTGCATGATTAGAAACTTACACTGCCGAGAAAATTACTGGCCAAAATAATTGTATGAATAAATCGAACAACCCCCGCTAGGAATTTAATTCATGGTTGTACACTCGACATCATAAGTAGGTGATTATGAAACAAAAATGCATTTAAACTTACTTGACAACAAATACGGTACTCAAACCTATAATAATAATAATAATAATCATTTTATTGACACGAAACATACATATCAACATTAACACACTTAAATTTTAATGTAACAATATGCAATAATGGTAATTATTTAAATAATATAATTTAAGTGGTCACGTTTGATTGCTAGCCCCCACACTAGGATTCCCTGTGTTGTGGGCTGCTAGCCTCTTCCTTGTTTAACATTAAATTACAATATGCATTAAATAATTATATATATATATTAATACCAAAATCTTAAATGCGCCCTGCCCAGGCCCATTCATAAATAAGGAACTACACAAAAGTGCAACAAAGATAGGCACTTATAGTATGTGTTGCTAACAAATATGATAAAAATTCGTGGTTTTTGTGAATGTAGGTAGGTACAAGAAACAATTGTGAGAGGATAGAAACACTACCCACAGCAACAACAGAGCCAACAGTTTGCAACACATACAAAAGTACCTATGTAGTGGGGCACTTGGGCAGTTATAGGAACTGTGAAGTTTGCAAACAATACATAATAATATAATATTATACTAATTAACATTATATCATAATAATATTATAATATAGCATTATAATGCAAATGTAATAAAGTTTTTAAACTATAATGTTTCTTAAAAATAATAATAATAATGTTAATAGTAACTTGCTACTTTTGAAGCTACGGAATACGTTACTTGCGACTAGGATAGCTAAATATTTTTAACGTTACTTGGTTACAAGTAGGTACCAAACATAGCAAACTTCCAGTCCCACAAATTGTTTTAGCGAATATGAAATAACAGTTGTTTTTTTTTTTTTTTAACAAAATATTGCGAATATAAGATAACAAATAATAATACAACAAAACGGAGTATAGACTGTAGATTACTTAATATTAGAAATAGGCGTGTAAATGGTTTATACATTAAATTCAATATTCTTAATTCCAAAAGTTTTTAGATTCAGATTATTATAATATGTTGTGAAAATGGGTATGCATTTAGTTCATGATATAAGATTATGGTTCGTACATAATTCCTTTACAGTAAGTTACATTGAGTCTGTAAATAATTATGTATCAATGTCGCTGGCAATAAATATATTTTATTCTTAAAAAAATGTATGGGTACATGATACAATAATTATGTAATATTTACTGATATATTTATTGCCGACATAGATACATAATTTTTTTACCTTAAAATTTCCTATTAATGGCCGATATATGTAATTAACAATAGGGGGTATTAAATATTATTAATTTAAGTAAGTATAATTCACGGCAAAACGATATAGGTCAAGACTTTTAATAAAATATAACGTATATATTCGTCAAGAAAATATGATTGTTATTGTAGAGAAAAACAAAAGCCACAAAAAATATATATTGTATGTAGCAATTTACAGTTAATATTTAGTATTAAGCTAATTTTATTGTTGAATTTACTCATGTTTCACAGGTCTATTGAGTAATATTTTTATACCGGGTAATATTTTTTACTCTGTGGTATAGTGGCCCTAATAACACAACATCATTATATTTTGCTGATTGTACGATCAAAAACAGTTATTACAGAGGTATTCTCGTAATCATGACACTTGTGAAGAAATGTTTAGAATTGTTTGTGCGTGCCACAACCTTGGACCAGTTTCAATGGCTACTTACATGAAAACCGTAACTTATTATAAATATAGGTAATTTAGAATATTGTGAACGTTATTAGAATAACCAGAGAGAATAATGATTAATGCAGCTAGTAAATATGACGTGAAAAATTGTTAATACTTTGCGATAGTAAACGTAGTCTGTAGGGTATTCGATCCCTCTGGGTGGTATCAAAGAAGCAACTATGGTGGTACCAAACTAGCAGTACTGCCTCCACGCCTGGTAATCTGCGCCAAGCAGATACACTCGTATTGCTTTGATCAGGTGGAAGGGTGTGGGCACCGGTGAAATTACTGGCGCAAATTTTGGGTTGCTCCTTTCGCATCATCCAGGGAACATGTGTCTGACGATTCTGCAGGTACTCAGGTACGCGAGCAACATGGAAATTGTGTGTAATCAGTGTCTTTATCGCAAGTATTTTAATTAGTTTCGTAATCCATTAGCCATTATAGTACAATGAACCCTAAAATTTTTAATGCAGTTCAAACGAGCAGCGTCTGGTGTGTTCCGGCTTAATCTTATCTCAGGTCAACGACCCGATGATAAGGTATAAGGAGGTTTTGCTTGAATACCTCTGCAGCCCACAGACGATAAATTCAAATCGTAGATGTTTACATTTCACTTCTTTGCCGCTCTAATAAGAAAATAAAATACATTATTCAAGGTAAAGAAAAACATTGTTATCGTGATTAAAGTAATTACACTCTTACTTATCGAGAGTAGGGCTGTTTCTCTACATTAAACAAAGGGAAATAATATATATTGACAGATGTCTATCTACGCCATGCAATGACTTCTAGATATTCCGAAAAAGTTTTCCACCAAACTTTGGAAATTAATAATTTCAAAGCGCCTTCCACACGAAGTATGGAACAAAAACGTACAGGAACAGAGAAATAATTTTACACGTATCACACAAATGTTTGTTTTTTTTTTTGAACCAGTTATTGGCTACTAGACTGGTCTCATAGCTCAGTTGGTGGTCTGCCTTTTGCGCATTAAGTCGTGGCTTCGAGTCCCATCCTGGACAAGCATTTGTGTTATGTGCTAACACAAATATTTGTTCTGTGTCTGGGTGTTATTATGTATTATATGTATGTATTTACAAAAAAAAATTACTATATATATTCTATCAGTTAATTAGTTATCTAGTTCCCATGCTATTATGCTTAGTTTGGGGCTAGATGGCGCTGTGTAAAATATCTCAATTAATATTAATTTTATTATAATTAATGCTTTCTTATTTGTTTCAGATCAAAAACAAACAACTACTAACAGGTAAGAATGCTTTCTACAATCTAGCCGAGTGAGTTTGTGAAGGAAATGACGTCATAATGACTTCCGCTACCGGATATTAGATCATTTGGCACCTATTGAATGTTGGTTGTGTCTATCCTTACATAGCAATAAAACAAAGTCGCTCCCGCTGTTTGTACGGTCAGATCTTTTAAACTACATGACGGGGGGTACAGTTTTCAAGGCACCGGAAGGCCTTCGACGTGCTTAACGACTAGTATAGCCGGGACCGACATTTTAACGTGACTTCCGAAACACGGAAGCGTTCAGTTCAAATATCACAGTCACCCATCCAACTTCTTACCGGGCCGAGAGTTGCTTTACTTAGATGATATGTGAAGAACAGTTGAGCAAGCTACGCCACGAGCGACTAATAGTGGCAATATTGAAATCAATTTATTCGATTTCTAATCAGTCAATTATTCTTTGTACTCTGCGTTAGGCTAAATATGTCACATCACACCACAAGTGATAAGAGTACCATTAACCCAATAAGTTGCCAGTTTTCGCCATAAAACCGCACGCGTCTCACGCTTAAATGCGCATAAAACAATGAGACCTTTTTGCGCAGATGGTAAAAGTTTCAATTTCTGACATTCATTGCGGGAGCGAAAAACTACACAAGAGAGTGTGAATCGCGTGTTTTGCGCATTCAAAATTATCGTTATGGATAATGGCCATGAATTATTGATTAATTGGTTTAAGTTACTAATTACCGGGATTAGTAAATTGGGCAGTGTAAAAACAAGGAATTAACTGCTAACTGCGCATTGTTTTAGTTTTTTCTTCTACTAGAGTATTTTAGTTGCCTGCGAGCATATTGCGTACCAGTATGATTTGAAATTTCACCTTATTGTAAATACTTAATTTTGCACCTGAATTACCATGCGACACAGAAACTCAAGACAAACCGATCCAAGACCCGAGAACAAACTTCATGCTCACCACATAGTGTGCTTCTCACATCGATAGCAAGACTACTACCAACTAAGCCGTGAAAACTGAATAGTAATAATTCAATAATCCTGTTACATTTATGCAAATTTAAATAAAATTGTGTCGCATTTTAGATGCTCACGGCTAGACCACACCTGACAAAGAATCAGGTTATACTCACAATATATCATGAATGCCTCCCGTCCGTGTGGCCTGAGCATAATGGAGCATTGTTCTGTGGGCACGCCTTTAGCGTGTTCGTTACATGTGTAAATCACGACTGATACAATTATTTGAAAAGAAATTGAATGTTTTTTTTAACCAGTAAAATGTTTCTTAGAAGTTATACTGACTGTGGCTGAGCTCATAGCTTAGTTGGTGGTAGCTCTGCCTTCTGCGCTGTAGGTCTTTGGTTCAATTCCCACCCATCACACGCAACTTTGTGACAGACATAGATGTTTGCAAACTTGTATAAATAATTATTCATAAACATTTTACACAGCGCATAGATTCTACTACGGGTACTAGATGTAAGAATACTTATGTTACCGGGTGGGAATCAAACCCCCGGCCTGCAGCGCAGAAGGCAGAGCTGTGAGGCCAGTTAAAATGATCGAAGTCGGATTATTCGATTTTTAATCAGTCACATGTTTTCAAAAGCGTGTTAATTTTATTTCATTGATTTTTAGTATCTACACAATTGGGCGGGCCGCGGCAAAACCATTTTTAAATTGAGGCGCAGAAATTTTCACATATGAAAACCGACATTACTTTGAGACACCCTCAGTAGTATGAGAATGTCGACAGTACGCACCATTGGCATCAAACACATCCTGGTGCGCATCGCTTATAAAAAGAATCGCAAGCTCGCGACCTCCCGACACCGTTACTATACCGTTACCGTCACAGTTACACTGACGTAACTCTGACACAACCTTGCCTTAATTGCCCGCCTATCTGCTATTTGAACCTATGTTTACTTGGTCAGCTAGAGCATGTAGGAAATGGGCACAGGCAACTACTTAACACTCGCTCCGCCATTTATCGCAACTATAATATCGCTTGATTTTGATTTTGCTATTTTGTTAGTCTTACAGGTAGGTATATAATCTTTTTAATATTTTTTTTTAATTTTTATTGATACATGAATAAAACCCTGAAGATATCACCGATTGTATTTCTTAGGTAGATATATGCATCAGCCATAAAACCATATTTTGTTAAATTATAAGCACGCTACGGCCTGTGGTTTAAAACACATTATTACAACCAATCCAAACTATTCTGCAATTTTTTCTTAAAAAAAAAAAAAAAAGTATTTCATAGAATTAAAATAATAAATTGTCTGCTTTCTTATCTTCAAATTCATTTATTATTTATTTAATCATTATTCATCAAATTATTTTAATAATAATAATTATGTTAATAGTTTTACATAAGCAAATCTGGAACTGATTTGTTTACATTGTCGTGGAGGAGGGTGTTATCTGCGACACAGTGTTACACTTTATCAGATACTCGTTCCCATTTATGTACTATATTATACAACGGTTTTAGATCCATATAAATTAATTGTTATTATTAAAAGTAGGACAGATAGACAGACGAATATTATATAGGCTTATTGCCTAATTTTGCAATTTAGAATGAGTTACTTTTTTTCTTTGTTAAAATTGTATCCATCCAAAGGTTGCCTGGAAGAGATCGCTCTTAGCGATAAGGCCGCCCATTGTGCCACCAATTTTATGTTCTTTTTTTATTTGTTTCTCTGTACAATTTCTGGTGTAAACAATAAAGAGTTTATCTATCTATCTATCTACTTTTTCCAGTTTGCATATTTATATTAATACTTTCAACTTGACATGAAGTGATTTTGTAAATTACCGGCTATGGTAACAAGCATTCTTGCTTTTATTTCAATTGTGTCCATTCACATAGTTACAGTAATGCCTATGAAGAAACTATTTGTACATAACAACCGTAATTATCTTAGTAAATGTTGCAAAGCAACGAAATTTGAGTCGTATTTAATTAAAGAAACTGAGTCTTGAGTTTGTCTTTTAAATTTGTGACCTACTATTCTAATATAGTCGTATTAGTTTTCTTGGATAAGAAACTCTAACTCTGCAGGAATTGCCAGCTCTGAAATTTTGCTTGTACAATGAGCAAGATCTCTTCGATAAGAAACTCTTTTACTGTGTTGGAATTGCCAGCTCTGAAATGTTGCTTGTACAATAAGCTAGATCTCTTGCATAAGAAACTCTTTTACTGTGTTGGAATTACCAGCTCTGAAATGTTGCTTGTACAATGAGCTAGATCTCTTGCATAAGAAACTCTTTTACTGTGTTGGAATTGCCAGCTCTGAAATTTTGTTTGTACAATGAGGTAGATCCCTTGGATAAGAAACTTTTTTACTGTGTTAGAATTGCCAGCTCTGAAATTTTGCTTGTACAATGAGGTAGATCCCTTGGATAAGAAACTCTTTTACTGTGTTGGAATTGCCAGCTCTAAAATTTTGCTTGTACAATGAGGTAGATCCCTTGGATAAGAAACTCTTTTACTGTGTTGGAATTGCCAGCTCTGAAATTTTGCTTGTACAATGACTTTCCATCGACAATGACAAGTACAAAAACATGTTACACAACACAATGAGCCCTATCGTTGTACAATTAGTGAACAATCGCCAAAACTATTCGATTACTTTCACCCAGTTATCGACGCCTGTTGACCGCCGTGACGAACTGATAGCGATCATGAAATGATCGGACCCATTCAGATAATGATCTGAGTAATCCAATCGATCTAAAATAATAACCGAGTCAATCAGTTACTAAATCATTGTAACATAATTAACTATCAAATTATAAGAATTTACAGACGATTGGCATTTGAACTCAGCGCTTGAACTCAGGGCTCCGGAGGGCATGTTAAGATGTCGGTGCCGGCTATTCTAGTTGATACACCATGTCGGCCCTCAGGCGGCTTGGAAGATCCGATATTAGAGTTGGCCACTTACAAGGAAAGGAGACAATTTAGTTAGTTACCCTGTTCCGTATGACCGACATTGTGGGTTAAAAATACAACCAATTGGAACTGTGCATCAGCAAGATGGTGGCATGGTAGACCACGAAAAATATGACGGAATGAACTACAGGTCTACAACAGAGATTTCCCTGCAAGAGCTCAAAACACCCTAATTTTTGCTCGGTATCCTAAACCTATATTATTTTTCCAAAATAAACGTATCTTCAGTTACTTAATATGAACTTATAATATCGGCCAGTGATTGACAGACAGGCGGATTTTTTTTTGTAATAAGTACTTTCAAATTTATTTAATTAAAAGCTATTATTTTGACATTATAAACATATAAGAATCACCCAAATCATCCACAATTGGCGAGCCAAATTGAGAGCCATTTCCTTTTTGCAAGTCGGTTAAAAAGGAAGGCTGATTGGGGCCATCACATTACTTCGATGTAAAAACCTTGTCTACATGACTTAATGTATTATTAACACTAGGTAGGTCTTTTAATGAGCAGATAATCAATGGGTGGTCTGTTCACGGTATTGTTCTGTCTGACCCATAGACGGCTAACGGATACTGGTGCAATTAAAGGTATTCTACGTACATACATATACACCATAATCTTTTTGAATATGCAACTTTTAATGAATTTACAGAATTCTAATTGGCATAATACCTGAGGTGATAAACTGTCAACAAAACCAACTCAAATGTAATCGATTTAAAATTAAATTTTTACTTATCCTGCTTTAAAGGGTGACGTTGGGATGAAACGCAAAATATGGTACAGTATTGCGATTGTAAAAAATTAACGTATACACGCTCATTTGTTTACGCTCTAGGATCTCACAAGTGATATGGACAAACTTATAAATCAAAGACAAAACTTAACGCTTATCACTAATTCATGTTAGACAAAACAAAACAAAACTTAACGCTTATCACTGTTATTCGCTGATAATGAAACTTTCTGTATGTGAAATATTTTTTTTAATCGGTTAAGTTGTTTTTAAATTTATCCATTACAAACAAAAACATAGAAAATATCTAATCTTATACCATTAAAATATTATATATTAATATACAATAAATAAATAATAAATATTCTTCGATATCGCACATCGCCATCTGGCCTAGATCACTGATATAATACATATAATTTTTTTTATACACATTAAATACCTAGACAGAACAAGCACCTACGTTCGTCACATAAATGCTTCTCCTAAGTGGGAATCGAACCGACTACCTACAGCGCAAAAGTCAGAGCTACTACCAACATAACTGTGAAGCCAGTCAAAAGTATTTCCATACTGCATAGATACTATAGACATGGTTTGCTCAAGTGTGTAATTTTTTGTAGTTGTAATTACGCCTTGTTGTATAGGCTCGTCTTCCTTGCATCTAATTACAGTTATGACATAAAGTGACAAAACAATAATTATAAGTTACGTGTTGTCTTGAAACGGTTGCATTTGATTTGCATACTAATAGTGCCGTGACTTTGCATTAAATTATTTGCCTATGCTGTAAATACACGGCAGCATAGCATTTATGCATGTTAATTTTGTTGATGATATGAACTTTACACGACTTTATGTACAGATTCCATTCTTCTTCCTAATCACTTATTACAAATGTGCAACATTCCGCTAGTATTTTAGTTTCGTTTTTTTTACACACTTGTAAGCGACTTGTAAACACACTTTTGTAAGCGATTAGGAAGAAATGTGGGGTGAATCCTCGTGGTTTGGATTATAGATAGTGGAAGAGCCTGAGTAGCCTCACCCTGTGGATTACACTATCGTGTGATTGTAGACGTGACAGAAGTAGATGAGCTTACTACGTCACATCTACGTTTACACCATATGTTTTCGCGCGAATAACTAAGCTATACTAAAATAATTGCAACACACACCACACGTTCCGGCAGGGAATTGTAGATTTATCCCAGTTTGTTATGTGTGTTTGTGTGAGTGCGCGGGTGTGTGCGTGAGTGCATGAGTGATTCTGTCTCCCTCTATCTTTGTCGCATGTATGTAACTATTACATTGTCTACAAGCTCCCGTGGCGCATCTATCGTAGGCCTGTTTGGGATAAAATAAAATAATAAACAAGTGGCAGATTTAAAATAAAAAGAAAACTTCAATTCTTTAATTGCTTTTTTCTCGCCCTTAAGGGGTTACAGCCCACCATTTTATTATATATCACACACAGCGTGGTTTTGGAGTAAATAAAAATATAATACACAATTTTCAGATTTTTATTGATTTTTCAAAAACCGCTCGACCGTTTGCTATAAAATTTACATGTGGTCCCATATAAATCCCCCCCTCTAAAGTATGACTACCAAACAAAAAATAAACATCAAAATTGATTCATAACTGTACAAAACATACAGTATTCGATTGCATGTTTTTTTGTATGAGAACCTCTTCCTTTGTTGAAGTCAGTTAAAAATAGCTTTGATATTTATGAATACGAGAGATAAGTAGATCATGTTTTGATCAGAACCAGATCATCACTTACTTTCCAAACTTTTGTTCCATGATTAACATAATGTTTTTTTTTTAAATTCAGGTTAGTTCGACATTACTTTTTTTATAATTATTACTAGCTATAACGGCACGAGTCGTGTTTCGAATGTTAACAGTCCTAACGGGCGTATAGTGTTTGCAAAATCTTCGGCATTATCTTTCGTCAAATTTGCTGCATCTACTGTTTTACTACTGTTATCTACTGCATCTAAAACAGTTGGTATCCAGACGAGATCGTACTAACTACTGTTTTATCTATAACAGTAGGTTTCACCTGGTGTAGTAAGCGTGGTTGGGGATCATGTTGTTCGTATCCGTAGGTTAATACCTTCAGAATCCCTACACGGACCCCCTGTGTGGTACTAAAGTAGCAGTAGAACTTCTTCCAAGTTTATTCAGATTAAAACTGCCACCACATCTGGTAATCTGCCGCCAAGTGGCGCATTCGCTTGGCTGTGTTCTGATGGAAGGGTTTGGGTGCCAAGGGAACTGGAAAGTGAAGAGCGCAACGGAATGCGATTTAGGTCTTTTAGTTTAACCACTTAACATCAGGTTCAGCTAGTACCATAAAAAGACAGCAAAAAAAAGACTTGTTGACCCAACATCTTGTAAGAATAAAAAATAAGTTTACTTCCCTAACTAACATCAAATACAACTGCAAAGTATGAACAGAAGGTAACTCTGTCTTAAAATGCCCAGAACTGAAGTTACGAGGGCAAAAGATATGATTATAGTCTAATTGACATAGCTTTTAGGTTAAATCAAATCATTTGCAAATTTAAACAATATTACCGCGTCATATGTTAATTAAATTAAATTCGTTATCGAATACCGTAAGAGCTACTTAACTAAACGGTTTGATCAAGATATAATAAATCTATAAATATTCATGAATATTTTTCACATCGCCATCTTCTATATGCTATAGCGAGTCTTAGGTTACAATTTGCCTTGTATTTCTGTGTTTGTCCATGCGACACAGTGAATCTTAATGGATGGATACGACAGATCTTAATAAGACAGATTAAAAAAAACGCTTAAACATACCCCTAATGTTTGAGCGTTTTTTTCCTGCCTCCAAGCTAAGCAGATCTTATACGACGGGAAACAGATTACTGACAAAACAATTATGTTACTTTAAATATTTGTAAATATATACTACATACATATTAATACCCAGATACAAAACCAATATCTTTATTCGTCACACAAAATGCTAGTTCTGCTTAAAAATCAAACTCACGACCTGCTGCAGCTATATAATGTCCCTCTGAGACCAGTAAAATAGTCTTGAATTGGTTCGGTTTCGGCTTTATTTTCGGTTATCGCCTACACTATCAATTCTTCGCCAGCCGATAGCCTGAGGTAGTGATTTTGGTAACATAAAGAAGTAAGTATGTACATGGCTATTAATAACAGGCCGTAATGATGTGCATGACAAAAAACTATGAGAAAATGAGAGCTCAATTTGGTTTATTTTACCGTTGCTTCACGCTGTTTTACATCAGAGCAAAAGGTAAGAAACGATTGGGGCACGCGATGTGGTTTGGTAACTGAATATGAGAAGTGAGTGACTCTTCCAAGGAGCGTAAGATACGTATTAGATTTCTGTTCAGTTGCATACACCCAAACTTTTCCAAACGATATTTCAGATCTAAAGATCTGTGTCAGAATTACATGAATCTCACGTCAGAATTTACATGAATACCCGCTTCTAGGCATAAACAATCAAAAATATAACGTTTAAAATCAGATGTCCATGCCATCCGCGACACAGGGAATCCTAGTGCATGAGTGTGTTAAAGTGTGTTATGAGTGTGTTAAAGTTGTTTTATTTAGATAACTACTAACACTTTGTTTGACTCGCTTGTCCCCCCTGTCTCCCCATGGAAGGGTCGAAAAGGGAAAACAAGCGGTAAACTTAATAATTAGAGCGCATGATTTTGTAGTTACGTATTTATTTAAAGAAACTGACGTAAATGGAAATAAAGTATTTTGACTTTGCCTTAAATTTCGAGTATTATATAGTATTATAATGATATGCAATAAATTGATAACAAAAAAACTACTAAATCAATAAAGAGTAGTTAAAAATTATCCAATTATTATAACATTATCGCTATAGCTTTAAAACCTGTCCTTAATTGCCGTAATATAAATTTCGGTTAAAAAGTCATACTATAAAAAAATATGAGGCAATTGCAATTATAATTTGCTCCTATTTTACATCTTCAATATAAATTATAGTTAGCTAATTCTATTTTCGCAACTATTCAGAAGTATGAGACAGATGTTGCTAAGTCTAACGAGATACTCTTTCCAAACTATACATTTAAAAGCTGTGACCTACAATCCTGTTGATACACATGAATACATTTACGGGATTTCAAAAATTTTTCTTCACTCTTATGCGCTCATTTTGATTATATAAGCTTATTCTCATATACAGCCTTGCACAGCATTTTCATAATAGTCTACTTCATCAATGTTAAGAAACAGTATCTCTTAAACATTATGTATGTATTAATACAGAGAAACACTTAATTATTAGTTATGTAATGTAATATAATATTATATAAAAACGTAAACCTTGACCAGGTTTCATATAATAATCGTGGTGATTGAATTAATTTATGCTATGTTAGTATATTATATTTATTATGTGACAACCACCGGTCATCAAAAATTGGCCTTGAGATACAATTGAATAATAGCTTCCGAAAACATTTAGAAGATTAGATAAGTATAGTTTCGAATAATGCAAACTATGGTCAACAAATAAAATTACAAAAGTTTAGATGATATATACAGATTTTTTTACTCCATATAATACACAAAGATTAATATTTCCACCAGTGAGCACCAAGGGCTATGTTATTGTTTCAATTATTTAAAATTAACGTTAATTTTAGCTGTAACTATAACCACCACCATGAAATTTACAATCCACCGTGTCATCATGATATAAAACGTTACAGTTAAAGATAAAAGGGTGACCAGTGATAAGACTAAATATTAACCCCAAAACTATACAGGGAAATTCTGGTTCTTGTTTTAAAAATACCAATTTTTAGTATCACAATTTAGATATACTTTATAGGTAAGTAGTTTATATTGTAGGTAACACGCAGACCATAATTAACCTTAACCGCCTGAAATTGAGCGGTTAATGTTAACGTTATTTGTGACGCCATTTTAACTATCGCTAAAATGGTGCAACCCTCAACTCTTAACCGGAGATTTGACAGTCGGTAAGCTTTTGTTATCGTTATAGTAACTTGTGCAACTCACTCTTACTAAAAGTTGGTATCCCTCCAATAAGGTTGCAACCCTATTGAGATTTTTATAATGTATATACACAAAATATATCTTATGTCTGCGAATAAATGCTTAAATTCATATCTTATTTCTCGAAGGTATATATATTAGGTAGTGCCATAATGGGCTACTTAACCCTACTTCTTATTGAATTCTTAATAATTACTTGCAAACTTTTTTTTTTATAAATATGTACCAACGAGATCATGCGTTCTTTGCTGCGCCGCGGTGTCACCCCCGTTATTACCCACGGTTATCATTCTACGGGAACTGTACATTGTTCCGGAATAAAAGTAACCTATGTGCTATTCCAGACTATAATCTATCTCTGTGCCAAATTTCGTCCAGATCCGTTCAGCTGGCGTGATTGAGTAACAAACATTCATGCATCAATCCAAACTTTCGCATTTATAATAAATAGTAACAAGATTAAACCGTTGAAGTTCAACGATATCTCAGAATATCTTAACTGCAAATAAGGTAGTTCCTTATTTGTGTTTATAAATTCACGTTTGAATGAAAGAGAAAGTAGAAAGGTATTTGGGTATATGTGAAAATGTCACAAGATAACGTAATATTTGTGGCGGTGCGGCCGCGTAAAATGTTTGTTTTGTCTCGCCTCCACCACAGGTTTGAGAAACAGATCACTCAATTCGTTCGTTACTTTTTTCTTTGTTTGAGGCTAGCTGTTACCCGTTGCTTCGTCCGCGTGGAATCAACATTTTTCTTTTGAGTGGAACCCCGATTTGCTTTTTCCTTTTCTAAAATAAAAGTTACAAAAGTTACTCGACGACATGTGACATCTACCAATCCGGATTGGGCTCCCGTGGTAGATCAGAGCCCATTCACTCTCAATTATCGAGAGTAGGCCGGTGTCCCTGCAGTGGGAACATTAGAGGCTGGTACGGATGTTAACAGACTCATACCCCTGCACTCATACCCTACATAGAATTCTATGTGTCATAGGTGGCATGAACAAACACAGGCAAACTAGAAAACATTACGCTCATTCCGCAAACTATTCCCCGTCGACTCAACTCATCCGGGACTCGCTTTGAAGCTAACCTAACTACGAAGCAAAACTGTGACAAAACAGCTAACATTACCGCAATAATACGAGTGATTCCATAAAATTGCCGAGACTATTGCAAAAGTATAAATGTTACGGTAACGGCTTTTCTTCTTCTTTATCATGTAAACCTGTTATTGAGGTCGTCAGTTTTGGATCTATTGGTATGCACTGAATGTTTTGATGATTCGCTAGCTAACCAAATAAATTTAAGTTCGTAATGTCAAAATAACAGATATAAGAGTGTCTCCAAATAGGAAAGGCACCAAACGGGAAGTAGCCATTTTTACGGAATGCATTTGAAAGTACTTAATACGGTTCAGTTACAAAAAGTATTTTAATTACTTTTATCGTCTGTCTGTTTGTTCCAACTAATCTCCGAAACGGCTAGACCTATTTTAACGGGAGTTTCACTGGAAGGTAGCTGATGTTATTAGGAGTAACTTAGAATATTTTTATTTCAGAAAAAAAAATAGTACTATGTGAGTATTGTATCCGTTATCTACTCGTAGTTCCCATTTTACAAGTTACGCTTATTTTAGGGATATGTAGATGACGCTGTATGGAATCTAATCTTCTATATACAATATATAAAAATTAATTGCTGTTCGTTAGTCTCGCTTAAACATGAAAAGCGCTTGACTGATTTGGTGGATCTTTGTGTTCGTAATTGCCAGGACAAGGTAAAAATTGACGGGAAAAGTCGGAAATTAGGGTAAACTGGAAGTGTATTATTCTATGGGATTTTTGACACTACGTCGTTTGACCGTTAATTGTCAAATTATAAATCAAGACAGAAAAAAATCTGTGTTCAGCTAGTGTTTAATACCATTGATTTATTTGCATTTATAAATTTGGAATGTCTGTTGGAATGCGTGGAACAGTCAAAATGACATACAAATCAGGTAAAATCGCTAAAAATCATTAGCGATTGTTCAAAATTGAATGAAGTGTGACGGATATTTTATTGTAAAGATGTGCCTGAGGAATTCAGGCCAAGTTTCGAATCAATTTTAAAACTGGATTTTGATTTGAATTAGTGAAAATTCTAGGCTGTATAATTTAATAGCATCGAATATTATGCAGGAATGTGAGGAAATATGAATGCTTATTTATTTAACAGGCTCAAAACACGGCCAAGGTGCGTAAAATTTCTTTAGAAAACAATTTTAGCAATTTTTACAACACACTAACTAGTTTTTATTCAAATTGTGTGTTTAGTATTTGCTACATAAATTTGTACAAATTTATGTAGCAAAATTAATCAAAATCTCTTCACAAAAGTATTCAGAGCTGAAGAACCTCGAAACGAAAAGGCTCCACTGATTTATAATAAGAATAAATAGATTTTTTATTTCTATTGTTGCTTAAAAAAAAATGCTTTGAAAATCGGACCATCCCGTTGCGTTAAAATAATTGACTACAAGATCTCAGACAAACAGAGAGTCACAGCCGTCAAACTTGTATCACCAGTTAATATTGAATGATTTAATAATCAAATAAACCGACATTTTCCACTTACCATTAGGCCACTTAGAAGGAGATTTAGAAGCAAGAAACAAATGAAAAAAAAAAAAAAAAACTTTGAAATTGATGATTATTGCGATACTATAATTAATAATTAAAAAACTTAAGTAAATTAAATCTAATTAAAAACGAAACGCCTTAATCCGTACACAATGGTGACGAAATAATTGAAAACGTCCTCCTTTTCTTGATCTCTTATTTGTTGTCTGTTAAAAAGGCTTAACCAAAAAAATACCTTTAATCGATAAAAGATGACTCACTGGACCTTGTAAGATAAAAATACTTGTTGCCATTGTATGGGGCCATACGAAATATGTATCATCGCCGACAAAAGAGCATCATTCTTATTATCTAACATCTATGAATAGGTTTCAAAGCTAGATGCCGTTGAAAGGCAATGCCTGACCTTCAAAAACTCAATACTGAACAGGTGCACAATATAAGTTCTGTGTGTAGGAGGGCACAACAATGTAGCATAAGTCAGTGAATAATTTCATTATGAATTATTGCATTCTGTGCCCAAGGTGGGCACAGAATACATTCCACTTTATTTCTGTCTATATCTTATCTATTTCTAATTGTAAGACTGTTTAACATACTATAATATATAAGACAGCGATACTTTTCCGGTTCTCTCTAATATTAGAATAGAAATAATCCAAGCAGAAGATAGCGTAAGTTCGGTGGAAGTGTGTGGATCGTGGTGAAATCACAGGTACAAGAGACGTTATAATATCTCCGACTTACAAGACGGCCGCAACGTAAAGAATTGTTCTTCGATAACGACCAGCTGTTATTTACGGGTGGCGGTTACCTCTTAACATCAGAAGATGTGTCAAATAGTTTTGCCACTTTAAAAATTATTCCATATAAGAATGTTACATCAAAATTTAAGTGTGAATGTTAATATGTATGTTTTTGTGTGAATAAATGATTATTATTATTATTATTATTATTAATATAAATATAATTCGTATAACTTAGATACAATAATTTTCAAACTGCCGAATATTTACGCATATTATTTCTAAGCGAAATCCGTGAAAGAGTAACCTGTTTCTATAATATATTCGTGATCTATCAAGGTTAGAGTTGATTTATGTTTTTAATATGTTAGTTCTTTTGATTTGAGACAAGATTTGGGTAAGAATGTCAAGAACAAAATGACGATCGTATGTGAAATTCTATGTAAAAAGTAGGTTAGGATTGTGTTAGTTTTGACACGAAATCAATTATGAACTAAGGTTTTTAAAGAAACACTTTCTCAACAATATATATTTATGGCGATACCAAAAAGATGTTATACGGTTTTTATTTTAAAAGTAATGTAATACTTTCATAATATAATTATGAAACTAATTACGTAGAGCATTTTATCCCAAAACAATTCAAAATAACATTATTACCACTTATGTGAGATAATATTATAAAGAATACTATAAATACAGTCTCAAAATAAAATATCGCTTAATTTAATAGGACTATGTTCGGTTAAGACTTCCAAAATGCAGCTCAATGCACCGCTTTCCCTCCTGCAAAGTTGTTACGTTACAGGTTGGTCTGAACTGTAAGGCACGTACGGCACTGAAATGTAATTAACAATAGAGTTCGACAGTTTAAGTCAAAATACTTAAGTTTTGTGGAATTCGTTAAATAATAGTTGAAAAGATTATACTAGATCATGCGTCTTATTACTATGACTCATTCAAGATCTCTAGTGCTCGTTCAAGATGTCTCGTCTTTCCATTAGAGATACTTAGCACTTACTAAATAAATATTACTTATTTTTCTAGAATATTCTTCCGTAAAGGAATTGTTTCCATCAACTATAGGTTTCGATACGAACTTTTTCTCTACACAAGAAATACTCTGGAGAGATAATGCAAGATTTGCCGAGGGAGGCACCTAAAGAAATCGTGTTCTGCAAAGCATAGCGGAGGTGTTTTAAATACTTGTAATCTTATAATCTTAAACCTTCTTTCTCCATAATTAAATAGTGTTCTGTAAAGTAACGCCAACATAAATTATAATATCAGCCAATCGCGCGTCATCGCTTGCGCACGCAACTAAAATCACATCCAATTTTATTTGATTTTTGAGCCAATATTTGTGATTAAATAATGAACAGTACGGACAGCTTGTAGATAATTTGCATATAAATTAAATGCCTCGTTAATTGCTATTGCCCAATGAATTCTATCAACATGCTCTCGGTTTTGTTTCGAGCAATTAAAAAAATAACTCAAGGTTGCAAGTTTGGTAATAGATACGTGAGAGTTTTTTGAGAACACAGAGCGAATTCAGAATTAAACCGCTGGTACGATTTACTATTAGCTGTACCAGCGCAGCGTGTACCGTTTCACCCACGTGTAAGCAATGAAGTAACATATTTATTTACTCTGTAGCCATAACATGCAGGAAAAATAACATAGAACACCTTTTTCACACCTACCAATTTTGATATTTATCTCTGAAACGAGATTTTATTCCACTGCTTTACAGAATATATCGCGCAATTTCTAAAAGAAACAGTTTCACATTTTCTTACAAAATGTAATTCCCTATCCACCCTTACAGGACATATAGCGTGATATTTTATAGCCTAAGTTCCATTCTTGCTAACCAGTTGGTTATTACGACATTTAAGTTTTATACAAAAAAACTGTTTTCGCGCCAACACGCACACAGAAACAGTCAGAAACAGTTCAAGTCCAATAAAAAAACTGTTACTTGATTGTTCGAGAACTTTGATTTCTGGACATACATTTGAACAATAATACAGCGAGGATCACTAGGGCAAAGTTTTGATATGTTATTTGTAGATCATCTTAGTTAAGACTTGTCTGGCCTTTGATTAGTGACCGTTTACAAGCGTTTATACAGAACGCTTCTGTCTCGGAGGGCACGTTAAAATATTGCAACAAAACTGACAAAACAACCGAAGGCCTAAGACACGGCTTATCGACTAGTATAATTATAGTTGTACTAGTACAATAATGCTTAATAAGTAAGCCATGTCGGAACACTCAGACTTCACTGAGGAAGTGTCGGACAGAAAAGTCCGACACTTCCTCAAAAACAGAGAACAATAGATACATCACGAATAGATGAAGAGAGTAGATATACAATATAAACTCGTATCACGCTAATATTATAAAGGCGAAAGTTCGTATGTGTGTGTGTGTGTGTGTTGTGTGTGTCCATTATGTCCAATTCATTCCCCTTATTTTGTCATTCGTTACATAAACATTATGGGGCTCTGTCAAGTGTCCAGCTGACTTCGGGTACGGAATTTTAAACGAAAGCTCGCGATGAATTTTAATGTGCATGTGAAATGTTTCGTTCGGGACCAATGGAATTCCGAATCGTAATTATTTGACCTTTGCCTATGAAATGGACGATAAAACGAACCGGTTACTTTGAAATTTAACTATGATTTCACCTAATATGCATATTAGTGCACACTCCAAAAGAAATCCTGCAGTTTATTACAGCTACGGGCTTTCGTGGTGACTTAGTACGTCTTTAGTACGTCTAACACACATTGCTAAGTCCATTGTAATCGCTAAGTCCATTATTATCGCTAAGTCCATTGTGATCGCTAAGTCGATTTGTTATACACACATCCATAACATATCATAAATCTGGTTAGTATGTATTTTTTTTAAAACATCGAGCTCATTCTCCTTTCCTGGAAGAAGCTGATGTTCTGCAGGGGGCTAAGATAGGCTAATGATGATGTAGATAGTTAGAATATTATAATTATACTAGCGACCCGCCCGGCTTCGCACGGTTAGTAAAACATCAGTGTCGTATCAGAAACTACCCGAGCGAAGCCGGGGTGTCTTGCTAGTGTATTATGCATATAAACCTTCCTCTTGAATCACTCTATCTATTAAAAAAAACCGCATCAAAATCCGTTGCGTAGTTTTAAAGATTTAAGCATACATAGGGATATAGGGACAGAGAAAACGACTTTGTTTTATACTATGTAGTGTTCCTGCCTATTCCTGTGTTAAATCACAATCAAACTGAAATATAATCTGAAAATAATTTATTGAATGTTTGCGGTGTTTACGCCTACAAATCATAAATAACTGTACAATTTGCGTTGTTTAGGAAAGGAGTTACAATATAATAATATCCCGAGATATTGACTAAATCGAATCAGAATACTTACGTATATTTTGATAAGAATTTGTTCCTTAGCCACATCATTTCTTGAACCACATATTGATTATTCTTCACCACATATTGATAGTTTCTAAGAGCACCATGTTTATTGAAGACGTTCATTTGCGACAAATTTAAACTAAATTTTACTAACAGTAATATTATTCAAATAATATTTCGTTTCCCTGTTATGTATAAGAAGTTAAGTTACATAAAGATTTTTGATTTTTACTTAGACTTGGTGTACAAATAACTTTTGTGTCCAACTTTTGCACGCTAAGGCGCGAGGGGTTTTTAACTGTTTCATGATTTTCGCAAAAATGGCAGCATGGCAGCTGTTAATAACACTTGATTTGTTGGTTCAAAAGTTAAAGCAGAAATATAAACAGACATCGTAGGGTTAGTAAAAGGGTTCTCGATACGCTACGGAACCGTCAAAACGAGAAATAGCGGGTTTACGTTTGTGGAGCAATATATTAATATGCTTGAGGCCGTTTGCATGTGTTGGCGACTAGATTTTTCTCGAACTCCATAATGTCCTTGTCGGTTCGCAGTATCGCACGAAAGCGCTCGTGATCGTCAGTGTTTCCTAGGCAAACTTGAAAATATATATCCATGGCGTTAACAGTTTTATTTTCGTTGTTACAGTCAAACAACAATGACATAAAATCCAACATGGCGCTCAGACTGAAAAAAGATATAAAAAAAGCGTCGTACTACGTGTGGTTCCTCGGTGCGCAAGAGTCGAGAGGACTTCGCGGCGAGGAGTTTGCCCTTCCAGCCATCGCGATATTGGAGGAACGAGCAAGGGACTTGGAACCTTTCAAAGTTACCTTACAGGTATGTTATTAAAATTAATTTGAAATATTCTAGGGCATTACAGTGCCTTTTAGCCCCAAACTAAGCAATGCTTATACTATGGGAATACATTGCTAATACAATACATTTATAAATAATCCCAATTGTTTTTGTAAATAAATACATATGATACAGATACAAATAGCATATACATCCAAGACACAAGAACAAATTTTATGCTCGTAAAGCAATGTTTCACGAACCCAGTGCCTATCTTAGGAGTACGGCACTGGAGTAGTTATATCGCCATTATTATATTAGGAAAAACCAAAGATACCTTTAAGAATTGTAAATTAAAAATCTTGGCATTTTTCATAGAATTAATAAAGTATAAATAAATACAAATAACATTTATTTTATATTATATATAGATAGTTAAACTTTAAAGTACATTCAATTTAATCTGAAATCCCACAATCAATTTAAAATGCATTTTCGATGCAGTCTCCTGTTAATCTAGCTGTCTATTACATACTAGAATTGGGCCTCAGGTACTACAATATATATTTATAGATAATCATGACCGCAAATAACTACTCTTTACATAATAGTTATAATAGAATCTACATAATATCATCTTTCCTAAAATCATTACTGATCTCAAAACATTTAAAATTATAGTGCGTTCATCCTACGCGCGGATAGTTCAAAGATCACACTCATTTTCATCAACTAAACACATCACATTACCATCTCGAAGATAACATCTCGAACTATCATTACCACGCTCATAATTAGGGGGTAAGTAACTGGCGCCAGTGGCTGGCGTTGTGTAATCTAGCCTGAAGCTGTAACGGAACTAGAAGGGCAAGTAGAAAGTTATTGTAACTTATTGATTTATTGAGCTCAATGTATCACGTAATGAGTAATGATTATGTTTACTGCGTGTAAATGGGTTAAATTACACAAGCGAAGAAGATCTGTGCTTTTGTTTCCGGTGAACATTACCGGTATATAGTGGTACGTACATAACAAATACATTGGTTTAAAGAATTATTGGTTAGGCGGCTGTGTTTGTTTGTTTGTTGTTCCAGTCAATTCGTTTGAGGTAACATATTATCTGCAAAAGGGCTTGTCTGATTTCAAAGCGGTTTTATTGTATTTTTAATGTTTTATTATGCTACTAAAATATCGCGACGTCTGCTCATCCGGACCACCTGATTTTAAATTCCCACCCAATTTTTGAATAAAATTAAACTAGAATTCACAATGAGAATACGGTCGGGAATATTACTTGTAAGTATAAAAGTATGCTATCAATCTCATACAGAGTTCTTAAACTTAAAGTGTAGGAGAAACATCCTATGTTAAAATGAACCAACCTAAACAAGCCTTTACTGAGATAGTAATTGCCTTATGCAACACGTCATACGTCTCATTGATTATTTTCTATCGACTTATAATATTCTATAGTCAGTCATGGGTCAAATTTAATGGACGCTATCTACGCGATCTGTTAAGTAATCAAATGCCCCTTTACCGGCAGTATTACAAGCATTACACATTTTCAATAAGTAACACATATGGCACATAACTTAGGTCTTAGCCACACTGGGATAAGGTTTTTTTATACTGAATAATGCTACGCTGATGTGAAATTATAGCATTATAGATGTGGGGTCCAGTTGCTAAATACCCTTTGGATCCCTAAACGTGCTTAAGTAAGTTTCCTTTGGTGCTTAAGGAATAAAAAAGAAGCAAGGGTGTGGGTGCCGGTGAAATTAGAGGCACTTGAAGTGTTACAACCCCGCGTCGATGCGACTTGGATCTGAATAAAATTTATGTGATGTGTCATCACATCACTTAGATTTTTCAAAAAAACCTTAGGTTCGTATTGCAATAGTTTCACTGATGCTTGGTTTCGTACTGCACATCAAATCACACGGCACTAGGACCTCCTGTGTCGGGCGATTGTACCACACAATACCTGAGAACTAAATCCATGCTCATCATCTAATGCTTGAAACGACAAAGAAAAACACAAAAGAAAAAATGAATTTCTCCTAATTCTTTAATTAATTATGCTACACCATAAAATATATTAACACATTCATGAAGTAGATAGGTATGTACACAGCCGCACTTAACCCTTTTATTAAACTGAAATTTTTAGAGACTAGATTTTTGATTTGACAGTTCAATTTGTCTCCGCAGGTATCTCACAAAGGGCTAAAGATCATCCAGAATGTGACAGCTAAGGGCAAACAGCAAACGATCAAGCACTTCATCCCCCACGGCAGCATCACCAGCGCTGTGGTCCAGGGGGATGTGGTCGCGTGTGTGCTGCTCCTCTACAACCCTCTCACGGGGTGTCCCGTCCACGTGCACGCTTACAGGTCAGTGAAATATGAAAACACTGGATGTTTTACAGTCAGTTTTCATGTTTTAGCAAGTCATATCATCTTTTTCAATGAAGATATAAGATTTGGTTGAAAATGTATTATAAGTTCTGCACAGAGAAATTTTTTTACTGCTTTAAAAGCTCTTATCTCATAATATTATGATTAAGTAGAAATATCTTATTCGAGGGGATACGAAAAACTGTGAAGCCGAAATCATAAATATTCTTTGAGTACCATTTAAACAATTGGTACGATTGGTAACTGCTAGTATTTTTATCTTATGTGCGATAAATTTTTTAAGCATTTGACCGTCCTGTTCCTATTTTAGTGAGGGTTACATTATCTTTACTGAGGTCCAACACGAAGATGCATTCTCCTTAGCTAAACCCAACACCATCCTGCACAACTCCTCAAAGACCCGGGAAGGAATGACCCACACTATTCCTTCTTGAAATTATATTCAGGCAGTCCACATTCATTGATATCTTGTATTCAAATCACTGTTGATAATTGCTATAATACTTGGGCTTTATGCCTCCTCATTTATCGGCCGTGTACTAAATACATAATGCAAGACTAGATGCTTGTAGGAAAATCTCCTGGCATCAGTATGTGTGCCAGAAGTTTCGCAAACAGAGGCGTGTCACGACGACCTAGCATCGAAGTGCTAGAAAAAAAACACTTAGATGACACTTGGCATTTCAGTCGACCTTTTTAAATGCCAATATTTTGATTGTTACTTAGATATTATTAAATAAACAGATTTTAAAAGCCTCATCGGAGTATAACGGTGACGTCGGCGGTAACAGAGCCATATAGTAACCAATTGTAGCCTAATGTTTAGTAACTTGTTGACTCGTCACCAAGCAAGTGACACTTGTATACATTTTAATTTGATAGTTTGACTTCCTTGCTTGCTAATACTCTCCGGTTATGGGGAATAACCGTAATGAATAGATTGAAAAACGGTTAAACAAAAGTAAAGGTTACCGAAATATTGTAATAACAAAATAACAAATCGAAGCGTCGTAAAGCAATGCTAAATCGTTACTCGTTAATCGTCAATCCTTAGTCGTATCTATTGTTTGAATTTCGTATTATTCTATTTGAAAACCCCAATCATTTGGGTTTACCATTTCATTTATTTACGGTTATTATTTCGATTTAACCAAAATAATACCGTTCAGTCGGTTACCGTTTTTATCGGTAAGCGTTAGAAACGGTAATCTCGATGAATAGGTTCTCTGTTCTCTGTTGAATTAAGTACTATTTATTAGGAAGCCACATTGTCTAATTATACATGTAAAATCTAGCATTTACATCGAACAAACAAAGGATTGAGGCATCTTCATCTGACATTTACCTCGAACCTCTGTGTTGAAACGTGGCAGCGATGCGGATTATTATTATGCCTTTATGCATTCATTTGTTGATGGAGCATACCTGGATTGTTTCCTAATGTTTCTAAAATAAGTTTTATTGCATCATGATTTGTATAATATGTAAACTTTACGTGCGTACTGCTAATAAATTCCTTAGAGTCGCCAAACAGATAATAGTTAGACAAAAATAGCGTGCACTAATTAATGTGTTTTTTAAGCAGATATTAGTTACGATTATTAAACTCGGTTTATTTGTCATAATTAAAAAATAGCTTGGTATAGGCGTAGGTTGACCAGTTGGTTAATAGCATCAATTAACAAAACTTTTTGTTAATTTAATGAAAAGTTATGATGGCTCTATAAATAGCAGATTTTTCAATCGTGTTGAGGGTCTATTGATCTGATTGAGGTATTTTTTTGTATGGTATGAGGTATGGTTTTGTTGATAACGTTAAGTGGTCACCGCCATAGACAATTGAATACGACTCAGGTTCAGGTAGGGACCTGAGAATGAGGAAACTTCAGTCGCATCGCAAACCAAACTCCAGCCGTCAACCCAAGGTTTGATGGGTTGTTTTTGTTACAAACACAGTATAACTTAGGTTATAACGCGTATATCTAAATTCACATTTATCTAAATTCCAATCCATGCCCTAACAATTTGACCACATTTTATATGAACGTAATGGCTTGATGATATAAAAAAATCCAAGACGGTAATTTCGAGCGCAACTTAATTGGATTCTTGCATTGATCCATACAACTTATGGCTAATTCTGCTTAGCTAGTATGTTTTGAATTCTGAATGAATTCCAATAAAAATTTATTCAATTCGCCTTCTAAGTCCCGGTATGCCAAGAAACGCTCACTGTGACCTCACAGTAAAAATATACAAACCAGTAAGGACACCTGACCTGCTGTGGAATTCTTACTGCTAACGGATACACTGGCCACCTTCAATAAATAACCAGCTTTGTAAGGCTATAGAAGTCTTATTTTGATTTGTTTAATGCAATGTTTTTCAATCTCTACGAATACGCGGCCCTCTTACAGGTAGAAAAATTCTGGCGACCCCCTTGCACCATAGATAAACCACCAAACTATGTTTATGATTTTCTACCATTATTTAAAGACCTACACTCTGCAAGAAGCTGCGAGGACACAAAATGGTACTGAAACCATGTTGTTTCAGTTTGTTTCTTAGAACGACCATAGACAAGAAATATCTTAAGCTTCAACTGAAGTTTAAGATATATCTTACGAAGCTTGTCGAAGCCCTGTTGACATATCACGTTTTTGCACATCAGACGTTGGGTTTGAGCAAGTATTTGTGACAAGGTCTCTGAATAAGTAGGTAAGTATTTAACTTCGTTTGAACCTGCTCTTCAAATATAGTATCCTACTTTACAGTCAGTTTTATGTTTTTGCTAGTCTTATTTAGTTTTAGTCTGTTCCAACCCTAACAGACCAACCTGAGAATAAGAAACAGACAAGAGTTTAATGTCTACCTATGTCAAAAGTTATGCAAATTGTTAACTTTGAGATAACCTAATTCGTAATAATCCTTCGGCGAAAATAATTACGTATTGACTGAAATGTAATTAAGTATTGACTCAAATATACAAACTAATCTTTATTTTATGCGAATAAAGTAACGGGACGAGCAGACGGCGTGGTTACCGGTGACTATAAACAAAAAAATTACAACTCTGATCTTCCCCTAGTAACTAGTAAAGTATGAGAAAACCCAAGTCATATCAATCCTCAAGTGCCTGTTGTTTGACCGGCATCCACACCCTTCCACCGAAACACACAAATATATTAAAAAAATAGGACCACAGACAATCGTATAATCATCTAAAGATCAAGAAAGGGCAATCGGGCTATCAATTATAAAAATCCATTAATTTTAATTTCGTGCTCTACGGTTCTGATCGCGCGTGCTTGGCTTTCTAATAAAGAACACACATTTCTTAGACTTTTCTAGCACAAAGGTGGCTATGGCGACCCCGCAACAAAGACACAAACCCAATATCTAATAATAACTCATCGTAAAATCATTCATACATTGGTTCTTGCTTAAAAATCGTTTTTATTATCCTTTCACCGCCAGCAATGAAGCACGCACAGTCCCAATTTCACGCATTTTGACAGTTTTCGTCATTTTTGACAGTTGTTTAAATATGGCTGGACAAAAAGTTGGCAACTTTCTCCAATATTCTAATATTTTAAGGCCTGCGTTGCTTGTGTTAAAAGAAAATAACAATGAACGTGTCTGAGCGCCAAAATATTTTGAATAGTTCTTTATTGAACCGTGAAGTGGGAATTAAATGCCGGTAGCTTTGTGTCGACAGGTTTTTTTCCTTTATGATAAAGTATTGAAAAGATTTTTGATTGTATCTTATAGTGTCCGTTGTTGTCGTATAGATTTCATTCAATACACTTTCAAACGAGGTAATAGTGGTGTGTCGTGTGATACAGTTATTATGAAATTAAAGTATTTGATATGGTAGCTATTTGATACTATCAAACAGCTACCATAGCTATTTGAAACTATCAAATAGCTACCAACAAAATCACGAGTTCTTGTTGTTAAGTTTGGCGATTGTTAAAACACTTTTTTTTATCTATGTGTAAACTTAACTTTGCGTATACCCCACGCCTTGGGGTCGTGTAGGTTTATGTGTGACTCACCCCCAACACCCCCAACTCAGAAATAGCAGTGCTGGGGGAATACACACTAAAACCCCCTTGGTGTTCCTGCACTATGCCTTCACGCTGGGGCTACGGGTACGGTATCACTCTTCCGCGGCCCCAGCGGCGTTGGTCCTCGCGTATCGAGACCCCAACACGATTTGTGGCCCCAACCCTATGGTGGCGTGCCCGGGATTGTTCAAAGTTCAAACCCTATTAAAATATTTATATTCGTCAATTTAAAGGTTTGACTTTTGAAAAAAGTACTAACTACATAGGTATAGTACATACGTACAGTATAATTTTCAATGGGATGGTTTTAGTTGCACTGATATTCAGTATACTCATAATAAAACTTATAAAATACTTTAGTACGACTGTCGCATCGTGAAACAAGCTAAAGATAGAGGATGTTGGCATTTTAATGTCAAGGTTTTGTTGCTGCCAGTATTGTATTAAACTATTCATTAATAGTTCTGTACTAGAAAAAGAAGATTCGCATTTCCTCCGATGATATCATACAAAGAATATTACGAATTAGAATATACGTGTTTGTATGTTAATGTATACAAATAAATAAAATAGAACTGTCTGTTTGTAATGTCAATAAATAGCTTTTTACTAAATGCAATAAAAGTATTGTATTTAAGAAACTTATAACAAAAAAAAAAACATTTAATATAATAGTATATAATAATATAATTTTTTGTTTGTCTGTTTGTTCCGGCTAATCTTCACTTTAAGCCGTGGGTGGGTATGATTCCCACCCAGGACAGATAAGTATTGTATCAGTCATCTGGTCCGATAGTACGAGCTATGCTTACTTAGGCGATGGCGATGTATGAAATGACAATTAATATTTATTTATTATTGTTTACCATTGCCAAACTAAAATGTGGAGCACGAACGTATTCTATTAGCATAACACAATTATGTCAGTGAATAGCATTTCAATGTATTACTCAATGGAATGGCATGGCAATAAGACCGGAGGAACGCCTAATGTTGCTCGAGATCATCTTGCAACATATCCGTCAAAAGCAAGTAGTAAAGTTCAAGTTGTACTTCTATAGGCTTGCATAATGAAGACACTCCGTGGCTTAGTTGTACAGCCCTGCCTTAGAAGCGAGGGTCCTGGGTTCGGTTCCCGGCCGGGCCACACTTTGTGTAGTGAGCATGAACTTTGTTCTCGGGTCTTGGGTGTTTGGCTTGTGTTTTGTCCATGCCATCTGCGACACAGAGAATCCTAGTGCAGAGGTTAAGCGTGTAAACGTTTATTATTTATTATTATTATTTATTTACAGCTTAGTTGGTAGTAGCCTGCTGGTGTGGGTTCGATTTCCACCCATGTTTGTTCTGTGCCTGGGTTAAGTAATTATGTGCTATAAATTTGTGTTTACAAAATCAGTTGACTTGTTCACATGTTACAAGCTTAGTTTGGGTTTTTATGGCGATGTATGAAATATCCCCGAAAAAATATTATTATTATATATTATAATGTAACATATAATAATGACAAGTAAACCAAATTGCGTTTGTTGTTTTACTGTGACTTTTTTATTCAGTTGTTGTGACCAATTAGGATGCTTATTTTTTATTAGGAAGAGAAATAAAGTATGAAAGTATGAAGATATTTCATCAGTAATTTGTCAAACACCCTCTTCACTCCTCACTCTCGAAACCACACTTCTCATAGAGAGTTTTGCGAAGGATTTCAAAACAATTCCGTTCAACATGCTCAAGGTATCACCTCAAGTTACCACATCACTCATTCAATGGACAAAAGGCACGCGACAAACTAGGCCTTGTCTATCGAAATACCTCAACTTTGACATTCACACGAAGTGAACAATATCGTGAAGTACTTACTGATACAGTCCATTGTAAAGAATAGTAAAGTAATCAAATAACGGTGATGAAACAACATTAACAGCGCGTGCTGTACTATATTAAGAGTAATCCTACGCGCCGTGCGATATAGACGGATATATTTATGTAACCACCAATGTAATGTATTCAAAATACACTAAAGTTTAAAGAAAAATACTTACTTTGTGGTATAGTTCTAATGCCACTGCAATTTTAGAGTGAAAGACTGGAGAAGTAGAAATTAAAGCGAGTAACAGTAAACATTATGAATGCTATGAAAACAAAACAAAATTATGGGCCGATTTTGATGGGATTTCACTAGCATAGTTGATGCTAATGTTATGATGAGTAACTAATTTTTTATTTTAGAATAAACAAACGAATTAGAGCGACACGCAAAAAAATAAAATCCGCGCGGACGAAGTGCCTACGGAACTCCTGTGATACGCTATATTCGCAGGAATATCTTTACTCGGTCGTGTAAATTTGTTGTTAGTGACGTGTTAAAACGAAACTTGAAATCCAAAGGAGTTGAGTTAGTTTAAATTTCGTCAAAATAACACAACACATTGCCAATTAATTGTGCCTTCTTCATCTGTATTTAAGAAACTTTATCCAATCGTGTTATTCTTTTACAACAACTAAGATTGTATAATCAAGTTACATATAGTTATAAATAATATATATATCTTGCTCCTTATTGACTTACACTGTTGACGTCACTGGCAAGACTTGTAACAATGATTTTTTCGCTTGAACAAATCAGATCAGGTCAATCATAGGTCAGGTTCGCTTCGTTCGCAATGTAAGAAAACATCGTGAGGAAATCGACTTCTTTTCTTTATGTTACAAAAGTGTCGAGACAAGCTCAAGGCCTCCCTGATGTTAAGTGATTACCGTCGCCCATAACAAAATCTTCTCCCCGATCGAAGTAAGAAATGACGCAAGTCGCACCCCGTTGCGCCCGTCACCCGTGACGGGGATGTTACGTCTATAAAGCGATGCTGAGACCACGGGTAATCTAAGAATTGTTCCGCGGCACGAAGGAATATGAAGGAGATGAGGACATCTTAACCAGGACAATGTCTTCACCCTCACAATTATTGTTACAGATGCGATTCGGACCACACAGCCGACATGCTATTCACCCATCTCCAAGCCCTGATAGACCGGCCCGAGAACCAGAAGAAATTCGCGGATATAGAAAGGAAACTACAGATGCGAGGAGCATTACCTACCACGAAGAAACCACCGGATTCTTCACTAGGATCCGAAGTATCAAGAGAGTCAGACTCTGGAAGCAATGAGGAGAGATGTGTGGCGAATTTGTATGACAGTTTAGCTGCTGAGCTGAAGCAAAAGTTGTCGACAGGTAAAAAGGGATTAGGTCAGTTGTGTTTTTGATTTTTGGTAGCTTGCAGCCTATCACGCATTCGTATATGTTCACTGGGTATGTATTTATGCTGAGTAGATAGTCAAGCTTTTGTATACTCGTACTTATTTAACTTCATATTATGTTTACTTTGCCGTAACAAAAATATGTTTTACTTTGTTCTATTGAGTGCACTTTTTTCCAATAATTATTAAAATTATTTTGGTTACATAATACCTTACATTACCTTGCGTTTAGAAAAGTAAATAATAATTATATTGTGTATTAAATCAATTTTATAAAATCCAAGGTATCGAACGAAATATGATAATTGCTTTATATAATCCCATCAACTGTGTCTAACATATTTAATAATTTTTGCATACCTTGATTCCAACATTATTAATTTTAATACTCCTGCTTTATCATTTATATGTACCTATAACATATACATGCATACGGCACTTTTGCCAGGTTTCGACTCAGTTCCACAACGATTCAACTCATTTCTTGTATGGCTCCGTAGTTACAAAACATTTTACGGTTGGAAATAAATATAATAGCAAGGTATATTTACATATATTTTTCAAAAAAGTTGAATTTATGTGATGCTTTTTTTATCACGATACGCCTTTGAAACCACGATCAAAATTTACAGTACTTTTACATTTTATTTTTAAATACCAATTGATATAATTATTATGGTTATAGTTAACCATACAATACTGGAAAAAAACTTGTACGTGAAGGCCGAAAATAAATGTTTTTTGTCAAAGTGGCCTCCCTATTTACGTCCATAATTTTTTTCCAGTTTCCAAGAGCGCTATACCACAATACAATACAGCCACTCACGCTAAACAGCTATCGCTTAGCTAGCTAAAGTTAAAAAACCTGCACAAATCAATGGTTACCTTGAAACTTTTCAGGCAAGAGCCCAATACTACTGCCTCCTCGGGACTATGACACTGTCCACCGCCAGAAGGGGAACCTCAACAACATAGACACCAGGAGATGCCTCAACCAGAACATCGTGGGTGTGAACGCGAGGCGTAAGCTCGACTCTTCGGGAGGCAGTTCGGGCATCGGAAGCGACTTGGCTCCATCACCGGAAAGGAACGAATACACACGACAGCACGACAATCATAGCACTAGTGGTGAGGTTTCTTTTTTTTTTTTTCTTCGATATTTTGTCGCAAATTGCTTTGGCAACTTTACCCGGGCGTTTGGTGAGAGCGGATGACTCGGTTACTTACGCATTGTAATCATTCTAGCCTAAATACGAATTTCGTCGAAACCGTGAAGGAAAACATCTAAGCGTCAACAAATATCTTTATTTACGTTGAATAAAAAGACTTGGAAAGGCTACATTTATGAGAAAAAAATAGGATGACAAAAGATTCTGGAACCATTTATATTGAAGCTACTTAATTTAAATGTTTTTTGAGTTAATAGTGGTATTTTATAAACTTTCGCGATGTGTACACCCTTTTTTTCTATTTACGTAGTTTTACAGCGTAATTAAATATATAATATATTACCCGAATATTTTTTTATTATTTAAATTAACCGATAAAATCCCGTAAATTTAAAAGTAACTACCTAAATAATCATTACTAAAAAATATATTTGTACGAATTAATTTTCACCATGGTTAGTTACATCATGGTTAGAAATTGGTCTTGAATGATGAACTGGTACATCACGAGGTACATTGCACTTCCGTCTATTATATTTTCTTCTATAAAAAAAATACAGATCAGACCGCACCTGACTTTAGCCATTATTAGTTATTTGCGGTAGATAGCGTTTCATGACTTTTACTCAGTCTAGTTTCCGCAAATTGCTAACTTTTACATTTTTTACACAGTAAGTTCGCGCGAAACATGCTTTCATTATCTGAGAGTCAAAACAAACAATTCAATTACTTAAATGTTCACAAGCATATTTGTGACGGTTCCGTCAATCCACGTAGGTAGTGGGAGTATTTTTAAACGAGTGGTTTCGTAGGTTCTGTAATGACAAAGGGTTTGTAAACGTATAAACTTTAATTACGTAAATTACTTTATAAAAATCATCTCTTCACACTCTTAGAAGAAGCTGTTTCACAAGAACTATTGGGTGTGTGAATATGACTCCGCCCTTTCTCAACAGATGTCGTTTTTAGTATTGTTTACGTGTACTAATAAATGACCATACTTGTATTCGATAGTACTGAATGTCAGCTATCTAACGCATTTTATGATATTTGGTTGAAGTGTAAGCAACAATTGTTTTCACCTTTTCGAAAATGTCGGTTTTTATTCCAAATAAACGTCATTTGCGGGAAGTGTTATTACATTATTTTATTGCGAAGAAAACTGCAGCGGAAACTTATCGTTTGCTTGTGGAGATTTATGGTGAGCATGCTCCGTCTAATACAACTTGCAAGGAATGGTTTCGACGATTTCAAAATAACGATTTTAGTACTGAGGATAAAGAACATGGAAAACCACCAAAAAAATTTGAAGATGCTGAATTGGAAGCATTATTGGCGGAAGATTCTTGCCAAACTCAATCAGAATTAGCTGCAGCATTAAATGTTGATCGTTCAACTGTTGCAAAGCGTTTACAAATGATGGGAATGATTCAAAAAGCCGGTGACTGGGTTCCACATGATTTAAAAGAAAGAGACATGGAACGTCGGAAAACCATTTATGAAATGCTGCTTCAAAGACAGCAAAGAAAAGGATTTTTGCATCGGATAGTCACAGGAGACGAAAAATGGATACACTACGAAAATCCTAAACGCAAAAAAGCTTGGGTGAAACCAGGCGAACCAGGCCCATCACAGCCAAAAATAAATATTCACTGTGCCAAGGTCATGCTCTGTATTTAGTGGGATCAGAAAGGTATTGTATATTATGAGTTGCTCAAACCCTCTGAAACTATTAATGGAGAAGTTTACCGACGACAACTAATGCGTTTGAAGCGAGCCATAGAAGAAAAACGACCAGAATGGGTGAATAGACATAACAAATTAGTTCTTCAGCATGACAATGCCAAACCGCATACCGCAGAAGTCGTAAAAAGATATTTAGAGGGACAGGACTGGGAAGTGTTACCCCACCCGCCATATTCACCAGACATAGCTCCTTCGGATTACCACCTATTCCGGACGATGCAGACAGACCTTACTGGAGAAAAGTTTACATCATGTGAAAGTATCAAAATTTGGATTGACAACTAGATAAGCTCAAAAGACCAGGACTTCTTCCAGCAAGGAATACGAAAACTACCTGAACGATGGGCGAAGGTTGTAGCTGCAGATGGAGCATACTTTCAATAATTTTTTTTTTAATTTTGTAAGCGAACAAATGTGTTTTATTTTGACAAAAAGGGGCGGAGTCATATTCACACACCTATTAAAATCAAAAAAATACATTTTATTGTCGTAATAATAACTGTAAATAAAAGTCATATATTATACTTTGAATAATAAAATGTATTGCAAAGCTCTTGAGTCGTTACAAGATATGAACACTGAATGATGATAAAGATCGGCCACTCAAAAAGTTCGAGAGAATTGAATCTTTCATTTTGTTATTTTTTCAAATATTTTTTGTGTTGTTTATGATTCTGTAATAAACAATCATCTATAATCTATTTCTTGCTCATTGCCACCGATTACGAGGCGGTTTGTTACGAAAAAATATATGTTTCCGTATGAATAAAAAACATAATGGTCAATGTAGCTGTAGTTACATTCAGATTATTTGTGATAAATTATGTTCTTGGTATTTTAATCAAAACTAACAATACGCTCCGGCTTCGCTTGAATGCATTTTACTTTTGAAAAAAATTAAAAGTTTACTTGGTAAGTAATATGAAAAAGTATCAAGTATTTCGTTGAAACAAAAACTACTCGGTTGTTCTCAAGTTCAGGGGGTATGAGTATGCGTTTGTAGCGTTGTCCGCATCAGGTGTAGTGACCATACACCAGCTGTAGCGGCTGTACTTCTCCAGACAAACTTAATAAAACATAAAGAGTCTTCAATAAACTTCAAGTATGCATTTCATATTGAATATGCCACTTTTAAAGGCTAGTGGATATTTATATGTAAATGGATATTTTACATAAGTAATAATACCTACTCGTTTTAATAAATACAATCACAGGCACAGGTAGAAGCGAAATTATACTAAGTATACAGGTGATGTAAACAGCTGATACCTCCGTGAGTGGTAGGTCACGACTGCTGACGCCATCTTTTGATAAATATAGCCATTTTGTCACTTGCTAAATATTTGGGCTTGGCGTCTGATTGGTTATTAAAATGTAAATACACAGATAATAATATATGGCGTCGTTGTTCAATTACTTCTGTTGACATAAAAAAAACTATTCTTGGCAAGAAATCAATATATTATTATAGTTACTAGTCTTTATATATCCGATACTTATACATTAATCGTATTTTACTTTTTATTTTCATTCTTTATAACTCAACAATAAGCTACGCTGTTTTTAAGTGATAACAGAATTTCTGTGACGTCATAAAGTAAGTAGTAAATAACTTAGTAAGTAAAGCTTAATTTTTAATTTTATTTGCATTTACAGACCTTTTCAAATGCATCTAAGATTCTTCGCTTTATCTTAACCGATATCACACGCAATTTTTTTTATTGCTTACGAGTATATGACAAAGTTGCGGGTTTAAGTCTCGACCGTGGAATTTTTGGGATGTATTACGGTTTAAAGTTTTAGAACATTTTTTTAATAGGCAAAAGCAACTAGCAATACTATAAATCACACAAGTAACTTGACTGCGTGCACTTTGTTTTACTAAGCAATTATCTGAAGCAGTTGTACAGGTAGTAAATATTCACGGCAAACATTCCTTAACGATGTACCAACCAATACTTAATAAAGACCCACGAGAAAAGCATGCCCCTTTATGAATCATATAGGGAGATGTAAGCTCAAGACCTTGCCAAATAGAACGCGGGCGGGAATTTTTGTTATCTTGCTGCGCCCGCGGTTTTCCGGTATCAAAAGTAGCATATGTCTATCCAGGATATAAGCTATCCTGGTACCAAATTTCGTCTAAATCTGTTGATCCGTTTAAGCGTGAAAGAGTTACAAACATACACACACAAATATAAACTTTTGCCTTTATAGTATTCGTGTATACACGATGTCGTTTAATCTAGTGACATAAATGCTTTCTTTTTTTCCTTGGAGAGCAAATGACAAAAAACGCTTCGCCACGCGTTCTGTTTACTGTGTGTTTGAAAAGGCTTATGTGGTCTTCTTTATGTGGTATTCTTCTTTAAGTGGCTAACTGTGGTATAACTCGTTTCTAGCTGCCCTTATGCCTCTGACATGGTTTATCGACATCTTATAGCCGGGGTTGACATCTTATCATGATTATTTTGAAGATTTCAAAGTTTGGAATAACCCAAAAGACTATATACGATCTGTAGACTCGTAATTAACTAATTATTAATCCGACTTCTATACATATTTTTATACATATTTAATATCAAAAGTCCTTCAATAACCGGGATCTCATCATCACTACCTCAAAGATAGTGTTGCAGGACCTCTGTACAATGGGAGCTGATAGAATACTTATATAGTATTTTTTTTGTAAATACATATTGACACACAGACGCAGAACAAACATTTATGTCTGTCACACAAGTGAATGTCCTGAGTTGGAATCGAACCTACAGCGCAGAAGGCAGAGCTACCAACTGAACTATGAGGCCAGTCTGTCCCCTCCTTAACGTATAATAACACTATAGTTTGATCGTAAATCATAGCACGTCTGATAGAAAGTGACGGAATCACGTTCTTATGCACTCATCTCACAATTACTATCAAAATGTAATAATTATACACTGTCAAGCATCCCATCGCCTCGTAATTAAACATTGAATGATGAGATCCAGTTTTTATGACGAGGAAGTATGCGATACGACACTCGTGAGTGTAACGATTATGGAGCAAATTGTAGAGCGTGACACCATTCTTCCTTTTGCACGTAAAAAGGTAGTCAGGAATAAGTTGTTAGAAAGTATAAGAGTTCTTACTTTTGCTTATAAATTAATATTTGCAACAAAGCAGAAGTTTAGTTTTTAAAACATTACATTACACTATTACTCAATGACATATTTTTAAAGTTGTTAAATTTTAATAATCTGACACGCGGTAGCTTGTCCAGACAAGTACGAGCAAAGGAACTTGACGCAGCAGTCGTGTCACGAACCATTTGGAGGCATTTTTGACTACTTAATAACTCAAAATCTACTTAACATAAACACATGAAATTTCGTTTATTTATTAAAACTCCTTATACTTACTAGAACCCCAAAATTAATTAATAAAGCGAAATTATCTTTACAGCACAATTTTAGGTTGCCAAAAAAAGCATGGTTCTGGGATTGAGTTGTAGGCTAAACATAATTTCTGTGGCACCATAACAGACAAAATATCATTGATTAGAATATCCAAGTAAGATTTAAAACCTTTTCAAGTATACGGTCATTCCCGACCCAAGATAAGAAACATTCTAAACAGTGTTATCTCAGAAACAAAGCATACGTTGACATCGAAACCTTCGCACAACAATGCATTGTAGTTTTTGTGTAGCCTGTACAGTTAACAGAATATGTTTCCACATTCGATATAGGAACAAATTCGTAACATTTGTTTTGTATATATACTTGGAGAGAATTATATCTACAACTCTATTATTATTGATTACTAAGTTACATCACATCATGTTTTTATTTTGTTTTTAAATAATTGATATTTGATAACTTTTTATACATCATACTAGCAATTAATTCCCCACGACTTCGTCTGCGTGAAGCCTAACATATTTTCTTGCGCGGAACCCTAATTCTCTTTTCTGTTTCTAAAATAAAAGTTAATCCTTATAATATAATATAATTATTATTATTTATTTATTTAAATAGATATAGTAAATGTAGTGTCCTTATAAGAGAGTTGAAACTGTTATCCACGACGCCCAGTGAGCCAAATCGTTAGAGCCATTTACGAGATTAGAAAATAAATAAGTATATAAACAATAATTGCTCGTTAATATTAATAATTAATATTATATGTTGTACGTTGGGTGGAAACTGTTTGGTGAAAGTCAATTAATGACAAAATATAATTATTATCATATTTTAATGGATTACAAAAAGCTTTCAAAACAATAGGATAATAATATAATTGGTTAAACGCAGTAGTTACAACAATACGTAGGGTATATTTTACCCTACGTATTGTTGTAACTACTGCGTTCGTAAGTGTTATTTTTGCCATCATAATTAAATAGTCAATTTATTAGTACTTATCATTAAAATGCCATATCTAATTTCGCGTCTGAGTATTCACACCCATAGTTCAAGAGCGCTGCCTTCACGGTGTGATATGCTGTATTGTGCCCATAAGGTGGTAATGAGCGTTGTGAAATACCCGTAAATATGCTTGTGAATTGATGAGAACGTTTATTGTTATTATATTATTATTATATTATATTATTTATAATAATACTTTGTGATTTACTTGTAATGAACGGCAGTTAAAATATTTTTGGTCAACAATATTAGTGGAAAAACGTATGTTTTGCTACTTTGAAAGTATTGAAGTCGGTTTTTTTTCGATTTTTTAATGAATAACTTACTAGAAAATCTAAAATAAAAAAACTATTTTTAATGATTGTGTTCACGATTAAATTTTACACATAACTGCAACGTTTTGACCTGATCGGCAATTCTCTAGTGGGTAGTCATTCCGCTGGCAATGTATTTTTTGTCGGTATGCCCCTGTTGATAAAGGTCCGTATCAGCCTCTAATATACTGCAGGGACAGGGCTTTAATTAAGACTCTCGATAATTAAGACTGAATGGGCTCGCGATCTACCACGGGAGCCCGAACCATATTGGCAAATGTCACATCTTTTAAAATTTATGGTTTCCTCACTATGTTTTCCTTCACCATCTCGAATACGTAATACCACATAGTTTTATCAAGTGAAAAACCTATTTGTGCACGTGTGGGTTTGAACCAGCGAGCTTGAGAATTAAAATCGGCGTCTGTGCCTCTGGGCCTACCTCTACAAGAGAGTGAGCGCGAGCGAGAGCGGCTCGCTCTCTTGTTGAGATAAGTGTTGGTAGGTCCTAAACAGTATTTGCTTTTCACACGACAGTCAGGAAAGTAGGTAATTATAAGGATGCCTCTACAACGGTACTCACTTAATTCATACAACTAGGTAATGTAAGCACTGCTTACCTCTTAAATGTAAGCAAATAGAAATTCAATGTTGTTCGGTAAATCATTTGAATCCTATCATTTGCAGTCCTATGATGTTCAAACGTCCCTATTAAAGTTGATGGTAAATTATCATTTCAAGAATCAAAAATGGTATAGGTTATAAGTTACTAGGCAATAGAGCTTCACTCGGTTTTTTTGTGTAAAACATTTATTTTGTAATAAATACGTTTTTACAGGGAATGCAATTACTTATACACATAAACAGCAAACCCCTATCTAAACATAATCATCTAAATCGTTAGAGCCGTTTGCGAAATATACAAGAAATGGTAGTTTGAACGAAGTGTAAATTTTTAAGCTACCCTATAAATTTTTTTTCATGTGTGTTTTTAGTTTTATTTATTGTATATAGATGTTTATATACTAAATCAAGCTCTACTAGGTTGCTGTGGCTTTTTCGCAGGCCCTTACAAACATTCTCATTAGTCATTGTATTATATAAAAACAATTAACCACGTGAGACAAACGCATATTCCATAAGAATAAGCAGAGGCTTTATTTCCCATCGTGGAAAATGGTGACGGGTTAGGCATGGAATTTTTTTCAATGAACGTCCTTCCCTTGTCTATAGTTGCTAATTGCCTCTTTTGTTTAAGGGTACGTGGTCTATGATATATTGAATGGCATTGATGTTACTATTGTTCATCACGTTACTTCGTAGCTAAGTTGTTAGTAACCATGTCTTAGAAGCAAGGGTTCCAATTTCAATCGTGAGTCGGGGCTATCATGAGTGTGAAAAGTGTGGAGTTTGTTCTCGGGTCTTGGATGTATGTCTTGAGTGATTTGAGTATTGATGCCACCTGCGATCCATGGAATCCTAGTGTGTTTATTTTGCATAGTATTCTTAACGTCTTCAATTTTGTGCTATTATTTGGGGCCGGTTCGGTTATTTGGAATATTTGTTTCGCGGGAAACCTTTATGCGCAGTAGGCTAATTGCCTCAGTAATTCGTTTTTAATGACACCACCCGTTTTTTAACGACGCAATAAGTGGTTTGTAAGACGTATTTTGTAAATATAATCAATTCATAGAATCATTGAAATATTTCATAAATTTATTCTATCCACATTTTGGTTCTTCCAAAAACTTATTATTTTTATCTAGTAACTGAATTGGCATTCTCATTAAGATGGTTCAATTTTCAGTTAGAAAATAGCAATAAATCCACAATATTGGTACGTTATATAGAAATATATTTTAACAAGTGTTGAACCAGCTACTTCTTATTTCTCTTCTTATCATGACTGTGAGTAAGTGGCCAAATCTGGAATCCGAGTTTTCTAGCCGCCCAAAGGCTTCCAAAATGGTTTATCGACTAGCATTGTCGGGAACGACATCTTTAAGTGTCCTCCGAAGCATGGAAGTGCGCTGTGCGAATTCCGCTAAACGGTCCCTCATCCAACTACTACCTGGGAAAGCTAATCGTAGCGAACAAGCTAAAAAGACTTTGGAGTTTTTAGAATCAACAATTAATTTGATGCAGATCTAAATAGCTACAAAGGCTGTCCAAATAATGTTATATGTAAGATAATTGGAGAAATTAACTTTCGCTTAATAACCACTTTTACTTACACTAAACCAAATTTCTTCGTACTCAAGTAAAATAACAATAAGTACACACAGGAAACTAGACCAACGCAGCAAAACAATAAAATGAAACTGAATCACTTTACCTAAATCCCATAGGAACAATCAAAAGCGCGCGCTTTTAATTCAAGATGGCGATGATATCAAAATGGCCGCTCGTGGGAGCGTTTAGATACCTTCATCTAAAACTGGCACAGTAAACGCGCTTAATCATTATAACAGCTCTCGCTAGGTAAGAACAAGGGAAAAAATACATAAATGTACCAATAACTATATTAATTAATTCAACTAAAAGAGGAAATATGATGAATATATTATTGAATGATGAAATAGATTACATAGCTACATGGTTTTACCTTTATCCAAAAACCTTTACTTTTTACTGCCAAATAAACAATGTTGCCATGGCAATCTATCTCCATATACCCGTCTATTAGTTGCATATTAAAACTGGCTACTATCCAGATAGGAATATTTTACATGCATTGAAAGCATATTTTTCAATATTTAAAACAAAAAATATCAAGATGATCTCATTTTATGACTTTGTTTTACAATTTTTTTCCTGTTACAAATATGTAAGCGAAGTGACAATGGGTCAAGTCGAAAGTCAAGTCCGCAAATGAGAATGCATAAATACATAATATTATACACGCAATGTGGAACAGAGCAGAAAGTTTACAGTAGTTTAGAAATAGTTTTAAGCAATTAGACATAAAAATCAATAATTTTGTAACTGACATCTTAATGCATTCTAACTCTGTTGCAGCATGTTTATTAACTTTGTATTTGCCTAATAAGAGGAAAATATTTCGTTAGTGTTGCGATGTTACAAGTTGATAATATAATTTATGTCAATGGCAATGTCGATTATATCATCATAATGACCTATGCATAACTCGTTTTGTTATATTCTACATAACTTACGAACCTGTGATTCATGTTAAGGCTGCATAATGTAATTATGTGAACATTTAAGACAGAAAGCTGAAGGAGTGAACTTCTTTCGATTAAAATCTTTAGTAGACGCTTAAATCATTTGTTGTCGCATTATTTTGTGTGTGAAATCACAGTAATTTGTTAGCAGCGTCGTTGATCTTCCCACTATCTCACCATCAATTACAATGCGTAAATTATCATCCGCCAACGCTGCTAAACGCGATCTAATACCACATATTTAAAGAGGTCAGATGTTATGTCATATGTCATGTAAATAATACTTGTGTTTTTTCTCATTTCACAGAAGAGGACTGGGCAGAAAGCACGGCTTACATGATGCATGAGGCATTCGACGCATCGCCGCGCCGAGCCACGTCGCCTCACCGCTCACCTCCTCGCCGCGCCCTTTCACCTCGTTTTGACAGGGAATTCAACGACGACTACCCCGACACGTACCGTGACCAAGTAGCCCCCTTCCGCGAACAAGTCCCGCCGTTCCGCGAGTCAAACAAAGCCCCGTTCAGAGACCTGGACGGCCCATACAGAGACCCGGTAGCCCCATTCCGTGACACCACTTTCGAACGCCGCTTCAGAAACGAATCACCTGAACGCAAAGAGAAACCTGAAAAATTCTCTGACGAAACCGTCAACTACAGACGACGATTCATCGCCGATACAAAACCTTCCAACCGAAGCATAGATCGAGTGGAAGATAGGAGGTTCGGAAAACTTACCAGAGGTGCTAGCGAAGGCAGCCTAAAGCTAGCAGACGCATCGCCAAAAGACAGATTCCAGGTAGCGAAGGAAAAATTCAAGAACTTAGAACGAGAGAGGTTTAATCGTGAATTAGAGCAGCACATGGCGATCAGACGAAGCATAATCGAAAGGAACAGTCGCTCTACTTCTTCCCCCGAGGAAGAAAGAAGGGACGAGCGGCCGGAGCGTCACAGAGAATTGAGCTCCCGTCGAGAACCGGAGCGTTCTCATCGGGATTTGGAGCGTTCTCACAGAGAGCCCGAGAGACGGAAGGAGCCGGAGCGAGTGCGGGACGAGTTGAACCACAGGGAGATAGAGAGGCTTCCTCGCGTGGGACGGAAACGGGAAGAAGGCAAGAGATACGAATACGGGACCGAGGATTATCTAAATAGAGAGTCAAGGGATCCAAAGCATAGGGAGGAGTTCACGAGCAGAATGGAGCCGAAACCTCATAGGGAGGAATTCGACAGATACAGAGAGAGGAGGGAGCTCGACCGCCGTATCGAAGAGGACGAGATTATTGAACCCGTAATCGAAGAAAGGAGACGTGACTGGAGCGATAGACAGCGAGCGTTCAGCCGCTCTCGGCTTCTGGAAGAGCACCGTCAGTCGTACACCGAGGGGGACAGAGACAGGTACTACGATAGAGAGTACAGAGATTATCACGACTTGACTGAGCGACAGCCGAATAAGTTCCGCCACAGTTACGCGGAACCGATACCCAGAGGTCGGCTCGGTACGGTGCGACCTTATTGAAATGCCATAATAGATTAGAATGCATTGACGATGCTGATTTGTTGAATTGGTAATTGTTTGATTTGGAATGTGTTAATTGATTAGAGGTTGATTTATTGAGACAATGCAAGTCTGTTACGAAAAAGCACGAGCTTAATCACCAGTTGAATTTCGGACGATAATTTTTAATGTAAGATTTTGGTTCCGTTCCATTTTGAGTCCGTCCAAATATTATTTCTTGTGCTTTTTTAACGTGCGGACTTGCAAGTGAAACACTTCCGTCTTAAAACTTGACGTGTTTTGAAGAACCTTTGGTCCCTTAAAACTAATTTTAGTGCCCTGTAATAGTAGTAATGGGCCAGTCTTATAAGTTAAGATCAAGATTGTTAAATACCTGATTTAATCATTATTAACATTTAGATAAGGCATTATGACTTTGGTGTCTGTTCTCTTGGCAGCAAACATCAAGAATATATAGACTTTACTAACCCACAAAAGGAAGAAAAGGATCAACGCTGTTTATTTTAGCTTCGTGATGTTTGGTGCCAATAGATTGGATATCATCAGTGGAGTTGTATAATAGTTTTAGTCAGAAAGGATCCTCCATATAAACAAATTGACATCTTGATCATCTTTTGAATCGATTTACCATCCAGCAAGATGTGTTATTTTTCATATACTTTTTTTACTTGCGCATGCGGGAGCATACTTACGTTTATTTTGGACTCGACAATATGTTGGCCGTTGATGGCCTTGATAAAATTTACGCGGACTTTTGGCGAGAGCTGAAGGCTCTCAACTGGATTTAAGAATAATTATTTTGGTAATTATTTTTCAAGCCCGTTTCAACCAAATGCATCACTAAGATGCAGTCCTCGATTTAGATTGGTGATGATAGGACAGCTTGAGTACATGACGACGTTTGCATCCATGGGCGTAACCAGGGGGGGCAAATGGAAATTAAAAATAAAAATGCATGCATATTCAAATTTACTTAAATTTATTTAACTACCTATAAAGCAGGATCATTTGCGGCTGTTTGCCCTACACACTACATATACCTAATGTTTCATGTAGGTGTAGTGAGTATGAAAAGCCGCGAACCTAAAAAATCTGCCTTCCCCCCCCGCTAGGCCAGAAGCTGGGTACACCCATGTTTGCATCCCAACATTTTATAAGTGTCTAATAAGATGCTATGGAATCTACGCGTTGCGTGGCGCTACCATCGGCTAAATAAAATGTGTTTTACATGCAGCAATGCAGTTAATTCCGCATGCGTTTAGCAAATCTCTATGACTCAAACATCAATATTTTGATTTCCTGTGTATTTTCTGTGAATATCTAAACCGCTATGAAACCACTTCACTATCTACTTTCAGAAAGTCAGGAGGATCCTATAATTGCCTACATGGTAGGGGTATTGTATTTATGTACCTAATACTCAACGGTTACTCATGTCACACAAATATTATGATTTTGTAAATATAACTACAATAATGTACCTTGATAATGTACCCAAACGTCCACTACTCACGAACTTACATCTTATTCATGTAATATATATGCAGAATATGAACAGTCAGACCCTATAATCTACTGGCAGATTACTAGAGATATATTATAGCAACGTCCATACATTATTTGACAGATAACAACGTTGCCAAGTAACACATGATTGAAGATGGATTACCACATCTCCAATCATGTGTTACTTGATTTACCTATAGTAAAATACGCGGGCAAACTTACTGTGAATCCATACTTAGAATTTGTAATAATGGAGTTCCATTTTATTACACACAATATACATTATCCGTACCAGCCTCTTATGTTCCCATTGTATGCACACCGGCCTACTCTCGATAATTGAGAGTGCAATGATTACTAGATTTATGTTTTGCCAGATTTTAACCTAGCAATTGGATCACTTTCATGAAATATCTCCTTTTTTATAGGACGTTTTTCTACACAGCATAGAATATTCATGACCATAGCACTTTTTTCCTGTAGTGGACGGTATATTATATCTTTATTTATTAGAATAAAACATAGATAGATACCTAATGTTTATCATTGTTGCTATAATTGAGAAAATCTGTTGATTTGTATCAGAAATTTTTATTTTATTTAGTTAAATTTAAATTAGAAATGAAAAATAAAGTATGAAATTATGGTCCTATGTTTTATTAAGAATGAAAATCACTTAAAATTTCGTGATTTTGTTGATAAAAACTGGTACTAAAAATATTTTCTTAGAAAAAAAGCATCTCCTTAAAATGTAACATCCGTAGCTGAATAGCCCTGCCTTAGAATCGAGGGGTCCCTGGTTCGATTCCAAATTCCTTCAATTCCTGGTTCGAGAAAATACCTTGATATAGGATAAAAAATTAATAAATCGAAATTAAAATAGTTTTAACGTTTATTTACAGCATATTGCACAAGAAAATACTTTGCGTAAAGACAAAATAAAATATTCAAATTATTGCACCCAATATTGCACATTTTACAAATAAGATCATTTTAACTACGTTTACTACTGAGACTTCAATGCCTACCCTTTAAATATATTTTAAGTTAAGTTAGTTATAATATTATTTAGACTCCGAACACAATATTTACAAAAAATGTATAAAAGAAGTCAATAATATATATTAATTAGACAATAATATCATAAAACTAGCACATATTGCATCTTAAAAAATAATAAACAACGAAACATTATTATTAAAATATCCTTTCATATTCTGCTCAAAGAAATTCAAAAGAAACCACAATTTTCGAATCTTATGGACTTTGCCGCGTCTTATATTATTTTACAAATGATTAATTCAATTTAAATAATATTAACGAAATATAAATACTTGACATACACGATATTTATATATAAGTATAAAATAAATTTTGACGCATATATATAAAATATACTTATATATACTTATATACTTATACTTATATACTTATATACACCATCTTTTTAATAAAATCCTACATACAATACGTGGTCTCTTAACTCATAACATAATTCCTTATTAGTTAATAAGGTGGTATACATTTTCAATGAAAATCATTAGCATAAAATAATTATATCGGCTCGTCATATACTTGCAGTAGTTAATCTATAAGCAGATTCCTAATTAAGCAAACCTATCTACATTGAATTCAGCGTGAAAACTAGGAAAACATTGCAAATGCAACAACATGGGACTCCTTATCTATAGGTATGTATATTTTTAAAACATTATGTTTATAATGAAGTTTAGTGTTTATCTTTTCTACCACTGGAATAATTGATAAAAAAACAAAAACGAAACTTTTTTATATGTATTTAGCGTTCAATCACAGGTGAATTTATGCAATTATCTTGCAATTATCTTTGAATCCATTCAACTTTCTTCCCAAATAATTATTATTTAAAGACGATTCTATTTTGATTTTTCCATCTCTATTTTTATTATTCCCTTATCTTATTACTTTAAACGAGTAATTCTTGGATATATTAGGAGTACAAATAAGTTTCCGCCGTTTTTAACACAAATTAAATATTTATTGTAGAAGAACGGTAATATAAATTTAATCAAAATATTGCCCATCACTTGCAACCACTTTTTCCCATCTCTCAGGCAGCATTCGAATCCCACGTCTGAAGAACTCCTTGTCTTTTGAGGTTATCCACGAATCAACCAAATTTTTGGTATCCTCATAAGATGTGAACCGCTGCGCCGTCAGAGCATGTGCTACGGACCGGAACAGGTGATAATCGGATGGTGCAATGTCTGGTGAATACGGCGGGTGGGGTAACACTTCCCAATCAAGTGTTTCCAAGTACTTTTTCACGGGAGCCGCAACATGTGGACGAGCATTGTCATGCAGAAGAATAATTTTTTCGTGTCTAGAATAGTATTGAGGGCGTTTTTCCTTCAGAGCTCGGCTCAATCTCATCAATTGTGTTCGATAGAGGGCTCCAGTAATTGTTTCGCTCGGATTAAGCAACTCATAATACACTACACCTAGCTGATCCCACCAAATACACAGCATATCGTAAATTTTTGGCCTTCCACTGCGATCTTTGTCTTCTACGTCGAAATCACCGTTTTTAAACTTTTGAAACCACTCTCGACACGTTCTCTCACTCAAAGCAACCTCACCATATGCTTCTACGAGCAATTGATGCGCCTCAGCAGCAGATTTCTTTAAATTAAAGAAGTAAACTAATATTTCCCGCAAATGACGCTTACTTGGCTCAAATTTTGACATTTTCAACTTATAAAAATTATATTTTACCAATATAAAATCAATGATATTAATAGGTTATGTTGTTCTTGAATGTCCAAACTATTTTTTAAGCCGGTTATCATCTGCGAAAGCTAACCGAAACTCCGTGCCGCGCCATCTACAATAAAACGGCGGAAACTTATTTGTACTCCTAATATTATATACACACCGGCACAATTAGCGGAACAGAAAAAAAAGTGAGACTATGAGATAATAACGCATATATTTGACGAAAATGTAATTAGACACAAAATAACAAATTGATTAACATCTTTTAACAACGACTTTGAAAAGTATTCGTTATTTTTTATTGAAAAATAAAGAAATTTGAAATAAGTGAAATTTTTAGATGATTATGAACCATCACAAAAAATAAAAAAAAGTAAGCATTAAATGATTTAACAATAAAATTAAAGCAAAATTAATAACGAGTGTTTCCCCCTCTTGCTCTGATTATGGTTTCCATTCGTCTGGTTATGCTACAGATTATGTTATCGATGATTTCTTGAGGCAACCACTCCCACTCCTCAAGTAATGCGTTTCCAAGTTCATTCAGATTGTTGGGGGGTGGCATTCTGGATTTAACCCTTCTTTTTAGCAAGCCCCAGACATGCTCTATCGGATTCATATCGGGGGAATTTGCTGGCCACTGTATCACCGGTATAGCTACGTGGCTCAGATATGCCTTTACAACTTGGAGTTCGTAGGAATACGCGATTAACGGCTGTACAAGCTCGAAATGAACTGGAAGACGTTCGAGGAGTACGAGTAAGTGAGCGTACAGTTCGCAGGAGATTTGAAGAAGTTGGTTTAGGGTCGTATATACCTGCCAAAGGCCCAAAACTTGAGAGACGTCACCGCGTAAACCGATTAAGCTATGCGCGAGAACATCGTCATTGGCATTTGAACGAATGGCAGCAGGTTCTCTTTACTGATGAGTGCAGAGTTCTTTTAAAATGGATCGATGGGAGACAGCGAATATGGAGACGTAAAGGAGAACGCCACATACAGTCTAATTTTGAACACACAGTGGCTTATGGGGGCGGCTCGATTATGGTTTGGGGAGGGATATGTTTGGGAGCTCGCACGGAGTTAGTGATAGTCACAGGAGGGACCATGACAGCAGATCGATACATCAGAGACATTTTAGAAGAACATGTTGTACCATTGCCCCATTTATTGGTGACGACTTTATTCTAATGCAAGATAATTCTAGTGCTCACAGTGCACAATCGGTACAGGCATATCTGAGCCACGTAGCTATACCGGTGATGCAGTGGCCAGCAAATTCCCCCGATATGAATCCGATAGAGCATGTCTGGGGCTTGCTAAAAAGAAGGGTTAAATCCAGAATGCCACCCCCCAACAATCTGAATGAACTTGGAAACGCATTACTTGAGGAGTGGGTGTGGTTGCCTCAAGAAATCATCGATAACATAATCTGTAGCATGCCCAGACGAATGGAAACCGTAATCAGAGCAAGAGCGGGAAACACTCGTTATTAATTTTGCTTTAATTTTATTGTTAAATCATTTAATGCTTACTTTTTTTTATTTTTTGTGATGGTTCATAATCATCTAAAAATTTCACTTATTTCAAATTTCTTTATTTTTCAATAAAAAATAACGAAGACTTTTCAAAATCGTTGTTAAAAGATGTTAATCAATTTGTTATTTTGGGTCTAATTACATTTTCGTCAAATATATGCGTTATTATCTCATAGTCTCACTTTTTTTTCTGTTCCGCTAATTGTGCCGGTGTGTATATATTTATTTATTTATTTCGCGTATTTCGGAAATTTTGTGTTTACATAGGGTTTTGCTGTTTAAGTTTAGCTGTATTTCTTGTAAAAAGTATTTACAAAAAAAAATTTTACACAAAAAGAAGTCGCCCGTATACTTACAAATAATAATAGGAAACATCAAATAGAAATTTTTTCATAACCATTTTTCATAAATTATGAAAAACTTTCTATCGAGGATTATTACGGTCTGCCCCCCAATGACCCTCACTGCATGGCATTCGGTAACAGACTGTATAACTGTCGGTCTGAGGGGGTGAATCAAATGTCCTAAAATAATTTGGAGGAAGCACACACAGATAGCGAGTAGATATTAATTAAAACTCAGAATAGCAACTCAGAATAATATTATGTGTGCTTTTGATTGGAATCCGAGCAGAACGTCAGAATATCTTGTTTGTAGGGACAATGTGTTAGTTCCCTAACTTTGTTGTTAGAATATCTTGCTCGCAGGGACAATATGTTATTTACCTAACATTATTGTCAGAATGTCATGCTTGCAGGGACAATATGTTATTTACCTAACATTATTGTCAGAATGTCATGCTTGCAGGGACAATATGTTATTTACCTAACATTGTTGTCAGAATTTCATGCTTGCAGGGACAATATGTTATTTACCTAACATTGTTATCAGAATTTCATGCTTGCAGGGACAATATGTTATTTACCTAACATTGTTGTCAGAATTTCATGCTTGCAGGGACAATTTGTTATTTACCTAACATTGTTGTCAGAATTTCATGCTTGCAGGGACAATTTGTTATTTCCCTAAAAATGTAAAGTAAAAAAAAAGTTCTGAGGCTTCATACGATCCTATTTACGTTTACAATACAGGTCAAAAGAATTTGCAGTTAAAGGTTCCTCGTTAGGGCAGACGTACCACATCCTTGGAGGTTCGTTTTACATTAGGATCACGGTAGGTATCCCAATGTATCTTCAAGACTTGCGTTTCTGCTCAACGGACGGTGATCGAATACCCTGGCTAGGGAACTCGCTCGAGGCGGCGTAGGGGGCAGCGGCGGAGGCCTAGGTCTTCGCCCCCCTGCGAGAGAGCGGACGTCGGTGCGCTGAGATAAACGCACGTCGGCGAACAGTGCTGCCATCTCTGCGGATTTTTTGACGCTTAGAGCGTCGTGGGAACCTGCCCCAGTACTACGAACTGTAAGGGAGAAAGATTCTGAATGAGATTTAGTAAGATCCAAAACCGAAAAGGAAATACATTTTTGTGGTTTTCTTTATACTTATAATTGGCGTTGATGCAGAGAGCCGATGGACTCAGTGGCGCAATAGTGACCGGCAATGGCCTGCAGTATACAACCGTCTCTTTGATACCATTACAAATACTTAAATAACGCAATCTTTCACGCTAAAGAACTGGCTCATTGCGCAATCCTAGGGCACCTTGGTCTATTAGATTAGATGATATCGATACAAAAAGCTGTACAGCTGCTAAACCGTATCAGTCTCAAAAGATTCCACTGCAGAGACACAAATCAACTCAAACCCAACCCGGATTATTAGATGCCACATCTCAAAGTTTATTTTTGAAAGATATAGTTTTTAGTATAGCGGTTTCCTCATGTTATGCGGCGTGGAAATGTTGCGCAAATTAATTTTAAGTCAAAAGTTCAATACAGCGTCAATCTTCTTTCGTGTGAGTAATCAACTCTGGTGTCGGAGTTTTTAAGTAACTCAAAGGCTTATCGACTAGCACTGCTAAAAATTATTTCTAAAAGACTTAAACTACTTCTAATAAGTGCAACAGTCTATCCATTACTGAATACGGAATAAAATAAAATAATCAAAAAAATTACAATGGTTTCTTCAAATTAGCCTAATAATCTAAATATTTATTGTATTTCCACACAAAATCATTTAATTTAGCACTAAAACTAAGATAAAGACAGCACTGCTAAACATTACTTCTAAAAAAGACACTGTAATACGTCTGTACCTGTAAGTCGCTGCATGTTCCTGTTCCTGTCCCGCGGCTTGTTCTGCAGCAGCAGTTCGTAGTCAAGCGCGAGGCTGTCGGAGCTGCGCGCTCGTCTGCTTCTCTCCTCGCGGCGGCGGCCGGAACTACTTCTGGAAATGCACAAATGTACAAATTCAATTGACAATTTTATTTATTTATTGCATCATTTACATTAGTGTTATATACTAGACGCTTGTTGTAAACTAATGAAATGCACCCTGCAAGGGCGTTGCAATATTGTAATGCACTTACAATTTATTGTACACTTTTGTGTGGTTATCATCTAATAGGTTAGATTCTAACCACATGTTAATGCTTTCGTGAGATTGAAACAAAATTATCCTGCAAATATTCGTTTCTAGTGTAATAGCATTTACCTATTAAAAAAGCTTTGAGATTTGTGATATTGTCATCAGCATGTGCAAATTTAATTGACAATTTTGACATTTACTTTCTTTTACGTAACTAAAGTGATTGGATAGCCCACCTGAAGTTACGGCCTGAAACGAAGTGGTTAGTAAGAAGAAGCTGACCACATAGAATTTTTAAAGATGTTGGTAAGTGGTTATACATATTTATCGAATAGGCACTTTTGTGATACATAGTATTATTAACTTCAGGTATTGATAAATTATATTTGTATTTATTGCGAAGATCACGATTGCATATGAACAAGAAAATAAGCTGGGTAGTTTTTGACAGACACAAATATAATGTACATTCCAGTTAATGTGAGAATATGTTCGAATATGTTCCAGTTAATGTGAGAATTATGTTTTTAATTACGTCACGTAAGGAATTTGTCTGCTTTATAAATAGCTCTTATGCAACGTTTTTGCATTAGAAATACTGAAGGGCCTTTTTTTTCCCGGGTGAAAATACCTACGTATACCGTCCGTCCGGGGGAGGACGGGGCGGTTATGTCGGGCGTGATCCGACTAAAACCACCCTGGTGTTCCTACTCGGCGCCTTTATGCTGGGGCTACGGGAACGGTTTTTTACTCTTCCGCGGCCCCAGCGGCGTTGGTCCTCGATAGTAGGACCCCATCATTATTAATTTTTCTCCCTATATATGGCGTGGTTGGAACAAGAAGCACGCAAGTATTGAAGGGCCTATGAAATGTCCACTATATAATAGATAATTCTAGACTAAACATCAAGATTCTCACCTGTTTCTGGTCGGCTTTCCGTCGTACTCGTCGAAGGCTCGTCGCATTCTGTCCGAATATGTCCGTTGCGACGGACTGCGCAAGTACTCCAGACTCTGCGAACTGTGGACTGCGGTCCTAGGGCCCGTGCAGTAGCACTTGTTACTGTCAGCACAGCTCTCTGAGTCGCAAGAGCAGTAACTGAAGTCGCCGTAGTCTTCCCTGGAATTTGGAAACGTTGGGGCTTATCAGTATGACTCAGGAATACCCTAAATTAAACGAACCTGTAAATTTATTAACTGACTTTAATAAAGGAGGTTCTGAATCAGAAATTCAATTTTATCAGCTGCATATTTCTTTTCCATCTTTGTTACGAGATATATTCGCCAATTGTAAAACGATTTCAATAATTATTTTATAGTTTCCGTACTAGCCTCTGATGTTCCCACTGCAGGGACACCGGCCTACTCTCGATAATTGAGAGTGAATGGGCTCTGATCTACCACGGGAGCCCAATCCGGATTGGTAGATATCACATGTCGTCGAATTTTTGGTTCTAAGACTATGCCGGTTTCCTCACGATGTTTTCCGTCGCCATTATAGTTTGATAGGAAATATCTCCGAGGTGATCCCATAGAAATTCAATGCAAAACTTTCACCCCTGCGGGTGAGTAATAGGGGAGAAAAGTATAGAAGTCGCTTTTTTCTGTTTTGAAATCAGTTACTTATACAAACGCCAAATATTCTTGGACTAGCTGCTTTCATGGTTATGAAAGCAAGCATATCAAGAATCTTGTTTTTTGCTGTTCTGTAAGTACTTCAACAACTATGTATAATTAGTTATAGGGTTGCTGAGTGTTATTAGTGCGTCTTGATTTACGAGCCTAGTCATGCGATGGTATCATTCCTTTATAATTTGATTCAAGACCATTTTATACAAGCTGTCTAACACGCAACATAGCTTTACAGGTGTAACAGATATAAACTAATTAACGCACGCAATACGTATTTAAAGAACATATTTTGATATAACTAACTGTTTTTCGACCTCGGAAAGAAAATTCGATCCAATTTTTTTTTTGCGCCCTTATTATTTCCACTCCTGTGAAAGGTCCGTTAAAATAGATCCAGCCGTTTCGGAGATTAGCCGTAACAAAAGAAAAGGCAAAAATTTCATTTTTGAAACCTTTTTTGTATCTTATATACTTTCAAATGTATTAAGTAGCTGTTATCATGACATTACAAATAGACACTTAAAATTTAATTATTTGTATATTAAGAATTTGATTCAAAATCTTATTTTTAGCTAATTAAGGCATCAATAGCGCATAGCTTCATTAGGTAGTGTTAACAAGTATGATATTTTAAACTATTTGGTTCCTAGCGCCTTAGTAACGACTTAACATCAAGCGCCGCCAGATAGCCCGCTATATTTATCGCATTAAAAATCTCGATGTTGAACATATTTACACCACAAACTTGTACTATAATAATTATAATTACTTCATCCATGTTGCCCCACGATTTCTAACTTTAGACACAATCATATTAGATAGTCATATAATAATAATAATAATAGTCATAACTTAAGTAATAGTCATAACTTTATTGCAGTAACATTTCGTAGATATAAATTTCTCTGTAGATTTACTAAATGAGGTAGGTATCTCGCAAATACCGCTGACCGGCGATAGATTGCTTAGATAATTGCTGCCCTCAAACTAGGAGAGAAACAAGCATCCTCGACAATCCAGCATCCATCGAATCGAGATGGATAGATACCCTGCTACAGGGAAAGCTACAGGGATGATTCGGTAAACATTTTTGTTTACCGTTAAAATTTACACTAGCCCTTTCGTTACAATTAATTCGAAACAGAGTGATAAGATTATCCATCGTTTTGTAGTGGCAATTTGTTTTATTTCTCAATTGCCACCAGTGGTGATGTTGATGATGGTGGCAACTGGGAATAGATGGGATGAAAAGGTGTAAGACTTCTAATAGATCGTTTCTCTCAGTTTTGGCGATATGGGACATGAATTAACACGAGCTAAAAAACGAAATCACGACTGTGGTGACATATTTGTCTGCATGTAATATGCCTAAGGAGCTAATGCGACAGGTTGTATGCGCAAGAATATGTTTACTTAAACCTAAATTTTATCGTCTGTAAGCGATACTTGTGACCTAAAGGAACAAATTAGAGTCCTTACGAGTCACATTTCAGTTAATCTGAATTATTCAATGATACTCGACATCTCAGTGAAATTGCGAATCAAAAAACTAAATTATTTTAATTTGGTTCAGTTAGTCGCAAGCCGTCCAGAGCGGCGGACGCGCCACGCTCTAATTATTTCTACATTTCATTTCTACGATCACCCGCTAATTAATAACGAACCATAAATAATAATAAACAAGGCACGAATTCCTTTGAACGTGCGCTGTGATTCTTTAAGCAATTAAAGCAATACACTCACTTTGCGAAGCTATTGGAGATAAATGAAATATGAAACGAAGAAAGTAGAGAAATTTTAGTTATGAAAACAGGTGTGTGTTCTTTTAGAATTAACAGAAATCAGTACCGCGTACGTTTCTAATGTTATTACAAGATTGTGTCACCCTTTTATTACTTAAGATTTCTATATAAAACGATTGCTATCTTTAATGGGTGTACCATAAAGTCTCATCTATCTATTTAATTTTTTATAAAACTTCTACTAAGATAGGTGTTTTTATATTACTCATTCCATGAAGGATGTTAACGTGAAATGAGTTATATAAAAACACCTATGCAAATAAATATTAAAACACTCTTATTTTCTAGCTGTTACGGAACCAGCTGACTACCAACCATTTGTTAAGAGGCTAATACCGCCCATAGACAACAGCAATACGACTCCGGTCTTCAACTATCTAACAAGTATGAGAAGATATAAGACGCGTTGCGATGCGCCCATTACTCTGAAATTACTAGATGGAAATATAACGCCTTATGTGCCGGTAATTTCTCCGGCACCCACCCCTTCCACCGGACAACCACTGCTTGGTATAGGCGCCGGTGAAATCACAGGTTAATGAGACGTAACACGTAACATTTTCGGGTGACGGGTGCAACGGGATGTGACTTGGGTTGGACCTAAGTCGTATTGATTTTGTTATGGACAGAGGTAACCACTTTCCATCAGGTGGGCCTTCAGCTCGTCCCATCAGAAGCATCAAAAGTAACATTACTCACTTTGAACAATCTTTGCAGCTCTTGCTTTTACTCAAGAGCCTAGCCTTCGCGGGATCCTTCTTCTCGACAGCAGAACAGTAGCACTTAGACTTGCACTCCTTCATGGAACAATAGCACCTGTCAGCACAACTCTCAGACTCGCATTCCGAACACGACACGTATCCACTGGAACTGTTCCGGTTCTGACAGCCGAGACGATTGCTAAGGGTTAGAAAGTCGGAGTCTTCTGAAGAAGTCCTTTCACCCGGTCTGGAAACTTTCCCGTTCCGTTTCGACACGTGCACCGATTTGTCGGACCGTTTCGAGTGGCGTTGTCTCGTCACTTGGCGTTTTGGTGGCGGCAACATCGGTTCTTTAGGGTGGAACTGTCGGATATCGTAACTGGAGGTGGACACTGAGCTCTCGGAGACTGGCTCTTTCGTCGTTTTTGGTTGGAAATCTAGAGGTCCAATGGCTGGTTCTTTCTTCCTTATTTCCTTGCCGAATGGCATACGGAACACCATGCGTAATCCGCTGGCCCCTTTGAATATCTTCCTTCTTTTGTTCTGGAATATACTGTTGCGTCTCAGTGTCTTCTTCTTTTGCTTCTTCATGATCGCTTTGCTGTGCTGAAACAGTTCGTCTTTGGTCAACGTTACTGCTAGTTTGAGAAGAAACTCCTTGTAAATCGGTTTTAGGTCATTGAAAGACATTCCTTCCGCATCTATGATTGCGTTTAGGATCTCATCCATTGAGTGTAAGTTCTCCTGAACTTTAAATTCGTTAAAAAGCTCATTGAACCCGAGGGGTGAACCGCCTCCTTTCTTTCCGTTGTTTCTGAAATGCGAAATAAATAAATGTAGATTAAAAAAAGTGTGACTCTTAGAAACAATATTTCATTTGGATCACAGGAAATCACACACAAATATGATATTCGTCAAGAGAACGAAATCATACAATACGTAACATACACATTGAATACCGAGTGAAATTATTTTTTTACTTAAATTTTGAGATCTGTGATGTTCCTGAGAATTAAACAAAAATACCATTGATTGATTTCTATAAAAAATAGCTGTAAGTCGGAACTCTACGAGAAATAAATTTTAATTGAGGGATGTTCTCATGGATCATAATGAGAGTTAAAAATAGTAAACTTATTATATTGGATCAGAGAATGTAGCGGACGCGGTTGCGTTAACACAATTACTGGCATGCAATAATTCGCACACTCCACTAAACAACACATTTCTTGTATACCTCACAAGATGTATCCAAACAGAATAGCTCACGACAAATCAAACCATAAAAAAACGGATTAAGATATCGGCGGCGAATACTGGTAAAAAGGAAATGGTGTCGCTCAAGCGTTGAAATGGAATTACCGAGAAGTAGCCGATAGGTCTGATTTACCGATCGCAATTATGAAACGGAAGGAATGCATACCTGTGTCCAATCGACTTGTACCTCGTCAGGCCGCCGGCATTTAGAAAACTGCCCGACCGAGGAATCGCCACTTTCGTTAAAATATCCCCAGAATCGGTGATGGATTTCCTGCCACTTTGACTCCTCCGTAAAGGCTCTTTCGGAGTTTCCGTCAGCTCCGCAGGTTTGGAAGGAATGGGCGGTGGTAAAGTCGGTGGTCTTTCTATATTCTTTCGTCTTTCCAATTCTCTGAAAAGTTCAATTTTCTCTGAAACTTTACTTCTCACTGAAGATTCGCTGCCGCTATGTGGATTTGATGATTGAAGTTTACTGATATTAGGGTTGATCAATTTTTTTGACTTCTTGGAGTCTTGAGTATCGCTTTCACTTTCGTTGTGTTTTATTGAGTCTAATTTGGCTTTGACTTCTTCAACTGTGTGTGTTCGTTTAATTTCGGCGGGCGGAATAGAGGGAGGTGGGGGGAGTTGTGGCAAACTCTCCATAGAAATCTTATTCCGTTCTGAATTCGTCTTTTCTGTGAACGATTCACTGGCAGAGAAGCCGTCAGCTCTATCACTGTCACCACTGGCTGACGATGTGCTGCGTTTCTTGCGAGGTGGTCTAATAGGAATATCGTTTTGGTTGCTACTGGCAATGCTCATACAGCTGATTCCATTTCGACTCTTGAATTTATTCTTGTCACTGTGGCCCTGCCGACTCATGTGTGACATCAAAGATTTGTATAACGTTGCCGCTATCACGATAGCATCCTCAGTCGTCTGACATACAAACCCGTGGCACTCCAACTGTTTTGCGACGCCAATCTTCCTCATCACTACAGCGAAAAGAGGAGAATGTGAATTTTCGTTGTGGGAGAGGATATATTTCCTGTCAGGGGATTCTAAAGTTTTGAACAACGCTTGACGGTCTATATTATCAGGGTCCGTGATTAGAGGTAGGAAAGCGTAGCTTAGTTCTTTGTTGTTTTCTTCCGAAGGTTGAACTACAAATTTGACTGCGGACCAAACCGCTATCGTAGGGAAGGGGTTTAACTGTTCGAGATCACCTTTATCGCCTTTGTATCTGACTTTAAGACCACCTTTGGATATCTCTAGCCGGCCGTTGAGATTACTTTTATGGCGGAGATTTCTTCTGTATGCAAAGTAAAGATCACGGAGTGGAATTTGAAGGCCGGACAGGCTCGTAACTTTACTCTGCAGAGGAGTGGAGCCCAGGTAGTGGACGCTAAAGACATGGACCCCGATACTCTCCATCGAAGGCCTGGCATCACCCGCCATGTCCATGAACATCCTTTCTATGCGGTCTTGGACGGTATTGTTGATATGGTGGAGAGCCTTCTTACAAAAGTGGTCATCATCCTCGAATATCGTCACTTTGTCATCAGTGGTCGAACTAACCTAAAACCAAAAAACAGTCTTTTAACTTACTTGCTAAACTTATCTTTTCAATATAAAACCAGTGCAAATATAACTTGCGGAGACTTTTATCCGTTTGGAAAGGTTTGGCACAAGGAATTTAATATATCAGTTGATGAATGAAGATATCTTACTTTGCTATGTCTTCTTTCGAGCTGAACCACGAAGCTGGGACACTGCGGAAGGCTAGTGACAGATCGCGTGTCATCGAAAAGCGCGTCGATTTTCTGTTTATAGGAGAGCGAGGAGATGCTCGGTGCGCGGGGTCGTCTCGGTGCATCTTCCCGCGAGCCCAAGTGGAACCCGCCTGGTGAAGCGGTCTGGTTGTCGCACGTCACCATCTGTAGACACAACACAGGGTACAATGTACAGACTGTTTTGACTGGCCTAACAGCTCACTTTGTTGTAGTTCTGCTTTCTGCGATGTAGGAGGTCGTGGGTTCGATTCTCACTCATGACAAACATTTGTGTGCATAGATAAACATAAATGTTTGTTCTGTGTCTGGGTATTAATATGTATGTATTTACAAACAAAAGTACTATATATATTCTATCACTTATCTAGTTCCCATATTACAAACTATGCTTAGTTTGGAGCTAGATGGCGCGGTGTGAAATATCTCAATGAATATTAATTATTTATTTATTTGTTTTTAAGAAGACCCTAATGAATTGCGCCAGTCACTTTGAGATGGGGATGCAACGTCTCATACGCCTGTAATTTTACTACACTTTTTCACCTAGACACAATAATGCAAGTGCACCAGAGCTTTGCAGCATATTTCCAGATGTGGTGTAAATATATCTTTGTACTAAGCACAAGTTTTACTGCTACTTCTTGCTTCTCTCGCACCACCCGGATTAACCTAGAATAACACATAAGCTATTTCTTACCTCGGCTTCATGAGCGCGAAGTATTATATAGTAGCCTATAGCGTAGAGTATATAATTACTCTCGAAGATCCCAGTATTTACTTGGTCAGTTGAGCATTCAGGCGTACTGAGCAAAAACTTGAACGCTATGCCACGGATTCTGCGCAGGTTTCCACGCATATACCACCGTACCCTATCATCAGCAAGTTATAAAAGATATTTTAGCTCGTGTTGTGTTTTTTCATAGCAATTAGAACTGTTTTTCAAGTACCTAACCTTAACTTTCGTAATGGTGTAACGATTGATTTCACGAGTCCATAATTATCTTCTTTTTGGTTGTTTAACATTAGCAAGTCATTATTTTTTTCAGTTCCGTAACCAAAGGCTAATATTACTACTAAGCTATATACGTAATGGACTGAAAAATTTACTCTGTTATATTTGTTATTATGGAACTAAATCCTATAAATTAAAAATACTACCACTAGTTTTTGATATCCAAAACACATGTTAGTAATATTGGGCGATAAGATATTAGTTTGTTTCGAAAAATTACAATCATCTGAACTCGTCTGTATGCAAAACCTCCGTCTGAATTACCTACTCTACAATTTATTATTCTGTGATGATAATGCTTATACAATTTAACAGATTCACGGTAGATTTTTATCAATGGCTTCATCCTCACACTAGAGGTTTTCGAGATCAGGTGTCGTAAGTTAGGCAGAGCGTAAACTTAATTTGTATACAATTCGGGCCTCATACCTTTTCTTGCCTCATGAGTGAAGTAATATCCAGAATTAAGATGAAATGAATAATCCAAACTTAAAACATCAAATTTGACTCTAATTTGACATATCATAAGAGATGAAAGTATTGAAGTCGATTTTTTTTTAAACATTTACTTATCTTTGTTCTTACCTCTCGATTTATCGATGGGCCCTGGGCCCAAAGCTTGCTAGCATTTTGATACACATTCTTCTATTAGCTGGAATATCTGAAACAATTTAATAAAGCAATTAGCAATAGCTAACACAAATAAACATATAATTTTAAAAGGTCGGATAATTTTATCATTATTCAAAAATAAAAAACTCTTAGCACACTCATTAGCTGCATTAAAATTTCCTATATCGCAGGTGGCATGGACACACACAAAACATATATCCAAGAACCGAAGAAAACTGCATGGCAATCACACAAATGTTTACCCTGCTCATGGATTGCCCTGGTTCCGGTACCAACTTTTAACTTCGCCATAATTTTACCCCTGTGTTGAAAAGCGATATTATCAGATCAGATCAGATTATTAACGAATTGTTAATAATCTGATTTGTGTTTCATGTTACGAACAGTTCGTAGTAAAACTTCATTTATAGCTTTTATAAAAAGTTTCTATTTAGTTCCACGGAATCATGGTAGTCATCAATGTAAGTACGAAAGTGCACATAAAATTATATCGATAAAAACACCGACAACGTCTTAGAAGGATGTTGTGGCTACGTAAGCTGGTTGATTTCCTGACGGTAACCACAATATCAAAGGTGGAGTGAAGGAATTTTATAGGTATTTCATGAAGCTTTGCAGCGTAGAATTTTACGATCCCGCTAAAGAAGCTGGCCAACATCCATATCGGTTTAGTCAAGAGCAGATTATTTTTAATATTCTTAAATATTTCACACATCGCCATCCAGCCCCAAACTATGTTAGCATACATTGTGTACTATGGCTATGGGAATCAGATTACTGAGACAATAGTTTTCAAGTATTTTTTTATAAATACAATTGATTTACGTATAATACTTTACATTGATGTATGTTATACATACTAAATAACATCCAGACACAGCACAAACATCCAAGTTCATCACACAAATGTTTGTCCTGGGTGGGAAAAGAGCGATTTTTTTGGGAGGTCAAGTTGCCCTCGTCCGTTGGTGAGTACCCTTTGAACACATATGTACAACCCAAGGGGGTTGTGCCAAAGAAGCAACAAAAAGTAGCAGTAGAACTTGTGCCAAGTTTGCCCAGAGAAGTGCATTTATCTACTATAATATGCATGTATACTATATTTGAACCTTCCTCTTAAATCACTCAATCTAATTCTGAAACCTGTATTAAAATATGTTGCGTAGTTTAAAAGATCTAAGCGTACAGGAGTGACTTTGTTATACATGGGTATTTCCAAATGAAGGATTTACTTCAAAAACAAGATTCTGTTGAAATGAAATTATACACAGTTATGAAATGTTGAAGAATATATTTCATGTGCATATTTTTAGTCAAATGTCAGCCAAAATCAAGGTAAACTGCAGTTTGGTTACTAGAATGGAATGGATACACCTAGGTTATATGTTAAGTTTTATGATTATTTATTTCTGATTTAAATTTCGACATTTGAAATAATTAATAAAGATGAGGAAGATCCGTCATAAATATAATATAAAAATCTATATTAATCTCCTAATTATTTGACCCAGTTTTTGTTACTACCGTAATATATTATAATATGTTCAAAGAATTTTGTATTACATGTTTTGCGATTTATTCCAGTAGAGGCACTTGTGTCACTCTACGGGGCCCTCTTTGTAAAGAACTCTTTCTATAGAGAGACGTACAACAACTTAATCGTATGGTGTGGTGAGGAATGAATGCAGAGTAATTTCTTCGCCGCTTTACTGAAGCAAGTACGTAGGTATACGAATAGAAATAATACAAGTATTCAATTTTCCCATTGTTCATAATTCCTAGCCTTAGGCAATATCTGAAAAGGCATCGTAAATGTATACGGTTATTTTGATTTTCACTTGCATTGTACATGTAAAGTGCTCATAAAACATTTTCATTCAATGGTTTGAAGAAAATGAAGTCTTGAAATCTTTAGCGAATATAATGCTAAAATAACTGTTATAACACCTTAATATAATATAGATGTTAAAAAACCTTCATATCTATGGACGGAATTCATAGCAAACTTTAAATTAATTGGCCTCGTCAGCCAGATTCTTCGTTCCTAAGATCAAATCTAACATAACAAAGTAGGTATGAACGTGTCCAGAAAGCTAGTTCTAAATAAGTAGAAGTAGCCGAAATTTTCATCTGATTTTCTAAGTCATACCTACATTTAAACTTGTCTATGGTCATATTATAATACCTAGCGGACCAGCTTAGTTTTAGTTTGTATAAGCCACCATTAGCAGGTTCGACGAACTGGTTGCTTTGTTTGGACTCCACATAATTTCTACCGTACGTAATGTGCCGGTTTCTTAGTGTTTGCTATATGAATTGTATTTGGTAAACATAACGACGTCATATTATATATCTACAGAACTCTAAGAGCCAGACCCTATTTTCTTCTTTTTTCATATTTTCGTAACAAAGAGTAGCATCATTGCGATACGTTTTACTACGGATGTGTTTGAATGGTCCGACTACACGTCACCCTGTTGTTGGTACCGCTTACCCTGGTGTTGGTTATTATAAACCAATAATATCAAAGTTTTCAGCTTTTAGTATCTAAAAGCGGGTATTATACTGATATTACAAATGTGTTTGTCTGTATGTATATTTGTTACTCCTTCACGCCTAAAGGCTGAAAGGATGTGGATAACATTTGTTACGAAGGTAGCTCATACCTTGGATTAACACATCCGTACCAGCCTCTGATGTTCCCACTGCAGGGACACCGGCCTACTCTCGATAATTGAGAGTGAGTGAGAGAGTAATTAACACATACGCTACTTTTTATCCTGAAAAGGTTAAGTATTTTTTTTAGTGACTTGCAAAATAACAACTTCTATCATTTTTTTCCCACTGCCTCATGTTGACTTTGTAACCGCGGGTAACACCGCGCGGCGTAGCTATGCTTATCCTTGTGTAAATAAAACGGCCATCAAATTATAATAAAATGTATAATTCATTTGCAACTATTTGTATGCAAGTATGTATGTATGTAACTGAGCACATCTTTTTTTCTGCCTATCTTTTTTAAAATTGTTTTTCCATGTCTATGAAAAAAATATTTGGGCTTAAACCCACATTTGCTGTCCTGTATAGAATCATAATTTGAAAATCAGCAATCAAACAACAGCGTGCGAAAAGCAAGAAACCTATTTTCGGAAAACATTGCCCAATTTTTCAAATCGAATTTTGATCTACCAGCACTTTCTATTTACATATCATTTTTTTTTTCGGACCACAAATACAATAGCAAGACGAAATGAGATCACAACTATGTCCGGGACCAATATAAAAGTACCTGGTCGTTGTTTTATACAGAAAAACACAAAATTTTATGCAGGATTTAAAACGTATTTCAGATAATTTACAGTTATTCAACAGGAAAAAGTCAAGAAACTATTTACATAACTGCATTAAGGTCAACATTTAAATGTCTGATGTATTTGGTTACAAATACTATAATTATAATAAGTATGTATTTTTATACCTTTTACTTACCCGCGATACTGCACCACTCAATCAAAAATCGAAATTTAGTAATGCATGCTCACCATATGTGTGCTGGGTATGTTCGTGATTCGACGCACGGTTTTTTTATTTATTACGCCATATAAGCCTATCCAATTCAACCAGGGTTGTGAGCATGCCCGCACTCAGCACAGATCCGCACCTGATGATAACACATTAGCACGGAGTTTACTAACCTAACAGTATGGTACTGAGACTACATCTGGAGGACTCAACATGAATGATAATAATGATGATTAGCGAAGCCGAGTGTTTGCTAATGGGACATGGGCTGTTCAGTGCTCAACCTCGTAGCTTAATTCCATAATGTTCATGTTGGTACTGTTCATAGACCAGTTAGTACTTATTATTCATTGACTGACAGACACGCAAGCGCACGCAAGTCATTCGACAGATGTGACAGTGAAGTTGAATTAGCTAAAGGAGAAACGTTTTTAGCTTCGTGGCTTAGTTGGTAGCTACCCTCGAAGTGGTTCTATTTCTATTATCTTTGTGTGATGAGCGTAAAGTTTTTTCTCTTATTATTCTTCTTCTGCAGGGGTATGAATGTGTAAACGTATTTTTTTAGCTATATATTACATATATATATTATATACAATATATATTACACTGTGTTGCGCGCAGTTGGCCATCCTATGATAAGCCGTACATTTTTACGAAATAAAAAGTAACCTATGGGTTCCAAACTATAATCTATCTTTGTGCCAAATTTCATCCAGATCCGTTTGGCCATTCTGGACTAAATAAGTAACAAACATCCATCTAAACTTTCGCATTTATAATAAAAAAAGTAATAAGATTAGGTACCTATGGTGTGGGAGTCAAAATCGCACTTGGTCAGTTATTATACCTTTACGTATAAACGTTTATCACTTGAGATGTCTCAAATTGTAGTTATCCAGGCAAGTAGGGTAACTGTAGACTGTTTCGCTGCAGGGTGGCTGCCGCTTAGCGGTGCCTCGTGCCGTTATTACAGTACGTTTGCGATTGAATTTGAAGCTGTGATACAGATTATGCGTTTATAACTGTGGGTCGTAATGCACGTTACATAAAATGCTTGAAAAATGCAAGCACTGGCAAAAAATGAATGTTGTATACTTAAGTTATTTGTGTCTTAAGGTTCTTATTTTCCGACTTTCAGAGGATCTTATCAATCCGGTATTTGTTACCTCAATTCTCCGCCATTTATCAACCGACTTTGAATTTTTTTATTTGAAAGGATTTGCTTTCAGATTGGTCCCATAACAATTTTATTATGGGACCAATTTATGTATGTCCTCAAGAACTTAGAGGCCCAGTTGTTCGCGTCCATAAATGAATATCTACAGAACACGTATCCTCCGGGTGGTGGTAAAGGATACAAAGGATTGCTAAAGAATTCGATGTATCTTGCACATTTATTCATCGAAGGCACGATATTGGCAACATTTAGAAAGAATACAATCTAATTCATTCAGTGCAACACTATTAATAATGTTGTTATTAATTTATTACACTCACGCAACGAAACGACGTGTTGATGAAGATTAAATAGTTAGTGCGTTAGCTGTGAAAATATCTCAATTTGTTTGTGTCTGACTTCTATTTTATAATGGGATTAATATGATATGATTTAGAATCGTTAAAGGTCAAACGTCACGTGTAATTATGTGGCAGCTTCATCAGTTCGGTCTCTATATTTTAATTTTAAAAGCTGTTTAAGCCCATTAAAGTTTCCGTTTTTTTTAATTTGATTTGGACTCCCGATTATACTTGGATGCTGTGGAGGGATTCGAAATTTGTTTTTTTTACTTTTATTAACACTCTAATATATTATATATTAATAATATATATACTCCTACAATATTTAAGACAAAATACTAAAATTTTACAACATAATAATTAAGCAAATTCTCTCACAAGTTTCGTCATGCTGAGTTCTACGTCCGATCCAATAAACAATTTGTAAAATGCCTACCTCATCGGAATCCAAACATCTCACATACAATTTCACCAGAAATCATTCAAATCTCGCGTCTTGTCATTGACGTGCGAAGATCTCTGCGCCCAAGAATGCGTGCGTGCGCAAGGCGACGAACAGTTATATCGAAATAAGATTGATTGAATAATTAAAGCAGTAAGTAGCACTTAGTACAGCATTTCATTCGGTTTAAATAATCTTTTTTTCTGTTAACAGTGATAGTTTAGTTTCTAGTCGAATTCAGGTAAGCGATTTTTTTATTTGGCAGCGAATTGTTTAAAAATATATTAGAAAGGTAAGAAATTACACTTTTACACTCATATCCCTGCAATTCCGTTATATGTGGCATGGATACACACATCACAGTACAAAAAAACCGATCGTGAAGCCGAGATCCCCTTGCCTCAAAGGCAAAGCTCCAAATAGACTACGGAGAGGTATTTCGCTTTTCTGATCTTCATACAATGTATTGTTAAAAATATATCACATGTAAAAAAAATTGATTTTATAAAATAATATAGACCTATTTTTGCATTTCAGACGATTCATAGAATTTCTACGCCACTGACGTTTAAGACATTGGATGCGTAGATTCTAACGACCTTTATTTTTGAACCGTGTGAAAGCAAAATCTCTTTCTAAGAAAACGAATTTGGCGTATCTGAACGATAGCCCTAATAATACGATAAGTATTGTACTTTACGCTTTAATTTATATGCGCGGACTATGACGCATGCGCTATGGAAAGAGGAGAAATTTCTAAGTTTCTAAAACTAATATTTTTGGACGAATGAACATTACATAAGAAAATGGTACACGTGTGTTGTTTCGGGCAAGGTTCCGTTTTGCAATGGTAATTGCGATTTGTTTTTTCAACGTATTTTCATCTACAAACAATCACGTAAATTTACTATTATATTTAGATATTTACTGTTTGAAAGTGGATATGGATGATATTATGCCTAAAGATCTGCTGAAAGATAAAGGCAATCAAAGCAAGGATCAAGTCAATATTGATGTTTGTTTTTAGATCTATAATGCTATGGATTAATCCTACATCAAAACCAATTTTTCACCATGTCATTCATTCAAACTAAGTAATACGAACGGTATTACTTAGTTTAGCCACGATAGTATACGATAAGTAATAGATCTTAAAGGTTTTGAAGGTTAAAAAAAGATATTATACGTTTTAAAACGAAAATATTACAAACATTTTAAAGAGATTTCAGGAAAATTCACTTTTGTGTTTGACTTTCAATTTATTTATCATTGTTATTAAATGACCATTATTTCAATTTCAGATTTGCACATTTGATCTTAGTTTTTATAAAATCTAAGTAACTCAATCACTCGTAAACTCATGTAAATTCAGCATGCGTTATTTGTGGCCCTATCAAATTTATACCATCTCACTTCAAGAGCCATAAAGATTTTCGGCTTGTCATAGCGATAAGGGTATAGGCCGTGAAATGCTATGGAGACTATCATTATTTAGTTGGGTAGTTACGTTTTATGGGTTTTCTTAGAGATATTATGACGTGTGCCCACTTTCACTGTTGCTTGCGCGGTCAGTTTGACCATGCGCCTTTATTCCTTTATTACACTTGTTTTCATAATGTTATTGCAGTAGTATTTATTTGCATCAGTTAAGTAGTTTGTATTTTTTTTTTGTGACTTGGTACTAGCTCTGTCTCCTGCGCTGGAGCTCGTGGGTTCGATTCCCACCCAGGATAAGCATTTGTGTGTCGAATACAAATGTTTGTTCTGTTTCTGGGTATTAATATTAATAAGTTGTATATTTTACAATCAGTTAGTATCAGTTATCTAGTTCCCATATCACAAGCTATGCTTAGTTTGGGGTTAGATGGCGCTGTGAATATTAATATTTACCTTTTATATTTAAAAAATTTACCAAATATACACACCAAATGTACACTCCTTGTTACATATATGTGCACATTTTCCTTTACAATTAAGAACTTTCTGCACTACCTACTTAGCTAGCTGTGAGCCTCGTCGAACGCTCGATGCAATCAAAGATAAATTTCTGCTACTCTCTTTACTGAAAAAGATCTAACAAATTTGATTTTTTTTATCGTCGCATTTTTTTTTTTGATCGTCACAACACCTACCCGTAGGTTATTTCAGCTCATAACAATAATAATACGAGACAGGTATGTATCACCTACGGATGCAAACAACATGGAAACTAAAGCGACCGACGCTTTAAAAATTGATCTAACTGACCCGACTTTCCCATCTTGTTGCTTCCCAACCCCTAGCCTCTACGGAAATGCATACCTAACTGACGCCACGACATTGAGTTCTAGAACGGTCGATAGCCTTGTAGAGCAGAATTAGCATTGAATAGGCCATCTGCGTTCATCGAATCTTACTATCGAATTAGTGAACGCGTTTACAAGACAATTCATTCGATGACATTCAATGCGATCACGAGTGAACGGTAAACCACCATTTTAATTTGAAAGTCAATAAGGAATACAATTCAAATTATGAGCGAAAGCTTTGTAATGATTCAAATACGAAAGTTATATTTTACTTTTTGTGACTAGTTTTTGTATGGGTCACACTTCTCTCTAAGTGTGTAACGGCTCATTCACACGTCTAAGAATCTACTTTACCGGATCCTGTTTTATGCAGATTCGGTTTTGTGTTCCGTACCCATAAGGCAAATGAATTCCACTAATGTTTGAATTACACCGGTTTTTGGAGTATTGGTATATGTTTATATAACCAGTGTTCTATCGCTTTGAAGGTCTTCCTAGTGTTAAGTGGTTAGATCTGCCCATGAAAATAGCAAAACGACTTCTTCCCCAACCAGTATAAGAACCTAGGTATGTGAAATCTCATTCTGTTGCGTACATCACCCTTGACAGAGATGTAAGAAAGTTTCATATTGCCATTTGAAAGGGAACGTAGAATAATTTGTGACTCGTCGCTATACGATTCACTTTTCGTCTTTAACGAATCGTAAATAATAATTAATGATTAATGACGGATGTACGTGTACACGAGGCGTAATTTTGGTATCTACAAATACAATAAAACATGGAGCATGACGACCTGAAACTGTCAATTATTATATGTGATTATTTTATTAATGACATTCATGTCATATGTGAAAGATTTATTTAGAAATACTTTCTTCCTGCTGTTTTACCCTCAAAGTATTGGGCAAAAAAATGGTTTACTATTTCTGGAGTAAAAGAGTAACAAACATAAACATTAATCCATCCGAACAGACGAACGATTATTAGTGATACCATTATCCAAATTCCAATTCATAAATCTTAATTTTCATTGAATGAAGTAGAAAACTTGGCAACATCTCTTTTTTAAAATACATCATGTGCCTACAACATCACACGTCTTGTTACTAAATATGGCGCCTTTTCAAAAACCCATTCATTATTGTCAAATTCGTGATAATTTTTAAATTGTGAACGTAAAAGAATGATATGAAATTCTATAGGATGTTGTGACTTAAGAATTCAAGAATTCAGTTTTTTATTTAACTTAACCTCAAAAATTTACATAAATGATGTAATATTAACTTTACGAAATGTGAAGACGTTATTATTAAAATATTTGACCGGCAGTGAAAGCAATAAGTAGGTAATGACTGGGACCGCAATTAAAATTATTTTTGAATTCATGAATTCTTAAAAAGCTAAACAGACGTAATCAAACAATTATTATCTAAAGAATAGGTTAGGTACCTATATGAATTATATTATTATGAGAGAATGATGGTTAGGTATGAATAAAAAAAATCGCCTTAACGATAATATGCTGCCGCGCCCCGCGGATTTTTAATCGCGGGTAACACCCGTGAATCCCATGGTCTGGATTGGGATTCCCCCTATGGAATCCCAATCCAGATCATGCCATGTTTATTTGCCTAACTCTAGCCCCAAACTAAACATAGTTAAGAATAATATTCGAACCAGATTACTGATATAGTTTTGTTTTTAATACATAAATATAATACAACACATACTAGCACTCAGACAACAAGCAAACTATCACTTCATACATTCAAATTGCAAGTGAAAAACTTCCTTTGTGAAACTTTGAAAAATAAGTGATTTTAGAAAAATCTTACTTACTATAAGATTTTTCCTATTTCTGTTATGTATTGTATATTTTTAGTTCATAGGCTTTTATTTTGTAAGTGCTTAATTATTATTTAAATTATGGAGTTGCAAGTGACTCATGTTGATTTTGGTGCACTTCCTACCAGATTTTCACATTTTTCATTTCTTTCCATCCAAAGGTTGCCTGGAAGAGATCCTTATTAGCGATAAGGCCGCCCATTGTAACCATGTCTGAGTGTTAAAAAGTACCTACTAGATAGGTTTTTTATTATGGTCTACCTACGAACAATGGAATCCAGTATTTTAGGAAGAAAATTGTCAGACAGTACGGAACAGTATACTACGCTCTAAAACTCAAATTGCTGACCTTGGTCAAAAAGCTGCCAATCTAAAGTGGAACTGGGCTGGACTCGCATGTCTAAAGACTTGTGGGCTAACGTCACCAAAAAGTGAATCCCACTCAAAGCAACATGACGGCGTGAAAGGCCGCATATGAGATGGCGGGACGAAGTTGACTCACATTTATCATCTTGGCCTGTACAGCATTAGATCACAAAGAGTGGAATGACAGGAGGGAGGCCTTTGCCCTGCAGTGGGGCAATAACTGCTTAATAATAATAATGTATTGTATCATTTATCTAGTTCCTATGACACAAGCTATGCTTAGTTTAGGGCTAGATGCCTAGTTTAGACTGTGTAATTGTCCATCAATATTTATTATTTTGCTATCAGTAAGTTGAGACCTCATCTTTCAATTTCATAGGCTCATAACGTTACATTGCTTCCCGTTAGTATGATGGGCTCCCCCCACTGTAAGCATCAGAGAATCTAGGTTTATATGCTACACCTTCTGGTTTTATCTAGGTTCACTCCATCAAAGTGAACGCAAAATAATAAACTTCAACTATGTTCACCTATTTGCGCTTTCTTAGGCGTTGTCAACGCTAGGATTTGTTTTTAGGGTTCCGTAGCTAAATTATAAAAACGAAGCCATAACGTGTCAATGGAAAAATAATGAGTCATTCAATTTGATCGATCTTAGCCCGTTTACAAAGAACCAAGATTTTCACAAAATCATCGCTCGCGGTTTGTGAGGTATAATTGGGTAGGACAATATTAGCATGGAGTTTGAATTAAATATAAAAGGCCCCTTCTATCATTTAGAACAAAAGTTCTAACATAGATCAAAGAACTACAAAAAACGTCATCGAAACTACCAACTAATTTTATAATTTTATTGTTATGGTCATATTTAATTAAAAATACAAATAGTGTTACGAAACCTTAAGAGTCGCAAAGTTCACAACATTAAATGATCCTAAACTGAAAATGAATGAATTCATTATAAATTAATGTGTTAAAGATTAATTAGGCTTATCCCTCCCCGTATCCTTCTTATGTAAGCTTGCAATATATTCAGTATGATTTTCAATGTCATTTTGTAGGGTATTATCCCTACAAATATATCTGTGAATATATATTTTGGCGATAGCGAGGTCCTAGGGTTAACGAGTAGGAAGCTGGTAAAACTCATGAAAAAGTGATTGAATTGTTGGTTTAACATAAATGAGAAGTTTATAAAAGAGAATAATAACGAGTATTAATGATCTGAAGATATTTCATTTCAACCACCACGTCGAAATGGCCGATAGGTCTTCAATTATCACACCAAATCCCACTATACATTAAACAGTATTTGTTGCTACCTCTGGGAGAGATTACCCATTTACTTGGCATATATTCTGTCGAAGCATTATTACACGGTAATAATTAAATATTAGTAAGTATTATTACACAGTAATAATATATGTGAAAGTTTGAAGTATGTATTTTGAATGGAATAGAAATGGCTTTTAATAGGTACTTCGATAGATATATGCTAGTAAATGGGTAATCCCTTCTAGAGGTAGCAATATTGAATAATATATTTATGAATCGATTGTCATGTATGTGTGACAGAGCATGACTTGAGAACTGATTTTGCTCACTTCAATATGTTTGGAAAATCCAAAGGAATAGTCGGGAATTTCGATGGTATATTTATACCCAACTTGACAATTTCATAAAAAAGTAAAATTTTTGGGAAACAGCAAGAAAAACATCTTTGGAACCGCTTGTGTGGAAGCTTAGCGAGATGTTTTTTTCGAACATCTAAGTTAAGCAACTCTTCTCAGTGGGATTAAATGGATGACGGTTTAGTGTCATTTGAACTTAGTGCTTCCGTGTTTTTCGGAAGGCACGTTAAGAAGTCTCAAAATGCTTCTCTTGTCGTCAGTAGGCGACCGTTGGGTTTCAATAAAATGTTTCCGCCTTTAGTGGTTATTTTAATTCAGTTTGAGGCTAACATATTCTACAACAAAGCCTAATGCAGGCGAGCGATTAAAATCGTTCACCGATTTCGTCTAACATTGGCCGCTAGGTGTTTGATATTCTGTTAAAGTAAAATCCAATATGTATGGTATATTATTATATACAGAAATTACAAGGCCGAAATTGCATACCAATTGAAAACCTTTGCATATTTCATGACTTGTATCCTTCACAAACTAAGAACCTATGCATATAAATACAATGAAATAAAATTGAAGTGTCTATTTTACTAATGTAAAAATAATAGTTTTTTATTAAATGCATTTGATACATAGTATTCATAACAAAAAAGTAAATAACTTTATGACTTTCACTGGCAGATAGCTGATGTTATAAGGAGTAACTTATACTACTTAGGCTACTTTTGTTTTAGAAAAAATTATAAGAAGTAAGGTTCGGAGCAAAAAACAATTCCACGCGGGCGAAGTTGCGAGAAGCAGTTTGTCCTATATACATATACGGGAGCAATTTTTTTTTTTTTTTTGGAACGATTTATCGCATGTATTTAAACATATTCTATCTCGGCAGACTATCGAACTGACTAATGTTGCTCGTTTGCACTGGCCCATGAATATTTCATTAAGTAGTTAATAATAAGGTTAAAGAATGCATTTTTACTAATGTTAGCATAATAAATCAATATTAACGACAGGTCGATTCAGAATTGCCACACATATTGTGCAAAAGTCATCTCATCAGTGCAATGATTAGCAAACCAGATAAATTTATTTCATGGTTCTTGCTTGCAAACGATCGTTAGTTCAACAGATGACATTAGCAAAAAACATTTAAATGCTAATAAAATATATTAACAAATATCTATGTAGGGTTATTGGTAACATGCTAACACCACCTTATAGAAGCTTTGGTCTTCTAATCTAAAGGAATAAATAAAAACTTTTGTCTGACTTTTGGAAACTTATATTCGAATTTTTTATGGTTATAAATCAGAACTTGAAAATAAGCGTTCGATTTGTCAGGTGTCGTGGCAGTACTGCTCTGCACGAACTCAGCTCAAGTTACCGCTACTTTAAGTTGCTTCTTTTGCACTATTGAATGCAAAAGAACGATAATAACTCTAAGGACATCCGCCCACGGATTAAACTAAACGGATTACTATTATGAGCTAGTATTAAAATAAATATGTACCAACAAGATCACGCATTCTTATTACAAAGTACAATAAGAAAGTATTATAGATTATTGTTACCAGTTAGTGTCCATATTAAACTGACTTAATAAATTTTATCTCATTAACGCTTTATTGTTACTTTCTACAAAGGTCAAGGTTATACAAACAAGAATTGATCAAACCATATTCTTTATCGAATAAGAGAAAAGTGGTCATAAAATATGCTAATTCCAAGATTTTGATTTTATAATACTGTTAATATTACGTGTGTGTTTTCTAACCTCGATAACCTCAGTAAAAGTGTAGGGTTATCATGGTCAATAATTCACCGTTATATGAATTTTGTAATATTTATGGGAAAGCGAAATGCCGTAGCGTTGAATTTTGGTTTATTTATTTTATGATTGATTTCAATTAAATTCTAAATGGTCCTTATAAATTAAAATTTTAGGTAGTAATCATTTCAATGTATATTAAATATTATTATTTAACAAATTAAAAATAGATACGTTTTAAAGCTTAAACTGATTATGAAAACTTAAATAATAAATACATTACAAAAAGAAAATACATTACGGTCAATCAATAATTTAACACAACCCATTTATAATTTAAAAAAATCTTCAATACTGGCCATTTCGATTTCTTTATGGGAGGTAACACTTTGCCTGCATCACAAGTCTAGCAGCAAGTGCGCAGTCTCTACTAAGTGTGCAGGCTCTACACAATATCATCACATTACAACATTACACAAGCCAAACTTATGTAATTTTTTGATTGTAAATGCATTTATAACTTATGTATTGGTTTGGTTTGAAAATTAATTATAATTAATTACTATTATCACTAATACGATGTAATAGAACAAGCTTGTATGTTACAATACCTAATATAATAAAAGGGGAGTCTTTAAAGCGGCGCGTGGTCGTGTCTGGCGTGAAGGGATGAGGAAGAAAAATCTTGTGTCACTACTGACATGACGGGCCGAGCTGAAGGTCCATCTGATGGTAAGTGGTTTCATCCGCCCATAACAACATCAATACAGCCTAGGTCCTTCCACCCAAGTCGCATCGCGTTGCGCCCGTCACCCGAGACGAGGATGTTACGTCTCACGTACCTGTGATTTCGTTAGCTTTGGCGTCAACACAGCAGTACCAATTCATCATTGCTAGGCTGATTACCAGATGGCAGTACTTCTTCGGATCAACTGCTACTTTTAGTTGCTCTTTTTGCACCACCCAGGGGTTACGTGTACTAAAGCGTTTTCACCTACGGACGCGAGAAACTAGAACCCCCTCTTCTCGTCTGGAATCTTACAATATGTCGCCACCTTAACTCAAATTTAAAAGTAAAGTTCTCAAAAGAAATTATATTGTGATTGATGTCTTCATCGTTAGCCATTTAAATGCATGATATTGTGATTGTATTTTTAATAGTACTCAATGACTTGTCCAATGCCTACCAATTCATTATAATCATATTAATATTATAAATGCGAAAGTTTGTCGGTATGTACGTTTACCCTGAATTATCATATATACATCCATTTTATCCCGAAAAAGTAAAGTAATTTTTTTAGTGACAAAGGCACGATTTCTCTCATTTCAAATGCCACTGGCACCCATCCAAAAACTGACCGGCCGGAGAGTTGATTAACTTAGATAATCTATAAAGAACATCTAAGCAAACTTCGCCGTGAGCGCTCCTAATTAATATGTTCCTAATAAAATATAATTAATTAATTTGAACTTCTTCGTACAATGTATGGAAGCTTTCTAGATAATAGGCCATAGACATTACTCGTATCGCGAAGCTTTCAAGATGCCGTGCGGAAAAGCATCAATGTGAAGTGCAAGAGAATGGAGGTCGATAGTTATTTTACGATTATTTTGATTCCCTTGGCAAGTGTAGGATGCAAATGACGACATTTCAGGCCAATGTCATTGGCCTGACATGTCGTCATGATCAATATTGTTTGTTATAAATTTAAATAATAAAATTTACCGAATGCTCTAGTTATAACCGAATAATCTAGTTCATAAAAGCTGCTTACTTTTTGGCTAGATGGCGCTTTGTGAGATGTTCATGAATATTTATTATTAATATAATCACGATTTTGTATAATATGATATAATCCCATTAAACACTTTATGAGCATTATAATTTATATTGATTAGCAGCTGTCGATAAAAGTTAATCCATTAACGTAGTCAGTATCATCATTAAAAACATCGCATACACTAACCAATTTCTAGCAATTACTTGAAATAGATTAATCTGACATGATGGGAACACTCTATTTCTGATGTTAGCAATAAATCATTTTGAATAAAATCATTTTGAACGATTAAAATAACAGTAAAGTTCCCTATAAGTATATCGAATTTATGATTGATATCAAGTTCAAACAATCAAATAGACGGCTCCGTAGCTTAGTAGTTGGTAGTGGACCAACTACTAAGCTACGGGTTACCTTCTAAGGGTTTGATTCCCGGCCGGAGCATACTTTGTGTGAGGAGCGTAAAGTTTGTTTACGGGTGTTTGTCTTGTGTTTCTGTTTGTCCTTGCCGACGGCAAAACAGGAAATTCTAGTGCTGGAGTGTGTAAACGTAGCGTAATTTTTACTTTTACTTTAAATCTTTAAGAATCCAAGGCAGATGCCGTTCTAATCACAAAGGTTAACCCACTTGCTGTACTGACCTTCAACTCATTGTGTAATTGTTATTTACACCCACATCTTCAGTGTATCTGACCGAGATCCGATCAATCGAACTGAATGATTGACACTTCTGAGGTGATGAATAAAAATGCTTCCTCGACTAACGATAGAAGGAGACTACATTAGATTGTTAATGTAATCTCATTCTATCATGGGAATAAGTGGCCAAAAATCACCCGAAAGTATACAACATCGACTAGTTTAGTTGGAATCAAAATGTCCCTCGAAGCACGGAAGCACAGTTCAAACACTATTGCCGGATGAAGAATCTTTTCCTTAAAATATTTATTAAAATAACTTTTTCGTAGAGTCGCATAACTAAAATGATCTATAAAGAATTCTGTAAGATATTATTATCAATCGAAATCAGGGAGAATAAATCGTTATAACTGAAAAAACAGATTTTAAAATGACTTAAAGATTGTCCATCAATTGTCATCGTGAGATGCTGCGATTGAGTGCAAGGATTTTTTTAGGTATGATATGCACATTATGCCATTTCTAGTATATGTCATTTGTATGATTTCCTAGCATTACATTTGCATTACGTTCTAGTATTGAGATCAAGCGGAAAGTATTAATTTCCTATGTTCTAGAAAGTTCCTGGACGTGCGCTTGAGTCGAGTCCATTCCACAACGTCAGTGTACAGTACATGTGATATATCACTGCTTATAGAAAATAGTCAAATTAATCTTTGTCCACATAAATATAGATTAAGTCGATACTGCGTTGAGAAATCGATATTCGTGTATAAAAAGACTTGCATAAAAAATTACAGAGCACGTTGAATTCTTCCAAAGGAGAATCCGTCTTCACTGTTGGTTATAAATTAAAACCGTAGATTATATTTTAATGTATATTATATGTATAATAAAAAAGTAGAAAATCTGTACATTTTTTTTTATGCTGGTCATTGCAGAATGTATTGCAGATATAATTCAATTAGACTTTGTCTGTTTTCTTCTGTGTTTCGCAAAACGCGGTACAGAAAGGATTTAAAAAACTTTTAACATAAGAAATATTACTCTTTAATACAATTTCATATGTATTCTATGACATCATTCCTAGATCACGTATTAAACAGCAGCGGTAAGGGAGAACCTGACCCGTAATACTGTTGATTGTGAGCGGCGGTGGTCATTTTAAATAGCGTGTACTGTGTAAATGGCAATGAAGCTAGTGGTGTAGATAACACAACTTGATTTATCTTGTAGACTTGGAAACTATCTTGTATTTTCATCTGCTATTAATAAAACAAATAGTATATACCAATAATTAATAATTTTAAATGTTAAATGATATCAAATATAGAAATATATATTGTAATTGTAATATTGTATTGTATTGTAATATTGTATTGTACAAAGGTATTGTATGACACTTAGATCATTAAAAAAAATAACAGATATAAAAATATACGAAAATACTTTCTAACCGATCTAATATTTACGTACGTGAAGTTAAAAGTCTTTACTTAAGAACATTTTAACTCGGCTTTAAGATTACCTTTTAAAGCAATAATTAAAACCTTTCAAATTGAATGGGCCGATGATATTCTACTGTCAGCAGAAATTAGAACAAAACAAAAGCCCTCCAGTGCCTCTCCGACCATCGAAATCAACACGTCCGACCTATAACCCCCACTTTCTACAAAAACAACAATAGGCAGGTACGTTTCCGCAACTCATTGTGCTCTTGAAATGTTGCCGATCGAAGACAATCCTTGACCGAAGATGGCAGCAGAAAATACTGTCCACAGCTGACGAACGAGATAGAACGTGAAATTGTTTAATCTGTGACCAAAAGTTTTACTTTATTACACAGATTAAACAATTTTCACCGACACCAAAGTCTTCGCTGAAATATTTGGTATTTCAGAAATTACACAGATTAAACAATTTTCACCTACACCAAAGTCTTCATTGAAATACTAAAATTAAGGGCCGATATTATCCTGGCCTGGTGGCGCATGAACATTGTAAATTAACATCTAATTAGAGGATAAGGATAGTTGTTGTAGCTTCTGAAAATTTGGAGAAGGCAAGAAAAATATGTTTGGAGCGGCTTGGTTATGGCGGGATTTTAAATATGAATCCTGTTAGTAACCCCTTATTATAACGAAGATTTTCAGTTTTCGAGGTACAAAAATCTAAGTAAAAATCATCAAAATGCACGATATGAGCGAAAGTCTCTGCTTACCGTCTCGCGTCGCTCGTAAATATGGATGATCTCCTTAAATCTTCTTAAGGCGAAGGCCTGAGCTAACAGGCTAATTTTAGACTAATTTTAAACGGCTATTTTCTTGAAAATATAAGAGCAGTACTGGTAATTTGCCATACAAAAACATTTTTTTCATTTTTTTTTTTTTTTGCTTAAGTGCAGTGTAATCCATAGGCTCCGGTAAAACTGTTTATCTCATGTAGGTAGTCGTATCTATGAGAGTTTAGCTTCAACTTCCAGGAATTTAATTTTGATTGAACGTCGTAAATACTTGACAATCAAGCCAGAAAAATTGTATGAAAATAATGAATAAATAAATATGAACCTTATTTGTTCTTTATCCAATTATTAAAATATTTGACGTTATATTTTTTAAATTCCCTGCACAAAATAAAATTAATTGTTTGTTCAAGTTTTGTTATGTAGTCTCACGTTGCGCCGTAAGCGGTTAGTGTAAGCGAGGCAGACTTGTTTAGGATATCGCCTTAAATTATCATATTATCGGCTATGAGCAGAGGTCTCAGGCCATGACATTGAGAACGATATCTTGTTATTAGGGTCATATGGTAGGAAATAAGAAGTAATTGGTGATTGGTTTCACTTTTTTATACCAATCATAATGACCACACCAATCATTGCTTCTTTTGACTTTGTCAGCATATAATATGTATTTTAACGGTACCTTTGTGATTCCATACCGTTGTATCATTCATTGTAATTCAAAGGTAAATATCATATTGGTTTTTATGATAAATCATTGTATAGAATAAGTATGCGGATCTAGCATGTAAATCCTTAAAATAACTTTTTCTGTAAATAAATTTTACACATTTGATCCTTCAAGTTAAGGGGGTTTCTTTTAGAGAAACTGAGACTTCGTGTTATATATAGTGCCTCTGATCATCATCATACCATATTATTTAATGGTCCATGTAGAAGATGCCTGTTCTTGGAAACGAGTGCAATTTGTATGCTACGCGAGCCTCGTATTGGATAAACAGGTCTTTTTATATGTTCTGCGCCAGTTTATTAAATGTTGCATAATTATAAATTATTCAATATGCCTTCATGCCATAATTGTGAAGCTTCTTGAACACACCGTATCTACAACAGTACAGGAGAAAAAATTCAATCCAATTCATCGATCATCGCAGAAGAAGCCACATTCGTCTAACGGTGTAACCATATGTGGTCTCTGGTTATGCTACCACAGATATGTTTGTGTTATGAAGCATAAAGTTTTTTCTCGGGTCTCGGATATTAGTGCTGCGTAGCTAAAATTGTCCATATCACCTACGACACAGGTAATCTTGCAGATGGAGCCAATGATCATGTAAGTTAACAGTCAAAACTTTACCGTGTGCGTGCGGTCACGCCGATCATGATACAGACCTACTATGGACAATAATAAAAAAAATCATGGTCATTTCATACAGCTAGCCCCAAACTAAGCATAATCCAATACTTACGTAGACTTTTTTGTGGATGATTATAGATAGTTCCATCCACGAAGACGCGCCCCACCTTTCTTCCTAATCGATTAGAGAACAAGTGTGCACACATTCGGCTAGTGTTTTAGTTTTGTCGATACACACTTATACTGGAAGTGATTATAAAGAAAAATGGGTGCGTTTTCGTGGATGGCACTATCTATATCACCCAGTCACCGGATATCTATGTTCGTTAAACAAATGTTTATCATTGGTAGAACTTCTACCAACTGAGCTGCGAGGCTGGTCAATCTACTTAGGGAGCCCAATTATATGGATTGGTTGACGTGTTCTTCACAGTTGATCATAAAATAAAGTATCATTAATAAATCGTTACATATTTTGTGTGATTAACACCGACCGGTATTTGAACCAGCTACCAACGGAATGAAGATCATGGCCACGGAATACGGGCAGCATCTTGTATTTTTCAATCAATCTTAGACAAATTTCTCATCAAAAAGGACTCATAACAGAATTACAGAGTGTTCCGTTGTGTTTGTATGAATTCTGGGCTAATATTGACGATTGTTTTTAATTTTATATTGTAACTCCGAGGTGTTTCCATAAAAATTTCATGATAAAATTATAATCACTTATTTTACTATGGGTAAAATAAGAGATTATAATAATTATAATAAAATATTGAATTCCATTTATAAGTTATTGTACATATATTTTAAACAGTTGAATTTTGATATTTTATGCTGCTACCTCGTAAAGTGAAATTATAGTTTCTCAAATCAATTTCTTCACCTGCGTTCCGTCATCAACACCATTGATCGTGTTGAATGCATACGTAGACGTGTAAATGCTTTTGGTAGAATGACAAGTCACTCTGAAAGTGTGCTGAGCGGGTTCAAAGTGAGACGATCTCGCTTTTACTTGCAATAACTTGCGGTAACATCGATAAAGTGGGCTACGGTTTTACAATTTAATTACTTTTAATGTAAATTCCTGGCTACACTCGTTTGAGACCGTTGTTTTGGTAATCTGTGGTCTACATAAAGATCCGATATATTTTAATTCGGGTGGATTCGTAGCTACATTTGGAAAAACTGCAAACTGCAAATCCTGTTATTTTTGTGCATGTATAATAATATGCCAAAGGAGCTCTAGTGACACGTAATATATATGTTTACTTGTGCATGTCAATTTTGTCGTGTGCAAACGATACTACGAGTTATAAGATCTAAAGGAATGCAAGGGTTTATGCCTCATAAAGCATCATTTTAATCAAAAAACCTGTATATAATAAAATATCTACTTGAAAGCAGTGACTGATTTACTGTCCCTATTTTTTACCATTAGGGAATGAATTTTCAGGGACCGTCTTAGAGGTACACCCTACCAAATAAAAAGAAACAGAAAAATCAGTTCACAATTGGTGAAAATATCGAGAAACAATTATAAAAAAAACATATCCAAATGGAACTTCGTTCTTTTTTTTCAAAACAGCTAAAATAATAAGATTTATGTCGCTGCGCGGTTCTAAGTGGACACGAACTGTATAATTTTCTAAAAATTTTATAATAATCATCATAGCACAATGATGCCAGAACCGGTATGCTTGCTTCAGCAAGTGTTTACGTTATACAAATTTGCATACAATTGCTTCACATCTTTGAAAATAAAGAATTATATTGTATGTTACTACAACGGTATAGTTTCCTTTGGCTGAAAGAAATTTCTATCAACGAATAGGGTTTTCGTATCAGCCTCTAATGCTACCGCTGTAGGGACAGCGGCCTTCTCTCGAGGAATAAGTGTTGACCCTTACAAAATGTAGAAAACCCTACTAAGACATTTTATTATTATATAGACTTATTACCAACCAATTCACTGTGTAATAAGCGAGGTTGGAATCGGAATTTGAACTCCCAACCACGCCCCCGATGAAAACTAGTGGGGTGCTTTTTTTATGTGAATGTGTGACGTATCGAGCTGAGGGCCCACCTGATGGTAAGTGGTGAGCCTCGCCCATGAAATGACTCAGTATGAGATACTGAGACGCATTAATCCTGCGAGAGTTTTTGTTTGTTTGTTTGTGGGTGTTTGTATAACCAAACTAGCGGCGCCCCGCAGTATTACCCGCGGTCCTAAGAATACTGCACTTTTCTGGGATCAAAATTAGCCTGTGTTAATCCAGGATATGTATTATACGAGTATAGTAGTATACTCGTAGTTATAGTGTGATGCTTAAATTGAGATATTATAACAGCTGTAGGACAAACAAATGTCGTAGGCTCGGTTATAACTCCCCATTATCCATTTGGTACGGTACCCTTAAAGTTTTACGTAAGAAGTAAAAGTTAAGCTCGTATCGCAATGAAGTAAAGCATGATTTATGCCACTCATGAATAGAAACGAAGAAGGTCCGTTATCTTATTTCGCGGCCGAGCGAGTGCGAAACGCATTGGACAACATGTTACCATGTGTCACGGTTAAATTCCTTTCCTATGTTTACTTATGGGAAACATTTATAAATATAATAAATATTCATGGACATTTCACATAGCACCATCTGGCAAACTATACATAGCTTGCACTATGGGAACTAGATAACTAATTTTATTTACTTTAAATATATACTACATAAAATACGTGACATAATAACACCCAGGCACAGAAAAAACATCTATGTTCGTCATACAATACAATTCCTGGGTGGGAATTGAAGTCACGACCTACAGCGAAGGCAGAACTACCACCAGCTGAGCTGTGCGGCTAGTCTTCGGGATTATTTACACTGACCTTGATAATGTTATATCACTTCAAAGTGTCTGCACGTCAGAAGTATTTTTAGGTATCCATGCCCAAATCATATCTTGAATGACTCGAGCATACACAAAGGAAATTAGGACACAAATAAAACCTGTTGTTTTATATCGCGACCGCGCGATGCGAAATGCATTGAATAAAAATAATAAATATTCATGGATATTACACACTTAGCCCCAGGTACGTAAGTACGGCTACGCCCGGGAATAGGTAACTAGGCACGGGCGTAGCCATGCCTCCAAAAGTACCATAAGTCCAAAAGTGCCAAAAGTACCATAAAAAATGTACTTTCAGGTTTTCTCAATTTTCGACATATCCCGTGAATTTTCCATAGAAATTATATCATACAAGCCTTGTCCTGACTAACACAACGAAATTAAAAAAACAAAAACTAAAAAAAACAGCCAAATGGAGTCTTTTCTAGTTTTAGCGAGACGAACGGACAACAACTGATTTGTATATATGTTATTCGAATATCTTTATAGAGAGATATATTATAAAATTATTCGAAAGTCCAATATTTCGTCTCTAAGTTAGTATTACAATAAAATACAACAATCATAATGTATAAAGCAAACGTTAATATCATAAATGTAGACGTTAATAGGTGCTTTCAATGTTGTCTTGTCCTGTAACGTCAAGTCAATGAACATGCACCTTTGATTTCATTAGAAAGTCCACAGCACTGAGAGTCAGCGAAATGAGTGTGGGCGGTATTCAGTTGTCTTAATATTGTGATCACCTCTTAAGAAAGTATTTTGCATTAGTGATACAAACTTTGCGAATATGAGGGTAACACTGTCTCCTAGGAATTCCCTATCCCACCAAAACCAGTTATTACAGTTGGTCTGAAATTGTATTTTAACCTTAAATGGCGCCCAAAAACATGTGGAACCCGTTTATTAATTGATAGCGTAACAAGACATAACTACGCTATTCAACATTACTTATTAGATAAATTTACTTAAAAAATAATAAAATTGCTTTTAAATATAATACTTAATTAATTTGCCTAATAAGTATTATTGTGGGTGTACTTTAGCCGAGATTATCATTAATACTATTCTTATATAATTTACTTCAAGTTTAAATTTTGATATTTTCGCATTTGATTCAATTACTTCACAAATAGTATAATTTGTATGACTCAAAAGTAGAAATAAGCATTGTAGTGTTTTAGTATAGAAATAGGAACATCGCAACCCTTTTTAATACAAAGAAATATTTTGATTGGTGTGGATTATATTTTGGGTTACGCATAAGCCGACGTCCGTCTGTCTTTGCCACCTTTATAGGGCCTTATATCTTGCCACCTTATATCTTGTTTTGTACCAATTTTTGGCCTGAATTTTTGACAAATGAATCATCATATAGGATCCTTAAAAAAAGATGGGGTGTCGGAACCTTCGATGTACGAATCCGAATCGCACTAAGCCGGTATTAATCGCAATGCGAGAAAAACGCACGCGAAAGCGAATGCTCTTCAAATGTTAGTATGAACAGTGAATAATGCAATATTATTATAATTTAGTGGAGAGAGTTTTATTGTATGGCTGTTAAGCAAAGCATACATGAAAGTATGTCTAGTTATATTAGGAACGAGGGCGCGATTCGCAGATGCGCGTTATGTTTCTTTAGCCGGTGGCATAGTACACTAGACGGCTACGTAGCCCTCGAATTAAGGAGCCTTGGGTTTAATTCCCGGCCGGGACACACTGTGTGGTGAGCATGAAGTTTGTTCGCAGGTGGTTTTCTTGTGTTTCTGTGTTTTTTTATGTCATCTGCGACACAGGTAATCAGGGGTATGAGTGTGTAAATGTTTATTTAATTTTAAATGCATACATAGCTACGTGTAGGGATTCAAAGGAGGCTAAACAAAAGGTCTTCGGGCGTCTTTAAATTTTAACAAGCTCCTGTGACACGTTACATGCTCACGAATATGTTAACTTGTATGTGTAAAATTTTATGTATCCCAGTGATACTTGAGGTCTAAAGAAATAAATGAGTTTAAGTTTGAGTTTATTCCTTTATGTAACGTAACAGTCAACATACATACGTCAATATTCATATTCTAGCTATGTGGAAACACTAGCCAAATAATGTAACCGGTAAAGTAAATGAGGTTTTAGTGATACATAATAGGCGCAACATTTAGATTACTAGATGTAATTAAACTCATTTGTTCCTTTAGATCTCAAGTATCGTTTGGGCACGTCAAATTTGCACACACAAGTAAACCACCTCATCTGGAATCTGCTGCCAAACAGTAGTGGTTGCATTACTGTGTTCCGGTAGTGTGTGGCTGCCGGTGAAATCACAGGCGCATAAGACGTATCATCCCCGTCTCGGGTTATGGACGCAGCAGGATGAATGCGACTTAGTAAAGATTTGGATCTCATACTGAGTCGCACGCATTACTGTTGTCAAGGGCGAGGGTCACCACTTACCATCAGGTAGGCCCTCAGATCGTTCCGTCACTCATTAACAAAAAAAAAAGAAAAAAAAAACCTTATTCGTGAGCATATAACGTATCACAGGAGCTTGTTTTATAAGACACCCGTAGACCTTCTATTTAGCGTCCTTTGAATCCCTACACGTATCCCCTAAGTGGTGCTGAAGGAGCAACATAAAGTAGCAGTAGAACTTGTGCAAAGTTCGCTCGGAGATGTCCTGCCTTCATATTCGGTTAATTGCCGCCAAGCACCGGTGCACTCGCATTGCTGTTCCGGTGGAAGGGCGTGAGTGCCGGTACAGTAACATCCCCGTCTCGGGGGACGGTTGACGGGCGCAACGGGGTGCCACATGGGTCTTCTCATACTTTCATCGTCATAATTTATCAGGGATGCCGCTGTAAGTGTTGATACTTAAAAAAAAATATTGTAACGATTACCAAAGATCACCGATTTAGTAATCTTATGTCACAAGATAGTTAATTCAACACGAGAATATTATATTAGGTCATTTCGGCGTAGAAATAATTATCCAAATGCCTATATATGGCAGTGACGGGCTTATTGCGATAACTTGGATTTTTTTAATAAATAAGTAGTGATAGCGATAGACATAGATGGTTTCCATAAACTAGAATGTATTTTGGGAAATATATTATAACTAGCTTTTGCTGCGACTTCGCCCGCATATATATTATACTTTAATTTAAACTATAAATAACATTGCTGCATAGAGATAAAGATTGCCGAGTCCTGTTTCAACACGTTCGATAATACCACGAATAAGTTGATTTCACATACCTAAATATAAATACATAAATAAAGTTTCATCTTCATATTATGGTTTAAAAACTATTATGGATCCTTTATCCTTATCCTTTATGTTTTGCGCATTATATAAATATATATTTTTATTATGCTGAGTTGATACATCAATCAATCAAGAAAAAGCGATACTATTGAAACGGTCATGACGAAGCTTGCTTAGATGTTATTTTCAGATGATCTAAGTTAAGCAACTCTCCGCCCAATCAGTGCTTGGATGGGTGACCATTTAGTGGTATTATACTGAGCGCTTCTTTGGTTCGAAGGGCAGGTTAAGATTGTCTATCTCGGCAATAAATTGATAAGCCATGTTGGAGGCCTTCGGGCGGTCTCGTAACCCCAACACCAGAAGCCACTAACACGAAAGAAGAAGATTTATGATTGGAAGCCAACAATGGATGTAGAGTTGGCTACTGTGTCCATAATTCGTAGCTAATTGCCATTTTTAAAACAAACAAAACAATCCGCTATCGTAGTGAAAGCTAAAATTAACCAAATTATTTCGGACACTCGAGTTTCCATCTCAAACGGCTCAATCTTCGTACGAACACGAGATAAAATCTCCAAATGTGGGTTGTACTCACTGGGGACATTGTATTTTACGTGAATTTATTAAAAACTATTTGTAGCTTCAATGGTTGTGTCTAAGGAGAAACTGAAATTACATAATAACTCAAAAGATTTTGAACTATGAAGTATAACAATTTCTTCATGTCAAACAAATTACATGAAGAAATTTTTGTTAATGATAACAACAATAATTAAATATTTAACAAGGTTCATATAATGCGTCATTATTTTGACCTACAGCTAATTAATTGCTTAATTGTTTTTTATGCTACAAAATAAGTTGGCGGCCCACCTGATTTTAATGGTTACCGCGTCCCATATAGAACAGCAATACCATAATATAAGAAGACCCCAGTTGCATTGCGTGGCGCCCATCACTCTGAGACGGAAACGTAACGCCCCACCGCTTGTAATTCACTTACATCCTTCTAAAATGTTCCATATAGGTGCAACTTAGAAGACTATGTAAAAACTATACTGTCACACCCATTATGAAATACATATAATGAAAGAAAAAAATGTTTGTTTAGTCGCAAATTGTTGTATCTCGGCTATACAACAGTTATGAGGTAAAATAAATAAAAAGTTGCATGTGCCTGAAGAGAACTGAAGAGAGTTACTGAAGAGAAACTGAAAAGTTTTACAAACTGAAAAAAATCTTGCAATTGTGACAGATTATGTCAAAACTGTTGGTTAATCTTACATCCTTGAATTGGCCTAAACTTTTTTTTTTGTTGCTACGTAATATTTAGGGCTGATTGTTGTAACTCGTTCTCAAGTAGCTCTCGCATGCGTGTGCAAGTCTGTACACGTCTTAAAACTTATAACGGCAGATGCAAAATTAACGAGCACCTCGTTTTGCGCTTTACTTTAATTTAATAATGATCTTATTTAATCTTGAATTTCAAAATGAAAAGGACTTTGAAGTATTTTTTTTATTTGAAAAGTTAAATAATAATATTTCTTTAAAATTCAATGACATTACAAAAGCTATAATTGAAATTAATGTTCCAATATAAATAAATTTATACAAAATCATGCGCCCAGATTACTGTTTATTTAATAATTTTAGTTTATTCTTGCCACTTAGAAAGAGAAAAAAAATATTATTTGTTACCCAAGCCTAATCATATCATATTATTGAATAGACCAATTATAATAATATATATGGCTTTATCTGTAATAGTATAAATAAACTAAAATTATAAAATTACGAGTAATGTGGACGCATGTTTAAATGAATTCCATTCAATTACCTAAATTGTATGTATTTAGTTATTTATACGATTTATTAAGAAAAATATAAAGTTGTTAAATTTCAAAAAAAGTATTCCTTAACTACTGAAAAGTATATGTACTCACCATACTTGACGATGTAAAGCAAAATCCAAATAAGAGTTCATGTAACCCAACAGTCAATTTAACATTACAAATTAAATAAACTCGTTACAGAGATTGTAAAATTTTCAACACAAAATGCACATCACACTTTTGCGTTCGGAATTCGAATTTCGCGCGGTAACGCTTCGTTTTTTTTTTTTCTAATTGGCAATTTTGCGTGCCAGTGTTCGGACGTTTGAAGATGGAAGTATGTCGCGTGCGTGCTGTACACGCGCCGGACGGTGGTCAACTGTTGCGAGTGAAAGATTTCAACGCACGCAAGATGCACTCGCGCTGAATATATGAAACTGTGATCAGCGATGTACAATATTTGATTAATTGCGTGTTCATATGGCAGTTTGTAGCTACCTGTACGTACATTGTAGACAGTAAGTATATGTTTTTTAACTCCCGGCTAAAAAGAGGGCTGTTATAGGGGCGCTTTTATAAATTACTAGCTGCGCCCCGCGGTGTTACCCACGGTTTTCTGGGATCAAAAGTAGCGTTTGTGTTTATCCAGGATATAAGCTATCGTGGTGCTCAATTTCATCCAAATCAGTGTACCTGCTGAGCGAAATCCTCGTCCTTCCGCAGTACTGACCTTAGACCATGGGAACATGATAACGTGTAGATTATTCGCGACATAATTGTGAAAGCATTGAGAGAGCAGCATAATTCAGCCCCTAGCGACTTTGTGTATAACGGCAGCAACTCTTTATGAATAAATAAAGGTACACTTATTGCATTATAAATTTGTTAATTTTCACTTTGTGACGGCTTTCATAATTATTAGCCGTTGAGAGGTCTTGAACAGTTAGTATTGGTGGAATGTACTATCACTATCTTTAGAAAGAGTGTATTTGGTCCCCCATGGGACATTTCACACAGTGTCATCTAGCCCCAAATTCCGCATAGCTTGTACTACCAGAGCCTGATAGAATATAAACAACCAGTCACAGGACAAACATCTATGTTCGTTTCACAAATGCTTGTCCTGAGTGGGAATTGAACCCGCGACCTACGCAGAAGAACTACTATAAACTGAGCTGGAAGGCCAGTCATCATCGTTTGACAAATTGAATTGGCGTAAAGGATTTAGAACTCAAGTTTTTCCGTATCTCCAATTTCCGTTTAGAGTTGGCGATAAATTATAATATTTAATTGCAACGTAATGATTCATTCTACCTGTAATGTAAGAATAGGTTCACAAGGCTGACATAATTCAATATCCAAGAATTCCACAGCCAGTAACAGTAATATTATTTATGGTGGTTTTGTAGATAAGACACGCAATTCGATATTGAGAATTTCAGCGCGGACTTGCAACTACTGAGGTGCAACTCGTTCAGTTAGTGGCGAGTCATCGTCTTGACGACTCCGTGGCTTGGTTGGTAGTAGCCCTGCCTTCGGAGCGAGGGGTCTCGGGTTCGATTTCCGGCCGGAGCACACTATGTGGTGAGCATGAAGTTTGTTCTCGGGTCTTGGGTGTTTGTCTTGTGTCTCTGTGTTTGTCCATGCCATATGTGACACAGGGAATCCTAGTGCAGAGTTATGAGTGTAAAAGTTCTTTTTTTTTTTCTTTATTTATGATTAATTTCATTTCAGTTATCCTGTGATCCTGTTATTACGACGGTGCTCAGAGCTGTTTTTATGAAACTCGTTTATAATAAGTTTATCAGAGGTGTACTCTAAATATTATCCACTCCTTTTGTGAACTTCTTAACGTGGACTTCTGCTAAGTAACGTATTATTGACAGATTTTGTTAAAAAACAAGCATACTAATCAGTAATTTTAATAATGGAAAATGTATTCTATTTGTTATGTAGTTTCTAATCACCAAAGGACCTGCTAGTCCGCTGGGACTAAATACTTTCTCAACTCAATTCGTATTCCGATGAAGAAACAACGCTAATGAAACAAGAGAGACTTTAAAAAAACGTAATTAACAGGCGTAAAGATGGTATGAATGAATTCCGTCATTACATATTGTCATCCCCATGTAGGGTTCAAATAAATTTCTGCCAAGGCGATTATTTTTATAAAATGAATGGAATGATAAAAATAATAAAAAATAATTACGTTTTTGCGTAAAGTATGGATGTCGAATCGAGCATTGAATGCCCGCTTCGTATTTCAAATATTCATGGTGAAACCTGACATCTAGCGATTACACGTGGTATCAATGAACCAAATGCATAGACGAAACTCTTTCATACTGTAGTGTAGATTCAAGTTCACAATTAAATATCTAGATGGCGTTGTAGCGCAACGATGCCAAAAAATCGCGGGTTTTAGTTTCAGTATTAGAAAATGACCCATATACAATATATGTGTGTTCTATATCAATATAACATTGAATAAATTTAATTCAGTTTCTGAAACATATTAGACAACTGGATAACTTTAAAGGTAGTTAATTACAATAGTCTATTTTGTTTGATATACATTTAATCAAAAATTATTAATTAATTAGAAATAGAGACGCCAAAAGAAAACACCTCTTAATTACAAATAATATTTATTAGAAATTCATAAGTATTACGATAAAATGATCCTAGTTATTATATTATATACATTGAAAATACTCACAAGCAATTAAAAACTGACTGAAATTCATGAATTATCTACATAGCAGCATTATAAGAATTCCACATTTTGTTTAAAACAAACAATGAATCAATGGCACCCATAGCCTAATACGGAATTTATTTAATATTATATTAAAACACTTGGTTGACTTTATTTACAATATTTATTATATTTTACCAACGAGTGGTTGTAATAAACATAAAAATAACAGATTTTAAATAATATAGCATATACCCCGACGTAATCGCAGAAAAAGATCGATTATCAAGATACGATTTCTCATGGGAAATATTTTCGTAAATGATTTCTAATCAATATCTTCCGTGATTTCTATGAAAAGTCTTTCTAATTTTTGTGATATGACACAAAAACAAACTTCTTGGCAATTTGTTAATAACAGAATGAGAAAACTAATATATTTATTATTTATTTTAATAGAAACTGTGACACTTTTTTTCAGAATATCAGCACAACTGCATATAGATTTGTTTTTAAATATTAACGTTTCAGAAACATTGCAACATTTAAGGTTTTGTTATTTTTTTCACCTAATCGAATAGAATGTTACTTTTATTGTTATTTTTCTTTTTAATCACAAACCTTATAACATTTCATATTGTATTTATGTGGATGGATCGTTACATTTTCCTTAATTACTAAAATCCCTTCGTTGCTTCGTGTTTCACTCAACAAATGCAAAATCAACCATCTTATAGAATAGTAATCTGACCGACTAATACTAATACCAAACTACATTTTAAATCTAAAGATTATACTCGTAAACATTCTGTTATATTCTATGTTTGTACAAATATGTTTTATTCTGTTCAAGTGGTTTTTGTTTTCATTATAATATATTATCTAAATAGTGTCCCAAGAAATAATTTCGACAGAAAACTCAAATGTATAGGCTCCTTATCGGTAATCTCAAAGATCCAGTTAATATTCTGTGGCTTGTTTTAATCTAAAAAAATATTGCTATAAGTATATTCCTTACAAATGGTACAAACCTAAAATACTTTTTTCTCATGATCTACACAAATAATCAAATGCGTAAAATGTATCCGATGTGGAAATAGATTTAAAGGCTTTACATTTTTTCCTGTACCTGTAAAATGAAGCCTCAAAGTTATTCGAATTTCTTAAAAAAAAAAAAACTCCGTGTCATATTATGGCGTTGGTCTTCCGCTCGATATCATTTCTTGTAACACTACTTCACAGGAATCTGAACATAGTGTGCTTAAAACTTAACTAAGTATATTTGATTAAGTTGTTGATAAAAGTTTTTTGAGTGCGTCTTTAAAACTCATATTATGATGATATACATAGATAGCCTACCTACTGCTTGAAGTTATTCGTTTAACATTCATTTTATTTTTGCGGGAGTAAAATCTCAGAATAATCTAAATCAAAAAGTTTACATATTAACTTCGTAACAATTTCGCACTATCTAAAATATCTTAAATAATATAATGACCGTGTTCGTTAAATTGGAAGCTCTGTATTTTAAGGATATAATTCATTTATAGTAGATTATATCTTACCAAATATAGAAAACTTTGGATAGTGTACATTAAAATTATAGAAAAATATTCTATGGTGTAGTACATATTTTTTTAACTTACTTTGGAATGTGAATTATTCTCATGAACTGTAAAATACGCAGTTACAATATATGCTCTTATGTTGTATTCAAATTATGAAAAATACATTGAGTAAGAATTTTGATCCCACCTGTAGTGAGTTACATCCTGGAAAAAACGAGTATGAGACGGGTCAAACGACGTTTTCTTAAACGTCCCATAATTGCGAAATCGATACTGAATTTTGAAGGCATCCAATGCAGCAACATTCCTTTTAAAACATGGAAGCCTGGCGGGAAAACAAAATATACGGAATCGCTGTATCTGCCATACCCATTTTTATTATTATTCACTTCGTAGTAAAATTATAACAAACTAGTTTGTTACGATATTGCTCGCATTGTGACTAAAAAAACGCACTTTACAATTTTTTTGATGCATTTCAAATTTATCCATGTGCGAGATTACCATAGTAGAATTTACAATGGCAAAGCTACTCTTATTCTATAAAATATAGTTTAAAATCAAATAGTACCAGATTTATTATTTTAATAACAATAAATTGCAGTTTATATTATATTTTTTTATATCAATTCGTTGACTTTTTTATTCGTTGAATTCATTGTGATCTCATGGACGCCTATTCTTTGCCCGATGTGACATGTTTTATCAAATTATTTTATACAAAATCAGAATGGTTATCGTTACATACAAATAACAATAAAATACTAGAGAAACCTATACAATATTTTGTGTTGTCAATTTTTCTGTCTGAATATTATATTTCATGTATTAAAATTCAAAAACAACGCCTGTGGTACAAAACTACAATGACATTAATATTTCATCAGTCTTCATTTAACGAGTATTAAATATCTAAACGTTTACACACTCATAGCTATTGCACTAGGATTCCCTGTGTCGCAGATGGCATAAATAAACACAGAAACATAAGACAATCACCCAAGACCCGAGAACAAACTTCATGCACAAAGTGCCACGGCCTGGCAATCGAACCTGGGACGCCTGGCTTCAAATGCAGAGCTAACAACTAAGCCACGGAGCCGTCCAAATCAATCTCAATTGATTTTTCAGAGATTTTTTCTGTCACTCGTTATTTCAGCTCAAGAGTATTTTGGGTATCAGTAATTAAATCCTACTAATATTATAAACGCGAACGTTTGTATTATAAGTATTGATGGATGTTTGTTACTCAATCCCGCCAGAACGGCTGAACGGAGCTGGATGAAATTTGGCACTGAGATTATAGTCTGGAATAGCACATAGCTTACTACTTATCCCGGAAAAATGTACTGTTCCCGTAGGAAGTCCAACCGCGGGTAACACCGCGGGGCGCAGCTAGCAATATTATATTCTGAGCCTGCGATTAATAAGATATCATTTACAAAATAGTAAAAAAATAACAATTGCATTCGGATTTGGTGTAAAAATAACATTATTCACATTGGGCGTCGAATACCATTATAATTTTCATTTTTTGATGTTATATATAATATATTTCTTAGGTACTAACATATTCCATATACAATAAAATGTTAAAAAAATATTTGTATCTAAAACTTAAAGGTACTTTAGCTACAGCCTTAAAAATATCGTTGTAATAAAAATATCTATTCTACGTAATCGTGACTCACGTTTCCAACAAGACCTAAATATTATTTTTCAATCGATACTGTTACCGTTACATTGTTTTACAGTTTTGGTCCTTATTCGTATGGGGGTTGAGTTCACGAAGCCTGCACGGGCATGAAATTCGTAATTTGAGTCGAGGTAAATTGAGAGTCGTTTCCGGTTGGACGCACGCGCATGGCATGCTCAGCTGTTGCCCGTCTTCGAGGTATGGCGTGGTGTTATCTGAAACACAGAAAAATTGGGTTGAAACAGACGTAAAATTAACAAATAAGATTAGCTTAAACATGAAAACTGGCAGTCAGTTTTCATGTCAATTTGACATATCTGTGTGCATATAATGTGCCTGGCTAGTTCTTGTGACACGTTATATGCCCACGAATATGTGTACATGCATGTGTAAAATTTGACGTGTCCAAATGATACTTCAGATCTAAAGGAATAAATGACTTTGACTTTGACTTTATTGATTTTGTTAACATGAAAATTGCTTTAGTCAGAAAATGACATAGTATAGATTCGAGTCTCGTAGGAAATGAAAAAAGAATCCTCAAATCCAATCATCAAATAAACGATCTTACCAATAGTTGTAATTTTTGCTTAGCGTATGTATATTTATCAACTTTCTTTCATAAATATGTTTATTATGAGAAAAAAGAATTGTGCTTAAAAAAACATCGTAGGAAGTCGCATACTTATTATATATAAAAGCTTGTTATAATGCTTGGACAATTTCCTTGTATAAATTTGAAAAGGACTTTAGCTACCATCACTTATTTATAATCCACCAGTTATGATAACAATTATAATGTTCCAGTAAATGAATATGCCGCAGCTGGTGACATTACAGGTACATAAGGATTTCCGCCGTAATTTCATATTAACTGTGTCAATTTCATGTGACTTAACTACGGTCCCATTATCAGAAGTGATTTTAGGATAAACCACTTTAACATTTATTATCTGGGAGCATAGCGCTGGTTCAACATTTATTTCATTTAATCCGTCTGTAGTTTTACCATCAGATTAATGGTCTTAGGGTTAACTACCTGAGTTCAAGTCGCTGCAAGCTGCAAGCAGTGAAGAGTGTTGAGTGTTGAAGCAGTGAAGAGTGTTGAGTGTTGAAGCAGTGTTGAAGCAGTGAAGAGTGTTGAGTGTGGAAGCAGTGTTGAAGCAGCATTCCGTTATCAAATTAATGATAACTTTTGTCCTTCTTTCATCTTAGGATTAATTATCCGGGTGCATGGCCAACCCCGAGTTAGACTTGTTTGCTGATGGGTGGTCAAAACTTTCATCCACTATATTCAAATTTTGTTTAATTTATTTACCATTTAATTATTATTCTTAATGTATTTGCAAGTATCGAACCCGACACCCCTCGCTTCGAAGGCAGGGCTAATACCAACTAAGCCACGGAGCCGCCATCTTATTTTCTTATTATCTTATCTGAAGATTACTCTTCTTCCAAATTAGGATTACCTGGGTGCATGTCGCTGCCTCAGCAGGTGCGGGGGTACCTCTCTCCGCTCGACCTCGTCCGGCCCGAGCTGCAGCCCCGCTACCAGCTGCATGATTTCTCGCTCCTTCTTCAACTCTTCTCGACCTGACTCCACCTGGAAAATAGAGAATAATAGCTTAAGGTCAATGTTTGCTTCGCCGTTTTTACAACTTGAATCAACGTTTTATGTTGAAATAATATTTTTTTACATATTTCACGGCACCTTTTTTATTATAATGCTCCTAATATTAATGAAAATAAAATAATAAGTCCCATGCTGAAAAACAATTGCACAAAAATATTCTTAACTGTCGATGCTTTCGTGCCAATAAATAAGTCTAATACAGCCATAATATCTACCATAATGCAATCTTTGTGTGGTGAGCATGAAGTTTGTTCTCGGGTCTTGGGTGTTTTCCCTGTGTTTCTGTGTTCACAGGGAATCCTAGTGCAGAGGTATGAGTGTGTAAACGTTTATTTATTTATAATGTTACCAATTTCAAGTCCAGTCCAATTAGATATAAAGCCATGGCAACATTTTTTTATTGGTCAAAAATGTATGAAATTTTCATACACAAACTCATTTATCACTTTAGATCTCAAGTATCATCTGGACACGTGAAATTTTTCACACACAAGTAAACATATTCATAAGCATATAACGTGTCACAGGAGCACTTCAGGCACATTACATGTACACAAATATTTGAAATTACAGCCAGTTTTCATATTTTAAGTAGTCTTAATTGTTAAGTTTGAAGACAGATAACAATGTCGTTATGATTACTTGCGAATGTCCGAATGGGTTATATAGGAACTGGGTATTACCGCCATCTTATCTAACCTTATTAGGTTCCGTTTAACATCTTAAAAGAACAACTACTATTGGTATAAAAAACTATCCGCGATAAGTGATAACCTTCGATACGCGAGACTTTCACACCTACGTTTTTAACGTATCATATTATTACTTCGATTGCAAATGGCCTCACTACGTATTGTTGGTATGCAATTATGTGAATATCACATCGTAATATCCACAATTCATTGTTACTACCAAACTATACCAATAATACCAAACGGAGACTGACGTAATAATTCACGCTCTTCCCAGCTTCAAGGCTCATAATTAATAGTACAAACTTTGCATGAAGACGTTAACAACACGAGAGGTAAAATTATTCGATACCTTAAAAGAAACGAAATGAACGGCATTTCGTTTCTTTTACGATCAAATCTTCTAGTTTAACTCAAAGTATATTATTACCGTGGAAATCTTGGAAAAAGGGAAATGTCACTTTTCAACCGGCTTCTCAAAGAAGAGGTTATCTATTCGGTTGTATTTTTTTTTACGTTGTCACTGCCACCACACCTAGAATCTGCCGACAGGCGGTAGTGCTCGCATTACTGTGTTCCGGTGGAAGGGTATGGCTGTCGCAGAAATCACATGCGCATGGGACGTAAGGGTGGTGGACGATGGGTGATGGACGCAACAGGATGAATGCGACTCAGTCTAAGATCCAAATCTTATACTGAGTCGCATTACTGTTGTCATGGGCGGGGTTCACCAGTTACCACCAGGTGGGCCCTCAGCTCGTTCTATTACTTATTCGCATAAAGGATCAAATATTTCGTTCCTGCTATTCTTTTAATTGTGAATTGTATGTCGCCATTACGACATAGCTATTGCAGCCAAGTAATCACAAGCTACTGCGCACTTGAAAAAGCAATATGTCATAACTGTATTCGCTATCCAGAATCCATTTGCAGTAGGGAATGACTTCGGCCGTTCCCACACGGCTGCCTCGTTCGAGTTATGTTAAGTTGTTCCGACATTTCACAACACCGAGCCTGGACCTCACACTAATATCGTGGTAAGTAATAAATAAACGTTTACACACTCATACTGCACCCGGATCCTCTGTGTCACAGGTGATATGGATAACAAAATAGGAATAATAACAAAAGGTAAAAAATCCGGCTTTAATTTAATCTTAGGCTTAGTTGATAGTAGCCCTGCCTTCGAAGCGAGGAGCATAAAGTTTGTTCTCGGGTCTTGGGTGTTTGTGTTGTATTTCTGTGTTTGTCCATAGCATCTGCGACACAGAATCCTAGTGCAGAGGTATTAGTGTTAACGTTGTTTTTTTATTAATAAAAACGGCTAGCGACATCCTAATCGCACTAGGTTTATCGGATATATTTAATAAGTCCGCTTCAGTATTTATTCTTAAAAACACATACAGCGAAAATCTAATAGCAGCAAGCAGTAGCTCAATTACACTACTGAGTTCCGGTGGAAGGACATATCCCCATATCCGTCTCAAAATGACAGACGCAACACAATACGACTTGGGTATCCTTCATATTCTATTCTTCTCCGTCTTGCTATTGTTTATGTCTATAAATACGGTCGGTCGTTGCCGGCAGTAATAATATAACCAAGTGGGCCGTATGCTCATCCCATCATTAATGACATTAACCAAAATGTTTAGATTTATTTACTTCATACTTTTGTAGCTGCCCAACGGTGAAGACAGGTCATTGATTATCATAGTTAATCGTTCAACGTGTGTATTTAAATATTGTGTGCAAAATCTACGTAACAAGTCTAGTGTGAATAACCGACTGTAGTCTCAAGATCAAGAACAATAAAATATTGTAATGAAGTCAAATGTAGTTTGACTATCAATTCACTAGTGAACACACCACATTAATTTGACTATTAGGAAGATGTGACATTACATTAACATAAACTGGTCCATATACCACTATAGATAAACACATACTTATTATATACATGAGCTATTTATTATATATGCTGATAAAAACAGAAAGAGACGGATCTAGGCATTATGCTGTCTAGGGACCATTGTTGTATAACCTAACTGTACTTACATAGGCAGAGTTGCTACAAGTATAGGAAGTGTACGTAGCAAAGGATCGATATATTATTTTCTAAAGCATTTTCATGCGATGAATGTTTTTGTTATATGACGGGGCGAGCTAACACCCACCTGATGTTATGTGATTACTGCCGCCCATAAACAAAAGCATAACGACTTCAGTCGTCGCTTAAGAGCCCATGACTGAGATGGGGATGTGAAGTCTCATGTACCTGCAATTCCATTTTATAATTGCATCTACAATAGTAGTGGATTGGATCATTTGATCTATAGATCGTTTAATTGGTCTTTAGCTAGCTTAATTGGTTGCTTTGTATTTTGTATATATCCATCTACATATTTACTGGTATGTTTATATATAGAACTCAATCAATAACATTTTCGACAAAACTTAACTAAGAGAAGCTTCTCGCATTTTTACACAGTTACATTCAGAGTTGGCGAAAATTATGAAACACTTCCTATATGGATTATCTACTAATAATAGGATTTAGATTCCAGATAAATGAGCCAAAAGACAAGACAAGTGAGCTAAAAGAAAAGTTTTTAGGTATCCTTTAAAAATTAAATTCCCACTAACACTTAAATAATAAAGGTGTTGGAGTAAGCGTTCTATTCAAAACCTACTTCATTAGCTATATCATTCATACATAAGCTATTTTAGATAGGTAATCTAAAATACAGTACCACTTTATACGTTGGTAAGTCTCACTCCAAGGGACCTTCTAAATATAGTCAGGCGCCGTACTTCCTACTCACTAGATAGTATAGAAGTGACTGATTTAATAATTTAATGAACTGACTTCATACTTTTATGCACTATTTTTCGCCTTTAGGGATTTACAAAAAAAATTAATTTCGAAGGTACATTCTAATAAATACAAAAAAACATATAGCGTAATTAATCTCACAAAAAGTAAACAAAACCCACAGACGAATGGATAAACTTCTTCCTTTTTTGAAGCGTTCAAATTCTATCTATTTATATAAACTTCATAATCCATTTTGCTAGCCTTATCATACATCCTCTACATACCTTTTATGATCTTCTAGAACCTCCTCTGTCCTGTAGACTTCATTGAATTTCATCATCCAAAAATAGGGGAGCAAGTATTGATATCAATATTTTTTTGATACTTGATAATCACGTGTTACTTATTGCTTATTTTTTTCTATGTATTTGTATATTCTTACCTACGTAAGCATTTCACGTCTTACTAAGTATGTAAGTCATTGGCCAAACTGGTTGAGGCACGTTTTGAATACCAAAGCGGTATAGTCAAGGTGAAATAACGATCGGCTAATAGGCAAACCACTCGATGAAGTTGTTTTTTAGGTTCCGTATCCAAAGGGCAAAGGGAAACCTTTTCCTAAACCTACTACGTCTATCTGTCTTGCAATAAACGATATATTTTTAAACCATAAGCGCTAAAATTATCATTATTTAATACCAATAGTTATAACAATCGTTAGTACGGAACCTTCACTGTACGGGTCCGAAACGCACTTAGCTCCTTTTACCGGAACTTTATTTACCTTTTTAAAAATACATTTTAGATTTAAGTACTTAGTTTCATTAAAGGTTCTTGTTCTCGCTTTGGAGGGTTCAAACAAGCGCTTAACTTAGTAATCAGAAAACGTTATCACGTAGCTACAAATTTATATATAAAAGTAACGTTTCCACGTGTTTTTTTTTAGAATTCAACGGAAATAAATAATTGTTACTGTGACTCATACTATAAAGATACTTATCTACCAGCAACTTACTAAGACCATTTGCAAGTCCCTTTGATCATTGGACATCTTTATATCTTCAGATTACATCTAGGACTTAGTTATGGCCGCTTTATAATCTTGCAATTGTATTTCCCTCGCTACAATCTCGCATTCCGCTTATAAGTACTAAAGTACTATTTACCTGAGTTGTACAGTGTACCGTTAAGTCTTTATGTATGGTGATAGGATCAGTGGTTAGACCAGCAATAGTTAGCCGAAGTTATATTGCATCGTGCTTCCCGAAAACGTCTTATTTCTCGGAATAACCTCTCCGCGTAGGTACTAAAGTAATAAATAATACAGTCTTTATTGTAAACACAGCGAGATTACCATAAAAAGATTTTTTTTTAAATATGTATGCAAGTTCTTCTAAAGGTCTTATATTACAGCACTTTTTCTTCCAGACAAACCAAGTAATATTACCTTACCTTATCCTTAGACAAATAAAGATACTATAACAAAGCTTTGTTCTTGACATCGGAGCTAGACCAATCGGATGTATTTTGTGGACCATTTAATTTAGATATCCTGAACTATTGAATACGGCTGAACACAAAAAAAAATAATTTTATAAGCAAAATTGGAAAAGACATCAAGATTACATGAATTACGAAAGTTTGGATGGATGGATGATTGTTACTCAATCACGCCAGAACGGCTCAACTGATCTGAATTAAATTTGGCACAGAGATAGATTATAGTTTGGAATAGCACATGGCTTTTATCACGGAAAAATGTAGTTTCCATGATGACCAACCGTGGGCAACACCGCTAGGCCCACCTATTTTGTACATAAAGATTTCCTCAATTCCTGCAGTTGGCCGCTAAATTCAATCAATTTGCTTATACATTATTGGAAACGCAGGCCATGAGTGAGGGCCTCATTGAGCAAGGTGTCGGTACGCATACAAATGACTAAGGTGCAAATAGACACTGTTTGCATAGCTGTAGAAAGTAAGACGTCTTACAAAATACTACACCCATTCTGGTTTGAATTTGCATTGCAACCGTAGAAATGGAATGATTCATAATTTGGGTTCTTTAACATGCTAATACTTGGCCATGCTCAAATATTTGTGGTAGGGCAAATGGCCAGATGGTTAGCTTTCACCCTCAATTATAAAATCTGGTGCTAAGCTCCAAGGGCGGCGTTAGATATTGCGAGGCTCCGGGCGATATATCTTTGTGAGGCTCTTGGGTATGAGGAATTTAGGTGAGTTGGAAGTATACAGGGCACCTGGTAATCAGCCAACATCCTCTTAAAAACAGCTGCAGTACATCAAGACAAAAAACGGGTTGTTCTGCGAGGGTGCGAGGCCGTACAGAAGCGAGGCCCCGGGCGGTTGCCCTGCTTGCAACCCGCTAAGACCGCCACTGCTAAGCTCATCATCATCGTCTGGCCTCACAGCTCAGTTGGCTCTGACTCCCAGGACAAACATTTGTGTGACGAACATAAATGTTTGTTTTGTATTCATAACATAACAAAAATTCACGCTTTTTTCCTGAAGAGTAAGGCTGAGCGTGGTGGCCCAGGGGCATAGACGCCGACTTTCAATCTGAAGGTTGCTGGTTCAAACCCACAAGTGCACAATGAGATTTTTTACTTGAAAAAATGTATGTGCGCAATACCACGTTCTCAAAACGGTGACGGTAAACATCGTGAGGAAACCGGCATGTCTTAGACGACATGTTACATCTACCAATCCGGATTGGGCTCCCGTGGTAGATCAGAGCCCATACACTCTCAATTATCGAGAGTAGGCCGGTGTCCCTGCAGTGGGAACATTAGAGGCTGGTACGGAAGGCTGAGTCTTGTTGTTGTTGTTCATCATATAGGTCATATAACAAAAATCATTCTGTCAAAATAATTTAATAAAATATATCATACAGGACATAAATAGACATGGAAGCAAACGCAAACATAACACCAATTTTTAAATACCTAAGACGCCATTTTATTTTATGAAAGTGATAATCTTACTTTTATTATAAATGCGAAAGTTTGGATGGATAGATGGATGTTTGTTTCTCAATCACGCCAGAACGTCAACGGATCTGAATGAAATGTCGCACAGATATAGATTATAGTCTAGGAAAACATATGCACATATGCTACTTTTTGTCTCGGAAACGCACATATGCTACTTTTGTTCGGTTCCGCACAGAATTCTACTCCCCGATCAAACCATTACCTATGGTAAATAATGCAAAGTAATTACGTAATATACTCTCGTTAAGGTATATAATAGGTGTGTGAATATGACTCCGCCCCTTTTTGTCAAAATAAAACACATTTGTTCGCTTACAAAATTTAAAAAAAAATTATTGAAAGTATGCTCCATCTGCAGCTACAACCTTCGCCCATCGTTCAGGTAGTTTTCGTATTCCTTGCTGGAAGAAGTCCTGGTCTTTTGAGCTTATCCAGTTGTCAATCCAAATTTTGATACTTTCACATGAAGTAAACTTTTCTCCAGTAAGGTCTGTCTGCATCGTCCGGAATAGGTGGTAATCCGAAGGAGCTATGTCTGGTGAATATGGCGGGTGGGGTAACACTTCCCAGTCCTGTCCCTCTAAATATCTTTTTACGACTTCTGCGGTATGCGGTTTGGCATTGTCATGCTGAAGAACTAATTTGTTATGTCTATTCACCCATTCTGGTCGTTTTTCTTCTATGGCTCGCTTCAAACGCATTAGTTGTCGTCGGTAAACTTCTCCATTAATAGTTTCAGAGGGTTTGAGTAACTCATAATATACAATACCTTTCTGATCCCACCAAATACAGAGCATGACCTTGGCACAGTGAATATTTATTTTTGGCTGTGATGGGCCTGGTTCGCCTGGTTTCACCCAAGCTTTTTTGCGTTTAGGATTTTCGTAGTGTATCCATTTTTCGTCTCCTGTGACTATCCGATGCAAAAATCCTTTTCTTTGCTGTCTTTGAAGCAGCATTTCACAAATGGTTTTCCGACGTTCCATGTCTCTTTCTTTTAAATCATGTGGAACCCAGTCACCGGCTTTTTGAATCATTCCCATCATTTGTAAACGCTTTGCAACAGTTGAACGATCAACATTTAATGCTGCAGCTAATTCTGATTGAGTTTGGCAAGAATCTTCCGCCAATAATGCTTCCAATTCAGCATCTTCAAATTTTTTTGGTGGTTTTCCATGTTCTTTATCCTCAGTACTAAAATCGTTATTTTGAAATCGTCGAAACCATTCCTTGCAAGTTGTATTAGACGGAGCATGCTCACCATAAATCTCCACAAGCAAACGATAAGTTTCCGCTGCAGTTTTCTTCGCAATAAAATAATGTAATAACACTTCCCGCAAATGACGTTTATTTGGAATAAAAACCGACATTTTCGAAAAGGTGAAAACAATTGTTGCTTACACTTCAACCAAATATCATAAAATGCGTTAGATAGCTGACATTCAGTACTATCGAATACAAGTATGGTCATTTATTAGTACACGTAAACAATACTAAAAACGACATCTGTTGAGAAAGGGCGGAGTCATATTCACACACCCAATAATATATCTAATAGGTAGAAACGTAAGCCGTGGTTCAGAATACATTTAGATGCATTTACCACCATGTGAACATTTACAATTATATAGCACGTTTTAAACCCTGGATATGGATAAGCAGAGCGATGAGCGATTTAATAGGTCCAATATTCAGAAAATAGCTCTATTAGAAGCGCTAAGCTTATTAATATGAATAATAAGAGACGTGATCTCATATTTATTTAAAAAGTGGCGCTGCTAATTTTTTTTTTTATCAATTTCTTATTTTATAAATATTTTTGACTCGATCCTTGCATACTAGAAAGGCACAGTGATAGTGTGTATTCACCCTGTTTAGTCTATAATTCTGTGGATTGTTGACTCTTTATATGTATATACAGAAAATCAACATAAGTGATAGTAAGAAGTTTGGACTCATTTGATTACTCTCCGAGCAATTTCTCTCCGTATGTGTTGATGTCAGATGTAATTATGGTTTAAAAAAATCTCGTTTTTTAATTTTTTTATGGTCATTAAACGCTCAGTCTATCGCTCCGCCTCCCACATTCGTCCTAGCTCTATCTCTTCAAGCTCAATTGGCATGTCTCTAAGCCTTCAGGAAATCGTGTGATACATTTACAATTCAGAACCCTTACCTTACGTCGTGGAATTAATTATCGACTTTAATCACCCTGTACAGTAAAGAAGCAAGAATAATAGAAGGATAATTTTATTTCCTGCTATTTTTAATTGGATATTTTATCAGACTTTTTAAGATATTTTTGATTTGCTTTATATGTATAACAAAGTACAATTTACGAGACATTATAATCATTTGTTGAGAAAAAGTTTGTGGTAGCGTTATACCATATTGAAATACAGCAAACCAAAATATAATATAAAACTACAATTATCGGTAAAACAAATGTAAATATTGATCGAAGTAACAATTATTTTTATATCACATTTTTTTATTTAGTTACGGGTGGTTTGTAGGGTAAGTATAGCATTAAGCTTGATGATACTCGTATTAATAGAACATACCTATGACGAACCGGAAAATCAACCACGAATTGAATTGAATTGAATTTGAATCCATACAAGAATATTCATTACTTTTGTATAGATATAATTATACATTATATCATTCACTAAGAAGGTGAATGGTAGGCCAGCTGTTCTTAGAATGTATTTCTTAGAATATCCGCCATAGTATAATAGATAACACATATTCTCTATAAAGTTCAGTACGGCGTACAATTCAAAATACGCAGCCCTTAAAAAATCTTATCTCAATGGGGTGATTGGTGATTGCTATCCTAGCTCATTTTCATATTATAGATTTCAAATGATTAATAGCAGCGAAGAAATAATTCTACAACCTCCTCAAATAGACATTGTTGGTTTTGTAGTATTTATTATTGGATATATAACCCTAAACAAAGATTTGCTTACACATCCACTAATACATCGATCACTATGATATGCGGCGAGATCTAACAGTACGTATAAAAACTGTGTAAGTAACCAACCTGGTGACGTTGCAGCCTCTGTAGGTCACAGTCTGTCCATTCACATCGCGACAGTACATAGTGCTGTTATATTATTCTGTGCGTTCGTTCAAGGTTACAGCTTTCACGCGATCAGCTGGTCTACTTGGAGTCTAGCGATGTGACGTTGCAAAGGCGATCTTAAGGAACGCCTTAACAACGTCACGTCCAAAAATTTCAACTGGAATTTGGCGTAATAGAAATGGTCAGATTTCAAACTATTTATCCTCAGTGTTTGATTTTATGAGATTAAGAGTGATTTGCCCATTTCACTCGCATTTTTCAAAATATGCTTTTGTGTATTTGCTTACAATTTGAGAAATGAAAGTTAGGTTTAAATGACGCTAAAGTAAAAAATTCGTCAGCGTTGTTTTAATTTGTTTGTACGAGTATGAATAAATTTTAGCGGCAGCTTTTTTTGTCGTTTTGCCATACGTTATGTATAGATAACTTTTATACATAAATGTTTCGACATTCATTTAATTTGTTGTTATTCCAATATCTGGTACTATAGCTTAATTGCGTGACAGATATATCATTCTTAATGGTTAGTGATCATTTAAAAACGATTTCTCAACAGAAGTTTACACGAAAACAAAAAGAATCCAATCAAAATGCTACACACAAAATCAATTAAACCAAACTAAGAACAATAAATTTCTTTCAACGTCAAACTTATTGATTTTGGTTGAAGAAATGGCGGTGCCACGAGCTCAAATTTTTGGACGAGAAAGTAAAATACACAAAAAGTTGCACGTCAAGTTTCTCCCGCCAAAAAGTGAGGTCACTGACCGTTTGACACACCGCGGACCCGCCCCGTATCGATACTGGGAAAAAGAATAAATGAATAAGCATTTTTATCAATCTAGACCTACATGCGCGTTAAAATATTACCGACAGGCATAATAATTTATTACACGTTGAAATGGATTTCTTTGAATACAATTTGGCCTTTCGATCGAAAAGAATTGGGTGCGAAAAAGCCACGGCGTTATCTAAATTACCGATAAGATCGTAAAATATTTATATTGAAACAAATTGTTCAAGTTTAAGTTACGATATATACGATACATATTAATGACACAACGATCTCTACTTTTTGAAGAATATGAATAGGAATTTATTGTTAATTAATTAATTTATGTACCTTTATCGCACTTTCTTTGAACAATTATTCTTATTTTAAGTGGGGGTGACAGGTCCAACACTGACGTCATACCTAGGAGTGTATTGTGCGTTAACAAAATGGCTAACCTTGCCTCATTCTAGTCTAACCAACTGCTAAAAGTATTCTTGGTTGTTGGTAGCACTGTTGCAGCGTCTGCTATGAAAAAGTATGGTGGTAGCACTTCCTAACTGATTTTCTGCTACAGCAACTGTTTGACATCAGAAACGAGAGAATCTTCTCTGAATCTTAAACATGTTGTTTATTATCATTTTTCCCACGAATATCCGTGATATAACCGGTTGACAGCTATGAAAAACCTGTTCATTTATCAAATTACATCAATGTACGAAATTTAGAAAGCTTTGACTAATGCTTTGGTTAATTTAACCTGATGACAATGTATGTGACAGAAGTAACGGGAGGACCACCAGATGGTAAGTGGTTACCTCCGCCCAGAAGACCCAAGTCGCACCCCGTTCCGCCTGTCACTCAGGACGGGGATGTTACGTCTCATACGCATGTGATTTCACGCACCCACACCCTTCCACCGGAACACAGCAAAGAGTTCATCGCTTCCTCCTCCTCAAGTTCCTCCTATTTTTCTATTATGTAGTTATCTTATTTTAGCTTAAAAACTTTACATCACAGTGAAAACGTAAGTAATTATGACTTAGATAGCATTAATTTGCCAGAAGCATAGATAACATAATACTAACCCACCATTAACCAGAACTTAATCTTGATATTACATAGTCAGTTTGCTTTACAAATTCTACAGTACGAAATATTCATTTTAGATAGACGCTGTGAAATAACATTTTAACCGACTGCAATATCATTATTAGACTGGAATATCATTTTAGCAGTATGAGCATCTTTAAAGCAAAAAATAAACATTTTTAACATTTGTATGAGTATTTATTTAAATGGCATGGTTATGAGCACTAAGGAAACTCAAAAAGCGATGACCGGATAACTACATAGTCGAGTTGACCAAATGGCATTGACCTACCTCAAACGCAGCTACTTTGACTATCTATAAAGATAATCACACAATTTTATCATAATAAAATAAAATATTGTATTTTGCTCTTAAAAACCTATCTTATCACTTTATCTTACACCTTACCTTATGACAGATTATAATCTGTCATCTTATACATTTTATTTCATGTAAGTATTATATATAGATATATTGCGTGCATATATTATGTAGGTATATTATAAGATACAGATTTAACTCCAGTTTTCTTTTTGTTTAGAAAAATTTGTGCACAACCTGAATCTTACACTCCTTTGAATTATTTACAACACCTTTGCACAAACCTTGATTTTGAAAATGTTTGTATAACGATATTTGTATGCAATAAAGAACAAAGAACAATTTCATAAACAACTCATAAATCCGTAATGATAAATCGAAGGCTACATACCTGCTTTTATCTAATCCACCATATCACATACCATTTCATTGCATAAATAATCAACAATTAAACAATATGATGAAGGACGTAGATTTCTTTTGCAACGCCTTTTCAAGACAACAGGACTGTGTGGGTCTTATATATATGTAAATACGAGTCATATTCGCTCAGGTGTTTATTCGGTACAGCGGGTTCGAAGCCCGCATTCCGATGATGTGCCAGTTCGTGACATTTGCATGACTAGGTACATAGTTACATACGTATTGCACCTATAGCTCTGACTGATTGTATTGAGCTCCGGACAGACATCCGGACAACCTCATAAATTCAGTTATATTCGTTTTTCAGTTATAGTGCTTCGTCATTTATCCGATTTAAATAATATTTTTTCACAAGCGGTTCAATAGTTTGGTTGTTAAATCAAAATAACTGGACAAAATATGTCATCCAAGTAAACGAAATTACGTAATTAGCTTTCCTGGGACTTCTTTCTTCGCCAGTTGGAAATGGTTTAGAAGTTTCTTTTTTTAAAATGGTAGGATAAGGGACGAAAGTATTGAAATCGATTTTATTAAATTTTTATATCAGTCACTTGGTGCGGTATACCCACTGAGGGCGAGAAATAATACTCAATTCGATGGTAGGTATGCATTCTTTTTTATGCTTGTTGTGCGATTCCTTCGCCAATTGTATGATAGGGTGCAACTTAAAATTGGTCCCAAAATTCACCCGTAAAGGCGAATTGGTATAAAAAAATGGTATAAAAATCTTAAATTCGGTATATTCGATTTTTTAATCAGTCATTTGTTAACAAAAACACAAAAACTTTCAAAAGAAGACCCGTGTTTATACAATGCAATTTTGTTGAACTCTAATGTCCACTTAAATTAAAACTGTTTCATCCCCTGGCTTGTCTAAATGTGTTAATTATTAAAGTAGCGCTTGTGAATGGTTTTTCTAAAGTGGCTAATGATGCCTGCATTAAATAATAGCAATTATGCATCGAACTAACGCCTAATTAACCCTTTCCTGTTAAGTCTTATCCGTACATCAATTTAATTATTTTAGAAATCTCTGTTCTTCCAGCTAATTACATCCTTCTAGTCAATTAGTCGAATTCGCTTAAAACAAATTACCGAAAATACTTGGATTATTTCGATAGCATGCGAAACAAGTAAAATACAAAATTTTGAAAATACTATTTATATATTGTAGGTATATATAAATAAGTAGAACTAGTGCCGTAGTCATCGGGAGAAGTACTGCCTCCACGCCTGGTAATCTGACGCCAAGTAGCGGTGCACTTGCATTGCTGTGTTCCGGTGGAAGGGTGTGCCGGTGAAACCACATGTGCATGAGACGTAACATCCCCGTCTCGGGTGACGGGCGCAACGCGGTGCGACTTGGGACTCATACTAGCTAGCAGTTACATAAAAAAACTCTCTTGCACATGTCCCTGGCGCTCCCACTTATCAGAATTTAAAATAATTTTCCATTTACACATGGGAAAGACAAGGTAACGCGTAACACATACCAAGTTATTGCGCAATGTGTGCAACAACTAGTCTGACATGCTTTGCAAGCACCGGAGATAAAGTCTATCATTACTCGAATATGGACCCTGTAATCAAGCATACACGATGCATTTTGAATGTGGCATTGACTGTGACAATATGGGTGCTTATAATAGTAATCATTTTATTAGTGCACGTTGTGAAGACTTACAAAAAGTGCTACCGTGTTGTATTTGATAGATTAAGCTAAGAACTGTCATTTTAAATGATTATATTGTAGTTTATCACATTTTGTGATGTTACAATGATTTATGTATTTATTGTTATTAGATCTAAATATTTATTTATACACCTTAGTTATCAATATATTCGTTAATTTTAAATATAAATAGTATATTTTGTATTCGGATTTAATTAAGTATTAAGTGATGGAATAAACATATCAATATTATTATATATACTAGATTTATTTAATCGTCTACTATGTATATGTTTCTTGGTGTACAATAAAGAGTATATACTGAAAAATCTAATTAGAGTTTTCTTAGACTAAAACTGTAGATATATACGTATAGGCAGCATTGCTTGAGTTCCGCACCCAAAGTATAAAGGACTAGCTTGCAATGCAACGTCTGTCCGTCTTTTATACTTATCGGTAATCATTACCGATAAAATACTACATAGAACTCTTTTCAACCCATAAAATACATACAGGTACATATTGACACACCTCGTAATGTTTGTCCTGGATGTGAAACGAATCCAGGACCTAAAGCGCAGAGCTACCAGTCGAGCTGCGAAGACAGTCAAACTTCCTAGCCGCCATGTGCAATAAGTAGAACAATTTATGTAGGTTCTCTGTAGTACCTACTCATAGGTATAGGTATGTATTAGTACAGACAGAGCTGTTCAATGTTATTCGCTGTCACTTTCGCACGTAACGGGAACACGAGGCGCACATACCTCGGGATTGCAAAAATTATACCATTGCGTGAAGTTGCAATAGTTTTAAAAACTTGCTTATACTGCTGGTTTCCTTACTTTTAATGTAGCTCGTTGCGTTTTGAAACATGCAATCGTTACTCAATTACATTTGCATACTTTACATATACGAATATAGTACAACAATATAATAACCATAAAATATTTGGAAAATTCTTGGTAAGTATGACACGTCATATATTTCAGTCATGGAATAAGGCTTCGTAAAATTTTAACCGTGATGGTTAAGACTTTACCATCACTTTTACGTTATACTCTACGCCCGATGGCATATTAATTTATTTGTATACCAAATCTGTATGATTTCATCAATAAAATACAAAATGATAATGATAGAACGAACGTCATCTATACGTCAAAAGTTTTGAGATAGCGGTTAAGTGAATTAGAATAAAAATCAACGGAACAATTTTCCACAGAGATTTTAATTACAGGAAAATTTATAGAATACCTTTGCAATGTAAATTATATTACGACAAAGTTTCTAAAGCTATTTAGATTACTATAACTTTTTTACGATCATGATGATCATAATCATTTCAGGGGTTCCGGGTTCCCGGCCGGGGCACACTTTGTGTGGTGAGCATGAAGTTTGCTCTTGGGTCCTGGGTGTTTGTCTTGTGTTTCTGTGTTTGTGTATGCCATCTGAGACACATAAAAATATGAACAAACAAAAAAAAGAGAGAAAAAAAACAAGGTTATATAAAAATACAATTCACAAATAGAGCAAACGCTGTATACAGGCTGTGGAAAAGCACTGTGCTCAGCATGTGCTGTGAAGAAGTTCACAGCGCTGATTTTCAGCGCAGGCTTACATGAAATCACGAACGCTGAGCACAAAAACAGAGCAATTCTAAACATAATATTGAATACAACCATTACTTTCAATGTTTATGATACGGATACATCGTAATATTTATCGCAGCACACTTAATTATTTTACAACGATAATCTAGAACCATAACTTTCGTTATTTATCACGGACCATAAACCGTCAGCCGTGTAAAAGTATTTCAAACATGGCATAAATGCAAAATTGTACATCTCTACACAAACCATTATGTAAATATTACGGATACCAGTCTTGTATACTTTCAAAAAGGAACGATGTTAAATTTCATGACGGTAATACATATAATAGTAATAAATAACGGTTTAAAAACCGACTTTAATAATCCCTCCAATTTCTCGCCCTTACACACCCTACCACTTTAAAAAGAAACATTCAAATCGGTCTACAATGGACGAAGGATAAAGTCAGGAAAGCAAAATACGCAATTTCATGTAGGTGTACTTTGATGATATATTTTTCTCAGTTATTTTGATTTACAATCCTATATATTAATCATAAGATATAATACTAATTTGGATATCTTGGATATCAGAACATATCTCTTTACTCTCTTTTTTTTTTCTTTTTTTTTTTTTTTTTTAATTCTTTAATCTTAATCTTATTAATTTTCTGTGTTGTGTTTGTATTAGTTAATTATTATTTTTTTTAAGTCCATGGATCTTGTGTCTGAATAAAAGATATATTATTATTATTATTATTATTATTATTATTTACAAAAAAAGCCTTTTTAATTAAGTTGAAGAATGATAAATATGCTTGTTTTGGACACAGAAAAGGTCCCGCAATAAATCTTTTATTAAATAATTGGATTAATAGTTTATAGAATTGTGAATTAGCGGGTAGAACTGAATTTTAATAAATGCAAACAGAGTATCTCATTGACGACGTTCATATGATTTTTCCGGGACACAGTAGTAATGCTAAATAGATTACAATAACATAAAAAAATATAAAGTATATCATCTAAAATCCAAAAATCGAACATTTTGGTATTTAAAACTAATCCCGCTATCAAATACCGTTGACACGTTACCCGTTAGTTAATTGAACTACGAAAAATATACGATACGCACTTTTGTTTTATAGAACGAACCGGTACACTGATAATGACATGTCAATTCATAACGGAACGCTATCGGTTGTAGCGATCTACGACGGCTAAGCTACCGTGGCGTGCATTTCACGAAGTCTCCTGACTTTGGCGATACTTGTTACGCAAAGACAAACGGTTAGTGCGAAAAGAGCAACCCAAAGTAGTAGGAGTAGTTAACATCAGATGGGCGGAGGTAACAACTGAACATCAGATGGGATTCGATTTCAAAATAATAGCTATTTACTAAATGTATTCGAAAGTATTTATATACGGTCCATAAAAAATTAAAAAAAATATTTTGTTGGTCTGTCTGTTTGTTCCGGCTATTCTCCAAACGGCAGGACTGATTTTAACGGGACACTCACTGGCAGATGAATTGTTATTGGAAGAAAAAAATTAAGGTTCCGCGCATAAAAATTGTTAAATTCCACGTAGTTGAAAATATGTTTCGAAAAACATAGTATTTGTAGAAGTCATTGCATTTAATCATCAAAATACAAGTCACGGGAGAATATTCTAGAATAACCTATTACTGAATATAGATAATAAGGGTGAGCCCGAGCATTCAGTTCCAACTCTGACCTTTCCGAGAGAAAGTTATCTTGTTACTGAGAATCGAGGAATTTGAGTTGGGTCGATGTTTTATCCGAAAGCAAGTTTATTATCTTTCTGGTTAAATAGCAAGCTGGTGATGTAACGCAGGACATAAATGAAAGTTCGCCACAGGTCGTAACATTACCACCTTACGTCTGAAAACCTATAATATAAACATATATTATAGCAAAATAAAAATAAAAAGTTTACACACTCATACCCCTGCACTAAGACTCCCTGAGGTACAGTTAGCATAGACAAACACAGAAACACAAGACAAACACCCAAGACCCGAAAAGAAACTTCATGCTCACTACACAAAGTGTCAAACCCGGGACCCCTCGCTTCGAAGGCAGGGCTACTACAAACTAAGCCACGGAGCCGTCTCAATATAATATACTGTAATTGTAAATTTGACATAACCAAGCGTTCACAAATGATCCTACGGTGGAAATAAAAGAGTATGAGTATGAGTAATAAAACCCACGTATTCCAAGCACAACTATAATCCTGATCTCATATTTCACAATATCTTAAAAGTAAAATAGTGATGATGATGATGATGTAATGGTACTTACAAAACATCATGGTCTTACTTCCGTTGAATTACTGTCGTCAACAAATTTGTGAAAGCAATCATCATTTTTAGTGTAACCTAATACTATATTACCGTAAAAATATAGATTAATTTTACTAATTGCAATTTTACAATGTTGCAATCATAATCTAGACTTTTCCTGTTATTTTATATATTGTATTTACCCCTTGATTCCTTACACGTATCAAAGTAGCATTGGAACTTGTGCCAAGTTCGTCCGGAGAGGTACTGCTACCACACCTAGAATCACATGCGCATGAGATGTATCATCCCCGTCTCGGGTGATGGACGTAACATGATGAATGCGACTCAGTGACCAAATCTTATTCTGAGTCGCATTACTGTTGTCATAGGCAGGGGTCGCGACTTACCACCAGTTGGGCCCTCAGCTCAACTCGCATAAAAAACTATACGTGTAGTAAATATCCACAATCGAACAGTGAGTGTCTGCCCGTCTGTCTGTCGGTCAGGTCGGTCTGTATACATATGGATGTACTCGCTCAGCCATGAAGAAACAATAGCTCGTTAGGCTAATAACACATTGTAAACCATTTTCAATCGTCAGATAAAAAATGACCTATTTCCATGAAACAATTACGGTCGGCTACTTAATATTGAGTAGCGAATTGATTAAGGAAGGGTATAAATTAAAATATTTCTTATTTAGAGCCAAAACAAAAAACGCAGAGCCTGTGCGCACTGTGACATACCAATTGATGTCGATAGACAGATATAAATAGTACCGTCCACGAAGACGCGGCCGAGTGGGCTGTGTGCAATATCCACTAGTGTTTTAGTTTTCACGAAATACAATAATTGCTATTTATCAATACTACTATTGTATCGAAAGGCCTCCCCCAATTCCAATCATCTCGGTTTTGACGAATTAATAAACTACTAGTTGTGTAGATTACACAATTTGTAGAGTAGACAAATTATAAAAATGTTAATTTGTAAAAAAAAGCGTTGTACAACCGAAGTTTGTATGCGTCATCAATTGTTTTGTATACCTAACCTATTTTTAGGGGTCCAAGCCAATTGAAAAAACGGAATTCTTCTGGTTTCCGAATATTGTTCTTTTCCGCCTTTTTTCCTTTTTGATTTATAATTTAACAATATTTCAACCATTTCTTAAAGAATAATCCAAGAATATTTAGCCTAGGTACGAATTGAATCTTGGACCTCATAAAAAGCCTCGATAGCTTGCACGAGATCGAAAAAAAAATATTAACTAATTATGTACCGTTATTTTAACGATGCAACAACTATTACCGACTCCGAATTACACAATATTATTAAGTTACCTGTCATTTGTTTTAAATTAATATTAAGGCATTGTTGTCTCATAAACTATCGTTATTTTTGCAATATTATAGTTTGTACACGAAAAAACAAAACTACAAAAAATTAAAAGGAAGCTATATTACGTCATTGAATGCCTTAACAAATGGATTATGTAGATAGCTTGTTACAGTAAACGCCGTGAAACTTCTTAAATTACTGGTGAGATAATTATGAGGGTTACGAAATTTGACTGGACTTGAGGAATATTATCTAGAAATATTATATTATCTTTATCCCGCTGTATCCCAAGTCTACTATTATTATTCTACTATCAACGGACAGGTACGTCTTTCTTGGATTTCCTTTCCCTTCTTTTCAATATCTGAATTTTAACTTATCTATGCTAAGAGAACGAATAAATTCCAGCCCACACAATCCTTTGACAGCAATAAGGTGCTAAATTCATGCCCAATACTAGCAGCCAAGTAGCACATAATACATATTTTTCAGCAAAATAAGACTCCTATACATTGCTACTTCACTAAAAGAATACTAGATAATTACTAAATGATACACCCAAAATGGCTTGGAAAACAACAAGAACATACTAACGAACTAAAATGTATATTTTAGTAGTTCCTGGGGACCTTCACTTATTTTGCCACGCTTGGAAACGGTAACTGAATATGTACTCGGTTAGAATCGGAGTTTGCATGAAACAGTTTAGTGTAAGACATTGTAAAATTAAATTATAGTATTCCATATTCACACTCTTAGGAGCCTATTATTATATACCAAAGTATTAACATTTAGAATCATTGACCGTTGTCGACGACCGCTTCGCGTGGGATACTTCACCTTACCACCCTTCTTTTGCTTCACCCCCGACTCATATGTCCTAGGAAATAAAGACCACTTTCTAACGATCCAACTAGATCACAAGACTGTCTGAACTACAATGGTTGACGGTCGCACGCGTGTTGAATCATTCTAAAGTGAACCAGTGCAGTGTAACTGTGACTGTAAAAAACTATGAAGTATAATTATCATTTTGTAACACACCACGTCTAGTTGTATCGATTTAATTGGTGATCATGGTATTTAGTTGCTCACATATATAATTACAACGTCACAGAACATAGTGTATAGTTTAGATATTATAATAAATCACACTGTTAATAAATAAAGGAACAACTGACTAATTAAAAAAATTGAATAAGACGACTTCAGTACTTTCATCCATTATGTCTTGGCCTCAGGGGGTACATAAAAAGATACATCCAAATTTTTATTCAATAGACCAAGAAAAAAGTCACAGGGGTCAAAATACGCAATTTTGTTTACTAGGATGACAACCAAACTACTGGTACCAAATTTCATCCAAATCTGTTGAGCCCTTTGAGCGTGAAGGTGGTACAAACATACACACACACACATACATAAGAAATTTCGCCTTTATAATATAAGTAAGAAGTAAGATTGACACCCAGCCAAACAACAAACATTTATGTTAATTCATAATTTTTGTCCTGGGTAGGATCCCACCCAGGACAGAAGGCAGAGCTACTACCAACTGAGATGTGAGACCATTCAAAAAAGTTTACTAAAAGCTCATACATAACCACTCTTCCATGAATCGCTGATGTGAAGTAACCTGATCTTAAGTTGCTACTAAAGTACTAAGTATCAGTAAGAATATACCGAAGTATAAGTAACGTACATTATCTCAATACATGTAATTTAACACTTAGCGATTCGTCACTCTCCGATGGAACTTACGTAAAGGAGAAATCATCTCGCGTGGAACATGTAAATATTCAATACCATTCACTTGCGATCTTAACCACTTGAAAAACACTAAATTGGATTCCCCGCACAAGTTATTTGGATTATTTCACTAATTAACGTGGATTAATAGCATTCGACGCGAAAAAAAATTCTCCTTAGAGCCAGCCCATATGACCCCAATATTGGACCGACATTAATCTGCCATGATAGAAAAGGTTAAAACGTTCGAACAAACGAGGTAATGCAGACGTTCCACAAAAAAGTTCGTCATATAAGAATTCGAAGCATGGCCACTCTCTCCGATTTTTGTATGTATGGTAGTGTTAGAGAAGGATAGAACACCAGTCAAGATGCAAACAGTTTGACATTTATTCCTTTAAGATCTCAAGAAACGTTTGGACACGTCAAATTTTACACACACACGTAAACATATTCGTGAGCATATGTTTTCAGGCACATTACATTCACAAAAATATGCCAGTTTTCATGTTTTACCTAATCTTATTTGTTAAGTTTACGTCTGTTCCAACCCTGCGCTTACGCCAAGAATAGAACATGTGCGTTGGGCCAGTGTAAAATCAGACTAAAGTACGAGTAGACATAAATCAGTACCGATTTTAATTGGGCGTCTGCTATAAGCTTAAGTGGGCTCAGTAAGAAATCCTGTCTAAGAAATACCAGCGTATGAGGGCTTATTATTGCGTTACTATTTTATTTGAAGTTTTAGTGTTTTCAATTATAAATTCCTGAAAAATATTCCGCATTGCTGGGAGTTGTACGCGCAACCTTGACAAGTCAATCATCACACGCACATTCATGCCCAAATCTTCTAACAAAAGACTTCAACGCGCTCGTTATCCCCTAAATTTGCAATTACAATTTTTCCAGGCAGAAATGTTATGTGTATGGATTGTATTTACGCAACTTACGAATTTATTTATTACACTCATTTATACCTTGCATTTAAGCTTAGACATTACTGTAGAAGGCTGTGGAGAATGTTACCTATTTATATATGGAAAATTGACACTAAAATAAGACATTCTTAAATCGGTGCCAAACATAAATCCAGCAACCATTATGTTTTCGAGGATACGGCTTCAACATTCGCAAAATGTCTCGTTAATATTTATTTGTTTATTTTTATATATATACAGATATTTAAAAACTTAACAATAAAATAACTAGTGTTAAAAATACATAGGATCATTAAAGATCACAATGAGAAATTTAGTATTTAGATATACATTTCTTGAAACATTCAAGATTGTCATTTAATATGTCATCATTGTTGATGATAATCATATGCGAGAGATAATAGCAATTTGAGTGTTATAGAATCAAGCGTTTATAAAAGTATTTGTACTGAATAAATTTGTTGAGGCATCGTGTAGTAGGCGAGTATTGATCGTGACTATTTGAATTTGTTATTGAACACAACATTGTTTTGTTTTTGTTTATATTACGCGAGCACTGATGAACTCATGTTCCTACAATTAATTTACCTGATAAATTCTTAAGCTAGGTAGTTGAGAATTTTATTACAATGTTTCTAACATTATGTACTTTGTTTCAATTGTGGAACTACATCTTTGTTTGATTCGCGTTTTTATATTTGTTTTGAATAAATTCGTATACTGTTCTAACCCCCGGTTAAAATGTTACATGGTTAGATGGTAACGAGTGACTGTTAATAAAAAAATCCGCTTGAATCGTTCAGTCCAGGTACGCTCAACTAGCATCTTACGAAGTATGCGGAAAACCCACCAGTTAGAAAAAACCGATAACCGGCAGAAAACGTTAGTTTAACCGAGAGGTTGCATCAGTTTCTAACAGGTCCGACCACTGTCAACTTGTTCCTTAATATACGTAACCACAGCTCGTAATATCAATCTCGAATAACTGCATATTTCATAGCTAATTTCAAAGGCTTTGAGTATTTTGTTCGTTCTCGACGATGGCCGTTAACTTGTTTTGTGGGCGTCAAATGCCATTCCAGCTAAATAAGCTATATGACAATGGTTTATTGTTACTTCCTAATTAAGCCAGTATTGGTAATCACAAAAAAAATCTAGGTTAATAAAAAAAGGTTAGGTACGCTAGTAATATTTATATATAATTTGACAACTAGATTCGTAATCATTCTCACTAGGACATCTCGAGGGGCCTATTCTACGCATAATGCGGCATAAAACTATTTAAAACTGAATCAGAATTATTATCGTTAAAAGAAGATAATAATTTTTCGCGTTATAAATGTTTCGTGGACCGTTCAGATGTGATAATTTGAATTTAATGTAAAATGTCTCAAAAACTATTGCTTTCCCTGTTACTGCATATGAAACAGAAGGAGATGGGTGCTGTTTAGTTTTAGTTGCGTCTGGTACCGAGAGAATCAGCCCCATTATTCTACCATTATATTTCTGCAAATGAGTCCGGTATTCTGGTTATGCACCTGACTTGACATGCATTAAATTCAGTGTTCAACAACTCAGAACGTTTTATTTAAAACTCGCAACACAGAAAATATAATACTAAACAAAATTATTATAATATAATAGTATTTTATGTGTTGCGATTTTCTTTTATTTTAAGACATTTCTCCTAATTTTATTAATTATACAAATAATTCAATATAACAAGACACATGTTGCGCCTAATGGGGTTCCTGAACACATATTATTATGTACCGCGGACAAAGCCACGGAATGTAGCTATTATTTTATACTACCAAAAACGTATACTGTTTAACCGTAATGTTTATTAACATACTGTCATAAATTCATGACTTTTATATCCATCCGGCAATACCAACCTATTTGATATTTTTATTTGAGTAGGAAACTGACGATATATGGTGGAGTTTTTTTTTTCTTTCCCATTGTTCATAAATTATTTGTGCTTCGTTTTGTAAACAAGTCTTATCAGCAGACTTATTGCTACCGCCACATTACTGGGTAATAGAAGGCCGTTCTTTCTTGCTTTGTAATTGATATTATTGCTGTTTTCTCTACCTGAGTCAAACAGAGAACCTTCGCGTGCCTTTAAGATACTTGGTTATCCTCATTATGACCTACCAATATAAAAAAGTCTGTTGCCAAAAGGCTAATTTTAGAGTTCCGCGTCAGGAATTGTAAAACGAAACACTAATCGAGGGCCGCACGGTGAAGTTAATGTTAAAATAAATTGTCCTGGATTTTGTGACATATATTATGTGGATTTTGTGATATAAGTATATTATGCTTACGAATATTATTACTTGTGCGTGTAAATTTTGACGTGTCCAGACGATACTTGAAATTTAAAGGAATAAATATGTTTGGGTTTGAGTAAGTTTTTTGCATCTTTCAGTTTTACGTAGCACTTCGGTGTCAAGCGCATCAAGCAACTTTTGAAGCAAACGTAGTTTCTACACGTTCTTGTTACAGCATCAGAAAAAAAAACTATTAATCAACTACGGATAAGTCACTAAGTTTTATCCTTGTATGAATCGATGAGATCAATGGGCATTCTATTGATAGTTTAAGGCCATAAAAACAAAAAAAAAAGAAGTCGGGACATAAGCGGTTCTTTTGCAATAGAAATCCTGGCACTATAAGGAAACGGATATTTATTGAGTTTCACTTCAGAAAAAGGACATTCCCACAGCGGAATAGTGCAACTAAGAAGTAAACGAATCCTTCCTTTCTGGCAAACTTCCGTTGCTAGTATGTTTTTTACTCAAAAACATGATCTTTTATTGTTCCTTATTACCGTCGACTTGGATACGAAAGTCATAATATTGCTGGTAGTAGGTATTTATGAAAAATTCTTTATGTCAAAAGGCTGGTGTATAAATTAAAAACAGAGTTGCCTCAATAAGTCAATACATAAGGCTACCTCCATAAATCTGGCGTGTTCACATTCGAACGCAAAGTAAGTACTCACTAATGTTATTTCTTACCCACGCCTTTCCATGGTAGGTATTTGTGGCGTGCAATGCAGTAGGCAGTGAATTAAGGACACGGAGTAGAGTTTGCAAGGCAGTCTTATCTACAGACTTATCATAACATTAGGAATACTTTTCGTTTCATTTAACAACATGTGACTTTTAATTTATAGATATTTTAACTTTTAGCAAACTGACTATTCGCCATCCCTGACTTATGACTAGTATGGACCAATTACATTTCCTCAGATATTTGCAGTACCTTAATGCCTAGACGCGAGTTATACTAATCAAACAAAGATTAGTTACGTATGTTAAGGAAAGTGTGTACCTAAATCATTACGTGGAGAAAGCATCGACCACAGAAACAGCAAACAGAAGTTTCTATGGGTTTTGTAATAATTTGTTGTAAATGACGACAGAGAAGGTATATTATGTATGTGTCAAGTGTCATTGGCTGAGGAGTTAGATGCTACACATCATTAGACGTAGGCAAGAAGTCACGTTGATAACCTACGAAACAAATAAAACGTGAAAAGTACTATCTGTACTGTACTGTCCCTCTGTCCATCACGTTATCAAAAGAATTCATGACAAGAACCAACAAAAAAAAATGTTTATCTATCCTAGAACTCGACCATCGCGTGATAAGAAAATGAATGAAGCGCAAACTGGCTTACCTCAGGTGGAGCAGCGAATTTGAGGTTGGCGAGAGACCCGTGCGATCGACTCCTGTGTTCTTGTCTAATGCTGTACGAAAACGCGCGCTCATTGAGGTGTCCCTTCTTCCTGTAGATGCCACCGGCATCGTCCACATCCAACCCGTTCATGCTCTGAGCTGCTTTCAAGGCGGGCGGCGGAGGCGGTTTCGAACGCCTAGGGTCTACAGTTGCGTACTGTATGCGACCTCTTCCGGGAGGGCCGACGGGCCCCGGAGGGTACGGACCTGGCTGTAAAGCTTGAGGCACTCGTCCTCTGTGCCCTAGAGTCGCATGACGGTGCGGAAGGGTAGCCGCAGGATGCGCCACCAGAACCATTCCAGGGTGCGCGGCCGCCCAGGCAGGAGGCGCGCGCCCGAGCGACCGGCCGTTCATCATCGGCGCGGGTCCTGCGTACAACTCATCCGCCGAAGCGGAAGACTTCTTTTTGCTCTTCTTGGTTGTTCCCTTCTTTTTGGGTTCCTCGGGCGGGGGCGGCGGCGGAGGAACGGACGACGGTCGCTGAATCTGCCTCGGACGAGGCGCACGCGTCGTGTGCGGGATGTCATCACTTGCGTCGTCCCGTTCCACCTCCCCGACCCAGACTTTGTGGTTCTCATCACCGTCGTACGCCTCGAGTTCCTCGTCAGGCTCGGGGGGTAGTTGGGACGGAGAACGCTCTGCCTCCAAACGCTTGGCGTACGAGCTGTCGGCGTAGGCGTGGAAGCAGCACCGGACTAGCGCGTTAGCCGCGGCTTCGCGACGACAGATGAAGGCATGACATTCCAGGACCTTTATGCCCTGCGTTCGTCGTAGAACCGCCGCGAACAGAGGCGGGCGGCGGGGAGCGGGCGCACGGGCGAAGGGCGAGTCCAGCGGCAGGAATCTCGGCGCACCCTCGACCAAAACTCGTCGCACGGCCGCGCAGTAATGCAGACTCGATATGGGAAAGAACCTCGCGACCCGCTCGCCACTCTCGTCGACGTTCTCCAGAAGGATCCCGTTCGACCAGACCGACAGCCACGAGTCTATGCCGCCGCCGGAGGCGCCCTTCTCCGGGTAAAGTTCGTGCAGCGGCTCCTGAATGCCCTGCAGGCCGTCCTTGCTCTGCTGCGGCACCGCCGAGCCTAGGTACAGCACGCGGCACCGACATATCGGCGTCGACTCCATTGCACTACACTATCACAATCACAACATGACACAATGCGCGAGCGAGCGGCGTGCGGGCGTGCGGTCGCCGCGAGACGCGGGGCCGAGTGAGCGGAATTCAAGATGGCGGCCGCGGGGGGCCGCTTACCTGCGCATACGCACCTGTGAAGACACCTCCGCGGACGGGTAGGGTCGGTAGGTAGTGCCGATGAACCGGCATTGTGTCAAACGAATCGTCGCGAATTCGGCCGCATTTCTCTCGCACAGGGCATACGACGTGACGGAATGTCACACTTTTGTCTTGTTGCAGTGAAACCCGAAGGTCGTCCGTTGGGAGATGATTTTCTTTTCTATTAGGACATCATTATAATTGCAAAGTGATTTCCAACTCATTAACCTTGGCATTCCGGCTTTGTTAGGTTGTATAAGTTTATTTCTGACCATCATTCAATTTGATGAAAAACGTGCGCTGACCTCATCGCAGCTGTGATTATGCACGCTTTGTTGTTTTATTATTACTAAACCACATTCTTTAGTAATATTATTATAATTTTATATTTTTGTGCCTCCTTCAGTATGTTGAGTACAAGTTTGAATTCATTAGGCAAAAACACATGCATATAATGTTTTTGATATTATATGCATGTATGTTTTTCGACCAGGGTATAAGGATAACCAATGTAATAAAACAAAGATTCAGTGAACACATTTATTAAAACAATCATATTTACAACTAGCTCATTAAACAGACACTTTCAACAGTGCAAAAACGTGTCCATCACTCATAATTCTTATAATTAACAATTTATTATCTATCTAGAAGAAATCTACACCTGCTACTTACTTAATTGCGTAGAATCAACGGAACATACAGTTCGGACGATATATCTCAGACACTATACTCTGAAGTTGGCTGCAAAGGTATATGTCATGTCTCTTTCTATGTTTCAGTCATGGTAAGAGACAAAAGCTTTGGCAGTCAACTTCACAGCAGATTGTAGTGTAGGTGCATACGCTGATCTGGGTCGCAGGTTATCTTAAAGTTTGTCAACAGAATGAGATGGACACATCGCCATTAGACCATACATTAAACCTCAGAAGAAAAAAAAACATCACAAGATACGTCGTCAGAACTGTAGAAGTTCAATTGCAATTGTATTACTGTCCTCACAGCTCAATTATTATCTGCCTTCAGTGCTGGTCCTGGGTTCGATTTCCACCCAGGACAAACATCTGTGTGACGAAGATAGATGTTTATGTCCGTGTGTTAATATAAATGAAATGCGTGTATTTACAAAAAAAATACTACTTAATGCATCAGTAATCTGGTTCCCATAGTACAAGCTATGCTCGGTTTGGGACTAGATGGCGCTGTGTGAATTATCCATAAATCTTAGTTTATTACAATATTATTGTAAATGTTCCCAAGTCAAGTCTGTAAATCATTAATTTGAAATCTTTTTTTTTTTAATTAAAAATACGTGACTATCGTCGCAAGTTGTATCAAGTGTTATAAGTTTGGCGCTTGCTTAAACCCTATCTGACCAAGGAAGAACAAGCAAGAAACCTGTATGTTACAACCACTGTCCTTTTCTATTGGCCAAGTGCGATTCTCTATTCTCTATCACCCAGAGTTCTATAGAAATGTTCGAACTAAATTCTCTTTTGTATAATTTTATTTATTATTATTATTGTCACCTTAGACTTACGACTTAAGTTTTGAGTGAATAGAGATATATTAAAATTGTCTAAATTTCTGCAAAAATCAAATTACGTAATCAAACCTACCATCTGCTTTCGTGTAAGTGGCCAACCCTGGTGTCAGAGTTTTCGACCCGCCCGGCCTCCGACATGGCTAATCGATTAGTAAAGCCAGGACCGACATGTTAATCCTATCAAACCTTTGAGTGTATGTTAAAGGTAAAATTTACACCATAACACATATTCTGAGAAAATTTTAAACTATCTATTAAGAATTTTTAAAAGTAAGACAGGCGGACAGAATAATGTGAGCTTAGTAACATTACTAGTTTTTTTTTTAATATAAAATGTAATGCCACGACTTTGATATAAATACTCCTTACTTACTCGTAGTTGAACAGCAAGAAATATCCCGTAACTTAGCTGGCAGTAACCCTGCCTTCGAAGCGAGGAGGCCAGGTTCGAATTCCCGATGGGAAAAACTTTATGCAATAAACTAAGACACATTTAAGACCTAACAACAATGCCGGGTCTTAGATGTGTGCCTTGTGTTTGTCCATGCCACCTGCGTCACAGGCAATCATAGTGCAGTGCAATTTAATTATAATGCCTAGACCGCAAATAGCTAATGAAAGTGGCTGAAAGTGACAATCGAGTAATCTAAGGCACACCTTCGTACTAAGTCTAGGGTTCAAACAACCTTGGCTCATTGTCTGTAATGATTCCCGTAGAATATGCTGCACGTGGCGGCCCAGGGGCATAGACGCCGACTTTCAATCTGAAGGTTGCTGGTTCAAACCCAAACGTGCTCCAATGAGTTTTTTCACTTGAAAAAATTTATGTGCGCAATACCACGTTCTCGAAACGGTGACGGAAAACATCGCGAGGAAACATTTCGAAGACATGTGACATCTACCAATCCGGATTGGGCTCCCGTGCTAGATCAAAGCCCATTCACTCTCAATTATCGAGAGTAGGTCAGTGTCCCTGCAGTGGGAACATTAGAGGCTGGTACGGTACGGTACATATGTTAGAACTTCGCTGATTTGTATCCAGGCTCATCCGACGCAACGGGCGCTTTCCTCTTCTGAATTATGTTTTGAATCTGTAAACAAGAGGCTGATTTTAAAATCGAATAAGCCACATCTCCTTCTTACTTTCGTCCCCTTTTTCTTCCTTTGAGCGGACATTTTTCAATGAAATTTCTATAGGGCAGATTCACCCTAACTATATATTTAAAAAACTAGCCAAGTGCGAGTCGGACTCGGATGAAGGGTTCCGTGCCATTATCTATAATAATAAAATACAAGTGGCGCCATCTAGTTTCTTCACATGGAGCTATATCCTAATAAACTTTTTTCTATGAGAGCTCCCTTAAATATTTATTTATAGCGACAACGGAAATCCATCATCTGTGAAAATTTCATCTATAACAAACAAACAAAAAAACTATAACAAATACAACAAAAAATAATTAGCATAATTTGTCCAGCCGTACGCGCGTGATGTTGTGACCAAGGGAAATAGGGATCTATTTTTATATATTATATAAAGATTACTGTTACCCGCGGTTGGACTCCTTACGGGAACCGTACATTTTGCCGGGATAAAAAGTAGCCTATGTGCTATTCCAGACTATAATCTATCTCTGTGCCAAATTTCATCCAGGTCCGTTCAGCCGTTCTGGCGTGATTGAGTAACAATCATCCATACTTACAAACTTTCGCGTTTATATTATTAGTACCTTTACAATCGACTCTATAAATATGGCAAGGATGCCAAACAATAGTTAGTACAGTGGAAAACCACAGCCGAAAACTGCCCCTTTTTGTGGTCGGGCTATAAGTTACCTGCTGCCATTCCCTGTCCAGTTCTGCCTTCTCGCTCTTGTCCTTCGTCTTCCTCGTCTTCCTGCCGTCTTGCGTCTTCACGCCGTACTGGAAGGCAGCTTTCGGCAACGCCTCCTTACTGCTCATGTACGCGGAATATTCTTCTTGCGTATCGAAGTCCCAACGACCTGAATAATAGATAAGATATAGAAATCCGACAGTTTCGTAACAGTGGTAGAGAGTGTGGTGGCCGAGGGCACAGTTGCTGACTTTCAATCAGAAGGTCGCTGGTTCAAACCCACTCTGTACCAGTGAGTAATAGGTGAAGGAAAATCGGCATGTTTTAAAATCAAAAGTTCGAAGACGTGATATCTACCAATCCGGATTGGGCTCCCGTAGCCCATTCACTCAAATATAGAGTATAGGCCACATTTACTCGATAATTGACACATATGTCCGTCTGTCCGTCTGTCACCAGGCTCTATCTCATGAACCGTGATAGTTAGAGTTAAAATTTTCACAGATGATCTATTCTGTTGCCGCTATAACAACAAATACTAAAAATCAGAATAAAATAAATATTTGAGGGGGCTCTCATACAAAAAGTGATATTTATTTTTTGTTCATTTTTACTCGATATTTATAACAACAAAACGCTTGAAATATTCACAGAATATTTAGTTATATATATTCACTTTAAAAATAAAAGTGGGGCTCCCATACATCAGACCCAAGTATACCCTAAGGTTCCTACGGTTCCAATAAATGTTATTTTTTATTATAATATTATGAGACGGCTCCGTGGCTTAGTTGGTAGTAGCCCTGCCTTCGAAGCGAGGGGTCCCGGGTTCGATTCCCGGCCGGGGCACACTTTGTGTGGTGAGCATGAAGTTTGTTCTCGGGTCTTGGGTGTTTGTCTTGTGTTTCTGTTGTTGTCCACGCCATCTGCGACACAGGGAATCCTAGTGCAGAGGTATGAGTATGTAAACGTTTAAGACTTTTAATATTGTTACCAATGGGTCCTTTCTTGTTGCCAGCGTCCATCTTCGTGTAATCTACTTCGTCGTCCGAGTCGTCAATAGCGTCGTCCATCTCCCTGAGTCCTGGATAGCACTCCGCGTAGCCCTCCGGCTCGGCGGCCAGCCGAGAGAGCAGCGCGGCTGATCGTTTGTCTCTGTCTTCCGTGCTCGCTGGCGCCGCTCGTCTAGGCAGTGGTCCCGGCCCTGAAATAAACGAGGCTAGTTCTAAAACAGACGGGTTTGGTTTTGAGCGGAGGGTTAGGGAATGCAAAACCATGAAGAATTGGATTTAGTGGTATTCAAAGTACCTGGACTGACGAACTTACTCGTTTTATTGTATCTGCAATTATAACTTTTGCAAGTAACAGTAGATTAGCAATCAAGTACCACAAAAATTTACTAGATGGCGCTGTATTCAATTTTCAGCATAGTTATAACATGGAAATTTTACACAGCATCTAGTCCCAAAATACATTTACTATGGGAACCAGATTACTGACAGAATACTTTTATAAAAGTTTTTTTAAATACATACTTCTTATTTATACTTATAGTTTAGTTATTAATTGGTTCCTCACCCTCTTCTTTCTCCACTTCTAGTGGTTTGTCAAAGTATCCTGTCCGAGGTCGCTCGTCGCGTCTCTCTGCGCGCTTTTCTCCTGCATTGTAATCCCCAATTTCGCCGTAAATAGAATCATCATTGCGTCCTTTCTCCGTTGTTTTGTCCTGGATCAAAACATAAATAAATGTTCACGGACGTTTCACTGTGCTATCTGGACCCAAACTAAGCATAGTACTATATTCTAGTATAAATATTCTAACAGTGCCCATAGTACAAGCTATGCTTAGTTTGGGGCTAGATGGCGCTTTATAGATATCCGTGATTTTTTTATTTTTGTTGTCTTGATGCAATGTCCAAGCATTTACATTTTACTCGGACCATCAACAGAATCAGCAAAATTATCCCTTTCAAGCCCAGCACAAAACAATTCGAGTTCATTTCATACAGCACCTTGGTCTTTTTAAGTTTGCGGTGTCGCCCGTGGCGCAGATAAGAAAATATTTGCGCGAGTTTGTCCAAAACCACGTCGTTAGCGCTCGTAGCGGAGCTGCGCTCGTCCGTCTCGGGCACGTCGGCCTTGCTGCGGGTGAGCGTGGTAGGTATATCGCTATCTATGGTGCCCTCGTCGTCCAATTCTACCACGTACGCCATCCGGCCCGGTGCGAACAGCTCGTTGCGGATCACCTTCTTGTTTCTGCGAGAGATTTTAATACAAATTTGTCACAATAATCTTTTTGAGCTCCTACACTAGACTATAGCGTGGTAGCCCCGGGGCACAGACGCCTACTTTCAAGGTCACTATGTGCGTAATACGTTCTCGAAATGGTGAAAGAAAACATCGTATGTCTTAGAACCAAAAATTCGAACGTAATTTCCGTCGAAGTAGCAAAGCCAAAAGTAATGTTCTCGTCGGAATCCTTTTACTTTCTGATTGTATTTTTTTTTTCATGTCCTTTAGTGACGGATCAAGCTGAGGGCTGGTGGTAAGTGGCGACCCCCGCCCATGACAACAGTAATACGACTCAGTATAAGATTTGGATCTTACTGAGTCGCATTGATCCTGCTGCGTCCATCACCCGAGACAGGGATGATACGTCTCATGCGCATGTGTCTCAAATCGCAGCATGTGCGCAACGTTAACGCTTGCAGCTAGACTCGCAAAGTTAACTACGCGTCGGCGTAGCGTCGTCAAAAAAATTGTTACCAGGATAGCTTATATCCTGGATTAACACATAGGCTAATTTTGATACTTTTGATTGGGAGTTTAGTGGCAGATTATTTTATTTGAGGGTGGTAGCTAACCAAGAAAGCATGCCTAACCACTTGTACTTTGTATGGAACTGAACATCAGAAGTTTTTTTCATTCATCCCAAAAATGCACTAACAGATTTGAACCTAACCTAGGGCCTAACCTTAGCCGCATTCAATGATTTCAATTACTTACTTACTGAATTAGTACGCTCATGTTACGCATTAGTGAGGATTCATACTGTGTTTAAACAATATATGGGCTAATTACTTAATTCTATATTTCTACTTACTTTTGTTCCATCACCAAGTTGTATATATTTCTGCCCATCGGCGTCTTAAATTGCATTTCCTCTGTTTCTTGCTGTAACAACAAATTCTATGAGTTAATCTCGTGGGCTAACTTTAACTTTTTTGGGTTCCTACCCTAACTAAACCAGGTTGACTGGGGCAATGCGCAGCTTAGGTCTTCAGCTTACGACCAAATTTGTTATTATGGTACCACCGAAAAATGAATAAAAAAATATTCATGTACATTCTACCCAGCGGCATCCAGCCCCAAACTAAGCAAAGCTTGTACTATGGGAACTAGATAATTGTTTTTACATGATATGAACAAACATCTTTATTTGTTACACAAGTGATTGTGCTGAGTGGGAATCGAAAACACGACCTACAGCGCAGAAGGCAGAGGCACTACCAACTGAGATGGGAGGCCAGACCAAAAGCAGTGAATAGTTTAGTACCACTAACAACGTTCAAAAAGACAGTCTTGCCATTCCGGTAATTTAACAGTCAACTCGCTTACAAATTTTGCGCGTCCCAATCTCAGCTAATGGCTATTCGAACATAGTAACACATGTTCTATGAAAATTTTCGTCCACAATGGCATAGTTATGACAAACTTTAAACTTATTTTTCGTCAAGAGCTCAATACTCAATACTCAATACATTTATTGCTTCTCATAATGGTACAAGGTAATATTATTGGTTTACATTCTGAGTTTCACATTATGGACCCTTGTTCGGGTATTACAATAATAAATAATAATAAAGCCTATTGAAGAAAGAAGACTGACTGATGTGGTAGTAATAGGATTTTGTTTTTTATTGGCCGCCGTCTCACCTCACATGGAAAGTGAAGATGCGGCCGACAATGGAACACGCTTGTCTAGGAGTAACCTATTCACTCTACTCTTGAAGACTCCCAGCTTGTAATGGTCGGCGAACACAGACTCAGGCAAAGCATTCCACTCCCTAGCAGTACGCACAATAAAAGTAGTTTTAAATCGTTTCGTGCGTATTAATGGTATGTCGACTGAAAAGGAAGGAAGGAGCTGAGCCATACGTCTGGTCATCCGATAATGGAATGGTGACGAGGGCACACTCTCCAAAGTGTATCCTATAAAAAACCGAGAGACACGCGACTCTTCGCCTGTGTTCAAGGGTTTCCCCTAAACTCTAAAAAATACAATTATACTCACCACAATTTCTTTTTTCTCTTTAGGTACTTCAACAGGTGCAGTGACTAGTCTCTCCATTTCCTCTTCTTGTTCCAATTCCCTGGTCTGAATTTCTGAACGAACCTATAACATTATTTAGATTAGGCAACACAGTTTGACAATTGACTGATTTGAAAATCGAACAGACCAACTTCAATACTGTCATCATTTATTTGACCTTAGGTGTGGAATTTATTCATGAAATTTGTATATACCCTTATCAAAGCCAAAGTAAAATGATGATTCTCATCCAAATCGCGTAACAAATACAAAAAACAACAGTAAAATTGAGAAACAAGGAGGGGGCCTTTTTTTAGTTTGTTAGCAATTTCGTTTTAAGATGTTTTTACAAGTAACAAATATGATCAACAACTCATACCTCTGCGCTGATTTCTCATGACACAAGTGATATGGACAAACAGCAATACAAAACTCCATAAACCGAGAACGAATTTCATGCCCGTCTTGCAAAGTTTGCCCCAGCTGGGTGATCAAACCAAGGAAATAATTTTATATGGTTTCTCAGATGACAATTTAACAGTAATATTAAACTGTTGTTTACCTTTTGTAAAAGAGCATAGTCAAGGCCTTTCACCAAATGAGTATGCTCCATGTCACCTCCAAGGTATTTTGATTCCTGAAACACAAAAATTAGTTTTAAATAAATCACAGTCTTACACAATCAAGATTAGCGCTTGTTCAAACTCTATATGACCCTCCAAGGAGAAGAACAAGTAAGAAACTTGTGGAAGGGAAAGGTTTAGAACAAACACAAAGTTATAAAATACAATAAAAGCATGAAACTAACTATAATCTGACATATTTGTATGCATGTAATGTGCCTAAGCAGGCATGGATCCAGGCTTGTGGTTGCAGAGGGAAAATGAAGATACAAGTAATTTTATGAATATTGAAATACCCCCAACTTTTTTTAATGGTAATGAGCTGATGTTCTTTAAATGCTTGAACAAATCTTTATATATTATAGCTAAGAACTATCACAATCATGTCAGCTTAAAAACTGGTATAAACTTAAATTTGGTTCATTTCTTTGGGAACTCAAATGCCACAAATACACACTTCCGTACCAGCATCTAATGTTCCCACTGCAGGGACACCGGCCTACTCTCGATAATTGAGAGTGAATGGGCTCTGATCTACTACGAGAGCCACCACTTTTTTTGTTGGTGGTTAAAATGTCTAATGTCAGCTTTTGGTTAAGCTAGCCATATTTGTCAATATTTTCCAACCCTAAATGCATATTGAAATTACAATTTGATTGTAGCTATATATTTACCTGAATCATCTGTCTTCTTCTCTCTTTGGCATCCATTCCAGATTTCACATCTGGCGCTACTGCCCTGAAAATATATTTTTACTCATTGCATTCTCTCCCACTCTTTCTCTCCCTCTTTCTTGCTCCTAATATTATGTACCTAACTATTGTATAATATAATGTGTGATTTCTAATTAATTACTGAACAACAAAACATACAAAACACAGTTCCTTGATGAAATCCAAAATATACTGTAATGGATAGATGTTAAATTTTTCTAGTAAACAAAATTTTTTGTTCTATTGTCTTATTGGATTCACATCTCAATCGGTAGGAGCTTTGCCTTCTGTTGTGTGTTTGATTCCCATCCTAGACAAATATTTGTGAAATATTACAAAAACAAATGTGTTGTTCAATTATCAGAAATCTGGTTCCTATAACACAAGCTATGCTTACTTTAGAGCAAGATGGAGATATGTGAAATATTCATGAATTATTATTTATTTACTCTCAAAAATGATAATGATACCGGCTACCTAGCACAAAAATTTCAAGAACATATATACAATACCTGTAAGCACTACTAGTGTTACTAGTTGGGTCTGCGGGTCCTAAGTCATTGGTCCCATCTCTCCTCTCCCGAGCCCTATCTCTGTATTTCTCAGCTAATTCTGCTAATTTGGTATCCTCCTGCTTTTTTAAGGCTGCATAGTATGACTTCTTTTTTCTACGGAGTTCACTCTTGTTTTCAGTCGGCGGGGGCATTGAGCTGAAATCCATCCATACACAAGTTTTGTTACACAGATATTATTTTCAACTTTAATACTACACATAACTGTTATAATAATATTGAAGTATCCTATACTTAAATTTCTTAAATGTATTATCCATAATTCCATGCACAAAAGGTAAAAGGAACTATTACACCTATACCATAAGTCAGTCTTTGACTCATAAGCCAGAAACTAAAATTTTCATAGAATCATATATTAATTAATATCATTGGAACAGAATTAAATGTGCGAATCGAATGATGAAACTTAGGCAGTTGACTATAAACAGTTAAACCATAAAGTTTCATCTTATTTAACAGCTTAACAGCTACAAATGAAGAGGCTCCAACTTCTTTCGAATGAGACTTTAGCTCACCCAGCATTAGCCATTGCCTCCCGCACTGAGCCGGCGGGGTGCGCAGCCCCTGATGGCGTCGCCTTCGGTGTCATTAGAAGCTTCCTGAAGTCATCATTCGTTAGCCTTTGAGACGCCGGAGTCTCCTCCACACTTCGATCATCCATGATGAAAGTGTCTTGTTTTTACTGACTGTCACCGTAACTGTGGATTGAAATAATGGTAATACAATTGATAAAACAGTCACAATTGTTATAATATTAAAAAATAAAGGAAGTAAAAGTAATTCAAATTAAATAAAATAGTACACTACACACCACAGAACAGCGTGTGTCAATTGTCAAACAAAAAAAAATATAGTGTTACCAACACTGAAACTTTATTTTTCCCTTTTAAGTTAAAAACTTTTTCAAATATACTATTTAATAAACTTACTGCATATACATAATAGTAATGACTTTAGTGTAAGTACCATCGTTATGTGGCATATTAGATAAATGTAATGACGGGATATTCATATTCAAGTTATCAGGACATTAGCCGTTTTAAGTTAAAGTCAAATATCTTCATTTGCATCGAATTTTTAACCAAATAGTAACTCAAACAATTTTAGCAAACACAATTATACTAATAAGATCGAGTTCCATCAATCTTTTCAACGCAAATTTTCACGCAAATACCCATGTATGTTTTTTTTATATCCACTAGCAAAAGATACTACTTACTATTAATAACCAACCAACTAAGATAAAGTGTTCATATCGACTGGCTTCACATCTCACTATATTAATGTAGTAACTGTAGCATCTGTGCCAGTTATAGAGACAACACTCTCACTGCTTTGCTAATGGTTTGGTTATAATTATAATATCATTTAACGCCAAACTTCGACACGTTATGTGTTTGATACGCTGTCATTGACAGCAATTAATATGTTAGTCTTAAAATTTTTGCTTGATAAAATTATTCTAGTAATATTCTCTGAAAAGTACCCCGAACTTAGAGGAAAGTACTGAAAGTCGTAGTTAACACTGGTAATTAACAAATAAGACATGACAATGACTTTGACTTTTAAAACGTTTATTTTTTCTTAATTTAGCTTAATTCATTGTTTTTGCCGGCGATGGCATTTCAATCGTCTACCAAATGAGAAATTTATCATCTCGGTTGTATTTTTTTATTTTCGTTATCTCAGGTCACTTAATTTTATCAACCGATTTGAATTTGATTTGTAGGGATATGTTTTCAGATTGGTGCTATAGAAATTTCTGGTTTTAACAACCAAATCAAATGAACTGGAAATAATGGATAAAAGTACTGAAGTCGGTGTTTACGACTATTTAAATCATTTTTTACTTTCACTGTTTCAGCGATGTTCAAGACACCTTGCGATACGGCACAGCAACTGTTCCGGCGATTAATCAAAGTAATCAATCAAAAGATAATGTTGGTTCCTATCTCATTACCAAATGTATTATAGATTGCCACCTCAACACATGCATCCTTGAAAATAAAACAATTGATACATAGTTACATTTATTTTGATATTGTTAAGTATAAAATATAATCATTTTTCCTTATACTTATTTTGATGTTTATCCGAAAATAGTGTGGAAAGTAGTACCCTTAAATCCAACATTTCCTGTAGGCTCATCTTGGAATGTAATGTACATCCTGAAAATAGAAAATTGACCTATTACACTGTTTCTACATTTTCTTCTTTTTTCGTTTTTGTAACTAGTTACACCTGTAATAATAATAATGAAATAAATCATTATTCATGTCCATTTCACACAGCGTCATCTAGCCCCAAATTAAGCATATCTATTATTAGATATTGCAACTAGGTTATAGATAGAATACTTTTATATTACTTTTTTGTATACCTACATTTAATATGTAGGTATCAACACCTAGACACAAAATTAATATCAATAGCAATAGAGTAACATTTAAATTGGTTCATAACTGACAATCATTTTCACATAACATAACTAACATTTACAATATATTTGAAAGCTAAGATTTAGATTGAAATAAAGGACTTTGTGCCATTTACGTACCCAATAACTAATATCTTATTAACAACTCTTTTTCCCTTATCTACAATAAAATTACATCATAATAATATGAGTTTACAAGATTCTAGAATGCCTACTGACACAGAATATGTAGAGTGTTAAGTCAACCGACTCCTAACCTTATTAGTTTGTAATATGGATCAGATGTGTTACGAATTTGATACTTAAATCACTACCTAGAAATTGCACAATAGTGTTATTGATATTAATGTTATGACAAAGAAACATAACATATACCTTAACCAATGTACATGGACTTCAAAATCACACAGGTCTCAACTGATACTAAAATAATAATGTTTCCAATTCAATGGATTTTGGATGGCTATGGATAGAGTTTCCATTTCACAAGTTTGATAGATATAGATCTAGCAAATGTGTGTGTGGCAAAATTTTAATGCAGTATCCAAGTTCATTTGGTTAGTCTTTTTCTTACCTATCATTTTTCACTCCAAGCTCGTTCTCAACAAGTTCAAACAAAACTTTAGAATGCTTTTTGTTTTGCTCAACCCCTAATGCACCAATGGACATGAGATTTGCAATGGCACATGGCTCAGACGAACCACCAAAACTCATTGGAATGTCTGGGATGACAGATACCACACAGTACTGTAACAATATTAGACATAATTGTTTTTAAGTGTCATCTTTCATCTTTACCTCTTTTTGTTAATCTTGGTAGGATAAATGAATACAAAAAAAGATTTTCATGACTTAATAGGAGTTGATAGGAATTTAATCAAGGAGCTAGTTACCTAAGTTTGATAGATGTATAAATGTCATTTAGTAACTATTGTATAGTTTAGTAATTAGCAAAAATTTTACTATTTAAAACTGATTAAATCAATATATATATTAATAATTATATTCACTTGAGAAAACGAAAATGATTAATGAGTACTAAAACAATACCTGTTCTGGTTTCCCCAAGGCTTTAGCCAGTATAGGTACAGCTTTAGAAACGAAATCTGCTGGAATCTTGCTTCTAGGCACGTTCGTTTCGATCCGGAAGTGTGGCATTTTGATGTCACTGTTTCAGACAAATGAAAATGTTTTTAATATCCGTACCAGCCTCCAATGTTCCCACTGCAAGGCCACCGTTATTACGAACCTGATTGTACCTTGTGTCTGCCTGTAGCTGCGGTTTTATCAAAGAAAAAACAGCGAACTGAATTCAGAGTTAGCCGAGGTTCTTTCTCTCTTGAGGAATAAAACTCGAATATCAATATCGGAATTGTTTTTATTTTGAATACGATAGGAATGAATGACCTTCTGCCCTTGAGTTGTTTAGCATTTATGAATTATGACATTGACATTGACACTGACAGTATGGACTATTCGATAGACAATTGACAGCACACTTTAAATTCGTGCACGGGCGGAGCGTAAGCGTACTTATGGGTAGACAACAGCCAGCGTTGTTATTGATACGGCAATTGCCGTCATATACGGTAATTCACCGTTTTTTTTTTACAAAATACTGTATACGGCAGGCCTTACAATGCCGTATCAAGAAAAATGTAAGTAAAACGAAACGTTTTTTAGCACACTCACAGCAGATAGCCGGGGAAATCTGAATGAACCTGAAGTTATAGAAACGATTAGAAACCTGTATGGAGAACAAACAAATGAGGAATAAACATTTTACATTATATACGGCATTTTAGTATTTTTTTCCCTTAAAATACGGCAAATCAGAATGTGACATACGGCATCCCAGATTTTTACGATAACAACACTGACAACAGCGTCCACCGACCACCCGTGCCGTGAATGAATAAGCATGAACGAAGCAAGTGAGAGCACAGGGAATGTGTGGACATTTTCTCAGCTTATGTGACTGACAGACACGCAGACGGTCATGTACTTTACAACATAACATACACATTCTGTAGAATTCCATAAGACGCAAGACACTTACTAACACACAAAACTTCACTACACAAAGTTTTGCCCTGAACGGGAATCAAAACTGGGATCTCAAGCTTCGAAAGCTAGGCTACTACCAACTTAGCCACAAGGGCATCAACTTACATTATACAAGCCTGAAGCTAGTTAGTTATTAAAGAAAAGACGTAGAAAGATAGTAAGAGAATTACATTCGGCTAACTATCAATATTGCCGGGTTCTAATTTATTGATTACCGTCATAAAATGAATCATCAACGTGCAGAGTACTTTTTTTTTACGTCGACCCGTAAATAGGTTGCTTACAAACAACTATTCGTATGCAAAATACGCAGACAGACAGACTGAATTAGATGCATGCACACAAATGCCTTCAATCACTATTCAGTCGAATAATAAAATACACAGAGATTAAATATAATCTATTTCGTGCCTAATGATATACCTCTATATTATCTCAGGTCTCTTAATTTTATAAACTGATTTGAATTTTATTTGAAGGGTTATGCTTTCAGATTGGTGCTATAGAAATTTTATCACAATCGGTTCAATAGCCTGGTTTTAGCGACCAAATCAAATGAACTGGAAATAATGTATGAAAGATTTGAAGTCGGTTTTTTCGACTATTTAAATCAGTTTTTACTTTCACTGATTCAGCGATGTTCAAGACACCTTGCGATACAGCACAGCATCTGTTTATCCGGCGCTTAATCAAATTAATCAATCAAAAGATAATGTTTGTATGTTTATTAAATACCTACTCTGGACCTGATTATGGTACCTATCTGATTACAAAATGTACTTTAAATTGCCACCTCAACACATGCATCCTTGAAAATAAAACAATTGATACATAGTTACATTTATTTTGATATTGTTAAGTATATAATATAATCATTTTTCCTTATACTTATTTTGATGTTTATCCGAAAATAGCGTGGAAAGTAGTACCCTTAAATCCAACATTTCCTGTAGGCTCATCTTGGAATGTGATGCACATCCTGAAAATAGAAAATTGACCTATTACACTGTTTATACATTTTCTTCATCTCTTGTTATTGTAACTAATTAAACCTGTAATAATAATAATGAAATAAATCATTATTCATGTCCATTTCACACAGCGTCATCTAGCCCCAAATTAAGCATATCTATTATTAGATATTGCAACTAGGTTATAGATAGAATACTTTTATATTACTTTTTTGTATACCTACATTTAATATGTAGGTATCAACACCTAGACACAAAATTAATATCAATAGCAATAGAGTAACATTTAAATTGGTTCATAACTGACAATCATTTTAACATAACATTACTAACATTTTACAATATATTTGAAAGCTAAGATTTAGATTAAAATAAAGGACATTGTACCATTTAGGTACCTAATAACTAATATCTTATCAACAACTCTTTTTCCCTTATCTAAATACAATAAAATTAAATCATAGTATGAGTTTACAAGATTCTAGAATGCCTACTGACACAGAATAACTCCTAACCTTATTAATTTGTAATTTGGATCAGATGTGTTACGAATTTGATACTTAAATTACTGCCTAGAAATAGCACAATAGTGTTATTGATATTAATGCTGTGATGACAAAAAAAAATTACACAAGCCTTAACCAATGTACATGGACTTCAAATTCTTACAGGTCTCAACTGATACTAAAATAGTAATAGTATTAGCATTGTGTTCATATGCCAATACAGGTAATAGTAATGTTTCCAATTCAATGGATTTTGGATGGCTATGGATTGAGTTCCCATTTCACAAGATTGATAAATATAGATCTAGCAAATGTGTGTGTGGCAAATTTTGAATGCACTATCCAAGTTCATTTGGTTAGTCTTTTTCTTACCTATCATTTTTCACTCCAAGCTCATTTTCAACAAGTTCAAACAAAACTTTAGAATGCTTTTTGTTTTGCTCAACCCCTAACGCACCAATGGACATGAGATTTGCCATGGCACATGGCTCAGACGAACCACCATAACTCATTGGAATGTCTGGGATGACAGATACCACACAGTACTGTAACAATATTAGATAAATTGTTTTTAAACGTCATCTTTAATTTTTACCTCTTTTTGTTAATCGTGGCAGGATAAATTAATACAAAAAAAGATTTTAATGACTTAATAGGAGTGATGGGAATTTAATCAAGGAGCTAGTTACCCAATTTTGATAGGTGTATAAATGTCATTTGGTAACTATTGTACAGTTTAGTAATTAGCAAAAATTTTACTATTTGAAACTGATTAAATCAATATATATATTAATAATTATATTCACTTGAGAAAACGAAAATGATTAATGAGTACTCAAACAATACCTGTTCTGGTTTCCCCAAGGCTTTAGCCAGTATGGGTACAGCTTTAGAAACGAAATCTGCTGGAATCTTGCTTCTAGGCACGTTCGTTTCGATCCGGAAGTGTGGCATTTTGATGTCACCGTTTGAGACAAATGAGAATGTTTTTAATATCCGTACCAGCCTCCCAATGTTCCCACTGCAAGGTCAACGGCCTCCTCTCGTTAATTACGACCCTGATGGTACCTTGTGTCTGCCTGCTGCTGCGCTTTTATCAAAGAAAAAACAGCGAGCTGTATTCAGAGTTAGCCGAGCTTCTTTCTCTCTTAAGGAATAAAACTCGAATATCAACATCGGAATTGTTTTAATTTTGGATACGATAACGATGGAATGACCAGTGTTGTTATCGTAAAAATCTGGGATGCCGTATGTCACATTCTGATTTGCCGTATTTTAAGGGAAAGAATACTAAAATGCCGTATATAATTTAAAAATGTTTATTCCTCATTTGTTTGTTCTCCATACAGGTTTCTAATCGTTTCTATAACTTCAGATTCATTCAGATTTCCCCGGCTATCGGCTGTGAGTGTGCTAAAAAACGTCTCGTTTTACTTACATTTTTCTTGATACGGCATTGAAAGGCCTGCCGTATACCGTATTTTGTAAAAAAAAACGGCGAATTACCGTATATTACGGCAATTGCCGTATGACCTTCTTCTGCCCTTGAGTTGTTTAGCATTTATGACATTGACATTGACAGTACACTTTAAATTCGTGCAGAGGCGGAGCGTAAGCGTACTTGTGGGTAGACAACAGCGTCGACCGATCACCCGTGCAGTGAATGAAGAAGCATGAACGAGGCAAATAATAACATACATAGCGATTAAATATAATCTATTTCGTGCATAATGATTAATGATATACCAAGATCTGGCGTAGTGGTATGTGGTGTGGAGCAGTTTTTGGAGAACGTCATGTCAGAGAAAGTCTGTTATTAAAAAAATTAAGTATGAAAGATATTGAAATAAAATTTGAACTATACTAAAATGTGCAATTATCATTACAGTAATATTCTAATAAATATACGAATCAATTTCTATAGCTGTAAAATATTATAAACTGATATCGTGAGATATGCCCGACAATATCGATCTCATGTGAACTCATGCTCTTTTCTTCTCGTCCAAGTACAACAGTTTCAGTCAAACCATAATCATGATTTATATTTAGTTATCTATTAAATTGTGTGCAATTATAATAACATCCATCTTATTTTATTCCATTTTCGGTTAACAATTGCGTTTTGAAATGATTTTGTCAAACATTTTTTTTGATATGGCATACATTTTTATTAATGTTGTCTATGACTGGTTATTTCCCTGAGTAGTGTGTAGTGGATAGTGGTGTGCTATGTGACTAACCGATCAGAGTTATAGATGAATTTGTAACCGGCTGCCATCACCACCACCAGTTCTAAGCCTTACCAGTGTATTAGGTAAATTGGATAATTGCTCATTAAATATTGAAAAATCTTGTTATTAACCAACTTAGCCATTGGACCGTTCAATAGGATACGCAGTACCGCTGTCAAAAACAGACCTAGTGAAAATAAATAGCTATAATTAATATGAGAGATTTGTGCCAAAGTGGAGATGATTTTGTAAGAAAAATCATGTAAATCTATACATGTGTCATTTTATTCAAGCTTAAAGGTTATGTTATCTTTAAGTGTATTAAACAACGTGCATTGTAACGCGCCCCGGCCGGGAATCGAACCTCGCTCCCAAGGCAGGACTACTACCAACTAAGCCACGGAGTCGTCAAAAAAAGTAATAACAATATCGAAGTATTTTAGTAACATTAGGTTCAATTTTGAATTTTTTGTAAGGTAACAATTTTCAACATACCTTGTTATTTTATTATAGTAATGTATTAATTAATAACTCCAGAAACTTATCGTAAAAATGTAATCATGAAAGTAAATTAAGCGAAATCGATATCGATAAATGCAAGTGTGACTAATGTACTGCTTACATCCCTACTCTGTAAATGTAATTAAAACGGATTTTTTATTAAAGCTAAGCAGTTATTATCTACCATCCATACCATATACCGAAACATAACACTTATCATTATCAGTAGTGTTACTATTGACTTGTGACGTGCTTTGCTTCTTGTAGGTTGGTCCTGATTTTATAATATCATTTTCGAGATCAAAACAGTGTAGTTAAATTGAACTTTGACCTAATTATCCTTGATACGGATGCCATTTTCTCAGTAACAATAATACAACAGTATGGGATCTGATCAATCAACACCACCGAAATCACGATATCAAGAAAATGATCAAAGAAACTCTAGGTAAGTTTTAATCAATAATTACACTGCCGCCACGCACACAGACAAGCTTACGAATATGTAACCTGTCCTGTCTAATAATATGTCCACCAAAAGTAGCGAAAATCTAGCATTAGTCCAAAGGCATATGCAAACTAGAGTTTACGTGCAAATACTAGAGTTCTTGACGGCTCACGGCTCAATTGGTACAGAGCCTTCTGCTGTGCCGTAGATCGTGAGTACGATTCCCACTCGGAACAAGTGTGATGCAAAATATGCATACCAGCTGTTCCCCACGACTTCGCCGGTGTGCACTTTTTTGAGAGGATTTCTACTTCCGTTTTCTTTTTCTAAAATCTAAGTAGCCTAAGTTACTCCTTAAAATCCCGTTAAAATCGGAGATTACACAAAACAAACAGACAGACAAAATCTTTAAGAATTGTATTTTTGTTTAAAGTACTTTAAATACTTTCAAATACATTTAGTAAAAAGCTGTTTTGTTGACATTGCATACAGACAATTTTCCATTTTATTAGTATTAATATGTACTTATTTAAAAAAATTATTCAAAGTATTGTATTAGTAATCTAGTTCCCATAGTACTAGCTATGCTTAGTTTAGGGCTAGATGGTGCTGTAAGAAATGTCTACAAATATATTTATTGTTATATTATTTATTCCTAGATTTTTATACCATAATATCATGCCCCTCATGTTACACCACAGATAACTCATTAATAATGGACATTCATAGCAGCCATATACCAACTCTTGAGTTACCGTCATAGACCCATTCTCAAACTGCAGTAGTGAAAGTGCTGCTTTTAATTTCTGTCTACCCCCAAGTTATCTGAGGCAAATATCAATGCATAATCCCTTCTGCCCCAACATATATGATAAACTATAGCAGCTTTTATGAGGCATAAGATGTATTATACATTATTTGTTACCTTGGTGTAGTTGTGGAAAAATAGTCTGCTACGCAGTTGAAGTAGATAGGTACCTAATATTTATACCAAATAGTTTCCTTGAGCAACACAAAAAATTATGACTAAGATGTAGATAAAGAACTTTATTTGGGGTTTTCTTCTAGAAAATACACAGAAGCGGAGGTGGCTCGAGCTTTGGAAAACCAAAGAAAACTCTATGAGAGCCAAATGAAAGATCTAATTCAGAGTAAGGCTACCAGTAGTAATAATAGCGGAGGCGCGCCAGCAGCATCGTCTCCTAGGTAAGCTAGTATAATTATGTCTCATAAAATAGAATATTGTCATTTATATTTTAACATTGTAATATTTTAGTTGACATTGAATGTTTTTTTTCTTATTGATTTTATTAGATTGAAATCTGTTTGTGTTCATTTGATTTCCACATAAAAAATATTTTGTACTTAATTGGAAATAATACAAAACTAAAATAGCAATATCAGTATAATTGCAAGAAAAACAAGTTAGACCTTTTTTTCATCAGGTTTACTGATCAGAAGGTTGCGGCGCCCCAACTTCCGATACCTAAAAGGACACCAGAAACTGAATCTTTAAAAATGCCTTGGTATATATTTCTTTTTTTTTATGCCCTACTAATATATGCTGTAAGTTTAACATCTGTGTAAACCTGAAGATAGTACTATGCCATATATTGTGGTGGTGAAAACGGTGGAACCATTTCCAAGATACTGAATAATTTTTAAACAGACTTTGAGGATTGTTGCCACTTAAAATATATGTTTAAAATATAATTTTTAACATAATACTTAATTTCCAACAATCTCCATTTTTGTGAATTTTGGTGTAACCAAATACCATGCCTACTGAACTTAGAGTCAATTTTCTAGAATGACGTTGGTACTGTAATCACAACGCATGAGATGTTACATCCCTGTCTTCTCATACATAGGTCAGGGAAGACCTAAGTCATATTACGGTTGTTATAAGCGGGGGTAACGACGTAACATCAAGCGGGCCTTTAGATCGTACGGCCATTTTTGTGAAATATGAATGTTACCATTTAAGAAATTTGACTAATGTATAAATTATATAATAGTAAAGAAATTATTATGATTTGGCAGTAATTAAAATTATTTCTTTTTATACTTCTGTCATTGAAGTCTTACCAAACTATTACTTTTGACATGACTATTTTAACGATACTTTACACCAATATCGCTCAAAAGTGTTTATTTTTCTGCCTGCCACTAATATTTATCTGTAAATAAAATTTATGAAACTAATTCCAGCTTGGAAAGGCAGCGCACTCCATATAGCCACATTCCAAGCAACTCAAAGGAACAGGTCTCAAGGACTTCGACTTCCAAATCCTTGTATCCGACCCTTGGAGCTATAAATGTAACAGAAGTTTCGCCGAGTTCAAGTCGAACGCCTGACATTATTCTCAATAATAACAATGATGGATTTATTTATGTCAACCATGAAGGACTTCCCCGGCACAGGGCTGGAGATGAAACTGTTACGAGGTATATGATTGACTATTTAGTGTTCGATGATCTCTTAGCTTTATCGGTAGTAGTTATTAAGGATTGAACAAGCGCTAGAATTAGTAATAAATAAGAGTGATCTTGCAGAAACATATTTATAAATAAGTGACTGATTTTAAAATCGAAAAAACTGACTTCAGTTCTATCATCCCTTATTTCTATCGTTTAGGGGACTTTACCATTTTAAAAGAAACATCCGAATCAGTATATAACGGGCGAAGAGAAAGTGCACAGCAAAACATGCAATTTCGTTTATTGGACGACGTATTTTTTCACGCACTTGTTTGGTTTGTCCTGAATGGGAATCGGACCCATGAGCTACAGCGCAGTAAGTAGAGCACTGAGTTGTGAGGCCGGTATTGAATGTATCGGTTCTGAACATTTTAGGTGCTCTTTTACTTTTGGCAGATTTGCTCCTTCTGCTCCGCCGGCAGAATCGCTGTCTACTCGTCCGACAGAAAATTTATTTTCGGGTCCGTCAACGGAACCGCTGCGATCTGCCCAGCCTGGGCGTTCTAACTCTCGGTTCGTACAATTATTATATTTACTTTTTTACACATAAAGGTGCTTCCCCACCGGGAGCATTCGCCTGTAATGTAACGTTACAGATTCCATTTTGAGCATTACAAAATACTTTAATTACCAAAAACATTACGTTACAATTCTGCCTCCTGACTTACGAGCATTCGCTTCTAACATTGAAGATTCTATTTTGAGCATTTAGTTTGTTTTACAATGTCAATCGTAGCGGTCCTTATTTTAAGTGCAGCAATATTAATTTCGACGTTATTTACGTAAAAAAATGCAGAAGAAGCGATATTGGTGTCATGGATTATTTTAAAACCGGCGAAATACCGCAATGTAAAATTTATTGATCGGTTCGCCCCACTCCCTGATGAATGCTTGAATCTCAATACTCAATAGTTTATTGTATTCCACAATGCAAAAACAGATATTATAGTAATAGGTGGTAGCAAATTTCATCTAAACCCGTTGAGCCATATGAACATGAAGGAGGACCAAACATACAAACCCTATGTGGGTTATATACAAACTTTCGCCTATAATATAAGTGTGATATATACTACATTTTTAGAGCACGTCCAGAAGAACAAGATATAACATGCCCTACATGCAAGAATCGATTCGGCATGAGGATATTCAACTGCCTAGCTGGTCACTCCTCGTGTGATGGCTGCAAGGCCCAGTTTAGGGCTTGCGGAGTTTGTGGCCTAAGGATCACTGAACGCAGAAACATCAGCTTGGAAGAATATGTTCACGGGGTATGTACTATACTACTATTTTAACTATGGGTATGTAGCTATACTACTATTATTATAAGTTTGGTGGCTGTTTGTAGTGTTGTGGTTATTCATGGCAGGCTTTTATCTTAGGGTATGGTCCGATTTCAAAGCAGTGTTATGTATATTAAAGGTTGTTTATGGAAATCAGTGAAGGCCAGATTCCAGGGTCAGCAGATCTGAATACTTTTTTACTGAATAAATTGTTAAACCAATTCCACTTTGGATTCGAAAAATAACCTGGCATATCCCATTGTATTTCTCACTAGCTGAGACAGATTAGATGCAATTTATATTGTCTTTTCATTTATAGTAATAGACAATGCAGTTGAGTTAGAGAACTTTAGTGTCTTCGTTCGCTCCTTAAATTATTATTATTGCTACAGAGAACAATTCCCTGCCTGAATGCTGATGAGGGTTGCTGCCTGCATTTCAGTCTGGAACAGATGGATAAGCATTTAAAGGAGTGCCCCTTTAACGAAATACAGTGTCCCTTGCCGCCCAATAAGTGCCGTTGGAGAGGTAAAATAAAACTAAGAAAAGAATGCTTTTTTTGACCGCACTTGTTGAAGGCCCACCTGATGTTATGTGGCTACTTCCGCCATTAATAATAGTACGACTGAGGTCCCCCGCCGCAAGTATGAGAAGGCCCAAATCGTATCGCGTTTCGCCCGTCGCCCAAGACGGGAATGTATCGCCTCATGCGCCATTGAATCTACAATTTGTTGGTTTTTTTGAAAGCAAAATAACGTCGATTACTTGATATGATATTTTTTCCAGTTATTTTGATTTAATAATCCAACTAAAGAACCGATTATGATAAAAATTCTATTACCGGAAAAAAATATATTGTATATTTTCCAAATCGGTTGATAAATGACGGAAAAATAGTACAGCCGAATTGAACAGCTATGCTTAGTTTGCGGCTAGATGGCGCTGTAAAATAACAATGAGAATTCATTATTATTTTTCAGGAAAAATATCTTGTTTGGCGCAACATTTCGACAACTTCCATCCGTCCCACCGGACAGGTAACATAGACACGGAAATGTTCCTGGACAACATCGTCACAGATAATAAAACGTTACATCTCATCAAATTAGGTAACTACAACTTCGTGTTCCATGCTATCGTCTCCGAACAACAACGCAAGATTTGCTTCGCAGTGCAGCTATTTGGAACTAAAGCGAGTGCTGTCAAATGGAGTTACGAAATCCACGTGTACAACAAGCGCGAACCACGAAGAAAGTATCAATATGTGGACAAGTGTTTCGCAACTTCGGACCCAATTGACGACATAGTCGATGCGTGCGCAGTACTTCCGTTGCAGTATGCTATGACCTTTATCAACGAAGGCGCGTTGGCTTACAAGTTCTTTATCAAAAAGATTTATGCGCAAAGAGACAACTCTTGTAACAGGCGAGGTAGGGGCGGGCGGGGTCGCGGAGGAAATCGTAAATTTTAAATGCTGAAGCTCCGATAGTTTTTAAGTAAATATGCATGTGCCTTGTTAAATTGTTCCTAATTTGTGATGATTATTACTATTCGCCTTTATTGACTTGATCTCTAAATCCAGGACTTTGATTACAGGACGATAGCAGCTTATTACCCATTAAGTACAGACATACATTTTCATTCACCATCCTGGTTAGAATTTTGAATTAATTAGTTAAAATGAATTGGATTGAAATAAATGAGTTAGAAAAAAAAGGTTAAAAATTTTGAATGACTAATTCATTCAACATTTTTCTAACCAGGATAATGATGATTAAGTATGCTGAATTCGAAATGGTAGTAGACTTAAGATATCACCTAAACAATGTACTTGTAAAAGTTTAGTTTTTTAAAGTGATATATATCCATAACCTATGTGTTAAATTGTAAATTGTGTGTTGCCATAAGTTAATGCAGAATCCGAATTTTATCAAGGTCATCATAACTTCCCAACAATGGTGACCTGTTCTTGCTTTGACAAATTTTCACAATTTATTTAGTATATAATTGGATTTCAAACAGTTGCTGTAAGTTAATGGTTTAATTTTGTTTGCGTAATAAACTGTGTGTGAGAATTGGGGGCCCATTTTGAACGAAGATATACAAAGTAGGACAGTGTTTTGCGATAATTTTGTTTTCACAAATTTTAGATTTTGGCATAGACTTTTTCTGTTAGGGTGCATAGTTTATCAGGTACAGGTCCTGTATGTGAGAACTGAGGCCCCGACTTTAAAGGCCACAACTCGCTTATTTGATTTAAAATCTTAATTCCAATTTTTGCAATTCTTTTGTTCAATGAATCCTAAACACATTTTCAAAGTGGCCCTCACCCCCTCACGCATAAATAAGTTAGATACGTAGGATGATTGTCTCGTAGGGAAGTAGTTATGTAGTTAACTACCGTCCTACTTAAATGTTGTTTGATTTATTTATCTTTTTTATTTCTTTTCACCTATCTTCCATGTATTTTCCTTACTAAGTACTAACTATTACTTACTACTATTCTTTTGTTGTGGCAATATATATGATATTCTATTGGGCAAAAAAATTTTGGTAGTTATACTTTGATTTTCTATAATTAACTTACGTCTGTTAATACGTTAACTTCTTATTAGAAAATAACATGGCGCCTTATGTATGAATTCATATATGGATAATGAATTGAGATTGATGTTAGACTAAAAACGCATTTTTGTTCTATGATAGTTTAGAATAATGAAGCATTTTTTTTAGAATAATCAACAATACAAATGTTTACCTAATATTAAACAATATTAACAACTTTTATGTTAAACCTTTACTCACACTATCTATCTATCATCTCGGCCCATAACTACAGTTGGCATTACTTTCCGTTCTCAGGTATCCACTGGGTAACGAGTTCTGCTCAGCTTACTGTACTTCGAGTCGCATATCCGCACATTAGGAGAATGCGGTTTTATTTTTATGACGATGTCAAATCGCATTTTTGTTCATCACTAATTTTTAACAGAAACCCATCTTATAGCATTATCAGGTTGCGATAAAGATAGATCTTAGATCGAGTAACCTATAAAATCCATTCCTTTAAAAAGATCGTAATTTACATCGTGTCTCTATAGATATTATTTAATGGTCAACTAGTTTATTATCTATAGACGAATATCAACATTTAATCGATTTTGCAACAGTTGAAACATAACACAGAATTCGGATGGAAACTATTATTTTACCGACCGATCGCAAATGTTGTTAGCAGTCTGAAAAAGTACTAAATCTGAAAGACTGACTAATAATATTCCCCTCCAGCCTCTAGACTATTTCCCAGACTACCCCAGTCTGGGAGAAACCTCTATTTTTAGACTGCAGGCTGGAATTGGAATTATACATTGTGATTTTGTCATATTTTTAAATATGACTATAAATGCAGTGTTTTGTTATAATGAATAGTTATTATGTTTATACGCATACGGGCTTGAACTTTCTTAAGGTGCTACTAATGACGTGCGGGTAGATTTAAATTGAAGTAGGCATCTGTCGCCTGAAAATTTAATGTTACTGTAATACTAGTGTGCTAAATGTTATAGAGGATGAATGATTTGTTTATAAAGTATCCAACATTATTGTTTAGAATAATAAATCTTTGTAGTCGGTAATTCCAAAATTTTTCTATTCCTACATTGACTCTGTGGTCTCCGTTAAGTTTTTTGACACATAGTTGGAACTGGAAATGGAATTCCGTCTTGCTTAGACATAAGTATTATTTTTGTATATCAAATGTGAAATCATGTTATTATTTCAAATTATTATATGCCAAATGTTACTTGTAATACTTAGATTATTATGATTTTCATATTTTGTTTGTTAAGGATCAATACGCAAAATATAGTATCGAAGTGAAGCTATAAAATACATGCGCATTAACTATCTCTGTATTTTTTCTATACATACCTATGTATTGGAAATTGACATTAGATAATACATTTTTATAGCTTTGCTTCAATACACTTTCACTGCGCAAGTGTGAATTGGCTTTATGCTTGATTATTAAGTACGTAAACATTCTTACAAAACTATGATGATTTTCAACGATTACTTATGGATTTTGGATCATTAATTTCTTTACTGTATTTAAATAAAACCATAAATTAAATTTCGATTTTATTTCTTCAAACTAGTACAGTGATCAGTGACAGTGAAAGGTAAAACGACAGTTACACTTATACACACCGTTAATTACATTTCACAACATTTGGTAAATAGGTACAGATTATCTAACATTAAACAGTCACAAAAATAATATCTAAGGGTTAAGTATGAATTCTTAAAAATGACCCAGCGGTTGTAATTTGTATAAAGCTTACATATGTAGCTGGATAAGTGAGGATGTACATATTCAACCTTACTGCTCGAGTATAGCCTGTATTCATAGGACACATGCCCAAGAAGCATGCCGCCTTCTTTCCTCAACCTTTTCTATGATTGACGACACAAGTCGTGCAATGTTGCAGAAAAGTCATTGAAACGTGTCGCGAGTTGTCCTCTACTGAATATGAAATAGATATATTCTCAGTACCATACGTTATACAGTGGTGTTAATATTAGAATTTATAAGGATTTTCTTTCCGCAAGATGAGAAAATATTATATTTTTTAGAGCATGTATTAATTACAATTGTGTCATGTTGCGACATCCGTGTCGCAGTCGCTGCTATAAACCGCGACGCCACTGAAAACCAGCGCGGCATTTTCCTACGGCAAATGCTGAGTGGTCGATTCGTGGTCACACAATATAATTTAGTTTGTTTGTCTAATTTTTTTTGTATGTCTTGTGTAACATTTTCTAATTCTAATTACTAATAATCTTGGAGGAACAATGTCACATCAAATTAATTTGGGGAGAGTTGTAATGAACAGCAAGCCTGCTGCCGTCAAACTAATTACCTATAACTTAAAAAAATATATATCAACAAAATGAGATCAAAATAATACGAAATAAATTTGATTAAAAAGGTTACTAGCGAATTTCAAAGTTTTTGTTGTTAAAAAGGAACATGTATCTTAGTACACTGTCAATGTTTGTTTTGTAGGTTTGATAAAAGGCTAAATTTAAATATACATTGCAACACAACAAACAAAAAAAAAACCGATTATTTAGAATGTTACTGAAAATTTTATTTGATTCCGGTTCGGTCCGTTTCCGTTATAAACTGCTTTTCTTTCGTGTGAGTGGCAAACTCTGGCGTGGAATTTTAAGCCGCCCGAAAGCCTCCGAAGTGGCTTTAAATTAGAGGAACATAATTTCTACGCTCCTAAAAAATGTTTTAGGATCGTAACAGAATATACAAGAAAATCGAAATAATGTTCAAACTACATTCATGTATTCACGAGGTAATATTGATATCATAGTTAATATTTCTATGTAGCCTATATGTGTAGGCTCTAAGGGTAAGTATAAGTGCCCACCATAACCACAATCGAAAGTTATGCTTATTTTACCGACTCAATAAAGTTTCATGAACACATTGCAATTTGCATTAAACAAGGGCACTTACTGAAACATACCTCTTATTTGGACGGCTTACGACTGAATATTAAATGTCCAAATCGTAACGATAAGTATGCCGTATTTATGATACTATAACTTGACAAAATTAAAGCATTATTAAATTTACATTATATAAAGATAAATGAATATAGGTTACATAATGCCAACTGTTCAGTAACATTAACAACATGTCAATGTTACACTCCCTGTAAAATTTCATTCCTTCATTAATGACTAGAATTTAAAAATCAAAGCACCCACACATATAAATTAGGTGTTTAGAAGAATATGATATAAACGTGACCGTCAAATTGTGCTTACAAAACCTAGTGACAAGGTACAACAGTGAAATACCTTAATTTCCTATAGAAATGAACACCAAAAGCACACATCCGGAAATATTGTCAGTGTATTCTCTCATGTTGTTTACAATTTGCAGATTGACAACTAATCATTATATTTTGTTGGCCCTAAAGATCTATAAGATTCAACAGTGGGGTATTTTAACAAATACCATTTTAAAGGTACACAGCCCACAAACATTAAAGGTACTGCATTACAACATCTTGAATCTTAATTTAGCATGAAAACAAGTGACAAAAACATACTTATGATATGCAATGCTACTCATATTAAGTATATTTCTAACAACCAGACCCTATAATTTACTAGATTACTGGAATCACCACACTGTCTAGTCAAATGTTAGTGGATTATAGGGTTTGGCTGTATTTCATGTAACTTAAGTTCAAGATGTCATAATATATTGCATACATGAGCTCGGTTTGTACCTTAAATCATTAAAGTATCATTAGCTAATGGCTTATATATGTAAACAACTAAACCATTATCATACAGAGATATTTTAGGACTTATCTTAGACAAATGGTCATATGTTATTTATTACTCATCTGAAGCTAGGCGACTTATGTTCTAACAACTCTAATTTGCCTTTTCAATGGAATATAATGAATTATGATATTCTTTCTGCATGTTGACATTTCAATTGAAGAATTAAATTCTATTCTTTGCCTCCAGTGTGAAGATATCTTGAAATACTAGATCAAAGTAATAATTTATAATAGAACTTGATAACAGCAACAATGGTATAGTTCACGGGATCTTGGAGATGCCATTAGCTGTGTGAATAATATCAAAATAAGAATTTTTATTAACATTTTTAAGTGATATTTTTCTTTGTATGGAATATTTCAATTGATGCATTGTTTTACTGCTGATAACTCCCACTTCATTTCCTCCATCCTGAGATTTTTTTTTGAATATATCCTGAGGTTTGGCTGTAATGTATGTTGTTGCACTCGTAGCATGTTAAAACTTGAATGTTAATGTCATGATTCATTAAAATAAGACTAACTCCAGGCCACATATGGTATGAAAGCAAGTCAATAGAGACAGCATTACTTTCTGTTATAGAAGATATCAGGAACCAAATAATCCCTGAAACAGGCCTTTACATTATCTGTAATACTAAACACTATTCAAAAAGTGAATAACAAAGACATCTTCTAAGCACTGGAATGTATTATGTGGAACCTTCAATTTTGCAGTATTATTCTGAGAGATGTGTTTTGAACACTCAAGTGCCAATTTACCTTTAGAAATGTGAGAGATAAGAACTTTTTCAGTTGTTGATGCCTCCATTATAAGCATAATCAGCTTTGTTATGCATTACAAGATGATTGTCCACAAAGTAGAAACTGTCAGAGCAGGTCTCAAATGGCGCTGCAATCATTTCTTCAACTGAAACATAAAAAGCATGTTATTGGTACATTTCAATGATCATTATTTGTACTACTTCTGGATTTTTCTATATTGGATGCTCTACTAAATTCACATATATGTTGGTTGAATACTGATTAAAATAGATTTTCAATGTTTCTGCATAAATTAAATAATATAGTAATAAACTAGCAACCCGCTTATTATTTGCTTTGCTACCCGCAAAGCATTTCCATTTTAACCAACTTCAAAATAGGAGTAGGTGTTCAATTCAACTGTATATAAAGTTCAAAAATAGAACAAACATATAGATAGGATCATCACATAAATGTTTCTCCTGTGTGTAAACCAAATACAGTCAAAACCGTTTATAACGACATCGAAGAGACCGTATAGTTGCCAACGTTATATCCGATAGTCGTTTTAAGCAATACAGTCATATACGCAAGTACAGTAGTTATATGTATTATCATATGTAAACTGATATATAATGGTACCGCCTTGTAGACTAAAAGCTGAACCCTATAATCAATTAGCAGATAACTGGAAATAAATTACTATAGCAACATTGTTATCTGTCAAAAAATGAAAGGACCTTTTTGACAGGTGACGATATTGTTATTAATAAGATTCTTTATTCTTTGTGTATGATATTCAGAACACAGAAACTTACCTAGATCAGGAGGTAGAGCAGGGAACTCATAAATATGTTCACAAGTGTTACGGGAGAATGGTATGCAAAATCCAAACTCGAAGTCAAAAGTCTTCAGTAGAGTATCTCTGAAAAAGTGCTTCTCAATCATCCTGAAATGATTCACTGGACGAGCACCCACTGTGAATTCAACCCTGGAAATAATAGATATAAATAATAACAATTTTATTTGAAAATGACAAGCCAATAATATGAAACCCCAGTTTCATATAAATATTAATGTTTCTACTACTGGAAGATAAAAAAGTATTGATGATTTTTGACATTGATTAATCCAATCCATCTCAGACATCTCTAGTGCATTCGCCCAGCCACTGGCCCAGAGTCTGAGTGTACACTGGTATTTGTTTACACCATACAAGAAGTGTTTTTGGCATAGCTTGCTTATCTGTACAGTAGATGTTCTATGTCCTACACATCAACTTAATTAAGCAATTTTCAGCCTGGTCAGAAGTCGGATGCGTGACCATTTAGTGGCATTTGGACTGAGCGCTTCCGTGCTTCGGATGGCCCGTAAAAATGACGGTCCCGGTCGTACAAGTCGTTAAGTCATGTCGGAGGCCTTCGGGCGGTTTGATAACTCCGACACCAGAGTTGGCCACTTACTCATAAGAAGTATGAATGGTAAGATTAAAATAAAAATCAGTAAAATTATTACTTACGTAGCTCCAACAGTTTTCAGTTTCAAAAACTGAGGCGTAAATTGGTAGCGGACAAATCTGCCAGCATTAGGATCCAGTTGCTCCTCAGATGCATCATCAGCACCTTCGTTATCCACTCCGAAGTCCGTAGGTGGTTTCGCGATTTCGAATAATACTGTTCCAGTCTCTAAATCACGAATTTTGAAGCGTGTAAAATCTATATCGTATACGTTCGCTTCAGGACTACACATATAAGTATCAGTTATTCTATCGAGTCTAAGAACGTCGTCTGGTGTTATATCACTAGAAATTACGTCGTCCTTATTAGATTCGAGTATAGTTATCGATTCGCATTTTTTCCCGACCAAACTCATTTTTATGGCAGTGTGCTGTTTGTTTCTTGATAAAGGTGTAGACTCGAAAAATATAGGCACAACAGTAAGATTATTATATGATGAGTATATTATAACATTGTTGGATGATCCATGTGAGAAAATTAAAACATTTTTGCAATTTACAACAGCAAGAAGGAAAACTCAGCTGGATGAATGAATAAAATACACAGATCACTACACAGACAGACCTATAACGTCACTCATTTAAGTAGAACAGTGCTGCCATATGTCTAAATTTAATTTTGTGATATTTACCATTCTTTAAAAATAAAGTACTTCTTCTAACTATTTATATAAGTTTGGATGACGTTTGAAAAATAGGTCCATGAATATTTATTTATTTAAATTACGCTAGGAAAACCGCCAAAGTATAATTTTAACTAGAGGGTTCCGTATAACAGATCCGTGTAAATTGACAAAGTATAATCTGCCTCTAATTATATTCTGAAAAGCCAACTAATGTATAAAAAGCTTACACACTTATACCTTCGCACTAGGATTCTCTGTGTTGCATGTGGCACATGTGTGATATACACTCTCGCAACACGAAGAACCAAGACTCAAGAACGAATATCATGCCCATCACGCGGTTTTCCTCGCCGGGGATAGAACCCCTGGCTTCGAAGGAATGTTTAACTAAGCTGCCGCCCGTCGATACTAATTTTTCTTTCAGTACAGTCTCCCCGGTAACTTTATAGCAATATGGTTTGTATTTGCGAATTTATGTAAAAGTGTGAACGTGTTTTACCTAGCTCTCGCAAATAATGCCACTATATAAATGTGTATAAAAATATACTATAAAAATATAAATGTTCCGTACCGTTATGAGTACTGTGGTTTGTACTGTAAAATTGAGGTGTTAGCTGGCATCACAATCTTATAAATAAATTAGTGTTCGGATATGCATTAATAAAATGTAGTATATATGTATCTTAAGCTTGCGGATCGGCATCATTATGAATTCATGGGAATTCAATAATAATAAGTTGAATGAATGTTGTTATGAACTGTAGAGGCCCTCCTCATTTAATCTAATTGGTAAAGGAAGTGTATCCAATTATTTTGTATGTTTTACTGTCAATGGCCACCAATACCAAACGCCATTGTCATTCAGAGCAAATAATGTGTAGCGTTCCATTCTACGTATACGTATTCAGTCTCATATTTTAATCTCCATTATGAAGTTTTTTTTACTTCAAATGAAATCCGTGCCTAAAATGATTTATCTAAGCTAAAATCTGGAAATCTTTATCTTTATCATTTCTTTTGATTTCTTGGTATTTCAAAGTTGATACACTCGTAAGGGAGCTGTTATTTAATAACACACTTGAAACGGAATGGTTTATCTGGTGACGCAATATCCGTTGCGTCATAACGAGGCATGCGCCTTGTCATTTTCATTGGTTGATCATAGAATAGAATTTACAATAGTACCTACCAATAATCGGGCATCGCTCAAGTTTAATGATAAGTCTATTTTGCGGTGGCAGTGGGACAGTTTGATGTGCTTAAAGTGATATAAAATAAAATACAACATGCTTATCAAAGAATTGTAAGTAATATTCGCAAAGGTTAGAAATCAGTTCGCGAAATCGATTTTTGCCAAATTCATTCTAAAGTGCCACGGGTCGGTAATTGTACCTTATCAGCAGATAATATTACATACTTATAATATGTGGAACAGTGAATATCTGCTGAACTTGACGATAGGTAATTGGGATTTGTTCTGACAGTGACAAATCCCAGGTCAAGGTTTTAGCATTGAAGTAGTGGTATTAATTTCCTGATGTACAGGTGTTGGGTTCTCGAGCTAAGTGATGTGGAATCTGGTTGTTTTCATTGATACAATGTGCGTGTTTTTTTCAGCCGAGTCACACTGCCCCTTACAGTGGAAGAGGTAAGCACATATATAATTATTTTAACTTAATTCAAGGACATATCTCACAGTTTAACTGTTTCAAATCATATTGTTATTTTTTTCCAATAAGATGAAATAGCTGGCATATAATAATATTCACTATTTAAGTTCTAGTTTAATAATATATCTATAATATAGTTACTAATCCTGTTACTCTTAACCGATTCTATTATTATTAAAAATTTAATTATAGTAATACTTAAACATTTAAACACCCCTGTGCTAGAATTCACACCTGGATACAATCTAGAAATACCTCCGACCCTATAAAAAACTTAATTTTCATTATACAAATTGTTCCCCAAACTATTAACTTTTTTGGGAAGGTACCTACTAATAAGTCTATGGAGTTGTCAATTCAATGGGATAACATCCATAAATCTGATAGATGTCTCCGATTAAATTAATTCATGCTCAATTTATAGTTTTTGTAAGATCTTGTTTATCAAGTTCAACAATCAAGTTTTTTTTTGTGCCAAATGAATCCTACCTGTTAACTATATAAGCAGTTTGTGATTGCAATATACTATAGTGACTCATGCATTCATTTTGTGTCAATAGATGAATTATGAATGTACATTCCGCTGGCCTAATAATAGGATAATGACTGCTTAGTGATAAATTACCTTAACACACTCATACCCCCGACATTAGGATACCCTGGCATAGACAAACGCCCAAGACTCAAGAACGAAAACATTTATCACACAAAAGTTTGCTCTAGTCGGGAATAGAGCTTAGGAATGAGCTTGACCTTTGCAACCATTGATTTGAAAGGGTTCTTACCATTTGACTACCATCTTTATTGTCTCTAATAGTATAAAGAAACAGACAGATGACGACAGGGACTTTCCCTGTCATCATCTGTCTGTTTCTTTGCTAACTTTTGATTGATTTGTAATGGTAATTTTTAACTACAACTGTGTATTTTGTATTTTTTAACAACAACCATGCTAAGCCGGGGCCAGTCGCTAGTAATTAATAGTGCTGATATGATAAGTAATAAATATATTAATATTTAATAGAAGTTTCACAGGGCATCTAGTCCCAAAGTAGTAGATATTATTTTGTTTGATACATACATATTAACACAAAAATGGAACAAACATCTATGATTGTCATACAAATATTTGTCCTGGCTGACTTAAGGCTACAGCTACTATCAACTGAGCTGTGAGACCAGTCTAAAGTAAAATTCATAAAGCATATACTTAAAATTTTAAACCCTTATTCCTAATAATCACAACTCAAGACTGTTATGGGGTCTTTTAATATCAGTGTAAAATATTAATTATAAAAAAAAAAAATGTGTTTCTACAGGTAAACTTAAACAGCAAAACTCTATCGAACACACAAAATTTCATCCAAGTTGTTGAGCCATTTCTGAGATATGGGAAAATTTAATATTTTATTATGTTAAAGTTTTTAGTTGTTGTTGTGTTTCTGTGTTTGTCCATGCCATCTGTGACACAGGGAATCCTAGTGCAGAGGTGTAAGTGTGAGTGTGTAAACATTAAACAATATTAAATAAGGATGTTTTAAAAAAACATGACATTTTACCGTTATTCCATTCATTAAAAAATATTTAATTGTGTTACTGGTTGCAAAGACATGATAGTTTTATATTATTTGAGACTATGGTGACAATGATGTCTCAAATGGTATAATGGTTGAATGGTCGAATAAAAGTTTTGTTTTTTTATTTCACAGTACCAAGTTGCTCAACTGTACTGTGTGGCTGAGGTGTCCAAAAATGAAACTGGAGGCGGAGAAGGAATTGAAGTCTTAAAAAATGAACCCTTCAAAGATCATCCCCTGCTCGGTAAGTTTAAGAAAAAATTTAATCCATGTATAAATTTTAAGTAGGATTTTTAAGCCTCAAAGGTCTTTATAATGTCGGTTCGGGATATACAGAAGCATGTTGGTTATATTTGGTTGGTGAAAACTGATATTGGGGTTGTTCTCTATTTGTACAATACATAATAATGAAACACCATGGAGGGTAGTTCGGATCTTATCTATCACATTGTCGTATTGGATTATATCTACAAAAGATATTTTGACTGACATACACAGTACTACAGTGTGTTTGAATTGATATGAATGCTGGATCGATTTAAATGTGGGGACTATAATATTTTTTTTATTTTTTATTCACATTGCGTCTTAGTCTAGCCCCAAACTATAGGGAACTAGATGAACTAAAGCTATGTTAACTTTTATTCCATCTAAATATGTTATCTAAATGGATTGTAAAATATGTTGTCGCCCTTGTAATACTACTCTTTAGTAAGGCTAGTATTTTTTACATAGCACCTCGTATTTATAATCAAATTTAACATACCCTTGAAATTAACTTAATAAACATATTTAAATTAAAAGAAAAAATTTTGTTTGGTAAATATAAAAATCTTTTTATAGTGTTTCTATTATCTTTTCAAATGACTTCCAAAAAGGAGTATTCGGAGGAGTAATTCTGTTGTATTTTAATTTTATGTAGTGCATTCCATGTTAGGTAACACTTTAACGTAAGTAACTATACACTCGATTTGATTCTATAACAAAACACTAAATTTGTCGATTCTCGAATCCCGGGATTCTTTCGATACAAAAGTGTATTCCATAACAGCCAACACCACAAGTTTAGGTTAAAATGCATCCGTATAACCGATCACTGCTCATAACTGTAACTAATAAATAAATAACTAATCTGCGTCATTTATTACCGAGTTGGTATTTTTCAAAATATGTAACTGGAAAAAAACACATTCAAGTAATCGAAATTGCGTATTTCTTTGTATCTATCCTGTGACTTTTTCTTCGCTTATTGTAGACAGACTTGGATGTAGCTTTTTTAAGATGCCAGGCGAGAAATACGTGAAGGATAGTGTTGAACTGGTCAAAGGCGAATTGAGATTTAATTATTTCAATTATTCAACACTTGATTTGACTGTTAGAATATTCGTGATAAATAAGAATGAATTGGTATTATTAATTACTAATTTATAAACCGTGTATTTTTAATCATAAATAATTAAATTTAATGGTTTGTCACTACTATTGATTAACGTATCGATATAAAATGTAATTTTATCTCTATTGTCAATTATATACCTGTTTCGCAAATTAGTAATGAATCATTTTGCGTCGTGCGCTCTAATACTCATATTCCGATTAAATAAAACAATTCTTTAGGACTCTGTTCGTTCATCATGTATTTATTGCCACCAGGGATAATAATTAAAAAATAAAACATCAATATCACTTGACAATTGACGAAATCACGTAACAAATATACGAATAAAAAAATTGGGAATTCACTCCAAATTCAGAACCAACTGTTGCCTGAGTCTGTGTTCCCTGACCATTACAACCTGGGAGTCTTCAAGAGTAGAGTGAATAGGTTACTCCTAGACAAGCGTGCTCCATCGTCGGCCGCATCTTCACTTTCCATCAGGTGAGATGGCGGCCAAACGCTTGGCTATACATTAATAAAAAAAAAAACTGGTTGAATTTTCGTAACGTTAGAGCCACGTTCAGCATCGTTCTGGGATGCTAATCCCGCTGTGATTGGTAGGTCGACAAGACAACCAATCACAATGAGGGGATTTGCCATACGTTCGTTGGCGACACTGCCGAAAGCGGCCCTGTTGGACTAGCAAATTTATAGTCGCCGCAATTATCATGAGAGCAGCATGACCGACTGATCTTGAAAAGGTCAAATTATGTCTGGTCTGAAGCCAGGAGTGTGATAATAGTTCATTGACTTGTCAGTTTATTTATAGTTTAGCTAAAGTATAGTAGTTTATTTTGAATTATCAATTTTCATTCACACGTACTGTAATAGGAATGAGTTAGTCTTTTTTACTGTATAAGTGTGTGTGTGTGTGACCCATCGTAAAAATACTGTGAATTGATGTTTGTATCCGTTATCTGTGTTCAATTTGTACCTAATTTAAGTAATTGATACAATTTAGGTGCTCTTACCAATTTCATCCCAAGTCAGTATACAGCTTTGTGAATACAGCTAGTTAACATTTACAGGCTGTTTCTATGTTAAACACTAGCGGATGGATACAGGGCGTGTGCTTCTAAGCTAAAAAAAAATTACAATAATATACAATATTTTGTGCCTAATGCATTGTTTTAGTGGTCTAAAACTATCTTCGCATTATATCCTTTCTAATGAAACCGGTTCGGTTGAAACCATCCAACCGATGTTTGGGCACATCGGTTGGATGGTTCAGGACTTCCCATACTGAGGTGTGAGAAGACCATGTTCTATTTCGTTGCGCTAGTCACAGACGGCACGGAGATAACCCGGCCTAAAATTCGAAGATACGTGATATCTACCGATCCTGTTGAAAATTTTCAACCGACTCCAAAATTCGGTTGGTTTTTTTTATTTTCGTTACCTCGAAACGCAGTCAGGAATAACGGACGAAAGTATTGAAATCCGCTTTTTAGACTTTTTAAATTAGTCAATTATTTATGAATGAAGACGAAATATAGATACTGATCTAGCTATACTCCTACTTTCACTGTAACTAACAAATTAAATTGACCTCTACATGGTTTTAATTACAGACTTCGGTTGGTTGGTTCCATACAAACTCAATTGATAACCCATACCTATGTGGGTCTTAATTAATATGTACATTCTAGAATGTCTCATGATTTATCAAAGAACTCAATAAGTGCGTAGTCTACATTATACTATATAAAAATCAAATGCTGTTCGTTAGCAAAAAAACTCGAAATCGGCACGACCGTTTTGGCTAATTTCTATTTCGTTGTTTGTAATTGTCAGGACAAGGCTTGTAATTTTTTTTTTATTAATTATTTGAAAAAGGCGTAAATTGGAGATAATTGGAAGTGCATTTTGTACGGCCTTATTGTTACTACGTCGTTTGACAGGTGATTGTCAAATTGTGAAATAAAACAGAAAAAACATCTGTCGGGTCAGTTAGTTTATAATAAATGTTTATTCTCTAAGTAGTTTATGTCGAAGGCAGGCACTTAAAACTTATTTATAGCCCGGGGCTATAAACAGAGACAATAACAATATTAAATAAATCTCTTTGCTTAGCTCCGAGTCTAACGGTAAATTCGTTCAGAAAGCAGACAATCACAGTTTCTTATAATCATACAATCACTTAAAAAGTAACGAAAAAGCTAAAGAGGTTTCTTTAAAAAAATACAATGTAATTCAATTTTTGCGCCGTTTAAACTGAATTGCCTTTATGTTTTAGAATTTGTTGTTTCCATAACATGGTAATTATCACAACGATAAAAAAAGTGTAAAAGCAACTTTAAAATACTTGGTTAAATTAAACCTCTGTTACCAACGTACACAGTTCATATATAACACATAAGTACTAAAAAATTTGTTTAATTTATTATGTACTCGTCATTCGCCGCCCCGGCTCCCCCCGGCCGACCATCCAATTTCCGTGATTTCTCGTGAATATTCCAAAATGTTTCCTGTGGATGTTCTAAAATGTTCCAAAATGTTTCCTATGTATGTGGGAGGATATAAGACAAGAGGTAGGCCAAAGAAAAAATGAATGGATTGCGTGAAAGATGATATGCGTAAGAAAGGATTGAGTACTGAGATGACGACTGACAGAGGGAAATGGAAGAAAAATGCATGTTGTGCCGACCCCGCTTAATGTGGGATAAGGGCAGGAAGATGATGATTCCAAAATGTTTTCTACTTACAAACTTTTGACGGATATATATGAACACAACAAAAGAAAAAATAAGCCAGATCGATTGAGCAATTCTCATTATGTGCTAAGTTCGTAAATTATGGTCGGTCTTGTATTCAGTCGCTCGCGCGGTACCAGCAAGTGTGAGCTAGACGGGGAACTTGACTGTTATCTCCCTCTTTATATTGAGTGGACCAGGTACCATATCCTGAGCAATTCTTCTTACATTTTCTTTTTTGGCAGACCTCGATGCCGGTGCTTCCAAATCAAAGAGTGCTGACGGTAAAGAAACTGATTCTTGTGGAGTTTGCCCTACATGTATTGATTCTGGTATTCCTATTCTTTTGTGCTAGTTACTTTGACTTTAATTATAATTTTCATCGTATCTGCTCGAGTAAATAGTATAGTTGTAGGTACCATTGTATTACCGGGCGTAATACAATGCTCATTTGACCATACATAGATTTGAGGTGTCATTTATTCATTACACAAGGTAAAACTGGTAATCCCGAAGTTTCCATTACATTTTTCTGCAATTTCCATTCTTATTTACCTTTTTAAGTAGGGCACATATTGCTGAACAATGGGAAAATATTACAAAGTGATAAGATTGTGCCACCAATTGCATTATTTAAATTTGTATTTGAACCTATTCGTGAACAATGGAAAATTATCACAAAAAAGTGATAAGAATTTGTCACCGATTGCAATCGAAACGTTGTCATGTTACAATGAAAAGTCAAAAGACTTTGACTTAATACATATCTAAAAATAAATTAGTTTACGTTAAATTTATTAAAAATGCTTGGAAACGGATATAGGATAGAGTATAGATATTTGAAATTAAAACATCCTAAAAGTTTTAAAACATTAACTAAGTTGTGAACGTAAGTTGCATTTTTCACGATTAAATTCAAAGTCTGACAAAATTATTATATTTTTTGTTTAGCGCGTTTTTTATGACAAATAAAGTTCAGGCACTAATACAAAAAATGTATGATTGATTTCCTCGTTGGACCTTGGAAACAATTACAATATGTATTTTGCCATGGTCCCGGAAATTATCAAATGGTATGCTGACATCGTAGTTAATAGAAATAAAAAATCAAACTTGGCCAAAAATCAAGTCAAAACAAGGGGTACTTGTCGTAAGATTTTGGAAGCAATTCAGCCGGGCATTTGCCCACCTTTGGTTTCTTCAAGCTCATTGTAGGATTAAACCTACGACCGACGTAAGACGTCACCAACTGGAGCAGTCATAGTTTTAATCAAACAAGCTGGTAGTCAACCTCGGGAATAGTGTTGATTAGGGTCAACCAATCACAGCGGCGGATTGACTTCCGACGTTCGTGTTGCGATGCCGCTGAACGCTTCCCAGAGCTATATGAACTCGTTTTTTCTAACCATTTTACTAACACGTGCCTGCATACTCAATTAGTAATTTTACACATACGTCTAATTCCGGTGACAACAATACCACGGCACCATTGAACTGGTTTCAAATGATCACATGCTAATCTCACCACGTTAGAATCATTAATTCATTTCGTATATTCGTACTTGATATTCAGAGGTCCATACGATATTAGTGCATCTTCTGTTCATGCCATAACAAATTAAACAAGTAAAATTAAAGAGCCTTCAACATCGATTTTAGTTCAATTTGTTTCAAAAAAGTTTCTACGCCCGGTAAATTATTTGGGAAACATATAAAACTATAACATAATAACACATAATCCAATGAAATTTCGACAAATTATTATACATGCACGAAAATTGTTAGAATTTTGATATAAGAGATGATATATTTCAATTTAAAATCAATTTACGCTAACGTAATAATTAACGTAATAATAATTACGTAAATATATGAAAAAAACATAAATGCCTCCATTGTCCTATATTCTTTTTCTTTTTATTCTTGTTATAATAATATATAAAAAACTTTATATTCTTGTTATGATATGTTATCAGGTGAGATCGAGCTTAGGAAACGGAGTGTGCCATTATTGTGTTAAAATTTTTGTTCGACAAATACATTTTCGTAATAAATTAAACTGTTTTAGTTAGTCCCATCCCATGCTAAAGTTAGCCATCGATTTTATTGAAGCCATTAGGGTTTGTACATTCATCAGATATAACTAATGTTATTTATTTCATTGTTTGTTCAGTTGTTCATCATACATTTTGTTCCAATCATATAGTGTTGTTGCCGAGCTAAACTAGTTCTGTTGTGACGTAATGGACCCGTTCAGATCTTGTTTTAACATTATGAATCGGGGTCACTGCCATGTTGCTTAATTTCGGATTAATCTTACCCAAGTTCGATACGAAATATTCGTAGAACTTGCGATTTTCATGTTGCATTCATGGTAATCGCAACCAGAGACAGAACAACAAAAAACTCGTATTTTTAATCTTTTTTCAGCTGTTCATTTCGTGGTGATAAAACAATAAAAAAATAGTTTTTTTTATGGTCTTAAATATAGGTAGGCAATAAAAAAAACTTTTATTTTATTTTTTATTTAAGTTGGCAGGAAAACGCCACTGCTTATAAACATGACGTAATTATAGTTTACACAGATGTAACGCTGTTTGAGTTGATTTGGCATCCCTAATGCATTCGGATAAGATATTACTTTTTTTAATTTAAGTATGAATTAACATATTCATGATGATACATTGAGATTTGGCAAGCGATCGCCTGAATCGCCTGCTGCATTTATCCGCAATGCTTACGTAGCTTTTAACTTATCTAAACCAAACGTGCTAAATCTTCGACCTTATCGTTGCTTGCCACTGGGTGACATCGAGGTCAATTGCTTGGCTGGCATAGTGAAAAAAAGCTGTGCCTGATTAATTGTAAGCCTTCCAACTCATAGCCTAAACTTTAGTGCAAACATGCATTAATTTAAACTGTCAATTCTTTGAATCCCAAAATAAAGTTATTTCATAGCTCACACCACCAACCTATGATACTATGTAATCATAAATTGTACCTACAATGATGTCATTGTTTCAGAATAAAAATCATCAAATATTTTATGTACAGCTCTGCAAATTTTCCTTCAAGGTACGAACCGCCTACAGTTGTTCTAATAATACTCCCTTTGTCAGGCCTATCCCGTTCTACGACCAAGTCAACGGTGTCGCTATTTGATGCATACTTTGGTTCTGGATGCTCCAATTACTTTAATTATTAAAAACATTTGGGGTAGAATAGCTTCTATTGCTAAAGCTGAACAAATGAGCCGAGCTTTTATATTGAGACTAACTGTTCGGATTTTTCCACCGAAAAAAACCGGTTTGCTTTAAAACCTATTCTGTATCCGATACAGAAATTATTAGCTTACATAATTGGAAGTCCTATGAAAATTATTTCTATTTCCATAGATACGTTTTGGAGAAAAGCTTCATGTTAGGGACTTATTGGCATATCCAAATACCTTAATATTTTCTATGAATAGTTTTCGATAATCGGTTTAGGTATGTCAATGCGGCAAACACTATAATTGGCTAAGAGAAGTCAACAAATAGCCAATACGTGCTTGCAGTCGACTTTTCAAACAGTGCTACAAATCGTATCTATAAAAAACGACGCGACGGAGACGATTCCAAGACATTTCGAAAACTGCTCTCGACCTTTTACCAACTTCGCCAAACCGTTTCTATTAGCGATTCGGTTCATTGTTGGTTATTGATCGGACGATCCTCTCTCGCCGAGTTGCAACATGTCTGCAGAAACTAGACCGTCTGAGATTGTAATCTTGGTGGCATGGCATTGCTAGATTGTCTGTAAGCTAAGCGTATTATTTCTGTATTGAGTGAGTTAACATGAAACTGCGCATCTAGGCCCAATATGCGCAATAAATCTTTCCTACAGGGTAACACAAACCTATTATTGATAGGATTAGATTGGCGGTTCATTCGCCAGTCAAACCCCTTTTTCTCACCAAACCCTGCTAAACGTATCAACTAAGGCTTACAGCGGATGATTTAATTATTTACAGGCGCTTTAAAAAATGCATTAGAAAATCATTAAATGAGTTCCGAATACTATGTTAGATATATATATGTAATATATAATTACACAAGCATCGATAAAATACTTTAACAAAACGTGGAACAGTCACGCTTATTAATTAAAAAATCCACTCTTCAGTTAGTATTTTCCCAAAGGAACAGTTTACAGTACGAAAGCTGCTGCCTTCGTTTTGAATATTTCAATTCAACATAGTATTTCTATAGATTGCGTACGTGACATAACTTAATATTACAGTACACTAGGCAATTGGTTTGATTTATGATTATTAAACATTCGTTTGTGAAAGGAGAAATTAATTTGCGTTCCTGTTCATTATTATGAGTTAGAAATGAATGAAATTGCCTTTTAAATTGAGATTACGCTATACTCAAGTTCGAGTATTTTGAGGTATAAGTAATCATTGTTAAATTAAACGTTATCCACTTGTTTTAGGATTCCATACCCAAAGGCTAAATCAAACCCTAAAATCTGTCTATCTGTCTTAGGTAACTTTTGGCTGTAACTTGAGTCGTCATCTGTAACCAAATTTTCAGTGTACTTTATGGGTATATTATAATAAAAATTACAAATGGTGGTATGGAACCATTGGTGCGTGAGTTCACATCGCACTTAGCCTGTTTTTCTCAGAGGGTTGCAAATTGAGTGTCTCTATGACTTACACTACACTTTGTAAAACCCAGTTAATACGTGTAATTAAATTGTAATAAAATACCTTGGTGTTGTTTTATACTCTCATACACTGCTAGAAGATTGTTGGAACAAAACAACCACTACTCATTAATGTTGGATTAGATAGAATCTTGCAGATGAAACCATCCGTACGTAGAATCCCAGCACCTAATACAATTTTCAGTATTGTATTGTAATGTGTCTAATAGGTGGCAGATACTCATCTGGTCAGTATACATACAAGATCTACCACTTGGCGTCGAAGGTACCAGCATTCATCAGACTCCTAGCACCCAAAGGATCTCTCGAGGTTCATGAAGAGGCGTGGAATGCCTACCCCTACTGTCGGACAGTTTTAACGGTAAGATTTATACCATACATAAACATAAAAAAACTGTAGATGTAGAAACTGGCTTTTGCCACAAGATATGTTAGAGACGTAAAAATAATGGTCAGTGGCTTCAACTCAATATCCTAACGCCTGCGCCAATTTTGCGCCAGTACAGAACTTGGAACTTATCATCATACTAATATTATAAATGCGACTGTTAATTTTGTATGAAGGTAGGTAGCCCATACCTTGGATTAACACACATTCTAGTTTTTATTCCAAAAAATGATGTAATTTATTTTTAAATATTCTTAAATAGTATATTTAAATTTTGAAATATTATAAACGTAAGATAAGATATTCTCTTTGCTGGTTCGATGTTGATGTTTTCTTTCACAGAATCCTGGATACATGAAGGAGAATTTCATTATATGCATAGAGTCGCTGCACGTACCTGATGACGGCAATCAACACAATGTAAGTTTTTCACTCATTCAAATGCAATTTTTTATGTGATTTAATTGTACAGCCTTGATATTAGTTGGTTGCCGACGCCTATAAATAAAAACAATCGGACTCACAGCTCCTCTACTGAAGTAAGAGAAGCGGTATCGCGAAGCGTCGGTATGTGAAATGTGTGAATCTTATATTCACTAAAACTTTGTTTCGAAATGAATTATTGCATTATTGCAAACCATTTAGATTTTTATTATAGTATTTAGGTAATAGTTGATTTCTGAGTCAACTGTTGAAATACTCGTAACTCAGCGCAATATTTCAAATGATAATTTTGTCTTACAGAATATATGTTATAATGTTTATGATAACTGAATTAATGACATTTATTATACTATACTATAACTTAAAGTCGTTATTCATTTAAAATACACGAAAGCATTAATCAAATTATATTACCTCTTAACCTTCGCAGTTTATAAGAAACCTTTGCCCAGTACCATGAACCAAGTTATATACGAGTACAATACAACTGTTGTAGTTTTTAATGTTTTTAATTGAATGACTTCCGAGGGTAATTTCATTTTTGTTTATTGTCATGTCAAGCATTCGCAAATAAATAAAATTGAAGTGTCTGTTTGTAATGTCACAATAACAGTTTATTACTAAATGCATTTGAAAGTATAAACGGTAATAACAACAAAAAATAATTTTAAAATCTTTTGTCTGTTTGTTTTGGTTAATCTCCGAAAGAGCTGGACCGATTTTGGCAGGATTTTCACTGGCAGATAGCTGATGTTTTAAGGAATAACTAAGGACATTTATTTTAGACATTGAAAAAAGTTGTTAAATTCCATTCGGCTCGTTTTATCTGGAAACTTCAACAATCTTCGTAATGTCCTCGCCAATTTACACAGAGCCTGAATGAATTATACTTAAACTTTCTTCACGAATCACTCCACATCGTAAGGAATAGAAAGGGGCGACGCAATTGGCATGGAAGCGTATCGCTACGATAAAGCTAAGGTTCAAGTTCCAGAACAGAACAGCATGTTAATAAATGAAATAATTTAAAAAACCGGCCAAGTGTGAGTCGGACTCGCGCACCGAGGGTTCCGCACGATATTGTATTTTTTTTTGTTTGTGATTTCACTACAAGTTTACGGTTCTCGGATTTATTCCTTTACTTGTGCTAATTTCATGGTTCTACAATAGGTCAACGGGAAGTATGCTATAGGTTTTGATTCCCTTGCGAGAGTCAAAATATGCGTCGTAATCGGCTGTATCTTTTGATTGCGTTGACTTAGAATTATTTTTTAACTGATTTTAGAGATTGCAGAATTGAGTACTTGATATAAATAAAAAAATAAAAATTTATTCGTTAAAGGTACAAGACAGGTTTAAGCTAACATAATAGGCAATAGTTAGTAGTTAGTAGACTTGACCTTGTAAACCAGGGGATGCTGTGTTGCTCCTCGTTCTAACTAAGTAGGAACTTGTATTTAGAGACGAGATTATATTAACATCAACTTGATACTTTAATGCGTTCCTGACAAAAAGGATCTTGAAAAATGGACAGACAACAACCCTAAAAATTAAATCATCATTACATTATGAAATTAAAATGCCTATTGTTTATCTGTTATCAACTGGTCCATAAAATTTCGAGTACTGATATGACGTTATAGCAATGCTATAAATTATCAATAACTTAATATCATGATTATTATTGCCGCCAAGCAAAAGTGCATTCGCATTACGCAGGGCATGGATGACAGGCACACAAGATTCCATTCAGGGTTAGGGCGCAGAATCGAACGGGTCACCTTAAGTGGTTACCGACGCGGATAAATAACAGCATGCGTATTATAGCCAAGAACCATCTCGATCACGTCTGCTTTATACAGAAACACGGCATCAAAATTGAGCCATTTATTTGGGTGCTACAATACCACAGACTCACATACAAATTTTTATCCTGGGTAAGAGTCGAACCTATAACCTAGAGCGCAGAAGGCAGTGCTACTACCTGCCTCTTACTAAGCTGTGAGACAAGTTGACTAAAAGTAAAGCAAAAAGAAAGTTAAGTCAAGTTGACAAAAAAGTAGATATTTAATTTTTTGGTCACAGAAACAAATATATCCGGTAGTTCCGACAGTATAAACAAAAGACAAGTAGGAAATACGTACGAAATATTATTTGATGACTTGTTCTAGTATAGTATAACTTCACACCTATAGCGTATAGAGGTATTAATTGAATTAACATGTAAGCAACCAAACAGTTGAACGTTTACACTCGGATTTACAAACAAAATTAAAACCATAACTGACGTCATGTTGTACAGAATATTTCGTAGGGTTCCATAGGTTTTACCTAGATATTTTAAACCATATAGCTAATAATTTCAGTTCAGGGTTTAGTTGCTCGCGTCCGTAGGTGTGTAACTTTTGATTCCCTACACGTACCCCCTAGGTGTTGCTAAAGGAGCAACCAAAAGTAAGAGTAGAACTTGTGCTAGGTTCGTCCGGAGAGGTACTGCCACCACACCCGGAATCTGCCGCCAAGTAGTGCTAGCAGTACTGTGTTCCGGTAGAACGGTATGGGTGCCGGTGAAATCACATGCGCATGAGACGTATCATCCCCGTCTCGGGTGATGGACGCAGTGGGATGAATGCGACTCAGTTTAAGATCCAAATATTATACTGAGTCGCATTACTGTTGTCATGACAAAGATATAATTGCATATTGGCTACTCTTTATCGAAAAAAAGAAGTATTTTTTTTGTGACTTGCGTTTTAGTCGCGGGTCTGCTACAATAATAATTGCTCATTGAATTTGAACTATTTTTTTTTGAAACAATAGTCTCTCCACCCACGATTTCACTTTATTATACGTTTTTAATAACGTGTGAAAAAGATCTTTTCGTATGAGATAAGGTATGTTTACCTCTAGGTATCCCTTGCGTTATCTTAATGAGAAACATGGGTTGACCTTGTGACGCTACTAGATAACAAGCAGCATGCTATAATTACTTATAACATTCTTCCTGTTCATGATTTTGCTATTTTTAGGGTTCCTTTCCTTAAAAGTAAAAAACGGAACCTTTATAGGATCTCTTCGTTGTCTGTCTGCATGTCGAGATCCATTTTCTAGGATAACTTAGAGCTTTCAAGTACCTGAGTATTTGAATTTATATGAAATACTCAGGTCTTCAATCTCTAGGGACAGTAAAAAATACTTTTAAGTCAACGCAATCGAAAGATACGGCCGTTTATGTTCCGCTTATACCGCATACCTTGACTCTCGCAAACCTATAGGGCACTTCCCATTGACCTACAACCATGAAATTTGGCTAGAAGAAATGTTATGTAGTAGTAAAAGAATAAATCCGAAAACCGAAACACAAGCCAAACCCCCAAGACACGAGAGCAAACTTTACGCACGTTTCATCCGGGTAACAATCGAACTGGGGCCCGTCGCTTCATTAACAACTATACAGTCATTACGTTACATACATTTAATTATAACTGTTACGTTCGACTATTGTGTTGATGCTATTATGATATACCATGGCGTTTAATGATGGCTTTAATGGGCTTCATCAAGGGGGGTAAAAAGGGGCAGCAGCCCCCCTCTAAAGTCATAGAATACGGAGTTATAGACCTACTCTCCATAACTGAGAGTGAATGGGGTTTGGTCTACCACGGGTTTTCAATCCGTATTGAAAGAAAAAAATAGTATATCGACGCAATCAATGATATTGAAATGTTTCTAGAGCGCGCATTGTGATGATGACTCGAAATGTCCTAATTGGGACGTCTTGTCTCTAATCCGGGTCACTTTTGCAACGTTTGAAGCGCAAACGTTTAAATGATAGCTATCTCTTTTACTTACGTGCTTATCCTATCTTTTGTACTATTCATTTGTGGAATTGTCAACAGTGTGTGCACTACATCGATTTGTATTCCAGTGTGGGTAAAATTATTGTTCCATTTACCTCTGTTTACATTTACCAACATTGACCGTATCATTGGATGCAAATACAAGAAATCTCGTCGATATCATTGGTTTTTCAGTAGGATGCGCCCAACAAGACATATCGAGTTCTTTGCACGCACACAACGTAAATAGTTACAATAAATATTTCTTTTCACATCTTTGAAAGACACATTGAAAGGCCTGCATTTTTAGACTAAAGTTCTATACTTTTTCATGTAATAATAGTGACGGGACGAGCTGAAGACCTGACGTTTAGTGGTTTCCTCCGCTCATAACCACTCCCCGACCGAAGTATGAGTAGACTCAAGTCGCACAACGTTGTGCCCGATACGGGGATGTTTAGTCTCATTCGCATGTGATATCACCGGCACTATACCCTTCCACTTAGCGGCAGATTACCAGGATGCCTCCACACTTGGTACTCCTGGCGAATTTTGCTTGTGCAAAGTTCCAGTTCTTGCTAGTTTTTGTCTCTACCTCAAAAGAAAATCTACGGACGTTATAAATTTAATTCAAAGTTTGTGCTCAATTTGCCCCTCCCCCTGGTCCGACGACTGGCGACGCTCTTGGTGGCAAGGGCGGCCTTAGATATTGCGAGGCTCCGGGCGATAGATCTTTGTGAGGCTCTTGGGGTATGAGGTGAATTGGAAGTGTACAGGGCTACTGGTAATCAGTCAGCATCCTCTTAAAGACAGCTGCAAAAAACGAGTTGTTCTGCGAGGGTGCGAGGCCCTACAAAAGTGAGGCCCCGGGCGGTTGCCCTGCTTGCCACCCCCTAAGGCTGCCACTGCTTGGTGGCATTTATGTCTACAATTATCTAGGATTGGTGTTGCGACATTCGCCAGTAAGAATCAGGTGTCTTCAATGCGAGGTCATATCTGTTACTCGCACGTGACCACAGATCTTCTATTAAATTTAAAAAAAATCGCTAATACACTCATACCTTGCGTCGCTCAGTTGGTAGTAGCTCTACTTTTGTGGGTCGTGGGTTCGATTCCCACTTAGGACAAGCATTTTTCTGACGAACGTAGATGTTTGTTTTGTGGCCGAGTGATAAAATGTTTGTATTTACAAAAAAAAAAAATACTATATATCAGTTATCTACGTCAAACTTATAGGAACTTAGGGTGGGACTAGATGGCGTTGTGTCCAAATATCCAGGAGTATTTTTTTTAACTTCATGCTCTCCACACAGTGTACTATGAATCGAACCGGCGACCCCTCACTTCGGCTACTACATACTAAGCTTCCGTCGATTATAAGTTTACCATCCTTAACCTTTACCGCCAAACATTATTAAATTGCCCCAACGCGAATCATATAAAAAAATCATAAATACTTAAGTGCTCGCAAAGTTAGCTATTAAAACTATATAGCTATTGAAACTATGTATATAGTATATACAATTAAGGATAATTGTCTGATTGTCTTATTTATTATCTTATTAGTCGGCGATGTTGTGTTGTCTTATAGGTAAAAGGTTAATCTACATTCGGCCAATGGCCACGAGGCCTGCCAATGCTGGATTTCAATAACATTACGGATGCCATTCTTCACTAACAAGATTACGATGGCGACATATTTTAACCCGACTGCGGACGCAAAGGGTAATGTTTATCAGCCTGTGTATGTATGTTTGTTCCTTTGTGGCGCTGTGACCAAACGCATGTGCCGATTTTAATGATTCTTTCGTCAATTAATTTGTGTTAATCTTGCAAGTGGTCAATAAAGACAGCAGTAATTGAAATTCAATATGGCGACCACCAGACGGTGATATTGTGAAAAAGAAACAAAATAAATGAAAGTCCGAACAATGTTAAGTCGGGTATCAATCGTTATCATTTTTCATTTCGAATTAGCATTTACTATCTATGAAATTAATTTTAATTTTTTCTGCTAATAAAGCTGGAATAAAGTTCTTATGTAATAGCATAATAGGTTTTACAATTGTGAAAAATAAGTTTCAAAATAGTTTTCATCCAAAGTGTTTTCAATGCAGAAGGGCTTTCTGATTATTAGCTGGTTACTGAATTACCGTTTGTATTTCCTGATCCGATAGGCGTATTTCCAACATGGTATTGCGCAATTATTTTACAACCAAAAAACCATTGGTGCACATGGATTAGAACCAGTCACCACGGATTTCAAGGAGCAGGTTTGTAAAAACAAACTATTAACTTCCAGGTGCACGAGTTGCCGCCAGAGAAGCTAAAGAACCGCGAGGTGGTCCACATCGACATCGCGAACGACCCACTGTCGCAGGCCGACTACAAGCCGGAGACCGACCCGACCAAGTTCAAGTCCAAAAAGACCGGGAGGGGCCCGCTGGTCGGACCCAACTGGAAGAACGACCTGAAGCCGGTCATGACGTGCTACAAGCTGGTCACCGCTGAGTTCAAATGGTTTGGACTACAGGTGAGTCATCTTTTTGGATAGGATATTGGATTTAGAGAGGATCACTACGTTGTCTTCTGTTGAGACACGAGACACTCAGGAACGCGTGGAGGTATCAAGTTGGAATTCATATTAAATAATCAGATCTGCAATCCCTAGGAGCTCGAAACTCACTCATTTCAATTCATTCCTCAAGAAGGAGGTTATCAGTTATCAGTTTTGTTCCTTACCGTAGAACTCCATTATTTTTGAAAACCATTTTAAAAAAGAACCCTCTGCGGCCGAGAAATAAAGAATGAAAGTACTGAAGTCGTTTTTTTATCAGTCAATTATCATTTAGAAAGAAAATCATTTATTCGTCACAAATAATCACTAAAATAAAAATAAAATAAAACAAACAATATAAAATGAAATCGATCACTGATTTAGTGTGCAACATCATTTTAAATATTTATGTCATGTGGAACTTTCTCATTGGGCTATATGTGTTTTATAAATCAATAAAATGTGTTATTTTCTTAATTTCAGAGCAAAGTTGAGAATGTTATTCACAAGTCAGAGCGGCGGCTTTTTACTATTTTCCACAGGTAAATGTTAATCTTAGTTCCTATTCTCACAAATGAAATATGAATAAATATCCACGGACATAAGCCCCAAACTAGGCATAGCCTGTACTATGGGAACCAGAATACATAATGGCATAGTTAATAGTAGCCCTGCCTTCGAAGCAAGGGGTCCCGGGTTCGATTCCCGACATTTTGTGGTGGCCATGAAGTCTGTTCTTGGGTCTTGGCTGCATGTCTTGTTTCCGTGTTTGTCCATGCCATTGCGACAGGAAATCAGTGCAGAGGTATGAGTGTATAACCGTACCAGCCTCTAATGTTCCCACTGCAGGGACACCGGTGAATGGGCTCTGATCTACCACGGGAGCCCAATCCGGATTGGTAGATATCACATGCCATTGAATTTTTGGTTCTAAGTCATGCCAGTTTCCTCACGATGTTTTCTATCACCGTTTTGAGAATGTGGTATTGCGCACATAAATTTTCCAAGTGAAAAAACTCATTGGTGCACGTGTGGGTTTGAACCAGCGACCTTCAGATTGAAAGTCGACGTCTGTGCCCCTGGGCCACCACGCTCCATATATATACAGTGTATAAACGTTTATATATTTATTATATACTTTCAGACAAGTATTCTGCTCAATGGACGATTGGTACGGCATGTCGATGGCCGACATCCGTGCCATCGAAGACCGCACTAAGGAGGAGTTAGAGCGACTCCGGCGTGAGGGCGAAGTCCGCGGCATGCGCGCGGACAACGAGTAGGCGGACACACGCCTTGTGGTGAGGGCGGCTAGGTTCAATATCCTTTGAGGCAACGCTTCCTACTTATTACCATTTTACCTTCTATAGTGTTCGAATGCGGTGCGCGCCGACCAGTGAAATAAAATACACCTTGTGGTGAGGGCGGCTAGGTTCAATATCTTTTGAGGCAAAGCTTACTTATTTTTCTTTCTAACTTCAATAGTGACTGACAAATGCGATGCTTGTATATAAAAATATACCTTATGGTGAGGGCGACTAAGTCCAATATCCTTCTAAGCAATGGTTTCTACTTATCACCATTACAATAAGTAAAAACGTACAAAAAAGAAATGGACAAATTGAAAACTTCTCTTTTGAAGATACTTAATAATATTTAGGTACATGGGGTTGATACGAGGAAATTCTATTTGCAGTCAAATATCTTCAAAAATACGATATTAAACTTAATACCTTTCTGTACTTAAAGTAATTTTTTCTTTATCAAAAAAAGTTGAAGTAGAAAGTTTTATCGACATAGGAAGTAAAAATTATCGGTATCAGTTATTAGTTTATCATTAATCAAATCGTACCATGTAGTAATAATATGTAACAGTGAAAAACTAATTGATTACTCTACAAGGTGTGTTGCTGTGAGTAACTTATTAAATTACTCACAGCTTTGCCTTTGTATAAACAATTATTCATGGACGTTTCACCCCGTCCATGAACAATTGTTTATACAAAGCGCCATCTAGCCCCGCACTATAAATTAAAATGCCGTTTTGTTGAACTACCCTCTGCGAATTAGAAGTAATATCAGTTTTAACTCCAATTCGTTATTGCGTGTTTGTGAAACATGTTGCACTGGCCACTTTAAACTGAAAAAACTGGTATAAATTTCATTTAGGAATTATAATTCCAGTGCAACAAAACGGCAACTTGATAGAACTTTGTGAAGCTTTGCCTCAAAAGATACAAAATTGTGAATCATTTTAAAATGAACTGTTTGCGGCTAAAGTGTCATTGGCCGTAAGAATTATGTTCGTGCGACGCGACAGATTACAACTAAGAGATCGCTACTGTTTACTTATAATTATAAGTAAATTATACTACCCGTCGCATCGCGCCGCCAGTGTCCTTAGACCACAACATAGATAACGTGCATTTGTTCAAAGATTGTATTTAGTAATCGCTCGGATTTCTTTGGCATGTGTTGAACCGCGCTCGGAACCACCAATCCGCTCACATGCCCTAGCCGTTATACTGAGATTACAATATGTTTCAACACTTCAAATTTACTGTACAAAATGTACATTTATTTTTCATGCAAGTTAGTTTTGGTACACAACTGCTGGCAGCAGTGTACGAGCAATTCTCGGCCCCAATTTAAGCAAAAGGCGAAGCAATACTTATTGTGATCTCAGCGAGTGAGGGCATTTACCATTAGAAAATAAAAATAGATAACTATTTAATTGAATTACAGATAAGTCGATGTAGTCAGTGGTTAACAGGTAGTTGTCTTTACCTAAACATTATATTGTAATTCGATTTCAAGGTTTTTGACTATTAATAAATAGTAACGAAGTTCGTAAAAATTTGGCGTTTCCAAGCCTCCGTTCATAATATTTCTCTATTGGGCTGGGTCATTGCACACGCTTAGGTTTGCGCAAACTGTTTGAATCACTTGTCCAGTGAATTGTCCAATCCAAGTCACTTTTAAACGATATTTTGTTTCTTAAAATGATCTTAATGCAATGAGTTGTTTGTGTTCTCAAATAACATTGATTTGATCACCATATGAATTAAATAAAGTATCTTATTAAATTTTGAGAATGTTATATTGAACTATAGTTTGTGCAAACCGAATTTTGTGCAACATAATCCCGCTGTTATGATGTTGTAATGTTTAGTTGACAGCCTGCGTAGTCTGGGCATTTTGGCTGTTGTGTATTTATATGATAAATGAACACATAATTTAAGTAATATTGCGCAATAGTATATTTACTTAGCTCTGGCACGAATGTTACTAGATGAGAAAATTAATTGGTGCAATATATTTTTATCAATGGCAAACCGGAACTTGAATAATGTAGTAATGGTAAAATTAATGTACGGGTGTTGCAAGGTGAATTAGTACTAACTTATTAGGTACTTGGTGATTTTGGGATATTTGGTGATTTTCATTTATTTATTATGTGGAATCGGGTTCAGATTGCAACACCCAAAGATATAGTGATGCATGTATATTATTAAATAATAAGTTTGTTGTTTAAAAAATCAGTATTTTTTTAATATTTGTGTGACATTCCAGATACTTGATACCAATGGTAACAATGAACATTTGATTTATTTTGAGTTGCTTCTTTTTGTTTTTCTTCTATTAGCTCTCTTTTGTATCCGACGAAATTGAAATTATTTTATAAAGTAATATCGTTCAGTACAATTATGAATTAGTTTTATGTATAGCATTCTCATTAGCTGTGTCAAATTGTTATGTACCTTTTATAACTTATTTATCGAAATCTGTGGCCGTTTGTAGTTATAAAAGTATCATACTTTTCCAAAATGTATTATTCCTTTTTTATAGTGAATTATAATAACTATACAAAGAAGATTATCCCCTTTTAAAAAGTATTCATTCTAATGTTGACTTTCGCTGATAATTAATGCTCGACACAAACAATTAATAGTCTGGTGTATCAAAAACAAATATATCGTATATTAGATGTTCCAAAATTTCAACAGATACAGAGATTACGTCCTCGTCATGTAAAATGTGCTATCAGAAGGATGCCACAGGTAAAATTAATACAAATATTGTTAGCACCATCTGGTGGCTGACACCCAATTCGGGATTGGGATCAGATACACCTTTTTCCTGCAAGATGTCAAATTAAATTTAAGAAAGTGATCAACAGTCAATCCGATTCCAATCCACCAAAAGACATCTCCATTGCACTTTAGCGCTCTTTCTGTGTGACGGGAGCCGTGGTACAAGGAAGGAAGTTCTAGCACCCGGGGACTTGCCTGACACTTGCCTGCGTCACTTCCCATTGGCCATCAAGTAGTCGTCATAAAAACATTTTAACAGTCATTTGGTCATACAATAATACTTTTTGAGCCGTCGGATTGATCAAGCGGTTGCGCAAAACAAGTGTTGAATATAATGTGTACTGCGCAGCGATTAGCTAAGGGCTTAATTCTTGATTAAATAATTATATTCTGTGGGCTCAAAAAAATTGACAGATAGAACTGTCGATGCGGAATGACGGAGGTTCGTGTCAACCACGTGACAACCTAATCTCGGAGTGCCATACCTGACTTAGTTATGTAGATATATGATTGTATTATACCATGAGGGGAACTATATTTTTTATAGTTTTTTTGCGTTGCCTTTCTAATTTTTAGACACAACTACGTAAAGGTATCTTTCTTTCCTTGTTCAGGTCCCATATTATCCAAAGCGTGTTATTATTTTATATGTATCTATTCGCTTAAGTTTGCACTTTGTTCTAAGTTTTTTTTTTATTTTTGTTGTAAATTTTACATCAAATACAGCGTGATAAAATTTTCAGTAGTTTTTTTAAGCCATAGAGGATAAATTTCGTTCGCAACCCGCTTTTAGCAACGCTTAGAGCTTGTGTGTCCATTATTTTTATATTTTTTTCCATATTAAAACAAGTACTTAATTATGTTTGACTTTGAGCACAATCTGTCCTCAACGGCCTGTTATTTTTTGTTCCTGTGAAAATCCGGTTGTTGTGATGTAATATATCAATCTCGCTTCGATGTTGTTAAAACTTTTTGTTGCGGTTACCAAATAAAATTAAGTACACACATTGAACTATGTTTTTTTTTACCTTCGAAGTGTTTCGTAGATGTGTGATTGTGAGTATTGCATGAATATTAGTTGCGCTTTAATGCGAGATTTCTATATTATACGGTCGGTTGAAGCCATCCGCACAATGCAGTATTACCATAGCAACGTTGCTATTAGTCAAAGGAACTTCAGATATCTATAAAAAAAATTGTAATGATACTAACGGATGGAATGATCTGTGTATGATACCCAATTCCAGGGTCTTACGCATTTGAAGTTTATCAACCGTAATGTAAATTTTAAGTAGTAGATTATTGTATTAAAGGGTCTTACCTGGGTCAAAGCAGTTGAGAAATACGGTGTGAATAATATTTAAGAGAATTGGTTTAATGATAATTTAGTACAATGTGGAATAGCCTAATAACTAATTATGTATATGTGAATACTAAAAGCACCAGAGTTGTATTCTATCAATGGCATGGGTGGCACCTTTATAAAACGAGTACATACAACAATATTTCGAGTCTGGAGGTTTACTTCCGTTCTCAAAACTAAAGTTTGAGGTCAATCCAATGTTCACATTAAAATTGAACCAATACCCTAACAGTCAAACCCTTAAGAGTGACTTGCACCAAGTTACTATAACGATAATAGCAAAACCGACTGGCAAATCTCCGGTTAAGCGAATGAGGGTTGCACCATTTTATCAATGGTTGAAATAAAGTCACTGATAATGTTAAGACTAACCACTCAGTTTCGGGCGGTTAAAATTATATTTCTTATCACTGGTCATCATTTGACCTTCAACTGACCGTTTCACATGGTGGTTATAGCTAAAGTTAATTTTAACCATAACAATAGTTACCTTGGTGCAACTCACTCTAAATCAACTAATAGGTAGAATAGCAACATTTTTATCTGTCAAAAAATTCATGGACCTGTTTGATAGATAACAATGATACCACGTTACTGTCTCCAGCACTCTGGTAGTAGATTAAATGGTCTGTCCTTTTGGGGAATAGCTTAGAGAGAAGACATGACAGACTACTCAAACCATAACTTACGTTGAGGTTGTTTTCAATCACGTTCCTTCCTTCAACGCAAACTTTGAAAGCTGGCCTCCGAATGGAAAATTTGCGAAGGTCCCTCGCTTATGTACAAATGCCTATTGTGACAATGGATAGTTCTATCATTCATCAGAATTACTTCACCAGTATGTTAGACGGGAAGTGTATTCCCGTCTGACATAGTTATTATCATGAGAATATGCTTTCTTAAACTGTGGATTGATCTTACAAAGCAAGGAAACACTGTTCGCGGATGTCCCAAACGGGCACCTCCCGCAGTTTCCGAGAGGCATGCAAATCTCATGTCAATTATCATTCGATATGGATTCGAATGTTTTTCCAGCGTTCAATAAACGACTTGCGATTCACTAAAACCAAGCCACATAGGCGGAAGAATTTAATAAGTGGTAGTATGACTATTGCAATAATAAATATTGCAATGGCCACACCGATCTACTTTTTCTGAGACCCTGCATCTAGTACGTTGCATCCATGCATCCATACGTTGGTCCGCTACAACTAGGGCGAAAGGAGCGGTCGCTCGCGCCTGCCGTCCAGTTCAAGAGGGCGTCTCAGTGACAGCAAAAATATACCTTGATATTGATTGCGGAGTGTAGCTATACCAGCAAACGCTTGGCAAGGTCGTTTTTGAAGAACCTTGCACGCACAAATTATATATCAAGAGCAATGAAGCGGCGCGCCATAATTGGATTTCTCTCCAACTTCTTTCTCTTAAACTTCCTAGCAACAAGCAAAGCTCCCGATCTGTGTAACTTGGATCTAACACAGCATTCTTGATTTTATTGATGAAACTGCGTCGAAAGAGCAGTTGTAGAAATCAAGGTTGCAAGTACCTATGTTGAGCGGTGAATCATAAAGAACTTGAAAAGAAGCCTCATAACTGTATGTAGATATGTATTAGGTGTCAGACATTTCGTAGACATAGCGACGGGTTTCAGACATTAAACCCAGTAGAATTTACCTGTTCAAATATCTACATAATTATAATATGTATAAAATAGAACAAAATTTGTCAATTTTTCAATGTTTAGCTATAATACATATTTAATGTTTTAAAAGGTTCTCCTGTTTGAAAGTATGGATAACATTGTAATTTGTTGTAAATTATTCTATTAATATTTTGATGCCAACACGAATAAATTAATTAAATCATATTGGGATTTCTTTAAAATTACCCACCCAAGTTTTGATTTATGTATGCTGTTTGACTAGATGTAAGGCTTCTTTTATAAATTACTGATAAAAGCACTTATTAGTGAGAAGAAAAGCGCTAACTTAGTCATAATTAGTCACATCTTGTTTCCTAATTACCCGACGTTTCTGCCGAGTTGGTATACGTATTAGTTATGTTTTAAATATGTCATGAGTCCACGGCCGCTAATAAACTGGCCCCAGTTCATTAACTGGCATGGACTTATTAATTTGTGCTACAGAGAAAATTATAGGTAATTACAGGCAACTTTTACTACTTCGGACATGCAAACAAACCTTCAATATTTATATCTAAAAGGTTCAATTCGGTTTCAATAAAACGTTATTTAAGTTGGTCGTTTATTGCAGTGTAGTCTCATTCATTTCATAAATTAGCTGCTTAACTAAACATACGTAACAATCTAAACATTCAAAAATAAATTACACATTTCATTTAGATTTTTGTAGAAAATAAACGGTTGAATCGTGTGCAAGAAGTGCTTAATTGTAATTTCGATAAAATTCTGATTTATACCAGCATAATTTAAAGTAAATCTTACAGTAACCGACTAGCTTATAATCACCGGCTATAAAAAAAATTCAGTACATAACTAACATAGACACCTAATATAATACAATATCTAAGTATTAATCTTCATTTGTATATCTTTGTAAGATTGTCTCTTAGAAACTATGCAAATCAGATGGGGAAACTGAAACAGCCGTCAAAAATCTTTGTTTTTCTTTAAAATCTTAAGTTATTTAAAATTCAAATCTTATAAAAAAATTATGAAGACATCATTTTTCACAAGGGCGGCGTTAGATATTGCGAGGCTCCGGGCGTTATATCTTTGTGAGGCACTTGGCGTATGAGGGATTTAGGTGAGTTGGAAGTGTACAGGGCTACTGGTAATCAATCAGTCGGCATCCTCTTAAAGACAACTGCAGTACATCAAGACAAAAAGCAGGTTGTTCTGCGAGGTGCGAGCCCCTACAAAAGCAAGGACCCGGGCGGTTGCCCTACTTGCCACCCCCTAAAGCCGCCCCTGATTTTTTACTAATGGTCTTTATGCCGTGACATAAAATATTTTTGCGGTCGAACTAGAGATATTTAATCTAAATAAACTATTGAAAACTCATAAAAAATATGATTGTACACAAACGTATCACATGATTTAAAGTATAAACTAAGATTAGTTCTTAGATTAGAGATTTCAAAATAGCTAGACGGCATGGCATCAAAATCGCGTTGTAGAACAAGAAATACTCAGTTCTTTTGACGCACAAAATCGAGTCTAATTAATAAATGACAGTTTCAAATATCACATATGTTCATTATGTAAGTTGTTGAGTATTACATGAAGCGTTTGCGCACACGATTGAAAAGACAGAGAATATGCCTAATTAACCGCACATTAAAAGGGTACTAGCAATACGGAATGGCTAAAGCAACAACACAAAATTGGAATGTTGTTTTAAAGGCTTTTATCAACTAAACGGAGGCTCGGAACTGAAATCACTGCTCTGATATTACCAAAACGTTCAAGTCTAAAATACTCTACTATAGTCTGTTCCAAATCCCTAGAGAAATCCGTGCATTGATCTTGCCATCACGATCCTGCTTAGTATGCGTAAAGCGCTCATGGCGAACCCTCGTTAGGTTATATTTACCGATCATCTAAGTTCAGCAACCCTCCGCGCGGTGGGTAGATGAATGGACGACTATTTAGTGGATTGCACAGAGCACGAAATATTCGTCTTAGCACGGAAGTGCCGTGCTATAACGGGCCCGTTAAGATGTCAGTCTTGGAGTTACTAGTCGATAAGCCAAGGCCTTCGGGTGGCTAAAAACTGCAACAACAGAGTTGGAAACACGAACGAAGATGTCGACCGTAACAATTAACATAGACGTATGTAAAAAAAAAACAATCTTTCCCCGCAGCTATCGTCGCAATGTCTATGCGACAATATTAATCGTGCGCACTGAACACATACTACTTTTTCCACTTAGAAAAACAAAGATGTCGATTTTAGGAATTTAATAATTTGTGGGGGCATTTATAATCTTATTCTAAGACCTTCAATGCAATGAAATAAATATCGCAAAAATGTAGATCCGATAATGTTAATTGCAACGATCGATGTGTGCGCTATAGGCAGTTTCATACAAAGTTTAAAGCGACGCCTATCCCTTCCTAAGCTATGTCTGCAACATCCTTAATCAGCCTGTCCTGTCTTCCGCTTAAAATCTAATCATCAACTTCTAGTTCCAACTCTATGTCTGCCAAGCTGATTCGTCTCAGCGTGTTGATGATCATGTACCTAGAGAACATGACGTATAGATACCTAAACCAGACCATCTGCGATTTGTGGCGTTTCATCGCGCGCACCACTCGCCGACTCTCCGTCCATCGGAGGAAGTATCTGTCAAGGATAATTGACTGATTTAAAAATGGAATAAACAGACTTCGAAGCTAATTAGCCAAAGCTTAATTGCCTTGGCTTTTATGAAATGACTTATTTTAATGGAGGAAAGTTATCGCGGGTTCATTAACTCGTTAAAATAAAGTAAAACATATTTTTTAAGCATTTTTTGACATAATTAAGCCAGCCAGCAAGCCAGTAAAGTTGACGTTTTGGCGGTGAAAAATATGCTGCGATACGATCTTGCATCCTGTGTCGCAGTGCGCTACAGTCAAGGCAGAAAGACGCAAAAAATATGCTAGACTACGCTTCGCCAATAAAAAAAAAAAACATTAACTACTAATAGTTAGCCACACACAAAGGAAAAGTTTTGAAAGCATTGCGAAAATCTGCCAACGGGAATTGAACCCGCAGCCTGAGATAATACAATACGATAGGCGGCGCATGGCCAAGCAAAGCCAGGGTAGCGGATTTAAGTCCCATCCATGCCAAATGTTTAGACTACATTTGAATAAAATTCATTTCATTTCATTAATTTGTAAAAATGAAACTCACCTTTTGGAAGACAGTACAAAACTAAGAGGAAGATCAAAGAATCCCAAATATTTTCTTAAAATATTTACAGAGTCTAATGTGTATACTGAACACCCTGAAACATAAAAATTCAAAGCTTAATTTTGAATACTGTGTCGTTTTGTGGAAAGAAATAGTACCTCAATATTTTTCTCATAATGCAAAAAGATTTATGATAGTACTATTATATATTGTACTGTAGCTTCAAATTAAGCATTGCATAAACTATAGGCACGACTGGAATTCTTATATAGTCCTTTTTTAGTATAAAACATACATTTATAATAATAACTAATAATATAAAGACAGAACTATGTTCTTTGCACAAAAGATTGTCCTGGATGGGAATCGAACCCATAAATCACAGAAGGCTACAAAACACAACTACTAAAAACTGAGAGGTGAGGTCAGTCATCTCTGTAATTTATATATGAAACTTCATAGAAATATAACATTTAAAATTCATACTTCTTATAAAGTTCATAAGAATTTCATATATACTCACTTTTAGGCATCATTTTCTCAACAAAAATATAAGCGACAGCATAAAATACCGCAGAATGGTTGGCATGTGATGACACACCTCCTCTGTCAAATGTAAGCAGAGCATCAATGTCTAGGGCTTCCAACTGATGCTGGATGAGCTTGGCTATAACAGAGACTGGCCAATGGACTTTTGGGTTGTCTGGCAATCTTGTATCATTGATTAAAATAATGTTTTGTTTGCAAATGCCAAGCTCTGTACAGGCATCCCATAACTCTTTCCTTCTTATATGACCCTTGCCTTCATGGTTTCCTGGAAATTTATTGATATTTTAAAACTAGTATCTATTTAAACATTCAGGAATATTTCACATAGCACCATTTAGCTGCAAACTAAGTTTTTACTATGGGGACTAGATAAATAATAAATAAATAAATAATTTCAATTTGGCATTAATTTATATGGCACAACATATGTACATGTATAATAAGATAAGCCATATATAAATGATTCATATTTTTAATATTATAGTATAGTCTGTAGATGCATATGCACCTGCTGAAAGAATTCCTGGCAGTGCCCATGGACAACAATGTTTAAATATGAATGAGTAGCACAATACAATGTGGGTGTTTGGGTCTACATTAGTATAGAGTGAGTGAAGCTAAAGAGATATGTCTGATTGTAGAAAGTGGAAATCTATGGTGTCTATCTACCCATTTAACATGGTTCTACCTATTTAATATGGTAGGACCTAATTTGTATTGCTGGTGTTATGGTGGTGGGCGAAACCATTTATGATGAGGTTTGTTTGGTCCCTTTATCACACAAAGTTTTATATAGAAACTCACCGTTGGACAGACATAGTAAGTAGACGTCAGCACCTTGCTCACATAAACGGAAGATTGTGGGTCCGAAGAACATGCATTCATCGTCCGGGTGGGCCACAACTAATAACACTCTCTTAGCACCCAACGCCCCGCGAGTCCGTGTCTGTAGCCGCCTAGCATATCGACGATACACCATACAACACACCAGCAAGTACCCAACGAACCATAGGGTGATATACAAGGCGAAATTCCTAAAATACACTAAAACTTCGGCCAACACTTTCACATAAAATTTGTAGACTACTGCCAAGTTATCATATGGCGAGTCATTTACTAACATTTCTGACTGGAATAGGAGGTAAAACTTTGGAAATAATATAATTATATCATCCGTTATTTAGGCAAGCAAAAATAATTTTTCATACTGCTATTAAATAGTTAAATTTGATTAAATTAAATTGTACGTGTACATTCGAATCGAATAGCAGTCCTTCCTTCAAATTATTCACAATTTTCTTGTAAATATAACTTGACGTGACATAACATGACAGTGACAGTGATAGCGCATAAATAAAAATATATATATTTTTATACAATCAGAAGCCCAAAATTGAAAATAAGAATACCATCAGTTCAACACCCATAGCGGGTAACAAAGATTTTAAACATAAAAAAAACTAAAAGATATCTATATCATGAATAACCAACATAAAACAGATCTATTCGGTTGGTCGGTTGTGGCATTAAATATTTTCTTTAAATTTTCCATGCGTCGGAGGACACGTTAGGATGTCGGATGCCGATTCAAGTTACTCGGACCCGAATAACTCAACGTTTTAGATGTCAATGTCAGTTGAGTCAAATAAAAGACATGAATAGTCAGTGAGTGGTTCGTCATTGTTTTTGCGTTGAATGAAAGCCTGAAAATTCAATTGATTTGTTCAACTTGGAGCAAGTTTGTGAAACAAACAGAAATATGATTCAACCGGACTACCCATCAGCCATGGGTTTGTTGGCACACTTGAACTCTGATGAGCTGAAAGAGTTACTCAATGACGACTCCAAATTCGATGAGACTGTTCTAAAGGACGTGAAGCAGGTAATTTGTCAGCTTATAATTTCAATGCATACAACAATGTTACATTGTAATTGGTTTAATAAGTACCATATAATGTTATTGCATTGATTGAGGGGTCATCCTCTTATTGCACCAAGGTAGAGGATTTATCAATGACTCATTGTTTTAATGAATAGTAGACGAAACACTTGATATTATTGTTTGTATCAGTTGCCTATTAGCACAAGTTTGCCAAATCTATATACCTAAGGTTTGATTAATATTATTTATCAAACGCAATTGTTACCATGCCTATCAATGTATTTATTGTAGTTTTTCCTTGTATCAGTGAGGTATTTGTGTTTTTTTTTGTTGTGTATTTACAGGGTTTTATAGTGTGATTACTCAACTGTTTTTCCTAATGTTTTGAAACATGTTCAAATGTTCTCTCAGTTGCAAAAGTAACACTACTATTACTATCCTTATATATATTAAGAAGAAATACTACTACCTTAAATATGTTATGTGGATAACAGTGCTGGTTATAGATGAATTATAACTTTTAACTTGATTCCTGAATCTTATTTGCTTTATGTATAACAATTTGTTACCCCTAAGCAATATACCCTTTAGATTTATGTTATTTGCTTGGGTTTCTTGTCATAATAATTTAATTAAAAATTTTAGGTCAAGGATTGGGAAACAGAGAGGGAAATGATTATAGCCAGTAATAGATCTCTTGCAGAGTTCAATTTGACCAAAGAGCCAGAACTGGAGGATCTCAAAACACAGGTTCAACAAAAATCTGAGCTTGGTGAACAGTTATGTACCCGTATACAGGAATTATTGGATGAGTATAGTGAGTTATATTAACAATTACAGTTTGCATGAGTTGGCACTACTGATAAAAGTATATGTGTTGTTCACTATTTTGTGTATGTAGAGCCTCTTATTTAGTTGTTCTATGGAGGTTGGGACCTTCCGAGCCTCTTTCAACATACTCTTTTTAGAAGACAACATTTAAAGCATGATTTAAAATGAAAGCTAAAATTAATATAAAATATTTATATAATTTTCAGAAACAAAATCAGCTGGAATATCTCCGGATACAACACATGCATTACTCCAAACATCAGCAGCGGAAGCAGAGGAAGAGTCAGAACAGATCTCACAAGATTTTCTGTCAGGGAAGATTGGAGTAGACAAATTTCTGGAGGATTTTGAACCTATACGCAAAAAGATGCACATAAGGAAATACAAGGCTGACAAAATGACTGAGCTACTGAGAACTGGCAACCAAAGCTCATATGGCAATGGATTTGCCAAACCATATTTGCCATACCCAAGTTATGGGCCTCCTCAAGGGGGGGTACCATATCCTGTCGGTCCACTGAACATGCCCATGCCAGGAATGTATGGTAACCACTTTTAGTTTTAATTTATGCCATGTGTTCATAGTCTTCTAAGGGTCAATAAATGAGTTGATGTGTCTTAAGTTTTATAGAGAATCTATTTAGGTGATATTTTAAGTATGCATATTATATTAGTCACCATTATTTAATTCTCTAAATGTTACTTCAACTTGATTCAAGGAATTCAATGTTTTGTCAATTCATTCTTGTTTTTAAGTGTTAATTACTAAGTATCTTAAAAGTCTTGTATTATTTAATTGATAAAAGTATAGACAAAATTAAAAAAAAAAATAGTATCACTGGCTGGTTACATTCTTCAAGTAAGCTTCTTTTTTACTTGGAAATATCCATTAGAGACAACATCGCATAAGTTTGAATGAGGAAAAGATTGAAATTTCTAAAAAACGTTACTATTTAGCTAGGGCCCCAGATTTCGCAGAATGCAGCCTCTTTGTGCGGTTTATTAGAAAAATCCGTCGCCACCCGCCCAACAGCGCGGATTTTAGTTGCTTGCATTCTTTGAAAGGTACCCAGCATTATTGCCATGTAATTATAAATATAACAGTATATCAGATATACCAATTGTATTTTTCGGCATAAAATGAGCTGGTAGTGGAACCATTTTCTATTTTATGAAATAAAAGCTTGATATACTATCCATTTGATTGTGGTGCTTAGTAGTTAAAGATTGTGATTAGAATCTATGGTGAAATGTTTTAAATATGAGAAAGAATAGACGTAAAACACATAGGTAATTAATTATTGTATTAAAAATAGTTCCATATAAGTTATTATTTTAGTTGTATCATAAAACAAACACTAATTTCATGTAAAGAAATATGCTCGATTGTAATCTTTATTAAAATATCACATTTGTCTACATCTATTGTAATAATTATGATTTATGTACAATATATACATGTATGAAATAAAATATGAAGCAAAATATTCTTTGAAATAATTTACAGGTGACCTCTAAACTAGTAAAACAATTTTTCTAAATTCTTCTAATTATTCAAAAAGCTATTTGGTGCCAGTATCTTGCTTATCACTTTTGCTTTTTGTTCTATCTCGGTCGTAGTCTGTATTCCCATTCATAGCCAGTATAGAAAGTAAAGCAGTGAGGCACACCACGGTGAGCAATATGGTCTCTTGCTTTGAGGCTGACTCTGAGTCTTTCTCTTTTGCACGACGATGTCGCATCAACTCCTTCTCATACTGCTTTTTTTCAAATAAGGTGCCGTAGTGATTCCTTGACCTAAAAATACAATTTTCAATAAACATGAAAATAAAATAAAAAATAACCACCCATTGTGATTGTCACCGAACTGAACATGGCCCTGGGTGAAAGGTCGTGATATAGAACTAGTAACTAAAAAGTTTTTTTAATAATAATTCTGAGACAGGATCATAAAATAAAAACATACCAATCATCAAAGTTGTATATAGGTGCTTTTCCATCCATAGTCGGCATTACTGATCGCCGTGTGCGGGACTTGTAGAACTTGAGCATAGGGTCTGTGGGTTCAGGTTCTGGCTGGTAGGCTGTGTGACCATGGATATCTCTCTTCAATATTAAACCTGGAATAATAACACAACATGCATATATAGTAGAAGAGACTGATTTAAAAATGGATTAAACTGATTTCAGTACTATCATTCCCTTGGGACTGGAAAAATTTATGATCTTAAGATTTCTTGGTCTCATAACAAGAATCAGAAAGGTGCTGGTCATAACCTCCCTTAATTACCGTACACATACCAGGCGAGTATGCCATTGTAGTTTTTTTGTGGCTAGTACAAAGTTCTCCTGAGTTAAAAAGGCAAGGGAAAAGACAATAAATGTTTACACACTCATACCTCTGCACTAGGATTCCCTGTGTCGCAGATGGCATGGACAAACACAGAAACACAAGACAAACACCCAAGACCCGAGAACAAACTTCATGCTCACCACACAAAGTATGCCCCGGCCGGGAATCGAACCCGGGACCCCTCGCTTCGAAGGCAGGGCTACTACCATCTAAGCCACGGAGCCGTCTACATAGTTTAGTAGCACTGCCTTTAAAGCGAGGGGTCTCGGGTTCTATTCAAGGCCAGGGCAGACTTGGTGTGATGAGAGGGTGTTTGTCTTATGTATCTGGTTGTCCATGCCCCCTGTAGCACAGGGTATACTGGAGCAGTTTTTTTTAGAACCACTGACTTCTTTTCTGAGATAATATATCTTAAGTTTGTACTGAATACCTTTGTCATACATTTTTTTTGTTTTTACATTCCCTAGCACCTCATATGCTTCTGTAATAAGTCTGAATTTCTTAGCAGATTCTTCATCCTGAAACGGATAAATCAAAAATATTATTATATTTTGGTAAAATAAAATAAATGTCTTATTATAATAAAACCAACACTTTCACTGATAGCAAGCATTTTTTTTTACATATACAATATTTTATTTTTTATATTTCAAACATTTAAATATGATGATTAAATATAAGTTAAAATTTAGCTGATTCCTTAATGTGAGGTGAAGTGTGATTTGCTTTTTTCTTTTATTATTATTATAACAAAATACATTACATCATAATTTAAATTTAATAATATAATTATATTATTACAATAATATATCTAATAGTACAAAGCAATTTTAATTTCATCTATTTTGCTACAAATATGTTTCCAAAAATGTGTTTAGGACAGATGCCAAGGCTTCTCTTATGTTATGGACTTAGGTAAGGAAAGGAATATTCTTTAAATGTAGTTTCCACTATGACTCTCAGTACATAATTTCAATAAATAAGCTTATACTAGTATATAAAAATTAGTAATGAGTAATCAAAATTATGGTATATAATGTTGCTGAACATGCACAACAGCTGTTTCTGGTATTGTGGATATGTTCATTGTTGACATATTTATATAACTACAAGGCCAAGGTAGGGAGGTTATGTTCCCATTTTCAGCCATTGCTTGAGACCTGAAACTTTCTCTCATACTTACACACATCCCGGTTATTAATAGAATATAATAGACAGACACTCACGCTAGATTTGTCTGGATGATAGACTTTCGATAGCTCGTAATAGGCTGCTTTGATATCACTTTGTGTTGCCTTCGGCGTGATGCCTAATACATCGTAATGGCTAGCGCTCAGTCTAGATGAGGTACTTATAAACCGTGCCACTCCTACCAACCTAGATCTTGGGATGAACATCTGAAAATGAAGCAGAACCTCAACAAAATAAAAATACGTTACTTACTTTGCCCGCTGATAGTTTTTCTATTTTATTTACTTACATCACATGTAGCCACTACAGGCTTTTTACACGTCAAGTATTAAACATTTACGAACAATATCGAAAGCTAATATATTTTTATAACAAAACATTTATAATTCAATCATTTTTGAGTCTTTTGATTGAAGTGGCTAGTGACATTTGTTCTGGTTCTGATCTGACTTCAATACATTCACAGACTAATTAGATATATGACCTATGCTACGTTCATTGATTTTATATCGTTAACGTTGATATAAAATCAATGAACGCAAAAAATCATAAAAAAGTAATTTCATATGGATGACATATCATCAAGATCGTCATCTTACTGAAATTAAAAGAAAAAGTCATTATAGTGACCACTTGTAAGCTGCATATACTTTTGTTTGAATTTTGACAAAATTCTGCCAAAATTTTAAATAAGTATACCATAAATAAATCCGGTATTCATTCATGTTTCACTGAATTTATTGGTATAGGAGACCATTTTAAACAAACTCAAGGAGTGTCCTTCGTGGGAATCTGAGCGACGAATTATTGTCAACCGGATCACGCAAGATCCTTTCTTCCAAGCATTGTTACGGCTATGCTGGAAGATGAGAGAGTGTGCAGGATTTTGGTCTTTTTCTGTGAGACCGTTTTGCTCGAGAAAGAGACCGCTGAACGGGATCGCAAAAGGTCCGATCCCGCTCGGAGACGGCAGGTTTGCTCACCGAGTTCAACCCGGATCGCAACCTCCATAGGATTAAGAGTAGCCGGAGTGCTGCCTTTCTAATGTGGCGTACACGGTATGCGGAGTCTGGGGAAGGCTCTTGTCGAGGTTTCATGGCATTGTTTGAGAGGGTTTCTGGTGAAGTTTTGAATGTGCATATATCGGCCACCGGAGAGGTGTAGTTAGGGGAATCGGTAGATGTGCTGCAGAATAAAAAAAGGAAACCTTTTTTTGATTCACTGACTCTCGGAAACTCAAATAACATTTAAATGATCAATTTTTTATCTATAGAACGGTAAGTTCAATTTTCAAACATCTTTTAAAATTCGTTTAGAACGTAATTTCTCGATTTTCGTAAAATTATCTACTAATATATTTATATATTTGAATAGCCGCCAAAAGCCTTCATTACGACCTGGACCTTAGTTGACTTTTCGTATTTTTTAGGTGATTAACGCCCTTTTTCTTCTTCTTTATGTGAATAACGTTCATCGCAGGACTCTCATATGGAATCGCAAACATACGTCAAATGTCAAGCAGATGACAGTGTCAATGTCAAACTAACGTCCCTAAATTGGTGATTCACATTGAAATTTATATTTTCCTTCACTTCTTAAAAATTAACTTTTATTTCATTTTCATTTCTAAAACGTAGTTGACTCTCGTAAGTACTTATTATAACTATTAATCTATCTATATTACGCTGTTTCTCCCACCAGATGTTTATATGTAAATACAACTCCTTATAAGGTAAACTTGTGACAACGCCTGCCTGGCCCAGATAATTTCGAACTAACGTAGCTCAGCCGTTTTGGCAGTGAGTCACATTCTCGTTAGCTGACGCCAGTGACGATAAGTTGAAAGACATCGGCTGTTCATTATATTTTTATTTTTAAATTTAGTTTACTTCTGGAGTGTGTGGGACATAGTATAAAATCCTCCTCTCACGTAAATCCAAAGTACTTCGGTCTAAATCTTGGTGCAGGTGTTGTCTCAATAAGGTAAAAAAGCCAAGGTTGGCTGATTATTCTATTATGTATATATTGGTTGACAACTGGTGATATTAGCTTGAAAAGCAGTTATGTATTATATTTCAACATTATATTACTCAAAGATGGAGTAATATAAAGTTAAAAGGAAGAGGTCAAGGAAAGATGGATGGAATTTGTAAAGGATGGAAAAATTGCACTTATTGGAATTATAAATTACTTATTTCAGATAAGGGAATATTTATGAGGATAAATACTGAAAGATTGCTCGAAAAACAATATCTATATATGATTGTGACTCATGACATCTCATGTAACTTTACATTCTATCATTTGTATATTATTTCACAAAGGCGACAACCACAATGGGCCACTTCTACCCATTCTTCAGCTTATTAACTTCAACTTATGGGATCATAATTTAGACTAGCGCTGAGCCTATCACACTTTTTCAAATCTTTTAAAAAATATATTTTTACTTAGATTACCACCATGTCTTCCCGTAAAACTGCTGGCCGCCGCGGCACCAACAAGAAAAGGGCCCAGCGCGCCACTTCCAATGTGTTTGCAATGTTCGACCAGGCGCAGATTGCAGAGTTCAAAGAGGCTTTCAACATGATTGATCAGAACAGAGATGGTTTTGTTGACAAAGATGACCTTCATGATATGTTGGCTTCTCTTGGTAAGTATTTTATTATAACTCCTTGTTTGTACATGCATACATGCTTGCTAACTCACAAGGATGACAATGGCCAACACTATCTGCTGCCTGCCTGCCTGATAGAGCAAATTTTTAAGAAACATGAAATTTTGCGAACACAAGTGGCAAAAAGCCAAATATTTTTTTGGTTTTATTTAACATTTCCTTTCATTAACTAATTAATTAATAAACAATTAGCTTGCATATATAATTTTCTTGTAAGTATAGAACATAATATCTATGTAACATTTTATAGGCAAGAACCCAACTGAGGAGTATCTGGAGGCCATGATGAACGAAGCCCCTGGCCCCATCAATTTCACCATGTTTCTGACGCTGTTTGGTGAGCGCCTGCAGGGCACTGACCCTGAGGATGTCATCAAAAATGCTTTTGGGTAAGCATAAATTTTTCATCCCTCACTGAAAAAGGGATGAAAGGTCTCATGAGCCTGTAATTCCACTGACACCCTTCTACTGGAATACTTTATGTTATTCCATATTACCCTTGCCTGCATATTACCATGTGGCAGAACTATTCCAAACACACTTAGTAAAGTGTTAAGGAAAGTACTTTAAGAGCTTTGAGTTTCTCTTTTCTCATCACCTGTTTAGGGACTGTATGGCATCATCAACATGGATCCCAAATAATTTTGAATTCTGATTTTTCATTTTATTGACACATACAGGAATTCTCTTTCGCTGCTAATTGAGTGTGAGTGACTTTCGGAGTGAAACACTTAGTCATTAAATTCACTTTCAGATGTTTCGACGAAGAGAACAACGGCGTCATCAACGAGGAGCGTCTCCGTGAGCTACTCACCACGATGGGTGACCGCTTCACCGACGACGATGTGGACGAGATGCTGCGCGAGGCGCCCATCCGCGACGGACTGTTCGACTACGTGGAGTTCACGCGTATACTCAAGCACGGCGCCAAGGACAAGGATGAGCAGTAAGACACACGGACACGGTTAATGGCGGCCATGGTCAACCTGACACCAGGGTATTACAATTCTCCTGTACCCTGATTGTTGTTGATTCTGTTGGTATCAAACTAAACTAAAATATACCGACTGCTCTAAAATAATTGCTAAAAACTCTCCATATGAAATAGAACGAGATTTGCCGTTTAGTTTTAGTACCCTGATTGCTGTTGATAGCAAACTAAACTAAAATAGGCTTTACAGCTCTAAAACGATTGCTTAATTATGAAATAGGACGAGACAGATGACGTATAATTTTAGTTTAGTCTGACACTTACAAAATCAGTATTGGCGCCATTTTTATTTTTTATTTTCACTGCTTTGTAAGTTGAGTTTAATTGGATGATTTAGGTTTACGAGATATATGATTGCAAGGGTTCTCTTGACTAATTAAATCTGAAGTTTCATAACCTTTCAATTAAATTAATAAGGTTGATTTTCTGATAATTAAATGTTTACAGAACAGGCCAGATGCAATTAGCCTGCCATTTTATTTATAAATGGAGGATACATGCCATAATATTTAGAATACATAATTATGTATATTCTGCGTGTTAAGAAATTAAGAATTTTCCATTTCCCTGAAGCATTTGTTATGACATCATAATACACATTTTGTGTGAAAATCTTTGTTGAAGACAAACTTTATATTGTCGAATTGGTTTAAGATAAAGGATAATTGTAGGTATTAAGTTATATTGGAATTTAAAATAATCGCGTAAGATGTGTGGGTGCTAACCTTTTTGCATTTGAATCGGATAATAATGTGCATTTTCAAAATATTCCATTGTAATTGGGTGTATTCCGTGGGTTTGATTTTAATTGATTTCGATAATGACCTTGGTATTACTGATAATTAAAATGATTAAAAATTGTTTATAATCCATTCCTAGTTTCGTAATGCGGCCGACTTTTGAAATTTGCTTTTTGAAAATTCGTTAGCTTTTTTTTACCTATAAACCGTCATGGTCTAAATATAAGACTCAAATTGGAGCTCACAAAGCCGCTGTGTTGAAAAATAATAAATAAGACAGTGGGACAAATATCAACAAAAGTATATCAATTGTTGCTCGAATGGGTGTTTGTCTGTGTTTCTGCGTTCGCCCATGCCATCTGCGACACGGAATTCTAGTGGTGAATATTATAATTTTATATAAAAAAAGAAAAGAACAATATTTTCCTAGCTCTGATTGGTTAAGCTTATTTTTATATGGTTGGCGGTGGTAGCGAGTTTATAGAAAACATGTTTGGCGGTCAAAAATTCTAAAAGATAATACTTAGTAGCACTTGCATTGTACGTTCACATAGTGGTTGAAAACTAATAAGGTGAACGTGCATTTGTAAGCGACGAAGGAATCTATTAAGGCAACAATTAATTGCTTTTGGTTATTACACCTCTACCAAACCAATTCTAGTGAAACTTATCATTACCATCCCAACTGTCTTAAAAAAATTGTAGACTATAAAACAAGGCAACAATTAATTGCTTTGGTCATTACACCTCTACCAAACCAATTCTAGTGAAACTAAGCATTACCATCCCAACTGTCTTAAAAAAATTGTAGACTATTTTTTTTTAAATTAAGAATTCTGAAATATTCCAAAATATAGGTATACATACAGTGTAATTTAAAATCTAAAAATACATTAATATTTCCAAAGGCAAATGGCAATTGGCAAAGTATTATTCTACCATTCCTTCCGAATCTGTTTCAAAATGAAGTATTTTTAAGTATAACCAATATCATTGTTTTAAATTATGAATTTTAGCTTAGAATTAAAAAGTAGTGTTAGTATTGTGTGTATCTTGTAATCATGTATGTATTTTTCATTTATGTACTTACTAAATTTTATAATCTCAATATATCAAGACTTTTATTTTAGTTAGTTACCTAATTAATATTAAAAACTAGCTACGCCCCGCGGTGTTATCCGCGGTTTTCCGGGAATTTTCTGCGCAACTTTCTTAATTTTTTCTTTCGTAAGAACCTTCTGACAATACCAAACAACAAAAAAAAATTAGCAATATTAGTCCAGCCGTTCACGTGTGATGCCGTGACCAAGAGGGATTCATTATCGATTAACGTTAAACCCAAAAGAGTTTAACGTTAATCGGTAAGATTAAGATTTGAAATAAACTCATTTTTATTACTAAACTTTCCCGGAATAATATTCATAAAGGTTTCTGCGTGTTCTTCAAAAGAGGATCGGATGGGAACGCTTACTTGTAATAACAACGTGATTTGGTATGTATAGTCCGTATATTTAAAACTGACGATACTAAGACTTTAAGAATTCAACTGAAATAAAAAGGTTTGATTTCGATAAACATAATGTGATCAGTCGCAAACGCTTGGCTTTCCTTCGTTGATGAGAATGGCCCATTCTAAAACGTTGTAAAGCCTCATGTGGGGGTTTTCGCTTTTAACTGAAAACAAAAACAGAATTAGTTTCGAAGCGATGACTGTGGTAGACTTATGATTGAATGTTAGCTCGGTCGCAGGTTCGATTTTTTTAAAATGTTTTATTTGTTGGGGCGAGCAGACGGTCTAACTGATGTTAAGTGGTTACCACCGCCTAATAAATAATAAACAGCAATACGACTCAGGCTTTCCCCTACTAAATTATTTATCAGCAGATCAAACGTAGATAGTTCGGTGTACAACGGGCGAAGAAAAAAGTCATATGACACAGTTTTTCTAGTTATTTTGATTTAACTATCAAACTATGGAACCGATTTTATTAAATGGTGGTCCCATTCAATAAAATCGGTATAATATAATCGGTAAAATAATAAATTTTGTGGTATTCAGTTGCTCGCGTCCGTAGGTGTGCTTTGTTTCCCTGGGTGGTGCTAAAGGAGCAACCAAAACAAGCAGTAGAACTTATGCCAAGTTCGTCCAGAGAGGTCCTGCCACCACACCTGGAATCAGCCGCCAAGCAGTAGTGCTCGCATTACTGTGTTCCGGTGGAAGGGTGTGGGTGTCGGTATAATCACATGCGCATAAGACGTATTATCCCTGTCTCGGGTGATGGACACAGCAGGATGAATTACTGTCATGGGCGGGGGTCGACAATTACTACCGTCCGTAACTTAATCAAATTTAAAAAAAGCATTTTCTTTAAAATAAAGACAGAATTTCCAAACCGGTTGATAAATGACGGAGAACTGAAATGTAGGTGAATTAATAACCTACTCTGAGAGTCGGTTGAAAAATATGATTGTGAATTAACTGATCTAGTATTCTTTCCGTTACTTACCTTGTACCCTGACATACTGTTTAGTTGGGACATCAGCAATCTTCCTTGTCGGCCTTCCTAGTTGGAAGTGAGTTGTGGATGGTATTCCTTTATGTAACTCCTAAAACAAGAGCATAACCTGTTTCAGATATTCTTTGTGTTCAAAATCTCTCTAATATTACAAATTCGAAAGTTTGGATGGATGTTACTCAATCACGCCAGAACAGCTGAACGGATCTGGATGAAATTTGGCACGGAGATAGATATTGTCTGGAATAGTACATAGGCTAGCATTTTTTATTCCGAAAAAACGTACGTAGGATGCCCAACAGCGAATAATTATATTACGCGTATCTTTCAAATAAATAATTGTTTTAACCAGCGTCCTTCGGGTTGAAAGACGGCGTTTATGGGACTCTGCCTATTACAAATTATGGGCATACCATGTCCGTAATAAGAAAGTGTCAGGCAAAAAAAAAAACATTTTATTGCATAATACGATACAACATCCACTAGACCGTTCCGTAACCGGCCAACACCGTAGCGTGCCGTGCCCGGATCGTCAACAGTGTGCCACCGAGAATATTTTGCCGGTGCTGACACGCAGCGACGTTACGAAACCGATGCGCGCAGGCAAAATGAATGCGGTGCTGCTCGTTATGAAAGAGGCACTATACAGGCATAGAACGCTATTTATCCGTTGCAGGGGGCATAGTAGACCGTATCCTGTTTCTTTCCATGCCTGGTAAGGTCATAGCACGGTCATGGTCTGGCAGGGTGTAGTGGGCCTTTAACCAAAATACCTGATTCCAAATATTCTTCCTAATAATTTTTGGTTCCTGGCGGTCGGACCTAGCGGCCTTGGGGTTGTAGTCTGGGGGGTGGTAGAGCATATCATATGGGGATAGAGGCGCTTGCGTTGGTTGCCACTTAGTATTGAAGTAGGTCCCTTTGGAGACCGGTATCACCATTTGAGTTATTTCGCGGTCGGGAATGGATTTGGCCATTGCAATAGCGCGCTAATAATTTGAATTACCTAAAGCATAACATTAGAATTTACAGGATAGAATTTGAAGGTATCAAATGACATTTGAAATTTTTACCGGTTCCGACGACGAAACTTGATTATTACATAATAATGATCTTGGCCAAAGACTACTATATTTTGGCTAACTCGGACTATTACTACTTTTTTGGGTGTTACAGCTTTTGTCTCTTACTTTCACTCAAACATGGAAAGAGACAGAAATATTTTTTGACTTTTTGCAGCCAGCTTCAGAGTAGCCAGATACATCGATCCTTATCGGCCAAGCTCACGCCGAACCACTGCCCTCTATAATCTGTGATAGGGCTGTAATTTAGTCTTGGTCCATAATTGATTGAAGCTATTTTGGCGCAGTAAACCATCTGTTCAACAGATACAAGGAACTATATATAATAACATTTTCCGATATCTCATTTATTGTATATATTTGTTATTTCATTTCTTCTCTAGTTGTAAACTGATTTAGATGATTATTTTTTAATTTGAGAGGGTGTAACCCCTGCGACGTGGTACCTACAATCAAAATTTTATGAAAAAAATCCGCCTCTGATGTATGGTAGTATAGGTAATTATAAATCAGTAGGTATAGGTAATTTATAATAGATGTTCGTTTTCTTGCGTTGGGGGTTTTTAAATTTTAATTAAATTTTTTTAAATCATATTACTAATAACAGACTTTAACAGAGTTAGTGGAATGTTATGCGTATTCAAATAGAATGACTATGACTCTAAGATTCTATAGAGAAAATCATTGGTAACAATTTAAACAGAATTACGTTTTATTATTTAATTTTCACAAGTGACCGAATGTCAAAATATAAACAAGACTGTATCCAAGATACAGTTGACCATCTGTACTCTTTGGTATTCTATTGGGCCAGTATAGAGGTTACAACCTTCTTACTTCAACACTCCCTCTAATACAAAGCTAGTGCAGATCTCAGCATTTGGAATCTTGGCTTGGGTAGGGGCTTGGTCATTATATCAGCCACTTCTGCCTCTGTGCCAACTCTTTGTACTAATATTTCTTCGTTCATGACGGCCTCCCGAACAAAGAAGTGACGTAAACGTATATGTTTCGTCCGTTTATGAAACTCTGGGTTGTGAGCCAGTTTTACTGCTGCTTCATTGTCTACTAGTAGCAGGGGTGTCTTCTTCATGTCAGTTAGGCTTTCAAAAACTCTTTTGAGCCAAACGATTTCTCGTGTTGCCTCACTTGCAGCCACTATTTCAGCTTCAGTTGTTGATACTGCAACTGAGCCTTGTCTTTGACTTTGCCATGATATTGCTCCTCCTCCATAGCAGCACACTATTCCACTTGTAGACCTTCCAGTTTTGTTACATCCACCATGGTCTGCATCACTGTATAAAAGTATACGACTGTTATCAGCTGTGCGTCCATAAACAACTCCAAGGGATGTTGTTCCTTTTAAATAGCGCAATATTCGCTTCACACGAAGCCAGTCTGCTTTTGTTGGATTTGCTAAAGATCTGGATACAACGCTGACTGCAAAAGCAATATCAGGTCGTGTTGCAACCATCAAGTAGGCTAAGGCTCCAACCGCTTCTCGGTATGGAAATTGTGTACTCTCACTTGAATCATTATCTGGTTCATTATCTTTTTCAATTGGTGTTCCGATAGGTTTGCACTCTGACATCCCAAAACGTTCTAGCACTCTATTTGCGTAAGAACTTTGATGAATTAAAATCGTCCCATCTTTACGCTTATTTATTTCCATTCCTAAGTAAAAGGAAGCAGGCTTTGCTGTTACATTCAAATATCTTCTTAGGTTGCTCAGGAACTCATTAGCAAGTTGCTGATCCGTGGTAGCTATCAATCCATCATCTACGTACAATGTAAGGAGAATCTTCTTGTTTCCTTTTTTATTTATATAGAGACATGGATCTGCTGTACTTTGCTGAAAGTTGAGCTCACTCAAAACTTGGTGAAAATGATAATTCCAGCATCTAGGTGCCTGTTTGAGGCCATAGAGACTTCTCTCCAATTTACAAACTCTTTTAGATCCATCATTGAAACCTTCAGGCTGTTTCATATAAATCTCTTCATTTAGTTTGCCGTATAAGAATGCGGTGGTCACATCAAACTGAGTAAGGTAGAGATTTTCAGTGGCAGCTACACTTAATAAAGATCTTATGGTTGCCATTCTTGCCACTGGACTATATGTCTCCTCATAATCAATACCTTTCTGTTGTTTGAAACCTTTGGCAACTAAGCGCGCCTTGTATTTATCTATTGAACCATCAGGGTTTTTCTTAACGCGATATACCCATTTACATGGTAGAGCCACCCTGTCTCTCGGTAGTTCACATAGGTACCACACTTTATTTTCTTTTAAAGACGTTATCTCATTTTTCATGGCTTTGATCCACTCTATTTTGTCTGCTCTTTTTATAGCTTCATTGTAGCTCTCTGGCGCGTCATCTAAGCTAATATGGCAGATGTAATCATGTAGTCGCTTAGGTTGCGATAACATACTTCTATCTCTGAGATGATATCTTTGTGCCGTAACATCCGGTTCTTGAACTATAATCTCATCTTGTAATTCTTCAGCATCAAGAAACTCTTCATCCTGAGCTTGATCTATTCTAGTGTGAACGTTTTCTCCCTCTAGATCATGCTCGGAGTGTCTATCTACTTGATCAGGTGCTTCACTCGGCGACTCGGTATCGATCTGACCTTCATCTATTCTTTGAGGCTCTCCCTCTGCTTCGGAAGTGCTATCTTTGACTACGGTTGAGACCTTATACTCAATGTCAGTTTCAAAAGTAATATCTCTGGATCTTATTGTCCCACTAGGTGTCCAGATGCGATAGCCATCATCATTTTCGTAACCGATGAGTTTACCTTTTACAGCTTTTTTACATAACTTCTTACGTTTTTGTTTAGGCACGTGAGCATAGCATTCACTTCCAATTATTCGCAGATGACTAATTTTTGGCTTTTTATTATGCCAAAGCTCGAAAGGTACTTTGCTTTTCTCTCTAGTAGGTCCAGTACGGTTGAGCACATATGCGGCAGTATTTGTGAGTTCTGCCCAAAGAAACTGCGGAAGCTCTTCTCTAGTATGTAACATGGAACGTACAGCTTCAACGATAGTACGATTCTCACGCTCACTACAACCATTTTGTTCTGGTGTGTATGGCATTGTAAGACGTTGCTGTATTCCATGTTGGTTCAGAATTTTTCTTACATCTTCGTTGTCGAATTCACCTCCATTATCACTTAAAATCGTTTTAATAGTATGTCCTGCTGTTTTAGCTTCATTAAGCATTTGAATCAGTTTATTTTTAACTTCGGACTTTTCTTTGATAAAATATACAAAACGATAGCTTGAGTAATCGTCTTTGAAGAGCAGAAAGTATCTGAATTGTGATCCGCTTGGTGTAAAGGGCCCGCAAAGATCCGCATGCATCAGCTCTCCTGGTTTGGTTGCTCTTGCTCTAGTCCCAAACGTAAGCCTGTGTGCTTTACCATATATGCATCCTTCACACTTTTTGTTGTCAAGTGGCAGTTCTATGCCCATTTCTCTTTTGACAATTTCTCGCACGTGTCGCTTATCTTGGTGTGCGAAACGTTCATGGTAAAGTTGAAGCATATTCGAATCATTTGAAAGAATATTTATTTCTAAGTTTTTCTTTCTCTCTGGCAAGACTATCTTCAAATCAAGTTTGAACAGCCCTCCTTTAAGTTCTCTTTTTCCAATGAGAACTGTTATTCCCTCAATATCGAATTGGCATTCTCTCGCAGTTGACCTGAACATGCTATTTTGCATTTTGTCTTGCGCGGCCAATATCGAAAAAAGGTTTTTCGTCAGAGATGGTACGAACCAAACATCTTGCAGTGTTATTTTCCACCTTTTATTATTCACATACGATTCTAAAATCACTGTCCCTGTACCTGCTGCAGCAATTATTGTACCATCAGCCGTCGTAACAGTGTGATTCATATCAAATTCATGATATTCGTGGAAAATATCTCTTCTATTTGTTACATGCCTCGTAGCTCCATTGTCAACAAACCAGCTGTTTCGATCTTCCGGTTGTCTATCTGAGCAGGCGTTTACCATCAATGTTACATTCAGAAGTTCCTTTGATAATGAATGTTCTGCACTTGCTGGTTTTGGTGGTTTTCCATCCTTTAACCACTTCTTGCAGTAACGAACTCTGTGTCCTATTTTCGAACAATAGTTGCATTTAACATTCTCATCTCTCTTCTTTTTCTGCTTTGAAACTTCCTTCATTATTAGGACTTCCTTAGACCCTTGATTTACTTCTCTAGCTTTTAAAGAGCGTTCGAAAGCGCAAATGTTGCTTGTCAAGTTCTCAATAGTCCTGTCTTGCTTGTTTAAAAGAAGCCAGCTAGATTTAAATGCAAAGAACTTCTCATCTAGGGAATCTAGGACTTTACATATCAGAAACATATCAGGTAGCTTTACGCTTGCATCTTCTTTAACGATTTCAGCATTCAAGGAACTCCATATGTTTTTAAGTTTAGACATAAGTGTGTCTACACTCTCTTGTGAGTTGTGCTTAAAGTCGAAAAAATTAAGGCATAGCTCGTAAGCTCTATTTTCTGATTGTCCGTCGTATAAGCGATGTAGTTCTTCCCAGACTTCTTTCGCAGTCTTAAATCTCATGACTTTTGTTAACGTCTCTTCTGTTATGTTGTTGGTAAGTATGAGCAGAGCGCATCTGTCTGCTTGCTTAAACTTGGCTAAGGCCAAATTGTATGCAGCGACTGCGGCGTCACCTCCTCCTGGACTTATTATCGGTTCTCGTAAAGTGCCTTCACATACCTCTAGTGCATTTTCGCAGGTGCTCAGAAGTATAGAGACTTTGTACTTCCATGTTGGCCAGTTACTCCCATCCAACGATCCAATCTGAAACTTCGTCGTTAGTCCTTCCATTTTAAATTACTGGGCCCTTAACCTAACAGAGTTAGTGGAATGTTATGCGTATTCAAATAGAATGACTATGACTCTAAGATTCTATAGAGAAAATCATTGGTAACAATTTAAACAGAATTACGTTTTATTATTTAATTTTCACAAGTGACCGAATGTCAAAATATAAACAAGACTGTATCCAAGATACAGTTGACCATCTGTACTCTTTGGTATTCTATTGGGCCAGTATAGAGGTTACAACCTTCTTACTTCAACAGACTTAAAAAGTGTAGTTTCGCAATGCAGCTGGGTACAAAGTAATTATTTCTTATGAGTAGTAGCACAACGAAATATGGGTTCCGTTTTTTTACTTTTGAGGTTTGAGGTTGAAGCTACTATAATAACAATAATAGTTGAGAATATAAACGATACAAGAAGACTCAAAAATGAGAGTGCAAATAGTCGCTCCGTCCTACTTCGCCTCAGAGGACATTCGTTCACTCGAGCACCAAAACTGGTACGTTTTGGTGCCAGAGTCAAAGGCTTCAGTAGTTAGCGAGTTGGTGTGGTAGCTCGGCTGCCGTTTACTTCTCCAATTAGGTAGGTACCCACAAAAGGCCAAAAAGAAGAAGTAGGTAGGTACCTACTTACTTTGACGACGGACTTCAAACAGTGTACCAGAGCTAACGTGTATTCTCGTAACTCTATAGGCAGCAATCAACTTCAAAACTAACTGGATCAAAAGTCAGACATGACTTTTTGACTATCAATCAAAATCACAACATTGTAAAATGTGTTATTATAGGCCGTTTATAACTAATATTTTGTAAATATTTATCAAAATTCACGATGGATAACTACGGCTTCGAGTCTGAAGTGATAGGTCAGTCCTAGATCTAAATTAACGTTTTTTTTTAATTATACTTAATATTTTTTTTATTTTTTTTTTGTAGAGTTGTTGAGTTACTTGAAGCCTTCGGTGAAAACGGGTCGTAGGAACGCAGATATTGCTGCCTTCCCGACAAATGGTGAAGATAAGATTGCTGATAGACATTTACAATCTACCCAGCAACAATCTCATACGAAACCTGTGAATTCGTCGTCGTCTAGGATCTTGGACTCTGAAAGACAGGTCTGTCGTTTCTTCTTCTATGATTCTTATAAATCTAGGCTAGGGGGCTAGATACCCACATGCGCAAGCATTTATGAAAGGGTGTTTGGTTTAATTCGCGTAAGTTTGTCGGCGTGTAGGTTTTTGATCCAACACATCCTTACGAGCAAAATCTACAGGCTCTTGAGGCATAACAGGGTGACGGGCGCAATGCGATGCGACTTCTCAAACTTTAGTAGGGGAAGACCCGAGTAATATTTTTGTTCTAGTTATAGGCGGCGGTGACCACTTAACATCAGGTCGGCCGCCGGCTCGTCCCGTCAGTTTAGCCACAACAACATGTTTTTTTACGTACCTACAATTGAGCGTTTTATGACAAACGGGCCAAACAGCTAGGGAATGGTGACATTTCAGCAAACGTTTGGAGAGTTTTGCCGCAATTACATAGATACTGGTTAGCGTGATACCTAATATATCGTTTATAACGGGATTCTATATTATTTGACTATCATCGTAAAAATTTATACTTACCTATCTAAATTAAGGCTTTTCTTCAGGGGGTTTAAACTCTGGGATGATGAGTGGCAAAACTGAAATTAGTATTAATTAGCATACAAGGAGATATTTGTATGTTCGCAACGTTAATCGCCTTCCTCACTCTACATACACAATAATAGTTAACTGCAAAGAAATTTAGGTACTCGATTTGGCATATACACGATGTAACTACGTTACTACGTATCGCAGTTAAGCATTTTGCTATTCAGTGCCTTGCTGCTGGATGGTAAAACTAATCCAGAATTGGAGAACTTGATGATTTTATAGTACCTACTGCAGTCACTTACACTACTTATAAAAAATTGTTGATCCCAGGTTCACAGGAAATATTGTTTGATTTTAGGCTGAGCAAATTTCAAAACATCATTCATTGGTGAGGTACGCGAAGTACCTTTCCAATCAAAATCAATTACCCTATGAATATAGTAAGCCGAACGCGGATAAAGACAAGCAATTGATAAAAGTAATAATTACACCAAAATTAAGACAACATTTTGGTGACAAATTTCTTCGAAAGCAGAAAACAGTTACTAAGACTATTCAGAATACATCATCAAACCACGAAAGCTCTATACGAACCAAAAACTTATATTTAGTAGTAACAGGACGAAATAAAGAGAAATTATATGAAATCAAAACTGCAAGCAGTGCCAAATTTACTAAAGAATATATTGAACGCAATGACGTAGAAGAATTTTATAATTCTAAACAGTTTATCAAACATTGGAGTATGGAAAGAAAGAGAAAGAAAGGTAAGAAGAAAAATGATGAAGCTAATAAAAAGAAGGAAGCTCACTTAAATATGAGTGAAGAGATGCCCGAACATGTTACTGAAGTGGGCGCATTGAATGATGAGATAAAATGTGATGGATCAGAAAAAAGTAGAGTAAGGATATTTGGTCGTATAGGACTTACTGAAGATGACAAATATGTATTTAAATGTCACGCTACTGTGGACGATAAGCTAGGTAAACAAAATATATATGTGAAATGATATAATGTAAAACACACCTATTAATTGGGTTATGACATATATTGAATTGTTTTCAGTTTCAACAACCACGACGGACGATATGATTTCAGGCTTCTTAGTATCATCCAATAACGGTTTAGCGTAAGTTTACATCAGTTAAGTTTAATCATCATCAATCAGCTTCTGTTACCACTGCAGGGTCACCGACCTACTCTCGATAATTGAGAGCCTTTGATCTACCACGGGAGCCCAATCCGAATTGGTAGGTAAATTTCACATGTTCGAATTTTAGGTTCTAAGACATGCCGATTTCTTCACGATGTTTTCTTTTGCCGTTTAGCGAACGTAGTATTGGGCAAGGGAAATACTCATTGGTGCACGTGTGAATTTGAACCAGCGACCTTTAGAATGAAAGTCGGGTCTGTGCCTATAGGCCATGCCGTTACTGAGTGCAATTTAATTTTTTGTAGATATCTTTTATCAACGTTTGACAAAAAATTATATTAATGTAACGCAGTCTTTAAATATATATTTCAGGAATTCAATTACTCAGACCGATGATCTTAATAGTGTGAAATATGTTGAACAGAGGAATTTTAATCACAAAAATGGAAACAGGTTAATAATTTGGAACTTGTGAATAAAAAAAAGATATATAACAAAAGTGACGGGAAACGCTGAAGGCCCACCTGATGTTAGCTGGTCATAATAATACTAATACAACATAGGTCTTCCTCGACCGCAGTATCCCAAATCTCACCCCGTTGCGCCCGTCTCCCGAGACGGGGATAATACGTCTCATGCGCATGTGGAGGCAGTACTTCTCCGGGTGAACTTTGCACAAGTTTTACTGTTCTTTTTGTTGCTCCTTCCTTTTGCACCACCCAGGGCGTACGTGTATTCGCCTAAGGACGCAAGAAACTGGACCCCCAAAATATAGTAGATACTTGTTATATGTACCTACCTATTTAATCATTGATTTATTCTAGGAGAGATACGCAATCCACGCAAGTCAATTTTAATTACAAATCAAATTTTAGTCAAGCCACTAGCAAGCCACGTTTCTTTACAAATGAGCAGGTATTGAAAGAAGGTGTGGAATGTGATTGCAAAAATTACCCAATAATTAACACAGAGTATAATAGTAACAATATAAGAGGTTGCCAAAATCCACTGGTGGTTATCTCCGTATTTCCGAAGCAAGATAATAACGTTGAGTCAATAAATACTACCCAGTATACTCAAATGATAAAACACACACCAATCAAGGATCAAAATAATAAATCAAATGAAAGTTTAAATAAAATAACGCAGAATAAAACTACAAGAAGTCGCTCACCTTCTCCAAAAGGTTTAAAAGCAAAAGATAAAACAAATTCAAGCCCTACGAAGAGTAATATCAAAAACCAAACCTCTATCGGTTTTAGAAAAGCAATTAAACGGGGGCAGCAAAATAAAAATAACAGTATGTTAGACAATCAACATGAAAACAAAGATAATGAGATGAAAAAGCATAAGCCTAAAAGTCCTATTACAAAATCACAGACCAATCTTTCTCAGAGGTCTAGGAGTAAATCTCCGACTGTACATCCTAAAAGCCCTAGGAATAAATCTCCAATCTCGGTTTCTAACACGCCTGCGACAAAATCTTCAAGGGCTAAATCTCCAATTACTCAGAAAACAGAACAGAGACATTTTACAACACGGACATTTAAAGCTAAAGGTAAAACACACGAAGGACGGCTAGACAAAGAAATAAATAACCAGCATTTAAAAGCTAAAAGAGTTACGAAAGAACCATATACAAAGAAGTTAGACGAACTTATTAATACCAAAGACAAATCAACAGGGAAAAGTACATCTAAAGTTTCACTAAATATCGACAGTAAGAACGAAGTTTACGATGTGGTTATTTGCCAAGATAGATTCACTACAAATTTGAATGTTCGAAAAACAATTAAAGAAGTTAATGATTTTGACGAACAGCAAAAGCATAGCTTGACTGAAAAGAAAACCTCCAAGGGAAGTAAAAAACATCGCCCAAGATCGCTTTCCCAAGCAATTCCTGACATCGTAAGTGTGCTTACTAACAAATTACTTGCCTATCTTGTTGAGCAGATGTTTAAACTAACATACAAATTAACCATGTATTTACAGTACTTGTGATTTTCACTTAAAATTACACATTACAGTTATTTTATTTTCAGCGTAATAATGATGCAAATCCTTTAGTCACTATTTCGCCAAGATTGACTCTACGGGATAGTTTAGAGATTTCCCACAGGTAGATCATGTTTTTGTTTTATTTACTAGACTGCTCTGATATTTGACTTCAATTCTGAAAAGTTTCTAATCACTCGTAGGTAAATTAACATTTATAGTTCATAGGCGATCTACAGGGCGTTTAATTCAAATGATAATTTTATTCCAGGCGCGAGGGAGTGTTTATCAAAAACACGCAAACACATCGGGATAGTGTACAGTGTACTGAAGATATGAAATATTTTGGTAAAATAGATATTAGTACTAATCTATTTGCATGGTATAAACTAATGTATGGTTTAACAATTCTTAGTGATAAATCCAAACCTACAAAATAAATTCGCGTGGGTTAAGGTATCTCATGGATTCTTGACGTGTAAGATTCACACAGCCACATATATTATTATACTATACACAAAACACAACCTTTTCAGGCGGGATGAGGGCGACGTTAAAAGTAAACAATTTCTTTTTACGAAAATGTGAATACCCACGACTCAGTGTAATGAGCTGATGGCTTTGAAACGGCTGAACCGATTTTGATAAAACGTGTCTAAAAACCAAGGCTAGAAATTCTGCTTTTGAATTAAAAAAATAAGCACCCATATCGGTCCACCTGTATAAGAGCTACGGTAACACATACCAGTCAAACTTATAAAACCCCTCTTTTTGCGTCGTGGGTTAAAAAGTTTGTAGGTAATCCAACAGCGATACACGAAAATCAAGATTAAAACAAATTAATGAAATAAATGAAACGCTCGTGGCGAAGTTAAACAACTGTCCGCGCGGTCAGTAGTTGGATGGGTGACCGTTTAGCGGAATTTGAACTAAGATTTCTGTGCTTTGGAGGGCACGTTAAGATATTGGTCCCGGCTATTCTAGTCGACAAGCCATGAAAGCCATCAAAAACAAATATCAAAATTCTGCTTACTATAACTTGAAATTCAACATTTTCAGCACCTATAAAACATTATACCGGTGACGAATGCACGATATGCGACCCCGTGAAACGCGATCGAGAAATAAGGAAGCTTCTGGGCGTACGAGGAAGAATAGTCAATGATCAGGTTCGAAATTACTTAATTCATAGCCTCAAAAATATATATCTATCCTTTTTTTATTGTACGTTGATGATCTGCTTGCATTTCTTGTTACGTACGCTTACCTTTATCCGAAGTTTTATCTACGTATTCGCTATCACGAACCAGCGTATAAATTTTAATATTGTGCCTCTAGCTCTATTTATATAAATATCTTATTACTACTGTGCGTTATAAACGCATACGCATAAAACATTTTTACTTAATTTTATTTTTATTTTTTTAGTCTCAAGTTTCTGAAGCTGGGGATGGACCACAGCACATTTACCATAAACAGCGGTATATTTATTTTCCTAGTTTTTGTTTTTTAGTTGTGTAAGATTTTGCATCCATATAACGTAACTTGTATCCTTATACAGTGATGGGACCTATGTAGCTGGTTTTGCTGTAAACGATCTAACTCCATTTGCCCGCTTAAATGACACTACAATATCTGTGAATAACAAAAACTGCGACCATAATGTTAGAATAGGCAATCAAGACAAGAATGACCAAAAAGATTGTATCACTGTTGAAGCCAATGATAAGCAACGTAATTTCAAGCTAAATTATAAAGATAAAGTCAAAACAGATACTGAACAAAGAAACCATTGCATGATCGTTTCGTCGACTCAGTGCCAAAAAATAAAACCGGAACGAAACGCCTTCGATCAGCAATTGACCTTTAACCGCAACTTCCAAGTCTTCCAACTATTTGAACACCTTGAAAAGCATAAACCGATTTTACTATCGCGAAAACAATACGACAAAGTTATAAGAAAGATACATAAGAGTCCAAGTAGCAAAAGGTTATGTAATCGCAGTTTTGTGTCTATTGGGCGGGTAAGAGAGAAACCTAAAAGAGATAATACGCGACATCAGAAAGAACAAGCAGCATCTTACAAAGTCGCAGTAAAACAAAATTATAAAGAAACGACTGTGCCCGTAAAAAAAGAACCTGTTGAAACTGTAGTATTGTTTTTAAACAATGCTCGTGCCAGGGACGATGATAGAACCCTTCCAAAAGATCCTCAGAGACACACAGCGTCTAAACTGGAGCTCAGATATTCTAGCGTTTCGAGACATGTTGCTTTTTCGACCACTAACATAGAATCGGCTGGAACGTCCAACTATGTTCACAGACAATTAAATTCGATTGAAACCATTTTTAGAGGTTGGTAATTTAAATAAAATGTTAAGTAATTAATAATGGAATGGTACTTGTGATAGTGGTAACTACCTACATTATCAGGTAAGGTCAGTTTAGTAAACGAGCTTAGACTCAATCATCAAAAACAATGAGGGTTTTCTCCAAAATATCTAATAGCTAATCAGGCAATGAGCATACTGCTCTTAATTTTGTGGTTTTTCCATTTATCATACCTAATATCACTCATTTTCAGGACACAAAAAATCCCCTACTCCGAACCTAGGAACATCAGGCTGTACCCTGTCTGAAACCACTACCTCCAAGACTTTTTCACAAGATACAAAGAGCGGAAAGCCGTTTCTCAAAAGACTGATTTCTTGCCTTGTGATGCGTTCGGCGAGATCTCCTTTGAAACAAATTGAAACCGCTCAATCAATGACCGCAAACAATTCTATAGATTCGTATCATATCAGCACGTCTCTTGGGGTAAGTGGCAGAACAGCTCACTCTCAAGAAGCAAAAGCGAAGCCGATGAACCTAAATGTAGGCTCATCACATGTGTATTTTATTGTTAAATGTTTACCATTGCCTATAACAACAATAAGACTTAGGTCCTCCCCGATCGCATCCCGTTGCGCCCGTCACCTAAGAAGGCAATGTAACGTCGCATGCGCCTGTAAGTTCACCGACACCCACACTGTTCCACCGGTACACAGCAATGCGAATGCACCACTGTTTGGCGGCGTATTACCAGTTGTAGTAGCAGTAGTACTTATCCGGACGAATTTGGCACAAGGTCTACTGCTACTTTGGGTGCTCCCAACTGTACAAATGTCCACCAACGCGCTCGCTATCGAAGATGCCCTATATTCATCCTATCTCTATCATAATAATAACCGGCTTGAGAATGCCGTAGCTAAGTTGCTAACAATCCCTGAGTTGCAACCGGGGTACTTATTGTGTGATGAGCATAAAGTTTGGTCTGGGATCTCGAAGAATAAATGAATTGTTATTTTCACAGGCTATAACAATGACGTCATCTATCTACGACACGACTGCATCATTTTACAGTGATCACTCCATCCACCCATTGAGCAGTAAGCTGAAGCGAGGTTTTCTCAGTTCTATTCGAGATTTCCTAGTTAGCAAGAAAATTTGAAGATGTGTTGACAACCTGTGGTCGATTTAACTGGTCCATGCTTTTTGTTTTTATTCCATGTGTTTTACATATTTTATTATAATGATCAATAAATCTTTTTTATTCAATTGAATTGGTTTAATTCTCAGTGTACCTAAGAGGTTTCCAATACGTTCAATTAATACTACATTAAAAAATAAAATAAATAAATGTCTTTCATAAAATAAATAACATAGACACAATAAATGAAGATCACAGTTAATGCCAGTTGTGTTCCCGGCTTCCCGGCTTAGAATAATAAATAAATATACACATATCAAATATCTATTGAAACATGTTTAGTAAGTTCATAAAATGACAAAACTGCACAAGTTGTGAGTTTTAATAATTAAGCGAGCGAGTGATTAGCGTAAGCGAGGCAGGACGGATGTTCGCTGTTGTCAATCTTAAATAAATACTTCTGAAATTATTTCAATTTAGTATTACCAATACTAAAGATCTTCTTTCATCAAAGATCCGTGGCTATTTTATATTCCCCGCCTCTTTTGTAAAAAAGTAAAAACTCTATGGTCAACCACTATCTTTCGCTTGGAGTGAATAGTGTTAAGATTTTCTTTTCTGTGTACCAACCACAACCACAGACTATATAAATTTTAACCTCAAAAAGTTTGTTTTGAATTTAGTGAATAAAAATAGTATAAATACACTTAAATTTGTGTAAATTTTCTAAAAATGGCGTTAATTAGACGCTGGGTGCCTCTTCTAACAAAATGCAAAATAATATATCCAGCAGTAGTGCAAAGTAAGTTGGGTTTTCGCTACAAAACATATACCAAACCATAAAAATATCATTACACCTAATATTCTCATAATTTATAGGTCAACAAATCCATAGATGGGTAGCTCCAACCCTTATGGAGTTGAAACGTCGTGAAGACAAACAGGGAGGAAAGAAAACTTTTCCCAGAAATACATTTTTAGAGTGGAATTTGGAAGCTGAGCTCTATGCCTTTGGGAAACGTTTGAACGAGGATTTTGATGCAGACCTACTACTGCAGGCCTTCACAGACAGATCTTATGTGATAAAAGAAGAAATGAAGCAAAAGGAATTGGACTTTGATTTAAAAATGAAAGACAATAGAGAATTGGCTAAGGAAGGTAAGTTGGTATGGTGAGACTTGTGCGTATGTAAAGAACACATTCGGTTCAGATCCTTGATGTTGCTTTTATGTATCTGTGCTAGGTGGACCTATCTGGGAATCCTATTTGTCTGTAGACCATTTCTCTCCCATACATGCCGTGAACACCTGTAAATGTGGTACCACTATTGCTTCAGACTCAATATGATCTTTTTTATAATATACTAGTTTTATCCTGTGTTGAGTGCCCAGACTGCAAATTTTGCAATTTTTGTTGGATTTTTTATTACACTACCATTTTAACTGAATTTTATGTGAACTAGATTATATCACTTAGATAGGCTGTTATAATAATGGCTACATTATAGGTGTAATTTGACCTTAACAAATAAATAAACAAGGAATGACCAAAAATAATTTCTAGGTGAAAAATTTATCAATGAGTACATCCAGCAGTATCTACAATCAGCACTACCGAAGTTTCCAATAGAAGGAGTGACATCAGTAAGACATTATCTCACTACCAATGATATGCTGGCAAATGTCTCCAGCCATTTGGGAACAAAGGACATCATACTTTCTGCAGTAAGTTTTATTTGATGAAATAAATAATGATTTACTTTTTTTTATTAAAAACAGGACAAACATTTATCACACTATAGTCTGTGTTGGTAATTGTGTCTGAGTAGAAGGCACAGCTGTTACCAACTGAGTTGTGGGGCCACTTAATAAATCTAATATTATCATTACCTATAAATACCTTCACTCTAGAGTTAAATTCCCATTTCATCACACTAATGTTTGTCCTGGACGTAAATATATGTATTTAAATAATGACTGTATTAGTAGCTATTCTTAGTTTAGCACTTGATGTCCATATGGAAATACCTCCTTTTACTTTAGATACCTGAGTTACGGGCGGCCGGCGATGATCGCTTAATTTCTGCCTGGATTTAATGCTCGTTTTTTTCTTTTAAAATATCTGACAGGACCTGCTAAGACCCCATCTGATGTACAGGATACCTGCACCCGTAATAACTATGATACGACGTCCTCCCCGACGCAAATAGTCGCATTGCGTTGCACCTGTCACTCGAGACGGCGAAGTAACGTCTCATGCGCCTGAGATTTCCCTGGCCCTTCCTTCGAAACACTTACACAACACCACATATCTTCTAATATCACTATTCATTTTCAGAGTTACCCTGTGGATAACGTGACACTGGCTAACACATTCAAAGCAATTGTAGGAGCATTGCTGCAGTCCTCGGGTGAAGAAAGAGCAGCTCATTTTGTTAGAGACTTTGTAATCACACAGTTACAAGGCAAGTATTTTTGATGTGAAACATTTATTGTATAATAATATATCTTAATCATTAAGGTCTTACAAATGAATCAAAACTCGAAGTTGTTCACGTGAGCGGTCATAAGACATTTTGTAGACCTTGATTTACCAGTCATAACCTTGGTATTGTAGTAAATCGACTTCTACCCCGTGCAAACGGCACGACTGGCTATCAAAACGGATGATGTCGATATATGCCCAATCCTGATTATAAATAACACAATTGTTTCTACCTATGTCTTTTATATACCTTGAAACCATACAACCAAAGTGCCCCCAAACCTTAAATAACAAAACAACAAAAGTTACCTTATTGTGTTCATGTCCCCTACGACTCGGGAAGTGCAGAGGCATGAGTATAGAAACATCTGTTCGTTAGTAACATTATCTACATTTTTTTTAGGAAAAGACGTAAACGACTACTGGCTTATTGAAGATCCTTGGGCGATGCTGACAGATATTGTGGAGAAGAACGGAGCTAAGATTGAGCCGCGGCTGATCGGCGAAGCTGGCAAGAAAACGCTCCTTGCTTGCTATAGAGTCGGCCTTTATGTCGACAAGCAGCTGATGTCCACAGGTGTGTACACCTCTTATTCTTGATGTAGTGACTTGGCCTGCACTGACGTCCCGCATTGCGGTGTATTGTGCATTCAAAACGCTCCTTCCTTGCTATAGAGTCAGCCTTTATGGCGACAAGCAGATGATATCCACAGGTGTGTACCTATTTTATAAATACCTACTCTTAACATTGTCCGGACTTACGATGGACGCTTTGTCCGCGAAAGCGACGCGCCATAAAAACTCAGTATAACTTATGAAAGTAAAAGAGTAATTTTTCTAGTTACCGAGATATTTACCGTGATTTGTGAGTTTTGTTGACTCCCGATATTTGGAAACAGTTGCATTCGCCAAGCTACCGGGTAAAACGCACGCATGAAACTGCGTCGAATATCGGGAGTCAACAAAACTCATAAATCATGGTACATATCTCGGTAACACGAAAATAACATGATAGTTATCTTGTTACTTTAAACGAGCAATTATTGTATATTTATTTATTTCGCGTATCTCGGAAACGGCTCTAACGATTTGGATAAAATTTTGTAGTTAGGGTATGCTGTTTAGTTTTACCTGAGTATTTCTAGTGAAAACGCAATATTTTACAAAAAAAATCGAGCCAAGCTCGGTCCCCCAGGTACTTATTTATAAAGGAGGGTTATTTATATTTCAGGATTTGGCGAAAAGGTTGCGATTGCTAAAGAAATGGCAGCGAGAGAAGCCCTCAAGAAGATATTCGGCACGGAGGAGCATATGAAGCCAATCAACTTCAAATTGGAAGGAATACCCAAACCTGACTCTCAAACAAGATACGAAATATCAGCTAGATAATTATATTACTGTAACTATAGTGTAAATAGAGCATAAAATTGTGTTATACGTTAATTTGGGTTTCGCTTAAAACTCTATATTAAAAAGGTATAATAATAAATTTTAATACAACATTCTATCCTTACAAAATAAAATTACCTTAACAATTAAAACTTACATAAAATTCAGTATAGACACATTTCATTATTGGCACAAGTCATAGATTACATACAATATAAATCTGCAAATTTAATTATACATTTCTTGATAATTTTTAATTCTACTTTCGCTAACTAATAGATTATTGAATATTATGCGAAATTACCAAAACTGTCTATCACAAAAGTATGTATGTACATTAGATTGCTAAGAAATCGTCTCTTCTCATTTGCAGAGACATTAAGTAAATTGCACATCACGGGAATATGTTTGGGGTCTATGACCGAAAATACAATAGCCTAAATGTTTAACAATAATAATATTTTTGCCACTCAGCACCACCCAACTTTATTGAGAAACCACAAAACAGCTTTTAGTTTAGACATTTTTTTTTGTTTAGTCTCCAGAATAGTGCCACATTCAGGTCTCATTCAGGGTCTAAACACAAATATATATATTCTATCGCTCAAACAAAATTTTTCTATGATTAAATTGTCATGGAATTTTCACACAGTGCTATCTAGCCCTAAACTAAGCACAGCTTGTCCTATGGCCTCCAGATAACTGTTAAATAGTTTATACTGAACACCCAGACACAACACACATCTATGTCTATGCTTGTCCTGGGTGGGAAAAGAATCCTGTGAATCTACAGTATACAAGGCAGAACTGCCAACTGAGCTGTGGCCTGACAGCGTTGATATCCAATAAGGAGCAAATAAAACTTGTATGTGATATCAAAGTAGGTTAATATATGAAGCATGGTTGATCTGTGGTAAGTGATTCCTCTTTTAATGGAGTTATAGTAGATGTTATGTACCACGTCAACACTGTATTTGATGAAAGGATTTAAACTGCGCTCCGAGGTTCCTTTTGTGCAACAACTAACTTAATCCAGCTTGGTCATACTGGTTCACTATGGACCCCCAATGAAGCACTCGTGGCGAAGATTGCCTAGATGATCTTTACCGATCATTTCGGTTAAGCAACTCTCCGCCCGATCAGCGATTGGATGGGTGACCGCTAAGTGGCATTTGAACAGTGCTTCCGTGCTTCGGAGAGCACGTTAAGATGTCGGTCTCGGCTATTCTAGTCGATAAGCGCTGTCTGAGGCCTTCAGGCTGCTTGGAAACTCCGACATTAGAGTTGGCCACTTACTCGCACGAAAAAAAGAAAGAAGAAGAGTAGATGTCATCCACTCGCCGAGTCCATGATCAGATTCCCGTGTTTGTCCTTGATTCTGATGCGGCCTGACGCGTATCTTGTCTCTGAGGTGCCATCGTTGTACACCAACTTTACCGTGCCGTCGGGGAATTCGCGTCGCTGAAAATTACAATTGTTATCTTCAATGAAAAGGACTGATGCAAAAGCGAGACCTATACTGTATAAGTATTCTATCACTTCACTGATTCCCAAACAAGATAAAATAAAAATAAAAAACCTTTACACACTAGGATTCCCGCAGATGGCAAGGACAAACACAGAAACACAAGACGCAAGACCCGAGAACAAACTTCATGCTCACCACACAAAGTGTGCCCCGGCCGGGAATCGGAACCGGGACGCTTCGAAGGGAGGGCTACTACCAACTAAGCCATGGAGCTGAAGATATGCTTAGTTTGGGGATAGATAGCGGTGTGTGAAATGTCCATGAATTTATTTAATAAGCTCACCTTATGATCCGTAGCGTGCACTTCGACCTGCCCATTGCTGAACGTAATTCTTTGCTCGCCGGTGGCAGATATAGTGAGCGCTGCACCATCGGGGAACCGCCATTCTTCCCTCACATGCTCATTCTTCGGATCGTAGTAGCGGATGCTGCCATTCGGAAGACACACTTCGGATGAACCATCCTTGTAGCGTTTTTCGACTTGACCACTGGAAATGAATACAAGGGGAATTCATTGCTCGCATCCGTAGGTGAGTACCTGCTGGGTACTAAAGGTAAAAGTATCAGTAGAACTTGTGAAATTTAAGGAACTTAAGGCGTAACAGAGCGACGAGCGCAATGCGATACGACTTGGGCCTTCCCATACTTTACGCCCGCTCCGGCTTCGCCACGGTTTTACATTATGTGTAACGTAGGGCGTAATACAATTCCGTAGTACACCATTTTGATATATTTCGTAAGGTTTAGCCAGCATTAGCAATGTACGTGCCCAAAACTTGTTTTTACGACGTCGTAACAAATTATAAATATTACCGACTTTTCTCTACTACTTCCGGAAATAACTGAACGATAGTGAAAACCGTATCCAGTTTAGCCAGCTTTAGCAATGTACGTGCCCAAAACTTATGTTTTTTAAGACATCGTAACAAACCATAAATATTACCGGCTTTTCTCTACCATCGGAAAAAACTGAACGATAGTAAAATCCGTATCCACATCCGTTGCAACTTAGCTTTAATCTATAGATGTTATGAAACTTACTCTGGGAATTCCAACACTTCCAGCCCATCTGCATGTGTAGTGTGATAAGTTTTTGTCTCAGCATAATAATACTTTATCCTTCCCTCATTCAGGAAATTCTCCTTAACATCCCCATTGTAGTACACAAACTTGGTGTACTTTCCATCGGCTGCAATATACTTGACATTTCCATTTGGGTATCTCAACTCCCTAGAACCATCAGACTTCCTTAATTCTGTCGGGTTAAGGCTTGTTTTCATCAAGCTAGTTTTGCTGCTTGATGGTTCAGGGCTGACACTCAATAATTTGTCTCTGTAAGCATCATTTGGCATTACTGTTGACCTTAGTGAGGTATGGTTACTAAGTACTGATGGAGAAATAGATCTATTTGTGTTTGGATCGTGAGACTTGCTGTTGGTAGGCCTGTGGCTCAGAATTGTCACAGGAGATTTGACTCTAGAATCTGAACCATTGGTGAAGTCGCTTGATCTTTGAATAGATCTATGACTAAGAACTGATACAGGAGATTTGGATCTGTTCAAAGAATTCTGGGATACAGATATGCTTGGAGATTTTGAATCTCTAGATGATATTGAGGTAGATTTACGTAAAAAGAAACCATTAGTGTTGTTGGCATCTATTGAAGTGTTTTTGGGTGAAGTTGATTTAAATGTTTCCAAATAGATTTTCTCTAAATTGTTCTCACTTTCATTTTCAGAGTTATTATCTTTAGCAGACTCATTTTCATCAGTATTTGTATCTGTGTTCTCACTATCCCAATTCAGGTCAATTTTTTCTACATTCAGCGTGTTATTCTTACCCAGTTCACTAAAAGCATCTTTTTGGCTGAAGTATTTTGCATACCTTGATGTAACTTTGAGATTAGGTACACTTTTAGCTCTAGGTCGTACTGTATTCTTGTTTACTGGTTGTACTTTTCTGTTCCTGCTTTGCCTTTCAATTTCAAAAGCCTTATATTTAGTATCACTGCTTAGTTCAACTTCTGAACGGGTTTCTTCATTCATATTTGTGAGTTTCTTGTTGATCTGTTCCAAATATTTCATGTTAGTCATTCTTCTGGTGATATCATTACTGTGTTGAAGTCGTCTATTTTCTTTTTTAGCTTTCTCTAACTCGTTTTGTAAGTCTATTTTTTCCTTTTCTATTATTTTTATTTGATTTCGAAGTCTTGCAATAGTTGATGTAGATTTAGCATCTTTTACTCTTATTTCTTCTTTGAGATTACTAATTTCTTGCTTTAGATTTACTACTTCATCCTTTTCTTTCTTGTTAAGTCGACCTCTCATTTCTCTTACATACCTCTCATACATTTGTTTCTGTTTGTTGAGTTTTTCCTTTTCTTCTGCCAAATAATACTCGGATAAGATTTTGTCTTCATTGAATTTCTGTTCAAAGTTATTCTTTTCTTCATAAAATTTTTGTCTCTCCATATCCACGTCTTCCCTAAGTTTATTCAGATTTGCATTTTCTTTTCTAAATGTTTCTATTTCATCTTCTAGTTCTTGTAGTCTTTCTTTGAGGAGTTCACTTGTTGCTATCAATTTTGCATTCATTTCTGCCATGTTGACTTTCATTGCTTCTGTCTCATCATTTTGATTATTCTTGTCATTTGTAGTTTCAGTTAGAACCTCTTCTGTATTTTTAGCAAAACTCTTTTTTTGTCTATCGCATGCTTCAGGGGTAGCAGGCTCAATGGTTCTGCAGGAACAGCAGCTAGATACTGATGAACATGTATCACTGCAACATTCAGTATAAGCGCTCTCTGCTACATGAACAGAATTTTTCTGTCTTTGATTTACTTCTGGGAAAATGTGCATTAAGTTTGGGTTGTTGGCAAGACATTTCTGCAATACCAAAGGTGTGCTCTCTCCTGAAGTTTCAAGATTACTTCTCCTCAGAAACCGGTTGAAAAATGAGTTTTCCAAGTTGAAGCTTTCATGTGACACCTTATTTTCAAGGAGATCAAACAAGTTCTGTTCTGCTGTTTCTTTCTGATGCCTCAACTCTGATATTTTTTCATTACAACTTATATCGGAACCTATGCTTTTGGTTGGTGATGCAAAATTTTTGTAGTAGTCGCTTTGTTTTAGTTTTGAGAGGAAGTCACTTTGCTCTTTATTTAGAACTGCTGCCCATGTTTTACCTCTAGCTTCTAGCATTGGATGCTTGCCTTTTGGCATTTGTATAATTCTATCGGGAACTTTATTTTTAAAATTTATGTCTGTTGTGTCTGGTTCACTTTGTCCAATATTATTGTTATTTGTTTCTTTATTAATATGTTCTTGCAATTCCTTTTTCTCTTGAGATTTAAATGCTGTTCTTTTTAATGTCATCTTTTGGTCAGTTACTAATATTTCAACATCTATTTTATCTTTGCTTTGATTATTATGCTGTCCTGCTTTTATTAACTTTACTGGGGATTGTACAGATTTAATAAAGTTTTTCTTTCTCCAAGGCAAAGATTTTGTGTTCTGTATTACCAAATCATTCTTCCTAACTCCAAATCTGGCCATGCCTTCTCCTCGCTTGAGGAATGGTTTTTTTGTATTAATATTGCTAGTTTTCGTAGGGCTAACAACTTTTTCATTCATCTGTGTTTGTAGTTTTTCAATGAGTAGAGCTTCAAAATCTTTTTTAGGAGAGAGAATTGGCATGTCATCAATTTGTATGCGTTTATTTGCCAATTTGTTTGATGCACTTGTATTTAATATACCTGCCTCTTTATTCACAAGAGTTTCTATAATTGCCTCGTTCTTTGAAGGGGCTCTGTTGGTCGAAGCGGGTGAATTATCTATGAATTCTGACTCCTGCGATAAATTCAGCACTGAAACACCGTCGATTAAGTCTCTATCTCTTACCTTTTGAGATATATTGCTTGTGTTTAGGCGAGGCGATTCGGCACTGGATGGCGACAGCAATAAGCTCCTAAACGTGTTGTAACTGGTACTATTGTTACTGTTGGTAAAATGACTTATCATTTCAGTAATACTCGACGTATTTGCGCAGGTTTCAGACGTTTCATGGTATTGTAAACGTTGTTTTTGAAGTTTCCCGCGTTGCAGCAGCTGCAGTTGTCGTAACATTTGTAATCGCTCCAAGAGTTGAGAAGGCGACAACGAAATATCACTATCTGAACACGATTGATCCATTACGATTATGTTTGTATAATAAACACGTTTAGTTTGCTTGTGTTTTAAAGAAATAGTATGGTTAAAAGTTATTTTGATTTGTTTACACTACAGTAAAAAAAAAATTACAAAACCGAAAGTTTTTGAATTTGAATTTGATAGATGATTGAATTAACGTGCTATCAAACTGTCAAATGACAATCAGCTTGAAAGCACGTTCATTCATTTTGTTATAATATTATTTTATCTTTGGTGATTATCCTTATGGTTCGTTTTTTTAGTGAACCAGCATAAATAATTACATAAGTTGGCCAATTTTCACAGTTTTTGTGGATTTTTAAGAGACAATATTGAAACTACAGTGACGACACCTTTCAGTTCATACAAAACTTGCTGCATTAAATGAAAGGAGTTCATTCTCCAACTACGGAACGGTGTGAATCAAGCCTAGCCTTGATAACATTTAATGTATAAATTTTACTCTATGTGAATCCTGTTATTGTACTTCTTTTAAATTATTATATAATGTAATATAATTATTTTAAATGTCCTTCAGTAACGTCGGCGACAAACGATTGTTTTTCGTTGGATCAAGCTTGACGCAACTTGACGGTGTGTCATCGTGCGTTGCGATCGTCAGTCGGTGAGTCGGGTGTACAAACTGAACGCGACTACGTCGCAATGATGGGATGGTGGTTAGGCCTGAATGTCAAAATTCTTGTGTAATTGTATTCATAGCACATTTACAGTCTTGTTCAGCACTAACGTAGTTTTTGCTATGTCTAAAAGAAGTGCATTTCATAAAACGCCTAAGTTCAAACCACAAGTGAAATCAGTCGCTAACCGTAAAGCAGCCGTTACGATGACTTCTAGGGAAGATAAAATCGCAATATTAGCCGCTCCTATTAAATCTGAAGCTGACAAGAAAATTTACAAGTAAGATGGCTGGTAAAATTAGAAATAATAAATGAAAATGTAAAAATAACAAGAACTAATGTATTACAAAACTATTGTTCGTAGGACTATCAGACTTGAAAATGGATTGACAGCGCTGCTCATCTCGGACCCTAGCCGTCCGGCAGTTCAGGATGAATCGACGTCTAGCGAAGAAGAAGAAAGCGATGGATCTGAAGCAGATGAGACCTCAGGGGCAGAGAGTGAAAGCTATTCTGAGCATTCGGAAGCCAGTGATAAGCATGATACAACCAGGCGGATTGATTATGATGAAGAAAAATTGGTAAGTGTTGTTACTCTTTGAAATAGAAGTAATTTTTTTTTTTGTAAAGTATTGCTGAGTCATGTTTGTTTAATCAACATATAACTGTACCATATATAATTTAATAATATAGTATATAATTTTTATATGCCTGCAATATAGACCAGATAAAAATAAACTTGTGTCACCATTTCTTGCTAAGTTTCATATTTTAGGCCATAAAAATAGTTGGCTTGCAGGCAAAGCCTAGAGGAGCGGCCCCTTCTGGATTCCTCTTGGCTTTACCGTGGGTAGCCAAACCACGGTTACTAAGCCCCCCTGCCCCGACAAGGCCGGAACCCGCATGGGGAGACGAACTGACCTTCTACTTGAACCTTCAACTACTTTTCAATAGTGAAAATGCACAAAGACTGGGTCACTAGGCTTCACTTCATTGCCATTTGATTTTAGGAATTTTTTAGGTTTTTTTATGCAACTATGTTGATGGGACGACCAGACGGATCACCTGATTTTAAGTGGTTACCGTCACCCGTAAGCAGAAAAATTATGTTTCTGGTCTTCCTCTACCATTCCATAAAAATATCAAAGTTGCATTGTGTTGCGCTCTAGCCCTAGCTGCTGTAGATGTCCAATTAGCAATAATTTGCTAAAACTCATGCTTTTGGGAATTAGGGCCATTCCATTTGGAATATTTTGTTGGAACCATTTATTCGAGTTCTTTTGTTTCAGTTAAAGCTATCAATATTGCGAATATCAATTCTTCGATCATTCACTATAGAAAACTTTGTGATATAAATCCTGACTTGTGATTGACTTGATTTTGATATCTGAACAATGATCTTAAAAAAATCTTTTATATACAAATAAGTAAGCATATACTTGGGCACCAGTAGTTTTTATTGTGTAATACTTATTTTTGTGAAATATTGAATTTTTATAAGATATACAATTATTAATACAGGTATACTTAAACAGCAAATCCCAATCTTAACACAAAATTTCATCCAAATTGTCAATTGTCCAAAAAATGGGCTGTTTAGATGCACAAAATAAATATACGAAATTATTGTTTAGAGTAATAAGTTGTAATACTTTAGTCAACAACTTGTACCCTTTGATGAGTATGATGGACTGACAGTGCTGTCTTGGTTAACTTGCTAAAGAGAGTGAAACAAGGGGAAATCTGAGGAATCATGGTCAGAGATTCAATGTGGATACATTAACACTTCCTGGCCAAGCCCTATTAATTTTGCTGCATGGCCAAAGATTTGTTTATAATATTGTTGAGGAAAGGCATCCTCTCTGTTCATCAAGACCGTTTTACTCAAATTCTTGCTTTAGTTTAATTTGTCGTCGGCAGCAGAGATTCGCTTCGATGGTTTGCTGGGCGGTAAAAGCTCATAATGAATGATCCTTCCAATCCGAACACAACATCACCTAATTTCGCGTTTATCCAGGTTTTGCCGGTCTATTATCATAATCTCTTCAAAAATGGTTCGGTTTCAATATGTGTTAATAGAAAATCGTAAATAAGTACACATCCGAGAAAACGTCGATACTACAGGGTTCTCGTTCTAAAGGGATACCAAATTAGAAGCCAATAAGTTTTATTTATTTAAACAGTGCTCGCGGCCCTTGCGAAAAATCACAAGTTTCATGAAGAGCGCATATAACAAGATCACGAGAAAGCTATGGCAAATGTTGTACCAGCTTTCTCCCGACACGGTACAAAATAAATGTTTATGTTTAGTACATATCGCCTTCACAAAACCTACATTAAAAATAATAACGTTGAAAAGACAGTTTCGTAGTTGGCTGGTTGGTAATCATTTGGTTTTCTATGATTTAGGTACAAATGCTTCCATGTTTGCACGAGTAGATCACCTGGCAAATTTAGATTTTCAGAAAGTATTGTACAATGGACTATTTTGGCGATTAATGTTGTAACGGTGACCCTTGACTGTGTGTATATTATAGAAATCATATATTAGTCGGTAGCTTAGATAGTGTGTAACTCCCAGTTAGAAGTGGCGGTTAGTAGGTAGGTATTAGGTATTTCGATTCAGTATTTGGTAGGAATTAGAAAATTCAGCCATGGTTGTGGTACCATCATAGGTAATTTACGACTACTATGAAAAATCACGCGAATTCCACTTGCTACACTTCTGTCATTTTTACTTCATTCACTCTTATTGCGTTCATAACAGAGGTTTGAGTATGTAATACAACAAAATAAATAATAGTTCAGTAATACCGGAACCAATATTAAAAACACGCGAGTCTCCATTACGTGGTAAATGTTGTTATAACGAACACTGCACCTGCAAGGAAAATTTGCGTAACACCTCTTAGGAAAATACTTTTATGAAAATGTTTCTGCGCTCGAGTGTCGTAGCAAATATAATTCACGTCTGTGGCCTTAATGTTGTAATGTTGTATTATAATAATAACTGGTCACTTACATGAAAAATAAAAGACTAGCTTGATGGTACCCATTGCTTGGTATTATTCAATACATTATTACGTGATGTTTCTGATAACGTCTTCAGACTATCATCGTTCTGGTTGTCTGCTCCTTGACGATTAAGTACTACTATTTGTTCTTTATTCTGTGACCTCTCTGAAACATCGATCGATCTTCTCTCCTGTTTAAGCTGACTACGCCTATTTTCACGAAATTCTTTACTTAAATCTGTTCATTCTGATTTATTGTAGCTTTGATCCACAATAAAAGTAGGTACTTGGTATTTTATGGAGAACTTACTACAAATAATTACATTCAACAATTATAGGCTTGACCACGCCCTAGGTATCATCCTACCAACAGTATCTCACCTCAAATAAATTAAATCGTGCTAATTAGTGCCGATTATGCTCAAACTATTGACAGATTGAAAAAAAAAATAACAAAAAAACGTGACAATGATCAAAATCATTACAAAAAAGAATTCATTGATGAGCGATGACCCTGGAAAAGGCTATATTGATTAAACCACCTTTCATAAAAACGGCTTTGGAATCGCACTATCCCTTTTGGAGATATGTTGCAACAAAAAAATTTAGCACAAGACCGGTCGTCTTGTAAACCCTGAATTGGATCGGGGGATAAAAGTAAGATTAAGAACGACTTAATCGCACTACTTTCATCCTAAATTTTTTCGCCCTTAAGGTTACTGAAAGGATTTTTTTTTTATTTTCAAATTTCTATCTGACTCAAATTAAAATTGAAGAATAATACATACGCCTGAATTGATAAGAACTCGCTAATTAATATACCGTGTTACTGTTTAACTCCATATTCACTAAATATCTAGCATAAAAGTATAAATGCCCTTATATGAAAAATCTAAGCTGGGATCAAGAAATATTACCGAGTATTGCAACTGCATTTCCTCCCAGGCTCGACCTCGCCGTACCTAGCCTCAACCTGACCTAAATTCAGGGATGGCCTAGATTTAGTCACCGCGCCTGGAAAGTATTGATTTTGCACTGGGAAACTGTAGAACATACACCGAGACTGCAGACAAATACGGATAGGATAAATTATGGATAGATAACTACACAGCTTTCTATTTCCGTAGTTTAAGTTAAGTTAGTCTTTAAGGCCGCCGGTAAATGCTCCGATATAACGAACACTGCTACCTTAAATGGTATGAGCGTTAAGCGCTTTACAAAATTTAAGTACGAAGATTCTGATATTTAAAGACTGCGTAAGACTAGCAGTTGGTGGTAGTGTGTTGACTTGCAGATTTACCCGATGTTCTGAGCAAGGTTAGGTTTCGCTTTTTATGGCATACTCTTTGAGCATGTACACGGTAAATCTGTCAAACATAACAATAATTCGCTGGGCATCCTACGCGTATACATATTATAGTATAAAACAAAGTCGCTTTCTCTGTCCCTACGTATGCTTAAATCTTTAAAACTACGCAACGGATTTTGATGCGGTTTTTTTAAATAGATAGAGTGATTCAAGAGGAAGGTTTATATGTATAATACACAAGCAAGTCACCCCGGCTTCGCACGGGTGTTTTCTAATACGACAATGATGCTTTACTAACCGTGCGAAGCTGGGGCGGGTCGCTAGTATAAAATAATATCTTCAGGATGATGTCGGGGCTGCCTCGTTTTTGCAATCAGGAATGATTGCGGAACACTGCCGTCAGTAATCGCCACCTTCGGAGCCATCTTTCGCATATAAAAACGGCATTCTGGGTACAGTTACAGATACAAGTCGACGCTGTGGAAATACTTTGTGCGAAAAGTGATATAACGGAACTCACTTGTCCCCTCAGGCATCACTCTCGAGTATAAACCACCAGTTTTATAATTTATTTAAATATAAACCTGTAACCTTACAAGTAATTGATTTAAAAATTGAAAATAAAAGCAGCTTTCGATACTATTAAAAGTAGCTAAATACGCAATTTCGTTTACTTGGTATTTCCAGTTATTTTGATTAAACAACCAAACTATTGAACCTATTTTGATAAAAATTCTATGGAAACAATCTGAAAGCATATACACGTACAAATTATGTGTACCAATCACGAAAGTTTAAAATATCACCACAGGTCTGTTAGGCGAACCGGTTGTGAATTTCAACCGCGAGACAGCAGAGTGGCTATAACTAGAAAAGAGAACAAGACTTTTTATTCCAAAATTTTTACGAAACGCTCTCATGAACGCTCTCATACATAGCCAATAGCCATACATTAGAATTAAGGCTACGCGCATTGCGACGTATCTCCATAATTATGTATGGTAATATATAAATCAATGGCGGCGGCGATACGCTCGCTGCTTGCCGAATCTAAGTTTCCATGAAGGTCCCAGGTAATTAGTAGCCCATTGCCATATGGATAACCTTTCAGGATGAATATATGTACATATGTATGTTATATCATAAAGCTGACTACCATGCTAAACACGCGTTCGCCCGTGGTCCATCCCTCATGCTTATCGAGAGTAGGTGTATCTGCAGTACGAACATAATATTGAACGAGGTTTGTATTTGAACGGTATTCTCTTTGTTACAGGCGGCTTGCGCGTTATCCGTGGGGGTAGGCAGCTACAGCGACCCTCCCGACATACAGGGGTTGGCGCATTTCGTCGAACACATGGTGTTCATGGGGAGCGAGAAGTACCCGAAGGAAAACGAATTCGATGCGTTTATCAAGGTAAAAATAATGTTTTTTTATTTTCTATTTCTGGGAAGTATCGCCTGATGTTAGGTGGTTCCCGCTACCTGTAATAATATACTAGCTTATGCCCGTGACTTCGTCCGCGTGGAAATGTACTTTGGTCGTGTGATTTATTGTAAATATCTAATTTTAATAAATTTTTGTAAACACGTTTTTTGTTTTTTCATCCTTTGCTAAACCATAAATATTTTGCGGGTTCGATAAATATTTCTTATGAAGAACCTAAATACAAAATTTCATGGTTTTATCCTAATATACAATATTAAAAAAAAAATATTACAAAGTACAAAAGTTGTTCCTCCTTATGTCCGTTATTTTCTAAAGAAATCGGTTTCATTAGAAAGGCATAATAATGCAAGATGGATATAGACCATTAAAACGATGCTTTAGGCACAAAATATATTTATTTTTTTAGCGTAGTAGCACCCGCTGGGTATCTGCTAGTAAATTGTAATTGTACAGAAAAAAGGCGGTTCCGACAACGCGTCGACCGACTGCGAAGTGACGACGTTCTACTTCGAAATAACGGAGAAGCACCTCCCTCACGCTATGGATATGTTCAGCAACTTCTTCGTGAGCCCCCTCATGAAGAAAGAAGCTATGCAGCGAGAGCGGGAGACCATTGAATCCGGTACGTGTACAAGCAAACCAGTGGTACAAATAGATTTCTGTAGGTCCTCGGGTTGGTCAGTTGTAGGGTAGGAACAGGCGTAAACTTAACGAATAAAATTTAGTTGAAACATGAAAACTGTCTGTATTTTGACATATCTGTGTGAATGTAATGTGTCACGTGACATGTCTCCAAATTATTGGTTGTAGGATGTTCTTCGCGATGTTTTCTTTCAAAGGTTTGATTAAGACGTGCTGCGAAAATAAACTTTCCTGTGAAAACCCATTGGAGCACATCAGATTGAAAGTCGACGGTTGTACCTCTGGGCTGCCACATTCTGCAAAGCCCGAACAGACAAATGCCGCCTCGATCTCGATATTTTTTTTGACCTGATTTTAAATGTTTACTGTCGTCCATAAAAAACGTCAAGAACCGCTACGGTCATCCCCTATCGAAGCATGAAAAGGCCAACTTTGACCAAGACCAAGACAATGTGGCAAATATATAAAATTTTAAATATGTAGGTATATAATTTTAATAGTATCATTCTCAATAATGTTAGTTTTAATAGCGGTCTTATCGCTAAGATAAGGGTAAGAGTCTTGAAAACTTCGACAGCAGAGTTAGCCATTTACTAAGAAGAAGAGCAAACTGTTCCACCTTTAGAGGAAGGGAATTGTAGTATATTGGAGATTGATTGACAGAGTGCACTAAATGACAAACCTAAAAAGTTATTTCCTGCGTTTGATGTTATTTGCTTCATTTGGATCGAACGAAAAAGTATAGTCATTCTATTGTAAAGCCATATTAAATGGTTGCTACTTCCACGTTATGCTTCGCTTAACATACAGAAATATGGTCGCCGATGATTTGTGTGTGATATTGTGTAATTTTATTGTTATGGAGAGGATGCAGAGATATTGTTGTGAGAATAAACTGCAGTTGTTTGAATTCACGTGACCATTCAGATTAGCCATTCTCCATGGTCAGATCAGCCAAGCTTAAGATGAGATAAATATTGTTATATTATATATATTTATTATAATACAATAAAGTTTAATTTCCTTGAGTTCTTGGAACTACGAGTAGGAATAGATACATAAACTATATGTGTTCACTATTTTCTGAAAATGACTCCCTTGGACAAGGAGATTCTACTGAGATTCTACTTACGTCGAATAAGGTTTAAATATGTTCAAACTTAGTAATAAGAAAGCGGATCTTAGGTACTTATCTTATTGCTTTAAACGAGCAATTCTTGTATATTTATTTCGTGTATTTTGGAAATGGCTCTTCACGATTTGGATGACATTTTGTATTTACCTAGATAGTGTTTTGCTGTTTAAGTTTACCTGTGTAATTGTAGAAAAACGCTATCTTTTTTTTAAATAACGTTTTACCTAAGAATAGTACTTTTTTTCTAAACATTTGCGCAATAATACGCTTTAAATCGAAGATGGAAAACATAGCGAGAAAACCGGCATGTCCTAGAAATCAAAAAATCGATGACCTTTGACCCGGTAGCGTTGAGCTCCATTGCAAAGCCCATTCACGTCAAGAGGATACGAAGGCATTTATTGCGTCCATCCTACTAGAACCTACGATTACAAAGTCATGTAAGATTGAATAGCAAGTCATAATAATCGTGACTGAGATATTTTTTTGTATGAAATATAAATCAAAGGTTTTATCATGAACGTGACTGATCACTTCCAGTGCTTCTTACCTGTACTTATATTAGCGTACTACACTAATATAAGTACAGGTAAGAAACACCTCTCTGCCTTTCGTAGGTTCAGTTACCACAGAACAAAAGTTTGTGTGACAAACATAGATTTGTGTTTTGTATCTGGGTGTTAATAAAAACGTGTTTATAGAAAAATACGGCCAGTCGAACTAGCGCACTAAGGGTTCTGCACGAACTTATTTCTTTACTTGTGCTAGATGACATTGATTCTTGCCAAATATCATGGTCAGGTCAACGGGAAGTATCCTATAGGTTTTCATTCTCTTGCACGAATCAAAATATGCGGCATAAACGGAGGATAAACGATGCCGTATCTTTTGATTGCGTTTATCCTCCGTTGACTTAGAGGTCAACGTAATCCAAAGGTTTATGTTATGTTTTAATGGGCCCTTCGGTTGAAAAGTCAACATGAGGCGATGTAAAAAATGTGACAGAAGTGGTTTTTGCAAGTCATTAAAAAGACCTACACTTTTTAGAGATAAAAAAATTCTGGTAAACACCAGAATTTGTTATGAAGGTGGCTCATACTTGCCACCTTCCACCTTCCTAACAAATGTCATCCAAAATCCGTTCAACCGTTGAGGCTTGAACGAGTAACAAACATACATTCAAACAAACTTTCGCATTTATAATATAAATATGATTATAATTATGTTATCTGTGCCTATACTAAACTTATATGGTATGGTATCCCAAACTTGGACATCAAAGATGCCTAATTCAGATATGGAGAAAATTTTTCAATGTTCATTAAGACAAGCGACTGTTTTTAAGCAGAATGAAAGTAAGCCATTAAGATAAGAAAAATAACGCTCCGATTAAAATCTCAACCAATTTTATCCGTGCTGTACTAGCACAGATCAACCCAATAATGTATCCTATGTGGTTGTCAGAATTCGCTATCGCGACGCCGGTGGACTCCAACCGGAAGGACCAAGTCCTCTGCAGCTTGTTCCCGGAAGGGCACCCGGCGCGCACCTTCACCTGGGGCAACTTGAAAAGCCTGAAGGACGACATCAACGACGATGAGAAGCTGCACCAAGCCGCCCATGAGTTTAGGAAGAGGCATTACAGCGGTAACAGGATGACTGTTGCTGTACAAGTAAGTGATATAATATTATAATTGTATGTTTTCTTTATTCAACGCCGCCGTCCTTTATCATTCTTTTATATTCCATTCCATCCAAAGGTTGCCTAGAAGAGCTTGCTTTAAGCACTAAGGCCGCCCATTGTATTTCACATATCTTGGCTAATTACTCTTAGTATGTTTTTTGTCATTGTGGTGTACATTATAGAGTTTTCTAATCTATCTATCTATAACTCTTTCGTTATTGCGCTCATTCTGGTGTCGTCAAAGAAAATGACAATCGATTTTAACGTCTTAAAATAGGTATTTTTAATGTGATGTTTTCTATTGTTACTTACGCCCTTAACAGAAAATCAGGCCCTCTACCGATATGTATATGAAAAGTCGCCCGTCAGTTTGACACAAGGATGTAAAGTCTCATGTGCCTGTAATTTCTCCGATTTTGGGTCATTGAACTTGGTGTAAGTATCATACAAAATACTATCAGGCAGCCATTTATTTGATTTTATTTGGAATTCAGGGTATATGCAGCCTTTGTTCTTCCTCAATCAATCTGTCTTCTAGCCAAGTTACTCATAGAAACTTTAGTCCTTAAAGTTTTACTTTCGTGACAAAAAGTAGCCTATGTCCTTCTTTAAGATCAATCTCTATACCAAGATCGCTTGTGTGTAAGTGTTTTAGGCCTGAAAATGAAACAAGCAGTTACTTTCGTATTTGGATTATTCACACATCCAGCAAGTGGGAAAATTTATAATGGAAAATTCTTGTTTGCCGCCATTGTTTCCCATGAAAAAGTTCCGTCAATAATATAAAGTTTACAAAAAAACAACTTTTATTTCTTCCCAGGCTCGTATGGACATACCCACGCTTGAGCAGTACGTGATCAACACGTTCGGCCGCATACCTACCAACAAGCTACCCGCTGATGACTTCACGATCCACAAGTTCACAGCAGACAAGGTCACGCCGGAGTTTCGAAGCATTTACTACATCAAACCAGTCGGCGATACAACTGAGGTAAGTGATAGTAGCAGAAAAGTTCGTTTTACGAAAATATAAAATCCCTGGACTGGGTGTCATGGTAATGAGGTGATGATCTTCAAAGGCCTTCATAAATTATAACCTTGAAAGAGAAAAAAGTCTCACATGCGGAGATTAAGTACGTTTGCATCCTATTGACTCGAAAAACGTTTTGTTCCACAGTAACGAGTTTGCAAAATAGCTTTTTTCTCTATTAGACTTTGGCAGTTGTCAGATTCAAGAGTGAGTTGCCAAATTTGTTTGGGAAGTGACCTTTGAATCCCTCGCTGCACTCGGGATTCTCTCTTCTCTTCTATTCGCTGTAAAACTATTATTTTGCCTCCTTATGTTAGTTGCAATCTAGCATTAAACGGTTCTATTGTTCACAGGTGCACATAACTTGGTGCATGCGCTCGCTGATCTCGGAATACGAATCGAAGCCGCATCAGTATGTGTCATACCTACTCGGCCATGAGGGCAAGGGCAGTCTCCTCTCGTTTCTCCGGAAGAAGTATGTTGACATTTATTTTTAATTACGGACGAGCTTACAGCTCACCTGATTTTCAGTGGTTGCCTCCGCCCATAACAACAGCTGTACGATTTAAGGTCCTCGACCGGAATATGAGAAGACCCGTGATACACCGTTGCGCTTCAATCGAGGCGCGGATGTTACATTTGCATGTGGTTTCACCGGCACCCACGCCCTTCCACCGGAACACAGCAACACCAGAGCACCACTGCTTAGCGGCAGATTACTAGGTGTGGAGGCAGTACTTTCCGGGCGAACGCATAAGCTCCGCTGTGTCATGTTGCTCTTTCAATTTCAAGATATTCAAAAGGTACCTACCGACGCTAGCAATGGGACCTCAATATTTGTACTGTGTGACGTCTAAAAATTCATTAAGAAATAGTTGACTGGCCTAACGCATTACTAAGCACTATACGGCAGCGTTCCGCCAAGGTATGACTTCTTTTTTGTTTATCTTTTTTAAGTGTTATTTTATTATTATTTTAATTTTTATGTATTGTGATTTGTTGTATACAGTTTGCGAGGATAAAATTTTTCTTTCTTTTCTTTTCTTTTCTTTCTTTCTAACGGCTGTTTTCTAATACTAGTAGCTCTCAGTAGCTCTGCCTTCCGCGCTTGGTCGTGGATACCGCACCATCAGAACTCCCTGATGCAGGGGTATGAGTGTTTCGTTATTGTGATTATATAACATTACAGGGTGTGGGCGTTGGGTATCTACACGGGGAATTCAGAGAGCGGTATCGACTACACTACAATGTACAGTCTGTTTTCGACGCAAGTGGTCCTCACTAAAGAAGGCTTGAAGCATGTGGACGAGGTGAGACACTAAACATTTTTAGCATTTTTTGACTAAGGGGAGTTATTTATACTCACTAATATCCCCTTGGTGTTCCTTACTGGGCCTTAGTGTTGGGGCAAACAGTACGGAGTCACTTCCGCGGCCCCAGCGCAACATTTTCAACAAAAGTCACCGACGAGCTGGAGGCCCACCTGATGTGGAGTGATTGACCTCCGGCCATCCTCTCTCATTTATTTTTACCATATGTACACTAAGGACCGCTTAGTTATGTATATAAAAAGAATATATAAAATAAATATATAACGGACGACGAACACCGTTAGATTTTTAGGAATAGTGACGTATGAACTGAGGGTAGTTGGTAATTATCCATGTATTTGTTTTAGGTTCTGGAAGCCGTATTTTCCTACATAAATATGCTGAGAAAAATTGGACCATCTGAAAGAATATATAAAGAAATCAAAGTAAGGAGTTAAGTCGAAAAGTTGTAATTCCATGCGCAGATTAAAATTGATAAATTTTTTCTTAACATGTATTGAGGTTTAAATACATTGGTTATTTATAGGCTATTGAAGAGACAAACTTCCGTTTCGAAGAGGAATCTCAGCCCGCTGATTATGTGGAGAATCTTGCAGAAAACATGCAATTCTATCCACCAGAACATTATATTACTGGCGACAAACTGTACTATAAGTACGATCCGAAGGTAAGTTATTAAGTAGTAATTGGAGTTCTATCAATAAAGCGTTAGGATCATGTTTAATGTCGGCAATAAACAAGTCATTTTGTGCCTTAAGAGGCTGTAATGGGCTGAAGATTTAAAATAATATTAAGGTGGTAACAACTATTAAAGAAATATTATTGGATAGGTCGTATGTCCAAATCGCTCTCAGCCTGTTTATTAATCGACTTAAAGATTCTTGAGGAGGAGGTTCTTAATTCGGCCGTATGTTTTTGTATGCTCGTTACGCTACTACATCTTTGTCAATTAGGGAATTTCGAAAATAATTTTTTTTTTTGATAAAGTGCTCTGTATATTGTCAAATTTTACTTCTAAAAGCAAAAACAGTGAATGTAAGTATTGAAATCGGTTCATTCGAATGTAATGAAATCATTAACTTGTTTTAATTTAGGCAGTGCTGACGCGTTTCTTCTATTTCAGGGCATAAGCGAAGTACTGGAGTCCATGCTAGCCGACAGAGCTAACATAATGATTCTGTCCAACAAACACCCTCAACCGATACAGTACGACTCCAAGGAGCAGTGGTTCGGTACCGAATACAAACGCCAAGGTAATATTAGGTGCATGAGAGGTCACACCCCGTCTAGCGGACGCAACGCAGTACAACGATGCTAGATAAATTGCACATGAGACATTCTACTTTCAAGTTTCAGAGCAGTGGAAACTGATACAACTTAGATCTACTCTTTGTATTGGTATTATAATAGGCAGAAGATTAACATCAACATTAATTTCCAGGGGGGGGGGCAGCTGCTTAAATTAAGAAGCGATTAAAATAAAATCAAAATGCATGCATAGTCAAATTGACTTATATTTATTTAATTACCTATATTGCAGGATCATTTGCGGCTGTTTGCTCTACACACTACACATACCTAATGTTTCATGCAGGTGTGTTTGTGTAGTGTGTATGACAAAACGATTCGACCTAAAAAATCTGACTTGCCCCCCCCAGGCTAGAAGCTGGGTACGCCCATGACCAGGCCTTCTGCTAAATACCTATGTATATTGTACTTGCTTGGTGGGCAGATGGTTAAGCGTTTTTATCGTGTGAAATAGTCTGCCAACAGTCAGTCCAACAAGCGTTGGACTGACTATTTTACGCAATAACGCCGTTTGGACCTCTTTTTACTTGAAACTTTAGTCCAGAAACTAGATATTCTTCAAGAAGCGTGCAATCCTCTAATACTGGTTCAGGCATACCTGAGGAATCTAATGAAATAACTCTATCGCCAAGTATTTACAATCGTGTTTTTTTAGCGATTCCCGAAAATTGGCTGAAACGTTGGATGTCTGTGGAACCGTACCCCAACTTCCATCTGCCGAGTAAAAACATTTACATAACAACGGATTTCTCACTTATAAATCCTGCCCAGCCGTATTTGGACATGGCAACCGAGCTCGGCATAGACCTAGAGAATACCACGGCGAAGGATATAAGGAAGAAGGTCGACGCCGCCCGCCAAGTAAACAAGACCCTTACACACGGAGAACTTATAGCGAGGGTTGAAAACTTTAGGTTGGTAGACTATTTTCATATTACTTTGCATAAGTTATGTATCATGTATATATCTTACTTATATTATAAAGGCGAAAGTATGTATGTGTGCGTGCGCGTGCGTGTGTACGTTTGTTCCAACTTCACGGTCCTACAGATTTGGATGAAATTTGGTACCAAAATATCTTATCTTGGATTAACACATAGACTAAAAAAAAACAGCGGGTAACACCGCGGGGCGCAGCTAGTACTATATAAAAATCAATTGCTGTTCGTTAGTCTAGCTAAAACTCGAAAACGGGTTGATCTATTTGACTGTTTTCTATATCATTGTGCTTGTGATTGCCAGGACAAGGTTTGTAAATAAGATTTATTTATTAAAGTATTCTCGGGATTTAAGTATTAAAACTGAAAGTACGTTTTTACATGGGGTTTTTGTATGTCGTTTTACAGCCGATTGTCAAATTGTGAATCAAGATAGGAAAATATGTGTCGGGTCAACTAGTTTCAAATATTGTAAGAAGCTCTGCCCTATGAGCTGTAATTCGTTCGGTTACCGCCCAACCAGGCCGTACGTGAATACCATTAGAGTCCCTACACGTGCCCTCGGGGTGGTGCTAAACGAGCAACAAAAAGTAGCAGTAGAACTTGTGCCAAGTTCGTCCGGAGAGGTACTGCCACCACATCTGAAATCTGCCGCCAAGCAGTAGTGCTCGCATTACTGTGTTCCGGTGGAAGGGTGTGGCTGTCGGTGAAATCACATGCGCATGAGACGTATCATCCCCGTCTTGGGTGATGGACGCAGCAGGATGAATGCGACTCAGTAAAGATTTGGATCTTGTACTGAGTCGCGCGCATTACTGTTGTGATGGGCGAGGGTCACCACTTACTATCAGGTGGGCCCTCAGCTCGTTCCGTCACAAATACACATAAAAAAAAAATATCAAATGTCCCCTCCGATATGAGTGTGTAAACGTTATTTACAATTGCAGGTTGGACCAACCGAATCTGTTGCGTAAGAAGGACAAACTGGAGTTGTGGTACAAGCCGGATTTTAAGTTCCGCTTCCCGACCGCGCTGCTGTATTTCTACTTCATAACGCCACTGAGTCTCAAGTCTCCCAGAGAGTAAGTTCTACCAAATTGTTGTCTGTTTATGTACCTTGCTTGTAATTGTTTGTTTTTCTTTCTGGTGTGCAATAAAGAGTATATTACTATCTAAGTTCGTCCCTGTTTCTAGTTAAATATGACAGAACACAACATGGGCGGGTTTAAAAAAAATGTTCATATATTCATATATCAAATATCTGCAGGGTAGGCAACGCACCGGCAACGCCACTGGCGTTGCAGATGTCAATAGGCGACGGTGACCACTTACCATCAGGTGGGCCGTAAGCCTGTGTGCCTATTCACAACATAAAAAATAAAAAAAACACTTGGTACATGCTACATGCTTATAACTGACATGTCTGGCATGAGCCTGTAAAATTTTTCTTTTAAGGCATTCGGGTACCCGCGTTAGTGGACCAGTAGTGCGGGATCCACAGATAAATAAAAAAAAAGTGACTGGCCTCACAGCTCAGTTACAGTAGTAACCGCCTTCAGCGCTGTAGTTCGTGGGCTCGATTCCCACTCGGGACAAGCATTTGTGTGACGAACCATAGATGTTTGTCCAGTACATAAGTATGTAACAATATAAGTATTCTATTTCATACTAGATCTAGTACAAGCTATGCTTAGTTTGGGGCTAGATGGCGCTGTGTGGAATTTGCATGAATATTTATTCATTATAATAAAAATAAAACAATACCTTTACTGGCACTACATAATTGACATTATATGTGCTGTACTATAATTTAGGGACACTATAAACAACTTACATATAACGTGAATAAAAAAAATTGTATTTCAGCTCCTGCCTGCTTGACCTCTGGACTGATGTGCTGAATCAAGGCCTCAAAGTAAGTAAGAGCTACCAAACATTTTTTTTTAACTTTTTTTGATGGTGATCGCCAATTTATTAACATTAATTATTTGATTTTTACAGGAAGAAACGTATCCGGCCAACATGGCTGATCTGACCCATTCGATCTACGTTAGCGACAAAGGAGTGACTGTGAAAGTCAATGGGTACAACCAGAATTTACATGTCAGTATCATACTCATTATGTATCTTAAGACAATGCCACGAGCCAGTCACGTGTCTCTCTTACGCTAACCGCTAGCGCAGCGAGAGCGGCTGAATAAGAAAACATTAGATCACAGAATTTAAAGTCTTTCTCTTTTTATTTACAACTATTGAGAATAAAAAATAAATGTGCATCATTTTAATTATTAGTTTTATCTGTCCGGAACATAAATTGACGTCAATTTTAGATATTCTTCATTATTTAAAAAAGATGCGATTATTTCATATTTTTAGGCTTTTAATAACTTTATTACAACTAATTAGCAGACTTTTCTAATATATTTTTTTAGTAATCAAGCAAGGCCTTAGTCCTTGCTTGATTACTTACCTTACATCAAAATTAAAATCGTTGAATTTGCATTTTAAGCGTTACACTTCCTATATTTTACAACATGGTAGTTTTCTAACTCTAAAAACTGCGTTGTTGTCCTTTGTGCTAACCTAAAGTAGCAGGACCTAGGTTGAATTGCTGTGGTGGAGGTAACCACTACCATCATGTAGATCTTCAGTCACATCGTCCCGTAATATTAGTAGAATATTTTTTTTTTTGTCAATTTTGTGTCTTCTTTCTAGCTGCTCCTGAAACTGATAGCAGATGAGATGCGGAACTGCACTGAGAATCTCACCGTGGAGATGTTCGAGGCGGTGCGCGAAGTGCGAGCTAGGATCTACCACAATGTGCTTATCAAACCGCAGAAACTGGCCAAGTGAGTGAGCGGAATCAGGGGCCCGATTCTCGTCTATTTGACATGTCGATTGACATTTATGTAATAGAGTACATGGGCGACCGAGCATCGCTCGATATTTATTTGTAAAATCGTGTTTTATACGTAATTATATTTATTGGATTGTAAATCGTATGTATATAACATACGATTTACATATTGATTAAACAATAATTACATATTGTATGTAAGCCGAACAAATTCATACTTGGAAAATGTTATATAGGGCCATCTATTACCAATCAAGTACCACAAAAATTTACGAGATGGCGCTATATATAATTGTCACCATGATTTATAATAAAAAAAAACGATTTTTAGTGTAAAAAAATGCGTGTTTACAAGAAATGAAAATTATTCAAGTATTTTATTGTACTTAAAGAGTAAAACACTGTCTAACACAACATTTCATCCAAATCGTTGCAGCCGATTCCGAGATACGCGAAATTAATATATAAATACATATATAAACAAGAATTGCTCGTTTAAAGTAATAATATACTAACATCAGTGAACCTTTGAATGTTTGCAGGGACGTGCGAATGAGCGTGCTACTGAAACCGTACATATCTCCGCGGGACAAGGCGCTGCTCATCGACAAGATTACGTACGAGGAGTTGATGAATTTCAGCATGTACCTGTGGTTCGATTTCCGCGTTCAGGTAATCAAATGTTCTTCAAGTAGTAGTGACATCTACTTGCAGGTTTTTTCCCATAGAAATTTTATCAAAATCGGTTCTATAGTTTGGTTGTTAAATCAAGATAACTGCAATACATTTGTCATCCAAGTAAATGAAATTGCGTATTTTGCTTTCCTGTGATTTTTTTCTACCCCCGTTGTAGATCGAGTGATGGACGCAGCAGGATGAATGCGACTCAGTAAAGATTTGAATCTCATATTGATTCGCACGAATTATTGTTGTCATGAGCGAGGGTCACCACTTACCATCAGGTGGGCCCTCAGCTCGTTGTCACTTATACACATAAAAAAAAGATCAATTTGGATGATTTTTTTTTTTTAAATGGTAGAGTTTTTTAAGGGCAAAAAATACGGGATATATTCGATTTTTAAATCAATCACTTGTTTAAAAGGAAGAAGCGAATGCTTCGATAGCACTGATAGACAAGTGTAGAAGAGAAAGACATACTGCGCATATAATATAAAAATATATAATATAAAAATAAATTGGGTAAAGGACAAGGAGATGATACGTATTGTTAGTGTTATGAACTGATACTGTTAAACTACAAACGTACTTATAGGTAATTCTTTTCAGGCACTTATCCAGGGCAACATCCCTTGGCACGAGGCTATAAGGATTTCTGAGGAAATCGTTGATCAAATCGACGGCAATGGAATACCCGATAGCCAACTCCCGAAGGTAGATATCACTAGTTACTGGCGAAAGTATTTTTTTAACCCGAAGATGATCGCACATGTCTGTGTATGCATTGCTTCAAATATACGGGTCCGTGGCTTAGTTGGTAGTAGCCCTGCCTTCGAAGCGAGGGGTCCCGGGTTCGATTCCCGGCCGGGTCACACTTTGTGTGGTGAGCATGAAGTTTGTTCTCGGGTCTTGGGTGTTTGTCCATGCTATCTGCGACACAGCTAATCCTAGTGCAGAGGTATGAGTGTGTAAACGTTTAAAAAAAATTATATATATGCAACCTCCTTCCTCCTTAACAGAAAGGTGCTTAACTTATTAAACATATTTAGATGATCCGTAAAGAACGGTCAAGCAAGCTACGCCAGGAGCGTTTCTCTTACTTGCCGCGATGTCGCGATGGTGAAATGTGGTTATTATATTTTCAGTTGAAAGTTCTTCAGCTGCCGTTGGGCGAGCACAAGGCGCGAGTGTTGAGTTTGAACACGCTATCTACTAACAGCATCGTCACTAACTACTACCAAGGGGAAATGTCCACGCCGATCGATGCCGCGTGCATTGAAATACTTATGGTGAGTTTGCTACTATTTTATACAGAGCCTGGAAGAAATTCGTGATTTTTTTAAAGGTTTTCCTATTTTATTCTGGTCTTTTCTGGGGTACCTTTAAATGGGTGTATCTTTTGAACTGTGTACATAGATGGCTGAGATTTTCATTGAGTATTTGCTAGCTTGGAGTATTATATTATGGTTAATGATGAAGTTAAAATTTTTATGAGAAAAATTAAAATAATGAAATATAAATCAAAAGTCAGATTCTAAGGTCAGATTCGTCGGAAGTCAGTATTATATCACAAAATATGTCAAAAAAATATAAAACATAAAACAATCACAAAAGGTAAAGAAGTCGGAATAGTACTTCTTTACCTGGACTGTTCTCTGTACATTGTTATCAGGTGTTAGTTTTAGTTTTTATTTTTTGTTACCTTTGAGTTCAATGAAGTGTTGATTATACAATATTGTGTTTAGATGTTGATGGAGGAGCCCGTGTTCGACTTCCTCCGCACCAAGGAGCAGCTCGGCTATAGCGTGTTCAGCATGATGCGGTACACATTCGGCGTTTTGGGATTCTCCGTCACCGTCAACACGCAGGCTGACAAATTCACGTATGTGTTTTCACTATAGACTATACAATGTAGGAGAGCGTGGTGGTCCAGGGGCACAGATCAATCTGAAGGTCGCTGATTCTAACCCACAAGTGCTACAAAGAGTTTTTTCACTTGAAAAATTCATGTGCCCAATGCCACGTTACCGAAAGAAACAAGAAACATCTACCGATCAGGATTGAGCTCCCCCATTACCTCTCAACTATCGGGAGTAGGCCGGTGCCTGTGATTTCACGAGCACCTACACCCTTACTCCGGAACACAGTAATTCGAGCATGATCATGGCAGATTCCAAGTGCGCTGGCAATATCGGACGAACTTTTCACAATTTCTACTGCTGCCTTTTGTTGCTTCTTTCGCACCACCTGGGGGACACGTAGGACCTCTAAGGGTACTCACCTACGGACGGACATGGTTATTTTCATTGTTTATTTTTGTTTCAGTGTTTCCCACGTAGATAGCCGCGTGGAGACGTTTTTGAAGAAATTCGCACGCGACATGTCCAAGTTGTCTGAGAAGAGTCTGTCTGCCACCAAGCAGTCGCTCATACAGCTCAAACATTCCACTGATTATGAGCTGGAAGAGGAGGTACTAGCTAGTTTTATTCATGACAAATTCAGATAGTTTTAATGTGTTTTCGTACGGACGACGGACGCGGTAGCATGTTGTTGAAACCTGAAGCCACTGGTGAAACGATGGGGGCCATATGATTTTATAAAGTACTATCGACCCGCTCCGGCTTCGCACGGTTAGTAGAGCATCAGTGTCGTATCAGAAACTACCCGTGCGAAGCCGGGGTGAGTTGCTAGTACTGCATATAAATCTTCCTCTTAAATCACTCTGTCTATTGCTGAAAACTGCATTAAAATAAGTTGCGTAGTTTAAAAGATTTAAGGGTACAAACAGCGGGAGCGACTTTGTTTTATACTATTTAAGGATTGTAGACTATTTAGTCCGTTTTCAGGTGGCACTTGTTAGTACTTATTTACGGGTCGAGTACGATCCAAACATCACAAAACTCTTACTTAAAAGCGATGGGTTTCATATTTTCTTTATTGAATTTCAGTAGTTTTCACGTTGCTCCTGACTCTGACATACAAAAAAACAAATGTAAATAGATGTACATATTTCATGTTTTTGAAGTGTGACTTACTGGCCTCATAGCTTACTTGGTATTAACTTCTTCTGCGCTGTAGGTCGTGGTTCGATTTCCACACACGATTCCAACACCACACATTTGCGTGACGAACATAAATGTTTGGTCTTTGTCTGGGTGTTAATATATATGTATTTACAAAAAAAAAAAACTAAATAAATATCCTATCAGTTTTCTAATTCCCATATTACAAGCTATGCTTAGGGGCTAGATGGCGCTGTGAGAAATGCCATTTTTAAAAATTGTATATATTTGTTGCAGGTTGAGAGAAACTTCAAAGAAATCGTGTCTGGAGAATACCAGTTCGATAGACTGTATAGAGAGGTAAGTGACAAACAAGTTGCAACAAGAATTAACAGGTCTTTGATTGGCCACTCAGGTCGTGGGAACTTAAACGTGATGACCCATTGCCGCCATTGTTTTTTAATCCCCAACGAAAAAGAGGGGTGTTATAGGCTCGTAGTGTGTATCTGTCTGTCTGTGGCGTCATTGTTCCCAAAATGAATAGACCGATTTTGATGCGGTTTTTTGTGTTTGAAAACTGACGTGGTCTTGTTGGTTTATATGATTTATTTCTCACAAGAACATTTGCTTTCAAGGATAAATTATTCATATGTTTAATAACACGTAGACTCGCTCACATTTTCCTCCATATTCCACAAGATTAAACAAAAACTATTCGCAAGTCCAGGCGGTTTTACAATTAATTTATCCTTTTGACCTCAAGTATCATTTGGACACGTCAAATTTTACACACTCAAGTTAACATATTAGTGAACGTATAACGTGTCACAGGAGCTCCTTCGTCACATTACATGAACATCATTTATATTTCACATACAGTGAACACAGTAAAAATACAGTCAACTTTCATATATCAATAAATTCATATATTAGCTAGTCTTATTTGTTTAGTTTACGTCTGTTCCAACCCTTCTACCGAAAGAAAAAGGCCAAGTAGGTGGTAGTCGTTAGGAGGAACTTGGAACAAGTTCTGCTACTGAAATCCTTATATTTAAAACACAAACATTGTTTCTACCTATAATGGGCATAGGCAGAATATTTTTTTGTGCTTTAAATATTAGTATAAACTTGGAAACCATCCAACCGATGTGCCCCAAACCGGTTTCATTAGAAAGGCAATAATGCGAAGATGTGTTTAGACCACAAAAACAATGCATTAGGCATAAAATGTATTACTTTTTTTAGCGTAGCACGCGCTGTGTATCCGCTAGTTCCATATAGATATAGATGTTCTGGGCTTGTATTGTGAACCCACCTTCATACAATTCATCTTTTCAGGCGGAAGCTATAGAGGAGGTGCAGCTCGCTGATGTCAAGAAGTGGGTCGAAAACCATTTCAAGTCGGGCAACAAGTCTATGTTCAGAAAATTGTCTGTTCAGGTACGACACTCTCGAGCTAACTCAACCGTAATGGACACGGGCAATATTTGGGCTCCGTGGCATAGTTAGTAGTAGCCCTGCCTTCGAAGCGAGGGTCCCGGGTTCGATTCCCGGTCGGGACACACTGTGTGGCGAGCATGAAGCTTGTTCTCGGGTCTTGCGTGTTTGTCTTGTGTTTCTGTGTGCCAAGTAAATATATCTGTGCCCTTTACGTGTCACGGGAGCTTAGGTTAATTACAGTGAGCTTGTAGGATATATACCGTATAGAAAACCGGAAATTGAATTATTAGATCGTGCCCTGTAATTGTGTTTTTGTGTACTAAATATTACTGTCTTTACAGATCACAACCGATATGTATATATAGAATGTGTGCTTACAGGTAATGGGCCACAAGATAATCCACCAAGAGTCGCCAAACCAGGAGGACATCCGCGACTACTACTTGGCATTCCTCGACGGGAGCGACCCGTTCGGCGCCAGCAGCACCATCGAGGACCCCAGCCAGTTCATCAAGGACGTCGACGAGTTCAAACGGGACCTCCCCGTGCTCAACGACGACGGTCCCCAGAAGAAATGCTGACAAAGGATCATCTGTGAATACGGTATGCTCATTCTCATAACGGTATTCATGTTCTACAAGTTCTGCGTCGACGAATCGGACGTGCAGCGCGTCAAATACTACCAGTTGGGTTAAATACTGCGCGTTATGACAAGTGCGACATTACAGAGGAAAGACTCTTACATAGTATTCATGTAATCTCTAGTAATCTTGTACTCGTATTTACTCTCGTTTAAACTGTGGTGTAAAGAAAACCCGGCAAGTTCAGCAAATAATGGCAGCTCATAAAAATGTCACAGTTTATAATAGTACAGTAGTTTTGACCATCTTTCATATTTTGATATTATCTAGCAAAAGATTTTACAGTAGACCATGTATAATTGCGTATGCAATCTTTAATCTGAATTTACTATATTGTATTCGGTAGTTAATATTGTACACACTAGACACCATAAAAACAAAAGAAAAAAAATCGTAAAATAATAATGAAAAAAAATATTCAAGAAATATGACGTAGAAAAGACTTTCAGTTATATAGTTTATCTTAATATAAATGGTATTCTCCAATTTGCATTTCCTCAGAAAGTATCCAAAGTTCAATAGAACATCTTAAAACATAAACAATGTTTAGCTATATTCCAGTACTTTGATGTGTATTTTATGTGGTATCGTACTGTATTGATTCCGTAGATTATAGAGTTTATTCCCGTGTGCTCCGAATAAACGGGAGCAGGCGGAAATAACCCGTGCATTTCTTATTGATATTTAACATTATATGACTATGTGTAACTTTATTATTCTCTTGGATATCGTGTTTAGAAAATCTTACATAATTATAATAATCTTATATAATCCGGATTTGTCATTTAGCGTATTATAGCATGAACATTTCGGTAAATGTATTAAAAAGGTGGAGTTGCATTTGGAAATTGTTTATGGAACGGCTATAAGGAATTAAATATTCCGAGAATGTGATTTGCGAACCTCAAAGGTTGTAAAGTTGTAAGAGTGTCAAAATTGGATGTGAAGTAAAGAAAAGTTGAAATAAAGAAAGTAATACGGAAATTTCGTTTGATGCAATTATAGTTCGAACAATAATTTCGTATACAATTGATTTTGGTTGAGTTTGGTACATTTTAGTGGTTTAATATTCTGGTTTTTAATAAGTCTTTCTCTTTAATAGTTTAGTAATTGACAGTAGCAATTCAAGACCCGCTTATATAGTCCTCCTTATAACAATAATATGACTTTGTGCTTGATACTTTGGTAAGACCCAAGTCGTTGCACTGGCCACGACTACAATGTGGAACATCTCTTGCGCCATATATGTTTAATTTAATGTAATGTTTAAAATCTCTTGGTGTTAGATGATAAATACATACTCTTCAATATTGTTACCTAAATAATAATAATCCTAACTTATTACAAGTGTAATCTGTAGTTCTGTTGTTCCCCTAGATTTGTGTATTGAAATAAATATTTAAATGTTCTGATAATAGTGCTCAATCGAGCTTGATACTATGCGAGTAAGTATATTAATCAGTGTATTGAATTTTAATGTATCACTGCTTATTAGGTGTTAAATGTTCACGCATATAATATTTGTGTTAGTTGAAATAACATATTAATCAGCGAGTAATAATTAATAACACTAGATTATATTCCATTTAAAAAAACTACATGTTGTATTACGTTGCGCATTGTTTTTCAAATTGTATTCACAAGGACGACTATGGAACAAATTTATAGTGAAAAATGGATTGAGTTTCGAAATGTAGCGGTACTACATGATATTATACTACTTTGTTGTTATATTGATTGACATAAATGTATTTTTTTTTATTTTAAATAAGCTGTTGCATCGATACTTATTATGGTTTATTAATTGTTAGCGTATTTTGAATTTTACGTTGAGCTTGTTTATTTTTGTTTACGTTGGTTTGTTTTTACGTTATTATTTGTAAATAGTTGTAATAGTTACGAATTTACTGGTCCTACAATAAATGACGTATTTAAAAACTATGTTTATTTGTGATAATGAAAATTATTATGAGAGAAGCATTTACGATGAAAAAATATGACGACTTGAACGAATATGTTCATTCATTCAAGTCGATAATTTAATACTTCAGTGATTGTTTGATTTTCGCTTAAAGTAGTTGTGTCGCTAGCGATCGCGCGCGCGCTGACACAATTTCAAAGTGCTAACGCATCACAACAAAGCCGTCGCGGCGGCCGAACGATGCGATGACATAGTTATCGCTGAGTAAGGCATGTCTACTGTCGACTAATAATCGTGTTAAGGCGAAGCTATTTTTCTATATTAATATGGATTCTCCATCATCGGACTATCATGTTAGGTTGCAAACGGAAACAGAGCATATGCTGTATAAACAAAATGAACAGCTATATGCCCGTTTCAAAGAAGAAAGGCAAGAACGTGAAAAACTGCAAAGCCTTGTAGATGACCTTAAAAGTCAAATAGATATCCTGCAGCAGCAGCTAAAATGTGTTGTTCAGACGTCGGATAAAGAAACATCTTCGGTTCGCGTCGAGTACGACACCGACGAAGATGAGCTAGCCAAAGAGACAGAGTGGATCCGAACAAAGTCAAGGAAGAAAAGAAAATTGAACATCTCTCCCACTCTCTCACCAGAAGAACCAGAAGAAATTAAGAACAAAACAACTCAAGAAAAAATCAAGAGAGTTCCCCAAGCACCGCCTATAATAGTAGATGGAGTAAAAAATTACCAAACCTTTTATGATTTTCTTTCGAAATATCAGGCGGTTGAAACATTCACGGTAAAAATGATGAATGGTGATACCGTCAAAATCAACGCTTCTAATGAGGAATCTTATCGAGGCTTGACTAAAATATTAAAAGATAACAACTGCCTCTGGCACTCATATGAAAATAAACAAGATAGGCCAATACGAGTGATGGTGAAAAAATTACCATCCACTTGTATACCCGAGAGAATAGTCGAAGACCTACAAACTAAGGGATTCCAGATTGAAGAAGCAGTAAACAAGTTGAGCTGGAAAACTAAAGAACCGCTTAATATGTTTATGTTAACTTTCAGCAACCAGGAAGATATAAGAAAAGTATATGAAATAAAAAATATACTGGGGTGTATGGTAGAAATACAACCGCTTAGAACCACAAAACTCATACCTCAGTGTAAACGTTGTCAGGCTTATGGACACACACAAAAATATTGTGCCAAAGAGCCAAGATGCGTGAAATGCACAGGTAAACATTTAACAATAGACTGCAAAAAAGCAGCCGAAGAGAAGCCAAAATGTGTACACTGTGGAGAAGCTCATCCGGCCAACTACAGGGGATGCATGGTAGCGAAAGAAATCCAGAGGATTAAAAATAAAAATATTAAAAAGCCAGTGAGACCATACCAACCTGCAACAGACAAAAAGTCTTCAAACCAGCCGAAAAATTTGGAGAGATCTGCGAAAACATCAGTAAGCAGTAAGACCATTACATATGCCCAAGCTGCTTCTAAAAACATTAGTCGTTTGCAGCCCAACGTGCAACATAATAACACAAAGCTAGATGAAATTCTTAAGCTAATGATATCATTTGACGATCGTTTAAGAAAAATTGAAAATAGCGCCAAAATTGCTATCCCCAAGGCTAAAAAATGATTTATTCTATGAAAATTATGTCATGGAACTGCAATGGACTACAAAAACACGAGAAAGAGTTACAAGTAGTCTTAGATATAGAAAATATCGATGTGTGTCTTATATCAGAAACACATTTTACGAAACAATCATACATTAAACTGAAAGGCTACAAAGTCTACCATGCTCTACACCCTGACAATAAAGCAAGAGGTGGCAGTGCAGTAATTATAAAAGAAAACATCAAACATTATGAAGAAAATAAGTGGGAAGAACCAGATATTCAATTATTAGCCATTTGTATCCAAACTAAGCAGTATCCTCTGACCGTGGCAGCTATCTACTGCCCACCACGGTATACTATACGAAAAGAAAAGTACGTGAGGCTTATCAAATCTTTAGGACATAGATTCATACTAGGCGGCGACTTCAATGCCAAAAATACGTATTGGGGATCTCGTCTAACGAACACAAAAGGAAAAGAACTCTTGAATGCCATTAAAGAAATGGCATGTAATGTTGCATCAACAAGATCTCCTACATACTGGCCAACCGACCCACAGAAAATCCCAGACTTACTAGACTTCTTTATCTACAAAAACTTCTCATCAAACTACATTAGAACAGAACAGAGCTACGACATGAACTCGGACCACTCTGCCATATATTTAGTGATAACTGAAAAAGTATCACATAAAGAAACCTCTCCGGCTCTTGTTAATAAATACACCGACTGGGAGAGTTTTAAAATTGAATTAGATGCAAATGTAAACCTTAAAGTTCCGTTAAAAACACCAGAGCAGCTGAATTTAGACGTAGAAAATTTTATAACGCTTATTCAGCAAGCTGCCTGGAACAATACACCTAATATAAGAAGAAGGGTCACAAGAAACAATTACCCCAAAGAGATCTTAAAACTCATATCTGCAAAGAGAAAACAACGTAAACGATGGCACCTATCAAGGTCACCGAAAGATAAAAGAAAGTTGAACAACATTACCAAAAAGTTAAAAAGACAAATTCAAACGTTCACCGATGCCTCAACAACCTCTTATCTTCAAAGGCTTACAAATGATCGCAGTACAGACTACTCACTTTGGAAGGCTACAAAGAACTTGAAACGACCAGATACTCAAATTCCCCCTATAAAAGATGATTCTGGAACTTGGGCTGTTAGTAATGAGCAAAAAGCTAAAATGTTTGCAGAACACCTAGAAAACATATTTGCACCTAATAAAGCCAACATTTATTTGGAACATTCAAATGTGGAAGCTTTAGATGAAGAACTAGGCTTAAAACTTGTTTCACCCAGAGAAGTTTTAAGGGAAATCAAGCGTAACATAAACCCAAACAAATCACCTGGATTTGACCTCATATCCGGTGAAGTGCTTCATAATCTTCCAAAAAAAGCCTTAGTTAAGTTGACGCATCTCATCAACGCGGCGCTGAGGCTAAAATATGTGCCAGATTTATGGAAAGTAGCCGAAGTCATAATGATTCCCAAACCAGGAAAACCGCCAAGTGACACAACATCATACAGGCCGATTTCCCTGCTTCCTATTATGTCCAAGGTGTTTGAAAAACTTCTGTTAAAAAGGCTAAAACCTATCCTGGAAAACAAGAAAATCATACCAGATTATCAGTTTGGATTCAGAGAAAAGCACTCAACAATAGATCAAGTCCACCGAATAACCAACATTATTGAAAAAACTCTCGAAGACGGAAAAGTTTGCTCTACAATTTTCTTAGATGTAGCGCAAGCTTTTGATAAAGTGTGGCATGAAGGCCTTATACTAAAACTAAAAAGATTGCTACCGAAATCATATGCCGATATTTTAGAGTCATATATTTCAAACAGGGTCTTCAGAATCAGACAAGAAGATGCCTACTCCGAAATTAAAGAAATAAAGGCTGGGGTACCACAAGGAAGCGTCTTGGGTCCGATCCTCTATCTTCTGTATACAAGTGATATTCCTGAATTAGAAAACAACACTATTGCGACCTTCGCAGATGATACTGCTATAATGGCTATAGGAAATACTCATGCAGAAGCAGCAGAAAATGTCCAAGAAGCTGTCAACAAAATTCACGATTGGACTAAACGTTGGAAAATTAAGCTCAATGAATCAAAGTCTGTTCATATTAATTTTACAAATAAAAAAGAACAGTACTGCCCAGTATTCATTAACAATAAGGCCATACCATATGCAAATACGGCGAAGTATTTGGGCATGACGCTTGACGCAAAGCTCCGCTGGAAAGCACACGTCAAGAAGAAAAAAGAAGAGCTAGAATTACGCTATAAGAAAATGTACTGGCTACTCGGAAGAAAATCCGACCTGTCAGTACAAAATAAAATAATACTGTATAAACAAGTCCTGATGCCAGTATGGACATATGGTATTCAGCTCTGGGGCTGTACCAAAAAAACGAACACCCAAATCATACAAAAATTTCAGAACAAAGTTCTCAGGGGTATTGTAAATGCACCCTGGTACATAAGAAATGACGACCTTCATCGGGATCTTAATATACAGGTCGTCAGTGAAATTATTAAAAAGTATGCAGAGGCTCACCAACAAAGACTTCATCATCATGTAAATGTTGAGGCTATCCAGCTCCTCGACCACACGGACATAAAAAGAAGACTCAAAAGAACTAAGCCTTTTGAGCTAGTGTAATGAAAAGTGCAGTGAGAGTGATAGTTGTACAATTTACAAACTAACAAAGAACACATGAACAAAGTGTAACCTCTCCTTAACTAGAGACCGTCAGAAAAGTGCCAATGGACACATTCTCGGAATTATTCTATATAGCAAATTAAGTTAGATTTAAATTACTCATTAGCTATAAAATCATTAGGCTAGATCGTAATACTAACAAATTACAGAAAAGTAATTTGCCAAAAAAAAAAAAAAAAAAAAAAAAAAAAAGTCGATAATTGAACCATATAAACTTCGTACTCTACTATAATATGTATATTGAATATATATATATATATATATTGGTGATGATGTATTTGGGCGAAATCATTTACAAACGGGTGATTTTGCCCAAATCAACATTCGAAGAAATTTCAAAAATTAAACTTGCTGGGATTTAATTTAAGTTAAAATTGTTTTCAGTTTTGACCGAACTTGCTACTTTTGGTTGCTCCTTTAGCACCACTCAGGGGGCACGTGTAGGGAATCAAAGGGTAAACATGTCTCTCAACATGTATCGCAACATATCTCGCAACATGTTTGCGCGATTTCTATTTATTTACGTTATGAAAATATTCCACTTCGGCGTTAGAGCGTATGCGTAGAGCTACGGAAGTTAAATCTATGACTATTGACTAAAACTGTTAAAATCCTGATCGATGAGTCATACCACAACGAACAACGAGGAGTGGGAAAATTAAACAACTTCCTATAAAAAGAAAACAATTTATTTACAAAAACTTAATTAAATAGTCGTTTCGTATCTACCAAACGATCTGAATTCTCCCATCCAAGTCCTGCAAGATCGTAGATTGTCGTCGCATGTACCGCTGTAGCATAACGTAATCTACATCCAAATTTACCAAATTCTCGCGGTTGTCGGACAACATCTGAAAAAAGTGAAGCATACCTATACAATGAATGTATGAAGCGCTCGTGGTGTCGCTCGCTTAGCTTTGTTCTTTACAGATCACCCAAGTCTTTTTAAGCCTAAGCCACTTTTGGCCCGGTCAGAATTTGGATGGAACACGGAAGCGCTCAGTTCAAATGCCATTTAGTGGCATTTGAACTGAGCGTTTCCGTGTTTTGGAGGGCAAGTTAAGATGTCGGTCCCGGCTATACCAGTCGCTAAGCCGACTCGATACCTGATACACATGAACTTGTTACTAACAGAAAAAAAGCATACACACTCATACAACACAGGGAATTGTAGTGCAAGGGGCACTAGAATTCCCTGTGTCAGAAGGCATGGACAAATATAAACAAGACAAACACAAAGACCCGAGAACAATCTTCATGCTCACCAAAAGTGTGGGAATCGAACCCGGGATCCCTTGCTACTCTACTACTCAACTAAGCCACGGCGTCGTTGAAAGAAACAATCTTACCGTGTATCCGCCGCCTCCGTCCCCGATGTAGTTTTGAGTCACGACTCTGTAAGTCTTCTCAGGGTCGAGGGGTAGGTAGCGGGGCACGTCGCACTCTATGCAACGGATCGTCGAGGTGACGCGAGACCCGATGGGCGCTGACGCGTTGTATATGTTGCGCATACCTACAACACCAGCTTTATATATATTATATCCGCCAAAAGGGTTATGTTTTCGAGTGCACATAATATGTATAAAAACTTGAAGGTTTCATATATCTTTTATTTATGACTAGTTGTGTTACCCGCGGTTGGACTTCCTACGGGTACCGTACATTTTCCGGGATAAAAAATAGTAAAAAATAGCCTATGTGCTATTCCAGACTATACTGTATCTCTAAGTCAAATTCATTTATTCCTTTAGATCTCAAGTATCATTTGGACACGTCAAATTTTACACATGCATGTACACATATTCGTGAGCATATAACGTGTCACAGGAACTCCCAGGCACATTACATGCACACAGATATGTCAAATTACAGTCAGTTTTCATGTTTAAGCTTATCTTATTTGTTAAGTTTACGTCTGTTCCAACCCTAACCGACCAACCCGAGGGGAAGAAACAGACAAGAAACCCCTCGGAGACAGTATTACATATTCGCGAATATGGTCCTGCGTCTAGAGTGGAGCAAATTCATTCCCAAGCTTTTTTGTCATCTATGTAATCTGATATTTTATAGTAAGCTTTTGCGACAAGTTTACGTTTGATGACAGTTTTAAATTTATTTATTGATAGTAATTGAATTTCGCTCGGGATTTTGTTAAAAAAGCGTACACATTGACCTTTAAAAGAATTGCTAACCTTATGGAGCCTAGTAGTGGGCACAGCGAGTTTATTTTTATGCCTAGTGTTTACACTATGATTATCACTTTTCTTTGTGAACGCGCTCATATGTTTACGAGTGTACATCACATTCTCATATATGTACTGACATGTAACCGTTAGTATATTTATATCCTTAAATTTTTTTCGTAATGATTCTTGGGGACCCATATTGTAAACTGCGCGAACAGCCCTCTTCTGCAACACAAATATGGTGTTGATATCTGCAGCATGCCCCCACAGCAGTATGCCATATGACATAATGCTGTGAAAGTAGCCGAAATATACAAGCCTAGCGGTATCTACGTCTGTGAGCAGGCGGATCTTTTTGACGGCATATGCTGCAGAACTAAGTCTTTTCGACAATCTTTCAATATGTGGGCCCCACTGAAGCTTATTATCTAAAGTTATTCCTAAGAACGTTGTGGTATCTACGAGATTACATTAAGTATTATACATTAATATCTACTTTTTTAACGTTGGGTAAAACAAATTTTAAACACTTTGTTTTCTTTCCATTAAGTAGCAAATTGTTTACATTGAACCAATTTACTACTTTAGAGAGAGCATTGTTTACATCGTCAATAACGACTTGTTGCCGTTTCAATTTAAATAAAAGCGAATTTACGAATTTTGGATTTTTTCCATTACTACATGGCATTGCTTCTTGTCAAATTTCATGGTTTCTGGTCAACGGGAAGTATTGAAGATTTTAATTCCCTTTTGATTGCGTTGACTTAAAGTTTGATTTTTCACTGCTCCCAGAGATTGCAGCTCTGATTATTTGATATAAATCTCAACTTGATACGTTCCCGAGAAAGAGGGTCTTGGCAGATAGACAGACGGACAAAGAAGTGATCCTCTACGGGAATTAATAATTAGGGTTCCTCGCAAAGAAAACTCCACGCGGACCAACAACCAGTACTGAAAAATAGAACCGACACGTGTTTCGTTACGAGGCTTCTTCTAAAGCCTTAACTCAGATGTGACCTGGTCGAAGGCTCATGATGCAATGAGGTGCATCGGCATCGTGTCGGTTCTGATGTATCTTATTACTTTAAACAAGCAATTTTTGTATGAATGTATATTTATTTGTTTCTTTTGCGCCTCGAAAATGGTTCTTACGATTTGGATGAAATTTCGTGTTTATGGTTTTGCAAGCTAAGCTCGATCGTCCAGGTACTTTGAAGTTTAACGGAGGTGTACTAAATATTATCGTCATTATTAAGCTTATTACCGCCAATCTGCAACATCCTCCCGCTGTAAAAGTCGCCAGGCGATGACTGGGAGACTCCGACGGAAAACTCGAGGGCTTCTTGAAGGTACTGCCCCTTCAGATCATAGACTTGCACGTAGTTCTCGAAAGGCATCGCCATCAAAAGAGCTTCTGTTGTCACTTCTGGAGAAATACAAGTGATTGATTTAAAAATCTAAAAAAGACCGCGACTTCTTTTCTTTCATTCCTTATTTTTGGTTGTTATAATTAAAAAAAATTAACATCCAAATCGGTATACAACGGGCGAAGAAGAGTGAAACATGCAATTTTGTTTACTAGGATTTGGATGACATATTTTTTTCCAGTTATAGTGATTTAACAGTCAAACTATTAACCGGTTTAGAATTTTCAAATTGTTGATAAATGACGGGAGTTCTGAATCGATACCTCCTTATGAAGTCAGTTTAAAAAGTAAGTTTAAAAATTATGTAATCTAGTTACCATAGTATGCTTAGTTTGGGGCTAGAATGCGCTGTGCGGCACAAAATGTATGTTCTTTTTTTGCATAGTAGCATACGCCGGGTATCCGCTAGTTTATTATATTTAGAGATTGAGATTATCTTAAGACAAACTTACCACCAGGATTGATCTGAACGCGAAGGCCACCAGCATTAAGCATGCAGACGTGCGCTTCGTTCCAGTTTGTGCCAGAAGCTCTCGGCATCACCTGGTTATGAGATGTGATTGAAAAAAACTAAGTACCGAAGAAATAATGGCATTTGTGGTGGTACCACCAAGCATAGACAACATAGGTGCCAATACAGGCTATAAGACTAAGAAAGTAAGCTATAAATTCTTATCTTAAACTCCACCTCAAAGAAAACAGAAATACATACAAGAAAATCTTACACAAACTAAAACGAAAATAGCGATAATAATGGGCGGCCTTATCTCACATAGCGAACTCTTGCAGGCAACTTAGTAAAGTTATACCTCTTCCAAGAATCCGTCGCAAGCCCAACTTCCCATGTTACACTCTCGGCGGTAGCACCATCCGCGGTTAAGCGTCACTAAAGACCTGCCTAGCACTTCTTTGCCGACTGCGTCTACCTCCTCTCGCCAAGGCTCCAGGAGCTCCATGATCTGGGGATCTGTAAAACACCACGTTCTAATCAGGTTTGATCCAGTTTTTGTTGGAACCAAACCGATGGCAGGTGCAGGTAATTTACAGGCGTATCTTCAGAAAGTGCTTTTCCGGCTCGTTCATTATGCGGACTGCAAGGAAGTGAAATGCTCTATCGATGTCTGTTCTCTTGTAAATACGATTTAGATTTGTTTAAAATCGTGTTAATAGCTATCTTTTGGGTAAGCGTGCTTAACAAAACAAGACCCCATCTACATATAAGACATATATTTAAAACATTTTTGGTAGGACATAGTTTTTTAAAAGGCGTAGTATAGGCTCCTTGGCCTAAGGTGGTCTCCCCGTTACTTCAGTTTCATACAAAAAATATGTGTTTATGCGTCGAAAATTATGTCAGTTACCTTGAATGATCGAAGATCCCAAGTAAATGGGCTGTCCCTCCCATCTCTCAACTTTTCCTTGAGCGTTGAAGTAGAACTTGATATTGCCTAGGTATCTGGTGTAGCAAGACGCTTGCACGATTGGTATCTGTTCGTCAGATAAACGTGTTTTATTAAAAGACATTGCATATATACGATTACTATGCCTAGGATACCTTGCATAACCTCGTTCAAGATTTTACTTTTGATTTGACTACTTCGGCACCATTTGATGTTTCACAGAAAAACACAGACGAATCGCCTCTTCCTTTTTCTGACGAAAAAGAGTGGTATTATAAGTTTGTAATGTGTAGATGCGTCTGTCTCTGGCATGGTAGCTCCCGAACGAATGGACCAATCGTTAATTTCTGTTTGAAAGCTGATGTGATGATTCTTAGCTATAGTTTATGAAGATCTGTTCAGGCCTTTGAAGATCATTACTATCTACTACACGACGGTGGTTTTTACATTTTCGTAAAATGAATTTGTTTGAAGTTGTTAAAAATACGGGTTTGTGAAACATACTTGATGACCATTAGCCTGGGTCACTACAGTAGGGTAGTCGCCCATTGGCGTGTCTCCGTTAGGTGTCTCTCCGGTGTAAAGAAGCGTATGAGAATGACCCCCCACTATAATGTCCACGTCAGAAGACACTTGGGACGCTAGAGCCCTGCAAGAAATTAATATTATTTAGACATATTTTGCGTGACGGCTACTTTTAAAATAATTATAATAATTTAATTTTCTTTCGTATAATATTTAAATTTAATGGAAAGTAAATCAAATATTGCGTGTATTTGATTTATTTTCCATTAAATTCCGAAAATGCATTTAAAAAAAATTATAAAAATCATGAATACAATTTAACTTTCTTCCGTATATTTTAATGGAAAATAAATCAAATGTACGCAAATCCGATATTGTACTGCATTTACTACATAAGCAAGCTCAGCGCGGGAAATGAGGTAACTTTTTCATACTTAAACAACGAACTATAAGAGGACCTTAACGGAACGATGCAATTTGGTCTTCCCAACCTGCCGTAAGTGACGCGGTTGTTTTTATATGCATATCATCAACCAACTCCAACTAAAAATCTATTCACTTACATATCGCTAGTGAATCCAATATGAGACAACACAATGATGATGTCGACACCCTGCTCAGTCAATATCGCAGCTTCGCGGTTCACTGCTTCTAGTTCATCCTCCATTATAACTTGTCCAATTGGTGCAGAAAACTGGAACAATGTTGCAAATTTTCGGCGTCAGATCGTGTTGACTTATGTCAAAACGAAGCTGACTAGTGAAATTAATATTAAAATTAATATGTATTTAACATACCACACGCAACAGTACGCCAATTATGCCAATCTTCCTGCCTCTCCTTTCGATGACCACGTGGTTTTTTATGTAAGGCGTCATGGTAGGTTCAAGCGTCGTGTTCACATTGGCGCCCAACATGGTAGAGTTTAAACGTTCTAGGTATGGCACGAGTCCTTCTACACCGTGATCAAACTCGTGGTTTCCTAGCACCTAGGGGAATAAAACAAGATATTTATTATTGGAACTAGATTAAAATCATTGTTCGCATTCTGTTCGCAACGTAGTGAAATTAAATCAAACTTGACGGCTCTTAAATTATTCTTTTGTTGTATGAAATGTTAATAATTTATTGATTGAGGAGCGAAAGTGAAGTACATGTTTGAGAGTTCCTTATTTAAGTCACATCAATAACAATGGTTTTTTTGAGGTCGAAGCTTTGTATTACATTCAACACTTACATGAGCATCGTGAGGCAACATATTCATGAAATGCTGAGAGACGTTCCACCTGAGGAAGTTGTACCAAATAGTTCCCTGGAAGGTATCTCCGCCGTTCAGCAGAATGGAGTCTGGTTCTGCCTCTCGAGCTTCTTTGATAGCCGTGTAAAGACGGGCAAAGCCTCCAATGCAAGGGTCTTCTGCTGGCTGACATACCGTGCCTTGAGGACTGACCTCGTCGAAACTAGACACAAAGCTATGGTTAGTGAATGATTCGAATCGAAACTTCCCGATGGCTCTACTTGATACTTCCAATCATTTCTTTCTAGGTAGTGTGACTCAACAGATTTCACTTTAAAAAAGCCACGAAGCCAACCTAATTTGGCACTCGAGCACAGAGCACTCGTGATCTGTTTATGATTTAACTTATATATATTTCTTACATCGAAGAAGTCGATTTTACTAGTTTAAAATCACAAAACAATTTACCATTCTATTTTTATACTAACGGCATATTGGGCAGTTTACGATAACAAGGTAAAATATTAGGAAAATAATGATGAAAAATAACTGAGGTAAGTAAATAGGTAATTAAAATTTACGAGTTAAATTAAAATTGGTTTTACGAGTTTAAAATCATGATAAAACAATTAATGAATTTCTGTATTTTATTACGAACGGCAGATTGCGGAGGTTGCCATAACAAATTTAAAACTTACTGTGCGTGGAAGTCATTGTAATGAATGATGTTCAGTTCATATTCTTCGGTCTGCGCAGCCGCGGAGCTAAGCACTAGAGCACACACCAAAAACTGCAACATTCTGGCGCTCCAGACACGCCTCCGGTAGACCTTCGAATGATAGCTCGAAACAAAATTAATCGGAGAGATAAACCTTATAATCCGCTTCGATAAATAACATTTCCGTCATGTATTCTTTGAGACATTATACATGCACATACCTACTTATTAATGATGGCGACGGTACAGATAGGAATACTTTTATTCTATTTCACAAAGTTAAGAAAAAAATATTCAATATTTGTTTTATAATATATATATCTAATTTTAATCAAAATACATTTTTAAAAAGGAAATGAATCCCTAAAACAATATTGATTAATTAACCAGATTTTTGTTTTATCTATTTATTGACATGATAATTTAATTGAATAATTTTTAAAATAATTATGTACTTACGTATAGTGAAATTATCCGATAAATCAAAAAACACAGTTCAACACATAATACCCACTGAGTAAAATGAAAGATGCGCATCAAAAGATCGCAATAGACCGAACGCACTATTTCACTCGCACCCGCTTGCATAATATATTCCTCTCGCTCGCACATACGGCAGACTTTCAATGTGTTTGACAAGAACTATTGAAACTCACTGACAAGTAATTGAGGAAATATCTTTTGATAGTTCCATATGTAACTATAAAATTATGGACGACGTGAATATACCAATAAATAAAATTAAAATGCCTGTTTGTAAAATAACAGCTTTTACTAAATGTATTTGAAAATATATACGGTACATAAAACAAAAAAAAATATTTTTCACCATCGGTCCACCTTGAGAGTAATATTCTGACATTTGAATATTTATTTTAAGTGTTCCTACTTTATATTTATTTACTTCTATGTGCTACAATTTGTAATAGGTAGGTACTTTGGAATTAATCGAACAAATAAAAAAACATGTTCTTAAAGTAGTACCATGGCACTGTTTTCTCTAAACCGGTCACACTGATGCGTTCCACAAATCCACAAATCCAACATCCACAGTAGGGTACCTACTTGAGTGCTTGCCAGTTAAGTTCGCGCATGGTAATGACAAGCAAAAATTACCTTAACACTACTAACAATAAAACTCGATAAAGTTTTTTATGCTATGTATGTTTTTTTAATTAATTGTGGACCGTGGAAGAATCTTCCAATTCTTTTTAATTGGATGGGGACCCTATATTTGATAGGATGATAGGTGGTTCAATAAAAGAGTCAAATAAGTAACAATGAGTATTGAAATGATTTATTAAATTTTTAAATCTGTCAATGTATTGAATTAAATTGTTTATTCGTTATTTACAAAACATGTTAATTGTATAAAGTTTTATTAATTAATAGAGCAGAACACCCGCGCCTTCGTCCGCTTGGAATTTAACATGTTTTTGGGCGGAACCTTAATTACTTTTTCTATAACATCAGCTATCTGCTAGAGAAAGTCCCATCAAAATAGACCCAGCCGTTTTGGAGATTAGCCGGAATGAACAGACATTCATTTTAGACATTGTTTTTTTGATAACGTTTCCTTGTACTTCAATTTCTTTTAGTAAAAAGCTGTTATTTTGACGTTACAAACAGACAATCAATTTTATTTATTTGTATAGATGAGTCTATACAAATAAAAAACATTACCTTTATTCGTAAGGTGGATAGAATTAAAGCCACATTAATGATCTTTAGTGATTGTATTGAAAATGTCGATCTGCCGTGGGATCCACTGATCTAGCAGTAGCAATTCGTAAATCTTAGTTCTCCAGTCTTCTACTTAGAGGTGAGGCGTCGAAACCATAAATATCATATACTAAATATGATGATAAGATTGGTATTAATGCTCTTATCGGAACATATCTGCTCGTATATACAACATACTTGGATAAAGATTATACGATATTGTAACATGCTAGATGTAGATGACCGGCATTTTTTGCCACCCTACTGATTCATTCAAGCTTTTAATGTTGCCTAAAATGTGGATATAATATGAATGTGGAAGGATATACGGTAGGCCAAAGAAAAGATGGATGGATTGTGTGAAAGATGATATGCGTATTAAAGGGATTACTGAGATGACGTCTGACAGAGGGAAATGGAAGGAAAATACATGTTGTGCCGACCCCACTTAGTGTGGGATAAGGGCGGGAAGATGATGATAATCCGGTCTCTACTTTACACTAAATACGTACTGAGGTTATGTAAATCAATTCATTTATATTAAAATAATCAAAGAACACATTATATTTAGAAGGCACTTTATTTAACATTAAATACAAGATATAAATTGTATATTATGACTGCACTGAATTGATAAAATTTGTAATCTGTAACCTTTATCAAAGAAATAAGTACATTTAGTTTGTTCATAGTTTTTACCACATCATAATTTATCATGGTCACAGATTCAAGTGCATTACGTTAACATTTATCAAAATAATAACAGAAACATATTATATCTAACTAATGTAACATTAATATTAATAAGAGTTAATAATATTTCATAGTATTAAATTGTCAAAGGTTTATGCGTAGATAGAGATCAAAGTATTAAGTGAAAAAGCTATATTTATAAAAAACCATATCAATATTAACTGATCAGAAAAACGGGGGAGGTAATCATTAAAGTTAATTCTTTTTAATTCCTATGAATGTTTGAACCGCAATTTTCTATTAGAAATTCATGAAAAAATTCCAGCCCTAAGGGCGAAACAAAGGGGATTGTTGATTGAAAATAACGAAGAAATTAAATACTGTTAACAATTAAAAAATAAAGACAGGTATTAAACCGTATCTAGATAATGCGCTAACAAAATCATTATCACAATATTTTATTACTATTATATCAATGTATAAATAATAACTTCATAACTAAATTGGTAATAACTTATCAGAACATTTTTAATTTAAAACATAACAACCTAATTCACTTAGTGAATCTACGCTAATACAACAACACGTAAACTCGCTATGTCGTACCACAAAATAAGGCTAAAGTTAAACATAAACATTAAACAAAATCTGTCCTTACACGCTGCATGCTAAGTGATCGGATTTATTGATTTACTAGCCTTTGCCCGCGGCTTATAAAGTTTTTAATACAAAGTATTTCTCGATGAAATGTGTCCTATGTCCTTTTCTGAACCACTGACAACTTGTATGCCTAATTTCAAGATGATCGGTTGAGTATTGAGGCGTAAAAGCATAACAAGCACACTCACATTCGTATATACTCACATATTAAGTAATGATTTCATGATCAACACTTACTGCAATTATATCCTACTAATATTATAAACGCGAATGTTTGGATGTATGAATGGATGTTTGTTACTCTATCACGCCAGAACGGCTGAACGGACCTGGATGAAATTTGGCACAGAGATAGATTATAGTCTGGAATAGCACTTAAGCTTTTTATCCCGGAAAAATGTACGATTCTCGTAGGGGCCCAGCTAGTGTTAACATAACCATAAACGCATGCAGCAAGCCTAATATCGTGTTTATGGATGGATGGGTAATACCGTGGGTATACGTGTTAAGTTATTTTGTGGTACGAAGATGAGTGTCTACTTCTAAACAATACTACTGAAGAAACCCCGCTAGGTGTGGGATCTGCGGAGTGCTTATGAATCCGGCAACGGTAATAATATGTTTATGAATACGGGGTGCGCGGGTTCACGTTGATCATTTCCGTAGTGCTGCAACAAAAAATATTCAATTCATTATATTCTAAGACAAATCATACATTTGTTTTGTACATAGCTTTGTTTCAACTAATGTTTTCTATGCTAGCAACATTTAACAAAACGTGTTATTATTAATAGTCTGTGTAGTTCTATAATTTAGTATGCGAGTAATGTTATGATATTGATGATTTTCTATAACGTAAATTTCTGTTATCAATATATAAAATCCCTGAATAAATTTCTTGTGTTTATGTCTTGTATTTCTATGTTTGTCCATGCCATCCGCGACACAGGGAATCCTAATAAAGTAATAAGCGTGTAAACGTTTATTTTATTATTAATATTATTTATTACACTATCCAAGTGGCGAACGGGAATGCGGGACCACTTAATTAACATAGCATAGCACGCTATGTAATACCATATAGATATTACTGTCCTATAGTTGCTGTGGAAGTCCATGTCGTTTATGCGTGTCGGTAACCACTTAACATCAGGTAGGCCATTTAGTGACATATTTGTCATACCTGTGCGTGTATATAATATGTTTGTATTAACTGTATGTATTAAATATGTTGGGTCATATAATATGTTTCACCTATTTACCTTTAAGCCTTTTTCTATAGGCATAATGCGGTTTGTTTATTGTGTAAATTTTTTTATTTTTATCATTTGAATAAATAATTTAAATAAAAATGAGAATTTCTAATTCCAAATTTAAATGTGTTCTCCAAAAGGAACACTCCTAATTAATCTACAATCAATTCTGTCGATACCGATAAATACAGCTAAACGCACCAAATTAAGTTAATACTTAATACACAATAAGCAAAATCACTGTTAAAACACAAAATAATAATTAGCATTACACTTTTAATAGCGGTATAACAATGTACAAAGTCGACACAAAGACAAAGTTCACTAAAAAAATAAACAAAATACAAATGTGATCTAGTGATAATGAATGTTCCGACAACTGGACTTACGAACACAACGTAGCATTTGGGGAGGCCATGTCCTCATCGACGAAGAAGGAATTGGCCATGGGAGGAGGGAATCTATTCAACAATCAAATTGTACTTTAGCGGTCGTATCGCTAAGTCGTTCCGACAACGACAAACTCCAGGAGATTATTGTACGATCCATCCAAGATAATGTCTGTTTAAAATGGGGTGCTTCTCATACTTTGGCAGGCAACTACTACAGCAAAAAGATTTTTGTCCGTAGTAGAAAATGATGCCTATCTATCATTGCTCGCATTGCAATTCACTTTTAACAAAGAGTTATTTTCTTTGTCTAAAGTGTCGGGTCGAGCTAACGGCCCATCTGATGTTATGTAGTTACCGCCGCCCATAAACAACATCAAAACGACCGACTCCCCAAGAGACCCAAGTCGAATCGCTTTGCACCCGTCACTTTTGAGTTGAGTTGGCGATGTATCGTCTCATGCGCATATAACTCCACCGGAACATTGAAGTGGTTTTTCACAGATGGAAAATGCAATATATTTACAGGCCAAGAATATAAGATGCGAAACGTAGGTTTGGCGTAGGTGCGAGCAAGACAGCGTATGAGTGAATGTCCAAAATGCACCGTTATTAAATTATATCCTTTTTTGCTAGCTGTACTAACCGCGTTCAATGACATCGTCCGACGACCGGCGGATTACGATACTATTTTCGTTACTTACTTGTGGCCAAAATAGGTTATTTTAGTTTAATTTCAAAAGCTATTTCATAATTTGTTTTCAATTTAATTTTCAATGAATTAAATCAAGAGGTTTTCAATTAAGCTGTTTTTTTGTGTATGAACGTTATTTAAGCGATATCTCTGCCAAGTGTAGACCGATTCGGGAGACATTTTTAATTTCATGCCAAACTGTCTTGTTTGGCCTTGGGGCAAACATTTGGGTGATAAAAGTATTGAAATCGTTTTAACAGTCTAATTACCGCAAATATCCAGTTGACATTAATTATCAAATAAGTTCTTTGTTATTATTTCATATTACGTTAATTTTGAATTTAATCTCTGCTGACAGCTAATTATAAATTGCAATAATATTTGACTGGAGACATTGGTCTAAGGACAAGTAATTACTACGCGTGGGTTCATTAAATATTTTATAATTATTAAGTATTTATTCAATGAGAATACATTTAGGTGTAAGGTTTAAATAAGTACATAGTTGGACTCAGTAAAATATTACTACACCTTTTTGGCAGCGTGTTCCAAGGCGAGACCTGTATCTTGGTGTTGTCATCGGATGATGTTACGGAACGCGGCCCAATAGTATAAATTCTCACCTCTTAGAGCATCTCACGTGTATCACCAGAAGCACAATGCCCAGCAGCAGACAGAGCGTGCCTACAACGACATACGCCACGCCTAGGAAAGGGTTCTTCCCGCCTAGGAGAGATGTCGTTGAAATTATGAAGGTTTTTGTGCCTTTGAAGTCCATCACGGGGTAGTCTGTAAGGAAAAAAGGAGGATAACAATACTAGGGTCTAAATTTTGATAGCGAAATACTCAGTTATTTATTTTTACCATAGATAAATACTCATACTCATACTCATTTATTTTTACCATAGGTACACTTCGGAACATTTAGTTATTAAGTATATTAAAAAAAATATTATAAATTCAACCCTAAATCAATAATGTGATAAATGTGAGAAATTAGTTTATTTCTTGACATCGTGCGACATATGTTTTTTTTTGGTGGAAATTTTACACTTCACCCAATCTAAGCATGGCTTGTACTATGAGAAATAGACTACATATAGAATACGTACGTATATTGTATTTTTTTGTATATATAACCATATTAACAACCAGACACTAAAAAAAGATTTAGAGCCATAACCCATTAGCGTGTGCGGTGTAGCGGAGGGCGAGGGGACGTATGAGTGGGAGGGGAGTAGGGGGGAGAGGAGAGTAGGAGGGGAGAGGGGAGTAAGAGGGGGAGAAATGGATTAGGAGAGGCGAGGGGGAGTACGAGGTGCTAGGGGGAGTAGGAAGGGAGCAGAAGACGAGAAGGATGAGTGTGAGGAAGAGAGAGAGGGGAGGGGCGAGTTACTCACTGTATTGCACGGTGAGTATGTACTTTCCCTTCATGAGGCCGGCGGTGAAGCCGTAGGCGGAGTGGTCGACGCGGCGGTACAGCTTGCGGAACGAGGGCAGGGCGGCAGTTCGCATCCACACTATCAGGTCTTCGTTCTGAAAACAACGGACACTGTTACCAACCAGTCCTCGTAACTCAGCTGGTAGCTCTGCCTTCTGCGCTGTAGGTCATGGGTTCTATTCCCACCCAGGAATTCCTGACCTGAGTCTTATTGCTATTGTTTATGGGCCGGGGTAATCAGGTATTTTAAGGATAGATCTATATATAATAGATAAAACTATGAGAAAGCTAGTTCAAGCCTTTCCCAATTCCTCACCTGAAATCCATTATTCTCTGTGTTGTTGGGGTCCAATTCCCAAACATTGACACGCCAGTTCACAGGTTTGGTGAAGTTCTCAAAAGCTGAAATGAAAAGCTTGTTAAAAGACCACTACATTACAATAATCCTGCTAATATAAACGCGAAGGTTTGTAAGTATGGATGGATGTTTGTTACTCAATCACGCCAGAACGGCTGAGCGGACTTGGATGAAATTTTGCACACAGATTATAGCCTGGAATAGCACATAGGCTTTTATCCCGGAAAAATGTACGGTTCCCGTAGGAAGTCCAACCATAGGTAACACCGCGGGGCGCATCTAGTAAGTTCCACATTTTTGACATCCAATGAATTTTGTTCCAGCGTGTGTATTTGTTTGAATATAGAAAATGGCTGTTACTGATGTGATATGAGATGGTAACGACGAATTTGGTGGGAGAGAATTATGATTTTTTTTTCTCCCGCGGATGCTGATATCCGCAACAACCCTGATACCTACTTGTAATTTTTTTTTAAAGCAAGTGCTTAATGTCATCGTTCTCGTTCAGTACGCAGCAAAAAATTTATTAGTTTCAGTAAGTTGTGGATATTTTCGTGAATTATACAATTAGTTAATTATACTATATTTACACCAATACTTGTAATCAAAACACATTCTATTACTATTATATAATAAAGAAAAAAAACGGATATGAGTGGTTTTCCTTTCGTGAGGTCAAGTTACCTTTCTTGAGGTCCCCCCCGTTGGTGTTGGGGTTACGGAACTTGATCTCCTTGTCGGAGGTCCACGCGATGCCCGTGCGCAGGACAGGCACCTCCACATCCATGTCCAACCACTTCACCGAAAGTGTGTCTGTAAATTTACGAATAAAAAAAATTATATGGACTGGTACAAATACTTGTAGATAGTGTAAGATATAAAGGATCGGTTGGAGAAATCAATATATACACAAGACAGCTCAGACAGACAAAAGGGGGGTATGTGTATATATTCATGTTCAAACCGACATAAATTTTATTTTTCGCCCTTATGGTATTTGTATGGGACTGCCTTGGTGGCCTTACATCCTAATTGAGATACTCCTTTTTCGCAGTCGGCCAAAAAGAGCAATAATGTTATACATTTCAAAATATATTTAATTTCCTTTGTTGCCAACTAAACGAATTGACACCACAATGTCAAATACACCCTCCGTTTTGATGAGGTCATTGGAACTGGGCGGATCCCGCCCACCCCTGACGTAAGCTTGTGATAACCGTGATTTTATAATAGCGTGGTCACAGCGGGGTTGGCAGAAAATGAGGGCACTGGTATGTACGAGTGAGATTTTCGATTAAAATAAAGTAATTAATAAGGCACCTGTAATTTATAGCCACTTTCATAATTAACGGGCGGCCGATTCAAAACGTTTTTCATTACTTTAAACTAATCTAATTTCCCAAATATACAGTTTACGTGATTGTATCCACTTTGGTTTTTGAAAAAACAACGTTAACACACTCATACCTCTGCACTAGGATTCCCTGTGTCGCAGATGGCATGGACAAACACAGAAACACAAGACAAACACCCAAGACCCGAGAACAAACTTCATGCTCACCACACAAAGTGTGCCCCGGCCGGGAATCGAACCCGGGACCCCTCGCTTCGAAGGCAGGGCTACTATTGTACCAACTAAGCCACGGAGCCACTTTGGTTTTTGAAGGCAGGGATTTTTTGTGGAAACCATACTTATTAAAACAGGAACATAAATCTCTTTTGTCTTAAAATAGCTAACAATAGTTGCAAAAATGTACGATGATGCATTCAACGATTTCCGTCATAGCAATTACATTTTACTAGAACATCTCCGGCCAACTGTTTAAAATTTGTGTCTGTCTGATTTTAATACCATTCCATCTATACCATACATATTCTGAGAGTTTGTGTGACATAGATTTGAAAGAAGAATGGAATACGAGTACACCACTGCTATTACCAGGTGTGGAGGCAGTACTTCTCCAGGCGAGCTTCGCACATGTTCTGCTGCTACTTTTTGTTGCCCCTTTAACACCACCCAGGGGGTACGTGTAGGGATTCAACAGGCACTCACATACAGAGGCGAGCATCTGTATTCTACACTAGAATCACCAAGAATCTTTAGGCTGTAATCTAGACAAGTGACTCAGGACTAGACTAGTTACCATTAAACAAGGAGTTGGCGATGGCTCCGCACGGCGCTACCGGCTTCTTTTTATCATTCTCATAGGCATACGAGAAAGGGTCGCAGTCCGAGGAAGGTGTCAGGGACAGTCGCCCAAGGAGTTGAGTGTCATCTCTGCGGAGAAAAATTTAAAAAGCTAAGCTAAGCTTTCTAAGATGTGCCTATATTTGTTTTAATAATAATAATGAATAGTAATAGATGCACCTATGTTTGCACTGTATTAGAACCTGAAACCATCTGAATGAGGTTCAGTCAGGAATTGTATTATACCACTTGGCCACTGGGATGTGGTGCCTAAGACGATAAGTCACCACTTCCAAAGTTAGACTTTACTTGTATGATAATCACATTACTGTAATCTAGTGGAATGGTGTGGTTGCCAGTGATTGCTTGCATTGAAAGCCATATGTAACCAACTTGACATAAGCATCAACAATGCGAGCCAACTTTGATATCCTCGTACTTGCGTCTAAAACAACCTAAATTGTATTATTATTGTTATGGGTGGAGGTAACCACTTAACAACAGGTGGGCTTTCAGCGAATCTCATAACTTTTGTAAAATATTGAACTTTATTTTTTATTTTTAAATAAACCAATATTAACACCCAGACTCGGAACAACCATTCTTCTATGTTCATCACACAAATGTATGTCCTGGATAGGATTCAAACCTGCAACCTACAGAGCAGGAAACAGAGCTACTACCAACTGAGCTATGAGCCCAGTTTTCTAATCACTATACCAATAATTAATCCAGAAAGGCGTTTCAGCAGTATACCCAAGATTACCAACTCACCTAGACTTGACATATCGCCGATGGTTCTGATAGTAGTTATTCAGGCCATAGTAGAAGTACACATCTCTTTTGAAGTCCTCTGTCAGGTTGAATGGAATGCTGCAAGTACAGGGCTCCAGCGGATTCTGTTTGATGAAGTCTGCACAAGTCTCGTTCACTTCATTGTTCTTTTTGCATTCCGTGTAGTTTATTACAGTCTCTTTGACCTGAGAATAGAGTTTATTATTCTAGGATTATAATTGAAGTGACTTCAAATAAATACTTAATTCCATGGAAGTGAATGGAAAAGTTGATTTCAAAATGATTGAATCTGTTTAGCATATCAATTAACATAAGACTTGCAATATTTAGGCAGAGCCTTAATTGGTCACTTTTTGCCTCGAAGGTTACACTATCATAGGAAAGAAGGTGTGTAATTGCAACGGTAATTGTAATACAAATAACTCAGATACCACATTCTTTCAATAAATTAAATCGTGCTTATATACAATCCACCAGCCATGAGAAAGAATTCACCAACAAGTCCAGGTGATAATTTGTGACATGATCATGAGATAGCTCAGCATATTCCAATTATAAGTAATATTTCAGATCTTTCAATGAGTCACAGACATATTTATATTTTATCTGCCACAAATACCTACTATATCCTATATCTTCTGGACCGAGAATGTACCGGCATGACATTTTAATGAGCAGGGTAGGTTTCATTAGCACTGTTATGATCATAGCTCACCTCGTCAGAGAAGTACAAAAGCCCGATTCCAACAGGAATAAACGCTATGCCTATGACGAAGAACGTAGGCAGCACAGTCCCCGCAGTCAGGATGGGCTGCCAGGCTGGCAGGCGCTGCTGCTTGAACGCAGACTCTAAAATTAACGATAGCGTAAACATTAAAATCAATACTACAAGGACACAGCATAGGGTGTGACATTTATCAGATATTTGCTTACCTGCAGGTCTCCTTGACTTAACATTATGATCCGAAGCGTCGCTGGATGTAGCCATGGTTGCAGCACCACTGCTTGGTAGAAAGATTTCCGATCAGCTTTTGGATTATAATGCTTGTAAAAAAATCCACCTTCCAAACGAAATTCCATCCAAAATCCAAATAGCAAATAATACGGAATAGGGATGTCCAACAACAATACATAGTTTTTTAGAAACATCGATGTTTGATGATCAGTGCCATCTATTTTATGAAATTCAAGAGATCTTTATGTAACATTCTTCAATACAGGCGAAACCAGGTTGTATATATATTTACTATATCGCAGATAGGGAACGTTTGAACAAACGTCACCACAATTAGTAATCTGCCGAGTAGTGCTGTATTCCCGTGGAAGGGTGAAAACAAGAAAAGAAGGTACCTTCTCTAAAATGCAATTTTTTTACTCACATTTTATGTTACAGTTTCAGTTTTTTTTTTACAGTCTACTCAAAAAGAATGTTTTGACGTTATCCATTATTTTCGTGACGCGCAACATTATTTTTTTCATATTTAGGTTGAATGGAGATATTATTAACGAATGTCACTTATATTTTACTCTAGCGACCCGCCCCAGCTTCCCACTATTATTAGAGCAAGAGTGTCGTGTCAGAAACTACCCATACGAAGACGGGGGCTAGTTATAAATAACTTTTTGTGAAAAGTTATTTAACTGATGGTGAAAACAACATAAAATCCGTTGCATTTAAGAGCGATATCCAGACAGATGTATAAGACATACATGTATAGATTATTTTAAATCCTGACATTTTTATATTAATTAAAAAAAATAAAAATTGAACACAACACGATTTTTGATTCATTTCCTTATTGAACCAGTTTGAATTATGTTACATCTAAATCCGTTCTGCCGTTTGAGCGTGAACACATACTACACACGTAAACATACATACAAACTTTCGCTTTCGCCTTTTACGTAAGTGTACTATGTAATTTAGTTGACTAATTTACTTAGTCCACTTATAGAAGACTAAGTAATTAACCTTGTTGGAAGCCTTCGACATGAGGGTTCCTCTGATGTATTCCCGGTTGGTGTAAACTATGTGTGATGAGAATAATGTTTATTCTCGGATCTTGGATGTTGGTGTGGTCTATCTGTGTTTTTTCATGCTACCTGTGACAGAAGAAAACCTAGTGCGATGTTTTGTGATGTTTTTTGAGTTTAATATTAAATTCCATCTTAACAGAGAATAGAGGTTTCGATATATCGATACACTGTACATTCGTTCTCAACCCTATACATTTTCACCGACAGAGAGATGACGTCAAATTCAGTGGCAATTTGACAGTGACATTAATATTGTCAGAGTCAATGAAGTGTTTCCCCTTATCGAAGATCTTGTTGCTTGCGTTTGTGGGTATATTTATACAGGTGATTAATATTCTTTGGTGAGTATCCTCAAACTACCTACGTAAATCATTGTATATTTGCTTGTATTAATTAATTTAAAAACGTATGCGGCAAGAAACAGTGTGACACTTCTGCTGGTGTTTTGCGGCGGAAGGGTATTGGTGCACATTGCAGTTATATCCCCATCTCGGAATGATGATTGCATCGCGTTATGTTGATTTTATGTGAGCAGTTCGGCACTGAATATTTAAAAAAAAACGTGATTCTTAAGTAGATCACATCATCTATCGTTAGGATATTTCAGGATCATGGTGCCTAGATTGCCGATCGATGATCATCATACATGTTTCCAACCGAAATCACTCCCCGGAGTTGGTAGCACTGTCAGTCATGTCAATGTTGCTGGGTTGGGCCATTGACTAGTTTCGTCGGCCTATTTTTGTTATTTTTCAATAAAACTGTAATAAAATCCCTAAAGTAAAGCCATTACAGTATACGTGACACCTTCTGTTTTGAAATAAATACATATCAGTGAAAGTTGTGAAGTAAAAAGCTCAAGATGTCCAGCGACACCACCAACAACAAGAACGTAAGTTATATGTTCTTTCCTGTATTTTATCATGTTAGTGAAGTTTTACTATCTTATTCTAAATTCATAAACGTTTTCTCGGAGATAATACTTTGCGAGTTTCTACGATCTTATGATCGGAAAAGATCATCGATCCTAGTTCCCATTGGTAATTGAGGTACATATTATAAATAAATAGTAGGTACCATGAATCATCCCTCTGACTCTGTCTATGTTTAATCTTATCGCGAGAAGAAAGAATTATAAAACAACCAGGCTAATGAGAGAGTGTTGATATGAGTATGTTGATGAACTAATACAGTCATTTCCAGCAAGATGTGCTTGTAAATCTAATCACTGAAATTATTTTCATTACTTGTACATTGTATGTTATTCCGAACACTGGAAAATATTTTACATAGGTATCCATAAAAGAGAACACTGAGAGATAAAACTAATAATTTTATTCAATATTGTATTTATATTCTTTTAAATTATAAATTGCGTTTTTAAAGTTTAATGTTGTAAAAATATACTTCTTTTATTTTTTCATTTAAAATCAGTGTGTTCCGCAAATGAATAAATAATACATAAATAACATGTACTCTACACAGTCATCAAACCCTAATACTAAGCTAGCTTTTTTCTATGGGAACCAGATTACTGATAGAACAGAACCTTTATAAAAAGTATAGAATGATAACTTTATAGAATTTTAAGACCTAGACATAAAATAAACATCTATGATTGTCCTGCATGGAAATTGACCCCACAACCCCAGTGCAGAAGGTAGAGAACTGACTGAAATGTGAGGCCACTTGATTTTGTTGACATATTGTCATTTTCCATTAAGGAAATGTATATGTTGCAATAGTAGGTTGTATAGATAAACCATTGGTACTAAATACTGTTTGAAATGCCCTATTTTTAGGGTTACTACTATTTAAATACAATTTTTATATACAACTAGGGTTTTATCACAGGCATTTTTAACAAAAACAAATGCAATGACTGATTTAAAAGTTAAATAAAACAAACTTCAATTCTTTCACAGCTTATTTTTACATGTAAATATAATTAATATGTTATGGAACCAGAGAGCTTGTTTGTCAGTTTTTCATACAAACCTATAATTTATTGTATTGTATGACAAGTTATTGTATTGTTAACAATATAAAATATTTTTCCAATAATATTATGAATAATAAAATTAATAAACAAGTAACTAAAATACTTCAAAATTTCAAATACTTATTTCACTCCTGAGAGGAAACAATAGGGATTATATTATATTGATTTTGAGGAGTGAATTATCTCCAAGGTATATGCTATTTTATCACATAAAAAAGAAACATCTATATTTATTCAACATGTGGGTCACAAAGCCTCTTTAGGGGGGTTGCGAAGCTTCTATAGGGGAGTTGCAAAAGTTTGTGAAAGCTACTGCAGTAAAAAAATAAAAATAATTATTATGAAATAAATAATTATGAAAATGCATAATTAATTATATAATAATAATGTTGGATTGAATCCTTGTCACGAAATAAAATAAATGAAAAAAAAAAACAACGGGTAAAACATAGTGTGTGTTAATTCATAAGAAATTCATCCACATTCATTCAGCCGTTTAAGCGTGAAGGAGTAATAAACATACTTAAATATAGACAAACTTTCGAATTTATAATGTTACTGTGATGATCTGTCTGCCTACTAGCCGCTATACCAGTAGACTACCTACTGTACCGTGTCAGTAATATATCCTACCAAGTTCGCTGCGCACATTAAGAATAATTAAAATTCCTGACAGATTGTTTATCAACTTTCTGTTGTTGTCGCATTTTTGTCGGGCGGACACGAGAATGTGTGCCACACGATCGCACTGTGCGCATACAAATGAATTCAGTAGCAACTGGAATAGTAGAACATAGTACCGCGGCTAAACTGTACTATCGATTTTTCGCAATACATCGTGCCACGAAATAAATAGATTCAGTTACAATCCATAAAATATACGACGCAAAACCAAATTTCAGTCTCAGACTGACGGGCGCATCGTGTTGCGACTTGGGTCTTCTTATACTTTAGTACAGGAAGAGCCGATTAGTTTTTTTTTATGGTCTGTGTGGTAACTTCTTAACATCAGTTGGGCCGTCTGCTCGCCCGTAAATGTAGTCGCATAAAAATACGTGCTTAGGGAATCTAGCCATTCTCCAAGCTAGCGTGGCGATATATATTATTTCCCAAAATAATTTAAAATTGCAGTACATTTACCCATTCAATAAGTGAAGTTAAGAGCGCTACGATACGATAAATTTAGTTTGGGCTTAGTATTTTTGAATGCAGTAACTACATCTGCAGTCGAACACCATTCTGATGGCCGCTGTCAGTAGTTAGTGATTAGTAACGTATCAGATCACGTAAAAGATTTACCTTTACTGACAGGCAAACCGACTCAGGTATGTATGCTTTGAATAGCATCTCAGGTGTGATAAACAGGTCATGCAGTGCAGACCTGTGGTATAGGTAAATCATAGCATGTATGACTGGTTTGAAGTCTGCAGTTGTAATGCGGTCAGCCAGTTAGGGTTCTAATGTAGTAGGAAAGTGCACTTTGTTCAGTGAGTGTTTGCAAGTGATAAGTTAAATATGAAGCCATACAAACGTAAAAGTATAATGGTGGGTATATATTTAGTACTAAACTATTTTATCACTGTTCTATTTTCTGTATTTCTTTTGTACTTATGACTTATCGTTTGAAATACAATCCGACACAAAATTGGGGTGTTTATTTTTCTCGGGGGGAATCGGGGTTTTATTGGTGATATCTTACATCAGGTGGGAGGTCAGCTCGACCCGTCACTTAAGTAAAATAAAAAAATACTTCCCGTATAGGTGACGACACTCCAAAAAAGTCAATCGGGTACCTACGAAATGGAAGGCACAGACGTAATAATAATACAAATGTAGGGGAAGGTTGTCGGGTCAATTAGTTCTCAGGTTCACCATATATGTAGGTACTGGAATAGTACAGCTAGCCATTTCAACCTCGATCCAATAAAACATCTTATTACATTAACCAACAATTGTTGTATATTTATTTCACGTATCTCGGAAACGGCTCTAACGATTAGGATGAAATTTTGTGTTTAGATAGGCTTTTTCTGTTTAACTTTACCTTTACTTTCTTCTTTTACGCTTTTTTTTACAATAAATCGTTTTTCACCAATTATCCGACCGAAGCTCGGTCGCCCATGTTCTTACTTACCATTATTAACAGAAGTTATCACTAACTCTCACCTGCTGATTTAAATACGAAAATTAATTCACTGATCCAAAAAATCAATAAAATTGCCTTCAATACTTTCATCCCTTATTTCTCCCCCTAAGGGGGTACCATTAAAAAAAAGGAAAACGTCACAGATAAAGAATATTTTTTCTGAATCCGTTGTTATTATATGACAGAGTTCCGAGGTAACAACCAAACTGATAACGTCATCCTTTAGAAGTCAGTTGATAATGCGAATTAGGTGTTTTCTTATGGAAAATTAATGTGGGTATACCAATGGGGAAAAAACTGTGTGTATTTTGCACACATACTTTTCTGACGATAGTTGCAAAAATCTAACGCCAGCAGAATCTCCCATAACCATTTTAAGAAACCCGTAATTTCAGACCAGTCAACTCAAGTTGTTTCAAAATCAACTCAAGTTGTTTTCAGAGAGGTTCTACTGAAAACGGAGCTTAATCAGAATTTGATACGCTTATACAATACTAGTTCCAAAGTTCAGTTCTGTTTTAAAACTAGAGCTAAATTCTTACTTTAGCAGTATTCTAACTGGTCGTTCTGACTCGTCGTGCTCGATAAATATTTGCATTGCGCAAGATAGAGTTAATTCATAGAATAATGAATTGACAAACATGGATGATATCATTTTTATTCACTTCATAAGAGAATTATTTTTGCCTTACTCCTGTCTGCCTTCAGGAAATGCGGTAGAATGTTAAATTCTCAAAAAATAAATAAGACAGGTAATGATTAAAAAAAATTACACTTGCAAATGTCAATATTAACAAAATATGTCTTAATGTCTGGCTTAAGGGTAAATGGGTGAAACATATGAATTTACCTAATTAATACCTAAACTAAGATAAATAGTATCTTGTATGATACGTTTCCACCCCACCCTCAAAGTTAGCTTAGTAGTTCACAAACTTATGATACATAAAGTACTTATCAATAAAAGAAATATAACAAGAAACAAGAACAGATATATCTTTGTTAAGGTGCAAATATGTCTGTGTTTTATGTTGTTTACATTGCCCTAATATTTCTAGAATTTTCTCACCAACCACAATTCCATTCCACAGTTTTCGAATCTAGAAACGCCAGGATATGTCGGCTTCGCGAACTTGCCCAACCAGGTGCACCGCAAATCGGTGAAGAAAGGGTTCGAGTTTACCCTCATGGTGGTCGGCGAGAGCGGACTGGGGAAGTCTACGCTGGTCAACTCTCTGTTCCTAACTGACTTGTATCCAGAACGAGTTATTCCCGACGCTACTGGTAAGATATTACGCTATTGATCTAGGAGTGTTGGTGGAGCTTTTCAGAACCTGGAGGATTTTGAGGAAGTGACTGTCGGGCGAATGACAAGGATATCCCCTGGTCCCCAGTGTGAATGAAGCAATGAACGAAATTCTTAAATAAAAAATAAATAATCATGATCATTCCACTAAGCGCAATCTAGCCCCGAACTTGTAGCATAGTTTGTACTGTGGGAATCAGATTACTGATAGAAATACATGTGATACATATTAATACCCAGACAGCCAACAAACATCTGTTCTTCATACATATTTGTGCCTTGAGTCGTAAACGAACCCGCTACCCGCGGCATACTAGACAGAGCAGAATGTAGTCAGTGTAGTATGTATTTTATAAGGAAAATCAGCTCCGTTCCTAAAAAATCTATCGATAGTAAACTCTTTGACAATTTTATCCATAGAATTGATAATTGTTCAGCATAATGAGGCCTACTTCGTCGTAATAGATATTAAAGTTCAACTTTTTTATTTCATAGAGAAGACAAATCAAACAGTGAAGTTAGACGCTTCGACCGTTGAAATCGAGGAGAGGGGGGTGAAGCTTCGCCTAACGGTGGTCGACACGCCAGGATACGGAGACGCCATTGACAATACCGACTGCTTCAAAGTGAGTATTCTCACTTTCTGACTATGAATCAGCATATTTCGCCTATGTGTTCCTATGTGGTCATGGTAGTCGATATATAAAGGAATGTTAATTTTAATGAATGTTTTAGCTGATTTGTTCGCCGTAATTTCACCGACTTCCACATTCTGCTAACCGAACGTAGCAACCCGGGTGCACCACTGCTTGGCGGCGGATTAGGTGGAGGTGGAGGAGATTCCCACCGCCCGGGGGACACTTGTATGGACTGAGGGTATTCACCTACGGACGCGAGTAACATGCACGGACCCAAAAACGTTTGTTATGTCTACGTTCCCAAGTTATTGTAACGTCGTCCTGACAGTTGCGTATACAAAGAAATCGGTCGAAACATTTGCGAGTTATTGCGAGACTAACGCATGGCAATTGATTTTTATATACTGCAGACAAGTGGTAACCATTAAAGTAGCGATTGGTTTTGGGTTCAAGCCAGTTATGGTTTCATACTGTTTTCCTGGATTTATTTTCCTTCATAATATAAAACTATGTTACTAACCAAATGGATCTTGATATCATGTCATGTAGAACCCAATTAATCTGTCAATTATTCTGCTATTTTGTATAAACTAATTTAATTTTATTTCGTTTCTTAGTACAAGCTATGCTTTTGGTATGGTATTTACTTTAGTTTCTATTCAGTGGTATTTGTTGATTTTACAAAAACCGCTGGAGCGATGGCGCGGTATGAAATGTCTAAGAATTATAATTTACAATCGGAGATTAAAAACCTCATTGACCCGAACAGTTATTGTAGTGTAACCGTCACAATAAAAAGATCGTTTAATCTGTAACACATGCACAAAACAATGGGCCGCTAACGGGACGGGTCGACGATCGCAATAACCGCGTACTTTGATTATCGTTGGCGACTGTCTATAAATATCTCGTCTGCATCATGCTACTGCACCAACCCGGTAGGATTTTAGAATTGGGCATAATTTTTCGAATAAAATTTTATTTGCAATATTAATTACCTATTCCCAAAAAATAATTCCCTAATAAATTATTTGTAGATAAATTGCCAACGAATACATTGTGAAAATGTGATTTTTTTTTGCTACTGGAACTGTTGAAAGAACAAGACAAATTGGTGCCTATGACGTCTGCATCAAGTTACGGCGCGAGTCTGGTAGGATTCAATGTCAAGGCAACTGTGATCATGATATTATTCTACTAGCATTCGTCTTGATCTTTAATTGTGGTTATAATAATAATAGCTCTTCCTTCTACGCTGTAGGTCGTGGGTTGTATTCCCATATAGTAGCATTTGTATAACATTGATGTTTGTTCTGTGCCCGGGTGTTTATATGTATTTATTTACAAAAATAAGTATTGTAGAAGTATTCTGTCAGTGACGAAGTTTTCACAGTACCTAGTTCTATAGTGCCCTAGTTTCCATAGTGTGAAATGTCCATGATTTTTTTAATAATATAAATATACACGAGTATATAAAAAACCAAATCAAATCTTCTGAATCAAATCGAATATCACGGAAACAGAGCAACAAAATAAAAAATATAATAAAACTTCGAACGAAAATATTCTGTATGATTTGGTCAGTAATTTTAATTACGCGCGTTACATAATACGCTTCAATTAACTGGTCACTGAAATCTCTTAGGTATCGAAGTACCCTCTCCTTATATGCTAAATGGTTTTTAGTAATAGTGTTATTTCTAGGTTTGCACTGGCTCAACCCAAACACTATAGTATCACTAACACGAGAAAAGTCAATTTGCAACAGTTCTTTACATTTTCAACTTGTCCGCAGTCAATAATCCAATACATCGACGAGCAATTCGAGCGTTTCCTTCGTGACGAGAGCGGCCTCAATCGACGCAACATCGTCGACAACCGTATACACTGCTGCTTTTACTTCATATCACCGTTCGGACACGGGTATGTACAATTCAACCGTTTACTCCGTTGAGAGTAATTGTCGCATAACAAAAAAATACCCAAGTTGGGTCCAAGTCGCACTCAGTGGGGTGCGACTTGGGTTTTCTCATACTTCGGTCGGGGAGGACCTAAGTCCTATTGCTGTTGTTATGTTAACCTCTTACAATCTGGTAGGCCTTCAGCTCGTCCCGTTAATTCCATTACATAAAAAAACTTACGTTACATATTCGCTTACAGCTTGAAACCCCTGGACATCGAGTTCATGAAACAGTTGCACAACAAAGTGAACATCGTGCCTGTTATCGCGAAGGCTGACGTTCTCACCAAGAAGGAGGTGCAGAGGCTCAAGACGAGGGTAAGATTTTGTAAATAAATACTGGTATTACTGAGAGCATGCTGGTCCGGGGGCATAAACGCCGACTTTCAATCTGAAGGTGGCTGGTTCAAACCCACACGTGCACCAATGAGTTTTTGCACTTGAAAAATTTATGTGCGCAATACCACGTTCTCGAATCGGTGAAGGAAAACATCGTGAGGAAACCGGCATGTCTTAGAACCATAAATTCGAAGACATGTGATATCTACCAACCCGGATTGGGCTCCCGTGGTAGATCAGAGCCCATCCACTCAATTATCGAGAGTAGACCGGTGTCCCTCCGTACCAGCCTCTAATGCTCCCAGCATTAGAGGCTGGTACGGAGTACGGACGGATGATAGTAATCTGAATAACTTATTTCAGGTGATGGAAGAAATTGAAAGGGAAGGCATCAAAATCTATCCGCTACCGGATTGCGACAGCGATGAAGATGAGGATTACAAAGAACAGGTACATACAATCACTATGATATTTTTTGATCACTACATAGTATAAAACAAAGTAGCTTTCTCTGTCCCTATATCCCAATGTATGTTTAAATCTTTAAAACTACGCAACGGATTTTGATGCGGTTTTTTTAATAGATAGAGTGATTCAAGAGGAAGGTTTATATGTATAATACACTAGCAACTCACCCCGGCTTCGCACGGGTAGTTTCTGATACGACACTGATGCTATAACCGTGCGAAGCCGGGGCGAGTCGCTAGCATAGATATAAATGGAACAAGAAGTAGTTAATGTTTTTCATTTAATATGTATCGTTTTTTTTATGTGATTGAATGACAGAACGAGCCGAGGGCCCCACCTGGTGGTAAGTGGCGACCCCTGCCCATGACAGTAGTACTAGTAATATCTTACACTGAGTCGCATTCATCCTGCTGCGTCCATCACCCGAGACGGGGATGATACGTCTCATGCACATGTCTATATACACAATTTGATAAATATGTGTGTGAAAGAAAGATTTTTATTATTATTACGAGGGGCCACCTCTACCTAATGCCCACTTATTTTCTAAATCATTTTAATAAAATGTTACGATGTCACTTGTTAAAGAGAGGAAGTTCACAGTGTACGCTCCTCCACACAGGTGCGTCAGCTAAAAGAGGCGGTCCCCTTCGCCGTCTGCGGCGCGGGCCAGCAACTGGAGGTGCGCGGGAGGCGCGTGCGCGGTAGACTGTACCCGTGGGGTGTGGTCGAAGTCGAGAACCCGGAGCATTGCGACTTCATCAAGCTGAGGACTATGCTTATGTAAGGGTTCTATGGGTATATCCTATGCTTAAAGGCAGGACATTTTTGAAGTGAAAACTCCGTGCTTATATGAGGCAAGACATTTTTGTAATGAAAATTTCTTGCTTATGTGAGGCAGGATATTTTGGTGGTGAAAACTTCTTGTTTATGTGAGGCAGGACATTTTTGTAGTGAAAACTCCTTGCTTATGTAAGGCAGGGCATTTTGGTACTGAAAACTTTTTTTTTATGTGAGGCAGGACATTTTTGAAGTGAAACCTTCTTGCTTATATGAGGTAGGACATTTTTGTAGTGAAAACTCCTTCCTTATCATACTATCATAAATTTAATAAAATAATACATAATCGTGTTCATTGTTTTTGTGAAAACCGATCGCGGTTTTTATTAATTTCTGTTTTACGTAGTTCAACAAAATACTAATAAAATTTGAAATATTTTCACCAGCACCCACATGCAAGATCTTCAAGAGGTAACCCAGGAGGTGCACTACGAAAACTACCGCTCGGAGCGGCTCGCAAGAAGTGGACAAGTGCCCAAACGACACACGTAAGCACATTAATTTTTTATGTGATGTCGTTGCCGGAACGAACTGGCGGCCCACCCGATGTTAAGTAGTTACCGCCGCCCACAGATATCGGCAATACGACTCAGGTTACCTACAGTATGAAGAGACCCAAGTTGCGTTGCGTCACTATGAGATGGGGATGTAACGCTATGTGCCTATAATTTCACTGGCACTCACATCCTTCCACCGGAACACATTCCTGTCTAGATGACAATCCAGACAGTAGTGTGCAACCTATGTAGGAATGTGTCATGATGAATGTGTCATGAGGAATGTGACACCTATGTCATCATGACAGAGAAAACACCACCTTTGCACCAACCTCGCCAGCGGGGATGAAGAACCTCTTTAGCTTAGTATTCATTCAAACGCCCTAAATAGCAGCGACTCAAGCCGAGGTACGTACCTAAGTGGTACCCCTGGTTGGGTTTTTTTTGTTTTTATTATAAGCCAAGCAAATAATAGTACAGCTAAAAAAAACTATGCTGGTAAGGTAACTAGCAATGTTGTCATGTATTGTTTTGTCTTCAGATCTACTGAGAGCGGTCTTAGTGAGGCCGACTCTAACGGAATGACCAACGGTTCTAACGAGGACCCTACTGAACGCGAAAAGGCTCTTCGGGAGAAGGTAACCATCGCACTCATATTATCAAGGAGAAAGTTTGCGTGTGTGCGTGCGTGCGTTTATGTGTGTGCTTATATAATCCAGCTTATACCCTGGATTAACACAGGCTACTTTTGATCCTGGAAAACATACAAGACACAAACAATGGTAACATCTAAAAAAAAAATTTTTTTTTCTTGTTCCTTTTTCTTTTCCCGTTGGTCCTACCTATTTGTACCCCTTAAGGGCGAGAAATAAAAGATACAAATTAAATTACACAGCGCATGCATGTTGTGTTGCCATTTTAATTTCTTTGTTATGACTCCAATAATAAAGTCCATTATCGTGTTTTAGGAGGCTGAACTCCGCCGCATGCAAGAAATGTTGGAGCAGATGCAACGCCAGATGCAGCTCCAAGCGGCGAGCACTACCACGACCGCATAGTGTATCAAGTCACAGGTAAAATAATTTCATTTCACTCCTGCCCTTCTTTAGCCACAATTCTGCCAGTGTCTTGTATGACTTTTTTTATGCGAGCAAAGTGACAGGACAAGCAGACGGCCCACTTGATGTTAAGTAGTCACCGCCGCCCATAAGCAACAAAAATATGACTGAGGTTTTCCCTTCATAAAGTATGAGAAGACCCAAGTCGCATCGCGTTGCGCCCGTCACTCAGAGACGTGGATGATATGCCTCAAGTGCGGAACACAGCAATGTGAATGCACCACTGCTTGGCGGTGGATTACCAGTATGAGTATGATTGTGTAAAAATAATAATTATTATATGTTTTTATTTTTGTTATTTCTAGTTGAGCATCAACCAAGGCGCTCAGCTGCCGACGGAAAACTGTTTCGTCAACTCGATACTTCGAGCCATCCCGTACTGTGTTACTTCCAATTAAAATTTACCCCATTAGTCGGGTAATTTATATCGCTCCCGAGTTATCGGGTAATTAATCTGTAGTAATCTATTTGTCGTGTTCGTAAAAATTTGCAAGTATTGTAAACTGGTAATAGGACTATGCCCGACTCCCATAATACATTTAGCTGGACAAATAAATTATGAACCCCTAACGCGTTTATGGGCGTACTGCAGATTATACTGCAGATATTTTGTGAACACGGCGTTAAATATCTAAAATAAGTATTATTTTCGTACTCAGATATTATTTTCAATATAAAAAGGACTTTTTCCTTATATTAGCCTATTAGATAATCGTTTCTCTCTAGTAGTATTTTAAGGAAATAAAGTTTATCTCTACCTAATTGTTACTACATTAAATATTCCATGGGGTTGCCATCGTCTCGTTTTCGCCCGTTAAATGCGAAATAGCCCCAAATCAAATCATTTTATCCATAGACTTATTACTTAAGAGACTTATCTTTTTGTAGACAGCGAAATAACGCCAATATATAACAGTGAACAAAACTATTTGAGAACCCCAAAATTAGTAAGTAAAAAGTATGGAAGTTGGTAAAAATGTACTGTGGGTATTGGATTACGATCTGGTTTGCATTTATTATAATTAATGTTTAGCTTTTCTCGAAATACGCAATTTGCGAAAAATATTCCATAAATATCTAGATGTATTCTATACAATCTTTAGTATTATAATTGATCTTGTATTCATATTTTTTTAAAACGACTGAATTCGTTTATTAGGTTAATGAATTGTAATTTCTTAAATTTTATTTTGACATGCAATATACCGCTATGTTCATTAATTTAATTGATTTATTGATAAAGGAAGAAAGGCTGAATGTGCTTGTGACTGTAAAATTATAAGAAATGTATGAAATAAGGGACCTTGTACATTTCACAGGTAGGGATTGTATTATTGACATCTGATTGATGATATTGATTTTCCATTTCATAGAGACTGTGGAGCGTGCAATGTCCCTAAATTAGGTACTTAAAGATCTTATCATTCTCATATTATGGATCTATTCCCATTGGTGCATTACATGTGTCAATATATAACGAAATCGAATCGAAATAATCCTAATGTAAATTGGCTAGAGTAGAAATTTTATGCTTATAATTAGATGTCTAATTGGTGCCAAAGGTGTGTATTGAAGGTTTGTATGAAAAATTTCTAAGAATTAGAAAAGATCCGAGAGGTACCCTAATTAAAGCTTCTATGTAATCATATTTTTATAATAAACATGAAATTAAATTAACTTGTGTTTTTATTTTATAATGTTTTTGCCTAGAACTTGCTCGTTATGTTCGGTACCTAGTGATTTTGCTGTACCTACGGAATTTTCGAAATTGTTACAACAGTTATTTAATTACATTTGTAAAAAAATTCAAGGATTTTTGCATCCTGTAAGCAGTATATCGCTTTAATCGCAAACGCACAGTAACCATTTTTATATATGTTTTTATATTATATGTATTTTTATTGTATACATATTACAAAAAATATGCATTATTTCTTATCCAATTAAAAACATTAGATACGTTTTAAAAATGGCATATGCCGCAGATTAACTTTGCCCAGCCATGCTCTAAGTAATGGTGCAGCGGAGGACGCCTCAGGTTTAATAAAAAAATTGCAATGAAGTGCCGTGCGTGTAGCGGGAGTAAATGACAAGACGGTGGCTGTCGGTTAACTGGTTTATTGAACAACAACACTACTTTCCACTTTCCGCCTCCCACCTTCCACCTTCAGCCTTCCGCCTTCCACTTTCCACCTTCCACCCCCCCCTTCACCTTCCACCTTCCTTCTTCCACCTTCCACTTTCACCTTCTACCTTCCACCCCTTCTTCAACCTTTCACAGTGCCAATGAGATTTTCACTTTTAATTATGTGCGCAACACTACGTTATTAAAAATGTGAAGTGAAACTTTGTGAGAAACAAACTTTCGAAAGATGTGTTATACAGTATTCCTGAGTGCAATGACCACTCGAAGGCATGACCCAGGATTTGTTTTACTTTATCGAATAAAACGGTGATGTACATTCCTGTGCTGTATATTACAATATTGGGTCTCTTTCTAACAACGCCATCTAGTTGCATAACACACAATTTAGATTACAGTTACAGCTAAAGATGTCGTCGTCGGTCTTGATTGGTGATGAAATTAGGTAGGTTTGGAAACTTTATAAACAATGAATTTGAAATCGTTCGTTTTTCGTTATTTATATTTTGAAGCATAGAATTAACATTTTATTAAATTTTGTCCACTCAGGCGATGGATTGTGATGAAGAAGAGAAGCAAGACCTTGTAAGGGCTCCCGCTGAGGATATAATAGGCAGCGCTGTGAATTCGTGTATTTTGGATTACTACAAAAAGTTCGGGAGAAAGCGGGATTTGGAGCAATATTTTTCTCTATCCACGGCCCAAAGTGATTTGAAAGATCCATCTAGTACGTTTTGGCAGAGGATGAAATCAGAGGATAATTCTGATTCTAGTGAAAAGAAAAGTGATTCTTCACAGGAGTTGTGTAGAATTTCCATTAGATGCTCAGTTACAGACCCTTGTTCGTCACAGGTTTGTGTTAGAAATCAATAAAAACCTACCCGATACCAGTAAAATAATGGTCTTATGATTAACAATATTTATTTGCTCTTCCACATATTAAACTAGGATTCCGTATTTGTGCACAACTAAGACTTATCATAACATAAACAATGTTGTAATTTAAAGCATACTTGGATTGGTAGATTGGATTGGACTTGATTTGGTTTTATGCTGTGACCCGTACCAACAAGTTTCAATCTCAGACTGGGGCAAGAGTTTGTGTATGTAATGAACATTAACTTCTTGGGTCTTAGGTGATTGTGTTATGTATTTGTCTATGTCCATGTTACCTGTGACATAATCTTAATGCAGGAGTATGAGTGTTTCATTATTCAATAAACTATAAGATACTAGCTGTGCCCGGTGGTCTAACCCACATAGTTCTGATTCCTGTGGGAATATGGGGATAAAATATAGCCTATGTTAGTCACTGATAATGAAGCTTTCCATTGGTGAAAGAATTGTTATAATGGGTTCAGGGGTTAAGATGTGAAAGCGTAACAAAGTCATTTCCGTGAATTAAAATATAAGTTAGGATGTGCATGTTGTTGGCTATTGATAATGGTTTTGTGTGTCTTTTAAGCCTTACAAAATAGCTATATATTTTTCAGCAACAGTTTTTGTGTTACATATGATCGGACCTTTTGTTCTCACTGGGAAATTTCCAGTATTTCTGAACTAGGAATAGATGAATTAAGGATTGCAAGTGAAGAATAACTTGCAATCCTTAATTCATCTATAATATTGTAGCTGGGAAAAAAGCTATTAGTTCTCAGTGAGAGCAGAGGGGGTAGAAATGGAATAAATGGCTTATTTTGCTGTTTCTCTATTGAAAAGTTAAAACTATGTCTCTTTTTCAGTACCATACAAAACCTAATAAACCAATACTGACTGGGTCTGCCTTATTAGAAAGCTTAGGTATCCACGTGAAACCTATGGTATGCATGAACCTAATCATTAATTATAGATATAACAGTCCAACTCATTTATAAAACATCTTGACTTTTAGGAAGATGACTCCAAAACAAAATCGGAGTCAGTATCACCCCCCATCATCATTGAAGATGTCACTCATGACGTGACACAAAATTCTGATGAGGACTCCATCAAATCATGTGACAATAATTCTCAAAAATGTAAGTTTTTATTTTCATAAAATTGTTTTTGTTTTGATTACTTGTTTTTTGTTGGACGCAGCAGGATGAATGTGACTCAGTAAAGATTTGGATCTCCTACTGAGTCGCACATAATCTGTTGTCATGGGCGAGGGTCACCACTTACCATCATTTGGGCCCTCTGCTCGTTCTGTCACTCATTCACATAAAAAAAAAAATACTTTTAAGGTATATTATGAATTAAATAACAAATCCTCACTTATTACATATGTATACATATTTAGAGCTTTAAAAGATTTCATTTTTCTAGACCTGGTTGAGGCTGCATTATCTATCGTCAGTATTTAGTTACTTTACCTATTCTCAATAAGTTTAAACCTTTGAGTAGATAAAACATTCACACATATTACATTATTTCCAGCCTTTGATGTATTGGATACATCAGCAAACAAACCACTGTCACCTTCAAGTAGCATCACCTCACAACGTAAGCTAGAATGGGATTCACTTGCTGATGTTGGCTATGCTAACGAAAGTGACAGAAAGACTTCAGCATCTAGTCTTAGCACTTTAGAGAGACTTGCCTTGAAACAACAATATTCCAACAGTGATACCAAACTTGACAATATCTTAGAACCTCCCACGGCTCATTCAACACCGTATGATGAGACTGAAAATAAAGCGAAAAAGAAAGGTGCCGGCAAGAAGAGCACGAAAATATACAAAAAAGATGTTGACTATCTTGAAGTCAATGTCCCTCACTCCTCAGAAAATATTCCTCCACATTCTTTTAATGTTAATTTGACCAAGCACATCTCATTTAATGTTGAAAAAGATGGCAAAGTAACATTTGAAAATATTAAAAAAGATGTGAGCATTTCACCAGAAAAAAATAATATTGCTGCAGCAGTGCCTCCCAAAGGTAGTATGGATAAAGAAATGCAGACATCCTTAACGAAATCTAGAGATTTATCTGAACCAGAATACAAAAATATTCAGAATCAAAAAATTCCCGTTTTTATTAGCTTAAATACATTGAGGCGAAATAATCGCAGAAAGAAATTGAGGATCGCCAGAAAAAAAGTTAAAGCTAAAAAAATAGCTACTAAAGATAAAGTACCTGTTCAAGAGAAGAGTGGTGAACCATTGTCTGAAGCAGAAAGTTTCGAATACATGCCTGGTCACATGTACAATCAAAATCAATTGAATTCTAATGATCACTCCGGGAATACAGCTGGCAACAAATCAAGTTTAGAATCTAGTGGTGTTGTGACTTCTGACTCAAGCAAAGGAACTAAACACTCGTTCTCTAAAGACTTAGAAAAAGGTATTGGTATTCTCAATGCAGCATTGCAGCGAGGTGGCAATGATAAAAACCTCAGAAAACAGCTTATCAAGCAACTCTGTGAAAGATTAGTCAGATCTAAGTATAGAGATGATGAAAGTTCAACAGAATTTTTGTCTGGTTTGTGTTTGACCAACACTGCAGTAGGTGAAAGTAATCACATAACTACCAGTACTTCAGATAATTCTGCTGATAAATCAAAAATACCCAAGAAGTCCATTTTGAGGAATGACAAATTCAATTCAGAACCTATAGCTTCCACATCACAAAGTGCCCCAAATCTTCCTGTTGCTGCAAATAGCGAAAGACTAGTATCGTCCAAACTAATCAAGAATTTGATGTCTTCAAATACTGATTCAGATATCTCTCAAAAAGATAAATCTTCATCAGATAGTGTATTTGCCAAAACTTCTTCTCAAGAACTGTATCAAAAGTACTTGGATGCTCTCAAAAGAGAGGAAGCTTATAAACGGCACTTGAAAGATAAAGAAAAGTTTTTAAAACAAAAATTAGTCTGTTCGGACAGCGCTATTAAGGCTCCTACTAGACCTGACTCAAATGTGAACATTAGACTCAAAGATTTGATAAACGATTTGACTCGAAACAACTATGACGATGGATCAGGTGATGCCAGCAAATTGGAAGGCGGTCCTTACTCTAGTAGGAATTACAATGAAAGATTACCTATCCAAAGCCAAAGAACTCACTCAGTGTTTACCTTGTCGTCAGCCAATTCTGACCAAAACGTGAAGCAAAATTTAAAGAAGCGTCTCCAAACTGATATTAGGGAATTAGCTAAACCAGGAACTAGTAAAGAACACTACTGCTGCTGTCCACATCATTTACAGAAAGCTACATTACCTGGTGTCACTGACAGTTCAATTCAAGTTAATATAAACCATCCATGTGATGATTTGACTTGTGCAAACAAAAATAAATCACCAAGAACTGAAAAAGATCACTCACCTCGAAGCTTAGCTAAAGTAGTGGCGGATGATAAAACAGGTGACATTAAGTATGTCTGTGTGTGCCACAATAAGACCCTTCAAAATGTACCAGATAATTTCTTAATCTTTAAATGTTCGCGATTGGGTAAAAGCAGCCAAGAAGAAACGTGGTCTAAATCTTCAGCATCAAACCACAGTAGGAATGTATCTCCTTGTAAAACTATAGAAGCCCCTAACATACAAAACCAAGTAGTTCAAAGATGCGATAAAAACGCACGGAATAGTTGTAATGACAAAAATTGCGCAATGAAATCGACTACCAAATCGTCACAAACTAATTTCTTGTTGAAGATGCTAGGACGGAGATCTAGTGACCGAAGTACATGCTCTTCTGGTAATAAGAAAGGACCTCCAAGTGATTGTTCCGATAATAACAGGCATATTTCGCCTGTATTAAGCAAGATTTATGAGACAACAAGAAGTCTTCAGACTGAAATCAGTATTAATCCAAGAATACATGAACCATGCCTGGCTGATATCAATATCATTACTAACTGCGTTGAAGTAATAAGTGAACATAGTAGAGATATAAATATGCTAACAACTACGGATGGTTGTAGTCGTCAAGCAATCGGAACAGATGTAGAAACAGGCACTAATAGTGGGTCTTCTAGAGCAATTTCGAACCCATTGCTTACTGATATATTTACCCGCCCTGCATCAAGGACCTATGTGAAGTCGGATCCCACTAATAGTGGATTGTCAAAGTCATCTGGTACATCTAAAGGTATTTGCGAGATGTTCGACGATGATGATATGGCGGCAGGTTGTGGCAGCAAAATTTCATTAGAAGTGAAAGAAAATACTGAAAGTCAGGGTTCTAATAGTGATCGCTCTGAGAAATTTACTATACCAATTCAAGGTACTAATATGACTCTAATGGTTAGCATAGGTGCAAACGATCGCAAGGGCAAAACAGACGATATGGTCGCCCAATGTGTAGGTACAGAAAGGAATACAGTTACTGAACAGGCGACTTGTTTAACTGATGAATGTTCTAAAGGAGTACAGTACGATATGGATCGTATTTCCAATAATGGTAAATACACCGACTACAACAGTAATGTTACGAACCAGGAATATAGTCCAACATGTACCTGCGGTTGTGCCGGTGATATAGATAAATGTAACAAGAATTGCGAGAAACGTGGAATTAGTTACGATGAAAGTAAAAAATGCTTTTCACCACAAACTAAACGTAAAAAGAGTGATTCAAGAGACATTTCTATAAAGGATTTTAAAAGATCAGCCAGCCAATCGCCCAAATACCATGAGGATAATTCGAAATGCTCTTGCGGTTGTGCCGGTGATATAGATAAATGTAATAAGAATTGCGAGTTACGCATAATTACTTACGAAGAAAGTAAAAATAGCTTACCATCACAGAAGGAACTTAAGAAGAGTTCTTCTAGAGAAATTGGTATACAAAAAGATCTTATAAGCTCAGCCAGTCAATCGCCCAGGTATAACCAAGAAAATACCAAATGCTCTTGCGGTTGTGCTGGTGATATAGATAAATGTAACAAGAATTGTGAGGTACATAAAACTACTTACGAAAAAAGTAAAAGTTGCTTACCATCGCAGAAAGAAATTAAAAATATTTCTTCACAAAAAAATGGTATACAAAAAGATCTTATTAGCTTAGCCAATCAATCGCCCAGGAAAAATCAAGGTAATACCAAATGCTCTTGCGGTTGTGCCGGTGATATAGATAAATGTAATAAGAGTTGCGAAAAACGTGAAAAAAGCTTCTCTAGAGAAATTGGTACACAAAATAGTCCTATAACCTCAGCCAATCAATCGCCCAGGAAAACCCTTCTAAATTCCAAATGCTCTTGCGGTTGTGCCGGTGATATAGATAAATGTAATAAGAATTGCGAAAAACGTGAAAAAAGCTTCTCTAGAGAAATTGGTACACAAAAGAGCCCTGCAACCTCAGCCAATCAATCGCCCAGGAAAACCTTTCTAAATTCCATATGCTCTTGCGGTTGTGCCGGTGATATAGATAAATGTAACAAGAATTGCGAGAAACGTAAACTTAGTTACGATGAATATAATAAAAGCTTAAAATCACAGAACGAATGTAAACAAAGTTTAACAAGAGAAATTGGTATACAAAAGGATTCCTCAAGCTCAGCCAGTGAATCGCCCAGGAAACACCAAGGAAATACCAAATGCTCTTGCGGTTGTGCTGGTGATATAGATAAATGCAATAAGAATTGCCAGGAACGCATAACTTACGAAGAAAGTGAAAATAGCTTACCATCACAGAACGAACTTAAAAAGAGAAATGGTATACAAAAGGTTCTTACGAGCTCAGCCAGTCAATCGCCAAGGCATGGAAGCCGAACTAAGTCTAAATCACCAGAAAATAAAATACAACATAAAGATAATACATGTACCAGTAGTAAAAGAGTTTGCGATGGAAAGAAATCTGATGCATGCCTAATATCTGATACAGAAACTGATAAAGAATCAGACCCAATATTGGAGATGATTCAAAGCATTACAAAGAAATACTCAAAGAAGGATATTGAAAAGAGTAAACGAAAGAAATGCTTCAAAGAAATAATGACTGTGTTGAATTATCTGTTGGAAACGGAAGATTCGACGGATCGAAATAATGAATGTATCACACTCGAGAGTTCAACTACGACCAACAAGTGTGGAAATAAGTCAGAGAAGTGTCCATCTGCTAAGAAAACTGAGAGACCAATGGAAAATTGCAAAAAGAAGTCTTGCATAATTGAGTCTTCGGACTGTCCACAATCAACCGACATCCCAACATCTTCCGATTCTGTGGCTTGCAAAGTTCTGAACAAAATAAAGAAAGAATGCGAAAGGTATCACCAAAAACGCTGCAAAGCCCACTGTGGGAAAAAGTGTGACATTTCATCCAGTACATCGGCAAACTGCGAACAATGCAGACGTGTCCACCACTGCTCTTGCCGCAATCACAAGTGTAAAACTCATAAAAAATGCATCGAGAAAATCCAAAAGAAAGCTGTCGCGTACAATTTGATCCTGCAAACCTCCGAAAGCATCAGCGAAGAGACGGTTTGCAACGATCAGATGCGTCAGTTAAAAAACATCGTTGTTAAAATACCACCACAGAGGAAGTACTGTAACGTGCCTTTTAAAGAAGTGAGTGCTAAGATTGAGAGTAAAATGCCGCACTGTAGCCCTCGAGATCCAAAGCCCGGGAGGTCAAGAAGTCTTCCCAATGAAAGTGATATTTCCAGTATGGAAGATTTTTTGTGGAGATCTCAGGCCTGCTGCACGGTTAGGGAGTATTTAGAAAAAAACAGGCCTGACTTTATCGCGAAGAGCTCTCAACGGCAAAATTGCTTGCGGATCGTTAGCGATTCCAGGTAAGACTCATTTTGTATTTGCTAATATGAATTGTTCCAGAAATAGGGATTATTAAGATTATTTGATAGGTGTTGCTTTTCGGAAGTCCATGTTAAGATGGTCTAAAAAGGGGATAATATTTAGTACACATCCGCTTAACTTTTTTACTTTACTAAACTTTAGAAAATGCTCTAGCTCTAGAAAATTTTCTTTTCTAATAAAGTAGTAAATAAATAAATTAAAAAGATAAATGAGTTTTCATAAACCCAGCTCCGTGTATCATCTATAAACAGGTCATCTGCAACGTAAACATCGCAGGGCTGGTCTATAACTGGAACGGAAATACTCAACAATAGAAACGGTCGGTTTCGGATGTTTCCTCGAAGGCTGGGAAACTCATTTTTTAAGCGGAGGTGTACTAATAACTGCTTTTCAGATCATTTTAAGTATTTGTTCTGTGTGAAAGGCTGATCCTGAAAGGCTGAAGACTGAAAAATTATCGTAAAAAAATATTCGCCCACTATGGACTGCCAATCCTACGACTTATTACTGGAAATAGATTACCATAGCGACATTGTTATCTGTCAAAAAGGTGCATACATTTTTTGACAAATATCAATGTTGCCATGGTAAATAATCTCCATTCACCTGTTAATTGATTATAGGTTTTGGCTGTTAAGTATCGATTTAGTCAGTTTTGAGCTGTGCTTCAACAGAAATAGACCGTTATGCTAGTAGACGGTTGGTGTCACAAGCCAGGCATTTTGTATACCTAGAAATTTAACTAAAAAACAGTAATTTTACAATTAAGACTTTATGCATACATAGACATTTGCAATCTAGGCGTTGTGCTCACACAAACGAATTTACAATCCATACAGTACGGAACCTAAACCGTTTATGATGGTGCTAGCTGCGCCCCGCGGCCTTACCCGCGGTTTCTCGGGATCATAAGTAGCATGTTAATCCAGGATAGAAGCAATCCTCGTACGAAATCTCATCTTAATCTATTGAGCCGTTTGAGCGGAGTTACAAACACACACATACAAACTTTCGCCTTTATAATATTACTAGCGACCCGCCCCGGCTTCGCACGGTTAGTAAAGCATCAGTGTCGTATCAGAAACTACCCGTGCGAAGCCGGGGTGACTTGCTAGTGTATTATACATATAAACCTTCTTCTTGAATCACTCTATCTATTAAAAAAAACCGCATCAAAATCCGTTGCGTAGTTTTAAAAATTCAAGCATACATAGGGATATAGGGACAGAGAAAGCGACTTTGTTTTATACTATGTATGTAGTGTAATAGTCGACAGATTTTGGAACTCACAAAGTTTTCTTACTTCAGAAAGGAGGACACCTGTTGTGAAAATCCCCATTTGCAAATGTTAGTTGTCCATTCGCCACACTGTACGGGAGATTGCGGTTTAAACAAATATCAAAGAGGTATTGTTTCGTATGAGTAGAAATAGTTTTTTAACTTCTTAGTATAGCATCTAAGGACGAAATTAATTTCTAGATGCCGCTGCCACTTGTTTCGGCACCCAGTGCTATGATCAATGTGTGTGTAACTTACAAACTGAAGTAAAAAGATTTGGTGAGTTTCAATGTCTAAATATGCACTTATTTGGAAAGGCTACAAGATTGTAGAAACCAGAAAGTTTCACTTTTAATTGCGTTATTATATTATTGTTAAATAATTGCCTCCGTCACGGCATCACGCATGAACGGCTGGACCAATTTTACAGTCAGGAGTAGGTTCTTATGAAAGAAAAAAAAAAAAGAAAGATGCGCTGAAAATTTTAAGAAAACCGCGGGTAATACTGCGGGGCGCAGCTAGTATATAGTAAATAATCGAAAAAATAAACGAAAAATATTACCGATATAACTTTATAATTGTATAATGATAACAAATTAATTAAAAAAACCTTCTGTAGGTGGATCTTTTACACGATAGAATACAATTAGGGGGGATGAGGTATATATGTACCACATCCCGAAAGGTTAATTTTCATATTAACACCATGTTAAAGCAAAAAATATCATCAATGTTAGGATAAATTTTTTACGGCTTTATAGCTTAGTTTGTAGGAAAACTGCTTTCGAAACGAGGGGTTGATTTCAATTCCTTGCTAGGGCAAACTTATAAACGTTGTCTTGGGTCGGTGGGATTTGTCTTTTGTGTGTGCTTCTGTATTTGTGCATGCTATTTAAGCATGTAATCCTAGTGCAGGAAAAAAAGAGAGCGAACAATATGAGAAGGTATGGAGGAGATAAAACATTGAAGACGGTTCATTCGATTTTTATGTTAACACACTCATACCTCTGCACTAGGATTCCCTGTGTCGCAGATGGCATGGACGAACACAGAAACACAAGACAAACACCCAAGACCCGAGAACAAACTTCATGCTCACCACACAAAGTGTGCCCCGGCCGGGAATCGAACCCGGGACCCCTCGCTTCGAAGGCAGGGCTACTACCAACTATGCCACGGAGCCGTCATGTGACTCACTTGTATTATTGTACTTTCAGAGCCAACGTGCGCGCATCCCAACGGGACACCCTGTCAATGCGGTTGGCACAACTGTCGCTGTTAGATGTGAACGAGCTCGATGCGGACCAGATACGCCAACTGGCTAAGGAACTCGGCCGGCACATGAGGCAGAAACGGCGTAAGAAAGATAATACATAGCTAATCATAATTAGCCTACACGGCGGCTAAAGTGCCAGTGTGCTAGCGGAGATGTACTAAATATTGTTATATCTCTTTTAAAACCATCTTAACATGAACTTCCGCAAAAATAACGCCTGAATCCATCAATTAGCAATGTCCGTTATCCATTGTACTGACATTGGGCGGCTTAAGTGGTTATCGCCACCCTTAATACAAAAAAACACGACTCTTGTCTTCCCCTATTAAAGCATTACAAGACCCAAGTCGCATCGTGTTGCGCCCGCCACTGCCAAGTGCCTATTTTTTATGATAATGATGAATATGCTAATACGATGTTTCTTTACGTGTCATTGTTTAAACCCTCAAACGATCATACATTTTACCATCTCGATAGCGTGGTCGGTGCTTAAATTCATGCTGTGCGCAGGTGGAGAGACTATTAAATGAGGCATAAATACGTTTCACACAGCGCTATCTAGCCCCAAACTATGCTATGGGAACCAGATTAATAAATATAGTATTTTTTTGAAACATTTAGTACATATTAACACCCAGATGTAGAGCAAATATCTAGGTTCGTCACCCAAATGTTTTTCCTTTGTGGGAATCGAACACATGACCTACAGCCCTGAATGCAGAACTACTGAGTTGTGAGACCAATCAAACGTAGAAACTGCGTGTTCATACATAGTAAAAGAAGTAAATTTATCGTTTTAGCGCCATCAAAATTTATAAGTGAACGCGAGATGAAGAAGCATTCGGAGAAAATTTACAAATCTCTGCCCGAAGTCGTCCAGAAGAAAGAGGCGGCCAAGAAGGAAAACATTAAGAAGACCAATTTGATGATGGCGTATTTATTTAAAAAGGTCTGTTTCCTTTATTTTTCGCATTACTATGTTCCGGTGGAGGGGTGTGGGTGTCTGTGCAATCACATGCGTATAAGACGTATCATCCCCGTCTCGAGTGGATGCAGCAGGATGAAGTGTAATATCCAAATCTTAAACTGAGTCGCATTACTGTTACTGTTGTTATGGTGGGTTTGAAACAGCGACCTCCAGATCAAATTCGGCGTCTGTGCCCACGCTCTGTTAATGATTCGATTGGCCTAAAATGTAGTATTTATAGTGAACAAAGAGAGCACCAGTTAAAAAAAAATCAGTTAAAAACTGGAAGCGTTTTAACAGCACACATTTTAGCTTGCCCCCGATTTTTTGCGATAATGTTGTAAATAAAAAAAAAATATGATGATACCGAATACTTTTACTTTGGATCGACTCAAATCGCATTGCGTTGTGCCCATCACTATGAGATGGGTATGTAAGTTCTCCGTACGAACTTGGCATAAGTTCTACTGCTACTTTGGTTCGCCTGTCGATCACCCGGTGTAGGGTATCTGAAGATCGAGGGACGCGAACTGTACCTCGTATGTATGCCCGAGGGTGAAAATCTACGAATATGTTAAATACATACATTTTTGCGTCAGACATAGTATCGAAAAGTGTTAAAAAGCGTAAATGGGTTCTGTCTGTCTTTTACATACCGTACCAGCCTCTAATGTTCCCACTGCAGGGACACAGGTCTACTCTCGATAATTGAGAGTGAATGGGCTCTGATCTACCACGGGAGATGTCACATGTCGTCTAATTTTTGGTTCTAAGACATGCCGGTTTCCTCACGATGTTTTCCGTCACCGTTTCGAAAACGTGGTATTGCGCACATCAATTTTTCAAGTGAAAAAACTCTTTGGTGCACGTGTGGGTTTGAACCAGCGACCTTCAGATTGAAAGTCGGCGTCTGTATCCCTGGGCCACCACGCTCTCTGTCTTTTACATAATTCAAACAAAAAACTTCTTTTCAGAATCTTCAAAAGAAAACTCTTGGTGGCTCCGTGGACATTTCAAACTATAGCCCCATTATAAAAATTTGACGATTAATTGTTATTTATATTATCGAAATTGACATGTGTTCATTACTTTAATAATTTTGTGACGTTTTATAACAATGGTTTTTACCTCTTGTTTTACTTGTAATGTTATTGAATAAAAATACTTGATATAATGAAAATTTAGTTAACCGAGGTTTATTGGTAGAAAAATTCATTTATGTCTTTTTCTACCAATAGAATCTTTAATGTTTCTTTTCGTACGACTTCCAGAGGAGTTTATAGTTATTTGTGAACCGAAAAATATCGTCTTTTATTAAAAAGGATGCTTTCAGATTGGTACCATAATAGTTTAACAAAAACGATTATATAATTTAGTTAGTAATGTGTTAACGCCTACGTTTTTCTGCGAGCAAAGCCTTTGCCTCGTGAATCTGTTTCTCACAAGGAGCTATCTTTTTTTTGTAACTTTATGCACAAGTGTTAGGCATAAATGCGAACTCCCGTTACTATGTTATTAACAAGAATATGGAAATGAGTTGCGGACAATGTCTCACTTTCGAAGTTGTGATTGCACACAACAAAATTATGTTAACATGCAACATGTTAAAATTTTCAAAAACTTCTGTTTTGGTCGTCATCCAAAATTTTTATTAAATATTGTGTATTAAACAATTCAAAGTTCTCCATCTACATAGGTTAATATATAGCGATAATGATGGAAATCAATAGCGGAAGTGACGTATGAAATGTCACCATGGTATATTACTCTTCCATGGTAAATACCATAGATATTTATCATGAAAGATTACGTTTATGAATCTGCGCGTTCGGCAAATGGTATGACTAAAAACTAGATTATTTTATTCCCTCTTCATAGTGAGCACCATTTCTTTAATTTTTCTCCGGTGCACCTTCGTGGTTGGCGTTGTGGGTAGCTTGTCCAAGAAAACGACACCACCTCGCAGTTGTTTGGAGTCTGTCAATGATTCTGTAAGAAGCAATATGATCAGTGCCATAACTGGGTTGGTGCCAGCGGCGCCAAGCACGGCGCGCAGATTCTGGATGGGCGCAGAAATAAACAGACCAGGACCAAACTTCCATAACCCAAGTTATGGAAGTTTTTGGGTTGCACTGAGCGCTTAAAAGTTACGGCATTGAATATGATTAAGTAACAAATATACACACAATACAATATGTTAAAAATATACAAAATTTCACCTTTTTAAAATACTATATCTGGTATGTGTTGCAATGCCACGTTAAAAAATCATTTATATATAGATTTTTTGGCCTGGGTCCTACTAAAGTATCATCACAATCTGATCAAAGCTACGCGGTAACAAACATACAAACATTGATTTTTATTTTTATAAATAGACTAGCTGCGCCCCGCGGTTTCCTAATTTAGTATTATAACATCCTAAAGTATAATAATAGCCTTTGCGTTAATCCAGGATATAAACTATCCTGGTACCAAATTTCATCCAAATCCCTTGAGCCGTTTGAGCGTGAAGGAGTAACAAACATACATACACACACGCGCACCGACAAATACATATAAACTTTCGCCTTGATTATAATCATTATTTTCATGCCTTTTTTCAATGGCAAAATTCTTGATGAAGATGCATCAATAATTTTGCCTGTCGGAATCTCCGGTTATTGTAGTGCTTGACGCCTCTGTATGGACTACTTACATATGCTTACCTTTAACCAAGTCCTTGATATCCTGGGCTGAGGGCGAGTGTCCTTCCTTGGATACAACACAAGCTACCGGCAGGTCTCCGCACTCAGGGTCTGGGATGGACGTCACCGCGACATCTAGTACGCCAGGATGCCGTCTGATCACATCTTCCAATTCAACGGGAGATATCTGGAATTGAATTGGTACTTCTCTAACAGTTGTTGGTTTGGTAAGATAAGATAACCATGAACCAAGTAAAATGCATAAATAATCACGCTAGCGAGTTTTCTACACACAATAATTAGATATACTTTTAGAAACAAATTGTTTATAGCTGTTACGAAGTACTTATTGTTCTTTCAGTCTATGATATGATTACTGTTGAGAGAGTAATAGGAGGTACAGAAATCTTACCTGGTGATTTTTGTACTTAAGGAGCAACTTAAACCGTTCCACGAAATAGTAGCTCCAGCTGTCGTCTCTGTAGAACAAGTCTCCAGTTTTAAACCAATCAACTTCGGCGAACGTTTCGGCGGTAGCCTCAGGGTTGTTGTAATATCCCTGCAATGCAAAGTAGGCATTAGGATCTGTGACTGAATAGAAAGGTTAACATACGTAACCAAGATAATTCCTCGCTACTCGCCTTAAATATCCCGGGACCCTTTATCCACAGCTCTCCGTTCACGTTTGGCTCATTTATGTCCTTCCCCGTTTCCGTGTCCACCAACTGGAATCAAATAAATTGTTCGCGTTTGTAACTATCTAGCATGTGGGCCTAAGCACGTTGGGCTGGGCTTACTTACCCTATATTCCAAGCACCCAATCGGTTTTCCACAAGACTCGGGGGGTGAAGAGAATGCATGAGTGAAAGCCAGGTTTGTGAGCTCGCTCATTCCATAGACATTACTGACCTCTGTAGTTGGTGTTATTTTCTAGAAATAAAAACTATCTCTGGGAATCTGCAACAGATGCATCGGTTGCCCTGGGGGGGACAACCGAGTTGTCTGTGAACTGTTAACTGGCCTTGGGCCTGTCTCATATTTAAAGCACGAACCACAAGTGACCCATTTATAGAAAATCGGAAAAAGTAGACTTCAATCCCTTATTAATTTTTAAAAACATACAATACATTCTGCGGTGGGCGAAGATAAAGTCACAGGAAAGAAAAACACGCAATTTCGTTTACTTAGATGACGTGTTATGTTTCCAGTATTTTAATTTAAACTATTGAACCGATTTTGATGAAACTTGTATGTAACCAATCTGAAAGCATAGGTATCCTTTTAAATAAAAAAGAAAATAACTTTTAGTAGGTAGGATATCCAAGCCAGGACTATAGTAAAGTTGGCTACACAGAGTAGTCTAGCTGAGTATTCTTTCTACTAAGGTGAACAGGTAAACACACTTTCGTATGAAACTTGAATAGTTGGCATGGAGTTTTGAATGAAAAGATTTGCTTACCCTCAGCTCCTCAATCAGGTTTGCGTATATTGCGCTCCCGCCTACCCTGATATGTTCGAAACACGTGAAGTCACATTTGTCTCTGTCTTGTGGTTTCAGCAGCGACTTCAACATTGTTGGACTTATAATCATGAATGACGGCTGTAACAAAAGGAAAATGAGCCTTTTGCTCCAATAAGTGAGATAAGAATCCACCAAAGTTGAGAGGTTAAACAATTATACATTCATGGAAATTCTAGAAACTAATTTCCTTATCCTACTAATATTATAAACGCGAAAGTTTGTAAGTATGGATGGATGTTTGTTACTCAATCTCGCCGGAACGGCTAAACAGACCTGGATGAAATTTGGCACATAGATTAACACAAAGGCTACTTTTTATTTCGGAAAAATGTACGGTTCCCGTAGGAAGTACAACCGCGGGGCGCAGCTAGTCAACGATAATTTAAAAAATTATGTTCTTCCATTTACGTATCAGGTAATTGTTCGGACAAATTTGGCAGAAGTTGCCACCATCTAACCTATTATTTTATACTTACTCGGAATTTGTTGATTATTTCATAAGCATGCTCCTGTGTCATATTCATTGACGACTGTACTCTAGTGAATCTTATGTATGGTGCGGAAATGTAATTCAAAATTGCGGATAGCCATTGCACTGGAGCCACAACCAACGAAAGATCGAATACTGGGACTTGTACTGTTCTAGACCTATGACAAGAAAATAATAATAGTTAACTCCCAGAATCTATCTTCTTCTATATGGCTTTTTGTGTCTTTAGCCACACAAATTGTGGGTGTCTGGTGTTTAACTAATGGATTCGTAAATTGCTGGGGCGAGAGTACCTACATAAGGATATGACCAGTGTGAAATCATTAAAATGCAATATCAAATTTGATCTCATTAGATTGATGACCATAGAATAAAACAAAATTATCGATCTACTATCTCTTTCTGTGAATTTTATCGTGATATATCTCTATCTCTGTCTGTACCAGAAATAGGGTCCCATGACGACGAAGTTTTTATGAGTAGCGGCAGCAGATTTTGGCAGGCCAGTAGTTCCACTTGTAGAGATTAGAAGGGCAATCGTTTCAGCAGGATCAAAATTTTGAGGACTGAAAAAGAAGGATCGATTACGTAGATATATGGCATGTAAAAATGATATATTGGACATTTAAGTAAATATATAAGTTAGGAAGTTTAAATATACCATAAATTTGTGTGAAAACGGCTTAGGTACTCACCAAAAGCTTTTTACTTCTCTTGCATATCTTCCCAGATCAAGAAGCTGAGAAAAATCGGTGTCTCCATATCCTGTATCGAAGCTAATAATTTTCGCTTCCAATTTCGATTCTGTTAACGCTTTTCTAATATCATCGACCTTCTCACCTTGACAAAACACTAAACTTGGTTCGGCAACTTTGAACGAGTCTACAAGCTCACCTGAAATGTAAGTAGCATTATTTATCATTTGTTTTAGTATACCAGACATAATTATTTAGAAATTGAAACCCTAATACTTACTGACTCCCAATAATCGGTCCGTAGGAGCAAAGATGATGCCAAGATATAAAGCAGCGTAGAAAGGTACGACCAGGTCGAGGTGGTTCGGAGCCATAAGAATCATGACGTCACCTTGTTTGAACCCCATCTTCCTCAGACCTATTGCACATTGTATAGATCTTCTGAGAACTGAGCTATTGGTTTCGGATTCTCCAGTGGATCCATCGATCTGTATAATATAAATGTTGCTTAACTGGGAATTTAGTAATGGCTGGTAAAAATATACACACAGTGCCGGAAATTCATAGGCAAGCAATGCGCATGTGATTTCACCGGCACTCACAGCCTTCCACCGGAACACAGCAATGTGACTACACCGCTTGGCGGCAGATATTCAAATGTGGAGGAATATAATAGAATAGAATAGAAAAACTTTATATTGTGTTACATAATTAGGGCTCACTTAAAAATTAAAAACATGTAATTGTGTTTTTAATTTTTAAGAATATGAAACAACAAAAAAGGTAACCACCCAGCATGTGCTGCGTCAGTGGACTGATACAGCGCTGGTATTCTGTGGCACGGTGTTGAGAGCGTGCGACGACAGTGAAATAAAAGTGGAGGCAATACTTCTCCGGTCAAACTATGCACAAGTTCTAATGCTAATTGTTGTTACTCCTTTAGCACCACCCAGGGGTATGTGTAGGGATTCAAAGGGTACTACGCGAAGCACCTTGACCCCCCAAAGCACTAACCTGTGCCAAATCATCAGGGTTATCTTTCAGGCTCTGGAGTATAATCTTGCCCAAATGGTATCTGTCACTTGGTATTCCTGACTCCGCTATGATGCGGGAGGTGATATCCGCCATATGCCAGTGCACTGTGTCATGATAATTCTTATAAAATGGCATTTCTTGGCTGGCTTTGTGCTGTGGTATTCCTATTCTGTGGTCTTGTGAGAGTGAGAGTATGGCGAAGACTCGTCTACTATCTAGATCTTTAAAATGGTAGAATGAAAATTTGTGGTGCTGAAACATGTAAAAAATATCATTAGTGAATGTAGGTCACATACTCTTTCAGTCGTTTGATATACTCGTATTATCGTCTTAGCTCTCAGCAGCGATAAGAGCGCCCTTTGCCCTAGATAACTTTACAATAGAAAAAATGTTTTCAATTTAACATAATTTTTTGATTGAAAAATTATCTATAAATTTCGTGGTGTAGGTACAATAAAATGTAAACTATTCATTCATTCTTTGCGGCTGAAACTGGAAATGACATCCGTCTCCGGCGTGCCTTAGAGTTTTACAGGTTAGGTACCTACTAACGATGTTCTATAAATTTTCCAATAGATTAAAACATAAATATATAAATGTTTATAAATTTCTCTGTTTTATAAGTGCTTGGATGTATAGCCAACAAGTGGATCTCTGCCTTCACCTAGTTTTACTGATAACTGTATAATCTGCGAGAAGTTTCTACTTTTGGTTTATTTGTACTAACTCTTAAATAACTTCTTACTAGTAATAACTTACTAGGGTTTGCCCGCGTCTACGTTAATGTTGATTTGCTAAGTTAATTTTCTGTACCCTTGACAATGTCTATACAAAATTTCATGATAATCGGTTATGTAAGCGTTAAAGCGTAAAAATTAACAAACTTTTCATTTTTAATATTAAAAATTAATTAGTACTTACTTAAAAATTTGTGTTCCTCGGATTTGAAATAAAAAGCACTTACCCTTATCAGCCAACTGGATAATTAATAGAGGTAGGAACCTACTTACTAGCGATGAAACAATATCAAATATATAAACTACTAACTATGTAAGGTACCTATTAACGAAACCTATATATATTTTCACTGTTCACTTCTCTGTCCAAATAATACTAAGTACAGTTGCACAAATGGATTTTAGAATCAGAATTTCTCAAGTACGCACAAGCATAATAACATTTATCAAACACATTTATACGCAATATTGAGTTGTGACTCGATGCTGTGCATCTTAGTATGTGATAATGAACGCAGCTTAACTAATACCTACTTAAACAAACTTTGATAAGTGTAGATATTATATACATTTATTATATTACTAGCTGCGCCCCGTGATGTTCCCCGTGGTGTTTTTTTTTCATTTACTTATTGTATTAAAATTTTTTACCAATGTTAACATAAAAATAGCATATTAATAACCACTAAAAGAGGGGTGTTATAAGTTTGACCGCTATGTGTGTCTCTCTGTCTGTGGCACAGTAGCTTTTAAAATGGCGAACAGATTTGGGTGCATATCTTTTTATTTAGAGTATGTTTTGTAGCGGAAGTTCTTAGACATGTTTTATCACAAATGGTTTAGCCGTTTCAAGGTGATCAAATGTTTTGTCTGTTTGAAAACTGACGTCATCGAGATAGTTCTTAACTATAATTTGTGAAGATTTCTTCAGGCGTTCTGAAAATCATCAGGTCGTTACCATTACACCAAGTCGGGGATGTTTACATTCTCCTCAAATTAACTTGTTTCGTATCTATCAATTATGGTTTAGTTTTCAAACATCTATCTATCCAATCATTAACGAATATACCTTTATTCTTTTAAAGAACGAGACGAGCCCATAATGAACAGAAAAAGGTATCTCCCCTATTAATGTATTAGTAAACCCAAGTCGCATCGCGTTGCGCCGTCACTCTGCCTCGTGCCTGTAATTTACCTAGCACCTTTTCTAAGTGATTGGTTATATGCTATTATGATGCTTTTTCTTTTCGTGTCATTGTTTAAAACCTCAAACAATTAAGACACAGGGGAGTGACCAGTAAATGAGACATACATAAATAAATCTTCACGGACATTTCACATAGAGCCATCAAGCCCCAAACTAAGCATAGCTGTGGTAACCAGATCACTGTTACAATACTTATATAGTTTTTTTTTAAATTCATTTAATACATATTAACACCCAGATACTGAGTAAATATCTATGTTCGTAACACAAATGCTTATCCTGGGTGTGCATCGAATAAACGACCTACAGCACAGATGGTAGAGCTACTAACTGCTGAGCCATGAGGTCAGTAAACAAAACTCTACTTTTTTAAAAATACAGACCCATTAATTAAATAAATTACGATTACTTTATATATATATAGGATGGTTTTTTTACCTCGCGTTTTACTTTTAATGTTATTGAATAAAATACTTGATATAATTAATATTTAATAAACAGAGGTTGTAAATACAAGATGATTCAAGAAACAAACTCTTATACTCCGGGATTGACTTTTGCCTGCGCCACTTCCTATAGTCGTGATGCAACAAAACACGGAATTATATTACATATGTAGATTAATTATCAAAAAATTATCCGTTCATCTGTTTTGGTCGTCATCCAAAGGTGGTATTCAATATTTTTTAACAATTCTAATCATTGAATACATTTTCTACAAACTATATAGGTCCTTATATAGCGATAATGATGGAAAACTAATTCAACAGCGGACGTGATGTACACATTGTCACCATCGTTTGTCGGAACCATTACCTGACATGCTATATTACTCTTCCATGGTAAATACCATAGGTATTTATCATGAAGTATAACGAATTTGCGCGTTCGGTAAATGATATGACTAAAAACTATATTATTTTATTCTCTCTTCATAGTGAGCACCATTTCTTTAATTTTTCTCCGGTGCACCTTCGTGGATGGCGTTGTGGGCATCTTGTCCATGAAAACGACACCACCTCGCAGTTGTTTGGAGTCTGTCAATGATTCTGAAAGAAGAAATATGACGAGTCCCGTAAATGAGGCAGTGTCAGTGGCGTACGTACATAGAACGGAAATCTACCTTTATAATCAACTAGGTGCGCCCCTCGTTGTTAGCCACGTTTATCCGAGATCAAATGTAGCTATTTCGTTAATCCAGGATATTAGCCATAGTGATATCAAATTTCATTCAAATCCGTTGAGCCGTTTGAGCGTGAAGGAGTAACAAACATACATATACATACACACACACCCACACGCACAGCGACATATACGTATAAACTTTTGCCTTTATAATATTAGGGTGATTATAATAATTATTTTCATGCCATTTTTCGATGGCAAAATTCTTGATGCATCTTCCTTCCCATGTCGGACTCTCCGGTTATTGTAGTGTTTTATCTTTAACCAAGTCCTTGATATCCTGGGCTGAGGGCGAGTGCCCTTCCTCGGATACAACACAAGCAACCGGCAGGTCTCCGCACTCAGGGTCTGGGATGGACGTCACCGCGACATCTAGTACGCCAGGATGCCGTCTGATCACATCTTCCAATTCAACGGGAGATATCTGGAATTCAATTGGTACTTCTCTAACAGTTGTTGGTTTGGTAAGATAAGATAACCATGAACCAAGTAAAATGTTCTTGTAAATGTAAACCAAGTAAAACTTTGTTCTTGTTCTTTCAGTCTATGATATGATTATTGTTGAGAGAGTAATAGGAGGTAAAAAATATTACCTGGTGATTTCTGTACTTCAGGAGCAATTTAAACCGTTCCACGAAATAGAAGCTCCAGCTAGCGTCTCTGTAGAACAAGTCTCCAGTTTTGAACCAATCACCTTCGGCGAATGTTTCGGCGGTAGCCTCAGGGTTGTTGTAATATCCCTGCAATGCAAAGTAGGCATTAGAATCTGTGACCGAGAAGAGAAAGCTGGCTAACATACGTAACCAAGATAATTCCTGGCTACTCGCCTTAAATATCCCGGGACCCTTTATCCACAGCTCTCCCTTCACGTTTGGCTCATTTATGTCCTTCCCCGTTTCCGTGTCCACCAACTGGAATCAAATAAATTGTTCGCGTTTATATTATAACTATCTAGCATGTGGGCCTTAAGCACGTTGGACTGACTTACTTACCCTGTACTCCAAGCACCCAATCGGTTTTCCACACGACTCGGGGGGTGAAGAGAATCCTTGAGTGAAAGCCAGGTTTGTGAGCTCACTCATTCCATATGAGTTGAATACCTCCGTTCTTGGTGTTATAATCTAGAATCAAAAACCAGGTACTCAATAATGCCAACCTTGTCTGGGTATTGTATTAAGCTATTGAGAAAAAAAAAAACTAACATTTTTACGTAACGTAACGTAGAAAACGGAGTTCTACTAAGGTTGAACAGGTAAAGATACTTTCTAACCTGAACTATTATAACTTTCTCTGTCTGAAAACTTGAATTGTATAAGGACTATTGAATAAGTATAGGAATTCGCTTACTTTCAGATCTTCAATCAGGTTTGCGTAAATTGCGCTCCCGCCCACCATAATATTTTCGAAACACGTGAAGTCACATTTGTCTCTGTCTTCTGGCTTCAGCAGCGTCTTCAACATTGTTGGACTTATAACCATGAATGACGGCTGTAACATAAGGCAAACTTTTTCTTTTTTCTCGGTGGGATTCGAAGCCGAAGCAAGAAAACCAAGCGCAAAAAGCAGAGCTACTACCAAGTTTTTTTAATTTTAGGATTAAAAAGTAGCCTATGCGCTATTCCAGACAATAATCTCTGTGTCAAATTTCATTTAGATCAGTTCAGCTGTTCACACATCCAAAGCCAGTCATCCAAACTTTCGTATTTATAATAGTAAAAAGATTTGGCCGCTGGCAGTTTTTCCAAATTATATTTAGTCGGATGAATTTCGAAGAAACCTGTTATGTTATACTTACTCGGAATTTGTTGATAATTTCATAAGCATGCTCCTGTGTCATATTCATTGACGACTGTATTCTAGTGAATCTTATGTATGGTGCGCAAATAAAGTTCCAGATTGCGGACAGCCATTGCGCTGGAGCCACAACCAACGAACGATCGAATACTGGGACTTGTACTGTTCTAGACCTAATGACAAGAAAATAATTATAGTTAACTTCTAGAGTCTTTATGAAAAGAGTTAATAGGTTTTTTCCTCATAGTCAAGCGTGCTACACTGTGGTTGCAGTCATACACTGGTCTTTTAACTTCAAGTTTTCTGGTATAGGTTTTTTTATAAGTACTGAAGTGACGGAAATTAAAGATTTTTGCAATATAATAACTGGGAGACGTTAGTACTTAAATAAATATGGTATTGAAAACAAAAGCTATCTACCGAAATTCTTGATATGTACGCCACCTGGTTATGGCAAAAAGGAAGAAATCAATATATCTAATATATCTATCATCAGCAATCATATTAAAATGCAATATCAAATCGATAACAATTATTTATCAGTCTCGTTGACAGAACTTTATTGTGACTTATCTTTATCTATCTGTACCAGAAATAGGGTCCCATGACGACGAAGTTTTTATGAGTAGCGGCAGCAGATTTTGGCAGGCCAGTAGTTCCACTTGTAGAGATTAGAAGGGCAATAGTTTCAGCAGGGTCGAAATTTTCAGGACTGAAAAAGAAGGATCGATTGCTTATATATTTGTAAAAAAGATGTATAGGAGATTTAAGTAACGGTGTATTTGCGAGAAAACGGCTTACTCACCAAAAGCTTATCACTTCTCTTTCATCTCTTCCCAGATCAAGAAGCTGAGAAAAATCAGTGTCTCCATATCCTGTATCGAAGCTAATAATTTTTGTTACCAATTTCGATTCTGTTAACGCTTTTCTAATATCTTCCACCTTCTCACCTTGACAAAACACTAATTTTGGTTCGGTAACTTTGAACGAGTCTATAAGCTCACCTGAAAATGTAAGTAGCATTAAGGTCTGTCTGGTACACCAGACATAGTTATTTAGATACGACGAAGCCTTAATACTTACCGACTCCCAATAATCGGTCAGTAGGAGCAAAGATAATGCCAAGATATAAAGCAGCGTAGAAAGGCACGATCAGGTCGAGGTGGTTCGGAGCCATAAGAATCACGACGTCACCTTGTTTGTACCCCATCTTCCTCAGACCTATTGCACATTGTATAGATCTTCTGAGAACTGAGCTGTTGGTTTCGGATTCTCCAGTCGATCCATCGATCTGAATAATGAAAATATTGCTTAGCTAGGAATCTAGTGGTGGCAGGTGTAAATGTACACACAGTGCCGGTAAATTCTAAGAGTTGAACGAAATACAATATGGCGCCCACCTTCATTGCCTCAAGCTTACGAAGATTATTTATTTATTAGTTGGACTAACAACAACACATACAGTGTTACAAAATAAAAAACACAATTGAAAACATGAAATAATAATATAGAATAAGTATTTATTAGAACTTAATATACATGTTTCAATGGTAAACTGTCATTCTAAACGAACCATAAGCCAAAGAAAGTTCTTCTACAATTCTTTGCCAAATTATATAACTGATTCTGCTTGAGATAAAAAAATAAAGAATAGATCTTATAGGGACATATCAAAGATACATTATTAGATCATCAAGGGGACTTATCCGTACCGTACCAGCGTCTAATGTTCTCACTGCAGGGACACCGGCCTACTCTCAATAATTAAGAGTGAAGGGGACTTATCGCCAAAACTAAACATTAGATGCAGATTTCATAATAAATTTAAAAAAGCTGACTGACTGAAATAACTGACTTAAAAAAGGAGGTTACCAATCAACCAAACTTTGAATTAGATGGTACTATATTTTTTTTAAATGGCTTACTTTAAAGCGTTAATTTACTTCAACTTATGGAACAGTGCATTTTTTATCAACAAAATCAGTTCGGTAGTTTTCAAGATACGGACTGTGTGACGGCTTATGGGTGTGGATATCTTTGATTTAGATTATTATTTTTTTATTTATTAATTAGTAATACGGCGTTGAATCCATATCACTATTATGGGATATTTTTTACCTCTAAGAGCGAAAAATAAGAAATGAAAATCGGTTTTATAGATTTGTAAAAAAGTCTCTTTATCTATGTAAGCAATGAGATGACAAGGTATAATTTGTCAAATACTTGACGGAGGAAAATGGATTGATTTATTTAATAACACAATGCATTGATGCAATGATAGCACTAATTGAAAAGTTACAGGAAAAAAAAATGGTTGTATGTAACTCATTTGCCATTGATTCCGTCTTATTGCTCTAACCTGTGCCAAATCATCAGGGTTATCTTTCAGGCTCTGGAGTATAATCTTGCCCAAATGGTATCTGTCACTTGGTATTCCTGACTTCGCTATGATGCGGGAGGTGATATCCGCCATATGCCAGTGTACTGTGTCATGATAATTCTTGTAAAATGGCATATTGGCTTGCTTCGTACTTTCTGCGGCTATTCTGTGGTCTTCAGTGAGATTTTTAAAATGGCCTAATGATTATTGGTTCTGAAACATGTTATAATATATAATTAGTGATTGAAGGGCAAGGAAGTGCTTTATAGGTTTACGAGATTATAACTAGGTATTTTACGACGTCCATTAATTTAGAGTGTTCTTTAAATTTTCCAATGTTAAACTAAAAAAATATAAGCGAGTTTATGATGTAGAAGCAGTGAATTCGTTCGTCCGGTGTTTACTGATTAGGTAAGTAGGTACTATATAATCTAAGAGTCCTGAGGAGTTTATACTTTTTATATTATACTAACTACTAGGTACTAGTAACTTTCTAAATTTTGTCCGTGGCTTCGCTCACGTTAATGTAGATTTTTCCCAATAAAATCTTTTTTGTCCTTTTCTGTACCCACCCCTGAAAATGTGTACGCAAAATTTCATGCGTAAGCGTGAAAGCTCATATTCTCATTTGTAATATGATATACTTACTTATGATTAGTAGGTTTATATCTAATATTGTACATAATTAAAAATCACACTTAGAGAGTGTACAGATTATTGAAATACAAACGAAGATATGGTATTAAGTAAAAATGAATGAAGATAATACATAGATTTCTTAAACACGTGCACAATAATTGCTTAGCCATCAGTGCAGTAGTCGGCATACGCTACTTTTTTAACTGACACTTTCCTACTGCTGGGCGTAAGTTTGCTCAATTTTTCCACGATTTACGTTTTTTAGCCTTCATCCACCAACCAATCTTCCTGGAATACCTGTTAATTGTCAAGCCAACGTTTTTTTGTGGTCTGCCGCTCTTCAGAAGGAAATGCCCAATGGGTATTGAATAGCGACTCGCCCTTCATAATACGCCACTATAGTTGTTTTTTTGTCCAGTTGCTCGCGTCCGTAGGTGTGTAACCTTTGATTCCTTACACGTACCCCCTGGGTGGTGCTAATGAGCAACCAAAAGTAGCAGTAAAACTTGTGCCAAGTTCGTCCGGAAAGGTACTGCCACTACATCTGGAATCTGCCGCCAAGCATTAGTGGTTGCATTACTGTGTTCCGGTGGAAGGGTGTAGCTGCCGGTGAAATCACATGCGCATGAGACATATCATCCCCGTCTCGAGTGAGAACGCAGGAGGATGAATGCGACTCAGGGCCCTCATCTCGTTCCGTCAATATACATCTTCCGTCATATTGGCTCGACAGACTAAATCTAGTGTCTCTCTGCGAAACACTGAATCCTTTCCTCCTTCTCTAGTATAGGGAAAACTAGAGAAGTAGTACTTTTCCCCCTACTAAGGGGGAAAACGTGTTCAAATTGAAAATAAAAAATACACCCCGATGAGAGTGCTGGGTAATTAATATAGGAAGGTACTTACTAGTGATGAAACGATATAAAAACTACTAACTATTTAACGACACCTGAAAATATTTTCACAGTTCACTTCTGAGACCGAAATAATAAAATAAAAGGATTTTAGTATATTCTTAAATATACCTTATGCACATAAAAAAATCAACATTTATCAAACAGGGAAATAAATCTTTACTCAATATTCCATTGTTGTCTCGATGCTTTGCGTGTATCTTGTTATGTGATAATGAATGCCGTTTAATTAATACCAAACTTTGATAAGTGTATATATTGTATATAATTATATATTGTAATACTAACTACGCCCCGCAGCGTTACCCGCGGGTGGCCATCTTACGGAAATCGTTAATTTTTCCGGTTGCCTATGTTTTATTCTAGACTATAAATAATCTTATCTTATCTATAAATAATCTCTTTGCCAAATTCAGTCGTTCTAACGTGATTGAGTAACAAACATCAATCCATCCAAATTTTCGTATTTAAGTCGTAAGTTAGATTGTATACCTATATACAAATTTACATATGCGCGTCTTGAAGTATGTATTACCTATTGAATCTGTGGTCTAAAGCCCTACTAGCCTCACAGCTCAGTTGGTTCTGCGCTGTCGTTTGTGGGTTCCATTTCCGCTCAGGACAAATATTTGTGTGACAAACATAAATGATTGTTCTGTGTGTCATCTATTATATGTATGTATTCAGAAAGAAAAAGTGTTAGTTATATATTCTATCAGGTATTCTATCTCTCATAGTACAAGCTATGATTAGATAGATAGATAATACTTTATTGTAGTTGACAACGTTAACAAAAACATTATTACATAAAAACAGTACAAAGGGCGGACTTATCGCTAGTAAGCGATTTCTTTCAGACAACCAAATGGACAGATTAGCATGGAAATTATATGGGGTATTCAAGTGTACCTACTAACAAATGTCAAATTTCATCATTAAGGCTTAGTTTGGGGTTGGGCGATGGCGCTGTGTGAAATTACCATAAATATTTATTTACATAGATACCTAGACAAGTTCGTGTTTATAATACTACTAATATAATACTAATACTATTATAATACTATACTATAACATAAGTTCATAACATACTATAACATAAGTTCATACTACAATATAACATAAGTTCATATATAACATAAGTTCGTGTTTATAATACTACTAATATAATACTAATACTATTATAATACTATACTATTCTAAAGAATTGGAACAAGATACCTAGGTCCTAGATTTCTACCAGCACAGTTTTTCCCTGTGTATTGTATATGAATATAGCAATAGATAAAGCTACGTTTTTGGATTTATAGTCAAATAGTCAATAGTACCAAATTCAAAAAAGCCGTTATTAATTATGGTAAAATTATAGCTAATTTAAAGTTTACGATGTTTTCCATACCGGTTTCGAGAACATGGTGTCAGCACCGACTCCTCGTGTATTTTCACGTATGTTTTGGAGGCTTGGGAAAAAGCATTAAGAGTGAAATAAAAACTCTACTTACTTGCTTGGAATATATTTTCTGCATCACTTACACTATAGGTAACACAAACACAAACGCCACTAATCTAAAGATACGCCAATAACACAGCCTTCCAATTTGAAGAGTAAAGTCCAACTGCCAATTAGGCGGGTGGCTCGAATCTATTACCACCTCTTCGAACCTCTTCAAGAAAACTACCACCTCTTCGAACACACGTTCAACTATGAGAACTTAGCAACTATTCGAGTAAACCGCCTCGCATCGGCTTTTGGTCGGAAATAACAACTATTTATAAAGGATTTTTAAAAGGTAATCTCACACATATTCAGCAGATAATTCTTGTTTATGAATTGGACATATAATTTGATTATAACAGGCATAGTGTTGCTAACATTGGTATAGCGCAAATAATCGCTTGAAATTACCAATTGATGCACGTTTGGGTTTCAACCAGTGACCTTCATATTGAATGTCAGCGTCGGGCCACCACGCTCTCAATGTCCATTCATATAAGTAACTTATTACTGAGTCAATAACATCTGTTGACGCAGCAATAAGGTAGAAAAATATTTAATTTGTCGCCGAAATTACCAACCATACCTAAGTCTAATTGGCGTTATCTTCCACATTTAAAGAGCTCTTATCTATGAATAACACTTCTAACTGTTGTTGATAACGTTATTATTACTAGAATTTAATGTATACAAATGTAATGATTACACTTAACATACTTATTATAGCTGTTGTTTAGGCTGTTGATGTCATTGTTTGATGTCAAGGCTTAAGTTTAAAACTCTGTTTTTATTAGTTTAGTTACAATAGGATATACAGTAGTATAAAAAATACATTTTAACACGACAATATAAGTACGAAATAGTTGACAGAAAAAAATTCAACCAACATAATTGTGCACTATACCTTCTAAGCAAGTTGGTTACCTGCTCTCTCAAGCGACTGAGCCTATTGATCTTTATGTAATCTTAACCTCATTGAGGAAAATACATCACTTACAAAAGGGTATCTTTACTAATCAATACACATAAAACTCGTACTATCTACATTCGTAATTAAATGAACTGATTGAGCTATCATTCTGAGCAACAATCATCTGCAGGATGCTATTCTTTCCCGTATGCTAGAAGGAAGCGATTTTTTTTAATGTCATATCTGGCAGACAATTTGACGGACTACGCGAAAGCCATCAACCATGGACTTCTACATCACCAGAAGCCAAGGCTGATGCGCACGTAATAATGTCATTATACGGACACCTTATCTCAGCATATTATTTTATTTAAACGGGCAATTCTTTTGTACATATTTATTTATTTCCCGTATCTCAGTAACGGCTAACGATTTGGATGAAATTTTGTGTTTAGATAGATTTTTGTACCTGTATAATTTCTTGTATAAAAACTGTAGGTATGCTGGCTCAAAAAAAACCCAGGTACTTATTATTTATATGTAAATTTAAAGTAGTCGCGTGAATTCTATCGCACATTTAATCTAAATATTCCCTTATTATTTTATTCTAATGGTAAAGTTTGAACCATTTCCCGAAGTTTTCGCCTGTGTATCTTAGTGGATGCTGTGGTGGGTAGCGACTTCATAAATACTACTCCTCCTCGTAACTGCTTAGCATCAGAAAGTGATTCTAAAAAGAAAAAATACCTATTACAAGACGGCAAGATGTTGGTTACAACTTCGTCGCTACAACTTGGTTCGGTAAGGTATGCGAAGTGAAAAGTTTCGAGTCATTCTGAGACATGAAGAGTCTCAGAATGACTCGGTGCTTTCTCTCAATAGTATAATATACGACAGATACGTCAGATCTGTTTCGTCTTTTAAATGCAGCTTATCTTTGTTCTAATATCCATACAGATATTTTAAAGTGTGAAAAGATAAATGTGCTTTTTAATGTGTCACATCTTTCATCTCGCTTTCCTGCATACTATGGAAGTGATTTCGTGAAAACGGACGGAAGTGTGTAACAGGAAGCCGGGGAAGCGCGCGCTATTTGATTTGACCAGTGAGCGCGCGCGGTTTCAGAGTTGGCCGTCAGAGGTACCAACCTCGTTACAAAAATATCATTTCAAATATTAGCCGAATATTTTTTATAGGATATAATGTTAATGTTGCTTATTACCAAGGTGATATGACAGATGTTACACATCATATGCGATTACTGTAAGGCTCGCTCGTTTTTTTAAACTGTTATTACCTTTGACGAGGTTCTTAATCTCTTGTGCAGTAAGCTGCAGTCCTGGTTTAGGCACGACACATGCGACCAGCAAATCTCCACAACTCTGGTCAGGTATACTCGTCACTGCCACATCTAAAACTCCTGGGTGCTTGTTGATCACTGATTCAACCTCTACCGGGGACACCTGTGCCAAAAATAAATTATTAGATTCGTGCGGTAATTTATCATCATCTTAAAATGAACTTTCGTAAAGAAAGTTCGTGTTAAAATGATCTGAAAATGTAAGGCACTTTTCAAATTATCTTTTTAGTATTATAGATACACGTTCGCTAAACTTCATATTTATTTCTTACAATATTTAATTCTTAGTATCTACTATATTGTCACGATCTTGGCACTTAAAACTACAGATTCTATGAAATGTGATGACAAGATGAGAATTAGGATTGAATTTTTATTTCTTCTAGGCAAGACTTCCAACCCTATCAAGGGAAGAATATGCTCTCCGACTGAACCACCAGTTGTTGTCGCTACTTACTTGGTAACTTTTGTACTTCAGCATCAGTTTAATTCGATCCACAAAGTAGTAGTTCCAGTCATGATCCCTGTAGAATAAGTCTCCAGTTTTCAGCCAGCTGCCTTCTGTGAATGCGTCTGCAGTAGCTTTTGGATCATTGTAATATTCCTAAAAAAACATATCGAACAGGTAAAATAAAAAATATATATTCCTTAACGAACAAGTATCGTTTGGACAAATCATGATTTAATCGTACTAAATACATTCTAGGTCCATTAAAGTCTATTTTCAGTGTTTGACAACACTTTTTTCTAAGACTTCCCCTTTTCCAAATGCTTGATATTAAAAACTGCGCAACTCTCAACACTGCTTCATACTTCTAACTTAGACTGCTGAACTAGTAGTTAGCCCCGAAATTGTTTATAATTCACCTATATATTATGTATAAGTTAAATCTTTAGGTGCATTGGTATAATATAGACACGATTCTCAAACATAAATACAGATGTATTTTTTTAAATGATAATTTAGTGGCGCTATCTTGTTAACATTTTGAGTACTAGAGATACCTTAATTTAATATAATAGGTAATTAAAATACTATCAAGATCTACAAGTGAATTTTTCAGATCATATTTTGCTTGAGGTTTAATATCCTGATTACAGCGCAGCCAACAATGCTAATTCATACGAGTAGAGTTATAGAACATGGCTTGGTTAATTTAGTTCTGGTGCAGTTACCAATTACTTACCTTAATCATCGGACCTTTTATCCAAAGTTCCCCACTCACATTAGGCTCGTTTATGTCATTTTTCGTCTCAGGATTGACTAACTGGAAACAAAAGAGATAAGGAAATCAATAATGATTCTGACCGCCCTCCTTTACTTTACCTTAACTTGTATTTTGTTATTTAGATTCATTCAATAAACGGACTCCGACAAGTAAACTATATTTTTTTGAATCACTAACCACATGTGATCCACATAATATTTCACTATTATCGCATAAAAAAGCAAGGGAGAATTATATGATTTTAGATCGCAATTCTTCGTCTTTCTTGTAAGTGACCAGCAATCATAATAGTAGAAACGAATTATATATTATATTACCCTGTACTGATACAATCCTACAGGCTTCCCACACGCTGCAGGTACTGTCGGACCCTGGAACGCTATACCAGCCAGTTCAGTCATGCCAAAAGAGTTAACCAGCACGGTGTTAGGCACTGCTTTCTGGAAGGAACAAATATTATAACTGAGGAAGGAACAAATATTAGCGTCGAAGGCAATCGCGATCTATCCGCCAATATGGAGACATCTATGTAAATTATACAAGGTGTTTCAAAAAGGTGAGACATACTTAACAGGGAATGCCTAGATTGATCTAGAACTCATCCCACCAGGTCTCCCAATCCTCAACGTTAACTTGACGAGGTTCAACCCTAAAAGCTTATCGCTTACATCAATAGGTAATCGTTTGCGTGTGTGAGTGTGAAATGAGAAGCACGGTCAGTGAACGCTCATTAGGGCTGTCCAAAAAACAACAAAAAAATATTTTTTTATCTTGTACCGTATGATTTAAGTGTAATTCAGGTTTTATAAGCCTATCAGGCACCAGGTATATAAACATAAGATATTGTATATGACTTATTGTGAGAGTTAATAAAGCTTTATTTGGATACTCTTCTTACTTGAATAGCCTCGAAGAGATCTTTGTGAACAGCGCTGCCACCCATAAACAACATGTCAAAGCATGAAATATCACATTTCACTCCTTCTGGCTTCAGAAATTCTATCATCATTGTTGGACTAAGAGCTCCAAAAGTTGGCTGGAACATAAAATATTGTAAACATATTTTAAAACAGTGAATTTTACTAAAGATAGATTGCGAGGCGAGTTATAAAACGGCCGATATTTCATTGAATAAATTAATAAATTAATAAAGTACTGAAAACTTTATGAATGAAAATTGTATTTGACATAAAATGCTACATCAAGAATAGGGCCCCAGGATTAGACACTTTAAGTACTTTAGTATTGTGATCATCTCACCCTGTAAGTATTGATCAAATGACAACCATGCTCCTTAGTCATTGGCTGGGACGACTGGAGTTTCGTGTATTTAATGAACGGGGCAATCACAAAATGGAGTAGTGCTGATAACCATTGCAGAGGAGCAGCAATGTAGGCAGAGCTGAAGGGAGTCGGGAACTTGGTGAATCTTGCCCTGAAATCAAATACATGTTTATGTTTTTGGCTGCTCTGTGGAAGTACTCAATTTGACATGGAAATAGAACCGGTGAAAACGTAGAGCTCTTACGAACAGTTGTTCGCATCTGTAGTTATGTACCCATTGATTCCCTACATGTACCCCCTCGGTTGTGCTAAAGCAGCAACTAAAAAGTAGCAGTACAATTTGTGCCAAGTTCGTCCGGTGAGGTACTGCCACCAAACCTGGAATCTGCCGCCAAGCAATAGTGCTCGCATTACTGTGTTCCAATGGAAGGGTGTGAGTGCCGGTGAAATCACATGCGCATGAGACGTATCATGGACAGGATACAGTCTCAGTAATCCAAATCTTATATTGAGTATCATTACTGTTGTCATGGTCGTAAGTTGCTCAAGCGTGCTTAGTGCTTACCATGTATAAGGACCGGTAATCGTCCATGTTTTGTACATGAGAGCTGCAGATTTTGGCAAACCTGTGGTACCGCTGGTTGGAGCTAGCAGTGCTATTTCATCCCCATTATAGTCCGTGGGCCTGAAAAAGTATAATTATATCAAATAAATTGCATATGCATATATTTTATGAAGCTTACATACTTTCCAATTGAAACTTACTTAAACTTGTCGACTTCACTATCGTCCACTTCCAAAAAACTAGAGAAAATCGTATCGTGGCTTCCTTTATCGAAAGCAACTATCTTGGCTTCGAGTTTTAGCTGGTCCAGGGCGGCCTTTACGTCATGTACCTTTTCTTGCTGGCAAAATATAATTTTTGGTTTATTTATACCAAATACGTGATTAAGTTCACCTGTAATGTATAGAATTGAAATCGTTACCGCATGGACTCTAATTGCAGACTTAATGGGTGAGAATACGAGGTATTATAAGAGAACACAGAGATAATACCCTGAAAGGATGCTATAGGAGTATATTATAATATCTGTGTTGTCGCATATTAGGAAAAATATTCAAGTTCAAAGTCCGTAAAAACCACAACATGACTTTTTTTTAAATACTAAGTCGTTAGATAGTTTTTTACAAAAAAAGGCCCAAATAGTTTACTACAAGGACTATGGTGTCATGTGAGAATTTGTGTTGTCAGTAAACAGAGTTCCAAAAATTTCAATGATACTGTAACGAAAGAATCCGTCGCGTATGATGAGATTAGTATTATTAGATTAGTAGCAGTAGAACTTGTGCTAAGTTTATCAGTGGTGCACTCCCGTTACTGTGATCCGATGGTAGAAAATGCAGCCACTTCAGGCGTAATATCCCCATCTCAGAGTGACGGGTGCATCGGTGCGATATGGGTCTTCTTATACTTTACGATAGATCTGAGTAGTATTACCTTTTTCAGGTATCCATCATGTTGTTTAAGGGCGGCAGTAATCACTTAACATCAGGTGGGCCGTGGTATGCTCGTCCGTCGCTTTATTCAAATTAAAAACTTCTAACAACGCTCACAAATATGATGGACTTCAGATTTACATGTCATACTATATAATTGTCATCGTGACTGACTTCTTCGTTATGGCTTTTTGTGTCACCTAATAATTATCATCTAATGATGCCCATTTATATGACATGCTAGTCATGTAATATATGAGGTAGACTTTTAGAATGATAATTCATTCGAAACGTGTTTACCTACTTTGGCCAGTGCCGCTGTTTAATGCACTCGATCTTTCAAATCCTCGAGAGGCTTATTTTGTTAAACCTTTTTATTTTATATAATATCTAAAATTAATATAATTTATTTCAAAAATATTGCATACCAGCTGTCAAAAATCTGTCAACCGGGGCCACAATAATTCCCAGGTAGATAGCGGCATAAAAAGGAACAGACAGGTCTAAGTGGTTTGGAGCCATAAGCACCAGCACATCACCCTTCCGCAAACCGAACTTCTTCAGGCTGATGGCACATTGGACTGATCGCTTTAGCATCGAGCCAGCTGTTTCGGTTTCTCCTGTCGCTCCATCGATCTGCAAAGGTTAAATTAGTTGTATCGCAACACAATTTTTTTATATTACTATTATATAAAGACAGGACGAGCTGAACGCTTGAAATATTATAATCACGCGGGACGTTCATTTAAGTATGAGTCCAACTCCATGCACGTATCATACGGTACGCCATGCACTGTATTAACAATTATAATACTATGAATTATTCTGGTCGATTTCAGGTCAGACGTCAACGATGGGGCGCTGGGACTCAATTATTTAACCGCCTTAAGCTGATTTGAACAATCAGCGAGAGAACGAAAATTGCAGTCTTTGATATGTGATGCTGGCATGTTACGCATTCCATACGACTTGCAGAACCAACGTCTCCATTCTGAGTCAACTCCCGTAGTGTCTCAGGAGTCTCCGTCTTAGGGGTCTCTGTCTGTCGACGGAAAAAGGCCACGCGGGCGATCTCCTACGCGATGGACTGACAAAATAAAAAGCCTCACTGATATGAAGTTCCCTGAGGCCATCAAAACAGCAGAGGACAGAATAACGTGGCAGTCAGTTATGGCAACAACTATTCGTGAATCACTATGCTACACCTTCAGCTATGAAGTCCACGATTAAGAAGAGGAAGCTGATGAAACTCATCCATACGGCTCTCAACTCTACTGTGAAGGAGTAACAAACGTACACACAGACAAACTATCGCATTTATAATATTAACATGATAAAAAAAAAACTGGTTGAGTAAATACCTGGTGGATAAATTCTGGGTCCTTTTTGAAAGAGTGCAGAATAATTTTGCCCAAGTGGAACCTGTCAGTAGCGATTCCAGATTCGGCGACTATTTGTGACGTCAGTTCATTCATATACCAGTGGTGGGCATCATTTACGTGACTGATTGCCATGTTGATCTGAAATCATATATAGGTATAAAAACACTTAACGTTTGGTCAATGATCACAGCTCCGTTCCAAATAACTCTGAAGAAGCCAGGCCTGCATATCAAGTGTCAGTAAAGTCGTTTTCTTATATGCTTTTATTTATATAGTAAATGACGCATGACGCACGATTTAATGAGGCATATATATATAAAGGACACACGAGTAAATGAGGCATATATATATATGCCTCATTTACTCGTGTGTCCTTTGTGCCCTGCACGGGGAAGATCTCAATAATGCTATTGAGGTAGCCAAATTTTACAAAAACATAGTTTAGTATAGGGTAAATATTTATATATATAAATATGTCAGTATAGTAACTATTCGTAGTTCGTATAGCAAGTCTAACTCGAGGGAAAGAAATCGACAAGAAAGCCTTGAAGTCAGATATTATTATACAAATTCGCGAAGATGGCCCTGCATCGACAGTGGAGCAAATTAATTCCCATACTTTGTTGTTCTATTCGGGAAAATTTAGATGAATATATTGGGTGTGTGAATATGACTCCGCCCCTTTTTGTCAAAATAAAACACATTTGTTCGCTTACAAAATTAAAAAAAAAAATTATTGAAAGTATGCTCCATCTGCAGCTACAACCTTCGCCCATCGTTCAGGTAGTTTTCGTATTCCTTGCTGGAAGAAGTCCTGGTCTTTTGAGCTTATCCAGTTGTCAATCCAAATTTTGATACTTTCACATGAAGTAAACTTTTCTCCAGTAAGGTCTGTCTGCATCGTCCGGAATAGGTGGTAATCCGAAGGAGCTATGTCTGGTGAATATGGCGGGTGGGGTAACACTTCCCAGTCCTGTCCCTCTAAATATCTTTTTACGACTTCTGCGGTATGCGGTTTGGCATTGTCATGCTGAAGAACTAATTTGTTATGTCTATTCACCCATTCTGGTCGTTTTTCTTCTATGGCTCGCTTCAAACGCATTAGTTGTCGTCGGTAAACTTCTCCATTAATAGTTTCAGAGGGTTTGAGCAAATCATAATATACAATACCTTTCTGATCCCACCAAATACAGAGCATGACCTTGGCACAGTGAATATTTATTTTTGGCTGTGATGGGCCTGGTTCGCCTGGTTTCACCCAAGCTTTTTTGCGTTTAGGATTTTCGTAGTGTATCCATTTTTCGTCTCCTGTGACTATCCGATGCAAAAATCCTTTTCTTTGCTGTCTTTGAAGCAGCATTTCACAAATGGTTTTCCGACGTTCCATGTCTCTTTCTTTTAAATCATGTGGAACCCAGTAACCGGCTTTTTGAATCATTCCCATCATTTGTAAACGCTTTGCAACAGTTGAACGATCAACATTTAATGCTGCAGCTAATTCTGATTGAGTTTGGCAAGAATCATCCGCCAATAATGCTTCCAATTCAGCATCTTCAAATTTTTTTGGTGGTTTTCCATGTTCTTTATCCTCAGTACTAAAATCGTTATTTTGAAATCGTCGAAACCATTCCTTGCAAGTTGTATTAGACGGAGCATGCTCACCATAAATCTCCACAAGCAAACGATAAGTTTCCGCTGCAGTTTTCTTCGCAATAAAATAATGTAATAACACTTCCCGCAAATGACGTTTATTTGGAATAAAAACCGACATTTTCGAAAAGGTGAAAACAATTGTTGCTTACACTTCAACCAAATATCATAAAATGCGTTAGATAGCTGACATTCAGTACTATCGAATACAAGTATGGTCATTTATTAGTACACGTAAACAATACTAAAAACGACATCTGTAACAACTCGTCACCTTTTTTATTAAGTTTTAGGTGCATTAAGTCTGGTGTTATAGGATAACTGAAAGAATTTTGATATTCAAAAAGCTCTTTAAATATTACGAAAATTTAACAGAACTTACCTAGCCTTCCCTAATAAAAAAATATGGGAAGACGTCAGTTGTACGTGCGGTAATTTAGCCTTGAAGATAGATGAATCGTATCTGTGTCGTGTTGATTAATTAGAATTGTTTATTGGATGCTATTCTGCCAAGTTTGTCTCATACATGATAGGTCGGCGAAACATGTAGCCAAACATGGCATAGCCTCGAAGGAAACCAGAATAAAGGCTTACAAAATGTTATAGGTTCTACCACACCAGCTGAAACCGTGCTGCAAACAACCCGACTCCTTCTCCAGTACTGCAAGGAGTTGGGCTGGCTGAGGTAGGGTTTAGATGTATGGTGTATGTTTTATGGTGTAAATACTGGCCTGAAGTAGTAGCTCTGCCTTCTGCGCTGTAGGTTGTGGGTTCGTTACCCACCCAAAATAAATATATTAAAATAGATATTTGTTCATAGATGTTTATTCCGTGTCTGGGCGTGAATATTATAAACATAAATTTATGTATATATTTATAAAAGTATCACCTATTAGTAATTTGATTCACATAGTACAAGCTATGCTTTGTTCGATGCTAGATCGCACTGATTGAAATGTCCATGAATATTAATTTACTATGTCTGTGTGGTAATATGTCTACTTATTAAATTTAGAGGGAAAATATATAGGGTCGGCAACGCGCTTGTGATATTTTTGGTATTGCAAATGTCCCGCTACGGTACCCGCTTACATCCAGGTAGGCCGAATACTTGTTTGCCATATTAGAGGTCATAAAAATACAAAAATAAGTATTTACATGTGCATAATGTATGCTTAGTTTCGGGCTAGTGTCGCTAATTCGCTATGAGAAATGGCCAAGAATTATTATTTATTTTATTTCGTTGTAAATTGTATAAATCATAAGTTTATATCGGTAATATTCTTATGCATAACTAATAATTATTTCTCTGTTTATTTAAAGCTTATTCAATTAACATACCATCTTATTTCGATTAAATTGGACTAAAAATAAGTCTGAACTAAATAAATGAAATACCTACCTCGCTAGATTCTTTTTGTGTAAATTAATTTCAGTGGAAAATTTGGAAAACATTTTTTTATGGAGAAATTGAGTTTTTACAATAAAAAAAATTATACAGGTAAACTTAAACAGCAAAATCCTATTTCAATTTCATCCAAATCATAAGAGATGTTTCCGAGATACGCGAAATAAATATAGGTTTTTTTTATTCTTTTTATAAAAAATGCGTTGTTACAAAAAATACAATTATACTTACAGGTAAACTTAAAGAACAAAACCTTATGTAAACAACAAAACTATTCAAATCTTCAGAGCCGTTTCGAAATAAATAAATATACCTATTATATAATCAAGAGTTGCTCGTTTAAAGTAATAAGATAAAACTAAGTACTTGAATATGCACTTCATAATATGTTGCACTCCACTAGATGGTCAAGTATTATTATCTAGCTACTCACCGTTTTGCCATGAGACGTCTGATTTCCGCGCTGTCAATATCAGCTTTCCGCCTTCGTGACCAACCTTAATGAGTAGGTAGGTAGTAGTCTGCCACTTTTTATAAGCTTATGCATACCTACAGTTCTGGCAGTTTTTATGCTATTTCGTCTGAATATGTTTAGGCAAACGCAAAAGTTAAAATTATCCTGAAAACCATATTTTTTATGACTAGTAATGGAACGAGTTGATTGCCAATCAAATGTGAAGTTACCGCCGGCCATAGGACACTGTAAGTTTACGCCTTTCAATAGCTACTCCAGACCTCAATATATTTAAATTCAAAATGAAATATTTCATGTTAAATCAATATATTTTCCGCAAAAGCCAATTTTATTTCCAATATCGTAGGTATATCAATCAAAACGTTAGGTTTTGCTATTATTATATTTTTACAATAATTTGCTGAAATTATGCTGTTTTAAACACATAAATACAGAATAATTTTATTACTTCAACCGAGCAATTCTTGTTTTATATTTATTTCGCGTATCTCAGAACGATTTGGATGAAATATTGTAATTTTACGGGTTTCGCTGTTTAAGTTTACCTGAAAGTGTACTTGTTTTTCTAGTAAAAAAGCATATTTTTATAAAATATTATAAAAATGATTTTTTATTATAAACGATGATGAGTTGACGACGACGACAAAAATTGACAAGATGGCACCGTATTAAAATTTAATACGGTGCCATCTCGTCAATTGTGTTACTTGATTGGTAATCTACCGTTACTACAAAAATTTTAAATTTCAGATATTGGGTGTGTGAATATGACTCCGCCCCTTTTTGTCAAAATAAAACACATTTGTTCGCTTACAAAATTAAAAAAAAAAATTATTGAAAGTATGCTCCATCTGCAGCTACAACCTTCGCCCATCGTTCAGGTAGTTTTCGTATTCCTTGCTGGAAGAAGTCCTGGTCTTTTGAGCTTATCCAGTTGTCAATCCAAATTTTGATACTTTCACATGAAGTAAACTTTTCTCCAGTAAGGTCTGTCTGCATCGTCCGGAATAGGTGGTAATCCGAAGGAGCTATGTCTGGTGAATATGGCGGGTGGGGTAACACTTCCCAGTCCTGTCCCTCTAAATATCTTTTTACGACTTCTGCGGTATGCGGTTTGGCATTGTCATGCTGAAGAACTAATTTGTTATGTCTATTCACCCATTCTGGTCGTTTTTCTTCTATGGCTCGCTTCAAACGCATTAGTTGTCGTCGGTAAACTTCTCCATTAATAGTTTCAGAGGGTTTGAGCAACTCATAATATACAATACCTTTCTGATCCCACCAAATACAGAGCATGACCTTGGCACAGTGAATATTTATTTTTGGCTGTGATGGGCCTGGTTCGCCTGGTTTCACCCAAGCTTTTTTGCGTTTAGGATTTTCGTAGTGTATCCATTTTTCGTCTCCTGTGACTATCCGATGCAAAAATCCTTTTCTTTGCTGTCTTTGAAGCAGCATTTCACAAATGGTTTTCCGACGTTCCATGTCTCTTTCTTTTAAATCATGTGGAACCCAGTAACCGGCTTTTTGAATCATTCCCATCATTTGTAAACGCTTTGCAACAGTTGAACGATCAACATTTAATGCTGCAGCTAATTCTGATTGAGTTTGGCAAGAATCTTCCGCCAATAATGCTTCCAATTCAGCATCTTCAAATTTTTTTGGTGGTTTTCCATGTTCTTTATCCTCAGTACTAAAATCGTTATTTTGAAATCGTCGAAACCATTCCTTGCAAGTTGTATTAGACGGAGCATGCTCACCATAAATCTCCACAAGCAAACGATAAGTTTCCGCTGCAGTTTTCTTCGCAATAAAATAATGTAATAACACTTCCCGCAAATGACGTTTATTTGGAATAAAAACCGACATTTTCGAAAAGGTGAAAACAATTGTTGCTTACACTTCAACCAAATATCATAAAATGCGTTAGATAGCTGACATTCAGTACTATCGAATACAAGTATGGTCATTTATTAGTACACGTAAACAATACTAAAAACGACATCTGTTGAGAAAGGGCGGAGTCATATTCACACACCCAATATATCAATATTACGAAAAAAAAAACCGAGTGAAGTGAGTTTATCTGTTAAAATAGAGAACTTGGCAATATCTCACAAAATTTTGAAATCGGCCCTTATACAATATAGTAGCAGCGATACTGAACTCCTTACGTACCAACGCTGCGTGTTCTGGCCTTATAGCTGAGTTAGTAGTAGGTACCTTCTGCACTGGTTGTGGGTTCGATTGCCTTTAGGAAAGGCATTTGTATGACGAACAATACATTTTTTCGTATTTTAGGTTTTAGAACAGTCCTTACACATACCATTTCGAGTAACACCTCATTAGTGCACGTCTAATTTGATCCAAAGAACTTAGGACTGAATGTTAGCATCTGTACCAGTTTGCTGCCACGCTCTCACGCTCTCGTTATTAGATATTCTCTGCCCAGCTAATAAATTGACAGGTTCACATAAGCTAAGTAGGTATCAAATTTATTTTATTAAAATAATCGTTATTACGGTCTTGATATCGTGTGCATTGTGCATTGCTAATTTTATTCATGAAGGTTATTTAGCAAAATTCCCACCATAATAATTACAATAAAAGTATAATTTTACTTTAGTAAACAGTTTTATTAAATATTACAAAGTAAGGTAGGTAAAAGATGGTATAAAAACAAAAAAATTAATTGAATACTAAAATACTAAAGCACTGCTCCGACGGCTGTCTCATAAGTGAGGTTAATATACTTATTGGTCTTTCCCCACTACACCGTGCCATACTATGACCGTGATATGACCGTAGTAGGCACGGAAAGAAACACGATACAAGTCGTATTTAAAAAAATTAGCCATCTGTATATGGTTGTAAACATTTGCATAATATGTATGGCTCCCAGAATTTATAATAAAGTTCCTAAATGCTACCGAGACTCCAATATCAATTTATTTAAGAATAATTTAAAAAAAATGTGAATTGACAAATGCTATTATGATATTGACGAATTTTTAAATGATAAATTTTAATATATTTTCTTTTTTCCTGACTTGTATTTTTCTACAATAGTTTAGTTTAATTTAGACTCATTAGTTTTAAAACAATAGATTTGGCGTGACTCTTTTCATATTTTGCACACCGTAATCAGTAAAATGTGTTGTGACAAACCAAAATGTACTACCTTGCATGCAATGTAATCCACACATATTTATGCAAATAAAATATCTTTATCTTTAACTTTATCTTTAGAAATTTTATTCTCGATCCATAGTATTCACAATTTCCTTTAGCTTTTGCCTGTGCAGTTTAGTTGTAGATGTCAAAGGTAATTCATTCAGGAAGATGACACCACCATGTAACTGCTTGGTATCCACCAGCTTATCTGCAAAAACATGGAAAGTATAAATATGGTCCTCACTACGGAAACGCAGACTTCTCAAGCGAGAGGTCAATAACCCAATCAAGTTTATTTTATTAAAATCAATTTTAGGGGGTCAAGTTGCTCGCGTAGGTGTGTACCCTTTGATTCCCTACGCGTGCCCCTTGGGTGGTGCTAAAGGAGCAACAAAAAAGCAGTAGAACTTGTGTCAGGTTCATCCGGAGAGGTACTGCCACCATACCTGGAATCTGCCGCCAAGCAGTAGTGCTAGCATTACTGTGTTCCGGCGGAAGGGTGCCGCTAAAATTACAGATAATTGGCGCAATTGACGGGCGCAACGCGATCCGACTTGCGTTTTCTCATATTTTTGTAGGGGAAGATGTATGTCGTATTTTTGTTTGTTTTATTTATTATAAAATTACCATAAGATGGGCCGGCTGCTCGTCATATATCTTTATTCACATTATAAAGAAAGGTACAGCCGTTCCTATTAGGAACGAAACCCAATGATACACTTCAGCAACACCTTAGCAACCTTCAGATTGTAAGTCGGGGTCTGCTATACTTCACCAACAGGCGCTTATAAAATAGAAAACACATGCACTGCCTTCATATCCCCTGGACACAATCATATTTGACGTTCAAAGAATCCATCTTACTTTTAACCAAGTCCTTGATCTCCTGTGCAGTGACCGTGCATCCTTTGCGGACCACAACGCATGCGACGGCCAAATCTCCACATTCCGGGTCAGGGATACTGGACACAGCTGCGTCCAACACGCCGGGGTGTTGGCGGATCACCGCTTCCACTTCTACTGGAGATACCTGCAAAGAGAATCGCGTAAATGTCTACTCATAGTTGAGAAACCAGTAGACATCTTCCGTACCAGCCTGTAATATCTCTGCTGGGAAACGTTCCTACTCTCCTATGACTGGCCTTACAGCTCAGTTAGTACAAGCTTTCCCTCCTGCGTTGTAAGGCAGTGGGTGTGATTCCCACCCAGGACAAGCATATGTCAAATGCTTGTCTTCTAACCTCTAGTATACAGTGTGGGAGATCTCATTTCTTATAAATTCGTTTGCCAGACACAAAATCAAAATTAATGCAAGGGCTACTTGAAGCAGATGAGGAAAATATCGATACGATAACAAGAGAATGTGTATGACATGAGCTGATTTTATTTACAAAATATCTATTACGATTAAAATTCCTTAAAGTTTGGTGGGTTCAACTCAAAGTATCATATTGTTGCTTTCGGAATATAAGGAATAGAAAGACGATCGGGAAAATTTAATCAATAAAGCCAATTTTAGTGATCTGCATGGAACTCCTTTTTTATAGTAAACGGGAGTATTTTGATATTACATACCTGATGGTTTCTATACTTGAGCAGCATCTTTAAGCGATCGACGAAGTAGAAAAAGAAGTTTTCGTCCCTGTAGAAAATATCGCCGGTTTTTATCCAACCATCCTCAAATGCCTCTGCATCAGCTTGAGGATTATTGTAGTACCCCTGAAAGAAATGTTGGTATTACAGACCGAGTGGTTGCGATACGGACGCAAAGTTTCATGAAGTTTGCGGGTTCAAATCCTATTTGCCATCTTGTTATTAAAAATGTAAAACAATCCGACAAAGCGCTATTTGAAAACGCTCTCGAAGTTTTTCACACTTATAATGTGTGAAATTTTAAAACTAACGTAAATATATCTACAGAAGGTGGTTTATTAATCGGGATTTCATTATTCTTTGCGTACGTAACCCTAAAAATATCATCACGATATATGGAGAATACAGCAAAGTCCGATAATAATTTGACAGTGACAGAATATGTCATACTGATTACGCTAATATTTATTTATTTTATAATTTGGTCATTTTGGCCATAATTTCCTATTTTTTTTTATAGAAAATATAGAAAAAGACACAACACACTAATGCAGATGACAAGTGTATTTTCAACGCGCAACTGCATTTGCGATTAATCTATGTAAAATCGAATATCGAATTCCGTCGATTAATCGGCCGTAGTCGAGCATTAATCGATAGATAAGCGATAACCGTTAGTATAAGGCTTTAATCAAACATTCAATTAATTTAGCTCACCTTGCATACTGTTGGTCCTTTTAACCATAGCTCCCCATTAACGTGGGGCTCCGTGATGTCTTCCTTCGTGTCTATGTTGACTATCTGAAAATTGCAGGCAATTTATTATGTATGCTCCTGGTAAGATTAATCTGTGTAGTCCAGACATATTAGGGGTCACCTCGGAAAGGAAGAGCTAATCTAGAAACACGTATACACCTTCATTTTAGCGTTCTAAAAGTTACCTCTAAAGTCTTATAAAATCTCGTGTCTGCGTCGTCAGTTATTCAAGGTTACAAAAAATTTGTGTTTTGCGACTCTCGGTTTCTATAGCTATGACGATGTAAAAATCTGTAGTTAAAACTGTAGCACATAAAATTTGCGACAAATATTGTTCCAATGGTGATGTCCATCATATTAATATTATATAATAAACAAAAATAAATTAAATATCCGAAGATTGCAAAAAGTAAATTTGTCTTTTATGGGAACAAGTTTCGCGAGTGCTACCAAGCTTTCGATCCAAAAATTTAAATCATACCTAAGGAATAATTTATAAAAGAAAGCGTATTACTCAGTGATTCATCATCAGCCTTTATTCGTCCACTGCTGGACATAGGCCTCGGTGATTATGTAAATGATAAAGCTTCATGCTCCATGACTAGCAAAATATTTTGTAATAACTGTTTTTATAAACTAGATTTAAGCACTTACTTTGTTAAAGTGATCATGCTAGAGAAAAGAAAGTAATCCGTTTATTAGGGATTTCTTGCTTATTTTTCGCCATGGAAGGTTGGATAGGGTTTGAAAAAGCGTTAAACTTAGTTTTAAGAACGCATGATATCGTAGGTACATATTCATTAAAAAAAAAAACAAGTTTTTTTAAGTAATTTAACGGAAAGATTTTTGACTTGACCATCTTTTTATGAAGAGCTTAACCGTTTTTGAGTTAGAGGTCGGAGGCATACCTACTTTAATATAAAATCGATCGTGAATCTCGGAAGTAATTGTTATTAAACCATTAAAATATGTTTAACAATGAATAACTTGTTATTTATTAGTAAATTAATATAAATTTCTTATATCGTAAATTTTTTAACAAAAAGGACATGTAGAAGGCACGCTCGTGAATTAAAATCAATGCTCAAGATTTTGGGTGCAGTCATATTAAGGTAGGGCTAGAACACGCCCCAAACTTAGCAGTCAAGTCCTTCAGGTACGTTTTATTTAATTTTATCTATGTGTTTGTGTTAATGATGCTAATTTCCTCAAAGTAATGGTAAAACTAGACCAACAATTTTATTGTTCTTTGATAACCACGTTGCCATGGTAATCATTCTCCAGTAATCTGGTAAGTCTTCCCCGACCGAAGAATGAAAAGACCAGTGAGACCAAAGATAGGTAGTTTATATATACAAAAAAAAAACATTAATTCCGTTCAGCTGTTTAGGAGTTAATAGATTCCAGGTTTTGGCTGTTAGTCGAATGCAGTGGTATATCTGTTATCATTATTTAATTGTATAGTAGAACTAGCGACCCACTTCGGCTTCGCACGGTTGTACAGTTTGCACTCGTATTGCTGTGGAAGGTGGAAGAGTGTAAGGTGTCACTTCAGTAGCAGATATAAAAGAAAACGAGATCCTCGCATCCTTTGTGTGGGACCTAGTAAAAATGGCTGGCCTTTTGTATCTATTTACTAATGTGTTCAAAACTCACCCTGTAATCAAAGAGGCCGATGGTTCGCCCGCTAGATCCTCGCGCCGGGAAGTCATCGTACAGTGCCACTCCTGCAACTTCGCTCATCCCGTAAAGAGATCGGATTTTTGTATTGGGTGTTAACACCTGGAACAAGCAACTGATTTAAAAATCGAAAAGAAACCGACTTTTTCGTGGGGAAAACCTTCATCGGTACCTGCTCCCCCCCTTTGGGGACGTTGGACGGGTTATGCCGGATTCTTACCGGCTAAAAACCCCACGGTTCCTTCTAGACGCCCATTGCTGGGGCTACGGGAACGGCTTGCACTCTTCCGCGGCCCCAGCGGCAAGGAGTACACCCTACCATTTTAAAAGGGAAACAATAAAATCGGTGTACAACGGGCGCAGAAATAAGTCACAGGAAAGCAAAACATAAAATTTCGTTTGACTTTAATTTAACTACCAAACTATTGGCACGGGTACGAATGCCATATATATGGTATACGAATAAAAAAATATAAAACAACAAACATAAAAAGATACAGCCTAATTTATAACCTCCTCTGAAAGTTCGTTGAAATTGAAAAAGTGTTTGTTAATATGCGTTAAGTTTTCATCACCATACCATACCGTGTATTTTTATATGTTTGTTGTTAAAATATAAAACAACAAACATATAAAAATACAGCCAAATTTATAACCTCCTCTGAAAGTTCGTTGAAATTGAAAAAGTGTTTTTAATATGCGTTGAGTTTTCATCACCATACCATACCGTGTATTTTTATATGTTTGTTGTTAAAATATAAAACAACAAACATATAAAAATACAGCCTAATTTATAACCTCCTCTGAAAGTTCGTTGAAATTGAAAAAATATTTGTTAATATGCGTCGATTTTTCAACATACGATGCAGAATCTATTTCATCATCACGTTATTAACTACTAACTATTTAAGTTTAATAGATTTAAATTGGCATATCACGTTCATTGTGTTGTTTATTACCCGACGGTGCGAGAAGGAGGAGGTTACGTTCTTCGAGTGTATGTATATTTCTTTGGTACGCTCTGTAGCTTGGCTTGATTAATGGCTTGATGAGTTTTAGCTTGAGAGGTTTCGTTAAAATTGCCTTAATTGTGAGAGTGATACTAGTTATATCAAAATTATAAAAACTAAAATGGTCGATTTTTTTTCATGTCTACAAATATTTTATTCCTCATATAACAGGGCTTTTTAAAGAGCTTACATAAATTATATAACTTATATGTTTAAATGTAATTTGGAATTTTGTTTTTGCGCAACGTGTTTTTTTTTCTTCAATGTCTTGTTTAACTTTTTTTTTGAATATCAATTAAATCATTATTACCATAGTTCACTTAATTTTTCAATTTAGTAATGCGATCCCGATACGACATGGGTCTTTTCATACTTCAGTAGGGGAATACCTGAATTTATGTTGGTTATGGGTGGTGGTAACCATTAATTACACACACTAATCACCAAAAAATATTCTTGATATATTTTTTGTGACACTTTTTCGCTTCTCCACGTGGCATTTTCAACAGGATCGACTCGAGATATGGCCTTGTGAATCATTATGATTGGCCTTATTTAACCGTGGATAAAATTAATCATAGTTAATGTAGATTCTAACCTAAAAGTTTACATAACTGAATATCATAACTATCTTACTGTAAATGTAACTAATAAATCCTTTTAAATTTTACGTTATATATCTATGTAATGTATTTACTTACTTGCTTATTGTATCTCAATATTGTGGTTTACATATTATGGAACCAGGATACTAACAAAATATTTATATACTCCTTTTTATTTGTAAATACGTATGTATATAGGTAGTAATAGTATTGGGTGTGTGAATATGACTCCGCCCTTTCTCAACAGATGTCGTTTTTAGTATTGTTTACGTGTACTAATAAATGACCATACTTGTATTCGATAGTACTGAATGTCAGCTATCTAACGCATTTTATGATATTTGGTTGAAGTGTAAGCAACAATTGTTTTCACCTTTTCGAAAATGTCGGTTTTTATTCCAAATAAACGTCATTTGCGGGAAGTGTTATTACATTATTTTATTGCGAAGAAAACTGCAGCGGAAACTTATCGTTTGCTTGTGGTGAGCATGCTCCGTCTAATACAACTTGCAAGGAATGGTTTCGACGATTTCAAAATAACGATTTTAGTACTGAGGATAAAGAACATGGAAAACCACCAAAAAAATTTGAAGATGCTGAATTGGAAGCATTATTGGCGGAAGATTCTTGCCAAACTCAATCAGAATTAGCTGCAGCATTAAATGTTGATCGTTCAACTGTTGCAAAGCGTTTACAAATGATGGGAATGATTCAAAAAGCCGGTTACTGGGTTCCACATGATTTAAAAGAAAGAGACATGGAACGTCGGAAAACCATTTGTGAAATGCTGCTTCAAAGACAGCAAAGAAAAGGATTTTTGCATCGGATAGTCACAGGAGACGAAAAATGGATACACTACGAAAATCCTAAACGCAAAAAAGCTTGGGTGAAACCAGGCGAACCAGGCCCATCACAGCCAAAAATAAATATTCACTGTGCCAAGGTCATGCTCTGTATTTGGTGGGATCAGAAAGGTATTGTATATTATGAGTTGCTCAAACCCTCTGAAACTATTAATGGAGAAGTTTACCGACGACAACTAATGCGTTTGAAGCGAGCCATAGAAGAAAAACGACCAGAATGGGTGAATAGACATAACAAATTAGTTCTTCAGCATGACAATGCCAAACCGCATACCGCAGAAGTCGTAAAAAGATATTTAGAGGGACAGGACTGGGAAGTGTTACCCCACCCGCCATATTCACCAGACATAGCTCCTTCGGATTACCACCTATTCCGGACGATGCAGACAGACCTTACTGGAGAAAAGTTTACTTCATGTGAAAGTATCAAAATTTGGATTGACAACTGGATAAGCTCAAAAGACCAGGACTTCTTCCAGCAAGGAATACGAAAACTACCTGAACGATGGGCGAAGGTTGTAGCTGCAGATGGAGCATACTTTCAATAATTTTTTTTTTAAATTTTGTAAGCGTACAAATGTGTTTTATTTTGACAAAAAGGGGCGGAGTCATATTCACACACCTATTATTAACAACCAAACACAGGAAAAACATCTATGTTGGTTACTCAAATGTATATTGGATGGGAATAGAATCCAAGACTTGCAGCTCAGAAAGCAGAACTATGTAACTACCATTGTTATAACTGAACTGAACTGTAAGGTCAGTTAATAGAAACTGGGATAATCGCAGTTATATCAATAAATAATAATAACGTAATGATAGCAAGAGTGGAGATGCGAATGCTGAGATGGATGTGTGGAGTGACAAGGAGAGACAAAATTAGGAATGAGTATATAAGAGGGAGTATGAAAGTAGCTCCAGTAACGGAGAGGTTAAGGAGTAATAGGTTAGCGTGGTATGGACATATTATGCGGAGGGATGAATGGCATATAACAAAACAAGTGTTAAATATGGATGTGGAAGGATATAAGACACGAGGTAGGCCAAAGAAAAGATGGATGGATTGTGTAAAAGATGATATGCGTAAGAAAGGAGTGAGTACTGAGATGACGTCTGACAGAGGGAAATGGAAGAAAAATACATGTTGTGCCGACCCCACTTAGTGTGGGATAAGGGCAGGAAGAAGAAGAAGAAGAGCAAGAGTTGTGTACAAAATTTATACAATGTTATGTTATGTTATGTTATTTATACAAAGTTTATGTACAGTGGCAGCCTTAGCGGGTGGCAAGCAGTGCAACCGCCCGGGGCCTCGATTTTGTAGGGCCTCGCACCCTCGCAGAACAATCCGTTTTTTATTTTGTACTGCAGCTGTTTTCAAGAGGATGCTGACTGATTACCAGGAGCCCTGTACACTTCCAACTCACCTAAATTCCTCATACCCCAAGAGCCTCACAAAGATCTATCGCCCGGAGCCTCGCAATATCTAAGGCCGCCCTTGATGACAACCCACCGGATGGTGGGTTGTTATTTCACATTGGTGGTTACCGCCGCCCATAAACAACGATAAAACTACTTGGTCTATCCCCTACCCAAATATGAAAGGTGCTTTACGTTACGCCTGTCACTTTGAGGCGGGAAGGTAACGTTTCATTCGCCTGTTACATCGCCACCCACACCCTTCCACCGAAACACAGGATTACGAGTGAACTAATAGTTGGCGGCGGGTAGTAGATATTCTTGGATATATCTTCGTGCACAATGACATGAATAACTCTAATATCAGTAGATATTAAACGTATTACAGCATAATGTATACGATAGGTATTAGATCTACTATTATAGTATTAGGTGATTATCTTTTATTTATCAATAATAATATAAATTTATAAGACCAATTATCAATATTGCAGGGGAGGCTAGGAGTAGATAGCAAAAAAACTACATAAGCTAATGGATACCTAATTTGTTTGCGATAGTAATGTAGATAAACAGATAGATAGAAAGTAGATAAATAAATAATACCCGGTTGAACTTTATGCTAGCGAGCGATCACGTTTATTTATATATTTATATAATTGATTGTTTATTTATTTACATCTTATTCTTTGTTTTTAATTTTGAATTCTTATTTATTGATATGATTATGATGTGTAATGTATTATTTATATTTTAATTTTGTGGTAGTACATGAATTGTATAGCCCTAATTTTGCTTTTTTTTATTAATATTAATTTATATTTGTAAATTGATTAAATTGATTTGTATTTTGACCTGTAACCATATTTGTTATCAATAAATGAACTATACTATGACTATGACTATGACTATGACTATGACTATGACTATGACTATGACTATGACTATGACTATGACTATGACTATGACTATGACTATGACTATGACTATGACTATGACTATGACTATGACTATGACTTGATGTTATGATGTTTATAAACGTCAAATTCAAACTCCTCTCAGTATCGGACACGTTCAATTTTACCCACACTAGTAAAATTCGTGAGCATGTAACGTGTCACAGGTCACAGACTAATAATTATGAATTTCTATTCAACAATAACCAAAAACTGTTAATTTTAAAATAAAATAAAATCGGTCGTACCAAGTCCAGAGTCACCAGTGGGATCTGAATATTTGTAGGAGTATCGCATCATGTTGCATCTTAAAATAAAACCTAATTAATATTAAAGTTATTCTAGAGTTATCTACCGAAAAAAACGGGTTTGTTTTCACTCGAGATTAACCTAATCTCGAGCGATACAATATCGTGAGAATATCGACCTAATTTCACGTGTACGTACTAGCAAATTATCATTTTGATGATGATTTCCACAAATGTTTATTCACAATGACGAGCATATTTAAACAGTTCTAATTCCCGAGATTAATGTTTTTTTACAGCTTTTTATATCTACAGCTCGTTCTACTAATTTTTTGTTTATTTTTTACTTCGATTTAGGCAATGACTTATCATATCAGGGGTGATAACTTTTGTATAAGTCGCCCCGAGCGCGCGATACAAGCAGCGCGTGGTATTAACACTCCTGTGAAAGTCCAGACTTCAGTTTGCCCGGGACCATGACGCATGAAACTGCGTCGAAATATCGGGAGTCAACAAAACTCACAAACCATGGTAAATATCTCGGTAACTCGAATAATAACTCCTGTATTGGTCGCCCATGCACGCGTTTGACCGGCTCCTACACCAGGTTAAATTATTATTGAACTTACCTTTAAAACGTTGAGAAGCTGTTGCGGCACAGCGCTGCCGCCGATGAGGATAGCCTCGAAGCAGGTCAGGTCGCACCTCTCAATCAAGCCAGGTTTTGTCACCGACATCAGGAACGTAGGGCTCACGATTGTCTGAGTTGGCTGGAATCCAAAATTCACTTTTTATCATCAACCATTTAATCAGGATATATAATGCTAAATTTACATTATTATTACAATATTAAATCTGTGCTATAATAGATTTAATAATGTACTCGTCAAAAAATATTTATGGAAATTTCACACAGCACCATCTAGCACTAAACGATATGTTTATGCTATGTTTAGTTAATGATAGGTTGTACCATGGGGACTAGCTAACTGATAGCATAGTTCTGGGTAGGAATTGAACGCACGACCTACCACGCAGACGGCAGAAACGGTGACAGAAAACATCGTGAGGAAACCGGCATGTCTTAGTACCAAAAATTCGACGACATGTGACATCTACTAATCCGGATTGGGCTCCCGTGGTAGACTAGAGCCCATTCTTTCTCAATTATCGAGAGTAAGCCGGTGTCCCTGCAGTGGGAACATTAGAGGCTGATATGGATACGGTTTATAAGCTTCATAGTTATATTCAACTACTGTCGTTAACATTTTTTCGATCACGTACCTTGTATTTATTAACGATATCCACAAACTTTTCATGGGTGACTCCCACGGACGACTGCAGTCTCGAGTATCTTAGAATGGGGGATAATACGAAGTGGAAACCAGCTGACAGCCACTGGATAGGAGATATAACCAGGGCCAGTCGTGTTGGAGTGGGGTACGTTGATATACAAGACCTGTAGAATCACAAGTTATTTAATGGCTGACCAGACCAGACGCTGAGAACTCAGAACAAAAGTTGCCGCACTATGATCATGATCAGGAGTGAATTTTCTCATAATTAAACATGAGCATTTTCAAAAATTATTGCCTGTCTGTCACTCTGTTTGTTCCAGGTAATCTCCGAAACGGCTGGATCGATTTTAACGCGAATTTCCCTGGGTCAAACTTCAGAAGAAGAATTAAGGAAAAAATTTATAAAGCCCACGTAGAAATCTAATAATAACTACTGTTTTATATAAATAACGTAATATCTAACCACATATATGGTAAAGATAAAATAAGGTTCTTGTGCGTGAGAGAAGTAGACTTCGGCATTCCAGTGGATCCGCTCGTCGAAGTGAGGAATGCAATTGTATCCGCAGGATCGAAGTCTGACACTCTGAAAGAACAAAATACATTTAATAATGGACATTATACAAAGCGCCATCTTGCCCCAAACTAAGCATAGCTTGTGCTACGGGAATTAGATGCGTGTGTTCCAAAAATTGTTAGTGAAATAAAAAAAAAAGAATATGCATATGCATTAGGGTTTCAGGGGAATATTTTGAAAAGCTGTAAATAAACACTATGTTATACACGTCACTCTGGTTTTTTACAATTAAATTACCTGTAAAAAAATCCTGATACCTTTACCTGTATAAAATAGTATTTCTTGTAAAAACGAATATTCTTACAAATAAAACAAATTCCAGTTCAGTCCTGCTCGCGTCCGTATTTGTGTATACTTTGATTCCCTACACGTACCCCCTGGATGGTGCTAAAGGAGCAACCAAAAGTAGCAGTAGAACTTGTGCAAAGTTCGTCCGGAGAGGTACTGCCACCACATCTGGAATCTGCCGCCTAGCAGTAGTGGTTGCATTACTGTGTTCCGGTGGAAGGGTGTGACAGCCGGTGAAATCACATGCGCCCTCAGGTGGCCACTCAGCTCGCTCCGACATTCATTCACATAAAAACACAGAACGAAGCTGGATCGCCCAAGAAATATACTTTATATATAAATTAAACGATCAAACACTTACTTAAAACTGTCTACATCGGCTTTCGTTCCATACTGCTCCATCATCTTCGCAAAGGATAAATCACCTCCTTCATCAAAAGTCACAACCAAGGCCTCGTGGTTAATATTCGCCAAAGCGGTTTTAATTGCGGGGAATCTTTCATTCTGGCTGAAGATAACCTTACCTCTGTTGAATTTGAACATGTGTTCGAGTTCCACTGAAAAATATTGTATAGTCAGTGATTTAAAAATGAATAAACGAAAACTGGTTTTGTTCATCATACCACCACCATCCTTCAATGTCACTCAAGAGTCATATTCATCTTTGAATTATTTCTATTAACTAACGGGTTAATGGCGCGTGATCTTTAGCTAGCTAATGATCACGGATCATACCACATCACCATAACCAGTCACGTGTTATTATTATCACAATCTCAGACTAAGATTTCAGTAACAGCCCAGTTTCTCGCGTCCGTAAGTGAGTCACCAAAGGAGTAACTAAAAGTAGCAGTAGAACTTTTACCAAATTCATCTAGAGAAGTAATGCCTCCAAACCTATAGTACCTATGGTATGGTAATCTACCGCCAAACAGTGATGCAGTTGTATTGTTGTGTTCCGGTGAAAGGTGTGGGTGCTGATGGGATCACGAGACGTAATCATGAGATGAGGCTTCAGTTCATCCCATCACTTCAGTAGTATTGTATAATAAAAGAAACCCAAACAAACGCAGATTTTAAATTACTTGCATACTTTCGTGCGTGCGTCTATCGTTATGTTAACTCGTAAGATGAGTTCCAATGTCTCTTAGACAAATGTCTTTATGCGGATGTTGTTGTTTAATCTTCTTTCTCCTTTCTTAGTTGCAGGTCGCTCATATTTTAATTTTATGTATTCTCTCAAAATCGAAGTTCCTATCAAACATAAGATCCACACTAAGGACTATAATCTTGAGAAAACAACATATGATGTGCACCCTGCTGCGAGCTCCTTTTCACCGATATCAACTACCACCTTTTCCAAAGTCAACCTTTGAGTTTTGCTGATATTCACGGTCAAATATATATACAAACATCCCATCCAATCTTAATCGAGCGAAGCGACTGGACTGGGAAGCGTTTTCATTCCAGTCGCTTCGTTGGATTTATTATAAAAAAGATATGTAATGAGAAACCTTCGTTATTACCCTGGTGGGACTTAACATAGCACTCTCAAGACTTTAATCATATACCCACTTTATTATTACCATGTAGTAATTATAACGAAAAGAAAGTTTCTTTGCAAGTAGACAAGGCGTGTCGTGGCCTACTTAATGGTGGCTTAATCAATATCCAACCTAAAAATAATTAATGAAGCGATAAAGATAAGAGACACAGTGCTTTGACTTTACTATCTAAAAGGATTGAAAAGCCACATCCGCGACAAATACTTTTTACATCTGACATTTCGGGAGCATACATCATCTGTGAAAATTTCAACTCTCTAACTATCACGGTTCATGAGATAGTCTGGTGACGGACAGATAGACAGACAGACGGACATCGGAGTCTTAGTAATAGGATAAAAAAGACAAAAAATACAACCTTAATGCTATTGGAAAATCGGTTGAAAACAATACTTACAGACTGAAGATCCAGCATCTATGCTTGCGACCATCACCCCCAAGTAGAATGCTGCATACATCGGTATACACAAGTCTAAATGATTTGGAGCCATGATGACGATGACGTCTCCTTCCTTGAGACCCATTTCCTTGAAGCAGGCGGCACATTTTACTGTTCTTTCCAGGACAGATTTGTAGTTTTCAGTTTTCCCTGTCTCTGCATCAATCTGATAACAAGTGAATAATTTTTTGAGTTAAAGAATTAACCGACTTCTATACGTATCTTGGTTAACAAAAAACAAACACATTAATCATATCGTAAAGCGCTATTTACGTTGACAGTACAAGTTGCAAACATCAGAAAAAAATAACAAAAGGAAAATTAGGCAAATTGATCAAAATCGGGGCTTTACAGGACGGGGCCGTTTGGGATTGGGGCACTCGGGGAATTACCCGAAATTTCTATGGGACCGGCTGAGAAACAAACCCTGTCCATATTCAAAATCGGTCGACAATTGGCGAAGATATCGTTGAATAAATAAAAAAAAAAATAATATAATAGCCATACAAATTATCATCATCTTCCTGCCTTTATCCCACACTAAGTGTGCTCGGCACAACATGCATTTCTTCCATTTTCCTGTCATAAAAATTATGTAATAAAATAAATTTATTGTCATTGTTACCTTATTAAAATTAAAGATAAGAGATGTAATGTTTGTTTTGTCGATAGGCGGCTTACATTTGGCCGTGCCTGAAGAACACAAAACTGGGCGGCGATTAACTACCGGATAGACCTAGCAATAGCTAGTGGGATAGAAGAAAAACTAGTAAATTGTGCAAAACAAATTATAATGCTTTGATATACATACGGTTGGACATTATGCATTTGGTATACAGTTTTTTTTTTATGTGTGAATAAATGACTGAACGAGCTGAGGGCCCACCTGATGGTAAGTGGTGACCCTCGCCCGTGACAACAATAATGCGTGCGACTCAGTATGAGATCCAAATCTTTACCGACTCGCATTCATCCTGCTGCGTCCATCACTCGAGACGGGGATGATATGTCTCACGCGCATGTTATTTCATCGGCAGCCACACCCTTCCACCGGAACACACAGTTTCTTGGCGGCAGATTCCAGATATGGTGGCAGTACCTCTCCGGACGAACTTGGCACAAGTTCTACTGCTACTTTTGGTTGCTCCTTTAGCACCACCCAGGGGGTACGTGTAGGGAATCAAAGGGTACATACCTACGGATGCGAGCAACTGGACCCCCCAAAATACTAAATGAAGATACTAAATGTTATTCAATACCTGCAACACAAACTCCGGCGCATCCTTCAAGCTTTTCAGTAAGAGCTTTCCTAGGTGATGGCGGTCGCTTGGTATTCCGGTCTTCGCAACTACATTTGCACCAAGTTCATTCAAGAACCAGTGAACTGAATCGCTCGCTGTCTTCAATGGTGCCATTGCTACACTCCAAAAAGAGATATATTTGTCGATGTCTTGAGTTCGATTTGATATGGCACTTACGTTGTGTGTTGCCTCAGTTATTTTTATTTGATGGTCGAATTTCGAATGAAACGAAGATGTAAAAACGTTTCTTTAAAATGAAACGTTATCACACGTTATCTCGCCACTAGCGTGCGGTGTCCAATGTTTGTCTATTTACAATAATTAATAGATAAATGACTCGATATAATATTTTTCTTTGCCGTAGTGAGTGAGTATTTCTAGTATAGTAAGTTGTCTTACTACACTAAAAATACTTGCTATATTATTATAGCTCTTCACCGCGAATTTGTTCGCAATTTATTTATTTTTTTGCAAATTCAGCGGCTACAAAATGCATGTGTTAATATTTGTTTTTGCTTTAATACGTGGTCTGACTTACTACTACATAAATAGAATAAAAAAAAATGTTCTTATAGATTTCGTATGGTATTTTGATTTGAAATTATATTTGTACACGTGTATTCCGCTGTCGTCGCACGCCCACACCGCGGTGCCACAGAAAACCAGCGCTGTATCTGTTCACAACGCAGCACATGTTGTTTTGTTATTACTATTTTGTTGTTACCTAAACTTAAATATTTAATTCTGTTTTTAATCGGTATACAACGTGCGAAGAAAAAAGTCACAGGAAAACAAACTGCGATTTCGATTACATGGATGACATATTTTTTCTCGTTATTTTGATTTAACAACTATTTCTATGGGACCAATCTGAAAACATATCCTTTTAACTAAAAAAAGTTTTTTCCAAATCGGTGAGAAGAGAACTGAGGTAACAACAAAAATGGTAATAATAATAATAATACAGTCCAATTGATAACCTCTGGAAGTCTGCTGAAAATAAAAGCCTACGTTACTCTTTATCACATCAGCTATCTGCCAACGAAAGTCCCGTCAAAATAGGTCCATCTGTTTCAGAGATTAGCCGGAACAAACAGACAGACGGACAGTAAAATAATTAAAACGACGGCTCCGTGGCTCCGTGGCTTAGTTGATAGTAGCCCTGCTTTCGAAGCGAGGGGTCCTGGGTTCGATTCCCGGCCGGGGCATACTTTGTGTGGTGAGCATGAAGTTTGTTCTCGGGTTTTGGGTGTTTGTCTTGTGTTTCTATGTTTGTCCATGCCATCTGCGACACAGGGAATCCTAGTGCAGAGGTATGAGTGTGTAAACGTATATTATTTATTTAATTATTTAAAAATTGTTTTTTTCTTTTGTTAGGCATCGTATATAATTCCGTTTTTTAAAAAGCTGTTTTGACATTACAAACAAACACTTCAATTTAATTTATTTATATAGAAGGCCTTAAAAGTTTGTCGATTACACACACAACCATTTATATTGACATTATAATATAATTGAAGAATTTTTTTAGATGGATGTTTTGAATGTAATGTTAATCTATGGCCGAGTCGCTGCTAAGTATCTACCATATCATTAGTTACACCAAACATATTTTTTCCATTTTTTGTTAGTCATTTTGTTAGAAAAACATGAAGTGAAAAATGTATACGTAATACACAGTACAATGGGCGGTCTTATCGTTATCTTCTTTCGTATGAGTATGTGACCAACTGTAGAGTCATAGTTTTCAAGCCGCCGGAAGGCCTCGGACATGGCTTAACAACTAGTATAGCCGGGACCAACATCTTAACGTACCCTCTGAAGCAAGCAATCGCGCAGTTCCAATGCCACTAAATGGTTATCCATCCAACTTCTGACCGGGCCAAAAGTTGCTTATCTTAAGTGACCTGTACAGAACAGCTAAGCAAGCTACACCCCGAGCGCTTTTATGAATCTTATCGCTATGAAGCGATCTCTTCCAGACAACCTTGGGATGGAAAGAGTTTTAGTTGATTGGAATGTGGGTAGGGGTTTACCGAAAGCTATTATATTACATACGTAAAGATTACAACAGAGCTTTATGCGTATACAAATAAGTATATAATAAAAGCACAAGTTCCACTGCTACCTTGAGTTGCTCCTTTCGCACCACCCGCGGGACACTGATTTTAAAACACGTAAAAGAACTGACTTCAATACTTTCATTGATTATTTCTCGCCCTTACGAAATACACTACCATTTAAAAAGAGAAACATCCGAATCGGTATACAACGGGCGAAGAAACAAGAACCCGATATAAAAATGGAAAGTAACGATTTCATAATGTTATCCCCTATCTCAGCCCTATTTCAAACCTACCATTTTAAAAACATAACATCCAAATCAGTATACAATGGTCGAAGAAATAGTCACAGGAAAGGTAAATAAGCAAACAATTTTTCCTTTAAATCAGAACTAAACAGAAAAAGACGAATAAAACCGCCCCTATCTACATCCCTTACTTTCGCCCTTTGTGGGGGTACACCCCACCATTATAAAAAAAGAATATCGTATACACGATAAACGGGCGAAGAATAAAGTCACAAGAAAGCAAAATACTCAATTTCTGGGACCAGTCACTAGTCAAATCAAACTATTAAACGTTGAATATAATATTTTCTGATTTATCATTATGATATAAGAATTATGCAAATAGTAGTTAGAGCAAGTGTTTAAGTGTGTTAATTCGAGTGTTTAAAGAATTTACGAAGCAGAGAGCATAAATGTTTTATCAATATAACGCGTGTGTGTAGAGTTTGTTACGTAACGAACGATATTTTTTTTAATTTATAAGACCACAGTATGTAGTCTTTAGAATAAAGAATGTGATAACAACAGCAATTCAATTTGGGTCCTCCCTGCGAGAAATATGAGAAGACCCAAGTCGCACCCCGTTGCACCCGTCACAATGCGAGTGCACCACTGCTTGGCGGCAGATTACCAGGTATGGAGGCAGTACTTATCTGGGTGAACCTTGCACAAGTTCTATTGCTACTTTTTGTTGCTCCTTTAGCACCACCCGGGGGGAACGTGCGGCCTCGTTTAGTAAGTTTGAATCGCTCGCCATCGGTAGGTTCAGCCACATATTTTAGAGCCGAGGTGGTCGCGCACCGTAAGGTTTCAGAGGAACTTCCTCCCGTACACTCAGGTTGTGGAATGATATCCGTGCTAAGGTTTGTTCTTGAGACTACAGCATGGGGTTATCCAAAGAGGCCGTTTGAAAATATTTAATGGGCCAGCAATGCGCGAGTGATACCTCTGGTATTTCAAACGTCCATAGGCTACGACAATAGTTCAACCATCCATCGGGTGGGGCGTATGTTCGTTTGACAACTAAGTGATGAAAAAAATACTTTGGCGGTATATAAGTTATCAACACACACGTTGATCAATAATCTTATTTCATTTATACCTGTGTGGTTGCGCCTATGAATTCAAAATTACCACTAATAATTTAAAGAAGGTCAAACGATTACCGCAAAGGCCTTTATTGAAACGGAATATGAATAGTAAACTGAAGATTACAGGTCTTCAGCGAGGACGCGCTGGGTATCATTACCGATTGAATAATGTATGACATGATTCATATTTGAGGGTTCTTGCAAAGTCCTGTTATAGTTTGTTTTTAAGGTGATTGTATGAAGAATATGTTTATTTTTCTACAGTCTTTTGTTAACTATTTTTACCCAACAAGGCAGTGATACAAGACAAATGGAGAAGACGTGATCTCTAGATCGTTCTACCACAATATGGTCGTACCTTATTTCTTAAACATTTGGAGGAACAATTTTACACCTATGGCAGAAAAATTGTGGTTGGCAGAATTTAAATAGGTTTATTCGACTTTTAAATCAGTCACTTGGTTTTAATTGCTTTTTCGTCAGTAAAATGATAGTTGATGATCAATGAATGTTGAACTTTTTAGATTTTCAGAACTCTTAAGAATTATTCTTATGGTGCAGTTTTAAAGGAAATATGCATGAAACCGAATGATTTTTGAATTGATACTAAGCAGTCCTCGTTTTATTGGAAACGTTACCACGTCACTATATCATTATTAAAATCTCATACACAAAGAGTCATTTGTTCAATTAAATCCTAATAACCTACAGCATCCGGAAATTACCAGAAATTACCAGAAATTACTGTCAATTGTATTATGATGGATTTACATTTGTGTACGCATTATTTTTAGATATCAGTTGTCCAAGTAAATTTAATACTATATCTTATAATATTCATATTGCAGGCAACTTGGTAGTCCGCTCTTTCCATCAGTTTTCATATAGACTGATAATATCTACAAAGACTGGGCGAGCAATATTATAGACGAAGTAGAATTATTACGTTATAATTATGATAACGATTAGTAATAAGTATTTCTATAGATATAAGCCGTAAATTTATTAAAAATTTTCAATTCTGATCTCAATGAAATGGTGGCGCCGTCGGCTAATTAACTTCTTCCATATATTTTTAAACAACTTTATTTGTTTGTAAAACCTCTTCTAAATTCAGTTTTCCACTTTAGAGATTCATCGCCTCAAGGAATATAAGCCACAATTTTAAAATCACAGACAGATAAAAACTCCAGCCTTCAAACACAATGATTCCCCATTTTCCAATATCCAAGCCTACAAACGCCCTTAGACGTATACGAGGCTATAAATACATAAGTAGGTGTCTCAGGCAATGTCGTTAGAAATCCATTTGTCCAGAAGTAGGATGATCATTGTTAGTCGTGCACATACGTCAACTCAGAGCATTGAGACCTAGGTACTCAATCATAGGTTTTTTGAAAAGTTGCACAGTACAGAGGAGGATTTTTGTACGATGTGAGTATTCACGACATTTGTCAGTTACATTACATATACAATATAATAGTATTAGGTTCTGGCTCAGCTCTGCTTTCAGCGCTGGTCATGGGTTCGATTCCCGAGGACAAACATGAATATGCAATCTGGTTCTCATTGTAAACCATGTTTATATTCACACTCATTCATTTCAACCATAGGATTAATTACGAACATTTGAACAAAATTTACATAATATTAAAAGAACTTTCAAAATAGGTAGGTAGATGTGGGTGCCGGTGAAATTACAGGTACAATAGACGTAATATCCCCGTCTCGGGTGACAGGCGCAACGGGGTGCGACTTGGGTCTTCTCATACTTCGGTCAGGGAGGACCTAGGTTGCATTGTTGTTATGGGCGGAGGTAACTTCTTAACATCAGGTGAGCCTCGACGTCGTCCTGTCACTTCTGTTACATAAAAAAAACATAACTATGAAAAACAAGTATTAAATGAAAAACAAGTATCATATTATATCTCCTTTACAGCAACATGCCTCGCCGGTTTGTAAACGACTCGGTACATTGGTACATGGGTGAGCTGACGTCACGCATAGTAGCCGATTCTGGGATCCCAACAGACAGGTACCATCTCGGCAAGATCATGATGCAGTGTATGAAGGATGATCCTGATTTAGTACTGCAGGTATGTACTTACGGCAAATCTTTGGGTCAAATATGTTAAACAGCTCTAGATAACAATTTTTGATTATAATTAATATTAGCATTTTTTTCTGACATATTTTGCATCTTTTATTTTTTTTACATAATACATTTGTTATGCGATGAATCATGCAATAATAAAGATTTACATAATAAATGTATATCTAATTCTGCCTTCAAAAGCAGAATGCATGACACTATATAAATATATTTTAACATCTACTTACATGTATTCAAGCGATAAATATACTTTGACTTTGAGAAAAACATAAAACCCGATTGCGTGAATCATCCCAATTTACATTTAAACGCTTTTTATTTATGAATATTTAAACAAGAGACCATTTAAAAATCTCTCAAACGCTATATTTACATCTCCTATTTTTCACGATCTAATTGGAGCCACTTGGTACAAAATCAAAAACATAGAAACAAAAAAATTAGATCCTTCTTTGAAGTCCGTTTTCGGAAATGGCTGAGTTATCCTGAGTTTTGGAAGGCGAGTGTCACTAAGCATATGCTGTACAAATGGTGGTAGATTTTGGCAAAGCTTGCATAGTTACTTACCTCCGCGCGATTAGTACTTGTTAAAACGTACTACTAGTCAACAAGCCACGATTGATGCCTCCAGGTGGACTCCAGGTTTAAAAAATGACAGAGGTAGTTATATACTTGCTTCTTCTTCTAGATGATATGTTTTTTTACAGACAGATGGAGCAACCGACCAATCGGAGACCAACGAGTCTGTTTTAGCCCGAACGGTGCGATGTGCAACCAGTTTCCGAAACATGGGACTGTCACATGGAGATGTTGTGATTCTGATGGCACCAAATCACATAGATTTAGCTATTCCCTTCTATGCTAGTCTGTTTTGTGGAATTGCTGTCGGCGCTGTTGACAGGACACTTGGATTGAGTATGATCTTAATGATATACCTATTTACACGCTAAACCAAGTATACAAATTGAACATACAATAGTGGTATTAAAGGTTCTTAACTCTTAAAATGTGTGTTTTAGGGGGTTCAGTTGGTCGCATCTGTAGATGTGTACCTTTTGATTCCCTACACGTACCTGGTGGTAAAGAAGCAACCAAAAGTAGCAGTTGAATTTGTGCCAATTTCGTTCAGAGAGTTACTGCCACCACACCTGGAATCTGCCGCCAAGCCGTGCTCGCATTACTGTGTTCCGGTGGATGAATGTGGGTGCCGGTGAAATTACATGTGCATAAGTCGTATTATTCCCGCCTCGGGGACGCAGATGAATGCAACTCAGTGTAAGATCCAAATCTTATGCTGAGTCGCATTACTGTTGTCATGGGCGGGGATCGCCACTTACCACCAGGTAGGCCATCAGCTCGTTCCGTAATTTACTCAGAAAAAAACCAATAACATGTGAGCATTCCTGATAAAAGTTCAGACAACATATTTTTGTCATATTTTTGTTCGAAGTGTATTAAACGAAACAAGCATCTTTTAAATTTTATTTTATTGTTTTTTGTTTTTCGATTAATATAAGATCGACGGTCGAACAAATGAGAAAAAAATTCTTTCTAGTTCGAAGATCAAACAATGAATCGAACTAGTGAGAACATACTAACTTTGACACCAGTTCTGACACTATCAGACCCAATGATGATCTGAATTTTGTTTACAGCTGAGCTACAATCCACTTTTTCCGTGGCCCGTCCCAAAGTAATCTTCTGTCAGAGTGAAAAAGCATCTGACATTCAAATTGCTCTGAACGAATTGGATATGAATACGCAAATTGTCATATTTGATAATGGAGACTATTTGCTTAACTTCAACGATTTCTTGGATCAGCATGGAGACGATATAGCAATTGAAGATTTCAAGTAAGAATTAATTCCTATTAATAGGAAAACCTAAGTAAATGGGGTATGATTGACCCCACTAACACGGAATGCGAATGCGGCACTCCTTTGCAGACAATGCTGCACTTGCTGGAATGCCGATCCTGCCCAAATTCCTGCACTATGGGTGACTTAATGCGAGCTACCAGAGGGGCAACTGACGTAGCGAATTTTTGGGCAAATGCTATATAAATGTTTATTTTATCGACACGAAAGAAGAAGAAGAATAGGAAAACAATAAAAGTTATCTATTAGAGACCTTATTTTTATCAAAAACTGATATCATATCGATAATAATGGGTAATTATTTATGTAACACACGTAATGTTTTTGGCTAGATAAAGTAAATAAGCTTAAGATAATCATGAATGACTCGGAAGCAAGAATTAATTGGTTTGAAATGCATATTAACTCTTCATATGAGAAGCCGGTTCAGCATGGTTAAAATTTTAACCGTCGTTAGATTATTCAAAGAATTACTAAAATATTGTTTGGGTACCTAGCTATTATTACGCGACAAACGAGTACTGTCGGTTGGTCATATCAGGTTGAAATAAATGAAATGCATACAAAAAGATTATACTGTGACATTATACTGTGCGATTTTCAATACTCACAGGTGCACAGATTTCGATCCTGAAGACACGATTGCATTTCTGATCTCTACCAGTGGCACAACCGGTATACCGAAGGCTGCAGCTGTCACGCATAAGAACATGGTCTTGACGTCTCCTTACTTGTGGTAAGTATCTCTTACACAGTTTCAAACCCATACTTCTGCAGGGTAAGTATTTATGACACACAAACTCTTATAATTTCTACAGCCTCTGTTGCATTTGGTATGGATATTAGACGTAATTAAACTCAAAACAAAATTACCCGGCTTCTTGTAAACATAAAAAACTAACTAAGTAAGCTGGAACCATTGCGAAGACTTCGTTGTTGCTGCAAAACATGGAATAAACAAAGCATGCTACTTGTTCTAGATTTCTTCACAGATTTTTTAGATTCCTTCAGTTGCATCTGATATGTCACTGACTTGCAAGCGATTTAGCTGATGATGGTGCAACTCGTGAAATGGCATCATTAGATGTATTATATGCAAATTCGCTCCCATCCGAGCTGTTCGGTTGTTATGCGAAGCGATGCCCCATAAAGCAACACAGCCAATTGCTAATAATTACAGTCTATTTCTAGGTCTAGGTTTCAAAAGTTTCCCGGCCCTACCCGCTTGGCGATATGCTGTGCACCGCTGCAGTGGCTAACAGCTCTACTCTTGTACGTCAGCTCCGTGATAATGAGACACCCACGGCTCATCTCCTCGGCCAATCTCACTCGGGAATCCACCTACGATTTGATTAACAAATATAAGGTAAGAAAAATGGTCAAAGAGGATGCAGGAGAACCTAATTTGTTTGGTTTATTGATGCTTTTGACTATGTTACTTTTAAGCCTACATAGTCAAAAGCATAAAGGAAATTATTAGTTTTCTTGTAACATTTAACTTAAACTGACCATAACAATAGCTATAGTTAAGAAATACTAGGTCCTCTCTCCTATCGAAGTAAATCGATTTCAATTACCAATAACTTGTATGGCTAAAGATAAGAAATATTATTCATTTTAGCCATCATTCGCCGTCCTAAGCCCAACAATGATGACGACACTCTTAAAACCAGGAGACCGTGACCTATGTGACTTCACATGCTTCGATGTCATCATGCTGGGAGGCAGTGCTGTTCCTGAAGACTTAGTGGATGAATTGAAGGTCAGATCGCCAACACATCTCGGATAAGTATGATACAAGTCGATTTAAACTTGAGCGCTTTGAGTTACCATGAGCTTACCTAAGGAAAGAATCTTAGTATTTTGTGTTCAGCATTTTTAGGGTTCAGTAACTCAAAATAAAAAAAACGGAATCCTTATTTCTATAAGGGTTGCGTTTGTCACTTCGTTGTCCGTCTGCCTGTCTGTCAAGATCTTTTTTCTCAGGAACGCGTGGACGTATCAAGTTATAATTAATATGAAAGACTTATCTGCAATCTCTAGAAGCAGTAAAACAATGAAACTTCTAAGTCGACGCAATAAAAAGATACGGCTCTGTTTATGCTGCATATTTTACAGTTTTGCTATCTCGTTCGCTAATGCAGTTTTACAATATCGTGATTTGGTATATCTTAGAGTTTGTATGCTTAAATCTTTAAAACTACGCAACGGATTTTGATGCGGTTTTTTTTAATAGGTAGAGTGATTCAAGAGGAAAGATTATACACTAGCAAGTCACCCCGGCTTCGCACGGGTAGTTTCTGATACGACACTGATGCTTTACTAACCGTGCGAAGCCGGGCGGGTCGCTAGTAGTCAATAAACCCTGTTCGGGTGCCACAAAATGGTTCAAAATATGGTTCGAAGGACCAACTATGGTTTGTAAAGTGGCAGGTGCCAGCTTTGGAACCTATAGGTTTTATTAAGATAAAATTATATCATTGACACGATATTCTATGATGAAGTTGCAAGTGATACCCTAGGTGGGTAAGGGAGGGGTGCTCGGTCAGGTCACCTCCACGTAGTTCAGTTGCTGCCTGATTGGCAGTAATTGGACGGGTGCACCCTGGGCAACGTCGTCCATGACACTCCGAACGGGATGTTATGGACGACGGCTGAGACCTGACGCGGTGGGCTTCTCCTTTCCTCTGAACATAGCAGAGGGTTCAGGATGAAGCGTGGCTGAGCTCAGTCGAGCGGCCTGTGATGGAGGCAAGCACAAATGTCTGTTTCAGGATGCTGAGGCGAGATGAGGCTTCTATGTCTTACGGAGGCATCATCTCTTCTCAGCACCTCAGCAGAGTGAGATAGGCTTATACAAGCTGCCAGAGGGAGAAGAGGCTTGTTCAGATACAAGCCAGTGGCTTATAGGGTGCCGGGGTGGGATAAGGCTTCCACCTATGTGGATTCATCATCTCACCGTGGCGCCCCCCTAATCCTACGGTCCTGGTGCCCGCCTAGGGGATGAGTGGTCGGAGGGAGTCCGGCCCCAAGGGCACCACCGGGGACCTCACCCCCTTTATAAAAGGAAAATCAACTCATGAATATGGCGAATTGTAATAATATGTACCCAGGTGGGTCCCGGCCTGAAAAGGACGGGGAATCCCACCGTGCTTCGGCACGCAGCTCCCATTCGTATTCTGGGGGGAGCAACAATCGCTTCAATGGTTTGGAAGTAGAAGGAGAGGAGGAAAGAGGAGGGAATGAAGTTATAGGTGGTATGAGAAGATCCCCTCGTCTTTTGGAACGCGGGAATACTGCATGCACAGGGAACTTAAGTAGTGAAGGATTGATCTGTACACATCAGTCAGACTCAGACGCTAGTGTGCAGTCAATGTTATCCACAAAATCGGCGGATGATACAGGCCGACTATGGGAAAAGAAAGAAGGAAAAAGGAGGCGTAAAAATACCTCATTGCCCTCTAGTGATGAGGATAGGGGGAGTCCAAAAATTCCTAAGACGCGGTCACCTGTTTTTACTACCGAAAGAACAAGAAGAAAAGAGTTTCTTCTTCAAAAACAGGCTGATAGCGAGAAATATATAGAAGAGCTGGCAAGCACGGCAAGAGCAAGTAGAACTGCGCTAGGGATCGAACTAAGCCGTATCGGCGAGATTGATTCCCGTACGGCCAATGCACTTAATCAAAGGATCCAAGATGATGTCGACATTATCTGTAATGTGGCGACCAAATCAGGGCACCTCAAAGGCACTTACGTACGCGATTTAAAAGATGCAGGGGCATCCATCAAGAGCGCTGTAGAAGTACTCTATAAACGGACGTCTTCTGAAGAAACTGCCAAATTACAAGCAGATAACGCCCGCCTCCAGGCAGAAATTGTAGAGCTTCGTAAAGAAATGGCGGACCTCAGAAAAGAGGTGGTAAATTCTTCTTCAAAAGTCTCTCAGCAAGACTTTTCTCATACATCGGAGGTACTGAGGGCAGAAACTTCGCAGAGAGAGGTCATGGAGGAGTTAACGCGCACAATATTGCTGCAAGTTGGCAATATGGTGAGTGCAAGACTTGAAGGGTTGGAGGAACGCCTCCTTCCAGAAAAACGTCTCCGCCCTCCGCTTGCGGCCGACCGAAAAAATGCTGCTGCAGCAGCCGGTCGTACTTTGCCTCAGGCAACGGTGGACTCAGTAAGGACAGCGGTCTCTAATGAAATCCAGAGACCTAACTTATCTGTGACTAAGGCAACTGGCCCCAAGAAGAAAAGGCAGAGCAGGAAGCAAGCAAGCAATGAAGCATTGTCAGGTTTGATACATGAGTCGACCGCTTGTCGCGAAAGGTCCCCAGCGGCAAATGTCCTGGGTTCACAAATAGGCTGGTCAACAATAGTAAGGCGAGGCAATAAGGGAAGAGGTCCCAAGGCTGATAAGCCAGAAAAGTCGATTCCTGCAAGTAACGTAAAGCTGCGCACACCTCGGTCTGCAGCTGTCGTAATAACCTTGCAGCCTGGAGCTGAGGAGAAGGGATTCACATATCGCGGGCTCTTATCTGAAGCAAGAAGGAAGATTGATCTCGCTAGCAGTGGATTTACGGGTCTTAGGTTCCGAAAGGCAGCTACTGGAGGTAGAATCCTAGAAATTCCAGGTATAGATAGCGGTGACAAGGCAGATTTGCTAGCAAATAAGCTCCGAGAGATCATAGATACGGAAGTGGCCAAAGTATCCAGGCCCGTTAAGTGCGCTGAACTGAGGATTACTGGTCTAGATGACTCAGTAACATCAGAGGAAGTAACCAAGGCGGTTGCAGAGAAAGGGGGCTGTCGATTAGACACCATAAAGGTGGGAGAGTTGCGACGTGACTTCCAGGGCACCAACTCTGTGTGGATACGCTGTCCAGTGGCCTCCGCCAAAAAACTACAAGAAGGTGGCCGCCTGTTGGTCGGTTGGGTTGCAGCTCGAGTTAATATGCTACCAATTAGACCAATGAGATGCTACCGTTGCCTCCAAAAAGGTCATGTACGAGCACAGTGCACCGCGGAAATTGACCGCAGTGGTGAGTGTTACCGCTGTGGTTGCAACGGGCACAAGGCCTCTGAATGCTGTGCAGATGCACCAAAGTGCTCTCTATGTGCAGCTGCAAATAGACCAGCAGATCACCGGTTGGGCAGCAAGTCTTGTTCCCCACCAAATCCCAAAAGAGGAATTAATACGGCGTCAGCAGTTGCCAAGCCTTCGGCAGCAACAAATCGTTCCTCATTTCAACTGGGGACTGAGGAGGCGATGGTCATAGCTAGTTAGTTATGGCTCATCGCTTTCTCCAGGCGAACATCAACCACTCCGCCAGTGCGCAGGATTTACTCCTGCAAAGCATGGCGGAGTGGTTGATAGAAATAGCAGTAGTTGCAGAGCCATATTTCGTCCCTCCCTGGGATAACTGGGTAGGTGACGTTGATGGGTCAGTAGCTATAATTTCTGTGAGTTCTGCCGGAGCACCTCCACTTAATATAATAGCTAGGGGAAGAGGGTATGTGGCAGTTCAGTGGAGGGAAATAATTCTTATAGGGGTATACTTTTCACCCAACAAAACTCTTGCTGAGTTTGAGTCATTTATAGACGGGTTAGGTGCTCTTATTAGGCAAAATCTTCATCGTCCGGCATTTGTAGCGGGGGACTTCAATGCCAAATCAACGGCTTGGGGTTCCCCAGCGACTGATTCTCGCGGTGAAACTCTTGAAGAATGGGCCTTAATGACCGGTCTATTGATCCTGAATCGTGGGACTATCAATACTTGCGTGCGGCATAACGGCGGGTCAATTGTAGACCTCTCATTTGCTTCACCTATTGTTGCACACCGTGTGCTTGGATGGAAAGTGATGGAGGATGTGGAGACACTATCGGATCATTTGTACATTCGATTCGATGTCACCACGTCCTCTAGCACCCGAGGTTTACATCAACAGATGAGGTCTGTTCCGTCATTCCCAAGATGGGTCTTAAAATCCCTAGATAGAGAAACGCTGATTGAGGCTTCAATTGTCCAGGCCTGGCAGAACCCTTTATCTGAGGATCCAGTAGAGGTAGAGGAGGAAGCACAATGGTTCCGGGAAGCCATGTCCGTAATATGTGACGCTGGTATGACCCGGGCAAAGAAGTGCTCTCCCAGACGCCAGGTTTACTGGTGGTCTCAGGAAATTGCTTCGCTCCGCGTAAGTTGTGTGGCAGCGAGACGCGAGTACACCAGATACCGCAGACGTCGACGTCGAGATGAAGAGTTGGAAGGACAATTGTATGAAACTTATAGAGAGCAAGTCAAGGCGCTACAGTTATCTATTATCAATTCGAAATCAGAAGCACGAGCTGAGCTGCTGGATACGCTCAATGAGGATCCCTGGGGGCGACCATATAAGGTAGTGAGAGGTAAAATTCGGCCCTGGGCACCCCCACTTACGGAAAGTCTACCGCCTAGGCTAGTTGAGGATGTTGTTGCCAACTTGTTTCCTACGACAGAGGATCATACGCCTCCAGAAATGTCTCCAACCCTGGAATCGGAACAAGACACATCCCTTGACGTACCAAAGGTGTCCGAAGGAGAGTTAGGTGCAGCAATGTTAAAACTTCGGGCCAATAACAAAGCTCCTGGCCCTGATGGTATTCCAGGCCGAGCCTGGGTCTTTGCGCTAAAAGAGCTGGGAGAGCGGTTCCGGAAGCTGCTTGATACTTGTTTTGAGTTAGGACGGTTTCCTTCGATCTGGAAGACCGGGAGACTAGTGCTTCTACAGAAAGATGGGCGCCCAGCAGATTCACTGTCGGCATATCGTCCTATAGTGATGCTAGATGAGGCGGACAAACTGTTCGAGCGTATTATAGCAGCTCGCCTCATTGAACATCTAGGTAATGTTGGTCCTGATTTATCAGACTTTCAGTACGGTTTCCGGGTTGGCCGCTCCACAATTGATGCCATCAAGCGCGTTAAGACACTTTCGGACCAGACGATAGCACAGGGTGGAGTATTAGTGGCGGTGTCATTAGATATTGCAAATGCATTCAACACTCTACCTTGGGCCTGTATAAGGGAGGCACTCAGATATCATAGGGTGCCAATCTACCTCAGTAGAATTGTTGGATCCTATCTATCAGAAAGGTACATCGTATACCCAGGTCGAGATGGAATACTTCACCAGAGGACAATGTCGTGCGGTGTTCCACAAGGTTCGGTCCTTGGACCACTCTTGTGGAACATTGGATATGACTGGGCGCTCAGAGGTAATCTTCCCCCAGGTGCTACAGTGACTTGTTACGCGGATGACACTCTGGTGACCACCCGTGGTACAACGTTTGAAGAGGCTATCGGTACAACAGCCTCTGCAGTCTCCGTCGTTGTAGGCAGGATTGAGATGCTTGGTCTCCGAGTAGCGTTAAGCAAGACAGAGGCTATCTGTTTTCATGGACCACGCCGTGCACCACCGCCGGGATCCCACATCACAATTGGAGAGACAAGAGTTGAGGTTGGCTCTTGTATGAGATATCTTGGGCTTTACATCGACAGCAGGTGGAATTTCCGCGAGCATTTCACACGAATGGCACCTCGACTTATGGGAGCAGCTTCCGCGTTAAAACGGTTGCTTCCAAATATAGGGGGACCAAAAGCGGAAAGCCGTCGCCTCTATTTGGGTGTCGTTAAATCAATGGCTCTATACGGTTCACCTGTATGGGCAGACAGTTTGACAGAGCGGAATATAGCTATTCTTAGAAAACCTCAGAGGGTAATGGCTGTAGGCGTTGTTCGTGGATATCGTACTATCTCATATGAGGCGGGTTGTTTACTCGCTGGATCTCCTCCGTGGGACCTAGAGGCGGACGTGCAAGCAGCCATGTACGAGTGGCGCACAGAACTTAAACGTAGAGGAGAACACCCACCTCTACGTGAGATTGAAATGTGGAAAATCCAAGCTCAACAGACGGTAATTGATAGATGGAAAGAGAGGCTCCAAATACCAAGAGCTGGCTCCAGAACAATAGAGGCCATCCGGCCAGTTCTTGAAGACTGGATCGGAAGACTGCACGGATCACTGACTTACCGGCTGGTACAGGTGCTTTCAGGGCATGGTTGCTTTGGGAAGTACCTGTGCCAAGTAGCTGGTAGAGAACCGAACACAAGGTGTCATCACTGTGATTGTGATGAGGACACGGCGCAACACACATTGCAAGAATGTCCAGCGTGGGTCAGTGAGCGCCATGTACTCACCACTGAATTAGGGAACGATCTCTCGCTTCCAGCCTTGGTCAGGAAAATGCTGGAATCCGAAGGATCATGGATGGCTGTATTATCTTTCTGCGAGAACATCCTAATGCAGAAAGAAGTTGCGGAGAGGGAGCGCGAAATAACTACTGACCTCCCAATCCGCAGCAGGAGAACTGGGCGTCGGAGGAGAATCTTCCACGCTCTCCTTCGACCCCCATAACAGAGGCATAGACGGCGGTCACGGGGGTGAACGTCGTCACAATAATATGACCTCGAGATGGCGCGCGCGGTGTTCCCGCGTGCATCTCAAAAGAGAAGGGTTGCAGTAAACTCCAGCTTCAACCCGTTTTAGAGTTTTTGGGACTTATGGTCAACGCTGCCGGGGCAACGGAAGAGTTCGAAAGCGTTCCCGCGGTCTCCGGCAATTAAAGCGTCGTGAAGGAACACTGTTGGGTTTTTAGCCGGTAGGAGTCCGGCATAACTCTCTCGTTGCCCCCGCAACGAGAGAGTATCCATGAGGATTTCCCAACATAAAAAAAAAAAAAAAAAAAAAAAAGGTGGGTAAGGGACGGTTAACTTACCTGCCAACGTCTGCGATCCTCGGCTCGGCGATCCATCGATCGATACCTTAGTCTGTCTAAGCATTTAAATAGGTACAGAGTTCATAATGATGTAAAATCATAATCGAGTTAAAACCTTCTGTGTTATTATAGAATGTTTCGCCAAACACAGAAGTGCTTAACGTGTATGGCATGAGTGAGCTGACCAACATCTGCTTCCACGGGGATCGAGCTCCACCAGGATCCTGCGGCAAGCCGATGGGATGCTTCCAATATCGGGTAAATTACTGGTCTAGCTTCCGTTTGCTTCTCGGAAGGCCCTGTTCCTCATTCCGGAAGTTTGGTGTATTTTTTTTTTTATTCGTCCCTCAACAAGATTGATTTTTTAAAAATAACTAAGTATCTATTGGGAGGAGCTCAGATATTGAGAAATTGTTTTAGTAGTCAAAAGATGCCTGATGTGTTTCGCAGCAATGCACTTCTTGGAGGCAGTGGTGGATTACCAGGTGTAATGGTAGTACTTCTCCGGCGAACTTGGCACAAATTCTACTGTTACTTTCCACTAGGCGCCTGAAAGTCTTTTTAAGCAGACATTATAAGAGCCAGATAACTATTCTACAGAACTAGTACCATTTTTTTTTCCTTTTTTTTTACTCGCTTCGCCCCGCTTTGTTGCTCGCGGTTGGCCATCCTACGGAAATACATAATTTTTTAGGGTAAATTAAGCAACCTATGTGCTATTACAAATTATCCCTGTGCTAAATTTCATCCTGATTCTGTTATACCGTGATTGAGTAATAAGAATCCATCCAGGCATACAAACTTTCGCATTTATACTAGGTACCTAGTAGTAAAATTTTATCATGATTGTTCCCAACTTCCAGTTGATAGATTGTGAAACATTGGAAGATATTGAAGAACCCAACATCCCAGGAGAATTGTGGTTGAAGGGGCCGGGAATATTTAAGGTAACTCAATGGAGTTTTTAACACTGTTTCCTGTTCTGCTATCCTGGTACCCGCGATGGTTCAGATCTTACACGCCATTACACTGGTTTGAATACAAAACAAACGACAAATGAGCTTTAAATCCATATTGGACAAATAACCAATCTGGTTCATATTGCCTTTAGAGATTAGACCATTATTAGAGTAGATGATTATTCAATCTTGCCGACCAACCAGCGTTCGTTTATTAAAAACTAGAATGACAGTAAGATTGTTAAAATTAAACGCCTACATATCTTCCGCTGCAAAGGGCATTGGGTCGGTTTTACAGTTCTTAAATATCAGGTAGGTAATCGGCCATATTAAGTAATATTCATTATTTAAAATTAAATGAACCCTGTTTTCTCCAGGAATACTATAATAACCCTGAAGCCACTGAAGAGACGTTTGCCGAAGACCGCTGGTTCAAAACTGGAGACATGTTCTACAGAGATGACGAATACAACTATTATTTTGTAGACAGGATCAAACTGCTGCTCAAATATAAGAGTTACCAGGTAAGATTAGTTGAAAACAAATGGCCCCAGCACTATATAATCGTCCACCTGACTCTATGACCTCAACGGAAAACAACAATATTTGAATCCCGTCCGAAATGCTCATTGAGAAAGCTTTCTGTTAAATAGAAAAAAAAATATAGGTTAGGCGGAAGGCTGTAAGATCGTCCCTAATTAAGACACATAAAAAAAGTGCTTTTCACGACGGGTTCCAATCCGATAGTAGTTCATTCTTGATTATATGCCTTCAATGTATTTGTTAAATGACAGATTTCACCAGTGGAGCTGGAAAATGTGATTCGTCAGCATCCTGGAGTGCTAGACGTAGCCGTGACTGGGATCCCAGACGCCGAGTGCGGAGACCTGCCGGTGGCGTGCGTGGTGCCGCGGCCAGGACTCGAACCCACTGCCCAGGAGATCAAGGACCTGGTTAAAGGTGCGCAGTAATAGTACAAGGAATACAAAACAAACAAAAACTGTTTAGTGCAACACATTATAAAAATGACAAAATGAAATACACAAAATGTTGTGTACACTAGACACAACATTTTGTGAATTAATTAATTTTACCTATAGCGGGTTATGTTATGCGACTTATGTCTTCTCTTACTTAGGTGGGGGAGTCGCATTTCGGTTGTCTATGGGTGCCGGTGACCACTTAACATCGGATGGGCCGTTAGATTCATATTTAATTTTATAAGAATACTAGCTGACCCGGCCACGCGTTGCTGTGGCTAACGTTTTTGTAATTGTGACTGTCAAATAATAGACAATAAAATAAATAATTTGCAATAAAATAATATTGCGATCATAAATTGAGATGTGAGCTATCCTATCTTTCAAGTAGTTTAGTAGTCAATCGCGGACAAAAATCGGGACACGTAATTTATATATTGTATATTAAGATAATCTGAATATAAAAAATATACATATTCTTCTTTCCAGAACATTGATTGAGATTGTTTTTTTTTTTAATATATTTACCATTTATTAATATAATATAATTTACAATTTATTTTTCAGAAACACTGTCAGACGCGAAACAGCTCAGAGGAGGGGTGATCATGGTCTCAGCTATTCCCGTGACAGCGTCCACCAAAGTGCACAGACGAAGATTGAAGGAAATGGCCCTTACTATGGACAAGGAATAGATCTGCCATATCTGCACATAAAAAGTAATAAGGAAACGCACCTACTCTCTTTGTCATTAATACAAATAAATTAATTGAAGCAGACGCTTTGTTGTCAAAACTCAAAAGTCAAAAATCTTTCTGCTTAATGCTTTTAACAAAAACATTTAACAAAAACATGTTTATTTTAAATTATCTGTAGATATATGTCTGTTTATTCTGACTAATCTACAAAACGGCTTGACAGATTCTGACGCAACTGTCACTGTATTAAGGCTTAACATACGCTATTTATATTAAAAAAAAAAAATTAGGTTTCTCCATTTCTACCATTTATAAAAAGAAAAATCCGAATCCGTGTACAACGGACATAGAAACATTTATTTCGCATTGAAACGAAAAACATTAAACAGATAAAAATGCAAATTAAATGTTGTGTACCACGATTTTTAGTTTTCATTCACATACAAGGTAATAAGTAGATACGTACCTATGTCAGGCAAAGAATCTGAACATACACGACGGCTCCGTGGCTTAGTTGGTAGTAGCCCTGCCTTCGAAGCGAGGGGTCCCGGGTTCGATTCCCCGCCGGGGCACACTTTGTGTGGTGAGCATGAAGTTTGTTCTCGGGTCTTGGGTGTTTGTCTTGTTTTTCTGTGTTTGTCCATGCCATCTGTGACACAGGGAATCCTAGTGCAGAAGTATGAGTGTTTTAACGTTGTTGTTATATATTAATTATTGAAAATACCTTCCTTCCTTACCTTCCTCATACTTCGGTAAAATAAGACAGAATCGTATAATTGTTGTTTATGGCGAAAGGTTATCAGGTGGTAAAGCACGTCTCTTTATACTACAGATTTAACGACTATGACTAGCCGACTAGCTGATGAGTCGGTTGTAAAGAGGCCGACTATTCGGCCAAACTGGCACGGTTTCGGGGGTATTCGGCAATTTCCGTGACGCTACGTTTACAGCTGATCTACGCAAGTCGCAACCGCCGCCTGCGAGCGTGTCGGAACATATCTTGTTTACTTCGCATTGTTTCTTGACTTTTACTTTTGTAGTGGTAAGAGCGGTGTTCTTGTTCAAAATAAAAAATGTTATAGAGCAGATATGCAAGGATTGGCCAGGAGCTCACTATATATTTGTTCTTGATAACAGTACCTACGCAAGGTAGCCCGTAAGCATTTTCGCGTCACGTTCTCAGAAGTCTGGTACGAACCGCCTCCTCGTCATGAAGCGGGGAATCTCGCTTGCCAGGACGACCTTATAGCCCCCTGATCCCTGCCACAGAGCGAGAAGGGCTTCCACCAGGGAGGTGAGCCATGCGAGCGATTAATAGTCATATGTCTCGGTCCTCAGCCCGTCTCGTTCCGCGCGGAGTAAGTGCGTGAAGCCGGAGCATCAGGGTTAAAAAAAACATTGTTTTTTTTATTTTTGTCTGTTCTGGATAATCCGAAACGGCAGGACCGACTGGATTTTAAGTGGCACTGGCAGATAGCTGATACTTTACTTATACTTTCATTTTGGAAATATATAATAAAAAAAAAAGAGTTTCGCGCAAAATAAAACTTTTTAACACGCGAACCATGTCGCGGAATACAGCTTGTATACATGCTTGCTATAAAGATAGCTACGTTCTATAAATCGGCTATTTGTAGTTAAATATCTTTTAATTTTCTTTTACATTTTAGACTTCTATTCATTATTTCTTCGATCGTCAGGTAAGTAAGTACCTATTTAATATTTGTAAAACAGTTTCCCCTAAATTTTTTACCACTTTTTTTTATTTATCCACTCTATCCAACCAGTGTTAATCGGATAACCCAAAATCCTAAATGTTATGTGTATAATATTGAAATCCTGCTTTGCTTCATATTTTTAATTTTTACTTAAAATAATTTAATGAAATGGTTTCATTTACAAATAGTACATCTTTCTTATCAGTATTCTTCTTCGGATAGCATGTTCCAAGCACTTGCTATCCGATTGAGTTGAAAGGCATATGTAGATAGTTGTTTAACTTCAGTGATAGTGACATAATGTTGGGGCTCAAAAGATGGAGGATAACGATATGAAATCCTATAATAACTTTATAGTTATATAGTATTATAAATATTATATATTAAATGTGAAAAAAGTTATAATAATATAAATCATTTATTCCATATTATTCATTTTGTATTCGTACATTTTTCACTAACTTAAATCATATAAGATATGTCTAATACAATAGTATAATATCGGTTCCCTCACGATGTTTCCTACACTGTTTGAGAACGTGACACATACATTTTTCACTACAAAATAATACATTATTTATAAAATAAACAGTATAAAAACATTATAGTAAAAATATATAAAAATAATAATCATTATTATTATTATTAGGCAGGCCTAGGCCTTTGGATTTAAAATAGGCATCTGGAGCAAAGCCCTATTCTCAAAAGAATATAGGTAGTAATTTTCATGAAACATCTTCCAGTTCAAGGTATTGTAAGGCCATGTCAGATTATCGTCACTACAATGACACCATCCACTGGCACATGGCTGAGCTGACGTCACGTCTCGTATCAGAGTCTGGGATCCCGAGCGATCGGTTCCACCTCGGCAAGATTATACTGCAGAGCTTCAAAGATAATCCTAATAGGGTATTGCAGGTAATATAAAATTTATGACACTTTTTGTCGAAAAATTAAGAGATATGTTGGACTAAAATCTGTCAGACTTGTTATTAAAAGTTATAATAAATATGGTAAAAATAAGCTTTTCCGTATATATACATTTTTAAGGCTTAACAGTCTTTTTCCTAGATTGACGGAGGCACTGGCCAATCAGAAACTAACGCTGAAGCGCTGCGTAGAACTATCAAATGCGCCATCAGTATTAACAAGTTCGGCTTGAAGACTGGAGACAGCATAGTCCTGATGGCTCCCAACCATATCGACTTGGCAATTCCATTTTACGCTGCGCTGTGTCTTGGAGTAATGATCACAGCTATCGACATGACTTTGAAAATTGGTATATTTTTCTTTATCAGCATCACCTATATTTCAACATTAATGAAGCTTTAAGTATAATAATCTACTTCCTTCCTCAAGAACTTTTTGCTTCGGGAACTACTAAAAATATAGAGTAACATATTCAGCTTTTAATTTCATCGTCTATTTTCATTATCATCAGAACAATGGCCGAAATGCGAATCAAGCGTTACTCTTAATTAGTTAGTTTAGTTTTGGTTATTTACACAGTTAACAATACCATAATTACTATTTTATTGGAGTATCGAAGTCGTAACTCACCAACTGATTGCTGATACATATGTATTGTATGTATACCACCACGTTCACATTTAAAAACCTTGAGAAATAAATAAGTTATTCTAAATATAAAAGTTTTCAGCTGAACTTCAAGTTTTTTTTATACTTTCGAAACCGAAAATAATATTTTGTCAGAGCAACAAAGTTCAAGACGTCCAGGCAGCTCTCAGACGGTCATTTTTGGATGCTAAGATCGTTACTTTCAATAAAGACAACCACGAAATGAGCTTTGCAGAGTTTTTGAATTCGGTGGACGATGATGAAATAGAGAATTTTAGGTAAGTTTGCTGGTGCCTCCTAAGTCCTAATCGTTATTGTCCATGTAAACCATGCATATCGTGTGTTAAGCAATTGGTATGGTGTAAATTAGCCTTATATTTTATCATAATCAGGCCATTATTATTTCAGGCCAGCGGACTTTGATCCAGCTGAAACAATATCACATCTTATACCAACCAGTGGTACAACGGGCCCGGTAAAACTAGCTGCGGCGACCCATAAGAATTTTGCGATAAGCGCACCATACTTCTGGTAAGTCTCAATACTCAATACTCAAAACATTCATTGCTTCTCATAATGGTACAAGGTAATATTGTATGTTTACATTCTGAGTTTCACATTATGGACCCTTCTGTTTCTGGCATACTTTTACAATCTTTGCCAATGCACAATGCCTGTTGCGTATTTATGTGCTACGGCATCTTTTAGTTTAGTAGCTTCAGTTTTTTATAGTTTTCTTTAAACATAACAAAAGAAGGTTATCTTCATTGAATTCACAGGTCGAGGTACACAGAGTTCCCTCCCTTCCAAAGGTCATTGGTGCTCGCACCAGCAGGATGGACGTCTGCTATGAGAATCTTCATCTGGTCGCCAATCATCGGTTTCACACGGGTGCAGTCGTCTCTTCCTATTACTAGAAACCATGCCTATTATTTGATCAACACTTATAAGGTTCATACTCCATACTTCTTCCTTCGAGGGTGTAAAAGTGTGATGTCAGAGTTTTCAAACCACCCGAAGGCCGACTTACCCACTATTATAGCCTTCTTCACCTGCCCTGATCACATGAAGCAAAAAGGAAAACATCAATGGTAAAAAGGGCCCAGATTTTTTTTAGTGGACTGCAGTTGTTGTTGACCGCAGATGACCTTGATAAATTTATCCGGACTTTGAGAGTAGTCTTACTTGACAGTCTTAGTTGGACTTTGAGGCTCTTTAGTCAACTGGGCCGCTCAAACTTATCCCGCGGGATCAGTTGACCTAATGAATGTTTTGCATCGGGCAACTGATCCCATTATTACATTTGATGAGTTGTATAGACACGAAAAAAAGTGTTTGACTTCAGATTTACGAAAACAACAACGCAACCACAACCGCGCAAGTGTCGGATTGCGCGAATACTACTTGCACTCAGCCAATCACAGACATGAATCTTATCACAATAGGAAGGGTTGAACGCATCTTTCTATTTGTTTCTTATTAAATTTAGTTTGGGTCTAAGTCTTAACCTTCTTAAAAACAAAATTTTAATAATATAGGGGCACCACTTAGGTACTTACCTCGGCCTGGTCCGCAGCTACTGATCGGGACATACTGATCGGGATTTGCATGGGACAGTCATACTTTTTTTTTAATGGATATTACATTGTTGGCCCCAGTTGCCCTTAATCATTTTACCCGGGCTTTTGGTGAGAACAGATGGCTCTCATGGACACAGTTGCTATAAAGAAACCTTGTGACAGCGCTGCCAGGCGGCACCTGCTTTAACTACGTATCTGAGATGAATATAAAATCACCTTGACTAGAGATTTAGTTCAATCGATTTGCGATAGATGACGCGGTTAAACAGCCTCTTTTAAAGTGATGTATAAGCATGATTCTAATTTATCATTGCTTTCTATGATATTTTTTGAAGAAGACTAACGAAAACCCATTACAGGCATACAGACATTACAGGCAGAAAAAATTACAGGCACAATCATAATACAATACGTTATTGCCGTTGAATTATTAAAAAAATACTTGAAAACTTTTAACTGTAAGAACATTGAATGTTTGCGCTGTTTAACTTTTAGTCGTTGTTTCTTTCTAGCCTCAGTTCATGCAAGCGAGTTCTACTTTGATGACTACCCTGATGCAGCCGGAATATCGGGATAAGTGCGATTTCACAACTTTCCAAACATTAATGATAGGAGGCAGTGCAGTTCACCAGGACCTAATACTCAACGTCAAGGTGAGGTTATTCCATTGTCTTATAATCGAGAGATAAGATTAGTATAAACCGAGCCATGAACTCTCACAATATTTTAGAGTGCTAGGTGTGAAACTCGCAAAAATCATACTGATGTGCTGAAAATGTGTTTTTAGAAATCTACTCCGGAAACAGAAGTGGTAAATATATATGGAATCTCCGAGATTACTTCAATTGGATTTACACATGGCTTTTCATCACCGCCAATGTCATGCGGCAAGCAACTTGGGTGTCTCCAATACAAGGTAAACTTAGATGTCTCCAATACAAGACAAACTTGGACGGCTTGACTAGATAAACATGGATGTCTAAATAAAAGTTTAGATTAAGTCTCAAATACAACGTAAGATAAACAATCTTGAATACAAGTGAAACTAGGACGAATACATCATCAAAAAAAGAAAGTTAAGTCGGTTGATAAATGAAAGAGAAAAAACTATAATAATTATGTTGCAGTTGGTAGACATAGAGTCAGGTCGAGAAATAAACAAACCAAACGAAAAAGGAGAGTTATGGGTGAAAGGACCTGGTGTTGTCAAGGTGAGTAAATCCTCCACAGATGACATAATTGGTGATCCCAATTAGCTTATCAGGGGTCCGGCTTTAAAAATAAAATGACCATCGCGGTCCGTTTCTACTTGAGTTTGACTTGAGTTACTACAGTACATTTGCTTATTAATAATACTTGAGTTTATTATTAACTAGCGGCCCGCTCCGGCTTCGCACGGATATAAAATATATAGCCTATGTCATTCACTGAAAAAATTATTAAAATCGATCCAGTAGTTTTGATTTATTCATTACTGCCCGCACGCGTTGAATTTAGGGAAATAACAGTATTTCGCCACTATTTAATGGATGTTATTATACATATAAACCTTCCTCTTGAATCACTCTATCTATTAAAAAAAACCGCATCAAAATCCGTTGCGTTGTTTTAAAGATTTAAGCATACATAGGGATATAGGGACAGAGAAAGCGACTTTGTTTTATACTATGTAGTGATAAGCAAATGTAATGTAAAGAAGTAACATGATATGTAAACATTTTTTGGCTATAACTATTTGTCTGAAGTTTGAAGTAAATTTGGTGGAAAGCTATTGTCATTAAATCCTGGAGAATGAAAGCGCGGGATACATTTTAAGTTACGTACTCAGTATTACAAGTTACTGTTTTGTCCGCACACAATAGGTCGGCAGTCCGGATCCGGACCGCGGTCCGCCATTTAGTGACTCCTGTCTACAATATCTTAAAGACTTCGAGAAAATATGAGCAAATAATAAAAATGAGTACAGGAGGCATCGCCCTTAAGCCATTTTTTAATCACACTTTTATTATAAAGGGGAAAGTTTGTATGTATGTTTTTTCTTCCTTCACGATCAAAGGGTTCAACAGATTTGTATGAAATTTGGTTCCAGGATGGATTATAACCTAGATTAACACATAGGGTATTTTGGATCCCAAGATAATACCAAGGGGCGCAGCTAATAATGCATTTATATCGCCGGAGTTATAACTATTAAATTCTATTACATTTTTAACGGTTTCAAATAAGTCTTGTTTTGTTTTGCTCAGTGAAATTTAGTTGGTAGTAGCTCTGCCTTTTGCCTTTTGGTCATGGTTTTGATTCCACACAGGGCAAACATTTGTATAACATATAGATGTTTTTTTGTGTCTAAGTATTACTTAAAATATATGTATGTATTCGCAAAAAAACGACAGAATAGGAATTGTATCAGTAATTAAGTAATTTGGTTCCCATAGTACTACGCTATACTAGTTAAGCTAACTTGGAGCTAGATAGCGGTGTGTGGAATGTACACAGATATCTTTATTTTATCATTACAGCAATACTATGGCAACCCAGCAGCGACCAAAAAAGCATTTGAAGGGGACTGGTTTAAAACAGGCGACATATTCTATCGAGATGAATCCTGGAGTTATTACTTCGTAGAGCGCATCAAGTTTTTGCTCAAATACAACTCTTATCAGGTTATTAAACTAATTAATACTTCAAAAATTACTATAGATTAGTTGGTAGCCCTGCCTTCAAAGTGAGGGTCCTGGGTTCGATTCCCGCCCGGCCGGGCGGTGCTTGTCTTGTGTCTCTGTTTGTCCATCAGTATCCTAGTGCATCGTAGTGCAGGAGCATGAGTATGTAATAGTTTGAAAAAAGGACATTTAACAAACTTTCTTTCAACCGTCTTCGGAGGAGGTTGTAAATTTTTTTTGTCTCAGATCTCCGCCATTTAATAAAATAATAATAAACGTTTACACACTCTGCACTAAGATTCCCTGTGTCGCAGATGGCATGGACAAACACAGAAACAAGACAAACACCCAAGACCCGAGAACAAACTTCATGCTCACCACACAAAGTGTGCCCCGGCCGGGAATCGAACCCCGGACCCCTCACTTCGAAGGCAGGGCTACTACCACTAAGCCAAGGAGCCGTCACTAAGCCAAAGAGCAAATTACTATGAGACCAATCTAAACGGACGGAGAACGGAGAACGGAGAACTGACGTATCAAACATCAATAATTAAGAATACCTACACGTCCCACCTGGGTTTTATGCGAAAGAAGCAATCCAAAGTAGCAGAAGAACTTATGCCACGTTCGTTCGTTCGACAAACACCTGGTAATCCGCCGTCCAGCGGTAGGTGCACTCGCATTGCTGTTACGACGGAAGGGTTTGGGTTCCGGTAAAATTACATACGCATGGAGAAGCGCAACGGGATGCGACTTCTTCTAATGCTCGGGTCGAGGAGAAACTTAGTTGTATTACTCATGATATGGGCGGAGTTACTTAACATCAAATAGATAACGTAACGTAGTTAGCCACTTCAGACTCATAAAAAAAAAACATTTACAGATATCTCCAGTGGAAGTAGAGTCGGTAATATTACAACACCCCAAGGTTATGGATGTGGTCGTGACTGGGATCTCGGATGTAGAGTGTGGGGATCTGCCGGTAGCGTGCGTGGTGCCCCGACCGGGACTCAAACCCACTGCGCAGGAGATCAAGGACTGGGTCAAAGGTGACATAAAAAGCCATTCTCATAATTCGGTCGAAGAGGAAATAAGTCATATTGCAGGTGTTACGGGCGGAGGTAACCACTTAACATCAGGTGGACCTTCAGCTCGTAACGTCAATTCCATTACATAAAAAAAAGGTTTGTCGGTATGTATGTGTGTTACTCCTTAACGCTTTAACGGCTGAACAGATTTGGATGTTATTGTTATGAAGGTGGCTTTGGTGACCTTGGATTAACTCATAGGCATTTTTTTGTCCCGAGAAAGTGGAGTCAGTTTGTCCCTTTTTAACCGCCAGTAACACCGCGGATGCAGCTGACCATCTGTAAATTACTAAAGAAAATGACAAATAATTTACTTATACCATTTGGAATTAAATAGATGGATTGATAGATAACACTTTATTGCACACCAAAAATATAACAATCGCTTAAAACTAGAAATCTTAAATAATAAAAAGGTGGTCTTATCGCTATAAAGCGATCTCTTACAGACAACCTTTGGATGGACAAGAAGTATTAGCAATGAGAAGGGGCATCTATATTAAGTCATACTAAACTTTAAATATATTATAATTTAAATAATATACTTACTTATATAATCTAAAATACATATATAAATATATAAATATATAAATATATATATATATAAATATATATATAAATACATATATATATATATATATATATATATATATATAATAACTACTCATTTATTATACAAATATATACATAGATAGCAAAGAATTATGGCAACAAATTACAGCAAGACAATAAATACTATTCCCTAAGCATTGATTTAAAAATTAGGAGGGACTTGGCACATCTAATAGTTACAGGCAGAGCATTCCATAAATGAAATTATTAAAAAATAGATCCTACATGAATAATTAATTATTTATATTGTTTTTCAGTGAATCTAGCGGAGTTCAAGCAACTCCGCGGTGGTGTCGTGTTCATGAGTCGACTACCAACACTGCCATCGACTACAGTCAACAAACAGAAAATAAAACATATGGTGCTTACTATGAAGAGAGAATGAACAAGTGAATAATTAAAAATAATCTAAAAATCCGACTTCAAATATGTTGTCCCTTATTTCTTGCCCTATTATACATAAACACTACCATTTTAAAAAAGAATCATGCATATCGATCTAAAGCAAAATACGCAATTTTTTTTTTTTTTTTTTTTTTTTTATACCACTTAGGTGGCAAACAAGCATACGGCCCACCTGATGGTAAGCGGTTACCGTAGCCTATGGACGTTTGCAATACCAGGGGTATCACTCGCGCGTTGCCGACCCTTTAAATATTTTGAAACACCCCTTTTGAAGGACCCCATACAGTAGTCTCCAGGGAAAACCTTGGCAGGGAGATCATTCCACAACCTGAGTGTACGCGGGAGGAAGTTCCTCTGAAACCTTACGGTACGCGACCACCCAGGCTCTAGAGTGTGAGGGTGAATCTCCTGCCGATGCTGAGCGGTGCGGTGATAGAATTGGGGGGTCCAGTTGCTCGCGTCCGTAGGTGTGTACCCTTTGATTCCCTACACGTACCCCCTGGGTGGTGCTAAAGGAGCAACCAAAAGTAGCAGTAGAACTTGTGCCAAGTTCGTCCGGAAAGGTACTGCCACCACATCTGGAATCTGCCGCCAAGCAGTAGTAGTTGTGTAGCGGCACGCCACAGAATATAGAGTAGTTGTTTTGCTGAATAGTAGAAACTGTAGCTGTTGGCTGCAGTCGTCTCCCTCCCAGCGATAGGTGAAGTTGTGTACCTACTATGTAACCTGTTAACGTGAATAAATATGGAGTCAGATATAAATGGAATTGGACTATCACTTCTTTCTACCGACCAACAACTAGAAACCCTACAGTGGTGAACCCGACGACTCCCTCCCGATGAAGATTCACGCCTTGGGAGGTAAAATAAAATAAAGGACACAGGCAGGACAAAAGGTTATCCAACCACGTGACGCGAACCACACCGGAAACGCATGGAGAACTGCAAAGTATTGACATCCCATGAAGCCCGTAGAGATAAAAGCAAGAAAATCGGCCGCAGCCCACAAAACAGTTAAAGATTTTCGAGAGCAGCTTGAGAAGAGAAGTCAGCGTATATCTGAGGTGCACTACGTCCGAGAACAGAGGAGTATGGACCAGCAGATTCACTCAGGAATGTTTTCCCGGGGTTTGGAGGATGACACTCGCCGCCGGAGGATCGGTGATGGACTTGGAGTAAGGCTCAGTCCCACTGCTATGGAGTGACTGACTTAATGCTGCCATGAGAGACATTGACTGCAACATGGAGAAGGCGATTTGGTGAAAGACGGGATGTAGCTGAAAATATAAGAGTGAAAGTTTGTGTTGTCATAATGTAAAGTCAGTGCTGTTCGGTGGTATTGAGAATCAAATAATAGAATGTACTACTTTTTTTTGTAAATTTTTTTGCGTTTTTCGTTAGTTAATTAGGTCAAAGTGCAATTATGTTTTAATTCGTGGAATCCGTCGCGTTGGTTAGGTATATAGGTAGAATAGATCGGTAATATGAGACGCTAGCACTCACACGTGTAATTTAGCAGCTAAAGCAATATCCACGTGTGTCGTCGTCAATATGTCAGCATTATTTTGTAACTTGTTGTTTTTAATTTGTTTATTGAATGATCATTTAAGAAGATAAAATTTTATTCAAAATTTTTGTAAGAGGGGGAGTACTGTAGCGGCACGCCACAGAATATAGAGTAGTTGTTTTGCTGAATAGTAGAAACTGTAGCTGTTGGCTGCAGTCGTCTCCCTCCCAGCGATAGGTGAAGTTGTGTACCTACTATGTAACCTGTTAACGTGAATAAATATGGAGTCAGATATAAATGGAATTGGACTATCACTTCTTTCTACCGACCAACAACCAATAAACCCTACAGTTGCATTACTGTGTTCCGGTGGAAGGGTGTGGCTGCCGGTGAAATCACATGCACATGAGACGTTTCATCTCCGTCTCGGGTGATGGACGCAGCAGGATGAATGCGACTCAGTAAAGATTTGGATCTCATACTGAGTCGCGTGCATTACTGTTGTCATGGGCGAGGGTCACCACTTACCATCAGGTGGGCCCTCAGCTCGTTCCTTCACTTACTCACATAAAGAAAAAAAAAAAAAAAAAAAAAAAAAAAATAGAAAGTAGCCGTAGGCATCATTTCGAATAATTCCTCCGAACACAACCCATTATACAAGCGATAGAACACACATAGAGAGGCAAAATCTCTCCTCAGACTTAAGGGCTCAATATCGCTCACGAGCTTGGGACAATCAACAATTCTCATAGCACGTCTTTGAACCGAGTCAAAAGGTCCAAGCTGGTATCCAGGTGCTCCAGCCCAGAGGTGACTACAGTACTCCATGTGGGGACGGACTTGTGACTTATACAGAAGAAGTCTTTGCCCCGCACTGAAATACAACCTCGCTCTATTGAGCACACCGAGCTTCTTGGAAGCCAGCTTGGCCTTGTCTTCTAAATAACTACGGAATTGAACGTCACTTGAGATGCTGATGCCCAGAATCCCAATACTCTTACAGATGGAGAGGGTTGTGCTCTGGAATTGTGGAGCCACGGTAAAAGGGGTTTTCTTAGCGGTGAACGCGCACACTTGTGTCTTTGCTGGGTTAAACTGGACCAGATTCTGCCCTCCCCAATCACTCTGGTTAGTATGTGTTCAGCATTACACACAAGTTGTCTTCGGCTTTCCTCTACTAGTTGACGAGGGATGTTCGCTCGGCCCGTGTAAAATGTATCACCAGTACTGTCGTCTGCATAGCAGTGAATGCTGTCTATGGACAGCAAATCATTGATATGCAGCAAAAACAGTGTCGGAGACAGTACGGAGCCTTGCGGGACACCAGCATAATTTTTTTTTTTTTTTTTTTTTTTATTTATGTATAGCCAAGCGTTTGGCCGCCATCTCACCTGATGGGAAGTGAAGATGCGGCCGACGATGGAGCACGCTTGTCTAGGAGAAACCTATTCACTCTACTCTTGAAGACCCCCAGGTTGTAATGGTCAGGGAACACAGACTCGGGCAAAGCATTCCACTCCCTTGCAGTGCGCACAATAAAAGTAGTTTGAAATCGTTTGGTGCGTATTAAAGGGATGTCGACTGTAAAGGAATGGCGCTGAGCCGTACGTCTGGTCGTCCGATAATGAAATGGTGACGAGGGAATTATATTATGCAACTCTTGAGCACACTCTCCAAAATGTATCCTATAAAAAACCGAGAGACACGCGACTTTTCGCCTGTGTTCAAGGGTGTGCATTTTTTCCTTTATAAGTGCATCGTCACCTATCAGCTTTACAGCTCGTTTTTCAATAGAGTCCAAAGCCTCCAGCTGGTACTTGGCTGAACCATCCCAGAGATGACTGCAATACTCCATACAAGACCGGACTTGTGCTTGGTAAAGGGTAAGCATTTGGCCTGATGTGAAGTACCGCCTGACCCTAGACAGAACTCCAAGCTTGCGTGCAGCAAGTTTGGCTCTGGACTCTATATAAGACCCGAAGTTGAGCTTGGATGTGAGTGTTACTCCCAAGAGCTCCAAATGGTCCACTACCGGAATGGATACACTCTGGAAAGTAGGAGCCAGGTCAAACGGACTCTTTTTTGAGGAGAAAAGACACGCCTGCGTTTTTTTGGTATTAAAACTAACTAAATTGGCGTCCCCCCATTCCGATACAGTCTTTAAAGTCAGATTCAGACGTTCAACCATTCCTTCTCTCCGAGCATTAACTTCCGTCCCGCTAGTTCGTGCGTCAGCCTTGTAGCTTTCCACAACAGCGCTGTCATCTGCATACCCAAAAATACCGGGCTCGAGCATATCATTGATGTGTAGCAGAAATAACGTTGCGGAAAGAACTGACCCCTGAGGTACGCCAGCATTGATGGCATGATATCAGAGCAGCTACCGTCAACGACGGCTCTTATGCTTCTGCCAGACAAAAAGCTAGCGACCCATTTACACAATCCCTCAGACAACCCATAATATGGCAATTTCGATTGAAGACCCCGATGCCAAACCCGATCAAAAGCTTTTGCTATATCCAGGCTCACAGCTAATGCCTCACCTTGACTCTCAATGGCTTGGGCCCAACGATGTGTGAGATACACTAGAAGGTCACCAGTCGAGCGACTGTGGCGAAAACCGTATTGACGGTCGCTGATCAATTCGTGTTCTTCTAGGTATTTGAGGAGTTGAGAGTTAATTATTCGCTCCATCACCTTAGAGAGAAGGGAGGTTATAGCAATAGGCCTATAATTGGATGGGTCTGATCTTTCGCCCTTTTTGGGCACCGGGTGTACATGTTCCCATTTATTTTCTTGAATGGCAAAGTAAATGCGTAAACCAGCTTTTGCACGTCACTTCGTCTGCAGTAGAATTAGCATGGAATTATATGGGGTATTCAAGTGTACCTACTGACAAATGAGAAATTTCATAACTTAGATATTAGAATAATATGATAAAATACTTACTGTAATCATAAATAACTATACAACTATGTTCCCAATTTAGAATCAAAGTCCAGACTGTAGATAAACCACAGAGGTATGAGCAGGATTGGGGCTAAACTCAACCGTCTATGTCAAAACAAAATGTGAATTTATTAATCTCTTGGTCGTAAAAATGGCGCGCCGAACCAAGACACTGTCGGTTGAGGTAAGTGGACAGGCCATCGCTCTTTTACGCCATACATCCGTGATTCTCATAGATTTTTATTGCAATAAGTAAAACTGTCTGCGTGCTACAAACCCATGATGCAACTGCAAACCAGTTCAACATTCGCAATCGTAGCTGTGAAACAAAGTAAACACTTGTTTCACACGATCAAAAGTGTGATTCATAGAAAGTAGTTTCCGTAATTTGTCTAGACTTCAGGCGACCTCAGTCGTCCTAAAATATAGGTTTGCCTGTGTTAAATATCAAGCTCTTATCTACTTACCGTTCAACTAACTGTGTATTATGTGATTGTGCTTCATTTAAAATAAATTGTTATAATTTAATTAGTTACAAAAGAGCAATACGACCCAGATCTTCTCCAACCGAAGTATGAGAACAGAACACACTGGGTGTTCTGTTCTAATACGCTTACTTCAGTTGGGTTATAATTCCGATAGGTTTCCGTTAGGTTTCCGATAGGTTTACGATAGGTTCTCGATAGGTTCCCTCATGGACTATCGAGTAGTCTATCAAAATACAGGGTTTTATAAATGGCTTACAAAAATATACACAACTTATATGTTTGCATGTAAATTGTATTTATAATATTTCACGCAGTTTGGTATCTTGTTTTTTTTTTTTTTAAATAGTTTCTTTTTACATTAATTTTGAATAAAACTTTTTGGGTGTTTTTTTTTGGTTAAATTGAATTTAATGTATCTTCATATATAAGGCGTGGGATCGCCCCTTCTATCTTAATCTAGTGAATAAACCTACCTCCTTGTTGGAAGTCCTCACTTGATTGTTTTTATGAATAATCTTTGTTTTGATGAAGCAGATCATAAACAATAAGTAACACAATAACATATGTTTGTAATGTTCTCTTCAATATTTTATTGCCGTTGAAATTATTCAACTGACCTCGCTGCTTTAAAATTGTCACGTTAAATAATTATCCAATAAGTATTTGAATGTCAGTTATAAAGTCATTATAAAACAAGTTTTTATTTTATTATATACTAGCGACCCGCCCCGGCTTCGCACGCACTTCGTTAGTAAAGCATCAGTGTCGTCTCAGAAACTACCCGTGCGAAGCCGGGGTGACTTGCTAGTGTATTATACATATAAACCTTCCTCTTGAATCACTCTATCTATTAAAAAAATCGCATCAAAATCCGTTGCGTAGTTTTAAAGATTTAAGCATACATAGGGATATAGGGACAGAGAAAGCGACTTTGTTTTATACTATGTAGTGAAGTAGTTTATAAGCATTTTATATAGCGTCATCTAGCCCCAAACTAAGCGTAGCTTTTACTATGTAAAGTAGATAACTGCTAGAACACATATTTTTTTGTAAATACATACCTTTAATACATATAACACCCAGATGCAGAAAAAACATTTATGTTTGTCACAGAAATGCTTGTCCTAAGTGGAAATCGAACCCACAAAGAAGACATAGAAGGCAGACTACCAACTGAACTATGAGGCAAGACTAGATGAACTGGGAATAGAGTTCATGTTGCATGTATTGTATGACATTTCCCATACGATTTCATAGTTTGCAGCGCCTGCGCAATGCAGCCGGTGAGCGGAACTGTATGTATGCAAGCAACTGATTCGATTCCTTATTACTCATTCGAATCAACGACCTTCAGATTTGAGGACTTTTCAGTTGAATGTTTGGCCAACGTCTCATAAATATAAAGTTTCAGATGCATTATTTAATGAGCTTTGCATTGCCTTCTTAAATTATTTTTATTAGAATACGTTTAGATTATTTTACAAGTATATTATTTTTGAATTTTAATGCTTCTATATATTTATCTAGTTACTAGATATGGAATTGAAGCGCCCAAAAAAAAACGGCCAGTACTTATTCGTTTTACATTTATTATTTAAATTTTATTACGAGCCATATAGTCCCAGTGCTGGGCAAAGATGGGGGGGGCCTTTGCCTATCTTTCCATACATCTCGGTTGATCTTGATCAAATATTTGTTGAGTTCGTCCCGTCATCTTTGTTTTGGTTTACCGCGTCTTTTTGACTCGAGTCAGAGTTCCATGCAGTGTGTTAGACTGTGGTCTAAAGTCGACAAGTCACGTGGCAGACATGGCCACTGGCTAGCGCAACTCTGCTTTTCTTTTAGCGCAATTCAATTATGCTTAACATTTCTTACATAACGAAGAAAATATTTCTATGTAAATTAGCTAACGACAGACATGGCTAACAAAATTCTATTTTAGCATTTCTTACATAAGACAGATAATATACAATATCTATGTTAATAAGATGTACCCATGGGCGTACCCAGGGGGGGGGGGGGCAGGGGAAGGCAGCTGCCCCCCCTGGAAATGGAAATTTAAAATAAAAATGCATGCATAGTCAAATTTACTTATCTTATTTAACTACCTATAAAGCAGGATCATTTGCGGCGGTTTACCCTACACACTACATATATCTAATGTTTCATGTAGGTGTGTTTGTGTTATGTGTATGAAAAAAGCCGCGGATGGTTCGACCTAAAAAATCTAACTTGCCCCCCCCCCCCCCCCCCCCCCCCTAGGCCAGAAGCTGGGTACGCTCATGGATGTACCCTAATACGATTAGTGGATTCGATCGCCGCGCCGCTAAATACGAGGTAAATAACCTTATTAGTATAAAAGACCTACTTCTCCAAAGATTAACCATTAGTTGCAGGAGCGCCATACAATTATTAATGACGTAACAATAATAATATATTTTTTACTACAATATTTTTATACTGTTTTTTTATTTTTATACTGTATAGCAGCACACATTCAAGATTACAATTATTATAAAAACATAAAAAAAAAAATAATAATAGCACGAATAACAACATAAAAAAGATCTGTAGCAGCGAGAAACAGACAAGGACACATTCTCTAAAAAGTGTTGCCATACAACATTGTGAAAATTAAACAAAATCAATAAAAAATAAATAAAACGAAATAAGAAAAAAGTAGTAAAAAAAAATAAAAAATAAAATAACAATAAAAAAGCTGTAAGAGGGCCACGTCATGAAAACATTAAACATTAAAAACATTGTTTTATTGTATAAATAATGTATTATTTTGTAGTGAAAAATGTATATAAAATGAGAATAAAAATAAATAATGTATTATATAATAGTATAATAATATAATACATAAAGCATTTACACTGTGCCTTTCAAAGACAAAGTGAAGTAAAGACACGGAAATCTACACATGGTTATGTAATAAATGTTTTGAATGCTGACATCAAAACTTAAGTGGATGATTGCGTAAATAAGACTAATTAAAAATGATATTTCATTTTTTTTAATAACTATATTTGTTTAATTATAACAATCACATAAAACATTGGCATGGAAATGTAAAAATATGGCGCCACTGCGGTTGCTAGATTTTAACACACAGTAGATAACTAGGAACGCAACAATTATAAATTTAAATTAATAATAATGTCTTTACTGTTCATATGTCTAGTCAGTTAAGGAAAATGTCTAAATTTTTTTATAAAAACATCGGCATATAAATATCATAGCGAAACACGCACTTAAAAACTCATTCTCATGTCAATGCCCGAAAATGGCCAAGCATCACGGCCACACACCTAAATATCTTTTGCTACGTAATAGTACAAGGATTTAATCCAGTCACACACTCAAACGAAACTACCCACAACACAGGTGATCCTAGGGTGGGAGTTAGTGCACTGTTCAATCTTATTAAGGAGTAAATACTAATGATTTAATGTTAAGTATCTTTGTAAGCGTAGGCAGCTCGTATAGTGCCCATTGTATAGTATGTCCGATAGGACAATTTGCTGTTACCACAATTTGTTACAAATAAACAAATTTTACATAATAGTTACATGTTCATTTTACAAAATAGTATTATAAAAACTTAAAATTTGTTACAAATTTTACAAATTTTAAATAATAGTTACATGTTCATTTTACAAAATCGTAAAAACTTAAAATTTGTTACAAATTTTACAAATTTTAAATAATAGTTACATGTTCATTTTACAAAATAGTAAAAACTCCCAACTCGGCGTAATAGTAATGTAATAGCAATGAGCTGATGACCTTGAACGGCAGAACCGATTTTGATAAAACTTGTCCAGAAGTGCTTGTTCAAACATCAAATCCTATCCCATCACGCATTTAAAGTCCAATTGCACCTCTGTTTTCTCAAATTAGCTTTAGTTATTTAACTCATACCGGAGTATCATTTTAAAAGCTTTATACTTAAAATGTAGGTTTCCAAAACTAGCCTGCTACTTTCTCTCTGGTCGCTAGATTAAGGTGTAACCTAGTGGTTATATTATCTGTGGGTTATAATGAGTTTCTGTATCATGTGATATGCGCATGAATATATTAACACGTGCATGTAAATTTTAGAGTTTTTAGCCACTCTTTTGTCCAATTTAATTTTGTTATTTTTTTAAGGATAAGTATCTTAAAAAATTACTTTGTCTTTGCTGTCTTAAAATAGCCAACGCATATTGTTACTGCAATAGAGTGCTTTATTATATTATTATTGTTATATTGCAAAAAAAATACTGCGAACATTGGTCAAACATAAGATAATGACCCCTCAAAAAATCACACTCAAACTAAACTTATTTACTCCTTCAGATCTCAAATATCGTTTGGACACATCACAATTTACATAAACAATTATCATATTCGTGAGTATAGCGTGTCACAGGAGCTCATTACATGCACACATGTATTTCTCATTTTATACAGCTTTCATAGTTAAGTTAAGTGTATGTGTTCATTTTCTTTTGTTCTAACTCTAACTGATCTGAACCCAAGGTGAAGAAGCAGGCAAGAACCTCCTCGGAGCGAGTTTTACATATACAAATGAAATATCAAATATAGTTTATTGAGGAACATAATAACAATTGATAACAAAACAATTTTGAAATCATCATCATGATTAAGTATTAAAACTGTGTCGCAGACATAAATGCCCACCCCCGTTACATGTCTTGCGTCAAAAGTAGAGCTAATTAATTTCCAAGCCCTTTTATCATCTGGGTAATCTGATGTTTTAAGTAAACTTTTAAAGTTTTCGTTTGATAAAGGTTTAAATTTATTTATTGACAGCAGTATGAGTATGAGTATGAGTAAAAGAAATAGTAGGTAATCAAATTTGTCGAAGCAGTACATGATTTCATGTAACCGCTAATTTGATATTCATAATTCTGTAATGAGTTTATTTGGGGGGGGGGGGGGGGGGTCCAGACTATATATTACGTAAACAGCCTTCTAATTCAACACAAATAATTGGCGTAAATATCTGCAGCATACATACTATTTTTTACGAGTATACACGAGGTTCTCGCATATGCACTGATATGTAACGGCTAATTTGATGAACTTAAATTTTTAACAAGTTTATTTTGATAGATCGAGATTAGGTATCTATTGCGGAAACAGTCCTCTTCTGCAACACAATCAATGTGTAATATATCTTTCACCAAGATATCATACATAAAGTAGCTGAAAAATAATAAATATAAAAATATCTCGTTATAATTATAACACATATAATATATAAAAATAGCAAACATAAATTAATAACGCACAATAACCAGTCTTCTAAGAATAACGAAGTATATTAAGTAGGTACATGAATGCAAATGGCGTTGACATCTTCACGCGTTGACATTGAACTATCTAGACTTTAATGATCTACTCTTAATTCAATCGCAACTGGAATTCGCCACGTGTATCATGGGATACATATGTCGAATTCTGCAAAACATACCTCAAAATGCCTTTTGTCAACCTTGTAAGAAGCGAACCATGCATATTACATTTATTTATATTTACACACTCATCCCCCTACACTAGGATTCCCTATAACGTTAACGTTTGCACACTCACCCTGCACTAAGATTTTCTATAATGTTTATACTCACAAAGTACGGGCACAGAATACCAATTATTACGTAGGATAAAAAAACAAAACAACGTTAAAAAAAAAACAACGTTAACACACTCATACCTCCCGAACCTGGGACCCCTCGCTTCGAAGGCAGGGCTACTACCAACTAAGCCGTCAAAGACACACTATTTAAAGTTTAACTACACTATTTAGGTTAAAGACACTATTGTCCAAAAAAATTGCAAATGCTTTGACATTCGCACTAGGAATGTACCACTGATACAATCTAACAACTCAAACATTAACAAAAAATCTCCGCTGAAGAGCCCTCAGGGTAACCGTCTCAGCAAATCAAGATGGACTTGCTTAGTTGGACAAGTAAAGATGACCGTTTATGGTTTCGTACTCAAAAGACTTGGTTTTAGGGTTCCGTACTCAAAAGACAAACACTTAGCACAATTTTAATTTATTTGAAACATATAGATGAATGTGTTTATTTGTTTAATTTCAAATTGAATAATAAATTAACTCAACGCAATTTGGTAGGTGCATTCAATAAAATGTGCTAAACAGTAAAGGATCGCGTTCGTATGATTAGAATCGACGTAATTTATCAACTGATTAGGAAAACTCTTTTTTTAGTTGAAAGGATATACTTCAGAATAGCCCCAATACAAATATAAATTCGAATACAAATTTCATCAAAATAATTTCAACAGTGTTTTTTTTATCGATATTCACTGGGCAAAGAGAAAACTCACAGGTAAGCAAAATACGCAATTTTGGTATACTTTGATGACATCTTTTCCAATTAACCAACTTTTAAAATAACCAACCAACAAACCGATTTTCATAGTTTTTTTATGGGACTAATCTGAAATCATATCCTTTCACATAAAAAGAATTATCAAAATCAGTTCATAATGACAATGACAGGAGATAACAATAAAAAAAATACCTCCTCCGAAGTAGATTGAAAAAAATATAGCCTCTTTATAATAGCCTTTTGAAGTCAGTTAAAAAGTAATAGTATATGCATCTTGCGTAGTAAATAATGGCGTAGTACAAAATGAAAATAACGCACCTTATTTTCTTTTTTATAACGCTCTGATTCTCGTCACTCAAAAGTGACCTTGAAATGACTCGTGTAACTACGCATTAGCATTGAGTCATAGATAGAGTGCTGTAGGCTCATTATACATTGCTTCAACTTCAATCGTATTAGTATGATTTTATAGTTCAAGAATTGCAGTAGGTATGAAAAGTAGTGGGTTAATAAACAGCGTGTTTACGGTTGGGTGCACTAAGCAGTACTCCCCATGGCTGCCAATATCGCCGCGATTGAACCACACCACGGATTATGTCCTAAGCGGTGCTGACGGAATCCCCTATCACTTTTTTCAATGTTTGTCAAGTTCTTGCCAATAGCCATCACCAGTGCCAACGGCCGATGATCCAAACGATTAAGCCACAAGTCAGATGGTATGAGACTGGTTCCATGGATATTCGGCAAGCTTCTACGTACGTCCAACTTATACCATCGGCTTTAAAAGTCATCGCTTCAAACAGCAATATGTTACCCGTGCAACCGTGCGTCTGCAACTGTAACTGAAGTGACGAGACGAGCTGGAAGCCCACCTGGTATTAAGTCATTACCTCCGCCCATAACTGCATACAACAGCAATGCAACTTTGATCCTGTCCGATCGAAGTATGAGAAGACCCAAGTCGCAAACAATTGCGCCCGTCACATGTTACGTCCCATGCGCCTGTAACTTCACCGGCACCCACACCCTTCCACTGGAACACAGCAATGCGAGTGCAATATTAATATTGTTAGAAATTATATTTTTAAAGCCTCTTGGGGTCACCATAGGTCTGTAAGAAACGAGAGTTTTCAAAATTCTTTCAGATCGCCTGTTTGATGTATTTAGTGACCCAAGAGTACCACTTTCCTAGATTAGAGATAGCATTGCTATCCAATGAGGATATGCCTCTATTGTCTTCGGCACAATTCCATCTAATCCAACTAATCCATCCATAAGTTGTGCTATTCGTATGTATAGATAGTTTGAAGCGCTCTTTACATCTAACTCTTTTTAAATTATAATGGATTATGAATGTAATTTTGAGATTTGAGAATTTTAGGACTTCAACAAAACTCAAATGGTCGTTAACTCCAAAAATAAGGCCTGTATCGCTGATTTGATTCCTTTATTAAATCTAAGAACACTTTTTTTAATTTTGTAAATAAATGTGCGCGGTAAAAACAGAATTAAAATATTGTGTACCTCAAAAACTAATCATTATTAAAATGAATTAATTTCGGTTGAACTCTGAGCACACTTCCTGAGTACGGCCATCGGCCACCGAGCGTAAACATTTGATGTTATAGCCGCACTACGTTACCGTCTCGGGTAGAGCGTGCTTGTGTAGTGAAAACATATCTGTGCGAATCATGGAACAGTTCTTAGGAAGAAGATACAAGCTGGCGTCCTCTTCAGATAATTTTGAAAGCTACCTCAAGTTTCTTGGTAAGTCATTTTTAAGATTCCAAAATTTCCTGTTACTTATACACTTTGTCGTTTACTAATAAATACGTAAATATATTTAATGTCAGAACACCTACAAAATTTATTTAATGATATCGATTTTAATGTAAACCTTAATTTTACAAAATATACACTTCCCAGGTATAATGATAACTTTTGTTGCGAACTCGTAATGTTGTTTTTTTATAGGATTATCAAATCAAATCTCTTTCAAAGTAATTATTCAGGAGCTAATGACCCTAATAACGACTCCAGCGTTTTCAGGTGACAAAACCATCTAAACGCAACATTAAAAAAAAAAAAAATTGTCTTTTGCAATTGCGATATATTATTAATAAATTATCTTATCTTATTATGGGTAAGAATCCAATTTAAATCGGACAATCACTTTCGAAACACTTAGGTCACTATAATAGATCATACATACTGGTACACCCGACTGTCAAACTTGTAACACCCCTTAATTTAGTCGGTGTAGAAAAAATATTTTAAATTACAGCTAGTATTCACAGATATCTTTGTGATATCAATGATCTACATAATTTCCAGGTCAACGCCTTGATAGGAATTAATAGGCACAGACGAAAGTTGATTTTGAATGATGTAATCAACGTTATTTATGCACAGATAATTTATCGAAAAATCAATATTAAAAATAATTATAAGCTGACAGCTCATCTGCATTGCCTCTAGTGTTTCAGATGTCTATAGGGATGGTGACCACCTTCTATCAGGTGGCCCGATGACTCCTCTGCCCATGAGTTAAATGTATAAAAATGTATACATCTTTTTATAAAAATTATTATATTTATACAAATTTATACGTATTTTTATTAAACGCTACCAGAATAAAATAATAGTTGAGTACTTTATAATAGACGGTTTTGTCACAGATTAATCAATATATTTCGAAAGTGACTGTGCCTTCTATCAAAATATCCATTTCATGAATATATTTATCCATGCTCATAGGTAAGTTGTGCTCCATACTTACGATTTCTAAACTATCATTAACCCTTTTGCACTATTAGTCAACCACAGACATTGGCGAATATACTAACAAATAATGAATATCAAACAATTGGGTTTAATAATAAATAGAATAAACCGGCTTCAGCACTTTCGCATGAAAGTTTCCATGCCATGTATTGTGGTTATCAGCAAATTACCAGATGTGGAGACAGTACTTCTCCAGGCGAGCTTTGCACAAGTTCTACTGCTACTTGGGTACGTGCAGGGATTCAAAGGGTACTCACTTACGGACGCGAGCAACTGGACCCTCGTATATAAGAAAGATGCATCCAATACGTATAATATTATCACGATTGTGTCCACCGTTCTTACCATATATACCTAAGTATAGTGTAGAACACAGAACAGACAAAAACATTATTTTTTGTTGTGTGGTGTAGAAAGTCTCAAGTTGAAACCGTTACGCCTATAACTAATTTCACCCGTCACTCTGAGACTTGAAAATAAAATCTTTCATGTGCCGTTTGTTTCATAACAAACAATATTTTTTCATATAAAGTAATTATAATTTACATAGTTTATTCCACGTATTTAAAAGTAAACTAATAATTCAACTTCGCAAACAAGCAGCGTTCATATTTGTTTTAACACAAAGAGTATTATGTATATCCATATTAACCTGCACTTATTAATTAAAATAATTAATCATCGTGGAAACATCTGGTCCAGATGGTAAGTTATTGAACTAAGAAATACCTACATGATACACAGAAATGGAATTCTTATTACTCTACTTGTTTTTTTCTTTTATGAATAAGTGATGGAACGAGCTGAAGGCCCACCTGGAGGTAAGTGGCGACACCCGCTCATGACAACAGTAATGCGACTCAGTATAAGATTTGGATCATACACTGAGTCGCATTCATCCTGTTGCGTTCATCTCCCGAGACGGGGATGATACGTCTCATGCACATGAGATTTCAACGGCACACACACCCTTCCACCGGAACACAGTAATGCGAGCACTACTGCTTGGCGGCAGATTCCTGGTGTGGTGGCAGTACCTCATAGGACGAACTTGGCACACTACTGCTACTTTTGGTTGCTCCTTTAGCACCACCCAGAGGGTACGTTAGGGAATCAAATGGTACACACCTACGGACGTAGGAATAATGGTACGATACAAAGTTTTCAATATTTTTGGTGGCTACGTTGGCTTAGTTGGTAATAGCCCTGCTTTCGAAGCGAGGGATCTCAAACTCTTTTTTTCCTTTAGATATGAATAATTTTTTTGATACATCAAATTTTACACACACAAGTAAACATACCTGTATGCATATTTTCATGTTTTAGCCAGTCTTATTTGTTAAGTTTACGTCTGTTCCAACCCTAACCGATCAACGAGGGGAAGAAACAGACAAGAAACCCCTCGGAGACATACAATATTCGCGAATATGGTCCTGCGTCTAGAGTGGATCAACTTCATTCCCAAGTTTTTTTGTATCTATTATAGTAAATCTGATATTTAATAGTAAGCTTTTGTAACAAGTTTAGGTTTTATAAAAGACTAGCTGCGCCCCGCGGATTCACCCGCATAGTTCCCGTTCCCGTGGAGAATACGGGGATAAATTGATTTTATTTTTTTCGTTAATTTTCCAATGTTTTAATAGTTATTCTGCTATTCGGGACGGAAACAAATCCAACAAATCAAAAACCATGGCAATCGGTCCAGCCGTTCTCGAGTTATAAGTGTTGTAACAAACACGACTTTCTTTTATATATATAGATTTTATAGAAACCTCAAAAATTGTAGCCTATATGTTATTCTGATGTATAAGCTATATTGTGGTAAAGTTTCATTCAAATCCATTCAGTAGTTTTTACGTGAAAGAGTAACAAACATCCATACATCCATACATCCATACATCCATACTTACAAACTTTCGCCTTTATAATAGTAGTATTTATTTATTGACAGTAATTGTATTTTGTTAAAAAGGCGTTTACCGTGACCTTTAAAAGAATTGCTAATGTTATGGAGCCTAGTGGACACAGCGAGTTTATTGCTATGCCTAGTGTTTCTTACATTATGATTCACTTTTTTTGTGAATATGCTAATATTTTGACGAATGTATGCATGGTACATCAAATTATCGTATATGTACTAATATGTATCCGTAAGTATTTATGTCCTTAAATTTTTTTGAATCCGGAATTAAGTTTCCCGGATCTGATTCTCGGCCGGGACACACTTTGTCTAGTGAGGTCTTGGGAGTTTGTGTTGTTTTGTCCTTGCTATCTGCGACACAGAGAATCAGGGTATGAATGTGCAAAACTTTTATTTTCATTTGGTTTGAAACCTCCTCACTGTTTTTGAGTATTTGTATAACTGAAATTATGTTTAGATATACCTAGACTTATAACAGCTTTTTACTACAGGCATTTGAAATTTTATGTTAATTTCTCAAATTACATTTTGAAAGAAAAAACAAAAACACAATTGAAAAAAAAAATGAATTTTATGCTCCGAAATGGCTAGACCGATTCTGATGGGGCACTGGCAAATAGCTGATGTTAAAATAAGGAACTTAAGCTACTGATATTTTAGATAAAGAATAAGGGTTCCGGGCAAAAATATTGTTAAATTCCACGCGGATGAAATCGCAGGAAACAGCTAGGGGGAAATAAAATGTTTATTAATTAATTTTATTATCTGTGACCCAACTACGCCTCGTTTGTGATCATCGGTAGATTTCCACAATTTAATGCCGGCAGTTATGTGTAATAAATCATTAATATTATAAGCATCGTGTTTATCAAGGGTAATCTGATCAAAATGGAATCTATAATATTTAAATTTACAAAAAATTAAATATTTCGTGGTATAAGTTTGACTGCCGAATTAGGTACTAAGGAACTTACTGGAAGAAGGCTGAATTGTTAGCGGCAATAGAAATACAACATCTGTGAAAACTTCCCCCCCCCTCCCTAACTATCAACAGAGGGGTGTAAGAGGGGGAACATTCTTGAACGCTGCTGCAGGCGCGCATGGATTATAAGGTGTAAAGTTATCAGAATGCAGACAATAGATAGCTCGTAGGTAATTGATAAAGATACGATAAATATAATCTTTAAACGTGATGTGATCGATCAACAATTTTGTCTTGTACCATTACATAATTTAATTGCATTGTGATTATACTATCATTTATTTCAGCAGAAGTTACTGACAAAAACTGATCCTGGTTCCGTAGGTACTGACTAGATTTATACTACTTGGGATAGATACGACTTGCGTCTTCCCATAATTCTGCTAAAGTATGGATGTGTGTTGGTTTAATGGATAATCAACCCAGAACGTTTTATGTCAAATTAAGAAAATGAAACATGATAGTCTTTCACAAATAATTTGTAACTTTCTTTCCTCTTATTACTAATAATATAATACTAGTATCATGTAAAATTAAGAAAGTTGAAAAACAATTGTGTAAATGTGAGATCGGGCTGTTTTTTTACAAAAATGATCTGACAAAAATCTAACTCTGAACACTCCACGAAAAATCGTATTCATTCGGGTTGTGACCATATTTGTAATTACACCAAAGAAACTAGTTCTGTTGTGATTATCCCAAATGCAGAAAAACTTTTGCAAGTATTCGGCTCAGGCATTTGCACAATTTGTATGGTTAGAGAAACAAATAGAAAGAAAATATTTGAACTGAACTGAACTGACATGCTTGGCAAACGCAAATTTCCGCGTTCGTACGTATAATGTCAATAGAGCTCAAATTCGTTATGGGTTTTTATTGGTCGTTAAGTCCATGCTTAGCCGCAGCATCGGTTATTTTCCGAAAAGAACCTCTTATTTACAGACTTATTAAGTGACGGGTCAGTTAAGATACTTTAATAGTAATGTAATTTATGACCAATTTTTAATAGAAATCGTATCGTCTATCTCTAAAAAATATTAACAATGTCAATAATAGATAACACGATTATTCTATCTTGCAAACTCATTAGCACGTACAAAATTAATTAAGTTTCAAAATTGAAACAGGTTGCATTAAATAAAATTATTGTTTAATTTAATTTAAATCTTTTTTTTTGGAGTATGGAGCATATACTCGGAATTAAGTACAAATTGAAGAAATCTGATAATTTTGAAGAGTATATGAATTACATTAGTAAGTTTCTTAATTATTTTAATGTAGCGTGTATTTTTAGACCGCCCATATTATTGTGGTAGTAAACATATATAATATATATTTTAAATATTCATGGACACACAGCACTATCTAGCCTCAAACTAAGTATAGCTTGTAATGTATTATGAATTAGGTTATTATAGGTGACTATAGATGTTTGTTCCGTGTTTGAATGTTTAAATGTATTAAATGTATGTATTTAAAAAAAACTATTCAAGTACAAGCACTATATGTATAAGTACTATATCAGTCATGTAGTTCCTATAGTGCAAGCCATGCTTAGTTTGGGGCTAGAAGGCGCTGTGTGAAATAACCATGAATTTGAATTAATTAATTAAATTATCTAGGTACTTTAAGCCAGGACTGTTAGAAGTTGCGGAGACGTCAATTTTAGTTTAATATTGCTTATTTTAGATAACAGTCGAAACTAAATCTATACTAAACAGCATTGAATCTATCTCGTTCTCTTTCATATTTATTTATTTATTTATTTAGGTCCATCAACAAAATTTACATGAATACATTCTTAGAAACTAGGTTATAGAAAAAGGTTACATGAAATTTCACTTATAGATGAACACCGCATGTATTGGTGTGTGAATATGACTCCGCCCTTTCTCAACAGATGTCGTTTTTAGTATTGTTTACGTGTACTAATAAATGACCATACTTGTATTCGATAGTACTGAATGTCAGCTATCTAACGCATTTTATGATATTTGGTTGAAGTGTAAGCAACAATTGTTTTCACCTTTTCGAAAATGTCGGTTTTTATTCCAAATAAACGTCATTTGCGGGAAGTGTTATTACATTATTTTATTGCGAAGAAAACTGCAGCGGAAACTTATCGTTTGCTTGTGGAGATTTATGGTGAGCATGCTCCGTCTAATACAACTTGCAAGGAATGGTTTCGACGATTTCAAAATAACGATTTTAGTACTGAGGATAAAGAACATGGAAAACCACCAAAAAAATTTGAAGATGCTGAATTGGAAGCATTATTGGCGGAAGATTCTTGCCAAACTCAATCAGAATTAGCTGCAGCATTAAATGTTGATCGTTCAACTGTTGCAAAGCGTTTACAAATGATGGGAATGATTCAAAAAGCCGGTGACTGGGTTCCACATGATTTAAAAGAAAGAGACATGGAACGTCGGAAAACCATTTGTGAAATGCTGCTTCAAAGACAGCAAAGAAAAGGATTTTTGCATCGGATAGTCACAGGAGACGAAAAATGGATTCACTACGAAAATCCTAAACGCAAAAAAGCTTGGGTGAAACCAGGCGAACCAGGCCCATCACAGCCAAAAATAAATATTCACTGTGCCAAGGTCATGCTCTGTATTTGGTGGGATCAGAAAGGTATTGTATATTATGAGTTGCTCAAACCCTCTGAAACTATTAATGGAGAAGTTTACCGACGACAACTAATGCGTTTGAAGCGAGCCATAGAAGAAAAACGACCAGAATGGGTGAATAGACATAACAAATTAGTTCTTCAGCATGACAATGCCAAACCGCATACCGCAGAAGTCGTAAAAAGATATTTAGAGGGACAGGACTGGGAAGTGTTACCCCACCCGCCATATTCACCAGACATAGCTCCTTCGGATTACCACCTATTCCGGACGATGCAGACAGACCTTACTGGAGAAAAGTTTACTTCATGTGAAAGTATCAAAATTTGGATTGACAACTGGATAAGCTCAAAAGACCAGGACTTCTTCCAGCAAGGAATACGAAAACTACCTGAACGATGGGCGAAGGTTGTAGCTGCAGATGGAGCATACTTTCAATAATTTTTTTTTTAATTTTGTAAGCGAACAAATGTGTTTTATTTTGACAAAAAGGGGCGGAGTCATATTCACACACCTATTATTAACAATGAGTACATAAACCCTACGATATATAATTAAAAAAGAAGTACCTATACGATAATACATATTTATAATAAATTGGCGACAACTAAAATAATAATAATAATAAAAATAGTAATAAAAATGACAAAACATTATCTACCTAAGAGGATGGCGAATTAAATACTCTTGAAATTTTATATTTGAATGCAGCAAGAGAATCATGCTTTCATTTTCATATCATGAAAAATATCGCTTTACTATGGTGTATACTCGTATGTCATATAACCACAGTAAAACAAATACAAAAAAAATATTTTTCTTAAGTTCGGTGACTAAGCTAAAATTATTGATAGGTTATCAATAATTTTAGCTTAGTTACCGATTGAAACACTGGATGTTCTGTACCGTAGTTGGATGGGTGACCATTTATTGGCATTTTACCTGAGCAACTAGTCAGTAGGCCATTGATTCAATCTCACACAAAAAGAGTATGTTTGCGTAAAACTTAGTGTTAAGCATGAAGTTTGCTCTGGGGTCTTGTGTGGTTGTGTTTGCATTTGAATGCAGTAAGCATGGCAGGGAATTCTAATGCAAGGGCAATCTTAGGGGCATCAGTATAGGTTACGTGAAATGTCTATTGCAATCCTGTTACAAGTTTTTTCCTCTTTAATTTAGATACATTTTGTTGATATATTAAGGATTCTTAATTGTGTTGTTTAAAAAATAAGCTGATGAATTTTATTGATGATATATTTATCTTATTCAGATATAGGATTTCTAAGCCGAAAAGCAGCGCTCGCAGTGACGCCAACCGCTATCCTGACATTCGAAAATGGAGTCTACACCCTCACAATGGAGTCTGTAATCAGGACTGTCACGATGTCTTTTAAGCTCGGCGAAGAGTTCGTGGAAGAACGAGCTGATGGAGTGAAGGTACGCCTATATCATCAATACAAGTACAAATTATACAATTATTGCGTAACTAAAGTATCATCAAAAATTCAACTGTGTTTAGATATTTCGTAGGAGAGTGTGGTAGATCAGTAGTACATGCGCTGATTTTCAATCCAAAGGTCCCGCCCGTACCAGCCTCTAATGTTCCCACTGCAGGGACACCGGCCCACTCTCGATAATTGAGAGTGAATGGGCTCTGATCTACCACGGGAGCCCAATCCGGATTGGTAGATGTCACATGTCGTTGAATTTTTGGTTCTAAAACATGCCGGTTTCCTCACGATGTTTTCCGTCACCGTTTCGAGAACGTGGTATGGCGCACATAAATTTTTTCAAGTGTAAAAACTCATTGGTGCACGTGTGGGTTTGAACCAGCAACCTTCAGATTGAAAGTCGGCGTCTATGCCCCTGGGCCACCACGCTTTCAAAGGTCGCTAGTTCAAAACGGTGAAAACTAATATCGTAAAGTAGCCAGTATGTATTTATATTCGAAATCATCTACGAATCCAGTTTATGGATACCTCTGCATATTTACATAGCTATATAGTGAAACCTGCAATCGTCATTACGCTGCTTTTTATGCGATTAATCTCAGAATCAATTAGCAGAAGATGAAGTCTTCGACATCCGTGTCTCATTCGTATTGACTTAGCCTACTGTCGGAGTTTAAAAGCCGTCCAGAGACCAAAGACATGGTGTAAAGTCCGAAAGTATAAATTTAATAGCGAACTTTGGACATTAGATTGAATAATTATATATTGTTATACTATAGTCCAAGGTTTGCCCCACAAACACAGTCCGCGTCATCAAGGCCATCAGCGGTCTAAAAATGAAAAGCGCCTGCAAAATGCTAGGTGCTGAGTAAAGGGTTAGAAGTATATGGGAAAGTTGACTAATTTATTAGTTAAAATACAATACTAGTATTAGTTAGTAGCACTACACTAGCTAACACAACCCTGCCAGTAGTAGAATAAAACTTGATTAAAACATTTATATTTTTTTATTCCAGGTCAAATCGACTATGACTGTGGAAGGCACAAAACTAATTCAAATCCAAGTCGAAGACAACGGGAGAAAATCCACTCACGTTAGGGAATTTACGCCAGACAAATTGATTGTGGTTAGTTATTTTCCGTTAAGTATTAATGATTAACGAAAAACTTGCAAGAATTATATACTCAAGTAAAGTTTGGCAAAAATTTCGCTAGATTCGTGTTCCAAGATGACTTCATGACTTTTTAATAGTGTTCCAAGATATTGCCAGAATATAGACCGATAAATGGCACGAGATGTCAATAGCGCTGACCCGTTCCAATTCTAATTCTAATTCTGGGTGACTAGGCCTTTTTTTTTTTTTTTTTTTTTTTTTTCCGTGGGGAAATGCACTCGCATACCGCCCTGCCACGGGGAGACAGAGCGGTTATGTGGGACTAGACCCACTAAAACCCCACGGTGTCCTCCTCTGCCGCTTAGTGGCGGGAACACGGGAACGTTACACACACATCCGCGAACCCGCCGCGGCTGTCCGTTTCCGGACCCATCTCCTTAGGCATCTACTGCCACTCCTCTGTTTGCGACACGCCAGGACACATGGCGTGTCGCAACCTCCTCGGGGACCAGGTCAGCGAAAGGGCGTCAGACGACCCCGTGTCTAGACGCCCTAGGTCCCCATGCGACGGGTCAGATCTGTGGCCCCGTCGCCTGCCACTACGGCCGCAGAGGATAGGGAGAGCGGCGCCTCGCAATACCGACACTCCTCTTCCCCTGCGGCCCCACCGCGTCCGCCATCCAGCGGTGGCGACCCCGCCGTGGCCGCGGAAGGTAGGGAGAGCGGCGCACCGTAATACCGGCACTCCTCTCCCGCCGCGGCCCCTAACCTTCAGCTGCGGTGCTGCCCATACAGCACCGCAGCCCGCCTCAGTTGCGGTGCCCCCCATAAGGCACCGCCACCTACTGTGCCGCTCCTATTCGGCTTAGAGGCAAAGCCTAAAGGAGCGGCCCTCCCGGGTTCCTCTTAGCTTCACCGTGGGGGACCAGGCCACGGTTACTAAGCCCCCCCGCCCCCACAAGGCGGGAACCCACGGGGGGGTGGGTGACTAGGCCTGCACAGACGTCCCGCATAGGGGTGTATTGTGCATTGTCCGCCTTTGTTAACTACACCCTACCCTAGCCATCACAACTTCTTCATATACCGGAGGAGGACTCTGGTTGTTGTTGGCAACACTGTTTCAGCGTTTTCTCTGGTGAATCAGATCCTATTAGTCTGAATATACAAATATATCTTTTAGGATATTAATTACAGTTAGCGATGTAAATCCTTTTAAACTTGGTTTGCTTTTAGTTACCTTGTTTAAACATTTCCCAGCATTCGAAACCCATCTAATCTAACATAGATTAGGTAAATGTCACGTTTTCATTAAGTATTTCCTTTTTTATTTCAGACAACTACCGCTGAAGGTTGGGATGGAACATGCACCAGAATTTACGCAAAAGTCTAGGCATTACTCTAATATCGATTATAAAAAAAGCCATCAATAAATTATTGGAAAGAAATCCGTGCAATAATTGTAAATAAAGATTTAGTAAATTATATTAATAAAACATGTTATGTTTTGTTTAAACTTTAATTAAATTTATAAATGACATCAGAATTTTAAAATTATTTTATGTTAACCTACGAACTTAATTCATAAATATGACTTAAAACTATTTATAATATTGTAATTTTCTTTAGTTTTTTTAATGAGTTCGTTACAAGTCAGACCTTGTTTAAATTTTGGAGTTCGCCTCTTATGTCTGTTTTCATGAGCTGAAAAAGAAAATAAGCAGTAGGATTGATGTGTTTGCTTGATACATTAAAAGTTAATGTAAATGTTTATGAATATAATATTTAATACAATAGATTTGTTACCTCAACTTTCTCCCGGTAACTAAGTTCCGTTTTCCCCAAAACGTACGATAACTTGGCCCAAGCTGCCTCTGCTGTCATGTCGAATGATGGCACAACGCCGCATTCTAGAAGCAACTGAAAGTATAATTATCATTACAAACTATAAACTAAGAACGGTGTATGTTATAGATACCTCATGCGGTCAGTCATTCATTCAGGCAGTCAGTCAGTCAGTGCAGCCTCTTTATTAATTATACTAGTAGCAAAAGATTGAGAACTTTAAAACAAGTTTTGTTATTGAGGAGCGGAACTTATAAATAATGTGCTTCAAGGTAATAAAGAAGACAGTAACACCTAACCAGCTAGTCGAGTTAGCCAAATTAGTATTACCAAATAATGTAAAACAGCTGATTAAATATGGACATAATATTTGGATATAAATAAAGAATTATGAATCAATTAAAAATCTGACTCAAACTCAACAAAGGCATAAATTGGTTAATTTTTGCGAATGCGTAACGGGATACGAATTGAGTCTTGAGAAGAGCTATTCGTATTTTTAATCTGGGTTAGTAGCTAATTGGCGCATCGTTGCAGAGTGTGTTCTAGATTTTCTTATTATTGATTCCGAAGACTCACCAAACCGGTCTCATACAGTGGTTTCCCTAAAACAGTGCCATTGATACATTGCGTGACATTGACAACCAGTACTTCGTTCTTCACTGCTCTTTCTATTTCTTTGTAGATTTCCTTGCGTTTGATAGGGATGTTACCATTACCGTAAGTTTCTAAAACGATACCTGAAATAAAATCAATATCATTGCTTCAACTATTGTTTAGGCGCAATCTTGTTTTAGGAGGTCCAGTTGCTCCGTGAATACCCTCAGGGGCCCTACACATGCCCCCTGAGTGGTGCAAAAGGAATAACAAAATATAGCAGTAGAATATGTGCACAGTAAGCCCGCAGAAGTACTTCCTCCACGTCTGATAATCTACCGCCAAGCATTGGTGCACTCGCACTGCTGTTTCTATGGAAGAGTGCGAGTGCCGCTGAATTACATGCGCATGAGACGTGACATCCCCGTGTCGGGTGACGGACACAACGGGTTGCGACTTCGATCTTCTTATACTTTGGTCGGGGAGGACACTTAAGATCAGGCGGGCCTGCAGCTCGCTCCATCACCTATGCCACATTAAAAAAATGTTTTACCAACTAAAAACTGACAACTCGTAGGAATCGCAATAGAAACGAGAAAACCTCACCTTCCATTCCTTGAAAAACGGCTCTTATCAACTCTGGCGTAATGGTCGGAGCCACCTTCAGAATATATACCTTCCTACAGATGTTATCATGAAGGCGGCACTCGTTTGGAACTGAGCCCCGCTGATGGATGAGCATCTTCGGGTCTACATCCAGTGTGGTTTTAGCTTCGAGCAGGGGAGGGAAATTGGGCGTGTCGAACGCGTAGATACGAGTATTGGAGACTTTCTTAACCCTGTGGGTTTGAGGTATTCAAATTCATACTAAGTCCCTAAAACTATATAGTCAAATAATGCAGCATTTATGTTTACGCGACTTCTTCACCGATCGTGAACCGATTTGCGTGATTCTTTGTATTTGATAGGGTGTATACTCTAAGTACAATATAATAAAGTGAGTTTGTTTGTTACGCTTTTACAAGTTGTTTAATTTGTGAAACCGTAATAAAATGAATCGATTATGATGAATTTTGATATAGAAACAAATGGAACTTTGGAAACGGTTATTTTTATCACTATAGCGATAGAATTTTCTCAACTTGTTTCTACGCTAACCAAACTATGTTAATTTGGATCAAGGGAAAGCAACACATTGCTACGCATTTTTACCTCGTGCCTCTGAATAGCTTGGCACCAAAGAACACCGTGACCTCAGGTATATACTGGGTGGCAGCTATGAGTACGGCACACAGGAAATTATTATTGCCATCACTGCGCGGCTGGAAGATTGGTACCTGAAACATGACAAAGATGCAAATCAGCACGTTAAAAGTAGGGATTGCAATCAGGGATCATTAAATACAGCGGGATCCCGCTTCTTTGAAATTATGTTACACAAAAATTTGTAGTTTAAATTTGATTTTATGAATTGAAACCACGGATTTTTGTATAAAAATTAACTTTTTTTTTATGCTTGCTCGCAGGCCATCCTTGGCTCCGTGGTATACTTGGCAGTAGCCTGCCTTCGAAGCGAGGGGTCCCGGGTTTGATTCCCAGCCTTTCTCTTCTTCGTTCTTGGGTGTTTGTGTATCTGTGTTTGTCCATGCGATCTGCGACACAAGGAATCCTAGTGCAGGGGTATGAGTGTGTAAACGTTTTAGTTTTTCTATCTATATTACCTGCGCACCAGTTAGAACCACAGTCTTGCCGATGCTCTCCAGCATGAAGGATAGAAGAGAGGCCCCGTAAGCCGTTGTATCGGTGCCATGGAGGATCACAAAACCATCGTAATCATGGTAGTATTTCTGAAAATTAAAATTTTATTTTTAGCAGAAGACACCCAACGTTATTACAACTTCTATATCGTAAGCTACTGAGAGAGAAAGTCTACGTTTTAAACGAATTCGGTTATGCGCTCTTCGGATTCTCACATCAATGGTTCCGTAGTTCCCATCTTACCCTGGATTATTTGTGTCGACATCTGTATATTTTACTAGCGCGGTGTTACTCGCGGTTTTCCGGGACCAAAAGTAGCCTATGAGTAAATCCAAGATATACGTTATCCTAACACCAAATTTCATCAAATCTGTTGAGCCGTTTGAGGGTGTAAAAGAAAGAAATATACACACACAGAGACATATAAATACATTCCAACTTTGCCTTGATAGTATTAGTATGATAGGTTAAATAAGCGTCATGCATTGAGTATTACATTAATTAAGAGAATAAAACTATACTCTAGCAACGTTTGGACAAATCAAATTTACTTTTAATAATATAACAGAGTTCGGAAGAAAAAAGTTGGGGGTCTTGTTATATTGACTTGCTACTTATAAGACGGCTCCGTGGCTTAGTTGGTAGTAGCCCTGCCTTCGAAGCGAGGGGTCCTGGATTCGATTCCCGGCCGGGGCACACTTTGTGTGGTGAGCATGAAGATTGTTCTCGGGTCTTAGGTGTTTGCCTTGCGTTTCTGTTTGTCCATGCCATCTGCGACACAGGAAATCCTAGTGCAGAGGCATGAGTGTGTTATCGTTGTTTGTTTGTTTGTAAGTATTACTTACTTTTACGTCTCGAGCCTGCTTGATCCAGTCATCCAATGTGAAGTCGGAAGAATCCTTCAACTCTTCGTATTCGTGAATTTTGTACAGAACTTTCAGGTCTGGTGTGTCTTTGCCATCTAAACATAGATAAGGAGCTATTTAGAATTAAAAAATCGAAAGAAAAAAAGCCATATTTAGTACTCATCTCTTATTTCTCGCCCTTAGGGGAAAGACTACTATTTTCAAAAAGAAACATCCAAACCGGTATGCAACGAGCGAAGAAAAAAGTCACACGAAAGCCAAATACGCAATTTCGTTTACTTGGATGACATATTTTTTTATTTCACAACAAAACTATTAAAATGATTTTGATAAAAATTCTATGGGACCAATCTGAAAGCATATCCTTTCAAAGAAAAAAAGAATTTTCCAAATCGGTTGATTTACGTCGGGTACCTAAACCAAATCGGGTGAGAACGGACCGAAACCGGTGAACTGAGGTAACAAACATAAAAAAAATCACCCGAATTGTTTACTTCCTCCGGAAGTCGGTTAAATAAATTTTAAGTAAGGACTTCATTAACGGACTTCAAAAAAGATGGAAAACTCATTAAGACTCTTTTTTATATTTGTATATCTTCCCCAACTGTAAACTGATTTTGTGATTATCTAAGTTCACCGGTTTGTTACTCACCAGGCAAGGCCAGATATTCCTTCAGGTCCGTCCCGGAGAGGTTTTTGGACCAATACTCTTCGTCGTGGAGCTGTGGTAGCTTACGGATCACTTTCTCTATGTTCTTTTGTGGAACTAGTACTGGAAATGTATATAGATTTTCATAAATCTTTTCATGGAAACAAAATAAGCTGTTAACTATTTACTTCTGCTAATAACAAGACTAAAAAAGATATTTTATTAACCTGACAGCTCAGTTGGTTGTAGCTCTATCTTCTTCGCTGCAGCTCATGGTTTCGATTCCCATACAAACAGGACAAGGATTTATTTGATGAACACGGATGTCAGTAGGTACTAATCTGGTTCTAAAAGTATAGCTATGCATAGTTTAGGATAAGATGGCGCTGTGTTTAATATCAGTACTGTTTTTTTAAATACATGAATATAATATTAACACTTAGCCAGACATTGAACAATGATTTATGTTTATCACACAAATGCTTGACCTGAATGGAAATCGAACCCATGACCTACGGCGTAGAAGGCAAAACTACTCCCAACTGAGCTATGAGCCTAGTCTACTATAGATAAATATTTAATAGCTATTAGCTAAAATAAACTAGCAACATTGTTATCTGCCAAAACTAAACTTTTTGACAGATAACAATGTTGCTATGGTAATCTATCTCCAGTAATCTGTTAGTTGATTAGAGGGTTTGGCTGTTATTAATAATAACTCTGAATACGTGAATACGTATGTGTACCTATATATATTAAATAAAAATGCCATTTCTTAGTACTATTTTAGAACTCAACAGAAATTTTTGGAGGTATACCATGCATAGAGCGTACAATGAGATAATACTTACGTCCACATTATTTATCGATGGCGTAAACCACTGTTTTCAAAACATAATGCAGTTCCTCATTGATGAGGTAGATAGTTAGGTTGTTGGAAATACGCCTTGATTCTGAATCGGCCTATATCAATTGTGGTACCAACCACATCGGGTGAAACCCGTCGTGTAGGTGATTCATAGAAAATGATTACCCACGTTTGTTATATTAAATGCTTGACCCAACTTACCTCCTTTCTCATTCTTCAGCATTCCAAAAGTCCCTCCCGTGTAAATAGCCAACACTCTTTTCATTTGCACCATTTTAATTCCTTATAATTTGACGAAGCAACTGCTTACACCGACCGTCAGATGACCTGTGATGATAACATGTAAAATCGGGTAAAGAACGAGTAATGTTGTTAGAGTTTTATGATATAAACAGTTGATTATACAATAGGATCAAGGCCGTCTTGATAGCGACGCGTGAATAATGCAATGGTGCATTGTGCATTGGTGAATAGCTCATTTATTTTATATGAGGCTAGGTATGCCCTTTTTCGCAAGTTCTAAGCTGCCTTTCTACCAGAGATGTACTAATATGTGTATCAAAGGTATATTATTACTCAGTAACACCGTTTGGTTTTTATAGCTTTGTTTAGCTTTAGTGAAAATGGAAATTCTTATGATTTTCTTGTTTTTTTTAAATGAAGGTCCATCTGATGTTAAGTTTTTATATCCGCCCTTAACAATACCAATACGAGTAATGTCCTCCCAAATCGAATTATGAGAAGACCCAACTCGTAACCCGTTGCGCCCTTCACTCGTCACGGAGATGTTACTTCTCATGCGCATGTGTTCATTGGCACTCACAACCTTGCAACACAACACAGCAATACGAGTTACCAAATACGGAGACAGTACTTCTCTGGGCGAACTTTGCACATGTTGCTAAAAGTATTTCCCAGACATGTTTTACATACCTGCCTGTTTTAAATATTAGTTAGTGCTAGCCAATAATGATTCAGATTCAGCGATATGAATAGAAAACAATATATTATATGTAATTTTTTTCCATATACCAAGAGTATTTTTGGGTTCGGTCCGTTCTCACCAAGTCCCGTATTCACCCGGTCCGTTCTCCCCCGATTTGCTTTTGGTACGATCAATTTTGGTCGAAGCAATTTTTTACGAAAAGAACTGGCAGGTACAAATGTGTTCGGCTTTAGTAATGTAGGTACCATTTGTATAAATTTTATTTTAATCGGCGGAGAACGGACCGGGTGAATATAGGACTGGGTGAGAACGGACCGAACCCGTTTTTTTAAGTTCCTAAGGTTATTAACCTAAATGAACTAAAACTAAGCTGTAGTATTATAATATTTGTGACTAAGCGAAGGATGTATGCTTAGGTTAGGTTTCATCAGTTTGGGGCAGAGTGGAGTGGACGATGGGTGCAGAGATGATTTCTACGTCGTCTACTCTTCGGACCGGATGCAGCGACAAGAGATCCATCGTACCTATCTTACTACTTTTATAAATGATGTTCGGATGGATGGATGTTTGTTTCTCAATCATGCAGTATGGCTGAACAGATCTGGATGAAATTTGGCCCAGAAATAGATTATCGTAAATTTCTTCGGCATAAAAAGCTTATTTTCTTTTCCAGACGAAAAGAAAAAATAGGCTTTTTATGCCGAAAAAGTTACGGTATCTGTAGGATTTGTATTAAAATTCTAGATATTCTTTACCAGTAAACGTTGATAAAATAATTAAGGATCTTTTTGTTTCAATAAAACTCAATAATATCACAAAATTGTTTAATCTAAACCATCTTCACAATTTCATATATGTGGTATTTTGAAGCAATATGTATAGATAATAACAAGAAAAAAGTAGAGTTACGGACCTTTTTTTTGTGTCTGACTCTTTTCATTGTATGGGTCAAATATTTACTTTGAGAAGTGTGTATACGATTTGATATAATATATCTAGTGATACAGTTGTATGCGTTAACAACAAAAAGTAAAGGTAACATACGTACACCCCTTTACTACGATTCCCTTTGTTGAAGGTAGCACACACACACACTCCCAAGACCCGAGCTTCATGCTAACATAAAAGTTGCACTCAATCGTGAATCGAACCCTCGCTTCGCATGCAGTGTTACTACCAAGTACAGGTAAAAAATATTCATCTTTTTGTTTGTAAGTTTGTAATTGTAGTGTCAGTTTTCAAGTCGCATAAAGGTCTCCAATAATTATTTATTAACTAATCGATATCCAGGACACAGCCAAAATTCTTCGAGATATTTCATTTCACAATAACTTTAAAAGAAATGTGTTCAATGGTTTTCTCTGATTGTTCTAAATATTTTTTTATATGGATTACTATACACTGTATCTATCTTAAATCAACTTATGATAATATAATCGCAATTACAGATACAAGCAGCAGCCTGCTTAGTATGATTTCTGTAGCTGCATCCGTTGAACCTTCAACTTGTGGGGCTTCTTCAACGGGTGGGGCTTCTTCAACGGGTGGGTCTGCATCTAGACCGTCAGTGGCAAACACCCTGCCCCAAACAGCAAAGCTGTATAACTCCTCGTCAAAGTTTCTCAAGGTAAGTTGGAAGGTTGTTTTGGCTCCATCGGCAACAATACCATACGTATAGTCCTCGGGCTCCAGTGGCATGATAGAAGTCTTCATAGCTACAGGAAAAACAGCAGAGTTGTCTGCTTGCAAGTCTTCTTCGACCACTGGGGTGGGGAAAGTGGCTGCGATATAGAGCTCTTCGAAATGAGCAGTTGAATTATCCTTGTAGGTGGTAAACCTGACGTGAAGATAAATATCCGTTATAAGTTTTAGTGTACAGAAATTCTAACGATTAATAACAAAACAATTGAAAAAATTATACCGAAACAATCACAATTACAAATATAATTTAAAATGAAAGCATTAACTTACACGCGTGATCATGCATTAGATGAAACCACAAAGCCAATTTCCAAAATATACACAGCGATGTAACATCCACAACCTCGTCAAGGACTGTACAAACAGAAGTCGATTGGCTAATAGAAACAAACCTATGACCACAAGTGTTCATGGTCTCCCCTGTGCATGCAACAACTGAACAGACCCGAGAGCCTCCGGTAGCTACGCCACTAAACGATCGAACACCACTGAAGCCAGTCGCTCGGTATTTGTATTTCTAAAAAAATACGTGTGTTTTATTTTAGTTTATGAAAACAGAAGGCTGAAATTAAAACATCAAATTATCTACTTTTAACAATGTTTTCAAAGCGGAAAAATATAACAGTGGAAATAAAAAAAAACTGTAAATGATTGATAAATATCTATAAAAGCTGCAATGGCATACATTGCAGCTTTTGAACTCAAGTATGATTACCAAAAACTGGGATGAATACTCGCATACAAAAAGACTGTAAGAGGGTAAATGATAAAACAGTGATTTAAGTATCTATGCTCATTCAAGCAAAATATTTTATTTCAGTATGTTTAAAAACACAATGTCTAAATGTACTTTAAAAATATGTACTAAAGTAAAAACAGAAACAGGACTGTTTTTCATCTTGGTTATATTCTATTTAGAGCTAGGTAGGAATGAAATAAAATTAGATCTAAAACATATAACGAAATGTAACTACGTATGCTAAACAACAGTCTTTAAAAATCTAGACCAACTAAAATCTCCAATTCAGATTTTATAATTTGCATATATTGACCACATTTTGAGAAAAAATACGTAAAGAATAGAATGGAGAATAGAATAATCATTATTTCAATCAACTAGATACACTTTTAATGACTATGATTGAGAGGCGGCACCATTAATTTCATTATATCTATTTCATTTTATAAATGGCACCATCCTTACTTATATACTAATCTTACAATAATTACAGGTATTGTCTGTGTTTTTTCCTTAAGTTTTTCATAGTTGCACCGTTAAAACATTCTTTACCATGCATATCAAATGGTAAATTGTCAGTTTTACTTTGCATTATTTTTATCACTGGATTCATAGATTATATCAAGAATATTATCAAAAGCTTGTTTGTCTTCTTCTGTTACTGCCTTATGTTTATTATGATCCACATCCCTGGTATAAATCCTACCCCATATACCAAATGCTTGTAATTCATCTTGTGGTCTATTGAGTTTGAATGATATATGACCACGAACATTATTTATTTGATCATATTTAACAATATTAAGTATACTCTCTTCGTGATTAATATGTATGTCTCCCTTGTGTATGTTATATATGTATATGTCTTCGTTAGTATTAGGTATTTCAATAGACTCTTCGTGCTTTGATTTGTGATAGGTGAAATTTACTGGTGCAACTGGAAATTTGCTGGCGGAAAATGAAATAGGAAAGTAAACAACGTTGTCACACTTTAGAGTATCATTGTACTGAGAACTGTAAGTCCTCATATTGATTTCCAGCTCTTGAATACTGCTTGTGGTTTCTTTTGGATCAAACCTGAAATTGTTACAAGATATAAGTTATCACTTTATAATAGAAACATAGTATGTGTAAATAAATTACGTTCGTATCCCATCAAATGCATCATCAATAAGTATTATTTTTAAATAAATAAACAATTAACCTAAGCAGTTACATAGTCATGGCTAGAAAACATACACGTATACAAAACATGTGTAGTTAGCTTGATAAGTTGGTCTTTAGAGATTATTTAAGTCAAGCAACTCTCTGCCTGGCCACTAGGCATATGGGATACCAACCAATAGAATGCCTTTGAGGGGTTTAATTACTGACACCGGCGTTGGCCATTTATCTACACATATGAAAGAGAAATATGAAAACATACCTATATAAACAACTTTTGAATTCATTATTCTTGCAAGCGACAAGTAAACAGGCGGCTACTCCAATTTGTCTTCGAGAGTACGTATTACTGCCATCCTGAACCACTGCTCGGTAATACGGAGCCTGAAACAAGAATAAGATAGAACATAATTGCACATCACAAGCAATCAAACATTACCAACATATGGACATAGGACAAAGCAGGAAAAGTCAGATTAATGAATGATGAGTTAATAGCGTTTTAAATTCAAACATCTTCAAAAATTCAACATTATAATTAGTGTTAATTATAGTTACGTTACTTATCATAGCATCAACAGCCAAAACACCAGGTAAATTTGACAAATTATTAAGCATGGCAGGGTTGGGTAGTGAAAGTACGATGCGAAAAGAGACTCTCAACACCGTTGGTGACCGTTGTAGAAAGCCATACAACAAACAAAATTGAAATTATAACTTACCAACGCAGCAGCATATTTTGTTAGTAGAAAAAAAACATACATACATGCAATTGCATTCGTTCAAGATGATGTAAAATATCTATAATGTTAATAAAAGTTTAATTGCTTAGTCGTAAAGTCAGTTGGATCATGTGAAAACGAACTTGCCGATAGAGTCAAAGTCTGTTAAACAAGACGTAAATGTTCAAACGGCGTTGTTTCATTAGCCCAACATTAGCAAGGCATTTGTCAATGAGTCAATAAAGTTTTGCCTCTGTAGTTGTTCACTTGGCATGGCAAGTGCCAACTGGCCATTTGAATGTTTTTAATGTCGTCTATGCAACATTGCCAGTGGGATCATGTTGAGAACCAATGGAGGTTTAATGAATCAACTAGATTAAATTCTGTTTCGTCCAATAATGCCAACATCAGGCCATAACAACTCTCATAGTTTTAAATCCCTTTTTTTTAATTTGTATGTATATTAAGTGCACAAACACTTGAAAACTTACGGTTTCTCCATTTCTCTCGTTCATCCTCACTCTGAAAGTGCAGCTAACATCTTTATCTGTTATCGTAAACTCCTGGAACCCTGCTGTCAGCAGTTTGCTCGTGTGAGATGTCAGTGAAGGGTCAGTGATCAGCCGAAGACCGTCATGATCTTCTGGTTTGTCATAGATCGGGCCAGGAATGGGATCTGTCCCTACCTGAAAGTTACAAAGTTAAAAAGTTTGTACAATTTATACAATAGGAAAATAATTTAATGTGCATCAGAAATGGAAAAATGGACTCTTCATTGCACCATGAGTACCATAAAACATTTTCTTTAATTTTCGATCGTTTCTTGGCTGTTTCAAGAGAAAGATGAGATAATGCGTACAATATGGTGAACCAGCACCTTCATTAGAATCCTTTGTCGCTTATATTATAGCAAATACTTATATATTACTAAGTTAGAAAATATAATTTATAGGACGATTACCTGACCAGGAACTTTGGGCACTCGAGCAACCAGTAGACGAGTGGTAGGAACTCCGGGCATAATGCTTATCAAGGCACCAAATTTGCCTGAGTAAATTCCGGACCCTAGAATATATAATGACATCTGTGTTAATTAAAGATTTACAATTATAATTTTGTTCTTTTACCTAACAAATAAACCTAATAAAAACGTTGGACAGTATTAATATTCTTTTTTTAAGCTTTACAACAATAATACCTACAAATCATATGAGCTCAGTCTCGACGGGATCTATTTTCTTTTTCTTTGTCTTGCATAAAATACGGTTCAATACTGAATGGGAAAAATTGTTTTCGATATACACTAATATTTAAGCGAGAGTTATATAAGATTGTGAAAAGAAATTAAGACAAATATTTTTTCCTCACCAGCACTGCCAACCGCAGGATTGTTGGCTCCAGATGCAAGGAAGTTCACATTCATAGCATACGCGTACGATTCTTGGATCTGTACAGCTGCAGAAAAGGCATTGGTTAGTCTCAAGGCGAACCATCTTATAGCCATAACCAGACCAGGCACGCATATTTCTAAATAATAATTTGTACCCAACCATATAATAATCATCCAAACAAGCTTCACGTTTGAGCGGCATAAAGCAAACGCTTATGAGTAATATGAAACATATTTGATCAAGCCCAGTCGTGCGCACGTTGCCTCCATTCTAAGGTCTCTGTTGTTTCCAATTAGAATAAACGTGCGCATTATGAGTGTAATTTCATTTACGTATTACTGTGGTAAACAAACCAACATTTCCTAACTTCATTCTCATTTCTGACTTCAACTGTAACTCTTCTGTCACGGCAAAGGATGCCAGAAAAACGATACCGCTTGATGATTCAAAACTTACCGGTTAAATAAGGCATCTCGGAAAACCACATGGTGGTAAAGATGACATCTGTAACCCGAGTTTTCTGCACTAATTGGATGGCGGGCACTTGAAACATGAGGTCGAAGCAGATGAAGTGTCCAAAAGTCACTCCAAAATCAGTCTCGAATAACCCAAGATCAGGAGTCAACGCTGGCGTGTGGGACGCCTCACCGAAGAGATTAATTTTTCGGTATCTGTTAAGCAAAATTATTACAGGAAACGTTTTGAGAATCGTAATAATATTTATATTGGACAAACATAGTTCAAATGAATACACACATTTATACAGACCGTCAAAATACACATACAATATTCCATATCTTTATGTGGCTTAAGTCGATAATCGTTATTTACGTTTTAAATTACAACAAGATATCAACAAGGGAAGTGAATATTGTGTTCTCCGTACTTTAGGTACCAGTACTCAGTAGTTTAGGTAAAATTTGGCGATTCATCTCCGAGTTGATTGCGACTTGGGACAAACAAAGGGGTAGTAAGCAAGTTGTATTGTATACCTACAGCTAAACTTACGATAGGTCGGGAACTCATTGCATCATCACTACATAGTATAAAACAAAGTCGCTTTCTCTGTCCGTATGTCCCTTTGTATGCTTAAATCTTTGAAACTACGCAACGGATTTTGATGCGGTTTTTTTTAATAGATAGAGTGATTCAAGAGTAAGGTTTATATGTATAATAACATCCATTAAATAGTGGAGAAGTACTGTTATTTTTGAGGTTTCTAATGTGATGTCGTAAATAATTACATTTTTTCCGCTTACATTGCAAACGCAGGCTGAACCCTACGAGTTTTATCAAAATAATGTACTAAGTATTGTACACATTGAAAAGGTCTACAGAAAAGTCCGTGATGGTATATGTCTATCTCTTATGGATAACACACAATAACTTTTTTTTGTCATTTACTTTTTACGACAAATAATGGTTAATTTTCGAAGCGATTTTAACCAATACAGCATTAATCCTTAACCAATTAAATACCTTGAATACATTGTTCATTTAATATAGATCTATATGGCCCTTAACACCGTATGATTTAAGTGAATATTTTCGAAGATATTACAGATTTAAAAATTGCGGGACGTAGCGTTTGCGGCGGTTCCGGTCGGCCGGGGCGGCGGGAATTTAACGCGTGCGGGCCACGGGCAGTAATAAATAAATCAAAGCATTCAAAACTACTGGATCGATTTTAATTTTTCCAGTGAATGACATAGGCTATATATTTATACCCGTGCGAAGCCGGAGCGGGCCGCTAGTTTTTTATAAAACTATTGATGACTAACTTCCTAAAAACATCATAAACTGATGAAGTATTATACCTTTTTTGGTGGTAATCCAATCAATTGTTTACATAGTCGAGACTCGAGACTATCGTAAGATTATCTAACCGATTGAATTCTTATACCTATTACGCCTATTACCCTACATTTGCATTAATTGTTTGGAGCAAAGTATACAGAATCGCCATTTGTTTACCTGTCTATGACGGTTCCATTCCTGTCAAACACCACATTGGTATTGAAAAAGTAGTCCTTGGCCTCGGGACACACTTCGTTGCTATCGTTGGTGATGCAGTCCACCCGTTCTCGAGTGTTAATCACCAAGTAGATCTGGTTTGTCCTTGCTGCTTCCGACATGGCCACCAAGAGCTGTGTAGTATCATTAAAATGGTTATTTATAGATGATGCTCATGTCTTTCAGAAAATTCCACTTGACATAATAAATGTGACTTCTCATGAATTTGACTTGTAGCTCACAAGCAAATGGGTCCATTTATTATTTATAGAAAGTTAGTTTGTTTATTTGGGAGGCAATATCATCATTAGGTACTTACAAATAAATACAATGATACAATCACACTATAATATTATTTATAAGAAGGATAATATTATAAAGGTGAAAATTTGGATGTTGTGTGTCTGTGTGTGTTTGTTATGCCTTCATCCTCAAACGGCTCAACGGATGGATGAAATTTGGTACCAGGATAGCTTATCCTGGTTTAACACATAGGCTACTTTTGATCCTGGAAAACTATAATAGTAGTAGTAGCTAGTATACAATAAATGACTAGCACTACAAACGAACGATATTTTCGTTATGAATTGTTTAAGAATCAAGTTTCCAGGTTAGAGGTCATTTTTGAAAGCAACACGAATTTTCACTCTTTTAAAGACATGGTTAAAATAAAGGTAAGTAAATCACAAAGAAACAAATGAATAATCTCAAAAAAAGGAATAAAATGAGTTATTTATATAGCAACCTTTTATTAAATTTAGTATTGGATAAAGTGAAAATATTGTTATTAATGTTTAAAATGACAAGTTTAACTAAACGGCATATTTAATGGATTTTGCCGTAGATGTGCTAGTGATGAGAATACTATTATACTTACGTCATCATATAGCTCAGGATGCAAAGCCGGTATAGGATATTCCCGTAGGCGACCGTTGATAGGCACCTTTAAACTGGTAGTTTGATTTCCCAGTGTCAACTCTGGGAAGATCACGATGTCCGCAAGCTGAAAATTTTTAAGAAAGCTTGTTTTTATCAGGTGTTTGCCTTCAATTTTTTTGGGTCCAATTTACTCGCGTCCTTAGGTTTGCTAGAAATGTGTGATGCGAAAGGAGAACCCAAACTATCAGTAGAACTAGTGCTAAGTAATATAACTAGTAGTATCAAATTAAGTTTTAAATACATAAGTATTTGGTCATAAACTTTTATCGTTTTTGATAGAATTAAGTAAAATTGAATTCTTTCAAAAACGACTAAAATTCGTTTATTAATAAGTTCCATAACCCATATTTACTCATCCAAATTTACCTGATCCGCAGCATCTTTTATAAGCTGGGTATACTTCTGTTTATTGTGATCCACGTCCCTAGACACCTCGTATTCCACCACAGCTGCGATGTAATGGTCATCCTGAGGGGTTGACCGCTGAAGGAGAAAATAAAATATTTAGGTATTTGGTATCACGGTGATATGATGAGCTAATAGCAGAGGTTAAGGAGTAATAGGTTAGCGTGGTATGGACATATTATGCGGAGGGATGAATGGCATATATCAAAACAAGTCTTAAATATGGATGTGGTAGGATATAAGACACGAGGTAGGCCAAAGAAAAGATGGATGGATTGTGTGAAAGATGATATACGTAAGAAAGGAGTGAGTACTGAGATGACGTCTGACAGAGGGAAATGGAAGAAAAATACATGTTGTGCCGACCCCACTTAGTGTGGGATAAGGGCAGAAAGATGATGATGATGAGCTAACAGCGGGCTTTACACGTAAACTTTATCGCGCGTTCTCAGGAGCGTGCAGGATTGCGCGCCGGAAAGTGTGCACGCGCAATCGAGCGCGATTATGTTTTTGAAGCTGTTTGAGCAGCGCGCGATTACTCTTCAGTTTTTGTAAGAGCGACCGTGTAAAGGCTAATCGCGCGTGATAGACTGTCCAGAACTGGCGCGTGTTGAAGTGTGTACAATGCATACAGTTTTACTGAAGTATCGCAGTTTATAGTAGTGTTGCGGTGAAACATGGATAGAAGACATGTCATGGCACAAGCTATCATATTCGCTGGTGTTAGTCTCCTCAAAAAGAAGAAGAAACGATTCGTGTGGGTTAAAAAATATAGACAGCAATATAGTCATATGCCTCTGATTGCAGAATTACGACAATAGTTACTATGATTTCAAGAATTATTTTCGTATGGATGATTAATTATTTAATATACAAGTATTGTTAAATAAAATCAAACATAAAATATCTAAACAAGACACTGTTATGAGAATCTCGATTAGCATCGAGAAAACCTTTGTCTTTACAAAAGTCAACTATTCTATAAGCTTCCTGTTTAAGATTTTTGTTTTTATATTCTTCAGACCTTATTTTTCACAGGCAAGGAAAATACTTGTACAGCGTAATTAACTCTACTGCTAATTCTTTGCTCCACGTATGTATGTCCGCCATCCTTGTAGTACTCAGTAATCGTGTCCACAAGAATTTTACATATAAAGCCACTTTGGAACACGCGATTACGCGCAAAACTGATGAGCGCGCGCCGTGATGTTTCCCTTCCCCTTCCAACATCTAGCATTTACACGCTAGCTCTTTCGCGCGCGATTGCTATTTCACGCGCGATAGAGCGTCCGTGTAAAGCCCGCTAATAATAGCGGTACTATACCTCGAAGAGTATAACTCGAAGAGTTCAAAAAGTATAAGATATTATTATTTTAATTAGGAACCAAGCCATATCTTGTTAATTGGTATCGTTTACTATTCGTCTATTATAGAATTCATAAATTTTAAAGCAATAATAAATCATTGAAATTGATTATACTATTGATTGGATTACCAATTGGAAAAGATGGTCTTGGTTTCGAATCCTACAATAAATTTGAGTGAGAAAGTAAAAATATAGATAAAAGCTGTCAAAAATAGCTGTCAAGCATGAGGTGGTGTGCCGGCGAGGTTCCAGTAGGCTCGACTTGTTGCCAGTAACTCAACCAGAAACAATGGCGCACATAACTTCGAGTATGTAGAGTCATGCGACAACTAAATGCAATTTATACACTATTACTAACAGTGTATACAATTGCATTACTAACAGTTTAAAGAATAATTAGATTATAAATAAGGTTATTCACCTGTTCTGCAGACGATATGAGGAAAACAAAAACAATGAACCAATACATTTTAAAACATAACACGTAGGTACGTAAACAAATAAATAATCACAAAGTATACTGTCTGCTTTGCTGTGTGCTCTAGAGGATCACCAAATTGAAACTGAGTAATTTAATTATCATACGTTCTTGTGCTGTAGGTATAAATGTATGGCTATATTCAGTTTGCAGTTAAAGTGAGAGTGATTTGTCATGCATTTTTAGGGTAACAACCGACAACAAAACAGAACCTATATGGGTTCTGTTGATCTTTTGTGTCTGTCTGTTTGAGGGAAACAGTTGAATTTAGCACGTTTAAACCTTAATTTTGTATAATTTAAGTAAGAAGCTCATTATTTGACACAATGATAAATATTTTATTTAGTTAAAGAAAGGTGTGGAACACCTATCTTGTTTTAAATTGGACTTTACACCAATAGTAGCGTGACAGTAAACATCGGCACAGATACATAATAAACAATATCGTCATAATAAAACTGGTTCGATACCTAAAAAAATGTTGCATACCATTAGGTTTACCTAGGTATTACAATAAAAAAAATGAAGCCCTATATTTTTTACAATTTATTTCAATAATATGCAGGGTTTCGGTCAAAGATGGTCAATTATACAACAGCACATACGATTTAAATCTCTTATGAATATCACGCATCACCATACAACGCAACGTTTTATGGTGATACAACTAAAATCAATTATAGTCGCTTAGTTTGTTCAAGAGTGACTATAATCAATACGTTTTCAATTGGAATGTTCACTTACTTGAATAGAAGTGTGTAATATACAGGAAAACAGGAGTAAAAGTCGAAAATACATAATGTTTTAGCTCACTGCTTGATTATCTGCATTTACTCAGCAGATTATAGCAAGAGCAACGCGTTCACGCATTTATATTTAAGTCTGTACTAGAGGTTAGGGTGCGTTCACATTGCCTGCAATATATTCCGCTTTTTCGGTGAAGGTCAGGTACCTCTTAAGTTTAAAAAAATTATGCTTGCAGAATCTGTTCGCGAAAATAGCAAGACTACACGGTAATACGGTAAATAGTTCAAAAATAGTCTTGCCAGAAATACTAGACAACATAGACATTGCAACTTGAAGTCACGAATATCTAAGCTAAAATGCCATGAAGGTTGAGAGTCAAAGAAGGATAGGTTTAGAATAATTTGCTAAAATGAGATAATGTATGAGTATTGTAACTGGTAACAGTGATTTTTAATTGCCTGTTTAATGTGCATGATGTTTGTGGGCTTATTAAATTAAAGAAATAAAATGTATATTTCCGAAATTATTATCCACAAATGAGAATATGTGATGAAATCATAATATGTGAAATATTCGTCGAATCTAAATATATCTATATTACAAACAACTAAAATTTAATCTATTTGTAATGTCAAAATAACAGCTTTTTACCATTTTGTCTGTCCGTTTGTTCCGGTTTATGTCCGAAACGGTTGGACCAAGTTTGACGGGACTATGGAGTAACTTTTACTTAAGAAAAAGTATGCTACCGCACAAAAAAAAACCACGAGGTTGAAGTCGAAGTCGTGGGGTGCAGCTAGTTTCTAATTTAAGAATACGTATATTTATAACTTACGTATATTAGAAATTTGACGTAGGTACACAACAATGTAATGGAAACAGGCGATCGAGATCATAACCACAAACATAATAGGTATGACACGATGGAAGGGAGACGGGGAGATCCCGACTGCAAATTACATTGTAAAAAGAACCATGTGTATTGGTGTAAGAGTTCTATATATATTGCACGTTGCAACTATCTACATATGCAGTGAAATTTTAAAATAGCATCATCAGACGCTGTTGTACCCTAAGTACAAGAAGTATCTAATTACACAATTAAATATAGTATAAATTGTATTTAAATTATACTTTAAGTAAGTATAAGTATATTTAAATTTGGAGTAAGTATATTTTAAATACAATTTAAAACATACTCCAAATTGCTCTTCCTACATTCATATTTCACTTATGTATTATACTAATATAGGAAGAGATAGTGAATTAACTATGTAAATTAACGATGATGAGTAGGGTGGTTAAGAATTCAAAATCCAATTAACCCCAAATAATTAAATGAGTGTGGTGGTGTAAAACATTTCCCTAGCCACCCTAATTATGTTTAAAATTTTTTATGGAAATAACGACTATTTAATTCTCTTAGTTTAATTTTCTTTTACTATGCTAAAAACAGGTATTATTTGTGTAATTAATGAAAATTAGTGCAGAAAAAAATAATACAAAACATATCCCTACTATCTCGTACCAACTGGACCAACTGGAAGAAGACCCGTATTCAGTCGAAGATGGAGTGGAGGCTGATCTGCTGAACTCAATGTCCTCGACTGGCAATAAATAATTAATGATAAAGAATGGAGCATTCTTAGAATGGTGAATAAGAGCGTGGCGGCCCAGGGGCATAGATGCCGACTTTCAATCTAAAGGTCGCTGGTTCAAACCCACACGCGCACCAATGAGTGTTTTCACTTGAAAATATTATGTGCGCAATACCACATTCTCGAAACGGTGAAGGAAAACATCGTGAGGAAACCGGCATGTCTTATGACATGTGACATCTACCAATCCGGATTGGGCACCCGTGGTAGATCAAAGCCCAATCACTCCCAATTATCGAGAGTAGGCCAGTGTACCCTCAGTGGGAACATTAGAGGCTGGTACATCGGATCACATCGGATCGCTGAGCCAGCGGAGAATGTCAGCAGTATCCACTAAGGATAAAAATAAATTTCTCCTATTCTTCATTTTTCATCAGTACGGGGTGTTGTTTTTTAAATTCACCGTCGGCGTCATATGGATATAAACATTTTTATATTATTTTTTTTGACTGACCTCACAGATCAGTTGGTTGTAGCTCTGCCTTCTGCGCTGTAAGTTGTGGGTACGATTCTCTCTCAGGACAAGAAACAAAAACGACGTTAAAAAAAACAACGTTAACACACTCATACCTCTGCACTAGGATTCCCTGTGTCGCAGATGGCATGGACGAACACAGAAACACAAGACAAACACCCAAGACCCGAGAAAAAACTTCATGCTCATCACACAAAGTGTGCCCCGGCCGGGAATCGAACCCGGGACCCCTCGCTTCGAAGGCAGGGCTACTACCAACTAAGCCACGGAGCCGTCATGCGACGAATACAGATATTAAATGTATGTATTTACAAAGAAAAAGTTATCTCGTTCCTATAGTACAAGCTATGCTTAGTTTGGGGCTAGATGGCGCTGTGGATAATGTTCGTGAATATTTATTTATTTAAACTATCTCATTCCACTGTTGGGCAAAGGTCTTCTTCTATCTCCTCCATTTTAGTACCTCCACCGGACAACAGGTGTAAAATGCGTTCGGATTTCCTTCGGATCAGCATATCTGAGTGTCTGTCATTATAGCTCTTGAACGGATGAATGATTGATGATATTCAAATGAACTGATGATATTCAAACGCATAAACAGATCTTCATAAATTATAGTCAGTTTATCAGTTCATTTCCTGCCATTCACCAAGTCATTTTGCGTACAATAATGCTTTACTTTATTTTTATACATTTTGCTAAAATACCTAGGGATACACTTCAAATTATAAAATTATGAACTCACCTTTATCCAGCAGACGAACCGATTTCTCAAATCATACGAATCACGATACCTTATCGCAGCTGTCAAACAACATCTATATCATCTATATAAACATATCTATTCATGATATCATTTATCTTCATAATTGCTATAATCCCACATTTTGTTCCTGGACTTTTCCCTGTTTATATCAAAAAGTACTAGACTTTCGTTCATCCTGTTTCTACCGATAAGCTTCTGCCAAAACGGTCTTCTAATTGGTGTGTCTCGCATAACCATTAATAACACCACATTCTGCACATGCGTTACAATGCTAAGACTAAAATAATTCCTTTTGCTTTTGGAATAAGCTTGGTTTTTGATTGACTTCGTTTACTGTATTGTTGATAATTAATTATTTAAAATAGCACTACGAAAATCAAGATTGTGTAAATAGTAATAATAATGTAAGTCGCCTTTATCAGTGATTTATGGAATTTTGTCTATGTAACGTGCGATCAATGTACGAATTTATAGGCAGAAATATGTAGGTACAAACCTAGGTAAATTCCCACAATGCTATCTCCTTGAAACTTGAATGAGGATATTTAATGCCGGCACAAGGTCGAAGGCAATCGTACATCGTACGGTATCGATTGGTACTCTTTAAAACAGTGTACGAAATTGCATCATTTTTTCAAACTATAATAATACATCCAGAATTGGCGAAACATTTTGAAATTTTACTATAGTGCAATTCATGTGGGGCCAGCGTGCTGTGGGGCATAGAACGGGCGGACAGAGAATAAATATAATACTTAAATAATAATTCTAATTAATTGTTTATTTATTTATATCTGCTTTTTTTTAATTTTGAATTCTTATTTATTGACATTATGTATTTGATGTGTAATGTATTGTTTTTATTTTAATTTTGTGATAGTATTGTATATGAATTGTATAGCCCTAATTTTGTTTTTATTAATAATAATTTATGATTTGTATGTTGACCTGTAGCCATATATTTGTTATGAATAAATGAACAATGAACTATTATATTTATTTATATCTATTCATTTATATCTCCGTGGCTTAGTTGTTAGTAGCCCTGCCTTCAAAGCGAGGGGTTCCGATCTGGATTCCCGGCCGGGGCACACTATTTGGTGAGCATGAAGTTTGTTCTCGGGTCTTGGGTGTTTGTCTCGTGTTTCTGTGTTTGTCCATGCATTGTGCGACACAGGGAATCCTAGTGCAGAGTTATGAGTGTGTCAACGTTTCATTAAAACTTAGTTATTTTAGTTGTAAACCAATCGTCATCTGTCGGAGTGGGGGTTTCATGTACACTCCAATCCAAGTTTCAAAGTCTTAGGAAATGTTAATTTTAGACATGTGAAAAATAAGATAAAACATGAACCATCAAAAAATTTATTATACAGACAATATAATACTAGTGTAAAACTTACACAGATTTACCAGTGAATTAGTTTCCAAATCGATTCTTCAACGAAGAGTCCTCAAAAGCGTTTAGATTTTTTACCACCCCTGAAAAAAATAAATGATATATGAAGATTTTAGATGTGATGCATTTATCTAAGTAAGGAAACACTGCTCTTTTCCGGGAACAAAAGTAGCCTTTGTGTTAAAACAGGACTAGAGATATCCTGGTACCAAATTTCATCCAGTGTGAAGGAGTAACAAACACACATACAAGCAAACTTTCGCCATTGTAATGTCAATGTGATGTTTCATGATTATTAATTACTAGCTGCGCCCCGCGGTTTCACCCGCATAGTTCCCGTTCCCGTGGAGAATACGGGGATAAATTGATTTTATTTTTTTCGTTAATTTTCCAATGTTTTAATAGTTATTCTGCTATTCGGGACGGAAACAAATCCAACAAATCAAAAACCATGGCAATCGGTCCAGCCGTTCTCTAACAAACACGACTTTCTTTTATATATATATAATAGATTTTATAGAAACCTCAAAAATTGTAGCCTACATGTTATTCTGATGTATAAGCTATATTGTGGTAAAGTTTCATTCAAATCCATTCAGTAGTTTTTACGTGAAAGAGTAACAATCATCCATACATCCATACTTACAAACTTTCGCCTTTATAATAGTAGTAGGATAAGTTAATGTGATGTTTCATGTTTCACGACTCGCATTGAACCACGCAACGATATAAAAAAATATATATATAATACTTTGGCTTTTCTTAAAATAAGCCTGTTGAAATATATTTACTAAGCATTATTGTAAAATTGCAGGCGATTCTGTAAAGGCGTTTTCTATGTCTTATACTCATAAGACTAAATATAATATAATATATAATACTGAAATGAAACATGAATCCACCCAATGTTTAGTTATAAAAGCTGCCTAATTATAACTTATATCTAAGATATAGATATAAAATAGGCAGTTTTAGAAGCATATCACATATTTCATTCACCAATTTGTGAACGTAAAATTTACGTGAATATAATTATTCACAATGAGATTCCATTTCATAATCATAACTACAACTTCAACTAAAACATTGAGGGTCTGTTTATCTAGACTACGTTTCTCTGAAAAGCTTGCATAGTTTCATATTACATTACCTGCATCATTATCCTCTTGGACGTCTTCTTTCTGGTCATCAATTAATACTCTATCCTCTCTTTTCACCTCGTCATCATCATTCTCTCTAACTGCTTTTTCTCCAAAGGGATCAGTCAACTTTTCACCATCTTTTTCATACTGTCTTCCCCATAAAGCAAAAGTATACAGCTCTGCTTGTAAGTTTTTAAGTGACAAACTGTGTACTGTACTCTCGTCCTTTTCTTCCATAAAATACTCAAAGTCTTCAGGCTCCAAGGGTAGAAAAGAGACGTCTAAAGTGGAAGGGTAGAAGGTAGAAGTGGATACTTGTGTTTCTGGATTCATAACAGGGGAAGGTATGGTGCCTTCGATATGCAAAGTTTCAAAAAATGCTGTTGAATTTTCGGTGTATGGCAGAAACCTTTAATGAAAAACAATTTCTATAGTAGTTTTTAAAGTAGGGAAAGTTGTTAATTCTCTCGAAACCGTATATCAAACTCGCTATAGAACTTAATATTATCTGTGTGTGGTAAATTACCTTGCCTTGCCACTATCATGACTACACATCAGCTACTATCAATGATGCGCATTCCTGCATTCTTGATGCATTGATTATTTTTTTTTTTAATCTTTGATACAATACTTAAACATTACTTGTTTGTAAATACATTCATATAAAACACACAAATGTTTGTCCTGGGTGGGGATCGACAGCGTAGAAGGCAGAGTTAAATAAATCTCAATCTCTTGGGTGGGTAACCTCTTACTAATAATAGTTTTCTTGTTATTCTTTATAAGACACCAACAAAAATTTACAAACTTTTGTTTAGATGTTTAAACTAATTAAATCATACATAATTATTATATAACTATTTGAATATGAATGAATAAAAGATGTACCTATATACATAAGAGTAGATAGTATTATTACTACTATTATGTAAAAGGTAAGTATATTTTGAATCTTATTATTGTAAGGAAAGATAGTGCTCCCTGTTTGTTTTTGTGAGTGTGCTCATTGATTTTACCCCTGAATATACAAATGAAAATTACCTTTTTCCACACGTATCAATAGAGTCTCCCGTACATGAGAAAACGGCACAATCTCTAGTGGCAATCTGTACACCTCCTATTGGCACTAAACTCACACCGCTGAACGCACCAGCTCTATATTTGTATTTCTGGTAACATTAGGTACATTAAAAATTAATATTTTAGGGTTCATAATGCTGATAGACGGAATGGACGGAGATGCTGAAACATACCTGTTCTCCATCCCTTTCTCTCATGAGGATTTTGAATCTGCAAATGACATCTTTGTATTCTAGCGTAAATTCCTGGAGTCCTGGTGCCAAAATTCTGGTGACGTGTGAGAGTATAGATAAGTCTTGTAAAATGGTGAGCCCGTCTAGGTCTTTAGGCATTTGCCTTAAGGGCCCTATGGTTTTCTTGGTCTGAAAAATAGGGTTTGCTTGAGTATGCTGTCAATGAGGGCTAGAATATTGTAATGGGTTAAACCAGAGGTTCCCAGACTTTTCTCATAGACCACTTTAAAAATTAAGCTGGTTCCGGTGGACCCCCTGCTACCTTTCTACCATATTATTCACTCGACAAAAAATGTGAAAATTAGATCTAACTATGGAAATTTTCGTTGCGGCTGAGATCCACCCACGCATGGGGAGATTTACAGTTTTCTAGTACCCAAATCTCCCCATACGTTCCCGTTCGTGGAACTGGAAAAAGTTTGGGAGTTCAATGAACATGGAATATGCAAATTTTTACAAGTACCAGTCGCTGAGCTTCTTAAAATACTATCAGGTAAAGGCAAATCAACCTTTTTTGTTTTTCATTATCGAAAGCAGATAAATTTTCGTGGAATTTTTCGGGCTTACGAATTGTAAACCTCCATTTTTTTGTCACACCAATGTAGATCCCCGTCAAGTCTCCCGTGGACCGCTGAGGGTCAACCTGGACCACCTGGACATGGTGATTCGTCAACTCGAAAGATTACTTACCTTGCCCGGGGTTTTTGGTATTCTGGAGACAAGTAGTTTTGTTTGTGATTCTCCGGTTATAAAGCTTATCAGACTTCCCGCTTTCCCCGAATAAATACCTGATCCTGAAAATAATCAATGATATAAATACGAACGCTTTTCTTTTTTCTTGTTTTTTTTCTTGGTTTGTCCGTCATCAAACGAATTGTCTCGGCTTCGTCATAGATAGTTTATGGGCTGAGGTGGCTGCTTCAAAACCACGGATTGGACATTTATCATATATTAGACTATCCGTAATAATTAAAAATACAATTAATAAATATTCATCACACAGCGCATTTTATTACACAAACATAATGATGGAATACTTATAGTACTGTTTTTAATACATATAACTGTTCTGTGTTCGAGTGATACAGAACAAATATTCATTACATAATTGTTTCATGAGAACCCACGACCGAGATATGATGCCAGTCAATGAAATATCACAATAATATTCAGTGAAAATTTCAACCCGCTATGCCCGGGTAAGCAGATGCTTAGGAGGCTAGAACTCTTTAACACTGGGTGTGAAAAAAAAATACCTGACGCAGAATTGCTGGCATTGTTGAATCCGGATACGATAAGATTCACATTCATCCCATATGCAAAAGATTCATGGGCCTGCACAGCTGAAATAATAAGGCAAGTTTATTAATGCTTGTCAAACTCAGATTGGCATTGAAAAATCTGATGTCTCCTAATCTCTTAACGATGTAAATATTCTTGTAACTTCTCCGAAATGAACCGGCCCTATTTTGTAACAATTAATTAAGCCATTAACTCTTGGACATAGCGTCATCTAGCCCAAAACTAAGCAAGCTTATACAGTACTTTTTTGTAAATATATACATATTATTACCCAGACACAGAATAAACATCTATATTCGTCACAATGCTTGTCCTGAGTGGGATACAAACCCACGACCTACAACGCAGAAGCCAAAGCTGCTACCGACTGAGCAGTGAGGCCAGTCATAAAAACTTACCAGTCAAAAACGGCATAATTGTTACCCAATTGACATTTACCAACATGTTCTTTACATTCATTCCCAAAGCTTCCATCGGTACTTGATTTAACAGATCGTAGCAAATAAATAGACCGAATGTGACTCCGAAATCTGTGTGGAAAATACCTGGCCCCTTTTTAAACGATGGGGTTTTATCTGGCTCATTGAAGAGGTAGTTTTTCCGATATCTGGAAACAGGCGCGGCTTTAGTTATTGGGTGGTTCCGGTTATTTTACGCCCTTAGAGGTGGAATTTTATAATGAAATTTGTATGGGACCACCTCGAGGAAATTATTTATTGAAACAGAAATATTAAAATTAAAAAAAGAATTATCCAATTCGATACACAATTAGCGAAAAATCACGTAAAAAATTATTGAAGACGAGTTGAAACCTAGTATTTTTGGAAGTCTATTTAAAAGAGCATAGTGGTAAGGGTAACTTAGAATGACAGAAGGAGGGGTGATGGGCCATTAATTATAGACCATTGTATAAATTGAGAGGATTATTCGTGGGAGACGGAGTACCAATTGTTTTTTAATTATTCGTTTTGACCCAGTTCTAAAATTGCTAAGCAGTGGATTACCTTAGAATGACAGAACCACTCCTATCAAAAACTACATCAGTGTTGAAGACGTATTGCTTCCGCTCTGGGCAGGATTCTTCTACCTCCTGAGTGCAATCTAAAAGCTCTTGATAGTTGACAACGACGTAAATCGAGTTGTTTCGTGCCGCCTGTGACATCAGCACAAGACTCTGGAAGCATCTAAATATTTGACGTGACCTATGGTTTCCCTGACTGTCCTGGGATAATGCCACCGCGACACCTAGGACTCAGTTTTTCACGAATATCGTGCCATCAGTACTGCAGCATTGAGGGTTTTATTACCATGTCGCAATTATGCGAAACTGGCTTTTCTGCAGTTGCAGTAATAAAGGGCATTTAGAGAATGAGATGAGACTGGCAATTTCCAAACCTGAGCTCCGTTTTGAGAAGCTATGCTAAGAAAAGCAAGAACATCCTATCCCATCCAGGCTAGGAGCAAAGAAGCAACTAAAAATATCAGTAGTACTTGTGCCAAGTTCGTCCGATACGGCCTCCATACCTGATAATCTACCGCCAAGGAGTAGTACACTCGTTTTGCTGTTCTTATGGGCAGGGGCAACTACTTAACATCAGGCAGGCCTGTAACTCGTCTCAACTTCAATAGGTACTATAAAAAATAAATCTATTCCCAAATTTTCTTGCAAGGCTTGGCGATTTTTTTTTAAGTTATATTACATTTAGGTAATGCCTACCTCATCGTAATGACCCGGTCGTAAGGCTGGCAGCATCATGCCGTGGCCTCGAACTGTTTTGAATGGTATTTTCACAGGTTTACCAGCTGACGTGCCATACTCTTCAGGAAACATTATTATGTCGGCATTCTGTGAATGTGACATTAATCAATGCACCCAATGTTATCGCCTAAGTAGTTTGGGGCAAACAGAATAAATAGCAAAACAGAAATAATAAAGGAATCCCCGCTATTTACGCAACGATGACGTACTAATATATATATAACAGCGTTCGTTTGAATAGCAACCTCTGTGAGTACATTGCTATTTCAGTTTTTTAGGATCACACTTATATAAATGAGCTACAACTATAGTTTGATGTGATCGCCAGAGTTTTGAAAATATTAAATGGCTATCTCGTTTTGCAATTACCAAGTTCTAGAAATGTTAAAGATTATCAAATTGTGAATCAAGATGTTCGGGTAAGCTAGAATATCGTCAGATACCTATTATATAAATCAGTTGCTGTTAGTTAGTATCGATAAATTTTAAAAACGGCTTTACCGATTTGGCTGATTTCTATTTCATTATAATCGTAATGGTCAAGACAAGGTTTGTTTAATATAATTTCTTCGGAAAAATCACGGGCAAGATCGGAAATCAAGATAAAACTTTCCCATTTTTCAATGGGATTTTTGCCACCATATCGTTTGACAGGCGAGTATCAAATTGTAAATCAAGACAGAAAGAAATCTGTTGAGTCAGCTACTTAAATATAGTTTAGATGGTACGTCAAACTTTTAGACGCTATAATTGCTGCATGCATCAAACTAATATTATAAATGCGAAAGTGACTTTGTTTGTTTCTTTGTTAGATACGCTTTAACGACTAAACCACTAAACCCATTTTAAACATTCTTTAACCAATGGAAAGTTACATTACCCGTGAGTAACATAAGCAATATTTTATCGACGTATTCCCACGGGAACGGGAACCACGCGGGTGAAAAAATTTTATCCACTGGTATATAGGTACAGAACTTACCAATGCAGCAGCTTCAGCTATCAGTTTAGTATAATCTGTCCATTTTGTATCTGAAGCACGATCCCCTATTTCCACGACAGCGGCTACATATTCGTCTGTAGAAATATGCCTCTGCAAAATAACTTTGTAAATTTATTTCCTAGGCCAATAATTATTCTACCTGTTTTTTTATACTTAGATGAAAGAATATTTTTTTCGTTGATCTTCTGAGTTGGTGACAATTGAAATAAATAGGTAGTATATGTAATTTTAGCTAATATCGCACAAGGCATAAAATAATTCAAGAATATTCCAAATCTCATTCGAAATGTGAGTACCATTTCAAGTTATGAGACTTTCATACCTGGCTGGTAATTCCAATTAGTCCAAATAAGAGCGCACAAATTTTAACGAACATTTTTGTATGAACCTTGTCACGAACAGACACCTGAATGTATGAGTTGATGACTGATGGTTCCAGAGTAACAATAGTTGTTAAGTTTTTAGGGTACCGCTTCCAACAAACTCAAACGAAACAGATCATCTTAGATTTCACGCTTTATATCCTTCCTTTTGTATTTGTTAACACCCGACGCAAAAAGAGAGGGGTTTAGTTTATTTTGTATCATAGATAATTGTATCCCGAGTGTTCTTAGCCATGTTTCATGAAAATATGTTCAGGTGTTTGAAGATGGTCAGCTTATTACCTTTACACTAAGGCGGGGGTGATTACATTTTTCTAAAATGAACTTGTTAACAAAGGGTAATCTGCAAAGGTACCAGGGAATGCAATAAGGAATAAATGATTAGATTATTATTTACGAGTTCAAGCAGTAGTTGTACTTCCTCGCGGCAGACGAGTTGCAGCTCATTGTAGAAATTGTCAGCACTAAATAGCAAGTCTAGTGTTTACTTATGCCTTGGTGTAAACTGAAGAATCTACACTTTACCTACCTAATATGACTCCGCCCCTTTTTGTCAAAATAAAACACATTTGTTCGCTTACAAAATTTAAAAAAAAATTATTGAAAGTATGCTCCATCTGCAGCTACAACCTTCACCCATCGTTCAGGTAGTTTTCGTATTCCTTGCTGGAAGAAGTCCTGGTCTTTTGAGCTTATCCAGTTGTCAATCCAAATTTTGATACTTTCACATGAAGTAAACTTTTCTCCAGTAAGGTCTGTCTGCATCGTCCGGAATAGGTGGTAATCCGAAGGAGCTATGTCTGGTGAATATGGCGGGTGGGGTAACACTTCCCAGTCCTGTCCCTCTAAATATCTTTTTACGACTTCTGCGGTATGCGGTTTGGCATTGTCATGCTGAAGAACTAATTTGTTATGTCTATTCACCCATTCTGGTCGTTTTTCTTCTATGGCTCGCTTCAAACGCATTAGTTGTCGTCGGTAAACTTCTCCATTAATAGTTTCAGAGGGTTTGAGCAACTCATAATATACAATACCTTTCTGATCCCACCAAATACAGAGCATGACCTTGGCACAGTGAATATTTATTTTTGGCTGTGATGGGCCTGGTTCGCCTGGTTTCACCCAAGCTTTTTTGCGTTTAGGATTTTCGTAGTGTATCCATTTTTCGTCTCCTGTGACTATCCGATGCAAAAATCCTTTTCTTTGCTGTCTTTGAAGCAGCATTTCACAAATGGTTTTCCGACGTTCCATGTCTCTTTCTTTTAAATCATGTGGAACCCAGTAACTGGCTTTTTGAATCATTCCCATCATTTGTAAACGCTTTGCAACAGTTGAACGATCAACATTTAATGCTGCAGCTAATTCTGATTGAGTTTGGCAAGAATCTTCCGCCAATAATGCTTCCAATTCAGCATCTTCAAATTTTTTTGGTGGTTTTCCATGTTCTTTATCCTCAGTACTAAAATCGTTATTTTGAAATCGTCGAAACCATTCCTTGCAAGTTGTATTAGACGGAGCATGCTCACCATAAATCTCCACAAGCAAACGATAAGTTTCCGCTGCAGTTTTCTTCGCAATAAAATAATGTAATAACACTTCCCGCAAATGACGTTTATTTGGAATAAAAACCGACATTTTCGAAAAGGTGAAAACAATTGTTGCTTACACTTCAACCAAATATCATAAAATGCGTTAGATAGCTGACATTCAGTACTATCGAATACAAGTATGGTCATTTATTAGTACACGTAAACAATACTAAAAACGACATCTGTTTAGAAAGGGCGGAGTCATATTCACACACCAATACCTACTGACATCGATTTGGTACGTGCATATATTGTAAACTATCAGGTCGAATTAATTACTGGGTTACCAGTCTAACCCAAAAAAATCTTGCATTTAATTAAATGTATTTTCTAATAGTTCAAAAAAGTCTTGAATTCAATAAATAAATTTAAATATTCATGGACATTAAGTACTCACACCGCCACCTATCCCCCAATCTAAGCTTAGCTTGTGCTGTAGGAATCAGATTACTGCTGGAGTACTTGTATAGTACTTATTCTCGAAATATCTACATACTTACAATACATATTTAACGTTTAAACACAGAACAAACATCTATTTTCGTCAAAGAAATGTTTATCCTGGGTGGGAATCGAACCCACGACATTTTACGGACAAAGCAAAGCTACCAACTGAGCTGTGAACCCAGTCAAAATGTACATTTTACGGACAAAGCAAAGCTACCAACTGAGCTGTGAACCCAGTCAAAATGTACATTTTACGGACAAAGCAAAGCTACCAACTGAGCTGTGAACCCAGTCAAAATGTACATTTTACGGACAAAGCAAAGCTACCAACTGAGCTGTGAACCCAGTCAAAATGTACATTTTACGGACAAAGCAAAGCTACCAACTGAGCTGTGAACCCAGTCAAAATGTACATTTTACGGACAAAGCAAAGCTACCAACTGAGCTGTGAACCCAGTCAAAATGTACATTTTACGGACAAAGCAAAGCTACCAACTGAGCTGTGAACCCAGTCAAAATGTACATTTTACGGACAAAGCAAAGCTACCAACTGAGCTGTGAACCCAGTCAAAATGTACATTTTACGGACAAAGCAAAGCTACCAACTGAGCTGTGAACCCAGTCAAAATGTACATTTTACGGACAAAGCAAAGCTACCAACTGAGCTGTGAACCCAGTCAAAATGTACATTTTACGGACAAAGCAAAGCTACCAACTGAGCTGTGAACCCAGTCAAAATGTACATTTTACGGACAAAGCAAAGCTACCAACTGAGCTGTGAACCCAGTCAAAATGTACATTTTACGGACAAAGCAAAGCTACCAACTGAGCTGTGAACCCAGTCAAAATGTACATTTTACGGACAAAGCAAAGCTACCAACTGAGCTGTGAACCCAGTCAAAATGTACATTTTACGGACAAAGCAAAGCTACCAACTGAGCTGTGAACCCAGTCAAAATGTACATTTTACGGACAAAGCAAAGCTACCAACTGAGCTGTGAACCCAGTCAAAATGTACATTTCTGTATAATAGCGAAACACTCGCGTTATCACTGCAATCATAAACGGGGTATGTGATTGCAGTGGCAACGCTAACATTACCGCTTCAATTATTACCGGAGAGTGGGGGGAAGAGCAAAGCGTTTTCCCATCGTAAAATATGTAAAACGTAGCACGTATGAAAATAACTTTGATGGAACCCTCAAACTTAACTATGAATCACGCTTGGTGATTTTTTAAACATTCATTATCTACTAAGTCATATAATTATTCAAAATGTAGCAAATGAATAACAATGTCGGCCCGAATGACAATAAAAATAAATTGTAACAACCGTGATGTATTCAATGTATTGATGACTAATATGCAATAATTATACACTAAAATACCTTGGTATTGCGGTGGTGGTGTAAAAATTTGTTTCATTTAATACCACAAAGGTGAAGGATAACTGAAGTTTATGTTTATGTCCACAGATAAGAATAGTAATACATTTTAGGTCCTACCCGACCTAAGTATGCGAAGACCCAAGTCGCATCCTCTTGCGCCTGTCACTAGAGACGGGGATGTAACGCCTCTTGCGCGTATAATTTCACCGCCACACCCTTCCACCGGTACGCAGCAATGCGAGTACACCACTGATTGCTACTTCTACTAACCAGGGTATACGTGTAGGGTGCTATTAAATGCTAGATATCTATTCTAATTATCTCTCATTCAGTTGTAAAGTGCCGAGATATTACCATATATGTGATATTTACATCCCCTTATGAGGTTCATCGTTCTCGTTATAATTGTTTTCTTAATATCATCAAAATAATTTCCACCGACTTCTTTCACAAAAACAGATTTGTCTCACACAAAAATATCGTCAATCACTTAACCTCTAACCATTGAATAACTAATGTTCTGACCACAAGACGTACCTATTACCTGAACAAAACATTCGTCGTCATCTGAAAACACTTGTTTGTTTTATCAATACACTCTATTGTCATTTATCTGAGCGATTCTATTGTTATCATTCATTGTTGGTCAGGCATAAACTCATAAAAATCAGTTGGATCAAGGTTTCTTACCAGACGATACACATAAAGTTCCGTGGTTAGTTTACAGGATGCTGTATTGTCCAGTAATTGTTGTTTTGGTGTTTTTGACTGAGGTAATTTTTTACTTTTACTTTACTTAAACGGCTGGACCGATTTCGCAGGCCTTTCACTGGCAGATAGCTGATGTTATTAGAAGTAACTTATGCTACGTTTATTTAAGGAAAAGATAAAAGATTTAGGGTCAAGTGCAATTTTTTTTTTAATTCCACGCTCGGAACTGCTTGTTTCAAATAAGGTTAGTTCGTAAAGTATTGACTACCACTATACTTACTGTCATACTGCCATCAAGCTGTCTCGAATTTGCATTAGTGGGAATAGGTGACCTTTACCGGAACCTTAAATAGTTCGTTATTGAAGTAATTCAAGAATATAACGGGATAAAGGGACGGCTATTTATTTTAAATTATTTTAATGTTACAATTAAAATAATTTAAAATAAATAGCCGTCACGGGACGCCCGGCAGAAAGCGCCATGGTGGTGGCCGTCACGGCATACAATCTACTGCCAAGGCGCTCCAATAGATGTTTCACATAAAAAAGAAGAAACGTTCTTGGTGCAGCTAGCTTGGCAATTCTTTACAGATTATATTTAAGTTAAGCAACTTTCCGCTCGGTCAGAAGTTAACCAATTAGTTGCATTTGAACTGAGCGTTTCCGTGCTTCGGAGGAGATGTTAAGATGTCTGTCCTGGCTATACTAATTCGGAGGCATTCGAGCGGCTTGGAAACTTCGACAACAGAGTTGGCATCTTACTCACACGAAAGAAGATAAAAAATATTTAGATAACTGAGGGTGCATATTGCGCAATTACATGCACTTCCAACATTCTTGTCCCAGGGTCGTCTGCAATCTGACGGGGCCGCGGATGTATGCACATCGCGATTCCCGCAGCCCCGTCGTAGTCAAGAGAGAGCATCATGGGGTTTTAGTCGGTAGTGGCACTCAGCTTTACAAGCTGAGTCCGACATACCCCTCTCCCCCCCGGGAGGGACGATACGTAAACGTATTCCCCAAAAAAAAAAAGGGTCGTCTGCAATGCGAAGAGGAAGGGATATTTTGCCCATACCCATACCCAACGTAGGAGCTGATCAAAGTTGTATTTTTGTTAATAGCAAAAGTTTATCATATCAACTCGTAATTATTAATCGGATAAAAATGAACTAATCAGCTCGGACACAAACAATCTTCCAGATTATTATTCGTGTTACCGAGATATTTACCATGATTTGTGAGTTTTGTTGACTCACGATATTTTGAGTTTGCCCGGGACCATACGCATGTAACTGCGTCGAAATATCGGGAGTCAACAAAACTCACAAATCATGGTAAATATCTCGGTAACGCGAATAATAATGTTCATAACCATGATAGTTTTAAAATTTTCACCAATCTATATTTTTATTTCAGTGCTACTCGACACAACTATTGCCCGACTTTTACAACGAATACCCCTTGGCAGAATCTCTCATGTATAAGAACAGACAAGCCAAAACATTAGACGAAGCGCAAGTCAATCGTGACTTCCTGCAGAAATATCACTTGAGAAGGATCAGCCTGGAGTCGGTTGACAACGTGGAAAGGGAGAGAAGGCATCGAAAAGTTGATGTCGATGAACTTGATTTGTTGAAAGAAGGTTTGTTTACATTTGTCACCTCCTTTCTCTAACATAATTTATTAACCGATTTGGAAAATTCTTTAGTTTGTTTCAAAAGATATATGCTTTTAGATTGGTCCCATAGATTTTTTCGTTTTATTATTCAAGAAATGAATATAAATGTAATGTAAAAATAAATAAATTAATAAATAAATGATTTTCATCATTCATTCATCATATGAATATATTATTAATTCATTGAACGAATAAATAAATCGCTGAAGTCAGAGCTACTACCAACTAAGCTATGAGGCCAGGTTAAACAGGTAAATATAGCAAAATCCTATCTAAACACAAAATTTCATCCAAATCGTTGGAGCCGTTCAAAAAATGCTTGTTTAAAGGTATTACATAAAACTTATTTTTTCTTTACAGACGAACTTAATAGGAGACACCGCAGACCTTCAAAACCAGAATCAGCCGTCAGACGGCGACGGGCGCGTTCTGAAGAACTCCGTCGGGAGAAACTCCACAGCCAAGGATTGAGGAGTCACATGCATCACTCGAAACACACCAGTCACGAATATTATAATGATTTTAGTCACTGACAAAATTACATTGGTTGATACGTCAGCTCCCTGTCTCAGGCGCAACGTGACACGACTTGTCAATCAGCTCCTTCTGTCACTACCTAAGTGACATACAAACCTACAACTACGCGTAATATATTATTTTCTTAGCAGATGGGGCCTACAATTTGGCTAAGTCAGTCATCAATCAGTCAATGGTTCAAGCGTTAATTTTCAAAAGCCTTATCTTATTGACAGCTATGAATTAAGAAAGTGTGGGGCCCGTAGCAAATTCGAAAGAAGGGCTCTTGTTCTGCATATTAAGTCTAAAATGCTATTATAAAAAAATTAAATACCCAATTCAATACCAATAACTACGTTTATTTGCCATCTGACAATTTTGTTGGTTTAATTCTATCTTTTGTAACGTTAAGTAAATTCAAAGTGAGTTTCACTCAAAAAATTACGCTCAGGCGGAGGTTTGGATACGCTTTGCCCTCTTTTGCGCGGGGCCCGTAGCAATTACCACTCTTGCTACGTGGTTAATCCGGCACTGGTTATTGAAAAGGATAATGTTCATTTCGCCCCCACACTTTTAATAAATGAGTTTCCCAAAAACAACTCAGTGTGCGGTATTCCTAAATCCTAAGTAACTTAGAACAGGACTGCAGAGCATGAACTTTATCTGAAATGAAAACAAAATACTCAACATGAAAAACCGATACGTGTTTTCTCTCCTCGAGACAACCTCTTGAACGTTGAATCGAGATGTTGTCGCGTCGAAGGCTGCGCCTAAAACAACTTCAAATTTTAGCGGAGTTGTATTATTATAGTGTATTAAACCGCAGTGATCTATTCTCATTTATTTGCCATATCTTTACTAAATATTTAATTTTACCGAAACTCATAGAGTTGGTAAATTAAGTACCAAATGCTGCCAAATGCTAATTATTACAATCTCTAGTCTTTTGTAAATAATGAAAATTTACTTAATAGTTAATAATATTAGTATCAATTAGTATATAGTTAATAATATTAAGTTTAATTATCTATGCGGCAATCTGTATCACAAATAGATTTTAATTACAATGTTGACATGACTTGGACGTGGCAATCACGCTTATTTATGTTTTATACTAATATTGAAATTTAGCCGAATGGAATTTTATTTCCGCAAAATTGCTCAAAATGCATAGGTAAGTGCAGGTAAGTGATTTATGGTCCAGAAATCTCCTATGCTTATATTCAGATAGATGAGTCGTACACGCAGTGGCGGCCTTAGGGGATGGCAAGCAGGGCAACCACCCTGGGCCTCGCTTTTGTAAGGCCTCGCAACCTCGCAGAACAACCCGTATCTTGTTCCGATGTACTGCAGCTGTCTTTAGGAGGATGCTGACTGATTACCAGGAGCCCTGTACACTTCCAACTCACCTAAATTCCTCATACGCCAAGAGCCTCACAAAGATCTGTCGCCCGGAGCCTCGCAATATCTAAGGCCACCCTTGCGTACACGACGAATCTCTTAATAAACATTATCCTCTACAAGTTACCTCTATCCCGAAACACGGAAGAGCGGACATGATAATAATAGCATCAAAAATTATATGACAACAAAACATATTATAATATGACTATTTTTATGTCTAAATGTATATGCACTAGAATATATCCAGAATATATCCAGAGAAACTATACCAGTTATTGGGATAATCAGGGGGCTTGGCTCAGGTCACAGGTCATCCGTAATTTTACGTACCATAATCGCTATTTCAACGTTTTTTTCGCAGAAACTTCCGTATAAAACCTACTGCCTTATCATGCTATTTGGAGGTGATCCCAATATCTGGCCAAAAAATATATACGAACCTACATGCTGTGAACAACACCCGATAGTGCGGGTCATCATGTTACCTTCTTATCGCAAGAAATTATTGCTAGCGAGTGGCATCACTGAAACCGCTTTAAACCAGTTATGAACTGTCTATTATGTTTTGAGATTTTGCAATTAGCTTTTCAATATATTATGAAACTGGTGATAGTTGACGTCATGGAGGTTTGGACTGAACTGGAAATAATAAATATCATAGGCACTAATTGTTGAACATGATGTTTGATGAAAATTGAGTATGGAACCATGGCAGTTTAAATGATAACATATCTCCCTCTGCCTTGCGCTGGGATTCGATGCTTAGTAAGTCGTCTAATTTTACCTATTGTCGATAATTTACTTATGTACACCTAGTATTATCTTATCTGATTTCAGTTTTCTACAAAATGCAGGATTAAATTAATAATACATTATAAAATATTAAAAACGAATTTTTAGGGATATATTTCAATCATGTCGATTAAATTTGCTATTGCTATTGCTAAAATTGCTTTGTTTTTAGCTTTAATATTTAAAGTGACGTGAATTTTACAATATTGACAGGTAATTGCATAACGACATATTATGTTCTAAAAAGAATAAAAACGAATTTATTCATGTACCTACTGTTTTTAATTTGTTTCTATTATAAGATATAAACGGCTCTAGACCCCACAGACCGTAGATTTCGGGACGGACCACCCTACAGTCTAGGAAACGTTATATAAAAGTTTACTTTGACATGTGTCGCTCTGTTCTTACGACGTCATCTAGTTACCGAAAGATTTTTTTATTGCATCCCGATTATAGCTATTTTATCCATTTGCTTTCTAATAGGAAAATTTAATGGAAAAGTTCCCACGCCGTCCACATAAAGTATGCCTATAATCGAAATGAAACTGGTTTTCATTACCCTATCAATTTATCGCATTAAAGCAACTATCCAGTTTGAACCAGTATGCTTGTTTATCGTAACCGGTATATCAAAGTATTGGACCAACGGAAAGCATTGATTATTTGAAAGCAATTTGCATGTATGCCACGGATCATCGAATGGGATGAAAATATGCGGTAAATATGAAATAGTATGCGGGTTATAATGATAATATTACTGTCATAGGACGATCGTAGGGCAAAACACTAAAACGCAACCCAGAGTTTGCTTTGGAAATCAATTTCACCGGACGCGGAGAGTTTGAACCAGAGCTAAACCTAGTTTTACGCATAACTCGTCGACGAACTCGTCGTCCATATTTATTTTTAGAAAAATTTACGTTTTAGTAACTGAAATTGAAGTAATTTTTAAGAATTCAACGGAAATAAAGATTTTTGACTTGACGTCGCAGAGCAGGCAACTGGTGCCGTTTCCGGGGAACGCGGAAATAATTTTTAGGGGTTAATTTGGTTTAAAAAATTTTTGGGGTTAATTAATTTGTTAGTTTGACGGCTAGTTTCTGTGTCTGAGGCTACCTATGTAATTTCCTTTGAGGCCTAAATGGGAAGACGCCATTTCAAAAATTTAGTGACGATAAATAAACTGACTCTGAAAAATTTCCTTTGTAGAATAGCTTGACGTATTTGTAGGTACGGTATATAATTTAGCAGCAAAACTGTCTTTGCTTTTTCATTTCGAAACGCATATTAGACAGCGGTCCCAGAGGAGTTCTGTATGCAAATATATGAGAACAGACTTGTGATCCCAATCCTTCGATATGGCTAATGTTGCTAGCAAGTTGTCCACCACGGCCCCAACCCCATTAATATTGTTAGTACTTATAATACAAAATATTCAGTTTTTTAAATATCAGTATTATTAGCTGGATACCTATACATAGGAGTAGGCAGAAATATAAATACAAATGTCTTTAAAACATATTACTGAAACAAAACAAATTGCAATAGTGTTGGTATATATCTCGTGTATATAGGCTGAGGATGATGAGTGTGTAAACATATAATATATTTGATTAATTTCAAAGGTTTCCCTTTGAATTTCGAAGAATTCCCTGTGTCGCAGGTTGCATGGACAAACACTAGACAAATATTATAATATAATATATAAGGACCCATTTCAATGCGAAATTCCGCTGATTCGGCGTTGAGTGCCTTATAGGATCCGCGAATGCAATATGACATTTTATATAGCCAAAGGTTTCAGGAACACAAATCACCAAAAACATTTTGCGTTCCTCATATTTTGCAAACGAACAACCTTTTGAAAGATGCACTATTATTATTATTGCACCAATAATCCTATTTCTGTAATGAAATTGTATTTCGATTATTCCAATTTCAACTTATACATCACAATGTAAAAAGACTTTGTTTAAAAAGTCTTCTTCTTCTTCTTTTAAATTTTTGGCGGTTTAAAAAGTCATATTCAACCATCTGATCATCACGTCAGTCAGCTGCCATCTGCGTCCCGCCAAATATTCGTACTGGTTTGCACGGGTTCTAGTGATGCCTGTACAAAAAAACAAATTTAATGGATTATTTTGTTTTAAATAATCAAAAAGTTGTGATAGCGCCAAGGCCACGCCTCGGTGGAGAGTCTAAAAAGCAACGGCCGGTTGGAATCATGTTAGTTGAATCGCGCTCCACCCGCAGAAAGTGGGTTTGCGGAGTAATAAATACCATTTCTATATTACGAATAATTTTCTACAATGCCGCCTGTTTCATTGACTGAAGAGGTGAGTTTACAATTTATTACTTTTAGTTATAAAGAGTTTGACCTTAATTATTTTTATTATTAGCGTTATTTTTTAAAGTTATAGTAAATTAAAAAGAATATGCTTTTTCCGCTAATTTTTAACTTATATTTAGTGGAGAAAGCATTATTCTTTTCATTTATTGTTTATAGGAGTTTAAATCTTAAACTGAGCTGTATTTTTTTTAAATTATGAACTGCGATTTTTGGCTTGAGAGTTTAATTTTTTGTTTTGTTATGCGGATAATCAATTATTATGATATCGCGAAAATTGGTTTCCGATTATTCTCTTTTCCACTTTATTTAATATTATTTTATTTTTATAGTCTCCAAAGAGGAAACTCCGAGTAGCAATAATTGGTCAGAGCACTTTTGCGGCAGAAGTGTTCAAACTGCTGGAAAGAGACGGCCATGAAGTGGTTGGCGTGTTCACGGTTCTGGATAAAGGCAACCGAGAAGACCCACTTGGTAAGTCTTATCCCTATAACATTCTACTATTAAATGAGGATGGATGGATGAATATTCGTTACTTATCTGGCTGGACGAATCAGGATGAAATTTGGCACAGAGATAGATTATAGTCAATAGCACATAGGCTACTTGTTATCCCGGAAAAATGTCCGATTCCCGTAGGATGGCTAACCGTGGGTTACATATAGTAATATTTCTGACCGGTCCATAGTTAAGGTATCCCTTCTCTCGAAGCGAGACGTCACTGGTTTGATTGCCCTCTGGTGCAACCATTTGAAGGGAATGCAACAGTGCTGATGTTTATGACCATAGACTATATACTAGACGCACATTTACTCACAAATTTGCTAGTGAGGTGCAAATCGTTCATTCATCTGTTGATTTTATTGTATAATGAGGTGATTTTAAATTCAGAACACAAATGTTGACTCGTATATGATATTGTTATAAGCAAACTTTTAAAATATTAATTTCCGTTGAATACTTAATAACTACTTAGAAACGTGACTTTTTTTAAATAAATAAATTAACTACTAGATTATGTGTTCTTATAACGAAGTTGAACCAGCAATACGTTTTTAATGAGATCTTGGATACCAAATAACTTCAGATAGCGCATAGCCATTATGTAGATTACATTCTAAACTGCGTGTGTATGGAGTTTAAGCCTATGCAAAACCTGTGCAATCTAATAAACCTTTCGAAATGGCGAGATGTGGTCCTTGAAGAATGAAAGTTGATTTATGGTAGATAACCACTCAATCCTTTCTATTTTGCTAAAGAATTTTCTGGTAGAAAATTCAGTTACCTACATAGAAGCATTGGAATCAAATAAAGTAAAGATAATTATTTATATCAGTTCAGAATTCATCATGGAATAATATTATAATAAATGTAACATTATATATATATAGGTATCATTGTATTATAGATGTATTAAGTTAGGATAATTTATTAGTTTGATGTAAGATGTAAAATTGGAAATGAGTAATATTTTTAATTTAATTATTTATTTAATTATTTTTACTCGTAAAACACCTCATCTAAAAGTGGTGGATCGAGCTATAGGGCCATCTGATGTTAGTGGTTACCACCGTGGCAATATCAACTATGTCCCATGTTCCTCCCCGACCAAAGTATCTCACCGGCACCCACACTCCGTGATCTCACCGGCACCCACATTTCTGTTAAAAATGTAATCTCGTCATAACGAGAAAATTTTGGATTTGGTCTTAACCAACTTTTCGCCAATAAATTACAAAAATCTTTTATTCATTAACATATCTACCACTTTTCCGCTCACTGTCTCGTATTTGTTTATAATCAAATAAATAGTGTGCTATCTAATAATATTCTAATGTTTCCAGCTACAATCGCAGCTACCAATGGAAAGCCAGTGTCTAAGTACAAGACGTGGAGAGTCAAAGGAGTAGTTATTCCTGAAGTATTGGAACAGTATAAATCTGTAAGTACCAATGTTAAAAAAAAGAATATTTTCTAGTAGAAAAAAATCTCGAATTTTGTTGTTATATCATCTGACCCGTTGAAGTTACTTAGGTATATCGCCCCAATACTTTTCTAATTCCACTCCGGTTTAGAAATTAGGAAAATCCCACAGGAACAGTCGAAATAACAAAACATCGATATTGATAATTTTGTACGGGAATTGCCACTTCGGAATTGTAGTTTGTACGATGTTCACCGGGCCTTCTAGTATAAATAATGTATGATTGTTTTACCTTCATGACACCAATTTCCCTTTAGTAATTTCCCTTTAGTACCTTTTAACATCATGTGGGCTATCAGCACGTCCCATCATTTTATTTACTACACATTTTTACTATAATGTATACATTTTAGTGCCAAGCTTCGCCCGTTTTATCTGAATTATATTTTTTTCAAGTATCAATAAATTAAAAATCAAGTACCATAAAAAGTTACAGATGGCGCTGTATTCAATTTTCAGCCAAAAATATGCGTTTTACAAGTAATGCAATTAAACAGCAACTTATAAAGCAAAGCCCTATCTAAACACAAAATTTCATCAACATCGTTGGAGCCGTTTCCGAGATACACAAAATATATATACGAGTACAAGAATTGCTCGTTTAAAGGTATTAGATAGTTAAAAACACGGTAGACTTCACTACATAGTATAAAACAAAGTAGCTTTCTCTGTCCCTATATCCCTATGTATGCTTAAATCTTTAAAACTAAGCAACGGATTTTGATGCGGTTTTTTTTTAATAGATAGAGTGATTCAAGAGGAAGGTTTATATGTATAATACACTAGCAACTCACCCCGGCTTCGCACAAGTAGTTTCTGATACGACACTGATGCTTTACTAACCGTGCGAAGCCGGGGCGGGTCGCTCGTTAGATATAAAATCATGTTATGCAAAAGTAATTTGACGATTTAAAATTAGTGACATAATTCATGTGACTCGTGTCGCCAATAATAGTTGTTACAATTAAACCGACATGTACCCACGGCATGCTATCTTAGAGTACAGCCGACTTCCTACTGCACTAATGACCTCTCTATCATTATGTCATGTAAATTAGTGTTGAATCTGTGGCTTCATAGATGGCCTACTCTATAAATAGATAAATATTCATGGACATTTCGCTCCGCGCCATCTAACTCCAAACAGATTACCGATATACTTAGGTATATAGACCGTTTTTCTGTAAATACCCACCTTTTAATAAAGACCCAGACACAGAACAAAAAACCCGTGTTCTACATGCTGTTCTTCATCTGTATCCATTATTGTATAGACGAGTAATATGCGTTATCTAAATTAACTTGGACAAAATAGCAAGAGAGTTAGTCCGATAAAAATCTTTCTAAAACATGATGAAGTTATTTGAAACAAATCGTTCGAGTGGTTTTTTTAAATACGGTCTTAAAAACCACTAGAACGATCCAAAAGGGGGAAAAATATTATGGCTTAAAATATTTGTATAAAATACCTTGATTCACCATTTCAAAACGAAATTTATACTGAAATTATAAAAATCAAATACTACAAGTTGATTTTGATAATTACACTTAATACATGTATTCTGCAACACTGAAATGTGGCGTAAAACATTTTGTCCTATCTGCTAGCCGTTATTGCTGCGACTAAAAACCATCATTTAGTTATCAAAACCATTACAAAATAAATTACTTTCAACCTCGCTCGTTAATGTCCTCATAGATACCAAAAACGTATGGTTCGGTACCTATCTACAGAAATATACATATGCAATTAAGAATGACGAATTCTCGCCATCTAATAATACCAAAACACTTTACGTAGTAGTATATTGTTTACTTTTCTAGTTAAGATGCTGATGTTTAGCTAGATGTTGACTAGTTGAAGTCCGTCAGAAAAAACACATAAAAAAGGCTCTTGCTCGCCATATCAGCCTCTAATGTTCTCACTGGAGCGACACTAGCATACTCTCGATAATTAAGAGTGAATGGGCTTTTATCAACCACGTGAACCCAATACGGATTGGTAGAGGTTAAATGTCTTCAAATTTTTGATTCATAGACATGCCGATTTCATCACGATGTTTTCCTTCACCATTTCACACATACATACATATTCAAGTGAAAAACTCATTGGTGCAAGTTTGGGTTTGGTCGCTACTTGGCTGTTTCCTTTGTATGTTTGTTATGCCACCTTTACCATTTGTGAGACACGTCGTCGACCGTCGAACGGGTATGGGGTGTTGATTTGTGTAACTTGTGCCATTATGTAAAAATATTAAATGTTAAACTTTAGGCGTAAATCTTTATGGCATGATAACCCATGGTTCATCATTATCACCATAATTTAATAGCGATGACTTTAATAAAATTGTTTATAACGTTCATAATTTTTATCAAACCATTAATTTTGGTTTATTTATTGATAAAGAGTTCTCGTAAGAGTAATCGAAGTACAATCTTATGGGTTACTTGACAGAATTGAAATTGAATTGGGATCTGAACAACTATTTCGTCTTCAACAAATCTTTCTGCCAGCATGTATAACCGAACCAAAGAACCTAAGTCACACCAGCTGGCTGTGCTCGCTTTCGACGGAATTCGAATTGAAATTGTGTTCGGATCGAGGTTTAACCGTGATACATCTAACACTTTTCATTTAAGTATTGGTTGTAATAAAAGATGTTGTGTTTCTAACACAACATCTATTTCGACTTTACATTGAACTTTGATTTGGGATAAAGGCAATAGCGGATTAATTATGTACTTATCTACTAATTTGTAGATAAAATATTATTGTTCGGTAGTAGTTTAATTAGGTTCTATTAATTTTATCATCTATTTAGTCGCATTGTAAGGGTACATCAGTCGTAAGAGACGAAATGCTGAATTGAAATTATTGGATAACTCATCATTATTATGCTATTATGCTTGTCATCATAATAGCAAGACCTTTGACTACCTATGACTTATGACTTAGTAAAATATACGTTGTAAAATATATTATTTCTAAATGATAAGTCTTTATTGGTAATAATAAGTATTTATAATATTTGTTGTTTTAGGTAAACGCAGATTTAAATGTTCTACCGTTCTGCACACAATTCATCCCAATGGAGGTGATCACATACCCTAAGTATCAGAGCATTTGCTACCACCCCAGCATACTACCCAAGCATAGGGGTGCTTCTTCTATTAACTGGTAAGATCCGGCTCGAAGGACCACAATCAAAATCATTTTATTCTCGCCAATATCTTCGACACTTCAGAAACACTCAAACAAAATCAAATAATTACGAAGCCGAACTCAAAATCCGCAAAAAAAATCATTCTCAACGTAATCTTCCTCATAATATTGCGTTTTATTTAGAAACATCGGTGTGTTAATATAAACACGTCCGTATAAGAAGATATTATGTAATATGGTAGTTTCCATCCAGTATCGATTGCATGTCATGTTTCTTAGCTGTTGTCATGAATCACTTTGTTTCCGTACCCGACTCTAATGTTCCCACTTAGCCTCCAGCCTATCTTGATCCGTTAGTGCAAATGGGCTACGGGAGATTAATATAGATGATGAAATGTCGCACGACTTAGAATTTTTTAGGGTCTTTTACGGTATCAGAACTGACTTCTATTCTTCCAGGGACTTCCCTGAAATAATTGCATATTTTGCAATGCGTATTTACAAATTGCAATTTCGAATTTCGACACCCAAGCAAGTACACTCGTTATATGTCTCTTAAAAAGTGTGAGTGCCGATAACGTAACGTACCTACGCAAACATGTAGCTATGCATTAAAACAGACAAACGGTGAAACCTTGCTAAATTAGAAAATCATTTGATGATTATTACATTCATAATGATCTTGGAGCTAGTATGAACCGGCTTGTTTTATGCAATTATGTAAATTGATCATTTGACGGGCGGCGGTACTGAAGTTAGCAAGTTTGAGTCGTTTTGGGGATTGGGTTTACTTCCGGCATTGGACTAATGTAACTTCCAATGGTTTAAAAAAATGTTTACCCGTTGAACTCGGAAAGAAATGGCATCAATGATTAAATCATCAACCGTTCATCGGAATTTTTTTGAGAAGAAGTTGTTTTGAATAGTTGTCTCATTTTTGTAGGACCCTAATTGAAGGCGATACCACATGCGGCCTGTCCATATTCTGGGCTGATGATGGCCTCGACACCGGTCCCATCCTACTGCAAAAGAGCTTCCCAGTGACGATAGACGACACAGTGGACACTATTTACAACAAATATCTATACCCTGACGGTAAGAAAATTACCTAGTTTCCTATTTTTCATTCCTGTGGTAGTGATTGCATTTGGTTTGAACATTAAACGTCGCTTATTACAATAGATTTTAATGTCTTCTTAAGTGCGTTATACCAACAAGGTGCGAGTGGGACATCCTTGGGTTATGCCTTTACTTGGATGAAGGACTACTCCGCACGAACCAATATTCCTATACAGAGGCGGGCTATGAATCTTAGGGACTTAGGGTCCACAGATTCTAATTCGAAATGTAGGAATATTGTCCTTTTCTTCGTGGAGGATATGCACTTTCATTCCGCCTTCCACGGAGAGACAGAGTGGTTATGTGAGACTAGATGGCAATTACTCATTAAAACGGCGCACTCTGCCGCTTACTAACGAGAACGTTTACATACTACTTTCTTGATCCTGCTGCGCTGTTGCGGTCGATAGCCCTGTTCCTGTCTGTCAATAAAAATAGCTGGGTCATTGAATCTTCTATCTCTGTTACATGCATGTAAATTATATCCTTAATAAATTCGTGACAAGTTATTCCAATAAAGTATATTTTTTCAGGCATCAAAGCATTAGCTGAGGCAGTGAACATGGTCGCCAAAGGAAACGCACCCAAAATCGTACAGACTGAAGAAGGTGCCACTTACGACCCCGCATTATTTAAGGCTGAGACGCATCAGGTAGCTAACTCCTCTACAACTTCAATAAACAGGTCTGCAGATGGTATTTTCGGATTCAATCCCCGAAAGAGACAAACCTATTTTGTAAATCGGTTTAATAGTTCCAGTACCACACCAATATCGATAAAACCACTTGACTATAGCATATCGTCTGTCTTCAGTCAATAAACACAATTATTAACTCTTTGTTGTTCAAAATCGAAAACAAAAAGTTAATGTTAATCACACAAAGATCACCCCGGGAATCGAATTCATCGCATTGAAGGCTGGCTAAGATGTCAAAGTTTATATTAAACTTTGAGCTGGCCATTCGCAAATGCTCATTCTTACTTCATGCCAGGACCAGGAGAGGTGCACAGCGTTCAACAGGCAGAGAAAGTGCTGTTCAACAAACACCTTACTATGTCTTTTATCTACTTAATTTTCAGATCGACTGGTCTAAAGGTGGAGTGGCACTCCACAATTTCATCCGTGGCCTAGACTCCTCACCCGGAGCCACCTCCTTCATCCAGCCACAGACTAAAGAAGGAATCGTCGAAGGCGACAAGATGGAGGTCAAGTTCTTCGGCTCATCTCTATGGCAAGGCGAATATGAGGCGACGGGTGACCAGCTAATCATAGATGGATTGAAGAAACCAGCCGTAATACATGAAGCTGGGCTACTGATCACCGCCAATGATGACGTCAAGGTAGTTTGTCTTTGAGACTTTTTTCCATTAGTTGCAAGTCTTGGAGTGATCTTCTTCGATCATATGGGAGGGTTAGCGTGAGAGGATGGCAGACCAGTTAATCATACATTTTAGAAACCAGCTCCAATACATCAAAAATATTTTAAGTAGATAGCTGCGTTACCCATTGCTGCCTACGATGGCGTCAAGGTACATTATTTTTTGAGACTCTTATCCATCCTTATAACAAGACTTAAAATGTAGTTCTAGGCTTAGATGTCAGCTGTAATACGTAAAGCTGGTTTACGATGACGTCAACGTAAATGATTGTGCTATTCTTTCCCCACCTATTACATAGGTTTTTCTTTCCATCTACCAGCTAGATATATGGACAGAAGACGAGCTAGGTACGATGGGTTAATGTGAAGTATGGTTAGTGCCAATAATGGAGTCAAGGTGATTTGACTGTTTGTTCCCCACCTATTAGATAAAACTGTTTATCTTTGCCATCTTTATACGAGTATGGGGCAACGCTGAATTTGATAATAATAGATAGCTAACCTATTTTAAAGTATGAATTTCAGTTATGAATGATTTTTTCGTTTTCCTTCCTATTGATTTGGCATGGAATTATATTTATTATAAATGTAGGATGTTTAGTCTAGTTTTATTGCAAATCATGCAATTTTGTAGATAATTGATAATTAATAAATGATTAATGTCAAAAATGGTAGGTACTGTTACCAATATGTGAAAGTCAGTTTATGCGTACTGACAATTTAAACCAGTCCTAGAAATAATTCATTGATTAATTGATACTATTTTGACTATCAAGCCAAATGTAAGAATAATTTTAATCCTGTGGAAGGAAATATCAAATACAGATAGTACTTCCAGAAAATTCACGTTGAATTATGTAACCCCTGCATAAATTTTGTACAGTGTATCTACATAGGTAGTTATATACATTTTTGGGAGTTTTAAACTACTTATATAATTCCGTATTTCCAGCTTAACATACAACGACTCAAAGTAAATGGAAAGATGATAAACGCACAGAACTTCTATAACACAAACGAAGATAAAGTCACGCTAGAACTTACACCTGAAGAGAAACAATTCGTCGAAGGCTTTAGAGAAGTTTGGAAAGCTATACTTAAGATCGACATCGATGATGACACAGGTAAATATAACTTCCTTGAACCCAAGATTAGTGGGAGTTAAAAGAATCATTAAAAAATAATTGTCAAGTTCCTAAACATACATCGAGATTGAGATGAATCCAAACAGATTTAATTAGAACGACCGCAATGTCTTTCTCCTTATCGTGTCCTGAACAACTTACTAAAACCATTCCATCTTTGAGACAACTTTAATATATTATTTGATATAAAGATTGTCTAATTAATTTTATGTGTTCATAGTCATGAAATAAGTATTTATGCTATTTTCAGTAATCAATTACTTATGTTACATATAATAGAGGTTCTTTACGAATTTTGTTTTATAAATGTCAATGACTCTGACTAATATATTTAAGTTAGCCACTCAATGAAAATCTTCCACAGATTTCTTCGATTGTGGAGCGGGATCAATGGACGTTGTACGATTAGTCGAAGAAGTCAAAGACCTGGCGAACCTACAACTCCAAAATGAAGATATATACATGAACACAACTTTCCAAGAATTCTATACAGCTGCAATACTTAAATCCCGAGGAGACACCGGAGCTAAAGAAATTGTTTACGAAGGAATGGAAATAGAAGTCAACAAAATGAAGATAAAATTCCCTACTCAATTGTTTATTGGCGGGGAATTTGTGAATTCTGATAGTGGGAAAACTCTAAGTATTGTCAATCCTACTGATGAAAGTCTTATTTGCAAAGTTCAGAGTGGTTCAATCAATGATGTTGATAAGGCTGTTAAGGCAGCTAAGAAGGCATTTGAAGAAGGTGAATGGTCGAAGATTAGTGCTAGGGATAGAGGGCAGCTTCTGTTCAAGTGAGTTTTTATTATCAACCTATACTATACCACAGGGAGGCAAAGGCCTCTGTCTCTTTCTTCCACATCACCGGCTGCAGTAAGTTGATCAGACAGAATCTAATTCGCCTTTGCAACACCGTCGCGGTGTAGCAAGTGATCCCGTGATCACTTGCTACACCGCGACGGTGTTGCAAGTTTCTGTTTGACCGGTCAAACAGAAACTTGAGAGTTTCAGTACTTTTACAATATGCATTTATGTCTACAAAGCATTTATGTCTTTATGTGTTCCGTACACGTACCCCCTGGGTGGTGCTAAAGGAGCAACCAAAAGTAGCAGTAGAACTTGTGCCAAGTTCGTCCGGAGAGGTACTGCCACCACACCTGGAATCTGCCGCCAATTAGTGCTCGCATTATTGTGTTCTGGTGGAAGGGTGTGGGTGCCGGTGAAATCACATGCGCATGAGACGTGTCATCCCCGTCTCGGGTGGACGCAGCAGGATGAATGCGACTCAGTGTAAGACCCAAATCTTATATTGAGTCGCATTACTGTTGTCATGGGCGGGGGTCACGCCACTTACCAAGTGGGCCCTCAGAACGTTCCGTCACTATTTCACATTAAAAAAAAGTCGCAAGGGATTACGCAAGAGACGGTGGTACATTCCGCTTCATTTCTTAGCTTGATGAGCACGACTTCAGTCTTCCTACAAGAAGACTTATTATGATGAGTGTGAGACAGAAATATTTTCTCGTTATAGACATTCCATACATTTTATTAAAATTGAATCATTTTCCTGTCAGATTGGCTGATCTTATGGAACAGCACAAGGAAGAACTCGCTACCATTGAATCGATCGATTCCGGCGCTGTTTACACACTCGCACTCAAAACACACATAGGTAAGTCAACCTGACACGAGACACGTCAAAAAATGCTTACGCAACCTAACTGCATGCCTTTTCTATACTAATATTATAAAGCTGCAGTGTTTGTTTGTTTGAACGCGCTAATCTCTGGAACTACTGGTCCGATTTGAATGATTCTTTCAGTGTTGGGTAGTCCATTTATCGAGGAAGGCTATAGGCTATGTTTTTTTTTCAAAATTAGGGATCCGTAGTATAATATAATTACTATTTTACTATTTTACTATTACTATTGTACTATTACTATTTTGTAACACAAGGTGTAAAATCGAAAACCTAGTTTTGCGTGCGCTGTTTCCACGGAAACGAGAAAAACGCGGGTGAAACCGCGGAACACAGCTAGTTGATTATAAAATGCGTAAAGTATGAATATATGATAACATGCTTCGCAATATCCCTTCAATAGAAGCCGTTTCAAATTTATTATTCGTGTTACCGAGATATTTACCATGATTTGTGAGTTTAGTTGACTCCCGATATTTCGACGCACTTACATGCGTCATGGTTCCGGGCATGGTAAATATTTCGGTAACACGAATAATAATGTTCATAACCATGATAGTTTTAAAATTTATATCGTTTTAAATTTATTTAATTATGTAAAATTTACATGAATACGTTCTTAGAAGCTAGGTTATCCACAATGGTTACATGTAATTTTACTTAAAGATGAACACAGCGTGCATAAACTAACGAGAACATAAACCCTACGATATAAATACAATATACAAATAGTTAGAATAAATGGAACTATAATAATAATAATAATAATAACTATGCGCGTAATTCAGTTTTGTTATACTTATTGTCCGTTATTTAACTAGCGGACAATAAGAATAATCACAATAATGTTATAGCAATTATTTCTTTTATCCTCTTTGTCTATCTTAATATATATAAATCTCGTGTCACAATGTTTGTCCTCAATGGACTCCTAAACCACTTAACCGATTATAATAAAATTCGCACACCATGTGCAGTTTGATCCAACTTGAAAGATAGGATAGCTCACATCTCAATTTAAGATCGCAATATTATTTTATTGCCAATTATAATATCATATGACACAAACGTTAGTCACAGCAACGCGTGGCCGGGTCAGCTAGTTGTATAATAGATTTTAGAAACTGCCTAACCTCTCACTCTACTACGAATGGACATTTCTATATGTCTTATTCAATACAATTCAGTTTTTATTCATAAGTCAGTAAAAGAGTTTGCACTTACAACCTAGTTATGGAGGTCACATCTCTGGGTAAAGGGCGTATAGTATTATAGCCTACCAAAGATCGCTATTAAGCCTGGAAGAGATCGCTATTAGCGATAAGACCGCCCATTGTAACCTCTTCTTTTTTTGTGACTGTTTTGTTAATTTTATTTGTGTTATATATTTTCTATCGAGGTGTACAATAAAGAGTATTCATTCATTCATTCATTCATTCATTCAAATCCCCCAGGAATGTCCATCGAAACATGGAGATACTTTGCCGGGTGGTGTGACAAGATCACAGGATCGACCATCCCTATAAACCACGCGCGTCCGAACCGTAACATCGCGATAACACGGAAGGAGCCGATCGGAGTGTGCGCGCTAATCACCCCCTGGAATTACCCCCTCATGATGCTCTCGTGGAAGATGGCGGCTTGTCTCGCTGCTGGGAACACCGTGGTTATGAAGCCTGCTGCTGTAAGTACAAGCATTGTATTCAGCGAAGAGTAGTCACTGATATTTCACTTAACTGTATTTCATTTATGATGGCAGATGGCATGGACAAACAAAGACCAGAGAACAAACTTCATGCTCACCACACAAAGTGTGCCCCGGCCGGGAATCGAACCCGGGACCCCTCGCTTCGGAGGCAGGGCTACTACCAACTAAGCCACGGAGCCGTCAATTTGCATTATAATTTCACTTTATTTGCATAAAAAAAAATACATTATTCTCTTTCAGGTGTGTCCACTGACCGCTCTCAAGTTCGCGGAACTAGCGGCAAAAGCCGGAATCCCCCCTGGAGTCATCAACATCATACCAGGTTGTGGCACCATCTGCGGGCAGGCTATAGCTGACCACCCGTACGTGAGGAAACTTGGCTTCACTGGCAGCACTCCAATAGGTACTTTGTACCATAAGTTTTTTTTTTATTTATAACTAGCGACCCGCCCCGGCTTCGCACGGTTAGCAAAGCATCAGTGTCGTATCAGAAACTACCCGTGCGAAGCCGGGGTGAGTTGCTAGTGTATTATACATATAAACCTTCCTCTTGAATCACTCTATCTATTAAAAAAAACCGCATCAAAATCCGTTGTGTAGTTTTAAAGATTTAAGCATACATAGGGATATAGGGACAGATAAAGCGACTTTGTTTTATACTATATAGTGACGTTTCACAGCTTCATCTTGCCCCAAACTAAGCATTTCTCATACTATAGGAACTAGATAACTGATAAATAGTACTTATACTTATATTTGTAAATACATATTAACACCCAAACACAGAACTTACATTTGTGTTCGTCACACAAATACTTGTGCTGAGTGGGATTCGAACCAACTAGATTGTGTTTAATATCCCATAATTGTCGACAAAATCAGGCCTAAATTACTGTAATTGGTATTAAAATAGTGCTAATTGCTAGCCCCATAGTTGGTAGTAGATGTACTGGCTGCGCTGTAGGTCATGAATTCGATTCCCACTAAGACAAGTATTTGTAAAAAACATAGATTTTATTATTCCGTGACTTCCGTTTTTCAGCGGTGGTAAAAACGTTACAAATAATAATAAAAGGGAAATGATCCAATTCAGATTGTAAATCTAGAAATAGTCAAATCTTAAACCACCGAAACAATATTTATATTTGTAAAATATATCCGAAATTTCAAATCCCACTGGATTACTTCTAGATCCTTTATTTTAAAAGCTGAAAATAATGATTTCGCGGTGAAATTAATTAACTTTTTATTCAAAGGTCAAACAATCATGAAATCCTGCGCTGCCTCTAACATGAAGAAGGTATCCTTGGAACTCGGAGGGAAATCCCCGCTCGTTATATTCGAGGACTGTGACCTTGAGAAAGCCGTCAGAAACGTGAGTAACTATATTTGTATCTATAATATATTTCAGGCAAAAATAACTTAAAAATAAGTACATTGGCCCATAGATAAATAACTCAATCTAACATACATATAAGAAACTAGCTACGCCCTGCGGGTTTTCTGGAAATTTTCTGCACAACTTTCTTATTTTTTTCTTTTCTACGAACCTTCTAACAATAACAAACACAACAAAAAAAGAATTAGCAAAATTGGTCCAGCCGTTCACGTGTGATGGCGTGATCAAGGAAAAGAGGGATTCATTTTTAATAGATATACTTATAACTATTAAAGCTACGCTAGTTGGAACTTTCTTCTTCGGTGCGTCCCGAAAACAACGGTACACGACACCGATGGGCCAGAAGCCGGGAGTGAGGAACTTCGAGTGTGTCGGACTTTGTAGTCCTATAGGATTCCGCTGTCCGATCAAAATTGGTTCCTCAATATGATATTGGCTTCTTTTGAATGAAGCGCAGAAATTCTTTCGATGTATTTCGATCCAAACGGGAGAGGTACAGTGGGCTCCGTGCCACGCAATTTTGTATTTGAGGCTATGGAGGCTGTTACGCGTTGGGTTGGCGGGGTCGACGCTACTTTTCCACCTTTTGAGTGTGAAACCATCCTGGTCGACCTTACGGGTGTTCTGGATTGTTTTCGTGGCCGGATTGTTTTGAGCTTAGCACAGGACGCCGGACAAATATGATGAGTAGTTCGTGAAAACTGGCCTCCTAAATCTCATGTACCTTTTTTAACCTCTATTGTCCCATTCCTGGAAATGTCTCCAATATTTTTCATCCACGCATCACGGTCTATAGCTACAATCGACCATGGCTCGAATACATCCAGATCATCCCGTGGAAGTCAGAAACGCAAGTTTATTAAATAAACAGCAGAACAAATTCTAAACCAAATAATTTCTTTTTCTCAGGGAATGGGCTCAGTATTTTTCAACAAAGGCGAGAACTGCATAGCGGCTGGCAGGTTGTTCGTAGAAGAGACGATTCACGACGAATTTGTGCGAAGGGTAGTGGAGGAGACGAAGAAAATAGCAATCGGGGATCCCCTTAACAGGGGGACTTCCCACGGACCCCAGAACCACAAGGCGCATTTGGACAAACTTATTGAGGTAGATTCAAATACGATTATTGGCAAGGCTATTGAGGCAAGCGCCTTAATTGGGAATTCGGGATTGATTTGGCTTCTTATTAACTTTCGTAATATTTAGAAGGGTTTTAGAGTAAAAAATATTGGAAAAGATACTCGGAAAACTGGAAAATTCGGTTAAAAAGAAACGTGAATAGTGCTTACCCGACTGCGCCAGAAAGGGGGTATTTTTCTGTATAATTTTTGCTAAAAATGAATGACTTTTAACAGGTCATTGTGGAGATGCACGTGCGTTGGGTAAAAATTTTAATCAAATAAGGGAGAGGTTAGAACCTCCCTCTTTGATTTCTTCGCCAATTGTCCGATATGGACGATTCTTTTTTAATTTGTACTGTACCGTACCAAAAAAAGTCATGAAGAATTTTTCCCTCTAAGACCATAAACTAAATAATTAAAGTATTGAAGTTGCAGTCGTGCCTTTTTATGTTTGGTCAATTCCTGTATAAAGAAACGTGAACGACTTTATTTACAGTTCTGCGAGCGAGGAGTGAAAGAAGGCGCCAAACTCGTACTAGGAGGCAAGAGAGAGGACCGAAAAGGATATTTCTTCCAGCCAACCGTCTTCACAGACGTTAAAGATGACATGTACATTGCCAAAGAGGAATCATTCGGCCCTATTATGATAATCAGCAAGTTTAGTAGCAAGTGAGTATATAAAAAATCCCAGCTGCCACCACTGGTGGCAATCGAGATCGAAAAACTTCTCCATTGCCACCACTGGAGGCAGCTGGGATTTTTTTTCTCGATTGCCTCCAGTGGTGGCGGAGATGGTGGTGGCCACTGGGAATAGACCTATTTTAACAGTAATTTAGGGGGACCCTGTTGCCCACATCTGTTGGTGAATACCCTCAAATTCCTTACATCTACCCCGGATGGTGCAAAGAGGGGCACAGTAACCCAAAGTAGCAGTAGAACTTGTGCTAAATTCGTCCGGAGGTACTGCCTCCACATTCCAAAACGTAAAAAATGGCTGATCGAGAATTTGACAAATGATACGTGTAGCACCTAAAGTGAAATACAACACTTCGAGTGAGAGGTTCTGTGAGACAACGGCTGCTCCTGATAGACACTGTTTTATTTATATCAAATGTCTATGTTATAGAAACATGGATGACGTGATCAGACGCGCGAACGACTGTTTTATTAATGTCAAATGTCTATGTTATAGAAACATGGATGACGTGATCAGACGCGCGAATGACTGTTTTATTTATGTCAAATGTCTATGTTATAGAAACATGGATGACGTGATCAGACGCGCGAACGACTGTTTTATTAATGTCAAATGTCTATGTTATAGAAACATGGATGACGTGATCAGACGCGCGAACGACTGTTTTATTTATGTCAAATGTCTATGTTATAGAAACATGGATGACGTGATCAGACGCGCGAACGACTGTTTTATTAATGTCAAATGTCTATGTTATAGAAACATGGATGACGTGATCAGACGCGCGAACGACTGTTTTATTTATGTCAAATGTCTATGTTATAGAAACATGGACGACGTGATCAGACGCGCGAACGACTGTTTTATTTATGTCAAATGTCAATGTTATAGAAACATGGACGACGTGATCAGACGCGCGAATGACTGTTTTATTTATGTCAAATGTCTATGTTATAGAAACATGGATGACGTGATCAGACGCGCGAACGACACGGAGTACGGACTGGCTAGCGGGGTGTTCACGCGGGACGTGTCGCGCGCCATGCTGTTCGCGGAGAAGATCGACGCGGGCACAGTGTTCATCAACACGTACAACAAGACGGACGTGGCGGCGCCCTTCGGCGGGTTCAAGCAGTCCGGCTTCGGGAAGGACTTGGGTAAGACCTTCATAAATCTATACTAATTACTAATCTATACTAATATAACACTCCCACAGATTGCAGGAAAGCGAGAGGAACACATCAAAAAATAATAATAAAAACGTTTACACACTCATACCCCTGCACTAGGATTCCCTGTGTCGATGGCATGAACAAACACAGGACCACATTCTGTAGAAGATTTTACAAGCCTGTTTTTTTAGCGGTGTTAAATTTTTATGGTCAATAATAGCCTAGATTTTTTTTTTATATTTCACAACTTTTAATAACAATTTTTTTTATCGGCAGGTCAAGAAGCTTTGAACGAGTACCTCAAAACGAAATGCGTTACAATAGAGTACTGATTTTAACCTTAAGATAAGTTTTAGGTTGTGAAATATTTTGTAAATAATGATCTGTATTTAGTTATAAGTGATGACCAAATAATGTTTTTAAATGAATAATATAGTAAGAATTAAAAAATATATTTTAAAGTTTTAATTTATTTATATACTACCCTTGAAACGATACTTACAGATATTTTAGTTTATATTGTAACAAATATACTACGATGGTAAAATAGTACACAGATACTAATAAAATACAGATAATTTGGTCCACTCTTTATAAATATCTTGTTTCGTCCTTTGATTCCATTTTTCAAATATTTCTGGCCTGAAAATAAATAATTTACTTCAAGCACAGGCGTAGGTACTGTGTACAAGAGGGAGTGGGTTTTATAACAACAGGACGATCCAGATTGATATATGACTGATCCAATTTTTGGTTTTAGGTAATATCTACGTGTTTATATCGATTAATAAAAAATTTACATGCTTTTTTCCTCACGATATTTGCCTTCGCCGTTTTGAGAACATAATGGTGCAATTTGTTTCAAGCGTAGGTAACAGACTTGATTTCATCTCTAGATTAACACAGCAACTTTCTATTTCGAAAATGTTGTCTCTGTATCACTCGGTAATCACGTTAGGATAAATTAATTTACCTGTTATATCTATTGTGCGTCGAATCATTAAGTTAATGATGGTCCGAGGTTTGGAATCGCTAACAAACTCAAACGATGTAATCCTGGTATAATTATGTATTATGTCGCGGTACCCCCAACGGATTTTTTTTCGTGTGTAAATTGGCTGATAGTTGGAACGCATTACATCAAAGAAAACTGCTCCCACAGGAACAACGAATGAGTGTGTACCACAAAACTTCATAACTAGCTGTATAAATGAACTTACTTGATCCCCTGATCAGTTTGAGCTGAAATTTTCGGGTCTCCGGCTAAGTTTGACGCGTCAGCTATAGGCAGCCTGGCTGGACGCAAGCAGTACAGGTAATAAGGCTCACTATAGCTGTAACGTTTTAAACATCATGGCTAATAAATACTCGTACAATAATCTATTGACGTTCTACGATTATGTAAAGAGAAATAAGACGCGTCAGACCTTTTTGTGTGAATAAAAATAGTTACATAATGGCAATTAACTGGCGAATTATGCAGTAAATAAACTGTCAAAGTATTATTATAAGTCTATCTAGAAATTGAATATTACGACAGCTCTGGTCTATTTGATTTGTATAAAGAAGAGACTGTGTGGGTCGCTCGACAGCGTCACGGTATTGTATTCTAGAACTACTGGTGAAATCGCTGGACCATGGACCACATGACTTTTTCAGCGAATGACGCGAGACGGTCTAAGTTCTACGTTAACTGACCTTGGATGGTCCTTGGATGATCGCCTGATCCTACCTTATATGCAGATTATAGTCAGTGAGCCTCTTTTACTGTCATTTGTGGGCCACACTAATAAGGTTACGCAGTATATGATGACAAGTTATACCTGCCCATGGTAACCGCACTAGGACTTATCAGAAGATAACTTGGTTTTCTAAAATTCCTAAAAAAAGGCCCATGTTTTCAAATTTTTGATATTGAAACTTGTAGAGAGAGATTTAACGACAGAGATAAGTTTTATTGATATTTTACCGTGTCTCTATACCGTCATTCCGACTGTAATGATTTGACGAGTTGAAACCGAGACCAGGAACGTGAATGGAACTGGGAACAGTGACGGGAACGGGAACGGAAACAAAAATGGGAATAATTTATTATTTAATTCCTTCGTAGACGAATTTCCCGTTTCTATTGATAAAGGATATAGACTTAAGCGAACAAAGCGCCAAAAACAGAATACCACACTCATGCCCCTGCACTAGAATACCCTTTGACGCAAATGGCATTGAAACGCGCAATCAAACAACACGAAGACCCATGGTCCGCGAACAAACTCCGCACAAACACGCAAACAACTCCGTCGCGACCACCTCGGGAGGCTAGGCCAGCGAATGGACGTCGGACGACCCCGTGTCTGTACGGCCTAGGTTCCCCCTGTGACGGGACAAATGCTTTACCGTGGTGAAAAGGCGGGAAACCTCGATGGGGAGCCTAAGAAAATTAAGGGATTTAACAAAGCGCTTTCGTGCTTAAAAATTCGAAACATAGAAGTTTTTACTTACTCGACGATCTCTATTCTATCCAACAACATAGCAGGCCATAACGAAAGGTAAATTTATGCTGAACATATTACCGTTGGGGTAGAAAATAAAATTTCTCGAGGAAAGACCGCGAGCAACCAAACAAAATTAGCGTAAGGCGCGGAAAGTAACTGGCAAAAAGTAGTTGCGGATAAATGAAAATTTAGATCATCCAGAAGTGCAATAAGATGACGAAAATGTTGAATCTTTCCACATTAAAACCTCGATAATTTGTTGAAATAGCAACATACTTCTCTCCGCGAGCTATGTTTGGTAATATTGGATTTCTTGAAGTGTGAAAAAATGGGCCGCTCAAATTCTTCTGCAAACAAGTCAAAGTAGCATGAATTAATTTACTAAGCCAACTCTAAAATTTAATTCAAATTCGTAGATAGGTTTAAGGTACCTACCGTGTACACTAGATGAAGATATTTACAATGATGAGAAATAGATTTAGCCATTTTTATAATCAAACATGTACGTATAACGCTTTCAATTTTGAATTTGTGTTGAAAATAAGCACAGGTTACATACTTAAAATGCTGTCAATCCTCAGTAATCTGTGCATTATGGAGGTTAGAGGTAAGGAGGACCATCTCTGTGTATGAAAAGATAATTATGTATCTACCAATTGGGTAAGTTTTTAAGATAGCGCCAAAAATTATTAGTATCTAATAAGTGAAATAAACAAAATAAGGAAGACTTCCGCTTTGATATCGACTCCTTTCAAAATAACTAAATAATCCGTACACCTTTCAAAATAGCTATAAAAAACCTATATGAAAGGCAATTATTTAGAATTATTAGAATTAGAATTATTTAGAATTTTTTTCCCATAATTGTTCAATAAATTTTTAAGTAACAGTACAATAGTTAAAACTCAAATCACGAAAAAGTATCATCAAATGTTTACAAAAATGAAATCACTCTCCACGTTATCTAAGCAGTTTTATAGATTACATTTACTGTACTTGGCCTGTAATATGCATGTAATTTGCGTGTAACTTGCATGTAATTTGTCTGTAAATTGCATGTAATTTTCCTGTAGTTTTGCCTGTAAGCCTGTAATCGGCCTGTTATAACCTTTATCAACTGGAACCAAAATGGCGGTATCGTTGTGTGTTAGAAAAATTAAAAATGCCGGATGGAATCAAATCCTGGAATGCAAATTGAAGTACTGACATAATTTTAGTACTTCTTCTTCTTCTTTATGGCTTTTTGTGTCTTTAGCCACACAAATTCTTCCAGTTTTAATACTTCATAGAATGGATCCACTTTCTGTCACTGTCATTATGATTACTTACGTCAAGTCAAAAACAGCTGTTTTGTGTTGATGAATTCGATTTCTTAATTTCTCGTTGCTTGTGTTTTACATTAAACCATATTGCAATTCTCTAGACAAATTAGAAACATGAGTAAAGTTCCACTTCGTGATATTTCGCCAATTCTTCAAGCCTTTAGGAACTTCTTGCTTGGGGTAATTTAAGTACTTGATTGTGTAGGCATTATTATGTAACCTGTAACATGTTTAATTGAATTGTTTTTGTAGAGAAAACATACCAATGCCCTTCGTTTTGAGCCGCTGGTGGCTCCCAGGACACAACCCCCACCTCAGATACCCGATGGAGTGACACATAAGTATGTATAGTGTACACATACATGATTATATTTTTCCATGTCAGACCATGTTATTTTTTCTAGAAAAAGTACAGATTGGTTTTCATAAAAATCTGACTATGAAATTGATTAAGTACGTGGATTGAATGTTTACTAAATTAAATGTAACCTGAAATTTAATTAAAGAGTGTTAATAATTAATATTAAAATAATGTTATTTCAGACATGCCCATAACTACTATTACACTAGAGATGGCCGTCGGGAAGTAAAACCTCCCATTGATGTCACTCAAAAACTACTTAAGGACAGTTCCGAAGATGGGTATGTACACTTATGCATATTAATCTGTTACTTAAATAGAATGTTTGTGATTAATTCATATAGAACTGTTTCTTCAGTCAAATTAGTAATTTGGAAATGTTAACTGTAGTACGCAAGATACTTAACAGAATCATTTTGGAAGAGATAGGCATGAAGTATAATACAAGCTTTCTATCTGCCAAGCTCCATAAAAACTATAAACTAGCTACATTGATAAAAAATCTTTTGTCAAAATGTATGTAAATGCTTTACACATTCAAATTGCCACACAAAATCCTAGTGCAGGGGACTAAGATTTTGTGTCACAATTTCTATGGATATACATGATGCTGATGCGCATATGATTTCACCAGCACCCACACCCTTCCACCTGAACACAACAGTGTGAATGCACTGCTGCTTGGCGGCAGATAACCAGGTGTGGAGGCTATACTTCTCTGAGCGAACTATACACAAGTTCTACTGCTACTGTTTGTTGCTTCTTTAGCACCACCTAGGGGATACTAGTAGGGTAGTAGTAGTAGTACTCATCAAAAAACACAAGCAACAGTTGCAATGGGTTGCCAGTTAACAATGGGGGACAATGTACAAACCTTTTGCAGTACTACCCACAGTTAGATTTAGACATTCACTGATTATAATAAGTAATTTATTGATTTAATTTTTTTAGGGCTCCAAAACAAGCAGCCACTGTGGCACCAACTCCTGGAAGAGTTTTCAAATGGGATCAGCATTATGTCTAAGTGAAAATCTGCTATACTATTTATCAACAAAGATATTGACAACCGATGAAAATGTTATTAAATAAATTTGTTTTAGAATTAGCATAGAAATATTATTTGCTATTAGTCACTAGAAGTAGCGGAATATTAAATAAACTGCATATTTTTTGTAAAGTTTATTCACAGCAAAAATCTGGAAATAATAACAATTTAAAAAGTAAAACAAACATTTCTTAATTAAATACACTAATATCTATTTCAATACAAGAGATTACAAAAGTTCACACACAACGCTACTTTGCAAGTTCTTAGTATATTATGTGCATTTGTCTATAGACCAATATTCTAAAGTATTCTAAACCATACGAGATTGGCATTAAGAGAAACGATTTTGTCGGTTTTGTATTACTTAAGAATCTGAAAATTACCAAATGATTTTTTAAAGCCATTTCATATTATTCAGCTAAGGCCTTCTCCCCACAGATCCATATCATTCTCCAGACTAACGTATCCATTGTTCTGAGGCAAATTGAAAAAAACACAAAGCATATAATTATGACTGCACATCTACATGATAATAATCTTAAAATCTAATAATTTAACTTTTGAATTATTATGGGATAAGAATGGGTAATAATTTTAAGTTATAATTACGTCAGCACAGCACATCTGATAAGTATTGTTAATTCCATATAAATATAAATGCATCCTACCTTTTGTTGTATAAAATTTTTCGAAATAAGAAATATAATTACAGTGGATTAAGTTGATTAGAATTACAGCTGCTCAGGCTTTGAATCTCACACTTATTAATACCTTTAGATCTTGAGAATCACTTGGATGTAATACACATATCTATTATGTTAGTAAGATAATACCTGTACCAATCTATATCTATATTATATATATATATATATAAATGAATCCCTATTTCCCTTGGTCACGCCATAACTTGAAAAGGACTTAACCAATTCCATTCATAATTTTCTTTTTCTTTACTAATACTTAGTAAGTTTTTACAGAAAAATGTTAAGAGCGAAGCGCGGAAAATTTCCGGGTTCAGTAAGCCCTTTAAAAAGATTTGATTTAAAATCAAACCAAACTTTAATATTGATTCATGGTAACAAAAAAATCCTACAAATACACCAAGGATAAAGGCTCATTCACACAATCTTATTTTCATTAATTTAAGACAGACAGACGCATTTATAAATCGAATTGCGATTTGTAGTCACAAAAACATGCTCCGTCAAAAGCGAATATATACGCACATGTACAAGTTACACTTCCGTAATTCCTGAGTGTAGGAGTACGCCCGCAGAATATTATGGTTCAGTTCAAAAATAATATCCAAAAGATATTTACCAAAACAACTACGAATAATTAACTCGTACAATTAAATGTAAAGTTTCTTTTGACGCAAAATGCAATTTACAAAATTCCATAATTGATATTGGTAACTAATTATGCCCTAATTTAATTTTACAACAGCTATGTTACACATACACATGATTTTGATAATCCAATTCTTAAATTACCAACTTCTCATTCACAAAAAACTTAAAAATGAATGTTCAAATATTCATTCTTATGAATAACACTCAATTGATTTAATATGCTTTAGTCACGAAAACGTTTAATATATAATAAAACTATTAGTTTTACGGAATACTATTTAGTCTGGATCCCAAACACTAGAAATACAACTCGCCAATGCTTTCATTACTCACTCAGACTGAGGGATCGTGGTACCTTTGGCAAAAACACTTTACACGATATATCTAATAAACGAAAACAAAACAGTGTTTATTGTAACCATTCCTATATTATTGAAATTCCAAATTTGTCCACGAATTGGCGATAAAAGCCGAAACTAGGTTTGAAACAATTCCTTGCAGTCCCTGCCTACATGACCTATCTCTAAATCTGCGTACTTTAGTGCAGTTACAGTCCAATATGAATTTATATTCACTTCAATCACTGCTAGAATCACTGCTTCTCTGCATCCTCAGCTTCATCATGGCCAAATTGCCAAAGCTGAACTTCTTGCGTCTAGGCCTCTTCGACCCGTAAAGCCTGTGTCATTTCTCTCCGTCCACCTGATTCTGGAACTGCATCGCATCGTCGAAAGCCTTCTTAACCGCTTTTCTGTCAGCCGGTTTCCTGGACTCCTTCAACTTTGCCTGATCAACGGACTTGTCTATGCCGAGTCGCTCGAGCTTGTTCGGCGGCAGCCACTGCCAAGTGCGTTTCACGTCGAAGAAGAGGACTAAATACAGTACTGGTTCGTGGGAGTGGTTTTTCTTAAGATTGAGGACGTCTTGCGGCGGCACGGGTAGTGGCACGCCGTTGTAGATGTAGCCTTTTGGCATTTTCGGGTCGATTATTAGCGCGGGGTACCACGGGTAGCCTCTGGAAAATTAAACGGTGGTTTTAGATTTTGTTGGATGGTGGTACTAATCTCAAATCGGCCGCCGCCACGCCCCTCATCCAGCTCACATGTGGCTTGCGATCGAGCGTAGCTCGGCCCGCATCCGCTCTTTTTTCGGTCGCGCGCTGGAATATAGACGGTATATAGTGTCCTTACTACTTTTTGGAGGAACATTTATAAATTTAATACGTATTATATATGCATTGCATGTAATTTGGTCAGCCCACTGAATAAGAAGGGCAGAGAACGATACCATACATGATATGGGTACTATAAATGCAGTGACTTGACAAATTATGTTATAACTCAAATTCAAGTTCCAGGAATGTTTTCCATAGAATTTTTATACTAAAAATTGTGCCCTACTGACATTCCGTAAGTCTATAGCTTAATTATCCAACATCAGCAGCACCATATTAGTGATCTAGTTGTCGACTATTATTTTTATAAAGTTATTATGGAAAATAAAGCGATCTAGTGCACTGTAACCAACTGTCACTGAAATAAACGAGAAAATCGTGCAAAATGTGTCATCTTAATTTATGTAGAGCGCCCGATTTATTTATACTGGCAACTCACCTGCACTTAGCCCACACTAGTTGCAAGGGCTCCAGTTCAATGTCAGTCTGTGGATTTTTCACAGGAGTTTTTGAGGTAGAGGATCTAGTGCCGCGACCCTGTAAGGAAGGGCGTCAACTTCAATTTTTCACTTGAAAAGTTACTATACTACAAGAAAATACTACTTTTCTACTTTAAAGTAAAGCATGGCTACAGAATAGGTACAGAGTAAGTCCTTTTTTTCTTTACAAGCGCGAATACGGCGCTGTTTCTACCGCACTACAGTATCTATTCGTATCTATTCTCTGTACCTATTTACTATGCGTATATCTACGTACTACGTAATGGTGACGGCGATTTTAGGAATTTCGATGATTTTTGCAACTAAAACTATAGTCAGAACTTAAAATAACAATTTCAGCGATATTAAACTGGAGTTTGCAATACAAACTTCGGGGTTTTTGATATTGTAAGATAGTTGATTTAACTCATTGAATTAATTTAATTCTTAGTTCACCAAACATATACAACTATTAATATGACAGACGTGTTGGTAGAAATCGTTCGAACTCTGGACTAAGAAGGCATTGTGCACACAAGATGACGAGGTAAGTTTGGTTACAATCAAATTCAATTCAATTCTTGTTTATAGCTTCGATTAGGCTAGCCAATTCATTCGCCTGTCACGTTGAATAATAACTAATTCTTGCAACGATGGTCGCTATTAGAAATTCAAATACGAGTAAACTAAAAACTAATTTAGTGATTTTCTCAAATATGAGTTTTGACAGCTCTAAAATGGATGAAATTTTCTTTAACTATAGTGCAATAGTATTGTTATCACCTCACGGTACGTAAAGAAATCCTTACCTTGACAGGAGTAGTGGGTTCAGATTCGGATGCGTGTCCACCTCTCCGCGAGCGACGGCGCGGTTCGCCACTGCTACCGCCCTCTATGTTCGAATCCAGGGTGTCGTTGTAACTTGACCTGTTGACAATTATAATAAGTTTATTTTCTTCTTCTAAGCGCCTAAAATATTAAGCCCCAATGTAATTCTAGGAAACCGACTTCAACACGTTCATATCCAATTCACCAAGTCACCCTTTAGACACAAATCTTACCAAATTTCAATAGCAGTGGCGGCCTTAGCGGGTGGCGAGCTGGGCAACCGTCCGGGGCCTCGCTTTTGTAGGGCTTCGCACCCTCGCAGGGCAACCAATTTTTGTTTTGATGTACTGCAGCTGCCTTTAAGAGGATGCTGACAGATTACGAGTAGCCCTGTACAATTCCAACTCACCTACATTCCTCATACCTCAAGTGCCTCACAAAGATCTATCGCCCGGAGCCTCGCAATATCTAAGGCCGCCCTTGTTCAATAGAATCATATTATTGGTACACCCAACCATCTGAATCGGTCCACGATTTCTAAAGACATCACTAAATAAAAAAAAAAAACAATAATAACCTCCAGCAGAATTGAAATCTTTTTTAACTCTGTATAAATATCCACTTACCCGTCGCTAGAACTGAGCGAGCATGAATGATCCGTCTCGTTGTCGTCATAGTGCGTGCACGATGAACATGACTGAGAGAATACTGAGCTGTTGCTTGATGATCTGAAAACGTAACATTTCTTATTAAATACTCACCCAGTAATTGTAATATACACTGAATTCCCAACTACTTAACATTCAAGTACAATTTGTTAGGACATTCACAACTAATGAACATAATATGGGATTTTAATAAATAAACAAACATTTAAAAAACAATTAAATAAAAATGGAAACCCGACAGAAATTCATGTTACAAGCTCCAAATAAGAACAAGAATTCCATTAATTTAAGAAATCAAAGCTTTTCAAAATATAGATTTTTGCCTTTGACACATCTTAAGGAACTATCCATGATTTATCAGAACATATTACATTAAAATATCATTTATTATCAGAAACTGATAAGGTGAAGTGTCTCAGTCCTACCAGTATCATCCAGACATAACGAAAGGGAAACCATACATTAAAAAGATTTTAAAAAATCAGATTCGTCAATTTACTTAAAAGTTGAAATTTAGGTTACAAATATCAAAAAAACTTAACCCATTTCAATCATTAAGATCTCAAGTATAGTTAGATATCAAAAATTAATGAAAAAAAATTGGTAATACACTAAAATAGAACCATGCAAAACAGACGAATATAGAGAAAATACCAAGGGTTTACTGCCCTCTAAGAGGACTTTATATGGTACCCACGTGATCGGCCTTGATTCCAGACAGACATGTGTAAATACATTTATATAAATATTTGTACATAAGTTGATTTAAATACATAAAATATAACTATTATATGAAACTTTATTATGAAATCTCTTTCATCCAACGACACTCATGCCGGTTCTATGCTAAATCATCAAACCAATAAAAACGACATCAGTTTTTGATAGTGCTCAAATTATTGCTTGTCGGAATTAACAAGTAACTGATTTAAAAATCGAAAAAAAAACCTTTTTCAATACTTTCAAAGTAGTAAAATACGCAATTTCGTTTACTTGGATGACATATTTTTTCCAGTTATTTTGATTTAACAACCAAACTATTGAACAGATTTTAATAAAATTCCTATAGGACCAATCTGGAAGCATATCATTTCAAATAAAAAAAATATTTTCTAAGATTTGCATCTTAGACTGAGTTGCATTCATCCTGCTGCGTCCATCACCCGAGACGGTAATGTTAGGTTATATGCTTACCGCGAGAGTGCCAAATCGCTGTCCGACCCCACTTCACCGGGAGGTCCTCGGTACTGCAAGAATGACGCCGGCACTGGCGTAGACAGCGGCTTACCATCACTACCAGAAAAACAGAAATGTTAGCAGACAACCGAAAATATAATAATAATAATATTTATTGGAACAAAAACAGGTTAACATGGTACAACTTAAAACGATGACATTGCTAAAGTTATAAAAACTGCGCAGCAAAGTCAGCGCCCGCCTCCAAAACATATATTAGTGCTCCAGAGTAAAGTAACTAAACTAAAACTCAACAAAAATAAAAAAGTGGTCTTTTAGAGATTAGTAGCCGCTGCATGGTACGAAGGACGTGTCATAAAGTAGCAATAGAACTTGTGCCAAGTCCGTCTGAAATACGGATTACTGGTAATCTACCACAAATAGTGGCTAACTCGTATTACTGTAGAAGTCACAAACACAAGGGTATGGATGCTGGTAGAATCACAGGCGCATGAGACGTTTCGGTTTTAACGGATGACGGCTTCAACGGGACGCGACTTAGATCAGCGAGGACCTAAGTCTTATTGCTGTTGTTATGGGCGGTGGTAACGATCAGCGAAGCAGGGGCGGCCCGCCCATACGGCGAACGGAGCAGTCGCTCCAGGCGCCAAATCCTAGGGGGCGCCACTCACAATTGGTATAGGTATATAATATTATTAGGAGCAAACAGGAGAGGCGCCATTTGGATCTCGTTCCACTCTAAAATTTACTTCAGGCCGGCGCTGCAGCGAAGCCCGTGGATATTGTAAGCCATTCTACGATTGTAAATGAGACCGAGAAAATGTAATTTTCCGCAATCAATGCCGATTAATTCTGACAATGTCAATGACAGCTAAGCTTTTTTCGTTTATTGTTATTCGCATATCTTCTTAATATTGCTGTTTAATTTCACCTAATGATAGATTATATTACCAACGGACAAGTAGTCACATACCTGAACAGATCAGGGGACGAAGCAGCTTTGTCCTTCTGTTTCCTCGGTCGGCCGCGACCTTTTTTCTTTGGCGAAGCTTCAACCGAAGGCAATCCGAGGCTTGCAGACAACGTTGGTAAGGTTGCTGAAATAAAATAGCGTTAAATCTCAAAAATAAGAGGAAAATTCGAATGTTTTTTTTACGACTTTATCTATACAAATAAATAACACGGAAGTGTTTGTACAAACTAACAGCTTTTTATTAAATGCATTTGAAAGCATATAATGGTACTTATAACTATTATATTTCTTTTTTTTTTGTTTCTCTCTGGTGAACTCGTAGATTAAAATTTTTAGTAAATTTACCTTAATACAATAATTAAAAACAAGACCTAGCTGTATCTTTAAGGTGATTAATTATACAGTTTAAAATGTTTATGCAACAAGCACTTCATATATCCAGATTTATAAGGTCAACTGATTATGAAAACCACAAGCACACTCAACAAATTGGCAAGGGTCAAAGGTAAGACAGAACAAAAACAAATGCTCAACCCTGGGTCGGAATCGCACCCACACCCCAGAGCTCAGAAGGCTACTGTGAAACCAACCAATAACATTATCATAATGTACGTGGAAAGTCAGACATACCATCAGAGCCGAAGCTTTTCGTCGGAGGGTTCGCAGTAGAAGGGCCGACTAACAATGTTGGCTTCCTGAGACCTCCTAGTAGCCCTAGGCCTGAAACTATGCATAACAAATATAGTACAACAAGCACAAAAGCAGATTCAACTACAGACGTGTATGTCTGTAGTTGAATCTGCTTTGTGCAAAGAATTTTTCGCTTGAATTATTCTTATGTACAATTGGTACCACGTTCTCAAAACGGATATATATTAATTTGACACTATTGTACATATTTATAAATATAATAACCAAGGGTGGAAAAACAGTATTTTTCTTTGTCTTTCTTTGTCAAAAATTCGAAGACCAATCTCAATTCCAAATTTAAGTAGCAGTAAAAATTGTGCTCTGTTTCAGGGAAGTGTTGCCACCAGGTGTGGTGGCAGCACTTTTCTGGGCGATACAGGTGTATTTTTTTTTTCTATCCAGGTATGTTTTTCTGACTTCTGATAGGAAGTCGGATAAAGACTTCATAGATTATTTTTAAGAATTCATTGTATTATTTTGGCTGTATCTTACCCGATGGCCCTTCATTTTGTTTGGCCGGAGATTTCTCAGGGGTGGCCAACTTATGGGTGCGCTCAACGCTTTTCGTAAACGACACCGGGGTCTCAGATCCTGATGTTGGAGTATCTGTGGAGAAACGATTTTATTACATATGCGCGGACATATCAACATTAACACGCAAAAGTGAAGCAAGTGCACCGCTGCTTAGAAGCGGATTTCCGGAATTTGAACTTGACTCAGTTATACTGCTACATTTTTTTTTGGGCTCCCGTGGTAGGTCAGAGCCCATTCACTCTCAATTATCGAGAGTAGGCCGGTGTCCCTGCAGTGGGAACATTAGAGGCTGGTACGGTATACTGCTACATTGGATTCCTCTTTTCGCAACACCCGGGGCATACTGGACTCTGAAAGTACTTACCTACAGACACGGGCAAAATGTTCCTCCTTCAGTCATCAAAAAGTGTAAGACATCTCCAACCTAATCGAGGGCTTGTGCGCCAAAGTGACGTCACAGTAATAGTACCCATCACTGTCATGACGTCAAAGTACACTTACCGTTGTCTGCACGCCGCAGCGAGGCGTGCCGCGCTCCCCGCCGCCCGCGCGCCCTCCCCGCGCCGCGCCGCCCGCGCCCGCGCCCCCGCCCGCGCCACCACCCGCCCGCTCGGCTCGGCGCCCTCGGCTCTGGCGAGTTGTCACGCTGCACGAACAGATCAAAGATACAATGTCATGTATAAATAGACTTTTAAGACCAAGATTAAGGGGTGAGGTAGCGCTAATGGAGCCTTCTACGACTTGACACTTCGCACCGAACCCATGCCGCCAAACGATTCGTCTTGTCCGCCATGAGCCGGCAGAGAGTGCGGGTCAGGACATGTTCCACTACCGTTCTCTAGTATTATCTAGAACAACTGTGCTTCGACTGCATCGTCACAAACCAGGAATATAATATGCGTATAAATTACCGTATTATCATCGTCAGTGTTGATCTTCCTCGCGACGGATTGCCGCCGCTCGCTCCTCTCACTCCGAGCGACCGAGGCGCCGCGTTCGCTTCGCGTATCTGAAGCTAAATTAAACGGAAATCAATAACACATTGTATTGCAAACTTTGCAATTTAAACACCACCTGATGATAGTAACCTGTGCACAATTACAAATGAAGTAAGGACAGAGGGCTGACACCTAACAACTTAACTTTCTGTAATATTAGAAACACTCACCGTGTTTCCAATTTTTCACATTTCACATTCATTCACATTTCGGTCGATTAATTTATCCGACTCACATCTAGTTCGCTGTCTTATTTTATTTTCCCTCAAAGCTGTCACTGTTAGGTAATTAGAACTAAAATTGGTTATGTGTGTGCAGAATCTACAGCAATAGCTTGTTCAAATTGTATTAGTTTTATTACTGTAGGAAATGATTGATGATGTGAAAAAGCACCTACCTATTGTTATAACTGACGAGTCTATGTAGTAAGTTGCGCCAAATTGTTGTATTTTTGTTGCACTACAAATAAATTCTATTCTATTCTAATTCCCGCAAATATCCTGCACATATCCTGTTGTCTGTAAGAGATCGCTTTATAGCGATAAGACCGCCCATTGTATTTTTATTCTAGTTTTAAGCTATTGTAATCTTTTGGTGAACAATAAAGTGTTATCTATCTATCTATCTATATCCTGCGCAAATTCCCTATGACTCTTCAGCATCAGTCTTACGTAACGCAACATACGTTATTTACCTTCCGTCCGATCACTATCCGTGCTGGGCGCTCTGGCGGTGCTCCGCCGCCGAGTGCTGCGGGTCGGCTCCCTCTCGTCCCGCTCCGGACTCGTCTCGGTGACGTCGCCGTCGCCAGCCAACGCGGCCATGTTGGCCTCGCGGACGTCACGCCTCGCTTGACGGAAGATGGGTGTGCATTGTTCACGCATCTTTACACCCGCTCTGTTTATGAACATGTCTTGTGAATAATTGGACGTAGTAGTAAACGGTAACCAAACTACAAAATATTACTTTCGAGATAAAAAAGTTGTGTAAACCACAATATGGGTTAATTCCCGTGTGACCTACTCAATCTTTTCTAAGAGTCGCTAGAGGGCCCAGATCTATTTTGAGCATACAGAATACATGCTTTGTTTCTGTTTGCATAACTACGTCGAAGTAAGTTAGAGAAAGACTAAATGGCATCATCATCAGATGATTTATATTTCAGAGACCGCAGATCTTCTATAAGAAATGGCTGCAAATCAACAGGCACCAATAAAATTTCGTTTGAAAATTTTTGTACACACTTTAAACAGTGAAAATTGAAAATTATCAGATCCAAAAATTTACCTCACATGTAACAATTAAGCCCTATCCTCACTATCTCTCTAACCTTTGTTTTATGTATCCGCAGAAGGAACATAAGACAGATTCTAATGATCCTAATGTATGGTACTAATATTGAAAGTGTGTCTGTTTATTACATATACTATTTATTTATACAGATACTCATAAAACTAAGCCAGAACTTAATCTTAATATCAGTTGAAAAAACGAATATCACATTATAAAGATGGTGCAGATTAATTGGTGTCCTCTGCTCATAACTTCAATATTATCCAGATCACCTATCCAAGGTAAGAACCAGCCTAAAAACGACAAAACATAAGAGCAGCTAAGAAACTAATGAGATACTCCCTCACATATTGAAATATATCATTGAACCCATCACTCTGAGACATGAAAATGGAATGCCTCACGTTCCTGTAATTTCACCGGCACTCAGACTCGGAATGAATAGTACTACTTACTCAGACAAACTCTGCACATGACATGACATATATAATTCTGAGCAGTAACATCTATTAATGTATTAACAAAAAAATAAGTACTATACAAGTGTTCTTTCAATAATCTGGTACCCATAGTACAAGTTCAACTAAGTTGGTACGAGATGGCGCTGTGTGTAATGTCCATGAACCTTAATACAATTCTACTGGCTAATTCACTTACTTGTAAAACACGGTATCCTTATTGTTATAAGTGAGACAGTTGTCTATCATGAGTTTGAAGTCAGCTTCGATATCATCTATGTTCTTGTAAACGCCTCTATCCAATTTCTTGCCCATTGTGCTCAGGTCCATTGGGTGTTTGACTATGGTGCTGTAGTCTGGTACCTAAAATGGACAATATCCTTTACAGTCATCCTTTGTAATAAGATGATAAGAGATCCATTGTTACACATGGTATTAAATTCAATTCATTTTTATTTATTTCATTCAAATATAAATAGTACAATTGGAAAAATAAATAGATACAATACATATAACTTACACAAAATATAAAATAAAAATATTTTTATTCTGTTTGAAGCCATTTCAAGAGGTTATTTAGCTGTTGGGTGCACTCTGGGCAATTCAAGTCACAGCAAAGATTTTGTGTTTAGATAGTTTTGCTGTCTTAGTTTATCTGTATATTTCTTTACATAAAACACAAAATAAAAACCAAGCAATGCTCGATCACCCAGGTACTAATAATAAATTCTAGAACATTTAAAATCATTCAATAAATAGTGAATTCAAAATTTTACTAGTTTATTACCTCTTGTAAGTCTACGGGCTCCGTAAATATGTCGCTGATATCCTTAAGACGCAGCAGACGGAGTAATTTGTGCATGACAGCGCGTTCGGGACGAAGCGTGTGCATCACGCATCGCTCCCAAACCCGCGTGTGCTCCGCCTTTAGACGCTCGCGCTTGCGTACCAACTCGCAGAGTAACCTGATAAATTTACACTTAATTAACTCTAGTGAAAGGTCTGTGATTTCATATATCAGTATAACTTCAATAATGAGACTGTTATTTGAAATCCAGTTTCAAATCCAGACGTTTACCGGAGTTTTTCGGTTGAAAGTTGTATGTCTGCAATGCAATGCAACGTTCTGAAATCGGTGAAAGAAAACTGATATGTCCAGAACCAAGAATTCGCACGTGTTAAATCAAGACTTACAGGCATGAGTATGTCTGTGCCCCTACAATGGGAACATTAGAGGCTGGTCCGGTAATCCCACTACGGATAACAGATTATTAAGAAAAAAGACAGTTAACTTGGTTATTTCGGCACCATGCGAGCAAAGCGTCCAATTAATAACTAATGAAGCAAAATTTATCTAACTAAGCGCCGTACTAAGCGGGGCTACATGCATTATCAAGAAATCTAGAGCATGAGTATCAGTTTTTCAGCAATAGTATAGATCGTTACACTCATTTACCTTGCCCTCTCCAAGTCTTGTCGTATCCGCTGCCAATATTTCAGCTGGTTACAGAGTTCTCTGATGTTCACTGTCGCGTCTTGTATGCCTCTGGTGCCTAAAATATTATATTACCCATTACAAAAATCCGAAACAATATTCTAATCATTTATTTATGGACCAACCGTATATCAACTTTACTGTACTGCTCTATATATATAGGCTACCATTGCCCGCGTCTTAAGTTCAGTGGCTGTCGAACCAACTACTTTCTAGAATGACTCAATCTTACCATGGTGACTGGTCAAGCTCTGCAATCTTCTCAACAAAGGAACTCCATTTCTGCTGTGCCGTTTCAGGGTCCAGTATGCGAGAAGTCGCTTCATTAGCTGCGCCCGGGAGGCTGGCGGACCTCGGGCCAGTTGGGCCACATCGGCGACTCGAGCCGCCGGCAATGTGGGCACTAGGACTACTGGGGCCCAAGTTCGTTTTAGGGCCAATACTCTGCGTGCCTGCGAAACCAGTGTAATGTTATTTGGATACACAAATTGGAACCCATTGAAAAACAAACGGCATCCATCCATTTAAAATTAGATGGCCGATTTAAAAATCGAAAGAAACCGACTTCAATACTACCATTAAAAAAAAGAAACATCGGTCGTTGTATACCAAATCGGTATACAACAGGAGAGAAAAGTCACAGGAACGCAAAATACGCAATTTTGTTTACTTGGATGAGACATATTTTAAGTTATTTTGATTTACCAACTATAGTTTAGTTGGTAAATCAAGGATGTAATACCTGTTTGATTTTGTCCCTCCCTTTTTGTCGTATGGCTGACAAATCATTCGATTTGGAATCGCCTTCCGATTCTAATGCTCTTCTCTCCTGAAACAATTCAGACAACAAGTCAGGATCGTCTATGGCGCAGCAAAATTAAATAGAAATAAGTTCATGATATAAGTGCGAGTGGCACTATATTAATAGGTGTGTGAATATGACTCCGCCCCTTTTTGTCAAAATAAAACACATTTGTTCGCTTACAAAATTAAAAAAAAAATTATTGAAAGTATGCTCCATCTGCAGCTACAACCTTCGCCCATCGTTCAGGTAGTTTTCGTATTCCTTGCTGGAAGAAGTCCTGGTCTTTTGAGCTTATCCAGTTGTCAATCCAAATTTTGATACTTTCACATGAAGTAAACTTTTCTCCAGTAAGGTCTGTCTGCATCGTCCGGAATAGGTGGTAATCCGAAGGAGCTATGTCTGGTGAATATGGCGGGTGGGGTAACACTTCCCAGTCCTGTCCCTCTAAATATCTTTTTACGACTTCTGCGGTATGCGGTTTGGCATTGTCATGCTGAAGAACTAATTTGTTATGTCTATTCACCCATTCTGGTCGTTTTTCTTCTATGGCTCGCTTCAAACGCATTAGTTGTCGTCGGTAAACTTCTCCATTAATAGTTTCAGAGGGTTTGAGCAACTCATAATATACAATACCTTTCTGATCCCACCAAATACAGAGCATGACCTTGGCACAGTGAATATTTATTTTTGGCTGTGATGGGCCTGGTTCGCCTGGTTTCACCCAAGCTTTTTTGCGTTTAGGATTTTCGTAGTGTATCCATTTTTCGTCTCCTGTGACTATCCGATGCAAAAATCCTTTTCTTTGCTGTCTTTGAAGCAGCATTTCACAAATGGTTTTCCGACGTTCCATGTCTCTTTCTTTTAAATCATGTGGAACCCAGTAACCGGCTTTTTGAATCATTCACATCATTTGTAAACGCTTTGCAACAGTTGAACGATCAACATTTAATGCTGCAGCTAATTCTGATTGAGTTTGGCAAGAATCTTCCGCCAATAATGCTTCCAATTCAGCATCTTCAAATTTTTTTGGTGGTTTTCCATGTTCTTTATCCTCAGTACTAAAATCGTTATTTTGAAATCGTCGAAACCATTCCTTGCAAGTTGTATTAGACGGAGCATGCTCACCATAAATCTCCACAAGCAAACGATAAGTTTCCGCTGCAGTTTTCTTCGCAATAAAATAATGTAATAACACTTCCCGCAAATGACGTTTATTTGGAATAAAAACCGACATTTTCGAAAAGGTGAAAACAATTGTTGCTTACACTTCAACCAAATATCATAAAATGCGTTAGATAGCTGACATTCAGTACTATCGAATACAAGTATGGTCATTTATTAGTACACGTAAACAATACTAAAAACGACATCTGTTGAGAAAGGGCGGAGTCATATTCACACACCCAATAGTTAAAAAGTCTCCAGTCTTTGTGATTTAAGCCATGTAAGAAGTACCTGTAAAACATGCGCCGGAGTGTGCGCATCACAATACGCCATCTTGGCAACTTGAACCGGCTGGCTGGGGTCCCTGCCCGCGCCTGCCGCTTCCATCTTCATGTATAGACTGTAATTAAATAGTCGTAGTTTAAAAAAAAAGTACAATATCTTTCACAATCATCATACAGCCAATTATGCTCAGAAGAGATCTGAAATCTGATTTATACTATATATTTATATTATTATTATTTCTCATTATTTATTTTATTTCTCATTTGTATACATTTTTCACTACAAAATAATACATTATTTATAAAATAAACAGTATAAAAACATTGTAGTAAAAAATATATAAAAACGGAGGACCACCGACTGCGGAGTAAGACCCAAGCAGTCGGTGGCTTATTATTATTTATTATTTTTATTATTATTATTATTATTATATATATGATATTTATATTATATATTTATAAACAAGTCCTGCCACCTTAATGTACAGTTCGTAGATGATGTAATTAAAAAAAAGCGACGAATCTCTCGACCACACGAATAAGAAATAAATTAAACATTTAAAAAACTCCCAACGCAAATAAGCGAACATTTAATAAGTCAAAAATAATACCTTTGGTTGTGCCATCAAATTCGATTAACACCTATATATATATTTTAACTATAGATATTGATGGATGACAAGATAAAGTTTACTCATTGAAATAGCGCTATAATGTCGCGTCGGGGTACCGCTAAATTTAAAGCAATAACTAATTAGCTAAAATAGAAAGATTGAAAACTCATAGCGCTACCAGACTTCGTCTTACCCAGCCTGTTGAGCGCATGTAACGTGGAAGGCAGAGTAGCAGTTGCTCTTGTGGCATTGTATGCAAGCGCCTACCCCCCTCTGCTTGCAAACCATGCACGTTAACTTCCAACGGGCCGGTGGGATCATCTCTATAGAATCTGTAATAATCGTTAGGTGACGTTGATATTATAACATGCTCATACAAAGTCGCGGGTGATTACTAATCGCTCGCAGAGAACGAACCTTAATTACACAGAATCTATTATAATAAAATACTGTGCATTGAAGACATTTTGTCAATTTTTTTTGGAGGGCAATTTAATCGGTACCTAAGCCAAAACTATATTTTTTTTCTGTCTGTCTCTGTCTTGGCTGCACTTCACGCCGAAACTACTGAATGAATTCAAATAAAACTTGGCATGATTGGCCTACGAGGTAGGCTGAATTCAGCTGTTTTGTACTTCAACCACAGACCACTCTAATGGAATTATATATTGCCAAATCTCTATATTTCTTGAATGTAAATTTGGAAAAAAAAATATTTTCGTAACTATTTACTTAATTATTATTCTTCTATAAATATTTCTTTGATTTTCCGTAGTTAGTCAGATCGTGGTGGCCCAGGGGCACAGACACCGACTTTCATTCTGAAGGTCGCTGGTTCAAACCCACACGTGCACCAATGAGTTTTTTCACTTGAAAAATTTATGTGCGCAATACCACGATCTCGAAACGGTGAAGGAAAACATCGTGAGGAAACCGGCATGTCTTAGAACCAAAAATTCGACGACATGTGACATCTACCAATCCGGATTGGGCTCCCGTGGTAGATCAAAGCCCATTCACTCTCAATTGTCGAGAGTAGGCCGGTGTCCCTGCAGTGGGAACATTAGAGGCTGGTACGGCTACGGCCGTAGTTATGGCACAGGTATAACTGAAGTAACTAACACAAAAAATTGGTATTGGTCTGTAATGTCGGGTTACGGACGATAATTTTACGTAATAACTTAGGCCGATGATGCCTCTGTATCGTTCGTCTATCGCTCAAGGGGAACGTGACAATGAGTCATGGCTTTTCGTCCAGCAGCCGGCGGTCATCGATTTAAAAGACGTTATCACGTTAAAAACAACTGAATTGATAACTTTGGAAGTCGGTAGAAAAGTGTAACTTACCGATGGGTTCCAGGAATACCGTGTTCGCGAATCTCACTTCAGGAATCCACAGAGCACAGACAACATGTGCCCAAGTGCTTTGATCAGTTTGTTTGAATGCTCCTGTAAAAAAAAACAAAAGGAAATTCATGTCGGCCAAGTCACTTGACATCAATAAGATGGCATAGAATGTCACGTGCAAAGAATCCCACTAAACTGCAAAAGGAAAAAAATAAAAAACAAAAAAGAAAAATGAATGGAATCGGTTATGGCTTGACCAAGGGAAATAAGGATTAATTTTTTATATAAAAAAGATAGAGATATAGAATATTTATATAATATACCTGTTGGTGTGTCAAACCATTGACAAAGTAAAATAAAATTTCGAGTCTATTTGCTCGACACCAGCCTAGAAGTGAGATAATACTTGATTTTATGAACTGTTCAGTTATTCTTACCTCCAGTATTGGGGCAAAGCACACAGTTGACTAAACGGGATGGCGACTGAAGGCATCTCCTGCAAAGCCACTGTCCTTCGGGAATGTATGGAACCTGTAACAATAACTCAATATAAAGTAAAATTTGATCTACAATTCTCGGACCGTGCGGACAATGTGCGCCTGCGCAGTTTTCGCGCGCTATACTCATACTCTTTTATTTTTCACCGCATCATTTGTGAAAATTTGGTTATGTCAAATTTACATTTAAATTTTAATATTACAATAACTATGTAGTTTGTTACTATCTTATAATTACAATAGACAAGCATAGTAGCGTCAAACAATTACAATTAAAATATAATTAAAAAATAGCTGCCCTGTGTTCATATTCATTTGTTGTCAAAAAGCAGTAGAACTTGTTCTCAATAACTTACCCCATAACAATCCTGATGGACAGCCAAATTGCACATATCACAGAACAGAATCACATTTGTGTTCTGACACTCCCCGTCCATACATATACAGCATACTGCATCTTCATCCACAGTTGCTGCTGTTTGCTGCCCACTCTGTGTAGCCTGAAAAGCATTTTACTGTTTCTTAAGTCTTACTACGTAAAAAGAGAAATAAATGAGTAAACTTGTTTTCATTCTCAGATATATTGAGAACAAAAAAACTGAGCTGATGTCTCAGATACAGGGAATTTGTGGTTAACTAACCCATGGATCAATCAATATAGGTAAAGATATAATCAATCAATTTAATTGAAGAAATATTTTTATAACAATATAATCCCTTATTATTCTTATTCTTATGATGAGGTGTGAATAGGCCTGCACTGATGTCCCACATTGGGGTGTATTGTGCATTGTCTCCCAATAGCACTGTTCCCTCCTCCAGCATGTAACCCCAGGGATGCATACAGGAATATGAAACCATATTTCAGACTAAAATATTGGTAATTAAATTTAATCAAAGACTCTCAAGACAAGCCAACATCAACAGCTTGATGTATTTGCCAAGGGTTTAGTAAAATAACATAAATAAATAAAACTTACGAAAGTGTTTTGTACCTGGAAATAGCTCTCTTTCTCTAATCTATCCATCAGCAGTTCCAGAGTATCAACCGATACAAGCGGTAGACCCTGCTTAGTCCTCTGTTTGTTAAGGATCGCCAGCCAGGCTGTGTCCTCCTCATCAACATCATATTCCACCTCTCCATCAAGCTCTTCAGCTGACTTCTCAATGAATCGTATGTAGGCATTGGGTCTAGGAGGCGCATCACACACTCGCTCATTGTAATCTGGGATTAGCTGTAAAGAAATAGGTATTCCATTGTTATTTTATAAAATCACAACTATTTCCAAAGAGTCACAATATTGTCCATTTATACTGTGCATTCATAGAATTAATATAGGACTAGAAGCCTATTCTTGCACATGAAGTAGCCACATTTAATCTATAGTGATAATTCTATAGTAACTTAATTGAATTGGTAACCCCATACTCTTGTCAAATTTAAACAATAAATGTAAAACATCAAAAACATGATTTCTACCACTACTGTCACCACCACTTGAATGTTTTACAGTAAGTAATTTTAATTTAATTTTTAATCTTAGATTCTAGTTATATACATGATAATAATGGGGAACAATGTTTATGATTAATAATTAATTACAAAACATTCATTAATCAGTAACTTTTTTTCTAAAAATTTGTTACCTAATCTGAAGGGAGAAATTAGCAACATTTATGCATATTTATAGTAGTAATATGTCTAAATAAGTAAAACCATCAGACCCATAAGAAAACAGTATGAGAATAATAACAGCAATGAAATATTTCTACAATTTTTGACTAACTTATTTTGTGATTGTACTAGGTTTTATCCGGCTAACCAATTCCAGTTGTTTCAAAGTCTATCCCTCTCCTCATAATCTATAACCATCTCCAGGGTCCCATATATCTACATATCTACATAAAAATTTATCATAATCAATTCAGCGGTCAAGGAGAGAAAGCATTAAAAACAAACTCGCCTTCACAACTATTTTTGTAAAATAGGAAGATGCAATAGTTAACAAAAAAGCAATTAAGTGATATAGAATAAAAAAAAATCTGATTTGACATAGTAAAACAAGTTACCGTGAAACTAGCTTCAGGCAGTTTGACATGTGGCTCTGCTGGTGGCTCTACAAATGGCAAGGGCTTCTCTAACTCAGCATTCTTCTTTACCCAATCATCTAAAGACATGATCTGCAATGGCTGATCTATGGGAATCCTGCTGATTTTGCCATCAATTTCAAATTGGACTACTTTCTGCGCTTCGGCAAAGGTCAGAGCTTCTTTAGGTGGACTCTGTAAGGCTATATCACCCGTCGGAACAGCTGCTCTAAACCTTCCCTTCTTTCGGTGACTGGCGACGGCTGGTGTCGCCGGCGTCGGATTATCGTGATCATAATTCACCAAATGATATTGCAATCCGCACAAACTTTTGTACACTTTATCGCATTTCTCAAGCGGACATTGGTATGGCGGCGGCCGGTTTTGCCTCAGTTTTTTGCAAAACTCGAACACATCGAAGTCTAATCCCATTTTGAAATGCTTTCTGTTCAAGTTTTCACCAGTGAGGCGGAGCTAATTGAACAAGCTTCAAACTAAACATTTGACTGAACTCCGAAGATAGCATTCTCTCATTTGATTTTCACAGTAGCAAGAGACACGCAGATACGACAAAACATAAACTCTTCAAAAAATCTATTTTGTTTCAGTACATACACCACTACGCTGCGTGCGCTACGCTACCAATCTTAAATTTACGATATTATAGTCCAGTGTAGCCAACTCTATAGTTTAATTTAATCTGTAGATTTACAGTTTTTATAAATCTTCCTAGATTTTACTTGAGACCTCCAAATCTGCCATTTGTTATTTATGATGCCAGTGTTATCTGTTCTTTGCTATGTATATCATACACTATCCAAAGCTATCAATAAATGAATAGATGAAATAAATGAAGATGTTTGCGAATGCAGTAGATCGTTCGGTCAAAGTCTATTTTACCGAAATTCTGTTATTAGTCGGAAATTCCTTTATCCAAGCTGTTATTTATTTAATTACATTATTGGCCGAATATGAATGTCAAGAAAAAAATAAACATTAAATTGAAATAAAACCCCACCAATTTATTATATTACACAATTTATATAATTCAATTTCGCTTTACTCTGGGTATAAATATATAAATAAACCTTTCATGAAAAATTATTTATCTGATGGTGAAAACTGTATCAAATTAAATAGCGGAAATAGAGACAGACGTGGAAAGTGAATTTGTTATACATTACAATTTTTTTAAGCATGTATGGAGTTTTGCTCTATGATGGGGTTGGCAGCACTGATCAAATCCAATCCAATAGTTGAGTACATACTTATAAATTAGTGTGGTCATCTCTAAATTGCAGATCCTACCATGCAATGTTTAGAATATCTCCTAGCTGTCTACTATATCTCCTAGCTGTAAATTATTAATCTCTGTGACGTTACCAATTTAACGTCTGTTAATCAAGTGAGAATTGTTTCTTTTCAATAAAGGATTATGTGCATTTTATGTTTATTGATTTATTAAAACAATCTAATTTCATTTCCTTAGTCGCAAATCCTTCCCAAAATGGTTTGGTAGATCGAAGTGACAGCGGGAAGTGATCCACGGATTTCATGATCCAACGGGTGCGACGATTCGGCGACGCCCAACATTGAACGTGTGTAATCGAGATATTTTACACCGAGTTCCTGAACTGAATTGAATAGCATAATATGAAAAGCAGGGATCCAATCCAACAAACCGAATATGGCAATACACAACTCAAGCTAGCCAACATAACAGCTGCTGCAAACAATGTGTTGTGAACGGTCCTTAGCAATAGGAATAAAGCATAGCCTTGGTACAACTAGGCCCTAGTTCAAGTTTTAGCCAGAAAGACATTTCGTCTATTGTATGTACGAAGTTTTAATCCAAACCCTTTAATTCTGCTATTTGTATTTGTACCAAGTGTCTACCAATCGTTATTTACATTATGAATAGTTTGTATTGTTGTAATGGTTCCACTAGATATTTATCTAAGGTCCTATTTTTATCACTGTCTGTCAAGTTTCTTTTAACTAACACCTACTGAACTAGCATGCCATTGATCAATGAATTGACACTTATTTTGATGACTTTATTTTTTAACAAGTTGGTGACCATAACGATTCATTCTCAATTACTTTTTTGTACTATTAAAGTGACGGGTTAAGCTTGATCACTCATACCTCCACTCATAACAACAGCAATACGACTTAAGCCAATTATGAGAACAATCAAGCTGTATCCCGTCTTGTCCGTCACCCGAGACGACGATGTTACGTTTCGTGACATTTCACCGACACCCACACTGCTCGTTGAAATATTACGGGGTATGGAGGTAGTACTTCTCTGGCCGAAAATGACAAGTTCTACAGTTCTGGTACTTTTAGTAGCTCCTTTCGCACCACCCAGGGTCTACCTGGTGGTGGTGGTATTGCAGGTTTAGACCTTATACAAACGTAAATAAAGTCTAAACCTGCAATACCACCACCATTGTGTGATGAGATGACTGTCAATTTGATGATAAGAAGCTTTGTCACTGTAATTACTTCATCCTTTGAGTTATCAAAGGATGAATTACACCAATGTAAATAAGGAACACATAACGATAGTTATATCGTTATGTGTTCCTTATTTACATTGGTGTTATATACAATAAAAGTATATCTATCTATCTATTCATATATATCACTGAATATTTTATCATATTGAATATATCAATGCGGTTTTGAGGTTGCATTTATTAGTCAATCCAAACTTGACACCAAAACTACAGGCAGCTTTATTATCTGTATATCTGTGTGGTGCATTACGAATGTACCTACATTAAGACTTATATAGCACGCCCGATAGACATGGGCATCAAATGTAATACGTTTCAGGACTGTGCTAATTTTATCATGTTCCAGGAATTTTATTTTATTTAGCATGAAAGGAAAGACAATGGAATAAAAACTATGAAGCACGCATATTAATAAAATAAAACATTATTCATGCTTGGTAGGTAGGTACTGCATAATTTACCTCTAATGTCATGTGTAAAAAATATAATAGGTATAGGTACTTAAGTTAAAACATTAACTGCCGTAATTAAAAAGTTAAACAACTACAATAAAATATGAACATCACATTAACACCGAGCTTATAAATGCTGAAGTAAAAATATTTTCTCACGGATTTCAACATCATATCATGATTGCGGTGGTTGTTTTAGTGATAAGCATTGCTGTGGCTGGACTTTTATATTTTTATTTCATTATTAAACGAAAAATTATTAATATAGATCGAAGAGACGTGTTACATTCGACACCTATACCGTTTTTAGCTACGTTTGCTGGGTATGTATTCTTAAAAATAATCTTAGTGACTCTTTGTTTAGACAATATAAACATGGTAGTATCCGGCTGACGGCTCCGTGGCTTAGTTTGTAGTGACCCTGCCTGCGAAGTAAGGGGTCCCTTCATAGTTAATAATGAAACTTCATTGTAGTAATGAAACGAATATTCCTCTCATCCTGGTTAACGTTAACGTCATAACGTTCTATGTCCTCACACAAAATAAGGACACACAGAGATCTAAATTTTTATTGCGCAACATTTTATACCTATTTGGAATATCATTCTCTGACATTCCTAATAATTTCCTCTGAGGGTTGGCAAGAACCTCAATGGGCCACAATGATTCACGAAAGCAGTTGAGATATCATTGAATCCATCATGGGACTGGCATGGTAAATAAAAAGAAACAACGTCCCAACAAAAAATAATCTACTTTTGAACGATTCCGTTACAAACGTTCATAGTATTATGAATTAATTGATCTAGTACTTTAAAATATACATATAGCTGGTTAATCAAAATATGTCGGTTTCCAGGTATCCGATTCGTCAAGCAACTAGTTACGGTCTGCTGTCTGAAGACGCTGACGAAGTAAAAAGTCAAGTCGGTTGATTTATTTCGTTTATGTTACCTAAGTCAAAATGCAAGATAAAATTCTTTATATAAACAACATGGCTAAGTTAGTTATCCCGACTGCTTTTTTGTATTTGTGAAATTATTTTTCCTTTAAATGTATGCAACTTAATCATGTAATTTAAGTCAAGCATTATAACGAAGAATTTTAACTTAAATGTAGTAATTAGTACCGCCATCCTACTTTCTTCCCCCCAACTCAACTCCCGAAAAGAAAAAATCTATGACATCCCAAATTCAATTCTAATACCGCCTGAAGTGAGCCACTCTCACAAAGAGTTCAAAACAAAGTTCAATTTTTTTATTTTCTCTACATACACTATTTTATGTGTACCTATTCGAATAAAGAATTGAAATTGCGATTGGATCGACTAGTGTTATTAAACTTAAGTCTCTTTTTACTTTATTTTGATGGACATCTTGTATCGAAATAATATCGATATTAATCACAAATCCAGCGGAATTGAATTTTAAAACTAGTCTATTTTCATTTGGTAGCATCCTTCTATCCTGATATTATTAGGATGGATCCATTATAACCACGAGACTAAAATGAATGTACCTAAATGTTATTTTATTACACAGTAACAAAAGATTTCGTGAGAAATTTCTTATCAAACAATTTGTTTTGCGTTAAAGAATCATATTCATGTTACGCAACGATGACTTTAAATATAAGTTATGTCTATATTAAAATTAATAAACCTTACTTTTTAATGCCTAATAAATAAGTACCTGTTATTATAATTTGAGGTTTATATTTATTTGGCTTCCTACCCAGCCACTAATATCCCATATAAAAACAATCCAATACAATAATTGTATTATAATACTATACTAACAATTGTTTTTTGTAGTTGCGTTCCAATATATGAACTATATTAATAAGTCACGTCTGTCTGTTTTACTTAAATTTACGGTTCTATACACAGCAGGACCCCCCTTATAATGAGCTGACAACGTCAGTCAAATCGGAAATGTATTCCGATGTAGTCTACACTGAAAGAAACTGGATAGAAGACTCCGGTTTCCGATTACTAACAAAGTTAACTTTATAAGTACAAGGAACCACATAGCCACTACTCTGTGCTTCTGGGCCACAGAACAAGCGTTAGCTGAACCACAGATATAATAATACTATACTAGTACTTATTTTTATTTTCTCTTTTGGCTTCGCACGGCTTGTGCATTTGCCAGAGTAGTTTTTATACTTAACAAGAACTTAATAAGATTTTATATTTATTAGTGACGTTTGTCGATAGATGCTTGCGACCGTATGACGCGTTTGGTGATGTATCTATATAAATTTAAAAAAATTTATCCCTATTTCCCTTGGTCACGGCACCATATTCTTGCGATACGATTACGATACGCGATTTTAAAATTTTCGGGTGTGTCTGCTTCACGTCCATGTCAATAGAAATCCATTTAACACATGAAATACGCTAGATTTTGGATAGTACGCAAGCGGCGTGCGACCGCACGTATCCGTCGACGTGTCTTATTATCTCTTTCCTTCATTATGCTTTACCTCATGTTAGAAGAGTAAAACTAAACGTTGATCCGGTCCAGGAGTCACCGGCCACCATATTACCAACATTCACAAATAAATCATAGAACTTTCAAGAAAATTCTACATTCTATGGTATCAAAATCAATCATCTATCTGTCTGTCAATGAAGGCAAAGAAGTAAAGTGTCAAGGAACTGTTATTGTTTTGATAATTCAGGAGAATTCTTCAGAAATTGTGATCATCGTAGTAAATCCTAAATAAGTGACAACTGCGTTCAAATATCGGTCTGCTAAACCGTAAACAGATAAATGAACGTGTACGGGGTCTATGGCGCAAATTGTCCGAGTCCGTACCCATACAATCAGTCGGACGAAATGGCAAATCAAATGTACGCACAACAGTCACTGGCTTCTATGCCGTATCCTCGCGAGCCTACACCGCAGAATATGATGGTGCCGTCGGGAAACCCGTGGAACTCCCGAGGCCTCACTTGGGGTATGCAATCGCCCCCACATCTGGTGCAGTTCACAGGTCAAGCGCCATTCAAAGATGAAAGGGTTCGTTCAGTGAACTGCAAGCGGAAAAGTTTGGATGTTGAGCCCGCCATGTAAGTGTCCTATTACTGATTTACACCCAATATATTGTTTCCCAGGTGGTAACTTTTCTGCACTGTTAGTACTGTGTTCTTGTGCTAAGTTCTCTTTGTTTTAAAGTGTAGTTTCAGAGAAATTAGTATTACAAGTAGATTAAAACAATTTTTGCCTCAAGTTACAATACCCACACAGCGGAGATCTCATCGAGATAATTTCCTAAAATCCACTCCTATGCTGTTAAGAGAAATGTCTTACACACTGAAAAAAGGTATGCTTTTTTATTTCTCAGGTGGGAATTCTGATTTTATGCAATACAGTCCTATTATGCCTAAACATTTAGCATTATCCAATTTGAATCAGCTATAATCAGACAAAATAAATGAAAACTTTATTCACTGATAAATTAGTTAAAAATAAAGATATTTCTAGTTGGGGGTTAATTTGTTAAGATATCACCTATCAAAACAGGTGATATTAAGTACACTCTGCTAACTTATACCAGCTGTGATTATGGGAAGCTCATGGATAAAGTTTAGTAGAGATGTACTTAGTTTCAGACATATGTTTAGATTATCCCATGTTTAGATATCCAAAATGTCTCGAACCTAATATTTTTCCAGCCCAGCTAAGCAGCTGATTACAGAAGAAAAGATGGCGGCCCATCTTAATGGTCTTCACATATCTTCACACTATACTGAACATTCTACACCGGAAAATATGGATGTGTATATGGATGAAGATGAGGATGTGATCCAGAAGTTTAAAGGTCATACTATAGTGTTGTCAGAAGAGGCAAAAAGAATCACTGAGGAGCCAATATTGCCAGCTGTTCTTATTGAAAGGTAATTTTGTGTTCAAGAGTACTAAGAGTGCTATTAAGAGTATATGTTTGGAATTATCGTGGAAATCATTATTTGCCCTTTGGAAAGGTGTTAGAATAGTAGCAATGAGCTCACAACTTGTCATATTATATATGTATACATGATAGTGTAACCCACAGAGAGGGTCGTCCATTGTGGCACCTCCTAACCCTGTGGAAGGAATGGATCGATGTATGTATTCATAGACATCATGTAGGTTACATGTCAATGTAGAAGCAAGTTATCTGATACTTTAAAGGCTTTTTTAAGGTTTAAAATATACATTAGATTGACGGCACCTTACAGCATGGCTTAGTTCGTAGCCCTGCCTTCGAATCGCTAGAGAACTAGATAACTGATAGAATACTCAAATAGTTTTTTTTTTTTAAATATGTCCAATACATTTTTACAATAAGAACAAACATCTATAATTTGTCACACAAAATGTCCTGAGTGGGAATCAAACCCACAAACTACACTGCAGAAGGCATAGCTACTACCAACTAAGCTGTGAGACCAGACAAATGTATGTAATAATAGTAGACTTAATAAGGGCTTTGGACTGAATTAAGCTGTGAGCTGTAAAAATCCATATTACTATGGTGTTTCATCAACCATTTCAGAGTTTTATAACTAAACTTACTCTTATTGTTGCTGATTGTTGTAGACTTGAAAAGCCATCAATGTCTCTAGTCATCTGGAAGCCACGAGAGAACATTCTAGAACAGGTCAAAGAGCCTGAACCCAAACTAGAAGAGGAGGAATCGAAGAAACGGAATGGTGTTCTCGTCGGCGACAGCAATGACATAAACATGTGGCTGTCAAATGGACCAGACAAGTGGAATATGAAGGAATAGGATGGATGGATGGTTTCTGAGTGAAAAATGTTATGATTTGTTACAAGTATGATTGAAATGTAGTATCTTAGGCTGCTATTATTTTTGTATTATCTATAATCTATATTTTGTACATTTGAGCCATAAAGTCATTTGGATTCCTACAGTGGTTCCCCGCAGACCATGGGAGATAGCCCAAAACAAATCCTACATCCTATTAAATGTAGGATTTGTTTTGAGTTAATATTAATTTAGTCTTAATAAGTCATTGTATATGAGAAGTATTGCATTTACAATTAATAATATCTTTTTGATAAACTACAGCCCCAAAAGAAAGTATGTAAAGTAATGATTGTCTGTTTTATAGGTATATTAGATATATTTGGTTAAAATGTGTGTTTTTCCTCCTATTAATGTTTTAAGGAATTGTTTTGTGAAATTGTATGAAATATCTCATTAAGAATATGTTTGTTTTTAATGTTCTATAACATTACGTTAGGCAATTTGCCCAATTCAAGCAATTCATCATTTTGATCTATCCAGCATTGATAATGCTGGATAGATCAAAATGATGTACTACGGAATTGCATTATTATGTACGTCGCACACTACAACCGTGTGAAGTCGGGGCGGGTCACTAGTTGTAAATAAAACGAAGCTGTTTAATGTAGTGTAAGCACCAGCCAGACCTGTCTAAATATTTCACAAAACAAAAATATCGAATAATTAATTAACATGATAGATGTATAAATATATGTTAGATTATTATTATTACCTATATTGAAGTTATGGTTTTCCGTAGTTAGGCTTGTAGGTAGCAATATTGTAATTTTGACAAAAATTTATGAAATATTTTGACACATAACACGCATGAAAAGGCCTGTTTAAATTATTTGTATTTGTAGTATAGCTAAACAAAATTTCATAAATTAAAAAAAAATGTTGCAGTGGTAACCTACCTATGGATGTCCGTAAGTTCAATATAGAAACTGGGTTTGTACAATAGATTAATTTTGTAAATAAATTAGTGGATTGTTATTAGATGTAATCTTGAAGTCTTTTGTTTAATAATGATGCATGGTTGAAATATTTTGAAATGTTGGTGTAAATCCAAAATTGTGGACTTGGCAGATTTTTTATGTAAACCAATGGTATATTAAGTCAAGGTTATTTTGATTAATCACTTAAACCTGTAATTGATTAAGGCTGAATTTGTACTGTTGGCTTAAGAATTAAATGATTAATAACAATAATGTTTTTTTTATGATGTTGCCTGTATTCTAAACAAAGTACAATTTGAACTGTTGTCTCTGGTGGCGGGGCTGGCTATATTAAAAACTCATGTATATTTCACACAACGCCATCTAGACTCATACTAAGCATACAAGTAGCTTTTACTGTGAAATCTAGATAACTGATAGAATACATAAAACATACTTGTTTTTAAATACATATATTACATACCGACATCTAGGCACGACAAACATTTTTATTCGTACACAAATGCTTGTTCTGAGTGGGAATCGAACCCTGACCTACAGCGCAGAAGGCAGGGCTTCTACTAACTGAGCTATGAGGTACAGTTTTTTTTTTTTTAAATGTAACTTTTGTGACTATATGAGCTGGAGGCCCACCTGATTACCTCCGCCCATAACAGCAACAGCAAGAAGACCCAAGTCGCACTTGTCGCGTCCATCACTTGAGACGGGGATTTTACATCTCATGCGTATGTCACGCAGACACTTCCACCAGAAAACAGCTGTGAAAGTGCACCACTGCTTGGCGGCAGATTGTCAGGCGTGGAGGCAGTACTTCTCCGGACGAACTTCACACAAGCAGCAATTCAGAATTCAGAAATTCAGAAGTATAAAAATCGGTCCATTGGTTTGAAAGCTACCATGCCACAGACATATACAGATACCCACTACAACACTCTTTGTTGCTCCTTAGCAGTGTAGGGTGTAGGGACCGAGGGTATTCATCTACGGACGCGAGCAACTGTACCTACTCAGTGAAAGACAGCCAATACCTAAACTAAGATAATTTAATATCCTGTAAGATAGGTCCTAGATAGAATCTTAATCTAGAATCTTAAGCATTTCATACAGAAAATAAAGTTTATCAACTTTTTGATACTTGCATGTGTCGCAGCGCGCAGGTGGAATGCCAATAATTATACCCATGAAAAAATACACGTCTGTTAAAATTATCTTTATTTCTTAACTTACTGCAAACATGTATGAGTTAATTCTTAAAATGTAACACAAATACGCTCCACGAAAAATACTGATTCAAACTATCGACATGGATGTTTAATATCTAGCAATGACATAAATATAAAACATTTTAAAACAGTCTTACCGACGTATACATGGCGTTTCATTATTACAAGATGACATGAAACATGATTCTAAGGATGATTAATTTGTATTAATTATCCATTTCCTAAAAATAAATAGAGAATCACTAGTATGAGTTTTACGTTGAGACGTGACGGTCGCAAAGAGGACCTCACAATTAATTTTATTTCAGAAAAATAAAACCGTGTCGCATTCGACTACAATTCGTGGATCGATCCGTGCGACCGACGCAACGTGAATATACAGTAGTAATTATCATTTAAGACTAATAATTTACTTGATAATGTGATTTGGCTGCCGTTTTTGTATTTACTTATATCGTCCAACTACGGCTTTTTGTACACAAGCACCATTTAATATATTTTGGATTGCCCTATACATAGGCGTACCCAGCTTTTCTGGCCTAGGGGGCGCAAGTCAGATTTTAGGTCGAATCGTTCGCGGATTTTTTTCATACACACTACACAAACACACCTACATGAAACATTAGGTATATGTAGTGTAGTGTGTAGGGCAAACAGCCGCAAATGATCCTGCTTTATAGGTAGTTAAATAAATATAAGTAAATTTGACTATGCATGTATTTTTATTTTAAATTTCCATTTCCTGCCTCTGCTGCCTCCCCCTGCCCCCTCTGGGTACGCCCATGGCCCTATCTTATTGACTGGTAGGTACAATCGAAGAAAATAACCAGCCAAATCCTATAATCCAGCAACAAATTACTGGAGATAAATTATAATGGCAACATTGTTTGAAAAATTTAATAGACAGTTTGACAGATACAAATGTTGCCATGATAATCCATCTGCAGTAATCTGTCTGATTAAATGGTTTGGTTGTAATCTGACGGTTGATGCTCACAACTCTAATACAGTTTTAGTTGATAGAGCATACACATCAACTAAAACTGCAGCAGTTGAAGTTTGCGCCATACCTATTTTATTCGTTTACATTACCATTGTGATTTTAATTTGTTACGAGACTTACTTATATAGCCTCATAGTCTATCTAAGTCTCATAACATTTTTTTTTAATCTATTGTATAATACTTATATCTATGATGTATCCAATTTTGATTTTAATCAGTGTTGCTTTTTGAAAACATATCACTGATTTTTAAATTGATTAGCACCGTACCGTATTTCGAGATGCTATCTAATTCCCTATTTACTATGAACAAAAGCAAAAAGTTTTATTTTAAGTACCTACTGTTTTCATTGGACAATTCTAAAATAAAATCAGGATAGGAACGTTCGCATGCTAACAACATAAAATATATTTACTTAAATTAAATACATTTCGGAACGATTTATAGGAATGCTAAGGTATCTAAAATAAGCATAAATAAAATGGGTATAGATAATAATTGAATAGACTTAAAATCTTGGATAAATTTTAGAGTTTTTTTTTTAGAATAGAGTTTTTTTTCCTCTGGGAATAGCTTTCACGGTAATGTGCGAGAGGGTCTCTGGTGAAGTTCCTTTTGATCCATAGATCTTCGAATACGCAGAGGTCGGAGGGGTTTAGCTCGGGTAACAGTCCATATGGGACTTTTTCCATTTATTTTGATTTAAACAAAACTATTGAACCCATTTTTGATATAATTTCTATAGGACCAATCTGAAAGCATATACTTTCAAATAAAAAAAAAACTCCAAGTAATAAATGATACGGTTAATAAATGACGGAGCACTGAGGTAACATAAAAAAAAATACAACTGATTTCATAATCTTAACCGGGAGTCGGTGAATAAATATTCATGGACATTTCACACAGAGCCATCTGGCTCCAAACAAAGCATAGCTTGTACTATGGGAACTAATAACTGATAGACTACATAAATAGTACTATGCGAATACATACTTATAAATATATTAACACCCAGATACAAACATCTATGGTCGTCACACAAATGCTTGTTGGGAATCGAACCACCGACCTACAGCGTTGAAGGCAGACCTACCAACTGAGCTGTCGGGCTGGTCAATAGTCAAATTTGCTGTGTCAATAGTCTTTTTCAAGACTAAAGTCTTGGTGGATTTAGTGCCAAGAAATCGTCAGTGCATATTGACTTTGACGGTTGCAGTATCCAAGTCTCTCTTCATGTTCTCCAGCTGCTCGATGTCCTGGACTGAAGTCTCGCACTTTTGCACCACCAGCGAGTGGTAGAAGTGGATCGCAAAGGCCACGAACACTATTAATACTGGAACAAGAAATTGGTATCTAAAGTCACAGATAACAATATAATAGGTACTATAAGAATAAGAATAAGAATATATTTTATTGTTAACACTTTGACTGCGGGCCGCTTTCGTATTGTCGAGTTCGAGATGCCGGTTTCACACGCGCATGCGCGTTCGGCCGCACTGGCGTTGCGCCATGAAAAAGGATAGGCAACAGTGCGGGCGCACGCGCCTGGCGTGTAAAGTAGACGAGCCAGCTGTGCGGCCCCACGCGCATGCGCGTGTGAAACCGGCATCTGTTTATACAAAGATCTTATAAGTAATAATAGTTTTTTTTTTATTCTTTTTTTTTGTGGACTTTGGGTCTTTTTGAAGACCATGTCAGTCCCATAATGGACTCTAATATAGTGTTTTAACAGTCTTTGTGAACCAGTCTGGAGGCAGACCTGTAGAGCATGATAGCTTCATCAGAAGTCTAAGTAATAATAGTTTATGACACAGTGTGTCCTCTCGGACGTACAATATAGTAAACGAGATTCCAAACAAAAAAATAAAGAGCTAACTTGTGTTAGCTGCAAAGTATTAATTAACAATTAATGAGCTTTACTAAAAATATACAGTTAATATAAGTTTAAACATAATTTGGAAATTTTCACGCAGTCGGATTTTTTTTTTCAATTTTTTTTTTTTTTTTTTCCATAACACCTATCAAATGTGGTATTAAAATACAGTATTTTATAAATGGCTAACAAAAAATTATACAGCTAATACAAGTTTAAATATAATTTGGAAATTTTCACGCTGTCGATGTTTTTTATTTTTCTCAGTTATTTCTTATTTATTGTACTGTACAGGAGTGCTAAACATCTAATAAACTAATGTCTATGTCTATATCACCCTTCATTTAGACGGGGGTTAAAAATACCTGGTATAACGATGACAGTGGCTGCAGTTGCGGCCGCAAACGAGTAGTCCCAGAATTTCACCCAGCACAGAATAGCTATCTCCACTAAGAAGAGAAACAGACCTGCAACAAAGAGACATGTTGTAACACAACACTTCAAGTGGTCCAGCTGCTGGCGTTTGTAGGTGTGTACCCTTTGATTCCCTACACGTACCCCCTAGGTGGTGCTAAAGGAGCAACCAAAACTAGCAGTAGAACTAGTGCCGGAGAGGTATTCCGGTTGAAGGGTGTGGGTGCCGGTGAAATCACATGCGCATGAGACGTATCATCCCCGTCTCGGGTGATGGACGCAGCAGAGTGAATGCGACTCAGTAAAGATTTGGATCTCATACTGAGTTGCATTACTGTTGTCATGGGCGAGGGTCACCACTTACCATCAGGTGGGCCCTCAGATTTTTCCGTCACTCACTATATATATTTAAGGAAGGAAGCGTATTTAAGGAAGCGATTGACGCAGAAACAGCATGTATGAAAAAAAATGTGACTTAGTGGTTTTTGAAATGGCAGATTTAATTGTGAGTGCGATAGCGTTTGACTATGTTTTATAATTACTAAATGGTTATTCTACAACTATTCGTCAGACAACTGAAAGTACCACAAGGCAGTAGGGATCACTGAAGAACTCACCCAGAACAGTACTAAAAGCCCAGGCCAGTTCAATAAACCCTCTCATTCGTTCGTGCGGGGAGTCCCTCAAAGCTCGGGCCGGCCCCCCCGGTGTTTCCATCTTGCTGACAGCATCAATATTTGGAAGAAGATACGTAGATATCATGAGAGCGAAGATATGAACCGCTACTAGAACGGTGGTGCACACGGCAAACATAACGAACAGCCATTCTGGCACGTTGGTTGGCTCGTTGATTTGGAGTTCCACCATAGCTACCATTGCAAACCCTGGAAGGAAATATATAAAATCCATAAGTCATATATATTTGTTAATTAATCACGTCTTATTACTATTGTATAAACGAGCAATTTTTGTAAATATATTTATTTACTAGCTGTACCCCGCGACTTCGTGCGCGTGGAAATCATTTATTTGCGCGGAACCCTAATTGTTATTTTTATTTTCGGAAACAAAAGTATCTACAGTTTTGGCTTCAGTATCGATCACAGTGTCCCACAATTTTTTTTTTCAAAATATCTTCAATTTACAGAATCGGATCCGTAACAGTTTTATTATAAGTATAGATTTCGCGTATCTCGTGAATTAATGAAATGTTGAGTTTCGATAGGGTTTTGCTGTTTAAGTTTACTTGTATAATTTTTTTTGACAATAAAAACAAGAAACCTAGCTATGCTCGGACGCCCAGGTACTATACAGATATAATATCTACACTGATATTATAATGAGTACCTACAGATTTGTTTGTATGCCAGTAATGGATAAAATCAAAAACTACTGCAACAGTTTTAAAAATTATTTCACCTTTAGAAATTTTTTTGATTCAATTTCTATGTAGTGTATTCTTTCAAATAAAATAAGATTTTTCCGAATCGGTTGATAAATGACGGAGAACGGAGGTAACAAAGCAAAAAAAATACACCCGAATTGATAACCTCCTTGGTCGTAAAGTCGGTAAAAGCAAGGCCGTTGGTACACCGTTAAAGAAACCAAAGAACCTTCTGATAAAGTCCACGTGTTTTAGCAAAAATTACGATAAGACTAACTAACAAGATTTTTTTTAATTAATACATTTGCACGTGTCAGCACACAGGACATGCCTGGCGTCAGTAACTGCAACAGTACTTTGCTGCGCAGTAGTTTTGTTTCACGAAATGAAGGCAATTACTGGAAAATGACTTAGCACTCATGAAAGAACACTAAGATCCATTTTCCATGGAGCGATTATTCGAGGCCGCCTGGCCGTGTGCGACTTAACCGACGATCTTTTCACTGAATGACAAATATATTCCTATTTATACAAGTCACTAGCTATGCCCGCGACTTCGTTTGCGATGGACAATATGGGCATCAGCTTTCAAACAGAAAAAAAGCGCATCAAAAATGTGTTCATCAGTTCAGGAGCTATGTTGCCACAGAGAGATACAGATACACACTACAAACTTATAATACTCCTTTTTCTCATAGGGTTTTAAAGACAAAAGAACTGTTGCTACTATTTTAGAAAAAATGTAAATATTTGAACGAGATAACGTATTGAGTTCTCTGATTCTGTTACGAATAGGCATCGTGGGTTTGTCCGATAAAAATATCTACACTCCAAGCTTCCTGAATAAAGGTAAAGACCTGATAGTAACTCGGAGGTGGTGGCCGTGGCTTTTAGCTTGGCTCGTGACATATGCAGTCTCCTCCACGAGAGACCTTCGGAGTCTACGTTTTGGGTGTCATCGTTCCAACTGGGACCGACTGGCATTGCGAGAGCAACTTCACTTGCACTCTGGAAATATTACAACATGGTTAGATATGATTGAATGCATAAACTGATGGAGGATTGATAAGATCTTACTGTCTTGCGTCTTCTTCTGGGCGTCCTAAACCCTATTTTTATAGACTGTGGAAATTTACTTCAGCTTGGGTAGATGTTAAAAGAATGTAGATAATGTAGTAGGTATATGGGAGAGGAAGGGTCTTGACTGAAATAGGTCCCAACATAATCAAAAATATATCCAAATTCAACAACAAGGTTTTTAGAAAGATTAATCCAAGTTTTTTCAGGAGTATGTGCATAATAAGAATCTGTGAATACCACTACATTATATAATATGTTAGTTGGAGCAATGAGGACAAAAGAAAATCATACCACACATACATAAACAGCTGTCAAACGTTATATCACAAATTCCTCAGTCGAGGCTAAAAGGTTGTTAACAAGGCTTAACATCTACCACAGAGTATTTAGATCATTGCTGATAATACCTTTATGGACTGGTTGCATTGACACGGTGATTGCAGATACCCTGGACTCAGCAGAACCGTCGTGGCAGACTTGTGCGACATGATTCCATTGGGCGTCACGTAGCCAGGAGTGGTGACACCTTTGGAGCACATGTACTCCAAACTGTGCGGAGGTGTCACAGATATAGTGGGGCTGTCTGTTACGCTCACTTTGAACCTGGAATGAGGGAGAGCACAGTATTTTTAGGTGGATATGCTCACAAGTAAATAAATTACATACATTTGTTGTAGCACGGGCCTCAGTGTGAGAGTTCCAATTACATTTGGTCGGTATTTTTAGCAAACCCAGAACTTAGACTACGTCTGTCCATTGCATTGATTATAGGACGGAGCACGGGCATTGCTCTACTGCAGAACCTCATACTTAAGTGGTAAACCAGCAGAACGTAACCAAATAAACAAAACGGTTATGCTGCTAACATAAAAACATAAATATTATCAACAAATAACAACAAAAAATGCAATGTTAACGAGTAGCGTTTGGGAGGAAATTACCTTAAAAATAACAAATACTTATTTAGCGGTTAGAAACATTAGAAATACCATGGTTAGCGAATATCAGAAATAATCTAGACATAAGAAGAGGGGCAAAAGTAAACACTGAATCACGATTTTTTGATAAACTAGCGTGTGGGATCTCTTTAATAATCTTTTGCTCATTGCCACAAGCTGAATACCTACTCGTCTTCAATACTTTGTCCCCGTTCATATACAGTTATATAATAGCACTCACCTGTTAAATTAGTTCCAATGCCGATGGAAAATCCACAATCGTATTGTAATCATTATAAAATTCACCGGTGAAATGGCACGATGCCAAACTACATGAATTGAGATACTTCATTCAAAACACAAAAACACCAAGAATCAGTGCAAATTCCCACTTATTAATAAACTAAATCAACTATCAATCAACTTCTGAAGTAAACATTCTTCATACTACCCTCAAAGTCTAGAAATTAAACTTTTTAAATCAATAACGGAACTCATCAGCTCTCGAATAATGCGTTGCGATTGCGACTGATGCCAATTTGCCACAGAATAAACAACATTAATTAATATCATTGTGTGTGCTAGATAATTGAAATGGTCTCATTTCGAAGGTACACAAAGATAGGATTGATAACAGATGTTTCTGAATATGAGTAACCATATTTGTAAAGACTGCGCGCATCGTGAGGTGTACCTTATAACTACGAGAATAACATGCTTGTTATTGTAAAAAAAACAGATCATTTCTACATGGCCTGTTTTAGCAAAACTAATGTTTCATGAGACGACTCCATGTTTTGTAGAATTTGGTGGCCCAGGAGTACAGATATCACAATCATCGTGGATTTTCTTATAACAACAGTTATCTGCTAGTGAAAGACCTGTCAAAAGTCACCCCCTGGGTGGTGCTACAGGAGCAACCACTTGCCACCATGTGGGCCCTTAGCTCGTTCCGTCAGAAATTCACATAAAAAAAAAGATTTGGCTAGCCTCACAGCTCATTTAGTAGTAGCTCTGCGTTTTGCATTGTCATGAGTTCGATTCCCGTCAGATACAGACAGAGTGTGTCCAACTCTGTCTGTATCTGTTAATAATATGACAAAAAAAGTAGTATTTATGTACATATTGTATCAGCAGTCTGCTTCTGATACTGGCTATGCTTAATCTTGGTTAATTTTGCTAGATGGTGCTATATGAGGTGTCTATGAATGTTTGTTGTCAATATTTTTTACATTGCCATACATAATTACCACCATGACTATGCAGTAAAGAAACGTGAATAGCTCGGCACTTGCTTCGCAATTAGTGACAGTGAGTTGTGTGACCATTTATTTTGTTATTTTATGCAAGTACCTCCTATGTTGAATAGGTAAGAATGTAAAATTGTCATAAACCGTGCGTTCTCCCTTGTTATTCAACTAACAAAGGAGGTTTTTATGTTTGTTAGCTCAAGAGTCGCTAATAGAATAGAATAGAAAAACGAGGGATCTTCAAGAGCGTTTACTCGAGATATGGCCTTCGACAAAGGCATCTTCCATAAACCAGTTTATGTTAAAAGAAAACCGGAAAACATTCCTTCTGAAGCTACTCGCATGAGGTCACAAAAGGAATTGACCATGCAAATCTAACAGCAAACATCGTCGTTCAACTTTTGATCCTCTCTTTGTCAGACCTCAGACAAAGTCATCTTCCAACCAGTTAACTAAAACCGTACCGTACCAGCCTGTAATGTTCCCACTGCAGGGACAGTGGCCTACTTTCGATAACTGAGAGTGCATGGGCTCCGATTTACCACGGGAATTCAACTTGGATTGGTAGATGTAACATGTCGTCGAGTTTTTGGTTCTAAGACATGCCGGTTTCGTCACGATGTTTTCCGTCACCGTTTCGAGAAGGTGGTATTACGCACATAAATTTTTCAAATAAAATTTTTTTTGTACGTGCTGGTTTGAACCAGCGACCTTCAAATTGAAAGTCGGCGTCTGTACCCCTGGGCCACCACGCTCATCGTTGGCCAACTAAAACGCTATAGTTAAAATGAAACCTAGAATGTAAATCTAACAGCAAACATCGTTAATAAACTTATATTATAACACCCCTCTTTGTCAGGGGATAAGGAAAATGGTTACTAACGAAGTCAATGTATTGCAGTCACGATTTAGCCAGGTAGCAGGGGAATAACCTTCTTTTTTTAACCTCTTTTTATCCGAAAGCAAACCGAAGCTAACAATCAACGTAACATTAAGTCACATAATAAAATGACTACACTTTTTCGGATTATAAAATAGCCTATGTGTTAATCTAGTGCATGCTACCAGAACTACCTTCACGATAAATTTCAGGCAGATAAATTTATGTTCAGCCGTTGAGGCGTGAAGGAGTAACAAACATACGTACAAACAAATTTTCGCATTTATAATATTAGTATTATTGTATGGTTTTTGCGAGGTCTTATCAAGAATACATCAAGGAAATTGCTGCCGGTTAGCGCAAAACTCATTAAACAAAAACGCATGACGAAGGCATTGCATGGAATATAAGGTTTCGACGGGCCTTATAGCTCAGATAGTAGCTCAGGTCTGTGTCTGAGTGTTAATAATGTATTATATATTTTGATTGCCTTTACATCTCTGCCATCTGCTCTGGCATCTGCGCTGTAAGTTGTAGACTCGTTTCGCAAGCATTCGTATGATGAACATAGATGTTTGTGCTGTGTCACCCAGACACATGCAACATGTGTATTACAAGTATATTTGCCCAAAAAAAGTTCTATGTAGTATTTTATCAACTAAACAGTTCCCATAGTACAAGCTTTTAGTTTGGGGCTAGATGGCGCTATGCGAAATGTTCATGATTAATTATTAAACAAATGATTTATTTTGTGTTGCTTGCTCTTCGACATTACCAATATAGTTTGTAGATTTTGTAGATTAGTATGAATGAAAGTTTTGTAGATTAGTATGCCAAAGATAGCTCTTTGTATTATAAGGCTAAGGTTAAATGGAGCTGGGTTAAATGGAATATCAAATCTACGCTGTCTTGTAGATACAATTTCACTGAACAGCGTCCACTAACTGTGAGAGCAGTTCCACTGAGGGCTTCCACAGTTCCACATTACTTCCCTTTGATTCCCTACACGTACCCCCTGGGTGGTAAGTGTGGTTCAAACATAAAAAAAAAAATTTAACCTTAACAGCAGGAGTCGTTGAGGCTCAATATAATGAGATAGGTGGGTATTCGGATATCCGGTGTGGTCATCGTGACAAGTTGTGAGGAAGGTAGTGGTGGACGCCACAGCTATAAAAGATGTGCCTATAAAGGAACAGGTATAAAGGAAGTCACTGCCTAGTCTGGTTTCCAGGTGAGTTAAACGGAGACCACACTATCACACCATTTGTTATCTTACTTCAAAATTCCATCTTTCCTGAATATGGCCGGGTAGGGGTCACTAAGGTGACTAAACCCCATAATACTTAATTAATAATGGATTAATCAATTCCCTTTTTAGGTTACAAACAAAAACGGGTTAGACGTAGTTAGCAAGCTGTAGTCCAGTAATGAGATTTTATTAAGGAAAATGTGAGTTAATTTATTCTATTTACGAGTTAATAACAAATCTAGATTAGGCTTACGTTGCTCACCATTCCGGTATCTCATTTTAATCATGCATCCTGGACCTAGCTAGATCCCAAACAATACGTAAAATTTGGATTAATTTACTCCCTAGTTTAGAAACACTCAGCGAGGGTAGTTGGAAATTGCACACTATCACATAACTGTCACTATCATTAACACATAAATCTCACTTGAGGTCTTATTCGCTACTGTGTGAACCGAGCAGGCTTCGCTGAACTGGCCTAAAAATTATGAGGTACCAGCGTTAGCCATACCACGGGAATACTACACTTCGGGATAAAAATTAGCCTATGTGTTAATCCAGGGTGTGGTCCAAAACAAATTTCATCCAAATCCGTTCAGTCGTTTAGGTGTGAAAGAGTGACATACAAACTTTCGCCTTTTTAATATAAGTGATAGTGTGATTGTGCGTATGTGAATGACGTGGGTTATTTCACTCGGGGTTTAGATCACAAACAAAGTGTTAGGCGGATGCTGCGAGCTATAGTGGTATCTCACTTGGAGTATCCATCGTTCCTGGATATGAATGGATAGGAGTCGCTGAGGCCCAAGCTGTACGGCCGCTCGGTCTTGAGCCGGCGATGCGTGAACAGGTGGTCACTAGTGTGGTACCTTTGCAGGGTTTTCGGCCTCGTCTTCCCGCTAGGGGGTGTCTGGGTGCACTGGTCCACTCGGGCCAGCTCCTCCACTGACGTCACGAAGCTCGCTTCGGATATCTGGAATGGAAAAATGTTTCATTGGTTTATTGGTTAAATTGGTTTCTTTGTTTTTTGTAAATATCTGTGTCTTAGATATTTCTTTGTAACCTTTGTACATAAAGCACTCAACCGACTTTTGGAGGTTATGTTACTTTAGTTCTCCGTCATTTATCAACCTATTTGGAAAAAAGTTTTTTTTATTTGAAAGGCAGATTGGTTCCCTGGAAAACTTATCAAAATCAGCTCAAAAGTTTGGTTCTTAAATCAAAATAACTGGAAAAAACATTTCTTCAAGTAAACGAAATTGGAAATTTTGCTTTTCTGTTACTTTTTCGCGCGCGATATGGATGTTTCTTAGTAAACATATTAGTGTGTACCCCCATAGAGCGAGAAATAAGGTAGGTACTTATGAAAGTATATAAGTCGGTTATTTTTCGGTTCTGAAATCGTGCTTGCTGATTGCTGTTCTTTAGATCTTCATGAAATATCATGTACAGGTAAACGTTTTTACCAAAACCACTCTATGGAAATGTTCGATGGGATGTGATCCAAAGGTAAGTTTAAGTATATAATTCATTAAAGGTTTTAGTTTTCGAAGATGTTGGAAAGAATTAGGTCGTATGGGAGTTTTACTGTCGTAAACCATTTATGGAAATATAAAGGAACAGGTACAAATGAAGTCACTTCCTAGTTAGGTTTCCACGTGGGTTAGGCGGAGAACAATTCTATCACGTTATTTGTTATCTCACTTTGAAATTTCTCGGTTCTGAATATGGTAAGGTAGGAATCGCTAAGCCGACTATGATCCAAATAGTAAGATATTGTTTCTATTACGTTCTCTTGTTTTTTAAATAAATTATAAGTCACAGCAAAATGTAAACTTGAAAAATTTTGGTTGCTCTACACCGCGAGCTCTTCGTAGCCTTATGCAAAAAATATGTTATGGCTAATGAATTCTCACATAATATTTTAATATTTCATTTTTATTGAACAAATTATTAAAATCCATTCAACAATATTAAATGTATGCGGGTTAATTAACTACCTTTTTAGGTTTCAGAACACCAGGTACCAGGCCTTCATATCGTTCTGACACTTCAACATATATCAATGAAAGTATGTGTGCCGCTCGTATTCAAGTAGGAGGTAGGTACTGGCACAACTATGCTCTAAACTAACTGCCTTCAATAGCTCTTCCACATGCTATGTCATTGTCACAATAATTACAGTGGAAGCATCGACACGGCAATCACTGAAATAACAGTTTATATTTTTCCCACAGTTCGTCACATTTCGCTGGGCACAATTTTCAAGCAGTTTTATACTGATTAAACCTTAAAGAAGTGTTTTTTGCTATTTTAGTGACATGATGAGATGTTAAGAAGCGCTCGTTGAGATACAAGATGTTCTTGGTACACCATCTTAGAAACATTTTAGAGTATTTGACCCGATCTTAGAGCAGGGAACCCGTTCAGGGGAAGTAGCTCGGCTAGTTGAGGTAATGTGACCATTTGGTGTTTCAGTGTTTCAGAGGCACTATATCGGTACCGGCAATTTGTCCTGGGTAGGAATCGAACTTCTACCAAATGCATTGTCAAAGTTGGGTAACTTGCTTATACGAGTAATAAGACAGTGTTTTATTTGTATTGCAGCCATCACTGTAATGCAGCGTCGAAGCGTTATCTGATTCATAATCCCCTCTACAGACCTAAAACTTACATTCATAAGATCAAGCGCGTTGATGTCTTCAAAAGCTTACTATAAAATATCAGAATAAATACGTAGATGACAAAAAGGCTTGGGTATGAATTTGCTTCACTCTAGACGCAGGACCATATCCGCGAATATGTAAGAGGTTACATATTTTACAGTAAAAATATATCTACCTATTCAATAATTCAGTCCCCTATAGGGAATATGCCATTTAGTAGGAGTCTGATTAGACGATCATAATATATTATATATCACAGATTTTAATTATGTGGATTCCTCTTTGTTCATTAATAGTCCATAATATATGAATGGCACGACATTTATTTTTTCGCTAGTACTCCGGAGATCTCCGTAAATTACATACAATTGTTTAAATGGCTATGTGACTTGGGACTTCTCATACTTACTTTGGGGAGGACCAGGTCGTGTTATTGTTGTCTATGGGTGGTGGTGACCACTTAACATCAGGTAGGCCGACAGCTCGGTCCGTCACTTTCATCGTATAAAAAAAATCTTAATGTTGAAAAACTCAACTTTAATAATGTTTAATATATATTTCTAGGTAACATGGTAGAAAACATATTAGTGTCACAAATTTTCAAATGTTATGAAGTTATCTTGAGGCAACACTGTTATCATCAAACCTATCTCGGTTTTCATTGTTTAGTCTGATTAATATGTCTATATGCACCGCCGGCATAAACATGTCAGATGATTTGCCAAGATGGAGAAAATCATCACTTTTATAATATCGCTTCACGTTAAATAAATAAAATCCTGAAATACGAGCCATTGATTACATAGTACTGTTATTACATCATATTTCGATAGTTTTTTAACAGCGCTTATTTATTATCAGGACATGAATAATGTCCAGGCAGTTTATTTACCAATTATACCCAATCACTTGGTCACACTTGTTCTTGTAAAATTGTCAACACAGACAAGTTATAAAATAAGGATCGTCGAAAAGCAACAATGAAAAATAATATAATATCTACTTACTTGATTCAACTTAATTTTACGGCCAAATATTGAAGGAACAAACTATCAGACCAAACGTATAATAAACAAACTACGCATTTTATTAGCACTCGTTAAATTTTAAACAGTTTATATAATTGCTAGTTTTTTTTATTGCAGTTTTTTTATTGTACTTGACAAAATTATGCACGATGGCTGTATCGGTACTGCTAGAAAATCCTTGTCCTACGCTAATCTTTAAAGTTAATGATTATTTTCATTTAGGTTTATATTAATAGCTCGTTAACCCATTTTAACTAGATAAAGTTAACGAGATAAAATTAATTGATCTAAATTTGGACTTACGTGCAAGACATTTTTTTTTATCGGTTGTCAAATGATCGCTGCTGTAGATTCCTCAGTGGTGTTGACCGAAAGAGGCATTTAATAATCCCCCTGGACTATTATATCACGGACCCAGCTCAAACAGGTGATCCAGGCCACTGGGTTTTTTTATATGCGACGTATATAACAAATCATTTTATTTTTATTTTTGTCTGTTGATCTGTGTCATTTTTCCTAACAATTTTGTCAAACGGCTAGATCTATTTTGACGATAAAACTAAAGTGTCTGTTTGTAGTGTCAAAATAACAGCTTTTTACTAAATGAATAGTATATACGGCACATATAACAAAAAAAAACTATTTTAAAAATGTTTGTCTGTCTGTCTGTTTGTTCCAGATAATCTCCGAAACGGCTGGACTGATTTTGACGGGACTTTCACTGGCAGATAGATTGTATAAGTATTATAGTAACTTATTTTGTTTTGGGAGAAGAAAAAATAATCAATAGAAATGTTAAATTCCACGCGGACGAAGTCGTAGGGAACAAAATATACGTTTACAAAATGTTTGACGTATTTTCAGAATGGTTTTATAAAAATCAATAGTCAGGTTGTTAAATCAAAATAAATGGAAAAAATATGTCATCCTAGTAGGTAGAGCGATCTTGTAGCTTATGTAAGAAAAGGTATGGTAAACCAATTACCTATGCCTTGAAATTTAGCATGGTTTATTTTAAATGCGATTGCATGCATTAAAAACAAATTAAAATCGAAAGTTACTTAGTTAGTTATAAAAATAAGTATGTAACTTTTCGTTGCAATTTCAGCAGGAAGCCAATTACTTTATTATTAAACTTTTTATTATGTAACTTTAGTTGGTACACGAGACATGAATAACGGTAAGTGGGTCCGAAATCGTTCAGGGTCAAAATGGTAAAAATTAATAAATATTAATATTCGTGAGCATTACACACTACGCTATCAATCCCCAAAGTAGATAAATGATAGAATAATTATATGTCTAGAATTTTTTTTTTTCTAAAACTTAATTCATATTTCATATGTATTAATATTAAATTTCATATGTATTAATATTTATATTAAAATCTGTGGGGTATACATCTATGTTCGTCACACAAATCAAGAGGAGAAATTGAACCCACAACCTGCAGCACAGAAGGCAGAGCTACAACTGAGCTGCGAAGACAGTCACGCTACTTATCTACACAATACTTGATTATACGTACGTATTTACCTTTTCTTTCATATTCACAGCAGAAGATATCCAGGAATAAATAAAAATATCATTTAATTTAAATTCACTTTAAATACAGCGTCTCATTTTTTAGAATTATCAGCACTTGATATTTTGTCTCTCACTTATCACAGCCAATTTGAAGAAACAAAAGATTTTCTTTGCACTCATCGGCATTTTTTTTCCGCGTGGTCTACGGCGGGAAACGCACAGCGTTCGCTCACCGGAAAATACTGACTGACTTGTAACTACGATCGACGTTATATGCAATCACAAAGAGCACTTGTGTACCTAAGCTATAAATCGTGAGACATTATATGATTCCATAGACCAAAAATACTTCCTATTTTACCTGCGAGTGCCTCTGTAACTAATATTACAAATGGCAGTCAGCAAATCACTAATTTATAGTTCTTCACTCGTTGCTGTGGATACAGACCTTCGGCCAAAAAGAAGAAGTAGGTGTGTATTGTCCACAGCGAGTTTGACAGTACGTCGTCAGTCAATTATGGGCCAATATAAAATGGCGAGTTTGACAGTACGTCGTCAATCAATTATGGGCCAATATAAAATGGCGAGTTTGACAGTACGTCGTCAGTCAATTATGGGCCAATATAAAATGGCGAGTTTGACAGTACGTCGTCAGTCATTTATGGGCCAATATAAAATGGCGAGTTTGACAGCACCATATCCAATCACACTTATACTTCATGCTCAAACGGATTTGGATGAAATTTGGTACCAGGATAGCTTATATCCTGGATTAATGCATGTTACTTTTGATCCCGGAAAATCACGGATAACACCGCGGGGTGCAACGTGTTACTATAATAGAGATAGGGAAATAAAAGTATCGGCACCAAGGATAACTTTTTGATAAATCAGTGTTATTACATAAAAAAATATAAACATTCGAATTGATAACCTCCTCCTTTTTGAGGTCGGTTAAAAAGCTTATTCTGTGAAAATTTCCGCCCGCTACGGCTTATGAAAGAAAATGTTAACTACGCTTACGGTTCACAAGATAAGATTGACAGTAACGCATAGATTAAATCATACTTACTATTGTTATAAATGCGAAAGTCGGTGCGTATGTTTCTTACTCCTTCACGTCTCAAAAGTTAACGGATTAAGATAAATTGTAGGAAGATAATGACCTATCTTCCTACAATTTGGTTTTTTCTTTTATTTTCCGAAAAAGGTAAGTAAATTTTTTGCTCACCGGGACGATGATAATAATAATAATAAACATTAACACACTCATACAAACACAGAAACACAAGACAAACACCCAAGACCCGAGAACAAATTTCATGCTCACCACCCAAAGTGTGCGCCCCGGCTGGGAATCGAACCCGTGACTTCTCGCTTCAAAGGCTACTACCAACTAAGTCACGGAGCCGAATATCGATCTGGATCGCAGACAAAATACAACATAAAATGTTAGCCTGGACTGAGTTTTCGTCCTGGCTGTTGAATTATTTATTTATTTTATTGATATATGTGTTTATTTAATAAGGACTCCCAACACAGGATACACTGAACATACAACTTAAAATAATCAAAGGTCTTATATAAAAGTGGTCCCACAATTATAGGGCGTCACAGCATTTTAATAGAGACAACTAGACAACATTTAAAAAAAGTTGAAAATATAAAAAAAATAGGTACAACATGCGATAAAAACAAACAAAACAACAAAAAATTATTAGGAATGATTAATTTTACTAAAGGTTTATGGTGATAGTAAGGTAAAAAGTCCCTTCAGTGCGAGTATACCTAGGATACTTACTACTACCATACATACCTACTTCATTATCCATTTTACAATAACTTATTTGTGGTAAATCCATATTATAACAATGGGTAATCATAAATAGTAGAAGATATCAATACAATACAAGACCGATAAATGTAAAATATTGCCGTAATAATCATGATTTTATGACTCCATACTGTTTCGTGGTTTAACGTAATGTGCCAATTATGGTGGTAGCGTCTGAATGATGCTACCACCATAATTGGTACCATCTAATCAAATCAAACAACTTTGTATAACAGTATAGTACCTGAACGGCTTCGGTTGGTTTTCAAGTAAAAACGATTTTTGTAAAAGAAAAATGCCTTTTAAAAGAGATAAAAATAAACAGGTAAACTTAAACAGAAAAACCCTATCTAAATAAAGAATTTCATCCAAATCGTTACAGCTGTTTCCGAGATACGCGAAATAAATATACAAGAATTGTTTTGAAGAAGTTTAAAGTAATGAGATATTTCTTTATCTTTATGCCCTTACACTGGAATTTTCTGTCGCTGATGGCAAAGACAAACTCCGACACAAACATAATTATCCTTAACCAAAGACAAACTTTAAAAAAATTTTGGGTACTGGCTACGTAGCGTTTTATATTATCATTAGCTGCGCCCCGCGGTGTTACCCGCGGTTGGATTATCTACGGAAACCGTACATTTTTCCAGGATAAAAAGTAGCCTATGTGCCATTCCAGACTATAATCTATCTCTGCGCCAAATTTCATCCAAGTCCGTTCAGCCGTTCTGGCGTGATTGAGTAATAAACATCCATCCATAGTTACAAACTTTTGCGTTTATAATATTAATAGATATATAGGAGGATCGTTAGTTAATTCTATATTTCTTCTCCAATATTTAAATTATGTACTGCTTATTGACTCGGCTTAGTTGGTAGAAGTTGTCTTCTGCGCTGTAGGTCGTGGGTTCGATTCCCATCAGGACAAGCATTTTTTTTTTTTTTTATTATTTTTTTTTCTTTATGTGAGTATGTGACGGAACAATTTATGTATTCATAGAAGTTTGTCCAAGGCTTAGTTTGGAGCTAGGTGGCGCTGTGTCCATGAATATTTATTTATATTTATTGCATTTATAGTGTTAATCAACGTTCCAGTTAGCCATGTACAAAAAAAAATACACTTCTCGCGTGATATGTCCAACGAAAATAAGTTACAATAATTACACTGATAAAATGCAAGAACTAGTTGAGTTTAGATAAATTCTTGCCAAATTGATTCTTTTTATTAGAATGATTAACATCATTCTTTTCCATATTAGAATGATTTACATCAAGATGTATGGAAATTACTATTACGATTTCGATCGGGGTTTTTTTTATTCTAAGTATTTCTTTTCCTTCCTCGTACATTACTATGCGGGACTTCGCATAATAATGTACCGAGTTTCTAAAATAACGGCTTATTTTATTTTCGGTGTAAGTAACAGATTTCGAATCATTCTTAATCTTATTCATTATTCTTCCTTTTCTCATTATCTATTAAAATTTAACTTTTCCTCGTCATTATGTAAGAATTCAATGGAAATAAAGAATTTTGACTGTGACTAATAACTGCCAAATCTTTTCTACGAAGGCCTATAATTAATTACATATGTATGTTTACCAGACGTAGTTCCTAATTATTAAGTTTTTGAATGGTAAAATGGGTGCCGCAAACGGCGGGCGGGTTGGGCAGTTGCCACCCTCTGGAGATAAGATCATTCTCCAGATGTCTGTAGTACGTTCCTGCCAATTTTCATGTATTTTGTGGCGATAGTATTTTCTTTCCTTGCATCCTGCTGCCTCTCATGGCCCGTACCATCATTGGCACGCGTGCCATTGGTTCGGAATTGTAAATACCTTATTACGTTTTAGCCAGGCAGCCTTGTAAACTTTACATTAATTTGTAGTAACAAATGTAGTAAACTGCCAGGCAAATATTGACAGGCGCACAAAGAGATAGCTTTGTTTGTGTTCTCAATAATTCACACCGTCCACTTCCGTTCGCGTGTCTGTGTCAGTTCTATATATGTACTATAACTACCTACTATATTCTAAATACAATACTACAAACAAACAATTTTTTTTTTTTTTTTTTAATAAGCTACCATTTAAAATTCTGTTGGTGTACAATAAAGTATTTATTCATTCATTCATTCATTCATTCAAACGCTTACACGCTCCCTGCACTAGGTTTACCTGTCGAGACAGACACAATCACACAACGGAAACACCCAAAACCCGAAACCTAGTCCAATGTGTGGGTGCCGCAGTGACGGTTGCAATGCGGTGCGACTTAAGTTTCCTCATACTTTAGTAGCGGCGAACTTGCGTATTTCGGTTATCTGGTGATGGTGACCACTTAACATCAAGTCGACCGTTAATTTTAAAACAAGAGAACTTCACGCTCATCACACAAAGTTTGCTTTGCCTGGGAATCAAAGCCCCTTGCTTCGTATGGTTTATAGTTAATACAAAGAACGTACTGTGTCCAAAGTAGGTACTCACGTTATCTTGTACTTCCAACATGATTTCAGGTAATATCATATACGTTTGTTGATATTGACTGCCATTGTGGATTGAACTGTGAACAAAAAGATAAAATATTGTTGAATGGTATTTTTTATTGTACTCCACCTCTCTTATTAAAAACTGCCTCAGCACCCTTGGCCCTTCAATATTTAGGGTTCTTATTCCCAGTATTTTTTTATTATTATTATAACTGGAATATCCGCAATCGTCATATCTATATTCTGTGAAAATTTCTGCCGACTACGGCTTAGTACCAAAGAAACAGCCATTGTAGGTCGGCATAATGATTCCTTTGAAACCAGAAGACCCCGTTGGTACTATCAACAATACAATGATACAACCAACTATATTTACGCAAACTAGTGAAAATTGTTGACTGATTTAAAAATCGAAACGACTTTAATTCTTTCATAATTAATTTGATGAAGTGCAGCAGCAGACGCAAAAAAAGAAAAAAAAAGTTTTATATGACATTGGATTTGCCATGAAATAATTATTGGGATCTATGAAATTAAAGAAAGATACTGGAGTGGTCTACTATTCTTTCTTGCATTAGAGCGAACTACCTTCACGCTCATTTATTTAAACGAGTACGAAAGAGAAGGAAGAGCATGTTTCATGCGAAATAACGATTTAAGTATTGGAACGAAATATAATCTTTCAATTCTTTGTTTTTGTTTACATTTCTTCTGTTGTGTTGTGTGTGTGTGTTTGTGGTATGGTATTGAATTCGATCGCAAATTCAATAAAAGTTTGAAAACAGTGCCGTTATTTCTGCCTGAGTGGGTTATTTACTGCTACAATAACAGAAGCAAAGTTGCAAATTACCAGACAATCTAAAACGGAAACGTGATAAAACTCGGTATGTGTTCAGCAAAATTAGTTGCGCCCTTGATTATATGTATAATAACACCAATCAATCTTCAATGTACAACAATATTTTTATTTAAAACCACGTTGTTAAAAAAACAAAAGAGCATGATAGTATTATTCCGAAGTAACGGCACGTAATTGAAACCTTTCTAACTGCGTGGAATGAACGCGGCTTCGCGTGGTTTGACCTGTCAAATTCAGTTGACAGTCGCAATCTAAGGAATTTCTGTGATTGTAAGTTGTAACTTCTTCGAAATAAACTGACCATATTCTGTTTTAATCAATTGAAGTGCAGAAAATCTTTGAAACTACATTAACTCGGATATCAATAGAATTTGTGTGGCTAAAGACTCATAAAAAACTAAATTGAAATGTGATGAATGTGATGTCTTGTTCTTACATATCCAAAGGAATAAGGTATACAGGTGAGTAATTCAACACACATCTATAACATTACCTAGAACAAACTTTCAGTAATAAATTACAGGTACTACATTTAAAGTAGTACCATAACTATTTATTTGTTATTTAAGTTATTCTCCGTCTTAACTAAGATATTGTTAATTTAAAATTTACTATTTAGGTACCTAAATAAAAATCAATTGCTATATGTATGAAATATCATCACTTGAGAATGGCTAATACCTAGTTGTTTTATATGAAAGGAAAAACATACTTAATAAGCTTTTGCTAAACATTCTTTTCATTTTCTTCATAAGTAAATTGCACCCATGCAAATACAGGCAGGAACCAGACAACTGATAGAATACTTATATACTTAGTACTTTTTTTTAATAACTATCTACATAAATACATTTTAAAAACCCCGACAGAACCGACATTGAGTGGGAATCAAATCCATGACCTACAGCGCAGAAAGCTTCCAGTCAATTGTGTAACTGATGACTGAAATATCTCTATCTAATAAATCTGACTAAACAAAAACAATTCATTCTCATTATTATTTGCAAGCCATCTAATTCTGGAAACCACCAGTCTCTTTTTAGATGGAGGATCAGGATTCTAAATCATCAAGGGTCAAAGCCACACCAACCCAGCTCCAATTTATGGTGGACTTCATGAAAGATAATCATCAGATAGCTTCTGGCCGCTGCAAAGACCACAAAGGGAGAGCTAACTCGGAGCGGCAGTGGTTGAAGCTAGCCAAAAAATTGAACTCACTTAGAGGTCCTGTCAAACCAGTGGTGCGATGGAAACAGGTTTGTAGTTGAGACACCGTAGAGTTAAATTTTATGAAAAAAATATGGATAACCAGTGTTGCAAATAAACAATTTTATTTTGATTCAGCTATATTTGAAAGAAGTGATATTGTTTTCAGCTGTGTGAAATTGCCTAGATGTTTTTGACAGATTGTCTAGGGTCAATTATCTGTCCAGTCAGTATATATAGTATAGCTGGGTGACTATTTAGTGGCATCTGAACTGAGTTCTTCGCTGCTGCAGAGGGTATATTAAGGTGTCAGTCCAGCTTTACTAGTTGATAAGGCATTCTGAAAGGAAATTTTTTTGATTTCCTGTATCTTGTTTCTTCACCCATTGTATACCTAATTGAAAGTTTTTTTTAAATCACTAGAGTGTACCCCCTCAGGGCAGGGAATAAGTGATGAAAGCCTTGAAGTAGGTTTTTTTTAAATTTATTTGTTTATTGGATAAATTTTTTGATGAACGCAGTGATTTTTTAAAAATTCCTATTCCATAGTTTCATAAAGAAACAGTAAACAACAAAACAAAAATTCTATTTTCCATACCTTGGTACTGTGAAGCATTTAAGATTGATTAATAATATTGCCTTCAGACTTGGCGGGACCTACGAAACACAGTGAAAAAAAAGACCCAAAATAAAACTAACCCCATTAAGTATGAGGGTGAAGAACAGGAAGGCAACGACAGTGTGTCAACCGAGCTCACAGACCTAGACAGGGCAGTGATATCTGTGTTGGAGACATGCACAGTGGTTAGTAAGTTATTAATGTTGTACCCTCATTTTTAAAAGACTATAAACAAGAAATTATTGAAAAAAATTAACTACATGAAAAACTACATTTAATCAAACAAGTTGTATATATTTTTGTAAGTCATTTAAGTAAGGGGGGGCGAGCAACATGGACTCTCAAAATTGGTCTACTCAAAATAGATACTCTAAATTTCAAATTTTATTTTTATTTTGCGTCTTTTATGTAAAATTACAAATATGAATTTTACAGCCTGCTGACGAAGAACTTCACGATTGTATAGCGTCGGATACCCCAATACTTTGTTCACCAAAATTGGAGCAAATGTCTTCATATGACAATGATGATGATGATGATTATGATAATCCATTAGATGATCACTCCACTAAATCCACTACTAGACCACGTACAAGAAGAAAACGACGTATATCGACTTGTGATGGTACTAAAGTATATACTTTCATTATACAATAGTTACCTAATCTTTTTGTAGCTGTAAATCCATTGAACAAAAAACAAGTACACAACACTATCCAAGCCACAAAAACAGATTTCATGCTCATCAGGCTTCACAGCTTATTTGGTAGTAAAGTTCTTGGTTTGTTTCGCACACAGGACGATCAATTGTGTGACGAAATTAGATGTTTGTTTTATGTCTGGGTGTTAATGTGTATTATATGTAAAAAATGCATAAGTATTCTATCTGTATTCTGGTTCTCATAGTACAAAATATGCTTATTTTTCAACCCGAATCATACACCGCACGAAACTGAAATACTATCTCAAATCTTAAAAATTTAGTCCTACTTAATGTTCCTTAATAGAATTTAAAATGAACCGAGCTTTAGCTATGGGATTTCAGATAGGGTGTAAAGCGTCTGCTCTTGTCTTGGTTAGAATCTGGAATACTGTACTGAATTGGTTGGGTTGGAACAGACGTAAAATTAACAAATAAGATTAGCTTAAACATGAAAACTGACTGTAGTTTACATATCTGTGTGCATGTAATGTGCCTGTGGAGTTCCTTTGACAAGTTATATGCTCACGAATATGTGTACATGTATGTGTAAAATTTGACGTGGCCAAATGATACTTGAGATCTAAAGGAATAAATGAGTTTGACTTTGACTTTGAATATTTTAAATCAAAAGGCTATCAATTTTGTTTCAGAACCATTAGACGTTGACAATCAAATCATGATGTTTGAGAGTGAACGCCTGAAGCTACAGAAACGGCACATATCCGTCGAAGAGAAAAAGTTAGAACTCCAACAAAAGCAGCTCTATATCGACGAGGCGAAGGTCAAAGCACTGGAAAGGTAAAGTTTTGTGTTTCTAAAGTGACGAAACGAGCTTACAGCCCACCTAATGTTAATGGTTGACGTCACCGAAAAACAATAGCAGTCTCAGAAACAACGATTCCTCACGCATGACAAGATCTAATTCGCATCGTAATGCGGCCGTCACTTTATGATGTGTAACGTCTAAAGCGCCGGTAATACTTCTCCGTACGAACTTGCCAAAAGTTCTACTGCTACATCAATAGCTCAAGGATTTTTTGTTGTTTCAGAATCGCTACTGCTTTGGAAAGAAATAATTCTCTTATGAGCCGAGCTGAATTGGATCCTCTAACCGTCACAATGCAAAAAGATATTTTCTAGCATATTAAACATATAATAAATATTATTTTATACTTTTACTTTATATCTGGCATACCATAACGGGCAGTTTGAAACAGCCGTGAAAGTTTTCACTTTCATGTTTTAGCGTTCGCTAGACGCGACTGCATGATGTGTTACGGTATATACGAGACCACTTCAGCGGTCAGAAGCTCGGAGAAATTATGTAATTCGGTCGTGATTTCTCGGGTAGGGTCGGATAGGAGGTAAATAGGCGCCATATTTAGCAATAACGCTGATATGATATATTTTCTTAACACAAATATGTTCCATATTTGTTTGTTGTCGTGACAAAGAGATTTTTATGATTCGAAGGCAATAAAGATTTTTGCATTTAATTTGATTTTGCTCTCGGCTAGTAGAGCTATCTGTGGCAAGTGCGCTGGTGAAGTTATACTAAAACTAACTACTATACTAAAACTAACAGATTGCAGCACGAATACGGGCATAGAACACTATTGATCCGTTGCAGTGGGTATAGTAGACCGTATGTTTCCGTGCAGGTACGGTTCTATGACCGTATGTCACGGTCATGGTATGACACAGTGTAGTGGCAAAGAAACACCTGTACACCCTGCTGCCGGCGCCCATGGAAATTGTTATTTACTTTTTGTAAAACAATAGGCGATGACTCAAATATATTAGTTATTGATAATAGTCTACATAACTACAATACCGATTCAGATTTTAATTGGTATTTTTACTTGTTTTAACAGTTAAACCCACCTCAGACTCATTTATTCCTTTATATCTCGAGTTCGGACGCGTAAAGTTTTACACGCTCAAGTATATATATTCGTGAACATGTAACGTCACAGGAGCCAAGGTCGGCCTTAGATATTGCGAGGCTCCGGGCGATAGATCTTTGTGAGGCTCTTGGGGTATGAGGAATTTAGGTGAGTTGGAAGTGGCTCCTGGTAATCAGTCAGCATCCTCCAAAAGCTGCAACTGCAGTACATCGTAACAAAAAACGGGTTGTTCTGCGAGGGTGCGAGGCCCTACGAAAGCGTGGCCCGGGCGGTTGCCCTGCTTGCCACAATTCCCTATATTCAACTAACATAAGAGAGACAGATTGCCACAGCAACATTATCACACATCCAATCTACGTTTATAGGTGCTGCTAGTTTTCAACTGACTTCCAAAGAAGGAGGTTGCCAATTCGGTTGTATTTAATATGTTCGTTATCGATTTAGAAAAATCTTTTTATTTATTTGAAATATGCTTTGATGAATATAGTATATGGTTCCATAGAAATTTTATTAATATCGGTTCTAGAATTTCTTTGTTAAATCATACTTAGCTCGAAAAATATGAACAATTAAAAATATAATCAAACAATTAAAAGAAATTGCGTATTATGCTTTTCTTTGACTTTTGCTTCGCCAATTGTATACCGATTTGGATGTTTCATTTTTTTTTATATAGTTTCTCCCTTAATGGAGCACCCTTATTACACTCTGTATCTGCTAAGGGCAAGAAATAAGGAATGAAAGTATGTACCGAAGTCGGCTATTTCGATTTTTTTAACGTCACTATTTGTAGATAAGAAAAACACTTGTTCATATCGTAGGTAGTAGGTATAAGGTTAGTCATAATAGTATGTATAATCAGTGTTATATAACCAATTTAATTAACTACCACAACATAAACGGAACAGTTTTCACCAATGAGTGACATTTTGACCAGAAAAAGTCGATTTCCACCCGTTTCCAATAACTACTAGGATGTGTTAGGCAAATTGACCGTAATGCTTTTGGTATAAGGTTTATTTAAGCTGTGTGGAGAAGGTAAATACGTCTTTATGCTCTTAGGGCCTTCGAAAGTCGTCGTGAGCCACTTTCTACCACCATACTTAGGCTACTACCTGTATGCGGAAGTGCGTTCATAAACTTGATTTGTTAATATTGAGTTACAGATATTTTTGAGGTACTCAGTCGCTTAATCACCTACCACAAACATTATGAGATAGCGCTATACAAAATTGACAGCTTAATTTATTACAAAAAAAAACATTTTTCAATTTTTTTTACCAAATCGTTAGTCGTTATCGCGATACGCGAAATAAAAATATATGTACAAGAATTGCTCGTGTAAATTATTAAGATAAGAATGATTCGTTCATGTAATATATCCAAAATGTCAGCTGGGTGTATTATTGTTGTGACCCAGTACCTTGTCTGGCTTGTCAGCGAACATCTCAAGTATACTATTGGAACTACCCAACAATCTGCATCTTATAGAGTTAATTTTTGTTCGTTAAACACGTGAACCTTAAAATCCGTTAAGTTAATCCTATTCTACTAATTAAGATCAAAGTCTAATCACCCTGAAGATACTTATGGGGCCGATTAAATACCGATATAAATCATTATACCGATATAATCAAGCGTATGAGACATAACATCCCCGTTTCGGGTGACGGGTGCAACTGGGTGTGACTTGGTTCTTATACTCTAGCGGAGGTATCCATTTAACATCAGGTGGGCCTTTAGCTCGTCCCGTCACTTTAGTTAATAATAAAATGGCTTTCTTATATATTGATAGCCCATCCATTCTGCACCACAATCGTCTGGGTATTTCTTGAAACGTTGAGATTTATACCTACTCTAATATAATCCCAAGCTAGGGAAGAGTGTTAGCCGAAGGCGGGCGGGGGATTGGCAAGATTATCCCAAACTTTAAATGAAATAAGTGACCCTACTATTTTACTCAGAGACTATTTATTGGCATACTTTACTGGCAAGTACTAGCTTTTTCTATTGTGTGCTACTGGCGTTACAGCTTAATTGGTAGTAGCTCATAGTCTTCTTTCTGTGCGGTTGTGGGTTCTATTCCAACCCAAGACAAATTTATGCGACGAACATACATGTTTATTGGACCTGGGTCTAAAAATGTATTACAAAAAAATGTTTTATTATTATTTATGTACTATATCAGTTATGTACTTCCCATAGTGCTTATGAATGTTAGTGTAAAATGTCCATGAATATTTGTAGTCACTTGTTTTCGAACGCAACACTGCCAGCAAAAAATAGTAAAAAAATACTATGCATACTTTAATTATAATCACACTTATATTATAAAGGCGAAAGCTTGTATGTATGTGTGTCTTTGTGTGTGTGTTTGTTACTACTTCACGTTCAAATGGGTCAACGGAATTGGATGAAATTTGGTACCAGGATAGCTTATATCCTGGATTATCATATAGGCTATTTTTGATCCCGGAAAACCGCGGCTAACACCGCGGGGCGCAGCTAGTAAAAGTATAATATAAAAATGAAAATAATGTCGCAATGGTAGCGATGATATATTTTCTGAAGCAATATTTTTGTAATCATTAGTAATGCAATAGAAAATACTAATTGTTGCACTAAAGTTGACTAACCAATGTCACAGTTGTTATAACAGTAAATTGTTAACTGAACCTAGACTTGCCATGAGCGCCTATTTTACAGCATCCGACTAAATCATTTTGTCCGGCTAAACATAGTTTTTGATGTGAAACATCCCGTGAGGGCAAACTTTTTCTACGTGGCCTTTTTAACCTATTTCAAAAAAGGAAAAGTTTCTCAATTCGGTTGTAATTTTTTTTTTCGTTACGTGATGTTTTCGCCAATTGTGGACCGATTTGATAATTGTTTTCTAATTAGAATGGGAATACCTTCAAAGTCTTACAGAAATTTCGTAAAGAAACTTCACCCTTAGAGTTTTAAATGAGTGATGAAAATATTGAACCATTGCTTGGCAGCGGATTACCTTGTATGTCCAAACGATACTTGAGATTTCAAAGAATTGAGTTTGAGTTTACTTGGCAGAAGTTTTGCATCTTCTGGTTTGTTTTGCAATACTTTGGGATACGAGTATGGACTTTGAGGGTAGTCACGGAAGTGAGGTATATGGTCCCCCAAAATTTATCACACGATTCGATTTATCGTTCGAGGGCTGGCCTCATAGCTCAGTTGGAAGTAGCTCTGCCTTCTGCGCGATAGGTCGTGGGTTCGAATCCCACCCAGGATAAGCACTTGTGTGACGAAATGTTTGTTATGTGTCATGGTGTTGATTTTAATTATATGTAAGTATTTACAAAATAATTCTACATAAGTTTTCTATCAGTTATCTATCTAGTTTTCATATTACAAGCTATGCTTAGTTTGCGGCATGGCGCTGTGTGAAATGTGCATGATTTTATTTATCCATTTCTAGTATTTATTTATTTATCATAAAACTATGTTATAGGAACCACTTTAAGTTACAAATGGATTATGCATTTAACAAAGATGTTATTATGTTGTGGTTGAATTGGATTAGTCCTACTTGCCGAACTAGTTGAGAACTGTGTCTCGTAGTTTTTGTCCTCGCACACTTGAGATCTAAAAGAATAAATGAATTTGAGTTTTATGAGTATATAAAGCACCGATATTACATATCATAGGAAGCGTTATTTATTACTTTCATAAGTAAGTAGTAAGTAAGAATCAATCGTCAAAGGTCAGTCAGAGAAAAGGAAAAAAGTAAAACATAAAAAAAAGTACTCAATTATTATGTAAAAATAAAAAGAACCAATCAATTAAGACTCAGATTTAAGAGCTAATTAAAAAAGAGTTAAGTAAATGTATATAGATACATATTATCCGGCTTTTCGGTTTCATAGAAATTCTAATTATGCAAGTGTTTCCGCATATTGCCATCGTGGCGTTATCGGTGTGTTAACCGTAAGGTATGGCAAGTACCTAAGTAAGTAGTTATAACAAACACGTTTGTTACACAATCTATGTTTTAAAATAGGTGGTCGTTTCAGCGTGTTTGGAAATGATTTTCCTAGACATTTCCCACAGTTCGTTATTAAGTAAAGGATTGTAACTGCGATTCGGGTCTTCTTATACTTCGGCAGAGATACCGCGGAGTTTTTAACCGATTTCAAAAAAGGAGTAGGTGTATTTTTTTTTTAATGTATGATCTTTTTCTCCGCCATTTATCAACTGATTTCGAGAGTTATTTTTTTGTTTGAAAGGATATGCTTTCAGATTGATCCCATAGATGTCATCCAAGTAAACGAAAATGCGTATTTTGCCACACACACACATCCACACAAACTTTTGACTTTATAACATTAGTACGAATGGGATTCGCATGTCGAATAGACACATAATAACACCCAAGACCCGAGAACAAAATGGATGTTCGTGATGAACATCCATTTTGTTCAATTTTAAATGTGTTACCCCACTTTCGCGTTGAAGGCAGGTTTACTGTTAAGCAACGGACGAGATGATAACTTTTTTGTGCTGTGTTTATCCGTTTCGGGACACGTGCTATATGTAATTATGAATTCATGTCGTGAATACCTCAGCTTCTATAATATTCAGGGGCGTTGTCAGGGGAGGCTAGTAGGGGCAGCTGCCCCCTCTATATGTAATTTTTTTTCTTTTCGTGTGTCTTACTCTGGTGTCAGAATTTCAAGCCGCCCGTAGATTTAACATGGCTTATCGACTTGTATAGCCGGTACTAACATCTTGACTTGTCCTCAGTTCAAACATGTAGATATTCTTGGCCCCCTGCACGTGGTGTAAAACGTTCTCACAATAATGAATATTAGTGTGATCATAATTACGAATATTTACAAAAAAAACTTAATGTGTCCTTAAAATTAAGTATAGCGCTTGTTCAGACCCTATCCGCCCCTACATAGGGAAGAACAGGCAAGAAAGCATTGTACCTAAATGTCTCGGTATCTTAATAACGAAAAAATAACGCACCCTGTTACTTTATCTGCCAAATTAAGTTAGCTCTGTTTTTACCATTTTGCAGCACCCTCTGATGCCCATATCGCCCTTGACTGGTTTAAATCCCCCCTCCCCCCCGGCTCTTTCGCTGGCTATGCTCTTGGTAATAATGCATATTTCTTTACACTGGCTGACCTTCCCAGACCTCACGTGTTCACATTTTCATTAAAAATTATGTTTTAATTACATGATCATGTAACAATTTATTGAGTATCGGTTTCTCTGTTCACAGATAGAATAGGTGGCAATTAATCGCATAGACAATGGGTTGATATAAAAAGTATTAAACATTTTATATAAACTTATTCTACTGATACAATACTTATATAAGTTTTTTTTGTAAATACGTCTAACAGACCAGTATCTGATTAGATCTGTGTATGGGACACAGAACATATATTTTAAAATGTTTGTACGCCACTTTCGCAGGATTTAGAGACTCAATCCGTACCAGCCTCTGTTCCCACTGCAGGGACACTGCCCTACTTTCGATAATTGAGAGTAAATGGGCTCTGATTTACCCCTGGAGCCCAATCTGTATTGGTAGATGTCACATGTCAATTTTTTGGTTCTTACATGCTGGTTTCCTCACGATGTTATGCTTCACCGTTTCGAGAACGTGGTATTGCGCACGTAAATTTTTCAAGTGAAAAAACTCATTGGTCACAGATGAGCTGTGAATCTGTTTAAAATCAAATCAATGTGGCTAAGTTTAGTTTACGTTAGATGAACATAGGAGTTGGCTATGTGAGACTCAATATGCTTATGATATTTAATTTCTAAATCACCTAGTATCATTCAGTATTTCAAACTAACGTTTCCACTGCAGGGACAAGGATCTACACTCGACAAGTGAGAAGGAATATCATGTTTCGAGTTCTATACGTGTTTTCACCTTAGCTTTCACCATTTTGAGAATGTGGTGTACAACGTTCTCAAAACGGTGGAGGAAAACGGTGACACATGCATAAAATATTTGTCTATACGTAAAAGGTCTCAAAGCATTGACCCACGCATTGAACTTTAATTTAGCCTTAGCCATGAAGTGCGGATTTATACGACATTATATTTTTGAAACTTCCTGGATCCCGGAATTTATTGGTCCACGATTACTTATTTTCGCGGTTAAAATAAAGAGAAAAGAGTAGCTTCTCTTAGAAACATTAGCTACAATATAAACTCTACTTGTTTCTATTTATTGTTCTGTAATGAAAATGCAAATCAATGTTACACAAATTATCGTGAGTAATAATCGTGCAATTGTTGCTACCCAGGCTTAATCCGGTAGCAACTACTAACGGACTAGCTTGGGTAGCGTAATCCACACCCTTCAAGGGAGCGGGCCTCATGGCAACGTGCGAGGGTCACTGGTGAAGTTCCTTTGGAGAGCCCAGAGACCCTCGAATGCGCAGAGGTCGGCTTAGTTCGGGTAAAAGTCCCACATAACTCGGTTGTGTGCCCCCCAGGGCAATCTGTTGCAGATTCCCCAACGTCAAAAAAAAAGGGTAGCGTAATCCGGTCGAACCGTTTGGTGAATTGAACTTAATGTTCATTGAAGACGTGCCTGCCATGAGCATCATTCATTAAATATTTCTTGAAACAACTTGCTCTATAAGCTGTGTTGAGTCGTAAAACTATCTGGTTTTATAATGTTAACGGTCAGAAATCAGAAATCTAAGTAATTTTGCATTTTGTCTTCATTTTTCCTGTTGTTTGTCTTAGTTCATTATATACCGCTTTGAATCGACCTACTCTTTCTACATCTGACCGAGATATTCTATGATAAGTGTGACAATTTTTATGATACTGAGGTAACGGGAAGATTAGACGGCCCACTTCATGGTAAATGGTTACCGCCGCCCATATACAACAACAATACGGCTCGGTGCGAACGTCACTCTGTGATGGGGATTTTGTGCCTGTAATTTCACCCGCACCCACACCCTTCCACTGAAAGTATACTGCTTAGCGGCCCATTACTTGGTCAGGCCTTATTTTTGTCTGATCCCAATTGGTTTGGTTTTACCGGTTTGCCTTTTAATTTTGACGGGAACATTTTCGAAATTAGATCTTTATCAATTTTATTAATATTTATCATAATAATATACACTACATCGATAAATTTATTGTGTGAAGTACTTTTGAATTCATCGCCAGACGCGAAATTTATTGTACTCAATATTTCGTGGGGAAAACCTAGCTACATCCTCAGAATAGACCTTTATGTATAAATATTCTTGCTTGTATATTTTTTTTTAAAGTTCTTTTAAATTCATCTTCACTTGAGATTTTGGTTGAGTACTATAATGGTCGGTAACCACGGTAGCACAATATGTTCTTGTAGAAGAACATTGGGTGATAATCTGAACTGAGGAAACTTGTGCTTGGGCCTTAGGAGGATATTATGTGGTAGAGATAAAGAATACGCTCCGATTTAAATAAAACTCTGTGGTATGAGATTATTCCCTACGGCCTTTGTACCTCATTTGAATCACGATTTTATTTTACCTCAATTAATACCTGTCTGAGAACGCCGCTGGTTAAACAGATGACCGATTGTCTCATCTAATCGGTGTTAAAATACGCAAGGAAGTTTGTGAGGAATAATAATTGGCACATTAGGTAAATTCTCTCGCTTATTGTCAGATGGAAATACGGAAACAGCAGAAAATTGTACAAGGACTCGCAGCCTAGCTTGTGTAAACTTGACTCTGTCCCTAGGTGAATTCCCCCAGATTCCATAAAGGTGTCCCCTGGGTGGTACGGAGCAACTTAAAGTAGCAGTAGAACTTGGGCCAAGTACCGCGTACTCGTGTTAATGTATTCCAATGGAACGGTGTGGGTGCCGGTGAAGTCACAGGCGCTTGAGGCATAAAATCCCCATCTCAGTAATTAATTGCTAACATATTTATTTTGAAGCAACATTCAATTTCTAGGTGACGTGTATTTACGAGGTGTTTATGTATAACAGACTGTTCATTATTCATGTCCAATAATTCGTTCAACTTGTAACTTGTTTGTTTCTATGGCAATAGCTTCATAAATATTTATATGCATTATTTATGATATTCTGCATGGAGTAAGGCAGTAATAATAACACTAGCTAAAATTTACATAACTTCAAAAATGCTTTTTCTGCGCAGTAGCAGAAGGCAGAGCTACCAACTCGGCTGTGAGGTCAGACAAGAATTGGCAGAACTGATCGACCTTTGATCAACATAACAGAATATTGGACGGCAACATGGAAATTAAACCGCCATAAAAGCTAGATTGTTTAGGGATAATGGCTAGCTGATATTGAGATAAATGACTATTATAAATATGTCGGACTTCCTGGCTCGGTAGTACACTCAAATGCGGAAAATTCTAGCTAAGATTGTCTTATGCAAATTGATTGTTTACTTACACTATGATAATTCATGCTTAAACATAATCTAGGGTCTGTTTCTCCATGGCCATCTATGGTACCATTTTCTCCGTGATTTTTTTTCTTCTTTTGGCTTCGCACTGCTTGTGCATTGCCAGAGTCAAGTTTTTTCCTCCGTGTCCAATGATAAAATTTCATCAAGGCATTATACAATCTGGTTATACAGATAATAATGGTATCATAATTTTGTCTCTTGTCTGTCGGTATCAGATTTGCCAGACGTCAGATATTGGCGGGATATCCCGATTTTTAAATGTCCCGCGGGACGAGCTCGGTCCCGCCTTTCAGGAATTATTATACAATAGAAATAATTGTGTTTACGATCTTGTGTTTTCGTCCTATGTATAGTCTTCCACTACGGGCGGAAGATGGGACATTTATGACTTACTGCCTTACAGGGTAACCAGACAGTTATTTATATAGTTAGTATAGTAATATTTTTCCAAATAAAAACATTTTCTATGTTCATCATGATCATTAGAAACATTACTTAAAACTCAAATAAAAGGATAAGTAATGAAAATTACGTTTTTTTTTTATTATGTCCGGCTTTCTACGAAATAATTCCGATTTTTTACTCAAATGGTTTTAAAATCCCGCTTAGACCGAAACAATATCTGGCTGGGTGGTATATATATTGTGTATGTTAATAGGGCAATGTCAAATTTAAATGATCGGTTAGAACGATGAAAATAAGCGGTACAAAAAAAACTGATTAGAAATCGAATAATCTGAAATCAATTAGAAACTTTATTACGTCCATAACAAAATGTACTTCAGAGCTTGTACCGGTGTGTGTTAGATTTTTTTGTATTTGATTGACATCTCTGTAGTTGGTCAGTAACCTTATCTTCGAAGCCAGCGGTCCTGGGCTCGATGCTCGGCCGGGGCGTGACTTTGCGTGACGAGCGTGTTCTCGAGTTTTGGCTGTAGTGTAGAGTGTCTATACTATCCTAGTGTAGGTGGAATGAGTGAACTGTTTTTTTTTTTTCTATTAATTCCAGTGTCCGGTCAGCCTTAACATTCTTCAGTTTGCAACTACATGCTTGTCTCCGTCTCGTGATTTACAATAGAACAATAGTTTTCAACTGCCAAACAACAAGAGTAAGCGTTACTTATTGTTATTTGCACATCATGTCATTTGCATTATCCTTCTCGGCTGTTTATGTTTTCGGAATTTATTTAATTCATTGTTTTACGCGTATTAGACCGTGAAAAAAATAGTATTATACGGTCGAGTCGATTCTCGGAATAAAATGACTTGTTTTAGAAACACCTGTGTTGATTTTAAACCTGTTGAGTTGAAGGAAACCATTGAAACTCATGTCCTAGATCGTAATAAAATAAAATTAATTTTTGTTCGTGTGTAAAGTCAGATAAAATCATTATAAATCATATTATTTTGGGGGTACATGTTGCTCACGTCTCGTGCCTCGGAATCCCTGCGTGTTGCCCGGCTGGTGCAACCCAAAAGGAGCAACCCTAAGTAGCAGTAGAATTTTGGACAAGTTCGCCCGGAGAAGTACTTCCCCTACACCTGGTAATCCGCCAAGTAGGGGTGCACTCGCATTATAATTCCTGTGGAAGGAAAATTAGCAGACGCACAAAACGTTACATCTCTGTGAGAGTGACGGGCGCAATATGAGCAATTAATGGATGTTCATCTCCATATTTATTTTTCGTAAACAAACAAATATAAACACGTTTGTTGTATGTAGGTAACTACGTAATGATTTACCCACTTATCATATTTCCAACTCATTGGACTATACCTCCGTTGATTACAAATTTGTATGTACCTAAACCCACGCGTATCAAGTAAGTCTTCATTTCACATGAATGACGTGATTATTTTTTGCCATTTTTTGTTTCTGAGAAAAAACTAGAGGAGTAGCTGAATATGGAAGCGATATCTACCGAGGCACTGCGATGTTGGTGCTTCCTGGTAGCTCTTATATGTAGAGGGTCACGAATTTCACGGCGTGTTTTACTTGTCATTTTAAATTATTTAAGGCATTATCTCTCACTGCAGGGAAAAGGCCTTCTTTCCACGCTCACATTTTGTGGGCTTGCGGCGGCTTTAGATATTGCGAGGCTCCGGGTGACAGGTCTTTGTGAGGCCCTTGGCCTATGAGGAATTTATGTGAATGGGAAGTATACAGGGCTACTGGCAATCAGTCAGCATCCTCTTAAGGACAGTATAACATCAGTTTCAGTATATCATAAAATTGGGATGCTCCGCGAGAGTGCAAGGCCCCCCCCTGCTTGCCACCCCCTAAAGCCGCTACTGCATGTTCTAGCAACTGGAAAATGTAAGATAATAGGCACTTCTATTGTTGTACAATTGTATACACAAAGGCAAGTCGACGACGTCGAAATCTCTTCTATTGCGACTTCTATTTTTTATGGCAGTTGGAAGTAAAATTAAAAAAAACAATTGAACAAGATTTCTGACTGGACCTAGTGACATAGTAACTAACAAATAAGCAATACTTCTAAAAATAACTATCAGATATACTTCTGACTCTTGAGAGGATTATCCAAAAATTTGCTGTTAAAACCTTGTGACAATTTTACAACAACGAAAAAATCACTCATATCGTTTGAGCAGTTCTCAAGTGATCCAGATTACGCATAATTATAATAATAATTTATTAAGTAATTTAATAAGTACTTATAGTACTTTTTTGTTCTTACAAACATTTATGTGCGTCTTAAAAATGCCCGTTTCCTGGATGGGAATCGAACCCACGACCCACAGTGCAGAAGGCAGAGCACTACCAACTGAGCTGTAAGGCCATTCAATATACGGCACAGTTATCATTATCACTAGAAAAATATAATTATAATAACTAAAAAGATTCTCTTCGTTTCTCATCTGACAACGGGTACGTAGGCAGTTGTTTTTTCGAAGACAGACTTAATGATTGACGAAGTTTTTTACTATGGCGCGGTTGAATTATACATCAATGATGGCAATGATTTTTTTTATTTTTCAGCGTTACGAACACTATGATATCATACCACGTCATTATATGCAAATTTGTTGTTGTTTATATATTAAATAATTGAGCACAAACTTTATTGATTGAGTATTTATTACCGTTATAAATGCTAAATTGGTACTATTTTTAGTCTTCTGTAGTGTCTCGGCGCTGTAATAATAACAAAGGGAATTCATCCCCTCGGGCCGGTGAGGGTCGGAACAAACAACAGCTAGAACATGAAAAACAGGTGTAATTTGACATACATATTTGTGTCCATGTTATGTACCTGCAGAGCCACGTTATAATAATAATAAAATTCTTCATTATTAAATTATTTACATCCATAGTTTATAAGTTATTATGTATCTACTTAATTAGTATATTATTAGTCTTAATACACTGAAACCCGATGACGGAACACACTTTTTTTAATGGGTTATATGTTGTTGGCCGCAGATGGCCTTGACGATTTTACCCGGGCTTTTGTTGAGAGTAGATGGCTATCAACAGGAATCACTCTCCTCACAAGGCTCTTACAAATAGAGTATTAGCTCTCCGCTACAATACTCACGATGGTGTTATCTTTCTTTTATTTATGGCCTCCGTGTTTTAACCATTGCTTGCCAAAATTGAGTCCCTAGAATTATTTGAGCCGATGTCAGCTGGAGAAACTCATACAAAAATTAACCGCGTGAAAAGATGTAGGGTTATATGCGCACGTATATGATTACTTTTGCGTGTACTTTGCGTTCGACGCGTTAAAAATAATACTTGAGATCTTTTATTATATAGGGATTATATAAGTTTCAGTATTTGAAGCAATTAATATGTTTCTATTTCAATGCCTAGAGTACCAGATCTCCCAGTGTATCGTATCCCAGTAAATTAATTGAAAGCAAAGCAACTACTATTCGACGATGACTCACGGCTGACTGAACGAATTGCAGCTCGCGTACTGCAATTTTGTGCGTGTATTTACAGTACTAAATTGCGTATCTTTAGTATAAGTCTATGTTGCTCGCGCCGTAAAGTATGGCAATATTTGCTAGCGGTTAAAACAGTAATTGTTGACATCTTTTATATCCATTTACATAATTAGTCATAGTTCGTCAACATCCAAGATGTGGGTAATATTTCCTTCCAGTTCAAAACGATGCTTCCAAAACAAAAGAAACTTTTACGACTACATAATTTTGCATATTAAGCTCAAGGCTCTTGGGGTTATAAAAAAGTCTCTTGTGTTATGACTATATCAAAATACTACAGAAAAACGATGTTGTACATTAGATAATGATTAAAATTTAAAACATATCGCTCTTTAACTTGATGTAGATCTAACTGACTCAGATCTATAAAACGATCTTTATCTCTTTCGCTTTAGTGTTCCTAATTTTATAATCACAAGCCCCGTTTTAATTTACTAGTCAAGAAATTGAGAGAGAGCTTATCAAAAAAAAATATAAGTACATTTATCTTTCATACAACCTTTTCCTGACAATTAGGTTCATCAACAAAAATTATCACCCTTCTGGCAGAGTCAGGTAAAAAGCAGCCAAGTCGAGTCATTCTCAAGTTTGATCTTTCATACAACGGTAATAGATTTTTATTTACATGGATGATGTATAATTGTTGTACAAGAGTTTTTAATTTTAGTCAAAGTAGATTGCTCAGTTCTAAAATGAATAATTGTTTACGCCTGTAATGATAACCCTCCGTCCTTGAAATAAATTCAATGTTAATGTGATTGGATTAATCATATTGGAGTACAAATAAGATTTCGCCGTTTTATTGTAGATGGCGCGGCACGGAGTTTCGGTTAGCTTTCGCAGATGATAACCGGCTTAAAAAATAGTTTGGACATTCAAGAACAACATAACCTATTAATATCATTGATTTTATATTGGTAAAATATAATTTTTATAAGTTGAAAATGTCAAAATTGGGCCAAGTAAGCGTCATTTGCGGGAAATATTAGTTTACTTCTTTAATTTAAAGAAATCTGCTGCTGAGGCGCATCGATTGCTCGTAGAAGCATATGGTGAGGTTGCTTTGAGTGAGAGAACGTGTCGAGAGTGGTTTCAAAAGTTTAAAAATGGTGATTTCGACGTAGAAGACAAAGATCGCAGTGGAAGGCCAAAAATTTACGAGGATGCAGAATTGGAGGAATTATTGGAGGAAGATTCATCTCAAACACAAAAAGAACTTGCTCTAACATTAGAAGTCACTCAGCAAGCAGTCTCACATCGTTTAAAATCATTAGGAATGATTCATAAACAAGGAAATTGGGTTCCGTACGAATTAAAGCCGAGAGATATTGAACGCCGATTATGCTTAAGTGAAATGCTGCTAGCTAGACATAAAAAAAGGGTTTTTTACATCGTATCATAACTGGTGATGAGAAGTGGATACATTATGACAATCCAAAAAGAAGAAAATCATGGGGATTACCTGGCCACGCGTCAACATCAACAGCAAAACCGAATATTCACGGAAAAAAACTTATGCTGTGTATTTGGTGGGATCAGCTAGGTGTAGTGTATTATGAGTTGCTTAATCCGAGCGAAACAATTACTGGAGCCCTCTATCGAACACAATTGATGAGATTGAGCCGAGCTCTGAAGGAAAAACGCCCTCAATACTATTCTAGACACGAAAAATTATTCTTCTGCATGACAATGCTCGTCCACATGTTGCGGCTCCCGTGAAAAAGTACTTGGAAACACTTGATTGGGAAGTGTTACCCCACCCGCCGTATTCACCAGACATTGCACCGTCCGATTATCACCTGTTCCGGTCCGTAGCACATGCTCTGACGGCGCAGCGGTTCACATCTTATGAGGATACCAAAAATTGGGTTGATTCGTGGATAATCTCAAAAGACAAGGAGTTCTTCAGACGTGGGATTCGAATGCTGCCTGAGAGATGGGAAAAAGTGGTTGCAAGTGATGGGCAATATTTTGAATAAATTTATATTACCGTTCTTCTACAATAAATATTTAATTTGTGTTAAAAAACAGCGGAAACTTATTTGTACTCCTAATAAATTTATGAATGTGTCAAGTAAATAAATAAATCTTTTTACTTTAAACAAGCAATTTGTGTAATACATACATTTATTTGAACGGTTGAAATTTTGTGTTTAGATAGGGTTTTGCTGTTTAAGTTTTAACTGTATTATTGTATATACTGAACCAAGCGAAGTTCTATCGCCCAGGTTGGAAGAAATGATTGAAAGAATCATCGTTTGAAAGAAGTGTTTGAGACATGAATAAAGACATAAATAGGAAGAGTTATTCAGTCTTAAAATGCACGCCCCTCCAATGTCTTTACCCCTACATGCAAAATAGTGTATAGACGAAATACACGCAACCTCGTAAATATCATTAGTTCTTCAGTCGGGATTTCCCGATTACGCGCGGGCGACTCCCAGATCAGAGTAACATCATTTTTTTTATGATATGACGTTGGCCTCTGATGGCCTTGACAACTATACCCGGGCTTTTGATGAGAGCACACTGCCCTCGACCAACTAAAAAACTAAATTTTAATAATAGAGCAAACCATGGTCACCAATTAGGTACGAACCTCAGCTTGGGTCGGCACAATTATGGAGTGTTTACTTTGACCTAATTTGATGGCAGCTCTGGATAATTGGAGGTGATTTCGTCCTCGGGATCATCGAGAATGTGTCCCGGTCTACAGAGAGACGATTTGTCCAGAGGCTCTAACGAGTGGCCGGGAACCGTGGAGACTAGGGAATTCGGGTGAGACTTGATCGATTTATAATACCGCCTGGAGTTTTATAAATCTTGCAATACACGCACAATTAAAACAAAGCGTTGTAATTAATATTTCTTTTAACACATTTAAATAATCGTTTTGTGGACGGACGTGCATTTTTAGACTGAAAGATATACTACATATTGTTTCTTATGATCATGTTATTTTACCTACAAGCATTCAATTATTAGGCTTTATGTACCATACGAAGCATGATAATTATTATGAATTATTCTAGGTATGCAACTAGTTATCAATATACATTAATTATGTTCAGGTACATGCAATTAAACAATGTACTTCCCACAGATCTCAAATCTCGATAACTATGTGGCCGTAAATTAATCCTCTGTGAATCCTGTGTTTTGAGAAGCGGTGGTTGGCTGCGTTCCGATATTGCTATTTAGATTTCACGGTAAGAAATGAGAATAAAATTTTCCCAATCATTCACCAAGAGTACCTAAACAATTGATATTTCAATATCGAATATACCGACTTCAATAATATCATTCACTAATATTAATAATTCAAGAATATTATTGAAAAATGTTATGTTGTAACATTTTTCAATGATTTGATTTTCATACAAATATTATAAATAAAATTGAAGTGTCTTTTTGTAATGACAGCTTTTTACTAGATAAATACAATTAAAAATACATACGGTACTAATAAAGAAACTAATGAAAAATATTTTTTTTAATTTTTGTCTCCCTTTCTCTCCGTTTGTCTGTCTGTTTTTGATCCGATACGGCTGGGCCTATTTTGACGAGACTAACTGGCAGATAGCGGATGTAATAGGTAGTAACTTAGGATACCTTTATTTTAGAAAAAGACCAAAAAAGTAAGATATTACGCGGCTTAGTTTGCGTGGAACACCTACATATTTTCAAATAAAAAAAAGTCATCAAAGTTGGTCACAATTCACCAAGATGCGATATCTTGGTCAAAGGAGGTCCGATCTGGACAAACATACAAACAAAAGGACGGTCAAGTTGAGAAGATCCTCCTTTTTTAAGTCAGTTAATATATCCCGCGCGTACGCGAGAACATGCGGGCTATTACCAACCGACGGTATATTGCCTTATATGACGTATGAGCTTAAAGCACCAAAAAATAAGGTCGACTGATGATATCATACTGTTTTTTTTTAAAGAAAATTTAAGTACAGCATTGTTTATGGGTGAATGACAATTGCCTACCCATATTACCTGCATCTCTGGACACAAATTGTTTGTAAAGGCAAAAGTTTGTATGATGTATGTCTATGTGCCTGTGTGTATGTTTGTTACTCTTCACCCTCAAACGGATTTGGATGAAATTTGGTACCAGGATAGCTTATATCCTGGATTAACATAGGTTACTTTTATCCCGGAAACACCGCGGGGCGCAGCTAGTAATATTTCGTAAAAATTTCAGATCCTGACATCCTGACAGCCCTTTAAAGATAGGACAATGACAGACCTGAACTTGGTAATAGGGTTGCTTTAACCTTTGGGTATGGATTAAGAACGGCGTTATAGTACAGAATCTAAAATATACTGCAACATAAAGAATGCTTGTAGATACAGTTGTAATCGATATATATATATAATTATTTATATGTAGGTATCCAATAAGAATGTTAATTAAGCGTTTACTAGCAAACCGCCCCGGCTTCACAAGAGTAGCAGGGCAAAAAGTTCTTAAATTTTGTTTTTCGGATGTGGTTTCATATCAGCCTCATGCGCTGAGTTAATATGTAACTAATTTTCATCTTACTGAGTGTATTATTAATAAATTTTATTACCACGACCAGTGAGCCGTTTGAGCGTGGACGAGTAACAAATATACATACAAACTTTGACCTTTTTAATATAAGTGTGATAATAATTACCCTGTCAACAGTGACAGGGTAATAAACATATATACACAAAACATATAAATTAAACGATTTACACAGGTAAATCATTTAATTTATATGTTTAAAAGCAATATTCAATGGTTCAATGTCCAATAATATTTTTTGTTGTTGTTTCATACAGTTTAATTATTTATTTAGAGGAATAATTCCGTATTACATTATTCCCATACAACTCTATTGGTTTGTCCGGCGAACGCCAGTAAAGATACCAGTCGGCGTGATTTATTTGCGACATTTTCATCATCGCCATATTTAAGCCTATATACACAAAACCATAATGAAAATCTACATATACTTTGCTCATGAACACTTCATTGATGACCGTATTGGTGACCGTTTGGTAATTTTTGAGTATATCGCGTTCATACATACAGACGCGGTGGGGTGCTCCATTTTATAATATGTAGTGATTTATTTATAACTATTTCATAATTATACACTGCTTATGTGTTAGCTTACTAATGCCACGTGTCGCGTTTCTGTTTGCTATAATATGAAAGAGTATTTTATTAATACACTATTATTACGTTTTTGCTATTTGCAACATTATAAGTGTTTTGTAACGAAATAAATTTATCGTTACGTAACGACACATTTCCTGTTCAGGGTGCTTATTCTATTCTCTTGACATGTTTTATTATTAAAATATATGTAATATATTATTAAAATATTTTCATTCTAAATACGATTGATTTTCGTAATATGAAGATAATATTAAAATACGAGAAAACATTTTGCGATTTTTCGTTTTGTCATATTTTCATGAAACGATCTGACTTGGTGAAAGTTCAATACGGTTGAGTTTTTTTCATACGTTATATGTTTCCAACCGATTTGGATAATTCTTTTTTCATATGAAGGAATATACTTTCAGATTGATCCCATAGATTGATCCCATGATTCAAAATGAATCGGTTCAAAAGATTGCATTTTTTATTAAAAATAACTATAAAATAGGTCATCCAAGCAAGTGAAATTGCGTATTTTGCTTTCCTATAACTATTTTCTTCTCCCATTGGAGACCAATTTGGGTGTTTCTTTTATAAAATAGTAGGGGCAAGAAAAAACAGATGAAGGTATTGAAGTAGAGTTTTTCGTTTTTTTTAATCTGTTGTTAATAATGTGTAAGACATCTGGCAAAGAATAAGGCCATTTTCGACCAACAGAGATAATTGAACATTTTTTAATCCAAACTGATCCTAACGTTATTATAAATGCGAATGTGAGTTTGTTTGTTCGTTACGCTTACACATCTTAACTACTCAACCGATATCCATGAAGTTTTGCCTACAAGTTTTTCTTTTATACCCTTCATCCTGAAGCTATTTATAGTTTAATCAGCGCGAGGATAGCCACGGCCAAGAGCTAGTAATATTATTAATGCGAAAGTAACTGTCGGTTACGTTTACGCCTAAGCCGCTGAACCAATTTTGATGTCTTTTGTTATAGAGATTAATGTGATCTTAGTAATGGACAAATGCTAATTTTTTCGCGAAAATTATACTTCAAGTAGGGGGTCAAATTTTGTATGAAAAGTTTTACCTACAAAAAAATAGACTACATTAAAGAAAAACAAAGGCTACATATTGTCTGAATTCCACGCGGGCGAACCCTCGTGCATAGCTGGTTATTGTACCTATGTTGCTTAATGTTAAATTTTTTATCGACTTCGCTTCGACTGGATATTATAAGACTAAAGTTCTACTAGTATGGACCAAAAATTAGCGCTAAAAGTATTGAAGTCGGTATTTTAGATGTGACAAAAGTGACGGGATGATCTGAAGGCCCACCTGTTAAGCGGTTACCTCCGCCCGTAACAGCAATACGTCTCAGGTCCTCCCCCACCGAAGTACAAGAGGACCCAAGTCTCATGCGCATGTGATTTCTCATGCGCACCTACTAATGATACAAATTGTTGCTTTGCTTACGACGTCGTAAGTTTAGGCGCAATATTTTCACATATCATTGCGAAGTATGTGATGATAAAGTACTGTTTCAGTAACAAGCGTTTATCGCTATAGGCTATAAGACACCAATGTGTTTAAGTGTCTAGTGTTTAGTCATACTCATAACTTTTGCAATGGTTTCATCAATAGATAAGTGTTTGATACAGCGTCATCATATCATATCAGCCGATTTTCAGCAGTTTGTGTCATCATATCAGCCGACAGACGTCCACTATTGGGCTTAGGCCTCCCCCATAGCTTTCCAAATCAAGCTGTTCTGAGCCACCTCCATCCACCGTCTCCCCGCGACCTTAATGATGTCATCGATCCATCGGGTGGGGGGGTCGTCGCGTTTGTGTGCTTAGCATAAAACTCTTTTAATAATAGGCTTATTCTTATAATAGGCATACTTAATGAATACTTATTGTACATATTTCATTATTGGACAATATAATATAAATAAAATAAAAATATAATCTCCTAATACTTTTGCATTATTTTCTGTTTATTTATGTATATACCGGCTTTGCTCGCTATTTGAAATCGTTTCGCGTATTTTGAATGTGTTTTTCACTAAATTTTTATGATTACACATGTCTGTGTGATTTTTTATTACTCTTAATAAGTGACTAATTTCCAATTCGGTATACAACGGGCGACTTGCATGCCATTTTTTTCCAGTTGTTTTGGTTTAACTACCAACCTTCTGATTGTAACAAAATTTCTATGGGACCAATCAAAAAGCAAATCGTTTCAAATTTTTTTTTTAATTTGTTGATAATTAACGGAAAACTAAGATAACAAACATAAAAAAGCGGAATTTATAAGTCGGAACTTGATACTCTAGAAGTCTGTTGAAAATTGTTTTAAAAGTCTAAGTTCTTTTAGTCTTTTGAATGTCACGAGTTATCGAGTTGAGACTTGCTTTTTGACTTTGACTATGCCTTTTTCTGTTTGTTGCTACGAAGACAGACATGTCGTGTAATGTTTGTGCAAAAAATAGTAGGGGTAGGGTTTAGTTAGTAGGGAGGACATTGTACAAACCACGCCTGTGCGAAACTTCACCCTTACCCAGAATAAAAATAAAAACTTTGAATTTCGACATTTTTTTTTTCATATTATTGTTTTTTTTTTATTAAAAATAGAATAATGAATTTTTATTTCTTATTGCGCAAACTACACTATTTGATGTTATGAAGAAAGCCCAAGAAAAAATATGAAAATTTTCAGGACAAAATAATTTAATTAAAAAAAGGTTAAAATTTTTTGCGAATATTTAAAATTAGTTAAGTGTCAACGTTTTCCAGAACAGGATGGTTTTGAAAGAGTCAGTTCATACCAAAGGGGATATCAGAAACTTTATTCATTTTTAAAATAATAATATATTGGAAATTATTTTGGTTTAATACTGATGATATTTTATTTTAACACAACTTATTTTTTTTATCTTCCTGACTGAAAGAGTGACTTAGACCATAGACTTTGCCTAAGTCACACATTTCTAGTCTTTATATGGCTTTTCATATCAGTTAGGATTGTATCAGGATCCAAAGAATTTATTTTGAAAATTTTAACGGCATATGTATCTCATACCACTGTCGCCTAGCCCTTTCCAATTCAATTGGTTTCGGCGCAGTACGTCTTTTCCTCCCACTCCATATTAGCTCTACCGCATCTTTCACTCCATTTTCTTTCATTATCATTTTATTCCACACAATACCATGTAAAATGAACTATCGATTCTCATCTATAAACATAACAATTTTGATTGATTGCTCATTGAATCAAATATCTCAATAACGTTTGATATAAGTAGGTATATACACTACGTACGTATGCATAGTTAAATAAAGGTTTAAATCAAGTAAAGGCTTACCATTCACTGCATTTGAAGCTACCATTGCTTAGAATGCATCGCGACCTGAATTCCTTGACCTTCCAGAATGCGCAACAACGTTCACACCACACTTCCGCGAAACATCGATTGAAAAATAATCACTATCGACCGATCGGTAAACGTAGGTACATAACCGTGATATCCGGATGCGTTTTGTAAACACTGTTCGTTTTTCAAAACTCGAGTTCTGTTGGCGCGAATCGGATTCGTTATCGTCACAACTTTTTAATATTAATTTTTAATCGAATACGCGTGTAGCATGCGTGCAACCTCGACCGTGCATCGCTCGCAATAAAGTTAAGCGGTAAAGCGGTTCACGATGTGATGTGGAAGAAAAAGCAGTCGGAATCCTCTTCGACTTGTGACACGCGACGCGATATTGACGCGACATCGCGGTCCATTTAAAAATACAATAGCACATTTTGTAGTCTGTCACATGCATTGTTTTATCACAATACGGCGCTGCCAGGTGTAACGTTGCCAATCAATGGCCCGAGGAGTCGAAATTTCAGATGATATTTACCAGATACTTGATACTTAAGGTGCTATCATCATTGAAATCACTGCTTGTGATGGTACAGCGTGGCACAGCTTGTAATGATTTATAATAATTTTGTGTTGTTGATTTATCTAAAACACAATAGATAGGGTACGAAATTGTTTTCTTAGAAAGTTGGCAACAGCTCAAAATTATGATCTACGTCAGTTTTGTGCTGAATCCCGGTAGATATTGTAATACACTATGTATAATAAGTAAATAAAGTAATTTCAAAAAATAAAATACGCAAGGAATGTTAACGTAATCGAGTTTTCGCTGAAACCAAACTAGACATTGAACTTAACAGTGAATGATGTTGACATCAGCTAAGCTTTATCAGCTCGTTAAAATTAGTAAGTACCGGTAGCCGCTTAAGGTGTTTGTAAAAAAAGCCCACACTGATGTATTCTGAAGAATGTATTTATGCCCACGTTTAAAACCCCTACTAAACTACCCGATACTGAGTCGCGCCCACGGTAAACAAGACTGTCTTGAAGTTATCAAAGAAGGTACAAAAAGAAATCGACCGCTTTGTCTTGCGCTCTTATTTTAACCGCGAATTTCAGAGGTTATCAATTCAACTGCATTTTTTTTTAAATGTTTGTTACCTCAGATTTCCGTTATTTATCAATCTATTTAGAAAGTTCGTTTTTCCCCCCAAAGGCGAGAAAAAAAGAATTGAAGTCAGGTTATTTTTCCATTTTTAAATCAGTCACTTGTGTTTGAAAAGATCTTATCTCTGTACGTAATAACGTATTTACTTGGCTTTTGAAAATGGAATCATTTTTGACTTGAAAAAACAGGTGAGAATCTCAGTTCTGCTGTTTCTTTTTTTTTGTACGTTTGTTTCGCCAATTGTAGACTAATAAGAATGATTCTTCTTTTTTTTTTTTTTTAATTAATAGGCTGTATGTTTGAGTTGGTCCCGAAGAAATTTCATGTAAACTACTCCCCTTAAAGCCCTCAAATAGCGGCTGAAAGTAATGAAATCGGTTTATTCCAATTTAAAATCATGTACGTTACCTACTGTCATATTTTTACTATTTTTATTACTTTAACCTTAAACAATATCGTGTAGTGTAATAGAAGTTTAAGATATGATACAGCTTTGTCTAGTTTACGTGTTAATTAGTTTACAGTAATGTATAAATAGCAACTAAGTAATATTTACCTCAGCACGTCCTTAAATATATAAATTCTTTGTAGCGCATATTGTGAATAACCATGTACATTTTATTGATTATATATTACTAGCGACCCGCCGCGACTTCGCACGGTTAGTAGAGCATCAGTGTCGTATCAGAAACTACCCTTGCGAAGCCGGGGTGACTTGCTAGTGTATTATACATATAAACCTTCCTCTTCAATCACTCTATCTATTAAAAAAAACCGCATCGAAATCCGTTGCGTAGTTTTAAAGATTTACACATACATAGGGACAGAGAAAGCGACTTTGTTTTATACTATGTAGTGTTGCGCCCTTTCAACTAAAAGTCAAGCTATTCAAGTTTGGGAGACTTATACAATAATATAAATAATATAATAAGAATATTATTTTTATTATCATCGCCACCTAGCCTCAAACTAAGCATAGCTTGTACACTGGGAACTAGATTAATGAATAATTAACAGCAATTATTATTTACCAGATTAGGAATATTAGCGCGTAGAGCTTTTGCGCTAATACGAAGATGAGGCTCTGTTTTACAGTGTTCTTAAAAATACTACACCATTATTATTATACTTAATTTTCATGTTCAAGAAAATAGCTAATATTATTTATGAAGTGCAACTTTAGCAATATAGATAGGAACATATTGTTAAAAAATGCAAAATTGCATTAAATAAATAAGATTATCTATTTTAGGGGCATGTTTTACGTAGTCTAGTATCGTTTTTGTTACATCTGAGTGAGGTAAAGACATACGTGTTGTATAACCAGTGGAATTGTCATTCATTATTGAATAAACAATGTATGGGCGCTTCGTTTTGGACACATTCCATCCACAAACTTCTATTACCTATGCAGAGAAATTGGTCTCTCTCACTCCATGCAAAAACACGCGTCGTGCGAGGACTGGTTTCACGTTTGAAGAAAATCCAGTTAAACTTGTCCAAAAAATGATTAGCGCCAAACTAACAGATCCTGGTTTTGCGCGTTGGGCATCCTACGGGAATATTTATTTAATCCGGAAAAAAACGGAATGTATTTTTTGAATGACCAATAGATGGCATACAGACGGTCTTTATATACCTACTTAATTTTTTCTTCGAATTTTTGTTAAACTTTGGATGGCCCATATCTAGACACTTTTTGGTCTATATTTGACAATGATACCTACGTAGGTTATATACTTTGGACCGGGAAATTCGAGGCCATATAGTCTTTTGCTCCAAAAAAATTACCAGAACATTCTGGGAATTGACACCAACGCTACTGTGCGAGCAACAAACTCTCTTTTTCATTCAAAAAATATCAAGTTCCACCTAACTTTTGATTTTGGGACGGACCATCGTTCTGTCTGGAGCCTTTGTATGGAGAGAGAAACTCTAGAGACCCAAAAGGAATTAGCTTTTAATCGGCTTCAAAATAGGGAGTCGTTTGTGAACCGATTAAGATGATTATTTTTAATTGATTGTACTTCCGACCTTGGCGAGGGCTAGGAGTTTCTGTAAGATCACAGAAATTACATGGAATAAATTAACCCCTAAGAGTGAAAAATAAGGATAGCATTGAAATCGGTATATTCGATTTTTAAATCAGTCTCTGGGTTTAGGAGGCGTTATTTTAAAAAAACGCCTCTTTATACCTAGACGTAAAAACGATCTACTGGCTCTTGAGATATAACTATAAAGTATTTTTTAAATAGACAACTTGCAAATACATTTCTCATTACTAAAATAAAATTACTTACTATAAAGTAAGTACCTACCTAATCTTCAAATTCAAATAATAATGATGATGATGTTTAAAGTAGAAACTCATTTTTTTTTGCTCATCTCATCTCGTTAGTGCCGTCAAGGTAAATGATTTTGAATTTTGCCGTCCATACAAAGTCCAACTTAGTACAAACGTACAAAGTACAAAGTAATTAGGTATTGTTTTCATTGAAATAGAAAAATAAATACTTAGATTAGATACGTAATATATATTGACCTTTACCTATGAAATAGGTATCCACACTATCTAATGGGGATTGAGTCAGAAGGTCATTTTTCCGAACCAAACGAAAATAACCTTGTTGTAATCACCACCAGTGGTGAAAGTTTTGGTTTTAATCGACGGGACAAAGCCAAACGAAAAAAAATACGTACCAAAATTAAAGTAGAAAAATTATATTCTTTTACAATTTTGTTCCCTATATTAGGCTATCATGAGTAATTATTTAATTTTTCCCGCGCAAATAACCAAACGACAAAAAGTAACAAAGTGTAGCTGACATTTAAAGTGGCTATTTGCGTAAAATAGACTGATCGACTTTATGAAACAACTTGTAAAGTGAAATTTTAATGATTGAATGTTGCAAACAATTATAGGTGTTTCACCTTAAGATGCAGTCAATGTACTTAAACAAAAATGTTTGTGCACATTATCTTGGCGCTGAAGGATATTTGTTTATTACTTAGCAGACATAGCGTGTGTGTGTGTGTTTGTGTTTGTGTGTGTGTGTGTGTGTAAATCCTGGATTAACACATATGGTACAAAATTGCATCAAATAATTTGTAACTAAGTATTAACTAGGTACATTGTTTTGATTTTGAAAAACAAATGGCTTTTTTTCCTATTGCCTCACTTTTTGTACGTTCACGGATATAATTTAATATTATTAAAATCTACTTATTAAAACCTGCTTCTGTGCAAGAATAAAAAAAAAACATAATAATTCTTTACTACACATGAAAGAATTTCGCCGAACAGTTTTTCGCAAGCCTGATCAAAAAACGCCTACGCAATTCATACGTATTACAATACAATTTGTTTGATTTATCTTCCTATTTCTTACTTAGTTTTATAAACTAATCTGACAAAAAACCTGAGCATCATTGATGAAACGATAAGACGAGACGTGGGAACTCAATGGGTATTTTAGATGAGATCATCTTGATTGTGACGGATAATCTTTTATTCGCTCACTTATAATCGAGAATCGGCAGCTGAGTGCATTATCTCATTTTCTCGATAAACTAAGAGGACCTTCCTCTTTAGGTTTGCTGAATTTGCTTTACTTTAGACGCCGGTTCAAATCCACACCAACCACATACATTTTTCAACCAATGAGTTGAAAAATGTATGTGCGCAATACCACGTCCTCGAAACGGTGAAGGAAAAACAGATATGTGATATCTAACAATCCGGATTGGGCTCCCGTGTTAGATCTAAGCCCATTCGCTCTCATTTAACGAGAAGTGGCCAGTGTCCCTGCATTGGCAACATTAGAGACTGGTACCTGACACAGGGAATTCTGGTGCAGAGGAATAAGTACGTAGAAGTTTTTATTTACACAAATAAATAAATATGAATTATGAAAATGGCAAATATAACCAAAATTGAGAACAATTTATCAAATTTTATTTTGTCCGGCTGTTTGTTTCGTCTTATCTCCAAATAATCTGGCTAATGTTATAAGGAGTAAATTAAACTAATGTTATTTTATAAAAAAAAAAATCGTTAGTGATCCGCGCTATAAAATTTGTAGGTTCCACGAGGCCAAAGTTGCGGGGAACAGCTAGTTATTAATAATTTAATTCAATAAGTGAACAAACAAGATTTAATATTAAAAACCGCATTAAAATCGGACCATCCCGTTGCAGCTATGAGGCTAGAATGAGCAATTGACTGCTAGAAGGATTTTACAAAATAAAAGAGAATAATTATATGTCCTGTATAATATTATAATATATACGCCAGGACAGACGATTTCAAAAAATGATGTAGGTATTAAATGTTATAAACACCACTAACAACGCATGTATTTCATACCTGTTTTAATATTAATAATTTGAGTGGGAAAAATACTAATAAAGAGGTACCACGGGTAAGAGGCTTGATTATGTCTTATTTTATTCTTAAAAATATTGAGTTAGACTACCAGAAGTTTTATTTTTTAGAAATAAAGAAAAATATTTTATCTGTGACACTAGGCTAACAGTTTGATATAGCACAATAATAATAATAAATATAAAAAAGATGACAAAAGCTAAACAAGACAAAAATAAAAGCTATGTCACAAAAAGGACTCTGACTCAGCATAATGTTGATTGACTAGCAATTTATTTATTTTTTATTTATTACAAAAAGGATTCTGACTCAGCATAATGTTGATTGACTAGCAATTTATTTATTTATTATTTATTACAAAAAGGATTCTGACTCAGCATAATGTTGATTGACTAGCAATCAGCGCTGGTCTTCCGTCAGAGCCGTTTTAATGATGGATACAAAACGAGGACTAAATACTATCTACGACCTTAAATAACACAATAAACACAAAAAAATAATATACACAAAAAAATAATATACATAAAAAAATATATATAAAAGTGTACAGTACCTACCCAAGGAAATCAGTAAGATTAGATTAAGACGGCTCCGTGGCTTAGTTGGTAGTAGACCTGCCTTCGAAGCGCGGGTCCCGGGTTCGATCCCGGCCGTGGCACACTTTGTGTGGTGAGCATAAAGTTTGTTCTCGGGTCTTGGGTTTTGTCTTGTGTTTCTGTGAATATCCATGCCATCTGCGACAGGGAATCCTAGTGCAGAGGTATGAGTGTGTTAACATTGTTTGTTTATTTTTAATTAGATTACAATAAATACTATAATAATATTATTAAATGTATAATTATAACTTTTTACAGAATTAAATTTTAACAGAATTTTGTACCACCCACTTGCTACCTATATGATGCTTGTGTCGTTTCCTTGACTTTCATGCTCTTTTAACTCTCAAATAAGTAATTTTTTAGTTTATTTTTAAATATATTTATGTTTAGCAGATACTACTACTACTGGTTACTAAGGAATTCCCGCGAATTAAGCATTTATTTTTGCGCGGAATTCTAATTTATATTTATAAAATAAAAGTAAAGTACCGTTAAAATCAGTCTCGGTTTCGGAGATAAGCCGGAACGAACAGACAGAAATTAAAATAGTTTTTTTTTGTCTTAACTACCTTTTACAGGTACTTTCAAAAGCATTTTGTGAAAGCTGTTATTTTGACATTACAAACAGACACTTCAATTTTATTTATTTTTATAGATGTATGTAGATATAGATTATTTAAAGTGTCGATGAGCTGACTGGTTACGTGGTTACTGACACCCATAAACAACAGCAAAACCGAAAGCAAGTATGAGAAGACCCAAATCTCATCGTGTTGCGTCCGACCCTCTTAGACTGAGATATAACAACTCATACTCCTGTAATTTCACCGGTACCCACACCCTTTTATACGGACACATCATGTGCGAGCATAACTAAACAGTGAGTATTCAATGATACAACGAAGAGTGGACTTCCGTTCCTCTAAAAAGGATGCGCTTCCGGGAGGCCGCAGTTTTATAGTGCAGTGACCTAGTCTGGGCCCGATCTAGGTACTCAGCTTATCAGTTAAGCTTATTTGAATAGCTTAGTAACGCAATTCACTGAATGAAGTTCTGAAAGTTGCGAACCGAAATCACGTGACATAAACTTTACTGTATTGAAACCGGTGTAGTAAAGGGGGGTGTAGTTTTCAGTTTATACCTATTATAAATTTAGTAATTTTTTCTTCAGTATTATAGTATAATTTCAGTGACAAATCGGGCTCATTTCTTTCGTAAATAAATTAAATTTTGAGCAAAAAAAAACACAAGAAAATGTGAAATAAAATACAAAAAAAAAAATAATTCAATGTGTATCTATAAATGTAATATTTTTGTTTATTGTCACAGGACTATGGACACTGAATGCATCAGCAGTTTCTTTCACATAAATGAGACAACGGAGAAAAGCCGTATACGAATCTCAACATCACAAAACATAGATTCATCGCAAGACTCGATCCAGTCAACAGAAGAGGACATGCTCAGTCTTTCCCAACTAACAATCGAAGAACAGGAGCCGTTGGAAATACCTCCATTTTTTAACATAACCCCTAGAGATATGCCAAAATCTCCACACTGGGTGGTTGAAGAGGAGTTCACCGCAAACCCCTGGGCAATGTTGATAGCAACGATCTTTCTGACGAAAACTTCAGGCAAAATCGCAAGGCGCTTCATGAAAGTCTTTTTTGAAAAATACCCTACCCCTTATCATGTATTGAGGGACAATCCAAAATTTTTAGAACACTTTTTTGAAACATTGGGCTTGAGAAAACGAGGGCATATGATATGGAAACTTACATATCAATTTGTTTCTGCAAAATGGCGGCGTGCAAGTGATTTGTGTGGCATTGGGAAGTACGGAGAAGATGCCTACAGGATATTTTGCCTCGGTCACACCGATTTAAATCCTAGTGATCGATATTTAAGACTTTATTTAGATTGGTTAGTATTTCAGACTGAATTTTTGAGAGATAATGGAATAGCAGACAGCGAGTTTGTTATCGAGGATCCAGTTTTAAATTATTATAGAATTACTCTCAGGGATGGCTATTAATAATTATAAAAAGGAAACGAAACATCGAAACAGTACATACAGTGTGGTACGGTACGGTAGAATGGCCGAGCTTGGGTTACATCCGTGCAAGTTTATGAAAATTCTCATCAATTCCAGATATAATCGTGTATGATTGTTTATTAGTGCACTGTGTAAATGTGTATTAATATTTATTATTATGATAAGTATTATACATAGTTTTAGAAAGGTTTTTCAATAAGGACACGAGGATATTGAAAGAGCACATATTGGAAAAATCATGAAATCGACATCAAGACTATCTGTTGCTATATTTGCGCTTCAATTTCTCCGAAATGATAGTAGTAACCCTATTGTCGGCCTAATCTGGCATGTTATTGTACAATAATGTAAATTTATTTTTCTCACTATTAAGTTTTCTTAAATTTTCATATGTTTCGCGCAACTTTCTTAATTTATTGTTTCGTAAGAACCTTCTCCTGACAGTAATAAACACAACAAAAAAAGAATTAGCAAATTTGGGCCAGCCGTTCACGCGTGATGCAATTGCAAAGGGAAATAGAGATTCATTTTTATATACTTACCTGTAACTATAGATTCTATAGTTATTTTGTAAAAATAATGTGTTAGGATTTTTAACTCGTTGCACAAAGTTTTATTAAGTATACTTATTTTGATCAATCCTATCATTAAACAAAAAAACATTTAATTTTTTACTGCACATGCTTAGTTTTGGTATGTTTGTAAAAAAGGTAGAAACCATGTTTTATAAAATTTCATTTGATCTCTATGTTCCGCCATTTTGTTATATATGTCAAGCGATGATGATAGCGATGATATTCAAACTCTCCGTTTAAATTATTAGGCATATTTTACTGGTATTAGATAAATTTTTTAATTTGATAAAATTAAACATGTTTTTTGTTTAGAATATAAAAATAGAGCTTCAGCCAATACTTACCTATTATTTTCACTCATTCAGGAAATAGAAAATCTATATAAAATAAATTTAAATGAGAAAGTTGTTGTATTTATTTAAAGAATTAGAAAATTCATAGTTTTCTATCAGTTACTTTCAGTTAGTAGCTTTAGGTTCAGTCCAAAGGAGAAACCCAAAGGAGCTAAGTAACTTGTATCAAGTTCGTTCAGAGAAGTACTTCCATCACATCTGGTAATCCGCCTCCAAGCAGTGCACCCGGATTGTTGTGTTACTGGGATGTTATCTCTATCAACGTGATGCGACTTGGATCTTCACAAACTTCGGTAGGCGGTTTATGAGCTTCAGTAACCACAAGTGTCAGCTCGTTCCGACAATTTATTCGCATAAAAAATGAGTTTAAATTTTAGTCTAATGAAATCAAATTTAATTATGCAGTGTATCCTATGAGGAAATTCGATACATGAAGTATAGATCGCACCCTTAGAATGAAAGTGACCTAAGTCATAAAATGCAATTTGGGGGAAATCGGCAAAAAAGTTATCAAAAATGTATATATTGGGTGTGTGAATATGACTCCGCCCTTTCTCAACAGATGTCGTTTTTAGTATTGTTTACGTGTACTAATAAATGACCATACTTGTATTCGATAGTACTGAATGTCAGCTATCTAACGCATTTTATGATATTTGGTTGAAGTGTAAGCAACAATTGTTTTCACCTTTTCGAAAATGTCGGTTTTTATTCCAAATAAACGTCATTTGCGGGAAGTGTTATTACATTATTTTATTGCGAAGAAAACTGCAGCGGAAACTTATCGTTTGCTTGTGGAGATTTATGGTGAGCATGCTCCGTCTAATACAACTTGCAAGGAATGGTTTCGACGATTTCAAAATAACGATTTTAGTACTGAGGATAAAGAACATGGAAAACCACCAAAAAAATTTGAAGATGCTGAATTGGAAGCATTATTGGCGGAAGATTCTTGCCAAACTCAATCAGAATTAGCTGCAGCATTAAATGTTGATCGTTCAACTGTTGCAAAGCGTTTACAAATGATGGGAATGATTCAAAAAGCCGGTGACTGGGTTCCACATGATTTAAAAGAAAGAGACATGGAACGTCGGAAAACCATTTGTGAAATGCTGCTTCAAAGACAGCAAAGAAAAGGATTTTTGCATCGGATAGTCACAGGAGACGAAAAATGGATACACTACGAAAATCCTAAACGCAAAAAAGCTTGGGTGAAACCAGGCGAACCAGGCCCATCACAGCCAAAAATAAATATTCACTGTGCCAAGGTCATGCTCTGTATTTGGTGGGATCAGAAAGGTATTGTATATTATGAGTTGCTCAAACCCTCTGAAACTATTAATGGAGAAGTTTACCGACGACAACTAATGCGTTTGAAGCGAGCCATAGAAGAAAAACGACCAGAATGGGTGAATAGACATAACAAATTAGTTCTTCAGCATGACAATGCCAAACCGCATACCGCAGAAGTCGTAAAAAGATATTTAGAGGGACAGGACTGGGAAGTGTTACCCCACCCGCCATATTCACCAGACATAGCTCCTTCGGATTACCACCTATTCCGGACGATGCAGACAGACCTTACTGGAGAAAAGTTTACTTCATGTGAAAGTATCAAAATTTGGATTGACAACTGGATAAGCTCAAAAGACCAGGACTTCTTCCAGCAAGGAATACGAAAACTACCTGAACGATGGGCGAAGGTTGTAGCTGCAGATGGAGCATACTTTCAATAATTTTTTTTTAATTTTGTAAGCGAACAAATGTGTTTTATTTTGACAAAAAGGGGCGGAGTCATATTCACACACCTATTATTATATTATAGTTGAATAAATTTAAATATATCTCTCCAGCGTTTCCGTGGAAATTAATGATATTTTGCGGATTTATATACGGATATTTTAAGGTTATAAGGTAAGGCCTTATAAGGTTCGTTTATAGCAAAATCTGAATTTACAGAAATTTTGAATTAGATCACTTTCATTCTGAAGGTGCGACATGTCATGTAGGTCTCGATTCTCGATTGGTCGCAGAGTTGCCAGACGTATAAGTATAAAACGTACGAATTTCACACATTTTGGGTCATGTTTACATTGGCCTTATTTTCGTACCTTTTTGTAACAGAAAACTGCATTGAGTTTTGTTTGTAATATTTTATAAGACATGAAATCAATTACAAGTTTGAAAATCGATCTTCAGTAATATAATTTTGTCGCTAACTTTATGCCTTTATGGGTGTAATTCCTTCATGAAACTTCTATGGAGGTAAAGACTATTAAAAAAAAACTAGCGTACTGTACAGTAGCGCACATGATGTGTAGCATTTGACAACTTCGAAACATTCGAATAATTATTAATTCTTTTTGCATATTTAATGCACACACTTGCATTTTTGTCAATGATCTGAACTTTTTTCAGACACTTATTATTATTATGAATAGTAATCACCTACATTTAATTATATACTTAACACGTATGAATTACTAAATTTAACAGCACACTTTATAGACAACACTGTAGGTTAAGCGTATGGCTGATGCGTTCTCATTCCCTATTCCCTATATACACACTGTTGGCTGACAGTACCAACCTTTCGCAAAATGGGATTGTACCATCTGACAGCCAACTCTACCATAATGCGCGCACTCACTGGTCAAATCAAATAGCGCGCGCTTCCCCGGCTTCCTGTTACACACTTACGTCCCTTTTCACGAAATTACTCCAACAGATTACAGGAAAGTGGAAAGAAAGATGTTAAACATACGGAATCATCCAAAGAAGTCCACAATTCGCGATGAAATTGCGTAACAAACAGACTAAAAAACGAGGAGTTTAATTGAAAATCTCTTCCTTTTTTGAAGTCTATTTCGATGGCAAATCTTAGTGTTCATAGCTTATTTAAAGCGATTGCACCAATACATTATTAGTCACGCCATACCGGTGCGTGCCAATAAAGATTTTTTTCTTGTATGTATCAAAAGTAACGAAACAAACTGAAAGCCCTTTTAATGGCACAGACTAGGATCACGGTTCGGACAGAAGTTTAGTATTTCCAAAGGTTCCTTTTATTAGTACTAATGTTTGTATGTGACAAGAATATAAGGTACCACACGTGTTCAGAACGGAGTTGGACACACCCTATAAGTTGGAGTAGATTGCTCTAAAATTACCTTAGCAAAAATGTATTCATTCAAACTAGTATACCCAGAAACTATATTTTTAAACAATTTTATTTTTTGATATTTACTCATAGGCCCTTCTTAAATCACTGTGATTGCAGTTTTCATTGATAAAATTATATTTCCTTCGAAAAATAGGATACGAGTAAATATATTTTAGATGACAGTTATATGTACGATATATGTGTACGTCTAGAGTACAATAATAAGCTAATAGGGAAAAAAAACTCGTAAATTAAATCATCAAACAGCAAGTCTTTTCATTTTTTCGTAGTGTTATTCCTCTTTTTACACAATCGTCATAATTTTGGAATTAGTCGTTTAATAACATAATATAGTAATTATTAATAAGTGTGATTAGTAAGCAGACCGGCTTTGCGATCAAACAGCCCCAAATGGTTTAAAATAAGCTCTCACAATGTAGAATTTGGTTATTGCGTATGGCAATATTTTAAATATTCCCGCTTCCATCTTTCGTACCATAAAGACCAATGAGATATCAAACATGTTGCCAACATTAGAAAAGTTTTTCGGACTGGCCGGCCGGAGTGATTTGTCGATTTATAGTTGGCAGCAGTGTCGACTGGTGCAAATGGTGGATTGCGTTTCTTTTTCTTGTGCTCCGTGTAAAATATTTACGTAAAATAGTGTTAATTTCCTCGAGCAGTGTTTCTGACAACTGTAAACATGTCGGAAACACTGCCGAATAATAAAAAGCAAGTTTCGAGACAATTGGTAAGTGTTTATTGTTAGATTTTTACGTATTTAGTCCCGGGTGACGCCATGGTGGCTTTATCTGGGATCACGTAAACACGAAAATGGTGCATCGTTGCATCTTGTATTGATTTACAAAGTTACAGGATAGTGACTAGATATTTTTTGGAATCTTACTATCGCTAGTATAGTCGCTTTCCAGGGTCATTGTACTAATTTTTTATGCGATCACGCTGCGGCCGAGTTTTAAAAACGCGGTGGTCGTCCGTGCTTATGCATTGGCGCATGCGAGAATATGTCAAAATCTATAATAAGTGGCAATATTAGTTCCGGAGATCTTTCGTATTGCGATATAGCGGACGATGATAATGAGCAACGCGAGATTCGCCGCGCGCAACTGCGGAGCGACACGTCGTCATCGTCCGGAGCATACCAGGCATCTGCTGGACGGGACGGACAAGTTTCCGAGTTGCCGTCTGTCTGACTGTCGAGGCGTTTCCCTCCCGCGGGCTCGCGGTGCGCATAGGGCGTGCGCAGCGCGACAAGCCATCCGACCACACGTCCGCGCTACTCGCGTCCGAGTCGGCTCGGCGCTCGCCCGCAATCCACTTTATCACTGAACTGACTAATCTATTGTCGAATAACTCGTCGAGTTGATTCGCCTCAATATTTATTTCAAGTCGCGCTCGTTCCATCGTCGCCGTGCCGAAACGATATTTTCTGTGTTCCGCTGTGCCAGCAAACAGTCATTAATGAAAAGTTTTATTGTTCTATCCATGCGCTTTACTTTGTGGTCGTGTTACGATGGCCTTGGTTTCTAAAATGTAACCTATGCTGCATAATTGTAACTTTCCTGAAAACTCTCAACAAATTATCAGCTTTTGTAAAATCCTGCCTAATTTCCTTTGAGTGTTAAAAGTGAAACTCACTAAACACATGTGACTTACCTTCTCTGTCTAAATCATGTTACGATAAATTTTAAGAGGAACTATCAGTAATGTCTTTTTAATTTAAGACATTCCATAGATTATAATAAATAATATAAAACTGGAACATTGATAGAAAACTGGCTAAAATGAAGCGTTCTATGGTATGTTCTTATCACCAAATTCTTATCAGTTTAATATTCCTTATGGTGTGATAAACAACTCAAATATTTCTTCCTTAGCGTGAACGCAAACAACGCAAGCTGTACTCGGATGAGTGGGCTTTGGGGGATGATGAGGCAGAGGGTGGTCGGGGTTTCTCCCTGGCTGACAAGCTGGAAAGCTCCAGGTTTGAGTTCCCAAACTCTGTATGTGAGATGCACGGCTCGGACTTGACCATCAATTACCTCCAGAAGCATGGGTTCACTACTCCGCTCCTGTTCAAGGAAAAACTTGGTCTTGGACTGAGGTAAGTAATAATTATCTGATCATTGAAAAGTTGATATTGCTCCTGATGTTTAGCAGTTATCAATCAAATTAATTATTTATTTAATGATACAGAAATTCTTACACAACTTGTAGAATTCTGTATTGCTCATAACATCTATATTATGACATGGGACGACAAAGCCCAAGTCATAATAGCGTTCAAATAAAATAGTAGCAGTTTGCCATTTTATTGATTGATTGCTTCCAATATGTTGTTCTATGCGCTATAGCTTATTCTTCATGCAAGCTGTCTTTTCAGGTAGGTGTAGGTTCCATTCCAAGGATTACAGTTATTTTCCCTCTTGTCACCATCATACTAATGGATTCGATCATCGCGCCGAGGGCAACGTTACAAACGCTTCCACAATCATACTAGCAGAACCGGTTTCCCTAGCACTAAGATTCCCTATGCGCAGGTGGCATAGACAGGGCGGTCGAATCCGGGACCCCTAGCTTCCAAGGCAGCTTTATTATAAAACTTACGTCCACTCATTCCTATCAGTGTCGATAACCGTTTCCTCCCAACTATTGAGCGGTTATTCTGAGAAATTCATAACTGAAACCTGAATTTCTAGGAACCTTATTGAATTGGAAAAGCGTAGGCGAAATTACCCCTCTCTCCCTTCTCTCTCCCACTTCCATATACCTATGACAGGAAAGTTCCATTTTCCTTTGTGAATTTTCTTAGAAATCGACTACCTATTTATACTCTATAACGTTGTCGCTCTATTTATGAAAATTATAAATTTGTGAGTTTGTGATAGAGGACTTAAGATTTATAAAATTGCTTGTAGGTTTTTTTTTATAACTGACGGGACTGGGATTGCTTTTGTAGGCGTTGGACGTTTTCCCACAGTCCGAAAACGACAGGGTTTAAATATTTTTTAAACTGTCGATTTGTCCTGTGTACCTTTAATAAATATTTCTAGCGGGAATATACAATTACATATTGTATATCTATGGAGTAAGAAAATTTCAGCCCGCTTTTAAGATCGCAACCCGACCCAAGCGAATAACACTTAACTGCCAAATTTTACTTTGAAAATATGAAAATGAATATAGAAAAGGGGATGGGATCGGTAACATACTTATTCAAGACGACATAGTTGATTAAGCAACGAGTAAATTAAAAAGAAATAATAAACCAACTAACTGCGTTACGATAAAAGACAATATATAAGTGGCTATCTTTTAGAAAGTATTCACAGCTTTTCAGTAGCTAAGTATTTAATTAAACATGGATTAGAACCATCTTCCTTATGGCTTATCTCTTCCATAAATAAATAAACCTCTTTTGGAGATATTGGGTGTGTGAATATGACTCCGCCCTTTCTCAACAGATGTCGTTTTTAGTATTGTTTACGTGTACTAATAAATGACCATACTTGTCTTCGATAGTACTGAATGTCAGCTATCTAACGCACTTTATGATATTTGGTTGAAGTGTAAGCAACAATTGTTTTCACCTTTTCGAAAATGTCGGTTTTTATTCCAAATAAACGTCATTTGCGGGAAGTGTTATTACATTATTTTATTGCGAAAAAAACTGCAGCGGAAACTTATCGTTTGCTTGTGGAGATTTATGGTGAGCATGCTCCGTCTAATACAACTTGCAAGGAATGGTTTCGACGATTTCAAAATAACGATTTTAGTACTGAGGATAAAGAACATGGAAAACCACCAAAAAAATTTGAAGATGCTGAATTGGAAGCATTATTGGCGGAAGATTCTTGCCAAACTCAATCAGAATTAGCTGCAGCATTAAATGTTGATCGTTCAACTGTTGCAAAGCGTTTACAAATGATGGGAATGATTCAAAAAGCCGGTGACTGGGTTCCACATGATTTAAAAGAAAGAGACATGGAACGTCGGAAAACCATTTGTGAAATGCTGCTTCAAAGACAGCAAAGAAAAGGATTTTTGCATCGGATAGTCACAGGAGACGAAAAATGGATACACTACGAAAATCCTAAACGCAAAAAAGCTTGGGTGAAACCAGGCGAACCAGGCCCATCACAGCCAAAAATAAATATTCACTGTGCCAAGGTCATGCTCTGTATTTGGTGGGATCAGAAAGGTATTGTATATTATGAGTTGCTCAAACCCTCTGAAACTATTAATGGAGAAGTTTACCGACGACAACTAATGCGTTTGAAGCGAGCCATAGAAGAAAAACGACCAGAATGGGTGAATAGACATAACAAATTAGTTCTTCAGCATGACAATGCCAAACCGCATACCGCAGAAGTCGTAAAAAGATATTTAGAGGGACAGGACTGGGAAGTGTTACCCCACCCGCCATATTCACCAGACATAGCTCCTTCGGATTACCACCTATTCCGGACGATGCAGACAGACCTTACTGGAGAAAAGTTTACTTCATGTGAAAGTATCAAAATTTGGATTGACAACTGGATAAGCTCAAAAGACCAGGACTTCTTCCAGCAAGGAATACGAAAACTACCTGAACGATGGGCGAAGGTTGTAGCTGCAGATGGAGCATACTTTCAATAATTTTTTTTTTAATTTTGTAAGCGAACAAATGTGTTTTATTTTGACAAAAAGGGGCGGAGTCATATTCACACACCATTATACATTGTCACATTGGAATGGACCACTAGAATCTTGTAGTTTATTCCACTAGACACCACAGACAAACAGTGTTAAACTGTTAACACCCACCTTTGTAATTGGGGATTTAAAATTTAAACGTTTTCACTAAACTGCCGTGTTTTGGGATAAAGTTTTTACAGTATCTTATTAATTAAAAGTAACGTTCTCTTTCCTTTTTACCTCGACAGGCATCTCATTCGTGCCATTAGTGGTAATTCGTTCATCTAAAAATATTTAGCTACTATTTAAATGCTCCGTGGTTTTGCTTTCTTGATGTCATCAGTAAACATGTGCGAAACAAAGCCGGAACATAAGTAGAGCTGTAGCAAAATGTCACATCCCTTCAAGCCCCCCCTCCCTATACATCCCACACCCCATCGGTGTGATACCGATAATTGCCTTGAACAGGTATCGACTTTGTAACTTTGTTGGTTATATCAAGTCACGTTTAGCCTTTATGTGAATACTGAAGTACAGTATCTTGTCACATTTCCGACATGCATGCATTCACAGTTTTATTAAGGTGTTTTCGGCGTTTTTAGTATGGTTGGAGGTATTCCACCCACGGTTTTACAAGCTCGCGGTACTTATATTCTGCGAATTTTCCAATGGAAATAACCGTTGGTTTTCTCTTGATATATTTGGGCCTCCACGATGTCGTAAAGAGTAGGGAGAATAATTTTGAACATGGCTTTTACAATAATTTGGGTGAAGAACATAAAATATATTAGTTACCTATATATTGTTAACTTAATATCGGAGCTTTTCCGAAGTTCCCAACTACTGAAGAATTATTTGAGGTCAGGGTTTCGCAGTGCCTTGGGCTGCCTCATCGGTGTTGTTCCGTAACAGGACCAAGCAGCGGATGCGCAGGCGTCTAAAGCTTTTTTTGTTAGAATTTTTACAATTTTTGTTAGAATTAGACCTTCAGTTTCTTCCGCGAGGGATATATAAATATATGAAGACATTCCGGTGCAATGTTTTCATATATATATATCCCTCATATTATATGAAGACATTGCACCCTGCCGTAAAAATCCCTTATTTTTAGGGCAGGGTGCAATGTAAAACCAAGTGTAAAGTTACAGAAAAATCTTTACTTCGATGAGGTGGTAGTCTACTATAAATAGTTGTCAAGAAAGTTTTAGTATGTTTATCGATTAACAATATGTCGTTGTAAAAGATGAACACAACATCCAAGATCCGAGAATAAATTTCATACTCATATTTGCCAAGGCCGGAAACGAACTCTGAACGCTTCATCGCTTGGACGACAGTTTAACAGCGAAGCCGTCGAAATAAGCGTAAATTCTCATAAACCCGTAGAACGGCACCAAATAATGAAATTGTAATATCAGCTTATTAATATCACTAAGAGTTTGTTTGACCTAAATAGACAGCCCTCTGGAGCTATGATATTGATATAGACCTGTAATTGTTTGTGGATAGCGATCCGTCCCAGTTTCGCTCGGAAGATCCCTTTTATTAAACTGATTATAGCCTCTATAATAGGTGAAATTCTTTTGTGTGGAAATTCTCGTCGTATTGTACTCCATTTTTCTGTTATACTTTCCTTTGAATAAACCTCTGTTTGGCCCGAATCTCACGTGATATTAAGCGTTGCTCATCATCGCTTAATATCATGTGAGATTGGATCGAGGAGCTAAGGTTTAAAAGATACTTATTCACTTTTGACCTAAATAAACTCGACTTGCGGTGATCAGGAAATGCGCAGGCAGTGAGTTAAATTACTTAGCCTGATAAGACAAATTTAGAGGCTAATAGATTCTTGCGATATTAGAAAATTCGTGATTTGAAATAGAGTGTTTTAATTTTAATAGCCTTTCAGCGAAAAGTGTAGGGGTAAAACAATGACTTGTAATATAGGAACTAGATAAATGATGGAATATTTGTATAGTATTTTTTTCTAAATACGTACTTATAATACATATTAACATCCAGACACAGAACAAACATTTATGTTCGTCATACAAATGCTTGTCTTGGGTGGGAATCGAACTCAGGACCTACAGTAGAAGGCAGAGAAACTACCAACTGAGCTATAAGGTAGTACATGTCATGTCGTACTCAAAGCAGTGCAACTAATAAAAAGAATTCGCCTTCTCTTGATAGCAGAGCGTGGTTCCTCACTAAAGTAATTGCACCACTCAATATCAATCTCTTTAAACCAACGTAAATGCAAGGTTGACTATAACCTCCCCTGGTGGCGGGTGGAGGGTGGAGTGGGGTAGGCTGCAAATACTGCCCGGCCTATTGGAGAGACTAGACTCCCTATAACGCAGGCACGACGTAGAATCAAAGCATCGGATCAAACATTTGCCCTGTTTACGATTAAGCGATATCTGAGTTTAAACGAGGTTTATGCAACTATATCGTTTTCCATTGGACAACGCTTAAAAACACCGTGATAACTGTTTGGTTGCAGTAAAATTAAACATTTAAGTTCGAGTTATTATACCGTGGCCTCATTTAGCTTAATGTCGTTAGATATCAAATACTAGCCAATTTTCAGTATTATGAACACAACGAAATATAAATCAGCCAAATGGGCCAAGCCGTTTTCGATTTTTAGCGAGACTAACGAACCGCAATTGATTTTTATATATATAGATACACAGATGTTTCATGCACGTGGTATTGCGGACAAACCAATGTTTGGTGCTATGTTAACACTGGTGAAATACATGTGGTAACGAATTTTTTATACGAAACAAGTATGATCTTTTCCCAAAATACAGGCGAGAAGAAAAATGTTAGTGTGACTGCCTCTATAGAGACTTAGACATTGTTCCAAACGTCTGAAAAAAGTATTTATTTAGAGCGACCAGTTTCAAGTACAAATGTTTGCGACAGCTGGCGTGAAAGCGTCTTTATTGAACATGCTAAAGAACCATCTGCGGCATTCAATACATTTATTAATGTAAGAATTGGAGCCACGATTATTATCAATTATTGACGGTTAAAAAACGAAATATAATGTATTTACTGATGTCAGAATAGGTGAAAAATGTCGGTGGGTAGCGCAGTAGCGCGTAACTCTCCTATATCTTCAACCTCGGTCGCAACACAAGCTTTCATATCTCACGACCCTTGTCATTACGTAAGCAATACAAAACAGCTCAACAAAAGACAAAACAAATCCATTTGTGCCCCACATGATCAATATTCCCATAAATAAATCCTTACATGTGTACGAAATTCATTAGCACCTATTATTTATTAGTACTAAGCTTTCCCGCCTTTGCAGGGTGCCAACCAGCAACTTTACGGTGAACGACGTGCGCATGTGCGTCGGCTCTCGTCGCCTACTCGATGTTATGGACGTGAATACACAGAAGAACATCGAAATGACTATGAAGGTACGTGACACGTCCGCTATCATCGAGGCCTTCTCGCCGAATGTGTGCCTCTGCTTCCCATCCAACTTCGCAAACGCTAGTGAAAGACTGCGCGCGCAAGTATTTTGCTCGTTTGATGCCGTAACGTAATGCTAATATTGAGAAAACCGAAGGTTTGTTTTTGTTTGTGCCGGCGTGACCGACAACCGACGCTCTACGGAACGCCACGACTAGGAAGCTTTACCAACGTTCTGCGCATGTGCGAGCCACTGCTTCGCAACAATACATCGGCAGAGATTTTTAAATAGACGGGCATCACCGCTCCCAATGAATCGTCGCTGTAGACTGGCGGCGGAAGGCGAAAGTTTAATTTCATCAGTGTGGCCGTAGACTATTGCGCATGTGCCGGCTAACGAATGAACTTGAGTTGGGAATACTTTCCATGGCAATGAAACGACTGCCTGCACTGAAGCGCCGCTTCCGATTGCCGTGGCCGAGAAAATCTGTGGTGGAAAAGGTACCGCGCATGCTCCAGAGACAGTCAGAATTAGGACGGCCGCATATTGCCGGAAATCCGATTCGGAATTTCGTTTCGGACTACTTCGGACTTTGATTCGAGATTCTTAACAAACATCACACATACGGTTATTCCCGTTCCGAAAAACAAGACTGTTGCGAGACAGTAGAGAGACGAGGCATTCAGTCCAGGCGTCTACATTAAATATGATTTTTTGTTAGCTTTTCTAATTGCTATTGCATTGTAGTTAAATACTACTAAAAAAAGAAAAAATAAATCCATGCCCTTACTGGTTGCATCTCATGAAAAGATTGAAAAATTTTAATAGTCAGTTTTATGTAAAAACATCCCAAGACAGATTTTTCTTCAATAATTGTCGGAGGATTATAGTTTCTTTCGAAGAAATATTAGAATCGTTAATAAAGATATTAGCCATCAACATAAACGCGTAAGAAAAATAATAAATACACCTTCACTCATTCACGCACACTGAGAGTGTTTCATACGGAATCTACAGATACCATGCATTCGGTACGGCTTTTTTTCCGTGTGGCATTCCTAATGTACCATGCGTAATTTGGAATCTGAACGTGTGACAGGTCGTTGAATTTGTATGGATTGGTTGCTGACTAAATATCAATACTCCTAAACGGGATTCCGTGACGGAATTCCGACTGTATGTGGCTGACCTTAATGTCACTTGTTGAGCGACAGGTCAGCCGTCTTCGATGGTCGGGTGCAGACTGCTGTGACGATGTGTCTTGTGCGCATGTATTGCACTTGTAAAATGGATGATTAGTTATTATTAATGCTCTTGAGTTGCAACAGTTTTTTTAATGTGACAAAAGCGACGGTACGAGAGACGGTGGTGCTAAAAGAGCAACAAAAAGTAGTAGTAGAACTTGTGCAAAGTACGCCCGTAGAACTAATGCCGGCAGATCTTTAAACTTTCTGAGAACAGACGTAAACTTAACAAATAACACTGACTTACATGAAAACTGACTGCAATTTAACATATCTGTGTGCATGTAATGTGCCTGTGACACGTTGTGCTCAAGAATATGTTTACTTGAGTATAAAAATAATGTCTAGTGCTTGCAAAATAAGCTACAATCGATATACTTAGTTGGAGATGCTTTTCTTTACCACGGAAGGTCGGATGGGTATGAACAAGAGCTAAAGTGCTAAAATCTGCATCTGCACGGATAGCATATCATATACTCGTACATATATGCCTAATTTTTAGGGTTCCGTACTTAAGAGTAAAAAAATGGAACCCCTTATAATATTCACGGAACACTTCATTGGCCATTTTTCTCTGGAACGCATGGAGGTTGAAATTATTTAATATCAAATTTTCGGATCTGCAATCCCTAGGAGCAGTGAAAAAATCTAACATCTAAGTTAACGCAATCAAAAGGTACGGCCGTTTATGCCGCATATTTTGACTTGCAGGGGAGTAAAATTTGGCAATAAGCAAAGTCATGTAGCTCAAGTAAAGTAATACATCGAAAACCGTAAATTTGTAAATACATCACAAAAAATATACAGGAAAAAAACCTACAAATTACAAGTTTTACGTGCGGAACCCTAGGTGCGCAAGTCCGGCTCGCACGTGGCCGGTTTTTTTTTCTGTCGTTGTGTCGTAGCACCCTTTCGCATCGAGCATATGCGTTAGATTAAAATGATGTTCATCCTACTTGGCGTATTTTTGATGTATTTTATTTTACACGACCAGGCAGCGCATCGTTCTCTTCACGCATGTCGCGCCGGTGGACGACCGCTTACTTGCCGAGTTTTGCCCGCCCAAAAATTACATTAACTACTTATTCCAATTGTTTGGTATGAAAAGAGAGTTTTGATCAAGGTTAAATGCAGAAAACGATGGTCTAATTTAATTTATTAAGGACTAACTGTGCCCGCGACTTCGTTCGCGATTGACATCCCTGGAGAGTGGAGACTTAACTATTCGCATTAAGAATAAAAAACAATGGTGTTTGCAATTTTTTTTATGTGGTTTTGAAAGGTAAATTTATCACTGCAGCTAATAGAAAAAATATTTTGAATAAATAATCCTTATTTTTTTACAACAAAAGTAAAAATTGGTAGTGAGTGCATAAACGTATAGTAATCTAACTTTCAAAGTAAATACGTAAGATTTATAGATAAACGGGTTCTGCTTGTGTTCGGAACATCCTTAAACAATCATTTCAAAAGTTACTCTACCGTGGATCTTTCATCAAAACTGAAGTCTACTGAATGCTGAAAAATAATGGTTTTGCGCATATGCGTATACATGGTTGGTTAACGATGAAGGGAGTATCATCTCAGTAGCTGCTTGGATGCCAATGGGAGAGGCGGACTCGCTGCGCGACTAGTGCGCAATGAGATTGCGTAATTTGTTCAACCTTTATGCCAAGGCAAAGCTTTTTTAAATATTCAAAGCCGACGTGCTCTGATATTAGCAGCTTTCACAACTAATAATATAGTGACTGTCAAAAAGCCTCCGATTACATTTCATGAAAATATGGAATTTTTGACAGATAACAATGTTGCCATGATAAACTACCTACAATCACGAGTTAATTGAATACAGGAAGAGGAAAAATAAATGCAGTAGCATGTACACCTACGTGTGTTAAATTCATGTTCGAAAGATCGGAGAATTTCGAAATACGTTGCCGTAAAAGTCTTAGCAGAGAGTTGACGTCTGCGTCAGGCAACAAGATATTACCGACTGAAAAATGTAGAGCTCTTGAAGAAGGATGCTTTGCGCATGTCTCTTGACTTCAGGAGGTATTATCTCAGTAGCAGTTTAGAAGCTGGCTGAGAAGGGCTGTTTCACAGTTGTAGAATTTATGTGCGCATTTAGTTGCGTAATTTATCTCATCTTTGTATTAATACCCCAGGATATATGCTTTACCTAAGCAAAGTGTATGTTATTATCGCTGATAGCAACAAAACCATGCTGAAAAATATAATCCACTTACGTAGGTCTGAATTGGTATTAACCTGTTCTGCGTTATTTTACCAAACGGAGCTGTTGGGAAGGTCTAACATTGCAGATAAACTTTCTAAATAAAAACAATTTTAATTATATAAGACTATGCAGATGTCTTATTTGTATTAAATTGGAAAACCTATAAAAATCTTTTTATCTTCGTAGCATCTCATAACTGTTTACCGAGACTTCGTCCGCGTGGAATTTAACAATTCTATTGCCGATTTATTTTCTTCTATAATAAAAGTATCTTAAGTTACTCCTTATAACATCTGCCAGCTATCTGCCAGTGAAAGTCTGGTCAAAATCGGTGAAGCCGTTTCAGAGATTAGCAGGAACAAACAGGCACACAGACAGACAAATGCTATTATTTTGACATTAAAAACGGAGACTTCAATTTTATTTATTTGTATAGACTACGAGTATTTTGGGGTTGAATCGGCTGCGGCAGCTGCGTAGCTCATTTTTAACATTATTATTATTTGAATGACAGTGATGTAACAGGAATAAATTTTTACACATAATATGGATATTAAAACTTCTAAATGAGTTGTTTGTATTTTTATGCTTTTCTGATTAACGCGCAACAATGTCAATGTTATCCGTAAGCTCTGATGTATCATTTGGACAATTAAAATATAATATTAGTCCGCATATCAATGTTTAAATAAAAATTTAAACATTGATATGCGGACGTGTGTGCTTTTTCTTTAAACACTAAAGCGGAAGTAACATTCTTCTTTTTTTGTGTTTGTTTGGTTAATTTTATTTTTATTATATATGTTTCTATCGAGGTGTCCAATAAAGAGTATTCATTTAAATGTCATTACAATTACAATTGTAATTTGACATTTAAATGTAATTATTGTAAGTAAATGTCAAGTTACAATTATTTTCCAGTGTGCACCTAGACAAAAACAAAACCTTATTAACAAAAACTTAAAAAGATTACCCCTGTTCCAACCCTAACCGACTAAGAAGACCAGAATATAAGAATTAAATGTAATTTTTATCATTTTCTCCAGGATTGGCAGCGCTACTACGACGACCCAAACAAGGAGAGGCTTCTCAACGTCATATCACTGGAGTTCTCTCACACTCGGCTCGAGAACTACGTGCAAGCGCCTCGCATTGTGCGCATGATCGACTGGGTTGAGACCGTGTGGCCGAAGCATTTGAAAGACCAGCAGGTGAGAAACTATGTCTCGAGTCTGGTTATATTATATTAAATTTAAATTAAAAAAAAATACCCGGGCTAATTAATATAAAGCCACTACAGAACTGTTCGGGCTCCATTAAACAAACTTGTTTCGAAATTGAAACCTATTAAGTGTGAATAAGTTGAGAAACTGAAGTTTCTTGTTTATGAATGTAAAGTTTCGCTTTATTCTCTTGCTTACTTTGTCCATTAACATTACGAAATATTTGCCATGTTGACCTTTGGACTTGAGTTTTGTTGACTCCCGATATTTTGACTGTGTCATGCGTCCCGTGGATAAACACAAACAAACCATGAAACTGCGCCAAAATATCGAGAGTCAATAAAACTCACAAGTCCTTGTAAAAAATCTCGTTGGCTGTAAAAAATACTGTCCAAGTGCAAGTCAGACTCGCGCACGAAGCTTTCCGTACCATTACCTATAATATCTAGCAAAAACGAAAAATAAAAGTTCCGTACCCAAAGGGGGTACGGAACTCTAAAATATTGTTAATAAACACCGTTACTTAATAAAAATACAGCCGAATTTATATACTCCTCCGGAAGTCTATTGAAAAGTAGATGAACGTCTGTATTTTTAGAATAAACTCGTGAACTACAAAGACTGGAATTATGCACGCTATAGTTTCAATAAAAGTTAAACCCTAGTGTAGTTTCTTTTGTATAACAAGTCTCGCTACTGATTTTTAAACCAGTTTCAATAACAATGCCAGTTTGAAGTTCCTTGCGATTGAGCTCCACATATTTGCATAATATCCTTCCAAAAACCTTTTTTTTAAGGATCAGTATTACTATGGTATATCGATATATTTTTTCACAACATTTAAATGCCTATTGTTGGATAGGCGTTCATATTATGGTGTTGATTATTCAATTACCATTGTAAGTACGCTGTAATAAATGATCTTGTATTTGTTACATATTAATAAAAAAAAGGGTTTAAAAATCAACATTTTCAATAAAACTTTGAAGCACTTAAAATCGCTAAAATGTGAAGGTCAAGGACTCGAGTCCTTTGGCTGTATGATTTTATACTAAAGGGGACCTTTTACAAAACCGGTTTATGGTTAAACCCTTAACATTTTACAATTAAAATTAAACCGTATGTATGAGTAATAAATTTTACCTTCCTTTTTTTCAGGTCGAGTCCACTAATGCTCTTGACGACATGATGTATCCAAAAGTGCAGAAGTATTGCCTTATGTCGGTGAAGGGGTGCTACACCGATTTTCACATCGATTTCGGTGGGACCTCCGTTTGGTATCACATTTTGAGAGGTAAATATTTTTTTTTATAATATTATTGATCAGTATCATTTTTTGGCGATCATTAAAACCTACTAGTATGACGTGGCGGCCAATGGATTGAAGTTTCTTGTGACAATTTCTTTTCCGTGCCGTGTCCTATAACTTTCTATTTAGGTATATAAAAAAAAGTCACAAATATTTATAAACCTAAAACAAGAAATGTCCTTCAAGTACCTAGTTTTAGTTTATCATTTAATATAATCAATCACTGATGCTATATTATACCTTGTGTATGAGTGAAGGAAATAGCTTTCTTTTAGAAAAATTAAGGTCTTCAGTGTCCAATATATCTGAGAAGATATATTGAGAGAATATTCTTGGAAGAGAATATTCCGTAGAGACACTTTTTGACAACATTGAAATCATTTGTTACTGTTCATCTATTGGAGGTTTACCTACTATTGTTTATAACAGTTATTCAACAACATGCAATGTAATACTGCTGTATTTTATTGACTGGCCTCACAGCTCAGTTGGTAGAAGCTCTGCCTTCTGCGCTGTGGGTCGTGGGTTTGATTCCCACCTAGAACAAACATTTGTATGACGTACATAGATGTTTGTCTGGGTCTTCTTTATTGTATGTAAGATTGCAAACAAAAAAGAACGATATATACGTATTCCATTAGTAACCTGGTTCCTATAGTACACAATATGCTTAGTGGGCTGGATGGCGGTGTGTGAAATGTCCATGAATATTTTTATAGCTGAAAACCTTTTAGAGCTGTTAAAAGATTTTGATTAAGTATAATGAAAACTAATGTCTTGATAAATTTATTTGTTTCTAGGAGCAAAGGTGTTCTGGCTCATTCCGCCGACGGAGAAGAATTTGCAGCTTTACGAAAAGTGGGTGTTGTCTGGGAAACAATCTGACGTCTTCTTCGGAGATAAAGTCGAAAAGTGTATCAGAGTCCATGTGAGTCGAGATTTAAACTGAGATTTAATTAAACATTAAAGCGCGGTCATCCCTCAAATAACTTGTCTGGATTAAATTAGCACAACGCGAGTAAGATTATTTTTTTATAACTCCGCAGATGGTGCAAATTTTCTCATTTTATTCATTTTATAAAAAGAATATCGAATAATAGTCAAGTTAATTTTTTATCTGCGATTAAAAATAAGCTTTTAGCTAGTTTGTAGAGATATATCAAAGTGGCATTTGTATTGAACAAACATATGTATTAAAATTAGTTACCAATTCTGATAGCGTACAAGTGTTCCACTTGACCCCTGGTGTCAAAGTCAAAATACTTTATATCCGTTGAATTCTTTAATATTACTTGGAAATGTCACTTTTTTTAAATAAGTAGTACCTACAAGATCATGCGTTCTTCTAACTAAACTTAGCATTAAGGATTACTTTCTTTTCGTGACCTTGTTTTTTTTTTAAATATTATTGATATAGGCCTAAGGACACGAGCACTGCACCCTTAAAAATATATCTACGCATACATCAAGATGTACAAGTTATTTTGCAGGCCATGTTGTTTTATCATTAATATAATCATTAACAGTGTAGTACGCCTTCTTAACCAATTCGAAATACCAATTCGTAACCAAGTCGAATTTTTGACCCTTATGCTATGGGAAATACTATGTACTAGGGCCCATTACATAACTAGCTGTGTTCCGCGGTTTCATCCGCGTTTTTCTCGTTAACGTGGAAACAGCGCACGCAAAAATAGGTTTTCGATCTTACACCTTGTGTTACAAAATAGCAATTTTATTACGGATCCCTAATTTTGAAATAAAAACATAGCCTTCCTCGATAAATGGACTACCGAACACTGAAAGAATCATTCAAATCGGACCAGTAGTTCCAGAGATTAGCGCGTTCAAACAAACAAACCAACAAACACTGCAGCTTTATAATTATAGTATAGATTCCTGACAAATAACTTATTGTTACAGCTATATGTGTTGTTGTTTTAGCTGCAAGCGGGGCACACGTTCTTCATCCCGACGGGGTGGATTCACGCGGTGTACACTCCGAGCGATTCTCTCGTGTTTGGGGGCAACTTCCTCCACCAATTCGGCATTGAAAAGCAGCTCAAGATCGCTCAGGTCGAAGATGTCACCAAGGTAAATTCTATTCGCTAACGTTTAGTGGTGGTGGTGGTCTATTTTGTCGTCGTATTCATTTGAATAATGTGAAGGTAATAGCGCTATTAAAATAACAAAAATAATTTATACCACTGACGCACATGATGTCGTGAAATAATATATTACTAACGTCCAAAATCAGATTGTAATAAGCGAATAATACCCCAAGGCTTCATTGGAACACAGCTCTTTTTCATCAACGTCAACAATATTATTCCTTTAGTTTGGAGCATATTATGATGCTTCTTTAAAAATAAAATATTAATTAACGTTTGCACACTCATGCGTCTGCACTAGGATTCCCTGTGGTACAGATGGCATGAACAAACACAGAAACACAAGAAAAACACCTAAAATCCGAGAACAAACATCATGCTCACCACACAAAGTGTGCCCCGGCCGGGAATCGAACCCTTGCTTCGAAGGCTGGGCTACTACCAACTAAGCCACGGAGTCGTCTTTACTCATAACATCAAAAGCATTCGGAATATTACTACATTATTTTGAACAATGATATGACAAGACTAATATTTATTACAACTGTGTGGAAACTCATTCCCATGTTAGAAGTTTAGCAGAGGTGTATTAATTAAAATACTCTTAGTCATATGGACTCACGCAAAATGTCACCTGACCCCAGCAACTGTCTTAAATCAAGATATTAGATTGTTTTTTATTTAAAGCAAAATCATTGATTTTTCGTTAGGTGCCTCAGAAGTTCCGCTACCCATTCTTCACGGAAATGCTGTGGTACGTGCTGGACCGGTACTGCGCGGCGCTGCTGGGACGCACCCACCTCCTCATAGAAGGACAAGCGCCGCCGCCTCCACCGCCTAAAGAGCATGTGCATCTCACGCAGAACGAAATTCACGGACTAAAGGTGAATGGATAATCTGGTCTCTTGACTTGACTGCTTCTTGTTTGACTGTCCTCATAGCTCAGCTGGCAGTAACTTTGTCTTTGTCATCAAACGTGGATCACAATTGTCCGCGGGAAAAACATAGATGTTTTTCTGTATCAGTTCTGTATTCTCATAGTGCACAATCTATGAGATGAAACTTGTTGTATCGCTTAAAAATACGTGAAGGTGGAATGTATGAAGACGTGTAATTTCATACGAAATTTAGTATATTCTCATCACACATCAATATTCAGGCACTCGCATATTATGTTTGCGGTAGAGATCATGAGACGAGTAAGGTTTGAACAAGCACTAAACTTAATAATAAGAACGCATTGTTTTAAATTTATTTAAACAAAGTGACTTCCGAGTAATTTCTAAGATTTTGATGGAAATATAGATTTTTGGCAGCACTACAGCAGACAAACTCAAAACAGTTCTTTAGCTTACAATTCAAACGCGATCATATTATGAGTAACATTTTAATAAGTAATTGAGCTTACTAATTATAACAAGAATTTATCATTGTGAGTTTTATTCCCAGTTTCACGCGTCATGAAACTATGTTATCTTGACAAATATCTCGTTAACTCGAATTATAAAAGGCTAATGTCTTTTTTATTTTTTCCAGGCCATTGTGATGTACCTCCATCAGCTGCCGGCCGCTCGCAAGGCGGTGCCTGACATACTGTCTGACCCAATAGCTCTGGTCAGGGATGTCCGAACTTTGGTGGAAACTCATAGACATGACAAACAGTCGCATGCGGTCACTGGAGTCCCAGTTCTGAAAGGTAACTACAATATGATGTAGACGGTGAATTCAGTCTGTTTCATATTTTGAAAACTGCAAGAAACAATGAATATAACAATAGTATATAAGAATATAACTAGACGCGTTCAACTTAAATCATATTATATTTTACTGTTCCAATACCAATAAATTTTTACCAATGAAATCAATAAAACAAAATTGACAATGGAATACTTTGGTGCCAGAAGTCTACATTTTTTTATATAATATTTTCAGGTCCCGACGAAGTGCCCGCCACGGAGCGTCGCCAGTCGAGCGGCAGGGGAGGCCGTGGCGGCCTCCATCGCGGGGGCCCCGCGAGGCCCCGCCCCGACCACGCCAACGGCGCGCCGAGACGTCGCCGGACCAGGTACTAGAGAAAGTCTAAAAAATATTTGCAGCTTATTGTTAGATGATCTAACGTACATCTAAGCATGTATGAGTGAGTCTCTCCGACTTTAATGAATTCCGAACTTCTTAATGTGAGTGAACCACCGCTGGCGGCGGATTACCATGTGTGGCAATACTTCTTCGGACGAACTTGGCACAAGTTCTACTGCTACTTTGGATTGCTCCTTCCGCACCACCTGGGGGCACATGTAGGGACTTTGAAGGTTCATCTATGGACGCAAGCAAACTTGAGAGCCAATGTTGCAAATTTTTTTGTTTTTTTTTTTCGGCCCTTGAATATTCATACAATGTAGTTGCATCGATTTGTCTCAATAAAGTCTGCTAAAATAAAACTTTTTCTCTATTTCAGATGCAAGAGATGCGAGGCTTGCCAACGCACGGATTGCGGTGACTGCGTTTTCTGTCACGATATGGTCAAATTTGGCGGATTGGGTCGCGCTAAGCAGACGTGCGTTATGCGTCAGTGCTTGCAGGTAAATTATTTTACTATTACACCCACCCATAAACTACAGCAATTGTCGTATTGCTATTGTTTGTGGCAGGGTCTCCCGTATCGACGTATGAGACGCCGCATTGCCACGTACTCGGTTCTCTGAGACGGGGATGTAATATATGTATGTATTTATATTATATGGGATGTATATTTCATATATTTCAGCCAATGTTGCCGGTGACTGCGTCTTGTGCCGTGTGCCATCTCGACGGGTGGATGCAGACACCGGTGGCGCCGCAAGCGAAGGGCAACTCTGGTACTCGCAGTAATATTATTTTCTTTACTATGCAACTTACTCCCAACCCCCCCCGCCCCCAACTTCCATCTCCCACGTAAAGGAATATGCTACGTGTTAATGTGTAAAGATACTGCAACTTGCCTTCCCCTCCCACTTAGTATTAAAAAACCAGTAGTGCGAAAATTGTTATATAAACAAGGTTTTCAATCAATGTTGAATGCATTAGTTATGTTTACACATTTATAACTCTGCACTAGGATTCCCTGTGTCGCAGATGGCATGGATAAACACAAACACAAGACAAACACCCAAGACCCGAGAATAGACTTCATGCTCACCAGTGTGTCCTGGCCGGGAATCGAACCCGGAACCCGTCGCTTCGAAGGCAGGGTTATTACCAAGCCACGGTGCCGTCACGGCGTGAAATTACCTTTATGCAACACTAATAAAGAACTAATTCGACGTGGCACCAAAGTCGAAGACGTAGGAATATGGATTAACTGGAAATGGGCGGGACACTTGGCTAGGCAAATCTCCGATGGACCAAGGCAGTGGCCGAATGGAGTTCAAGAGGTCTCAAGGCAGATTGGTCAGACGACATAAAAGCAGTAGAAACAGAATGGATTCGAATTGCAAAATACCGGCAACAGTGATGTGTTTAAAAGAAGGCTTTGGGCGACGTAGAAGACTAATAAGGCTGTATAACTTCCTATTAACTTAATGAGAGGCGTATGCCGGTGTAGCACCACAAACCTAATAAAAAGTTATTCTATCATTTATTACCCAATAAAAAAATCTCGTCTGTCCCCAGGTCGCAACGGTCCGTCATCTCTTCGCGAATGCTCTGTGTGCTACAGCATAACCCATCCGTCTTGCGTGCCGCCCGGCGGCCAGGTCAATGAGGACCTGCCTAACTCCTGGGAGTGCCCCGCTTGCACCAACCTAGGACTCACCCACGATTACAAGGTACCAATATTCAACAGTTTTTCTTTGGATTTCAAGTTTAGATAACACTTTTGGGAGGAAATTGTTCTCACGTCCGTAGGTGAGTACCTCAGAGTCGTGTCCAAGGAAAGAGGAGGTGGTTTGAAAGGAGCAACCCAAAGTAGCAGAAATTGTGCTTTATTTGTCCACAGAAGTACTGCCACCAAATCTGGTAAATCGCTAAGCAGTGGTGCACTCGCGTGACTGTTTTCCGGTGGATAGGTGTAAGTACCCGTGAAATAACAGGTATTTGAGCGACTTGAGCTTGCTCATACTTTAGTAGGGGAAGACGGCGAAGATGGTGGCAAACACTTAACATCAGTTGTCAAGCTTAGTTAACCCCCTTTCCTTACCCTTACCGTGTGACGTAATCTATGAAAACTTGCTTGAAATTATGGTTTTGTTTACAGCCTCGTCATTTCCGCGCCCGTCAAAAGTCTTCTGATCTCAGACGAATCAGCGTTGGATCCGACGCGAGCCACCTTAGCAGTCTGGTAAATATATAAATTTTAAATAAATTTTTAAAATGAATTTTAGGAATTAATGAGGAAGTCTGCAATCCAATACAATGATATGGAATGTTATTTTGCCAGTAGCTTCAAAATAATAAAATGTACACTCGCATTTATTTACAGAACATGAGAATGCCACAGTCAAAGATAAAATCTGAGGTGGGGTCCGATAATGAAGGCAGAAATGAGGTTCCTGTCGATGGAGGTAAGATAATTATTTGAAGTACATTGCGTACCCATTATCAATAATGGACATTTTACACAGCGCCATCTAGCCCAAATCTAAGCATAGCTTGTTGTACCATGAAAACTAGATTACTGATGGAATACGTGAGGTCCTTTTTTATAAATAAATACATATACCTCCAAATGTCTTGGGTAGGAATTGAACACGCGACCTACAGCACAGAAAGCAGAGCTTACTACCAACTGAGCAACATGAGACCACGCGTTTTTCTCCGAAGGCTACGGCCGGCTACAATTTACTACTTTTCACCTTATGGATTAAATTATCGTGGGAAGTAGACATAAAGACTCAAACTTCCATCGGGGAGGACCCAAGTCCTAAGACCTAAGTATTGCAGTTAACATAAGGTGGGGCTTCAGTTTGTTCCGCTACCAATTGAATAAAAAAAATATAAATAGCTTACTATTAAATAGTTACTATCAATATTTCAGAAATCAAACATGAGGTTGATGGGGAAGCCGGTCCCTGGGAACCGACTGTCAAAAGGCGGCGATCGAGCGACACCGAGGAATCTACCAAGAACCACTCTTTGCGCACCAACTTGGGCCAACAGCTTGCTAATAATTCCAACAGGGTAAGTGATACCCGTTATTAACAGATTTCATAAAAGAAGAAGGTTATATAATCGGCTTTGACTTTGACCTCCTGTGTGGTTTTAACGTAGGAACAAAAAGTAGCAGTAAAACTTTTGCAAAGTTTGTCTGGAAAAGTACTGCCTCCACACAATCTGCGGCCAAGCAATGGTGAACTCGTGTTGCTCTTTTCCAGTGGAAGGGTGTGGCCACCGGTCAAATTTATGGCACTAATTGGGTCTTCTTATACATTAGTAGGAGAATACCTGAGTATTATATTTGATGTTTATGGGCGGCGGTAACCACCTAAGATCAGGAGGGCCGTCTGCTAGTTACTGCCCTGAAATTTTTATGGGATCACCTCGCGATTACGCCCTGTCAAATAAAAAACATACACTCTTATAACCTCATTTGAAGTCTGATCAAAAGAAGACCAGGTTTCTAATGATTTTGTGGTGTTAAGGAGAACTTGTTTGTAAACTCCCATTTGAAATATTCCAGGTTCTTAAGAGGCCGCTGTACTGCGTGCGCCCGGCCCCGATGTCGCATAACGGGCAGCACGCGGCCTCCGCCGGGAGCTCCATGTGGCTGTCCCGGGAGGTGATGATGTGCGTGTTCGCGAAGCTCTCGCCGCACGAGCTGGCCACCTGCTCGCTCGTCTGCAAGGCCTGGGCAGAGTACTCGGTATGTAGAGATGTCTTTTACTTTTGGTCTATACTTGGACTCCTAGAAACATACCTTCACAAACTCATAGCATCATACTCTTATTGCATTGCAGAAAATACAATTATAACAAGTTGAAACATCAATTGGTATTGTCTCAAAAAGTGATCTCTTCCATTCTTTGGATGGATGGGATAAAGAGAAGAGTAGACACGTTAGACGGCATTGTACCCAAGAATTTGAAATAAAATCAATATGTTGTACTAATGCGACAGTGATAGAATAGATAGTCTCTATCTAGGCAATTAAAAGTTCAGCAGTTGTGGGCCAATACGATTATCAAATCGTAAACGGTAGTTATCTAAAAATACAGCTTATATGGTGAAAGATTATTTTACCGTGAAATATCTACAGTAAGATATTGAATTTTAGGTGGGGAAGTTTGTAGTTAGAAACTTTCTGAAGAGCGCAGTGGCGGGAATGGAATTCGTATAGACATCTGAAACACTAAGATAGGACTGAAAATAATATTATTGTATAAAGTTTTGAGATAAATTCGAAGACATGGTCATTTTTGTGCAAGTCAAATAAGAACTGTATACAGAGGTTTTGAAGGCACTCAAGTTTGCTCAGCTGAACTTCGGAGAGATCAAGCTAAGATAAAAAATAATATTAAAAAGTTATTATAAGTTTTGAAATAAATTCGAAGACATGGTCATTTTTAATATTGTTACAAATAATATCTGTTACAGGTGGAACCGTGCCTCTGGCGCAGCATGTCGTTCGTGCAAATCCGCGTGTCAGCGGCACAGCTAGCCGGCATCGCGCGACGCCAGCCCGTGTCGCTCGGCCTCGAGTGGTGCCATCTTGCGAGGAGACAACTCACTTGGTGAGTTTATTTCACTTTCTTGAAATCCTTATCAAGGCTCATTTGCATTGTAAGGACACTGACCTGACTTTTGGAAAGTGAGGAGTGACTTTTATCTGCCCTGGAAGCTTAACCATTCAGTCATTGTCTATTTGATGTATTACAACAATGTTGCTGTTGTTTTTTCTAATTTGCTCTTATAATTTCTAAACTGAATAAATGAGTTTGAGTTCAATCTATTCTAACACTGATTGGAAAACGTGACGATTTTTTGGGTGTTTTGTACTTGCCCGGTTTTTCGGGTTTTTTTCGGTTTTACCACAACCTGGTACCACTGGTCAGATAAAAACGATCTAGTCTATTGAAGTTTTTGTGCTTGATAATCTCACTAGTGTCAGTATTTAATGACTTTCTATTGAACGTACCTTCGGGTTATGTAGTGATTCAGTGATTAGAATCAGACTCCAGATGTTTTGCGATGGCAAAATTTAAATTAAGTATTTTCAAATTGGAGAGCTTATTTAAGTCAATAACCTTCTTTCCAGGTTACTCTGCCGAGTGCCGACACTCCGCTGCCTGTCCCTCGCCGGGTCCCAAGCCGAGGCCGCACTGGCCCTCCGCTCCACAACGTGTCCGCCCCTCACATCCCTGGACCTGTCCTTCGCGCGCGGGCTCGACGACTCGAAGCTGAGAGGCATACTGGCGCCCCCCGAGAACTCGCGGCCGGGGGGTGGCGCCCGCACCGGGGCGGAGCCCTCGCGCCTGGCTCACCTCACCGTGCTGCGCCTGCCCGGCACTGATATCACGGATGTCGCCATGCGATACGTAGTGCAGGTGTGTGACACAATGACGACACTTTAGTTTATATATATTGGCAGTTCTAATCTGAAGTGCAAGCAATAGACCTAAAAGTATAGTTGTCTCTTTCCATATTTCATTTACAGTCAGAGACAAAAGAAACCAATTGAAAATAACAATGATTTGAAGTTCAGAGTAGCGCGATAAATTGTCGGAACTTGAAGTCAAGCTTCACATAAATATTAAAAAAAAATCACAATAATAGAAATAAATATAATATAAATGATAGAAAATGGTGTGTTTTGACTGAGATCCAACATTTTATTACAAATTATTGGATTCTTTAGATCATTTTACATTTGTTTGCAAATATAATTATTTATTGGTCAGCATCATATTCCTTAGAACAGAATTTGTGGCGTTTCATATGAATCATACCAATTACTTTACAATCACCTTTCCAAGACAACGCAGCTCCACCAGAGGTGTATTCATTGAAATCTGAAACTGACAGACTCTGATTTAAATCTGTAACAGACTGTAATATAGACACTTTTTTACAGTAAAAGTTTTACTTACAAGTAAATGAACCGATATTCCAGGCGCTGCCCCGTCTGAACGAGCTGGACGCATCGTCGTGCGCGCGAGTGACAGACGCCGGCGCGGCGCAACTGGCGCACCACCCGCTACAGCGGCTCTCCCTAGCCGGCTGCCGGCTGCTGACCGAGGCGGCGCTCGACCACCTCGCGCGCTGCCCCAACCTCGTCAGGTGAGCCAGTGCTTGTCTCATTCGAAGACCCCTTCTTCTTTCATCAGAACCAATATTTCATTACCATATAAATATAAATATGATAACTGGTAGAATACATATAGTACTTTTTGTTTGTAAATACATACTTATAATACATAATAACACCCAGACACAGAACAAACACTTAAGAACGCACACAAATGCTTGTCCTAGGTGAGAATCGAGCCCACGACCTACAGCGCAGAAGGGAGAGCTACTAACTAATAGGCCAGACATTTCCGCGGTTTCAAATGGCTGTACTCTCGGGAAATTCCAGCCTTACGATCGTCGGGTGATATTCGCCCTGTCGATTTGATAGGTGGATTCATAAATAACTAATCACAACTTATAGTTGTTGTCTGAATGACATTGACGGATCGCGGTCCCGATTTGATAAGTTCCGGGGTTCCTTTTGTTCAAACCTGACTTAAATTATCACCTTTGATTAACAGACTGGATCTCCGGCACGTGCCACTAGTCTCGACCCAAGCGGTGATCAAGTTCGCTGCCAAATCGAAGCACAATCTCCACGTGAAAGACGTGAAATTGGTCGAATTGCGGAACACCTGATCCGAGGGGTCGGCCCCCGAGCCGACGCCGCTCACAGAGATACAACACAGCGAGGAGGAGCAGGAGGACACTGGTCCTCCTGAGAACCCCCCGGACCGGAGCCCCATGTTCGTCACCATCGGGGTCTTTCGAGCCCTAAACCAAATCCTGAACTAGTGTGGTTAGATATTATGTGTGAATTGTGTACCAATTGAGGATGGACCTCTTGTCACCCGCTGGACTAGAGAACTTGTGTGTGAAATGTGTACTAAGGTTCTGTCGAGTTTAAGGGGCATGCTCTTAAGTATGGTGACTTCAAATTGCCCTCGAGTATATATTAGTAGTTATAATTTGCGACGTCAAACACCGATGTTGAGGAAGAACAGTATATAAACATTTGTTTATTAGAATCAGACAGGCCCTCAACCAACTGCAAAAGTAGTGTAAGAACAGTGTGAAATGTCCTACTTTTTGTCCTGTTTGGGGGCTATACAAGCTTGTAATGGATACTCAAGTATGGTTACTTCATGTGGAGTATAAGTTATATTTGAGTGGTTTTCATTTGCAACGCCAAACAGATTTACAACAGCTGTTGTGTAGCCAAATCTGTAGCAAGTGTGTACATTTTAACGTTAGGCGTGTTCCAAGCTTGCCTTGAAGGACTATTTTATGTATTTCCAGAATTGCAAATGAAAACCTCAACTATTGAAGTGATTTGATGAAGTGATATACTTAAATATGTATATAAACTATGAAGATTTATTGAATTTGGGTAGCGTATGACTCGTCGCTACCAATGGACTGAATAGATGAAGGGTTTGTTGCATGTTGAAGATTTTATCGACGTTCTTTAGGATACATATTGTTGAGACATGTGTAGAATAAATAATATTGGTAGATCAGAGGTCGAAGTCATACAAGCGGGGGTTTTCTTTGGTGTGAAGCGTGGTTTGGTTCGAAGTTGGAACTGTGCAGTTTGCTTGTTCACTCTGAGACTTACTATAAGACTAATGAGTCATATAACGCAGCACTTGTTTTGTTCACTTGGTTGTCAGCATAGTTTGAAGCACCAAGCAAAGCTCCTGCCTCTGGCTTCGACTGAAGGGTTAATGCTCATGACCACTTATGGATTGGATTCTGAGACCACGCCACCGTGAAAATTAATGGGGGAAATGAAAATATTCAGGATAAGCCGCGTCTGATCAGACGCTAGCTTTGAGCCGCGTTCTGCAGTCTACTTAGGCTACATTGACCGGACTGAAAAGTTTTTACTAGTTACAATGATATACAGCGAATTTCGCAACTACCCGTACGAACATCATTCCGGCCAAGTTCGCTGTAGCCGACTGATCGCCGGAAGATAAACGCACTAATCACAATCCTTAGATTGTCAACTGATCTGATGATGGCTGTCAGACAGAATGAAAAATATATAAGTATACCATTTGTAAATAGCCAAATCCATCTCAAAATGAGATAGGAATGTGCAAAGCATGGATTCGTTAGAAAAAACATGATAGGCTTTTTGTATTATGTAACCTTTGTGGGACTAACTAAGATTATGAATAGTTTGCGTTAATTAAATAAAGTTTCGTTGATATTATATTACAAATATTGCGTGTTTTTTGTCTATAATCATAGCAAGATAAGGTTTTCAAAATGTGTCACTTAGAGGGGCTAAAACCTTAATACTGTAGAATATCTGTGTGTTCAAAATCTACGTGTTTATGTGTCTATTATAAATAACCAATTAATTGTAAAGTTCGTCAGTACAGATGTATAAGATTGTGTTAGTTGATGTTGAACCGTGTGTTGAATCTACTCCATATGCTCAAATCTCAAACCTATGAGCAAGAGTTAGCTATTTTGTCCGCATAAGAGGTCAATATTCCCACGAAAAGAACTATCGAACCCTATTCGGTTGAGACCAAAAGGCTTAATTTGGTTCTTTAAGATTTGTGAAGTTGATAGTTTCGGAATAGGATATATCTTCTGACTATGCTCAAAGATTTGACATTTCCATATATGGAGGTTCTTTAGTAGGTTTGTTTGTATCGCCAGGACATAGGCAGACCGTAATCGGGTTGTTCATCGAAACGTGACACCATAGCCAATTATTACACCAATTTATTATAGTGTATACAATTTATATTAATAGTGTTGAGCTAGTTCAACATACAAGCAATCTATAAGCCATTCATACCTATGTATTATAATTCGTATTGAGCCCGGAGCAATATTTGAAAGCAACAGCCAGTTTCAATATTTTATCAGATCACTGGTGAAATATGACAGGTAGCATAGCTAAATTATAAAAGAAAAATTTTATTTTTGGTTACTATGATCATCTATTTTCATCTGGACTAATGTTGTTAGTAGTTTACAGTTACGCGTTTTCGACTGTAAAATGCGCTCACTTATTCTTTTCCTCGATGGGGGTGAGTAGGCACTGCACTGACGTCCCGCATGGGGGTGTATTGTGCGTTGTCCCCCTTTGCAACAGATGAGATTCTTAAAAAATTCTTGGATTCTTTGTTGCACTTCACAGCATAACATTAATAATTTATTGCTTTCAGCTTTTACTTTTTAGTGATACAATTTCTATCATACTCCGTGCCAGTAGCGATAGTTAAAGGGACAATTGACATTGAAGTTGATAGGAATTATGTAAAACAAAAGTTATGCCCACATCTGTGGGTATTGCTATTTAATTATTCTCGTACTACAGAGGCATATTATGTTTCCGTTTTTCTTTATTTGCTATCACTTCCAGAATCAAGGTTTTTGTTATTTCCTAATACGCAATAGTCCCATTTATAATGGTAGCATTTTTACTTTTATACTGTCAACCCGTCCGAATTTTGCATCCTCTCATAAAACTATATCCAAGTAATTAATTGTGTATAAGAACTAGTTAGGTATTTCGTAATAGCCATAAATTAGGTAAGGAATAAATGTAAATTTGCAGTGAGATAAGATGTTAATGTTTAAATAATGATTTGGTACCATTCCTCTTTATAGAAATTCAAGACCACAAAAAAAATATTTTATTTTTATTTTCATTACATATCAAACGTTATGCGACCCAAACAACGTAGTGTAGATAATGCAAAGACTAACTTGGTACTATAAAAACTATGGTGATACGATTTGTAAGAGTTAGGGTATAAAATTAGTAAATATTTGATCGGAAAATGCCATTGTCCTCGTATATTGATTTTTATTATGTTCAATATATTATTGTAAATCTATTTTAGAAACGGACGATATATACTAGATCCGCGTTCAAAAACGTCGATGATTGTACTGTGTTCGCGGGATGATCGTGAAAATGTCATCTCACGACCACAAGTAAATGAACAGATGATTATAGAGCGAAAACGGCGCGCGCACGTAGAAGGATCTCGAATCAACTCTTTCGAACAGTCGACGGACTTCATCTGGGACCTTTCGCCTGTGTTTGCGCATTATTCCTGAACAGTACGCGCCCGGCCCTCGGTGTCAATTTTTGCCACGATGCTTCTGATCGCGGATCTGTAATAGGAATATTTTTTACGTTTAGGCGTTAAAACAAATGCGGGCTCCCTGAACGGGTTAAGCTTGGCCTGATTGTAGTTTTTCTTGTATCGTTTGATTATTAGATATCAAATAATGTTACGACGACTCACCACAAGATACTCAATACAATGTCTTGTTTTTTGTCTGCAATCTATGACTGAAACGTCAACGCCAATTGTGTAGCGACCGACGTTAGACTTGTTTGTCAATTTTATCTCCATAGATGTATAAAATAACGATTTTGGGGTTTTAGGTCTTTTTTCCCTATGCGACGCGTAATTTCTCTATATATGTATATTTGTGAAATCGTCTCGTTTCATAAGAGGACGGTGGACATGACTTTCTTGAACAAAATAGTGCCAATAGACCCAGCACACTATTAAATGCACAAGAATATATCAAAGTTAAACTTAACAATTTTATTTGCATGCTGTTGGGATGGTATATATTTTATTTGATTAATTTACAAGGCCACACAGCGCATGAGGCTTTACATCGACTGAAAATTATTAGTATAAAAACGTAGGTACTTTAATAGTTTAAAGTTAAGGAGGGTCGAACATTTTGTGTTGGAATGATTACTTTTGGTATAATTTTCAAAACTTGTTCCAATATTGTATACCTACGTTCTCCTCGCGTTTTTTGTTTTTCGCCGCCACGATAAGGCTATTGAGTTCGAAGTTGCGATGGGAATAAAATGATTTTAGATACAAAATGGTCGTACGCAAAGAATTTATTCTACGATTACTTTTATCCCCATCGTAAAGTATGAAGGCAAATTAAAATATTTCATTTATATCAGAAAACGCAGGGTTCACGCACTGTATTTATGAACACATACATAATTTTGTATTTATACCTTGTACATAGTTTTATTTTATTTACTATACTTATAAGCAATACCGGTAATTTTAATTTTATGACAACATAATTGCTTAGGTTGTATTTTCGATTAGTTCTAGTCGCTTTTTAGATGTTGAAGCTATGAAAAGTGTGACTGTTTAATAATTGTTCTATTCACAAATCGTATTAAATGTTTGCCCAAAGTGAGTTGGCAAATTCTTGGCTCACTTGGTCCTCTGAAATAATAGGAAACCCGTATAAGGCGGAAAATTGTTTAAGAATTGAATGCTGCCAATGTAACTAGCTAAAAACACGAATGTTTAATAGTATAATATACTAAGAATAGGCGTGAAAATTCTATTGGACCATCTCGGAGGTACACTTTATGAAATTAAACAAAAAAACATCTGAATCGGCCCACAATTGACAAAGAAATCGCATAACCAATATACAAATGGCATACAGCGGAATTGAGAACCACGTTTATTTGAAGTCTGTTAAAAAGTTGCCTCGCTTTGCAAATTTTTGATTACTATTCTTCACATGTTGTTAAAGATATTCGTTATTTATTGTACAATTCGGGTCGCCAGTTATGAATGTTCATTCTTTATTAATCGTTGGCCGCATACAAACAAGAAATCTTTCCGCCAGGTCTGGTACATTTTCGGAAATCTGTTATAGTTGAGTTAAAGTTGAAGTACTTCGATATGTAGAGCTATTTCATAAGCGAGTCAGTATATGTACATTGCAATCAGTTTTTAACTTTCGCTAGTGTGTAAGAAAACCGACTCTGGTCACAGCGTGGTCGGACGACCGCCTATAGATTTAGTGTATAAATAGCATAAGCATTTTCAATTTACAGCTCTGACGTAGCTTGGCTACTCTGAAGTTGGCTGCAAAAGCCTTGGTCTCCTAACATTAATCAAACATTGAACCAGACAACTATGCAACTAACTTCAGAGCAGCATAGTATACCGTCCGAAATGTATATCTTCTAACATCATTAGGGCAAAATCCATTTCAGCCGTTCAGAAAAAGCATACACTGTTTGTCTACAAATATCAATGTCTAATCAATTTGATATCGAATAGAAATCTGCTGAAATAAAACTGAGCTAGGTTCTAAGAATTGTGTGCCTATGTGTACAGATATAGTGATAGACAAAAATCGTTTATAAAAATATACCTTTTATCTTCGGAGAGTGAAAATCATTATTCGCATTTTTCAATCGAATATTGATTTTGCTACGAAATTTTACCTAATTACTATAGGTATATAGGTATTATTATCTAGTAAGTAAGACGCCTCTATGCGAGATTTTAAAGAGATGTGGACTCCCGATCTCGCATCTTGGCAAGCCGTTGGCAAATTATGGTGATATATCAAGCCAATGGCTAGAATAAAATTTAATAAAAATAGCTATATTATTGTGAATTTGACAGTAATGATGTATCATTGGTTACCATAAGTATTTGAAATAAATATTTACAATCAAACTATTCTCTCATTCATTTTCGAGTCCTTGAACGCTCAGTCTATATACTTATTAAAAAAACTTTTACTTATTAAAACTACTTTTTTTTATATGATGAGTGATGAGTGACGGCACGAGCTGAGGGCCCACCTGATGGTAAGTGGTGAGCCTCGCCCATGACAACAGTAATGCGTGCGACTCAGTATGAGATCCAAATCGCATTCATCCTGCTGCGTCCATCACCCGAGACGGGGATGATACTCTCATGTCTCATGCGCATGTGATTTCACCGGCAGCAACACCCTTCCACCGGAACAGTAATGCAACCACTACTGCTTGGCGGCAGATTCCAGATGTGGTGGCAGTACCTTTTCGGACGAACTTGGCACAAGTTCTACTGGTACTTTTGGTTGCTCCTTTAGCACTCCCAGGGGGCACTCCCAGGGGGTACGTGTAGGGAATCAAAGGGTACACACCTACGGACACGAGCAACTGGACACCCCCCAATTTTTATATTACCGGGGCAACAAGAATATTATAATCGCTGACGTAAACGCTTACCTACCTAAATCAGCTTCGTGATACTCAAGCTATCTGACACCCGACTATTGGGTCCATAAACTGCACAATATTTTGGCGGCTTGTGCTGCATTTTCGAATAGTACTATTATAATTTCTGTAACTAAGTAAAGTGGATCACTTTGCGGGAACGTAGGTACTGGCGTTACGTTCTGCTGTTATATAATTCTATGGGCCATGACTTTGTCTTACCGCGGTATCTTTTCAGCTGTAATTTGATGATATTTGATGACTCACTTTTAGGTACCAAAAATATCGCTTATATATTATATATCTGCTGAATACGCGGTTAAAAATTTTCATTAAATTATTTCATATAAATACGAGTCCAAATTCAATTGTTAGTACGGAAACTTCTGTATACCTTCTATATATTATTTTCTGTTTGAAAATGGCAATTTCCTCCCCTGTTATTTTATAAGGCGTCGAGATTAGTCGCGAATCCAATTACATTTTCTAAATTTCCCATTTTTCCTTCGACGCGGGTTCAAAGCTCACAGAAAATTATTTCTTCACCCCTCACAAAATGAAAAATAAACGTGGCAAGGAAGAGCGTCGGAATAAAGGAACCTGTCGAACAGAGTGAGATAAAACGTGGGATTTAATAGCGTGTGAGGAAGATAGGAGACAAAGATTCCTCCCGGGGATTTGTCAAGTGGCGCTCCATTTTCTTTCTTTAGGGTTCGAGTTCTGTAGGCACAGACAAATTTTATCTTTGGCGAAAGTAACCCCTAAGGTAACATTTCAGTCTATGTGATAGTTATAGATATTACATAGACATGGGGTCATGTAAGAATTTACATAACTGTTGGACGACAAAGTCAATGTGTAAACTAAAACAACTTTAAAATCCTAATAAAGTTATTGATTCCTTCAAAAACGGGAAAATAGTTTATCTTTTACATCCAAGAATGAACTAAAGTGAATTTTAACTTATAACAATAAAACGTTGCAGATTTTGATCCCGGACAACCGCGGGGCGTAGTTAGTTAATAAGATTACTAGTATTTTCAACAACGTATACTTCATGTAAAATACTGAAGTTCGAATATTAACCCGATCCCGGCTTCGCATATAGATCAACAAGAAATTGTTGTTAGAAATAATTGTCACCGTCCACACTTGTGTTTAGGCCAAATTAATGGATTGGACCGTCCGCATACAACAGCAGAATGGCAGATGGCGAAACGATACAATCAAAATTGAATACAAATTTATTGCCTGTTAACATGAATACTATTTTCACGCCGAGTAATATGAGTCTGTCAATTCTTTTGTTACATATGCCAATTAATAAAATATAGGTTTATTTCGGTTTATAAAAAAATAATATATTTGGGCTGATTTTTCTTTTTTGTAAACGGGACGAGCTGGAGGTCACCTGATGTTAAGTGGTTACCTCCGTTCATAACAATAGCAATGTCACTTAGGTCTTCGACCAAAGTATGAGAAGACCCAAGTCGCACTCCGTTGCGCCCATCACACAGTACGGCTCCATCTCTTTAACTTCACTGATTTATGATATTGTTTTAATTTAATTTTTTTTTCTATATTCTAAACAAATAAATAAAATTAAAGTGTGTGTTTGTAATGTCAAGGTAATAACTTTTTAATAAATGCATTTGACATCCATCGACAAAAACAAATTTTAAATTTTTGTCTATCTGCTTGTTCCGGTTAATCTCCGAAACGACTGGACCGATTTTGACGGGCCTTTCACTGGCAAATAGCTGATGTTATGAGCAGTAACACAGGATACTTTTATTATAGAAAAACAATAAGGGTTCCGCACAAAATACATTACTAAATACCACGCGGACGAAGAAACAGCGAATATCATAGGCTATATTTTATCCAGGTCTACCTACGAGAACGGTGATTATGCGGGTGAAACCTCGGGGCGCACCTAGTAATTGAATACCTGAAATTGTGTTCTTAGAACACAATACGTTGCAATTATTTTATTCTAATCAAGGAGAAACAAATCTTTGCGTGTTTACCCAGAACGCATGGCTAGCGTGCGTAGAATGCCTCGTAGACCACAAGGCGCCTACACCGTCGATAAAGTCTGACCAAGGGATGCAATTACCGTCTCACAAAACTGTAACATTTGGAAGCTAGTTCAGTGTGTCTGTATAGTTCACGCGATGCCGCTAACCGCTGATACTCGCGTCTGCTGTCTGGCAGGTGCTGCCACTACGGTAGCGATAGCAGAACTAACAAAATCAAACTATTTTAATTTCATAAGATTATTAAGATTATTCACAGGCAGATTCGTTTGGTCATCTCACAACTATAAAATAAAAATGTAGTGTCCGTTTGTAGCTTTTTACTAAACGCATTTGAAAGGATATACGGTACATATAACAAAAAAATACAATATATAATAATTTAAATCTGTTAAATCAAAATATCTGGAAAAAAGGTCCAAGTAAACTCTATCGCGTATTTTGCTTTCCTGTGAATTTTCTTCGCACGTTGAAAAACGCTTTAGATTATTCTTTTTTTAAATAGCAAGAGTAAAACACCATTTAGAGCTAGAGGGGCTAAGGGTTACAAATAGGGGAATAATTGAGTCCGTTTTTCCGCTTTCTTGTGTAAATGTATAATACTAGCAGCGCTCCGTGATGTTACCAAGATATAAGCTATCTTGGTACCAAATTTCATCCACATCCGTTGAGCTGTTTGATCGTGGAGGAGTAAAAAACATACACACATATAAACTTTCGCCTTAATAATATTTGTATGATTTTTGTTGTATTTTGGCTTGTTTGTTTTATTTTGACACTTTGAGCTTTGTTTGCCAACGGTAGCGGTAGTCTGTGGTGAGTGGCGTGCACGATACGTCAGTCACCCGCACACGCACCACTCCGTCAGGTAATCACGACCGAACGTACTTTTAGTATTCTTAGAAATAGAGCTTCACCTTTTCAGTATTTCACGTGTAAAAATACGAGTAAACCACGTGATACGCGCCATACGGTCTTCTGTTGCATAAGTTACGGAAACTTATTTAAGAGTAATAAGTGTCCTAACACACAAACTCTTAATGTTAACTGCATGGACTCAAATTTTATATCCACCAGCGCGAGTAAATGGGAGCTTTAATATACCTCATAAACTTTATCAAACTTAGTATAGTCACAATGTATGTTATGCTTGCTATCCTTTTTCCTCACAATGTTTTCTTTTACGGTTCTTAGAACCTTTTTTATGTGTGGATGTCATAGGTTGTACCTCGATTAGAACAAGCTTCGGATTGAAAATCAGAATCTGCACCACCCGGCCATCATGTTAGGATACTAACAATAACTTCAGTATCAACACGTATCAACATTGTAACCTTAGGATTAGCGTCACGCAAACGATATAAATGTTACCAACCAAAAAGATACCATTCTATTTAACACAAATCTTACGTGCCATTATTACAAAATTAACACATTTTTTTAATGTATCCTATGTGACAAAATTAGCTGAAGGCTCACCATATATCCCGTGGCTAGGATTCTCTACGTCACTGTTAGCATGAACACATACACACCACAATAGTCGGGTCACATTCGTGACACAAATGGTCTAAGATTGAATCTAGAACTCTCGCTCTGAAGACCAAAACTTTGCTTAGAGTATTGCATGGTATTTTAGATTTAAAAAATGCACGCGAATCTGCACCCCATCTACGTCGTAATATTGTAGACCGTAGATGTCACCCTCTCTACGCCGTAGTAGTTGTGGATAAATTTGTGGTGCAGTTAGCAGTATCCCCATAGTGACATTTGCTTGAGTATTTATTAAAATACTAGCCGTACCCCGCGTTTTCCAGGATCAAAAGCCTACGTATTAATCCAGGATATAAGCTATCCTGGTACCAAATTTCATCCAAATTCGTTGAGCCGTTTGAGCGTGAAGGAGTAAGAAATACACATACAAACTTTTCCCTTTATAATATCAATGTGATGTAGGCTACATATCCAACTTTTCGGTAGCCGTTGCTCGAAGCTGCTTAAACCTACTTATTTTATTAAAAGTAATAGCCATTTCTAACTTAAAGTTAATCAGGATATCATCTGTATGCCTTATCTCAAGTCATGAATATCATGACACTGCGACACAGGAAATCCTAGTGCAGAGGAATGAATGTTTAAACGATTTTTTTATTTTTCTTAGATTTTTCGATGACAATGTAAAAGTGACCTTGCGACCAGTATCACCACAATTGATTGCGAGTGAAACATGATTAACTATTTGGAGGTGAATTTCTGTAATCGGCACATGAGTTGTGAGATGATAGATGTAGCGAAAATGTTTTCGAGCTTAATGCCACCCGCACGGTAGGTAAAGTTGCAAGTTGGTTGCAACATCCTAGGTTGGACAAATTGACTCATAATACATACTAGGTTGGATTTTGTATTATGGATGTATGGATGGAGTAGGGTCATAAGAAGATAATTGTTTATAAAAAAATACATTTCCGAATTATTTTAATAAGTTATAATATTATCCTGAATACTTGCTTATTGCTTACCCAAATAATTAATACGTCTCTGATGATGACGTGTAAAAACGAATATTGACAGAATCAACACGTTGGATTGCTTTTTTTGCCTAATGTTTTTCTTTAGAAGTGTAATTTACCTAACATTAAAATTCTATATATTTATTGATATGCATTTAATTACTGCTATATTTCTGTTTCCTAATAGTTGTACCTGTTACCTTATAAATTTAGGTTAAACAATTTAATTAATTGTTTGGATCATCCGTCTTTCATGGACCCATGTTTGCAAATTATTAAATGATTTAATTATACAAATACAAATACAAAATACAAATACATTTATTTAGATCCAAAAAATAAATTGTACAATAAACAATACCATAATAATACAATATTATATTATAAAAAATATAAATTGTTGTACTAACAAAATTCATGATGTAATTAATTAGGAGAATATTTTAATTTATTAATAAACGATTTTTACCTATTATTTTACTGAATTTAACTTGTATTAGTCAGTGTCAGTAGTTTACAACGGACGGCTCTAATTAAATATATAAATTATTGAATTAAAAAAGTTCTCACATCAACTATCATTATACACATTAATATTATAAATGCGGAGTGAGTTTATTTGCTAAGCTTTCACGCCTAAACAGCTGAATCGATTATGACGAATTTGGATGTAGAAATAGATGGGACTCTGGTTATAGGCTTCTTTTTTTTCGAAAAAACTACTAGAAGGTTTTGAGGAGAGATTCATAACTTTGTATGAAACAACCGGAATTGGTTGATAAAATCAAAAGCTTAAAATTTTGGGTAATAGTTGTACCGTCTTCATCCGTACGGTACATCAACTACTCGGGTGTTACTAGGTGTGCGGCGGGTATTCCCCGAAGTTATTATGGCCCAGTGAACCGGTTAACGAACCCGCGCCCCTCAGTAAATAATACATCGCACCGAGATACGGCCTACGGAAATCTTTAATGTAAGTACTTGCCTTCACTGATCGTCTTTGATCATTTCGAGAGTGTTAAATGCTTTTTTGAAACGTAATTTGTATATTAGGTAAGTTTGTTGTGTTTCAGCGTTTTGTTTAGAGCTGACTTACTTACTTAGAGTAACTACCTACTGGGCTGTGGGGCTATAGACGCAAACTCAAACTCATTTATTCCTCAAGTATCATTTCGACACGTAAAATTTTACAAATACTAGTAAATATATTTGTGAGTATATAACGTGGCACTATATTTCCTAAGGCACATTACATGCACACAGATATGTCAAATTACAGTCAGTTTTCATGTTTTAGATTGTCTTATTTGTTAAGTTTATGTTGATCCAAGAAAAATAGAGTTCAATCAATATATTACTTATAAGAAGACAAGACAAGACGCAAGACACCATATTATATGCTCGCCCGGACTGGTTGTATAAGGTTCAACACACATGCTACTCTAAAACCTACTTAAAAAAAGAGGGAGGTTCTCAATTCTGCTGCATATTTTTTATAACGTGGTTTCTTCGCTAATTGTAAACTAATTTGGACGATTTTTGAATGGCTATATTAAGTGATGAAAATATTGAGTCAGTTATTCTATTTTTATCAGTCAACTATTAAAGCAAAACCGCGGGCTGAAACTAATAAATGTAAAACCAACACGAATAATTTTCCATCAAAACCCTGTCACCAACCCCTAAACTAGATATGATTAAGGACATGAGGTGTCGGTTCGTATTCCCAAGCGATCCACGATTCATTTCGGTAAATAATTCCTTGAACTAATGGGAGCTGGCTTGTTGTATAAACATTGTTAGGAGTTTGGAGATTGTCAACGTTTGTTGTGATTTTAGGTGGAAGTATTTGTTTGCTATTTTAACGTGTAAATAAGACAATATTATACCTAAGGATTGTAACATAGTTGTTTCTTGTTTTGAGGAGGCGGGCGATGCGACTCGAGTCTTCTCATACTTTGGTAGGGGAGGATTTGAGTCATATTGTCTACAAGCGGCGGGAACTACTTAACATCGGGTAGATGCTATATAGATAAATAATAATGCAATTTTAATCGATAAAAATATTCATACAACATACCAGAGTTGTCCACTTACACGAAAATACCTTAAAAGTAGACTCCAATCTCAGTATGTTTAATTATCAGAAATAAACAATTTGAATTGTTTTTAATGAATTAGTAAAAAAGTTATTTGTCTTTGTGCCTCCTTTAATCATGGAATTAAATTAAGATACATTGCAGCTACCGGCAACGGCCATGCTAACACATGAGTCTTCCTATATCAATCACAGGAACATCAAGCCCCGAAGCGTTAGTCATCAAACAGAACCGATTCCCGCTTCGAAATCGATCATCACCCAAATTCAATGTCTGTACATCTGTACACACATCACCCCCTTCCCGTAGTATAATCGTATGTACATAATGAAACGAGTGCAATATGCGTCCTTGGGCCATTGGGAATTGAGGCTACACAACATGAAGACTGTTGAATATGAATGTGGTATTTTAAAATTTATTTTTAATTGAAATAAAACAACAAGGTTTATAATGTTATCCTATAAATCAATTTTATTTTGATCAATAGTAACAGTAATCACTCTATTAACTTGAATTGGAACTCGTATCTACTGTAGAAATTCCTTATAATTTTTCAGTTTATAAAATAAATAAAGAAATATTCAGAGGACATTTCACAAAACATTAATTTAGCTATGACACTAGATGACTCTGTTTAACCACCCAGACCTAATTTCTTGGGTTTAATATAGTCGTATCCATTATATTCTTCGTGCTGAACTACCAACGGACGTCCACGTACGGAGGTGGGCGTTGGTGTCTGCCACAGCTTTAATTCCTACTTCGGCAGGCATCATCATTTTCCAAAGGTTTCTATAAGCCATTATTTGACTAAACTATATTTGATATAACTCTGATTAACAATCTAGATCTGAGATTCTAGTCTTGAGTTTAATATTGTCGTATCCATTATTTTATTGGCACTGGCGCTCTGGTCTCTAGAGGCGCTGCCCGCTCCGCGATCTGCGTGATTTATTCGAGTCGCCTGACGTGCAAGTGTTTGCTTGTCACCTTTGTTTGCTGATCATTTATGTAACAAGATTTTTATATGTTCTTACTTAAAACTTTAAATTAATAAGAGAACGAGGCGTAAAATTAAAATATAAACTTTATTCGAGCACCCAATAGATGGCGTATGGAATTTTAGTTTTACTGTAACTGTACTGTACTGTTTTAATTTTTAACTTGACGATGGTCTTTTCCGACCATCCAAGATTATTGGTAGATCGTCGCGTTACAATTCGCTGTCACAAAGTATTTTTTATGAATGTTTTACACAATATTTAAATTATAAACTTAACCAAAGTCTCAAAAGAATCTGCAAACAAAATTCCAATAAATTTACTTCCACAAATGAAAAGTTTTGGTTACAGATTATAAATAAGACCAATTTTGCAATTTTAAAATCATTGACACCCGTGGGATATGCAAATAGCGCTAGTATTTCGCATTTATAATTCAAATCTGACCCAACTTAGCGAGTTTACTCCCTCAAGCCGCACACAATCGACGTCCGTACCCGCACCCCGCTCTTTGTGCGCCCGACGTGAATGCGCGGGTAATCCCGCCACGCGACCTGCACGTGCTCTTCTGCATGCGACAACCCTGGGTGAACAACCAAAACGCACTTCCTAATACACCAGAACACATAAAACAGGACGCTCCCACAAAAGCAGTAAACGTCAAAATGCAAACGCAGATAACAGGCGGATGCGTTGTTTTCAAAATGGCGCTGCGTAAAAAAGCGTGTCCTTTATCTTAACTGATTGGATAATCTGTGTTCAAACGTTATACTATCGTATCGGAAACAGAAATGCAAGTCGCGACGACGTCCTGATTAAGTTTCGGCAGGGGCGGGCCGGGGTGCGAAATTACAGTGATTTTTTGACGTGAGTATCGTGTTTCCTTTGTGTCGTTCGAGTTTTTGGCGAAATCTGCCAAAAACGTTCCGATCTAATTATTAGCTTTGTCCGCAATTTGCGTGGGGTTTGTGAAAGCGGTGGGAGATTCGGTAACAGATTTATAAGTCATTTTTGGATTAAAAGTATTGTGTTGCTAATAAAAATGGTTTTGGGGTACAAACAAATGCAATAATATGTATTTGGCTAGTAATAGCACTTGTTCACAAGCATGCATGAGTTTGCCGGTTTGAAACCTTCCTCGCCCAAACGGATTTCTCTAATAGCTCGGATTTAGATTTTACATGGTCCTTCGAGCCGGATTTCATTAAAATTTGAAACAAAGCGCCGAATCAGTTGTGTACAAACGTAACAGGGTTTTGGTTTTATATTAAACAGTTTGACCCTTGCATATAAATGGGTATTTCCCGCTTCAGCGACCAATGGGGGTCCCACCTGATCTCGTATTCATTGGGGGCGATCATCGACGCTATAGAACATGAAGGTATGAACAAAAGCAACATGAAGACATCTCTGTAGAGCCCCTTAGCATTATCACGTTGAGATAAGAGCCATCATGTTTAATAGAATGCCCACTTTAAGGGCACAGAAGTAGGGCACATAAAATGTATTCCTTACTATCTTTTACCCGCGGCTTCGCTCGCGTTAATGTTACTTTTGTCAATTCCGGGTGTTTCATACAAAGTCTAACCCTCCCCTCAACCCACCTTGGAGTGTTCGAGTTTTCGAATAAACTAGCCTTTATCTTTATCTAGCCTTTTTTACAGGGCATCTATCTCTCTCTATCTCATCTATCTATCTCAATACCTATAAAAATTCATCATAATAGATTCAGCGGTTTAGCTGGAAAGTGTAACAAACAAACAAACTCACTTTCACATTTATATCAGTTAGGCTGTGTTACTATAAAATCGGTTAACACATTATATTGTTACAGTTAGATAAACTTTAAACTTAAGGAATCTAAGGCCGATTAAAAGAGTATAAAGTTTTTAATTATTTTTCTTTTACTAGTAGATATTAATGGGAGATTTTGCTAATAGTACAGATTTAGACAACTTAAAAATTCAGTCCGTAAGTATTTTAATAGAAAGTAGGAAGAAAGATATGTTTAAAAGTGGTATTCTATCAACGAGGGTAAAGTGAACCCTATCAATGAATAAGGCAATAAATAATGATGAGCATATACAGACATACAACTTTGATGAAAAGCCTTCTCCAAAACCAGAAGTTTTATTCATCGCCAACCTAAAATTATATTAGGATAATCTAAGTATGATTGGAGTGGGGCCATCACTGTGTACCAACACGATGTACATACGAAATTGCGGATTTTTCCATATTTCTATGTTTTTATTGCATAAAATTGTTAGCGAAATGCAAATTAAACCGAAAGTCTCTAACTCTATTACAAAAAAACACTTTTGTTTTTTTTTTATACTATGGGTATAGAATGTGCCAAAAATAAATAACATTAATTATTATTTTTATTGGTTAACAAGTCAGCTTAGTTTGTTATGAAACATTAATTACAACCTGAAATATCAAAAAAAACTATTAAATATTACAGTTATTTGACTACAGGAGAAAAGCTTTTAATTATCCTAGGTTTTATTGAGAAAATATGGGACCATATCAGCCTCTTATATTTGATAGAAAAAAACCGCGAAATACGTGAATTTTGTATCTCACTTGTGTTGTATCAGCGTAAGCGAGACGGAGAATATGAATGATGAAATATTCTCGGAATGAACACATACCTATCACTCAACAATCAATTAAAAATAACAGTAAAAATACATTATAAAAAAAGTCAATATTTATTACACGCATTTTCTTGTTTGAAAACCATATCAAGAAATTAACACAAGGGATGCAAATGAATGAAATTTCCTTACGAAAAAGGTTCGTATTTACTTACGGAAAAAAAAATTGTTGCGTTCGTTTAAATAAGAAAACCTAATCTTACGCCAATGCAGTGGGGTGACAGACGTATTTGTAAAGGATTTGAATAGCAAATTCTGATATGATAGCACAAATATTTGCCGTGATGATTTATGCATTATACTGCGTACGATGAGGGATTCGTGAAATGATTGATACGACTAAGGGCTATCGTCTGCCATAGCGGAAAGGATATATGTCAACAAAATCCTATGATGGTTGTATTTATGATAGTTGTCTATGATAATTGCAAAACCGGGAATAGTGAGGAATTAGTGCAAAGATATGAGTGTGTGAGCATTATCACACAAAAATTGGTACAAGAAAAGATCTTTATTTTGAATTAGTTTTGAAAAACAGATCAAAGGCGTAAGTCTCAGGTATCTCGGATCTAATACTTCTAACTGGTTAATAAAATAACCTGCGCACAGTTTAATGCAAAATGAAATAAAATAAATAAAATAATAAATGTTAATAAAAGTTAAAAATAAAGAAAGATGGCATCAATATTAGATAATTTATATAAAATTATATAAATCCAGCTCGTTACTATACGTTAGTTTTTATTCGTATTGCATATTGAGTAGATATTTTGTAACTACAATACAATTTGGTCTCAAACTTACATAAAATATGTTGGTTTTTGCCATTTTTACACAATATTTGCGTCCGATTACATTACATTTTATAAGGTATTAAAAAGTACAATATAGGTATAATACGACATTTTATTTTCACTTTCATTTTGGTAGGTAAAACTAGATTATTTTACGCTCCTAAAGATAGGAAGTATGAATAAAAAAGAAGGAAATTTCTATAGTTACATTACACAGCAAACGAAATATTGAAAATTTTTAGGTGAAATATCAGTTTACATACCTGGTCGTCCCACTAATTATTATAATAAAAAAAAAACTTGACTATGCTTTAAAATTGTAAAGCACAAAAAAATTTTTGATTTTTATTTTAATTCTACTGCCAACGCGGGTGGAAAATGAGCACAGCATGGCAGAATTATCGTCCAATTCACACTCAACAAGGATTACAAAAAGCAAAGCCCTCTTGAGACTGAAGTGTTATAAAAATTATCAGATGCGAGCACTCGAAACACTTAGCAATATTTTGGCCCGCGGCGGCCCACTGTGCAAAGTTTGCCAAGTTATACTGAAGTGCTTACCCCATTGGGCTATAATTTTGTATTATGTTTAGTTTTTTTTTGAAAATATTTAGCAATTTATAGCGAAACTATCTAACAAAGATTAGCATGGCACTTGAAGAGAAAAACTAAGCTATTAGTAATATGATTGATTTTTTATTACTTTAGAATACGACTTATAATCTATTACGACATACTATAATAATTCTATGAGTTCAACAAATCAAGCTCATGAAGTTCTCATTTCGTTAATTGACTATTTAAAAATTCGTTAAAATACAAGGGAAACAAGAAAAGTATTATACAAGTAATCATTAAAGAACTCATTTTATTAAAAACCTTATCGATTTGACGTTAAAAATAATTATTTCTGCCTAGTTCTTAAAAAAACATTAAAAACGTCCGTTTTTAAATACACGTATATAGGTATTATGCGAAATCTTTTAGGTTTTAAATACCTATGAGATCTCTCATTTTAATTACTAGGTAAATATAGTGCTTGTTCGAATCCTATCCGACCATCAATGCAAATTTTATTTCATATCAAAATATAGATATTAAATTTAATTTAATTTTAACAGCAAGCTTCGTTAAAGATTTCAAATAACTCATATTAAACTTTAACGCAGCTTTTATAGTATAAAATGTTGTGCACAATTTCGAGCCGTTGACGAATTTTATTAAACAAATAATAAATAATATTTTTTGAATAGTCCTTCAAAACGCGATGAACCCTAAAATGTCGAGATGCCACCCCGCGCGCCAACATATTGCACACCGTAGCGTTTGGAGCCTCACGCTGTGATGGATGGTGTCCGTCTGTTCTTTCCTGTAGCATTTTCAAAATATAAGTATAGCGTGTTTTTTTAAATGTTACCGGATTTATAAAATAGGTTGTATTTAGTTCATATAATTCGCCTATCGGAAGTTGCTCGCGTCTGTGGTGATTGCCGTTTGTGTCTTATACCTAATCCCTGGGTGGTGCTAAAGGAACAACAAAAAGTAGCATTAGAACTGCAAAGTTCGAAGCACTGCCACCACACCTGGTAATCTTTCACCAAGCACTGATACACTTGCGTTGCTGTGTTTTCCTTTGCAACTCCGTCAGTTAAGAAAAATTGCTGAAATATCTAGCCAATAACTTAGTGGTATAAAACTATAATTTATAGCGGACCGCTAACAACATTAATCCAAAACTAGGGGTGTATGTTCCTCTGCGCCATAAATCGAACATTAAAATACCGCCTATTACACGAAGGAATTGCCCTAAAATGCCTCAGACATGTGTTCTAGCGACCTGTCATCGGGGTTGCCAACACAATGGACGTTATAATTTTGTGATGTTGGCAACACAGCGACAGACGCGCGCAGCGGGGGTCACCACGCCCTCCGTAGCCGATTTGTTTCACTATTCATTTGCAGATGAAGTTGGGTTCACAGAATGGACTTCAATGAACTGTTGTTATTGTGTGTGCCTACCTCTTGCTTTTATCTTAACTGTTGTGGTTAAATTAATTTAAATTATATTGTAATCCATTTTATTAATATATATATATATATATATTTTTTTTATAACTATTTTTATTTGATAAATTTGGCAACTTACAATTTTTTAATTTACAATATGTACATTATTGTATACAATATGAACATATGTGATGAAAAAATGAAATGAAATGTAAATGAAGTCTAAAATGTATTTAATTTATCTTCTCTTTTCATACTATAAATTTTTAAACCCCAGTTCAAATATTTTTTTTCAGTATGCTACCTATAAACTATTAAAATATTGTATTTATACCTTGTTGTGTGGTCATCACAATATGTATTAAACAAATAACTAAATTTATCGATCATGTTCTCTATAAATCTTAAAGATATTAGTAGAAAAATTGCTACCAATACGTATACTATTTTCTAATATGTGAATTTAATTAAATTAAATTAAAATATCATTTAAGAATTATACCACATACATATCGCAGTTAATATATAATATTGAACAATAAAATATAAGTTCTAATTATAATTTATTATTTATTCATCATTTCCTTGACTTTAATTACATTAAATAAAATCATAATATGAACACCAAATCCCCTCTGTTTATATTCTTTGCCCGTGTAGCAACTCGGTAGGGTTCCGCATAATTCGAGGACTGTTTTGTACCATAATTACGTGTCCTTTATTAGACCTCTTTGTGCTAATAGTAGGCCAAACGCTGATCTCCATTTAGTAAAGTAACTTCGCGGTCAAATTCTCCGGTTTATTATCTGTGCCGTATATTGTACTAACCTATGGATATTTTATAAACAAATACTAGTTGGTATATTCTTTATCTTCTTTCGTGTGAGTGACAAAATCTGGTGTAGGAGTTTTCAAGCTGCCCGAATCTACCCTCTGAAGCACGGAAGCGCTAGGTTAACGTGCCACTGAGAGGTCAAATGACCGGGCGGAAAGTTGCTTGCTTAGATGCCCTGTCAGCAATATCTAGATTAACGACGCCACGAGATCTGCACGAGGTATATATTGCAATCGACGATTTATGACATTTTCCAAGGATATCGGAAGACAGCGTCACCAATAACTAGCTTTACAAGGCTGACAGTCTTTTTAAGTATTGCAACCGGCATTAAAAAAAGGATCTGTCAAATAAATACGAGAAATGGGCCTCGAGTGAGGACCTTCGTGAGATCAATGAATAAACTATTTGGCATCTCCGAATAATTAAGCTGTAACAATATCAATTGGCAATCATTAATCATTGGGAATGACATGGTCAGTTTCATAGGGGCTTTATTCATCAAATTTCCTGACGTTAAGATGATAATTGTGACTAAAATTATATTTTTTTTTTGCTTCAATGAATTGGCTGGCTTCATAGGTTAAGTCGGTAGTCGCTGTGCGTTTTATGCTTTAATAGGTAGTGAGTTTTATTCCCAATTAGGACAAGCATTTCTGTGACTAACATAGATGTTTGTTCTGTGCTTGTTAATTAATATGAATTAGTGTACGTACCTATTTACAACAAAAATAGGTACGTACAGTAATTCATATTATTGTATAAATGAATTGGTATTTGTAATTATAAATGAATTGGAATTAAACTCAGGACCAATTAAAGCATTAACCAACTTGTCAAATATGTAATTTTAGTCGCAATTATTATCTTAAGTATTATATTACTATTTAATATATATTAGATTTGCTTAGTTTGGGGTTAGATGGCGCTGTGTGAAATGTCTATGAAAATTGATAATGACGTGTATTTTACGAACGAAAAGTTTGTACGTACATATGTACATATGTTTTTACCTAAGTATTTTCGTCTCTAGCCAAGCCTATTCGACGGGTTGTGTATCGCGAACACAAAATTTCGCATAAAATCGAAATACAGAAGAAATTATCAAAAAAGTTTTTTTTTTAATGACAGCGTAACTTCATTATGAGGTATGGAATACAAACCACGTCTTCTAGCTCATTTGCTTGCCACTATCTACGCGTCAATCAACAATAGACAAAACTAAATCAATGATTGATTAATGATCTTCTTGTCTATGGATCATTCACCTGTCTGACCGGTTTGACAGATGACCTTACTGGCATCTTGGCTGATGAGAGAATTACCCGTAAGTTTAAAAAGTTTTTGTGAGTATCATAATTTTGTAAAAGATTTTTTCGTCGGTTTATCTTTGTTTGATTGCAATCTGAGGCCACATGGTGCATAGATTAATTTTTTTTATATCGATTCGGATTACCATGTATATTTTTTTTTATTTGTCATGAACATAGAAAAAAGCATAATTTAAGGATAATACGCCGTAACTACAAAATATGGTAGATTATTCAACTACCGATGTTTTAGAATAGGTTGAATAGACAGACAGACTATATCATAAAGTATTTAAATTTGTAATATATTTTCATCGAAAGTCAACAGCCACCCTTTCCAGCATTACGCGTTATCTATGCATGGCGAACGTCAGCACCCTTCGACTGTTATCGCGATACTGAGAGAAATGCAACAGCACTGACACCCGAGCTAAACTTTATCTACCAGCCAATCAGAAGGGAGAAGGGGTCTTCATGAATACGTTTGAGTTCGAATTTTAGTTCCAGATTTCAATGATTCAAAAAACGAAATCTCTCTTTCATGTTTTTGCTTCGTATATTAGCTATTTATTTATTTTATTTTATTAACTATTAGTTAGAACATCCGCCATAGTTACACATAATCTGTAAATAGAATCAATTTGCTACATTCAAATCAAGTTTCTAGTCGCTCCTGTGACACGATATATATGCTCATGAGTATGTTTACTTGTTTATATAAGATATGTCCAAACGATATTTTAAATCTAAAGGAATAAATGATTTTGAGTTTGAACGTTCAAACCACAAATTACAGGTAGCGAATTTCCCTTTACGAAAAGATGTACCCAAAATAGCGATGCCTATGGTATTATAATAATTTCTTTAATGATCGTTGTTTGAGTTTTTTTTCTTTTATATTCATCACGTGACTACGTTATTTTTAACGTCGTTTTTACAACAAAGAAAATACTACTGACCTCACAGCTCAGTTGGTTTTAGCTCTGCCTTCTGCGCTGTAGGTTTGTGATAAATATAGATGTTTGCTCTGTGTCTGCCTGTTATTTTATTAAAAAATAAAAGTACTGTATACACGTTCTAGTTCGTATACACGTATCAGTTCTAGTTTTAATGTCCATGCGTATATATTATTTCATGAATAGTTTCTGATTTACTTTTAGGTACGTGGTAACATAGGTAAAATCTTCATAACCTTATTAAACAAGGCTAAACCCATCCCCCATCTATATTCACCCTGATCTCGCGATTAATTCACTCCGCCCATTGTCCATTTATTTTCAGTATCATCCCATTAATTTGAAGATCACTCGAGAACCATTCACCAGTTGCTCCCGACCCACACACAAAACGTATCGGTAACGTAACAGTTGTTGTGAATGTTCGCGATGCCCTCAAGGGTGTGCTCATATGGAAAATCGGACTTCACTGATGCGATGAGAAATATGGCGGCCCTTTGAATATCTTTGTTTGGCGAGTAACATACTAAAATCTGGGATCCTATACCTGGTCCAATTTTACGTAAGATATTAAAATCCCTCCTAAATATAAGAAGAACGATAGGCATTCTTTTTGTACTTTAAAAAACGTCTTTAAAAAAATTATAGGTATTCAATTAGGCTGTACTTTTTAATTTAATTTAATTTAACCCAAATATATTTTATTTATCGGTCGATACCGATATACAATAAAATATATAATATTTGAATTTTTGTTATACTTGATAGGGTATCGCCTTGATCGCCATGAAAGTTTCTATGGAACCTTGATTACCATCAAGTTCTTCGAAATTTCACCTCGAGGGGAAGAAAATATAGGAGTCTGTTTTTTAGAGGTTTTAATCAGTAAAGAAAGTAAGATATAAAATTAAGAAAAAAAATTAATGTTCAGTTTTCATCGTTATATTTTACATTCTTCTACAGCACAAGTGAATACAAAAATACAGAAGTACAAAATAATTGTTTAATACACTTTTATACAAGCTTGCGATGATCGGTTTCAGATACAAAATTATTCTTGCATAAAAACACACACGAGTGACGACTCCGTGGCTTAGTTGGTAGTAACTCTGCCTTCGAAGCGAGGGGTCCCGGGTTCGATTCCCGGCCGGGGCATACTTTGTGTGGTGAGCATAAAGTTTGTTCTCGGGTCTTGGGTGTTTGTCTTGTGTTTCTGTGTTTGTCCATGCCATCTGCGACACAGGGAATCCTAGTGCAGAGGTATGAGTGTGTAAACGTTTGTTTGTTTTGTTTGTTTGAGTCCATTCTGTTCTTGACCATTTTTTTGATTCATAAACCGCAAACCTCTGGCAATATATCATCTTTTATATCTTATGACTGACCTCTGACCACAGCTCAGTTGGTTGTAGCTCTGCCTTCTGCACTGTAGGTTGTGAGTTCGATTCCCACTCACGACAAGCATTTGTGTGACGAACATAAATGTTTGTTCTGGGTGTTGATATATATTTATACTAGCGACCCGGCTTCGCACGGTTAGTAAAGAATTAGTGTCGTATCAGAAACTACCCGTGCAAAGCTGGGGTTACTTGCTAGTGTATTATACATATAAACCTTCCTCTTGAATTTCTCTATCTATTAAAAAAAACCGCATCAAAATCCGTTGCGTAGTTTTAAAGATTTAAGCATACATAGGGATATAGGGACAGAGAAAGCGACTTTGTTTTATACTATGTAGTGAAGTTATCTAGTTGTCATAGTACAAGCTATGCTTAGTTTTGGGCTAGATGACACTAAGTATAATGTCCGTGAATTATATTTTATTTATAATGTTTCCGTTTATGCTTAGAAGGTGCGAAACCCTAAAAATGAGTATGCTACCGTAGTACAGTATATCGAAGGTATCCATACAAAATGTAACAGTATCGTAACAGTTGTTGTGAATGTCGCCCCGAGGGGGTGCTCACGGGGAAACGCCATAAGGGATGCTGCGATTTGATTATGGTTATCTGCAGCGATTAATTTCGGTCAGATCCTGTTTGATAAATAGGAATTTGATGGTGTTTTGACTGGGGTTGTTGCATTTTTTTTTATTTTGTAGTTTCTCTACATCAAGCTACATAAATCTAAAAGTACGGTTACTTTTTTTCTTAACAACTGAATTAAAGACCAAGTCCTTGGACTTGGTCTTATTTTTTTTGGTCTTACATTTCTTATTTTTTTATTCTCAGAGATCTTAACAATTTGTTTGGGCAAATTTTGTGTAAGCAGAGTGCATACAAAAAATTAAATTTTTAATTGAAACAAAAACCATCGTCTACAGCTTAAAGTTAATGTAAAAAAAAAATATTTTTATTATGGTACGAGAGAGACAGGACCATATGACAGTTTATTTGATTTTAAATGGTTACCAACGCCCATAAATAACTACTGAAGTATGAGAAGTTCAACCTAAGTTGTATTATATATAAAAAAAAGCCTTGCGCCGGCATTTTGATAATGGGATGTAAAGCTGAGCCTGAGATTTCGCTGTGTAAGAAAACGGGTATTCACCTATCACAAAAAAATAGTATCAATCGAAAACTTTCAAATCAACTAGCTCAAATTGATCACTCCATACAATACACAATAGTACAATACATTCACAAAAAACCATTACAAATACAATTTTGGCTTCCAAATTGTGTCTATTTAGCTTAGGGTTAAGAAGCCATACATTGTCACTAAGGGGTGTCTTTTAACACCGACCATTTTAACGGGCAGCTCTCTTTTTGCCCTCTGAATGAAGGGTTAGCACCCCTACATGACGATATATTTAATTTTTTGTGTATTTTGAAAGTTCAATTCATAAGATCGAGGTGCGAGTAACACTTAAAATTTGTTAAGAATCAGTCCTTTCCAAAATATGTATTTTTCAGCCTTCAGCCACCTTTTTCTTCTAGTCATAGTCAAGGTAATTTATTTCTTTTAATTTCTTAGTTTTACGATAGTGAAATAAACGAATAGAAAACGCCTAATTGTGACTTAAAACTGCTCGTTGACTTAAACGAGGAAAATTTGTAGAAATCAAACAATTTCAATTCGATATTTTTATTACGAACTTTAGTTTAATGTTATCGAAATTATATTTAGAGAAGTAAAACTTGAGTTTCAAATAGGGACTGTTATCAAAGTCACTTCAAAAAGTATCAATAGCCTGAATATGACAGAAAACAATGTTGTCTCAAAGGAATTGACACCACAAAAAGACAGACAGACAACCGTCAAACTTGTTACTGTCTGTAGTGGGTCAAAAAAGTGTCCGCTGTACATGTTTTAAAAGGTGTTTGGAAATTGGTTCATACTGACGCCAATTATTACACAAAAAATAAAGCGGCCTCACTACAGTAGCAGTCTAAACTTGGATTTAATCTGTGACAGGTAGTAAGTAGCTATTAAATAATATGAACAAACTACATATACACTCATACAAATCCGCAAGTATGTCTGTTCGTTTAATGTCAAAGCAGCTCAATTGATTTGGCTAATATTTCAACATAAATAGACGATAACACACACGTGCTATTTTTTATTGCGATTTTTGCAGGCGAAGCCGGTGTAGAAGCTAGTATGGCAACATAACTTCGTTGTAATCTGTGTGTGTGGTTGGGGCACCAACTGCGTTGTTGGCACACAGCAGCGACTTTATAAAACGTTCGTGGATCGCAGATGCGCCGTGATGAATGATTAGATTTGCCAAGATTAGGGAGATTGCGGTTTTATTGCTCAAATTAACATTAAACGGAATGTTTTTCCTTTTGTTAGTAACAATGTTACACAAATTTGAAAAAACTTTTGAAGTTAATACTTATATCTACTCCTAAAGGTAATTAAATAGATTTTCATTGATATTCACAGCGCCATCTATCCAAAACATAGCTTGTACTAATAATACTTTTTTGTAAATAAATTAACATCCTGACACAGAACAAACATTTATATTCGCACACAAATGTTTGTCTTCGATTCGAACCCACGACCTACAGCGTAGGATGCAGAGCTACTGAGGAATGAGATCAGTCCAATTACTTACCTTACCAGCCTCTAATGTTCCCACTGCTGGGACACCGGCCTACTCTCGATAATTGAGAGTGAATGGGCTCTGATCTACCACGGGAGCCCAATCCGGATTGGTAGATGTCACATGTCTTCGAATTTTTGGTTCTAAGACATGCCGGTTTCCTCACGATGTTTTCCTTCACCGTTTCGAGAACGTGGTTTTGCGCACATAAATTTTTCCAGTGAAAAAACTCATTGGTGCACGTGTGGGTTTGAACCAGCGACCTTCAGATTGAAAGTCGGCGTCTATGCCCCTGGGCCACCACGCTCTTATTGCTAATTACTTGCAATTTTAATATTTTTTTATTGATATTTGCAGGATATTTCCATCTGGGCGGGTGCACCTTTAATTTCAATTGCTTCCATATTAACTCCAAAACACGTTAATCGTAGGATGCAATATCGAAGTATTACGTAGTTATTTTACCCCGATAATATCTATCTACATAAAGAAGCTCAACTACTTGAAAACTTTCTAAGATCATGTGCGTCGTAGATCATGATTTAAATACTAAACTAACCAATAGAAATAAATCATAGCCCATAAATTCAAATTACGAAATTCTTTCAACAGATTCTTTCCCCACTGATACAATTTGTCATTCGAGGGTCGAATTAAATGGTTCCATTGTCAGCTGACACTTGACACTATACAACTAGGATGTTTAATTGCTTGTTTACTATGACAAATGTTCCGCGTTGGATGTAAAGTGCTTGAAAAATACAAAATAGTTTGCTATTCCGTATGATACATAGAAAATTACTATAAGTAATAGATTATGAAAAGCATTTAGGTTTTTCTTAGATATTATAGTGATAAATAGTTAGTGGTACCACGTTCTCAAAACGGTGACGGAAAACATCGTGGGGAAACCGGCATGTCTTAGAACCAAAAATTCGACGACATGTGACATCTACCAATCCGGATTGGGCCCCCGTGGTAGATCAGAGCCCATTCACTCTCAATTATCGAGAGTAGGCCGGTGTCCCTGCAGTGGGAACATTAGAGGCTGGTACGGTACGGAAATAGTTAGTTAATTATATTGTTTATGTATAATAACATTGTATTTTCGATATGTATTTTTTTATACTTGGAAGGTTACACTAGGATTGGGATTAGGATGTTTACACTAGACATACGTAAATATATACAGGTAGGTCTTAAGACCTGGTACAATCATGTACCGTTGAAAAAAAATTGCGCCCTCCGTATCCTTTGGATGCCTGCAACGAAACTAATATTATAAATGCCAAAGTTTGTCTGTATGTATAATATGTTTGTTATTGCTTCACGCCTCAACGGGTGAACGGATTTGGATGAACTTTTATCCCAGCGTCTAACTTTGATTTTTTAATCACGGGTAATACGCACGGGGGCGCATCTAGTATAAGATATAGGTACCACTCTGTCCTTAAAAAAATAACCTTAAAGTATCACACCATTTGCAAATTTTGTCGAAGCTGGTCGATGTTGACAAATAATGTTATTGCTGCCATTTTCTTCGAGATCTCCGCCTTCCAACTTCTGAAGAACTGCTCGCATAATGAGGAAGAAAATGCCGCTAACCATTGCTTTTTTCCAAAAATTCGGAACTAATTCACTCTTTTAAATACCCCTCGTACCTTGTATCCACAAGGATACATTTTTAAGCTAAAAGGATTTACTTAATTCAAAGTGACGGGTCTGACGCGTTAAAAATAAAGGACCGGAATCGACGCGATACGTGTTTTAAGTCCGACCATCTGATAAAGATCTGTGACACCTTGAACGAAGAAAAAAGTTTATGGAGCTACTGTATTTAAATGACTTTTTTCTAGAAGTCATGCGGTTTTTCTGGAAACCTCCCCTGTGGTCGGGTTTTACGAAAGGTGAATGACATCATTTTTGTGGTCAATGGGTGCTTATTTTGATAATATCTGTGCTTGTATATTTTTTGTGTGACTTTTTGGCCCTAATTCTGGCAATTTTATTGATGGTTTAACATTTCAAAGAAATTTGTACTCATCTGTTATTTAGGAATTGTATAATTTTGAGAGGGCTCTATCCATAATTTTGTACACAATTTGGTGAATATGCTGATAAATTAAAGAAAATAATTAAATAAGCTGAGAAGATTAATCTTTTTCAAAATATTGGTAGTTGTAACATATTATTATTCTTTATTATAAAAAATGATTTTTCCAGATCTGTCAACACATAATTGTATTGTATTTCTACCAAGCACTAGAATTATCATTCGAACTTTGGCATTTACAAAATACTATGCAAAATACTTTTCCTCTATTCATAACAGTAGATGCTGATAAAAACGTAAGATATCTAAAGAATTGACATTTAGATGGGATATTTACTAAGAGCGGTCAAATTTTATCATAATAAAAATGAAACTAACCTTTTTTTAATAATTTCACCGTTATTATGTAGCGAAAATACAAAGACAATAACTATGCAAAATAAGGTAGGGTAATACATTTTTTCCTTTGACTCAGAAGGTTATTAAGAAAATAATACTTTATTCTCATTGTTTCTTAAACAAATAAGAAAGAATACTTGGATTTAGCAAACTTATTTTCCCGAGCTTTATTATTATTACAGTTTGATAGAAAGCTTTAAGCATAGAAATGGAAATTAACTGGAAGAAATAATTTCGCAAAAGGTGTGAAAATCACCTTGCACAAAGAAAATTATTTGGTCAATTCAAATTTTCACAAAACTTCCGAGAAATGAAAAGTTTCATTAACTTTCTAAGGCTGGTGAAACCCTTCAAGGTTTCACCTACACAATTTTGGTCCTTCGCTTCCCTCAGTATTGTAAAATTAACTCAAGCGAATGGTTTTAAGGTGCAGTGTAGTCTGCTTTGCTATCGCCTATCCCATTATTGTCACAAAACCGATCAGTAGCACACATTGTATTTAAATTGTATGAATTTAAATACAAAAACGCGATTATGTGACGATGGAATATAAGCCGATGCGACTGCCCAAGATTGGCATCTTTGTCACGCACCGGGTTTAACAAACGCTGCGATGATCGTGGAGAAAAGTTTATTTGTCTGTTGTTGTGGTTGTGTGTGTAAATTATGAATGGTTGTTACGAAAAATGTCAGTTTCTTATGACGTGAAAATTGTGTCGTACACACGTTTAAAGTTTCGCCAAAACGTTATCAGATTCCTAAAATAGGTAACTGTTTTTTATTATGCTCGCTTAAGCCATTATTATTAATACTAGTTAATAAACAACCCCCCCTTTTCTTATGATTGAATAAATAAGTATGAGTAAAGTATTTTGCCATGCAAGCCAAGTTTATAAAACCAGTGCGTGGGAGCCACCATTTTTCTGGAGCTAACAGTAATCTGCCTTGTTGTATGTTGATCGGACCAATTTCATATTACAGACCATTGTCCTCCTTCCGGTGTTTAATGGCCTATTCAAATCATCCTCGTATCTGTCTTCATAATATTTCTACTGCAGATAGAAAGAAGAAGAAAGAAAGAAAGAAAGTTCGGTACGCAACAAAAAAAAATATATTTTACTAAAAATGTATTTATTTTACTATGGAAGCCAGAATCAAACCCAAACATTAATTTATTTGATTCTTTATATCTCGAGGTTAGTTTGTTCATGTCAAAACTAACAAGCAAAGGTAAATAAAATTGTTTTAAAACAATTATTCGTCAGTTTGTATGCACACATATAGTGTCAAATTACATTCAGTTTTCATGTTTTAGCTAGTCTAGATGTTAGTTTCAACCCAAAATTACTGATAGAACACTTAAATTGATTTTTTTATATGTATATATTAACAAAACATTAATTCTATCAGAAATCTGCTATGCTTAGTTTGGCGCTTTGTGAAATGGTACATGCATGGCTAAGGTGAAGACAAAGTTTCGGGTTTAAGTCTCGTCCATGTACATTTTTTGTGATGTGTTAAATATAAGTTTTCCACGAGTGTGTGATTGAAACTATAAAATGAAAATGATGTGGTCTGATCGCGCGGATTGGAACGATAAAACTAAGTTTCAATATTGGGTGGGGAATCAATCCACGAACTACAGCGCAGAAGGCCTACCCCCAACTGAGCGATAAAGCTAGTCACATTAGACTTGTAGTAATGGTAGTAGTAACGTCAACAATAAATATTATCTACGTGAGAAGGGGGCTAATCCAACACGCATTGTGACGGCTCTCGGTTTCATAATAAATCTACTCAGGATCAATAGGTATCAATAAATGCCTCAAATCGTCGGGCAACCGGAGATTCTTCGAAGAATACAGAGTTCAGAGTAGATAAAGGTTGGAACAGACATAATCTTAACAATTAAAGAAGTAAATATTCATGGACATCGCACAGTGCCATCTACCCCAAAACTAGACATAACTATGGGACTAGTTAACTGATAGAATTCTTATATAGTGCTATCGTTTATAAATGTTCGTTACACAAATGCTTGTCCTGAGTTGGAGTTGGAATCACGACCTACAGCGCAGAAGGTAGATCTACAACCAACTGAGCTGTTAGGCCAGTCGATATAACTAGCTAAAATATGAAAAATGATTGTCTGTCTGCATGTAATGTGCCTAAGATTCGCGACGAATAAGTTATTTGTGCATGTACATTTTGACGTGTCCAAACGATACTTGATATCTAAAGGAATAAGTAAGTTTTGAGTATATTTAGTCGTAGCACAAAAAACGGCAAAAGAGAGCTTCATGCCGTTTGCCATCGCGCCAAAATAAATAAATAACACATCAAAATACTTCGTGACTTTAAAAAAAATAATAAAGTGAGGAATCGTCGAAAACAAGCGTATCTATAATAAATAAAAAGTTGACGACGTTAACGTAGAGAAAATTTAAGGTTTTTGGTACTCTGTATTAGTACCTACTCGTACATTATAAAGCCACCTTATTACACTTCAGTAAAACAACATTAATTTAATTTTCAATTACCATTTCTACAGTTTTTCATATAATGTCCTCACTGAGCTTTTCTTACGTTAGGCAAATTTAATCTGAAGATCGAAGATTTATTTTACATTGCTCTATGACCAGTTCTCATGTGTCACTCGGATTAGACGCGCGCGCAGGTAGTCTGAATGAATTGTCAATGTCTGCTTCGCTGACAGTTTTGGTAGGGTTGCCGATGATTTTTATGCATGAATAACTTATTTTCAAACCTTAATTCATACAAAGTCGCTATACAAAAACCATTTAAGGTTTTGAGAAATCGCAAATTGAAAAAAGATATGGATTTAAGTCACCATTTAAATCACCAGGTAATAATCTAAGGTATTTCCTTCTTGGTCTGGAAGCTATCTGATCTCGTGAAATAGTATCATAAATTTTACAAAATATGTTGCTCCAAAATGTTATGTCGTAACGTTTTCACAGCTAGTCCTCATACTACAAATATGGTAGCTTTTGCGTTGTAGGTTGTGGGTTCGATACTCACGTTTGTGCAGTGAACATAGATGTTTGCTCTGTGGTTGGGTGTTAATATGCGTTATATATGTATTTACACAAAATGAACAATGTAAGTGTCAATAATCTAAGTCCCATAGTACAAGCTAAGCTTAGTTTGTGAGTAGATGGCGGTGCGAGAAATGTCCATGAATATTTATTTAGAATTGATGAAGATGACATATGTATTTATAAACATGGGACTTGCGTCACGCTGACAGTTTGCTGTAGGATATTTTTAATGTCAGTTTTCTCATTTTGCTGCTTTAGACAGATGATATGTCAAATTACATTTAATATTATACAAGGTTTAACGTAACAACAAGAAAAAAATAGTTTTTTTAGTTTTCATATTGATACCATCATTTAACACGAGTTATACTGATTTAGAAGGATTGCAAAATCGATTGTATAATGTCATATAAAGCCCGACATTATATCTATCAACATGAAATGGACACAGATAACAATATTTGTTGATCTATTGCAGCCAACTTCAGACTAGCCAAGATACAACGGCCCAACCTCTTGGAATGCAAATAAGTTTGACAGGTGGGTATTTTTCAGAGGTACTCAAGATTCTGCGAACATGGTCGTTGAAAATATGTTGACAGTCTCCTTCTTCTTGGCGCCCTTATTGATTCTTGCCAAGCCGTAAGTGAATTTGGGACGTGAACTTTGGCAGCATGTGACAACCCTGTCAGGCGCGATATAATCCCCATCAGCAGCAACACGGGTAGCGCGTGAGAACACCTCCGTGACGAATCGGCCCGTGTGTGACAGCCTAAGTACTTGTCAAGGTCGGGACGGTACTCGAGAAAGGCGTTCAAAACTGTTTCGTTAGCCTTTTGCTGCGCACTGCGTTTTTACCCGCGGTTAAAAGTCGACATGAGACGATGGGAAAATTACCTCAATTTTTCGGGATAAAAAGTCTATATGTAGATCTAGTGTATGTGTTACCTTCATGACAAATTTCAGCTGTTGAGGCGTGAAGTAGTTATAAACATGCATGCAGACAAACTTTCACGTTTATAATATTAAGTATGATATTATGGTGACAACAAGCTGGACCCTGCCGCCCGGGGGGTGAAGGACGCGTCATACGTTCCGTTCTTTGGTAATTGTTTGCACAAACACATCACTTGCGCGATGTAGGATTAGTATCTAAGTATTGAAGCGCCATCTGTTGCAGATGCTTGTATAAATTGAGTTACGTAGTTAGTGTTCTTCGAGGTTCTCTGTATGTGCTTCAGATGGAGCCGCCACAGCAACTCTTTACAATTTGTATACGGATCGCTAAAAAGGTACAATAATGTCTTCACACCGTTCTAAGACATGTTTTTTTAGTCTGCAAAATCCGAATCATGCACGCTGCAACGGAAACCTGCGTCTGACGTCGGCTGCCAATCAAAAGGACTTTAACCTAATCCTGGTTAGGATTAGAAGAAAAAATAAACTATACGGACCCCTCGGTCTCGCGCAAGCGTCCGCGCTTCACTGATTTTGTGTCCATGGACAATTTGTTCCCTGCTTATGGAGACATAAGAGTTGAAGAAATTTATGGCTTATTTTCTGCTGTTTAAGGTGTACAGGTTTTTTTTGTAGAGGTGTATTATTGGTAAACAATTTTCGGCATGTGACGCTTGAGGTTTGTGTAATGTAATTGTTGTAAGTATTGTTTGTTTTGTGTTTTTGCTTGACTGATTGGGAAGGTGCGAATTTTTAATCTTGCGTTGTGAGAAAATAAGATAAAGGTGTCTTTTATAGATTTTGTATGCCTTTTTAGGATTCCTTCATATTGTTTTGTAAAATACGGCCAAGTGCGAGGCCTGAGGGTATCTAGGGTTCATTAGGTGTATGTACAAATTCTAATTTTGTAATAGTTGTATACTGCATGAATTAACAGCACTCGCGTTCATGAAAGAATTTAATAAGATGAAAATAAGCAAACGTGTACGTGGTTGATTAATGGAACATAATTATAAATTCCTCACATCACCCCTAACAACTTGTTCGCTGTGGGCGAGATAAGATTTTTTTTTTATGGAATGTACAATACTATTTTCTGTGCACGATGACTTTTTGAGTTGTATTGACTAATAATACTTCAACGCAGTTTCATATTTACCCATGATCGTGAACCTGCGTTGAAATCGGGAGCCAGCAAAACTCAAAGTTCATAGTACGAGTAATTGCTTTTATTTTTTTTAATATGGTAAAAATTCGGATAATCAACATAAATAAAAAAAAACAAACAACTACTTTATGAACCTCCTTCCTTCTTTGAATGTTAAAAACGTTTCCTTCCAATGGTTTAGAATAAAGAAACAATGGAAAGTGAAATTCCTTCAGCCCTCAAAACTGTCAACAATGTCGGCTGCAAAGACCACCAACCATCGACATTCATTGAATTATCTATACATCAAAATAAGTCCGATTTACCTTCCCTTTCCGTGAAACACCTTTATTTAAACTTATCCGGGATAAACTAACAAAGAGGCGTTGAAATCCATACCTTTGCTAAGCCGCCAACAAAAAATACAAAGTTGCTATATGGAAAAATAGAATGGCTCGAAAACAGCTTATATCAAACCCTTGTTATGTTTGTAAACATCGTGTGGACTTCTACAATAGGCAGTAATGTGACACCTCAAAATTGGATCCTTTATGTAAGCTTTATTGATACTGGCAACACTGATTGGCGGCAAAATAGGCAAATTGTTGACGTCTAAAATACAGCTGGCGGAGAAAAAAAATGCATGGATGCAGCGACGGACGGCAGTTTGGATGTATGGTGACTAGAAGAGATTCTAGTAGATGACTCGTTTCTTTGTTATCTTGATTATGTAAACCGAACGATTGGCAATGGGCTAAGTAATTAAGGCGCTGTTAAAACCTAAACAGGGTTTTTAAACATTCCTAAACCTATGTTGATTCCAAAAAAATAAATCACTATTGATAAAGTATAGAATCTTTATTTTAAAGTAGTCCAATGCATTCTACCAGTATAGTTTTGATATACTTATAAATAATACATGATTTACCTTTACCTTTTTGTAGTCGGTTGAAAATAGGACAAACTGCTCTTCGACCACCAAACTTCACTCGGACAGAATGATAGATGTATGGATCCTCTGTCACTTTATTTCAAACTGACACGACTTGTGAAATAATTAAAATTTCTTTCACACGCGTCTACGCCCACCAATTCGTTTTATTGACGATAATTAATGGGAAATTTGTTAATTAATAATTAACATTCGTATCAGAGTTGCTGTGACCGGTAGTAATGACACGATAATTGAACGCTGTCGTGCTTTTTGATAAATATGGAATTTTATGCGCATTTTGTTTGCTGTTAGCATCTGTGGTTCTGCTTCTGTAACCAGTTTGTCAATTAAGTAATTAATTACAGCCGTTTATTTCGTTCAATTTCATTGTTAAAAGGTAAGCAAGTTTTAATTTAGCGTACAAATGGAGACTCTTTTTGCATTAACTTGCATGTAGGTAGTCTATAAAAATCTTACGGATAGTTTCTTAGTCAAATTTTTGAAGCTTCCATATTTTTTGATTCCTTATGAATGTACTCAACATTTTCGATGTAATACACCTACTCCCTGAATAGTGTCAAAGCAGCACTGAAACTTGCCAAGTTTGTCCGAAGAAGAAGTACTGCCATACTTGATAGTCGCCCATCAAGCAGTGCGGCGCTCACGTTGCTGTATTTCGGTAACGAGTGAGGACCAGTGACATTACATAATCTTTTGTAACATAATGAATTGGGCATTTTTTTCTTCGGTAAAAGGAAACCTAAGTTGGTCGGTTAGGGTTGGAACAGACGTAAACTATACGATAAGCTTAAACATGAAAACTGACTGTAATTTGACATATCTGTTGTGTGCATGTAATGTGCCTAGGGAGTTCCTGTGACACGTTATATGCTCACGAATATATGTGCATGCATGTGTAAAATTTGACGTGTCCAAATGATACTTGAGATCTAAAGGAATAAATGAGTTTGACTTTGACTTTGATATTGCTATTGTTTATAGTCGTCGGTAACTGCTTAACATCAGGCATATAAATGATTATTCTCGTAGCAAAAGAATATTTCTAGATATGAGATTTTCAGGCACCTATTATAAATAAAAATCTATTTAGGGTACATTGTAATTAACACGTAAATTATAGAGAAAAAATATTCAATTTCTCGTTACAAATAGTGATGAACTGGGAAAACTCATTATCAGAAGGTTATCAGCAAAATATTGTTGGTAGCATGCAAAATTCTGCGTCTGGCCACTCGGAGGGGCTAATGATCGCCCAGATACATCCCTCCCAGTCCTGGAACCTTCTAGGGTTGTCACAAAAATAGTAGTCTTCAATTTCATATATCTTTTGTAAATTCTTAGGACCATACCTATAGGGTAAAAGTATTGTCCTTGTGTAGTATGATTACATTTATATATAATAGCGACGAAAAGCGCACCACTGATTTCGTCTGAGTTCTGATAACAGTGAAACCCTCTAAGTAAAAAGTGGTCCATGAGTCGGTTGGTTTAACTTAACCTTTAAGGATAAAGGTGAGTCTGGTTTCTGTTGATACAATTAGAATATAATTAATATCAAATCGGCCTTTTTATCCTTTTCTTTGACTTATCTCCAACTGGATGTGCTACTGCATAATATTATATTATACCAATAAATTAATTGAATTGATCGTAGAAATTAGTCGACAGTCCTTTGCAAATTGTTTCAAGTGATAAACAAATATGATTAATGTTTAAATGTACCTAAGCAACTTTAAATCCCGCGGTCATTTTACTCCAATACAACTTACAATTAGTTTCCAAACTACCCACAATATGCGTGAAACATATCAAAAGTTTATCCGCAAACAAAACTCGACAATTTTCCCCAGTGGACAACCCTGCTCCCCAACGTCTAGTTCAGTAATGAAGCAATTTAAATGCATGAGGCAGGGCGCGAGAGGTGTTTGGTGGGGGGACAGCGAAGCAAAGCCAAAGAACGTATGTGACAATCCATTGCACTCGACTATGAGCCCTAAAATCAATAATGCAAAGCTGAAAATTGAGTTACTGGATCTAAAGATCGGACTTTATAAATCGGAGATGAAAAGGGTAGGTATGGATGATAGTGGTTGCGCGGGGTAAGTATAGTATATCTCTTCAGGTAGAGGATTATGGTACGAAACTACGCGAAAATGTTTTCCAACTTATTCGGTAGTGAAAGGAAAAGTTGAGAAAGTGATATCTGCTAAGTAAGGGATTTGTTTTATACGTTTTCCGAGGACTTTGGCTCATGAACTAGTTGAGTTAATCAGCGAAGATTGGTCAAGAAGCAATGTTATTTCAGGATTCTCGTTAGAACTCACCCTCTAAGTTACCATTGACTACATTTGCTTCCACACTTTATGGTACCAAAATTTCCGCTCATCCTTCTGTAATCAAATAATAAATTTGATACTATAATGTATATAAATATAAAATTATTTCCACATGTATCAAAGATGATTTTTCTTTCTTAAGAACAACAAATTTTTGTTTTGTTGAATTTTCGGTCTCTTCTCGACAAATGAGAGTGAATGGGCTTTGGGCGTAAGTAAGCCCAATTCGGAATAGCCACCTTTCTTAAAATTTTTGGTTTAGGGTAATAGTACCAAAATATTTAGCATAGTATACTGTATTTTAAAAGGTAGATAAAAATTTATAAATATTTCATATTTTTTTAATTTGAAAAATTTCGTGAAACAAGTGGTTTTTTTTAATTTCTGCATATTTTGTACAGATTTGTTTGAATAATTAGCATTGCGGTGCGACTTTAGTCTACTCATACTTCGGTACGGAGGATCTGAGTCCTCAACAAGAACATCAAAACGCTGCTATTTATGGACTATTTATGTAAACAACATTAGGGCTGACAGCTCGTTCGTCGAATGCATAAAGAAAATACAGTGAGGGTGTCGTTGATAAGCCTCTGCTTGAGTGGAACTTGAGAAGTCTGGTACGACGAGACCCCGACGCGGTAAACGACAGAGACTTGATGTCGCAACCCAAAGTTTGGTGACGGTCCAAGCGGTCGAACTTCGTAAGCGAAGCAGTAGGATCTTAAGGAGCACCCTTTGCCGCTTAAAGTGACTGAAAACCGTAGCTGTCTACGCTGAAAACAAAATTCATCGATCGCATTGTTCGATCGCCTGAAAAATCTATAACTCAGACTTGGGACACAGGTGAGATGCGGGAACGAACAGTGGCTGTCATTGGCACGCGCTTCAAGCACGTCACATCGTGACCGCTTCAGGGTTGTGCGGTGATTAGGGCATCTCAATTATATAATAAAGGTAACTTTTTTTATGTATACTCATAAAAAAAGTTACCTTTATTATATAATGCGTGAGTTTGTATTTTTGTTAATGGCTCAACAGATTTGGAAGACATTTGATACCTGGATTAATACATTAATAATTAATTAATACATTAATTAATACATTAATACATACCTTTGATTCCGGAATGCTAGTTTAGAGCGGGATCAGTTGACTAAAGAGACCCACCCCTGTTTGTCGGTGGATTACCAGGTGTGGTGGCAGCACTTCCGGGTAAACTTAGCACAAGTTCTACTGATACTGACAACGTGTGTTGTTGTCACTTTACCAGACTAGTCACTTTAAATGAAACTATAAAAAATGGATTGGATAAATATTATTAGACAGATATGTAAAGGCTCTTTAACTTTTCAAAAAAAAAAAAACTCTTTTTTTCTTGAAATCGCATCGTTAAACATTAATTAAATTTTTTCTTAGATGGATTTATTGATGAAAAGCTGTGTTATTTTAGTACTAGTAATTGTTTAAATAAATGAATTTCATTTAATTGAATTATTAGCTCCTGCCAACCCTGTGGCAAGGCTATGTTCGCATTGGTCCGATGACGTCAGTTGCCTCTCGGGTTCCGCACGAAATGGATATAAATTAGATTCCTTCCAATATTAATGGATCGAAAGGCGAATGTTTGCCATGGAATAGATACTACTCACTCGCTGATAAGTACTTTAGTTTCTATTGAATGTATTGTCCGGTTATTATAACTGCGAAACGTTTCTAGACGTTTCTATCATATATCTTATTGAACTGTGATGAAATGATTATTCAACTTTGTTTATTATTAGTGCAGGTCATGAAAATCAGCAAAGCAAACGTGTCCAACGGTGGTGAGAAAAGAGTAATCCAAAGTATCAGTAGAACTTGTGCTGAGTTCGTTCGGAGAAGTACGTTACGGGTGTTTCGTCTCATGCGGAAGTGATTTCACCGGCACCCACACCCTTCCGGAATCGGAACACAGCGAGTGCACCACTGCTTGGCGGCTGATAACCAGGTGTGGCGGCAGTACTTCTCCGGGCGAACTTTGCACAAGTTCCACTGTTTTCGTATAAAAATCATATCTAGACCAAGCGTGTTCCATCACTTTGCTGTACAGTCGAAACTGCAGCCTAAGTAATCATTATAAAAAAGAATTATAAACAAAGTTTGGATCAAAAGCCGATAGTACAAAAGGTCAGAGACTAAATAAAGCATGTGCAAATATTTGTCTCATAAATCACTGCCCGCCTCTTTACTTTCCAGGCACGCCTTTAACTTGCTTTTAACTTACCTACGCTGCATTATAAAGCAAGTAGGTTTCTATATCAAACATGCTATTAATATCATAAAATTCCTCGCAGCGTGTACAAATATTACTTAACAATGTCCTGTATGCATACATTTTACGACTTGACTATTAGCTATTAGCTAAACTGTAACTGTAGTTTGCTAATAGCAAAATCGAAATTAATTTTATAAAGAAAATTATACAGTGATTTTTATAACAATATTTTTTTTATTATACCTGGTTTTGGTATTAGTTACAGGAACGTGTAAGCAGTGTTATTCGTAAGGAAACAATGGTGGGCTCACCACTTGTCGCGTCTACCTTCTCATAATAGCTGTATCCCACACGGTGGAAAGTTGCTCATTGAGGCTCATCCTAACATTTTAGTTAAAACAGCGTAAATGTTTATTTGTAAATGGAACATTTGTAAATGGAACATCTGGAACACATCGATGACATTTGTTTAAGTACGTCTACATTCTTCTATATTGTTTATGAACGATATATTCATAAATATAAACACAAGCATATTAATCTACAGCCAAAGCCAAAATCAGACTATTTTCCGCAACGACAGTACATATTAGTAGTAGCACATAAAAATGCTTCGAACATTCCTGCTAATCAGAATTTGAATTTAAAAGTGAATGGAAAAATTCGAAAAACGAACACAACTTTTTTTTAAATCCATCCGCTGCTGGGCTGCGCGCTCATTACACCGAGCGAGTTTTCTGTCACTGGCTATAACGGCCAGTAATAATATTCCGCCCACCGATTCTACCTATTTCCAAGATACGCATCGGTACGCCCACGAGCAGAACAAATGATGCGGACCAAACGCACGGCCTGTGTTTAATTTCAGAATCGTGATAATCGCGACCGGTGGAAAAAAATAATTTATGGCTTTAATGTTAAGGAAACATCTGGAAGTGGAAGGTAGTTTGGAATTATGTGGCCAAGTCAATAGGTGCTCCGTATCGATTCGCATTACTCTTTTAGTCATTATTGTGTTTGTAATTAATTTGTCATACATTGGAATTGTAAATATCAAATGGGCTTTTCAACCACGCAGCCGTAAGCTCCCTGTTATTATAATACTTTTAGTCATAATTGAGTCCATGTCTTGCAGAAGCGTTAGTGAGACTATTACTAGAGACTTGCAGAGGCGTTAGTGTGTTACTACTGGTTTACCACAAACTGAGAAATCGCAGCCTATTAAAAAGTTAAATTCATTTTTCTTCAATTCAACTTCAGACGTGACTGGTCTCATAGATCAGTTGGTTGTAGCTCTGCCTTCTGTGCTGTTGGTCGTGGGTTCGTTTCTAACGCAGGACATGTATTTGTGTGAGGAACATATTTGTTTGTTCTGTGTCGGGACGTTAATATGTATTTTATGAATATTTTTACAAAAAAGAACTAAAGAAGTATTCTATCAGTTATCTAATTCCCATAATACAAGTTATGCTTAGTTTGGTAATAGAGAGTGAATGGGCTTTGATCTACTACGGGGGCCCAATTGGTAGATATTACAAGTCTTCGAATTTTTGGTTCTAAAAACATGCGGGTTTCTCATATGTTTTCCTAAACCGTTCTGATTTAAAAATAAAAGTATCAAAAGCAAATAAAAGAAGAATAATACATAATTATTTAATTAAAAGAAGTCTAATCTACTAGGATCAACCTCCACGTCCAAGTCTTCGTCTTGGGCATCGTCCTCGTCTGCGTGAAATTTAAATGCTGGCTCACCCGTCGGAGGAAGTGTATCGGAATGCACGTGAGAGCGATTGTAGTCGCTGAAGAACCCCAAGGTAGCGGCTGCCTTGTCCAGCTGGAATGGTGAAGATTTAGCTTGTTAAAAAAACAGGAATGCACAGTATTCCGATTCAATTAAGATTCTATAACTTTTTAATTTTCTAAACCCAAATTCCTACAGGCTTTTTTTTTAAATTTAACTATCTATGTTTAGAGGATTATATGCACTCAGGACAAACCCGTTAGGGCTTTTTGAGTGTTTTATAGTTTTATTTTGTAATTTTCAATAAAAAAAAGCCCTTAAACTATTCTGCTGGGCAAAGTTTCAAATCCAAATCCCCCAAAACCTTCCACAAATTTCGATCATTTGAGGTCCCCCACCACTCTCGATCTTGAAGGCACGTTGTTATGGCTTTGCTTATTGGTTGTTGATTACGGTGTAAAACCGTAAACCGTAAAGAAAACTATATTTACAAAATATTGTGCTTACTTTACTATAAAAAGTGTGTTACGGTTAGGGATCCATTCTCGGACCCCTTATCGGCGAACTAGACAGTTTTGTAGAGGATGATGGCTCATGGATGAAGGAAAAACTTAGGATGAAAGGTGGTGAAAGAGCTGGTGATATAAATTAGAAAGAAAGAAAGAGACATGCAATCTCATGTACTTTCTTTCTTTGCTTGGCTATACTTTCTAATTTCTGAAACTCACCTCGTAATGGAAGGGCATTTTGTCCGCAGGTGCAAGAGCGTAACATAATCTGTGCTTGCAGTTGGCAACACCCAAGTAGTTTGGCTTGACCATCTTCAGCGCGAAGAGCAGAAGTGGAACGTGGTGAACTGTTTACAATATAATTTGAACAATAGACATTAGATTGCTAAAATAAACATAGATTTTGCGGCTAGTAATCTAGATAACTCACAGAAAACTCATATATTACTGTTCGTTAGAAAATGTCAAGCTCGGGACGAATTATGGTAAATCTTCAATATAGAAATCCGAAAAGATGTAATGTGGCTCTATGAGGCTCTGCCTACCCGTTCGGAGATAAATGTGCGAGTCTACAAATTTATACTAATGAATTAAAACATGAAGTTATTAATCACTTACAGTCGAATGCAGCAGACGGTATGATCCTGTACAATCCTGAAATATTTGTCTTCATAAACAAAGCGCTGAAGTCTATGGATGACTCCATGAATAATTCTGCGTCGGTCCAGTTGACAGGTGGCTTGATCTCCTTATCTAGTTCAACCCTGAAGCGGTCCACCAGCTGAGGAGTTTTAGTATGTAAATTAGCGGTAGGACGAGCAGAAGCAAGTATTTTTGATTTATATATATTTTAGAAATTTAATATGCTTTTTTTGCTGTTCTTTCTATACAACTTGTATTCTCCTTTATTGATACATGGGAAAGCTGTGCAAAATCAGTACAGCTTGGATAATCACGTACGGGAAGATACAAGCCTCTTTCTTTACCTGCGTTGCTTTTATATGAAACTTACTTGATTCACTCAAACCACCATAGAACTCAAACCGGGAACCAAGGAAGGAACCAAAAATGAAAGCATGAAACACAAAGAACACAAAGAATTGTACATTGCTGACAGCTTAATGTACAAATAGTAATATGGCCGTACTTCTCGGGACGAATTTTGCACATTATTATTTCTATGACTTCATCCGCGTGGATTTTAACAATTGCGCGGAACCCTATTTTCTTTTCCTCCTTATAACATCAGCTATCAGCTATCAGTAAAAGACCCATCAGAAGAGGTCAAGCTGTTAGCAGATTAGACGGAACAATAAGACAGACAGACATTAAATTTAAAAATAGTTTTTTGGTTATCAGTATATACTATCAAATACTTATAGTATGAAAGGTATAGTACAAATTTTGACATAACAAGCAGACACTTCATTTTATTTATTAGTACAGATACAGATTATCAAACACTCACCACTTTTGAAGGGCGACTGAACTTTATAGTGTAGCTTTCTTCTAAATCAGGGTTCCAGAAGTAAAATATCCTCCATTCTATGTTCAGAACGCTGGCTGGATCAAATACTGTGTTGTTAAGAAACTGCTCACAAGATGTCCAATTTACGGGGTTTTTCTGTTGCTCGGCAAAGACTGGATTATTTAATAAGCATAACGAAAGGAAAAATGATATCAACATCTTCAGTTCCTTTTGTGTACACGTTCTAGTGCTCTTAATTGCTTATTAATCAAGGAATGCTTATGCTTATCCAATCAACCTAGGACTCGTCAATTAGCAAATTGTTTTGGCAGGAAATAGATGGTCGAGTTCTGTAGCTTTTTTTTTGTCTTATAAGGTAGTGTCCTCCTATCTCAACCACAATTGAACTACTATTCCATTGGTTTTATTTAAACGTATTATATATTTATGTTTGTATATATAAAGTTGATTGTATATGAAAATTATAAAAATAAACACAGTGTTGACGGATGTTTGGCATTCAGTATCAGATGTGCAATGTAAATCTTGTTGTGAATATATGATTCTCATTTTTCTCAATGTGCCGATTAATATTGAATTGAGTAGGTGTATCTACTTAAGTGTCTCTCCTTTTTATATCTAATTATGTAGTAATAATATAGTTTAATCCGCTTAATCCGGTTGGATCCGCACTAATGTCGGAAGATCATTATTGAAAATTTATATTCCTGACATTAGACGTATTTCATTCAGTCTGTTAAGACAATATCTAATATACATATTTAAGTTTTCATTTTTCAGCTAACTTTAAAGTGGATAACTTAAATTAGAGGCACTAATTTGTTGATGATGCAGAGGGGAGGAATATGAACTACTGATTTATTTAAAATTTGATTTAAATAGCCTTTTAAAAATCAGAAGGCGAGAGTGTGTTAGAAAAATAATCAAGCCTGTAAGGATACTCAAGTCAATCAATGTTTGATAAAATTGACATAAAATAATGCGTTTTTTGACAGACTTGGTAGTACATCTTAAGGCTTACTCAGCCCTCATGATGATACATCAGTAAGAATTTCCAAGTCTGCAAACATAACAAATTCTACATATTCAAATGAAATAACATTCTGAATATGGAGATGTTTATTTCACAAACATTTGTTCATCCTTCTTTTTCTCAATGACGCAAGCAGGATCCCCCCTACCCAGTTGAAGAGAGTTAGCGACCGATGCTATCTCAGCTCGGTACGGAGGCCGTTCCCGGGAGCTTAGTGTCGTTACACCCAACTTGCAGTCTGTCATCAGCAGGTATGCACCTTCGTTGAGCAGTTTCATGAAGAACTTCAAGATCGGGACCGATCTACGCATTGGCGTTATGGCTAGAAGGTATACTTTAAATATTAGACTTTTTTAATGTTTTGTTTAAAATCGGATTGGACATATGGAGGACATACATGAGGTTTTAACTTAAAACTTTATGAACGAAATAACTCAACTGTAGAACGGTGAAGGAAAAACCACGAGTAAACAAGCTTATCCTCAAAAACAACATAAAAATCATATAGATCCAATCTGTATAGGGACCCTGTAGCCCATAGCCTGACGAGACAAGGAATGAGTCCTTGTCTCGTCTCGCATTCCTATGGTAAAAACTTAAGAAGCTGGTACAGAACATTTTCGAGAAGATTCCTTCATCGCTTTTTCGGTGCTTGAAGTTCGAGTAGGCTGAACGGCTGATAAGGGAAGCGGGGGTATAGGATATTGTACTTACAGCCTTCTCTCACAATATTGGGTATTCCATCAAAGTAGCCTGCTGTTCCCTGGCTGGCGAATAATAGTGCCTCATGTTGCGCTGTGCCTAACCTCACGTGTAACGTAGCTGCATCCCAGTTCGGCTGGTGCTCCATGTAATCATACATGTCGTTATAAATCCGATTCACCATCTGGAATCATTAGATCAGCAGAATATTTGAGAAACCATGTTGCTCCCGTCCGTTGGTTGGTTGAAATACCCTCAGAACGTGTAAGGGACACGTATACCCCGGGTGGTACGAAAAGAACAATCTAAAGTAGCATTAGAATTTGTGTGATGTTCGTTGTGTGATGTCGGAGAACTGCCACAACACCTGGTAATCTACTGCCAATGGTGCACTTACGTTTATGTGTTCCAGTGCAAGGGTATGGGTGCCGGTGAAATTACAGGCACGTGAACCGTAACATCCCCACCTCATAGTGAGGGGCGCAACGAAATTCGACTTGGGTCTTCTCATATTTTGATATGTGAAGACCCAAGTTGGATGTGTTTATGGGCAGTGGTAACCACTAATATGAAGTGAATCGCCAGCTCATCCCATAACTGGTATTACATAAAAACATATTCGTTTTTGTTGTTTACATAAAAGAAAATTACTGATTCTTAAAATGCTTATTACAGTTTTTATAAGTGTTAATTCAGTAATGTCAAATAATCATTGTAATAATCATCATGCTCATTAACATCAATACTTGTTAAAATAATTTACAATCGTTTGAAGCATATCCCTGTTATACAAGACTTGTAATTAAGCACTATTAACAACTTTGATACAATTCTTAATATGAACATATATATTTTGAAAAAAAACAAAAACCTAATGAGGTATCTAAAAACCGATCATCAACCTATCTTAGATAGCCCAATTTATCGAACTCACTCCGACAGGATTATGCTTGCTAGCATCATAGCATAGCATTATTGCTGTACAGCAAAGCTTAATCCTTGACCCGGGAAAAAACTGATTGGCCCATTAGCTTACCATAGGCGTAGCGTTTTTAAACGTCATGTCAACGCATTTATCATCCATTCTTCCATTCCATGTGTAGTATATTCTCCACGGCTTCCCCACTACTTGTTCAATATCAAAGTACGGATTCTTGGACAATTGTGTACACCGTTCTGAATTCTTCCTATATCCCTCTTCCTTGACTTGCAAGGAATAACCTAAATTAAAAAAAAATACTGCAATGAGCACCACGGGGATGTGAATCGAATCCATTGTGATAGTTTCTTATGACAGTGGTGCCAATTTATAGGCAACGAGGTCGAGTGAAGGTAAATATTTATGTTAACATACGTCTTTTTCCCACGTTTTGCTATAAGCATTCGGTAACAGGAATCATTGTTATTGTAACTATGTGTAGATTACATTCACAGGTGCACTAGAAGTGACAGCGGCTAGGGAAGATAATGTTTAGATTCTGTTGAAATACTAAACTCAATTTGATTCTGACATGATCCACTTTGATCTCTATATTGATGACTCTTTTAAGAGGATCTGAAAAGGGCGTTATTAAAAAGTAAATCCTGGAGAGGTGAAATAGCAGTAGAACTTATGCCAAGTTCGTTCCAAGTAGTATTGCCTCCACACCTGGTAATCTGCCGACAAGCAGAAGGGCACTCACATTGCTGTGGAAGGGTGTGGGTGCCGATTAAATCACAGGTGCACGAGATGTTACTTCCAACGAAATGCGACTTGGGTCTTCTCATATAGGATAAATGATGGTAATAATAGAAAAGTATCTGATTGAAAACTCTAAAAAACAAACTTCAGCACTTTACCCCTATGTCTTTAGTTGTGGAAATTTACTTTCAAACTTGCCTTAAGTGGACTTGGCCTTTTCTAATACAAAGATCCAGTAAAATTAGTTCATATCGTCATAAATACAATATAAAAATACTCATCTGAATTGTGTATCTCATTAGCTTTTTTTGGGTAAGGTTAAAATGTTGTGCAGCCCTGCTTTATTAGTGTTATACGACCTTCTTAAGCAGTGGATAAGTAAGCAAAAATTGTCATACACGGAATCATGCGACTACAATTCGTACAATGCATCATAATCATAGCAATAGTTTGCGAAGCCAAGAAAAGACGTCCCGGTAAAAGCAATAAGAAAATTGATCCCGATTTTGATGAAGCACCAAATACGGGCGATGTTTATCCAAATAAATTTATTCCCGTGCCATTCGGACATATTTACAAAGATGGTTTCCAACATCCCGCTCAAAAACAACCCATAGATTTATTGGAATTTGATAGAAAGTATAAAAAAGGCTCAGATGATTTCAAAATTGAACCAATAAAAATGAGGAATGAGAAACCCAAAGGGTTTGCGAGCCCTAAAGATTCTTTTTATTTCGGTGAGAAAGAAGTAGATACGAGCAAAAAGGAAAACAAGAAAATGTGGCTTGATGTGGCTGCTAATCATGCTGCAAATATTGGCATGGCATGGAGACGTATAAACCCAGGTTCTCTTGGCACTTCTCAAGCAGGCGAACGAACAAGACCGCAGTCAAATCCAGCACCTAACAACAGAACCAACGAAAAACCTGACAGTGTAGCAAAAGAGCAATACTTTTCCAAAAGCTCCTTCGATTTAGAAGTAAAAAGAAGAGAATTCAGACACCACAACTGGACGACTTGTGACGAGTTCGGACGAGTTGCAGATTTCCATCCTAAAGACGTGATTAACATAGAATGGGTGCCTTTCTACACGTGGTCTTCTAACGAGATACGTCGGACTGCTTCTTTGGTTCACAGATTTTTCTATCCCACTAAAAAGGTATGTCACTAGTCACATAAAGATGAAGATTTACACGATTAAGTTTGAGATTAAGTCTGGCCCAAATCTTATTAAAGATAGAGAGCGTGGTGGCCCAGGGGCACAGACGCCGACTTTCAATCTGAAGGTCGCTGGTTCAAACCCACACGTGCACCAATGAGTTTTTTCACTTGAATAATTTGAGTTACTAATGTAATAACCCTTCAGACAATTAGGAACCCTATTTTATTACTATTTTTCAATTTTCTTACCGTTAATATCACCAAGAAACACCTAACATAGCAACTTACTCGTCTTGCGGATATTATTTGTTTTAGTTGGTGAAAAAATACAGAGAAGAATTCGGTCCATATTTGAATAAGACTCCAGACTGGGATTCGCCAAAGTTGTTGATGAAATCGGACATAGAAATGTTACTAGTAGCGGCTGACAGAAAAGGACTGTTTGATGGTATACCTTACAACGAGGTGCCAAATTCTGTGAAATGTGAGTACCTACTTATTATTATATTAATAAAATGTTTTTCAAACGTGTGTGTAAAACTAATCAGTAATGACAGTACTGCGATCGTAATATTTTCATAGATAAAACATAGATAGATAGATAAACAAATAAATAAAATTGAAATGTCTTGTCAATTAAAATTGATTATGTCATATTTCTTATGTTAAAAAACAGGATTGGTCCTTGCACCAGTGGTGGCGGTGATGGTGGTGGCAACTGGGAATAGATCCTTTCGCACTACCCGGGGACACGTGTCACGAGGGGGATTCACGCGAGCAACGTGGACCCCCAAAAACAAAAAAAATAATCTTAAAATTTTACATTAAACGTATAAATGGTGTATATAATTGTTTCGATTTTGTACTTTTTCAGCGAGAAACATAATATTACCGATGCTGAGTCTCCGCTTAAAGTTCGTGGATCCATATTTAGCAATGATGTTCTGCGAGTACCAATATGCGACCATCATGGCAGTTTCAGGGAACGAACCTACTACAGTTCACGACATGGTATCTGAAGCTAGAAAACTAAAGTTCCAGGGGAGCGGGCACCCTGTTGCAAGGGACTTGGAAATAGAAATGACGATGACACGGATGGAAAGGGAAAACAAGCTGAAAATAGAAAGAGAGAGGTTTATTAATGTTGAAGATCAGGCTGAGGCGGAGTTACCTTTTTAGTTTGTCATTCATCTGTTTTCATCATATATAAATTACGTGTCACGATGTTTGTTCGCGATGGACTCCTAAACTACTTAACCGATTTTAATCAAATTTGTACACCGTGTGCAGTTTGATCCAACTTGAAAGATAGGATAGCTCACATCTCAATTTATGATCGCAATATTATTTTATTGCAACATATATGACAAAAACGTTAGCCACAACAACGCGTGTCAGTTAGTTCTTATATAAAGCACAAAAAAATCTATCAATGTACAGTATAGACTTTGAAAATATCCAACCGATGTGCCCCAAACTAGTTTCATTAGAAATTAAATAATGCGAAGATGGTTTTAGACCAGTAACACAATACATTAGGCACAAAATGTATTTTTTTTTAGCGAGTATTCGCTATTTCATACATAGAACATGTCTCAGTTCTTTGACGTTCTTTACAGATCATCTTAGTTAAGCAACTTTCTGTCCGGTCAGTACTTGGATGGGTGATTATTTATTGGTACCTCAGTCCCGGCTATAATAGTCGATAAGCCATGTTGCCATAAGCCAAGCGGCTTGAAAACTACGACACCAGAATTCGCCACTTACTCACACGCAAGAAGAAGAAAAGTTGAAAAAGTATAGATTTAAGAATTACTTATAAAACTATTCATATTAAGTAAATGGTTTTGTTAGCATCATACATATACATATTCATTGTTGGTAAATAATTATTTATAAGTCATTATTTCAATAACAATATAAAATACACATTTTTTTTATTGAAATCGCTATGTACTCTAGGTACCTTGATCATTTACTGTTTTGTCAGTCAAGAATTCATTGACCTAATAATTGGCTATTTTATTAAAAATACTTCTAGCCTTGTTTAATTTCGTCGGAAGCTGCTTCTACTACAATATTTGGAAAATGTTGTTAAGCCTGTGAAGTGGTATTGTATTGCCTTGTTTCTGGTGGGATAATGATGTGATGCCCCTACCGTACCAGCCTCTATTGTTCCCACTGCAGGGGCACCGGCCTACTCTCGATTATTGAGAGTGAATGGGCTTTGATCTACCACGGGAGCCCAATCCGGATTGGTAGATGTCACATGTCTTCGAATTTATGGTTCTAAGACATGCCGGTTTCCTCACGATGTTTTCCGTCACCGTTTCTAGAACGTGGTATTGCGCACATAAATTTTTCAAGTGAAAAAACTCATTGGTTTTGAATGGGATGGGTTTGAACCAGCGACATTCAGATTGAAAGTCGGCGTCTATGCCCCTGGGCCACCACGAAAAAATGGGGGATTTTTTCGTAATTAATTAGGTTTGTGGTAGATGTAAATCGATGGTTAGGTAAGTATTGAATTCTGAGAAGTGCGGTCTTGCAGATATATCAAAAGGAATTTGAGTTATAGCGCGTATAGCGTTTTAGGGTTCCGTACTGCAATACTAAAAAACGTAACACTTATTGCATCACTTCGTTGTCCGTCTGTCCATCTATCAAGACCCTTTTTCGCAGGAACGCGTGGAGGTATCTAGTTGAAATTAATATGAAATACTCAGGTCTTCAATCCCTAGGAGAAGGGAAAAAAAGAAAGAAAAAAATTATCCCATTTAAATGTTCTTAAAATCGGTTTAATAGTTTGGTAGTTAAATCAAAATAAATAGAAAAAATATGTCATTCAAGTAAACGTAATAGCATGTTTTGTTGTCCTGTGACTTTTTTCTTCGCCCGTTGGATACCGATTTGGATATTTCTTTTTTAAAATGATAGAGTGTACCCCCTAAGGGCAAGAAATAAGGGATGTAAGAATTAAAGTCGGTCTTTTTCCGATTTTAAAATCAGTCACTGTTTTTTTTTTGCTTGTTACTTTTAAGCATGTATGACGTTACCAAGATTACATACTTTGTAAAACATTACATGATAAACGGGAATTTAGTTTTGAAAAAGATCTGTCTTGTTTGTTAAATATCCGGTTGAATCAAGAATTGCAACAAACGAGGGAAACATCAAACAATGCAAACAAACGTACCAAGATTATATTTGTGAGTGTGATCTACGAAATCGTTCACTTGCATTAATACAGTAGACTTATCAAGTTACAAAAAACTATCGTTTCGTGAATCCAAAAGGTATTTGTAGTTTTGGTACCGTCAAAAAATAAAATGCAGTAAATATTATCTTAGTGGTTTGAGTACATAAAAGTTGGAAGCTGCAAAAACTACCATGTTTAAATATTTGGACTTACTGATGATCGCTATACTTTTTTCGACAATTATTGGTAAAGTTGAGAGTTTAAAGAAAGAAGGACCGCGAGGGATGCCGTTCAACAAGACCACATCTTGCGCAGAGTTTGGGAAGAACGCCAGATTTAATCCTTACTCTGTAGTGGGGTATCACTGGTTTGTGTTCTACTACTGGGCGTCTCCAAGGCCTGCTATGTCGTACAAATTCAGTGTTCCATCAAAAAGGGTATTGTATCTGTGTTTATTTCTTTATTTACTCCGGTGGAGTGATTTTATATGTCTGGTACGGAGATCTTCGAAGATCGCACCTCAGAATTTGTCTCTTAAAATGTTATTATTCAATTTTCTTTCTATCAAACCACTAGGTTCTTTTTTTACGAAAGTGACGGGATAATCTGACGTCCCACCTGGTGGTAAATAGGAACCTACGCATATAACAAGAGCAATAATCTGGCACCCACACCCTTTCACTATAACACAGCAATGCGAGTGCACCACTGCTTCCACTGGTTCTCCCGTAATATGTGTATTTGTATGAAAATGGATTTAGGTGTTATAAGCTATAATTTTAAAAAAACGTAATATATTGGGTGTGTGAATATGACTCCGCCCCTTTTTGTCAAAATAAAACACATTTGTTCGCTTACAAAATTAAAAAAAATAATTATTGAAAGTATGCTCCATCTGCAGCTACAACCTTCGCCCATCGTTCAGGTAGTTTTCGTATTCCTTGCTGGAAGAAGTCCTGGTCTTTTGAGCTTATCCAGTTGTCAATCCAAATTTTGATACTTTCACATGAAGTAAACTTTTCTCCAGTAAGGTCTGTCTGCATCGTCCGGAATAGGTGGTAATCCGAAGGAGCTATGTCTGGTGAATATGGCGGGTGGGGTAACACTTCCCAGTCCTGTCCCTCTAAATATCTTTTTACGACTTCTGCGGTATGCGGTTTGGCATTGTCATGCTGAAGAACTAATTTGTTATGTCTATTCACCCATTCTGGTCGTTTTTCTTCTATGGCTCGCTTCAAACGCATTAGTTGTCGTCGGTAAACTTCTCCATTAATAGTTTCAGAGGGTTTGAGCAACTCATAATATACAATACCTTTCTGATCCCACCAAATACAGAGCATGACCTTGGCACAGTGAATATTTATTTTTGGCTGTGATGGGCCTGGTTCGCCTGGTTTCACCCAAGCTTTTTTGCGTTTAGGATTTTCGTAGTGTATCCATTTTTCGTCTCCTGTGACTATCCGATGCAAAAATCCTTTTCTTTGCTGTCTTTGAAGCAGCATTTCACAAATGGTTTTCCGACGTTCCATGTCTCTTTCTTTTAAATCATGTGGAACCCAGTAACCGGCTTTTTGAATCATTCCCATCATTTGTAAACGCTTTGCAACAGTTGAACGATCAACATTTAATGCTGCAGCTAATTCTGATTGAGTTTGGCAAGAATCTTCCGCCAATAATGCTTCCAATTCAGCATCTTCAAATTTTTTTGGTGGTTTTCCATGTTCTTTATCCTCAGTACTAAAATCGTTATTTTGAAATCGTCGAAACCATTCCTTGCAAGTTGTATTAGACGGAGCATGCTCACCATAAATCTCCACAAGCAAACGATAAGTTTCCGCTGCAGTTTTCTTCGCAATAAAATAATGTAATAACACTTCCCGCAAATGACGTTTATTTGGAATAAAAACCGACATTTTCGAAAAGGTGAAAACAATTGTTGCTTACACTTCAACCAAATATCATAAAATGCGTTAGATAGCTGACATTCAGTACTATCGAATACAAGTATGGTCATTTATTAGTACACGTAAACAATACTAAAAACGACATCTGTTGAGAAAGGGCGGAGTCATATTCACACATTTCACACATTTTTTTATACTTTCCTTTTTTTATGTGTATGATTAGGCACCCGATCTAACGGTCCACTTGATGGTAAGTGGCTTCCGTCGCCTATATACGCTTGCAACATTTGAGGTGTTGCCAACGCGGTGCATGTCAGCTAAAAACTAGCTATTGTAACTGAGACTGTTACCCGATTCCGGCTTGACGTCGACTTCTGGGACACCCTGTATATGAGTGTATCCACACTAATTGTGGAACTGAGGTTCCATGTATAAGTAACATCCATGGTATAATTCAGGATACATCTTATCTTCACTACCTTCTCGACGGTCACGTAAAAAACTTTAATTGGTCAGCGAAAATGTTGCTGATGGAAGACCAGAGCGACAATAGTACCAGTTTGCTGGTGGAGAGGGGAGATAAAGGACAGTACTGGATTTATATGTTGTATAAAGGTATTTTAAAAAAACTGTTATAATGCACGTGTAGTTCTTTGGAACTGAGAGGTCGCGAGTTTCATTTGCCATCAATCATTTCGTCATAGGTTTCAAAAAATAACCTACGGAAGGGAGGAATTTAACCCCTCAAAAACATATTCGTCTAACATAAATTACTTTTCGTAGATCGTATCTATCGTAGACTTTGATGCATATTTTTGACTCGGGTCAATTTTGTGTTTCAGATTTACCGTTAGGTAAGCTCGCTACGCGATACGAAGTTCGTATGAAACAAACAAGTGACAACAAATACATAGGTGGGATGGATTGCAAGGTAAATATTATATCTAAGTAGCCGCACCCCGCGGTGTTACGCGATTTTTTCCGTAAGAACCTTCTATGAACTATTAAATAGAAAACATAAATAATGGTGAATCAATCAATCGATTTTTTCGTTCTCAAGTTATGGCGTGACCAAGACAAATAGACATTCATTTTAATATATATGAAATAGATTAGTTGAACCGACCATTGTCCTGTCTAGATTCACAATTTCACAATCAGCTGTCAAGTGACATTTGCGAACGTATCAAAGATCTCATTAAAATCACTGAGATCCTATCAACATATCTAATTTCCCGGGCAGTATTTTTTCCATGAAAACCAGACTTGGACAGACTAGTACGAACATTTAAAAATAAAAAATAAGTAAATAATTACTTCAATTTTACTTCAATTCGCTCACAATTATCGAGAGTAAACCGGTGTCCCTGTAGTGGGAACATTACAGGCTGGTACGGAATATCTCAGTAGACAAATTTAATACTTTTCGGTAGGCACAGCTAAATACCCCATATAATTTCCATTAATACTGTTGTCTGAAAGAATTCGCTTACTTGCGATAAGTCTGCCATTCTGGCATTTAATCTCTAGCGAAATTTACTAAAAAAATGTGTATTACATTTAAGTACGTATGTTATTGAAAATGCTTGAAAGTAAATAGATAAAAAATATTCACCGACTTTCCATACAGCGCCATCTAGCCCCAAACTAAGCATAGCTTGTATTATTTGAATATAGCTGATATAATGCATAAACAATTTTTATTTTATAAATTACATACTTACACATAATACATGTGCTGGTCACACAAACGCTTGTCCTGTTTGGGAGTCAAACCCACGACCAGTGTAGGAGGTAGAGTTAATAACAACTGAGCTGCGAGGAAAGTCGAAGATAGTCTTACCACTGTAGCTAATTCATTGGCTGACGGCTCCGTGGCTTAGTTGGTAGTAGCCCTGCCTTAGAAGGGAGGGGTCCCGGGTTCGATTCCCGGCCGGGCACACTGTGTGGTGAGCATGAAATTTGCTCTCGGGTCCTGGGTGTTTGTCTTGTTTCTGCGATCTGCGTTACAGTGCACGAATCTAAGTGCAGGTATGAGTTTGTTTACGTTGTTGTTGTTGTCATTTCCAGGCTCAGACCGCGTTCATAATGTCAAGAATATCAGAGATCCCTCGAAAAACCAAGCTCCAAGATGAAGCGGCTAAGCTTGGGTACCGGGGACGGAAAGGGAAGAGCTACTTGTACCAAGGTCATGAGTGGATGCCCATAGCGGAGGCCGAGGAAAAGTCCTACTGGGAGCTTAGATCTAAGACCAAACAGTTTCGTGATGTCGACTCTAGGCTATGGACAGATGATTTGGTTTACTAATAAGACTAGATTATAATCAAATAAGTGTTTTAGTTATCAAATCAGTCATCAGTCATTCATAAAATAATCAAATAAGTATTAATAATTGTGCTTTGTTTGACTGCAAGGAAGATAAAGGTAGGTCATCTTCCGATTCAACTGGATAGGATATATATCGTCGAACCCAGTTTGATATATTACGGATATATATCTTGATATATATCCATTGATATATGTCTTCGAACCCTGCTAATACGGACTTATTATATCCAATTGAGATAAGAATGGAAAATGATATGAGGTATTTCAAAAGGAGGATTAATAATTAAGTTAATCAAATGTGAATTCATCATATTAAACTGAAATTAAATAGACGGAGGAAAACATAAGAAAAAAATTCATATCAATATTGTATCTTTTTCGCTCTTTTTATCTGAATAAATGTTTATGAATATACTGCAGTGATTTTATGCAGTCTTACTTACCTAATAATATGGATTTTAACATTTGTTGTCGACCATTTAATGCGACCATTAAAGCGATTTGTACATTTCTGTAGAAAAAAGCTTATCGCTTTAACAATGTTGCTATGGTAATCTGTCTCCAGTCATCTGTCAATTATAGGATTTGGCTGTTAGTAATAGGTTTCCTTTAAATTTGGGGACGGAAACCTAAGAACCCCACGTGATCTCACAGTAAGGGTCTTCCGGTTTCCTCAGAGGCTACCAAGTCCTCTATTCTACGAGTATTGCAAATAGATTAACCAGCCATACTATTATTTTGCATAATTCAATTCATTGCTAGTTCCTTTCCTATTCATGAACGTTTAACTAATTTGTCCAAACAAATTAACGCGTTAATATTTAACGTCTTTGTTCAAGAGGTCCGGAGGGCATTCTTAACAATTACCGCAATTACGAAGTTTGTAGTACATATTTAAGTTATGTTGTATGTCCTATACTTCAGCCTTAAGAGGAAATAATACAGTGCAACTACATATTTGATTGTCACATTGGTACTAGGGAGTATAACGTTATATTGTATGTCCTACACTTTAGCCCTAAGAGGAAATGATACTATGCAACTATTATATTGTCATATTGGTCATCAATGTCTGTCGATTCTAAATATTGTAGTAGTAGATTAGTAGTTACGAAAATTAGTTGCGCTTCAGCCATATTTAAAGTGCGTCCAGTGCTCGCGTCCGTGAATCAGAACCCTCTAGTACACGTACCCCCTGGGTGGTGCCAAAGAAGTAACTAAAAGTAACAGTAGAACTTGCGCCAAGTTCGTCCGGAGAGGTACTGCCACCACATCTGGAATCTGCCGCCAAGCAGTGGTGGATGCATTACTTACTGTGTTCCGGTGACAGAGTGTGGTTGCCGGTGAAATCACATGCACATGAGACGTATCATCCCCGTCTCGAGTGATGGACGCAGCAGGATGAATGCGACTCAGTAAAGATTTTGATCTCATCCATATATGTAAAATTATGTCAACGAAATTGCGTATTTTGCTTTCCTGTGACTTTTTCTTCGTCTGTTGTATACCGATTTAGATGTTTCTTTTATAAAGTAATAGGGTTTCCTACGTTGGCAAAATAAGGAATCAAACAAGTCTTTTTTTTTAGATTTTATTAATACACCCAATTGTTGTGTACGTGATTTTAAGATAGAGGAATAAACAATATCAATATAATTGAAGCACATTTCAGCCTCTAAGTCAATAAATAGTGTGTAAAATACTTGACAGCCTTGGGAACATAAATTTAACCGGGATTCCAACACAATATTATAGAACCTATAAATGGGTACTCATCGCCAGACGACCACAAAAATGCAAATCCCAGCCATCAACGATGAATGCCTGGACCAGTTCAGAAAGCGATTAAGCATTAAAACTGGAATATTTAGTTTAGTTTATAACGACGTTTACAACCTAGACTGTTTTAATGGCTAGGAAGCGGCGTGGTAAAGAACCAGCCTGATGCAGTAGCTCAAGATCGGTATGGTTGGGTCATTCTATTCAATGACTCCGTGGCTTAGTTGGTATAGCCCTGCCTTCGAAGCGAGGGGTCTCGGGTTCGAATCCCGGCCGGGGCACACTTTGTGCGGTCAGCTTGAAGTTTGTTCTCGGGTCTTGTTTGTCTTGTGTTTCTGTGTTTGTCCATGCCATCTGCGACAAAGAATCCTAGTGCAGAGGAATGAGTGTGTAAAAGTTTAAAACGTTTAAAAAAAAAAAAGGAAAACATTGTTATCAAAACTGACACAAGAACTACAGAGAAAACATTGTCCTGACCCCACCTGCAGGGTCGAAGGATCTCTTCTTCTTCTCGTGTGAGTAAGTGGCCATCTCTGATGTCGAAGTTTTCAAGACACTCAAAGGCCTGTGACATGACTTAACGACTAAAATAGCCGGGACTGACATGTGAACGTGCCTTTCGAAGAACGGTACCCCTAAGCTCAAATACTACTAAACGGTCACCCATCCAACTACTGGCATTGAAAAGCCGCCACGAGCGTTTTAAGAATCCCTTTAGGCGCTCACTCGAGCTGGTTAAATGGTGCAGAATTTTTGCTACAATAATATTATTTATTATAATAGTTTTAAGTCGGTCGAGAGCTTTCCGCTCTCACCAAAAGCCCGCGTAAAGTTGACAAGGCCATCAACGGCCAAAATTGTATGGCCCAGAAAAAAAGTGAACAAGCTATTATACAAGCACTGTGTCACTATTATATTATTACACATGTTGCGTTAACCCGTCCAGTGGGAATAAATTATATAATTTATGGATATTTTTTGTGATGGCAACCTCCGAGGTTCACGAGTGTACAAACTTGGAGATACCTACTTCAGTTTCAAAGGAGTATTTGTAAGGATATGTTTGATATACTGTTCAATAATTTATAACATTGGGACACAAGTATCGTAAATTCTGTGCTTACAATAAAATAAGTAACTGTATTTATATTTAAATGTAATGCTAGGACAAAAGCAAATGAGTCGGCACAGGCACAATCTTAATAAATAGGATTTAAGCATCAGCGATTTCATTAAATTTACGTTGGTAACACCTTCAGTTGGTTCTGAATTTGATTTTTTTTTCTTTTCTTTGAAGATACCTACGAAAAATATTCTTTTATTTTTTACGTGACATAAGTAGCGGGACGAACTGAAGGCCCACCTGATTTTAAATGGTTACCTCCGCCCACAATAACAATAATACGACTTAGGTCCTCCCCAACCGAAGTATGAGAAGACCCAAGTCGCCGTCACTCGAGAGAGGCGAGGTGTTCCCGAGTGTGAATGCGCTGTGTGATATGCGCTTGAGTTTTGATTAATATAAGGATTTATTTATTCATTTATTTCAGGCAACACAGTAATGTAAATATACAAATACAGGGCCCATAGAATATATACCTTAAATCTAATATATATATATATATATATATATATATATATATATATATTATATATATGTCGCATAAAGCGATTTCCCGATCAAAACCAAATGGAAACATAATTACGTAACAAAACTAATTCATATTTCAAAATTCATTGTTTTACTTATTTATTTTGTGACATTATTATTTTAATTTGCAATTTGTTATCGTTTAAATAATAATTTTTAGACATGTTTTTATTTATAGGTGCCAAATTATTTTAATCAAATACTGTAGTTTATGTATCGACATATGTATAAAATATGGATTGAAAAACTGAAATAAAATTATAACAAAAAGGATCGTAATACTCGCTTGTGGCAGATAATCGATAGAACAAGGTTATCGCAAGGTTAGTGCAGTGGTTACCACTAATCCGTCATCATCGTGTCACCGTGCGAGTGATTGATGGCCACTGCTTGTCACCCGACCTGGCGCTCGCATCACTCTTAGGAAATAATTACCCACCTTCAAACTATGCGTTTGGTTATTATTATTAAAGATAAATAGTTTATCTTAAATAATAATAACTTCTTTATTGAAAACAGATTTACAATTTACAAGATTGAATATTTTTTTTTTCAAAAGGCGGCTTTAATTTAATACGATTTTTGCAGACAAACCTGGTTGAACTAGCGGATACCCGGTGTGTACTTACGTCGAAAAAAAACATTTTGTGCTTAATGCATCGTTTTAGTGGTCTAAAACCATCGTTTGCAGCAAATCGGTTGGATGGTTTCAAAGTCTATAACGGACATAGGTAGAGACAATTTTATTAATATAATATTATAAATGCGAAAGTTTGTAAGTATGAATGGATTTTTGTTACTCAATCACGCCAGAACGGGTGAACGGACCTGGATGAAATTTGGCACAGAGATAGATTATAGTCTGGAATAGCACGTAGACCATTTTTTATCCCGGCAAATTGTACGGTTCCCCAAGGAAGTCCAACCGCGGGTAACATTGCGGGGCGCAGCTGGTGAGAAATATATGCAAAAGCTATCTATTTAAGTTAATAAAAATTGAATTGTAATGTCTAAATAACAGCTTTTTACATAAAACCAGGAATATTTTTTTGTCTGTCTGTTCCGGTTAATTTCCGAAACGGCTGGATCGATTTTGACGGAACTTCGACTGGCCGATGCTGATGTTATAAGGAGTAAGTGACATAGACGATTTTTATTTTTATTTTATTAAATGAAAAATCATGGTCCCTCGCAAAAAAAGTCGCGTGTTACAGCTAGTGTTTTCTATGTAAAATATTGAGACTTATGAAAGTTCAGATTTTATTGAGTCTAGTGTTTACGTTACGCAAAACCCAATAAGATTTTTTTTTGGTGAAAATGATGTTACGCTTTCATATATTTCTTCCTTATCGCCTTCGTATTTTTATTACAATAAGGTTTTTATTCTATGGGCCTATGTTTATGTATTTATGTAAAACTTTTTAATAACTTGAAATATAGATTTATTATTATTATTACATAGCCTGATAAAAACCGTAATAAATGAGGCTAAAGAAAAACAACGTAGATAATCTCACGACAACCTTTGAATAGTAAGCATTCTAATGAATAAGAGCCGAATATCAAGTAAAACCGGCTTCGTAGCTTAGTAAGTAGTAGCCCTGCCTTCCAAGCAAAGGACCTATTATAGATTTCAAATCCCGGTCGCGGAAGACTTTGAATGATGAGCTTGAGGTTTGTTCTCAGGTCTTGGGTGTTTGTCTTGTGTTTCTGTGTTAGCCCATGCGACAACACAGGGAATGGGAATCCTAGTGCAGCAGTATTACATTTATCACACAAAGTCTGCCCCGAGACCCCGAAGGCAGGGCTACTATCAACTGAGCTACAGACACTTCAAGAAGAACCTAAACGTTTGTACAGAAAAAAATGCTAATAAGATTCTTGAAAAAGATACCAAAGTATGACAGGAAAAAGTGTGAACGCACCCAAATGTAATGAAGTTCAAAACTGCCACTCAATAAACGGAGATTACCATCTATAAAGGCCGATAACTAGCCATACACGACTCCATAACTTTAGGACGTTGGTTGAACAGCGCATACAACTAATTCATTAGTCGTTATAAGATCTCGATTACCATAAAACCCTAGTAGAAAATAATCTTGGGACCGAATAAATATGCCATATGGAAATTTAGTGTTGATTATAGAATCCTGCTGGGCGCAAACGGACCGCGCGTCGAACCTGGCGCTACGGACGGTCGAAAGACTCCATTTTTTTTCTCTTTTACTTTCCATGCACAGAAAAAATGTACATATATTTTTTGACTGTCATCGGGAACTAATTTCGATGTTTTTTGTGGGTTTTCTGACTTAATTATTTTGTGATTCGACGCTTTGTTGCTGTAGCGGGCCGGCCGTCGTGGTTGTTTTAGATCGTGACGAATTGCGTGTAGAGAAGTTGAATATACACTCAGGAATACCGCATAGTACCGATTACACCCATACCCATACACTAGGATTACCCGCGTCGCAGATGGCATGGACAAACACAGAAACACAAGACAAACACCCAAGACCCGAGAAAAAAACTTCATATTCCCGGACAAGAATCAAACCCAGGACCCCTCGCTTCGAAGGCAGGGCTACTACAGACTAAGCCACGGAGCCAACTACACACAATGCAGAACTTATATAATATATAATATATCTGCCTACTTACCAGAAACAATCTATATGAATAAAAAGAATGGCTAAATGTATCTAAGCGCAAAACGGTTGGACCAATAGGGCTAAGGAGTACAAATAAGATTCCGCCGTTTTATTGTAGATGGCGCGGCACGCAGTTTCGGTTAGCTTTCGCAGATGATAACCGGCTTAAAAAATAGTTTGGATATTCAAGAACAACATAACCTATTAATATCATTGATTTTATATTGGTAAAATATCATTTTTATAAGTTGAAAATGTCAAAATTTGAGCCAAGTAAGCGTCATTTGCGGGAAATATTAGTTTACTTCTTTAATTTAAAGAAATCTGCTGCTGAGGCGCATCGATTGCTCGTAGAAGCATATGGTGAGGTTGCTTTGAGTGAGAGAACGTGTCGAGAGTGGTTTCAAAAGTTTAAAAATGGTGATTTCGACGTAGAAGACAAAGATCGCAGTGGAAGGCCAAAAATTTACGAGGATGCAGAATTGGAGGAATTATTGGAGGAAGATTCATCTCAAACACAAAAAGAACTTGCTCTAACATTAGAAGTCACTCAGCAAGCAGTCTCACATCGTTTAAAATCATTAGGAATGATTCATAAACAAGGAAATTGGGTTCCGTACGAATTAAAGCCGAGAGATATTGAACGCCGATTATGCTTAAGTGAAATGCTGCTAGCTAGACATAAAAAAAGGGTTTTTTACATCGTATCATAACTGGTGATGAGAAGTGGATACATTATGACAATCCAAAAAGAAGAACATCATGGGGATTACCTGGCCACGCGTCAACATCAACAGCAAAACCGAATATTCACGGAAAAAAACTTATGCTGTGTATTTGGTGGGATCAGCTAGGTGTAGTGTATTATGAGTTGCTTAATCCGAGCGAAACAATTACTGGAGCCCTCTATCGAACACAATTGATGAGATTGAGCCGAGCTCTGAAGGAAAAACGCCCTCAATACTATTCTAGACACGAAAAAATTATTCTTCTGCATGACAATGCTCGTCCACATGTTGCGGCTCCCGTGAAAAAGTACTTGGAAACACTTGATTGGGAAGTGTTACCCCACCCGCCGTATTCACCAGACATTGCACCGTCCGATTATCACCTGTTCCGGTCCGTAGCACATGCTCTGACGGCGCAGCGGTTCACATCTTATGAGGATACCAAAAATTGGGTTGATTCGTGGATAACCTCAAAAGACAAGGAGTTCTTCAGACGTGGGGTTCGAATGCTGCCTGAGAGATGGGAAAAAGTGGTTGCAAGTGATGGGCAATATTTTGAATAAATTTATATTACCGTTCTTCTACAATAAATATTTAATTTGTGTTAAAAAACGGCGGAATCTTATTTGTACTCCTAATATAATTTTGGTATATAATTTATATATAATATAATTTTGTGTTTATAATTACAAGGACAAGGTTTATAAAAATACTTTTTTAGGAAACTCACTCGATAAGTCCACATTTTTTCACATTGTCAAATTGGTCAGTGCCATAACTAACTCCTTAATTATTGTGTTTTCAATTAATTAGAACTAATGAAGGAAAAGTATCAAAACGGAATACATGTTTATTTAAAAATTATGCAGGTTACGTCGCATTTAGATATACATTTTACATATACATCATGACTTTGTCATGGAATTGTTGGGTTACGTTTTTAGAACAACAATATATAATTTTGCTATTCAATTATATTTACGAAGAAAAATATATTAAATATTAAAACGTGTAACGGGGTGCAACTTGGCCGTCTCATACTTCGGCCTCGGAGGACCTGAGACGTATTCTCTTTGAATGTAACCATTTAACTTCAGATCGCACTCTCGTCCCGTCACTTTTGTTAAATAAAAAAACACAATGTGATCATTCAAATTAGGTATGGATAAAGAGAAAAGTCACGGGAAAGTCCACTAACTAGAGACACGAGGCAACACGCCTATGCAATTTATTTGGTACCAATTCCACACCCATATTCAATCCTATTTATCTATTTCATGCTTATAAAATTCATTATTACTCCCTTAATATTTACCAAACATCGCACTGAAGACTCGACCCTACATCGGACGAAACACAATTCATTTCTGAGCGTGGATATGATTGCCATGTCGAAATAGGTCGCGTGGCGATCTTTATGGGAAAATTGGGTTATACCGATACAAAACCGGTTAATACATGGTCTAAACGCCTTTCAATTAGCATGACTAGAGTCTAGAGTGTGATACCATAGTTTTTAAATGTTTTTTCAAAGTCAAAGTCAAGTCAAAGTCAAACTCATTTATTCCTTTAGATCTCAAGGATCATTTAGACACGTCAAATTTTATACATGCATGTACACATATTCGTGAGCATATAACGTATCACAGGAACTCCCCAGGCACATTACATGAACACAGATATGTCAAATTACAGTCAGTTTTCATGTTTAAGCTTATCTTATTTGTTAAGTTTACGTCTGTTCCAACCCTAACCTTTGCTTTTCCTTTTCCATTCAAAGTTAAAGTCAAACTCATTTATTCCTTTAGATCTCAAGTATCATTTAGACACGTCAAATTTTACACATGCATGTACACATATTCGTGAGCATATAACGTGTCACAGGAACTCCCAAGGCATTTCATTACTTTCAGCATCATTCTGCGACATTTTTATTGACATCTATGCGTCTATGCATCTTTGATTATGTTTTGTGAAACAACAACTAAATTTACGAAACTTTTGCGACCTAATATGACCCTATGTTTCCTATTATTAATTACAATCAAATCTATCAATCTGAAACTGGATTAGTTAACATTAGGTGCTGATAAAGAATGTATTTTATGTATGTATTTACAAAAAACAGTACTATATGTATTCTATCAGTTATCTAGTACCCATATCACAAGCTTGCTTAGTTTGGGGCTAGATGATGTATGAAATATATACATGAATATTTATTTTATATTTTAATGTATTTGAAATATCAACTTTAATTATAACCGATACTACTTAAATTGCTGGTCAATGTTCCATCCCCGAACGAAGCCAAAAAGTTTTCCACTTGTATTCAAGTCAGCACCTTTTGAATTTTACTCGTCGGCTACCTTGTTTAATGGAACTTTATTCAGTAGAAATAAAGTCTATAACTAAATTGGCGAAGATGAGATGATGGGGGGAGATATTAGAAATGCAAAATAACCGACTCCGAGAGTTTGCCTATTGATACCCACTTCAAAAGTAGAAAAGAAAGAAAAATGTTTGTTTACATATACAAAGTTTTAACAAAAAAAAAACATATTCATATTGACGGCTCCACAGCTTAGTAGCCTTTGAACCGAGGGGTCTCGGGTTCGATTCCCAGCTGGGGGACACTTTGTGTGGTGAGCATTAAGTTTGTTCTCGGGTCTTTGATGTTTGTCTTGTGTTTCTGTCGTTATACATTATACAGAGTACAGCCCCCCCCCCTCCTACTCTGCAAGAGTAGCGTAACCTAACCTAACCCGCTCTTTTTTGAAGTCAATTTAAAATAAAAGGTACTCAGCAAAACACATAGATAAGAATTTACCTATCTAAACATAAACACGAGTATAATTCTGGAGGAGAAATAATAATTATTATTAGCCTTGAGGGTACAGTCGGGCTCAGAACTTAATTTAGTGGCGCTCGCCAGGAATGTGGGATCTGCACTGCTTGCAGTTTTGTAGAATTCCGTACAGTTTTGTGACAAAGTGGTTGATAAAAAAAAAAAACAAATAATATTTTTGTTTCATTTGGCTTTTGCGATACTTATTATTAAAGCTTAACTTGACATTACGTATTGATTATTTAGAACATTTATCTATATTTGTATGAGTACAAATTACGCTTGGTAAAAAATATCAAGTTAGTATATGCCATTTTTGCAAAATTATTCTATATAGATACAAAACACGTCCGCGTAGGCTTACTAAAAATGTAAGTAATTAAATGTAGTAAGATTTCCTTTACGTTTGGGACGTTATAAGCAATTATATATTTTTTTGTACGGGACTTGAATCTGCGTCCTAATTATCTGCGCATAATTTAAGATTGCTTATTATCGGCTAATCTCCCCATTCGTCGAAAACGTGTGTGTTCACTTTAAAATTAAAAACAAGAAATAAAGTGTTGTGTACCTACCAAATATTTAAATACAAAAATACTGTTAATAGTGATTTTTATCATAAGTATTTTGTGTGTGGCAGTACCAACCCCAATGAAAGGGTCCGGACCCCAAGAGCGAGTGTCAGAAAAATAGCTCGACCGCAATGAATAGCGAAAATTTAAATTTCACGCAAGTAAACTAACGGAGGGATGGACTGTGGCGTCAAGTTGTAAGATTAAGCGTTTTACAACTTTAGAAAAGGAGGATGTACGGATCACGTACAGGCATTTTGTTTATACTGCAAGGCCGTAACCTAGTTTTAATATTTAGTTATACATTTCTTTATATGTTATTTATACTTACGAGATCAGTTGATCTTACGCTACCTCAGCGGACTACCGCGGATTAGCATTCTAACACTTAACTTGTAAATTTTAACTAATAAAATAAATAGAATCGTGATATCCGTGGTTTAAGTCAACTCACCACCTACTACCCACCTCTGGGCCCATACAGAGGAAGTTATAAATTTTGACGGCTGCATAGCTTAGGCTGGCTCTTGTCCAGGTTAGGTTACCTCCGCCCATAACAACAGCAATTCAACTTAGTCCCTCCCGACGGAAGTATGACAAGAACCAAGTCGCGCCCCGTTGCGGCCGTCCCGAGACGGGAATGTTACGTCTCATGCGCATGTCATTTAAAGGCATCCACACCCTTCTACTGGAACACAGCAATGCACCGCCACTTGGCAGCAGATTACCAGATTTGGAGGCAGTACTTCTCCGCGCGAACTTTGTACCAGTTCTACTGCTACTTTTTGTTGCTTGTTTAGCACCACCCAAAGGACTATGAAGGATCTACGGACACAAGCAACAACTCCAAAAGCAACAAGGCTACAACCTCCAAGTTATTAATACTTGTACCACCCAACCAGTACAAGTTATTCGATGGGCTCGTACAACTTAATGTATCCGAGGGTTTGTAAGCTGTTGTTTTGGTTAGCAGTCGTGTTTTGTTGATTTTGAACTTGACTGGAACACTGCCCTCTAGTGGGCATATCCAGAAAGTTTTTACATAAAACTTTTGCCCACGAATGTACCCGCGTTACATCAATGAAGATTTATATTTTTGGGTCCTATTCTATGCCTGATGACATGTTATACATATTAAATTATTTTTATACGCAATCAGAAGATTTAAGAAAAAATGTAGTCAATAGTTTTCATTATGTATAAGTATATATTATTAGTAATCTAGTTCCCATAGTACAAGCTATTAGATTGGCTGGCTAACGACCTAAGTTAAAAAAAATTGCTGTTCCTTCTGTTTTTGTAATATACTTCTTTCCCAAAAAACCACAGTACAAAGGCAAACAAAAAAGAAAGAAAATCGAATAGATCAAGAAATTTTCGGGTTTATTAATATTCTTAGAATTTTTTTAAGAATTCAATGGAAATAAATATTTTTGATTTTGACTTACAATGTTTCATTTTATATTATTTAGTTAACAATTTTTTAAAGGTTTATAAAACACAAGTTCCCACATTCATCATCATTACAATGCCCCCTTTCGCTGACATCAAAGCATTATCCATCATCGGATTATCATAAATCGATGTTGAACAGATTAATCAGATAAACACACAGTCACACATTGTAGTACATACATAGTCGAAATATTCTATGAAACCATAGACTAAGTACTAAAGTCCAGTACTTTAGTACGCGCAATATCGCACTGAGAATTTCGGCACGAAGTTGCAACTCGTTCATTCAGTGGTGAGCCGTGAACGAATGAGAAGATAAGTTGTTTTATTTAAATGAATTATTTTATTGTGGTTTTATAGATAAATTAGTGGTTACCGCCGCCCACAGATAACAACAATTTGAATTAGGCATCTACTGAAGTATAAGACCCAAGTCGCATTTTATGCCCGTTACACTGAAACGGCAGAGTCAAACTCTGAAAGAGCGTGGTGGCCCAGGGGCATAGACGCCGACTTTCACCGAGTAGTTTTTTCACTTGAAAAAATTTATGTGCGCAATATCTCGAAACGGTGACGGAAAACATCGTGAGGAAACCGGCATGTCTTAGAACCAAAAATTCGACGATATGTGACATCTACCAATCCGGATTGGGCTCCCGTGGTAGATCAGAGCCCATTCACTCTCAATTATCGAGAGTAGGCCGGTGTCCTTGCAGTGGGAACATTAGAGGCTGGTACGGTACGGTACTCTGAAACGGGGACGGTACGCCTCATGTGCTTGTAATTGCATCGGCACCGAGCCAGACAGACGTTATAAGGTGGGAATAGAATTATCTTTACCCTTCCATGCCGGAACAACATACTTTAAAATTAATATCAACATTCAACTGCCTAGTTCGTCAAAACTATAAAAAATGACAGCTAGCCTTGGACCTAAAGCAAAAAGCGCATAATTTAGGGTTACGCAGGTCAGGTCAAATATGATATGGGTTGACACGAGTTAAAAAAAGTCCTGTATTCGCATATATCACGCGATAATTGCAAGGCTCGGGTTATATAAATAATTCAAAATAACATGTCATCGTTTTTGGGTTCTGGGATCTCAGGGTTTACTCATCGCACGGATGTGAAGATATGAACCAACAATATAGACGTTGAAGCATGTTTATTTTTCCAAAAGTAAGTACCACTTAATCTTTTTACACCATACCTGTATCGGTTACTCAGAAAAACTACTCAGATTTTTTTTAATGTAACAAAAATGACTAATTATTCTGTAACACTTCTAATTGGTGAAGAAAAAAGTCAGGATAGCAAAATACGCGATTTCGATTGGTTGAACGACATATTTTTTCAGTTATATGATTTTAACAACCATCATTTAACAACAACCAAATTGAAACGTCATATAAATAACAATAGTAATAAAGTAATACATACGAAATAGCAGTAAGTCAATATATTTAAAAAAAAAATATAAAAATAAACAAAAAATATGCAGTTGGGAATGTCCTTTTAAAAGACGGTTAAAAAGTGGGGTTTGTCTTCCATAATCGATCCTCTCACAAGTGTTCCGAAGTTATTGGGCAAAATACGCCCCAAAATTAGATTCGGGCGATCAAACCAATGTTGGGTAAAACAAATGTGTGTATAATCGTACAAGTGATTTAATTTCCCCACGGTTGTGTCCACGTGCGGATAATTATACGCGTTTATGACCCCATTGGCGTAGTGGTTTCAGAGTAGACGATATAAAGGTCTAAGATTGCATTCCCGCGCTCCATCAACTGACAATCTGCGCCTATCGTTAACCATTTTCATTAAAGCCTTTTGCAGTTTCATTTTATAAGCTTTTTATTGGGTGTGTGAATATGACTCCGCCCTTTCTCAACAGATGTCGTTTTTAGTATTGTTTACGTGTACTAATAAATGACCATACTTGTATTCGATAGTACTGAATGTCAGCTATCTAACGCATTTTATGATATTTGGTTGAAGTGTAAGCAACAATTGTTTTCACCTTTTCGAAAATGTCGGTTTTTATTCCAAATAAACGTCATTTGCGGGAAGTGTTATTACATTATTTTATTGCGAAGAAAACTGCAGCGGAAACTTATCGTTTGCTTGTGGAGATTTATGGTGAGCATGCTCCGTCTAATACAACTTGCAAGGAATGGTTTCGACGATTTCAAAATAACGATTTTAGTACTGAGGATAAAGAACATGGAAAACCACCAAAAAAATTTGAAGATGCTGAATTGGAAGCATTATTGGCGGAAGATTCTTGCCAAACTCAATCAGAATTAGCTGCAGCATTAAATGTTGATCGTTTAACTGTTGCAAAGCGTTTACAAATGATGGGAATGATTCAAAAAGCCGGTTACTGGGTTCCACATGATTTAAAAGAAAGAGACATGGAACGTCGGAAAACCATTTGTGAAATGCTGCTTCAAAGACAGCAAAGAAAAGGATTTTTGCATCGGATAGTCACAGGAGACGAAAAATGGATACACTACGAAAATCCTAAACGCAAAAAAGCTTGGGTGAAACCAGGCGAACCAGGCCCATCACAGCCAAAAATAAATATTCACTGTGCCAAGGTCATGCTCTGTATTTGGTGGGATCAGAAAGGTATTGTATATTATGAGTTGCTCAAACCCTCTGAAACTATTAATGGAGAAGTTTACCGACGACAACTAATGCGTTTGAAGCGAGCCATAGAAGAAAAACGACCAGAATGGGTGAATAGACATAACAAATTAGTTCTTCAGCATGACAATGCCAAACCGCATACCGCAGAAGTCGTAAAAAGATATTTAGAAGGACAGGACTGGGAAGTGTTACCCCACCCGCCATATTCACCAGACATAGCTCCTTCGGATTACCACCTATTCCGGACGATGCAGACAGACCTTAGACAATAGTACTTTTAATGGGTGTAGTTTCTGCAAATTGCTAGTTAACATTATAACGTAACGTAGAATTGCTCTGCTCTAGAATTTCCTCTGTCGCAGGTGGCATGAACAAACATACAAATACAAGGCAAACCCAGGACCCGAGAACAAACTTCATGCTCGCCACACAAAAAGTGTTCCAGCCGGCAAACGAAATCGAATCGGGACCCCTCGCTTCGAAGGCAATGCTACCAACTAAGCTATTTTTAACGTGCAGAGGTATGAGAGTGTAAACGTATGTTATTAAATATTTTGTTAATTGAGGTAACTATACTACTCGGAACTCGTAAAGACAAGGAAAAATACTAATATCTAGGTATAACACAAAAATTATTTATATCTAAGTCTGTTATAGGAAATACAACCGATGTGCCCCAAACCGATTTCATTAGAAAGGCAATGTTAAGAAGATGTCAGTCCCGGCTATACTAGTCATTAAGCCATGTCGGAGGCCCTCGGGTGGCACTTACTCACACGAAAGAAGGTCAGACCACCACTAAGTATAAATGCCACTAAATGGTCACCGATCCAATTTCTGACTGGCCCGAAAGTTGCTTAATTTAGATGATCTTTAAAGAACAGCTAAGCAAGCTACGCCACGAGCGATTCACTTGGTAATCTAACGGTAAGGACTTAGCCATTCGTGCTACTGTGTTCCGGTGGGAGGGTTTGGGTCCCGGTGAAATTGCATGAGATATTACATCTACGGCTTAAAGGGACGGGTGCAACGCGGTGCGACGGGAGGGCTTGAGTCGTAATGCTGTTGTATATGGGTTGCGGTTACCACTTAACGTCAGTTGGGTCAACAGAACGAGCCGATTTTTTTGTAACATAAAAACAAATGATTTAACGCATATATTCTGATCGATGCTTACCTATTGTAATTTTGCGTGGAAACATATTTTGAGGTTCTGACATGCCATGTGCACGAAACAGGCACGCAGCGGGTAGTCCATTCAACCCTTAGACAATGTTCCACCCCTGTAGACAATGTACACCCTGTGGTTCTTTAAATACGTGAAAATGTTGCAGAAATTTAGGGCACTGCCTGTTTTGCAGTTTACAATTTGTCACAGCAAAGTGGGTTGTAATTTTAGAAATAATTGTTTTTAATAGCTATTTTTAGATTAGAATGTGTGGTGTGTATCTAATAACTTAATGCAGTTATGTCTTGAAAGAGTGTATAGTTATACTGACGATAAATAGGCAAAGGAACACGCAAAAGTCAAGAGAAAATGATCGCAAGGACATAAAACGTGTCTAGAATTTACTTTAGAATCGTCATTGAATAAATTATATTACCAGTTACAGGTACAATCTAGAGTTGTTTTTTTTTGGGGGGGTCCAGTTGCTCGCGTCCGTAGGTGTGTAATCCCTTTGATTCCCTTCACATACCCCTTGGGCGGTGCTAAAGGAGCAACCAAAAGTAGCAGTAGAACATGTGCCAAGTTCGTACGGAGAGGTACTACGACACCTGGAATCTGCCGCCAAGCAGTAGTGCTCGCATTACTGTGTTCCGGTGGAAGGGTGTGGGTGCCGGTGAAATCATATGCGCATGAGACGTATCATCCCCGTCTCAGGTGATGGACGCAGCAGGATGAATGCGACTCGGTAAAAATTTGGATCTCATACTGAGTCGCACGCATTACTGTTATCATGGGCGAGGGTGGACTTACCATCAGGTGGGCCCTCATCTCGTTCCGTCAACCATTCAAATAAAAAAATAAAAAAAAAAGTCGCGAAGAACAGCCAGTCTGTGATAAAGAATATTATTACCTCCCTCTCGCAGAACCACTCTTCCATATTCAGAATTTAATGTATCGCATAATTTGCGTTAAATCAACAAAACGATTCAATTATGTATACACAAGTGTACTTGTCATTATAACATGTCGCAATTTGTCACACTAGCGACAAAAAAATGAAAAATAAACATAAAAAATGCAGCAAAAACTTATAAGTTGTCGCTGTGGGTACGTAATTGGAATAATTGATGGTTGTATGAACCTAATATCGTGGAAAGTAATTAGTTATTTCAATTTTGGGGGGTCCAGTTGCTCGTTAAGTGAAAACCTTTAATTATCCGTAAACGTTCCTTCTGGATGGCGCCAAAAAGGCAACTAAAAATAGCAGTAAACTTTTGCCAAGCTCGTCCATGGAAGTACCTCCACACCTGGTCTGCCGCTAAGCAATGATACAGTCGCATTGTTACGGTGGAAGGTTGTGGGTGAAAGTAAAACCAGAGGTGCATGAGACGGAACGCAGGCCGTCTCAGATGACAGCTGCAACGGCATGCAGCGTTCTTATGCACAGAGGTACCAGAATATTGGTGGGCCTTCAGATCGTTCAGTTAAGTAGCATAAAAAAGGAACTTTTGGTATACATACTTATGGCACGAAAATGAAGAAAACATATGGTTTTCTTCATTTTCGTGCCTGAAGGCCTCTGGTATGATCTATCGTCTAGTTTGGCCGAGTCCGACATTTTAGCGTACCCTCCGAAGCATTTGAATTAATCATAAAGTTTGAAGAAAATTGAACATGAGCATTTTAATTAGGCGTTCAAACAGTTAAAACCAGTCGTTAATAGGTCAATCATCAAAGGCCACCCAAATAAATAGTGATCATGCGAACTTTTGTTGGATTGATTTTACGTGAACCCTGTGTATTTGAATTCTAGGTGATGTGTTTTAAGACTAGGATCTTAAATAATGCCCCATGACAAAGGGTAAAGTCAAACTCATTTATTTCTTAAGATCTCAATTATCATTTGGACATGTCAAATTTTACACATAAATGTAAACATATTCGTGAGTATATAACGCGTCACAGGCGAAATTTTATAACCTTGCATAAACAACACACTTTTATTAGTAAGTTATCTGCAGCGACATAAATTATTAAGAATAATATTATAAGTATTGTATTTGTTTTTATCGAAAAGCCATCATGACTCACACATTTCCAATTCAAACTGTAATTGCGGAGCTTATCTCAAATTAAAACAAAGGCGAAAAAAGGTAAAACATTTCAAAAGCTATTATTTTAAAAATAGAACCGCTATACGGATGCGCCCGCGCCGCCCACAGAGCTTCCTGCAAATAACTTCCGGTTCGTAATCGCGTAAATTGACCATTATGTTATTACCTGCGTGGTTAGGCCTCATTGGGTTTTTATATCGATTTATTGGTATTATAATAATAGTCTCAAAGCGGTTCGATTTTGTGATGTTATTTTTTGTGGGTTTTTGATAATTCGATGTTGTTTCATATTATTATCTTCGATGACATTAACATGTCTACGGCGAATTTGCAATAACGGTCACTAATGTTTTCATCGATCCCCGTCACCCGACGAGAGAGTAAGCCATTTATCAAGAAATAAGCTGATATCGTAAAAAAATAATTGCAAACCATTTTTTGAATTTGTGTTTATGTCATGACATAACCAACAGTGCCTATATTTGTTTGAAGACATAAAAAACTTATATTGCAAACAGTGCTTTGTAGATTGCATGCCTGCAATACAACTTTATCAGCCATGGTTATTTTTTAAAGCGTAAGTCTTAAGAGTTCATAGCAGGTGAAATTGTCTCTAAAGAACTATATAGAACTAAAGTATCTACTTGCGTTAGAAATATAATCATTATCTTACTTATATTATTGTATATATGTGTGTATGTTTGTTCCACCTCCACACTCAAACGGCTCAACGGATTTGGATGATATTTAGGTACGAGGATAGATCATATCCTGGAGTAACACATAGGCTACTTTTTATCCCGGATAACCGCGTGCAAAACAGGGGCGGTACAGCTAGTAAATTAACTTTAAGATTTTTAATATAAAACAATTCGTGAAATGAATGGCTTTTTTCAAAACAATACATATGCGTGAAAAAGCCTCAACAAAAAAGCTATGAAAAATTGTCGTTTAATCTACATATTTTGTAATATTATGTTGTTATATTTGCGCATATGTTTTTCAACTCCGTCCCGCTCATACGCCTCCGGTATTCATTGAATGCTATATCTCTTAACGAATTCGTGGGTAACACGAAATATCTCTTGAAGCGCTGGTAAGGCTCACTCTTAATTGGGTCTGTACCCAGAAGACGCAACGGTCGTATCGCAGACACCAGACGGGGCCGTGCTCGCTTGCCACTACCTACCTAGTATGTATCTATCGTTCTATATACATACATCTATTAAGTGTTGTCTGACTATCAGTCACGTAGCTAACCCGCCGCGTAATCTGCGCACACTATAATTTGTGATATTGAACCGCGTCTGGTAGCTTGATTAAAAATTGGATAAAATTGGTCACGGATACAAAATGAATGCGTTTACTCTCGGGTATTGCGAACTGTGGGAATGGGTCTATGCCACTACAGCAATCATAGTACTCGCGGATTTAAAGCTATGTTCATATTGGTTAGCAACGACACTCTACAGCAACATACAACACGCGGATTTAAAGCTATAATTCACATTGGTTAGCAGTGCCACTGTACAGCAATCATAATACTCATAGATCTACAGCTATGTTTACTTGCTTAGCAATGCTACTCCACAGCAATGATAATACTCGTTCATTTAAAGCTATGTTCACATTGGCAAGTCAACGTTCACTTATTGCTGCGAGCAAAAAGCCTTTCCTTACGAGTACGATTCCTTTTTATTGAAATCGTTATTAAAATACCTACCATGCCCATTAACGCTTACCCTAGTCTTTTCAGACATTTAAGAAGTCGTAGTTTTCAAGATTATTTGAACAATTCAGTAGAAATACTTTGCCTAAATAAATAAGTATTTTTTTTAAGAGACCATTCAAGTTGCGGGTAATTCGTGACGTTCATGATAAAACGCTTGCCAACTTATTCAAAGCGTCTAATCACTACATAGTATAAAACAAAGTCGCTTTCTCTGTCCCTATATCCCTATGTATGCTTAAATCTTTAAAACTACGCAACGGATTTTAATGCGGTTTTTTTTAATAGATAGAGTGATTCAAGAGGAAGGTTTATATGTATATAATACACTAGCAAGTCACCCCGGCTTCGCACGGGTAGTTTCTGATACGACACTGATGCTTTACTAACCGTGCAAAGCCGGGGCGGGTCGCTAGTTTACATATATAATATAAAAAAATATGTATATATAATATACATAAATAATATAAAAACATTTTGTTTATCAGAAACCCACCTTGGGCGTATAGCACTTAGGAAGCGCTATGTAACATATCAAAGTTCTGTTGTTCTCTAACTAAGGTTTATATAACTTACAGTTAATTTACACTGAAACACACGCAAATTCAGTACCTACGTGTCGTAAAATACGACAGATTAGTTGGCTACAGTCGGCTGCTCCCTTGATTACTTGCGCTGATTACCCGCTGATTTGCGGCTCAGAGTTGGTCGACATATACCCGCTGCCTATGAGCTTAGTGTGAATGTAGCTTTATATTGACTAGAAAGGTTTTTGTAACGGTACAGAAAAAAAATCGAATTAACCAACTTCAACACTTTATACCTTATTTCTCGCTCGCTCTTAAATGTTAAAAAGAAAGATGCATATCGGTCTTGTTGGCGAAGAAAAAATTAACTAGAAAACGAAATATGCAATTTTGGTTCCTTGGATGACATATTTTTTCCAGTTATTTTTATATAAAAATCAAACTTTTTATTTTTTGATAATTGTAATTTATTTTTTATCTTTTGCTGTTTTTATATTAAATTTAATTTGAAATGATGTATGTATGTGGTGATTTTTTTGACTTTTTATTATTTTTGTGTAGGTTGTTGATTTTATTTTCTAATTTTCTCAATTAGTGTAAGTGGTCTGAACCTTGCTAATGAAATAAATAAATAAATAAGTAAAAAAGTTCGAGTGATATTTTCTTCGAATTCGAGATTGAATGGATTTTCCTGGATCTAAAGTAGCCTATGTTATAATCCAGGATATAACCTATCTTGGTACCAACTTCTCGTGAAGTAACAAACATACACACACAAACACAAACATGCATACAATAATTCGCCTTTATAATATTAGTGTGATGGCTAGCGTAATTTCCCATAACACATTATTTGTAAGAGCAAACCGCATGTTTTCCATATTCATCAGAATATTATACATTCAGAGTAATTTGTACAACATAGCTGGACCGCAATGTTGTGGTCTGAGGTGTCTGCAATTTCATACATGTTTTACTTTCATACATGTTTTACTTACTTATATCGTGTTTCTCATGTAAACGTGGCTATGGCTATTAAGGATATACAACTTTTACAAATTTTCATTCCATTTATTTATTGTATATTTTTTTTTCTATTATTTTAATAGGTCATTGAAAGTAGCATATAAATAACCACTAAGGTTGAGGACATACTGTCCGTAATATACTTTATTATTATTTTTTATTTAATAATTCACAATCATTTTAAGAATCAAAAAATAGCATAAAAATACGAAGATCTAAATTCGTAACCATTTATGTGAATATAACAAAATTAGTGTTGCAAGATTATAATAAAATTACCCTAAAAAAGATGGAATGTTTAATTATACAATTAAAATTAGATTGCAGTAAAATGTCGTGGACACGCCGTTTGAAACTATTATTGTTTGAATCAAAAATATCTAAATTATTTGTAGACGTCAGCTCGTTATACAAACGACACATTTTTACACTTTGAAACGATCCAACCGATGTGCCCCGAACCAGTTTCATTAGAAAGGCAATAACGCGAAGATATTAGACCACTAAAACAATGCATTAGGAACAAAATATTTTTTTTTAGCGTAGTATACCGTACCGTACCAGCCTCTAATGTTACCACTGCAGGAACACCGGCCTACTCTCGATAATTGAGAGTGAATGGGCTTTGATCTACCACGGGAGCCCAATCCGGATTGGTAGATGTCAGATGTCGTCGAATTTATGGTTTTTAGACATGCCGGTTTCCTCACGATGTTTTCCGTCACCGTTTTGAGAACGGGGTATTGCGCAAATAATTTTTTTCAAGTGAAAAAATTCATTGGTGCGCTTGTGGATTTGAACCAGCGACCTTCCGATTGAAAGTCGGCGTCTATGCCCCTGGGCCACCACGCTCTACGTAGTGTACGCCGCTAGTTTAATCTAGGAGTCAAAATGACGTATTTACATTTAGTGCAAACTGGCGAACACATTGCCGAAATGGGAACAGATTTATTCTGATGAAAAAAAAATCTGCGTGACATTATTCAGGTCGGTAACTACAATATTTATAAAGTTGAATGTTTCGACAAACCACCGCGGGGCGCGCGCTCACTCAACCCTGAAATGAGTTCTGAGAGGGGCGCGGCGCGAGTGGCAGCGGCAACGCGAAATCTCATCCGACACCCTTAAGTCAAAGTCAAAGTCAAACTCATTTATTCCATTAGATATCAAATATCATTTGGACACGTCAAATTTTACAAATACATGTACACACATGTGAGTATATAAGTATAAGATATGTTAATTTATAGTCCTTATTCGAAGAGGACAGTTATATTCATGCGACTTAATTGACAAACTTTCACCTCAATAGAAATGTGATAACAATGGAAAGACCTAAGTCATATCGCTTTGCGACAGTCACTCTTGACGAATCTTATTTATAACATGTTTTTTTATTATACAATATATTAAAAAAACAAACAACCTTTTTTGAAATATGTGAAAAATTGGGCAGTATTCTTTCTTACGTTTTCAGGAATCCTAATCTCTCTAGCAAAATTGATGTAACGTTTGGGAGGAAGAAAGATATGTTATTTTTTCCCTGAAATACATTACTTTCCTAAACTAGCTCTCTAGCCCTAATCTACGAGTATCTATCCAGTACTTATTGCCAGTCTTCATAATTCGAATCTCATATTTCGAATCTTCGAATTATAACCAATAACGAGACTTTTAATTGAGAATTAGAGTATAATGAAGGTATATGATAGACCTAGTTTAAATGGCGCATTTAAAAAGTTGAAATCTTGTTTGTTCCGTATTATTTTCCCGCTGCTAACCCGAACCCGCCCTGCACAATCCTCACGACCCAGCCCAGGGGACGTAAACAGCCCTGTTTAAATTAGTATAGGCTTTGACGTGTCTTTGGAGGGATCCTACAGTGTTGTACCTACCTATCTGTACGTAGCAATGGTAGATACTGGATGTTTTAAAAACTATTTCCATTTTCACACTCCTATTTATCGTAATCTGTCGAAACTCTCATATATTCGAAACAAACTGCGCCCCGCGTTGTTATCCGCAGTTTTCCGGGATCAAAATTAGCCTGTGTTAATCCAGGATATAAACTATCCTGGTACCAAATTTCATCCAAATCCGTTGAGCCATGCGTGAAGGTGGTACAAATATACACGCACACACACATACATACAAACTTTCGCCTGTATAATATAAGTAAGATACTAACAAACGAATTACATACTCCGAAATGCTGAAATTGAACCCGGCACGCTCGTTTTGAAGGCAGGGCTACTATCAACTAAGCCACGGGATCGTCAAACGGGGTATTGTTTTCTCAACACTGATCTTAGTTTTTTTTACAATATGGCAGTTTTCCACCTAGGCTTCATAACTTAGTTGGTATTAGCTCTGCCTTCGTCCCGGGTTCGATTCCCGGCCGGGTCACATTTTTTGTGGTGAGCATGTAATTTGTTCTCGGGTCTTGGGTGTTTTATGTTTCTGTGTTTGTCCATGCCATTTGTACACAGGGAATCCTAGTGCAGAGGTACGAGTGTGTAAACGTTTAAATATCTCAATAGCATCTCTTTTTTTATTTTTTCTGTTTTTCTATCATTTATGTAATTTTGTGTACCCTAATTGTAGTTTTTTATAAACCTAGGATAATTTGCCTCGCAATTATTAATTTAAATCTATACTAATATTATAAAGCTGCAGAGTTTGTTTGTTTGTTTGAACGCGCTAATCTCTGGAACTACTGGTCCGATTTGAATGATTCTTTCAGTGTTGGGTAGTCCATACTGTGTTGGCTATAAGCTATGTTTTTTTTTTCAAAATTAGGGATCCGTAATAAAATTGCTATTTTGTAACACAAGGTGTAAAATCGAAATCCTATTTTTGGGTGCGCTGCAAAAACTATTGACAATAGAACAAAATGATGTACTGCGGGTTTGTAGATCCCATTAAGACCTACAAAAAAGTCCGCAAGAACATATATATATCTAGCTATCATGGTTTAATGGTTAAATTTGTACACCGTGTGCAGTTTGATCCAACTTGAAAGATACAATAGGATAGCTCACATCTCAATTTATGATCGCAATATTATTTTATTGCAAATTATAATATCGTATGACAAAAACGTTAGCCACAGCAACGCGTGGCCGGGTCAGCTAGTGTGTAATAAGTCCAGTGTCTACAACTTCGTAATCTGAGTCCCAAGACACAAGCTTTTAACAAGCTTAGTTTGGGATTCTATGTTAACTTACTGTGTTAGATCCTTTTTTTTGGCAAATAAAATTATTCTTATTCTTATTCTTATTCTATATCCCCAGCGCTGATCAGCAGAAGCTTCAGTCACGTCAATAGCAACGTTGCTGAAACAAGGACATCCTGTATTTACGCCTACGTCACTCTGATAACGAGATTGTGGGGATGTCGCGTTTGGGATTACGTTATCGGGAAGCTGGCTCCATCCCTTGGATGTACTGGAACCAATTGTACATAACATATGCTATTTTTTAAGTCTTGTGTAGCTCAATTTGTCTTGTATGCTCTGTATTTATGTGTTATGTGCTATAATAGTTTATCTATCTATGGTAATAGGCGCGACTGGCTTAGCTTTATACCATACTAAAACTAAAATTCTCTAAACATAGTTAAGAAATTTTAAGAGTAATTATTCGGTTGTCACGTGGAATTACAGGCAAACATATTTTTCTTTGATCCAATCGCTGAATTTAAAACAAAAAAAAAAAAAAAAAACAACGTTATCACACTCATACCTCTGCACTAGGATTCCCTGTGTCGCAGATGGCATGGACGAACACAGAAACACAGGACAAACACCCAAGACCCGAGAACAAACTTCGTGCTCACCACACAAAGTGTGCCCCGGCCGGGAATCGAACCCGGGACCCCTCGCTTCGAAGGCAGGGCTACTACCAACTAAGCCACGGAGCCGTCTATTTACGGGACGGCCTGATGTTAAATGACAACCGCCGCCCATAAAAAACGGCAAGACTCAGCTCCACGTTTAGCCAAGACGCATCGCTTTAAGCTAATCGCAACTGATAAAATTAAATTTTGAGAGCAAACAAATTAAACCCGTATCTACCTCTAATATTCCTGCTGTAGGGACACTGGCCTACTGTCGATAATTGAGAGTATATCAGCTTTAACTTACCACTATCCAGATTGGACCAGATGTCACATGTCTTCAAATTTTTGACGAAAAACTTATTGGTGCGCGTGTGGGTTTAAACCAGCGACCTTCAGATTGAAATTGACATTTGAAACAAATTGATTTGTCCAAATACTGAACCCGTTAATTTCCGAAGCGGCGATTGGCTATAATTTGTCGTGATTTCATTATTGACGTTGACATCTGACAGTATATGTCAGAACAGGATAACTACATATTAATATCCTTTTCTCGCGGATGTGATCTGGTACTGTGATTTATTCCGTGACATAACCTCAAATTAAATAGAATTGTTTACGCCAAAAAATACTTTGCTTCAGTTGGGTAGGTAAATATAATAGTAACACAATTAATATTTTCCAAGCCAAAGCATAACTAAATCCCGCAAGAATTTGTTTTATGGAAAAAAAACAACGAGTACGATTTCTACGAACCGCGAACTAAAGCTAGTGAATTATATAACTAATCTATTAGTTATAAGAAGAAAATAATGGATTCGCGAGAAAATTGTCAGCTTTACAGTAGAACCAAACGCTTGTATTCCTCGTAGAATATATTGGCGGCTCCGTGGCTTAGTTGTTAGTAGCCCTGTATTAAAATATATATATGTAAGAACATCCGGGCCGGCTATGCTATGAGCGCTTCATACTAACAGTATCACTTAGTACTACAAGAAAATTACGCCCATGAAAGAAGACCATCTCACACGATCGTTCACAAAAGCCGCGGTGTTGTACAAAAAACGACTACTGCCTATAAAACCACGATATTTTTATCGGTTTTTATCGACTGTCGATTAAAATAATCGACTGGCTCGGGTCGGGTGTCCGTCTGTCCGTAATAGAGGTAATCGGTCGCTAATCGGTGCACAATTTACGAAATTGTCGATCCATGTCGGCGACCGATGATCGGTCGATAGATTAGTGATGGGATCACTGTATCGATACCAAGCTGTTCTGATGAACTAGCAGCGATAGTATTCGTATCGAATTCGAAGGGGGAGTAGAGTTGTTCTGGCCCGTTGATGACAGCATACAGTCTACAGACACAAGATAGAAAATGTAGCGAAGCCAAAACGTATTGTTATTGGTTATAAATATATTGAATTGACTATAAAAAGGGAAAATAAATTATTATATTTTGAATTATATGCCAAAAAAAATATTGTAAAAAGGTGTTTGTATTTTTGTTTCCGTTGTGTAAAGACGTTCTTTTATTAAGAAATAACTGTGTTAGGAGACCGCGTTCTTCCGAATTAATTGGACAACCAACAATCTTTTTACAATGCTCCTTGCACAATTGCAGATCTGAAGGCACGACAAAAAAGACATGGACAATAAATTGGGCACAAATCTTTTGAAACCCCTTTTTAAATCAATTATCGAGTATCGTTACAGGATTATCGATAAGCCCCTCAACAATACCTTACAAAATTATTACAAAAAAGATGTAAAATTGGCAGCAAACCGCCGTCTAACCCCCGTATTGATCACAGTAATCGATCGTGTGCCACGTAATTGCGGATCAAACCTGCGACCATTATGTCATTATAGCCGTCAGACCGAAACAATAGGAAAAAATCGATACACAAAACTCCTCTCTAATATTTTGTTCCTAAAAACGTTTATCGACGATTTGAACTTATCCGTTACGTCACTTTGTTCCTAGTTCGAAAAAGAACAAAGCGTTCTATATTCAAACGGAGATGCTTCAAAATAAGGTTCGTTTTGAATTGTTAATATTTAAAATAGTAAACGTTCCGTTTTCAAAATTGGCGTGATCGTATGCTTAGCAATCGCGCAGCTGTAAACGTCAGCTGATGACAGCAACACCAATTTTCGGGAAACCACCAGATTAATTACGTTAAACAATTTGTCTGACACGAGTATGTGTAATTTTTTGTTGATTTCACACATTTCCCAGTCGGTCGTACCAGTAAGTAAGTATGTAAGTATTAATATTCGTATTCGTTCGCATATAATTTGTTTCAAGTGCTCCTTAGGTACATTAAGTCACAGGGTGTCCACAGATATGTCGGTATACAGCCAATTTGAAACCTCCAAATTTTCTGTATACTTATTTGTAGTTTAGTCTTGCCTACTTGTTGTGATGGGATCTGTTCCAATCCTCCTGGACTCATCAGTACTTCTTCATTCCACAACGCTTTCATGAGTCCCCAAAAATGGGAGACTGTGTCGTGGACACGGCCGTGTGTTTTACGTAAAAGCGTGTACGTAAGCGGACAATGACGGCACAGCGAAACGACCTCATAATGGCAGTGCTTACCCCTCCACAGCAAGCGATGCTTTACAGTCCTCTCTCAAAGTCGCGAATTCTTATTTCTTTAGCTATCGAGTGGTGTAATTTAATATTGGATGTAGATGATAAATATTGAGCTGTACCATCAAACTATATTACCCGATTTTTAACCTCCAACGCAAAAAGAGCACTGTCTGTCTGAGGCACTGTAGCTCTTAAACGGGCAAACCGATTTGGGTGCATTTTTTTTATTTAAAAGCTGTTTTTATAGCAGTGCTTGTTAGACATGTTTTATCAAAATCGGTCCAGCTGTTTCAATGTCATTAACACATTACCATTACCCGCATCAGGGGTTTTTACATTTTCATAAACTTGTGTTATCATTAGTTTTCTGCGTTGCTTCTCACTGGAAGCAGATTTAAAGACGTGTTCACGTCAAACAGCATTTTTTCTCTCAGAAATGAATACTTTAAGCCCCGACAAATCTGAGGAAGACAGTAATACAACAGATATCTTGCGGTGAGCGCTCTCCATTGTCACCGATGGCGTTTTCCCATTATATGTGCGTCGGCCGGCGGCTCAAAGGCTGTGGCTGGAGACCGCATCACTTGGGCGGACAAATTCATACCCCATAAACTTGTGGCTATGTCATAACATTTTTATTTTGATGTAAAAATAGTATTGTTTATTTTGACCGAAGTGACTTTGTAACGTACAAGCGGCGTAATAAATAAATATGCATGGAAATCATACAGCCCCAAACTAAGTTTGTATGGGAACTAGATAATTGACAGAATGCTTATGCTTACTATGTATTTTTTTTTTAAATAGAAAGGTAGAAGGCATATATTAGTAAACAAAAATGAATAACACATTAAAACACAATAAAAGAGGAAAAAATACAAAATACCTACCACATTTTTCCTTTCTTCTTTCGTATGAGTAAGTGGCCAACTCTCATGCTGGAGTTTACTAGCTATACTAGACGTTAAACCATGTCGGAGGCGATCGGGTGGCTTGAAAACAGTGACACCAGAGGCACATTTTGAAGGCACTAGATTGAAATAATACCTTTTGAAGATACCGTGGTGGCCTAGGGGTACAGATGGCGACTTTCAATCTCAGGTTTTTACTTGAAAAATTTATGTGCGCAATACCACGTTCTCACGTGACGGAAAACATCGTGAGGAAACCGGCATGTTCCACCAAAAATTCGAAGACATGTGACATCTACCAATCCGGATTGGGCTCCCGTGGTAGATCAAAGCCCATTCACTCAATTATCGAGAGGAGGCCGGTGTCCGTGCAGTGGGAACATTAGACGCTGGTACGGAGTATACAAAGAAAACATAAAAACCTTACAAAACCTTCACACGACCAACGTAATTAAAAGTAAAAAAGTTTCATGAATGAATATTTTCCCGAGATAGCCTCATGTTTATTAAAAGACCCGGGTTCGGTTCCCGGCGTTGATTTATGAACCCAGGGTGCCTTCTGACCGCCTCCATTCATTTGTTTTTTGAATTTTTGCTCCATTTTTAGATATAGTTGATTAGTTTCGAACCCTGATTATGTGGGTTTTATTTTGTTTTGTGATTAGGATGTTTCTTTGTTAGTGAGGTGGACATTGAATTATGTTATTATTCTATGGCGATTTTGTAATAAAAATAAATGTATATTCATATTCATATTCAGTATAGCCCCAAATTAAGCATAGCTAGTACTACGGGATCTAGATTAATAATAGATTATATAGTTGGTAGTAGCTTCTGCGTTGTAGGTCATGGGTTCAATTGCCACATAAATGTTTGTTCTGTGTGTGGGTATAATTAAAGTATTTGATTACAAAAAAAAGTACTATATGTATTCTATCGGTTATCTAGTTCCCATATTAATATTAGCTATGCTTAGTTTGGAGCCAGATGGCGCTATGAATATGTCCATGAATATTTATTTATATAAACACTTAGAAGATATAAATGGTGTAAAATAAATTCATATAATTATGTAGAATATAATGTTTTGAAATCGACATTATCATGCGAACGAGCACGGATCGTTACAAATTGATAAAAATCGGCAAACTCTAACTCTTCTAAAGCTTCATAACAAAAGCTTTAGAAAAGTTTTGGTTTAACAAGATTTCGGTCAGACATTTTTAATAATCGTATACACCACTAATGTAGAATTTAGGAATAGATTTATTGACTTTCTTTTGTTTATGTAATCAATGTATCGGGACGAGCTTCGCCCGAGAAGGGGATGATACGTCTCAAGCGCATGTGATTTCACCGGCTCCCACACCCTTTCACCGGAACAAGGCAATGCGAGGGCATCACTGCTAGGAGGCAGATTAAAAGGTGTACTTCTCCGGGTGAACTTTGCACAAGTTCTACTGCTACTTTTTGTTGCTCCTTTTGCACTAGGGGGTATGTGTAGAGATTCTGAGGGTATTAAAATATGTGTATGAATATGCATGAATCAAGACCAACACCGACGCAGTTCATTTCAGTTTTAAGAAGCGTTTAGTTGCATTTCAACTAAACGCTTCCGTGCGTTAGAGGGCATGTTAAGATGTCGGTTTCGGCTAGTCGATAAGCCATGTTGGAAACCCTCGAGTGGCTTGGAAAGTCCGAAACCAGAGCTGGTCACTTACTCTCATGAAAAAAAGAACTGGTTGTAGCTTTGTAGCTGTATCAGAGTAATATAATTTTGAAAAGGTATCAATTATAGTTCAGCAGAGCGCGTGGTGGCCCAGGGACATAGACACCGACTTTCAATCTGAAGGTTGCTGGTTCAAACCCACATGAGCACCAATGAGTCTTTTCACTTGAAAAAAAGTATGTGCGCAATACCACGTTCTCAAAACGGTGACGGAAAACATCTTGAGGAAACCGGCATGTCTTAGAACGACATGTGAAATCTACCAATCCGGATTGGGCTCCCGTGGTAGCCCAATCCGTGGCATTCACTCTCAATTATCGAGAGTAGGCCGGTGTCCCTGCAGTGGGAACATTAGAGGCTGGTACGGTATAGTTCAGCAATGAAGTTAATATTAATTGTTATATTCTTAGACTCTGTAAATGCGCAGAAAAACCATTTATGCAATATTCATCACGAACTATAAATTAATATTTTACTCGATAAACCACATTCCCTGGTAGCCGAGCTCGCAAGCCTCTCTGGGTAATTTATCGACGAGATGCAGCGATAACCTCGACCATAGATAAGTTGGACCTCGGTGACCATAGACGATGGAGCAAGGAGCTCTGAGCCCCTATAATTACGGCTGCTGCGCGCGCAACGCCCCTCACGATTGCACGAACTTATATTTTTTTTAAACCTATATGCCTGTTTTTCGTTTTGTGCCGTAATAAAACTTCAGACCAGTACGGGAATCAGGTATGTTGATATCGCGAACAACTTTAATGAAGACTTGAAAATCGTATAAAAGATTTCAACGCGCTTATTAAGCTATCATTACTTTTTTAACCGTAAAAAATCTAAAGAGACACTTTTTTTAGTGTAAAAACTGACGGGACTAACATTAACCTGATGTTAAGTGGTTACCACCGCCTATAAACAATAAATATACGACTCAGGTCCTAATAAAGTATGGGAAGATCCAAGTCGCATCGCGTTGCGCCTCTCTCTGCGCGTCACTCTGAGTAGCCTATGTAACTCTTTAAAACAAAATCGGTCCAGCCGTTTCGAAGATTAACCGGTACAGACAGACAAACAAAACATATAAACATTAAATGTTATAAGTACCGTATGTACTTTCAAATACATTTAGTAAATAGCTGTTTAGTAGAAACAAAAACTTTAAATTTTATTTAATTATTTGTATAGATCATTTGTATATAAATGTATGTATGTACGTATAGTCTTGCAAATAAATGATTATTATTACCAATAATGGAATTTTAACACTTATCCAGTAAAGGAGAACAAATTTTGAATAACACATTGTCGTAGAATATTTGTAACAATAACTGTATATTTTTTTATGTGAATGTCTATACACACATGCTAACGGCCCACCTGATGGTAGTACCGTCGCCTACAGACGCTTGCAACATTTGAGGTGTTGCCAACGCGGTTCCTGTCAGCTAAAAACCTTTTTACACTCTATACTCTATACACTCTATTCAGTGTCCCAGTAGTCACAGGCGCCTCCCATTGTACAAAACGTAAAGAATTTCCTTATATCTTCTTATGAGAAAGTGCAACCATACATCCTGGGCAGGAAGCAACGCCTACTGTAATTATAGTCCAGGAGTTGGCCGCCCCTTCTACTGCTAACGGTCTGATGAGCGATATACACTTGAAAAATTACCTTCGTTTCGTTCAGTGTTATTATTATAGGGAAATATGAGGTTCTGGGCGTTTTCTGGGTTGTTTGCGTGATATGTATTCGTTTTTTAATGTATACTAGCTGATCCAACATATGTTTGAATTGATTCACAACTTGACGTAGCAAAAGTCCTTGTTCGAAGTAATTTTGTAATCGCTTATTCGCAAAATCATAATCTTGCGAATCATCTCTCAAAACCGCCAGTCGCAAACCAGCCAGCCACACTTTTGTGAGCCTGAAGTTTGTTCTGGGTCTTGGGTGTTTGTCTTGTTTCTGTGTATATCCATGCCATCTACACAGGGAATCCTAGTGCAGAGGTATGAGTGTGTTAACGTTGTTTATTTTTTTTAAACCCCATATGTGTGTGCGTAAAGCTAATTTGGGCTAAATTTGACGAAATTAGGACTGGAATCCGTTAGGCTGCGAGGACAAAGAAAATACATAGAATCAGCCTAACATAGGATTTTACCGTTATTTACTATTTAATTAAAGTAACCATTTCTATATAATTATCCATATTTATAAGTGTTATTGAAATATAATTTTACCACGGAGTTACGTGTTTTGACCAAACCAAACCACCGCAATAACAAGAAGCCTCGTAGAGTCACCATACCAAAACCGTACAGAAACCTTACGACTTCTTTCATCCTATACAAATGTATTTTCAGTTTTTCCCGATTTCCGAGTTTTCCCGTAAACTTTTCAAAGAAATTATGCAAACCTTGTCCTGATTAAACAATAATAGAAACAGTGAAATAGAAATCAGCCCAATCGGTTCAGTTTTAGAGAGACTTACGAACAGCATTTGTTTTTTTTATAAGTATAAATACCAAGGTATAAAGTGTTAAAGTGTCTTAGTTATTTTAGATTCGCAATTTAATATCGAACGAGCATTTAAGTCAATCATATTTATTAATTAAAATGTTTATAATGTTAAAAATATTTATTTATAATAATTAACCAAAAATTTAGGTTATTATCCATCCTATTTTTTTTCACGCTCGTTACATAAAGAAATGACAGAGTTTTACGTAATGTGGGTCTCAATGTAATTATATGTCTGATTCAAAAATCACATTAACCACTTTATAAGTCAAAACATTACATTCATTCATTCATAACTTTCCACATGACCACTTTATAAGTCAAAACATAATATACAGCCGACTTAGTAAATCCTTTTTTTAAGTCAGTTAAATCTATTTTGATCCCCGAATACGCCTATTTTAATTATACACAGAAGTTCAACCAATTCACGATGTGTACCAGAAAACTACAAAAACGTCCCATTGAAACAGTTGATTAAAGTTTGATTAATTTTTATTTATCACAATATATTAAAAACCTCGAAATTCGATGACCAAGCATTATCCTTTCGAATGGGCGGGTCGCTGGTCGGTGAGAAGGTAAAAAAGATACATTTAAAAATAAAAAAAGAACGTCGTGTAGGTTGGGAGTAAAGAGGTTGAAGTAGCTATGTAAGCATTTTTTGTAGAAAGTCGTGAGCGAACGGTGTGCCCCTAATCAAACCAAAAAAACTCTTTGTAGGCTATAGTTTCTTAAAATCTTCAGCGTGTATGCTAATATTTAGAAGACGAACAGTATCAAAACGTTTTAAGCGTTTTTATTTTGCTTATTAGTTCTTATCATAGAAGTAGAAGACACGACTCTTTTTCTTAGATCGCTATCGCCTTTTCTTACGATCCAGTTTATATCTATACAAGTAAATACAATTCAAGTACATATATGTTTGTAATGTCAAAATAACAGCTTTTTACTAAATGCATTTGAAAGTGTATACGGAACCTTTCATTTTTAATTTTGTATGTGACTTCCACTGGCATGCGTATAGCCGATTTTCTACGGTGTAACTTAGGCTACCATTATTAAAAAAAAAAACTTAGTTTAACTTAAAGAAGAATTATGGTTCCGCCCAAAAAAATAAGTTAAAATCCACGCGGAAAAGTCGCGGGGAACGGCTAGTAAATAATAAATATTCATGGATATTTTCCACAGCGCCATCTAGCCCCAAACTAGGTTAGCTTGTACTATATAATACTTTTGTTAATATAAACTTATAATACAAAAATAATCTTCGTCACACAAATGTTTGTCCTGCGACGGAAGCAAACCCATGACAAACACTGAACGCAGAACTACTATAATAGCTGAAGTTGACAACTTGACAGTTGACAGCCGTTGTCTCAGACAACTCATTTTTATTACGAGTATTATACGCAAAATAATGAGTTGCCTATAGCACGGTATTCCATCCTAAGAGGTCGTTACGTAGCGCTAATATTAGAAACTGAAGACTTATTAACGTGGCTTCAACTAAACTTTTTTTTCCTCGAAACTTTTACAACAACTGAGGCTAACCGGAACACAACACATTGTTCTATTTGTCGGCAATTTTTCAGTAAAGTAGAATTGCTGTTGCAATAGGCGACGACAACTACGTAACATAAGGGGGCACGTACTTATTGCGGCACTTACGATACAATTTTTACAATGAAATTTTAAGTCTTCAAGAGTAGAGTGTATAGGTTTCTCCTAGACAAGCGTGCTCCATCATCGGCCGCATCTTCACTTTCCATCAGGTGAAATGGCGGCAAAACGCTTGGCTATAAGGCAATAATAAAAAAAATATTAAAAAAACTCTGTGAAATTACTTATGTACCTGTATTTTAGCGTCCACAGTGACTCAGGCTCGCGAAAAGGTAATTATTGTGAACTAAAAAGACATATGCCGCTTAGCCAGTAATCTTTTCCTAACAACCGTGCCTGCAGGGAGAGGCGCGGTGCTGGCTACCCATAGCATTTAACTGGGAGCTACCCGCCTCCGCTCGCGGCTAGCATACTCCTCTACAGCTGTACCTCGATCACGTACCAGCCCCCAAAATATGTTACTTTAAAAACGTTCAAATTAAAATTGCGAACCCTTTCAATCAGTGATAGAATAACAAAAAATAACGAAAAAGATAAGTTTAGCGAAAATGTATAATATTTTAAAACTTGTAAATTTATAGTTTTGAGTACAATTGAATTTCATCTGAAATTACACAATCAGTCCAAAATACAGTTTAATTAAAGAAAAATATAATACAATATTATGGCTTCTAGATAGATGTAAAGATCAAGTCATAGAAATGGAAGAACTATTCTGTGCCACATTTCACTATGGAATTTGTTATGCAGTAACTAGTATCTCAAAAATAGTCCAACTGAGTATTAATAAGAAATGCAGTTAAAATGCATTCTCTAATCTCTGCACGGTTATCGATGGGAGTCACTTTTAATCTGATTGACCTTTTGATATTCATAACAAGCACATAAATTTGATTCAAACAAAGAATCATACAAGTTCAAAATATCTGCCTAAGTAAATTAACGAAATTCTAAATTTAAATCGTAAAAGAATTTATGTAAACCGTGCCTGCGTAGTCCGTAATCATTCTTCCCATTGCCTGCAGGGAGAGGCGGCGCGGCGGTTGCTACTGCTAGCGTTTATCTGGGAGCTCCCCACCCCCGCTTGCGGCTAGCACACACCTCAACACATGCAGCAATCCTTATTTTATTCCAAACTAGCAACCCGCCCCGCCACGGTAAGTAAAGCATCAGTGTCGTATCAGAAACTACCCGTATGAAACCGGGGTGACTTGCTAGTGTATTATACATATAAACCTTCCTCTTGAATCACTCTATCTATAAAAAAACGCATCAAATTCCGTAGCTTACTTTTAAAGATTTAAGATATAGGGACAGAGAAAGCGACTTTGTTTTATACTACTATGTAGTGATGATTCATGCCACTGTTGAAATACTCTTTGTGTCGCAGGTGGCATACATCCGTCCGTATCAGCCTCTAATGTTCCCACCGCAGAGACACCGACCTACTCTCAATAATTGAGAGTGAATGAGCTTTGATCTACCACCACAATCCGGATTGGTAGCTATCACATGTCTTCGAATTTTAGGATCTAAGACATGCCAGTTTCCTCGCGTTTTTTACTTCACCGTTTATATTGCACATATACATTTTGAAGTGGAAAATTTTGGGTTTGAGTCTTCAGATTGAAAGTCGGTGTCTATTCGCTGCGGTGGCGATTTTCATTCCGTAAATCGCTTTTTTAAATTCTGACGCAAATAAATTCTCTTAAACGAATTATATGCGTAGTACCACGGCCTCGAAACGGCGAAGGAAAACACCCCGTCTCGGGTGACGGGCACAACGGGATGCGACTTTGGTTGGAGGTCATAGGCCGAATTTCTGTTGTTATGAGCGAAGGTAATCACTTAACATTAGGTGTGCCTTAAGCTCGTCCTGTCACTTCAGTAGTATATAAAATAATAAGCGGTTACATCATAGTAACATATTAGAATTTTATTTTATATTCTAAGAAATAAAAGTGTCGAGTCATAATCTAAAATAGACTAGCACATAGTTCCTTTAAAAAAAAACCTTTTTAATTCCTTTGACATATACGGATATCCTTATATTATTATAATTACTATTATAAATGCGAACGTGAGTTTGTTTGTTACGCTTTCACGCTTAAACCGCTGAATTAATTATTATGAATTTTGATATAAAGATCCTGGAAGAGAAGAGGTCCTGGAGACGGGTATAGGCCATTTTTTTTCGCTAAAATTTTATGGGGTAATGGGAATTGGTTGACAAAATCAATATTAACGCAAGCAAAGCCGCGGGTAAAAGCTGCGTGATTTTAATTTAAACGTAGATAATTATAATACTATATAACGTAGATAATAAAAAGTCTGAACCGGAAACTTTCGAATGAAACTCAGAGAACTAATCCACAAGGCTATGTCTTGAACAATAAAGCGCCATTTGTTCAAAGAAGACGTTTTCAACGTAGTTTTGTGATTGTCAACTTGTACATTGTTTTTCCGAATATACCAATATATCAAGACCTGTTATTGAGTTAATGTTTACAGTAATGAAAGGCCTTGTAATGATGGCTGTTTTTTTACTTATTGCTATATAAATCGCGTGGGTTCGGTTGTTGTTTTGTTATAATTTCGCGAAGACGCCGCGGGCGAAGCGGCAATATGAATATTAAGAGTTTTTTAAGTTCTCACGAGAATTTGTTTCCATACTCGTCTTAAAATATATTTCTGTTTCCTTAATTATAATAGAATGTAGTTTTACTAAATGCCTTAAGGTTTTTCAGCGACGACCGCGAACGATCTCCCACTTATGCTACACCTCTCATGTCTCCTTACAATGCCAGACTAGAGTCAAGCTCAACAGGGTCTTCTTTCTCCGCCGATTCTCCCAAGCCCGTCCCCTTGGCTGTGGTTTCGCTAGATAGTAGATAGGGACAGTGGGAATCTCGTTAAGCAACGAGATTCCCACTGTCCCTATAACGTTAAATGTTTAGATGATAATTATGCAATTTTCGAAGGCTTAATTGGTAGCAGCTCGGTCTCGGGGTCACGAGTTTGATTTCCGGCCGGTATGTTCTTGGATTATGGGTAATTTTTTTATGTTTATGTATTCGAAAAATCGGAATCGAACCCGGGACTCCGAGTAGAACGGCCGGGCTACTGCCAACTAAGCCACGGAGCCGACAATTAAACAGTATATCTATTTGTGAATTTCATTTAATAATTTCGTTTCCTGATACGTTTCATGCGCATGTGTGCTGCTCGCATGCACACATGCGCATGAAACGTATCAGGAGAACTGCTTGCAGAAGACTCCAGGTGAGATGGCAGTTCCTCTCCGGACGAACTTTCTGCTACTTTTAGTTGCTCCTTTGCTCCTTTAACCCAGGGGTTATATACGGAATCAAAGGGTAATTACCAACGGACGCGAGCCACATTTAAAGTTATTATAGTTTACTATAAATTAACTTTAACTTTAACTGTATAAAGTTATATTTAAGTTTAAACAATGGATACGCACACTAACGGGGTCTGCGTCTCATCTGACTGACGGATGACTAAAATTTATGGGCCTCAGTCAGTAAACCAATTAACTATATTCACTTAATTGGAATAAATAGGTAAAGCTATTATATATTTCGGCCCATTGTTCGGGAAATCTTTAATTCGAGAAAGATGTAATAGTTGTTTATGTTTTACCTTGTAGGTACAACGCTATCTAGCCCAAACTAAGCATAGCTTGTACTATGGGAACTAGGTAGGAACAATACCTTTTTTTTTAATGATTTACATTCATCCATTTTGACAACCAGACATAGACCAAACATTAAACCCACGACCTGCAGCACAGAAGGCATAGCTACTACCAACCGAGCTATGAGGCTAGTCATAATATAAATGTTAACTTCTCTATACGAAACATTGTAAATATTGCATCTATATATACCAATTCTAAATACCAAGGTAGTTAGTTCACATCTAGATCAAAATAGAGACATGATGATGACCATTTTTTTTAATAATAATTAGCGCGTAACCAAGCTCTCAACACCATGAAAGAAAAATGATGATACCGGCATTTCTTAAAGTATATAAAATTAAAAAGCCCCGTAACTATCATTAGTCAAGAGCCTGTGTCTTTGCAGTGAGAACATAGCCTGATACAATCATACCATGTATGTATGTTAATATATATTTAAAATTAAATAATAATTCTAATATACAAGGTTTTTGGAACGTCTAGACAATGACAGATTAGCTGGATGCAAATCTTAAATTCCCAGGGACCGTGGGCGTGGTAGAATGCGATGCGTTCGTTGCCTTGTGTTTTGTTTTTTTGCAGACTCCAAATTTTTGGGTGAAGATATTTTTATGAACATATCTACCAGGTACATCTCAATAGGTATGTAACTAAATTAAATATATATACAATATGATACATATTCCTACTTCCGACAATATATTTGGTCATTTTCGTTAACTTAAGTACATTATTGCGTAAATACAATGTTTGTATCAATTGTATAGAAAATTTAATTGAATAGATAAATAAACAAATACACATAATACAAGAATTAGGTGTCAAAAATGTCTAGGTATACGAATCTGATATTTAAACAAGTGCCCTAATACTTGGCTTAAAATATACAAATATAAAATATGTTATTGGGACCCATTTGAAACCCATTTGAATTAAAGAAAATACTTTAAATTTACTTTCAAGTTTTAAATATAGAAAAGTCCACAATTTCTGCGACTTTTTAATATTGTTCTGATTATTTTTCATTTAAACCCTTATAAGTCATCAAAACCTAAATCGGTGGCCAGCAAACTCATTAAAGTTTTTCTATAGAAATATATTAATCATATCCCGCCCCGCCCTCTAGCGGCTAAACACCAAATAATTTCTGCCACAGCATTATCGGGTCGAGAAAAAGAAACGGTAATTAATTTTGTTCTGACATTCTGAATTTTTTAAGTTTTTTCGGACAGGTGGAATATTTCTATATTTATAAGTTGAATCGCTTTTTTACCCCACTGCGCCAGAAGCGGTGTTATGTTTTTCGAGTGTATGTATATACGAGTATCGTTGGCACGGTCTGTAGCCTGTCAATTAAGATAGTAGAATTTAAGCTTGAGCGGTGTCCTAAGATTCGTCTTAATTGTGAATTATAAAACTTAAAATGGCCATTTTAATTTTGAATGGGACAAATAGATCTTAGCATTCAAATACCAGTTACAAACTTCTAGCAACGAGCAAATGCTTACCGTGCCGGCAATCAATCTTCAGATCCCTCGATTTGTCCTACCTCGCTAGTGTCAAAAATTGCTATTGGACACATCATCTACTCATCGTTTCAATAGGTTTCCATCGTTTGCAAATTTTTGGTTGGTTTTGTTAAAAACAACACTGCGCCGCCTATCGTGTGTTCTGATTAGACAATTATTCTGTAAGTACAGATAAAAATATCTATGTGTTACCCACAGACCCTCAACGGCTGGTTGTCACGAAATGTCAGCGAAGCACCCTTCGTAGGACCAATTTGATGGTAGATAATGATAGGTTCTTATTAGTGGATGTTATTACAACAGCCACAAAAAAACAGTGCTCTAAATTCTTCTTTTGCAGACGTATTTTTATTTTGCAAGGGTTGTATATTCTCATGTTCTTCTGAATTTAATTAAAACCAAACAAGTCAGTTATATCCTGCATAGATAGACAAAGATGTATCTAGGATGATTTTAAGAGATATTTGAATAAGTGGGCTGTACAGAATCAGGATTTTTTTTACAAGTTAAAATTATACCTAATTTTAGAAGCTGTGTTTCTTATTTTTAGTAGATATGTGAAATTTGATAAACATCTTGGATCTGATTATAGGACAAAAATTAATTAATTAAACTTCCCTGGTCTATCACCTACTGCACAAACACAAGATGAGCTGATAAAACCACCAATCACAGCACGAGGATTTTCCGCCCACGTACGTTCGAAGTTTCTGAACGCGTTCAAAGGATCCTATGGCATAATACACATGATATTGGGTTATTTCTTAGCTTACGATCTTTGTCTGTGTAGTCTCAATTTTAACTGTAACTTTTAAAACTTTCGTACAAACGAATCTGCCGTCATTCTACTTATTCTCAACAGTGTATAACCAGCTAAAATTGTAACATTTATAAATCATAAGTACGTACGTACATCCCAATTTCGGGCCGACCGGCGCGGCGGTCACGCAGCGGGGTCGGCAAGATCACAGCGTAGTGGAGTGAAGTGACCAATGGGGCGCCAGCACGCTAATGTCAAACAGGACACGTGCGCTCACCGATCACGCATGCTTGTTCACACTACAGGCCAAGGCACCACGATACTACGAGTATTATCATCAGCAATAGCCAAATAATAAACAATAATAAACGTTTACACACTCATACCTCTGCACTAGGATTCCCTGTGTCGCAGATGGCATGGACAAACACAGAAACACAAGACAAACACCCAAGACCCGAGAACAAACTTCACCACACACAAAGTATGCCGAATCGAACCCGGGGCCCCTCGCTTCGAAGGCAGGGCTACTACCAACTAAGCGACGGAAAAAAAAAACTGTTCTCATGGCGAATTTTGCTTAGCTTATCATCTAAGTTACGCTACTCTCGGCCCGACCAGAAGTTGGATACGTGACCGTTTAGTGGCATTTGAACTGCTTTCTTCCTTCGGAAGCACGTTAGGGTGTTCTTCCCCATGTAGGGTCGGTTAGGGTTTGAAAAAGTGCTAAACTTAGTAATAGGATGTGTGTGTCACACAAATGTCTACTTTGGGTGGGAATCGAACTCACTACCTACAGTACAGAAGGCAGTGCTAACCAACTAATCTGTGAGTCTAATCTAGTCAATTGATGGTACGATATTGTACTTAGTAAATGACTTTCCATGTCCTTGCGTTTGAAACCCGACTCTATGTAGCGTTTGATTACTAAGGAAATAAAAAAATAAATTGCTGTTTCAGATAACAAACATAAAACCCTGTAACAAACTTCCTACATTTGTTAGAATGTCACCAAATTAACGTAGAGTAACGACCCAAATATACAATAACTGTAATGACCCGCCAATGTTATCTGATCCTTCATAAAACACGTTGCGTGCGTAATACGAAATTCTTTTGAGTTGGCTTCGTCTACTCATACAGAGGTTCATGAAAATAGAAAAATACTTTGCCACTTACCTAAGTCGTATCATACTTATTGAACTATGATACGACTTAGGTCCAGAACTAAGTTTGAGAAGATTCAAGTTGCATCCCGTTGCGCCTATCCCGAGACGCATGTCTCATGCGCCTGTAATTTCACTGGCACTCAGACCCTACTACCAGAACACAGCAATGCAAATGTATCACTGCTTAGCGGCAGATTGCCAGGTGTGGCGGCAGTACTTCCGGACGAACTTGGCGCAAGTTCTACTGCTGCTTTGGGTTGCTCCTTCCGCACCACACTGAGCACACGTGTAGGGACTCAAGGGGTACTCACTAACGGACGCGAGCGACTTGGACCACCATATCGCTCAAACATTAGACCGACTTCAAAAGGATGATATCAATTCGATTGTTTTTTTTAATGTTTGTTACCTCTAAATATTATTTATGTTTGTTATTCAAATATCAAACAGTAAAAAATATTTGAAAGGACATGCTTTCAGATCGGTCACATACACATGTGACAAAAATCGGTTCAACAGTTTGGTTTGATCAAAACAGGAAAAAATATGAGGTGCAAAGAAATTAAATTGCGTATTTTGCTTTACTGTGCCCGTTTTATTCGCCCTTTGTTGACTGATGTTGGTTTCTTTTTAAAAATGTACCCCCTAAGGGCGCGATATAAGTCATTTATAGGTAGCAAAAATTGTAGTCACAGTTCAAAATATTTATTAACATTACATTTTTCACAGTTCCGTGGCTTTGTTGGTTGTTACCCTGCCTCTGAAGCGAGGCGTCCCGGGTTCTATTCCCGGCTGGATCAGGCATTGGGCGGTGGGCGTAAAGTTTGTTCTTTGGTCATGGGCGCTTGTTTTGAATGGGAATCCCTCCCAATGCAAGGGTATGAGAGTATAACGTATGTTTTTTTTTTAATTGCCTAAAATCCTCAATGTTTTTTAAACCAATAGTTATCTGCAAGGTCACGCAATTTTATTACAAGGTTTGTCGAATAAGACCCTATCCGACCCTCCATGAGGAAGAACACTCAAGATTTTAGTTACATTGTTTTTTTTTACCTTTTGAGTAACGAATAACGTATTCTACAAGCACAATAATATAACGATTCGTCTCGAGACATAAAATATTCATTAATTAGCTATAATTGTTGTTGAAATGTAGGGGACACACGGGGTCATAATTAATGGGCTGGCGACTCTGTAAATTGATTGGCTGTACTCATCAATTAATCATAAGGACCAACAGCTAGGTAAAACTCGTGATTGGCATTAAAACTGAGGCACATTAGGAATACCACATTGTGCTTTTGTGTTGATCTGGTATAATTTCATTTTTATTTTGTATCTATTACTATTATGAATTTTAGAGCCAGGTACATAATATATATAGGTATATATTTATTTTGACAATCGATGTATAGTCTTTAAGAGTATTGGGTGGATAATAATAGTGTAATATTATAATATAGTACGTCGATTGTCAAAATGAAATGCGCAAATGCGTGCAACATAATTTTAATCAATTCAATATCTCTAATTTTCTTATAATTAGATTTCTTATATATTAAATTTATTTAGCCTCTAAAACCCGGTTTTAGTCGAACGGTTTTTATTTATTACTATTAATTTGTTTAGTAATAAATAAAAACCGTTGTTTGTATTTTGACTTTGACTTTGAATTAGACGACTCCGTGGCTTAGTTGGTGGCCTTGCCTTCGGAGCGACGGGTCCCGGGTTCGATTCCCGGCCGGGGCATACTTTGTGCGGTGAGCATGAAGTTTGTTCTCGGGTCTTGGGTGTTTGCCTTGTGTTTCTGTGTTTTTCCATGCCATCTGCGACACAGGGAATCCTAGAGGTATGAGTGTGTTAACGTTGTAACGTTGTTAGACTCATATTTTGTTACTTGCTCCGAAATCCTTTTGGATGCAACCATGCAACATGGTGACGTGCCTCTGTACCCAGCAACCAATTGGCATTTGCAATAAACTTTATTTCTATTACTATAAAGTTATCCTCACAAATCTTCCAGGGTAATTACTATTGTTCATCTGCCATATTGTTATTACCCTGTAATTACACACGCATGTCATCATTACTCTGTGATGTCGTCGTTATAAAGATTAAGAAGCAATCATTGCACCTGTGTAATCACTGTGTCACAGTTAATCATAATGAGATGGGAAAATGATATTTGTACAATATTTGTTTGTACTTGTACCTACGTAGCTCTGCCTACGAAGCGAAGCGGACCGAAGCGGATCAATCCGCAGCCTGGATGAACGTCTCGGGTCTTGGATCTTTACTGTTTGTGTATTATCCTGGACCGGAAGATGGTAGATAGAATAAATTAGTACAGAAGAAAAATGATTAAATACCTAAACTAAAGCAAGAACTAAATGAATTTTACAAAATGCTTGCCTTCTGCACTGGTCATGAAATAGAATAGAATAGAATAGTAAAACTTTATTTTGTGTTACATAATTAGGGCTCACTTAAAAATTAAAAACAAAATCATGGGTTCCATGACATGCATAGATATTTCATTGGAGTACGCTTAGCTAAATGCTGACTAAAGATTTATAGAAGACGATAGTCGTCTACTCCGCTTCAACTGGTACTGTTGAACGTCAATAAATGGTAAAGCTCATTTCATTTGGAGTCCTGAACATTCCGTGAGTGGCGCCGATCACGAACAAACACAATTCCAATTATAAACGTGGGAACTACCACGTGTTCTTGGTGCCAATTCTCTGTATAGATATAAGTAGGGTTGGCAGGAGAGCCTCTATAAATACAACATGACAGGGAAGTTGGTGAGTTCGCGTTCAGTTGATCCAGAACCGATTCCGTAAAGCCACGGGCGTACTTTTGTACGAAATCGTTCTTCACAGAGACACCCGTCTTGATTCCAAAACTGCTCGTTATATGCTCATGAATGTTTACTTGTGTGTGTAAAATTTGACGTGTCCAAACGATACTTGAGATGTAAAGGAATAAATGAGATTGAGTTTGAGTTTGCTTCCAAACGGTATTATGAATCGATCAAGGTTTTTTTAATTTTTATTCATAATATTTATTATATATTTATTCATAATTATGTGACAAATCAATTATTTTTGTTTTCTTATGTTTAATTATCTTTGATATTATTGTAAAATATGGATTTATTTACTGAAATAAATAATTATTATTCATAATTAAGGAGCGAAGCAACCCTACTGTGGTGACATCCCACCGCAACATAGTTCTCGAACTTACCTACATAATAGGTGAGGGTGATTTTTAGGGTTGCAACACCGATGTAATGGTAAGTCCTGACGACTCCATAGCAAGTTCGTAGTATTTTTTTTTATATTTTTGTACCACGACCTAAGAGCGTGGTGCCCAGGGGCATTGACGCCGACTTACAATCTGAAGGTCGCTGGTTCAAACCCACACGAGTACCAATGAGTTTTTTCACTTGAAAAATTTATGTACGCAATACCACGTTCTCGAAACGGTGAAGGAAAACATCGTGAGGAAACCGGCATTTCTTAGAACCAAAAATTCGAAGCCATCTACCAATCCGGATTGAACTCCCGTGGTAGATCAAAGCCCTTTCACTCTTAATTATCGAGAGTAGGCCGGTGTCCCTGCAGTGGGAACATTAGAGGCTGGTACGGACCTAAGTGACTGAACTAGCTGGAAGCGCACCTGATGTCTTTCCCGATCGAAACATGGGAAGACCCATGTCGCATTCGATTGCGTTACCCGAGTTGTAACTATGATTTCACCGGCACCAGCACCCTTCTTCTGCGACACAGTAATGCGAGTACATCATTACTTGGCTCTATCTTTTTTTTTCCTGTGTCACATGTGACATCGACACACAGATACAACAAACATCTGAGACTCTAGAAGAAACTTTATGAAGGTCGTGTGAAATAATCAAGAAGTAGCAATAGAACTTGTGCCAAGTCCGGAGAAATACTGCCACCACGTCCACTGTTAAGTAAAAATACACTCGTAATACCATGTTCCGGTGGTAGGGTATGGGTGCCGGTGAAATTACAGGCGTGTGTAACGTTTCACCCCAGACGCAATGCGGTACGATTTAGTCGCAACATACATATCATACTGGAACGGGAAGACCGCAGTCGTTTCGCTGTTATGTCAGATGTCTGTACCTTCCGTAATATAGATGACATAAAAGACATCAAAAGAAAATCCCTTGGCGTAATAAATACCTACTGTTCCCCAGTAGTTTCTGTTCAAAGGTAGGTAATTTGTTTTAATGACAGCAGTCAGCGGTCGAACGGTCGAACCTAATTAATCATCATTGGTTTCGGTATTCAATCGTGGAACGAGGCGAACGATAGTGCGAATGCGTGGTAAGTTTTAATTAACGTACTCAAATAGGTTTTAGGAATCCGCAGTCAAATTATAAAAACCCTATTTTTAAGTCTGCCTGTTTTATCTTCAGGTCAGTTTATAAGTAGGTAGGTAGGTAACTCAAACTCATTTATTCCTTAAGATCGATCGATTAAAGTATCGATCGATCTTAAGGAATCTTAAGTACCTATCGATCGATTAAAGTATTAAAGTTTGGACAAGTCAATTTTTATTTCTGTTGAAGTCAGAGACTCCAGAAAGGTGACGGAATTATGCTTAAAAATCCATAATATTTTAAGTTTTTTTTAGCTTGTTACTGCAATATAGTGTTGTGCCATACGGGATGATATGGTTACTCAACGACAAAATCCTTAAACAAATAAGTAGAAAAAAAAAAATAGTATTGCAGAAACGTCAAGCATGTAATGTCCCTATAAGCGGCCAGTAATTTTATTCAAATATTTGACGTTCGATCTCTTTGATCACTACGTGCGAGACTCCTTTGAAAATTCATGTTCCAAATTCAAATTAATTACTGCCCGTTGTATTGATGTCTCATTCCATATTTCAGTGACAAAAGCTTTTGCAGCAAACTTCAGTTGTCAATATTCATTGCCCCAACTGTCAGCCTACGCTGATGGGTTCATGAATTAATGATTAAGAGTTTCTAGGAATACAGATGTATATCAAAAGTGTAGGTATAATAATTAGCCACAGACCCTACTTCGTTTTAATGACGGCCGTAGTGGCGGTCGAGTCTAATCAATCAGAATTAGCTACGGTCATCGCGATCGTTTCTAAGGACTCGATTCGATAAAGGACAACATTTATTATATGGAATAGACTACCTATAGACGACCCCGCAACTTCGTCTGCGTGGAATTCAATAATTTTGTGCGGATCCCTAATTCTCTGTTTTTTTTTTTTTTTTCTAAAATAATACCATCAGTAAACCTTGAATCCTCTTTTACAAAATTTCATCCAAATCGTAGAGCCGTTTCTTTCATCTTTCTTTCTAATAAGATAAGATAAATGCTGCTAATTACTGGTACAATACTTATACAGTAATTGTTTTTGTAAATACATAAATATTATAACATATACTAACACACAGACATAGAACAAATATGTTTGTTCGTCACACAAACATCGTATTTATGTCCTGGGTGAGAATCGAACCCATGACCTTATTATTTTAACATGTATTGTAGGAATCAGAATTTCAACTTGAAATAGAAAAAAACGATAGAAAACCAAACGATAATTTTTCGAATAGATTTATTCTTACAGACAATTCCATTATATTTTTAAGTACTAAATACTTACAGAATACAGATAGACAATCGTATGTACCCAATATTAACACTTAACACATACATATAATATTTAAATTATCTTTCGGTCCACGGAACTACAGGGTTTCAGCGATTTCTCATAATAAGTTTCTACAGTATTTTTACAAAGTTTTAGATCACACATGCAATGATAACAAAGGGTCCGATACTCAGCGACTCCAATATAATACTTTTTCATTCAAAAATATTCGTCGAGAAGGATACTTTAGTTGCCTATGAAGGGCCAAAAATGTACAAAAATGTATTGAAGTCTACATAGAAAGAGATTTAATATTGTTTCGACAAATTAGCCAAAGATAATGAAGACGAATATAAAGTTAATTCCCGTAACAGAAGTATTTTAATGAATGTGTTCACATTGTATTGTGTAACTCACACTATACATCTGGAACGATGTATCATTGGCTGCTAAATATTTTTTATATTTACTAAATCATGGAAAGGGACAACAATATACTTTGACTCCGCAGCTAACTTCAGAGAAGTCAAGATACATCGGCCGAAGTTTTAACTGATGAAAAAGTAACATTTGTAACCACATTCACATATTTTATATAAAATTATTTTATAAAACATAGGATTCAAATCATCCTTGTTTTTGAAATATATTATAGGTATATCAATTTTGATTGTCATGTTATCAAAAAATCTGAATATATTCATTTTGTTTCAAAAGTTAATCTTCTATTACCCTTTTGCCGATGAGGTATGTGACACTACAAATTGATATTTTACTAGTATAAGTAAGAGCTATAATTTCGCGTATGTACTATACTAAATCAAAACGTAAAATATGGAGGGTTTCATTTGTTTCATATTTTAAGTAGTTAATCCACTCCTATCATGTAATTTATATACGTACAGACAAACTGAAAGTAGCCGATTTTTGCAATACTTTTATGGAGAAGAGACGAATAAATAATGAAGTTTTCTTTAAAACATTAGAACTTCGCATAATTGTAATTTTACAACATTGCTGTATATATTTGTTTAAGACTGGCATTCTAATAAGTCGGAATCATGGCAGAATATACTTTAAAAACATATAAATTTCAATTTTTACTAAATTTATGAAAATGTCGCAAATTACACACAACATACTAAAGCTGTATTATTTATCTGAATCTGTCAACTCAACTGGTGGTCCATCTCATGTACAGATGTAAAAACGTCATTAACGATTAAATAATATGTGGGCAAGTTTAGCAAACCTGTGTTTTTAAATTTTTATGGTTCATATATCCACGTATTTGCACACGAGGTTAGAAACGTCACTGCAACGCATCTGCTACGCAACTGCTACGTATCCACTACTACACAACGTAGCACAAATACGTTTTTCATTTAAACGTGTGTATGTTAAAACACAGTCAAGTAGCAAACGCGTCTCAGATGCGTCGTCTGAAAATACTGGGCAAAGAAAAGACAATGTAAGATTTTCTATCAGATTAACAATTATAAAATATTTACAGTACATAATAAATTTATATTTACACGATTAGTTTCAATTCTTAACCTATAAAATACTCTTACAGATTTTACAATCTATGGTAAATTTAATAAGTAACATTGACGAATTAAATAAATATAAAATGCGTTGAAATTGCTGCAGCTATCTTAATTAGGAACCAAAATCTTATAAATTAACCCGCTGTTAAATAAATTATTTATATTACATTAACATATCTATGTATATACATATATTTACAGTGTAATAGTTCACATGTACATTCTACTGCTATTAATATATTATTTAACTTAACAAATAATTTATACTACTACATTTGTTTTTATATAAAACAATATTATGTTTTTCTCAGAACGTAATTATGTACAAGCTATAAACAACGAATGAGAACTTAAGTTTCGCATAAGTTTCGCATTAGGTACTTATAGGTAGACCATTTAATAATCTTCTCCTGCAGGTTAAAAGGGGCGCGGGGAGATCCTTTTCTCCAAGAATTAAGGTTGATAATTCACCTAATGGTGTGAAACTTGTATAAAATTTGTCGTCATATGAAATATTTTTAAGATTTTAAAGGAAATAAGTAAAGATATTTGACTAAGCGATATAGGGGTGCGCGCGGATAGGAAAAAGCACTTGCTTCGTTCCACCGTCAACGCATTTTCATATGATTCGCCCCTATCCACGCAGCAGGAGAAGGCTTGTTCTTCTGGTTTACCTATACGACGTTTTTAAACGCTTCTTTCGAGTGCGAAGCCCTCTGATAAAAAAGTGCTTGAAGGTTTTCTTGATCAAATACTATTTACATGTAAACCGTAACAGTTTCGTATGCAACCAAAAAAAATTATATATACTTGCGAGGTAAATTTTTGTGAGCAACACAAAAATTTACTACCCAAGATTATTTTTTACACTCACAATCAAGCAGTTGAGGCAATGTGTAGGCGAAAAAGACAAACAATAACAAGACATGAGTCTACTATTCAATAACAGAAATAATATCACTGGTTTCACTCACTCACTGTTCTTAAGCGCAAATATACCGATTTTCCAAAATTGTGTCCGTATTATAAAATCTCTAACCTAAACCACAGTTACACTGTATAACACTGATCGTGCCATCGCACTAGTTGTCCACTAAAAACCCGTTGAGCCGCATCAGTCGTGGTAATCCCGCGGCTCAGGCTTCAGCTACCAAACCAGACCCTCAGGGTGCAGGGGAGGCGGACCGTCTCCGAACGTGAACTCTGGAGAGGACGGCCGGGGGAGGACCAGGTGGTCCGGGGGGGGGAACTGGTCCGGGAACTCCCCTCCGGGTAGCGTCTCCATGCCGCCTGCGAAACGACCTGCTCCAGTTAGTAAAGTCCAGTTGTCATTATGATCTATGAAGTAAGAGAATATATAATTTAGTTTCGCGTTTTTTTTCTCATGCTAAGAGCCAAGTCATATGCTCAGCGGTGTTTACGTTAACATTAAGAGCCCTTTGTAGACTAATGATGATCGTGGAAATAAATTTTTCAGGGTTTCTTTTATGTTATATATACCATATATATAATCAGGCGTCTACAATAATTATGAGTAATTATGATTATTATTCGAGTTAACGAGCCATAATTTGTGAGTTTTGATGGCTCCCGATATTTTAACGCAGTTTCATGCGTCATGGTCAGGGTAAACCGAAGTTTGTCTGCATCTCACAAAAACTCAGTAATTCATTAACTCAAATATAAAGAGCACCAAAGATTTTTTCAAGTTACTTTGTAACGATATGTTTGACTAATTATTTACTCCCTGGTTGGTTCGTGTTGATAGCTAGCAGAACGATCAAATAAGAAAAGGAAAGACTAGCATGACTTTAAATTATTAATTTTACGTGCATGTAATTTCAGTGGCACGGGCTGGAGTGATTCGGGGCCATTGACGAAGCGAACCTTTGGGTGAAGTTTATATGAAGGTTTATATAATCGACACGAAAGAAGAAGTGTTTCCCATACTCTTGTCGAACAATATTGGTTCATGATGAATAGAACGAGAAATTCTAAGTCCATTTATCATACTTTTGCGTGTCACCAACGAACTTGACCACATGTCTAGCCTTGTAATTAATTTGTAAATTACAAGACATGCGTGCAATTTACTTGTAATAAAAGACTGCAAGTACATACTGTGCAAGTACAAGCATATTGTTATGAATGTAATTCGAAGTGACTATAATTTACGGACATCAAGGTGAAATAGCTTATTTTTGTGATTCGAAATAAGTGTTTTGCCTGGTAGTGCATTCCAAGTTCACATTGTTGTATTTTGATATGTTGAGTAGTAGTAGCCAGTAAAATTACAAATAGGACACGTAAATTTTTTTAATCGTCATGTCTAAAGGGGTGACGCAATCCAAGTAAGAAGGTATATAACAACCTGTCTCAATATTTAACTAATAGATGACTGGAGATAGATTACCATAGCAACATTGTTTAGTCAAAAAGATGAACTCAACTTTTTGGAAATTCCATTTGGATCGTTTAAATTTATTTGTAAGTTAAATATAGAAACCGGCTGTAAGTCATGGTGACTAAAGCATTATTTTTCTATGATACCGCCCGCCAACTTTCAAACCGAACCGAGGATCACAAATTATCAATACACCAAAGAGTTTATGCTAAAAAAATGTTTGTGCGCTATACCGTGTAATCAAATCAAAACCTCTCAAAGTAGGTAATATCTCGAGGTAACTGGCATATCCTACAAAAAGCATATTCACTGGCTCGTTTGTTGAAAGTAGTCCCGTGTCCTATGTGCAGTGAGAACATCAGGTTGGCAAAGTGCCTGGCCAAATTCCGATCATAGATTAAGCTTTACATGATAAAACAATAGATATATACCAAGTTCGTCCGGAAAGGTACTGCCACCACACCTGGAATCTGCCGCCAAGCAATAGTGCTCGCATTATTGTGTTCCGGTGGAAGGGTGTGGGTGCCGGTGTAATCACATGCGTATGAGACGTATCATCCTCGTCTCGGGTGATGGGCGCAGCAGGATGAATGCGACTCAGTGTAAGACCCAAATCTTATATTTTGTCGCATTACTGTTGTCATGGGCGGGGGTCGCTACTTACTACTAACCACAGACCATCCCGTCACATTTTCACAAAAAAAAATGAAGTCTTGGAAGTAATAAAAGTACCCTATTGGCTTACTCTGGACAAGCGAGATTACCACAGGAAGAAAGACATGTGATGTCTGATTGTGCATCCATATGGATGCCACATGTCTTCGTGTTATTGATTTTAGGCTATACCGGTTTCCTCATCAATAGTTCAAAAGAAAAATATAATAACTGTACCAACCTGGCTGATTGAAAGGCATGGCCGGCGGCGGGTGGAAGAAGGGCGCGTCATGGTGGAACGGCGGGCCATAGCCAAACTCGAACTTGCCATCGGCAGTCGCGAAGTAGGGGAACCCCGGCGGGCCCTCCTCCAGCCCTCCGGGGGACAGATTCATGGGGAACCCCCGCATCTTGCGGGACGAGCCGAAGAAAGGGCCGCGACCCATCGAAGTTAGCTGCTTCAGGCGACGCTCTTTCGACCGCTTGTTCTGGAACCAGACCTGTGGAAGAAAATCTAGAATGAGTATGGCGTAACTAATGTATGCCCGAATAAGGCCGTTTTAAATCGATAACAGACAGTCGTTGTCCGATTTTATAGGACTTATGTTCTTCGCTTTCCGTCTGCATTACCGGGTCTTGACGCATAGCACCTTCCCTATCACACAGCTGAAATCGTGGGATGTTTGCGTTACCTGCATCAAAACATCTATCTTTGCTGACTTGTTGTTGAACTGATAAAGTTTTTTAAAAACATTTGGCCGCACCCAAATCACCATCTACGTAGGTACTCCAAGTTCCGTTGTCAAATTTATAAGATCATTGCACAAAATTTCAGGTAGTTTCGATGGATTATAATTAATTTCCTCTGTTAATGCGTTCACAATTTTAAGTGGTCATACCATAGGTACTGCAACCATAGATTGCTGGCATTTCTAGTTTATCCTTAAGTTTATTACTTCAGACGACCCGGCTCCCTACCTAGCTAATAGCTAATAGCTAGGTTGCTACTAGCTGGGTTGGTAGTAATCAGTCTGCAAAGCGAACGTAAACATTTGTCAACGTAGGGAATTGTATTGCGGGCATATAAATGTGTAAGCATTCATTAAACTCAATAAAAGTTATAGTTTATGTCCCACGAATTGGAGAAAATTGTGTTTGTATTACGGAAGATTATGATGCACTTTTAGACTTAGGTATTGCTTAAGATCATACACATAATATGTGTAAAGATACTTCAGAATATTATTCACTTCGAATTCATCATATCAAGATGGACAAAACAAATGAAAATTTCGTTTTTATATTATATATGATTTTTTTATTGTGAAAAGGAATGATCTGTCATGCGGAAACAGGAAAAACAGATTATGATAGCCAAATCACAGAAATAATATAAAAGGGGGCAACCCTTTTATCCTGGAGAATCGAGCGATGAGCTCATCATATGACCCACGTGAAGAGCAGCCATAGAAGACCTGCCCGATTGGGAATAAAGGCATGTATTAATGTATGTATAATGTATGTATAATGTACTTTATACATTATACTGAGAAATCTTTTTTTGCTAGTTATCAAAGACATCTGTACATATTACATGAGAACCAAAATTACTCCAGTTCTCAAACTTCAGTTTAAATTCAAAAATTAAACCATAGTCTAATAAAACTCAATGTTATTCAAATCATGTTTCAGATGCAGTTTGAATTTGTAAGAGGATTTTATAAAGTTTTAGTTTCAACCTGTATTATTCTCTGCGCAAGAAGTTTTTGCAAGTTAAACAATTATACGCGGACATTGATTAAGTTTTGAGAAGTCATTTGGCGCACGTGGCTATGATCTAATCGTGTGTGGAGATGGTTACGAGTTCATGGTATGTAAATTTGACTATTAACAAGTTAACGTTAGATTAATAGAAGAGAAACACTCGCAAAAATTACAGACTCTTCTCATTCAGAAGAGGAGAGAAGACGGAGAGTTTCTATGGTGAAAGAGGAGAGATTCTATAGTCAGTTTACTATCCTTAATGGCAGAGTTTGAATGTAATTTGTTGAACGATGTGAACGTAGGGCGCCATTTTTACATAATCATAAAGTTTTTCACAACAATGTAAACTTTAAAAACTGGAGTGTTTTGTTTGAGGCCAGGCAAAATACCTCAAACAATAACAAGGAAAGTAGAAGTAGTAAGAAAAAGTTAAAACCCTTAAAAATGTAACCTTTGTCACCAAATATTTGGACCATTAAATATACGGAAAATGACCAAAAGCCCCAATTTATAATCTAAAATTGTGATAATCAAGTTAATCATTATATAATCTGCTTAGATCTCATTAACATTTTTTGAAGTTAATCGCATTTATCAATTATTCTTTATGGATTCAGGGATTACTTTGCTTGACTTTACTTAACTTGGAAAGTTGTTAAGATGCTGTTTTTCCATTACAAGCAGAACAACGGTGTACGGAGCTCTGTTTATAGAAAGCCTCGTTGCTTAGTAGGTAGTACTCCTGTCTTCCAAGCGAGGGGTTCGAATCCGGCCAGGCAGACTTTATCCGATGAGCTTAAAGTTAGTTCTCGGATCTGGTTGTTTGTGTGGTGTTTCTGTGTTTGTCCGTGCCTCTTGCGACACAGAAGTACCTAGTAAAGAAGTATGTGTGTTGTTTTGGGGGAAGTTTAGCGGAGGTGTAGGTTTTCAGATCATCTTAATATTATGCTCAATAGTCCCTTTATATCTATTTATATTCGATGCAATGTAACAGCGTTGCGTGTGGATAGCGTGATAAATCTGTAACTTGTATAACGGCTAGCATCAGAGCGGGCGTCTCGTGTGCAGTCGCCATTAGATTCGCTTCGCTCTGATCTATCATGTGACATTGACATGGTTTTGCACTGTGAAGGCCGTTGACTGACCTTTCAACTTAACAGTACTTTTCTTTACATGATATTGATATACATGGAGAGAAGAATTAAGGTATATCCACACATCTTTCTGTACACACGCGTCAGGGATGTGACCAGGGATGCGACCTCGTCATTTATGGTAAAAAAAAGTCGACAACGTGCAAGGAATATCCGCACACGCGCACGTCATGGCGTCGGCAAAGGCACGGAAGTATGTATTGTTCATATAAAATGTACACACTGGTATTTTATCGAGCCCGTGACGGGGATGGTCCTTCCACGTCCCGGGCACGTCCCTGATATGCAAGGGCGGCCTTAGACATTGCGAGGCCCCGGGCGATAGATCTGTGAGGCTCTTGGCGTTTGTGGAACTTAGGTGAGTTGGAAGTGTACAGGTACTGGTAATCAGTCAGCATCCTCTTAAAGACAGCTGCAGTACATCAAAACAAGAAACGGGTTGTTCTGCCAGGGTGCCCTACAAAAGCGAGGCCCCGGGCGGTTGCCCTGCTTGCCCCTAAGGCCGCCACTGCTGATATGTGAGCTTAAACCTAAACTAAAAGTAGAACAAAGAACAAAGACCCTAGTCTATTTTACTCACGTCCATAGGTTAGCTCTTTAGTCCGTTCACGTATTGCCGCAAGAGAAGCTGCTTAAAGTAATAGTATAATCTATAAAGTTTAAGGGAAGAAATGGATGTTTACAATTCGGCCGCCAATCAGTGATACACTCACATTGCTGAGCTCCACTGAAAACGTGATGTTGTTAACAGATTTGCATCCAACACACTCACGAAATAATGTGAAAACTTGTGCATGCATTCAAAAACCATTATAGTTGTGCGATAGTAAATTAATCAGCATAACAGACGCAGTTAATTAAACAAGTCAGCCAGTAATTATCCCCTCAAGGACTTACCATTAATCTTGACTATATTGTCAGTCAAGTTTGTCAGTCACGGGTGGATTCATCAGTCAAATTTATCAGTTACGGAGTCATCTACTCATTAGTTACATTTCACACGCAATTAAAAATCATTTCTTTGGTTGTAATTGGGTTTTTGCAGTGTTCACAGTATCTCTACATAGTATAAAACGAAGTCGACTTTTGCTTTTTGTGAATCTAAGTCGTTTTACTCTTGTTTGTGGACAACTGAACCACTTACTACACGTTACTATCTTAATATATAAAAATTACGTGTCACGATGTTTGTCCGCGATGGACTCCTAAACTACTTAACCGATTTTAATCAAATTTGTACACCGTGTGCAGTTTGATCCAACTTGAAAGATAGGATAGCTCACATCTCAATTTATGATCGCAATATAATTTTATTGCAAATTATAATATCATATGACAAAAACGTTAGCCACAGCAACGCGTGGCCGGGTCAGCTAGTAGTGCTATAGTCAGTTTTAATTCTTCAGTTAGTATTGTCATCTGGCTAATATCGTATATACCTTTTAATACATTTCCCCACTATGTAATCAAGCGAAAGCTTACCATGCCAAGCTATAATGAACGATGTGGCTATAAAAATAAGACATTATCGAAGATATACGATCCTAATTTTGTAATCATAAATATCGAATGAAGACAAGAAGCCATAGATTACTTCTAGTACCTACTAAAGGCACTTTGATCTTACCGCACAAGCCTACTAAGAAACTATTTAAGTAAAATTTAATTTTAACGATGTTATTAAAGGCTTTCTTGACAAACATAGTGAATTAATAACTACATTTAAAACGAAAAACAATGTCTTAAACGTTTACACCCCTGTTTTAGGCTGTGTCTCAGGTGGCATTTAGGCACATTTCTTAAAATCTAATAGACTAGTTTGTGTTGTGTGGGTTGTGTTACCCACACAACACAAACTACACAACCAAGTTAATAATCAGAAAAATATTATTATTATTATATAATGATGCCGTAAATTAGTTTAAAAAATTGTGTTAAAGCTGGTTCTCGAGTTGTTGATACAGCCTGTTTTGATAATAAAGACTAGCAATTCTTAGACTATTGGAAAAATAGAGAGCAAAATATTGCTTGGCAAGATGATCTGTCAATATAGTCGGTAAATTTAACATCCTTCATTGTATAACCATCGTTTTATGAGAAGACGCAATGAAGTCATTATATTTGCAATAGAAACTATAAATAAACACTTCTCTACCTATTAAATTATACGGAAAGTGTGTGTAAATGTTTATACTTACCCCTTTTAATCGCCATGAGATAATATCATAATTCAAATAGGTAACCTATAAAAAATGTTAAAAAGTTTTACAAAGAATCATAAACCTTCACGATAAATTAGAAGCTATTAGAATCACGATTTTATAGCAAAAGGTCAAAGAACTTGATTAGACTAATTGGTGTTAAAAACAAAATGGTGTAATTTTAACGACCAAAATTATTATTCAATTGAATTTACTGCTTATAGGCAATTTAGATGCGATGTCTACTATGTGTCTGCAATTGAATTCTGGTTTTAACTCAAATATGGAAAATACTGTCAATAGTTTTATAAAATACCCTAGGTTGCTATCAAAAATGTTTCTATACAACGGAAACTTTTAAGATAATCTTTCACTATATAGATTCAATCTCTCCTACTCTTGAAAAGCGAGATGGACATCCAATGGCTATGCTCTGAAACTCAACTAAGAGATCACTGTAATGTTGCTCCTAGACAGTTTAATATATGAACCTTAAACTTACTGTCAAGGTTTGAGATTTGAATTGGCGTGTCAATTGTTCCCTACATGCTCACAAAACTCAATACATTTGAGTGATTAGATAGAGTATTGATAGATTTAGAATGTACAAAGAATGTATTGATAGCCACTTGTCATCATACTGTTTATTAATCTAAGGTTTTTGTAGCAGCCTCTTTTTGACCCTCTTTGCAGAGCTAAGTGCAGATTTCGTCCACTTAAGTATATTAATACCTATTTTTGCCGTCAAGCAGTAATGCACTCGCATTGCATGATTGAATTTGAAAGGCACGGAAGTTAGTAATATAACTGGCATATGAAAACCTCCACTTTAATGTCTAAGGGTCACATTGCATCTTTTACGATCCCCGGTTGATATACCAATTAGCACGCACAGATTATCATTCAATGATATTCCGGGGACGCAGCGTCTTCTACTTCTTTTTTAGGGTTTCGGACCAAAAGGATAAAAGAAACCCTGTTCACTGACACTCTGACACTCTATGGCTAAGCCTATAGAGTCTGCCAGTCTCCTACCTAGAAAGGGATGTATATTTGATCAAAAATTATCACAGAATATGTGTAACTACCTATAGAAATTAGGGTTAGGAGATAGGATTTCAATAGAATACTTTTCTTTCTGTAACTTATTATAGTGTAAGTACGAGTGGCCTACTCTGTTGTCGGAGGATTAGCGAGTAACTGAGCCATACAATGGAACTCTGTGTCTATAGTTAGTTTTACTCATAAAACATCCCACAATTTTGAAATTCCTCAATTCTATACTTTAATGTTTTATGATGTGTTCAGAATGGTGTTATTTGTACCAATTTTACAGCCCAATAATCAATTTTACTGTAGTTGTAAAGTGAATCATTGCTACCGCGAGAAAGCTCGCATCAAAGTCAAACCATTGATTTATAGAACTTTCTAGTTTTTGATATTTTTATAGTTTTTAGGATATTAATAGCCCACCTGGCTTGATCTGTTAGAAGCTTCTGTATATATACGTTCTGTATAATTATAAGTGTAAAAATATCGAAGACTCCATTGAGTTGAAGTTTTATTTCATTTTAGTAACCGAAAAAGAAGATTAATTTTTTTCTTCATCTTCTATTTTAAGTAACTGTGAAATGTAGTAAAAATTTAGTTTTAACCTACACCTTTAAAAACAACTTTTAAGTGGATGTGATTATGACATAAACTATATCGATGAACACATAATATGTCATGACATTTAGACGGCAATAAATACAAATATTTTTCTCTACCTATCATATTTTGACATTTAACCAGTAGTCGAAATTCAGAGCCTTGGGATAAACACTTATAGGTAGCGATAGAATGCAAAATACATTATATTTACCTTTAGTCTGACTGCAGGGCAACAGTCTACTATTATTAATCTTTATTATAATTATCACGATTCTAAAATAAATATAAAGCAGCTAATTGGAAGGTACGATTTTCAAAGAGGTTTTGTACATACCTACGTTTATAGATTATATACAATATTTTTTTTATATTTATTCATAGCTAAATGTTGGTGGTCGGCCACAACTATAAAACATATTTACAGTAAAATAATGGCAACTTTTTTGTGTCGTATTTGATTTTCTATAATTTCTATAATTTGATTATAGTTTAATAATAAATTTCCAATTAAAATATTCAAGAGCGATTCGATAATGTGAATTGGCTGTAACGTAATTTCATTTTATTGATTTTGTTCCCGGGCCCCTCGTGTGGCCACCCACTAAGTGAAATTGTCTTAACGCTGTAAGTTTAGTATATTGTGTAAAAATGCCTATGCAAATTGAGGTAAAATGTTAACATTACCCGAAATTTTGACATTCAACTGTTAGTTCACAGTCACTTATTTAAATCCAACAACGCTTAGCTAAATTAAACAAATTTATTTACGGACTTTAGTATCTTATCATTTACAATTATTATCATCGAGATTTGACATGCTTGTACTGACTACATAGAATGAAATATGTAAATAATAAATCTGAAATGTTAATAAAGTGAGTGCATATTAAAAAAAAGCTTCTAAAAGGTTCTACAAACTTACAGAATCATTAATAGAGCATCATTTAGTGGCAAAAACAAAACATTTTTTCTGACGTTACTATGGTTAGACTAAACGTTCCAAATTGACGTGCCCCGTTACTTGGAGCTCTGTTATTATTTTTATTACTTAATCGCAGGTAATAGATCAACTCAACAAAAAACGCAGCTGTACTTATAAAACTGACCTATTATGGGTACAAGTCGGACAGACTATAAACATTATAAGGAGTATTTTATGATTTTTGGCAACAATTTTTTGTGTGAAATGATAGCTTTAGTCTATAAGAAATCTACCACAAATTACATAGCTCTTAGAAAAAGGTAGTAAGAAGAAATATGTTCTTTCCCCGTAACAGTATTGAATTCAAGATATATGTCGTAAAATTGGAAATATTTAAAAAAAGGAAAGCAAATTCTAGTCTATATTGCGATATGAGGCATATTCATGATAATAAATCTTTCAATCTGTACCAGTTCAATCTATACCTTGAAATTTAGAGCAGACGAAGACCATATAATAAAAGACTGTCTACAGACAATCCTACGGCTATAGCACGTTAGGTACAAACAGGGGTCCGCGCGGGTCACCGCAGGGCGCCCGCGGTACAAGCCTCATGGTGTCAAACGCTATATTTCAAGCGGAACCCAGCGAGGGGCCTTCTCTTACTACCCGACGCCTTGCCAACTCGTAAAATCTCGGTATTAAGGCCCAATGGGTCTCTTAAGAAGTTACGTCAGATTTATTCGTGAATTTTTGCCGGAATATTTGTAAGTAAACGAAATAAGTCGGAACGCAAAACAAACTCTTTGTAGAGATACTATAAGTATATAAATTTTGAAATTAAGCTCGGTTAATATCGATATAACAAATAAATATTTCTAACTGCACACTTGTCAGAACAAGTCTGGGCTAACTAAACATTTTCCCGCGCGAATGGAATGACACATGAAATTTGACCAATCGATGAATATAAATTTGGAGGCTAGCTTCGAAATAGAAAAATTAAAAACTCACCAATTGATTAATAAACATGATTCGGAGTCTCATATCCAAATAACAACAATAAGTTAAGAATGCACATCAGTGCTAAGAACTCTAAACATCATACACGACCAATCAGCTTGACAGATATGGTTATTGGTTATGTTACATGACAGATATTTTGGATTGGGTAAAATACCTAGCTGTTTTATAGTCGGACAACTCCGGTTAAATATGAATTTTGACAACACTAAAAGCAGTGAGAAAGGAATTTCCTTCACGCGAATCACAGAATAACTAAATACGAATATAGTATTGTCGAGAGTAAAATACAAAGGTTATTGTGACACGAACGCGATAAAAATTTCAATATTTGTATAGCAATTTTGCAACTTAAAAATAAATAAAGTTGTGAAATCAGGGTCTTGGAAAATACACAGTATCGACCATACTGGTTGACAATACTGCTATAATTATACGAAAATAATAGAAAACCTACAATAGGAAGTCTCTGGGACTTTTATATCATCACCTGTCTAATAGTGACGTGTAGCTTACGTCATGGGCACTGAAATCTAAAGGATATAAGTTATCGTGGTACTAAATTTTATCCAAATCCGTTGAGCCGTATGAACGTGAAGGTGGAACAAGCATACACACACACACACACACACACACATTTACAATCTTTCTATGTATTATGTTCGGTGCTTATAATTTGATACCTAACTTATTGACGCCATTTTGGCACTGCAAGTTACTAGTAACTAACATTTGCTATTTCACTTCGGTAGCCACAGAGAAAAAACGTTATATTGACAATATTAGTTGTAGAGACAATTTGTCACGCTTCAAATTGGAACATAGTTTGAAGCGTCTATACATAAATCTATCATACTGTTAGTATTCCATTCATTAGATGAGCAACCATGGACCATCAATCCGTAATACGAGTATAGTGACGAAACGACAAAATTGATGGTCCACCTGAAAACATTAATAGGACCACCGAATTATGTGAAGACTCAAGTCGCATCGCGTTGCAATTTCATAAACTTTCACTAGAACTGCAAACGGGACATCACTGCTTGCCGGTGGATAGCCAGGAATGTTGGCAATATCTTTCCGGAACTTGGCATAAGTTCTTAGAACATATTACTCTAGAACATTCATAATCTAACCACAATTATAATATAGTTACCTCACTCGTGTTATGCACTTTTAATCATACTTAAATCTAGAAATGGGATATGTTTTTAACTGGCTATGAAAACGGATAATCTTTAAAGAGCTCTCTTGTACTGTTTTATGGCTAAATTCTATGATTACAGTAATGAAAGTCTGCGAAGAAAACTGGCGCTAAGATTAATTTCATTATTTCACACATGCCAGTCTATAAACATTCAACTTTATGGATGTTATGATTATGGTTTGAGATAAATGTATATGGCTTACACAGAATAAATTAATAGTACTTTCACGAATTTGCTTCTCTCACACTTTGATTGCTAAGTACGAATCATTTTCAAACAAAATTGGGGTCAAATGGGATTCAAAGTTCAAATCCGTTTGACAAGAATTTATACATAAAAATCAAAGGAGAATGTCAAACGAAATTTCGCTCATTGGTGAATCTAAAACCTAACCAATGTGTGTTGCTTGTAATTACACTGCGTGATTAAGTCACGTTGCCAGTTGAAGATGAATCTTTTAGCTCGTAAGAGTAACCCGTTAAGTTGACAAAATTGACAACTTAAAGGGTTAACGAGGTCGCGTAAAAAGATTGCATTTTTGTGTAAAAGAAACTAACACAAAAATGCATTTTTTTTAACGCAGGGAATTAACACTGTCTAACCGATGCAGAGTACAAGTAGACATAAATACAGGTAGAATTTCAATTGCTGCATGTTTTTTATCATGTTCTCTATGAATGGCCAGTAGGCGTACCGCGAAATTGCAATAGACGTCACCAAAATAAAATAAATTACCAAAAACATTACTCACATTGTAAATAAACGATTATGTCGACCCAACGTGGTCGAAAACATTCAAACGCATTTTTCTTTGCTTTTCGGCATTTCGTCGACTCATTAGCACTGGGGGGCGCCAGGTAGACCATTACTTATCGACACGAACAAACGTCCTTATTAATCATCCCTTTGTGAGAGCCGCACGGGTCACTACCAGAATGTTTATGATTTTGTCTTTTGTCGAAATACGGATCATAACTTTTAAGCCATTAAAAATATGAGTTAAGACTTACTAACACCTATACTCTTTTTTACTAATAATTTTTAAGTGCTGCAAATAAAATAATATTTGCATTGGCATTTTTGAGAATAAAGCCTATTTGAACTACGAACCTAGCGACCTAGCGACGATACTAAAATCTAATTAATCTATGATACCAAAGCAAAAATAACCGTTATGACCCCAATGCAGACGAAAATACTAACAAAATCACACTAAGAATTCGGCAATAGTTTTTTTTCCAAATCTTCTTTGTAGTGGAGGAAAATAAGAAGGACCCAGAAAAAAATTAATATTTAAGAAAAATGTACAGCATACATTTATTTTATTGACTTTAATACAGAAGCGCATATCATTAAAATAAAATAATAATCGAATGAGAAATTATATTATTTCAATTATAAAATTAACAAGCTACCTACATTATTGAGGCGACAAACTGATTCCCCATAAGTGTAGCAAATACTTCACTCATTTTTAGCTCAGTGATAATCATCATTAGTCTTTATGAAGAACGAGAGAAATCATTTTCTTAAAAACATATAAGATCAAAATATAAGAAGTCCTTACGGCAGAAATAGTACGTGGAGATATGCTTTCATATTCAAAATAGACGGCGATTAGATGTCTCAAAACCTCTCAGACTTTGGAAATTGCAAAAACAATCTAGACTTAGCGCAACACGTAGAACAGACTAAGACTAAGGTAAACTAGTAATTTAGTTTCGAACTTCGAGTTCGAGACTGTTGAGAGAACACAGCGGGGTACGAACCCCCACTGGGTTTCATACAATGGCCTCGTAACAGTTGTGCCGACCAACCATAACTTTATTTTTTTATCCATTCTACCATAAACATTATTGTGTCATGCCAGTTGGCAGAACGCGAATTTTCGACCGGTTGAATATTGATGAAGATGATTGCCGTAATTGATTGTGTGGATTTATAAGTACACTCCCGTCCGGCGATTACGGAAGTTTGCAAATTTGTGTGACGTTTACTCGAAGAAGGGTAATTTTCTGTTCTGTATCTACGTATTTGTATTTAACGGAATAAATCCACAGCACAGACATTGTAAAGCTAGTTTATACAATATATCAATATTACGTGACATGAAAATTGATTTTACCGCTGTGTTATTATTATATTATACTTATGCACTTTTAAACATTCATATTTTTACATTGCATGTAGATTTTTATTCTATTTTGCTACCCACCTATAAAAGTACAGGTAAACGAACGATTTTGTAAAAATATGTCAAGGTACCTATGTGAAGTATGGGAAAACCATCGGTATAAATACTTACAATGTAAATACAAAACTTTATTATTCTCACGAAACAATACCTGTAAGATAAGAAATGTTTTAAAGCTTTACATAACCACGATAACATTATATCAGGTCGTTAAAACATAACACTCAAAACCGTAAAATCTGAATAAAGATAAGGTCCGCCATTTTGAAAAGCGTGACCAATAGTAAAACCGTGCGCTATCAGTAAAAGGACTGATAGCAGTTCGATTTTCAAATCCATTTCTACGATTGGCGGAGCGTGGCATTCCATTAAGTAAAGATTAAAAATAGAATCTTATTGATGGGAGAAATAGGTCGAGGATTATGGTGAACAACCATTGTACTTTTAAATCAATTCTTATCTGATGGAATCAATCTTTAAATGTTCTATAGATTGAAAATATACCGCTACACTTTGCAATAAAATTAAAACTTTCCGTAGTTTTGTTTAGTCTGGCTTATTTTCTGAGATAACATCTGAGTTGGTGCTCTCTGCCTTCGGCACTGTCGATTCCCACTTAATTCACAAGACAAGCCTTTTTGTGACAAATGTTTGTTTTGTGTCTGGGTTGACACCCAAAAAGTCATCCATACATATAATATATATGTCAATATATAATAAGGACAAAATAAGGACTTTTTTTGTATTCTATCAGTTATCTAATTCCCATACAAGCTATGTTTAGTTTGGGGCAAGTTAGCGCTGTGTGAAATGTCCCTGAATTAATTTATTTGCACCGTAAAGAAAGTCATCCTTCCACTTATTCTACCCCATGAAGGGTCGGGTAGGATTAGAACAAGCGCTTAACTTAGTAATAAGTATGATTATGTGGGTAATATTAATTTTGACATTTTCAAGTAGTTCTTTAAGAATTCAGCGGAGATAAAAGTATTTTGACTATGACATTAAAAAGGTTTACGTAAATCTACTTTGCATAACACCGCAAAAACTAGTAGCATGATAATCCATATGTGATGTTCAAAATTTTATTAGTGAAGATACCTATATAAATTCAGGCTATAAATCACTGCTAAAAATAATAAAACTACAAAAACATCCGAATGCTTAGAATCTAAATAACTAATCAAACCGTGTTCGAACGTAATAAAAATATGATATTCAAAAACAGCGTTCCAAATATAGCTTGATGGGCAGAGAATCTAATTAACTAAAACAAGACAACTCACTAATTGAAATCACTGAAAGCACACGGTAGATTCAGCTGCGGACGTTGAAAACAGTTTTTTTTTTTTAATTTGAGTTATTGGCTACGGATATGTGGTTATTCGTCATTTCTGTGTTTAGCGAAAGAAAATTATTTTGTCTTGTGTATCAAGAAAAGCGAAAGTAATAATTCAAAAAAATGTTAAAGGTTAAAGGTAAAAATTTTAAGGTACTGACTGTGAAAAAAGTTTTAAAATATGTGATTTCATAATAATTAATTTTTTTTTTAGCGTGATATCATTATTGCCATAAGATTAAGTTACCTATTATATTATTATAAGTTCGTGTTCTCATCTCTTCTTACGTCATCTCCTGGTTTTCACGACTATATGAAAATTATTTCAAAATTCTTCTATATCTATTCTTAACTGCCAATTTATATTTGTTGAGGTTTTGGTTTTTAATGGTAAGATAATTTGTGTTCCAAAAATGGCGCTATCTTGAATAAATATAAGTCGTCACATTTGTTTTAAGCAACAATTTACTTTTCTACGCCAATTGACCGTAGATGGCGCGTGAGCCGTGCGGTGTGGCCCCTCCATCAGCGCTACAATTTGTTCCTTTTTCAAATTGTCAACGTTAATATATTTTTAAAGTGTTGTTTAATTTGAACGTGCCCCTTTTCCAATTCAAATAACAATACTCTTTTGGAAGAATATTGGTGAGTATAATATATTTCAATTGCAAATTATTTTCATCATGAATAATAAATTCTTTGACGGGTACAGATATAACAGCTTCAACACACAATATCAGGTATAGCCAAAAACACTTTATGTGAAAACAGGTATCAAAAATATCAATTACAAACTGGTATCAAAAATGATATATATATATATTATTTATAACGAAAATTTACCAAATAGGTATATAACCACAAAATATCATTGCAAATAAGTAAAAAAATAGATAATTCAACATACAACCATTACATGTTAAATTTTGTCATTGTCATCATTTTAATGTCATATTTTGATTGGAAGCATATCATTCAGCCTAGCCTTCAACTCTTAGTAATGAGCCATAGACAAAAAGAAGAGTATGCCCTCCGACGAACGCGGAACAGACTGTAGGAAGCAAATACGTCATGCGGAATCGATGACCTTCGATGGATCCACGAACCGTGGCAGTAACTAAGGAATCGTCACCATCAGCTTTTGAACGAAATATCCAGTAAACGAGTGGCTTATGAAAAAAATCCAATAAACCGACTTCAATCCGTTCATCCCTTAGGATTATCAAATAAAAAAGAACCTTCTAAAAATATATAATATTAGAAAGAAAAAATAAAGCATGCCAGGCTTTAAAAAAGGCCTGAATATGTACTTTTTCAGAAAGCAAACCAGTAGCACAATTTTATTCATGATAAACATTCAATTATAATCATATAGCTCAGTTCGAGACGTCGGTTGAAACATAATGCATCTATCTTCATCAGCGCCTTTCCGCAGTACTTCTGCGTATACGAATATAAATAGTACCAAATAACGAAAAAAACAATATCTCATGACGCGAGGTGATCAATTCCAACCGGCTACCAAGAGAATGGCAATAATATATCAATAGACTCGAGTCGTGGGATGATTTGATGGATGATTACAAATGTGGCTGTTTATAACCTGATTATGGTTTATGGGCTAGATTTGGAGTAAAATATTTTTATTATCGACCCACATATGTCTAGAGACAGTATGTTATTTGATCTATGACATTTGATTGGAACATAATTCATGCAAATATACCCCGCAACACCGCGCCGTATGAAACGCATGAAATTAATGCTTTACGGTGATGCAAGTATAAATGTGACTTTGAGTTTAGTCCGTCATTGATATACGAGTAATTAGGACTGACAAAAGTATTGCATTGGTGAATTTGCCAATCTAATTTACCTTAAAATCAAACTCTAGGAAAACGCAGTAAGGCTTAATGGGTGAAGTATGGTGTCTAAACACAGATTAAACCATAAATCATTAAATCATGGTTTAGTGGCATGTGTGACAATCCTCATAAACCAAAACCGGGTTTATGTTATGATGCTTCGATTGACCTATGAATTATCGATTCAAGTTTTATTTTTAAGAACTTGAATGACAAGTTACAGCTCAACTAACGTGTCCTTCATGTTTGTTTTCTTTTTATTTTAATTATGATTTTTATTCAAAATTAATTATCAAGTTCAAACTCAAACATATTTATTCCTTTAGATTTGAAGTATCTTGTCGACCCGTCACAATTTACACGCGCAAGTAAACATATTCGTATGGAAATAACGCGTCACAGGAGTTCCTTAGGCACATTGATTTTCCTCATACCATAGTCGGTAGTAGCTCTGCCTAGTTCCCCTAGTTTCCCCCAGGACATGACATTTTTATGACGAACTTGTTAAAAAGTATAATAAAAAAAATATTATAACAGTAATCCAGTTCCCATATTTCAAGCTTCAATGTCCATGAAAAAAAAAAAACAGGTATATACAGTCAGTTTTAATGTTTCGGCTAGTCTTATAAATCAAAGTATTGTCTGTTTTGTATTGGCAGTTCTCGATTATTAGCAATCGAGTAATTATTCGAACTAATAAATTCACATTATTAAATATTATGAACTACACGGAAAACACAAAGTACCTAATTATAAATAGCTTAAGATATAAATCAACGGTAATATTTAAATGAAAACGTTGCATCTAAGACAATAATGAATCTAACACAATCAGACAGAATCGCAATAAATTCGAACAAAATAAAACAGGTAACATTTCATATACGACATAAAAATTGAGTGATGGTCAGCCTACGGCGATCAACATTATCCCTACGCAATATTAATGTACCTTTCTCACCCGCGGCAATAAAATAAATGATATCATTTTTTGTCCAACAGGGTGCCCTTTCGTCCCATTGTGTCTGCCGACGCGGCAACTTTACTTCTTTCTACTTCTGAGGCTCACAAAGAAACCGCACGGTGGGCCCACGGGACGTCCTCTAGACAAAAGCTTTTTGGCGCCGCTTACCAATTTTTTACCCCGGGCAAGTGTATTACATTTGTGTTATAAGTTTTTGTCATAATTAATAATTTATTGCTTTCGTCATACTTCTTTGGAACGCCGATACAGGTGCTTCTGTTAGCACAATCATAAATCATATATTTTTGCACATTGTTGTTACGCTTTGTCTAACACCGAATAAAGAAATTTGTAAATCTCACGCAGTTTTGTACATTTTAAACGATCTAATGAGAATAAAATATTAAAGCCAATTTTTCATGAAAAAAAAAATACGTTTATAAGTATACACGCTGCTATTTCTCGAATGTTCATAAGTCATGGGGCCGTAAGAACGAGAATTTTGAGACATTTATGTAATGCATGCACGATATGCACTCTAAACGTCACGTGAGGGTCTGTAATGAGACCCGATTATATACAACGACACGATAAAAAAATTATATTTACATCATTAATTTGCAAAAACTGAAAATTTTCCATTTTAATTAGGCTTTTAATTGTTTGGGACGTGAATCATTATTTGTAAATTTTATTATTTTGTAGCAATTATTAAACCACCTAATTGAGGCTTCAATAGAAATGTAATTAATTCTGTTGAAAGTGAAAAACATACTTAAATTCTGTGATATAACGAAAAAAAAGTTATTTAGGTTTACTTATATATAATAGAAATAAAACGATATATGTATGCCAAATAAATGTTTACCTTGGCCAATAACATTTGCGTAGAACTAAATAATACAATATAGTAAGCAATACTACTAAGATTTGAAATTTAATTCTTATTCTGTAAAACAAAGCAGTCTCAAAATTGTTTGATTGTCACCTTAATTTCTATATGCCAATGATTATACAATTCATAGCAGATCCAATATGACACTTAAAACATTCTACAACATCGAATCCAACCGCAGAACATCGTATCGGCATCGTACGTACAAAACAACCTCAAAGCAAATCCCGCAGCATCTTTACGAGAGTCGGAGCTGTAAAACGTCTATTTTATCGTAACCACATGCTTATCGCTTATCCCACGTTGTTTCAATTGACGATTAAAATTACGAATTTATTGGGATGGTGACCCCGATTGTGGACGTGTCAATTCAATGGTTATTTTTTATGATGGCGATAGCTTTGGGCTTGAGTGCGGTGCGCCTTATGTGGTATGAATTCATTTTCTAAAGCTGATGTAAAGTTTTAAAACCTGGGTATGGATGCAAACCCTGGGTAAACTCATCAAGGCCATCTGCAACCAATAACGTAATACCCATAAAAAGCTCTTTTATCTGTTCATAGTCCGACCACGCAGTAAAAAAAAATTGTAATTAGTATAATCGTAAGGGAAAGAAATTAATATTTATATTTATTGATATTTTACATAGCGCCGTCTAACTCCAAATTAAGTATGGCTTGTACGTACTATGGGAACTATATGACTGAATAAATACTTATTCAGTTTTTATATATATACTTATTATATGTATAAAAACTGAATAAGTACGCAGCGGTTCACATCTTATGAGGATACCAAAAATTGGGTTGATTCGTGGATAACCTCAAAAGACAAGGAGTTCTTCAGACGTGGAATTCGAATGCTGCCTGAGAGATGGCAAAAAGTGGTTGCAAGTGATGGGCAATATTTTGAATAAATTTATATTACCGTTCTTCTACAATAAATATTTAACTTGTGTTAAAAAACGGCGGAAACTTATTTGTACTCCTAATACATAAAAAACACAGAACAAACATCTATCTTCGTCACACAAATCCTTCTCCTAAATTGGAATCGAACCCACGAACGCAGCGCAGATGGCAGAGTTACAACCAACTGAGCTGTGAGGCCAGTCCAATCAATAACGTAGACCTAAGAAATTACCGCTCAATATGAACTGACCATAGACAACTAATGAGCATAGACAGCGCATTAGGGCGCGTTCACACTGACAGCCGCATTAATCAAGACTTCACTAGAGTACTATGGTTCATCGCCTCGGTGACATAATAACGTAATTTAGAATTGTAAAGCTGGAACACTACTCATAACGGTAAATGATTGTATACTGTAAAATACTGAAATTTTGTACCTTATATATACCTGTAAATATTATTACCCTATCTTACTGCTCCTTTCCCTAACCAAAACCCATGTAAAATATTTTTTCGCGTATTAAGTTTCCTAAATATTTATTTATTCTGCAAGGATGTTCACTATTATTGAATTCAAAAATCACTTGATGAATGGCCGTGTGGAGCCAAGAGACGAGAAAACAAAAACGGTAAATGATTTCTTTAACGATCAAATTTCGAAATTAGGACGTTGGTGTTTAAGTTTCTACTCAACACTTATCTTAAAATTGATACAATTAACTATTGATCTAGAAGTTGCTAGTAACTCAAATTGCTTAATTTAGTTTGCATAATGAACAGTTTAAATGAGACAGTTAAGCAATAAAAGTTTATCGATTCCGTTTTTAGTTTTACCCGATTATTAATGGCCATTCTCTTACAGAAATGCTATTATATATTTATTAGTTTTATTTATTCTAAATTTTCCACTTCAGGTTCAAATAAAACAAAAATTATAAAAAATTATGAAAGATTATTTAATGTCACTAATATATTTGTTGTCAAAACGGCACTTAGGTTTAAATCAAATGTTTGGTTCCAAGAACAAAGAAAATATTTTTGTAAAAAAAAAAAAAAATTGTTACGAAACTTTGATATAAACCTTTTTTCCTGCATATTTTGGAAGGAGTTCCTATTCTTATTCTTTTATGATGAACAAACACATTTAACTAGCTGAACAGCGATGTCTGTGATGAGATAGCGACACGATGCTGACATCAGTTTTTATATCAGCTATCAATCAAGACTTGACGTGGGCTTCCGTGCAGGAATACTTGAAGCGACACCTGACTATATTTTTTGAGACAATCTGATGATAGCTTGTAGTGATTATACCTGCAACTAATGTTTCTAGAAAGCCCCATTGTACGATGGGGCCATGCTGTTATCAGTAAAAGTCTCCTAAAATATAGATTAAAAAAAACCTAATAAAATATCGGGATCCACAATTAACTCAGATTCAAGTGAACTGACGAAATCGAAGTTGAATAAGCCGTCGGTCGCACGGCCATATTTCTTGTTTTTATATCCGGCGGCGGCTTTGAACTGACCGTGTGCTATAACTTGGGCGAGTTACGAGACAAACGTAGGCTCGTGTGTGCGCGGACTTATCTGCAGTGCTGTGGGCACCCGGCATTAGTGATTTTTAGCCGGAGATTTTTAAAAATCGAACCCTGAATGTTTTTTTTTTTTCATTCTTTATTATTTTGAAGGCTCTTTGAGTCATTATTTGACTATGTCAGACCCATGAAGTCGATCTTACATTCTCTCTTTAATGAATACTATTATATTAAATTATATACTATTATATATATTAAAAACTAATTTATACAGAGTTTGAGCCGCTTCGCTCATTGGCGCGGGAACCCTGAATGTTACTTTATATCTTCTTTCTTTTATTTCGACTTTATTTATAATATCAAATAGTACAAAGTATAAATACTAGTGTTACAACTATTACCTAAACTAGGGCATTAGATTGCCCTAGTTTAGGTAATATAGATTGATATAATAGGCATAGTGCCCACCCTCGGAAACGATATTATATGCTAAACCAACAAATGTCTGATAGGTTGTTTATATAACGTATCCATGTATTTTTTAAAGAATTTGGAAATAAAGATTTTTGAATAGTCCTAACTTTGATTTTTACAGAAAAATAGAGAATTAATTTGTTTAAAATTAGCGATTGGCCTAACCATAGGCGTGTTTGTATTTAATAAAAGTGGCTCAATGTTTACCTAAATTGCTTTACACTTTATTCTATGAGAATATTGATCGTAAATTTTTATCCGACCTTTTAAAGATTAAACTATAGACAGGGTAACCATGATTTTTAAATAGAGTAAAAAAGAGTAAGCACATTGTTTATAATAATAACATGAAACATTATTTCGAAAGCAATAAAAAAGATGCACGGACTAAATTGTCAGTGTTTAAAACTTGATTTTCCTTCGAGACTGTTTTCTACGTACGATCAATGAAATAAGAAAGAAATAATTTTTATGATTCATTTGTTTTACCTAAACTGTTTTACAAGGGAATTATGGAACTGAATACTAATAATTTCATATTACCCGGCTTTTTCTGAAAGCAGCCAACCCTAGCTCGGTTTTAAAGCAAATTGTTCGACTTAATTCATCGAGCTGAATTCATTTCAATGAGCAATTGTCTCTGTTTATTTTAAGAGAAAAGTTTTTGAGAATTTTTAACCGACTTCATAAAAAGGAGCCCTTTTTCTTAATTCAGCTGTATGTATTATATTATTTGTATGTTGTTTTTTCACCAAATGTGGACTGATTTGGATATACTTTTTTTAAGTTAGCCTATAGAAATTTCATGAAAGAATTCCAAATTCAAAAATTGATTATTTTTGTGTTTAACGTGTCCAAATGATTCTTGAGATCTAAACGAATAAGCTTGGGACTGATTTGAAGACGGGACAGACCAAAACGGAGATGGCTTGCGTTGTTTGTCTGTGCTCAATTTATTCTTTAAAAGATTTGCTCATTGCACTATGTCAATCAATAGACGTATCACTGACATTAATTAATATCTAATTTGTATTTTATTATCTGCATTTATTACAATATTAATGACGTAAAAACTCATGAAGCAAAGGGTTCCTTAGCGAATACTTAGTAATGATTGATGATGGTTATAAACACTTAGTAGAAGGAAACGTGTTGTGAATAAATTTATGCAGGTAAGTAATTTGTAATGTAGCTATCTCCGTAGGCATATATCGTATCTATGAATATCGTTATAGCTCACTGAACAATATTAGCTTAAGATTTTTAACAAATTAATATTCCCTGCAGTGCACTTTATTCTTGCGAACATAAAAACAACAATGTTCATGAGAAAACGTGGTTAATTCCAAAAAGAGCGGGAATTCAACCTAATGTCAATTGACATTGACAGATACGCAAAACACTCTTCCCTGCATAAAACAATATTTAGGCGAAAAAGATGCTAATAGCAACTAAATATAATAAAATAAAACTAGTTTTATTATGTGATCTTAATGTATATGTATAGCATGCAACAAAATATTTGCGTAAATGGTTTTCAAATAAAGAAATAAAAATTTAATCGTACTATTTACGTTATCAGACTTAAATTTTTAGTGGTTAAACATCAAATCGTCAGATAAAAAATTATGATACTACTAATGTGACCCTATCAGTATAACTTTATACCGAGCACCCCTTAACTCATGAGTGTTGCCACAGCATTAGATAATTTGTCAAATGTAGGTGTAACTATACTGACATTGAAGTAAATAATGAATCTTCAATTTAAAAAGGAATTTGCTGCCTTCAGCGTTTCGTGTGTGGCCACCATTATTATGCGAGTGTCATCGAGTCTGTTTGGGCGCGAAATGAAAAATGAATTTGTAATTTTGTATTTTGATTGATCGATATGACTTGTTTGCCGTCAAATTATTATCTTTTTGAAGTGATACACAAAATATTTTTTATTTCAAAAATATGTCGATTGAGGCTTCATTTTTCTGCATATATGAATTATATAAACAGAAGAAAAAAATACTCACTATGTAAATAATATGAGCTGAGTATGTCGTTGCGTATTTTCTTAAATCGAACTTGATAAATCTACTTCTTTCATCAAAACCTTTTTTGTTGCATTTTTTTTTGTAGGTAATACAGGTGCTAAACACTAACAACTGTAATTACTAAAATTAAATTGTGTTAAAACAGAAAACACGATGAAACTGAGCGACAACCCTGTGAGAAACTAACAACGCGAGCTGTCAAAATAACATATGAGCCAATAAGGACGCGTCTCGCGCCGACAGGGCCGTCACGCAGGAGAAATTACGATATATGAACTTATTAAAATATTCTACACTTTTTTTTCTCGTTTCGCGGTCGGGTGACACTGACATCACGTTAAGGTAGAGTGGCACCGGGATTTGAGGTTTCATTTACTCCATTGTTGAGTTCTTCCTGTTTTGTAGCGGTTACTTTGATGTAATAAATATGGATTTGATTTTTTACAGCTTCTCCGTAATGTTTTCCTAGTGGTGTAACAGATAATATTACTGATTCATAGAGATGTCTGCATGTAAAACCTCGAAGTTAGATTATTTAATTTGTGTCACTCAAACGTCACATTCCAGTTCCTTAAGTTTGGTATATGTATGAAACTATAAATAAATAAGGGTAATTACCGAATGAATTACTATATTTTCCGGCACGTAGTCATGCAATTACACAATTTCATAGTTCTTACAGATGAAAGTTTTCTACGAACTTACTTTTCCAATGTTCTGCTTATTTACCAAATCAGTCTAGATCTGACAAAAACCATAGATAATCGATTGCAAAGTATGCCGTCGCGGCTACTTCAAAAGATTAAAGATATTCACACGACCCGGTGCTAACTAGTTAAATCCGGATAGAAAAACTAATTTTACAGTTATGTGTCGAACATGTGGCGCAAACATTTGACACGCACGATCTACTGCCGTTTGACAGATGAGAAAAAAAAAACAAAGTTGTTTATGAACCCACTTAACATTCTTGACGTCAGGACAACACATTGGTATACAAATTTGTTGTAATGTAAATATTGTTAGGGTTGAATCTTCAAGATGATATTTTTTTTTATTTACGTTCTTAAGTTTCAAGTGATAGTTAAATTTTACGACTACACGAAACAAAAATCTGTGTCATGGAGAAATAACAGTGTTGTAGTTCGAGTTTAACCGATTGTAGATTAATAGACAGACTCAATGATCGCAAATTCGATTCTTCTATTTCAAATGTTTACATGACGAAAAGTGTTGTAGAAAAACAGTAATCAGAAATAAAATCAGTTAAGTGCTATTTACAATATATATTTGGAATTATAAAGGAAACATTTCTGATATTTTCGGACATATTAAAGATCCAACTAATTTGAAAAGTCAAGGTAAGAATTTTTTTATTAATGTGTGGGCGGCTCGGATTTTATTCTTTATTTTGTGATATAATATAAATACTTATGGTAAACAAGACCATATATATCCATATAATAGCTATAGAGTACCTACACTATTAAATTATAATCAACGATCAATGACTAGAAATATCTTTCACAAACAGTCCGCTAACATTTTTTTCGTGCCACAAAAACTGAAACAAAAGAGGACGGTGCAAAAAGCGTGACGGACAGCCGGGCGGATATTTCAAGCTATACTCAGCTCGAAGACATCTGTTGGTGCCACAGATTATAAAACAACGTAGACAGTTAATAATCTGTGTCAAATCGCGTGACTGCGATGCTGTAACTGCAGTTAGGATGCAGAACGCAATTTTGGACGATGAACTTTGAAACACATAAGTTACCTTTACATTTTTTCCAATCTCTAATCTCCAAATAGTATAAAACAAAGTCGCTATTTTCGTGTCATTTTCTGTGCTAACTTTAAACAATGCAACGAATTTAGATAAAGTAAAAATCATATTTTTGGACGCTTACACTGCTAATGCTGAACCTTACGAAAAAGATCAAAATGATGTACAATACTACGGAATTGTGTACGACCTGTACAACCGTGCAAAGCCAGGACGGATCGCTTGTTGACAATAAGACACTGAGATTGTCAATAGCTGGCCACAGGGCTATTAAAAATGGAGCTTGATATTTTATTTTAGTGAAGTATCGGAACGGCTACACGGTTTCCTCTTAACGATTGATTCTAAACCTTCAGTATCAATCCTCACCTTAAGTATCGAAAGATCAATTGCTAGTTAACCTCCTAAATATTCTCGCTCACCTACATTTTGAATATGGGTTATTTTGAAGGTTGGTTTTTGATTACGTGCATTTCTGTATCTGAAAGTAGGCTGCCCATTTCTATTTATGCCCTAGTTTAACTAGTAACATATAGATTGCTTTAAAACATTAAAATTAATTATCCACAGCTAAAACTGGATGATTTACGCAAAGGTATTAACACCATACTCATGGTTCGGCCATAAAATTGATTTGAACTATACCATAATTTCTTCGCACGCACAACGATTGGCATGGGCGAGAATTTGTCTCGGATTTTCCACGTATCAAATACTATACGTATCGTAATTTAACTCAACATTTGATTAATTTCCAAAGGAATAACGTAAGTATCTTCAAAAAGTATTAGAATATACCAATGTTAAAGAGTTTATCTATCTATATAATACTTCTGTTCTCTATGTGCCAAGTTAAAACAGATTTTTGGGTCAAATATGGGTCGAGATGGGTCTTTCTTATTGAATATGCACTGCATTGTGAGTAAATCATACTGATGAGAGAAAATCATTAGGAAAGGCCTTTTTTAAAAAATGTGATACATGGTAAAAAAATATATTTTTAAACCATGTATCACATTTTAAATTATTATAGCTTCGTGTATGTTATAAACTTGTATGTCCTAAATTATGCTAGTTTTTATGATATATTTTTAATTCTGCCACTTCTTTATATAATGTCCTATGCCCTAAGTGAATTGCATCCCAAAAGACTATTTTATTGTAAAAATCAACTGACCTGTATGACCCTCATGGGCAGTTCTGTCTCCTTGGCTAGCTGCTCCCGTATTTGCCTCGTCGGCTTCGGGGTCTGCGACAACGCTGACATCAATATCCTCAGCTGATCTGCCTTTATCGTGGTCTTGGGCCCCCGTTTCTTAGAACCCAACAATCTTCTTTTAGAAGCCAACAACTGCTAAGGAGGCAGGGGTGGCAAAAAGGTTGTTAAAGATGTGATAGTACTTCATTTTCATAAGCTTCTCGCCCGAATCATTATTTTTAAATTTGAATGCCCTAACTAGCTTTACCTATCCTAACCCTATATTGCAATTGAAATGTTTTAATTTATTTACTCATTAACCATGTTTGAAGCAACCCTTTATGAATCGAAGAGCTTTCTAAAAAGAAAATGAAGACCATTACATCTCTGGCAGCACTTTATACCAGCAACCCATATTGCCCAGCCTCTGTTTCTTGAATGTAACCTACGGACTACATGTTTGCTCGATAGTTTATGTATAAAACCTAGATACTAACCTGTGCATCCTGAAAACCGCTTTTCTTATCTACAAAATTCGTGGCTTGTGGGTGGTTGCCAATTCTGGGCATAGTACGATCTCTATCTACGAGTCACAATAAAAAACTACTGACCTGTATAACCCTCATAGGTAGTCCTGTTTCCTTTGCCAGCTGCTCTCGTATGTGCCGCGTCGGTTTCGGGGTTTGGGAAAACGCTGACTTTAAAATCTCCAGTTGTTTTGCTTTGATTGTCGTCCTAGGTCCTCGTCTTTTGGAGCCGCCATTTCCATCGTCTGGGGACTTATTCTCTGCCTGCGAGTCTCTCGTCTCGGGGTCTCCGTCCAGTGATCCCTGGGAAGCATAGTAATACTGAATGCGACTATGTGGTCGGGGTGCGGAAGTCGAAAGTTTAGATGGTGGAGAGTTATTAGAGATAAGGCAATGCTTGACTAACACAATATGCAGAGAATGAATGACCTTAAAATACTGGAAATAATCTAAACTTGAAATTTCTTGAGAAGAGTAAAAGGTTCAAACATTCTAAGCGGTATTATTCAGCAGCATAAAGTAAGGGAAAGGTATAAACAGTTCGAAGAGGAAAGCGTTCGCGGTAATTGCATATAGTAATAGATTTTGCACTCTGCAATATGAAGCCCTTATCATGTAATTTAACCGGATCCAATACCCTTTATAAGCGAATCACAGAATGCAAGCACATTTATTGCTGGTCAATGCATCAGCATTGACCAGCAATAAATGTGCTTGCATTAACACCCAGGTTCAGACAATTCAAAGAGTGTTCTTTTTATCTTTAAGTAAGAGTATCTTTTATTTCTAAATTTATCTCTTAAATACCAACCTGGTCCTCTGAGTCTTCATGCGGCTTGGTGTCTCCATTATGAGTCAGTTCGGAATGTAATGCGGGGTGGGGCGCATGCGCGGGACTGCTTGAATTGTTCGCAGCTCGAGATTCATCCTCTTCCTCTTCATCAGAACCTGAGCCAAGGAGAGAGTCCGCTGTGAAAAAAATAATGATTTTAGTTAAATTGTCTTCGTGACCTTGTTGTAGGAGATTGACTGCTAGGAGTCCCGACCACACTTTGTGCGATGAGTATAAAGTTTGTTTCGGGTCTTGGATGTTTCTGTTGAGGGTCTGTATTTTATTTGCCACTTGCAACACAGCGAAATCTTAGTGCATGCGTATGAACGTGTAAGAGATATCCATAAGTCGATAACATACTTTTTGAACACAATATTTTTTTTTTTATATTTGTTAAATTTAAAACACATTTATTCGTGATTACTATCCTTTTCTTTACCAAAACGCTCGGTTTTTTTTCTTATGACTAAAGTGATAGTACGAGCAGACGGCCCACGCGATGTTAAGTGGTTACCACCGCCTTGCTTAAAAGTATGAGAAGACCCAAGTCGCACCGCGTGCCTGTTCACCGGCTTCCACACCCTTCCACCGGAACACAGCGAGTGCACCACTGCTTGGCGGCGGATTACCAGGTTTGATGGCAGAACTTCTCCAGACGAACTTGGCATAAGTTCAACTGTTACTTAAATATACTTCGCAGATAAATCTTGAAAATAATGTCCTTACTAAAAACTGACTGAATCAGATGAAGTCTACATACGCTATTCAAGCAACGATTACATGGTATTAAATAGTAATATACTGCCAAAATAAGAACAAAGTTGACTTATCAAAAAGCAATCGTGCCACCCTTTGCCTGCTTTAACCAAATAAAAATGTAATTTCAGAGTTCTCCCTGGGAGGGCCACAGACGAGAGGAAGAATTAGCCACAAAAACAATTACTTATAACGGGGGGTTGTCTGAACGTGGAAAATGAAACATTTGTTTTCGAACTCTACTCGGATATTGCAATGTATTTTTTTTTTAAAAGTACGCAAATAACCTTATGCAAAAAATAATGCAAATAATTATTGGCCGCAGTGAAATTTTTGGTAGTTATTCGACATTTGTCAGTTTTAAAAGTTGCAAGCAACTGCGTTGTTACTCACAAATTTGATGTGATTTGATACACAAAGCGCGCTTAAATTAAACCTATAAATAAATAATAAATAACCCTCTTTCTTTAAGTTAGGCTGGTTACATTATATAATACCTATATATAAATATCCTTTTTTGATCTGAAAGGAACTGAGAAAGTGATTTTGTACATAAATGTTTGTGGTTGTGCACTGACAGATATAAACTTACTCTAGAATTGTTTATATCTGTTCTAAGACCCTTAAAGAAAAATACTTGCAGACAGCTATAACCACTACGAGAAAGTATATAACCGTCATTCTCAATTAGTTTTCGCAATAAAACGTTTATTTTATCTCTTTGTTAGAAACTTTGCATAGAAACATAAAATCCGCTTCGAGATGTGGTAGTAGGGGTATAAAAACCGTTTACGCTCTGCAAACAGGGGTTGGTAGTCGGTCTCTAGGAAGTATTTGTGTCGGAACCAAGTGTCTGAAGTACTTGTGTACCCAAGCACCATCGTGTTTTATGCGCTATAAATATTTTACATTTTTTTTGATCATGATTAAGTGGGGTTTTAATATTATTATTATTTAAAACGAATTTTTATAATGAATTTTCAGTCAGCGTTGTTAGTCAGCATTTTATATTTTCGACGATCCTTATCATGTGTTGTACACAACTCTAATGTCGATGTTCAACGCACTTAACTTACAATGGCCAAATACTCGTAATGTGGATTAGGTATATGAGATATTCGATTTATGGTCAAACTTGTGAATTATTTTCTTTATTACAAAATTTAAACAATATTACAGCGATACTATTCGCATGAGAAATTCGCACGATACTAAGAAATGTCAAAGACACGATTATTAAATAAATTTGAAAACTAAGGAACAAGCATTTTTGCAGAATGCAATAGTTGTATTAGTATGAAACCTCGTAAATTCTGCGAAAATATTGTAACTATTTTTATTAAAAATATGTGCATAGAGTGGTTTTTTTATTCAACACAAAAATTGCAATCCAAAATTTATTAGTTTATTTTCTCTCAAATAAAAGTAAAAAGTTTTCAATCCATTCACCGCATCAAAATGTTTTTTCCCAGTATAGAGTAGTGCCCGCGGCTACTTGGGGTTAGGGCAATTCAACATCTGTCACGACACGAGATGAGCTGTCTGCAGATGAATGGTGCGCATCATCTGGTTTTGGGGTTAACTGGGTACATATTTTATTCAGTAATACCTACTCTATAAGCATAACAAAAGTAATACGTTCGATCGATAGGCGGCTTTTATAATAGTGTAACTATTAGCATGCTAACCATTTGTTAACAGCCAGATTGACAATAAATAAATAGATTAAAAATAATTTCATGGCCATCAAGCCTATTGAATATGAGTTTCCAGCAGGCAATAATAAAATAAAATATATAAATAACTAGAATATATAATGATGTGTCCACCTGTCCATGTAAGTTATTAAAACAATCCCTTTACGCACTTTTTATTTTCTTTCAATTGAGTTTCTTTGAACTTAAACATCAATCTATCGATTACAGATCAGTTCCAGACGCATGCTACAATTTTAATTGCCTACGCATATTTGCTTCGCACGTGATAAAATACAATAAATATATTTTATCCTAAAAAAAGTTAGCTATGAATACGCAGATGTTATGGAATAAAATATATAAAAATACAATTGTATATAAAATAAATATAAATAATAACATGAAGCTGATGACGTAGCACTTTGCAGTAGAAAATATTTCCAAGAAATGTTTGTGAAAATGTATATTTAGGAGATATAAACTAAATTATGTTGTTAGTTCGTATTGTTTTAGGGTTTATATATATTTTAATTATTCTTGTGTGATTTTTAGTTGTTATTTTAAACATCGTTAGCATGCCAACCTCTATCTTAATCGGTGAAGTTGCTGGAAGACAATTATTTTAGTATCAAGCCGTAATTTTATCATACGGTTGTATGTACAATATAATATATATTTTTGTAAAAACTGCTACATGAACAAACGTTATAGTAAGCCATAGCTTGGCATAAAAGTTTAGAATTTATTTTGAGTGGTGGATATTCCAAAAGTATATTGCACAGTCTAGAATTAACATGAATGTGAGACAAGTATTATATGATAAACAAAATAGTCTGACTGATACTAATAATTGATAATGAAATAATTGAACTTATGTTGCTAGACTGGGGTTTTGCTAGAGCAAGAAAGCGAGTGAGTGAGTTTTAAAAATAGCGCATCTATTAGTTTATAGGAACTCTTTTTGCCCAGCTATCTCTACTTTCTATCCTTAAACCATACAAAAAATAAATTAAAAGCTATAACAATTTTTTTCCACCATAAATTGATTACCTACCTGGAGTAGTATAAAAAGAAAGAAAAAAAAAAAGAAAACGTTTACACACTCATACCTCTGCACTAGGATTCCCTGTGTCGCAGATGGCATGGACAAACACAGAAACACAAGACAAACACCCAAGACCCGAGAACAAACTTCATGCTCACCACACAAAGTATGCCCCGGCCGGGAATCGAACCCGGGACCCCTCGCTTCGAAGGCAGGGCTACCACCAACTAAGCCACGGAGCTATAGTAACAAAAGAAACCGCTGCATACAATGTAACTAAGTTAATTAGAGCTAAACAACTGCAGTGAGGTTGCATTATTGGAGGTTTGACTTATATTAATCTTTGTAACTTTCCCGGCAGCCCTGACTCGCGTTTCTAAGCGCAAGTCATTGGGGGGAAACAACAAAAGACGTGGAGAAAAAAGTTCTATTTTGATGGTTTTCTTCATGTAAAGTAACATTTTCACGGCAAATTTGATACTTTAACATATTTTTTAAATATGTTATACACCAAATAATGAGGAGACCGGAAATGCAGTTTAAAGTTTTAATATTGTAATATTTTTTATTCTAAACTTTTGCTGTTCTATGGTTCAAGTTTTGAACTTCTCCGCATTATGTATCATTTCTAATTATCTATTTTTCAAAAACAGCACAATTAATAAAACTCAAAGCTTCATACTTAATTTAAATAGTTTATTTTTAGATTACATTTTAGGATGTTAATAACAATTGGTATATTGGGTGAGGTATTTAAATCAGCTAAATTTTCCAAGGAAAATGCATCTTATATGTCCAAACAGACAATATTTCCGAGCTTTGATGAGGATTCGGGATAACACTATTTTTCTATGATTACCGCAATAATAGAAAAATAGTAGTATTTGAATTAAAATCATCTTGAATTGCCCTCATCTCACTGACAACTTAACGGTGTAAAAAATAATAGCAAAGAACATTGTTAGAACAAAACAAGGAACAACAAAGGGCCCAGTGTTTGCCCTGGAGGGTGTAGAGTGCCCTCCAAGCGCGGACGTTTTACTCCTAAGTGTTTGTCCTAACTTAACGCAACTTGATCAGACGATCATGGGCGTTGTTGATATTGCGGTCGTAATTTTGTGAAAATATGCTTTAGGTTTGTTTGTTTTTCACAGGTGGGTAAATTTTTAACAAACTGAAGTGATAGATAAATAAACGCTAAATAAACTGCCAAACCCTATATCGACTAACATTTATGATAAATAAAGATGTTGCTGTGGTAATCTATATCTAGTAATCTGTAAGTACTTATAGGGTTTAGATGTTTGTAATGAGAACGCGTGTTCTTATGGGTCAATTAAAAATAACAACAACAACGTTAACCCACTCATACGTCTGCACTAGGATTCCCTGTGTCGCAGATGGCATGGACAGACACAGAAACACAAGACAAACGCCCAAGACTCGAGAACAAACTTCATGCTCGCCACAAAGTGTGCCCCGGCCGGGAATCGAAACCGGGACCCCTCGCTTCGAAGGCAGAACTACTACCAACTAAGCCACGGAGCCGGAGCCATCGAAAGTGACGTTAAAATGTATTTTAGAATTAAGAATAATGAAAATAAAGATTTTTGACTTTGCTTTATTGGCGTATGCGACGTCCGCCCGAGACAAATGAGTTAGATTTACGAGTTGTAATAGCTATAAATAACGAGTATATTAGTTGATGGCTAAGCTAAGTGGCAGTAATCCCGACTTCAAAGCCTGTCCCGGGTTCAATCCCTGGTCGCGGCAAACATTTGTGGCAAAGCCTTCTCGTCACTCGTCTCGTTGGCTCTCATGTCGTATGCGTATGTTATATATGTAGTAGTTGATTAACCTCACAATTCAGTTGGTTGTACCTCTGCGTTGTAGGCTGTGGGTTCGATTCTCATTTGTGTGGCGAATATGTAGCCAATTCCCATAGTACACGCTATGCTTAGTTTGGAACTAGATGGCGATGAAATGTCCATGGAAATATCCATATATTATTAAGTGGAAAATATATCTGCGACACGAAATCGTAGTGTAGGGGTTAAATGAGTAACCATATCCGATCCACAATCATTTCATGTTGTCCTCACCTTGTATGTAAATAGACATACGCCCCAGTTCAGAAATCAATTTTTAAACTAAAACCGCCCCTCGAATAAAAGGCTTCCTTTGTCCCGTTGTATGTCCCTAATCGAATTTTGGCGGGAAAACGGTTTTTTATTGTTAAATTTCGATCGTGAAACGAAGCTTTGATGTGCGGAAATGGCTTCTGTGTTCGACATTATTTTACGAAAATATGTTGTAAATAAATTTATTGAGCAGAATTTTCACGTTATTAGTGGTGTTCGATTAACTTATTGGGTGTGTGAATATGACTCCGCCCTTTCTCAACAGATGTCGTTTTTAGTATTGTTTACGTGTACTAATAAATGACCATACTTGTATTCGATAGTACTGAATGTCAGCTATCTAACGCATTTTATGATATTTGGTTGAAGTGTAAGCAACAATTGTTTTCACCTTTTCGAAAATGTCGGTTTTTATTCCAAATAAACGTCATTTGCGGGAAGTGTTATTACATTATTTTATTGCGAAGAAAACTGCAGCGGAAACTTATCGTTTGCTTGTGGAGATTTATGGTGAGCATGCTCCGTCTAATACAACTTGCAAGGAATGGTTTCGACGATTTCAAAATAACGATTTTAGTACTGAGGATAAAGAACATGGAAAACCACCAAAAAAATTTGAAGATGCTGAATTGGAAGCATTATTGGCGGAAGATTCTTGCCAAACTCAATCAGAATTAGCTGCAGCATTAAATGTTGATCGTTCAACTGTTGCAAAGCGTTTACAAATGATGGGAATGATTCAAAAAGCCGGTGACTGGGTTCCACATGATTTAAAAGAAAGAGACATGGAACGTCGGAAAACCATTTGTGAAATGCTGCTTCAAAGACAGCAAAGAAAAGGATTTTTGCATCGGATAGTCACAGGAGACGAAAAATGGATACACTACGAAAATCCTAAACGCAAAAAAGCTTGGATGAAACCAGGCGAACCAGGCCCATCACAGCCAAAAATAAATATTCACTGTGCCAAGGTCATGCTCTGTATTTGGTGGGATCAGAAAGGTATTGTATATTATGAGTTGCTCAAACCCTCTGAAACTATTAATGGAGAAGTTTACCGACGACAACTAATGCGTTTGAAGCGAGCCATAGAAGAAAAACGACCAGAATGGGTGAATAGACATAACAAATTAGTTCTTCAGCATGACAATGCCAAACCGCATACCGCAGAAGTCGTAAAAAGATATTTAGAGGGACAGGACTGGGAAGTGTTACCCCACCCGCCATATTCACCAGACATAGCTCCTTCGGATTACCACCTATTCCGGACGATGCAGACAGACCTTACTGGAGAAAAGTTTACTTCATGTGAAAGTATCAAAATTTGGATTGACAACTGGATAAGCTCAAAAGACCAGGACTTCTTCCAGCAAGGAATACGAAAACTACCTGAACGATGGGCGAAGGTTGTAGCTGCAGATGGAGCATACTTTCAATAATTTTTTTTTTAATTTTGTAAGCGAACAAATGTGTTTTATTTTGACAAAAATGGGCGGAGTCATATTCACACACCTATTATTAATCAGTCAATCATGTTTGACGTATTTACGCCTTTTGCATACTGACACCGCGAAATGTGGTCTCGCTCTTGCTTGCACAATTTGTATAGTCCTGTCCTTGTCAGTTCGCTGTGAAAACTGCATCATAATCATGATAAACTGACATAAAATTGCGTTACGTCGCAGATGAAAAACCATTTCAGAATGGAAGTAATATAAAAAGTTTGGCAATATTTGTTGAGTTATTTTAATGATAATCTTGTAAGTTATATAATTCATGGGTGCTATTAACTCCATAAAAAACAAGATAAAGTAACCAAATCCATTGTTTTCTAGGGACTTTCATCAAACCTTGGTGAACAATTAAGACCCATTAACAATTCAATCTACTTGAATTATGAATAAATTCAACAACGAATTTGTGCGTTATCTCCGAATCTATTACAACCTATTAACGCCAGTAGAGCCATAAAAATCACAGATTATTTTGTATTACAGGTTTATTATGGCGTGTTTATGGGTCCGACCGTTAATTCGAGACCACCATCTCAAATGTAAAATAAGAAACCGCAAGATAAGGATCTAAGAACATAAAAGATATGGGAATTCTTTGTGGTGCCGGTAGCGGGCACTTACGCTCATATACAGTGGAGGTGTAGCACCCACACAGGCACACGCGGGACACACACGAGGGTGTGTGGCACCCACACGTGGCGCGGTGACTTCTGATTGGTTGCCGGTGTGGCGACTACCACGCCCCCTTTTATCGACGTTGCGCAAAGAGCGTGCGTGCGAAACAAGGTTGTGTTTGTATACGTACTTGGGTATAGGTTGTTCGGGGAATGGGACTGAGAGCGGTTTTTAAAATGTCATTTCCATCGGCGGGTCTGATGTCGGTGGGAAATCTCGAATTGTTTTCGAACAATAGTTTGATTGTTGGAGTTGATGGAATTTTATAGAATCGCGGCGCTCTGTTTGTACTGGGATGAATGGGCTGCTGTTTTTGATAAGGTTCTCGGTCATAGCCTGGTGGAAAGCTCCAATGATTCAATGTTACCTTAGAAGCTCCGCATGATATCTTAAAGGTACATGGCAGATATAAGCTTCGGGCGGAATTGTTTTGGATGCAAATAGTAATGAGAGATGATAATGTCGTTTTTTAAAAATAGTTACTCAAAACAAAAATTTCAATGAATTCTTTTTTTTTGTGCTTTTGTTATACGCTTTCTTAGCCAATTGTGGAACAATTAAAATGATCTTCGTTTTAAAATAATCGATTAAACCACAATAATTTTAAATGAGTTTAGTATACGTAGCTAAGAGGTTTTATGTAAACCTAACCAGTACCTATCCAACTCAAATTCATTTATTCTTTTAGATCTCAAGTATCGTTACACGTTATATGCTCACGTATGTGAGTACATTTATGTGTAAAATTTGACGTGTCCAAATGATACTTGACATCTAAAGGAATAAATGAGTTTGACTTTGACTTTGTTATACGTCAAATTTTACACACGTCAAATTTTACATACGTCAAATTTTACACACGTCAAATTTTAATTAAGCACGTTACATGCACACAGATACGTCAAATTACATTCACTTTTCATGTTTTAGCTACCCTATGTATTCAGTAATATGAATTTGGATTAAAATGATGTCCATTTGAGTCATTAGTCATGATGCCGCTTCGCTGACGAATCAAGACCCGTTGAAAGGGCGACTCATGCTATGGTTTAATTGTCTGCCTACCCCTTGCTTTACCTGAGGGAGTCACGCTCACGACTTTGACCAGAAGTTGGATTCTTTTGTGGCCAAAAAATAAGTGTTTGAAGTTATAAGTCATTATTTTTATAAATTATAGTGTATATTATATAATATATTTATATTATAACGCGATCGCCAATTGCCAAGATTGGTGCTTGTTCAGGGTTTTTTACCACTTATTCCTCTAAAAAACTCGTACAATTTGTAGTTTTCTTTATGCAATAAACGTGACACAATGGCTTGACGGACCACCTTATGTTAAGTGATCACCACCGCCCATGGACAACCGAAATACAACTCAGGTTCCGTTCCGAACTATGAGGAGACTTATATTGTCTTGCATTGTCCGTCACTCTGAGACAGGGATGTAATGCCTCAAGTGCCTGTAATTTCACCGGCACCTGCACCCTTTAGGTGTTGCTACTGAATGTTTGGCGGCTGGTTACCATGTGTCATTATCAATAATGTTGACAAAAGCATGTTTCTATTTAGGTAACTGTCTCAACGATAGAATGCAAAAAAAATCAACATCAAACAAATTCCCTGTATCGCAGTTTGCATGGATATATATAGAAACAAGAATAACCTAGACCGAAACAAAACCTTAAGCTCATACACAAAGTTTGTCCCGGACGGGAATCGAATCCGGCCCCCTCGTCTTAAAGGCGGGTGGTTATCAACTAAACCATGGAACAGACAAGTTTCACCTTCAACAAAAAATTTAAAAACTCAAAGATTATCAAACTAACTCAGTCTTTAAAGTCAGTTACGACATTTTAAAAGTAACGACGACGGCATGCCAATTTGATGATATCAACAGAATATTTTTACCAAGAAAATGAAAAATAAAGCATAATACAGAATCAGATGTTTTATACGATAAAGTTATAAAGCCGTCTAGCGATTGGTCACAGCCTCACAGGGCATGCGCGGTTTTAATGTAGTCGCATACTGAACAACAAACATGGCGCTAGTAAAGTACAGGCAGTGGCAGTGGCAGTGAGCAGCAAACAATAATTGGGCAGCACCCAATTATTGCTTGCTGGTCGCGGCAACTTATCAACTCTGAATATAGGGATTAATTTTTTGAGTTGATAAATTGACGACACAAGCAAACTTGTCACTTCACTCGCTAACTCATTCTTGAATAAATGTAACAGTTATCTGAATATTAAACCCAAACCCTCTTTGTTCTGAGTTGTTATGTTAATGCAACAAGCAAACTTGTCACTTCACTCTTTCACTCGTTCAATAACCTTGAATAAATGTAACAATTATAAATATTAAATCCAAACCCTCTATTACTATTATTATTAATTACTTAGTCGATAAGTTGATCCAACAATAAAACTTATTCACACTCATTCTTTCTATCTATATCACGTATCTAAAAAAAGTTTACCGTCACGGGTAGTTCGGCAAAGTCAAAGTCAAAGTCAAACTCATTTATTCCTTTAGATCTCAAGTATCATTTGGACACGTCCAGTTTTACACATGCATGTACACATATTCGTGAGCATATAACGTGTCACAGGAAAAGTGAAACATGACGGCATATCGCGTCATCTCATTTGCCGTCACGCCAGTTGGTTAAGTACTCCTCTTCTCCATGTTTGTTTAACCCACTACGATAAATTTTGGAATTTTTGTTACACTTTTAACACAAATTCTCAATCAAGTCAAAATATATTCTGATTTTTTTATACAAATGAGTTTTATCGCGTGTGTGCATTTTCAGTGTACGGCGTCCCTATAATGCGCGTGCTTCGATCTTTCGCGCTTCGTCTCATTGTGCGATTTCGTATGCCCAAACGTCATTACTGTCAGTGTCGTTAAATGTCAATTTGTCAAGTAAGGCAGCATGTATGGCATATTTATAAAAGGGTAATTTGCAAGACGCGAGCTTGTTTTAATATTTAGTTTACAATGAATTATTAGTTACGTGTTATGTTTATAAAGGAAAAGTTTATGTTATTTATTTGCTTATTCGTATGATATACAATATATTTTGATAATGATAATTAAAAACATGCGCACGAAACGTTACACATCGTCTTTTAGTTCAGTAGGAGAGACGATTTGCTATTGTTTATGGATGGCTTAATTTATTCAAAATGTCTAATCAAAAATTGCTATGTAAATGACGTTTAAGATTTTTTTCTTATCAATAAATGAATTAAATATAAAAGAAAACAGTTTTGCGCTTAATCGCATGCCCTTTGATTACGGCATTTGAACTCTACGAACGAATAAATAATCAACGTAAGTTTTATAACAACAAATGATTCGTACTCGGCCGCAGTGTTCAGCCAGCGAGATAAGACAAAAAATAAAACCCGCCCATACGTCGATTAGAGATGTAGAAATAAATAAGCCACCGCGCGCCTGCGCCGGCGCAATCTCACGGGTCACGATCCGCGGTCACGTTCCACCGCAGAAATAAGCTCAGTCTGTTGGCACTACCCGAGTGGAACCGATACCTGGGACTTTCTCAAGACGGTATGGAAATATTCTGGACATTTCCACTATCACGTTTCCAACGCACGTTGCTCTGCGGGAACCGATCTTTGGAAATGGAAAATTAAATTGGATTCTGTTTTCTATTAGCTATTTCACTATATACAAGAAAAAATCTATAGTATCAGAAGCCAAGTAAAATTAAGCTTATATTATAGTTGTTTTAATTGTGAGTTAAATGGCAATTTCTCTCACAAATGATACTTGAAACCTCTAAAGAATCCCAAACACAAATATTGTGTAGGAACCATGAGGCTGTCAGAATAGACTAGCACCTAAACGAGACGTAAAAAAATAGTCAAGCTTAAAAAATAATAACGAAAGCCACATAAAACTGACCTTCTAAGATTATATTAAATTTGTAAATTACTTTAAAAAAAAATTTGTAAAATTTAAAAACCAAAATATATAAACTAAATCTAAAATAGACAATAGAGATTCATAAATTAGCAAATTATAAGACTAAGAAGTAAAAATAAGCACCTACTCGTCTTACTTTTTTATTCAACAACAGTACTAAATTTAGTAACACATCGGTCAGTAAGTACTTAAACAGAAAACTATTAGAGCCCACAAGTAAGGAAACGGTAAAAGATATAGCTGAGAAAAATCGTCTGGGCCCATAACCTGTTTTAGACCATAAATTCCCTCGCCTCATAATGAGTCCTAAAACACATTCTGTACTATGAGCCGTCTGTGGTTCAATGATTGATGATGACTCTGTGGTCCACTGATGGTAATGTCCAGTCACTTTTCACACATTTCTACAACAATGTATTTAATGCAGGCATGAAAAATACTATTTTCGTGTCAGAAAGTAATTACGAAGCGTTGAGATTAAAATTTATTGAAACTCATAGTAGTAAAGTGATATGAACACAGCACGATGGTAATATCCGTTGTAAAATCTAATGTCGTATTGTTTCAAAGGATTGCTAATATTTTACTTGGCGCATAGTTGGACACAACGCGCCTCGCATGATATCAATAACTTACAACTTGTGGGTGGGATTCGTACCTTCCTCGGGGTTTAGTTTATTTGCGCACAAAAAACGTAATATCTTTGTAATAAAAATATCGTCATGAGGTTATTATTTTTTCATAAAGGATTTCAAGTGAGCGTGATTGCAAAATGTAAAAGCATTATTTGCTCATGTAAGAAAAAATATTTTCTTATATAGCCAATATAAGAAATGTTTTGTTTTGTTTTGTTGTGCGATATTTACGCTAATTGTGATCCAATTTGTATGATCGTGTTTTAATTTGATAGGATGATTTTAGTCACATGTTTATTTATGTTTATGTTTACACAAGTTAATTCGCTTAGTTTATCCTACATATCAAATATAAGTAGACCATCTGGTCTACTTGATATGATCTGGTATATTTGAGATTTGTCTACTTATTACAGATGGAAACATGTCCATAATGCTCATCAACATTACTACTCTGATAATGCTTATTCATTGGCCATTCACTCTCAATTATCGAGAGTAGGCCGGTGTCCCTGCACTGGGAACATTAGAGGCTGGTACGGATTGGTCTGTATAAGTTACACACACCCCACATCTTTGAACTATGAAATCATAGGCGCATCAGACGTAACACTCCGTCTCGGGTGACGGGCGCAACAGGATGCAACTTAAATTATAGGACCTAGGTCGTGTTGCTGTTGTGTCGTGTGTAGTAGGTTACCCTTTTATTACTTTTAATATATTTTATTTTTTTATTGAATGTGTGTACATTAAAGAAAAAATTTAAAAAAAAACTAACATCACACACGCATTACGTATGTCGTTATTCAAAACAAATACTATGGGTATACGAAATGCACATTAATATCACAAGTCAAATGTGAGTTATGGCCAATTCATCAGCAACAGAATAAAAACACTAAAACACCGATTTTCCGCCATAACACCATATCCTATTTCAAGCAATATTCCAAATAGTGGGCGGTCCTCGGTGACCGTAAACAAACTAACTGAATAATTCAACAAATCACGCTCGTTACGGGGTCAAAGAATTCATTTCCAATAAAAAAATAATTTAACAGCGATTTTTCACAGCTTTCGGATAGATGGGCGACTAATTTGTCCAAATGCTGCGTGCAGGCGAAGAATACGTGACTGAGAAATGAAAACTCTCTTGTATCTGTTAGATGTTGCTTCCCAGATGTACTATTATACTACGAGTAACAGTACATCATTAATTTGATACCAAAATCATTGTTTATTATAGAAATTTAAACTTCTAATCTCTGGAATACAATAATATTACTGACAAAATTCACTATGTACCTACGTATAAATTAACTTGCACTTTAAAAACTATACTCTAGCAATTTAAAAGCCTAATACTTTTTTTTTTACTGCTAAAACCATATTCAATCAATGCTGGTCTAACTACATCATTTTTCATAGTTATAATAAGCATCAAATTTAAAAAAAACAATTTAAAGTACACTCTATGTCAGTGCAGCGATTCAAAACTAATACAATTAGTTTAGTAATATTTTCGTACATTAAAATGTGAGTTTCGCTTCTACAGCTAATAGTCTTTACGATGCGTACGCGCATCCTATTGTGTTAGATCAAATATGGCGGCGCTAATGGCGTCTGTAGACGCTGACATATTGCTTTTTCCAATGTTATATCTATTATTTATTACACATTTCTTCTGTTTGCACTCAGAAGAAAAAAGACGGTTGAATCTACGCGGACTTATGATCAGAAATTATGTTTGGTTGGTCGTTATTGTCGACATCTGAATAAAGAAATAAAATAATTTTCAATTAAAAAAAATGTCTCATTATCATATTCATTGCTTTTATTTGCTCACTTAGCATTTTTTTTGGTCGTGACCTGTTTAGAATGAATATTATCGTAATTTCGTATCGAAGACTAATTTTTCTTGTCTTATGTGTGTTTCTCTTCCAGCGCTGCTTATAAGATGTTATATATAATGCAGAGAATAGAAGTAACACAATACTCTAAAGGTTTACGAGTACAACCGTTCATAAATTATTCTTACAATCTATAAATATGATGCCCGTAGGTAAGTAAATCAAAACCCTCAAATTCCCTACACGTAGATATCTCCCTCGTAGTGCGAAAGGAGCAAACCCAAAGTAGCACTAGAATTTGTGCCCAGCTCGTCCGGATAAGTACTGCCACCACATCGGGTAATCAATCCAAGCAGTAACGCACTCGTGTTGCTGTGTTCCGGAGCTGGTGAAATTACATGGGGCGTTACACCCTCCTCTTAAACAACAGGCGTAACGCAATGCGACTTGGGTCTTTATACTTCGGTAGGCGAGGATCTGAGTCGTATTGTTGTAATCTATGGGCGGCGGTTACCACTTAACAACAAGTGAGCTGCCAGATTGTACCGTCACATCGCAAAAAATATGATGAAGATGCTATCGACGACGTCACTTGCGTAATCTAAATTAATAATTTATCATCAAGATTTATCTAATTTATTAATATCTTAAGTATCAATTTATATTATAATAGTTCTCTACTTATATCTGTTCAGGAATCAGCTACCATATATCACATAATGCAGTACCTAAGTCTACAATGAACATAACTCAAAAGTACCGACAAAAGCAAACGTGAAGATACAAATTGTCCCACATAAAGCAAGGCATCTACCGAACAGTAGACTCACGACACTACCATTCACTCTCTGAATGCCATAATTAAAAGGGCTGAGCCAAACACGATCAATCTCAACTCCATCTCCCCACATAAAGTCAAAATAATAGATGGCCTCTATAATGTCGCTTTTTTCTGACTACAAGACGAAATTGACAGGTCATCAACGAAGGCGCAGGCGCAGTGACGAAGCTCTTTCTCCACCACCATAACAAAAGGATGCAAAGTCATGAACCGCCACACAAACGTGTACCTTAATCAGTAGCAGTAAAAGTTGATAACGCCGTGCATTCAACACGGCTATGATACTTTTGTTATCAAGAAGCGCCTCCCGTTCGGTTCTTTTTTCAAAAGATAATCTTCAGCGGCCGAGGCGTGAAGGCCGAGCGCCACACAACATGGCGTCGACAGGTTTCTTCCCGCTTTTTTACTTCTTTGTTTCTTCCCATTATTGTCTATGGTATCTTCTATACGTTCGATTTTTAAACTTGGTTTTGTTTTAATTTTGCATTAATAACGCGGCGTCTGTGTTGTTTATTTACATACAAATAAAAACAGTTGTCTATCCTATGTGGGAAAGGCATGATGAAGAGGTTTTCGTAGGTTATCGTTAATCTGTTCTTGGAACGTTGTTTTGGAAATAAAATGGACTCCATCAAGGCATAGCAGGATTTAGTATTCACGGTCATAACTTCAAAATTTCGCAGAAGCGAATGATTTAGTGGCCGTAAAATTTTGAAAACAATAAAATGGCGTATGTCGACCAGTAGCCTGAGAACGTCAGATTTCAAGAGTACCTTTTGATATTATTTTCCGGCAGGTTTTACTACATACTCAAATAGTGTGTTTTAAGAGCGCATCTAAAATTGGTGACCTCGATGTAGACTTTCTTTTCGGAAGTTACCTACACGCTCTGCTGACATTCGTCAGTTGGTCAGAACTATAAAAACACGATAGCCATAAAGAACCAGCGCTTGGATGGTCCATTTGAAATAGCCTTACTTCACCGTTGACTTGCATTACCTACTACTGAAAAACGACGCGTAGACTTTTGACCTTTTTGTCGCGGATTTGAGTTCATTTTGCATCGTTTTCTTATTACATAAGACTTTTTTAATCCTTTCAGACCAATTAAAAGTTGCAACTGCGATTACGCAATTTCATACCCTGTTTTAGGATTGTAAAGTTGGTTTTTGTGTGGTCTGGGGCGAGGAAGCGGTTTGAAATGAGGCGTCTCGGGTTCGATTCCCGATTCAGGCTATTAAAGTGTTAAGGTTAACTTGAATAATGCCACGGTCGAGTTGTGAGCATATGTTTTGTATGAATGGATTTGACTCAGCGTTGGATTGAGTGTCGGGTGCCATTCACGATTGTTTGGCTACTCAGAATTTGAGGTTAATGGGATTTTCTACTTGTGAGTTCAATGACTGGATCTATTTATATTGAACCTTTTTGGCAATGACGATATACAGTTGTTAAAAAAGTATCGAGATAGACTATCAATACAGACTTATTTTGAAATTTGCAAACGAAATCACAACTTGGTCTAAGTACTTATTTACCTTGGAGTTGCGTTATACTACTAAAAGTCATTTTTTATAATACTATTTAGGGAAAAGTGTTTTCATTTATATTGTTTAATTCACATTTTTATCCACTTTCTCGTTTCGAAGCCCTTTATCGTTAAGTCCCTAAGCTTACTAATGCAAACTGTTAATTTCATAAGCTTTGTAAGTACCTACAACTTAATATTATTTATGATACACCCTACCTATATCAAGCTCATTAAACATGTAAACAAGTTCTAAATATCCCAAAGAGGTACGAAACAAAGAATAAAGTCCCGACCATAGACATTTTTTTCATCGATAAATAACCTTTTTCATATCGTAGCAAAGGATAGCCTAATGCGTGTGACATAGGGGGTCCAATTAAAGTGGTCTCTCCTGGGGCTTTCGGCCAGTATCGGCATTAATGAAGTGTTTTTTTAACTGCGGTACCAGTGATGATAAAGTAATGTGAAGAAATTTCTAATAGTTTATTTCGTTTATGGATTGTGTGGGCGTAGTAAGAATGCAATTCATATTCATCGGTTGTAAGATTTTTCAGCATGTCATAAGAATACATTGAGATTCCCTAAATATTAGATAATATGAGTATCACAACATAAGATCTTGATCATTACAGGCTAGATTTTGGGTTTGTTCGGCAGGTGGCAACGAGCTGCAGCCGAAGCCTACAACAAAATAACAATAAATAAGTTAAACAAGAATCCAACTGCGTGCAAAATCACAAATTATTAGTAGCCCGTGTCACTCTCACAAATAAGACGAATCTAACGATACCTCGCTAAAATCCATCAAGCCTTTAAGGCTAAGGCTTAAGAAATATGCATACATACACTCTTAAAACTTAGCCTTTGTGACGCCAAAGTAAAAACGCACTTTCAAACGTCTCTCCCGTTTGGAAAGGGCTAAAATTTGTGACGTTGCATCTTGGTCTGGAACATCATCTTGGTTGGTTAAGAATATTAGCAATATAGCTTTACACCTGTTTGGTCAACAAACCTAGATTATTATAATTAAAATTGTTCTAAAAAAATACTTTAAATTAGATACATTTCAATCATTTGGTTTTTGTACTAGACGTAAACGAAGATTGAACATAAACTCAGAAGCGGGAAGTACCTACCTGCCTACAGAGGGTTGCGAGGCTGAGGGGTATTTGCCGAGGGTAGATAAGGAAATAATATTTCCTGCCCCCTCAGATGTCTGACGTCTTTTTACTTTGAGACAGACGACACCCTTCTAAAACATAGACATAGAGGTAGGTCTTGGAAATCCCATTTAAAGGTTATTGGAATCTATAATTGTGTTAGTTAAAACATTTATTGAATAAATTCATACCTAGGTACAAATGTTTTTGACGGCAATACCTTATTTTATTGGTTCGATACCCACCACTCACGCAGATAGTGACGAAAATAGACGAACATTTTCTGTGTGTGGGTTTCAAATTTCTAGGATATTTATTATTATTATTATTATTTACGTAGATTGATGTATTTTTTATTCTATCAATGGAGTTTCCGAGAAACTAGGCTATTCAGTGAATTCGTTGATTCAAACTTTGTGTTGATCAATTTCAATTTAGGAAAATATTAAGAACATCCACAGTTTCCGTCAATTTGGCATAATGGTACACTGAACAACCAGTGCATATTCTACAATTGAAAAAATAAGTACGGTTGAAAACATTTGAAAATTGACATCGATATTTTGTCAAGTTTTCAATCGATTTACCTAAATTTTAGCAAAAATTAGATACAAGGTTGATTCTAATTATTTTAAATCGATTTTACAAATTACAAGGAACTTAAGTAGGTACCGTATACAATTTGAGTCTCGACCCCAATAAGATAACGAAGGACATTTTCGAATTTCAAAGGTTAAGCTGCTATTTATAGAGCGAGCGACTGATAAACAGAAAGTAGCTAGGTATATACCAGAGACAATGGGTGACTATATTGTTTTTTATCTGTGGCACGGAACGTCACGAATCTTTATTAACCATGGAAATTAAATATATTACTGAAAATAAAGCAAGTATAGCTGAATTAATAGTACACTGGATAGGCGGTTGACGTCTTGCTTTAGTTCTTAATAGATTGACATCATTTTGTTCCTTTAATTGTTTTAGAACTGAGTTTAACTAAAAGTTAATAATAATCCTATATTGTGACGAAATTTACAATAATCACGAAATAGATGTAAATCCATCAAAAAAGTTAATCGCTTTCAAACGCTTTGTTGAATTTGTCAAAAATTTATTATTTATTATTATTTATTTTCCATTTTTTTTTTTTTAAATATGTCGCAAATGACGGAATTCAGAGCTAATAAGAAAAATGCAACCGAATTGATAACCTCTTTCCTCCTGTGGAAGTCGTTTGAGACTAAAGTTATTTATTTATGCAATACATTCTCGTAAGATAAGTCAAAAACTGCTTTATATACTTAAATCGCATAGAAACGTCAATTATTCAAATAAACATGTAACTACAAATCGCGCGGTGTGATTTCTAAGTTTGGCGCGTTTTCAAACGCTATCCTTAAATCATGAACAACATTTTAAACAATATATTTCTTTGACATTTTGGCACATTTCTCAGACGATTCTGATTACAAATTTCAAACAATAAGCTCACAATAAGGTTTATTGAACTGCCCCGGCCATGCGCCAACATTAAACCACCTGTCAATTTCACGCCATTTAACATCGCACAATACTTGCGCGTGCATTTGTAAGAGAATTATAAAAACACTAGTTCCTGCAGAGGTTTCGGTTGATAGGAGCGAACCTCCTGACTGAGCTTGACATAAAATTTGAATTTTCACAATTTTGATCAATCCGATTCGAGTTTTTTTTTTAATTATTCCTCAAATTTGGCTATGGTTTTTTATTAAAAACCCCATATAAATATTTATAACATTATCTTTTACTAAAACAATGGTCCTTTATCGCTTTAGTAGGTAAACAATCTAATTTATATCTTCATACACAATTCGTTTGATTCCCAACGATAACCCTTACTGGACGCAATGCCGACAGGAAACATTACTTTCCGAGGCTAGACAATTATCTCATAGAACCACCGCATTTTGACAACTAATAATTACTAAATAAGCCCCAAATCGGGCTAAATTACGCTAAACGCCGGAGTTAACCCTCGACCGTCACAATTACAGTAATAAATAATAATTTTCATAATAAGAATGGTAAAAAAATTACCAGTCATCGTTGAACCGGCGTCCGATCGGAGTTTTTCCAAATAGCAGTTCAAAATAAGTGGTTTAAGTTTTATGAAACTGCGCACGTCCCGTAATGGCGACCGGGAACAAAGCGATTACACCGATTACTGTCGATAAGTTGTATCGACACCGGCTATTTGGTTAGTCAACGATTATCGATAATTTGCCTTCGGGGTACGCTGACGATGTATCGACCGATTAGTTTTTTGCTGTCAGTTCTAAGTGACCGATCGGTGTGTACCTATACGTGGACGCCAATACTAGTATTTATAGGTATTACAGCTATTGCCATGTTCATAGTAACGCAGGTTGTTATAAATTATTCGGGATATCGGAGGACCTGACATTCTTTTTTTAAAAGTAGTTTTACACAGACAATAAACGTCTTTTTTTAACAAGATTAGCTTTGATTGTTCTACAGACTCTCGGTGACGCGTCGACACAGCCCAGCTTTGTTGCTGGCTACTTCGTGTCATTGCAACTTTATCGGCGGTATCAGCTGAGGAACTTTGTCATAGCACGTTTGATTTGAAAAATACTTTTTTTTATATCTGAAGGGTTATACTTTAAAATTGTTCCCATAAAATTTTCATCAAAATAAGTTCGATAGTTCGGTTTTTAAATCTTATTAATTGGAAAAAAGATGTCATCCAAATAAAATCAATAAAATAACTTTTAAATAAAAAATAATCGTCAAAATCGGTTCACAAATTCGAAAGTTCTGAGGTAAGAAACATAAAAAAATACAGTCGAATTGAAAACCTCCTCCTTTTTATAAATCGGTTAATAAAAATATACAAGTCGAATCGAGTACCTGTTTTTTTTGTGTCGGCTAAAAAGTCCGAGTAAATTCAAGGCTGTCTGAGGCAAAACACAATGATACCCAGTCAAAGAAATCAACGCCTAGATTGGTAGCCGTCTCTTATGAGAGGTTGCCAGAAAATGTTCTCAACTTGTAGGGGTAGGTAGCCAGGGGGTCGATCCCGGCTATATTAGTCGACACGCTGTGGGCCTTCGGGCGGCTTGAAAACTCCGACAACAGAGTTGAGCACTAAGATGACAGAAGTGGCATACAGTGAATAAAGGGCTTGGCTTAGCTTAGCTTAGCTAAGAGCACGTTATTCTACTCTCAGTCTTGGCTATAAAACTATGTTGGTGCTATTATTGATTCTTATGGTCTATCAAAACGGTATAAATTCAAACTTATACTTTTTATATTCCCATTGAATACTTAAAACTGATTTTATGCGACTTGAATTTCTGGAGCATACGGCCCACTTGATTTCAAATGGTTACCGCCGCCCATAATGAACGGAAACGGCTAAGGTCTTCCCCGACTAAAGTATGAGAAGACCCAAGTTGCATCGCGTTGCACCCGGTTCTCTGACACGAGGTGTCTTTGTGTCTTTAATTTCTCATTAAATTGTCTGTAATTAATTTGTCTTTAAAATAATTTTTAATACCTAGGTACATATTAACACCTAGACGCAACAGCTATGTTCCTCAATCTAAAAATTGTCCGGGGGGAATTGAACCCACGACCAATATTGCAGGAGGCAGAACTCTTACCAACTGAGCAGTTAGTCCAACACATTCTTCATTATTATGTGACCTTCAGGTTAATTAAATTATTAAGTAATTAATAGTTTAACATTATTTATTGATTGCGATGCTCTGGCCAGAGTAAAACTACAAAACTTTATTGTATATTAATACCATACTGCTTTATACCTATTTTATATTTAATAGTGTTTTTAGATGATTTTGTTTTCGGTAAATTGGAAAAGCCGAAGCGGAAAGGTCTTCGAGCAAGATCATTCAAAACCCCAATTTTAGATATTGCAGTAATTATTTAAATTGCTACTTACTGATAATCGTAAAAAATACGCCATGGTTTGAATCTGAATTCTAATAAAGACACACGCTTTCAAAACTGTCTGTCTTAAATAATCAAAAAACTGTTCGAAACTTTTCTGAACACGTAATGAAGTAAATATTTTGATAAAATAATTATACATTTATTTTATAAAATTACGTACAATCGATTGATTGAAGTGCAAATAGCTCATAGAACTGTCGTCTTCGCATGCAGTTGATATACTTTTAACGGAAACAATCATAAAGGTTTGGCTGAATCTCATTTTACGTAACGGAAGAGCTGGCTTCTATTCACTACCTCTATAAATCCCTATATATCCTCTATATATATCTATAAATCTATAGAAATACCTCTAAAATATTTCCATTCCTAGCAATTACACAATGTCTTACTTGATTAATATTATATTTAATTGAAGATTCCCGAAAATATAATGTTTTTAAAACCCGAAACTAAGTTAGGTAAAGCGTATTATCCACTCTAACATAACGCATCGCCACATTTTAGTACCAATAATTCTTTTGCCAGAGTCCGTATAAAATAGAAACTCTTGTGAGCTTTCAAAAACGCTGCATTAAAACATCATAAAATCCGAACATAACATTTACAGCGGTTGGTTTACGAGCATGCTACCTATCGATCGGCTTAACGATAAATAAAAATTAATGGTAAAGTGCAGCGGTGGCTGTATAGGTGAGATATAATAACTAGCCAATTCGAGGAATCCTGCCCATTCATTCACAAGATCTAAGGTTCATCAAATAGTGATTTTCTCTACAGAAATCATTCGAGTTGTTGAGCGTATCATTAGGTGGTTGCTACTTTTGATAAATATTGTTTGAAATGTTCAGGACATCTGTATTTCATTTAGTTGAAGTCTAAATACTCACCAAACGAACAGAACATCTATTAATAAAAAAAAAGAAAAAAGTTGGTATTTATTCAGTCTCGTTTTATAATATTGCATATCAAATACTTCTTATATGTCATCTAAGTCAAAACAAGGAATCAAAAAGTAAGTAATATACTTAAAAAAGCTTAGAATAAAGACAACATATCATTCGATTAACGCTTGCTTATAAAACAGTTATAGCCATGTTTTCATTTATTGTTTATAGCAACCGGATATTTAATTCTAAACTGTGAGCAGTGCTAAGACTTTTTACTCTGCGGAGACGGATGTATCTTCGCATCAATATGATGAGTTTCCATTAATAATTGTTAATAGCTATTTTGCAATAATAGTTCTTCCATGAAAATAAGGCTTCTGTAGGTCATAACTCGATCGAATGCAGGATCACGAGTAATGGCCACCTCACCCTCTCTACCCACCGAGTAGGGGGAACAAAATGGGATTTTATCGGATCCTCCATTCCACCGTTCGTGACTACGTAGCTATAAAACAGCAAAACCAGAGCACAGCTCTTAAGGCGAGGAAACAAGAGTCAAATTACACTGACAATTCCTTGGGACAGTTTCTTGTACTCTTTGCAAGTTGACATTCATGCTTTTTGAGTTTTGTGAAATTCCTACTTGTTTCCTGGTAATTTTGCATTCATGAAGTTTCAATAGAAGTTTATCTGACACCAAACATTTTTTGTCAAAAATTTTTTTGTTCATTAGTTTAACTATACAACTACCTACACATATTTTGTGACCTTTGACATCTTATAAAAATAAGTATTTTGTTTAAAAAGTATTTATTTTGCCTGGGATATACTTAACGTAATCTAATAACAGCTTTTGTTATCATCTTATTATCATCTTATAATGTAAGTTCTTGTTTTCGGTATATTTCTTAATATTGGAAATGATTTTTGTATAGGAATAACTGTGTATTAATCCATCAGAATGAGAAAAATATTGTAACAAAAATTGCAATAATTCACCGAACCTTATTGCAATTTTTTGAATAGCATCATAAATGTTTTGCAACCCTTCACAATGCTCAAAAATAAACATTATTTTTACAAGAGGTACCAGGCTCGCATAACGCGGGGGCGATAGAGCGTGCCCATTTCAAACAACAACAGATCGCTTCGGCTATTTATCCGGTTTCGGCTTGGAGCAAACAGCCCGAAGCAGGGGGGTGCAACCCTAGGGGACAACGTAAGCAGTTATGGTATAATGTTAAGTTAATGCTGATTTGATTTTTTAAGATAAATTGGGAGGCATTTTAATGGGAATATAAATTATATTTATTTTTATATAAGTACACCTACTTCCTTATCAATATATATCAATAATCAAGACTATATTATATATATACTCTTGATTATTATATTCTTATAATATATTAGGATAGGTATATTCTTACATAGATCAACTGATTGTGGATTATACTGTCACGGAGATGCCGGCGTGATTATTTCATCATATCATTATTACCTCAGAAATGACCAGTAAAATAAATGAAGAAAACATTTCTACCGATAGAAATTTTACAGTGTAGAATATAGAAGCATTCTGTAACGACGCAATGCAGTGGCATAATCAAACTAAACGTAGTAAACATACATAATATAAAAACTCTTTTTAAAAATAGCTTCGATTTCATATTCTAAAATTCAAATTTAAAAAAAACTTCCATCCGCCAAAATATAGCATAAAAAAGAGAGTTCTGTCACAAAACAAGTTCGATTTACAAATCGCTGCAGCAGGCTGGCTGGTAAGAAGAAAAATAAACCATCTCATTCACCCATTCATATTCCTTCGAGCGTCAGCCCTGCGCGTGTTCTTGATTGATAAGCGTTATCGCTCGGCGCACGCTTGGGGCCCAGCCACCCCGTAGGAAATAGAATTGGGGATGTTATCAGTGACGTAACTGGAAATATGAGGGGAATTCTGCTGTTTGGCAAAATTATGGCCTGGTTTAGAAATATGGCAAAAATTTGCATTGCCTGCGAATTCCAAAAAATTTAATTTTTATGTGTAATATTTTTTTTATGTTTGCTTAGCTAAATCAATTCAATTGTTCACACATTCCTGATAAATAATTTCTACATTGACTATAATACATTTCATCTAAGTTCCATAAACAATTCAAGAAAATAATCTTTACGTTGAAGAAACAGCATCGCATCTTTACTCTTTTTTTAATTTATGGATATTTCACACAGCGCCATTTAGCACCTAACTGAGCATAACTTATTATTAATACTATTGATTTGCTAAGGCAAAATAATACTATTAGAAAAGAATAGTTAACAACAAACTGTTCTTTGCATTACCCCCTGATTACTATTAATTCCAATAAAAGGTATAAGGTACGTACCTTATTACCTTACCTTATAACTTATTCTGGGTATCGTAATCGGATTAACCGATTATTAAAAAATAAGCAAAGTTTACTAAAAACGCTGTATAATAAAGAATACATTTTTATTTAATAACAAAAAATATTCTACGTATACCGTAAAAAAATGGCTAGTAATGTTACAATAGATATTTCTTTTCCAATTTCGCATTAACCGTATCAATGACCGCGTAAGCGCCTTAACCGTACCGTCGAGGGGTCCAATCCAAGCGACCTAATCTATGGGCTCGCTGGCCCTGGGCTCAGCTAGTGGAAACAATTCTTGCCATATCTGTATCGTTTCACTGCTTGAGTGGTTAGCATTGGGGATTTGCAGATGTAATCTGGTTTTAGAGATATTTTTCACGATTTTGACAGCTTATTTTTTTTAGGGCAACACTTTTTACCTTTGTCTTTGTCAGTTTCTTTTTTGGGATTATGTTAGTTTTTGGCGTACGTTAAGAAAAAACTTAAAATATTATATATTCATATCATTAATTTGCCGTAGGAAAACTTACTTTTGATTTCGTCCTATACGTACACAATATGATATACAATTAGTGGTACGGAAATCTCAAACTCAAACTAATTTCCCATAGATCTCAAGTATCGTTTTAACACAAATTTTACACACACGAGTAACATATCGGTGTGGGAGTTTATTGTTCATATACTACTTAGCTGAATTTTGTCAAGAAATTGCAATTTAAGTAAACTCTTTGGACTTATCACTGATTCCAATAATGGTGATCTCGATTGGAATGTGGCACTGTTGTACGCCTTTGTAAGATCATAAACCAAAACTCCCAAATGCAATCGAAAGTGACAATAAAGGCATAAAACTGAATCACTTTCGTTAAGCCGTTTGACGAATGACCCCATTCAAATTTTAAGTATCTTTTACGTTTTACAATCGCCTCTTGATATGATTTATTGGAGTTTTCGTAAAAGCTCCGCAGGTCATGATTTAAGTAAGCTTTCAAAATTATAAGAATATGAGAATAAATTTGTCCCAGATATGCCAATATGTATGGGTACACCCAATCCAATGATAATGAGAAAAGGACTTAATATTTAACCATCAATATAGGAGTTTTACATGTTTGTTACGCGATATTTTCGCCAATTTGGATAATTATCTATTAAACTAGCAGCCCGTCCCGGCTTCGCACGGGGTAGTGACATAACTATAATATTATACAATAGTTGGACATATGCTACCGCGGAGTTTTTTGTAGACATTATGATGTTCTTCAATATTATTGTATTGTACATTATTTTGTTCTATCGCTAATAGTTTCGGCAGCGCATTCGACGAAAGACATTTTAAGACTTCTTGTTCTTCTATATGGCTTTTTGTGTCTTTAGCCATTTTAATTAATTGAATCTTTAAAGTAGATATTTCCGATTTTAGAGATATCCACAATCTAATCAAACCAGTGTATATTTACCCTATTATTCCACTCTAACAATGTCTAAACACAATTACCCTGTATAAACACGGTCGGTGCCGCGGGCTCGCACATGTTGTGGGCACACGCAAACCAAAGGGAATATAACGAATGAACGCCGCTGGGACCACCTAAAACGTATCTAGAATACGTATTACGTATACGTATATATTACGTATCTAAATCTATAGCTAGAGCTGATATCTTATTTTATACTATTTTTTTTTTTTTTTTATTCGTTATAGGCCATCGTTTGACCGCTATCTCACCTGATGGTAAGTGATGATGCGGTAACTAACTGCGCCCCGTAGTGTTACCCGCGGTTGGACTTCCTACGGGAATCGTTCATTGTACCGGGATAAAAAGTAGCTTATGTACTATTCTAGACAATAATCTATCTCTGTTCTAAATTTCATCCAGGTCCGTTCAGCCGTTCTGGCGTGATTGAGTAACAAACATTCATACATCCAATCATTCGCGTATATAATATTAGTAGGAAGTAGGACTAGCTGTGCCGCGGTTTCACCCGGCCGCGTATATCTTATAGAAAGCAGACTTATAGTATTTATAATATTGTATATAATACCTGCTCTGGAAGTCGGTTTAAAATAATTCAAAGTATAACCTAGCTACGAGTATTAAGACAGTATTAGTAACTAATAAAACTTTATAGCAAAACAAATTGATTGAGTCAGGTAGGTTAATCGCAAAAAATTAGGTTTTCGGCCAACAATATTATACCTGCATTCAATTTAGTAGAGTTCAACAGTAGTCAGGCTGTTTATTCAAAGTTATTAGGCACATCTTCTAAAACCTCTAAATTTTTTTCCGGTAGAGCACAGAATTCAGAATAAAATTTATAGTATCTACCCCAATAATTTTTGTAAATGGGAAGGTACGGCAAGGTCTAAACAACGTTAGCAAAAGATCAGATACCACAAGTTAACGCAGCTAAATTCCCAATATCGTGTTTCAAGTGCAACACTGATAAATAACAGAAAAGGAATAACGCATTTGACCTGGACTTGACGTGCTTCACAAGCTCCACACCGATTGTGGCTGAATGCAAATTATACGCATGCACGTATTGCACAATACGCGGCCTACGCCCAAAGATGTCATGAAAGTGACGGGACGAGGTTACGGCCCACCTGATTTTAGGGGTTATCGCCGCTCATAAACCACAGCGATACAACTCAGGTCTTCCTCTACCAAAGTATGAGAGGCCCGAGTCGCATCACGTTGCACCTTTCACTTTGAAACGGGGATGTAACGTCCCATGCGCCTGTAATTTCACCGGAAACCACACGCCCGCGGAACACAGTAATGCGAGCACTACTGCTTGGCGCCAGATTCTAGATGTGGTGGCAGTACCTCTCCGGATGAACCAAGTTCTGCTGCTACTTTTAGTTGCTCCTTTCGCACTACCCAGAGAACATGAGAGAGGGATTCTAAGGGTAAGGTCCCTTTATAATAGAATAGCTTTAACCAATCTTCCTCTTTTTAATACACTATTGATATACCTACATAGATATCACTCACTTAAAATTGGATGAAGCTTCAGTAGCAAACGGAATAATTTAAATTTCGAACTCAGAACAAATTAATCAACTTTGTTAAACCAGAAATACCGGATGCTTGATTGATAGACGTGACCTCGTTTCACCCGAAACTAGAAGCAAACCTCTTCAAATGAAGGGTTTTAAAATCAAAATATTGAAACAAAAAGGGTGTTTAGCTTGTGCACGGTTTCGTCAGTTTTTCTGTTGCCCATCAAAGGTTGAAACAGAATAAAAAGGTGTCTATGCCACTACTGCGTCTGTGCCAAACAAGAAGTCCGACAGTGGTTACAGAAACTGTCGAAAGTGAAGGCAAAATTATTGTATTTCGAAGAACTAGCGCAACGTTGAGGTGACTTCTTCTATGGTACAGATTTTACTACTCACTATTTATTTCGTGAGTCGTAACTAATGTGTAATGCGGTGAGCTTTTTGTCCGTCGCCTTTGGTTTTTTGACGATTTTTTCTTGGACACGGTTCGTATTGATCGAAAAATCCGATCTAAAATGGGTGCTTCGGAGTTTTATTGTTGTCGATAAAAACTTTTTAAAACGAGAATGCAATCTCACATGTCACGTTTGAAAATCGAACGTTTAGAAATGTGTTGATTGGAACCTGTAATGGACACTAAAACAGCTCATTTATTTTTTACACTGGCAGTTCACATCAAACTGACATGGTATGTCGGTATGTCGATATTTGATTAGATTCAATAGTTTATTTTTGTTCGTTATAATAGCGTTCATTGTTATCTTTCAATATTGTTCTAGATTTGCGACATTGGGCTTTCAACGTGAAACTACCTCCTTTCACATCGATGTGCCTTGTTGTGACTATGTTTGTTTATAACTTTTTAATAGGATTATTATATGAACCTCGTTAATCTAAATATATATAGAATTCTTATTTCGTCTACCTAGTATAGTAGCTATGTAGTTACATTGTCTAGATATATTTGCACCACAACGCACGAAGAGTAAAAATTATTAAAAAATTAATAAATAAATGAAACGAAAAAGCTAATTGAATGGTCTGTAATGATTACGTTAATGTTCAGATTCTAGCCCCAAACGCAATACGTGAAAAAGAAGGCTTTACACAAGTCAAAATATGCCGTTTTTGACTTAAATATAAAGCATCAACATACGGTTACTCACACATCAAGTTACGGTTATGCTTCCATTTAATTACGGTCAATCATAAATTCAAGTATTTCTTAAACTTTCGCGATCAATACATCAGTATTTAACGTAATAAGCGACAATACCCTGTCAATACTGAAAATAAAAGCGTTTTATCAACTTACGGTTATGCGTCGGCGCCTTTCCCGCGAGATAATCCTCCTTGCATATAAACTTGTTGTCATCCAAAACATACAACTCTTCGCCAGTCGACAGCTGCTTGCGGCAGACGAGGCAGGTGAAGCAGTTGAGATGGAACACCTTCTCCCTAGCCTTGCGGACCAAGTCGGAAGGCGATATGCCGTGGCCGCATCCGCTGCATTTTGTGCCGTACCGCCTGTGGAGTAATGTTGGCATTAATTATGGTATTTAAAACAAAATGGCGACTCTGTGGATTTTGAGTCAATTTGACTAAATGACGTTCATCTTGTTCTGTTTTAAGCCGAATAAAAGAGATGGCAAAAATTATAAGGCTGTCCGCACCTACACCCTTCCACCGGTACACAGTAATGCGATTGCACCAATACTTGGCGGTCGATTAGCAGTGGAGATAGTTCTTCTCCGGGCGAACTTTGCACAAATTCTACTGCTTTTTTGTTGCTGTTTTAGCACCACCCAGGGGGTACAAGTAGGGACTCTGAGGCTACCAACTGGACCCCCCAAAATGGCTACAAGCAAGTAATCTCAAATCTTAGTTTGGCTAGTCCCAAGTGCTACTTTTTTAGGCCCAAAAGCAACGTCATGTCTCGTTGAAAAAGTTTAATAAAGATATTTTAAGAAGATATAAAGACTTTAAGATATTAAAAAGTGTCTAAGAAATGTTTTTAAGGAAATAATTTCTGCGGAATGCAAACTCATATAAGTTATACTACAACTCAATTTTAATTTGATTAGGTACCATTAGCTTTTTTAGTTTAAAGTGATTTAATACTTACAGCCAGACAAATTCGATAGGTGGCATTAATATCAGATTAGCACAAATTATAGGCTAGATTAAAAAATTTGCAAATTCAAAGCTATAAGAAGTTTAAATTTTCATAATCCACTGAACTGATCATCACCATTGCGTTTTATTAATCACAGTCAAAATGTCATGTTTTGCGAAAATTATTGATGTTTATAAAATAGCAGAGTTATGACAGGAAGCTATAGAACGCTTTTAAAAGTAACGGTGCTCAGGTTCATACGCGCTGACCTATATCCAACTTCCTAGTGTGACGCTACTGCGCTTGTCTAGTGTAATTTGTGATTTCAACTATTTTTTAATATTATTATGATAGTAAATAATAATTGTAATAAAATAATGTATTTGTCATAACTAACAACTCACAAATGATCCTACAGTAAAATAAATGAGTAAAAGAGTAGGATTTTATGCCCTAGAACTAGTACCAACGCAGCTAATAAAATCGTAGCTAAATTCCCAGCCAAACTAATTTATTTGAGCCATTCACTCGAAAAGAAGATTAGAATTGATATTGATATTTTCAATTTAACTGCTAATTAAATTGCTAGCTTAGGTGAATCATTTGCCAACTTCTTAACTTAATTAATTTTTAAGATTTTGTTTAATATATCTTAACTTACATATATTGATTTATTTGTATTGATTGGTCTAGTTACCTATTTATTTTGTTGATTACATTTGACATTTGACATTTGTATGTAATTTTTTTCTATATCAGGTCAATTATTACATTTTCCGTAGGGATCTTAATTTATTTGAAAATAAAATACATTTTACGCACTTTCTGTATAAGTGAATTATTCAAATATCAGTAAGTAGTTTATGAGTTTATCCAATACAAAAATTTTAAGTTATAGTAAAAAAAAGTATATTATTATAATTTAGATTGAACTAAACTCAAAAAATTACTCACACATTACGTAGGTACAAACAAAACCAGGGCACATCAAGCAAAGCGATTGAAAATACATATATGTTCAAATCTAACTAACTCACTCCATTCTACATCCACACATTTCGGTGATTACAAGCGACCATAATATGCTAATGAGTTTTGATTAATGGCCACAGAATGGCAACGGACTAACTCATCGCAATGATTTATATTACTGGTTCCGTATATCTTGTGTCTCGACTGACGTGTAACTATTTTTAACATTTTCGCTTGCCTACGGGTCCATAGCTGAGTCGGTAGTACCTCTTCGATGCGAGGGGTCACGTATCGATTCCCGACCGGGCACACTTTCAGCATATTTGTTCTCAGGTCTTTGGTGTTTGTCGTGTACTTCTGTGTTTAATAATAATATTTTTTGTGTTTCGAATGGTTTTAAACTATGCAGGTACACAATATTATAGATAGAAAAAATACTAGTAATCAAAAAACAGAAGTAGAAACTCAAAACAATGAAATACATGTACACAGGCCGCTCCGCTATACTACGCATCGCTAGTCTGGCGCAAGCGCAATACGTCACGAGCATGTCACGAGCATGTCAAATTCATCGGTGACGCAAACCCATAAGTTTTTCCGTAGCAAAAAGCGCTCAATTCTGCTAAAAAAGTTTGCACTTCAAATATAAAGTTTTTAAATGTGCCTAATACTGCTCTTATAATCAGGTCACTAAGACCTGTTTCCAGTGCTTGGATTTCTTGACCAAGTTTAAACTTGTTTGGAATTTGTCCATGCCACCTGCGACACAGGGAATGCTAGCGCAGGCGTGTGAATATGAATGCGTAAATAAAAGCTCTTCTGTGAAGCAACTCTCCATTAGGTCAATATTTGGATCCTTATGTTACTCAGACTGAGCGCTGCCGTGCGTTGGAGGGCACAGTTCGAGGCACTTGGTATGCACAATCGACGGCTCCGTTGAAGCCTGCCTTCGAGGGGTTCCCAAGTTTGCTTACCGGCCGGACACACTTTGTGCGGTGAGCATGAAGTTTGTTCTCGGGTCTTGGTTATTTGTCTTGTGTTTCTCTGTGTCACAGGGAATCCTGGTGCAGAGTTATGAGTGGAAGCGTGTAGGTTTACTTGTTAAATATTCAGGTCACCATGAATAAAGTATATCATAAATTATACTAGTTATAACTTAAGCAAGATTACCAATGGATTATAATTTTATATCAAAACTTGTTTACTCGCAAACCCAGTATTGTAGGTCAGTGCGACGGGCGTACCTGTTTTGAAGTTATAAAGATACATTTAATACTAAATAATGCTCGCGAAAAGATAGGAATCCCTCCATTAGGGGTTTCTTGATAGTTCTTCCATGGGTCGAATAGGATTTAAAAAATCGCCAAACTTGGTAATGAAAAGGTGCTTACATATTTATTTTAAAAAGGGACGTTACCAATTATTTTTTGTTAGGATTCAATGAAACTATAATAAATTTTACTTTGGGTTCCTGTACGTACGAGCCAGCCAACCTTTAACTATATCAAGGCTAGTGATATACATCATCTCAGACATCTCAGAGTGACACGCGCAACAAGATGATTCAAGGGTATTCTCAAAAAAAAAACGTTTACACTCTCATACCTTTGCACAAGGATTCCCTGTGTTGCAAATGATATGGTCAAACACAGAAACACAAGGCAAAAACCCAAAACCCAAAACAAACTACATGCTCACCACACAAAATGTGCCCCCGCCGGGAATCGAACCCGGGACCCCTCACTAGAAGACAGGGCTACTATCAACTAAGCCACGGAGCCGTCATACTTCGGTAGGAGGAGGACCTGAGTCGTACTGTTATTATGGGCTGCGGTACCCGCTTAACATCAGATATACTGTCAGCTAAGCTGTCATACCGTCTCCTGAGGCACATACATACATACATAAAATCACGCCTCTTTCCTAGAAGGGTAGGCAGAGATAACGGCTTTCCACTTGCCACGATCCTAACATGGATCCTAACGTTCTCCATGCATAAACATTGATAAAATAAAGAAACTGAAGAATATCAACAAAAGTTATGACAACAATTTCGAATAGGCTTCGGGGATGTTTTTAGCTTCCCCAAATCTACCACAGAACATTCTTCTATATACACAGTAACAGTTTTTACGTAAATAAACTGCAGCAAGATAGCGCGTTTTTTATTATTTTATCGTCACATTGAATTATTACAAGCATTTGCATAAACGATGGAGCCCGCATGAATAAAACATTGGATTCTCGAGCTGGCGACGTGCCATCATATCTTAGCCGACTTATGAAAAAAAAGTTGAAACGTGACGGCATTATGGGTGTCATATCGTCGGCCGTCTCGTCACACGAGTAAGTTTTACTGCTCGCCAATAGATGTTTCCCGCCGTACCAGCCTCTAATGTTCCCACTGCAGGGACACCGGCCTACTCTCAATAATTGAGAGTGATCTACCACGGGAGCCCAATCCGGATGGGTAGATGTCACATGTCCTCGAATTTTTGGTTCTTAGAGATGCCGGTTTCCTCACGATGTTTTCCGTCACCGTTTTGAGAACGTGCTATTGCGCACATACATTTTTACAAATAAAAAAACTCATTGGTGCACGTGTGTGTTTGAACCAACGACCTTCAGATTGAAATTCGGCGTCTATGTCCCTGGGCCACCACGCTCTCCAGATGTTTCCCATTCTGCTTCATTCTAATGCCACCCACTGCTGAGTGAAGGTCTCTTCCATTGCACCATTTCTTACGGTCTTGAGCTTTTTGCTTCCAGTTTCTCCCCACTATTTTGACCAGATCATCGTTCCACCGTGTTCGTTGCCTCAGTTCAGTTCATGTCTCCACTCCAGTACTTTAAAGCCTCATCTACCGTCAACTCAACTTAGTTATTCTTCTCATCAAAGAGTACGAATTGGACGCGTACCATACACCGAGGGCCCACTAGTTATATTTCTTATTATGTATTAGTATAGCCGCTATCATAATACATAGTCAGTGAAAATTTCAGCCGGCTTCGGATTTTAGTTCGTGCAAAAAAGCCTTTTAATCTTTTTGTAAGTTAAAAATCTCGTTGATGCATGTGTTCGTTTGAACCAGTGACTTTCAGATTAAAAGTCCTGTTTACCTGGGCCACCACGCTCTCACCTTTGGTTATGGTAACTAAATAACTCTTAATTCGATGCTAAATGGAAACCACATTTAATCTGAGGGACACCATGATACAAATTTTAGTTTTTGTTTTGACTTTATATCACATAAACAACAGATATTATAGATATCTCATAAGTCTAGAAATCTGAACACTAGAGTTGTCTCTATATTCGTAGAATTAATAGTTCTGGGTAGAGTATTATCACTGATGAAATATAAGATCAGAAGCCTAGAACTTGCACGCAAAGTGACACAACGAATTCTTTGGTGACTTGTTCGACCGAGAGGCACTACTGTAGTCTAATGGTCTAGTCTAGTCCATTCTTTGAATCTATAGCTAAAATATATAATTTTACCTACTCTATGGAAATATTTTCGAACTGGCAACACATTTCGTGCGCTTCACATTGAGTGGAGTTTTATTTGACATTATCCTTCTTTTTACATATTAATTCTGTGTTGACAGGAATATATGCAAATTTTATATGGTTGGTGAAAGCTTTTCTATTCATAAATAAATACGTTATAATTCACGCATCCAAGCATACGGTTATGTATAAATAATGATCTAACCATTATAATAAAACTGTTAACGATGTCGTGTTGAAAGTCTTATAAAATTGATATACGGCAGGTAATGCTCTATATTCCTCTTATTACTGCAATAACTGGAAGCTAGAGGTCTGGTTCAGATATGACGGTGCGGCTCAAAAGGTATTTTTCAGTGTTATTACATATCGATTTGCTGGAATTGAAATCACTACATAGTATAAAACAAAGTCGCTTTCTCTGTCCCGATATCCCTATGTATGCTTAAATCTTTAAAACTACGCAACGGATTTTGATGCGGTTTTTTTAATAGATAGAGTAATTCAAGAGGAAGGTTTATATGTATAATACACTAGCAAGTCACCCCGGCTTCGCGCGGGTAGTTTCTGATACGACACTGATGCTTTACTAACCGTGCGAAGCCGGGGCGTGTCGCTAGTGATAGAATATTTCGAAAATTAATCAACCTCTTGAATGCTCGCGCGAAAAACTCAAACTTTTGTTGGATAATTGTAAATAATAATTCAAATACCTATCATATTATAAAGATATTCATAGAACAAATGCTTCTACGGGTCAATTGTAACTGGCATATTATGTAAACATTCTATAGTAGTAATTCTAATAACCGTGACATATATATTTTGTAACCAACAAAATTCTATAGGTACGCGAATATTTTTGTGGTAGATTTTTTAAACATTATGCTGCACACATTATTTTGTTATTGAAATCGCAAAACAAAAAACATTTATTATTAACTGGTCAATTTATAAAAAAAGAAAACTTTCGGCATGGGACAAGTCAACATAGTGAAAATAAAAGTATCATCGAATCATGTTACCACAAAATACCCACCTAAACATAATAATCGTGGGGTGTCAAACAAAGGAAATGACATCACTTAAGTTTAGGAAGTCCAAATGTCACTGTATGAAGTCATCAAATATAAATAGATTTAAATTGACACGAAAACGATTATTCCATGGGTTCTGTATAAAAACTAATAAAGAACCATTAAAATCTGTTTAGACGCATAAATGTTATGACCTATTTTCGATTGCATCAAGTCGAGTCGAGTCCTCCTGTAACACGTTATATGCTCATGAATATGTTTACTTATGTGTGAAAAATTTTACGTGTCCAAACGATACTTGAGATCTAAAGGAATAAATGAGTTTGAGTTTGAGTTTGAGGTTAGGTGAGACACGAAATATCTTATTTAATTTAATGACATATGTACCACGTTTCATGCAAACATTTGTATTTGTGTAGAGGGATTTAAAATTGTCGGTTTGAAACAGCAGAATCAAAATACTATTTTCCATTAAATTCATAAAGTAATTTTTGGTACAAAAAAGCGTGGTTAAGTTCTTCCTTTCTGCTAAGTTTGACTGTGCATTATTGTTCAGCTTTGCATCACTGCGAAACTAAACATAAATATAAATGAACATTCCACATAGCGTCATCTAACCCCAAACTAAACATAGATTATAATATAGGAACTAGATAACTGATAGAATACATAGTGACCAACTGAAAGAACTGATAGAATATAACATAATTGAATAACTTTACAATGTTTACCAAAATCTGCAGCGTAACGGAACGCCAACTCAAAGCATATAATTGGCGGAAGTTGTAATTGATCCTTTTTCCGCTTGCCTTTACCTGCAAGTTTTTTTTACTGTTGACTTTAGCGCCATATGATTTCGCAATTACTGATGTGTGTGGTCCGTCACTTGGGATCCTATTGTGTTTACGTCATACCGACAGGACTAGGTTTGGAAGGAAGGGAAAGATTTGATTTCTTTAAAAGGACCTCGGAAAAGTTCGGAAAAGCAAAAGGAAATAGCTATTCCCGTTTTGCTGGGATTATTGTTACTTCGGAGCATTTACTGCGCAAACTCAGATAACCAGATAACCAGAATTTCGAGAATGGGCCACACGAGACGTGACAGCCAATTTAATTTGAATTAAAGTTCAGGATCGGCATTGGTATTAATTTTTTTAAAAGGTTTCCTAGTCCTATAGTTTTGTGATATGTAACCAAATAACTCTGGACTGCAATTTCGGTTATGCTTTGGAAGCTGTTCTTCAATAATAATATCTCAAGTGTAGCACAATAAACATTAAGAAACCATTCGTGCAGAATAGTGGTTCCTGCAGGCCCCTAACGCTCTTGCAGTGCAGCATTAACATAACATTAGCAGCCAGTAGCACGTGACAGTCGGCATCACATGTAGAAGGAACTTGTCCAGGATATAAATTCTATATACTTGAAGAAATAGTGACGAATGGAGAGCTAGTTGTCCTTTTAACATTTAGGCAAACGCAGGCTGCGGGCTATGCCCATTCCATCAAGCGCAAGAAGAGCTTGTTCATGGTCCAATTTTTGTCTATGGTATAACAGCTTACCTGAAGAAATCGTTCCGGCAGAACAGCTTATTGTCCCTGCTATAGCATTTATCCGCCAGCGGTGCGCGGCAGTCGGCGCACCGGACGCAGGCAGCGTGCCAGGCCCGCTCCAGCACGTGCAGGAGGAACTTATCCAGGATTGGCTTCTCGCAGCCGGCGCACGCCATTGCGCCGCCTGCCTCGCCACGTCCTATGGGAACAAAACATGTTCTTCATCACCTGGTTATACTACTTCCGAAAATATCACTAGAACTGATTCACCAGAGGAAACGCTAAAACAGTGCTGCCAACAATAACCCAGAATCCTTCTGCGGTACATGAAGGAGTTGATGGACAATGCACAATACACCCTTATGCGGGACGTCAGTACAGGCCTTGTCACCCCCCATCCAGAATTAGAATTACTATTACTAGAACTAAATTCATAACTGTGGTTAAAAATGTTTTTATTTGTTAAAGATGTTTTGAGAGGAACTTCGAGAAGTAAAAACCTCTTTAACCACATTTTACTATTAGGTTAACTTACACAGATAATAAAGGCTACTCATATATCTTATTCTTAATGCTATTGATGTAACAGTGTATCAAATTTTCGCTTCCTCAAAAACAATAATGTTGGAATAATAGTCTTATAAATATTTCTATAAACTTTTAACTAGTTGTTGTACCTATAGATTCATATAACCCAACAAGTTAATGCTATCACAATAAATATTATAAAGGAAAAAGCTTTTATTAAAGAGTATCCGTATGTTTTTTACTCCTTCACACTAAAACGCTCAAAGCAATTCATTATGTGTTAATCCAGGATAGCTTATATCCTGGATTAACTATTTTTAATCTCGGAAAACCGTGAGTATCACCCCAGGCTGCAGTTAATTTATCTAACTTAATTTCAACACAATTACTCATCATCTCACAAAGCCATTTGCTTCGCTATAACTTCTGTAGGAACCAGCAATATTCTAGAATCAAATCAATTTGCAATAGATGTTTCACGACTGCGCTTTCAGGCATACAATTCCAGTAGGTAATCGTTACTACCGACATGAAAACTCTGAATAGTTCGTATCGTAAAGTTGGTAGTGTGAACAGCGGCCCATAATGAGATTTGGTTTTACGATCGATAAAGGCTTGTTGAATAAACTTTTATTAGCATACATAGGCGTCTATGTGCCGACTGCCGGGTAAAAGTCTACCCAGTAGATAGACACTTCCAAACAGTTGTTTAGACGGAGTTATCTGTGTGTACATTTTTACATATCATAATAGCTCGTGGGCACTATGGGAAGCAGATTACTGATAGAATATGTACTTACATATAATACATATTAACCCAGACATAGAACAAACATTTATGTACATAACACACTTATAGCTCACAAAAATATATATTTTTCTCATAGAACTTTTAGTACCTATTAAATCAGCGTTAGATTCAACTTATATTTACTAGGTAGTACTGCTAAAATTAAATTATTGTAGCATTACCTAAATACAGGTTATTTTCTTTCATAATGATACAGTAAAAACATAGGTAGGGAATTTATTAAAATAATGTGAATTTTATTTATTAACCCGTACAGCTAGGCTGTCTAATTTCCACACTAGGCACTTAGTATAGTATATATATATATACTATATATACTACACAAGAATGAATTTATATGCGAGTAAACACTTCCAATCCAAATCCATCGAGCCGTTTGAGCGTGAAGGTGGAACAAACATACACACAGCTACACATACATACAAACTTTCGCCTTTATCATAAGTATCACACACACAATATTAAAATCTGCATGATAGGTACTTTGAAAAAAAAACTTCGGTACTTTAAACCCATATTACCTAGCCCTTATGGGTAAAATCTCATTTTTGACAATCGCGGGTAGTTAGACGTTTAGGAACAAAAATTATAGACAAAACAGTTCAATTTATCATCTTTAAACAGCTAAATCTTACACCGTTCTGGCTAAAACATCTAACCCTTTTCATAACGCATCCGTGTATTTTCATACTTGAGTTCTGAGTATGTGACATTTATTGGTATAATTTATGAAGGTCGCAACGCCGATTTTAAATATTCAAAATCAGAATGTCCGATTTGTCGCGCGCCATTTCTGTCGGTTCGTTCAGAAATAGTTCAGTGAAGAAGGCAATTCAATGCGGTTATGGGCACGCAGCGGTGCGTGTGATTTTCGGTTTAAATTTTACCGCTGTCACGCTGTTTAGCCTGTGGATTTTGACAATAATAATAAGATGACAATATTATCTGAGAATTTTTAAGCTTCGGAGAAATCGAAGTGAGGACTGGCTATTAAATCCTGTGGTTTCAACAGCTTTTTAAACGAAAATTTCGGTTGTTTTGAATAAAAAAAGTCGACGTTTCCAAATTCGATATGCGTCAGTCAAACATAAAAATTAAAGCTGTGGTACTTACTATTGAAGTTTATTACTGTATCTGAACTGTTATAGGTACGTATAATGTAGATTTTCGCCTTTCTCTTGACGGGTTAGGCAGACGGGTTGCCTCAATAGGCAACTTTTCACCTACTTAATTTTGTCTTCAGGAAGGAACATTTTTGAACTTCTAAAATAAGACATTAGGTAGGTAAATGTTCAATTTAATTGTAAATAAATACATTGTGTGCTAACGAATGACATTCATCCAAGTTCATTGTTACCTGTTAATTAACAACTCAGACAAAAGTTGTTGTTTTAGGTAACCTAAGTGCATAATTTACTTGAATTTGGGTTAAAAATTATTTCATGTCATTGAGACCAATTAAGTTTATTTCCACAATTTAAATGATTATTTAATAAATAAGTACGTCGCTTATTAGTTCTTAATTGCAAATTTGATCATAAAGGTGTAAAAAAATACAGAGCTAAGTTAGTTTGAGTTTTAAGTGTTTATAGTTCATTGCTTTTTTTTTTTCGGTGAAAATTAAAACAATGCATATCCATTACAATCTAAAAAAGAGAAATTAAATTAATATGTTATACATTGATATAAATCAAATAATAAAATTATTAATGATAATTTCAAACTAGAGTCAAATTTATATTTGAACCTGGATTCGTCGCCACAGATTTCCATCGTTCGTGGCTAATAATTATCTTTCGTAAGCTTTAATACCTTATCCATAAAGCTCTTTACGAATTATTGGGTCGCAAATAAATGGACAACACAAACACACAGACCAAATAGTTATATATTGTTTGTCTGCTGGTAAAATTATAACAAACCTCTTTCAGTCAAGAGTAAAATTAATAAAAAAAAATATTGTATTGGCTTGATTACTTAAATTATAAACCTACCTATAACAATTTCCTGTACAAGCAACAGATATCCTTAAGCTTACATTAGACTTAATTTACAGCTAAACCCTATAATCTACTAACAGATAAAGGAAGGAAGAAAGTTAATTCTAGGGGAAATATAATTATTTTTCTAGTTTAATATGATCTTTATGTTTCATATTTATTTGACATGTAAGGGCTATGCAAAAAATATTTCCTCTAAAAGTAAAAAGAAATAATATTCTTTTTGATTTATCAATATATGATAGGTATTGACCGGCCTCACGACTCAGTTGGTAGTAGCTCTGCCTTCTATTCTGTAGCTAGTGGGTTCGGTTCCCGCCCAGAATATTTTCAGACACCACTAGCTTTTTTTGTTAATGTTGATTTTGTCAACCAATTTCGGTTGTTTTATACACAGTTTAGCCTTCCTCTCACCCCACCCCCTATAAGTTTTTAGCGAGGAAAAGTAGCCTAGCCTATCTATTTCTATATCAAAATTCATCTTAATCGATTTAGGCATGAAAGCGTAACAAACAAAGTCACTTTGACATTTATAATAAATTTAGGATTTACAATATTTTACGTTCTGTGTTTGGTATGTACGAGTATTTACATGTTCGACCAGAGCACACTGTGGTGAGCATGAAGTTTGTTCTCGAGTCTGGTGTGTTTGTCTTTTGTCATCATCATGGCATCTGCCACACAGGGAAGCCTAGTGCTTAGTATACGAGATTGAATGTTTTTTATGCAAGTAACTGATTTAAAAATCGAAAAGAATACTGACTTTAATACTTTCAAAGTAGCAAAATACGCTATTTCGTTTACTTGGCTGACATATTTTTTTCCAGTTATTTTGATTTAACAACCAAACTATTAAACCGATTTTGATAAAAAATAATGGGAACAATCTGAAACCATAGTATCCTTTCAAATAAAATAAATAATTTTTCAAATAGGTTAATAAATGGCGGAGAAATCGGTGGACATATAATACATAGAAAAATATATTTATATAAACATCCGAAACAATAAACTCCTCGTTTTTGAAGTCGGTTAAAAAGCTCTGGGTTTCCGACGTCGTTTTTAATTATTACAATGTTAATTCTGCCAATAAGAAACCATAGATGCTAAACAAAATGTTGGCCGTTGTTTGGTTTATGAAACATTGGCAAAGTTTACGAGTTCCGTTGAATTGATGTTACAATAGCATTATTAATTCTGTATTTCTAAGAAATAATGGAAAATGTCTCGATGATTTTCAGAGGTCTCTTTTTCTAACATTTTTGGAATGTTATCCTTTTGTTAATTGTTACGTGGATTAAAATTTTCCATTGAAAGAAATGAGTATAATTACCCATGTTTGTTATAGTACCTACTAGGTAAAAGTACTTTGGTAGGATGTAGCAGGGCATTGTGGCAAAGTTCAATACTAACTTAGGTAGATAACTACATATTAATATAAAAAAAATCTTAGTAAAGGAAGACGAACTATGAATATCTACGTTATTTAAAATATTTCGCTCGTGTTCGTAGCTTTCCTTCATAAGATTAAGTACATACTAGTACCTATTTACCTACCTAAAAAGGATAGGTATTTATTGATATGTATTTGATAATATTTAGATTTCGTTTTTAATTTCCATTAATTAACTAATGCCTGCTCCTTACCCCTTAATTAACTTTCTGTCTATGTAGTATTCAACCGTAGACAATCATATTTTTTTATCGTAAATTCTCCCGAATCATATCACCACAGATTAAAATGTTAGAATTTCAGCATATATACTATATAAAGTTAGGCCTCTTCCAAGCTTGTCGGCTTTCAACCTCACAATTAGACATTCAGGCAATTAATTCACAATAAGGAATTTTGATTTTCTTAGATTGTTATAATTTATTAGTTATAAGTTATAATTTCTTTTATTTAAGTTTATTTTATACATTACTTTTTTTACCATTAATTTGATTACACAGAAATTTAATGAGTTAATTTTTAAAGTCTATGTATTGAATAAAACGGCCTAGTTCCTAGTTTATTATGGCGATGCATTTTAGGCCTAAACTCTAGCGTTAGGCCTAAATTAAGCAGTGTGTGCTGCAGATATATTGAATAAATAACTAAATATAATCAGACAAACTGATTCCCAACTTCTACGATTAATAAAAAATAACTTACAGTGAAAATTATCAATCTACTAGTTTATCACTAAATAGTAAAAGTTAAAAAACAGTAATTATTATGATTTTTGAGTATTTTTTTGAATTACAGTCTGTAAAATGTTTTTATCTGATATTTTTACCCAGTTTCATGATTACGAAACTAACTGTGATTTTGATTATAACTCATCCTACAATCAAAATCAGAGTTATTGTAAACTTACGTCAGTATAACAGCAAAATATTGATTAGAGCACAAATTAATTCATTATGTTAGTACAATATTACAAAAACATAAATAACCTCCATACGTCGGCATCGTCAATCACATTCACAGTTCCACCCAATCATAGACAAATAGTGTTTTTACAATTAGGCACAGGACACTAACTTTTACCAATGTGGTGTTGGTGGAAGGGGGCATGGGCCCCCCGACCGGTAGCAAGGAAACCCGCCACTTCGGCACCTACACGTCACTTCACTTGACACACCGCGACGTTACGCGCGGCGTCACCGACAACGCTCCACAACGCGCGACACCAAAACGCGTACTGACAAAAACCCTGGTAGCTTTCGAACGCCGGCGCACTCGAGAATGTGATGGCTAGATGGCCACTCCAAACGTGAAAGTGAGAGAGCAAGGGTAGCGTTCGGAAGCGGGCGTGGTCGCAGCGCGCAGCCACTAGCGTCCAAGGGGTGGCGCCACCAATTTTTCTGTTTTTTTTTTCGTGCGTGTTTCTGTGCGGTAGTGGGATTTCATTTTGTGGGACACGTGCGGCGTTCGCAGTAAATTTAAATTGGCTTGCCGGTAGATCGAGTGGTAGCTGAACATAATTATAGAGCCTGGATTTTTCGGTTGCTTCTCTAGGCTGGTCTTATTTTATGGTTTCGGTCGGTGTTGTGCTCGAAAGAATGTTTTGACTGGGGGCGTGTGCGAGTTATATGTATGTACGGCTACCCGCCTTCTAGACGTTCGAGTCTTGGCGTTTTCTTTATTTTTATATCTGCCATTTGGTCTGCTATACGATAGGTAGGTAGGTGGTAATGTAGTGGGACCACAATCTCTGGAAGCCAGAATGAAAGCATTTTGTACCAGTAGTATTGTATTTTTGATTGGTTATTTATGTTCCATTGAGTGGGCAGAATAGAGTTACGTTGCCGAATCTAAAGCCGTGTTTACACGCATTGATTAATCTCTATTCGTTTGAAGTCACAGACCCGGGGAGAATCTATTACCTATTTTGGACATTTTAATGAAAAAAATTATTTGGTATTCAAAATCAAATTCGCAAACAAAATATATATGTCTATGGTCATTCATTATTCATCCTTGGGACAGACCTAATCTCAAATGCTGGGGCCTAAATTCTCGGACAAGTATGGCATGTTAAATTAGGTATATAAAATTTATATTTTTTTAATTATTATCAAGTCAATTTAAGACATTGAGAAAATACTTACTTAACTGTTTAAGAAACATTTACGTTAATAATGTTATTGTGACTAAATATTACTGTAATCGGGTATTAACAAGCGCCGAACTAAACAATAAGAAAGAATAATCTTTTCATATATACTATATTTTATTAAGCTTTTTAACCTTGGAGGACCCTGTTACTCGCGTCCGCAAATGAATACCCTATACTACCCTGGATCGAAGGAACAACCCAAAGTAGCAGTAGAATTTATACCATCTTCGTCCGGAGAAGTACTGCCACCATAACTAGCTGTATCCCGCGGTGTTACCCGCTGTTGGCCATTTTACAAGAACAGTAAGTTTTTCCGGAAAAATAAATAGATATGCTATTTCAGTATTTAATCTATCTCTGTGTCAAATTTCATCCAGAACCGTTCGGCCGTTCTGGAGTGATTGAGTAACACACATCCATCCATCCTGACTTTCGCATCCTAACTTTATTAATATAATAAATGCGAAACTGAGTTTATTTGTTTGTTTGTTACGCTTTCACGCGTAAACCACTAAACCGATTTTAGAAATTATTTCACCATTGAAAACCTACATTATTAGCAAGTAACATGGCTATATTTTATCCCCTTATTCGCCCGGGAACGGGAACTACGCGGGCAAAACCGCGGGGCGATGCTAGTTAATAATATTAGTAACATAGAGTCAGAACGAGTTAACAGCCCAGCCCATGTTAAGAGGTTTCCACCATCCAGAGCAACAGCAATACGACTTTAGTTCACTCCGCTAAGTATGAGAATACCCTAGATCCTGTTGCGCCCGTTACCTGAGAAGGGGATGTATTGTCTCATGCGCTTGAAGCCACACCCTTCCACCGGAACACAGCATGTGAGCGGAGCACTCTTGACACCAGATTACCAGATATGGTGGCAGTAGTCCTGCGGGCGAACTTGGCACGATTTATAGGTACTTTCGGTTAGTTTTGTTTGATCCTTTTTCACCACCTAGGGGTTACCTACGTGTAGGGATGGTACTTACGGAGGCAAGCAATAAGGACTTCCCAGTTTTCTCGTGATTCCATTCCACATCAGAAGATATGCTTATTTAGAAAGTAGAATACAAATAAGTAAGCGCACGTAGGGTAGCTTGCCTGGATTTTCTTTACAGATGATTTGAATTAAGCAAATCTCTGTCGAGACCGTTTCGTGGCATTTGAACTACTTAATCGCTTTAGTGCTTCTGACGGCACGATAAAATGATGGTTTTGGATACAGACTAAACCGCTCTAGATGTATAGATACCTACTAGATGATAAGCCATGTCGGGTGCCATTAGGCCGCCTTGAAAATTACGACATCAGAGTTGGCCACTCAAGGACGCACAAAAAAGGGTGAGGAGAATGGTTACGCTGATTTGGTTCAAAAAATTATAACAAATCTGGTTGATAATTACCTATATGGTATGTTGGTTGGGTTGTTGAAGTTTACCGGTGGAATTATATGCGCAAGAGACGTAAGATCCCCGCCTCGGGTCACGGGCGCAACGGGGTGCGACTTGGGTCTTCTCATGCTTCGGTCGGGAGGACCTAAGTTGTATTGCTGTTCTTATGGGCAGAGGTTACCTTTTACCACCAGGTGAGCCTTCAGCTCGTCTCGTCACCTCTTGCCGTGGCATCTGCCAACAATCATTCATCTAATATATTTTAGGCTGGATTCGCATTACATTTACTTTTTCATAGATTCACGTCTTTATCCCTGAAGTGGTAGACAGAAGCCTATGGGGCCATGTCTCACCTCGTAGATTACACTATGGTGGGAACGAAGACGTGACAAATGGTGTGCTGGTCGTCACAATTGTTTTCACACAAACAACTCAGCGAAATAAACAAAAGCCTTACTCCGGTAAATCAATCCTAAACAATCCAACTGACAGGACAAATCTTATACAAAAGAAGTTACTAGAAGAAGAAAGAAGATAGTCCGGGCAAGATTTACTTTTTCAGCGCCACTTAAGAATTTATGTACTTACTTCCTTACTAGAGTGAGTGCTAACATTGCTCCCCCTTTGCTAATGAAATGCACCCTGCATTTCTGTAGTTTACAAGAAGTATTATATGATACTATTGTAAATGCTGCAATACATTAATCAACTATTATTACAAAGAAAAAAGTTTGTATGTATGTGTCTCTGTTACTCCTTCGCCTTCAAACGGCTAGACGGATTAGGATGAAATTTGGTACAAGCAAAACTCATATCCTGAATTAACGCATAACCAATTTGATCGTGGCAAAACGAGGGTAACACTAAGGTAAAAACCACCTCGATCACGTCAGCTTTCAAACAGAAAAATTCGCATCAAAATCGGTCCAATCCTTCGGGAGTTACGATGCCACAGACCGAACACACAAACACACAGATACACACTACAAACTTATAACACCCCTCTTTTTCGTGGGGGTTATTAATAGTTATAGGTATATATTGTTGGTTGACTGAGCATGATTAGTACTGAAAATTTCATCCAGTAATTCTATCAAGTAAGTAGTTTTATCGTTGGTAAACTCAGATGCAAAAGTCCTAGCATTTTTTTTTATTTGAATTGGTGACGGAATGCTCTGATTTGGTGTTGTTGTTATTTGGGCGTATGTAGCCAGTTAACATCAGGTTACGGGACGAGCTGAAGACTAGCTCGTCCCGTCACATTTGTTACATATATAAAAATGTATACCTACCTAGACATATTACCTACTTAAGACCTGTCGAACACCATAGAATCAGTCTTGGTATAAAAGTCACCACATAGAATACGAATTTTCAACTGAATTTTCAATTGTAACTGTATACATTCTCTCGATTTCGTATCCTTAAAAACTTTTCCAGTTTTGAGAAGATAAATTATCTCCATAACATTAATATCTACTAGAAACTTAGAAACAAAAATAAACAATGCAGTCCCCGAGTCTATCTCACAAACATACAAAAAGACTTCAGAAAAAAGGTTTTCTTATGTGATCAAAGTGGGATAAGTTGCAGCCCAGAGTTATTTTAAATAGTTACCGCCACTCTTAAACAACTGCGATACGACTCAAGTCCTCTCCCGTGCCATATGACAACCCTTCCCATCTTTAAGTGACGGGCGCAATACGTTGCCACGTACGTATTGCGCCCGTCACTTAAAGATGGGGATGTAACATCTCATGCACCTAAAATTTTACCGGCACCCACACGCTCCAACTGTAACACAGCACGATCGTAGTCATCCATCTATACAAATAAATAAGATTGACTGTTTGTAATATCAAAATAACAGTTTTTTACAAAATGTATTTGAAAACAACTTAAATGTTTGTCTGTTTATTCCTGCTAATCTCGGAAACCGCTGAACCAATTTTGACAGGACTTTCACTGGCAGTTAGCTGATGTTATAAGAAGTAACTTAAGCTACTTTTATTTTGGAAAAAGAAAGAACAATTTGTATAATATATTTCACATAACACTTAAATTTTTGTTGTCAACTTGTCTTGCTAGCTGTGGTACCCTATTATTACGGGTACACTAAGTCTGTAAACAATCTAAATTAATATTTGTATGTTCAGTGTAATCCTGTGTTGGGTATCCTATTAATAAAATAAAATAAATAAAAAACAAAAAATATTGTTGGAATTTAACATTTTTTTTTTGTTTGCGGAAGAATTCGTGTATAATAGCTAGCTGAAAATAAAATTATTATGCCCTGTTATTATGAACTCTTTATAAAACATGCAAGGTATTTCTTTGCAGTGTATTCTACATCGACTGTCAGGTATTTCATGATATCCATGCCTTTATATATTAAAATTGATACAAAGACAGCTTAAAATAACGAAATTTTTGACCCTAAGTAACAGTGAGATATTTTTTTAGGAGATACTAGATTGATGGAATCGAATAAGCCTTAAGCAGAATATATTTTTTGTGCAATGTGTCAGACAGCGACATCTAGCGGATTCTTTACTAAGAACTAAGAGCTACAAAGTCAAGTTAAATGAGTAAGTAAACTTTCACGCGGTATCAAGTGACGAAGGAGCGTTCTGTTAAAAACCCCTAGATGTCGCTGTGAAACACTTCTAACAAACCAAATCCTTTAGGGTTCAGAATTCAATTGTATTTTTATTTTTGAATATTTGTTAGCCAAAAAAATACATTCTTTTTTTATCTGGCTGTCTATTATTTGAAATGGTATGGTGTACCACTAGGGCGAGAAGTAAGAGACAAAGAGAGTATTGACTTTTATAGATTTTTTAAATCACCCCTTGTTTAACAGGTTTTCGTTCTTGCAATCCGTCGCTTAAAATTTCAACCGCCTGTTCCTTAGTTTATATTTACCTATAAACCATTAGCGCTCTGCGTTCTGCGACACAGTTGTAATGTTACTGTCATCAGTATGCACCTATACATGTATATGATCCTTGAATCAAACAGCCACATACATTTTGCTTGCTTTACTTGTATACTAGTGCACGGATAGCGAACTATGGCTCATATCATTTGGTGGAATCTGACATATTTTGGGCACGCCAGCAATCGAAACGGTTAGCATTTTCGTGCAAAGTATCTAAGTTCACTACGAAGTAATACGAACGAACAAAAATGTTTTCCCAAAGATCACTAATTCAAAATTACTTGATGGCGGCCCGTCTATGGCCTTCTAAAATATTTCTATAGAAAAAATGACACGATTGAAATGAAAATGACATTGATCCATAGGTTCACCATCCCGGTCCCAGTGACTTATGTAGCCGGTGAAATCGGAGATAAATGACAACACATATTTCAAACAAATTATGATTTTAATCACCCTTTGCTTCGATATCAAACTTAAGTAAAACTAAACATGACTGTATTTGTAATTTTTTATTTCATACGATCTAAAAGAGATAAACAAAAACTGCTCTAGTGATACATGACACTGTGTAAAAATAAATAGAACAGAGTAGGTACTAAATACAAAAATTCTTGGCACTTAGTGATTTTAACCGACTTCAAAAAGAATGAAGTTATGAATTCGAATGTTTATATTTTATTTTATGTATGTTCACCGAGTCATTACTTATGTTCAAAATGGCTAGTATTCGGCGTAATTTTACGATTACCGTTAAGAACCGCGAAAATAATTAATAAGGGTTTTCTTGTCAGTTCCTCTCTCATGCAAGGGCAGATACTCGTAGTGTCTAAACATACATAGTTAGCATTAAGTCCGCCTTTGACTGTGTCGTATACGTTTTACTTTGATAATATTATGCGACTTCAGAATCCGTTAAATGTATAATTAATAAAGATCGTTGACTTTTAGCGATGTTTTATGGAATATCTACTTGTGCTTTTTAGTGCGTAAAACCTCAGAATTTACATCATATAAAATACATTAAAAAGTTTACAAAATATATCAATCTTATTATTATTCTATAGAAGCTATACACCATTATCAGTCTTACATCATTTTTGCTTATCATTTCATGTTCAGTTCATTGTCGCATCTGTCTTACTTCTATAATTAATCTAGTTTCAATGACTAATATTAAATATGCTTATAGATTTCTAATTATTTTTTTGACTGGACAATATGTTATTGGCCGCAGATGGCCTTACGCGGGCTTTTGAGGGCGGAAGGCCCTCAGCTAGGCCATCATCTGGACATATCGAACGAATACCGTGTTCGTTTGCAACTAGCCTCTAATCCTCTCACGCCTAATTGGCCCTACTATTTTAATGCCCAGGATTTGCTTAGTAAAATATAATTGCAACAGTTCACATCTATGCAACATGCATAGATGTAGTGTGTAGATGGATGGATGTTTGTTACTCAACCAGGAAATCTGGTTGAAACTTGGCACAGAGATAGATTATAGCCTGGAATAGCACATAGTGTACTTCCCGTAGATGGCCAACCACGGGTAACACCGCGGGGCGCAGTACTTATACTATAATAATATACTAATATTACAAACGCGAATGTTTGGATGTATTAATGGATGTTTGTTACTCAATCACGCCAGAACGGCTGAACGGACCTGGATGAAATTTGGCACAGAGATAGATTATAGTCTGTAATAGCACATAGGCTTTTTATCCCGGAAAAATGTACGGTTCCCATAGGAAGTCCAACCGTAGGTACCACCACGGGGCGCGGCTAGTATTGATATAATTGTTTATGTCCAGGCATTCTTGCTGCCTTCTCGTTGGGCGCGAGCTATTTCCTTGCGGATGGAGCGTTCGTTCGCAATCATTGCTCGCATCTCGTCTTCGCGCGCTTGCTTTGCTTCCAACTGCTCCTGTTGGAGTTTCAGGCTGTTGAGTTGAGACTGTAGTGCAGTCACTGTTGAATACTGGCTGTTTTTCAGCTGAAACGGAAAAAATATCTGTTTAGATGTTGGAACTTCAAACGGTTTTTTAAAAAGGCAAAAACTCAGGATGTAAATACTAATACGGGTTGTAATTTCATTGCAATGACAAAATTCGAAACATATGACTCAAAGCTATAGGCAGTAAGCCTGAAACATTATCTCACAACAAAATCCAGGTAAAAAAACAATAAGTCTTGAGAAAAGGCCGTTATGATAACTATCTTTGGTTACACCGACGTATGTCTAAGACACTCCAAACAAAATTAGACTACAATAAAACGACTCAATATGTACAAATTGTGACAAAACTTGTCATTAGTAACTCCATCTCCGCTATGAGCTCCTGGTAAATTCTTCCATCTGGTCCAGGATCTGCTCCAGTTCAAGCACAATTTCCTTTTGCCGCTGTCTTATCTCGTACCTTCTCGCAGTACTAAATATTTCTCACTCACCTGAGATTCCCTCTCCTTGCTCCTAACCTCCTGGTGAAAGCTATCCATCTGTTCCAGGATCTGTTCGCGTTCGAGCACATTATCCTTCTGCCGCTGTCTGCTCGCCTCTATCTTCTCCTCGACCTGCCGTTTCAGGGATTCCAATACTTCCTTCATTAAAATAGAGCGCGCTTCCCGCTCTTTGGCCCAAAGCTAAAAGAAAACAATTTTCTATTAACCCAAACATATTTATTTTACACACATATTTACACATATTGACGGCTCTGTGGTTAAGTTGGTAGTAGCCCTGCCTTCGAAGCGAGGGTTCTGTGTTTGTCCATGCCATCTGCGACACAGGGAATCCTAGTGCAGAGGTATGAGTGTGTGTACGTTTTTTTTCCCATAGGGAATTCTAGTGAAGGGTTAGTGTGTAAACGTAGATAATATTAATACAAAATAATCTCTCAGAAAGCGTATGTTGGATATTACAAACCTTATCTTGTTTATCGTTTATCTGTCTCGCTTCCCCATCGTACATAGCTTCTATATTTCTCTGTCTTTGCCTCTCCCTCTCTCTATGCTCTTGTAACTCCTGTAATGCTGAATCTAGGAGGCGCTTGTAGGTACCGTGCTTGCTTTGTTCTTGTTCATAGTCCTAAAACAGGATTTAATGGTACATTTGAAAGGGTGTCATAACGGTGTGGTCTTAAGATTTATTTTATTGGCCTCATGTTTGCCCTGAGTGGGAACCGAACCCAAGACAGCGCAGAAGGCAGAGATACTACCAACTGAGCTATGAGGCCAGAAAATAAATAATATATTACATTATGAATGTAACATATTATAACATAGATTAAATTCAGATATAAATTTGATCATATTTGTATTAAATCTAAACAATATTCAAATTTGAATTTGTTTATTAAGTTTGTATGCAGTATAAATAAATTAAAATATACTTTTAGTTTAGGTTTGAGAGTTTTGTTCTACCAAGAAAATGCAATTGAATCAGGTTAAAAAAAATCTATTACCTTTAAAACACTTCTCCTTATTTTATCCAACATCACCAAATCCAACTCTATCTCTTTGATAACAGCCAAGACTTTACGCTTCAACTTATACTTGTGCAAGCCCATGTTAACTATATAGGCGTCTCGTTCTGCCACGAGCCGCTCGTGTTCCCTCTCTCTTTCGCTCGATATGAGGATCAGCTCGCCTAGTATAGCTTTCTCTCTGTCTTCTTGTTTGCGCAGTTTCTTGACGGCTGTCTCTTTCTCGCTGAGGTCGGCGATTTGGCCTTCCAAGCTTTCACGTAGCTCCTAAAAATATCACTGTAAGCTTATAACTTATAATTTTTACGTATTAATTAGATTTCTTGCTTGTTTTTCTTCATAGAGACATTACAGAGTACATTTATTCTTAACTAGCTGTACTCGGCAATGCCACGTAATTAAGTTATTTATATAGATGTTTTTGTGCCAAGATCCCTGTCTCTTCAGAACACAGCCAACAAACATACAACTTAATGAGTTCCTTCGCCTTTTTAAAGTTGGTTAAAAACACATTTCCAATATCTTTGTTGTGTAATGATAGATCCGGTACGACCCAATGATATAAACAACAGCAATATCACTCAGATCCTCACCTATCATTCCTCACCCTTCAAGTATAAGAAGAGAAGAGTAAGAAGAAGCAAGTGGGCCGTCAGCTCATTCCATCACTTCAACAGTAAAATAAAACAGATTTTCTAAACATAGTTTTAGGGTTCCCTTAGTTACTGAACCCAAATAATATTTCATAATCACCTTCATTTGCAGCTCCTTGTCACGAAGCCTTTCCTCCTCTATGGCTATCTGCCTCCGCAGCGCCTCGTCTCTTTCCTGCAACGTTTTACGTGTATCCTCTTCCTCTTTCTTCTTCTGCATCTCTTTCTCTACTATTTGTTCCATCCTGAAATAATAAATGCCGCAATTATTTTACGTTACCTAAACACCTGATGTCACGGAATACGGAGTTTTCATACGACTGGGGTGACTTGGGTCTTTCATTTTAGTAGGCAATGACTTGGGTCCTTTTTTGTTGTTTATGGGCGGCGGTAACCACTTAACATCAGGTGGACCGTCTACTCATCCTGTCACTATATTCACACAAAAAAAGTATATTATACAACCTGGTTTATAGTAAGCTTACCATGCAGATTTTAGTTTACCACAGGCAATATAAGAATCTGCGGCCCTCAGTTCCGGTTGACGCAACCTCCACGCGTGGTGTAACCTTAACTCCGCCTCATGCCTCCTCAGCTGTTCCTCTTTCTCCATTATACCCTGGTTTATATCTTTGAGAGTTGACGTTGGCACTTTGTTTAGGTATGAACTGGAAAAAAATATATATTTTAGGGTCTTTTTCCTGTCTTAGTTTGAGTCAGTAGTCAAGCCCGGAGTTTTTAAGATATTCGAGTGCATCCAAGAAAGCTTACAGGCTAGTATAGCCAAGGTCGACAACATAACTGAAGTTAAAAAGCACGAAAGCCCTCAACAGCCACGAAAACTAAGATGTCGAGACCTTCAGAGGGTTTAAAATCTATGACTGCTTTTTTCACGCGGTTAATTTTCGGTACGGTTTTAACGCTGTAAACGGCTATATATATACATGGAGGCGATAATTAAAGTAACAAATAAACTTTGCATAGATTTTTTGTTCGATTTTCCTTCCAATATTCCCAATTACTGGTAGCGGATACCCGGCGTGCGCTATAACGCTAGAAAAAGAAATATATTGTGTGCCTAACTCATTGTTTTAGTGGTCTAAAACTATCACCGCATTATTGATTATCTAATGTAACCAGTTTGGGGCGCATTGGTTGGATGGTAGCAATGTCTATAATGGACATAGACGGAAACAATTTTTGTGTTATATATAATAGGATAAACCTAATTTGGAGTATAAAGAATTTGTTCTTACAAAAAATAGCTCAATCAGTCAAGCTCTTCTCAAGTGACTAATAGAAAATAATTGGTTGTGAGTTGTACGGACATACCCATTTTTATACAGTTTAGGCTGCTGAGCCATAGCTTTGATCTCTTGCTGATACTGCATATTCTCTTGGAACAACATCATTTCTAGCTTCTTGCGCCGTTCTTCCAGTTGTCTGTAAATACAATTCAAACCTCTTAGGTAAAAGCCACATATTTTAAAGTACAAAATCATTGATATCACACTCAAACTAGATTAGAAAGATACTACACTAGGACTTTCAGGCAACCTTATAATGTATTTATTTTAAAATTATTAGTACATCATTGTGATACCGCTTCCGCTCGTTCATGCTTAAAATCATGTTCATTCAAAGGTTGCCTGGAAAAGATCGCTCTTAGCGATAAGGCCGCCCATTGTGCCACCAATTATATATACTTTTTCTTGTTTGTTTTTTCTGGTGCAACCACAAATTTTTAACCCCATCAAAAAGGTCGAATCATTCGAAAAGGTCATGTTGTATTATGGAAAAAGAAATATCCTTACGCAGCTCTTATTTTTCTCTCGCTTAGCAATTCAGCCTCTTTGTTAGCCTTCTCATAGTACCCTTCAGTGGTCCAGTGTTCATGGCGTTTTGTATTATTGGTATTAGCTTCAAAATAATTGGCTACTTTCTTCAGCTCCTCTGCTCGTCTGAGCTCATTGTCACGGCGTTGGGCTGCAAGGGCTTGGAGCTGCCACTGTGGTCGGGGACGAGACATTTTCTGAAAGACAATGGAAATATAAACAAACTTATTTTCTGCAAACACTGTATGTCACAGGAGGTATATATAAACACAATACAAAAAGCTATTACCTGAACTCAAACCTTATCTATATTATCAAGGCGAAAGCTTGTATTTTTCTACACCAATCACTTTTTCTACACAAATCCATTGACTTATTCTACATAAATAAAAATAAATGTATAATGTAATGACATAAAAAATAAATAAAGATTTTTCTGAGACTAATTCTTGTAATGTTTGACTAAGAAAATGTACACACATCAGATTTGGGCCCTTGCATACTTGCATTACTTTAATTTTGAAATATTTGTATAGCCAGTGATTCTCTTTTAATAAAGAAACCAAAAATTAGGGCTAGTATTTATTAGAATATAATATAGAACTTTGTGCTATAGGGTAGATCGTAGATGATGTTTTCCTGAACAAAGAACAAAAAAAATTGGTCAAGATGTATAATAGTAGGTAGTAGTTAATGCAACAGGCTGAACTTGAAAGCACAAGCATATGGTGATATTACAAAACCTCTGCACCTGTTACAAGATTACCTTGCTTACGAAGTGGGTAGAATTATGAACAAAAAGTGACTCACTTGTAGAATCGATACAAAACCGACTGTTAAACTCCTTGGATAACTGCCCACTAACAAGACCTCCGGCTCTCTGCACTGACTCAGTTACATGATTGCTGTCGCATGTGTGGGCGAAACGTGTAATTGGACTGAGGTCACAAGCACAAGTGACTCAATTACTTCCTTTATAAAATTATTATCATTGAACACGATCACGCAATTTTGCAGGCGAAACGGTCGACGTTTTGAAATGAATACATAAATATGTCTTGCCTTAACAATGACAGTTGCTAGGCAACGGCGACAGATTAAGAATTGGCATTGACAAGTAACTGACATTTATTTTGTATGAACGCTAAGTGACTATTGATAATAGCGACATCTAGTAAAATTTAAGAAAACTATTTATGAAGTGTTGGAACTAACATCGTTCTTCAGTTTTTGTTTGTGTGCTTAGATGGCGTAAATCATTAATTTTTCTGCATCCCCCAAAAAGTCAAATTCCGTTTTAATCAACTTCAATAAAGGAGGAGATTATTGTTCGACTGCATAGTGCTTGTGCTTTTTTTATTTATGTTTGTTACGCGATAACTACAATATATTCGTTAATTGAGAACTTAATTTATTGTTTTTTATGGTGCGGTACCGAAAGGGGAAAGCTAGTAGATACTAATGTCAATACGTCTTCGAATCCCGAATTCGAATACGGGTTCGAATCCCGGATGGGGCACCCTTTGTGTGGTGAGGATGAAGTTGCTTCTTAGGTGGTTGTATTGTGTTTCTGTTTGTCCATGCCATCTGCGGCACAGGGAATCCTAGTACAGAGGTATAACTGTGTAAACGTTTATTTCATTGCCTTGCAGTATACGCTTACTAAAAATAGATTCGAATTCAAGGTTGGTTTTTATAAGAAATTATATCGTGTACCTAAGTATAGTAGGTACCTACTAAAACTCTTATGTAGTAGGTATGGTTGCTGTGGTAAGAAATCATGAACAATTTGGGCAAAACAATTTACAACTTATGACTTATTTCTTAGCCCAAAGCTTAGTTGATAGCTCTCCCTTCTGGTCGTGAGTTCTATTCCCACCCAGGTCAAACATTTGTGACTAAAAAATAGCTGTTTTACTCTATCTGGGTAATATATGTGTGTATTTACAAAAGTGCTATAAAAGTATGTTGCTCGCGTCCGTAGGTTAATCAGAGTCCCTACATGTACCCCCTGGGTGGTGCTAAAGGAGCAACAAAAAGTATTAGTAGAACTTGTGCCAAGTTCACCCGGAGCAGTGGTGTACTCGCATTGCTGTGTTCCGGTGAAAGGGTGTGGGTGCCGGTGAAATCACATGCGCATGAGAAAGAACATCCCCCTCTCGGGTGACAGGTGCAACTAGGTGCGTTTCCAAAAAAAAATGTGGTTCCTATAGTACAAGCTATGTTTAATTTGGTGCTAGATGGCACTGCAAAAAGTCCGTGAGTATTTATTTATTTATTTAATGTACATTTTCTTCTTACGCTCTACTATCACAGAAGCTAAGCGCAAAAGCTCTTATTTTCATTGAAGTATCTGAACGGGCGGTGCGAGCTAGCGGCCTTCAAGGTGATAGCGGGTCGCATTCCGGACAAAGAGAGACAGAACTATGCCGTCTTCATAGCTGTCCTTGTCTATCTACAATGGAGGCTCTTGCGGTGTTGCTAGAAAGTGAAAAATCTACTGAAACGGTGCTACGCGAATAAGAGTCGAATATTTTTACTATTGTGTTTTATTATTTAACACATTTTAAATATTTAATTATACGTTTGCATGCGAACCAACCTTTTCTTCACGATTTTCATATGACGGTAAAATTACAGAAGGATTTCACTAATTTAGCATGATTTCTGGTAATTGTAAAAATTTCTTTTTAACAAGCTCTTTCTCAATCTCATCTTCAAGAATTTCGTAATTCATAAGTTCATTCATATGAAAGGGAATATTTTTATAGTTACTATCAAATCACTATGATCCTACCTACCGGTTTATTTTGAGAGCGAAAACTATTTATTTTACGAATAAATCATATAATTTCCATTAAAACGAGTAGTTAATTACTGTATTTACAATTCTACAAGACATATTTTCAAACTTGTTTCCAGTACTAAGCACGCTCGTCCAAAGCTCCTCGAAAGAAGCCCTCAGAGCCTCCAAAGGCTATCGTAGCATTAAACCGTAAAACCAACATGGCAGCATCGGAAACCGGCAGTCACTCGTGACAGGGATGCGCAAGCGCACGCTACCACTCATACTTCATAAAAACTCAACGCCGATTGCATTACAAACCAAACATTACTTTAATGAAAGTGCAATAAAAATGTGAACAAACGTGTTTCCTAAAAGTGTGTAGTGTTATGAGAATCTTCAGGCTTGTGTAGAGCGGTTTACGTTTTTTGTTTGTATGTCCGTGTGTTAGTAATAACCGTGCTTCGGACCAAGAAATGGGCTTATAATTGGTCTAAATCAAAGGCTGCAATGGTAAGTTACACCTATCAGTGGTTTTAACCATCAAAATAACATTATTGTTTGGATGTGTGTGAGGCAGGGTATACGGTTTTGTGGAGCATACTAAGTAGTTATGTATATAATGTAAGAAATGCTTTCCAATTGTAGGCTCTGATCTTACCTCGTAATATATTGAGTGTCGTGTTTAGAGCTCTAAGCATTTAGATGTTTATAAGGCTTTAAAATCCTAGGCATAGTTAAAGTACTACATATCTTAGAAGATTTAGTAGGTATGTATAATTATGTATTTAATGTTCTTTCTCTGCCTAGGTATGGGTATCGATGTTGATAGAAAACGATCGTTACCTCACTTTTATCGGATTCTACAAATTATTTCCTAGAAGAGATCACTAGCAACAGTAGGGCTGATTGACTTACTTTATTTACTGTTTATCAAATTTTGTGGTCTACGTCTTTCACTATGCAATGTTTATGATTGCCTAACATTACAAAAATCAAGGTATATTCATGACGACGACTAGAATAGAATAGAAAACCTTTATTCTGCGTTACATAACTAAGGCTCATTTAAAAATTAAAACACAAATACATGTTTAAGATTAAAGAACTACAAAATAAAAATGACTCTGTTTTCAAAGTGGTACAGCCAAACTTTACAATCAACTTATAGAAGACTGGAAATAGATTACCATAACAATGTTGCTATTACAATGTAGATTATAGGTTCTGTCTGTTATAAAGGTGGCTTAGCTGGTAGTAGCCCTGCCTTCGAAGCGAGGGGTCCCGGGTTCGATTCCCGGCCGGGGCACACTTTTTGTGGTGAGCATGAAGTCTGTTCTCGGGTCTTGGGTGTTAGTCTTGTGTTTCTGTGTTTGTTCATGCCATCTGCGACACAGGGAATCCTAGTCCAGGTATGAGTTGTGTTGTGTTTAAAGATACTCCTCTGTAAAGACGCCTGAAACAACAGAAATATGATATATCTAGGTTATGAAAATATTTCAGTTACACCATTCACAAATAATAAGTTTACATTAATTTTCTACAATTACTTTATGAATTAATGCCAGTTTCCCCGAAGGGTTATGCAGGGCCTTAATGCAATGCTATTGTTTCGCATTACGTGATAAGTTCTAAGCTCATCGCATCATTGTTTTCCCACGAATACCTCAGCTAACACTTCCTAATAATCCTAATAAACAATTCCTAAATAACTAACTTAAAAACGTACTACCGATACTCAACAATTCATGCGAAATATTTATAACATAGAGCTTGGTTCTTCCACAAACATTAGGAGATATTCCACAAATCATAAAATATTAGAAAAATAATAAATATTCATGGACACCACGCAGCGCCATCTATCTCCAAACTAAGCTTACCTTAAACCATGGGAACCAGATAAGTGAGGAAATAGGTACTTATATAGTATAATAGGTATACGTATTTTTTGGTAATACCTATTATACATATTACATATCACCACAAACAGACACCCAGAAACAGAACAAACATGCACACACATGTTGGTCCTGGGTGGGCATCGAACCCACGAACGCAGAAGGCAGAGCTACTGCCTACTAAGCTGTGAGTTTCCACCTGATTTTAAGTAGTTACCTCCGCCCATAACAATAATACTACATAGGTCATCCTATCGAAGTAAGCGATGGTTGCTACCATACCTGTCGCGTAAGTATCGACTTGAACGTTCAAAAGATTTCAACGCGCTCTCTCGCTTGTATTATTATTTACAAAGCTACGAAATTGAGTTTAAAATGTTGTATGTACAATACAAATTCAGACTATCACCAATTAGTTGGAAAAGTTATGTACGAGTAAAAACTGGTACGTCCTAGATGTGAAATTTACATTAAGCCTGCACTATACCTTGTCGAGTACCTACAGTAGGAACATAAAACACTGTTAGGGCTTTTGACTCAGCAAAATTGTTATTTAATTTAGTTCTATGAAAAGTTTAATTCAATATTTTTATAAAATTCTTTGTAATTTAATACCATTTACGTTTTGGCTAAGGATAACAACATTTATAGCGCAAAATTGGTGTCTTTAAAATCAACCAATTAATCACTACAAAAATATCGAATCTCATTCAAAATCTTTAATTTGGCAAACATTAATTACCACCAACGCAACTATTAAAGCATTTTAAATAATCCTTAACTAACCAGTCAGGTAGGCATCTAATTATCAACAATTCCCAAGAAAAAATGAATAAAAGATCAAACGAATCCGTGAGTGGTTAGAGGTCACTCGAATTATTTTAATTATACCTACAAAATACACATAATAGGGGTACTTTTGTAATCATGGGCCAAAATATTGGTATAATGACATACTCTGGTACGGCGACGTAATAAGGATCAAAATTATAATCTTTCCAGCAGCTTTTTGTCAGTTCATATACCTGTATATTATATAACACTGTATACTGTATACCATTCAAGAGGATCTTTAGCTGTTGCAACTTACTGATTCAATAAAATAGACGGGTCATTGAAACGAAGAGAAGAAGAATAGGTATAACCAAATAAATAAATATAAACATTCATGGACCCCATTAGGCAGATGACCCCATGAGAGCTCGCATTCTTATTACTAAGTTTTGCGTTTGTTCAAACCCTATCTAACCCTCCATGCGAAAGAACAAGAAAAGAGTTGTACTGCTACAGCATAAAATAATTGCTTTTATCTCTCATCAAGATAATACCAACGTCCAGCATATAGTCAAATAAAACATTTTTGTGCAAAATATTTGCACCGCTACGCCTCTTCTGCTTCATTTATATGCAAACAAAATGTTCCAAGAAGAATACAATATTTTAAGAAGGCTTGCAGTAGCCGTAGCGGGCAGTTGGGCTCTTCAAATCAAACCTTCTTTAGTGCTCGCCTCGGGCCGCGCACGCGACCTCAGAAATTATAACGTTGAAGGAATTGATTTCAGATGTTATGTAATCAAATTCAAAATTTATTTTCATTCGATTCCGAATACGTTTACTTTGCGTGTCAGCATTTGGTATGGGTTGCAATATTCTCACTCTCGAGTCGATCGAAGTGACTGATGTAAAAGTGTAAAAAAATCGACTTCAATACTTTCATCCCTTATTTGATGTGGGGAACACCCTGCCATTAAAAAAAAATGAAACATCCTAAACCTAATTGATAACCTTCTTTGGAAATCAGTTGAAAAGTAGTAGCACTGCCTTCTGCGTTGTAGGTCGTGGGTTTGATTCCCACTCAGGACAAGCATTTGTGTGCGAACATAAGTGTTTGTTTTGTATCTGGGTGTTAATAATGTTAATATGTATTATAAGTATGCATTTACAAAAGTACTATACGTATTCTATCAGTGATCTAGTTTCCATATTACAAGCTATGCTTAGTTTTGAGCCAGATGGCGCTGTGTGAAATATGTCCATGAATATTTATTTATTTTGAATATTTATTTAATTGTGTTAATTGATGATCGCGAGACATAGAAGTAGCCTAGTATTATGGAATTTCATCCATAATACTAGGCTACTTCCTAAATATTGGCCAGGTTTAGACAGGACCGCATTTCAGACCATTCTATACTGTATACCCAGCCATCGGCAGGTTTAAGAGTGCATATTAGATTATGCCTTATAAGCCAAGCCAAGCCGGAATCATAAATATTTTGTTGTGAATATCGTATTGTAATTAGCCTTCGTAGCGTGGAGTCCCGGTGAGATCGATCCCCAGCTAGATGTTGGTATGCTGACATTCAATTAATATCGATGATTGGTTGACTAAAAACTTGAATACAATTGTTAATTAGTCTATAAGTGATATTCACAGATACCACGCGTTAGATAGTTGTTTAATTACTGTGTTTGTGTAGATCTGTAAGTCTGTTGAACTTACCATATATATTGGTTGAGTTTACGTAATTTATCTGAAACAATATTTTTTATACTGGTACCTGACTTGTGGAGAGACTTGCGTAGATGTTAAATCTAAGTTAAGCAACAAAGAGCTCAGTCAGTAGTTGGATGGATGACCGCTTAGTGGCACTTGAACGAAGCACTTCCGTGCTTAGGAAGGAGGGCGCGTTAAAATGCAGGTCCCGACTATACCAGTTGATAAGCCATATCGGAGGCTTCGAGCGCTTGAAAACTCTGACCCGAGAGTTGGTTACACATGATAAGAAGAGAAATACAGGTGTCACGTTCAAAAATTGTACGTGAATTGGTACAATTGTAAATTATTTCAACCATTTATAATTTGCAGTTGAATTGACTTGTTTTACGTTTTTGTTCCACCTTTACTACCCCAGACGTCCAAGCACAACCACTTAGCATAATGAAATTATAAGTAAATTAGCAAACAGATGTGTATATTGTACTTTTCACTCTATCAATATCAATTTAGAGTTAAAACTTCATCAACACTCACGGTCAAAGTGAAAAGACGTACAGTTACCTCAAAAAATGGGGAACATTTTGTGATTACGCTCTCTACGAGAAAGGACTACCTTTTAACTGTAACTTATCACCAACTTATAAATCAATTATTTTAAAATTATATTAAAAATATCTGAAAAATTAAACTATACGTCTTTACCACCAAAGTACTCACATACAAAAAACACTTTCAACAAAAAATAGTGCAATTGCCTACAAACATTTGCAGGAGCAGACTTTTAAAATTTTCTATCCAATATTTATAGGATTTAGGAATATTACATTATTATTTATTGAATCAACAAATTAGCTGTTATTAATAAGAGGCACTTTAAAAATAGATGGCGCGTGATTACCATTTCCATGTCTAAAGTCAGGTGGTTAGTGTCAATTAATTTTTTTTTGGTTTAAATTAGATCCAACAACTTCTAATGTCTTTGACCATACCAAAGCACGGCAAATAACTATAAAGGCTACCATACCAACACCATTTAAAGACAGATAACAATACTTTATTGTACACCAGATGATAAGGTTAACAAGACATTATTATTTATAACAGTACAAAGGGTGATCTTATCCCTAGTAACCGATTTATTCTAGACAACCAATATAAACATTAACACGATGTATTTTTTTCCTACTTCATTGGTACATCAATTTCTGAAGGCGACTGTACCTACTGATTACTTAGGTCACGCAATTCTCGTGCATATAATAATACCACAAGAAGCATAGGATTTGAATTCTTTAGGCAGCCGGCTACCGTTTTAGCTTAAGGCATCAAAACAACACAATTATTGCCTTGGATTTATATAAAAAATATACGACGGCAGGTGCTTCTAAAATTAACTTGAAACTTACAAAATTCCATTGTAAATGTACAAAATACAAAAAGTAAAAATGTAATTGGTACTTTCTAATGTAATTTGAAACAGTTACATCTGGAATATAAATATTGGTAGGAATGTGACTGTGGCTTCTGCCCAGAGGCGCGAAGGGACACATAATTTGTATTTCCGCATGAGGTGGATTTGTGTGGAAACGCTTTAGAAAACTTTCAAGTAAAAGCTTAGGCCAAGTTTGTACTTTGAACAATAAAAGTGCCTAAAGATCCTATTTATGAAGCCCACAATAAATACCATTCTTCAAAGCTGTTTTAAACTGTCTCCTTCCCCGTATTAACTCAGATCGTATTTAAATAAAAGCCAATTAAAAACTCTTGATCTTGACTTTTTTTTTAACAGTTATTTTTCTTATATATGAAATCTTATGAAATCTTGACACGAACGATACTTTCGTGTTTTGATATTTTGCAGCAGCTTTGTTGTCTATGACAGCTAGGATGTTAAACTTAGACATTACAGTAAAGTAAAGACAGGTGAACTTGTTAGTCTGATAGTTACTTTGTTGCTTACTTCATTTACGGTGACTGTATCTAGACACGCCATAAAAAATAAACACTGTTAAAAAAGATTAGTAACCAAAGTAATTCAATAATATAAATTAAAATTAAACATTCTTCTTATTGTTTTTTTCGAATAAGTTAGTAACCAACTCTATTGTCATAGATGTCACTGTCGATAAGCTATTATTAAATAATCCACATCTACCAAAATGAGCCAGAGATAAACAAATATTTTGATGAACCGAAATCCACAGAGTATTTTGTTCAATTCAAACAGAGAATGTTAATTTAAAACTTCCAAATACCGCAATCTTAATTACTGGTCGAAATCTTCGTCACTTTACGAACTGTCCATTCAAATTATCTCCAAAAGTTATTGCACTCTTTGAGCTCTGAGTGGACTTTCGCGGAAACACACCTCCGTCGAGTAAAGTGATTTTGCCAGTAAAAATGGAACCTTATAGTTATTTAACTAGAGCTCAATCATGGTTCTGAATGCGAGAACATGACTATAAATTTGGTTGTTATCAAGAGTGCCTTCCGTCAGGAGTCGACTATCGTTAAAGAATATAAAATTATTTACGCCATCGAATCGCCATTAAATCTTATTAGTATTGATCAAGAGCAAAATCTCGGATCAAATTCTTTTGGACACTTTTGATCAGTATTTGTCTTATTTTAAAACCAATTCTCAGTAAGGACTTCTATCATGTCTAAAAATGCTTTTATTAACTTGTATCTTAAATTTTCACATTTCATTTTTTACTTACTACTCTGCTTTAGCCCGTAGTGTCTCCTTGTTGTAGGCAAGTACTTATAACTATAACTCAAAATCGAGATGATTATGATGGTTGGTTATCCGAAAATAAGACAATAGGGATTGCCCTATTAAAAGTACAATCAAGTACGTCTCGCTTACCGCTTGCTTACCATTGTCTACCAAACGCAGTCATACGTTGATAATGAGAAAAAATGATTTCTTTTAAAGATATGATATAGTTAATTTCAGGATTATTATTTACGACCTAGGGAAATTCCAAACCAAGACCGGTAGCAAATTTTATGTAGGTGAAGAAATTTACTTGATTAACGAAGTACTACTCAGTGTGATTACAGTTATAATCTACGATGCACTTCTTGGCATGAATTTTCTAAGCTTCGTTTATATAAATCACATTAGTGTCTCGATTTATTTTATTTAGAACGTATCACAGTTGTCATCTCAATCTGATTTATCGTCGCACGCAAACGATTCCGCAGACTCTTTGAACGCTGTTTTGTGCTGTTTATCACTCTCAAGACTGATGAAAAGGCATTTTCTAAGATTCATGTAGCTGGATTGTCCTTCCGTTTGTTAGCATTTCTGTCAAGCACCGCTACGTTTCTGAATCTCTTTAGAATCAGTACTACATCTAATATTTCCACACTATAGACGTAAGGCTCCCAAATGACGAGTATTGAAATAAGCCTTTGAAAAATACCACAGGAGCCCAAACTGGAATTAGTGCTCAGATGAAAATCCAACACGTAACACAATTTTTTTTCGCGGTGAAATACTTTGCTTTATGTTTTGCCTTGGGGAGGCGTGGGTTGAGGTGGGAATCACCCCCAGCGTTGCTTATAAAGGTGTTGTACACTAAAACTCCGCGGTGTTCCTTCCGAGTGCCTTTTTCCATGGGTCACGGAAACGTTTGAGCATGACCTCCGCAACAAGACGTGACACCTGACAGGTGAACATCTGGATTTCATTATTTTATGTCATGCTGATTTATTTGCAATAATATTTTCTACCATTTTCAGTTTGCGAATACTCATATTGCAAACACAGTTTATAGAAAAACTGTACATTTAAAATATTTTTATTGTTCACAGATAATAGACAGCTAACAACAAAAGCATGTCGCAGAGGGACTTCTCGGAGGTAAGCTGTTTAAATGAAAGTTCTATGCTTGACGTAGCAATAACCGGATGCCAAACATTCCTAAAAATTCGTGTAAAAACTAATATTTGTAAAATATATGTAGAAAGTTCAGTATGAAACCTAAAATAAAATCCTGCAGTAGGATTCCTGTGTCGCAGATAGCATGCACAAACACCCAAACACACAAGGCAAACATCCAAGACGATAGTACAAACTTCATGCTCACCACAAAAAGTGTGTCCTGGGAACCAAACCCGGGATCCCTCGCTATGAAGGCAGGGCTACTACCATCTAAGCCACGGAGCCGTCTAAAGTATGTAGAACTTGACGGTTTTGAAGAAAAGTTCACGGCCATATCATTCTTTAGCCGTAAAAGTGCCTTAATTGGCGTTTAATTAAAATAGCAAAACATTACAAAAAAATCATTATAAAATAATTACCATTTAATTACAAAGTTGTTCACGGTAGTCATAAAAGTTATGAAATCTACGTGTTGAGGCAGTGGTGCTTATAATAATATGCCCGCAGTACCAGCTAGTAGCTGACTCTACATTTTATAAATCGTTAAGTAGTTTTTCTCTATACATATAAATAAAATTTAAGTGCCTGTTTGTAATGTCAAAATAACAGCAATGTTGGTAACATTTATGTGACGAACATAGAGCATGTTGAACATAGAACATAGAACATAGAGCATACTTGTGCTGAGTGGGAATGAACCGACGACCTGCAGCACAGAAGGCAGAGCTACAACGCACACTTCATGAGTAAGAGCGCTCATTGATCAGAAGCATGATTGCGCCCCACACGAAAGAGCTCCAATCATTATAAGTTCCACCGATATAAACAGTAAAGTAAAGACGGCGCTAGAAAGTCGCGCGACTCATAATACGGTACCCGAGACGTGGTGTTCGCGTAATAACAAGTTACATGCTACGCTGACGATGTACTTACTACTTAACTTAGGGTTGGCGCGAAAATTCGCTACGATATTTTAATAAATTCACTAGATGCAACCCGTAGTTGAAAAGTCGACATGACACGTTAGGAATAAACTGACAGTTGTGTTTCTTGCAAGGCACTCAAAAAATACTCCCCAAGGCGCGGGGTACACGGAACGTATCTATCCACGTTAAAAAAAAGGCACTCAAAAAATACTAAACTCAGCTTAGGATTTATTAAAAAACTGCGTATACAGGTCACTTATAATTTACATTAGAACCAAAAAGGATAGATAAAAGCGTAGCTCGTGGCGTAGCTTGCTTAAATGAAGCAACTTTCGGCCCGGTCAGAAGTTGGAATGGTGACCATTAAGTACCATTTAAACTTAGCGCTTTCGTGCTTCGGAGGGCACGTCAAGATGTCAGTGCCGGCTATGCTAGTTGTTAAGCCATGTCGGAGGCTTCGGGCTGCTTGAATAATTGTCAAAATAAATTCTTTCTATTTGTTAGACTAGTATCAACCCTAGCAATAAGCATAAGATGCAATTGTACCTACTTGATTGTACCGTGCCCACTCAGCCCACAATGTCGTATTTCATCACCTGAAGAGGTATATCCATGCCCTAGCCTTTATTGTATGTGTAGCATGTTTGTGGTGGAAAAATCAGCATGACTGGTTCTGTACAAGTCGCTTTTTTGCCCTTTTCATTAACCATGTTAGTACATAATTTTATTTATTAAGTACCTACGTAGACACTGAGCATGCAAGTGGAATAAGTAATAGGTATAGATGGACCATTTAACTGAGTCTTCTATGGGCGGCGTGAGAGGCGCGGGTGGAACGCGAGCGAAGAAATTATAGATTTGTGGAATTGTATGTTTGGAAAAGTGTTCGTGGGTCTTGCATATTTGTGTTAATTATTGTGTTTTCATACAAACTGCGACACGGGGAATACACAATACTTATTTGCATTCATCAGTTATCAGTTCCTTATTAAGGTGTAAGTCTGTTTGGCTTAATACAGGTTTTGATATTTCAATCACTCTACCATAGGGTAATTACAGACCAATAGTCTAACAGACATACAGGATACAGAGCATGCTAAAGAAATATATATACACACACTCGAAAAATTTAACCCTCCTCTGGCGCAGTCGGGTAAAAGAGTTGTGTAATCCTTCGGCGCAAAATAAGTGAATCTTTGATTGCTTATTTAAACTACTTTTTTTAATTAATCATTTCGCTAACCTATTTATAATTTCCCAAGCAATTAAATCACCGAACCTGCTATGCTCGCCAAACTCGTAATATGACCATCTTCAGTTTAACGGTCGCTTTCTATCCGCTTCAATTAATTAATTTGAATAATTAACTTATTTTAATGGGCATAAAATCACTCAAAGTTGATATGAATGAATATCAATAGCACAGTCAGCCGTACTTTACTTACATTCAAGTAACAGTGATATAAAGTCTAAAATCTTTATCAGAGTATTTTTTTCTTTGGAATCGTATATCTGCCCATGTCAAAATAATATAATTTCTGTAGTTGTGGGAAAGATGATTTTATACAATTAGCATTTCTATTAATTTTAAACAGGAGTAACTAAATAAAAGAAGTTACTTAAAATAAATTGAAATATTGACTTATTATTTTCCTCAGCATTCGTCACAACTCCCCCCCATAGACAAATGCTGACCAAATAGACTACGGTGTCATCAAAAAACCAGAATCCACAAAGGTTGTGAATGTTTTTTTATACGCCGAATTTAAAATACCCTACAATAATTAATATTACTGTTGGTTAACATATTCACTGCTTACAATGATCATTCAATCGTTCATATTAATAAAGTTCTTAAGCTGACTGTACCTGCCAAGATTTATCAAGGTATTGCTTTCTTTTTTACAATCCCTTTTAGACTACTTCACTTGTATCATTTTCACTTGTCATAAAATTATTTATGCCCTCAAGCAACACGAATAAAACTAATGTATGTTGGTACTGGTAATTGATTTAATTTTAGTGTTCTTTCTGGTATTATATTTTATTTGATGTTTTTTTGATTATACTTGATTCAAAACGGTAAGTGTATTAAAAAAATGAAAAATACCATATCTATACTTGATTTTCCGCCAAGCTAAAAGTACCAAGTGCATTGAATTACTGTTTCGGTCTCGAGACATCTTCTATCTTCCAGTCTCAGTCACGAGCAGTCCAAATTCGGTCTTCTCGAATCTTATGTATGAGAATATTGATGGGCTAAGTACTGCTAATATTCTGACAATGGGCATAGGATACCGCTTGTCAAAGAAGGGAATGACGCTCGTCACTCGACTGAAAAAAATAAATAACCAAAACGTACACTGCTCTGAATGCATGCCGCGGTTTAGTTCGCAAGATTACTCGGGTATCAACATATGGTTCGAAGGCTCCGTAGCTTAATAGCCCTGCCTTCGAAACGAGGTCTCCGGGTTTGATTCCCGGCCGAGACAGACTTTGTGTGATGATGAGTGTAAAGTTTGTTATCGGGTCTTGGGTGGTTTTCTTGTGTTTATGTATTTGCACCTGCAACACAGGGAATCCTAGTGGAGAGGCAGGTATGAGTGGGTAAATATTTTTTTTAACTGTTGTAGTTTTGTCGGTTATATTCGTGCATCGCCTTGCCCCGCAATGAGACTGTATCCATGACTATTTCCCAACAATAAAATAATGGAGCTTAGACTGCATGCCTCTAAGCTTTTTTATTTATCCTAACCGCAAACTAAAAATGATCGGAAAAGTCTAATCGTGGATATTATTGAAAGAAACCCACAGTTTTACGCGCATTGTCGGTTGCGGTCTTTGTACACTCAACGAGAATTCCGCTTATTACTTTGTATCGATATAATATTTATTTCAGTTACCATATATTCTATATATCGGACTGTGGGAAAGATGGTTCGAATTTAAAACATTTTTTTGAAAGCTGTTTATATGGAATATATCAAGTTTCCATCAAACTTGGCAATTAATGCCAAGTTTGATGGAAACCGGTACGGGCATAATATTTACTTATTTTTAGGGGGATTTATTGACTTTTGCTTCTTTTAACTTTATTAGTCTTGTCTCTAGGAATTACCACGAGAAATTAATTTATTCTGTAAGAGAAGGTACGTCTTATCGGTCCAATAGTTATCGTCATTTAAATTATATGTTTCCTAGTAAAAAAATATATTCTTTAAGGTAGGTTCTTAAGGTATTTCAGGTATTTTCATGATTCCTAACTGGTAGTTAGTTGAGTGACAGATATTATAATACTAGGTTTAGTATTCTAGGCGAGGGATCACGGATTCGCTGGGACAAACTTTGTTTGATGAACACGAAAATTATTCTATCCATGTGATGGTATAGGTCTTTCAACACAGATAATCCTATTGCAGAGGTAAACCCATGTTACCTATGTGGATAAGTGTTTTAAATATTTGTTAAATGTCTGGCAACGAAAAAAAAATCCATCGCGTAATCCCATTTATGTTCTTGGCTGTACTTCGGTTAAATGCGGTCGCACCGTGCCGACAAAGGGTCTCAAGTACTTACACACTTGAAAAATTGAGATGAGGATTTGAAATGGTGTAGGAAGTTGAACAAAAGTAAATGTATGCCTGCTACTTACAATAAAAATACATTAAGTCAATATTAAAAATAAATTTGTTTGTGGTAAAACGTAAAGCTCATAGTTTGAATAGTAGACAGCGTTGTAGCTACTCGTAAGTAGAATTACCTGTTAAGAGAATCCCTAATTCCCTGGCGAGAGTATGAATGTGTGTTCGTCAAACATTCTCAGGTCATGGGCGTCGGTCGTATTACGTATTCGCGAAACTTACCACTTTTGAAGCGGAGAAACCTACTGGTATGAGTGTTTCTACATACACACATGCCTTTCTGTATTATGTGAGGCAGAGCATCAATGAGTGATTTTTAACGTAGACATGACAAGTAGTGAGCTCATTGTCACCATTGTTCTTTAAATAACTCTGCTAATACTTTCTTGTTGTAAATCATACTTAATTAAAATCCAACAGATCCATGACAGATCTTATATTAACGAAATTACCGACAATTGTAAGTTACTCAAATAAATTTATACTACAATAATGTATAGTATAAAACGTTTACACAGAAGATAGCGCCAAGACACCGAGATTACAAAATAGGTGAGGCGTGAAGACGGTGAATTCAGAATTGTTTTGGCAATCGCGAGGGCAAATATAGCCTCAACAATCATATAGATTATATTATCTTTGTTCATAACTATACCCATCATATACGATGTCTTTGACTTTGAATGATATCACAGATTGTTTTTATTTAATGTTCTGTTGCAACATTCACTTTTGTTCCTAGATAAAAGTTTTTGTCGTTTAATAATATTATTCACTCTATCACTCGCTCATCTTTATTAATATAATAATAATAATAGGGCTTTTCTGATATGTATTGTGATTTTTTTGCTTTCTAATTAAATTTATTTATTTTTAATTTTTCTAAAATGTCCTTTGCGATTATACCCCGTATTTTATATATCCAATTTTCAATGAACTGCCCTGCGCTTTAGGAAACTAATTTCTGGATAACATCGCACCGAGACTGCATTCCTGCGCGTGTAATGACTAATTACTTAACTCCTGCCCAGCCCTCCCTTAAGACAGGAACTTAGGGCTAGTAACTACACATATAATGCGAGAACCATTATATTTTTATTCAAACCTCAATATATTAGCTAAGTGCAATCCAAACTCGCACACCAAAAAATAGGTACCATGTAAATAGATTCGAACCTACAGTGTATAATAAAATTATTTTTCAAAGCTACGAATAATGTAATCATCGGGTTTTATTTATATTGCACATTCTTTTCTTAGCTGTTGAATTGAAACGATCCCTCGGTTATAATGTTTTTGTAAAGCCGCAGAGGCAAAGAACTGCCTGCCGTAAAATACAAGTTGTCTGCCACGCCCTCGCTGGCCGGCTAAGTTAAAAAGAAAAAACATTCTTAATCCGCGATAATGTTCACCGTAATAACAGATTGAGTGTAATTAAATAAAAGAAGAAACAAATTCGATACCTCTGTTGTCATTAAAACGTTTCTTAGTACGGATTTGCAATTTTCTTACCAGTTTTACTGAGTTTTTTCTTGTGTTCGGCATACTGATTGTTTTTGTTTTCAAATAAAATAAATATCGTAAGCTTGATAATGCCGGTAGCGTGCAACGGAACGGAAGGCTATTACTTTGACAGCAAAAACAACATGGCGGACGATGATTGCGCGCGAAATCGATCGTCACGAGCTCTGCATTCCACTCGCGGTACGCGTGCCGGAACAAAAACTACGATATGAAAGTAATTTTACTCTGGATAACTCACAAAATCGTATTAGAAACACATAAAACAGCATGTCCACACGGGAATAGGCATATATCATTTTTCACACTTCTACATAATCTCTACTAAGTAGAATTTGTTTGACAGGAAGCCGTGCTCTCAAAAGGTATCTTTTTTTTAATTCTTATTTAATCGAACAGTGCACTTTATACATTTAGAATTTATTTCACTCGTATTTAAATGTTACCTAAAACAGAATACAATGGAAAATATGGATAGTTATTGCCGGTATGGCGGACAATCGCAGTCATTATAGTTACCTTTATTGAGCATTCTCAGCCAACCACGGATTTATTAAATACTAATTGGCTTGAAGTTATTGCATTCGATATCTTATTTTGTCGGATCTCTATTGTAAAGTATCTCAATTATTATCATTGATATTAAAAGCATTGCGCAGAGGCAAGAATTTGATACCGTAATCATTACACATGCACTTTCTTTTGATAGGAAATTGGCTTACAGTTAGTCTTTTATTCGATTTTGGACCGAATGATTTCTTATGTTCATGCGAGGTCATTGATGATATAAGATTTGGCGTAGATGGGCGGGTTGGAACATTTATTCACATTGAATCCAATTTAAAGTCAAAGGTTAAAGAAACTCTCCTTGTGGGACCACTGGAGCAGAGCTATTTATGTATTCTGTGGAAGAAAGACAAAAGGGGAGTGAGGGGTCACTCACGAAATGGTAATTGTCGAGGTATGCCTGGAATCCGGCGGGCTTGTGTGAGATTTCGCAACAATAACCCAATAAAACAGAAAATCCCACTGTGGCGGCAGATTCGTACAGAAACATCCGTATACTCATCTTGGTCGGGTTATACAAACATGTATAGAGTCGTGATGCAACGGAGCCCTCAGGGGAAGGCAACAGATGCGCGGAAGTCAGCATGCTATTTTTTACCCGAATATCATCGCTCGAAGGCTTGTGAATTAAAATAATTCATCTTTTTAAACAAACAATAAAATACGCGTTATTAACTTTGTTACCACAACGAATGAGTAAAACCGGAACGTTTCGAGATTGATTCCCATAAAACAAACGTGTGTGAAAAAAGGTTGGTTTACAGAGACTCGGACCCAAATTACTTTGTGATTTGTCTCGGAACCAACACACGATAATTGTTTCATTTCGAACAGGTAAAATCGTAATTATACGAGGATTCTATCTTACAATACGAAAATAGGCGGAAAGAATAGACAAAGGATGACCGACGACGTATTTTTTTCTTTTTTGAGACCCTTTTACCTGAGTGGGTAGAGACAGTGCCTTGTTTCAACTTTTTACGTGTCGTAATAAAAAATGTGGTGAAGGTTCGTTGATGTCTTGAATTGGACCTTAAACAATGGTTATGTATGCAGAAGATGTGCTTTTTAAGTTATCGAAAATTCTGTTTCTACCTTTACGTGTCTTCGAACGTGAATCTAATATGAAAAGTATAATTATGAAACAGTCCTTGCTATGTGCTATATCAGACAAGAGTCATGGGGTTGCTGCTTAGAATTAGTTCAGTGAATTACTGGTTAAATAGTAGTATTCAAGTAATTTAAGTTAAAAATATACATTAAGTAAATCATGAATCGTAACTTCAAATAGCGTAATGTATTCAGAATAAGAACCTATTTATTATAATTCAAAAATAAGGTGAAAACGAATTCAGAAGGTAAAATTGTAAAAAATGGCGGAATGTCAAGTAGAAGACATAGTTGCCAGTATTAATGGACGTTTAACGTAAGCAGCTGTTTATTTGCAAGCAGGATTCCCTGCCTACACAGGCTAGCGAGAAAAGCTGGTACACGGCACTCTATAAAACTTAAATATATCGACATGAGTTTTTATCTCGGTTTATTGTTGAGAACTTTTATGGTAACAATATGTGAAAAATAAGATATTTTTCCCTAAGACATTTATTATTATAATAAGATATTTATTTTATTTATCAAAGACCACAGACCGTGAAGAAAACGCTCTAGCTAGAGTAGTTATTTAAAACTAAGTACCTGATTTGAGAGGATCCTAAGCATAAAGCTCACTTGTTGGAATTTTGATGTCTTCGCAGCACAAAAGCTGGAAGATAAGTGAAAGTACATTTTTTAAATAGCTTTTTTTCTCAAACCTTAATGCTAAATTCTTTAAAAGAGTCCTGTATCCCAAGTCTGAGTTATTGACGGTTAGTACGGTTGAGCAACGAATGCTACGTAACTGGATTAAATATGAAATACAAGCAACTCCATACAAAATCCAGCCGCGTCGGTGACAACACAATGATCTAGCTATTTCATATATTCTATGTTGAGTTTCTGCGTTGAGATATTAAGCACTAGAGTCGACAATCGTCAGGGTTCCCATACGAAATACATCCATCAAAGCCAAGGACCTGTGAATTATATCTGCCGTCCGCCACTCGCATTTAACTTGTGTAAATAAACATACACTCGCTCATACGGCATGACACAAGCAAACACAAGCACCCCAGACCCGAGTACAAACTTTTATATTTGTAGTTTTTGTGGTATATTGGAGTATTTTTATACATATCCCTCGATCTATAAATTGTAAAATTGTTCACACACTATTTGAAAGTAACGTGTAACGCTTTATGTGAGCTAAGTTAAACGAGAGTTTTGAGTTATTTAAGAGTTTTATAGAGTTCAAGTAACAACGTTACAACATGTTTACTGTTTTCAACAGACTTTCAGAAGAGGTTATAAATTCAGTTGTATTTTTTTTATGGTTTGTTACCTTTGTTCTCCTTCATCTATCAACCGATTTGGAAAAATATTTTTTTTTGTTTGGTTGTTTAAAATCAAAATAAGTGGAAAAAATATGGCATCCAAGTAAGTGTGTTAAATATTAAAACGAAATTGCGTATTTTACAATACTTTCCTGCTACTTTTTTGCTTCGCCCGTTGTATACCGATTTGGATATTTCTTTTTAAAATGGTACACCCAACAGGTGAAATAAGAGATGAAAGTTGGTTTTATATCGATTTTGAAATCAGCCACTTGTGCGTGTTTCAGATGTGTCAAGTCATGCGCATTGAACGATTTTCTTTATTGACTGGTGCTATACTAATCTCTAAACAAGATCAAAACTTAGTAATAGGAACGCAGGATCTAGTAGGTAAATCCCTTTTTATTTCAAAAAAGGATTTTTTTTTTAAGAATTTAGCTGAATCAAATTAATTTGACTTTGACCTTGACTCTATTATAAACTTTATATGTTCCGAGGCAGCACAAAACGAGTGACGTCATTGCAGGCCTATTCACAATCACCCAAAATTAAAGTGCAATGTAGCTGTCGTACAATTTCAAATTAATTTTATACAAACTATGCATATACATAAGTTTGATTTGGTGAATAGATAATGCCATCGCTTCTAGTCGATACATAGCCCGATAGGCAGGTATTGCAATTACATAATGATTTATCGCCTTATAAGTTTAAACATCGCTTAAACATTCTTTAATTAAAGTACGGTTATTATAATAAATCAAACTTTTTGTAGTCGCGCTGACTTTACTCTCCGTTTATTTTATTTAAGACACTTGACTGATGTAAGTTTTTACGATAGCTAATCATGAGACGAGTGCAGTGAAAAGAATATTAATGAACATTTGAAACGTCTTTAGCGAAAGAACTAAATATATCTGTTACATTTAATCTTGCCAGGGCCCCGGACCTGCTTGATTAGGGATAGGTCAAAAACTAGTCATATTAACTTTGCAGCGTCATTAAATAGTGTCGACTGGTCTGCGATTATAAAAAAGCACAAATCAGCTGGTGAGTTCGCCTCAGCGCTAATTAACATCATTAAAAATAAGTACAACGCCTGTTTCCCTATGAAACGTGTGAATAATAAAAAAACTGACTCATCTTGGATAACCCACGACGTTAAAAATATCAAATCACTGATTACTGACATGACACAATTAAATTTATTATTTCCAAACGACAATACTATTCCATTACTTATTCAAACTCTGAATAGAAAGATGGACACGCTTATATATAGCGCTAAGGCGAATTTTTACTCTAACTTGATTAGTCAAAGTAAAAACGAACCAAGGACTATATGGAAAGTGGTAAATAGAGAGAGGGGGAAGGAAAATTCGCCGAAATTAAACTTTACCGACGTAGTAACCGATGATCACGGAACAAAGTTCCAGACGGTGAAAGATGCTGTCAACGCAATGAACTCCAGGTTCTTGAATGCGGCGGTGACATGTGGCGCGCCCTGCGCGGATGTCACCAGTGCGGTCTCCGCCCTGGCGGCGGCGCGGCCGCCCGCAGTCACCCAGCTCGAGTTACAGCCTTTCACCGCAGATGAAATATTTAAAATTGTGACTACACGTATACCTCCTAAGCGCTCCAAGGACATCTATGGACTCTCCATGGAATTACTTAGATGTGCGATATATACGTTAGCCCCAATTCTGACTCACCTATTTAACTCATGCCTTATAGAAGGAGTCTACCCTGAGGTTTTGAAGGTTAGTAAGGTGTCACCCATTTATAAAGGTAAAGGAAAGCGCGAAGAGTTGGATAGTTATAGGCCTGTTTCCATCATACCAGCGATTGCCAAAGTGCTGGAAAACGGCATTAGCTCTCGCCTGGTGGATTACTTGTCCACGACAAACATTCTTTCCCCGCAACAGTACGCGTATCGTGCGGGGCGGTCGACGACGTCGCTGACCCGTGAACTGGTACGATGTGTGCTGGCCGCCCGCGAGCGCAAGCTGCAGGTGGCTGTGCTGTGCTGCGACCTTTCCAAGGCCTTTGATGTCGCCGACCACGCCGTACTAGCCGCTAAATTGAGGCATTATGGAATAGATGGCGCATCATATGCTGTGCTGACGGATATGATGCGCGACCGATCCCAGATTGTAGAAGGTGGGTTTGAAAGATCAGATCCTTTATGCCCAATGATGGGTGTGGCGCAGGGATCAGCAGTATCAAACATTCTGTTCTCTATCCTTCTAAATGATCTCCCGGAGGCTGTACCGACGGCCAAAATACTTATGTATGCAGACGACGTGGCCGCTATTGTCACCGGGGATTCTTTGGATGACTTGGAGACCAGACTCAACGGGACAACCCACCATCTTGCAGGATGGTTCAAAGTGAATGGTTTGGGACTTAACCTAAAAAAGACCCACTTCATTCATTTCCGCCTTACAGGACGATTGACGCGACCTCTTGCTGTTTGCGTCGGAGGGACGCCCATTAGTCATACGGAAACCACAACCTTTCTAGGTTTTGAAATTGACAGGGGGTTGACCTGGGCGTTTCAAATTGATAAACTGTGTGGTAGAATAGGTAGTGCTTGTTTCGCACTTGGACGGGTGGCTCGTGTGGTGCCAGCGGATGTAGCACGAACCTGCTACTTCGCGACAGTACACTCACTATTGCAGTATGGCGCTGAGCTATGGGGACGTGCTGCCGATTGGGAGCGCGTCTTTCGGATGCAAAAACGCGCCATTCGGGCACTAGTGAGGATACGTCGCGACGTCTCCGCCAGGCCCCACTTTAGAGAGCTAGGAATTCTTACACTGCCTTGCATTGTCATAATGCAAGTAGCAGTGTACACAAGATCGAACCTAAACCAGTTCACAAAACTCGGAGACATGCACTCGTACAACACTCGCAGTGTGCACAAGCTCGCAGCCGAGCCGCGCTCACTCGCGAAGTCCTCCAAGCTGAGTCACATCATGGGCCCGACTGTGTACAACAAGCTCCCCGCTAATATTACATCCGCGGAGAGCTTGCCCGCATTTAAAATGAGGCTAAAAAAGTGGCTAATCGAGCAGACATTTTATAGTTTTGACGAATTTGTATTAAAGAAGTGTTAATAATTTAATTATTAAGTACCTGATTTTATTTGACAATTGAAATTGATTTATTATGTTAATACTATTATTATTATTTTTTTACTTTACATTGTATATTGACATTTATTTTAGATTTTTATGGACTATTTACCAAACTTTAATTTTTTATTTTTGTATACAATATGTATAAATTGACCTGTAAACATTTTTTACCAATAAATACTTATGACTTATGACTTATGACTTATGTCACAGTAGTAATTAAGGCTTCAGACTTGTTTCGCGATTCAAAACAACTTATTATTCTTAATAAACGTTATATTAGAAAATCTTTTACTATAATTACAGAAATAAATTAAATGACCGCGAGGAGTATTCTATCACGTTTTGTTGATTTCCTGTACCCATCACGTAAAAAAACTAGAGTATTGTGTTAAATTTGAGTGCAAGGTCGCTTCGTTCAACCTTCATACGCTTCTTGTTATTTCATTTAAGTATGTTTATAATTAAAGTATAAGTATTCACGTTATTCACCTGTACGTAAGATACGCAAGAAAACTCATATCCTTACTTGTTGTCGGAACTTATATGCATCCATGCACACTTTCAGCACAAGTTTTTGTTACACAAAATATTAATATTCAACATCTTACAAGTATTTCAAAGGGAAAACTTAAATATCATTTTTCTTCAACCGTCGCTGGGCGGTCCACATCTCCGAAATGTTACAAGATGAAAGGTCGTTTTGAGAAAATAATTATGCAATCCGTCGCCGTGGTTATCAGGCGCCTGCTTAAACGAAATTTTAATAAAGCAGGCAACTTGCCCCGAAATCTCCGAACAATCGCTCGTCTTGTAGATGAGCGACGTTGCCATTTAAAAAAAAGTTGCCGAATTTTGAGGTATGCATTTTGAAGAAAACAAATGCTTTTTAGCGAACTGCCAAACATTAATAAAGAAATCGCTATTTTTAACCTTGATGCTTAAAAATTGAATGATTACTCTATTTTTAAAGTTGATGTTTAAAAATAGTGACCATTCAATTTATTCACTGGCAACTTTCAATGACATTTTTAACTGAATAAACGTTGGAAAAAGTTAAAATCACATTTATCAAGTTTATGTCTACTTTGTAATAATAACCATTATGTTTGGTAGATTGTATTTACATATTTAGGCTCTCGAGTATATTCAAGGGGTTTTATCATAATCCAATAAATATAAAATCGATTATTAATTTGGCAAAATGATTTCCGCAACCGGCCACCCCATGTGGAGACCCGTGTTCATGGGAACATGAATTGATGATCGCGTAATGATGGCCCCAACTCTCCATAAAGGGTTACTTATCGTTTATTGGCTTTTATGTCGAAATTAAACGATGATAAGCTTGGAGGAAATGAGTTTTACGCGCAACATTATGAGTTGTTGCTATGTGTATTTTCAGCAATCATCATCAAACCAAATCGATTGCTATAAATCAAATTATAAAAACTGTACAATTTTAAATAGTTATTTTACGAGAGAATTATATTATTTATACGCAATAATAAAAAATATTTTTCGAACAAAATAATGGAGTACTTGGGAATAACCCTGTGTGTAAACGCTTATTTATTAAATTTGGATTCAAAATATTTTTTTGTTTAAATTTATACAAATGAGTTAGTACGTTATATGTCGGTCGTTTGAAAATAATATGAAGCTTTGATCCCATCTATCATCCACAACTATCAGATAACACGCAAGACCAAAGGTGAGCTTTTATTACGAACGCTCAAAAAACGGTACTAGCAATTTGGACGAGCACATTACGCGCGCATCTTGCTTTCCTTACACGATTAAGCTGTTAAAAGCAACAATGTACGCAATGTGAGAAAAGCCATCGAATTGTCGCCAGGAATCCAGAACTAATTTTGTCAAGGAAGTGTTGAAAAAGTGCTACGTTCCACAGTTGTCGTTGCGCAGGATTCTTTTAATTTGTGCTTGTCATTTTCCATAAACAACCTTCTTTTTAGGTAAGTAACAAAGACATACCCAAAGAATATAGGGAACATCAATAAAGCCTACAAGATATTTTTGTTATTGCTTATAAACAAAGTATTTTTCATTCATTCACCGTCCGTAACAATTGCAATACAATACAATTCCTCTCCTTCCTTAGAGTTCCTTAGAGGTTTTTCGAAATAACTTGATTAAATAATGATGATGTATTCGGATGGCCTTCAAAGTTTTCTATGTGAGCGACAATTTTAACCACTTAAGCTGGAAACGGCATAGTTTTAACATTTTTACTCATAGTGGTTACCAATCTAATTAGCTATCAAGCAAGAGCGATCTTTAACTCAACACAGAATCAAGACGAAAGCTCTTTTTTTACATAAACGTTAAAAATTGTTGATTCAATATATGTTTATTTCACGATATATCTACCATATTTATATTTAAGCAAATTGTGATCCATTTTTGATGATTCTACTTTTATTTGATAAGGTCCTTAATGGTCCAATAGAAATTTGAAAAACTAAAACATTTTTATATCAAATGCAAAGGTTGTCAAAATTGAGCCGGTTTTTTTTTTATTTTTAATAAAATTATTATAATTAATTAAATCATTTTACAACATTTTATTCGTAGAACCTAAGTCGAAAACAATGTCACATTTTAAGTGGTTACCGTCGTCCATAAACAACAATAAACGACTCAGATAAAATATACGAAGACCCCAATCACATTGCGTTGCGCCCGTCACTCTGGTACGTGGATGGTACTCCTGTAATTTCACCGGCACAGGAATACGAGTGCATCACTGCTTGACGGCGGATTACCAGGTGTGGAGGCAGTACTTCTCCGGGCTAACTTGACATAGGTTCTACTGCTACTTGACTGCTAAGATCTGGGCCAATTTCTAAAGTTGCCATAAATAAATAATAAATATCACAGACATTTCACACCATCTAGCCCCAAACTAACTATAGCTTTTACATAGATATAAATAACTGATACAATACTTGTATGATATCTTTCTTTTGTAAATAATACATACTTATAATACAATAATATCCAGACATTATTGTATTATAAGTTCTTCACAATAATGTCCTGAGTGGGAATTGAACCCACGACCAGGGCAGAACACGAGAGAGAAATATAAAAGTTACCGCTCATAATACGAATATACAATAACACGGTGCGTTATTCCACTACTACGTAGGGCTAGCTGGGGAGGTGAGGGAATGCGGCCGGTGAGAAAAAAACATCTTTCGATGCGTCCGATAGTGCAGGTGGGGAACGTCACGCCTCAAATTATAAATACCTTCTATTTTTGGGGTTCCATCACCAAGAGCCGGATAGATGTGATATTATAATATGAAAACCAGCGCTGCGTCTTAAACGGCTAAGTTTGAGAGCAGCTTTAAGCTGAGACTGATTCCTATTTGACCACACAGTGTTATATATTATGTTTATGTTTACTTAAGTTTTATTGATTTTCTTGCATCTTTTTGCATTAATGCTAACATACATTAAAATTATTTAAAATATTTTCTATTCTATTCTATAATATATTCATTATATTTATGAGGTACTACTAACTTTAGTGCTCGTGAAATAGTATCAAGGTTTCTTAGTTTTCTTTTCAACAGGTGACCAGAGTCCTGTTTTATATTTTGCACGGCGTATTAGTACTATTTTCTATTCTGTGCCAATTTTTGGCACATTGCCGTCACTGTTTTAGATATGCAATTTTTTTTGTTATTTAATTAATTTTGCCATGCGGTTTTACTTCCGGTTAAGTCACCAATAAGGCTATGGGGACAACTGAGAGATTTATTTTATGCAAGTCACTAAAAAAATACTTCACTTTTATGGGATAATAACTAGCCTGGCGCGCTTTGGTAGCAAAGCGACTCGTGTCACGACGGCAAACGGCATGACGCTCTCTTATGCCGTCATGTCTTACATATACCGGGCGTCCCGCGACGGCCAAAATTATTTTTATCAGTCCTAATTATTGCCAAGTTTTAGAGCAGACGATTTTACGAGTTATAGGACCTACGGAATCCCATTATTATATTTGTAACGTCTTTTACATTCAACCGTTGAAAGGGGTTTTAATTCAGTAGCAGACTGTCATGTTTTTTATTTTAATGATGGCTTTTATGTCTTTTGGACTTTTTTTGCAGCAATCATATTTTTAACATTTCTTTGAGATTAGTGACATGAATATTAAATTTTAAGTATTATTGTTCTTCTGTGAGTCTTGAGAAAACAAGATTTTTTTCAGTGGTAATAAATCATATAGATATTTATATCAGAGACATAACTCAGATATTAATGACTCTTAGTCTGTGTCTGTTGGCATAGGAGTTGTATATGTGCCCAGGAAAGGCTGCCCTGCACTGTGGCGTGCAGGGTACGCGGAGTCGGGGAGGGGCTCTTTACACCCTTCCCCGGGAGCGGGCCTCATGGCAAAGTGCGAGAGGGTCACTGGTGAAGTTCCTTTGGAGAGCCCAGAGACCCTCGAATACACAGAGGTTGGCCACCGGAGGGGTTTAGTTAGGGTAAAAGTCCCACATAACTCGGTTGTCTCCCCCAGGGCAACCGGTGTATCTGTAGCAGATTCCACTCCGTCAACAAAAAAAAAAAAAAAGTTGTATATGTGATGGTTTCACAGGTCGGGGAGAAAGTCTTTTCGTATGTACCAAGTTGTCAGAGAATATAATGTTTGGTTGTACTTTTTGTACCTTAATATGTATATATCATTAAACTACAAGCCAATCAGCAAATGTTGAGAGAGCTTGACTGAGAAGATATTTACTTGTTTGTTCAGAATGATATAGGCATACCATATTTACATTATCATTAAATATAGAACATAGAAAAAGCTGTCATTAAATTGTATACCTACCAAAAACTTAACCTTCTGGAGCAGTCGGATAAAAACATGAACATTCCCCTATCTTTGTTTAATATGTTTATATATATTCACAGAATTTGTTTTCTTGATCACTGTGTCGACACTGTAAGAAGCTCGTAAACTATTTGACAGTTTTCATGGCTTGTTCAAAGTTTTACACGTTTGTCGTGATCCACTTTTACACTACAGTGTTTTGGCCTCGTTACATTTAATATAAACTGCCATACTTCGTACTATCCGACCATCAATGATACATTAAATAATATTGTCTATTTATTTGAATTCTCTTACTATGATTTTAACAGGCATAGTCTAATAAAACTTGCACCGAACTTTACCATCATAAAAGTTTGTTCGGAAGAAAGGAACATTCCCGAATTTGGAACTTTCTGGATCATTACGTTTTCTACAACGCGACTTCTGCATTTCGTGAGAAGATCGCATTAGGGCGATCTGCAAATTGCTTCAATTACATATCAATAAAGTACCGTTGACTTATGGTTCCGTGGTATGATAAAGAATGGGCCGTAAAAACCATTCCCATAATACTCCATTGAGAGTTACGATGAGAGATTAAAATTGTAAGACTATCTACAAGTAGACTAAATACTACATAATAAATGGTTCGGTGAACTAATAACATTTTTATGTGTTATTTATTTTTAATGACTATAATGGCCTTATGGCTACATATAATATTTTTAACTTATTAGGTTTAAAAAATAAATATTACTTGTTGAAAATGTCTTGATTCACACCTTGGTACAGTAAGGTACGCATTTATGCCTTTATGCGGGTTACTGCTAGTTCATAATTAACGCATTTTTTCGCAGAAAACCAACCGATGAAAAACATTGTCGTGCTGACATAATTAGTATACTACTTAAATACCTTAAAAACGTGGCGTTCAATTAACAGTTATATTATTAAATAATGATTTATGTCTACGTTAGCCTAAAATATTTACCAAAAATTGCAACCATTTTTACAAAGATAAAGTCTATTTTCTTTGACAGGTGGAGCCCACGGGCTCTGCGTCCCTCGGAGCAGCCTCCCGGGCCCTCTTCGTAGAGAAGGTCCGAGCTTCCAACGCGGCGTGTCAGGCTGGAGACTTCGCAACGGCAGTGGCGCTCTATACTGATGCACTGACGCTGGACCCCGCAAATCACATCCTTTATAGTAATCGGTACAGATTGCTGCTCTACTTAAATACCTATCACTCTTTCTAGCAAGTCTTAACATGACACAACTTTTTTTAATCTCACAACTGCGATTTCCAAAATTCTATTTTTTATTTTAAAGCATATACTTTCAGTTTAGTTGAATAGTTTGGTTTTTATATCAAAATAACTAGAAATAATATGTCATCCAAGTAAAAACGAATAGCGTGTATTTTGCTAAGGGCTAAAAGGTTGAAGTGGGTTTTTACGATATCTTTAATTTTCAATTATTTGAGTTTGGTTTTTAACTATCTTCCTGATCTGTAACCACGCTAAATATTACATTAATGCACTTAATCTCTCTAATCGTGTATTTAGACTTATTTTACAATAAATATGCCGGATTCTTTTACCTGTCCTGTCACAGTTATTTTTTCTTTAACTAAGCTTTTATAACAAAATGACGTCCCATTGAAGTGAAGAATTTATTTTCCTCAGAAAGTAATAAATCTCGCTGTGTTCACCCGTGTAATCATAACTGACAGCAGTTCTTTACAGGAATGCTGCATAACTTAATTGATCTGTAGATACTGACCGGAGAAATTACTTTGGGAGCGCTTATTATGGCTAACGCTTAGGAACAAAATACTGATTTTAAAAAAATTTAAAAGGCTACTTTCTTACTTTCATCCCTTATTTGTCGCTCTAAGGGGGTACATCTTATCATTATAAAAATACATCGGCCTACAATAGGCGAAGAAAAATACAAAATACGTAAATTCTTTTACTTGGATGACATATCTTTTCCAGTTATTTTGATTTAACAACCAAATTATTGAACCATTTTGATGAAATTTATTAAGTACCGATCTGAAAGTATTTCCATCCCAATAAAAATTCAGTTGATAAGTGACGGCATACTTAGGTAACAAATATGAAAAAAAATACAGCCAAATTGATAACCTCCTCTTTTGGAAGTCGGTTGAAAATACTTAGTCGTTTCATAGACATAGACTTAGACATAGACTTACTGATAGACATACTTACTGATCCATCTTTCACCTTGTGGGTGTGTAATACACGAGGTAAAGTGGCTTTTGGTAACTGGCACACTATCATGAGAATGTAGACTCAAAACTTAAGCTATTTTACTCCGCATCCGATCTCAAGTATCGATTGGGCTAGTAAAAATTTGCTCGCAAGAGTAAACATACACAGCCGCGCAAAGGCGGAATTACCTTATTTACACCGCTTCTACAGTTTGCTATATCTTCGACCACACCGTCACTCACTAGCAATTTAGATCGCGGAAGTATCCATAGCTATTTCTAAACAAACATAGTGTGTCTTCACCAAACCCACACACTCGCCAGAATCAGAAAGCCTACTCCGATTTTCAAAAGTTGGATATCAATTTTATGTTCCTCTAATATATTGAAATTGAACCATGAGTGTACCGTTAGCGGTTTGAGGTTTGAATCACGTGTTGACAACTCTCAATGTGTTCTCCGTATAAATAAATTTAGAACCTCTCACCATACTTTTTTGATTCAATTTGAATTTTATAAAAGAACATTTGATTGACTTCCATATTCGAGTTATAATAATTGGAATAATCCAGAACACAACGCAATGTGCACTATTGGCGACAAACTAGGATGGCAGTTCTTTTCAGAACAACTACTGCATATACAGTTGGTTCTACTAAACACATTTTTCATGATGCAGATCTGCAGCCAGACTTAAACAAGGACAGTTTGCGGCCGCTTTGCAGGATGCTACTAGAGCCAGGGAGCTCTGCCCAAACTGGCCCAAAGCTTACTATAGACAAGGTATGTAAAGGTTTGTTTTGATATTGTGACCAATGTAGCGAAATAAGCCAATGGCCCACCTGTTCATAAGTATTTAATCACCACAAACAACAGTAAAAGCTGTTCTCCGGTCGAACTTAGTACAAGTTCTACTGCTACTTCAGGTCGCTTATCGCTTCTAGGTTACTCATTCATCTATGAATGAGTAACACAGAACTTTTTTTCATGAACTGAGTTTCGAAAATTGTGGCACTCGCCATAATTTTCGCATCAGAAATTTTAGAATATTGCTACAAATTAAAGCGTGGGTAGAAACAGCCATTTAATTAATTTATGCTGATTTTTAGATGCAACAAGGTGTTACGTTTCACTTTTGCGTGTGAACAGAGCATTACTTCATGAGGTTTTATGGACGTGTAGTTGTGCATTGTACATTCGCTGTTATATTTATAGCTATATTGTTTACGATCATGTCAACATTGTCTATCACGTCACGTGATGAAAGTCGTGGGCTGCTTAAGTGGTTGCCGCAACCTATAAATCCATGAAATATGAAAGTATGAAAATATCCAAGTTACGATCTGTTGTTTTGAGACGGGGATGTAATGATGAGACATTACATCCATAAGGCGGTCTGAAACTTTACAGTCTCAAACTTTACTGGAACACAGAAGGCCTCAACACTGAAACAAGTGAGCCTCTGCTTGGCAGTAGATTACCAGATACGGTGGCAGTACCTACTTCTCCGGACGAACCTGGCATTGTTTTTACTACTAGTTTGGGTTGCTCTTTTCGCACCATACATGGGACACACCTGTGCTTGCAATTTGTTTCAAAAAAATGTGACAATACTTAAACAGCGTATGCCTAGATTGCTCTAGAACTCATCCCACCAGGTTTCCCAATCCTCAGCATGTTAGATCACAAGTCGAACTTTCCTTAAACTTCACTAGGTGCAACCCTAAAATCTTATCAGGTGCCATACGGCCTTGACCGTCATTGTTGTAAGTAATCGCATGCGTGTGTGATCGCTCATTAGGGCTGTCCAAAATATTTTTTTTTTTTTACCTTGTTTGTAATATGAATGTTTCGATTTGGATACGTCAAGCCATTTGATATCACTTCACTTCAACATATTTCAAAATCAGACACAGATCAGCCAAATTTCAAAACAAGAATTTGTTTTTCTCACGATGTTACTTTTTTAGGGGTGGCCCTACAATGCCTCGGAAGACACGGCGAGGCTCTGGCTGCCTTCAGCTCAGGGCTAGGCGTAGAGCCATCATCACGACAGCTCCTCGCAGCCCTAGTCGAGGCATCTCTCAAATCCCCGCTGCGGACAACCCTGGAACCCACATTTCGACAGCTCGAGGCTATGAAATTGGACCAATCGCCCTTCGTGCTTATATCGGTGAGTGAAAAGAAAAAATATTCATATCGTATAATCTCTAAATTCTAATTTCAAATGACGTGTAGTTCAGGGTTAGGTTTAAAGCTATCATCATGACATTTTCTAACAGATTGCTCCAGGTAAATCTCTAATCTCTATTTAGATATAAAACTACCAGATCACGTGCGGAACCGCTTACTGCGTTCCAAGATACAAATCGCCAACGTGGTCATAAAACAGCCAGTCTAAAATGGAACCGGGTAGGACAATTTGGCATATGTCTAACGAATTGTGGACAAATATGACTACCGCTTAGAGCCAATTTAACGCTAAACGTTCACAAAAGTTGGACCATTAGTGCCTTGAACCGAAAAGAGTGGAAATGAGTAAAAGAAGCCTTTGTCCTGTAGTGGGGCACAATGGTAAAAATGAAAAGAGTGGTAAACTGAATAAATATTAAGGAAGGCCAACAGTCACATACATAAAAGACATTTAAAATCGAAAAAACTGACTTCAATACATTAAAATTTTAAGTTAAGCCCTTATAGGTCGAATTTTATCAATTTCTATGAAATAATTAAAAAAAAAATATCAATTACAGTTATATGACCCAATGTTTGGCAATAATGTGGCTCTCAATGCTATTCATATTTATTTAACAATTATTTACCTACATATGAGTATTTGTAGATTTAAAAAGAAAAGCAACATGATTTTTTTATATATTGTTCGGAGGCCGGGCCGAGGAGCCGAGACATTGGTTCACTCAACGACTTTTATAACATTTACACAAATGTGAACGTAGCGCGCGAACTGTACTTTTTACGCCAAATCTCAAACAAAATGTATGAATAGCGTGCGTTGTTTTTTTTTAAGCTGAATCACTTACATGAAACTTAGTGGCGTTACAAATTGTGTAAAACTGGTTGAGATTGTGAATTGTGTGTATAAAACTATAAAAACTATTTTATAGTGCGTTGAAGAAATCTTTTGTACTTAAAAAATATAAGACACTTAGTGGCATTATGAATAGAGAGCGTCGAGGTTTTTGCGTGGAATTATATAACTCAATTATATGATTAAATGTTTTTTATATATATCACAGGATATATTCAGGATAGTAAATTTCGCTATCGAATAGCAATAAATGTAAGATTAACTAGTTTAAACTTCAACAAAAAAATCACCTTCCTTTTTTTTCATCAAAAATCCTTTGACTGTCTAAAAACAAATAGCACACTAATCTGTAATATATTTATAAAATGTAAACGTCGCCAAAAAAGGCTTAGTATGTTATAGGTAGTAAAACTGGGTAAGATATCGTGCGAATCAGCTGTGGCGGGAACAAAAGTTATTTAAGCTGTCAACAGTGTTGTACTGCCCAGTAAGGGTTTGTACAGGTTTCGTGGAATTCGCAAGAGAATATATTATATGCAGGCGTGTTCTCTAAATAAGCGATCATGCTCGCGAAAAAATAGTAATCCATTAGGGAAAAACTCCTAATGGTAAAGCCTTCCATTAGGGGTTTCTACCTACGGGTAAAAACGAGTCTTCCCCTTGGAGAGTGAGATAGGGTTTGAACAAGAGCTAAACTTAGTAATGCATGATCTTATAGGTATATATTTATTTTAAAAAGTAACGCTCCCATTTATGTTTTTGTAGAATCGACGCATATTTTGACTTTTACGAGTAACATAAATCTTTTAACTTTTGACAAGACGTTACGAAATATTTTGCGCGAAGCCTTGTTTTTAGGAAAACTTATTCATTAGAGAATTATTACCTCAATTTCAGAGAATATTTAATACTTGATATTATGACGGATATCGTAACTAATCTATACTAATATTATAAAGCTGTTTGAACGCTCTAATCTCTGGAACTACTGGTCCGATTTGAATGATTCTTTCAGTGTTGGGTATTCCATTTATCGAGAAAGGCTATAGGCTATTTTTTTTTTTTCAAAATTAGGGATCCGTAAGTAAATTGCTATTTTGTAACACAAGGTGTAAAATCGAAACCATATTTTTGCGTGCGCTGCAAAAACTATTGACAATAGAACAAAATGATGTACTACGGGTTTGTAGATCTCATTAAGACCTACAAAAAAGTCCGCAAAAACATATATCTAGCTATCATGGTTTAATCACGATAACCGATTTTGTGTATCAAATTTTGATCAGTTTGATCCAACTTGAAAGATAGGATAGCTCACATCTCAATTTATGATCGCAATATTATTTTATTGCAAATTATAATATCGTATCACAAAAACGTTAGCCACAGCAACGCGTGGCCCGGTCAGCTAGTATAAAATACAATACGTAGTCTTAAATCCTCGATATGCGAATCTCAATTTCACTTAATATGAACATTGTAGACTTAGTAATACCTACTTGTAGACTTCTTTTAATCGAAGTGATTGTACCGTAGAGCCGCTTTGGAGCCATAACCTCGTGACATATGAAAAAACTTTTGCAAAACGGAAATTATCGGTTCTCAGTCTTGTAAAAGCACCTTTACCTCAACATCAGATATCACGGTTTCAATACCAAAATAATGTGTGCCATTAACGTTTCGCCTCCAGAATTATACGTATTGTCAGTCTGTCCGTCTGTATGGGAACGATCAAGTCGTTGATATAAAACTGCAAAAAATACTCTTTTGTATGCTTGTGTCTATGTAAATGTGCCAAACATAACAGTATTTGTCTTAACTGATAGAATGTTGGGATATATTTTTGATATAACTGCCTTATAAGGTTCCATAAGTATACGTATTCCCTATATATTATTAAACCTGAAGCAGACGACAGACATTATGTCGACACCGCTCCATAAAATCTTTTATTTCTACAGGAAGTTTATATGGCGCGGTCTCGTTTTGATGGACAAAAAAGTTCGTCGTCTATACCGGCCTATGGTTAAATCCTCTGTCTGTTAGTCTGTCCTTTCAATGCCTAAAACTTAACTGAAGTATACATGTAATTACACTAGTCACTAAGCATCAAGCGTACCAGTTATGTTGCCAGTATAACAAAATTTCCGCCAAAAGTAGCAGAAATAAAATATGTTACCTTAAAACTCAACTGGGTTTTGCAAACAAAAGTCGCCCGGTTGACAATGTCACCACAGATTTATACTGGGCTGCGTCACCAATGGACTAGTCTTCAGATTATATGTCATACAATTGCCTATCAAGCACCATCAAGTTGGAAATCTGTCACCAAGCACCTAACACGTTCTTAGCCAGCCTAACTTGAAAGCCAATTTCAAATACACGTTGACAGTTCCACTGTCGACTACATCATCATTTATTGTAGATGACGTGATACGCAGTCAAAGAAACTTGTCAGTAATAAAAAACAATACAAAAAAACTTACTTAAATATATATTTTAGACTGGAAATAAAAATGCGTCTCTGATCCCATTTACTCCAATCCCCTGTTTTCCATAAGTCGACCAGACAGACAGCGAACACGACATTATATCAAACACACCCACGGTAAATCAAGCGATTAAAAAGACAACTCGACTGAACTGGCAACATAAGCACCCCATACAGCGGGGAATTTGCATACATTCCTTCCCTACTAGGGATGTTCTGTATAAGAAAGTAAATGCGAAGAGCCGAGATCCCTGCTCCATAGCTACAGAAACAGTAGATTTTTACATATGTCGTATTGCAGTCACTGAATGATGGTACTGTTATACTATGCTTAAGTTTTTTCATAACTACTAGGGATGTTTGTGTTTCAGACGAACATTAGAATTTGTGCATTTTTTTTATTGTAATTAATGTGTCGAGACTATCTAACGGCCCATCTGATATTAAGTGGTTACCCCTGCCTATAAACAGCAGCGATACGACACAGATCCTCTTCTACCGCAGTGTGGACGTGAAAAGCGAAAGAACTCAGTGTCGCTAGCTCTGAGAATGATCAGGAAACAGAAGCACGAGAGTACGAGATCCCGATCCGGATTGGTAGTGAACATCACCTTCAATATTTCTTCGGGGTTCCACGTCATTCCGATTTTCTCGCGATGCTTTTCATCACTAACCAGTCATGTTGGAGGCCTTTGCACATCTTGAATAGTACTAAACCAAGGTTGGCCGCTTAATATATTATTCTTTCGCAGGCATTTGAATCAGTGTAGATTCAAATGCCTGTCAAAATGCCTGAAAGAGTCGATTTCGAAAGAATATAATCACTTAGTTACAATATATCTAATCGGCCACAAGCCTTATGAACGGAAATGGTTGTCCCAATGGAATCGGTCTTCAGCTCTTCGTATCCATTTTATGGCAGCCACCTTCCGCAAATAGTCGCTCCATCAGGCCTAGGAGTTACCGACTACGTTCTCCTACTCAAGATTTCACTCAAGAACTCTACTTTGCCATTGGGGTAATGGCTGTCTGGCAATTTGGCATATTCGACTAGGCTACTGAGACTATAGCTTGCTAATCTTATAGACATTTGACCGAAGGTTTTCGAATATCATTCTCTATGTACATCCCTACGAGGTCCTCGCAACCAGTAGCGTCATTGGGCATTTTCGGCGCATTTATCGAACAATGGGCTAGTGATCAAAGGGCCGTAAATACGATCCGAATTTACATACAATCTGGGCGACGTTGATCGGCAGCCCCAATGCTGCGGAAACAAAATGGCGACGGGCTGTACAGGATGTGCCATCAAAGTCAAAGAATTTTTTTAAATAATGAAATCTTCTGTTTTTAAAAATAATGGTGTACCGTTTTTAATACTAAGAACGCGTAATCATGTGGACTTTGGTACATATGTATTTATTTATTTAATTTTTCTATTTTTTTGAAGACTGACAATTTCACAAAATATATGCCTAGTAAACATAAAAGTCACTTAAATATATCCATCATGATTAAGTAACCTTACATTGTGCACTCGTTTGTGCACAAAGCCAAGTAGATAATTAGGTTATTTTATCTGTATTGGCAGTAGGTATAGTTGGCAGTAATTCACGCCCCCCCCCCCCTCTCTTTATAGAACAGCGTTAGTAGTTTAGCGTAGCAGTTTAGCAGTTGCTCTGCCTTCTGTGCTGTAGGTAGTTGGTTCGATTACCACTCTGGACAAGCACTTATGTGACGAACATAATTAAGCTTGTTCTGTGTCTGGGTGATTTAAAATGTGTTATATATATGAGTTTACAACAAAAGTTCTACCAATATAAGTATTATATCAGTTATCTAGTTCCATGTACCCCCAAAAAAGCATAGCATAAGCTTAGTTTGGAGTAGATACTAACAATATTTATTTATATTTTATATTTAATCTCCAGAGACTGAAGTAGTAATACCTAAAGTGCAGATCAGTAATTTATCCCTTATCGTTAGCGGTAATCTAGACATTATATTTTAACTACCAATTTCATATGACTTTTAATCGGCCTAGTTTGCGAAATTAGTTCGTTTTATATGACTTTGGTTATCAATATGGTTGTATTTGTTTTTTATTGTTTTGTTTATTTCCTCGATTCTCCGTCATTTATCAACCGATTTTCTTTACGGATTTTTCTCACTCGATTTTAAGAAAATATTTGCTGAATAAATACAAGATTCTTAAACTAGCTATTAAATTAAAATATACAATAACTTGACATTGACTTCAATGGAAAACAAGTGATAATATTGTAGATTCGTTTATAATGTGAACCACAGAACATTACATTCTGAATATACGATCCTAGAAATGGCTTTATGTTATATCATCATCATCAACTGCCGCAAGAACGTGACTCTTAGCACCATGAATTAAATTCTGTGGCTTCAGTGACCCTTGTTTAAGGCGGTTAGGTTTCATAATGAACTTTATCCTATCTAAGGGCGGATCCAGCTTTTGCGCCAGGAGGGGATCACATAGTCGTGGTCAAGTCTTAGAACTTATAATTTAATTTTGTTAACATTAGATATCTACAAGTAAAAAGTAAGTATTTTATCAATGTACGTAAGTACTGTACTTAAAAATATTTATTCCTTATTGTACACTTCAAAAAGTTATATAATAATATTGTAGTTACATAAAATCTGTATGTTGACAAAATATATATTATAAATAAAATCATTAAGTTCAATTAGTGGTCCACCTAAGTCCTAGAACCAGCTCAGGGGGGGGGGGTCATTATACAATAACATAAAAATGTCCAACATTTTAAGGTTCACTTTGTAGCTTAATAGTTATTGAACTGCAATTTTAAGCCGATGTTAACTTTCATGCATACATAGTTGCACGTCGTTATCGCCGAAAGGGTAGATAAAATCTTTAAACGATCATTTTACTACGTAGAAACTTAAACTTTTACATTATATTATTATAGTCAAAATCTGGATAAATACAATTGGTGGTACTGATCATCGGTGCAAGACCCGTAACCGTAATTAACTGGCTTATTTATCTTTGTCATTCAACTTAAAATTTTCATATTCAAGTATCAAGAATCACCCATTACAGAAAGTAAACAAACCGTCCTGTATATTTCAAACAGTTTTTGTCTTATTTGATAAATCCACTGTTTGTCCTTGTCCTTGAAGACCTTCAAAGATTTTTTAGATTGGGGTTGGGTTATAGACATCGTATCTACCTATCGTACAAATATCTTTAGGTACGATAGGTAGATACGAGTGTATCAATCATACGAATATATCAAATTTAATTCAAAAAACGCCATTTCGTAGTTGTATTTTACTTAAAAAGCTGGCCAGATCCCTCCTAGTACATGTTCAAACCCTATCCGACCCTCCATGGGGAAGAACAAGCAAGAAATCCCTAATGGAAGAATTACTTCCTTTTCGCGAGCATGATCCAAATGATTTATGAACAACTAGGAAAGCGAATTCGAAACAATTATTTCCGTTGAACTGAGAACAAAATAAAACTAATAGCAAGTCCAACGTCTTATTCTTAGCTGTGAACTTCACGGAAAATATCGTGTATACGAGTAGCATGATGATTCACTACTAGTTCTTGTTCATAATGATTTCCACGTTATTCCATCTTCAGTTCTTTTGATGGCCTCAGGAAACGTCAGACTAGGAAGGTTTCTATTTGGTCAGTCCATCGCGTAGGTCGCCCACGTGGCTATTTTACGTCGATGTCTAACTACCAATAACTTCTTTAAGCTGTCGGGACCTCCACGAGAGACGTTTTATGTTTTAAATAGGCAAACAGTCATACGGTTCTTATGGTAAGTGGTCACCTTCGCTTATTGACATCTGCAATACCTGTGCGTTGCCTACCCTGCAGATACCTTTGTTATTTATCTTAAAGCCAATGTTTTCACGTTCAAGGAATACTTTGACGGTCCAAATGTAATTCCCAAAACTCCCTTGACTCAATCAAAATCGGCTCATCTGAACCAACAATAGGCAAGGCAAACAAACTTTTGTTTGAAAAGGTAAACACGTCGTGTGTGTTCGCTAACAGAGTATTGCTTTACCGTTTGTCGATGCCGCCGCGCCGCGCCAGAGAGGCTTGGAGATTTTATATGAGGAACACGAATAAAATATATGCCTATATATGCAAGTATTTTTTATGATATAGTTGAATATTTCTTAAATATTAATATAGATAGTTCATCCTCATAGAAGGTCGGATAGACTTTGCACAAGAGCTAAACATAATAATAAGCGCTAAAAGAATAATAAGAACGCGTGTAAAAGATCATGTATTTTTTTTTTAAAAGTGGTTCTTACGAGTTTGACTTTGACCTTGAGTTTCATAGTTAAAAACTCTTATTGGTACCACAGTAAATTGTTAGTTTAGACTGATTTGAATTCACCAAATTTTTAGGTGAATTAAAAATTACATTAATTCTTTATTTTTTTCTAATTTATATGTAATGTTCAGTTCCGAAGAGTATAATAAAAACATATTTAAATTTTCGTAAAACTTATCATATTTAATTAATTAATTAATTCCAGAGCTCAGAGTTTACTTAAATTTTAAACAGATTAACATTTTACAGATGCACAACAAGAATTGTACAACAAAAAGTTGCAAGCTTTGCTCAAGGGCCCTATGGTAAACTTGAAAAGAACCGCAGGTTTAATGTCAAATGTAATGGTTTCTTGAAATCCGGCGCGGTTTTTGTAAGGTTTGATACTCAAATTCCAATTAAGTGCATTAGTTTATTATTATAGGTTGCGTAAAAAATATATCGGATGTGAGATGTCGAGCACAGATTATATTCGCATATCGTTGATGATTCAAAAACCCGGCGATTGCGATACCCACACTCAGAGAATTCCGTACCACGGTTTACTTGTTTGATATTTCCGCTATATTATACAAGAACAAATAAGTTTGTGAGCATTCAATTAATTTGTGAAAATCTATATCACGCGAGGCGATCGCTAGTAGCACATAAAATTGCAAAAATTTATTACTAATATCCTTAATTTAGCTTTATAATCACATGATTTTATGGTGGTAGCGATATTAAATTTTGTAATTTATGCTGATGCTTACTACCTTAAATGTCGCAATAATATTGTAAGTATCCTTATTAGCCTATAATATTCCCACTGCAGAGAGACCTACCTCGATAAGTGTGAGAGAATGGGCTTTGATCTACCATGGGAGTCCATTTGCCCGAAGATTATAATCTTCAGGTCTCGTATGTTTGTTTGGTGTGTGCCCATGCTGTCTCCACACAGAAAATTCTAGTGCAAGGGGATGTTATTATGAAATACAAAAATAACATGAATTTCTTTCAGGTGGTCGGCCAAGAACTGCTAGCCGCAGGACAATACCAAGCAGCTGTCACTGTGCTGGAGGCAGCGCTGAGAATTGGATCCTGTTCACTCAAATTGAGGTTAGTAATGATATAATTTTAGTTCTTATCTTTCCTCTCTTAGCTCTCCCAGTTCCCACTAGACAAGGTAACAAAATAAAGTATGTGACAAATATAGACTACATATTTGTACAAGGTGCAGAGTTTCTCATTGAAACGCTTGGTAATAAATTTACGTCACAAATGCTACTGGGCTAAATAAGGCTTGTACCTTAGCTTCGGAATAGAGAAATAATAGCTACGCTTTTTTATATTTTTTCCAAATATCTGCAAGAAAAGTGTCTACGCCATTAACAACACTCGCACACACATAAAACCGCGATAATACCCACATACACCGAAATGTCAAACGGTCACCAGCAAGCTAACAATTTTATCACATTATATTTTTATGTTTTATTACATCTGATATTATGAGACACGTTTCGCTAATGAGGGCCGGACAAATTACTCACAAAATCGACGTTCATTTTATTTGTTCCGAACAGCCGTAGTGTCATAACGGTAGACATACAATACTACATTGTTTATGTGAAATAATAGAATCCTTGGCCTACGGGACTAACCATAAAGCCAAGGATAATAGTAACACAGATTTCTTCAATACCGTTATGACCATCTGGTGTACGGGACGTTTCTTTAAAACTCCCATAAATAGATAGAATAGGTTATAAATATGTATTGTTAATAATATACTTTTAAAACCATCAATAAAGCTAACTAGTGGGAACGGTTTGAGAAAGTGGCCTGGCGTCCTGAGAGCATGTTTAAATAGCGCGAGGTTCCTATAATCGTGGCAGTTCCGTCTATACCGTTGAGTCGAGTCAGTCATAATGACAGTTGTGTCCAAACTGTCGAGTCGGTCATAATAGTAGTTGCGTCTAACCAGTCGAGTCGAGTCAGTCGTAATAGTAGTGCTAAACAGTGATCATTTACAATTCACATATAGGGATTGTACTTGATAATAGTCACAGTCGTCGTAATAGTTGACGGCTATAGTAATAGGGAAGCACTGGCTCTTCAATAGAAAAGGAACCCTCCAGCTCTCAGTGACCTCGTAACCAGGAACCTTCTCAAACCCAACCTTCTGGATCATCAACAACCAAATCCTACGGCGTTTCTCTTCGACGAATAGAATCCCAGCAATAGAAGTGTGCCGCCGAGAATCCTCCAAACCGGGAGTGACACACATACATATATGGCGTGACACGACCATTTTACACCGCCATAGATACAGTCCACTTTTCGGTTCGTGTCACGTGGGTACATAGCCCGCCACATCTCGGCTAGGAGGCGTCGTGCACATTTTATGGTCCTTCGAGCCGGATCTGAGGAGAAACTAGGACCATTTTATGGTCCTTCGATAGCCAGATTTGAAGATAACCTAGGAAGATGGTCGTCACCCGATCAAGAAGTGGGGATGAACCCGCGAGTTCATCTTCGAACGGTAACACCAACGCCGCCGTTACTACCGCGCCGCCTGCGTCCCTCGCAGTCGTGCCGACCCCCGCGGTCGCACCATCTGCACGTTCCGAGACCGCGAGTCCCGTTACGACCGCGCCAAATGCGCCGCTGGCTTACACAGCCGCATGCTGTGCGCCAGTAGTCACCCGTCCACCCGCGTCGCAGTACACGTCATCCGCCGACATGTCGTTCGGAATTAACACATCGTCGTCCGAGATGACGCTACCGCATTCGTGCTATTTCGTGCCAGCGAGCAACGCCACAGCCGCATCGTCGAGCGGAGGCACGAATTACGTCACAACAACTCCGAGCCAGGAAATAGAAGACGCGGGACAGACATCGGAAGAGGCCACCATAGTCACCGGCGGGAGGGAACACAGAGGTCCCGAGAGGACAGCGTCAAAGAACGAATCAGCGTCGCGCAAAGTAAAATCGACAGTTTCAGCAAAGGCAAGGTACGATAGAATAGCAAAAGCTGAATTAGAATTATTGAAGATTCGAGAGCAAATAGTGACCGCAGAGCTGAAACGATTAAAGGAAGAATCGGACGACGACGCTGAGACGATAATATCGGGCCCTGAAGAGACAACGAGGATAGCTGACTGGGTTACGAATACGAGAGTGTTGGCCATAGTGAACGAGCCACACGAAGACGCCGCGAGAGACCCGACGCCCTCCGCACTGCCGACGGAGGGCCGGCCGACGCGACTGCCCACTGGGAAGGAAACGGTGCCGCGTCCTACACCCGCTGCGGTTCCTGCACCATTTATAGATAGAGGACAGGAATTGCCAGCAGCGAACGGGGAGCGTGGCCCGAATAGTTATAGTGTATCCGAAGTAATCGGACAAGGACCCCCAGTGAATAGTGTTCATAGAAATAGTGCATACGTGCCCAATAGTGTACATTTAGACGGAGCACGTTTGCATAATAGTAATATAAATAGCTCATACGCGCACAATAGTCATCATAGAGACAGTGCATATGTGCTTAATAGCGTCTACAAGCCACACGAAGACGGCTTAAGAGATCCGACACCCTCCGCACTGCCGACGGAGGGCCGGCCGACGCGAATGTCCACTGGGAAGGAAACGGTGCCGCGTCCTACACCCGCTGCGTTTCCTGCACACTTTATAGATAGAGAACAGGAATTGCCAGCAGCGAACGGGGAGCGTGGCCCGAATAGTTATAATGTATCCGGATTAATCGGACAAGGACCCCCAGTGTATAGTGTTAATAGAAATAGTGCATACGTGCACAATAGTTTTCATAGAGACAGTGCATATGTGCTTAATAGCGTCAACAAGCCACACGAAGACGGATTGAGAGATCCGACGCCCTCCGCACTGCCGACGGAGGGCCGGCCTACGCGATTGCCCGCTGGGAAGGAGACGGCGCCGCGTCCTACACCCGCTGCGTTTCCTGCACACTTTATAGATAGGGAACAGGAATTGCCAGCAGCGAACGGGGAACGTGGCCCGAATAGTTATAATGTATCCGAAGTAATCGGACAAGGACCCCCAGTGTATAGTGTTTATAGAAATAGAGCATACGTGCCCAATAGTTTACAAATAGACGGTGCACGTGTGCAAAATAGTTTTCATAGAGACAGTGCGTATGTGTTTAATAAGCCACACGAAGACGGCTTCAGAGACTCTAAGCCCTCCGCACTGCCGACGGAGGGCCGGCCTACGCGACTGGCCACTGGGAAGGAGACGGCGCCGCGTCCTACACCCGCTGCGTTTCCTGCACCATTTATAGATAGAAGACAGGAATTGCCAGCAGCGAACGGGGAGCGTGGCCCAAATGGTTATAGTGTATCCGGATTAATCGGACAAGGACCCCCAGTGAATAGTGTTAATCGAAATAGCGCATATGTGCCAAATAGTGCTCAAATAGACGATACACGTATGCAAAATAGTCTTTATAGAGAAAGTGTATTCGCGCCCAACAGAGTGCATATAGACGGTGTGCGTGTGCATAATAGTGCAAATAGAGACAGTGCCAGTACGTATGTGCTCAATAGCGTCAATAGAGACAGTGCATGCGTACAAAATAGTGTCAACGTCGATAGAACGTCATACGTGATCAATAGTGCGCGTAAGGACATTAATAGTGCAGCGGTGAACGATCGAGTCCCAGGGCTGCCAGCCCACATTTGGAATAGAGTGGACAACGTTGGATGCAGTACTGAAATGGCAGCTTACCCGAGCGCTGCCTTCACGGGTATCGTGGACAAAGCAAGGTTACCGGAGAACATTGGTTTGCAAGCGCCAAGGTATGTGGACAATAGTAATAGTATAGATGCGCATCAATCAGCGCCCTCGTATCCGTTCCACCCTTCACCGGCGGGAGTTGTCGCGACGCAACAATATAGTGAGGTGAATCAGTTGGCTACCGCAATAGTACAGGCGATACGAACCGGACAACAGACGACATCGAAATATTTCACAGAGCTACCGTATTACAACGGGTCATATCAGGAATGGCTTGCTTTCCGGGCGGCATATGTACAGACCGCTAATATTTATAGTGAGACAGAAAATGTAGCTAGACTCAGAAAATGTCTCAAAGGGAGAGCAAGAGAAGCGGTCGATAGTCTGTTGATTTACAACGTTAGCTCACACGAAATTATGAGAACGTTAGAGATGAGATTCGGTCGCCCAGACGCCATAGCCATGGCCGAACTTGAAAGGTTGAGGTCACTATCGAAACTAACAGATTCACCCAGGGATATATGCACCTTAGCGAGCAAAGTTTCCAACATAGTCGCCACAATTCAAGCATTGCAACGAGTTCATTATCTGTATAATCCGGAGGTAACAAAAACTTTAATAGATAAGCTCACGCCAACAATGAGGTACCGCTGGTACGACTTTGCGACGGAGCAACCAGCGGACGAGCCCGATTTATTAAAGCTCTCTCGATTTTTGGCACGAGAGGCAAATAGGTGCGGCCCTTACGCACCACCTGAGATAGTCCCGTGCGCAGAGACAATAGATAAAGGTAACAATAGATACAATAGAGATAGAAGTTACACTGCGAGCGGGGAAATGAAACAAAAGAAAGCCTGCCTAATATGCAATAAGGAAGCTCATCCAACAACGGAATGCCGTAAGTTCACCAACGCAGATGTCCCAGGAAGATGGGACATAGCTAAAAGAAAGAAATTGTGTTTTAGGTGTCTTCGACCTAAAACAAAGAGTCACACGTGTAAGATGAAACGGTGTGAGATAGATGGTTGCCAGTTCTTGCACAATAGACTCCTCCATATTAAAAGGGAGGCCAGCGAACAAATTAAGGAAGCCGTAGCATCCACATGGACTCCCAAGAACGTCCAGACCTTTTTAAAAATAGTTCCGGTTACAGCGTCCGGACCATTGGGAGAAATAGATACGTTCGCATTGCTGGACGACGGGTCAACGGTCACATTAGTCGACGAGCAAATAGCTAATAGAATAGGAGCCAAGGGAGTCACGGACCCCTTGCTCATAGAAGCAATTGGTAACTCGGAGATCAGACAGAAAACGTCCCAGAGAATACAGCTGACTCTCCGAGGCAAGGAAGAGCATACAATAGAAGCTCGCACGATAGATAAATTGAATCTTTCACCTCAATTTATAAGCAAAGAAGATATAGATAAATGTTGTCACTTAAAAGACATAAATGCAGACATATTTCATGGTAAAGCCAAGCCAAAGATTCTTATAGGACAAGACAATTGGCACCTATTGCTGACATGCGGAATGAGAAGAGGTGAGAAAGATCAACCGGTTGCATCACTAACTCCGTTAGGATGGGTACTCCACGGGTCGAGAGTAAGAAGCCATGGAAATAGAACTTCACTTCAGAATGTGAAAACCTTCCACATTGGTAGAGGCCGACAGGGTCAACAGTTGAACAAGTCCTTTGTGGTAGGACCGCTGCCACAATACGATCCTAAGGTAAAGGCGTTACAGAAGCCGACAGAGTACATAGTACAGAAACCGGATGGAGATTACGAAACCTCAATGCTGCATAGATACAGCCGTAAGATAATGCCCAATAGTAATAGAAACGCGGATCGTGGACAAAGGAAGCAAATAAATAGACTCCAATCCGCCGGGCGAAAGATAGAAATCGTAGAAATAAAGTCATGCTACCGACGATCTGAAGCTTCATCACGCCGAGGTCGAGATAAAGAACAACAAGTGCCGCCAGCACTTTTGGGACCTGCGCCTGTGATCGGTGACCCAGAGTTTCACCACACATGGAAAAAGACAAGGCGTAGAAGACATCGTGAAGGTCATGGAAATAAACCATCCTCGCAATGTATGACCCAGGGGAGTCATAGTCGCCGTGTACCCGGGAGCCGACGGAATAGTAAGCACCGTCAACATTCGTACCCGAGGAAGATCCTGCCCATGGAACCAGAACCGGCTGTTTCTACACCATAGTTTGCAGTGCCCGGGGACACTGCACGGCGGGAGAAATGTTCCGAACAGCCGTAGTGTCATAACGGTAGACATACAATACTACATTGTTTATGTGAAATAATAGAATCCTTGGCCTACGGGACTAACCATAAAGCCAAGGATAATAGTAACACAGATTTCTTCAATACCGTTATGACCATCTGGTGTACGGGACGTTTCTTTAAAACTCCCATAAATAGATAGAATAGGTTATAAATATGTATTGTTAATAATATACTTTTAAAACCATCAATAAAGCTAACTAGTGGGAACGGTTTGAGAAAGTGGCCTGGCGTCCTGAGAGCATGTTTAAATAGCGCGAGGTTCCTATAATCGTGGCAGTTCCGTCTATACCGTTGAGTCGAGTCAGTCATAATGACAGTTGTGTCCAAACTGTCGAGTCGGTCATAATAGTAGTTGCGTCTAACCAGTCGAGTCGAGTCAGTCGTAATAGTAGTGCTAAACAGTGATCATTTACAATTCACATATAGGGATTGTACTTGATAATAGTCACAGTCGTCGTAATAGTTGACGGCTATAGTAATAGGGAAGCACTGGCTCTTCAATAGAAAAGGAACCCTCCAGCTCTCAGTGACCTCGTAACCAGGAACCTTCTCAAACCCAACCTTCTGGATCATCAACAACCAAATCCTACGGCGTTTCTCTTCGACGAATAGAATCCCAGCAATAGAAGTGTGCCGCCGAGAATCCTCCAAACCGGGAGTGACACACATACATATATGGCGTGACACGACCATTTTACACCGCCATAGATACAGTCCACTTTTCGGTTCGTGTCACGTGGGTACATAGCCCGCCACATCTCGGCTAGGAGGCGTCGTGCACATTATTGCACCCGCGAAATGCTGTCATGCGAACAAAAATTAGTTTTGATGAAACAATTCCAACTCTACATTTGTGGGGTAATTCAACCAACTAGCTGAGATACAATACTTTCCAAAAATAGTCCAAATAGTCCAGAAATCAAAGCCTTTGATATATCTATACGCGTTCGATTTCTGGTACGCGAAAATTTATAAATGAACTCTGAATTCACCTTACCACATATTACGATGTAATATATGGCTCAGACCGTCCACCACCCTGAACAACAAAGTGATGACTCAGTTTTTCCCCTGCTAAAGTATTGGAATCCATATAATAGTTTAGGTAGTTATTCCCTAGACGGACTGCAACATTTTGGGACAGACGAGTGTGGATTCCAAAAGCTTTGATTGAGAACGCAAGCTGCGCAGGAGTTGAATTCACCATACACTTGTGCAGACTAGCCCAGTACCCAATCACAAGCCATATGTAAGCCACTGACAGAGGGATAATTTAAATGTATTTAACCGACGGTTATCTTTGGCGGAATTTCGACGTTTTGATTTATATTATTACGCTGGGTAAGAAACGTTTTGAAAATGAACCATAAGTTTGAGAAATACGGTTGATAATTTGTAGGATGGTTCGTAAATGAGTTACGAAAATAAGTCCTCATAAATTGCCTGTGAAATATGGAGCTTTGTCTTATAATTGCGCTGCCCTAATTATTATACGGTGTTGCAGTGGTTTTGCAATACTTTTGGTAAACTTGAAGAGGTATAATGATAATCGGTATCATTTTCATGTTTTTTTTTATTATTTTCCTTGTAATCTTCACCACTTCTCAATTGACAAAAAATTGGGCCTTTTTCACCAAAGACGCCAAAAGGTACCTTATTAATGTTTTACTAATGTTCATTTTGGCAATTAAAACGTAAGGCTTTGCAATTTTCAGGTCGTTAGTTTCATGTCCATACCAAATTGTGATTTTCTGTAAAACATCAAGTAGAGGTAAAGCATATGTGATCGGTAAAATATACATTAATTCTAAATTTATATGAACGTTAGGATAATTCAGAATAAGCTATTTTATCAGCACCTTACTTGTAACATTTTGAACAAAGACAGGTGTAACGTATTTATTAAGGCGTTGAAAATTAAGCGCCTTGAATGTATTTAAAACCTACTTAAAATTTAAATCCCAAATAACTCCACCGCGAAAAGTTGAAAAATTGTTGAAATATTTTCGCACTGGCAGACATTCCAAGTTCGCCGCTAAAATTCGCGCCTTAAAACTTATTGCGACTGTATACTTGCGAACATTATCGAACACTGAAATAATTATCACCGCTGTAACCAGAGCCAAATTAAGAAGATAAAAATGGGAACCCAGAAGACATATGTAGTTAAATATTTTTACGATATTTAATGCAATTAAGCAAATGCAATGCAAATGTGCTACTGTTACGCAAAGACGTCATTATATGCAATAAAAAAATGCGTTAATTATTTTTACTATTGTATTATATTATGTTTCCTATTGAAATTATTTTGCCAAATGATACATAGAAATCTTTTAAAAATAAAGAATACTCATTCTGCTTTTTCATACCACTTTTTGTTTTTTATTTCGACTCTTACAGCCAAAATACCTACCAACACAGTATCTACCAACTTCTAAATTAAAATAATTAATAATCATAAATAAAATTGAAGTATCTGTTTGTAAAATCATAAAAAAAAATCCACGCAAACGTTAGATATTTACGATTATTGTGGATTTTGAAAACATGTAATATCCAAAAATTCCATAACCATAATATTCATAATCAGACACAGACAGTAGAGATAGGCAGAAAAAAGACAATGCACCTTCCATGGTCAAAAGATCATCATCGTGGAATGGGCGCGACAGGGTGATTTTCTGGTTGCCATAGGGGCCGGGGAAGAATACAGACCCCGTAGCCTCAGAAACGGGCGTCCAGAAAGGATCGCATGAGGATTTAAGGATTTTTCAAAACCATTCCATTATTTCCGCGGTGGACAAGTACAAAAGAAGATTTTTCCACGAAAAATAACGTGTGGTCTTCTAGGTGATCACGGAAGTTCAGCTTCCTTTTCCTAGGAATCCCGAGTCCTGCCCTGTTTAGCGCTTGTTCGTGTATGCACCATCAGAGTCACCCTCGCATCAAGTTTATAGTGCTCTTAAAGTCACCGTTAATGACCCCCATACTACCATTGTATCAACACTTTTGTGACAGCTCACAGTTACAAGTTTACATCTCAATAGTGGGTAATGAAATTGCGAATTTTAACGCTGACTGTACTTGATTCTAAATAAGTAGTAGCAAGAATACCTCTATTATATGTTATAGGGTTATGATTTTTGTTCACAAAATCGAGCTAATTTGTTTTTAATTAAGGCATTCATATTTATAGATACGTGCATAGAATTACGTCTTATTACTGAAGGGATAGGTAGTAGAGCCTTAATGGGTAACATTTCACTTTGCGGTCAAATAGGGCAATTTTTCCAGGAAAGACTGCGCTATACTTTCCTGTAGTTAAATTAATCACTCCATTATAAACCATCATGGTGATAGCCAAGTGCATTATAACTTATAACTGAAGATGGCATTGCTTCAACGTCTATCGAGCTCAGTACTCATTTTGGAAACTGTCAAGAAGTTAATCGAAAAGAGTCTGAACAAAACTCAAAACTTGCCTTATGCACTTGCAAACACTAACGTGTAACATAGGCTACAAAAGTAACAGTTGAAATAAGCAAGAAAACAGCAATTGCATTTTACCCTCACATATAATGTACATAGATTGGCATGAACTGCATTGTAACCTTTGGTTATTCTTAGACTTTTATACCTAAATTGTCAGCTTTGTCGCCTATACAAGATGCCTAGAAACGAATCTATTGAGTGAAAAAATACTACATATATCTATTCCTTGGTGGTCTGTTTTTGTTTTAATCGGTGTTCGTTTAGTACTATATGATATATTAATGATTCAAAAAGTGCTTACACGCATATTATATTTTATACAATGTATATTTTACCGATCACATATGCTTTACTAGAATTTTCTTTGTCGCGGGTGGCATGAAGTCAAAAATATAAGACAAATAATACGAAACGTTACACTCAACACACATAGTTTGCCGTAGCTGAGAATCCATCCCGAGACGCCTGGATGCGAAGGAAAGGTGGTCACCAACTTAGCTAAGGACCTATCAATTACATATAAAAAAATGCTAAAATGATAAGATAAATAAAAATAATGACGCATTTTTTTTTAAAGTAAGCAATGTTCAAATTTTCCTTAGAATTGTTATTTATTCTGAAATACATTCTTACAGGATTTATCACTCTTGTGTTCATAAATGGTACTTTCTGTCAGACCAAAGATAGATTGACACCTCAGCTTCCAGGAAGTATTGAGTGTGCTGAAGGAGAGCTTCCACAGATTTATTACTCCGTGGTCGTGAGTGTCACTGTCAAAGGCCCACGGGCGAAGTGTCGAAACCCACACCTCGGTGATCTTATCTCTCTCTTGATGGATCGATCACTGGATACGGTCCTATTCTGTTGACTTAACGATAAAAAATGAGACAGGTCACGCCAAGCGCGAGTGAATCAGTGAATCAGTATTCCGTTACAATATATAGAACTCCTGTAAACTTCCGTTTGTTTAGACAATGTTTTTTTTTTTATTTCATGAAGCTGATAAATTAGTACACTACCTTTTTTACGGTAGAAAATTAGCTTCCTTTTGATGTGAAACATTTTTGATGTGGCGCGGTGCGGAAGTATGGCCGACTCTTGGCGTGGCGACGCGTCGTCACGTCGTGTAAATATGTGTAAATATTTATTTACTACCATGCATTTTGTAAATACGTTCATTTTATACATATTAACATCCAGACTCAGAAATAAAATATATGTTCGTCTGAGCTGAGCTGAGCTACGAACTGAGCTGTGAGGCCAGTCAAATTGTATCGCACGGGAATAGTATCAACTCTAGTTCACAAACAGGACTGCATTGAATACAAAGATTATCTACGTTGACAGATGATTCGATAATAATGGTATTCTATAATGACACGAATAAATTCCAAACCATTTATGGACGGTATTTGCGTAAGTGGCCAATGGCTTCGTGTTTCGTTACATTGTAGTCAAATAGTAAGTACGCGGAGTTAATTAACGTTAATGACATTATGAGGCATCTTTTTCAACTCACCGACGCAAAAATTAGCCTGAATAGACTTGATTGCAGGTAGGAGGTATATAATTTCTTACCATTCAACCGTAGAATAATGTGCTATGTTGAAGATTGAGATAGTCATATCCTTTTTTGCAATGTAATCGTAATTTGCAAAGATTACTTGTGGGGCTTTGTTTACAAACACTTTTGGAAAACCAACAGTGCGAAACTTGTTCAAATTATTGAACAGCTTAGAATACGACAGGGCGTTTAAAATTTTGTGGGTCGATTGCCGCCGTAATTGCGCTTTGGTGGGTACAATTGTATCCGCAGGTCTTCCTTTAAGACACTAAACGTACGTCAGTGGTCCAAAGGAGCAACATAAAGTAGGGGTATAACTTGTGCAAAGTTTGTCCGGAGTAATCTGCTGCCAAACAGTCGTGCATTCACACATTTTACACAGTGCCATCTAGCCTCAAATTAAGCATAGGTTTTACTACAAGAACCAGATAACCGACAGGACACAGTTTTATAGTTTATGATTACATATTATACATATAAGAACAAACATCAATGTTCGTAACTCAAATGCATGTCCTGGGTGGGAGTTAAACCCACGACCTACAGCGCAGAAGGCAGAGCTATAAGAAACTGAGCTTCAAAGCTAGTGAAAAATTATTTTACTAGGTACTGAAACTTTGACCGACAAAAGCCGAGAGAAAGTTGTTCATGTCTCAATAACCGTAGATTTCCCAACCTGTCGATTACCTTATCTATCCCACGATCCTGTTCAATGCTGACCGATGGTCGAGGTGTAAACGTGTGTTGTCAAATTACACCGATCGACGTGATTCATCGACCCGGTCACGAATTAAAATATTTATCTCAGATAATTTTAATCGGCTTCACACGAGCTATTTAAGAGGGTACGTTACGTTACATAGCTAAGATAGTTTTTAGCTACCTCACTCATACACGGCCATCATTTTCTATAAAAGTAGTTTTCTTAGAATTAAATACGGACAATTGACACCGTAAACATTTTGATGCCTGTAGTATCCAAAGAAATTACCTAAATAAAGCACTATAAAAACTAGAAAACAGATGCGATTGTCCTAAAAAAATATTACAATATTATAAAATATTCTGGATCGTAGACCTTTTGCTAAACAAGTTTTATTTTATTTATTGTAACTCGAAGGTGTTGAAAATAACATATATGTAATTACTTCAAACCCTTGTCCAGTGAATCCTAGTGCAGGGGCATGAGTGTATAAGCGTTATTGGGTAACTAAGAACAAGGCTTGACATCAATATATTATTTTAAGTTTTCCAACTTTCGGAATTTATTGTATGGGTTTTTTATGACTCCGGCTTATTACCATCTAGTATAAGAGGCTTGCTTGCAGCAGTAAACCAGGTGTTATCCGATGAGCTGTGACCGTACGGTACGTACTGGTAGGGTACTGCCATATTATTTACTCGAACTATAGCTGTTAGCAGCCAGAGACCGGATGATCTAGCTCGTTTAAATGACAGCTTTCTAATGGATCGGGGAAAAATCTTTATTAATCGGGAAACAAAGTAATCAACGGAAATTAATTGCATAGTGATTGCTATAGCTTGGCTGTAGCTTGATTGAATGTTCACCACAGAATTTCTAAGAAAGTACTCTTTAACCACTACAAGATATATCAGGAGTATAGGAATAACGAACCTTCCAAAAAGTAATACAATAAATAAATATTCATAGACATTTCACACAGCGCCATCTAGACCCTGATTAAGCATACTATGGGAACTAGCTAACTAATGGAATATTCAGACACTATTACACGCAAATGCTTGTCCTGAGTAATCCATTGGATTTAACAATTTTGTTGCGGAACCTTAATTCTTTCTTTTTCTAAAATAAAATTAGCCTAAGTAAAAAGAATTACTCTTTATAAAATCATCTATCTGCCAGTAAAAGTCCCGTCCAAAACTGTCCAACCGTTTTGGTGATTAGCCAGAACAAATAGACAGACAGTCAATAGCTTTAAATATTGCATTTTTGTTATACGTACCGTATATACTTTCAAATACATTTAGTTATTATTTTGACAGTACAAGCAGACACTTCTATCTAATTTAACAAATTACTTTCCCATAGAAAATATGTAATCATATCCTTCCTCCACAGAGGTTCTGTCTTCAGCGCGCTATCATCAGCTCACTGGGCCCTCAGCCAACTGGACGCAGCCATCAACTACATGCAGCAGGACCTGGCTGTGGCCAAGTCTCTCGGAGACACGGCCGGGGAATGCAGGGCGCATGGGAACCTTGGCGCTGCGTACTTCAGCCAAGGGTCGTACAAGGACGCCTTGACTGCGCATCGCTACCAACTCGTCCTGGCCATGAAGTGTAAGGTAAGGATGCAACCATGAAATACATGCAGGAAGACCTGGCTTTGGCCAAAAATCAGAAGTCATTTGGAAATACACCCGGGGAAACTAAAATGCTTGAGAACCTCAACTGTGCGTGAATTAATAATAGTACAGCCAACTGTAAACTTTGTTCTGGGGTCATGTGTGTTTGTCTTGTGTTTCTGTTTATATATGCCACCTGCCATACAGGAATCCTGCGGTATGTGTTATTTTTTTAGTTGCAAATACGTAATGCTTAATCACAGCTTAATTGCGCATATACGATGAACGATACCCAATACTGTGGTATCCCAAGGGTACCGACTTTGACTTGCAATCAGAAGGTATATGGTTCAAATTCACAAATGAACCAAGAAGTTTGTGAAACAGTGAAGGAAAACATCGAGAAGAAACCGTCACGCCATAAACAAAAAACAAAAACGAAAACACGTGACATCTACCAATCCGGATTGAGCTCTCAGGATAGGATCCCAATAATTCTCACTAATCGAGACTATGCCGGTGTCCTGCAGTGGAAACATTAGAGATTGAGACGGCAATTGAGATAAAGTTGCGATTGTCCGATCGGACATTAATAGGTACCTATTGTACGGAGGCCTATTTGATTTCGCCCGATGGCAAACCTCACAACCGCTATTAAAGCCACGATAATAATGACGTTTCACTTTACGAGTTGTCATTTTGACGCAGAATGCAACTTGTGAGCGAAAGTTACCCTTACAAACAGAAAAGGAACCAGTCTAGACATGTGGCGGTATGTTATCTGGTATATGGTAGAATGGTGGCGTTGCGTCCATATTTGTAAATCGGTCTCCACTGAGGATTCCTCCGCATAAACTCAGACGTCTGATTTGCATAAACCTATTGAACAAATACCTATGTGGCATTACAAAATCTTTCTGCAAACAGTTCGGATGCGCGCGCAGTAAGTGCGGTATCTCAAAAGCTCCATTAGTTGCCAAAGTGCAGTTTTGTGTTGCATTATCCAAAGTTAAAGGTAAATTTTATATTAATTGACAACCTTGTTGCTTTTAATTATAAATAATAGATAAAACATGTAATTGTTTCTCCAATATCACACGTACATTCACTGTTAAAAGATAGTAGTGTTTTATATACAATAGGTAGATACAATAAACATACAATATGAATTTTCATTGTAAGTAATTTGTATAAAGAAATTTATATCAGAAGATATAGTTTTTGATATGAGAAACAATGCTCCCAAAGTCGCTACCTTTGCTTGTTACTAACACGCTTACAAATTACACGACAGAACTTTTATTAACACGTAAACTTTCTCTTTCACTATGTATGCATGATTGATTGCGTGCATTGAAAAACCTGAATTAAGCAGCCTAACGAATATTAAGACATTACAACGTCTATCGAGTCAGCTAGTGCAATATATATTTAGGCTTTAAGTTCAAAGTATATTACGAAATTACTTACAAGAAAGTTCATTCACAATACCAAGTTACATAAAAAAACACATCAACTTCTGTTTTGTACAATGCACGAAGTCAATCATCATGAAGTAAAAATATTAAATGCATGAATACTGACAGAGGAACTTTACATGTAAGTAAAAAAGTATAAAACTGTCGTGAAAGTACCTACTTTTCTGTAACAATGTTACGCAAATATTATTTATGTATATTTTTTTATACATATAAAGTTACCCTTCCTAACCCTGCGGGCCTCCATCATCACAAGAAAAGTAATTACCGCACTGGTAGTAAACAGTAACTATACTACTAACTACCAGACCAAGAAACGACGCCGCCAACACAAAAGAATGGTATATTTATACATACAAAATTACCGAGTAAACCATTAGAATTTCCTTTTTTTCTGCAAAATGAAATAACAAATACTTCTCGTCCGTAATAACTTGCGGTTTACGTCACAAAAGTTAATTTAATTTTACTATCGTTGTTTAATGAATACGCTTTGTTGTTATATTCCTTTGTTTAGTTTAGTGGCGACATTATTAAAGTTAACATTTCTAATTCTTCAACTATGATTATCTTTGGAGCTTGGCTGAGAGACACTGATGGTGGAAATGAGGTTTTCAGATAGAAATGTATGTGCACGATGTAACCGTGGAAAAAAACATGATGCAGAACCAACATGTCCTAGAAACAAAGACGTGAAATACATGAGACATGAAACACCCGTTACAAACACACACTCGTTTAAGGAGAGTAATGTTGCGTTGCGTTGACAAATTATTAGATTGTATTAAATTATTAGATCACACGCACATATTGCCTTTTCAAACCCTATTAGAACTACATATACCGGTATTGCAACCCGCCGGCTGGCTATATGAGGCCTATAATATTTAAGCCAGTATCAAAATAACTTTTCGACCTGACTAGCCGTATTATCAGTCAGTTTGCAGCACTAGTGTGTGTCTACCCCTATAATTAGGTAAGTCATATGCCTATAGTCCCAATAACATAGAAGAGTAGTATTTATCTTATAATATTAGGTAGCTAGGTAGTATATGTAGAAAAATTTGAACAAGCTCGCATTTAGTAGAACTTCGGACACAAATATCATGTTTTTTCTTGTATGATGCGAACTGCTAAGGAGTGGGAAATCTTTGACGGCATCTGTTTTTCCTGAACACAACTAAAAGTCGAGAGTAAACAACCCCTGACGAAAAATAATTATAAGTTTGTAGTGTATCTGTGTATCTGTCTGTATTGATGCGGTGTTTCCTGTTTTAAAGCTGACGTGGTCGATATGGTTCTCAGCTATAATTTATGAAGTTTGAAGTAATCGACCTTATTATCACAATATCGATCGGATCGGTGAGATCGATCTCAAGCTAAGGTCTTTCAATCACATGCGTTTATGCAAACCGTCAGAACACAAGATCTTAGTGTACTTGCAACGTAAATCTCTGAGAGGAATGCAAATAGGAAGCGGTGATGGAAGCTAAGATAAACACTCGATCCACTCCAAATACCACTAAGACATTGACTGAAAAATCATAGTTCTGGCTCTATATGTACTTTGCGATGCTTGCGCCACGCATCACCTGTATTAGAATTAGGATCTCAAGTAAGGCTTGGAGTATACAAGCCATGTGGTTTTAACCGGCACGGGATATTGAACTAGTAAAAAATAAATAAATAAAATTGCAATTATTTACGCACACACACACACATAGATGTATAAACAAATAAGTTTACTACTTAATAAATTAAATATATTTAGTTTTACATCGGTAAGTATAATGTCTAGGTAAGTATTCTGGGAATATATATTTATAGCTGTACCCTGGCTGTTGGGTTACTAAGGAATAATATATACTGAAAGTAAGTGTTAGCCGAGTTGTTCGTAGAAAAAGAACGACAGCGACGAGCTCACCACTTGTGATGTCTACGTTCCCGTGATTTTGTCCACATTTGCGTGGCTATTAAGGCTCGGTATACCCATTCGGGGATATAAGCGTAAAACTATGTATGTATTAAAAAGCTTCAGGGCTGAGTCTCCTCCCCTGCTGTTTTTTAGCCCAAGGATGTCTGTTGTCGCCACAGATAGAGAATCCTAAGAATGTTACCAAGCTTCCGATTCTACGATTTAAATCATATATAAGGAATAATTTAGTAAAGAAAGCGTAATACTCAGTTAATTATTTCATAAATGATAAATATAAAATAAAAAAAACCTACTTCAATACTTTCAAAGTAGCAAAATACGAAATTTCATTTACTTGAATGGCATTTTTATTTTGATTTAACAACCAAACTATTGAACCAATTTTAATTGAAACTCTTTAAAATTATCACAAGTGGTTCATGAAGTGTTCCTTGCGTAGTTGACACGTCGGGCCGGCGCGGCGGTCGGCCGTCGACAGCATTTATGGGAGTGTCATAATTATACACGGGTTAAAACCGGTTACGTGGAGTTTCCTCCGGCGCCCTAGACCGGCACGGTTCGGATTCGCACGGCTCGTGTGCAACAAGCCTAAGGCTATGGAATACAAGCTTGTGAGTGGGAGCTAGCCATTTTTATCGCCACTTCATAATTAGTCCATTCGGTTGGAAGTAGTGTGCCTACTGCGTTGTAGGTCGTAGATTCGATTCCCTCCCAGATCAAACATTTGTGTGATGAGTGTAGATGTTTTGAAATAAGGTGATTATGAATTCTACTGTATGGGTTTTTATATGTTTGTAACGCAATTTCGTCGCAAAGCATTATTAAAAGCATTATTTATCGACCGCTTTGGATGACTTTTTTTTTAATTAAATGGTTGACCTTGAAGATTTCTAAGTGCATTAAATAAATGATAAAAATATTGAAGTCAGTTTCTTTATTTTACAAACTAATCAATTTAAGACAACATTGTTATGTAAACTGACAATTTGCTTAAACAAGACGAAATAAATGTCCTAACTTTAAAAATTAAATAATATTGTCGCAAATATAATTAATGGAAATGGCAAAAAATTACAGATGCCGCTTGACCTTAAATGGATTATGGCGTTTATTTTTGTACCTGCGCGTTATTAACTAGTGTAGGTACGCAATAATTCTTCGTAATCTTTTTACACGCGAGATAATGCTCGATAATAATCGCGTTTCACGAGACGAGAACAGGGGCCACATTGTCGAGTGTATAATTATTTTTACCATTCTCAGATTACCCGTATAAATTCCACAGCAATTCAGTGTTGCAAGATTTTCGAATTTGTTTTCGAAGCGGGTTTTGTCCGCAACCAACGGCGCAGAACGCGCAAAGTAAATAATTTTTTACGACTATTTTGTACGTCGCATTGTTTCACAATTGGATGTGATTATTGCCCGGCTGTATGTATTTTATGTGTGGAAAACGTTTTGTAATAAATAGTAATAAATAAATATTCATGCGCATTTCACACGGCATATATACACCATATAGCATGGCTTGTACTATATGAACTAGATAACTGATAGAATACTTATACTAATATTTTTGTTTGAAAATATATACACTTAATACAAATTAACACACACACAGAACAAACATCTATGTTCGTCACACATATGCTTGCCTGCTTGTGGGAATCGAACCCGCAACCTACGGCGAAGCAGGCAGAGCGACTCCCAACTGTGTAGCTGTGAGGCCAGCTTAAGTAATTCGTAAACCAGGTAGCTTATTCTTAATTGAACTTTATTTTTGAAAAGCTATATGGAAAGCTTATAATGAGAAATATAATTAATTTGTTGACCTCTTTTACTGATATAAAGAGAAGAGAGAAAGTAAACACCAGCACTAGATTTGAACTGGCGACTAAGTTATTTACAAATCTGAGTCCGCACCACACTGGCCCCACGTTTATAAGATCATATAGAATACCCAATGTAATTTTTTATTAAAAATGATAATGACCCAATGATAATTTTTGTTATGGTTTTAAGTCGGTCGAAAGCTTCTCAGCAAATGCCTCTCTCACGTATTATCCATTCAAAAGTTGCCACCACGTATAATAAAAATACAACAGTTCTTCCCCTATGAGAAGACCGTTGCATCGCGTTGCGCTGGCGGCTTGGCGGCAGATTACCAAGTTCTACTGCTACTTTAGATTGGTCCTTAGTACCACCCAGGGGGACACGTGTAGGGACTCTGAGGGTAATTACCTACGAACGCGAGCACCGTGGGCCGTGGGCCACCTAACACCCTTGTCATTGTCAGTCGCCAAACATTCCACGAACGTCTCCATGACGCCAAGCGAGGTGAAGATTTACTTACAAAGTCCATTAATTAAAAAAACTATTCTATATAGTATCTCCACTATTTATGAAAAGCCCTTACTGCAAATTAGCGCATTATAGCGTCGATGCGTGTGTAGCGGCAGCATCAAAAGGCCGCATTAAAAACTAACATGGCGTTTTGAGTCCTCTTTTAGAATTACTGTGCCTACTGGTTCTCGTTCTGTGTTATATATTTTCTTAGTATAGTTTACTAGTGACGCGCCCCGGCTTCGCACTGTTGAAGTTTCTGTAACGTAGATCTTAATACAATTCCAATCTGGCGAACATACACCAGTTTGATCTATTTCGTAAGGTTTAACCATCATTAGCAATGAAAGAGCCCAAAAATATTTATTTTACGGTATCATTACAAATAATTGATATTTCCGCCTTTTATCAACTATAATATGCATATATTATACTTATAAACATTCTGTATATTTTTTCAAAATGATAACTGATTCTAAATGACGTCTCTATAATTTTTAACAAAATAATTTTGTATGATTTTCGTTAATTTGATATCATATTCCTGTCCTTTAAACATAAAATTTTATTGGTATATAAAACATTTTTCTCCCCTTTGTAACTTCAATCCTTGTAAACTGGACTATCCATGAGAAGGGTAGTGTATATCCTCACATCGCATTCATGTCTGGATTTTATGTATGTAAATCGTAATTGAAAATAGTAAGTAATAAAACTTTTATGACGGTCCCAGCAGTTTACTATTGAAAGTTTCAGAACTTCAATTTAATATCATATTACGAGCGGTCGTGGTGTACCTCACCTAGATGTTCGTTATAGATGATCTAATGCCCAGTTCCTATGATGAGCTAAAAGACGGATGTCCATAGGTGAATTACCATAGCGACATTGTTTATTTGTGAAACGTCAAGTTGATATGATTTCTTAAATTTTCGTGATTTTACAATGTTGCTGATTATATATTTTAAGTTCCTTAAAGGCATATGAGTCGGTTTGATGTCAGGCCGGATTATATTAATCGATAAGCCTTGTTGGAGTCCTTCAGGTTGCTTGTAAAATTCCGACACCTGAGTTGCCTTCTGTGCATGAATGAAGAATCAGACAATTTTAATATAGATACATTATAATTAACAATTATAATACATTGGCTTGGTTTTTAGTTCGTTGGATCGCCGCAGACAAACTCTACTCCAGAGTTGTCTACTCTACTCTACTCTTTTTGTTATCCCTGACGTCCACGAGTATCAGTATTAGTAAGGTTCATATGGTATTAACAAAGATTGAAAATATAATTTGTTCGCATGAAAGACTTTTCAACTTTCAAAGGAATTCTTCGCCATAAACCGTTTCTTGTCTCCACTCTAATGGCTCCTTCACAAATATTTCTCACAATACGCCACGACGGCTCAGAACCTATGACAGCATTTAAGAGACATGAAATAAAACAAACTTCGCTTCATAATTACCAGTAAATTTTAAGAGTGAAACACACCAAGCGAATTTGCGTTCCGTTACCTGGGTACATGACATTATAGAAAATCTCAAACAGGCACATTATTCTGTTTCACACCCTATGTTTTGGACTTCTAAAATATAAAAGTCGAACTTAAATATTTTATTTGAATGCACGCTTTTTTTCTTTCATATAATATATGCCGTAAAATATTATTATATATTTATGGCCTCTGTGGTGTATTTATCCACGGTTTACCACCATCGAGCTGCAAGAATTATTTGAGCCGATATCAGCTGGATATATAGCTCATACAAAACACTAACAGCGTGAAGGAATGAATTTACGGTGTTTATCATTTTGCAAACTGACATTTAGATGTCGATAAAAAAAATTACGTTATTTACATTGAAAAACAAATCTCTTTGTTAAAAATCAGTGGCTACCTATGTGTAGTTCTTTTTTAAATATTTTTAAAAAATGATCTTTCATGATTCTTTTGTTCGCAACAATCGCGGGAAGCTTTTCGTACTACAATTTTTTATGATTATAAACGAGGGTTAACCTTCAATAAATCTCATGAAAATTAACAAACTGCTTTTGGAGAGTCTGCTTCTACATTAGCAACATTACTTATTGGTTTAATGAATTTAAACGTATTCAAGAGAACCTCAACAATGATCCCAGACCCGGCCGACCTTCAATTATATAACTCATGAATGAAAATGTCACCAGGGAAGAGGGCTATTGCGAGAGAATAGGCACATTACACATCAAGAGATTCAAGCTGAAGTAAAAATTGGATCACTAACAGTTTCCGCCATCCTGCATGAATGCCTTAAAGTTGGGAAGCTTGCTTAGCGATGGATACCGCATTCTAGAAGACCAAGGCCAAAAATCCAATAGTATTGTATTATACGTAATAATTGATAATTCTTTCACATACGATAACAATCTACTAAACTCACCAGTGTACTTGAAGTAAATCGGCTCAACCGGGAATTTGCTTGCAGTGTGTTCCGCTCTTTACAATTCTCGTCGAATATTGAAGACCTGCGTTTATTAATAGATGTGCGTATGAATATTCATGAACGAACATTCTTTGTCGAACCAATGTTAAATATCATTTACAAAAATTATTTCTATTATTATAACAGTAGTTGATAACATCTATGGACTATAATAAAATTCAAATTCTTTTGATAATGAAATAATCTCAATAATAATGAAATAAATAAGGTAATTAATTAAATTAAGTTTATATTATTACGTGCATTAGGGATTGCAAAGTGTATTATTGTATTGTTATATTGTTCTTGTAGTGTAAATATGAGATATTGACACTACAAGAACAATATAACAGGTTTTACCCTACTTGATATAAAGTAGAGATGGAAGTAGAGATGTAAATTAAAAAAAAAACACGTCATATTCAGTCAAATTGGAACATCTCATATAACATTCACGGAATAGGTATACTTACAGATATTTAATCAAAATCGATACATAGTTTTCAAATCAAAATAACTGAAAAAACTATGTCATTCAAATAAACAAAATTGTGTATATTGCTTTCTTGTGACTTTTCTCTCCGCCTATCGTAGACCAATTTGGGTATTTCTTTTTCAATATTGTAGGATGGGTTCGTAAGGGCGATAAATAACGGATGAAAATATTGAAGGCGGTTTTTTCGATTTTTTTATATCAGACTGTTTAGTAACTACAATATTTAAAAAAAAATACATAATACAATCACGACAACGAGTTTTCTAGCAATTATCGAACGTCTTTGTTGATATCTAAAACAGCTTGTCTGAATGCTTTAACTGTAACTACCGAGCGTGTACGAGAAATAAAACTGATAGATTCAATTGGTCACGAAACGAAATGACATACATAGAAACCATTATTTTAGAACGAACGAAACGTTCTTACGTAATTGGGACTAGTGTCCCAACTACTGTGTTATAGACATAATGAATAAAAACAAAATAAAAAATATACATACATATTTTAGTAGTCAGACCAGAATATTAATTAGGTAATAATTAAATTATTACAACTTTTTCAAAATAAATCGTGAAAACTATATAAAGACTGCTCATTTTAAATGCGGGCAAACTCGCCGCGGCTGTAACATTTATGGGGAGCTTCTAAAACGCAGTCGGGCATAAGGGGAGCATTAGGAGAAAACTAATAAAAGCTCTCGCCTCGAAACAGCTCTGCCGCATTTGCGGTACGTAGAATAAACCAGCTTACAGATGAGGCTACCGCTCGGTTAGGTTTTCATAGTGTTATGGCATATGGTATCCTGCTATGGTGAAAAACAGCAGACAAAATGTTATAGATTCGATTGATTCAAGGAGTATTTGGGTTATAAAATATGATCACGTGACTATCTGAAAGTAAAATTCAATGTAAATATTAAACGGAAATAAATATTTTTGAGTTTGACTTTACATATTTACGTTCTTACTACGTAATTATCTATTTGACTAAGCGCGCGATTGACAGTTACAAAGACCGTCTGCTTTTTGTTTTTAGAGCGTATAATTCCAATTCGCGTATCACGATACGCGAATTGGAATTATACGCTCTATCAAAACTTATAATACTATTAGTTTACACTCTTATACACTAAGTACAACATATTTTCCCTGTACTTCTCATTTCTCCGGATTTAATTTTTCTATTACACCCAGTAATGTTTTAAATTGAATCAAATAAGTAAAATAAAATTAAAAGAAATCAACAACAATCAGTACGAAGACAACAATCTAAATTGAACGAAAACAAACCAAGACTGTAGAGGCATATTCAAAGCTATTAATGTTCATCTTAAACTTTTCGCAAACCAATTACCAAGCGGGAGATCTCACTATCGGTAATTGCTGGGCCGTCTCTCGTGACTGAAGCCCTAATTAGCAACCAGCACCCACGTAGAGGGCTATTTAAAAATACACACAGTGAGGTATATACACGTACATATAGAGGGCTATTTAAAAATACACACATTGAGGTATATACACGTACATATAGAGGATTATTTAAAAAAACACACAGTGAGATATATTGGGTGTGTGAATATGACTCCGCCCTTTCTCAACAGATGTCGTTTTTAGTATTGTTTACGTGTACTTATAAATGACCATACTTGTATTCGATAGTACTGAATGTCAGCTATCTAACGCATTTTATGATATTTGGTTGAAGTGTAAGCAACAATTGTTTTCACCTTTTCGAAAATGTCGGTTTTTATTCCAAATAAACGTCATTTGCGGGAAGTGTTATTACATTATTTTATTGCGAAGAAAACTGCAGCGGAAACTTATCGTTTGCTTGTGGAGATTTATGGTGAGCATGCTCCGTCTAATACAACTTGCAAGGAATGGTTTCGACGATTTCAAAATAACGATTTTAGTACTGAGGATAAAGAACATGGAAAACCACCAAAAAAATTTGAAGATGCTGAATTGGAAGCATTCTTGGCGGAAGATTCTTGCCAAACTCAATCAGAATTAGCTGCAGCATTAAATGTTGATCGTTCAACTGTTGCAAAGCGTTTACAAATGATGGGAATGATTCAAAAAGCCGGTGACTGGGTTCCACATGATTTAAAAGAAAGAGACATGGAACGTCGGAAAACCATTTGTGAAATGCTGCTTCAAAGACAGCAAAGAAAAGGATTTTTGCATCGGATAGTCACAGGAGACGAAAAATGGATACACTACGAAAATCCTAAACGCAAAAAAGCTTGGGTGAAACCAGGCGAACCAGGCCCATCACAGCCAAAAATAAATATTCACTGTGCCAAGGTCATGCTCTGTATTTGGTGGGATCAGAAAGGTATTGTATATTATGAGTTGCTCAAACCCTCTGAAACTATTAATGGAGAAGTTTACCGACGACAACTAATGCGTTTGAAGCGAGCCATAGAAGAAAAACGACCAGAATGGGTGAATAGACATAACAAATTAGTTCTTCAGCATGACAATGCCAAACCGCATACCGCAGAAGTCGTAAAAAGATATTTAGAGGGACAGGACTGGGAAGTGTTACCCCACCCGCCATATTCACCAGACATAGCTCCTTCGGATTACCACCTATTCCGGACGATGCAGACAGACCTTACTGGAGAAAAGTTTACTTCATGTGAAAGTATCAAAATTTGGATTGACAACTGGATAAGCTCAAAAGACCAGGACTTCTTCCAGCAAGGAATACGAAAACTACCTGAACGATGGGCGAAGGTTGTAGCTGCAGATGGAGCATACTTTCAATAATTTTTTTTTTTAATTTTGTAAGCGAACAAATGTGTTTTATTTTGACAAAAAGGGGCGGAGTCATATTCACACACCCAATATATTCGTACAAATAGAGGCTATTTAAAAATACACATAGTGAGGTATATTCTCGTATAAATAGAGAGTTATTTAAAAATATACACAGTGAAGTATATACTCTACTCGTACAAATAGAGGGTTATTTAAAAATACACACACATTTGGTAATACCCCCCGTATTACCAAAGCAAAGTACGTAATTTTGTTTAATTGGATAACATATTTTTTCAGTTATTGCGATCTGAAAGCATAAAATAAAAACAAAATAAAAATAAATAAAAACACAAAAATTATTTCTACCTATGTCCGTTATAGACGTTACTGAGGTGCCCCAAACTGGTTTCATTAAAAAAACTAATACGAAAATAGTTTTAGGCCACTAAAACAATGCATAGGCACAAAATGTATTTCTTTTTTTAGCACACGCCGTATATCCGCTAGACAATTGAAAAATGACGAAACTCTGAGGTAACAATCTTAAAAACCGACTTTAGAGGTGAATATTTTCATGAAATTTCTATGGATCCATCTCGGAGGAATACTTTTTTTTTTGATAGTATCAAATAAAAAAAAAAACTTCGTTAAATTCGTACACAATTGACGAAGAAATCGCGTAACAAACATACAAAAAGGTTTACTTCACTTTTATCACAATCTCAAGGCATTTGCGCGTAGGAACCGCAGTGCTATTTTACATTCTGTGGCGTACGCATAATACTTCCGCTGTCGATAACCATCCAAGAAGCCGGCGATGAAATTATCTCTCATAATTCCACCTTGGATATTACCATTATGAGTGCCAAGCACAGCAGCTAGTTACGGATTTTAAATTTTACGACACAATAGAAGTATGCTTAGGTGTAGGTGTTCAACCGTGCACATGTGCGAAATGGGTGTGGTTGTAGCGCTCCTTACAAGTCCTGCCATACTTCTATATCCATTTGTGCCGTAAAGCTGTAGGGCACTCATATTGACGATTGTCGCCGGGAATTTAGAGGTATTCGTATGATGAAGCTTTATATTCCTAAAACGGGCGCATTTTCACACGAACAAGGTAAAAAAGCTATATAGGTAAGAAACGTAGAAAATTTGAATGAGCTAAGGTCACATACACAGATTTCAGAAGAATTATCAGACTGTGATATTATGTTAAACTCTGGTGTAAAAATAAAGAAGACCTTTATTCACACAAACTGTAAATAAAACTGTACTCAAAACAAAAATAAAGTGTTATATAAATTATATGTGGAACACAGTCACGTACAAGGTTGCGTGAAAAGCTCTTGAGCTCAGCACGTACTGCTGCTGCGTGCCCACAAGTTACAGTGCTGATTTTCAGCTCAAGACTTTATTGACGAAAACAACAGCAACACAAGAAATAATGTGATAACAGGAAGAATAATATGAACATAAATAGAGAGTTCAGCTGATGAAAATCACCAACCAACCATGAAATACATGAAAATAACGAAGTAGCCCAAAGTATCCATTAAGACGACACTGTCAGTTCCTTCATGCTATGAGTAGGTACTTCGCCTCCTTCTAGTACTCAGCTTTACGCAGTAATAATAACGACAACGTAGTGATTACACATTACTTGGTCCACTGAATACGATGTCTTAGCGAGCATTTCTTGGCATTACTTTCGACCAAGACAGAGCTAAGAAAATAGTTCATGCTAATAAGAAAGGTAATTTCATTTCTAATGCGCTGTATCAAGCTAGAAGATGGAAACTCTGAGATATTTTAGTTTATGTGCGTTGAAAGAACAAGTCTGAAGTTGTTTTTTCAACTGTGCTAGTGGAACACAGTTGTGTCACTATCAGATAATTATCATATAATAATAACAATAATAATTCAATTAACAATAACAATAATTTTAATAACAATAATTTTTCAATTAGCTGGCGTCAAAATGTGTTTAGTGGTCTACTGAGATGGTAGAAAGTAAACATGAAAAATAACGGTTGTCTCTTAAAATCTAATTACAAAGTTTAGATAGGATTGAATATATGTACCTAATCTAAAATTTTCACAAACACATATTTCATAGTTATAGTTCGGTGATTTTTTGATCCAGCTAGCTAGTGAACTAGCTGCTATCATAATAAACTGCAGTTATTACGAGCTGCTAACTCGTAACGTTATCTGATGAAGAGCATGTCCTATAGCAATAACTGTAATATTGCGCCGGTGTATACAAATATGAGGTTAAATTTATGTTATTTGCATAAGGCTATTTATAATTATGAAACAGGTTATGGGCCCAGACATAACTTTGACCAAAACGTGACTTTTCTTTAAGAAAATACAGATATTCGACAAACCTAAAATTTTGTCAACCTTGTTGCAATAAGATCAGGTTAGTTTGTTACAGGTATTTTATTGATACCACACAACGTTACAGTAAATTCTTAAAATAAAAAATGTCTTTCTGTCCCCCTGTTTATGTAATCATAATGGGTCGATATTGTCACAGATGTGTTGTTTTACCATACAAATAATTTACGGTGGAACGTAATCTTCGGTGTGGGAGTTCATATAGGACATTTGTCTTATATTGATGGAATAAATTTATATCGTTTGTTTCAGGATACACAAGCAGCAGCCGCTGCTCTGACCTCCCTGGGCCATGTTTACACAGCAATAGGGGACTACCCCAATGCCCTGGCGAGTCACAAACAGTGCGTCCAATTAGTCAAGCAGATGGGGGATAGGCTACAAGAAGCGAGAGAGATCGGAAATGTAGGAGCAGTGTACTTGGCAATGGGGGAGTTTGATTCTGCTGTGGACTGCCATACCCAGCATCTGAGGCTTGCTAGGAGACTTGGTGACCAGGTAATAATATAGGCTCTCTATTAATCTACAAATTAATAGTTATCAAGTAGATACAATACTTCATGGCGCCTGATTTCCTGTTTCTCGAAATAAATCGTGCTTCAACTTCGACTTCGCTTAATGTCAGTTGATATAACAGAAAAATGCTGGTCTATGGTAAATTTAGAAAAATATTTCTTTTTGATATATAAGTTACCCGTTTGTTTCTTAACAAACTGACTAGCATCTTACGGTTACCACAATAGCAGGGGGACTCTTTTACACATCAAAAAATACCAACAAAAAGGTTCCCTCGGTCAGGATAACTTTTCGACACGTGTGTCCTCGTTACAAGTAGAAGTTTAAACTTATTAAAATGTGTTGAATTAGATATTTGATATGTTTGTATATTTCAGGTGGAAGAAGCAAGAGCATATTCCAATCTTGGCTCCTCGTATCATTATAGAAGAAATTTTTCCCAAGCGATCGCGTATCATGAAAACGTTTTGAGGATAGCACAAAATCTTGGGGACAGAGCTATCGAAGCTAGGGCGTATGCTGGCTTAGGACATGCAGCAAGGTAAAATTTACCACTACCTACCACTCTCAGTTAAGCTGATAAAATTACAGGCACCTTAAGCTTACTAAATTCATGATATTAATGAACAACTCGTTATTTTAAAATGTTCAATATCATATGTCTCCATGTGAAATATAACCGAATAGACTAACGAATATTTCAAATTTCGACATTCAGAATTCATGATAATATTACAATAGTTTATCTCAAATTACTGTTATTATGTCTCTATCCGGTATGAAAAAGTGTATTTATTTTACTCTGAAGAAAAATCATTTATTACAGTAGCATAATAAAGGCGAAATTTTGTATGTATGTATGTTTATGTTTGTTACTCCGTCGCCCTCAAACGGCTCCTAGAATATCAAACCAACCCTATCCTATCACATAGACTAGTTTTGATTCCGGAAAGCCGCGGGCGCAATTTTTTTTTAATATATATACCTATATATATATTTTAAAGATAATTTTGTTACAGATGTGCAGGTGACTACGCACAAGCAAAAAAATGGCACGAACGACAATTGGACGTTGCCCTAGCTGCTAGAGACAAGGTAAGGAAACACTGTTTTTATGTCACGTAGCTATAACTACAGGCACATAAAGTCATCTAGTCCCTTTCGTCTGCTCTCCCCGCGCCCCACCCACGCAAAGAACTGCATTCTATGCCTAGAGTGCTAATTAAACGCGGAAAGATTATATTTTCCCAATTACTTCGGCAATATTCTTTAATGTTCCATGCATTATTTATGTCGAGATTTTGTTCCACTGCTAACATATGAATGTTTCCACTACTGGGACACAGGCCTATTATTGACAAGCGAAAGCAAATAGGCATCTGTCTATCACAAGAACCCAATCCAAAGTGCGTATTGTTGGTTCTATAGCATGCCGTTTTCCTCACGATGTTTCCCTTTAGCGTTTTGAGAACTGGTCATTGAACCCATAAATAGATAAACTGTTAAACTCAGTGATGTACGTCTGAATTTGAGCCAAAGACACTGGGATGGAAACAAAACGTCCGTACAACTGGGTTTACTGTCCATGCTTTCAAATGATTAAGTAAGACAGAATTTGGCACTTTGACTTGAACTTTGAACGAACGAGACAAATTTTAGTACTGCTGTCATCATGGATGTGGTTTCACGATACTTGTGGTGATACCCACCTGCATTTATTATTATTTTTTTTTATTTATATCCAGGTAGGCGAAGGTCGGGCGTGTTCAAATCTGGGAATCGTGTACCAACTACTAGGAGAACATGATGCTGCTTTGAAGCTACACCAAGCTCATCTGTCTATTGCAAGGCAACTACAGGTATGAACTATATTTTTCATTTCTCATTACTTTGCTTATTAAATAGTGTAGTGCATTGCATACATCGATATTCACAGGTTTTTCTACTGAAATAACATTGGTGCTCTAGAGAATTTACCGATAGGTGCCAAAAATAATAATTGATAGATAGATAGAAAACTCTTTATTTTACACCATCTACAACTACTTAAAAACATAAAAATAATAATTGACAAGGACAATAAGCGGCCTTATTACTTAGAGCAATCTCTTCCAGGAAACCTTTAGATGGACTGGAATATACAAGAATGACGGTGGCCTTAAGCAAATAAAATATACAATTTACAATAAATTAGTACGGAACCCTCGGCGTACTTAGCTAGTTTATTTAATTCCGTTCAGACATGAAAACTACTCCCACGATGCTATTAGCTCGTCATGCCACCAATACCCCTTTGAATCCTATTCAAATGTCATAAAAGAACTGAAAATAGTGAGAATCGCATGCCTTCCCAGTTTCACCGATTATATTACCATTACTCGCTGCTCATTGCGTGACACCCGCTTGAGCGCGTCCGACAATGTGAAACCACGCGAGCCGATCTTTAGTTATGCAACTCTGTGATAAACAGTCTTCGATTTTCATTTGTGGTTCTGTTGTCAACCATGGTTCAGTGCGTATTGACAGCTGTGGTAAATTCAGTAGATAAATGTATACTTAGCTAGTATTTGTGAGCCTATTCATTGTAATTTATGAGGTACGATAGATTGCGCTACAGGTTCTAACCGTGGTCTAAGCGTACATATCCCAAGCAAATAATTATATTGGCTTCAGGTTCAAAAATTAAATGGACTCTTAAGAAACGGAGTGTTTCTGTATTTATAATACATTTTTGGCTTACGATATAAATAAAAGATAAAAAAAAGGCTCCTAAGATATATAAACATTAAAAGAAAGAGAGAATATTCAAAGAAATATGCAATCTTTCCAACTAGACTCTGACGCATAAATGGATTTCTTTTCACTAGTTTAATTTTTTCAATTAGTACCGTAGGAGACCCGTTGTCGCTAGTAGCGTGATTTGACTTTTCACGTTTCAGGATAAAGCAGGCATGGGCCGAGCTTATGGCAACATTGGCAACGCTTACTCAGCAGCGGGATTCTATGAGCAAGCTATCAAGTACCACAAACAAGAACTGACGATATCCAAAGAGGTGCATGACAGAAGCTCTGAGGCGTCTACGCATGGGAATCTAGCTGTAGCGTACCAAGCTTTGGGCGCTCATGATATGGCACTGTTCCATTATAGAGCTCATCTAGGTAAGTCAACCAGAATTGTTAATTTACTATTGTAATTGGTATTACAATCGCCTGGAAGGAAGGTAGCTGTTATTTGTGGTAACACCATGGTGATGTCGAGCACATTATTATTGTTTTTTCATAACCTTCTTGAGATCTTGTGATTTTTTACCTCTATTTTGAATTTACATAATATCATGTTTATTTTTTTTTCCATTTGAAATCCTCCTCGGAATAGGAGAACTCACTAAATTCTAGCCGGAATATTTTTAATCTGAATGAGCTCAGTATATCGCTATCTATTTGATTTATATTTCTGTTATTTTCGCAATGATCTTTTGGTTTATGGAGGAGGATTTCTTTCAATGACTGATCCTATTTTCACAGATATAGCAAGAGAATTAAAAGACGCAGCAGGCGAGGCTTGTGCTCTCCTCAACCTAGGCAACTGCCTCTCCTCCCGAGGGGAGTTTGCTCAAGCAGTCACGTACTACGTCCAGCATCTGATGTTGTCACAAGAGCTTGGTGACGTCACGGCTGAGGCTAAAGCTTGCCATTTTTTAGGCTACGCCCATTACTGCTTGGGGAATTATCGCGAAGCTGTCAGGTTAGTCAATATTATAATCTAACTAGTTTTGAAATTTTCCTTTCTCCCAATGTTTTCACTACAAAGACACTCTCACGCAAACAGTGAGAGTATAGAGAGTAAACGAGATGTCAGTAGAGCCAAATCTGTAAAAGTTGAATTATCTCTTTAATCTATTACTTCATTAGAGAAACTTACATATACTAACTTAGATTTTAGAACATTTTAGTTTCACAAAGTTTTCTTTCATATACTGTTTTTGACTTAAAACTCATTGGTCCATTGGTTTGTATTTGTACCTCGTGGCTTCATCCATGATATTCTCAAGCGTCCATGATATTATTAATGCACAATACAAGACAGTATAAAGTTACTTAGGAAGTTTATTGATTTAATAATACCTTATGAAATTATCCTTTTTCAGATACTACGACCAGGACCTCTCGCTAGCCAAAGACCTCCAAGACAAAATGAACATGGGCCGCGCTTACTGCAACCTTGGCCTAGCTCACTTAGCTCTTGGCAACTTAGAAACTGCACTAGAATGCCAAAAGTATTTCCTGGCGATAGCTCACATGACCCAACACTTGCAAGGGAAGTTCCGTGCCTTGGGGAATATTGGAGATGTCCTGATCAAGATGGGAGATGTGGAGGAAGCGGTGAAGATGTATCAGAGGCAACTAGGATTTGCTAGACAGGTATTTTACTGGATATTTTTCTCTGTGAAAAAACGAAACGAAATCCTTTCCTGAGTTAGTTCCAGTTAATCGTTCAACCGATATTTTTTTTAATGATCATAAAATGCGACCAGAAATTACTTGCATGGTAACGACAATTTTCAGGCACGAGATCGTTCGTTAGAAGCGGCGGCTTGTGGTGCTTTGGGTCTGGCTAGAAGATTACAAAGAAGACTTGATGCTGCTTTAGGACACCACACACAGGTAAGGATAATTTCCTTCTAAGCAATCAGCTGTTATTCCTTTTTAGTTAATGAATACACTCTTCCATTCTGATCTTAGGACTTTACTATGAACTTTTGAAGGATCTCAGACGACTCCGTAGCTCAGTTGAATGACACCCCTACCGAAGCGAGAACTTGAGTGACGAACATGAAGTTTATTCTGAGTCATATGTCATAAGCAATGTATCGGAATCCTAGTGTAGGGGTAGATAGATAGATAGATATATTTGTTTCTCCAATGATACATGTACATGTTGAACATTGTCGAACAGTGTGCTGTGTATGAGTGTGTCAGCGTTGGTTGATGTTGATTATTCAGAAAACTAACTGTAAGTCCACCTATATGGTCTATTTTTGATTTCAGGAGTTAACGCTAAGACAGGAAGCAGGCGATGCTGCGGGAGAGGCGAGGGCACATTCACACCTAGGAGCAGTTCACATGGCTTTGGGGCATTATTCGCATGCTGCTAGATGTTACCGGGTATGTAGATAATGTACAAAATATACCCTAACGGCTTTAAATATGAGAAGGAGCCAAAATAGTATTATAGGTCAGATCCATATATAAATATGCTTAATTTTTAAAGTCAGGCTTGGTTTCTTACGAAGACTGTTTACGCGTATCTCAGACCATCTTGCCATTTTTGCGGGCCTTTATTTTTGTTGTGTTTCAACATAAAATAATATTATGTACTCTGAGTTAGCCAATATAACATAATTTTTGCTCGACCAAGCAATGACTAATTTTTTTTATATTATCTTAAATCAACTTTTATCTGGAACTATTACAAGTACTTTCGGTACAAAAAGGAATTAATGTAAACAGAAGTATAAACTTTGTCGCAGACTAGTAGCGTACGTGCACAGCACATCACGTACCACGGTGATCAATTCAACTTCTTGTTTCAGGAACAACTCGAAAGGGCCCAAGAGCTTCAAGATTGTGCACTGGAGGCGCAGGCTTATGGGAACTTAGGCATCGCTAAACTAAACATGGGACACTATGAAGATGCAATTGGATATTTAGAACAGGTATCCCTTGATATAACTGCACATTATTATAGACTGAATGAGCTGATGGTATCTGATCACCCCCTAAAAGTTTCACAATTGTATGTAATTCCCAAATGGTTTTTTTTAGCAACTAGCCATCCTGGAAAGAGTCAACACCCCCACTTGTCAACTAGACAAAGCACGAGCATTGGGTCACCTTGGAGACTGCTATGACGCGCTGGGTGACCCCGATGAAGCCATAAAGTATCATGAACAGCATCTAGCCGCAGCCTTGAAGCTGGACAACACGAGAGAGCAGGAACGAGCATATAGAGGCCTGGGGCTCAGCCACAAGTAAGTTGAACTTTTTTTTAATTACTGACAGAAAGGACAGAAAAATTATAAGAATGCAATTTTCGGAAGGAAGGAAATCGCCATTACCTGAAACCAAACATATAGCAAACGGGACTTTGCTCTTTTTATGTCAAACCCATGCACTCTCCCGTGTTGATAGTTGCCCAGTGCCACTGCAATTTATGTATGAATTTCTCACGCAAGAAATGATCTACTTGAGTCCATTGCTTTACGTTATTTTTTCTTTTATTCTTGATTGCCAGCATCCGAATCCATCCACAATATTTAACTAAGTCCCAAATACCAAGTATATTTAGAAGGTATTTAATAAAGAATTAAGTTACCGTTACACTTATTCCCATTTCCTCCATTCAGATCAGTCGGGAACCTCCAACAAGCGCTGGTATGTCTTGAGAAGCGGCTGGTCGTCTCCCATGAGCTCGGAGCGCCTGAAGCCAAGGCCCAAGCTTATGGGGAGCTTGGGGCCTTGCACATCGCTCTCAGCAATTTGGAACAAGCTGTGCTGTGCCTGGACCATCAGAAGAATATTGCCAAGTAAGTGCAATATCTGAAAGAATAATGATTTGGTTAATGTAGTACCAATTAGTATTATGGCATAAAATGTACCTATATGCTCTTATTATACTTTCACACTATAGGTAGTATAAGACTAAGACTATCAAACCTGAATGGTTTCTGAATCGTAATTTGAATCAGATAGAAATAGCATAGGTTTCCATGGTTCAGGCCTTTGTTTAAAGAAGTCCAGTTTCCCTACAGTGTAAAACAGTGTTTCTTATTATTGGCAAAAACTCCACAAATATGAATCTCTCCAGGGAATTGAATAACCAAATCATGGAGGCGGAAGCGTGCCACTCGCTCGGTGTAGCCCAGCACGCGTTGGGCGACCACGCGGCATCCGTCAGACACCATCGCGCTGAACTGGAACTGGCTCATAGACTTGGACTTACTCATTTGCAGGTCAGTGACCTTCTGTATTTGCATTACTTTTTTAACCCAAGATAACCATTAGGCTGCTATCTCACCTAGTAGTAAGTGAGGATACGGTCGAAGATGTTTCTGCAAGTTTTATTTTTGTTTATTCCGCTGTCTTTTTCTCTGACATCAGAGGCATTTGCAGGCATAAAATACCACATTGGCAGCCTATGGCTTTATCTTGAAATTATCTACTACTACTTGACTTTATCTTGAATATTCATTTCGTATTAATCCAAGATAGAGTTTTGTGTATGTATGTTTATACCAACTTAGATCCGAAAAATCCTGGATCGGATAATATAATATGATTAAGCATTATATTAATGATTTTCTAATCCAGGCTCGAGCTTGTGGCGGTCTTGGTATTGCGCACGCGTCGATGGGAGCTCACCCTGAAGCCGCTCGATGGCACGAGTCGAAATTGCGACACGCTACTGCCGCTGGTATGAAGACTTTTTAGAATATATATATTTAATGTGACTACGTATTTTCTGTTGATACTAGTGGTAAGGAAATTGAGATTCTACCCAGCTGGGGCCCGTGGGTAAAGCCAAACGACAAGTATCTGTTAACAATGTGCGAATGTATAACTTATTTCTTTAAAATCGTCTTATGACGTGAAGATGTGCATGTGTACGGAACACGAAATTTTTAAAGTTGAAAGCCTTCCTCTCTCACCAAGAACCTGCGTTATCTAGGCTGAAGTTGCAGCCAAAAATTAAACATAAGTCCAGTAAAAAAATGTACAAGTCCAATCTTTGTGTCAATATTCGGTCAGGGTGTAATGCGACTTTGGTTTTCAGATACTTTATATAGTCAGATCCAGACTATATTGCTTTTGTTATAGAACTGGGTTACCGCTGTTAAAGCGACAGATCGTTCAGTCGCTCATACAATGTATACATACAAAAATATTGTATGTGACTATTAATTTGTTTAATTTCCAGGTGACGCCCGTGGTAGAGCACAAGCTCTTGCAGACTTAGGAAGGGCGCACTTAGCTATGGGTGCATGTGGGAGCGCCGTCTCTTATCTAAGACAGGCCTTAGCCGCTACAGAAGGTCTAGCTGATGCTGATGAAGAGGTAACTCGCAATCCATAACCTATTCCAAAACCAACTAATATTTTATTATTATTTATCGTTCTAATATATGATGCGATTGCAGAGTTGTAGTAGGTGCCTTCTTGCCACAAATTTGAATCATTATATTCATAGATCCAGCTACTTCAGCTTGTTTGGTTTATGTGAATGAATTCGAATTTCGATATGTTTCAGATTAATCTTGGTACTTTAGAATTTAAGAATGATCTCAACACATTTTCTAATTCAACAGGCAAGGGTACGGCATCGTCTTGGCTTTGCACTGTGGGCTTCAGGAGAGCTGGAGGAAGCAAAGGAACAATTGCAAGCAGCCCTGAATCTGCTCGAGTCCACTGCTGACAAACATAGGGACAAGAAAACTACCGCGTTGTACACTTCGACGCAACACGCTTTACAGAGAGTTCTTGTTGGTATGTGTTTTTTTTAAACAGAAAGTAATATACCTACTGGGGTCTCACCGGGGGCTCCTTGCCAGATCTTCTAGACTTGGGAATTGGGTTCACTTCCTTTATTGCTTAACCGTAAAAACGAAGAGTTTCTCAATTCAGTTGCATTTTCTTTCTGTGTTTGATATGTTATATCTTCACCAATCATGAATACATTTGATGATTCATTTGTTGACTGAATTATACACCTAGACATTATAGGCCGTATGTATACAGTATAACCCCTAACAAAATAAGGAGTTCAAATGGTTGAAGTATGTTTTTCATGACTTAATATAATGACTTTATAAGCTCAATATAAAAGTGCATTTCAAACACGTATGACATGTTTAAACAAATTAAGGTAACAATAATATAAGAACAATTTCCACATAGGCACAGACATAATAATACTATACTAGTACGATACGATATATATATAAATCTATATTATAAATAAACCGTTTTGTTAACTTTACAATCTTATTTCAGAACTAGGTCGTCACCCCGAGGCTTTGGTGGTGGCAGAAAGAGGTCGTTGTCGATCTCTGGACACGGTCACCGAGAAATTCTCTGGAGCTTTGAACCAGACGAACTTGGAACTGCATGCCACTCAAAGGTAACAGCGTAAATCATTTTATTTTTATTTTTAAGAGAGAGAGGGACGAGCTTACGACCCACCTTATATAAATCATTTTAAAGGATCATAAACAACAAAATATGACCCAGGTCTTTCCCTACTAATGTATGTCCTACTATGACTTAACTCTCATTGGATTACGCCCGTCAGTCTGAGACGGGAATGATATGCCTCAAGTGCCTGTAATTTTTTGTTAAGCCTTAACACTGTTAAGAAAATAATTCTAAATGATCCTTATTTTATTTTGAGAGTTTGTATTATTTAAAATATGTAAAAACAACTCAATAAGAATTCCATTATTTTAATCTATGATAATTTGTTTCAGGAATCCCGAAGAATCAACTAAAGAACGAGCAGAACCATGGAGTCCATCGAATGTAGATCAAATATTGGAAGTTGTAAACAAACAGAAAGCACCGGTTCTTTACTACAGCATTGCTGCTGGGAAGTTGTATGCTTGGTTACTGCAACCTCATAAAGGTATTCCGGCGTAACTTTTTCAACGTTTGTTACGCGAAATTCTTGCCAATTGTGTGCTGACGATTGTTTTAAATTTAATAGAATCCAATATGGTTCCATAGTAATCACATGAACGAATTTGACCCCTAGGATTGAAATATAGGGGTAAAATCGGTTTATTCGTTTTTATAGCATATCGATTAGGTCTTAAAACTATGTAATCAAAAAGAGGAATATCTCGATTATTTTATTATCTTAAACAGCATACCATAATTATTCCATAGAGGAAAAAGGTAAAGAATAATGTTTACCTTTGCAACATATGGTTGCCCTTAGATTTACAACTCAAACATTGTTGAAGACATATTATTTATAATGCGACCCTTGCAGGTATTGTGAGGTTCCATCAAGTACCACTTATGGACGAAGCTGAGGACAGCGACAACAGTCTACCAGACATCAGCCCTGATGACCTACAACCCGTAAATGGTATGTAAATATTCTATAATGATAAATGATATTATCTAAGCATAGATCTTTCAGTCAACAAATATTGATAGTAAAATACATAGGCGAAGATAATGCTGATTAGCATTTTCTTCCAGTTAACTTTTACGTAACATGAAGTCCTTCTAAAAATTAAAAAAGAATCATAAAAAAATATACTAAACGTTTCTGTATAGTGAGGTAATAGTATGGATTGAAAAAACCTAGAGATTTTGAATATATTCTTAAATATGCACACAATGTCATCTAGCCCCAAACTAAGCATATTATAGGAACTAGGTAACTGATAGGATACTTGTGTATTTTTTTGTGTGTGTGTGTATGTATGTACACCCTAACACAAAACAATTATCTATGATTACTTTTTTCATTACAAGATAGCTTTATTAAATAAAGAGTGTTAAACCTCTATATCTGTGTCAAATACGACAGAGACGGGATATCCTAGAGCAAGTCTGAGAAAGTATTGTACTTAAACCGTATTATAATTTTTAGCTGGGATCGGCAAGATAGAGCGATTGATCAGCGATTGGTCTACGTGGTTGAAGACAGCAGCTGATAGAAGAAATGATGAGGACCAATGGGATCCCGATGATAGACCTAGCACAGGACTTGCTCGAATTGTAAGTACGATATACAATAATTCTAAGCTTAAGTACCACATTATTTTAAAAAGTAATAGAAAATTAAGATTAATTCAATCCTTGCACATTCAACTGGAAAGATTTTTGTGTAAGAATTGATAAAGTTGAAAGTTGTAAATTCATAACAGTTAACATTTATTGTTAATAATCCTGTTAATAAACAAGTTTATACTATTATAATAAAAAATATTTATGATATACTCTTGATTTCAGGTGAACCGAAATCATCTCCTTAATTCCTCCAACTACTCTTTGAGCTCGCTCTTCAGCGTGGGTTCGGTTGGTGGATCAGTTGCTGGATCAGTAGCCAGCCTTCAAGGATCAACCAGGTATACCATAAGTGCTAAGATTTTGTAGCGCAACTCCGCTCATTCAGGGCGGGTTTCGGTCGAAAGTGTATTTTTAATAAGCTGAAACTCCATTCTATGTGATATGTCATTAAAATGTTTTTGTATTTAGATCAAGCGTCCACATCCCTCGGAAGAAGCAGCCATCGTGGCAAGGCCCACCTTGTCTGAACTCTTTGTATCAGATGCTACTTGCTCCATTCGAAGATCTGCTGCCAGCTTCGTGCAATAACAACCATGGTAAGTGAATTTTCATAAAACGAAATGAAACTCATCTCACTCCGACTTAACAAAAATTGAATCCATTGCTTCTTTTTTGAATACTTATCATTACATTCTGTTGCAGCTTCTCACGGGCGTAGAGGATGTGGAGGCCGTCGTGAACTGGTAGTAGTGGTTGAAGGATCCCTCTACGCATGTCCTTGGGGAGCTCTGCGAGGCGGTGCCGACACCGAACCGTTATGTGAACGATACGCTCTACTAGCTGCACCAGCTTTGCGTCCACTGCGCCACCAGAGACATCCACGGGCAAAACCGCAGCAAGATCACGGTAATAATCTGGCAACTTTTTTAAAGCATTTTGTCTTGTCCAAGCTATCTATACCAGAAGATTTGCTGATACTATTACACTACTATACAAATTATAAGCCAATAACAAAATTGGCATTTGATTAAAACTTAATGTATAATCAATGACATTTTCAAATATTTTTCATATTAATCAAAGGTTCTTTGCAGGTACAACAGCAACCAACAATGCTGAGGCTGGCATGCGTTGTCTAGTAGTCGGTGCACCTAGAGTAGGGTCTAGGTGGACAAGCGCCCACGCGCAGCTGAAAGAAGCGGAGCTCGTTGCTGACATGCTACGTGTAACACCGCTTACTGATTATCAGGTAATATCTATGATCGCTCATGATGACGTGGCAGTGTTCGTCAGCTAAAGATAGTCTGCCACCAGAAGACAGACATACACTTAAGCGACGCAAACTCCATATAAACATATTTTTTATTAAACAAATATAGTTTGAATTTACTTTTCTACTTTATTTTCCAAACACATGCATTACGGTGTTCTGGTTTGGGTTCTAATACAGACTCGAGACTCTTCATATCTTGAGGTGAAATTGGATTTTACTTTGGAACACCTTTTTAGGTCTTTGGCTGCTGTGAATAGAACATAAGTTTACTCACATTACTAAAATAAACAGCATCACCTTGATAGATAAACTAAAAGTTTTTATCAAAATTTTTATCTTTGTATTTCAGGCGTCAAAAGAAGCTGTGCTGGCTCAATTACCGCAAGCAGAATGTATCCACTTTGCAACACACATTTGCTGGAAAACTCCAGCCATCGTTTTAAGTCCCGGTGAGGTGGTAAGTTTCCATTTTGGTTCTATTCCGTTCTTTGAGTAGGAGTATGATATCGTACAAATTGCTTTAGAAACAGCTTAAAAGAGGTTCTTGCTTCTTTGCAGGTTGATTCTCAAGCGAAACGCTTACTCAATACTAGCGTGGGAAGTGGCGCTGCTGATACCTCTACGGAAAACGAAGAAGAAAGTACGTATTGTTATTAATCATTCCTCCTTTCTGCTCGTATAACCTCCTCTTACCTTTGTGTTTCCTCTCTGACAGATGCTGAAATGCCACCAAGCAACGAGGAATTACCACCAGCGTCAGAATTCATGCTTTCTGCTTCAGAAATAATGAGCCTAAAAATCACTGCTAGACTGGTGAGTAATACAATCATCGTATTCGCGTATGTATTGCCAAACAGAAAAAGTAAAGAAACAAATTTTTAAAGTCGAACTACGGTGATACTAACAATGAAGGACCGCATATAATATTATATAATTGATTGACATCGCGTTTATGTTCAGTTTACTTCACGCCTTATGACAATTGCGGACTGAACGTCATCAGATTGCTTTTTATTAACCTAAAATCCTTTCCTTCCATACGCTCTGATTGCAATATTTATATGCTAACCTTACAGGTACATATAACTTTAGGTAAGGTACAGGCTTTAATTATTGAACCATATCTTTTATATCATAATTTTTAGTACAATTTACATTTCAGGTTGTAATATCATGTGCTCCATCCACCGCCGCCCTGCAAAGCTCTTCTGGAGAGGAATCTGAGGATGTGAACACAGCCGGTGAGGGCGTATCGAAGCTGTGTCGGGCGCTATTAACTGCCGGGGCCCAAGCTATTCTGCTTACTCTATGGCCAGCGCCGTTGGACACTGCCACTAAGATCTTGTATCGATCACTATACTCTGCTCTGCTGCAGGGAAGCAGAGTTGCCAAGTAAGATTAATTTAACCTATTTTCATCGATTTTCTTTTATTTAATGAAGTGATCACGAATGATCATGAGTGGTATGCAAGGTATCATGAGTGGTATGCAGTGCAAGGTTACCGGCCTACTTTCGATAGTTAAGAGCACGATCTTCCACGGGAGCTCTGAATTCGAATGTTTAGAACTAAACTGGTTTCGCGCAAAGCATATTAGAGCATGTCTGAATTTTCGGATTTAAATTTACCGTCTCTACCACTAGGCCGCCTTACTTTCTCGATAACTGCTCATACTACCTACCTGTATGTAAAACTACTAATTCTTTGCAAATACCTAATGAAAATTTCCTTTGCAGAGCTTTGGGAGATGCGATGCAAACCGTACGCCACACAAAGCATTTCGCCCACCCAGCTCATTGGTCCGGGTTATTGCTACTCGGAGCCAATGTGCGTCTCAGCAACAAAGTAGCACTGATGGGCCAGGCGCTATGTGAGCTCTTAGCCTCTCCTGAGAAATGCCGGTAAGCTCTTTTAAATAATGATTTCAAAAATATCTAATTATGTCTAAGAAATTAGGCAATATCATACCTATTATTCTGACAAGCAAAGATATCTAAAAATAAGGGTGGTTTAGAATCGTACCACCTACCATTAAAGCATTCTGCCTCCGAGCACTAAATGATTTGTTACGGTAGACTCACTTGAGAGTTCCGAATCCAGGTGTTGCATGATGCCACCTTCAGCTACATAGTCGCTTAAGATCAGGTCACAGTCCAAAGGAAACCTGTCAGCAACGACATCTTTATTTAAATATAAATTATTCATATTTGCCAACTAATTGGATAGTTTTTTGTATCTACATCGTAATTTCAGGGATGCACTACGAGTTTGCTTGCACCTGGTTGAGAAGTCCCTTCAGAGGATAGTTAGAGGACAGAAGAATGCAATGTATACTACGCAGAAGAGCATTGAAAACAAAGCTGGAAATGCTACTGGCTGGAGAGAACTCCTCATGAGCGTTGGATTTCGGTGAGATGGTCTTTCTCACTAGCTACATTATTCAAACCTAGAGAATAATGTTTCCACACCACACCAGATCGCAACCTCTAATGTTCCCACTGTAGAAACACAGTCTACTCACAGTCAAAGGTCTACTCTTGATAATCGAGAATGAATGGGCTTTAATTTATCTTGGAAGCTCAATTCATACTGGTATATGTAACACGTCTTCGAATTTTTCATCAAGGAATGCTGGCTTACTCAAGATTATTTTTCAGCGTTTTGAGAAGATGAATACAGAATATGATTCAAAATAGTTTAACTGGCGCAGGCGGTAGGATCATAATTAATCAACGATCTAATATTTCAGGTTTGAACCAGCAGCCAACGGGATACCATCAAGCGTATTCTTTCCACAAAGTGATCCTGAAGAACGTCTTACCCAATGTTCAGCCAGTCTTCAAGCATTACTCGGGCTCACTTCCACGACTCTGCAAGCATTGTCGAAACTGATATCTAATGGAGACGTTGCCGACGACATCATCGGCGTGATACGCTCGGTCATATCGCAGTTCTCAGTGAAAAATTGTGAAACGGATACCATTGAAGTTGCAGTCAATGTCAGGTAAATATTTCAACAAAAGATCTTTAGTACGGATTTTCAATGCTTATGTTTAACCTATGCAACTTTCAAGTAATATGGAACTATAATTTTAATTTTGGGTAATGTAATCTTGGTGATCAATTTTCGGGCCAGGAAAGCAAGGTTTATTCTCAGAGTGCCACAAACAATCTACGTTGGGGGATAACGGCATAACATTTAGCTCATTGGTGGGAGAGGATGGGAAAATTATTGTAGTTCATTGCATGAACTTAAAATATCACAATGTACCTTTTTAGCCAAATCAACTACACATGAACCATCATATATATGTGGAGTGGAATTTCAATTTCAAAAGCAAATGTGGTGGTATAGGCAACTCCCAAACTCCTCAATGTATTCTTTACAGACTTTGGCGAGTCAATGGCTGTCATGAGTTGCTTGCCTCGCTCGGCTTTGACCTGGCTGAAGTTGGACAGGATGAAGTGACTTTACGTACCGGAAAAACGGCAAATAGACGTCATATACAGTTCGTGCTTCAGGCTCTACTAGCTTTATTTGGTAAGTTTATCCATGACAAATATATTTTCTCCTGTTTACATCATATATTTTTTACCTTGGACCCTAATTACTATGGAGACGCCACAAATATACATCTTTTTAACAATATATTATTATTTTTTTGTCTTATTCTTATATAAGGGTTCTCAAGTCTAGTTTTTTATAGATGTTTAAAATTCTTTTAAAATAATTTGATGAACAGATACTCAAGAAGCACCCCGAAGTCTCAGCTTAGAATCCAGCTCGAGCGTTGAGTCCCTTGCATCAATAGATGACGGGGACTTGGAGCCTCATTCTGATGGGGAACCTCCACCAAGACAACACAGACGTAAGATACCTACTATCTTTTTACGTTTTTGATTCACCGTAAAACTGTTTTTTTTTTCAATGGTTCTTTTGTTTTTACAGAAGAGAGCGTATCATCAGTTCCGCCTCCACCTTTACCCTTAGGCTCTTGTGGTGGTGCTTTCACTATGTACGTCCGAGGATCCACATCTTCCACGGAAGTAGGTCGCGGAGAGCCTGACGGTAGAACTGCTCCACCTCCAGCACCCCCACCTCCGAGGTATAGAGGGGAAAGTGATGCCGCTTTTACACCATCCCCACCAGCTGCCCCACCTGCACCTACGACAGCCCCACCACGTGATGTCTCCTTGGCCTTGGCACATCAAACCAAAATCCGAACTCTATACACCAGACGACCACCTTCCGATGATTCTGACTGGGAAAGCTCTGGCCATGATACGGTTCTACGAAGGCGTCCGGAACATACCAGATACTTAGACGCCTTCTACAATCTAGCCGCAGCTCAGCCCAGAAGAACTGAAGAGGAGAATTCAGAAGTTCAACCGTCGACTTCTAAAAGGGTATCAAGGCCAAAAATGGGTACAAGTAGTAGAGATTCCATGGCGCAGGTTAGACATATGAGTGGAGAATTGACTCCTACGATTTCTGAAGTGTATCACGAAAGAAACATCGGCTTAGGACTCGCTCCTCCATTGTCGGAGCTATTACTGGCTGAAGATTCTAAGACCGAAATGAGAACGGCCAGCTCCAGTGAAAATCTCCTTCTACAAAACTTGGAGAAACTCGGTCTTTTAGGCGATGCAAGTGAAACTGAGGAAAGATGGTGTAGCAATAACTCGTCTAGGCCTTGGCTATCGGCACCTCCTCTAGAAACTGATGTTCAAGGTTCCGATTTGACTACAGCAGAGATTATAGAACGACAGACGAAGTTTAAGAAAGACGTGGAACCGCCACGCAAAGAAGAAAACGCTTATGAATTGAAACCAAAAGAAGAAATTCCAGGCCCTAGTGGAATTGAAAAGAGGTCCGTCTCGCCCTTTTCTGAACTTTCTCGTAGGGACGAGGGAGACGGAAGGAGCATAGCGGACTCCCACTCTTCATACAAAGCGTTAGTTTTAAGCCCAAGAACCCCTTACCTTCCAGAAGAAGGGGAAAGTAGTAAGGGTCATTCTGAAGGGGGGAAAACCCATCCCAGGCCCAGACGACCGCCAGTTCCAAGGACACGACCAGCGTACACAACTTTAGATTTTCCACCGAATAAATGATTGTATTTTGTACATATTTTTGTAATTAGTTGAAGATATTTTTGATAATTATTTATTTAGTCTAGTTTATGAAAAATATGGCTATGAGTCTATTATAGCTTATGTAAATTATTATGATTTTAGGTACATACGTTTCAGAGCTAGGTTATATTAGTTAGGCTTATGAAATTACTATAATAGTTACTCTTATTAATATGTATTGGCGAAGAAAATAGCTTTATTTTTCTTCGTACTATAGTAGTAATAAATCTATTTATTCTTCTTTTTTTCTATTTAGTAGGACGATTAAATCATTAATTTATTGTCTTATATGAACTGAAAACCTTGCCATTGTAAAAAAATATTGATTTTATAAACAATGTAACTAATTTAATAAAGAATCTAAAATATTCAACAGTTGTTTTTATACAGATAAGTAAGAACCTAAAATTAGACCTAATTATGTATTTCTATGACGGATAACGATGGCGTCTCGGTACCAAGGTAACATTAACTTTCATCCCTTTGGTTCAGTCGCTTACTTTGAAAATAGTTATCCGATGTGAAAATATTCTTAAGAAAGAATTCAGTACGTAAAGTCTGGTACTTTATTGCACAGCCTTAGTAATGGGCGAAGGCAACTACTTAACACCAGGTATGCCATCATCTCGTCCACTAACGTCAGTAGTAAAAAAGACACATTCATATCAATGCAGATTGATGAGATGAGATCAACTCTCAATAATAGTTTTAAATTTTTTATACAATAACTTGTTGTGTCTACAGTACCTACAGTCTATAATTACACAGCCTTAGTAACGGGCGAAGGCAACTACTTCACACCAGGTGACCCATCATTTCGTCCAGTTACTTCAGTAGTATAAAACAGACACAAGACACCTATCAATGCAGATTGGACTCATTTGTTAGATCATAGCCATTCAAGTCTCAATAATTGTTCTTAAAATTTTAACTTTTTTTGTCTACAGTACAGTCCACTTTATAATTACACAGTCGCTAAACAGGTCGAAATGCGTAGCAACACAGACATGTCAAGGTCATTAACTATAAGAGCCGAATGATTTTCACTATAATTCCAACCAGTGCCACAGAATGATATGAAGTTACTATTATAGATTCATAGGCGAGAGCTCAAATATGTTACCTGTTAATTCAAAGTCAAACTGCTGTCGAATATGAATAAAGATATTCTTTTCTTATTGGTCGTTACTTTCTCGACAGAGTGGTCGTGGTTTCAATTCGTCGCCATTCGTCTGGTACCGCTGCATTCGTTGTGGAATGTCCAATGCAGATTTGATCTGATCAGTCCAGCGCGTCATGCTCGTGTGCCCTCAACCTTTTTTGTGTGTCTATTGGTTGCTCCTTCACGCTCAAACGGCTCTACGGATTTTGATGAAATTTGATACCAGGATAGCTTATATCCTGGATTACCACCATACTGCTTTTTATCCCGGGAACCAAGGGTAACACCGCGCAGCAAGTATAATTATATTATAGGTAAATATAAAATAAACTGAAGTTACAAGTCGTTCGTTTCTTTTTGTTGAATACTTTGGTATTTTCATTGGAATATGCGAAGTTATGAAACATGAAATAAAAAAAATATTGCCCTTTCTAAAGGACTATCAAAGATTATACGAATTTATGAATCTGCGTGAATTTCTCTTATTAGTTGTGTTTCTAGTATAGTCTTAAAATCTGTGGCTGGGTCCTTTTTTGACTGGTATTTAGTTGGCTGCAGCTACCTCATCATCATCGAGATCACTAAGAGTATGCCTCGATCTACAGAGAGAGTTTCTCTCGCCTGTTCTCTCTCGTTCTCGTTGTCATTCTTTCTCGCCTGAACTCGACAATAGTGTAAAGTCCGCGCAACATATTCCCGACTATACATACGTATCAAGGTGTCCGTGGTACTTATAATTTAGTTTTATTTGCAGTTCCGGCTGGTACGCTGGCTAACGAGTTTCGAGCGGGTCCGACCCAGACTGGTGCTACTTTGCTTTAGAATACACCAAAACTAAACTACGTATTTCTATTGACATAGAACTTCTGTGGCTTATTACTTATATAAAAACTATCAAAAAGAATGAGATATATTTAAAACTAAATAAACAGATAGGTTGTCTGATCTTTGTGTGGTCGGGACCTACACGTTTTATTACTAAAAAAAGCATTGATATCTATTGATTATTATTAAAATAGTATTCGTAGTCGACATGTATTTGTGATATGCATATATACGTAAAATATAATACAAGTAAAATAATTGTTATCCCTTTCACGCTATAGTACACGTATATATGTTTCATTCTTTGAAGTATTATACTTATATACATACTCATAGATCCATCATCAATTTTTGTTAACTTTATTTGTCTTAAGTTATTTACATAGGTAAAATAATTTTGTGTCGGTATTTACAATTTTATAACTTTTGCACAATTTCTTTTAAAGGACACAATTGAAACAATTTTAATACTTCTGATACGAATAATTAGGCAAATATCAAAACAAAAACCGAGATCACGGTCGAACATAATTGTTCGCGGACCTAAATGCCAATGGAACTGAAATAACCATAAGAAAACATTTATTCTTGCGTATAATTTGATTATTGTGGTCTAGTGACCACATGGTTTATTCAACTTTTGAATCACTGAACACAAATAATAGGTATTGACTTCGGCGCTATTAGTAAGAAACAAAACCAAGTCGAAGAAAGCCACGAATGGTAAACACACGTTGCGATGGTGATCCTGCAACGGCTACCGTTGCAGGACCGAATATAGAAACCCAGCTTTAAACAGGATGGCATTGCGTGAGACCCTGAAATAGAAGGTGGTATGTATTGTGCTGTCAGCGGAAAGCCTGCCCTCAAACCGACTTTGCTACGAACTGGTATAAATGTTATAAATAAATTATAGACTAGTAACTGCCAATCGGAAATAAAAAACCTACTGAGTGCTATTTAGACTTGCACACCTTGGTTCTGTATTAGCGATGATGTTTTAGGGTTCCTTATCGAAAGGATAAAAGAAAACCTACGTCTATCTCTTGAAATGTACAAGGGCTGTATGCCGGTGTGTGAGTCAACACAGGTTCCGTGGTATTTATGATGGTATGATTAGGGTTTCTTACCTAAAGGATAAAACAAACTTTATGACTAAACCTACATTTGTCTTTTGAAATGTACAGGGGCTGTATTCTGTTTGGACTCTCACATCACGGGTTCCATGGTATTTTTAGGGCTCCTTATTTTTTTAACTGGAACCGGAAGAGCATACAGCATACATGGTTTATGATTTCAGGAATCGAGTGTTTTTTCCCCAGAACCGCACACTATAAGCTATTTCAACGCAAAAGCTTCTTATTAATTATATAAAACAATCACTTAGTCGTGGATTGCTATGTATGTGTGTGGGTGTGTGTGGCAAGTTGATATTATAAGCCAACTGTTGGTAGTAGCCCTGCTTTCGGAGCTAGAGGTCCCGCGTTCATGAAGTTTGTTCTCGGGTCTTGTGTTTCCGTATTTGTCCATTCCATCTGCGACACAGGGAATGTAAATGTTATTTTAAAAGTATTTTTTTTAATTATTATATCGTCACATTTATACATACTTACACCGTAGAACCATACTAATTCTGACCGAGTCTAACTATTCCAATATACCACAATGAACTATGGGACCCTACCGGTCAAAACATAGTCATTAAACTGATTTAGAGCATTAAGTCGTGACAATAAAGTCTTGAATCTGATTAGTTTGATAATTATAATAATTATCATTTATTGTCTGAAGGGGACAATGCATTAAAGAGGTGTGCATATGAGATATTCAATCAATTAGATTAATTTCAATGATTAGCTATTGTATGGAAATAATATAGTCGCTAAACATAAGCTTTATTTAGTGTATGTCACGATTTTTATGCACTGTAATAAAAATGAAGTGGAATGTTTAAATTATTAATTTAAATGATTAAGATATGTTAGTGACAGTTGACATTAAAATAGAAAAAGAAAAAACAATTGCATGTATGACGGCGCATCACTTAGAACGGCTTCTTTTTGTTTGTAGAAAGGCAGAAAGAAGATAAGTATATCGAAAAGTATATAAGTATATCAAAAACTCAAAAATTTCGATACAATTTTTGTTTGCAACTCATGCGTCACCGGGGCAGGTCGCTGGTAGAATAAATAACTATCCATAGCCATTTCATACAGCGCCATCTAACCCCAAACTAAGCTATGGAAACCTAAAACATGATAGAATACTTACTTACATAGTACCATTTATTTGTAATTACAAACATTTGCTGTCGTTTATGGGTGGCAGTGACCACCTAACATTAGTTTGTTATGTATCAGTATTTGTTCGTGGCGCACGTGACAAGGAATCTTAGTACGCGTCATTTTTATAACTTGAGAATATACTTTATAAAAGGATATATTGGTATGAGCTTCTTATGTTCCCACTGCAGAGCCTACTCTCGATAAGTGAGAGTTTTTTGTTTTGAGATATCCCGGTTTCTTCGAGATGATTTCCGTCACCGTTTCGAGAACGAGCACATAAATTTTTCAAGTGATCCAGGGACCATCAGATTGAGTCTCGGCGTCTATACCTTGGCCACCACGCTCTATGGAAAGATATCATAATATTCTGTAAATCAGAAACAACATACCGATCATTCTTTGGCCATGTTGCAATTTATATAAGTCTAATTAACAAATAGAATAATTGCAGGCGTGAAACATTAACATATAGAATTAAGTAATCGGCACAGTTTGTATGCAACACTCCTATAATTTTGACTGAATGCCATAGAGAGTGGACGTACCCAGGAAGGGGGCATTGTGTGATTGCTGTCAAAGTCAGCCGTTGACATTTACGCACGAAAAATGTTACCTAACAGCTTAAAACAAAAAAAAATGTAATTATTATTATAATTTATCAACCTTGGCTTGGATTGTTGAAAGATATAGCCTATGCCACCTCTGTAAATGATTTTAAAAAGATATTGATATATAAACTACCGAAACAGTGCTAAAAATGATAAAAATGAAATGATAAAAGGCTTATTCATTCTAACACTGCGAAATAGAGTCACATCAGCGAAAGCTGCTCCAGCAAAAAATATTTTATACTTACTGACCACTTAAATAATTACAGACGTTTCTCACGCTACGCTCATATGCATAAAAAGGCAGAAGGCATTCCATCACATGATAGCATCGAGGATGAAAATTTGTAAAACTCTAAATATGTCCACATCACATGCAAACTTACTGACATGAATAAAATTTTAAAAGTAGATTACTTTTACAGTTAATCTATTTTTTATTGTATCTCTTATTTTTACATTGTCTAACTATCCAATACTTTCCAGCTGCCCCATTAGCCCCTTTCGTTACAGCCTGAGCCCGTCCACACCCAAATAAGTGTAGCATGTAGTTTGATAATTTATCTATGTATAGGTAGGTCTTGCCACGATTATTGTTTATGGCCATTGTATTCTAATTCTCATGTACTTCCTCGTTCGATGTCATACACAAGTTTTCTCATGCCATTATTGTACTAAAATTGAAACTAAGGCAAGTAGAACAACGGCAGGGAATATTTGCAACTCAATTCACAATTTGTATTTATTACTAGCTGTGTGCCACGGTGTTAAAATGTTAACATGAGACGATGGAAAAAAACTGACTTAAATTTTTCGGGATATAGAGTAACTTTTTTAAACTATAAATGCATCCCTTATAAATCTTTGATACATGTACATACCTAAACCGCGGGGCACAGCTAGTAAATAAATATAGCCTTACGGCAGCTTTCAATTAATTTTCTGATTAAACATAATTAAAAGGAGGTCGTTTAAAATGCGCCACCGAACTTCTCGAAGCGCCTCGAGCGTTCCAAACAGTTCAATAATGGTTTAATTAAACACGACCTCGGTAAATAAGAGACACTGTTATTATCTACATGCGTACAGATATTTTATACAGGGTGTAAAACAATAGTAGATTTGTCTATTAACAGCACTGCATTCAACACATCATACAAATATTTGTTATTGCACATAAAAGTTAATAAATTAATAAAAATAAAGTTGTTTTGAATGATTACAAAGATTACATATATTTTTAAATTAAAAAAAAACCGGCCGTTTTTGGCGATCTCTAGGTAGCTCAAATGACTCAATTCAGTAGCCTTCATTTTCATTATATAAATATATCTATGCAATGTGTAAAGTCGTGCAATCGGAAATCCATAGTGGTCATAGAGAGACCGAGATGATATAGACTCGATAATGAATATTTTTTTATGGACTATTTATAAAAAACTGACGAATCTAATTTTGGTAATTATTTTCAACAAACTTCTATTAGTTAATCGGTTAGTACAAGCTATGATAGCATTGTGTATAATATATGTGTGTCTGTCCGTGGATACTTATTCATTAATTATTCCTCAAAATATTAATAACTTTTTAATTTTTACGATTATACATATACAGCCTGATTATTACACGGTGCACGGATGGAGTAGAGATATATAGTTGTATTTTTTAGACACCGAAACCATTCGGAATCGCATTATTATATTTACGACTACCTACATTACGACTACTACATGAGTGACACCCTTTATACTTCACGGGTGGCAATATATCTTCCGTTCCGTAGGCTACCATTAAATTCTATTAACCTTCAGCTTCGGCACTCGTATGGAAATGGAATCGGATTTGTATCAATATTTACATGCTCGCATTTAGGGTTACCATTTATTTGAAATTAAATGAGACATTCTTAGCGCGAGTTTATATTCCCAGCCTACCTTCTTCGCCAACGCCAAATAAAATCGTTCCTTCTCATTTTAACTGAACTACACATTTTTGGCCGCAGATGGCCTTGGGAACTTTACGCGGGCTTTTGGTGAGAGCGGAAAGCTCTCGACCAATTTAAAACTAATTATATTACAGCAGCAAATCAAGGGCACCACTTGTGGACCACTTATGGACCTCAGTTTGGCTAGCTACTATTTGAGACTTTTGGGTTAACACTCGCTTAGGTTGAAAGAGATTCTTCGACCCTGCCGGCGTGGTCGGCATTCCTCAGAATCATTCTTCCTTGCATGATAAAAAGTAGACCGACGTGACGGATTTGTAATATTTATACTATACTATACTGTATATGTAATTATACTATACTGTTCAACACATTATACAACATTAGTAATATTCTCTACTCCTCTCCCTGCTTTATAAGTACTTATAAGAATAAAGAATAAGAATAAACGTTTACACACTCATGCCTCTGCACTAGGATTCCCTGTGTCGCAGATGGCATGGACAAACACAGAAACACAAGACAAACAACCAAGACCCGAGAACAAACTTCATGCTCACCACACAAAGTATGCTCCGGCCAGGAATCGAACCCGGGACCCCTCGCTTCGAAGGCAGAGCTAGTACCAACTAAGCCACGAAGCCGTCCAGGTTACAGTTGCCTTCCAGAACATATTTACTCTCTATTTTTATCAAGGTATAGTAATATATTATGTGATTAAGAATAACGAAGTATTTTTACGATCTCATTTGACACTTGCTCTTGATAAGATCGATAGGTATAATCGTGACATGTCCTACCTGGGTCGCGTTCAGATGCTTCGTCAAGTGATCACCCGATTACATACCATTCAGAAACTCAGATGGCGCGGTTGATTTTCACTCCCATCATTGACATCCTCGAGCATCGCCTGCGACAACTTGAAATCCGGACAGTTAGACATGATATTCTGATCTAAAAAAATTACAAACCTAAATACCTAGTGAGCTTCCTTAAAACTTCATGACTATCAAGACAACGGCAAATAATTCCATTCCTTACAAAGTGAAAGCAAGTAAATCGTAGCATACGGATAATAGGCGATTACATCTTGTATCCTGTAGTGAAATGAAGATGCGGATTCTCGATTCTCAATTCTTCTTTTTTTCCTTTCGTGAGTGTAAGTGGTTAATTCTGGTACCGCCCTAAGGCTAAATCAAGAAAGCATTACTAATTTGACCATAAGAAATGGTCACCAGATAACATCATGTCCATAATTCAACACAACCCGTCGATTTTAAAGTAAGACATAATTGTATTACAGTAATCGGCCATTATGTCGAACGTAGATTTGTATGTTGATTCAAAGAATATTTACGACTACTCTAAGTGCTCTACGTACATACATTTAAATATGTATTACTAAACAAATTATCTTGATGACCATTTGGTTTAAAATCTAATTGGCAATAAATGTAAATAAGATTTTGCGCACTATTTTATATAATAGATTCAAATATAATATGTATAAGATAATAATTACTTCAGCCCAAATATATTTAATATAGAAAACCTCATTTGATTTATTAAAATTTGTGGCAAACAAAATGTAAATATGAAACTGTTGTTTTTGGGTTAAATCTGAATAATTTACGTTTTGTTGAAAATGAAGTCACATAAAAATACAATAAGCTTACAAGAGGCACACGCGCGTTGATGTCTTTTGTTAGAATCTTCAAATCTTTTTTGTTATTTCACATCTACATATGTTAAAATTTGGACTGACAATTAATGGACACTAAATCATATTTACTTTTACATAATTCTTCAGGCTGACAGATCGGAACACATTACTCAACAAAAATTAATGGGGTTCGTATTATTTAAACTTTTGTGAAAATATATATATTTTTTTCTGTTATTACACCAATATAAACCAGCTATTTATAATACACAATTATTTTTCAAATTTGTATCTAATACACCCTATATTTCGAAGCTTATTATTATAAATTTTACTAAACTAATGTATAACTTAAAAAGTATAATTATTAATACAAGAGACCTTTGCAAACACTCTGTAAAGTTATGCCGTCTACCAAACAGTCACCTTGTATATGAATAGTTACTTGCTTACATTACAATACTTACTAACATCAATTTCTGAATTAACAAGCAAATGACTATGATTGCACTTGAATTTTCTTATCTGTGATTTATGAACCACCAACGCACATCGCAAAAGGTAAACGCCTTGCATTTTCCACTCCTAATAGGATACTGTTTACAATAAATTTTCCTTTATAAATTCTCCTTCACGCATTTGCACATAGATTCTATATCTAAATTATAAATAGCACCATATACAGAAGATCTACTTACATTTTTTATGCTAATATAGTGACGGAACGGGTGATGGCCTACCTGATGTCTCATTTACCTGTGATTTCTCCGACATCCATACCCTTCCATCGGAATATTACGAGTTGTAACGGCAGGACTACTCCACACAAACCTAGCATAAGTGGTACAGTTACTTTGAGTATCCGGACGCTATTACAAAGTATTTTTTCCCTATATCTAAAGGGCAAAGGGAACTGTTGGTTTGACTGTAAATTGTAGACCGTAAAAAGAGGTAGACGGTTAAAAATTTTACTTTAAAATTTATTTTATTTGATATTAACTAACTTATTTATTAATCTGCCTTCTGCATGTAGGTCGTGGATTCGATTTCCAACAAGGAGAAACATTTGTGTAACGAATATAAATATGTTAGGTAGGTCTGGAACATGGAAAGAAGGTGGTGGAATACGTATTCTACTAGTTGTGTAGTTCCCATAATATAAAGACTAGATGGCTAGGCTAGATGACGCTGTGTGGAATTTCCATTAATATTATTTATTAAATCATTATCGCAGACATCTTCAAAAATAAAACTGTACTACTGTCCATTTTGAAACTGCAAAGATATATTTTTTTATTAATCCACCAGTGAGCTTAACTGAGGAAAAATAATTTCGTAAGCATCCACGTGGAATTCATTATTTTTATTAAGTGGGTAAGTGTCCCATATCAGGCAAATATATCTCGCTACAATGCGCATACGTCCTTCTGCATTGCGTAACGCGAATTTTTTAAGGTACGTACTTACATCTAGCTTATTATTCTAAAAGCTAGCTAAGATACAAGGTCTACGATATTTCTTCACTTTTAAGTTACCATTGAATGTCAACAAAATTTTGAGAGACCACAATGATATTTGTTATTTTACTAATACGCCTGCGGTGTTACCCTCCTTTAAAATGTCAACATAAGACCATGAGAAAAAGCTGACTGCATTTACTTCACTTTTTAGATTAGTTTATACATAAGATGGTATTTTCCGTTGCAAACGAACAATACTATGTGAACACAAATTGTTGTATGTAACTTCTGTGAGCATTCAGTACAGGTAATAATAAAATAAGTATATCTGGTTCGAGTGCTTGTTTTTTCTGAGAACTTAATGGAATGCAGTTCAGACTTGATTCGACAGATTTTTGAAGGTTCTTTAAGAACTCGTCTATATATGTTACATATTATTATGCACGTTGAATACTGATATAATTATTTATCTCAATATATATTTGACGACTCCGTAGCTCAATTAAAGTCAAAGTAAATAATGTCGTTTCCGCGCGAAGAAGTAACAAACAAACACATATACAACTTTCGCCTTTATAATATAAGTGTTGCCCGTTTGCCCTCTATCTCACCTGATGGTAAGTGATGACTCGGTGGAAAGTTTAACCTTTGATCTTTAACCTTTGTGTGATCTAGGAGATACCGTTTCATTTTTGTCTTACATGAAAAGACAATGAAGATATATATAGGAAAAAAAATCAAATACTCAAACTCAAAGTTGTTCCTTTAGATCTCAAACATATTTTATGTGCAGTTATAACTTATAACTTATCATAGGAGTTCTTTAGGCACATTACATGCACAATAGATATGTCCAATTACAGTCAGTTTTGGGTAGTCTTACTTGTTTTACGTTATATAATATTAGTTATATCTACTCTACCGGTCATACAGGGTACATACTCTACAGGGGAACAGAAAAGGCCATAGCGTACTCAACCAGCGAAGCCGCGGGGAAAAGTAGTAACGAATAATTGACAAAGTAGAATATTGCTTTATTTTTATAGCATGCATATTTATTTCCGCGGCTTTAACAGTTCGCCGAAATATGTCGGTGCAAGTGACAGTTGACCCGGTGTCCTTGCGCTTGCGCATGTAAGAGCGTGGGCACACCAGCGTATTGTGCGCGAAAAAGTTGCGATCGTAATCAAATCATTATAATGGGTAGTTCACATAAGTTATTCAGCTTCTCACTGACATTACAGCACGGTAGTAGCTCTGCTTTCTGCGCTGTAGGTACCCAGCACAAATATTTTTGTTACGACGTTTTGTCCGGGTGTAGTTATGGTATTATATGTATGTTATTACAAAAATATATACTATATATTATAAGTATTATGTCAATAATCTGGCTCCCACAGTACAAGCTACGATTAGTAGGAATATGATGGCTCGGTGTAAAATGTTCATAAATATAAATTTATTATTTGCTCTGCTGGATTCCAGAGGCAAGAGATGACAGATAGCTGCGATCGTATAATGATAGTAGTGAGTATACCTATTATTTTTCAATAGTAATAAAGACTCAATATAAAAATGAACATGTACGATGAAAAGAGTGTCATTTATAGGTACCTATTATATCTTCTTGCTTATAGCTAATGAACACGCTCGCAAACTCCAGTGTGTACAGACTTTAAGTGCCAAGTATAATTTTATCTTTTAGGATTGAAAGACAAGTAACGTTTAGACAATGCCTTGTTTATGTAGAGTAACAGAATGAATATTGCGATTGAGTTTGCGAAAATATGCCTTTGATATTGAGATGGGAAAGAAATAGGGCTGTGATAAAAAAATTAGGAACTGGCGAACAGATCTGTACTTGTTCTATAATTGTTTTTTCACAGGAGAGGTCCAATAAAAAAAAGCAAACGCAAAGTAGCGTAAAAATTTGATGAAACGTTCATCCAGCTAGCCAAGTACATGACTTTTTTGCTTGAAGACACACAGTTTTTTTAACTCAATTAGATTCAGTCCTAGTCGAAAATCATCCAATCATCGAGCAAGAAAAAATCGCAGCGGGTGGACATATTCTTGTTCATTGAATTGATCAACAACTTCATTCAGAGTTCATTGAGAACATTGAGTTGTTCAACAACTCTTCAAGTATGACTGGTGGGACGGTCACCTGCTTGTACGAAACACGTTCAAGAACGTGACCTACATATGACACTTGTAGGTGATACTGCATTTATACATTAAAATGACCGAATTCATAGTTTAATGCCTGATTTTCACCAACATCTTAGTCTATAGCCAGGGATAAATTAAACTTGGTGTATATATAACGCGTTTCGTAAAGGATAATGTTTGGCATAATAAAATCAAATGTACATCAAAAAGTATTTTTTGATATGTACATCTATGTACGTCTATCCAGTAGTTAAAACATCTTGTTTATCTGTACATATCCTCAATACATCCACTGGTCTTTCTTGAACGTTTAAATATCAGTTGAGACTTTATACTCGGACAATATACATTCTGATTCCGCACACAAAACGCGTAAATACTATAAGACATGGGAATCGGAAAGTTTATGCTCATCAGACAATTTATCTGCCAGGACCCCGCATCGAAACTGAAGAGCTACTGACTACAAACCTTATTATCGACCGGTAAATTAACTATGTATTATAGGTTCATATCTGGGGACAGAAAACTGGCACATTCTGCCTATTAAAGCAGTCACGACTATCGACGAAGAATCCACAGCGCGGTCAACACCTACTTATTATTTTATAAATTCTAATCGTGGCAACCCTATTGTCAGCTGACCTGTCGCCCTCGCCACCGGTCACGTAGAACCTAGGTATTATATCTACCTAACCTAGGTTAAGGCGGGGACATACTTTTATACAAACGCACACCTATGCCTGAGAACGTAGTGGCTCAGGAAAACTGACTCTAATTTTCCATCGAAAGGCCGCTGGTTCGAATTCATACTTGCCACGAAATGTATTTCACGTGAAATATTACGACGCAATACCATGTTTTAAAAACGAGGAAGATTAAATTCGTGATGAAACTGACATGTCATAGAACCAAAAATGTAACAAAACATGTGACAGCTACCAATCTGAGCTTCTGTCGTGGATAGATATAGAATATTCGCTCACTTATCGAGAGCAAACTTCTTCCTTGGAAGAACTTATGAGACTAAAACTGCTACGCCAACGCCAAGATTATTTTCTTAAACTATTAGTTTATGTGGTTTAGCTACTATTAAGTGGTCCTTATCTGGCGGCTTGGAAACTCCGAAACCAGAGTTGGCCACAAAAGTTCTTTTCGAGTGAGTAAGTGCTCACTGACACTGAGAGTCAAGACTAGGCCTTTTTCATTATAAGTTAATGGGTTCATTATAAATCTAGTATAAGCAGGTTACAGAAGTGAATTTGCGATGACATCAGTGCCGCACGGGCACTCCTCAAAAATCAATGTAATTTTCTCACCGTTTTCGTAGATAAAGTACAGTGTAATTGCTATGAATAAGTATGATATTAAAGTTAGTGCAAAACCCACGGAATGCTTGCGCGGTCACGCAACCGGTTGGAAAGGTCGGTTTATATTCAGCACACTTCCGTGGCAGAAGGCAGAGACCTAACTTCTTGCGCTCCTCCCTTCGCCAATCGCCAAACGCTGCCTTGCTTTAAATGAGTCATGGAGATGTAAAAATTATCATGAAAACTCACCTCACTCCTGCGATATCAAAATCCAACAACCTACTGGCATCGCAGAGGCTGAATTTAAAATGCCCCCTTTACATTCTGTTACCAGCTACAACACAGCATGGTATGAGTGTGTAAGCGTTTTTTTATGTAAAAAGGCTGAAGACCTGATGTTAAGTGGTTATTCCCGCCCATAACAACAGCAATACGACATAGGTTCGCCCCGACCGAACTATGACAAGACCCAAGTCGCACCCCGTTGCACACGTCACCTTAGACGGGGATGTTACGTGTCATGCGCATGTTAATTTATCATCTACCACACCCTTCCACACATACAATGCGAGTGCACTGCTTGGCGACAGATTTCCAGGTGTGGAGGCACCTCTTCTGCGGGCGAACTTTGCACAACTTTTACTTCTACTTATGTTGCTTCTATAGCACCACCCAGGGGGCAACTGGACTCCCCGAAGCATTTTTTTTTTGTATTGATAATGTTTGAAAGATACAAATTGTCACCACTCGTACCATTTGTAGATTATTCTATCTGTTATATAGAATTTACCAATGTTAATTCACGATGCATGAATGAATATTACTAGCTTTCTTCTAAGAAACCATTTATCAATCAACTATTTCCTAATGCTTTAATAAAATTTATAGTCAGTTCGCACTTGCAATTAACGGTAGGAGCTATTTTGAAAATATCATAATGCTTTAATTTTAACTCAGACTAAAAAGATTAGTGTTATATCTTTAACGGCTGTCTTACTCTCTGTCTGTCGGTCTGTCTGTGTATCATTAGGAACAATCTGATTTCAAAGCAGTTTTCTTATATAGAAGATGCTTCGTATCCATGACTGGTGGCAATTAGTGGAACCGTTTCTAATAGGCATAATAGTAATAGTTTAATATTACTTTAATATTATTTCAATTGAATTGATACTCTGAAAAGGTGTACAATAAAGTATTTTATATCATTCATACCATTTTATGATAGAACTAGAGTTCTCTACAAAAATTAAGGATTAAGAATTTAGATTTTTTATGAAACTACTTCTACAAAGATATCTCATCAGAAGGATAGTAATAGGTGTTTTAGTTGTAGTTACAGAATTCGACACAGAATAAGTCCCAATTTATGTTTTTCGAACAAACTATGTAAGTAACTATGTCTGTTTTGCTAAACTAAACCAATATTTCTGTGTAATATGATCTGTCTTATAAAGTGATGTTAACGCATGACTAAGTTTTAAAGGGCTCGCTCATAATAAGGAAATTATTCTGAGCAGTAAGGTATAAAGTACAATACCCAGAACATATTTCAAGTCCTCTACCGTAGTGTAAACACTTAAGATGAATCACGTTGTACCCGTCAGATTAAGACGGAGATGTAACGTCTCGTATGCTAGAAATTCCAGTTTTTGTGGGTAGTCCTTGTCTCTATGTATTGAAAAAGTTTACATTTATGTTTTCATTCAAAACGGGACATTGGTTTATGTCATGGCAATATTAAAACCTTTTGAAGTTGGCGCGTCTGATTTCTTGTATATAAAACAATAAATCTTCTTATCACTAAACTTGTAGTCGTTCATCAAACAACAAAAAACAATAGGAGATTGCGTGGTACATAATTTTCGCGCAGTTATGGAATACCGGAGTATTTTTCGTGCCTTCACAACTGGACGTATGGTCATATCTTATACATATTCTATACGAAAAAAGTTGAACGAAATAAAATGATTTGCATCAAAAATGTATTACGTGTATGTTTTGCATGAACAACGCCCTAGAATGCTAAAGTTTGATACAAATCACGACCTAACTCGCATGGTGTGATATATGCCCAACGTACCGACGCCGACGTGATTGATCCTTGAAATTACATTAACATACTAATGTTAGTATAGCTTCGAAAATAACATAACTTTTACGAACTAAGAATGAAAACAATGCGCGTTGCCCGTGCCCCGATTAAACTGGCATCTCAGAGGAGTTGAGTATGCGAAATATGATACGTTCCTACGTATCCTGATTTCTGTGTGTTCTAGAATCACAGCACACTAATAATATAAAGTCGAAAGTTTATGTGTGTGTATGTTTGTTACTCCATCACGCTGAAATGTTTCAACGGATTTGGATGAAATTTGGTACCAGGATAGCTTATATCCTGGATTAACACTTTTGATCCCGTAAAAGTGCATTGTTCCTTGAGGATAGCCAACCGCAGATAACTAGTAATCTTAATAACAACTGCAAATCGACTTAGGTCCTCCCCGACCGAAATACCCGTTGTGCCTGTAACTCAAGACGGGGATGTTACGTCTCATGCGCATCCGGCTCCCACACCCTTCCACCCTTTCACTCAGCAATGTGAGTGCACCACTGCTAGGCCTCACATTACCAGATGTGGAGGCAGTACTTCTCCGGGCACCACCCAGGGGGTACGTGTAGGGTTCACCTATGGACGCGAGCAACTGAACCCCGAATTGAATTAACCGCATATTTCACAAACGTTTAACCTTTTGGATGCTGAATTTAATGTATTTCCGGTACATTAAATTCCCTTGAGTAACATTTATAATAACATATATGATCAGATATCACATGACGCAATTTCGTGAAGAATTTCTAGTGGCACGTAATTATTTTTAATTGACCTATATTTGTAAGTACCTTGAACAAAGTCCAGATAAAAAAGAAAAAGATAAAATTCTCGAATAATGAATGTCACATGAACTCATTAATATTTATTTAAAACATTCTAAATAAGAGCAAAAACGCAAATATGTCGTTTTAAGCGGAAGCGGTGCATGGGGAAAATGCAGGCAAGGTCATTCGACCTTCACGTATTGCATCTCGTTCAATTCCTCTATCATCAACTGCCATGATATTTACTTCCTACTCGTAGCTGGTGGGTTAGAAGATTGTTTAGGTAAAAAACTTTTACCTTAAAAAGTATAGCCACATTTATTTTAGCCGGGTTTTCATCAGTTACGGATATATTGATTTTGTTCGCATAGTAATACCACGGGTAAACCGTATAAAGTAGTTTGTTAAATTTACTTTTTATTTACTTTGGTACATCCGTATCCGCATTAGCCTTATAAGATTAAAGTCCTGGCTCTTGAGAAGGCGTATGACGGACTTATTATGCAAAATCCGATTATATTACAATATTATTCTGATATTCTGCTCCGCTTCTGCAATTAGTGTAACGTTTTGTTATTCCATCATTATGTAAAAATGCATTTCGTCTATATGATCATCATAAATACATTCAATAATTCAGGTGGTAACTGACAAGTTAGAAAGTCCCTTTCTAAAGCACTGGGTCTCAATAATAATACATCCTAAAACTGAGATATTGTTTTACATTACTAAATCATTATAATTTTATTGTAACTAACAATTAGCTGAAATGAAAGTTTATGACTATTATTGTTATTTATTGTAATAATGATGAAACCTTCTGTTGGTTCACCTGAGCCTATTAACAATTGCAGTACGATTCGGGTCCCGGTGAAAACCTAAGAATTATCGCGTGGCAATTTCCCCTTCACTCTGACACTGAGCGTCTCTTGCTCCTATAATTCCACCGTCACTCACAACAAAAAATATCAATCATTCATTCAAACAAGTAATTAGTCATACTCATAATAGATCGTGCCATTTTTACATATGTAGGTATTATTAATTTAGGCTGCATACAATAAACATTCCACTATTTCCGCATGCATTAACTCGTTCGTAAATAAGAAAATATATAGACCTGTCACATTTATAAATTTCGTGATCAACGTTAGCAGAGCAGGTATTTTTCAGGATCATTAATTGTATCTACTAGAATTAAATATGTTAAGATTAAGACGAAACAGAAGCTTGAAGTATTTGAACATGATTTATTACTTAGCATTGTTTGGATAAGTATTAATGTCATTATTGTTAAGTGGCTTGATATTTCGTGCTTCATTTAAATTGGGTGGTAATTAGAGTGACGCATATTAATTAAATAAAATTTTGTATAAAGCTATACGATAAAACTTGATTACCTCGAGGGTAATGAAGAGAAGCTTTATTACTCTTTTGAGAGTTCTGAGAAGGTATTTGTATTAAAATGTATTTTATTTTATGTAGAAGACTAAGCTATCTAAAAATTACGCACGAAGTATTACAGCCAATTAAAGGTCTATCTTGATTATGTTTATGAGCATAAGAGGAAGTACATATGCTACTTTTGATTCCGGACGCAGCAGTATTATTATAAAGTGTGAAACTCCAATATGCAAACAATCCATGGAAATGACTATACTTTCAACCAGAATCCTTATATGCCAACGAAAACTGTTTAAAAGACGTAACATTAACCCAAACCATTAAGCTGTAAAATTTAAATTCCTACTTAATTTAATCAGAAACTTATATATAGCCAAATAAGATTACTAAGGTGAATTATAAATTCGGGACCATGCTAAAAAGAAGACTTAAAAAGGCTTTATTTTGTTGTTAATCCTCTATAATTAGGAGGTCCAAGTGCTTACATCCATCCTCTTTGAGTCCCTAAATATACCCTCTGGGTGGTGCAATAGGAGCAACTAAAAGTTGCAGTAGAACTGGTGCCAAGTTCCACACAAGTTCTTGTGTATTGCTTCAACACCAGGTAATCTGCCGCCAAGCAGTGCAATCTTATTGTTGTGTTCACATGTAGAGGTATTGCTGGTTAAATCATAGGTGCATCTGACGTCACTTCCACGTCTCGGGTGACGGGCGCAACGGGGTCTTCTTATACTTCAGTCAGGGAGGACCTTAGCCATATTGCAGTTTTATAAGCTCATTCTGTCACTTTTGCAGTATAAAATAATGTACATGGTTTTGCGAGATATTTTATAGCAGGAAAAATATTATTGAAAGGTGTAATAAGCTATACTTAACATAACAGATGGCCTGTATAATTTAACACTACAGGATTTGATTGTGTGACTTTTACACATTTTACTGTGACAAGTTTTATTAAATATTGTTGATACTAAATCAGAATAAGTATCGTTATAGGAGTATAATAATAAAATAGTAGAAGTTTTCGATTTTTCGATTTGTAATTTTTTTCGTGAAATGTTACGAGTCTGTGAACATTTTATTTAATGTAAAAACACATTATTAGTAGCCTATCTTATCTTCTTTTGGAGCAAAAGCCTCAAATGCCTTATCGTATATTTGTTCTTCTTTAATGTGAGTTCTTTAAGGCTTTTGAACAGAGCGCTTCCTTGCTTCGGAGGACACGTTAAATCACCCAGCTATACTAGTCGATAAACTATGTCGGTGGCCTTTGGCCGGTTTAAAAACTCCATTACCATACTATACTTTAAAATGCGTTGTGTAAAAAGCTGTTATTTCGACATTACAAACAGACACATCAGTTTTATTTATTTGTATTGATAAAGAATACTACAGTAAAACAAGCAATTGTCATTTGAGATAGGTAAGTGCTTGATATTCGCGCAACGAAACTAAAACCATCAACCCTGACCCCAAATTTGACCGCAGCGTGCTCTACTGCACTACAACGAACTGTAACTTAGATTGTAACGAGATCGGTACACTAGTCAAATTCTCGTTGATATAGTCATCAGACCACTTATCAACGTCTACTATGATGACCATATATCATCATCCATCACCCGAGACGGGAATGATACGTCCTGCGCATGTGCTCATGTGATTTCACCGGCACCCACACCCTTCCAGCGGAACACAGTAATGTGCTCGCATTACTGTGTTCCGGTGTAAGGGTGTGCTGCTTGGGCGGCAGATTTCAGTTGTGGTGGCAGCACCTCTCCGGACGAACTTGGTGCAAGTTCTACTGCTACTTTTGTTTGCTCCTTTAGCTCAGGAGATACGTGTGGGTACCAAAGGGTAGACACCTACGGACGTAAGCAACCTATATTAAATGTATGTATTTACAAAAAAAAGTAAAATATTTAACAGTTATCTAGTGCCCGTACAAGCTATGCTTAGTTTGGGGATTGATGGCGCTTTGTGGAAGGTCCTTGAATATTTCGCTTTAAATGATATTATTATATCAAGAACATCTAGGCAAGCCTCGCCACGAGCACTTCAATTAATTACAAGTGTTATAAAAAACAACATATCCATTATTCGTACACACTACAAGCTGTGCTCTCGACAACCGATTATTTACAAGTGCATATAAATTATGGAATGGTCTGGGCCGGACAGGAGACAATGTCTTTACACAATAATGAATTTAAATGGCATGCGTCTGCGCATGAATCAAGTTCATACGAGGGTTTAATGATAATAATAAACAGATGAATTGATGGTCATTTCGATGCTTCGCTTTATGGGATTGGTATGAGAAACTATAATCATGAAAATATAATTTTTCTCTTGACATATCAGTTAAGGCAATAAATGATTCATACTACATCGGTTCCATATTATTTGCTGGAGTTTTTGTGACTTCTCACCTGTACCTACGTCTTTATCGAGATTATTATAAGGCCGATGTGATGTGAAAATTATTGTTTTGCCTACACTGGATTCCTACTAGTTTTCCACAAACCTTTACCATAGACACGCAGTATAAAACAAAATCACTGTCACAGCATGGAGGCTTCACCGAAGTTACGGTAATCACGTAATAGTGCACTAGAATCTAATCTCTGATGTTCGATTCAAGCATAGACAACTAATTTAATAGAAAAAAGGCACAGGCGCTGACGTTCATCCTGAAAGTCGCTGGTTCAAATACAGGTGCACCAATGAGTTTTTTCTTGAAAAATTTATTTCCGCAATACCATGTTCTCGAAACGGTATTGCGGAAAACATCGTGAGGAAAACGGCATATCTTAGAACCTAACTTTCGAAGTCATGTGTCATCTACCAATCCGTATTGGGCTACAGTGGTAGATCAAAGTAGATTCACTCTCAATTATCGAGAGTAAGCTGGTGTCTCTGCACTGGGAACATTAGAGGCTGGTACGGATTCTAGTGGCACGCCTTGGCAGTTCATATGCCGTGGCAAGAACCGGCATGATATGCCGTCATCACAACATCTTAACACCAGGTGAGCCTTCACTTTTGCTTCATAAAAAAACATCTCATTCCCATCTACCGGGCGTCCAGCGACAGTCAAATTCTTTTTCTGTGACGGAGCATATAATAGGTCATGGAATAACTCCCAATATCAGAGCTTATTGAAAACAATGGACAGAATTATTCGACATATCCGACATGTCGCTTGATTTAAAGATATTTCTTCATGAAAGAGTTTTCCGGCAATTCAAAGGATCATGGTCGCTTCTGTCGAAGACCGAACGATAATTTAATGCGGTTAAATAATGGTGGATAAAACAAATTTTGACATATATTTGTGTTTTTTATTCTCGAAAAAACGTTAAAATATTTTTGTAATCATACAAAGCTGTTTTAAAACGCTTTTGTGTTGCATTAGATTTGCTTTAGTTTGCTTCCATATCAGTTAAACTTTTCAATGTTTGCATAAGAGCTTAATGTCTCATTTATATTTTAATGATAATTTCTAAAATGTAACTCTTTACCAGCCGCTAATATTCCCATTGCAGGGACATCAGCCTACTCTCGATAAGTGAGAGTGAATGAATGAATAATGAATGAATAAATACTTTATTGTACACCAACCTTCCTTCCTATCCAGAGCTTTGGATAGGAGCCAAGCCCAAGACACTGGTGGCCAATGCCGCCAGTGTCTCGGGCTCAAACTCATCTGATAGTGTATTGACTTTATATAGATCGTTTCATCGGTTTTCAGATTGCTTAATTAATTCATTTGTAATTTGTAAATATGTACAATTTATTTCTTTGTTTGTAATAAGTTAGTAAACAAAAAACACTCGGAAAGTTTACCCCGACAAAGAACTTATTTAAGAAGTCATCAACAATATTCAACACAACGTTGAATATTAGTAAGGAGTGTAATTCATTACTGTACAATGTACACGGAAGCATGAAATCAAACCATAAAACCATTAATAAAACCAAAACTGCTGATAAATTACGACTCAACTAATAAAGATACATGAGAATGTATTCATTACCTGCTGATAGGTGGCAGTAAAATTACAAATGGGACAATCTATTTGCATTTATTAGTCATGTATATACCTCAGAATGTTTAGGTGCCATAATTTATGAGGTGCTATATAGACTTTGGTGCTGATTCTGCTAGCGTAAAACTATACGTCATCCATTGCTTTATTGGGGGAAGAGGGTCCAGTTGGTCGTGTCCGTACTTAACTACCCTTTTGAGTACCCCCCGATCCCCACCCCACGAACCCCCCGATCGATGCAAAAGTTGCCACTAAAAGTAGCAGTAGAACTTATTACAAAGTTCGTTCGAAGTACTGACTCCACACACCTAGTAATCTGATGTCAAGCAGTGATGTCAAGAGTGGGTACCGCTGAAATTACAGACGCATAAGCCGTCTCAGAGTGATGATCGCAACTAGGGCATCGAAACTCGGTTCAATTTTGAAAACCCGGGTTTTCGGGTCTAAGAGTAATCAAAACCCGGGTAGACCGGTTTTTTCGAGCATTTCGGTCTTTTTATTGTAATTTTTTAAAATACACTTATTTGCGTTTATATATCGTTTTGCTACAATGAGTACAAAATATAAAGGAGGAGAAAGAATTTAAATAAATTAAACCGTACTTTACAAATTACAAAAACAGTTTCAATGTTTAAAAAAGTGATAAAGATTTAATTTTTCTTCAGAATGTCTTAAAACTTATTAGGGCATTCAAAGTTTTGTCACTCAAAGACGAACGCAATCTATTGCAGACAATTCCAGCCGAAGATAATATACGCTCCGGCTCGACGCTAGTGGGTAATAGTTTTTAAATGTTCAAATACCAGCGATAGTTAAAGCCCTCGCTGTCGCGTACCGCCATTCTCGAAGAGTGCCATTTCTACCCTCACAGTAGTAAGCAAATCGTCTGATGGACAAGCTGATCCAGTTTTAGGAGCAGTGTTATCAGTAGCAACAGCTTGACTTAACTGTCTGTTCAGTTACTCTTCATTTGTCAAAGTGGACAACTGAATGTCAATTTCTCGCAGGTCTTGGTCTGGCGAAAGACCTACGTCCGATTAGTATTTTACCGTTCCTTGCTAAAATTGTGGAAAAGGCTGTATGTATACAACTTACTAATTATTTGGAAGTAAACCAAATGCTGCCAGAAAAACAATCGGGATTTCGCAAGGGCCATAGTACTGCAACAGCCCTCCTTAGCGTAATGGATGATATTCTAGCGGCACAGGATAGTGGAAAGGGCACGATCTTGACATTACTTGACTTTTCACGTGCTTTCGATACCATAAATATTTCACTTCTTCTTTCCAAATTATCTTACTATGGATTTGATATCACAGCGACGAAATGGTTTGCAAGCTATTTGAGTGATCGCTTGCAATTAGTTGAACTTAATAATGTGGATGGTACTAAATCGTTTTCGTCGGTGATGCCCGTAAATCGTGGAGTTCCTCAGGGATCTATTCTAGGACCCACGCTTTTCATTATTTACTCTGCAGATGTTATAAAACAAGTTAAATATAGTACGTATCACTTGTATGCCGACGACCTGCAGTTATACATATCTTTTAATCCTCAAGTAATAGACGTAGCAATTAAAACCATTTACGAAGAGCTGGATCGAATTGTTCATTGGAGTAAAGCACACAGCTTAGCGGCTTCAAAATGCATGTGTGCGTTTTTTTTTTCCGATTCCAAAGCGAGCACACATCTCACCATACATAAATCAACATGTTTTACTGAATATGTCATCTCGTAGTGCACTGCACTTTGCAACTTTGCTCTTTGGTATAGTCAAAAATCAAAATCCTATATATTTATTCGAAAAGCTTACTTTTTCAAATCGTGACATTCGTTGTGCCTCCCGTTTAATTGGAACACACCATGGAACGACTGCATTTCGTGGCAGTTTCCGCTACGCTGCTACGAAATGCTGGAACAATCTGCCTCCGCCAATCAAGAACTCGCAAAGTATTTATTAATTTAAAACTGGTCTCAAGAAACTTTTATTGACATCTCAAGTATATCCCAATACAAGCAGTCGTTCTGGGTTTAATTTTAATTTTAGTTTATGTTATTTTTTGTTTTAATATGTGATATTTTTTTTTAATATGTTATATTATATTTTATTTTTCGTTACTTCATAGATTTTAGATATTGTTAAGTGTTTTAATTTATAATGTTTTTTTGTACACGTGTATTTCACTGTCGTCGCACGCTCTCACCACGGTGCCACAAAATATTTACCAGGATTAGTCAAGTACTGTAGTGTTGCAGCTAGAGTTAGTCTTCTTTTTGCGTATCGTTTGCTCAATGCAGTTGCCATTTTGTTATTTAGTGGTGTCTTCAGTTCATCCATTTTCTTCAATGCAAATTTTAGGGAAACATCAGCTGTAAGTAATGTTGCATCGCGTCGAGATAGCGCCTCGACAAAGGTTTTAATAACATCCAATATTTATGGATCTCAACTATATTTCTCTAGTCATCATCAGTAAATGCAATGTCTGTAATTAAATCAATTAAAGCTTGGCAGATATGCTACTCCAGCGCGTTTTCCCATCTAAAAGCAGGGAGTACTCCTGTCCATAATCAGCTTTGACATGTTTTTGAAGGATGTCATCGTTTTTTGTCTTCTTGAAGATTTTTACCACTTTTCGTACTTTTGATAGCAGATCGTTGTATCTAAAAGACTATGAACTGAAAGACTCCACAAACGAGGATTTATTATTAAGTTCAAAACCATCCTTGTCATTGTCTGCAGAATTCGTGTCGTCGTTAAATTCTACAGTTCGCAGTCTTTGAGCCAATACCGGTAAAGGCAAATCTTTATCCTCGTCAAGTTCGGCAGGGCAACGCGCACGTTCTATTTAACTTGCATGGCTTGTTTTATTGGTAGGAACGTAGCAACGAAGCTACTTTTTACGTAATAAATAATAATTTATAAAAGCGTGTTTTATCATTTACTTATTAATGCATTCGAAGTGGCTTAAACTTAATAAATAACAAAAACAAAAATATTTAAAAAAAACCCGAAAAACCCGAGTTTTAAAAATAAAACCCGGGTTTTTTTGGACCGAAAAAACCCGGGAAATCCCGGTTTTTTTCGGTCCGGGTAAACCCGGGCTCGATGCCCTAATCGCAACGTACGACTTGTGTTTTCTCATGGTTTGGTTCGATGACCTGATTTTGTTTTATTGATGTTTATGGGCAGTGGTAACCAAACGGTGAGTCGTGCCGTCACTTAAGTGACAAAAAAAAACCGTCATGGTTTTCCCACGAATAATACTGTGACTTTTCACAGGAGATTTTTATCTAAAGAAAATATCTTTTATTTCGAAAAATATTATTTTTATCCATCATGCAATTCCGAAACATTTGCACCCTATATTTTCAGACTATTTTACTTGATTAAGAATTTCATATTGTTATCCATAGGTTAATAGTTATTATAAGTTAATTAAAAGTTTATATCATATTTTATATCTACGAATCAGTAGTCTTTGTAGATGTAGATATTATACAATTCAAACATTAAATATCAAGGAAAACGGGTTGTTTTCCCAGAAAAATCTGACCCGGTTGGGAAGGTTGCAATCTGTAGTTGGATAAATGGGTGCAATTTATCAGTTGTCAGATAGTTTAGCTGATTACTAAGATCATAGGTATATACTAATATTGAAATTGAATGACTTCTTATCGTTCAATCTTAATAATGTTTAACTGAAGCTTTGTATTCGTTTTCAACCCAATCATATATTAGAATTCGATTAGGGTGACGCAAATACCCTTTCACTTGTATTTGCGTTCGTTACAAGTTCATTTTACGAAAATTTAAAATTTAAAAATTTGAATGGTGTAGTGTACCGGTGAACATCAACGCAAAGATCTTCATATAGCTAAGACCCATCTCGACCACGTCGGTGATCAAACACAAACCTCATCAAAATCGGTCTATTCGTTTGGGAGCTACGATGCCCCAGACAAACACACAGATACACATATACCTACACAAATACCAAACAATGTAGTTCATATTGGCGGACATCGTAGTGAGCCAAGGCTTGGAAATCGCGGAGATTGATGGACAAGAAAGGAGAATGTCTCAACAAGAAATGACATGTTTGAGTGGAACTGAGCTGGGCAAGTTTTTCACCCGACGAGTAAAGAAAGAGATAAACTCTTTTTTGTATAACGCTTCTTGGGATGAGGGCTCGTAGAGGCGAAACACGTGTTGATCCTATTGTAGAGTATTTTCTCTTGCATCATTAATCTGGGATCTCTTTTATTGCCGTAACTGTATGAGCTTGCGGTCCTACTGATAATAAGTGATTTCTACCATCTGTTGATGATAACAATACGACACATTCCTTCCGTAGCGAAGTATTAGAAGACTCATTTTGTGTTTTGCCTATCACTTGGAGATGGCTATGTTAACGCATCACATGCCTGTAATTTCACCGTTAACCAAACCTTTCGCGTCATTATTATTAACTTTAACTTTGACCCAAGTCGCATCCCGTCGCGCTTGTTGCGAAACGGGGATGTAACGTCTCATAAGGCTGTGATTTCACTGGCATCCACATCCTTCCACCAGTTCGCATTATTGCGAGTTCACATTCCTGATAAGCGATATTGTTGTCGATGGTGGCGCCACGAAACGCAACACCGCGCCGTTAATCATTCTTTGGAACTGGCTCATAAGTTAACATCATCAAGATAACATGTTCCGTACATCCTCAATGATGAAGGTCGATAATTTAATTTGAGCGTTAATTGTATGAATTATGACATGATCATGTTAGCATTTCAAAGTAATTACAATGAACACGCATTTTTAGGCTTGTAAATTGCAGGTGCTTTTAATTGTAATTGATTTTCAACTAAATTCAACTGAAAAAGGTGAAAGTTTTCAATTCATTTGTTACGTTTTTTTTTCCTTTTTTTCTGTTTGGTACTCGGTTTCTTGGCCAATTGTGAACCGATGGTGCCATAGAAATTTTATAGGGTGTAAGTCCGAGGTGGTCCCGTACAAATTTCATGAATAAACTATGATTTCGTCATGAAAACCTAAGGGCGTAAAGTAAGTAAATAAAAGTATTGAAGTTTATTAGATTTTTAAATATGGCAATTATTAATAGCTTTGTTCACTGTTACTATTATATTTAAAACCATTTTAACTTCCTCTGCTGTACCGAATCTGTCAATTGCAAATCCCCCGAATTTACTTAGTAATCTACACTACACACATAGCTAATGTAGGTTTTTGATTTATGTTGAAAGAGTAAAAAGTTAAGCAATAGCGATATGAAACCCCGTGTGTACCAGTAATTACTTTTCTTATTTAAAGTGAAAAACTAACATTAACCACTCATGTTACTTTATAAATGCTAACCTTATCGCATAAGCTTCGATCAAAACAATACAACCATAGGACACATTAAAAAAAAATCATGCCTGATTGCATTGAGACTAAGTAATTAATCACTCAAAAAAAAACCTTTTTTTTTATTCACAGTTCTATATGGAACTTTAATTTAATTTTTAAGGCTTAAACAACAGTAACTAACACAAAAACCTGCTATAGTTTTTTTTTAATTCTGCTGTCAAATCTGTCTCATAACACTGCAAAAACACACAATTCAATATATCCATGAGCTTCCAAAAATGTACTTCTATTAATAGGATTGTCACTGTGTCTCTGTTATTCAACGAATGCCAAATACATCCTAAAAAATTACACAGAAAACCATACGGGCTTACTTCACCGATTGCCATTGAAATGTGTATGATATTCGCCTATTATCAATGGCGTGTCCCAATACTTTCACGAGCGCGGCTCGTATCGCCACCCCCTCCGACTCACGCTCCGAAGTATTTAAGCCCACTCCCGCCCTCATTTCGCTCAGACGCAAGTTGCACTTCAACATAGCGAATCCTGGAAGACTACAGTCTTCCATCAGCGCTATAATCGAAAAATAACTCATTCTTTCTCTTCCTCTGTGCTTTAACTTCATTATCAAAATGAAATCCATGGTGAGTACTATTGCTAAGGAAGTTTTTGGTGATAAAGTTGTGTTACCATCGTTTGGATTTGCAAGAAACTGGATCACATGCAAATAATGCAGTCAAATCCGAGGGCGTTGCGATATTATAAATTTGATTTGTCGTTTCGTAATGTAGGTACCTGACCTTTCTTAGTTCCTTTTAGCAAATTATTTAAACAATCAAAAGATAGTATCAACAAGGTGTGGGAAAAGATAACATTTATCAATTTTCTAATTCATTTAAAAACATTTAATTAACAACTCGAACATGCTGCCTCTTGCAATTTTTATTTTTGTTAATGCTTAATGCTTTGTAGTTTGTATACTACTAAGATTAAAAAAAACGCTCCTTGTTAATAAGAAAGTACCAAAAAAAAAGTTACAGAATTATCATAAAATTTCAATAATTTAATTTGAATGGTATTATTTAAAAATAGCCATGGAAACAACCATGGACAAGTGAAAATGTTAGCACAAAACCACCGATATTAAAAAATAACATTTCTATCAAGCCGGGACGATAAAATAAATGTACAATTAACGAAGCAAAATTTAGAAACTAATCAAGTAAATACGCTCACTGTAGTCCTTTAATAAATTTATTACTAGTTCAGAGTTCTACTCTGGTGCTGGCCTGGGCTCCTAATACTAATAAATTAAAAATCATTAATTATCATTTCTTTAGCCCTGGATCTAGTGCCAATACTCAAACAGGTGACCATCCTTACACAGTCATCTATCTAACGATCACCCGCGTTATCAAGCAAAGAATAAAATTTGGCACAACCTTTCATAGCACAAATTAATGAAAATTGTTTACTGATCATTAAATAAAGGTTTCGTGTTGGTATTTGAAATTAATACGAATTAAAATACCAAACACCGATCGAATTATTGCTTATTACGAACTAAACCCAATTATATACAGCGTTTTTAATTGCCAAAATGTTGACATACCCAGCCCTCTATAAATTGTATCAGCATTAGAGTACGCAACAACGCCGGCGAATTAACAAATTCACTGCAAAATATGCGCATGCGACTCTGAGGTCAATGTCAATGGTTTCGTGTTTTTGCTCCATTAGTTTTATCAGATTTGTATGAAATACGGGTGACGGAATTTGCTTATTTGTATGATTCCTCTGGCTATCATATCTGTTCTAATATATAGCAAACCCGTACCGTAGCAACCATAAATATATCCACTACACGATTCTCTTAATAATATAATAAGTAGTTGCTACAATAATTCATATTAAGCTCAATATAATAACATCTATTTACTATTTGGCAAAATATCTATAAAAACATTAAAGCATCATTATTACCCTACATCACTGAACAAAGACTGGTGACAGACGGTAAAATTATTCAAGTCAATATCGTTACACCACCTACTGCGTCGTAGAACTATAAGAAGAGCGGTGAACAAAGCAGTGTTTTAATAGCATTTTTGGAATATGCCTTTAAGGAACATATTTTCTTAATGATATTTCGAGTGACAATTATCAAAAACGTTTTAAGCTAAGTAAATTCTAATCTACAAAACTATCAGACTTGTAATCCGTGTAACAGAATGTATAAGTTTTCTTATTTGATATTATTATCAATGATGTGGCTGTTCTCATTGTAATTATTGTATAAAAGATCTCATAGTACTTACAAGACGCTAAAAGTAAGTTTCTTGCGTCACATCTTACGATACTTATAATATTTCAATATCACGTGTTTTACGTTTTCCCTAATATTATTTCTATTGATACGCAACATTTGTTACGCATTCTGGCTACGAATTCCCACACATAACTACATTGCCAAAAATTGTGCAAGAAGATTACTCCGTTTCGTTGAAAGGTATCTTGAATAAAGGCTAAATGATGTTAAATGTACGAAAAAATCCAAATTTATGTTTGTGGCTGTAATAAAATAATACGACTTTATAGATTACTATTCAAAATCACGAGACCCTGAGGGGCATAAAAGAAAATAATTTAAAATCACTCTTCATAAGACGATAAATGAATACATTTATTATATTATTGGTTGCACATAGTAAATCAAGTGGTTAGATCACCCATTTATAATTTCGCATAACGTAAATAAAGTGTGAAATATGCATGTTCATTTGTGCAACTAGGTGCGACTTAGGTGCCCAAGTGAATCAGAGCAAACAGCCCGGTGTCAATGTCACTGAAAGTTGATCAATTGTCAACATTCAAGATACTGTGGGTGGCTGAGGCCCTTCATGCTAAGAAACCTTACGCTTTAAAGCAGTTCAAACGACAACCCAATATTACCCGACTTTATCTTAAGTAATCGATGAAACAACGGAAAAATCAGATTTTTTTTCTTGCAAAAAAAATGGTCTATTGTCTTTTACTACAATTTTAAAGATATATCAGGATGTGATCATTGAGATTGTATCTATACTATAAAGGGTTCAGAATATGAGTCACGTAAATAACTTATATTATTGATTTTACTTGTCATGGATTTGTTAATTGTTCATTTTAAGGCCAAGTGTGTTAACAAATGAAACACTTGAAACGAGGTATTCCTTGCACCAATTTTACCAAATCATTACCGGAACAAAGTAGTATTTTTTCTTCATCGGTAACATGGTCAGTTATTATCCATTTACCATAAAATTATAGGTTGCGCATTGTAACAATCTTGAATCGTGATGTTATTTATCGTCACAAGTCTGTGTTTGATTTTCACAATAAGCGACAAAGAAAAGAGTAATTCTCTTGTTTAAAATTTGAAATCTTTCCTAAAGAAACCTTAGTTAAAACCAAAAGTATGTAAGAATGTTTTATGTTCAACAAACATTCTTTCTACTAATTCTTCACGAATTAGGCGTATTAACATCTTGTTTTAACAGTGTTACATTATCCGGTTCAAATATTTTTACGGGCGACTTGAAATACGTCGCACGTTATAAAAAGCACTTGTGGCAATATGGAGGCGGAGGACCTAAAACAAAAAACCTCACACGCATATGAGTTCATATCTAGGCACGTAAATAAAATATTTTAGATTATTTTTATGCAAGATTTTGATTAATCTAATTAAATATTCACCGTGATCAAACTACATTTCAGATTATCTATATGTCATAGGCTTTCCATAATCTCTTGAGCAAGCAGCAAGCTCCGTTTAAGACCGCAATGTCAACTGGACCGCTCCTCACTCTTCAATCACCTTCACATCATATTGCTCTTTATCTAAAACTGGTTATCTGGTCTTGCCTTTCTTTTATTAAGTGCTTTCAAGATCACTTATTTCTTCCCATTAATCTTTCAGCCAGTTTCAATATAAATCAAATGAAGGAATTTGCATTTTTTCTGAAGTATTTCAATTGTTTTGGTTATAAACAAAAGATTTGAAAACCATCTTTATTCGTTGAAAAATCAAAACCATTTTTATAAACACGTATAAAATGTATGTTGCCAAATTGAATAAATTAGAATGAATAGATTAATGGAAATCAAAAGCCATAATATTATTGTCTCTGTATCTAATATACTTAGTTAAACTCAATGCGTGAATAGAACTGAATTGATTATTTATAGCCAAAATACCTGTTTAATATGAATAAAGTACCAATTCTGAAATTTATGGTCTCAAAGTGCCGATAATAGAACGTGAGATAAAATTGAAAATGAAATTCAATGCCTTTAAAGAGGTACTGTTTTGCGTAGCAGCTGTGACGTGTTAAAATATTTCACTAATGGTTATTCAAATATTTTTGTAGGACATTTACCATTATTTGTATACCTAAATTTTTAGCGTGATTCCTTTGTCCATACGAAAGAAGTTGCTAGAAGAAAATAAAATACACATTTTTTTTATACATGGTTATAAAACAATCTTAAATTGGCCCTGTTTTAATGGTTGCTCTCTATTTTTGAAATGATATGAATTATCTCCCTTTCATCTTCTCTCTCTTGCAGAAGACAAATTTATTAGGTTTTGCACTCGGTGAAATATCAAAATCATAAATAAAATACCTCATGTAAAAACTATCGATAACAACGATAAAGTATCGATGCGAACATCCCTATCAAATCAGTCAATGAAGCAGGCGCGGCACGCGGCGACTCAGTGGCCAGAGTCACTGTCTCGCCACTCACCGAAGCTTTTTGTCTGCATTCCGGCGCGTACCAATTTAGAAGGGCATGCCCACGCACCGCTGTGAAACATTATCGATACTTATTACAATAACAATAACGCCCAACATTGCTTCCAGGACTCATATCGGGAGTATGTCTGTACGGTGAAGGCTGGCCTTTCAGCAGATAGTATACTTCAAAGTTCCAAACAACCTATTTGTCATGTAAATGCAAATATTAGTGTAGGTTACAATAATCACCGATAGTGAGGTTTATGGGGCTACAGTGGGTGGTTGAGTAATTTCAGTCAGGTTTACATTGGGAAGTAACAACGAAACCATTACAAAAGTATCGAGAAACTTTAGATTAATTGCTCAGTTCGAGATATTTTTGATTTCTGTTTCGACGCAGATGTCCTGTTTACTGGAAATTCAGGTATTTGTGTGGGTGAATATCTCCTTCATAATTAAAATAATGGTCTTGGAAATTGTTTAATGTTTCTCATTGATTTTTCCGTTTGATTTTTCCACTCGAACATAATTTGTTATTCCAATTTACGTGAAGAAATTGCATCAGCCATTTTAATTTAAAGGGCAGTATTTGAAGGCTATTCATTTAATTTACCCGAACATTATTTGGGTAATATTTGTAACTCGTTTTATAGTATAGCAGTAAACTAGGCAAGTTCAGGCTTATGTTTGATAGTGAAATTATACCTACTATGTTATTTAAAAAATAAGTCAAGTTTAGAAAATAATTTCAATGCCTCTCTGACTTTGTATTAAAAGATATAGATCAAACTAAACACCGTAATACAAAAATAAGGTTTCGTTAATTTTATCGTGAGTATGTGTTCTGGCTGAAAAGAATCAGAAACATTTTTCATGGTAATGACAATGTTTTTCTAGCAGAATATGTATCTACCATTATAATATAAGTACTAAACATTTCTGATACTCATAAGGAGTCAGATAACTTTTTTATAATATGGCTTCTATATAGTTTCCCTCTTATGAGAACTTTCCTTGGCCGAAAAAGAACTGGATAACCTCATCATCTTCTGTATAAACATCAAAAATCCAGCTATCATTCACGTTTCCTTGTGCCAGTCTTGTAGTGTCGTAAAGAGCACATAATAATAAAATAAAAGTGGAAAATGAAAAAGTCAGTATGACAAGCGAGGGTAACCGGTCCCAATGTGTCTCGGCTCCGGACTTCCTGATCCGCGACCTTCGGGTGGCCTTCACGTTCACATTGCTCTGATTACTTTTATTTTTTACGCATTGAGAACGAAAGTGGGCGTTTGCACTGGTCGTTTCAAGTTCACGAGATTGAAACAATGCTACTTCTTTAGAATTCGATTTTGTACGTGTATGTAGACAATATAGCCTATATTGTAACTAGCTCTGATGATGATCTTAAGCTGTAGTATTTCAACATAACAAAAAAAAAATTTGGCACAGAGATATGTTATATCTGGCTCATTGGCTATTTACACATTTTATCCCGAAAAAGTTATAAAGTTGGAAGATATTTTCTCAAAACCAAATAAATACTGTCCGTTTGACATGAAACAATTAGTCACACAATCCTTATTTTGTCACAGGTGAATACGAGTACACAAACCGGATAAACGACATTGTAGCAAAACACCCTAGACTGTGAATTTCACTACTATCAGATACTGTAAATTTTTACTATAAATTTCAATGGCAAATTCTTGAAGAGTCGTGACTGAATCTACTCAATGAGATTTTTATCGCAAAATCTTTTTGGCGCAACACCGGACGTGAACCGATTATCAGATTTATTCAAATATGTATATAAATCATAATTAGTCTGCATATTTGCAAACTGTTAGTTTTGAACGGATGTCTATATTATAGCTAGAAAGACTAGAAGGACATTTTAATTGCAGTAACCTATTTATTTACGTTCTGTCAGATCAGCAACTTTGTTTCAACAGACAATCAATTGAACTGACAACTTAAATATTTTATCAATATCGATGAAATTCAATATCAAAGGATAAGAAGCTCTATGTATCTGTGCGATAAAGTAAAAAATTGTGACATGAACGAAATTAACTCACAGTACATTGAATTACTGTGGCATGCGATAATAACTCTGATAGGTTATATTGAGATTAGGTCAGGACGTGCCAATCTGCAATTCGATTACTGACCGGTCTAGATCACCTCACTGCAAGCCCTGACATCATTTTGTGAACTTAAGCCGCAAATTCCTGACTTATGCACTCATCGTTTTACAAGTACTGTCAGGTACTCATTTAATTTGGTTTAAACTGAATTTTGATTGAATTATTAAAGTGGTTGTTTCATGTCGTAACATTTTGCGAAAGTTTTATTTGTCCATTCTATGGCTGCCGCGTTGAATCATTGCCTGATATGCCATCAATAGGTAGACGATACGAAGTTAATCGACTTTCAATAGATTTATTCGTCCTAATTTTCATAAGCTTAGGCCATGGCCAGTGAGTGGTGTTGTCTACCACTTGAGACAATTGATGTGCGATAAGTTAATCTGACAGCAGCAAATTTCATTACATACTCGTTCAAATAAAGATTGATTCCTAATAAGGTAATTTATAGTAAGTTTATATTCAGACGATTAGGTTCACTTTCAGGTCAGTTAGATTAGGTCAGTAAACGCGTATGATGTAATGACAAATTGGAGTGTGCCTCCAATTTTTTATGTAGAATTTCAACATCTACGCCTCACATATCTAAGTTCGTAGACCGTTGTCGTAGCACATAAGAGAATCCATGCATGTTTTACCGTAGGCGATCAGTAGCTAAGAGTCTCCCACAAAGTTCAGAAAAGGTTCTACGATTTTGTTTAATGTAGTTATTTATTTTTGTATTGATCCACGGAACAAGTTTAAGCTGCCATAGGACATACCGACAAAATTGTCCTACAAGAACGCATTAACATCTTTTACAACAAATATTAATATTACCTTTTTCCATGTTCTGTTTCTGCGGTGCATTCTGCAGCATCCCTACAAGACTACGTCATGAGACCTAGTATTTTTTGTCTTAGCATAATACAATACGAAACTTCGACAACTGCGGTAGGTACCAACTAGGGGCTTGAAAGCTTTAAGGGTTTCAAATCTTAACTTCAGAGATATAATACAAAATGTGGTGTGAAATTAAATGACTTCCTTTAAAACCCATAAAATCAAAAATCCAAATCAGATCGCTGTAGTACCACAGATAAAATTGAAATAGATACAAGTTTGTGATTTCACCTGATATTTTACAATATATCTTGTACGATGTAAATGTTTCAGTGGCATCAGAAAAGTCATCATAATTTTACAACGTGAACGAGTGGAGGCAGCGAAGTTTTTCAATTCTGGTGGAATTTTCCCACAAAGATGAACCAAATATCATGAAATTTCATAGATGGATAGTTTGTGGATGAGAAATTAAAGTGACAGTTTTTGAGATTCGAAGAGAGTTAAAAAAAATAACACGGTCCTATTATTTCAACGTATTGCTATCTGGTGTTCCAATTTCGAAATTAATACATAAAAACTATTACGTGAACCATATTTTAAAACAAAATTTTTTGAAGTGATATTTGTCTATTAAATATTATTTACAGTTCAGACTTATTTATGATGTTAATTCATTCAATCAAAATGTGCGCCAACACAAAATATGTAATTTCATAACAATTCTAATTACTATTTAATTACTTCACTTACCCTGCGGCAAATTTGCTGCAATTTGGATCTATTAAAAGCAATAAAAGTTATCACGTAATTATAATTACAGTCAAGTTGTTAATTTTATTTATTTCCACTGACTCGAAGTCACCAATATTTTTACCACCAATAGTTTTGTGATGGACTATTAAAACTTCTTCCTTTTTAGGAAGGAAGGAACCTTAATTCAGTAAACTACATTTGTAGTAGTACCTTCGACTGAGGTAATTTTCGTTCAAACAAATATCCATATTGAATTGTATTTTCATGGGTAAACAAAATGTCAAGAAATATCGGACTATCAAGGCTGTCAAGTATCAAAACAATACGAACAAGACAGCAACAAGGCAACGCGGCGTGTATTGTATTGGTATATATTGAATATCAATAGATTTACCTATTGTGGTAATAGTAGCCGCCCACTATCAGCCAAGCCCTTGCACGAAACTAATATGAGCCCAATTTAATGGAAAACTAGTTGATAAACTATAGCAAAGTATACATAGAACATTTTCCATATTTATTTCTTTTTGCTTGTATTTATAATAATTTTGACTTCATGAACTCGTATTAGGTTCGTACTCCACGTAGACAACTCAACAAAACATAGCGTTACTCACAATTAATCTATTAGTAAAATAATTTTTGAATCGTAAGACCATGCAAATACACGAAAAAATATTTTAAATTAAAATTTTAATGCACTCTAAACATGACACGTTTCTTGCGACACTTTTTACGCGATATCTCCATTACTAGCCTCATACAGTCAAAGCAGTCGAAAGCAAACACGACATACATCTAGGATCCACGAGGTAGATATCTTAATCTCAATCGCAACGGAATCTGTTCACGCACTCAATCTCATAAAAGCATCTTTCGGTAGAGCACTCCAGATGAACGATAAACGCGCCATGCATTTCTACTGCCAGTTAATCTTTCTCGTGCGCTGGCGTGACTGTATCATACAAACAAAAAACAGAAGTAAAGAACCAGGCAACAGAATCAGGGCAACTTATCAACAATAACTGGATTTGTATAAATATCATATCAACCTTAATGAGAGGGCGGCCACGCCGCGGCGACTCGGCTGCAACCATAGCAATTACACGCCGAATACAGGCGGGTAATAATTCGAATATTATCTCGTTAATACAGGATATGCAAAACTACACTGCAATAACTCGCGATATACAATGATAACTATCCGCTTGTAAACGTAGAGTAAGATAAAATCTGCGCCCATTATCTCAGAGTTGGTATCATTTTCCACAGATTGCTGTAGCTTGCTTGGCGTTGGCGTGCGGCGCTCACGCATCCGGCTGGGCTGGTCCTCCTGCCAACATCGCGCTGTCGCAGGACGGTCGCAACATCCTCGACACACCCGAGGTCGCGCAAGCCCGTGCCGCCCACCTAGCGGCCCTCAACCAGGCTAACCAGAACAACCCCAACCCCCAGGACGATGGCTCTTACGACCCCAGGTGGGACAACGAAGAGTACTGGCAGGGACAGAAGAACCAGGGACAATGGAACGCTGCCCCCGCTCAATCATGGAACGCTGCCCCCGCTCAATCTTGGAACGCGGCCCCCGCTCAGTCCTGGAACGGCGCCCCCGCTCAGTCATGGAACGCTGCCCCCGCTCATCAGTCATGGAACGGTGCCCCCGCTCCCGTTGCCGAGACCCCGGAAGTCGCTCAGGCTCGTGCCGCGCACCTCGCCGCTCTGGCTGCCGCGAAGCCCGCTCAGCAATGGAACGCTCCAGCTCAGAACCAGTGGAACGCCCCCGCTTCCCAGTGGAACGGCGCCCCCTCATGGCAGGCTAACCAGGGCCAGCACCAACCCGCTCAGATCAGATTAGCCAACGACGGCTCTGGTATCCTGGACACCCCTGAGGTCGCCGCCGCCCGCGCCGCTCACCTGGCCGCGCACGCGCAGGTCGCACACGCCGCCCCCGCCCACCAACCCCAGCAACACTGGTGAACACCCTCACCTTCTCCCTCCTTCCCGGTTCCTCCGGAGTGAGCTAGCCCGGCGGTAAGCCCCAAAAGTGGGTTCGCGGTCTAGACTCACTACGGAGCTTCCGTTCTTTCCTTCGATCTCTTCTTCTCTAGTAATTATAAGTGCAAGTGCGTCAGCCTATTCCTTCTCTGTGGCTTTTTGTTACTTTTATAAGAAATTTCTACTGAACGAACTTTTTGTACATAATATGATAAATTTGTATGTATGCGAGAAAAAAAACGAATTATATAAAACCGAAAATACCTACTTTGTTGTTTTAATTTTATCTCACTATTGTATTCGTAATTAACTAATGGTTATTAGCAAGTCAAACCTAGTCGCTTTATAATAATTATTATCGTTAAATACAGTGGAACTTCTATGAGAGCACTTACAAGGTTAGCGGGTAAAATTCCTACCTAATAAACGTATGTTTACTAGGAATTATGGACATTAGTATTACAAACAGACTGCGCAGACTACTTAATTCCTCATACCCTCTGAAGGTTCGTCTTTTAAAAGTTGTTCCCTATATGTTGGACATCCTTGATGCAGCATAAGTAGGTATATAAAGTGCCACACGATCAAAGAAACACTTATCATCTTTGGGAGATCAATTAATTAAAAACCAGTTAGCTAGTAGCATTTTGACAAATTGCAGCCAATTACAGTAGTACAATCTGTAGATGGAGATAGGAAATCTACATTTAAGTTGCCCAGCATAACTGAGAATGTAATAAAACAGTTTAGCAAGGTACATAATTTATTTGTTTTCCTTTTTTTTTCAATAGACTATAGATAGGTAATTGTAACCCATAATTGAGAATTAAGCACAAACATTTGATAAAATATATCTCATACAAATGTAGAGTTTGAAGACTGACTAAAACAAAGATATTGTGTCTTAACCGATGAAATTGTACTTTGAAATGAGTCATTAATTTGCTTATTTAATTTTCTTCTTCTGCAATATTAATTGAAGCCTCGTGTAGTGTGAAAAGTCGTGTCATTTTATATGAGTCTCAGCATGTTTACGATTTTAGGTTTTATATTTTATAGAGTCAAAAAGTACGCAATATCAATAACGTTACCTACTATTAACAAATAGCAACTAAAAGCAACGGTGGATGCGAATCCTTAAAGTCATCCAATCTATGGTTGAGAAAGCGCTTACTTTAGTTATACAATATTACGCCATTGATAACAAATGTGGTATGCTGTACCATTCTGTAACCATTCTTTGTTGGAAGTCATTAACAAGGATTACACGAATATTCATATAAAACCAAGGTAAAATATAGCGATATTGTAGACACCCAACCTAACCCAAAATACTGAAACATGTCTTAAATATGTAATACATTTACATATTTAAATTTATAATTCATATAAATGTATCTGTCTCTGTGTTTGTATGTTTGTTACTCCTTTACGCTCAAACGGCTCAACGGATTTAGATGATATATACAATACTATATAGTACCAGGATAGCTTATATCCTGAATTAATACCAACTAATTTTTCTCCCAGAAAACCGCAATACATACAGAACAAAATTGTCCGTGACAAAAAATACAGCAGTTTCATTGGTTCACCTTATATATATTTCGAAGGGTAAGTAATTTACAGAGTGAAGTAAAAGACAATAAAACAGACAAAGAAAATGACCCTCAGATCTAGATTAAGTGAGCCCTAATACCCGTTATCAAATCGAGTCTACTTCGGGAGCAACATAGCGTTAAATTAAATGGTTTGAAGTCAAATTTACGAGCGAACAAGACCAATAATTAGGTACGTGGTTGAAGTGGGCCGAATGGACTCATGTAATTTGACTTTGGTCCGAACGAGACTGCCTGTTAACAGAATTTTGACAGGGAACTGAACCCCGGAACACTCTTTTGCTCCAAGCCACTGAAGAGACACCAGGGGCACTGTTCCACGCCTGATTTTACAATATTATCAAAATAAAATTACAAAAATAAAGAACGTTCTATGAAAAAAAGACACCATCAAAAAGCAAGCATCCAGTAGTATTTGATTGTTATATTCATATTTCCATATTATTCGGAATTAGTATAATTATATAACATGTCTGTGGCGTAAAATTGGCCCCCAGCTCACTCTCGACAAGCTAGAGTGTACCTTATTTTAGCACGGAAGCCAAAACAATGAGTGTCAGATTTGACATATCTTTAGAATTTTAGAAATTTAGTTTACACAATTTTAAACTACTTTGGGGCAGGTCAGCTCTCGTTATCTTTAAATAGTACTTAATATTATATAATACTTACATGACCTTTAGGAGAATGTTACTCTATAAAACCCTAAAAATGAAACACGAGGTATCCGTCGAACTTAAATTTTGCCATCGTAATCGTTAGAGGTGGTGCAAGGACGATCTATCAACGATAAGGGCGGTAAAATTAAAGGACAAACATTTGCTTTTAGAAATTAGGTTAGAGAACCATCAATTTTAAATTCAACATTTTCAATTGCTTTTAGAAAAGATAAAGCTAGTTTCGCAGGTTAGTTTCATAAACATTGTGACGAAGATAACGCGACTGACATTAAAATAATGGAGTTATTTCGTAAAAAATCTGCTGTGAAACCAAAATATGGAGATAACTTCAGAAAAGTAAGCGATGCCCACTATAAGCATACTTTAGATTGCTTAATTGTAACTGATTCACTATTTTCATTATTTACGTATATTTGGAGTATATTATTTTTTCTTTTTATTTTGGTTACCCCATAATTGGTAACTAAAATAAAAAAAAATATAATTATTATGTTTTTACAAAAAAAATGTTATTCTATTCTATTTTAGTTCTTCAGATCAATCAAACACACTAAATAAAAAATAGTTATTCATGTACCCCACAGCGCTATTCAGCCCCAAACTAAGCATAGCTTGTAGCTATGCTTAGTATAGCTTGTAGCTATGCTTAGTAGACCCAGATTAAAACCTCGACACAGGACAAATCTATTTTCGTCACACACATGTTTGTCCTGGGTAGTAATCAAACCCACAAACTACATCGCATAAAACAGAGCTACTACCAAATGAAGGTGGTAAAAACTAAATTGAAATTACTTCTATTGTAGCAAAATTACTGGAGCACGCAGATCACTCAAGATTCACCACCTTGGTATGTTTGGGATACCAGAACTACAAAACTTAAGCAAGAGGTAAGAAAAATTAAAATAAAATATGGTACTAAAGTAAAATATCGCGGAAATATGGCGTTACTCACGAAATTTTTTATCAAGGATTTTAGGGACAAAAGCCTCACATTTCTTAAACGCTATCATATACTTTTCTAATCTATAACGAAATAGATACTACAGTAAAAAAATAAAGAAGCGATATGATTGTATACCTGAACTGTATAAGCTGTTTTAAAACTTTATATCTAAATTTTTATCGAGAACCTTCGTACCTACTTATCAAATATTTTTATTGATCTTTGATTCTGAGTGCGTCAGTAAAGCGTCTCTCTAGGGATTTTTTAAATAGGTATGCCTTTGTACACGCTTGCTTCATAACTGACTAATTGAATAGAAATTAAGGGTCCGTAACATTTCAGCATGCATTTGCCACTATGCTCTTGGCTCCTACGGTAGATTCCCAATTCCACTCTATTGTTCAGTAGATGCGAAGAGAAGACCAGGTTTAGTGGCACTTACAATGAGGCTCTAATTACAGCAGAGGACCAATGTAGGCTGCTGATATCGAAGATAGTAATCTTGCTCATCTTTTGTCTTAAGCCAAGAGTGCTTTACTTTGCCAGAATATTAATCCTACAACAATTTACTTGTGGCAATAAATCGATACCTATATCGAAATCTTAATATATTTTCATATCCTTCAAGGAACAAGGAAAACATACTAAGAAAGAACTGGAAAAGGTTTTCAAAGAAGACCTAAGAAATTATTTACTAACTTCTACACTACATGGCCTTCGATACATTGGAGAGAAGAAACTAACATGGTGTGAGAGGTACCTAATATATAACAAATATAATAAAATTCTCCCCATTCTGCTGTGTAGCAAAATCCATGTTACGGAGGGCACTATACAACTAAACTAATAGATTGGCTATGATGGAAACCTTTAAGTGGCTTATATCGGGATTTGCCACTTACCCATATAAAATAGATAAAAGATACGAGCTCGAGTTTAAATGACAGAGAGTAGCACTTCTTTCCTGTTACCTGTCAACACCTCTTTTTCACCCGGTGCCATTGTCTTAGCTCCCAGCAGAGTTCTGTTAAGTTACCCTCATAATAAGTAGTATGAGTTTAAAATATAATCGTTTACGAAAAAATTCTTAGTAGTTCCACCTTTTGAGCTGGAGCTATTAAGAATTTTGTGCAAGGCGCAAGAGAATTACCAGGTACGGTAATTCATACCTGGTATGCTACTGCTCCAGACGAACTTGACACAAGTTCTACTGCTGTTTCTCCTATCGCACTATGAGGAACACGTGTTGAGACTCTAGTGTAATCACCTATGGACGCAAACATGGAACAGCATAATACAAATTATGATAAAAGGAATTTCATAGGTTCTTCTGGCTGTTCTCCTTCGGATGTTCGCTGATCGTAGCTGCCTTCTTCATAATGAACGTGTACGCCAAATGGCGGTCGTCGCCCATGATCGTCAGTATCAACCCGGAGAATATGGCTCTTCAGAACCTCCCGTTTCCCGCGCTGACCATTTGCAACGTAAATCAGGCGAAAAAATCTGTTGCTGAACGGTACAGGGATAATGGGTGAGCTATTTAACCAACTTCAAAAAATGAGGAGGTCCTATGTTCCACTGTATATATATATATATATATATATTTTTATGTATGTTCACCAATGTCTCTACCTTTATGATATATTTCAGATTGGTCCCATAGAAGTAACTTCACCTTCGTTTCTCGATTGAGCAACGATAAGGCCGACTTGTCTGTGTAGCATGAAAGTCTAGAAGAAACCTATACACTATTATTATTGTTCTTATTATAATACATTTATGTAAATGTAATCTTTAAATTTTTGTTAAGAAATTCCAAGAAAATGTGCTATAATGACCAATTTTCTAATAAAGTCAAAGTCCGAAATGGTAACAAGTATAACGGTCCTCGTGACTTACTCTCCCAACGTTAACATACAGGGACCCAGTTGACAAGAAGTTGCTTCAGAGCCTGTGCACGACGAAAGATGACACGGAGATATTTGAGGATGACATCGCCGGCAGCGCCGATTGGGATCACACGCGCTCTTTCCTCATTAATGTTCGTATCTTTTTACAATATGAACAGTTACTTTTTAGGGTTCCGTATGCATGGTTAAGGAAACCCTTTTTTAAGTGATAATAGTGAATAAACAACTTGATGTTAAATGGTTAAGAGTGACGATCAACTATTTTTTATTTATTTGTTATGGTAAGTTGGCCCATAGAATTTTATGGAAAATCTTATTTCTTAGGGCGAAATATAGGGAATGAAAGCATTAATGTCGGGATATTCGATATGTTTTAATCAGCCACTTGTTTCAAGGAAACTCACGCGCAATCATGTCGGCCTCAAAATCCAAATTAATTAATGTAATCATCTTAACTCTTGAGTACCTAATTTATGAAATAAAATTACACATTAGAATTATTTATTTGTTTTGCGTGTGTGTATCGATCATGAAACTATTTAAATGTTGTATTCATTAATAAATTTTTAGATTCCTGGACATGGTTATTTGTGTTCAGTTTTTTTATATATAATAATATAAAAATCAAATTTTCAGCTGCTTTCGTTTTATTTTCAGTTGGTAAAAAGGGGCATGTTTTCTCTATTAAATAAAAATTTAGTCATCCTTCCCTATCAGGTAACCCAACCCTGCAATGAAATGCTGGCGATGTGTGAATGGGACTCCAAGAGCATGAGCTGTACAGATCTGTTCAACGCGCAGCTGACCGACGAAGGCCTCTGTTGCACCTTCAACGTGGTACATCGGAATAAGTTGTTTAGAAATCCGTAAGTTATTTGCTAAGAAGTTCTAGTACATTAGTACAGTAGAAGCGCTCGTGGCGTAGCTTCCTTAGCTGTTCTTTACAGATCATAAAAGTAAAGCAACTTTCGGCCCGGTCAGAAGTTGGATGGGTGACCATTTAGTGGCATTTGAACTGAGTGTTTCCTTGCTTCGGAGAGCACGTTTAGATGTCGGTCTGGTTATACTAAACCGCAAGCCATGTCGGGCGGCTTGAAAGCTCCAACACCAGAGTTGGCCACGTATTCCCACGAAATAAAAAGTACTGATGAGATTCTCACACCATAATGGATCCGGCGATCCATTATGGTGTGAGAGTGAGTATGCGTACCTATCACCCCATTCGGTGATATGTGAATTTTGGGGTTAACTCAGTTTTTTTTATGGAATAGGGGGGCAGACGAGCAGACTGATGGAAAGCGGTCACCGTCGCCCTTGGACATCTGCAACACCAGAGGCAATGCTGATGCGCTGCCGGCCTTTTTTTCAGTTAAATATTCAGCGCCCTGGGCTAGCATCTCATTGGCGCCTGGCTTGTAGCCATATATTATAAACTAGCTTCGCCCTGCGGTTTCACTCGCAGTTTCCGTTCCGTAGGAATACGGGTATAATTTTTTTTTAAGAATTTGAATTTCGTATTGTACCACCACTGTACCTACCTACCTAAATAAGGGAGTCGTTACTAAAAACACGCTAAAATCATTCTTCTATTCCATTATAAAAAAAATATAATTCGGAACAAGCAAAACATACACGCATTAATTTTATTCGTACCTACTCATATATTTTGTCGGATCTTACGCACATTTTAAACTGCAGTTAGTGTCTAGTTCTTAGTCTTATTAGCTAAGATTATCACTACCCTTGTTGTACCCACAACTACGAGAAATATAAAATGTTCATTCTCCCATTCAGTAAAGAACTCAACGATTTGAATCTGACGTTTCCTCTACCTGCCGTGGACTGGACACCAGAAGACGGGTATCCACCTGATGCCCCTGACGACGGGTTTCCCTGGAGGCCAAAAGGTAGTCTACTCCGTTACTTTTATCGGGTAATCTCTTTTCCTGTGACTAACGATGCTTTTATATGAAACAGGAATTGGAACACATCATGGACTTAGTTTGGTATTGGATGCCAATATCCCAGAATACTATTGCGCGTCTACTCATAGCGCTGGATTCAAGGTGAGGCGATCTTCAAATATCAGCAAAATAAACTACCCAGGCCGCTGGATGCCTTAATATCATATCGCAAAAATATTAAAAGCCCCAGATATCTAGTTTTTAAAAACCATTACCTGGGCGCATAGAATAGAATTAATATAAAACTAGAAACCTTGTACTGTCCACATTGGTTCTGTTCACCATTGCACTTTTTTTTTTTATTTCTGCATTATCCACCTGGTGGTAAGTGGCCTGAGGTAACCAGGTGGCTACCAACAACGTCTCAACTTACTTCGCTTTCAGGGGCAATGCTTGTTTCCTTACAGATACTTCTCCACAACCCCACAGAGACACCCAAGATACGGAACATAGGCGAGATCTACGGCCCCGGCATCGAAGCCAGGGTGGTGGTCCGGCCGAGGATACTGGATGCGCAAGTCGCTTTGAGATCCATCGACATCAGCAAGAGGTTGTGCTTGTTCTCAAGCGAAAAGGAACTTGTCTTCTTCAGGTAAGATATCAATCTTTATTTGTATAGACATACAACACGTGACCGATATAAATCTAATAAACCGACTTTAATTAAAATTATTGAAGTCGGTTTTCGATTTTAATAATTTCAACTAAATAATAATAAATTCCCTTGTTGTAGGTGTCAAATTTAGCCATAAAATTTATATTGGACCACCTCCGAGGTCAACTCAATCAAATTTTAAAAAAAATATTCAAACCGGTCCCCAATTGGCGTAAATAACGCATAACAAACATACAAAAAAATACAGTCAAATTCAGAACCTTGTCCTTTCTTGAAGTCAGTTAAAACAAGAATCATCCAAAAATGGGACAGTTGGCGAAGATATCGCATAAATACCTAATGTCCTTTTTTTGTCGTCAATCACTTTTTCATACTTTCAAAATTCATTTTGAGCATCTGTGTGATCATAGCAGCGTTTCATTACCTCGATAACTACCACACATATGTAAGATTTCTAGATCACTGAAAGGTTGAAGTTTAGTTCATTATACCTAGTTATTAATTTATGATTTATATAACTTTTTTGATAATAATAATGTTGATATTGATATTTTTGCTTTTGACAATAATTGTAATAACCTGGTTAAAACGAACTAAATCATCGTAAACATCCACCCAATTACCCAACAATGATACGATCGGTCACGTTCAATTATCTCCGATCGGTTACAGAACGTACACGTTGAAAAACTGCGAAATGGAGTGTGAGGCTCGTGCCATGTTGGATGTTTGCAAATGCGTCTATTACTACATGCCAAGTAAGTGCACAGAGTAGGAGTTAGGACAAAGGCACTGTCTCCCCGATGTCTCAAAATCATCCTTACAATTATAAGTTATTTCCCAAAATATAAAAATATTTTTGATATATAAAATGCAAGTTCATTATAGTTCATAGTTCATACTATAGTGTAATTTTGCCTGAAAATGCCACTCTTTCAAAAAGGTCCATACATTTTTTGACAACATAATAACAATAATGCGATAGAACCGCCACTTAAAAAGTGGCAGGACATTGATATTGATATTTGCACTATTGCACTAAAAGACATTGATATTTGCACTTAATACTGCAAATATCAATGTTTACATATGGCCCTGGTTAACAATATAATTTAAATGAATGATGATTTATATAGTACAATAAAGGAAATGCGATATTGCAGAGAATAAATCTACGCGAGTGTGCGGCAAAGCTGACGCAAAGTGCTACACTAACCTATCGCGAATCATGCCTGAAGGTAAGTTATGTACCTACTAAATACAACAAAAACAAAGAAATCTTACTTCATTTTTGCTAAACACACTTTTCTTCATTGTAAATTGCATCTGTGCGAAGCTGGTCGATAGTTTGTGTACATAATATAAATTCCTTACACGTACCCCCTGGGTGGTGCTAAAGGAGCAACCAAAAGTAGCTATTTTAATGTTCAAGCGCTCTCTAGCACAATACTGCGATATCTAAACAGGTGACTAAATCCTAAGTTCCATCAGTATACTATTAAACTAGGTCATGCAAAAAATATCTTGAATCTTGTATGATAATAAAAATATCCAGGTGTGGACGTGACGTGCCTAGAATGCTTGCCAGCCTGCACGGAGATCGCTTACTTCGAGCGAGTCAGCACAGCTCCACTAACGAAGACCCTGGTCGAACATATGGCGTTACTCCTCGACAACAGAACTGTGGAATACTTCACGTACGATATTTCATGCTTATTTTGATCAACAGCGAATTTTACAAAATCGGTTCTATTTTTGACTATTTGTTAAGATATCGCCATATTTAATACATGTTAAACGAGTGGCCGCATAGATGAGTTGGTAGGTCTGCCTTCTACACTGTCGGCCGTGGGTTCAATTCCCACCAGGGCATACTTTCTGTGACGTACAAATATTGCATGGTTTTTAGAGTCCCGATCCTCAAAAGGAATTAAAAGATATTTTGGGGGGTCCAGTTGCTCGCGTCCGTAGGTGAGAACCCTTTAGTATCCCTACACGTACGTGGTGGTGCCAAAGGAGCAACTAAAACTTTTGCCAAGTTCGTCTGAAGAAGTACTGCCTCCAGACCTGGTAATCTGCCGTATTGCTGTGTTCTGGTGGAAGGGTGTGGGCACCGGTGAAATCACTTTGCCACCGAGGTCGCATTTCAGTTAGTAAATTCATTTTGCAAGCAGTTTAACAACATGATCTTGAAATTGAATGTTTCTATTATTTCAGAGAAAACATGCTAGTGGTACATTTTTACTTTGAAGAAAACACCTTCATGAGATTTACCAAAGGAGAGATATTCGGACTCACAGAATTTTTATGTAAGTAAGACAACTTAGGGGCTTGAGAGTGCCTATTTATCTAGATAATTAATTGTGTATAGGACGAAACCAAGAGTTCCTAAGTGTTCCTATGGCAAATAAAGTATATGAATATGAATTTGTCCAAACTATGTATATTTTTTTACACGATACAGTGACAACATTTTGGCGACGAACCTGGCCAACATGATGTTATGTGATTACCACCGCTATAGACGTTGAGCCTATCATTCTCAGATGGAAATGTAACGTCTCATGTGCCTGCAATTTCACCAACACCTTATTCGGAACACAGCAACGCGAGTCCGTCACTCCGCAGGATTACCAGTAAGAGTTGCTCCTTTCGCAAAGTAGCTTGCAGCTGCAAAAAACAAGTAACAAATCGGCTTATTCGATTTTTACAATATATCAGTATCTTATTGTTCGGTTATTTCTAGCGAATACTGGTGGTCTCCTGGGCCTCTGCATGGGCTTCAGCGTCATGAGTTTGGTGGAGCTCATCTACTACGTCACTCTACGTGCCTTCTGCCACACGAGACAGCGAACACCGAAACAACCATTCATAAAATAAGCCAGCGTTACACAGCTCTGAAACTTGATTACTAAAACTGATTTTAATCACTAAAAGTTATTATTTTTGATAAACAAGAACTCTTGTACTCTGTACTCGATTGAAAGACATTCGGAATCTCAATTTTCAACTAATAAAATTATTCAAACCATACTAAAAATATTTTGTTCAGTGTAAAAATTAGGGCAAAAGTTCTTATAAAGCTTATATAATATTTTTTTATAATAATCTTGGTTAGAATAAATGAATACAACATAAATTATAAACATATTTAATAACTTATAGTTACTTAACTATTATATACAATACCCAGTGAACTTGCATTCACTAACAATACCTATCAGTCGGATATTTTTTAGATTTACAACAAGCGCTGAATTTATTTCAAATTTTTCATTATAAATATTGTAGCTTTTTTTATAACACAACGTTTCACAATTTTTTCTTTTATTTTTAATATATTTTCTAACTGCTATCAAAATTAAAATAATGTTCATTCATGTGTCTTGAGCCCTTTGCCATGAAAATCAAGTTTAAAACAAACAGTTATTGTTACTGTAGCGGTGCCGGCAAAAAAATACGAGTATTGTCTTGTGTAATAATTCAAGAGCAAACAATAATATTCTTTTTTATTTTCATTTTGCTCTCAAAGTGTATGTAATTTAAGCTCTTTACAATGAAAGTAAGGTTGAAAACCTGCTATGGTTGTTGTCTCGGAACTTGCTGAGGCGGCACGGGCGGTGCCGGCAAAGCGGGCGCGTCGGGCGGCTGTAGAGTGCGCGTGCGTCGTCTCGTATAATGCTGCCAGAGTAGGATGGCTTGGTCGTCCATAAATTTGCATACCTGGAATAATCAATATGTATTAGCATTATACTTTACATCTTCACAAATATAGTTGTGAAGCAGAATATGGCGAGGATACAAGCTCGCAAACGATGCAGACAAAATTTGTATTGTCACCCAACAAGTCTTTGGCTTTGCAGACGCTATCGTTTTTGAGTCTAATTAATGCACACACATTGTTTTGACTGCAACATTTAACAAAATTTTGTTCGACATTCCTATCCTTTGTCTTTATTAATTCTATGGCTCGAACGGTACTTAACAAACACATGAATTGTGTTGTATTGTTATCAAGTATTATTTGACAATTTAAAATTTACATGCATAAGTAATATATTTGTGCGCATATTACATGCATATCAAATTACAGTCCGTTATTTGTTAAGATTATATCTGTTCCAACCCTAAATGACCCACCAGAGAAAAAGCACACAAGAAACCCCTCAACGTCTATAACATATTCACAAAATTCTTAAAGCCAGTGTTACAGCCATCTAAGCTACAGGGCTGTTAAAGGGTGCACCAATTATGGTTATTTAATATAATCAAAATATAATCACCTGTGCCGAAACACATTCTCTTCTAAACGCCTCATGCTGCAGTAACTCTAAGAAATGCAGGCACATGGGATATTTGAGGTACCGGGCATATTCTGGTTCCCGCCAATATTGCAAGTACTTAATGTAGTTGATGAAAGTTGCCTCTTTGAGGTATCCACGCTGGGCTAGAACTGGAAGAAAATAAATTATTTACAATAGTCCTACTTTCTCGTGAATAAATGGTGGCAGAGTTTTACTCATCAACTAGTAAAACCGATACTGCCTTTTCACATGCACCAAAGCACAGAAGCGCTTGGTTCTATTGCCACTATACTATCACCCACCCAATTACTGACCAGACTGAAAATTGACGTAGAAGTGTCAAGAACATTTATGCAAGCTTCGCCTTGGCGATGAAACTCGTAAAATAAAAATAAAAAAGAAGACTTCACAGAAAAAAGGAAAGATTTTGATGCTTTGATTTTGTTTATACATATTTACTACCAAGGTTGCTAAATCAAATTTTAATTTGTGAGATTTTTTAACGCAACAATCAAAATTTTAGAAAACATTATAAAATAATTAATGGGATTAACTAAGTTGTTCTCAAGTAATGGCATGACCATTCATTTTCATATGTATATAGATGTGTTACCATAATTTAATCACCACCAATAATGGCAGCTTTGGCTGTGGTAATTGGGAACCAGTGGAAAATGCTCCAAATGTGTGTCTGGTCTACCATTTATGATAAACCCAAACAGATTAGAAAATAAGAAGGATTATTTTGTTGATACTCACAGTGTATGTAATTTGGATTCGCTAAGCACTGCACAAACTCTAGTTCAACTTGAAATCGAATTCTATTCTGTTCATCTGACTCTGCAATTCCTGAAGTAGATATAGAAAACACAAAATTTACCAAAAAACACAAGACTTGTTCAAGAGTTGACAATTTTTATTGAATTATATACCGGTATTAGGTACCTTCAAAAAATACATATCGGTATAATTCATTAGTGTTTATTGTTTCTTACCCTTTCCAGTCATCATGTTTAGTTTGTCTTGTTACGTTAGGTACCTTCTATCGTTTACTACCACTCACTGGTGATGGCAAGTAAAAATCACCTAGATACAATTTGTAAAATGTTCCACCAGCCTGCACCAGTATAATTTGTTCTATGTCACAGTAGCAGCAAAATTTTTACAGCTACTTTGTTGAGAGAAGCTAGTAGCAAGAACAAACCTTACAAATACAAAGAGAAATTACGATTTAATTTGTATCGAATCCCAACCCAAATGCTAAATCACAAAAACGCAAAAATCAAACTATCAAACTAATGTTTTCCGTCTTGTACACAGACTAGGTGTTTAGTACCACAGATAACTAATATTTGTTCTGTATATTCACAGATAAGATAACCATGTTATGTCTCAATAGATCGGTGCAAACTGGCTGGCTTTTTAACATGCCCGATAACAGATGAATCCAGAAAGCTAGCGCAATTATAAGTAGTTTTAGTATAACCGTTAGCGTATGAAGTGTTGTGCATCACGGGACGAAATCAAAAAAAAGCTTGCTACAGCTTAGCAATGTGACAGTAGTCATATCTTGCTTTATGACACTTGACAGCGTCACTGACTGCCTGCCTCCTTTCATTTCAGTTCAGTCATTCATTTCTCGTAATTTCGTTGTGAACGTAACAAAGGGAAATCTTCCTATCTAATTAGTGTAGTTTATTGTAAAAGTGTTCACGTGTTGTCTAAATTTATAATTCCACTCATCAAAATGTCTAACGCAAACAAACCTCATCAATATCTACCAAATCGCAATAACTTGTTCGAGGAGGACGACGTCGACGATGAGCAATTCGTTACCAGCTTTAGGTCGAGGTTTCCACCCCCTCAACCGAAGGCCACTTCCAGTGTGGGAGGACACATCGGAGAACTGGAACGGCAGCGTCAGCTTATGTTGAACAAGCAACGGGAAATCGAACAACGCACGCTCGATTCTTCTTCAAGAAGTTTAGGTCTGCTCCGCGACTCCGAACAAATAGGTATCGCCACTGCTGAAGAGCTTGCCCGCCAACGCGAGGCTCTTCAAAATACTAATAAAAGACTTGACGAAATCAACACAAATCTAAACTACAGTCAAAAACACATAAATGGAATTAAATCGGTTTTCTACGGACTCAAGAATTACATCTCAGGTAAATCGGATGCAGCACCTTCGAGAAGTCAAGCTTCACCTAGTGCTGGAAGCAGCGGTCCAAGTAGCAGCAGATTGGATGATACATTAGACAACATGACACAGAGAAACATGAGTGATAATTATAGCACCCATCCATCTACACGGCTGCGTGATTTTGACCAGCAGGTCACAGCGCCTGTAACAGACAGTCAACGTGTTAATCAAATGCTGGACTCCAACTTCGATGAAATGGTGCATCATATCACCCGTCTCAAAGGACTAGGAGTGGCTTTGAGTGAAGAAATAGACACTCAAAATGAGCTCATAGACACAATACAAGATAAAGTGGAAGTGGCAGACATAAAGATAGGAAAACAAAACAAACAGATGAATAAACTACTTGGAAAATAGTCAATGACTCATAATCTGGGTTGTGTGTCTAATGTATATCAATTAAGAATTTTAAATGTATGTGATTGTGTCTTTAATTTGCATTGTCAATTTATTCCTGGCTCAGTTTGTCAGAGTAAATATGTATAGCAAGCTGTTTTGTGGTTGAATGTAGCATACATTCTGCCAATGTACCTGTGTCTAATGCACTTTTATATCTGACTCTATAGCTTACTCTGCATTTTGAGACCTATTTTATTGTAGATTTATTTACAGTGTGTATGATACTTGAAACCAATGGATGTATTCATATGAGATAAGTAAAAATTATCTGTATTCAAGCTTGTGATGTTATTTTAATTTCCATATCAAATTGGTTTGGGTGTGTATAGTGGCTATGTTATACTAGTTTCAAATTTGTACAGCTTTATCTAATCAGTTTCAACATAAAAATAACTGTTGAAACATGATAAAGACATTAATTTAAGTTTTAATTACTCCAAATTATAGAGTTGTAAACTCACAATCTACCAATTAATTAGTTTTCATTTATAAATACAAGCAAATGTTGATTTTAATTGTAGTTAATTTCTAAAAATGAATTATGTAAATACATTTTATGAAAATCAAGCAATCTGATTAGTGTGTAGTGTAACTATGATTTAGCTATAAAATGATCCAGATTCTGTGTTGCACCCTCTAAAACAAAAATATCTTACTGATCCATTTTACCTGAAACTAACTATATAATCATTGCAATTTGTTAGTAATTTAGTAAATACAACACAAGAGGCCTACACCTTTTCCAAATCCGCAAAATTTATTTGATTTAAAATTTTACCTTTACAGTTGTGTAAAAGATTCTATTTTGGACTTGATAATTGTCAAGTGTTCTCTACACTGAAATCTTAATTGCATATAAGTTTGGTTCACATGAAACTGAGGTGAGAATTGGAGTAGGCCTCTAGAATAGCTAGTTAAGTTCTAATGAAATAATTTGTTCCTTTCAATGAAATTGAAATAAACAGAAAATACAATCAGATTACATACAAAAGATTATTTAAAGACAATTGTATAGTTTTTATAAAATTATGAATTCTTTGTTTATTGCTGGTAATCTATACATATATTGACTCATAATCCGTACGTTTCTTACGTGAAGGTAAGGCTCACTCGGCATGGCACATTGACGTAGCGTATATGCAACGTGATCATACAACACATCTTTTTGCTCGTAGCTTTACAAACCCTGGGTACATTACATACCTAAGTAGTACCTATTCTACCTACCCTATTTAATTATCACGAGTATATGAGTCGCCAACGAGATTAAGCGCAACGCAGGTGCTATTTTCAAAGTCCAGAGACTCCATTTCTGTTTGCGTCGAGTCGAGACGGACGATATAATTAATTTTATTTGAGTCTATCTATATTTTATTCCACACAGAAGACACGTCAGGGATGACGTGTCTTCTGTGTGGACTAAAAAAAAAAATCTGCGTAATCCTCGGGTCGTGTGCAATGTGTGTAGTATATTTATATATATCGACGCTCAGGTTTTTACAGTTCCAGTGAAAGGTATAATCCACCAGTACCGCTCATAAAATCAGCTAGATTAGCGCGCGATCGCAATGCATCACATCGTTTCTTGTACATCAATGTGCCTTGAACCTCTGAACACGTACGTTCTTACTCGACGAGTAAGTATCATCAAACACCCCCTGTATCCCTTCACACGTAGTATAGGTTGTAACATGTCGAACCATGGACGACGATGATGCTCTCTTTTGAGGGGGTATTCGTCGCTTGCTCTTTTTTTTATTAGATTCAAACGAGTAAACAGCGAAAGCGATGTAATAGACTATTTTATGAAAGAAGAAATTGTTAATCTCAATAACATTGAGTGAGCATCATATCCTCTCTGGATCATATCCTCTCATCATCATATCCTCTCTGGATATGATGCTCACTCAATGTTAATGAGTGCTACAGTAGGATAGTTACAGGTTGATAAGGATAATTACGGAGATGTTATATCTAGTGTCTACCCGTACCAAAAATTACTCCGGGCGGATCTTATCCCGAGCATTTCGGTTCGACTACGAACATAGTTTTATCGGTCTACGTTGGCTACAAAAACGTCAAGCATGTTACGCCTTGGGGACATTTAATATATAATCATAAGACAAACATATTTGCACCCTTATATTACTTGTAGATTAATGAGTTGCTAGAATAATTTTAATTCAAAAGCAATTCTAACTACTATATAAACAGAAAATTGTTATTCACTAATGACTTTTATTGAAATATTCCTAAAAGCCTAACCTAATTAATTATTATCTGCACATTACAAGGATAAATTATACCTGACTGGACAAACCCATTAGCTCCCAACCAAACTACAATGGGAGATAATTGCCAGTTTCTATATTCAACTACCAGATGGAGGTTACAATCCAAAAGATATTTAGGCCAAATATAATGGTAATCTAAATTCAGAATAGTATAAATGGCAAAAAAAAAAGATTTGTTCTATTAGTTTTTGCCTGCAGCCTCACTCACACTAATGTATTAGATTTCGAAACAGTAATTTATTTCTCTTTGTAAAGTAACCCTATGTCTTTTTCTGTACCCCTAACTATGTATATCCAAAATTTTATGACAATTGGTTGTTATTAAATCTTAACAAATAAACTACTCTCATTCCAACTTGTAATATTAGTTATGATCTAAATACTTTTGAGTGTTAAACCTTAATTTTGATGTGAAGTATCAAATCAGCTATTATCAAGTATCAAATTAGCTATTATTTATTGTCAGATCAAGTAAGTATTACTTAGCTAATTGTTTTGAGTAAATGGATATATTATAAACATAATTTTGCTAGTGTGGTCAGCATCTTTTTAATCAAATTCTAAACTACCTGCATCTAATAATATGATTATGAATAAGAGTGGCCTCACACAGGCATGTTACTGAATTTATAATATTAAATAAATTAAATCATTCAATAATTTTTTCAAGCTGTCAGTATGATTCTGACAAGCATTATGGATTGGAATTGGTTCTGATTTATCTGATCTAACCACTGATCTGATTTTTTATTTATATTAAGTGTTATGAGGCAGGCATAAACTATAATATTAAACTTATGATTTCAGATTATTCCAGCTGTGTGAGGCCAGCCAAGGCAAAGCCCAAAATTTTTCACCAGTGCACACTGAAGGATTGCCCATACTGATTTATTAAGATACTTATGACTCAAGAATCAAAATTATTAATAATGATCAAAGAAAACACTATCTGCTACAGTTTCTAAAATCATATCATTTGTATCAATGTCATGTGTCTTCAGATGCTTCTGCAGAATCCTCCTGTTGGAGAGCTTTTTGCCACAGATTTTACAGCATATGTCACTGTTGAAGTGAGAATCCAGGTGGATTTTCAGTCCAGATGTGGTAGCAAATCCTTTATGACAAATATCACATTTATGCGGCCTCTCAGTAGTGTGAGTGTGTGCAATATGCACAGACAATGAATGTTTTGTAGCAAAACTCCTTTCACAATTCTCATATGTGCATGAAAATGGCCTTGGCCGCTCTTGGCCTGTATGCACCACACAGTGAGCCTTCAAGTATGTTGCCCTGGAATACACTTTTGGGCAATGTGGGCATGGATACCTCTCTCCACTGTGAGTCTTATTGTGCATCATCAATGTGGAGCGCATTGTGAACCTTTTGCCACAAGTTACACAGATGTAGAGTTTACGGTTGCTTGAATGAGCGACACGGAAGTGTTCCTTTAAGGACTGCCTAGATTTATAAGTCTTATTACAAAATCCACATTTAAATTGAGCAGAATCTTTATGAGAAATGGCATGTTGTCGGAGCCCACTTGAGGTGTGAAATCCTTTGCCACATTTAGTGCATAAGAATCTTCTGACATCTGCATGTTTGGCCATGTGGTAGCGAAGTCCATAAATCCTTGTGAAGGACTTGTCACAAACTGCACAGGGATATTTCTTTTCTCCTTCCTGCCTCGGTGGTTGCTCAGTTGATGTAATTTCTGTTACTGGTGGCAGTGGTGTCAATTCTTTATTTACAGGTAATGTGGCCTCAAAGTCTAAAGAATGGTGATTACTAAATAAAGGCACATCATACTCATGGTCTTGGTATACAACATTTATGTCTATGGCGTCTATATCCGTTCTTGGAAAATTTGTGGGAGATTGGATCATAAGAATGCGAGATAGAGTTGAAGTAGCTTTCAAACATTCTATTTTAAAGTTGTAGGCAGCCAACGAGGCTGATACGCACTTGGAACAAATCGCTTGAGGCCAATTTTCTTCATCGTTGTTCTGAAAAAGAAAATAGTATTACTTTGGCAAAAGCTTTAAAAACAGAGACTAACCTATTGACCTAAATTGAAATATGATTACAAACCTCCAAACAGTTCAGGTAGACCAAAATGTCGATTAATTTGATCTTATTATTATCATGTTCGATTACATCTTGAATGTTCATGAATGAGGACGGCTCAGTCTCCATGAGGCAGGTGCGACAGATGTCTTTAGTTAATGGTAGTATTAAACCGGAGAGCTCCATTTACTTTCTCTACTCATGTAGGTATACTAGTATAAAACATTTTTGTTGAATATTTCCATTGTAAGACACTAAATTCAAGAAATTGAAATCGAGGAATGAAAAACGGAAGTTGTATTCGTTTTTTTCCTCATAATTGACGTAGGCTTGGAAATATCGATATGGTCGCTATTTTTAATCGTGATATTTGATATTTATTTCAAAGTATCGAATTAGTATCAATTGTGATATATATTTTTAACGCAACTCTGGTTTTCAGTTTAACTTTGCGTGACAGTTTCCAACAATAAAAGCTGCTTGACAGGCTAGCACATCAAACAGAGGTGCTCCTAATGTTCATGTCTGATGACTACTGGTTTTATTAAATTGTACATAATTGTTTAGGCTCAAGCATTAATAAAAAATATTATTTTCTTCATATCTATTCTTTTTACGTATTTAGAATACTTCGGAAATATGTAAAAATAATCATGTGAAAACTGACAATATATCGATATTTATCCCTCGGTAATTATCGATACTGTTTAAAAATGTTGGTTGATACGATAAATGTCGATTTTTTCACTTGCCCACCCCTAATTTGACGTTGACGTTAACACGGCAATTACAAACTCTGAACTGAACCATTACAGTGACATACACAGTTTTTAATATTAGTTATCTTTATCTGTGGTATGTATGTCTTTTTTTGACGTGTAGAGTGCGTCGTGGTCAAGCTGGGTAGTTCCAGATATATAAAGATTTCCTTCATGAAAGTATTTAGTTTCATCTATTATTTAACTACTGATACACAGTTGCTATTGCGAAAAGGTCAGTAATGTGTTTCATATATTTACAGATACGATGAAATCATAACCTCAAAAGATGAGATAGAGTTCTTTGAACGGGTGCATTTTCTCTGTTAAAACTAGTCATATTCAATAATCTTAATTTTTTTGCTAATAACCATATGTAAAGGCATAAGTTTAATGGTAAATCTGGGTTATTCCTCTGTTCTAGATAAATAAGTTTCAAACGTAATCATGAGTCGTTTTTTCGCCACTGGTACGGACTCCGAGTCTGAGAGTTCCAGCGAGGACGAGCCAGTAGTACGCGCTCCAGCACCTGTCTACACGGTCAGTACAATTTGTAAACATATATGAACAGCTGTTCAAAGTATTGTGTACCCTAAGAAACTGTTTTACCGCTATTAGGTCCCTAATATCTTTAATAAAGTTTATCTGAATAAAAGATCGAACATATTCCTACAAAATTGAGAGTCAACACTACACAGGCTTACACAAGTTAATAGATTCTGATTTATGATAGAAGATATTGGAACAGTGCTGTCATCATCGCAGAGTCCTTTGGTATTTAAAGGAGTTGGGGTAGGATTTAGTTTACAATGGGGATAATGTAATATTATCTCACACAAGGGTCTCTACAGCATCAGAGTCACCCCCAACCAGAATTAGTATTATTTTATCTGCATATAGTGTTTATTCTTATCAAAGAAGACAGAATATACATATATCTGTTAAGTGTTAATAAAGAAATAAACAGTGCTAATGTACATTACTGTTATAAAATGATCGAGTTTTATTTCCCCTTTTTTGTGTGGCATTTGTAACAATAAGCTGATTCTATATTTCTGTTGACATTTGTATACTGAATAAAACCAATTAGTATTAAAAAAGAAAACCCGAAATGATAAAAACAAACTAAATAACAAAGCAAGATTGACAAAACAAACTTGAGACAAATAACTTAATTAGTTATTGGTCTCAAGTTGCATCATCTTTAACTGTAACTCATAGTTCATATACAATTAAGACTGACTATATGAGAATGTTATATTCAGTCTGTAAACAGGAAAGAGGCTAAGTAGAGTATAGGCCTCTTTTCTAATCATCATCATTCATTTTTTCACTTTAGGACACAATGGACACTTATTTTCGTTAATATATAATTTTTTTTTTAGCAGCTGTTCTGTAGCACTGTTGCTGGTGTAGATTTATTGAGGGAAAAAAAACAAACCCCCCATACAAAAATTTTAGGTGCTATAGTGATTATTACCATCAGCAAAAACGGCATACATTCACTTTTCTCTGTGACTTCTGTGGACAGTTTTATCAATAATAAGTTCCCAATAAAAATTAGCTTTAAACAAAAAAGATCATTAGCAGAATATCAAATTTCATTCCATTAACAGATTTTCATCTGAAATTGCATCGTCTTTAATTGTGAGTCAACTAGATATCAGAGTAGATAGTTCAAACTTAATTGTGTCTGTCCAAATATGAATCAGTCAATGTTTAATGTTTTAATATAGATTTATTTAAGAAATGTATAAAATCTGTAGTAAACCTTTTAAAAATTGTAGTTTTGCATTAACAACAATGCATTTGGTGAACCTCGCAAATGACCCAATTTTTGTAATGCATATTAACACCTAGTCACAGAACAAACATGTACATATGACACTTAAATGTTTGTCCTGAATTGAACCCACAACCTACAGTGCTAAAGGCAGAGCTGCAAACTAAGCTGTGAGGCCAGTTATAGTAATTATCTACTAGTACTAGCTCATATGAGATATACAGTTATCATCCTCATTCAATACTTATAAGGAATAGTTCTCTTTACTATACATTGCTTAAAGCAAATTCTTAAAAAAAAGTCAGGTTTTAAAGGTGTATGTTATACAACCTAGATTATATGTATATATGATTGTACCAAATGAGATTAAATTGTATTTTCAGTATAAATTGTTAGTTATTTGATTGTAAACCCATTTTACGTTTTACCATCAACAACTCTTAAAGTAACCATAGGTTGGTTCTTTTCGGGTTTATTTTTATTTGGGAATATTTACTATACTAACATATTACGTTGAATATATTATTATCATTTATTGCTATTCTTTTGTTGCACGATAAAATGACTTGATTTACTCGTAATCAAGATAGTACAATGAAATATCATTCACATAGTTATTCAGGTAAATTAAAGTTTCGTCGAATCTTAACACTATAAGTCATATCGATTTTGTAATGTTACTTACAGTTTAGTGACGATGAAGAGGAAACGAAGCGCGTCGTGCGCTCTTTGAAGGAAAAACGTTATGAGGAACTGGAAGGCATCATCCATTCACTTCGTAACCACAAGAAAATCAAAGATTTCTCGTCCGCATTAGCCTCATTTGAGGAACTGCAGAAGGCCTACACACGGGCAGCTGCGGTGATCGCTAAGGAGGAGAGTGGAATTGCCCCTCGGTTTTTCATCAGGGCCTTAACTGAGTTGGATGATTGGGTGACGACAGCTTGGAATGACCGGGACAGCAGGAAAGCGCTGTCGAAAGGCAACAGCAAGGCTCTAACATCCTTGCGGCAGAAGCTTAGGAAGTATGCCAAGGACTTTGAAACTGACATTTCTAAGTTCAGGGAGGATCCCGACCAGCCTGATGATGATGATGAGCACAAAGGTATTTATTTTTGTTTGGATTTAGAATTGTATACATCTCACAGACTTGTATAGTTTATACAAGTGTATATTTTTGATGACATCTTCATCTAATAGATGTTTTTCCTGGACTGTTTCTTTAAGAGACTATTCAAGAGCTCACTGAAAATGGGTGTCGTCCTTTTTCACCCAGTGTTCATATATTGTGAGCAGTCAATGCCATCCACTCCATAACCTGATAAATAATAAATACTCCATAACCTGATAAATAATAAATGTATTATTCAATCACAACAGAAATGAGAAATACTTTATGCTCATCACAAAATGTTTTTCTCAGCCGGGAATCGAACCCGAGACCCTTCGCTTTGCAGGCTACGAAACAGTTACTGTTACATAACGACGCCCCGAACTTGGATAGGCTAGGATAGGGTTAACTTCAGGGGATAATGCACAATTTCTGTGACGTCAGGGCAGGCCTATTCATCCCCATTAATAAGCCATCCCATTGTAGATACGTCCTCTTCCGACGAATCGGACGACGAGGACAAACCTAAAGAGAAGCCCAAACCGCGTCGCGTATCTCCTGAACCGCCGCGCCGCCCGCCACCGGCAGACGACGATTCCGAAGACTCAATGGACTGGGGCTCCGATTCGTCCAGCACCAGCTCAAGCTCCGACGACGAGGGTCGAGTGACAAACATCCGTGAGCGTTTCCTGAAGAGGAACATCGACACGGTTGATGATGAGGAGAAGGATAAGCGCAGGGCTAAACGGCGGGAGGAGAGGAGGGAACGAGCCGGGAAGTCGTCTAAACGCGACCAGGCGGACGACGGCGGCGAGTGGGAGACTGTTAGGAAGGGTGCCGCTACGTCGGACAAGCCTAAGATGTTCGCTAAGGTATGTTGTTCACTAACTTATTTCATTTTACAAATTTTAGTGTGCGTGAGGTGTTGATGGAATTAACATTCAAGAAATACTTAGCTTACTACCAGTGTGCCTTTAAATATATAAATTTAATATACGGCATTCATAATTCCAGCCCGATTAGATGATATTATCACAATGCTATTGAGTCTTTGATTTGAGTTTATACTGTTTCTTTCATTACCAAGTTTTGAGCTTTGTTATTTCGTAAAATATTGACAGATTTGTAAACCAGCAAATTGTTGTTTAGGACAGCGACATCGACGCCGCTCTAGTAGTGAAGAAGTTGGGTGAAATCAGCGCGGCCCGCGGTCGTAAACGTACCGACCGCCGGGCGCAGTTGGAACTCCTCCACGAGCTAAGGACTGTCGCTTTAGCGCATAACCTCGGGGACGCACTACAGCTTAAACTACGCGCAGCGATTGTGGCTGCCCTATTCGACTATAACCCCAAGGTCTCCGACGCTATGAAACCAGAATATTGGTCGAGATTAGTCGAAAACGTCGACCATATGGTAACTTTGATCCTCGCTCACGAGGACATGGTTCTAAGCGAAACCATCACTGAAGATAACGAGGAGCTCATCAATGCTCCGTTCAAGGTCCGCGGATGTGTGCTAACAGCTTTAGAACGTCTCGACGATGAGTTCACTAAATTGCTTAAAGAGTGTGACCCGCATTCTAACGAGTATGTGGAAAGGTTGAAGGATGAAGTGCGCGTGTCGGCTTTGATAGATCGCGTCTGCTTGGTTGTGGAGCGAGACGGAACACCCCAGGAGATATGCCGTGCTTACTTGCGCAAAATCGACCATCTGTATTACAAGTTTGACCCACGCGCTGTTCGCAAAGACCTGCCTCCGGGCGAGGAAACGTCCATCAAGAAAATGGAGCGCCTTTGCAAGTACATCTATGCTCATGACGAATCCGACCGTCTGAGAACTCGCGCCATACTTTGCCATATCTACCACCACGCGTTGCACGATAACTGGTTCCAAGCGCGTGATTTGCTTCTCATGTCCCATCTTCAGGAGACGGTCCAACACTCGGATCCTAGCACCCAAATCCTGTACAACCGTACCATGGCCAATTTGGGTCTTTGTGCGTTCCGTCGAGGCAACGTGAAGGAAGCTCACGGATGTCTAGCGGAGTTGATGATGACTGGAAAGCCTAAGGAATTATTGGCTCAGGGTCTGTTACCCCAGCGTCAACACGAGCGTTCCAAGGAGCAGGAAAAGATCGAGAAGCAGCGTCAGATGCCGTTCCATATGCACATAAACTTGGAACTGCTCGAGTGTGTGTATTTGGTGTCCGCTATGATGATTGAGATCCCGTATATGGCCGCTCACGAGTTTGACGCCCGCCGGCGCATGATCAGTAAGACATTCTACCAGAACCTGCGCGCGAGTGAGCGGCAAGCGTTAGTGGGCCCGCCGGAGTCGATGAGGGAACACGCTGTGGCTGCGGCCAGGGCGATGCGACGCGGTGATTGGCGCGCCTGTTTAAACTTTATCGTCAATGAGAAGATGAATGCTAAGGTATGCTCATATCATAGTATTCTTAAATAAAAAAAAATAAAAAAGTCATAGAAATTTCACTCAAAACCACAAACTAAGCATAGTTATGTACTATGTCAAAGTCAAAAAACTTTATTTCCGTTGAATTTTTTTTTTTTTTTTCATTTCGTCGATCGCCCAATGATCAATGTTAACACTTTAATTTTCCAGGTGTGGGACCTAATGGTGGGCGCAGACAATGTCCGCGCGATGCTAGGCCGACTCATCCGGGAAGAATCCCTTCGCACTTACCTGTTCACGTACGCTCACGTGTACGCGTCGCTGTCCCTCCGCTCATTGGCCGACATGTTCGAGCTGCCGAGACAGAGAGTCCACTCTCTAGTGTCCAAGATGATTATCAATGAGGAGCTGTTGGCATCGCTGGACGATCCGAGCGAGTGTGCTATCCTGCATCGCTCAGAGCCAACTAGAATGCAGGCGTTGGCCCTTCAACTCGCCGATAAGGTAATTCGATTGCTTCTAATGACTACTGGGATGACAACTTACTAATTTAAAAATAGAATAAACAATGTTCTGAGTCCTCAATAAGCTAAGATATCAAGAGAAACAAAAAAAAATTTTTCAAACATAGTTTATGTGCAAAATTATCTATTAATATATGTATGGGGCATATGAAAGCCCATTTATTTCGGTCCTAAAATATCCTGGATTATTCCAATTAAGTCAATATTATTCCCACATAACTAAACCATACCCTTAGTGCCAGGGGCCTTTAGTCTGGGTTCTTGGCAGCATTGTTTCAATGTCTGCACAAAATTCAGAGCCTATTAGAATTAATCCTATCTAGCTTGTCACTAATTTAATGCAATTCTTTTTTAGGTTGGCAATGTCGTCGACTCGAACGAGCGTATCTTCGAGAAGCAAGGCTCGTTCTTCCAGAGAGGGGGCGCCGGCCGCGGCGAGGGGAGGGGACAGCGGGAACGACCCAACCGCGAAGGAGGTAAGGTTTATGGATGTTCATCGAAATTACCGCTTATATCATCATTATCACTGAGTAATAGCGTATGTAAAATATATGCGTTTCATCTCTCCTCAACAGGAACTATCATTGTAGATATCCATAAGAAGCTAGACACGCTTTCAATTTGTTAAAAAATGGAATTTATACTAGTATTTCGTTTTTATTATTTTAAATCAATCGATCGTTTTGACGTTGACTATTAATTTTATTAGAATATTAGTATTTTATTATGTCATTAATGATATTAGTTTGGATTAGGATAGTAAGGATGTGTAAATAAAAATCTTTCTTTTTAACTAATACTTCTTCTCGTGTGAATTCTTGTTTGTTTATGTATTAAATTATAAATACAAATGTTATTTTCAGGCGGCTGGAACCGTCGCACCCGTAACCGCCGTCGTGACGACGAACGCGGACATGACGACTAAGCATGAACACGCGGCGACCCCTCCCTGCAGAGCCCGGGCGTGATGGCCGCATTCGGTTGCCGATGGCTAATGTGAGGCCCAGTCCAAACAACACCATTTAATTACGTTTAATTTTGCCATACAACTAGCTTGCGACCCGTTATCGGCCTTTATAGAAATATTTGAAAAAAGGAATATTTGAAAAAAAAAATGTTCTCGAGTTTTTTGCGCTTAACAACATATTTTCCATTCATTTATATTTTTAAATATGCGACGAAGTAAAGTATGTACGAGTAGAACACGGCATGAAATTATCGTCGACTATTATAGTAGACGTCTTGATACAATATACTTTTCTGTTAAACTTAAAAATATCGAACATGTCGTGCCGTAGTATTACTATGAAAGCGTCTATAAACACTTGCATAATCCATCAGTTTTCAATTTAAAGTTCCAGCTTAGCCTTGAAATGGAATCCATTTGACAGGCGAGCGTTTTGTATAGCTGCGAGCAACATAGCGTGTCTTGAAAATTTACAGAAAGTAAAAGTAAAAAGCATGGGTAAAAAAGTTATAGGATGTACACATAAACAGTGGTTTAGTAACAGGATTTAAACTAAAATTCACTTTGACAGCTCTAAAATTGTTGCGCTTTTTTTCATATAGTTGATCATTAATAAAATGATGGTGCCTGGAGAATCTACAGCCATTTTTCATCTATTTCTTACAACTTCTACTCGGGGACCGAATGCGGCCAGTATTGAATTATCACCGAATCTGTACACAAAATGGGCAATCTTCGTATATTTTCTATTTAGTATGTATTCATCTTTTCTGTTAATACATGTATTATAAACCATGTTGCCGCAAAATATAAATTCATGTCAAATTTCTTTTGTTTTATTCTCTATTTAATCTCTACATTAATGCCCAGTTCTTATATCGAACGAATGAACCTCATAGCTATAGAAACTGTCACAACTTTGTAACAGAACTGAGGATATAGATGTAGTTAATAAAAAAAAATTAACATAAACATAGCTTATGTTACCTACTTTTTTCACTTACATTTATGACATACCAATGGGGTACCCCAGGTGGTGCGAAAGGAGTGACCCAAATTAGCAGTAGTATGTGTGCCAATATCGTCCGGAGAGGTACTGCTACCATATCTGGTAATCAACCACCAAGCAGTGGTGCACTCGCATTGTTGTATTCCGATGAAAGTGAGTGGGTGCAAGCGAAAGGCTTATGAGTATTTTACAATTACATCACAAAAATACGCCTACGTATTAAATATGTGAATATTAATGTACAAGAGCAACTTCAGAGTACAAAATATACATTTACAAAACAAACAACTGTGACAAAAAAATATGTTGTTTAAGTGAACATAATTGTATAAAGTTATTAAAAAACATTTTTTTCTTTCGATTATTTATTTAGTTCTGGGAATTTAGTATCTAATCAAAATTTGTAACAATTTGGAAAAAACATAAGAAGTGTTCTGAACATCTGAACATCTGAAGTGTTTGAACATCATTCTTGATCACACACTTCACAGGAATGTAAAACATATATAAACGAGATCGCAAAAATCATACAATTCCAAAGATATGATGAATTTTCAAAAATAATCAATTTACTCTTTGTAAATCTCGCTAAAATGGCTAATAATGTTGCATAAGTGCGCGTAGAGTCTATTGAGAATTGAACTGAACGACCTACATGTGTCGACGGCTCGTGCTGATCCATCTAGCCATCTACTGATGCATCAGTCGACGTTCGCTGACGCACCTGTCGGCTTGTAGATCATTGGCCAAATTTCAACTTCCCAAAAAACATCGAGTAACGGAACGTAACAATATTTGTGTTGCCAGACCGTCTAACGACGATTTTCTGTCGTTTGTAAAAAAAGATGACAAAGTTTCAAAGTTTAGATTTAAATGCAATACATATATTGTATTAAGAGTGTATATATACTCTTATAGTACAGTAATAATATACTACAGTTCATTTGAATTTATAGGTTACTAGCAACCCGCCCCGGCTTCACATGGGTAGTTGAGCATATGCCTACATATATTTTGTATCGCAGTTTCATATCAGCCTTTTGATTCGAACAAACATGTGAGTTAGATCAAAATATATCTGATATTCATTCTACTTGGATTATTTTAAATTCTTTTTTACTACTACATTTTTTTAACGCGTTTCGCGTTTTGCGTCAGCAGTTGCTCACTCTGCGAAAAACATACTTCTTTTGTATAGAGACAGTTTTTACCTTGGAAAAATATTCAATTTAATTATAAGGATAAGTTATGTAGTTAGAATAAAGTAATCTTTAGATTACGAAAATAAATCACATTTATTAAGTAAAAGACATTTTCGAAAATAGTATCGTCCGAAATTGCTTACCGGTATCTGGTCGTACCGTAAAAGCAAATTTTGACGTATCGGTATCACAGTCATCATTTATCCCTATTTGCAAATACAATTTTGTGGTGATATATTGCAAAATCCTGTTAGTTTCATAGTGGGTTACATAATTATGGTGTTAATGAGGACCTGTAAATAAAAAGTTTAACGTTCGGTGTAGATATAGTTCGTTTTGACCAGGATCTAAGTTTTGACAGCCACTTCCGTACATACAATGGCTGCGACGAGGAGACTTCAAAAGGTGAGACATCATTTTGTGCTAAATTCGATGATGGAATAATAAATACAAATTAACAAAAAATTTACAACGAAACTTATATTTAGCTTAAAATAATGAGTATTTTTGTGTTTAGGAATCCATTTGAATGTGCTTTTTTCTTTGCGTTTTCTAGGAGCTGAATGATATCAGACAGTCTGGTATGAAGTCTTTTAGAGACATACAAGTAGATGAGTCCAATATCCTTACATGGCAAGGTCTAATTGTACCGGTAAGTTCTAATTTGTTATGTTGAGGAAAACTAATTTTACCAAACCTTAGTTTTCCGTATTTTCATGACACATATGAGCAGTCACTGCTTTGCCCTTTTAAATATTTATGTATGTCATTCAAAACATGTAGTTCCAACTTTTTAAATGTTGTACCTAAATTAGGAGTATCATAAAGACTATTTTTTTTTGGCAATTCACACTGTTCCTTTGTGCCCCAAATTAAACATAGCTTGTATCATGAGAACCAGATTACTTAAACAATATTTTTTTGTAGATACATAATAACATAGATGTTTGTTTTGTTTTGTCTACAAAACAAACATCTATGTTTTTCACACAAATGTCTTTCATCTTTATTTTGGGTGGGAATCAAAACAACCTACAGGGCAGAAGTTAGAGCTACCAACTTAGCTGTGAGACCAGGTGATTGGAATTTCACTGATAACCAGTTTCCTTATTGGTTTTTTATTAGTCATCTATTTATAACCTCTTATTAGTCACCACAAATGTGAATAAAAAATGTACAGCTACTTTAGCATTGCAGGTTATCATTTGTCTACTATAATTGCTATCTTATCTTCCAATTTAATAATGATGCAAACCACTGATAATCTTTATTTTAATGCATCTAGCTATGCACCCCGGTGTTATCTACAGTGGGCCATCCTAAAGGAATACACTTTTCTGGGATCAAAAGTAATTTATGTTTTGATATAGTGTAATTTTGAAAGTAAAGAATTTTAAACAGATATTCTCTAACAACTCTCAAAATATTATTGATGTAATTATAGCTCATTGTTCTACTGAACAATAAGCTGTGAGGCTATTGCTACAGCTACTGCTATGAGCAGCTACTGCTCTGCCTGCACTGTAGATTGTGGGTTCAATTCCCACCCAGGACTAGCATTTGTGTCTGGGTATTGTGTTATTTGTATGTATTTAAAAATTTTCACAGACATTCCAAATAGTAGAATCTAGCCCCAATTCAAGCGTAACTTGTACAGTCACGATTAATAATATACATACATTGAGACATTTTAGAAAATATCTTAACTTTACCATATAAGAAATAAGTATATGACAACTTGTGTTAAATTACCTAACTATCTAACTGTGTCAAAAGGTATTTTCATATTCATAGTTATATGAAATTTATATTATTCCTTGTGACTGTACTATAGGAACTAGATTACTGGTATGATATATTATATAGTATTATTTTTTGCAGATATGTATGTACAATATTAACAACAACATTCAATATTTTCAGGAAAATCCTCCATATAACAAAGGTGCCTTTCGCATAGAAATCAACTTCCCAGCAGAATATCCCTTCAAGCCACCCAAAATAAGTTTCAAGACAAAGATCTACCACCCCAACATTGACGAAAAGGGCCAAGTATGTCTGCCTATTATCAGTGCAGAGAACTGGAAACCAGCTACCAAGACTGACCAAGGTAAAGGATTTTGACATTTAACATTTCTGGTTTTGATTCAAGTTATTGATGGAAATCCCCCAAGACTTAAACAAGCAATTGTATAAATGAATATGCCACAACTTTCCATCCAGATGGAAGACAGGAAACTAAAATTCTGGCTTAATGTTTTGAAAGACGGAAGTTAGACTCTCTCAGTTTATTTTAGCTCTTTCTATGCTTAAACGAGTTTTATTGATAAAACTCTTTTAACTAAAAAAAAAGTTTGGAAGAGGTGTATGTTGACAATAAAGCTTAGCACTGAAAACGTAAATGTATTTGGTATTTAAAATTTTGGAGAGATAAATGGAGATAAGGTTCATAATTTTTTTTTTTATTTTTCAGTTATCCAAGCTCTAGTAGCACTCGTGAATGATCCAGAACCAGAGCACCCATTACGTGCAGAGTTAGCTGAAGAATTTCTCAAAGATAGGAAGAAATTTACAAAGAATGCAGAAGAGTTCACTAAGAAACACAGTGAAAAGCGACCATCTGACTAGACTAGGACAACAAATTGTAACAATTAATTTAGATTTACAGCAAGTCCTTCATTAATTCATGGAACAAAACTAGTATAATGAAATAATGGTCATGTCAAAAGCAAATCATGTCATAATGTTGGTGTGGCATTGATACTAATTATAATAATAACTAAGTATTTCATGCTGTAAATCTAAACTAGAAACTAAATCTATCACTGGTTCTAGCATTCTAGATGCTTTCAATCACAACTTGCTTGCATTAAATAGCACTCTAGCATTCAAGCAAAACTTAAGCATTTGTTAGCTTTCAGATAGGAGTTCTTTTTTATTATGGGTACATAATTTTATTGAAATAGATATTTTTAAAACATCGAGTAAATTATGTGTTTTTCTGCGTTAAGAAGGCGCGTACACAAACGCACTTGTGTGAGTGCAAAGGAAAGAAATTAAGAATATTTACAATAGAAATCTATATGAACAAATAAAATTTAAATGTCTGAATAACAGCTTTTTACTAAATGCATTTGAAAGTATTTATGGTACTCGTAACAAAAAAAAAATATAAAAATCCGTTTCGGAGATAAGCTGGAACAACCAGACAGACAAAATTTAATATTGTATTTTTATTGTAAGTACCGGATATTTCAACCGGAACTTTCAAATGCAATGAGTAAACAGACAGACAGTTCAATTCATTAGATTAAAAAATGTATTAAAAAAAAATTTAAATGGAATTTGTCGCGGAGAACAGCTAGGTAATGAATATTTTGAAAAATCCATAATATTACGATTATATTTTCTGTCACGTAATGTTTACTGCTAAGAGTAGCCATACATGGGTAATTGATAACTGCAGTTGCAATGTGGAACAGTACAGGATAACTGCACCACACACCAGTTGACTGCGCGTGAATGTGCAATGTGTCTTGCAAGTACTAACCGAACAACAGAATTCCGCCGTGCTACCGCAAGCTCGGAGTTCAATGAAAAGATGGCTGTTCGCCGTGCAATAGCAGCTTGAAGCGGCCGGCCATGACCGACTCAAGCAGCCTGTATAAGACCGCTCTAAATAATAAAAAAATACATTATAAGTACTCTTGTTCTTTTGCTGTCGTGGATGCAGCCATACATCTTTTGTGGTCCACCCTAAGCGAATGTGCACGCGCCGTTATAAACATTTTATATAAACTTGGTTCGCAAAATTTAGCTTCTCTATTGTAAACCTGCAAGGTAAATAAGTTTTGATGGGTGGTGCGGTAATTAAGATGCGATGTGTTCGTCACGAACAAAATGTGTTATGTGCTTTTTATATTAATAATTTATGTAGCATTGGGTGTTGCTGGAAGTCGGTACTAACATTGGAATGTAGGCGTATTTCTATGAAGGTAAAGTGTGGTTAGTACATATGTTTCTTGAATATTAATCTGTTAAACCCCAGATTCTAAATGGATTTCGCTGTTGTATTGTTGGAACAGGTCCCCACTATATTTCCCCTGTTCCTAGGTAACTTTGGTGTGCTATAGTTCATTGCGTGAACATAAATTATATTTTTTTCGAATTAGTCCATGTTTCCTTTAATACCAAGACATCTGCGATGGAATGCGACGTAAAGCTAAATACATAAAAGGTCAGAATCATATTCTTAATAATTTTTATTTTTTTAATCTTCAAATTCATACACATCCTTCCCTTGACTTTTATGTGTATTAATATCACAGTGTTTTTCAGTCTGGTCACAGTCGTTAATCGGCAAGTATTTTTCTAAATTGCCTGAAAATAAAACAAAGGTATTAATGAGCTTGTTAAAGTACTTTATCATTATCTTTATATAACGATATTTTGGTCCCATTTATATAATTTAATCAAATTTGTTAATGAGCATAGAATAGGCCCCCAGGTATGTTCACACTGATACACCAAACTGTTGGAAAATCACAGTAGTTTTACAAGCCCTAGTCTTAGGATTTTTTCAACAGTCCATATTATTTCTTACCGTGTATCATAGCAATGCATTTGTCAATATAACTCTTGTTATTCAAATCCCTGGCTAGGGTAGGCTGTATGCTCAGACTGTAGTCTGGTCCGTACTGCGGCCAATGAGTATGTTCCGGGATGTTCTCGTCCAATTGGACTCCAGTGACTAGTGCCGTGAGGGAAGTCCACAGTCGCGCTGTATTTGCATGGTTGTATCCACCTTAAAAAGTATTTAAACGTTTTCGTCAAATTTGGCACAAATAAATATACTTATTTCATAAGAAAGACTATAAATGAACACTTCTAATCTATTGTTTTGACGGCTCATCGTAATCATCGATATTTAGCGCTAAACTCAGCATAGCTTGTAATATGGGAATTAGATAACTGTTAAGATACGATACTATTTATTTTGTAAATCCTACTACTATTATAAAGGCGAAAGTTTGTAAGTATGGATGTATGGATGTTTGTTACTCTTTCACGTAAAAACTACTGAATGGATTTGAATGAAACTTTACCACAATATAGCTTATACATCAGAATAACATATAGGCTACAATTTTTGAGGTTTCTATAAAATCTATATATATAAAAGAAAGTCGTGTTTGTTACAACACTTATAACTCGAGAACGGCTGGACCGATTGCCATGGTTTTTGATTTGTTGGATTTGTTTCCGTCCCGAATAGCAGAATAACTATTAAAACATTGGAAAATTAACGAAAAAAATAAAATCATTTTATCCCCGTATTCTCCACGGGAACGGGAACTATGCGGGTGAAACCGCGGGGCGCAGCTAGTACATACATAATATTACAGTTCAAACAGCCAAACCAACCAACCAGGATGGGAGATAGCACATCCCTTGGAATTCTTGGTTCTACTGGCGCCAGTTCCTCACGATGTTTTCCTACACCGTTTTGAGAGCGTGGTATTACGCACATAAAGATTGCATTCGAAAAACACATTACTGTATGTGTGGATTTGAACTAGCAATCTACTGATTTCAAGTTGACGTCTGTACCGCAGGGCCACTCTCCTAGTGAAGGATATTGAAGCGTTATATGTTTACCTCCGCCTAACAGAATAGTTGGTGTCCTCTTATCCAATACTCTTTTCACACAAGCGCAGTACCCGCGTATTGAAAGCCGCCCGCCGCCGTTCGGATCGTGTGCTAACGCATCTGCTCCGCACTGTAGCACGATAGCTTTAGGAGCAAAGTGATTGTATACCGCATCGAAAACTCTGGAATTCAAGATTAAGAGATTTCATGTAATGGTTTTTTTGTCTTAAGTGACGAAACTAGCAGATGTATGATTTTAATTAGTTACCTAATAATATCAATACGACAACCTACAACTGCTACTGCCAGAATAACATTAGGCATCAGGCAAAACAGTGAATATGCTAAATGGTGTGTTTTATTGCTCACACAAGGCTCATAAATAAAACGCCTGATAAAAACAGTTTCTTTATTATGCCATATAAGTACCGGAACGAGCTGGCGGCCCACCTGATGTTAAGAGGTTACAACCGCCCATAGAATCAGGGCCACCACTACTGAAGAATGAGATCTGAGTTGCATTACTTCTGGCAGCGCTTGGTGGCAGTTCTTCTCAGGAATAACTATGCACAAGTTCTACTGATCCTTTGGGTTTCTCCTTTAGCACCACCCAGGAGCTACATGTAGGGACTCTTGAGGGTACTCATTGAGGACACAAGCAACTGTTCTTAATACTTTTCTAAGTGTCACTTACTTATTAAATGCATATTCCATGGTTTCATCAGAATAGCCAGAATGAAAGGGAAAGTTGCAGCTGTACCCTTTTCCATGGAGTCTACCAATGTCCTCGATTCCACCTGTGCCTGGATAGAAGCCCGGTTCATACTTGTGGAAGGATAGTGTGAAGACAGAGTCACTGAGGGTATATGCATTTTGAACACCATTTCCTGAAGAGTAAATACATAGAGAAAACATATTTGAAATGTGGTCATCTTTTGGTTGTTTTATATAGTTAGAGCATACTATTGATAGTTCTCTGCTCAAAGCAAGTTTTAGGGTAATTGTCCCCTGATGAACTAATTATTCTACTACATACCATGGTGAACATCCAAGTCAACATATAATATTTTCGAGAACTTTTTTTTTAACTTTTCAATTCCTATTACAATATCATTTATGTAGCAAAAGCCCTCAGCTCCAGACCTGCAAATAAAGTTCTCACATAAAATCTCAATAAATATATCATAAGCAAATCCAACAAATGTATGTATTCCTAAACTATACTGTGATTCAGTGTAGGTTATGAATTAGTTCAATATTAAACAATCTTATACTGTTTCCCATGACTTTGTCAACATTTAACAATTTTTTTTCGATTTCTAGAATAAAAGGAGCCTATTATTCTATCAGCTATCTGATAATATATTGTGTTATACAATACCTTAAATTCTTTCAAATACATTTACTGCTGTTATTTGGACATAACAAACAGACACTTAAAATTTGTTCATTTTTATAGATATAAAGTGCTCTAAACAATTTACTGCTAATATAGGAAGGAAGGGCTAAAATGGACATAATCTTTACAAATAAGACAGATTTATCTATGTCCATGTAATTTGCCAACTTTATTAGATGGCTCTTTGGCTTAGTTTACAGTAGCCCTGCCTTCCAAGTGAGTCCTGAGTTTGATTCCTGATTAATCATCCCGGGCGGTATCTTGTGTTTGTCCATGCCATCTGTGACACAGGGAATCCTAGTGCAGGGTTATGAGTGTATAAATGTTTATTATATGTTTGTGAATGTAATATGTCCAGTTCTAAATGTATAAGTTAAATTATGTAGTTAGCTATATGACCTCATAAAGTTATGTTATGTTAAAGATTCCCAAGAATACCTTTGAGCATGATGCCATCCACCACACCAGTTGATAGCCACCTCTGCTTCTCCAAGTAAAAGACACTTTGCTGCTGTTGCAGTTCCACCGGCTATTGTAGATACCAGTTCAAACATATTGGGGACTGGAGGACAGTCGTACCCTAAAAAGATGAATTACTGCATGGACACAGAAAGTAAAGAGGGTGCAATAAGAGTTAACCTTAAATCATACTCAGTGGTCAAATCATGAAGTTAAAACATGTACTGTATAAATAAAAATTCACATACCAATTCCATGTTCCTCATCGTGTGTATTAGACATATACTCCTCATCAACATCTGTGAAGGTTTTCAAGTGGTCTAGATAACGTTCAGAGTGAAACTCTCTCAGGTCATCATACGAGGCATTAGACGATTGCACTATTTTTAAGCTGTTTAATAAGCCGTAACCATGAATCAGACTATGCACCATACTCGCCTGAAATGTCATAAAATTTGCTGCTTGTAAATCTACAGGAATGAAAGTAAAAACTTTTTCAATTCTTTTTCATTATAATATAGGATTATTTACTCGTTGTACAACTGCAGGAAGTCTATCACAATTTTGTAATAGGTGTTCACCCCAAATGTAACATGATTTCATTGCTGAAATACGTTATTTTAACAATCAATGAGCAAATCTTATTAAATTAAATCAATACAACGCAAAACAATAGGGCAAGCAAATTTCTTTTTAACTTTTTACCGCCAATTTTCTGTGTTATTCTTCTTCTTTTTAGCCTTTTGTGATTTACAGTGTTGCAACTTATTAAATGACGAAGAAGCGATTGAAAATTTATCAAAAAAATAAAACACGATTGCAGTTTTGCCAGCCTTGTCTTGTCAAACAAAAGTAACCCGAAATAGTTAAGACCTTTGTATTATATATTTTCTCCCCAATATTATGGGACTAAAACTTTATAGATACATGTTGTGTTAACCTATAAAAAAAAATAGTAGTTATAGTTAAGAATAAAAATGCATAACGATAGTCCTTTTTACAATCATTTTCGAAAATTTACCAAAATAGGTAGTATGCCGAGAAGACAAGGTAACTGATAGATAACACCAATCAAAACATTGTTCCCAACATAATTTTCAAAGAAATCATTTTATTTACTCATTTATTTTCACCGTATGAACATTTCGTTAGTCAAATTTTCAATTTTGGTTATGTCAAGGTTACAAATGTACCTACATAATTATTCTAATATACCATCTTATACAAGCATAGCTGGCTATATATTCTATATTACAAGCGTAATTTTCTATACTTCCAGACTTAAAAAACGATAGATACTGCGGCTACTTTTTAAAATAAAATTTATCTGACAATATTTTAAGTATTTCTTTAACGCTACTATGGAATTAAAACTATTATATAACAGTGATTGTTTATACCAGCTTTCTGCAGACCTCTCATTAGAAGAAATTAAATCCAAAAGACTCGAGGACCATATATTAAGAATAGAATAGAATAGAAAAACTTTATTAAGTGTTACATAATTAAAACTCTCATCGAGAGTAGGCCGGTGTCCCTGCAGTCTAATGTAGGGAACCCTGCAGTAAATGTCTAATGTAGAGGCTGGTACGGAATTAGAGCTCACTTATTAAAATTATTTGAAATACATTTTTATAAAGATTAAATTTATAGTGACAAACAAACAAAATATACACATGAAGTATTATAAATTACAATATTGAGAAGATACACCTTAGTACAATTTCAGGCCTATATTTGCTGAATTTTGTGGGATTTTGCAGTGTTGCCATTAATGTGCTCTGCGACCGCACTTTACGTTATTTAGATCGAATGCACTGCTCTAACCTTAAATCATACTAACTTTGGCTGGCTTTACAAAAAAATTCGCAATGGCGCGAGAGAGAGGGTATGGTTTGATGACGTTTATATTTTCTTATGTCTATGCTTATAGTCAAACAGAGAGATCATTGGATAAAATTTTCAATAGATTTAAAAACTGCCCAATCAGCGCCAAGTCAAAAGAAAACAAGCGTCCATTTTCTTGCTCAATTCAGAATCAAAAATTCTCGTCCTCGTCTTGCCGATTTGACTTGACATATTCGGGTTCGGTTCAGTATAAATTCTTGAAATTTATTGCTGAATTTTTTAGATCTGGGCAATGTGATTCGTAATTCAGAACTGAACGTGATTCGTTCACTGTTTGTTTGTGATGATTTTGCTAATCACAGCTTAGACGATCACATTAAGACAAGGCCTATTACAAAATAATCGTGCGTAACTCGATTCAATCTGGTTTTGTTTGTGTCTAGTTAAACTACTGGTTCAATGGTGTTGTGTGGTTATATTTCAGTGATTATCAAGTTCAAGTGGAAATGGTTCGAGGTTAGTGAATATAAAATATGAATGGGTGAAGAAAATTCACAGAAATGCTGAAGTCTTTTGTTCGCGGTACCCTCATGATTGTAATCCTATTCATCATTAAAGCATTGTATATCCTTCAAAAATACCTACAGCTTAAAATTTTAACTGACAAATTGCCTCTTCAAGAGGGAAAGAGAACCCCAAAATTACCTACTCTGTTTGTCCTGAGGGTTATGATGTATCTTTTGAAGCTTAAGCCATAGCAGGCTGTAATTTTCACAAAATAGGTTTTATTAATAAGTATATAATAAAAACGTGCTACAGAAACCTTATTGAATTTGGGATGGCTACATATTATGGCTAAACATGTCCAGGGCTATGGCCGTTCCCTGTATTCAAACCATAGTAAATTTATAACCTGTACTTAACGGTCTGTAAGTGAAGTTTCCTGTGGGATTACATCTATATCTACACCATTTTAATAATAGGGAATGGTTGTTAGTAATAGGGTGGAATTAATCACTCAATAAAAAAAGATTATTGAATGAAATTAGACTTTAGGTCTCGGAACTGAATTTCTATTTTATATATAACTAACATGGATTCTTTATAATAAGGTGGTTGGATATTTTTCTTTTTGATAAGTGATTACAATTTATTAATACCCATAGACTCTAAAACTATAAATGATGCAGAAAAGGCGAGGAGATGATCCAAAAAAAGCAAATATTTGGGCAGCTGTAACTATGTAGGTGATGAAGAATAAACCTGGTTCTTGCACAGAGTAAGCACTAATTGTGCCTCCATTACAGTCAATCCAATCCCTTGTTAATGTGAATAGGATGTTTTGCAAGAGAGAGATAAGTTTTATTCAAAGTAGCCCATCTGTTACAGCTTAACTTATTAGCTTACTTCTATTTACAATAGCTTAAGGTTGAGCTGCACTTGTCAATTTTTTGCCTGCAATTTGGTACCAATTTATGACCAGGTATAATAATTTAATTTTCTAAAGCTACTTCATGACAGTGACATGATTATAAATGGATCATTTTGATTTTTGTGATCCGCTTTGATTTTTGTAGGTAGGTGCATTTTATTTTTGTATCTTATATTTACAAGTGGACTCCGGGCATGTTCTACACAAAAAAAAATCATTGTGCCTAATGCATTGTTTTAATGGTCTAAAACCATCTTTTTAATGAAACATTTGGGCCACATTAGTTGGATGGTTTCAAAGTCATAACGCAACAGACATATGGTAGAAACAATTTTGTGTTGTACAATGGTAGAAACAATTTTGTGTTGTACATATTAGGATTGTTATTTGAGCAAACTAGAGTTTTAGAACTTAAAAAACTATATTACTATAGTTACTTCTTTATTAGCTGAAAGAAAACTGAAATAAAAAAAAAAATTGACAAGTACAGACCCTAAGTATGGTTGTGGTTTTCAGTGAGTAGTTTGATGGCATCCCCGGAGGCTGTGAAGACTCCGCACCGCATTGAGCTGTGCGAAGAGAAGCCTGTCAGACCTACGCGCAACTATCGAAAGCGCAGGTAACAGGTCTTCACTATCTTCTAACCCAAAGACTAACTTGCATTGATTTCTGTAATTTGCTTGTACTAAACCAATATTTTTCTTATTAGTTTCACTTTGGTATATTATAATTTGGGATTACTTAGTTCCTTCGTTTAGATTTACAGCCAAACCCTATAGTCAATTGATGTGATACAGATAGACAACAAAGTTATCTGTCAAAAGATGTATGTACCATTTTAACAGATAATGTTGCTGTATGGTAATCTTCGGCAGTATCTCAGTTGTTTGGCCATTAATGAGAAACTGATTATTGAATGTTTAAAAACTGATATATCTTAACTAAACAAAATTTACTGACTTGAATATTGATTAAACCAACTTCAATACTATTACTTATTTTCTGCTCTTAGAGGTGGAATTATCTCATGAACTTGGAAGGTACATTGGAAATTTATAAAAGATCATATAAAATGGGTCACAATTGGTGCAGGAATTATGTAACAAACTTAATGTTTTAAAATTATATTCTGTTAAAAACTAGGTTGTATTAGGATTAGTAGATACCTCTAGGTATTTATAGTTGGTAACTCTTATATATATTGTATGATCAAAATGATTGATTCATGCAAAGTATCTATTATAGAAACGAGTGTGGTATGTAACTCATGTACGTGTTTTAACTGCCAGCTGGAACCCTGACTGGCATAAGTTATCATATCAATCACGATGTGTGTAATTAAAAGAACTAGGTAACCCAGTATATTTTATATATATTATTATCGTTTTATTTTTCTAGAATCATATCCAAAGCGCCGAAGACTGAGAATGCAGATGTGAAGTCCGAACCGCCGGTGAAGAAAGCGGAATTGATCTCCAAGCCACTGAAGACTAGTAATGGTATTACAAACATGACTAACGGACACACTTTGAGGTCGCGAGGGGCAAGAGCTACCGTCCGCGCCGCTGAAAGTCACAAACTAACCGAATACTTCAAGGAGGAGCTAAGGAGCCCTAAAGTAGAATCTCCCCCATCCCCCCCACCAATAGATAAGACTGTAAAAGTAGAAGCGAAAATCACAAATGGCTCGAACCATAAGCTCACGGAATACTTTCCGGTTAGACGTAGTGTTAGGAAGACATCGAAATGCGTGATGGCTGAGAAGATGAGGGATTTGGAGCGGGCCGTGAGGGAGCAGAGAGAAGATGGCTTGCAGGTGAGGAGCATTTATTTAACACCTTCTTGGCTTCTTGGCCACGTGATATTGGCCTTAGTTATTTCATCATTAGGTTAGGTAGTAGTTGTGACGAACGAAATTAACGATATTAATAAATTTTACATATTTTTTCCTATTTTTGAAGTTAGCTTAAAGGGAAGTGTTTTTGTCGTGGGAACCCCCTTTATGGATGCGAACTTAACAAAAGTAGTAGGTATTTCAATAACCAACAGGTGTTACATAAGTTATAAAATGAGAATTAATGACAGTGTAGTCACATAACAACATCATACGGAAGTCTTCGTTTATGTGCAAGTGGCTAGATAAACAACCAGTGTTGCAATCAAGGCCAATTGCAGTTTACTATAAAGATAACGCTATAGAAATTTACGTTACGTATGACAGAAATGAGTATGGTTATTTAGGAACAATAACACGATTTAGGTCCGACGCACTCGAAGCGCTCCTGTCACTCGAGACGGGCATGTAATGTAACATGTGCCTATGATTTCACCGGCACCCACACCCTTCCGCAGTAGATTACCAAGTGTGATGACAGATCTCTTCCGGATGAACTTGGCACCAATGGGCCTCCCCTAATCTCACCTTTGTCTTATTGGACGTATACAGTTCATTAGTTCTACAATCAATGCCGATATAACAATTATATCATTCAAGGCACCTTACGCACAATGCTGCAGGAGGACTATCTCAGAAATCGAAATGGTAACGCCATCTATTACGACATTAAATTATTATGTTCAAGTTATTGTGGCTTAGGAGTTAACCCTACCATTTCCCAATCCTATGTGCACGCGTTGGAAACACTACCGCAAGATGGAAGCACCAACGTGACATGTCCGGATCCGCCGTCCGCAGTCCGCCATACTAATTTAGTGTGCAAAACCACCCGCCGCACCGATCGCCGTACGCGCATATATATCAATACATTTTGCCTTGACCGCTCCCGCTGAACCGCTGAAATTCGTGTAAATTCTCTATGGTGGCCTTCCGCGGCTCGCGAGTGAACAGTTGTGTTGTGGAGGAGTGTTTATACCCCTGGATTGCCCGCCGCATACGTCGAGTCCAGGTACGCTGCACATTCCTTTTATACATCCCCAACTATCTCCGACGAGCCACAATTAACTCGGCTTTCCCATAGCTATCGAAGGTGTTTAATTTACAAGCGCCACCATAATATGGTCCTTTTCGAATCGGATTCTCTTTATTTGAGCCGAAATTCCGCAGTTATCTCGTACCCGTCGCCATTGTGACGGCTGGATACGATTCAAATTATTCATTTATTTACTCGCCCGCCCCATCTAGACTTAAGTTATTGGTCTATTTAGGTGTATTTACCGCAGTCAACCGCTAAAGTAATTATTTTAACATAAATTTCAATTCATTTTGTGATATTTCTTTGTCATTGAGACGTAACCGCATGCGACATTGTGTCGTAAAATCTCACAAAATCACACCAATCTTACCTCACGCTATATATATATTTGCATTCTAGCATTACCAAGGTGTTTACATAAATGTATTGATAAGTCTTTCGCTTAAAATAACGTATTTAACCATATTTAGATACTTTCGCATTCATATTTTCAATCCACCCGCTTTACGTTAATTCGCCGGCCGGCCGTAAACAGCCGATCGGGTCATTACCCCGCGCGTCACGATCAGTTTTTTATCCTTTTTAGTTATTAGTTGCATAATATTAACGCATAATAATGTCTACGAAACCTAAAAAGCCTGATAGTGACAATTCTGATACCGCCTCCGTTATGGAAGACACCCAGCTGTTAATAATTCAAGCTAAAAGAGAAGCTATCTTTGAACTTATCCAAAATATTTACGATTCTTCCGCGAATATAAATTTAAACGCCGAGACGAGAGAATTGTTTCTCGCTGAGTGTGCTACTATTGACACTTTACGTAGTGAGTTTTTAAACCTATTAGACGCATACAATTCTCGTTTATTAAAGATTAAACCCGCGGCGAAGCCTGACTATAAATGTATGGTCGCCTTCGAACAATTGTACAGCCGAATCAAGCGGCTTCAATCGCAGTCCTCGCAGTCGTCCCCGCTGGACGGCGTCGCACCGCAAAAAAGCAAAATCCGTTTACCGCCTATCGAACTTATTTCCTTCTCAGGAGACATTCGCTCATGGCCATTGTTCTACGCTAATTTTAAGTCTGTAATCCATGAAAATGCTTCGCTCACTAAAGCAGAAAAAATGTTTTTCTTGTTAGGAAAGTTAAGCGGAAAAGCGCTTAATGTGTGCGCAGGAATTAGTCCCTGTGCTGAGAATTATGATCTGCTGTTGCAAGCGCTTATCGATAAATATGAAGATAAAAGAATGATCGCCACCGCTTACCTAAATCAATTATTTGACTTTAAGTGTTTAAGCACGGCATCGGCTGTTAATTATAATTTATTCATAGACCAGTTTGTCAGCGCCGCTCGCGCCCTGGATAATTTAAAGATAGATAATTTAAAAGATATGATTTTGTTACAAATCGCATTGAGAAAACTAGATTCAGAATCTGCCCGCGCTTTTGAGTTGAGTGTAGGTTCTAATATTCCATTTGATGAGCTCGTGCTGTTCATAAAAACACGTTCTAAGGTGTTTGAACGCACACCAATAAATAATTCCGCTCCTACAGGTAATACTAATGTACAGAGTAAGATACCTCGCTATCACTTAAGGGAAAATATAAATAAACCGCCGCCGAAGTATCACGCGTATGTGAGCACGGTCGAAACCGCTAATAAGTGTCTCTGCACAAATATAACGCATCAGCATTTATTTAAATGTCCTGATTTTCATAAAATGATTCCCGAAGAACGTTTCAAATACGTGAAGGACAACAGCGCGTGTGTAAATTGTCTCAGTATAAAACATCGTGTGTCATTATGTAAATCAGATTTCACTTGCCGCGTATGTAAGTCGCGTCACCACAGTATGTTGCACTTCAAGTCGGGAATCGAACCCGCGCTTCCCGCCCCCGCGAGCGGTGAAGATACTAGGCGCTCGCTGTCTCATGCGCCGCCGCCGCCGCCCGTCGCGCCCTTACTTAGCGAACGAACAGATGTTGCATTGTGCGCGACGTCCATCGCCTCAAACCGGTGCGAGCCGGTGCAAGGTAATCAATGCACCGTGTTACTTGCGACCGCTCAAGTCGTTGCGTATGATAGTACGGGGAATAAACATATGTTGCGCGCTCTTTTAGACACCGCGTCTCAAAGCCACTTTATTACAAAGGAGGTTTGTGATTTATTAGGTATTGCACCGCATAACTTTGAACGTACTATGGTTAAGGGGTTCGGAGGCACAGAGAAAATTATTAATTCAAGTTCCGTCAATTTAGAGTTTTATCAACGCTTCGATAATAATATAAAATTTAATATTTCACCGCTAGTAGTCGATCGAATTACCGACCCGCTACCTAGTACCGCAGTAGATAAGTCTGTCTTATCGCACTTGCATAACTTACCTCTCGCTGACGATGATTTTGGTACGCCGAATAAAATAGATGTTTTAATAGGCGCGCCACTTTTTATGCATTTATTATTATCAGACGAACATCGCGTTTCTGAGGCGATCTCGTCACCGCAAGCTCTGCGTACGGTATTAGGATATGTTTTAATGGGTTCTGTACCTACGTTATTTACCCGCCAGCCTTTGACATGCTGCTTAGTGCAGGATCATGGCTTAGAAAATGTTATTAAAGGATTTTGGGCTCTCGAAGAGCTTCCCCGCGCACCGCCCGCTCTGTGTCACGCTGACGTTGAGTGTGAAGAGTTTTATAAACAAACCACAACCCGCGATCCCATTAGTGGTAGGTACGTTGTTGGACTGCCATTTAGTGGTGATTATTATTCATTAGGTAAGTCCTATGAAACCGCCCGACGACGCTTTCTGTGTCTCGAGAAAAAATTAGAAGCTTCGCCTAAATTAAGGGCAGCTTATGATGACGTCATTAGGGAATATCTGGAGAAAAATTATATTTCACCCGCGCCTCCAGATACCATTGATGACGCGTCTCCGCATTATGTAATACCGTACCACGGAGTTATCCGTGAGGATAAGACGTCGACCCGTCTTCGCATCGTTTTAGATGCTAGCTGTAAAACCAGCTCTGGAAACTCGCTAAATGATATCCTGCATCACGGACCAAACCTGCAAGGCGATTTATTTAAAATTATACTGAATTTCCGCCTTTTCGCCGTCGCTATGACCGCGGACTGTCGCCAGCAGTTTTTACAAGTTGCTGTACGTGAGTGTGATCGACGTTTTCAGTGTATACTTTATCGATTTAAACCGCAAGACCCGCTGACGCTGTATGTTTATAATAGAGTTTGTTTTGGTCTAGCTTCATCAGTATTTCATGCGATACGCACAGTCCAACAGCTGATTCAAGATGACGGTTCCAAGTGTCCGCGTGCGAGTGAGATAGCATCTGCATCGTTGTACATGGATGATATCGTCTATTCTGTCAGGTCTGATGAAGAAGGAGCCGTTACAGCAAACCAGCTGATCGAGTTGTTTAGGGGTGCTCAGTGGGATTTAGTCAAGTGGAATAGCAACTCTCCCGCCGCTTTAAATAATGTTCCCGCTTCACATAAGCTTTCCACTGATATTGAATTCGATAAATCAGTACATCACAAAATACTTGGGTTGTATTGGTCAATTGACACTGACTGTTTTTATTTTAAAATAACCGCTCCCGCCGATGAGAATTGCACTAAGCGTTCTATCTTGTCTACTATTGCCCGACTGTGGGATGTTATGGGTTTCGTTGCTCCCACAGTTCTTTACGCCAAGTTGTTAATAAAACAGCTTTGGCAACTCAACTCCGATTGGGATGATTTGCCCCCGCCCCACATTATTAAAGTGTGGAGACAGTTTTGCGCTGAGCTGCCAGCTCTCAATGAGCTGCGCATTCCTCGCCACCTTGGTGTGTCCTCCGAATGCGTTGTCACCCTATTGGGTTTCTCGGACGCATCAGAGCTAGCGTATGGTGGTGTAGTATACATGCATGTCAGCTCCGACAGTGGCAATACCATACGCCTCGTGTGCGCCAAGTCAAAGGTCGCATCGATGAAACCATTCTCGATCGCACGACTGGAACTCTGTGGAGTAGTCTTGCTCTCAAAGCTACTGCGCTCAGTTTTAGATAGTTACGCTAATCGTCTCCCAATCCGGACGTACGCATTCACCGACTCTAAAGTCGCATTATATTGGTACGCTGAAAATAAATTAATACTCGCCCTACAAAGGAAATACTTTGCAGAGGAGTTTGATAATCTTCGTAATGATGTGTCAAACTCTCGCGCCTTCAATAAATTAAGGCCTTTCATAGACAGCAACGGTCTGATCCGCGTTGGCGGTCGCCTTGCTAACTCTACGCTAGAATATGCACAAATGCATCCAGTTATTTTACCCCGCAGTGATCATATTGTTAATTTGCTGATAGATTATTATCACATAAAATATTTACACGCCGGGCCAGAGCTATTAATGTCATTCCTTCGTCAAAGGTTCTGGATCCTGTCCGCACGCCGCATTGTTAGACAAAGAGTCCACATGTGTAATATTTGTCTCCAACTTATCCCGACGCATCTGTACCGAGTAATCGGACAGCAGCTTCTCTCATATGAGGAACTCTGTACTGTCGTCACTCAGATTGAGTGCTTGCTTAATTCGCGTCCGCTCACAGTACTGAGCTCCGATCCCGCAGAGCCTTCTGCTCTTACACCGAGTCATTTTTTACATACCGCGCCGCTATATTCTATACCCGCGCCTGAAGTAGGTACGGATAATATCGGCCTTCTTCAAAGGCACTCGCTACTGGACAAATTAGTTCAGTCATTTTGGCAGCGGTGGAAGACGGAGTATCTTCATGGATTGCAGGCTAGGCAAAAGTGGAACACGAGTTCCGCACCTGTAACTCCGGGATTAGTGGTAGTCGTTATTGAAGATGCGGCGCCGCCTCTTGCCTGGCCATTAGCGATTGTAGAGAAGGTTCACCCCTCCAAGGACGGCGTAGTCCGTACTTGTACCATTAGAACCGCGAGTGGGTCAACTTACCTTCGTCCGACCGTCCGCATATGCCCCCTACCGCGTCAATAGTTTTAAATTTAATTACTCTACCTTTACGTTAGTTTAAGCTTTAGACCATACATTGTAACACCTCATCTTATTTAGCATTAGGTAACCGCACTCATGAGTTCTTATTGCCCTAGTCTCATGAGTTAGATATAATTTGCTCAATTATGAGTTTCTTCTTGAGATATTGGGTCTTATCCTAGTCTCGTCTTAATTTATGTTATGAGATATTAGGTCCCATCCTAGTCTCACCTTATGGTTGTCATTTTTAATGGTGACCCATTAAAGGCGGCCGGAAATGGTAACGCCATCTATTACGACATTAAATTATTATGTTCAAGTTATTGTGGCTTAGGAGTTAACCCTACCATTTCCCAATCCTATGTGCACGCGTTGGAAACACTACCGCAAGATGGAAGCACCAACGTGACATGTCCGGATCCGCCGTCCGCAGTCCGCCATACTAATTTAGTGTGCAAAACCACCCGCCGCACCGATCGCCGTACGCGCATATATATCAATACATTTTGCCTTGACCGCTCCCGCTGAACCGCTGAAATTCGTGTAAATTCTCTATGGTGGCCTTCCGCGGCTCGCGAGTGAACAGTTGTGTTGTGGAGGAGTGTTTATACCCCTGGATTGCCCGCCGCATACGTCGAGTCCAGGTACGCTGCACATTCCTTTTATACATCCCCAACTATCTCCGACGAGCCACAATTAACTCGGCTTTCCCATAGCTATCGAAGGTGTTTAATTTACAAGCGCCACCACAATCCAAAAATATAAGCGCATTTCATTTGCGACCTTGAACCGTCCAATCGCAAGCTTATTACCACGTTCGCCGAACAGCATTTCATTTAGAAATCGCTTTCAGAAAGCTCTCCGTTGTATGAATGATTCGTGGTTCTACTCCCACTAAAGCTACAGTATTCTAAATAAGTGAGTATTTAAAAAATAAACGGAATTTCTGACTTCAATACTTTAATATTTCTCACTCTTAAGGTACAATGGGCGAAGAAAAAAGTCAGGAAAGCAAAATACGCAATTCCGTTCACTTGAATGACATTGTTTATTCCAATTATTTTTTACAAACGAAACTTGAACCAATGTTGATAAAATTTCTATGGGATCTTAAGTAGGTATATTCTTTTAAATAAAAATAATTCGGTCCCAGTTGGATTCAATAAACAAAAAAATCAATTGATGAGTTAATGGCCTTTTAAGTTTGTTGAAAACAACGAAAAAACTTACCTGGTTTAAATTAAAAATTAAAAAAAATACATTTCTTTTTCCAGGTTAAATACTTCGACGGCAAAGGGCGGGGTGTGATCGCGACGCGTTCTTTCGGTCGCGGTCAGTTCGTGGTCGAATACGCGGGCGAACTTGTCGGCACTGCTGAAGCGAGGGAGCGGGAGTACAAATACGCACAAGACCCTGAAGCAGGCTGCTATATGTACTACTTCAGACACGGGGATCAGCAGTATTGGTGAGCTAGCTATTGTCTTTGTATTTCGAGGGTTCCGTACCTCAATAATAAAAACTTTACCCTTATGCGATCACTTCGTTGTCCGTCTATTAGGAAAAAAAGGCCCGCAATCCTTAAGGGCAGTGAAAAAATCAAATTTCTATGTTAACGCAATCATAAGATATGGCTCTTTAAGCTCCTTTTATGTCGCATACCTTGACTCTCGAAAGAATCAAAATCAAGAAGTAATGTCATAGCACGACTAAAGGAATTAAGACGAAAACCGCAAATTTGTAGTGACATCTCAAATAAATGATTAATACATGACAAATCCCATAAGTTACACGTTTACCTACAAGTTCGTGCAGAAGCCTCGGTGCTCGGTGCGCGAGACTCGCACTAGGCCGAACATTTTTATTTTTATTGAGTAAGTGATGGAACGAGCTTAAGACACACCTGGTGGGATGGTTAAGCCGAAAAAAAATCTGTCATCAAATGTAAACTTGTTGCAAAAGCTTATTATAAAATATCAGATTACCTAGATGATAAAAAGGCTTGGGAATGAATTTGCTCCACTCTAGACGCACGATCATATTCCCGAATATGTAATACTGTATCCGAGGGGTTTCTTGTCTGCTTCTTCCCCTCGGGTTGGTCGGTTAGGGTTGGAACAGACGTAAGCTTAATAAAATAAGATTAGCTTAAACATAGAACTGACTGTAATTTGACGTATCTATGTGCATGTAAAGTGCCTAAGGAGCTCCTGTGACACGTTATATGCTCATGAATATGTTTACTTGTGTGTGTAAAATTTGACGAGTCCAAACGATACTTGAGATCTAAAGGAATAAATGAGTTTTGAGTATAACAGACAGGTCAATTAAAAAAAAAAATCTTTTTCTACAGTATCGACGCAACAGCAGAGTCGGGTCGCCTCGGCCGCTTAGTGAACCACTCGCGCAACGGCAACCTCTCAACCAAAGCGGTGTGGGTGGACGGGCCACGGTTGGTGCTCCTGGCCGCCCAAGACATCGCGCCGGGTGAAGAGTTGACTTACGACTATGGCGACCGCTCCAAGGAGTCGTTACAGCACCATCCCTGGTTGGCGCTTTGACCAGGGTAAGAATAAACTGTAGTCTATGGTTTTACTCGGCCTCTGCCTTCTGCGCAGTAGGTCGTGGGTTCGATTTCTACTCAGGACAAGCATTTGTAAATGTTTGTTCTGTCTGGGTGTTAATATGTATTGTATGAATGTATTTACATAAAAAGAACTATTTAAGTTTTGTATCAGTTATCTGGTTCCCATAGTACAAGCTATTATCAGTTTGGGGCTAAATGGCGCTGTGTCAAATGTCCATGAATATTTATTTATTACGCTTTTGATTTCTGTATTTATTAGAGCTTTGATGACTGTTGTGTGTCGCATCGCGTTGGCCCCTCACTTTGAGACGAATGTAACGTCTCACGCATCTATAATTTCACTGGCACCCACACCCTCCCATCGGAACACAGTCGCCTAAGCTCAAAATAAAATTATGTAATCGCAAAATAGATAAACGGTCCGAGGAAGGACATATTATTCGAGTTACCGAGATATTTACCATGATTTGTGAGTTTTGTTGACTCTCGATAAATATCTCTGGAACTCGAATAATAATGTTCATAACCATGATAGTTTTAAAATTTAATTCGTATTATTTTATTTCCAGATTGAGCCACCAATAATCTCAATATTGAATTGGACTCCTAACTATTTATTATTTATAGAATTAATTATCATGAAGTTTGTTTGTTAAAATAGTTTCTGTTTGTGAATTCTGAATCGATTCAGAGAAATATTTTAATGAGTGAGTTAATTGGCCTGACAAGTTTTATTATAATGCAAGTGAAATACTGCCTTAAGCCACTCGTGATACGTCACAAACTGAGAATTTAAAGAACTGACTGCAATCAATATTTTTACTCAAAAATAAGTAACGAGTAGGTGTGACATTTTTTTCAATAGACGAAGACGTCATTTATAGTCACTTGGGATCTTTTCCTTTGAGACACGAGTTGAATGGAAGAAATGAGCTAAGTAAATACATTCTCAAGCGTTGTTAAGGCCTATTTTAGATCTGTAGGGAGAGGGCCGATGCGCGAGGATGAGTTTTGATGCAATTCCAACGCTATCAAAGTCGACATTTTGGCAAACATTTATGCGTTGTGCCCACCGTCAAATCTGAAAAAGGCCTACTGACTATGGTGATTTTATAAAGGTAGCTATATAAAAATACCTGTATATTGTATACGTCAGAAAATCACAAATCTTCCCTGGTTATAGACCTACATTAAAAGTAATAGGAGACAATTCCAATGAACAAGTTCAAATTGGTGATAGAATTATGAGTAGGCATTCGTCATTAAATTAAAAATCAATAAATTGCATTAAAATATATACAAGCGCCCAAAGAACGATTGCGTTGTAAATTAAAAAAAGAGTTGTCCTATGAAGTTGAAGCAAAATTTGTTTCAAGCTAAAATACTGACTAGAAGGACTGAACATCATATTCGTAGTTTAGTTGATAAATATAATCGATAATATGGTATGAAATATGAAAGTAAAATACGCTCGCGCAATACGCTAGGAACCTACGATTAATCGAGTACTCGATTTTATAAAACAGTATAATGGATATCTGGTTTTCCTAGCGCATTGGCCGAACGACTGGGCCAGCGTCACAAGAGGTATTTATATTACCATGTACTAAGTTTCACGAAGCCCATCGAGGTGATTGGTTAATGAAAGCTTATCGCGCGTCAGACATCAATAGCTTCCATTGATTGGACGAGCTTGGCGTCTTGGCGTGTCTACGCTTATTGCATCCCAAGCGGGTTTCAACTTAAAACTATTATAAGAAATGAGATATAATGTATCTTGTGGTATGGTATTTGAAATCTCTATACTTGTAGGTATACCGAGATTATAGCCTTATCAAGTTTTCATTATGGTAGGACATATTACGACACTAACTCGAATAGTTAATGTATTTATAATTTAGCATAATACTTTTTAAATACGATTGTGAATGGTTGGATATATAAAACTTTCCTGAATATTCTTTAGTTCTAAAACTTCTTGATTACTGCCGTATGAATGGAAATTTACAAACCATTTACTTTCCTCAAATCTCCCTTTGTTATGCATAAAAGATTTAGAAATTATTCCTTTTGTTCAATTTTTGAATCATGATTTAATTATTGATCAAAAGTTCAATTATAAATAACAATGGTTCAATTTTATAGACTTCATTACTTATGGAATATCGGCAAATTGACTAGTTTGGTCGATGTCTCATATGAAATTGGTCGAATCTTTTCTAATTACTGTTGTCTATTGGACAACAAAACAATTAAATTAAAAACAAATTATGTTCCTTCCTGTTCTCAATATTTAAAGTCGGCCATTGTGTTCCTATATTTAGTAATTGAAATTAATCTTATTATTGTGAAAATGTTTAAATTTGAGTTGAAAAAAACTAACAATTGAACGTTGACAACAAGTTAACTCGAACATCAAATCTATGTTTCACTGTTAAGGACGAACTTCACTGAAATTAAGTTGCAGATTTGTCACTTAGTAGAAGCTGATTATACGAGTCGCTTTCAGTTTAATTTACATTAACATACAAATAATTCAAAATTGGGATGGTACGTCCATTTATAGTCCACAGTATTTCTTATTGTCCATGATTAGATAAATAGTCGATCTCCAAGCATTTTCCTTTAAAAATAAAAAGTCTATTGACGAGACTATTATTTATAAGCGTACGTGTGATAGAGACTGGATCCTTGAGGGTTTAAATTCTAAACTGCTTGATTAATTTTGTTTGAGAGCTATATGATTTATATTTGAAATTATTATATTAAAAACCAAAGAACTGTCCTAAAATTAATTTATTCTGCTTTACATATATCGACTGAAATAAATTAGACTGGAATAGAGAATAACTTGGGGTTCTTGTGATAACGCAACATTATGACAAAGATAAATCTGATTTGTTCGAAATTCAAAAAAAAGTCAAAACAATTCACTCAGGAAAGACATCGTGTGTTCGCGGTATTTCTCTCGCTCTTTTTTTTGTATAACTGGCCAACTCTACATAACTTAGAGACTTATAACTAGGACTGGCATTTGAACTAGGTTATTTTGGACAAACAATAGCTCTCAACAAAAAAAATAAGCAGATTAATTTATATGATATTAAAAAGTGGGAATGTCCTTGTCGTGTGTTCAAAACATATTGAACATGATGTGAAGCGTTTAAACAATATAAGTACCTCGATAATTCTACGTAGCTCGCTACATTAAATTTTGATACTTGTAGTGCGAAAATTATTTAGTAAGAAAATTTTATATGTGACATTGGGCTGTTTCGTCACTATTTGTTGTGATACCTGATATCTGACAGATGCGATGCAGTTTTCTGTTCGATTAAACAAACGCTATTACAGGTAAGATATCAGGAACTTAACAGACAGTGGTGTAATAAGCCCATATAGTATATAATAAAGCTGGTGGGATAGCCGTGATTACCAAATAAGTAATTATACTAATATCATAATATATTGTTACAGTTTTAAATTATTAAGGTCCGTCAGTCTTATGATTCAAGGTCTTTGCAGACATTTGACGTGGTTAGCATATAATCTGTACCGTCCTTTACAGATTAATAAGCAATATGTAGCTGATACAAAAGCTTAACATACAAGTGACCTTTAGTGTTTTAATAATAGTTTGTATTAATTATAGTCCAATTCCGTTGTCTACTGGCATTGACTGGCAGACCTACGGTTTGACCACGTTGTCTGGTCTGGTGACGCCGTCGGCGGTCGACGCTACGGCGCGGCGTGCCCGATGTCGGCACTGGGCCAGATACCTAAGTCAGACTCGTTTAGCTATAAAATGTTCTAAAACCAATAGTGCACTTGATTATTAAGATTTCTACGTATATTAGAATAATGTTGCTGGATCTGAAATGTCGCAACGTAGCGACCTATTTTCGTAAAGCTCAATTTACATCGTCGCGGAAGTGAAGCGAGTCGAATTCTTTAGGTATAGTGTGAACATTGCATAATGTTGTACTGTATAAGGTCGACTGTGGTCCATTTTGGCAGACGTGACACATTGAAGTAATTTCAACGTATGTTTTAATTCTTTTCTGCTGCCCTGTATACGTGGTGTAGAATTGAAGGACCGTAATATCTTTTCAAACCAGTAGTATCAATTCGATGATGTAAATTGAGCCGAGAACTCGTTTACATCACTGTTATTTTTACTTATTTACATTTTTATGAAAGCTTTGTTATGTATGATAAGATGTATTTAATGAGTCCTTTTATTAAGGGATAATTTTGTTAAGAGTTAAAAATGGCTAATCGTATGTTTTAATAGCATTTCACACACTGCCTTAACCATGATTTTAGTAACTAAGTATTTTATTCTAATAGTTAAATTCAAACACATTATGTAGCTAATTAAAATCTGTTGTATAATTATATTATATATTTGTAAACTTAAATTTAGAAACACGACATAAAAGAAGTTCCAGCAACATTACATGGCTATAAATAAAATTGCTTTATGTAGTTCCTATTCCCTTAACATCAGGTGATAAATAATCACAATAAAATTGGCGCAGCCAGTTCGGATGCGTACTGCGTGAAAATACTATTCATGCAATATCAGACTAAAACTAAATTCGTTCTACGAATTCCCATGAGGTCTAATCCGACGACGGACTTTTTGTCTGCTAAAATGACAACAATCGATACTAACTCCTTATGCTACATGGATTTTGTATGGTCCTTTGGCGGATGAAACGTTCGTCGGCTGCTCAGGCCTCATTGTCAGTTTATTAATAACAAAGGGACCGAAAACCAATAGTTTAACAATAGCTTCACGTGTTACTCGGGGAATAGATTCGGCTTTATGACTAGCCTAGTTAGTGTAATAGATTAATATATTTTGTATGAATGAATTTCATTTTGTTGGTTCTATAATAACGCCCTCGTAAAAATAATTTTATTTACGTGTTCCCTTTTTGTCTGAATTAATTTAGTAAGTTATTATTGAAGAAAATTACTGTTCCATGTTATTTATAACATTATACATCAAATGCCTTCCCTTTTAAATCAATAATGTTATTGTTGGATGAGGCTGAGTTTAACACTGCGTTTATTATGTGTGGATGTATTTTAGCACATAAAGTGCAGTTGTTCTAAGTTTTGATAAATCATTGATATTGCTTATTGTTTAATTAAGTTTTCATCTTCATATTACACAACGAATCTGTTTCTTTGATAAGTTTTCACACAAATACAAAATAATTGGAATAATAGAGAAATATTTAACATAGTATATTTTTGTAAAACACATTCAATAAGATTTTATAGCGAATATTCTTTGTGAAATATGAAGTTTATTGAATTGCAGTGAAACAGTCGAATAATTTTGATGACAGTATTGTTAACGGCTATTTTCCTAAGTAGCAGTGTGTTAAGAGACTTAATAATTTATTTATAAACCGCGGGCCTTGCACTGCCCCGTAAATAAAATATTATAATCAGTAGCGATTTAATATGAGTGAAATAAAAAAAAAGGATTTTGACCAAGTATTTCATTCACAATTAACAAACCGCCAACTAAAATTACTAATTATTTATTGATGAAGGTCATTAGCCAAAAGTATATTTTAGGTTCGTGGCAAATTCTTATGTTGTTTTGGAAAACCATTTTCTTTCAAAGTCAAAGTCAAACTCATTTATTCCTTTAGATTCGTGAGAAGTTGCTTATATCTAAAAGGGAATTTTCTTCGTTTCCTAGTTTTTTTTAAAGGTTGTATATATCATGGACTACGTTTACTGAAGATTAATTATTTATTCATTACATGTAACTAAATTTCTGTAAATCTTTTTTAAAACAATATGTCTATGTTTATATTGCGACTAAAGGATCATGCAGACTTATTACTTAGTTCCTCTTTATACAATACAGTTTCCGGTTTTTTTCGGAAGCAATCAGGTTTTACTACATCAATAGAGGAATCAACTTGGAGGAGCGTAAAATAAAAATGCCATAAGTTTGTTTATCAGTCAGCTTATATTAGCAAAAGTAAAATTATAAATTACTTCACTTGGCCTCCACAGTAATATTGTGATGCATCTTCAGATAGTACAGTTGAGTCTGAGACTCGAGTTCTTGCAAAGACTTCACCACGGGCGCCATCTGTGTCACGTGATCCTGGGAAAAAAAAAAGTTATCATTATAAACTGTTATCAGAAAGCGTTTTCTAAAGCACGCCCTACAATTCAATACGGATCGCTACACACCGTCTGTGACACGGGAACAATCCTTATTAATGTATGCTCAACCATGAATTTGTAGGGCCAGTGACGGAAAAGCTGAGGATACCTTGCTTGGTCCATACCAATGCCCATGCATAGGAATTGAACAGGAGCAAAACTTAGTTTTAAGAACGCATGATCTCCTAGGTATTTTAAAAAAGTGTCGTCTCCAAATAATTTTTGAGTATTTAAATTTGGTACTAAATATTTTTTTCTTTAGACTAATGAGGAGGAAAGAGATAAATCTTTAGGCTAACAATAAGGAAAATAATGATGTATGCTCAACTATGCACCACATTTCAGAAGTTCAATAATTATCGCTATATTTATTGACGTGGAGGATGAAACAACATAAATATGACATCAAGATGCTCAATTTATTTTCTGAGCTATTAAAAATGTTGCTGAAGGACTAAATCTGCTGATGCATCTGTCGACGTGCAGAGGAGGCTTTCGATATGGTCCTATAGAACTTTCATAGACAAATTTTACCCCCAAGTGCGAAAATAAGAGATAAAAGTATTGAAGCCATTTATTGATTTTTTAAATACTTGTTATTTAGTAAGCCGACGCGACGGCCCACCTGATGTTACTGATTAATCCCTCCCTCAAAAGCAATTCGATTTATTTCCCCCGCTACCGAAGATCCATACCTCACATTTACAATCACAGAGAGTCACTTACCTGGTACCCAGTTCCAATTTGCTTCCTCTTCTCTCCGTATGTGACTTTCCCGTCAAACTCGTTGCAAGGCACCTTCAGATCCTTCTCAATTTGCTGGATTGTCACGTTCAAATGGTCTTCTATATCTGCCAAGTACTATGGAGAGGGAATTGGATAAATATACACAGCGCCATCTGTGCCCTAAAGGACCCTTTGATGCACAAAGAACGTGTTAATATTACATTTTAGAACCAAGTGAGCATACCTTATTGTAATTAACGTTAGATTAGATTATATTACACCGACTGTCGTTTCATGAATAAAATAGTGTCATTCATTTCATAAGTCCTAAATCAGCAATATTACTGATGGAAATGGAGTATTGAACAAATTTGTTTTCATGTCTAGGGTGTTAGGTGGAAGTGCGCTAACATTCCTGGGCACACAAAATCCTAGTTATAATAAACAGAAAGGCATCACCAGCATGGGTTTGATACCAGAAAGTTATCACACAGTGGTAAAATACTCGTAGATCACAATTGAATTAGAAATAGCAGGAGTATATAGCGGGGCCTTACTTTGAACGCGCAAATATTACAGATGGTACTGCAAATGTCCATAAGCTACTGTAAGCGTTTGACAGTAACCAACTGTAACAAGTTCATGTTACGGAAGTATAAAAACCTCCGACTTGAGGTAATGGTAATACTGATAAACATCAAACACCTGAATAGATTTTCATAAAATATACCTAAGAACCATCTCGACCACGTAAGCTTTTAAACGCCAAAAATCGGCCCATTCATTTGGAAGCTACGATGCCACAAACAGACTACAAACTTATAACACGAGAGGTGTTAAAAGTTTGTAGTCTGTGTTTTTTGTCAGGGGTTAAAAATGTATGCTCTATTATCTATGCTAAAATGTCAAAAAGCTAGTGACGCTACAGATTAGCGAGATCACGTCAAGGATTTACCTGAGGCTCATTATACCACATGCAGCATCCTTTCGGCCTGTCAGTGATGAGGCTGGTGTTCCAACAGTTCCGACCGCGGGATGAACACCATTCCCCGTGGAACCACACCTGAAACAAATTATTTTGGTTATATCAACAATTTTGGGGGTCCATGATGCTCGCGTCCGTAGGTGGTGCGAAAGGAGCAACCCAAAGTAGTAGTTCGGTGCTAAGCTCGTCCAGAGTAGTACTGCCACCCAGGGGGTACGTAACTACTCCTTATAACCGACGCCAAGCGGTGGAACACTGGTGCAGCTGTATATGCGCATGAAACGTAAACGAGTTTGTCAAGGACTTACCTTCTCGGGCACAGTCGATACAAGACTGATGGCAAGACCCATTCTCTCCGCGCGACCGACGCGACCAATTCTGTGCACGTAGTTGGACTTTTCATCGGGAAGGGTGATATTTATCACTGCGAAAAGGAAATTTAGTCATTTAACACGTCAATGAAACATACAATGATCAAAATAATAGTATTAATATATTGGGATCAATTGAGCCATCTACAGACCGGAAGTCATTGGAATAATAACAAAATTATTATAGTTATGGTTAATAGCAATTCCTTACACAATCTATCCATCTTTTATTTGGTTTCACTTTTCCCTTCCATCGAACAACAATTACAATAAAAACAAAGTTTTCCAATAAAAGTATAACCAAAATAAATTAACATTATTATAATGTAACTAAGCTAAATTTTAAGAACACTGAAATGTACAGTGGAGTTAAGACCCGTATAATTTTTAGAAGTCTGTTAAAAACTTACTGAAAGGCAGTCCAGATATATCAATGCCCCTGGCGGCTACGTCGGTACAGATCAGGAACTTGACTTTCCCCTGTTTAAATGTTTCGAGATTCGCTTTGCGTTCCTGAGGCTTGCGGTCGCCATGTAAGCAGACGCAAGTGAACTCATTGCCGTATGATTTCAGATAGCGTTCCATATTATCACAGTCTAGTTTTGTGCGGCAGAAGATAAGAGCTCTGTCGATAAAGGAATTTAATTCAATTCTTTATTTCAATGTTTACGATAGATACTGCTTTGTGGGGAAATTGCTCGTAGGTATATCTTCAGAGTCCACGTACCCCCTGGGTGGTGCAAAAGGACCAACAAAAAGTAGCAGTAGAACTTGTGCAAAGTTCGCCCGGAGAAGTACTACGTGCACACCTGGTAATCTCCGCCAAGCAATGGTCGCATTGCTTCCCACACCCTTCTACCAGAAACATTCCGGTGGAAGAGTGTGGGTGTAGGTGAAATCACATGCGCATGGGACGTAACATCTCCGTCTCAGGTCGTCTGACCACTTTCGTTACATAAAAATAAAAATATTTTTGTCGCGATTATCATACTTCAAGAGCGTAACAAAATCAGGAAATAAACGAGTTATATTCAAAATTGTATAAATTGAAAGAAATTGATATATTGGTTATGATGCTATACCACAAGGTAGCTTACTATTTATTTTACATTTCGTTTCTTGTTTAATATTACCTATCCATTTTATGTTCTCTGATGGCACGAATACAGTACTCTCCTTTGAGTATCTTGACAGCTTCAGAGAGGGTCTCAGGGGTCGTGTTACCACTTCTAATATTATCCTTTGCATGGACACCATCTGTTGTTACGTGCCTGGAAAACAAAAAGACATATTGCTCCGTGTCTTAGTTGGTAGTAGCCCTAGCTTGGGAGCAAGGGTTCGATATGCTCAGACATTGGCAGATTTTTTGTGGGTAGACACAAAAAAGCAGGCCAAGTGCGTATCGGACCCGCGCACGAAGGATTCCGTACCATAATACGAGAAAAATTAACAAAAAATAAAAATCACTTTTTATGAGAGCCCCTTTAAATATTCATTATATTCTGTTATTTGTTGTTATAGCGGCATAAATACATTATCTGTGAAAATTTCAACTCTCTAACTATCACGGTTCCTGAGATACAGCCTGGTGACAGACGGACATATATACAGACTGAGAGACAGACAGACGGACAGCGGAGTCTTGGTAATAGGGTCCCTTTGGGTACGGAACCCTAAAAAGAACCGAACAGACATTGTCTGTCAGTAAGACATTGCCTTGGTCTGGAAACTATTGAGAATGGCTCACTTTCGCAGGGTTTCCCAGGAGCGGTCTTGCTGAGGGTTTACATTCACCACGCAGTGGTGAACCGTTTCCGGTACCGCGTCTTCGCCTTTCAGGTCGACCCATGTTGGGAAGTGCATCAGTTTCTCCTACGAACAAACAATTTAAGACACCGGATAATCATAACATATCAGGTCAAAGGCAAATATGCTATATTATTTATTGTGTGGTTAAGATGCGGTTGCAATGCAAATCGCATAGTGTTTGTGGTAAAACGACATCTTCATCTATCTAAGCAATATTTTATTTTGACACGCGTTGCTGCTGTTTATTACTACATACATAAAAACACGTCTTTTTCCGCGACAGTTAAGGGCAGAGCCTTATTAGGCTTTTTAGTACGGGTTTCACGAATAACTATGCCAACGCTTTCCTTTTACTACCATCCTGACAAACCTCATTAACTCTCTGCATGTTCGTCAGTTTATGATACTATAGACCTGGCGCTTTCTCAAAATGTTACAGATTTAGTCCAAAAACGTACTCCTTCCAATAGTGCCAATTACGCTCGTCTTTTGCCTAGATTTATTCATTTGAAATCCACCTTACCGCCATTTTCTTAACTTCAAACGCGTGGAGGGTAGCGGAACAGACGACCATCTGCAGTCGTCGTCCATCAGACGTGATCTTCGGTATCTGCCTGTGGAGGCGTTCGATCAGCTCGGTGTATCCCGCCTTCAGGAGACCGTCGGCCTCGTCGAGCACGAAGAAGCGGCAATGCGTTAGAGCGAGATAGCCTACAAGACATCATACCTATTCAAAATATTTTTAAAATCCATGCAGTCCTCCGACAAAGTAAGTCGAGAACGCAGAACGCCCCCATAAAGGATGCCATACCTATCTCTGCCTTATGCCCTTTTGCGCTCTGGGTCATTGCAGCTCTCACAAACTCATTCAACGCAATCCTTAAATATAAAAATAAATATTCATGGACAGTTTTGACACGGCGCCATCTAGCCCAATACTAAACATAGCTTCTAAAGGCGTTGCTTAGCTTGGGGCTAGATAGAACTGATACAATACTTATAGAGTACTTTTATTTTTGCTTATATTAATATTTGCAAACATGTATCGCCACTTAAATGTTTTTCCTGGGTCAAGATCAAATCCAACAAAGTCATCCACGACCTACAGCGGCAGAAGGCAGAGCTGTGAGGTCTTCGCCGCGGTTTCTACGACATGGAGACCTGGTCTGATCCCAAAACAATGCAAGAATGTCCTCCGCCCCAAGCTATCAACCAATCATGCTTCTCTCTTGTGTCTAAGATCCTAATCAAAGTACTTCTGCAGACCGACTTTGCAGAAGTTCTACTGCTACTTAACGAAGGATGTATAAGGATTTTGAAGGGTACTCGCTTACATGTAACTAGTAACTGGACCAAAACATTAGTGTACCTATAACATTACGAGTCTAGTACGGTATTATGTCACATAACAGCTTTATAGCTTAAAATTTTTATATTATATTCGTTATAATTTAATGTATGACAAGGAAGAGGCTAGCAGCCCACAACACAGGGAATCCTAGTGTGGGGGCTAGCAATCACCCATGACCACTTAAATTATATTATTTTAATTACTACCATTATTCCACATACCATAGTTACATAAAAAATTTAAGTGTGTTAATGTTAATATGTATGTTTTTGTGTCAATAAAATGATTATTATTACATACCTCCAGAAATAAGATCTTCGAGTCTACCGGGCGTGCCGACGACGATATCTACTCCGGCGTTCAGCGAGCTGATCTGATCCTTAACGTTGATGCCTCCAACCACCAGCAACTCGCGGACCTTAGGGTTGTCTAAGTACTTCTTGAACTTGGTTATTTGAGAACAGGTCTGTTCCGCCAACTCGCGAGACGGCTAAAAGAAATCGTCGATTATTTTACCTTTGAACTAAAATATTGATATTTGCGATTATCAATTGCATATCGCCTTCATTACAGATTAACCTTATGTAACCGCATAGTATCAGATTCTTAGAGATTTCAAACTATCCCGTTCTTCTGTCAGAAGTATAATAAGTCTCCATATAATAATACTTCCCCTTTATTACTCGCGGAGTTAAGAAGTGTATAGTACCTATTATTATATCTGTGGTAAGGGTAACTTACGCTTAGCTAAGAGTACTTTATATAAAGTGTTTTCAACGCGCGAGATATGTATGAAGCCTTCGGAATACATTTTCTGTGAAAATTATACCTTAGAATACCATAAGGTTAAAAATTTATATCAGCCTTTAAAGATAAACTAAACGACATACCCTTACACTTTGGGTGCGGAACTCTAAAAAGGAGTTGTTAACAAGTGACTGATTAATAAAAAAATGTGACAAAAATAAAATCGTTCTTAATCTGTTTAATGTCCTTATTGGGTGTTGTAATTTTTTTTCTGATTACAACACCCAATAATGATGAAAATATCGCGTAACAAAGGTATAAGAAAAAATTACAAAACTAAAAGGTTCTCTTTTTAGAAGAAAGTAAAAAATACTGACCTCAATGATAATAGCTTGTGGGGCATTGTTGACGGGCGCCGCGTCAGTCACAGAGGCAGCAGTAACCACATTCACCTTCGTGTGTTCTTTTGGTGCTTGACAGATCGCAACATAGTCTGATGGTGGTTGGTGCTGGAACAAATAATCAGGTCAAATGCAAGGCCACACCTAGTGAAGGAATGAATGCAATGATCAAAAGAAGCATGGTCAAGGGCCTATGGTTATCAGCTCTGAATAGTTTTAATGGAGGGATTTCTTTATTGTTTCTGAATTTTCGTAAAAATATTTTGATTCCCTGATCCATTTATTTCTCATTGGTAATTTAATAACTAATTTAATAATTAATTTATAACAAATATTCATGGACATTGCAGACAGCGCCATCTGGCCCCAAACTAAGCATAATATGCTTAAAGCATATTAAAATAAATATATATTAGATTCTTCCACCATAATCAACAAATTTGAAAAATTCTTTATTTATTTGAAAGAATATGGTTTCAGATTCCTCCCATAGAATTTTAAAATCATAATAAGGGGATAATATATTTCATCCAAGTAAACAAAATTGCCTATTTTGCTTCTTTAAAAGTATTGAAGTTGGGACAAGTGGCTCTTAATTGCAGCCAATAAAATGAATATTTTCTTACTTTGAAAGGTAATTTCCCAAAGTTGAAACTCATCTCTGCATTCTTCAGCACAACTGCTGGGAAGTAGCAGTCTGATTTCCTTGACTGGTCTAGCTTGAATGCCACGCCCAGATCCTCACCATTTTTTGTGTAACGAATTTCTCCTGTGTTAAGATTCAGGAGGCAACCTGAAAAGTTAAGTTACGTTTTGGATAAATTAATATGAATTTTATATTGGACTACACAATATTTTAATTTAATTTTGTCGCAATTTATGCTTCAAGGGTTTTATTTATGCTTCAAGTCCATTAATAGTATTGCGATAGAAAATAGATTAATTGTAGCTGATATATCAGCAATAATTATCTATTTTCTATCGCAATATCTATACATAAAACACTTACCTATCACATCATTCATGCCATAGGCAGTTCCATAATCATCAAACTGCTTTGCATTAGACTTCTTTCCTGTTCCTCCAAACCCATAGCCCAGTCTGTCAGTACCAAGGTCTAGTCTTGCCTAAAAATAATACAATTCTATGGTAAAATATGTTTTGAAGAAATTTTACCAAAAGCTGAAGATCTACTAATTAGTAGCTTATACTGATTCTATTTGTCCATTCTGACATGATTAACTAGTAAGATATCTTTTTGTGATAGGCATGCATTGGAAAAAATTATGATATTGGTTTTGATGTTGCAATTAGATTTTGGTTTGAGTGCAAATCAATTTTGACAGCTCACAAATTACTGCTGTCTCTTTGTTATAACAGAATGAGATGTAAGTTTAGATTAATTTTAGTTTGTTTCAATATCAATATAAACTGAACAATTATCTGAGAGAAATACACAAATTGCCATTTGAATCGGTGTAAAAATAAAAAAAACTTTATTAATTATATTTCATCAATATCAAGAACACTAATAGAAAACAAATGGATTTTGATTGATGAGCTAGTTATACTCACAGCTTGTGTGGACCATCCAACACGACACAGACCTTCATCTGTCACTATAGCTTCATAGTAATAAGCTCCCTTTGTGTGCACACCCTTAGTGGCCCTGCAACCATGCCATGCCTTCTGATCTCTGGACTGGCATCGCAACCCGTCTGGTGTCACGGCCAAAGCGTCCGTACGATCGAAGAATGACATCGTCACATCTGATGAGACTTGGGGTATAACTTTACTAGTCTTCCCTTCCTGTAAGTCCTTCAGCGTTTCCCAAACAATCTGTAAAATAGGCAAGCAGAATGCGCCCGTCTTTCCGCTCCCAGTCTCAGCAGCCATGAGAACGTCTCCGCCACCCAGGATCAGCGGAATAGCCTCAGCTTGTACATCTGTCGGTAGTGTCCAGTCCATTTCATCGATTGCCTTCCCCAATTCGGGGAGGACGCCAAACTCCTCGAATGCAGTCATTTTAGCTAGAAATCTATTGATTCAAAGAATTAGAGTATGGAAAACCACACTTTACGGTTATTTGTAATGAAAAATAAGCAGAGATGCAGAGCAGACTGCAGACACCGGATGAAAAATCTATCGAGAATGTAGGGATGTCAATTATGATAACATCGAAGCCAAATTATCGATTTAATCAATTATTTATCGTATCGCTCGATTCAAGAGCATTACAATAACAAAAATAAACATGCTTACTTTAGGAAAGTAGTTAAGATTGTATAATCTGTATTATATACATTTCAAACCAAATTAAGCAAAGAGATAAAAAGATGATTCCATGCCATTTCCAACCAAACTGGTTGCGGAAGAAAACCTCAAGGACTATTTCAGCGACTAACAAGACAAGTGGGCTCTTTATATGCATTGTCCATAAACTGGATGGAAATTAATTTCAACTTCAACAATGAGCAAGTGGGAAACTCGTTAAGTCACTTTTATTTAAATTGACATAGGATAAAAAATTTATTACTTTCTAACAAGATGACTAAATCAATTCTGTAAGAACCTACACGTGAAAAAAAAAGTACGCCGGTATTATCAGTATCGATAAACTAATATTATCGTATGGTAATAACTAGGATGCATCCTTACTAATGCCAAACTAGACTGTCTTGTATATATGCCGTTGATGTTTAATTTGACATTGACATATTCAGTTTGAACGCCCGAAGAAGATAGCTGTTTAGTACCAAGCCTCAGAAGCCAAAAATTAAAACGAAGAAGAAGAAGCTGTTCAGAAACAAGTTAACAACACACAGAGCTCGATTGATTTTCACATTGGTATCATATTAGTCAAATTGTGAAACCTGTGATTAAAAATTACATCGTTTGACCGCTGTCTTTTTCGTAAGAAAAGCAGTACGATTTGCAAATAAACAATCAGACGTTCAGTAAAATAAAGCGACAGCTGGATGTCCCCCTAGTTTGATACGACTGAACGTGTGTTGTTTTATACTTCAATTTGGCAGTCAGCTGTTTTGTCAATAAATTACCTAACCTCTCTAAGATCGCGCAAATGTTTGAAAATTACAATATTGAAAATGGAACTTGATCTGCTACAAAATCCCGGAACTAAACAAGTTTCAAAGTTGTCGTCTGTAGGAAAAGTTTTTTTATACACTACAGGTGGATTAGCATTCGGTGTTAGTATAGTTTGCATACCATTTGTAACACCAGCGCTGAGGAAGGTCTGCCTTCCTTACGTGCCTGCGACTACTGATCAGCTTGCTGGAGTCACTAAAGCCCTAGCAGGTCGAAGTGGCAAGTTATTGGATGTTGGGTCAGGCGATGGAAGAATAGTGTTTACAGCAGCAAAATTAGGATTTAAAGCTGAAGGAGTTGAACTAAACCCATGGCTAGTCTACTATTCAAGACTGACTGCATTATTAAGGCCAGAATATCGAATATCGAAATTTCACCGCCGAAATCTTTGGACATTTGACTTGAAGCCTTACAACAACATAGTGATATTTGGAGTTGGGCAAATGATGGAACAGTTTGAGAACAAATTACTGACTGAAGCCTGTGATGATACTGTTATAGTAACTTGTCGCTTCCCCTTGCCAAACATGGTGCCCATTGAAACAATTGGACAAGGTGTAGATACAGTATGGAAATATGTAGTAGTCAAAACATAATTCTTAGTAAATAATTTATGTACAGAAATTGTTATTATTCTATCAAAACTTTCCACTTCGTTTTCTGCCTGTATATTTGGTGTCTGGCTTGGTGTCTTTCCCTTGCTTTCTTCTCCTTTCCTTCTTTTCCAAGATCCAAGCTCTCGAGTTTTTTAGTGGTTTCCCTCTAGCATTTCTGGAAGCTTCTCTTTTTGCATATTTTATTTGGAGGTTGTTGTCAGCTTCATCAGTTCCTAATAAATGAAAAATTTTTATTTGATGAGGACATTGTTAATATCTTTTACCCTTTCCGGGCATAAAATACTAATACTTTATTAATTAATTACCTTACAATGATCACATAGTCAAGTAAAAATTATTAATGAGAATCCTGCTACAGATATTTACCTAAAGCTTGTGGCAATGGTGCTGCACCACCAGTCATGAGAACCAGAAAGAATTTCTTTGCTTTTGCTGAGTTGGGGAAGTCTACAACTACACCACCAAAGAAACCAGCCTTCATTGCTTGACCTGTCAATAGTTCCATTTGGGTCTCATTTTCAGGGTAAAATTGGAATACTGCTCTTGCTGATCTTGACTGAAAAAAAGCTTTTATTTAATACTAAATTATTGTATTATATTTTTAATTTTGCCTTTGTACTGATGAAAAAAAATAATTAAAGAAGCAATAACACCATTTGTCCATATATATCCCTACTGTACATATATGGACAATAGGTGATTTTCTACAAAAGTATGTATATAGTGACAAGTAGTAACAAAGGGTGAGAAGGCCCAAAAAGTCCAAAATATGAATTCTGGAAAAGAGAGAAGAAAGGCCTGTACCTTGGATGTGGGATTCAGGGATATGATAATAAATAATGCTAACCAAAGAAGCATACAGTGTGCTGAAGAATGTGTACAACCTCTTAACAGGTTTATGTGATTTCTTATCTGCATTGAATAGCCACTGAAGAGCAGACACTGAGACTGCTCCATCAAATGCCCCAGCCCTGAATGGTACACCTTCGCCCATATCTGATAGGACTAGGTCGCCTTCTGTCTCTCGCTCAATTGCTACATCTGTAATATAAATTACAAAACCTCATAAGATAAATTTATATTTGTCATATAAATATTGAAATCCTAGTTTTTATTTTTTTTGGACCACTTATAATTTTATTATTCTGACCTAGTTGTCAAATTATTAAGAATTGTTAATATTACTGAAATAAAGTGTTAGCCAAGTTATTCCTGTAAAACAATGATGCCAATGAGCCCACCACAATAATATAACTGGCATGGTGACAATTAGCCCAAAGCAGATTTGTCTATTATCGAAATATATGTTACCAAGCATAGAAGGAGAAATATCCATGCCAATCCACATATGTCCATTCTCCTCCAGCACTGCTCCAGATAGACCTGAGCCACATCCAATATCTAGTAACAAGCAAGACGTGTCTTCAGGGAGAAGCAGCAATTCTAAGCATCTCTCGGTCATCTGTGCCTGGATATCCATAATACGAGAGCTGGAAACAAATTATTATTTTGTGGATTTTATAAATTAAAAAGCTACAGTACAATGTGAATAATTATTATAGATTTACATACTTTTGTGTGTATTTCCTAGCTTCGTCTTCATTATAAAACTGTAAGAAATATAAATTTTAGTTCAGGATGTAAAATATATAAATTCTCTAGTTATGCTTTTTAAACCTACCACTTCAGGCGGGGCCTGATGTTCTGGTCTTCTTGACATTATTATTTTATATTATTGAGAAGTTCTTCAGTAACTTCTATTAGATAAATTATTTATTTTTACTTTTATTAGAACGAGATATTAGACGAAAACGTAAACAAACCACACTTGAATAACCTCAAAACAAAATATATTAAATGTCATTTTATTATGTCAAAGTAACTGGTTCTTGAAACTTTCGGTAATGTCATCGTTTTGTGACAATGACAATGCTATGCAGTCAATGTTACCTTCAATTTGACGGTGACATAGTAAAAGAAATTGACTTTTGACGGCGTCAAAGTTCAAAACAAAAAACAGTCCAAACAAATCGCGCGCGCTGCGTAAAATTGTAAGGATCCTAGAACTCATGGCTATTATAATTCGTAGCATATTCTATTAGCACGGAAAACGTGCTGTATTCCAACAAGATGCCGAAAGCCCTGAGCCTCAAAAAGGTATGTTTAACATACTGTGTTACTTGATAAAGAAATAGCATCAAAAAAACCGCGACTTTACAAATTTTTTATATTCCAGGCACAGTCTAAGGTTCCGGGAAAGAACCAGAAAGCAATAACTCAGTTCTTCAAAAACACTACCTGTTCCGGCCCCTTCAAGCCCGAGCATTCAGCGGATAAATGTATCCCAGATAAACATGAAAAAGTATCATCGAAACGTAAAGCCTCCTCACCAATTTTGGCTGATGACATAGCTGCGATCACTGAATCAGTGATAGCAGGTAAAAAAGAACTGAATTCCCCTAAAAAATTAAAAACTGGAACCTCTACTGGTACTACATCTGTCCATAAAGAGTCTCATCTCATGAGTAAAACACCATCAAGAGAAAATGTATTTAGTATTCTAATGTCTCCTAAGAAAGAAATTAAAGGGTTAAATAACTCTTCTCCTAGGAAGAATCCACCCAAACAAGATTATTCAGAATCTTTAAAGAAAAACCCATTTCAATCAAAAAGTGGAGGAGTAGAGTGTAAATCTCCAAACAAAGAAAATGGATTAAGTTTGAGATCTTCACCCAAAAAAGGTATAAAGGGATTGCATTCAAAGTCCCCAAATAATAGTGTGGCAATGAAAAATACTGACCCACTGAAGAAAAATGAACAAGAATTAATTGAAAATGAAGAGGATATTTCCAGATCACCCCTCACTCCTGTTTCTATTGATAATAATAATGAAAATGTAAAGTATAACCAAGAAAAATCATGTAGTAAAATCCTATTATTTGATGGAGAACCACACAAAAGTTCTGCAAAGATATCTCCTATTAAGGATCTATTCAAAACTGAAGTACACAATCATGCAATCAGGAAGACCCCAAAGAAAAGTCCTTTAAAAAGTAAGATATGATTATATCATGTTTTTCACATTTACACATGCATTTACGCATACATTTGACTATAGTTGATGACTGATGTTGATGCATGAACAGAATATAAGAAACTTTAGTCTACTAAAATAACAAAATCCAATCACCATCATCAATCATGGTTTTTGGCATGTTAGTAGTCCTAAAGTTAATTTAATTTAATGTGAAATCTTGACTGCCTTCCAAAACTATAAGTTACAAATTCTAGGTATATGACCTAGAATTTGTAACTTATAGTTACAAATAGTTACAAATGCTGTTGGTATGGACTGAGAATTAAGGTTAATATTTTGGTCATCTTCATCACTTTACTTGAATGAAAAAGTCTTGTATTTTAACTCACAGTAAAATAAATAAATATCATCACAAACTAATACAAAATTAATGGTATAAATAATTCTGAGTATTACATATACTTATATGTATTATATGTAATATGTATATGTCATGGAGTCATGAAATCAATATTCATATAAATAGTAACTTGCAAACTTTTTTGAAGTTTGTAAAAAATCATGTTATTATTTGTATGATTTGTTTTTTAAACAAATTTTAAAATTGAAACCATATGTCAATTGTAAATGAAAAAAAAAAACAACAAAAAAAATCAGTGTTGTTTAACTTTAAGCACAGCTTAGAAAATCCAATTATACAAATTACTTATTTCATTCTTTTTAAAAAAATGTGATGTTGACAAAAATATTTATATGCTTTAACAGAGTTCCACTGTTCTCCAACATCAAAACTTTTGACACCAGAAAAGAGCCTGCAAGCCCTGCTATCACCATCCAAGAGTGGATACACATCCGCCATAAAAGCATTGGACTTTGACCAGGAGGTTGATGATGCATTTGGTGATGATGAGTGGGATATCAAGGAATTTGAAGTGGTAAGGACTTCTAAAAAGGAGAAGGAGGATTCTTAATAAGATGGTTTTTTTTGTAATATTGTTAAATATATCTTCAGTTATTGTGAACTGATGTGGAACTTCTATTGATAGGAAGTCTATGTATTGGTCCATAGAAATATTGTACTTCATGTATCCATTGAATGCACACATTTCCAATATTCACCATAAGGAGTGGTTTTTGAAATTTCATTTGAAATAAATATTAATAATATTATATATTACTACAAATCAATGTCAATAATATATAAATTTTCATTCAGGATGAAACTGAGGACCTAGATCTAAGAATAATACAGCCCTGTGAAATTCTTTCTGTGAAGACCACTGACTGCCGAATTGAGCTCAAACTGCAAAATTCGTCTGGTCATAAAGGAACTTGCTTTGTGGAGGGAGTTTGGTAAGTAATTAGGTTTGGTTACCTGTTCAATTATTTATATAATGTCAAACAAATCCTTGTAATCATGAAAAGCATATATAAATTCTTTAGGATAAATCCTATCTCTTCTCTATGACTCCAGTGTATGCGGCACATAATCTGTATGTGTCTATGTCATACTTTATTTTTTTAACTTGAGCTTCAAATGGAAAATACTGACATGACAATATTAGTAGTCTCAATATGAAGCTTCCGCAAGTCGCTTCTGCTGTACGCTTAGATTTTTTAAACTATGCAACATCTTTAAATGCAGATTTCAGAAATAGATAGAGTGACTCAACAGGAAGGACTATATGTATACATTCATATTATGGTAGAGAAAAGCAGAGTGATATATCAATAAATAAAAACTGTTGAATAGAAAACTTACCCTTATATCTAAGGTCCCAAAACATGTCTTACCTTGCAGGTTAGATACGCCACTCTCACCAGGCGACAGAGTCAGCGTCATAGCCACTAGGGATTCCGCGGGACGGTACTCCGTCGGCAACACGTCAGGGCTGCTGGTTCTGAGACCGGACCATCTTTTGTCCAGCACTAGTGTGGTGGCTGGAGTGTTTTGCAAGAGGAAGGCTGTTCTGCAGGAGAGGTGGAGGGGCATTGATAGTGCAAATACTGCTGTGAGTTTCATATTGACTACAGAGGTTCACTTTTGATAGACAGATTTTTTTACTTTTACCATGTTCCTGACACTCCATCGAGTGAGACAAGGACAACATAACTTTAGGTCTTGGGTCTTAACCTATGAAGAAGCTGATTTGTTGTACTGGCCACTTACACTGTCAGTCTTAGTTGGTGAGTAAAACTTGCATAGCGGTGTGTTGCAAATCTAGGGATTCTATATGTTGCTACAGATGAAGTAACCATAAGTATTGAATCAGTAATCCCATAGTACAAGCTATTTATTCTTAGTTTGAGGGTAGATGGCGTTGCGTGAATTGTCCAAGAGCATTTTTTTATCTTCCTGGTAACATATTAGCAATGGCAGTATCAAACAATACTATTTTTTTTTTTCAGATGACAATCGGCATACTCATCCACGAATTAGTGCAAAAGGCTCTTACACAAAATATTAGCTCCCTAGCTCGCTTACGTCTCGAAACCGACGTAATTATCAAGCAGTCCATACAAATGTTGTATGACGCTGGATTGAGCGAGGACGAAACGCGGGCTAATATGCAGAACTATGTGAACCCACTGGCTGAGTTTATGCAGAGATATGTGGCTAGTGGGTGTAGCAAACAGGTGATATTTTAGTAATATTTTCCTCAAGCTAGTGTTAATTACTAAAAAAATAGATAAATATATCCACGCTTTAGTGATAATTGTGTCACGCTTTTACTACACCAATGAATAGACTTAAAAAATTACAAAATATTTTATTAGAATAAAAAATAAATCGCGAAAATATAAACGAAAAAATAAATCCGGCCAAGTCAGTTTCCAATGTCAGTTTGCCACGGCTTATGGTTCAAAACATCCGTTTGAAAGTAGGACAAGCGGGTAGGCTTAGTCATTTATAATACAGACCATATAACTTTTAGGCTAATAACTAATAATAGGGTTTCCCTTACGGGACGGGAACCTAAAAAAGTTTGAATTGCTAAAACAACTGCATTGATTGTCCAAACCAAAAATTGATTCCCAGAAAATAAGGTGTAAGTAATTTGAAAATTTTTCAGCAGACGCCAAAAGACAAGAATAACTGGAGTGGACATGTTGATAAAGTCTTGGACATAGAGGAAAATATTTGCTGCCCTCAGTTGGGGTTGAAGGGGAAAATCGACGCCACTTTACAAGTAACCGTTCACGACAGAAAAGGTAAGGTACCGTTTTTTGGGCATACTGTTATTGTGTTTTCTAGATCATTTATGCCACTATGTGCGCAAATGGCCTAGAACATTGTTCTGTTTGAAATTAGACCTAATTAAACTAACGATGACGCAAGATTGTCAGCATCCTACCTTAATCCTACTTGAACATTTATTCTATGATAAAGGTGACCAGAAAGCTGTTGTACCACTCGAATTAAAAAGCGGTAAAGCGTCCGTATCCGCCGAACATCGAGGTCAACTCGTTCTTTACGGTATGATGTTGAGTCTACAGAGGAATGAGGATCCAACAGTTACTGTACAGAGAGGATTACTTCTTTACCTAAAGTAAGAATACTGATCCCAATTATATAAAAAAACAATTTCATTTGTGACATATATTTAAAGTTGGCGCAGGCGTTAGGATTTCCTAATTTATTTGTTGTTTGTAGAGAACGCATCGATTTGAGAGAAGTCAGCTGTGGATACCCAGAGCGCCGCGACTTGATAATGTTGCGCAATCAATTGGTTCAATATTTGGCTCACGGGCCGGAAGAAGTAGACCCTGGTACGAGCTTTAATTATTGTGAACACTTAAGTTACGTAACACTTAACACGTAGTTCAGATTTAACTAGGGTATATATTTACAGAAAAACTTGTTGATATAGAAGATGTGTCGATATTGTTACAACAGAGATTGCCAGAGCCAGTGCATCACCACAATGCATGCACGAAATGTCCTTACCTCACCGTGTGTTCATTACACTTATGGTAAGATTTTCTTCTGACACAAACAAAACATTCGCGTGTCACGAACCTTGTTGAACTCAGTCTTCGATAGTCTTTGCACTATTAATTTGCTGAGGTATTTCTTTAAATAATTATATATAAGTATATTTTTATTTTTCTATAGATTAAACGTAAAATTAATTTTGGGAATTTTGGTTTACGAATATTCTGTAACTAATTATAACTTCTGGAATTGCTTTTCACTCAGGTTCTAATTAATAATTTTGGTTTTGCAATTTTTGTAGGCATACTGATGGACCCAGTGTTTCTGAAACACATCCACTGGCCAAGCTCCGAGATGATGCAATGGGTCATCTAACGGCTAAGCATATAAAATATTTTCTGCACTGGACTGCATTGCTAAAGATGGAGGAGAGAGGGCAGTTGATGACGTCACCTCTGCATGCTTTATGGACGGAAAGCGTTGAGAAAAGGTAGTTAACGATATATTTCTTTTTAGTTGCATAATGCGACTCGTCATTCATTCTAATGGTAGTTTTGCTTTATTTAATTTGTAACCATTCTTCATCTCACTATAAAATTGCTCGGGGACTATTAATTTTTTCGATTTGACTATTTAATAAACAAACAAACATAAAATACCAATTTTTAATTGCGGCACGATTGCGAACTCTGTGTCGCATTATCAAAAATTCAGGCTCGAATATAACGTTGCTATCTATCTCTCTCACACACATGATAGTTAAGGAAGGAGCAATACTGTTTTAGCTTCAGTTTTGTATAATGCCATAGAAAATAGCAAAAATGCAAATTACATAGTTATTATGATGTACCTTTTTTAACGCTGAAAAATACATTCCGTATACCCCGCGCCTTGGGGAGGCGTTGATTAATACATGCAACGCTGGAGGTCTACGCACTAAAACTCCGCGGTGTTCCATCCGGGTGCCTTTTTGCAAGGGTGACGGGAACGTTAGAACATGACCTTTATGTATACTTTTACAGGTCAAAACGTGGCGCGTGCGCTTCCCATTTAACACTGAAGAGTGTTAAGCAATCTGGCGATAGATATTTACATCATTTTGAAAGACAAACCATAGATAAAAGTATGTATTTAAACCATAGATAAAAGTATGTATTTATATTCCATAAGATATACAAAAAATGAAATCAAATAGATTACCAATTTTCATCTAGAAAAACTCTGCCTTATGTGTTCGAATCACTCTTAGGACAAGCATTTATGTGGCGACTATAGATGTTTTGTTCTGTGTCTGGGTGTTAATATATAATATGTACGTATTTACTAGATCACTATATAAGTATTCTATCGCTTATTTATAATAGTTCCCAAAGATACGCTTAAATTGGGGCTAGATGGCATGTGTGAAATATTCATGAATATTTATTGATTATTATTATTGAAATTATAAAATAAACCAAGTGCCGTATGTATTTCTAGGAAGTGAAGATAACAAACCACCAAGTGGACCACAGGAAGGTGAATTCTCTATAGTCAGTATCGAAAACAGACCATGGATAGCCGCCGGCGTCATTTCATTATCAACACAGAAGGAAATAAATATACTCCTGGAGAGGTACCTAAATGAATAACATTCTTCTTTGTGACACAAATAAAAATAACAAAGTAATGAAAAAGTAATTAAAAAAAATAGCATGATGTTCCAAAGCAATCTTAACCTAAAAGGAGTTTTCTTCCAGCTAACCTTTGAAGCTAGGGAAAAAATCCTTTTTTTTTTTTTGAGGGACCTTTGCCCAGCACTTTGACACATAATTATCAAAAAATAAAAATAAAATCAACGTTACAGAGCCAATTCAATGTTATAATATTAAAAATATTATTTGATCAATTAAACATGCAGTCACAACGTATTCTTGGATTCTTTTAAATCAATACATAACATTTACACATGTATACTCCTGCACTTGGATTTCCTGCATCGCATGTAGGACAAACACGAACACCCAAGAACCGAGAACAAACTTTACGCTCATGACACAAAGTTTGCCACGGCCGGAATCCAAACCTTTTCCGCTTTGAAGGCAACTATCAACTTAACCACGGAACCGTTTTTACATTCATTTGATACTTTCTTATTGAAACGCAAAATATAATTATGATAGGATCTGATTTAGTTCACTCGGTAAAATGTATTTAACGCAGAACTAACTGTAATCATTATATTTCTTTTAGAGATTTGAGTCGCCGTCTTAATAAAGATACAAAGTTTCATATTGACACATACGAATCATACGCAACTACTGTACAAAACCTGACCAATCTTGGGGTACTTCTGGAAGACAGCGAACGAGCGGAAAGACTGAGGAAGTAAGCATTCCAAATATTTTGTTAATTTACTTAGCAAAAAATTCTAATTCTCTAATGTTCCGGTGGAAGGGTGCGGGTGCCGGTGAAATCACATGCGCATGAGACGTATCATCCCCGTCTCTGGTACTGTTGTCATGGGGGGGGGGGGGGGGCACCACTTACCACCAGATGGGCCCTCAGCTCGTTCCGCCACTAATACAAATAAAAAAGAAATTGAAAACTAACAATGAAGGCACCTTTTGTCATTTATTACATCTACCCGCGGTTATCCTGGATCAAAGGAAGGCTATGTCAGGATATAAGCTATCATTGTACCAAATGTCATGCTAATCTCTTGAGGCGTTTGAGCGTGTAGGAGTAACAAATATACTCACACATACAAATGCCTTTATAATATTAGTTTGACATTTACAGATTAGTAATAGACAAAGCTCGACCAGAATTCGAAGTGAAGCTACCTCGTGACGTGGGTCGTCTTGGCATTAAATTAATGCGAACACTGAACATGGAACAGCAGAGGGCGGTGCTGAAAGCAGTGACCGCGAAAGATTATGTGTTACTTCAAGGATTACCTGGCACTGGTGAGAAAAATAAATCTCAATTTACCTAATTGATAGAAAGAGAAATTCTTGAATTTAATTTGTTGAATCCAACCGATTATTACATGTTTGAGATTGTTTTTTTTTTTTTTTTTCAGGTAAAACGCAAACTATAAGCGTACTTATTCAGATGCTGGTTGGTTTAAAACAGCGTGTGCTGGTCACGGCACATACGCATTCAGCGGTAGACACAGTGCTTTGCAGGTAAAGATCCAAATTGAGCTAGGTTAGTTATAAACTTCGCTAGTTAGCGAAATTAGATTGTTGTTATATTAAGACAAAAACAAAACAGTATGAACTGCAACAATATGACATTCAGAATTGAGCGTGGTAGCCCCGGGGTATAGACGCCTACTTTGGATCTCAAGATCGCTGGTTCAAAGCCGTTCCCAATGTGTTGTTCAGTTGAAATATTAATGTGCGCAATACCATGTTCTGGACAAGGCGAAGGAGAATCACAAAAGAGAAATATTAAATATTAAAATTAAAAGTTAATTACGCATTACTATTATTTTTAGGACCAAAATAATACTAATGCGTAATTCCTTGCCAAAGAAATAGATTTGGAGAGAGTAATTCATCGCACGAAGTAATCAAGTTCTACTGCTGCTTAAACTTGCTATATACATTGGCTCGGCTCGGCTCCGTGGCTTAGTTGGTAGTAGCCCTGCCTTCAAAGCGAGGGGTCCCCAGTTCGATTCCCGACCGGGGCACACTTTGTGTGGTGAGCATGAAGTTTTTTCTCGAGTCTTGGGTGTTTGTCCTTACAATCTGTGGCACAGGATATCCTAGTGCAAGGGTATGCGTAAAAGTAAAAAAAGAAAAATATTTTCAGGTTACCTGACACATTGAAAATCATGCGACTCGGATCAGCGGCACGCACGGCTCCTGCTCTGTCTAAGCGAACCGAACAAGCGCTTACATCGTCTTGTGAATCAATCGATCAGTTGGCGCGGGTCTACGATTCCATGGTAAACATAACAGCAAGTTTTGCTTTACAAACTCTATGTCCAAATTGTATGTTTAGAGAGAGTTGAGTAATTTTTTATATGGAACGATCATCGAAGTCGTTTCTTGTTAGCTTAACTAATAACACTTTTTATTAGTCAGGGCTTAGAAATATCCTTGGACTGTTCTCACAGCTTAGTTAGTAGTAACTCTGCCTCTTGCACTGTTGGTCCTGGCCGTGGGTTCGGTGGGCCTGGCCTGGCCCAGAACGAATTTGTATGACGAATTGTATATGTTTTCGTTCTGAATCGGTGCTTAGTTTGAGGCTAGATGGCGATGTGAAATATCCTAGAATAAAACTTTTTTTTATTTTTGGGTACCGCGTTAATATTTTTTTTTGTTACTTCTTCATAGGAAGTGGTTGGCGTCACTTGTTTGGGGGCGGCGCACGCTATGTTGACGAAGACAATGTTCGATGTGTGCATCGTCGATGAAGCAACACAAGTATGTTTTTACACCACACAGACTATTATTATTAATCGATGGACGATGGAGACGATTAGTCGATGGACTATCGATGGTCGATGAAGATATCGATTAGTAGTCGCATACAAATGAGTCGTCGGTGTGAAAAGGCGTGGTGACCCAGTCATGGGTGACGGGCGCAACGGGTTGCGACTTGTGTTTTCTCATACAGTCAGGTTACTGTTGTTTTGTATGAATCTAACTACTTTAGATCAGGTGAGCCTTCAGCTCGTACCGTTTGAGTTGTATAAAGAAAGTATGTTAATTCGCAGGTATTACAATGCACAGTTCTGCGGCCACTATTCGCTGCTAAGCGTTTCGTCCTAGTCGGAGATCCAGAACAACTGCCACCAGTGGTCAGGAGTCGAGCTGCAAGGTATTTGGAAATATGCTTTATATGTAAGATAATTAGGCTGAGACAATTACGTGTGCACTACGTCTTATAAGTTGTAAATATTCAAAAAAATTTCAAATTTGGCGAGTATTAACCATTAGAATAAGAAGAAATGCTTCCGGTTCTACCCAGTTGATGCAAGTAAATGATTAAATAAAGTACACGCACTGAATTCTACTATAATCAAAATAAAGCAGCTATTTATTTCCAGACGACTGGGCATGGAAGAGAGCTTATTCCATAGACTGATGAGAGAAGAATCTACATCTACCCTCCAACTGCAGTACCGAATGAACCAAGCGTTGGCAGACGTCGCCAACAAAGTTGCATATAGCAATAGACTGAAATGTGCCGATGAGAAAGTCGCGCAAGCGAAATTGAACGTGAACCCACAGGTAGTTGAAATATTTTGATACCTTACTTTAGTTTGTTACAACCCTGCCTAGGAAACAAGGTATTCCGGGATCGATATGCGTTCGGGCCAAACTTATGCGATAAGTGATTATAAAATTGAGACCCAATGAGTTATTATAAAATTTTTACGATGGGAAAATACTTTGCGCCCCCCCCCCCCCTGATCGGGGAGTACAGGGAAGGGGGGATTGGGGGCTCTCCGGTAGTAGTAATGTTAGCATTACCACTACAATCACCAGCCTACTGACTAAAAACCCATGGAGTCACGGGATCTCTTTCGCGACTCTGACGAAGTGTTGATTACATCTGCGACAAGGGAAGATTCAGGTGGAAGCGTTTTCTTTTCGTGATCCGTTAAGCGTATGGTAAGATATGTCCTTATCGCAGAACCGAACTGAATGTAAAATATTGATACCTGCTGTTGGGTACATAACCAAATTCAAATGCATTTTACACGTATTAAAGAGGCAATCATTTTTATACTGTCGAAATTGTTTTTAGTTTAGCTAGCAGAATTGACGCCTATTGTTTACATTTTTCACAGAAACTTAGCCTCTTCAGCGGTTCTCTGTGGGTCCAAACGGCTTGCAGTTCTGACCCAGAACATGCAGCGGTGTTCATAGACTTGACTTCAACTGCTGCTAATGGTGCTAATAGTAAGAAGACCTGTGCGAATGAAGACGAAGCTTCAGTCGTAATCGCGCTCGTCGAAGCGTTAAAAGAGGTGAATAGATAATTGCTACGTATATTTGTAACTATTATGCTTGAGTAGATTTTTTTTGTGAAATATATTTACTTATTTTTCTTGCGTAGTAATTCTTCGAAGCTCCATATTTACAGGACTAAATAATTTTTTTGACGTAGAAATGTATTGGGGTAGCCAATGTCACGTGCTAAACCTACAAACATTAATTAGTAAGCTAGCAGTAGTTAACTGGTCGAATATCAAAGGAACCTGGATGGATTTCAAGCGAGACTTTTGCTCCCAGTGTATCTGTGCCTTTCCATAAACATTCCCGGAAATTGAAAAAAAAAATGTAGATGTACACCTCTCTATATTTTGATTGCGCAACTGATCAATCACATATTTCAGGACGTCTTGGTTATCGCCTTCTATAACTTTTCGTCTTGTCGCCTTGCTCTTACAAATTTAAAGGACAATGTATTTTCTTTAGATTGGTGTCGAAACCCGAGACGTAGGCGTTATAGCACCGTACCGGGACCAAGTATCCCTTCTGAGGCGTGCAGTCGCCAAATACTCTGTGGAAGTGAGCACAGTGGACCAGTTTCAAGGACGAGATAAGTCTGTGATAATATACTCGTGCACCAAGCGAGATGGAGACGATAGGAAGGTTAAAGTAAGCATCTTTCTGTTTATAGACATGTACGTTTGGATTTCTGAAACTGAATTCGGAACGAGAATAAAAAAAAATTTTGTTTATGGTTTATGACAAAATTTTCTGATAAAAAAAATTCATTACTAATGTATGTTTCATTAGTAATTAATTTTTTTTATTTGCACTCAATTTATGCCGTTATTTGCCCCAGCCAGTTCCTTGGTTTAAGCTTTTGCTAGCTTTAATATTATTGTTTTATTCAAACAGAATAATATAATTTCCATTTACTGTAGTTTGGTCTGAAAACTAACAGAATCGGCACTGTTGTTCAAGTGTTCTGGCAATATACCGTCGTTTACCCACATTTTGTTTTAGGAAGGAGAAGTATTGAACGACCAACGGCGCTTAGCAGTGAGTGTGACAAGGGCCAAGCACAAACTGATTGTAGTCGGAAACTCCAGCGCTTTACAAAAATACGCTTCTATGCGACGTCTTATAGATGCATGCAAGGTTATACACCTAAAGCATAGTTTAGTTAATGACTTAAGAGATAAATATAAAAATGTTGTATCATGAACGTAGATAAACCAAGTATTTCTAATTATGTTCCTAATTTATGCAAGTTGTGAATTTTTTGATTATTTTTGTATACATTCTTATTCTGTTGTTTTATTTTGAACGCACCTTTTTTACTATGGCCCCGGTGGTGTTGAACGTATCCTTTGCCTCTCCGTGATGTTGGCATCACTACACGTCTGTCAATGTCAGTTCCAGCGTCAATCTTCTCGCCAAGGTCACTGAGTACATACAAATATTTATTTTGAGAGCACGCCGCGTCGCGCCGGTTGTGGATGTTTTTTTGGCTGATAACAATTTAATTATTTTTATATCGATACATATAAGTGATGTAATAAAGGTCTTGAGGCACGCGGTTCATTCATGAAGTTGGAAAAGCCCCAACAGTGAATTATATTTAGAAATTAATATTTATAAATCATTGTTCAGTGAAGTGTGACAATCTGTAAGTATACACTAATTATAATTTGTACTATGTGCTTGTGGGGTGAAAGTGTTGTGTGAACTGAATTCCTTGTTATGTTAGTATGGCACAAAATGAAATAAAAATATTCTTAAACTGATGTGACAAGTGATGCTATTGCTTTCTCACAATTGAACACTGAACTATATAAATTTATATTTCATATTTTAGGATAAAATGGTAAAAGCAGTTGCTGTGATTACAGTCAGTGACACTTGCTTCAAAGACCCATCAAAAGATTCATCTGGCCCCACCTTAGCCGACTTCATAAAAGACTTATTTCCTGAAGCAAACCTACACACCATCATCATCCCCGATGAAAAAGAAATCATTGAACGGGAACTAAAATACTTCTGCGAGACCGACTTAGATTTAGTGCTCACAACGGGAGGGACGGGGCTAGGTGTCAGAGATGTGACTCCTGAGGCTACTAAGGCTGTGATACATAGAGAAGTACCAGCTATAAGTGTCGCCATAACATTGGCAAGTCTTAAGAAGACTCCAATGGCTATGTTATCCAGATCTGTAGCCGGAATTAGAGCTAAGACTTTGATAATCAACTTCCCAGGGAGTAAGAAAGCAGTTATAGAATGCTTTGAAGTTGTCAAGCCAGTTCTATCTCATGCTATTTCGCTTATACATAATGAGTTAGCCGAAGTTAGGACAATGCATGATTCAATGCAGTTTACTCATGTGTGTCATCACCATAGCTCTGTGGATATATCAAAAGTCGCATTAAGGGCCAGAGAATCTCCCTTTCCAATGCTGGAGATGGCTGACGCTTTGAAGATGGTGGATGAGCAGATGCAGCAATGGGTTGGGAGCTATGAGATTGTGACGTTGGAAGAAGGATTGGGGAGGGTGGTTGGTCAGACTTTGTTGGCGAAGGAGCCAATGCCACCTTTTACGGCGTCAGTGAAAGATGGTAAGAACGTTATTTACCTGCATACTTATACCTAGGTTCATGCATTAAGACTCCTTGGATATGTCGCATATGGCATACACAAATAAATATTCATGGACATTTCACACAGCGCCATCTAGCCCCAAACTTTAGTATAGCTTGTACTATGGGAACAAGATAGTACCATGCAAAAAAAGACTGATTTTTTTGTAAAGATATACCCAGGCACAACAAACATCTATTGTCACACAAATGCGTGTCCTGAGTGGGAATCGAACCTACGATCTACAAGAATGAGAGCTACTACCAACTGAACTGTCAGGCCACTTAAACTCCATAACCAATAAGAGAAGAAAATTTCTTTGGCTTATATCGTATTCGTGACATCGCGAATTGGCTTTGATAGCATGGTTATTACGAAGGTTTTATGCATACTTCATAAACAGGAGGACTTGTCAATTCGACTGTATATTTTATGTTTGGTACGTGATATTTTCGGCGGGAGAAGGTTATCAGTTCGGTTGTATTTTGTTTATTTTATTTTTTTACTTCAGGTCTCCGTCATTAACGACCGATTTGAAAAATTATTTTTATTTTTTAAAAGTTTCTTGCCGTCAGGTTGGTCGGTTGGTCGATTAGGGTTGGAACAGACGTAATCTTAACAAATAAGACTAGCTAAAACGTGAAAACTATCTGTAATTTGACATTCTGTGTGCACGTAATGTGCCTCCTGTGACACATTATATGCTCACGAGTATGTTTACTTATGTGTATAAAATGTGACATGACAACGATACTTGAGATCTAAAGTTTGAGAGTTGGATATACCTTCAGGTTGGTTCCATAGAAATGTCCTCAAAATCAGTTCAATAGTTTGGATTTTAAACCAATATAACTGGAAAAAATATGTTATCCAAGTAAAAGAAATTGTGTATTTTGCTTTCCTGTGACTTCTTCGCCCGTTGTAGACGCATTTGGATGTTTCTTTTATTTCAATTCAACCCTTACCTTATTTTGTATTATATCTTTTAAATCAGTCATTTGTTATTTTAGATAAAACTGTACCTTGAAGGTAAGTAAGAATAATTTCATGAAAAAGCACTACCCGCTAAAGCGACAACTAGAGGTGTTTTGTCGATTTTTTACCAGTGACAACTTAATTATTATCTGTCATTGTTGTAGCCATTCGCAAGCTCCACGTTTCCCGAATAGCAAATAATACAACCACGTGCCACCGTTACGGTATGACCTCGATTGTAATATGGTGACATGGTCATAGTAATTTGTTTCACTAATGACAAGCGTTATTATAGCATTGCGACATAGAATGCAAACGTAACAATGTGCAGTGCCCTATTATTTTTATAGTGAATGCTAGATTGATCCTATCTGGTCTCATCATGGCAGTGGACGACAACCCGCGGATTTAGGATCTTAAAGATCTTAAAGATTGCAAATGTTTTGCAATCAAATTCAAAGTGTATTTATTTCTATATGACATGTACAAAGAAGTTACAGTTTTAAAAGCGGGTTTAATGCGATCGGCCCTATATGGGCTTATGGGAGTACAAAGACCTTAAAACAATAATAATTTAAAAAAAACTCATTTAGATCACAAGAGGAAGTGTCACAGGCATATTACATGCACACAGATATTCATATTTTCAGCTGTGGATTGATCAAATTTATATTTAACCTTTGTAAGCTAATATGGATGTCAACCATATCTGAAACAACTAAGTTGGTAGTCGTAATGATATCGGTAGTCTTTTTATAAAGCAATGTGTTTGAGCCATACAGAATATGCTTTTTCGCATTAGTGTGGTCCGAGAGTTGCTGACACAAATACCTATTTACATATATTAATTTACGATGTTTTTATCGTCATTGGTTCCCATCCTGGATCAAAAAGTACTTACATAAACCCGTACTCCTAAGACCCAAGATACATGCTTAACCGCCTAGTTTGGGCCTCGCAGTTACTTATGAACTGGAAGCTGTATAATCTATATTTGTAACATAATTTGGCTCTTGTAATGGAATTACTTTATTGGCAATAAAAATGTATTTATTTATTTATAAAAGTATCAATAGGTTTGAATTCGCCAATCTTAGGTTAAAACCCTACTCCCCCCCGTGGGTTCCCGCCTTGTCGGGGCGGGGGGGCTTAGTAACCGTGGCCTGGTCACCCACGGTGAAGCTAAGAGGAACCCGGGAGGGCCGCTCCTTTAGGCTTTGCCTCTAAGCCGACTAGGAGCGGCATTGTAGGTGGCGGTGCCTAATGGGGGGCACCGCAACTGAGGCGGGCTGCGGTGTCGAATGGGAGGCACCGCAGCTGAGGGTTAGGGGCCGCGGCGGGAGAGGAGTGACGGTATTGCGGTGCGCCGCTCTCCCTACCTTCCGCGGCCACAACGGGGTCGCCACCGTTTGATGGCGGACGCGGTGGGGCCGCAGGGGAAGAGGAGTGTTGGTATTGAGAGGCGCCACTCTCCCTATCCTCTGCGGCCGTAGTGGTAGGCGACGGGACCACAGACCTGACCCGTCGCATGGGGACCTAGGGCGTCTGACACGGGGTAGTCTGACGTCCTATCACTGGCATGGTCCCCGAGGTGGTTGCGACGCGCCTCGTGTCCTGGCGTGTCGTGGCGAGGGAGGATGGTGGCATTGCCATCCCAAGGAGGGTCCGGAAACGGACAGCTGCGGCGGGATCGCGGATGTGTGTACAAACGTTCCCGTGTTCCCGCCACTAAGCGGCAGAGGAGGACACCGTGGAGTTTTAGTGGGTAGTCCCACATAACCGCTCTGTTTCCCCGTGGAAGGGCGGTATGCTAAGACATTTCTCCACGAAAAAAAAAAGGTTAAAACCCTACTAGAAATGTCCATCATGTCTAAACTCGGACAAAGCAGTTGCCTATTAAATCATAGCTTATTTATGAATTCTAGTGCGTCTTACTTAATGACCCGCAAACTTGAACTTCCAAGATATCTATGTTATCTTCCAATGAATTACGATTCGAAACAAGGGTCAAGTGGCGGTAGCAAAATAATTAATTTTGTTGATATTGGCGCAATCTAAAGCGTATCACTTATCTCACCCAGAAATCATAATAATGTCGTAGTCCCTAAGTAAAGCAGGAGATAGCCTTGTCGGAATCATTCGAAGAGGTTCTGGAAACTTCCAACAGCTGGACTGATCTAGATAATTATCTCTTTCATATGATGCTTTCATAGAGTGAGTGAGCTCTCTTCCTCGGATTTGATTATTTGTGTCCTGATTTACGGCTTTGTGGCCAAAACTGGCGTCACGCAACGGCTGGATGGATGATCTGTCCAGATGGGCACACTTATTGCAAAGCAAATTTTCTTCTCTCAAGTGATGCTCATGAAATCCTGCTACTATTATAAAGGCGAAAGTTTGTAAGTATGGATGTATGGATGTATGGATGTTTGTTACTCTTTCACGTAAAAACTACTGAATGGATTTGAATGAAACTTTACCACAATATAGCTTATACATCAGAATAACATATAGGCTACAATTTTTGAGGCTTCTATAAAATCTATATATATAAAAGAAAGTCGTGTTTGTTACAACACTTATAACTCGAGAACGGCTGGACCGATTGCCATGGTTTTTGATTTGTTGGATTTGTTTCCGTCCCGAATAGCAGAATAACTATTAAAACATTGGAAAATTAACGAAAAAAATAAAATCAATTTATCCCCGTATTCTCCACGGGAACGGGAACTATGCGGGTGAAACCGCGGGGCGCAGCTAGTATACCATATAGATATTTGATTCTTATCTAAACTTGCGAGTGTTAGCTAGGCAGGTGGGCATTTGCACATCAGTATTATTTCCGATTTGCACACGATATTTTACTTCACCAGTAGCTCAAGCTCATTGGATAATACGAGCAGAACCGAATCATAGTATCCACACTTATTTATTGTAATTGATGGTTATATTAAGAATTAATTATTTGACTTATAGGTTTTATTGGTTGCAAGCCGAGGTCACTGCCAACTCCCTAACTCTGTAATCCAAGGTTTGAGATTTGAGCACACGTCTACTTAAATCTTAGACAGTGGAACATTTGCTTAACCAAAAACCTTGATTTTTTCAAGAACGGGCGGGCATATGATTCCTGATATTTTGACGCTTTGATATGTCCATCAGCTAGCTACATATACCTCATCTATGGTCTTAATCAAGCATTCAAAATAACAGGGTACGCGTGTATAAGCAGAGACGGTGCGGGCGTGAGGCAAGTGAGATCTGCGCTGACGGCAGGCGAAGCGCCAACCTCGCCTCTCAACATGGGAGAATGCGCGCGTATCAACACTGGCGCCGCCTTACCCGCAGGAGCCGATTGCGTTGTTCAGGTAAGTCCGATGGCTGATACTACTACTTGTTTTTCCCCTCAGTCACCAAACATGAGGTCCATAGCTTTTTTTATCACTGAGAGGGTAGCGTTCGGTCAACCACATACCCTTAGGGTTTGTAGCTACAGGTAAGGGCATTTCCTATTTGACCTTGAGCCGCAAGCGCTCAGTTTTATCTCTCACGATGTTTTCCTTCACCGTTTCTAGGACGCGGAATTGCGCACATACATTTTTCAAGTGAAAAACTCATTGGTGCACGTGGGGTTTTGAACCAGCGACCTTCAGATTGAAAGTCGGCGTCTGTACTCGTGGCCCATCTCGTTCTCTTATAACACTGACTGACTTGGACTGACTGACTGAAATGGAAAATTCAAATCAAAAACTCATTACTCCGTATTCGTATTATTAAAAAAAAAGACCTCCTCCTTTCTTTGACGGTTGAATATTCTAAATAGCACCAGAAATTTCTCGATTTACGTCAAGGTTGTGCTGCATTGATAAAATCTTTCAGTACACAATGTAAAGATATCAGCTTTTTTCTTAACGGAACACTTCTTATCAGTTAGTTGTTGTTTGTGCTTCTATTTTGGTTGCACATCAATTATGTTGGTTATGTACCTAATAAAGTTGTGAGTTATATCGTGATAAAAAGTAAAATAACAATGACATAATATGAAAATCACAATCTGGCAAATGTTTCTCCGGCGAATCATCGGCCATTTCGAGTCCTACGGCCTCCCACATGTTTTTATGTGTTCTTGACGAGCTTGTCAATGACGACTTAAATTTACCAAACAGGTAGAAGACACGAAACTGGTGAAGGCATCTGATGATGGGCAGATGGAGCTGGAGGTGGAAATCCTCGTGCCGCCCAAACCTGAGCAGGATGTGCGCCCGGTTGGGTTTGACATACCCATGGGGGCCAAATTGGTTGATAAAGGTAGTTCTGTCAGTATATGTAGAGTTTGTTTGGAGACGGTAAGAAGATCCTTTGTCAGATGACAGTTATTACTAAATGTAAAGAGAGATGCTCATATTATTTAGAGCCAGGTGGGACAGTATCCAAACTATAAAATAAACTAGGCAAGTGTGATGTAGACATGCAACTGAGGGTCCCGTAGACCATAAACGCAAAAAAAATTCGTCCTAACTCATTTTTTCCTTTTCTTTAATATGAAAAAATTACTTTTTGCGTGGACAAGATCTATTAGCCGGTTAGTATCTTCACAGCCATAGTCGTTTGAAATCACGTCCACATATACACACGTGTTGGTTTGCGTTTTAAAACATGACAAGGTAAATCTGCGATTAAGGAATTACAATGTGCCTAAAGCTTATTTAGGTCGTCTGTATTAAATTCACGATATATTCGGAAATGGTACCGGACACGTAATAATGTACAACCTGTTTTGTTTTCAGGTGATTTGTTGGATGCAGCTTTAATTGGCGTTCTGGCCGGTGCTGGTTACCAGAATGTTACAGTGAAATCTTGCCCAAAGGTAATATAGGTAATAAGGTAACTTGTATGCAAATGCTGCAAGTAGTTGCGTATCTTTTAAATCGTTAGCCGTAGTGGCCACAGAATGTGTCATAATGGTGGATATCCTAAAACTAATAAAATGTACGATACTTAGAATTCATATTATTTCACAGTGTAACTGTTTTTTTTTAAAAAACTGGAAATCCACTGAATCAACACTAAAGAATAGACTATTATTTTGCCTGTGCTTTATTCGCAAGTATCTTTAAATTATCATTTATTTTATTATAGTTGGCGCTTTTGTCTACTGGAAACGAACTACAAGAGCCGTCGGACCTCAAGCTGAGACCAGCTCATATCAGAGATTCAAACAGGACTATGCTAAAATCTCTACTTAGGTACTTATCAATCATCTTTAATTTCCATAAACATGACGAAAAATTGATCCCATACGATCATTCGTTTTTTTCTTGTCTGTCCGTCTTTTACAGCCTATACAGTCTCTTAATCTACTGCAGGCATCTTGAATCTTTATAATAGTTATTCCGAAACTACGACAAAAATAAATATAATACAAAATAGTAGACCCTCACTGAAATCGTAAATATCTAGTATTTTCAACTTTGGCATACTTTCTATCTATGCTTTTAAATAAGTTTGTACTGATAGTGCTACTAGTTCTTGGAAACTACCTTTAGTTTCAAAAATAAAATGATCGAGAAAAGTTTACGTAACAGCGTTTTCGCTGAAGACAATCAGAACAGAATTGTGTTAGAAAAAAATATATTGATCTTTGGTTTGCTTAAAAGTTATTTAAACGTGAACGTTTACATACCCCTGCACTACCCTATGTCACAGGTGGCATAAATAAATAGAAACACAATACAAACACTCAAGACCCGAGAACAAAATTTACGCTCATCACAGCCTGCCCAAGTCGGGATTCGAACGTTCCAGGTTCAAAGCTAACTACCAAATAAGCTACAGAGCCGTAAAACTTCCTGCTTATTTCAAAAGACAAGAGGAGGGCTGACGTCGCTTTAAAATTGGCAATGATTTATTTCAGAGAATACGGCTACGACAGTATCGACTGCGGCATCGTGCGCGACTCCCCCGCGGAGCTGGTCGCGGGCATATCGTCTGCGTTGGCCCGCGCCGATATCTTGGTCTGCACCGGCGGCGTTTCTATGGGCGAGCGGGATCTACTCAAACCCGTGCTTTTGGGGGTAATACTTACTTTTAAAACTATTAATGTGCCAGGGAATGCTGCTATATCTATTTTAACCATGCTGTAATATTATATATTAATTCCTGTGTCTGCAGTTTCATAACCAGTTTATTGGTAAATTGTATGGCACAAAGTAAAAGGTAAATGCGCACGCGCACAATAGCCCGTTCGAAGATCTCAGATCGTTTTTATGTTCATACGCCTTTTTTACTTTTGCATGGTTTCAAAAAAGGAGGAGTTTATCAAATTGGCTGAATGTTTTTTTTTTTTCTCATACGATTTTTTTAATAGTAGTGTGTACCTCCTCCGTTTTCCATAGAAATTTCACTCATAGGGGCGAGAAATACATAAATATATAATTTTAACAATATATTCATGAACTTATCACACAGTGGCGCAGTGTGATATGTTCTAGCCCCAAATTAAGCATAGCTTGTAATATGGGACTTATGGGACTTTAGCAAATACATTTTTATAATACATATTAATACCCAGATACAGAATAAACATTTATGTTCGTTAGACAAATGCTTGTCCTGAATCGAACCCACGACTTATAGAAGGCGCAGAAGGCAGACCTACTACCAACATCTATGAGGCTAGTCAAATACCAATGAAAGTATTGAAGATGGTGTTTTCGATGCTGATGGGTTCAATTATTTCAGGATTTCAATGCGACTGTACACTTTGGCCGCGTGAGAATGAAGCCAGGCAAACCTAGCACATTCGCTACATGCGAATACGAGGGAAGGAAGAAGTTCATATTTGCGTTGCCCGGTAAGGACCTTCAGTGACTTTTTTTATCAGAATAATATTTAGCTGTGAAACCATAGCCCGAGATGTTACGTCTCGTGCGCATGTGATTTCACTCGGATGCAACTCGGTGTAAGATCCAAAATTATATACTGAGTCGCATTACTGTTGTCATGGGCGGTCACCACTTACTGGTGGGCCCTCAGCTCGTTCCCATTCTTAAGCTATGACGTCACAATCGGCAGGTAACCCAGTGTCGGCGTACGTCTGCTGCCTGCTGTTCGTGATCCGTGCTCTTCGCATCACGACGGGTCGCCGCGGCAGTTGGCCACGCATGCGTGTACGTTTGGCGCACGCCGCCTCGCTCGACCCGCGACCGGAGTACGCGCGGGCCAAGCTGACTATATCGGATACTGACGACGTGCCTACTGCCACGCTCATCGGGAACCAGGTAACTGGAAACTCTTGTGTGGATGTAATGAGTGAATGAGGGCCACTCAGTGCAAGATCCAAATCTTATACTGAGTTGCATTACTGTTGTCATGGGCGGGGGTCGCCAATTACCACCAGGTGGGTTCTGAGCTCGGCCGTCACTTATTCACAAAAAAAAAAAAAAAATAGTTCGCGGTCGTAGCGCTGCTGGGGCCGCGGACGGAGCAAGCAAATCTACAATCTTCGCAACGCGAAGTTAATCTTGTTTACGTACGTTTGTTTATATGGTTCCGCAAGATCCCCAAACGGGTACTTTAATATGCCTCACATATTAACATCCACATAACAATACTTCATTCAAGCTGGTTACTTTGATAAGTGATCAAATAAGTTTTTTTTTTTTTAAAAGGAAAGATTTAGAAAGAACTTTTCAAAATAAGTGAATTAAGTTATTGGTTGGCGCGTCTAAATAAATAAATGAATTACAGTGCAGCAGTCGCCTTCTAAGCGCGTGCGGCGCCAGCGTGCTGCTGGAGCTGCCGGGAGCCAAGGACGGGCTGCAGAGGTTACCGGCCGGGTCTGCTGTATCCGCGCTCATCACTGGAAGACTCGATCTCAACTGATGTCTGTTTGTTTTTAGGCACTAGGATTGGCTTCGGGTGATTTTGAACCTAAACGGTCTACAATGAAAACTCAGAATCACTCCCTTCTCAAATCAAAAACAATCAATCATAGTTTGCGTTTGAAATGTCACCTATATCAAGTACTACTCAAGTTGCCCGCCAACGTATTTCAATTTGTCCACCGACATACGGATTGGTCTTCTCTCTTCATCAAAATAACTGCTGCGCTTAGCAATGGAATAAAAAGCAACAGATCTTTTTCATAACTCACTATAACAAAGTGATTTAAATCTCAAAACCGATTTGTAATACCTACAGACGAATTGGGTACCTGCTACTGATTTGAAGTGGGTTAAGGCTAAAAATCGGCCATTTTAATTTTGATATAACCAGTGTCACTCACAATTAAGACGAATCTCACACCTCTCAAGCTAAAATCAAACAAGTTGTTTAGGCTACAGTGTGCCAAAAAATACAATACATACACTCGAAAAACATATCCTTCTTCTGGCGCAGTCGGGTAAAAACTATTCGAATAGAGAACCTCCTCCATTTTGAAGTATGTTTAAAGAATACAATGGTTTCTTAGAATAAAATCGTGTTTTTCGGTTTTGTCTGGTGAAATTTGTACATGCACAATATTTTATGCATCTGTCTCACAAATTATCTACTTCAAGAAGAAATACCAAAGGGTGCTCTAAATTTCTAAAAATAAAGCATGTTATCAACAAGAGTGCAATGCTCTTGAATCTCAAAATGGTTATTAGAATAATGGAGAAGCAATTTCTCATACTTGCCTTACAGCTAGGATTAGTCATTAATTATGTTATATATATTTATAAGACTGTTAAATCATTGTAGTATAAGTAGATTAAAAAATAATTTGCAATGTTTGTTAGTGAATGTTAATAATATCCTTAGTGGTGCTGGTATAATAAAATGATTTTTTTTCTAAAAGACGAAATAGTTTTTTTGCTTTTCTTATAGTTTGACGGCTTTGTTACCAAGTATATAATCCTGCAAAGCGAGGGGCTCAATCCCCAATCCGGCATACATTTGCGTGATGAACATAAAGTTTTCTTGAGTCTTGTATGTTTGCAAAGCACCGACTACAGAGCTTCCGGAATATTAGTGCGGGGATGAGTGTGACATTGTTTTATTAACATTCAAGAAAAACACGGAAGGTACAAACAAGGTTAATTTATTTTATGTAAACGACAATTGCACTCAACATGCATACCTCAATCGCAATAAAACTCACAACGTCAGAGAAGGAGAGAGAAAATTTTGGAAAATGTACTGATTAATCTTCCACTATTGATTACTGGCGTCTATTCTGATGTCCTCCACTAACTAAAATGTACTTTGACAGTTCTGTGATAACTGCTATCCTTTTTACTCCACAAGCAAGCCTTTTGGTTTAGTTTTATTTTAGTTTGACACAAACAGACTCATCCTCGAACTAAATATATAACAAAAAAAAATTATACTATATGTCTATGATTTAGGTGATGTAAAATTGTTACTTTACAAAGCACAGTCGAAATAAATAATGATCAATGATGGTAAGCCAAAATATGTTTATGATCGTTTTGTCTGCAATATGTTCAGTATGTATGTGTTCTAAAATATAACTAGGAACGACTTCTATACAAGTAAAATGAGGTTTACAGAAGTAGAATAGAATAAATACAAAACTAGGAACGTTTTTAAATACATTTGCTGGTTAGGATGATAGTTATAAAATAAACCTGTTATTAAACTCAAAACTAAATAAATATTAAGCCCTATTAATAAGTACTGATACCACAAGTTTTTTGCAACAGCATAGTTTCATTAAAATATAAACCAATTAAAGTTAGGATAAAAATTAATAACTATTATAATATTTTTCCGTGACCCGATTGGCTCAGGCTGTGCAAAATTTACTATATAGGGTTATTACAGGAAAAATACTGATTTTGTCTCTAAAAGGGAAAAACAACCCCGGTTCATAAAATAAGTATATTTTGAGTTAAATAGCATGTCGAAATTAAGAAAAGTATTGTCAAAATACAGAAACTCCTCTGTTTACCCCATTCTACAGTATATTACTAGAAATCAATTAGAATTTGGCATGTTGTTTGCCTGTAAATTTTAATGACTTGCCATCTTTATCGAAAAAATAAAAAAGGATTTTCATAATTTGGTAACAATACATAGAGTAATATATTTATACAAATTTTTCATACATCCAAATTAGTCTGTACAATGATACACAATACATATTTTCATTTCATATCAATATTTACTGTTCATGGGTCCAAATTGAAACAATGACTTAAATGTAGTTAGGACAGGATTTCAGTATAATGTCACAATCATTTTTATGAAAAAAATGTAATTTATATGAAGTTTGTTCACAGACCGCATGATTGCCCACGACATTCAAGTACTCGTGGTGAAGTTGCTCAAAAGCATAAGCACAGAAGTGTGGCTAAACGACGCGTTGCACTTCAAAGAACCTTTTAAGGTAGTAGACTTGTCCGAGGGTCATCACCAGCAGAACCGAGGCCTCGAAGATCGACCACATAACGACGCGCGAGTTTGTACTCTCGTTGATCGAGCGATGAATGCGGTCGCGCACCTGTGTAAATAATAAATAACGCATGAAAGAAATACGCAGTGTATGGGTTAGGCACAATAGTTAGTCATGTTGGTACTGATTAAAAATAGCGGCATACAAAATAAAAACATCTGAAGATCTAGGTACCCGCATCAAGCTTACTATAATAGTAATTTTAAAGAGCAGCTAATGGGCGAACTGGGGAAAAGATTGTCTCAAACTTCCAAACCAGTCAAGCGGAATTCAACATCAGGGTTCTGTAGTCAAATGGAAAAACCCTTTTAATTTAATTTGAAACCTATTGGCGATGATTATGATGATACAAAATACACTAGTACAACACAATTTTAGGCAATATGGATTTACAGAAAAACAGAAAATTGATCCACTTGATGACTGCTTAAAGAAATTCATTATTATTATGCCAAGCAACTAGCATATACTGTGTTTTATAGCCTGCTACAATTAATATAAAGATGAATTCTTTGCTGATTATGTTACCTGCATATATTCTTGCTCATGTTTGACAGTCTTGAGAGTGGCACCAAGCTCCTTAACCATGTCTTCTAACTTATTGTGCTCCGCATCACCATCCTCCTTAAGCTTGGCCTGAGATTCTCCTACTTCTAAATTGAACATTACAACCTGAAAACAATAAATTTACACATATATTGTGATAAATCAACACCCATACACAAAAGACCATCTGCTTGTCACCAAATTATTGTGACAAATGTGGGAATCAAACCCACAATCTAGAGGAGTGTTCAAAAATGTTCCACATTTACAGTTTAAAGCTAACATTTTATTCCTTAACCACTCAAGCGTCCGGTCCGCGCGGCGAATTATGTCTGTAACGTGCCGCATCTAGTATCAAATAGCAGTATTAATAACAGCTGAATTTGCGTCTGTTGACGCTTGAATAGGATCGATTACTGCGCGAGTTTTTCCACCCAATCGAAGCGTAGATGCTAAAGCAATTGTAATTTTTTGACTCAATCGAAACATGGACGCTTGAGTGGTTAAACAATTGTTTAAAACATACTTGTTACATTAACATACTCACAGATCAGTAAAATTACAGTAAATTTTCAGTGTTCTACTAGTCTTATTTTTAAGATAATTCCTGTTCTGACTGAATAAAAGAATTATTTTTTAGGATATGATTCATATTCTTGGACCATCTATTATGGTACATTTTGGTTAATAGTGAAACTAAAGGAAAAATACATTGCTGGTATATATGCTAACAGGAGTCTCTTAACCTTCTTGGTAAGGAATTCTAAAAGGTTGTGGGATCAATTACCAATCAGGACAAGCATACATAGATGTTTATTCTGTGTCCAAGTGTTTGCATAATACATATTATATATATGTATTTAAAAGGTTTGCGGCTAGATGGTGCCGTGTAAAATGTAGTGTGCACATACTTTCACTTGTCCACTTAGTGTTATTTTATTACTATACCTTAGGTGTCATAGTAGACATTTTATTGCTAAAGCAGTATGTATATCTCCCAGGGACAGTGGCAGAGAATGCATACATGCCAGAAGACTCCCTTTCTCCTTGATGTATCACTTTACCATCTGGACCAGATATTGTAACATCTATATCTAAGAAACCGCCTTCAGCTATTTCAAAAGTAAGACCTGAAATGGAAATAAAATAGTTCTATCATTCTAACATTTTGATGGTATGGATCACTAGGGTTATTTTCAGCAGTATAGATATAACAACCAAAAATGGGATACCTGCATATACCTACCCCATTTGGCACCGAGTGTGAAGTGATGGCAAATTTTGCCCGTACCTACAAGTCTACACAAGACCATCACAACTGTAATCGCTAATTCTACCAAGTCATGAGCTTGTTACCGGCAAACAAAAACGGTACTTGGCTTGGGGATATTTATTATATAATTGCTGATGTTAGCTTGTACTTCCTGCACCATTAAGTATAAACAGATTCTAAGCCTAAGTGGCTTACTATATTCCAAACTTACCCATTTTAGTTTCAGCTTCTACATTTTCGAAAAAGCATTCTTCAGCATGAGCGTCTACTGTAATGGTATAACTATGAACTGTGTTGAATATACTAGCCACGAATATTGTTCCTACAAAAAGGGATCTCCAGGTTCCTTTCATTATGATTAGTTACAGAAATTTTACGTTAAATAAAACGTAATTTTTCTGTAATTAAATGCACCAGGTTGTTGTTTTCTTACGGCCACGTATTTCACGTATTTGACACTTGACGTTGACAGTGACTTGCAACTCTTGAGTACTTAAAAAAATTACCCACTAAGACTAACGCTCGATTAAAATCACAGAACTCCATAAAAATTGCCCAGCAGATTACTTTTACCACACAATTATAAATGCCTTATAAATTATCTTCTAATGTAATAACCTAATGAGAAGATTTCTTTAGGATGACTTTGTCTATTTAAAAATCACATGAAGTACGACTTGGGTCTACTTAAACTTTAGTCGGGGAGGACCTAAGTCGTATTGCTGTTGTTATGGGTGGAAGTAACCACTCAACTCAAGTGGGCTTTCAGCTCGTCACGTCAATTCTGTCACAACAAAAGAGAAAGTAAATCTTTACTAGTACCTTGGGCCACTAGTATCTGTTTACAGTACATAACTATGTCAATTAAGCCTCTTTTATAGACAACATGAGCAAACTATTCGCCAATAGATGGCGTACTTTATAATCAAAGCTACGTGGCTCTACCAACCAAACAATTATCTGTGTCTATTAGACAAGCTTTATTTAAAGAGTACTTTGGGCAATTTTACCTACCTTGAAAAAATACGTCTGAGGACATGCACGGACACGGATTTTTATACGGTTTTCACCAATAGACGGGGTGATTCATGAGAAAGGTGAAGGTGTATAATTCATTAAAGGTTTTGTGTAAATTGGCTCAAATACGACATATCTACATATGATATATACTACGACATATCTATTTTTTGGGTAACCCAATTCTATACGCACAATTAGAACGCCTTTTGATTGCTCCACGAATGCTCGTATACAATTTGATTACAATTATTTTTTATAACCTCAAGGGCCTTTTTCTCTTGCCAAATGCATGTAACAACTGTTAGCAGACCTAATTATTGAAAATCTATCAATGTAACAATAAATCGCACAATAGTTCCGGAACCATTAAAGTTTAAAAAAATATACATTATGATATTTTAACGTTTTTAAGAGCCTGGATCTGTTAGATTGATGTCAATGTACTCCACTGACTTCCATATTTCACATCACACACCTTAAAATCCTATTAATCCGGTAGGTAGATAAGTATGTTAATGTATTCCTAACTCATTTTACATAAGAATACGAGAATAACTATGCAAAATACCTATTTCATTAGGTAAAAATCTCTGTTGTTTCCCTTATCATATATGTATTATTCAATTGATAGCGGGTATGTGAGGTAAACCAGTTTTATATTCAGTAAAAACCAAGTGTAGGTACCTATTATAATGAATATAATCATATTATGAGGTGTGTTAAATATATACACCTCTTCTCACCGAAGGGTAAACTTTAATAGGACGAAAAATTCCGCTCTCTTCTTTAGTTATATATTGTAAATAATTCTAGAATATTCCGACAGCTGGGATAAAAGTTTTACCAAGGAAGGGCAAAGGATAATTATGAAAATAAATTTACTATTTTGAACCTATTTAGAATGACCAGGAGTTGACAAACTGGTCGGTTAACGTATTGTATGTTAAGGAAATCAAAGACTCCTTACTTTTTACTCTACAGCTGCATTTTGCAATCGGCATCATCATTTTCCACAAAGCATGGAGAAGAACCGTATACCATACACTAGCTTTAAAAGCAGCTGTAGTTACGAGACAAAGACAGACATGCATACTCAGACAAAGACAGTTTAAGCAGACACAAAGACAGACATGCATACTCGTCAAACCTCTGATTTTGAACATTATTTTAGAGGGACGTTGCTCGCGTCTTTTGGTGAACACCCTCAGAGTACCCCTGCGAATGACCTTATGAGAAGAACTAAGTCCAAGTCGTATCGCATTACGCCTCTTACTCTGAGACGGTTAAGTTATGCCTTTAATTTCACCGACACACACACCCTTCCACCGGAATACAGCAATGCGGGCCATCATTGCTTGGTGGGTTACCAGATTTGAAGGTAGTACTTCTCCGGATGAACTTTGCACAAGTTCTACTTCTTTTTTACAAGTTCTACGACTTTGGCTGCTCCTTTAGCACCACCCAGGGGGTAGGGTAATCAAAGGGAATCACCTACGGACGCGAGCAAGTGGACCCCCTAAAGTTTCAGTTGCGCAGAGGTCGGCCACCGGAGGGGTTTAGTTCGGGTAAAAGTCCCACATAACTCGGTTGTCATCCCAGGGCAACCTATATCGGTTATTGCAAATTCTTAAAAATAACTAGAGATCGTCTCGCACGTTGCCGTGAGGCTCATCCTGGGGGAGGGTGTAAGAGCCCCCGGCTCCGCGTACTGTGCACGCTAAAGTGCAGGGCAGCCTTCCTTGGGCCCGATAAGCAGAGCAGCACGGTTGAACTTGGTGAGCAACCCGGCCCTGTCGTCTCCGACCAGGATCGGCAATTATTTTTCTTGACCATAACGGTCGCAGAAAAAGATCACCGCCCTCCACACTGCTTCATCTTCCAGCATAGCCACAAACGCTTGGAAGATAGAACCTAGGTTATCGGACCCTCTTCCGTCTTACTCTATATGAAAAACGAAAATATCCATCAAGAATTACGGGAAAAATTCGATTTCCTTCGAGACTGGCATTATCGGGAAAATAAAAACGGATAAATACTTATTGTTTTTATTAACTATTTTTCTTAATTATGCTTAACCTCAGTGTTAACTTATAAAATTATGTTTCTTACATAAGTAAACTCAACCTAATAATAATAATGAACATAGCCTTGCACTATGTGGGATTAAATATCACATAACTTTCAGGTCTTAATTGTATCAGAAATAGGAGAATTAATCTTAATCTACCTGTTTAATAAACATACATAAATACCTGTAATATCTAAACAATCACATTTAATTTTATTATTGGTCTTATTATTACTATCTTAATATATCTGATTTGATTTTTTTGATAGGTCGATGTCGGCCACATCACCAAACCACTGGCTGGCAATACAAAGCATACATCTTTGGTAAAAACCGTAAGATCATTGATACCATGCTCCTGTTTACATCGCTACTCTATCTAAACGTGAAAGTTCGTTAGCCAATCACATCCCGTGATTCAGTTCCCGAGGTTTTTTTTTTTTCTCTTCCTCTGGCGTCGCACTTCTATGCATTTGCCATTGTCAAGTAATATTTTCTGAGTGATTTCTTTTTGGATATCCCGAGGTTTCTGTGATTCGCTGACAAAGTAATAGAGACGTGCAATCGCGTTAATCGATATCGAGTTTTCTGAACGCTCCCACCGTGCCGTAGATATCTGTGTCGGAGGCTGTTTGAGGGGCTCTTTGGCAGCATTCATTGAGGTGGCGGATAAATTCTCGACTCTCATCAATTCTCTTTCTCCATTTCTTGGTGATCAGATCGATAGATTCTTCCTCGCCCCCCCATTCCATAGGTAAAACTCTAGCTGGGATGTGGTCAAAGAGCTCATCCACTTTCGCGTGGATATAGTACTGCAACAAAGAAATATATTCAATTGAATTTGAGAAATAGGAAAAGTAAATTATGAATATTTTGGATGATATCTCGTATTTTAACAATTTGAAACACACAAAACATAATTCTAGGATTAATATCAAATGACGTCAGTGTGTTTATTTCGATTTGCGTATTAAGTAGTTCCTGCAATAGGTATCAGTGCGTAGGTCAGCGAGCAGGAAATACTATCTCACGCTATTTCGGTACCATATTATGTGAACGATTCAATTGACGTTAGTCAAGAAACGGAAGACAAAATCTAGTTTTACGGTGCGTTATAGAACAAAAGCAAATAAATGAAACAACCAAATAATGTATAAGTATTGATTTTAAAATATTCTAATTAATTAGTTTAACCGACCGCCATTCTTTAAACCGATGTATGAATGTCGGCTATTAAAAGTGGCTTATTTATGATATTAATAGCGTTGAATAATATTTATCCATTTTCCATTCAAATTACATAATTATATTTGGGCTTGACAAGGTCATCACAGTTCAAATTTCAATCGCGATTTTCCACTTAAATTGTGGTTTTTCCATTTTAATTATTAGCAATGACCAAATACGTAATAGGTAGGTATTATCATGTGCCCACAAATTGATACTTAGCATCACATGGTTTACTCTGCTCATTATGACGCTTTTTTCGTAGGTGGGAACATAAAAAGAATGATATTTTAGCGTGTAGGTGTACGTTACTATTTACTTATTCGAGGATGAAAATCCACAAAATAGTGCCCGACGTTGTTACATATTAAAACAAGAGTCAACCAGTTTTTAAGTATTTAAGATTGAGTTTAGTATATAAAAGTTATTATTCGTGTTACGATTTGTGAGTTATGTTGATTCCCGATATTTCGACGCAGTTTCATGTGTCATGATCCCGGGCAAACTGAAGTCTTTGCGAGGTGGGGTGCAAATAATTGTTCATAACCATGATAGTTTTAAAATTTATTTATAAAAGTTGGAAAATATTGATAGGTATGTAAATTAACAAGATAAACGAAGAGAAACGACATTAATGAATTGCGAAATCCGGTGTGACAGGTGGCCAATGTTGAAAAACCCGAAAAATAAATTAGTAATTTTGTATAATCATTCCCCATACAAAATATACATATAAACTCTTGATCAGGCCTTATGTTAGTAGAGCAGATGTCTCTAGCACACTTTCCTACGCATAGCTCTCATCAACAGTTCTTTTCTTTTCCACAGATAACATATTACTATACTGTACCTACTTTTTTATAAAGTGCATGCCTGAACCGTACCTGCCTATACATTAGTAGTAAGTATGAAGCGAGAGCATGCAAGAGCATGTTAACCTAAGTACAAACGCTTTCAATCCGAAAGTCACTCGTTCAAATCCTAACGCACACCAATGAGTTTTTCATTCGAAAAATGTAAACGTATCTCAAATACGGTGAAGAAATCATCGTGAGGTTTTCATTTCCTTAACCGTATGTCACGGCATCTCCTAGAACAAGAAAAATTTGAGCACATGTGTTATCTATCTACCAACCCAGGTTATAGATAACACCTGGGTTACCGTGGTAAATCAAAGCCTACGCTAGTTTTTTACTATCACCTGCCAAGAGTAGACCGGTGTCCCAGTGGTAACATTAGATGCTGATACGGTAAGTAACAAAATTTTTAATCCAGTCGGTATTTTCAATTTTCATACATGGCCACAGCGCTTTTGCGCGTAACATTGTCGATGCAAACAACAAAAAACAAACCAGAAAATATCTCGTATAAAAATAATTGATCGCCACTTATGTTACAACGCACTTTGTTATGTATAAAAATATTTTTGTTTTATTTAAAAATTCCATGACATAACATTCTATTTATATCTATTTTCCGTTTTGTTATATAAATTAATTGCTTTTTGAAGGTACCATCTATAAAAACAGTTTTAAACTTTGGCAAAAACTAACGTCAATAACCTCATCTAATAATCTTGATTTACCATCCTACTTATTGTACAACGATTCATGGGTGTACGTCAACAATGTTGAATACCGAAATTAAAGCAAAAGAATCCTACTTCCTACTAATATTATAAACGCGAAAGTTTGTAATTATGGATGCATGTTTGTTACTCAATCACCCCAGAACACCTGAACGGACCTGGATGAAATTTGGCACAGAGATAGATTATAGACCTACAGAACAATGGCCTAATCCACAGTGCAGAAGGCGGAGCTATAACCAACTGGTTGTGAGGCCTTTCAATGGAATTGTATTAAGCACTGAGACAGTAGAAGCTTCGAAGGAAGACATGTGAAGTAAAACTTCAGGCGCAAGAGAGTGTCATTATAGTAGACAACCTCTGGCAGAAGATAGATAGATAGATAAATAAAACAGCTTGTTTAGATATCAGAATTAATTTAGATAGGAAAAAAAAATAAAACCAGAAAAATAAAGTAAAATTAGTAGGTACCTATTTAATTTCTATGCGTCCTGAAAAAGGGTTGGGCTCAGCATGTGCTAATTTTACAGTAAGACCTGGTACATTAAGGGTGCTCTGCTGGAGGCGAGTCTCACATAACTCCACGCCTCCCCAAGGCGTGGAGTATACGAAACGAATTTCCCATTGTATAAAAATAAAAAAAAATGGTACATTAAGGGTATCTTAACAATACTCACTCGTTTTCTTATCTTCTCATTGACACAGCTCCTCATGAGTGCCAAGGAAGACGCGAGGAAGGGCGGAGCGCCGACGACGTGGATCCTTTTAAGCCGCTGAGGATATGCTGCTTGAGCTAGATGGATACCACGCTTGATGGGCCCCACGGCAGCCGCCACACGGGCCACGAGAGATCCTCGCACCTCAGAAGTCTGAAGAACAATTGATTTGATAATTGCTACATTATTTATAACCGAACAATTAGAATTTGAAATTTCCTTAAAACAGAAAGACGCCGAATCGGAGATGGGGTAATAATTTTATACAGATTTTAATACAATACAATATTTTATTTATTAAAAAATATCCTCAAATTTTCAAATTCAATGTTTTTATGTACCTGTCTAAAAACTAAATAACAAATGCATGGTTTTCAAACCAGTAAGTAAAAAAATCTATTAATTATTCGGACTAAAACTGGGTTCTTGGATTATGTAGAAAGGAAATGTCTCACAAAGTTTCTGCGACGATGCACCAAGCACCCTGTTTGTACTTGTATGGAGATAATTGCAGGTCACTTTGATATAATCCAATGAAATCCTACCTTCGATGTGTGCTTATGAAATCGGAGCCAGTTTGATTTTCGTATATAGGCTTTGGAACCTAACCCACCGTCACTGAATCACATCTATTCAAGCGCATTGAAACAGGAGTATCTATCGAGTAACATTATACCTAAAAATATTAGTCTGATAAATATTGATAATGTGCCATAAAAATGTTTATTGTACACACATATAATAGTATATACGTAAATAATACTAACGTTTGATCGGTTTTTAGATAGCTCAGTTGGATTCTTTGTATTTTGTAAATATCTATAGATACTCGTATATACATATTTTAAGTTTTGAGATTTAAAATGATCGTCTCAACATAAAATTGACTAGCTGACCCGGCCACGCGTTGCTGTAGCTAACGTTTTTGTCATATGATATTATAATTTGCAATAAAATAATATTGCGATCATAAATTGAGATGTGAGCTATCCTATCTTTCAAGTTGGATCAAACTGCACACGGTGTACAAAAATGATTAAAATCGGTTAAGTAGTTTAGGAGTCCATCGCGAACAAACATTGTGACACGCAATTTATATATATTAAGATGATAAAATCAAATAAACTGACTTCAATACTTTCAATCACTTATTTGACAAGTGTAATTTCTTCATGCAATTTCCGAGAGATAGATAGATATTATAGATAACACTTTATTGCTCAAACAACAGAAATCAACAGATAGGGAATACCGAAGTGATCCGAAATGATTAGATAATAAAATAATAAACGTTTACACACTCATACCTCTGCATTAGAATTCCCTGTGTCGCAGATGGCATGGACAAACACAGAAACACAAGACAAACACCCAAGACCCGAGAACAAACTTCGTGCTCATCACACAAAGTGTGCCCCGGCCGGGAATTGAATCCGGGACCCCTCGTTTCGAAGGCAGGGCTACCAACTAAGCCACGGAGATATAAATTTTATCTATCATCTTTCAGGTATGTACACATTTCAATACGTATACTAAGCACTGTCATCAAAACAATATAATAAAACTATAATAAAGTTATCAGCATTACTTAGACATGGAAAAATACGAATAAATAATATACGAGTACATACACGTTTTTGCGCCACTAATAGATATGTCATGTTTTTGTAACAACGTAAGTAACGACTTGTTATGTTTTATTTTTGTAACAATAATAAATTATGTTGTAGGTAGGTACATTATATGGTTTTACTATTGTTGGTAAACGGTAAGCTTTATTCGTTAGGGGTAATTATTTTATTAACTTTTGTAATAAATTGACTATTAAAAAACACATAAAAGTTTTTATATCCGTTTTTATTGTTCGTAATGCGAATAGTTAGGCTGCAGGGATGGCAATCGCGAACGAAGTCGCAGGCACAGCTAGTATATTAATAAATTTCCATAATGTTTACGCTAGCAGTAGGTATCTAACTGAAGCTTGTTTATTTGGGTCAAGCGTGATTCGTGAGACAGCACGGACTTGGCATGTTCTGGCGGAAAGGTCCGGGTGAAATTACAAAAGGCATGAACTACTTAACTCAGGCTGGGTCTTCTGCTCGTTCCATCACCATAGTAATTTTTTTTATATAACAATAGGGATAGGACGAGCTGAAGGCCCACTGGATGTAAAGTCCTCTCTGACCGAAGTATGAGAAGACCCAAGTTATACCCCGTTGCGCCTGTCAACCGAGATGTTACGACTCATATGCATGTGATTTCTCCGGCACCCACACCCTTCCACCGCACCAGCAATGCAAGTGCAACACTGCTGTGGCAGATTACTAGGTGTGGACGCAGCACTTCTCCGAGGGAACTTTTTCACAAGTTCTGCTGCTTCTTTAGCACCACCCAGGGGGTATGTGTAGGGATTCAAAGGGCACTAATTTAATTTTTTACTTATAAATACATAATAATTAAGCTTTACATATTTTTTTCAAGCACATAGATAGTAGGTATACAATAAACTCAAATCAAGACAGTCAATTCAATCGAAACGTTGCCTGGCAGAAATCACTTTCAGCGATAAGGCCGCCAATTGTGCTTTGCCGTTATTTTAATATTTTAATTTGCCTTGTTCATAATTTTTAAGGTTTAATGAACATTAAAGAGTAATCTATGTTTTAGCAATTCTTTTTGAATAATATTATTATATTTTAACTTTTGCAGTTCCGTTGTTCCTTTGGAGTGACAAAACCGGCACTTACGCATAAATTCATTATTAAAAAGAAATTTATGTGTCCTAAAAGACAGCGCGGTAACAGTAATTCTGTTCTTAAATTTTCGAATAACGAAGTTCTCGTGATAAACTCGCTCCTTGTCACAAGGCGATTTTCTATTAAGTTCCAAAATACATTTACAGATTTTCTGCAAAATCCGACACTTCGATAATTACGCACATAACGAAATAGAAATCCAAATCGGTCGAGCCTATTCGAATTTTTACAAAACTAGGCTTTTTATTTTACTAAATATAGATAGATTTGTATCTAAGTATAGCTTAGAGGGCATAAATATAGGCAGTCGTGTTCTATCTGTACGTACCTCGTAAATAAACACATCTCCAGCGATCAACGTCTCGTCTCTCATTCTGGCGTCGCTGGCGAGGAGTATGGCTCTGACCGTTGCCGCCAAGTCATCCGAACCGTCAGGGTAGTTGGCCTTGATCCTGAAGATGGTCACTCGGAGCCCTTCGTCTGTCAGTTTCGGCAAGGTAAGTATATCTCTGAGAACAAAGTAGACAATAAATTATAACTAACAGCGACTTTCAGAAACGCCAATAATTTTTTTGAGAAGTCTTCCAATTTTTTGATTAAACTGCATAATAAAATATTTTTGTACAGGAACTTGATATATAAAAAATTTTGATTTACTTGGCTAGTGAATAATCATATTACTTAGTCTAGGAAATTAATCGAATAATAAATAATTAGTACGCGGAAACTTTACTTAAAGGACATTGTCTACGTAATTGAGAAGACTCATCTTTATGAACAGTCATTTCTGTTTCCGATTAATTCCATCTTTATACTTCGGTTGACAACGAATCCAGGTTACTGACTGTAATTTGACATATCTGTGTGCATGTAATGTGCCTGGGGAATTCCTGTGACACGTTATATGCTCACGAATATGTGTACATGCATGTGTAAAATTTGACGTGTCCAAATGATACTTGAGATCTAAAGGAACAAATGAGTTTGACTTTTGACTTGACTTTTATGTTATAATCGAATCAATATCAATATATCATATTCTTTTAAGACGTTGCTTTGAATTGTTTGTTCTTATAGTTTGAATTGGATATTATTACGAGTAATTTTGGATTAGTGGCGTTTTAAATAGTGGTAACCATCAGCAACCATGGTTGATTGATTGATTTGCTATTCATTTTTTACGAAGAGATTTGCTCTTTTCTTTATAGACTGGCATTGCGAAGCTTAAACGAATGTACGATGTAAAATTGAGTTTCGATATTATGGAATTTTGACAAGTCTATTTCGACAGGACTGAATCACAATTATTTAATACATTACAATTATTTAATACAATTTTATAATAATAGGTATATATAGGCTTGGATGGCTGCCGTCGTCAAACGGGAAGAAGAAGGGGCCTTAGTCCACCTTAGTCAATATACTTGACATAATTTAGTCTGTATCTTGTCCAGTAGGTTATATATATATCATTCTGCACAGGTACGTTTTCAACTCAAGTACTGTTGGAAAATTAATTGCAGTTTTCAACATCAGTTACATAGTTCAGGGTCGAATTCACATAAAACAGGTTCGTGTACCTAATGTAAGCGATGCTAGTTCATACGAGTGTAATATAATGGTGTAAGGTAATTTACAAAGTGGTTTATGGCATTATTCCTTTGAGGATTACGCAGAACCTAAATCGATACTTTTACACTTTTTTAGTGTGGGTTATTACTATCGGTGTGTTTTATGCTTTACGTTTCAAGTGATGAACTTGTCGTCATCATTATTTTCCAATATATTGGGTTACTTTCTTAGCACTAAAGTAAATACTTCCTTAATAATCCGACAGATAACAATTACCAACAATTCAGGACAATGTGGTAGAAGTAGTTTTACGAACCTTGAAATAACGACATCGACGTCCCTTCCAAATCGATTTAATTGCATTAGATTTTTCGAATTCAATTCACATATCGAGATATTGTTTCCTTATGGTCGTGTACTATTACAATATCAATGAGTCGTGCAGCATTAGAGTTTCCTTGAAATACTTTATGTATAATAAAAGATGTGAATGAACTTCTACTAATGTTATGAATGACTAGCTGCGCCCCGCGATATTACCCAATGTTTTCCGGGATCAAAAGTAGCTAGGATATAAGCTATCCTGTTACCAAATTTAATCCATATCCGTTGGGCTGTTTATGTGTGAAGGAGTAACAAATATATACACACAGAGAGAGACAAACTTTCCCCTGTATAAAATAAGTGTGATTCGTAGAATTCCGTTACAATAAAAACTCGAAAACAAACTGTTTTAATTAATCATTTTGATTGGACTTTGCTACTAATTTTGTTTTAGCTAAATATCTGACCCAGTTTGGGCTTCCGTGGTAGATCAACCTGTTCCGTGGTACCCCTGTAGTGGGAACATTATAATTTGGTAGTGTTTTGCACGGATTGACATTTATTTTTATTTTTGATGATTTTCTTGTGTGACGATGCCCTTTTACATGGAAAGCTACAACAGCGAGTAGCCTATGTTACTCGCTGCTAATGTAGTAGCTAATGTTCCATTGGTGATAGAAGTTGACAGAACTTGACAGTTGACATCTCACTTTCTTCCCGCTACTTCGCACTTCTTGGTACTATGGAGAACCAAGCTGTGGCAGGCAACATTAGTAAAAAAAAAGTTTGTACTTTTCTTTGTTTCTGTTTAAAGTGTTTAAATAAATACTCGGGAGTTTTCATTACTTCATACCAAAAATACAAATGCTGTGGTTATGTAAGCTCGCCGTACCTAATGTCGGCAGTAGTGACCCATTAAATCAACCAGTGTAGAGATGCAATAGCCAAGCCACAGGCAAGCTCGCCATTTAATATTGCCAATCAGGTTCTCAAACAGGCTAGTCTAGAACATTCCTACATAACTGTATTTGCAAATGAGCTATTCTTACGGTATCTATTGGACATTAAATTTATACTTTTTCAGACCACTTGGAAGCACTTGGACTTCGTTCGCGGGGAATTTTACAATTTTCAATTTTAAGTAGAGCACTATTAACCAGCATTTGTAATAGGATAATGCCGAAACACATTAGCTTTAAGAGATAATTAGGTCTCATAATTACCTATTGATTGAAGAAATTTGTATGTATTAACTGATTACTTATTGTAATGTTGGTTGGAATCTATGATAATTTGTCTAACGTAAGGGATCTTGTATCTGACCGTTCCAGTGCATATAAGAGTGCTGCACTGTCGGGTTGTTTAAAGTTCTCCCTTTGCCTTCAGATTCATCGCTGTTATTCCTTTTCTCTAGTGATGATCTTTCTATTTCCCTAGCGTTATTTCATATGCTCGTGATTTCACCGGCACCCACACCCTTTTACCGGAACAAGGAATGCACCACTGCTTGGCGGCAGCTTACCAGGTGTGAAGGTAGTATTTCTCCGGGCGAATTTTGCGCAAGTTCTACTGCTACTTTTTGTTGCTCCTTTAGCACCACCCAGGGTCTACGTGTAGGGACTCTGAGGGTATTCACCTACGGACGCGAGCAATGGACTCCCCCAATAATGTATTACTCACATGAAATTGCAGACGTCATTCAGTGGAGGTTCATTTAGTGAGCGGTGCACATATAAGTCCCTATGGCGGGACCGCGCTAGGCAGAATGACTCCAGCTTACTCCTGGCTCTTTCCATGTCCATCCGGCATCCAACAACGAAGAGCTGCAGGATTTTATTGTCTGCAAACAATAAGAAAAGGTAAGGCTTAAAAGCGGTAACCATTTTTATTATCTTGGTAACGTGGGATTATAAGAATGAGCTTAAGAGGTCAAGGAAAACTCAAATCACCAAACCACCACAGCGTTGAGAATCAGCATTTTATTCTGACAATAAAATAAAGACATAACATTCATGGACATTTCACACAATGCCATGTAGCCAAACTAAGCAGAGCTTGTACTACGGTAACTAGTAAACCGATACAATACATAATATATGGTCTATATTTTTTTTAAATACATGTGTTCAATGCATAGTAAAGAAAGAAAAATAAATTTTATTGACACAGCCTCATCAAATCACATGTGCATGAGATGTAACATCCCCGTCTCGGGTGACGGGGTCATATAAAAATGACGTGTAAGATTTTTTTCTTATAAATAAATGAATTGAATTGAATTGACGGGCGCAACAGGGTGCAACTCGGATCTTCTCGGTTCTCGGTTCTCGGAGCTTTGGTCGGGGAGGACCTAATTCGTGTTGCCATTGTTATGGACTTACCACCAGGTGGGTCTTCAGCTCGTCCCGTCACTTACTCATATAAAAAAAGTGCAGCTGCCATATTCAGTAGATATTCTATATTTATTTTGGTTGCTATAAATTTTTTTAATTAATAATTATTTTATATTTTGTTTGGAATATTTTATTTCGTATTTTTGTTTTGCTGGTTTCAATTCGATTAGAATTCCGTCCAACTCGGGTTTCATATTAATTCGGAAGCGATGTAAACTTTATTTTGTTAGTTAAAACTTCGATCCCGTAATAAACAGGTCATCATGAAGGTTTATACTAATTACTCGTATTATACCTAAGAAGTTATGTATCTAACAACGCGTAATTTTCCTTTCCGGTTGATTGCATTCACTATTGTTTGCTGTTGTATTGTACTTAGTTTAAGAAAAAACAACATAATACGAGTCGGACTCGCTGATGAAGGTTCCGATGACATTAATTATATATTATCTTAGAAAAATATATCATAACTAGCATCATAATGACGTCCCTTTGAATCAAATAGAGGGCAAGGCCAGAAAACTCGTCTGTTCGTGCGATATGAAGGGCTTTGGTTTTGATTTGTCAGCATTCAGAAGGTTTCAAGAACCAACGTACCTATTTATTTATTTATTGGTGGTTCCCGCGACATAGCCCGCGTAGATTTTAATTTTTTACAATACATAAGTAGATTTACTTACTCCTTATAACTCCTATCTGCCTGTGAAAGTCCCGTCAAAATTAAATTTATTAAAAAAAAAAAAATTATGCTAGAGTTTGTAAGTTAAGTACTAGTCCATGATCGGAGAACAACCATAATGTCATATATCCAATACCACGGGGGTGCTGCGAATCAGAGAATGAGTAAATAAGCGTTTTATAAAATACGCCTTTATCAGATTCCTAAGAGCCTTTGTTTTGTCAATAGATTGCATAACACGGATATAAATTATGGATTAACCGTATGAAAACATGACATTAATTACTATTCGCAACGGTTGTTGATACCACGTTACGAAGTATCTGATGTACCTACGCTTATTCATTTTATAGATACTCGGGTTATAGAACGACAGGTCCCGTTGTTCGCGACGTAGTTGAGTACCCTTTGAATTGGTGCCATCTGCTATAGGAGCAACAACAAGTGACTGATTGGAAATTTAAAAAAAATCGCGAGGTAAAATCTCGAGGGGTTACATCCTACCATTTTACAAAAGAAACATCGAAATCGGTATACAACAGGAAAGCAAAACATGCAATTTCGTTTACTTGGATGACATATTTTTTCTATTTATCTTGATTATCTATCAAACTTTTGAACCGATTTTAATAAAATCTCTATAGGGCCGATCTGAGACCAAATCCTTTCAAATGAAAACATAAATTTTTTTTAATCGGTTGATAAATTATCATCGGTAATCGATAAATTACGGAAACCTGAGTCAACAAACAAAAAAAATACAGCTGAATTAATAAATTGATAATTGATAAGTCGGTTGAAAAACAGTGGATTTGTGCAAAGTTCGCCCTGAGGAGTACTGCCTCCAAACTTGGTAATCTGCCGCCAAGCATTCTCATTCCTGTGTTCCGGTGAAATCACATGTAGATCGTAGGAGGCGTAATCCTTGTCTCGGGTTACGGTCGCAACGGAGTGCGACTTGGGTCTTTTCATTCTTTGGTCGGGGTGGACCTAAGATCTGATGTTATTGATGCGTCTCCCGTAATTACAGTAAGTACTACTTAGGTCCACCTATAATTAAATTGAGCAGTACATTAATTTTTACTCTCGAAAATTTTTTTAATGCAATTGGAAATCTCAGAGGAAAAACTAAAGAATTGTTATTCGTGCTTAAAATAGGCAACATGCGGAAGTCTGTGGGCATGCACGTAATCGAAATATTCTAGATGAATGACGCTACACCCAACGACATTTACGTAGTAATGTTGCATACTCGTAGTTAATTAAAATAACAAAAATATTGTTTGTCAAGGGGGACATCTCATAAAAGGATATTTTTAACATGTTTTGCATACTTGTTGGTATTAAAATTGAACATAAATTGTAGCTGTAAAATATTCATTTATTTTCACATATACGTTTCTTTATTTAGACATTTTTTTTAGTAAAGTGATACCTTTTATAAAAATACGTCTGTTTTGGTTTATTTTCCATAATGTAATAACTTTTTACTGTGGAAATTTTCAACCACATCAGTATTATGCAAATCGAGTTGATATTATGACGACTTATCTCTCTCCCTACTTGTTACGTCTATATTTTTACGATAAGGACTTCACGGCAGTACAGTGTCCGCCATATCGGCAAAGCTGAAAAATACTAAGGACTTTAAAGGTGCAGTGTACACCAGATCCGAAGTAAGAGTAAGAATTTGTTTTATTCAGTAAAAGTAATAAAGAATATGTAATATTATTAAAATTAAGTAATTACAAAATGTCGTTAAAAAAATCTTTGTAAGACGACAGATCGTTCCCATTTGCCAAAAGAAAATAAATTATTGTCAGTTTCGCATCTCATTGATGCTGACAAAAATTCAATTTCAGCCTGATAAGAAGTTTCAATAACGACTGTTAATAACAGATAATACTTATATAGGTACCTTTTATTTCAAAATGCATAATTATATGATAGTCTACTTGCCTGTCATGTACATCGTTACTTGGACAATTATTCCTCTAATCTGGTCAAGGTGTAAACGTGGTAGGTATTTACAGCCTGCTTGTTACGTACAATCAGATACATAATCCAGTCAGACGAACAACAACCACCAACTAACATTACTATTACGAAGGGAGGAATTAAAAAATATGATAACATATAATACAACAAACTTAACAATTTTTTTTAAGTTATGTCTTTTATTAAATAGTTATTGAGAAATATGGGATTAACGATATGAAAAACAAATCAATAGTCACATGACGGAGCTTCACTTCAGATTAGAACGGATCGATCAATTGGGCTGTTATTTTTGTGTTCGTAATTTTTCAGGATACGTCATTGATTATTTATATCTATGTATATAACTATGTAGCTAACTATGTATATATTCGACGACATGTGACATCTACCAATCCGTATTGGGCTCCCGTGGTAGATCAGAGCCCAGTCACTCTCAATTATCGAGAGTAGGTCGGTGTCCCTGCAGTGGGAACATTAGAGGCTGGTACGGTATATACAATAACTATGAATTCTAGATGAGATAGAGCAGTTAAGTGCAACTCGTATCTAGTTTTGGTGGCTGAGTGTAGGTAAGTTTTTAGCATGCATCAGAGACACCGTGAAGCAACTCGTGGGAAAAAACTATTGTCTCAAACACCATTACAACACTTCTCGTTGTCCTAGACATCGTCATTTTGACAAAATGTCCTTTCGAAGTTAGCTACTAATCGTTTATAGACTAGTGGGTACCCGGCGTGTGCATCTACGCTAAAAAAAAAATACAATTTGTGCCTAATGCAATAATGCAAAGATGGTTAAGGTCTAAAACCATCTTTGCATTATTGCCTTTCTAATGAAAACAATTTAGGGCACATCGGTCGGATGGTTTCAAAGCCTATAACGGACATAGGTAGAAACATTTTTTTTGTTTTATATTAGGATAAAAGTTATAAGGTCCTTTGGAAACAGTTTGCGTGGGCGGCCGCGATGGCGGTTGCATTGTGATGACGTATGAGGCTAATTATTAATTAATATAAATTATAATTTTTTTGACATTATTTTATTCGTATTCAAGTATGCAAGTATTCGTAGATAGTATTATAATTTGATTTTATTTTACTTGTTAATTTTATGTTTATTATAGAACACCTTGACATTCTAAAGTGCATTGTATAAATTACAAAATACCACCCGAAACAGTGTAGGTCCTTTTTTAATAATTCCGGTCATTGAATGTATTGATATTTCATTGGTGATCTTTCGAAAAAGATAAATAATTATTTTAATAAAAAAACTATTCACTTATGCTTAAAAGTATTGTGTTTGGGTGGAGTGGTAATAAAATATTAAAATACTCTAGGGAAAATTACAAAACTGAGTAATTTGCGGTCTGCATACAAATTGTGGTACGCATTTTGTATCTTTTGCAATGTAAGCAAGAAAAACTTGTTTTGCATTTCTTATTCTTCGAAAAGTTTCAAATGATCTACTTATTTGTAAGTAATATTTACCTATCTAATATAGTTAAATTTATTTGTTTGTTGTCTTTTTTTATTGTGTATGATCCTTGTTTATTAAATAATAATAAAAATATTAAAAAAGACAAATTTTTGAATATTTCGACGGTTCCAGCGTTTTGTCCTTACCAAGGCTCGAATTGACCGATTGTCCCAGATATTTTTTTTATATTATTTTATTATTAAATATATAATTTCATAATCTCCTTTCATCCACTTATCGCGATTCCAGATTCTAGATGATACTTTGCAATTTTTACGCTGATATAAGTACAATCGCGGTCACTTTTATACACAATCTTTGACAATTATTATGCAGAGTATAATTAAACAGTTGATTACAGTTGTACGTCACGTTGTTGTATGTATACGCTAAACTAATAAAAAAAAAAAAGTTATTTTCATCAATAAAAAATAATGGAAATAACAAAAAATAATACAAATAAAGGTTAAAAACTTTTAACCTTCTTTATCTCTATCTTTCTGTAACTGGTCTCCTCAAGGTTAAAGAAACCATAAGAAATGTAATTTATTCAAGTATTACATAACCATTTTATGTAAATATTTCTAGTTAATGTCAGGCACAGTCAATCGTTATGGGAACTGGAAATCCTGGTGCAAAAACCATTCGGATTTTTGTCAAACAATTAGTAGCTTTTGAAAAAACCTAAAGATAGCGTAGACCACAACCTTAACATTTCTGAATATCGCAAATGAAATCTCGTTTATGAAGAATGAATCTGGTAAGTGCAAAAAACAAATTAAAAATTGAGACCCAAATTAGAAGATATTTTTATTTCCGTTAATTTAAGAATATTAATTCCTCATTAGTGATGCTTAGGAATTCATATTCTTAAATAACGGAAAATCTAATCTAAATCCCTCAAATAGGTAAATGGAATAGAGGCAACGGTGACTGAAATTAAAACATAAAACATAAAACTTTTTAAATAAAATATGACTAGTATAACGAACATTAACACAACAAATTACGGTGTCTTTCATTTTTTTTTTTTTGTACATACCTAAATATTTTACGTGCTAAAAGAAAATTATATAAATCACAAATTACTGATATGTAGTTTATCATATTTTAGTTTGAAGCCTACAGAATCGATATCCTAGTAATTCTATTCCACGTATTATTAGACTATTTAATTAATTTTTAAAATAACTACAATATCAAGTAGAGTTATATTTATTTTATTATATTTATATTCATATTTATTACTATTTTTTTTACTCTTTCTTATATCTCTGGTAAAACTATTATGCTAAGTGTGGCTGCGGCATGACACATACAGCACACTGAATAGCAAATGCGGCAAAATTAATGATATGTTGAGTAGTAAGAATCAAGTTGCAAGTTGGCAAGACATGCTTCACCATCTCTGCGTGACGAACGCTAAGGAATTCTTTGGAGGCTGCGGTTACAAAGAAAAAACATCTAAACGATATAGTCACTAATTTATCATATGGGATATCTTGACTAATGCCATCCAGTAGCGCTTCTTTGCTATAAATACTTAATTAAATTTCCTGTTGTTGTACACGATTTCTATTTTTGCTTGTATTTTTCGGTGATCATTATAATATTTCTTAAACAATTAGATACACAAATTATATAAGTGTGTAACAATGTACGAATATCCATATTAAACAAAAGACTACTGGCGATAAGCGACAAAGAGTCCTATACTAGTTACTTTATTATTATACTAATATTATAAAGCTGCAGTGTTTGTTTGTTTGTTTGAACGCGCTAATCTCTGGAACTACTGGTTCGATTTGAATGATTCTTTCAGTGTTGGGTAGTCCATTTATCGAGGAAGGTTATGTTTTTTTTTCAAAATTAGGGATCCGTAATAAAATTGCTATTTTGTAACACGAGGTGTAAAATCGAAAACCTATTTTTGCGTGCGCTGTTTCCACGGAAACGAGAAAAACGTGGGTGAAACCGCGGAACACAGCTAGTTATTATTATTATTTTCCCTTTATATACGGCAACATGAAAGTCAGGCTTTGTCAAGAAGTCCAACCCAGATTCGAAGGTCCTTTGAATGTACCTTTAGATCCTTTGAATTTTTAGTACTAAATTTTGCATTACAAAGTTTTCATCTAGATTCGAACCAACGGTAAGTTACTCTCCGTCCAGTTATTATTTGACTAAGTGACCGTTTAATGATATTTCAACTGAGCGCTTCCGTGCTTTAGGAGGCATGTTAAGATGACGATCCTGGCTATATCTACTTGTCGACAACCAATAATGATATAACAGAAGAATTAGCCAGAAGAAGAAGATAAAAATAATAAAATATATATAAATAGTTACATATTCCAGGTTTATTAATTAAATAATATTTCTTGGACATATCATTCATATTTCTAGAATTTTCTTTCGTAGTACAGTCTTTTGTATTTATTATTATATTTTGTGACAATAAAGTCGTTATATTTTCTTGAAAATTATGTCTATATTTTCTATAATTCAAACTTACCAAAACTATCCGGATCAGGTAAATAAGGGGAAGCGGCGAGCATACTCCTCAGGTCTCTGATACACCTCTCCATATCTCCCGTACCTTCCCCGAGTTCTTGTTTAATCATCTCCGACTGTTTCAACGAAGGCCCTTGGAGGAACGCCATTGCTTACAACACTATAAAAAATAACTAAGAAAAAGAAAAATACGTGTTCAAATTGTTCCAATTACAAACGGATTGCGCACTCGAGCTGAGTAAGGACAAAACTGCGCGCGAAACGCGATCAGCACGTTTTATAAACAAGCTGCCTATTGGAAAACTCAGGAAGAAGGCTGCGCACACACTGTATCTCTTAATAGTATAAAGCGAAGTCGCTGCTTTCGTCTGTTTCTTGGCTAACGAAATGGATGGATTTCACGCAATGCATTTTGATACGGTTTTCATTTAGAGAATTGTTTAGTACAGAAAACTTGAGCATTTGTAATGACATCGTAAAAAAGCTAATTTTTGCTAATGCTGGCTAAACCTTACGAGATGGATTAAAAATGGTATACCACGAAATTGTATTACGACCTGCACGACTACAACCGTGCGAAGCCGGGGCGGGTCGCTAGTAATTAGATAAATCAACCGTCTGAATGGAATTCACGCTCGCACAGCTTAGGGTTCCGTATCACTAATAGTACAAGTGTTCGGATATTCGCTATGAATAGGTACGTTATTTATCAAAAAATTCTACCGACTAATTTAATTTGTAGGACGGTTCATAGGATACATCTCTACAACTTAGATTTCTAGAATTGCTTAAGTGTACGGTTAATTTTTTTTTAATCTAAGGCAAACAAACATACAGGTTTTTTACTTTATTGGATTCCATTTAGTTTTTTGACACGGGATCCATGTTGTTGTATTGTTTTAGATACAAACACTAACGAACATTTATAATCAGAAATCTTATTGATAAAAGTAAACATAGCCAGTGTACAATTGAATAATTGTTTCGATTGTTTGCACTTGTCCTACCACAGGAAGAACAAAACGTACTTCGGAACACTATGAAGCGTTTGCTTATGTTACTGGGTACTAAGGATATTGATATAGTAAAATGTAAGAAAGTTAAAAAAAAAAAATAACGACGCACCTCATTCAGCAGTAGGTAATCGTAGTTCCTCGCGCCAGAGCTATTCGCGATCGGATCTCGCAAGATACAATAAATTCAAGTATTTTATCATCATTATTGTTAAAGAAATCAAGAAGTTTAAGAATCAAGAATCTAGAAGTTTTATATTTTTTTGATATGCTGACTCTTACGTGAAATTTTCTTAGTTGGCTTAAATTTAATTTAATATACTTACCTATTATCTCACATCGGGCCGTCTGAGATTCTATATCTCAGATGGATTAAGTGATCTGAAAGAATTGAACCCTGAGCCCCTAGAAAAGACATCAACGCGCTTCGGCCGTTTGGATAAATTATATTCATGAATTTCAAAGATTTGTTTCGAATTCTTAGGTCGAATGCCCAAAGCAAGCGTAGTAGAAAGTATATGTTAATGTGGGTTTCCATTAAAACATTGTTTCATAGAGTTTTATCATCCAGTTTGATGATCACTGCTTTCGCACTGCCAGAAACATTGTAAGTTTTCTTACAGTTTCCTTATTTGTAGGTTTTACTGGGAAAACTTGCACAAAGAGACGCCTCTTTACTTTAGACAAACGGTATTAAATCTATGAAAATAGTTTAATTAACTTGAGAGAAATATCCTGTGAAATGGCTTTGCTTTAGCATTTGAAAACATTTTTGTTACCAAAATAAAATAAAACTTATAGGGTGGGTATTCCCATTATCCCTACAACGCTGAAATTTCACAGAATTTCAAGCATTATGTAATTTTTTTAAATCAGGGTCTCCATTTTTTGTGTCTAAAAAGTTATAAATTTTATATATATTCACATTAGTAATAAGGATAGCAGAAGAAAGGTCAATGACGAGAACGATGAGATAGGTTTTCATAGAAATTCTCATCAATTTGATTGACCTCAGACCCGTATCGAATTATTGTTACTAAAATAAAGCCTCCAAAATTTACTAGTTGGCTCCTATTAGAATATTAATAGCTACCTGGTTAAAGAAATACAACCTTTGGACCAAACCATAAAATTGAAACCATCTGTTTATTAATTTGGGATTTAAAAATCATAAATCATTTATATGTGTTAATAAAAATACTTGTGGAAATTAAGTCCGAAGAAAAGATTTAGGTATACTTATAGAAGCAAATGTCGAATCGCTTGACGTAAATTTAAGTACATTAAAGTAATAAGTAATTTATTTTCTTCATTTTACATATCACGCACTTCTATAAGTGAGAAAACAATAACAAATAATAACAATAATCATGTTATAATACTCCTACCATATGAACTGTGGATAATTTTGGTATCTAAATATGAATCTATCCTTGGAATTTTTTTTTACTAACCATTCAATTTAACAACTAGCTGGCAACAGTTATTAGGTAGGTAAATCGTAGATACAACGCATGTATAATGCTACTTAGTATTTATGGTATAAAATTTTGTTAATCGAGATGAAATAACTGTCAACCTATCACATACTTATTATGTGGTGGGCGGTAAGTCGGAACACTCGAGATATCATTCCTGGCTCTACTAATTTATTAGCCATGTATGAGGCCATGAAGACCATAACGCATGGCCTTCGCTTTGGACTGTTTGAAAACTCATATAATTGACCACCAACTAAAACGAAAGTGAGTGACAGAGTAATTGTTGGTTACTAATCCCTATTTTGATTGTACAGTACAGTCCAATATATATGTTACACGAAATAATATATAAAGCAAGCGGAATCATAGAAAGAAAACCAAGAAGAAACGAAACGTTCGTCGCTACTAACATCTAGCGTGTACAATTGACGCTAAAAAAAAGGAGTGTTTTAACTCCTCGCCGCTAGATGGCTTAGCTACAAAATAAAAATAATATATTTGTTAGGGCAACTCATTACTTAATGTCACTATGACAGCAGGTGGTGCAAATGTCAATGCCCTATATATTTCGTTTTTCAAAATAACGGCAAAAATGTACCGGGCTATGGTTTCAGGCTAAGTATTTTATGTTTGAAAAATAAACAAAGCATGGGAGGGATATGCTAAGAAATTGTGATTTGATTTACAAACTCTTCAAAAGCGCTAACTGACGAAATGGAGCCATCAAACGAAGCTATTGCAGTGAGAATAACGCGGCTAAACCGACAAATCCTAGGCAAAGTGACCAGTGCCTCGGCGAAATTTACTAAAAAGACTATAGACCGGGAGGCTCTATTGGATGCACTCACAGTGCTTTACGAAGAATGCAATGACGATCCCATTAAAAAGACTGATGAATTGGTCAGGGTGTTTGTGGATAAGTGTAAGTCAATATAATATTACACTGTTGGCTGCAGGCCATGTCTACACCAATACCGGATGTATACATTTCTTAATTTTTTGCTGCCCTTGTCTAATTGCCCTATTTACCTTACTACATCGTAGTCCTAGGACCATCATAAACCTCACATGTAAAGAATGCACTGTACTTAAATGGCCCCATGCCTACTGAGCATGTGTTTTCACCGGCATCTACACACAGCATGCAAAAAAACACTTCCACAATGCAATGCAAGTGCACCACTGCTTGGCAGCAGATTATGAGCTTGGGAGGCTTACTTCTCCGAATGAACTTTACACAAATACTATTGCTTATTTTCTATTCTGCCCAGGAGGTATGTGTGATTTAAAAGGAACTCATCTAAGGATGCGAGCACCTGGACCCCCTGAAGTGTTTATGTAAAATTTATTAACATACATCTGCAAAATTTTTGTTTATGCATTATAGCACTTTGTGAATTCAGCTAAATTTGTATATTTCAGATCGCAGCACTTTAGCAGAACTGCGACAAACACGAGTATGTTACTCAGATTTTGAGGTATTGCAAACCATTGGACGAGGATATTTTGGAGAGGTTCATGTAAGTACAAACAAGTCCACAGTTTAGCTGGTTGCAATTTTAAATCAATTCATTTATTTTAGACGTAAAGTGTCCATATTTTATGTTAAAATATAAAATTGAGGCAAAATATGTCTGAAATGCAATTTGACTGCCCACTTTTTTTGAGTGGTGTCAGTGTATTCAAAAACATATGAGACATCTTTCATCTTAATTTCTTAGAGTGACAACTACTTCATGATGTGATTTGGCCTTCCCATATGTAGACAGGTGGTGACCTAAGTGGTATTATAGGTAGAGGCCCCTTCATTTCAGGTGAGCTATCAGCTCCTATAGTCTTAGTTCTCACATAAAATAAAATATAAATTGAAGCAATGTGGTCTTGTTTCTGATTGCACCAAGTTCGCTCCATTTCTTGTCTTTCACTAGTACATGTAATAGTCATGGGGCACAAAGCACAAATAGCCTCATGTGGAATGTAGTGCAGGCTTTTGATCAAACATACATATCATGGTTTGTTTATAATTGTACAGTTTTTTGCAAATTATAATATCAAACAATATTAATAAAATAAGTTTTTTTTTTATGAACATTTCACATAGTGCCAGCTAGCATCAAACTTAGCATAGATAGCTTGAACATCTATAGTACTTTGTTTGTAAATACATAAATATTATGTAATGCCTTCAGAAGGCAGAGCTATACTACCAATGAACAGTGGGACCCATCAAAAACATGTAATTTTGTAAAATAATGACTTTCATTCACATTATAAAATGTAATTTTAATATATTTTTTCTTATCCTTATCATCTGCAACTGCTTGGTAAGAATCTCTTCCATATTTCACACATCTTGGTCTAAAGCTACAACCAATCATTGTGGCTTAAACCCATACTGATGATCTCGCTACCGTTTTCTGGGTCTACTGCAACATCACCTATCATGATACCTACTGGATAACGAGTTTTGCCAAATGTTTTGTATGCACTCTTTCAACATCACTTTACATATCCATCCTAAACATATTTTTTTATTTTGTAGATGGTCAGAGAGAAACAGACTACCGATGTGTACGCACTAAAAACAGTTCGCAAGGAGCTCGCCCGGAAGCGGGTGACAGGGGCAGAGGACGAGAGAGACGTGCTAGCTACTGCCTCCAGTGCTTGGATGCCAAAATTGCAGTATGCATTTCAAGTAAGGAAATTTTACCACAGCTGTAATGTTGGGAACTTTAAAGGGACATAAGTAAGCCTATATTAATCAAGAAAAAGAATTTCCGCTTCTTAAACTGGTTTTTCTTCACTTTTTTTTTCATATGTCTTACAGAACGCAGGCCTTCTCTTGGCAAAGGAGTCCTAAATTCTTGGTACCTTGTTTAGTCTATTTCCTTTTTACCCCGTTGCGGCAAAGCCAAAATATATCAGGGCTATGATATCAATCCATCGTACGTGGTACGAAAATCTCGGTGTGCATGTTTGAATCGTACATAGTCAGTTCTTTTCATTTAATTAATACTGTTTTTGCAGGATAACAGTAATCTCTACCTAGTAATGGAGCTATGTTCCGGCGGAGACCTGGCCGGTCTACTCGCCCGGCGCAACAATCCTCTGTCGGAGAGAGACGCCGCGTTCTACGTGTGCGAGGTGGCGCACGCGCTCAAGGCCTTGCACGGAATGGGATACGTTCATAGGGATGTGAAGCCGCATAATATTCTCCTAGACAGGTAAAATTTCACCAGTGTGTTATGACTTTTACTGCAAGAATATTCGCAAACTGACACTTCAATTTTATTTATTTGGTGTTATTTTTATCTATGTATATTATAAAAAACACGTCTTTGGTCGCCGACAGGTGCGGCCACATAAAGCTGGGCGACTTCGGGTCGTGCGCGCGTCTATCCGACGGCGGCACGGCCTCTCTCCCGGCGGGCACGGCGGACTACGTCGCGCCGGAACTGCTGGCGGCCGCGCAATGCGCTTCCACGCACACTGTGTGTTCCGCATACTGCCGCGGGATTGTATCGCAGGCCATTGTGGGTGTCTATGTTTCGCGGGCTTGTCGCGTGTGTAGGATTCAGCTGTTATGAATATGACCGAGATTCTGGACTTCTGGAATGAATATATAAATATTTATGGACATTCACACCGCGTTATCTAGCCGCAAACTAAGCATGTACTATAGGAACTAGATAACTGATACAATACTTATATAGTTTGGTTTTGTTAATACATAGATGTAATACATATTTGCTCTTAAATACAGAACTAACATCTATGTTCGTCACACAAATGCTTGTCATTAGTGGGAATCAAACCCACGATCTACACCGCTGAAGCTACTACCAACTGAGCTGTGTCAGTCTGAGGAATGTATAATATATTATACATTCAAGATTCCATAAAAAAATATTTGCTACTAATTAGAACCTGTTGCTTTAATTTAATGGACTATAATTCGGCTGTTTTTCTTATAAAAGACAGTCAATACCAGTTTTTTTAGTAGGGCAGTTAGTTTAAAAGGGCTTTTATACTCAAGAAACATAATTATGACATTTGTTCGAAGGAAAAGTATTTTTTAAGCTTTAAAATAATGGAAACGTTGACTTTGAACAGCTGAACTCAGCAACACGTCGATAAACGCGCGAAATACCTAACGCTTCCGCTTTTTATATTAATATCTCAAGTAAAGCTAGGTAAATTAAAGTACAAGAGAGTAATTGTGTATATACATATAGTGTTCAACTTATACAGACAAATGTACTTCCAGTAATGACTACTGTTATCTATATACATATATAAAAATTAATCCCTATTTTCCTTGGTCAAGGCATCACGCGTGAACGGCTGGACCAATTTTGCTAATTCTTTTTGGTTGTGTTTGTTATTATTAGGAGAAAGTTCAATTAAGAAAACTTGCGCAAAAATGGCTTAATCCCACGCGGGTGAAGTCGCGAGGAACAGCTAGTATTTAAAAAAAATCTAGCTTTACTTGGGTGTAGAAGTAGGTAGGTAGACAAATGCCTGAAATTTTAAATAACGCATTGTATTATGCTATAGATGACACAATGTGAGCTTTTAACATAGTTCTTTAGCATGGTAGGCACTTCTTGTAAGCACATTGTGTGGTATGCTACAAACTCTTCTTTACTTAAAATTAAGTCTTTCTAAATTATGTCTCTTTTTGTTATGAAATATATCTATTTATATGACTTTAAATGTCTACACATTGATATTAATCGAAAAAACTTGTATGTAAACACCTAAAAAACTGTTTCAGATATTATTTTTAATAAATTGCGTCTTTTTAGTGTACCGTAATGTTTTTTGTGCAGTCGGCGTGCGATTATTGGTCCTTGGGTATCGTTGCTTACGAACTGGTCACCCTTCGCCTGCCGTTCTCTTCGGACGACGAGGATTCCGTGGCGCAAATACTGAGCAACATACAAAGGTAGGCCGACGAAGGTATATTTGGGCACTATTATATCATAATATATTGTTAACCTAGGTACCTTTGAATCACCTGTTTCGACAATCGCAGGTTTGTTGGAAGAAAACTGTGTCTGTAATATATATTTCTACTTCGTATTTGTGTTTTAAAAGGAATACAGAAACGGCCACCTAATGCCTAAATTCGCTAAGAGATATTGATCAACTTGTGTGGATGTAGAATGGTCGCGCAATATGACCATACATGGCGGGCGTCATCTTAACCATTCTGCGGTATGGGGGGAAAAAAATCGCTATAGTTGTCGAGAAACATCAGTATTGCAAGCAGATATAAAAATCGAATTTGAACATTCTTAATTTAAAAATGACATTTAAAATTTTATTTATTACGATATAGGTATGAACGCGACCCGAACCCTGAACCCCCATTCGAGCCGTCTCCCAACGGCCCCTCCAGCGAATGGCGTGCCCTGGTGTCTGGACTGCTAAGGGTCCAACCGGCGAGACGATACAACTACCTCGACACGTTGCAACACGCCGCGTTGTCTCACGTAGCAGTGCACAGCGTCAGAAATCAGGTACTAGCTGTGGAATTTGTTCAATTGTCATCATACTCCGCAAATGTTATGTCGCATCTCCGTGCGCGCTTTGACTCGTGTTACTCTACCAGACAAAACTCATTCCGATGGTCTGTTTAAGGGACTTCTGCGTAATTTCTTATTGTACATTTTATCACATAGGTGGCGCTTGTTACATGATTTCCGATATTGACGTGGTAAAGAAAAATTCGTACTGATTTTATTGATGATTATGAGTTTCTTTCAGAAGTACGATAAGAAACCATCTTTCATAACTGCTTTGCAATCGGATTTTTGGAGCTATGAGTCACCAGCCAGGTGCGATTCGCACTGGCACATCTATGGTTTTGCCATTATTGTATGTCTTATGAATGAATACCCGCCACCATAACACTTGTTGTAATTTTGTAAAAATTACAACCTCATAATAATATGATTCAAATATCTTTAAATAGGAGCTCCATAGGCATGTCATCATAGGTTACTTCATGTCTGCTTCAATCCTACTACAAAGGTCGTAACTTACGGCTCTAATTAAAAAAATCGTTTTAATCAGGCTCCGCCATGGGTCCCGTGCGTGCGGGGTGTAGAAGACACCTCGTACTTCAGCGAGCCGCCGCGAGTCACCGCTCCGCCGTCCGCCGCGCCCTTCCGCACGAGACCGCCCTTCGCGGGACAACTGCCCTTTGTTGGTATGTTCTCTCTATTGTGAGTCGCCTACAATGCCCGCGCTGCTGTAAAGCATGTTGAGCACTATACAGCAGCTATTTATTTACATCGACAGCACAATTCAATAACAAACCGGCCTGGTAGGTCAGTTAGTAGTAGCTCAGCCGTCTGCTGTCGTGAACGTGTCGCGAATTTTCGCATAGTGCGATAGTGGTAATTTTCTCGTTGGAGCGTAGAATTTCTCTTTAGTTAGTGTTGGTTTTGTGCAGGATATTCGTTTGTCGCTCCGGATGACAATGAAGACAGCACGTCAGGTTTTAACGCCTCACACGACTGCACCGCTATCGACCTAGCTACATTCAAGTAAGTTCTGAAGAAATATTATAGCTAATTTAAGAGTGCGCCATACCAGCGCTTCAGCATTTTGTTATTTTCAATATAACTACATAATTATTTATTAAACTATGTTATGGGATATATAAATAGTTATTCTCTATAAAAACCTTATTTTTTTCAAAAGTATTTTTCTAGTAAGTGCACTTATTGTGTTTTTACAAATACTGAATCATACAAAAATGTTACAGTTTATTTATTTATAAACATTGGGTTTCTAAAGCAAGTAGATCCTTTAGTTCTATGTTCTGTAATATAATACGAATTGTAAAGAAACTAGCGCGGCTTTTTACGCGTTGCGGCCCAAAAATTGGGGGGTCCAGCTGCTCGCGTCCATAGATAAGTAATAGCTGCAAAGTTCGCCCGGAGAAGTACAGCCTCCATGCCTGGTAATCTGGTAACCAAGCAGTGGTGTACTCGCATTGCCGGATTCCGGTGGAAGGGTGTGGGTCCGGTGGAAGACGAAACATCCCCGCTTCGGGTGACAGGCGCAACGGGGTGCAACTTGGGTCTGACTCAACCAAGTGAGACTCAACTTGATAGTTTTTCTTTTAGTTTTTGCGATTTACTTTGTTTGTTATTATATAATACGTTATTTTTTTTCTAGATCTGCTGAAAAACTAGCAGCGATGAGGAGTCGCGAAATAACATCTCTGCAGAATAAACTAGCCGCGGCGGAAGCGAGTGTAAGTGCAGTCGCCGAGCGGACGAGAAGAGAAGCGGACGCCGAGGCGGAGAGACAGCGGGCCAGGCTGCAGGCAGAAATCACCGCGCTTAGCCTACAGAACAGGTGAACATAGAGTACAAAGCCAAAAATCTTTATTTCCGTTGAATTATGAAAATTACGTAATTTTTTTAAAAATAAATAAGTACCTACGAGAGCCTGCGTTCTTAAAACTAAATTTAGCGCTTGTTCAAACTATCCGACCTTCCATTAGGGAGAATCAAGCAAGATCGGTCAAGCAAGCGGATGAGAGTATTGTTGAAACTTTAGAGTAAACAATTTGTGGACGGCGAAGCGGGGAGTAATGGTAACTATTACTAATCTTAGAACGTTTATGTGTCATTGAAGGGTTTTCTTTTAAATTTAATTATATATTCACAGGTAGCTTAATGAGGAAAAATACAATAGGTGGTACGGTATCCCCGATGCACTTTTTTTAGTCTGATGATTGTTGTAACAGATGATATGAGTCAGTCATTGTTTATTTATAAGCAGTGTTTTCGTTACACATCTTACTGCTATAATAAATGCGAAAGATTGGATGGATGTATCTTACTAAATCGCGGCAGAACGGCTGAACGGACCTGGAAGAAATTTGGCATAGAGATAGATTATAGTCTCAAATAGCACCTAGGCTACTTTTTATCCCGGAAAAATGTACGTTTCTCGTAGGTTAATACCGGGGAGCGTTGTTAGTAATACATATTTCATTGACTAATTAACCATCTTCCACAGGCGCCTAGAACGACAAGTTGAAGTAGAGAAAGAAGAGCGAATGGCCCTGCAGCGAACAAACCAGGAACTGGCAAGCGTAGCGGCCGAGCGAAGCACTGCCGAAGCGAGAAGCGCCAAGGTAGAAGCGGAACGAGCCATGGCCGAGCGAGACGCCGTTAGGGGGAACTTGACTAGGTAAATACTGTTTCTGTAAATAAACTTTTTCTTTCTTTAACACTACCGTAATAACTATTGGTTACTTATTTAACTTCGGTTAGACTTGCCTTGTAGCTCAGTTGGTAGCTTTGCCGTCTGTGCTGTAGGTCGTGGGTTCGATTGCCACTCAAGACAAGCATGTGTGACATACATAAATATTTGTTCTATTGTACGTCTACGGTGTCATGTATTTCGTGTATAATATATACGTACAAAAAATACGAAAAATATAAATTCTATCAGCAATCTGGTTCCTACAAGCTTGTACTACAAACTGTTTATTTAAGACTAGATGGCGCTACCGCCAACCAACAACCTACAGAACAAAGGCAGAGATACTAGCGAGTTGAGGCCAATCAAAATAAATGTAAATATGATTTGTAATTCAGATTGGAGTCTAGAGTAGAAGAGTTGCAAGCAGAATTGACGAGGGCGCTGTCCTCGGCAGACGCGCAAAGAGCGCAACATCAACATTACAAGGTAAATTGATTATTACCACTGGGATATAGAGTAGCCTAAATATCATCATATAATTTTGTTAAAATTTTCAGTCAAAATGGTTCGGTATTGGCGTGAAGGATTGCCAAATATCAATATAGCGTTTATATGCGGGTTTTACAGATTTAAGTGAGTGTAAATTTTGTCCGCAATTGAGTTTGCGTGATACCGAGATGAGACTATCCTTTGTCGTTTTCTTTCTAAAAATTCTATGGGATCACTCTGAAAGTATTTTCTTTCAAATATAAAAGGGCGTAGAAATCGATGAACATACATTAAAAAAAAATATATAGAGGAACATAGAACCTCGTCCTTTTTTGAAGTTGGTTAAAAATAACGATTGTCTATGTTACTATGCTTTGGCAGGAAATATTAGAGCAGGCGCAAGCCTTACGACACAGGCGACTCACTGAAATCAACGTGCGCGCTATCGTGAGTCAGATGTAGTTTGCATCTTGTAGCTTAGCAGTTGCAGTATTTTCAACGTATATTCCTCATATTAGAATTTACTTGTACGGCTTGTACGGTCTCGCCAGTGGATATCTCGGATAAAGACGAAATATTTTGAACGCAGCTCAAATGTCTCGCCAGAGCTGCGTTCAGAATACGTTAGTCGGGGTTCCGATCTATGAGCAGTAATCACATGGCCAGTTGAACGCGTGACGACCCTTTCTGAACGCAGCAGTAGAATAATGTAAATACTGAAAAGTTTGCTGAGAAATTAGTAGTATAGTTGCTTATTATTTGATCATCATCCATAATCCCTATTCATTCATTTAAATAGCGCATCATACATATTATTCTAGTGGCTTATTAATTATTACATATTTTTAAGTATCAGGTACGAATATCGTAGATATATGTTTTAATTGTTTTACAACCGTATGTTAAGTTCCTGATCTAATTTAAATTTATTTTTCTAATTATTATTTTTATTTACAATATATATATTTATGTCAGATATGACTTTATATCTATTCTAATAAGAAGGTAGATCACGGATTATACCTGCTAAATAAAATATAAGAACTTTAACACAGTATAATTTATGAACCCATCAATTTTAATTATCATTAATATTAGCAGCCTATTTCAGTCCAGTGGTTCCGTTAACCGCCACTGTTGGCGCCACTGTTACATGCCATGAATCGGCAAAATTAACAAGTATTGTGGTTATCAGGATTCAGTTGCAAAAGAACGGGCTATCCGCCGGCAAACATTGAGTGGAAGCGACCAAGAAGTACGAGAAGCAGGACTCAAAATAGCCAACGCAGAAGCGAGCCTGGCGCGGGAAACACGCGCAAGAGAACAAATGGAGAAACGACTTGCGTCGCTCAACGACGAATATGACAAACTACAAGCTCAATACAAGTCGCTGCAAGCCGAGCTTGACGTCGCCAGGAGACATCTTTCTTCTACACAGGTATGTTGAGTCTTCAGGCAGTCTCGTGAGTGAACAAAATGAGATACGACTCACATCGACTCAGTACAAGTTGGTGTAAGCTGAATTAAAGTTATTTTGATTTAACAAACAAAATATTTAGTCGATTATGATAAAAATTTTATGGGACCGATGTGAAAGAAAAGGCTTTTAAACTAAACAAAAAAAATTCAATCAGATGATTAATGGCGAAGGTCTGAGGTAACGAACATATAAAATACAACCGAATTGAAAACCTCTTCGTTTGGAAGTTGGGTGAAGAAACGACGACGAATGACTACCGTTTCTTTTCGTAGTCATCTCTCGGCGACAAACAGAGAACCATTGACACATCTTCGGAGCAGCTCAACGAACTACAGACTAAACTAGCGCAGGAACGACTTCGAGTATCTACTTTAGTTGCACAAGTCCAGGTTAGTTACCTGACAGAATCAGTCACCTATTCATAAATACTGCCAAAAATCACGGTTATATGGTCTTCAAATTTCTTTGGCCTATTATTTTGGCGATTATTATTCTGACGATGTTATAATATGTACTCGTAGATGACTGGGGTCCATTACCTCTTGGAGAAATCACTTCCAATCAATTACAAAAATGCATTTTTTTTTATAGACGCAATATTTCTATTCTCTTCCCCTTTTACATAAATACACTTTCAGAATTTGGTTTTGTGGTCTCCATTGGTATGGTGTGTAGTCAAAACGTTGACCTAGTGACAATCTACTTTATTGCTTAACACCAGTAGTGGTATACATGCTTACATTTGGTATACAACATGGCCTACTGGAAATTTTCTTACTAAAAGAAACCGTCTTAAAGTCATTTGACTTTAAAATTGTCAATATGAAATCGTCTTTCCAAATTATTTTTACGATAAATCCACAATGGAATATTCCTTGTCCTACAAACAATGATCACCAAACTTAAATTTCCCAGGAGTTAGAACGTGGTATAGAGGAAGCGGTGAAACGAGAAGCCGCTATGGAGGAGCAATGCGCTCGCACTGAGGCCAGGCTCAACGAACGACTTGAGGCGGCTGAGAACCGCGCCGCCAACGCCATACATGAGGACGCCAGGCATAGGGAGAAGGTGAGTTACCCTTGAGGAGTCGACGCTGCTCACGTAATTCGGGGATAACCGTTTGAATCCTTACACGTGTCCCCCTAAGCGGTGCTAATGGAGTAGCGTGGGTGGATCAATCACCAAACATGTCACAAGTCATGTCGCCCTACAATTCTTTGTGTTTTAGTAAGATGTTCGGTGTAGCCACTGAGAGTGAGTGTCGTTCCGTCGCGCCCCTTATATTATCACGCAAAGCGTGTTTTATCTTTGACCGTATTTTATGAGATCGCGATCAATGCTTGGCAAAAACAAATATTGATTAGCTATCGTCCGCAGCTACGCCGTACAAGGATTAAGAGGAGCCTAAGAAGTTCAGTAGTTTTGGTGTGAAAGAGTAGTAAAGTTTTATCCTTGGGGCTCTTTTCAAACTACCGTACTGAGATTTTCCGGGCAACTCTAGAATTCGTACCAATCGAACTCTTTCTTAAAATTTTATCCCTTCATACCACTTTATCGCTCCGAATTTCATCCCAAGTCTTTCGCACAGGTGACATCACTAGAACAGCTAGTCCGTCAACTAGAGCGCGAAGTGAGCGCGTTAGAAACGCGCGCGTGCGTTCGATGCGCACATAACGAGGCAGAAGAGGCCAACACTAGTGACGAGGCTGAGGAGAGAGTGGGACGGAAGGTAGCACATAGTGATACGGAAAGCGTAGGAGTGGGAGACGCCGCATCAGGACAAATCGCTCTGTTGAAAGAACAACTGGAACGGGCTGAGGCGAATTTGCAGGTTTGTTTATTTTAAACTAGTCTGTGAACTGAGAATAATATGGTTAATCGATCTACTATTATGGTTATCTGTCTCTAGCTCTCACTGAAGAAAAGAGCGAGATGAAAGAAATCATACGTACACATTTTACTGGCACATTTTAGAAATACCTATATTTTTTTAAATAAACAGCTTTACAATTGAATTTCATACAGCAAGCTATTAAACCCTTGTATGTTAATATTGCAGGCAAAATCGGAAGAAATTATAGCACTGAAACAAGAAGCAAGATCGTCTAATTTAGCGCGATGGCGCAAGGTAAATATCTCTCCTAATTGATGGATTCAAGCATAACTTTAAGGAAGTTCTTGCTGATCTGAAAAGGTATAATATTAAGTATTTATGCGGTAAACTTCTAATAAATTTTCCTCATTTATCATTAATATATGTCAGTGACTCATTTAGTAGATTGAAGCGGAAATGTAGTTAATATTGTTATGTTCAAATCATACATCATTATCATGTTTTAATTGCTATCAAATAAAATCAATTGTATTCTAAAAAATATATATTAAGGATAACATATAAATAAATTGTATGTTATGTCCAGACAGAATTCAAGTTACCGATATGCCACACTTACTTATTCCTAGCCACCTAACTTGAATTCTGTTGTTATTTTTTGACTGAATAAATAATAGTAAAATAGACATTGTCCTATTGAGATATAATCCATTTCAACACTTGTAGGAAAGAGAATACAACGAACTATCAGCCGAGATGAAGACAATTACACAAAAAGCGAAGCGATTCGAAGAACGTCTCAACTCTGTATCGGAAGCGAAAAAAGCAGCCGAAGCGAAATTGAATATTATACAGAGCGAGATAGAAATATTGCGGCCGCAGCACGAGCGAGCGAGCAAGGATGTTGCGAGACTCAAGGAACAGATGGAGAAATTGCAGAGAACGAATGAAATACTTCAGAATGAAGTGGACAGGTAACACCTTGCGCTGGTTTAGTTAGTGTTTCTTATCTAATAATAACAATTTCAAAGCCCTGTTTTACCCTACAGTGTCTGTCTGTTTTGATAAACTTGTGAGTTTATTTCGTAGAACTCAAAATACTTATTCAAATTTATCTATACTCAGGTATGTGTATGTTTTTATCCTTAAATTTTGGCAAACATTGTGGCTCATTAATATTATATTTGTTTTCTAATAATCTCTTTTACCAAAGTATGAGAAGACTCGAGTCGTAGGCGCTGTGAATGCCACTATGGGATAGGGTTGTAAAGTCTGATGCGCTCATAAATTCTTCGGCACTCCAATCCTTCCATCGAAACACAAACGCAAGGGCACCATTGCAGTTTCATTATTTGTGCCAAACATTAGATTGTAAAGTGTAATTAACCAGTGGAAATTTAATTGGATTGTGATTTATTCTTTATGTGTTAACTTGTAATCTGTAATAGTTATGTATATTTCCCAAATAAAAATAAATAAGTATTGGTGACATTGTCAGGTCCCGCAACGACATACGCAAGTTAAAATGCGAGCTCCAATATAGCGAGAAGCGACGCTCGCACGCTGAAGAACAAGAGGAACTATCCGCGCGCGAAAGATCGCAAATGCGTGACGAAAACCACGCACTGCGCGCTGACAACACAATACTAGCTCAGGTTGGTACCATGACTTAACTGCTTTTTATTCAGGGAGATTTTAGGAGTAGTTCTCCAGCAATACATTGAAAGAAATATCGGCGTTAGAGATCGCAATTGCGAGGCGAATATGCTTACATAACTGAGCTGCGAGGCCAGGTAATAAAACACAGGTTAGTTGAATGTCAGGGCGTTACGCTAGTCACTGGATTATTTTATTAAGGGATTTTAGATGTCTAGTACAGACAGATACAACGAAGATCTATCAGAAATTAGCACAGTGTATAGCAGCTTGTAACAAAGCTCTGCTAACTTATGTTAACAAGTGCAATAAGACAAGAGAAACTAACAGCGCAAAAGTGCAATCAAAACCTCTTTTTCAAAAATAGAGTTTTTCCATCCCTCGTTCCGACCTATAATATTATTTACAAAGTTGGTAGACCAATACATCAATTTTAATAAACACTAATTCTCCGTAAATGTAAATTAAACCAAATTGTATGTACCTTTTAAAAGAACACGCAACTGTTGTGCAAATACTGTTGTGTATGTATGTGCATCATAACAAGGTACTTTGAATTCATTTCCACCATTCATTTAGGCTATTGTGTCATACCGTGTTTGTTGTTTGTATGAATTCCAAAATATGATCTTGTAAACATTGTTAGCTGGTCGTCCCTGCCTTACTTCGTTCTCAGTACTGGTTAGACGAACATCCCTCGCGTTTTAAACAAAGTAACAGTGAACCTACGCCATGTAAATTTTCAAAAAACTGTAGCGTCTTGCTCGTTAAATATTTTTCTTGTTATTGAAAATCGAAATTATTTTGCATAAGACTCAGCGTCTTATTACCGAAAATCGATGCGAAAACAACAAGTCTGCACTTTTTTGCTTCACGAAAAATAAAGTTTCGCGTATGCCAAGCCATAAAGCAATTATAATCCTCATCGAAATGGAAATATTGAAACGCAAGGACAAACCGCCCATCAAACCGAAGCCCGCTTACCTCCGCAACACGTGTTGCGGATATCCCGTGGTTCCGCGCCGCTTGCGCGAAGGCGGGTGGGCGAGACGCGTGAGATTCGCATTAGCTGCAGACTTGATGCAGGGTCACTGCCGAGCCGCGGATAATGCCATAGCCGTCATGAACCACCAGTTTAATTTGGTATTTTTTTTATTCCAATATCTGTCATATATTTTAAACCTTACTTAGTTAAACGCTTCGCTGAGATAGCTGACTTGAGGCATATTCTTGTGGGGGTGACAAAGGTTCCGCTGCCGTCTTCTACCAGGATTTTTTGTGCAACAATCTGCCCCAATAATCTTAAAAACGTACCTTGGTGCGACTGGGTATTCTGTCTCAAGTAGTGTAAGAGCCATAAGTGAACCGGATCCTGTTTGCCTGTCAGCTGACCTAAACAAAACCACGGGCGTCGATCCACTAGTGATCTGCCATGAATTACCTGATTATTTGATAAATATGCTCAACAAATTTTAATGTTCACTATTAGTTAATTATTCGAATGATTACTAGATTATTTTTAACTATAAATTAAATAGTTAACAAAAATTTCAATTCCTAATGAGATTTGCCCCAGAGAGACTCACTCGAAAATAAGAAGTATGTGGTGAATGAATCTCTCTTAAATCGTGACGTATTAAGAAGGCATCTGCTTATCTAATCGGCTATTTGTTTACTCTTGATTTATTTGGGTCTTCTATCTTGTTATCGTCATTATATTTGGGGCTTATCCACGTAGATATGTTTGTATTGCATTCCAAGATAAATATAGATCACTATTTATGGCATAAAAGAATTTGTATCTTACGGTGTTACAATATTTTAAGGTAAATATTGTTTTAGTACTCATACAAAGCTGAATGCCTTAAGATTTGTTTAAAATTGAAAGAAACATTACCGGTCTCTCTAAAGTTGGTTAGAATGTTGCATTATGAATATTAAAGTTTTTCTTTGTAGTAATTATCGTTGTTTTTATGTTTTAGAACAACAAAGCACTGCAGGAGGCATGCGGAATGCTTGAAGAACAACTAACTGATCTCGAGAAACTGGCCGATTTACACGAGCTCAAGAATAAAGATCTCGAGGTAAGAGAACAGAGACGCAGTGTCTTGTCTTACTAATATGTTTTTACTAGCTGCGCCCCGCCGTGTTACCAGTGGTTACCCTACGGGAATGTAATTTTTTCCGGGATAAAAGGCCTATGTGCATATTATAATCTATCTCTGTGCCAAATTTCACTCAGATCCGTTCAGCTGTTGTGAATCCATCCATCCAAACTTTCGCATTTATAATGTTAGTTAGGTGTGTAAAATGTCTTGGTTGTTGTTCTAGGCTGAAGTTCATCGCATGCGTTCAGAGCTAGATCTATGCAGATCTAAGCTGGAGGCGGCGCAGAAACAAGCAGCGGACTTCAGTGCGGCCGCCAACTACGCTACGAATCAACACCAAGAGGCGAGGGAGCAGGCGAACAATGCGCATTGTCAACTGGAGTTGTTGCGAGTGAGTGCACTGTTATCGAAAAACGTTAGAACAGGTGATGTCACCTAGATCTGTTGTCGGTATACAATTACCGGCCTTTTGTATATTTAACAGGGTTTTTTACGTCGATATTATGTCATGCTTTGTTTATTTTTGTTCAGGAAAGGCTAGAAAGTCGGGAGTCCCGAGTGGCTGAGTTAGAATCTCTGGTGGCGAACCTCGAAGGGGAGCAGAGTTCCAGTTCTGCTGCTTTGACTAGCGCCGCCCGCCGGATTCGCGATCTACAGGTAACCTTATTTATTTTCTGCTAGCTCTGTTTTGTGTGAGGAAGTGACGTAACGAGCTGAAGGCCCACCTGGTGGCAAGTAGTTACCCCAGCGCATGACATCAGCAATACAACTCAGAATAAGACCGATGGATGGATTTTTTTTGGCGTAACATAGGGTTTTTTTGATCCTGGAAAACCGCTGCTACTTTTAGATAAGGATACATTGTATCATTAATGTTATTATTATTATTTTTTTCAGGAAGAATGTGCTACATTACGCACGCGCGCTCACGAGCACCATTCGAATGCGCTGCAACTGCAGGCCAAACTCGCCGACGCCCAGGTACTCTATACAAATAAGTAAAATTGAAGTGTATGTTTGTAATGTCAAAATAACAGCTTTATACAAAAGTATATAGGGTACATAAACCAAAAAAAAAATTTTGTCTTTCTATCTGTTTGTTCCGGCTAATCTACAAAACGGCTGGACCTATTTTGACGTGGCTTTCACTAGGGTAGTAACATAGGGTAATTCTATTTTACTTAGTACTAATTAGTACTTAAATTAGCTAAAATCGGTATTATGATTATTACTATTATGATATTTGTCTCACTGCCTTCTTAATGAGACGGCGGCGTTGTGAGCTCAATGTTACCTGTCTTATATTTAAAACCATGGTAGTTAAAAGGTTAATACGCTATATGCTCTTGTGCAGGAGGAATTGGAAGCGGCGCGGGAAGCCGCCGAGGCGGCGACGGCGTGGTGGCGGACACGAGAGACCAAAACCGACGCAACGCTGCGGCAACAGGCTAAACTCATTGACTTCTTACAAGTAAGCGCTAAATAATATCCAGCTATAGTCTAGAAGCCCTTTCTCAACAGATGTCGTTTTTAGTATTGTTTACGTGTACTAATAAATGACCATACTTGTATTCGATAGTACTGAATGTCAGCTATCTAACGCATTTTATGATATTTGGTTGAAGTGTAAGCAACAATTGTTTTCACCTTTTCGAAAATGTCGGTTTTTATTCCAAATAAACGTCATTTGCGGGAAGTGTTATTACATTATTTTATTGCGAAGAAAACTGCAGCGGAAACTTATCGTTTGCTTGTGGAGATTTATGGTGAGCATGCTCCGTCTAATACAACTTGCAAGGAATGGTTTCGACGATTTCAAAATAACGATTTTAGTACTGAGGATAAAGAACATGGAAAACCACCAAAAAAATTTGAAGATGCTGAATTGGAAGCATTATTGGCGGAAGATTCTTGCCAAACTCAATCAGAATTAGCTGCAGCATTAAATGTTGATCGTTCAACTGTTGCAAAGCGTTTACAAATGATGGGAATGATTCAAAAAGCCGGTGACTGGGTTCCACATGATTTAAAAGAAAGAGACATGGAACGTCGGAAAACCATTTGTGAAATGCTGCTTCAAAGACAGCAAAGAAAAGGATTTTTGCATCGGATAGTCACAGGAGACGAAAAATGGATACACTACGAAAATCCTAAACGCAAAAAAGCTTGGGTGAAACCAGGCGAACCAGGCCCATCACAGCCAAAAATAAATATTCACTGTGCCAAGGTCATGCTCTGTATTTGGTGGGATCAGAAAGGTATTGTATATTATGAGTTGCTCAAACCCTCTGAAACTATTAATGGAGAAGTTTACCGACGACAACTAATGCGTTTGAAGCGAGCCATAGAAGAAAAACGACCAGAATGGGTGAATAGACATAACAAATTAGTTCTTCAGCATGACAATGCCAAACCGCATACCGCAGAAGTCGTAAAAAGATATTTAGAGGGACAGGACTGGGAAGTGTTACCCCACCCGCCATATTCACCAGACATAGCTCCTTCGGATTACCACCTATTCCGGACGATGCAGACAGACCTTACTGGAGAAAAGTTTACTTCATGTGAAAGTATCAAAATTTGGATTGACAACTGGATAAGCTCAAAAGACCAGGACTTCTTCCAGCAAGGAATACGAAAACTACCTGAACGATGGGCGAAGGTTGTAGCTGCAGATGGAGCATACTTTCAATATTTTTTTTTTTTAATTTTGTAAGCGAACAAATGTGTTTTATTTTGACAAAAAGGGGCGGAGTCATATTCACACACCCAATATTTAGAGCCAATTTCAGGTACTATGAACTCTTTATGTTTGTAATTCTAGGCCAAAGTGGAGGAGGCTGGACGGAAAAAGTGTTCGCTAAGTAATAAACTCTTCGGGCGGTCCGGCCGCCGCAACGCCGCGTCTCCGCCCCTCAGGAGAGCTAACCGGTACGCACGATGATGAACCATACCGTTGTTATGAAAGGATTTCTATCACTGTGACGAATTTGTTTTTGTTTTGCAGTGAGCTACGCGATGAAGTTGACAGATTGAGAGCCAAACTTGCCTCTAGTAACTCTAGTTTTGATATAAATAGGTAAGGTTTTATTTTAAAACGACAACAATTATAATTAAAGGCGACTTAAGTCGCTTTGTATTCCAACAGTCCGTCTGATGCCGATTCTATTGTTACCCTAACTTATTATACGTCAATCTATTTAAGTTTAGTTTGTCGCTAACAAAATAGGTAGAGATTTAAAGGGTTCAAAGGGTAGTGAGCAACTAGACACCCCATATATTGTATAGATCAAAATTATTATGTTAATTCTCATCTTCTACATATATACTATTTTATCGCTCGCGTTAATAAAAATGTATTTGTCAATAAATTTATTTCTCTATCTCTAACAACGTGTATGCAATATTCGGATCGGTTGAGTAGTAAAAGCCTAAAAGCGTGTCAAACAAACTCATATTCGCATTATAATAAATTTAATATCATAATTATTATATTACAAAATAATTAGTTACAATAATAGTTAGCTGTTTAATAAGCTCTTAAATTATTTCGCAGCCTTCCACCTACGCCACGGAAACCTAAAGATTGTGTGAATAGGTAAGAATTTGTAATATTTTGTGGTTGATGAAAGATGTTATATGAAGGTTCCGTACCCGAATGGCGAAGGGAAACCTATTACTTATCCTGCAACGTCTGCCTGCCTTACCTTTACAAGGCGGAACCACTGGAGCCAAAGGCGTGGCGTGAGAAATATTCATATGTGTTATAGTATTATAGTGGATATTTAAACAAAAAGTGCCATTAGTTGAACGGAACCCACAGTTTGCGACGCCGAATCCCACTTAGCTTCGTTATGTATGTTTAATTCTGATCCAATGATACTGTATGATCCTTATTTTAATTGAATAGGTGTAACTTACAAGAGAAGAATTTTGATAATTTTGAAAATTCCGCTCGCGCGCGATACGAATGTCGGATTATTGGATAATTAAATATGTTACTTGTTAATAATTGGTCTTATATATTTATTTTGATTTTAGATTTAGATTTTCTTTTGAAGGTGTAACAAAAACAAACACACACACACAAACTTTTTCTTTATAATATAAGTGTGATTAAAACTGTTATATTTATTTACAGAGTGAAAAGTATAGACACTCCGGATGGACGCAAGAACGACGACACTCTGCTCGTTGTTTGGTAATTTATTCTTTCATATGTTATTGTAATTCATTTTATAAGTTTACAATCCTATGCACGAATTAGATGTTACTGGACCACTGCTGCGGGCGACAGAGTTTAGAAGAGGCCTTTGCCCTGCAGTGGGACAGTATAGGTTGATTATAATTTTTCTACGATATCGCAGGTCTGATGATGCCCGTGAAAGGATGCATGCTCGATGCGAGGACGGGAAGTTGGTATTGAAGAGTGGCGAGAGAGAAGTACGCGCAAGGTTGCTCAATGCCGACGCCAAAAATCTGCCGCAGAACGAAGCCAACCGCGCATTCATTGTAAGCGTCTGTTTCCACTAGTTTTACTGTTTTTTCTAATGATATAATTTATTGTAATTATTTGCTCATGTAGTTACATTGATGTGCGACTTTTGATTAATGTAACTAATGGGAGTAATGGGTACCCGCGAGTTCTATTAAAAAATATTTGTCGCAAGTAGTCGCATTCAGTCAAGATTATAAATGATTTTTTTACAACACTGTAGCCTATAGTGTATTAAATGTTGGTATGTTACACACAACTTATTCATAAATAGTATGCATATATGAAGTACCAAATACTGTCGAAATCTCTTTTATTGATACAAAAAGATGGATTTTTGGTTTATTTTGTCATCAGTTGGTTCAGCACCGTATGTTATTGTGTAATTTCTTTTTTTAGATTAAACTGGATACCTTAGACAAGAGTTCTGTCGCAACAATAGTGTGTTCCAACCTCTCTGAGCGGTCGTCGTGGCTGAGCAGATTACAGGCGGCACCGGCACCCGTGTCATTGGACTATGCGCCGGCGCCGATATCTCACCACGCATCCGAGCCGAACTGCGCACTTTACGTGGCGCCCAACGCAGTCGCTATAGGTATGAAAGAAATCAAAATTAAAGAAATTTAACTAATAATACATTTTTAAAAATATTTAAGATAAAATCGATAAGAACATCTTTGGCGATGATGTTTCGCCACCGCGTTTTATTGTGGTTTTCTCCACTCTACCAATACTATGCAATTATAACCGAATTACTGCTTTGTCACGACCTTTTGTGAATTTTGAGATTTCACCTGTGCCTCTGACGGCTAAATAAATGTCACGGTGACATCTTCATATTCGTGTCTGGTTTCAGGTTGTAACGACGGCCTGCATTCCCTCCGCGGCTCGATCCGCATAGAATGGGACTCGGACGTTTCCCCGCCTCGCCGCGCCGTGGACGGCGTCGCTGGCATCGCATCTGTCAACGGGCGCGCGCTCATCGTCTACAGCGGGGTGTTGGTGCAAGGGGGCTTGCTGGCCTTGGGGTCGGCTCTGAGACGCGCCGGCAACCTCCATCCCATCGTCGAAGTCAGTAAAGTACGCTTGCCGGATGCCACGCCGCCGCATTTGTTGAAGGTAAGGCGGTTTGTGATGGGATATTCCTTGTGTTTTTATTTACGTTTAAAAGTTTCGATATAAATCATTCCTTTCTGCGATGGCTTTGCAATTCAAAATGTAGACCGCTTAATAACACACAATAAAATTTGTTCTGTTTGTACCTTGCGCATCAAACGGCGTACAATACTTTCGTATTAATTTTGCGTGTCTGTATGAGTATTATTTCATTTTATTTAACGATTCTTTTGCATTATAATTCACCAACACAGTTTTAAGTCGCTGCCTGAGCTATGTAACAGTAATCCAAACGGGTATTTCATTTACAATGTCATTTCGTATCATAAACTTTAAATGTGGGATTTTCTCTGCAGGTAATTACTGGAGACTCGATCGATGGTCCGTGCGCGGTCGTGGCATGCGGACGTCGTGTCTTCCTAATGCGATTCGACGCGTCCATCTCAGAGTTTAAGATTTCTCGCTCGCTCACAGTGGACCGAGCGCCATCTTCCATCCTGCTTACTCACAAATGTATGTACATAGCTGGAGAAAAACCGCTAAAAGTCAACCTTCCTGCCGGCACGTTGGAAACCTTCGCTTTAGACGAACCCACGGTCGCAGCGGCCTCGAAGAAACACTCCCCGCCAATAGCGATACTCCTCATCCGAGATAAACCGATAGAAATCCTTCTATGTTACGCCGAATGTGGGGTCTTTGTCGACGAATACGGCAAGAGGACGCGCAACGAAGACCCGAAGTGGAGCTCGGCGATACACAGTTTGGAATACGTCGCTCCGTTCTTGTATGTCATCGGCGACGAAAAGATCTCTATCATCTATTTGAACGACGAAGCATACAAAGCACCCCCCTGCACGTGTGACACGCATTCCTTAGCGTCTTCCGCTTCAGAATGTTACACTCCCGAAATATTCCAGATGAAAGTCAAAGGCCCCGTTTTAGTGGGAACGGCTCCAAACGGCATTATCGTACAAACGAAAGATGACGACGGATTCAAGGTTACCATAATTGAAGGCGCGGCGGCTTTTAGAAGTATAGGCGCATCGGTCGACTCGCTCGATACTATTTCAAAAGGCAGTTGTACAGATTTAGCTCAGTCGTTAACTGATTTGTCGCCGACGCCACACGAAGTGTCTCGAGAAAGTGTCGAGGCGACAACTGGGTTTCTCGCCGATATTAGGACTAGGGCGAGACAGCTCCGCGCCAAGAACAGGCAAGAGCAATCCGACGATATGATAAAGCAGATTTTAACTGCGGAGGTGGGTTTGAAACGCTTGTCTACTGGGAGGAAATCGCCCGCGACGACGTCGGAATTCGACTCGGATTCTACCGGCAGTGAGGAGAAAACTGGGTCGACGAAGTGCACGACAGACTTGTGCGCCGAAATGTTTACTAGGCAAGTGCGATTCCAACAGAAATAAGTGAATTTGGTAGAAATTATTGTCCTAGCGGCACTCTGAAGATAGCTGCAAAGTACCAAAAAATTCTGGTACTTTAGTATATATTTTGTTGCCATCAAAGTAATGTTTTTCAACTGTAATTCTTTAATTATTCATGGCCTCCTTGTAGCTATCCACCATATGCCAGGATGGAGACAGCACCAGCATTAATACAATTATCAACTCTAAAATGACAGCTGTCACTTGACATTGCTCCTTCTGTTGACATCGTAGTCGAATAAATCAACTGTGATGCCACAAGCCCGACTTAGAAGGGCTAAAAACTTGTTATAGTCCTAGCTAATTTCAGATTATTAGTGCCCATGAAAACTCTTATATTCTCTGTGAATAAAACGAGATGGATGTTGTTTATTATAGTAGTTTGCTTGCATTGTTGTCAAATGAAACTGCACCAGTTTCCAGCGTGGTAAAAAACCAAATCTTCACCATCTAACTTTCGAATTGCCAATATTTGTCGTCAGAAGTAGCTTTAAATTACATAATGAATGTGTAAACTTTGCTCAAATGTAAGTGAACGATGATTTGTTCAGATACCAGATAATAGATTAGTCACAATATTTCGTAACTAGATAAGTAAGGCTTTCTAAAAAACTGTGTTGTTAAGTTACTTTGCAATTAATTAATCGTGAATGAGGATAAGAATGACATGAGTGATGTAAGGAAATGTATGGTCAGCCTGGAGCCTGGTTTGGTCTCGAGATGACATGTAAAAAAAGTATTTTAATGTGATGGGTTAGTTTAGAGATTTTGTCCACAGACCTTAAATTTCTGTAAAGCCAATTTTTTGGACTTTAAAAAGTACGTTCTCAATATGAATGTTTTCTTTTTTTTTTGTTTTTTTCTTATGCAATATCTTCGCCATTTGCAGACGGATTTGCATAATTCGTTTTTTATCTGATAGCGTGTATCTTCGTGGTGGTCCCATAGAAATTTTATCCAAAAATTTCACACCTGTGCCCGAAGAATAGGGGATGAAATTATAGTTGCATTATTCGATTTATTAATCAGCCACTTAACTAGGTCTAGCCATAAGGAATTATGTTCTCAAGATATAAATTACAATGAAATTCATTTTCTTTTCGAAAATTCGTCATACTATGATTGTAATTGCAATAGTGTATTTTAGTTTGTTAGGTACCTAGTAAGATTTAATTACTGCCATGACATACAAAACGTATGTACTTAATTGTTTATATTTTATTTCTAGGGACATGTTTAATTTTGAAGTCAAGTTTAAATAGTTTTGCCAATTTTAATTGTATGACTTGTATATGACCAATTTACTGTGATTTAATATGTTACTTCTAGTTTATTTAGATTAACTTTATGTAAGCCATAATGCTTGTTCTTATTCTTGAAATAATAATTTATATTTTAATATAATAAACAGTTTTAATATATTCCTATTTTTTATGGTTACTCACTTAGAAAAATATATTATAACATTTTCACAATATTCACAACTACCAAGATTATTGGTTCATGGCGAAGCTTCTTTAGGTATTCTTTACAGATCATCTATGTTAGGGAACACTCCGCCCGGTCAGTATTTGCAAGAAACGTTTATTGGCGTTTGAACTAGCGCTTCTATGCTTAGAGCAGGTAACGATGTCGGTCCCGGGTACACGAGTCGATATGTAATGGTTACATTGCTTGTTATGATTAGTATTCACTCAACACAAATGAATACCCTACACTACAATGTATGTCGAATTCACCGCCGGTCTCACCTTTTTACAAGTTGCGCCATTTCGTTATAAATGAGATACAGTTTATATGTTTGGAATCGTTTATTTACAATCTTATACATTTTACATTAAATAAGGAGTGGAAATTGAGAACACTTGACCAGTCTACGCAGTTTGCCGCCAATATTCCGGCTACTAATCTCATAGCGCATAGATTTCCAAATGTCAAAAATACAAAATTATTAAGAACGTATTCAGAAATCGACTATAAAACTCATGTACTTGAAAAGTGTACTACTGACACGTTAGAGATCTTTTTACAAAATAATATACAACACAAATACACATTTGGGACATTCTATGTCTATTGGATCATATCTAGACTCAGTCAAAATAATATTTTATATAATACAAGACATTTACTCTAATAATTACAAAGTTTCACTGGATATTCGCATATATAGAAGCGATACTACATTCAGACACACAAACAAAATATGAGATGATTATAATAATAGTGATTCTGAGGCAGTTTTAACCTTCACTTAGTATTTATTTACATTACAATAGGTAAATTAGTATTACTAGATACTAAATTGAATATGAGCCTAATCAAACAGATTAAATACATATACACTGATACACGATGATGAAAAGATACGTGGAAAATTCATTTGTATAATAAGAATAGATAGAATATATAAGAATATGTATGATAATTCGTCTTGTGGCAACTCAATAGGGCAATGTATATCTTGGACTGAAATGGTGCATACACAATGACAAGGCGTTTGGCTTTAACCAATAATACGATTACAAATTCGGATCTGTTTGATTAGCACCCCATTATCCATATATAAAAAAATACAAAAACCATTTACCTAAATAATTTGATTTTCTTAAATCAAATTGGCTGTTTTTATTTCCATGATAATAAATAATAGTGGTTGGCCCGGTCAATTACAATATAGTGAACACGTTATGCGATTAGTGACAGTACATTACTACATTTCCGCATCGCACAAACAGCGTCACAACTCAAAAAATTAAGAATCACAAAAGTAGAAAAATTTTTCGTTTTACTCAACAGTTTGCATTTTGACCCTATTTGAGCGAATGGGCGATTTGTTTTATATACAAAACCCGATTATTTCATTATCGTACTTCCAAATATTGAGGATAACGTCCATAATAATGATTCCTACAACGATTGGTTTCCCTATCAATCAACGAAGACGTACAAATATCATCAACATTTACGTGTAAAAATCGGGATAGGTTCCTCTTGGCATACAAACTTACAAATATACCATTGATAGCATAGCTCCAATATGCTTTCTATTTTGCTCTATGAAAAAGAATTTGCCGTGTCTACCATTATACGAGAATTTGTCGAGTAATGGATCGCAATATCCCGTATAGCACGTTTACATTGATAACCGTGACAAACCAGGAGATCTGATTATTGTAAACAGAACCTTAAACGTAAGAACATAGCTTTGAGACTCAAGTATTTATACACAGAACACATCACATGTATACTCAAATCTCAACCCTTTATCCATACAAAGGTTCAATTTCAGCGGAATAAAGGAAAAAAGTATAGAATCCCTTTAAAGTATTGAAATCGAGACTTGGCCCGATCTCTAAGATTTCTGGCAAAGCAAATAGCAATACAGACACCAATAACATACAGCACCGACAGTCACGAACCATTTATTTAGCCTAGTTGAGGAATCCGCGGCACTGAGGCGCGCCGCACAAGCAAGGTATCTTCTCGTCTTCTAGAGGGAACTTGTAGTCGTATGTGATCTCCTCGTCGACCCCAATCGGCTGCTTCGAGTATATGACGATCTTCTTTTGAGACTCTATCGTTATTATCTTGGCGTAGCAGTTCGGCTGTGGACAATATTAGGAAACTTAGGCTGGGTTCTACAAACAGTTTCGGTGTGATAACTCCATACATACTTTATTCATTACAATTTTATGTTTAGGATAAAGACTGGCGTCACAGCTCATTGACGTAGCTCTGCGCCATTGGTCGTGGGTTTGATTCCCATCCAAGCCACAGTGTGTGACGAACATAAAAATTTGCTGTGTCTGGAAATTATACTGTTATATATATCATACATATATTCCGAAGCTAAATCTTTCTTTAGTCTTTGCGTAGAAACTAGCGCCACAGCCAGGAGACTTCTCTCTTGAAACTGACTGCATTGACATTGAAATTGTTTCTATGATAATTAATCGCCGAGAAAAAGGATCGGCATCGTGAAGAGGATTTGAAAAATGCACGTAAACATCGTAGAAGCGAGGTCGATACTCACATTGCAGCTGTGGTTTATGAAGCGCGCCAGGTTCCCGCACTTGGTGGCGTCTATGATGGTGTCCAGGTCTATCCTGAAGAGATAGGAGGAGCCGATGCCAGTGGCTTCGTACTGCGCCTCGCGGACGTCCGCCACGATCGGTCGGATCATTTGGCCCACGTATTCTATCACCATCTCGTCGGCTGCTATCGGCTCCTGAAACGACAGAAAATAAATTGTAAGATGTGTACCCCTGCAACTCATACGACGGCCGAAGAAAAAAGTCATAGGAAAGCAAAGGCAATTTCGTTTAGATGGATGACATACTTTATTCCAGAAAAAAAACTAGTGTATTGGTAACGTCCCAGCTGATAAAGACGATGTTCCTAGCTTTTATATACATCTAAAAGACTATTCCTTAATTTCGAAACTCTTTGTAATTCAGTTGATATCAAACTAAAAAAAGTAAATACATGCCTATAAAAAGCATCATGCATTCATACAATCTAAAAGAGGCAGCAATATAGACTAAATTCTAGTCAATGAAAGAACTTACCTGTGCGAATAATCCCCAGTCGTGGATACCAGATTTGGCGAATTTCAACTGCTTTTTCCTGAATTTCAACTGGTTGAACTTCAGAAGGTCCGAATCCGTGTCTGTACCTGCAAACAAGATTAAAGATTACTTAGGTAACTTGAGTGGTTGTTTACGAGTGTAATCACGGAACATTTGCTGTCTTCTGTCAAAAGCAGTTGAACCTTGGAAGCCTTGAGCTTGAACAATGACTGATTGATTCACTAACCGAAAGCAGTGAGCAGCCGCCTCTGGTTGGACCTAGCTTCTCTCGACAGTAGCTGCATCTTGGACGCCTTCAGTTTATCCTCTGCCTGAGAACTGATGGTAGGTGCCGCGGTGCGACCGTGGTGGTACTTGTACTTCGCCTTTATACGCGCATCCATCTTGTAATACCCTTCTGTGCGAGCTGACCCGCTCGAGTGACCCTGCAAACAAATATTTTTATTAAATAATAGCTTACTCAACAGTTGACAGAACGTTGTCCTGTCTTGATTTCCAATTTCACAATCAGCTGTTAAATGACATGAAATTGCCAAATCGGTCCAGCCGGTCTCAAGCGATGCGCTAACCAACGAACAGCATTTAATAAAAATTTTGTATAGAAAGATAGCAAAGCGATATACTGCGATCACACCTAGTTGTGATTTGGTCGAAGATATAACACGCTTGGAAAGTCTAAGGAAATAACGTGGCAGGGTATATTCCTGACCACTCTCTATGGCTACACCGAAAATCATGGGGGAACACGACAAATCGATCTCTTCTTGTACCCTACTAGTCATAATTAAATGGCGTTATCGAGTAAAACTCACCTGTAAATCCTCATAGATATTGTTCCACCGTTTCGACTTCTTCTTCGGCGGGCTGTAGCAAACATCAGTAGGCGGATGGTCGACCCAATGCGTGTCATTGAGCCAATACCCCTGTGAGTCTTCGGCTAACAACGCTTCGTAAGCCCGCTTTAGGTATTGTACATCTTCCCTGTCGATCCCTCGCGTTAAGAATTCGTACATGATTTGCATTTCGGCCATTATGTCGCGCGGTTTGAACGTTACGTTCGGATGGAGAACGGTATCGTAATCTGTTGTGTCGTACAGTCTGGAAGAAGAATTTATAATTATTATTATTATAATAGCAAGTCGTTGTCAATGATCTTTAAATAATTATTTTCTGGCAGGTCGGGGGTTGAAGAGCATCAATGACAGGACAATGAAATACTATACCGGCAATAGAGTTAATTGACGAGCCGCAAATGCCCAAAATTAATTTGATTAAATAACCTAAATAGATTTTAAGTTTTTTTTTATTTGTTAATTAGTAAATAAATTATATAAAAAAACAGATCATTATTAAACTTGGAGAACAAGAGATGAATGATCTCACTAATAGTAAGCATTAAAAGAGCATAATTTAGTAAAACATCGCCAATCGTATATTAATAACTCATCTCTTCATTCTCAACACAACTAATCTCTATAATAATTTTTCAGGGAGATTAACAACAAACAGATCGAAGACATGTGACGTCTACCAATTCGAATTGGGTTCTACATATAGATTAGAGGTCTTTTACTCTCACTTGTTGCTAGTAGTCCGGTGTTCCAGTTGTAGGAACATTAGACAAATATACGATATATTTACAACTTACTTATTCTGTATTTCAGCGAGTTTCTTAGCTTCATGTTTCCGCTTGTAGGGTCTCTTGGCGTCCTTCTTCGGCTCGACGGGTATCGACGGCACCTGCGTGGACGGGGACTCTGGTAGTGGCGATATCGGCTCTTGCTGCGGTTGCTCCATCCATGTGTACCCTGAAATTGAAATTTATATATTCTCTGGCTACTGAATGACACGATGTAAAAAAGAGAATTCTTTGTAGCTTCACTGAAATACGTGTTGACGGGGTCTGGATTTATCATTGTCTGGCACATCAAATTTAATAAAACCTTGTGTTGTGGAATATTTTAAGAAAAGTTCATTTTTTGTGCCAACGCTACCCGCGTCTGCAGGGGATAGTTGAGTTACTTGCGACGCCTGCTATTGTTGATGACACACTCACCGTGATCGTGCCGCAAGTGGTCGGAGGCGGGACGGGTGTCGTCGTCAGGCAGCGGCCGGCAGTACGAGTGGTCGAGCGCCACTTGCGACGCCTGCGATTGCTGCGACGCCTGCGATTGCGGTGACGACGTTTCTGACAATGCACTGCTTGCCTGAAAATACCATTGTCACATGCGATGATAGCTCAATCAGATGGTGATGTTGACGGCTACATAACTATGTTGATAGTTGACATACCCTTACCCATTAAAGATATTACTTTGGGGGTCCAGTTGCTACAGAGCGGCGCGAAAGGAGCAACTAAAAGTGGCAGTAGAACTTGTGCCAACTTTTTCTGAAGACGTACTGCCTCAAATGGTAATCATCCACCAAGCAGTGGTGCACTCACATTGCTGTGTTTCGGTTATATGGTGTCGCCGGTGAAATCACAGGTGCGTAAGACATTTATCTGTCATGATGTCTCGGGTGACGGTTGCAACTGGATACGACTGAAGTGTTCTCATACTAGGGTCGGGGAGGATCATATGCTTTTGTTATGGGCTAAGAAAAGCACATAAAATTAGGTTTAAAAAAAAATTACATATCAATGAGGACTCACATCTTTGACTCCATTGACACTCGCCCCCTCCGCCGTGCTATTATCACTGAGAGAAACGACCCTCTTCCTAGCCTCGCCCTTCTTCTTCTTCCTGTCCCTCTTCCGCCGCGTCTGCAGGTCCTCTTCAGAGGAGATCTCACCCTCTTCGAGCTCCGTGTCGGGTTTGCTCTTGTCGGGCGATTTGAGGTGGTTCTTGATTGGACTCGCGCGGGTCTCTTCGGATTTAGTTTCAGGTATGCTGGCAAAGCAAAGGTAAGCATAAAGTTACATATAGTTTTTATTGGTGCATTATCGTCATAATTTAGTTCTTACCCCTGATAGTCAAAATCGTAATATATAAAGTTTAGCAAGTGGCTCCAACACCCCCATTCCGTATTATGAGACGGGATACTATGAGGCAACCTTCAACTATGGGAATTGGCGAAATAGTGCGTAACAAATATACCAAATACATATAGCCGAATTGATATATACACAGATACACACTTAAACTTGTAACAATCCTCTTTTTCGCCGCGGGTAAAAAAATTAATACAAACAATAATAAACGTTACGACGTACATGTAAAACTGAGTTTAAAATACCTTTCGTCAGGCGGCTTCTCAGCCTGCAGTGGCGTATCGACCTCCATGTTTTTTCTCTGTTCCTCCAAGAATTCCCTCTCGATCTGTTCCATGTACTCTGTGTTCCGTCTTCTTCTTTCCTGTAAACAATACGAGTAATTCTAAGCACTACTACTACTACTAACCTAAACGCATGTGCATCATAAAACAACGACCCTGTTCTATTTAAGAATAAGAAACGAAAATGTATATCCTAGATCATGTATGTAAAAATATCTTCGTACCTGGTACTCTCTCTCTTCCTCGGAGTCTGAGTAGAGTCTGTCTAGGATCATATCCTTGGGTTCTTCCGGGGAGAGTATGGGCGACCCCAGTCTGGGCTCGCCGTCCGACGCCGAAGCTTCCACGTCCGGTATTGGAGTCTTTTCTATAATTATTATATGGGACTTAAGTGACGGAACGAGTTTGCGGCCCACTGGTATTAAACAATGTGACGGCGTAACAGTGTGAGTCACATTGTGATGGCGTACAACAGAATAGCAAGGGTCGTTTAAATAGCGACTTCTAAAAATGTTGTCTATGTCTAATCTCATGTTGGTTTAAAAATCTCGAAAATAACCCCAGTTTGCGAAATCCCGCACATATCAGAAACTGATTCTACTTTATGCAGTGTCCAAACTCAATTTCCGACATGACTCGGTTATATTCAAGTTTACCTTTATCAAGATACATAAAATCACATAGGTAGATGATAATTACTGTTTACCTCTTCTTCCCCGTTCCTCTTCGCTATCAGACGACGATGAGTATACCCTCCTTAGCCTTTCCTTGTTTGATACAACCTTGAACTGAAATAAAACAAGTGACAGAATTAATAATTCAGTAAACAACTTCAATACGTTCATCTCTTATTTGTCGCTAGTTGTTTTAATTAAATTTCAATGTAGTGTACACTATATCGAAGGTAACGTATGGAAAAGAATCATTCAATTCGGGCCAAACTGACGGCAGTTTCTTTTTCGAAATCGAATATCAAACATACAAAAAACACATACAGCCAAATGGAGAACCTCTGATAATAACCTCCCTGTTCCCTAAAAAAATAAGCGCTTGCGATTGGTCGGCTCAAGCTCAAATTTGACACTTAATGGTTATACTATGAAATTTGTCAAATAAAAAAATGATTTCTGTACGGTCATCGTTGTATCCCCGTTTTCTATTAGTAATTCTACTCGTACTTATTGCTTCTTTATTATTCCATGTCATACAACATACCTAACTCCACTGGATCAATGTACAATACATACAATATGAGAACACATACCTGAGACTCGTCAAGTTCCGTGTCGTCGTCGTCGCTGTCGGAGTATATCCGCGGCGCCACCGGCTTCCGCTCGCACTCGCCGGACGACGACGACGATCGACTCGAAGAAGACGACGACGATGACCTGCCAAATATTGGAAATGTGTTACATATTTAAGTTAAGAGTTAATTATTCGTCTATGTCACAATTGACGTCCACTGGAATCTGTGACGAACGCTGTGATGAAAAATGATTTCTGATTCCTATTTACTACTACTATTTACTAGTTCAGTATAGTATAGTTCAGGTGGGCGCATTCATTTATTTATTTTGTATTTATATTCCGTTTACATGAATCAGTAGCGCATGAAAACGTACGATACACTCATCCGTCGTGGATGAAATAATTAAATGGACAGGACATGGACAGGTATATATACCATGCTCTTATCTCATAGATGTTTGGGGTTAATGAGAACATACCTAGAGGAACTACTAGACTGCCGCCGTCGACTCCTAGACAGGTACGAGCCAGTCGTCCTGTTTCTAGGACTTGTCGGCACTTCCTTCTCTTCATCAGAGTTCTGCACCATTTCCTCCTAAAATAAAAGTGTATTTTAGCTAAATGATTTTTATCCTGGTATTTTATTGAAAAGGAACCAAAGTTTTGGTCTCAACTAGCGAACATAAGCTGCATTTAAAAAAGGAATATTCATTTCCGGAATGAAGTATAGTGATTCAAAAAATCAGTAAGCGAATCAGTATGTTTTTCTTGTCGTTGTTTGAAATGCGGAAGGCCTTACGCCGACTCTAAAACCGCCTAACTTTATCTCTACGTCGCTGTACTCCGTAGTTGTTACGCTTCGTTAGAATATATTTTTATCTTACCTGATCACTGAGCCTTCTAGAAGAGTCTTCATCCATGACTACTGGCGAAGGAATCTTCCGTTTCTTTCTGAAGCTGGGCATTTTAGGAATAGCTGCTCGTAGGCCGAGACCGATGCCGGCTCCATATCCGCCTAGCTCTAGGTTGATATCTCGAGATTCCATGATCGTCTTAATCGAGTCTACCGTTTCTTCTTTCTTGTTAGAGATATCCTGTTCGAAACATAATATTTAATAATAAATAGAATACCAACCAAAAAATGCGTCGTTTGAATTCTTAAAACCTTGGAAATGTCACTTTTTAATACTCGTGACGAAGTTTGCATGTCGACCAGCTGACATCTTAACAAGCCCTCCAAAGCATGGAAGCGGTCAGTTCAAATGATACCAAATGGTCACTCAATCGACCAATGACCGGACCTTCAGAGACATTCCATCCTTATGTCAATGATGGGCGCGACGTGCTGCGACTTGAGTCTTTAACTCACGGATATGACATATAACAGATAGGCAATCAACTCAAATATAAAAACCCCTGACTTAATCGCTTGGTGTAATGGTAATGAGCTGATAATCTTCATACGCCTGAACAAATCTTCACAAATTATAACTAAGAACCATCTCGATCACGTTAGCTTTCAAACGCATCAAAACATGTAGTGTGTATCTGTGTGTGCTACGATACCAGAGACAGATAAACACAACAAACTTAAAACACCCCTCTTTTTCGTCAGGGGTTTAGTGAGTATTACTCATAATAATAGTCACCTACCTGCAAAGGTTGGCTGGAGTCTTCCTTGGCTTTCACAGTTTTCCTGCTCTGTTCGTCCCACCAAACCTCAAAGTTCTTGAAGGCGGTGCTTTCGATCATCTTCTTGTTGAAATCTTTCTTCAGTATCATCTTAAGTTCGGCAGTGACTCGGTCGATGACGCTGTTTATTGTTGGGAAGTACGGGTTGTCTAATTCCTGTAACAATGGAGATCACAGATTATAATTGTGTATTGGACAGTATTCCTTTGAAATGCGTTTGCCTAAAATTTCATCTATCACTATTGCAATAAAATTCATATGTCTACCGGAGCTGTGTTATGGGAACTCTGGACAGGTGACTGTAAAACTAATCCAATAGTGTTGAAATTCGTAGAAGTAGAGGACCGGGGATTTCTAGTGAAGGACAGAAGTGGCCTGGCAGAAGCTGTGGTTTCGCTTACTCTAATTCGAAGGCAGGTTGCAATTATCATCTCTACCAGAGCTGTCTGTTGTGGGAACATTGGTGTGGACAGGGACTGTGGACTTACTACAAGCTATTCCAAAATATGAAACGAAAATTAGTACCCGTAGCAGTACACCGTGAGAGCGAACGGTAAGGCAGGACCGTAAGGATAAAATACGTATTTCTCTCGCCGCCGCCAGTTGAGGGGACTGTAGTGGTGTTAATATAATCGCTAATGAAAATAAATAATTGTTGAAAGCTATACTTCCCGTTAGCCCGTCAATCCCTTGAGAAGGCGATAATAATGAGACCAAAACTGTAAGCTACTAACTTTAAATACAATTGAATACAGGTTGAATATGGTACCCCAACTGGCGCAGTCTATTGACGCAACAGCTCAGAGTGTCAAGCCAGGTCTAATAACACTAAAACGAATTCAATAAGGGTTCATACCTCTACCGGCGCGGACTGTTGTGGAAACGGCTGGTAATGGTGAGGCAGTAAGGGTGGACCTGCTTGTGCAAAACCGGGCGGATACGCTAGTATCTCTGGACCACCATAGCCCGGGGGAGGGTAGGCTGTAAACAAAAACAAATTTTGTTGTATATTATGCAGCCAAAGTGAACAAACCAACTGAAACTCATACCTAATAGATGAGTTTAATTTGCGTGCATCCAAACTTCACCTGGCGTGTAAAAATTGTAGGAAAATAATTTGCTAACAGTTCTTTAGAGTGCCCAAATTATGCTAAGGTTCAAAAATGTATAATACCTGTGGGTGGCCACATGTGTTGGTAGTAGTGTGCATGGGGAATCTGCGCGGGCGCAGCGGTCGGCGGGTAGAAGAAGGCTTCCGCTGGCACTTGCTCCTCTATCTTTGCTTCCGTCGATGACAGTGACGACAGCGACATCTGTGTTTACAATATAAATACGTATTGTATTTTAATGATTTTATATTAGCTCAAAGATAAAGTCAATAAAATCTTCATACCGTGAAAGCTATGTAGCGGGATATTTAAACGCAGTAGAACATGTGCTAAGTTTGTTTACGGAAGTTGTTTTGAGAGTGGAAACTAAGAAATTTTACATATTTTCAAAGTTGAAAACTAATGAGGAGTCGTTTTATATGTAATCAAAAATTGAATTATGTATAACGAGTTCAGATTCTCATTAATTCTCAGCAATTTTCAAGGTAACGGGAAAAAAAATCTTTAGTGAACTGATCTACGACGCGGCACGCGGTTTCACACGGCCTAGTTGTGGGAAGTTAACTAATCTTACACATCATTTTCTATTCATGAATGTACCTGATCATCATCTAGGTTATCTTCCTGCGAAGCCGGCGCCGCGGGTGATTTCTTCGGTTCTTCCCCGGTGAGTAGTTCGTCTTCAGACGACGATATATCGCTGCCTATCTTGTCTAGAGCCATCAACCGCTTGCGATGCTCCTCTCTTTCTATCTCTTTCGCGCGCTAGAAAGAAAAAATTGACGCCGGCTAATTAAAAAGTGCGCCTCGTGTTGTGTTTAATTTGTGTATTTCTGTAGAAGCATGACATGATAAATATAACAATTTAGTCATCGCGCGTCATCTCCGCAAGTACACAAGTGTATAATACAAATCAATTAGGCAGTTGCTTGAAAGCGTAATGATTGGCGGATGTCATAAAAACGTTTCTTCTAAAAATATTAATAAAATACAGACTCAAATAGTTATTAATTCGTCCGAAAACAAACAACAATATATCATATGACATCAATGCGAATTATTGGGCTCTCGTGGTAATTAACGTCTATCACTCTCACTTATCAAGTGTAGGCCTGTATACTTGGAATTTTCTTTTTCATGTGATTTCTTGGCAACTCTGATGCTAGAGTTATGAGGGCGCCCGAAGGCCTCCAAAACGGCTTATCGAATAGTATAGGGACCGATATCTTAACGCGCTTTTGGAGTCACGGAAACGCTCATCCATGCAGTGGAAACATTAGAAGGTGGCAGGGAACATGTGCAGGAGAAAAGTACGCCTGTGTCCTTGCAATTGAAGCATCAAGCATCAGATGCAACTCACCTTTTCAACCGTAACTTTGATACATTCCAAGTAGAACTCTCTCGATAGGAACGGCGACGGTGTCGTGGACAGCGGTTCTGGGTCGAAGTCTTTCTTAGTTGCCACAGACACTACGCTTTCCATGTCTTCGCTACCCGAAACTGTTGGGGAAATATTTATTGTATGACGTGAAAACAATGCACTGGTAAATAAATAAATAATGTCTTTGTCTAAATTAGTACATCCCTGTGGACAGCACACGTTAATCTGACAGCTGTTAAAGTGTATTTCTTAGATTTGATGGATTGGTTGTTACCTAAATCATCCATTATTATTTTATGTTTATCCTTAAGATTAAAACTGGCCATATCTGGTTTTAACTAACCCAACCACTTCTGAACGTCCACTCATTAGCAGAATTTGTGTGGCTAAAGACGCAAAAAGGAAGCGGATTGACGATTCCCGGCCGGGCACACTTTGTGTGGTGAACATGAAATTTATTCTGGGTCTTGGGTGTTTGTCTTGTGTTTCTGTGTTTGTCCATACCATCTGCAACACAGGGAATCCTAATGCAGAGGTATAAGTGTGTAAACGTTTACCTTCGCCGTCACTCGGCGGCCCCTGCGAGTCCAGATCTGGTATTTTGACGGGCAGTTTGTCATCGTCGTTGTCCCCGGGCGACATGCCCAGTGCGAGGAAGGGAGGAGCCATTCCGCCACCGCTCGTCGCTCCTTTCAGAAGCAGTGCTATTCTGTAAGCAAATAGAAGTTGTTATTTGTAGTTTTAATTAGCCTTACAGCTCAGTTAGTAGTAACTCTGTCACCTTCGCTGTAGGTCGTGGGTTCGAATCCCACTCAGAACAAGGAATTGGTTGTCGGACTTAGATGTTTGTTTCTGTCTGGACGGTAATGTGAATAAAAAGTACTATATACGTATTATATCTGTGATCTAGTTTCATCATCATATTACAAGCAATGCGTATTTATAACTATGGGTCTAGATGGTGCTATTGTTTTTACCAGCGGGGTCGTCGAATGTATGGAGAAATTGAAATTTATTGCGATACATAGAAATTGATACCGACTGAGTAAAATACATCGCTAGAGGAGCTAGAAAAATAAGGACGGTTTTGTCCAGACTCCAGACCGTCATTTTAGTATGAAATATTTTTCTATTATTAAAAAAATAAAATCATAGTAATTAACTTAATACAGCTTTAAGTACAAAATATTGTAGCATAAAACTCGCCTTACAAAAAGTGTGTTACCTGGTATCGAGATCAAAGTTTTTAGGGTCCTCCGCGGGTGGGGGTGGTTTGGGCTCTGGTTCTTTACTGTCCCCTACATCCTCGGGCGGCTGGGGCTCTGGCTCTGAGGGTTTCACCTCGGGTGGAGGTTCCTGGATTTACATAACATATTCAAATTCTACGGCATCACGATTACAGTTGTGGATAGCAGTTTTGTTTATTTCTCCGTGACTGCACGAATCCGTGAAAAAATTCAAACTCAATTAATTTATTATTCAGAATTAATTATTTAAAAAGATCATTATTTTACATTGTTTACCTTTAAATAATATTTACGTTAATGTCTCAGTCATTCATTAATTTTAACCAAACGTGATAGCTAAAATATCTTTGCAATTATAAATTGATAAGACAGAATATAAAAAAATAAATGTCAAAGTCAATCTCATTTATTCCTTTAGATCTCAAGTATCATTTGGAATATAAATACGTTATATGAGCACTGCTCTCTTATGGATAATACAGCATGTTACAGATAAGACCCATGTTGAATGATGTTGGGATGCACTGAAAGGTAGCCATGCAGTGTGAACAAATAAAGCAATAACATACTTACCTAAGTAAACGATACTATGAATTCTACTACGAATAGTGTATATTATTCCAATGTGACATGGTATTACTTTGTTCATAACTATAGATACTAAATACACATTTATTTTCACCGCAGTATCATTCGTAAAAACTTCGTTACGTCAAAGGACTCTTAGCATCATGATCCCTCGAAATATATTAAACATAAAACAAACTATAATAATATCAACAATTGTATCTCGACACAAATTAAAATAGACAAGCATAGGCGGCATAGAAATATATAAGCTTTTATAAATATATCAGTTGATTCATTCGATCTTTGTTATTTTGTAACTAAAGCCAAAATATAACATGCTATACCTATTAAAAAAACCAGTGAATAGCTTCTTCTTAAAAAAACCTGTAAACGGACTACAGTTCTCCACCAAAGTTAAAAGCTAAGATTAAAATATGTACAAATACCTAACTACAATTTTCTACACATGAAAACTTCAAGCAAGAAAAAAAATATCGCCAACCTCCATTACTAAAAATAAGCTCCTTCTACAATAAAGATAAAACATTCCTACAAGATCTATATCAGACCTTTTCCCGCTCTCTCTCCTTCTCTCTCTTATGGGGGATAATTTCGACGACATCTGGCGACGGCTCTTTTCGAGTGTCCTTCGGTGTAACGCTAGCGACCGCACTGCGACGTTCGTTTCGCTCAGGTTTGTCCTCGTATTTCTAATTAGTGTTTATGAAATGTAAGTGACACACACAATGTAGGTTTACAAGTAAGATGATTAGGATTAGGAACACATGCAACTAAAAATCTGAGCAGTTGGACTAGAGATTAGGAATTTGTAGGGATTGTTCTGGGAACAATCGCCTTTCTCTCAAGTTCAATACATCAGATTGTCCTTTGGAGTGAGATGAATGTTGATTGGTGTATTTGTTAGTACTTATAGAAGAAAAAACCACACCACTTGTGCAATTTGGACACAAACACAAACAATGAATAATGGACATGATGGCTCTTTAATTACAGCAAAGGTTTTAATCAAGTTTAGTGTGAACTTAAAATATAACCCAAATGTCGATATTCCTTTCAAATTGAAGGATAAATTGTGTAAAACGTACATGTGAGTGATGTGAGGAATGGTGAGAATGCCTCCAGTCTCCCCACCACATCCCACTGCTGCTTCCCGGTGTAGACCCTGGGCCGTAATTGTAGCCATACCTTAAACAGAAATTATAAATTTAGAATAATGGCTAGCTTCGTTGACGGTGTTCACTACCAACTAAACACACGTACCTGAACATATAAAAAACAAGATCAGAACATACATTCTGTAGTGCGTACCGACTGAATACTTTATGTTAGTTACTATAGGTTATGGGCTAGCAATATGGTTTTTCATAGCTGTTTTAATGATTCACCGAGCCATGTATATTTCATTTACATGAATAGCTTTATGGTATCCTTCAAATAGGCTTCGAGGCGCTTATAATCCTAATCATGATCAGAATATTCGTCAGACCAAAGAAAAAGTGTCGACAAAGAAAGCATTATGTATTGAGCATTATAACACTGATTATTGTGAACAGAAGTACAGAATAACACAGTAACAGACGTAACTGTTACTAATTGTCTAGAAGTAAAAGTATGTGTTGTTTGTTGTATAGTAGTTACCCAGGTTGGTAGTACGGATCAAAAGGTAGCGGGCCAGCGGGCGTGTACGGAACTTCCGAGGGGTGGCTCGACGCGGGGAAAGAGGAGGGCAAAACGCGCGTCTCCTCGCTCGTCTCGCTCGCCGTGCGCGAGTAGCGTTCTCTGTCCCTGTGCCTAAATAGAATGAAACGTGAAATTTGGCTCAAAAAGCAAATTTGCAGGGTTAATAACTATGGGTTTTAATAACTTTAACCATATCATAGCAACACATTCATGAGATTAGGACTGAAGAGAAAATAATAAGTCCCCATTTCAAAATTTTATCATTTATTTTTTTCCGACACGTTACAGTCGTAATAAGAAAACTTTAGTTACTATGTACCTTCGCGCAAGTGTTAGCATTAGTTGGACCAAGTTGAATCGCGCTCGGATGAATGGTACAGGAGTGCATAAATTAGGAACAAAGAAACATTAATTTTAATATTAGGAGTACAAATAAGATTCCGCCGTTTTATTGTAGATGGCGCGGCACGGAGTTTCGGTTAGCTTTCGCAGATGATAACCGGCTTAAAAAATAGTTTAGACATTCAAGAACAACATAACCTATTAATATCATTGATTTTATATTGGTAAAATATAATTTTTATAAGTTGAAAATGTCAAAATTTGAGCCAAGTAAGCGTCATTTGCGGGAAATATTAGTTTACTTCTTTAATTTAAAGAAATCTGCTGCTGAGGCGCATCGATTGCTCGTAGAAGCATATGGTGAGGTTGTTTTGAGTGAGAGAACGTGTCGAGAGTGGTTTCAAAAGTTTAAAAATGGTGATTTCGACGTAGAAGACAAAGATCGCAGTGGAAGGCCAAAAATTTACGAGGATGCAGAATTGGAGGAATTATTGGAGGAAGATTCATCTCAAACACAAAAAGAACTTGCTCTAACATTAGAAGTCACTCAGCAAGCAGTCTCACATCGTTTAAAATCATTAGGAATGATTCATAAACAAGGAAATTGGGTTCCGTACGAATTAAAGCCGAGAGATATTGAACGCCGATTATGCTTAAGTGAAATGCTGCTAGCTAGACATAAAAAAAGGGTTTTTTACATCGTATCATAACTGGTGATGAGAAGTGGATACATTATGACAATCCAAAAAGAAGAAAATCATGGGGATTACCTGGCCACGCGTCAACATCAACAGCAAAACCGAATATTCACGGAAAAAAACTTATGCTGTGTATTTGGTGGGATCAGCTAGGTGTAGTGTATTATGAGTTGCTTAATCCGAGCGAAACAATTACTGGAGCCCTCTATCGAACACAATTGATGAGATTGAGCCGAGCTCTGAAGGAAAAACGCCCTCAATACTATTCTAGACACGAAAAAATTATTCTTTTGCATGACAATGCTCGTCCACATGTTGCGGCTCCCGTGAAAAAGTACTTGGAAACACTTGATTGGGAAGTGTTACCCCACCCGCCGTATTCACCAGACATTGCACCGTCCGATTATCACCTGTTCCGGTCCGTAGCACATACTCTGACGGCGCAGCGGTTCACATCTTATGAGGATACCAAAAATTGGGTTGATTCGTGGATAACCTCAAAAGACAAGGAGTTCTTCAGACGTGGGATTCGAATGCTGCCTGAGAGATGGGAAAAAGTGGTTGCAAGTGATGGGCAATATTTTGAATAAATTTATATTACCGTTCTTCTACAATAAATATTTAATTTGTGTTAAAAACGGCGGAAACTTATTTGTACTCCTAATATATTTGAAGATATTAGTAGTGAGTCAGTCAGATTTCAATTGCAGTTCTAAAATCGTTAATATATGTACGTGGAATTTTCTTATGTACCGTGTAACCTCATAAACCGCCTAGCTAACGACTTTGTTTATCAACTGCTTTAACTTACTGCTTATCGTGCCTGTATTTGCTTATCGTGCCTTCCGAAACCAGTGTACAATAGAGTATAAGTCACCCCATCCAAATTATTTCATAAGAAATCAATACTTTCGTTCTCAGTCTTGACCTAGGTTTAATCCTGTGACACGTTATATGCTCACGAATGTGTTTACTTGTGTGTGTAAAATTTGACGTGTCCAAATTATACTTGAGATCTAATTAGAGATTATACTTGTGTTAACATAATTCACTTACTTGCGTCTGCATTTCCTTTTATGTTTCTTTTTGCCGCTTGCGAAGTAATTAAAGGTTTAGTAATTAAAAAAAATGAAAAACAGGTTATGGTACACTATAAATAAAGCATTTAAAAAAGAAACGTAATACAGGTGGCGCCACTACATTAAATACAATATCTATATTATGAACTTTTAGTTCACATAGTCCTATAGTTAGCAGATAATATTTGTGCTATATCTACCTAAGATATAGCACAAATGTTATCTGCCAAAAAGTTCATACATATTGAGAAATAAACAATGGTACTATAGAGGCAATCTAATATGAACTGTACAGGGGAAAGAATCACATATTCAGTCATAATTTTTGTTACAAAAGAGGTAAATACGTGCCATCTATAATATAAAATGCGATTAAGTAAGCCCGAAAGCCAAACTTAGTGATAAGAACGCGTGATCTCGTAGGTACAATATTTATTTTAATAAGTGAACATCTTAATATTAATTTTATTAATTTATGCTTCTGAGTTTGTCCGTTAGTTTATTATAGGAACTGGGCATCGCAGAGAACACTCCTTTAGAAGATATTATTGTTAATTTACCTGCCGTCTCGTTCTCTATCCCTGTCCCTGTCTCTATCCCTGTCCTTGTCTCGTTCCCTCTCGCTTCTGCAGCGATGCCGATGTCTGTGTTCCCTGTCGTCGTCCGACCACCGGCTGTTGCTGTCGCTGTGGTCGCTGTCTTTGATCCGTATTGGTGTAGGGTAAGGTGCCTCCTAAGTAAATATAGAAGACCATTAAATATGTATTTAACTTTTGCTCAGCGTTACACTGCCGATGCCATATCAAAATCACACTGAAGTAATATAAAAATTGTAAAAACCGACTTCAATATTTTCTTCCCCTATTTTACACCCTTTAAATTTTGGCATGTAATTTTTACGAGACCACTCTATCAAATAAAAAAGAATCTTTCTAATCAGTCCATTATTGACAAAGATATCGCATAACAAACATACAGCTAAATTGAGGACATACTTCAAAATTGGAGACTCTTTTGAAGTCTGTTTAAAAGGCGAGAATGGTCACCCTAGTTTTTTTTCCATGCGCATTCCGCCACGGCGAGTTATGTGGGACTAAGAGTCATTATCCAATAAAACTCTACAGTGTCCTCTGCCGCTTGGTGGCGGGAACACGGGAAATCATCAGCATGTTTTTTTCATCTTAAAATTCCTAAAAGCCAATAGCATTCTAACAACTCAAGACACAAAAGTGAAGTTTTAGAAAGGATTATATAACACTAGCTGTACCTGCGACTTCCTTCGCGATTGCCATCCCTACAGACTATTCGCATGAAGTATAAAAAAATACATAGTATTCAAATATATAAATATATCACTATAGCCAAAAATCTTACGCCAGCTTTAGATGAGACATATATTAGAAGGTTATTTCAAGTTATTTTGGACGTCCATACTGTGTATAATGATCGTTTGTAAATATCAGAACTGTCTGTAATTTCTGAACTACAAAACTGATGACCTTGAAATATTTATTTGACAATCTTTAAACTACCTCCTTTCTAACAAAAAAAAAGAATGAATGGAATCGGGCTACGCGTTAGTAAATAACAACTAAGTAAACGTTTTGACTTTCATCCCCTCTCCTAAGGGAACTATGCTGCATTTCGGGACCTACAAGGGTGTAGGCGCCGGTGAAATCACAGGTGCATGAGACGTAACATCCTCGTCGCGAGTGACGGGCGCAGCGGGATGCGACTTAGATAGGAGGACGTACAACTAATCACTTGTGTTATGGGCGGAGGGCACCAATTACCATCAGGCCTTCAGCTCCTATCGTCACCACTACCGAAGTATAAAAAAAAACATAATTGATTGTACACCTAAACCTTCGCCTTGAATCAAACCATCCATTGGTGAAAACCATATGAAAATGCAGTTTTTGAGTTTTCCATGATCGGACAGACAAACAGATGCAAAGGGAGAACTTATAATATGCAGGTAGGTCCAAGCTATGCATAGGTGAGGGATTGTGTGAAATGTCCATGAAAATTTATTATATTTATTGTCTATCTAATCTATCCTATTTACCTTCTCTACAACTTTGGGTTCCTCAGGCTTCTTCACAATAGGGATTTCCACTTTAGGAGGCTTTACTACTTCAGTTTCAAATATGGGTTTTTGGTGCAAGGGGAATAACCCAGACTTTTTATCGCCAGTCTTGAGTTCATACATCTCTTGGCACTTCTTGCCAAATGCATCATGAAACACATCCAATACCTAGAAAATATAGAATTTATGACAATGTTAGTGCAAGCTATCTTCGTCAAATACTCTTTTCTGTGTGACCAGTCAATACTAGCTACTATTATGCTCATGTAAGAATTTTAAGTAAACTATTTTCAATGATTGAGATTGATCATACAGATTAAACCACCTGGTTGAGTTCACATATTTATTTGATAATTTTATACATACCTTTCCCATGACTGACTTTCCATTGTATTTTTCAACACAGAGTTTAGAAGATTTTACATCATGAAATAGTATTCTAGCAAATCCCAAGTGCCTATTTGTGAGCGGATGGTAGTATATTGTCAATTCCTCGAATGGTCCAATTTTGTTCATCATATCAGATAAAAAAGCTCTGTCAATATTATCATTTAAGTTTCCAATAGTTATTTCCAGTTGTGGGGGAACACCCACATATTTCTCATCAATTTTGAACCTGCAACACATCAACAATTGAAATCTGCCGCCATTTAAAAAAATGACAATTATATTTCTTAGGTTGTCAGTACTGTAAATCAATCTATAAAAACAAAGAGCAATTTCTTCAAGTAAACTAGATTTTTATATAATAAATATTGCTCATATTTGATGATATTGCAGTCATTGAACTAAGAAATTCTCCATTTCAAACTAAATATTAGCAGTATTAAGGATTGGATTTGTAAAGGTTTAGTAGATGAATGATAAAATGTTTGCATTATTTATATTTTGTTTAGAATTAGAATGAAACCATAGGTAACCCTGGCTTATGAAATAGATATTTCACCAATATAATATATTCTTGTTAATAAGCTAGTCAATGCAGTAGCATGTAAAAAAACAGCACCCTCATATAATGTAAACCATCAATATTATGAGTTTTGGCTGTGAAAAGTATTATCCTAAAGTTACCTAGGTACTGGTAGATCTGCAGGTTCTGTTTTATTCCATATCCTTGACAGCTGAGACCGAGGATCTCTGCATTGTACTGGTGGATAAGTTGTATCTCCGGGAACAATTCCATCGTATCTTAATAATTTTGTTGCTCCTTTTATCAAACAAGGGTCCATAAGTAGTTTAAAATTTTTAGCCTTGTGAGGCAGCACATTGTGCCCTGGCGTTTTATGCTCCATCCCTCCATTCATTCTGTAAAATAAATTAGAAAAAATGTTTAATTATAACATAACCTCTTCTAGTTGACAATAGCAATGTATCTTGATTATTTTGTATTGCAAGACTACTGGATATAATTGGAACCTGAAAGAAGAAGTTCTATTAGGTGATATTAGTGTAAATATAGTGAAAACAAACCTGAAATATTGGAAAAACAATCAGTGACAAAATTTAACAATTTGAAGATCTAAGACTATCAGGAATATGGTGAAATTTCATCTCGTACGAGTAACTATGGGATTGTCTGTAGCAAAGAAAATAATTTCAGTACAACTTTCACTAAATTAACACCACAATATCGAAATAAAAAATAAAATCCTACAGCAAGCTCTCTCCATGGTGACAGCAAGATGAAGCTGAAATTTGGTTTGTAGAAAATTACTTACGTTGCTTTAGGGAAGATGCTTTTACTGAAAGTATTATAATGAGTAAATGAGTGTCTACATTACAAGAACTATTTTTTATTTATTACATATGAAGTAGTAACAAAATAAAAGTTTTCAATTGACTTTACACCAAATGTTTATAAGAAAGTATAGAGTTTATTGTTGACATTTGCAACGCTTTTTCTAACCAAAATACTAGTTCTTTATGGGCATCCAAAATAATATTGTTATGTTGTCTTCCCTGATTTTATGTCATTTCTAGAGGAAAAACTTTGTCAGTAAAATAAATGAAATATGGATTTATATTTGTTGTATAATAAAATTGTGTTATTTAATGTAAATTATATTCTTTTATTTGTTTAATTGAGATTTTCTCATATTTTGCGTACTCGTCTTAATAGTAACTGAGTTTTGTTTAATCTTGAGGATTTCAAATTATTTGTGAAGCAAGAAAATATTTCTCCCTGACCGCATTCTTTTTTACTCAATTGGCAACATTGTTAGTCTTGCTGGTGTAGCCAGATCTTACTAAAGAATAAGTATCGCGATTCTCACTCTTGGTTCATTTCCCAAGAGATTTTTGCGGTCTCGCGAATATGTATGTGGCTTGCACTAATTCGGATATATATATATATAATAATTTCGGATTTTCTTAAAATAAAATTATTTAAGTTAAATGTTCCCCTATGTTTGTGAAATTTGACCAGACTGTTGATTTCTTTTTTGTTACGACTTATGCATTTCACTTTACCATTATATAGAAATACCGTTAATTCTATATTATTTATCACGTAGGGATATTATACTATTATATATCTGTATCAGTTTAATTATAAACATATTAAATGAACAGGCAGGTAATAAAAAATAAACCCGGTGGTATGGAAATGCGTGAAACTTAGCTGAAAGTGAATAATTTTTTAAATAGTAAATTGCTTTGCGTATATAATTGCAGTATTGAAATATTGCAATATTTTATTTACATAATATAATAGTTGCAACTGTCAATAGGTCAAAGATTATCTCAATGTCATGATAAAAGTCAAAAGAAATCGTTTTTCCTTCAGAGCCATCTCATATCAAGCAGAAACATAACTTATTCAAAGCCATCTAAAATGGAAAGGCAGAATTAATTAATCAGAGCCATCTAGTATCGACTAGCAGCATTAATTAAAACAACCATCTACGGGAAAGTTCATTAATTCACGTAATTGTTCAGGTGTTCACGAGGGAGGGGTTCCAGCTGAATCTCACCCAAAAGTGAGAAATCACAAAATTCATGGACGCCCCCTAATATCGAAAAGAAAAATAACTTATTTACAGCCAGCTAGTATTGAGAGCAGAAATATTTATATTGAGCCATCTAGTATCGAAGAGCAAAATTATTTTGTCATTGCCATCTAGTATAGCGAAAAAGTACTTCATAGTCAGGGCCATCTGATGTTCGATGCTGCTTTTCGATACGAGATGGCGAAAGCGAAGCTGGAGCGGAGGCGGAAGCGAAAGCGAGGCTGGAGCGGAAGCGGAAGCGAAAGCGAGGCTGGAGCGGAAGCGGAAATTCAAGTGTGAGAGGGAGCGGAGGCGAAAGCAAGGCTGGAGCGGATGCGAAAGCTAGGCTGGAGCGGAAGCGAAAGCGAGGCTGGAGTGGAGGCGGAAGTGGAAGCGAAAGCAAGGCTAGAGCGGAGGCGAAAGCGAGGCTGGAGTGGAGGCGAAAGCGAGGCTGCAGCGGAAGCGATAGTGAAAGCGAGGCTGGAGCGGAAGCGCTAGTGAAAGCGAGGCTGCAGCGGAGGCGGAAGCGAGGCTGGAGCGGAGGCGGAAGCGAAAGCGAGGCTGGAGCAGAAGCGGAAATTAAAGTGTGAGAGGGAGCGGAGGCGAAAGCGAGGCTGGAGCGGAAGCGGAAGCGAAAGCGAGGCTGCAGCGGAAGCGGAAGCGAAAAAAAGGCTAGAGCGGAGGTGAAAGCGAGGCTGGAGCGGAAGCGGAAGTGAAAGCGAAACTGTAGCGGAAGCGGAAATTCAAGTGTGAGATGGAGCGGAGGCGAAAGCGAGGCTGGAGCGGAAGTGGAAGCGAAAACGAGGCTGTAGCGGAAGCGGAAATTCAAGTGTGAGATGGAGCGGAGGCGAAAGTGAGGCTGGAGCGGAAGTGGAAGCGAAAGCGAGGCTGCAGCGGAAGCGAAAATTCAAGTGTGAGAGGGCAAAAGTGAAAGCGAGGCTGGAGCGGAAGCGGAAGCGAAAGCAAGGCTGGAGCGGAGGTGAAAGCGAGGCTGGAGCGGAAGCGGAAGTGAAAGTGAGGCTGTAGCGGAAGCGGAAATTCAAGTGAGAGTGGAAGCTAAAGCGAGGCTGGAGCGAAAGCGTAAGTGAAAGCGAGGCTGCGAGGCTCTATTGTATAAGTTAATTCGTCTCGTAGTAAATGTGAGCAAAAGCGTAAGCAATAAATGTAATGTCATGTAAATTGTCCTTTCTGTTAATTACTTTTTATAAAAATATGTACTAATGCATTATATGTGATCCCAAGACTTTTGGAAGTCTTACTTTTGTAATTTCTACGGTGTTTTATAATAATACATGAAACAAACACGATGCCACCGCTTTCGCGAGACTGAGCTCAGGTGCGCTGATTATCCTAGTTTTAGGGTGCTAATTTTAAGGCGCAAGTAACCTATCTACCTCTTTTTATATAGGTTTTTTGGTTGATTTATAATTTATTACAATGTGATAAATTATAAATCAAAGTGAAAGAACATGTGACAAGATATTTAGAGTTGATGATATAGTTTGAGTACAAAGAGTATACGAGACTAATCACTCGCTGAAGTTAATATAATTATATCAAAATTAGAGTGATTGAATTAAAAACTATAATAATGACTTCATTTCACTCACGTCCCTCTTCCTACTATATAATATATATAATAATATTATATATATTATACTATATAATAATATTAAAGTTTCCTCTTCAGATCCAAATATATATAATGTGTTAACATCCTTTTTAAGTAATAACGATATTAAAGTTTAATTTATTCTTCTTTGCCTTGTAAAAATCTAGTTTTGTTAATATTTAAATATAGTTTATAAACCTTACCCTCTCCGGATCTTTTTCTATCCCGATGTATATAATTTTATCCCGTGTAAATGTTTCCCAAATTTTTAACTCATGTAAATAAACAAATAAGACAAAACCCTAAAGTAACAAGAAAGAAAGATTGGAGAAAATATGAACTTGAGAAAATATGAGAAAAAAAAACACATTCAGAAAGAAACCACATATTATCTGTTACTTGACAATGGCAAATGCATAGAAGTGCGACGCTAGAAGAAAGAATAGAAAAAAAAACTATCAAATAAATGTTTTTAATTGAATAATAGCTGGCAACACTGTTCTTGCTATCGGTGGTTGTTGCATCATCGTTTTTGGTAATTTTTACGATTTTTCGTGATTTTCAACTAATTTCAGCTATAATTTGCTTTATATGTAAAGTTTTTGATACCAAGTTATACTTTGTTTCCAGGCACCATGTCTGAAAAAGTGTTGTTCCCTGTAGTCAAGGCGGATGAGGAGGAAGCAGCTGAAGAAGAGCTGGTGGACCCTCAGACTCAGTTGAGGGTATGTGTGATTTGCTTACCATATCTTAATACCAAATTATATAGTTTTTGGTAACTTCGGTTATGTTATAATAACCTCGTAGGCTTTCATATGAACCTGAACTCGGACTCCGAGAGTTCAGGTTTGAAAGAGGAAAAGTAAGTTGTATATGATGTTGGATCTAATCAAGCTGTGAATGCCTTATTGATAATATTTTTTTTTTTTATTTTATCTACTTTACTTATGTACATACATTTCCTTGAATTTAGATGTTCAAGAGAAGGCCCTATCAATCAAAAACTACATAAGTTCCTATATCCTTCCTTAGTCAAGAGGAGACTGACAAAGGTTATGTTTATTATTATTATTGTTTCTTTAACCTCATTAGATAGGAATGTAGACTGTATTTTATTGTCATTCGTAGAAATATTTTCATTCCCATATTTACCATTACTAGTTGTTTTTTATGCTTCATCCATATTTAGATAAAGAAATATATAATCTCCAGCAAAATATATATGGTTATGAATTTGCAGGAAGAATGCTCCACCAAACCAGATGCACAGAACCACTGGGCAAAGTACCAGGAGTGCAATAACCGTGTCAACTCCCGTTCCAACACTACTGAAACCTGCGAGGAGGAGCTTATTGATTACCTCCATGTTCTGGACAAATGTGTAACCAAAGACCTGTTTAAGAGGTTAAAGTAATATGTAGGTTGATGATTTACCCGTAAAAGCAATTTGTTTTAATTCTATTTACGATCATTATGTTTGCTGGTGCAACGGGTAAAGGTAGATTTTAGCTAATTTATGTTGAGTAAGTGTTGGAGTTTATTTGTAAATAAATAATCACAGATTACCGTTTTTTTATTGTGTATTATTGTTAATTGTGGATGATACGAGATACATCTCATAAAATTTTATCTACAGATATTTCATACTGTGAAAAAAGAAGGATCCCATATGTGATCAAGTTTTAGATCATGTCAACAAAAAGTTTTCTTCAACTACCAAATAGGAAAATTAAAGACTCTTTATTATATAATATTTTTATTGTAGCAAATATTAAAATTTTGATAAAAATACATAATTTTACAATCACATAATTAACACAATTAAGAATAAGCTCCAAAACATCACAAGTGATTGAAATGGCACTAAGTCAACAATTAAAATTGCAACAATTTAATAATGTACATAACCAGCTTCATATATGGCCAGCCAATCAAAATGTGCAAATATCAGAACCTATAAAAAAGAGTTATACATCAAGATTAATAAATTCCTAGCTTGCTGTACAAGAATGACTAATGCTTGACAAACTGCATAAATGTTAAAATTGAATTCAGTTTGACCTTAGGTGAAGCCAAACTAAAATAACATAGTTCTAAAGCGTCTGTGTAGACACCATATAGAGTAAATGGTTGTTTAAGTCCGGGGTTACATAATTATTTGCCACGAGCAACCTCCATCAGAACACCAAGGGTGCCTAGCTCTCCTGTACTTTGGTTGGACAGCTGTTGGGCTTGGAAGATTCGGGTGGACTTCAAAAAAAGCCTAATGGCGGCCTTATTGCGGAATAGTACCTAATTATTTAATTACAAGTACCTAATTATTTCATGTGATTGCGACTGGAGTACTTATCTACACATTAGTAATAAGGTTACTGACATTAGGTAGATGGCTTAGTGTAAATTGTGCCTAAAATACAAACAAAAAAAAATAGGAATGTTTCAATACAAATGCCAATAATAATAATAATAAAAATTGAAACAATTCATTGTCCATATAAATCCTTAAGCTATTTGGAACTGGCTAAGTAATTAAACATATGATTACACTTCAAGGTGTGTTAGTTATATTTAATCTAGGTACTAGATATAAAAGCTTTCACCTAAAACTGTTTGTATTAGTAGATATTGATTGAAAACTCGATGAATGTAGTAATCTTGCAGCCGGATCTCGTATTATTTATATTCTGAGAACTTTGGCATTACTTCTAAAATATGCTGAAGACAGACACTACTTATTGCTCTACTGGACGCGCCTTTAAGATAATTATACTTTTTATATAATTTTAAAACATTAACATAGATAATCCAATACAAATTAAAACTAAAATTGTGGATACCTTTGAGGCAACATAAAATTAGGAACAAAATTAAAAATCGGATCACCCTAGCCTCTTAAATATATATTGTATTTAATAAATTAAACTTATGAATACATACAAAAATAAAAATTATATTTTCTTACAAAATATTAGAAGAAATAAAGGCTAGATTTTTTTTTTGCAACTTCTGTTTCTTCTGTTTCTGTAACATAATCGTGTCACAATGACTGAATTGCTTTACTAAATACATGATCATTTTAATAAAGTAAATTACTATTATGGTGATTTATAAAGGGAGAGGAATGTTTCATGAAATAAGGTAATGCCCCTAATTTTGTGTAATATTTTCTGCATCTTATCAATATATATAATGTAAAAAAGAGAATGCAACAAAGAATTTAGGGCAATATGAAACTATTCATGAAGCGAATGGGTCAATCGAACTTTGTTTTTAATGCGTTGAGATAAAGTTACTTAACATAACATGGGGTTCTCTACTATTATTGCTTCACTGGTAAATAAAATGTAAACAAAGATATGATCATGGCGTCTTCGATGCAGCTTTACAGCACACGCTATAGTACTTAGCGTGGAATAACCACGGAACAAAATCTAAATTGGTAATTGCAACTAACTTCAGACAGTGTGACCATTAAACATTAATTTCTGAACCATAGAAGTACAGCACATATCAACAAATCATTATCGACTTTGCTAATGTAGAAATATTGTCATAATGAATAATCCTCTATAATTAAGTATGGAGGATACGCAAGGAAATTTAAAGCAGGTTCTGTTGCTACCATTATTAACTTATGATTTTTCTAACAACAAAAAGGCATGACTAACGTTCTGGGTATGGCGGCGACAAATCATCACAGGACAGCGTGAGGAGGGAGGAGACTGACCCTGGTCGAATAAGTCTCTCCCATCGCAGCAATCACTACCAAACCACTGACTCCAACCCATTACTACGCCTATATACCACGCCTAACTAAAAGAAAAACTAAGAGAAAAGGTAACACTTTACCTTTTCTCATTTTAGCTTCTCCTTTTCGTTCAATACACCAGAAGGGCTATTCTACGCCCTGTGTGAGAAATTACACATCAAATTAAAAATCAAATTAAATTTAAGCCAACTCAGAACGTTTCATATAACAGTGAAGACATAAAAACATGAAGAATTTCCTGTAGTAATTCATAACCTTCTTCATTTTACGACTAGCTGTTCGCCGCGACTTCGTCCGAATAAAATCTAACATATTTAGCGCGGGACCCTAATTCTTATTTTTCTTAAATAAAAAATATCATGTTACTCCTTAAAACATCAGCTATCGGCCGGTGAATGTCCCGTTAAAATTGGTACAGCCGTTTCGGAGATTAGCCGGATCAAACAGCAACAGAACAGCTTATAAGGACAGAAAAAGAATCATTTATTAATTTTTTTTGTTTTTTATATACCGTGTAAACTTCAAATGCATTTGGTAAAAAAACTGTGATTTTGACAAAAGAGATACTTCAACGTTATTTATTTTTATAGTCTCGTCACTAAATCAAATAAAAATAATATGAAAGAAATTGCAATTACAGTAACATAGGCGATGATTGGTCTCTGTATCTCAGTCCACCTGTTTTTCATTTATCGCCGATGGAACGCAAATTATTACAATAACATAATTTTGGGAGCAACAAACCTCGTTGAAATCATCGATCTGAAGTTAGCTGCTACCGAATTTCATATCAAAATCGTCGCTTAACATATATCACACTGGTCGTATGCACTGGCATCACTAACTAGCTCCTACTTGCAGTACGTTGAAACAAATCTCGCAGACGCGCTGCGGCTTGTTCATGCCGAACTTTAGTATTGGGACGTCTTGGCTTGAGCATTTGTTGCATAACATCCGACCACAATGGCGGCTGAAATAAAAGACAAATGTAACCATCATTTTATAAAATAGAAAGGGGTCCGCAAACGGAAGCGTTTTCGTGGAAGTATGTGCAAACGTTCCCATGTTCCCGCCACTACGGAACAGAGGAGGACATCGTGGGGTTTTAGTGGGTCTAGTCCCACATAACCGATCCGTACCGTGGCACGGCAGTATGCGCATGCATTTCCCCACGGAAAAAAAGGTCCAAGCTATGCCAACTCCTTCATGTACTGGAGAAGGACTCTGGGTTGTTGTTGGCAGCACTGTTTCAGCGTTCACTGGTGAACATCTATTTTCATCACACAAATGTTTGTCCTGGATGCGAATGTAACCACGATATCTACAGCGCAGCAGGCCAGCTACTACTAACTGAGCTGTGAGACAGAACTCATTGTAAACATTATACATAACGTACCAGTGATGCTTCCTCATGGTCAATGTGAACTTGATCCCACACTCCTGACAGAGGTCACTCTCTGCCCACGGCGCTTCGGCCGGCAGAGCGTCCAATAGTCTGTGTAGCAGCTGTTTTGTTGCAACCTACGGAAAGAAACATACACTACAAGCCACAGACTAAGCATTCCCACATCAGAGGTTTTGTCACTCCGATTGGTTCAAAATGTACTTTCTGTATCAGTAAGTTTTTGGATACAAATTGTTTCATGCTCTTTCCTTTTCTTGTTTTGGTAGAAAATTTGCATGTAATTCTAAGATTTTGACACAAAATTATAATTCTTAGTAGGTTAGTGGTTTTAAGAGCTTCATCTAGTGGGCTCGAGTGCATAACTTTCAATGCTTGGTGGTATTATTACTAGTGGGGTGATTATGTTACTTTTAATTGGAATAATCCTAATAGTGGTGGCCTTTTTTGGCTTCGTTAGTTCCTTCACCCGCCTTAGGACCTTTTTCGTAAATCAAACAATTTATTTAATATTAAAAATGATAGAAATATTACTCAAAAGTTATGTAATCGATACAGGTGGTAGTACTTCTCCGGTTGAACTTGGTATAAATTCTACTGCATCTTGAAGATACTAGTAAATATACTGACTTGATAGTTAAATATGGAGACTCCATCCTTGTTCTCTTGAGCCAAACAGGCGCCCGCCTTGACTAACACTCGACACATAGCGCCCTGTCCGTTCATGTATGCCAGCAGCAATGGGGTGTTTCCCTGTCAAATAATATTAGTCAAAAATGCTAAACACACACAGTTTCTGACTTAAAAGAAAATATTTACAAGTGATTTAATAACCCATGTTTCGCCCTTAGGGGTTGGAATGTTTTTTTCACATTGCAATGGGACCATCTTGAAGAAAAGACTATTAAATAAAAACAGATTCATGAATAATTATTTTTCCTGAAAACTTATCGGGTGTGGTATCAAAATTTTGTAATTTGATATTCTGTTACAAAAATGAAAAACCATCAAGGCCACTTATTTGTCACTCACTTGAAGATCCGTTTTGTTGATTGGGTAGTCCGGCATGAATTCTAGGAATATCTCGCAAATTGTAGCCGCGTTGTCTTTTTTACACCAACACAGCTCGTGCAACGGGTTACGACCTAAGCACAAGAAAATAGATTTTTAAAGCACTGACATTTATTGTTTAGTTAGCAAAGTCAGCAAACATGCAGTGCGTTGTCACCGTCCGTGACTATATTACCGACTGTGCGTATTCCGCTCAGGACCTTACGAACGCAGTGATCTTTGAGTAAAACCTCTTGACTTTAATATTACCTTTGAAAAAAAAAAAAAAAAAAAAAATACCTTTGAGGTTGGCAGCTGCGGCGTCCATATCAGTATCGGCTAGCAACGCTCTCGCGGCAGCCGTGTGCCCTTCGCGCGCGCACACGTGTAAGGCATTATCACCGGCCGCGTCTACGCATGCGTATTCCGCTCCGGAGCTTACTAATGCGGAAATTATGCTCGCGTGGCCCGCCTGTGCTGCCACGTGAAGGGCTGTTCGTCTGTGAATAATTTCAAGTATTAAGCCCAGTCACATGTCATCTAAGTATATCTCACAGCTCAGATGATAGTAGCTATGCCTTCTGCTCTTTCACTCAGGCCAAGCAAGTGTGTATGACGAAATCTATATTCGTCACACATATGCTTGTTCTGTGTTTTTTCAGTGTCCTAATATAAGTATTCTTTCAATATTTTTTTGGTTCTCATACAAGCTATGCTTAGTATGGGATTAGGTGGCGCTGTAGGAAATTGCCATGAATATTTACTATTAATAATTAACCTCTAGGGTTATGAGTTAATTATTAGTTTTCATATTAATGATCTTCGTATTACGTAGCATCGAATAGCAAAATTGAAAAGTTTTTTTTATAAAACCTTTAAAGATCTACTTGAATAACAAAAATCAAGTCCGTTTTTAATAATACTACGTACAGAAGGGACTCTGCCTGCCACCATGCTATATATACCCCCCGCAATACATCAATGTAGTTTTTGTTGTCTCTCAATTGAGTTTACAGGTTATATAGATAAAGACAGGAATGGAAATGTATAATTATTCAGGGGCGATCCTAGTCACGTTTAGGACATCTAAGTTCTTATTATAATTTAATAGAAGTCTTAGTAGTACTTGTGAGCATCCCTGTCGTTAGGCCTAGCTCCGGCCAGCAGGAGACTTCTAAGCAGCACTTCGTTCCCCGCGGCGGCCGCTAGATGCAGCGGCGGCGCTAGAGTCGCGTCTTGGACTCGAGAGTTAACATCAACTTCCACTGACAGGAGGAACATGACGCTCTCCATATCGCACTTTTGTATGGCCACGTGGAGAAAATTACGCCCCTTTTTGTCGACCTGGCAATTGAAATGAGCAAATTAAATGCTATTATGAATCCACTGCCCACTGATTTAACGGTTATTTCGGGCATGTCAGAAACTTAGCAAAATTATATTTAATTATGGGCAAACGTACGTAGACAAGTGTTTTTTTAAAATTAAATGAAAATAGATAATATGAGATGTATTTGAAAATTGAGACATGAGCCGCTTTATTGCTCGCAGTGAGATCTTGTTGTCTCTTGTTGACACATTGATACCCGGCTGGGAGACAAGGATAAAGAACATTGCTTATAGTTTCTCAGTAGTTTACCTGTTCAGCGGCCGAAGGATTCTTCTCTAATATAGCCTGAGCGGCCTTATTGTTCCTCGCAGTTAACGCGGCAGCGAAAGGTGAGACACCTTTGTTGTCCCTCGCCGACAAGTCAATACCCGGCTGGGAGAGAAGGAGAGAGATGATCGCAGCGTGTTGGTTTTCTATCGCGATGTGGAGGGGAGTCTTGCCTTCCGCGTCTTTTGAGTTTATATTGGCGCCGTGTTCTAGAAGTGTCTGAAAGGAAAATAAAGGCGTAATAAGTCTTAAGCTTTGCTTCGTTTTTTATGTAATTAAAGGAAGGAATTGTGCTGCCGGTCCACTTGATATTGGTGACCGCCAGACAACAGCAATATTATTTTAGTAGAGATTTTTTTTCAGTTCGCGAAATTTATTTTCACATAGACGTATTTGATAGTGTTACATTTGATTTTGGGCCTTGTATGACTCATTTAATATTTTGGTCGCTAAGTTAACTTGCAATGTTTAGCCTTATCATACAATTTCAGTACCGTGCAATGTTCTAAACAAGGATTCGTCGCATTTCAAACACGTAATTAAATTTTTTGAAGATTTGTGTCTATGTGATGAGAAAGTGATAAAGTTACACATATTCAGCTTTAATGGTATACAAACATATCAATTGTAATTGAATGCAAAACAAATACTATCTTTCAATTTAAGATACAATATAAGATACTAAAAGATGATCGAGTATAAATCGTAACAAGCAACAACTTGTCAAGACAATAACAATATTTAAAAATATATAATCAAAAATTATTATTATTATTATAATTTCATGTCCAATAAATAAAAGTAAACATTTTCTAAAAAATAAAGATGATGGGTAGGCTTTTTATTTCAGCTATACGTACTTAACATTATTTTACTTATGTATTTCCGTACCTGTATAACGTCAGTGAGTCCCCACGTACAGCAAAGATGCAGTGGCGTGTGTGCGTCTGAAACGACACTAGCGCCCTCTCCGCCTTCGCCTAACTTCCGAGGCGACTCCACGTCACAACCCGACCGAATTAGGAACGTCGCCAGGGCTTCCTTGTTTTCATCTATTGCTCTGTGAACAATATTTGATGTCATAACGATGCACTATTTTATACAGGTAGCAGTTTCTCATCAAGGGGGTGCTTCGTCAAGAAAATCAATAATTGAGTTTATTTCGTTTGAATTAAGGTTTTAAAAATTCTAAAAAGTTGCCTTACATTTCATTCGGTGTGGGTGCCGGTGAAATTACAGGCACATGGGACGTAATATCCCCGTCAGGTGACGGGTGCAGCGGTGTGTGACTTGGGTCATCTCATACCTCGGTCAAGGAGGACCTAAGTTGCATTGATGTTGTTATGGGCGTAGGTAACTACTTAACATCAGGTGGGCCTCCAGCTAGTCCAGTCACTTATGTTACATAAAAAAAACTCACTTGTGTAGTAAGGTCTGCAAACATCCATCCGGTCCGGAGCCCCAGCAGTCTGCGTCAGCGCCATTCCTGACCAGAATCTATAAAAACACACACATATTTATTAATGACAAGCTGCGCCCCGCGGTATTACCCGCGGTTGGACTTCCTACGGGAACTGTACATTTTTCCGGGATAAAAAGTAGCCTATGTGCTATTTCAGACTATAATCTATCTCTGTGCCAAATTTCATCCAGGTCCGTTCAGCCGTTCTGGCGTGATTGAGTAACAAACATCCATACGTACAAAATTTCGCGTTTATGATATTAGTAGGATAGGATTAATGAATTTAGCTCATTAATCACGTTACAGTAAAGACGCCACGCGAAGAGAGTTCTTTACTGAACTTTTATTGAACTTACACTAGCAACCTCCTCCTGTCCGGAGTCAAGCGCAGCCCACAGAGGCGGCACTCCATTCGCGTCCAACCTGCTCATATCCACGCCGCGTACACACAGGGCCTCTACCACCAGACCGAGGCGACAATGAATGGCGAGTTGGAGAGGCGTTTCACCAGCTTCCGTTCTGTAAAATCATTTCTAGGTTATAATTATTACATCGATAAAAAAATAGTGCCTCTATTTTCATTGAATTCATCACTTACGGATGTGGGCAGCATGGCAAAATATGACTGCAACTTTTACAAGGATCAGAATACATACAATGAATTCATATCGGCGCCATGGTCGAGCAGATAGATGGCAGTCCTGGAGTCTTCTTCTACAATTGCCTGATGGAGTAGCGTGAACCCCTTGCCGTTCCTGATATTGGGATCCGCACCGCCTTCGATTAGCGGTGCTATTAGGTTTTTGTGACCTGAAACGTCATTTATTTTCTTATGAATTTCTTGATACCACGACATGTCTCAGAGAGGCTCATATTTAACGCAACTATATTAAGTCAAAACAAAAATATTTAATTCTCGAATTGTTTGAAAAATATTGAATTTGAAAACAGTATTCAGAGATGGCGACACTAGTTTATAAAAATTTGGCCAGGAATCCACCAAGAACGGATTCTTATCCATGTTAGGCATATTTGGGGTCATCTTCCATATACCAGTGTAAATAAAAATAAAACGCTTTGAAATCCAAGTTACTTTGAGTAGGATCCATCAGATCACATACCTAATTCCAGACAGAAATATCCAGTCGTCAAACTTATACCAATCCTCCTTGTATTAGAGGTTTAAAAATAGAATGGAAACAGCTGATGGTAAGGACTTCCGTTTACCTTCAGTTAGCGCTAGACTGACTGGCGTATCGCCTACGGAATTCTTCAAGTTCATATTAGGCAGGAGACTGACGTTACTCTTGTCCGTGGCAGGCAGATCGCCCTTTTCGACCAGTTTCTTGTGTTCGATGATCGCTAGGACAGCGCCTTCGTGGTTGTTCAATATCGCCAAGTGAAGGGGAGTTTGTCTAGAAATACATGACATTACTGTTAATACAACAAAAGGTACAATAACACAAAAGGCGTCCATAAATATTGCTAATTACGGCCATTATTGAAATCAGTCTCGCTCGCTGGCACAGCACGAGCGAGTAAATATGAATATGTATACGTAATTAACTATAAGTATAATCAATCTTAGAGATGAATTTACCTAAACGCCGTATCATCGTGGTCGCCAGAGGAGTTTGCAGATACGGTCTAGATCCGTATTTTAGTAATTCGTCAACCTCGCTAGACCCTTGGAACAAGCGTACGATGCTTAACACGATGCAGTAAAATTATCAAATACTAGCTGCTGTAATGTTACCCACGGTTGGACTACCTACGGGAACCGTACATTTTTCCGGGATAAAAAGTAGCTTATGTGCTATTCCAGTCTACAATCTTATCTCTATGCTAAATTTCATCCAGGTCCGTTCAGCCGTCCTGGCGTGATTGCGTAACAAACATCCATCCATACTTACAACCTTTCGCGTTTATAATATTAGTAGGACTATTGCTAATTAGCATATGTAACGTTATATATTGTATTCCTGTATTTATATCCTAATATATATAATAAAAAAATAGTTTCTACCTATGTCCGTTATAAACTTTGAAACCATCCAACCGATGTGCCCCAAACCAGTTTTATAAGAAAGGCAATAAATGCGAAGATTGTTTTAGACCACTAAAACAATGCATTAGGCACAAAATGTATCAGCACACGCCCGGTATCCGCTTCCAATGAAGCCAGATATTAATAGTAATAGTAATAATATTTGAAAGTGCAGTCAGCATCTCTCGCGGAGCCTGTTTACCGCTCGATGTCAACCGCTATGTTACATTAGAATAGTTTATAATGTCAAAAACACTAAGAAAGTTACGGTCGTTAAGATTTCTTAAATTTTCTAATGTTCCGCGCAACTTTCTTATTTTTTTCTTTCATAAGAACCTTCTCTTGACAATAACAAACAACAACAAAAAGAATTAGCAAAATTGGTCCAGCCGTTCACGCGTGACGCCGTGACCAAGGGAAATAGGGATTCATTTTTATATATACAGACTATCGTAATATGAAGTATTCATAAAATACTATAGAAAGCGCTACGATTTATTGTGTTGTATTTTTTCCGTGAATCATTCCGAGATAGTGAATTTTTTTTAATGTTACATTAAACTGAGACTACGGCCCCTATTTTGTTTACTGAAAAAAAGATCATAAAAATAAATTTCCATTGTCATTTATTTGTATAAATATAGATTCACTCATAAATATATGTGCGCTGTTATAAATGAACTAGCTGTGCTTATCTGCGGTTTTCCGGGATAAAAAGTGGTCTATTAAGCGTGATGGAGTAACAAACACACACACACACACACATACACACACACACACACACACACACACACACACACACACACACACACACACACACACACACACACACACCCACCCACACATACACACACCCACCCACACACACGCACGCACACGCACACGCACATGCACACGCACACGCACACATATAGACGCATCTACAAGTTTCGCCTCTATAATATAAGTGTGATTTACCTATAAACAGTATCTTCCTGCTCGCCGTACGAAGTTTGCAGATTCGGTCTAGCTCCGTGTTCGAGTAATGCAGTGGTCAACCTCGCTAGACCGTTGGCGCATGCCGCGTGCATTGCACTCAGCCCGGCCTCGTTTGTATGATTCAACTCGCCACTCAGATGAGACGCTAGGAATACGGCGGAATCCTACAGGAAGTACGGATATGAATCAACTGTTATATATAAACCTTTACACACTCATACTTCTGCACTAGGATTCCCTGTGTCGCAGATTACATAGACGGAGACGGAGACGGAGCCACGGAGTCTCACTAAGCCACGGAGTCTTAATATAATTGAGTAAGGTTCAAATAATGTAATAATATATTTTAATAATAATTGACGACTCCGTGGCTTAGTTGGTAGTAGCCCTGCCTTCGGAGCAAGGGGTCCCAACAAGGGGTTGCAACAGTTGAACGATCAACATTTAATGCTGCAGCTAATTCTGATTGAGTTTGGCAAGAATCTTCCGCCAATAATGCTTCCAATTCAGCATCTTCAAATTTTTTTGGTGGTTTTCCATGTTCTTTATCCTCAGTACTAAAATCGTTATTTTGAAATCGTCGAAACCATCCATTGCAAGTTGTATTAGACGGAGCATGCTCACCATAAATCTCCACAAGCAAACGATAAGTTTCCGCTGCAGTTTTCTTCGCAATAAAATAATGTAATAACACTTCCCGCAAATGACGTTTATTTGGAATAAAAACCGACATTTTCGAAAAGGTGAAAACAATTGTTGCTTACACTTCAACCAAATATCATAAAATGCGTTAGATAGCTGACATTCAGTACTATCGAATACAAGTATGGTCATTTATTAGTACACGTAAACAATACTAAAAACGACATCTGTTGAGAAAGGGCGGAGTCATATTCACACACCCAATACTTGAGGCAAATATAAATTAAATAGAAGTATGAGTTGTTCAGTTCTTAGAAAACGGAGTATTTGTATTCGAGTAAACAATTTAATTTGAGTTATTTTAAAATCAAGAGTATTGTACTAGTCTCCTGACATATTATATAATCAATAGGCCGATGGCACTAAAAACACCTAATTAACGCCCTTGGGGATGGAATTAATCACCTCGGAATGATCATCCAAATTGGTCGTTAATTGGCGAAGAAATCACACAATTAAAATACAAAATGAAAAAAAAATACAGCACGAGCAGATGTTATACATCTCATTTTTTTGAGCCAGTTATTAATAACAACAGGCAAGTTGTCAGAACGCCTTGTTATCGAATGACGATTGCTTGAAAGGTTGATTCTTTATGAGAGATAATAATGCAAATATGAACTTCATTGAGTCATGCGGATTACTAATCAAATTCAAGAGACTCACCTCGAACCATCCCTGAGCCAATATATGTAAGAGGCTATCTCCCGAACCAGAATACAGCGGATTTGGCACGCATCCTTTCTCCAATAGCTTAGCAGCGAAACCTCTTTCCACCACGCTATCAGTCTTTCCCTCTACAGGATCCTCGGTAAATGCGTTCTTATTAGTAACAGGGGTATCGAATGGATTAGACCCATTCATAACTAGAGTTTCACTTGAAGAGATTGAAGCTCGTCTATCGTCAACTAATGCGTAGTACAAGGGCGGGTGCTCGTCGGATAACGTGCGTAAGTTCGTGTCCAAAGTTGCCTGTTTGAGCAGAAGGTCGAATATTCTTTGGTTTCGCGATATGACAGCTTGGTGGAGCGGTGTGCTGTAAACAATGATGTTAAATGATTGAACCCGTAAAGGTGACGAAATTTGAATTACAAGTCCTGAAAGTGGTTTACAACACCGATATAAGCAATGGCGTCACATGCTTTGCTTTCATAAAGGAAGCGGCTATAGATCACATTTATCCTATTAGTAATCTGATTTACTTGTATAAGAAGAAAAAAATATGAAGTGCCTTTAATTTGGGGGCAGTATTATGAAAATATAAATGCCAGATTCCTATATCAACAAAAAGTTTGATAACGCTCTAAAATAATTAATCTCAGAAATAGTACAGTATTATATTGCACTTACAATCCCTTCCTGTTCTGCCGATTGAAATCAGCACCTTTCAAGATCATGACTTCAGCGATTTCTGACATCTGTTCCAACGTCTCTTCGTCACATGAACTAGACGTCAAAGATGCTATGAGATGTAGAGCTGTATCTCCTTCTTCTCTGTAAACAATACGGTTAATTGTATTCGTTGTTGTAATTGTTGTTCTTCTCTGTAACCAATACGGTTGATTGATTTGTCGTTAAAATATTTTTTTATATTTTACAAACAATATTGTGACTTGACTTCACATTAATTTCAATCACACATATTGCTGGCATGTCCCAAGCGAGTGATTAGAAAATTGACATAAATTCACAGATATTCTGTGTTTCCTAATTTATGTATATCAGAAAATCGTCAAATCTACTTATGAAAAATGATTATCTAGGCTGAAAATAAAATTGTTGTTTGCTTATAAGATTAACTTCCAGTTTTAAATGAGTATTTGAGTGCTAACAGTGCCTTAAGCGTGTAGCCTTGTCCACGCAACGCCTGGATAAGGATTTGGGAGGCGATTCTCCGCTTGATACATTGAATTAAATATGAGCCAACTTTTACTGTTGAATGAAACTCAGTTGAAATGAAAATATGTCAGCTTACTTTCTTTATTTTACGATTATAATATGAATTTATCATACGAGATCGAGAATACGGCCCCTGACTTTCAAGTGAGACTGCCGAGATTGCCAAAAAAATAATTTTGATCCGATTTTTTTCTTATGACTTGCGATTCTCCCACCTAATCTTACCCACTGACTTACACAATATTGTAACAAAATATATTCATATGGGATCACTATACTCGTTTGTCAAAGTTCTTGTATGACTTGACTGCCCAAGTGACAAACTATTTGGAATGCACAAAGCCTCTTCAATGTTGGATGACTCAAACATTAACGTCTTTTTGAGTTAGTGGTTTGTGATTGTGACATAATACTGCGTGTTCGTTTAGCACCTGACAAATGCTTATGCACTGAACACAATAAATTCATTGCAATTGGACTCATTGTAGAAAGTAGACTAAGTTGTCACTTTACTGATTTTGTTTACACCCCTGGCTTATTTTTTCCGTCGTTTTAACTTAAGCGACAAAAAAGTTTTAATGATTGGAAGATCATAAAGAATTTTTGTTTGGATCGCTTATATATAATAAATATGTGTATTGCTGCTCGTTGGCAAGCGCATCACTCGAGAATGGATGGACCAATTAGGCATACTTTCTTCAAAATAATCGTTATAGTGAAAGAAAAAAAGTAGAAAAGTTGCCCGGTAAAATTCGGTAAATACTTAAAGTGATTTTATGTAGCCTTTGGTAAGGCATAGAACAACACATTGGAGTAAGAAAAATAACTATGAAAATGCGAAAGTGAAATTAGCAGAGTTTTAAATTTACTTAGTAGTCAGATTGGGGTCTGCGCCGTTATCAACCAAGAACTTCGCCGAGAAGGCGTCTCTTGAATCCACAGCTCTGTGCAGCAGAGTTCTTCCACGTGGACCTCTGGCGTCTGCGTCTGCACAGTGCTGAAGAAGCGTCGTCCCTATGGAAGTACTGCGACCCCTCAAAGCCAGCTCCAGGGGTAGCTCTCCTCGAGACGACATAGCGTTAACGATGTCTGTAAGCTGCAAAAAAGAAAATTAATGCTGCATTCTATTTATCTTGTGACCCTTATCAATAAGTTAATACTATACGAATATAAAAATATAACGGAATAGGACACTTAAATAAGAAAACATTGGGATTCACTGTATCTTTATCACATTGACAATCATCTCCAACAACCCACTTCATACATGTGGGTTCTTTAGTTGACATTGTTCATATATTATGAAGACGCTCTAGGTGGCCTTACGTGGAAATATATGGTCGCCCACACAATACTTCCCTCTTTCCGTATAATGTAGCAGGTAACGTTTTTTCTAATTAGGTGCATTAGCCTTTCGAGTTGGAAAATAACGTTCGTTTTCTAACGTAACATGCACTTACGCGGATTCTAGCAAGTTGAGGCTTTTAGCATAATCGAAACCGTGTTAAACGGACCGATAAACTATAATTGGAGGTGGGCGATCGACGAGCATTCACACTTCATCATGTAATTCATTCAATTACGGTATAACGAAGGCAAGATCGTCTTTATAAAGAACTGTAGTATTTGAACTGTACTAACTTATCATCATAATTAATCTAAACTTCATTATTAGCCCGGCCTTGATGGCAAATTTTCGTAAGTATTTTCCGGCGGTCAAATTAATAAGAAATGATTTATTTTGCCATAGTAAAATGTCGGCAGAGTTATTAGGAGTACAAATAAGTTTCCGCCGTTTTTTAACACAAATTAAATATTTATTGTAGAAGAACGGTAATATAAATTTATTCAAAATATTGCCCATCACTTGCAACCACTTTTTCCCATCTCTCAGGCAGCATTCGAATCCCACGTCTGAAGAACTCCTTGTCTTTTGAGGTTATCCACGAATCAACCCAATTTTTGGTATCCTCATAAGATGTGAACCGCTGCGCCGTCAGAGCATGTGCTACGGACCGGAACAGGTGATAATCGGACGGTGCAATGTCTGGTGAATACGGCGGGTGGGGTAACACTTCCCAATCAAGTGTTTCCAAGTACTTTTTCACGGGAGCCGCAACATGTGGACGAGCATTGTCATGCAGAAGAATAATTTTTTCGTGTCTAGAATAGTATTGAGGGCGTTTTTCCTTCAGAGCTCGGCTCAATCTCATCAATTGTGTTCGATAGAGGGCTCCAGTAATTGTTTCGCTCGGATTAAGCAACTCATAATACACTACACCTAGCTGATCCCACCAAATACACAGCATAAGTTATTTTCCGTGAATATTCGGTTTTGCTGTTGATGTTGACGCGTGGCCAGGTAATCCCCATGATTTTCTTCTTTTTGGATTGTCATAATGTATCCACTTCTCATCACCAGTTATGATACGATGTAAAAAACCCTTTTTTTATGTCTAGCTAGCAGCATTTCACTTAAGCATAATCGGCGTTCAATATCTCTCGGCTTTAATTCGTACGGAACCCAATTTCCTTGTTTATGAATCATTCCTAATGATTTTAAACGATGTGAGACTGCTTGCTGAGTGACTTCTAATGTTAGAGCAAGTTCTTTCCCACGATAGTGTAGCTCACAAGATGAAAAGTGGTCAATGGACCATTCTGCCTAATCTTTCAGGAAAAAAGGCGTGGATGGTTGTATGTATGTAAAAGTTTTTATACCTTATCTCATTACCTTTTACGTCTAACGTTGCGTTTGATAACTTGGGTTGGGACAACAATAACTACTCGTATATGCGTAACACAATCAAAACAAAGTCTTCATTTCCATTACGTTTCCGACCATAAATCAGTTGGCACATTACAGTGTCCGAATTGATACACACTTGCACTGCAATGGAATACAGCATGAAATATAAGCCACGCTCATGATTCGCATCACATACGCAACGTCAACGCTATACTAAGAATTACAATAGATCACTTTCACGATTACACAATATATTGTGTCATAAAGAACATACGAGATTTTGGGAAAAAGCTTATGATCATCCAATACCGCGAAGGAAACAATGAACATCAATAAAAACTATAGCGTCCGTGATTGAATGCAGAATTGTACAGAACGTGTTTTTCCTTCAGATTTTAATAAGTGCATCAAAAACGTACTCGAGTTAATCATCTAGCTGCAAGTACGTACGACATTAAATAATGTTTACGATGCATGAAGAACTGTAGGTGTAAAAACATAAAATCCATGTCAATGTCATACAATTAGCGAACATAATAATGCGGTGCTACTTCACTTGAGAACGTTAGGTGGGAACTGTTTGGAAACGTCGACCTTTACGAATTATTCGACTACCAACACCTATTAGCACCTTTAGTACGAGCAAATAAGTATGCCATTACCAATAACATTGAACTTCAATACTATTTCGAAAAAAGAGTAGAATCAGCTTCGTATATAAATATCGGTAAGTTTATCTTACAGCACTGTTTATTTTGAACTTCATTGAACACTGTATATGTACTTATGTACATTTACATTTGTAAAGTTTCTATACATTTCTCATCAAGAATTTACCCTGAAGCATATTTCAAGGTAGAGGACCTCGCGAGTTATGGGCGTGACGGCATCAAGCCGATTGCGAGCTGATATCACACTAACCACGATCTTGTAAATAAAGTGACTTCATCGGAACTATAAAGAATTTATCGCACAAATACTTATTATATACACATGATTTTCTCAGAAAATCTCGATTTATTCAGGTGTGTGGAATATGTATGGAAATTTTATAGCTTCGATGATAAATCTACAAAATTATGGTGACAGCTCAATACGCACTCGTAGGTCGTATGTATTCGCATACCTTTGAATAGCAAAACTTTAACATAAGTAATAAGAAATCTCAAAAACCTTGTCTATTAAGAATATGCAAACAAAAACTCGATGAGTAGAACAGAAAAATTAAACAACTAGCAAACCCCGATCTGAAGAAATTCGCACGTTAATTTATTTCAATTGTAAAATCTTGTTCATTCAGCAAAGCAATCTACACAAATTCAATTAGAAATTATTTGATTCTGTTGTTTTCGACAATTCAAGTACGCTTACCAATAAAAATTAACATACACTTACACATTCATACTCTAATTCCCTACATCGCACACTCAACACATACATTCAAGACCTGATAACAAGATTCTCAATACACAAATAGTTGCTCGAGCTAGGTATCGAGCATGGTACCTCTCGCTTCGGAGGCAAGTTTTTTCGAGTCTCATTTATTGGTTGTAACTAATATATCTAAGTCCATCTCATCCATCCATCCATCTCAACAGTAAAGTCGACGAATGGATAAGTGGCTGACGAGCCCTTATAAGAACATCTAGCTAGGCTGTGTAAAAATTTCGGTAGTATATATCTGGTAACACATGTTGACCTTTATGGTTATAGTGATGTAATATTTGTGCATCGTCAATTGGTTGATCATTGTGCACTTGCCACTGACAGTGATCACCGGGGCACTCCACTGAACGGAAGGTGACGATTGGCATAACTACCTAATGGTGAGAGCCATATGACGTATACGATGGTATAACAATACTTTTATAAGTGGTGTTTCAAGAGATCAAGGTGAAAATGTAGCTATAATAAAAAGCCGTATATTTACCTCAAAATTTTGTATTTGCACCCGCCTGTGCGAGCTGGTGTGCATTAGCTTGCGAATGTGACATACATCTTGTATCAGCGCTATTATAATAGTACCTAGATCTCAATAACAAACTCCATTTATAGGCAATATTATTTATTAATGAAATAATGAGTCAGTTATTATCCGAAATAATAGTTCAACTACAGCTAGGCACTTGTAATATTTATATACACACCGGCACAATTAGCGGAACAGAAAAAAAAGTGAGACTATGAGATAATAACGCATATATTTGACGAAAATGTAATTAGCCACAAAATAACAAATTGATTAAATATAATAAAAAAATAAAAAATAACGAAGACTTTTCAAAGTCGTTGTTAAAAGATGTTAATCAATTTGTTATTTTGTGGCTAATTATTTACATTTTCGTCAAATATATGCGTTATTATCTCATAGTCTCACTTTTTTTTCTGTTCCGCTAATTGTGCCGGTGTGTATATATTATTATAACATTTAATTCTGTGCACTAATGCGAACGAATATGTTTACTGTGCGGATCGAATGTGTATATCCAATCGATACTTACTAAAAAGCTAGAGTTTGGAGTTATGTACATACACCAATTTGGTCATTGGGTATTTCAATATCGTTAAGTCAAATTACGAAACTTTAGAGGCAAAGTTGAAGGGCTTAAAAGTATTCTAATTGTGTACATTGTGTTCATCGGCTCCAAATTGGTGAACTTGAATTGTTTTGATTGGAATTATTTTGTCAGTTGAGTAAGCTATTGTTTCTGCTAAAACCTTGACTATGTCAGTTTATAATTTATTATAAAATATTACCCCTTTTTTGGATGCTCATCTTGAGAATATATTTGGAAACACACTATTTTTTAAACATTTTGTAATAAACGTTGAGTAAATATATCTTTATGCAGGACATAAGTAGTCTTTTTTTATTACTATTTCGTATTGAAATGATTTCTTTGGAGAAGGATTGATACAAGAAATGAATAACATGGTCTGATCTTAGTTATAGTGACATAACATGACATAACATAACAATAGTTGGGCATACATGGATGAAAGACAAGACTAATTTTTTTGTATTTACACCTTGGGTTTCATTATTGCAGTTTTAGTAGGGATCCCTATTTTTTTTCTAGTAATAAATATGGCTTATGTTAATCAGGGTTTATGTGGCATTTTAATGCATACAAAAATAAGAATACGTAACCGTTTTTCAAAACAAGGCTCTTTGCGAGGTCTTGAACTTGAGAAGGAAGAACGAATCGCTAAGTGAATTGGTTTAATGCGTATTTATTTTGTAAATACACAAAATAGCCCTTTACAAAAGAACATCGTTGTTTAAATGCGTTGGTTTATGATTTTAATATAATAACAATAAGACAAAACTAGATAACCCAGTTTTGTTTTATTTGTTTTTACCGACATTGGAACATTTGAAACAAAATAATTATGAATCATAATTAAACATAACTTTTCCTTCTGCCGTTGTAAATACTACACTTAATTTTACATCAATTTAACAAGTATTTTTCTTTGCTAACTGTAGCTTAAGCTTCTTGAGATTGTCTAATATTGTAAGGAGTAACAATCATCAAAATCTCTTCAAAAAAAGAATTCAGAGTGAAAACGGTTCCTCCGACGAAAAAAAGCTTCGAAATGTGACCATCTCTTTTGGAGATCACAAGAACACAGAGAGATACACAAACAAAAAAAAAATCATCAATCCGTCAAAGTAATAACACCCCTCTTTAGTCCGGACCTAAACATGTAGAGCTGCCGTGCCAGCTTAAGACAAGAGCTAGTGGCCCATAGTTATCTAATTCTCGTCTTCGAATACTAGCATGACACAAGCCTTACGAAAAACCGACCCACAATCACAGGCCGAAACTTGGCATTGAAGTGGCAGCATGCCAGTGGGCTCTAGACATCGTACCGCGACACACGTACGTAGCGATCTAGAGGCGATCGGCACACGTGCGCTTACGATCATGTGAAGTGTCATACGAGTTGTAGTGTAAAATATACGATTCACATTTGCAGCGATATTGTGGAAATATTAACTATAGATGCGTAAGTTTTCTGTAATAACAAAAATTATCAACATATCTTGACATCTTCGAGGAATGTCCCAACCCAAGTAGGCTTCCCGGTGTTTAGTATTTTTTGTCAGTTATCTACCCTCACTATATTTCATTGCCAACCTTGAGATAACCAGTCTTAATTGTGACTGCACTAGGCAGTAAACTTATTAACACAAGGTTAAGTAGCTCTATGATTTCCTACAACGTTCGGAAATGAATAATGATCTTATCTCGTTAGCTTTGTTTATTCAACAAAAATATAAAGATTTTGATATGTCAGAGCGGTTATCTTGCTAAATTGTTGTAACTTGTCGGAACAAGTACTAGATAGAACCTCCGGCCGGCCGATGTAGCCAATTCTCCACCCGAAGGATTAGGCCCTCGTTAAGGGATTACCATATTAGCCGTAGGTCAGTTGTTTTTGCCAAATAGCCTACTTCTTGTCAATTTGGTATAAGTTTCATAATTTAGTGCTACAATGGCATTGGCGATGGACCGAATTCTCGCAAGAATTTTGTGATATGCTCGCACATTCTTCTAAAGGTGTGGCCCGCCTATACGGACCATCGCTTCGAGACAGTAATATCAGGTCTTTATAGTCCCAGCAACAGGAATTCAGAGAGGAAATTCGTTAACGTTTAGCTAATAGTCCGTCGCTCCGTCGTCCTCTTGGTTATTATTTAATAATAATAAGAAAAATCCTTAATATCTTATTAAAATAAATGAGGGCTCAGGATATTCCCTATATCATCTTTATTATCGGTATGCAATGTTGTGGCACAAAGTAAATGCAATACGTGTTGTTGTTTGTATTAACTTATTTGTTTTAAAACTCACATGTTCTTAGATATTATCGGAATACCAACAAATAAACAAATGGCGTGCATTGTAGATTTACATATATTTAAATGTTCTCTACATTATCATAAGCCCTTCCTATAAAAAACTAGAGAAACGAACTTCCAAAAACCGGTTTCCAAATAATATTATGCGGGTCAATAGTCAATTCAATTACTACACATATAATCCGGATATCACCAAATCAGCTTTTATTAGTTGCAGCCCAGAAATTATTTGGGTTACGTCAGTACGTAATTAACATAATTTCTAGGCCGATAGTAAATCAAATACGATAATAGTAAGTGTACCACGTGGAGAGACCGTTTACCATTATGTAAACAATTATTTTCGATACGCATTACTATATAAAATCCCATATGACGACCACGTGTGATTATTGTTTGGATACGTTACACGGTGTTATTGTGTAAAAGCCTGAATATCAAAATTCTTCTCCTTTTCGTGTAAGCGGTCAAATCTGGTATCGGAATTTTCAAAATACTAAATGAGTTGGTATTAACACTAGTCTATTTTAATATTTTAAAAATTCCGATACCCGATTTGGCTTGGAGCTACAAAATTGAATTCCCGAGTATCAGACTTTATGTATCATTACAAAAACAAGACAAACAACAGACAGACAAACTCATATTTTTTTACTATCCCTTGGGTCTCGAATCTACGGGTATCGCGAAACCGCAACATATTATATTGTTCCAAGCAGTAATTTATTCTCTCGTCTTGCAAGTCGAAATTCTATTAAGGACTTTATGCAAGAACCCATCCCTGTCAAATATTTTGTCATGCCCTTGTACTAATTATAACACACTGACGTAAAATAAATGATATAAGATGACACTTCTATTATGAGGATTAACATAGATTTGTATGCATTAATTCTCGATCGTGGCCTACGTTTGTTAAATATAAGATGACGAAACAAACTCAAATATTCAAACTTCGTATGCGAATCGGATTACCCTTGACATTGTTAGTGAAATAGATTCTAAATATAAATGAATGATAATTGAAAGACAACCAGGATGAGAAGTAAAACTAGTTTCGTTTAATGAAGTTTATTAAGTCTGTTTTGTAACTTATCTACACAAGTTTGTACGTTAGTAAGATTTTGCATTGATAAAAAGCCTAGGGATATATTTTCCTAAAATAAAAGTAGCCTATGTTAATCCTCATAAACGTCAGCTATCTGCCAGTGAAAGAACTGTCAAAATCGGTTCAGCCGTTTCGGAGAGTAGCCGGAATAGACAGACAGACCGAAAGATACGACATAAAAACAAAAAAATGTTTTACTAAAAGCTGTTATTTTACAAACAAATAGACATTACAAATAGACATTTCAATATTATTGATTTTTATAGATTACAGTTATGATATTTAGAACTATCAATGGGAACGGCCAAAAATAATATGCATAATTTATCAAATAAATTTAGCGTGTGTAACATACTGTGTGTATTAAATCATTCACGGTTTGGTAGAATATAGACATGGACAGTTACTTAGAGGTGGGTGTCATAGTTGGCAGTATTTTAGAGAGATGGATATTTATAACTACGAGTGTTTTTTATATGAAAGACAAGTTTTAGTTGTTGAATTATTGTTTCTTTATTAATGTTAAGTTAAAAAGTAAGTAACAGTTAAACATAATTTACAAAGTGAAAAGGTCTCATTTTTGCGAGTACAAGGACGATTGTTTGTTACAAAACTGCAATGCAATCGTGAGTTTTGGTCGAAAATATGCAAAATAACTGGTCGACACTTATGTAAGTCATTACTATATGTGGCAAGTACAATAATTTCCTTTTAAGTTTGGGTGTATTCCCGTGGTAGGCAACGGCCTGCCACAAATTGTTTCATTTATACCAAAATATGGCGGCCACGCGGTCTCACTTGCCCCCGTGTAAAGCTTATGTAAAGAAAATTTAATAATCTGAGAAACAAGATTTCATGCTTGGAGACGGTTTATTCTTATATAAAAATTATTCTTTTATTCTTATATAAAAATGCTAAGCGTGAAACGACTTCATTAAAAGGTCCAATACCATTTATAATTAGGTGAACGGTTACAATAACTTTAATTAAACTTTTGAAACGACATTGAAGCAATGATAAGCAAAAATTGTACAAAGAAAATTGTGTCACATTTCATTTGAGTAATAAACCGGTAAAGTGCGATTCTGAATCGGATACCGAGGGTTCCATACCACTAAGTGTATTATAATATAATTTGTTACAATAGGTTACTCGAACCTACTGTAATAATACAAATTCTGTGAAACTCATAATATAAACTCTATTAATTAAAAGGTGATAAAATTTTGACATTCACTGGTCAAGCTTTTTTTAACCTAGACCCTTTGCTTTAATTTCGGCGTGACATTGCATTGTTAAATTATTTACTTCAAACAAGAACAATGCGGCCGAAAATCTACCCAATACATAAAAAATATAACCCAAATTTACAATTTAATTTGAAAATGACAATGACAAGAATATTTTCCATTATATACCACGTAAACGCAATAATTTACGATAGTTTAACGACTTACAATACCTAGGTATCATGCCATTACGCAGATCCTTTTGCCCCAGGCTTGGTAACGTGGACATGACAAGGAATTAGCTTCCAATAAAATAAATTTTTAACAACCCAGGCGCTTCATATCTGGCCTTGAGACGGTCAATCACATCCCCTGACCCACAACTCTGCACTGGGATTCCCTATGTTGCAGTTATCATAGATACACAAATCCGACAGTTAATTTAATGCTCATCACGGTTTCCCGTAGCTGGGGATCGTACTTTAGGGAGGAGTTCCTCCTCGCTCCAAACGCAGTATTACCCATAGAGCAGATAGTTGGTAAATAAAATAAGTTATTTTTTCCAACTATGTAAAAAAACCCCGTCTTGGTGTAATGGTATTGAGCTGATGATCTTCAAATGGATTCAATTTGTGCGTATTCTCTTTCACGCCAGAACGGCTCAACGGATAAATTAGACTGGAATAGCATATAGGCGTTTTATCCCGGAAACATGAAAGGTTCCCATAGGATGGCTAACCGCGGGAAACACCGCGGCACGCATTTAGTATATTATAGCTAAAAACAATCTTGACCACGTCAGCTTGCAAATAGAAAAAAACCGCATCAAAATCTGTCCTTTCGTTCGGGTGCTACGATGTCACAGACAGATACACAGATACACACTACAAACTTATAACACCTCTCTTTTTCGTCGGGGGTCAAAAATGAACCAAATTGTATATTTTATGTTCTTCACCGTTTAGTGCTCCGTGGTATCGAACAATATTTCGACAACAATAGCATTAGCCAACGCATAAATAATAAACTAATGATCTCGTAAAATTAATAATTTATTAGACATTCAACAGTCATGTCTAACAATAAATATATATGAGTAATGACGATGGTTGTGGTCGTATAGATAGGTAGAAATTATCCCAAATGCGTTAGTCTATTAGTTCCAGAGTCAATTCACAAGCACTTATCAGAATTAGTTTCAAGAGGTTTTTCGTCAGGCGCAGAAACCAGAAACGCTCGCAGCGTAGCAGATCTGGTCATTTTAATATTTATTTATTTATGCGTTCGCTCTAGAAAAAAAAAAACAAAAGCAACTTGAATGACATATTTTTTAAGTTATTTTTATTCAAAATTCAAACTATTGAATAAATTGTGATGAAATTTCAATCGATTTAATAGAAATATTTTGTTGTTTCGATTGATAACAAACATATTGTTTGTTATCAATCGAAATTGATTGAAAAAACCAAATTGATAACCCCCTCCTTTTGAAGTCAATTGATTTATAGGGTCTGGTTGTTAGTTATCTGAACTGTAATGTCCGTGAAATAAATATCAGATTACAAAATAATCGAGTGAACTTGACCCGCGGCACGAACAGCCGGTCGCGCCTCTTACTAAAATGTTGCGGCTGTTTCTTAATGCTCCATTGCATTCAACTGTTGAGCTTGTTTTATTTTTTCCTGAGCCAAAGGGAAACCTATTATGAATAATAAACCTAGCGTCTGTCGGTCTGTCTGTCCTACCTTTAAAAGGCTCTACCCATATAACTAAAAACGGCAAACATAGACAAATAAGAACCCTAACTAATATTATAAATGCGAAAGTGAGTTTATTTATTTGTTACAAAACCAATTTTAAAATTTTTTTCACCAATGGAAAGCTAAAATATCAGCGAATAACATAGGCTATATTTTATCCTGGTATTCCCACGGGTAAGGGAACTACGCGGGTTACCGCGAGGTGCATTTAGTTCATAATACAATATGTTGTGTGGACTAGTATGACAGTGTATATGTGGATAAATGGCAAGGTATGTCCTTAACCTGCAGAACGTAATAATAGCCGAGTTAAGATTGGAACCATGATATTATGCAAGCTACAAACAGCACAATTGTGTCGTAGGTCCAGAAAATAACATTATCGTGTTACAACATAACATTATCCAGGCAACAGACGAATCGATTTAAGGAATATTTATTTTCTCTTTATGAATTATTATTTCACTTACAAGAGACAAGAGAAACTTAATAATCAAAATAATATTTGCTAATAATGAATTCCTAATTTAATTCCTACTTCAGAACATAAAATTAGGTTAGCCAATTCATTCGCCAATGTCGCTTTGTAGAGTAAGATAAGCATAAATTTAGAGTTTATAGCTACGTAAACAATTCGCAGTTTCATTTTCTCAATAGTTATACGGAGTAATTTCGCGTATTCCCTGTCAAAAATTGCAACATGCCGCACTTCGTTGCGTAGAGACACTGGTCAGCCATGAAATACACTTAAGACACGATGCGCATACGCAATCTTATGTTATACAAGAACAGGTCCTTTGAACAAAAGCTGAATAAATGCGGCACCCACAGTTGTAATTTATAACTGAGTTAGTTAATCAATTGGGTCCAATTCGTTGTATGGGACGATAATAATCATAGGTGAAATAGAATTTTGCGATCTTGTTGAGAGCTGGGCTACGCTGGCTAGGCCTTGACCCATATTTAGCTGTTAGCTGTTCTTTGCACGATATGATAAGTGAATGCTGAGAAAATTGCCAAATCTAGCAAGTCACGAGGCCACTTTCTTGACTACTTAGATATTGTAGATACCTAAAAGTTGCCCTGATTTTTGCTCTAATTGAAGCTCATCTTAGTTATGCAATCAATAATAATATGCATGCAGTATTTAGGTATACTATATTATCACTCACGCTAAAGATATACTTGCAGCCTGCTTGGCGTTTATTTGGCCTGGGTTTTTAGGGGTGCTCCCATGTTTAATTTTGCCGCCAAGCACTCGTGTTGTCGGTGAAATTACAGACACGTGATTCATTAAAACTTAATGTCTAAGAGTGTCGCGCGCAATGTAATGCAAAACGATGTCTTTCCAAACCTAAATAAAGGAGGACTTAAGCAGTATTGGTCTTAAGAGCTGAGCTTACTGAAACGAAGCTATACAACAAGATTGAATTGATCTGTTTAAAACTTATTTAAAACTAAACTTAAAAAGGAATAAATATAAATGTGAGACACGTAGGGTATCGACCCCATCCAGAGGCTTTTTTCACGAAGACTGTCCGGAACCTTGGATCAGGTGTAGGCATATAATTTCCATGTAGGGTCGGATACGATTTGGACAGGTAAGCACCAAAATTAGCACTGAGTCATACAGACTCAGTGCTAATTTTGGTGCAGGATCGTGTAGATACATCATATATTTTGTAAAACGAAAGATAAAATAATATAAAACAAACTCTTGGAAAATAGATAGAAATAAAGATATTTCACAATGACTTACATATAAAGTGAGACTTTGCTCGCGTAGACCAAGTAAAATGAATATCTATTAAAATAAAATAAAACATTAGACTTAGTGTAACTTAATGAAAACAAATTATAATAGCAATCGTTTCGGTGATTAAGTATTTCTTAAATACAGATAATAATAAAGGCTTCAAAATATGAATTAGTACATGTTTCTTCATATAACCTCCAGACAGAACAGAAACAAGCATAATTCATAAACTCAATGTCAAGAAATGTTTTTTGTTTTTGTTTTTGATGTCGAGCGTTTGTGAGTTGGAAAAGGCCAACAAGTGTGTCAGACACATGTATCAGAACAACCACCGTTTAGCTAATCATCATCAATTGAATTAATAGATTAAATTAAATCATAACGCGGGCATTGACAGGCGACGACCGTCGGGCGACACAACCAAACGCTACCCTGAGTGCAACTGAACTTGACATTTTATCCTTTACACCATACATTTTTTTAATACCAATCTTTATTTTTTACCATTGGCAGTCTTAGTATCAATAGTTTCTTAGACTTGACCCGTTTTTGTTGACACGATGAAAAATAATGTTAAGATTATGCATGACAGCAATATACAATACTACATATAAGTAGTTGCGCTAAGAGCTACGGAATCCGTACATTTTTCAGGGATAAAAAGGAGCCTACGTGCCATTTCAGACTATAGTCTCTTAAATTTCATACAGACCTGTGCAGCCATTCTAGCGTGATTGAGTAAAAAAAGGAAAATAATAGTTGTTTAATCTTGTTAAAAATTTACCCTTTCCATTTCCAGATTCAAGAAAGAGAACGGTCAGCTGAAATACGACACCGATACCAAAACACATACGCCGAGCCATGGAACAATACCTTCTAGTCGTGGCGCTAACCATATTGTCCTTGATAGCAACAGGTTTGTGAAAAAAATGTCCAAACAATCATGTATATTGTGTGGCGAATCACGAAAGTACTATTTGTAGACCTTTCAGGGTTAATTTTCAAATTACGTCTCTGGTAATAAATATCTAGGATGTCATAACTTCAATAGTCCCTAAAAGTTTGACACAAAGCCAATGGAAATCTGTGAAACATGCCGCGGCTTGGTGTCAAAGAAAAAAAGAATGTAGTACCTACCTTATGTATTTTATAGTTTAGTAAAAACTATGCTTCAGCCAGTGTTCGAATAAAGTAACATTAATTTCTATATAAACTGTCAGAGCCTAACTAGTTTGCTATTTAAACAAATCTACAAATATTTCATCGAGAAAACATGAGTAAATCATCTTTAGGAATTTATTTACATATTTAAGGCTATCTACTGTATTAACAAGGCCTTATCCAACATTCGCGATAACTTAGTACAAAAATAAACATACATTGAAAGCAAACTACTCGTATAGCTTTTGCGCATATTTATAATAGGAAAATGTTTTATGCGCATATTAGTTCCGGGCTTTATCCGTTCGTTTGATATTTTTTTTTTTTAGGAAACTTTTTTACTTTGTCACGCGAATGCCGTAGAAACAGGCTTGTTTGTATTTTTCACCTAAATTCTTTTACTATTTTTATGTGACTAACGTGAGGGGTCGATTGGCATCCCAATTTCTTTTCTCGATCTTTAATGGTACGGAACCTTTCGTGCGTGAGTCTCACTTGGCCGGTCCGACTCGCACTTGGCCGGTTTTTTTGTCGTTGGGAGGGCTTGTGTTATTATATATTTTATTCGTATCATCACATTTAATTGAATGTGAAAAATGGCATAGATAGATAGGTATTTGTTTTCATGAATTAGTAATTTGTTTGCCTCATCACACCACTAAATAAATCATAAAGAATAAGAGTGAATAATGTTATGGGAGCTAAAATTGCTACAAGTCTATATCCAGGAGTAGGATCGCCAAAGTCGTAGCAAAGTGCGTCAAACCTTCTACCTCTTTCCACACATAAAGAGCCTGGTCGACCTTTCACATAAATTGGATCATCTGTATCGCATCTAGATCCATCCTTTTCTATAAAACTGAACTTGGAGACCATTCGTGCAACCATTCCTTTGGTACCATTGGAGAAGTCCTGTAACAACTGCCGTGCCCATCCAGGTTTATAAAGATTTTGCAAACTGTCTAAATCAGAGGCTCTGAGCATCTTTGCTAAATCGCCATAACTATCAACTCGTTTCTTTAAATGGATGTTTTCTGCAATTGTTTTATTATTGATTTGTATACCCAAGGAAGTTAAATACTCGATATCCGTGATATCATCAACATCAATACTTGAACTATCAGCTATGTTTCTATGTGCGAGAAGACCACAGAAGTATTTAGTCTGTAAAAAGAAAGGCGCACTCGGTGAAAAAGTGCACACAACCCTTACGTCACCATTTGTTTTTTTACCAAAAGCACATCCGATTTTATTCGTTTCCGCCCAAAGCAACTGTACTGTGTTGAAAGTGTCCGGTGACGCGTGTCCACAATCCACATCTTTTCTGCTCAGTCTCGAACCCGCACTTAAGAACCAAGCATGAATGCAGCCAATGGCGGGTGATATGAAGCATTCATTTACTGGTGTGCTAAAAGTATTTATTTTAATGAGTTAAGTTGAGAAGAAGGGCTTAAAATATTTTCAAGAAATTCTACTAACCAGTTTGTATAAGAATCACCCGTATTCGAATTTATACAACAATATTCGGCGTATTTGTAGCATTCTAGTTGCATAATGTATTGATTGTCCAGAGATGAACAAGGAGCAATGCCGGGTAAACATTGTCTGAGCCAAGCAAGAGCCATTGCTTCTAAATCAAAATCATAAATGATTTGCTTCATATTAGAGGCCGAAGGCAAATGCTTATACTCTTGTGCAGTACCTCGTGCAATACTATTTCTTATAGAGTTTAATTTATTAACCAAAGCTATTTGCTCCATTATTGTTGGCGGGACAGTTTCATATCCAGCTTCGCATATCTTTGAATTCGTTTTTTGTGAATAGAGACACAAGGTATGATCACCAAAACAAGGTGAACTCGCGCACCATTTGTTAACCACATTTGCTGGAGAAATGGTACTAAATGATTGATATTTAGTAACGTCTATTACATTTTCTTCTATAACTCTTGCGAGCTTACTGGAATAGACGACGATTACCTCAGAAGTATTTAGTTTCGTCCCTAATTCTCCATAAATTATAGGCAAATCCCAACAAGGCAATTTTTCAGGTACATACCAGATATTTTCTATACTGATGCTAACCAGGTAATCTTTATAACTCAAGTTAAGAGATGCCGGTTTCAAATTGAAAAAGTCTGCTAAATATCTAAGCGACTTATTATCAACAGTGCTTACATTTCCGACTGTAGTTTTCGCGAGTGTTTCTTGTTGCGAAGCATTTTGTGATTGTAATATTTCGATATCACTCAAATCATCTGATGAGTTACGATCATCATATATATACTCATAATCCTTGAAAATATCAAAACCTGCGGAAATTACTTCAGATATATTAAGTTTTCGTCTGTGTATTTTTGAGTAAGTTTCATTATTCGCCAATACTTTAGAAAAAGAATCCGTCGTTATTTGTTTAGTATTCAAATATTTCTTGTAAGGTTTTTGAGTAACAATATAAGCTTTGAAGAAATCTTCATAATTATCATCTTCTGAATTTAGGTAGCTACTGCTGTTTGGAGTATTATCGACATGCGGTAGATTTTCTATTTTTTCGTTATATCTCACATTTTCACTGATCTCCTCTTGCGTCTCGATATAATAGTCAGGTGGTATTGCACAACATTTGTACAATACGATAATTAAGAGAACACACTTAAAAAAAATTGTCTTCATTTCTATATTTTTTGGTAACGAGACCACCTAGATTTACCTTAATCTCATGTGTCATACGATCTACTACACATTAAAAATAACGACACAGAGTAAATAATTATTTTCTAGGTTAGAAAATAGGTTGTTACATTATTAATTGTAAGTGGGTTTTTATGAAATAATTCGATAATTATGTTATGCATATTAAACAAATCTATATTAATAATTTTGTCAAGGGGTAGACTCGATCGAAACTCGACCTGAACAAGCTATGGAATATTTTAAGATAGCAAAAAATTGTTAGCATGTGCTAAAAGCACACAAAAATACGTTTTTAAGGCAATAAAAACATAAAATTTGAAAAATACTTTTTTCTCTTCCAAATACTTACTTTATTTTTTTCCTATTCAAACCATTTTGTAAGTTTTTCTTTTTGGCAAAAAAAAAGTTGGCAATCCTACTTGGCATACACGCATACGCCTCACCATTCAACACGACGCGCCATTCATTTTAAAAACAAACTTTTCCTTTTTTTTACTATACTTATTAAACGCAATAAATGGTGGTAATATGAATCTATGTCTTGCTTTGCCTTTAATATTCCTTGTATTTATCGTACAGCAATATCTAACTACATTTTGTACATACCTACATGTGTAAAAAGTCACATTTCACCTGAGCGAAGCCGGGTTTTCATCTAGTATAATTTATATTTTATAGTGATGAAAAAATTCAAAATTTCGCCTGACACTTATCAGCCTAGTAATTTGCATATATTACAATAACTTCAGATAAAACTCTTTGGGCTTCCTTGAATATAAAATTTTGTACTCTTATTATAATATTTGTACGAAAATTCGAAGGAAACTATCTGCCAATTCGGATTGGGCGTACGTGGTACATCAAAGCCTATTCACTTATCGAGAGGTAACACCGCAGTGAAAACACGAGAGGCTGATACAATTTTCACAACTAAAAGATTGACTTACTAAATATAGGTACTAAATATACATCATAATAATAAATTGAATACTAAAATTTAGACGCCAAAACAAGACAACAAAGCCTGAGAGCCCAAGTAAGATCATTCACCGGTATGCGTAATTGTTGCGTAGGAGTTGATACCAAAAGTGATTCACGCCTTCTGAACACATCAACGACAATCCTGCGATACAAATGAATAAGGAAATAACACCGAGAGATAATAAATGTTCTCAAATAATGTAGCCTTTTGTGAGCTAAACATAAGTTCTAATTAAATTAATCAATGACTCGCGTAGTAGTCGCGTCTTCGTGACCAGAATTTACGAATTTACACTTTATAATGAACAAAGCTTTAATTAAAAAAACATTATGTATAATTGGAATTATTCATTTGGATATTCCAGGATATAAAATAGCCACTAGAGATTACAAACAGAAGTAGGTGCATAAATGAAAGGCAAACACGATAATAATTATTAACCTTGATCTTTAACCAATTGTGTCGGATAGGTATCGGATACCTATCCGACACAATTGGTACCGACCTAGAGTACCTTTTTGTAACTGACATTTTTTAATGAGGAATGTCAGTTAACAAATAATTACAGTACCAATGGTATCACATTTTTATGATCCGAATATAAATGGAAAATAAAATAGTGGTTTTGATAGAAAACCTAGCGATAACTGTTGTTTCCGATAAGGAAACTATTAACTATTCACATTCATTGCAATTGTGGTAAATGTCGTGGAAAGTTTTAGAATGAACACATAATATTAAAAAGGAATGAACGCAAACAAAGCTACATAACAATATCTTTAATCTTTAGTATAAGTTTAATATATATGTGGACTTTTTTAAATGCAAACGATGTTTTAATATCTGTTGCGTATAGTTTTAAACTAGACAAGTGGCAAACGATATCGAGATTGAATTAATGACAAAAAATCACCGATCATCATTGTATAAAATTATAATGATTACTTAGCGCATACGGTCTTATTTAAAGATTGCAGGATTTAATAAGATACATTCTCGTTTCAGAAGTATCATCGCTACAGTGCTACCAGTGTTTTATCAACCCGCCTCCGGGCCAGTACTACAACACGACACGGCTTTGCGTGCATTTCGACTATTCCGAAAAATTCATAGTCGACTGCCCATACTCGACAATGTGCATGAAGCAAGACCTATATCTCGATATTCAGAATGGAGGTATGTTTTTAAATCAAATCTATGAAATCCATGCATTTCACCGAGATCTCACCTGGTGGTAAGACGATTGACAATGTGATCTAAGATATAGTATTACGGTAGATAAGGTAAGAGCTAGGCAGGAGGACATGTCCTGACCCGCTCTCGATCGAAACACGACGAATCGTGGGTTTTCCAATAGCAGCCTAGCATCAGAGCAGCTCCATTAGCAAGTTACACCCAGGGGGACCAGTAGGAATTCGTAGGGGTTATCTTTTCACTTATAATGACGTGAGCAGCGTGTATTCCTTATGTAACTGGTAAATTTAAAGTTGAAATTTGCCGTCAGCATTAACGAGTACCTATGTCATAAACCTAAGTAAAGGCATAAATGTTTTCTTAACTTAGGATTCCTGTCCTAACTTTGAATAATCGATAGATGGTTGAAATTATCATAATATATGTTTTACTGCACATGCCATATAATTATTGTTGACATGGAATCATAGCTATAGACCGTGATGCGTGGAGGAAGAATGGGGAGACCTTAGTACAGCGGTGGGACAATATAGGTTGAATAAAAAAATGGAACCCTTTGTGAGAGTCGAATCACACTTGGCCAGTTTACGATAATTTTGATTTTGTTTTGATTATGATGTCATGTATGGAAATTATCGTAAACTGGCCAAAAAACAAAATTCCAAACGCAACCTCCATTCGGTAACAAAATAAATACGCATGCTACAAACAACTCTCGCTATTAATCTGCATAATTTTCTTGCTACAAACTACATGTTACGCCAGGCTAGGGGGCACGAACTAGATCCACATTAGCTAGTCTAGGAAATAACTAATTATGATTAACACATACTAGACAAGTGACTGATTTAATAATCGAATAAATCAGCTTCATCCCCTTTTTCGCCCTGAATAGTGAAATTACTCCATGTAATTTTATTTTGTAAATACTTACTTATACCTATACAAATACATATTTACACCCAGACACAGAACAAACGTCGATGTTTGTCGCACAATTGTCCTGGGTGGGAATTGAACCCACAACCAACGCAGTAGGTAGTTACTGACTAACTGAGCTGTGAAGCCAGACAAATAAGAGACATACAATTAAAAAAAACATTAGTTGTTATGTATTTTTGTTACATAGAGTTAAAGTGTTACAAAATATCATTGTTTTTTTATAGTCTCTTTGTTTAATTAATTCCAGTGAGGATTAAAGGAGAGCTTCGAGACTGCGCGTCACAGAAACACGAGTACCAGGATTATAAGAACGGGCGGTGGTCTCCGAAAATGGAGATCTTGGAGCCGTACAAAGAAGGCTGTATTAGCGCCGACGATAAGGGTGAACGGGTAACAGAAAAAAGGTCGGATACCTTTTATAATTCCTTAAAATTCTAGAGTTACGACATTTTTTGGTTGTTTTCCTGAATCTTACTAATATAAATGCGTATATAAACATTTATATTAGTTTGGATGGATGGATGGATGAATAGATGTTTGTTACTCAATCACGCCAGAACGTCTGAACGATGAATGAAATTTGGCACGGAGATGGATTATAATACTCTGGAATTGCACCAAGGCTACTTTTTATCTACGAGGATGAAGATGAGCAATCTCTACAGCTGCAGCTAGAGATTCATTCTTCTCTACATAATATAAAGCTAAGTCGCTTACCGCGGCTGTCTGTTTGTCTGTTTATCCGCTAACTCCTTCTAAACTATCATTTTGCGGATTTTGATGCGGTTTTCACCATCATTTAGATAATGTTAAAGTTTATACGTATAATGCATGTATAGTATAATAGTATGTAAAAAGATAGATAGTAGAGAAAAAGCCGATGTTTTTTTTGTAATTATGTCGTAAAAAACATATTTTTGGGCGCTTACATTGCTAATGCTGGCTTATAACCTTACGAGATAGATTAAAACATCACAGACAATATATATATTTTGAGACAAATTATATAAGAAGTAAGAATAAAATGTTTTTTTGTTGGCAATTTATCTGTACATTCATGAATATAATCATTGTTCATTTCAGATACTGCTATTGTCGAAGCGATTTGTGCAATTCTGCGCCTAAGACAACCCACGAGGGATACACGGACATAATGGGGGTCATCGTAGTATTTAATCTTATGAAATATATAAATAGTCTAAGATAGTACCTACCATATATTAGTGATATTATTAAAGTATAGTTAAGTCGAAGGTTAACTTCGCTTGCAATATTGAATGTGATACGATTGTATATGTATAGAATGTACTGTATGATTTTTAGCGAATGTGGGTGACTGTATGTTAAGATACATTCCAGACCCAAGTTAGGCAATACGAAAAAAAAAAATCTTATTTATCTGATGGTTTAGTCTGTGTTTTGAACGATAATTAAGGCAAGTCTTGACAAATAGGCAGTTGTGTAAAGTATCTGAAAATTGGCAAGTATTTAATCTTTCATATTTTGCTCTAACGTTGTAAATACTTAAATTATTTAAAAAGTCTATATTTAGTAAGTAATAGTATCTTCTATTTGTATTTATCTCACGTATAACCTGAGTTATGTTCCAAGCCACGTCCAGGATACGAGTATAAGCCGTTGCGTGAAGAGGTGATAGTCGTGTTAGCGGTCGCAGCGTGCCTTTTTGCTCTCTTGTCTACTAGTGAAGCAAACCAAGGCTGATCATGTTCTGCTTTGCCTTTCCGCGCACATCGCCACTAGAATGAGCTTGCCTTAAGATGTAGCGATGGCAAATCTTTGAAATTAGGCCAAAATATCAATATTTATAAAAAAATATATGTGGCCATGACATGCCGCCAAATATTTTGAAATGTAATGAACAAAAAATAAAATAAGATGCTATTATAACTTCTAACTCTTTATTTGCAACATTTATTGTTACGGTCAGTGCATATATAACGCCAATAATCTATTATTATTGGCGTGCTAGAATTATCTTGTAGCGTGCAAACACTGGCACGCGTGTCATTGGTTTGTCATCTCAGTTTTCTTACCTCACACGTTCTTTATGATATAACTGTGGAATATAAAGTACATGTGAGGCGGCTCCGTTGCTAAGCTAGCCATATCTTCCGTTAGAGCTTGTTTGGATTGTTATCCTTATGTTATCAGCCAGACATCTCTCTCGTGTATTAATTATGATCAATATAATATTAGGAGTACAAATAAGATTCCGCCGTTTTATTGTAGATGGCGCGGCACGGAGTTTCGGTTAGCTTTCGCAGATGATAACCGGCTTAAAAAATAGTTTGGACATTCAAGAACAACATAACCTATTAATATCATTGATTTTATATTGGTAAAATATAATTTTTATAAGTTGAAAATGTCAAAATTTGAGCCAAGTAAGCGTCATTTGCGGGAAATATTAGTTTACTTCTTTAATTTAAAGAAATCTGCTGCTGAGGCGCATCGATTGCTCGTAGAAGCATATGGTGAGGTTGCTTTGAGTGAGAGAACGTGTCGAGAGTGGTTTCAAAAGTTTAAAAATGGTGATTTCGACGTAGAAGACAAAGATCGCAGTGGAAGGCCAAAAATTTACGAGGATGCAGAATTGGAGGAATTATTGGAGGAAGATTCATCTCAAACACAAAAAGAACTTGCTCTAACATTAGAAGTCACTCAGCAAGCAGTCTCACATCGTTTAAAATCATTAGGAATGATTCATAAACAAGGAAATTGGGTTCCGTACGAATTAAAGCCGAGAGATATTGAACGCCGATTATGCTTAAGTGAAATGCTGCTAGCTAGACATAAAAAAAGGGTTTTTTACATCGTATCATAACTGGTGATGAGAAGTGGATACATTATGACAATCCAAAAAGAAGAAAATCATGGGGATTACCTGGCCACGCGTCAACATCAACAGCAAAACCGAATATTCACGGAAAAAAACTTATGCTGTGTATTTGGTGGGATCAGCTAGGTGTAGTGTATTATGAGTTGCTTAATCCGAGCGAAACAATTACTGGAGCCCTCTATCGAACACAATTGATGAGATTGAGCCGAGCTCTGAAGGAAAAACGCCCTCAATACTATTCTAGACACGAAAAAATTATTCTTCTGCATGACAATGCTCGTCCACATGTTGCGGCTCCCGTGAAAAAGTACTTGGAAACACTTGATTGGGAAGTGTTACCCCACCCGCCGTATTCACCAGACATTGCACCGTCCGATTATCACCTGTTCCGGTCCGTAGCACATGCTCTGACGGCGGAGCGGTTCATATCTTATGAGGATACCAAAAATTGGGTTGATTCGTGGATAACCTCAAAAGACAAGGAGTTCTTCAGACGTGGGATTCGAATGCTGCCTGAGAGATGGGAAAAAGTGGTTGCAAGTGATGGGCAATATTTTGAATAAATTTATATTACCGTTCTTCTACAATAAATATTTAATTTGTGTTAAAAAACGGCGGAAACTTATTTGTACTCCTAATATGATTACAATAAAAATACACATGATATATATAATATCATGACTAAGACTGTGTTTATTTGACTAGTTAATTTATTTCTCCATTTTTCTCAGTACTCTTTCACTTTATCATCCTTATTACAAAGCCTACAAAGTGTATATCCTAACAATATCTAGATATATTATATAATTTAGTGGCATGGAATCTTTAAAGTCCCTTACACCCTGCTAGTTTCAATCTCTTATTCGCTAGTCTGAATAAGAGAATCAGACGAGCGAATTTCTAATTCTGGGTGGGGGTGACAGGACCTGCACTGATGTCCCGGGGTGATTTGTGCATTGTCCCCCGATAAACCTACTAAGTACGCCCTACCCAGCCAGCCCAACTTCTTGATGTACCGGAGGACTCTGGGACTCTCACCATTGTTACCAGCATTTGCTTTGGTGAGTCAAATTCTATTAACTTTTAAGCCTTTTTTTTTTTTTTTTTTTTCGTGGAGAAATGTCTTAGCATACCGCCCTGCCACGGGGAAACAGAGCGGTTATGTGGGACTACCCACTAAAACTCCACGGTGTCCTCCTCTGCCGCTTAGTGGCGGGAACACGGGAACGTTGTAACACACATCCGCGATCCCGCCGCAGCTGTCCGTTTCCGGACCCTCCATGGGATGGCAATGTATGCCATCCTCCCTCGCCACGACACGCCAGGACACGAGGCGCGTCGCAACCACCTCGGGGACCATGCCAGCGATAGGACGTCAGACTACCCCGTGTCAGACGCCCTAGGTCCCCATGCGACGGGTCAGGTCTGTGGTCCCGTCGCCTACCACTACGGCCGCAGAGGATAGGGAGAGCGGCGCCTCGCAATACCGACACTCCTCTTCCCCTGCGGCCCCACCGCGTCCGCCATCCATTAACTTTTAAGCCTCCTAAACCAGCATCTAATATGGTTTGTTTTTTTATTTGCTGTTAATTTTAATAATTAATTAAGTTTGTATTTATTTATATATAAATATTTTTCAAATATAAATGTAGAAGGCATGTTTCTATATAGACAAATCTATTTATTAATTTTAAACATACCGAGTTTTTAAGGCATAATGCCACAGGAAATTTAGAACCTTACTTAACACAAAACTAAATTATTTAAACCCGAAGTTTGTGTTACTTAATACAAAACATATAGACAGAAACTTCAAGCGAGGCAAAAATATATTGAACTATTTTTCTGTCTATAAAAATAAAATGTATTCGCTAGTCTAGACAAACCGACAGGTTTCCAGTAAATTGATGTAGGACACGGCATGCGACACTCCTATAGTTCTCATGAAAATCAATAAAGGTTAATGGCCAATTTTCATTTGTGTCTTTTCAATTAATTTCAGCTATTACCCATCCGTCTACTTTTAGGTAAATAGCCTGTATAGGACATATAACTAGAACTAGTAAAAATAACTAGATTATTGAACTGAAACAGAAAGTAGAAGCAAACTATCACACTCTGGGTAGAGCTTCCCAGGGGAAGTAAAATCATTCGTGTCTATTTTACAAGCAAAAATGCATTGTTCTCTTCAAACTGGAGGGTATGGCGATGGATTTCATAGCTTGTTTTATGGGAACTAGAATACTGATAGAATACTTATTAAGTAGGTACTTTATTTTTGTAAACGTACATATGTACGTATTAACATCAACAAACATTTATGTTCGTCACACAAATGTTAGTCATGTCCTGTACGTCGAGGATTTGATTCCCACCCAGGACTAATCAGACCCAGGACTAAGGCAGAGCTGTGAGTGGCCTCACACATTAAAGAGCTTTAGATAATAATAGTATACAATAAATAAAATATCAGTGCTTACAGCGACAATTTTCTGTTCTTTGCGACTATTCAATTTATAATGTCTAATACCACATGGGCATTCCAACGACTGAGAACGAGAATCTGTAAGGCATTTGTCAGATATTACGCATAACCATTGATCGTTTCATTTTATTTGTTCAGCCCAACACATTATGAAAGGCTGGGGCAGATCTTGCTCGGTTTAGGTATGCGAAAAGGTACCGACAATGACGTCACTGGCGCCGATTTGAACCAGACAAGAGTCCAGACGCTATCAGATGCTGGGGGCAGAGTCGGCGAACTCACATTATGAAGTGCATGAATGCGATGTAAAGTTGAATATTGATTAGAAGTGAAAAGGACCGTGCTCGCTACTGTAAAATAATCCCTCCCAATTAGGAGTCTCTTGTTGTTCTTCTCCCGTATAAGAACGGATGGGCTTTGTACAGATACCAATCATAGCATAATTATTATATATTCAACAAGCTGTTCTCAGCGACTTCACCCGCGTTGATTTTTTTTTGAACCCTGTTTCTTTTTTATTTTCCTAAAATAAAAGTATCCTAAATTACTCCTTATAACATTAGCTGCCAGTAACAGTGCAGTCAAAATCGGTCCATCCGTTTGGGAGATTAGCCGAAACAAACAGACAGATACAAAAACCATTTTTTTTGTTATGAGTGTATATTTCAAATTAATTTAGTATTATAATAAGTTGTTATTTTGACATTACAAACAAACATTAAAATTTTATTTATTTGTATTGATAAGATATAAATGTATAGATTGAAAGGAAGTAAAGATTAATGTCTTTGCTTTGTCTATAAATGTAATGGCCGCCTGCCTCCACCATAAAGCTTCGCAATGTCGTAACGCAAAAGTAGGCGACGCCAATCAAGCGTAATGTTCATTAATAGAAGAAGGGGAGGAATATTTGATTTATAAAACAAAGAGAAAATAGTCTTTCCGCGCACCTACTGAAACAGTAATGCGAGTGTATAGTCGCTTTTTATAGCAGTCAGGTATACAACAGGAGGATATAGCATTACAAATCAACTTCATAGTACAAAATCCGAAAACACTTTCCCCAACCTATTCTTGCTATTACAATTATGTGTGATAGAGTGTGGAGTTTTTATTACACGGAAGTCATTTCCTATACTACACGTACCAGACAGGATGTCGTAAGGTCAATATAAAGCTTACATTCAAACTTTAAATGCACATGAAACACTCACTCGACAAACACTCAAAGAACTTACAATAAGTACGCGTTATAAATGTAAAGTTGGGTGTTGTAACTTTGATGTCTTGTGTGTGGGTTTGTGTGTGTCCTGTGGGTATATGTGGTCAATTCCTTTGTCACTTCATAGCGTAGTAATTATCCGATTGCAAAGCGGTTATTTTGGATTCTTCTTATCCTGTCGATGGTTCAAATGACATTCGAGCAATATGTTGCCATATATTAAAGCTGGTGTATGGAAGATGGTTTTTAGCCAAGTTTGGCGAAATTCGGTGGGGCCATATCCAGAATCATCAGCTACGGAATTATTATCGTAGGTTCAAACGGTACTAAGGTCTAAATTTACATTAAACAGAGTATATTTCATGCAGTAGAACATATGCAAAGTTTGTCCGGAGAAATACTGCCTCCCCACCTGGTAATCTGCCGCCAAGCAGTGGTGCACTCGTATTTCTGTGTTCCAGTGGACGTGTGGTGGACTTATGAAATCGCATGCGCGTGAGACATCCCCATCTCGGGTGACGGGCGCAACTGTGACTTAGGTCTTCTCATACTTCTTGTTGTTGTTATGGGCGGATGTAACCACATAACATCAGGTGGGCCTTCAAACAGTCCCGTCACATATGTTACATTTCAAAAAATAATGTGAATCCGATGATTATCGGAGCTCGAAGAACAAAATGAGTATCAGCCACTTTGATAACAAACGGCCACGGATATTTTTGAAAATACTTGTGTTTAGTAACTGGTCAATATTCTTCCTCTGATTCTCTTTCTATTTTTTTTATTTCACGCAGAAATTGCGAGCGAACTGTATTTTTATCGCATTAGCAAAGGATGTCACAGGATTGATAACATGGTAGGTATATGTTTCACAACAACAACGAGCCAAATCAACAATGTGGCAAGTACTAAAAATATAATTATGGGGACTTCATTACGTTCCAATTAAACTGTTACACCGATGTGATATTTACATATTAATAAGTTTTCATCCTAATGTATTAAAAGACTTTTGATTCAATTACTGCTCTGATGGCAAAATGAATTTGACATTAACGAGCTAACCTAACGATAGAGTCAGAAAGTGGTTATATTTACTACATTAGTAAGGACTGGCTTACATTTTAAGATCATTATAGTGATAATATTCAGATTATCACCAGGTACTAGGAGACCAAAGTTTATCACTCGTAGAATATTCTTTTATCTCGATCATATTAAGAGATTCACTACTAACAGAGAATTGTTAAATGACTTTTGTTATCTTTAGCCTAAACTAAAGAAACCCAAATGTTTAAAACAATTTAGTTGAAAAAGCAGGTTCAACAGCCGTTTATTATTAGCAAACAATAATAAACAGCGATAAGTTCTACACCTAAGTCTTGTCGAGACTAAAATGTTTTAGGTAATCGTACAGACTAGAGATATACGCAATTTATTAGATTAAAACCTTTCGCTCATGAACTTGTTTGAATAGGAAAATTGCATTTTTTTTTAATTTAAAATGTAATTGTCTTCCCACTAATTAATTTAAAAGTTAAAATTTCTTAAATACATTAATATATTAATGAGTTATTATAGTATATTGGTAATGGGAAATCTATTTTTGATGTTTGTAATTGTATGAAAAAGAAGATTTTTTTTTTGGAAACTTATGAGAATGGTCGGTTTGGGAAAAAGTGGATCCACTTTTTTCTATGGGATTTTTGCCACTACTTTTAGCAGCCAATTGCCAAATTGCGAATCAAGACAGAAAACATCCGTCGGGTCATCAACACGTATTTAATAATATGTAAATTCATACAGCGTTCTATCAACAAACAAAACATTCACGCAAATTACATTAAAATATATGCACACATTTCGTACACTTTTTTCTAGACCAAATCTAAATTCAGTTGCAAGATTTGGACCAAAAATAGTAATGGGTAAAGTGTGTCAACGAGACTTACAAAGATGCTGTTAGCAAACTTGGTAATTTTCTGCGAATTTTAATAAAAAGTTGCTCGTCCAAATCCGGGAGCGGATTATAAAAACAACTAACCATTTGAACCGCCAAAACTGTTAGTATCGCGCCGGCGCCAGCTTCGATAGGGTGATTCAACGCTATTGGTGCAGTTATAAGAGCCTTATTTCTCCGGTATTTGGACATGCCCCGTTTTGCCTCTGTGGATCCTTCCTGTGATTCATGACCTAAGTGTAGTGCAGAGTGCCGAAGAGGTGCTAATTTCAGTCGTACGCTAGACGGCGGCCACATGCGTCGTGAAAAATATTACGATTGTGTTCATTTTATTCGTGATGTGTAGCGATAAAGTTTTGTGGTGTAGATAAATGCGACACTGAAGGTGGTCACGAAAATGGATTTCACTGAGACTTTACTAATTTTTGCACTGTTATTGAAATGTAAGTGTTATTTCTATGGTATTTCATTGTATTATTGTACCATCGACCACATTTTCGGTAGTTGATTAGTTAAGTTAGTTCAACTTCAAATAAAAATAGTTAAAATGTATATTTAGTTCCGAGTAGATAGAATAATATACACTCATACTCATTTGTTTTCACCGTGGGATCAATCCTGAACACTTGGTTATGTATATGTGGCCGGTCAATGAATGTAATATGTTCTAAATCTGGGATTGTGCATAGTATTTACCATTAAGGTACGATCAATATGCGGTCAAGGATTTCTAGTGACATATAAGCCCAACATACTTTTTTTAAACTTTACAATATGAAAGTTAGTGAACCAATTTTAAGATACGAGATACGTATATACGTACGAGCTCTACTTTTTCCATTCTAAACCATCGTAATCCATCGAGGAATGGATGATTATATTTGTCAATTTTTGAAATGTTTCGTAATCCTTTTGACAATCTACTTGAGTTATTCAGCGCAGTCCAATTCATTTGTAATTAAATACGCAATCATAAGAACATTGACTAGTACAATATTTTGTGTATTTTATTTATAATTATGGATATTACAATCCGAAAACGCATGTTTCAGTTTGGCTTTTTGACCTTCATTAGCCGTGTTATCAAAATAACTTGATAACTGTATCGTTTCCTGATAAAAATGCATTGATTTTGAAACAAAGATACATTTTTTTTATTTGTATTTTCATTAAATACATTTTTAAACTCCAGATCGAAATACGGGTGTTATAAGTTTGACGGCTGTTTTTGTGTCTGTGTGTAACGTATCTCCAAAAGGGGTGGAGAGATTTCAATATGTGTGAAGCGGTTCTTATTCATGTTTGTTGAAAATCACCCTGAAACACACCAATGCAGCTGCGCTATTGCTTGGCAGGAGAAACGGGTTTGAATGCAGTACTTCCCTGGTCAAATATAATAATGTTATTTTCGCACGGCTTATTTGATGTACCTAAATGACGGAACCACCTGTCGGGTCCTCCTGATGGTTAAGTAGATAAGCCTAACACGATACTAATACAACTTAGGTCCTCCATAACGAATCGAAAAGTCGCATCGTGATGCGCATGTATAAATTATATATTCACTTCCCATCAGGTGAGATGGCGGCCAAACGCTTGGCTATACATAAATAAAAAAAAAAAAAAAAAAATAATAAAAATATAATCGGTATAAATGTTTACATGATGATAATGCAAATATTTATTACGACCCTGGGTGTAATATATTTTAAATAAAGTTTCCGAGATCCAAGAAATTGTATCAATATCTAAAAGTTTCATCCGGAGTAGTACTGCCACCACACGTGGTAATTCGCCACGCAGCGGAGCACTTGCATTGCTGTTTTCCGGTGTGTGGAAGTTACAAGCGCATGAGATTTAATATCCCCGTCTCAGAATGACGGGTGCAACATGACATGACCTAACATTATTTTGGTGTTGTCATTTTCAGTATAACCTCTTTAACATAAAAAAAATATTCTCCATTCTGCATATGCGTATTCACTCGTAATTCACAATTAGAAAACCGCAGCGCACATAAAAATACAATAGCTTCGTACAACCGTAAAGACACCAGTTACTGAGGTAAAGGTGTGGTGGAGGTGGCTACGTTTAATGTATGAATGAAGACGGCCGTGACGATGTCGAATTATGTGGGCATCGAACTACATTATCAGCTCGGAATTTTGTCACGTATATTTTGTGGGTGTCACGAAGGTTGTAGGGCAGAGGTGGTTGTATCTAACCAGTTTAAATAAATGCCTTTTTTTATACTATCACCTTATACGTTGTAAATACTAACTACCCTTAAAATATTACTTGGGAAGTGCATTGTCTATGCATTCTTCTTTTTAAGTCAATAACTAATCAGCCTTAGACCAATATTCAGCCAGTTCTATGGCTCTATCCGTCGCTCTATTGGGCTCCTCTCGTGTGCAGGTTGTAGAACACGACGGAGAACAGGAATTAAATTTATATAATAATAATTAAACTTTGTATTTTTTCTCACTGAGGTTCGACCACCATCTATTTCTTTATTTATTGTTAGGATATCCAACATACCAGTAATGAAGAATATCTTATAAAAGAAGGTTTTCATTACATTACAAAAAGCTATTTATGTATTCTATTAGTTATCTAGTTTCCGTAGTACAAGCTAGGCTTAGTTTGGGGCTAGAAGACGCTGTGTGAAATGTCCATGAATATTTATTAATATTTTGTTATTATTTGAACGAAATAGAATACTACTGTAGTGAGAAAATCTTAAATAAAGTCACATAAATACATTAGTGGCCAGTTACTGGTTGGTTCACCCGATCTAGAATCTAATTATTCGGAGGTCGTAAGGAAACGGATAAGCTATTGTGTGGCAATAATCAGTAGAGTCGGCAACAAAATCGAATATGGAATATAAATGTTAAGACACTGGTCTGAATGAACATGGACTTCTTAACTGGTCAAACATCACATGCATATAAATATCAAAACCTAGGCCTCACCAACAAACCTCTACCGAAAATTAAATTCAGTAGAGCATTCTGCAGTCGTATTTGATAAAAACACTCCAACAAAAAACATCGCTACTGCATAACTTGTAGTCGTCATGCTGTTATTTTGTCCCTTTTTGCCGACCATACTTCATTGGATACGATCAAATGATTTTTTTCTTTTTGGCAGCTCGTTATCCGAATATGTCTCTGGCCAAACAGTTATACAACCATCAGACGTATTGTTTTAATTGCTAAAAACGGCCACTGTTAATTTTGGACAGCGTCTCAATTTAACAAGACAAATTAGATTTACAAAAAGACACAATTACGAGGTTCCGTATCCTGTGCTTCTGCTTCAAAATTTTAATGTATCGAAACTTATCATATCGGTTCGCGTTAGGGTTTCAAACCTTTAGGTGCTTTTGTATAACATCACTTTGAATACTCATACTCGTTTTATTAACAGTAGACACTCCTTAGGTACATTAAGAAGTATCTACTGTTAATGAAATTAAACCAATCAACATTTAACAGTAGTCTTTCAAATCAGACTAGCATATAAGCGATAAATGTGATAGATATATTTAATTAAATAAGAATTGTTTCGATGGAAAGCGCGTTTCTGGTAAGGCACAACCCTTACCAGAAAAATAAAAAGAAGATTAGAAAGTCGCTTGAATATTCGGAAAAAGTTGTATTAACTATTGGATTTTAACTGTCATTTTTTATTGATGTGAATTAATTGTGAACAGAGTACAATTTATGCTTAGTTTGGGGCTATATAGTATATAATGAATAAATATATATTTATTATTGACATTCAACTGATTTCAGTAACAAGTGGTCTCCGATGCTACAAGTGCACAGCAGAGAGCGACGTATACGGAGTCACGCCCAAATGCGAACACTTTGACTATAGCGAAAAATACGTAAATCACTGCGATGCCTCCTCTATGTGCTACAAGAGGATCACTACCACACAGTTCGGAAGTAAGTACTTATGTTAGGCAGATGTTTTCCTTTCAATGTAATCATTTTAAGCTTACAAAGTCGTACGTTTCGTCTGTCTGACCTAATTTTAAAAGGGTGTATAGGAAGTTGAAATTTTCAAAAAATATGTGTTATGATGGCGCATACCCTACTGCTGTTAATGTAAGTCTGAACTATCTGAACAAGCGCCCCGCGGCAGAACCTGAAGGCAGAGTCACTACCAACTGAGCTGTGGGTAGTGAGCAGGCCAGTCAGAAAAGGCAGCCTGCGAGCAAAACTATTGACGCTGAAATTTCCTTCTAGTGGGAAATATTCCAATCGCGAAGTATAGACTGCATATGCAGAAGTAAATGCGAACAATGGGTTCTTCCGGTGAATACATAGTGACTTACTGGAAACAAATGAACCGCATAACCGTCCTCGGTCAGGTGACGAATTTTGAGAGAACTTTTGATTACACTGCGTCAAAACGATCATATTGATATGCTAATTAGTGCAAATTGATTTCATTATTCGTAGATTCTTAATTGATGATAGGCGAGTAAATTAAAAAGTCGTGTCATGAATCAGTACACGTACAAGTGTTAATACTGCGAATTTCAACCTTACTCAAGCTATGACTAAGTTATATGAAGTTTGACAGACGTATTGAAGTTATTTTTGGCACAAGCATTACACACAGCTGTTCAGAAGAATGTGGCTCTTGGTAACCAGTGGCATTGACTTCAAACTATAAGCGACGACCTTTGATAATGACCTTTAAAATCATTGAATTAAAACAATAGTTTTCATGTATCAATTACAAGGGCAGTTTATCGTTACAAAGGCAGGCATAGACGACAAATGCGTTTTTGTTCATATACAAGGAAAAATGTTTTTTTCCTTGAATATGTAGCTAATAAAATAAATAAATAATGTTGGACATTACACACAGCGCAATCTAGCCTCAAACTAAGCTTGTACCATGGAAACCTAAATACTGACACCCAGACACAGAACCAACATTTATGTCCATCACACAATTGTTTGTCCTGGGTAAGAATCAAGCCCACGACCTACGCCGAGCTTCTACCAAATGAGGTATGAGACAGTCGTTTAACTTTAGGATTTAATATTTCGATAACACACATATAAATATAGCTCTGCTGACGATACTATCCTTTTGTGGAAAGCTTAGCTTTTACACAAATGGCGCAATTACCGACACGCCATGTCCACTCGACATCAAGTAGGGGGAATTAGGCCAACGGCTTAGCCATAATGTACCCTACATAAAGACAACCGCTTACACATTTTTAGGGTCCCGTATGTAAAAGAATAGAGGAAAAAATATTGCTTAGTTGCAACGCCTGTATATCTATCTAAACGTATAATATTTTTTTAACCGTTAATAAAGATACGGATAACAGGAAGTTGAAATGTTAACACAGTAAGTTTTATGCTGACGCGTATAAAAATAAAAATACACAATGCGATGTACGAAACCCTGGGCGTGTTAGTTCCAGTTCCAAACTCTCTTGGCCAATTTTCTTTATATATAGGTGAATGAAATGAAAATATAAACGATATTCTTCAATATCTTTTTCTCTACGTAAATTTTACAGAAATATTTTTAGATTTGTCAATATTTTATAGCATTTATGTCGTAATATTGCTCCTAGTTTATTGTTTATTATTGTTGAATTAAATGAAATAAAATATAACTGAATATATTATTTATGCAAAATTTTCTTCGACTGTAACGGTTTGTATTATACATGTAGGTAACTTGGAATCAACAGGAAAAAATGTAGAAGGAAATAAAAACAAACTAATACCTAATTAAAAGCACATAAATAAATCAAATAACCTGACTCAACAACAAGCCCCTACAGAAGGGTCCTTTGTTACAGTTGATGTCGACGTTTCCTCTCAATAAAATAAATAAATAGAACTCAGACAGGCGGAGAAAGCAGAGCATTATCAACTAAACTGCGAGACCAGTAAATATTTAATTGGTTTTGTACCCAAAAGGTAAAATAGCCTTATTTCTCCTACGTCTGTCAGTATATCCTATAAAGGACTATATTATCTAAACTATAGTTTCTAAGACTCTGAAACTATTGTGTAATAATCGTAATTATTTATTAGTTGAAATTCAATGTGAATAGAATTATTCATATTCGGGGCTAGAAACCGCTGTGTGAAATATCCATGCGTGTTTAATTTATGTGTTGCGAGTATCTAAACAAATAGGTAATGTAAAATACATCTGGTTAAAAATATTATTACTCAAACAATTTATATGTATTATTTCCTCAAGGCAAAACCAAGGTATCACCTATCAGTATTTTTTCCATTTTAATTCGCTATTTCGGTCTGTTTAGGAACTCAATTTCAATTTCATAGTTTATTTTTGTAACCTTTAATCACTCTAGTTTCCACGTTTAATTTTTTTAATAGAATTTTGTCATCTGCTTTTTCTACACTATATAAACTAACTAGGTGACCTGGCCACGCGTTGCTGTGGCTAACGTTTTTGTCATACGATATTATAATTTGCAATAAATTAAAATTGCGACTATAATTTGAGATTTAAACTATCCTATCTCTCAAGTTGGATCGAACTGCACATGGTGTGCGAATTTTATTATAATCGGTTAAGTGGTTTAGGAGTCCATTGAGGACAAACATTGGGGTATATCCCAACGAGCCCGGTGGTCCCGCCCCGGTAACGGGCCTGTTGGGAAAAATTGTTCCAACGAGCCCGGTAGTGCCGACCCCGACGTTTAACGGGCTCGATGGCACAAATCAAGTGTCATCGGCCCCGGTGTCTTTTTAACGGACCGGATGGCACAGATTAAGGCGCATAGATCCGGAGGTGTTTAAAGCGGAGATAATAGAGTACAAAAATATGAACTGAAAATAAAAAAGGGTTTATATGTTACAATCACTTTTAATTATTGTTTTACAAAATAAATATCAACAGTTAACAATCATAAAACAAAAAAAAACCTAGGAAAACATTTCGTTTGATATATGTATTATGTAAGATGTATGTAATTCAGTCATTTATAAATCAACTTAATTGGGTATTAAAACTATCAAATACTAAATATCTTCTATATAATATCTCTAATAAATTTTCTAGTACCAATTCTATTTCTATATATTTCTTTTATATTTAATTACTATTTGTAATGAATAGTCCGTACACATGCATGGCATGAAAGAAAGAAAGAAAGAAAGAATTTTTTTTTTGTAGACGACTTTGGTGCAAACTGGAATATTTCACAAATTTTCGTAAATTGAATGTTTTATTTTATTATATCACAAAATCCACAGATCTTAGATAAAAAAGAATACAAATCAATGCTTATTTGCTCCATACATGCAATAACGGATTTCCTATATACATATTTTACTTATAAAGAGCAGATAGTAGAAATTTAGTAAGACTATATAATAAAAGGTTGTAAGTACATGTTTCCACCACATTTCTTTCTTTTTTTCTCTTAATGCATTCCCATGCCGCCGTTCCATTTTTATATTTTTATGTTATTATATATTGGTGTTCAGCACGCAATAGATCAGTGCCACCGTTTCTTTTTATAAATGTTAAAGATGATGCTGGGCCGGTAGAGCAGCTTTCTTTTTCTTCATCCATTTTCCTGGAACCCAAATTTAGAATTCCATTCACTTACATCTATTAATAATAGAAATACACTGTCTCACATCTACTAATAATAAAAATACATTGTCGAATAGTATTTAAGTTACTTCACTTACCTAATCACATTAGGACACCACACAAGTACCACACAGACGCCACGCGCCACTTGGACTTCTTCAGAGCGACTGACGTCACTGGACAATACGTTTGAATGACTTGCTTCTTATTGTTTAAACGATAGATAAGGGCAGGAATATTTTTTTTTTCGTTCGTTCGTTTCTCTTTGTTGACTTGACATGAAACCCTGCCAGGGACGCCATTGTTTTCTCGCGTAAAATGGCCTTGTCTGGGACAATTTAACGTCTTTTTAATGACATTTCGAAGAAATACCGCTGGTATAATCAGTTTTTGCACTGATTGAAACAGTGTTAGTTATAAAGACTGCTCGATTTATTAATAAAACGAGTCAAAAAAAATTTCGCGTTTCATGCTATTTTTAAGTCGTAATTTTTTGTATATAAAATAATACTATATTCTCTCCGCTTTAAACACCACCGGGTCTATGCGCCTTAATCTGTGCCATCCGGCCCGATAAAAAGACACCGGGGCCGTTGACACTTGATTTGTGCCATCGAGCCCGTTAAACGTCGGGGTCGGCACTACCGGGCTCGTTGGGACAATTTTTCCCAACAGGCCCGTTACCGGGGCGGGACCACCGGGCTCGTTGGAACCCACTCAAACATTGTGACACGAGATTTATATATATAAACTAATAAAATAAAGAAGTTATTCAATCATTTCATAGCGGTTTACCGAAAATTGTTAACGAATACAACAAAATATTGCAGGAGTCTTCAATCTCTTACTTCTGAATAACAATTATAAAAGTAAAATTCAATCATAATACCTATATCATTCGTAATTAGGCTCAATAAATAGGCGTAGAACTACAAATGCCTCAGATCCAAATCGATCGACACGATTTACCTAAAAATAAGAAGTTAATGAGGGGTCGATCCTGTATGTGGGGCACATTAATTGGTCGAGGGGCATATTTACGAGTGCTAATTTTGTATAGATTGCTTAAGGAGGTCCGGAAACGTTTAGTATAAACGTACCACCAATTATATTTTTTATTATATGAGCCATCGTAACACAATCGATTTTGCGACCATATGCAGCCGTTTAAAGTTTGCACAGACGGACAGACAAACAGATGTTATATGCTTAGTTAGGGCTTCCATCACTCTAGGCACGGACCCTAAGTTACGGCTTTTAGGTGATAAAAAATTCTACAATAGATACTAAATAGGTTTTGATTAACGAATTCAGTTCTGCTGAATGGAAGTTGGTGGCGTTAATTTTCTGTGCGTGATCATGTAGACACTAATTGTATTACGGAATATGTACCGTAAGTTTCACTGCAATAATTCCACACTGTCTATGCGTTTAAACAGCGTTGTATATGCAAGCCACATATTGAAGAAAAAACATAGTTAAGCAAATATTTAAAATTTCGACTTTTTGGGTTGGTTTATTTTGCGTCATTCTTTTAACGAAGGGTAAAGGTTGCGTACTCTGTACAAGCGGGCGGGAATACTTATACTCATTTATTTTAACCATCTATTACGAAAACTTGGTTTTGTCAAATTTACAAACTGCTGTAAAGAGGCATTGTCAAGAAAAATAAATGAAATTTAAAATAAATTTATAATATTTAGCTGCTGTATAGGGGCACTTCGGGAGTAGAATTAACTCTTATTGGCATCTTATCACGTACTATATTGTGATAGTGCTTTATTTATTTCGTTACAGCAACAATATACGAGAGAGGTTGCGCCCAACAAACGATGAGCGGCTACCAAGAATTAAGAAACGGGAAATGGTACAAGGTGACCAAAATCAACGAAGTGTACGAAGAAGGCTGTGCCGAACGTCCCGGCAATGAAGAAAGAATCACGAAAACTGAAAATTGCTACTGTAGAGGGGATCTATGTAATGGCGCTGAGATGCCAACGAGCAGCATGCTCGCTACTCTGACAACTGCAATATTGCTTATTTGGAGATAGGACTACCGTGATTTGTAAAATACTCAATTGTTATATAGGCTATAACCACGTTGGGCTCGATGAGACCAATAATTTAATCTAATATTATTTTTAATGTCGACAAAGCATTAGGATAGGGCTTTTTTCTACACGGATTTAATCCAATTGGACCGGCTTAATGGCATTTAGCTATTCAGGAGATCTTTTTTACCGTGATTGGTAACTAGATTAAATTATTTTACTGATCGTTGACTTCTGAGTATATACACAAGTGTTAGAATTTATCAATATACTCAATTATAAACTATTTTACTAATTAGTGTTAAATTTTTAAAGAAGACTATGACAATTTGTGGGCTGACATGCACTTTGCGTGCCAGCTAATGATCTCAGAGCTCGCTACTCTCAAATTTTGCAAAAGCGATATTGCAGGGTCATTATCGACATTTTGCATAAAAAACAGAATATAAATTACCTAATTTTTGAGAGAACCACAAAAAACATGAATAGATATAAGTTTGTATTTTTCTTTTATTTATCTTGTTCCAAAGAGTTGGTGCTTGGCATTCTACTAGTCAAAAGTAGAAATAGTTATGTTGTAAGCGTTGGTTTTGTGAATGTGCAATTCTTTCTTCGATATGAATTTACAAAATGTATTTTCTATACATACCTGGGCCATAAGAAATATTTAAAATTATTTTCTGGTATAATTCTGAACGGTAATGCAATCGAAAATGGGGTTTTTATCGACTTTTTATCTCTTTTCTTTGTTGGTTGGACGTCTTACCAGAAAGAGGCAAAATGATAAGTCCAATCCCAATTTCAACAAATTTCGTAGTTAGCCCCAATTTGTCTGTTATTAATAATTTGTATATGTTGTTAGATAATATAAATACTATTCAAACCGACTTTAAAAAGGAGGAGGTTATCAATTCAGATGTTCATATATATATATGGATATATAAATACAATATATGAACATATATGGACGGATTTGCAAAATATTTTTTTTATTTGAAAATGTATACTTTCAGGTTGGTCCCGTACAATTATCAGTCTGTTTAATTGTTTAGTTTAGTTTGAATAGTAAGTAAACGAAATTGCGTATTTTGCTACTTTGAAAGTACTGAAGGTATTTTTCGATTTATAAATCAGCCAGTTGTTCACTGTACCTACGTAAATACTTTTTTTTTTTTTTTTTTTTTTTACGGTGGAGAAATACTTTACGTATCCCCGCCTCACCGGGGGAGTGTGGCGGGGTATGTCGGGCTCAGCTGATGTTCTATGCTATTGTGCCTCTACCGACTAAAACTCCACCGTTGCTCAAACGTTTGACTAGAACGGGGCTGCGGGACCGTTGTAAACATTCTCCGCTGCCCCGTTAACGTCTTCGTCCGCGTCGGTCCGCGGACCCGCCTCGGGAGGGGAAAGCCCCCCATTCGGCTCAAGTGATGCCCAGGAGCAAGCTGGGCATCAACTCCTCGAGGACCTTGTCCCTAGTGGGGGGTGCCGGATGCCCCCGCATCCGACGCCCCAGGTCCTCCAAGTGGAGACGGAGTGCGAACTCGTCGAGTTCGCCTCCGTGTCCTTATTCTCCGGAGAGGAAAAGAGAGAGGATTGGTCTCTCTCTCCCTCTCCTCGGCCTCCCTTTGCAAAATTATAGATTCACAAAAGGAGACCACCGCCTCCCACGACCTCTCATCGTCAAGCATCTTTTTGAAGATGGTCGACAAAGAGAGGTCTGGCCCCACTACCGCGACTAGGGACTGTCGCGGTTCATCGTCTGCCGGGCATACCTCCAGCACGTGCTGTGCCGTCTCTTCCGCACAGCCGCATCGGTAGCATGCCGGCGTTGCCTCGCTCTGGGCGACGTTATGTAGGTACCTCCCGAAGCATCCATGCCCCGAGAGGACCTGCGTCAAGCGGAAGGTGACTCCACCATGTTTCCGTTGAACCCACTCAGAGAGTACGGGCTGAATCGCTTCTATAAGCCGGCGAGCTCCAGCCCCCCTCTGCGTGGGTCCGACAAGAATTCGGCTCTTCCATGTTTCCAGAGCCGTAATCCTGGCATTTTTGCGCCATTGAGCTACCTCCTCTGGGAGAGGGCGCAAATCCTGCTGTCGCGCTTGGACTCTGCGCGAGAATACCGCAGACAGCACCTCAGCCTCTAGGTCCCACGGTAAGGATCCAGCGAGGATGCATGCAACTTCGTGTGAGAGTGTGCGGTAGCCCCTACACACTCTCACAGCCATGACTCTTTGGGCTTTATTTAAAAGGGCAACCCTCTGCTGGTTCAGGGCCCCAGCCCATATTGGGGCTCCATACAACGCCATGGATCGGAGTACTGCCATGTAAAGGTGGCGGCAACTCCCATCTCCTCCTCCCAAATTAGGCAAAAGGCGGCTTAGTGAAGCAGCAGTCCCCATGAGTTTGGGGGACAACTGCCTCAAATGCGCCTCAAATTTCCATCTACTATCGAGTACAATTCCGAGATATTTCAGCGTTGACCCGACAGCAATGGAAACTCCTCCTACCACAATGTTGGAGCCTGCAGGCGGCGCTGCCCGAGGGCCGTGAAAGCAGACGGCTTCCGATTTCTGGAGCGCCACCTCCAGGCCCAAACGCCGTATTCTGGCCACTACCGCTGCGACTCCGGCTGTGGCCAGAATTTTTGCCTCCCTGAACGTCCCTCCCCGGGCGGTAACCAGAGTGTCATCAGCATAACATACAATGCCAACGCCACCGAGGTTAGCGCCCCGAAGGACCCAATCATAGCCTACATTCCACAGGAGTGGGCCCAAAACAGACCCCTGTGGAACGCCACGGCTCATTGCACTCCGTCCTTCTCCTGTTGTTGTAGGGAAGACTACCTCTCTGTAAGAGAGGTAGTCCCCAACAAGACGTTGGAGATATTGAGGTACCTTGTGGTACCTCAGTCCTTCCAAAATGGTTCTCCAAGGCAGCGTATTGAAGGCGTTGGCGATGTCTAAGGACACCGCCAACACAACGCCGCCACTAGACCATGCCTCGTTGCATAGGTCGCGTACACACGATATTGCATCCAAAGTGGAGCGACCTCTGCGAAACCCATATTGGTTGGGAGCCAAATCTGGGCCAACATACTCTAAATGGTCTACGAGGCGGGCAGCAATAACACGCTCCAACAACTTGCCCGCCTCGTCGAGCAGCACTATGGGGCGATAGCCGGCAGGTTCATCCACTGGACGCCCTTCTTTGCGAAGCAGGACCAAGTTTCCTCTCTTCCACTGTTTGGGGAATTTACCTTCCCGTATACAGCGGTCAAACAAGGTCCTAAGTTGCGCCTCTAGAGCATCTAAGGCGAGGGCCCAAGCGCGGCCGGGAATGCCATCAGGTCCTGGTGCTGTGTTTTTGGCCCTCATTTTGAGTACAGCTGCGCCTAACTCTCCCTGGGAGATCGCGGGTGGTGGACCTGAAGAGTCATTTACACCTGCGGCAGCATATGGTTCTGCTACTGTAGGAGGGACAAATTCGTTCCCCGGAGCAGCAGGGAACAGTCCCTCGACTACTCGCCGTAACACCGTGGGCTGCAGCATACTGGTGACTGGAGGAGCCCAAGGGCGGAGCTTTTTCCTAGCCCATAGATAGGGCCTGCCCCATGGGTCAAGTTCCAGAGTCTCCAGCAGTTGCCGCCAGGCCTGTGCTTTGGCTTCGCTAATGGCCACGCGCAGTGCCTTGGACGCCTCTCTGTAGGCATTGTATAGAGCATCGGACACTTCGGTCTCGCGCCGCCTTCTTCTCCTGTACCTCTGGTACCGTCTGCGCTTCGATACACATCTGCGACGAAGTTCTGCGATTTCCTCCGTCCACCAGTAAACCTGGCGTTTGGACGGAGGAGCTCTCGCCCGGGGCATGGCAGCATTACAGATGTGCGTCATTGCTCTGCACAGTCTTTCGGCTTCTTCCTCTACTTCTTCCGGTTCCGTTGGTGGAGCATTCCACGCCTGAACTATTGCGGCTTCTTTCAGTAATTCTGAGTTCAGGCGCTTGAGGACCCACCGCGGTCCGGTCCCAGGCCGTCTCTGTCCACCCAGGCCTGTTGAGGACGAGGAAACGCCGAAACGGATGTAGCGGTGATCCGAGAGCGTTTCCTCGTCCACCAATACCTCCCAGTTTCTTATTCTACGTGCGAGCTCAGGGGTAGCGAAGGTCACATCGACCACTGAACCACCCGATCGCCGCACGCACGTCTGCTCCGTGCCCTGGTTGATCACACACAAACCAGTTTCAGACACCCACTCAGCCAGTATTCTTCCCCGAACGTTTGTCATCGGAGATCCCCACGCCGTAGATTTGGCGTTAAAATCTCCGAGGACGACAACGGGTTGAGGGCGGATACGATTCACCAGAGTCCCTATCTCATCAAGGAGGGACTCCAGTTCATATCGGGGGGCATTGGGGGAGTTATAGACCCCAACCACTGCCAATTGGCCAACACGGGCAGCAATAAATCCCCTTCCTTTCGCTATCTCTTCCAAGGTTGTGGAGTGAGCCGGCGTCTGTGTAGTAATCGCTACAAGGCCATTGAGGTCCCCCATCCAGTCAGATCTGGGTGGAACCACATACGGCTCAGCGACCACCGCAACTTGTATGGACCACTCCGCCAGGGACTGGAGCAATAGATCCTGTGCCCTGGCGCAGTGATTTAAATTCCCCTGGAGAAAGGTTAGGAGCATCCTAACTAACCTCCATTTGTGCTGACCGCTCTTTCATAGAGCCAGCTGGCTGTGACTTGGCATTAGCCTCAGTCACAGCTGGTCTCCTTCTTGCCCCTGCTTTAGACGGAGGCTTGGCACATGCTTTGCCCCCGGAGAGGTGCTCCGCTGGTTTTCCCGAAGCTGCACATAGTGTACAGTGCGGGGCAGCAGAGCAATCCTTGGCCTTATGGCCCAGTTTACCGCAGCGATGACATTCCTCGCTGCGGTCAACCTCGGACTTGCACTGGGCTCTGACATGACCCAATGCAAGACACCTGAAGCATCGACGTGGGCGGGGGTCCAGGATATGGACTTGGGCTGATACCCACCCAACCAGCACTCGGCTTCCGATCGCCGCAATCTGTTTTGCGGCTGTCATGGGGCATCGGACGAAGGCGCTGCCCATTCCAGCCAGACCCGGCCTAATCGAACCAATCTTAAATGACGACGGGGGGCTGCCACCTGCCTTAGCAAGGGCAAGGGCTAGTTCCTCAGGGCCCACTGAGTCATCCAGACCACTCACCCGTATGTCTGTGGTGACAGCTGGTCTAGAGACCTTCACCTCTTCCATCTCTCCAAAAACTTCTCTAAGCTTCTCGGCAAGAGAGTCCGCCTTTTGATCCCTCTCTGTGCCAGGGATCTCTAGCACACGCGCTCCAGTGGCCGCAGTCCTGATTTTCAGGGGCGGCACACCGAGAGCTGAAAGGTCGATCCGACTCTTGGCTTCGGTAAGGACCTTGCCATACGTTATGCCTTTCTCTGCCGCCTCCGGTTGCAGTGTGATAACTACAGCTGCAGTACGAGGGGGACGGAGTTTTGCCGCCTTTGTTTTTGCTCCAGGGGCCTTCGATTTGGGTTTCGAGGGCTGGGCTCTGTCAAGAGTAGCAGACCTAGGGTTTGTGGGTCTTGCGTCTTTTTTAGAGCCACGTCTCACCACTTTAGACCACGACTCCGTTAGAGGTGGAGGTGGAGGTGGTTTTGATGGTCCAGCTTTAGGTGCCAGCTCCACTTGCTTGTTTTGAGTAGCTTTCCCTTTTCCTTTTTGTTTAAAGGTTTGGGAAGTGGATGCTATAGGTGGATCCACCGTCGTTGTCTTAGCTGCAGCTTCTTCTCTGCGAGTGTCTGCGGCCAGTGGTGGCCTGAGACGCCTCTCGGGGAGGAGTCTCTCTTCGAGACCCTCAAAACGAGCGTTTATCATGGTGCCCACCTGCACCATGACTGTTCGCATTACCTCTTCAAGGGCTGGGCCCTGTGGTGGTACTGGAGCTTGAACCGGAGCCGGGGCTGGTTTTGCCTGAGCAGCTCTTAACTCTTGCATTTCCTGGCGGAGCTGTTTCAGCTCCGTCATGAGCTGCTTATTTGCAGCGGCCAGCAGCGCGACCTCATCAGGCATCGTGCGCGTCTGCGTTTCCTTGAAAGAGGCCCTGATGACCTCAGCAGCCTCCTTTAACTCCTTGACGAATCCACCCTTTAAGTTTTTGGACTTCGTGGCGATCCATGTGATCTTTTCCACGGAGTCCATGACTAAAAATTCAAGTTGCGCCGCATCGCAGTTCCTTACCTCCGATGCTTTAGTGGGAGGAGCCTTTTTGAAAAAGGCAGCTTTCGCCTCCTGCTTGCGGCGAAGTTCATCCACCATCTCTTTTTCTGCGATGAGGCGCAGTTCCTCCTCTCTGGCTTTATTCAAATCAGCTTTCGCCTTTGCCAGGCCGACATATTGTCCCGTAGTGGGCGGCCGTCCACGTCCACGTCGGGCTGGGGTGATCTTAGGAGATGGCAGAGCGTCATCCGAAGCGTCATCCTCGCCTATGCTCCTTCGGCGTTTTCTCCAGAGGCCAGTCGATGACTTTCCCGAGATTTGGGAAGTCACGGTTCGGCAGCTCATGTCTGAATCTGCGTCAGATAGGTTTTCGTCTCGACCGTCGCCTGGGTTGACAGTCCTCATGCTCCCTACGGACGAATCCGAAGCAGCATCATCCTCGTTCAAGGGCTTCTCAGATGTTCTAAAATGGAGCCGCTCCATTGTTACCACGGCCGTTTTGGCTCTCGTCACAACCTCATCCGCCGTTGCGACAGCCTTCTTAAGTGCCAAAGCACACTCATTCTCTCCTTTTACACTGGTTTTATTAGTTTTATTTAGAGGTTCCATAATTGATCCCACGAGTATGGGGGAATGGAAGGTCGACTCGGTCAGTGCCCCCTGTAACCGAGCAAGCCTAGACGTGACCCGCTAAGGAGTTTCGGCCGGACTCCCGCGGGGAACGCGCTAAGAACTGTGCTCCCCCACAGCCATGAACACCCTCTCGCCGCGCGCCGCAGCTTAGGGTGGGGGTGATTTTTTATAGAGGTTTTCTTCCTCGCGACCCGGGCGGTTAAGCCAAGGCCCTCGGCCCCCCATCACGCAACACGAGACGTGACCGCGTCATCAGGGGGATTCCGAGTTGGAATCCACGTCCGGACGGTGGCTCGAATACCAGTTCGGCGGCAGTGTGAGTGCACACCGAACCCGTCCCGCCTCATCCGCAATACACTCTGCTACTCAGAGCGCGCGCGGAGAAGCTCCAACTCTAACCCGACTACCCCACCCAACAACTAAGCCCCCCCAATTCCACCTTCACATATACATTCTTCCACACTCATACATCCACTCTCGCACACCCTTTCACACACACACCCGCGGCGCCCGGTGTTTTTCGTTCGTCACTCAAAAAGAGTGAGTACTAACGGGCTTGGTGAACCTCGCGAAGGCTAGACCGGCTGAGCTGCCGGACACCGGACTTGCCTTGGGGGATCATAGCAACTGTGAGCTACCCCCCAAGACCACACCCCCATACTCATCACGGGATGAGTAGGTAGGCCAGGCCTTATCCAAGCAGTGAAGCCACCTGGATAAACCCTGCCCCGCCCACCTACGTAAATACTTACGTTGGGCCGTGTCAAAATAAATGTTTTTATATCCTATTATATTCAATAAGGTAATAATAATAATAAGGTGTGAGAATTACTATTCTCAAGACACATTTTTTTTTTTTTTTTTTTTTTTTATTTGTAATATATATAATGTTTTTACATTTCTGTTTCTTTTTTTTTTTTTTTTGCACCATTAAATCCTAGACGGGTTTGTCTTGGTGCTCACATTCGCCTTATTACATAGAACATAAATATGCCAATGTACATCTAGATAAAAGAAAAAGTAATATATAAATTAAATTATACAAAAAAAAAAAAAAAAAGATACAAAATAAGGTTAGACTTAGACTCTGAGAATATGTCATTTCCAAGTATCTGTTGGGAAATTGGCATTAATTAAAGATTTACCTAAATCCTAAATGAGTACACATTATTACACTATCTCAGTCGCACAAGTTCCCGAGCGTAAGCGGGAGGTGAGATACAACATAATCTGTATGGGTAAGTAACAACATCATTACAATCTATAAACGTGGGACCTCACAATGGTCACGGTATGCAGCTAAGTTCATTATGAATTTGCAAATAAGTCGAGGCGGTGCTATACAGGGTGTTTGTTATATATATAATAGATAATATTGGTTTTAATGTAATTGTATGAATTTAACTGCGTAGATTATAATAGAAAAAGTAATAGTAACAGTTAAATTAGAATAATAGTGTACCCACCTAAGTCAAAGGTTATTCATAAAGTGTGCTTTATATTTCAACTTATAGTTTTTTACTGTAATCGTTGATCTTATTTCATTTGGGATGCCATTTAATAGTGTTGGAATTAAGTAATTAATCGTACGCCTGCCGTATAAGTTTCTCATTTTAGGTATAAAGAATTTGTTCTGTGTAACTTTTCTTGTTACAGTTTTATGCATAATAGGTTTAAGTATATCCGTATTAGTATATTGCTCAATTAATAAAGACATGTTCACTTTCTCGTGTATGGGGATGATATTAAAAAATTTAAACAATTCCGAGACATTTTCTCGGAATTCCGTTTTCCGTTTTTTTGGCAACATAAGTTTAAGAAATCTAACCTGCAAAGCATGAATTTGGTCAAGATGTGTCTTAAATGTTCTGCCATAACTAGTTATTCCGTATGCAATTATGGATTCGGCTAACGTTTTATACATTTGCATTAGTATTCTGATTGGCACGTTCATTTTAATAATGTAAAACTTGGCCATTATTGCCCTGAGTTTGTCACAGACAGAGTCAATGTGATAGTGCCAGTTGAACCTATTATCTACTATCAGCCCTAGGTAAGTATAGTGCGTGACTTCTTCGATTGTTGGGCAAGTACAGGTGGTTGGGGTTGAGTGTAAACAGTTGTGGCTATGTGCAGTTATTTTGAATGATTCTGTAGTTTTTAGATGTGAGGAGTGGACATGAATGATTTTAGTTTTGTCAGAGTTTAAAACCAGATCTGAATCATGTGCCCACTTAGCAATTTGTGTAAAATCATTTTGCAAAAACTGCGCTGCTGTACGTAGGCTACTATGTGATGCCATCAAACAGGTGTCATCAGCATATTGATATATGGAACAATTTTTTATTACATTTTCCATTTCATTTACATATGCCAAGTAATGTAAAGGGCCTATTATAGAACCTTGTGCCGTGCCTTCTGTTACTACTTGTTCGTCACTATATTGATCTCTGATCTTAACCATGTATTTTCTTCCACATAGGTAGTCCTTACACCAGTTAAGCAGCGGTCCTCTCACACCAGAGTTATCTAGTCTTTTTATTAAGGTGTCATGATTCAGCGTATCAAACGCCTTGCTAAAATCTATGAAAAGCAATATTACGTGATTTTTATTGTTAAGATTATTGTTGACTTCATCTGTAAATTTGGAAAGTAATATAGTTGTTGACTTTTTACGCTGGAAACCGAACTGAGAGTCTGAAATAATATTATGATTGGCGTAGAAATCGTGAATTAAATTACAAATATACTTCTCAGCAATTTTATCGATTACGGGAAGAATTGTTATGGGCCTATAATTGGCATATTCATTATGTTTTCCTTTCTTGAAAATTGGCCTTACTACACCTGTTTTAAGTTCTGTAGGAAATGTTGCATGCTTTATGCATTGGTTGATAAGACGTGATATTACTGATACTATTTTATCACTTACTCGCTTCACGTCAATGCATCGTATAGTATCGACCCCGGCTGCCTTGTGTGAATTTAAAGTTTTAATGATACTTGAGATGTTTTTGTCTGTAGCATTTTTATACAATATTGATTTGTTTTCGGGATAGGTGTAGTCGGATTCCTTTAGCAAGGGTTTGTCACACCGGGGCAATATATCTTGTACATTTTTAAGAAACTCACTAGCAAACTTATTCGCTATTACTTTTTCATTGCTTTGGTTTGCTCTGAATGCATTCATAATGGCCATATCAATAGACTTAGAGGTTCGTCCTGCTAGGTTATTCAATATCTGCCATAGTTTTCGTGGATTACATCTATTTTCAGTTATTTCCTTCATATAATACGTGTTTCTACATTTATCAATAAACTTATGTGTTTTATTTCTTTGCTTATTAAAATCCAATTTCAACTCCATATTAAATGGGTCTTCTTTCCACTTGCTAAAAAGATTATCTTTCATAAGACACATATAATTAATCTTTCTGTTTATCCAGGGAGATTTGTTCCGCTTGCTAGTAGTGTTAATTTTTTGCTAAAGAAACACTAATTCTTATTTTTTCATATCTTCATTTATTTTTGCGTAAGTGGCAGTAATTCGATGGTGTCTAATATTTGTCTTAGTATCTATTGTCTTATGCAATAATAATTACATGATAGAAAAATTATGCAGACTCATTGAACAGATTGTATTGCTTAAGATTGAAGTGATGAAAATAAATCATTCCTGTTTTGAACTAAAATACAAAGTTATTTTTTAAAATATTAGTCACCTTTCATTTAAAATATTGGCAAAAATTTTAAATATTGTGGACTCGTATTGAAAAGCAACGTGGCAAACTTGACTCACATCTGATCATTCAAAGTTTGCCCTGGCCGTGATTCGAACCCGGGCGCCCCACTTCGTAGGCAGGGTTGCAACCAACAAAGCTACGAATATCAAAGCCAGAGTAGGATAGCTTAAAGCCAACTGCTTTTCCAACAGTCTACAAGCTGTCTGTCTGATTTGTGGGCGTCCATATTGCTCGTCCTAAGTATCCTCCTAAGTATAAGGCAGAGGTAAGGCTCAGAGACCCTACACATGTGGTGTCTCCCCAGTGGTGCAATAAGAGCAACCCAAGGTAGCAGTAAAACCTGTGCCAGGTTTGTCCATAGAAATACACTATTCTCGAGATTAGAGCAGGAACTTTAAAGGATTAGGTCTAGCAGTGTAGTGATGTAGGATGATGATGATTTAAATATGGTAAGTAGGTAGGTACTTACGTTCGCGTGGTTTTCAACGAGGCAGAGAAACACGACGTCCTCTCTTAGCAACCGCACGGCTCCGTGGAGGGGCTGAGTCGTTTTACTCTTTAACATCCTGTAGAGGAGTGCCGAAGACATGTGAGCGAAGTCTTCTCCTGTGGACATAAAGGCGATTACAGTCAGTACATATGAGCACTTTTAATAACAGTCTATAAATAATCTACCAGAGCAGGACATGTTCTAATACAGACTTTTGTCAGACTTTGTTAATTAATATTCATGGTCATCCTACTCAAAATAAGTAAAGTAAAAGTAACATTTACACACTCATACCCCTGCACTAGAATTTCATGTGTTGCAGATGGCATGGATAAACATAGAACTACAAGTCAACAACTTGAGACAAGAGACCATTATGCTGGTTAGGAATCAAAATCATATGTTTCTGGGTTGACAGAACAAGCTTGATAGCCCATGTGGTGTTAGGAACTTCACTATTGTAGAATGAGAAGACCCAAGTGGCGGATCATCACATATTTAGTTTCTTATGTGGCTGTAATTTCACCATTTTTCAGAGTTATTACTATGTAGATAACCATGATGGAGTAGGTCTCTATAATATGCATACCTGTAAGATCATCCCAATGTGCTGAAATCAATCCTGAACAGTGCTCTTTCAAAGCAATAGCACCAATTTCATCTGCTGCAGAGTAGAATTTGACACAAGTTCTGAAAAAAAAAAAAGAATTGTGTTCAAAACTTTGTCATTTTAGATTTTATTTTTGAATTTATGCAAATAAACAGTTTCATGATTTCTATTCAGTTTCATTTCATTGGCAGGTATGAGTAATTCTTTAATGATATTTTGTTATTTGCCTAAACTGGCCTATTTGAATATCACAGAGATAGTAAGATAATTTCCATTTATAACCCTTGCCCAAAAATACGTAAACAATATTGCAAAACACTAACAGGATCTGCCTTCAACTCTTATTTTTATAATCATAGTCTTTCAACACCATCATTTATTCCATATTTTAGGATATTTTTTCATCAACAATATAATAAATAATTTCTCACCTCACACCTACAATAGCAATTAGGGCTTGTTCACACTTTGAGACGAGACCATGCAGTTTGAAGTTGGCTGCAGACTTCATTAACTGCATGGCAAAAGAATCACCCCTTGTCAGGTCTACTACATCAGTATAGAGCCACTTCAAGAGTGCTGAGCCAACATCATCTGGGAGATTGGACCAGTCTGAAACAGTTAAGAATCTTATTGGATAATTTAATGGTAATAAAATATTTTGTGCTCAGATAAGACCCATACATTGTTTGATAGTTAACAATGGTGGTATGGTGATTGGCTGTTAGATATTGGGTGTGTGAATATGACTCCGCCCCTTTTTGTCAAAATAAAACACATTTGTTCGCTTACAAAATTAAAAAAAAAATTATTGAAAGTATGCTCCATCTGCAGCTACAACCTTCGCCCATCGTTCAGGTAGTTTTCGTATTCCTTGCTGGAAGAAGTCCTGGTCTTTTGAGCTTATCCAGTTGTCAATCCAAATTTTGATACTTTCACATGAAGTAAACTTTTCTCCAGTAAGGTCTGTCTGCATCGTCCGGAATAGGTGGTAATCCGAAGGAGCTATGTCTGGTGAATATGGCGGGTGGGGTAACACTTCCTAGTCCTGTCCCTCTAAATATCTTTTTACGACTTCTGCGGTATGCGGTTTGGCATTGTCATGCTGAAGAACTAATTTGTTATGTCTATTCACCCATTCTGGTCGTTTTTCTTCTATGGCTCGCTTCAAACGCATTAGTTGTCGTCGGTAAACTTCTCCATTAATAGTTTCAGAGGGTTTGAGCAACTCATAATATACAATACCTTTCTGATCCCACCAAATACAGAGCATGACCTTGGCACAGTGAATATTTATTTTTGGCTGTGATGGGCCTGGTTCGCCTGGTTTCACCCAAGCTTTTTTGCGTTTAGGATTTTCGTAGTGTATCCATTTTTCGTCTCCTGTGACTATCCGATGCAAAAATCCTTTTCTTTGCTGTCTTTGAAGCAGCATTTCACAAATGGTTTTCCGACGTTCCATGTCTCTTTCTTTGAAATCATGTGGAACCCAGTAACCGGCTTTTTGAATCATTCCCATCATTTGTAAACGCTTTGCAACAGTTGAACGATCAACATTTAATGCTGCAGCTAATTCTGATTGAGTTTGGCAAGAATCTTCCGCCAATAATGCTTCCAATTCAGCATCTTCAAATTTTTTTGGTGGTTTTCCATGTTCTTTATCCTCAGTACTAAAATCGTTATTTTGAAATCGTCGAAACCATTCCTTGCAAGTTGTATTAGACGGAGCATGCTCACCATAAATCTCCACAAGCAAACGATAAGTTTCCGCTGCAGTTTTCTTCGCAATAAAATAATGTAATAACACTTCCCGCAAATGACGTTTATTTGGAATAAAAACCGACATTTTCGAAAAGGTGAAAACAATTGTTGCTTACACTTCAACCAAATATCATAAAATGCGTTAGATACCTGACATTCAGTACTATCGAATACAAGTATGGTCATTTATTAGTACACGTAAACAATACTAAAAACGACATCTGTTGAGAAAGGGCGGAGTCATATTCACACACCCAATAATATTTATACTTGAACGAGAAAACATAATTACCAAGTTCATCAAGATCTCTCAATGCTTCCTCATTCCAATCATCAGAGCGAGCATTCAAAACAAATTTGTGACCCGGCATGGACTTGCTCTGCAGTTTGATGGCGATATCAGAGTAGGTCTCTCTTCCGTACAGTTGCGTTACAGTCATAAGCAATCTCGCGACGAAACTCGCCTCACTCAGATCGCCAGCAGAAGCCGCAGCTAGAGTGTACTTCCGCTCTACCTCCGCGCAATGACTTTGCAACTTTCCATACTCCTCCTTCAGCAGCGCTAGATGCTGCTGAAGCTTAGTCACCTCACTGGAAGCCGCTAGAAAGTAAAAACATACATTGTTTTTACAGGAACCGAGAAACACCGCCCACTAAACAAGTTTAGCGACAACATTTCGCTTTGTTTACGTTTACTTACCCATGACGAAGCTGCTAGCCGTAGTGACTGCCTCTATAAAACTTAACAATAACAGAGATCTTTAATTAAGTAAAAAATGAAATCATTCGTTTACTATAATTAAAAAACAAATTTATTTTGTCCACCAATCAGTAACAAATAAACTGTCAAATTCAGGGATGCCATCCATAGAACTTTTTTTCTCAAATAAAAATCTCGTATTTTTGCTTTCAAACCTCGTACATTCATCAATCACTGAATTTAATAAAAAAAATAACTAAAATGATATATTACATTATATTACATTAAATGAATGTCAATTTACCAGAAATTTTTAATACATATTTTTTTAATATTATTAACATAAAAATAAACAAATAAAAAAATTAAAAACCTGTATGCATATATTTTTTTGTTTTCAATTTTATCTGTGAGTTCATATTTTTTTAATTTAAACTTGTCATGTCATCATCACCATATTATTTTGAGCGTGAAAATTAATGGTATAATATAAGACTATTGATTGAGGTTAAATGAGAATGCACAATAAAATCAATTTAACCTTGAGATATAAGAATTGGGTGATAATTGATATTTGACAGTCAGTCACTCAGATAGTCTATAAAATGTTACTCACAATAAAAAATCATTATACGAAAACTGTATAAAAATTTTGTACATAATTGTATACACGAGCCAGATTATGTCATCGTACCGCGTACAAATCTCGTATTTGCACGAGGAACCTCATATGATTGGCAACTCTGGATTCATCATCATTTATTGCGTTCCGTTTTTTTTTAATTTACTTAACAAATAATAATTTAAAGTATCACTGCAAATCAACACACCTGGAAATCACATCGTAATAGTAAAGATTACGATATGATCTATTTACATCTTCTTTAAACCAAATAATTTCTGTACCCAAAAAATAAAGTACCTAAAACATCATTTTCATCTCACAAAGTTTGACCCTGGCCTGGTATTTAACCGGTACCCATCACTTCAACGCCAGGAATATGTATGTATTTAAAATTTTGCGACGATGCCATCAAACATCTATCTCGTTGTCTGTTTAACATCTGTTTTAATAACGGTACATAAGTACGGTACGGTGTTGATAATTATAGCAAATATCCTAATAAATAGTAGCACATGATGCTAAATGAGACTTTACTCGAGCATCGTGGGACCTATTAGATTTAGATTTTAAAGATTAATTGATATAAAAAGAAACTGTAGTGGGCTGCGGTGTTGTATGAGCAGCACCGCAGCTGTGGGTTAGGGTCCGCGGCGGAAGAGGAGTGCCAGTATTGCGGTGCGCCGCTCTCCCTATCCTCTGCGACTGTAGTGCGACGGGACTACAGACCTGACCCCGTCGCATGGGGACCTAGGGCGTCTGATACAGAATAATCTGACGTCCTATCGCTGGCATGGTTCCCGAGGTGGTTGCGACGCGCAAAAAAGGTATCTTTCAATTTATCTGCCACACTTGAGTAAATCCCAAAATTCCCCTGCCCTTTTTTAAGAACTACAAATTGTTGGTACGAAAATCTCAGATCACAAATCCGGAAACTTTGAAAAATGTTCTATAGTCAATTTACGTGCTGCCCAATTGGACAAGGAAGTGAGCAGGGCAGTGGGCAGGGCAGTATGTAAACATTTACTTCACATGTTTTTTGTGCGGACTTCAAAGGAAGGGCAGCGCGAGCGGCAGGCGTGTTTACATGCTGCCACGTCGATCACACCTCGCCGAGCGCCAGGACAAATTGGACGTGCCGCCTCGATTTTCCTGCCCAAATGTCTTTTGAATGGAGTAATGAATAAAATTTTGAAATTAATTAAATATCCTACTACCATCTTCGACGACGATGGATTTTTAACCTTCGACGCAAAAAGAGGTGTGTTATATTGTAAGTTTGGCCACTATGTGTGTGTGTGTCTCTCTATGGCACCGTAGCTCTTAAACGGGTGAACCGATTGGTGTGTGTTTTTTTTGGCATGTTTTATCAAAATCGGTTCAGCCCTTTCAGGGTCATCAGCCCATTACCATGACATTTTCGTAAAATTAACTTTTTCTGAATTCTCCTTCTTAAATTATAACTATAATTCAAAGTTAACAAGTCGAATGTGCCGCCGATGTGAGTAGTAGAGCAGTATGTAAACAGACTGCTCTCGATCCTGCCGCAGAAGTATTTACGGCAACATTGCCGGCAGCGCAGGGCAGGTGAAGCATGTAAACGTAGTTTAAAGTTTGTGTTGCAACACTGTCATTCATTCTTTGGTTTGTGGCGGACTGTGATGATGTGATTGCTGTGTAGTGTGTACTACCTACTGAAAACTGAAAGTGAAACGAAACGAATCTATTTTCGTCGAGATAACCTTCAAGTGCTTGTTAATGTAATTGATAACAATAGAAGATCAGTTCATAAATTAGCGTATTATTTAAATAGCGAATATGAATTCACTAAACAAAGTGTTAGCGATAAGTTCAGCGTTACCGAAGAATTCGAGGTATTGCGACGACTACGTACAAGAAGAATCTGGTTTTAAAATCTTATTCGTGTACTATAGCTACCTATCTAATTTATAGGTTGTTATCAACGACTAGTGCACGGCTAAATGCCGACGATGGATGGATTTCGAAGTTACTGGTGCGGAAGATCGAACCTACAAAGGAATCACATAGCCGTATGCTCAGCGACAAAGAAATTGTATACGCTCTCCATACGCACAATATCAGACCGGATTGTATGGACAAATACCTGAAGAACTAGTACGTATCGTATACAAGCTTATGTATAGCGAAAGCCGGTCTTTAGTCGGCATATTGCGTAATACAACATCTGTAAGTAGAACACATCAATTGGTTGACGATAATTGTAGCTGTTTACAATTTATATAGAACCTTGAACCCTAGTGATCAGACAAGTGATTGCTATTATCAGTCAGTTATTAGATATAATCATGTGGACCTAGTAATTAATGCTATTATTTACAATGCCCATGCAGTATGTATCAATATATAGTGCCTGGGCATATGCCAACGCAAGTCAATTGTAATAAATAAATAAAAAAAAAAAAAAATGCAATTTTAGATGGATTCTTATCCTGCAAGTCATGTGTAAAATATAATAAAAGAAGTGGTGATGTTTGCAATCTAATCACATGATAATAGGAAACTCATAGTAATGATAATCACACTATCCATAATGATAATCCTACCTTGAGTTTTTTTTTACATTAATTATAGTAAATTTATACATTAATTTTCTATTTCTACTGTGTAATAGTCTCAGTAGTTATAAGAAATAGGTAAAATAATATACCAATATGGATTGGTACCACTTGGTAAGCTGATTACTATAATTCCATCTACATATATCCATATATATATATATATAATATTAGGAGTACAAATAAGTTTCCGCCGTTTTTAACACAAATTAAATATTTATTGTAGAAGAACGGTAATATAAATTTAATCAAAATATTGCCCATCACTTGCAACCACTTTTTCCCATCTCTCAGGCAGCATTCGAATCCCACGTCTGAAGAACTCCTTGTCTTTTGAGGTTATCCACGAATCAACCCAATTTTTGGTATCCTCATAAGATGTGAACCGCTGCGCCGTCAGAGCATGTGCTACGGACCGGAACAGGTGATAATCGGACGTTGCAATGTCTGGTGAATACGGCGGGTGGGGTAACACTTCCCAATCAAGTGTTTCCAAGTACTTTTTCACGGGAGCCGCAACATGTGGACGAGCATTGTCATGCAGAAGAATCATTTTTTCGTGTCTAGAATAGTATTGAGGGCGTTTTTCCTTCAGAGCTCGGCTCAATCTCATCAATTGTGTTCGATAGAGGGCTCCAGTAATTGTTTCGCTCGGATTAAGCAACTCATAATACACTACACCTAGCTGATCCCACCAAATACACAGCATATCGTAAATTTTTGGCCTTCCACTGCGATCTTTGTCTTCTACGTCGAAATCACCGTTTTTAAACTTTTGAAACCACTCTCGACACGTTCTCTCACTCAAAGCAACCTCACCATATGCTTCTACGAGCAATCGATGCGCCTCAGCAGCAGATTTCTTTAAATTAAAGAAGTAAACTAATATTTCCCGCAAATGACGCTTACTTGGCTCAAATTTTGACATTTTCAACTTATAAAAATTATATTTTACCAATATAAAATCAATGATATTAATAGGTTATGTTGTTCTTGAATGTCCAAACTATTTTTTAAGCCGGTTATCATCTGCGAAAGCTAACCGAAACTCCGTGCCGCGCCATCTACAATAAAACGGCGGAAACTTATTTGTACTCCTAATATATATATTATGTAGGCATGATTTAACAAAAGAATTCTGTAGGCCCTCATTATTAGATTATTTATCAAGGTATTATTCTAGTGGTTAATGATACATAGGAAAAGAAAGGGGATGATGATATCATCACTTTTCACTAGTATATTACCATGATAGTGTAATCCACAAGATGAAAAGTGGCTCATTAAGAATTGCCTAACCCTTCGGGTGAAAAGGTATGGATGGCTTTGTATTATGAGCAAGTTTATGTCTGACCCACAGCAAGACTACAGTGGAATTTGTAGAATCCCGTAAATCTGACCTGGGCTGTGAGCTGGTTGGATCATGGACTGTATCGGTGGGAGACATGGACCAGGCGTTGCACCTATGGCGTTATGTTGGCGGCTTTGAGAAGATTGATATTGCAAAGAAACTTTTTGTAGAAAACTCTGTAAGTATTATAAAATATCTCATAAGTATACCAATATTAAAGGAGAGAAATTAGTAAATACTAAATGGGTATAATGCCCCTGCACTAGGATTCTATGTTAGTCCATTGTGACAGGTTACAAACATGAGGGGTGACAGATCAACATAACAACACTCAAGACTCAAACTATCTATCCTCATCACAGAAATCTGCCCTGGCAAGGCATCAACCTAGGAACTTCTTGTTTTAAAGATGTTCACACAAAATCTTAGATTTCTTTGTAGTTTCGCTGGTATGAGATCTGTTGTGGCTATTAGATTTAATTGTATACATATAATTTCCATGAAGAGAATGATTTGCACAGTCCATTTACATACTCTTTGATAAGTATCCTCCGGTTAGACCTGGCACAATAAGAAGTGCTTCAGTATTAATCAAACGCTATTCCTTAGGAATACAGCACATTGGAGAAAGAGCGCGGCGGATTGTTGCGTTCACGCCATTTGCAGTATCTACTTGCGTTCAGCTTTTGGCCTAACGGGGAGCCGCGTGAACCCAATAACATTTACGAAATCCGATCCTACAGGTTAGTTTGCATACAAGTAATTAGCCAAAGTCCTGATTCCGCAGTTGCTTGGTACGCAACCAAAGTACTGCAGCACCCAATAATACAATGCCCGAACCATAATCTAAGAGTACCAGTGAAAGTAGCGGGGCGTCCACCGGGCGGGCCGCGCCGTCTTGAAATGTACTAAACTGTACCAAAAGGACCCAGTTGCCATTAAAAAAACTACTATATGATGCACACAGTAACGTTCCGCAGGACGGGTCGCGACGTCAACGACGTCCGGTCGAGCAGGTTGTCTGATGGCAGTTTATGTAGATTTAGTTTACTGGCGAGTCCGGTTGGATACCTTCAGAGTAGCGACTCTGAGGTTACAAACGGACGCGAGCTACTCTGAGGGTATTCACAAACGGACGCGAGCAACCGCGAGGGGTACCGTGTAGTGTACCCCATCTGCCAAAGGAACCAAAGTAGCAGTAGAGAGAAGTACTGTTTCCACACCTGGTAATCTGCCCCAAGTAGTGGTGGACTCTCATTACTGTGTTCTGGTGGATAGGCGTAGGTGCCTGTGAAATCATATGCGTATAAATTGTATCCCCATCTCGGGTGTCGGGGTGTAACGGGGTGTGACTTGGGTCATCTCAATACGTGTATATTGCGTTGCTCGCGTACCTAAAACTCCAATTAAATGTGGATTTAAAAAAAAATATTTTGTTTATCTATGTGTTTGATATTATATGTTCCTTTCAGTTTGAAACCGGGCACCATGATCGAGTGGGGTAACAACTGGGCGCGCGGGTTGACTTTCCGTCGTTCACAGAACGAGGCGTTCGCTGGGTACTTCTCGCAAATCGGCCGCCTTTACAACGTACATCATATTTGGTGTAAGTGTTAACCTCTTAACTAAGGTAGTTTTTTCTTTGTGAGGCTCTTGGCCTATGAGGAATTTATGTGAATTAAAAGTTAGGGCTACTGGTAATCAGTCATATAGGGTATTCTTCTTAGGATGCTTCAGTACATTAAAACAAAAAACCGGCCAAGTGCGAGTCGGACTCGCCCACGAACGGTTCCGTACCATTATCTATAATTAAATAATTATCTATAAATAAATAATCAAGCAAAAACGAACAAAAAATAAAAATCACTATTCTATTTTTTAGTAGGTATTTGTTGTAACAGAAATATATCATCTGTGAAATTTTCAACTCTAACTATCAAGGTTCATGAAATACAGCTAACATACTTTTTAACAGTTTGGCGGTGTCACGCGGGAGGAATGACATTGTTCGTTATCTGTGCTATAACCGTTATTTCCTTTCAGGCTATAAAAACCTGCAGGCTCGTCGTGAGACCCGCGAGAGCACGTGGCGCAACCCCGGCTGGGACGAGTGCGTCGCATACACCGTGCCGCTGATCAGAGAGATGCACTGCCGGATCCTAGAACCCACTGAGTTCTCGCCCACCCAGTAAACAACTCAATGCTTACGTTATCATAACAAAGAGAACCCTGGGTACCGAAGATTATGTATCGTGCGTATGCGATTCACAATTCATTCTTAGTATTCTCCGTTAAAGACTGCTGGGTCTTAGAGCTCACAGATTTTTTGCAAATATCTATATTTTGTTATACAACCAATTCTAGTCCAATATAGTAAGGTCACATACCCAGCTTTCGCCCGTTAACGAAACAAAAATGCCTATGTTCTTATGAGTAACAAAGATGCCCTGGCCATTCTCTTAGTTTATGAGGGACTACTTAGGAGGGGGGTAGGCGAAGCGGCCTAATGCGCTAAAAAAAAAAAACATTGTTTTAGTGGTCTAAAACTATCTTCGCATTATTGCCTTTATAATGAAACTGGTTTGGGTCACATTGGTTGGATGGTTTCAAAGTCTAACAGACATCAGTCAATGCCCACATACTGAAGTGTCTCAACCAGTTTTACCAGTGTGTGAACTTGATTCCCAGTGAGCTCTAGGTGAAATCTATTTATCATGTTGTTATTAACTATTAGTCATGCTAAGAGCCACCACCTCTGAAATCAGTGTACATAGGCAATGAGTATTCCTTCATCCTACTAATATTATAAACGCAAATGTTTGGATTTATGGATGGATGTTTGTTACTCAATCACGCCAGAACGGCTGAACGGACCTGGATGAAATTTGGCACAGATAGATTATAGTTTGGAATAGCGCATAGGCTACTCTTTATCCCGGAAATATGTACGGTTCCCGTAGGAAGTCCAACTGCGGGTAACACCGCGGGGCGCAGCTAGTATAGAATATTAATTACACAAAACCCAGGGTTCAAAAATATTGGCTTGGAGAGTGCTAATTTGTTCAATTGGGGAACTTATACCAAAATTAATAAATCCTTTTATGCCAGATATGCATTCAGACTCATTAAGAGCGATTTTAAAATGTAGCATGTAAAATAATCTAGATTTTATGTAAATAATCAATGCCATGATATCTTTTTTTGAACATTAGTTACGGATTGCACAAACTTATAACTGTTTTTTTTTTTCTTAAAAATATGATTTTCGTCGGTTGACGCACTGAAGTTTCTTTGCCCAATTTTAGAGTATATTTTTGTAGTTGTACGAAATAATAATCGTGTTTGCTTTATTCCTTATGTTTATAGCATTTATATGAAATCTAAGATGTAAAACTATCTTATAAGGTCAATCTATTGAAATAGTTTTAAAAGTATTTTCCTTATTTTTATGTATCGTTGTTGATATCATAGTTTTTTCGTTATTTTGTTTATGGAAAATGAAGTAGAATTTTAAACTCGACATGTGTTTAATTTTGCCTACCCGACAGTTGGGCCGAGATATCTCGGATACTGTGAAGTTAGCTATTGACAACAATATATTTATGACCCTTTCAGAATATATTGTTTCTCTCCGTGTTTCGTTAATGGTAAAGGAAAAAACTTAGCTAGCCAAAATATAACAACCTTACTTGGCATTAAAAAATAAATACGTGGTGGGGTTTGTAAAAGAGCGAACAAGCTGAATTCTTTCTATTTAATTTATTTTCAGTTTGATTTTTTCATTAATAAGATTATATTACAATATTAATGATAATAATTTTTAAACTACAAGTCAGTGTTATTTAAATATAATATAACAAAATAATAAAATTAAAACAACGGTGCACTGAGCGAGCCGCAAACAATAGCCAAACTATAAAACCAACTGCGGCGCTCGCACACCCCCGCAATAGTCTACCTATCCGTGATAAACGCCTATACAATGGTAAAATATAAAATTACTTTATTAAATGTACATATTATTTATGTGATTTTAACTAAGTTTGGTACTTCTATGTCGTTATAATTATTTGTCCATCGCGACTATAGTGTGACGTTCGTTAACCTAACTCTAGACAGCTATGCTCACTACCACCAACAGTGCCCTAACTTTACCAGAGTCATTGGGGCAGAATGACAGGTCAATATAATTTATAAATTGCCAAAAGTGGCTAAGCGCTTACTCGTGCTGTTACAACCTCAGGCGACATTAAAAGTTAGTAGAATATTGGTGACACTGAGCATAAGTGGTGGGTATTTGGGATAGGAATGCGCCTACGCATACTACCGACAGTTTCTAAAGAGATAAAAGGTAGATTAAAAATGACTCCACGGGTTAGGGTAAAGGCAAAATAGCAGCAAAACTACGCGCCTAACGTTAAGTACCGACAATCTATCACGCAAGCAAGTTACACCTTACAATTCAATTCCGTAGTGCTTCGATTGCCGATTTTTGTAAGATGTTCGTTGGAAAGGTGCAGCAGCCCTATCAAAAGGGGACACAGGTGAACAGACAAGATTTATATTGCTGAACTGCTCTAAAGAATACGAGGCAGATTCCCTGTGTAGCAGGTGCCATCGACACACAAATAACGTACGCCCACTTCATGCCTAACACGCTAATGTTTGCTGTTTTCATTTATATCTGACGCTGATACAGGCTTGTTTCTACCAAATATTTGATCTTTAGTGCGGATGTGCAATATTCGAGTATATGGAATGTTTTAAAGGAATATCTAACTTCATTTTACAAACTAATTTATTGAATAAATATAAATATTCGTTGTAGATTTATAATTAAGCCGCTGCACCCAAAGATGAATATTGCAGAGAGGTTGACTTCAGTTAGGCTGTGTCTAGAAATTATTGTCGTTTACTTGGTCGATTCAGGAGAGGACAGTGTGGATGCTACTTTAATTCGCAACGTCACCGGCTGTTCTCCGAGCGTAATCTATAGAATCCAAGCGAATATTATAGAGAACAACGAGCGACATCGCGTTACAATAATTTACGTACAGATTGTTCAATATCTATAATAATTTAACTCTATCTTGATTAGGTCGCACGGACTGTATCACTAGACAAAATATAATACGATCACGTAACGATCACATCGTGTGATGCTTCTGCTTACAAGCAATGTGATATAGGAAGAAATCAATATCAATAAAATAAAAATACTTTTTTAAAATAGCATTAACTAAATTTGGATATTTATGACTAAAATAGTTTAAATTAAATAATAATAATAATAAATTGTATTTATCTATATATTGACTGGTAAGCTTAGTTGAAAATACAATGTGTATTTTGGGCACTAAAGTAAAGAAAATAGCACGTAAGGCCCCCGCACGGGCCGCTTCGCTTTCATTTTACACAAACAAACACAGCATCGCACCTTACAAAAGTAACAAACTATGTATTATACTTTTAATTATATTATATTATTGTTCTTTATATACAAAACGCCGAGCTCCGCGCGCCACTCCAGATATTAAGGCAATTTGTGTGCTCGCTAATACATATATAATAATATATAACATTATATATTTACAAAACATAACTGGCAGTCGGTTACACAGCACCAGCATCGTTACTCCGGTTAAATAAAGCGTGTTACAATTTTTAAATCCTAAAAACATTTTTAAATAAGCGTTAAATTTTGTGTAAAAGTATACCATTCTAAATCAATAGGCCAATAAACAAAGTCAGTCCGCTCTAAAAATTCAACTAACAATAATTCAATACATGCAAAATCGTTCCTAAAGTAAAAACTAATGATATGAATATTAGAATTTTGACTATCTAATGTTTGTAACTTTGTATAACAACATTTTCTCAACAGTCACAGTGCGGAGGCGGCGGGCTCGGCGCGAGCTCGCTACAATCTACACAAATAATGCCATTTGTCAAATAATTTAAGCGTACACTTTGAGGATAACATGTTCCGGTTCACACTACAAAGTTTACCTTAAAACATTGACGTCAACGTCGTTTTACATTGCAATTTTTCGATCTTGTATGACAGTAGATCAAGATGAAAAATTAGCTAGAACCACTATGGAAACATTACATACTACGTATTTATACACGAAGAGTAGAAACAGGAATACTAAAGTTTCGTTTACTATGCGCTATTCCGTTATTCGCCCACGGTGTAATTTAGACATGGACGGCCTATCACATTTTCTAAATCAACTTGTTTCGAGAATGTTGCGTCTGCAGAGATTATTGAAGAAAAGTTGTGTACGAACAACGGATCAGCGCCAAAAATTTTTAAATTCTAATAGAAAGCATTTCATTCTCACGGCACGCATTCACACGTTTTGGTTGTGCTACAATATGTCTCGGGCATTACGAAGCTAGCGCGCACACAAAGCAATCTTTAGTCAACAAACAATCTATAATCTCACATTTGAGGCAAATATAATCACGACTTTTCGGATCGGTGGTAAATGAGGTAATTTGAACATAAAAATTTAAAATCACATTTTTGTTCATAGAAACTTATTCACTGGAACTTTACTACATTATTGCAGCATTAGCTACTTACACTTACAAGGACAAAGTCAAAATAGTCTACTCCCGTTCTCAAAGTTGGTCAAATGTTCTTGTATGTAATTGAAATTGTATTTAAAATGTAACAACTATGGTTTAAGATTTGAGCATACAGAGAAAATTTGAAGGCATCACGTTTGGCTCTACGCATTAAGTACAATTCCAATGATAAACAGGAATATTTCGTTAAACTCAAATTTGGACACGAGAATGGACTTCAGATTGCTGGAGGATATTCAGGTAGTTCATTTTATTTACATTACTAATGAATGCCTGAAACACATTGAGGCAAAAGCGGTTGAGCTGACAAGACACGTATATATTTCTTGTTACGACTTCTGGATAAACATTACATTAATTTATACAAAATAGTGTCTAAGACTGTCAGTCAATATTTACAATAAATTGACATCCAAAATGCACGTGTCACTCAGACATGTAATATAAATGCATGTGTTTGTAACACAGGCTGGGCCCATATCGGACATAGATAGATTAGCTTTGATACATTGGTTCGGTCTGATAGGACACATTAAGCGTACTTTTAGAGTACTGAATCATATTTTTCACTAGTTGCCTTTCCGTGTCCTTTCTAAGTGACTAGCTAACCCGATAGATGTTTTCCTGTCTTGATGCACAATTTTACAATCTGTCACAACGAAATGGAGGCAAAAATCCCACAGGTAAATGTCTTTAATTATTCCGATTACCGATTCCCATAATTTTTCCAATGAAAGATACAAATATTACGAACACAACGAGATAGAAATCAGACGAATCGGTCGAGCCGTTTTAGCGAGACTACAGATAGATAGATTTATTTCGTTTACTAAATGCGACTCGTCGACTCAACCGCAATCATCGAATTACAACGGAGTGCAAACTTACTAGTGTACATAGGAAATGCCCTCTCGAACCACAAGCACGCCAATACTGCATCGTATATTCACTTGGAAGACGTAAAGTAAATAGAATCACAAATAATAAAAATAATGACGATTAATTTTGTATTGCTGCAGTAACGGAAAGCCGTAAAGACACTAGAAAGGTGTTAGTTTTTCAAGCAAAACCCGTAGGTTTTAAACAGTCAACAGCTTTACTACCAAGGAAATGTAAAAATCAATCTTCTCCATGATGAAATATTATCATGTGCATTTAGAACAATAGCGCGTTTCAAGAACGGTAAATGCAAACGTTGCACGGCAGTCGTTTCCAACAGAATCAGAGCTAAATTGAATCACGCTTTGACAAAAAGAATTTAAGTATTTACCGCTGATGGATAATTAAGTTTGATCCAGGACCTCATTCGCCATGGAAATAGAGGCTTATGTATTTAATAACTAAGTGATTGGACTTGGAGGTGCATCAAGCTAAGAGGAACTACTTTTGTATCACTGAATAAGTGTCGTTACTGCTTCATAACTGCGTACTGCGTTATTGCCATGATCAACCCATGATGGCCCCAATATGTTCCCTGTCCAACACAGTTTAGAGTGCCACTGCCAAAATAGTACGGAGTACTTTTCGAAAATATTTCTTTAATAATAACTTACAAATATCCCATTCAAAATCAGCTTCATGTAATGAGGTAGTATTTTATACATTTTCAAATAAAATAAGTAGTTTTTTTTTTTGCTTAGCAGGTTACAGATAACGGCCTATGCTTTACTAGCCGATAAGCCATATTGGCTTGGTATTCCGACAACACTGTCGGTTTCATACAAAATAGCGTAAGTTTTAATTACTAATAAAATAATAACATAGAAGACCTTTAAAAATATTGGCAATATTTTGACAGCAGCATTAGTGAAGCTACCCTCAAAATGCAAATATTAAGATATCCTTCCGGCATATGTTTTGCCATGTAGACTAAAAACTTAATTGTAGCAAAAATCCAGTTAATTTCGCATTTTCGAGGGTAGATACGTTAACATCTATGAGCAAACAGTTGAATTTTGGCAAACATTTCAGGAATTGTTTCTATAACAAATTTTCTGGGGGACATTGATTACTTTTATCAAAGGAACAATATTTAAAGTAAAAAGGAAAGTGAAGTATTTAAGGCTTTACAATTCGACAAAAGAAGACTCTGTCGATTCACACCAGTCAAGAAAGAGACAATGGTGCTGATTCTGTTACTGTCATACCAAACTAAAACTAAACTGTATCCATCTGAAATCATTGTAGAGTTTTCAAAGACAATTTTAGTTTAGTTTGTTGCAACATAGTCGACACCCAGTAAGTGCCAAACGGGAGACAATGCAGCACTGTCAACTCGATAGCTTCTAATTCTACACCAACAATGCTTAGCAGCAACATTGGCGATAGGCACTATAATACTGTGTGCGTGCTTCTATTACGCTGCATTACATCGTGGCTTGGACTTAACCGTACAATACTGATCACAATGTAAAATAAACTCCATTTGTAGCGCGTTGCGGGTTACCTCGTCACGGGAACGTGTTAGAGCGAGCCGGCTGCAAAGCTTGCGGATGAGTTGCTGTGTGCGAGCGATAGCATCGATCCGGATAGGGATTGCTCCTCCTCGCCGTACCCCTCTCGGCTGCCTTCAGCGATCGCTAGGGCACTAAACGAATACATTTTATAGATATATTAAAAAATATTAGATTATAAATGTTAGAAATTGCATTGTGATAACTATTTACTCTAACGTAATAAAATGGGTAACCTTATTGATGATAGCGATCTCTGCCGGTTAACCACCAAGAGAAAGAAAACAAAGAACTGCCTCGCACACCATTAAACCGAAAACCAGTAATGCGAGCGTGCAGCACTGCTTGGTTACCAAGAATTAAGTGTTTTTCCCTGCCATTTTATAGGTTAATTCATGGAAACGACTTGTCAGTTGCTGCCATTTTTTTCACACGAATAACACCGCAAACACTTTCCTACAGTAAATTACATATTTTCATAATTACGACGACAAGTTGGAAATTTTACCAATGAATTTACAAACATGGCCAGAGAGCGGATAAATTGTTGCCGATTCCCGATAATGTCGCAGTGAAACGTTTAAATGAGAAAGGTTTTGAAATAGGCTATTATTTACCTGAATCCGAGTCGCGCGCTCTCGTTGTCGAAGTGGTCGAGCTCCCGTTCGTGCCTCTCGTGGAGAATCCGCGTCCGCTCCGCGCGCTCCGCCAGGAACTGAGCGCACTCCGACTCCATCTGCAATACAAACATTACAATCTGTTTTATTTATGGTTTTATAACTTTAGGTCCACACTTGTACCCCTATGTCTTAGTTTCTGTTTTGGTAAGGAACTATAAATAAGGTTATTCACCCAATATAATAAATATAAATAATTCTTGGCCATTTCACACATCATCATCTAATATCAAACTAAGCATACTGATACTATAACTGATAGAATACTTATATACTATTTTATTCGTCAATACATATTAAACACCCAGACAAAGAACAAACTATGTTCGTCACACAAATGCTTGTCCAATGTGGGAATCGAACCCACGACCTAAAGCGCATAAGGCAGAGCTGCCAACTCAGGTATCAGGCCAGTCAAATATCATCTGATATAAAACAAACACATAGCCTTATATTTTGTGGCAATCATTGAACTCAACAGTAGTAAAACCCTTGGTGTGTATTGATAGGCTATTTATGACCCACTCTCCAATACAGGCGTTGTTTCGCCGTCAGCATTTAAATGTGCTGTCGGGTACATATCCTACCTTTTGTTCTAACAGCGCTCGTCTCACTGCGACCCTTTCTTCTAGTTCCCGCCGCTCGCGGTTCCTTTGTGCTTCTGCCTGCATCTTGCTCTTGCTCTGGTAGGCCGTCAGCATGTCCAATTCATGCTCTAATTGCATCTTCAACTGCTGGCATTCCATCTGCCAAATTACAATAACTACTTAATAATGTTGTTTGCATAATTTTTTGGGTTACTGAAGCACAAGGAAAAGCGTAGCATAGTTGTCTGGCTGTTCTACCTTCATAGGGCTTGAAACAATAAGTCATAGTAGGATGAAATGTTTATACAATATAATGTGGTCATGTGAACAAACACCTACATAACAATTGGTATTACGGAACCCTCGGTGTTAGAGTCGAAAACGTATTGCGCAGGTTTTGAATTCATAAGTTTGGGCATGTGTCCCTAAGCACTTACCATTTGACTTTCATCGAGCCTGACGGTTTGCTTCTGTAGCATCTCAGTGATGCTCTGGTCGTACTGCTCTCCTAATAGCACCAACTTGCGCCTCTTCTCGTCCTTAAGGGACTTTATCACTTCCTTTTGTTGTTCCTGCAATATTCCACAACATGACCAAATAAAATAATATTGCAGAATTTAAACTATAAATTAAGACACCAATATCACTTTCTTCCTACCTCCCTTCACTAGTCGGATAGCGCAAATTATAGCTTGCCTCTAATCCTCATCTAGATTGCCTTCCAAAATTGATAAAATGTTTCTTTTTGACACGATTAGAAGACGAATCACCGTCTATATTCACACTACAGCATACGTTAAAGCACTCATGTTTGTTTTAAACGAATAAATACTTTTATAGTTATACAAGGCAGTCTAATGTATGAAGTATGGACGCTCGTCACTCCGAGACGGGGATATAAGTCTCGTCTACTTACTTTAGGGGTAGTTTGGAGTATTAAAGCCTTGAGTTCCTTGTACTGCCGCGTTTGTATCTTGCACGTCTCACGGAATTGCTTTCGTATCTGCATTTCTTTTTGCTGGAACAAAAATCAATGATTTGTGAATGTGACATCATATAAACTTCGTTTTAGTTGCTAATGCTTCGGGAGGCAAACTTCGAAACCTTAAAAACCAAAAATATGCTATTGAACTAGCCAAGATAAAATTTAACGTTGAACTTTTGACACGAAGTAAGAAAACTAAAATCCAAATCCAAACGGCGCAAGCTCGAAAGACGCACGCCTATGGACGGTCAATCAAGTCGTTCAGACGTTTGTGTGACTGACAACTACACGATTTTTTATTATGTTATGACGGTGCTGATTTGCTTGCTGGCCAACTGATAGAACTTGATCACCGCCGCCTATGGACATTCACAATACCTGAGACACCGTGTTTTTAAAATAAGTTACTGAATGTAAACAAACCTTGAGACTCTTGGGTTGTTGTTTGAGCTGCAACGCATGTTTCTTCCGTAGTTCATGCTCCGCCCTTTGCATGTATTCCCTTTGATTAGCTAGCTCTGTTGCGTGTTGATTTGCTAATTGTTCTTCCCTGAAATTAATGGTAACGTATTGTCAATTTTGTTTTGATGTTAATATGTATTATAAGTATTTACAAAGAAAAGTAATATATAAGTTACTACTCTCTATAGTACAAGCTATGCTTAGTTAGGGCCTAGATGGCGCTGTGTGAATGTTTATTATTTATTCATTATGTGTAGTTTTAATTTGCTGTTGTATCATTTTGTACTCTGAATCTAGTCACCAATAACCTAAGCATTGTAAAAACCGTAAGTTCATCATGATATTGTTATAGACAAGGATTTTTTCTTTCTGACATCCACAGCATGGAATAAAAACAATACAACATAGTTCAATACCTAAGCGCATGAACGCCTTTCTGTTGTCGGTACTCCAACTCTTGCGTTTTCTCATGATGTCGTAGAAGCATCGCGTGCGCTTGCTCTAATTGTTGTTGCCGCTTATTTAGTTCCTGTAAAGTAAACAATATATCATATTATTTAAGCCATCTCCAGTACCTTACGAACCTTTTATACTGTTAACAAAGCTGAGCATTCCTTGTCACAACTTTTTTATTACTGTAGTGATTCTAGCTGAAAGTACACATTAGGTGGGCTTTCAGGTGGTTACTAGCGCCCACAACAAAAGCAATACGACTTAGATCCTCCCTGACCCAAGTTGCATCGTGTTGCGCCCGTCACCCGATGGGGGGTGTTACGTCTCATGATTTCACCGGTACCCACACCCTTCCACCGGAACACAGCAATACGAGTGACCACTGCTTGGCGACAGATTGCTAGGAGAACACATATTTGTAATTTTACAATATTTTATATGTAATGAAAAATTAACTTGTCTGGTTCTTTATGGTGCACTGCTAACATTCGACCTCGGTATGAGCAAATCTTACTCTATGTATATATAACTATTCCATTTTAGACCAGGTTCAAAGTAATAAGAACTGTTCAACACAACTTAGCACCAGCCACAGAAGCATCTATCTTATCACAATGGCTCACCTCTCTAAGCAGCTCTTGGTCCTTATGGTGCACGGCTAACATTCGACGCCGGCGGAACCGCCGTAGTTCCAATTCGAGGTATTCTCGCTGTGACCGCACTAATCGCGCCTCCTCTGCCGCTTCAGCCTGCTTCAAGTTGTCTTTTTGTGATCTGGAAGTAGAGTGAAACACTGTAGAGTGTCAAATTATTGTGATATTTGAAGGCATTGATCATACCTTTCTATGCATGTACTGGTTCAACTTTATAAGTCCATGGTAATTCTGTAAACCCTAATACCTAGTGGCTAAAAGAGATTTTGTACATGCTTTATAATTAACCGCTTTTGATCTGTTCAACGTTCAGTGTTACATACTTCCGTAAGTCCTCGAATGGTGCGAAAAGCGCGTTTAAAAGTAGCAGTATAACTTATCTCCCACAACAGGCAACATCTCCCAAACCTAGGCTAGCGACCAAATTTTTCCAATGGTACAATGGTAGCATTAGAATTTATATTTCCAAAATGTACACAACAATATTATAAATTGCTTTTTGATGTTAAAATATTATTGTGATGTTCTAACTTGGGCTAAGTTCGTCTGCAGAAGTACTGCCCCCATTCTTGGTAATCCGCCGCCAAGCAGCGGCGCACTAACATAGCAGTGATCCTGTAGATAGATGAGGGTTCCGGTGAAATCACAGGCGCATGGGACATAACATCACCATTTCAGACTGACGACTGCGATTTGGGCTTTTCATACATCGGTAGCGGTAGATCAGAGTCGTTTTGCTGTCCTGTTAGATCGTCCCGACACTTTACTCAGATAAAAAGTTACTACATATCTCGCAATATCTACTCACTGTAACGTGGCGTCCCTCTGCCGTTTCGGCGTAGCGTCATCCATACTAAGTTCCTTTTTCCATCGCTCCTTGTTCGCCTTGTACTCGCGTTTGCGTTGCGTCTCGAACGCTTTCTTTTCTTGTTCCTGTCTGGCCGTAATGTCCTTTATTAGTTTCTTCTCGGCCGCTGCGTTTTGTTTTTGCTTTCGTTCTATTTCTTGCGCATGTTTCGTCTGAAAAATGTAAATAGTATTTTATATTTTTTTGTGTCACGAAAAGCGCTTTAGTTTCGGATATGATTAAAAATATTAAACTATAATAATAACCGCTTTCACGTTCGCCTTGCACTGCTTTGCATCGCTTCTAGTATTTAATAGATAGTGCCATCCACGGGGACGCGTCACCCTACTTCCTAATCACTTATAGTACAAGTGTGCAACATTCCGCTAGTGCTTTAGTTTCGCCGAAACAATAGTACTATAGATAGACAAAACTAAAACACTTACGGAATGTTGCACACTTGTACTGCAAGCGATAGAGAATAAGAGTGGGGCGCGTCTTCGTGGATGGCACAATCTGTACATAAGATTATAGCTACCCATTAGAATATAGTCTATGGTGCTATAATTACCTGTAACCTCTCGAGATCCCTCGACAACTGTTGTAGTAACGAGTCGTATTCCCTGTCTAATTGCGCCTTATGTGCTTCTACGTCCGCCTTGCATCGCTCTTCTAATTTCATCAGCGCCGCTTGGTGTTCGCGACGCATTCGCTTGTAACCGGACATTTGTTCGTGCATCTCCTGAAACAAAATACTCACTTAAAAAGGGAAAAAGCAAAATATCTCTGAGCCGAGTTGACCCTGCCCCATAGGTATGTATAGTATGGTATCTTTTTTCATTTGACAGATGTTATGGAATGAGCAGAAACGAGTTTACGCAGTATCCTGTGCTATAGGCACTCATTTTCAATTCAACTTATAGGAAACCCTAAGGAATTGATATTGCAACAATACTTGCACACACTTCACTTTCAATTATCGAGAGTAGGCCGGTGTCCTTGCAGTGGGAACATTAGAGGCTGGTACGGACTTGCACACACGAACTCTAAGGCTCTTTTAGTTTTACAAACCTCATGCATCTTATACTAGCGTACTGTTATCGGTTGAATGTGTAGACATTTTCCGGCCCAGTCATCTTTACTAACCAAGCCACGCACTAAAGGATAACTTGATCACCATAACATTTACTATTAGTTAATTTAAGTGATGTTCACCTGTCGAATGTTGCGGTCAATCTGCTTTAATAATTAACCAGCACGCTATTAATACGCAGGTGATGATGTGACGAGCTGGCATATTGCCATCTTCTGCTACATTTGAAATTAATTGTAAGACATTTTTGTTGCATTCATTTTCGTATTGACCCAGAAATTTAAACCAGTGATGTATTCGAGAATGGAGGTTATTTTGCGACGAAATGCGACGGGTTTTATTGAAATCCGTAAACATTCACAATGCATTTAGTCGTAACACATTTTTGTAGTGGCGTATGTATTTTGTTTGTATGAATTCTGATTCCTTAAGTGTATATCTCCATCATCAGCCATTCCTAGTCTACAACTGGACATAGGCTTCAAAATGTGTCAATTTGTTGAATAAAATGAAATGACACTGACCTGATTGTGCTCCTTCTGTTGCTTGGTGACTATGCTCGTTGTCCGTATCGTTGCGAAGTTGTTTGCTCCGTGTTCCGATACCAGCGACATCGCCGCCGAAACGTTATTGCTCACTGGAAAAACAATATTTATCCATAGATTTATATTTGTACCTTGACAATTCTCCCTACAGCTGATCTCCGATATTCAGCCCATCTTAAAACTGACATTAGTCATAAACACAGGCAGATGCTACACATAATCTTAATATATGTAAATTACGTGTCACGATGTTTGTCCGCGATGGACTCCTAAACTACTTAACCGATTTTAATCAAATTTGTACACCGTGTGCAGTTTGATCCAACTTGAAAGATAGGATAGCTCACATCTCAATTTATGATTGCAATATTAAATAATATTGTCAAATAATAGACAATTAATTTGCAATAAAATTATTGCAAATTATTTGTCTATTATTTGACAGTCACAATTACAAAAACTTTAGCCACAGCAACGCGTGGCCGGGTCAGCTAGTAAGTTATAAATATTTTTTTATATTTTTTTGTTATCAAACTGCTTCATTTCATGGACTAAATGGCTTCTCAGAGTGATGGTTGTCAGTGACATTTATACTTGTTTCATAAGAATTATCACCGAGGGTCAAAAGAGGAAGCTAAGTATATACAATGGCTGGAGTTCTGTACAACATAAAGGTAACTCACCCCGGTTCTGTCTTCGCTGCGTGTTCCTATTGTCATCGCTGGTGTCCTGCTGCCAAGTGCCGGGCGCGTTAACATACTCCCTATATTCGTTGGCCTGCCGTTCCCTCTCCCGCGCCTCCCGTATCGCATCCCGGTTCGCGTAGTCATCCCCATAGTCGTCACATCTCGAATCTCGATTGGCGTATTCCCGCACTGCCTCCCGGTTCACATAATCGTCGTGGAGTGAGTGAGTGGATATCGGGCTCTCGCTCTCTCTGCGTACGAAACACCAACATGAGTAAAGCCATCGCCATCGCTTGCGGGAGTGAGCGGGCGTTCTGAAAGGTAAAATGCTCTAGTGCAACGTGCGTACGAAGCGGGCTACTGCGGTGGCGGTGCAAAGCAACATATTACATACATTTACTACGCGTTCTACACTGTACAACGTAAATATTGATATAGTTAATACATGCTAACTGGCAATTGATACTTGTATACATTATTTCCAAGATAAAAAAGCTAAACACTACAGCAACAACTTATGCTTGTTTGTATAAAAGTTAAAACAGTAAGTATGTTAGATCTAACATACTCGCCGACTGACTATTTAGCTTTTACAAAATAAAACTTGGTGTTCTACTCTACATTTCACTATGAAAATAAAATTGAATAGTTTGGGTATATTGTAACAGTAAATATATAGATTTACAAGGCGAAGAGTGGCTTAAAACTTTTGGATATTAAATATGTTGCGATACAATAAATATAACCCAAACTGAAAACATCAACCTTACACCAACAAAATACGTGTGCAAATAATATAGTTTAAAAATATATTAACACAACATGCATCAAGCAAATAATTAAAACATTTACTGTCGCACTACAAAAATAGACATCTGAAATCTAAAACCATCACTTGTACAATAGTAATTTATTGTCCAAACTATTCAAAAGAGACTTTTAAGACAATGTTTAACGAGTAGATTTTTGAAGTGCGTCATTTTGTTCAATTATAATTCAATGTCCAAAAATATCTACAAAATATATCTAACTACAATTCCCAACAGTTATAGTACAAACATAATTACTCACAAAATTATTTCAATGAACAAATCCACATGGAAACCATTGGCAAGAAGCTGACTGACTAAAATTTCGTATGAAAATTCAGTCTTATTGAGTGGATATTTTAATAGTGATTCAAGTAGGAATCCTATAAGCTAAAATTATCCGATGAAGGAAACATCTAGATCATTCACATCACATCTAGATTAATCACAGCATGTTGGTAGAACTTTATTTCTTCAAGTTCCTCCGGTCAATTTCAATTCATCTCGTCAATTCCTCAATTCAATTCAACAGCCTGCTTTCTATCTCCAAAGCCGAAGTCAATCAAATGTTTCTCTAAAATTTAGAGACTAAATATTTGAACCTTAAAACAATCAATGGTTTGAGATTTGGGCTTACAGAGAACACTTGACAGTTTTCAATAGCCTACATTGTCTTACCATAAAGTGTATGTTCTATATGTGATTCAATTTCAATTGCGAATGTGTAGAGGAACATTTGGTTGACATCAAACTTTGAGATATGAGATATGGATCGTTAAATGGAGTCACCATCTTTAACACCGCTCGAAGTCAGGCAGTACATAGTGTAGCAGAGTTCATGGATATGAAAATGATGTATATCTCACCTGACAGCGTGGGAAGCGTGTTGGTGATTCACGTGTTGGTACTGAGGCTGCTGTTGGTGTTGGTTGTGGTGATTTGCGTTCATCTGTGAAAGACAATAGACAAATTCATCTTTATTATGTTGATGGTATAAAAAAAACGTTACATATTTCTGTGTGCACGTATTTGTGCAAAACGGTGATGACAGCACAGTAATAACAATAATTAGATATTCATAAACACTACTCACTAATTTGAACAAAATATGTGTTAAGAGATATACTAAATACTAAATTGGTGAAATATACTAATGTAACCCACTACTTAAATACAATACTTAAACTAAAGTAATTATTATCGTGTATGATAAATACTCCGAAAACCCTCGAAAACAATAGCATTGTCTTCAAATCCCGACCTCACAAATTGCATTAGCGGATTAGTATGAAATGTACGAATACGGCTCTGCAGTACTAAGATTTCTTAATGTCACTAAGGCTATTCACGCGCGTGTACCAAATTCTACTGAAACACAGCAACGCGAGTAACACATCGCGTTACTTCGAAATCGGTACAAATTCTATTCCTACTATAAGTTGCTTTAGTTGTTGGATAAGTTTAGGAACAAAAACACTGTACCGGCTATCCAGCTGGTAAATCTAGCAAACAAAATTGAGACAATAGAAATTGAACTTAGTTACATACTTTCACATGATCGAAATGTGTGCGTCTACTGATATCAGAACAAGAAGGCACGATACGCGGATTGGAATCCCTAAACAGATTTTAGGTAGTTGATTTATTTAAGCATTTATAGTTAAATGCCTGTCTGTTGTGTCATGAACATGCACACTATAGTGTCAAAGACAGCCTGAGCTGATGCAGCACACGCTGAGTGGTAGCCATTTTGCCGTTACATTACAACATTGCAACATACATTGCAAATTTTAATTTGTATCTACTGATATATCCATAAGTAATGTAAAATATACATTTTACACTATTCTATATATCAATTTGAGTCATTAGCTAGGGTTAAATTTAATTTGTTTGAATTTGATGGTTCATCTATTGGATCTTAAACGCGTTTTGAGGATATGATGACGCGAGCAAAATATTATGGCTGAAAATGTTAGTAGAATACTGACAGGGTGGGGTCTTCTACGCAGGCTGCCCGACGAAGAGCTTTGGCTGGAGGCGCCCGCGGCGCTGTGCTCAGAAGTCGCGGAGTTTGACTTGGAACTGTCGCCGCCTGACCTCTCTTCGGGAGCATCTTCGCTGTCACCTAAAAATATACGTTTAACTATAGTTTCATTAAAAATTAAAGGGAATTTTAACCAATTTTTGTAAAATTTCTTTTGTTTTGTTTAGTCAGGGATCAATAAGAGATTAGAGCCTCAGACTTATCAAAAAATAATTTCAGTTTTGAGTGATATAAACCCCTATATATAACCCCTGCATACCAACTTAACGAAAAAATATACAATATTCTGTATATACACTGCACATATCATTTTTAAATGCAACTTCAAAAGTAATACTGAATTCACTGTTTCCGTGCATTAGTTTGAAATATAGTTAATTACTTAACTACTTAATGCCTTTAGTTTGTTTTTGTTATTTTTTCTATTTTAAACCCCGACGAAAAAGAGGGTTGTTATAAGCTTGTAGTGTCTATTTGTGTCGGTTGTGGCATCGTTGCTCCCAAACGAATGGACCGATTTGGTGCAGTTTTAGTGTTTGAAAGCCGACGTAGTCGCAATGATTTCTAGCTATAATTAATGACTGGCGTTTGATATTCATCAGGACGAATACCCCAAGACGGTGATTTTTACATTATCGTTAAATGAATTTGTAGTTTAGTTTCAACGCCAATATAAAGCACTAATACGAAGCAATATTAGGACTCACCAATAGCGCTTTCATTGTCCCCATCCACCATAAGAATTTTCTTCATCTTTCTATAATTAAGATTATCTAAATCCCGTACGGCCGCCTTCGTCCTCTGTATGAGATCCACCAGAACGTTCGGTGACCGAGGCCTGGGAAAAAACATCATTTTATAACATTCCATACCCAGTGGGTAATGTTTGTCTGTCTATCTATACCTAACAAGGGCAGTATGTATTAAAATTAATAGTTAGCCAGTTGACATTGTAAGCGCCACTGAACCTGATCTTCAGCTCTTCGCATTCAATTTTCGTTTATTTTACAATATACCTCTACATATAGATAGATAGTAAGATTGTCTAAATATAGTTGAAAAAAAAAAATCATGGAAAGAAAAAAGAAATTATTAAGACTTAATTTCGTAAAACCTTTCGCAAAATACAAATACTATTTTGAATCTATGTGTCATTAACTCGAATTATTTATCAGGGGACCGATGTTTGTTTTGAATAATATCACGTCAACTCGGGCAGCCATGATTGAGATATGCTCAAGGAGGATGAGGAGTTTTGGTTTCTGTTATGCACAGAAAAAAGTTCAAATTTATTATACAAAAATAAAATATTTTCAACTTAATAAAAAAAAAAAGAATTGTATTATTTTTCTTTACTTTCAAATTCTCAAATTCAACATTGTCATATCGTTGCAACTGTCAAATAGCCAATTGCGGTTATCAATTCAGGCAGGAGGTTCATTAATGCTACTTCTTGCAGGAAAATCTTATAATAGTAAAATTAACCATTGATTAAGATTGATTGATTAATAATACCTGGTGATAAAAGGATGTGAGAGGAGTTTGGTGGAAGTCGGCCGATCCTGAGGGTTCTTCTGGAGGCACGCCTCGACGAAGTAACGGAATGTGTCAGTCCACTCCGGCGCCTGCAATACAAGCAAAACAAGTTCTTTTACTATTACAAAAAACTGACTTAATTTAATTTCATCAGAACCATCCCGATATTGAATACACGAGTTTCTTTCCCTCGGGTTGGTCGGTTAAGGTTGGAACAAATAAGATTAGCTAAAAAATGAGAACTGACTGTAATTTGACATGTCTGTGTGCATGTAATGTGTCTACGTTATATACTCACGAATATGTTACCTTGTGTATGGCAAATTTGACGTTTCCAAACGATACATGAGATTTAAAGGAATAAATGAGTTTAGGTTTCAAGTGATTGATTTGATATGCCTATTAACTATGCCTATTTTTTAATATTTACACAATAGTGATATTTTTTCTTTACAATTTTAGGAGTCACTTATGTGTCATAAAGCATAACTTAAGGAATAAATATAACAAAACGGTCGTGTTAAAATACGATTTTCCTGAAGTTGGTTAAAATACATAATAATCGGTCCGACAGTTTGATAGCTTTAAAGACACAGACATAGGCGCCAAACTTATAACACTCCTCGAACAAATAACTTGTTGTTCGTCCAGACCAGGAACCTAACGGTTTACATACCGATATTGTCACAGCGGATTTATTTAAACTTAGAGTTATATTGAATCAAGACAAACAATATGTACATTTGAACATATTGTAATGAACGTAAGTATCGCTCGCTCATTCGATTACATGTTTGAGTGAAACCGAGTTGAAGGCTGTAGGAAGTTGTGTAATTGTTTGTAAGAATTATAACTAGTATTATCTTTTTGACGGTAATTAAGTTTATTTTGATATTTATATAGTTATTGATATATTGTTGTAGCGATTTAAGCACGCAACCGATATTCAAGGATCATGTTCAACTCCCAACCTATTCCGTGTTGCGTATAGTGTAACAAATACACTAAGTATAGGACTATAAATGCCATTTTACAGGAATAGAACTCACACCCAGTGTTAATCTTTTAACTTAAAAGCCACGTAAATACAAAAAAAGCGGCCAAGCAAGATTAAAATTCCGAGGGTTCCATACAACCCATATCTCAAAAACTAGATAAGATTTCGTATAATTATCATTAAAAAGAAATTAAACCTTAAATAGATGAAATGAGGTTTGATATTTAATCAAAGAACACTTGATCGTTCTGAACTCTCTATAAGTTTATAGTTTTTTTATTATGATTATTAACCTATACTGTCCCACTGTAGGGTAAAGGCGTCCCAATCATCCACAATTCATCTAAATAGTCTTTCCATCTCTGTCGCGGTCTGCCGCGTCGCTGTTAACCATTGGGTGGGATCCAATTAGTGACAGCTTTAGCCCACATCATCTGGCATGCCGCAGATGTGGCCACCCCAGTCCGACTTGACGATATTATTTGCTCACATCTGATATTCAGTTCGGGAGCGCATTTCCGAATACTTTCTTCTGTCGGCTAGTCTGACACCTAATAAGCCGCATAGTAATAATTAACAAATATAGCTTACTTGTAAGGGCGGAGGATCATTCTGTGCGATGTGGTAGAGCGCAGACATTGCGTTCATGTTGAAGTAAGGCGGCTTGCGTTCCGCAAGCTCGATACATGTAATGCCTAACGACCACACGTCCACCTGTGGAGCAAGCATTGCTTCGTAATTCTAAGTACAACCCTGAATCGAAATCATATATAAGTATAAAATCAGCTTTGTTTTTATAGCACTTATATGTATATACAATATTAACAGAAATAATCCTTCATAGTAAGTTTTAGTTTAATTATTTCTGATTTTCAAACTTCTGTCATGTCACAAGTTTGCAAGTCAAAATTTCTGATCTCAACTAACTGATGTCTTTTCATTGTTTTCATAAAGTGCTATTTACAGAAGCTCTTCACGTGAAATCTAAGTTTGTTTTAGAAATTTCGAAACTCATAAAGAATAGTTTAAGAGACTATCAGAATATGATCTATAAGAAAACTAAAGTATGTTATTAAATTTTATTTTGACCGACGATTAATGGCGTCCGTTATTACACGACAAATTAATATCAAAATATATTCATACCTTTCCATCGTATTGACCCTCATCCATCGCGAGTATAACCTCCGGGGCCATCCAGTATGGCGTGCCCACAAAGCTGTTGGCTGGACATTTGATACTCGCACTGCCAAAGTCCGCCAGCTTGACTGTCCCATTCTCTGTTAATAGAATATTGCCCGCTTTGATATCTCGATGGATTCTGCCGAGACTGTGGAGATAGGAGAGACCGGAGACCACTCCTTCGCATATCGCTGCTATTTCTTCTTCGCGTAGAGGGCGTTTGTGCACCTGTGGGTAAAATTATAATTTGTAAGTTTGTTAAGTTAACAAAACACAAGCTGGGTTAGGACTGTTTTTTTTTTATTAGCGAAGTCGATACGAGTTATTTGCCAACCAAATTGAGTGGTATCGCCTGCTCATATAAACAACAATACATCATGAATCTTTCAGTAATGCGATGCGACTTGATCTTACGTGATCTCATGTGGTTGTAATGTCATCGGCACGCCACACTCTTCAAGCAGCAATGCGACTGCTGGATTGGATAAGGTTTGAAGAACGCGAAACGTAATAAGAACCATGTACCATTAAATAAGTAATTATTATTAAAAAAGTGATATATATATATATATTTTTAAGAATTCAGAGAACTTATAATTTTTATTTTAACTTGGCATGCAAAATGTATTGGTATCCGTACTTTCCGCAGAGGCACTGCACATATAGTTGGTTCTACTGTATGAAAATTGACGTGAGTTTGTATTTAGGCCTCCAATTTTTATTTATTTTCTATCCTCTAACACTTACACATTCTTGTCTGTAGAATGTTGCATTGATTATCTGACTAAAGAATAATCAAATAAAATAAGTTGTTTACCAAATGTATGTTCATGAACTATATCTAGTATGATATTAAAATATTAAATCAGATGATGTACCGGAGCTCCAAAACCATTTTCTAGTTACGCAACACGAAAACAGGAAACAATATGACAATATTATTATATTCAGGCTAATTTGCATAACGCGTGCGGTGGCATGCAGCCCGAATTAATTACAGCGAGAGACGCTTCACTTTGTACTTGACCATAGAATATCTTTGACTTCACTGAAGAGGTCACAGAGGTCAGAGGTTAATATTTCATCATAAATTAATAATTTAAATATGATACACGATTGTGAATAAATTGCATGCGGCCTGACCAGTATGTATTTGTCAATAGCTTACAACAAAATCTATAATTCTAAGCTTGACATAAAGGTGCATAGAACCCATGACTCCTCGCGTTGCAGGCAAGGTTGCTACCGACATAGCACCGCAGCCGTCACTTTACCGTATGTATGTTTTTGAACGCTAGTAACCACGAACTTATTAAGAAATACGGTAACTGGTATTTGAAACATCCGTTCAAATGAATTGATATAGAATATATTTCACTCAAACTTAGATGACTCAAAGTGCTACGGTTTTTAATAATACAGTGCAGCTTTCTGAGAAACAATGACGTAATAAATCAAGTGTAGGCATTCAGGATTTCGGATGCAACTTACTCATCAAATATTTCGAAGAACCGAAGCGATTCAGTTTATCAGTGACAACACTGAACTTTGATAAGGTGTAAACAAATTTTTTGTAAGTATTTATTTGTCTGAGGACGTGAATATTTATGAATTGGCGTTATGGGTAGAGCATGTTGGCCCAGTGGACATCGACTTTCAATCCGAAGGTCGCAGATTAAATGCAGAAAATAAGATTTTCTATAGAAAAATAAATGCGTCACATCACGCTCTCTAAACAATTAAAGAAAACATGGCAACGAAACCTGCATATTTCAAAAAAATCCGTTTTGTTCTCCTGTGTAAATCTTATTCAATCGCTTGTCAAGGCCTGTATGAGGGAAACATGTGTGCTGATACGGAGACGTTTTACTATTACAGATGGGTACTAAGAGTCGATTGAATCGCTATTAAGGGCTATACAGTACACAAACAATCGTTAATCATTTAATTGAAAAAACATTCTTACAAAGGAATAGCGATTATATCAATCTGTACAGGGCACGTAAAGGCAGTGGCGGCATTGGAAAGCAAAACAAACGGTTTTTGCTTCATTATTCTGAAGCTGTCCTTAAGATGCTGACTGATTACCAGTAGCTCTATGTACTTCACAAAGATCTAATCTAATGTACACCTATAATAGGTTATCCGGGTTCGGTCCGTTCTCACTCAGTCCCGTATTCACAAGGTCCGTTCTACCCCGATTTGCTTTAGGTACGATCAATTTTAGTCAAAGGAATGTTTTACGAAAAGTACAGGCAGGTAGAAATGTGTTCGGCTTTAGTAATTTAATATTTGTATAAATTTTATTTTAATCGGGGGAAAACGGACCGGGTGAATACTGGGTGAGAACGGACCGAACCCGGTTATTCTTAGCCATCGATGGTGTGAATCGGTGAACTCGCTTTCCAGTTATAAAGGGAATATTTATGCCCAAGTGAACACAAGGTAATCTTTCAGACAAACTATTGGTCCCGACCATTACGTTGCAGTGTTGGACGGCCGAAAATTGTTCAATGACCCGCAAGACTTTACTTTCCTTCACTTAACGTATTTCTTTCAGTCGAGCAGATTGAATATGATCAGTGAAAGTAGATCGCCTGTCTTTGACGATAAAAGTTTTATATTATTGAAGGTTGTCAAGAACACTAGCTAGCAAAATTTTTACTAGCAGCAAGGTCGGCCAACATTAACTACATTTATCTCTTGGATAAAACGTTATTTTACAACTACATTTTTTAAGTAAAATAAAGTTGTAAAATAACGTTTTATCTATCTGAGGTAACTTTAATAACAAGTGTAGTAAAACGACTACTTTGAAAAAAACTTCGGAATATTACTTAAAATTTGTCGGAAATTTCATGGCTTTATGCCGTGTGATTATGATTATGTCGATGCTATCCGCGGCACAAGAAATCCTATGCAGGAATCAATATTTTTTTTTTGTTTAATAAAAAAAAAAATTGTTTTATTAAACAAAAAACATTTATAGTTGTTAAAAACATTTTTTTGTGTTTTTTGTTTAATAATAATTTAAGGTGATTCAAGACCTTTTTTTTTTTAATTGAAATATTTCTCTATACTCTAAGATTCCATCAGAGGTTAGTAGGTCTGATATTTTATTCATCTAGAAGTGGAGTTTATCTTGAGACATGGTGATGCAAGTAACTTGCAAATTAACATCATAGTCTCAAGGTCGGAATAGAAGCAATTTATATACTTTCTAATTTTTAACTAGATTATAAACAGGTTCAAAATTATTTAAAAACTATGATGCTTTATTATGATTAATAAACGTAGGAAATATAAATTTTAGAAACACTGTTAATCACGCAGTTACCTCTCTGCGAGAAATATTTAATTAAATAGCGGGTCTAGCGGTTCACAACCTAGTACTTTAAAAATGCTGTATTTGTTTCCCTAATAAATAGAAATAAACCTCGCAGCTCAGTTAGCAGCTGGCAGGACGTGGGTTCGATTCCCAGCCAGGAAAAACATTTGTGTGTCAAACATACATGTTTATTCTGTGTTAATATATTTTAACAAACAAAAAGTACCGATAAGACTATTACTATAGATTATTTGTGGCTAGATAGCGCTATGTGAAACGTGCATGAATATTTATTTAATTTACACTTTTTTTTTCTGTAGGCAATTTAATCCCTACTCTCAATTCAATATCGACAAAGATTTGACAAAAAAAAAAACTTACCTCTATAATGTCGGAGGCAGAACCAACACAGTATTCCATCACAAGCCATGCTGTATGCTCACGCTTATAGCATCCCTTGTATTCTATAGTGTTGGGATGCTCCAGTTGCTTGAGAAATCTAAACAAAAACAGTAATTTCATTCAACATGTCAATACTTGAATATGAAGCTCCGAGTACCATGATTATCATCATTACAAGCCATCTGAGTCCCATTGCTGGGCAAAGGCCACTCCCATGCATCTTGATCTTGACCTCTCCCAGTCAATCAAATATTTGTTGAGCTTGTCCCGAGATAAAAAGTCGATCCAATCTCAATTTCTATTCCAATACCGTCCAGAATTGGCCTGAAGACTGCACACAAATTCAGCCTCAAGTCAATCTGAATGTAAGGCAAACAAGCAATGTTTGACTCTTACAAGGCAGTGTGCATATTTTAAAAACAAATCGAGCAATGTAGGTTTACCTGTCTTTCTTTTCAAATATTCAGATCCAATTTTGTGATGTTGTGTGCGACAAATAGAATATAAAATATGTTTCTCTGAGCAAGTTTACTGTCTTGCTTAAAGTATTTGCTGGTGCAGTGAGTATGAATAAGGAAACTTCATGATCTCACAAATGGTGAAATAAAAAAATTAAGTACATGCACTTTTTTTTACAATGGGTGTAACTATCTTATAGTATGTGATGCAAATTAAAATAAAAAATATTTTAAGAAGTTGAAAAATGTTGAATTCAGCCTATTATTTCCCAAGCACAAGCCATAATAAAGAATCATGGAAAGGAGTGAATAATTTGCAAGTACTTCTAAATTCTGAGTGATGGTGACCAAGATCTGCACTCATAAGCAGTTGCCTGGAGTTCAATCAGTTCCCTCTTCATGTCTTAGCCACATAATAAATAAAATATTGGGTACAAAAGGACAACTGTCAAAATATTCAATAAAATAGACCCCTGGCGCCGCAATATAGTACAATCTATCTTGCAGAGCACTGTTGGTATTAATAAGTACCGATTAGCCACTAGCCCTATGCATTCAGAAACAAAAGAAGTGCTGCGATCCATACTAATTTGTATGAAGGATAGAATTTATTTTGGTCACTTCAGCACTTCTCCTTTCTGCTTGTTGATTCAATGTGAGGAAATCACATACATTGTGGTCATAAGCAAAGGTACAAATACTAGTATGAAAGATATCTGAACTTTACGAGTAGAATTTGCCAGGCCTGTCTCAGTCCTAGCTTAAATGATAGATCTACTACATGTAGATGAAAACATGCCCTATCATTTAAACCTCTGTATTTGTATATAACAAAGTTGTTTAGCCCCACTTTTAACAATTTAGTTTTCTTCAGAATGGTAGCAATTGAATAGAATCTTGATCCGTTTTATCTGTGTGAAACTAAGCTATTAAAGTAAAATGAGATGGCAATTGTTAAAAAGTGCTTAACAAACATATTAATATATTGTGGTTTTAAATTTAATGTTCAGGTTATTTTCAAATTTAATATATTGCTCTTCATATTTCCATACTCTAAAATAGTTCAATAATATATTTCCACAATTTGGTTTAATAACTAAAATATATTTAATTAACTTAGAGAACCCTAAAAAATTTTGATAATATTTATAAAGCATAAGTGCTAGCTTTAGAAATAAACATATAGTAATTTGTAATCATTCTAAATTGAAAAAAATTGATAAAAGTGCAGTTTGGGATCAACAGACCTGACTACACCATGTCCAGTAGTGATATACCTCAAGCAACAGTCTTTTTGTTTTCCTACATGACAGCTGCATACAAACTCCAGAAGAAGAAGACTTAGAGCAGCTAAGTAAGAATTTATATGGTCTCCTTTCAGTGGACAAGTAGTCCAGAATCTTCTTTGGGCCTATAATGTAGTATTTAGAAACTTACTTTATTTCCTTTAAGATGTCCTGCCATTTCTCCTCACTCTGCTTCCCAAGGTATGACATCTTTTTGATAGCCACAATCTCCTTGGTGAGATTGCAGCGGGCATAGTACACTGCTCCAAAAGATCCATGGCCAATCTCCCGGAGATCATCAAATATCTTTTCAGGGTCATGTCTGCTAAATAACTCTGCTATGTCTGGGTCTTTCAGACTGCCAGGACGTGGCATTTTTTACTGGAATTGAATTGAAATTCATAAAAAATTTATAATTCACAGAGGTATTAGTAGGTACCTCAAATGAAAAAGGTAGGGAAGAGTAACAATCCAACCTATGGATTGGATACCTAATCATGTTGCACAATCTGTCTGATTACTGATCTATGGTTAATTAAAATGATACTACTACTAAATTGAGGTTTTGTAATCATGTTCCTTCATGTAAGTAAGTTGTCAACCTTAATGTCAGAGTTATGCTGATCTGCGGCATGCAATGATCTTTTAAGCTGATATAAATTAAAAATTCCAATTTTAACTTACAAAATAAGAACAAATGGTGACTAATCAGACAAATTCATTCATAATCTACTTTTCTCTCACATTGTTCTACCTATGTGCGAATATTTTATGTTCTATATGGCATAGAATTAGTGATGTGTACATATAGTACAATACTAAAAGTTTAGTTATCATTTATCTCCTTAATAACAAGGTTTAGTGGATTTTCCATTAAAATTCTTTCCAAAATTTATTATCTATACTATTAAAAAGAACATGGCTATGTATGTCCCATCAGATGTTAAATGGTTTTTTTGCACATTATAAAAGCAATACGCAAGAGAGAGTGTGGTGGCCCAGAAGCACGGGTGCACTTTTGAATCTGAAGGTTGCTGGTTCAAACCCAAACATGAACCAATGTGATTGTCAGTCGAAAAATTTATGTGCGCGATACCACATTCTTATAACAGTGAAGCAAAACATTGACAGGCATGTCTTAGAACCAAATATTTAAAGACATGTAACATCTACTAATCCAGATTGGGCTCCTGTGGTTAATCAAAGCCCATTCACTCTCAATTATCAAGAGTAGGCCAGAGTCCCTGCAGTGGGAACATAAGAGGCTGATATGATAAGAGCAATACAGCATAGAATTTTCCTCACTAGTATGTCAAGACCCAAGTTGCAATATGTCAGGCCTATAACTGTATCATCCTTATTCATCCCTCCAATATTCCCCTTTTAAGGAGTTTGAATAAGCACCACACAAGAAAGAAGACCATATGTAGGTTCATTGACCATTTCCATGTAAACCATTAACATTTCCAATTAATTTTTGAAGAATATGAAAAGAATATAAGATCTTTTACTTTATTATTTTATTCAATTATGATATAGCTACCAAATATTGCTTTTTCCCAAAATAAAAACAACACTTCCCATTATAAACAAAGACTTTCATTATCTACTATTGAAGATGTGAAGAAGTCTTGTCTGTAATTTCACCTACTGTGTGGAATATTTTCCTCATCATTTGATTACATTACTTTCAGAGGAGGTTTCCTAGTTTTATTTTTATCCATAATGAGGATAATATGTACCTTAACATGGCTAGAAATAAGTTGTCCAAAATTGGTGTCATTCATTTTACATTCAAGCTCATTTTTGTATAGATAATGATCACATGCAAGGACAATGGAGAAACATTTCAAAAATGTTGGATTTGTTTATTAAATCTCACTGAATGGAAACAAGATTATCATAATAAAAGATTATCACTACAGTTCATAGCTGTATGAATGAAAATCAGTGTCACCAAAGACTTTTATATTGTTATTTGAACATACTTCTAGTGCCAGCTGAGCGCCGGCAGCGTCCGTCAGTTAATTAGAACACTCCCGTAAGCCCTGGCCATCCTCCGCACTACTCGCTATCTGCAACAGTCGGAAACGAAACCGATAAGACTAGCCACGCCAAAATCTTTTACAAATCCTACAACAGACCAACCAAATCTGTGTCTTCGAAGCAACCGAATCACACATACGGATGCTTACCCATAGCTAGATTTGGAGAGCTTGCACCTCAATAATTTAATTATGCGAGCTCCAGATAAACGGCACCGCAACCCACCTCGATACCACCATCAAGTCACGACCACCGTCCACACGGAATCACTTACATCTTTTTACCTCCTCGTCCTACCAGATTATCCTACTATATCATTTACCAACAATCACACCCATTTCTTTACGGCTAGAATCGAAAATATTGCAAAATACTTGGCACTTACATACAAAATTTCGCTTCAAAATGGCGTTGGGGTATCGTGCGCAATGATGGTTTTTTGTTTCACATGGCACACCATTTAGAGTTAGACATCACATTTAACATCCACTGTGAAATCACTAGAACACTTTTTAATATTCTTACACTTCTTAAAAAATAGCTTTGTTGAATTTATTTTGTAAGAAAATTATTTACAACTTTCCCGTATCGAAACATAGACAACTATTTTTTTTCTTTTCTTCAGCTGGACTGGACCAAAGAGTACATTATGTTACGTTTTTTCAGTTGGTTGGACAATAATGGTTGGATCGTAAAGTCTATGCTAAATCTATTCTATTCGTTCTGTCTAGTTGGAGACGGTCAGGGAGCTAGGGATGTACCGATCAAACTTTCGACGTTTTCATTAAATAATCAGCCCTGAGCTCACACGTTGTTCCATTTTTATGTTTTATCTCGTTTCAGTTTTCCATTGTAAAAATTTGACGGAGTTCGGAAGTTTAGGGTTTCGGAATATATTATAAAAAAATAAAACGCCTTAATTTTTGTGTAACAACTTACGATAACGACTTATAATGTTTTTTTCGTGACAATTGTGACCCATTCCAGATCCAGCGTGACTGCGCATCAGCGCATGATATGTCACAGCTCTGAGTCCGAAAACGTGGACTCAGGAAGGCCAAAACCAAGCAACATAGAACATTGGCGTAGAAATCGCTAAATATTGTATGCAGTAGTATATAATTGGGATCTAAAGATAATACCACGCGGGCATTAGTATGATTTTTTTATTTTCCTTTGATTTCGAGTATATCGGAAATTTAGATTTTGGAATAACGGGGGATAGACTTATTTACTTACAACCGTAGGTCCACAACCCATTGATTTGTCTTGGTAATGACAACAGAAATTTTAATTATCCATTCATTCACCATTTGATATGGAGCTAAGATTTGGATCTTTTTTCCAACCAAACTTTTTTCTCCTATAATAAAAAAAACTTCGTTAGTCTTTATTTGGTTAACCAAATATTTATTATGGCCTCGCTAGTCTGTATTAATTCATTTCATTCATTCATTCATTCGCGCGACGTGTGGTTCGTTTGTACTTAGTGGATTTCGACGCCGGTTTATTTTGTATTATAGTGATAAAAAGGTAAACTTCTAACTGTATTCATCATCTGATAAACTGACTAAATTGTTTCGAATGGACGAACAATATCTAAATTTGTAATTGTTTATGTTAAAACCTGGAATCTGGTATGGCATCATAGCATCATTGTCAAAATGGCGGGACGAAATTCCAGAAACACGCAGGGTTCAGTTCTAATCCGTATAAAACGCCTCCTATTTTGAAAGGATCATCTGAAACTAGAAGAGATTCTATGATAATTATAATTCCGAGGAGTTCGAAGTAGGTTATAATTTTTGCATTAATTTTATCATTGTGATTTTCTGATGAACATTATTTTTCTGTGTCAGATGGCAGACAAAAAGCCAGGTGAACCTGAAGGAGAAGAGGAGTTTTCCGTGGAGAAGGTTTTGGACCGCCGCATGAGGAATGGAAAAGTACGAAAAGCCTGGACATTTACATTGGCGCCAAATCTAAAAAAACAAACTAATTTTATTACTCTAATATACTAAACTATTTTTTTAGGTCGAATACTACTTGAAATGGAAAGGATACAGTGATGAAGATAATACTTGGGAGCCGGAAGAAAACTTAGACTGTCCAGACCTTATCCAAGCTTTTGAGGAAGCACGAAAGAAAAAAGAAGCTGGTTTGTACTATTATTCATAATTATCCTTGTATTTCTTACTGATCTCTTGCAAACAGCAATTAGTGACACTATAGATATTATAAATATTCCAAGAATGGATTTTTAATGATTAACAGTGATTGGATAATCAGATGCATAATTACCTAAAGCTAATTTTTTGCTTGGAAGTTATGGAAGCGGCTTCAACTTCAATATGTCGCGCATATTTTAATGCAATTTGCAGCAATAGATAGAGTGATTTAAGAGGAAGGATTATATGTAGTATACATGCATATTATACTAGACAAAGTGCCCACATTAGTATTTACATTGCACATGTGCAAAGCCTTGGTGGGTCACTAGTTATTAAAATCTTAAGTTTTTAATATTTGTAATTTTTCTAATATTCGTTTTGTTTTGCAGAGGGAAAAACAGTAAAACCTGAAAAAGATATGAAGAAACGTAAATCTGCTCCAGCCACCCCAGACTTAAAAGGAGCTAAGAAATCTAAAAGTGATGACAAGAAATCCTCAGGATTTGATAGAGGGCTGATACCTGAGAAGATCATTGGTATATATTTGTACTTATCCTTCTATGCATGACTTGCAGTGTACCCATATCAATGCTAGCCATGAATGTTCCCACTGCAGGAGGCAGGTCTACACCAGATATGGGACATTGAAAAAGCTTTAATCCTAGCCCAACATAGAGTGCTAGATGAGACACCTGTTAAGTTTTTTGTTACTAAGATATGATGGTAGTTCTGGTTTTTTCATATTTTTGGGATTATACTACTGCTCACATGTTTTTGTTGGTATTAGTAGAACTAATAATGTTTAGAGTTATTTTAAGGAATGCACTGTCATCATAGACATATTGTAATAAAGCAAGTAAAATAACTTGCTCTGCCATTCTAGTCTGAAAAGTGGTGCTAGGGTCCAGCTACATAAAACTTCAGAACTGTAAAATCTAACTATCAATAACACATACGTTGTCAATTTCCAGGTGCTACAGACAGCAGTGGTGAACTCATGTTCTTAATGAAATGGCAAGGTACAGATGAAGCAGACTTGGTGACAGCAAAACAAGCCAACGCAAGGTGCCCTCAAGTCGTTATTCAGTTTTATGAGGAACGACTAACATGGCACACGCCAACACCTGATGAAGGAGCCACTGAAGATTAGTTGCTTAAGTAGGTATCTATAATTTGTCTAGGCAATTTACATTATGTAATATTCATGTCAAGGGGAGGTTACATCCCAAGTGCCTGTAATTTCACTGGCAACCACCCCTTCCAACGGAATGGCAATGTGACTGCACCACTGGTGGATTACCAAGTGTGGATGCAGTTCTTCTCCAATGAACCTGGTACAAGTTCTGCTGCTATTTTTGGTTGATTATATTGTTTTCACTATACCTTGGGAACACATGTAGGGGTTTCTTATGGTCTAAGGATGCTAGCAGTTATTTCCGCCTGGCGTAGGGGCTCATTTTATTTTCTTTTGTAATTGATTGCCGAGTGTCCTTCAACCTCTCACGGGATGATTAGGTCAATGTTGACCTTGAGGTCTAACCTATTTACACTTGAGTTGGAGAGGCCCAGGTTATAGTTTCAGGAATAACAGATGCCGGCATAGTGTTCCATTCCTTAGCTGTTCGCATTATGAAGCGAAGCATTTCATACAAATGTATAGTATTTCGACCTGGTAAGGATGGTACTGAGCCTTTCGTCTGCTCGTCCTGAAGTGAAAGGGGCTAGTGGAATTAGGTCGTGAAGTTCATGTGCTTAGTATCCGAAGTGGAGATAAAATATCGAAAGACAAGAGAACTTGACAGCGGTATTTGAATCTTTGGATCTTACTCGCCGTAAGTTGCTGGTCACACATTAGCCTAAATATTATTGAGTCTAAAGTTGTAAGCTGGTGTTTTGCCGAACCATCCCAAAGATGGTAGAACCAGTAGATGGACTTGAGCTTGGTAGACATCGAGAAGCTGTCCAGGTGTAAAGTATCGCTTGACTTTGTTAAGGATTCCAAACTTCACAGTGGCTTTAGCTTTTAGACGTATGTACGTGCCGAAGTTGAGTCTGCGTTTTTTGGCCGCGAGTTAAACTTAGCGGGAAAATTGCAACGTCTGACGATTTTGTTTTGGTTTTATATTAAACATTGTTTTCTTTTATTTTCAGGTATGAATAATTTTATTAGATAGTTTTATATTTTGAATATCGGATAAGAATTGAGTAGATACATTTAGTATTGGGGACCTTTTTGTTACATTGGTTTTAAGAAATAGACGAGATGATCATAGACGCGTTGTCTAACTTTCGTTTTTTATATGTTCTTGAGTTTGTTACCTAATCTAGATCGATGCGAATGTGTAGCCCTTTTAGTGTTTTTCTGTCATGCGTATTTACTCGCAATGTGTTACGTACTCGTGACAATCCCGCGTGGGTTAAAATTATCACGTCGGCATTAATCGGCATAGCCGGGTGGTAAAATCGAAAAAGGCCGCTCGGCTTATTTGGCAATTGATTTTTACCGCTGGTTTTGCCGATTGATCAACATTGTTTCAGTAGTGCTAAAACGTGGAACGCGTTAAGTTGGTTGAGGGTTGAAATGTTGAATATAGAAAATCTATGACACTAAAACCTAAAATATGTATTTAGTGCTGCAAATAAAAGCATGTTAAAATTGCATGCAGTACACTTGTTATGTATAGTCATCATCATCAATATGACTGACTGTTATATGATAGAATGAAATAGATTTCAGTTTGTTTATGGATCTTAGTGAAATATACAATGTTCATAAATAGAATAATATAAACAGAAAGTTAAACCTCATGTCTTGTTTTGTCTACTACGTTATTTTCTCTTTAGCAATGAATAATATTATGGCGGCCCTTCACTTAGCTTAGCGCAATTGTATCGGCTTTTTTTTTTTACCAATTTTTTTTTTTGACATATATCACGGCCCGACCCGAGTATACTACCCCAAGTGAAGAGCGGCCATTACATGAACGGTTTCATACAGCACAAAACTTTGTGGATGAAATGAAAAAGTATAAAATCACTAAATGTTGTATGACTAAAATATTTGTTAGGGATTCATTACATTTGTTTTCGTTGTTATTTGTATACTAGCAAATCACGAATATGCAGATATTGTTTATGTTCGTTAAAAATTCTACTATGGTATTTCACTTTTGATTTGACTAATATTATTTTTAGTCTATGACTTAAGATAACACTAGTTCTTAAATAAGAATTATTTTTATACATAAGTAAGGCATTGTAAATTGACCACATTAAAATACCATTTACTTGCAATAAGTAGCTTTATTATACAATATATATTTTAGAAATAAATATATATGTATAAAAAAAATTGTTAAAATATGTTGTCTATCGCGCTAGAGAATATTTGTCTCTGCTGGGAAAAAACTAACCCCGGCTGCGGTCAGAAGTGTTGCCCGATGATCGTTGGATGACAATCTCAGGGTTGTTATTGGTTCTGCCTACATACCAATCACAACATTGTCATACGACCGTCAAGCGACGTTTCCGAACGCGTCTGAGATTTAATAACTTATAGCATGATATATCTTGCTCACAGTTCATAGTTCAATACATCAATACATTTCACTGACCTAAGTAAAATAAGGTCTGGAAATGCTCTGATATAGTAAAAAAAAGCAAGGCAACAAAGGCGCAATACTTTACTACATAAATATCTGCAAAAAAGATCCATATTCATTGATACATGGATGTAGTAATACAATATGATGCAGTATTTATACAACAAATTGAACATTAAATAGCTCTGTAATTACTTCAAAGATTCTTCATGAAATATTAGTGCAAGTAGCAGTAAAACTACTTCGTAGCGATTCTGTGTAGCGTTAATATTTAATAGAAATATAGACATAATCCATTCATTAAACTTCTTGCAATGTTATCTCTTGTCTCTGGGTTGAGGGTGTTGAAGTTGCGGTTAGAAACATCGGATGATCAATCCACCAGCGTAGAACATACAGCGTAGATAGAGAAACAGATGATTCTTGTCCGTTCTTCAACGCACCCAGCATAAAATATCGTACATGTTCAAGTTGTAAAAATATATAACTGCTTGTGTCTATATTAAAATTTTATATTGTAGTCAAATTAAAATTAACAAATTGTCTGAATGAATCCGTTATTTTTATTGTCTCATAATACATGTATTTACGTGTACTATAGATCTACAATACAACGCGATGTAGATTGTCATCGCCGACGCTACTCAACGCGCTCTACGCAACAAGTATTCCTGTCCTGTAGATAAATAGATGCTGCACAGACTCAAACGCTTGAACCGTGGATTTCCACTGGCTAAATATCTACTAAAACATGTTTTAGCACTGTTGTTGGTCAAGGTATCGACTCATGCAACAAATTAAACTCTATGCAAATTCTACTAAGTAAAATTAAGTAGAATATATTATTAAAAAAATGTGAATTGTAATGTAAGAATTGCCGTGATATTGTGAAAGCAAAATTGATTACTTAGTTTCTGTAATTCGACGTCTACAGGGTCCTGACCACGAAGTGCCATCATTATGGAACCCCGAATAATGTTTCATTATATTGGGTGTGTGAATATGACTCCGCCCTTTCTCAACAGATGTCGTTTTTAGTATTGTTTACGTGTACTAATAAATGACCATACTTGTATTCGATAGTACTGAATGTCAGCTATCTAACGCATTTTATGATATTTGGTTGAAGTGTAAGCAACAATTGTTTTCACCTTTTCGAAAATGTCGGTTTTTATTCCAAATAAACGTCATTTGCGGGAAGTGTTATTACATTATTTTATTGCGAAGAAAACTGCAGCGGAAACTTATCGTTTGCTTGTGGAGATTTATGGTGAGCATGCTCCGTCTAATACAACTTGCATGGAATGGTTTCGACGATTTCAAAATAACGATTTTAGTACTGAGGATAAAGAACATGGAAAACCACCAAAAAAATTTGAAGATGCTGAATTGGAAGCATTATTGGCGGAAGATTCTTGCCAAACTCAATCAGAATTAGCTGCAGCATTAAATGTTGATCGTTCAACTGTTGCAAAGCGTTTACAAATGATGGGAATGATTCAAAAAGCCGGTTACTGGGTTCCACATGATTTAAAAGAAAGAGACATGGAACGTCGGAAAACCATTTGTGAAATGCTGCTTCAAAGACAGCAAAGAAAAGGATTTTTGCATCGGATAGTCACAGGAGACGAAAAATGGATACACTACGAAAATCCTAAACGCAAAAAAGCTTGGGTGAAACCAGGCGAACCAGGCCCATCACAGCCAAAAATAAATATTCACTGTGCCAAGGTCATGCTCTGTATTTGGTGGGATCAGAAAGGTATTGTATATTATGAGTTGCTCAAACCCTCTGAAACTATTAATGGAGAAGTTTACCGACGACAACTAATGCGTTTGAAGCGAGCCATAGAAGAAAAACGACCAGAATGGGTGAATAGACATAACAAATTAGTTCTTCAGCATGACAATGCCAAACCGCATACCGCAGAAGTCGTAAAAAGATATTTAGAGGGACAGGACTGGGAAGTGTTACCCCACCCGCCATATTCACCAGACATAGCTCCTTCGGATTACCACCTATTCCGGACGATGCAGACAGACCTTACTGGAGAAAAGTTTACTTCATGTGAAAGTATCAAAATTTGGATTGACAACTGGATAAGCTCAAAAGACCAGGACTTCTTCCAGCAAGGAATACGAAAACTACCTGAACGATGGGCGAAGGTTGTAGCTGCAGATGGAGCATACTTTCAATAATTTTTTTTTTTAATTTTGTAAGCGAACAAATGTGTTTTATTTTGACAAAAAGGGGCGGAGTCATATTCACACACCCAATACATTCCTATCGCTTACTACTTGCCGGTGCTTCTCTGCAGGCCAGCCATATTGAGTTATTTCCAACTTCAGGCACTGGATACCGTCGCGATCGGCTACATACATAATGACCATTAGCCATGTAGCTTAGTGTATTGTTTAATGGCGGTGGTAACCATTCAGTCAGATGATGTTAAACGGTTACATTGATAATATGAACTGAAATGTAGTCAGTCAACGCGATCGACACTGGAAATTACATCGTGGTATAGATGGGTTAGGTTTTTATGAAATACATTGTAAACCAGTTGTTTTTTTTTGAGTTCTTCCTTGTATAATTAAATATACTAGTATAATTTAGTTGTAAGTGTACAGGCAATAAATTAATTTGCCAATTATGGAATTTATTAATTTGAATCCTTTTTCCATTGATTGATATTACATAATTTATGTAGGGGATGTATTATGGACTAATTAGCTGGGCTAATTCTGTGTCATGTTCCCGCTGCAGGGACACTCAAATATTGAAGCACTGACATTGACATTTTGCCACACTGCCATCTAGCTCCAAACTAAGCATAACTTGGAAACCGTATCCATGATAAACGCATTTTTTTTGGAAATAGATACATATTAACTCCCGGACACAAACAAGTTCGTTACAAAAACCATATCAGTTTTGTTGGATTTCGGATTGTATTCAAAAATATAGTAAAGTTTTTATTTGATTACTCATCACCCATAATATCCGGATTGGACTCCCGTGGTAGATCAAACCCCATTCACTCAATTATCGAGAGTAATCCGGTGTCCCTGCAGTGGGAACATTAGAGGCTGTTAGGGACAATCAAAAATCAATTGAATCGACTTCAGAGATATAACACTTATTTTACGATCAGGAAGAAACAGATATAGAGGCTCTACCTGAATTGCTGATACGACCTCGGACGTAAACAAATATAATCATCAAAATCAGTCTACCATTGGCGAAGAAATCGCGTAAAAAAACATACAAACAATATATTGCTGAATTGAGAACCGCCTCCTTTTTTAAAGTCGGTTAGAAAAAGGTCTTTTATTCGTGTATTTTAAACGGATATTTAGCTGTTTATATATTTACCTTTGTTATTATGCCAGTTATATTTATACCTGTATATTCAATATGGATGTTGAAATCTACTTCGCACTTTAAAATGTACAAGACAAACACTAAATTAAAATTATCCTTTATTTTATATGTACTTTAGTAATACTACACAGACAAGTGCTTTAGTAATATTAAACAGGTTCATGCTTATGTACTTCATCATTATGCAGTGATTGCACTGAAATTACTTTTCAGTAGGTAATTAATCAGTGCAATCTTTGAACTTATTATAATAATGCATTTTGACTTCTACAGATGGATGGCTTTCTATGATCTTGCGCAGGGTGTCAGCTTTTTGCTTACAGGTCTCATCTGGATATCTCGGGTACAACTTCAATGTTGCCAGGTACGCCTGAATGAACTCACTGTCGGCCAGCATCATTTCATAAATCTGTAACTTTATATCCATAGGCAATGAGTCGTAAGCCATATCGAACGCTTTAGAGTATAGCGCGTAAATACACGAGAAATATTTGGTTACGTCTTCTTTCAGGTACTCAAGGCAATGTTTTCCGATTTCTGGAGCGATGGCTGAACAAAGCTTGTCCCAATCGTCTCGTTCGTTCGATAATTCAATAAGTTCAGACAGTTTTACAGTAAAATTCCACATCGTTAACATTACATAATTCTCAGATACGGGTAAGCCATTTAGCTCTCGTTGGATTTTCACAAACATTCTTGTGGGAATGATCATTTTATTTTTAAATACGTAATTGTTGAGATCTGCCGATAATCCTTTCAGTAATTCTTGAACATTACGACGGATGAAGTAAGTTCCCTTGCGCATTTCATTCCATGAGGCAAGGGATCGTTTTAACAGAGGAGATAATAACTCTTCATATCGCTGCATTTGTACATCTTCATCTTTAGCACATAGTATATACGCAGACAATACAGTTACCAAACCACCATTAGCTCTAACAGAACACTGATAACTTCCATCAAATTCAAAAAATTTTTCATTTGTAATTTCTGCCAATATGGTTGCGACAAATTTAGGAGACATTAGTTCCATTATTTCCCTTACATATTCTGCCATCATTTCCAAATTATATTTGTAAGTTGCTGGATCTTTTTTCGTGTTTTGAATTAAGCTCTTCAGAAACATGTAACTCTTTTCTAAAAACTTTGATCTGACACACAAGGGCACATCGCTCACATTAACCAATCTTTCGTATATTTTTTCATCTTCTTGGTAGTTTAAATTGTCTATAAAGTCATCTATAAATTCATACAACTCTTTTGCCCTATCCTCGTCTTCAGCTTTACATAATAAATCGAGCATAAGTTGGAATATGACGCTTCTGATGCTGCTGTTTTTGGAAGTTTTCCAAATATTCGACACGTTTTGTTTTAGATCGTTGTGTTCCAGTTTCGAGAACGCGATACGAAGTCCGTGTTTTTGCAGAGAAACAGGCGTATTTAGCAACTTCGGTACGTGTTCTTTACTATCAAATCGACTCAGATTGTAGTAAATGGAGATAAGAGATGGCATGGCATATTGCAGATAATCCCCTTTGGCATACAGTAGAATGCTATCGGGTGAAGGTTGAGGGCGTGCAATATGCATATTCTTAGCAATGGTCTTCTGCAAGCTAAGACATAGTTCATCAGTGTTAGCCCAATCGATTTTAGCTTCTTTCGGAGCATATTTATGTACCATATTGTTGAGGTCATTTTGCGGGAGCATAGTGCATATTCCACGTATAAGAGCCTTATGACCTTCAAGTCTATCGAGTCTACTGAAATAAAATTGTAACCATTCGGTGGCTAGAGAGTGTGGCCAGTAAATTCTGAGTTTTATTAGCAACTTTTTTAGGGAAACAGCATCGTTGAAGCATAGAGATTCTACATCAGACTTGTAGCGGCTAAGCAATCCGGGATCATGTTTAATAGCGTTAACGCAGACGTTCTCAGATGGACTCATGATTACTGAATCTTCAAACATGAGTATTCGCCAAGATTTGTTTTTGTTGTAAAATTGCGAAAGATCTAATTTGAAATTCTTTTCTATTTTGACTTTCATAAAATATTTTATTTTCTCAAGTGCATAGGGGTATTTATTCAGTGGTTTTTTCCAATCTATCAATAAGTTGAGTAAGTTATCGAACAATGATATGGCTATATCGAATGTTTTTTGACAGATAATTTCTTGACCCTCTATTGCTTTACTAGCATAATCAAATAAGTAATTAAATACTTTGTCCTGTTGTTCATCGTTCAACCTATTTTGGTAACGTTTGAAAGTGCTAAATGTAATTTTTTTTTGTATTATAGCTGGTATCGGCTTATTTTGTAAGACGTTATTAAGAAGAACAATATCCACGCAATTTTGTGCAGTGTTATCCAATTCATTGTAAATATTCATTTCAGTGAGAATATCATCAAGCATACTCCAAGTTGCTTCGTCATATTTAGTTATATCAGAATATTCGATTACGTTGTTAATAAAATCGTCCTTATAATATATTTCATCTTTCTGATGTTGACTTTTATAGTAAAGAAACACCGCTTTTAGGTGTGTCGTATTATTATCAGCACAGATTAAAAGAACTCTCAGCATTGAATACTTTTCACTAAAGTCAGATTCAGAGCCTATCAACTTTGTAATATCAGTTATTGCTTCGTTGAAAGGAGCAAATTCATACCATAAGTAACTTGGGGAAGATAATGTCACCATTTCACACAATCTTGCAGCAAAAATTTCGTTATTTTTTATGGAATCTGAAGTTTCCTTCTCGCTTTGAAATTCAACCTTATCAATAAAATGTTTCTTTACAAAGTTAAATTGTTCTTCTTTAGGCATTCTCAATACGAAATGTTTCAAAGAAGGAAATTTACACCAACTCAGGTTACGATTTAGGTTTTCTTCAGTGCACTGCTTATACAAGAAAGCCTTTACTTCTTCTTTTTTCAAATATTTCGCAAATGTCGGTATATGTATAAGACTTGAATATATACTGAACCGATCCTTGACTCTTTCGGCTAGTTTTTTCATTATTAAATTCGTAGCTTTACTGTTGAAAGATGGTCGTTCATACCGTGGGACTCGTTCCACAACGTCTAAATACTTTTCTGTATGCGTATGCAACAAAAAAGACCCTGCTTCTAAACACTTTCGGCAATACTGATTCTCATTCGTAGTAACATCGAAAATAGTCACTGATCTTTCGTAGAGCCGCTTCAACTCTATAGTGTCCATCATATGCGTATAACTTTTGATGTTGCTTTCGATGAAAGATATCGAGCATCGGGAAAGCCACTTTACAGCGACTTTAGCGTCCTTTTCGCTTTTGAAAAATTCTTCAACACGTGCTTCATTTTTCAAATGATTTTTGATAAATTTTGTCAGTTTGATTGTAGCTTTGGTCATCATTTGCGGCATAAGCTGTTCCCGTAAATGCTGCGGATTGATTATGTGTGCATACTGATCCTCTAACAACCATAGGCTTTTATTTAGAGCCCGAGAGACATAAAGCATATCCTTACATTTGAGGACACTGATAATGAAATTCACATTTCTTTGATGACTCGCTACATCTATTTTCATTAAGTTGTCTAGATCATGTTCTTCTGGCTTGAATACGGTTTCATCAAGTTGATGGTTTTTAGAGATGGCATCATTTACAAGTTTATTGTAATTTTTGTGTTTCACTCCTAGGTGCTCGTTGCTATTTTCTTCTGGCGCCATAATCTGTAAAATATTTGAAATATATTTTTACCATGTCGTGAATCATTTTAAGTTTTTACCAATTATATTATTAAAACTAAAAGATACATGACTAGCTCCTTGAGACGGTCCGCTTAAATTGGTGCATGCACACAATTTGCCATCAGTCATATTAGGACCAGAGTTCTTTCGCGCTACAGCTAGCTACGTGTGAATATCTCTTTCTGTAGATATAATTATAAAGTGCGCAATAACAATCATGTTGCTAAGTAGCAATAAAAATTATAATAAATAAATGTGTTGAGGAATACCTATATAATAGTGGTTTTTGAATGATGCCTATGAGTATAGTTATTATCTAGTATCTATGTAGCTCTAGTACCTTGATTTGGAATTTTATTCGAAAATTTCTTTATAACCAGTATTATCATCGCTTGCTGAATTGCTATTTCTGCTTTTTTTGCATAAATACTTTTAGTTTTATGACGACTGTTTTTTAACCGAAGAAAAAAAAGAGGAGGTTCTCAATTCGATCGTATACATTTTATTACCTACTGAATTTCTTGCAATTGTTTCGTGTTTTAGATATATTAAATTTTCTTATCATTAATTAATCAACAAACAAACATTAATTAAATAATAAATAATTTTACAAAATATTATCAATTCTATTCTATCTAACCGATTACGGCGAAGCCAAAAGGAGGGTTTGCCGTAATCAGTAAATGAGTTCAGCCCTTGTGTAGGTATGTTCCCGCACAACTTCTAACTACTTAAGTACCATAATTTAACAAATGAGGTACTTATCAATAATTATAAACTTCTCGATTGAATCTAATTGAATTTTTTACATATGAGCGAATTTTTTTTTTAAATACCTACACAATTAAATATCGATAACTTTATTCTTCTATAATACTAAACATATTAAAAAAAAATCCTGACTACGTATAAGTCGAATTCACCCTTATTAATCGGAAAACCCTCCGTCAACTCCATTTTCATCACAATCTTGTTTACGAATTTTGTAATTTCAGTGTTATTAATTGTATCCAACAAATACCGTTTAAGTAATCTGGTAAAATGCTGCATTACGATTTGGTATATTAATAGAATCGCGAGCATATAATCATAGGACGTCTATTTTGGAATCTAGAATTTAGTATTTCGTTCGTGAATCTAAAAATACAAATTCGTAACCTGATCATCTTACTCGCTTTATCAGCATAATTAAGATATTCTAGGTACCTATGTATGTGTTTAGAAGGTCATCTATGCGTTACAATTAGTAATTAAAATCACTCACCGGATAAGGATGGCAGTTGATTTATTGCTAATTGATGCACAAATTATAACGACTATCCCTTGATCCTATATCTGTGTCTTACTATATTATAGGTAGGTACATTTTCAATCTGTGCTGTGGTTACACCTACAGCCGTTACCAACGGGCAAAACACTGAGGCTAGATCTAAGATGCCAATAAATAAATCTGACTCACCCGCAGTGTTGCAAGAATGTAAGTAAAAAATGGCCAAAAGCTTTATCGATAAAGGCCGATGTTCGGCGAAATGCCAAAATTGCAAAGTTTGAAAACTAACTATTAATGACATTAACCGAGGGCTTGCAATGTCTCCATGGGTAGCAGCTAGCACTCATTTGCAAATTATAAACCAAAAGGAAATTAATGCGTCCCGGCTTCTTTCCGGATACCTACTTATGACTGTCAGCTTAATATATCTTATTACTTTATTCAAGCAATTCTTGTATATATATTTAAAAAACTGTACTTTTGCTGTAATTTATTATTCCTTATTAATGTCCTTCCTTTATTTCGATACTCAATAGGTTTGGATAGTTTTTTTTATTAATCACTTGCAATTAAGCGTCAATAATCCGCCATTTTGTTTTGTTATTAAAAACCTATCACTTGGATTTTTGAGACGAATTTAACGATACGCTGAGTTTCGGGATCTATCCAGCAGTTTGGAAGATACGAGGTAATAAATAAATTTAAAAATATACAAACATATAAGATATGCGCGGAAAATATAACCCTTCCTTGGCAGTCGGGTAAAAAGTAAGGCGGCAATTAGCTCACCACCTGTCACGACTGCCTTCTCATAATAGTTTATCCCACAAAGAAATGGTCTACAGAGACTGTTTACTCACGGCCAAGTAGATGAAATTAATGTTATTATAATGAATGTTAGCCAAATATTATAAAAAAATTACAGGTGCCGTTGTACCGAAGTAATGGAATATAATGAAGAAGATTTAGATATTAAATACAAATATTACATTATTTGGGGTAATATGTCACACCACAGTAAATTATTTTTGTAACTTTATTCAAAATAGAATAAATAAAATCACTACGTATATAGAATCTTAACCAGCCGAAAGAAAATATCATACCTAATAATAAAAGTATTAGTAAAATAAAAGATAGTGATAAAGTCAAATATATTTTTTTAATGCGGTAAATCATAGAAACGTACCTACTTTACTTAAATTCTGACTTTAATTGTTGGCGAAAGTAAACCACACAAATCGATAACGAATCAGACGAAATTTTCAACACTGTCGACTGCCGGAAGGGGTCTCCAGATGAATATTGAAAATTCCCTAATTTAAATGAAAAAGATAATCCCCGGTTAAATAATACTATTTCCACAACTTTTCCCCAAATATAGGCATTGAACCATAGTTAAAATCAGTGATACTTAAACGGTAATAATTGTAGAAATCTGTGATTCTTAGGTCTTAAGTTAGTGGAGTCAGATGTACTACCAGATTTGAATAAAGGAGTTGTTTTACTATATTTTATTAAATCAGGAATTACACCACGGTAAACAGATTCCTTATATATCATAGATAATCCAGGTTTGATGCTAGCAGAAATACGTCAGTAGTCGTTTACACTCCGAAATAAATCTAGTCCGTTTTCTGTTTTCACATTTTTCAGATAAGTGTCGTGAGTAATCATACAAAAGAGTAGCTAGTAATTGAAGATCCAGTGCCAGTGTAAGAGTAAATGTAAATAACTAAAGTAAGTTCCTACCAGTTTAATTTTTTTAAATATAGTTGGTGCCAATAAGCGTTGTCCTGGCTGTCAGATCTAAGGAATATGGATCTAACTGAGCATTATTTTACGAAATACATAGTTACATCCTCGTCTCATGAGCGACGGGGGTAACGTGATGCATCAAAGTGATGTTCTTCTGACATTTTAGTTTCGTATGGATTGATGATGATATTGGTTCGTAGGTACATGTTATAAACGGCGTTCTGCCATTATAACCCCAAAAACCCTAATGGGCCTAATCTTCAAAAGCCATTCATGTGCGATACGGCCTCGGTTGCAGGTATTTTGTAAATGAACTGAATGATAAAAAAATAATAAAAATAGTGTGAGATTTTTTATGTAATATATTTTTATTTCATTAATACTTTTTTTTCAAAATAAGAAAAAAGAATAAGGCGTTAAAAAAATTGTTAAATTTCAGGTGGACGCAGTCGCAGGAGTAGCTATTATTAAATATATAAATTCAGCATATTATGTAGTATCTCTTTAGGAAGCCTGACTTATGTTCATTACAACACCCTTAAAGGGTGTATAAGGGTTTTTGACAATGAACATAAGTCATAAGAGATATGTGCGCAATAATAAAGTATATAATCTAAACAGGTAAGTGCAAACTACATGCCAGTTTAATAACTACTTATTCTCCTCGTCTACGTCAATATCCGGAACTTCACTAAAAAGCTGATAATAATGCATCTTCAATTCTTCCGACGGATGCGAGGCAAGAATTTGACGAATTTCTTTTAATTTTTCTTTCTCCGCATCAGTAACTTTAGGTTCAGCGTAAACATATTTTGACAGAAATGGATATACAGATAGATAAACTTCTCTGTCTTGGCTGGCTTTCAATATGCCTTTATAGTATTCCCAATGCTCAGATGACGCAAGCATCGAATACGACTGGAAAGAATTCAAAAAATCTTCTAGAGACTTTGAAAATAAAACATACACTGATGGATAAAAACGTTCTTTATCTTTTACCAGCAGTTGAGCACAGAACTTCCCAAAACTAGGGGCTATTTTTGTGTGCAATTGTGCATATAGATTCTCTGTTTTTATGGTGCTATTTTCTTGCGATTTATTTTTATCGTCTTCACTTAATTTTGAAAGAATTTCTCTATTTTCATTAACCAATTTAAGGAACTCTACAGCAAGTTTCCATGATGTAATAAATACATAATCCTTTTCCGATGACAATGCAGCCTCTAGTTTTGACTGTATGTTCACGCATGTTTTAACTGGGATATTCATTCCCTTCTCTAAGTTGTAATCATCTAGGTAGTAAAATAGTTTCATTAAAACTTCTTTTAAGTTGTGTTTCACGTGGTACTGTCCGCTATGAGTCTTATTCCATAACGGCAAGTTCCGGTCGAGTAGAGGAGCAAGGAATAGCTCATACCGCCGATTCTCGGCCTCTTCATCTTTACAACTCAACATGTATGATGCAATCTTCCTTCCATTTTCATACATATCATCATGGTTTTTAGTAAAATTTCTATCGATATTCTTAAACATAACATTAATTATGAAATTGTCATCCAAGTAGGGCATTAAATCTGGAGATTCATATTCCAACTTAGATAAAATTGATCCTGAGTCAGTCTTTGCTGGCAAAGATTTCAAAAATGTGTAACTTTTGGTGAAAAATTGAGCTCTCACAACAATAGGAATATCAGATGCAAGTCCTAATTTTTTATATATTCGTTTGTTTTCTTCGTGAGATAAGTTGTCCATGAACATACTTAATAGTTCCCATATTTCTTGGACATGTGTAGTATTCTTTTCCTTACACAAAAGAGTGTGCGTGTGTGTGAACAAAACTGTACGGATTGTAGAGTTTTTCGTAGATTTCCAAATTTCGGTTAAAATCAGTTTCAATTCCTGGATTTCTAAGTTTTCAAAAGCGCACCGCACGCCATACTTTTGGAGTGAAACGGGTGCATCTAGCAACTTATGTATCTGCTTACGTATTTTGGTGACGCTTAGTTGAGTTAGAACTGAGTTAAGAGAGGGTACTGCGAATTGTAGATAGTCTCCTTTGGCATACCACAGAACTGTTTCAAGAGGTATTAGTGGCCTAGTTTTGCGGATGTTCTTTGCTAACTGCTTCTGGATACTAATAAGAAGTTCATCAACTGCATTCCAATCGATTTTACTTTCGGTAGGCGCGTACTTCTTGGCGATTGCATTTAATTGTGTTTGAGGAAGGATAATGCATAGTCCGATTATTATGGAACGGTTATCTCTTAATTTTTCTAGACGATCTAGATACAATATCTTATATTCTTCAGCTAAGGAATCTGCCCAGTATATTCTAGCTTTAGTAAGTACTCCTTTCAAGGGGAAGGCATTATTTGTCAATAATGTCTCAATTTCATTTTTATCTTGTCGCATTAGGAGACCTGGATCGTGCTTCAAAGCGTTCAAACAGACTTCTCTAGTTTGACAAAGTGAAATTGACTCTTCAAACATTAGTCTCTTCCCTGACTTGCTAGCTTCATACAGTGACGCCATTGAAATTTTCCAGGAATGTTCACGCCTAATCCTTATTAGTTGTTTTATTCTCTCAACTACGAAAGGATAATCTTTTAGGTCTTTTTTCCAATCATTTAATAGATCAATCATAGATTTACAAAGCCTTACAGCATCGCTAAAATTTGATTCACTTGATATATTATGTTGTTTATTTTTTGTGGCTATGTTATCATATAAATAAGAAAAAACAGCGTCTTGTTCTTTATGTGTCTTCAGATTATGCATATATTCTTTCATGGAATCGAATATGAATTTTTCCTTGATAATTTCTGGTACTCTTTCTTCACGAATTACGTGACGTATTGTGATAGCCTTTACACATGATTGTACACTATTTTCTGATTCAATGTAAACTTCCATGCTATGAAACAATTTGTTTAACAAACCCCAAGTTTCGTCATCTAGTAAATGCGTTTTGATTTTTGATATAAAGTAATTCACAAACTGTATTTTGAACTTGAATGGTTCATTAATATGCCTTTCTTGGTAATATTTCAAAATAGTCTTTACGTGTTTCATATTTTGTCCGGCACAGGATAATAATACTTGAAGCATTGCATTCCTGTCAGGTGGGGACGATTCAGCTCGTATAAGCTTCTTTAAATCTGTGAAAGCTACTTCAAAAGGAGCAAATTTGTACCACTGGTAAATATTTTCGCTGCTAACGTTGCTAATACATGTCATAGCAACTCCGCTACAGTAAGAGTAGCTTGGAGGTGAACTTTTATAGCTTTCTTGATTCTTAGAAAGTTCTTTGTCGATAAAAATCTTTTTCACAAATTCAAATTTACTTTCTTTAGACATATATTTTATAAAATGCTGCATATTGTTATATGTGTAAAACGATTTCAGTTTCTCATTAGTGGCGTGTTTCAATAAGAACAGTTTGACATCTTCTTTCTCCTTTAAATATTTGGCAAATGTCGGTAGGTGCAGACTTTTGTAATAGAAATCGAATTTATCTAAAATTCTATTTGGGCATCGTTTCATGATAATCTCCACGGTTTTTGAAGTAAAACCAAAGTCAGAATAATAATAAAATTCTCTGTCTCCGTTTCCTCGTTTTTCAAGTGCATTCAAATATCTTTCTGGGTCGGCACTGACAAGAAAAAAAGTTTTTTTTATAAAGCCATACCTATCCCAGTATTTGCCTGTCAAGTAAGCCTCAAAAATAGACAATGATCTCTCAAACAGGCGTAGTAATATGTGGACTGGGATATCCTCATTTTTGGCTATACTTGCAATTAACTTTACAGAACAGTGTTGCAACCATTTGTAAGAAGTAGTACTACTTCTTTCCGCATGATACTTGTAAAATAATTCTGCGCGCTGCTCGTCTTTCAAATTCAGTCGTATAAAGAGCATCAGCTTGTTAAATGCTTTAGAGGTCATATGGGGTTTCAATTGAGTATATAGATATTCAGGGTTGATGATATTAAAGTATTGCTTGTCTGTGACAAGCCACATACAATTTTTGATAGCTCGTGATACATAGAGCATATCTTCGCTTTTCAGTACTTCAAGCAAAAATTCTACATTTTTGCTTTTACAGGCAACGTCGATCTTGATTAAGTTTTGGATGTCGTCTTCCCCGGTAATAGGTTCGAGTACTTGTTTGTTTGCTAAGGCTTCTTTTACTAATTTGTTAAGGTTTTGATGTTTTTGTCCAAGAGTATCGCCCTCTAAAGTCAAGGGCGCCATTTTGAGCCCTGAAAGTAAATTTTACCGTTACTATTAGGTAGATAGTGATGGCTTAGTCATATGGTACGGGGTCCTTATACTAGTAATTGTAAAAAAAACCCGTTCAAAATATTCATAATAAACTTTAGTTTTATCTTATAGAAATTATAGATTTTTATTGTTTTAGTACTAAGTACTGTGACTAATGACTGAAATGGCTCCACGATTTCGATAAAGCTTGCCATGCTTGATGGAAATCATGGAGTCATGGAGAGACAGCCTTAATTTACCACAAGACTATAAATATGCATACAAACACAGCTGTCAATCGTTATTAATCGTTATCGTCACCCCTCTTTTTAGACGGAGGTAGAAAATATATTTTTTTAATATCACACTTCACTATGACAAGAAGACTGACGACAGAAATTTGACGTGTCCGAACGATACTTAAGATCTAAAGGAATAAATAAGTTTTAGTTGTCGGGAACGATACCGTAGACGGATTTCTAAATAAATGAAGCATAATTATAATAATTCAATGTTACGCTTACGTTCAAACATGCATATTTTATACCACAGAAAAAAAAACAATCTAATTACAATATTCTCTTGTCCCGCCTATTGACCTTTTAACTCGAGAGTACCTAAATAAACTTGCTCATCCCAATCTCAGGTACCCACTTGTCCTATTACAAGCAGACTCTTAGTTTACCCATTAGATACAATACATGAGTATTTCTCAGTAGAAGTTTGGCGGATGAAGTATGCTTCGACAACTTACCTGCTTAATTATTTAATAAGTTAATTCTTTGTTGCCAGCTTTCCGAAGAAAACAGGTTTAAGAGACACTTGGGTTTTACACACTGGACGCAAAAATTGGCAGTCAGCACGGAACGTTCTATCATACACAGCGAAAAAAATGCATCAATATTATTATATGAACCATTTAAAGCACTAATATATTGGTGCTATTTTTACCTATCAATATGGGGAAATATGAGAAAATGATATAATTCATTTGCTCGATTTTCACCAATAACAAATCGGAAAAGTTAATTTTTGATCAAATTTTTCAAAGTAAAATAAAGTTAATATTATTTAATAGTATTGGTCCGTGATTCAGCTAGGCAAGCCATCTCGTAAATTTTTGTGGTACTCGATTGGTAATCTACTCGTACAGTTTCAGATAAAAAAAAAACCATCACACAAGTGGCGCCATCTAGTTTCTTTGAAACTATAAACCTAAAAATCACGTTTTTATGTGAAAGCCCCCTTAAATATTTATTTTATTCTGTTTTTTATTATTTGTTGTTATAGATACAGCCAGGTGGCAGACGGACAGACAGACAGACGGACAGCGGAGTCTTAGTCAGCGGGTCCCGTTTTACCCTTTGGGTACGGAACGCTAGAACAGGATTTTACAAAAAATAACAGTCAAGCTCGATCGCCCAAGGTATTAATACTCTAAACAAGCAATTCTTGTATATTTATTTATTTCGCGTATGTCGGTAACGGCTCTAACGATTTGGACGATTTTTTGTGTTTAGATAGGGTTTTGCCGTTTAAGTTTATCTTTTATAATTGTTTCTCATGTAAAAACACATTTTGTTTTAAAAAAATACGTTTTACATTTAAAAACCAAGCGAAGCTCGGTCGCCCACGTCCGTATACATAAAGCGCGGTATAAATTAGTGACGTCATCATTCATTTTCTCCGTTTAACACACGATTTTGGTACATCGATTGTAAAATTGAAATGGCGGATAGGTGAGGTCATTTCTTATAATTTAATATGAAATCTCCAACTCACCCAAATACATGGTTTTTTTAATATAATATAATATATATATTACAACTAGCTACACCCCTCGATCTTATTCACGATTTAAAAACTATGTGTTAATCCACGGTACGAGATATTGTACATTCATACCAAATTTCATCCAAATCAGGGTAAAAGAGTTATCTACCTAAAACTGGTGTTTAATAAAATAGCAAAAAGTAAAATGATGGTGAAATAAGAAAAACATTCCGCAAAATAGGAACATACCTAGCATGATGTCATACCTACAATCAACATAAGTACCACACAAGCTAGCTGAATACGGGAAAGGTTATGATAATTTATCATACCAATTTATACTTATACATTTATGTAATAATATAAGTTCTAAATACAATTAGTATTACCTCCTTTCTTTTCGCTTTTTCTTGAAACACAATTTTTCAATTCTGAGAACAGAAACAAAACACTGTACTGCTGTATCTATGACAGACACGGTTGCAGTGCAGCCAACCATGACAAGGATTTCATGTCTAAATTAATTTAAAAGAAATGCTAGTTTTAGTTGAATTTGAATTTTAAAATAGAGATACAATTCTAAATAATCAAAATTAATGTCCGATCAAAGGTTCGGTTTCCGTTTCGGCCTCGCCGAAACGCAATGTTCGTGTCAGGCATCGTTTGGCTAACTTCAGATGAGTTCGGGACTCATGTGTTCGCCAGCTGAGTTCACCGGTTGGCGTGCGACGTGGTTATGTTGTTTTTTCTCTTGCATAAATAATTAGATAGGTAAGTATTGGTTTTAGCTTTTATTTTGACATATTTCAATAGCTTCTGACATAATTGAATGTTTTTGAATTGAATGAATTGTTTTTTTTTGTTATAGTTCCTTTTCATGTTCTTCTTATGGTTTTATATTTGCTTTAATTTTTTATATTATTTTAAACAATATATTTTATTTTCTAATTGTCCATTCACTCTCAATTATCGAGAGTAGGCCGGTGTTCCTGCAGTGAGAACATTTGAGGCTGATATGGTATGGTTAATATTGTATACCCTAAATAAATAACTATTTCTGTTACATTTTCCGTTATTGTCTTTTATTTAATTTAACACAAGTAAACTGTTTTGTAAACCATAAAACATATTTTTATTACATGACTAAATAAGTTTCGGTTTCAACCAAAACTGAGACTGACGCCGAATATTCGGTTTCGGCTAAAAATTCTGTTTCGCTCGGACACTAATATTAATGAGATATAATTATATATTTATTTACTAGCTACTAACATTTGAATGGCTGTTCTTTCGTGCTCGCGCTAATGTCACTTAATTGTTGAGTAAGATTACTCAGTTTTTAAGTCTAAAGTTAAAAGAGTAAGTAAGGATAGATGTTTTTGATAGAAAACGGAGAAAAGCTAGATCTAGCACTGAAGGGACTAAGTTGGCATCACTGTGAGCAAAACCGGTCTGATCTTTCAACAAATTAAAAACGAGTCACTTGAGTATATCCTAATTCCCCGCACTAAGGTTCAAACTTGAATGAGGTATTAATGTCATTATTCCTTCAAACTTTAAAACGAAAGAACGTAGTTAACAAAGACACACATTTACATCCGTGCACCAGGATTCTCTGTGTCGCAGATGATAAGGACACAGGACTCACACATTACCACAACACAATCAAGAACCGAGTACTTACAAAATTCCAAGTTAAAATTTGACTTGACCAGACTTCAAAAAGAAACCCCGTGTCTTGAAGGCAGTGTAACCAGTAAGCTACGAAGCTGTCTATGATAATATAATATAATAATGTAGTTTGTATTTATATTATGGTAAAACGGGACCTACTTTTTATATTAGGACTATTTTAAACTTCTAGAAACAGGAAGAAAATCCAGGTAATACGAGTATAGCATAGCCTAGTAGCATGCCATGGTAATTTTAAATAATTCCACACCTATTGTCAGAAAATAAGTGTTGCAAGTATTGATTTCGGGTATTGCTATAATTAAATCAGATATTATTTATACAATGAATATGGTTAGCCCCAAACCACAAATATAAAATACTCCCAAACTGGGTTACTAGTACAAAACTTAATTTTTTGTAAATATCCAACGGAATACCAGCGCTGGCTGGCACAGCCAGCATATTGCTGAGTTGGAGTCCGATTTGCAACGTTTAAGGTTTTATATTGTGTAATGTATACTGTATAAGTTGCAAATAAATACATGCTTATTCTTTACTAATAATACATACATGTTCGTTATACAAATAATCGTCGTAATAAAATACAAAGCCACTACCAACTGAGCTGTGAGATAAATAATAAATACCTACCTATATATTATTAAGTATTAAGGTAAAGTAAACTAAATTGAGTAGGTAGTATAACATAAACTGGCATGTAAACTGATTTGGTTTTGGGTGCGGTCTTTATTAGATACTCCATTATGGCGCGTAAAGGTCAAAATGTGGGCCAGTAATGGCAAAATACCAGGGATTATACGTTCAAATACCGATCTGATTCGTAAAACATAATGAGGCGTTATAATAATCACCACTTTAACGCAACAACATTGTTAACCGTAAAAAGAGCTCAACACAGCTCAGTTGGTTGTAGCTCTACCTACTGCGCTGTTGTGGATTCTATTCCAGGACCAGACAATACATGACAAATTTAGATGTTTGTTCTGTGTCTGGGTATTACGTATTGGGTATAGTAACGAAAAAAGTATTCGATACGTATTTATAGCATCAGTTATCTGGTTCCGTTAGTAAGCTATGCTTAGTTTGGGCTTATTTATTAATATTATTTTTATTTATTCAGTCCATTTTCAAATATTATCGATGCACCACTTCAATACTTTGATTGCCAATTTTTGATCTTTTATCTTCGATGCAAGTGACTTAAGTCTCCCCATACTGCGATAGGGGAGAATCTGAGTCGTATTTCAGTGACCATTTAATATTAGGTGGGCTATAAGCTTGTTCCATTTGTATTATTGGACAAAATTATGTTAATTCGGGGTCTTACCTGTATTAAAACTTTTAGATAATAAATTTAAATAAATATACGGGAAAAGGGGTAATATTTGGTAGGAACTCCTCCACTAAACTTCTAAATTTAAAATACCTACTCAACAATAGAATGGACAATTGTTTCTCCTCTCCACGAGGCATTTTCCGCTGAGTCCAGTGAGTTAATATATTATACACTTGGGGTTGTGTGATTATGTATCCATGCTACCCAGTGTATCCATGCGACACAGTAAGCCTAGAGCAGGAGTTGAAGTATAAAAGCGTTAATCTTAAACAAGTGAAGCAAGCAAGCGATGTACACAAAATAGACAATAATCTCGTCATGATATTTCCGCGTTTAACTTGGTAGAATGAACCACGCCCTATGCCGCGTTCTTGCCCCAACATTCAGTTCAAAACCTCCTTGTGTGCCAATATCTCGAAAGTAGGTGGCTGGGGGCTATGTAATTTACCGTGGGGTAACACGCACCGGCACGCAGCAAGTGTACACTATTGTCGATCGATTGCTTGTTCAGAGGACCGCACTTTATACCTATACCTACCTATCACCTACAACGCCAGTCCCACTTAAAATGGGAATAAGAATATCTAAATATTCAAAATATTTGGTACTAGGACATGTCGGTTTCCTCACGATATTTCACTTTACCGTACAAATTAGTAGCGCGCACATAATAAAAGTAAAATTTTTCTACCCGTCTGAATTCGAACCAGGTACCTTGGATTGAAAGTCCGCGTCCGTGATTTGCGTGAGTCTAAATATCGTTAATTTCTCGTTGAACCACATTTGTTGGAAATAGGCTCTTTCCGTCACTACTATCATTTAACAAAATCAACCGAATGCCTGATAAAAAAATAGGTTAAACCAACTTCAATTCTTTCATCCTTAATTTTTCAACCATTTCTAAGGGTTACACTTTGAGGTACAAACTATCGAATATAACAAAAAGAATCTTCGACATCGGTAACAATTGGCGAAGAAATCGAGTAACAAACATACAAAAAAAACATACAGACAAATTTTCGAATTTGTAATATCAGAATGGTATTTGCCAACAAAAATACTTCAGATAGTACTGAGTTACGAGTACGTACCTTTCACTCATAGGCCGACAGACAATCAATGTACTTAGTACAATGCTATTTATTGATAAGAGCGAGTGTGTTCAATCTTTTTATAATTAGATTTTAATGGGTTCGTATTTGTAAGCTCTCAATTATTATTTGAAATGAATCATAGTTCCTATTTATGAAACTACAACGAAAATACGATTGTTTATGATTGGATTATATACAAATATTAATTTTGTTAAAAGTGTATTCCCAGTTTAATCTGGAAAAAATTGGGAACAATTGGGGAACAGTTTATATTTATTTTAACAAATTTATGATTTCGCTTTTGCGATTTTTGACATTCGCCATAGTATGTTTAGTAAAATTACATGACTTCAAGTAGTGTCAGAAGGCCCAAGTTATACCCTGTCGCGCCCTTCACCCGAGACGGGAATGTTCCGGAACACAGCAATGCAAGTGGTTATCTGCCGGCTAGCAGTGGGCGGCAGATAACCAGATGTGGAGGCAGTATTTCTCCGGAAGAACTTCCCCGCAAGCTCCGCCGGAATTGTTGAAAACGAATGATGGCGTCCACTTACTACGAGTAAACTACTGTATCTACCTATATCTGTTTTAATTTTTATTTTAGGGCGCGGTCTATTCAATTATTGCTAAATAATATGTAATAGTGCTAAGCGGCTATGATTTACGAGCTTCGAGCGGAATGGGACTGTTATAATATAAAACAGTATTAAACTAGTGAACTATAAGTATTCCTAGTTTTCAATTAACATGCTAACTATTGTAATTATAGCTAAGCAGTTAGCCTACTACGAGTTTAAATTCAAAGGACGTTGCTACAATTAAGAGTTCTTCGCTTAAAATATTTGTGAACCACGTTCTCAAAATCGGGCAGGAAAACCGGTATGTATTGTAACCAAAAACTCGAAGACCTAATCCTAGTGCAGGGGTATGAGTGTGTAAACATTTATTGTAGAATTTACGTGTAAAATGTCCATGAATATTTATTATATAAATGTTTTATTCATTAGCATCAACTCCGCAACTTCGTCCGCGTTAAATTTAACAAATTTTTGGCGCGGTACCCCAATTAAATATATATATTTTTTTTAATAAATTTAGCCTAAGTTATTCGTTATAAAATCTGGCAGTAAAAGTCTCATCAAAATCGATCCAGCCGTTTCGGAGAATAGCCGGAACAAATAGATAGACACACAAAAATTAAAAAATGCTTTTTCTTATATTTACGGTATATACTTTCATATGTATTTAATAAAAACTTGTCATTACAAACAGACACTTAACTTTTATTTTATTGTATAGATTACAATCTACCTATTAATTTGGTGACAAGCACCACCTGCTTGTCCCCTGAATCGTGACAAGCAGGTGCCACTACATAACGCCTACGATGTTTTCGGTTGGCAGTTTCCATTTACTTTGCTTCACATCGCATTACTTACACTGAGTGAGTCGAACTACTTATTAAACTAACACTATAGACGTCCTGTCTTGATTTACAAATTGACAAAATAATTAATAAATGATTAAGTAAGAGTAGGTAAAAAGTTACAGTAAGTACTTATATTGCTACAAAATGTTAAAAAACCCTTTTTTAATATATAACTAAGCCGTCATTTGCGTCATTGTGGCAGCATTAATGGAGACGATGGTGATAGGTAGGTATATACATACCATATAATCAATTGTAAAAAGGGCTAGACAGATTTATATTTCGTTGTGTTCCTAATAGTCAGGAAAAGGGTTGTATAATTTAATTTCTTTGAAAAAATTCAAGGGACATGTTCCCAACATTTCCATCGTATGAGAGCCGATTGTCAAATTGTGAGTTTAAACATGTAAGATTAACTTGTTTACCACGTTGTCGTCCGAACAGAAATTCCTTGTTCGCGTGCGTCGCAGGCCGCTGCGCGTGCCAGCCAATTAGTTGCAAATCTAATTTATTGCAAATCGCCAAATAGTTTCCTCTTCAAATTACACTTTCCTCTTTGCACAGTCCAATGTGAAATCGATTAATTATCAAAAAATATGGAGCAATCATAAAATTAGGTAGATACTATGATTGCATGGTGGTATGGACCTAGCTGTCTAGCGCCACCTTCAGCTACATAGTCGCTTAACATCAGGTCACAGTATACAAAGGCAACCTTTGTCAGTCAGAAATAAGAAAAACTGATAAAAGTCTAAATTGAGGATTTGTAGGTTAGGTAGATACGATCGCGTAGCATTATAAAATCTGCTTTTAACTTTGATTACTGGTAATGCTTCAAAACCTGTGGAATAATTGTGCTCATACGTAGAATTCTCTGCGTGTCTTCAACTGTTTGTAGCTTCTTAGCAGTAGATATGAATATTATAAAACCAGCTGCTGATCAAAGATCTCATCAGTTCTTTTTCGAATTGGCGTGAGAACTTCAAAGATGTTTAAGGGTTTTCTATCTTATATTCTAAGGGATTTATTTTGTTGTATTATTTTTACAAACAGTGTAATCCATGTGTCACAACAAACACTTAAACATGAACAATTTATCTATTACTCCATGGTTAAGACCTTGGCCATAGATTCCATCATAATCAATTAGAAAAGGGTTCCTATTAGGCATGGTAATACATTCATTATTTTTATTCGTGTTTTGTCTATTAGCCACGCGGGAGGAAAGCCTGATAATTGAAGGGAAAATCGTTTAAAAAGCCGTGATCTCAGGCTCTGCGTAAATTAGTTATAATTTGTATGGCGTTACTTGCAAATTTTACTAGGACTTGATATCAACTTCTTAGAGGTAGATTCTACACCATAAACAGCGGTATTGTTCTATGACTTCGAAATTCGAAGTCGTTAATAAGATTTCAATCAGTTTAAAGATAATGTGATAAAATTAATAAAGTAAATGACCTTAAAGTAAAACAGCTGAATTTCAAGTGATTATAACCTCAGAATGTTCTACTATAAGTCCGAATTTCCAAAGCAAGTCGTTGTTATTATGTAAGTATAGAAGCTATTTGCAAAATAACTCTGTATGTTGTTACGATCTGATCGATGCACGTTGAAAATACATATATTTACCAAGCATCCTGGTTATTCGTCAAAAAATCCACTGCTCTTATTGTAGGCAATTTCGTTGCTAATGAGAGCTTTTTGTGTTATAGGAACTCATCACAAACAACCAGAAAATAGAATTGTGTGAGTGTGAACCTTTTGGTTGGAAGAAAGTGAAATATAAATAGCCTCTTAAATGAATTATTATACATCTAATTGCATAAAAGACCGTGTCGAACTATGAGACCTTGTTCTAGCACATTATTTCAAGCATAACTGCGCTAATTGCTGAAATTACGAGATAGCAGGCCATAAAAATATAATAAATAGAAATAGAGCCGTGAAAGATTATAGGTCTGCGAGCTTGGTTCAATAAAATACGTAATTGTAAGCAGTTCGGTGATTATTCTTGGCAGCGCCATTTACCATAATGCATGACTTAAAGGTTAATATAAACCAGTTCATCGTTGATATGCTACTGGGCTCATGTGGACGGTAATTTTGCAAAAACCGATAACGAAAGCATAGCCTACTATTTTCTCAACAGTTTTCCTTCAAGCTATCTGTTCTTTTTTGGTACTTACAAGTTCGTCCGGAGAAGTAATATTGATATCATGTTTTACTCCTGAATAAAAATAAACCTTTCCGAGATGTAAAACTCACGTCGATTTGTAGCTCAGTTGCATTAGTAAAAATGACAGACCAACAATAATTATTTCGCTATTTTAATCGTTTTAGGCTTTCAAATGTTTTTTCATGACTTTAATTCCTAATTAAGTGAATACGTTATGATCATTAAACGAAATCATAAATATAAAAAAATAAAAGCTTTTAAATAATATCGGATAATATCCAATACTTAATTACAATAATTAATTAAGTAACAAAGAATGAATTGTGTACCAAGTGTACCAACCAAAATTGAATTGGAAAAAGCCATATTATATAAACCTATTTGCAAAAACCTATTTGCATTCGATTCTAATATTCACTTTTTCAACTAAAGTTCTCAAAGAGTATGAGCCGCCACTCTTTAGGTCAAACTCAAACTTATTTATTCCTTTAGATCTCAAGTATCAAATATATCAAGTAAGTTATAGATTCATCTATATTACTACTAATGATAAATTTAAGTACGCACTTAACAATTCTGTAATTAGCCGTTAATGTTGAGTTATTTGCTAGCCTTCTAGTTCCTACGACACTGATTTGTTTCCTGAGCCACAAATACCACAATAATTATTCCGTTGAAATATTTAAAATAATCTATCAACATCCAAAACATTAAAAAAATACTAGTTTCATTATTGATTAATTGTTCTCTCAAATAAATCAGATTTACTTGTCCACGCCTAAGGCTATGCCTAAGTGACTTTGCAAGTACAATCAGCATTAGAATTAGGAGCAATTAAAATTGCAAGTTTTAAATTAAACATATATATTCAAAACGTGTCCAAAAGCAAGCTAAATTATCGGTTATTTGTCAAGTCATTGAGCCGAATTTTTGCTGTTACAACTAGCTGCGTTTCGACTAAGTCAAGAAGCTGAAGGCCTGCCTGATGTTAATTTACCTCTGTCCATTACAATAGAGCTAAAAATACGACTTAGGTCTTTTTTGACCTAAGTGTGAGAAGACCCAAGTTACATCCTGTTTTATTCGTCACTCGAGGAGGGGATGCAAACACCCATGCTCCTAAGTTTCATCGACACCCACACCTTTTTACCAAACAGCACTGATGGCGGTAGATTACCAGGTATGATGGCCGTATTTCTCCGGACGAACTTAGCAATAATTCTTACTTAGATACTTTGGGTTGCTTCTTACACAGCACCCAAAAGAAACGTGTTGGGACTCGAAAGGAACCCTCAAAGACACGCAACCAGATATTTTAAATTACAGTCAACTTTTAGTGTTCAGTAAGTCATATCCTAGCACGGGGAATTTAACTTGTGACTGAATTAAAAATCAGTTTCACCAACTTCAATTTCATCATATTTTTGCCCCAATTTTTTTCCTTACCCGCGGTTAAGAATGAGATGATCATGAGATAATGGGAAAAAGCTGACTTTACTTTTTCGGGATAACAAGTAACCTATGTGTTAATTCAGGTTATGAGCTACTTTCATAACAAGTTTCATCCAAGTCCGTTCAGCTGTTGAGGCGTGAAGGAGTAACAAACAGACATACTGTAAACTTTTCGCATTTATCATATTAGTATGTTTAATTGTTATGCTGAGTATACTTACTTGGGTGTCTATAAATATTTAAAATTACAATTTTGCATTGCGCTACCTACGAAGACCTGTATGTAGTGATTTATTTCACAAAATACTTCGGAGTTTGCGACAATTATCTAAGAATTCAAAATATTAATATTGATATTCATAATAGACTAACCAAACAAACCCCAAACTAAGCATAGCTTGTAATATGGGAACTAGATAACTGTTAGAATACTTAAATATTGTAGTACCTACTTTATTTTTGTAAATACATACTTATAGATAATACATATTATCACCGAGATACAGAACAAATATTTATGTTCGTTACAAAAATGCTTGTCCTGGGTGGGAATCGAACCCATGACCTACAGCGCAGAAGGCAGAGCTACTACCAATTGATCTGTAAGAGAGAAATTTTCTCCTTTGTTGCTTCTGTTTGTGACATCGTTCACATAGCTACTATGATAAAATATGTACCACTCAGAAATATGAAGAGGCGACGTCTCATGTAATTTTACCGACACCCACACCCGGAAAGACATTGAAGCTAATAATACAAAGACTCAATTTAGAAAACAGATCACATATGCATAACTTCACGCCCTGAAAAGGTTATGCAGAGCCTCAATTGACCTCTTCACCTTATGAATAAACTATTATAGAAACGTAGTAAAATAAGTGTTGTTGTTCCACGAACGACTTCGCTTATATTTTGATGTGGTAAATTAATTCATTCCACACGAAATTTTTTTATTTTTTTTTTAATTTTTTTTTTTTATATGAGTTTGTGACGGGACGAGCTGAGGGCCCACCTGATGGTAAGTGGCGACCCTCGCCCATGACAACAGTAATGCGCGCGACTCAGTATGAGATCCAAATCTTTACTGAGTCGCATTCATCCTGCTGCGTCCATCACCCGAGACGGGGATGATACGTCTCATGCGCATGTGATTTCACCGGCAGCCATACCCTTCCACCGGAACACAGTAATGCAACCACTACTGTTTGGCGGCAGATTCCAGATGTGGTGGCAGTACCTCTCCGGACGAACTTGGCATAAGTTCTACTGCTACTTTAGGTTGCTCCTTTAGCACCACCCAGGGGGTACGTGTAGGGAATCAAAGGGTATACACCTACGGACGCGAGCAACTGGACCCCCCAAAATTAATGAGAGTCTGTAAAATCAAATAAACTTAACTAAATCAAACTTAGATTTATGAATACTTTAACAAAGCAAGCTGTTTACATTGTCTCCCATACTGCTTGTCTTTGTCACTTTGGCGGGCAGACAAGGCGTGATTATTACAAAAGATAAATAATTGATTAATGTCCAATTTTATGAATGCCCATTAATTTGGAACAGGTACATTAATCCATTATCCATTTTGATTGATAGGGATCCGTGAGTTTCTGGTTTTACAAGATTACAATGGAAGAGTTATTTTATCATTGTAATCTTGTTAACACTGCGACTTTACCCGCTTCGATCGAGCAAAACATGTTCAAACAAGTATCTCTTACTCGAGTATGAGAAGAACGAAATCGTAAAGTGAATATTACGTATTTCTCCTTCGAAAATGAATTAAAAAATTATATTTTAAAGGTATGCAAATATTTTATCACGTTTATTTATAACATTGCCATTAAAATGATGAATTAGTAGTAACCTTTCAATTAATGTTAATGTCTGTAATTTTGCGCAATATGCAATTACTTACCTCATAAAAAATATACAAAACATCTCATAAAAAATTTACAGGACACAGCTTAATAGTATTGCTTTACGGAATTCCTTAATGATAAATTTTATTAACATTTGCTTTATTTAGGATAAATGTATGTTCGTCAAATAATTTGTACTGGGTGGGAATCAAACCCATGAAAATTGCGGTTCTAACCGATCAAGTTGAAAGAAACGCCCACTTACGTTTCGGAAACCGGCAAGATTAATTAATAACACTTTTGTCGCAGGTGGCAGTGAAAAACGCAGAAACACGAGAAAAACACCCAAGACCCGAGCAAACGCCGGCTGGCAATCGAACCCGAGACCCCTGGCTTCGAAGACAGGACTACTACCAACCAATCTGCGGAGCAATCATAATGAATTACTTTTTTTTAAATTTTGTTTTTGAAATTCTTTAAAACTCTTAATGGGTGTATCAATTTAGTTTATAGAACTAAGGTTGCAAGTGATACTTTGGTCACTGACCAACTTCAGATTGAATTTCTTCGTGTAGATCAAACCACAGACTATGTATTTTGCAGATCTAGATATTTAATACCAAAGAAAATGTGACAATAAATCAAAATCAAAGAAGCGCACATAAATAATAAACGAGTATAAATATTCTTGAACTAGAACATTTCACAAATCGCCATCTAGTCCCAAACTAAGCATAGCTTATACTAAGGGGACAAGATAACTGTTTTTTTTTAATTTCTGTTTGTTCCGGGTAATCACCGAAATGGTCAATTTCGGTTTAAAAAAATAGGACTTATTAAAATCGTACTTTTATTTCTTCATATGCTGTTTATCACTTAAAGATAATTATAGGAGGCACTGTTTGGAAAAAAAAACTTGCACACATATCCTTATTAGTGTAATTTGACACTTACTCTATACTTAAATACATCATTGAATGTTTAATTATATCTATTACCATTTTATTGATCGCAATTACATAACCTGGTAGCCTTGCGCTTGTTTTTATCCATTTGATGATAATGTCAGTTGATGTGTCAGAATCCTCTCGATGACTAAACAGAGAGTTTTGTAAAGTTCCCAAAAAAAGAGGCAAGTAAGTGGCTCTTTAATTTTAAATATGTTTTACTTCTTGGTTTAATTTTTTTAAGAAGTACGATATTTGATTTTCTCTGAATTATGTATTTTAAATAAATTAAATTATATCTTTTGAAAATATTAAAATTTTACGCACTATGGTTTGCAGCTTTTGGGTACTATTTACCTTTGCTATATAGCTCTAACATTAGCTTATTGGTTGATTTTTAGTGTCGCGAAAAAGTATATCGTATACATACACAACCAAAAAGTCATTTTTATTTAAATTTCTAATTATGATCCACATAATGTATCACATATAATGGTTTTATATTTATTTTCCAGTCTTGATTCACTATTTGACAATCAGCTGTCAAATGATGTGGCAAAAATCCCATGAAAACATGCACTTTTAGTTTTACCGACAAATTATGCCGAAAATTTTTCAAAAAATAAAAGTAATTCATAAATGGCTCCGTAGCTTAATTGGTAGTAACCCTGCCTTCGAAGTGACACCCCCGCGGGTTCGATTCCCGTCCGGGGCACACTTTGTGATGAGCATGAATTTTCTTCTCGGGCCTTGAGTATTTTTGTAATTGTCAGCACAAGGTTTATATGAATGATTATATATATATTAAGCTTATTATATTCCCTGTGTCGTAAATGGTATGGACAAACACATATAAGCGTTCATATAAACCTTGTGCTAAGAATTACAAACATAACGAAAGAGAAATCAGCCAAATTGTGTTAGCCATTTTCAAGTTTTTACGAGAGTATCGCACGGCAATTGATTTTTAACAGACCCAACAGATGTTGATCTGTCCTGATGCACAATTTGACAGTCAGCTGTCAAACGAAATTTGCGCACGTGGTGCCAAAAATACCATAGATAAAAATACACTATTTCTTTACAGATTTTCGAGTACACTACACTAGCTCAAAAGGCTTAGTTAGGGCAAAATATGTAGATAATAATTTAATAAAAATCCAATGTTTTTATTTATGTAATCCTAATTGTACTCCTTTTTAACTACCTATATAAATTTATAAATATTTCTTTTTTTGTAGTTTTAATTTATGTACAGAATTGACCGGCTAGGCAGATCCTCTATATATTTCGGGATTAAAAACGTCATTATATATTATGTATACATGAAATCCTTAGAGGTATCTTATAAAAATCTGTCCTCAATATCTCAAGAACCAGACAGATTAAAATTGCTATTGATATGCCAACAGTCCAAGCTGAATGAACACATGCCAAATCTATTATTTTAATCGTTGCGAACTCGTAAGTAGCTACACTAGACATAGACAGTGGCAAGTGAGAGTGGAAAGTGAAGGGGTTCCCTATTGTAAATTTAAATGTTATATTTATTATAGATTTATAGGTAATGAATAGGTGAGGTAATGTTAGTTTCCTTAGTTATTATACATACCTTCATAAAAATGGTTTATAATTCAAATCCAAATGTCAAACTCTTCTTGTTTGCAACTTAAAACATTATTATTATTATTATTATTAATATACGTGGGGGCAGATGGAATAACCCCATTTTGTGTTGTGTATACTTTAGAAGTAGACTGTAGAAAATGTCTGCGATGTATGTTTTACGTATTGATCTATTTGCGGTCAATACGTAAAATATACTACTTTACGATAACATTGTAAAAAATACATTCAAACATCTTCTGCGAAGAAAATTCGGCTACTTCCCGTTTGGTACCTTTTCCATTTGGGGACCCGTTTATTATAGCTAGCAAAAAGTTTCGTTTGGCGTGTCCCCAAATGGGAAAGGTACCAAACGGGAAGTAGTCGAAAATTCTGTTAGAAATGTAACGATTGAGAATGTAAATTACTAATCACCCCACTATGTTAGTGAATGCTATTAAATTGCTAAATCCACCACCCTACTAATATGTGCTATTAGCAGCGATCGCTATTTTTCTGACTTCAAAAAAAGGAGTTTATCATTTCAGCCGTAAGATTATTTCTTGTTACGCGGTTTCTTCGCCATCCGTGAACCGAATTGGACGATTTTTTTAAATTGATATTTTGAACTTTTTTTTAACTTTTTCATATAAATTTTATGAAGATATCTTATGAAGGAATTCTACCCCTATGTGCGTCAAATAAGTAGGTAATGAAAGTATTGAAAACGGTTAATAAAATTTTTATATCAATAAATGATTGCTTTCGTATTTATTTTATGGAACTCTAATAAATAAACTGCAGGCGCGATTGTCACGTACATACGATTTCTACGTCTATGCACGATTTATTCGTGATGTAATATCTCAATATCTCTATGTAATATCTCTCATAAAACTCGTATAGTCTAGACTTAGACAATAGACGAAATGGACGAAAATGGAAATCATATTCGTCCACGATCAAGCGCAGAGGAATTCTGAGTTAACAAATCCAAGGTTCAAAACTATCTAGAGCCCTTACGACTGCGGAGAGACGTAGAATCTGTACTCTATCGCTTATATTATTGAGATTAAAATTTTGACATTATTTTTAGTAGCACATTTGATGGGTATAAATCAGTGGGCGTTTCGGGAAAGAACCAATGTTTCAATCACTTAGTTTTGTAATAATAATTATGTTAAAAACATTAAAATGAAGTGACCTACAAATTAATAGAGAAATATTTCAATGACTGCATGCTCTGTTTCACAAATTAGCCAACTCTAGTTATGTTAAACTTTTATTTTTATTCAAGTGATATGTTAGAGTTTCTATGATTTATTAAGATAGCTCCTATTATAGCCTCATGATAAAATCAACATAATTCATTGAACCTACCGACTTCAATACTTTTATCACATATTGACGCACTTAGAATAGAGTTACTTCAGAAAATTTCTATGGGACCACGTTGAAGGAATATCCCCTGTCAAACTAAAAATATTATACGAATCGGTACAAAATTGGCGAAAAAATCGCGTAAACAACATACAAAAATATTAAATACAGGGGTTTCAAAATTTTCGCAAAATTGTCAAAATAGTAAACAAGTGATTATCGCTTTACTGCAATAAATAGAGCAGAAAATCGTAGATTCGCTCACATGCAGCGCTGTAGACCGGATACCTATTTAAATGTAGGCATGCAGACATAACAAACTCTATCTCGTTTGCATAAAGACTAGATTTACATAACCTATTGCAAGAGTTATTCTGATAATTATAGTCGAGAATGTGAATACTTGGTCTGGGTTTCCGATAGATGGATTCACAAGAAACGATAGCGTAAGATGAGTCTGAGGCGTACTTCAGACTCATCCTATGCAGGTCCTGGCGTGTCGCAAAGAGGAGTGGCATCCGATGCCTCAACAAGAGTGGTTCGGTAAAGTATAGCTACGGCGGAAGTAGAATGAGAACGTTCCCGTGTTCCCACCACTAAACGGTAGATACCGTGGAAACAGTTGTTTTCAAACAAACATAACAAAAGCCATACTTCAAATTTACTTGTATGATACTATGTATTTTACTGTCAAAATAAAGTTATTATTATTAGTTTTAGTGGGTAATAATCATCATCGACTCCCTCTAAAATTACCTATGTCTCCCGTGGTAGTAGCAGCTGGTAATATCAACGAAAAAAAAGTAAGGTAAGGTATTAGCCAGATATAATTGGTGTATGAAATTAAAAAGTAATAAAACTGGACTTAAAAACGAGTTAATATAGTTACTCCCATGGCAACTACTATAACCATGATCGACATCTAGACGTGAATGCCAAAGCACGTAATCGCTCAAAACTCGCAGGATCCATAGAAGGAATATGGTGAACAATTTGTATTAGGTTAACTGAAATAGCGACTGTTGACGTCGCGGTTCCAGATAGCTTAATCATCTTCTATTATAATAAATCACTGCATAGTATAAAACAAAGCCGCTTTCTCTGTCTCTATATCCCTATGTATGCTTAAATCTTTAAAACTACGCAACGGATTTTGATGCGGTTTTTTTTAATAGATAGAGTGATTCAAGAGGAAGGTTTATATGTATAATACACTAGCAACTCACCCCGGCTTCGCACAGGTAGTTTCTGATACGACACTGATGCTTTACTAACCGTGCGAAGCCGGGGCGGGTCGCTAGTTCAACTATAAATTCTTGACTACACATACCAGTGTAAGTGGCAAGCCGTGTGACGGACGCAATGCCACATTGCCAAAGTGCAATACTGTTTTACAAGTAGATACAATTATCGTTCCTAAGTAATTAAGACTGTTTACGAAGTGGATCTTACGAAAATAATGAACATATCCTACGGTTGATCAGGCTTTATATGATATATCATATCCACTAGATTTTGTACCTATATATTATTATGTAACCTACTTTCAATTAGTAGGCTTAGTGCGTAGTAGCCCTGCCTTCGAAGCGAGGGGTCCCGGGTTCGATTCTGATTCGGCAAGGTTACACTTTCTGTGGTGAGCATGAAGTTTGTTCTTTGTTTGTTTGGATGTTTTTGTGTTTCTGTGTTTGTCCATTAACAAACAGAGAAACTCAAGACTAGTTTAACTAGTTTACTTTTTTGTTTGTTTTTATTTTTGGACATTACCCGTACTAAGTCCCAGTTGTGTTTCTGTCAAGCCATCTGCGACACAGGGAAGCCTCGTGCAGGAGTATGAGTGTGTAAACGTTAAAATTACTAAAAACCAGTATTAGTAAAACTAGTAAGTCTGTGGTTCTTTTCGTGCAGAATTGGCGCAAATGGTACTGATCTATTTTAATAAAACTTTACAATGTTATTAATTAACTTATAAGTAAAATTGAACTTATGCAACAACATGTATGCCCTGAATGAGTAGGCTTAAAATGTGTTACTAACTATTTTTCTATCTGTATAATCTTACGTTTTATGTGTGTGTTTGTCCACCTTCACGCTCAAACGGCACACTGGATTTGGATGAAATTTGGTACCAGTATAGCTTATATCCTGGATTAACATAAAGGCTACTTTTTCTTCCGGAAAATTCGATTAAAACCGCGGGGCTCGTAAATTATAAATGTTTAAGTAAATAGTTTGTTCATTGATCGCTGTCATAATTTACGACACGGAAAATACGTCCAATCTTTGTATCCCTTTTAATATCAATATATTGATAATTTTAATACGATAGGTAGGTAATTAATTTCTTACTCTACTTTGTTTTACATAACACCATGTAACCATGTTCTTTTGGTACCTACTAACGGCTATCTGCAGGAAATCCTATTACCTATTATTGTGCTCTTGTAATAAGTGATTACGTAACGCACACATAATAGGAAGCGATTAATAGGTAAATAGAGTCTTGTCTAGGGACCAACAAGACAGCTTGATGGAAGGATGTTGTAGTGAGTATTAATGGGATAAGGATAGCTGTAGGATGTTGTAGTGAGTATTAATGGGATAAGGATAGCTGTAGGATGTTGTAGTGAGTATTAATGGGATAAGGATAGCTGTAGGATGTTGTAGTGAGTATTAATGGGATAAGGATAGCTGTAGGATGTTGTAGTGAGTATTAATGGGATAAGGATAGCTGTAGGATGTTGTAGTGAGTATTAATGGGATAAGGATAGCTGTAGGATGTTGTAGTGAGTATTAATGGGATAAGGATAGATAAGACAATATTAAGTATGTGTGGTCATACAGTTGGTAGTAACTCTGCCTTTTGCGCTGTATATTATGGGCTCGTTATCCAAGCATTTGTGTTACGAAAATCGATGTTTGTTCTGTTTGTGTAAAAATAAAGTATTGTATCATAAGTATGGTTCTCATTTTTATGTTATTTGTACTTTTGTGTTATTTTTTGTTAAATTCTGTTGTTTTATTTTTTGTAAAATGTTATTATGTATGTTATGATAATGTGTGCTATTTTAGTAAATAAATAAATGTCTATGTCTATATATATGATTAGTATGGGACTGGATGCCGTTAGAAATGTCCATGAATGTGAATATTTGTGTTATGGTGTATGATTTTTATTTGCCAGAACTTGTTTCGATACCTCATGAATAAATAATCAAGATATTCCTTGAAATGCAATTAATATGACTTATTATCGACAAAACACCACTCGTTCCGTATTGCTCCTCCGATATGGTCACAACATGATCAAAAAGTGTTGTCAGGGGATAATTTATATTGCAAAGTAAATTATAAATCATTTATAAGTGGTAAGGTACAACTGTCACAAGATAAGCCCGAGGAGATATTCAGAAGGCGTATAATATTATTACATTCGTGGGTTTAGAGGCCACTTGCATCGATACGTCGGAATTTTGATGATCTATTAAGATTCCATCATAAATACACAAATTGATTCATGTTCTAGCTTTGTTAATTTTATCTTGTTACTTTAAACGGACAATTCTTGTATATGTATAAATTTATTCCGCGTATTTCGCAAACGGCTCATACGATTTTGATGAAATTTTGTGTTTAGATAGGGTTTTGCTGCTTAAGTTATAATTGTATTGTATTTCTTTTTAGAGTGTAAAATAAGTATTTCTAAACCTACCTCAGGTACCAGGTTCACAGAACAGGTTAACTTACAATGTTATTAAGATAATTTATTGTATTATATATATATAAGACTGTAAGAAATATATTGTGAAATAAAAAAATACGCTATTATTTATTTATCAACATGAAATCATGACACACCGCAGCTTATAATAAGCTCTCCGTACCAGCCTCTAATGTTCCCACTGCAGGGACACCGGCCTACTCTCGATAATTGAGAGTGAATGGTCTTGCGCACATAAATTTTTTCAAGTGAAAAAACTCATTGGTGCTCGTGTGGGTTTGAACCAGAACCTTCAAATTGAAAGTCGGCGTCTATGCCCCTGGGCCACCACGCTCATAATAAAATATAATAATATAATAAAAAAAAATAAGCTCTACATCTGATTATTATATACATCTGATTATACTATATATCTGATTACAATGCACGGTAAGTGCATTGGATCTGAACAAAGCTTACATTATTAAAGATAAAACGTCAAGGTGACATAATATCTAATCAAAATCCTCAAATAAAGGCCTCAAACACCTCGATCTGGACTCGTGGTGAGGCGTTTTTGTTTTGACTAAGTGCCTTTAATTAGCAACCCTAGTACCTCCACAAGTGTTGCTTCAATCTAGATTCGATCTAGAAATGCAAAAACACGATTCGAATTCGCAACAGAACACAGAAAACTCCAGTACCTACATGTCTGATTAATCCACAAAATTACTCACAAACTCAAGCGTAATAGAAATTCCACAATAGGTTATCAAGATCGAGTAAGAAATCGTGTCAGGCAAGTGTCTGCGTTTAAAACTTCCACTAATTCTGATTTTGATCAGTCACCTGCGCGCATACGACTCATTACCATATCGGCTGATGTAGGAAACATTTATTTTTTATTTTGTAGCTTTTGTATCACTGCGACCAATTTTCTCCATTGACTTTTGTCCATTATTCTCGCGGCCAAAGTCGCGGGGAACGCGGCTAGTATACAAAATGAAATTCGTTGACTGCCGTATATTATATGTTGATTGTTTTGAAAACTCTAAAATCATAGTTGGCCTCTTTCTCAGACAAAAAGAAGAAAATTGATAACCGAGAATTGTGAATTCCCATAGTCTTTTATACAGGCTATATTCTCATCCTACTGTATAAAGACCAATAGCCAGCAAAATAACTGAACAGTGTTTAGCGATAATAAATTCTGAGCACATTTTCTTTTACATTATTCAGTGTGTTTATGACTGGTTATTATTTGGTATCCGGATATTATGAATTAACGAGTATAAATAATATTTAGTGGTAATAAAACTTGATATTTTCCATTAGGTTTAAATTTACTCGAAGGCATAATCTGTAGATGCAATTATTCATAAAGTGCATGTATATAAGGCATAGGCATAAGAACTAATACAAGACCAGGCCTAGTACTAGCACCACCCAGGGGGTACATGTAGGGCCTCCCAAGGGTACTCACCCGCATAAGTCTCTATGTAAATCCGTTAATGGCGTTTAATATCCTACTACTATTATAAAGGCGAAAGTTTGTAAGTATGGATGTATGGATGTTTGTTACTCTTTCACGTAAAAACTACTGAATGGATTTGAATGAAACTTTACCACAATATAGCTTATACATCAGAATAACATATAGGCTACAATTTTTGAGGTTTCTATAAAATCTATATATATAAAAGAAAGTCGTGTTTGTTACAACACTTATAACTCGAGAACGGCTGGACCGATTGCCATGGTTTTTGATTTGTTGGATTTGTTTCCGTCCCGAATAGCAGAATAACTATTAAAACATTGGAAAATTAACGAAAAAGATAAAAAATCAATTTATCCCCGTATTCTCCACGGGAACGGGAACTATGCGGGTGAAACCGCGGGGCGCAGCTAGTATGTTAAAAATATGTTATGAATGTATGTTTTGCTGAATTAAATAAATGTCTTAGGTGATTAAGTTGAACGAGCGACTCTATTGTGCATGACTTTATATCTTAGCTTGTGTGAGTGGTGAGTGTTACATGAACTCTAGCGCACACATTGGATAAGTTACGGCTACAATATTCAGCGAAATTTTGTTAAAAATGTAACTAAACTACCTTATTCTTGTATATAGGTAAATTCAACGCAAAGGTACACTTTCTATAAGCATTGCCGACTTTCTGAATGAATATAGTTCGAACGAGTCACGTTTAATTTGCAACTTATTCTGAACTAGTACTATCTCTAGTTCTGAAAATAACTAGAGAGAGATAGTACTAGTCAGCACTGGTTGACCCGTACTCTCTCTCTGTGACTGCATGCCAGTAAACGAGAAATCGTTTAGCAGCCTGCTTTTGTACAGTGCTTGGTGACAAGCCACAGTCGAAACCCTCATCCAGCGCCGTTCTATCAGCACCAACCCGGATGACACGTGTAATGATTCAAAGGGACCCATGGACACCTGCAGTATGGACCCTGACGACATTCGCGAGTGTCGCCACACAGCATTGGCTATCGCCCTGTACTACACGCGTATCGTATCGACTGATTGATTTTAATTGCCTCAAAAAGGGGGTTTTGGAATAAAGTTGTAGTTATACACTTGTATGGCACTGTGAAACGGTAGGCCTTAATTATCTCAATAATTTGAAGGTTTCTTAAGTGAATTGGAATGACAAGGTTTGAGTCATTTATTGATAGTTTTGTAAGGGATTTAATTTGCTATTTGAAATTCTAATCTCAGTACCTACTAAGTACTTACGGCACTTGGGTGTATAATAGAAGAGAAAGACGTGATGTAGAATACATGTACGAAGAATTAATTAACAGCTAGGTTTAGCCGTAGGTACGGATAAAATACATTTATTTATTTTTAAAACGCATATCATAAAGAACCATTGAATTCTTATTACCTACATCTACAACCTACATTTTCTTTCTAGGAGCTTCAAAGGTAAAATTAGCCATCACTAAGCCTTCTTTCTTTCTAGCCAGACGTCGGCAAGAAAGAAAGAAGAAAGAAAGAAATAATAATGATAATATAGATTGAAATCGTAATAAATATGAATCTCTACCTGGCTGTCTTACCGGACCAGATGGGCTATCTTAAAGAACAGTTCTCAACCGGAAGCATACAGAACCGATTTTATGTTAGGTTTTGCGAGTCCAAATTGCACTTAGCCGGTTTCTTTGAAGTCTTTAAATAACGCTGAACCTATGATTTTGCATGCCGAGTTGAATAGTTAAGTTATGAAATGAAACCATACGTTTATAAAAACCTTTCATGCCATTTCTAAATTAGAGTAAATTAAATAACCAAATCTTGGGCTAATTAGAAAAACGTTGTTATTAGGCATGCCAGCATCAAAGTAGCTGTTATCGATATAAATATATCTCCATATGTATATATAAAAATCAATTGCCAGATGTATGACTTTGTCTGAGTCTTTTGTTGTATTCATAATTGTCAGTGGACAAGGTTTGTATTTAAGAAAAAGATTATTTACGAAGCACACTTCTCGTTTTCTTCATAAGAACAGCACCCATGCGAAACCGCGGCGGGTCACTAGAAGATTATAAATAATGTAAACATTAAAACAGGAATGTCGGGAAAATCTGCACTGCAATAAATTCTAGGGAACTAGGAACATTAAGATCACAAACCCGATACGTCCCACACTTTGTAATGGGCCTTTAGGGTATATTTAGTTTAGTTTGTCTAGTCTTTGTACTTAAATAGCTAGAATAATGTTACTAGCTAGAATAATGTTATGTGACTCACGAAGATAGCAAGAAAGGAAAGAAATAACGAAAGAAAGACCATGAGAAAGTAGTACCTACCTACATAGTGAAAACGATATTTTTTAAATCTTTACATACTTGTACCTCTGCACTAGGATTCCTATGTCGCAGGTGGCATCGACAAGTAAAGAAACACAAGGCAAACACCAACAAACAAGAAGAACGAACTTAAAAAAAAAAAAATGGCTGGCTATTGAATCAGTTCTCAAAGCGAATATGTTCTGCTGCTATAATGTTATACATTCTTTGATAAGCCGGATATTAGGTCAAATCTATCGGGCCATAGGCATTTAGTACTTTAATAGCAAGGGCTCGGTCCCGCAATTAGACTAAATATTTAGGGCCACCCACCATATGTCTAATAATAGCGTGTACAACCTGACTGAGGAAATACTATAATGGTATTGAAATGTAATTAAATTTCGAATTGATTGTTGATTTTGACTAAGCCTCCGTTCACGACTTTGCTAACATTTTTGATTGCCACACCCACGCTTAGTTTGCAAACGCATTACGAATGCAACCGTGAAGGACAGAATGCAATACCATGTGTCTATTAGGTATATATCTAACTAGGTGAAGATCATAGATAGGAGGGCGGAAATTAAAAAGGACTTTATGCACTTTTATCATGATAATATCTAAAACAGCAATATGTGTAACGGAAGTTTAACATAATTACACAAAATCCTTAGCATATAAAACACAAAAATTGTTTCTACCTATGTCCGTTAAAGACTTTGAAACCATCCAACGGATATGCCTGAAACTGGTTTCATGGAAAAGGCAATAATGCGAAGATAGTTTTAGATCACTAAAACAATGCATTAGGTAAAAAAACGTTTATCTTTTTTTAGCGTAGTAGCACGCGCCGGGTATCCGCTAATACATACATAATATCCGCTGTAGCATACTTGGTTTGTGGAAATTATTTTGATCACACCATTATTTTCTACAATATTTTGAATGTTTTTACATCGGTGTTGACTGTTACTTGTCAGTGATTTTGGCTCAGGATCTGAGTCGCGGGTCCGAATCATTGTAGGAACCATACGTAAAGTAACACCTGTCTCCATGGCTAAGTTGGTAGTAGCCCTGCTTTCGAAGCGAGGGTACCGGGTTGGAGTCCCGGCCTGGACACACTTTGTGTGGTTATCATGAAGTTTGTTCTCGGCTTGTGTTTCTTTTACCTGCGAGTTTCATGCTACCTGCGAGACAGGAAATCCTAGTGTAGGGGTATGAGTGTCTAAACGTTTATGTGTATGTTCTCACCATGCGGAATGTCTTCTTAACCTTAGAGACCGTAACTAACAGCCATCTTTCGGCACTCACTTGAGAACAATCTGCCAACAAACCTCGACACAATGTTATGTTAAGCACCTCCACTGCAGGGCGTTACGTCGATTATAAAATCCGCTACGCCTTCTCATTACAATGTTACCTTCGGCAGGCCATAGAACTAAAGCGGTACGTTCACTGGCCTGGCGCAGGTATCACTGCAAAATATACAAGTGACTGATTTAATCAAAAAATACCCGCTTTAATACTTTCATCCCTTATTTCTTGCCCTTAGAAAGCCCTAGTATTTTAAAAATTAAACATCCAAACTGGTATACAAAAATCCAAATGGTGGCAAATAAAAAAGCTACAGGAAAGCAAAATACGCAATTTTGGTTACTTGTTGTAATATTTTTTCTAGTTATTTTGGTTTAACAACCAAACTTTTACACCGATTTTGATAAAATTTCTATGGGCGCAATCTGGAAGCATTTTCTATCAAATAAAAAAAAGGTTAATCAATATCGGAGAAGAAAAATGGCACATAAAAAAATTGTTATGTTTTCAAGTCAATCAAAGTTGTTGATTCTATTAGCACCAAACTTGTAGGTACTAATTGCCTTCTACCAAGGATTTTATACATAATTTTTTGAAACAACGTACTCCAATAAGTAATTTGAAGTGATTTACGTGGACGCCTAACTTTAGATCTACAAGACGGAATTGAAGAGAGTCATTTGTTTTATAGTTGTTGTAAATATGCTAAATAGTACCTACATCATTTTTCATGTCTGCGTTGTATAACCTTCATTTATTGTAGAATGTTTTATGGTAGTTGCATTTAAGTCATATTTCCAGTAGTATTATTAGTATCTAGTTAAGCTTAGTAGAACTAGTATTACTACATCTGTGGTAGAACTATGTTTTGATATTTTGTCATGGTAATATGACAAGATTTTTTTAAATTAGGTTTAGATTTGACGATGATGTTGAAGATGTCGGAAATTATTGTGCCAACTTGGAGCTCTAGTGGCATCTAGCCAGGGCATAGTGTCTGAAGGGCGTAAAGTTTGTGCTACGGTCTTGGGTGTTGGTCTTGTATTTCGTTATTTGTGCACCTACGAATCACGGAATCCAAGTGCAAGGGGTATGATTATAAAAATACACCTAAGTAGCTTCGTTGGTAGCAGTCTTGCCTTCGAAACGAAGGGTTTGATTCCCGGCCAGGACACACGTTGTGTGGTGAACATAAAGTTTGTTTTCAGTTCTTGGATATTCATCTTGTGCTTCTTTGTTCATGCCATCTGCGACTCAGGGGATCCTAGGAAAAAAGGCATAGTGAAACGTGCCCAGCTGATGCTAATTGGTCACATCTGTAACACTTCACGCGAGCGATCGTATCTTGACTATTAACAGAAGAAAGTATTTTCAACAGACGAGTAAGCGCGCCGGCGCGATTACCGAACGTGATGCGCGATAGACACGCTACGCTTCCGTGGCTAAAACGCGAATATGCATGTGCAAGTGGGTGTGATGAATTGGCCAATTGTCTATGATTGCACTGGCTCACATATCTAGGTATCGTTCATGTCCACTAAATCGAGCAGCTGTTTGCAGCTTCTCCGTGAAACCGAGCCCTTAAGCGTTGCTTAGCTTAACGCCCTTACTACTTCTATGTAAAATTTGCGTGAACTAAAAATCTGGAGAAGCGAGTTGTTGTCAATAGGTGTAGATGGAATAGGGTTTTGAGGCATGTGGTGCGGTGTTGGAAGTCAGCCGCATGCACCATATTAAGTAGTTCCTCAGAACAAACTCTATTATAGAAAACACTCCAAGATCCTACGTTTATCCGGTTGTCTGAGAGCTGGATCGTCGATAATAAGAACTGCCCTGCATTGTATCCGATCTAGTGGAAGGAGTTGATACTACGGACACCCCAGTCCAGAGATGGGAGCAATATTCCAAGTAGGATCGAGTTTAGAACATGCCAGCTTCCTAATGGTGTTTTCGGAAAACTCTTTAAAACATTATAGTAGCGGATTTCGAATTGGAATTTTAGTGACTGTAGCCATTGCACTCTTTTATGATGCTGTTAATTCAAGCAGTAACAAACTCGCTTTTGTCATTATCGACTTTCTGAGCTGATTGAAAGGGTTGTTTACAGTACTCTAACTAAATCTATAATTTCATACAAACCTATATAAATCTATAATTTTTTATTTCATACAAACCTCTTTTAAGCACGTCGAATAAGGACGTGATGCGAAAAAATGCGAATAATATTTGTGAACGCTTTATAATTGAATAAACATCGATTATTATCTTCGTAAGCTCCAAAATGCGTTCTATTTGTATTGATCCCAGGTGTCGATATGTCAATCAAACACTCGCTAATGTTATTATGAGATAATTGATAAATTAACAAAACATGTTTGAATTTTATCGACGTCCTTACATGTCTCGTTACATTGCATTTTAAATGTCACGGAGGGTTAAATCTGCGGATATGACAGAGCTATACGATTATACATAAAATTCTCATTTTTCACTTGCATTCATAAACGCAAAATCTTTAATTAATATTCAAGTAGAATATTTTTTTCTATCAAATTATTGGCGTACAGTGCTCTTTTTTGCAAGTTATGTAACATTTTAGTCAAGCCTATTTTAGTCAAGCCTGTAGTTAGGCGTTTATGGACTAACGGACAAAATGTAGTAAAATGTATTTTATATTCATAAATACTCTGTACAACTAAACTTATTATGGATCTAAAGTATACCGAAATAAATACCTTTTATTTATGTCATTATTAAAATTTACGACAGCGCCGCGCGCTAATGGTAGAGCCAACGATTTTCAATTCCAAAGTCACTGGTTGAAATCCAGACGCGCGCTATGAGTTCTACCCTTAAAAATATGTAGGTATGCAAGAAATAACACATTCTCAAAACTGAGAAGGAAATTATCGTGAAAGAAATGAAAGACCTTTACCAATCCGGATGCCCGCGGCAGATAACAGCCTAATCATTCTCTCTTCTCTTATGTATGCCTGCGGTAAAATTATACGCTGATACAATGTAGTTCAAGATATAAACGTGAACAAAAATACCCACTGTCCAGCTTCCAAGATACCACATCAATAAGATTCTAGTTTCAAGGCAGACCGCGCCTAAATGCCCAGACTCGCATTCGCAGACCGGTTATCGTAATGTAGATCCTGTAATTTTAGTAGATGCCATTCGATATTAAGCTATAGAGGAAAAGAGGGCATGCGGGGTATATACTAAACAGGTTTCCAGAAGTTAATACACAAATTATAATATATGCATATCATTGACCCATCTGACAATACTCCAAAAATATGATTTTTTGATTTTTTTTAATTCTTTTTCATGATATTATAACTTTTTCTATTTTTATGTTACAATGTAGCTAAAAACAAATAATAAATAAAAAGACGACCTTTTTCGTAAGATTTTAAAGAATGTCACTGTCTGTGGTTAGCTCCATTACTTCAAAAAAATTAGTAACATCCTTTATCTTTATACTCTCTGCACCTACAAATAAAAAAAAAAAATCCATATCTGCGGAACATATCTACAGCAACGAATAAAAACCATAATATTTTTGTGCGTTGCAGTAATAAGTAGCGTATATCCCGAAGTGTACTCGCTGTTACTTATGTTAAAAAAAACATGTATTTTATTCGACTCTAAACATTAACATCCATTTTGGTCTCATCTCCTCTTGTTCCTTATTGTGTTTCAAAGGTCAAGATGGATTTAAGTACAATTTTATTGGTTCATATGAAAGGAAAAGCTTTGTTGGGAGTAGCAATGTTTTACTAACGCAAAACAAGGTCAAGTTTTTTTAAGAAGGGTTATACATATATAGGAAGTACCCTTTTTTACCTTAGTGATTCCAGTAAAAGTGTAGTATCTGAAAAATTTATTATAAATGAACGTAAAATATTCTACTATTTCATCGTAAAAAAGTATTCGCTACGAAAAGCTCTTCATAAAAGACATCAACGAGTTATCACTATTGTATGTTGACCATTTTTCTACCAATCATCATACATATATTGTATGTACCACTGCAGGTTCACATGGCCCAGTGGTACGGAATAATCAGATGGCTAATTTTCTGAAGGTTCTGATCCAGATGGGTTTTTCTTTTTTGAAATAGTTCAATATGGTTCCATGTTGAGGAATCGGCATGTCCTACAACCTAATATTCGAAGACTGGTCACCTATCCACTTACAGAACAGGTGGAGAGTTGCTTAGCTAAAATTATCTGTGAAGATCATCCAGGCAAGCTACGCCACAAGCGCTTCAAGTGGTGAGCCGTCATCACCGATACAGTTTTCCCACGAAATACCTTGTCAACACTTTCCTTCAGTAAAATAAAACGTCCCACAATAAACCATTAGCCAAGAAAATACTTTTACTGAAGAAATTGCGAACAAGTCTAGGCTAATTACCTTTAATGCATTTTGAACGTTTATTTACGTTGTATTTGGCGTTTCTGTAGAAAGATAAGTTTTGGTCACTTCGTCTATATGTTCAATCTATAAGTAAACAATACCTACAGACATTTCAACACATAAAACGAATCTTGTTGCAATAAACACGGCCACCAAATCGAACTATAATAGGACTATTTCACAGAGTTATAATGAGAGAGCTATAGAGCTATTTTAATAATAATAATAAATTTTTATTTCAGACTACCAAAATGTTTTGCATTAATACAAAAACAGGCCCATACAGACTAACATACAGAGATAAAAATATTTACACAATATTAAAACTAAGTGACACGATTTTTCTGCGCTGTGTTACACAATATTACCACAGTATTCTTTGTCCACAGTTCTGTCTGGACAAAGTTCCCTAAAGTCGAAATTCGGCTTTCATGAAGGTCGTAAGATGAGCAATCGGTACTCTTACCATGAAAGACTTGAAGTTCACATTATGGCGATACTAACCAAGATACTAGCTGCTCAACCCTCATGGTGAGCTGGGTCAAAGGGTATTAATTCATAAAGTTCAAAACAAAGTATGTTCAGGCAGCCATTCATAATGGAAACCCTCACGCGTTATCTAGACAGGGTTACTAACAACTAGGCTACGGAGTCGTCAGCGTAAGCTACGGCTTGCTGTTGTGGCTCTTAGAAATGCTCCATTATCTTGGGTAGGTTAGGTACTTATGTCTTTTATCACCATTACATTGACAGTTATTTTAAATGGCGTAAATAATGTTTACAAAATATTTATAAAACAACTATCATTCAAATAATTTTCTTTTGTCAATATTACAAAATACACTGGTGTATTTTTATTTACCGTAAGGGTTGCGTTTAATTTCATTTTGCCTTATATTTTGTGACAGTAAATATATGTAAAGCCCAACCAGGACAGCAAAATAAAAAAAAAAACCACCTAATAAAGTATGAAAAAACTCAGACTAATTTAAAATAACTATGAGGATACGAATTTTTTTTTTTGGGTTGGAAGGAAGATAGAGTTATGAAGATTTTAGTAGGTATCTGAAATTATGAAGATCTCCGAATCAACTTAGCGGTGTAACCTACTGTTAAATGTAAGTTACCTTGCCCTTCTAACTAGATCAGGTAAACTTACGCATAATAGAAGTGATAATGAGAACAAATGTTACATAATACTCGAACACGAAGTTATCAAAACAGGAACCTATTGCTTAAAACATTAGTTTATTACCAAATAGAGCACTGAATATTTTATAATAAATGAAATAGAAATAGGTAAATACATCAGTAGTATATGCCTTTTGGCGATCAGTGGTGATCTTATATCTTATACTTAGAACATAGTCCAGTTTAGTTCACGTCTGCGGGGCTTGTTTGGTAGCTACCCTGCCTTCGAAACGCGGGATCTCGTATTCGACTCCCGGTTTTTTGTCTTGCAATTTGTTCTTGTAGATTAAGTGATTCTGTCCGCCAATTGTGTTACTTCATTATTATTTAACGGATATCCGCCATAATAACACATATCTTTGAAAACGTCATGAAACTTTTTGAATCTGTAAATGGTTTTTTTTAAGGTTCCGTATACCTTAAAAGAAATATTTACGAATATAATTTAATCAAATCATTGACCTTGGACACCCTACGACCTTGGATATCTTGGACACATGGACACAGAAAAATACACCCCAAAACCTAAGTTAACGCTTATCACAGTGACTTGCCCCGCTGGGTATCGACCCGGTTTTCCCCTGATTTGTAGGTAGAATAATTAAGCTACTGAGTCGTCAATTTAAAAAGAAAAGCTTTAGAAACTCTAAAAAACAAGTATAGCTGAAAAATCTACAATTTTATAAACATTTTGTCTTGAAAATCTGTTCACGCTATCAATACGACGAAAGAAATTACGTTACGAAAACTGACATGTAGAATCAACAATTTTAAAGTATCTGACACTTCCAATACTCTTGGACAAGTTTTAAAACCAAATATTCGACGGAATGTAACATCTTAATATAACAACCCGAAAAGTCATAAGTTCCTATGCTTGCTTTTTGAGAGTGAGCTGGCATAACATTTTACACACTCATACCCCTGCACTAAGATTCCCTGTATCTCAGACATGGACTAACACAGAAACAAAAGAACCGAAAACAAACTTTACGCTTATCAAACAAATCTGCCCCGGCCGGTAATCGAACCCGGGACCGCTCGCTTTGAAGATACGGCTACTACTTACAGTAGCTGTCATTAAACTGATATGAAACATATCTCGATCCGTTCCCATTACTGGGACTTGAAACCGCAATATCATCAAGGTCATCAAATAAAAATATTTTATCTAACGAATTTAAGTAAACTACTATAAGTAATAGAAATATAGAAATGCTTACACTCTCATACTCCTGCATTAGGATTCCCTGTGTGGCAGATGGCATGGACATACATAGAAACACATAACCCAGACCCCGAGAACAAACATCCCCCCCTTTGAACAGAAACCCCTTGCTTTGAATGCAGGGCTACTACCAACTAAGCCACGAACGAATATCCAAAATAACCCCATGTTCAAACTAGATGGAACGAAACCCCGCATTTTTGCACGAGATCTTAGCTAACTCACCAAAACGGTTAGTAGGTCAGGTTCGAACCAATTACATGTACATAACCCATGGCAATCTGATCTCGATAAAATGAAATACATAGAAAACTTATACATATAAGTCAATTGTTACAGCGAAATGTATAAAATATTTCTATTAAATTTTTAATGAACACCTTTTTAACTGTTTCTTTAATTAATAGATCCGTTTACTATAATAAAACCTCTGAAAGCAGACAAACATATTTGTAAAATTACACTTGTTTCAATTACTTGCTTCCGTACCCGACTTTCAAAAGTATAGAAATAGTATTTTTTCTCTTTCCTCAGCAATAACATCCTGTTTCAACCAATTCCAAATTTGATCTGAGCCGTTCCGGCGGAAATATGCACATCTCGCAAATTAAAAAAATTACTGCATTGCACTTGCTGGCCAGTTAATTGTTCCCAATTACGAATAGTCGAGCGGGGTGTTTCATATATAAGGGGGCGTAGTATGGTCTGTCGGCATTCAGTCACTGAAAGTGGTTGCGAACACACGTCACTTAGGCGGAATTTCCTAAGCGAGTACTGGACTACCAGCAGCGCTTAGCTAGTTCGTTTGAGATCTCCTAGTTAGTTAATTCACATAGTAATCATGCAGTCTCTGGTGAGTGTTATTTTTACATATATATATATTTTTGAAAATTGGTGTTGAAGTGTACAAGAACTCAGTTAATGTGTAGTGAAAAAAATATTCCAGCCCAAAAAAGTTTCAAATATATATATGGGCCAATATAAATATTTTTACTTGCATTTTTCCTTTAAAAATATACTTTGTCTAATCAAAGAAAAGCGAATAAACACAACCTATTTACTAATACTTCCGTATACAAATTTCCAATCAAGCCAGTTTTCTAACTAAAGCGCACAACTTTATCTATAAATTCTCGACACTACGCCCGAATGATTTGAATATCAAATTAATTAAGGTTCGCGCTGTTTCTGCCCACAATTTGTCAATATAAATCTTATGCTACCAAACGATATTCATATCTATTGTTTTGCTAGCAGCCGTATTAATTAGCTAAGCTGGATCCATCGTCCCTATAAGACGACTATTTTAAACTATGCTAAACGAACCAATATTGGCGTTTTCTAGAATCGATGTAGGGTTACAGACTATCTCATATATATTTCATATAGTATTTGTTATTTATAAGTGTGTAATGTCAAGGTTCTAATAGTGTACAGGATGATTAATACATCGTATCGCCTACGGTTACTAACTAAAATGTTGTAACGGTGTATGTAAATGAATCAATTTAAATATTATTAGGTAGATATACTTAAAACTGTGCGCATTAGGCGTGTTATAGTTGCAGTTTCACAACAAAAGCAGAAGTAGAAAATAGCTAATTGTCCATTAAAACATTTGATGACCTGAAAAAAAGTTTGATATTTATGAAATAAACATTATACATTTCATCTTCCCTAAAGATACTTTTTAAAAAATCGAACGCAATTCCAAATTTACTCAAATCTACGAACAAATTCTATGTAACATATTTAAAATGATTTAAAAAGCAAGAATAGCATTTTTCTATTATATGTTTAATCGAAAATCTATATTTCGGAAGAAAGGAATAATTTCTATAAATCTATATTTCTAGTAAGGAATAGTATTGTAACAAAGCGTATAACATTTTATACAATTTTAGAAGTCAAATATGTTGTCTTTAAATATTCATATGGCAATCAACGGCTAATTACTTGACGCCCAGCTACGGCGCGTCGTTGTAACGCTACGTCGTAGGGCGGGCGCGCATCGCTACGAAATACGATATAATTACTACACTGGTTTTGCGTTACTTGATAGGTATTTGATTTGTATGGTAAACAATACTTAGAAACGGTTTAGGGTCAGGAATAAGAATCGTACACTTTTTAACTATACACGCCAAAAATTTATTTTTATAAATTCGTAGATTGATTAGTATTTTGTGGCGTTATAAAGAAAATATTTTGATTTATGGAATATATTCCTAATTAATATCCCCACCGCCTATCAAATTATTCATAGTAACAAAAAAATGTCGATAGACATGTTCTTATTTCGCTGCAATTTTACATAACATATCGAAACCATGACACGCAGACAAAAAGTAACTTTCGAAAGCGGCAAATGAACCGGAACAATTTCATATTTCAACGTCCACACGAGAAATCGGCGCCGACCTTCGACTCATGGCTCCTCAGGTCCTCACCCACTTCCCCTGTCGCAACATTGCAACACCCAGTTGTGCACCAGTTCGCCGAATGATCATTCCAATACGTTGCAACATGTAATAGGGCTGTTGTTAGATCTTAGATATGTCCGACTTTTGGCCGCTAATTATTTTCTTCAAAGTAAATTATATGGATATACTATTTATTGTATGTAACTTACACTTTCAGATTAGTGTAACTTGTTTAATGTAACACTGGTTATGGTTAACTACGATAAAAAGGTAGGTATTTTTTTGGAATACTTATTTCTTCTGTTCTCTTATAGAAGCCAAATATACCTTTTTCCATATATAAATTACGCATTTTATTGTCCGTCAAAGTTTTATTCTAGAAGATGACCTTATTACATTTTTTGTTAAAATCGGAGTAAGCATATGTAGCGTATCGTATTTTCAATATTAGCTGCCCGGTTATTTTGTCGAAAATCCGCCAGCAAAACTAACCTGCACTATTTGCAGAATGCAAAGGCGAGCCGTAGGGCCCACGCCCACGAATTATGCTTTGTCTGATGTCCTTAAAGTTTCGTGAAATCGGACAATAGCGCATTATTGGCTGAGGTAAAGGTTACCGAACGTTCATCGGATAAGGAATTATAAATACATTGTATCGGGAACTGCTGGTTATTGAATTGTTACATTTTGTCGATTGCAATTTATGTCTCGGAATTTGTATTGGATGCAAAAGGTCATATTGTTAATTGCTTCTTTATAACTGTGGTTCACGGATAAGATCTTAATGTTTACTTTTAGTCACCATTAATTGTACGATTATAGTACATATTTTTCCATTCTTTAAATTCTTTATATCCATCCGTAAGATCAAAAGTGTAATTAAGTATTCCTATTAATCTACCTTTGATTTGAGTTACATATGTTATAAAAAAGACTGGACCTTTTTAAAAAGCAAGTACTAAACCATATTTCTACAACTTTCTATTTGAATAATAAATATTATACGTTTCTTGACGATATATCAGAAACTTAACAGACAGTGGTGTAACAAGCTGTGAGATAATTTAACCAACAAATACTAAGACCCACTAATTAATCAAGAATTCCATCTAACACTCATTATTGTTATGTAAACACTTGCCGAGCATAGAATAACTGAACTACATTTTGATAAATTAATTTAACTACAAAGTTATTCACCACAGCCTATTGCGCAACGATAAGAATGGCCGGATTTATTTACAGACTGTCAGAAAACCGACAAGTGCTGAGTTATAGCCAGGAATTGTGTGATCTATTGTGCACGCCTATTTTAGTTATGCGTTGTATCGTATAACATTTTTGTTGCATCGTTGTTGACTTTAACCTAAAACAAAATTCAAATCCAGTTAAATGTTGCGTCCTTGTCAGTTGTCCTTGTGTTGGTAAGCTGGAAGCCTACACGATATTTTTTATATATTATATATTCATAGGAACGTGAACGTTCTTAATTAAAATTTCATTGACAGGATCAAAAGGCATTATTTATTATTTAAAAAAAATCTGGTTTCATATTCATTTTCTTAGACTTCAATCCCTATCAACATATGTGCGTACGAATAAGTATTTATAACAATACATGAATGAAACGATTACGTGTTAGATAATAAATGTAATCGTAACTTCTAATAACGAAACAGTTGCAAGTCATGCCACTACATCAAGATAAACACAATTAAAATAGATTACCTACACTGTGTCAAGGTTTGGAAATGAAAATAATAATAAAACACAATTTGCATTACAATTTGAAATTATAATTTAGATTTGGTAAATGTAAATTAGGTCTAACGTATAAACATGTGGGTAAAAACATATTCTAAGTGTTTACCAGTAGAGGTATATGTACATATATATTGTCCACCCACAAAGATAATACTTGTGCGTAGTTTAGTGCTTTATACGAAAAAGTAACCCTACCTGCACATGCTTTAACTTTCATACATCCTGAATTCAGTTATAAAATAAAGAATATTTGTTTGATGAATATTAAGGACTTTCTCGGGTGCTCGATGGTTATATTGTTTAACTATGAGAGTCCATGCTATACGTGAAGCAAAGCCAAAATATTCGTACACCAAATAGATTAACTGTGATAACGCTCTTAAATTATTAATTCAATGTAGGTTACACTATTCCAAAGCATGAAACAATGTGTCACTATAACAGGTAGGTAATTAAGGCATTGTAGCAATCGCAGTAATTGAAGCCTGTGGTCCGATACGAAGTAATATAAGCGATCATATCGAATTGGATATATCTGCGTGCCACCATTATGTCTTTGGTAACGCGGTTACTTTCTGAGCTATATTTAGGTGACTTGCAGTTTTGTTGCAATCGGAGCCTCTAGCTATATCACTAGCTTGCCTTTATGGGCTTTATGGGTGATTGTTTAGTGGCATTTGAGCCGAGCGCTTCAGTGCTTCGGAGGACGTTATGATATTCTAGTCGATAAGCCATGTCGGATGTCTTCGGGCGGCTTAAAACCTCCAACACGAGAGTTGGCCACTGACTCACACGAAAAGAAGACTAGTCAAAGATACAGAACGATGTAGGTTTTGTAGTAAATTCAATATTATGTTCACCACAAAATATGTAAGAGAAAAGAATAAGTGTGTAACATGTTAAAACTAGCATAGATATGTTGCAGAATTTGTTCTAGAATCAGCAATACGAGTGTAGTGAGGCTTGAAGAAAATCTTAGTGTATATATTCACTTTAAATTTACAAAGTATGTACCTACAGGAGTATTGTTCAGGTAATTAGTAAAAAATGTATGATTACACAATTAGATATTTCCTTAATTTGTAATAAATGATTAGACAGGCGTTAAGAATCACCCAAAGGTCAAAAACAATGCGTGGAAACAATTTTTAATTACAACACGATTTGTCGTGAAAACGTTGACCTTTCTTTGCAATTGGCAGATTCAATCACCGCAGTCGAAGGTCACGGAAAAGTAGAAGCATTGTTTGAGTAACTAATATTTTCATATTAGCTTTGGTGGAACTTATAGAAGCTACGATTCACTTATTATTTTTATCAACAATTTAAATCTATATTTTGTATACGATTAGTAAATGGCGCAGCACGGCGTCAACTTCACTGTGCCGCAGGTGGCATGGCCAAACACAAGTTAAACACCGAGCACTTGAGAGCAAACTTTAACTCTTCACAATATGTCTGCCCCGGCCGGGAATGGAACCCGGGACCCCTCGCTTCTAAGGCAGGGTTCATACCTACTAAACTAAGAAGCTATCAAATCAATACACAATAACAAAATATTAGATTATAAGTTTAGTAAGGTAGTTGCCTGGAAGAAATCTCTTCACGCATAACGCCGATTGTAGAATAAAGTTGTTTATTCTTATTGTTACTACTATAGATTTAGTATCAGTTGGAGATCGGAAAACAATATCAATACATAACTCCTGATACTATAGAAAAATGTAGTGGTATTGATACAAAAGCAATTTTCAATAATGACCACACCCATAGACTTGTTCACTTTTCATTTCACAGACTTCCTGGTAATAACCAAGAACACTTTAGTACTATCTGTTAGGTATCTAGTGCGTAACTGCCACGCCCGCGTGGTCCAGTCACCTTGCGATATTACCCCATTTCTATAACTACCCACTATGCCTGCAGTGTATGCAGATAATACAGGCTGTTCTAGTTATTTGGCGGGATTCTTGCTCTTCATACTCTGAAAAAATTGTCCAGTCACGAATTATTTGATTGTGAGGCCTTTAATTATGCAAATGTCGATATTCTGTCGGTCCTTGCTGGGTTCCAAAAAACCCCCTTGTACAAATATCGAAATTCCGTACCACAAAAATACCATATGTATTTTTAATTATTATCTGCCATGATAACACATTCTGTGATAAGTACCTATTAATTTAATTAATTTCAGGTCTTACACTTGTAATAATGTGGCCGTGTCACCGTCAATCAAGACGTTTAAATTTCTTTTCAGCTTGGAAAAGAATTAATTTGAAATGAAATTTAAAGACATTTACCGTGTACAAAGCGTATTTCTTAACTGTAATGACAAACATCAGCAAAGTTACTCGTAAGTAATAAAAATATCGTATCATAACGTAATAAAGTTACACCTCACATTGTCATCGCATTTTCACACGGTCTGTTTACGAAATAAGGTTAATTTTACACCATCTGGGTATAACATCTGTGATAGAAGCCTGTGCGAACCATTCCGCAACAAAATACACTATTATGATACCAATCTCACAGGAGTCCATAAAAGTTATGAACTGGAGTAATCGAGCTTGCTGATAGTTATTGCAGTTTAATTTTGATGTTTTCTCACGATTAACGTGTTTGATGAGTTGATCAACCAATCCATCATTAGTAAGACTGTGTGACTCCGCGGTTAGGTTAAGAGATGGGTAAAATTTTGAAAATTTATATTTAAATTGTACTTGGTATATAATAGCGACACCTTGAAATAAATTTGACAAAATATACTTAGATATTTTATATGAAGATATTGTCGAATACAAAGAAAAAGTTAATTTCGGAGTAAATCTCTTAAAAATAAAAAAAAAGCTAGTAAAAGTCTGAATGAAAGTGTTACGACTTGAGTCTTCTTATACTTTAGTAATGGAAGACCTGAGTCGTATTTTTGTTGTTTATGGCGGTAACTACTTAACATCAGGTGGGCCAGATCGTCTGGTCACAGCAGTCGCATAAAAAAGTATCAAAGTACATATTATACATACAATTTTACCCTGTTGTGCAGCTTGCCAATAAAGTCTATAAGAATTTGAAGTTTCAATAAATACTGACTCTGACATGTGCCTAATAAATTTATCAACGTCAGTCGTTGCATGCCAAGAAATTAAGGACATTTTCTTGTGACAGTTCGGAAATTAACTGCATTTGTAAACAGGGTGTCCAAATCAAAGCTAATTGTTCACGTGCGACTGACCACGGAAATGCGTATAAGTTGGTTCACTAATACAGACCAGGGATGCAGTCAGGTATATTAAGAGTGAGCCACATTTATTAATATTCTGAGGCAAGTTTGACCTAGGTACTCCAATTAACACATAAGAGGACCGGTTTTTTTTTAATTCAACAATATCCTTGCCATCTTCTTTCGAAAAATTCAACTTATAAATTTTGTTTTTATTTGCTTTACTGCTACTTGATATTTTTTAGATAACTTTCTCTGACTGTAACAACGCATAAGTAGTAGAGACATTTACAAAAAATATCAAGACTAAATTAAATGATAGTATTGCAACAGAAGTTTCATAATCTTTCAATACTGACTTAAAATAGCAAAATTGTTTTCAGTGGAATATATATTCTATATTTATTCTTAAACAACTTCGTGAATATCATGCCCCATACTGGGTACCCCCAAGTACAGCCACCGATAGCTTAGACCCGTGAAATCACCGTACGCTCCGGTACCCACGAACCAATGTCAGTACGCTAGTTTACCCAACATTGATTTACTGATGTGTTAATAGCAATTGCATCGCCCGAGCTAATTGGTGAAGTGAAGTTATTTGTAACAATCATGCCTATACTTAATTCAGTTCCGGTTTTTCGCAGAATTTTTAACGTACGTACTCGTAAGTAGACTCAAGGCGGTTTCTCTGATAGGTTAAGTGGAGCCTCAATAGATGTAAAAAGCGCTGAGCTCAACCCTTTGTTATTGACTATAGTTTTACGAATCACTCCGCTAACGCTTTCCTCTAGTGAAAATCATTTCAAAATATTCCGATGGCCAGGAACAAACTTTTGCTAATTATTTTAATTAATCAATAAGTCCTGGAATTGTCGAGCGAAACAAGCCTAACCCGGTTAAAATATCTTTTAATTTATCTAATTTATTTTAAATTTAGAGAAAGCGTGTATCAAGGTTCTGATTGATAGAAATGGGCTGTTGTAATTCAGAATCGATGGCTCGCCCGGGGGCCTGCCTTTCGAAACGATTTGTACATGCGTTTTGAAAGTTTCATTTGCATTGCATCTAGCAGTACATAAGTCTAGATGCTACGCAATTTAGGTAGTATTGGATTGATTTTGTTAGTACCCTTTCTAATGAACTTTACGATGTTGGATGTACTTCATACTTCTTTCTCCATACCAGCTTCTAATGTTCCCACTGCAGGGACACCGGCCTACTCTCGATAATTGAGAGTGAATGGGCTCTGATCTACCACGGGAGCCCAATCCGGATTGGTAGATGTCACATGTCGTCGAATTTTTGGTTCTAAGACATGCCGGTTTCCTCACGATGTTTTCCGTCACCGTTTTGAGAACGTGGTATTGCGCACATAAATTTTTTCAAGTGAAAAAACTCATTGGTGCACGTGTGGGTTTGAACCAGCAACCTTCAGATTGAAAGTCGGTGTCTATGTCCCTGGGCCACCACGCTCTCTGACTTCTTCTTTCTCATCTTTCTTATACTTCATACAATACTTCTTGAGAACTTCTGAATCTTCATTATAGTTTGATTTTTGATGATCTATATTTGTTTTTTGCGCATTTATAAAACAAATAACAACCCTCATTTCGTTTGTTTCAGATTATCCTCGCAGCCACCCTCTGCCTGGCTCAGGCCTCCTACTACGCCGGCGCGCCTGCGCCCATCCAACTAAGTCCAGATGGCAAATACGTGTTGGACACCCCTGAAGTAGCGCACGCCAAGCAAGCTCACCTCGCTGCGCACGCGCAGGCGTCGACCGGACACGCGGCGTGGGCGCCGGCCGGATACCTCGGCGGCGGCTATGCTGCTGGCGCACATTACGGTGCTCCCGCTGCTGGTTAGTATAAAAACATCCTATGTTCGGTTACCAGCTTACTCTCAACAAACAAGAATGAGTTATGACCATAAACATTCCGTTAGTCTAGCAAGACTTTTGTCTCCATTTTAGTTTTGATACAATGTCGTGGCGCAAGCCTTGGAACTTGATTCGGAAACGATCTTAACACTCGCATAATGGTTAGCGGTCAACATAACCTATGAGAGCACCCAATAACAGAAGCTCCTCGCGCGTTGCTAGATCCTAGCTGATAAATTGGCCTAAAATCCTGCATACACCATCTAACAAGATCCTAAAATCTATCAATTGCAGGTCTTATCAAATACGGACCCGCTCCCCTGGCGCACGACGGCCGCGTGATCGACACTCCTGAGGTAGCTCACCTGAAGGCTGCCCACCTCGCCGCGCACGGTGCAGCGCACGCTGGTGCCCACGGTGGTCTTGGATACGGTGGTCTTGCTGGTCTAGGACACGGTGGCGCCCTCGCTTACTCTGCTCCCCTCGCGCACGGCGCTGGCTACGCTGCCGGATACGGCAAATGGACTGGCCCTCAGGTAAACAATCGTCTCATGTCTTGGGCATTGGGGCTTTTGACTACGATGCTGCTGCACTGCGTGTTCGGAAGACCAAAGATTGTCAGATACGAAAAACTTTAAGAAGCTCACGTGTTCAAAAATTCAATTATGTTCAATTGCGGTCTAACAAGATTAGTCATAGATTTTAAATAAACAGATACCCTATTATTTACCACCATACGAATTGACTAATTCAATACTCTCTCTTCCAGGCTCACATTCAGCTCACCCACGACGGACAATACGTAGTAGACACACCTGAGGTCCAGCACGCGAGAGCTGCCCACCTTCACCAGTACGCAGCCGCCGCCCACGCCGCCGCTTCCGCCCCTGAGGAGCCCTGGGGCGCCCACGGATCCCAAGGATGGCACTGAGCCCCTACCACCCCTCCACGACACTGCCTTGATTAATTTTTATACAAAACGAATATAAAAAGCCAAAAAAAATGATACTGTATAAAGTTGAATGTATGCAAGCAATGCGCAGAGCGAACATGAAAATGTATGAATAAAAAAATTTAATAACTGTTTTAAGATTGTCTTTTCTTTATACTTCATACCACTTTGCTAAGAGATATAAAATTCTCAGTGTCATAAAGTCTAAGTGCCTGCTTCTATATTCATCGTTATTTGTCCTTAATTACTAAAAAGCTTAACTTTGGCAAACGCGTTATTAACCAGGCGCTCTCTGAACCTATCCTATGCTAATATAAAGCATGATTTGATAGAAAAATTATATATTTTGGTGCATTCTCTATTCTAGACATATTGTAGATTTTCTAGAATATCTTGGTGTTACGGTTAATAGATATATATTAATAGATATATATTAATATGTCTTGGAAGAATAATGTAGTGGTTATTCTCTCTCACTAAAATTGATTTTAGAGAAAAAAAAGGTTTATATAATATAATCTTCGTAATTGTCTCGGCTTCGAATATCCTAAGACCGTTCATGGCTCTGGCACTGTCAGTTTTAGTTATTTATTTTTACTACATGCAAAAAAAAAAATCCAATTGGATCACTATATGCATTTTTTACCACGCAACCGAATAGATAAAACAATTTTGGCGTGCCAACTTACTAGTTAGTGTAACAAAGTGGTTGAATTTTAAAATCGAAACTAACCGACTTCAATAATTCATCCCTTACTTCTCGCCCTTAGGGCAACCATCATAAAAAAGAAACATCAAAATCGGTCAGGCGAAGAACAAAGGGTCAGGAAAGAAAAATATGCAATTTCGTTAACATATTTTTTTCAGTTATTTTAATATATAATAACAACTAGACGAACTAAACGAGATTGATTAAACAATTATGAGACCAATTTGAAAGCATATTATTTTCAAATAAAAATATTTTTCAAAGTCGGTTCATAAATAACGGAAAAAAAGAACAAACTAGAAAAGAAATACAGCCATTTCCAATCCTTACAAGTATCAGACTATCAGAGGACAACTTCTTCCGAAAGACGGTTAAAAAAAATGGGGGGTTTCACATTTAAAATTAAGAGAAGCTTAAAATAATGAGATGCTTAAACAGCAACGATTTCATAAGTTCATAAGCTGCTAGAACGCTGCTCAATATGCCGGTTCTTCACTGTTTTGGACCTTTTTTTTAACCCTCTGCAAAAAAGAGGGGCGTGATAAGTTTGCAGTCTGTATCTGTGTGTTTGTCTGTAACTGTCTGTCATCGTAGTACCCGAATGAATGGACCAAATTTGATGTGGTTTTTTACATGATCGAGCTGGTTCTTGCTGGTTTATGAAAATTTGTTCAGGCGCTTGAAGACAATCACCATTACATTACCATTACACAAGTCGGGGTATTTACCGGGGGTTCGACCGTGAATAGATACCGGGACCCCTCGCTTCGAAGGCAGAGTTAGTAATAACTAACTTTGTTCATGAAGCGCTCATGGCAAAGCTTGTTTAGATGCTCTTCACAAATCATATAAGTTAAGAAACTCTCCGCCCGGCCAGTATTTGGATGGGTGACCGTTAAGTGGCCGTTTGACCGAGCTCTCCTGTGCTTCGGAGGGCTCGTAAAGATATCGGTCCCGGCTATACTAGTCGTTGTGCCATGTCGGACGCCTTTTGACGGCTCGAAAACTCCGACCCCAGAGCTGACCACTTACTCCCACAAAAGAAAAATAAGAGCTTTTTGATGAAAAGCTTTAATTGAAGATGTTGAAATAGAACTTTCTAGAAGACACTTCATATGAACCTTTATTTCGTTCAAATATTTCTTATATTTTTACAACATCCTCAAAATTTTAATAATATATAGGTTGTTTGTCTTGACTTCATCTGTTTCAATTGCACGCTAATTATTAGTACGATTTGACCAATTATCACTTCCAGTATATCGAACACTATTATGGAATAAGGGGCAGACTGGCAGACGGGCCTCCTGATGGAAAACAGTCACCGTCGCCCATGGACATCTGCAACACCAAAGGCAATGCTGATGCGCTGCCGGCCTTTCATAAAAGTGCCTGATTGTATTTTGTAGCAAAGCTGTCTTTGTTAGAAAATATTTTCAGGCATCGACTTTTTTTATTGTTTGTTATTGCCGGGAGAAGGTTATTGATAGAAAAAACAGTGCTGGATTAAGCAAGCGCGAGGCCCGTAGTAAAATTCTATCGTTTTGAATTTTTCTATCGAGGGGCCCCGCGATATAAAAATTCAATACGTTTATTTACCATTTTTAGGTTACAACTTTGTTGGTGTTTAATTGTACCTGCTGTAGATTCCTATTGTATTGATTACAAGGTAAATTCAATATACCACGTCTTAATAAGTTTCACTTATAAAATTATGAGGAAGGTTTATATGCAGTACTAGCAACTCACCCCGGCTTCGCAGTGCGAAGCCAGGGTGAGTTGCTAGTACTAGAAACTACCCGTGCGAACTTCGCACGGGTAGTTTCTAGTACTAGCAACTCATTTTCTAATACGACACTGATGCTCTACTAGTTATTCACATCTCTTATCATCAGTATACTTTTTTCTTTGATTATTATTGTTCAATTTATTATTTTGTTTTTATTCTATTTTACGTTTCTTGTAACTTTTGAATTTTGTTATTAGTTTAAATTGCATATGTAGTAAGCACCTACGTTTTTTGTAATACTCTTCGCAGGTGAAGATAACCTGACGTGCTGAGCACTCGAAATTTCAGATATCGCGAAAGTTTGTCATCGGGATCCTTAGTCCAAAACAAGAGCAATTCTAAATGACACAAGTTGAAACTCTCAGGCGCAAATTAATTCTTAACTCATATTTATTGTGCAATGTTTGGCATAAAATATACCAAGCATTGCTTTGTAATGAGATGAATCTGAGAAATCTTACGTCTGTCATATCGGTATCGGTAACAAACCGGAGCAAAGTATATGAGTGTATTTTTGAGACATATCATCCCCGTCTCGAGTGATGAACGCAGCAGGATGAATGCGACTCAGTAAAGATTTGAATCTCATACTGAGTTGCACGCATTACTGTTGTCATGGGCGAGGGTCACCACTTACCATCAGGTGGGTCCTCAGCCTGTTCCCTCACTTATTCACATAAAAAAAAGAGTATTGTATAATGTTCTCAGATTACGAGTGTTTGACGGTTGGAACAGACAATCTTAATTAGCAAGACTAGCCAAAACATAACAACAGGTAGATTTGTGCGTATGCAAATTTTGAAATGATATTTGAGATCTAAAGAAATAAGTTTGAGTTTTCAGTGCAGACGTTTTTAGATTTTTTACTTTTAAGATGTACCAGTATCTTGTACCGTCTATCGTTAATCGTCTATCGTCGTGAATTAATATAAGTTGCTTATTCTTCCCATGGAAGATCTGATAGGGTTTGAACAAGCGCTAAACTTAGTTTTAAGAACGCATCCTCTTGTACTTACTTAAATAAATAAAAAATGACTGTTTCAAGTAATTTTTAAGAATTCAACGGAAATAAAGATTTTTGACTTGACTTGGTTTGACTTGACTTGCACGCAAAGTGATACAGATTATACCATCAATATTTTAGACATTTAGCTTAATTATATCATATCATATTACGAATAATGATTATATACTTGTTGTACTCATAATGATTATATACTTGTTGTATTATTACTTGTGTCTGTAAGCTCTCCACACATTCATCCTCCAATCAACACAAAGTGAGGCGTCAAAACTTGGCTTTCCGACTAACCAAGGTAATATTATCTGACCTTATTTATGGAAATCAATATGCATTAGGACAGAATATCGATTTCATTGTCAGTGGTGCGAAATGACTAGGTCACCCGTATATCGAAATCTAGGTCTTAGGTACCAGCATTACTTTAATAATCACCTACTTAGGATAATACCTGTTTATTGATGTTGCCAGGAATCTTATACCCAAAACAACAGCAACACGGCTCTGTGGCTTAGTTGATAGCGCTGCCTTCGAAGCGAGGAGTCCCGGGTTCAATTCCCGGCTGGGGCACACTTTGTGTGGTGAGCATAAAGTTTGTTCTCGGGTCTTGGGTGTTTGTCTTGTGTTTGCCCATGCTATCTGCGACTCAGGGAATCATAATGCAGAGGTGTGTGTTAAAAAAAAAAAGGAACTGGGCTTAGCCAATGAACGAGTCAACTCACCAGCTCATTTTAACACTGTTAGCTCTATGGTCAGTATATACATTTGGGGTTTTCCGTGACGGCATCCAGACCATTAAAACCTTTTCCAACAGTGACATATTGTTGTTAGTCCAACAATGGCGTTCGTGATTGATTTCTGTGATTAAGAAACCACCACGTCCAGAAATCCAAAGTGCAGAAATGACTAATCTATTTTTTTACTAAATGCACTTAGTAAATTCCACGGATTACTGCCTCACCTTTTCAAACGAATTTAGATTAATACAAATATAAATCAGTATCAATATACAGCTAAAGCATCCATACACGAGGCGTTGCGGTACCTCTTAGCAATCCTACATAGAATATTCATGCTGTGACACGGGAGTCCACGCCGCACGCAGAATAAAGTTTGCCGCAACGCATCGTGTGGCCTGACTCTTTAAGCTTACAATATAGACAGAACATATAATAATTGTTCAAATTCTGAGGAAGTTACTGGTCTCTTTAGAAGATAAAACTACGAAAAAATAGACGTGATGTAGTGAGCTCATCCCCGCATTGGCTTTCCCATGAATAACTTAGCTTTTTTTAGAAAATAATTATGACTGAAGTGATGGAAAGAGCTGCCTAACATAATTATGTTAAGAGGTTACAACACCAACAATACTTAATTATTTATTGCTTTTCATCGGTCATTTATACTATTAGATATATAGTAATAGTATAAATAAATAATAGTTAATTGAAAATTAGGTCCTTAAAAAATTAGACCATTATTAAATAATAATAAAAGGCCCTTAATAAAAGTCGAAGTAGAGTCTCTACTTATTTATTTTATTTGTACTAAAATTCTACTACTTTCTTCCCTCAACATTTTTTTCGATTAGCGGGTGCCTATACTTAGATTGTCTTCTTTTTTTATCTACAAATACAGTAATTATTCAAAGTATGGTAGATAATTCCAACATTTTTCCTCTAACAGGCCGTGGTTTTTCTCCATACGGGTCTTCAAGCTGTCAGTCAGTGTGTACTTAGTATTGTCATCGGTACAAGGTTTGCATTCCTTATTTGCTTGTCCCAAAATCACGTCGGGGTATTCCCAATACTTTGGAACAAGAATAAGCATACTAATGAAATATTTGTTTGTTTCAGCCTGAATAACGCTGTTTCAGCCTGAATAACATGGTGAACTAGATCCTATTGAAATTTTGTTACAAGCTTTCAAATTGCAAAAATACAAGTGCATTTTCACCTAATATTAAATAGTTTTACGTCAATTAGATAATACGTTTAAAAAAAAAATCAAATTATATCTACATATATACGCTACAAATTTCCCTCTATTTTTTTTTGTTTAACGGTAAGTGTTAAACTTAGAAATGTTTTGTATAAAAGGCCAGTCAATGCCAATATGCCCGGAAATCAAATGTTAGTAATGGGTACAATTGTGAATGAAATTTCAACGGAAATTAAGAATTTGCCTATCCATAAATCCAAGGCCGTGTATATCATCGTGTAGTTTGTATTATTACACTTTAACATGTTATTGGCCTCCCAGTTCAGTTGGTAATAGCTCTGCCTTCTACGCTGTAGATCGTGGGTCCGAGTCTCACGACAATATATGACGAAGATAACAGGTTTGTTCACATAAAATTTTTAATATATATAAAATACAGAAAACGAGTGTCTAATTTACCCAAATGTCACTTTTTTGGGAGGTCCAGTTGGGGAGTCCCTGGGGGGTGCTAAAGCACGCGCGGGTCCTGGGTGCGACTCCCGGTCGGGTACACACTTTGTTTGGTGAGGATGAAGTTTGTTCTCAAGTCTTGGTTGTTTGTCTTGTATTTCTGTGCTTCTCTATACCATCTACGACACAGGGAATCTTAGGGGTATGAGTGTGTATAAACGTTTGATTACGTTTACTCACCTAAGAATTAAATGAAAATGATCATCCGTACAATGTCTTGGCCATGACTTTGTCTTCAAGCAAGAAGGTACTTGATGGTTCTAGTTCAAGGTGGTGGTTCATGTTCTCGGTAAATTTAATCAATTTCAAATGAATTGCGATGACGACATGCGATTTATCGCTTCATCTTACCTTACAGGTTTCCTACAAGTAACTGATTTAAAAATCGAAAAACACTCGACTTTAATACTAAATACTTTCAAAGTAGGAAATTATGCAATTTCGTTTGCATATTTTTTTCTGTACATTTTTAGTTAACCACCAAACTATTGAACCGATTTTGATAAAAATATATTTTTCGAAATCGGTTTGTTTTCGAAATATTTGTTTAATTGATTTGATCATTCGAATTGATAACCTCCTCCTTTTTGATGTTGATTAAAAGAACTCTGTCCGATCCGAAAGAAGAATATGGCCCAATCACTTTGCTAAATAAAATAAGAAACAATACATTTTCATGACGTTAACATTATTAATTAAATATAAAATGTACGATTTTTGTGCTCAAGCTTACGCAATATCCCTAACCTCAAGCATTTATTTTTATATATTTTAAATGCTTAGTGACAACACCGTCAATAGCTTTATTATGTTTGATTAATGGACGTCCAAATTATAGGGAATCGAATAATCTACAACACCATAGTATCGCCCAAAATGGCTGCCATTGTTAGGGTTTTTTATGTGAATTAGTGGCGGAACAAATGAGAGCCCACCTGGTCGTAAGTGGCGACCACCGCCCATGACAACAGTAATGCGATTCAATAAAGATTTAAATCTTACACTCACTCGCATTCATCCGGCTCCTTTTTTAAAGTAAAAATTAAAGAGACTAAGCTATGTGAATCAGTTAAAAAAATGGCCTTCCTGTGACGCCCAGCAGACCTGAAATATGACGGCATAAGATAGTCAAGCCATTTGACATCACATCATACGACTCTGATCTTACTACTAAGCCAGGCCAACAGGTCAATCAAAATAAGGGTCATAAGATATTTTTAATTATTACGGCATGCTTTAAAAGCATTTTGTCTGGCTTTACTCTTTGAACCCAGGAAGGAAAATGGAAAATTGGCATGATACACAATAAAATGATTTATATGAGTAAATAATGATTGAGATCATAGTGGTTGTTTTATTTCATCATTACATAAACTAATAATGTCTGTTGACTGTGAAATAGTAATGTCTTGTAATCTTATAAAGACAAGAAGCCATCGATAGTGTGTAGTTGTTTCACATTCGCTTGACGTTTTGTTGTTTTCAAAAAATGCACTAAAAGTTCAAGTCAGCTAATAGCTTGAAAAAATTATGTGCCCATTATTAAAACTGTGTCTTGGACTTGAGTGTGCAATCGCATTGCTATGTACACACTTTGAGTGGTAAGCATGAAGTTTGTTATCGAGTCTCGGTTGTTTGTCTTGTGTTTCTGTATTTGTCCATGCCATCTGCGAAACAGGGAATCCTAGTGCAGAAGTGTGAGTGTGTAAACCGTTTAAAAAATATCTTGAAAATTATATCTATAGAGTATAAATATTTGTTTTAAAATCGCCTCATTCTTAACTCCATCACTGGTTCTTAACCAGAATTTATGTGTTTCTGAAACACATATAAACTTTTCCATATCAACTCTAATAAAATGCGCGTAGTACACAAAAAGTTTTTAAAATATTCTACATATTCAAAAAAATCTATCAAAAGGTAATTAATATAGAACCTTTAAATAGCCGAAGCAAATCTTCGTATATACACCTCACTCTTGGCTTTTCCGTCAATCAATCGTTACCAATGATTAGACTCTGTGCAATTAATTCCTGGCCAAATTATGTAATCGATCTACCGAACATCGCATAAATATTAATGAAATATTTATCTGGTATTTCCAATACTATAACGCATATACGTCATTAGAATGATGATCACTATGAATGACTGTCTCATCCAGGCTGTCCATTTTGTATGTAGCAATGCGGCACATGTTTTTACTTTTGAGTGAATGTGAAAATTAATTATTAATTATCGTAGCCCTAATTGGTTACTCACACTAACGAAGAAGAACATACGCTAAGCCATAAACTAAGAATGAGTTGATTCGAAAACCGACCAAGTGCTAGGCAGACTCGCGCACGAAGGGTTCCATATATCAAAATCCAGGTATCATAATCTATAATAAAAATGGCAAATGAATCATGTTTGTTGTATGGGAGCCCCACTTAGTCATGTCGATAAAATACAAGTAGCGCCATCTAGTTTATTCATATGGAACTATATTCTAAAAATCACGTTTTTGTACGAGAGCCCCCTTAAATATACCGGCAACAGAAATACATCATCTGTGAAAATTTCAACTCTCTAACTCTCACGGTTCATGAAATACAGCCTGGTGACAAACGAACAGACAAACAGACAGACGGACAGAGTCTTAGTAGTAGTAATAGGGTCCCGTTATACCCTTTGGGTACAGAATCCTAAAAATCACGTCTTGTTACAAAACGTGGACTAACTTTAGATTAAAACACCGTGGTTTAAAACAGCAATATTACATGGATATTGGTGTGTTAATAATACTAAAGTTAGTCCACGTTTTGTAATAAGACCGAAAGCGATTAGTGCGTAACTGAGGGATTTCCACCGAAAAGAATCGTCTCGACGTCCAATGACGTACTGGAAAGGAAAAAATAAGCAATAAAATTATCGCAATTTGGTTACAAAACTGAAAATAATACATGAGATACTCCATTTCAATTATTTGGGTAACGACTGTAAAGTGATATTAGATACTCGGATTTGCCCTTAGCTGTTTTGCCTCTCTCTCTTTTTCATTAGTCATACCTAATGCTTTAATCGTGTGTTACACTATCGTTGGGTGTAGACGCGCCAAGTGGTGAGGTCACAGAAACCAAAGTTTTTAGCACGAATAGCCGGGCTAACATTTTCAATCGGCAAAATAAATCATTATCAGCAAATCCCAGCGACTTAATGCAATAATAGTCCGAAAATGTTTGATCATAATTGAAAATCAAGTTGGTAACATTGCATTACCTTTAATAATAAGAGGAAAGATGTTTTTAATAAAAAAGGCAATTAAAAATCCAAATGTCTTCACATGGAAAGTGAACGACGAACGAGGTGTCATTCAAAAGGTCATTAATGAACAATTATGTATTTAGATAAAAATCAATATTTTTTGATCACACACGTTTAAGTCGGCGTCTGCTAATTAACAGAGTATTCAGCCAGTCTAATACTACCTGAATACAATTCAGTCTACCCAAGATTTTTTATTTTTATATTAGACTATAAATAAAGTAAAACTAATAAGAGAGTTTATGGATCAAAATGGTGATCCTTGTAAATTCATTAGAAGAGGCTTATATTTTTATGCGATTAAATGCTATTTTCTTTAGTCCAGTTTTTATGATAAATCATTTGAAGTAGCATACAAAAGGAAAACATACGGCGCTTTATACGCCGTGTACAGCTCATCTTTATAATATAAACAAAAGCTGCGCCCGCGCAGTCGGTAGTGTCACTTGCGCGTCCTCTCACGTGTGAAAATAGTTTTATTTTCTATGTTTGTGTTAGTGTAAAAGTGTCACGGAAAAGGTATTATGATAAAATATTATTTTTTTGGTGGTGGCTGATGTGGTAAAAAACAAATAATTAATATTATATTGGGTGTGTGAATATGACTCCGCCCTTTCTCAACAGATGTCGTTTTTAGTATTGTTTACGTGTACTAATAAATGACCATACTTGTATTCGATAGTACTGAATGTCAGCTATCTAACGCATTTTAGGATATTTGGTTGAAGTGTAAGCAACAATTGTTTTCACCTTTTCGAAAATGTCGGTTTTTATTCCAAATAAACGTCATTTGCGGGAAGTGTTATTACAATAGTTAAGAAAATTTGCTACTACAGGGTAATTTTAAATTTGCTAAATTAAATATTATTAATGTTTTAACGAGAGTTATTCTTTTTATTACATTTAAAACATTCTAATACATAGAATGTTACAATTAAATAAAACAAAATATATTACGATGTAGTTTTAGGAAGTTAGAAAACTGTCAATGTCTATTATATAATATTCGAATTAATATCGAAATTTTACTTTTAATTTTCCCACGCGGATAATGATAAATTAGGGACTATTCGATACCGAGGTATCGAATAGTGTGAAGTGTGTGGAATTAAAATAAATCAAAGATGTATGTCCATGTTATAGTTATTAATATATTTATTTCCTTTCTTTCTTTCTTTCAAAGACATTAGGAATATAAAAAGGAAAATCAAAGCCCATTCAATCACATTCGCTTAGAGTAGGCCGGTGACGCAGTAGTGAAAACATTAGAGGCTTATACCGAAAATGATCTTTAGGTACCCCGATAGCCAAATAAGTAAAGTTGATGACAGAAATGTAAAAAATATTAAAGGTACCTAAATTGTAGAGAAAGCGTAGAGTAAGAAAGAATGCATCACACTAACCAGTAAATATTGTAATAAATAAAACAGGAACCGAAGCAGAAACCTTTGCATTCAGTTGGCTACGCGAACCACTATGCGATTAAATACAGCAATATTTTTGTTTATAATTATAATTTACAATTAACTTTTAGGAGCAATTATTTCATTCTATAAGACCAACCGCGTCGATTAATAAATTATAATTATAATAAACTTGCTCACAGACGTAAATAATAAATGTAAACGGTTAGGAATTTCAACACTATTTGTAAAATAAGAACCAGTTAATAAAACAGGAACGGCTTTTTATAGATGTTTTACAGCTTTTATATAATCATAATTCTTCCATTAAATTTTAATTTTGACCTTTTCGCGAACCTCTCATTTGGGTTCGGATCGGGTGAAATATTTTGTTATTTAATCCAAATTGAATTTTACTATTGAAAGCATTTTGTAGCAGCCTGGTGATATTTTAAAGTGCTTTTTTAATTATAGAATATTTTTATTATATTATTTAATATTATATAATAAAAGTTTTGTAATTTTGTGAATAACCTAATAACTCCACTATTGACATACATATTTAAAGAAAATCAAATACCTAATTCATTTGCTGATTCATTCATTGGCAGATTGATTTGCCTGGTTTAATAAAAATTAAACTAGGCAAATGAATGTGCAACAAGATAACAATCAAGATATTAAAATATAATACTAATGAGGAAGTATTAAATATTTTGTAGGTGATGATGCGACATAGCGACATATGAACGTCACTAAACAGAGCAAGAAGGAATAATAGGCAACTTTAAGTGATCAAGTAACAGAAGCCTTTTTAGATAAGACTTTTTCTGCCATTCTCTCCTGTCAGCCGCTCATTATTGTTTCTTATTCTTATCTTATCTTCTTTTCGTGTGACTTTAGCCAGGTGTCAGAGTTCTCTATTCACTCCCAAATCATCCAACAAAGACATCTATGATCTATCTATCAATCATCTATCTATCAATAATCATCCAACAAAGGGATCTATCATCTATCATCTAACATCTATCAACCAACAAAGGCAGTCAACATATGTACTTTGGATGTTGACTGGCCTCTCAGCTCAGTTGGTAGTAGCTCTTCTGCACCGTAAGTTGGTTTGATTCCCACTAAGGACACGTGTGTGACAAACATAGATGTTTGTTTTGTGTCTGGAAGTTAATATGTATTATATGTATGTATTTACCAAAAAAATACTATATTTTGTATAATAATCTATTTTTTATATTGTATAATAATAATAATCTGGTTCCCATAGTACAAGCTATGATTAGTTTGGGCCTAGGAAGCGCAGTGTGAAATCCATCTCTAATTAGATCTACATCATTTCAGTATCTTCTATGGCTATTGCTGTGTCATTCGAAGCTCGGACGTTCGGTCACAAGTTAAATTGGTTTCGGTTTTAACCAGGCACGTACACAACAATATGTATACAATGCCATAGCGGTTCTTAACGATACCGCTTACAATTTGTATGCGAGATTGTATTGCAACCACGGAGCATTGAACCAAGTGAAGAGTAAAGAACACATCATTTTCTTCTCTAGGAAATTATGTGTTCAGGCAAACATTTGCGTAATTCAAAGTCAATGGTTTTTATTTCCGTAATTTTTTTGTAAAAAGTAATTGGAAACGTCATTTTTTTATAAATAATTAACTACGATACCAGGCTGGTTACTTACTAATTAAGTTACTTGTTGATTTGTATCAAATCTATGTAAAATACAATACTTGTGTGAATAAGAATTTTATTTGATTGTTTCACTCCCTGTTACATTGAATTTAATCACAACATTTGTTGATTGATCACTGCGTTCGGGCTGCAAAAATATTGTCAGGTATTTGACAGTTTTTATGAGTTTTAGAATCGATGTGATCGGTGTGTAGTTATTAGTTACACACTAATTAGCGGATACCCATAGTGTGTTATTAGGCTAAAAAAAGAAATACATTTTGTGCCTAATGCATTGTTTTAGTGGTCTAAGTCGTAAAACCATCTTCGTATTATGCCTTTCTAATGAAACCGGTTTGGGGCACATCGTTGGGATGGTTTCAAAGTTTTTAACGGACATAGGTAAAATCAATTTTTGTGTTTCTTAGATTAAGATAAAATTATTTTCGTACCAAATTAGAATGATTACCGTTAAATACTGATAATGATAAGGGGTTTACGACTTTCGTAATTTCATTTTTACGTAAAACTTTATGAGTTGGGTTCCATGCCTTGAAAAACATCATTGACACATAAACCACTGTATTCTCTGCTAAAAAACCGTTTCTTTTATTTCAGAAGCTGATACTTCAAAGAAAAGATGATCCGTGCACCAGAGGTAAGCCTTTTTTACAGGTTTTCATAGGATTACTAAAACTTCTAAGTCGGTCTGTTTCTCAATTTTTTAAGGTTTATTTTGAACCATAAGTCAATGTTATCCAACAAATAAATAAAAACACAATCGGTGGTAGGGGTTCCACTGTTTTTACTACGTGACTATCGTAACTAGAAAAACATGCATATGCATAGATATTGTTTGAGACTAGAACATAGACTTATAAACAATATCATAGCTCGTTATCATATGTTATTTGTTTGTATTTACGTTATCAGTAATCTGGTTCCCATAGCTACGCTACGCTTACGCTTATAGGCTAGATGACGTAATGTGAGACATAAATCTTTTTTTTTTTAAATACTGTGTTATACAGATGACAGTTGCCCCGTGAATTATTATTTATTTAAAGGTTTTTTTTCAGTTTTTCATATCAGTAAGTTAATGCTATGAAAAACTGATTACAGTACTCTGAAAACTCCACACCATTTTTTACATCGAGCCATTTTTTAAGTTTAATGGTAGAAATATGCGTGTGGCTTATTTACCTAATTGTTCAGTAACGCAATAGAATAACTGTATTACGGCTTGTATCAAGCTGCCGGTAAAATTACAGGCACATGAGATAGTACACCTTCATGTTTCCAAGAGAGGGCGCCACACGGTGCGTCTTAAGTCTTTGCGTCTTAGAAAGATAAGCTAATCTCTTACTTAGATAATTTATTGCTGTTGTTCGGGCGTACCCCGTCCCATCACCAGACACAAAAAAACCCAAAAACGAACTCTGCATAAAAAAAGCCTGTTAAATTATGCTACATAATTTACATATTACGTTAGTTACATAAAAATACCTTTATAATAGGTTTATTCTTATTAATGAATATTTGATGATTTCATTAACTACAACCACAACCACAATAGTTAACAAAAACGGCATGTGTAGCCTTACCCTAATTGGCGGTTTAATATTTTCACGGTTTTTGTTCACTAAACGAGATGTTTTGCTGAGATAAATAGATGTTACTTAATCATTTTTAATAGGTATATATAATGTTTAGACACGTGTATCTCTGCATTAGGATTCCCCATGTCGATAGTGGCATGTATAAACACTTATAAATAACAAGCATTCAAGACCCGAGAACGAACTTCAAGTTCATCGCAAAGAGTTTGCTCGTTGGTTTCAAGATTCGAAACATACAGCGAACTTTTACAACTTTATTTACGGACTGCTAGACACAATAAATAAGTACATATATAGATACAAATACTTTTATTTTCGATCAAAAAACTTTAATTTAATTATGTTGTGTAATAATATTCGTGAGCGAATTGCTTTCGAGAAAATATTTAGCCTATGATCTATCTTCAATCTATGGTCTATGGATTCGTGGTCAACTCGCGACCCTGTTGACCACAAGACCACCGACAGACAGAAATAAAAAAGACAGACAGACAGACCAACACACACTGTTAATCTTTCTCGCCTCTTACTTGGGGAATAATAAAATAACCAAAAGGTACCTCTAAACGGTATAACGTGGTTAATAGTGTACCTACTACACTCAGCACAAAACCCTCGAAATGAAAAAATATCTTTGTATATAATAGCTACATACACATAATAGCCAATAGCCACACGAGGAAGGCCGTCAGGCTAAAGTTCTTTGTTAGCCTTAAATATTGATATTTGTTAAGTAAGTCGGAAGAAAAAGCGTTATCGTACTGCTTTGTCCGCGTGCGCTAGGGTAATGGCTAATACGTAAGTACCACGCAATGTTGCCGACAAAAATAGTCGGCGCCGACAGAGAGAGATTGGTGGAGAGTAAATTTTACTACTAGTTAATCGTTCCACGTGTTCTTTATGATCTCAAGACTTCCGCCGGCGCCGACAAAAATTGTAGAGTTGTTTATACCACAGAATAAAAAATTGGATACCTATATAATAACAATATTAAATTATTATACCTAAATAATAATAATTTAATATAGTTCAATTTGTAAACGTTCCACGTGTTTTTTATGATCTTGGCAGACTATTGTCAGGTTATGACATTATCTGTGGTCACACCGATTATACACGGTGGTCTGCGCGGCTTTGAATGCGTCGTAGACCTTAGCCGTCGGGAAACATAGTGGTATTTACGTACCTACCTGGTACTCCAATGTTACTGGCGAGGACCGGTACAGAGGGGGTCGACGAAAAAACAAACTGGTCAATTTAGATAAAATCTCGTTAAATGTAGTGGAACGAATTGCCAAAATCAAAATTATAACCACTTTTTGTAGCATTGGTAGAGCCATGGTAGAGCTAAAATTATAGGGAAGATTGGTATTTTATTTGGCAACAAGTTGTTGTTGGTTATTTTGGTTCCGTACATAAAATAACGCTATTATTGGAAAGTCATAAAGCCAAGTCTTCTCAGCGCACTTTGTATGATGACTCCAGAATTTAAAATAAGCCGTAGCGGGTTGAGGAGATCATTATTTGACCATAGAGCTTCGGGCTTTTATTAACACATCTAGGAAAAAAAAAAGTTTATAGGTATCAATTAAAACATAAGTTCCTTGTGAGTATGACCTGTATCAAGTCAGATTTAGGGTTTCTAAGTATATGTTTTGGTCAAAGAATATTATAATTTTGTCGTCCTCATTATTGATAAACAATAATATATGTATGACGATATGTATGCTTTATGTAAGCTCAATGTTTAATTATAATTTAATTTGATAATTTATTTAGTTTTCCATCCGAATGTCTTGAATAATAATTTATGTAATATATCAATATGGACATGAGTCTGAAATAAATAAATTGAATTGAATTTAATTGTAACAACTTGGTTCCTTTAAAGAAACTATATTATAAGTTTTGATAGTGTTCCGAATGCATACTATTGTTTCTTGAAAGGAACTTATAGATAATCTTTGAACATACAAAAACGACACTTTAAAAATATAAACAACACAAAACAATGATGTCACTTGTTAAAACCTGTCTGACTCTCACCTAGAAAAAAAATTCACGAAGTAAATATTTTGTTTTTATAAATAGAATCGGGGGTTGCAACGGATGTCGGTGTACGATACGATACTTGCATATGCTTTGTTTTATCGTGTGACTTCTGTTATTAAAACTGCAATTGAACCAGTTTAACTGCAGTTTGCTGATGTAGGTTAGTCCAAAATAAAAACGGTAAAAGGATATTAATATGCCTACATCTTAATAAAGCTGAAAGTATCTATACTTCTATACGTAATCTATACTTAATATATTGTAATAAAGCTGAAAGTTCGTTTGTTTGTTTGTTTGAACGCGCTAATCAACGAAACTACCAGTCGGATTTGATAAATTATTTTTGTAGGTATATACTATATACTCAAACTCAAACTCGTTTATTTAGATATAATTTGGACACGGCAAAATTATATACATATAAGTAAACATATTCGTGGGTATATAACGTGTCACAGCAACTCCTTAGGCACATTACATGCACACAGATATGTCAAATAACAGACGGTTTTCATGTTTTAGATAGTCTTATTTGTTAAGTTTACGTCTGATTCAACTCTAATCGAACAACCAGGGAAGAAACAGACAAGAAATCCCTCGGAGACAGTATTACATATTCGCAAAAATGGTCCGGCAGCCGTGTCCACGACACAGCCAGATATTTTTTTTTGACGTTAATTCGTCTTTGACTATGCTTCCATAGTGGGAAAGCAATTCGGAAAAGTGATGATAAATAAATCAAGGACACAGTTTGATGCTGCAGCCGTTTAATGACATTTGAACATAGTGCTTCCGTTCTTCGAAGAGCGCGATAAGATGTCGGTCCGGGTTATACTAGTCGATGAGCCATAGCGGGGGACACGTAAAAAGATTTCCGTACGGAAAATTTATAAACTGACGCAAATTATAAACTGTGTTTGTAGTCAAGATGACTACAGACTATAGGTAAGTAAATACGAAGGAGGCATCGTCCAGTTTTTCTATTAAACCATTGTGCACAGAGGATAATACATGATTTATTTATATTGTGGTATCACGAATCTTGTTAGGAATTATAGACACTGATATACATCTTTACGATGGTAATTCCAGTTTCATAGTAGATGTATCTATTTTTTATATGCGTAAGTTCATGGTTGATGTAGGTACTCGTATGTTCGATGCCGTAAATTTATTAAACATGGATTTAATTAGAATTCATAAACAGATTATATTATAATAATTGACGCCAATTTTGAGGAAATAAGTCCTATATATAGTCCTATAGGCGGAGACAGCCACCTTATCAAGTGGGTTTTCAGCTCATCGATCACTTTAGCAACATAATGATAACTTACTGATTTGAAAATTTTAAAGCCAACTTACTATCTTCCGTTATTGTAAAATGTACTCAGAGCTGAGTACACGGCTAAATCGAACCATTCCTTTTGAAGATGCTCTCCTCAAAGGTATTTGATCACAAGACTGCAGACAGACAGATACACATGTCACACCCCTTTTTTTAGTTGAGGTTAAAATACCACAGTTTGCGGTTTATTTAATTATAACGAAAGTTTTAGAGCTGGTCCAATTATTGTAGTTAGATATTTGATGGCGACAGAAATCGTCGCAAATAGGGACGCGTCTACTACTTCCTTTATGGAAGATTTTCTTAAGTGGAAGCTTTCACAGGAAAAAACCTCTCCATGTCAGCTCCTAACATACTTAGCCTACGAAGGTAATTGAACTAATTACTTCACTATCAATCAATAGCACAAGAATCATCTGATTATAATGAGCAAATGATACCGGAGCAAATCACAGATAATTAATGTTTCATGCAACCGTCATTATTTAGCTATGCAGCAAGTCAGGATGAGCAAAAACATAATTGCATCTTCGTTTCCGCCATGTTTCCGCTACTGTTGTAAAGCTTTGGGGAGTTAGAATACCTACCTCAGTTGGTAGTAGCTGTCTTCTGCGCTGCCGTGGGTTCAACTCCGTGGCTTAGTTGGTAGTAGCCCTGCCTTCGGAGCGAAGGGTCCCGGGTTCGATTCCCGGCCGGGGCACACTTTGTGTGGTGAGCATTAAGTTGGTTCTCGGGTCTTGGGTGTTTGACTTGTGTTTCTGTGTTTGTCCATGCCATCTGCGACACAAGGAATCCTAGTGCAGAGGTATGAGTGTGTAAACGTTTTTTTTTTCTACAATACAATCTCTATGTTTACATAAATAACTCTGTTACAGGCATGTGCGTGCCCAATCCAAGAGGTCGGGCCTTCAATGGCCGGATCCTGTCCCGGCCAGTTCATGCTGTTCATGACCATACTGGAATCCTTCATCAGAGGACGTTGCGATCTGGCCGATCCCTGCAATCGCGTCGAGAGTCGGACCCCAGATGACAGTTACGACTTCGTGGTGCTGGGTGGAGGCACCGCTGGGTCTGTGGTGGCGGCGAGACTGTCGGAAAACCCTCAGTGGAAGGTAAGAATTATGCCTTGCCTCTATATAGTGGTGGTGCGTCTATGTTACTATGAAAGCAAGGATTAAGCGATAATACATGATATTTTAACTGCTATGAGGATAGTAAACAAAATATTTTTAGACTGTTTGTGAAATTATGATGTCTCGAACGAAATTAATCGAAGAAAATTGTCAATATCATATAATGGACGAAAGCAAAGGGACCACACCTAGCTATTGGTTTTCAATGGCGTGCACAAAAAGACTACCAAGCAGACACTTCAATGAACCATTGTCTTTAACAAAAACAATCAATAGGCATTGATCATTGAGCATTTAGTTTTCTGCCCTTGTCAAAAACACTAAGAATTTAAGATATTCGAATAAAATCTTCAGTATTCGATTCCGAAATTCGTGTAACATCTGAGACACAGCTAAAGAGAAATCTTTGAACTGTATTAAAACCGGGATTTTCAAACATTTTCCTCATAGACTAAGTGTTTTGAGTACCTAAGTCGGAAAAATGAATGAATGTCGTAATTTGTTCTGAAAACCTGATAAAAAAATTACTAAGATTCTAAGCTATTCCTGATCATTCTCATTAAAATCTACATTTTAATAAAAACAAATAATTTTGAATATGATACTTAAAAAGCCGTCTTCAATCATGTTTTCGCGACTAATTATAACGAAAAATTTACACTTTTTTAGTTTACGTTAGATTTCTACGTACTCGTACGAGTCTAAAGGTTTTATTACTAAGGCTGTAGAGGCCTCCCATTCACTAAGTTTGATCATCCGAAGCGAGACCGACTCGAGAATCCGTATATTGTTATGCGGTTACAACAAGGATACAGGTATTTATGTAGGTAGGTAACTGTTTCTTGAAGCAAGAGTGTTTGCTCCGTATCAGATTTGCCTGTATTTTAATGTGCAGTGTTTAACGAAAAATGTGTATTTTTATTTGAAACAGAAATTAAAAAAGTGGGCTTGTTTTCAAACGACTTCCAAAGGAGGTTATGAATTCGTTGTAGATATATATATATATATATCAAGGTTGTATATATACATATTTATGTTTTGTTAACTCAGAACTTTTTTTATTTGAATGGATGTGCTTTCAAATTAAATCAAATGTTTAATCAAAATAAGTGGTGCAAAATATGACATTCATTGCGTTATTTGCTTTCCTGTGGCTTTTGAGGACGTGAAATAAAGGATGAAAGTATTAAAATAGTTTTTTTAACCGATTTCAATAAGGAGGAGTTTATCAATTTGGATGTTTTGTTTTAAATGTATGTTTATCGATTTCTCCGTCGTTTATCAACCGATTGTTGGTGTATGGTTTATTATTATTATTATAGTATGGTTGCTAAATCAAAATAACTGGAAAAAATATGTCATCCAAGTTAACGAAATTGTGTATTTTGTTACTTTGTAAGTATTTTTTTCGCTTTCCAAATCAGTTAATTGTTAATTTACTTTACAAGGTTGGCTCAATATCACAAAAAGATTTAATAAGATTACATAATTATTATGAGAGCCTGGTAAAAATAATTTTAAACCTTTGTACGTACGTATTGTTTGATCCCTTGTTGTGTATTGTACTTTCTAATGTTAATTAAGATTCTTTTATTTAATTTGATTAATTGGTTGCTATGCAATCTAAGGTATGAATAATTTTAAAACGACCTTACTTCGTATGCTAATTAGCTGGATTCTTTATCCAAACTGTTAATATTTATTATAATAAATGTCTTCCTTGTTATCTTTGTTTCTCAAAAGACTAATGTATTTTTTAACATTCTTTATTTAGTTGTAATGTCAATGTTATGAACCAATTTTATAATTTAAATGGTCAATTTCTTTTAAATTATTAAATTGGTGCTCGTTTTCTGCCTACGCTAATTTGTGTTGCAGGAAATGTGCCAGGGATAGTCTCGGAAATCATTATCATTCATATTACTATTATAATTTATATTCTATACTATACTAACATAATAAAGCAAAAGAGTTTGTTGGTTTGAACGCTAATCTCTGGAACTACCAGTTATATTTGATTATTTTTGTATATGATAGCCACATTCATGGCTAGTATTACGCTAAAGTTCTTGGTTAGGCTTAAACATTGATTTTTGTAAAGTCTGCTCTTAATGATTTCTTTATGTTATACGCGGGTGAAACTGCGGGGCACAGCTAGACTTAATGAGTAAGTCACTGAAGGATATTACATTACAGGGTTATAATAGCCAGTAATGTAGTGAATTTAAAACAAAAATTTTAACAATGCTCGCAATATAATATTATAGGTTTTATTATAATATATATTTTGAACTAGAATATCAATATAGTAATATAATAGCCAGTCAGATGACAATTAATTAATTATTTATAAAAACGTTTTCGATCACATAAATAAAAATATGTATAAAAACTTATTTAAATTTGTGTCGGCTAATTACAACGTGTTTTGTAGTTTGGACTGTCCGCGCTGTTCTGTGTAGGTACGTTTGTATGAAGTCATCGTTTGTGTGGGATTATCAGAAAAATAATCCATGAGAGAAATGTATCTATTGCAAATATATTGTAGTTTTTGGGGATTTAGGTGAAGGCCGGCCCATGATATACGAGTTTAAGTATGTAGGGACTCATAAGCGGGCTCAATACAATAATGCATTTAGGGTGCAACTGCGACTTCCGCGCTATGTTTGTCGTGGCACGCATTGATGGTTCTGACGCTACTTGGAAGCAATAGGCTCATTGCTGAGCAGACTTCATAATAGCAGGAACATCATAACAACATTCAACAAAATTCTTTTGCTATGAGGTATTTACCAACGGACGCGATCAAATATGAACCAACACATTGACAAACTAAGTTACTAATATACAAGTTACCTATTTACTTTCTACTTGTCACCTCCAGGTGTTACTAATAGAAGCGGGCGGAGACGAGCCTACCCAAGCTTCGGTGCCGGCGTGGGTGACCGCATACTGGGGGCTGAACGAAACAGATTGGAACTACTACACCGAGCCTCAGAAAAGAGCCTGTCTTGAACACGGCGGTAAATGCTCTTGGACTAGAGCCAAAATGCTCGGTGAGTGTATTTACCATACCGAACGTACCATACCATAATGAATACTTTTTTGTAAATACATTTGGGGGGTCCAGTTATATCCTTACAAAGGTGGTGCCAAAGGCAACTAAAAGTAGCAGTAGAACTCGGACCTAGGTCGTATTGTTGTTATTGGCGAACAGGTGGGACACCAGGGGGTGGGTTCAGATTGTTCCGTTGCATCAGTAGTAGAAAAAGATACATACTAAGATATCATTCACATTAAAACTCACACACAACCAACATTAATGTTCGTCACACAAATGTTTGTCCTGGGTGAGAATCGAACCCATGACCTACGGCGAAAAAGGCAGCGCTGACCAACTGAGCTGCAAGGATCATAAACAGTAATAAACAATCGTTTATTAGGTTACAAATAACAGAAAAAGTTCACTTCAAAACCAATAATATCAGGTTTGTCGGTGAATGTCTGCTAATGAACTTGTCACACCAACCGGTGTCCAAGTTCACAAGTTCATGTCACTATAGGAATTTTAATGTCATGTTTCGTTAACTGACGGATTCATATCAAATTTGATAGTACCTACAGTTCAAATAAGAGTCGTTTGATGTTGTCTGTACTTTTTCTTTATACTATTTAGAGGTGATGATGTTCGATGATTTCAGGTGGTTGCTCGGTGATAAACGGTATGATGTATATGCGCGGTCATGCAGCAGATTACGACGCGTGGGCCGTTAACGGCGCCACGGGTTGGTCGTGGTTCGATGTGCTTCAGTACTTCTTGCGAAGCGAAGATAACAAGGAGATCGGGAATGGGGTTTCCGGACAGTACCATACGACCGGCGGACCCATGCCTGTGCAAAGGGTAAGTCTTCTTTTTCTATCGTGTGCATAAGTAGCCAAGTCTGATGTCTGAGGATAAGTGATAGTTGTAACAGACAACACACTTTTTTCCCGAAACGACACCGCTCCATACAATCTCTGTGAAGCTAAACTAAGAGTTTCTGTGCTCACGCCTTAAAGTCATACAGCACTTGTATATTCTTTTTTTGCCATTTATGTATGTAATGTTTATATAGAAAACTAGCTGCGTATCTCGGTGTTACCAGCGGTTATAATGTCAACTTTTGGTAAGTCACTAAAAAACTATGTGTCAATCCAGGGTATGAGCTTCCTTTACATACAACAAACAGAAACACTTTCAGATTTATAATTTTTCATAATGTTGTAAATAAATGATTGATGTTTGTCGTTTCTCAGGAATTAAAAAAAAATCTTTTATGTTGCTAGTAATTCAATGTACGAACAAAGAAGTCACAATATGCTAATGTTATTTACAAAAGTAAGCGCTTTTTAAACAAATGAGGGCGATATCTGTTAAACGGGCACGAAGAAAGTTATCCGTAAGATATTCAGTAAGAAACATAACTGTTGCTTATACAGGTTAAAAGGACTTGTCTCATTGTAGCGGTTTTTAAGGTGAAATTTCTCTTTTGCCTTAATTATACTATTCGAACACGATGCTACTACTTTTTAAATGTTTTATGGAGTATGCACTGCAGGCAGTGCTGAAACTAGACTTTACTGCGCCCGGTGCCAATTTTTATGACAGCGCCCTTAAAACTGACCCAAAAACTTGCATGACACAAAACTTGGTTCTAGTCTGGTCATTTAGTACAGGACGTAGTTAGGTACGGGACTGCCTATAGGTAAAGAGTAGCTCATATTCCATACTGCGATGATACGGGTTATTTATTTTATAGGGGCCACATGTCCTTTTATGTCAAAAATATATCACTTTACTAGCTGACCGGGCCACGCGTTGCTGTGGCTAACGTTTTTGTCATACGATATTATAATTAGCAATAAATTAAAATTGCGACTATAATTTGAGATTTAAACTATCCTATCTCTCAAGTTGGATTGAACTGCACATGGTGTGCGAATTTTATTATAATCGGTTAAGTGGTTTAGGAGTCCATTGAGGACAAACACGAGATTTATATATATTAAGAAGATTTATTGTCAAAAATTATTATATTCTTGAGCATTCCGCATAATAAAAATAGGCTGCGCTCTTCTCGTTAGATATGACAAGTACAAAATGGTTCAAAGGGCAATCTTATGGATAGTAAGAGATTTCTTACAGGCAACCAAAATGTCATTAACTGAAATAAGAGATAAGCACGCTTGATTTTGAATATCATAATTAAAATTTGATTAAATAAGTAGGTATCTACATGGAAACGACGACAGTTTCATGTTTGGTGCCTGCAAAATCTTCGACTCCATAGCAAGAACAAAATAAACACAAAAAACACATCTTGATGAATGAATTGCTGCCAAAGGACGCAAATAAAATAAAACGGCCAAGAGGGCTCGTAACACCAATTGTATTAATATTATTTATTTTCTGCCATAACATATTGGTTATCTGCCTTCCTTGGCTAGACGTAAGAATGGCTGATGAAGTAAAACTCTGATCGAATGGTGGCCATGACTAGGTCAACTTAGTCGAGGTCAATGGCGCGTTGTGTCGATGATATTAGAAAGATCACGAGGTCACCTGAATACGACATGCAGAAAACCGAAAGAAATTGCTTACACTCAGCAGTGGTTAGTGGGCTGTGGATGATGATAACACATAATTCTTGTAAGGTCCTTACCTTACAAAAGTAACAGCCTCTTATAAGTAAGACAGGCAGGCGTTGTGTGCTTGAAAAAGGGTATCGAATGGATCGATTCGCAAATGACCATATAAGTCCCCTGGAAGCGATTCTCAAACAACATAGGTACAGTTACAACTGGTCCATAGGACAGTAATAATATACCGGTTCGTTTCAGTTCCGTTATGCGCCGCAATTCGCCCACGACGTGGTCTCCGCGTCCGTCGAGCTCGGGTATCCGCCGACCAGTGACCTCAACGGGGAGTCAATTACAGGGTTCACTATCGCCCAGACTATGAATGAGTTAGTATTGTCATAAAAGTCATAAAACCCTCTAGACCACAAAGGGTGGCTTGTACAGTTGCTTATATTTTGTTAATACTACGCATTTGGAAAAACTGGCCTACAATTTTGGAGCGTGACAACTGGTGTTAATGGGAAGCCTTTTCAAACAATGGGACAGATCAGGCTTACAGTAACAGTAATATAGAAGAAACAACGATGGATTCTTTTTGGATTTGAACTCTATAGTAGTTCACCTGCCTAAGCGAGGATTCTCGACCGAGGCATATATTTATTCAATCATAATAGCTTGGCATATGTTCTTCTGCTATTTTAAGATAGTCCTTTCGTAGCACCCGGGTAGGCACGAAATCTGAGGGACAACACCAACATGGGACTTACATATTTTTATATTTATTTTGGTCTATAAATTAACTTCTTGTTTATGCTTTTAGTAATGGATCCCGCTACAGTACATCACGTGCCTTCATCCGTCCAGCGTCTTCACGGAAGAATTTACACATTGTGCTAAACGCACTGGCATCCAGGGTCATAGTGGACCCTGCTCAGAAGAGAGTCACTGGTGTTGAGTACATCAAGGATGGACAAGCCAAGATCGTTGGAGTTAATAAGGAGGTATGGACAGCCTTTGAAACCGTATTTGATGACACCAGGCTCAGAACACCCTTTATTGCTTCAGCTTTAACCATTTTTAGCTTTTTTATCCATAATAGTAGAAACAAGGAACACCTTTTAAAAAAATCGACTTCAATACTTTATCGCTTATTTCACGGCATTAGGAGGTAAAAATAAATACCACCGAATCGTTATTCTTCTTTTTTTAAATTGGAAAAATACAAAATGTTTTTCATTCGCAGGCTATAATATCCGCTGGTACACTGAACTCCCCGCAAATTCTCCTCCTCTCGGGCATCGGGCCTAAGGAGACCCTGGACAAGTTCAACATTCCCACGATAAAGGACCTCCCTGGTGTGGGCCAGAACCTCCACAACCATGTCGGAGTGAATCTCGAGTTTACTTTGAACAAGGAGTTGGATGAGCCAGTTCTGAACTGGGAGACGGCGACGGAGTATCTTTTGAACAGACAAGGACCTCTATCTTCAACTGGCATGTCTCAAGTAAGTTGATTTGCGTCTAACGGAGCAAGAAGTATATTTTTAAATAATTGTATGAATCATTCAGATATGTTGAGTTCATCCGGAGAAGTATTATCATCGTATTTCATAGTCTTTCTAGTCCAAGTAGTGTTGTACTCAAATTGCTTTTTGGTTTGAAGGGTATGGTTACCCGAAATGTGAATGAATTAAATTAAGTAAAATTGATCTAATTAAAAAGCCTAATAACATAAAGACGATACGATATTAAAGGCAGATATCATAACAAAATTTCGTAAGTAATTATCGGCCCACAGACAATAAATTATGTTCCTGATTAAAAACCGTTTTCAAGGTTCAAATAGAGAGAGCCAAATAGTCGTTTCCGCGAATTCAAAATATCAAAATTCAAGTGGATAAAGTTATACTTTCTTAGGCTGATTAAAAGCCATGAAACAGCTTTTAAAATCAACAATAATATTGTACTTAGATCAGCCGCAATCATCTAATAAAAATGGCTAAGGTGCCGTTTGACCAAGACATGAGTTGTAGTAATCACTTTGCTAGCGCCAGTAAAGTTACTCTCAATAGTTTTGATCATGAAAAGATTCTGTATTAAATATTGTAACATTTCAACAGTTGACCGGAAAAGTGAATTCTCGATACGCTGCAGCCGGGGGCAGACATCCCGACATACAATACTTCTTCGGAGGGTACTACGCCTCGTGTGGAACTGGGGAGATTCCTGACATTGACAAACTTAAGGAAACCGGCGTGAAGAGGGAAATATCGTGAGTATTATATATTAGTACAGCAACAAATATGTAGAGCAACTACAGAGAAACAACGACTGATTAAAAAAACGATAAAAACTAACTTCATTATTTTCAAAGCTTTTTTCTCGCCCCTAAGGAGAACACTTGCAATCAATTATTCAATTAAATAAATATTTTTATGCTCATCCCACAATTGGCCCCGTTTTGAGTCTGATCTCACTTAGTTACGGAGCCGAGATACTTTCAAGTTCAAATTTAATGTTTGAAGAAGAATGAACTAACTTAATATACTTTACAGAATTTCGGCAATAGCGCTGCATCCGCGCAGCCGCGGATACGTCACAATCCAGTCTGTAGACCCCGCCGTGCCTCCGATAATGCAGCCCAACTACTTCCTCGATGAGCATGAACTGAATGTGCTGGTTGACGCAGCTAAGATTGCTTACAGGCTGGCCAATTCTACGGTTAGTTATGGATCTGTCTTAAGAAAATTCCACACATATCGGCCATTTGAAACTTTCAGAATATGGTTATGTTGCACGTTCAGGTTTAGTTATAGTTTATGCCCTGCAATCTTATTCTTACATTACAAGTTTAAAAACGGTCCCAGAACAAATTACATGCTGTTATTTTTTTGTTGTATTTTCAGATAATGCGTGAAAAATACGGAATGACGCCAGCAGAAGGCTACGGGAAGGAATGCGCGGGCGGCGGACTGGAACCCACCGACGAGTTCTTCAAATGCCTCGCGCAGACCCACACGGCGCCCGAGAACCACCAAGTAGGAACCTGCAAGATGGGACCGGATAGCGATCCCATGGCTGTGGTGGATATGGAGCTCAAAGTGCACGGAATCCAAGGTAGGTCTACAATTTCATATTGGTGTTGTCCACTTAGAGTTCAAAATAGAACAGATGGCTTTGAGATACAGTACGAGTAAATTCCATCTTGGTAATAATGACAATAAAAGGCTCTGTTGCTGTCCACATAGAGTTTAAAATAGAACAGAGAGCTTTAAAAACAGTCAAAGTACAAAAATTACATTTTGGTAACTAATAAACAAAGACTTGTTGTTTTACATAAGTAAAGTTAAAAAAGTAAAACTTCTCTTACAGGTCTTCGAGTAGCAGACGCTTCTATCATGCCAACTGTTGTTTCTGGTAAGTATTTTCTTGCAACTTTTACCTGCATAACCATCACTTATATTTGTACTATTTGGACCATCATACAATATCTTGAGCCAACTACAGCTAAAAATCCACAGCTATTTTATTTCTTTCTGTTTTTTACCAAGGGAGACAAGGCCAGACTCCAGTTCACATAAACATACTACTTTTATAAAGGAAAATGAAAATCGCCGATCGCTAATAGAAACTGGAATTTGACATTACAGGCAACACTGCAGCGCCAACGATCATGATAGCGGAACGCGCGGCCCAGTTCATAACCTCACGACACCAGTTATCGAAGAACAAGCCTGACGGCTTGGACAACAGGTTCGGCGGCACGGGACTTGGCAGCTATGGCAACACCAACAACGATAGGTACCGACATTTGAGCCATGGGTATTAGGCACTTAGTATAATTCCTAGCTATAACTTTATGCGGACTTTCTACCACAGATGCGACTGTATAGCGTAATGGTTTTAAAACTAACGTAATATATTGATAATTCGCACAGTACCTAGCCCCAAACTAAGCATAGCATGTACTATGGGATTCAGATTACTGATACAATACTTTTATAAATATTAATATCCAGGTATCAACTGAGCTGTGAGGTCACTCGAGGCAAGTCTCATATAATCCTAAAATTCTCATCATGAGATAATATTTTCTTGCGGGACCGAGAGAGAAACATCCTGTCAGAGTCCATCCCGTTCCCACACAATGTAATAAAATCATAAAATTATATTCTAATCCATAATTTATCACAACATAATTTTATGATTATTTACCGATTTGCGAAGTGTAAGCTACTAGTAGAATGGGCGTAATAAAGACTTCTGAGAATTTCTATCGCAATAATCAGACCCTATTATAAATTAATATCTATTAAAAAATACCAAATATAAAAAGGGTAGACATTATTCTCTCGCACGTTTCTCTTTGGTAGAAAGTCACAAAACACATTAAAAACCACACAGGGTCTGGCTTCTAAGTCGGTTGAAGGCTAACAAAACGACAGTATTATCTAATAAGTCTAATCGAAAAGTATGTTGTTATCCATACCTCATGAGTACAAAGTTGCTAGAAAATAAATTATTTTAATATTATTAATTTTATTTCATTCTAACATACATCGCTATGGAAATTAAATTATTAGCTTTATCCTTTTGTTTTATTTAAGTTAACAGGTTTTTAACATCCCGGTTTCCCTTTTTAAATCTTAACTTCCCAAGCTTTATTTCAAATTATTATACTGGTTGCCCCAAGAAATATTATCACCACGCTCAAAATGTTTTAAATAAAAACATTAATTTAATAATCGAATAAAATAACTTTGCAGCATTGATGGAATAAAGAAGTCTTGAACCTCAATGGGTCGATTATTTTGATTATATATTTCTATTTCAGGCACTAGGCACTATTTTTAAACACCCATATAAAACACGAATACACGTCACATATTACTAAGAAACGCTTAGTTTTCACTCTAAAAGGTAATAATTGGTGTTGGATTCGGACTAACCTAAGTAATGGTGAAATATCATCTAAAAATGGTAACTTTTTATTATTTTATATATCAATATTTATTATTTACAAATTAATAATTCGGTGGAGAACACTAAAATTCAATATTTTTAATGATTAACTAATAAGGATAAAATATGAATTTGAGTGAAATGTTGTTCAGGTGGAACGACGATAACTACGGCCACGGACACGGGTGGCACAACAACTTAAACAAGACCCACCGGTGGGACCACAGGTGGAAGCCATGGGACAAAAACTGGCAACAATGGGACAACACCGCGAAAAATCCCCACTGGGAAACCAAAACAGCCCAATGGGACAACAACGCCAAAGCCGTGCAGTTAGAAAACACAAAACCTACCCAATGGGGTGAAACTACAAAACCCGTGCAATGGGAAGCGAGAAATACTCAATGGGACAAACCCAATAACCCAAACTGGCAGAAAGATAACCAAAATTGGCAAAAGAACGACGGCAATTATCAAAGCTGGCACAAAAACGACGAGACCACAACCAACTGGCCAAAAGTGTCAGGACAAAACAATGAGCAGTATAACCAAAACTGGCAAACTAATTATGTGCCGAAAACAGATAATTACAACTGGCAAAAACAAGTAACCACACCACCGTACAGCAGTGTAAGCTGGCAAACGACGCCCAAACCGAGGTTCTTTAACTCTAGGTAGTGAAAATACTATTTGTTGTAAGAAAGCTATATTATAAGGAAAATAAATTTATAAATACGTATGCTATTTTTTCTTTCCGGTTTTCTTCGGTTTTGGCTCTGGCTCCGGTTCGGGTTCAGATCTGAAACAAACAAAACAGTAAGCTTCCAAAACTCATAGCTCACTAGATAGTTGGTAGAGTCCGCACGTTGTTTCCCCATTATGTGTAAAATTACTGTTATCTTATTTAATTGAGCAATATCTATCTATCAACGCCAGGTCGGATTGTACCCGCATCGTAGCTTTGAAGGTAGAGTTAATGATGACAGCTACTATAAAAATTTACATAATTTATAAAAGCATAAAACATTAAACCTAATTAAGATCCTCTTCTTTTGATGTAGATCAATTACAAATTTCATATAAAACAATAAGCATCCAACCTAATCGATTAATATGTATTGGGCTAAAGTTTAGTAACAACTTTCCTCTCAATTCTTAAAAAAATATTTGCATCGTGATTTCTTTTAACGCCTACGTGAGAACTAAATTTGTCACTTGTTAAATGTCTACCCGACCCGGGAAAGAACTAGCACATACTTACTCATCACTAGCGTCAGGAGTTTCTGGTATGGTGACGTTGTCTTTCGATACTAGTTTACTGTCTACCTGTTCGCTCGAATCATTCAATAAGGATTGTTCCTGAAAACAACATTACAACATTTTAAAATACAGGACGTTGGAATGTCAAATGGCACTCGAAGTTAGACAACAAGAGATCAAAAGATAGGGAGTAGTAATTTACTACCAATTTATCAACTGTTTCGTTCATACCTAAATATTTAAAAGAGCCCTATCTTATCATATCTATACATCTGTCTACCCTACTAGGCCTATGTATGTTTTGAACTATAAGCCAGCTTTGTTTTTCTGACAAGTTTAAAAAATGTTACAAAAATACTTTCATTCTTTATTTTTCGCCCTAAGGGTGTACCCTGCACCCTATTATCTTAAAAGACGCATCCAAATCGGTCGACAATGACCGAAAGAAATGTCACAGGAAAGCAAAATACGCAGTTAATTTACGTGGATGACATTTTTTCCAGTTATTTTAATTTAACAACCAAACTATTGAACCGATTTTGATTCAATTTCTATGGGGCCAATCTGTAAGCATAATCTATATAAAAAAAAGTTTTTTCGAATTACTGTGTAACAAACATAAAAAATATAATAATACAACCGAATTGATAACCTCCGGTGTACACCAGTTAAAAATGTCCTATTTTTTAACAAATAGCATAAAACTGAATCAGTAGTTCAAACCCGCAGTGAGCTGAAGATAAAATCTATAAGGTGATAAAGGATACTTACTATTTCTTTGTCATAAACGATTGTGTGCAGCGTATCATCGGAATCATCGAATCCGTGAGGGCTGCCCGCGCTGCTTCGATTCGATCCAGCGGACGATCTGGTAAGTCTCGCCACTGGGGGCGCTGCAGTCGCCTTTTTCACTATGACAAAACCAATTTTATTTATTTTTAGACTAGCGGATACTCGAAAAAAGAAATACATGTTCGCATTATTGCCTTTGTAATAAAACCGGTTTGGGGCACATCGGTTGGATGGTTTTTATCAGTTCACTGGAGCAAATCCACAAGGGCACAAATTCATTTACACTTGAAAAATTAAAGCACTACTACAGTTGCGTTCGTACCCTCTGAGTCCCTGACATATGTCCCCTGGGAGGAGCTAAAGGAGCAACAAAAAGTAGCAGTAGAACTTGTGCAAAGTTCGCCCGGAGAAGTACTCCCTCTACGCCTGGTGTAACATCCCCATCTCGGGTGGATGTTTATGTGTGTATGTCTGTGCTTATGATTTTTTTTTGTTCTACAATAACGTATCCATAAAACGAGACAGCACAACTTACCAGCTTGTTTCCTTCCCTTTCCTTTTTCCAGTTTCGCCTTTCCTTTCTCCACAATCTCCTTCCCTTTATCCACTTTCCTCTTTCCTTTCTCCGCTTTTCCCTTTACTGTCTCTATTCCCCCGGACCCGTCGCTACTGGACCCAGATTGTGCCTTAGTAGACTTTCTAACCGTTACGTTTGACGTGTCAAAGTCAACTGGCGGCGATGACAGAGGTGACGACGTGTCAGGCGATGATGTCTGAGGCGATATGGTTTTAGTTTTGGCCGCTACGGCTTTTGCTTTTTGAGCTGTAAGGGGTAAATGTAATTTCATTTTATTAATTATATGCCTATAGTTTTAGTAAAAATACAGGTTTTGTCATAGTGAACCAGTGCTTAGTATATCTGTAATTGTAGTTTATTAATATCAGATATTGGATTGTAGAAAGTTGGGTTTAGTTTTGAGTATATATAAATACACATAGAATACATTTGACTGGCTTCAGAGTTCTACCTTCTGCGCTGAAGGTCGTGGGTTTGATTCCCACCCAGTATATACATTTGTGTGACGAACATAGATGTTGATTCTGTGTCTGGGTGTTTATAACTTTGTATGTATTAACAAAAAATATATACTATTTAAGTATTCTGCTGAGCTCATAACTACCATTGTTTCCACAAACAACACAGCTAACCCCTCATTCATTAATACTTCGTCAAAGTTTTCATTGAAATGTAACAAAATTATTTTGTTTAAATAAATACAAGATCATTCCTACCATACACTATCTGGTCAATTCAAATATTATATCCTCGATATTGGTTTTCCAGTCTCACCTCTCTCAACATCCACCAAAGATCGCTGTGATCGGCTTCGCTTCACTCCACCGACGTCCTCCTCAGATTGTTTACTTTTCGTCTTATCTTTACCTTTGGTTGGTTTGCTTGCCTCGGCGCTCGGCTGTTTGGTTAATGATAGCTTCTTTTTACCTGTGAATATATAATTATAAAAGGTGGAAGTTATTTTTCTGCGAGCAAACCTTTCTTTGTGTCAATGTGTTTTTCATAAGGAGATACCGTTTTGTCATTAGCGTTAAAGCTTCGAAAGTGAAACATTGTTCCTGAACCCATTTTCTAATTTTCCATGTAAAATGATAACAATACATGTAACGAATTACGGGAGTTATTTACTATTTATGTACTTTTTCCTAAATATCAGCGATGCCTCTCTGCGGTTAGTTGGTTTCGTATGAGACCTCTGAAGTAAGGGATACCATCTCGCGTTCAAATCGGTAATATGCACGTTTTAACACAGTATAAATCATTTTATTTTTATAAACGTTGTAAAAAAAATATACTTGTCTGTAAAAAAATATACTTGTCTGTGTCGGTTTTACGTGCGCTTTTTTACCTCACCTTTGGTTACTTTAGCTTTCTTGACAGGCGACACTCCACTGCTAGAATCCGAGGGTACCTCTGGGTCGGGAGCGGTCTCCGTTTCAGATGACACCCGCGTCGATTTCGGACTATCGGGCGATATTCCTGATGGCTCTGAAATTATTGAAGTGAAATTGCTTTCAGTTGGGTTCTACGAATACATTAACTAAAACTACTTTTTAGTGTCTGATCATCTGGCATTTACATCTATCAAAGATGATTAAATTTTTTAGTATCTACACTATTACTTTCGCCAATTATAATCACATTTTAATGAACCATTTATATTTAATTGTTGGTACACAACAACAGCTCAGTTGGTAGAAGCTTCGCCTTTTGCGCTATAGGTCTTGTGTTTGATTCCTACCCAGTACAAACATTTGTTTGATGAACATAGATGTTTCTTCTGCGTTTGTCTTGCGCAAACATTTGAGTAGAATCTTCGGTAGTTGTTTCCACTTTCAGGTATATTATTGTTTGTTGATGAGGGAGATGCAGAAACCAGCGCCAGTCCAGTCATGACTATAATATACTAGCGGCCCGCTCCGGCTTCGCACGGGTATAAATATATAGCCTATGTCATTAACTGGAAAAATGATTAAAATCGATCCAGTAGTTTTGAATGTTTTGATTTATTCATTACTGCCCGTGGCCCGCACGCGTTAAATTCCCGCCGCCCCCGGCCGGCCGGAACCGCCGCAAACGCTACGTCCCGCAATTTTGAAATATGTAATATCTTCGAAAATATTCATTTAAATCATATGCTGTAAAGGACCATATAGATCTATATTAAATCAACAATGTATTTAAGGTATTTAATTAGATAAGGATTAATCCTGTATTGGTTAAAATCGCTTCGAAAATTAGCCATTATTTGTCGTAAAAAGTAAATGACAAAAAAATGTTATTGTGGGATATCCATAAAAGATATACATATACCATCACGGACTTTTCTGTAGACCTTTTCAATGTGTACAATACTTAGTACATTATTTTGATAAAACTCGTAGGGTTCAGCCTGCGTTTGCAATGTAAGCGGAAAAAATGTAATTATTTACGACATCACATTAGAAACCTCAAAAATAACAGTACTTCTCCACTATTTAATGGATGTTATTATACATATAAACCTTCGTCTTGAATCACTCTATCTATTAAAAAAAACTGCATCAAAATCCGTTGCGTAGTTTCAAAGATTTAAGCGTACAAAGGGACATACGGACAGAGAAAGCGACTTTGTGTAGTGATATCAAATTATAATGACTTACCTTCAGATATCCGCGGCGCCACAGATTGTTCGGTTGGCGACGTTTCGTCGATCTCAACTTCCTCTTCAACCGTTTCGTTTATTACCACGTGTGTACTGCGCGCTATTGGCTGAGCTGCGAACGAAATTTAACATTGTAATAAATTATTTCCATATCCATTCCATACTTATAAAAGTATGATATGTAATTTTTATACAACATGAAATGTGTTTATAATAGCCAAGACGGTTAATTATTTTTTTGTTACAAGTAACCAAACTAAAAAACAATTTTCAAAATAGTAGGATATATATTCCACTAACCACCACCACAAAAAGCGTTTTTTTTTTTCTTTATTTTATCATTGCTGTCGTATGTGAGATAAAAATAGATAGATATACTTTAGAATATCTTTAGAAATATATCTTAGACATTTAATAAAAAAAAAAGAAAAAGCATATACAATACTTTAATGCTTAAAAGAAATATGTGTTAATATTATATAATTATGAAAACTTACGCAAAGAACTAGTACTTCTTCCTAATGGCGCCAACGAGTCTTCTTGCATAGATCCTTCACTAGCACCTAAAAAGAAACGCAAACAAACATATATAACATATGGCTGATATTTAAGATTTAACCAATTTTAATGGCTGAAACTTTGAGTTATTCACAGTTAAAACACATACCGGTATGCGAAATTTTATTCATACTAGCCCGTTCCAACGCCTCCAATGCACCCAAATATCTTGTGAGATTTCTGCACGATTGTTTGTCAGGTAATTTCTGCAATAGTACCAAAATAATTTTATCAATTATAGAGCTAGAACGCAGCTATAACTGACATAGATAGAAGTTTTTCTGTTGAAGGGTAATTTGTCATACTTACAAGGCATAGATCACGCAGCATAGAAGCCAGCGACGACGCTAAGGAGGCGTCTCTTGGAGGTGACAGCAACGCAAGCATTCGACACGCGAGACCCGTTTCGGACGCGTTCGGCCGCCTTGCAATGTGTTGGCTGAGAATTGCAGCCATCCCCCCTTGGCTATCTGATAGCTGACAAAAATAACATACTGAATTATCTTTCAATTCTTACCAACCGACTTCCAAAGGAAGTTATCATTTCGGTTGTTCTTTTTCATATCTCCGTTATTTATTCCTCCGTTTTAGAAAATTATTTGAAATGATATACCTATTTTGTTCCTATATTATGATATATAAAAAATACTGTCGAATAAATAACATAATTTGGGAGTCATAATAAAAAAATTAGTCATTTTAAATTAATGTAATTTCACATGCCTTATATGGTTAACTAGACATTCTATGTATAAGTTCTCTTACGCTATATTTTTGGTGAGTAAATGTTTATTTCATGTGTTTGCTTACTTCGTGGTTGACCCTAGTGAGAGATACGATGAATCTCACTACGGCTTCCTGGTCGATCTCTGCGAGCGGAGAACTAGACGGGGCGTTGGCGAGTGTCCGCAACGTTGGAATTGTGGCTTTCTGAAAAACAAGGCATTTAGATAAATACATATTCATGGACATCGCATACAGCGTCGTCATTACATATCTATGGAAACTAGATATATGATAGAATACATATATAGTATTTATTTTTAAATACATTAATATACATTAACAACCAAGCACAGAACACTCATTTATGTTCGTCACATAAATAATTGTCCTGAGTGGGAATCCAAGCCACGACTATTGACTAGTGGAGGGTCGGATAGGGTATCCGACCTCCACTAGTCAGTAACGTTAAACAAGCGCTAAAGTTAGTAAGAACGCATGATAGTATATATATTTTTATAAAAAAGTAACATTTCCAAGTATTTTTTACGGATTCAACAGAAATTAAATATTTTGACTTTTACAGGGAATATTAGCGTGAGAGTAATTCTTCTTTGTTTTTACCTCAACTGTTTTTGTGTACATTAATCTTTTGGCATTTCAAGTAGCACAAGGAGAGAAAAGAAACAGATTACTTGAAAAAATATTGATAATTAATGAAAGGACTGTAATTGTAGTTAAACATTATATCAAAGTTAAACTGATAAAAAAAATTTGAGCAAGGTAAAAAAAGTTAATTAGTTAATTACTAGTAAATAGAAGATAACTGTATATTTTTACCTGTATTTGATCCTGCGCTTCGTCTACGCTAACTGGAAACGTTTGGAAGAAAACACCGATGATCTGTCGAAGCATGTCTTCATCAACTGAAAATATACTTGAAATTTTAAATGTTCCTTACGACTGTAAGCTGTACAAAACTGGTAATAAAGTTGAGTTATACCTGTGGTAGGATTGAACCAGAGTAATAGTAGCCTGCTCAATATGGTAGGGGACTCGATATGTCCCAAGTGTAGCAATCGACAGAGCCCTTCCACTATAATAAGGCGGTAAGCAGCACACTACGAAAAAACAGATAAATTTAAGAAAAAAAAATTAAATATACGCACATATTCGTACGCTAACATGACAGAGGAGATCTTTAAGCACATTACATGCATATTTCAAATTACAATAAGCTTTCAGTGTTTGGTTATAACTTATAAGCTGTTTCTTTATTAAAGTCTAATCATCTGTTAATTTTTTTTATTTTCTTCCTTTACTTGAACTGGAAGAAAATAAAAAAAAATATTATATCTTATCTTATTATATCTTATTTGCTAAATAATTTAAGCTGTAACTTAATCATTAAAATCTCTTTAAACACAGAATTCAGAGCTATGAACCTAGATATGGCTTTATCAAAATGTCTAGGGATTATCTTCGTAAACAAGTTTTAAAGAAAATAAAATCACTTTCAAATCTTACCAACTCTTTGGAGACTGTTGCCTCAAATGAATTGACTACAAGACCGGCAAACACAGCAGTCAAACTTATACTCCTCTTTTTAGGAAGGTAGCAAAAAGTTCTTACCGAATTCTTATCCATGATCTCTAACATGAGTTCTATGACCGTACTGTGGATCGGGGTAGGAGTGAGTGTCGTATCTAATAAAGTACCTGGAAAATGTAGAAAAATATACATTAAACATGCGCATTAGTAATGTCAACAATCTTTTCATTTGAATATGTAATGAGCTTGGTCCAAATAAGGTAAGATCGCGGCAGTAGTACACGTTCTGATCCACGCGCTTCCTGTGGCTACTGAACATGATATTACGACGAATCTTTAGATGACATTACTCTGTTCACTCAGGGTTCACTAGGCGGGCTACGCCTAAAAATGTTAAAGCCATCTACGGCCAACAAAGTATAGGCCAGCCAAGTAAACCATCCCTGACTTGAAGTTGTTGTATGTTGTACTCCCTAAATTAAATATATTGTGAAAGTATAGTGTGTTGATTGAGCTTTTATTCTATTTTAGGTGTTACATAGCGTATTGCCAAATGTATAATAGCGCCGAAGCTCCGTCATAGATTACGGCGCGAGACTGTTTTTCAATACGATGCAGTGCGGCGGACTTAAAAAAAAGAGGATTATAATTTAGACTGTATTTTTTGCTTGTTACGCGATATTTTTGCCAGTTGTCAACCTATTTGCATAATTATTTTTATTATTTAGTACAGAGTTCCTCCAACGTGGAATTTCTCCCTTATGGGCGAAATTTAAGGGATAAAAGTATCGAAGTCGGTTTATTCGTGTTTTTTTTGGCGATAGACCTTCGCTTGACCTCAATCTCACCTGATGTTGAGTGACGATGAGGTCAATGACAGAGTACGAAGGTCTAGAAGAAAGTAAATAAATCTGTCACTTGCTCAACTGTACCCGTTGCCGTTCACAAGTCATTGTAAGTACCATTCTCGTCGATAGCGGTATCCTTTGTGGTGTTTTTGGTGGTATTTTTAGTGGTACTCTGCGTCTCTTCGTCGTACTCGAACACTTGCGCGCCGTGAACGCACAGCAAGTCGACCAGGCATCTAAGGACTACCGTCACGACTGGCTCGTTTGAAGTGTCCGTTAACTGAAAACATGTGATTACTAATTACTTACTCCGTGGCTTAGTTGGTAGTAACCCTGCCTTCGAAGCGAGGGGTTCCGGGTTCGATTCCCGGCCGAGGCACACTTTGTGGTGAGCATAAAGTTTGTTCTCGGGTCTTGGGTGTTTGTCTTGTGTTTCTGTGTTTGTCCATGCCATCTGCGACACAGGGAATCCTAGTGCAGAGGTATGAGTGTGTAAAAGTTTAAAAAAAATTTAACTTACTAATGTGATTTGATCAGCGATCTAAACTTATACAGGAGAATTGGCTTCAAAGCACGTAAATCTTTGCATTTGTGTGTGCGAAAATAAATGTTTGTTCTGTGTGCTATTAAATAAATAATAAGTATTATATCAGTAATCTGGTTCCCATAGCACAATATATATTTCGTTTGGGGCTAGATGGCACTGTGTGACATGTCCATGAATATTTATTTATTTAATACATAGAAGGTATGTAAGACTTACATTTTGGCCACATGGTAAATTCGAAGCATAAATACAAGTTCAATGCGATTTCAACTCACTGAAGATTCCGTACAACTGAATATTATATTGGGACATTCATAAAACAGTTTATTAACTAAATATGAATACTTACGTTGGCGAAGAAGAAAGCTTTGTGCTCTTTGACAAAATCTTTATCAAGCATTCCGTACAAGGCGACAGTTTCCAGCGCAGTCAAAACTATTTCGGGGTTTTGGAATAATTCCACCTGAAATGAACAGAAACTGAATGATAATAAATTCGAAAAACCGACCGACCACGAGGTTGTGTGAGGGGAGTGTGGCAGGAATGATAGGTGAGTTATTCACGGGAAACAATAGCGGCAATGAGCTCACCACTAATACACTAACCCACCAGGTGAAAATATATTAGTTGAGGCTCTGCTTAACCCTTCGGATAAAAGGGTCCCCTGCCAGTATGTAGATAACGAAAGCGAAGTTTTTGAGAAAATCCAGGTCATAGCGGTTTGCATTCACTTCCTTTATTGAATTAGGAAGACGAATTTTCTAGAACTATGTAACTCCGCTGGCTCAGCAACCCCAAGTGGATTTTGGTCTCTAGAAAAACAGGTAGAATTCTGAAAATTCTATCGACCATGGACCATGACGTATACTCGTATCGTAGGCCTTTCGACGGCTTCAAAACTCCCGACAGTAGGGGAGAGACGATCGATGTGATCTCTGCTTACCTCTAGCTCAGTGAAGATATTGCGCAAAATTGGTGTCAGAGCAGTAAGCTGCGGCGTATCCAAAGCGCAGTTCAGAATAGTCAGGCATTTGTCTAGCGTCGCTGTGTCTGACAACTTTTCCTTAATCGTCTGTAAATGAAAATGTAAAATGAATTTTATAACCTGTCGTTGAAGACATTATAATTTACAGTCTTAATAACTTATGTCAAGATATATGGTTTAAAATTGTATTACTCACTGGTATTGGCGCAGGCGGCGGGGCGGTAGGCTGAATGTTCAACTCGTCTAGCTTCATCTGGATGTCCGCCACCTAAAATAGTATTTTATAAGCTTTAAGTAACAATTACTAAACTTTTTAAATTTTACAAATCAACAAAAAATTAATAGCTTTATACGTCTTCCGGAATACCGTACAGTACTACAGACATAATCTTAACAAACAAAGATGACTTTAATTTGACATGCTTGCCATTGACCTACAGAGTTCTATGACATTATATCGTATCACGAGGTATTTTATTTGTAAAATTTTCTCCATCTGATATTGGCTCAAATAATTCTTGAGACACGACACTGGCAAATCGTGGATAAGTTCACCATGGAGGCCATAAATAAAAGAAGACATTATATCGTTATATGCGCACAAATACGGTTACTGTGCATGTAAATTTTGATGTTTTAGTAAGATCATCTATTGGAAACTTACTTTGGCTTTACACTCGGCTGCAAGGGCATAGTTTTGGTCTCTAACTGCCTCCTCTTGTGCTTCCATTGCTACATTCAGAGACACCCGAAGTCTAGCTCTCTGAAAAAGAATAGAAGATAATGTTAAACTATAATTAAATAATTAATCCTGGTCTCGACGTGATGGCCGCAACGCGATGCGACTTAGGTTTTCTCATACTTCAGTACAACTCATATAGCTCCTATGCCCTTCGGATAACTCGAAAAAAAAAAAAAAAAATGATTACACTCTTACCTGTAGCAATGAGAGTAGGATGTATAAGTTGTCAATCAATAGGTGTTGTCATTCCGAACAGAAGCCTGACTGTTTCCTTCTATGTTCTGTATATTCTAAGCTTTACTACTAACTTAGTAAAAGCGTCTATATGCCGAATTCTTTAAAATATTTCAAGTCACCGTTTGAGAACGAGGCATTGCGCACTATAATTCATCAATTGATACACTTTAGTACCTGTAATTTGACCTCAGTTGAGTCAACAGTGATCGGCGGCGGAGGCGGCACATCCGGTTCCGGTGGGTCTCTCAACGCACATATCACTCCGTTTATCACCTCCATGCGGAGGGTCACATCCGGAACCACGAGTTCTAAAGCCGATACGAAGGCTCGAATGACGTCTGCGCTTAGATGTCCGTAGTCACCTGTAAATAAATAAATATTAATGGACATTGCACACAGCACCATCTAGTCCTGAATTAAGCATAGCTTACACATACATATATCTTCCGTCTCCCAGAGTGGGATGCGGGCACGGGCGCCGAGGCTGATCAATACCGAGAGATAAAGACAGAAATTCTGGAGTCAGAGCAAAAAATAAACTCAAAATAGAAATAAACATTTACACACTCATACGTCTGCATAGGATTACCTGAGTCGCAGATGACAAGGTCAAACACAGAAACACAAGACAAACACCCACGACCCGAGAACAAACTTCAACCACTGACCACACAAAGTGTGCCTCGGCCGGGAATTGAACCCGGGGCCCCTCGCTTCGAAGGCAGGGCTACTAACAACTAAGCAATGGAGCCGATACATACTAGTCCTTATCGATTCGAGGCAGGCAGGCTGCCCAAGGTATTGCATTTTATTAAATTTGTTGAGTATGCATATATTTAAATGTTTTCGTATTAATATTGTTTTGTAACTGGTAGTATATATAAACATTATACGGCTTCAACTAAAATCACGTACGTCACTTATAAAGCAATAAGACTTAAGTTGGATTGGGCTTGTCTCAAACTCAAACTCATTTATTCCATTAGGTCTCAAGTATCGTTTGGACACGTCAAATTTTACACACATACACGCATTTTAACGGGTAGACATATCCGTGAGCATATAACGTTATATGCTAGTTTTGATCCAGGAAAACCATGGAATATACATTCAATATGGAATTCACATTCAACGTGGTAGTTGTTACATAAAAAAACCATACCGGTCAGTACGTCAGTGATTAGTTGATGTAAGGCGGTGCGGGATGCGGGGTCTGTGGCATCGTACACTCGCAGCAAGCAACCCAACTCGTGCAGGACGTATTGCCGCGTGCTGAACCCGACTGGGTCGTCCGCTTCGGACGGGCACGGCGATTCTACTATACTAAAAGAGATACAAACATTTTACGGCTAATATACGTAGTTCCGCTCCGCTCCCTCGAACGGAAACGACTAACGATTTGGTTGAAAAGTTGTGTTTAGACAGGGTTTGCTGTTTATGTTTACCTGTATAATTGTATTTCTTAAAACCGATTTCAACACTTTCACTTTATTAGCCTTTATTTCTCGCTCCCCGGGTACCCCGTACAAATTAAAAAAAGAAACATCCAAATCCGTATCAACGGGCGAAGAAAAAAGTCGCAAGAAAGCAAAATACGCAATTTGGATGACATATGTTTTCCAGTTATTTTGATTCAACAACCAAACTATTACACCGATTTTGATAAAATCTCTATGGGACCAATCTGCAAGCATATCTTTTCAAACAAAAAAAAAATCCTGAAAAGGTTGATAAAAGTCGTAACATTGAGGAATCTAAAAAAAAAAAAATTCTACCGAATTAATAACATCCTCTAGAAGTCGGTTGAAAATACTTTTATTTGGTACTTACGCTCTTATATATCCGGTGAGAACAATCAAATCCGGTAGAATGGTCTCCAGAGTGTCGTCATCGTCGATCTTCTGCAGATGCTCCGCTAGATGGCGCCAGTACCAAGACGTTTCCTTGTTCAGCTTCTCGGCAGGGATGAGTCGTAAAGATTTGTCTGTCGGCAGCCATTCTAGGAGCTCGGATATTGAGAGGCGCCTGAATAACATTAAAATGATGTACCGCGTAAGATATTATCAAATAAGTGTAGTTACCAATAGTTTTCCTCTATATGTAGTGCATTATTAATTGTAAAATTTGTACCAGTGTTATTTTGTCAACAAATAAATACTTTTTTTTTAAGTACTGCGGAATTGAATTATGACGTCAGACATATTGTACTGTACGAAGGCGGGGCTGGTTGCTAGTTAGAAGTAAGATCGAACTCACTTGAAAAGCGACTCCAACAGTTTCCCGGCGACATACTGCGAGTCTTTCGCGTCATTCACGTTGTCCAAACGTATTGCCTTGAGTAGGTCCACTATGTTGCCTTGGAATGTGCTGAGCCAACCGGGTATAAGGATCTCTTCGACCACTCGGCGCACGCGTTGGCTTCGTTCAGTGAGACCAACCTAAAGATAACATACATTGAAACAAGGGCGGCCTTATAAATTGCGAGGCTCCGGGCGATAGATCTTTGTGAGGCACTTGGCGTATGAGGAATTTAGGTGAGTTAGAAGTGTACAGGACTTCTGGTAATCAGTCAGCATCCTCTTAAGGACAGCTGCAGTACATAAAAAAAGGGGTGGTTCTGCGAGGGTGCGAGGCCCTACCAAAGCGAGGCCCCGGACGGTTGCCCTGCTTGCCACTCCCGCCACTGCATTTAAATACATTTACACTCATACGCCTGCGGTAAGATGCCAGGTGGCATAGACAATGATACTGAAATACAAGATTTACACCCAAGACCCGGGAAAAACTTACGAAGCCGTTGTGATAGATAGCACTTTGTTGATCACCAATCGGAAAGATGTTTGGAAGGAAGGCTGTAGGCAGACACTATCAAATTAGTCATCCAAAGTGGCTGCGGGACAAACATAAAAAATAACATACAACCTAAATGAAACCAGAACCAAAAAAGATTAAAAATCTCACCTTCAAAGTCAGCACCCGCTGTCTGACCCTCAACTGAGTGACATTCACAGCGGAGATGTAGAGAAACGCCGCGCGTCTCACCGCCTCGTCGACGTCGCAAAGTCTTTCAAGTACGAACGGCACGTTGCGAGTGCATTTGGCTATAGACATCACAATAGCTCTGTGGACAAAAAAAGTGACAGATTCAGTTGCTCGCGTCCGTAGGTGTGAACCCTTTGATTCCCTACACGTACCCCCTGGGTGGTGCTAAAGGAGCAACCAAAAGTAGCAGTAGAACTTCTGTCAGGTTCGTCCGGAGAGGTACTGCGACCACACCTGGAATTTGCCGCGAAGAAGTAGTGCTAGCATTACTGTGTTCCGGTGGAAGGGTGTGGGTGCCGGTGAAATCACATGCGCATGAGGATGAATGCGACTCAGTGTAAGATTCAAATCTTATACTGAGTCGCATTACTGTTGTCATGGGCGGGGGACGCCACTTACCACCAGGTAGGCCCTATTTTTATTAATAACAAAAATATCAAGTCATGCCAGAGGCCTTCGGACTGCTAAACTCCAACACCGCAATCGGCCACTTATCATAACAATATAGTAAGTACTTATTAAGTACCTTTAGCTTTTTTAAGTTTATTGAAAAGTGAGCAATAAAGTACCTTCTGACAGAAGAGCTTGGGTCACAACTCATGTGGAACCTGTAGGCGCGAGTGACCCCGTCGTCTTGGTCCATAGGGTTTTGAAGACGTTGCAACGCTAAGGCCGCGCGGCAACGCACGGCTCCGCGCGTATCTTGCAGGCGTTGCATCTGTCAATCAATCACATGATTGTATATCATAATGTTGTTATTTTATAGTTCAATATTTTATTTAGTTTCATTTAATTCCAGTTTATCCAAAACAACAAAAAACCAAGAAGGGTAGTTTCGATTTATTAAATTAAGTTTAGTTAGAAGTTTTTGAGTTTATCCATTACATTCCATTACAATCAAATCTTTCCTCTTTATAATATTAGTACAGATGTAAAATATTGTTAAATTAAATACATCGAATATAGAACAAGTTTAAAGCGGTATGATAATAATTACCTGCGAAGCAAGCAGTTTATCACACAGGTCATCATCGAGAGATGCGTCATCACCCAACGCCGCCAATACAGCCGCCAGCAGCTGACTTGCCCTGTATCTCACTGATTGGCCAGACACACATTGACACTGAAAATGCAAATTTATTTTATTTTACGTGGAATTTCACAAATTTAATGTGGGTTCTTTTATTTTCTAAAGCCTTAGTTACGCCGTATAACATCGGCTATTTACCAGTGCAAATACCGTCAAAAGCTGCCAGCTGTTACGGAGATTACCCGGAACAAATAGACAAAGACAAAAATATAATAAATATATATTTTTTTTTTATGTACTTTCAATTGAATTTAATAGATACACAATTTTTTATTTATCAGTCTAGTAATTATTTTCAAACATGTCTACTGTGTGGCAAAACTATTAAGATAACACAGAAATAATTGATGTCACTGCAACAATATAGAAATTTAAGTGGATAGGAATCAGGCAGGTAGGTATTATTTTGCCTATAATCCCTAAGTTTAAATTATTTGATGGCGTGTCTATGGCCTTATTAAACATTTCTTTAGAAAATATGGCACATTGATTGATAAAGATTTGTCATTAGCTAGAATTCCTGATACAATATCTTAATATTTATATTATATATAAATTATGTGTCATAATGTTTGTCCGTGATGGACTCCTAAACTATTTAACCGATTTTAATAAAATTTGTACACCGTATGTAGTTTGATTCAACTTGAAAGATAGGATAGCTCGCATATCAATTTATGATCACAATATTATTTTATTGCAACTTATTTGTCTATTATTTGACAGTCATAATTAAAAAAACGTTAGCCACAGCGATGTGTGGCCGGGTCAGCTAGTATATATTTATAATTTAAAAGTGTCATGGACTAAAATTCCTATGTCACAAGTTACATGTCATTAGTTACAAAAAAACATGGGACCTTCTTAATGTGTGCCTAGCTAGCAATAATACAACCAACTAACCAACCAAGACGAAAGTTTTCATTCTTACTTCAAAAATGATGTCAAAGATGTAAAGCAGGAACTCTTCCTCGTCGTCAAGTGAAGTGCAGAAAGTGGCTACAAACTGTACCACTCGGTCAACATTAGCACTTGTGTCTCCAAATGTAAACAGATACTGAAGTGCATTTTTGAAGCTCACACGGAAAGACTCTTCATCAAGCTGAAATAACAGCAGGAAATTTATTTATTTAGGTCCTACAACAAAGAAATCACAGAACTTAAACCTATGTGTTCCGTGGGATTATAATAGTTATTAAGAAGGCACCACAGCAATTTAACTCAAGGTAACTCAACTAGTTAAGATACACTTACAAGAGATCACCTAATAGTGGTAATACCACCCATTGTATGGCATATATGATATCAAGAATAGAGTTTAAGATATGTATCTACTGTACTGTATTGTTCATAGTTTCAACAGTGTATTGTTTTACAGTTGCATAATAACAATTTTCTAGGAAGCATCAAACTTGAATCAGTCACAAGAGAGAAAAATAACTCGATTCTAATATAAATTATACAGGTATGCAATTTTAAATATAAAGTACATGGTTTTGTATATTTCTTTTATTTATATAGACTTTCTATATTTTGTAGTGTAGTAGTAATGGACTGGACGTTATTGGAATTTTTTTGAAGACTGATAAGCTTGAAAAAGAAAAGAAAAATTACCTTTTTGTAAAGCTTTATCATTTCTTTCACATATTTTTTATGTTGAACGACGTTGTATTGAACATTTTGAAATATTTTGAACATTACAGGATTGTTGCGGGGATTCGGTTTCGGAGCTGCAGCTGACGAAGACAAGCGAGGAACTTCAATGTCCGCTACAGGCATCTTGAATACTTGAAAATTTATTCAAATTCTCCACTTACTCTTTACTTTACAACTTAAATTATTAGGAAATTTGAATTTAAAACTATTTCGAGCAGCAAACAAACAATGAAGTCGGTTTGTTTTGACAGATATTTGAATTTCATTGACACTGACAATTCCACTATTTGACATTGACAATTAAACAAAGTCAAAGCCCAAGAAGCGGTACATTCGACTTAAATGAAGCTCAGGTAGTTAGTAAGATAACATTTAAATATATCTCACTAGGTTTTACCCGCGGCTTCGCTCGGCTTAATGTTGATTTTATCAACTATGTCCGTTTGTTTCATACAAAGTTCAAAATTAATGTTCATATTTAATACTATATAAATTCCCCATATCAAAATTCACCATAATTGATTTAGCGGTTTAGGCGTGTAAGCGTAACAAACAAATAAAAAACTCACTTTCGCATTTATAATATTTAGTTAGGATTAGATAAATGTATAGTAATAAATAAAATGGTACTAACGCGTGACTGTCGTAATTGGCAGATATCGTTCCCTATAAGTGGAAAGAGCACTTAATCAATAAAATTGAGGAGTATTTTATAAATAACTAAATGTAGTGAGAACAAGTGCCCTAATCTGCCCAATAGATGGCGTAAGGATAGTTTGAACATTTCATCCAATATCAAATTATTTATAAATTATGACTAATAATTCACGGCTATTTGTTTTTACCAGTATTTTCTGGATTGTGACCATAAGATACTGCTACGCAGTCTCCGCTGTCTGTTAAATGTCTTAGGGTTATTGTAACGTATAAATGAGATGGACCACTATTTATGGCTCCCAGATGGAATAAAAATAAATATTTTGTAGATAATAGTTGGTTTTATTGTTCCCTGAACAGAAATAGGTTTTCCGTTTTTTAATGCCTCGTACGACTTGTGTTTTCTCATACTCTATTACGAGAAGACAGGAGTCGTCGTCAGGCTGTTGTCTATGGGCGGTAGTAACCACCTGAGATCACGTGAGCTGCCAGCTATTCCCGTCCTTTAATCACAAAAAAAATGCTTGCGAAATAAGGAACCTATATTTTTTTTTGTGGAACTAGATAAATATAAAAAAATAATAAACTGAAATCTTATTCCTTTAGATCTCAAGTATCCGTTCTCATATACCTAAATAAAAATATAGGTGTTAAGATAATATAATGGTGAGGTTACAAAATACAAAATTTATTCTGTGAAAAGGTTTATTGTATGGTGTACAATAAACTATTAAATAAAATCTTAATATAAAGTTACTTATGTACAAATCACGTGATTATTTAAATTATTTCAGATAGATACTTATACATGGCGTATCTTAGATAAATTATGATCGTGTTCATAACGACTTTCTGTAGTTTAGTTGTGCATTTTTAGAGTTACAATAAGTAGGTAGGTTACTCCAATTATAACAAACTTTACATAAAATTATTATGAATTATGCTATTATACATATCATAGGTACTTAATAATATTCATAGAACAGGTAAAATTAGATGATAATTGACAATGCAAAATACAGAATACATTCTTTTTGCATCGCATCGCATATCAGAAGTGAATGGATAAAATTAACAACACTTACCTATTTTTAGTTTAAATTTATGTTGGCCTTTTAACCGTAGACAAAACAAGACCGCTTCATACAATCGTCGTAATAAAACAATTGACTCTGGTTAATGCACAAGCTGTGCGAGGCCAAAAAAAGAAGAAAAAAATAGTCGTAAAAGCTGCATTGACCTATTACGAAGCGGTGTTGTTTTGGCGGACAGTCTGTCATCTGCCCATGCCAGTGTCGCCAGCCGGGGTTTGTCAAGATATAAGTTATAGGTACCCTTTTAGACTGAAAAGTAACCTTGCATATTTTTTCCGCAATATGTGCTAGATTTTAATAGACAGATAGATATTCTTAGTGTTAACAACCTACATAAAAAAATATAATAATTTCCAATTATGTTGCATTTCACGATAACTTTTTACTAAAAACAAATAATAAGAACGTAATATTTAATTTACTACTGAAATAAAATAATAATGATAAAAATATATCCTAATGACAAAATATTTCTTTTGATGTTTTTGCCTTTTGAGCTAGAGGTAACCCGTAGACCTTGTTACATATCACTTAAAAGGGCACAAAAATAATCTTCTGAAAACGCTGACCGACGTAAATGATTCTCATTGAGTTGAAATCAGGTATGTTGAAACTACGCACCTAGAGTTGGCACGCGTGACAGTTTATTTATCAACGTTGCTACAATAGGTATCGCGCGAATCGCGTAATGCCTTTACCTGTAGGTACACATGCAAATGCAATACATGCCGGGTTTTTGCAAGCTATTTATCAAAACAATAAAAATTAATACATAGGGAGATACAATAAGTTTTAAATACGTAGATAATATAAAAATAATTGGGCAAAGATAATTATTTGGTTATTAATATGCAATTGATTCTTATATATAAAATAATTTAAGTAGGTAGACAAACAATGAGTCATTGGGCGAAGCTACTACACCTGGCGTAGGTTCAATTTCATGGCATCACCTTTGGTGATGAATGCCACAAATAATTTATTATGTAGAGTACTAATTCTATGGCTCTATGACTGCTGACGCCTACCTATGCCCGGTAGATGGTTACCTAAATCGAGAAATCGGTAAGCTAGAAGGTATTTTTGAAAGTTTTGCTATCGACACACGACTTATTTTTAATATATACACTCACAAGGCGGGTTGTCTCATGTAAATATAAACATTATGTTATATCGTAGATAGAGGGCTATTATTGATAACACTGAGCTAGCGCCTTTTTTTGAAATCGAGAGGCATTTATTTTTCGCTACCATCTACCCAATGACTCTACAACCTCGTACTCATCAATCTAGATCCTCAATAAGCGAGTCCAGCTCCTTCTTGAGAGAGCACGACTCCTCCCGCTGTTTCAGTACGTCGTCCTTCAGTCGGTCCACATTAGCCATGAGGAGAGCGTTGCCTTTCTTCAGCGCGTTGACCCTCGATTCGTGCCTCTTAAGACGGGTCGTGAGGTTTTCCTTCTTTTTCGGCAGAGGTGCGTCCTGAAAGTAACGTAGCAAGTTTTTAATCTACAAGATTCCTAGAATTGGTGTTCACGAAACCAGCACATGTTGATGTTACCGTGGGTTTCCATAGTAGTCAGTTCGAACGAAATGACCAAGTACATTCACCATGTTTTCTGCAGTACGTACAAATCAGATTCTGTGATTCAATTGAATGGATTATACAAGTTGTGATAAAATCGAATTTTACTATAATAATTTGAACAAAATACAGTACAATAATATATTAGCGTCGGCTGTATTATTATCTACAAGAAATACACAGTCAACGTAAAAGTACACTCACCTCAGGTTCACTTTCACTTTCAGTTTCACTTTCGGTGTCCTGTTCTGTTTCTGTCTCTGTCTCTTCTTCTTCTGACTCGCTCTTTTTCTCTTCCTCTTCCTCATCTTCCTCGTCATCTTCGTCTTCATCATCTGAGCCAACTTCCTTCATCATAGCTGCCATTTTGTCTACCTCTCGTTTCAGTTCTTTGTATTTTTTCTTTTCATCTCTGTAGAGTTGATAAATATGTTTAGCTAATTAATTTTTCATTAAAGTGCTCACGATCTAATATTTATTCACGAATATAATAAATTTTATATAGATTTTATTTTCAATCAGTGAAACTTAACTAAGTAGGAATGTAATATGGAGCACCAATTTAGCCCATGTTTCATTTATAATGTTCGTTTTCTGAGATGACCTGCACATAGTGATCTTGTACATACAAAGCATCTACCCCCTGCGTGGTGGTAAAGGTGCAACAAAAAGGAGCAGTAGAACTTGGTGCAAAATTTGCCCGGGGAAGAACTGCCTCCACACCTAGTAATCTGCCACCAAACAGTGGTGCACACGCCACTCGCCAGTGAATTGAGACGTAACAGCCCGGTCTCGGGTGATGGGCGCAACGGGTTGCGACTTGGGTCTTCTCATAATCCGGTTGGGGAAAACCTAAGTCATATTTCATCAGATTCAGATGGGCTTTCAGCTCGTCATGTATTGGGTGTGTGAATATGACTCCGCCCTTTCTCAACAGATGTCGTTTTTAGTATTGTTTACGTGTACTAATAAATGACCATACTTGTATTCGATAGTACTGAATGTCAGCTATCTAACGCATTTTATGATATTTGGTTGAAGTGTAAGCAACAATTGTTTTCACCTTTTCGAAAATGTCGGTTTTTATTCCAAATAAACGTCATTTACGGGAAGTGTTATTACATTATTTTATTGCGAAGAAAACTGCAGCGGAAACTTATCGTTTGCTTGTGGAGATTTATGGTGAGCATGCTCCGTCTAATACAACTTGCAAGGAATGGTTTCGACGATTTCAAAATAACGATTTTAGTACTGAGGATAAAGAACATGGAAAACCACCAAAAAAATTTGAAGATGCTGAATTGGAAGCATTATTGGCGGAAGATTCTTGCCAAACTCAATCAGAATTAGCTGCAGCATTAAATGTTGATCGTTCAACTGTTGCAAAGCGTTTACAAATGATGGGAATGATTCAAAAAGCCGGTTACTGGGTTCCACATGATTTAAAAGAAAGAGACATGGAACGTCGGAAAACCATTTGTGAAATGCTGCTTCAAAGACAGCAAAGAAAAGGATTTTTGCATCGGATAGTCACAGGAGACGAAAAATGGATACACTACGAAAATCCTAAACGCAAAAAAGCTTGGGTGAAACCAGGCGAACCAGGCCCATCACAGCCAAAAATAAATATTCACTGTGCCAAGGTCATGCTCTGTATTTGGTGGGATCAGAAAGGTATTGTATATTATGAGTTGCTCAAACCCTCTGAAACTATTAATGGAGAAGTTTACCGACGACAACTAATGCGTTTGAAGCGAGCCATAGAAGAAAAACGACCAGAATGGGTGAATAGACATAACAAATTAGTTCTTCAGCATGACAATGCCAAACCGCATACCGCAGAAGTCGTAAAAAGATATTTAGAGGGACAGGACTGGGAAGTGTTACCCCACCCGCCATATTCACCAGACATAGCTCCTTCGGATTACCACCTATTCCGGACGATGCAGACAGACCTTACTGGAGAAAAGTTTACTTCATGTGAAAGTATCAAAATTTGGATTGACAACTGGATAAGCTCAAAAGACCAGGACTTCTTCCAGCAAGGAATACGAAAACTACCTGAACGATGGGCGAAGGTTGTAGCTGCAGATGGAGCATACTTTCAATATTTTTTTTTTAATTTTGTAAGCGAACAAATGTGTTTTATTTTGACAAAAAGGGGCGGAGTCATATTCACACACCTATTATTATCCGTCAAAAACTTTCCTGCCTGAGCAGCGTTGTCTCCGTTTGAGAATTAACTATTAAGTAAACACGTAAATCAAGTAGTCTAGTGAAAAGATTCTTTGTGAAGAGACTTACTTAAGCGCAGCTTGTTGATTCTTCAGGGACATCTTGTAAGCCATTCTTTCTCTCTTCATATTGTCCTGCTTCTGTTTCAGATGTATGATCTTGTTCCTCATGTTGCGGACTTCCTTTTCCATTCGTTTCTGTTTCTTCTCTTCGCTTTCCTCCTGAAACGTAGTATATTTATTTATGAACGTACTCCTGTACGTATGGACTACGGCATGTTTAACTACTACAATGAATAAATAAATATTTATGGATATTTCACATAGCCCTAAACTAAGCATGAGAACCAGATTACAGATATAATACATAGTTTGTACTTTTTTTATAAACCAGTTAGTCCGGGGCGGTAATCGAACCCGAACTATGCTGTGAGTCCAGTCAAACCATATACAGCGCTCTGCTAGTACTCTTTTTGTATGTGTGGTAGTCACAACTCTATAGCAAAAATCCCCAGAAAGAGGGCACAGTTTCCTAAAAAAGAATTGTATTTCTGTTGTTATTCTACAAGAAGAAAAGATTCTGAAGAAGTTAAGAAAGTAGTATCAAATAGTGTTAATAATGATATATGATAATATAAATCATATCCAATATAAATGAAGATTACCTCTTCAGGTTCAGAGTCTTCTTCTTCTTCGAAGCTGTCATCTTTCGTGACTGAAAGTTGACTCTTGATAGCATGACTTGAGCGTCTGGAGCCAACACTCGTAGGCATTATACCCTGGAAATTAAAACAAAAATGTTCTACCGACATTTTAACATTTAAAAAGTTTTTCACACTTCACTACAGATTCTAATTACCAACCTCATAATCATAATCGTCATTGTTAGTATAGGCAGCATTGTTATAGTAAGCGTTATTATTGGCATCAGAAGCATTTTTTCTCAACTTTTCAGCCTCAGGTGAATTTATGTCTATGTTCAATAACCTACATTGTTTCTCAAAGTCGATTTGTCTCTTTTGATAGAAAGACAACGGCTCCTCAGAAGTATATTTTTCTTCAACTTTATTCTGCAAAATTGTTAGTTAAGCATTAGGCGCTTGCTCAAAACACTCTCAAAAATATTAAAACTGTGAAGTGCAATGTAACTTATGATTTAAATGGTAAGTAATATAAATGAAGGTGTTGATAATTACCACTAAAGCTTGTTCTAGTTTCTTCTGTAATTCGGAGTTTAATCGCTTCTGTTCTTCTAATTCAGTTATCGCTGTATCTCTCTCTTCAGCCGCTTGTAGGTACTGCTTCTCCAAATTATCGGCAGTTTCTTTCGCTTTCTCTACTTCCATTTTTAAATTGGTTACCAGTCTCTCATCGTAAGCATCTGTCACAGATATAACTGTTTTATGTTGCTCTTGTTTGATAATTGCTCTTTCTCTAGCTACTTCTGCTTCTAAGTTTGCTATCCTTGTCAGGAGGCGTTTATTTTCTCTTTCTTGTGCTTCTTTATTTCTGTTTAAAAAATATTTCATTAATGCTATTTTGGCATAATTCTATTTAAGAACTGAAATGATAGGAATTGATATAAATATTTACCTAAGTTCAATAGCTAGCAACTGCTTTGTAGACTGAAGGTCGTCTCGCACACGATCAATATCGTCCATTTCGTCAATTTCTTCTTCTTCTGCTGTCGGTGCAGGAAGCTGCAATAACTTGTACATTAGTATCTTAATCTTAATCTTAACTAATATTATGCATGCGAATGTGAGTTTATTTATTTGGTACACTTTCACGACTTAACTACTCAGCTGATCATCATCAGAAAATGACACATTTTACTTTTGATCCAGAAATAAATGTAGATTTTGTCAATCAATTCAATTGATTAACAAAATCTACATCAACGCGAGTGAAACCACGGGCAAAAGCTAGTATACAATGAAATATTACTAGATAAGGTTCGAATAGACCTTTCCGATTATATACCAAAATAAGTTGTACACTATACAAGTAATATAATACCTATATATCTAATTGTTTTATACCTCATTTACAGCAACTCCCGAAGGAGAAGCGGCAAGATTAGCCTGTGACATTGACTTCTGGACTTGCTCTTCGATCGTCATCTGTCTTCTGAACTTCCTTAACCCCTCCAAATTTGGCTTACTCCTATCGTTCGTCTTAGTTTTCTTTAGTCTCACACCCTTGTTGATTTCCTTCAGCAGCTCATTATGAGTTGTAGGCTGCTCAGATTCAAAAATAAATTGGTCTTTGTTCTTCACGACAGTTTTTGAAATGATGGGACTTGATCTGAAAACATTGAAGATTAAAATAGTTTCATTGACCTTGAGTAGTAAAATCGTCCCACTCAACTCTTTGATTTTGGGATCGGGAGATTGAAATCAAATTATGTTAGTAAAATAAATAGTTACTATGCTATTATTTTCCCTACAACCTAAGTCTATTGGGTAAACCAGTAGATTTGTTATTTGTTTGTAATGGTGGCACAAAGTAAATTAAATGTTAGGTTTATAACATCTAATTAAACTTATATCATTAATATTGGGTAGTAGATACTATTTAGGTGGTCAAAACCCTCCTGTAGAAAATGTTTTCTACATTACAACTCGTCCAATAGTATCATTATATTAAATATTTTGAATAGTCGTACAAGTCGAGATAATAAAGATCAATCTTTTCCTCTTTGACCGCTGCAATATTAAAAGCTTTCAAATAACTATCATGATATTATTATAAGAACCAAGTTTAATCACACTAGATAAAACCAATTTCAATTAAATCAATTATTCGGCCTCAATAAACTCAAACTCCAATTCATTTATTCCTTTAGATCTCAAGTATCGTTTGGACACGTCAAATTTTATACATACAAATAAACATATTCATGAGCATATAACGTGTCACAGGAGCTCCTTAGGCACTTTACATGTATACAGATATGTCAAATTACAGACAGTTTTATGTTTAAATACAGGGTAACATCCTACCTGTCGTTACACACAACGTGTTTCAGCTTTTTCCCTTCTTCGACCTCTTTCATCATGTCGCTCCAGTCAGGCCTCCTTCGAGGCCGGCTCCTCAGTGACTCCAGTTTCTTCAACTTGTGCGGGTCTATGGGGTCTTTTTTGAACTCTGGTGGGGGCGGCATCTTTGGGGGCAGTGGAGGTGGCATTGGCGGCGGGGTAGGCTTAAGTAAACCTGGAACATATTATTTGTTTTAGCTTTTAATATTGATTTTACTATTAACATAGTTACAAGGAGTAAGTTAGACCGTATGACTGCATCCAATGTTTTCGTTATGATTAATCTAGTTGTACCTATATTTCGTATAGTTGATCGATTAAATACAAAACCAAGAGTAAGTTTTTGAAATATTAGATTATCACGTAAAATTCGATGAAATGTAAATTAATTCCAATGAAACTGCGTAGTGGTCAATACCTGATTTTTATATTATGCTATAATGCATCTTTAAAAAAATATTATACAAAAATAAAAACGTTTTCACATAAAAATAGTACCAACCTATAAAGGGAAAATGTTGTTCAGAATCCTCAGCCATTTTCACAGTCACTATAATATTTTACTAACTTTGCTTGCTCGTATAAGGCTTTTAGATTAAACACTGAATTCACACAAATCACGCTTGTAAATCCTAATTTATACTTGCAACAACACACTGCAAAATATATATTACAATATTAATATAATTTTAAGAGACTGAATTGAAAGCTTTTAATTGAAATTGATTATCGATGCACACTTGCTCTCCAACCGAGGCATGTCGGCGTTTGCACCTGACATGCGCATACGCATGCGGAACTGAAGACTATTTCGGTATACATTTAGACCAAAGCTAGACCGGCGCACAGGAGATCAAAAGGTAACGACGTGCGCGCAGCCATTCGAGAATGATGTAGGTACAATAAATAGATAACATACGCATAAGAGAAATATTACTCATAGATCATTTGTTTTTAATAATAGTGTGTAAAAAGCTTTGGGAATACAATACTAATACCTATACCTAAATTCGAAGAACAATCTTTAATTATCCTGTTAATTACGGCAAATGACTAGTTTCTAGTAACTATCTTTGTTAGTTGCTCAAATCAGACAGACTACAGACTTTCGGGAAAGAAATCAGAAGAAGATTCGTTGATTTCATAGACAAAAAGTTCGACCCTGTGAAGTGGTACGTAGGTAAATTTCTGACAATATTTTCGAAGAATATTGTGTTTTGATAGGTATACCATTTTTATTTACGTTTATAGAAGAACATACCATTTTTATTTACGTTTATTTTTACCATTTTTATTTTATTTACAGAAGATACCATTTTTATTTACGTTTATAGTACTTGGATATTAGATTGAGTCATCATTTCACATCACCCGAGACGGGGATGCAAACCTGTGATTTATAGTATTTACTTTTGCCCTACGGTTTTCTGGGGTCAAAAGTAGCCTATGCGTTAATTCAGGATTTAACTATCCTGGTACCAAAATTCATCCAAATCCGTTGAACTGTTTGAGCGTGAAAGAGTAACAATCAGTCTTTCGCCTTTATAATATAAGTGTAATTCATAGTTTAATATTATATTAGTTTTATATCAATAAGTTGGATGCCTAAGTAGTTAGGTAACTAAAAACTTAAATTTTCTGACCCTAATATAATAGTATTTTTATATTACTTCTACAACGTTTGGTTGAGTATTCAAACATTCTTATATTTCTCTAGTTGATTAATGAAAAACACGTAAACAACATACTGCGAAATCTTCGTCATCTAGAGCAATGACAAATGTTGACAAAGATCTATCAATACAATTCACCACCAATTTCAAATTGTCGAGGCGACACGTAATCTAGCTAATTATAATGCAATAGAAAGTGCTAGTGCTAGTGTGTCAATGTTGGAAGCAAATAGATTAAGCACAAATCTATTTTTATGATGTTGATTCAGTAGCAGTTATTTTAGCTCCAATAAAAGCATGTTACTCAGATGATCCTTTGTTAAAAATATTTTGTTTACGACAACTCAGAACAAAAGAAGTCTGTAAAATTTGGTACTCATTTAAGGTTTTTGGTAGACCTTTCGTATATGTTTGTCAATATTTAGTGTATAATTAGTAGCAGCTCGTTAATTATGTTTAATAAAGCAGCACATCTTAATTTTCCGAACACGATTCATAATAATCTAATACTTGGCAGTCGAATTATGACAGTGACATTACAGGGTTTTCTAGTGTATTGACCTCGGCTACATTTAGGTTTTAATAATGTACTTTTTTATTATTGATTAGATGAGCCCGCGACTTCGTTCGCGATTGTCACTAACTATAAATAAACAAAAACGAATATAATAAAACAGTGGTGTTTGCCAATGCTTTTATGGGTTTTTTTAATGGTAAACTTCATCAATCACCAGAACTAATAGAAAACATATAATAATAATGCAAATTTTTTACAAACTTTTAACCCATTAAAGTACCAATTAACCAATTCAACGAAAATAATAGTAACCTTACTAAAAGAAAATGGAGCACTACCTAAGAAATGAGGCTAAAATTATTTACAACGAAAAACCCCTGTTACCCCTAAGCAACAAAATCCTAAACATGTAATAAAGAATACATTTTGACTTTTTCCTTTCATCATTTGAGAATTTCGGAATAAAAAGTGTCCTACCTAGTAGTATGAATTCAAATCATTCCAAGTTTCATTTGAATTTTGGCGATATTTGATTTGAATTTGTTTAATTTCAGCGTAATGAAAAAAATACAGTCTTCAGTACCAGATATAGAGCGTCCTTAAAAAAAATATCAAAATATCTTCTATACAGAATTTGAACTGTTACGTTTTTAATAAGTAGCATAGTTTTAAAACAAATTACATACGCTTGGTGAATTAGTTATTTAACAAAAATATACCTTCTAGGACTCATCAAATTCCAAGTTATTGTTTTATACTTACTTCTTAAACTTTCATTCTTCGTCAAGGTATGCCCCTTCGGTATCTCATTAGCCAATGTCTTGTCTATATTCTCCTTGACACGCTCATGTAGAGGGTCCCTCCATTTTTTCACGGGCCCATCGATGACATCCTTTGATAGGGCTTTCTGTAGAGAAGGCTTTCGCGGCGGGAGCTGAAAAAATATCGCATCCGATAAAATCCATACGAATAGTTTTAAAAGTAACGGCTTTGGAAGAGCAAGAAAAAATACTACATAAGTACTAATTTTTTCTGCGCATGATATATCTTGGATTACGGGCTAGTATAAATGGCAAATGGCTCATTGCTTTCATTGTTTACTCACTAACGACGCCTACTACTTACGACGACATCAACAAAAACTTTTAAATTACCAACAATAATTCACAGGAATTATTTTAAAATAAAAGACTATAGAAAATAGTAAGAAAAATATAATATAAATTAATAAGAAAATTACGTAAAATGTTTTGTTCCTTGTGATTGACATTTGACGACGGAGATTAGGTAAATCTCAATTCATTGCTTATTAATAAATAGAACAAAAATATTTTAGAATGAAAATAGGTTGTTGGTTGCTAATCTAACATGGAAATAAAATCGCAGTCTATAATAGTTTTACAAAATGTTATCAAAAATAGAATAATAATCACATGTTACATACCTTTGATGGTGTCTTTTCAAGAGGTGTTGGAGGTTTTGTAGCCATTTTGGGCTTATCTTCAACTTTTGCTGGCTCAGGCTTTTCAACTTTTGCTGCTGGCTTTTCTACTTTTACTTCAGCTACTTTTACTTCACTTTTGTTAACTGATTTAGGTGAATCTGTTTTCTCAACTGTTTTCTGAGCAGGTTTCTCTACTGCTGTTTTGACTGTCGGTTTTTCATTTATAAATTTAGCTGAGGGCTTAGTTTCTTTACTGGATATTGTTGAAGTCTTGTTTGGAACCTTATCATTCACCGTGTTACTAGCTTTTGTTGTCCCATTTTTCTCTGATTTTTTGTCTACAATAGTAACGGATTTTTCTTTAGCCTTATCATCTATAGTTCTGACACTTCTTAGTGTTGGTTTCTCTGTTACCTTATCATTTGTTTTGTCTTCTGATTTTAGGGCAGATTTGAGACTGGATTTACCGAATTTCGGTTTTTCTTCAGCCGGTTTAGCAGCTTTTTCTGCTTGTTTCGTTGCTGATGGTTTAACTAGTTTTTCTTCGACAGTTTCAGATACACCATTTTCTGTTTTATCTGGCTTTATTGTGGACTGTTTTTTCAGGACAGCTGAAAAAAAAAGATATTTTCTTTCTTATTTGCTTGCTTGTTTTATAATCAAACATTCATGAAATTCTACGAAAATAATTTTTCCTTATCAGCCTGATATATTACTAGAGCTCAATTCTGATTGATAATATGTGACTTCAAATTTTTAGTTCTATATTATGCTGCGTTCCAGAAATTTTTGAGAACTTATCATTTATTTTTTATAGAATCGTTTGGAGAACATGGCGATACGTTTTCATTCAGAAAATGTATATGCGCAATATACATTTTCTGAATGAAAACGTATCGCTGCATTTCTGGATTGGAACTTGCGAAATTTGGATTGAAAGTCAACTCTGTAACCCAGGGCCAGCACGTTCTACTATTCCCCTCCCAGGCCAGAGGAAGGAGGCCCCTGGCCTGTGAGGGAAATAATAGAACGCGCTGATTTCAACGATTCAGGAAATGGGAAAAGTGCTGAAATCATAATATTAATTGATAGAAGCACGTGTTCCGGCCCCGATGCTGCAGTTTCGCGGCATTCGCGTACGTAAATAAACATCAAACATGGCGGGTGCCAAGATGGCCGACCTTCGCTATTTTAGCACGGTTACATGTCAAACTTTTGTATAGCCGAGCGAATACGGCGTTTATCATCACGAGATCGTCTTGCTAATTGCTTGTAAAATTCAAAATATTAACACATCTAACAGGTATAAACTTTGTACATCTTACAGAACAGTTAGTAAGGTCATATTGGTTGGCATGAGATGCTCGCGATTTAAATTCTAAATACTTTGTCAGGTAATATTGTACACAGCATACTTTTTAAATTCAGACAAATACTTAATTCTTAAATACTTAATTGATGATTAATAAACAAATCGTTACATATTTAGCAATTGATAACTAAAAAGCATATACTTAGAGTAGTAAGTAGGTAGGTAGTACAGTTGTAATAAACATTGCCTTGACAAGAATAATAGCACGTTTGAAATGATCTATGCCGAATTTATTTTACGCTTCAGTTTTCATTCTTCTTACAGCTGTAGCGATCTGTTATAAATCACTGCTTACCCCATCTCGGTTATTTTGTAAAAAGTCTGTCCTCTCTAAAAATACCGCGTAAAGTCGGCGTCGGACGCTCGAAATATCTACATCTAAAGGAGAAAACTGACAAAGCTAAGCATGACTGGCATATATTAACGGTAATATATACTAACTTTATAAAAAATATATTCATATTTTGGTATGAATCTCTAGGCACCTCAGGGGTCCATTCTAGGACTGATATTACTTCTACATATTAATAATCGTATTAACCATATTTTTTATTTTCTTGTTTATGGCTTTGATTGTGTTAGCCAATTCATTTTAATGTCACGTTGATAATTAGATTTGACCCTAATTTAAATGATTGTTATAGAAATATCGATATTAAATTAATGAAAGACGAAATTAAGTTGATGTCATGACATCTTGGAGAAAAATGTTCGCCTTTTATATATTAATTACGTCACAAAAGCACCTCCTATTACTTATCAACTGGGTTAATACGTTAGAAATCATGGAAGCTAGTGTATTCAAGAATTGTACAGCTTAGATTGCATGAATATGCATTATTTTATGTATTAATTAGGGAAACTGGAGTGAACGCTTGCAACTCACCAACACCCAAATAACGTGGCCCACAGAATCTAACTGCTGTACTCAAATAGCAAAACACGTTCACGAATGCACTTTTCCAGAAATACACAATTTACATTCGTGTTCAATAAAAAAACAGTAAGAATTCCAGAAAGAGCTATAAAACTTCTTAAGTGCTCAAATGTAACACGCCGCGTGCGATTCCAAACTCCAGACTAACAAAATCTTCGGTTTCGGAGACTCAATAATTCGAAGCTCGTGTCTCCTGCCAAAGTTTCTGGCAGGTGCTGACGTCACAACATCACCTACATTTGTGTAGTTATGTATATCGATACGTACACAAACCTACGAACACAAATTATTTACAATGAAATATCGCTCTTAGCTGGAGTAATGTCAGTGAAAAAGTTGGGACGGCTGTGCTATTTTGGTTCGCAGAACATTTCTAAACAAACGTATAATGTTTTGGTTTATTTGAAACAAATATGGTTTCGATAACCTATAATACCCATAGTATAGTTTGTCTGGTTTCATACGTACCTACGAAACGTTTCTTTTGTTTTCTCAAGGCCCTACCAAGCTAACATTTTCTTTAGGGTTGCTTCTCTTTATAACAAACAACTTTCGTGCTATGAATATTGGATATTGTAAACGATAGTTAAAAACAAGCTGTTTCTTGCAATTCGAGGTTATAAAGCGTAATTTCGCTTTTTTTATTTCGCTTATTTATTAAGTTTGAAGAATGTTTTTGGTAAAGAAGCAGCTGACTTTCGAGTGATTTCAAAAAAAAAAAGTTTTTTGTACAGATTTTAACCATATGAGGCTGTTGAAGTTGATACCAATCCTTGTAATCCAATCTATCAATCTACTTAACTTTTTATCTTTACATTTTATAAATAATAAGATTTTAAGTGAATTATAATTCAAAGTTCTACAATTTAGATTATTCATTGTTTAGTCTACTATTGTGAATTTTTTTTTGCTTACACTGCATAAACTCATAATAAAAATGCAACAAAACATGAAAAAAGACAATGTAAGTGGCGGAAAAAAAATTAGATAGTATGTATTATGAAATTTAATCTAAATTTAGTGATACCATTAATATTACAGTAAAAAATATTAGTATCAGCATGAAAATTTAAACCACATGGTACTAATTTCATACTGTAGCAATTTTGTTTATATTTTATTAATTTTTCGTAAAGGGTACCTAAATATAAATAAAAATAAATAAATATATAAATATAAATAAAAATTTATATATAAATATAAATAAAAATTTATATATTGGGTGTGTGAATATGACTCCGCCCCTTTTTGTCAAAATAAAACACATTTGTTCGCTTACAAAATTAAAAAAAAAATTATTGAAAGTATGCTCCATCTGCAGCTACAACCTTCGCCCATCGTTCAGGTAGTTTTCGTATTCCTTGCTGGAAGAAGTCCTGGTCTTTTGAGCTTATCCAGTTGTCAATCCAAATTTTGATACTTTCACATGAAGTAAACTTTTCTCCAGTAAGGTCTGTCTGCATCGTCCGGAATAGGTGGTAATCCGAAGGAGCTATGTCTGGTGAATATGGCGGGTGGGGTAACACTTCCCAGTCCTGTCCCTCTAAATATCTTTTTACGACTTCTGCGGTATGCGGTTTGGCATTGTCATGCTGAAGAACTAATTTGTTATGTCTATTCACCCATTCTGGTCGTTTTTCTTCTATGGCTCGCTTCAAACGCATTAGTTGTCGTCGGTAAACTTCTCCATTAATAGTTTCAGAGGGTTTGAGCAACTCATAATATACAATACAATACCTTTCTGATCCCACCAAATACAGAGCATGACCTTGGCACAGTGAATATTTATTTTTGGCTGTGATGGGCCTGGTTCGCCTGGTTTCACCCAAGCTTTTTTGCGTTTAGGATTTTCGTAGTGTATCCATTTTTCGTCTCCTGTGACTATCCGATGCAAAAATCCTTTTCTTTGCTGTCTTTGAAGCAGCATTTCACAAATGGTTTTCCGACGTTCCATGTCTCTTTCCTTTAAATCATGTGGAACCCAGTCACCGGCTTTTTGAATCATTCCCATCATTTGTAAACGCTTTGCAACAGTTGAACGATCAACATTTAATGCTGCAGCTAATTCTGATTGAGTTTGGCAAGAATCTTCCGCCAATAATGCTTCCAATTCAGCATCTTCAAATTTTTTTGGTGGTTTTCCATGTTCTTTATCCTCAGTACTAAAATCGTTATTTTGAAATCGTCGAAACCATTCCTTGCAAGTTGTATTAGACGGAGCATGCTTACCATAAATCTCCACAAGCAAGTTTCCGCTGCAGTTTTCTTCGCAATAAAATAATGTAATAACACTTCCCGCAAATGACGTTTATTTGGAATAAAAACCGACATTTTCGAAAAGGTGAAAACAATTGTTGCTTACACTTCAACCAAATATCATAAAATGCGTTAGATAGCTGACATTCAGTACTATCGAATACAAGTATGGTCATTTATTAGTACACGTAAACAATACTAAAAACGACATCTGTTGAGAAAGGGCGGAGTCATATTCACACACCCAATATAAATATAAATAAATAAATAATCGCGTCATCTAGCCGGGAATCGAACACGGGACCCCTCGCTTCAAAGCCTGAGCTGAAATAAACTGTCTATATAAATTCACTTTTTGATAGTAGAATCACTGTGTTATTCTTTCAAATCTTCTTCTTTGTAGTTGCGAAAACTAGACTAGACAAACATATGTATATGTATAAGTTAAACAGATAAAATATGTATTACAGTGTAAAAAGGATTTATAAAAGTAAAAATATTACTATAAAGACTAAATATTTTTTTGTAAATAAGCAACAAAAATATGAATCGCTACAATTATGAAAATACGAGTATTTATCTAAAATATTAATAGGTGTGTGAATATGACTCCGCCCCTTTTTGTCAAAATAAAACACATTTGTTCGCTTACAAAATTAAAAAAAAATAATTAAAAGTATGCTCCATCTGCAGCTACAACCTTCGCCCATCGTTCAGGTAGTTTTCGTATTCCTTGCTGGAAGAAGTCCTGGTCTTTTGAGCTTATCCAGTTGTCAATCCAAATTTTGATACTTTCACATGAAGTAAACTTTTCTCCAGTAAGGTCTGTCTGCATCGTCCGGAATAGGTGGTAATCCGAAGGAGCTATGTCTGGTGAATATGGCGGGTGGGGTAACACTTCCCAGTCCTATCCCTCTAAATATCTTTTTACGACTTCTGCGGTATGCGGTTTGGCATTGTCATGCTGAAGAACTAATTTGTTATGTCTATTCACCCATTCTGGTCGTTTTTCTTCTATGGCTCGCTTCAAACGCATTAGTTGTCGTCGGTAAACTTCTCCATTAATAGTTTCAGAGGGTTTGAGCAACTCATAATATACAATACCTTTCTGATCCCACCAAATACAGAGCATGACCTTGGCACAGTGAATATTTATTTTTGGCTGTGATGGGCCTGGTTCGCCTGGTTTCACCCAAGCTTTTTTGCGTTTAGGATTTTCGTAGTGTATCCATTTTTCGTCTCCTGTGACTATCCGATGCAAAAATCCTTTTCTTTGCTGTCTTTGAAGCAGCATTTCACAAATGGTTTTCCGACGTTCCATGTCTCTTTCTTTTAAATCATGTGGAACCCAGTAACCGGCTTTTTGAATCATTCCCATCATTTGTAAACGCTTTGCAACAGTTGAACGATCAACATTTAATGCTGCAGCTAATTCTGATTGAGTTTGGCAAGAATCTTCCGCCAATAATGCTTCCAATTCAGCATCTTCAAATTTTTTTGGTGGTTTTCCATGTTCTTTATCCTCAGTACTAAAATCGTTATTTTGAAATCGTCGAAACCATTCCTTGCAAGTTGTATTAGACGGAGCATGCTCACCATAAATCTCCACAAGCAAACGATAAGTTTCCGCTGCAGTTTTCTTCGCAATAAAATAATGTAATAACACTTCCCGCAAATGACGTTTATTTGGAATAAAAACCGACATTTTCGAAAAGGTGAAAACAATTGTTGCTTACACTTCAACCAAATATCATAAAATGCGTTAGATAGCTGACATTCAGTACTATCGAATACAAGTATGGTCATTTATTAGTACACGTAAACAATACTAAAAACGACATCTGTTGAGAAAGGGCGGAGTCATATTCACACACCCAATATTTTATGAAAAGTTTTTTTTGTTTATTTACCTATCGTCTTTCTTTCACCCGATTACAAACATATACCGATACCGCAACAAAAGAACAACATGCACTTTAAAAATGTGTATGGTTGTGTTTTGCACATTAAAGTTGATGAGGAATGCCTCATTTTGCATCATAATTAAACTATGGTTCGTTTTTTAGATGTAGATATTTAATAGTATAAAGCAAAGTCGTTTTCTTCTATTTGTTTCACCGCTAACTGTTTCTAAACTACGCAATGGATTTTGAATGGATTTTTTTCCGGCAGGGAAAAAGCTGAGAATTACAATAATTTGTATTAAATAATTTAGATAGCATTAGTAATGCGATTGCATTACTAATGCTAGCTAAACCTTACGAGATACAATAGATCTAAATGTTTTACGGATAGATCTAAATCTACGGAGATAGATCTAAATCTACGGAATTGTTTTACGACCTACGTCACAAACACTGTGGAAACATCCAAAGCCGGGGCGGGTCGCTATATTACGAAGTAGCATACTCACGTTTTAAGGGTTTCACAGTATAGTCTTCAACTTCTATCGAAGCTAGCTTAGGTGGTGTTTTACTCTCTGCCGCTACTGGCTTGAGCTTCTTCTGAGTCCAGGGGGGTGGAGCCTCTGTATCCTTTTCCTTGACCCATGGAGGCCTGAAGCTCTCTCTCCGAGGTGCAGGGTCCTTGCTCACATTACCGATCGGCATGGTGTTCTGTATAATACCGTGTTTGTAAGTAGTGTGTTGATTTCAAGCTTTATATCGTCAATAGTGTTAGTGTTGTTGACTATCCTTAGTTCGACTTGCCTTCCTTTGGTATGAAAATGAGTGTCTTGTCTGAAATTTTGTTTCCGAACGAGTTATATTACGAGATTTGCTAAATTTTATGCTATTCTGTCCTTTAATTCTTCATAAAACGCATTCATATAATGTATTCACCTAATTTAATCGTAATAGACATTTATTTTCCTTCAATACCTTGTCTTGTCTTTGGCTGTAGTTAACAAAACTATCTGTATCAGATTCTTGTGCAGAATTATAGTCATAAAGTTCATAATTAGCATCTTACTCATCTACCAAATTTATATTTACTCAAAAAATTTAGGTACTACGCAATGCCAGAAAGCAAAAACATCAAAACAAAGTTTTCATTCATACTGGTTATTTATTTTTAAACCATCGTCATCGTCACATCCCCAATTACGAGTATTTGCTTTTTTAATGTTTTAGTACCTTTTTTGATTAACACGATTTTTTGCAACTAATTGGGTTTTTACAATAAATGCAATTATACAGGTAAACTTAAATAGCAAATCCCTTTTTCATCCAAGTCGTTAGAATCGGTCCGGGAACCGCGAAATAATTAAAATATACAAGAATTAATAACATTTTTAATTTATATTTCTTCTAATATAATATTAATATTATATAAGTTATATTACATTTACATCTTAGTTGCGTTAGTAGCTATTGACCTGAACATTTCCGTGATTTGAAGGGCACATTAAGGTGTACGTCCCGGCTAGTCGATAGGCCATGTCGGAGTTTTTTCTTTCTTTCACCCGATTCCGCAACAAGAGAGTAACATAATTAAAGTAATGTTTTGCACAAATACAGTTTTGGGAAAAGGCCCAATCAGGCTATGGTACCCTGACTTGAAAACTCTGACACCAGACTTGGCCACACGAAATGAGAAGAAGAAATTACATTTTGCAACCCTTTCCTACCCTATTTGCAGTTTAGATTATAAATTGACAGTGGTTGATATTTTAATTTATAGAATATATATTTTTGTATATCCAAGGACGTTTTTATTTCATTTATTTCGTTTCAGAACATAGCGAATCGCTTACCTCTTACGCTGCCATTAAAAACACCTGCTTGCCATAAGTTCTCACAAAATAATGAATGCGGATATATTCTGTGGTTATATTAGGTGTTTGCATGTAAGGATATGTGTATTTTATTATTAAATTATTTTTGTATTAAGGCTGTTGAATAAAAGTTGCTTTTTAACTGCCATGTTCAGTGGAATTCGGAGAATCATTCCTGGGTTAGTTTCAGAAAGGGTAATGAAAACTTTGAATAAAAAAAATGTTACCTTGTTAATTAAAATTGTCTTAAATCATATTAAACTAAAGTTAAAAAAGTATATAAAGTTCATTTAAAATTCACATGTTTTAAAAATCTTATTGTAACGGATGTTATACTAAACGGTTTGACGCTGAAACTGTATATAATTCTGATTATAAAATAATTTTAGGAACCCTTCACTTCCGTCATGAAATCTGGATAATATGATTTTCATTTATGACAGACAAAATTAGATTATAGAGATGATCTTATCGTTACGTCCTTTGCAAAATTATTCTGGTGCTCCGCAAATAGAAAGCTTTCGCCTATAATATGTCTTACGTGAAATTCTTCGTGTTTGTGTAGTTATTGTGTAAAATCACCGGTAAGTACGCACTTTGATCACCGATTCACACAGAACGCATAATTTCAAATCCCCGAATTTTATCTAGATTCGGGAAGCAACGCGTCGAAGCGAGCTTCGATGAAGACTAACATCGGAATTTCATACGAACAATTCACTGGAACTTTATAAATAGGTGTGGCGAGCGACGCACACGAAAATTTCAGGAATTATACCACAATGTGATACCGTTAGGTCGGCTCTTGTATATCAATGATGTAGCGTATGTTATGGTCTAGTTTGCAGTTGATGAATGATGTCTACGATGGTATTCGGCATTTTCACATAATGATAAGGTACCGTACCTATCGTATTAATGCTCCCACTGCAGGAAATATAAGCCTACTCTTGTTATGCGAGAGTAAATATTAATCGAGGACAGGAGCTTTATATGGATTGACTAGCTGTTCCTCGCGCCTGGATTTTTTTTACGTGTTCTGCGTTTTGCTTTTTTTATTTAAAAAAATTAGGTACCATTGAAGTAATTTCAAGTAATTATCTTCTAGCAATCCTAGGTGGTGATCACAATGGACCGAATAAGGTAAACAATGGTAGCCGATAAATTAAGTAAGATAAAATATAAAAAGGAATTATCTTGCACGTGTAGAAATTTCACGATCATTTCAGAGAATAAAGCAGTGAATCAGACCACACAGTACTTATAAACTAGAAATAAATAATGTTGTAATTGCTTGGACATTTATTCTTATCTACCTAAAAGTCTGTGTCATACTGTTAAAAGGCATCTTATTTTATATAAGTACTCTTTTCAAGTAGACTGAAATCTTTACAGAATTTTGTATAAAAATGGCGGATGTCCTAATACAATCGCTGATGCTTTTTTGGAGGTAGTAGGTGAATACCCTCTGAATCCCTGTCTTGGTCCTTGTATCCCTCGGTTCTGCCTCGATTCTGAGTCCTTCGCTGCTCTCAGGGTCCAACCTATTCCCTCGAATTATAATAAATTCCCTTTTTTTCCACTTGTTGTATGACTTTACCTTCTACTTGTTATACTTTTTCCTTTGACTGTACTGTATTTGACTTGAACAATAGATTTTTTCATTGATTTCGAGGGCGGTCCCGGTCCCAGAAGAAAAATAATAAAATTTGATCGACCCGGTAACTGGGACCGCGGTACTAGTACCTGATAGTCCCAGTTGACGGAAGTAGAACGTGGCGGAAAGGAAAGGAAAGGTGGTGGTAAAGGAGCGACCTAAAGTAGCAGTAGAACTTGTGCCAAGTTAGTCCAACAGATTAGGTGCCACCCCACCGAGTAATTCACCGACAAGCAGTGATGCACAGACATCCTCACCTCAGAGTGACGGGCGCAATGTTGTGCGATTTAGGTCTCCAAAATAATCGTAAAACGAAGGGCAAGAAAAGTGTAACTTTAATCTACATTTTATTTTACAAAAGTACCTTTTAAAGAGCCCGCATCAATGCGACAATAAAGAGGCTAGTATAAAGGATGTACCATACCTACAACTAACCATAGACTATGAAGTTTCGGCTCCTAATTCCATAGGTTCTGGCACGGATGGTATTTGTGCTTTTTTTGGCTAAAGGCTCAAAACCTGAAATTAAATCTGCATACTAACCGGTCTGCATATTACAGTCACATATACAGTTTACTCCATAGGTCAGAATTATAATATTTAATGTCTACGAAGTACGAAGTGGAAGAAACTAACGGTGAGCCAAACGAGCGTAATTTTGTGCTAAGTTAGAGTAAAGTTGAGTTGCGTATTTTGAGTTACGCAATAAACGCTTCATTAATAAAACCTGGTTTATGGCTTATGGCAACGCAAAATGAGTGAGTTCAAGGTGAAAAAAAACATCTCGAGGAAACCAGCATGTATTAGAACCAAAAATTCGAAGACATGTGACATCTGCCAATCCGGATAGGCCGATGTCCCTGCAGTGGAAACATTAGAGGCTGGTACGGACAGCTCAGTTGGTAGCAGTACTGCCTTCTGCGTTGTAGGTCGTGGTCGATTCCCACCCAGCATAGCTTGTAACATGGGACATAAGTTCCCATGTTACAAGCTATGCTGGGGCTAGATGGCGCTGTTTCAAATGTCCATGAATATTTAGTTCAGCGTGTATTCGTGTCTCACAAAACGCTCGTTTGGCCCCACCTTGACTGATTAAATCGCTATTTACGGCACACGTGACACAAGGAAGTAGCCAGGCTGTAATTACACGCTCCGCAGACCGTAGCTAAGTGACCAAGATGCAGGAGCGGCGGGATGCTTGCGTCAGCACGGGTGCGCCAAGACTGGCGCCGGACAAGGTTGGCGAAACTCTTCCGGCGAGGTTGAAGCCAATTCAGATTAGCCTCATGTTCCCAGTGGAGGGACACTGGCGTACTAAACAAGAGTGGAAGAATGAATTTAGTCTATGGTTTGAAGTCGGTAGAAATTGCTAGATCCTGGGGGTAGGTAGGGTAGTCGAATCACATGCGCTATAGACGTAACATCGTCTCGGGTGACGGGCGCCACACGGTAAAACTTGGGTCTTCTCATACTTCGTCCGAGAGGACCTAAGATGTATTGGTGTTTTCATGGGCGGATGTAACCACTTAACACCAGGTGGGCCGGCTTAGTAACAATTTTTCCTTGGCACCATCTCAGAGATCAAAATATAATTAAAAAAGGATCATAGTAATGCAAAGTTTGCCCGGAGAAGTACTGCCTTCACAACTGGTAATCTGCCGCCAAGCAGTGGTGCACTCGCATTGTTGTGTTTCCGCGCTCACGTGGAAACATTAAAAGACTCAATTATAAACTAAAATAAATTTGCCTTACATGTTTATATTTTCAGAAACCGTAAACTGTTGATCGAATTGAAATTCTCAGAAAAGACTCGTCACGAAGATCACATTGTTGCACTGATTCAGTGAGTGACTCCAACAGTAAAATAATAAATTGGTTTCCCCTTTGAACTCTCTGAACCTAATTGCTTTGAGTCAGCGGTACAGTCCCTATTAGCTCTTCAGCTCGTCAGATATTCAAAGGGAATGTCTAAAATTGCTCCCATTTATAAGACTGACGATTTGAAAGTACTTTCATAATTTTTATCGCGTCCTACCATTTTAAAATTTCAAATCAGCATACTACGGGCGAAGAAAAATGTCATAGGAAAGAAAATACAAAATTTCGTTTCCGGGTATGACATATTTTTTCCAGTTACTTAGATATAACAACCAAACTATTGGACAGAAAATCATTTAAAAAAAAGAGATTTTCAGGTTGCTTGAAATTTTTCGGAGAACACAGGAAACAAACATTAAAAAAATACAACCGAATTTATAACAGTTAAAAATCCTCAGTACGAATCATACTTAGCTAGTTTTCATAAGACTCAAATAAACATTTCTCCTGTAATAACCTACTACAGATCATTATTCAGGGATAGTCCCGTTCATGTTTACCAATAGTGAATTTAACTTACGTCACATATCATTAATTATCGTAAATGTCGTTTGACTTATTGAAGAAAATTCTGAAGAGCTTATCATAAGTTCGTGGGAAACAGCCTACAGCATAGACACGCTTATATAAAAAGAAATACTAAAATTTAAATCATTTCAAGTCTCACAGTTTGGTGAGTTGTTTTGTATCTAAATTATTGAATTCAATTCAATTTGAACTTTTCTATTTCATCATAATTTTTATTTTAACAAATTGTGTTCTTGGAAAAAGTTAAAACAAAACGCAAAGTAAGAAATTCTTATTTATTAAATCTATTTTTACGCTTCCACCCTGAACAATGGATTTTATAGAATATTAATCTTGAAAGCCTTATTCTTTCTAATCATTATGGTTGGTGGGGAATCAACATCATACGCTGAGCTGTGCTTGTATGAAGTAACTTAAAAATACAGCATTTTTTTTGTTTAAGAATAAGAATAAGAATATATTTTACTGTTACACTGTGTATATAAAGATCTTATAAGTATTATTTATGGAACAACAGTTTGTCCTCTCGGACGTACAATAGATCAGAAGAGAATCGAAACAAAAAATTATGAGCTAACTTGGGTTAACAGCTAAGTATTCATTAACACTGTAATGAGATTTACTAACTAGCCATTTTTTAAGTCTATATTTAAATATGGTTCCCTTCAATTGCTTCAAATCGATAGGTAAATGATTATAGATTTTGATGGCAGTTACATACATACTTTTATAAAATTTTGCATTACAATTAATTAATTAATTAATTAATATTAAACATAAATATATACATATATTATATTTATGTTTGGTACGCAAATTATCTGCACGAACAGATTTTATATCAAAGAAGTAACATTCATTAGCTTTAATAAATAGACAAATTTCAAGGATATAAATTCCCGTTAAGGTAAGCATATTGTTCTTTACAAATACAGTACGCAGCGATTGAGTGCTTTCTAAATTAAATATGGCTCTTAGACACTTCTTTTGCATGACAAATACAGATTGCACATTTACAGAATTACCCCAAAATATGATCCCATAGCATAATTGAGGAAAAACATGACCGTAATAAGCATTTTTGGCTATCTGTTTCGAAGAAACATTACTTAATACTGATAGTGCGTAACAGTATTTTGAGATAGCTTTATTAATTTTGCAAATGTGTGGTTTCCAGTTTAGGAAAGTATCAATTTTGATGCCGAGAAAATCAATTTCATTTACTTCACTAACGTTATTGTTATTATAGTTTATTTTTAACTTTAAGGGTGGTGCTTTATAATTTTTGAATCTTATAATCTTTGTTTTATTGATATTTACTTTTAAGTTGAGATAATCTAACCAGTCAATTATAGTTTTTAGTGTATTATTTATTTCTAATTCAAAGTCATTGATGTTATTGTTTTCTTGTGGAATGAATACTGTGGCATCATCTGCAAACATTATGCACAAGTGCCTCGTCACTTGGGGAAGTCTATTAATATATAATAAAAAAAGTAAGGGACCAAGTACACTACCTTGTGGCACTCCTAGCAAAGTATTTTTGTAATCTGATTGGATTCGTTCGATAGTTTTAGTTTTTTTATTATATGTGTCTAGAATCGTTGCGTGGCTTCTTTCAGACAGATAAGATCGTATTATTGTTAAAACAGTTCCTCTTATACCGATTTCTTCTAGTTTGTCCAATAGTTTCTCATGCACTACGCAATCAAACGCTTTAGACAAATCTAGGAAAAGAGCGATACAGGGTTTTTTTTTGTTGATTTCGTCCCACACTGCTCTCAGAGTATTAAAAACAGCCAATGTTGTGTTTTTTCCCTTTTGAAACCCAAATTGGTTCGGATTTAATATTGTATTATGATGTAAAAATGAAGAGATTCTAATATAAATGGCTTTTTCAAAGATCTTTGAAAAGCTAGGAAGAATAGCTATTGGTCTGTAATTACCCATGTCTGATTTAGAGCCTTTTTTGTGCAAAGGCTTAATCAATGCTCTTTTTAAACTGTTGGGAAAACATCCGTGTTCAAATGATAAATTTATGATGTGAACTAATGGGTCGATAATTATATCTATAGTGCTTTTCACTACCTGTGTAGATATGTGATCGTATCCAGAACTTTTAGTATTTTTTAATTTTTTAACTATACATCTAATTTCTTCTGAGCTTACTGGAGTTAGGAAAATACTGTTACAGTTTGAATCTCTTTTATGTTTTACTGTATTCATTTCTTGTTTACTGTTTAAGTTTATAAAGTATTCGTTAAAAGACGAAGCAATGTTTAGAGGATTAGTAACTTCTTTATTATTAATTTTAATACTGTCTATGGTACAATAGTTTGTATAGTGTTAGTACAACTTGTATATTGTTTAATCACTCCCCATGAAGCCTTAGTTTTATTTGCACTATTATTTATGTAGTTTATATTGGAAATTTTCTTCGATACTCTTATAGTTTTTTTCATGACTTTACTGTATGTATGATACGCTTCGTGTTTCACTTGATTTTTACTTCCTACGCATTGAATATAAATTTGTCTTTTGTGTTTGCTTGATATAACGATGCCTTTTGATTTCCAATTGAGTTTCTTTTTGTGCGTAACCTTATGTCTCTCTAAAGGAACACATAGGTCATACAACATAATTACTAAATCGATAAATTTGGTGTAAGCTATTTACATTTGGATCCCTCTCATTATATACTTCCGAGAAAGTCAATTGCGAGAGATATTTTTTGAATATATCAACTTTTAAACTTACATTAACCCACTTGTGCATACTACAATTGGTATCGTACATCAAGAGTTCTTGCTCTGAACTGCGAAATTTTGTTTGGCATACTCCTTCTTCGTTCCTAAAACAATAAACTTAATAAACTCCTTAACAACTTTAGATAGCTTAGAAAACATTTTTCATTCTTTAATATTGAAGTAAAACTACTTATAGTATTTCTGTACCTACTGTAATTAGTGATCAACTATGCGCTTAGATATTATAGTGGCGATGGGTCTCTGTGTAGTTAGGAGCGTGTGACAGTTGGATTTGCCGCGATAAACCGCGAAGTTTGGCCGTGCCGAAATTTTTTAAATTACAAATTATTTCTTTTAAAAGTAATTTTGCATGTTTAACTACACATTTTAACGCTACTTATTGAAACAAGCACTCCTTGACTTTGAATAATCAAAATGAGAACACTTCATAAATTATGGAGATCCAGATAATGATAATACATTATCTTGATTGTGCTGATCAATTTTGATAATGGGTCGAAATTACTTAGTACAGTAGCAAAGGCTCTTCAAAGAGGATATGTAGTGCTTTAGGATATAATCCTTTTAATTAACAATATAATGCAAAATGGGATTAGTGCAATTCAGTCTTGTAGAGAGCTCCGCGCATTTTTTATAATTTGTTAAGTTAACGCCACAATCTCACGTATTATGTGATTTTTTTTGCGTACTACGGCGAAAGTGTAAAAATACTGCTGTTAAAAAGGTAAGACGTAAAAATAGACATCGTAGGCTGCGCAATGAGGTATCAAATTATTTCTCATGCATTTTTGCAGCTTTCTAAATATTTTTCAGAAACGTTTTTGAATTAATGACATATCAAATAGTAGATGCATAATATTTCACATTGGTTTGATAAAGTAGCTAATATGTAAAAAGCCAGGAATACAAGATCAAGATATAGTCGTATTCCCAATATGACAGTTTCATTCAATTTTCTCTACGTGATTTTTTTACTTTATCTTGCAAAATCAGTTATTTTGTCGTTTTAATTCCATCAGTTGAATTAATTAGCTAACTTGTAAATCTATATTTGAATTACACACATGTTATTTAATTTATCTTAATAAAATATTCTTACCCTAACCTTAGTTACACTTTAGTTATCCTCTGAGTACAAAAAGACATCCAAAGTTGGAGCTATATATTATTAAACATAATAAGTATGGAATATAGAATAATAAACTCTATTTTTGTTTTAGCAAAATGACTTTTATTGTTGTTTTGGCTGTGTCGTGTCTGGCAACTCTCATTCTCGGTAATCCACCGCAGCCTCGGACTACAATTGATGAAGGTAAGTACTTAATCCTTATGGTCCTAATTTTAATTGTTACCTGATGACTTGGGTATCAGTCTTCTTCTTCTTCTTTCGTGTCGATAAAATAAACCTAAATATATAATAGAATTTGCCCAAAAATTCGCTACGTCAGTGGCCCCTCTGGTAGTTCGCATTAAGTCACCCATGAATAAATTGAATCCCTAAAAGCGAAGAATAAGTATTAAGTCGGTTTATTCGTTTTATTACTTATTAATCTCTTGTTATATTGCTAATGAACATTATTTCTAGCTAACAAGATATTTACAAAACCTTCAAAAAAAGGACAGAAATCATTTCGTTAAAATTTTAAAATAAAAATATATAATAATCTGTTTAACCGATAACAAAAAACAAAAAGACTTCGGCATATGTTTTGCTGTATTTTTTGATACGCGATATCTTTGATGATACATGATCATGAATCATATCATAAAAAGATTATACTCCAAGGTAGAAGATTTTTTATAATTCCGCCCTAATAGACGTGAAATCAATGCTTCCCAAAGGGCCTTTTGATATTTATTTGAAAGTCATGGGAAGTGGAAGGCATGCTTAAAAAACTTGACCACTTTTCAGCAATCTTATCTGACTGGCTTTACTGCTTCGTGGATTTGATTCTCAATTACGAGAAACATTGGTATGTCGACCGCATAAATGTTTTGTTGTCTCAGTGTTTAAAAGTAGGAGATGTTCAATTATTTACAAAATGTAAAAGCTAGATGGCGCTGTATGAAATTACCATGAATGTTTATCAATTAATATTTGCTAATACTTTTGCTTATGGGTTCGCTCGCGTTTATATAGATTTAGTCAATAAATTTATTTTTAGATGAAAGGTAAGTTATTTTTTGTACCTAACGTGTATACAAAATTTTGTGATGATCAGTTAAGTAGTTAAAACGTGAAAGCGTAATAAATAAACAATGAAACTTAAAGAGTTTAATTAATTTAGCCCGTATTTATGATATACTTCGGTTCTTTTTTCATTTTCATCCTGGACATTTCTCACCGCGTCACTAAAAATACTTATATAGTTTTTTTTGTGAATAGATACCTTCTTATCCCAGACACAGAACAAACACTTATGTTCGTCATACAAATGCTTGTCCTGATTGCGATTCGAACCCACGACCTGCTGCCAACTGAGTTGTGAGTCCAATCGATTTACTTAGCAGAGCTGTCAAACGGATAACGTGTACTTTCTCTTTGCTAGGATATCCCTTCCCCTTCGTATGCAGAGAGGCATGGGGGGCGAAGCCTCCCATGTCGATCAGCAACCTGAACACACCCGTGCCTTTTGTCGTCATCCACCATACGTACATCCCTGGAGTATGCATAACGAGAACCCAATGCGAAAGATATATGAGGAGCATGCAGAAAACACACCAGGACACTAACGGATGGGCAGATATTGGTTACAAGTACGTAGCATATAAAATATTTAAAAAAAAAAACGCTGTCCAATCTTTGAGGGGTATATAGGTATCCCAATCACGTTACTTATTAAATAAGAATGGTAAAGTGTTTCTGAAAGTAATTTTTTTTACATGTGTTGTGCCCAGGTTTCCCCAGTCTCCCCAAAATCTAGCAATTTTTGGAATGTGAAGACACTAACAATGATTTTAGTAGCGAGCGTGCGCCTCCGAAGTTTCCTCATTTTATTTTTTATTTTTTTTTGCTTTTGAAGCATAAACATAATCAAGTAGAGTTTTTTTAACCTTTTTTAAAATCTTTTATAACAACTACATTTATAAAAAAAAACAATCTGTGATTGGAAAAGACATTTACACATGTTTTGTTCTTACCGCGATTCTACCAAGTTACTCCCTGGGAACTGAATTCGTAATATCTAATCACTTTTCACCGTAAACTGTAGAAGGGTTCCTTTTTTATTTGGTATTAAATAAACTTGACCATTGACTCTTAAGAAATACCGTGTTTGTTGGTTCCTTCATAAATAGCAACGTGTACGGCAGTCTGATGTTAATTACCTGATGACAATCGCTTTCTCAGTTTCGCAGTGGGCGGTGAGGGTTCGGTCTACGAAGGTCGCGGCTGGCGGTCTGTCGGTGCACACGCTGTCGGCTATAACTCTCAGAGCATAGGCATTGTGCTTATTGGCAACTTTGTGTGTAAGTATCATATCCTAGCTAATATTATAAATGCGAGTTTGTTCATCATGAAATTTCGCATACACGTAGTCAGGGATATAGAAAAAAACCAACGGTACTTTTTATTGCGGAAAAATGTGAAGATCCTACGAGGTAATTATGTACTATGTACTATTCCAGACTGTAATCAGCCCAGGGTTTTGTTTGACCTGGATTTGTTATAAGCCCTTACGTGTATAATAACATATCTTATCATAAGCCGGGATAACATTAACTATCCAAGTCAATTAAAATTGTCTACAGACAGCCAGGCATTGTAAGCTTAGTAATAGAGTTCCCTTTACTCTTTGGGTATGTAAGCTAAAACACTAAAAAATATGCTTCCCCAGCTGAAGTGCCATCAAAAAAACAGCTGCAAACAGCCAAAGATTTGATCAACGTTGGAGTGTGCCGTGGCTTTATCAGATCAGACTACAAGCTGATAGCTCATCGGCAGGCCAGCCCAACAGAATGCCCGGGAGACGCGCTGTTCAAGGAAATTTCGACATGGAATCACTTCACCACTGATTTACAATGATTATATAAACTTTATAACCATAAATATTGTTTTTTTTTAAACCGACTTCCGGCTGTGTTATAAATTCAGCTGTATTTTTTAAATATTTGTTACTCTATTTCACATTTACTTTAGTAATTTATAAATCTTTTTTTTCAATAATATGCTTTCAAATTGGTTCCATTTTTTTATCAACATCAGTATAAAAAAACGTTAATTAGATTTAAGTAGGTAGTTACTTTGTAAAAGGGATCATATTCCCGAAAATAAATTAATCGTTCCATGGTATCTTGTTTATTCTCATGGAGGTTCGGATAGAGTTTGAACAAGCGCTAAACTTAGTTTTAAGAATGCATGATCACGTAGGTTAAAAAAATTATCGTTTCCAATTACAAGATTTACTACATTAAATTAAATGTACGTTAGGTAAACGAAGGGATTTTCCCTGCATCAACACAACTCAGCATCTGATAAATGGTGACTAGCTGCAGGAAAATAATACATCGTTAATATTGAACACTAATACAATTAATTATAATTGCGATTGTCTGTCTGCTTGGATGGCTCTTTCATTACAAAATTAATTAACTGATTTGACTGAAAATTATACAATTGGTTAACATATTATGGAATAGGTAGATAACTGGCCTCACAGATCAGAGGTAATTGCTCTGCCTGTTGGGTTGTAGGTCGTGGCTTTGATTCCCACTAACATTTGTGTGATGAACAAAGGTGTCTGTTCATCACACAAATGTTCTGTCTGGGTTAATATGTAATACTTGTATGTATTTACAAACAGTACCTTATAAGTATTGTATCCGTAATCAGGATCCCACAGTAATCCTATGCATAGTTTGGGGCTAGATGGCGCTGTGTGAAACGTAAAATAAAGCTTTTTTGAATCCTTTACTTTAGACTTAAGATGGAATCGGAATTTCTTACCGACATATTTTTAAGTGACGTCAAAATTATCAATTCGACGTATGATTTTTTTATGTTTGTTACGCGACATCACCACACCCTAAAATCGAAAAAAAAAAGAAAAAAGTTACAGTAAAGCAAAATATACAATTTAGGTTACTTGAATGATATATGCTTGCAGTTATTTTGATTTAACAGCTAAACTATTAAAACGATTCTGATAATAAAATTATGGGACCAATCTGAAATCATATTATTTCAAATAAATAAAAATTTTTCAAAATCGCTTCATGAATGCCGGAGAATTGACAACATCCTCCAGTATTCGGTTGATAAAAATTGGCCATCATGGGTCGCCCGGCATGAGCAATATGACGGCATAAGGAAGCGTTATTCCATTTGCCATCACGTCATAAAGAGCCGGTTATACTGCCAAAGCGTGCCAATCGTAGACGGAGAATGAAGCGCCAATAGATGTTTCAATCAATAAGTGGAAGAAAATGTGACGCAACTCAAACATGATGCGAGTTTCGAGAAACAAAACAATATCTTATCACAAACAACGCGGGAAGAACCGGGGGCTTTCATTAGTTTATAAGCGCACGCATTCCTTCAGAAAGCATATCTCACGAGGCAATAAGACGTGTAGCAAAATAAATGTTATACTAAAAAAATATTATATTAAAATGAAAAAGATTTTGTTTGTGGTGTTTCTAAGTTGTGTTTATTGCTATCCTACAATAGGAAACAATGAATTACCACCAGGCAAGTATTCATAGCTGGTAGCAGCCCTGCCTTCAAAGCGAGGGTCCCGAATTCGATTCGGACATACTTTGAGTGGTGAGCGTGAAATTTGTTTTCGAGTCTTGAATATTTTTTTTGTTTCTGTGTTGTGACACAGGGAATCTTAGGGATAAGAGGTTTTAAACACTTTCTTGTGTTTATTTGTCAGTATACTCTCAGTATATTTAATAACAGCTGATCTTTTAGGAACCAATATAACCTTCTACACTCGCCAAGACTGGGGGGCTGTTCCTGCCACAGACGTAAGGCCATTAAAGATGCCAGTGGAGTACGTAGTCATCCACCACACATACATACCAGCGGCTTGCTACACCAGGGAAGAGTGCAGTGCTGATATGAGATCCATGCAGAAATACCATATCACCCAGGACTTCGGTGATATAGGTTACCAGTTAGTAACAATACAGTTTTTTTCATGTGTCTACTTAAGTGACGGAACGAGCTGATGGTTCACCTGATATTAAATGGTTACCCCCTATGTATGAGAAGAACTATATACCACCATGTTGAGCCCATCACTTGAAATTACAATCACCAAACTTAATAATAACGAAGTTAGTGATATTATATAATAGTTACATATAAAAAAATTGCCCATCACTGAACTTGAGGAAAGTTCGTCCGGAGAAGTACACGCCTGGTAATCTGTCGCTAAGAAGTGGTGCACTCGCATTGCTGTTCCGGTGGAAGGGTGTGGGTGAAATCACATGCGCATGAGACGTAACATCCCTGACTCATGCGCATGACTGGCGCGACTGAGTAGTTACGACTTGGCTCTTCTCGTTGTTATGTGGTTATGGGGGTAGCCACTAAACATGAGATGGCCCTTCAGTTAAAAAAACTTATACCATAGAAACGGTCAAAAGTGATTCAATCCTATTTGTTTCAGCTAAAAATAACCTTTAGAGAAATTTTCCCTTAGCTATATATTTCTTATTATAAAATATACCTACCTACCTACAATAATGTAATATCTCGTGTAACATTGACACTTTGACCGATACTGAGTTCAGATAACAAAATCGGATGATGGTTATATATCATATATCATCATACATTTCATATCATTATATCATTATATATCATTTATACATTTCAGTTTCGTTATATTTCAGGTAAAAATTTAAACACAATACAAAAAAACGATAATCGTTACGGACGTACATATGTTTTAGTGTAAAAATGTTTCATAAAATAATTTGACTAGATTAGATACACAAAAATATATTCTTTTAAATTTGTCGACAAATATATTCTGGCTCTATAAATTTCCATTCAAGGCCAGCTGACCTGACAAACTTATTTTAATTTTTTTTATTCAAAAATTAACAGTCAAATGCGAAAACTACATTTTATTTGCGCCCATAGTATGGACCAAAAATCCCGTAGTTAAAACGTTCTTTAAATAATTCCCGATTTGTCCAATTTCAGAAATTCATATAAATTCAAATTATTGCAACAATACTTTCGTATAAAAAGTCCCAAATCTGCCCAGCCATTATAAATAAAATCTAAATAATAAATAAACGTTTACCCTCTCATGCATCTGCACTAGGATTCCCTGTGTCGCAAAGCACAGAAACACAAAAACAAAATCATCACACAAATTGTGTTCCGGCCGGGAATCGAATCCACGGAGCCGTTATCGTTATCAAATGATAAAATTACCTACAAACAGCATTTTTTATGTATACAGAAGGTATCATTCAGTGGTAATTTAATTTTTCAGTTTCTGCGTGGGTAGTGAAGGCGGAGCATACGAAGGTCGTGGCTGGAAGTGGGTGGGAGTCCATGCTACCAAGGCCAATAATGTCGGCGTAGGAATCTGTCTCATAGGCGATTGGAGAGGTATTACTTTCATGACTAAATCCTAATGAAATTGAGTCTTAATTGTACATACATACTGTAACTACGCTAACAGTGGCGGTAGACAAGCTAAACAAATCTCAAACTTTACATCATCATCATCATCATCAGCCTATTTCAGTTCACTGCTGGACATAGGCCACTCCGAGTAAGCGCCATTGAGCCCGGTCTTCGGCTCTTTGCTTTAAATTTACTGCAAACTTTACATACGTAAAGGTAAAGGGAGTAGGTAGATAAGGCCATTTTATTTGCCTCAATTTTTTTGTTTTGCCCCCATTAGTCCGTACCAGCCTCTAATGTTCCCACTGCAGGGACTACTCTCGATAATCGAGAGTGAACGGGCTCTGATCTATCACGGGAGCCCAATCCAGATTAGTAGATGTCACATGTGGTCGAATTTTTGGTTCTAAGACATGCCGTTTTCCTCACGATGTTTTACTTCACCGCTGCGAGAACGTGGTATTGCGCACATAAATTGTTCAAGTGAAAAAACTCATTGGTGAGTGTGGGTTGGAATCAGCGACCTCCAGATTGAAAGTCGGCGTCTGTGCCCGTGGGCCTCCAGTAGTCAGGTGTTAAAAAATAATTTATTGTTAACAGTTCAACAGCCAGGGGAAGCACAACTGCAAACAGCTAAGAATTTGATCGCCGCTGGAGTGAGCCTTGGGTACATTAGGTCAGATTATAAGCTCATTGGTCACCGAGAGGTGACTCCGACTGAATGCCCGGGAGACGCGCTTTTCAAGGAAATTTCCAAATGGGACCACTTTACATCTAAATTTGAATGAATGGAAACTGAAAAATAAAGCTTTTTATAACTTATACGTTGTTGTTAGTACTTTTAACACGTTATATATAAAAATTTCCACTTGTATGATGAAGCATCACCTGGTTAGATTATCCTGATGGTCTACGATCTCGGGACTAAACATGGATGCTATTGCTGCCAGATGCGATACAAGGATCTGATATGGGAATTCCTACCTGTCAATTCGTGACATGAATCGTACCCACGACCAATAGCAGAGGCAGAGCTACTACCAACTGAGCTATGAGGCGAGCGCTCTTTATTGCTATGCGCTGTATGCAGGAAAATGACAATTACTGTCTGGTCTGTACATCACTCACATCACTGTAAATATTAGAGACATCACTCGCGCAAATGCAAGTGAGAGGAACCGGAGGAATTCGCGAGTATATAAATGCGCATTTAGCTCCAGCTCACGAGGCAGGTAGTAATAAAATTACTACTTAATTTAAAACTAAAATTAATGATTTCACGGATGAAATTAGTCTTAGAAAAACCACAACCAGATTAAATGAGGAATGAAAAAGCTTATCACAAAATTTGTACAAATAAAAAAATTGTAGAGTCTGTTTGTAATGTCAAAATAACAGCTTTATACTTAATGCATAATACGGTCAAAAATACAGCTTTTAAAATTTTTGCCAGTCTGTTCCGGTTAATGTCCAAAACGGCTGGACCGATTTTGGCGGGACTTTCACTGCCATCATATCAGAAATCATTTTAGAAAAGAAAAAAAAAACAGGGTTCGGTGCGAAATAAAAATTAAGTGCACGCGGACGAAGGTATAAGGTAGTTCTCCTTTTATTTTATAAAATGAATAAAAAAAGGATTTCGCTCAAAAAAAATTGTTACATTCCACGCGGACAAAGTCGCGGGGAACATCTAGTCAATTATAATTGCATTTGCCACAGGATTTATGATGTATAAGGTAGAAAAAAGAAACAAATTTTGTTCAGCCAGTAATTATGTCAAAAACATTAATAGTTTTAGCTGTTTGGTCGAAATTGGTAGAGTATATTCCAGTGCTAATGAAATATAAATACTTTTTGAATAATGTAGATTTATTTTAAATTGCACTTTTTTGTGTCGTCGTCTTCAACCATTATAATGTGACTTTGATGAAATGGAGGAATTAAAGTAATAAACCGCTTTGCTCAAGCAATTTGTGCTCGCAAAAACACATCACGTCAATTCTGTCGTCATACAATAATAGATTAAAGAACTATGCAAACCGGTCAGACCTTTAATTACGTATGATTCGTAACCAAGAATAAATCTAAAACTGTAAAACATTTGTTGTTTGAAGACACATAATTTCATCTTACTGAGATGAAATCAGAAACTTATTATGTGTACCCCAAAACTCTACAAAAATAATACTCTCGGTAATCGCACCAGTGACTCTCAACAGGTTGCTCCACTACACACTCACGTTAATCATTATAAGTTGAACGATTAATGCAAAAATGTTCTCTTGCTGTTTATGTTCCCTTTGAGGTAGACGGAATCAGAAGCGTATGGTGGTGATTATTTGGAAAACACCGTCTGCTTTTACGTTCTCTCAACCCCCGTTTTAGTTTTGTATGGTTTTATTCGATGTCGATGTATGGAAGATGGTTCTTAACCATATTTGGTGGAAATTGATAGCTGTTTGAAGAGTCATCAACATACTTTTTACGTATAACGCCTGTAATTTCACCGGCTTGGCGGTAGACCAGGTGTGGCAGTGGCAGTATTTCTCTGAAAAACAAGTTCTACTGTTACTTTGCTCTAGTTAGAAAGTTGCTCTTACTAAGTTGCCCCTCTGGCACCACCCAGGGGATACGTATTGGGACTCTAAGGGCTAGTACACATATGAACACAAGCAACAAGGACTCCCCTAAAAAACTTTTTGATGATCAACACTTACCATCAGGTGGGCCCTCAGCTCGTTACATCACGCATTTACATATAAAAAAAAAGATTGTCACATGATTGATAATTGTTGCCTGTAATTCCTAAAAGAGTTACAGGCACTAACTTACCCGTCTCAGAGGGACAAACGCAACGAGATTCGACTTGAGCCTTCTCATGCTCATGTAGGGGAAGACCTGAGTCATATTTTGGTTATTTATGGACGGTGGTAACCACTTCACAACCGTCTGCCGGTAGCCCGTCCCATCACCGTAGTCATATAAAAACATCTAATTACTTACAATTTTAAATTAATAATCCAAAATTAGCCACATATAACCAACCGGGTATGAACAAATTCTGAAGTGGTTTTAACAAAAAATCTTTGAAATGTATTTAATATATTAATAAAATACCAAAATGATAATGAATGACCCCTATGACAAACGAAACCAGTTAATAAAACCAGAGACTAGACGGTATTATGACTTTGATGCTGAGAAGGGACAAAAACTGGTAATCGTATCACGTATTGATTTTTACTATCAAATTTGACGGCTCCGTGGTTTAGTTGTTAGTAGCCCTGCCTTCGAAACGAGGGGTCCCGGGTACCATTCCCGGCCGGGGCACACTTTGTGTTGTGAGCTTGAAGTTTTTTCTCGGGTCTTGGGTGTTTGTCTCGTGTTTCTGTGTGTGTCCATGGCATCTGCGAATCAGGGAATCCTAGTGTAGAGGTATGAGTGTGTAAAAAAAAGTAGATAATTAAAATACCGAATATCTAATCTACTCCATATCTAGTTAATTATATGGGAAGTTAACCAACTCACCTCCCGGTCTGTATTTGGATGGGTGACCGTATAGCGGCATTTGAATGAGCGCTTACGTGCTTCGGAAGGCACGTTTACAGTTCCGAAGAAAAGTTCCGAGTTACACAAAAGAAGAAGAAACGCAAGTATATAAATAAATGCAAGATAATTTATATAATAAATCTTATTAATATAACACAAAAATTGTTTTTACCTATGTCCGATAAAGATTTTGAAACCATCCAACCGATGTGCCCCAAACGGTTTCATTTGAAAGGCAATAATGCGAAGATGGTTTTAGATCACTAAAAAATACAATTTACAAAATATTGTACTAATAATTATGTAAAAATACAACCAGGACAAGCTATTGTGTGACGAACATAAAATATTAATAGGTGTGTGAATATGACTCCGCCCCTTTTTGTCAAAATAAAACACATTTGTTCGCTTACAAAATTAAAAAAAAAATTATTGAAAGTATGCTCCATCTGCAGCTACAACCTTCGCCCATCGTTCAGGTAGTTTTCGTATTCCTTGCTGGAAGAAGTCCTGGTCTTTTGAGCTTATCCAGTTGTCAATCCAAATTTTGATACTTTCACATGAAGTAAACTTTTCTCCAGTAAGGTCTGTCTGCATCGTCCGGAATAGGTGGTAATCCGAAGGAGCTATGTCTGGTGAATATGGCGGGTGGGGTAACACTTCCCAGTCCTGTCCCTCTAAATATCTTTTTACGACTTCTGCGGTATGCGGTTTGGCATTGTCATGCTGAAGAACTAATTTGTTATGTCTATTCACCCATTCTGGTCGTTTTTCTTCTATGGCTCGCTTCAAACGCATTAGTTGTCGTCGGTAAACTTCTCCATTAATAGTTTCAGAGGGTTTGAGCAACTCATAATATACAATACCTTTCTGATCCCACCAAATACAGAGCATGACCTTGGCACAGTGAATATTTATTTTTGGCTGTGATGGGCCTGGTTCGCCTGGTTTCACCCAAGCTTTTTTGCGTTTAGGATTTTCGTAGTGTATCCATTTTTCGTCTCCTGTGACTATCCGATGCAAAAATCCTTTTCTTTGCTGTCTTTGAAGCAGCATTTCACAAATGGTTTTCCGACGTTCCATGTCTCTTTCTTTTAAATCATGTGGAACCCAGTCACCGGCTTTTTGAATCATTCCCATCATTTGTAAACGCTTTGCAACAGTTGAACGATCAACATTTAATGCTGCAGCTAATTCTGATTGAGTTTGGCAAGAATCTTCCCGCCAATAATGCTTCCAATTCAGCATCTTCAAATTTTTTTGGTGGTTTTCCATGTTCTTTATCCTCAGTACTAAAATCGTTATTTTGAAATCGTCGAAACCATTCCTTGCAAGTTGTATTAGACGGAGCATGCTCACCATAAATCTCCACAAGCAAACGATAAGTTTCCGCTGCAGTTTTCTTCGCAATAAAATAATGTAATAACACTTCCCGCAAATGACGTTTATTTGGAATAAAAACCGACATTTTCGAAAAGGTGAAAATAATTGTTGCTTACACTTCAACCAAATATCATAAAATGCGTTAGATAGCTGACATTCAGTACTATCGAATACAAGTATGGTCATTTATTAGTACACGTAAACAATACTAAAAACGACATCTGTTGAGAAAGGGCGGAGTCATATTCACACACCCAATATATCGTGTATTCTATCAGATAGCTAGTTTCCATAGTATAAGTATGGGGCTAGATGACGCTGTGTAAATTTGACCGTAATTTCATGGACATTTCCATGAATATTACGGTCAAATTTAATGTAATTCGACATTGAAATTCGCGCCAGGGAATTTCAATGTCGAGAATAGTCAGCGTTCTTGACAGACACCTGTCCACCGACTTACGGAGGACGTTATCAATTGAATTGTTTTTTTCATGTTACTTTCCTCATTTCTCCGCCGTTTATCAACCGATTTATAAACTTCTCTTTTATTTGAAAGGTTATACCTTCAGATCGGTCAAACAGATATTTTATCAAAACCGTTTCAATAGCTTGTATTGGTTGTTAAATCAAATAACTGAAAAAAATTGTCATCCAAGTGAACGAAATTGCGTATTTTGCTTTAATGTGAATTTTTTCTTCGATCTTTGTATAACGATATGGATGTTTATTTTAAAAAATGGTAGGTAAAGTAATCTCCTGAGGTTGAAAAATAAGAGATACCTACTTTTACTTTTGTTTTTATTTCGAACAAAGTACAAAAATACGAGACTTATTATATTCGCAAGAAAAATAAAATATCCAGGGTATTGAGCTTCCTTCACAACAAATATTATCTAAATCCGTTAAGCCATTTAGGCTTAACAAACATACAAACGTTCCCATTTATAATATTAGTATGAAGGATGAGTTTGATAAAATAATTATGGGCTTTGTTGGTTCTGTGATCTACGGTTCCGCATTGCCCTAACCGTACTTTTTCGACTTGGAAGCGTACACAGCTGTTTCTTACGCAAGTACGTTGATCACGCGCCTGGGGAATCACCTTAAACAGACCATAAGCTATATATAAAAGTGGTAAGCACGAACCGTATACAAGTCCGTATAGCGCCGTTGGCGACGACAAAGAAAAAAGTGGATTGGTTCAGCATTTTTGTACTGAATATCTCTCTCTTACTTAATATTAATACATCAAGTGGTGTCGAAATCTAGTGTTGGAAATAGTGGTTTTGTTTATGTATAATCGAATTATATGCAGTGCAGTATAGTTTCTATTTCGGTATGTACCTACAATGTGTATTTTCTACTCGTATGAATGGATCTCCATTACGGTGTGATAAGATTATCTTCGTTAATTATTATACGACAGTAATGCATTCATTAAACAATAACTTAATATTTTTTTGTCGGCGCATATCTTCTAAAATGAATATAAAAGTAAAAAATATTTTTTTTTTTTACTTTTTAATATTTCTTAATTATATCACTTAGAAAACATATAATGCGCATTTGTAGCAGATGCTACAAGTATTTGCTTTGAATCATAATTATTATGCTAACTAGGAAATGTTAATCGGAAGTACTTGAACCTATTGATCAAATTATCAGATATGGGTACTTTACCTAAAGAGGCACGCGTGTTTCAACTGATAGCAATTGTATAAATCGATATTTCAAGCATCAAAAGTAGATATAGAATAACAGCGTCATTGTAATAATAAGTCTGATAGTGTGTTTCATCGCATAACATTAATATTCTTATTACAGATGCGTCTCGTATTACATTCATAAGGTGAATGAAACAGTGTATTTGAGAATGATGAAGTTTTTGTTTATTGTCGTGATTGGCATGGCAGCGGGACATCCTACGGACTACGCAGGTAATAATCTTTAACTTTGTAAATTTATTATATAAACAAGTTTGAACGCCAGTCTGGGGTTTGATTAGTTGATAAATGGTATAAATTGTATCGTAGTGTTTCTTATTCCTGTATTTTTTAACTTATTGTGTTGTTGTTTTGATATTACTATACCTACTATGACGTGTTATTGTTGAAAATGGGTTGATGTCACAATGTTGGCATCTGATTGTTGAATTCAATTCGATACAAAGCTAACAAAACATTGTTTTTGATATTTTTCATTTCTTTTTTTTCCAACAAATGCAAGGAGTTCTGCTACAAGAGAAATGATACTAAATAATATTTCTGTACATCTTTCCATCTGGCACGATATATCAGCACGCATATGTACCTATACTTGTAGGTGTATTATGTGAGATATCTAAACAATACTTATTTAACTCATGGAATAAAATAGATAATAATTCATATATAATCGTAAACAGACTGTATCAGCCGAACTATACTCATGCAATCTTGATGATATTTTTCAGTGGATTCAGACGAAAACGAAGTATTCTCTTATAATTTTCCCTATCGGACACGGGCAGAATGGAAAGCCAGGTCTCCAAAGCTGACGACGCCGCTAAGCACTCCTGTACCGTACGTGGTGATCCACCACTCGTATATACCAGAGGCTTGCTACACCAATGAGGAGTGTGTCAGGGCTATGCAGAGTATGCAGAACTATCATATGGACGATCACGGCTGGTGGGATATTGGATACACGTACGTAATATAGTGATTTTATTTTATGAAATTAGACGCGTGAGATGCTGCTTTCCCATCTCATGGGCGGTGCGACTTGGGTCTGTTTATACTTCAGTCAGGACAGACATGAATGAGGGTTAACAGCTAATTCCATCTCTTAAGGTGAATAAAGAAAAAAGGTATCACCAAAACTGAAGTATACATAATTAATTATAGCTGAGGCTGCAGTATACTAAGAAAAATAATTGATTTACACATATTTCATTTCCACCATTTATATTTTTCGGGCGGAAGTAAACTGTGGTTATTTTTTCGGTATAAGTGTTAATTTAGGGTATGAGCTACCTTCAACCAAATTCGTTCAAGCATTGAGGCGTGAAGGAGTAACACACATATATACAGACAAACCATCGCATTTATAATAGTACCTACTAGCGGATACCCGGCGTGTGCTACTACGCTAAAAAAAGAAATACATTTTGTGCTAATGCATTGTTTTAGTAGTCTAAAACCATCTTTGCGTTATGCCTTTCTAATGAAACCGGTTTGGGACACATCGGTTTGGTGGTTTCAAAGCCTATAACGTACAATACATAGGTAGAATCATTTACCTATGTCCGATAATCATTAAAGGAAAACGATGATGTAATAGAATATAGTTATTATATATAGGAATCTTGTAAAATCTTGTGTGTGATTTTTTTATGTTTTGTCACTTTTCTAGATTTGCCGTTGGCAGCGATGGTGTAGCTTATGAAGGAAGAGGATGGAAGACCCTCGGAGCGCATTCCCTTCATTTTAACACTGTGAGCGTTGGAATATGTGTTATTGGCGACTGGACCAGTGAGTAAAATCAGTATTTAATGTTGATATAATACTTAGATTATGAATTAAATTTACATAAATCCAAGTTCAAATCATCTTCAATGTATCCTCTATGGATTTTCACTTTTTAATAGGCTTATATTGTGATAGATAGAATTGTGATATCTATATCATTGTCTGTAAATTTGCGTTTCTAACGTATGCTAGATGTTTTCCTTCACCACTTTGAGAACTTGATATTGCGCACATAATTATTTTAAGTGAAAACTCATTGGTGTACGTGGGGATTTGAACCAACCATCAGATTGAAAGTTGACGTCTGCACATCATGCCCTTACTAGGTACTTAAACTAGTTTTTAACTACTTTTACAGGCACCACCCCACCTTCGGAGCAAATCAAAACAACCAAAGCCCTAATAGCAGCAGGAGTGGAACTTGGTTTCATCAAACCAAACTACAAGCTTGTAGGTCATCGGCAGGTTAGAGCTACAACATGTCCTGGTGATGCGTTCTACGAGGACCTGAAGACGTGGGAGCATTACAGTAGCTTCCCTGGATCATACAAAGACTTATCGCTGGTGAAAGAACTACCTAGCTTCGTGAAAGACACGTTGAACAGCACTAAAGTATTATAAATACAGACAGACTTAATAGATGGTGTATATTTTACTGGTGCTAACCAGTAAAATCCTGACTAATGCGGTTAGAACTCACTCACCGAACATTCCTTACAAACAACAATTTCTAATTAGCTGTCAAGGATGACACATGTGGACTTTTTTTTGTATAAAGGTTTAACTTGACAGGCAAATGTTGTATTTTAGATACTATTTAGGTTTTACATTGTTTGTTTAACTATGCAAAGATATTTATATACTACATAGGAAGGAGTTATGAAACGCGCTGAAGGCCCACCTGACGTTTAGTTTTTTTCTACTAAACAAGTTCTTCATTCAGTCATTCACTCGCGCCCTGCAGCGTGTTACAGTAACTTCCATATAACATGTTCACTTTCGCCTGGCGTCAGTAACTTTGTGTAGTTCCAGTTAGATATTGATTTATCTTTCAGTATACATGGAGGGTGTTATTTTAAGAGTATTGCGACAAATAACATCGTGATTCTAGGATAATTATATAGGACTATGAGAAAGCACCCCAACATTGTTCCTATTAGTTATAATTTATGAAATCCTAATATATCTATTCCTTCTTACTTTGTTTATAATCTGTAAATGTAGATAGATATTAACAGGATTTTGCTAAGAGCCTATCACGCACGTAGCTATAATATATATTAATATACCGTAGGTGCTATAATATAACAAATACAAATATACTTTGCCTTCAATTAATTGATGATCGGCCTATCCTAGCTTTATAGATTATTATGTTGGTGACGTCATAGAAATATATATATATATATAGGCTTAGATATGTCGCATAATTTGTTTATATCAGATGTAAAAAAAATTACTCAGTCATTCCTATCCTAACAAATAAGATTTTTTTTTTTTTTTTTAATATAATGACAGTGTTGTGGTTATACGTGGAGAAGCTTTCTCCTACCCGTATATAGGTTAAGTAGATTCCTGTACTAAACTAAATCATATGATTTTGCAATAGTAGAGTACTAAGCATTAATAGTATTTGCATCCATATGAAGCGGTTTGCTTTCTCTACCAGTAGAATAGGTCTTACAAGACTAAGACAAGAAAAGCCAGAGAAAAAAGACAATACGTTCTTTCCTGTATAATTTTGTCATCAACCAAAAAACATGTTATTTTGCATTCACAATCTTGTTAATCGGAATTTCTGCACCAAATCAATATTTATGTCTTATTAATGTGACGTGAATCGACATGACTCATTCTTTATTTCGTAGAGGGTCTTTCCCTATCCATAACCAACAAATTAAACACCATTATGTAATAGAAATAGTTTAATGAAAGATGGCATTCATAAAAATAGACAGGTACTCTTTCATGCTGGTGATACAATGTCATGTAAAGTTAGTTAAGGATAAGTAATTTTTCAAAATTTAAAATAGAATAATAGGCGAACAGACACCACCACAACTTGCGCCTCTACTACTCTCTCTTGGACGCAACAAAAACTATGGTTTTTGTTGTTGTTTCTATATGCTGCTAAAACACATACTCGTATGATGATATGATTTTTTAAACAACATTTGCGTCTTCTCTTTGCCAGACCACTCTTAGGTTTAATGACGTTTAGAATAACATTAAAATTTGGAGACAGCGCGATATCAAAATAGACATAGGTTTTATAATGACACTAAGTAAATTGATTCAATTTATCTATAATAACACTTAGTCAATGACTTAAAGCAATTTATTTATAGTGATACCAAGTCTGAAAATGTGTCATTATAAATGGCATTAAACCTTTGCGTTGCGCAGCCACTAACTGAGAAGATTTTCACAAATATTTACTTGAATATGGAGGGGTTAGGACAGGCATATTTTCACCAGTTTTGGTTGCTTTATGATATAAATTAGAAAGCGAATACATATCAATATCTCAAGTTAAATATCACAGTACTGTTACAAGTTATGTTGCATGTTAGAGATGTGATTGTACGGGAAATTCATTATTCCGAACAAAAATTTAAACAATTAATAAATAATAAATTTAATTGACAAATATCTTAAATGATGCCTGTCCAAACTAAATCTGAAATAAAGTAAGCGTCACCCATCTTACTTTGTTTTGACTAATATCGACTACACTAAGGTTTAATGCGGTTTATAATGACACAAACCTAATAAATACTGTGCTCTCTTTTCTGTCAGAAGCTTTAATAACGCTGTCACGCTCCAAAATTTAACGGCATTATAAACGACATTAAGACTAGATGCGGCCCCAGTATAAATGAGACGTAATTTCAGGAATAATTTTAAAAATATTGTTTTTCTCATAGCAAAATCAATCACTTAACACTTATTAATGACATGACAATTATTTAATTTACACAAATACGGTCATTCATCAATCATCATACGGTCAATCATTATACGGTGTTATGTATTTGTATTGAATTTATAGAGGAGAAAATCACGTGTAAAGATTTTTAATATTTATTCAGCACGGTCGTGATCTATCGTTACGAGTAGTTAACAGTATAAATAAATATATGAGTCACAGAATAGGTACAAGTTAGTTGTAATTTACAGGTACATACATTGATATTACCTTACGATATCGTTCTACACATCTTTACTCCTACAAAACTGTACATTTATATCTCGTAATACATTAACGAGTGTAAATTTGAATTTAATTAATTATAGAAACATTTAGTTGATATTTTTCTAAGTATCATTTTTATTGGAAGAATCAAGGGAACATTTTGTCATACAAAATTGGGTCCATTCAAATTGAATTCGTTCCAAAGGTCAACGCATTTGATCATTAAGGTCAATAATTTTGCTTTTTCTGTTAAAATGAGTCATAGTGCTAGAAATAAACGTGGTAGGTATTCTATAAAACTTGTTTGTTTACTCTAAAGTGTATTTGATTGAAACGTCTTTAGATAAATCAAGATTATTAACATATTTATAGCTGTCTACGTCTGTGTTATACAACTTGGCCGTTTTTTGTTACATTGCGTCATAGCATTCCGTGATAATAATAATAATAATATTGATAGCTACGTCATTTTTACTTTATAAGTACCTCCTGTACGTACTATTATTTCTTTTTGTTAATATAGACAACGACTGCGTGCGAGACACTGACAGAGATGGCAAGATTAGTTAGACTCCTTTCAAAGGAATGGCCCTAAATAGGGACGCTTGGAAAGAGGGAAGGGAGGTCCTGAAAAAATCTAGTTTTTAATAATAATAATACAGAACCCACCATTATTATATTTGTAAATAAAAATGTTCCTTTGAAATTTCCAATTCAGGAATATCATTTTATAATATAATCTAATATTCATCTACATTTTGACACCACACGCGTGTTCAAAACACAATATAAAGGGGAGTAAAGCTTGGCTTAATTTTGGACACACTTAGGCCAGAAATATTATAAAAATCTGTGTTATTATGAAATCACTTATTCGTACAATAATCACAATTGGATTTGATAGACATACGTTTGTATAATATTAGCGAAAAAACATTTAAAAGCCTTAAATATAACATACAGTATACATATAGCTTTGATAAAGACGATTATAAGAATATAAGATACAAAAACATTTAAATAAATATTTTTCACTTTATTTTAATTTACAATCTATATTTCACTAACAGCATATTTTTACACTCATAATGTGGAAGCGCAAATATAATAAATACAAATTAAATTTGGATAAAGCTTAACGTGCTTATTTTCGAGATAACGACACCGATGGGGAAAGAGACGATTTACATGTGACAAAAAAATGTGTATTGATATAACTTTTACAACAAACATGGTTGTATGTTGAACATTGTTTTTCAAGCTAACGAGGTATTTACTATGACTTTGAGCTGGACTGACTTACAAAAGAAGGAGGTATAAATACAGCTGTATTTTTTGTTTGTTTATTACGCGAATCCTTCGCATGTTATGGACCGATTCTAATGATTATTTTTTAATTGGATAAAAGATACCAAGGTCCCTTAAAAATTTCATTGTGAAATTCCATCCCTAAAGGGCGTAAATAACCAAATAAGTGATGAAAGTTTTGAAGTTGGTTTATTTGATTTTTTTATCAGTAAATTTTGGATACCCGATGCCTGACGCGGGTTTTTGCGTCGTGGTCTCAAACTGAAGTCATTGCGGGACATGCACATCATTGGCAGACATATCGGACTACCCTCTTGAGCACAAAAACTACAAATCACCGTAAATATCTCGTTAACTCTAAAAATTAAGTACAATTCACTTACACTTGTAAAAAAAGCTAAACAACAATAAAAATATGGGGAAGTATTCAAATAACAAAGTTTTCTTTCAAATAAATACACAAAAAATATTAGCATCTAAGTAACAATCAAATTTTGGAAGCAAGTTTAGGCTCGCAAAGTTATACTTTTGCACTCTAGTTAAAGGAACATTTATTATTGTAGTTACATAGTTTATATTGGATTATATTACAACAGCTAAACACACATAGAAAAATGCATACGTTTTACAAAAAAGTAATCAGGATTGGTTTCAATTGTCGATTTTTAAAACATATAATACATAATTTGATAATACATATGATAGATTATCTGTCATATTATGTATTATCAAGTCTGCAGTACTTTCACGAACAAAGTTACATGGCATTTAAAAGAACTAATGAAAAAACAAAGTGGAATTCAGTGTGTGCAGTGCATGCCAGGGGATTTGTTTCATGGGGATTTTTCTTTAATTGACATCGAAATCAATCGAAATTGTTCCATTAAAAATTTATGTAATCACCCACGGTACAATAGTTTTCTTACGGATCATTTTATTTCTAATATTTTGATTTGAAACCTAAAGCTTCTGTCAATTTACGCCGCAGAATCAGATGCTTTTACTAAAGGTATTACTACATTATATATTATATATTATATATTACTACATTATTATACATTCTAATAAAGGTACGTTACCAAAGTGACATCCACGAAATAATCATTTCAATTAAAAAAAAAAGATTTAAACAAAAGTAAAATATTATCTTTCTGAAAGGCACAGGAGGAAGGATTTCATGAAATGTACACGATATGAGGGGATTTTAACTATAATTAGTTATTACTGATAAAACCTTATTAAAATTTGTGATGATGTAGGACACCCTGTAGGAGAATAGACGATGATGTATAAGACGTAATTAACTTTTATAATGAAGATGTTACTTAGTCCATATTATTTTTTTTTTATATCTGTACTTATGGTGCCGGTTCGATTCGTTCCAGAACAAACAAAAACTAAACTTACAGTATCTCTTTCTGTTACATCAAGACAAAAAGAGACGATAAAAGCTATGAGTTCAAGTTCAAATCACTTTTAGTTGCTTGAATCAGTTGACACTTTTGCCCCTAATTCTTGGTTCTGTTCGTTAATTCACAATATAAAACTGAATTGACGTTTGATATAGATACTTTTTGATATGACAGTGATATCAATTTCACTTTCATATCAAAAACAGAATCACGGGCGTTTTACTTGGAAGGGTAACAGTTGAAAAGTTTTAATGAATTGAAAATGTAAATATGTATTAGTTAGCACTAAAATATTACCATCTAATAAAAATTTTATTCTTCTGTCAACATCACTTAAAGCAATACATTTTATATTATCAACAACACCGATAACAAATATTTATTAAAATCATATTAAAATTGCAATATTTTTCATACATATTTTGATTAATTTAATTTCCTAATATTCTACATGACAATATTAATGTCTACATACATCATTATTAATACTTGTCTCTTCATAATAACACATCGCATCAATAATTATTTTACAATGTCCTTTGAAGCTTTCATCATAATGTGATCAAAGAATATTGTACCTTAATATCGTATAATTTGAGTTTTCTATCGAAAGACATTGTCACTTTGTGTGATAAATAATATATCTTATTTATTCTCTATTAAAGTTTGAACTTGAAGAACCAAATCTCTTGCTAGAGACAGAACAGCTGACGCATCGTGGCGTTCCGCCATTTCTGAAAATCAGAAAAATTTGTATTAGACAATTTTTATTTGACATGAATATATTAATAAGTACACGTACATTAACATTCATGGCCCATTCACGTAGCCCCAGACTTAAAATACCTTGTACTATGATTTATTATTGATACAATACATAACATAGTACTTTTTTTGTAAATACATACACCTACATTTTAACACCCGGGCAATATACATAGATGTTATTTCTGAATAAACATTTAAGTGTGTTCGTTTCTACGTTTTACGTGAATACGTGAATGTTGCGAGTAATTGAAAAAAAAAACATCTACTAAGCAATGTGTCAGTCCTCACTCAACGTCACGAATTCATTGATCCTTTAATTATCGAGTTATTAAATTTTGGATCTGCAGCATTTGATGCTACCCCCCGATTTTGATCTGGATAACTTCCCACCGTGAAACCAAATTTGACGACGTATTCACGTCAAAAAGCCGAGAGTGCCTATTTACCATTGAAAAATTTGATGATGTCAGTGAAGTCCATAGTGTTGGCCAAAATGACGTCACGATAGGTCTCCAACAAAGCCAGAGCAATGAAAAGCACCATGTGCTCAGATGCCACGTGTCTCGCTGCCCATATCAGTTCCCATGCCGCAAACACCTGAGTATGATAAAATAAGAATTCAATCATAGCAGGTCAGAATTCAATCAGAATTCAATCATCATAGAATTCAATATTAGCGATATTTAAAAAAATATATCGTTTTGCGGTTGCTTATGAATGGCAGACACCACTTAAAGTTCTATCCCATCACTATCCTATCACTAAGCAAGGTTACTAAACAACTTTAGGTAAGCAAGGTAACTAAACAACATTAGGTAAGCATAGTTACTAAACAACTTTAGGTAAACAAGGTTACTAAACAACTTTAGGTAAGTCAACAAACTTGTGTACTTACGTCTTGATAAAGGAGTTCCCGTTTGAAATCCAGCAGGAACCAGCGATAGCAGAAGTAGAAGTGTGTGTAGTCCCCGTGAGCATGCATCAGCTCATAAAGTTCACAGTCAAGGATCTGAATGAGTGACCTGAAAATAATTTTACAATAATCCAACATCGCGAAAATGATACATAACTCAGGGTATTTTGAGCATATTCTATACTAATAACATAAAGGGAAAAGATTTGATTTTTTGATTGTTTGTTAAAAACTATTCAACCGATTTTAAACATCTTTAAAATCGGTTCGCTGACTTCGCTGATTATGTAACAGCGATGTCTTTATAAAGGATAAATTTTCAAGAGTCTGCTTAAGGCCTTGTGTTATCAATTAGTGGCTGCTCCCCGCGACCACTATCTTACGGGAAAAACGGGAGGCGGGTAGAAATAACAAACTACTAGATTTATCGATAGTTAAACATTTCTTTTGACATCACTGAAGAAAATTTACTTACAGCTGACATAATAAACAAGGAGAAGAACAAGGTGATAACAAATAACAAAAATACGTAGTTAGCTAGACAGCTAGAAAATAAAAAAACATGTTTTGAAACATCCCAATCCCAATTTCGTATCGACCCATCTTGGATATCAGTCGCGCAAAAATGGATCCATCTCAGTATTTTTTAGGTAGACGCTGTTTTTTGCTGGCACCATTTTGATTAAAATATTTAGTATATCCTCATAAGTAAAGGTGTAAAACGTACCTCATATCAGCGAAATGTGCATCCATCGCTTGTCCAGAAGGGAAGTTGTCTTTAGCCCGGCCCATCAGCTTTGCAAACAGTGCATGCGCTGCGGCTTCATCCTTCATCATAACCAGCAAGGGCGCAACAAGGTCACACATACCCTGCATATAGCCCACTTCTAAATGCTCCCACACGTAACTGAAAGTAACAAGTAATTTTACAAAATATGAAAGCCTTTTTGAAAGGTGTTTTTTTCTGGCATAACTTAACCAAAATTGTATGTTTAGAAAATTTCTTGTCTGTTTTTCCTTCGGGTAGGTCGGATAAGGTCCAAGACGTAACATGAAAACTGACTGTAATTGGACATATTTATGTGTATGTAATGTGTTATATGTTTACACAAAAGTAAAGTACAATAGGTACTCGATTTTAAAATCCCTTCCTTCTAGGAGATTTAAGTACCTCCGTGATTGATGAAAGTTCACTCAAACCAGTCTAACACTAAGGGTTCTAGAATAGTTCTATAAATTCCTATGACTATTGTAAACGAATAAATTCTTCATCATAACCAGTAAGAGAGCAATAAGGCCTAATATAGGAACATTTAAAATTACATTGAAGGTAAACAAACAATTATCCTTATCAACATACGTGCACATAATGTTCCGTAGTTTATCGAGGTTTTCGTCCGTGAAGAAAGCATAATTTCTGTCGCATCGTTGAACGTCTTTCTCGATACGATGCAAATTCAACGCGAAACTCTCAACCAGTTCATTCTGAAACAGATGATTATTTCATTTTATTCAATCATTTTAATTATAATAGTAGTAAGACATAGATCGAGAGCGTTGGGGCCCAGGGGCACAGTTCAAACCCACACGTGAACCAATGAGTTTTTTTACTTGAAAAATTTATGTGCGTAATACCATGTTCTCGAAACGGTGAAGGAAAACATCGTGAGGAAACCGGCATGTCTTAGAACAAAAAATTCGAAGACAAGTGACATCAATCCGGACAAATCCGGATTGGGCTCCCGTGGTAGATCAAAGCCCATTCACTCTCAATTATCGAGAGTAGGCCGGTGTTCCTGGATTCACACCATTAGAGACATCGATTCTTAAAGCGTTAATAAATTTATTAATTCTAAACTAAGTTATGGTTACATTAAGGAATATTCATACACAAAACTTGAGTTCAGTTGATCTTATGTCTTACCGAATAGACCCCTCCATTGGAGCTAGCTGGTGAAACACAAGTTGATCTGGCTTCGGGCCGTTGCTCATTACTAGGTTCTAACGTGTCGAAAGATTGGTTGGCAGAATGTGACTCCTCTTTGACTACACCGAGTGGACTTCTTGACGGGCTGACATTAGCTGTAAATTAAGAAATCATAAATCCATCCATAACGCGATTAAAAGTATTGGTTCTCTTATTAATTTGCCTTATCTATAAATGGGCCAGCAAATAACGTAGACTTGACTTAGAAACATGGTTTCAAACCTCCTTAAAGTAATGATTTTGTTTTAAAGTAGTCTTGTTAAATGCATGTATATTATTTGCTTAACAATCAATTGAGCAATCAATTATATTACCAGTATTGCCTCCAGAAGCCGGTGATCCAGTAGCCACCAAATCCACAGACGGATTCGTTATAATAACACTTGTGTGCTGCTGATTTGGACTCGGAATGTCATCTACAGAGGATCTTATATCACCACCATTTAGGTTCACATTCCCACTATCCACGCTGCAAAGTAGACCTCTCCCTTCGCCTTTCACAACAATTCCTTCTGCTATTTTCTTTATCTCCGCTATGCTTTCTCTTCTCATGTCAGGATTGTCGACTACACTCCTTATATGAACATCTCTATCACTATCTACATTAGTATCACCCGTCTCAGTCTCTCCGTTAAGTTTCACATCTTTGTCTTTCTCCTCGTCTAGTTCTAGATTATCGACTTCGTCTATGCTCGGTGCTCGGGATAGGATTGGTTTTGATTCTGGTTTCTTTTGTTCTGCGTCACTCGGTTCGGGTGATACGATTGGCGGATTGTCTGATATGACGCTGCAATCGTCTTCAAATACCTGGTGATTGGTGATAAAATGTAAATATAAATTGTATTTCAAATTGTAATTTTGTTCGTTTCGTCGTTTTTTGATTTAAAAACATAAATTTGTCTACACTAGTAATAGGTTTGTTTTATTGATATGAACATGAACATATAATATGGGTATTTTATAAGTCTCATCAGTAAGAATTGGTAAATAAACAAAACTTCACACTGATTATCTGTATCGCTTGAGATCAAATTTTATACTCATCACACAATATTTTACCCGACTAGAGGGTTGAAGCCTCGTTTTAAAGGCAGATTTACTAGAAGTATTGGAAAATAACTTAATTTAAGCCCAGAAAGAGAAACTCTAAAGGTTTGACTTTTTTTGTACTATGTCTTCTTTTTTATTTCCGATAATGTGGCTATATTCATTTGTTTTACTTACTCCACAGGTTTCAGTTTCCCCTAAGCTTCAGACAATCTGGTGATAAATCCCTTCGTTTGCGTCCATTCCTTTTTAACGATAGCTTCTACGTAAAGCTATCATGAACGTGAATTCTACGTACATTATTCGAGTTAAGTTCGGTCAACAAAACTCACAAATCATGGTATCTCGGTAACTCGAATAATAATGTTTATAATTATAGTTTTAAAATTTCTACGTGGTTTCATATTGTTTTGTTATTTTGATAACAAAACAATATGAAACAAAACAAAACTCACAAATCATGGTAAATATCTCGGTAACACGAATAATAATGAAAAATTTGTTTAAGCATACCTCTATATCTTCTTTCTCCACCGGTTTCAGTTTCCCCGAAGCTTCAGACAATCTGGCGATGGAAGCGGCCGTCTGCTCCCTATCCCTCTGTTTCACAATAGCTTCTACACACAGCCACTCGGACATTGTGGTTTCATATTGTTTCCGACATTCTGCGTCTTGGTCGGCTCTCTCAAGTGCTGTTGAACTAAACCTGAAAATTGTGGTATGAATTTGGAAATGCGGATCAAAGCTATTGCTAAAATTATACTACAATATACCCAGTTCAAAACTCAAATGTCAATATGATTTTTTCTTTACATATATAAGACCTACATATTATACAAGGTAAAATTTAAAAAAATATTTCGAAATTCGCTATCATAACATTCTTTCAATCAATCTTTTGAAGTAGCACTTTAAAATTTAAAATAGAAAGACACTATTGGCTTAGTATATGTGCTAGCTTTACCCTTTGAGTAGGAAACCTTAAAAATAATGCAAAATATCATTACACATCACTTACTCGTAATATCCAAGTAGGTATGGCCACACTTCTTTCCTGATTTCATGTTGAACCCCGCCGTAGTAAACCAATCTGTATACTTCGTCCTTGTCATTTACCGCGCCAGATTCATCTGTCATAGTTCGCCATAATTCTTCCGTTAGTCCACCTTCAGCGCCCTCTAGAAGTAATATTTTTTTATGAAATAAATATTTTTTATTCATCTCTCTTAAAAACAATCGGTTATCTTGGAAACGTTGCTTTTTTTTAATTAAGTCCTAATAGGTATTATTTTCCAAATTAGCAAGCCTAACTTCCGTTATCAAAACTCAAATTGTCTTGAAGACAATCATATATGTAATTAAGTTAATAGTGTAATTAAAGTTTTATATTAAATTGTATTGAATTTTGAATTTATAATTAGATGTTTGATATTTGAGCATAGGTACAGCTTAAACTTAACAGTTATCACCACGTCTATTGAAATATCAAACTATTGTACAGGACTGCACCTTCTGGAAATAAAAAAACGTGTTTTCGTAGCAGTGGAACTGTGTGATATGGGCAGAATTTACCCCGGAAATATCGCCACCATTTTCGTACATTATAAAAATATTTTCTTATTAATTCACAGAATAATCGTAAAATTACATAATTATGTTCGGGACCAAGCAGGCAAATCAAGGACCAAGGACGTCAGAAAACTCGATAAAGTTGAAATTCCTAATCCAGTTCATACCTCTTGGAATAATATTTGGATGGACCAAACCACTAAGATGCGTCCGCACTGTTGAAAGATGTCGACAATACGCCAGCCAGCCGTAAAACGCACGAGAAATGATCTGACGTCGCATTGTGCTGCACACCAGTTCGATTGAAATGGACTGTGAAAAAGAACTTGAATTAATAACAAGGTAATGTAGGTAACTCTTGCAACAGCTGGTCGAAGCAACAGGTGACTAGAGTGCTGACTTATATATTTAAATTGATGGAATACATTCCAAGGAGTTTCTATAGGAATTTTCAAATATAAAATAAAGGCGGAAACAAAAGAAAATACAGTATTGAAGTCGCTTTACGATATTTTTAACCAACATCAAAAGAGGAGACGGGAAGAGGCTGTCAATCCCACTGTTTAATTTTGTATGCTTTTAGTGCAATATCTTTGGCAATCTTGAAGTATGTTGTAATTGTTTTATCTTTCTGGTGTGTAATAAAGAGTATATTTATCTATTATTCATGTCCTTACAGTAATTCGGCTCATAGCATCACAGAGAAGTAAACTTCAATTATTTCATGCCTTTTTTTCTCGCCCTTAATTCCCCGATCATTCCCGATCATTTAAAAAAATAAACATCTAATTCGGTATCGAACACGCAAGGAAACTAATGAAAAGATTTTAATAAAATTTCTGTGGAACCAAATAAAAAAAGAACTTTCCAAATCGGTTGATAAATGATACAGAACTGAGGTAACAAATAAAAAAAATATAGTTACATTGATAACCTCTGAAATTCTGTTTATTATAAACCTTAGTTGGGCACCAAAAGCAAGTCTGGTTAGGCGCTACGGGTTGTGATTCAATAGTGGATTGTATTTTACCTGCTCGATAACTGGTTGATGCGGTATCGGAGTAAGTGGGGGTCCATTGGCTGTTGCCGAAGACGGGCAGTCGACGGACAACGTCGACGAGTCCGATGACGTGGTGGATGTCGACACTAGGGGGCGGCGGGGTGTCCTCGGAGGTGATGAACTAGCCCGCTCCAGTAATGTGTGACGCATTGCTACAACGATAATTATTTATTACTAATACCCGGCGTGTGTTACTATGCTACAAAGAGAAATACATTTTAAGCCTAATGCATTGTTTTAGTGGTCTAAATTGCCAAAACTTCCGGGTTATTATTATTATGAGCCTGTTATTTCCAGGGCAAAAGCCTCCCTTCTCTCTTTCCTAGCATCTCTATTTGAGCAATTTGATCCTTTGAGGATTGGTACCTATAAGAGTCTAGCTCATCTCGTTATCTTCGTCTGGGTTATTCACGCATTCGTTGTCCATTAGTTGGAACCCATTCTGTGGTGATCTTCGCCCAATTGAGCTGACTCACTTTGAATGCTACACTATTTGGATTTTGGAACGCAATATTGTATATCAACGTTGGTATAGAGCGTGGTGGCTCCGACATGTCTTAGATCCATAAATTATAAGACATGTGACATCTACCAATCCGGATTGGACTCCCGTGGTAGATTGAAACCCATTCATTCTCAATCATCGAGAGTAGGCCGGTGTCCCTGCAGTGGGAACATTAGAGGCTGGTACGGATAAAGCATTATCTGCTAATTATAAGTTACTTATCTCACCTTCTCTATCCGTGATAGCGTTATTCACGATCCTGAATACGTAATCGCCTGCTGACTCCTCCCACTCGGCTTCCTCCGTCTCGCCACTTTCACAAAGACTCGGCATTGGCCGTCTTCTTGTTTTTCCTCGACCGAAAACCTGGAGCAGTATGAATAGTTACTTAAAACGGAAGATTTTTAATATAATACGAGCTGCGCTTAACAGTTTCACCTGCATAGTTCCCGTTCCCGTGGTAATACGGATATAAATTTATTTTATTTATTCGTCAGCTTTCCAATGTTTTTAAAAGTTATTCTACTATTCGGAGCGGAGACAAATACAACAAATCAAAAGCAATGAAAATCTCGAGTCAAGCGATTGTCGAGTTCTAAGTGTTCGAACAAATCCAACTTCGTTTTATGTAGGTATTAAGGCTTTTAGTGTCCAATTGTAATGATGGATGGATGGTAAATGTGACAAAAATAAGCGAGTGGTCATCATTATCAAAGTAAAGGGCTTTTAGTAGTTTTTTACAGTCAGTTAAAACTTTAAAATACTTCTGAGATTATGGAGAACTGCTATAGGTATTTATATTTACCTTTCCGCTTCCTCTTTGAGACCACAACGGAGGGTCTAGTTGACCGTGGGGTAATAAACCTGTTTCCAAGTTGCTCAAGAATGATAGCAGATGACCACCTGTAAGATAAAAAAACGTGTTTTTCACGTTCTTAATGTAAACCATGCACACTCATAGGTGTTACTAGCTGTTCCCCGCGCCTTCGTCTGCATGGAATACAACATGTTTTTGCACGAAACCCCAATTGTTCCTAATTGTTCTAATTTACTCCTTACTGCATCACATGTCTGCGAGTAAAACTCCTGTCAAAGCCGTTTCGGAGATTTTCAACCTCTCCTGAGAGAACAGTACTGAATTTCAGGATAAAAAGTAGCAAGTTTTCTATCCCGTAGTATAACTTCAATTCATGCTAACTTTCATTTGAATTAATTCAGTAGTTTCGACGTGATACGCGGCCAAGACTGAGGGTTGTGATTTGTGTAATTTCTGAACTACAAAACCGATGACCTTGAAATATTTACCGCATACCTATCTCACTTTGAGTGAGGTCAGTGAGGACCTAAGTCATATTGCTGTTATCATGGTCGGAGGTAACCTAACATACCTTTTGGAAATTGGATGGGTGGTCGTTGCACTCCGTCTTGCCCGACGAGAATAAGAGCATCACTGGCCTGAGATCTATGTACGTGTACGTAAACGACTTCCCACACGCACACTTGCAGCGACATCGCCCAATACACGCTGAAATCAATTATCAAGTATTTTTTAATGGAATTCATTGATAAGAGCCTATAGTTACCAACCAACAAAAAAAAAATATTAATGGGTATTTCACAAGCCATCCAGCCCCCTAAACTTAGAATAGCAAACTTAAAATAATTGGAAACATAATTAGATTTAGATACATATTTACAATACATAGAACAAAGAATTATGTTTGTCACACAAATTCTTGTCCTGAGTGGGAATTGAACCCACGACAGAAGGCAGAGCTACTACCAACTGAGAAATAAAATAGAAACTGAGTTCGCCAGTTTCGTTCTAAAATGGAAAGACCCAGTATTGTATGATGACCGCCACTATAAGAACTTGAATATAGAACGTTTCATATGAGATAAGCTGCTGGTGTATGGCAACTTGTAAGAACACTCGAGGCGTAATATCCTCGTCTCAGCACAACGGGGTGCGACTTGGATCATCTCATACTTCAGTCGCGGAGGACCTAATTCGTATTGCTGTTCTAGACGGAGGTAACCACAGTCAATTAATACCAGGTGGGGCATAAGCTCGTTCCATCACTTTTATTCCATAAAAAAGATACAAATCGATAAAAAACGTACCAATCAACACACATAGGGCCATTACACGAGCGCCGATAGACACTGCAAGGCTGCACGCTGCACAGAACACACTGGTTTGGGCACGCCGACACATGCACTAGGTGACAGCGAAGCAAACTACGAACACTACACAGTCAACTATCACGCAAAACAAAACTGGCAAGCAATACTACGTTCGTTAAAATAACGAAGGCTACATAATTATTGTTTCACCATTTTGGTGCCTATTTTCGGCCGACACAAAATTTAATTTCATCTCAAAAGCATATACAAGACAGACTGCTTTAGGCTAACCGTCTGGAATATACGAAAATAAACAGTTAATATATTTTCCACTTAACATTTTGGTATTTTAAATTAAGTTTTAGTAGGTATTGTATATGCGACACCGAAAATATGTGAAAGGCAAAATAACGAATCAAATATTTGCCCATATTAATCTACCGAAAATAGGCATCAGAAATTGCTATAACAATGAAAAGCCGAACACACTTTAACTATAAATAATATAAATAAAAGTTTCTTGTACAATGTCACTTAAACAAGAGCCTTGAGTGCTTTTAAAACAGAAAAAGAATCAAAATATGCAAGAAGTAACGTCAAACTTTTTAGTGAATATAAAAAGAAACAGATTAAATAAAGCAATATCAACTTGAGGAGCGCAAACAATCTCAAAAACTTTTACAAAGAGCATAGTGAAAAGACTTTGTAATCAACAATGAACTTTCAATTCATTAATTCCAAAGTTCTTTGTGTAGCCTTACATAAACAAAGCCCTTTGAAAGACTTACGAAAGAAAGTCAAGAAAATTCCCACACAATCCAATAGCTCTCTGAATTTTTTTCATCTTTAGATTGAAAAAACTTACCCACAGTTCATAAAAAATGGCTTTGTTTTGTACTGCATTTTATGTAATGTATTATAAGGAAATTTGACTTAAAACATGCAACACATTATTAAAATAGCTATACAATAGTTACATAAATAATTAAAAAGATAAAACTGCTATTATTTGCATAATTAGGTGGCATAATCATTAAAAGGCTTGCAAAATAATGTTTTACCTCTTGTCAATTCCTTCGCTCTCCGCGTATCCATTCATGAGCTGATTTGGAGTCCACTTGATAATCAAACCTGCGGCGGTTTGATGCAAGCTCAGGTACCCTGGCATTGGTTCTTCGATATCCTTCTAAAATGATTAAAATAAAAAATAAAAACAGTCAAATGCGTGTCGGACTCGCGCACGAAAGATTCCATACCTATTATATATAATATAACGGTTCATGAAATACAGCCTGGTGTGAGAAGGACAGACAGACAGATAGACGGACAGCGGAGTTTTAGTAATAGGGTCCCGTTTTAACCTTTAGGTACGGAACTCTAAAAATGACATTAACTTCGAGATCTGCTATTGGATCTTGAGTGCTGCGACCCGCGGTCTAAAAGTCTACATGAGACAATGGAAAAAAGCTAACAGAAGTTGTGTCTTTTGCAAGTCACGATTAAAATGACTTCACGTTTTCGGGATAAAAAGTAACCTATGTATTAATACAGAGTATGAGCTACCTTCATAAAAAAATTTATCCAAATCATTCAATCAATGAGGCGTGAAGTAATAACATACAAACAGACTACAGAACATATTTCGCAATTATCTTACTTATATTATTTAGGCGAAAGTACTTACATACTTTTTCGTATTTTTTAAACTGCTCCAGTTGTTTCCCTAATCGCATGCCTTTATGCTCCAAGAAGAGCATTTTACTCATTCTTTCATCAAATTACATTTATATTTTATAGGACACTGGAGAAATGTGAAAATGGAAGCACCCTAAATCTCAATAAACCGTTAACCACATCTGCAAATTCTATTAAGAGCTTACAATGTCATCTAAAATGCAAACACACGCAAAATTCGTAGGCAGTATTATATTAGGCCTGGAATTCACTAGAGCGGAGATGGTAAAAGGAATGGAGAAATAAAAGTTTATCCACGGCTGAATGAAGCTTCGAAGCGAACGTGTGCTCGATAGAGCGTAGGCGATGGAGAACGAAACGAAATGTTTAAGTTAAGTCAGGTGTTAATATCATGTCATGCAATTATGAGACATCTCTTTTCCTTAATATTCGAGTTCCTGAGATATATACCAGAGGTAGTGAGTTTTATTTGACCAAAAAATCATGGTAAAATAATATTACCTATACCTCTCTTCTTATCTAAGCTAAGCGTGGACAAAATGGGTGCCTAAAGTAATTTCTGTTGGTTGTTTAAACAAGCGGATAAACCGATTTCTATACGTTTCAACTACTTTCTATAGTTCTATACTCTATACTACTTTCTACACTATAAATTTTTCCTATGGTATACTTTTAATTTTCTATGAGTCTACCAAATAAAAACAATCTCTCATTTTCGTCCATTACCACTTTGGTGGATTGTGTGCCTAAAGTTCCATGTCCATTAGGCTTAGGGTAAGACGCTTCACTTTTAAAATATGCGTATAATCCTTACCGGCTGAACCCTGACGTTGTTTTTGCCATACAGTAGCGTCGCTGTAGAATTTTGATGTAAACTTTCCACGTAGTCTTTGGCACTTGATCCGCCCGATTTGTTCGTTCCTGAAAATTTGTCTTCGTCATTTCAACAAATAAATGAATTCTAGTTACAGTGAATGTAACTAGAACTATACATACAAATTTTATACATACTAATTCAACCTAATATTCATGGATATTTGACACAGCGCCATCTAAACCTAAACTAAGCATAGATTGTATTATGGATAACTGATAGAATACTTAAATAAATAAATAAATAAATAAACGTTTACACACTCATACCTCTGCACTAGGATTCCCTGTGTCGCAGATGGCATGGACAAACACAGAAACACAAGACAAACACCCAAGACCCGAGAACAAACTTCATGCTCACCACACAAAGAATCCCGGGTTCGATTCCGGCCGGGAATCGAACCCGGGACCCCTCGCTTCGAAGGCAGGGCTACTACCAACTAAGCCACTATTATTTTTTAAATACGTACATACAATGTACGTATTTAAAAAATCTATGTTCTTCACACAAATGCTTGTCCTGAATGGGAATCGAACCTACGACCTACAGCGCAGAAGACAGAGCTGTGAGGCCAGACATTATTTTTCCATACCTGTGTTTGTAGTACTACATTCGTCTGAGGAAGCATTCAGGCTCCTTTTGAAGTTGAGGATGGGTCTGCGAACGGAGGGGGGCGTTGTAGTTCCAGCAGACATCCTATGTCTCTGGACCTGATGAAAACACGAATATATTAGATCAATCTTAATTTCACAGTCGAAAATAGTATTAAGTAGATAGTTATTCTTCTTTTTTCGTGTGAGTAAGTGGCCAACTCAGGTGCCGGGGTTTTCAAGCCGCCCAAAGGCCTACAACTTACCGACTTGTTACTTGACAGCCAGGATCGACTTGTTAACGTACCCTAAAGCACGAAAGCGCCCAGTTCAGGTTTTGTATGTAATTACAAAAATTTCTATTACAAATATTATGATTTCGTGTGATATCGCAACACGATGCCATTTCGGTCTTCTCTCATACTTTGGTAGAGTACCTGAGTCGTATCTTGTGTTGTTAATGGGTGGTGGTACCACTTAACATCATGTGGGCCGTTTACTCAAACCCTTGCAAAACTTAGTCGCAAAAAAAAAAACTAATATCACAGGCTGCAGTTTGCAGTTTATGTACAACGTAACATATACGTGCATTTTATAAGTAATGTAGTCCAGATTAATGCCATTTCTTTCTCTATAGGTGTATGTTTAAAAATGGTTTCGAAGCAGTACTGTTTTGATAAAACATGTATGATTCCTTTGGTTCACGCTTCACTTACCAGTTCATCAGCCGGTGGGTCAGTCCAGAAGCAAGCCAGCGGTTTTGCCTTGGAGAACTCCAAGGCACAGGGCCCGACTAGCAGTGAACTGAGTATGCTCCCGTAGTCCGGGTCGGCAACAAGCGCGTCGCGTTCGTAGTATCGATTTGCATTATTCACTAGATGTTCTATAATCTTAGCCAACTGGCGCTCGAATAGTGCAATGCGGATCCAGAGATATCTGAAACAAAGGATTTCTTACACTGCTGCGCCCCGCGGTGTTACCCGTGGTTGAAAACTCAACATGAGATGATGGGAAACAATTGACTGATTTAAAAATAAAAAAGTTCTTTCATCTCTTCTTTCTTGTCCTTTGTAGGTGGTTAAAAAATGGTAGGGTGTACTATGCATATCGTTATACAACGGGCGAAGAAAAAAGTCACAGGAAAGTAAAATCCATGTAATTTCGTTTACTTGGATGACATATTTTTATCAGTTATTTTGTTTTAAATATCAAACTATTAAACCGATTTTAATAATAAGATATTATATAGGTAATAGCTACGCCCCGTGGTATCACACGCGGTTGACCATCCTACGAGAATACTTCACTTTTTCGGGATAAAAAGTACCTTGTGAGTTAATCCAGGGTATGAGCTAACTTCACAACAAAATTTTATCCAAATCCGTTAAGCCGTTGATGCGTGACAGAGTAACAAACATGTATACCGAGAAACGTTCACATTTATAATGTTAGTACGATAAACTAAAAATCAAACACATCTAGTGGCTACGTATAAATGTCACTGACTAAAACGCCGATTCAAATTAAAAAAAACTGCCGTGCTAATAAACTAATTGTAGGGTAAATACCTAATAATAAAAGCCTAATATTATAATAGTCTATTAACATTCACTACAATATCGTGTTAAATAATATTAGTTCCATAAGTTTTGATTGATCGTTAAACTAATTGATTACATCACTAGCGTTTGATGTAAAACTTGGTTCGTTACCCCATCATTACAACTGTTATCTGGTATTTTTACTCCGTGAAGTTACAGGGGATTTTTATTAACGCATTTCATTAGAAATTGCAATAAAAAGCATAGTAAACGCGTTGCATATTAACTGTGCGAATAATATAATTGTAAACATTTTAAACTTTTTTTTCATCGTCTCTCATCACCTCTAACTAATAAGTAAATATAGACCTAGTTCTAATAACATCAAAATAAAGTTGATAACTGTTAAAAAGATTCATATTATTTTTGACAAGTAAACCTGGTTCTGAAACCAGACCAAAACAAAGTTGATAACTGTCAAAAAAATTCATTATTATTTTTGACAAGTAAACACTGTTGCTGTGGTAATCTATCCGACGTGCGTTAATTCAGTATAGGAACCGAGATTAAGATAACATAGTTTAGGTGCCGCGCGTTTACAAGCACTTAATCAGATTATCGATGAATGCTTGAGGCTGCGGCGTCATATTACTTACAGGGATTTGCAAACACAACACCTCCATTTCTATATAACACTGAAATTGATATTTTAGGCCTTTGTGTTACATTATACAGTTATTCAAATAAGCACGTCTACATACAACCGCTAAGGTCTTGAGATCACCGTATTAACCTAAAACATGATATATACACAATCTCTACAGATTTTCCTACCCTTTATTCAAGGTGGATTGTTATTGTGATTTTGTACTTACAATTTTGTAATTATGTTAACACTTGGGTAGTTATGAAGATGTATAGGTATATATCTCTCTGTTCTTATATTTCAAATTTTATTATCATGGGAAGAAGTAGCAACGAAAGATGGGTTTCTGAAATGTACTACGTAGTGGAACTAAAATTATCTTGACATGTTTCGGTGCAAGAGAGTTTGTCGTTTCCTGTGAAATTACAAACGCATGAGACGATAAATACTATTTTACCTACTATTATTACACGGAATCTTAATGCAGTGGGCGAGTGTGTAAGCGCTCGCTGTTTATAAATATACCGTAACTAAAAAATAAAACTTTGTGGGTAGATATTCATGTTCAATTCCATTTTTATTAATCTATCGAGTATGACGGAGCATCCTTGAAACGGCTCGACCGACTTGGCCAATATTTTTTCTTTGTATTGTATTTGTAATCGACAGGACAAGTTTTGTAAGAAATCTTTTTCATCTATCGCCAATCAGTGGTGCGCTGGCATTGCTGTGTTCCGGTAAAATTTTAGGTTCATAAGATGTTACATAGTCGTCTCATAGTGACGGATGCAACGCGATGCGCCTCGGGTCTTCTCATCCTACGGCAGGGGAGTAACATAGTCGTTTTTTTGTTATTTATGGGGTTGTCAGCTCGTCTCATCAAGTTATACACATAAAAAAGAAAACACTATTTGGTGATTGGTGACATATATTCAGACAGATAATCGACTGCCAAACACAAACCCTCCTTTAGTCGAGGATCAAAGGCACAACGTTAGAAATAATGGCCCTTGAGAATAAAAGGATCTAGATTTGTTACTATTGACCGTTTCAGAACATTATAGAACATTTCCCAACTCTCATAAGGCTAACGGTTGGATATAAACCTGGAGGGCACTAAAAATCTGCAATACCTATGCTTTAAGTGCATCTAAAAAGCGTCCTTATTACCTAAAGCACAAGGTCGAATGCCGTAATCTTGAATTATGACCGTCCTGAATGACCTCATAAACCGAAAACAATCTCGTAAAAAACATCTATTGGAAGGGTTCCATGGAGGCTACAATCGACCGTCGCCCTTAACCTAATGTAATTTGAGCCGAATTTTAAGTACCCGTATAAATTAGGACGTTGAAATGTTTTTGCAAGTAATTTGGTAATTGGTGAAAAAAATAGAGGTTTATGTAGCTTTTATCATTATTCTATACAGTTCAATGTAGTCAATCAGTTTACAAAAAATATTGAATTAGGGGTGGCACTTCATCCATGTAGAGGGATGAAAAATCTCTTTTCTTACCTTGGGTGGAAAATGTAAAAAAATGAGTAAGAATTTCAACGTACTACAACGTATACTACATACACAAGATGACACAAGATGGGTTTCTATTTTCTGAGTGACCATTTTCGTAAGGAGTATACCACTTTTCAATTCCAATCAACCCCACCTACAGCACCCACTTAGTGATCCTAACTAACCTAAATCTTATTAGGAGATGATATAATTATTAGCTGTAAAGTCATTATGAATAGATGGGCTATTGATGATTTCATCAAGTCATAATTACCGGAATCGCAAAAGTAATAAAACTGAAATCTGTCCGTCTATATACGAATCTTTCTGTATGTCTTCACTGAAACATGTACGAACCATTCATGGCATATGATATGACTGTTGTTAAATATACATAAGTGTTCCTTTTATTTCATGTTTGAAAAGCCCGGAGCAGTTGCACAAAGTCAGTAAATATTAATTTTGTTCTGTAGAATCACATAGAGAGATCAAGGGACCTTACATTCCCCGCAGCTACAACTTATTTGCATTTCATTTCAGACAGTTTTTACAGTGAGCAAATGAAAACTGAGCTCTGCGCTTCGTTTTACCTACAAGGTTTCATTTGACAGCGACGGGTCAGAGTAAAGTGGGGGGTCCAAATATATTCCAAGCACGCAAGAGCGAGATTCGGGTGGAAAATGGCCGCGTAGAATCAGATGCGTTTGGTAAATTGAAAATCATGAGTTTAAATTACTTGAGGGATAGGAAAGAGATTATAAATATGTGTTTTAGGAAACTGTTTTCGGTGTAATTCATGTTAATCTATTTCTAGGGTTCCGTGCCACATGAAAAAACATAATTCTAACAAACATGACTGCTAGAAAAAATAATAACTGATTGTAGTTTAACATATACCTATCATGCTTGTAAACGCGCCTATGGAGCTCCTGTGACACGTTATATGCGAGCGGATATGTCTACTCATGCGTATAAATGACGTGACTAAACGATACTCGAGATATAAAAAAATAAATAAATGTAAGTTTTACGTTTTAAAAATGAAACCCCATTCTTAAGCCTACAACATCCGTCTGTGTTTGTCCTACCATTAAAGGGCTTTAATTTACCATTAGCCGTAGCGGTCTGAAATCCAAGAATATATGAGAAGCTGGTTAATCCTCAAATCATGTCCTCTGCAGTTATTTTTTTTTTGTATTTGGTCTCTTCTATCTTACTTTTATTATTTGACACAAAACCGGCCCTTTTTTGTTTTCTTTTTAATTTGGATTTTTGACACCTCCTGTAAAAAAAATAGGATAATCCGAGTTAGTTCGTCTGCTCATATAATCCTCAGCGGCTACTATACTAACAAACAATTTAAAAATACCCAGTACGAATACTGAATCCGCGGTGTACGAGTCCCAATCTCGTACTGTTTTTTATGTTAATTAAGAGACAGAACTAGTGCAAATAAATATGGAAAGACTAAAGTCGTATTACATTCACGACATTCTGAAACATGAAGATGACGTGTGCTTCTTACTTGTGCCTGTTACTTCACTATAAACTTAAAAAAAACTGGCTGGCTGGCTGCAGAAACGGATATAAGGTTTGTAGACTTCCTAGGAAGGAAGTAAATAGCTATTTAAAAAAAAAACGTGACATTTCCAAGTTTCTAGGAGTTCGCAATGAAGATTTTCGATTACGTCTTTGCCAATTAGCTCTGTGTACATATTCAGATTTATCCGAAATAATTGAATAGCGAGCATCTTAATACGTTACATCGTGCCAGCGTTTCGAACGTTCTTGGCGATAAATCCTTTTCAAAAGTAATACGACGGCATACCTATTCCAATTCAATAAGGAACGAGCAAAGGAGAAACTCTTAATGCCACGATAAAGCGAAGGCCCTACAATAGCATATAAAATGGGAGAAATTATAATACTCTTTTGTAGAGGGTGTGTCCTCGACCTTTGATACATTGATTCTGAGCGTATTAGATGAAAGAACTCTTACAAATGTTACAATTTACCTGCTGACTTACATCGTAGTACTGCTGGCAGAACAAATGGTTACACAGTCAAAGTCAACAATCTTTATTTACGTGAAATTCTTAAAAATTAAGAGAAAATTATTCTTTTTTAATAACGAGCATCACGCAGTGTCCGCCTCGTAAGAGAAATATTCAAAATTTATCCCCTTTTTATAGTAAGTCCTCTTAATTGAACCTAGATATTGAACTGACTTATTCATCTTTTTTTTTTTGTTACCTCAGTGCTCCGTCATTGATCAACCGATATAGAAAATTCTTTTTTTTATTTGCTAGAATATTGGCTTTCAAATTGGTCCCATATAAATCGGTTGAAAACTTTGGTTCTGAAAACAAATATATAAGTTAGGATAAAATATGTCATCCGAATAAACGAAATTGCGTATTTTGCTTTTCTGACACTTTATTCTTCACCCGTTATATACTGATATTTCGTTTTTTTAAATGGACGGTTGAGAAATAAGAGATGACAGCATAGAAGCCGGTTTTTGTCGATTTTTTGTTTTCTGTAAAAATGGTTATTTATGATTTTTTGTGGAATATGTCCCAGAATCGCAATACTTGTCTATAATTTTTATATTTATACTCATATTAATTTCATTCTTTGAAATCACATAATGTTAGCTGTTGCTTACCGAGTAAACTGAACTAGTGACCTCAGAAATTTTAACTGATTTCATAAACATGAAATATTTTTGTAATTTCTTTATCTTTTCTGTCAACGGTACGATTAAAGACAACAGAAAAAATAACAAATAGGTAAAGTAAGACTCCTGTTTAAGAAGCCCGTGACCCTCACTTACCCAAAGTCAAAAGAAAGTATATTGAAACAACATATTCCAATATTTCCAATGCACAAAGGCGTAGGTACCTTGAAAATAAAAGCCTCATTTCCATACCATCAAGATAAGTCCTCACTAAGGTCCTCAAATATAAATCACGTTCTTAAGTTAATACAAAGAGATAACTGAATTACCCAAAGCTGAAGGCCCTTCGCAAAAACTCATGAATCAATGCCCCCGAAGTTTGGCCGCTATTGATTCGTGGCAAGTCCCAAGTGTGCTTAGGATTAAGGGTATATGATAAAACTTCGTCTCAAGGTTACTGTGGAATCAAGGGTATATAAGTGGATAAGCATTTATTACAACGTATTTTGGGGACTATATTGCACGTGTCCATAGGTACATAAGAACATACATAGAGTCGAAATGTACGAAAGGAGACACCCAAACTTTTGCCAAGTTTGACCGAAGATGTACTTCCCAGATGATAATACCGGTATATACCGGTAAAGTCACAAGTTTCATTCTAGTCTTAGAGTGATTAATTTATAATCATTTATTGATACCTATAGATAAATCAGTTTCAATAGATAATATTATGGGTAGAGCATGAAAGTTAGCAGGTAAATATATGCAATATATATGTTCAATAATAGAAGTATTTTTTTTTATTGTTGCGAATGTGTATTTGGTCTTTTCATACTTCGGTAGGGGAGGACCTGAGTCGTATTGCTGTTGTCTATGGGTGGCGGGACTCATTTAACAACGGGTGGGCCGCCAGATCGTAGAAACAAAGAAATCCCAATAAACAAATTTGGATATGAGAATCACTACCTATTAAGAGCTAAAACTTGAGTGTACTTACGTGACTTAAGAATATGAACATGACTTAAAAACTTGCCTTAATCACCGATCTTCCTATATATTTGTACTATATATAAATTGACATATAAACTTTTAAATGAATATTTTTATTTTCATAATGGTATAAGGTGCTGACGCGTGCGGAGCCAGGGAGCTTAGAGACCCTTACGAGAAAGCTTCTTAGAACAAGACAAAGGTTTCTTGTGTAATAAGAATAACACTTTGTGGTTGATGTAAGTAAATCTTTTTCCCTAATGCCTTTGACGAAGACTTGCAACAAGAAAACGCAAAACGAGCGTTAAAATCTTGTATAATACGAATGTCCTAAGATGTTTTACGTTTATTGGAAAAAAATACAGCTTTTGTCCCACAATATAACCAAAGTAATGTAATTTGTCTTACGTTAAAGCTTTTAATTTCGCTAAGCCTAACGAAACGGGTTACAGAGAAAGATTGGAAAAATAAATGAGCCTTAATTTCAAAAGGTACAAAATAATGAGTGTTTTCACCGGTTAAAAAATTGAAACTAATTTCAGTGGAACGCCGAGAATTTACCGAATTAAATTTACAGAGTATAAGCTCGGAAAAGTAATTGCCCGTTCGCTATTAAATCATAACATTATTTTCCCACCGGAACATTACAGCTATAAAATATTTTATGCCTATTTTATGTCTACAGCAAACATTTATTCTGAAAACATTACCTGATTATGGTCGTTTAGGTAAAGTATTTTTCCTTTTTATAGAAAATTAATGAAAAAGGAAATATACTATAATATCATTTTTTTAAGCACGAACGAAGGTTTCTATCATATTTTTGAACTTAATCGCCAGAAGTCTGCTAAACTCATAACACTCTTATTCCAGGTCTATTCAAATGATAGTTGATTTTCATTCGTTGTTCTTCCTCAGAACTTCCAGTGATAATCACAACCATACGATAAGAACATATATAGAAATGACTGGTCATTATTTCTTATGCTCGCCGTTTTTCCAGATAAAATGACTTGGAGAGGTAACGGCAAGGTAACGCCCGGGCATGTTCAAAGCTGCTACAAACGCAAACCACAATAATCCAGTATTAATACTTACCTAGGTGTAGGAGGTGGGTTCTGTGAATTCTGTGACAGAAGTGACCCAGACCCTCGCTTGCACAGCGGTGGGCGTGGCATGGACGGTCGCCTCTCCACCCCCGAAGCTGACCTGGTAGCGGGTGAACCTTCTGCTGACAGCACCCGCGCTGATACAAGCGCTGCTTCAGGGCAATGCTGTAACAAAAATATTTGTTTGTTCAACGCTCCTAATTTCAACAAAACGATAAAGTAGCACATGGACCATTTAATTTTTTATATATTTCGCTAAACTGACATAACTTAAAGAAGTGTTTACAATGTAGGACCTTAATCATTTTGTTATAGTTATAGGAGCCGGAAACCATCTTACATCAAATGAGCCGTAAGGTCGTTCAAAGCAGAAGTCACAAAGAATTCCTCTATACATAAGATAGATTAGCTTCTTAAAATTTAAGCTAACCTACGTTCAGTAAAAATCTATATTCCTAAATCTCAGAGTAGTGATTTGTTCCAAGTCCCAATTTCATTTCTTGGGACCTTTGTATCCAAACTAAGCATAGTAATGTATATTAACGACAGCAGCGCTAGTAACCGGCTATTTTAGTAAGTCTGAATCACTATTCTAAGAATTTCAACGAAAAGTTCCTTTTCACTCAATAAGCAACGTTATTTTAGTACCTCCACTTTTAAATTAAACTTAGAATTTTACAATTTGGGAGATTTTCAACATATTTCTTTTTCAAGTAGCACAGTAATTCTTGAAAAAGAAACATCGGTGAGATATCTACTTTAAAAGCCTGGCTTCTTGGGAAAATAGGTGCAAAAATGTTCTCCACCCTTGCGAAGCTCTATATACAATTTCCTTCATGCCCAACAAATGCAATATACGTACTTGAAAGCTTTTATAAATGAACCCTTTTCAAGACTAAAACCTTTTTCATATGTCATTGCACAGAAACGGGAAAAGTGGCTTGGAATAATGCTAAAAAAACAAAGGCAAAAAGATCCGTGTGGACCCCAAAAGGGTTGGCAGCGGCTACAATTCACGGTGTTTAGACTTTGAATTCTTGGAAAGCTGGTAAAATAGTTTTATTCTCACTAACATACATGTTCAATTGATTTTAAGGAAACATGTGATTGCTTCGTAGCCAGTGGCTGTTTCCTGCTTTCGAGGAGTTATTTCAAGAAACCCAAAGGTCATTGTTTTAAAAAAAAATATATTTTCACGACCTCCACGACATACGTTATAACTATGGTAACCCGAGTACATTCCGCGGCAAACCTAGCATTCCACTTTTAACCGACTTAAAAACCGACAACCATTCAGGAGGTTATCAATTCGGGTGTACGTTTTTTATTTGTTTGTTTGTCTCAATTTCTTTGCCAATTCTGGACTGATCTGAATGATTCTTTTATAATTTTACGAAATATTATAATTCCAGCCCTAAAGGTGTAAAACAAGTAAATTAAATTATTGAGTCTGAATTTAGTGAGATGTGTAAATTTAGTCACAAATGTCACATTAGGAGTAAACTATGGATCCTGGAATAACCCTGGACTACTTTCATTCCAGCATCAATCATCAGCTGCGACGTAAGAAAACTTAGAATATACAACAAATATAAAACACGATGGTGTAATCGAGTCAACCGGAATCCAAGGAGCCTAGACATCGAGACAGTAATTAAATCATCCCTTTTTCTCTTATAAATGGAAATGCACTGCAATCTCATCCGTAATCCACTTTGATAAATCCTATACTCCTCTGCCGACTGAGAGACTAGCTTGGTGGTCAATTTGTTTCCAGTGCCAGCCCGTTTTCAATTACAGCTCGAGTTTGTTCCTTGGCCTAATTGAAAGGTGCACGTACCTAGCAGCAGAACTAATTATACGCAAAGTGAACAGCCTCTAAATGGGTATGGTAGCCATTTTTAAAATTGAGAAATTGTTGTATATATATTTATTTATTTATTTATTTCGCGTATCTCGGAAACGGACGATTTTGATTAAACTTTGTATTTAGATAGGCTTTTTACCAAAAAAACCGAGCCATGCGAGTCTCCCAGATAGGTACTTATATTTATATGACGCCACGGGCTAACCACTTAACATCAAGTGTTCACCTGATTCACCCATTCGATTCCTATACTTTTCCCGAACCAAGCATGAGAACCAACTTGCATCCCATTGCGTCACCCAAAACGGAGATGTTACTTCCATACGCCTATAATTTCACCAGCACGCACACCCTTTCTCCGGTTAATGATGACTAGTCATCTGTTACAGGAATATTGAAACAAGAAACGTATTGAAACGTCAGAAATTACCATACCAATACGTATACTAATATTGCCAGGCTAATCTATCTCATCTGACAGATTAATACTTAACCGGGATAAAAGTAAACTGTGGATGCCTCCAAGTTAAGATTTCCATGAACAATCTATTCTTCATTCGATATCTCTCGGCTCTATCAATTGAAAAATGAATCGGGACGAACGATAATTTATTAGCTAACTAAATTGTTAATACAATTTAGTTAGCTAATAAATTGTAAATTGTAATTTAGTTAGCCAAGAGTATTCGTACTCATGTTGATGGTTAAGTACGAGTACATATTATATCTATGTATTTTAGGCGCAAACGCAAAGAAATAGCGCTTGCGATGGACAGCGACGCAGAAATGCAGTGCCGTAACTAGGCCTGGCGGAGCGCAGAAAAGATAAGACCAGAAAAAAATTCTGGGTAAATGTTGAAAAAAAAAAAACCCGTGATAATTTCCAAATGCATTAAACATTTGTTTTATTTTTGTGATACGCTTTAAGAAAAAAAACATTTTTGGAGACATAATATGACGCCAAACATAAAATTGTCTATAAAGATTTTAATTTTTATGATAATTTTGATACGAGTATCGCCACGAGTAGTGACACAGTTAAGATTCGTCTTAATATAACACACTTAACAACACTTCTCAAGCTAAAATCCATTAAACTCGAAAAACATTCTTCTGCCCCACAGTCAGGTAAAAAAACCAAGGTTTTTAGGTGTTTTTAAGGGTACACACACATACAAACTTACGTCTTTATATATTAATATAAGTAAGATAATTTTTGCCAAAGTGCCTATAAAAAATGGCTCTAGTGTTTTTAATCAAAATAATATTTGTCATCCTCATCATATCAGCCGACAGACGTCCACTATTGGACATAGGCCACCCCCATAGATTTCGAAATCAAGCGGTCTCCAGCAAAAAAATAATAGTTGATTAAAAATACTAGCGGTTACTAGTAGCTACTTTCGATTAACACTCGATTTACGTAATAATTTTGCAGCCGGATCTCGGGCTAACAGGACAAATCTTGAGTTATGTTGAAAAGTTTTAATTTAATTTGTGCTCAGCATCCGAAAGGTCAGGAGTTTATGGAATTTGGCAGATATTTGATTTGTGCGATCCCCTCAGGCGAAGGAGAAACGTGAACCTTTACCTAGTATTATAATATCTATGCCTTTAAGCTTAGGCTTTCAATTATTTAGAATTCATCATTGATCGAAGCTTCGCCGTGAGAGCTTTTATTTAACATGTAACAGAACAACATGTCCCGTTACATCTGTTAAATGTTTATGTAACAGACGTGACGGGACACGCTGGAGGCTCACCTAATGTTAAATGGTTACCTCCGAACATAACAACAGCACTACGACTTCGGTCCTCAATCGAAGTATGAGAAGACCCAAGTTGCATTCCGTTGCACCCGTCAACATGTGTCTCATGCGTCTATGATTTCGCTGGCACCCACATCCTTCCACCGGAACACAGCAATGCGGTGCACTCGGCGGCAGATTACTAGGTGTGGAGGCAGTACTTCTCCGGGCGAACTTTGCACAAGTTGTTACTTTTTGTTGCTCCCATAGCACCACAGAAAGAAGAACTACGCTGTCCGAACTCCCGAAATATCTGGCGACATCGCACTACCCTTCGCCATGCAATAAGTAAAGTGTCGATCACATTACCAGCCACCTCTATGACAGGGAGGAGCACAATAGAGGGATAGATAGAGCCTGTCCCTCTATTGTGCTCCTCCCGTGTGCAGGTTGTTGGACACGACAGGCAGGAGAGCAAACACGCCATATCCTGGGAGGGAGCTCCATGCGCATTGATGAATTGATCAATGTAACCCCAATTATTTAGATCAGTGCTACAGCGAACTACAGTCGTGTGGACGCTACTTGGTTGCTGAGACAAGATTTCTGGGGGGGGACGTTTTAACGAGAGTAAAACCGCCCCACTTTTTGTGTAGCAATGGACCATTCAGCGCGGTCTTCTAAATTTAATATCACGGCCCGCCTCCATTGTACATTTAGAATTGGATGATGAAGTATTCAGCGTGTCTAATTTATGAAAATTTCATTTAATTGCCTCCGCCATGCTAAATTTTGCCAAATTACACCAAAATACTTTTGCGACTGTATTCCATAAAATATGCTAAATTTTAAACTGGAAATTTTCCTTATCAAATTGAATTGCTCTGAATATAATTCTCGTTGAAATCAAACAATATAGCCTGCCTGGGGTAGCTACGCTGCTGATTTCCGTAGGTTCTGATTCCGATAACCCTTTGCATGTGTCCCTCTGGGTAATGATATTGTAACAGCTCTGGTGGTTGACTAACTTAAATTAATGTCCTACAACCACGTTCTTACAAGCGTGCTGCAACATTGCCCACATCTTCACTTACTACCAGGTGAGATCTCAGTCAAATGGAATAATCTATACTATAATATTATAAAGCTGCAGTGTTTGTTTGTTTGTTTGAACGCGCTAATCTCTGGAACTACTGGTACGATTTGAATGATTCTTTCAGTGTTGGGTAGTCCATTTATCGAGGAAGGCTATAGGCTATGTTTTTTTTCAAAATTAGGGATCCGTAATAAAAATGCTATTTTGTAACACAAGGTGTAAAATCGAAAACCTATTTTTGCGTGCACTGTTTCCACGGAAACGCGGGTAAAACCGCGGAACACACCTAGTATATTTATATAGGTTATGCCCAAGCAACCACTGCCAATAGTTCTCCCGGGGATTTTTCCTAAAGTACATAGTTAATGTCTGTTATCGTGATATCAAAATGATTAATTAATAATAATTTAATAATTTATGCATTAAGTAAGACAACGGAAAATACAATGCCTCTTTAGTTTCTAATTAATTGGGTTGCTCAAAGGATTAACAGAGAATTCACGACTAACAAAAAGCTTGGTGTAGTAGAGTTTCTAAAAGCTAGCGTAAAATCCTTTTTCCATCTCATCCGTTGCTACAAACGTAATTTAACGATATCTTATTTACGTGAAAGGAATTTAGAATTTCTGGAAGCATGGCGTATTATCATACTAATAATACAATATAAATGTGAAAGTTTGTTTGTATGTATATTATTACTCCTTCACGCGTCAACCGCTCAACGGATTTATATGAATTTGTTATGAAAGTAGCTCATAATGGATTAACACAGGCAAATTTTTTTTTGACTTGGAATTCTGTGATTTTTTCCATCGTCTCTCTTTTGTAACGTCGGGTAACACTGCGGTGTACCCCTCGGTGCCCCGCTCGTCTATCGCATAAATTAAGTATTTATATTCCTTAGTATCGGGGGAAGTTACACCCATAGGTGAAATCATACTAAGCTTTTAGTCAGTGGTGTAGTCTGCGAGCAAATTCTGAGCCCCAAAACAAGCCGCTGAATAAACGAGTCAGTTAGCATTTGCCCACCAATTACTGTACGCGTGGCGTTAACATGTAAGTATAGAGCTTTATAGTCCAGAATTATAGAGGCCGGCTGTCCCTGTAGTATGAACTCAAATTATGTCAAGTTTCATTTAAATTCATTCAGTAGTTTCGGCTTGATGCGCGGCACGGCCAAGATAGAGAAAGAAAGCCAAACAAAAATGAAAAAAAACTAAAGTTTTCATATGAGTATCGATTATAAAAAAAATGTACGGAATCAGACCTGTTGCAGTTTTATCATTAGTATAGATAGACTTACCACATACATTTGACTTATACATGTTACTACTAACGGCATTAAACATTTTTTTTCTTCTTTATGACAAATTCAATTTAAACCTTCAACTGATTTTGACGGCATCCCTTTCTCGTAACAAAGGGTCGAATTACTTTTGTCCCTGAGACATAATTGTACTATGTGTGTAATTTCCCAGCATTCTCCTTAACTAAGGGACACTAATTCAATAAATTCACGGCAGAAATAGGTGAGCTGGCAACATCCCTGAATAAAATTTTGGAAGAATCTTCTACGTTGTAGCGATGAGTATCAAATACATAACTAGATTACTGTCACGAAATTCATAAACACCCCAGAGCCTGCTAAATTATATTACGATGAAAATTTCAAACGACACTTATCTATAATGAATTATGAGCCGACAAACTCGAGGAAAATTATTGAATGTGCCCTGAAGGTGATTCAGCTGTATAAACTTAACATCTTCTCAAAGTTGCCTGCAGTCAAACTTATGTAAACTTACTCCTGCTTTTAGTTATTATTGTAATTATGGTACAGTTAATTTAATTATCTCATTATCTTCATGTGCCTATTTTAGGACTAAATTAAAACTTTAAATTGAGATGAAAAGGCAACAAGATGGCTGTGAGCCATCGCCATAGTGTCTGTTGGCTTATTCGATTTTAAATCAGTCATTTGTTGTTAATAATTATCGGATTTAAAAATCTAAAAAATAGACTTCAGCGCATTCAACGACAAATTGTTAACATATCATTGTTAAGAATTTGTCAACAAGATTCAACAAGTTTTAACAAAATTGAGCAATCAATGGAAATGTGCTCAATCTTGTTGAAACTACAGTTTTTCTCAGTTTGAATATAAGATGCAAAACTGCAGCGGGGAAAATAAATAGAAGCTCTCGCCTCGAGACTTGCTCATCGCATTAGCGGTACGTAGAATAAGACAACTATTAGATGAGACTATTGCTCAGTTACTTTATTTTAGATATTTTCATAGTGCACATACGGTGTCCTGCTATGGGGGAAAGCAGCAGATATCCAAGAAGTATGTGTGTCACAACAAAGATGAGACATGATCTCATTTTATATATTCCACGTATTACGCAATTTACAAAATGAGATCACGTGTGAGACAAAAAGAAAATTATCTCACTTTCAGAATTAATTTAAATTGAAACACACGCATGAAAAAACAAAGGAACATACAACAATTAACAAAGAGGATGTACAAAGGCGAGCTTAACCCTATTAAGAGTAGTTAAGAATATGTATTATAACTCTATAAAATTCTGGAAGAAAAATGATGCCTATAGTAACACTACCAATAATAATAATAAATTAAATATTCCAAGACTCAAACAGTTGAAACAAGCTTCTGCTTGGAGCATAACTGATAAAAAAAGACTCATTATTTCAGGTCTCTCTATGTCGAAACCTTCAGCTAGTAGTTCTATCGTGAATTAATAAATATACCTTCAAACAAATATCCAAACTTTCAAATTTATCTTTATTATAATGGAGTAAGTTGCGAAATTCGTCATCAATCCGATATATTAAGATGAAAATTGTGATCGAAACTTATTTTTAGCGTTAACTATTTTTTTATTCCTAGTGTGAATTTTTTTTTGCTACGGTCTCTAATTCTTTTTTCTTTTTATAAAATAAAAGTAGCCATTAAGAGTAGTTATAAAATAAATGTAGCCTTATAACATCAGCTAAAACAAAAAGACATAATTTTTTTTTATATACTTAGTAATTATCATTTATATAATTTCCAACTCATTTAGTATAAAGCTGTTGTATTTTGACATTACAAACAGACTATTATTTATTTGTATACAATAGATAAACTAGGACTGGGAACGCATGAGAAACCAGCAAAATTATGGAAAGTGCCCTGAAGGAGATTCAAGTGTAACAAACTTGAGTTTTCGAAGTTGCCTCGTTATTTATAATAAACTTCTGCAGTTGAACTTGTGTAATATTACTTGTACTTTTTCTGTGAAAGCTCTGATAACTTAGTTGCTGGTAACACTGCCTTCGAAATTCAAAATTCGAAATCCCGGGTCCAATCCCAGTCACTTACAGTCACAGTAATAAGTGAAAAGTTATTGCGTCCAACTTCTTTGTTGATGTGCTATTGGTTTTCCACCTTTTAACAACGCAATAAACCATAGTTCTTATATTTACGACGAGTATCAGTCTTTCTTTTTTTTTGGTCTGCGACACTTAAAACACTTGTTTCACTAACTGTACTCTAAGCCAATTCATGGTCGAAACCGATATGAAGTCGATACGGCGGGAGTTGATACCGATGGAAGTCGATACGGCGGGAGTCAATACCGAGGCAAGTCGATACGCTAGGAATAAATGAAGGGTATAACAATCGATTGTTTGGAAAATTGTCGGAATATTCTTTATTAAAATTGCTTTTGCCCGCGTCTTTTGTGTCGGGATACTATTGTGTTTATTTGTTTCGTTTTTATTTTAAGTTTAAACTGCAGGTGGTTTATATTATGTTAAAACTGTAGCTATAGATCGTTTGGCGACACGTTAAATGTTATGTAAAATAAAAAGTTGGTTTTCTGCAGTGGTTAGAGGGTCCGATTTCCACCCAGGGCGTTTGTGTCATCAATCACAGTGTGACGAATATTAAGTCTGAGCGTTACTATAGGCTAAATGTTGCTTTGTATAATTATATTTAATATCTATTTTTTTCATTAAAACAAATTTAACCAGAAAAATAAAACCAATGAATGAGTTTAAAATATTCACGCAAAGAGATAAATGCAGATCTTGTCTGAGAAGAAGTTTCGCATTGCAATAGGGTTTAGTGAGGCAACAAATAGCTAGTAGATATCTACTTATGTATGGAGGAGACTGCGAAAACACTACTTTGTGAAAACATGAACTCCCTTTCAAGATGAAATGTAAACAAAATAGCACCCCGCAGTGTGTATTTAAAATATACTTAGTTCCAATCCAGTTTAGAAAACAGTTGAACATCGCGCATAGAAGCAAAAAGTCGAAAGCCTTCGACAGTATTAGTCAAACAGTATTATAAGTCAAAATAGTAAGTAATATAATTAATTGTAATGATACATAATAAATACTCATGGACATTTCACACAGCACCATCTAACCCCAAACTATACCCGGCTGGTACTATTGGGAACTAGATTACTGATAAAATACATAAATAGTACTTTTTTTTCTAAAAACCTATGTTCGTCATTAAAATGCTTGTCCTGAGTGGGAATTGAACCCACGACCGACATCGCAGAAGGCAGAGCTACTACCAACATATTGACGATAGAATATAAAAGGGATTACATCATTTTACAACAGCTAAACCTGTTCGTATATTTTCGCAAAATGAAATCCTGTATCTGAATCTGATTCTGAATAAAAAAGAATCATCAAAGTCGGTTAACAAATGGCGTAGATATCACATAACAAAAATACAGCCGAATTGCAAACCTTATCCTTTTTCAAGTCGAAAAAATTCCGCAGCCTTATAAATTTTCACAAGATGGATATTTTTATCTGGTTTATCGTGAAAGAGCTTATTATAAATACCCCGAGATCCGGAGTTGGTCGCTACCCCGCACCTAGGTTGCGAAAAGGTTGCAATTTATCAAATTCTTTACATATATAATGCTATGAAATGGATTATAAATTATTTTAAAAATATGGAAACGACTTTTTTCGGAATAATCAACTAATACTCTTTTTTTATAATATTACTATGTAAAATATTTGTTTAACGTTTATTTTTTGATTAACATTCAAGTACCGCCAAAATTGACGAGATGACAGTTTATTAAATTTTCAACCTATCTAAATATCAACTCTTATTCAAATCCGTTAGAGCCTTTAGAGCCGTTTCAGAGATCGAAAAAGTAAATAAATGTACAAGAATTGCTCGTTTAAAGTAATAACAAGATTTAAAAGGCAAAAATTTTGTAGGCATTAATTTGATGAGCTGAAAATAGTTCCCATACATGGCTATGGCGTTTCATTGCCATCTGACCCCAACATCAGATACAGAAGAATATTATCACTTGATGGTCTTTCACTATCTTATCGATCGTCTAAGCCACATAAACCTGCTGAGTTCAGGTAACGCTGGTAGCCGCATCTCCCCCGTTTGATACCCTGGCTCCCAAGGGATCCATCAGGGTTCAAGGACACCTATGCCGTGACTCCTTTTAGCAAAGGGCAAGAACCTTAAAATGTTTGAGATTAATTGAGTAACTTTCTCCTACTTTTTTTTCTGAGAAATCCTCATGGATGCTCTCTCGTTTAGAGATCAGCGAGAGATTTATACCGCCTAAAAACCCAACAGTGTTCCTTCCTTCACGGGTAGGTACGCTTTTGAACTCTTCCGTAGCCCCGGCGGTAACTTCTAACTTGACCATGAACGAACTCAAGAGCATAAATAAGAGAACATTTTGGATGTCATTAAGTATGTTTTATTCACTAGTTAAGGCTAACTCTGGTAATAAATACTTGTACTACATTAACCAGAATGTACTGGCTGCATGCAATAGAGTATGCATTACAATTTATACTACCTACTACATAAAATAGGAAGTTTGTGCTCGGTCGTGAATTGCGACCGTTTTCAGCTAACCCCACTAGCTTTACTATACTCATAAAGCTGCTCCTTTGGGTACATGATTATGGTATTATAATCATATTTCTGAGTAGTTTTTTATGCAACTATTTGCCTTCAAATCTCGCAAAACAAAACAACTATCGCGACACTAAAATCTGGAAAACTACGCACTTTTCTATAGACAATAGGCGTTTTCCAGCATGTAGTATTGTAACTTGGCCGTTAAGCGTAAAAAATAATTTAATTCGGATTCGAGTAAGAAAATGATAACACATAAAATAAATGACAGTAATATGTACGAGTATTTGCTTCAATTGAATCTTGCTTTAGTATTTTATACAATTCGTTTTATATTCAGATCTGTGGTACTTATTTCTTTCTGATGAAATTTTAACGTCTAGAAACGGAATTCTTTCATCTACTATTATATGTTTTTAGTGCTCATTAAGTTAAAAGCTATGAGGGTTGCCCATGATAGTTTTATGTACGTAACTTTCATATTGATTGTAGTTTTCTTGACTGACACATCAAAGCATTGCGGCACGATCTTCTTTCCGTGAGAGTAAATGGCCAATTTTGATGACGCAGTTCTAAGTCGCACAAAGACCTCTTTGGTCTTGGACAAAGACATGGTGTATCGACTTAATGTCGCGCGGACTGCCGATGTTATGTTTGGAGGCGATGATTCATTCGATGTCGAAATAAACTAAAGCTATACCGAACGATATGGATCTCTTCCTACGGAGTAAAAGAGGTAGAAATACTTTTAATAATGTCAAAACTTTATTGTAGTTGATGCCGTTTAACACCCTAAACGGCATCAGCTTGAATAAGGGCGGACTTTTTTAGGGTGTTAAAGTCAGTTTAACTGACTTCTATTTTCTTCAATTTTATAGATGGTCTTGGAAGTTAATTATATCAAATAAGATAAGAATCACCAACGTATCGTGTGACGATAACTCTGCTAATAGCGAAACAATACAAGAAAAAAGAATACATAAATACTATTGAATTGAGAACTTTCTCCTTTTTGAAGGGTTATAAAATATAGGACCTGGAATTTGAAACAATAGAACGAAGTAGTCGAAGTTCCTAGTCTGGTCTTTAGCACGGCGCAGTATGTTTTATTCTCTAACAGTAGATAATATCTTCAAATACTTATCATAACAACTCATTCTCCATAATTCACTCGAGCGCCTGGTCTATTTCAATACGCGATGCAACTGAACCAAACCGCATTACAATAATCCTAATGAAAGCGTTCGTCTCAATAGCATTGTCGACTCTACGATAAATTGAATCGATAACTGAAGCTTATTGTTATTGTTTCGATACAAGGCACGTTCTATTATGGAATCACAGAATGTAAGCAGTATTGATATTAATAATTTAACTGTCAATACCATCAGATCCGCTTATGATGATACCTACCTAAACAAGCACTACGCTTATTATCAGTGCGGGTAAAACTTAATTGAATTGGGAATGTGATTAACAGCCTAAGCCCATAAATTATAACGAGTCATTAGTCGATACCGTGCGCAATTTGATGCTAAATCTTTCATAATTAATAACGTATTCTCATAACAGAGAACAAGAATTCTTCACACCGTTATGGGAAAACGCAGAAACACAAGAAAAGCAATAGTGCTCGCATTATTGTGTTCCGGTGGAAGGGTGTGGGTGCCGGTGAAATCACATGCGCATGAGACGAATCATCACCGACTCAGTGTAAGACCCAAATCTTATATTGAGTCGCATTACTGTTGTCATGGGCGGGGGTTACCACTTACCACCAGGTGGGCCCTCAGGTCGTTCTGTCACAATATTCACATAAAAAAAAAGAAAAACACCCAAGACGCAAGATTAAACTTTACTCATCACGCACTGAAAACTGTTACTTGACATAATTATCCGTGTACATATAGTCGTCCTAGTCGATATCGGTATCAATTTTGATGATGGCCGACCTTTGAGCGTGAGCCTTAATATGGCTAATAGACCAAACTTGTTCTTAAATATCCGGTCATTAAGAATACAATATGTTGGTCATTAAAGTTACCTCTATTGTGTGTGGGAAAGGTCTCTTTTCAGATTTGGCGTGTGCATGTAATGTGCTTAAGAATGTCCCGTGACTCGTGTGCAATTTTTGACTTTTGATTTTTGACACAGAGCAAACAAAAGTTTGATCTTTGATCCTAACTTAATATAATAAATGCGAATGTGAGTTTGTTACGCTTGTACACCTTAATTACTCAACCCATCGTCATGAAATTTCCCACACACTTTTTCAGTGGTATAATACAAAAAGGGACTTTTTATCCAGAAATAAATTATTCTTACGTGAGCGAAGACGCGGGTTAGCTTTCCATATATAAAATACATAAAAATCAATTGCCACATGTATGACAGAGAATCACTTAAGAATAATTAAGAGTACTTGCAAACGCAATACTTAGCGATTTTATAAAAATCCACGGGAAATATCACAAATTTGTAGGGTGTTTTTGTATTTGCACGTAGTATTGCTAGTAACAAAAATAAGGATTGAGTTTTGACTTCTTTCACAATTATATTTTATAAAAGACTTTTTAAGTTTAGACGCGAACGGAAATAATTTTATCTAATACATTAAATTTTGCTCTTAATTGTTCGAACATTAAAAACTTCCCTGTTTTAACTGTCACACTTTGTAATTAGCACCTGGCCACAATTTCGAGTCGGTAAGTACCTACTTTAAATGTCGGTAACAATTAAGTCACATGCAAAAATTTTACGAGGAAACTCGTAGTTTAGATTAGCTTAATTTGAATACGGTAGTTTTGAACCTTCAGACTAAGTGAGTGTGTGTACCTATTAAATAGCATAGTACGAGTACATTTGAATATTAAATTACAAGTAGTACACGGATAGTAATTTTGTAAGTACTAAATATTTTTAGCTATAAGTATTCTTCATAAAGATTCCTTCATTTTACGAGGGCCATCCCAAGTGTAGCCGAAAATGAGGGAGAAAAGGTGAGGTAAATTTTTATGTATTTTTTTTTTTTCAATTTCAATAGCTGGTAGATTGGTACTTATAATATGTGAAGTGTAGGCAAATAGTCAGTTTATTACATTTTAAAATATTTATTTTCAACGTTAATGTGTGTTATGTTTTTGTTTATGATTTAATGAAAGTCAACAGTTAAAACTCATAGTCAAGAATTAAAACTCATACATACATAAATAGATATTATAATTGATTACTTTATATTCTTTTGGCAAAAAATAGGCTTAAGTGCGAATGTGGCAAAAAAATGGCGTGAAGATAGTGTGGTGAGAGTACCGTGAAAGTGAGTATTCTCATCTCAATGTCTTCAGTAATTTCCAAGTTTTATATTGAAGTCATCAGAATGATAACCTATTATTACCTATTCGTTGTATACCACTGATCATAGAACATCTCTGATATCCCAGTCCAATTCAATTTCAAATAAAACTCATCCAGCTAAACCGTCCCACATTGTGAGAGCTTTCATAGAAATTGTGGTTCATTTAATCCATCTCCCGCTCTGTTGGAGTTCCCTAGAGAGTTTAGCGGTGCGAGTATGGAATTGTCAATCGATATAAAGTCGAGAGTAATTACTAACAAATATAAAAAACTTGATATTCTCATAAGGAGTCAACAAAAATCCTGTTTGATTTAAGTACTTGATAAAAAGTGTCGGTCGTTAAATTCAATAATGATGCTAAAGCAATCGGTAAAAATGGTTTATGTCAAAGTCAAAGTCAAGTTTATTGACATCTCTAACGCTGAGCTTGCAAAATATCACGATCTTTTACTTGAACTAAGTTACTGTCTAAAAATCCTTGCTCTAATTACTGCTGGCCAGTTGAACAGAGTCCGCTACACGACAGAAGAAGTGTGGGTTTAACTACTCTAAAATTTACTATGAATATCACAAGGCAATATGGTTGACAGGCCAAAAACATATCCAGGTGATCGAAGTCAATGAGAGAACGAAAGGTTTGGCGCGAAAGCCCTAAAGACGCCGGGTTTAATGGACAAACAAGAGAGGTAGTTATCTGATTCTGAAATTAGTATAACCCGAATACAATAGAATTGCACCTTTGAATATGGTTAGTTAGCGAAACGGCTTGTTAAGTTACTCTTTCAAGTGATACGATGCCACAAACAGACACACTTCAAACTTAATTCCAACTTAAGTTTCAAGTGAAATTCAAGTGTGCAGAACAATTAAAGCAAGTTCAAAACCCTCAAAGTATCTTACATTTCATATTCGTATAATACCTTTGTTCAGTCGAATGTCTCAACTCGTAAGTCAAGGGCATGTCACCCTAACCTCAAATGGAAGGTTCTTGTACTTTGAAGCGATAACAATTAAAGGTCGGCAATCAACAAAATGTATCAGTTTGTGTGGTGGCTTTATATTCTATATATATATATATATATATCTCGATGACCTTGAAATATTTACGGGACAATTTTCTGAGGTACTTTAAAAATCCCGTAAATATTTGTAAATTAATTGTCTCGTATTTTATTTCAAGGTTGTCGGTCTTGTAGTTTGGAATTTACAGACATCACAACCCTCAGTATTCCAAAGGTCCAAATAACTTGAGCAACGTTGAACATGCGTTTCATCTTAAGCTGATGTGTGTTCTTTATCGTATAGGCAGTCAAAAATTGTAAATCTAGACAGATCGTTTGTCGCATCAGCTAGTTTTAATAATTATATACACAGTCGGCTCTTATTTCTGACAATGTCAGACTGATAATGGAAGGTTCGTTTTTCGTTTGCGAAATTCGTGAGCTCAGCGAAATTCTGATTAATGAAAATTTGTAGATTCAGCCTTCGAACTTCGATTATGTAATTCAATACTCTAAGGGGTGCTCAAAAACTTTGATTCTTAAATTATGTGATATTTGGTTATAACCACGGCTCCGCACGGATTCGATCCTCGACCGAGGAAAACTTTGTGTGATGAACATAAATTTTGCGAATCTTGGATGTTTGTGTTATGTATCTGTATTTCTGCTTTATCCGCCCCTAAGCGGTGGAGCGCTCGCGCTGCTGTGTTCCGTTGGAAGGGTTTGGTTGCCGGTGAAATTACGCCTCACGTCGTTAACAACCCCGTCTCAGTGACGAGTGAAATATAAAAATTTACTTTATTAATTTGTCACCTGCAACACAGGGAATCCTGTGCGTGTAATCTTTATAATGCTTCGAATTCACATTCAAATTTAAAAAAATGTATATTCAAAATGTTGTGTATCCGTATGGAAATTTTTGAATTTACATCTTTAAATTTGCTTCCATAGTGGTAGGAATTCGGAAAACTGAGGATAACAAAATAGAGTTTAAAAACAGTTTGATGCAGCAGTATATAATATCATCTATTTACATCCAAAAATTACACAACTTGATAGCTAATTTACTAAAGGATTCTTTTAGGTTTTTTTTATTATTCATAACGTGCACTTATTCACGTAAAACATACAGCCGTGACCATGGCACAGCCACATCACATTTTTTTCTGTGATTTGGAATAGAAAACTTATTACGTTTATTTAGCACTTACCTTGGCAATCTTGTGCAAAAGTGCGGTAGTAGAGCTGGTCTTGAAGAGTCCCAAAGCCCGCCTCCTCAGACCCTGGCCGAGGCATGCCTCCACCGCACCACACAGAGCAGTGACGCCTCCGCTTTCTTCATGAACGAATTTCCGAGTCACAGCCTACACGAACAGAAATAGAAGATTATGAAATTGTAGATGTTTAAATGTTACTGCCACCCATACGACGACATTATGGTCCACCCCAACTGAAGTACTTATTATCCGGAAAAACAGTGCACTAGTTCTACTGCTACTTTAGGTTGCTTCTTTAAGTTGATTCTTTCGGGGGATACATGTAGGGTCTTTCAAGGTACCTTCACAAGCAAGCAACCTGGTCCCTCATGCATGCCATTCTGCCAAATGATGGCCCAATTTCTTCCTTGATCATTTTTGCAGCTAACCAAGGGTAAACCAACACGATGGAGGACAAACACCATTACGGGGCAGTTTGTTCTCACGAACGAATTTTGGGTCAAGAGTAAATATCATCAATGATATTGCCACACAATTGGGGCTGAACTAAGGCTCATTACAAGAAGGAACCTGCCCCTTTCTAAAGAGCTTTTATTTAATATTTGAAGCTAAGTGACACGACTATCTGTCGGGTCAGTATAAAGATGGGAAAAGATTTTTTTTTGTTTTTTGGATTGTTAAGCCGCATTTGATCTAAGCGTTAACGCGTTTAGATATCAGCTCCACTATGCTAGTCTATCAACTAAGCTAATAAATATGTCGGAGGCTTCCGGACTTTCGACTTGAAAAATGCCGATACTAGGGTTGGCCATTTATTCATACGACAAAGAGTGATAGTAGATAATTTTATCCCACTACCCCACTAATAGCTATCATAAATGTGAAAGAATTTATTTGGATGTGTATACACTCTCAAGTTTTTTACTCTCTGTCTTTTACCAGTACGATTTTTACGATTTTTTTATCTTCAAATAACAAGCGTGCGGACTCGAACTATTCTCAATAGTGGATCAAGTATCTATTGGTATATAGTGTCTTAAGCAGCTCAGATCTAAGCATAACTAAAACTAAACTATCATATAAGCATTGGCGTTACGTATGAAGATATCTATGTGAGTAATGTTGAAATACAAGTATTTCGTAGCCTTTACGACAAGGGTCTCATCGTAGCTGTCTACGGCGTAGCATATCACGTAGACGCTACTGTAAAATTGAGTTAGGCACTATAAACTTATGTTTTTATTATGGGTTTAAATGTTAATATATGAAATAAAAATAAGAATGGTATCAACATATATATCTATATATCTAATTTCAAAATGTCACCGATATAGTGGAATAAGAAATCAGATCTTTACTATCGGAGCCATGAGGTCAAGAAGAAAATAAGTAGCTATTTCCTTCATTCACAGATAAACAAATATAACATTTCTCTTAGTCGGGAATTATATTAATAATAATAAATCTTTATTGGGCACATTACAAGGCACTTACAGTTGGTATTTATTATAGCGTTACTTAATTTTCTACAAAGACATAATAACATTACGTAAGTACGTATCCAGGTTTTAATTATGTAATACACGTATAACTTTTGTTCCCCACACTGGATTCTCTATGTTGTGGAGATCACATTATTTTAGTTTAGAATTCAACATTCAACAGACGCGTGCTAATAACAGTTACAATGATGAAGCTGGCTATTTTGTATGATCCATGTGAATGGATCATTTCGGTGAATGTCTCTTGAATGTAGAGATACATCTCGACGTTTACACACATTTATGAAAATTTCTGATGTGGGTGGGTGAAGCAAAGCAAATAGGAGGTGAAAATCCGCAGCCTACCCTGTTCAAAACAAATATATACATATGTGTGTATTGTCATTTAATAAAGATTTACATCGATTCTTTTTACCCTCGGCCCTGTTAACTCCATTTCGCATGCGGCCCTGCATATATCTTATAAGAAAATAATTGGTTGTACCCTTTGGGAAGTTACAAACGACTCGACTGTTATGGAACCGAAAATTGGTCATCAATTACTGATTTATCCTAATTTCTTTACCAACACAGAGTCAAATTATCTGATAGATAAATATTATAGATAGATTTTTATTGTTCGTAAATTGAATAACTTGAAAATATAGATATGGTGGTAATAAAAATTGACAATAACATAACTCCTGAAATTCACAAAGGAGACAAAATTACAATAGACAAACACTAAACAATAAAAAATATGATGTTATCATAAAATCTTACTTTAATGTTATAAATGTGAAAGTTTGGATAGATAGATGTTTGTTACTCAATCACGCCAAAACGGCGGAACGAATCTGGATGAAATTTGAAAAAGAGATAGTTTGCATTGTGGAATAGCGTATTATTTACTTTTATCTCGCAAAAAAATTACGGTTCCCGTAGGATGACCAGTCAAGAGTAACACCGCTGTAGCATTTTATATATTCTGTGATAAGACCGTGAAATAAGACCACGAAACATTGCGTTCCGCCACAGCATCTGACATTTCTAAGCCCTATCTCTCACGTTTGAGTGATTTCATAAATAATTCCACACATATCTTTGAGTGATCGAATGAAAACATAAGTGTACGTTTTGTAGATGTTTCTGATGTCTCTGAGTGAGGGAGATGCAAAACGACTTTCATAGTGGAGAACCTAAGTATTGCTGTTGTTCTGGGTGGAAGGTGGGGATCGTAACAAAGTTCCTTCGATTGTTCGTTCAAATGTAAAAAAAATGCATGGGTAATTGGTAAAAGTAGTTTAGCAACCTTAGTAGAATCCAAAATAAATCTTATCACCGGTGCTCAAATAGACAGATCGGTTAGTGGGAATTAATTTATTTCACTCATGCTGTTAAATTAATTAATGCCCACTTCATCTTGTGGCAATGGTATTTAATACCATACTTTAGTGAATTGGTTACGGGATTTATTGTTGAAACAAAAGTAAACGGATAGATACTATTAACATAATGTACACCCCGAATATGAGAAGTTTGTTTAAGTTTATTTTACAATGCGGTCACTTAGATAATATTTATAATGAAGTTAGTAGGCAATAGTGGGTGTATTTGTCAACAATAGACCGCTAAAGTGATTAACTACTCCGGAGTTACGATAGAGAACCTAAACTAACAGAATACGAAGTAAATAGTGAATCTTGCGTATAATTATATAGTTCATCCCAAAATTTATAAATAAAAATCAGAGCATAAAGTAGCTTTCAAAACAGACAACAATTTTAAAATAACCTAATGACAAAATTTTAGATATAATATTTAATAAATAAATATTTGAGCTGCTGTAAAGGGGCTGTCAAGTTTACCTTACATATAAAATCCAGCGTCCTTTAATCCGTCCCACTGAGAAACCATACTTAGTATTTATTACCTACCTCTTCCATCAACTGCTTGACTTCCTTCTTAACGGCTGCGATGAGCCGCTCCTTTTGCTCCGCGTTCGCATCAGCCGCGGACGGCATCTCTTCAGAACCGTTGTTGGCTGCAACAAAGATATATTCTTTTTAAACGTATGGATAACCGATTGAAAATAGCGTTTTCCCTCTGTCATATTACTTCGCCTATCAGGTATGAAAATAAAAATTAATTGCAATATATGTATATGAAAGATATTGTATATTTGAGAACAAGACGACTTATTTGGATATTTTTTATTGTTGTGTTGATTTGTCAGGGCTAGTTTTTATATGAAATAATTCTGCTAAGCGCATCCCTGCGACCCGTTTGAGCCGTGCAGAACTAAAGTGGGTCGTTTTTTTTTATATAAACATACAATCTGGGAACCACAGATTCCCGGGACCTCTAGAAACCACCTCAGAGATTGAAATAAAAAAGAAGTATCCAAATCGATCCCCATAACAAAAAATCATCCACTCATCCATTTAATTAAATTTGTTTAAATTTTGTCAAGCTTCCTTTACTATTTCATTATCATCTTCATGTTACGGTATTCATTGGGAAATAGTATTGAATTAATTTAACATGTTATATCAAGCATAGAATAGGTATAAGTATTCGTCATTGTTATATTAAGTACAGGAGTTATAATGAACAGTATATCACACCGACACACTAAAATACATGTTAGTAGGCGCCTATATATCTAACCTTGAGACGGCCAATCGCAAAGGTTGCGTTTTACCTTATCCACCCTAACCGGAGACGAGAAACCGAGCTACCTAGGTAAATTGCGTACCGTAATCTATTGAATAACTGTATGTAACGAAATAGGAGGTATTTTACTATTAACTTTTTGCATAGTATGTCGCAAACTCTGATCTAAACGCTGATAATCATCTAGCTTACTACCTAAAATCATCAAGCTTTTGTGGATGGTGTTTGTTCATCATCATTTGAGAGTTTCTAATCACCACCACACATCAACCACAATCGCTTTAGATTTCACATAAACGATCTCCAGAAAAGTTGCAATACTCCAAGTAGGGAAAACGCTATCAAAACAGAAGCTCATAAACCGAGATATGTTAAAAATATATATCATTGTAAATATATAGGAATCTTACAGCAAGAGCATGCAGAGCTGTCTGTGGGAAAACAAAAGCAGCAATTCGCGAGCTTGTCACGTCTAGGTTACCACGATAGTAAAATTTTAATCTTTGTTAATTTTACTATTAATCGAAAAAGGCTCAATTCTATAAGTGGATTACAGTCAAATGACATAAATAATCAGTTTTAAAAGATACTCATCAGTTATTTCCGTAATGAGAAATCTTAGATTTAAAAAACGAATTTGAAGAATTTAGAAGCTATCAAACCCAGGTTACCGCAAGAGGACGGAAACGAAATCAAAAACCTAAAAATATTGGGTGTTTTCGTCGTCCTACCCTCATTCATTGAAATTGAATATTTTATATAATGCTATAAGTATTACTTCGCGCTAAATTATGATAATTTTTCATTTATAGCCTCCGGCGACCACTTATTTCCCACTCTATGAGATAGTCAACAGAATTTAATTACCAAGCATGGCGGCAGTACCTACTTTTTCAGACGAACTTGGTGTAAGTTCTGATGATGATTTAAAAATGTATTTGTTGGGTAGTTTTTGAGATTTAATTTCCTTTTGAAAAGGAGTTCTTAATCGGTCCAATCTGCGCGCGATTAATATCCAATTAATCTTTCATTACGGCCTCTATAAGAGACATCTAATCCGGATTGGGCTCCCGTGGTCCATTTACTCTCAATTATCGAGAGTAGGCCGGTGCCCCTGCAGAGGGAACATTAGAGGGTGGTACGGACCTCCAGTGTTCATGAAGAACTTCCATCGCTTAGGGCGTAAAATTAGTAAAAACCTAATAATAATGACAATATTAAAGTCGGTTTATTCGATTTTTAAATCAGTCAATTATAGTAAATAAAATGTTAATAAGATAGCGCTGCATGAATTTGATATGAATAAATTTGATACTATTTATAAAATGAGTTATTATAATAATCCATCTTTATTTATTTATCTTAAATAATCGTGCTTAATAAAATTGAATTGGTATCTAGTATCCAATAGTATCCAAATCTAATATTCAAGAGTTCTTGATTTGAAGTGAACCATCAGTATGTTACGAGCATAAACTACATTATTTTAATATTAAAACACAACTACCGCCGCCCATAAAGAACAAAAATACGAATACGGTCTTCTCTTAAGATATGAGAAGAAGATATGGAAGATATGACAGGGATGTTACGCCTTAAATTTCTATTATTTCACCGACACCCTTCCATCGGAACATAGCAATACGAGTACACTGCTTGGCATCGGATTACTGTGTGGAGACAGTACTTCTCCGGACGAACTTTGCCCCACCCGGGGGCCTCTGAGGGTATTCACCTACGGACGCGAGCTACATGGTCCCCTAAAAATAGCTAAATCACTATTCAAATCTAGGACCCCATTCTCAGCCGGATCAATCATGCATATTACAATGTCATTCTTACTAATATCTAACATCGTAAAATACGTACATACATAAGAAAGTTATAAATTTCTTGAGTAAGCTCCGTGCTCCGTGGCTTAGTTGGTATTAGGTCTGCCTTCGAAGCGAGGGGTCCCGGGTTCGAATCCCGGCCAGGGTTCACTTTGTGTGGTGAGCATGAAGTTTGTTGTCTTGGGTGTTTGTCTTGTGTTTCTGTGTTTTTCCATGCCATTTGCGACACAGGGAATCCTAGTGCAAAGGTATGAGTGTGTAAACGTTCATATTTCTATGTCCTTCTTACATCAAACTTTCTCAGTGGGCTTAAATTGATATTAATGTATCTTCTCACATTTGGCATAGAATAAAATTTTCGATAAAGCTAATGGTAGATGAAATGTGAGTTTTAAATGTTATTAATATTTGCAAGTCACTAACTTTTCAACTAGACACTGAAAAATTAAAAAAGTTGAACTCGAGAAACACAACGAAAATTAGTTTGATTATTATCTTGATTTTAAGATATTAAGTTTTAAAAGTTTAGAAGTAGAACTTCAGAAACACTCAACGAAATTGCTCTGATTATATCTTTTGAAAGAAAGTTTGAGAAATTGGGTTTTAATAAAAAATTAATTGGCTATACGGCGTGTAGCATGGCGTGTACAAATGGCGTATAAGAATCACACTTGGCTAGTTATTTTTATTATTTTGATCAGTCATCCAGCAATGTTTGTGTGTACGTGTGGATGTGGGTTAGTCCAACCAAAACTTTCACACCGCTTATGCACACTCTCAGATGCACACCATTAACCACGAAATTACTTTAGAAACACTATCATTAAGATAGCAATAAGTTATTAAACAAAATGGCACAAATATATTATTTTTTTTATATACAAATTCAAGAAATCAAAGTCAATTGAAAGTCTTGAATTTGTAAATATGAAGAAGCTTTTTCCCCGACCGTATCCTATTTTATTGTACCTAGGTACATATTGGTTATTTTTATTGAATGTTTCAGTAGTTATTTTGACAAAATATAGCAATTACGCGTTGAGGCCACAAAGGAAACCCTAATGGAATTTTTTATTACATTTCCAACGAAGAAAGGATACTAATAGCTAATTTGAACCTGTTTTGTGCGACCGTCAATCAAAAACTCTGTAAACTTTTCCATTAAACTGTGAAAACAATTATTCTTGTTGGGAATAACATTATCGCGGGATCTGTTATTTTAGATATAACAGAAAAACTCTAAAAACACTATGCTGGGTAAACAAATTTGTTTGAACAATTACTATGCAAAAAGTTCTTTCAATTCGAATCTCTTCAAAACCAAGCAATTAGGATTTTATTATGTAGGTTACTTACCATTGGGTACGTACACCAAGAAAATAACTGTAGGTATTATAAAGATTATATTTTAAGAGTAAATAATAAGGTAATAAGAGTAATAAGGTTAAATCTTAGTAAGATTTAACCATCTCCTGCACCATCAAAAAATATAGCATCACTGCTGACCAGTTTATTAGAATACGTTGTTTCCTGGATTTATTATTCCGACCATGACTTAAACATACTACTTGAGCTCTCGGAGCAGGAATATAAACAAGAAAGACAAAGTACAAAAACTTGTTCTACAAGGTTACGAGAGGGTTCCAAAAATATCATCACGGGGGACCTTCGTAACTGCTTCATAAAAATAATAAAAAGGCCAAGTACGGTTCTTACCCGTACTTGGAAGGGCTCCAATTCACATTTTTTTTATTCAAATCTTAATTCCTCAAAAAACTGCAAGTTAATATAATCAAACCAATGTTCTACCTAGACTACAACCAGAGTATGAAATGATTTTGGGAACGTTTAAGGTAAACGCCTTAATTTTCCCTTACTGCCTTCATTGTCTTCCCTACAAAGCCTTGAATTTCACATTTTTCGTTCCAATTTACTCTTACAAATCAGCGCTACGAAAGATTCTATTGTACTTGTGTGAACAACGAACTTTTATTAGTCCCTTAGCCTTATAATCCAAAGCCGTGAAACATTCTGTTAATCCTTATTTACATAGGTTGGCACCGTTCCGAAAATTTAATTCAAATGGTTGGTACAGTATTTACGTTGGAAGGGAAGGTAGGGTAAGACGGAATTATATAGGTTTCATAAAAACGTTTCAAACGCTAATGTCGTCTTTAGGAATCAGTATTAGTAACAAATAAGCAATATCCATTTGTACACACATACATCTTTTTTTTACTGCTTATAACAGGACGAGCTGAAGATCCACCTGATGGTAAGTGGTTACCTGTGCCTAATCCTATTCGAGAAATAAGAGATGAAAGTATTGAAATCAGTTTTTTCGATTTTGACCAGTAAGCTCTAAAACACGCACTTTAACACGAACGCACCACAAACATGTCGTCACCTACACCTACAAATACGCTCTCGAAAAGGCTTTCGAAAAGACCTAATTGGCTAACACGCGAGAGATTAATGCTTATCCGATTGTGTATCTTTCGTAGATCTCATAGGGTCCTTATTTATTCTTAGTGTGGGTGAATAAATCGTAATCCGATTATACTTACAATATATCTCGTAGAGGGCTTATATTATTACTCTGAGTGGGGCTGAAGAAATGTTTATCCGATTAACTTCAACTATTAACCAACTTGAAATTCTGGTGCCAAGCAACTAGTGGTGTATTTCGGTAGCCACAAGGAGTCCGGAACCCGAAGCAGGTACAAGTAGAATTTGTGCCAATGCCTCCACGCCTGGTAATCCGTCACCGATGATTACATTCATTTTAGGCATGACTTGGCACTTATTTCAGTTCTTCTCATACTTAAGCAAGAGACCTGAATCGTATTTTACTTGTTTATGGGTGGCGGTAACCACGAGCCGTCCCGTAGCTCGTTCCGTCACTTTACAAAAAGTGACGGATTTAATAAATCGAAAATACCGTCAGTTTTTCATTCCTTATTTCTCGCTCTTAAGGTGTACCCCTTAAAACCTACCATTTAAAAAACAAACACCCAAATCGGTATTTTTGTTTACAAGGACGACATATTTTTCCAGTTATTTTGCTTTAACAACCAAACTATTGAGCAAATTTTGATAAAAAATTTATGGATCTGCAAGCATGGGTGGTATCATTAAATTTTTTTTTTTTTCTAAATCTTTTGATTAGGGTGAGGTGTTCTGAGGAAACAAAAAATATATGTAACTGAATTAATAACCGCTTTTGGTAATCGGTCGAAAAGACCAAAAATAAATTTCCCGATTCAAGCGTGTCATTGTAGAGTCATCGACTTAATAGTTGTGATTAACATAGATAACACAATTATATTAAACGCAATCCGTCGGTAAACGGAGACCCGGCTAAATGTGATTTGGAAGGTTACGATTACATATCAATATACTTGAACAAGCATTTATTTATTTATTTCGCGTATCTTGGAAACGGACCTGACGATTTGTATAAAATTTTGTTTCGATAAATTAACAAAATAAACCGAGCATGCTATATCTTCCAGGTACTTTACCTGTAAAACAATCAGCCTGCTACAGCTTATAATCCAAAACATACAGCCCATTAAATGTAGGACATACACATAAAAATTGAGGACTCAATAATAAGGCTCTTTTCTCTTTAAGTACGGAAACCTACAAACAAAACAACGTAATTATTCCCCCATATATTATCAATGTATACATAAGTACAATATATCCTTCTGTATCGTACGTGTAAGTTGCTTCATAACACACGAAAATATCTCTTCCCGCTGAGTTTGAAAAACAAGATTTATCCTCCCAACCCTAATACGCAATTTGGCGGTTTTTGCGAGGGCCCAATATCTGATTATCATCAATCATAAAGTTACCTAGGTACATCTGCCTATATCGTGAAACTTATGTCATCATGCTTATGAAATCTTAGGTACGACCTAAGTGGCTTAGGGGCAAAGACGCCTAAATTCAATCTAAATGTAGCTTTTTGAAATCCAGACATGTGGACCAAACGAGTATTTTAATTTAAAAAATTACTCTTGCTTTACCGCTTTCTAAAAAACATCACGGTCTTACCTATATCAAACATTTTGAAGACATATGACATCTCTAGTGGTAGATCAAAGCTCATTCATTCTCACTTGTCGAGAGTAGGCTGGTATCCCTGTAGTGGGAACATTAGAGATAAGGTTATTGAACTAGTTAATAGAGATTGTTGTATGTCGTAATACATATATGCAAGTCGTAATACATATATTCGATGAAAACTTAGAAACGGTCAAAAGTTTTCTCGGTTACATATATTGTCAAAAAATATTTTTAAATCCGACTCTCTAAATACACAATCAGCTGTCCAATTATAGGTAGGTATCTCGAAAAATGATCTCGTAGTTCTTACAACTACGAGATCAGTTTAATATTTATTATTATATAATATTAAAAAAAAGATGGGAAAACAAACTCACATTTATTTCCCCATTACCTACTGCTTCATAATTTAAAGCTCACTGAGTACATTATTTTACTCCATCTCGTATCCAATCTCAAAAGCACAATAAACTATTTAATGGGCCGTACAAAATAAAGTGTGTCATGAAAACCGCCCTTATCTTCCAATGCCATAAAAGATTGCAAGCAGCTCACATGGCCGCTCGCCCACACAAATTGTTATCGAAACGTCAACTACACTACGAATAATTTCCAGTGTCCTACAAAAACCTTACAGTACCAACCCATTTACATGCCACAAAATGGGATCATTATTGATAATGGTAAATACTATTGCTCACCTTTATTTTGTGCGGCCATAGTAATTTTCCACGAAGTATTTCATTATTTTCCCGGGATTTTATCACATTTAACACTTTTTTGCGCCGCGCAGTTTCGCTTGTTTGAAGCGGACGTGTTTGTAGTTGTGCCGTCGGTTGGCAATGACTTGTTTGGTGGAAAAATCGATGGGACGCGCGCAGGGATAGGAGTACGCTCCAACTAAGCGGCGGGTCTGCCTCTCGACCGTCTGAACTAGGTACTTACCAACGTATATACACATTACCAACTTGGGACTATAGTAAAGAAAAGATAGAGAAATAATGCTTCTCAGATTAGATTAGAATCGTAAGAATGACATGTGTGTCCTTGGAGAAAATGGTTTGTTTTGGAAATGCTTCGCTGTTATATATTTTGGCAGTATTTACTAATTATACGAGTACGACTGCTTACATTGTAATAACCAAACAAAGTCATTTCTTAGAACTTTACAGACGATTCTACTTTTATGTAGAACATGGCACGTGCTACGGGACGTGGTTTGCCTATAGATACTTCTAATTCGTTTCTCTTTGCGAAATCCAATTTTAATGATTTGATGTTATCCTGAATGTAGGTATGTTATGTGAACGCAGACAGAATTGTAATGGAGAATCTCTTTATTAAAAAAATACCGAATATCCTTTGCGAATATCTATGAAAGTTCTATACACTAAATTTCCTGATTTGCTCCACGTGTGGTCTGGTCTGGTCTTTATTGAGCTGATTAAATACAGTAAATTGATTCCTTCATAATAATTTAATATAAGTCTGGAAATGTAAGAGACCAATGTGATATCGATATATTATATCGAAGCCTAGGCACCTACTTACAATATGCAAAGATAATGATTATTCAATTGTCTACATACTTCAATAGCAATAGCCTACGCCATTGTAATCAATTTAGATTTAATAAAGGTCGATCGACCATAGAAGCTGGTGTTGATGTGGGACTCTATTCTCGGCTAATAAATGCAATTTAAGCCAACTCCGAAAGTTTCATGTTAGAGTGAGGACATGAAAACAATGTACAACTTTCTCTAGTAAATTATTAATCTCATAATTTTACGATAGCAATACTAATTAGAAAGAAATTGAATTTAATATAACATGCGAGATCGAGCTTAGAATAGGTCCTAGTGATATGGATGTAGGATTCACCCGAATGTGTCAAGTTGTAGGTACTTATAATTTAAAATTCAATGTCAGCCGTACCTTATGTTATATTAAATATGTAATTCTAGCAACCGGCACGTTTTCGCACTGGTGGCAGAAAATACATACTACATATGCGTACGTTTTTAAATTCCGTTGATTAGATTTAAATGTAACTGATGTTCATCTTACTTCATATTGTTATGTATGTTGTTATTTCATAAGTAGGTGCGCCCATATTTTTTTATTTATACGGCTTAAGTCGTCCCCGACCGAAGTACAATATGAGAGAATCCAAGTTGCACTCCGTGGCGTCCATCGCCCAAAACGAGGGTGTAATGTTTTACCCGCATGTGATTTCACTGGCACCCGAACCCTTCTACCGGAACACAGCAATGCGATTGCACCACTGTTTGGGGGCAGATTACCAAGTGTGGAGGCAGTACTTCTCCGGGCTTATTATGCACAACTTCTACTGCTGCTTTGTTGCGCATTTAGCATCCATTCTTACCACAGGGAGTGACTTAGTTTATAAAAATGACGCAGAATATTTCTGCGCAAATTAGCGTGCGACAAAAATACTTCTAAAATTTAAACTACTAGTCCGAATTGCCTGGTATAATGTAAAAAACGATGTGTTATAAAATTTAATAAAGGTATTTAAAATAATAAAGCTAATATTAAAGATATTTAAAAGCAGTTTAAATAAATATTTTTTGATAATTGTGATAACCTATACTATAGTTCAATACATCTTTATAAGAGGAATAATTCCATACTAAATTGTTTTCACATAACTTTATTGGTTTACGCGGCGCACGCCCGTACCAAGTATAAGTCGGCATGATTTTTTTCAATTTACAGCGAGGTTTGGCCTTATAATTCATTAAATTATACACTTGAACCTTTCTCATGAATCACTCCCTCTGTTGGTGAAAACCGTATGAAAATCCGTTGGTGAAAACCTTATGACAGACAAACAGACGCCGCGGGGTTCACTGTTTAATAAAATCATGATTAAGAAAAGTATTAGGAACGAAACTATTTGAGTTTTAAATTTTAAAATCTATCGTTTCTATTTCAGGTTTACACAGATTTCATTTCAGTTTCGGCGAGTCCTACACTAAACCATTGAGTATAGTACTAGTACCTACATGTGAGTTGGTAGTATTACATATAAACCTTCCTCTTGAATTACTCAATTGCTGAAAACTGCATTAAAATACGTTGCGTAGTTTAAAATATCTACGGGTAAAAACAGTGGGAGCGACTTTGTTTTATTTTATTTTAAAAGTCACTAAAACGTAACGTAGTGTGATCTCACACTGCGTCTCACATACTTGGCGGGAATACCTACTTACACTTGAGATCTTCAAACGAAAAATCAACATAATACAAAAACCGTGAGATGATGACCATAGTTACCATAATTACGAATGTAGTCAAAATTGGGCCGTTCGTCCCAATTTTGGATCAGGGCTTTGCTTCTTATAAACGTTCACAAGAAATTAATCATCTGAAGAGGAAAATACTTACAAGTATGGTATTGACTGAGAAATCACTAATTGTTTTGTAGGTCCACTGACACTGACACTATTCCATAGCAACTAATTATATTTTCATTTAATTTATTATTTTAAATGTTTATTTTGTTTCATATCTCGCCTCAGTTCAATTCATTTGCCATTGTCAATTTTTGTTCTCTTCAGATCCAATCATTAGCATTTGATTAGCATGTAATAGTGTCTGTCTTCTGTTTTTATGGTTGCCAGATAATATTTACTCGATTTTGGCAAAACGTGGGTAGCTGCACTACGGTGACACGCAGAATAAAAATGTGTTACATGACAGGATATGTTACGTGAAAGGAATTAGATTTTACAAGTCCTATGATATGAACAAAAAATAAGTAAGATCGTAGAGGATCCCACTTGCTGCAAGAAAGGAATATATCCTCAAATTAAGCAAAACTGGTCCATCTGGACTTCATTGCAAAAATGCAAAAAATGTAACTGAAAATACATTGCAAAAGTTTAGGTCTAACGTCAATTCTAAGAGGGTAACATGATTATGACGGAAAAGAGAAATTGGCCAAGAGATTGTAATACAGTACTTAAAGAGTCGCTAATTATAACAGTATCCAATAATAAATTTCATTAGCAAGGTAGGCAAGTAATAAATTTCATCAGATAGGTACTCCAATAGACATTAATTGGGCTAGACTAACTCATATCGCTCGTGTTCACAATCAGAATCTATAACGATAAGTACCTACTACATTACTAGGTGGCAAAGTTTTATCGCGACATCGTTTAACTTGACTGAAACATTGATAGGATAAGAAGAAAATTACTGGATTTCAAAAGATAACGCAATATACCAGTACTTTTCTTATAAGGGCTTTAAAAACAGTCAGGTAAAGTACCTGAAAATATTTCTTCATATTTTGACACTACTTATTCTCAATGTAAAATTTTGCATTAATGTTTTCAGGGATTTCTGTATCACTCCTTACAAAAGCTATTTGCTGAGGGAGGCTGCTGTGGTGATCAACAAAAAGGTCTGTCCTTTGGGGTAACCATAACTTCAGCCCATGATTTGGTTAGAGGTGGCTTGAAAGCTTATGAAATATGTTTGATGATGATTTGGACATATAAAGAAAAGTTCCAATGTTGCCTAAAGAAGATACACATGGAGTGTCCGTGTTATTAAAGAACCCTAGGTGTACGACTTGTACGTACGCGTCTGACTCTTGGTACTTTGCTGATAGTAAAAATGTTCAAAGTTTGCAAAAGTACGAGGAACTCTCAATCTATGTGTTATGTCAGTGCCATATTTAAAGTTATGTTATGTCATTACGACTTTAAACACGTCATGTAGCGTTGCCAGATGTATTATCTTCGCACTTTATGGGTCTTCTTCAGCTTCGTACCATTTACTTAAATTTCGTACCTTTTTAAAGAGAACTATTTTGGTTTTTTGCAATAGATTGTTTGTTGTGTCACATGACAAACAGCGAAGATCCGAGAACAAACTCCATGCTCACCACACAAAGTGTATCCCGCTCGGGAATTTTAACCCTCGCTTCGAAGGCAGGGTATACTTCATATCATCTGGCATCTTGCAACACTGTGTTATGTTGTGTTATCATCGCTACTCTATCCCAGTTTGTGGTGTTGGTGTTATTATTTTTGAGGAAAACAGAACACGAAAGAAATTGTGCACGCACGAAGTATTAAGGGGTTTAGGCAATAATGAGAGAAGTTAAAATGAGTACACACCTATCGGGAGGTAGACTCAACGTAGCCTTGGTCCAGGAAACCATGAGAACTGAATTACTTAATCTATTACAGCTATACAAAGGACCAAAGGTAAGTTCGAAAATTTTGTTAGTGGGTTGTAGATACAAGTTCACAACTTACTATGATATTGTTATAACTGATAGTACTGTTCATATCAAATCATAATATATTGTTCATCAAAATATATTGTTATATTTTTTGACATGAAGACAGCACAAGTTAACAGAACATATTTTAAAATGGAAAGTAAGCAGGTTTGTTAGTTCTTTATAAGAGTGGTCGTGTACACATTATTTTTATTCAATACCCAGAAGACCCAGAAAAAGGTGATGATGATCTGGATGCATTTTAGCCACAATGGGTGACCGTAAGAAAAGGGGAGCTTTGCCCAGCAGTGGGATAATATAAATTAAATAATAAAAAATATATATATATTCAAGGTAACAATCTGGGATGAATGGCTGGCGGGTCCAGTGGGTCTCATCGCCCAGTATGCACTGCTCAAAGACCATGAAGTGGCCGACATGTTCCCGCTGCGGCCGGGCAACCTGCCTAACATCTCCGTCAAACACATTGTTTTCATTGCCAGACCTAAGATATATTTGATGGACTTAGTCGCTGATTATGTACTTTCTCTGAGGTATAGTATGTTTTCTGCTAAAATAATTTTAGCATAATAATTTTAATAGAATAGTTTGTATTAATAATAATAAGTATACCGATGCACACTTATGTTCTCCTTCCTCTTTATAATAGTATGAATGTCCATGTGAAATAGAGATTCATTTTTGTTTGACCAGGTTTAATCAAAATAAATAATTTATGAATGTAAGTCAATTTGATTCTTAATTCTTAATCACGTTATAGATCAAAACAGACTGCACCGCTGGAGTTCCACCTATTCTTTGTGCCCCGTAAGAGCGAGCTATGCAAGATCCACCTGAACAACCGAGGTGTTCTGAACAGTCTTACCATTCAGGAGTTCAAGTGTGACATCTTCCCATTTGAGAGTGACGTCATGTCCTTGGAACTACAAAATGATTTCAGGTATAGTTACTCGCATACATAGCTTCAACCCTATGGTATCCATTCTCATACCCCATGGGTGGTGCCAAATGTATAATTAAAAGTAGAATTGTGCCAAATTTGTCAGGAGAAGTACTGCCTACATACCTGGTAATCGGCCGTTAAGCAGTGATGCACTTGTATTTCTATGTTCCGGTGGAAGGGTGTTGGGGCCAGTGAAATCACAGGTGACTCATTAAACTCATTTTGGTAAAATTTCGTATTTGGTCTTTGTTTAACTGAGTGTACGAAAGTTAAACAAAGACCGTACGTTAACTACGTACGTTACTAAAGTTATGTACGAATCGTTAAGCGTACATAACTTTGAGACGGAAATATATCGTCTTATGCGCTTGTAATTTCACCGGTATACCCGATTACCAAGTAATACTTAAAGCTGTGCTTTCCCAGACGAATTTCTGCTGAAGTTCTGCTGCATTATACCTTGAGATTTTACACATATTGGTTTTACAGAGAAAACTACTTGGAAGGTGACCCAACCTGCATGTATAACTCTGCGCAAGCTCTTCGCACTATACAACAGTGGTACGGGATCATACCGCGTGTATTTGGAAAAGGACAAGCGGCAAAGCAGGTATTTGTGAAGCGTAAAAGCCTTTATCATGAAATTTATATTATTTACTGCACCCCGCGCGTTTTTCCGGGATCAAAAGTAGCCTACGTGTTAATCCAGGATATAAGCTCTCCTGGTACCAAATTTCATCCAAATCCGATGAGCCGTTTGAATGTGAAGGAGGAACAAACATACATACAAACATCCGCCTTTTAAAATAAGTGTGATATGTATTGCTAGTGTAATGTACAGACTATAAAAAATCTACATTAATTTACTATTTGTTATTTTGCGTCTACAGAATGAATAATTATATTAAGATTTAATTCCAATAGGTATGGGATCTCCTCTGCCGGCTCAATAAGGAAGAACAAGGGTCCGGCGTGAAAGGAGCGTCCACTTCGTGCATCGACCAGTTGCTGTTGCTGGATCGAGCGGTAGATTTCACCAGCGCTATGGCCACACAGCTCACTTACGAGGGACTCATTGGTAAAACATCTTTTTCTTACTTTTTATGTAACCTCAGTGATGGGACGAGCCAAAGGTACTCCTGATGTTAAATAGTTATGTCCGCCTAGCAGGAATACGACTTAGGTCCTCCCCGAGCGAAGCATAAGAAGACCCAAGTCTCACTCCGTTGCGCCCGTCTCCCGAGACGGGGATCTTACGGATGAGCATGTGATTTCACCGGCACCCACACCCTTACAACGGATCACAGATATGCGATTGCACCACTGCTTCTTTGGACCTCTTTTTTATTATCAACATTAAAATGTGACGCCTCCATAGCCTAATTAGTAGCCCTGCCTTTGAATCGAGTAGTCCCGGGTTCGATTCCCGGCCGGAGCACACTTTGTGAGCATGTGCTATTCCAGACTATAATCTATCTGTGCCAAATTTCGCCCAGATCCGTTCTGCCGTTCTGGCGTAAAATTAACAAACATACATTCAAACATCCCAATACCACGTTCTCAAAACGGTGACGGAAAACATCGTGAGGAAACCGGCATGTCTTAGAACCAAAAATTCGATGACATGTGACATCTACCAATCCAGATTGGGCTCCCGTGGTAGATCAGAGCCCACTCACTCTCAATTATCGAGAGTAGGCCGGTATCCCTGCAGTGGGAACATTAGAGGCTGGTACGGATACAAACATACGCATTCATAACAGGAGTAAGGTATAACATATTTTATTTATAACTTTTTTGGCAAACGAGCGTGTTAATTCCGTTTTAATTGATTAGTGCGAGTTCTAGTGATTAATGCTACATTGATTAAGCGGGTGATATGGTATTATCGTTGAATATGAATCTGGTAATGAATTGAGTTTCAAATTCACTCGAAACTAACCTGTTTACGAAAAATACGGGAATTGCTACGTATCTTCAAATCCAGGAAAGGAATTTCTGACGAGTGAACAGCTTAAAATATAATAGTATGAATGAAAATAGATATTTAAATAATGTTAAAAATTAGCCTTCATGTTGTTTATTACTTACTTATTACTTATTAGTTAGCAGCTACCTATTGTAATTAATTGTATAATAATTAGGGTCTGCATAAGAAAGTTACGCCAAATTGTTCTATTTTGATGCACTAATGCAAAGACAATAAATAAATTCTATTATTAGCTCATAGTTCAGTTGGTAGTAGCTCTGCCTTCTGCGCTGTAGGTCGTGGGTTCGATTCCCACCCAGGACAAGCATTTTTGTGACGAACATAAATGTTTGTTCTGTGTCTAGTTTGGGGTTAGATGGCGCTGTGTGAAATTTCCATGAATATATAGTTATATTTATTTTTTTATTTATAATTACCGCCTCGTAGTGATGGGTGCAACCCGATGCGACCAAACCTTGTCACACTGCAGTTGCCGACCTGCGTCACCTGAGGCAGAGTTATGCGACCTGAGTCCTGTATGGATGTGGAAGGATATAAGACACGAGGTAGGCCAAAGAAAAGATATATGGATTGTGTGAAAGATGATATGCGTAAGAAAGGAGTGAGTACTGAGATGACGTCTGACAGAGGGAAGTGGAAGAAAAATACATGTTGTGCCGACCCCACTTAGTGTGGGATAAGGGCAGGAAGATGATGAGTCCTGAGACTTACAAACATTAATTTCCCAGATGAAATCTACGGCATAAAAAACTCGACAGCATCATTCCCTGGCGAAAAGTTCGTAACTGCTGACGACGCGAGCCCTGAAGTGACTGCTAGAGAGAAGAAACGCGTCATACTGAACTCTAGCGAAGAACTGTTCTCCGAACTCAGAGACTGCTATTTCACTTCGGTAAGTTTATTATTGAAATCGTATCGTTAGCCGATACGATTTTATCTGGTCGTATCGTAAGCCGACGGCGAATAGTTCGTATCGTGAGTAACTGAACCCCCCCCCCCCCCCCAAGTCTGAAAGCGTAAATGCCTGATAGCATTCCGTTTTATTGTTTTAGGTTGGAGCAGCTCTCTCCAAGAAGGCCCGCGTGATCAAAACCCAACTGGACGAACGGCACAAAGACAAAACAGTGCAAGAGATCAAACAGTTCGTGTCGCGATTACCCCAGATGTTGGCGAACAAACAATCTCTGGCAACCCACACCGCTATTGCCGAGTACATAAAGGAGGTATTTTGAAGGCTTGTCAAACGTACTCGACTGGCCTCACGGCTCAGTTGGTAACTGTAGGTCTAAAATCTAAGTTATAAAATTTGACATTTGTCAGTCGGTAACTTGAATACCCCATATTTCCATGCTGACCTGTCCATTTGGTTGTCTGGAAGAAATCGCTTACTAGCGATAAGACCGCCCTTTTTACTGTGTTTATTCAATAATGTTTTGTTAATTATATCATCTGGTATACAATAAAGTATTATCTATCTAACTCTGCCTTCTGCGCTGTAGGTGCTGTAGGTTCGATTCCCAGGGCAGGCATTTGTGTGACGAAAAAAGATGTCTGTCTGGGGTGTTCTGGATATATGTTTTATCGTCTGTACAATTGTGTTTTAAGTAACTAAAAACAAACAGACAGACGTCCGAAACGGCTGGACCTATTTTGATGAGACTTTCACTTTCAATAGCTGATGTTATACGAAGTAACTTAGGATACTTATATTTTTAGAAAAGAAAATGATTTAGGGTTTGATGCAAAATAAAAAAATAAGTGCACGCGGACGAAGTGCGGGGAACATCTAGTTATTAATAAGATGTAGATATTTTTTTTTACAATTTACAAATGACGTTTCATTTGCAGACAACAGACAGTTTTGAGTTCAATGACACAATCCAATGCGAGGAGGACTTTATGAACTGCATTGAGAACGAGAAAGTGTGTCCGTACATTGAAGATCTGATCGCTCAAAAGGAACCGTTGACTAAGGTAATTTACAATTGCTATTTTTTTTTTTTTTTTCTTTTTTTTTTCACAGTTAGCTTAGTTCTTCGCGGCTAAACATTGACGGCGACGAGCTCATAGCTTGTCACGTCTACGTTCCCCTTATAATTTAATCCACAAGGTGAAAAGAAGCAATATTCGCTCTATTAATATCTCCTCTTGAAATTATTATGGAAATTATGAATTTTGTTCTTACAATATGTAAGAACAAACTCTTTATTTTTAACTTTCAAGAATTAAATTAAATTACTATTCAAGAATTAAAATTCGTATCTTCAGAAATTTATTATTAAGCTACTAACGTTACTTCATTAAAATATAATTATAACAAGAAAATTACAAAAACTTCCATAAAAAAACACACTTACTCAAACATTAGTTCGTTAATAATAACCCCGCCTTTGAAGCGAGGGGTCCTAGATTCGATACACGGTCGGCCGGCTTGTCTTGTTTTTGTGTTCGTTACAGATTTATGAGAGTATAACAAAACTGACTTCCGTATTTGAACCGAACTGTTTTAGGTACTTCGACTCATATGCCTACAGTGCGTGACAGGCTCGGGTCTAAAGCCCAAAGTCTTAGAATACTACAAACGCGAATTGGTCCAAGTGTACGGACTCAAGACTTGGCTCACACTGTGCAACTTGGAGAAATGTGGCCTCTTGAGACCTCAGCAAGGGATCCGACAGTACGCTGTACTGAGAAAGGTGAGCTATGAACTGGCCAACTGCGATTCGGACCCGCAATTAGAGGGGTCCGTATACATAACCAAGCTTTTCTTTTGTTTTTTTTTTTCTTGGCGAAATGACTTTGCATACCGCCCTGCCACGGGGAAACAGAGCGGTTATGTGGGACTAGGTGTCACTACTAAAACTCCACGGTGTCCTCTGCCGCTTAGTGGCGGGAACACGGGAACGTTGTAACACATCCTCGATCCCGCCGCAGCTGTCCGTTTCCGGACCCTCCATGGGTTGGCATTGTATGCCACCATCCTCCCTCGCCACGACTCGCCAGTCGTGGTACTTGCAGTACTTGCAAAGGATATCACTCCTCTAGCCATCGTCAAAGAGCGCACCCTTACATTGTAAATGAGTGGAATTCACACACTGTACGGTTTACGCGTTCCTTTCAACATATGGAATGAGCTTCCGTTGGAGGTGTTTCCAATGGGGTTCAATATGTATAAATTTAAAGAGTGTGAAGTGATTTTTAGCTGATAGGCACCGCGTTGGCAACACCTCAAGTGTTGCTAGCGTAAAACATAAAAAAAACTTCGCTTGTTTATTTTTATTTTTGTTTTTTACCTCCGTACTCTTATAGGAAAATAGAACATATTCTCCGAAAATAGGGCAGATATAAGATAGGCTTTGTAATAGGGTTCCTAAACTCTGAAATCAGTAACAGATTTTTTATGTGACTGTAGGGACCCCTGTACAGCAACAATAATCTTAAGATGTTTTTTCAATTACTATTAAAACAACTTGTTAATATAAACCTTGTTTTCAGACTCTGCACCTAACGATGGATGAAGTAGAAATGAACTCGAAAGACAAGAGTTTCCTGGCAAGCAAATATACACCTTTAACTGTGAGACTTAGCGAGCATATTGCCAAAAATAAGGGTTGGACAGGTGAGTCGTAAAGCAATTTTATATTACACAGTAATGCATATAAACTATTATATAAATATTATAGCATTTGGGGATACATGTTGCTCGCATCCATAGGTGAATAGTATTGGAAACCGAGATAATCGCGCCAGATCGATTTATTGACCTTTGACCTTGAATAACTTACAATACAACGCAGAGACCATATTTTATACGTGTTTCCAGTTGTTGTTGTTGTGTCCAATTGTTGTTGCTCTTGTGTTCGAGGTGTTCGTGATATGAGTGGACTATTGCTATAATAGTAGTTAGAGTATATCTGAAACAATGTGTCATTGTAATTGTTTATCAACTAGGTATTATAAGAAGCACTGTTTGTAAACAAATGTTGCCTATTGAATGCGCGGCTTAAGTTATTATATTATAAACAACCAGCTTTTGCCCGCGGCTTCACTCGCGGTAATAGATTTTGTCAATCAATTTATTTCTGGATGTGTATGAAAAATGTCGTAATGTGTACCCCCTACAACGTGTATGCAAAACTTCATGATGATGAAACTGCGCCCTGTGGGATAATGATAGCCTATGTGCTATTCCAGACTATAAATTATTTCTGTGCCAAATTTCATCCAGGTCCGTTCAGCCGTTCTAGCGTGATTGAGTAACAAACATCCATCCATACCCCAATTCATAAAAGTACTTATTTAAAGTTTATTCAAATTTAATTTGATGGTTTAGCGTTATCGGTGATGGTTAATATTTCGTACATACCAACACGATAATGCGAACGTATGACGCATCAGCGTAGCACATACTTTTATCGAAATAATACTTATCGGTATATTTGGACTGCAATATTTGTATACTGCCTAATAATTGGAGAATGAAGCGCTCGTGGCGTAGCTGGCTTAGCTGTCCCGATCACTTAAGTTAAGCAACTTTCGCCCGGTCAGAAGTTGGATGGGTGACCATTTAGTAGCCTTTCTGCTGCTTCCGTGCATCGGAGAGCACATTGAGATGTCGGTCCCGACTATACTTGTAACCACTTATCACAAATATTCATGGACCATTCACACAACGCCACCCAGCCCTAAAAATAGTTCTATCGTTTTTTTTTAATATATTCGTTGATGCCTTGGATAATCTTATTATATAAACCAAAGTCGGGTTTGTTCAACTTATAACTCGAGAACGGCTGAACCAATTTTAATGGTTTTTGATTTATTATAATTTGTCTCTGTCCCGAATAGCAGATTAAATATTAAAACATTGGAAAATTGACAAAAAAATTAAAATAAATTTATCCCCGGTATTCCCACGGGTACGGCATAGTCTCGTTCCCATTAGATACATAGTCTAATATATTATATTGTATATAAGGGAAGGTTATGAGCTCCTTGTCAGCTTATATAGCTACTAGCTGCTGACTCGATAAATGTTTTCCTGTCTTGATTCACAATTTAACAAATGACATGGTGGCAAAAATACCACAGAATAATGTGATTACCGACTACTGAATTTTACAATGAAATTATTTATATTATATAATACAATCCTTGTTCTGACTATTACAAACAACAAAATAGAAATCGGCCAAATCGGTCCGCCCGTTTTCGAGTTTTAGCGATGCTAACGATCAGCAATTGATTTTTATATTATCTTCTTCGTCGTTACGCTCTTGACAGCGGTCGTGATCGTCATGTAGTTTTTTTCCCGGGGGCAGACGTTATGCGCCTCACGATGTCACGCCATCGGTTTCTATTAGCGGTCATCCTTGTGCATTCATGCAAAGGACCGCCCACCGCAGATTTGATTTGGTCGGTCCATCGCACCTCTTTTATATTATATAGCCTTGTTAAAAGGTTAATAATGATTAATACATTAATTTATTGCGGTTGTTGTCAATATTCGAAGTAAATTAAAGAGATGAACGTCATTTTAAATGCTCCCATTCGACCTTCAACCTCGTTTCAATTCATATGGTAATGATAACGTGGTATGCGTAATTCGTACGTAGGTACAGCACCTTTTACGTACCTACTGTGAATTGTTTAGCGTTCATAGTAGCTGAAATTGGCTTTAAAGAACTTCTATTAGACTGTAATTGTAAAAACACGATTAGTGGGTAGTGCATGAAAAGTATAAACTTAACAAAGTCTCGAAAAACATATGAATAAGTATTATTAGCTTTTGATTATGTAATTATTATGAAAACAACAAAGTTATTTGACTTTTTTAAACGTTTGCACGCTCATTCCTCTGCACTAGGATTCCCGCGTCGCAGATGGCATAGACGCCCCCAGTATCCAATGGATATTATGCATGTCAGCGACTTCGTGAGAGACACGATATCTGTCTTGAAGCGCTGGCATGCGCACTCTTTAACGCCGCTGAGCTAAATAGTTTAATGCCTACACACAAAAATTCACGCCTTTTCCACTGAAAGGTTCAACAGAACCTTAATTGGCCACTTTCCACATTGTGGTAAGTTCCACGGCTACTTTGGGTTGCTTGTTCCGACCCCGGGGAACAAGTGTTTTTTTTTTTTTTTTTTTTTCAAGTGACTTTTTTATGTAATAGGGGGCAGAAGAGCTTGCGGGCCACCTGATGGAGAGTGGTCACCGCCGCCCATGAACATCTGCAATACCAGGGGCAATGCCGATACGCTGCCGGCCTTTCAGATAGGCCGGCCTTTAGTAGTTTTCGTCCTTATGATTGATAACTTTGGTTACAGGCATACAAGACGTACTAGGCTTACTCCCAGGGCCAACAGTAGACGAGCTGCAAACCCTGCAGCCTCGCATGGCGCGCCGCAACTCCATATCGAGCGAGAGCTCCTCGCTAGACTGTCCTCGAGTGATCCTAGTTTTCTTCATCGGTGGGTGCACCTACCAGGAGATATCCGCGCTGAGGACCATCAGTCAGCAGGAGGATTCCAATGTGGAATTCGTTATTTTGACCACCAAGTTGATTAACGGTACCAGTTTTATTGAGTCTTTGATGGAGGGCGAGATGCTCTAGTTTGAAGTTCTAATGGTATTTTAACTACCTGGTGCGTTCGTGGCGGAGCTTGCTTGGCTGTTCTCAGCTAAGTTAAGCAACTCTCGGCCCGGTCAGAAGTTGGATGTGTGACCGTTTAACACGTTCATTACCGCTACGATTTTCATGATGTCTTCTCGGATGCCGCCTACATTTTCCGGTTGACTCGCTAGGCGAGTCGCCGGCACTACAATATAAATATAATCGACTCGCCACGCGAGTTCACTGGCACTACGTAAGGGTAAATTCTATGTTTTGTTATTTTTGTGGCCGTCACAGTGTACTTAACGTGTTTAACGCAATTAAAAAGTGTTTAAGGACTATTCGGCTTGTAAAAATGGCAAAAATATCTTTGGACAAAACAAAAGGTAAGTTTGTTTCGTAATTTAAGCAGTGGTTGTCAACCTTTTAAATTTTGGTTATTGTTAAGGTTATATTTTCAATTTCTAATAATTGTGAATAGATAATTTTACATTGAAATAATTTAATACGCCCGTACTAAATTATTTCAGTGTTAAGAATATGGTATCAGATTAAAGTTTATAAGTTTTATTGTGAATCCGACGAATTTAAATGATAACAGTTTAAAAAATCTTTTTTTAAACTTTTAAAATTAAAATTAAAATTAATTAAGTGATAGATAACTTATTAATATGGAATAATAATGCCGGTGTTTTTGGCGGGCTGTTTTATCCAAGCCGATCCTTTTTTAAGAATTCGTTTTTTACCCGATTACAAATCCACAAGATTTATTATATGGCTATTATATATGTGATCCCAAATATTACGATAATTTTGTATTTCTAAAGCTTGTTTTTTTTAGTTATGGCTCCGTGCACAGCACTCTTAGCCAGTATCAAGTACCTAATGAATAAATTATTCAAGTAATTTGCCCAATTTGGGCGAAAATAGTCGAATGGTCAGTCGTCATAGGTCATAAGTCCGTCGGTCGGTCCTAAGTCAAGTCATGTCATGCTTTAGTAAAGTGAAGGCAACCTTACCAATGCTTCCCGTGGAGTTTTGGAGAAAACATGAAATGACGCGTTGTACACTATTATGTCACATTCACTTCATTTGTACACTTGCACAGACCTTTGTTGCATAAACTTCTTCCTAATTTACACTTTAAAACTCCATTATTATACTAAATTAATGAAAATAGATAAAACCTCAACACTGCTCCTTCCACGTTCCCACCAAAACCCCCAAATGAAACTAGTTTGTTGTATATTAGTTCCGTATTAAATACATATAAATATGTAGGTAGTCCATGCAACGCATGTTGACGTCGGCGTCGTTGTCTGTACATATTTTATTATTATTTATGTATGTACATATTTACTAGGTTGAGGATCTATGTCAGGGAACTCGCCTAGCGAGTTCAAGGCATTGCAGAATAGTTTTTTCCTTTAAAATATGAACGGAGTCTCCGCACCCGGCCCACCACGTAATTCTTTAGTTTAGCATATATTTAGTATAAACTATAATTTTAAGCAGATAATACTGATGCATTTTGGAAATATTAGTGAAAAATAGTGAACTCGCCAGGCGAGTCGTCGGCACTGGAATAAGATTTACGTGAACTCTCAGGGCGAGTCGGTGGCACTGAACGTGTTAACTGAGGCACGTTTAGATGTCGGTCCCGACTGTACTTGTCGACAAGTGATATCGGAGGGCGGCTTAAAAATTTTGACACTAGTTTGAGATTTCCTCACGCAAGGAGAACCACCGCATTAAGGGTCTGCTAAGTTCCTTATATTTTATGTAACGTAAACATCTATAAAATATACCTAAATATAATGTATTATGAAAGTATAATTTTTGCTGTTGCCTATCCATACAGCGGTCCAGTTTATGACCCATAAACTGTCTAATTAAGATTACTGTTATCTTTTGGTATAATATGCATTACACTATGCAGTTTTTGCCATCTGTAGGCGAAATATTTAATGATAATAAATGTATGAAATGTTATTATGTAAATATGTAGCATATAAGAGCAGGATAAGTACCTAGCAAAACTATAATTTATGTGCATACATACATTTTAAGGGTTCAGTTTCAGTTTTTGTTTGTTTTGTTAGTGTCCTATATTTATTAGCATTTCTATATTATTTAATAAAAATATATTTTTACGTGAAATATGCTTTTATTCCATCTGACCAAATAATTCCTTGTAAATAAACATTGTTTATTAAAATCTCACATTCATAACTTGCATATAATATTTTCTTCCATTTGATCAGTTATTTAAATAAAATTACAAAACCTGCATGCTTACTATCTATATAATACAATTTAAAGCTTCAGCATACTAAAAATAATTTCGTACATTTACAACGTAACTAATGACTATTCTCATAAATATTCGTTACTTGTATACTTTGTGATGTTAGCTTTCTTTGGTGCGACACTAACACCAAACTTCTTAGCTAAAGCTACCAATTTCTCATTCTCATAACTAACCTCCTCTTTATAACATCTAAGCATTAGAGGCATAACGGTTTCCAGAATAAACTTGAAGTTTGTCTGAGCGTAACTTGAATCATTTCCCAGTGATAAATTAAGGCGAGAGTTGAATATAGCATGGATACATTCATCTAATACGTCCATCATGTCTTTAGTTACAAGTTTCAGTCCAATCTTTTGTACAGTGATAACGGATTGGGCGAACCATATAGTGCTACTAGATAAGTCTACCCATGTTTCATTAATAATATACTTTGCTAATATAAGGCCCAAGTTTTCCATTTGTGTTAAGAATTTATTTACACCAGTTTTGGTGTGCATATTGACTGGTGTCCATTTGTCTTCGGACACTTTTGACTTCATAGAATCAACAATTTGTTCTTTGTATTCCCTCAGTGCTTTTATAATAGGTGTTCTTAAACAACTGTTCATTTGAAATCTTAAATCGAGGCCAAACTCACAGAACAACAAGCACTGTTCTCTCAGACTTTGGACGCAGTCTAACACTGAATCTAAGGCGCAATGTGGAGTAAATATCTGCTTAATAATTTGACTCATCAGTATCCTAAGTTGCAAACTAGCCCAGACTACGAAAGCACTTATCTTATTCTTAGGAAATAGTGAAATGAACTCTGTTAAGGCATCGGTTAGAGAGCAGAAGAAGACTTCACCCACTTGTTTTACATAGCTGTCTATAGAACCTTCAATTTGGACCCCCTTGACGTGAACTTTGACCGTGTGGCTACAGATGGCCAGGTACATTTCACATGCCTGACTTGTCATGTTGAATTTATTAAGTATTAGCACCGAATGTCTTGTAGACTGCAAACCACCCCTTGGGCTCCAGTTATGCGTTACATCTAATTCTCTCAACAGAATTTCAATCAAGGCTTTTTGTTTATGTTCAATTTTCTTCAATATTTCTGGCTTTTGTGGATGGGAATTGAAGTCTTCCGAATTCAAGCTTTTCTGGGCTTTGACCATCAGTTCATATGTTTTCTGAAAGTGTCTCTCTACTATCAATACATCAAGCTCTTCTGTTACATCAACCAGCCATTCTGGAAGAGGAGCAATTTGAGGCGAGGGCAGCTCTTCAATTGATAGACTAGGAGACTCTATCAATTCAGGCTTAGGTTTTTCAATACTTTCTTTTTTCTTTTGCTGCAAATTCTCCTTCTCAATATGCAGTTTTTTAGCCACATCAAACTTCTCCAGCCAATCTTTCTTGATAGTTAAACTGTTACACTGAAACACCCTAGTGTCTGGGAATGCTAACACTTTAAAAGCTTGCTTCACTGTTCCCAAGTCTCGGACATTTACCACTGCTATAGAACTGATAGGATAGCTAGTTTGGTACTTGTACCTCATAGGGCCCCGTCTGTTTGATATCCACGAGGTCAGCATCAGGCAGTCACTGAACAAATAAACATGCATTCTCTGCAGAGCTGTGTTCTCCTCCGCGTCGATTTCTAATAGGTCGCCTTCGTGTAGTAAAGTTCGATCGGGAACGTCGAGCAGATTCATGCAACCTTCGACCTTCTCTGTAATGAGATTAAGTTTGTTTTTACGTGCTTCTTCGGCAGTATCCGCTTCTACGTCTGGGTTGTCTAGCGACTCGCGTGATATGTTGTTGTCATAGCCCAAGATCGAAGCGTGAGACAGCGTCGTGAGGACGGTGCGCTGCTCGCTGAGTAAATGCGAGAGTTTATACATCTCCGCTTCGAGGTGGGATATCTCACTAGCTGTTTCGATAAATTGCATGTAGTTCTCGTAAACATTCTTCTTGAGGGCACTGGCGGTTTCTTCGGCTAATGTTTCGATCTTCTCCTTCTGCTGTTGGAGATCCTCCCCCCCGACACAGGTCTTCGTCAGCTCCTTCACGTAGCGTTCTGGGACGAAGTCTGGTACCGCAAACTTTTCCATATCGACGTCGGCCATGGTTTCTTATAAATAAATAAGACTAACAATGCTTAAATAAAGTAAAAAACACTGGTTCTCTCATTATTCGGTAATCGAACTACGCGACGGGACGTATCAACCCATCGAAATTTTATGAATGAATCAAATGAATGTCAAACTTGTTAAAATCAATTTGACTTTGACATCTATGACGTTTTATTGTGCCGGTAATGAAATATTTAGCTCCATGATAGGTTCGAAGTGCCATTTTTTTTATTGTTATTGCATTGGTTTTTATGCAAAATCTTGCCAGTAAACGTCGTTAGTGGCTAAATTGCGAGCAGCCAAGCCTCAGAAGCTGAAAATTAAAAATAAGAAGAAGTAGGTTCGATGTGATAATTATTATTCTATAGAAAAATACCGCATTCAGTTGTTTTAAACCCGGTTGAAACTCTGCCCGACCAAAAACAACCGGTTAACGCACAAGGTAACTGAACAACTTCGGAATATACGGACATGGTGTGATTAAAAAAAAAAATATAAATAATTGCCATCTCAGTTGCTAGTCCTTATGTACTTGACTTCTTTGGCTTTGTCACACTTATGGTTTTGTCGTTTTGGTGTGTGTGTGTGTGTATTTGCCACACGAATCTGAAGTACATTCTTTTCATAGATTTGGGACGAAATTTTAGAAATAACCACTTAGAGAAAATATACGTATACCTACGTATGTTTAATTGTGTTTGTTGTAAAACTCATATTTATACAACAAAAAACTTTTTTACTGAAAATTGAAGCATCTCGTCAATTTTATTTACAGCGCCATCTCGTCAATTTTAGTGGTACTTGATTAGTAATCTACTGTCACTTAAAAAAATATAATTTCAGATAAAACGAGCGAAGCTCGGTCACCCAGGTACTATCATTGAACGAGGGGTGAAATTCAATTAATATCACTGACTTCTAGGTAACCAGTAACCTGTGACAGTAAAAAAATAGGGTTATATCTATTCTGAGCTTAACATAAAAATGTTAAAATACAAAAAAAAAAGAGTAAAAAGGCATCATTTATTAGTAACAAAATATACACTAACAAACTTTAAGTTTACATACTTATTTTATGATGGCAGGTTTATAAATCACAAAAAATCATAAGTACCTATGGTACACACATTACTTTTGAAGCTTATATCAATTTAAAGTTTTGCGAGTTACTTCTAACATTCTATGATTAAGATTTTCTTAATCAAACTCGTCTCAGCTCTTCTTTTCTTTTCGAAACATAGAGAGAGAACCTACGGTTTTGGATGATTTACCTGTTGCTTGTAAGTAGTACCTACCTACATACTTCTCGTCAGTTCAAGCTTTTATTATAGTATTATCTTATATCCTTTATTATAATTATTAACGTCTCCACAATAATTACAAAAGCCAAAAACAGAGAGCAAACAATTTCTTTGTTGAATAAAAAGTCGGAAGTAACTCGACTTGGTCGGTAAAGATCGTTTATTCCTTCTTCTCGCTCACTTCCGGTTTGTCTTCTTTCTCTTCCTCCTTGACTTCTTCCTTCGCGGGTTCTACGACTTCCGCAGTGAAGTTCCCGTTACGTTTGAATCTGTATGCGCGGGCGGTAGCTACGACGGATTGGGTCTCGTAACAATTAATCAGGGCGTCTCCGTTGCGACCTAAAGAAAGACAAGAAGATTGAGTAAGCCAAATGTGAATTAAAAAAAAAAAACAACAACAACAAAAGTGCGTTGCGAGCTCGCACCCAGATCTTATCTTCGTCCAAAATTAAGAACTTATTAGGTGCTATAAGAATTGAATAAAATTTGGAATGCGCGAACTAAGGGACCTACTAACTGCCGTAAGTACAATATCAAGGTGAATTTAAATAAGTTCCTATTGGATAAAATAATATCGTACGTAGAAACCTTTTCACTCTGTGCGTATTTTCATTTGAAGTGTTATGGTCTGCTTGAACAGTCGGGTAACAGGACAAAAAACGGCCAGGTTGGCTTCGCAACTGTTCAATCTGCGCTCTTGCATGAGAAACAGCTTTAGAGGCAGTTATACTGGCATCCCCGAAAATCAACTCTTACCTTACTTCAAATTTTGAACTTTTCAAGTTTGTGCCAAATTTGTTCGAACAGAGACAAAGAGAGCGTTAAAGATACATAAAAGGCGGAATTTCAAATCAGTCCACCGAAGGCTGGCTTAGTGTGCAGATTATGACCAACCCTATATCTTACCTTGGGGACAGGTGCAAACGGCAAGATGTCTACGTGCCATACACACGGCGCCAGCTCCGCACTGAGTGTTGCCAAGGCAGGGGTCCACGCAACGGTAGCCTACGCAAGCGAGGTGGTCACCACATTGTGAATCCAGTTCGCATTCACCCTAGAAACAGAATACAACATGATGTTAATAGACTTTACTTTTATTTTTGACTTTATTTTTTATTTTACGGTATGTCACTTATATGATCACCAATGAACCACATATAAACAAATAAGCTACTTGGATTCGTTACTTTTATTCGCCTATTGTGGCCCGATTTGGATGATTCTTTTTTTATTTTAATATTATAGTAATAGGTTGGTGATCCCATATAAATTTCAAGAAAAAATGTATGTATTACAGTATTGAAAATTACAGTATTGAAGTCAGTTTATACAATTTTTAAAACACTAAATTATTATTTAGGTACTTACGCGTTCGCAAGATACAAGAGCGTTTCCGACGTAACCAGAAGGGCAGGTACACACGGGACGTTCGGCGCCAGTACGGTCGTGTCCGGGTGTGCATTTGGCGTTGGCCCCGCAAGGATTGGGATCACAGAGGTCACCTGTTGTTGTAAATGTTTATTAACATGGGGCCAAACACAGAACCTTGTGGCACTCCATTTGCATCTTGTTGTTACGACGTGAATAGAAGACAAAATGCTTTTTAAATATTTATGGTTTCGTGTTTTGTTACTTACGGGCTTCATAAGGTCTGCAGAAAGTGAAGGGATCGCCGGTCATGTTTCTAGGACAAGAGCACACAGGGGTGAGACCACGAAGGTTGCACTCAGCGTTGACACCGCAAGCGTTGATACAAGGGTCCACACAGGCGTTGTAGATACAGGCTGGTTTGTAACTGGGGCATTCGCTGTCAGATGTGCACTCAGCACTGCAGATCCTGTAAGGATCGCCGTGGTAACCCTAGAAAACAAACGACAAACCAATTACTTTGAGAGTTTTATCAGATTCTCTGACTAAATGCTAAACGTTTTATACGAATGACAAGCTGCATTTTTTTTGCCAAAGCCTCAGTTATTATTACTACCATTAGATTTCAGCGAAAACTAAGCCTATCAAGTCATTTCATTTCAATATTCTGCATATTAATCGTCGAAATGTATACGAACCCTAGGGCATTTGCAGATAGCGCGGTGAGCGGCAACGGTCTCGCAGTCAGCGTTGACTCCACAGTCACCACAAGGGCTGGTGCACTTGAAGTCCCGACAAGATTGCTGTGCGCCGCACTCGCCATCAGATTCACACTCGTGACGACAGCCGGTCAGAGGACTACCCTGCAAATATCATGTCAATAATGAGATATTTTTCCTTTTCAATTGTGTTTCCTGTAAATGTAGATGATAGGTAGATTCTACAAATCGCTTACATTGGATTCTGGTATGCATTTTCAACTTGGAATTATTTCATATCTTACCCTGTATCCTGGCAGACAAGTACAGATAGCTTGGTTGTTGGCGACGTGGCATTTGGTGTTGGGGCCGCATGGAGATGGATGGCAAGCTTCCTCTGCACAAACAAACATATAAACCTAATAATTATCTATTTAATTAAAAAATATATATAACCACGGAGTCAAATGAAGATGGAAATGTTACCTGGGTCAGCGAGTCTACAAGACTGGAAGGGGTTACCGGTATAGCCACCGGGGCAAGTACAGACAGGAATGTGGTTACGGACCTATAATCAAAATAATCACGTTTCTTTCAAAATTGTCTATAACATGAGTGTTCAAATTGCGGTGTAAAATTTAGAAATTAGATACTTACATCACAGTTAGCGTTGACTCCGCAGGTGCCTTCGCAAGGGTTGACGCAGTGCTGGTTTACGCACGTCTGGTGGCTGCGACATTCGCTATTATCTGAAAAAGATAAATATAACAATATAACAGAGAAGTAGAAGCTGTATAACTCCGTAACCCATAAACTCAGTGATTCGACTTGAAAATTTTATTCGAATAATATTTGCCTATCTCTGTAACTGACAACAAAAGATAATAAAGTCAGATTACTCACCAACGCATTCAATCCTGATACACTGGCTCAGCGGGTCACCAGAATGTCCAGCCAAGCACGCGCAGACGGGCCTCACACTGCCCTGGATGCAATGCGCTCCAACCCCACAAGTGTGGGAGCCGCACATAACAGTGGTGTCAGAAATTGAGCGTCCATGCTCGTAAAGGTCCCGCCCGAAATAGCTTCGCGGGTTGTAATTGTAATTGTAGTAGCGCTGTGCTGTAATTAAAATAACATAAGTAAGGAACAAAGGTCCAAAAATAAACCCTTGTGGAATCCCCTTTTGTGTTAGTCTGCTTCTAAAACTGAATTGAAATTCAATAAACTTCTAATCAAGGAATGAAGTAAAATTTAGTAATGATATAATATCATTGCGAACTGTGTTCGCAATAGTACATACAAAAAATGAAGTTTTATAATAAAAATTGACTTGAAGCGCATAAATCGTAGAACACAATTAAACATAACTAAAACAACAAATACTTATTAAAATGCAATAAGCCCTAATAGGACCACGCGGAACCCACCCACACCATGCATTATGAAAAACGAGGCAAGCGACGGAACATAGGTACGCTACAACCTCCTCAGCACCAGATGGGCACGGGAGGATTGTGGGTAGCACCAAGGTCGAATGAATATGAATCGTTGCCAAGGCTATGTTTTTTTATTTGGAGAAGATGTAAATCATGTTTATCTTGTTGATTGCACAGATTGTACTGCGGAGGTGTCGGTCATTTGTAAAATAAGACGTTACATTTTTTTATGAACTTGTTCTTATTGCTAAATGACTGATATTTCTTAGTCACTAGTAGCGAAGTCATAGTTGGATGGACTGAACGGATATTCTGCTTACTTAGCTTTTTTTTTTAATTATTGTTGTGGCTTTGATGTTTTTATAGCTTAAAACTTTAGTCAAAATTCTATTCTTAGATGCATAGCTACATATTCAGCAATTTTTTTAGTGTCTAGTGAGCTCTCAACAATGACGTTAATCAGTTGTTTACTGACTTAAAAAAGGAGGCGGCTCTCAATTCTGCTGTATGTTTATTTTGGATGCCAGCTGTGGATCCATTTAGATGAATCGTAATTAATTTTATTTCTATAGGAACAATGAAAGTTCACCCTTATGGACGAAAGACAAGGGATCAATGTATTGAAGCCGGTTTATTCCATTTTCAATTAGTCACTAACCTTGTTAAGTATATTTAGTTACCTTATTTCCTAGGTACCTATGTATGCAACTTTACTTAACTATTTACAATACTAAAGAAGAAATAGCGTTTTTTATAATATTTTATTCAAACATAACCATGTTCCCTAAATATGTGCAATGAGAATTATTATAAGTAATTGTTCTTATTATTAAATGTGTAGCTAGCTCTATTGTGCTCTATCTATAATAACAGTATTTACTATATTATATTAATTCAATTTGTTCATGTACACCCACCATATAATAGCAAATATGGTAATATACAATCAACAAGTTACTTTGATGATGGTGGTTACGATAATTGATCAATTTTATCACATCAATAAAATAAATAAAAGACGTACAAGCTTTAGTAAAAATTATTCACATACATTTCAGGTAAAGAATATAAGTACTAAATACAAATTAGTCAATGAAGTCTCAAGTATCTAACTTGTAGTTTGTAAGAAAAATATATTACGCGTTAATTAAGCCTGTTTTCTTATTTTACGCCTAATGCGCGAAGATACATTAAATTATATTTTAACTTTCCAACATAGTAAAGAATAAATAGCGTTTATCATTTTATGAAATGTTCCACAATTAATTATAATAATAATCACTTTCAAAATAGTACGGAGAATTTCTTCTATTAATTAATTTTCTTTATTTTAAGACAATAATACTAATTATTTAAATTAAAATTATTGTTTTATTGGGCCTCTATTCTTACGATACTGGGCCGAGAATTGGGTCCCAGTGACATTTCGACTTATTTAAGTTATGAAATATTAAATACTTACCACTGGCTCCAGCTAGCAAAGCGAGGAGCACTAAGGGCGCAAAGGACAGTAGCTTTCCGCCCATCTGAAAGAAAGACAGATAATGGTTGATTAGGTATATAAACTCCAGCCAGATGATACCTACACCTATGAGCTACACCTATAAAAATTAATGTGCCGTCCCCTAAACTTGTAGTTTCATCTGCCGCACATACACAGAACCTGGAAGTAATAAGCGTAACTAATAAACACAATTAGAAGAAGAATCTCTATCAGATTGCGCTGCAATATAATAATCCTACATCGCTCTAGTGATACGTTTGGGCAGTTTTAGCATATACGATGAGAACCTCCCGACATCAACTGACAAAAGCAATGGTAAATTTATCATCGCCATCTTCAGCCAACAACATATCTATAGTCGTTCAAAAAAAAAAAAAAAACAACTGTCGGACCGCCCCAAGTTCCCAGCACAAAATACCCGCTCGGTGTCTTCCTTCTCGTATATTCCAACGCTAACCAACCATCCGAAGCTACTTGAGCTAACTTGGCTATTTGAATTTCTGTACGAACTATTGTATACTGCTAGACAATCTACAATGGACTGTCTACATTTTACTGTGCGAATAAGAGTACTATTCGCGAATGAATCACAATGGCTTCGAGTACAGTTTACACAGCTATATATGGTTAGAGTAAACAATGTATACACCTTTTTTAATACTATACGTTGTTGGCCTGAGGCCTTGACAATTTTACGAGGGCTTTTGGTGAGAGCGGATGGCTCTCGACCGAAAACTAAATTTTAAAATATTAGCAAATTGGCTTGGCATTTTAAAAAAAGAAACTTTTTAAATCGGTATAGAACGTGGGACTAAAAAGTCACAGGAAAGCAAAGTATATTTTTTCCGGCTAATTTGATTTAACAACCGAACTATAGAACCGATTTAAATCAAATTTCAGATGAGCTTCTGAATTTCAAATCTAAAAATAATATTCCAAATAGGTTGATAAATGACTGAGATCTGAGGTAACAAAAATACACACAAATTGATAACCTCTTTAGAAGTCAGTTGAAATTCGTTAAGCCTTTCTTCTACAATTTTATCATTTATGAAGATAATCGCTATGATATAGTAAAAGTCATTTAGTAAGTCACATCGAGCCTAAAATAGCCCTGGACTGTTTGAAACTTCTAATGATGGACTTCTAAACTTGCAAATACCGACAGCAACGGATTTAACTTGTATATAAGTACCTAATTATATAAGAACACTTTAGAGATTTCTTACAAACAATAATATATCTATCAACTACCGCATAACTATATAATTAATATTTGGTTACGACCCAATTCAAGAAATATTTTTTTAAATCGTCTATTAAGAATTTCATGTACAAATAATTCCAAAATAATTGGTCAAGTTGTCAACCAAGTCTCATTTCACCTTTCACAAACTTTGTTCTTTATGAGCGAATAAATCACAACACTAACAAAACACAACTGCGAACACTTACTGTTCGTCTGTCTGATGTACGATGAGGAAACAACACTGCGAAGAATGCGCGCTGTCCTTATACTGGCCAATGCGCCTACGCATGGAGCCTATGATCTGTGCGAACTTTTATGCCAATTTTGATTATTAGAATATGTTAAATTGATAATTAATTCGTTAGACTTATATGAATCTCCTATTTTGTTTTTAGGAATGGAAAGAATACATATTTTGAGTCGGTATGGGATAGATATTATTTTATTTAATTATACATATTACCTTAATCATATTATGTTAGAAGAGGCTGGCAAGAACTAAGTTTTATACAATTCTTATTTGATATAGATTGAAATGTGAAAACTGTGTAATTCTGGTAATTTCGCTTATTGAATAAATTTTCGGATAATCAGTTAACTCAGTTCTATCCTGCTACGTAACAGCGTGTAGAGCGAGATGACAAAGCTTATTCCCGCTTCCCGCTCAAAACTTCCGCCTGCACCTGACACCAGATACAGAAAATGATTTGCTTATAAATGATCCCCTTTGACAATATTAATAAAGTTCTTTAATAGTTATTTAAAAAGAATACTCTTATAATAAATCTCTCCATTATCATGAAATGAAGATGACCTTGATTTAATCCAAAATATTTTAATACATTTTCACGATCACTTTCCCGCTTTAATTGGTTATCGCTCGCTACTGGTGGATAGATAAATTAATAATGATTATCGGTAATGACATCACTTTAGCAAGTTTTCACCCCGAGTATTCTATATACGGAGTCAAGCTGGCAGGTAACCGGATCTAAGATAAGACTTAGATACGTAAAACTAAGTCTTAACTCAGCAACATAGTTTAATTTTGTTCAAGAACTAGATATTTTTCCTGGTGGAGTGTTGATTAACTCATTATTGATTTGACATAGATATTATGTTGTTTTATATAATATATGGAGTTTAGTTCAAAAATATTGAAGTAGTAATGGGGCATTCTATTATTTTTGTAAAACAAGAGAATACTTGAAATGCTCCTTGAAAATGTATCTACATTGTATCACAATTAATCTACATTGATGACGTAGACATATTTGTATCATAAAGCGATCCAACACTAGATTGTGATTTACATAAGCATTAAGTACGCTACGCACGCATTGAAACTGCTAGCATATCCACAGTTGCGTGCGCAAGTATAACCATGCACAGATAATATTGTACCTGTAGATATCGGTATCGGTGAAATCACAGGTGTATGTAAAGTTACATCCCCGTCTCAGGTGACGGGCGCAACGGGATTCGACTTGGGTCGGAGAACCTAGGTCGTATTAATGAGGTGACCACTTGCCATCAAGTGGGCCTTCAGTTCGTCCTGTTTCATCAGTAGTAGGAACTATTGTAAAAAAAAACAATTAAATATTGTAGTCCAAAGTAACAATGAATTGGCCTATTACAGCGCTAGATCGCATAGTGAAAGGCACTTTTAAGAAAGCCTTTACCCTGCAGAGGAACAATAACGAAAAGATAATAATGCTAATAAAACTAAAATGTGAAATACAAAGTACCGTGAGCATACCTAATGGAGGGGGGTACTTTCCGTGTGATTGATGGCAGTGTTAAAATAATAGCACATCACCACACCACTACAATCACCGGCATACCCAAAGAATATAAAAAAAACGTCATATTTCCTCTTTCATGGACTAACAGACCAAAAACCCAACGATATTCCTTTTCTTGCCTCAATGCCAATGCGTCGTTAGACTCTTTCTTCTTCAGGCAAGTACATCGATGCCGCATTAGCACGAAATACAGTCTCGGGATGTATTTTCAAAATCTACCGAGACACCCGTGAGCATAACCTGATGCCCATAGAAGTTGGTGAGGTAACAGGTACCTACAAACCTTATTTATGGTCATTAAGAACGGAGGCGTTGTATCTCGTCCATCAAGTAATATTTCACCTAATATATAGTCGAAAAACGACACCGTCCCAATAAAATATGCCTAAAAGGACTGTGCGTCTATTATTAAACTTAAACTGACTGTGATCGCTTTACTTTCCGGGACGTGTCATGGAATGTATTTAAATAGTTGATTTTTAGTTAGTTATATACGAGTAGGTACAAATGCGTTTAAGTATTTATAACTAAAACTCAACTATTTGGATACGACACGTCCCGGAAAGTAAAGTAAGTAAAAATATTTTTCCATGACACTGCAATACTGAAGCTGAAGTTATAACAGTCAACCCACTCAAATGGCCATGTATAATGTATACGAACTTAGATATTATATAATACTTCCAAAGGAAATGAGAAGGATCAATTCGGTGGTATCTTTTTTGTTTGTTACCTCAGAACTCTGTTATTTATGAACTGATTTAGAAAAATTATTTGGCAGAAAGTACTTTCAAATTGGTGCCATAAAAAATCATCCATATCGGTTTTGGTTTTAAATCAAAATAATTGGATAAATATTTCATTCAAGTAAACTGAATTGTGACTTGTTTTCCTACGCCCATTACAGACCGATTTTTTAATGTTTTTTATCAGTTTTCTTATGACGTTATCACGTAAAATTATCATCTGTAAACCGACTTTACAGACAAACAATTTTTTTAGGGTGATGGGGTGATGGTACGTTGGATACCCCGGACCTCGCGATTACTGCATAATCGCGTTTGTACCTAGTAGGCGAGGTCTATTTTGTGTACTCGTTTATTAGTACGGATGTTTTGTAAATATTTAGCTTCACACCAATGAAGTACAGCAGTGACCAGTCCACGCCGGCCCGGACACATCACTGATAGATTTAAATTGAACTGGCCGTCTTAGCAGTATACTCTTTGAAGATTCATTAAAGAAATCCCAACCATCCAAATATCAATTTTTGCATAGAATTTTGGCGATGGTGCCCGGAACAAAATATGTTTTTTGAATCGTTTGACTCATTCGACCCACAATGATTACGTAATTTCGTTTGTTGTGAATTGTAGTACCTTGTAATGCTAATTGTATCAAGGCAACTATGAATTTGCTTGACTCAAATAAAATAAAATTTGACCTAAAAAATGACACTTGAGCTTTTACTTACATGTCAATCATTGTCGCCGTTTCCGAAATACACGAAATAAATTTATATCCCATTTTAATAAAAAATATGTATAAACGATTTAATTATAATAACGTATTAACAACAGTAGATTTATCGAGTTATTATAACAATATTCCTAATAATTTTAGCGTAGGTTCCTACAAGCTGCGCGCCGCGGTGTAGGTAACCCGTGGTTTTCCTTGAACAAGAGTAGCTTATGTGTTAATCCAGGATATAAGCCCCTGGTATCAAATTTCATCCAAATCCGTTCAGCTGTTTGAGCGTGAAGGAGGTACAAACATACACACACACACACACACATAGATATCTACATACTAACTTTTGTCTATAGTATATTACTGAAGTATTGTCATCAATATCCGATGACAATAACTATAACAACAAAGTGAATAATGTGAAGTTATTTTATCCGGGATCATGAATGACGCATGAAACTGCGTCGAAATATCGGGAGTTAACAAAACTGACAAAGTATATAGATAACTCTATAACTTGAAAAAGAACAAAGTGAAGGTTATGGTTCACTTTTAATCATTATGAAGTGTTCTAGTTACCGAAAAAGAGACAATCTTATAAGTATCATCCTGCCCACGTCAGATTAACATTTTAATTATTATAAATGTGTTGCTAAGCTGTCCATTACCATTTTTGGGAAGAGTTATACCATCATTTTAGACGCAGAACTGTTTAGCTTTAGTACCTGTGCGTAAATAAATATTGTGTTATATGCTATGGATAATGTGAAAAACGGACATAAGAGTTTTTAAAAATTACTGATAAACATCGTTAGAGTACCTACCTATATTTCGTATAACAAACATTGTCATGATAATATTACACGTGCAATAGTTCATAAACTGTAGTTTTAAAATTGAATGTCATTTGGGAATATATTTAGTTATGTTATGCCCTCTTGGTCTTTGAAAATTCAGAGAAAATTCATTTATCCGCAATGAAGTTACAGGGGCTCGAAAATGTCCTGAAAGGCTGTGCCTTATTCTGATTTTTTTTTTCGTCTTGGGGACAGCACCGCTGATGCCGCGACCCCAGGTAATCATTTCTGAATGTACATAGCAAAAAAGAAGTTATCAATAATTTATAACAACTAAAACTTCTGTACTGTTCTGTTCTTTGTTTTATGCCAACTAAAATAAAACTTATTATACTAAGATAAAAAAAGTCAACCAATTTTGTACATCAAAGTCAAAATAATGATTCAATCAATGTCAATTTGACAATCTATCATCTGGTCCTATTTCGGTCGAGTTTTCATTTCACTCACTGACGAAAATGTATCGACAATGTTTATATTGAAATAATTTAAATTTTACGTAGGTAGTAGCTACAGTGAAACAGTACAATACCATCCGCCATTCACCGAAACATGTCCGCTAGTAAACTAGATGCAGTATACCGAAGTTTTCTTCTGACCAAATTCTTCACTAAAGGTTGGGGGAAACCTGAAAACTTGCGAAGGTCAGAAACTCACTCCATGCGTGTGATACACATTGTTGTGTAACATGTCTGTTGACTAAGTGCTGAGACTGCTTCGAGTTGAATAACGCTGATATATATTTGTAATATTTTAGGTTATTTGAGTTCAGAAAAGTTGTGTCAAACCGGGAGGAATGTTTCAAGTTAGTGGAGAAAGACTATCCTGTTACCATCACCAAGGTATTAAAGTTATAATATTACCTTTTCATGTCAATTTGATTATCTTTATCAAAATTGAACTGTTTATTTACATCATGATATTCCTCATATTTATAGGGGTTGCAGTTGCTACATGTAGAGAGTAATTATACTTGGTAAAGAAGTCTGTTTCAGGTTCCAGACACTGCCTGATAGTTTTAAAAAGGATCCACTTAATTCAGACTCACACTAACATTATTTAATGAGTAAATTTAATAATGAATCCCCATAACAAAAATCCATGATAAATTCTAATGAGAATGAATCAATTTTAAGATATAATGATAATTAAAAATGCCTCACAAATTAACACACCATAAAACTGTGAATCTTTTTGAAAGATTTGCTAGAGACAGTTTTTGTTAAATGTAGCTTATTCATGGCCCTATTGGAGATTTCTAACTAAGGATTTAACTCCACATTTTACATTACATTTTTATTTTTTAGATTAGAATATTTCTTTTGATTATTATAGAATGTATGATGTGGCCTTTTTAGACTAGCTAAAATTATGCTTCACCCAATCCCTACACAAGCATATTATTTAGTTTTAAGTAAGATTTTATGTAGTCATATGCTATTAACATCACGGAGTAGCACCATAATGGATGAGAAATAGATAATTATGGGGTGAGTTTTTCTTGAATTCAAAGACTTCAACAATTTTTAAACTTTCTCAGGTTGTTAATGAAGACTGATATTCAGGTTATCTTTTAATGTCTAGAATTTTAAAACATGACTATTTTCTATTTTAGTTATGATCCATAAATCCAAGATTAAAATAGTTTTTAAAACTTTCCCAGGTTTTTAATTATGTCTTGTACCTTAATTTGATTTAATTTTAAAAATTGATTATGTTTCTATCATGATTCCTGAATTAATGAACCCAAGCTTAAAATCTTACAATTGTATCAATTGAATCAATTGAATAGAATTTGTAGGCAGACTCTACAGAAACCTTGTTACAACATTTTTTTTTTATTATGTTTTGATATATTTTAATGTGTAACAGGAACAAAACCTAGCTGACTGCAAACTCCTTGAAGGCTTCTTCCTAACTCCACTGGAGCGGTATCTACCAGGAATTGTCCCTGAGATTGTACAGAAGGCACATTTCCAAGCCCTCCTCCCCATTCACTGGCCGGAGAAAGATGTCAAGCCAGTGTGCCTACATTTAGCTGGAACTGGTGATCATGTGAGTACATCTACCTTTATGATATACTTGTAGCTTAGTTGGTAGCTGTCCTGCCTCCGAAGTGAGGGAATCGAACCCGAGATGGGTTTTGATTCCCACACAAAGTGTGTCCCAGGTTTGTGTGGTGGGCATGAAGTCTGTTCTCGGGTCTTGGTTGTTTTTCGGTGCCATCTGCGACACAGGAAATCTCAGTCCAGGTTTATGAGAGTGTAAATTTTTGTAATATTTATTTATTTTATGCTGTGTGCACTCTGAAGCACGGAAGCGGTCTGTTCATGCCATTAAATGCCATTAAACGGTCCCCCATCCAAATAGTAACCGGGCGAAGACATGCTTATTTTAGATGATCAGTAAAGAGCATCTAAACAAGCTTTGCCATGAGCGCTTGTCTTGTAAACAATACGTCATCATGATTGGTGACGCGATAATCAATAACGTTATCTTGGCAAGCGCGTGTAGGTACATCGCTTATCTATTAATGTAATGTTTACTGCAATATCAAGATTACAAAGTATTGTAGGGATATATGTTGTACTTTAGATTAGATTCTGATTACAGTATTAGAAAATGTACATTTTTGGGTCTGAATTGAAAGGCAATGTCGTTGGTATAAAACCTTTTGGGCTGTTGAAGAATGAGACCATGACTAAGGAAGTCTTAGCTAAGTTATTTTCATTGGAAAATTATGACGTAGTTGAGCTCGCCACTTGTCAAGTCTCAATCCTCACGATACTGATGAACAAGCCAAATTAAGTAATAAACACGTGACGTCTCGTAGGTACTGATTTATTAAAAAATAATGACATTCCAAATGTTTTTAAGAATTCAATGGATTCAAAGGAGGTAATTATTTTTGACTTTCGCTTTACTATGATCCATATGGAATAATCATTAATACTGCCTTTGAAGCTAAAAGAACGTATTGCCCATTAGACCGAACTATTTTTAAAAATATATTTTATCAATTTCCAACTATTATTTCAGTTTTTCTGGCGACGGCGAAATCTCATGGTGAAACCGCTAATTAAAGAAGCTGGTATCGGCGGCATCATTCTCGAAAACCCGTTCTATGGACTGCGGAAACCCACTGATCAAATGTAAGTATGAATCAGCGCAGACGACCGCTTTATAATCGTGTCAACGTTTCGTTTCAATTATTAAGGAACGCGTGGAGGTATCAAGATGAAATAACTATCAAATACTCAGCAATCCCTATCCCAATCAGGTCTGCAATCCCTAGAAACAGTGAATAAATCGAACTTAGAATAATAATAGAGAATAAATCAACAAAGTCAACGCAATCAAAAGATGCGGGTGTTAGAACGTAGAGCCTATATAGTACTTCCCATTGCCCTATGGAATTTGGCAAGCCGCAATGTCACAAGTAAAGGAATACATCCGAAAACATAAATTTGTTGTTTATTCACAAAAAAGAATACCCGAATAAACCTACAACTTACACATTATATCTAAGTTCGTGCGGAACCCTCAGTGCGCGAGTCCGACTCGCACTTAACCTTTTTTTTCATATCTGTTATTATATTTACCCTCCCTAAATGATGTAAAATACAACGGAACCCTCGGTTTGTGAGTTTTACATTTCACATTGTAATGAAGACGTATGATTAATTATTTATAGCTTGTTTTCGTAAGATATCATTACTATTTTCAGTTGATAACGCACGTATAGGTAGGTACTTAATTACGCCCAGAGCAATCACTTTCGCCAAATAAAGCAAGGTGACTCCATGGCTTTGCGCTTTGCCAAGAATTCCATGGTTCGTTGGCTCATGCAGTCCGTCTGACTTTGGTGTCAAACCGAACTAAAATATCCCTTTTCGTTAATTGTAATACAATTGAACAGCTCAGTTGTTAGTAGCCTTGCCTTCTGCACTGTAGGTTGTGGGTTCGAATCAGGACAGCATTTGTGTGACAAACATAAATGTTTGTTCTGTGTCTGGGTGTCTGGGTAATACGAGAAATTATTGAAAATTAAAGAACACCCGACTGCGTAAAAATACCAAATTAAATTTAAACATTATAAAATTTGCTTATAAAACCCTGTATTTTGATAATATCACAGAATTGAAGGAAAAAAAAAATTAAGACATAATGGTCGCAGAAAGCGTCTATTTTAAGTTTTATAATATATAATATTATAAAGCCAGTGTCAATCACCCAATTAAGACGAATCTAACGACACCGCTCAAGCTAAAATCTATTTAGCCGTTTAACCTACAGAGCGTGCCAAAGAAAATACATACACTCAAAAAAATCTTCTGGCGCAGTCGGGTAAAAAAGTACTATTTTAAGTATTCTATCAGTTATCTAGTTCCCATAGTACAAACTATGATTGTCCATGAATGTTTAGTTACTTAATAACCATAAAAAATATGTTCATTTGTGTCCATAAGTACCCATGTACTTTTATTATAATTTCAGTCGATCATCACTGCACAATGTCTCGGATATATTCGTGATGGGTGGCTGCTTGATCCTGGAGGCGCTTGTGCTGTTCCACTGGTGCGAAAGGAATGGACTCGGCCCGCTGGGCGTCACCGGACTGTCTATGGGCGGGCATGTATGTTTGTATGTCCTCACAAGAGCGTAGCCAGCCAAGGACAAACATCAGGGGCAGGTGGGGGGAAGTGGGGGGCAAGATCATTCCAACTTTTAATAAACCTGTCAAGTGCAAAATGGACTTCCTCATTGAGGGGTTCCGTAGCCACATAGCAAAGAGTCAGAACTCTTCAAGCTCCTGACTGTCCGTATGTCACAGCCATTTCTCTCAGAGATTGTTGGCAATATATACATGAATATTTCCTGAGAGGGAGGAGCTACCTCTACCTGCACCGCGCCGACCGCTTACGCCGTGCGAACACGGCACACGCACACAATCGCACCTACATACGAGGTACTCTGTTCAATTCGGTCCTTCAATAGGCTTGATCCGTTACCGTCCGTGCATGTTTTTGTGTGCGGGTTCTGTACATATTTATTTACTTTGTGCTCTGATGCTCTTACACCTATTTATAATAAGCGTTAATCTGCCACGAAAATCCACACTGGATTTTTTTAAATTTGAATTGTAGATTATTTAAATAATAGGATTTGAGGCCAAAATCTGCTGTTAAATTTTTTGCAATTTGCGTTGACTAGATTAAGCCAACATATACAGATAAATTATTGATTATCTTCAAGATCAGATGAAAATTAAAATGGGTAGAACATAACCTTATGTATTTGCCAGTCAAACTACACCTTTTTTCTTTTTTTTTTCCCGTAAGGAAATGCAATTGCATACCGCCCTGCCACAGGGAGACAGAGCGGTTGTGGGACTAGACCTACTAAAACCCCACGGTGTCCTCCTCTGCCGCTTAGTGGCGGGAACACGGGAACGTTACACACACATACGCGAACCCGCCGCGGCTGTCCTTTTCCGGACCCCTCTCTCTTGGCAAACTACACCTGACCTTCCAAATATTTTTAGGGGAGCAAATCATAGCATATAAATGTCAAGCGGTCAAGTATTTTTGAACCATGTTCTAAGGGCGTTTCTCTAAAAATATGGTACGAAATTGATAATTAATATTTAATTCGACAGATGGCGTCACTGGCGGCAACTAACTGGCCGAAGCCCTTGGTCCTTGTTCCCTGTTTGTCGTGGTCGACAGCCTCCGCCGTTTTTCTACAGGTAAGTTTATCAAAACATAACGCGTACGCAATCTTACAGTAGACACTGACAATACTAGTCGATAAGCTATGTTGAAGGCCTTCGGGCGATTTGACAACTCTGACACCAGAGCTACCCACTTACTCAACACAAAAGAAGAAAGTAGGTACCTAAAATGAATATATTGGGTACCTACTGTCTTCTTTAGTATGCCAATAGGATACATTGGGTTATACCATATTCTGATCCTGGATGGGGGTAACTGTGCCTGCAGTGATGTCCTGTTTAGGGAGTATTTTGCATTGCCCCCCATTGGTAACTAAGCCCTACCCCAGCCAGTCCAACTCCTTGAAGAACCGGAGGACTGGGTCATTGGCAGCGTCGCTGTGGTGTGATAGAGTCTATTAAATGTAAGCCTGGTTTGACTTAGGTATTTTTTGGTGGATATGCTATATATGGAGCCATGTTCCACCGTTTCCTTCTCCAGCATGCATCCAATGCATAAACCACAGTCGGTTACCCCCGTAAACAGATGGTGGTTTGTTTACAGTGCTTTGTAATAGTCACCATCATTCCATCATTTACTTTGATTTGGAATTGTGTCTTTGCCACCTGTGATATAGAAAATCCTAAGGCAGAGTGCCCTGTGTCGTCATTCTAAGGTCTGAGTAATTCTTCTCTTTTTGATGAATTCATTATTTCTAGGGAGTGATGTCTCAGTCAATAAACTGGGATTTACTTGAACATCAATACCTGTCCGATGGTGTCTACAGAGATAAACTGTCCAAAATGGTCACAATAGTAGATGAAGCGTTCCTTGCTGGGAAGAAATTCGCACGCACATACTCTGAAACAGTGAGAGATACAGAAAATAATACAAGTGAAACAAATAATCGTAATCAGAATGACAAAAATCGTGATAGGGCTGCAATTCATCCAAACCCTGGTAACAGTGACGTAAACTCACAAAGCTCAAATAGTAAAAACGTTGATATAACATATAAAGAGGTAAATCAAGTTGTGGATGTTAGCAAAAACCTAGAAATTAATAGAGATAAAGTGCCTAATTTTGAACCTAAATCTGAACTGACTGTAAATATAGAGTGTTTATACGCGGAGCTTAAGAAACTTTTGGAAGAGAAAAAAATTAATTTATCATTGTACAATAAACTGTTGTCTAATGAACATTTCGTGCTGGATCCGGAGGATATTGAAGATATAAATAAATTGACTGAAGAGAGGTTGAAAGAGGTTCTCTTGAAGTGCAAAATAGGTAAGTGTACTAAGTATTAAGCAAAAATTGAAGATGGGCTATGTGGAAAAAACTACGATTTTACTCCACAATACTTTGTTCTTTCTTACAAAGCCCTCTCTGGTTTGATACCCGTAAACTGTATTTGTGTGTTAAGCATAATGCTCTAAAATATTTTTTACGTTTACACGTTCATGGAGAAGCGCAGAAACACAAGACAAACTTCCAAGAAGCGAGAAAAAGCTATGCTCTTCACACTTAGTTTGCCCCGACCGGGCATCAAAACCAAGACTCACTGCTATCTGCGAAGAAGTACAGACTTCTTTGCAGGTGGCAGTGAAGTATGGGGCTGTAAATTTTCGACGAGTAAAATTTTGATCTTTTTTCTCTAGCTTTCATAAAACAAGAATTAATAGAATCGAACCGAATATTACACGAAAAAGAAGACCAAACCACAGCAAAATCAAAAAAAGTCTTAACTCAAAGGGAATTTAAGGCGTTAAGGAAACCGCAGACAAAAGAGATTATAAAACCAAAAGAGAAAAGTTCTTGGAACATATCGGACCTCGCGGCAGATTGGATCGATTTCTCGTTCCTGAAGGGGAGCGAGAAGAAGATAGACATTAGTAAAATCCATTGGAGAGACAGAGAGGCATTGCAGTTCATGAGAGGGGTTATGGATGAGTGCACGCATTTGAGTAATTTTTCGGTGCCGTTTGATACGTCCTTAATTATAGGTGAGTTATTCGAAGCCTTTTGATTATCATGTTGCTGCAACCCGAGGTTAAGACCGTAAGACCGTACCAGCTGCTGTCTCGACTTTTTAATTTTTTTTTGCATTATATTCTCATTCTCCGCTTGGGGGTCAAAATCTATGAGGCAATTTCCGCCTGATATAGACCGCTCGGAAATAGAAGTGATAAAAACGTACGTAGACTCCACGTGTACTTTTTGGAACGATGCCAGAATTTTTATGTTCATACCTCATCATTATCCTATTTTAAACCTCGACTATGTAGAGGGGTGTTATAAGGCCGTTTGTTTGTCTGTAGTTTTAATTTTTATGTATCAAATATGCCGGGAAGAGCTGGAGGCCCACGTGATGTTAAGCGGTTACCTCCGCCCATAACAACGGCAATACGACTTAGGGCATCCCCGACCGAAGTATGAGAAGACCCAAGTCGTACTCCGTTGGGCCCATCACCCGAGACGAGGTGAGTGCACCATTGCTTGGCGGCAGATCACCAGGTGTGGAGGCAGTACTTTTCCGGGCGAACTCTGCTCAAGTTCTACTTCTACTTTTTGTTGCTCCTTTAGCGCCACCCAGGGGGTACGTTTAGGGATTCAAAGGGTAGGCGTACGGACGCGAGCAACGAGACCCCTCAAATGCACCGTTCTTGATCTTATCATGCGAAGTTGGTTGGTTGGACCTGTATTGCTACAAGTGGCTGATTTAAAAATCGTGATAAACCAAATCAATACTTTCATTCCAAATCGGTTTACAACGGGCGAAGAAAAAAAAACGCAGGAAAGCAAAATATGCAATTTCGTTTGCTTGATGACCCATTTTTTTTTCCCAGTTATTTTGATTTAACAACTAAACTGTTCAGCCGATTTTGGTTAAAATATTATGTGACCAATCTAAGCATCCTTAAAAATAAATAAATAATTTTCAAAACCGGTTCATAATGAATTGATTGATGGTTTCAATCCTCCGGCAGTCGATTGAAATCAGGTTGTACTTCGAGGGTACGACGCCCCTATAAAAGTGCGCACTGTAGGTTGTAAGTTTGATTACCCACCTGGCACAAACATAGATGTTTGTTCTGAGTCTAGATGTTAATATGTATAAACATGTTATTAGAGGTATTTTATGTAATTTGTTCCCCCCCCCCCCTCCCCAAGAACGCCACAGTAATGGAGGTGAATGATTTCAGCTGTGTGCGCGCAGCACGACGCGTACGTTCCGCGCGATGACGTCGGAACGTTAGAGGAGATATGGCCTGGGGCTGAAGTTCGGTACGTGGACGCGGGCCACGTGTCTGCTTATATACTACACCAATCGCTATTCCGGTGAGTTCTTTTAATAAATGAATATTCATGGACTGGTCATTTCCCACAACGATAGATATTATTATAATATTTAACAGAACATATCTGTGGGATCACCTCGGAGGTACACCGCATCCCATTTAAAATATTCATCCACATAGGTCCAGAAAAAAAACTGGAAGCGCAACAAAGTTATTAAATCTTAGTCCAAACGTCCCGATCTATATCATTTAGGTACGTACGGTCCTCGCCTTGGCTCCGAGCAGCGAGCCAAGGCGAGGACCGTACGTACCTAAGTGGTGCCTTTGGTTTGCTGCTACAATATTTAAATTTTAGTTTTTTTTAAGTTTGTTGAGAGGAATCTGCTCTCATCCAAAGCCCAAGAAAATTTTAGTTATTAATTGTTTTTTTTTGTGTCTGTTCTTAGTTTTTTCTCTGTTTATTCAGATCCTGCATCCGGGAAGCGTTCGAGCGGTCCAAGAAGAAGTGGAAGGAAGGGGAACACATTGTTTGACACCTACCGTACGCACAAAACCGTTCCTTGCTCAATATATAATAGCAATACGTTTGGCCAAAGAACTAGATACAGTAAGGTAATTTAATAACATGATAAATTTTACCGTGATAGGTTCTTGTTGGCCATAGATTTTGTGAGATTAATGAAAAATATTTCCTAACTCTGGGCGCTATTGTATCCATCCTAGTCATTCCTAACCGGGAGTTAAGCGCCTTTTCAGAATGCTAAGTAACTGAACCAAGCACTGAAAATATACAGAACTGAATAGGTCACTATCGAACTCGACTAAAAAAACAACGCGCATATATTCTACTACTACTGCGCCCCGCGGTTTTTCAGGATCAAAAGGATCATGTGTTAATGATCCAAATTTCATTCAAATCCGTTACGCCATTTTACCGTGACGGAGTAACAAACATACAGACACATCCATACAACATTCGAAGTGTATTTTTTCAAACTAACTTGTATTTTATCAAAGCTGAAAAGTGATAGTGCTCAATTTTTACATAGCACTAACGGAAATGTGATCTTTTAGGACTGGTATTCCGGTGCCATAAAATTGTCGTTTTTTTGATAAATTGTTGTAACTAATTATTATATTAATTGGATTTTAAATTATGACGTGTCTAATGTAGGTGCTTCTTAGTTTTTAAACTTGCATATCATTATAACATAGTTTAATTTTCTCATTCACCAGTTCGCCATTTACAGGCCAGCGATGACTTGACCGCGTCAGTGATATTCTAATTTTGGTGTAATTATTTCATAGCAGAAGTTAAACTTTATTTTATGGAGTATTAATGTATTCTAAGCAGTTGGGTTCGGTCTAGTTCTCGCTGGCAATAACCATTGTTTTTAAAGGTTAGATTCTTTGTGAATTTTCATTATTTTCGAATATTCAATATATAATGAAGTCTGTGAAGTACAAATGTTTTCGAAGCGAGTGTTTCACTTTCAATATTATGCTTTTAGATAATTTTTACAGTGAAATGTCTAGTGAAAGTCTATACAGATCCTCTTTTGAGATTGTAAAGTGTAAAATATATTTTTGTAAAAAACATAAATGTCATATTTATTCTAACACCTTGTTTTTTTTTATAATATCATATCCCCATCCTCCTTATAAATATTTAATATCAGTTTTGGGAAGATCTGCTTGGCAAACGAAAATGTATAATCTTACGTTCGATTGCCTCACAGCTCTTCCTTCTGGGCTAATACAAAATGAAATAACATTATAATAAACAAAATATTTTTATTTCGAAACTGAGAAAACAACATATTATATCTGCTTTGCAAACAAAATGTAACGCCGTCACATGAAATAACTATAAGCAACTATGGTACCTTTAGATTAATATCATGAAAAAATGTACTCCCAGTTGTTTCTCCATCGGTTATCTACTGGAGCCAGTTTCTTCGACAGTGTCGCTAAACTACCCGAATATTTTATAATGTGTTGACAATATGACGTAGGTAAAACATAAAAAAAATCGTACAAAAATGCTTAACCATCGAAAAGCAAAAACAAATTTTCATTAGAACCAAAGAGAATAATAAAATACAGAGACGAATTTCAGTGGATCCTTTAGTTTAGAGTACATAGCTACTACTTCCAAGCTGAAAAAAAAAACCACTACTAGGATTATAGACAGTATGCGACATCCTAAACATATACACATTTGGTGCTTCGGTTTTCTATTTAAAATATAAAAATGTCGAGGCATTTCGACAATACAAAAAGACGGAACGCGTGATTTCCTTTTCAAATTAATACTTGATCAAAATATTTACATATCAAATAGTGTTTATTGCTCCCCTCAATCAAACTTAATCCATGAAATTTAAGTTTTAGGGTTTCGATTGCAGCAGATAATATGTTCAGGCTATATCTCCAAAAACTACCTACTTTAAGTATGTTTATGTTAATAATATTCTTATAAAATACGTAAGTTCTTACTGGCCCATGTGTCAACGTAACCATTCTAACATTAGCCACCGATTAACTAAAAATATCACCATATTTCAAAATCGATAGAAGCCGCGGGCACAGGCAACAAGTAGGGGGTTTGTTTGCCTCTGTAAGCTAAATTCAACAAAAAATGGCGGAGTGTCAACAGGGTTACGCGGGTCGCGTTGTCTTGTAATTTACTGAACTGTACTAGATCATGCACGCGGCAGCGTCCCGTCGGGCGGGGCGGAGGTGCGACGCGAGCGTGGAAAAAAAAAAAATTGAAATCGTATCGTGACTTTATTATCGGAAGCAGTGTACACCAATACCAAACCCACATTATAACACTCTTCCTCTTCAAATCAATGTTATGGCCTGAAAAAGGTGTTCTGCGTCCTTTGTTAGTTCCAGGGGCCAGTACTAATGCTTACCTTATATTAGCGTTATTTATGTTACTGTTGATTTATCAGAGCGAGATAATCGTATAATAATTAAGCTCTGTAATAAAGATTATTAAAGAAACACGTGGTAGAGCATGGTGTACCTACAGAAGCACAGACGCAGACATTCGGCCGAACCGATCTGAAAGTTGACTTGAAAAATTTATGTGCGGCATGCCTTAGAACCAAAAATTCCAAGATATGTGACATCTATCTAGCCGAATTGGGCTCCCGTGGTAGACAAAGCCCATTCACTCTCAAATAACGAGAGTAGGTCGTTGTCATGCCCAGTTCCTCTATAACGGTCAGCCGTAGATAACCGTAGCAACATTGTTATCTATCAAAATATAGTTTCATATATTATTTTGAAATGTAATCAACGTTGCTGTGGACCTACGGAGGTTAGTTCGTTATAGGGACCGTGAACTTACAATAATTGTTTTATTAGTGGTATGTGGTGGAACGCTACCGGAACAACCCCTCCCGCCACGCTCGCGCCCTGTCGACGTGCTCGCCCGTACTGTGTACAATTTTGATTATAAACATTGGGATTAGTTAAACTCTGTATCTTATACACGGAAGGTCCCGTACATGGCTATGGCGTATTTATTGATTATCATGAAAAAAATATCAAATCCATTTGACAATCCAAAACTGTTGCCGTCTCATTCACCCGCATGAAACAGAAACCGATGGCTTTTAGTTTATACGCCGCAGTATATTTTTACGTAGATTTTGAGTTGAGCAGTAACGTTCTAAAGTCGCTGTTGGATTTGGGCTTCTGGTCACCGTTTGCCGTGTCGGCTGCCTTGCTTGTGGTCGCCCTCTGGAGGACGCTAGGGATGAAACTGCTAAGCTGCGTCCGCCGCCTGCGTAATAAAAGGAAGGTTTAAAAAAATAAATAAAAGATGAATTCATCTTAATAAATAAGGTTTAAATTATTTCATTAAATCAGAGAATATTTTTTTATTGAATTATCGTCTTGTCTTTATGAGTTTCAAAGTCTAGTTACCGCAAACATTATAAAATTACCTAAAAATAAAATAATACGAATATAAAAGTGGAAAAGATCATAGTTGACTTCATTCATAGTTGATGTCGGTTGATCACCTACATGCCTTCACTTCTCGTTCGCATCAAGCTAATGTTATCCTTACATAAATGTCAGTACCTTGGCGACTGACTGGAAATGACGTTTTAGTACCACAAAAATTTACAAGATGGCACTGTATTGAATCTATACTAATATTATAAATCTGCAGAGTTTGTTTGTTTGTTTGAACGCGCTAATCTCTGGAACTACTGGTCCGATTTGAATGATTCTTTCAGTGTTGGGTAGTCCATTTATCGAGGAAGGAAGTCATTTTTTTTTTTCAAAATTAGGGATCTTTAGTAAAATTGCTATTTTGTAACACAAGGTGTAAAATCAAAAACCTTTTTTTGCGTGCGCTGCAAAAACTATTGACAATAGAACAAAATGATGTACTACGGGTTTGCAGATCCCATTAAGACCTACAAAAAAGTCCGCAATAACATATATCTAGCTTTCATGGTTTAATCACAATAACCGATTTTGTGTTCAAAATAATTATTAAATCGTCTGAAGAAAAAAAAACTAGAAAAACGCGGGTGAAACCGCGGAGCACAGCTAGCTTACTATAAAATACAGTTTCACTCACATGCCCCCGCTTGCGTCCCGTTTCGGCATGCCCAGGGTAGGCGCTTCAGATTTCGGCGGCGGTGCACTGATAGCCACTTCTATTTTCCGTTCGCCGAGCAAGGTGCCGTTTGTCTTCTCTATGGCTTTTGCGGCTGACTCTTCATCTTCATAGTCTACGTAAGCCAAGCCCTTGGGGCGGCCGTCCCTGGGAAGAAAGTGAGATTTAGTATGATTTACATCCATAGTACAATATATAGAGATAGATGAACTTTCATCTATCTCTATATATAGAAATGCTAATTCTTTTTTGTTGTGTTTGTTATTATCTTAAAAAATATATATAATAATAAATAATAAATTAATTAATATTCATGGACATATTTCACACAGCGCCATCTGGGCCCAAACTAAGCGTAACTTGTAATATGGAAACTAGATAACTGATAGAATACATTTAGTACTCTTTTCTTGTAAATACAAATTAAGGCAGTACAAACACTTATATTCGCACACAAATGATTGTCCTGTGTGGGAATCGAACCCACGACCTACAGCGCAGAAGGCAGAGCTACTACCTACTGAGCTATTAGGAAGTTTTTGGTTTACTCGTATTGATGAATCCGTAGTTTAACCGGACACAACCAAACCAATACTCACTTTTGCGTGACGATCCTTATGTCGTTAAGTTTCCCGTGCGGCTCGAATATGGCGGTCAATGCCTCCTTACTGCAATGCGAGTACGGCAGATTTTTGACAAACAACTTATTGTTTTCTTTCGAGGTCGCGTACTTGAACTGCGGCTTGGTCTTCTTGGCGGAGTAGCGGGAAAAGAACATCGGTCTACCGTCGAGTGGCGAGCGGTCGTGTACCAGAGCTTTTTCTACTGACTCCTATAAAAAAATCCTCTCTTCATATCAGTAATTCTTTTGCACTGGTAAATGAAACAGACAGTATAATTTATCCATAGCCACCTAGTCTGAAGCAACAGTAATAATAACACTAACGTTTGCCTTTGTCGACGTATAATTAGAACGATAATGAAATTTATTTGTATGAAGTTCCGATGATACCACGGACGGTTAAGGCAATAGCTTTTTTGGTTACAAACGATACCACGGACGTTCGAGAGGTTATTTTGCAGCTCCCTGTAGGCAATTTCAGTTTAAGGCAGTGCAGTAAAAGTTTTCTTCATGCGACTGTGACGGTTTCGAGATGAGGGCCCAACTGATCTTATTAGGATACCTTTGTCCAACAACAGCAATTCTACTTAGGTCCCCTCCGACCCAAGTATGAGAACCTTTGCGCCTGTCTCCCGAGAAGAGGATAAATCATGCTTATAATTTATGATATGAATGAACTACTGCTTGACGGCAGATTACCAGGTGTGGAGGCAGTACTCCGGACGAATTTGGAATAAGTGCTACTTGTAGATGCTCCTATTGTACCATGTATTACAGACGCCAGAAAGTGGACCCCCAAAACATTTCACTTCATCGTGCTAGCATTTAAAGTCCGAAACGCGAGATACTTAACACAACAAATTACTATTCTAGTGCTCACAGTATTTTTATATTGGCAGTAGCAAATGGACCCGCCAAATGCCTTGACGCCGCTCTTCACTCGCAGCGAGACTATATCTCCGTACTGCGACAAATTGTCGCGAAGGTGCTGCTCGTTTACTCTGAAAATGGGAAGAAAAACAATATATAAGTGCGTTTAGATTTTGCAAACCGAGCATTCCATATCGTCGATGGTATTTTTAATTTGTTAGTTTTTTTTAAACGTATACACACTCATACCTCTACACTAGGATTCCCTGCGTCGCAGATGGCATGGACAAACACAGAAACACAAGACAAACACCCAAGACCCGAGAATAAACTTCATGCTCACCAAAGTGTGCCCCGGCCGGGAATCGAACCCGGGACCCCGAGGTTCTCGGTATGTGCGACAGATGGGTGTGTCACCCCAAACATTAATATTTGAATTGATTACTTTCTATTTTTCATCTTTTAGGAATTCGGCACATTCGAAACAAATTCGGAATGTACTTCCGAATTTGTTACTAATGTCCCCTATTAAATAAAAAATGTAATTATCCAGCTTATTACTAACGAAGAAATCGCGTAACAAACATACAAGGATAAAACGAACAACCCAATTGGGAATCAATTCGTTTTTTGAAGTAATTTAATAAGGTACAGGAAATAATAGTTATTTCCTGTTTAACCTTATTATTTTTAAGAAATAATAATTAAAGTACTCACTTGAATTCGAGATTGCTCACAAATAGTGTACAAGCTTCCCGCGAGATGGCACGGGCATCTTCATTTTCTAGTTTAACCCTTTTATTGTCTATATCTGGAATTAAAATAGTTGGTAGATACAAAAAACTGATAGTCCATTTCCATTTATATGACTCCATATCCACATTAACAGGTTACATAGTTAGGTATACAACTTCACCTATAGTTAGAGGGAGACGACTGCCGCCAACAGCTACAGATTCTACAATCAATGTCATTTCAGAAACATTTCGAGAGTCCCACCAATTTTTGTATACAACTTAAGTGGCGGAACGAGCTGACAGCTAATGTTAAGTGGGTTACTGCCGCCCATAAACAGCAGCAAACAGGGTCCTCCGCTACCCAAGTATGAGAAGACCCATGTCGCATCGCGTTGCACCCGTCACACTGAGACGGCAATGTAACGTCATGCGCCTGTCATTTCATTGTCATGCCATGTACTGTCACTGTTATGCACCAACACCCTATCAGGGGGAACACAGCAATGCGAGTTCACCGCTGCTTGTGGTGTTGGCAGCACTACTCCGGACGAATTTGCCACAATTTCTGCTACTTTGAATATTCAGGTTCGATTTAGTACTTGAATTAGTACTTGTGCATTCAAGACAGGACAATGTTTGTCGGTTTTAGTCATTAATGAAAACTCTCTTACCTTCAACATCTTCGTCGTGAGATCTCTTGACACCCTTATTGCTGTCCTTCTCTGGCACATCGACTTCCATATCATCCTTCTTGACTCTCTTTACCTCGCTGCCATCTTCCGTCTCAACTTTCCTCTTGCCTTTCACTTTGTTTTGATCATCGTGCTTCTTGCCACTGTCATTTTTGGCAGGTTTTGAATCTTGTTTGCCCTTTTTGTCGAATTTTTTGTTGTCTTGTTTGTTTTTATCGAATTTATTTTTATTGTTTTTGTTTATATTCTGCTTTTTGCCAGTCATTTTCTCTTTCATCGTTTTGTAGTACTCGCGCCATTCTTTTAATTTTTTCTGTAAAAAAGGAATGGAAAAGAGTGAGTGGTACCCAGAGTGGTAGAACTTTAATTCTATTGATTACTTTGTATTATATAGACTTAGACGATGATTAGCCAAATTATTTTTCCGCACCAGTCTCTAATTTTCACACTAGCCTACTCTCGCCTGGCGGGATTGAGCTCATTCGGACTTTAATCTACTATGGGAGCCCAAAGGCATGTGTCACGTGACACATGCCTTCCTATTTTTACACTATGACATGTGTACCTTTTGACTCCCTACTCCCTACTAACTAAGAGTAGCAGTAGAATTTATGCCAAGTTTGTCCGGAGAGGTACTGCCACCACACCTGGATTCTGCAGTAGTGCTTCCATTACTGTTCCCGTGGAAGGGTGTGGGTGCCGGTGAAATCACATGCGCATGAGACATATCATCCCCGTCTCGGGTGATGGACGCAGCAGGATGAATACACTCAGTGTAAGATCCTATCTTATACTGAGTCGCATTACTGTTGTCGTGGTTGTCGCCACTTACCACCGGGTGGGCCTCTCAGCTCGTCCCGTCACTTGAAAAAAATAAAGTTTCTTGCAAGTATTATATATTAATATTTTAACGTACCTCGCAAGTCTCAGTACATTCAACCAGCGTGTCCAACTTCCCATAGTCTCGTTCGTAGTCCATCCACAGAGCGGCTATAGACGGCGGGTAGTCCATCACGGCTTTGAGCGCGCGACGGAACAAATCTCTAAGTTTGTTCTCGGATATGGGCGGGCTTCGGCTCATTTCAAGCCGTATCAGCGCTTCCCAGTATTTAGACATTGTTGTGTTTTCACCGTACCCTGGAAATAACAAAAAACAAAAACTTTTTATAATACTTTCTTTTGGCTCTTGTGGCATATAAAAGCTCTGAAAATACATAGTAAGTCATTTTCAGTAAGACAATAAATGCAGATAGGAAAGTAAAAATTTTTTTTTTATACATCAAATGCAGTAATTCTAGTAAAAAGCTGGCGGTAGGCCTGCAATCAAGTCCTTGGTTCGATCTTCGGCATTGGCAAACATGTGTGATGAACACAAAGTTTGTTTTCGGGTCTAGGATGTATGTATGGTGACTATTTCAAACTCAAACTACCTTTAGATCTCAAGTATTGTTTGGACTCGTCAAATTTTACACACACAAGTAAACATATTCATGAGCATATAACGTGTCACAGGAGCTCCTTAGGCACGTTACATGCACACAGATATGTCAAATTACAGTCAGTTTTTATTTTTAAACTAATCTTATTTGTTAAGTTTATTTCTGTTCCAACCCTAACCGACCAACCGATTTTCAACAGATGTGCCCCAAACTGGTTTCATTAGTAAGGCAATAATGCGAAGATGGTTTTAGACCACTAAAACAATGCATTAGGCACAAAATATATTTATTTTTTTAGCGTAGTAGCATACGCATTTTTCGCTAGTACTCACTAAATATCTCTTCGAAGACCTCCCTGCCCTCTTTGGGTGAGTTCATGCGTTTGTACTCAATCCTCGCCCAGAATAGTGGAACTTCGCAGTCGTTCGCCTCATCTTCATAGACCTAAAAAGTTAATAATAATTAGTTAGTAATTCATTCATTAGTAGTACTAATTAGGCTAATGAAGATAGTAATTCTGCTTCCGAAGGGAGGCCTCTTGTAGTCAGTTCTCAGCCAGAACAAACATTTCTTTGGTAATTATGATCGTTTTCGGGTTTTGGTATTTGTGTATACAGGAAGCATTTTTTTTAAGTGGATACTCTGTCCTTCATTCACTCTTACAGAGATTAGTCCGGTGTCCCTGCAGTAGGAACATTAGAGGCAGTTTCAAACCAGTTTCTGCAGTCAAACTGACATACGAGTGTGTTTTCTTAAGAGTGTACTGGTATTTTAGTTCAGTTCAGACGGGAATGGAGAGGACTAACTACTCTCTTCAGACGGGACCAACAGTAGTTGGTTGGTTGCCGTAAGATATCTTATTATCAATTTTCATCCACACTTGGTCCCAAGTTGTAGTGGTGTCAGGAAAAATATTCATAATTTAACTCTATATATTTCACCATAGCCTATACATATACCGCCATAGCTTCCGCGGCAAAAGATTACCAACCAAGACAGACAATGAATACAACAAACCAACAACGTTAACACACTCATACCTCTGCGCTAGGATTCCATGTGTCGCAGATGGCATGGACAAACACAGAAACACAAGACAAACACCCAAGACCCGAGAACAAACTTCATGCTCACCACACAAAGTGTGCCCCGGCCGGGAATCGAACCCGGGACCCCGCGCTTCGAAGGCAGGGCTACTACCAACTAAGCCACGGAGCCGTCAATCCGTATGACTCTATGTAGCGCAGGATCTCTAGTTAGAGGGAACTGAAAAAACATAATGCTGTATTACCGTTGCAAGGGAGTCCCAACCGAGGCGGAAAATGCTTCTCAATCTCGTTACTTCGTCTTCCTTATCGAAGTTAGTCTGCCGGCGCTTGTATTCAATATAACTCAGCCACAGTAGTTCCCCCTCTTTGTAACTTTCCATGCATCGTAGTAAGGCCGTTTCAAATATTGCATGCACCTGAAATTGAGTTTTGTTTTAATGCTAGGTTATGCAAATACTTTTTGTTCGATAGGGGAATAATTTTGGAGGGAGTACCGCACCCTTGAATATTATTCTGCCGTGATTATGGTATGGAACGTTGCGGAATTAAAAAAAAACTCGTTTTTTTAGAAGTGACGTAACAAGCTGAGGCCCTCCTCAGCTCCCTCTCAGCCCCCCTCCTGGTGGTAAATGGTGACCCCCGCACATGACATCATGATTTACGAAGGTTGTAACTATTTATATATTTCCATGTCTGTTTTTTTTTAATGATTATGTAGTTATATTGATAACTAGCTGTAGCAGAGGATGTCGGTACCTTGGTAAGGTCATTCATGTAAGTTGTAAATAGGGTGGGTGCGCGAACCCTTCCTTGCGGAACGCCGAAGTCTTGATTGTATTCGGCGCTCAAGATATTGCCAATAATGACACACTGACGCCTGTTTACCGAACTGTTTAAAATGTTTCGAAAGAAAAAAAAAATCTCACCTCGTCAATAGTCTTCCCGTCTCGCTCTGCCTGTTGTATCAGTAATGTCCAGAAGTGGTGAGAGCGAGGCCACCTGAAAAGCAAAAAAAGAGATTTTCAGATCAATGTTATTGGGAAGTGAGATATGCTATTGGGAAGTGAAATATGTTATTGGGAAGGGAGATATGTTATTGGGAAGTGAGATATGTTATTGGGAAGTGAGATATATTATTTAATAATAATTATTATTATTTATTTATTCCAAAAAAAAAATATCAAGCACAATCATTAATAAATATAGGAGACAGTATGTAGATATTGGAAGGTAAGATATGTTATTGGGAAGTGAGATTATAATTGGACGCGGTAACGTTACCTGCGCGCGCAAGATCTCAACACACTTCGGTATGTAGACGTAGAGAAGCATGAATCCACGTGTTTAGCGTACGCTTGTAGCAGCGGTAGAGATGAGCACTCCGTCGTGGCGCGGTCATAGATTACCTGAAATACAAGCTTAATATATTTATAAATAGAAATCTTAATATATAAAACAAAAAAAATGTTTCTACCTATGTCCGTTATAGACTTTGAAACCATCCAACCGATGAGCCCCAAGCCGGTTTCATTAGAAAGGCAATAATGCGGAGATGGTTTTAGACCACTAAAACAATGCAATATGCACAAAATGTATTTCTATTTTTAACGTAGCATCACACCTTGGATATGCCCTCATGTAACGTGTCAATGGTATCATTTTTATTATCACTTTCAATCGGCTGAGGGCCTTCCGCACTCGCCATCAGCCATCGTAAAGTTGTCAAGGCCATCTGCGGCCAACAACAATGTTACAGTCAAAAATTTTTAATAAATAATGTTGCTTTTCATTAATTTACAACAACACTATTGTTTTTGAGCCTAAGCCTTTCGCCCGCCAAAATAACATCATAAAATAAATGTTGTTTGATGAAAAAAAATATTACTTCAAAGAAATTTAATAAAAAAATATGACTGCTCTGTTTCGGGAGCTGAAATGCAAGCGATTACTTCGCAAGCGGCACCAACTTAAACCTAATGTGGCCAAAATGTACCTTGAGTGTAGCTTCACTGTCTCGCTTCCCGTACTTGTCATCATTCAGCAAATCCTTCAATGCTTCTATGTACTCTTCATAGACTTTTAATTTTTCCTCTGCATTCCTGTAAAAAAACTGTTAAGTATTAATATGTATATCCCTTGTTGAACTAATGAGCTGTTTTCTTTTAAGTTCCTTACACTTACAAATTTTAACATCACTACCAGGGCGACCGATCTGCACTTTTATTTAAGTAAAACTTTTCTTGTAAAAATTCTCGTTTTTACGAGAAATACAATTACAGGCAAACTTAAGCAGCAAAATTTCATCCAAATCATCAATCCATCATACAATTTAAAATACAATATGATCAGAACTTACTCGACTGTAAGTAATCTGTCTTCAAATGGTGTTATTTTCTGCAAATATTCCGTAGCCAACTCGTGATCTTTCTTTGTCTGTAAAATAATAATATATCATCAGTTGCTATCTTTGTCAAGATGCAAGGCTTTCAGCAAAATTTTGGCTTTACGAAGTTCCTTACCCAAATTAAAGAGAACCAAGGTACAAAACATAAATTGCATCCTTTGAACCAAAAAGATGCGAATTGTCATAAAAAAAAAACTCTAGGTTACTGCTCTGTGGCTTAACTTTCCTGTGTACATGCTACCTGCGACACAGCGATTTCAGATAGAGAGATAGAGCGATAGAGCAGGGGTTTGAGTTTCATTAATGAATACTCTATATTACAACTAATTCATGACTTTTCTATAGTAGTATTAAATACTATTTGTTAATCTTTTTGTTAACACAAAAAGATCTGTAACCATGCTCCACGCAACCTTAAGATGAAAAGTAATTACTAAACACAACTCTGGAAGGAGATAGCGATGTTGATACATACCCTAGCAACATACTCCGGCCCATAGCTGGGTGTGGGGGTGGCGTACTCTTCGTAGAGCGGCCACGCCTCCTTCCCCCGCAGGAGCGGCCTCGACACCATCTCCTCTAGGCATCGGCACACGCGCTCCCTCTGCTTCTCATAATCCTCATTTTCTGATTCAGTATCTCTATTGGAAAATGCATATAAATCATGACAAATGACCTTCAAAATCTAAAAAGTATTTTCAGTATTTTCGTTCTGCATTTTTCGTCCTTAGGGGTGAAATTCTATGTAATTTCTACTACACTACAAGTAAAGTAGAGAAGGGATTGTAGCAACAAAAAAAAAATCATACAAATTGATCTACAAATGGCAAAGATATCGCTCAACAAACTTATATTATATATTTTAAATTACAATACCAATAAAATCCGTTATATATATTTTTTAACACTGGACTTCTGCAATCAAAAGTAGCTTATATGTTAATCCAGTATTAAACTATCTTGGTAACTGATTTCATCAAAATGCGTTGAGCCATTTGAGCGTGTAGGACACAAATACACACATGGGGACACACACATACATACAAACTTTCGCCTTTATAATATTAGTGTGATAAGTCAATAAAATTAATAAATCTTCGGTTGTAACATTCTCTATACAGACACAAAATACATATTACAGAAGGCCGTTTAAGTATACTGATCAGAAATAGGTGTATGCATACATTAGATAAATACCTGAAAGCTTCCAATTTCGATTTCTCGTACTCGAATAACGCGTCCCAGAACACTTTCCCCGACAGCGGATCTGCGCCTGCGCATTCAACGACTTTCTTCAGGTGAGACCTCGCGCACGATTCCCCTGTATCGTCACCCAGCGACCAGGAACACCACTCACTTAAGATTTCAATTGCTGTTGAACAGATAGATCATTATTTTCTTTAGACGGAAGGGTGTTAGTGCCGGTGCATGAGACGTTACATGGGGCAACAAACGCAGCTAGATGTATATCTCTCAGTTTAAGATAGAAGTCTCATTCTGGGTTGAATTGCTGTTGTCATGGGCCGGGGTAACCACTATCACCATTGTGGGCCTTTAGTTGGTCTATCACTTTATAACACAATGAAAAGTAAAAATTAATGTGTCATGACTCACCAATCAAAAATTTAAGCCCAAGCATTTAAAGCCATAAAAATTGGCACAGACACCTCAAACTTTGAGTTTTAAGAGGGTAGCAGGTACTTACAATAGCAATCCTCCACAGCCTTCTGAAAGAGTTCGCCAATCCTCTCCCTCGCCTCGGAAGAGTGAGACAGAGATATCTCCGTCCGCAGACGCAGCAGCCAATCCTCGGGCTTGAGAGCCATCAGGTCGATAACGCGATCGAATGCGGTTCGCCAGCGGGCTAGGTCTGATAGTGCCCTGGGAAAATACAAAAACATAATAATAAATATTGAAGTAGGTTTTTTTTATTTTAAAATCAGTCACTCGTTCATGGGCTGAACTGTGTTTGAACCTCACCACAATGCCTTGACTAGCTCAATGTGATCATCATAAGCATACTGATTGATCTTGATCCGGTTCTCCAACTCTGCCACCTTCCGCTCCAGGGCTTCATCCACAGCATCATCATCATCATCCTGCAAACAAATTATTACATGTCACATTTTCTAGAATCTCTATTAGGCCCTGCAACTTGTATAAAGGATCTGACCACCAAAATGAAACTATTCAAACTTGAAGTAGTCTCAGATAGTTAGTATGGAGCGGCGGTTTTGATGGACATTAAGTTAATTATCTGTTTTACTCTCTGTTATGTTATGCAAATGCCAAAACGTTATTTTGGCATAGTACCTGGCCACAAAAGAAGATCAAATTGATATTATGCCAATCAAATTTGAAAATAACATTGTGACATGCTAAACAGTCAGGATTAAATATTTTTGTCAGTGCCATTTATCTACTTGTTCAATAATAGAGCAAATAATTAGAAATAGTAATAAAATAATCAAGTAATATTCATAAAAATAAAGGTATTAGTACTTATTATTCTTGTATAATAAGTACAAATAAAAGCTAAAAGCTGCTTGACCATGACAAAATAAATAAATAATGAGACACATTATGGTGTTTATATTTAGGTTTAGTAAGTTTTTTTCCTGAAACTCCAATCAGGACCATGTCTATGCGTCTTGTAAGAAAAGATTGTTGCAGAATATATGTATACCTAGATATAGTATTCTCAAGAAGAATGGGAAAAGTTTGATTGGAGGACAAGATCTGAATCGCAATAAGCACTGCTGGGAAATTATCAAACTGTTAGAATAAGAAACGATTTCCGCAGACGCTACATTGTTACCAGACAATCGATAATGGTCGGAAGATAGAATTTTTTTTACCTCAGAATCGTCGGAATCCTGCTCAACCCCGTATCCATCTAACACTACTTCTATTTCATTTTCTTCTTCGGATTCATTTCGCACATCATCCTCTACTATAGCCATCACAGTAACAACTAAAATTAAGGTTGTTTATTATCAAAATTGTACTTTCTTTACAAAATGACAAGTAGTCACGACACAGCAATCACGAAAAATATTTGCTGTTGCTGCTGACCTGACAGTGCTGCCAACCCTATGTCACGTTTTCAGTGGGCTAAGGCTAAGTGGAATTTGTAGTAGGGTTACAAAATTTGACGAAATCTATGTCAAAGTAGGACAAAAATATTGAATGTTTAATAAATACTTAATTGCATAGTCATTCTTTTCACGACCATATACTATCAAAGCATATTTCATTTTGTGATGTAAACTCACGCAACCAATCAATTGACTATTCCATCTTAATGTGTTAATTTAAAGAAAAACTTTCTAGTTTAAATTTAAAATGTATAACCCTTGCTGGATAAGTAAGTGTTTCAAATTTTAATCAACTTTGTATCTGAAATCTGAATCAGTGTTGCCAATTTAGTGATTTTGGTTTTATATTCAGTAACATAAAATTGACATTTAATTTACCTTTAGCGATAAATATATGACTTTCCTGGCGACTTTTTAACGTCATTGATTCACTGTAATTTTATTAATAGCTAATTTTGGAAACGATCTACCACCAACAACAACAATAAGAAGTTAATTTTGAATACTGTTACTTGAGAAAATTTGGTACATTGGTTGCCATCTGAAACGAAGTGTACGTATGTATGTTGTTGTTTTATAATTGAAATAAAGAAATTAAAATATCTTTATAATTTCACTGCCATTTCTCCACCGAACTCTGTTTAAATGATGAAGATAGACGGTCTTCATTATTGCTTCAGTTTAAAATCAGATTGTGTATGAATTCATTTATGTCATAAGCTTTCTTAAGTATGTAGGTAAGGTAGTGATATGTATTCTGTGATATAGAATAAATAATCAAAACAAGATTCAAGATCCAGAATTGATTATGTTGCTTAAGAATTCAATGTAAATAATTGAAAATTTCTAGAAAGCTGATTGATGAATCAATTTTTTCCTCCAGGTAACGATTAGTGACAAAATTTAAAATTGGATCTAGCGACATTAGGAACTCAAGTCATTTAACGACATCTAACGGCTTTTTAATCGCTTCTTAGCGACATTTAATAAATCGTGTTGGCAGCACTAATCAAAACATCGCTAATTTTATTTATCTGTTGAGTGATACTGAATTACTGATTGAAATATTGATAATATTATATTATACTCTCTAGAAAGAGGGAGGATGTTATTGAGTGATTTAGGTAAAATAATATTCCATATCAAATAGTTTCCATTTTTCTGTTTTTAGTAAATTCCGCAGCAATCAGTCAATAACATAGAGTAACGCAAAATGTCCCGACAAACTTCCAGACTTGATGCCAAGAAAGTTGTAAGTGTTAAAAGAAAATAATATAAATAATTTGATGTATTTGATTGTTTCCACTTCCAAATTATCTTTTTCAGAACTCGGAGCTATTGACTCTCACGTATGGTGCTTTAGTATCCCAAATGCTTAAAGAGATAGAAAATCCTGATGATGTGAACAAACAACTTGAAAGAATTGGCTACAACATGGGCGTGAGGTTGATAGAAGACTTTTTGGCCAGAACCTCTACAAACAGGTGTATGGAGATGAGAGAGACAGCTGATAAACTGCAGCAAGCATTTAGGTAAGTTATATGCTCATAACTTTTGCTATCTGAGGTGAAGGTTTAAGTACCTACATAATATAATATCAGACATTATGAAATGCTTAGTATTATGGCTACTATTATTTATTTATGTGAAGATTGTGATGGGAGTAGCAGATGACCCTGATAGACATAAGTGTAAGAGGCTTTAGTCATATGGTTTTCAGTTATCACTATGGATCAGAAGTTAAAAATTTTGATCTTTCACCACTCTTAGGGTCAAAGCTACAGCAATGGGAAATCTCTGTTTGTTGGTTGTACAGATAAAAAACCTCTGTAACACATAAAAAAATCTTTTCCAGGCTATACTTAAATATGCAGCCAACAGTCACCAGCTGGAGTAGTTCAGGGGATGAGTTCTCCCTTGTTTGGGACCAGTGTCCACTTTCTGAGTGGGTGGAGCTGCCCAATAATAACAGTCTGAAATATTGTGCATTGATCCCGGGTGCCATACGAGGGGCGTTGCAGATGGTACAACTTGAAGTGCAGTGCTGGTTTGTGCAGGTAAATAATATTAATGGTCTGATAACATGTCATTGTGTGTTGTATATCACTACTATGTATTCATCGTACCATCTATTGGTTAGGTGTTATAGGATGACTGACCTTTCAGTTAAGTTGGTAGTTCTGCTTCTGTGTAGGTTGTGGGCTTAATACCCACTCGGGAAAAGCATTTGTGTAACAAATATAAATGTTTGTACTATATCTGGGTGTCAATGTTTAGTATAAGCTATGGTTAGTTTGGGGCTAGATGACTCTGTGTGTCTATGAATGATTATTTTTATTTTATCAAAATTATTTTAGACCAAAAGCCTGCAATGTCTGTGGGGTCCTTTTATCAAGCTATGAGGTTCTCCATCCTGCAAATGTAAGGGCAGGATGAATATTCATGGAAACTAGATTACTGATACAATACTTACAATAGTACTTTCAATTAATTGTCTTATTTGATATGTACAAAAGTTTCAATTAATAATTCAATCAATAAAATTTACAATAAGGTCTTGAATTGCTTCTTCTGAAATTACAAGATCCAACTTATTTTAACCACATTTAGTTGAATTAAGCATAGGTTGGTTACCTTGTGTTGTGTGTGTACAGCAGGTATGAGCGTGTAAGCGTGATTGTTTGTGAGTATATCACTAAATGTCGCATTGTAAATTTTTTTTCAGGATCAGCTTAAAGGGGATGCTGTGACAGAGCTCCGAGTGAAGTACATAAAGAGATTAGAAGACGCGGTGCCAGCCGGGGAGGATTAGACTATTATAATTTATTATTATATTTCCTAAGCTTAATACCTTTTTTTCATGTTAGTTTTCTTAGTATTTACGGAACCAAAATGTGTGGCTCATAGCATCGCACCTGTTGGAAAGCTCTGCCTTCTGCGTTTTAGGTTGAGATCAGACAGAGGTGATGAAGACGAATATGTATTAAATTATTTTCAAAAATAAAAAAGTATCTGCTATATATGTGTTCTAAAATTAATCTGATATAGAATATACAAAATAGGATATTACAAGCTGTGCTTAGCTTTGGGGTACATAGCGCTGTGTGGAATGTCCATGAAGCTTATTGATTTATTGATATTATTGAAAATATGCTTTGGTTTTGTCATTTTATAGTAACTAGCTAATTATCATAAATTTAATTGAGTAGCGAAGAGTCTTCATGACAAATGAAATTCATGTCATTTGGACAGGATTTTCCATAAATTTCCGCACCAGGGCAAATGTTTGGATGATCTGTAGTTCACTGCTGTATAGGACCTTACAAAACGAACATAGTTCGGGGTTTTAATGAAACGATTAAAATTGAACTCCTAGGCTCATTTAAATTAGGTTTAAATTGATACAGCATCTAGTTGCAGGCTTAGTTGGAGTGCGGCTGTACAAGGGTTAATAAAAAAATAATGTTGGATCAAAAAATAAACAAAGTTGAACCTAAAAATATTTATGTCCGTTGTATTCATAAAAATTTATTAAAAACGGCACTTTAAAGAAATAAACATGTAACGAATTATGCGTTCTTATTATTAAGCATAGCGCTTGGTCAAATCCTATCCGACCCTCTATGGCGAAGAACAAGCAAGAAACCCCTAATGAAGGATAACATTTATTTTGCGAGTATGATTCCTTTCCCAACTATAAGTATTAATTTTCCCTATTAATTTTAGTGTATTAGACAGATATCATAAAACATTTTGTTCCCTGTGTCGCAGATGGCATGGACGAACAGAAACACAAGACAAATACTCAAGACCCGAGAACAAACTTGTGCCCCGGCCGGGAATCGAACCCGGGACCCCTCGCTTCAGAGGCAGCGCTACTACCAACTAAGCCCAGACCATTTAAAGTTGATTTAATTACATTTTCATTAATTCCAATGACAATATATTTTGTTTGCGGAAATTAACACAAACATGTTTTAATAAAATAAAACAAATAAAAGGAAACATTCAATGTAGTTAACTAAATTACAGGAAACATTTAACGTCGACTAAAATATTTAGGGTTAAGACTAAAAGATTTAATTTAGAATAAATATTTTAAAAAATCTTGTAGGTGAACGCCCTATGAAGAGAGTTAATTAGAGGAACTGTTGTTTCTCTAATGAGTCGAGCGAACGAATGAGTCGAGAGCATTCGAATCGAATCTGGAGTGGCATTGTGTTGTACCCACATGGTAAATGGAAGATACGTACAAACGTACAGTGATCTTTTATTCGCAGATAGCTGGCTGGGAACGTAATAAAAAGTTGTCAGGAAAAAAAATAACAATGCTCTGCACTACGATTCCCCATGTCGCAGGTGGCATGAATAAACTCAGAAACACAAGACAACACCTGAGAACAAACATTACGCTCGTCATATAAAGTTTGCCTGGAATCGAATCCGGGACTCCTTGCATCGAAGCAGGGCTACTACGTCCTAATCTACGAAGCAGTCGTAAGTAGCATTGTATCATCTATACGTTGAAAATCACGAAGCAAATACAAAGATATTGATAATAAACTTTGACTTTAGTACATAGGAAAAAAAAATTAGTAAAAACTTGACTGACCTCACAGCTCAGTTGATAGCAACTCTGCCTTCTGTGGTGTTTGAAAGTCGCGGGTTCGATTGCCACGCATGACAAAGTTTGTGTGCAGAAAATATATATTTGTCCTATGTGTGTTTTAACACAAACACACACGTATTACAAATACTACACAATTCATATAAATGCTCACACCCATGCTCATTTTTTTTCACCGTGAACACTTGGTTAAGTCAAATTTACAATTACCTACAGTGTATTATTACAATAATGATGTAGGTAATATCTTATAATTACAATAGATAAGCATAGTATCGTCAAAGAAATGCTATATTCAATTAAAATATAATTACATACCGGCATACGTATCTATATACCTATATATATCGTATTTATAAAAAAAGTATTCTACATTTATCCGTTTCAGATAGTACAAGTACAAGGAATGCTTAGTTTGGTTCTAGAGGCGCTGTGGGAAATTTTCAATGCTCTATTTACCTAATTTCCAGAAAATTGCGATTACAAGTCAATTAAATGTACCATACACAAATCGAACCAAGCATATTCATACTCATCCAACGAGTATTCCATTTACATCAGACTTGGTGAGTTGTAATGATTTTCAATCGCTTAATTATTATATCATAATTACTATAAGTGAGTAACACTAATTAAGTAGACAACCGGTCAATTGCGAGTCTGACTCACGCACGAATACCATCACTTATCTATAATATCGAGTAAAAACGAAAATAAAAATCACGATTTTGTTTGAGAGCCCTCTTAAATATTTATTTTATCCTGTTTTTTTTTGTATTTGTTGTTATTGTGGCAACAAAGATACATCATCTGTGAAAATTTCAACTTTCTAACTATCACGGTTCATGAGATATAGCCTGGTGACAGACAGACAGACAGAGAGACAGGCGGACGGGCAGCGGAGTCTTAGTAACAGGGTTCTTTTTAACCTCTGGGTAAGGAACCCTAAAAATGAAACGTTCGTTCGTTTTCTGTTCGTTTGAAACAGTTTCTGAACGCATCCCTCTAACTCTAGGATTCCAAACTTTGGTGCACGGAATCCTAATGGGAACCTACTTCCACTTGTTGAGAAACGTCCAGGAACGTTGGTCCCGGCTATAGAAACTAGCCGATAAGCAATGTCGGAGGCCTTCGGGTGACTTTAAAACTACGACACCAGCGTTTGCCACTTACTAACGAAAAGCACTAGGATTCCCTGTGTCGCAGATGGCATGGACAAACTCAGAAACACAAAACAAACATCCAAGGCCCGAGAACCCGGGACCCCTCGCTTCGAAGGCAGGGCTACTACCAACTAAGCCACGAAGCCGTCTACGAGTGCACTGCTTAGCGGCAGATTAGCAGTTTTGAAGCAGTAATTCTCTGGTCGTACTTGGCACACGATCTGCTGCTACTATTAACTACTAATTCTTTTCGCACCGTAGGAATCTAAATAAATATACATACTATTTTTGGACGGAATGATGAATAATTATGCTGTTTCCTTTTTAACTTTAATCTATAAAACTGCACGATAAATTGTTGCTACAATTCTATGCTTTATCACAATTTTAAACATCCGTTCTCACACAATGGCATATTATTATGCATGACATATTATTAATCTTTTTTTCACGCGAGCTTGGTTTTGTATTAAATAAACATTTTAATTGCTATTTCAAGCGTTTGTACTTTCATAACCTATACGAAATTTTCATTACGGGTGGGAATTCTTCATGAGAGTCAGTATACCCCTAAAAATGTTTTTAATCTGATAGATTAAACAAGAATCCACTAAACCAAAACAAACAACAATAAAGAAAAAATCTTGCTTAATTGAGAACATTTTACCTTTTTTAAATTCAGTTTAATCAGGATTATTCCGCAATGAAGTAAAATTACAAAGTAAACCGCTGTAACAGTAAACAAAACCCATGTAAAAAGTTGCGAGTAACCTATGTACAATAGTTGCTAGTGCATAAAACAGAGAGATGGATCGAGACAATGACTTCGTTAGTGCGGAGTGCCCTTCTCATAAGGGTGTCACTCCACGAGTTGCGGTACTGAAACCTACCTATACTACAGCTACAAACAGAACGCCGAACCCAGCGGAATTTGACCTGTAACGTGTTACCAATTGGGTTCAGAATGCTGTTGGATGGCTATTATGGGGTATTTTGATTCTGCTTGAAGGAATAGGAGCGGCGAAGAGCATTCTTCAAATGAAACCTAAGGGTCTAATCTGAGTCTGGCGGGAAGTTTTAAATCTTTGTAGTTTTTAATATTGTAACGTTGGCGGGGAACATTTACAAAGAAACTGAACGCAAAAAGCTGAACGCGACTTCTTTCGCGTGTAGACACGCTGGTGGTCGTAAAATTATTTCTTTGAGTAATTAGTAAAATCTAGTAAAAATTCAATAGTTTAATCACTTATTTTCCACTTGTATGAGTCTTTTACCTCAGAGGTATACCGTATCCAATTAAAAAGGAATGTTTTTTATTCAATTATTTAATTTTATTTATGTGTTGTAAGAATTATGTATTACGTAAATCGTAGTCATATTTCATTTTATTTATGTGTTGTCTTTTCTAGTTTGTTTATCGTGGTGTTATGTTATTTCGAAAATCTCTTATGTTAGGTTTGTGTGACTGATAATAACATAAAATGCGTCATAGCATGTTTATTTCGAACAAAATATTATGTTCAACGTTTTCCTCGAACTCGACATAAATCCTTAAGTGTAGGGTACCTATTTTAGTTCTAAAAGATTGTTATTACTTATTACCTAACAAGCTAACAATCTCTTAGGTTAAAGCTTAGGGTAGCTTCGAAAGAATTGGCTTCTATCTCGTTCCCTTGAGAATATATTGTTGTTTTATCGTTCTTTCTGCCTTGGTGTGAAATTATATTGTGAAGGAGGTATTTATATTTGTTTTTCGTAATGCCTGGGACAACCTGGGCATCAACTCCTCCAGGGCTTTGTCTTACATTTACTTCAACTTGGGAAACAGTGTAGGCTTTATCAAAATCGGTTTCAATATAAGGACTAATACGGGTAAATATGCAGCCTGGGTTTTCGATACGAGCTACGGGTGTGGATATCTTCGCCAATTGCTGATCAATCTGGATGATTTTTTTTTATTTCATAGGATGTACTTCGGTGTTGGTCCCGTAGATGTTGTATGAAATAAGTTTCACCCTTAGTGTAGGTTCACCTTAAGTTCACCTAGTGTACTTAGGTGTAATATAAGGTATGAAAGAATTGAAGTCGATATAATAGATTTAAAAAAATTCTCTTGTTATTTAATTAAATTAAACATAATTTAGTTTACGTAAATGAAGGTTCTTCATTTATTTATTTATTAACAAAATCCGCAGATATTAGTTATATAATACCTAAGTATATGATTTTTGAGTAACGGATTCACATTATACGATTATTATAATAGTTAATTGTTAAAATTATTGGCATATATTATACCTACTTAGACCAATCGACGACAGTCATCTTTAGCCGAAAATATGAACAAATATGTACTTTACATAAAATTAAGCTTTTGTTTAGACTTAAATATATAACTTATTTGTTATAAATAAGCTAAAACATGAAAACATATCTGACATATCTGTGTGCATGTTATATGCCTAAGAAGCTCCCGAACACGTTATATACTCACGAATATGATAACTGAATATGATTTCGACGTGTCCAAACGATATCTAATTGAGATCTAAATCATTAACGAATTTCAGTTTGATGTTTTATAAATAAATGCGCATATCTACCTAATGTAATGATACATTGAAAACATACCCTTGACTTATGTGTATAGTTTTGTATCGTTTTCTAAGGATCCTATAATCTACTAACAGATTACCGGAAATAGATAACCAACGCAACATTGTTATTTGACAAGGGCCATACGTTTTTTGATAGATGACAACATATTGTCATCAAGATATATGCAGCAGTTTTACAGTATATTTGTTACAAAGGGACATAAAAGCAATAATCTTGTTTAGTCATTTTACGCATACAATAGCATATTAGTATATACAAAAAGTAATTATTCTATATATAATAGATCATTTGACATTGACATTTGACTTGGAAACAGATGTACTTTTTGGCACTTTAAATAATCAATATTTTGAACAATCAAAATTGTCAATAAACTTTTTCCATTGCAAGTGAAATTTCAGAATAGCTGCTTCCTTTTCTTGTGGTTCTAAAGCACTATACTTCAAGGAGTTTTCCGCTAAAGCCTTTAGCAACTTCAGGTCTGAAAGCCGACTAGAGGCTCCAATGAAAGCTACGTAGAAATCATCACTTAGAGGTTCCGCCTCCCATGCTCCAGGGTCATCACTGGATATAACTATTGGCAGCCCATTTGCTATGTATGTGCTTAGCGGATGGTTCCTTATATCTCTTACCAAAGACAGGACAACATTTGAAATTAGGTTGATCTCCAAGGCTATATCTCTCTTGGTCACTTCTCTTATCAGCAACGGATGTTTTATCAATGCGTACGCATGACCTATTCTTTTCGCTCCTAGCAAAATAGCATCATATAAATTGCCGTCAGTGGACGTCCCGTACCAATCTGTTTCTCCAGCGTGGAAGAAGAAATTCAAATCATGAACTTCAAGCAATTTAGGGACGAATTCTATCAGAGGTTTACCTAAATCTTCTTGTCCGACTAAATCAAATCCAGCAAATATATCTGAAACATCTGTCTTTAGGTTTCTAACAGTTTCCAGATAGTTGTCTAACGTATGTATATCAACCAGCCTCAACGGTGCAAAAATAATTTTGGCTCCCTCGAAATCTGGATAATCTTGCATAAACTTTTTCACGGTTTTGCGGTAAGCTTTGGCTGTTACGATGTTATTGTATTCAGTTCCATCTAGTTCATAAAGATTAGGTAAAATTGTTCTAACCTCTACGTACATGATGTTATCTTCTCTATACTTCTTAAGCGCGTCATAAAAATATTGCTCCCAAACTGGTCTATATGTCAGAAGTGGGCTAACCGTCATAAAATAAGTAATAAAGGCATTCCACGTTTCATGGATGGTGGGGTATATAGTGTCTGGATCGTCCACCACTAATGTGAAGTGATTTCTTAGAGTAATATCGAAGTCTGTAATATTTTTGGCTAATCGGCGCGCTTTGCTTATAAGCTGCCAGCCATTGCATTTTTGGCTAGGCAATTGCTTAGAAAATTTAAAGTTGGCCACATTGTTTGGTCCGATGCAAAAGTATAGGTGATCCATATAAGTTATGTTCATGATGTAATCCGCGCCGAGTAACGACATATCGTGGATATGTAAAGCCGCTCCTTTCGGCATATCCTGTATAATTTTATACACTTTGGAGCGTCGCATGTCGTTTTTGTAAGCAAAGTAGTGACGCGACAAGTTGAAGTACTGCGGGTTATCGAATGAGTAATCGAGTTCTCTAAATTTGTGTTTCATCAGACAGTTGTTGACAGTTTCTTCCTTACTGTTCAGTGATATGTTTGCGCCGAGTGCAAGCAAGTTCTCCGCCTCCGCAAGTTTGGCACGCTTTTCGAAATATTCCGCGTCACTGCACATGCCATTTGCGACTATCAGGGTGAATACTGCGATAAATAGCTCCATTGCAGACGCTTTTTTAATTCGATACGCGGCACGTACGCTTTGACCCAAGGTCTAGTCGGTACTGAGATTGTGTTAATGTGTGAGTGCGAGTCAGGCGTCAATTCTTAAAATGTAAATAGACGTGGGACAATGCTTGTACTTGGATTTCAAATGTCATACTAAAGGATCGCGCGCAACAAGGACGCGATCTTGATGCCTCCACACAATAGTAATAGTAACATTGACGTAATAGTACAATAATAACTCAGCCCTTTCAGCTTTAATTTATGAGTGTGAATGAAGTAATATGTATCTAATATTACTATAGATCAAATTTTAAATAGCTTTAGTTTATTATATATAGGTTTTTTTTTAGCTCGCCAACCACCTTTTCTACCGTAAAAGGGTAACTGGTAGAAAAAGCTTTTAGCTTTAAATTATCCTTTTGTACATTAACTTAAGTTTTTTTTTGTTCAATAGAAAAATAAATAAATAAATAAGTTGAAATATTTTGAATATTGAACTAAACGTGGTAAACAATAGGTACTTACTGATTTCTAATGGTGGTGTCTTGTTTTTTCAGGTCAGTGACGTCGCCTCCAAAGCACAATTCTGAGCGAGGAGGCCTGGTTTCGACATCTGGACCCAGAGCAAATGTTTCTTGATGAGCATTTTGACTTAAAGTTTTGGAAGTTGTCTCATGTTTGACCAGTGTTCATCTCACTAGCGACAAGGAATTTTATTGCAGGAATATGAAATTGCGATCTTTTCAATTTATTTCAAAATAATAATAATAATATAACTCGCCTTAAAACCCAGACTTAGTGAAATGACTAACCACCCCAAGTTGTTAACGTGAAATCCATACATTCCTGGTGTAGATTACAATTTCTGCGTCTAAAGGGCTCGCTTTCAAAGCGGCTACGCTTCTCGCAACTAGAAAAAAAGAAATATAAAGACCCCGTCATCCGCCATACTGGTTTTGCGAAAGGGTTGGGGTGGATTAAGTGGTACTTAACAGTACCGCCCCGTGCATTCGTCAAGGAATGGCGTCACGTATGCTGATTATGTTACTACAATTGCTATTTATAGAGCTAAAAAGATTTAGCGGTACGTGGCCTATACAATTTTTTTTTTCTCTTTATATTTGTGCAGTGATCTGTTACAGCTTCGCACGGGTGCAATGTAGTTACTAATGAAGAAAATGAGGATTGCGCTTTGCAAAAAATATTAATTTTATTTCTTCCTTCATACAAACTTTCCAATAAATAATTAAAAACCTAATCGGGCGACTTCTCAAGTGATGCTCCGTCACGCAATAGACATTTTATTTTTATTAATATAAGGTCAAAATAACAGGTTTTAATATTCTGGTATTTGGTAATCCCATAATATATATATGAAGGTAAGTTTTCGAATGGTGGGTATATTATAAAATACTTTCAAATCGGACCATTTCTGTCAACGCCAAAGTCAATTCTAGTTCCATGGAATTCTACAATTTTATAATTAAAAAAAGAAAAACAATTATTATGACATTGCATTGTTGCTCTACTTACTTATGACTTAAATAATAATTATTACTTAATATACGATAAGTATAACCTTTTCATGCAATGCAATTATAAAGGCACTATAGAATTGTTTTTGCGTAATCAACAGAGAAAGTCCGATTAAGAAGTTTTTTTTTTAAATATATATTGTATAAATTAATTTATTGTAACTGGCTATTTGAACTTGCATACCTATGGTTTTTTATAACTGAATTATTTTGAGTTATTTGTTGGGTATTCCGCCATTTCCATCACATGTTATAATACAGTCTTCTCAAGTAAGGAAAGAAAGACAAACAATTACTTACAGCCAAACCATATAACAATTAACAAATTCATCACTGGAGATGGATTACCATAGCAACATGTGTTATCTTTCTAAAATGTCATACATTCTTTGACGGATAACAATAGATGGACGGATTGGACACGAAAGCTTAAAAACCACATCCACTGCGAAAAAAATTGCGTTTCTTGACAAAAATTTGATGGCTGATGTTTCAAATTGATCTCTCGTATACCCTATGCACATTTAATGATCTCTGGTGCACAAGAGTCGTCACCTCTCCCTTTAATCTTCTAATGGTAACACTCACTTTGAAGGCTCTATTGAAAGTGGAAGTGTAATCTTCAAATGTACCACTCAGAAAATTATGCGAAAAAAGTTTCTATGTATGGAACACTGGCCGGTTATACTTTTATTTTAAATAGTTCGAGATCTGGCTGCTGGATTACTACGTTCATAGAGTTATTAATCCAAATCTATTTTTTATATATAATTGTGAGGATACATAATTTTTGGCGAGGTGTCTATCAAAAAGTGGCCACTAGTATTTTAATTAAAATAAAATTAGTTGATTTTTCCGAAAAAAAAAAATCGTAAACAATCAAGTTTAAATTAATATCAAATACTCAATTCCTAGAAGCAACAAAATCAATAAAATCAACGCAATCAAAAGATGCGGCCGTTTACGACTCCGTGGCTTAGTTGGTAGCAGCCCTGCCTTCGGAGCGAGGGGTCCCGGGTTCGATTCCCGGCCGGGACACACTTTGTGTGGTGAGCATTAAGTTTGTTCTCGGGTCTTGGGGTTTGTCTTGTGTTTATGTGTTTGTCCATGCCATCCGCGACACAGGAAATCCTAATGCAGAGGTATTAGTGTGTAAACGTTAAACGTTATGCCGTTTATGCCGTATATTTTGACTCTCGCAAGGGAATCAAAACCTATATGGTACTTCCCGTTGACCTAGAACCCTGAAATTTTGCAAGAAGCAATATCATGTAGCACAAGTACAGGAATAAATTCGATAACCGTAAATTTGTAGATACATCAGCACACCTACAATTTCGTGCGGGACCCTCGGTTCGCGAGTCAGACTCGTACTTGGCCGGTTTTTTTAATAACTCAAGCAATTGAACTCGAGCAGTTGTTTAGACTTATCTGCCTATTCATTTGTATTGAGAAGGCTGGTCTTATTTGCCATTTTTTATGTTTGTATATGCCCGAATAAGATTTTTAGTCACAGAAAAATACGCTCAGAACATTAGATAATTTGGTAAAACCTTTTCATTTTCATTCTAGGACATTTTCGCGCAAATTAGTAGTTAATAAAAATTATTTCTGCTATTATTTTATGTTTCGTCGATATTGTAATCTAATCGAGATGTGAGTTGGTACAAGTAGGTACACATTTAGTAGCCATGCCAATTACAATCGCGTTATTAGATATCTTATTATCTGAAAAAAATATGATTACTACAGTTGTAACAATTTTTTTACTTTATGCAAATTGTAGAAGGACAAACAGCGAAACTATTATTACTTCCTCAATAATAGTTTCCCTGTTTGTCCTTCTACCTACTTAGTTTTGCAATGAGTAAATTATTTGTTGTCGGTATATTTCGCCGCTACAATATATACGTGATATTATCATTTTCAAGTTAATCTTTTGAGAATTTATAAATGTTTGTGGAATTATTTCCTATTTATGACATTTGATCTTTTAAGTTTTTTGGGGTCCATGTTGCTCGCGTTCATAGGTGGGTTCTCTTTGAGTCCATGCACTAACTCAAAGCAGGAGTAAAACTTGTGATATGTAACTATTTTATAGAAATCAAAATTACCGGACATTGCTGGTTATTTTTATTTTCTCAGCCCTCTGTAGAATTAGACATATTTTTCATAAACAAAGATTGCCAGCAATCACATAATTTAAGGTCTAACAATTTTTATTGAATTTCTATGGATCTAAAATTACCATTTGTTGGTAACAATGCAGTTCAATTTAAATTCAATTTAAATTTAACAATGTCACGAACGCGGCATATCTCCACGTTTTAGATAGCGTTGGTTTCACGTGCATGTCAAACCTCTATCGGTTATGAAATATGTAATCATTATCACATAAATCAAGATATCTATTATTAATATAAAGTTGTGTTTTCCAGTCAGTCGAGTCTTGACTTTAGGTATGTGGACTTGGACTTTGATATTTAGTGTCGCAATTCCAGCCATGTCTCAGGAAATTAATGATGCCAAGAGGGAGAGGGATGACTTGATGCAGAAAGAACTCAAAATGATGCTGGGCAGTGATATAGTGCTAAGTGAGAGTGAAGTTAAGGCCAACGAAATCATAATGGATCTGAAATACAAGCAATTGGACGTTGCTTTTAATCATCCGGAAATGTTTAATATGTCGCAGCATTTCTTTAAATATAGTCATGAAATAAAAAAAACGGAGCTATTTAAGCTGTTGCAGAAAATGCCAAAAGGAGCGATGCTACATGCTCATGATACAGGCATTTTAAGTCCCGATTACGTTTTATCTCTGACTTACATGGACGATTTATATGTTTGTTTTGATGATAAATCAGCGCAGTTTAAATTTTCTAAGAAAACTCCAACGGATAATTGCAAAACGCAGTGGCTGCTTATGAAAGATGCAAGATACTCGTCACGTTTCGGAAGTGTGAAGAAATTCGACGCAGAATTGAGAAAACACTTTAGTATTGTAGTTGATAATCCTAACGAAGTCTACCCTAACATAAACGCTGTATGGCAGAGATTTCAGCAGTACTTCATATCTACGTCGTCGCTATTTACCTACAAACCGGTATGGGAAAAGTATTTTTACGATACATTGAAGGCACTCAGAGAAGATAATGTTATGTACATTGAAATAAGAAGTGTTTTACCCCCACTATATGATTTAGATGGAAATACTTACGATACAGTAGCAACAGCGGAAGCTTATAAAAAAGTCGTTGATGAATTTATGAAAGATTACCCAGATTTTATTGGTGCGAGGCTTATTTATGCTCCCCTAAGACTTGTAGACAATATTACACTGAACAATTATATTCTTACTGCAAAAGAACTGAAAAAGAGATTGCCAGACTTCTTCGCCGGGTTTGATTTGGTAGGACAGGAAGATAAGGGGGTGCCGCTCAAAGACTTTTTCCCTGAACTTTTTGCTGCTGGGAAAGATTTGGATTATTTCTTCCACGCTGCTGAAACTAATTGGTATGGAACATCTTCCGACGAAAATTTATTTGACGCTATCATGCTAAAAACCAAGAGAATAGGGCACGGCTTCGGACTGGTCAAACATCCCTTGATGTTAGAAGAAGTGAAGAAAAGGAACATAGCAATCGAAGTCAATGTTTTATCAAATACTGTATTGAAACTAGTGGATGACGTTAGAAATCATCCATTGGCAGTATTCCTGGCTAATGATATTCCTGTTGTGATATCTAGTGACGACCCAGGTTTGTGGGAAGCGGATCCCTTGACACACGACTTTTATGTCACATTTGTGGGGATTGCTAGCAGGCATGCTGATCTGAGACTCCTTAAAAAACTGGCACTTAATTCCCTGTATCACAGCTACTATCCAAATAAAGATAAAATGGTAAATGAGTTTGAAGCTCGCTGGAAGAAGTTCATTGATGATGTCAATAATAGTCCAAAGAGTCTCAAATGATTTGTTCCTCTGTATTTTATAGACCACAGAAGGTATCCTATTAGCCAGCAAAATAAATAAATAGACCAATTTAATAGAGTTGTGTTTTCATTAATATTACCTATGTACGGACCAAATGACATCTTTTATTTTTTCCTTATCCATTAGGATATAGTGTCTAAATAATGCCTGTCCTGCATCTTTTTGTGACGAACTATTATTTTATATAGATATTTTGTAATAGTAAATATATCAAAGGGTTTATCTATCCTTATACCCCTTTGATGATACCTACCGTTAAATATTTTCACTGATTAGTTTTACAACCATGATAAAGTTCCTATCAAATTATTTATCAAATGTCCAAAAGTATTGTGAATAATGGAATCTAGATCAATGGATCACTCATGATATCAATGAACACGTTTTTAGGTCAAATAGAATAACGAGCAAGAAACCGGTAAATCGGCATTTTGGATGCATAAGGTGACTTTGTAAAACGTGATGTTGTAAATAATCGACACGTTTTTTTGTATAAACAAAAATTCGATTAGAATCTTAGGTCATCATCGTAACAAATAAAATTGTGTAACTGAAAATGCACATATCTCTAAAATGTTCACAAAATTAACTAACATAACAGATAAGCGCTTATACACTTATAGGATTCCCTGAGTCACAGGTGGCATGGACATATAAAACACACCCCATTAACATGATCCGAGAAAGAACTTCTCGTTCGTCACACAGAGTTTGCTAGAAACCAAATAGAATTTTTTAGAAGTCTAGTTATTTCACCAACTAGGGACTTGATATAAAAAAATAAGAGATCCTTAAATGCCCTGCCTAAACATCATGCCCTGTTTTGTTTTTAACCGACTTCTAGAGGAAGTTATTAAATCGGCTGTATAGTTTTTGTTAGCTCATTTGTTTATTATCAACCCATTTGGAAAAAATTTTTGTTATTTGAAAGGCTTTCAGATTGGTTCCATACAAATTTTATGAAAATCGGTTCAATTTGCTAGTTAAATCAAAATAAGTAGAAAAAATATGTTATCAAAGTAAACGAAATTGCATGTTTTGCTTTCCTGTGACTTATTTCTTCGCCCGTTGTTTACCGATTTGGATGTTTCTTTTAAAATGATAGGGATACTAAGGGCGAGAAATAAAAGATGAAAGAATTGAAGTCTGTTTTTTTTTTCAGTCACTTGTCTTCTAAATATTTCGGGAACCAAGTATAAGTAGTTTACATCCATGACCTATCCATGTTTCCTATAGGCTTTTTAATCTCAAAAACAGCTGTTCTATAATATTACTATTACGTACTTTAAAGATAACTACGTAGAACGCGCCATGCAAAAAATACAACTGATTCGTAACTCTTTCGACATAGGGTTCAAATTTTTTAATGACTCCATTTTACTTATTTTAGTTTCCTCTCAACACTAGATAAAATTACACTCGCATAAATCATTCTAGTTGACACCAATTACGGTGGACACGTGAAGAGACGACGAAGCGTAATCGGGCGCATCGCGATGTGTGAACATATAATAGCTTAATTTGTCGCGCTCATCTAAATATATCGTGCTTAACTCTGTATTTCCCGTTTAATATTTGAATTGGAAGTGAATCTGGCGGGCCATTGCTCATGTCCGTATGTTGATCCCAGTATCCCTGGCCCCCAGGTGGTGAGAAAGGAGCCAAATTAGCAGCATGTGCCAAGTTCGTCCAGTACAGCCATTACACCCGGTAATACGCCGCCAAGCAGTGGTGCACTCGCGTTGCTGTGTTCCGGTGGAAGGGTGTGGGTGCCGGTGAAATTTCAAGCATAGTGACGGGCGCAACACAATGCGACTTTTGGTCTCCTCCTAATTTAATAGGGAAAGACAAGAGTCATATATTCTTCTATTCTATTCTACTTTTATCCGATACACGCAGCAGGATGAATGCGACTCAGTAAAGATTTGGATCTCATACTGAGTCGCACGCATTACTGTTGTCATGGGTCGAGGGTCACCACTTACCATAAGGTGGGCCCTCAGCTCGTTCCGTCACACATTCGCATAAAAAAAACGTTTTTCTACCGTTCTATCTTGTCCAATCCTTGTGGACCCTTGCTTAAATACATGTGAAATTACTTGTACAATTGGATCGGGCAATCGTGGGGAATCCCACGGCTTCCAAAGATTTCTCTAGAACTATCTTACAACACAAAACAATTGCTTATCATATCAAGTAAATATGGTAGGTGCATGTGGAATTGATATAAAGCACGGGGTCAGCACTCGATGCCCTTTGGTTATCTGGAATACTTACTTAACATACAAGATGTTTTCTTCTTAGGTACACAAAGTTAGGTTATTTATTTCGCCTGGTTGCAGTCTGTGGCGCCTGTACCTTACCTTACTGTACCTTACTACTTACTGTATGTATGTCCTTTTCAAGGATGTAATTTAACGAGCGGGCGAACCATGTTAAGTATCAGTTCTCGAACAGGCAAAACCTATAATCTAATAGATAACAGATTACTGGAGATGATTTTTGACTAGAAATATCCAACGTATTTTTGGGGTGACATGTTTAAAAGATATAGGGAACAGTATTACTAATGGCGAACTATATATTATAACTATATTGGATGTTTCTTGTACAAAATGGTAGGGTCTACACCCTAAGAGCAAGAAATAGATAAGTAACAATGAAAATAACAAGATCGGTTTTTTTTTTCGATTTCTTTTTTCATTCACTTGTTCTTATCGTATCAATGTTTCAGTCATGTCAAATTCAAAGATGTCGCGATAAAATTTCGCACCTCAACAGCTCTATTAGTGGTTTTGTGCAGATCATACAATGTGCAGGTCGTAGGGCACAGGGGACATCTCATATCGGGAACAAAATGATCACAGATCATAATATGATATTATGGTTGGGTTTCAATACCTGGACCAGTGCTGCAAGGGTTGCGGAGGTCATGCTCTAGCGTTCCCGTGGCCCTTGCAGAAAGGCACCCGGAAGGAACACCGAGTTTTACTGCGTAGGCCTCCAGCGTTCCCCCCCGTGGGTTCCCGCCTTGTCGGGGCGGGGGGGCTTAGTAACCGTGGCCTGGTCATCCACGGTGAAGCTAAGAGGAACCCGGGAGGGCCGCTCCTTTAGGCTTTGCCTCCAAGCCAACTAGGAGCGGCATTGTAGGTGGCGGTGCCTTATGGGGGGCACCGTAACTGAGGCGGGCTGCGGTGTCGAATGGGAGGCATCGCAGCTGAGGGATAGGGGCCGCGGTGGGAGAGGAGTGCCGGTATAACGGTGCGCCGCTCTCCCTACCTACCGCGGCCACGACGGGGTCGCCACCGTTCGATGGCGGACGCGGTGGGGCCGCAGGGGAAGAGGAGTGTCGGTATTGCGAGGCGCCGCTCTCCCTATCCTCTGCGGCCGTAGTGGCAGGCGACTGGGCCACATATCTGACCCGTCGCATGGGGACCTAGGGCGTCTAGACACGGGGTCGTCTGACGCCCTTTCGCTGACCTGGTCCCCGAGGTGGTTGCGACACGCCATATGTCCTGGCGTGTCGTAAACAGAGGAGTGGCACCCGATGCCAACACAGGGGGGTCCGGAAACGGACAGCCGCGGCGGGTTCGCGGATGTGTGTTTTAACGTTCTCGTGTTCCCGCCACTAAGCGGCAGAGGAGGACATCGTGGGGTTTTAGTGGGTCTAGTCCCACATAACCGCTCTGTCTCCCCGTGGCAGGGCGGTATGCGAGTGCATTTCCCCAAGGAAAAAAAAAAAAAAAAAAAAGGCCTCAAGCGTTATATTAATCAACGCTGGAGGAGAGTCGCACATAACCCCACGCCTCCCCAAGGCGCGGGGTATACGGAACGTATTACTCAGCGTTAAAAAAAAAGGGCAGGGGACATACAAGTAAATGGAACGTGGTCTGATTTGGAGCTACACATGTTGTAATAACCCTGTTAGTACGTCATTATATTACGTACTGGTGACGCTTGGTGTGTTGATAAGAGGTTATTACCTCGTACGCCCTATTTATCTATTAAATATATAGTTTTTAGGGTTCCGTAACTCAAAAGTAAAAAACGGACCCGTTATGGGATCGCTTCGTTGCGCGTCTGTCAATAACTTTTTTCTCAGGAACGCGTTGAAATTGAAAATAATATCAAATACTCAAATCTGCAATCCCTAGGAGCAGCAGGAAAATCAGAATTCTAAAAATCTTTGCATAGACAAAATCTTTATATATTGATTGCTTTTTTAGATTTTTAAATAAAGATTTTTGACTTCAAATCTGTATTCTGAGGGGCAGCTAACCCTCGAAAAGTAGTTTGTAGTGTGTATCTCTGTGTCTTTGGCATCGTAACTCCCAAACAAATAGACCGATTTTTATGCGGTTTGATGAAATCTGACGTGATCGAGATGGTTTTTAGCTATAATTCAGCAGGTCTGTTCAGGCGTTCGAAGATAATCAGCTGATGATCATCAGACATTTGTTTATTTATTTATTTATTGCATCATTTACATCAGTATTATATACTAGACACTTCTCGTAAACTAATAAAATGCACCCTGCAAGAGCGTAGCAATATAAGTCATAAACATAAGTGGAGTTTTAAAAAATTACGTAAAATGAACTTGTCACAGAATAACAAGATTTTTTACTTACCTCTTTGCATTCATGTGTTACTAATAAACACGCCGACACGCACCAAGCAACGTTTAATCGCGCGAGACTGTTGAATGAAATTTAACGCAACGCCTCCGTCTGTGGCGTTGAAAAAATTAGGCGTGACAACACTCGCTGAACTTTCATGGATAATTGAATTACATGATAATTTGGTACCTAAATGTAAACGGTTACCGGGGAATGAAAGGATTTAAAAAATGCTAATGGAAACCACTAATTAAGCCTGTCGTGCATTGTCAACTATTACGAGTAAATACCCTTTTTAACTTAATTAAATTTGTTTTGTTGTGTGTTTGTTACACAATTTCTTCGCCAATTGTGGACTGATTTGGAAGTGGCCTTTGGAGGGGATATAACGCGTCAAATGCTTGTAATTTCACCGGCGCCCACGATTCGATTCACCTTCGACCGGAATACAGCAATGCAAGCGTAAAATTGCTTGGCGACAGATTACCAGGTACTATTTCGTTATATTCATAATTGTTTGAATGCTAAGTGGTATTTCTGTTGTTATGGGCGAAGGTAACCAATGGACCATCAGCTGGCACTTCACTTTACCAACCAAATACGTCGAGCCGTTTGCTCTCGCCAAAAGCCCAGGTAAAGTTTTGAAACTGCGCATGTGATTTCACCGGCACTCAGAGTATTGATTGATATATTTAATTTCTGAAAATTGATTTTGATATAATTTCTAATACAATCTGAAAGTATATCCTTTCAAATATATCTATTTAAAAACTTAGTTTTATATTCTATGCACACCAACATGCCCTTTCTATTTTTCTCTTTGTCTGGTCCATCCAAAGGTTGCCTAGAAGAGATCACTTTTAGCGATAAGGCCGCCCATTGTATTACCTTATTGTTTAACAATTTTTTATTCTTATTATATATAATTTTTATCTATCTATCTATCTATGTTTTTCCCAAATCAGTTCATAAATTACGTAGTTTTGAGGTAACAGATATAAAAAAAAAACAAATCTAAATACACAAGCTAAAATCTAAATACATAAATCAATACAAATAAGAGCTAATGAATAAGTTTTCTTGGATATTCTTTAAAGAACATCTAAGTTGTTTTTTATGTGAGTGCGTGACGGAACGAGCTGAGGGCCCACCTGATGGTAAGTGGTGACCCTCGCCCATGACAACAGTAATGCGCGCGACTCAGTATGAGATTTACTGAGTCGCATTCATCCTGCTGCGTCCAAGTTAAGAAACTCTCCGCCTGGTCAATGCTGGGTGATCATTAAGTGGCATTTGAGATCATTTCTTTCATGATTAGGAGGGCATGTTATGGTGCCGGTCCCGGCTATCGATAAGCCATACTTTCAGGCGGCTTGAAAACTAAAACTAAAAAAAAATGATCCTGGGGTGCCAAGTACACTGCATTCCCGCTTTGAATGGCCAAAGATAATCTTTGGGCGAGGAACGAGCCAGCCTTCTGTACAAGAAGGATGGCAGAGGATAAAAAGAAAAAACGAAAAAAAGAAAATAGAATCTCATTGACAACGGAACTAAGAAACCAACAAACAATGTTGTTCCTTAGAAATTTCTCAAAACAAGTACGCAGGCTATTATCAATAAGCAGAAATTGTTCAAGAATAACAAATAACATCTACTAACTATCTTGGCGGCCCAGCGGCACAGACTACGACTTTCAATCTGAAGGTCGCTGGTTCAAAGCCACATGTGCACCAATTTTTTCACTTGAAAAACCCATATGCGCAATACCACGTTCTCGAAACGGTGAAAGAAAACATCGTGAGGAAACCGGCATGTTTTAGAAACAAAAATTCGAAGACATGTGAGATCTACCAATCCGGATTGGGCTCCCGTGGTATATTCCATTCACTCTCAATTATCGAGAGTAAGCCGGTGTCCCTGCAGTCACCTTTTACCTTTGACACTGAAGGTAGTAGTAATATCTACTTAGATAATGCACTTACTATGACGAAACATTTATAATGAATAATAAATATTCATGGACATTTCATACAGCGTCTACTATCCCAAGCTAAGCATAGCTGTAACTATGGGAACCAGATTACTGATAAAAACTACGGCCGCTCTTACATACACGGTTTTCCGGGATCAAGATAGCCTAAGTATTAATCTAGGATATAAGCTATCCTGGTACCAAATTTCATTCAAATCCGTTGAGCCGTTTGAGCGTGAAGGAGTAACAAACAAACAGACACACACACACACACATACACACAAACTTTCGCGTTTATACATATGATTCAAATTGACACAGAACTAACATCTATGTTCATCACATAAATGCTTAAGTAGGTATAGTTTTATAATATCTGTGACCTGGGAATCGAACCCGCGACCTAGGGCGCAGAAGGCAGAACTACTACCAACTGAGCTGTGAGGCGAGTCAAAAGTGGTTATTGATAAATAAAGATTTTTCCTATACAAAGGTTTTGGTGTCTTTCACGACTCCCTCCAAGGTTAATTAATACAATAAAAAATCTTAAAATTCAACCTTATTTAGCAATTATATATCTGATATCGTTTGGACACGGCAAAACTTACACGCATATGTACCTAAACATAAACGTGCACGTATATATTTATATAGAGTTATAGAGTATATACGGGCGCAACGAAGTACGACTTGGGTCTTATACTTCGGTCGGGGAGGACCTAAGACGTATAGCTGTTGTTATGGGCGGAGGTAACCACTTAACATCAGGTGAGCATTCAGCTCGTCCCGTCCCAAATGTAACATAAAAACAATATATAGATTTATATGCGCACGATAGTCTATACAATTTGTTAGAACTCTTTATACGGTACATGTACATAGATTAATTTATTATTATGTATTATTATAATAGTAATATTAATTGAATTATTAAAAATTGAAAGGATATGCATGCATTCAGTCACAGAAATTTTATCACAATCAAAATGACTGGAAGAAATATGCAATCCAAGTCAACGAACTTGCGTATTTTGCTACTTTGAAAGTATAGAAGTCGTTTTTTTTTTCGATTTATATCAATTATTTGTTATGTACCTAATTAATTTAAGAACAAAAATCATTTATTCTTTCAAACAATTGTGATCTAATTTCACGTGTTTATATTTTACTTCGAATTGAAACGATCGAAAACAAATAGCTTATTAAAATACAATTTACAGACACAGTTAACTTTAAAAAATGCTAGAGAATAGGTTTTCATAGAACATTGTAGTGAAACTAAAACAGGATCCATGTTAGAACATTCTTTATCCTTAGAAACATTCGGACAAAAATAAAACAACGGATCAACATTACAACTCTTTTAATATATCACAAGATACATTGACAATAATTACAGGATACCTGTAGCCTTATCTTTTGATTGACCTCACTGCTCAGTTGTTAATAGCTCTGCATTCTGTACTGTAGATCTTGAGTTCGAGTCCTACTCAGGACAACCATTTGTGTGACGAACATAGATATTTCTTCTGTGTTTAAGTAAGTACTTTATAAGTAATGTTATGCTTAGTTTGGAGCTAGATGGCGCTGTGCAAAAGTCCAAACTGTATTTAAGTAATGATTACTTACATTAACCCCCGACTAATAAGGAGGGTGGAGGACGCTCAACGGCTGGGTATGTATGTATGGTCAATTCCTTTGTGATGTGATAGCTCCGAAAGGGATTAGCCGATTTAAAAGCGGTTATTTTTATCAAAGTTGGTTATTAGCTATTACTTTATTTTTTGCTGGAAATAATTGAAAACTTTATCGAGGTCGTTAGTGCTGAACAGCTTTTTTGTTGCAGAGTAAAACTCTTAACTTGCAATCATAATAGTTTTTTGTATAATAAAATTAATTGTTTCCATATAATAGTTCCTTGGTCGATATATTTTTGTGTACCTTTTACGAAACAAAGTGCAGTGGTATCGCCCACTTAAATTCATGATAGTTTATCAAATGAATGAGTATCATAATAAACCATCTTCATAACTATCGTTTCTCATTGTAGGAATATCTCTAGTGTCCTAGAGACATTAAATTCAGTCTTCGGTATTGGATAATCATACCTATCAATCATGACCGGAAATTAAATCTTTGGTAAACCTATTCCAGTCATCGTTGAAAATTGTGTAGAATTTCTCCTTACCCGTACCGTCCAATGCACTGTACTTTATAGAGTTCAAGGCCAATTGTTTCAACATCCTCAGATCGTAATGTCTACTCCCTACACTTATGAAGGATATGTAGAAGTCGTGAGATAGGGGATCAGTCCAAAATGCACTTGGATCATCACTAGAAAGAACCACAGGCATGTTCATAGCTAAGTACGTAGCCAAAGGATGGTTTCTCACATCCAACACTAAAGACAAAATTCCGTTAGAAACCACATTCACTTCAACAGCAATGTCCCTTTGTTTAACTATATTCAGCAAACGTGGGTGCTTCAGCAGAGCATATCCATGACCTATCCTCTTTGTTCCTAGGAGAATAGCATCAACCAGGTTTTCGTCACTCGGTGTCCCGAACCAGTTTGTCTCTCCAGCGTGGAAATAATAATCTATGTCGTTCCTAGCTGCCGAGAGTTCTGGTAGGAAATTCAGTAACGGTCGCCCCTTGTCCTCCTGACCCACTAAGTCGAAACCGGCGAAAATATCCGGCATCTCTCTCTTCAACTGCTTCGCTAGCTCTATAGTTTCCCGGATTCTCTCGTTCGAGGCCGCGCGATACGCGGTCAAGATGAACTTGAAACCTAAAAAGTCCGGATGCGTTTCGATAAATCGTTCCGTTATGTTCTTGTATAATCTTGCCATATACATTCTATCATGCACAGTTCCATCCAATTCGTATAGAATATTCAATCCACTTCTTATTTCTATGTATTTAATATTATCATCGTAAAACTTCTCCAGGGATCTGTAGAAATATTTCTCACGGACCGGCCTATACATTATCAGAGACTTGATAACCTTGTGAACTTTTTCGAACCGTACCCAGACGTCATTGATGTTCTCATAAGGGTCTTTCTTCGCTGCTGTGATGAAACACAAGTGTCTCTTTAGTCGTGCGTCAAATGCCTCAATGTTGCCTGATTTGTTGCGTAATTCGCTTAGCAGCGCCCACCCAACTGGGCAAGGTCCTGAGGGAACGTCGCCGGAAAAGAGCAATTTTAAATCAGTGTGATAACACGCATACAAATGATCGTCATATTCGTGCGTCAGAGCAATCATACTGTCGGCGTCGAGCATGTAACTACTGTGTATATGTAGTGCCGCTCCTTTGGGCATTTTTCTAATTATCTCGTAGACTTTAGATTTCTCCGCGCGATCCCAAAACTCCTCTGGTTGTGGATCTTGCAACTTCTCATCGATTTCCTTGCGTTTCCATTTCATGATGATGTCGTTCGCAGCCAATTCTTCCTCATTAAGAACCAATTGTCCTCCCAAAGCTTGCTTTATCTCGTCCTCGATGATTTCTTTTCTGATTTTCGTATAATCTTCCTGTAAGGAACGAGCGCGCGTTTTTAGAACCAAACACATCGCAATAGCTATTGTGTAAACATTCATGTTTATGTTTGTTCTGATAATATCGGTTATGACCGTCTGAGTCGCGAGCTGGGTTCAGACTACACTGATGGAAATTTATATAGGTGTTATAAGTGAGCCGTTTCGTGTTGTTGCGCGTTCACGCCTCGCCTGACAATATCTCTGATACTGTTAAATTTCGTATTCATTAAGAATGGTTAGCTTTATAAACATATTCTCAGGTCTTGGGTGTTTTTCTTGTGTTTCTGTGTTTGTCTATGGTATCCTATTCCTTATCCTAGTGCAGGGAAATGTGTGTGTTTAAACGTTTATTTTGTAATTCTATATAAAGGATCAACTTGTAATGAGAGTTTATTCCGCTATTATAAAGCAAACTTTCATGTGCCTGCTTATCCTGGAAATTTATTTATCACTTGTCTTAAATAATGAGAAGAATATTCATACAATTGACACCCTCAACATATAAATAAATAAATATTAACGGACATTATACACTGTGCCATCTAGCCCCAGACTAAGCATAGCTTACTATGGGAACTAGACAACTGATAGAACTATTTTGTAAATACATACGTACGTATAATAGATATTAACACCCAGACACGAACATACATCTTGTTTGTCACACAAGTGCCTTTCCTGAGTGGGAATCCGAACCCACGCAACGCAGAGAGCAGAGCTGATCTGAACTGATCTGTAAAGTCAGTTGAATGACTCAACACGGCTGCTATTGTGTAACATAACAAACTACAACTTGTAAAAAACCGACAGGTATCGATCGAACAAAAAAAGTAAGTTAATCGATAGTTTAATAATCGATTTTAAAAATAGAAAATATTCTCACTCCGTCTGTACCTATGTTCTTATATTGTTTTTTTGCGTGTCTTCGTCGGCTCCGTGGCTTAGTTGGTAGTAGCCCTGTGTTCGAAGCGAGGGGTCTTGGGTTTAATTCCCGGCCGGGGAACACTTTGTGTGGTTAAAGTCAAAGTCAAACTCATTTATTCCTTTATAACTCAAGTATCATTTGGACACGTCAAATTTTACACATGTATGTAGACATATTCGTGAGCATATAACGTGTCACAGGAAGCTTAGCTTGAAGTTTGTTCTCGGGTCTTTGGTGTTTGTCTTGTGTTTCTGTGTTTGTCCATGACATCTGTAACAGGGAATCCTAGTGCAGAGGTATGAGTGTGTAAATGTTTATCATAGAATTTTAGACAGATTTGCATCTGTGTAATGTCTACCAAAATAATTATATTTTTATAATTAGATAGCAGTAGAACAATTGTCAAGTTCCGGAAACGTGCATAGTCAATAAAACCTAAACTGTACACTGTATTGTCGGTAATGACCTCATTCTAAGTAATTTGAGATTTTCCGTCGAATTTTCCCGTGATTTACAATATATTACCATTATAAGTTAAATACCTAGTATTTGACTTTTTCAAGTATGGTCAAACTGTCACGATCACGTTTTTCCACCCCCTTTGTAATATCTAGTGTAATAACTTAGGTCCATCAATCTTGAGATTATAACCATTGATGGGAAGAATGGTGCTTTGACCCAATTTACATTTAGTCACAATTGGATTAGACTTTCGCAAATACTTGAAGTACAAGAACTACAATATATCATAGTCACATCGGTATGTGTTTGCCTGTAGTACTACGATTTTTCTTTTGATAATGTAAGAGCTTGCCATATCTTGCTTTTTAATATATCTATCTACCTTCATTTCGGTGGAAGATGAAAATTTTATTTCTTATTTTTATTATTTCTTATTCTCCGTAGGTGAGTAGTTATTTACCTACTCTTGGAATTCCTGCACGTACCCTCTGGGTTGTGCTAAAGGGGCAACAAAGAGTAGCAAGAGTTTTATTTTCGCCCGGACAAATACTGCCTTCTCAACTGGTAATCTGCCGCCAAGCAGTGATGCACTCACATGCATTGTTCACATGTGTTCCGGTAGGCGGTGGAAACACATGCGCATGATACGTAACTCATGAAACTTTAGTTACGAAAAAATGCAATCCACCTCGGAGGTACAACAAAGCGGATCACCGCATAATCTTTTAAAAATAAAAATGAAACTTCCGCAATCGGCGAAGAAATCTTGTTACAAATATACTAAATAAAATATTTACGCACCGAGGAATGAAGAGCTCTTCCTTTATTTAAAAGTTGGTTAACAAAATAGTCCAATTCGTTCCACGTTCGTTGTGATATACAATCGATATACATAAATATTCATGTAGCCAAATTTATAATATCGTCCTACTTTTGAAGTTGGTTAAAAAATAACAGGAGATGATAGATGAGAAAATATAAATAAGTTGGTCATGAATCAAGTTTACCCAGAGTAGTACAAGTAGCGCCATCTATTGGTTGTTTCTTGTATTGTTTTCACAAAGCCTGAATATAAGTGCGTTACTAAGAGTACGGAGGTGCTATTTTTGGTTACTAATAAAATAAACTAGATACGATCAAGAGACAATAATGACTGCTGTAATAATTTTAATTTATTATGTAATTTATTTTATTTACAGTACTATGTGATTATATCAGTAACGTTTTTGTCACAGTTATATCTACTCCTCAACAGATGTCGCTGTAAGGGTGATTCTATTTGATTTTAGTTTTCGTCGTGTCGCGTCCCGCCACCTAGTGATGAGTTAAAATACTAAAAATAAATTGGTTTTAAAATAATGTACCTAATCCAATAAACCTTACTGTTGGTACCAAGGAAGTCTGCTTACTTACTAAGACCTAACTATTATAGGAGATAACGTAAAAATAATAAAATATAAAAAAAATTACAATTTCTCTTGTGAATTAATTTGCTTAATTACGTAAATGGCCGGTCATAAACTAGCTTTTGAAGTAAGATTTGATACCTAGATCAGAGACCCTAATCTCTTTGTCTGATTAGTATTATTCTCTTTAGAAAGTTGTAAATCACCAATTAATTAGAGATAAGTATATTATTTATCCTTTTATTTGTGAAGATTTGTATATTTCAATGATTCGGTGTGCAATAACGTGTCATTTAAATATCTCTTTAAAATGAATACGCTTTATATATTATATATTTTATTTTATTTTCATTTTTTCAAGTAATTTTTATGAAGTCAACGGAAATAGAGATTTTTGACGTAGATTTTGAAAAAAAAACTATCATGGTTGTGAACATTATTTCGAATTACCGATATATTTACCATGATTTGTAAGTTTTGTTGACTTCAGATATTTCGACGCAGTTTCATGCGTTTGGTCCCGGGTAAACTGAAGTTTGGAAGGTGTGCATCATTGACAGACATATCGGCCTACCCTCTCTTCATTTTCACGAAAAAAACTTTTATAACTTACATATCTCGTTAAATATCTCTGTAACTAGAAAAATAATGTTGTATACATTTTCTGTTATCTATAAAAACTCCTTGGCTAGCCTATCTCAAGAAATAAACATACGTCAACAGTAATCCACCAGCAAAACAAACGTAATGCCATTCATGTCCCCCTTACAATCACTCGGTCAATTTGACAATGGCGTTGTCCCCCTATTTTGAGAATTTATACCGGACCCGACAATTCTGGTTAAGTGGTCCGCTGGTCCCGAAATGTCAATTGAATTGTTCCTGTGATGTGGGGACCATTATTTTAATGATCTTGATGGAAAACATAAATTGATATTTAATTATATTGAGTAAGACCCTTCAATATTTATCAGAGCAAAACATGAAAATGTATTTTTATTTCAATTTAATAGTTGACGGCCGCTGTGTACTCTCTTCCTTTTCTATACAAATAAATAAAATTTTAATGTCTGTTTGTAATGTCAAAATTACTTTTGCATCTGAATGTTTATACGGTATAATACGGTATAACAAAAAATCATTAAAATTTTCATTTATTTATTAATTTATAGCTAAGCCACGGAAGCCTCCGAAGCGAGGGGTCCCAGGTTCGATTCCCGGCCGGGGCATACTTTGTGTGGTGAGTATGAAGTTTATTCTCGGGTCTTGGGTGTTTCGATGGTGATTTTGTGTTGTGATAATTAAGTTAAATATAAAACGTACAAATCCAATCCGTCGGATCTAAAAGTCAACTGGCGGACAATAAAAAAAATATCTAAATTGAGCCAAAATCATAACTACTCTGAAGTAAGCAGCAGAATGTTGTTGTACCTTTCTTCCCAGCACAATGGAAAATTTTTGGCCACCATCAGCTATGTTCAGGCCCGCCAACTTATTATTGTCAATCTATACAACTGACATCGTCCTATGACGTCCTGTTTTAGAGTATAAGCTTACGGGAATGTCTATTTTTTAAATCATTATCTATAGTGACAGTGACGTATCGGAGTGAAGTGAAATTTTCACTGCCAAAGGATTAGCGAATTTACTAGTGATGAATAAAATCAAAAATTTATCGTCTCCTCGCGTCCTTGCGCGCCCTTATCGATCTATCAAGCGGAATGCTCATAGTTGTTATCACCAAACTTGTAAAAGTGAAAAACGCGCGATACTGTCCGTTAGATCTGAATAGGCTTGAGGAAATGTCCATTGTTTGCGACTGCTTGATGGCGATGCAAAATGGAATAACAATTTGTAAGTGGAATATTTTTTGAATTTGTATTGTGTAAACTGTTTACGTGAAAAAATATATAGTCGGGCCGATAGAGTGATTATCTCTCTATATATTTTTATGCGATTATAGTAACCGGACGGGCAGGCGACCCATTTGATGTTAAATGGTTACTACCGCCATTTAACAATGCATATACAACTCACGTATTCCCCTACTAAAATATGAGAAGACTCAAGTCGTATCGCGTTGCACCCGTCGCTTTGACACGGGAATGTTACGCTTCTAGTGCCTTTTTTATGAGACAAAAGTGACGGGACGAACAGACGGCCCACCTGATGTTAGTGGTTACCTCCGCCCATAACAACAGTAATACGACTTAGGTCCTTCCTGAACGAAGTATAAAAAAACCGAAGTCGCACCCCGTTGCGACCGTCACCAGCACAATGGAATCACCCTTCTACCGGAACACAGCAGTACGAGTGCACTGCTTACTTGCCTATAATTTCACTAATTCTTTTTATTATTAAAACGCTGAGAATGTGGTGTTTTTATCAAAATCCCACACTGCTGATGGCTGTCTCCCCTTTCCAGAGAAGGTAGCTAGGAACTAGGCACAATCAGAACAAACAGATGTTATCAACGCGCTTCGTGCGTAATATCATCACCAAAAGCGTTCAAAGCACCACCATCACAATTACCCGTTCATTTTAAACCTTATACCATCGTTAAAAGCCGTATAATCCAACAAAATCACGAGATACTTCATCTAATGTCATGTCATTGTCACGATTCAACCTTAGGTCAAATACGAAACGGTCACGTAGATCTTATCTCGGTCGGATAGTGGTGAAATTCGTGTGGTTTTGGTGCAGACGCACGTTGACTTTAGATTTCCCAAGATGAATGACCACCACCGAAATAGAATCTCATAATCCAACTAACGGTTTGCACGAGTTTTCTACCTTGGAATTTAAATCAGTTATTTTAAATTTAATTCATGTTTTCAATGAAAATATATATAGTTCGTCCGGAGAGGTACTGCCACCACAACTGGCCTCTACTGGAACTGAATTTAAAAGGAAGACGTTATCAATTCGTCTGTATGTTTTTTGTATGTTACGCAATTTCTTCGCCAATTGAGGACCGATTTGGATGATAATTTTTAATTAGATAGGGTTTATACAATATATTACTACATTAAACGAGCATTTACAATGTATTTACAAGAAAAACGTTTTTTATGATAAACTGAAAATTTTATACAGCGCCATCTAGTCAATTTTGGTGGTACTTGATTAGTAATCTACTGTTGCTTCAACAATTTATAACACCGATAAACCAATCTTTAACACGATTCTACAAAAAAAAAAAAACCTCGCCTGGTACTAATAATATATAATTATGGTATCCTTTACTATTATTAATAAACGCAAACTAGCATATATATGCTGCCAAAATTGTCATTTTCGATAGAATTCACAAAAAAGTATCTATAAATATGAATTTATTCAAATGTTAGTGAGATTTTTTACTACGTTTATTAATGGTAATTAATTAGAATATGTCAGAGCTGGTAAAAAGCAGTAAAGTACAACATAGCAATCAGCACCATCTGCTCAAAGGGGACAATGACGAAGTACCTAAGACTAATTATTTCGTTATAATTATAACTTTTTAAAATAAAAATATATAACCTTTAAAACAACCAAAAGAGGTTTCCTTTTTTGCAGCACTGTCTCAAACTCCTTTGTGTAACGTGCTCATTCTACGGGAAACGGGCGTGAACTTCTGCCTGTCAACCATCCACAAAAGGTTTTTGAATTTACCCTATCTAATTATCTACAAGTCTATGAGTACCATAAGTATGTACTTCTATTCGCAACGCCGCCACGAAATCCAAAACCGACAGATGCCCCCTTTCATCAGTTTTTCTACTTCCAAGACAATGAGGATTTAAGATGCGGTAATAAATACATCTCCGGTAGTCACAGGTGGCGGCGATATCAAAGGAGCGGCGTTCTTTGACACCCCCTCCCTTGTCAATATTTGCATGCTAAAAGGGTGAGTAAATAGAATTAAAAGGATGTTGTGTTGATTGAGATGCGTTTGAATATATCTACCTAGGTATATTTAAGTAGAGATTATCACTCGTGGATGGTAAATTAAAAGTTATGATTAATTGATATAAGATTCCTATCAAAATATGACATTGTAGTTTGTTCTTGATTCTTCAGTGTATAAGTTGTGTGATTCTTGAAGTCCTATGTCACCTGCGAGGTAGAAAATACAAGTGGAGTATAATTATGGAAGCGTTATACATAATTGTTTTTTCTTAATGAGATGTTTGACCTGGTACTTGCTAATGGGTTTTTACCAACCCGTTAACACAGCACTACGAGTTGAATCCTCCATGTATGCGAATCATTAAGACGCATTATATAATATAAGTTAGATTTCTAATAAACGAGCTGTTTCCCGCGACTTCATCCGCGTCGAATTTAACTTTTTGCTTTAACTAAGTAAGTGTAGAACTTTTATTGTTTCGTATCTAAACGTTTAGTTTAGCGCAAACGTTTAGTTTTTTGTATTAGGACTTTTATACTGCCAGTCGAAACGAACGTCAGATTTTCTTTCGGAAATAATAAGAACGCTTTTGACGGAACCACATGAACGGATCATTCATGTTTCCGAATATCAGGTTATCATGTTACGAATATCATGTTATATCAGGAAACCTAATATGGTGGTCCCGGTCGATAATCCATGTCGGATGCCTTCAGGTGGCTTGAAAGCTTCGACTTGGTTACACGAAAAGAACATGGGCGAAGATAACATCAGGTGGTTCAGTTCCGGCACGTGGAACCGATCGACGCATATGGCTCCTCGCTTTGTTGCAACAAAGTTATTGCAACATAGTGCAACAAACGACATGCTCTGCTATTTGCCCATTCACAGTTGCAGTCTGCTGGTTGCGCCAGTTCACTGCACGTTTTGTTTCGAAGTAAACTGCTCAACTGCTTTGAAGCCAATTGGGGAACTACAATGGCAATAGGAAGCGTGTTCCGTTAAGCGACAGATGCCTCACCACTAATCGTCGACCACAACTGAAGCTTGCCCTCCAAACCACAATACGATGTGCAAATTAGTAATTTCAAAAAACTTCACCCCACCATTTTTTTGGTAATAAGATCGCGTGTCATTGAGTTTTTGTTACGGGGTTTCGGGAATTCGATGGGTTTGGATAATGATGGTGATTTGGTGATGATCCGTGACATGGCTGCAAGTTTCTCTATACCAGACTGAGCGGCAAATATGGGTAGTATGAATGAATTCATGGAAATAGTTTGTTGTACACCACATGACAGATAATTAAAACACGTAACTACAATGGGCGATTTTATCGCTAAGAAGCGATCTCTTCCAGACAACCTTTGGAAGGCGAGGATTGTAGAACGGGTACTTGCAACTGGACCCTCCAATATTTATTGGGATTATTCCCGATAAATATTGACGGCTTCGAATATATTTTTTAAGAATTCAACGGAAGTAAAGTATTTTGACTTTGACTTTGACTTATATAATATAAAACACAAAAATTGTTTCTGCCCATCTCCGTTATAGACCTATAGAATATAGAAACCATCCAACCGATATTCCCCAAACCGGTTTCATTAGAAAGGTAATAACGCGAAGATGGTTTTAGACCACTAAAACAATGCATGAGGCACTCAATGTATTTCTTTTTAGCGTAGTACCACACGCCGGATATCAGCTAGTCTACATACATTTGCTTAAGGGAAATATGTAGTTGCGCCTGCTCTTTTATATAAAGCAAAATGCCTTAATGCATAGCCTTAATTTCCCGCCAAACATGACCTAACAAACGTATATATGCCGTTAATTTACATCTACTAAGGGTGTTTAATAAGTATTTGGTATGTATTTACAAACAAAAAAGTACTAATGTAATCTATCAGTTAACTAGTTCCCATATTACAAGCTATGCTTAGTTTGGGGCCAGATGTCGCTATTTGAAATATATGTTTATGAATATTGTAAAATTTGAGCGGTGCTTAGTGTTTTGATCGATATTACCATTCAACATACTTTTTATGTTTAACCCTCGACGAAAAAGAGGGGTCTTATAGGTTTGTAGTGTGTGTCTGTGTAGGTATGTGTATCTGTGTGTCTGTCTGTGGTATCATAGCTCTTGTACGGATGAACCGATTTTGATGCGGTTTTTTTCTGTTTGAAAGCTGACGTCGTCGAGATTCTTAGTTATGATTTATGAAGATCTGTTCAGGCTTTCATATTTTGCGTAAAATGAACTTGTAGAAAGATAATTTTCCTTGCGTACTCCTTCGCAATTGGGATTACGGAAGGAATATGTGGGACGCGAACCGGTGAAACCTTTCTGCATACCTAACTCGACTCAACACGTTGATTAACTGGCCTTTTAGCCCAGTAGGTACTATCTCTGCTCCCACGCTGTTAGTCGTGAGTTCGATTCCCTAAGCACAAGCATTTGTATTACGAACATAAATGATTGTTCCGTGTCTGGGTGTTGTTTAAGTATTTACAAAAAAAGTGCTAAATCAATATTCTATCAGATATCTAGTTCCCATAGTGCAAGCTATGCTTAGTTTGGGGCTAGATGTCACCGATAATTCCGTACCAGCCTCTAATGTTCCCACTGCAGGGACACCGGCCTACTCTCGATAATTGAAAGTGAATGGGCTTTGAGCCCAATCCGGATTGGTAGATGTCGCATGTCTTCAAATTTTAGACATGCCGGTTTCCTCACGATGTTTTCCTTCACCGTTTCGAGAACGTGGTATTACGCACATAATTTTTTTCAAGTGAAAAAACTCATTGGTGCACGTATAGGTTTGAAACAGCGACCCTCAGATTAGAAGTCGGTGTCTATGCCCCTGGGCCAGCACGCTCTCACACCGACAATTAGTTGTATAAATTTCTTCCACCTTATAATTCCGATGCATAACTATTACGCCATTATCCATGACATATGAGAAACAGTTGGATACAATGCCAATTGTCTCAGACATTCTGCCGGTGTAATTTGTCACAAATAGAAACAAATTATAGTGTTTCCGACACAAATGTCGTAGGGAGCTGTTGGAAATTAATTATAGCAACTTATAGACAGCCAAATAGGGCAAATTCTTTCTTGTAGAACAATTTGTGTTTTTCAATTGTGTTTTTGTTTGTGTGTAGGATACTGGGTTGTTTTGTGAGGGAATGTTTTGTTGTGAAATTCCGTTGGTCTCTTCAACTCAATCTTGTACTGAGAATTTTACATGTAGGTATCTATATCTTATGATAAATAGATAGATACAGATCTACAGGTAGATAAGATATAGATGTTTGTTCCGACTAATCTCCGAAACGACGGCTAGACAAATTTTGACGGGATAATACATCAGCTATGTTATAATTATAAGGGGTCCGCGCAAAACAATTGTTAAATTTTTTTTTCGTGATTATGTGGTGGAACGAGCTGATGGCCCACCTGGCGGCAAGTGGCGACAACAGTACAGTTGATGACAACAGTAATGCAATTCAGTATAAGATTTGGATCTTACTGAGTCGCATTTATCCTGCTGCGTCCATCACCCGAGACGGAGATGATACGTCTCATGCGCATGTGTACTTATTTTTAAGTTCTTGTTGCTTGAAATAAAGATATATTATTATTATAATCCTGCTCTATGACTCACTATACCATGAAATCATAAACACACTGAAGACAATGACAGCTCTGGTTCCCAAATTGACACAAAAAGAACATTGCACGCGAAAGCACTGCCTAAAAATTACACCTTACTTAATGAGGATAATTCTTAAAGGAAAACCACTAATTTCGACGACCGCATCTTAAGAACCACAAACGGTGCTTCCATTTTTCTTTTAACGGTCAAATTTGAGCCTTATCCCTTTAGTAATTGGACTTATCAATTTAGGATTGAGGGTAGCTTAGTGGCTGAGCCAGAAATTAATTTTTGGGAGCTCTCGTTTGCAATGTGTCTCGTCTTGTTATTTGGAAGGATGTGTTTTTTTGGTACATCCGCGTATTCTTATAGAGATCAATCATTAAATAACTTGCACTGGTTCGTATAACAAAAGTTATAATACTTGCGATATCCAATGAACTTACAACTTAAAATGGAATAACGGTGTTTTCTTAAAGATCATTAGACTAGACTTTCTTTAATTACAGAACACTAGGTCTATCAAACTTTCTCAAAACTTTTGTATTCTCAAATATACTATAAATCTAGCACCGAGGCGACCGAGCTTCGCCGAAACTTAATAGGTAGAAACTTAAACAGCAAAACCCTATCCAAACACAACATTTCATCCCAATCGTTAAGATCCGTTTCCGAGATACGCGAAATAATATATTTAGATGAATAAATATATAATATCTTCAAGAATTGCTCGTTTAAAGTAAGTAACGTATTGACAAATATATTGCCAGAACTGATTTGCTTGATGCAATCACCATAGACACCATCAAGCAACCGTTTCTTTGACAGTAAAATATACATTTATGACATTGTCATAAATTTGTATGTACACGTGCCCCCTGGGTGGTGCCAAAGGAGCAACTTAAAGTAGCGGTAGAAATTGTGCCAAGTTTGTCTGGCAAAGTGGTCGATACGCTCGTAGTGCTGGGTTCTAGTGGATGGGTGTGGGCGACGGTGTATGAAACGTTACATCCCCGTTTTGAGTGGCGGGCGAAACGGGATGCAACTTGGGTAGACTTAGGTCGGCGAGGACATGAGTCGTATTGCTGTTTATAGAGGCGAAGGGTTACCTTTGCCTCTATAAACAGCAAACGCTAACATCCGCTGGGTCACTTACTAACAGTAATAAAAAACGTATCTTAGACAAGTGACTGATTTAAAATATACAAAAATATTCCCTATTTCTCGATACTACCTACTTTAAACAAAAGAAAATTGCCTATTTTGCTTTCCTGTGTCTTTTTTAATATTTTTGCCAGTTACTTTGATTTTGCAACCAAAATTCTCCGTGACCGATGCAAAAGCTAATCCTTTCAAAATAAAATAAAAATATTTTTCGCATCGGTTGACCAATGACGGAGTTATTACCGCACAACTAAAAAAAAAAATCCGAATTGAGAACTCCATATTTGAAGTCGAGTAATAAAAAGGAAAATAAAATGTTCGTAAACAAATTGTAGTGAGATATTGTCAGTACCTACACGATAGGTACCTAATGTTACGAGTAATCGTTACTTAGATTTTTTGCAATAATGGCTTGTACAAACCCTTTCTTCAAGATAAGACTTTAAAATGTGTAGTCTAGGTGTGTTATTTAAAATAACGTCAATATATAAATTTACGCCCTTATGAGACGTAAATAAAGTAACTAAAGTATTGCAGTCGGTCTATTCGACTTTTAAATGCGTTAATTATTATCTTTTGTACGCATTGAAGGAGACTGCAATAAAAAAAGAATTCATTACGAATCAGGCCGAATCAGAGGACACAGCTATCGCAAATAAAATCGGATTTTTACTTCCCGCAGATCCTTATTAAATAGACACTGATTTATGCAAACTGAATTACACCCGATTGGTTCGTTATCGACGTACAAATCGCACCACAATAGTGATGTTATACAGTAACATAACTCAGTAAAATCAGTAATACTTGTTGTATCGGCTAGACAATATCAGGTCAGCGATACAAGTGTAGCGGGTTTTATAACTAATATTTGTCTTTTTAAATATAAAAATCATTTGGCACCTATTTGAAGGAGCATTACTTGAAAGGGCTCGACGGATTGATTTCTCTTTCGTTGTGTTTGTAATTATCATTTCGATGAAAAATTAATTTTTTTTAAGAAAATCTTAAGGAATGTTTGGATGTTTTTTTTTTGTATCTTCCCCGTCGAAACCGATTAATATCTTACATTAATAATAACTACAATAGTTTCTTTTTCGTTGTGTTTGTAATTATCAGGATTTACAGACTTAAAATATTGATTTTACGGCGAAAGACTCTTTAGAGTTCTTTCAAATTACCTTAATTTTTTTAAAGTCAGTATTTTTACGGAACTAAATTATCAATAAACAAATATGTGTTTGTTGGCATCATCCAAAAACTGGAGATTTATCTGTAGTAATTATCTCCCAGACGAATCTATAGAGAGAATATATTATATTTCATTAATTATTGTATTTGTACCACGTAATAACACGCAACGAGTTTTTGTTGCGTATCGCGTAATTACCTTACGTATTGCGGAATTACCTTTTTTATAGGGCTTTTAGATATATTTGGCCTAAACAATTATCCTTACTGTTTGTAATCTTACTGTGCTGATTGGTGATACGCAATAATTTGATTTCGTTAATGCGAAGAACGCAGAGCGAATAAAATCTCGATATACGGCCTTTGTTACGTTAAACAATACATTTAGGTAATAATAAAGGTAAAGGTGCTCGGTAGATTCTGCAAATAGCTTCATGGTCCTTCGAGCCGGGTACATGACATAACCTTAACCTCCCAGTCTATATGGCATAGGTTATGAAACTAAGCAATATGTAAGTTTCATAATTTAAATCTTGGGTCGAACGGGGAACCACTCAATAGTACCTACTGTTATTGATTAAAATCCATTTCTTACCGAAAAAAAAAAAAAAAAATTTTTCCTAATTTTAAGTATTAGACGATTGAAATTTTCGAGTCCGTTGAAATGAAATATTCCATTAAATTACATTCTTGACGTCATAATCATTAAATAAGCTATCCGTGACACGTCTGATCCCCCACATCATGTATGTGGTGGATGATGGAAGGATCCAATAAGGATAGGTTCAATACTTTATCCCTGGTGCTTACGGCTGAGGATCTAGATAAAACTAATATCACGCAAACTTAGCGAAACTTACCAAGCAATTACTGAACCCAATGTAATATGCTCATGAACAATAAAAAGAGGCATTCTCTGTCACTTGGTATCTGAAACAAATCAACAGCAAATCATACAAATTGTTACTGTTACAGCAATCTAGAGAAAATAAAAGTTGATAAACCTCTTGATAAAGATAAAATAGATCCTCGGTGCTCGGTTGTAGTTTCTCTAGATGTGGCAAGCGCGTAAGTATGAGTTTTCTATAAGCTAAATGCTGTCATTCAAAAATATTTATTACCGTCGATTTCTTTAATATATGGAGGAAACGACATTTTGAAAATAAATATGTTTATGCTTACGAGATAAAAAATATATAGCCTATGCTACTCTCTGATAATGTAGCTTTCCATTGGAAAAAACATTTTTAAATTCGGTTTATTGGTTTAGGCGTGAAACGGTAACAAAAAACTCACTTTCGCGTACAAAAGAATGAAAAAATCCAATGTATTTTACTTTTTATTTTTGGCATAATAGCCTCCCCACTGGTAACATTAATCCTAATGATTCTTAATGTTCTATTCTATTTGAATGCCTAATGTCACTGCTCTATCTAGTAACACTCTTTCCGTGTATACCAGAGATAATAGCCAAGCAAACAGTTTGGTTAGCGCACAAACAAATACGCAACCCAATAAGGGTTGATTCGTTCGGTTGATTGCAATCAGAACCAACCCCCCGCCGTTCGTCATACGTGATATGAAACGAATACTGTTGATTATGTTATTGAGTCAATTCCGCTACTGTAGGTATTTTTTATTGCATAAAAGGTACACTGTCTGACTGCGAAATGCAAATATTCTTTTTCCGTATTGAACGAACGCCGTTAAAAGATTAACAGAGAAACATTGTTTTTATGTAAAACAAAGAAAACGTTTGTACACTCATACCTGCACTAGGATTTCCTGTGTCGCAGATGGCAAGTAAAAACATAGACAAACATCCAAGAACCGAGAAAAACTTCATGCCCGCCTTACAAAGTGTGTCCCGGCCGGGAATCGAACCCGGTACCCCTCTCTTCGAAGGTTAACTAAGCTGTCGAATATGAAATACCACGAATATCACCTACGGACGTCTATTATTTCGATATATTCTATATTTTTTTAACATAATACGTTGTTGGCCGCGGATGGCCTTGTCAACTTTACGCGAGCTTTTGGTGAGAGCGGGAGGCTCTCAACCGGACTGAAAAAATAATAATTTTGTAACAGCCTGTGTAACCCACACTATACATGAGGAATACCTGATGAAAGGCCAAATAATATGGTGGGGCCTTTTCTAGAATGCATTAAGAGAGTAATAATAAAAGCTTATTCAAAAAACTTGTTACAAATCTTCAATTATACAATTAGATAGTAATTAAACAAAATAAACAATAAATTATATAATATAATTAACTAGGGAGCACATGTTACAGTTCTAGTTGCTATTTTTTCCAAATAAACAACTATTTTAACGGAATTTTACCAGTTAGAGACCAATACCATCTATTTGACTGAACTTATAGCTCAGTTGGTAGTAGCTCTGCCTTCTACGCTGTTTGGTTTTGGGTTTGATTCCCACATAGAAAAAAAACATAGATTTTAGTTCTCTTTCTGATTTATAAAAAAAAATATGAAATATTCACGGACAGCTACTGATGCAACAGGAGCTGTGTGAAAAAGCGGTGAATTTATTTATTCAATTGCTCTGGCAACACCTATCCACCGGCACAGCTTATGTGGATGAGTGTAAACTGCACGGACATTGGTAAGATAAAAAAAATACCGCCACGGCACACCCCGCACTTGACGTGAAACATTAAAGGCAGCGTTGAGGAGGCATGACGCCAATGGGGTGCATAGAAGTTTCAGATCAATAAGCCCCATAACAGATCTGCAGAAGAAATCTTTAACTCAACCAAAACCAAAACGTGAGGCTACGAAGCATTCTGATAGGCGCAGTCTAGCAATTACACCACGTAATCGGTTGCGCCATTTCGTAACCACATTAGACTTAATAAATAGACCATTTACAAGTGTAGCTAACCCGCTACCTACATAAAATTATATAGTCCCGGTTACTTTAAAGTAATAAACTTTGTAATAGCCCAGCTACTGCCAACTATTGCACTGTTTTAATGTCTTCTATCGATTTTAACATATTTCAAGTGAATTAAATCATATTTCAAAGGTATATGGTTTCTTTTCTTTTCACAATGCGGTTATTGGAATGACAGGTGTTCAGTAATCACTTGTCTGAGAAAAATATTTTTAATACTCTATTTTAAGAGATCGAGCTGGGTTAGTTGGAAAGAAAAGAGTGTATTTTATAGAATTAATTTAGACATTAAGGGTAACGTCAGCAAAATTCGCTGCTGGTGAAGCGAAAACATATTCATATGCGCACACAAGCATACGAATTATGTTGCCAGACCAACATTTTTTCCGTCGGTAATATCGACAATTAAATATTTAGCTTCAGTCTCAAAGGCATGGCCTTGCATACTAAATTTACTTGTTTAATTAAGTCACCATAAATATATGGGTCTTCATAACTTTGTGTGCAAATACGAGGCTCTCCGTTTTACATTAATTGTATTACATTTATTAATTTACTTTGATGAAATCGGTGGCAAAATAATGTTTAAACTGTTAGTGCCAAACTTATCAAAAACCATAGAAATACACTACACTACATATTCTTTCATGTAGGTGTGTTTGTGTAGTGATCCGACCCAAAAAAATCTGACTTGCCCCCCTTAGGCCAGAATCTGGGTACGCCCATGTATACCTTCGATATCAGAGACATGTTCGGGCATATAAACTATAATATCTGACACGCTGAAGTATTTTATTATATTTACTTTATAGTTATATTTATTTACATTTTTGAAAATTTGTGGATCCTTCCCCCATCACTGGAAAGGGAAACATTATAACTATACCGCACCAGCCTCTAATGTTCCCACTGCAGGGCAAGGCATGCCGGTTTCCTCACGATGTTTTCCGTTTCGAGAACGTGGTATTGCGCACATAAATTTTTCAAGTGAAAAAACTCTTTGGTGCACGTGTGGGTTTGAACTAGCGACCTTCAGATTGAAAGTTGGCGTCTATGCCCCTGGGCCACCACGCTCTCCTATACCTTATACCTATAACTTTCTTTTATTCATATTAATTATTCTACAAAATCTAATAAGTCCCCACGGCGCTTAAGTAAATCCCCATTTAGCATCATGGGCTCCCCTACTATGACAAACGTACATCATGTGCAATGTCTTAGAAATAAATGTGTCTTTTTAACCGATTACAATTCTAAACAAAGTCCCTCGTCTTTGTTTGGACATTTATTCTAGACGTTAGTAGTTAAAATGTATTTTCTGTTAGACATGGTAACACCATACAAACTAATTGTGTATTTTTAAAACCACCCCGTGTCTTCAAATACACCACCGGGTGTCTTATAACATTTAATCCAGCTAATGTTACCATAAAAGTATACTTTTGGGACATTTTACCCCACTTTCGTAAGCTGTTTAGCCACAGTTTATATAGTACTACGTGTAAATGCTTTAATAGGATTGATTATATTGGATTTGAATATAAGACGCCCTTTCACACTGGGTCTTCAAGGTATGGCAATATGAGAACGAATCCTGGCCATAAGAATAAATAATGATGGTGAAAATTAGCGCTGCATCGTCTTAATTATTTTACAGTCAGTGTTATGAGCGTGAGATTACATGCCTTGTGAACGTTTTCATGTAAAATAAAATAATAACTGAGTTACACACATTTTTCTTAATTTTGCATCATTGTATAATGAATTGTTTCTTTTTGACTATTTAAACCGACCTCTATAAAGACCTTGGAATTCCAAATTTGGAAGACTTCTATCTCTATTTGTGCTGGTCTGAAGGTGATTCCATAGGAACTTCAGGGAAAAAAATCTACAGAGTGAAAGTAGATTTTTATTTTTAACAATTAAGATTAACAAACAAGCTTATTAAAGAATTTTGGAATTGAAATAGGCTCTATACGGCACCGGGCTAGATAATTGAAACGTCATCATCATTATAGACCACCGTTCAAAAAAAAACACTCTTAAATGTCGCTACAGAAAGTTCACCCCAACATTTACATCCAACAGTCATTTATCACCAACATCTACGATCCACAAATTGCCGCGCTATATTTGGCGACGCGCTGCTTCGATATAAATCTTCTATTGAAAGAGAGAGATGGCATCCTCGCCCATTCACCAGGTCCTTTTCAATTCTCGAGTACAAACATACAGACGGCTGTCAGCAAACACTCCTGAGGGAGTGAGATCAAAGCGCGATAGGATACGCGAGGAACTTTAATTTGGCGCCAACTGTGCGACGCCATTTTGCAGGGATTTCGCGATGTCTTCAGTGTTCCCTTACTTAAGTGAGACCTAAGTTATATTAAAGGAGTTCCTACTTAAAATTATGCTGCTTTTCTGCTCGTTTCATCTCCATTTCACTTTCGAAAGAGTTAAAAGAAATCGTTATTAAGCGCTTGGAAAATTGTAAACTTAAATGCGAATATTACTAAGATGTCGCCCACACATCTATCTGTGATAAGGCATAAAGGATTTTGATTATGCGAAATTTTGGTCTGATGAACCAATTTCTTTTAAGTCTGACAAGGGTTTCGCAGATTTAGCTTTGTAATCATTTTGATGTGGGCGTTCGTACGAACCGGGGGCGACCATACTCGTATCTTGCAGGGTCTTCAAAAGAGCTGTTTTTATGTGATTGAAGACTGCCACCTGATGTTAAGTGATTACCGTTACTAGTAATCAACAAAAATACGACTCAGGTCTTCCCGTACTACAGGCTGAAAAGACCCAAGTCGCATCCCCCCGAGACGGGGATCGTACACCTCGTGCCTGTAATTTTAACGGCGGCCACAACCTCCCACCGGAACACACAGCACCTATGCTTGGTGGCGGTTTACAATGTGGTGGCAGTACTTCTCCGGATGAACTTGGCACAAGTTCTACTGCTACTTAATTACTGGTCTTATTTTTTGAGCTAGTATGGAGTCTTCTTTCTTGAGCTAGTCTGGAGTTTGGAAATCTTATAGCGAATATTGTTTACGTTCCTGCATATAATTATAATTTTTCGCGACAAAACGTGCGACAAACTCTTAATGGCCATTAAAACTCGTCTAATCACGTGGCTTAAAGTTTACTATGAATAAATCAAGTCATCGATCGGATTATAATACGTGTTTTGAGTCAGTTACGCAGACTGGCAAGGAATTGTACAATTTTTGCAACTCGCTAACGGCATAATTCAAATTTTAGATCCAGGTACGTATCCTTTGAATCCCTACACGTAACCCCTGGGTGGTTCCAAAAGATCATCGAAAAAAGCGGTGGAACTTGTGCAAAGATCGCCTAGAGAAGGACTGTCTGTACTGGTGCACTCGCATTGCTGTGTTACGGTGGAAGGGTGTGAGTGCCGGTGAAATCACATAGATATGAGATGTTACATCCTCGTTTCCGGTGACGGGCACAACGGGGTGTGACTTGGATCTTCTCATACTTCGGTCGGGGAGGACTTAACTCGTATTGATGTTGTAATGGGTGGAGGTAACAAATTAACATCAGTTGGGCCTTCAATTCGTACTGTGAAGGTAGTACTTCTTCGGACGAACTTGGCACAACTGCGACTGGTACTTTTAGTTGCTCCTTTGGCACCACCCAGGGGTTTCGTTCAAATTAACATGTAATTTATCACTCATTCATGATGTTAGTCTCTATATTTAATATTCAGGCAATGGGTGTTTATATATAGAAGTATAACTACCTATAAAAAAAAATGCCTTTCCATTTTCAACCCTGAGCTGTGCAAATTAGCCCGCGCAACAAGACCGGCTAAGTGTTTATGAATTTTGATTATTCATACAGTTGGGGTGAAATGTTGTTCCCTTAAGACTAAGGGTAGCTGCCTCCCTCACCTGTCCATTGACGCTATATAGTCCACTTAACTGCGCGAAGCATTTAACCGTGGTCGGTAATCATTAGTAGCAAATATACTCGTACATGCTGATTACTGCCAATTGTTTTAAATCAGTTGTCATTGCTCGGAATTCAGTTGGTATACGGATATGGTGGATATGCTTATGATATAGATAATTAAATATTCATTCAAATTCACTTAATTTTCTCACAATAAATAAAAGTTAGCTGGTAGAGAATGCTCTTTTGCATTAAATTCGCCTTTGTACATCCATATTTGTGAATTATTGTATTTTATTATCTTATCTTAATTATATTTAGAATATCCTTGCCTGAAAGGGTGTAGGGTCAATGAGGGTACTGAGCTCCAAATATACCACTATAATCGGTTGCCTGAAAGAGATTGCTATTAGCGATGAGGCCACCTATTGTATCTTCTTTTTATGTCTTTCTGTATGTTTTTATGGCCGTCTGTAAGTAGATTATAGGGTTTGGATGTTAGCAAAATGCCTATATATAAAAGTCTGCGACACCGTCTGGACTTACGATGTAATGTTTTTTTTTTCTTCTTACCAACCAGCTACACAAACAGGCACACGCAACCATCAAACTTATAACACCCCTCTTTTTAGTCGGGACTTAAAATATACAAACGTGAGACTTGGTAGGTAATAAACACAGCTAGGCGGTGCTTGTTACATTATTCAATAGGGGTAACACTTGAGGGTGGGGTGTCTAGACCAGGGTCTTGTTCGTGGTAGATATTTCATTCTTGGCTGTATTGTGAACTGTGGTGAAATAATCCCGTATACTGAATATAAACTGTGGTAATTAATAATAATGAAGAGAGAGAATTGGGGTACCTTACAAAAAAATGTCAAGCCCCACGCGGACGAAGTCGCGGGCTACAGCTAGTCATCAATAAGACTTATAAAAGTCTATGAATGATTCAGAATGTTAATATAATTAATCGATGAACGTATTCATAATAAAAACTCAATATACAACGTAATCCGATACACCAGCATGATAGAAATTAAGTTGGTACAATCGGAGAAAAAGTTATTTACGATCATTCGTTTGCTTCTTGGTGCGGGTAGTGTTTTTACAAGAATAAATCTGAGATTTGTTGGACAGTGCACAAATTAGTTGACAGAACAAATACTTGATTGGTTTTCTAAGATTAATTGAGTTTTGCCCGCGTAGGACTGGGGTAAAAATAGCCTCTCTTCTCGGGATAAAGGCAGACATAATATATTTTTTTATTGAAATATACTCAAGCGTTTGGCCGCCATCTCACCTGATGGAAAGTCAAGATGCGGTCGACGATGGAGCACGCTTGTCTAGAAGAAACCTATTCACCCTACTTTTGAAGACTCCCATGTTGCAATGGTCGGGGAACACAGACTCAGGCAGACCATTCCACTGCCTTGCAGTAAGCACAATAAAAGTAAAAGTTTGGAGTATTGTAGTGAAGTTCTGAATCAATTTGGAAGAATCGGAGATTAATGCGGATAAGTCATGGGTATGTGTCAAAGTTTGACAAATTACAATACTAAGAAATAACCCACTTTATTTTTCAGCATATTTTCTTCATATTAGCATAAAGTCACATTTTTGATGGTGGTTTCTGTATGAATTCTATACGGTGGTTTTAATAAATTGGATCTAAAAAAAATGATGGTTTATATATCTCAAAGGGATAATCAAGTGATATAAAAACACCCTTGTTTCAAGATTCTAAAAACTACTTTTTCTTTATTTACTATACTAAAAACGCTAATTACTTTCATCAAAAGCTGAAATGCTTATATCTGCTGATTGGATATTTTTATTTAAACGTCTTTTAATAATATAGTACCAACAAATTTGTATTTTATTTATTGTTATTTTTCAGCCCTTGTGACCCACTGCAGGGCAAAAGACTCCCTTCTTCCTTTCCACTCTTTTCGGTTTTCTGCACTGGTGGTACAATTTTTTAAGTTTATAACTTAAGTTATTATATTAGAGTTAAATAAGCAATAACTTTAGTAAGGTGGTTATTTATTGTATGGATCCCTAACAAGTAACTGATTTAAAAATAGAAAGAAATTGACTTCAATACTTGCAAAATACGCAATTTCGTTAACTAGGTTATTTTGATTTAACAACCAAACTATTGAACCGATTTTGATAAAAAAATGTATGGAACCGATCTGAAAGCACATCCTTTAAAATAAAAAAAAATAATTTTTCAAATCGGTTGATTAATGGCGGAAAAATTAGTGAACATACATAAAAAATATATACAGTCTGTTAAAAAATCACTTATATTACGACTTGTACTTTATGTGTTATAAATAGGGTTCCCTCGACCGTACTTGAAGCGGTCAGAATTGATGAGGTGAGGAAACCCAGAGCTGTCGATCTTCATAATGACAGCCAAATGTATTCCGCATGAATATCACATTTCCGCGGAAGAAACAGAAACGCTACTCACTCGAGTAATTAATTTGAGTCAGCGTGTTGTATCACACGCTGATTCAAATTTATGTACGATTTTATAGACATTTTTCAGAAATACTGTCTTACTCGAGTACAATCTTTTTTTATGTAGTATATAGTATGAGGACACCTGAGGACACGGGCTGAGGATTACCATTTATTTGTACTAAATCCAGTACCATAACCTATGGTACTGGATTGGATACCTTGCTTTCAAGGGGTTCCGGTTCATTTCCTGACCGGGGCAAACTGAATGATGAGCATAACGTTTCTTCTCGTGTTTGTGTATCTGTTTTTGGTCATGCCGCCTGCGACACATGGAATTCTAGTTAAATATGAGTGTATAAGTAAAAATAGCTAATAATTTTAGCAACTTATAAAAAACTTACCCTTTATTTAACTCAATATTTCATCCCATGACCAACATACGTGACAAATTGTCAAATCATATATTCTTTACAATACATCAATTCAGTCAAAATTTTGCCAAAATCGACCATAGATTTTCTCTAAAATAGACAACGTCACGGCGTTAAAGCGGAAGTGACGATAGCGTTGCGCGTGCGCTAGACTTCCGGCCGCGTGCGCGCCGAAATGGCGGCGGTTCCGGTAGGGTGGTATAAATTATGGTCGGGGATGCTGCGCTGTCATTGTCATTGTTAGAAAATCGAGTAAGATGTGCCCATACAAGACGAGATGCAATTTGTCTATTACGTATGTAAAATGTCTGTGATATTGAATGTTACTTTTCGTTGACGGCTGGTAATCTAGCCTTGTTAGTATCGAAGCGAGAGCATACAGTATATACTAAGACATATACATCTATACTAAGAATATATACTATTGCAACATTTCCGTGTAGAAGGTTCAATAGACGGATAAAATCGGCCAAACGGTTTTACAGTTTTTTTTCATGTAACTAGAGACGGAACGAGCTGAAGGCCCGCGTGATATTAACACCCATACATTGAAAAACCTCTAGGCTCGTGACAAGAATGTTTTTCCTTGGAATGGAACCGGCGACCTACAGCGCAGCAGGCAGAGCTAATAACTGAGATACGAGCTAATAGAATTTAATTTAAATATTTATTGTCTTTGCAATAGTGCATCAAAATAGAAGAATTTGGCGCAACTTACATAGACTCGTCACTAATTACAATAGGTGCTTACGATAAAATTGGACACGCAACATGTAGGCTAATTTTTAACATTATTTAAATATCTATTTTCAATCATACTATTTTAAGCAGATGAATGCTTAAATAGAGTGGGAGCAGACGAGTAGTAGAATGAATCTATCGTTACGTTTTCTTTCGGACATTAATAAAGTCGACAGTAGCTGCATTAAGGAGCAATAACTTAAAAATACGTTAGTATCATCACTTACGGTGAATAAGGTAAATAAATTGGTTCCGACCCGCGGAGCACGATACCAGTCGAATAATTTTACTCTGAGGCAAGTACGGCGGTAGCAAGTCTTACTTTTGATATACTTCCACAGTAAAAACATGTTTTGAATCATCCTTACATAGTATAAAACATACATACAATGTATGTATTTATTATTCATTTTATTTGTGATACTGAGACGGATTGTCGCTGTGGCAATATTCTCCAAACTATGCCACACTTGCTTGAATGCCCATCCTGCCTGCACGATGGCGACCAAAGGACGCCATAGAAGTTGCAAGCTACTGGTCTAAAACAATATAATGAACAATAGTGCATGAAACATCGACTCGATAGAAGAAGAAGTATAAGACAAAGTCGTTCCCGCTGTCTTTACGCTTAGATCATTTAAACTTACTGCACTTTAATGCAGTTTTCAGCAATAGATACAGTGATTCAAGATGAGGTTTTATAAAAGGTATACTTGTTTTACAAGACACTTAAAAAAAAAATTCACTTCATCACAATAAAAATGAGTCTATAATGAGCTACCTTCATAACTTATTTCATCCAAATAAGTTCAGCAAACATATAATACATATAGACAAACTTTCACATTTTTAATATAAGTATGATTTTAGAACTCTCTTCTTATCAACCTCTTCTATAACAGCACCAGAATATGATATAGATTTGGCAACCAGCAGCCACATTTAATAAAATAACAAACAATCTTTAATTCTTTAGATATTCGTACAATTCAGACCTTAGCGAAAAAAAAAACAGAAACCCATCTTCGTTCTGATATAATTATTAACAACAGGCTATACAAAAATTTATTGTGCAACTTTGTTCATGGCGTAAAAATTAAGCGCATTTCTTGATATTTTTTTCCGGAACATCACAAACACTTTCTTCACCCCTTGCGTCCGAATAACGAAAAAAAACACCATGTAATTCAATAATTGTGTTATAATACCGCTTTAATATTGTAGACAACCCTAGTTCTTAATTTGCTAGTAATTACCAGTACTCATACATTATCAAGTAATTACTAATAATTAGAGTAACATGCTTTTTATAACAATAATTTTGCATATATTCTTAGCATTGAGGTAAATGTGCTTAGAAGCTAAGAAGGCCGTTTGTGTTGTTATATAAATAAATAAACGTTTACACATTTATATCCTTGGACTATGATTCCCTGTTTCACAGATAGCATAGATAAACATAGCATACAAAAACACCCAATACCCGAGCACAAACTTCATACTCATCACACAAACTGTTCCGGCTGGGAAACGAACCCGGGAACCATCACTTCGAAGGCAGAGCGACTTATTAAGCCACGGAGCCGTCTTGAGACACATATTAATAAAAATAAAAAATAAAAATATATGTGAATAGTTTTTTTATAGGTACTACTGAAGTGATGGGCCGATCTGAAGGCCCACCTGATGGTAAGTGGCTATCTCTGCCCATAATAACAGCAATACCTAGCTTCTCCTTACAAAGTCGCATCCCGTTGCGACTATCGCCCGAGACGGGGATGTTACGTCTCACGCACCTGTTATTTCATCATTATCCACACCCTTCCAACACAGCAATACAGTGGCAGTACATCATAGACATAGAATGATAAGTCGTCCAAATCATTTTTCTGTGCAAGATGTACCCGAACCTGAAAAAACCCCGCGAACCTGAACCAATTTACGTTTAATTATTTATATTTTACCATATTATAAGACTATAATTTTATTTGGTGATAACCAATTTACCGTAAGACGCTGAATATCGTCAAATGTGTTTCTCTCTAAAGCGTCTTTATCAATAAAAGTGAAGGTCTTGGCAGTGGAAAAAATATATATTATTATTTATCATATTACCCAAAACAGCATTTAGCAAAATATTTTAGATTAAAAAACAATTCAAAATTACTTCTTGTATTATAAGTACTTAATATTCACCAACCCAGATAATAAATACATCAATATTTCTAATGCAAAATGCAATGAGCACAAAAATGAGACAAGTTGATCAAATCGATTATAGCCCATTCATAATTTTTAAATCAATTTATCGAAATCATTTCTTTTCCAAAATACTCTCTATCCATAATGAATATCTCAAAACTCTCTCACACAAATTAGACCAACAAAAGATCCAATAAAACACGATGAAAAGGACATCCTGATTAATATAATTAAAATCCACTAAACTGATTTATGGTAGGTACTCGAGCCCCGCATTCTCTTAAGTTTAATTGGGAGGATCTTAAAACTCAAATTTCCATCTTTTGTCCTCAATCAATTCAAACCGGAAATACGTCGTTGGCTCAAAGAGTATTTTGGTCTCGGTTGCATGCAAATTAAAAGGGCCTTATGATATGACATATTTTATTGCCAGTATCGCGAAATTAGCAGGATATATCAATCTTCACTTTTGTTTTGGACAAACGAATCCTTTGGCTCGCCGCTCCAATGAATACGAAACGAAGCACAGACGGGCTTCTTGCTAGTAATTTTTTGCATGTAATTTTATTGTGGGATATACACGTCAGTTTTTAGATTTGAACGGATAGATTTATGTATGCCGAGTATTTGAAGGAACAAATTGTGTAATGGAATAAGAAATTCGTGATTGAGACCTGGGCTACCAACGTCGTTTGGAAATGTGCCTCCAATTTGTTATGTTTTATCGTATTTCATTAGTTCGTTGATATTACGTACATTTTTTACGGGAACGTGGATTGCAGTATATTTTAAGTTGAAAAGTCTGGTGTTGTTTGCTGTCAGGTGTAAAATTCAGCGATAATCTTTTATTTTTTTGTACTTTTTATTATAGTTCTACGTTCCGTGATTTCGTTGATTCTTTCAAATTTTCCTTTAGCCTTCGATGTCTGCCCCTAGTAGTCTACGTCGGTTCATTGAGCTACAATGTTGATCATAATATTATAATACTTTTTATACCTTTTTATACAATTTTCTCATATTTATGAACTACGCATACTATTGTGGATCAACAAGATCTACAGAACTGCACCAACGGTATTCCAATTGAAATTTTCTTTTCAGCTTCACCGATTCGTGTTGTGATATTATAATATAAACATGAAGTAATCATGATGATAAGTAATCATGAGTAGGTACAAGGTATATCACAACGAGAAGTGTATTGATAATTTTCGGATCATTGATGCACCGTAACCAACTCTTGATCACTTGTATGGCACAAATCATTCCATCGATTGTATATTTTATTCGCGTATAAAACAAGCGTAATTTCATTAGGGTTGCCGCAAACACAAACGCTACCAAACAACTGATACATTTGTTTGCTTTGTTAGCGGTCAGGCAAACAGCAAAAATACCGCGGTTAACGAACCAGTAATCCGATTCGGAGTGGTCAGTTCTCAAAAGTTTCGATCCGCAATCAACTGTGCCAACAGATCTATTTCGTGGGTAAACAAGCAACCCTATCACGCGCGGCCAAATAGGGGCTGAGTGTTGTGTCACTTTGTAAGTGCTAGCGAAACTAGGTTTTTTTTTTTTAGAGGGTAAGAGGCTGTGTTATATGGTTCTGTTGAATGTTAAGGCAGAAGTGCGGAAAACTGTTTCGAAAGTCATATTCGAAGTCAAAATACTTTATTTCCATTGAGTTGTTAAAAATATTAGAAACGTCAACTTTTTAAAAATAAATATGTTCCTACAATATCATGCGTTCATATTACTAAGCTTAGCACTTGTTCAAACCCTATTCTCTGTTAAATTAGTTCTGTTTACTATTTACCTAAAATAAATTTGCCTGTTATTTATTACTAGGGGATACCCGCCATGCACCCGCTAAAATAAGAAATACTATAATATAATACTTCATAATTAGTCAGCTATTTATTTTTACCCATCAACCGAGAAGAAGAAGAAGAGAGAGAAAAGAGGGTTATGATTTCAGCCCGTATTTATTTCAGCCCGATTCTTATTATCATAATTTGTAGAATGACATACCGTTAGAAGCGCCTTAATTGTTAGTTGTCTATGAATTTTTGGATTTTTTCCAAAATGGCGGATTTGGTTCGCAAATTGCGTAAAAAATATATTTTCATATAACCTTTCGAGTCCCCACTATCATAAAAAGGTCTCATAGGCAGCTTTTATTAATAAGTGTGTTTTCAGCCTCCGGAAACTCAATTCTCATTACAATATTTGATTTACTTTTTTACCCCCGATTTATTATTTGCCCCCGACGCAAGAGGTGTTATAAGTTTGACTGCTACCTGTCTGTGGCACCGTAGCTATTAAACGGGCGAACCGATTTGGGTGCGTTTTTTTTTTAATTTAAAAGCTGATTTTTATTTTGTCTTTCTTAAATATGTTTTATCAAAGTTGGTTCAGCTTTATCATCAGTTCATTACCATTACAACTTTCGTAAAATGAACTTGATTATTTTAAGTTTGATGACTGTATATATTGTATCTCTGGTCTTGTTATCTATTGTAAACTGCCTATAGAATAAATAGAATAGAAGGGATCTTATTACTGTTGTTATTGGCGGGTGTCGCCACTTACCACAAGGTGGACCCTCAGCTAGTTAAGACACTAATTCACAATAAAAAAACTTTTATAACCATTCTCTGATTGGTTTGATTGGTCTGATTGGTTTCGAGCTTGAACAAAAACTGCAGTATAAAAACGTGATCTTGAAGCCATATATAATATTATTTAAGAATTAAATGGAAATAAAGATTTACGACTTTGACTTCAACTTGAGGCATAATTACTTGCGATCGGTATGACATCAAACGAAAACTTGCAGGAACACAAATATGGCTTCCTTCCTGTTTGTTTTCATAACTTTCTGACGTCACCGTGGTTAAACTTTAAGTTGCCTAACTTCAACAGAAACGAGGTAAATTAAAAAAAAATGCCGTGAAAAGTGTTTTAAGGGAAAAGATTACGAAAAATGTGTACAAAAGTAAATATTTGACCGGTTTCCTAATACTTTTCAAAGGTTCGCCCGAGGAGTGTAATGCAAACGTGGAAATTGTTTTGATTAAGTATTTTTCTTTAGCTCGTGCCATTTACTTTGTCTTTGAATAAAATTTCGATTGTACAGGGTAATGCGTAGATTCTTAGTTCCGTGGCTTAGTTGGTAGTAGACCTGCCTTCGAAGCGAGGGGTCCCGGGTTCGATTCCCGGCCGGGGCACACTTTGTGTGGTGAGCATGAAGTTTGTTCTCGGGTCTTGGGTGTTTGTCTTGTGTTTCTGTGTTTGTCCATGCCATCTGCGACACAGGGAATCCTAGTGCAGAGGTATGAGTGTGTAAACGTTTATTTATTATTTATTTATTTATTCTATAACCGCTACAAACGTGCACCTGCATGTATAAATATTGCTCTCTATATTTATTTTGTGTAGTTGTTGTCTATACCAAGGACTCGATCTTACTAAGTTCCTTTTTTCTTGTACCTAATACAACTGGTCTAGTAGGCAGTAGGTACATGTTATCTATTTTCGATTATGAAGAACTGTCTTGAGGTAATCTTTCCAAACCCCAACCGGTGCAAAAAATTGAATATTTTCAATCGGTGTTCTGTATTCATGCCTTATATACGTGAACTGCTGATAATTGCATTTTATACTCACATTTCGAATGTATCGTAAAGCAGTCTTGCGATAGACTGACGAACTACAGATAATAAATAAATATATAATATTCATAGACATTTTACACAACGCCATCTAGACTCAAACTAACTATAGCTTATACTAAGGTAAGCAGGTTACCGATAAAATACTTATATAGTTCTTGTTAATACATATCAACACCTGCACACAGAACAAACATTTATTTTTATCACACAAATGTTTGTCCTGGGTAGGAATCGAACTAGCGAACTGGCGCAGAAGGCAGAGCTACTAAAAACGGAGCTTTTAGCCCAATCAAAACAGTATTTTACAAATATATTTCAAGATCACCCTTAACAATACAAAACTCTTAATTTCGTTAATGGAATCGAAAAGTGCGCGCTTTAACCCCAGCTCTGTTAGTGACGTGTCTCCACCGAACATTTACACGCATCATTTGAACCGTCATCTGCCAAACACATTACACTGTAATCAAATGGCGAGTGAACTTTAGCCAAAATGGGCATAAAAGTAAAAGCAACGATAAAATTTCGAGGGGAAAGCAAGACATTAGACGATCCTGCGTCTGCAACAACTATACCAGTCATTACAGGATAACCGGAAGTGGCGTCAGACGCCACGCGTATTACAAATCACTACCTCACAATACGATTTCCGGAAACGCTCAGTGTCGCTGAGACGGCCACGCGCGACGGACGTGGAGAAAAAACTAAAATGCGCAAAGTAATAATTTTTGGTCACGCGCGAGTGGCGACGAGTAATGGTCGTGTGATGGTTATGGAAAATAATAATTTGTCTCGTCTCCCCTTGGAGATGTCGGGAATTGGGGATGGTTATAGTATTTTTTGTTATAATTTTATTGGTTTTCGAATAGTTTTACGAAGGTTGGCCATGAATACCAATTATTATGTTTGAAAAGTCTACGATTATTTGTTTGCCCACAAAATATGAATATAATCTAGCATGCGATCCTAATTCTGAATTCTTTGATTCTTTATTCTTTATTGTACACTATAGAAAAAGATTCACACAAACATTAAATAGGTATGTTCACAAGCGAATTTAACCCTGAAAAGAGTTTTCTTCCAGAAAACCTGGGGTGCTAGACAGAGGCGATACAACCTTACACGTTAGTTTAAAAAGCATAGTTATCTATCACAAGATCGATCTTTAAATTCAAAGTCTTGGAAATTCTGTATTTTTTGCACGATCCAAGAATACACAAAACAACCGAAGCGATAGTTGAAATAATTTATGATTCGGAAAAGGTAGGTATAGAATAGGTTCAAAACATCATAAAATATTAATTCAATGACCAAATTTCAACACCCACAAATCAAAAGTTTAATACACCGCAGTGATAATTCTATAATAAAACCATAAACATTATTGAGGATAATAAAAATCCAATTTTGATACACAGAATCAAATTCGGACAAACAAACAACCAAACTAATAAATTTTAAACGCATTAAATGAAATCTCGTGGTGCCCGACCAGATTATACTGATCCGTTCATCAATTCACTGCTTCTGATTTCTAAGGCATATTCATTTAGTTGTGTTAGACTCGAGGCTTTTGATATAATGGTATGGCTACCCCAAAATGGATAGTCACGTGTCTAGGACACCCTTTAACAGAACACGATGTACACAATAAATATTTGCAAAATTATTACGTATTTGTCCCGTGGTATTTGGGGCTTTGTGATTTGTATCACTTGTGATTTCGCTAACATTCAACTGAATGTACGTTTGAAGTATATTATATATATTATATTATTTATATATATTTAGTTTAAGTATTATATGTAATAAGTATAGGTATATTATTATATTTATATTAGAAAGTCACAACTTTTAATCACACCTCATAACCCATGTGTTTTCCATGTTATCCTGTCCATTTGGTTGTCTGTAAGAAATCTCTAGCGATAAGATCGCCCATTGTACTTTTTTATAGATAATGTTCTCTATGTTTTGTAATTTGGTGTAGGTAAGTACAATAAAGTATTGTCTATCTATTTATATTGATAAAATTTTATAAATAGTAAAGTTTACACACTCTGTACTAAGATTCTCTGTGTCGCAGATGGCATGGACAAACAGAGAGAGACAAACCCCAAGACACACCTAATACCTGAGAACAAACTTTTTCTTATTTCGTGTCGGACATGGCTAATTGTCTAGAATAGCCGGGGCCGACATCTAAATGTGCCCTCCGAAGCAAGGAAGCGCTCTGTTGAAATGCCACTAAACGGTCAACCATCCAACTACTGTTTATGTAAAACTGTTTAAAGTTAAATCACCTAATAAATTATAATATAGGATTCATTTCATATTTAAAGCAGGATTATTCTCTGTCAAAATACATTACAGTGCAACTACAAGTCTACAATACGCCTGGAATAGTTACAGAGTAAGACTCACGTCATAGCCATATGACACCAAGTGGAGTATAAAAAAATCCAATCTGATAAGTAATATTAAAGTACCCGCGTCAAAGTAGACACGCAACTACCAAGTTTCATTGATACTCCCGCTAAACTAATGTGAGTGAAAATAATAGGCGATTGCAGTACCGTCAGCAAAGTCGGCGCCATTTTTGTGATATTTGGGCTAAAAACAAAATGGCCGTTTCGTTTTGCGGAATATTTTTTTATTCTAGACTGTTCTTTAAGATATAAAATGCCACTCAAGTAGTCAGCCATTGAGCCAGGATGGAAAGATAATTCCAAACTGAACTTTTTGTGCCTACACGTACCCTCTGGGTGCTGTTATAGGAGCAACAAAACGAGGTAGTCGGATTTGTGCAGATTTTGCCTGTAGCACTGCCTCCAAATCCGTTTATCTGCCGCCAGGCAGTGGTGCACTCGCATCGCTGTGTTGCGGTGAAGGGTATAGATACCGGTGAAATCGAATCGGTCGGTCATCAGCTCGTTCCGTCAATAAAGCTACATTAAAAAAACTGGTGATTTTGCCAACATTGGTGCAATGATCTGATCACTCTGAAAAATAGACATAGCTTGAGATAGCTACTATTTCTGGTGAATTTGCCAACGCTGGTGTAATGGTCTGATCACTCTTAAAAATAGACATAGCTTGAGATGGCTACTGGTGATTTTGCCAGTGACTTTGGTAATGGTCTCAATCTTAAAAATAGGAAATACCTACCTACATAGATAGGTGATAGCTGCTATTTGGTGATTTTGCCAATGTTGGTGTAATGTCTATTACACCAACGTTGGCAAAATCACTCACTCTTAAAAATAGACATAGTATGAGATAGTGACTATTTCTGGTGATTTTGCCAACGTTGGTGTAATGGTCTGGTCACGCGCGGTAGCTGCCGAACAATGCGCCACCCCCGACGCCGCAGTCTTTCACGCTACGACATTAGATACACGAAGACGCAATGATTTCGTCTATATACACGTACATATATACTACGTACTACATCTTTCATGTGTGTGTTACAATACGGTCTATGTTGAATGGAAACGGGAAATATCTGCAGCCTACGTTTCTTGGATATTTTCTCTCACGCACTTTTGTGAATGATATTTTTAGCAAGCGATAGCATTGGCTATGATTTATAAATTGGAAGATTCGGACGAAATATAATCATAAACAGATAATTACAAATAATGAGAGGGTGATGATCCAGAGGTGCATACACTGGCTTTTATTTCGAAGGCCGCCGGTTTAAAACAATAGTTTAATAGTTAAACAATAATCATAACAATAACAAGTTTTAACATAACAAGTTTGAATCATGCATTGAGTTTATCGCTTATAATATTCGATCATGACAATAACAACAAGATTTAACTTAACAAGTTTAAATCACGCATTGTGTGTCTCGCTTAACATATTTATGTGCGTAATATTACTTTCTCCAAACATCGTGTATAAACGGCTAAAACCAGAAATTAAAAGATATTTTATGACTACCAATACCGGGTTGGGCCCCTACGGTAGATTGCCCATTCACTCTCATTTATTGAGAGCAAGCTGGTCTGAACATTATATTGAATTAAACTTTTATTAAACACTATTTCCTGTGTCGCATTCGGCATAAACAGCGATATTCATGCAAGAATAACCTTTAGAATTAACCTCGGCCGGGAATTGAACCTGGGCTGTAAGCCCAGCTACTAACTATGCTACGAAGTCACCAAATCTCAGTACCATAACTGAATTGAACAGAGCTGATTGGACACGATTTCTGCTAACCCTCATAATAATTCACTCCATGTCCTGTCAATTTTATTCCTTGGTTCTTTCTTCGGATGTTGGACTGGGGACCCAATCGACTGCCAGTTCGCAGTTGGCATCGCGCCAAAAAAGCTGTCAACGTTGCCACTTTGCAATTACGTACAACGTGGTATAACATCGCTTTTATACATTCTACTTGGAGAGATTCTTATTCTGTGAGATCGATTTAGTTAATTAAGTTAGACTATGCAGTTGATAATTTATCATCACACTAATATTACTACGACGGCTCCGTGGCTTAGTTTGTAGCAGCCCTGCCTTCGAAGCGAGGGGTCCCGGGTACGATTGCCGGCCGTGGCACACTTTGTGTGGTGACCATGAAGTTTGTTCTGAAGTTAATTGAATTTTTTATTGCTGTATTGATTCATGTGTCATGATTCATGTGTAGGTGGTCCAGTTGCTATCGTCTGTGGATGAGTACCCTATGAATCCCTGTACCTACTGCCTGGGTGGTGGTAAAGTGCAAAGTTCACTCGGAGAAGTACTGTCTCTACACCTGGCGATCTGGCGCCAAGCAGCGGTGTATTCGCATTGCTGTCTTCCGGTGGAAGAGTGTGGGTGCCGGTGAAATTACTTGTGCATGAGACTTAAGCTCCCGGTCTTGGGTAACGGGCATAACGGGCTGAGACTTGGGTCTTCTTATACTTCGATCGAGCAGGACCTAAGTCGTATTCCTGTTGATATGGGCGGACATAACCACTTACCGCCAGGTGGGCTTTTAAATCGTGCAGTCATTTATTAAAATTAAAAAATAAAAACATTGTCGACTTGTTAACCGAAATGCCTATGATTTCCATGCCTCTCCATATTACGTTGTATGTACAAGATCGTAGTCTTCTGTTACTAGACTGTTCTTGGGTGGCGTAAGCTCGTTGGCTATTGCCTATTGATTGCAATCAAATCGTCCGATCGTGACTTTAGACGGTTAATGTCTCTCTTTACGTAATCCGAGGTTGTGTCGCCGATTAGAAATTGATGGCTCGATTGGTTGTTATGGGAAAATGGTTTATAACTTGACTCAGTATTGAGCTGGGCAATTTTCGTTTGTAACCAATGTTTCGTAATTTTATCATACTAATATTATAGATATTTTAATATATATGCGAAAGTTTTTTGTACGTATATTTGTTACTATATGCCTCAACGGATGAAAGGGTGGATACAAGTGGCTTAAATAAAATTTTCAAAAATAACCGACTTTAATACTTTCATCCCATATTTTTCGCTCTTAGAGTGTACAACATACCATTTTACAAAAGAAACATCCAAATCGGTATACACTGGGCGAAGAAAAAAGTCACACGAAAGCAAAATACGCAGTTTCGTTTACTGGGATGACATATTTTTGCCAGTTATTTTGATTTAACAACTAAACTATTTAACCGATTTAAATATTTTATGCGGCCAATCTGAAATCATATCCTTTAAGATAAAAATATAATTTTCAATATCAGTTCACAAATGACGGAGACCTGAGTTAACAAACATAAAAAAAATACAGTCGAATGAGGACCTCCTCCTTTTTTAAAGTCGGTTGAAAATTGGTTGTGAAGGTAGCTCATATCCTGGATCAACTTGGCTACTTTTTTCCGAAAAAGTGTAGTAGTTTTTAGTGACTTGCAAAAAATAACTTTTGTCCAGTAATTCTCATTGTCTTGTTGACTTTTTAACTGCGGGCAACAACGCGGAGCACAACCAGTGATTTATAAAAGTTCATTGTTATTATTTTCATTTAGGTTTTGATAATATGTAGTTCAAAATTACGCCACTTATGTTGAACCAAAATAGTTAAACTTTGTGAATATTCAAACCCGCTTAGGCTTGATGTTCAAAAGATTTTTTAACTTTGAAGATCTCTTTATATGTGTTCTACCATAAATGTGTATGTTTTTAAGACAGACAGACATTTTAGGCTAAGTAGAGTTCCGTTTGGCACAGACCATAAAAAGAAAAATTGCTTTACGTTATCCAGTTGAATTACCGACCAGGAATGTCCCGTGAACATAGGCTCATTTCATAGATAGTAATTTCCATGGGCCCTTGAGAATCAGCAATGTAATCAGCACGAGCATTGTCACAAAGGCGTGTGCACGTAAATCATGTGAAATCATGCTCAGATCTGTCGGTGGCTGATACCATTATCACCTGATCCATCCGGACAGAGAAAGGAATATGGCAATTAAATAACTAAAAATTATTCGTAAAAAATTCTCACATCACCATCTACAGGTCCAGGTGTTCGCGTCCGTACCCTTTAAATCCCTACGCGTACTCCCTGGGTACTAAAGGAGCAAGAAAAGTACTGCAGTACTGCCTCCACCTGGTAATCCGCCGCCAAGCAGTGGTGCACTCGAACTGCTGTGTTCCGATGGAAGGGTCACCGCTCATAACAGCAATACGATTCCCGTCCCCGTCAAATGAAACGAAGCGGGGATGTTACGTCTCATGCGCATGTCATTTCACCAGCACCCATTGCCTTCCACGGGAACACATCAATGAAGTGTATCACAACTTGGCGCCAAATGAAAAGCGTAATATTTATTACTTCTTAATTTTCTGTCTTTGTTTGACTTTGACATAACGTTCTTCGTTCGAAAATGCCACAGTTCCTAATTATATAATCCTGCTAATATTATAAACGCGAATGTTTGGATGTATGGATGGATGTTTGTTACTCAATTACGCCAGAACGGCTGCACGGACCTGGATAAAATTTGGCACAAAGATAGATTATAGTCTGGATTAGCACGTAGGCTACTTTTTATCCCGCAATAATGTACGATTCCTGTAGGAAGTCCAACCGCGGGTAACAACGCGGAGCGCAGCTAGTAATATTATAAATGCGAAAGTGAGTTTGTTTGTTACGCTTTCATGCCTAAACCGCTGAATTGATTATGATGAATTTTGAAATAGAGATAGATAGGACCATGGAGAAGATTAAAAGCTAATTTTTCTCGCTACAAACTCATAGGGGGTTAGGAAAGGGGAGGAGTAAACTGAGTATGAACAACCGGAATTGGTTTATAAAATCAGTACTAACGTGACCAAAGCCGCTGTTAAAAGCTAGTACAAAATAAAAGTCTGAGTCAAAACACTTTATTTTCCATTGAATTCTTAAAAATATACTTGGAAATGTCACTTTTTTTTTTAATAATCTAATAAACCTACTCCCACGCTCCTGTTCTCGGCCCCCGCGGTCGTGACTCCAATCCCATCTCATTATCGAGTACGGTGCTCGTTTAAAAAATATAAATAATATTCAAGACGCGGCAAATTGACGTGTAATCTCGAATTATATGATTATCTGTAAATATAGATATTATGTGCGCTTTGTCGCCGTGGGTGGCGGGATAACCATAATGGGCCGATGACATGAGCTGATGACGTGATCGAGATTAGGGTCGCCGGCTTTTGGACACTTCAGTGGCTTTTTCGAGGAAATTATCATACTCAAATTATATGATGCTAGGAGTCAATAATGCGAGTAAACCGCTGCTTGGTGCTAATCTACCACCATTGCTGTGCATTGCTGTGTTCCGGTGGAATGGTGTGGCCGGTGAAATCACATGCGCATGAGACGTATCATCCCCGTCTCGGGTGACGGGCGCAACAGCGTACGACTTGGGTCTTAGAGTCGGTCGGAGAGGACCTAAGTTGAATTGTTGTTGTAGGTAATGGGCGGAGGTAACCATTTGCTCGTCCCGTCAATACATTACATTAAAAAAAAAACATCAATTGGCTAGTAATGAGGTCACGACACGTCACGTCGCCACCCAAAGAGTTTGCTAGGTGGAGGTATAAACACGTGATTATCACGTGGAGTCGTAAATTATAGGTATGGGATAGAGGCTGCCAAATTATCAAAAAAGTTTTGTATGGATGCGACTACGAAATGTCACACTCAAACACGGATTGGTCGGTTAAGATTAGAACTGACGTAAACTTAACAAGTAAGATTAGATAAAACATGAAACTATGTACTAAAATTCCTTTCTTTCTTTTCGGGAAACAATTTAATTATGTTACTTATGTTTACGTTTGTCAATATTGAAATGTTAGTTGTTACTAGTAATTTCTCGTGTTGTGAAGTAGAGCGTGAATTGGTCATGACATTTTATTACTTAAATGATGTAAATAACATTTAAATATAACTCGAATCAATCTTGACATCTTGAATTGTAAATATTGCAATCGATGTTTGATCAAAACGAAAACAGTTTTACAAGTATTTTTCATGTCTATATCTAAGGCAAGTTTCTACGTTTCACTAAGCGACGTCTAGGCAAGACCAATGAAAGTATTTTTTCATCACTAACCCCTGATTCTGTCAACGTCTTATCCATGTTATGCCAAGCAGCATCCACACCTTGTTCAGAAATTGGTCAGAAAAAAAAGGTAGAAAAATCAACAATCCAAAAACCACGGCGCCTGCCGCGGGGAGCTGAATTTAATGATACATATTATCCAGTTATGACAGTGAGACGGACCTTACAGTGTGTTTCGAGAAAAATATGTTTATTGACCTTTAACATGGCAACACAGGACAAACAAATAACCATGATAATCTTGGACATCGATTGTTCTTCCATCGTATCTAATATCGACGTTATCATACTGATGTACACGTATAACTCATCATTTCCCTATATATAGATATAGGTACCTACAATTAAGGATTAAAAGGAGGTAGGTACTACCATAATCACTAAAGCTGAAATTAAAAAAGACTTCTATTTTTGCTTCTTTAAAATTAGGTATCGGTATTTTAATTAACAATTATTGTAATAAGAGTTATTAAAGCGCCTATGTTGATGTAACGACTCAACAAATTTTACTGGAATTTTCTAGTATACAGTATCATGCGTGCATTTCTGCTTTGGCTATGGTATTGTTTTTGTTTCAATCAGCAGTTTCTCATACCAAGAAGCGTTGAAATTGAATATCAAACGTCAATTCAATTAATTCGTTGAAAGGTAACTATACTATTTAATAAAATATTTGTTTGTCAAACTATAATTAGAAATGCGATACGCATTACGAAACAATTTAGTCATAAATTGACCAATGAACTAAATTATAGATTTCTAGCATAATGATTAGTAATAAGTCCATTTGGAGCATAAACCCCATTTGCCAATAGGTAATAGTTTTGCTAACATTATTGGAATGATTTTGGAGCAATCTGTATTACGTTTACGAAGTAATTTATAACACAGGCTCGCCTGTATAATTATGGGCCGACTGGGCTTCGTTGATTGCTTATTATATTGATGTTTCAATTTTAAACTCATTTTTATGGTCATCGACCAACTGTGGGGGGTGGCCACCCATACCGTCTCGCGTCCCTTTCACTCGGCCAGCAACCAATATATCACTATCCTCGTCGGCTTTGACTCCATCAGATTCTTAATCAGCCGTCTTTGTCTTACTTAGTAACGGAACTGTTTCTGTTTCGTTCTGATTATGGCAAGTGATGAAAGTTGCTCCTTCGTGATGGACTGGTAACACTGATTTATAGCATACTGGATACGTTTTGTTGTCGATAACTTCAATGCTTGCTTCGTAAGCATGCTAGCAAGTATGAAAAAGCGAAGGGCCATAGGACACATAATTGCGTTTTTAAGTCCCAATTATAATACAATTTTGATAAATCAAGATTTATAGGTTTATACCTGCATTCAAATGCAATCAAAAATATCTGAGAATATGTTAAGGATATCAAAAATACTCTGAACGTTTAGTATAATCCTACTAATATTATAAACGCGAAAGTTTGTATGTATGGATGGATGTTTGTTCAATCACGCTAGAACAGCAGAACGGACCTGGATGAAATTAGGCACAGAGATAGTTTGTAGTCTGGAATAGCACATAGGCTACTTTTTATCCCGGAAAAATGTACGGTGCCCGTAGGAAGTCCAACCGAAGTAAAATCGCGGGGCGCAGCTAGATAAAAAAAATGCCGTGAAAAAATATGTAATTTAACAATTAAGAATCCAATATCAAAATATGCTATCCTGGGCCCAACAACCCCATCGATGGAAAAGGATGGTTGGGAATAATCCCCAAAGTTTTATATATATTTAGTATTTTAGTATAGTCATAAACCGGCCGAAGCTTACCCGTTTAACTAATTTGGTTGGTGAATTATTTTGACACATTTATTATACTTGTAGCAAATGTACTTATGTAGAAATTTTATAGCACCTCTAGCACTGTTTTTAAGTTTCTGAAGAGTCTAGTTGAAGATAATGATTTTAAAATAATGTTGACATAATATGTACTTTCCATTATTCGTTTTTCGTGAATAATCAAGTTGGTCTTGTTGAATTTACTCAACTTTTATCGGAATTAAGATCAGTATCATTCAACTGTGAATTGTGAATAAAACCGCTTTTCTCTGAAACAACTTGAAAAGTTTTTTTTTTAATAAAATTAAGTTTTTTGTTCAAGGTTTTACATCAATAAAATGTTTAAACATAAGGGAAACAATAAAAAAACCGTAGCTTAAAAAAAAATCATTGTTATTATTTTTCAATTAACCATTTGTTCATTTGATTTTTATTTAATGTTTTCCATAATACCCGGTGGAAATTTTATCGTAATTAAAATTAAGCACAGGTTGTGTGAAGTACAGTACAGAGCATGGTGGCCCAGGGGCGCAAAAGCAGACTTTCAATCTGATGAATTTTTCACGTGACAAATGTATGCGCGCAATACCACGTTCACAATACGGTGACGGAAAACATCGTGGGGAAATCGACATGTCTTAGTACCAGAAATTCGAAGACATGTGTCATCTGTTATCGAGAGGCAACATTAGAATAGGCCTACGGTGGGAACATTAGAGGCTGATATGGTACAGATTAATATCCGAGGGATATTGAGATATTTCCCTGACAAATTCGTATCTTTCTAATGAATTTGTAGGATTACATTCTTAAGACAAAAGGAATCTCTGGTAGTTGTGTTTTAGTTTTATTTCTCCTAAATCGTTCAGCTGAACGTTCTCGAATAGTCGCGAGATTCGATCTCGTTATTTGGTAGCGGTTTTCAAACTTTTTAAACTAATTTCTTACTGCTTAAACGTATAAAACATTCAATCACAATCAAAGAACGACAGTTGGTGTTTTCCGAAATTTGTAACCTTCAATGAAAAACCATGAAATAGATTGTTGTCGCTTATTTTCTGACAGTCTGTAGAATGTGAAAGATAGAATGTAAACTAACAATTTTACCTTGAACCTTTTAGATAAGAAATAAATATCTTGGGTATTGAGTGTTTTATGTCTTTAGGGATAATTAAATACATGAAATTTCTAAAAGACCATTAGGTCCACAATTGGCGAAGAAATTGATATTTCAATCGAAAAAAAGACAATTTTTTTTAAGTGTCTTATCAATTCACATACCTCCTCGTCTTCCACATCTTTTTGTGAAATATCATAAAAATGAAGTTTACGACGAAAACTCCTAACAGATTCCAAAACTCCGAATCAATTACACTTTTAAAGAAAATTAAAAACTTTGAGCACCCAAAAGGCAGCGGCGCGCCAGCCAGTCGGAATCGGCGGCGCCTGCGCGTCATTTATAAATCACAGAAAAAAAAACATGACAGGCAGCCATCTTGTAGATTATCCGATTAACTATTCAACTGTTAACGGCGATCTTCTATAGCCTGTGTTCTTGGCTACCATTACATTCACGCTTATTAACTTTGGGACAAGTTAAAAAAGAACAAACAAAAGAGGTCGAAACAGGTGACGTTTAAAAAGACGTCAACCTTTTTTAGATGTTCCATTTTCAAATTAGAAGTGATAGTTTCGAAATGGATACAGCTTGTTCTATGATTGAAAATTACCGACAGAATAGTGTGTTTGACAGCTGAGTGACGTATCTCATTTTGTTTTCCTAAATATTGAGTTACGTGTTTTGCTATGATATCTATCCCAAATAAGTGAAAAAATATATTTTCCATCTCATCTGTTTTGCTGCATAAATAGTCCTTACAATTTAGCTTTGCGTAAAGCTATCTGAAGCTCTTAATTGAAGATATATTTGTTGCGTTCTATTCTATACTGGTTCTCCCGCCATTTACTACCCGGTACTTAAGAACGGACATACCTCGTTGGGTGGTCCGCTAAATAGGAAGCGATAGGGTCAATTACTATTTGACAGCGACAATTAATCTCATCTACATGTGTGTGGTTTTAATTGTGAAGTACAGAGTCCTTAATACCCACTTAAATAATCTACATGCATTAGGTACTTGAATTAGTGGACTAGACCTCCAGATGATCTATATTAATCGGTCCGACAAAGATGGTTACGTTCCAATATACGGTAATGCAAACGTCCTCCAAAAAAATCGGTTTTACAAATTTCGAACACGTATTCCGATTCTGTTCGATTTTTGTGGGCTTATGTTTTTTGTTGGTAAAAATCGCAATCGCTCTAACGCAAACTGTAGGTAAAGGTGGTGTGTATTCAGCATAAACACGGAAGACAAATGCCACAGATTAAAATCAGTCATATAGTATGACTATATAGACTATATAGTATGGCTGTTTCTCCGCTAACTTTTTCATAAGCACGCAATGGATTTTGATACGGTTTTCACTATCATTTAGAGATTTTTTTCGGAAGGTTTATACGTATAATACATACATAATATTATAGTAGAGAAATCGTAAAAACATATTTCTGGCCGCTTACATTGCTAGTGTTGGCTAAACCTTACGATATAGATCAAAATGATGTACTACGGAATTGTTACGATAAAATTGTGCGAAGCCGGGGCAGGTCGCTAAAACTACATAAAATAGTGAAAATTTGTGACTATAATGACGGAAAGAGCTCGTCGGCCAACGTGATATTACATGGTTACCAGCGCCCATAAACAACCGCAATACGACTCATGGCCTACCTATACTTTGGTATGGTACAATAAATACTCTTATATTTACCGTAGGATCATTTGTGAACACTTAGTTATGTCTAATTTACAATTATAATACATTATATTATTACAACAATTATGTAGATGCTTTTTGTAGATGTTGTAATAAAATACACAAGCAAAGAAAGACTACGTTAAAGAAAGCGTCAAAAGAGACTTAAAATTAATTCAATTATAATGTCCCATTAAACTAAAATATTGTACATAGTGTCCTCCATATTTCTACGAAAGTGTAACCCAGTAAAATCTGCTAAAATCATCTCTGCCTAAACTTTCAGCGAGCAGGCGTGATAGTATAGACCCTGACCTGAGAGGTATACCATCCACAAAGGCTACCAATTCAAGTAATGTAATACCAGCATTCCGTAATGTTCTATAGCTATGCGGACTGTCAAAAGCCAATGCCGGGCACTCCGGGGTCACAGTTCACCCCTCAAGTGTCCGAGCCACTCCACCCCCCACCCGACCCCCTTTCTTACCACCCGACTGACCCTATAAGATTACGCTACTTCGGGAACTCGAAACGTGTTTAGAAATTTAGTAAGTTTTGTAGAACTTTTGCCAAGTTCGTCCGGAGAGGTACTGCCATTGCACCTGGAATCTGCTGCCAAGTAGTAGTGCTTGCATTACTTTGTTCCGGTTTATGGGTATGGGTGCCGGTGAAATCATATGCGCATGAGACTTATCATCCCCGGCTCGGGTGATGAGTGCAACTCGGTGTAAGATCCAAATCTTATAATTGAACTCAAACTCATTTGAGTGGAGTTGGAGTGCCCAATTTTATACCAAGTAATTAAGTCACTTATAATTACTCAGTGCAAGCGTTATTGTTGAGAAGAAATACGTAAAAATATCGAATAAGCTAAAATACATCGGTGCGTAATTTAAATACCTACCCTAAAGTAAAAAATAAAAACAATCAAATTGTAATCTATCAATAAATCAATTAATAATGGCAAAGTGTGGAGCATGTGGAAAATTTTCATCATCTGCAGAGTGTGTGAAGTGCAACAAATGTTCTGGAGCCTTTCATCGGCTTTGTGTGTCACAGCCGGCTACAGGCCCTGTGAGCGCTTCCTGGTCCTGTCCCGGATGTAAAGCCAGAATCCCAAGGGAAGACAACTCGGCTACCCCCGTGAAAAACATCACGGCAATCGAGAATGTTGAACTGCAGCCGGCATCTGCAGCGAGCACCGCGACTCAGGGTACCCCGCCCGGTGCCGGTGCAGACGAACTTGTCTTGGCGGTTGAGATCCGTGCCTTCCGTATGGAGCTGAGTGCTGTCAGAACTGAGGTCAGGGAAATGCGTACCGAGGTGGCTGATTTCCAGTCCTCAATAAAAGTATGTAATGAAAGGATCGAGTGTGTAGAAGAGAGACTTTCACTACTGGAACGGAAATTTGAACAAACTGTACCTGCAAACGTTGATGCCCTCGAAGATACCATCAGTTCACTGAAGGAGGAACTTAATATTCGAGATCAAGAGCTATTGCTGAATGATCTCGAAATAACAGGGGTCCCAGAAAGCCCGGACATTCATCTCGTGCAACTGATCAAAGTTCTATCATTAAAAATCGGATCCGAGATACAAGACACTGACATAGTGAATGTAGAAAGAGTGGGAGCTATCCACCGAAACACTCGCGATAATGGTACCACCGGGATCACTGCCTCACCACTACGGCCGCGAAACATCGTCGTCCGGTTAGGGCGTCGGATCATCCGGGATCAGCTGATCGCCGCCGCCAGAGTACGTCGAGTGATTACGACCGCGGACCTTGAACTACCGGGTGCAGCGCAACGCATCTACATTAATGAGCGATTAACTCGAACCAACCGCCAACTGTTTGCGCGGACCCGGGAGGCTGCTCGCCGCGCCCACTACAAATATGTCTGGACCAGGGAAGGGAAGATATTTGTGAGAAGAGAAGACGGCTTAACAGCTGAGCGTCTTAGATCTGATAGGGACTTTACAAAAATTTTTGGTTTACCTACTGTTTAACGTGTTCACTGTCCACGTTATTAGTTATATTTAATTTCATTAGTATTTGTTATGTGACTAGGTTTACCCCGTTCATATCTTATCATCCTACTAAATGGGATGAGTATGGTATATTTCCTAATGTTAATACTCTTTACAATCAACTCAGTTTTGTACATCCTGCGTATTCCAGTTCGTTTGGTGCATATTATCACAATTTTGTGAAAACACACGATACAAAATATCGTAATGTAACGACGGTTGCTGTATCATGTTTCAACACGTATTATATAAATACGCAAAATTATTACTTTTCCACGCCATATACTGCCATATTATATATATTTTGTAATTTGTATTTTTTGATATCAAATAACATTCAATATATAAATTCATTTTCTATACCGGCCTTACCACTTATAATATATTCTAATAATTGTCATTACTTTTTTACTTTATTTATTTTGAAACATTTCAATATTCTCTTTTTCCACGCTTTAGTCAATACGTTATGTGATAACGGTGTTTCTACTGTAACCAGATGCAGTCTGTTTTTATACATTTGCACAATGTTCCTTGTTGTTGAAAGCTGTATGGCTACCTTGACAATTAAAAGAGCTTGATAAGTTTTTAAGAGTTGGTTTTTATAATGCCGGATCATTGGGAACCAATCATGAGGACTTCATAGCAATTATGGATAGGCGCTCTGTGGACATAATGGCTATAAATGAGAGTTGGCTCAGACTAGGAGAAAGCGGGCGTGCTCCCGTCGTCCCTGGGTACCGTTTGAGACATTTACCTCGTCCTGTGGGTGTGCGCCGAGGACGTGGGGGCGGGGTAGGATTTTATATAAAGCATGGATTAAAAGCGCGTGTATGGGCTCATCCTGTTGACCCCCTACATACTTCAGTTGAACAAATGTGGCTAACTCTGTCTATCAACGGGCGCAAAATAGCTATAGGAACTGCATATCGCCCACCTTGGCTAGATATAGATTTATACTTGGACGCACTTACAGATTCCATTAACTCCACGCCGAACTGCGATAATATAATATTGATGGGGGACATTAATATTGATTTACTTAAATCACATGATGGAAGGTCTACAAAGTTTTATACTTTTTTAAATTGCTTAAATCTCAATCAGCACATAACAACACCGACACATTTTACAGACCATAGCGAAACTCTGATAGACGTTATTTGTTCAGACCTAGGAGTCAGAAATGTAATGGTTGAATCGGTGGGGAACATTCGTGGGCATGCTTTTATTACATGCGAGCTTAATATAAGACGTGAAAAAATTATGCCCTATATAATAAAATATAGACCATTAAAAGACATTAACATTGATGCTTTTAACGAGGACTTAAATCATATCCGCTGGGACTTATGTCAAAAGTTAAGTAATGTTAATGATATGGTTAATTGCTTTAACCGTGGTATACTATTACTTTTTGATCATCATGCACCTATGAAATCTACAGTCGTAAAATATCGTTCATATCCATGGGTGACCGATACTATCAAGCTTATGATGAAGCTACGAGATGATGCTCTTACAATTTATCATAAAAATAGAGTTGATGTTGATCGAAACTCTTATAAAGAACTTAAAAGCATGGTTAACAATGCTATGTACTTTGAGAAAATTGCATATTTCAAGGTTCACATAAATAGTAAAATAAATAACCCTAAGTTGCTCTGGAAAAATCTAAAATCTACAATATTGCCACCAAAGAAGCAGGTATCTTTGCCATCACATTTCTCTGACCCAGATGCTATTAATAATTATTTTTTGGACGTCCCGGGAAAACGAACAGTAGATATATCTAAACTGACATACTTTGAGCACAACAGATTTACTAATAGTGTGTTTTCACTAAAAACTGTAAGTTCCGATAATATCTATCACATAATAAATAGACTTAAAAGTAATGCTGAAGGAAATGATCACATCACTTTAAATATGTTGTTGATGACATTTCCCCAATCATTAGATGCATTAATCCACTTGATTAACTCGTGTATAACAATGTCCCTATTTCCAGATGAGTGGAAAATCGCATTAGTTCGCCCATTACCAAAAAAGGACAATCCGCTTACTGTCAAAGATCTGAGACCTATTAGTATACTTCCTTGTATTTCAAAAATTATTGAAAAAGTAGTCAACCAGCAACTTACCGATTATATTGAAAAATATCACATTTTACCAGAATTACAGTCTGGCTTTAGACAAGGTAGAAGCACAACAACTGCTCTACTAGATGTCACTGACAACATTTTGTGTTCCCGAGACCAGGGTATGTGCACAATATTGGTACTGCTTGACTATTCCCGGGCTTTCGATTCTATAAATGTAAATCTATTGTTGTCAAAATTATCTTATTACGGACTTGATAATTCAGCTTTAAAATGGTTTGACAGTTACTTAAGTAACCGTCACCAATACGTAGAACTACGCAAAAGTAACGGCAGCTGTCAAACCTCGGATCTGGTGCCCGTGCAACGAGGAGTCCCTCAAGGATCAATACTTGGTCCTACGTTATTTAGTATTTATTGTGCTGATCTAATTAACTGCATCAAATTCTGTAAGTATCACATTTACGCTGATGATGTTCAAGTATATTTATCATTCAAACCTGATGCCATAGACCAAGCCGTAGTAACAATCATAGAAGACCTTAACAGGATTGCGGTATGGTCAGAGGAAAATTGTTTGGTATTAAATGCTTCAAAAACTAAATTTATGTTACTTGGTAGTGCACAACAGCTTGCGAAAATAAATACACATATTAATATTTCTATTATGGGCGAGTCCATCGAGCGAGTCTCTGAAGCACGTAACTTAGGGCTGCATGTGGATTCAGAATTACGCTTCGAGAGACATATAAGTGATAGTGTACGCACTTGTTTTTACCGCCTTAAGGTTTTGTATAATATTAGGTCGTTTCTTAGTGAGGAGCTCAGAGTACAGCTGGTGGAGTCGTTGGTTCTTTCTAAGCTGAACTACGTTGATACGGTTTTTGGTCCACGACTATTAGCTCGTACGCAGCGTCTCATACAAAGAGTGCAAAATGCGTGTGCAAGATTTTGCTACCATATTCCTCCAAGATCTCACGTGACACCTTTTATGAACAGACACTTTGTTTTAAAAATGAAATCTCGTAGGAAATTGCATTTAGCAAGTCTTCTTTTTGGCGTTATACATACAAAATGCCCAATATACTTGTTCGAGAAACTCACGTGGTTAACCAACCAGCGAGCATGCGAACGAAGATACTGTGCCGCGCAGTTGTCCACACAGTGTCACAGATCGACAGCGTTCCGAGGGAGTTTCAGATACGCGTCCACCAAGTGTTGGAACAATATTCCGCCGCCAATAAGAGACCAGCAAACTTTTTATGGTTTTAAAACTAAGTTGAAACGGTTCCTTATTGAGGAACAAAGGAAACGTGGAGATATTAATAGTGACGTATCAATCATATAAGCTAACTAGGAACAACTACATTCACCAATGATCCGGCATCTTTCTCTCTTTTCTTTTTCTCGAGTTACTTACATAAACTGCATTTCAGATTAATAGTGCTTGTTTTATTAATAAATGTAGCTTTTGTTAATCAAATATTTCAGAATGATAAGTACCCTATGTCTATCCTGTACACAATGTGTGTGCAAGATTTCCTGATGATAAGTTTAGTCGTTAAAGCGTGAAAGCGTAACAAACAAACAAATTCACATCCGCATTTATAATATTAGTTATGCCCCATATATAGCAGTATTTCACTTTATTTACTCCCGAACATATTATAATTTTTCATTTATTATTTTATTTTTATATATTCTTGAGTAACGCGACGCGCACCGTTGTGGCCTGCCGTATGTTTACAATCTGTTATCTCTAAGATTCAGCCACAGCCAACTCGGCCCACCGAGCCTCGTCGCAGCCTGCGCGGGCGCTCGACGACAATCACAATACCCAAGTGGTTGTCGGGTGATGCAGGTATTCATTGAACCACGTGAGTCGTTTCAATGAATGCTTAAATCATTCCATACTGCTACTCTTATAATGTTTCTTGAATTGATTCAGTTTTTTTATTTTATGAATATTATTATACCTATGTATACATATATCTTAATCACATAAACATATAATATATATTTTATTGTATTTACTTATTTTATGATATTTAGCACATACTTTCTGGTGTATTTGATGATATAATGTAATATTCAGATTTATTTATTTACTCTCTGGCGTTTGTAACGGGACTATCGCAATGGCGCCAGCAGAATACCAGCGTCTGGTAGGTACCTAGGTACCTGCCTGACACATGCTGAGCTGGAGCCATTTTTGACTCGACTACTATCCGAGATAGTGGACACGGAATTGGAATACGTGGGATTAACATGTAATGTTTCAATTTTTCTTTATATTAACTGTGTCTTATTTGTTACTATTTTTTTTTTTTCTTCTGTCACCTGATACTGTCCTACCTATTTCTGTCGCCTACTATTGTCCACTTAATGTACCTACTTGTGTCGTGTCAAAATAAATGTTTTTCTATTTCTATTTCTATTTCTATTTATTCCTTTAGATCTCAAGTATCGTTTGGACACGTCAAATTTTACACACACAAGTAAACATATTCATGAGCATACAACGTGTCACAGAACCCATATTTTGTCAAAATAACAGCTATTAACAAGAACTTAAAACAAAAAAAAATCTTTTGTTATAAATATTATAAGACTTTCACTGGCAGAAAGAAAAAATAATGAGGTTTTCGGGCTAAAAAAAATAAATTAACTCGCACAAAACTCTCTGTTGGCGACGTTGGACCGTTAGTAGTGCTTCGCCGGACATCTAAAGGTGTCATGGAGACGGCTCACTCGGAGCACACTAATACAGCTGTAGAGTATTGCCCTTAAGTGCAGGCTTCAGCTCGAGAATTAAATTAGCACTCGAGTCCTTTAGGACCCTTGTACGTGATTTCAGCTCGAATGGAACTCTGTAAAGCTTGTGCCGTTTGACGTGAATACGTCTTTTAATTATGATAAGCAACTCAGATAACTGATGATAACAAATCTGGGGAAACAGTTTGATGCTGCAGCTACATATCTATCATCTATATCCAAATAATTACACCACTCGATAACTAAAGGATCAATGACGTTGAGTGAGGACTGTGACGCATCGATTGCGATGGAGGGGGTAGCACCGCCATTTTGAAGTCATTTTGCTGCGTCACATAATGTCCGTTTACGTGCACGTATTCACGTAAAACACACGGCCATGTCCACGACACAGCCTCCCCCATTTGTTTTATTCCGATACTTGTGTCCATCCAAGGTTGTCAGTAAGAGATCGCTCAAAAGCGATAGGACCACACATTTTGTCACATTAAGGTGTAATTTTTTTTATTATTATCTTGTTTAAAGCAATAAAGTGTTATCAATCTATTCCCAAAGTCGTTTACCATCTAAAAATCCTATTTATGATCATACTAATATTATATAAGCTTTTAACCCGCGGTTAAAAAGTCAACGAGAAGATAGGAAGAAACAGACAGAATTTTTTTTTGCAGGGCCCCCAATTAATTTTAAACCATCTCACCGATATGCCCCAAACCGGTTTCATTAGAAAGGCAATAATGTGAAAATAGTTTTGAACCACTAAAACAAAGCATTAGGCACAATTTTTTTTTAATGTAGTATCATCATCTGGCCTATGCATCTATCAAAGAGGATTTAAGCGCACAATAAAGAAAGAATGTTAAGTTTCTAAAAGCTTAGTAGGTACTAATGAATATATTTTATATACTAGCTGCGCCCCGCGGTGTTACCTACGGTCGGACTTCCTACGGGAACCGTACATTTTTCCGGGATAAAAAGTAGCCTATGTGCTATTCCAGACTATAATCTATCTCTGTGCCAAATTTCATCCAAGTCCGTTCAGCCGTTTTGGCGTGAATGAGTAATAAACATCCATCCATACTTAAAAACTTTCGCGTTTATAATATTAATAGGATTTTTGTAATTGTATAACGCAGCGCATACCGCATAGAGAATAAAATGGCAAGAAACACGAACAGAAATAACCCGCCGCGTTGGCCGTCGGCCAGTTTGACACTTAGTTCTTGTTGTAAATACATAATGTCATGCCAGTAAGGAATGTTTTTATTATTGCTTGGTAAGACAAACATTCCGAGCGATTAATTTCTACATATTTAACGGTGGCTGTTCGCTGATTCGCTAAAGTAAGCTTACGTTTTACACAGTTGCTATTAATTGTTAAAAGATTGAATATTGTAAAAACCAGTCAAGTGCGAGTAACTACAATTTTTCGTATGTTGTAACGCATGTTTTGATTGCGTTGACTTAGAAGTTTGAGTTTTTAGTGCTCTTACGGATTCATATTTATTGACCTGCAATACCTCCACGCGTTCCTGAGAAAAAGGGTCTTGACAGACAGACGAACAACGAAGTGATCTTTAAGGGTTCTGTTTCTTACTTTTGAGCTACGAAACACTAAAAAAATATCACAAGTCACTTTTCGATTTACAATATTAATTAATATTAATATAATATCGTGAAGTCATCATCATTATGAATAATTGATTATCCAACTTCAAAAAAAATGTGCCCATAAAAGATTATTATAATATTATCATTTCCTTTTCAGGTTTAACCTCAGAATACAAACAAACAAGCGAAGTATTCACTTATTCACCCGAGAAAACAACATCTGGCATTTCAAGAACGCCAAAGATATAATTTGCTGCGGGGAAAGTCTTTCTTAATTATAGTTCGTCAAAGTAAATAGTATATGATAGTTCAAAACTATTGGCTGTGAACTTTATTCGATTCGTAAGGAGGATTTTGAATGAAGACGAACGGAGAAATAATCTTTCAAGTAAAACTGGCTTCACTCGTCAGTTGGTTGTAGCGTTGCCTTCTATGATGTAGGTTTTTGGATCGATTCCCACTAAGGACAAACATTTATGTGATAAACATAAGTTGGGTCTATTTCTGGGTATTAATATGTATTATGTGGCCTAGGAGAAAGCGTGGTGGCCCAGGGACACAGACGCCGCTTTTTAATCTGAAGGTCGCTGGTTCAAACCCAGTGCACGTGCACGTGTGCACCAATGACTTTTTCACTTCAAAAATAAATGTGCGCAATACCACGTCCTCCGAACGGTGAAGGAAAACATCGTGAGGAAACCGGCATGTCTTAGAACAAAAAATTCGATGACATGTGACATCTACCAATCCGGATTCCGCTTCCGTTGTAGATCAAAGCCCATTCACTGTCAATTATCGAGAGTAGGCCGGTGTCCCTGCAGTGGGAACATTAGAGGCATTTGTTTATAACAAAAAAACTACATACCTCTAAGTATTCTACCAGTGCAATTCAATGTAAGAAGCTATATTTGCCGAAGAATCGATAACCGTTGGGGGAAATAAGTTCTCGAGTCCACGAGTAGGCAGACGTAGCGTGGGGCGCCCCCCGGCCAGGTGGAGCGTCGACTTGCAAAAGGTGGCTGGAAGAAGTGGATGAGAAGAACCAAAGATTGCCGTCCAGCAGTGGACCAATAAAGGTTGGTGATGATAAAAAGCTATGCCAAGTTTGGGTGTGTGAAATATCCATGGTGCAAGAATACGAGGTTTATTTCCATCCCCAAAACTATATAACGTGGGACAAAAATGTGTTTTCAATATTTTTTTATTTGTCAATACCTACAAGTTTGTCCTGTCAATGCCACCTTTAATAATACACCACTATCAATTTCTTCACCGCATGTCGTATCAATTTTCGTGGCGAGCCAATTAAAGCAGCATAAACCTCTTATTACCCCCCCTCCCCCCTAAACCAACATGGCGTCACGATTGTCACCTAACCTCAACTCTTTTTAGTTTTCCTCAAGCAATCGCAAAATAGGTCGTATGTCGTGGGAATAAGGATGTGTGGTAAGCTAACTCCCGCCACCTGAGAATTATTCTTCACGCGTATGCAATACTACCCCGTTTTACACTGATTTCAATTTTTCCGATTTCCATCCGTATTCTTGAGCGCGAAGGTTTAGTTTAGGTGTGTTGATTCAATGTTAGTTTAGTTCTAAGTATGCAGAGGCGTGACATTAACGCCGCCAAGGATTGTAGAATTATGAATGAAGGGCTGTAGTTGTGGGGTTAAGTGGTGGATTTTTTAAAAAGGGTGATGAATTATTTAAGGAAAATGGCCGTGGAAGCGAACATGTGGTATGTTCGAAAACTTAGTTTACTTAGTTTGAAGGAATATGTTATTGAAGAATTTGCCTACACAGGTAATGTTAACTGACCTCACAAGTACGATTTTAACATTACGTTGATCTAAGAAATATCTAGTATACGTCTACGTAAAGTTTTTACTAATGAGTTTCCTAAAATCACATCTAATATTTCGTAGGGCACGAAACTGAAATAGAAATACTCAAGAATAGATTCGACACTTGAATATTTTATGAAAAAAAATCGGTTTCATCAAACGGTGAGGAAAGTTGGACGATATCCATCATTTCTTGATGGATTGTGTCAAGCACGAAGATGAAAGGGAACTGTGAAAAAGTTTCAATTAAATAAGTATGACACAGGAACATTTACAGGCGTATTAGCGGAATCTATGTCAGATACGGCATGTTTTATTTACAAAAACTTTAAGTACAATTAAATAACTGTGTGTATATTAAGTGTTGGCTACGATGCGACTGATATACCATTGTAGGTACCCCTAAAAATATAGTTTAAAAAATTATCGACATGTATTTCAACGTCACGTAGCATAATTTTTTTTATACTACTGATGAGACAGGACGAGCTGAAGGCCCACCTGATCGTAACTTGTTACCTCCGCCTATAACAACAGAAATCCGACCTAGGTCCTCCTACCGAAGTCGCAGCCCGTTGCGCCCGTCACCCGAGACGGGGATGTTACGTCTCACACACCTGTTATTTCACCGGTGCCCACACCCTTCCACAGAAACAGCAATACGAGTGCATCACTTGGCGGCGGATTACCAGGTGTGGTGGCAGTACTCTGGACGAACTCGACACAAGTTCTACTGCTAAGTTGCTCCTTTCGCACCACCCACCTTTCCACCTCTAAGGGTAGGTACCCTTAGACGCGACCAACAGGGTCCCCTATGGAACATGGTAAGCAACTGTTAAGTGCTAAATTTTTGTTGCTAGTAGCAAAGACTTGACAAAATTGACTTAGCCTATGCCCCAAACAAGACATTGAAACGGCTATTGCGTATCCGACTTGTGAATATATAAATCCATTATACATAAAAGCCTAAGTTATTATTATACATAAAAGCCTAAGTTATTATAAAAGTGACGCGTGTACCAAAATCTGGTTTTTGGCGGCAAAAGAAACAAGAGTTGTACACGAAGAACCACCTATAATCAGACCATTGTTTTTATACAAATACAATATTGGCTTTATAAATCGGATAAACCTCTAAATAACAAGAAAATGTGTGGAGACCTTTTGATTTTTTTCGATTGTTAGCAATATTTATGACATTAAGAGTATAGGTACACAATATCGCCATCTTGTCAGATAGGTATGTAGCATGCGCTGATGAGTTGCTTTTGATTGAAAAACAGAAAAAAGATCATTCAATGAAACAATTATTTGTCAATGATTGGATTTTGAATCCAAATTTTAAACTCACAAATAACTCATTATATCGAAAAATTATATTCGGAACCATGAGAGTTTTAAACGTTTTCAAAACTTAATATAGGTATCATCTTTTTATTCTGCTACTAAATTGCTGGACGAGCTTATGGACCAGCTGATCTAAAGTGATTACCCCCGCCCATAACAACAAGATCCCTCAAAGGTGAGCAAATGGAACCAGAGACAATTGACAAATGACTGATTTAAAAATAAAAAACACCCAATTCAATTCTTTCAACCATTTCTCGTCCTTAGGGTGTACACCCTATCATTTTACATAAGAAACATCCAAATCGTAATGCAAATGCAAATTTAAGACTTATATGGTTTTCTCATGGATGCCATTGTCAGGATTGGACCAAATTGAAATGGAAGCACTAGCTTTCAAATAAAAAAAAAATCTTTAAAAATAGGTTCTGAGTGAAAAAATAACATTATTAGCAAAGAAATTACACAAATAAAGTTGACAATCTAACCTGGCTAATAATGTAACTTTGTATGAAATATATTTGTATTTTATGAAATATCTACTCCATAGCTTCGCTAGCCATCGGAACAATAAAAAGAGCGCGCGCGGCGGCGTTCGGGCGCCAGTAGCTTCCATTTGTATATATTTATTTATACCTTGTCTGCACATATTTATGTATTTATTCATTTTTGTACTGCCAAACGCTATTACACTCTATCGACGGGAGATCTGGATTATCGATGGTCAAGTACGCAAATTACGTAAATAGTCAAGAGTAGTTCAAGTACGCATTGTACCTACTCGAACCCTAATCTTAATACTCTTCTCATTCTTTCTCCACTCGACCTTACATTTAACTGATGATACTAATATTATAAATGCGAACGTTTGTAGGAATTTATGTTGGTGAAATCAAAATTCGTTCAGTTGAGGGCGAAATACTCTTTCGCCCTCAACGTCGGAACGGATTTGGATGAAATTTGTTACGAAGGTAGGTAATACCCTGGATTGACACTTAGGCTAAATTTTGTTTCCTTAGTTGTCCGTCAAATAAACGTAATAATTAAAAAAATATATATATTTTAAAGGGCTATATAAAAGCCGGCTCGGTGTCTTAGTTGGTAGCCCTGCCTTCGAAGCGAGGGGTCCCGGGTCCCGGTGCGCACGAAGTTTGTTCTCGGGTCTTGGGTGTTTGTCTTGTGTTTCTGTTTTTCTATGCCATCTACGACAAGGATAATCCTATGTATGAGCGTATAAATGATTTTTTTATGTATTTACATACAAAAACGTATCGGATAAGTAGTTCCTATAGAACAAGTTTTGCTTAGTTTGGGGTTAGGCACTGTGTGAAACGTCCGCAAATTCGTATTGCGTAATTCGTATTCATCCTCACCGTACCGTACCTCTAATGTTTCCATTGCATGGACACCGGCCTACTCCCGATATATGAGAGTTCAGGGCTTAGATCTACCACGCGAGCCCAATCCAGATTGGTTGATTGGTCACATGTTATAATAATATATGTGTGAATATGACTCCGCCCCTTTTTGTCAAAATAAAACAAATTTGTTCGCTTACAAAATTAAAAAAAAAAATTATTGAAAGTATGCTCCATCTGCAGCTACAACCTTCGCCCATCGTTCAGGTAGTTTTCGTATTCCTTGCTGGAAGAAGTCCTGGTCTTTTGAGCTTATCCAGTTGTCAATCCAAATTTTGATACTTTCACATGAAGTAAACTTTTCTCCAGTAAGGTCTGTCTGCATCGTCCGGAATAGGTGGTAATCCGAAGGAGCTATGTCTGGTGAATATGGCGGGTGGGGTAACACTTCCCAGTCCTGTCCCTCTAAATATCTTTTTACGACTTCTGCGGTATGCGGTTTGGCAGACTCTAGACGCAGGACCATATTCGCGAATATGTAATACTGTCTCCGAGGGGTTTCTTGTCTGCTTCTTCCCCTCGGGTTGGTCGGTTAGGGTTGGAACAGACGTAAACTTAAAAAATAAGATAAGCTTAAACATGAAAACTGACTGTAATTTGACATATCTGTGTGCATGTAATGTGCCTGGGGAGTTCCTGTGACACGTTATATGCTCACGAATATGTGCATGTGTAAAATTTGACGTGTCCAAATGATACTTGAGATCTAAAGGAATAAATGAGTTTGAGTTTGAGTTTGAGTTTGGCATTGTCATGCTGAAGAACTAATTTGTTATGTCTATTCACCCATTCTGGTCGTTTTTCTTCTATGGCTCGCTTCAAACGCATTAGTTGTCGTCGGTAAACTTCTCCATTAATAGTTTCAGAGGGTTTGAGCAACTCATAATATACAATACCTTTCTGATCCCACCAAATACAGAGCATGACCTTGGCACAGTGAATATTTATTTTTGGCTGTGATGGGCCTGGTTCGCCTGGTTTCACCCAAGCTTTTTTGCGTTTAGGATTTTCGTAGTGTATCCATTTTTCGTCTCCTGTGACTATCCGATGCAAAAATCCTTTTCTTTGCTGTCTTTGAAGCAGCATTTCACAAATGGTTTTCCGACGTTCCATGTCTCTTTCTTTTAAATCATGTGGAACCCAGTCACCGGCTTTTTGAATCATTCCCATCATTTGTAAACGCTTTGCAACAGTTGAACGATCAACATTTAATGCTGCAGCTAATTCTGATTGAGTTTGGCAAGAATCTTCCGCCAATAATGCTTCCAATTCAGCATCTTCAAATTTTTTTGGTGGTTTTCCATGTTCTTTATCCTCAGTACTAAAATCGTTATTTTGAAATCGTCGAAACCATTCCTTGCAAGTTGTATTAGACGGAGCATGCTCACCATAAATCTCCACAAGCAAACGATAAGTTTCCGCTGCAGTTTTCTTCGCAATAAAATAATGTAATAACACTTCCCGCAAATGACGTTTATTTGGAATAAAAACCGACATTTTCGAAAAGGTGAAAACAATTGTTGCTTACACTTCAACCAAATATCATAAAATGCGTTAGATAGCTGACATTCAGTACTATCGAATACAAGTATGGTCATTTATTAGTACACGTAAACAATACTTAAAACGACATCTGATGAGAAAGGGCGGAGTCATATTCACACACCCAATATTTGGTTCTAACACATGCCGGTTTCCTCACGATGTTTTCCTTCACCGTTTCGAGAACGTGGTATTGCGCACATAAAATTTTCAAGTCTAAAACTCATTGGTGTGGGTTTGAACCAGCAACCTACAGATTATAAGTCGGGTTCTGTGTCCCTGGGCCACCACTATTCCTATGAATCATCACGGAAAACATCGTGAGGAACCGGCATGTCTTAGAACCATAAATTCGAAGACATGTGACATCTACCAATCCGGATTGGGCTCCCGTAGTAGATCAAAGCCCATTCACTCTCAATTATCGAGAGTAGGCCGGTGTCCCTGCAGTGGGAACATTAGAGGCTGGTACGGTAATCGTATTCATATTACCGCCTTTTCAAATCATCTTAACTCAAATACTTCCAAAACAACAAGTAGTAATCTTCACGTTATCGATAAAGTTGATTGAATCAGAAACTAATTTCAGACATGGTATTTAGTAACCAATACTTACTGATATTATCATTCACAGTTCGTGTTTACAATTACAATAAAATATTAAAACGATTTGATGTCGCATTCGCCCACTCTGTGGGACACATATCGTTCTGTGAATGCTGGGGTATGGGGTCCAAGACATGAGAAATTGCTATATGTATGCTACCCAATTTCTGTTTTTCAACCGAGATTTTTGTACAAGGGTATCGATTTGGCTGTATTTTTTTAATGTTTATTACAACATACCTCATTTCTCCGACGGCTCCGTGGCTTAGTAGGTAGTACCCTGCCTTCGATTCCCGGCCGGGGCGCACTTTGTGTGCGGAGCATGAAGTTTATTCTCGGGTCTTGGATGTTTGTCTTGTGTTTGTGTGTTTGTCCATGCCATCTGCGATACAGGGAATCCTAGTGCAGAGGTATGAGTGTGTTGTTGTTGTTCTTCGTTATTTATTACCCGTTATGGAGTTTTCTTTTTATTTGAATGGGTGGTTCTTTTTATTTGCTTCTAGATTGGTCCCATAGAAGTTTTATTAAAATCGGTCCAATACTTTGGTAGTTAAATCCAAATATACAGAAACAATATATCAGCTAAGTTAACGAAATTACATGTTTTGCTTTCCTATGACTTTTTTCTTCGCCCGTTGTATACCGATTTGGATGTTTCTTTTTAAAATGGTAGAGTGTACACCATAGGGACGAGAAATAAGAGATGAAAGAATTGAAGTCGATTTTTTTCGACTATTTCTTCAGTAACTTGTTTTTTTTATGTGTCTATAGTGACGGGACTAGCATACAATCTACCTGATAAACAACAACAACATGACTCCGGTCTCACCATACCGAAGTATGAGAAGATCCAAGTCGCATCACGTTGCGCCCATCACTTTGAGACGGGGATTAAACATCTCAATGTTGTAATTTCACCAGCACCAACACCCTTCCACCTTACAAAAATGCAAGTGCACGGCTGCACCCCTCAGAGACAGTTTTACATATTCGCGAATGTCGTTCTACGTATAGAGTGGAACAAATTAATTCCCAAGCTTTTCTGTCATCTAGGTAATCTGATATTGACCTAGATAGGTAATACCAGATTACCTAGATGACAGAAACCCACAAAATCAAAGGAATGGTAACCTTCAAATCGCTCCTCATCTCCCCTTGAACCACTCCCGACAGCATCTCAGCGGCGGGCGCGGCGTCGCGTGTCGTTTGATGAGCCGACAAAGCCGCCGCCGCATGATGCTGACAACGTAAAGTGTCTACCGATGGTACTTGGTATTGGTACTTTCTGGAATCGTGTCTTCTGCTGAAATGGAATGTGGCTTTCGAGATGGACGTAATTATGCTATTTCCTTTATACCCAGCTTGACTTGAAAGTTTGAATTACATACGTAAATGGATTCAAGAGAGTGTGGTGGTGCAGGAGAACAGACGCTGACTTTCAATCTAATGTCACTGGTTGAAACCCACACGCGCACCAATGACTTTTTCACTTGAAAAATGTATGTACGCGATATCACGTTCTCGAAACGATTAAGAAAAATATCGTGAGAAAACCGGCATGGATAAAGAAAGAAAGAAAAATTTTATTCTCGCAAACTGTATACAACAAATCACAATACATAAAAATTAAAATAATAATAAAATAACAATTAAAAAAGAAAAACAAAAAAAAGTCATGCCTTGGCGGAACGCTGCCGTATACAGTGCTAAGAACCAAAAATTCGAAGACATGTGACGTCTATGGACAATTATGGAGAGTAGGCCGGTGTCCCTGCAGTGGGAACATTAGGCCTGCCTGCCTATCACTTCCCAAATTGTCAAAGTAAAACCGAATTTAGAAGAGATCCAGAATTGTGCAAGGCGTTGTGTGGTGATGAGTGTAAAGATTGTTCTCGGCGTTTACTTTTGTTTGTCCATGCCACATGCGACAAAAAATCTTATACTTTCCCATGAGTGTGTAAACGCTATTACTATTATTCAATTCTAAAATTCACAAGTTAGACCAGGGAATATGGAATTTCTTCACTCAAAATAAGCGAAGCCGTATAATTGATTTGACTAAAATCCAAGTAGTTTTTTTTCTATTCTCTGAAAGTGACGGAACGAGAATACCCACCATAGACAACCGAAATGCGGCTCAGGTTCTCTCATACCGAAGTTTGAGAAAACCTAATTCACATTGCATTGCGCCCGTCAGTCTGAGGCAGTGATGTAACGCCTGAAGTGCCTGTAATTTCACCGGCACCCACACCCTTCCACCGGAACACAGCAAAGCAAGTGCGCCACTGTTTGGCGGCACACCAGGTGTGGTGGCAGTACTACTCCGGACGAACTTGACACAAGTTCTCTTGTTGCTCCTTTCCTAAAACCAGTAAATATGGCTAAAGACAACTTTAACACTGGTTGAAGTTAAGAGGTTACAGCGACCTCTTACTTTGGAAACGGCAAGTTGGCAAGGCTAAGAGTGCCTTAGCCTTAATATTCCTCCAGAAGGCTTTTGATGTAAAGTAGAGGCCGTTTATAGCCTTTTTCTCTAAATGTCATATTTACCACACTTAAACTATCTATCTTTGGATAGATCGAATAAGATGTTGAGTACTTACACAAAAATGTGGTAAGGTAGTATGCTTTAGATGTTATGTTTTCTGTGGTCCAGGAAGCTAATTTTAATAAACAAACAGCGCTTAAGAAACCTTTGTGATGGAAACCTCATAAAGGTTTAAACGACTTTTCTTAACAACTTTAAACAATCACCCAGACTTCTTAGAACCGCTTGTTGGGCGCCTAATTTAATTTAACACGTTCATAAAACCTTTTTAATAACCACCTTATCGGTAGATCTACAACCTATTCTATTTGAATTTAAAATTATTATTAGGTTTCAAAATCGGAATAGTACATCATAGCATTGGGCGGGTGGTCCACCGATGATATGCCGCGCGATGCGCCCTGCTGCGCCTTGCTCACATACCGACCTGTCCTCGATAAAATATCGTAATACGTAGGTACATTATTACCCTCGCTGTCATCAATTATTGGTTTACAAGCTTTAAATTTTGTTCGAATTTTTGAATGTTCGTCAACTTACCGCCAATAGTTACGGTGGCATTTTGTTACGAATTAGCAAAGAAGCAATGTCATTTCTTTATAGATGTCTTCAGAATTTGAATAATTTGGTTTTCGTGGTAAGAGGTATGAGTGTGTAAACGTTTATATATTGGCGTTCTAATACTAAAGTTTACCATTAAGTTATCTGTGACAACTTAGAATTCGAATCAGATAAACGTTCGAAATTTAAAAGAAGAGTAAATTATCACCTCATTTAATGGCGACTCACCGCTGAAGTTCGTATAGTAGAGCAATTTCGTACTATTTAGTAGATTTGCCTTTAGTCAAATAAAATATTGTACCTAAAATTATTTAGTCATAATCTTATGGATTTTTACAGATATTTCTCATTACGTTTCTAATTCCTTTTATAGAACGGTATTAATAGCTTTTAATTCCTTGAGGGTTATAGATATTATGAAAATTCTCTAAAATGAAAAAAAAGTATTGATGATTTCTGGGGATAGATCGACCTACCGAATAGGGGTTACAATAAAATTCGAGGAGGCACAATTTCTATTTTTAAATAGATGGAAGAACTTTCGCGGTATCCATTCTCTAAAAAGAAAAAGTTAAAGGAACGCGGGCAGACATTCAAATAAAGAACATCGCTGGCGCGTTGGCGCCAACGTTCCGAGCTAACTTTTTTTAATTCTTTTTTTTATTGGACCACGATTCAATTTGCTGTGCCTCAGCCGTCGAGGTCACGATTGATGTCGTGTATGTTAGCTTCTTTGTTTGCCGATTTTACACCAAATACCCATGTAATTTATGGGAATTAGCCTGTTCTTTCTGGTTTGCACTTATAAATGGGGCTGCTTTGCATTGTATCAAACGGTAGTTAGAATTTGAGGATTCAAATCGTATCCACCCAAGTCCTACCCAAAATTGATGTCTTGATAAAATCCAAGTATTTTTTATTTATGTTATTGTACATAGGAACAATTTTTAATCTATGCTGTATTACACGGCAATATTAATATAGTTCGCTCAAATAAAATTCAAGAAAAAAAAACAAACCTTAATACTCTCTCATTATTTCGTCAGATGAAATTAGCTGAATTGAAATCCTAATAGACATAAATTGTCGCAATAGATAAGGAAACGCTTTATCTAATATTATTTAAAAAGCTTTTTTTTTTAACGCAACGAAAGATCTCTCAGTCCATATTTTTTTTTACTAAATGGTTCTAAATTGACGTATAATTTAATCCCCCGACTGCCATTTCAAACCGGGTGCACTAAATGTAAAGATGCATTTGGATTGTCGCAAAACGCATAACGGGGCAAGTCGAGCGAATATTTCAAATGGTTGAAAGATCTCAATTGTCTATTCTATTTCTCTACGAAGATTGGATTGGTTTAATCCCAAAAAAAAGATTGGCGGAGTTCGAGTAGCTTTTGTGTTCTAAGGGTTCCATTATAAATTTTATCACAAATTAGCAATACTTTAGTGTATGTCCTAGAATTTTGTAACTTTTTTTAATAGTGTCTCTTCTTCGTAACTTTTAACGTCTATATCAGCCTCTAATGTTCCTACTGCAGGGACACCGGCCCACTCTGGATAATTGAGAGTGAATGGGCTTTGATACCACGGGGGCCCAATACAGATTGATAGATTTCACATGTCATCGAGTTCTTGATTCTAAGACACGCCGGTTACCTCACGATGTTTCTTCACAGTATGGAGAACATGGTATTGCGCACCATGTTCTCCCAACTGTGAAGCATATATTCTTCAAGTGAAAAACTCATTGCACGTGTGGGGTTTGAAACAGCAACCTTCAGTCGGCGTCTGTACCCCTGGGCCACGCTTTCACTAATCAACTTTTACACAGATCCCTAAAAATACAATGGACAATAGCTAACGTACTGGTTGGCGCAATCACAGGTAAACGATTCCAATAATGTTTGTTTGTTGGAGTGTTATGATATTATTTGGTGGGACAGTAAGGTTTTTTCAGCGCCGCAGGCAAATGGAAGGTAGCCATTTTGTATTACTTCTGGGCAATTTGATAGCATGAACATTTTGTACGCAAGAGGTTTTGTTTAGCACAAAAGTTACGGCACAATTTAAGGTCCGCCTGATGTTATTACCACTGCCCAATACAACAATAACACGACTCAGGTTCACAGATCGAAGTAACAGAAGACCCGAGGCACATGTAGTCACCCGAGACGGGTAATGTCTGATGTATCTGTAATTTTACCGGGACACATTGGTGGAAGGTTACCAGGTGGAGGCAGTACATCTCCGGACTAACGTGGCACAAGTTCTACTGCTACTTAAACATCAGTCCGGAGAAGTACTATCTCCATTCCTACTAAACCGCCATCAAGCAGTGGTGCACTCGCGTTGCTGGTGAAATTACAGGCCGGTGAAATTACAGGGTTTCGTTTTTGCAGTTTGACTAAGGAACCTTATAGACACAAATGGTTACGGAACCTTCAATATCCAAGTCCATATCTCACTTGACTGGTTTAGTTCAAAGTTTGGGATCATTTTCCCTAGACCATTGGCTGGCTCTTACAAACTTACCGAAATGTCACTACAATTCACCCCGGCTCGGTGCGTCGGGTGAAAAAAAATCGGCACAGAACTTTCAAGAGATTAATTTGTCATTTGGTAGGAAACTATTTGGTAAATTGGATTGTGAAGGCAAAAAAACTCGTCTGCAACTTTTTGACAAAGGTAAATTTTTGGCTCGGAATTATCGGGAACCGGATTTTGGATTGGCAAAAAGTTTTTTCTGCTTGGGACAATGACAGCTGTATTTGGATAGTCCACAATGTAATGCTCGTGCACATTTTTGTACAATTAAATTGTATAAATGCTCAGTTGATAGTGGCTCTGTCTTCTGCTCTGTAAGTCGTGGCTTCGATTCCCACCCAAGACAAACATTTATGTGACGAGACCCCTGGGCAACCACGCTGTCAATAATACCTAATAAAGGTGATTTAAGTCGGATTGAAGGGTGTTACTATAATTTGGTATAAATATATCAAACTAGCGGATACAAGGCGTGTGCTACTACGCTAAAATAAAAATAAATTGTGTGTCTAATGCATTGTTTTAGTGGTCAAACCATCTTACAGGTTTGGGGCACATCGGTTGGATGGTTTTAAAGTGTATTACGGACATAGCTAGAAACAATTTTTGTATTTTATATATTAGGATAAAGTTTCCGTAATAAATTGTCGAATCTAGAAAATGCCATGAAAAAATGTATTAGTATTTAAGCAGTACTCATATGCAGTCCTTTCAGTCTCAAAGTAGCTTCCTCCAGCATGACGTCACAAGGCATAAAGCTCGCACGCTCCCCTGACCCGGCCGGGGAAATTACCCGGAAAATAGCCGGGTAACGCACGCCGGGAGGTGTAGTAATACCCCCCTATACTGCTGATGAACACTGAGCCCGTGTAGAACATAACTAGGAGAACAAATTGAGAATGTTTAATGGAATCTGACAAAAACGCGCTTGAGAAAAGCCATTTACCGATTTTCAAATATTAGTTACAAGCGATTTATTAAAAATAGAATAAACCGACTACAATCTTTTAATTACTAAACCCAAGACCAACCAAGGAACCAAGGGGATTAATGTATTGTAAATATAGGGGTATTTACAATACTTTAATCCCCTTGGAGGTTTAGTTCTTCTCGAGACAATAATTATTCAGTGTTACTTTGGGGGGTCCAGTTGCTCGCGTCCGTAGGTGTATATCCTTTGATTCCCTACACGTACCCCCTGGGTGGTGCTAAAGGAGCAACCAAAAGTAGCAGTAGAACTTGTGCCAAGTACGTCCGGAGAGGTACTGCCACCACATCTGGAATCTGCCGCCAAGCAGTAGTGGTTGCATTACTGTGTTCCGGTGGAAGGGTATGGTTGCCGGTGAAATCACATGCGCATGAGACGTATCATCCCCGTCTCGGGTGATGGACGCAGCAGGATGAATGCGACTCAGTAAAGATTTGGATCTCATACTGAGTCGCGCGCATTACTGTTGTCATGGGCGAGGGTCACCACTTACCATCAGGTGGGCCCTCAGCTCGTTCCGTCACGAATTCACATAAAAAAAAAAAAAAAAACTTAGATTACTTTGGCCCTTGGAGATGAAATTTTGCTACGATTTTATGGTGGTCCCATGAAAAGATCATAATCACTCATCAAATAATAGAATCGTTAAAATTGGTCCGGGATTGAAGAAGATATCACGTAACTTACATACAAAACAAACAGCTAAATTTATAACGCGCCCTTTTTTCGAAATTGGTTAAGAACTAGAGAACGTAATGCGCATATCTCTTATTAATATTTTAATTATTGTATTTCATATTTTCTATGGGTAATAAGCATACTGTATCTGTCACATACGATACTTGTCTTACGATATTTTGTCTTCAGTTTAGAACTCACGTTTTGTCACATCATTTGCACGCACAAAGATACATCTATAACCTATCACAGGCGCTACTTAGCACACTACAAGCACTTTCATTTAACTAGTCTTGTTGTTGTTAAGATTATGCCTGTTCAAACCTCAACAAACTGCAGTCCGATGTCTAAAGCCATCTACCTAATTTATGCCATTCAATCTTCCTGTTTTAATACATCAATGACTGAAGCCATATCAATTATAAGGTAAACCAAATGTCGATTATATCAGTAAAACTTTTAAAAAGGTAAATAACTTTTTACTCAAGCAACTTAAGAACTTTTATAACTAACACAGTCTTTTGAGATATTGTTCAATCCAAATGTTCAAGTCATAAGTTTTATAAACATGGCAAAACTTGTCTTTCTCGAGAAAAATATACATGGTTCTGTTAGAAAAGTTTATAAAAATCAACACTGAGCTTGAAGCGATTTTCCTACAATGAAACTTGAACGAAAGGAGATTTTGGGGGGTTGGGGTAGGGGTGGAAACGAACAGCGAAGGTGAAGAGATAAAGTAATTTCGCTTAACTGAGGGTAGTTAGGGGTAACGCGCGATAGCACGGTAGGTAAGTATGGATAATTTGATGATCCACTTCTTTGGATTTGGGGTTGATTTATTGTTGATTTTGAGTTACTCTTAGTCAGCATGAACTGTACTATTATAGGGCAAAGGTCACCCCTCTCCCTCCCTCCCTCTCCATGTAGCCCAGTTGTCACACCCTAGCGCTATTGTAGGTCAGTTTTTGAAGAGGTCTAGCTCCTGCCGCCATTTCCAGCGTGGTCTGCCGCGTCGAATTCCAATTGTCTCAGGGCTCTAATGGGCGGCGATTTTTGCCCACATGTTATTGGACTAACGGAAGAAGTACTCTGTTCAGTTCCACTTGGCAACCTCGGCAACGGTATGGTGTTTCAAACTCGATCAGTTAATTTAAATCCAAGAATACCCTTTTTTATTTGATGAAGTGACGGAACGCGCTGGATCCCCAAGTGGTAGTAAGTGGGTACCTCTGCCCGTAGCAACAGCAATACGTTTAAGGTCCTCCCCAGCCGAAGAGTAAGAAGACCTAAGCCGCACTTCGGACGCATGTCCCACACCCTTCAACCGGAACATAGCAATGCACCGCTGATTGGCGGCAGATTACCAGGTGTGGCAGTACTTCTCAGGGCAAACCTTGCACAAGTTCTACTGCTACTTTTTGTTGCTCCTTCAGCACCACCCAGGAGTTACGTGTAGTGATTCATAGGGTACTCACCTACGGACGCTAGCAACGACATCCAACTGCGCTCCATCGCCCTTTAGCAAGCCCTGAGGGTCTACTTTCGAATATACGCAACCCTCAGCGTATGTATCAAAATTTGGACGGTTTTTTTATAAACTCCGCCTCCATTCTTTCCCAGCTAATGGCCAGTCGGTAGAGCTGAGATAAAGCAAAGTGTTCTGATGACCTCCATCCTCTATAGTCAGAACTCTCAATACCAGTAGTTATACCAACATATACCAGTATATATACCAACACAGATAAGCTGTGGGAGCATTTGTAGTAATTACTACTTATTTTCAGAGACTAGAACAACATTTTAGTGATTTAAGACGCAAACTTTCATTTGTTTGTTTGCTGACTAAGAATATAGTATACTAGCAGCCCGTCCCGGCTTCGCACGGGGTAGTGACATAACTACAATAGTTGGACATATGCTACCGCGGAGTTTTTTGTAGACATTATGATGTTCTTCAATATTGTTGCACATTATTTTGTTCTATCGCTAATAGTTTCGGCAGCGCATTCGATGAAAGACATTTTAAGACTCATTTTTCTACACCTTCGGTTACATTGTTCAAATTTTACCAAGGATCCCTAATTTTTTTCAAAATGAAATCTAGACATTGTCGTCATCTAGCCTGTGTCAAATTGGAAGAATGTAGCATTCTATTGGTGAAAGAATTTTTTAAATCGGCCCAGTACTTTTTGAGCCTATTCATTACAAACATACAAACATAGGTACAAATCTTTATAATATTAGTGTAGATTTACAAAGAAAACAGATATTTCAGCAGGGTTCAATTCCCACCCAGGACAAATACAGATGAAATCACATGCGCACGAGACGATACGTCTCGTCCCCGTCTCGGGTGATGGACGCAGCAGGTTGAATACGACTCAGTAATGATTTGGATCATCGCGCGCATTACTGTGGTCATGGGCGAGGGTCACCACTTACCATCAGGTGGGCCCTCGGCTCGTGCCGACACTCATTCACATAAAAAAAAACTTAAATTACTTTTCTGTGGCTGGGTGCCATGTATTGTATGAATATACTAGCTGCACACCGCGATGTTACCTGCGGTTAAAAGTCAATATGAGACGATAAGAAAAAACTGATAATAATTGTGTCCATTGCAAGTCCCTAAAAAAATTACTTTCCTTTTTCGGGATAAAAAGCAGCTTTTGTTAATCCAGGGTATGAGTTTCATACTCGTAACTAATTTCATCCAAATTCTTTCAGCCGTTGAGGCGTGATGGAGTAACATACGCCTATATATGTTTTCTCATCTCTAATACTTCTTGTCCATCCAAAGGTTGTCTGTAAGAGATAAGACCGCCCATTGTGTCATCTTTTTATAAGTTAAGATTTTTTTTCGTATTGTATCTATGATCTGCAATAAAATATTATCTATCTATCTATGTATGTTTGATTTATACACAGGTATTCTTTTGTCAAATTGAAAATTAAATAAATTTGTAAATTTGAAATGTGGTAAGCTCATACCTTAAATTTCACTTTCGCATTTGTAATATTAGTATGACTAGCAAATAAAAGTACTATGTAACTATCCTATCTGAAAAATAAATTGTATTTATTAATGATAGATAGATGGTAATGAGCTCACCGCCGGTCATGTAACTCACAAGGTGAAATGTGATCGTTTTAAGGCTCTGCCTACCCCTTCGAGGACAAAGGCTTGAAACTATCTACGTGTATAAATTGTGTTTGTAACATAACGCTACTTACTTAAAGAATAAAGTTCACAGTGGCACAGATCAATTGAGAGTTACTTATGACATAAATAGTCTCGTCTCCGTACAACGCCCTGTGAGAGACATTGACTAATGCGACGAATTGGATATAAATATACAGATATTTCTATGAAATTCTATACTGGGTTTTCCTTAGATATTTATAGCACAGGATGGAATACTATTGTATGACTGACTGCGTGAGTTTTGTTGACTACTGTAATGCACTAATGCTCCTTTTTTCGTAACTTGACAAATATCAGTTAAATGTCAAGCAGAAAGCAAAATCAAGCTAATTTTGCTTTCTGCACACACACACTGAGGGTCGCGTACCATCAATTGTATTTCTGATATTAATGAAGGCGGTTCAAAAGATAAGCGCAGCAGTTTCTTTGTACCTAAGACACGGAAGCTAAAATCACTCATAAAACATTTTCTCATACATCCCAATACAGCAGACGCTACACTTCATACCAACATACCGTACCAGCCTCTAATGTTCCCACTGCAGGGACATCGGCCTACTTTTGATTAATTGAAAGTGAATGGGATCTGATCTACCACGAGAGCCCAATCCGTATTGGTAGATGTCACATGTCATCGAATTTTTGGTTCTAAGACATGCCGGTTTCCTCACGATGTTTTCCGTAACCGTTTCGAGAACGTGGTATTGCGCACATCAATTTTTCAAGTGAAAGACCCATTGGTGCACGTGTGGATTTGAACCAGCGGCGTTGAAAAGTCGGCGTCTGTGCCCCTGGACCAACACGCTCTCATACCAACATGCTATTCACCATTCACCCATTTCAAGCGACTCAGCAAATGTTCCATTTTAAAATTTCGGTGCCTATATGAAACATGAAAGGTGACCTGGCATACATACTTTCTTGAAGAATAGGAGCCTTTTATAAAGTGGCAAATTTTCCGCCTCGCTCGCGTCTGCATGTGTGCGAGGGGGTGGTGCGCTGACCCGTGGCGCCGCCTTCAGATTGTTACGGCCAAAGAAACACTCCGACAGAACAGGAGACAAGGGGAGTCTCTTGCTGAAATGATCTCAATGTCTAGATTTTTTATATAAATACTAGCGGTGCCCCGCGGTTCCCGTTCCCGTGGGAATACGGGGACAGATAGCCTATGTTACTCGCTGGTAATGTAGCTTTCCATTAGTGAAAGAACTTTTAAAATAATTTTAGTTGTTTATAGGCGTGAAAACGTAACAAACAAACAATCTTTCAAACAAAGAAATAACTCACTGCCTACAAGAAAATTGACGTCTTGTTGGTTGGATTTAGTCGTCTCCAGATTGTTACGGCCAAAGAAACACAACATCGAAACATGAGGCCAGTAGAATCTCTTGGCTTCAATTTCGTTTACGCTGACGTCTTGTTCGTTTTGGGTTCTTCTAATTGTCACGCCCAAAGGAGCACTTCTCGCTTATTCTATATTCTGTGACTCCTTCGCAACGTGTAAATTTTTGAATTATTGTTGAGGGTTCGTCTCCATAGCTTTCCTGTCCACCCACAGAACACATTCAAAGGATCGCGAGTTTCTTACGTCCCAAGTCCTACGCCACTTTCATTTCATATTTTATTTTATATTTTTATTTATCTCAATGTTTTTGTTTCGGCTAGACGCAGCCTGTTTTTATGAAGGTCCGACTTTCGCCATTTTGCTTTGAATCAGCGTTTTGTTATGATCCAGTGGGGTAAGTGTTCTTTTTATGGTAGCACTTGACCATTCTGTACGTAGTCTTTATGTTTTACGATCAGCTATTTCTATATTGTTTTTCAGGAGTGATAAAAATGCCCTTCGGAGCCAAAGCGATCAGACATATTACGTTGAAATACTCTTAGCTCCATTGAAATCTGTTTCAGTGGCGAACAGTTTAAAATTGCTTGGAGATTTAGAGTCTTGATGATAAAACAGAAAAAGAATATGCAATTATTATCGATTCTCAGACGTTTTATAATATTCTGATTGAAGTATTTACAACGTGAAAGAAAGGCGGTCATTTTTCTGTTTTTTTTTTTTATATTTTCTGTATATTACAAGGAGATAGCAGCTTTCTAATGCTTAACAAAGCTCATTTGCTTGAGGACTCGCCGTGTGAGCGGTGTTGGATTAAGGACTTAGAATACACTTTCCCTCGTGCCTCAAAATACGTGAGAACCGGCAGCCACGACAATATTAACAACAGGTCTAAGTTGACCCTATAAGTAAATTAGGGTTTAGGATACCTACGTACCTTAAGATCCTCTTATAAGCCATCAGGACCCCCTATAAATCAATTATGTATCATTAAAGAGACATTACTAAATCTCCAGAAATTGTTGGCTTTCTCCGCCAATTATCTTGGAAAATAAAAGTCGGGAAACTCCCACGAAAACACTAACTCTTAAGGAAGCTGGTAATTAAGAGGGCACCACCCAAACAGCTTTAGCAGTTAGTCGAGTTGGCTTGAAACTTCGCTGAAATATGAGGGGATAACGATATTGAGCGTTTTAAGTGGTTTATTCTCTGTTGTTTTAACTGAAGGAGCAATTATTATGATTGTAATTTTTGTAAGGATTTATGAACTGCGGGCGTATTTTATACACAAAGGCTTTGACGGAAGACTAGCGCTTGGGTTATTGTAACTAGGTAATAAGATCGAAGCCTGTAGGTACTGTCTTAAGCGAATAATTATCTGCATATTTTCTCTCTCTTTTTGTGTAATTTGTTCAATTTAATAATAAAATATATATTTTGTATAGCCTAATACTAAACACCTGTTTAGTATAGCCTAATACTAACACCTGTTTAGTATAGCCTAATACTAAACACCTGTTTAGTATTAGGCTATACCTCAGTCCAAAGTTCCATCATCTTCTTGCCCTTATCCCACACTATGTTTGGTCGGCACAACATGTATTTTTCTTCCATTTCCCTCTGTCAGACGTCATCTCAGTACTCCTTTCTTACGCATACCTTGTTTCACACAATCCATACATCTTTTCTATGGCCTACCTACTACTACTACTCAGTCCAAAGTTCCATCATTGAAATTATATTTATTGAAAGCGTAACATACATATCTATCAAACATTGTAATATAATAAAATATTTAATAGGTGTGTGAATATGACTCCGCCCCTTTTTGTCAAAATAAAACACATTTGTTCGCTTACAAAATAAAAAAAAAAATTATTGAAAGTATGCTCCATCTGCAGCTACAACCTTCGCCCTTCGTTCAGGTAGTTTTCGTATTCCTTGCTGGAAGAAGTCCTGGTCTTTTGAGCTTATCCAGTTGTCAATCCAAATTTTGATACTTTCACATGAAGTAAACTTTTCTCCAGTAAGGTCTGTCTGCATCGTCCGGAATAGGTGGTAATCCGAAGGAGCTATGTCTGGTGAATATGGCGGGTGGGGTAACACTTCCCAGTCCTGTCCCTCTAAATATCTTTTTACGACTTCTGCGGTATGCGGTTTGGCATTGTCATGCTGAAGAACTAATTTGTTATGTCTATTCACCCATTCTGGTCGTTTTTCTTCTATGGCTCGCTTCAAACGCATTAGTTGTCGTCGGTAAACTTCTCCATTAATAGTTTCAGAGGGTTTGAGCAACTCATAATATACAATACCTTTCTGATCCCACCAAATACAGAGCATGACCTTGGCACAGTGAATATTTATTTTTGGCTGTGATGGGCCTGGTTCGCCTGGTTTCACCCAAGCTTTTTTGCGTTTAGGATTTTCGTAGTGTATCCATTTTTCGTCTCCTGTGACTATCCGATGCAAAAATCCTTTTCTTTGCTGTCTTTGAAGCAGCATTTCACAAATGGTTTTCCGACGTTCCATGTCTCTTTCTTTTAAATCATGTGGAACCCAGTCACCGGCTTTTTGAATCATTCCCATCATTTGTAAACGCTTTGCAACAGTTGAACGATCAACATTTAATGCTGCAGCTAATTCTTATTGAGTTTGGCAAGAATCTTCCGCCAATAATGCTTCCAATTCAGCATCTTCAAATTTTTTTGGTGGTTTTCCATGTTCTTTATCCTCAGTACTAAAATCGTTATTTTGAAATCGTCGAAACCATTCCTTGCAAGTTGTATTAGACGGAGCATGCTCACCATAAATCTCCACAAGCAAACGATAAGTTTCCGCTGCAGTTTTCTTCGCAATAAAATAATGTAATAACACTTCCCGCAAATGACGTTTATTTGGAATAAAAACCGACATTTTCGAAAAGGTGAAAACAATTGTTGCTTACACTTCAACCAAATATCATAAAATGCGTTAGATAGCTGACATTCAGTACTATCGAATACAATTATGGTCATTTATTAGTACACGTAAACAATACTAAAAACGACATCTGTTGAGAAGTCATATTCACACACCCAATATAATGAATACTTTGATTCTTAATACAACTGATTGGACAATATTAGTTCCCAATACTCAATACATTTATTGCTTCTCATAATGGTACAAGGTCGGTTTACATTCTGAGTTTCATATTAGTACTGTACTAATTCTATGCTTTCTACAATTGCTTTACTTTCTTTTAATCATTTATAATAGTTAATATCATCATAATAGCATGGAAGCGAATGTCTTAGCAATACACGATTTTAATATTTATCGCATTCCATACTATTTATTATAAAAACACACTGCGTCGTCAATAAACAAAGAGAGAATGATTAAAAGAAAGTAAAGCAATTGTATTCTTCATAGAATTAGAGACTAGTCTTAACAAGTTACAACATGTTTAAATTGAGGCGTAGGAATTTTCACATATAAAAATCGACATTACTTATGGAACACCCTGATATTTACATGTAATGTAATGTAATTTGTTCTTTTTGTCTGTATCTCAGTGTTAAATAAATATAATATACCTATTCTATTCTAAGAAGAAGACAGAATATAAGAGTCAGAACTCTTGAATCTCTTACCTCTCAACTAATATACTAATAGGTACGCTCACCAAAGGAATGCGGTTTATCGAAAATTCCCGATACAGTCGCGTACACAAGTGGCACGTGGTTCCCCCTGTGGGAGGGGGTTCAGTTAATTCGATCTCTACTAAGAAGGACACATGGATGCGGCGTGTATAGGGTTCAAACTCAAACTAATTTATTCCTTTAGTATCGTTTGGACACGCCAAAATCAACGGAAAAGTAGGTCAATATATTCCTGTATTTCAGGCTTTCAGGCCTGAAAGAGTAACAAACATACAAACCGACAATCTTTTACGTATTAGTTTGATTCCTAATGTTGTTACGGGTGGTGGTAACTACGTAAAATCAAGTAACTTGTCGGCTCGATTCTGACGTTAAAAAAAACCTAAAGCATCAGTCGTGTCTTAAGAAGCAAGGAAGTATTCTCAGTTGACATTGAATTAACAATCAAAATAGTGGCTGTGAACATTGTTTAATCGACAAAAGAGATCCTGAACAAATAAAGAAAACGTATTTAAAACCATTAAGGAGCATAAAACCTTTTTCATGTCCAATTATAATAACAAGATGTGGCTGAAAAAAAAGAAAATCATTTTGAACTTAGAATTTCAGGGTTTGTCAAACTTTTCTATATTTCATGTCTCGGGGGGCACAGGCGCTGTTGGAGGCGCCTGAAGCCAGCGCCCGAGATAAGCGACGCCCGACGCCCGTCCTATGAAATTATAGCACCCCTGGTGTTGGCTAGCGGTGAAGTAAAGGAGCAAATATAATATTTTAGAACGTCTTGGAAAGTTTAGGCACCAAAAAACTTATACTCTCACAACATAGCGAGCAATGCTGTGTATGAGGCGAAGATTGGGCTCAGTAGCTCTTATTGGAAGAGGCCTATGCAGCAGTGAACATTAAGTTTTTAGTGTCTTTCATGTATGGAACTGTATAAAAAATTAGGTAAATAGAAAACATCAATCCGAAACATAGTTTTGATCTAATACTTTGTTTTATATATGTATAATATTATAATAGTTCAGTAAAAAACTAAACCGATTTTGCGACTCAGCATTTCAATACCTTATGGATAATGTTATATTTAATATAAAAAGGCTGTATGCAAATTTAAATTAATAAATAGCCGTTGCAGACTGTTTTATATTGCAAATTGGAAACCTGGGTGAGAAATTTATAGTTTCAAGAACACTTCTTTTATAATATCATTATAGAGAGCTGCTGTACATCACTGCGAGCATCGAGAGGGGCCGGGGTCGCCTCTCCTCCGGGCCATTTGTCAGTGACAGTACGTCCCTCCCTGACCCCCGGATTCCTTGCTTGTGCACGCGACTGTACCCAACGTGTCAGCCTCTAGCTAGAAAATCGCTTGATATATTCTCGTTGGTTGTACCGTTACGCTCGGTACAGTCAAGTAGACTTTAATAAGTACCCGAAAACAAAGTAGCATATCTTTATTTTTGAAGAATAAGATGGTATTGTATTCTTCAAAAATAACTTAGAAACGTCACTTTTTGATGAGAAAAGTCCATTGACGCACCTTTGCAGTAATACTGTATGTCGTATGCCGTATACTACTCGTATACAGTGTACAGTACAGTACAGTAAAAAGTATTTAGCTGTCTTATACCGTCTTGTTTCACATATGCCGTGACGGCCAACTTATAAATATATTTGAAATGATTCCGTGGCTAAGTAGCCCTGCCTTCGAAGCGAGGAGTCCCGGTTCGATTTCCTGGACAAACTTTGTGTGGTGAGCATGAAGTTTGTTCTCGGGTCTTTTTTGTTGGGTTTGTCTTGTGTTTCTGTGCCATCTACGACACAGGGAATCATAGTGCAGAGGTATGAGTGTGTAAACATTTGTTTTATGATGCAACACCTGGTATAGCTACGTGACCCGACGTAATGCGATTTTGAAAGAATGTCTTTGTTGAAAATGGAAACTAAACGGTACAAAGAGAATTCTTCCAATTTCTCTCTGTAACGAAGATTTTGTTCAGACTATTTTCACTAAACATAGGTTAGATTTCCAATGAGCAGTACATATATCATGCTAATATTATAATAGTCTATTGGTATGTATTGTATGTTGGTCTATTACTCCTTCGCGCCTCAACGGTTAAACGGATTTGGAAAATTAGCTTATAACCTGTATTAACACAGACTACATTCTACCCCGAAAAAGCTTTATTTATGACGTGTAACTTCTGTCAATTTTTCCCTGCTGCTGACTTTTTAACCGCGGGTAATAACTGTGGGGCGCAGCTAGCTTAATCATATAGCTGTCAATGTCAATGTCATTATTCCACTCTTTGCATCGGGTTTCCCAGTCAATTGGACACATACAACCAAACAAACAGATTAGACCGTAAAACAAACTTTAAAAACAGTTTATATATAACGAGAAAGCGAGATGCCGTGTCTAAATTTCGCCACGGCATCGCATTCTCGTCATTTGAATGGAGCAAGAGGACTTTTGAACTTGTAAAAATGGTGACGCATTATCCCATCGCCTTATAAGGGTAATCAGAAGCAGATTCAAGTACACAAGCTTACTTACTTGTAAGCCTGTTCGGTTGCGATTCTCGGCATGAATAGCAACAGACGACGGCAAAAAATAGTTATACCCATACTCGTTTGTTCTCTTTAACACTTAATTATCACACAACTAACTCGTTTTACCATAGTTTTTTCGTGTTTCAAGAACGAAGACTGAAATTATGGTTGTGATATCGAAAAACGGAAACCGCAAATATATTTCAAGATGGTGGTCCGTGAATCCGTATGGCTTAATTGGTAGTAGTCCTGCCTTCGGAGAGGGGACCCGGGTTCGATTCCCAGGTTACACTTTGTGTGGTGAGCATGAAGTTTGTTTTTGTCTTGTGTTTCTGTGTTTGTCCATGCCATCTGTGACATAGGAAATCGTAGAGCAGAGGTATGAGTGTATAAATGTTAAAAAAAATAATAATAACACAGCTTTCTATTTTTATGAAGCTTACCATTTATGTAATCAGCGTAGCAAAAAAGTTCATTGAAATTTTTGCCATCTGAAAATAAGTCTAATGGTAATAATTCAATGAAATACTATTATGCCATTTTTCAAGACTTATTTTCAGATTATTTCAAAGGCACTCTATCTTTTTTGATATCTTGTTTTTTTACGTAGGCAACGAAAACTCTGTGTTGTATTTAATCTATTTAAGAGCAGTCTTAAGATTCTTTTCAGTAAACTTTAGGTAGCAGAACTTGTGCTAAGTTTGTTCAGGGAATCACTGCCGCCATACGTATTATTCTACCGCCGAGCAGTGGTGCATTCGCATGTCTATTCTTGTTTGAGTGTGTGGATTTATTTGATTTTTAAATCAGCCAAGTTCAGAGAAACCAGAACTTTAACTGTCAACCCTAAGAACTAGGTCCAGTTTTTAAGGCCATATTTGTACAAGGCCCACAGACTACTTGGAACCCTACTGTGCAATTGGCTAAGTGTTTTAATTGCCTCACCTTGTGCCGCCATTTTTGAATTGATTTCAACCATTTGCCATCAGTTAATTGTTGAAAAAGTGCCCAGTGTTGGGGTTGAGGATCCAACTCATACATTATTAACCCTTTCTGAGTCTTCGATGGACATCTATTAGCAAAAAAATTCGTAGGCGTTAATGGTAAGCGCTATTATAATTATCAGACCGCCCATGTAGAAGTGTAGAAAGTATTTTTTGTCACATAAATGACGGGAAAATATGGATGTGGAAGGATATAAGACAAGAGGTAGGCCAAAGAAAAGATGGATGGATTGTGTGAAAGATGATATGCGTAAGAAAGGAGTGAGTACTGAGATGACGTCTGACAGAGGGAAACGGAAGAAAAATACATGTTGTGCCGACCCCACTTAGTGTGGGATAAGGGCAGGAAGATGATGATGATGATGAAATGACGAGAAAATCTGATGGCACACCATCGACTTTCAATCCATAGGTCGCTGAATCAAATTCAGAAACCATGACCGGTATTTCGCTTGAAATATCTATGGCAAAGGTAACCATGAGGAAACCAGAAAAAATATTTGAAGGCCATCTGCCAATCCGGATTGTGGTCCCAAGGTAGATCAAGCCAGTTCTTCATCATCCTTTGTTTCAAAGTTCAATGAACAGTTTTAAAAGTCAGAATTAACTTAAATAGGTCTAGGGTTAATGCACTAAACCATAAAGTTGCATTACCCATTATAGAAAACACTAACTCCTAGAAATCTATAAATTACCTATCAAGTCCAATTCAGCATTCCAAGACGCGCCAGTAAGTCACACGGATATTCCAAAGGGCCAACACAAAGGAACCCCTCCCGCCCCCCTTGCTCCCCCTTGCACCCCTCACGGGATCAATTTCACCGGGTGGCTCACGGTCGTGGTGGAGTAATCGCCTTACTGGACCTTGCAGAATAGATTATAGTGAGAACGGGACTAAAATTTCACGTAATTTGTGAGATTTGAGTGCGTGGTGACACCGGCTTTCAATCGAAAGATCGCTGGTTTGACACTAAACGTGCACCATATAATTTTCAGCAAAAATCGAATTTTTCAAATGTTTGTTATGTACCCAGACACATAATATGTATGCAGTTGGTAGTAGCCCTGCCTTCGAAGCGAGTGGTCCCGGGTTCGATTCCCGGCCGGGGCACACTTTGTGTGGTGAGCATGAAGTTTGTTCTCGGGTCTTGGGTGTTTGTCTTGTGTTTCTGTGTTTGTCCATGCCATCTGCGACACAGGTATGAGTGCAAAAGTATGAGTGTGTAAACGTTTTATTTATTTAGATACAACAACTCTCTTATTACGTTGGGTATTTAATGAAAAAAAATTCAGCTGTTAGTTTTAATACAAAACCGCGCTGTAGAAGCTATACAAGTGAATATTTACTTTCACGGACACTGAAAACAGTCACAAAGTCTAAAACTAAGTTATTACTGCGACACGACTGGCACATAAGATAGAGCGTTCGTAGAAACCAGATAAATTCTATTTATCCCGCTTTCCATCACGTGCTGCGACTAGTGATGGCAAAACGGCTTTTCAAAACCGTTGATTACATACATACAGACTCATAAATGCAACATAAATAAAAATCGATTGTACGTCTCGAGAGAGCGTGGTAGCCCAGGGGCACAGACGCAGACTTTCAATCTGAAGGTCGCTGGTTCAAACCCACACGAGCACCAATGTGTTTTTTCAATTGAAAAATTTATGTGCGCAATACCACGTTCTCGGAACGGTGACGGAAAACATCGTGAGGAAACCGGCATGTCTTACCAAAAATTCGATGACATGTGACATCTACCAATCCGGATTGGGCTCTCGTGGTAGATCAAAGCCCATTCACTCTCAATTATCGAGAGTAGGCCGGTGTCCCTGCAGTGGGAACATTAGAGGCTGCTACGGTACGTCTCGATTGATTAAGCTGATTTTGTAGTGTTCGTAATTGTTTGAATATCTATGGTTTATGGCCAAGTCAAAGTCAAGATAATTTATTTCCATTGAATCCTTAAAAAAATATTCGGAAACGTCACTTTTTTTTATTACGGTAGTTCCTCATTCTTTTATTTTATTTTTTTTACGGAACATTACTTTTTTAATTTCAAAAGATGCTTTCAGATTTGTAACGTAGAATTTTTATCAATATCAGTACAATAGTTTGGTTGTTGAATCAAAATAATTCTCGCTCTATGCCGCCCAGTAGTTAAGCTCGCATTATTGTTCCGATGGAAGGGTGTGGGTACAGGTGAAATCACTTGCGCATGAGACTTTATATCCGTATCGGGTGATGGACGCAGCAGAATAAATCTCTAAGTCCCAAGTCTTACACTGAGTTGGATGTTCGTTGTCATAGGTTACTTACCACCAGGTGGGCCTTCAGCTGGTTCCGTCACTCACTCTATTATAAAAACACTATTATAAAAACGTTTATTGTAACCGGCATTTCATGATTATTCCGGCCCTATATCACTTATCTTATTTCTATTCGAGTCGTTACGGGGAATTCTCGAAATAGGCGTTGGTGCCGCCATCTTGCGACCGCTATCGTCCGTGACATCTTTCAAAGTTGTACTTACTTACCTACTGTTATAAAACAAACAAATAAAGCGATCGCGCCGCAGCTTACTCAGCTTTTTTATATGTTATTTTATAATATAATATTGTATTAATATGGTATTGTTTTTGTAAAATTTTTTTTTTGGATCAAAAATAAATGTATTTGTATTTGTATTTGTATGTTAGTTAAGCACTCTCGGCCCGGTTAGAAGTTGGTTGGGTGTCCGTATAGTGGCGGTTAGCCATGTCGGATGCCTTCGGGCGGCCGGCAACAAAGTTGGCCATTTAGTCACACGAAATAAAAAAGAATAAATTACATCAGTTCGTTAGGCCTTTTTGACGGCTCCGTGGCTTAGTTGGTAGAACTGCCTTCGAAGCGAGGGGTCCCGGGTTCGATTCCCGGCCGGTGCACACTTTGTGTGGTGACCATGTAGTTTGTTCTCGGGTCTTGGGTGTTTGTCTTTCTGTGTTTTTCCATGCCATCTGCGACACAGGGAATCCTAGAGGTATGAGTGTGTTTTTGTTTCTCTCGTCTGAACACCTCTGTCTGTCTTCTACGCTATAGATGATGCGTAAGAATTTTAGGCGTTACATTTAGGTATACTAGACTAACTTGAAACCTATCAATTAATAAAGAATCAATAATTCGGTTTACAATAAAAAAATTGAAAATGCCTCTTCCTAACTACGAGTAATATTATAAATGCGAAAGTGAGTTTGTTTCTTTGTTATGCGTTCACGTCCAAACCGCTGAATCGAAAGGCTACTTTCTCTCGCTAAAACTTATGGAGGGTGGGTGAGGGGAGAGGTAAATTTTTTTTATGCAACAAATGTGACGGCACGAGCTGAAGGCCCACCTCATATTGAATTACCTCAGCCCATAACAACAGCAATGCAATTTAGGTCCCGGACCAAAGTATGAGTAGACCCAAATTTCACCGGCACCCACACCCTTCCACAGCAAAGTCAAAGTCAAATTCATTTATTCCTTTAGATCTCAAGTATCATTTGGACACGTCAAATTTTACACATGCATGTACACATATTCGTGAGCATATAACGTGTCACAGGAACTCCCAGGCACATTACATGCACACAGATATGTCAAATTACAGTCAGTTTTCATGTTTAAGCTTATCTTATTTGTTAAGTTTACGTCTGTTCCAACCCTAACCGACCAACCCGAGGGGAAGAAACAGACAAGAAACCCCTCGGAGACAGTACTACATATTCGAGAATATGGTCCTGCGTCTAGAGTGGAGAAAATTCATTCCCAAGCCTTTTTGTCATCTAGGTAATCTGATATTTTATAGTAAGCTTTTGCGACAAGTATACGTTTGATGACAGTTTTAAATTTATTTATTGATAGTAATTGAATTTCGCTCGGGATTTTGTTAAAAAAGCGTACCTACACATTGACCTTTAAAAGAATTGCTAACCTTATGGAGCCTAGTAGTGGGCACAGCGAGTTTATTTTTATGCCTAGTGTTTACACTATGATTGTCACTTTTCTTTGTGAACGCGCTCATATGTTTACGAGTGTACATCACATTCTCATATATGTACTGACATGTAACCGTTAGTATATTTATATCCTTAAATTTTTTTCGTAATGATTCTTAGGGACCCATATTGTAAACTGCGCGAACAGCCCTCTTCTGCAACATAAATATGGTGTTGATATCTGCAGCATGCCCCCACAGCAGTATGCCATATGACATAATGCTGTGAAAGTAGCCGAAATATACAAGCCTAGCGGTATCTACGTCTGTGAGCAGGCGGATCTTTTTGACGGCATATGCTGCAGAACTAAGTCTCTTCGACAATCTTTCAATATGTGGCCCCACTGAATCTTATTATCTAAAGTTATTTCTAAGAACGTTGTGTGTGAACGTTCCTAAGAACGTTCCTAAGAACGTAAGAACGTTTGTAAGAACAATACGACTTCATAACTGCTTGGCGGCAGATTACCAGGTGTGGAGGCAGTACTTCTCCGGACTAACTTTGCACAAGTTCTACTATTTGTTGCTCCTTTAGCACCACCCAGGGGGTGGTACATGTGTATTCTGAGGGTATTCACCTACAATCGCGAGCAACTAGACCCAACCGGATCGGAAAATCAACATTAACGCGAGCGAACCCGCGGGTAGAGCTCTTAACGTATAAAAATAAACTACATAGGTGAAACTTATAATTGAAAAAACTGTCTGCAATACTTTTGCTCGCAATTTCTTACCCTGAGGGGTTATATATTCCATGAAATGTCTTAGAAGATGAAAGATATCAATTAGAAATAAACCACTATAAATATTTCACAACTGGCGAAGTATAATTGCGTCACGAATAAAAAAAGAACAAGTCGAAGAGACCCTTTTGAATTAAGCTTAAAATAGAACATAATTTCGCACAGGATTGTAAAATTAAAGTTTGTTTTTTTGATGTTATAGTACCTACCTATATTTCTACGCAGTTTTATGGGTCATGGTCCCGGGTAAATTGAAAATAAACTAGTTCGAAAAATAATGTTCATTCCTAATCAGAATATTTTTATATTTCATGAAGCCGAAAGTTCGTTTTTAAAAAAAAAAACATTGTGACTCAATTTAAAAACGGTAAGTGGATTTTTTTCTTTTTTGATGGGAGTGGTGTCCTGAAAGCTCTAACAGTTATCAGATCATAATCTTCAGAATACGAGGATATCCACCAATCAGGGCCCAGAAAACGGTCCCTTCACACCGAAGGCGAGAAATCCGACACCTTTTTACTCTAAATCCCTAAACCAACCTAACACCCCCGCTGCCTCCACACAAAACCAAACTTAAATCTGTCGCAGTAAAGCTGCAAATGTATCGCGGAGTTAGGTGTGAAAATTTACGCCTATATCCCATTCCAAATGTAAATCTACAAAAGGATTTTACCACAACGGTATACGGTTCAGAATTGCTTGAACGGTGAACGCTTTGTCTATGAATAGCCTATTATTGCAGTTCAAATTGAACTCTAAGGCTTATAGCTAGGGTAGATAATGTAAAAGGGAGTGGAGGTGTTAATTTTGACGCCTCGCGTTTGCATTGGAGATGATACTCCCAATGCTATTGGTGGAATCGATTTGATATATTGTTTGATTGATAGTTTGACAGTTCTATGTAGTAGCGGAGTTATCAATAGTAGTTGTATTGGTTCACAATTTGACAGTCAGCTGTCAATCCACATTAACGCACAGAGTTTTACAAAAATCATCGTGAAAATACGCCCGGATACCTGCTCTGAATTCCTTTTTAGAATATTACCTACAAGCATTTAGGTACTATAAAAATAGCTAAATCGAACCACACGTTTTCACAGACTTAACCTTGAATAGTAGGACCAACGAATTAGGATTTAAATTTTATTTGTAAAGATAGATATTGCATGATATATTAATGCTACTAAAGATATTGATAACCAAATATTAATGAATAATAGCAGCCACGAACTCACCACTTATCATCTCTCCGGTCCTACGATAGTGTTACCCATAAGCTGAAATGTGGCCATTAAGGCTCTGCCTGCACCTCTGAAAAACAACATTGCGATCTGTCAAAAAATGTTTAGACATATTATATTATGATAATGTCACTATGGTTTTCTACTGCGAAAAGAAAGTAATCCTTCCATTATGGGTTTCTTGCTTATTCTCCCCCATTGAGGGTCGAATAGGGTTTAAAAAGCGCTTAGCATAGCATGCTCTCGTAGGTACCTACCTCCTACGTATTTATTTTAAAACACAAATTGACGTTTCCAAGTATCTAAATTCGAAGAATTCAACGGATATAAAGATTCTTGACCTGACTTTACTACTCGTATCTCCAGTACTCTACTAGATTGTAGGGTTTGGCTATAATATTAGTTTTCTTAAGTTTACGAACCGAAAAACCACTTCCCATAGCATTTACCCACACGAATTATTGAAGCGATATATGCAGCTACATAAAAACATGGTTTGGACAACATTGTAACGTGATATGTCTATTTTAGAAGCTGTCAGTGGAATTGACAGAAATGAGAAAGTTAAAAATTAAGTTTAAAAGATCAATGACGCGTTAAGAAGGCGGCTTCATAAAAGCTTTGATTGGATTCTGTTAGGAATAATGGTATCGGTTCCCAGATGGCATTTGACTTGACGCAGGATTAACTTCGCAAATGTGAGATGTCTTCAAGGGCTTTCTTGCTTGCTGCCCTCGATCGGTTAAGGTTGGAACAGGTATACCTACAATCCCCGGGAGCGGGCCTCATGGCAAAGTGCGAGAGGGTCACTGGTGAAGTTCCTTTGGAGAGCAAAGACCCTCGAATGCGCAGAGGTCGGCCACCAGAGGGGTTTAGTTCGGGTAAAAGTCCCTCATAACTCGGTTGTCTCCCCCAGGGCAACCGGTGTGTCTGTTGCAGATTCCCCTTCGTCAACAAAAAAAAAAAAGGTATATACCTACAATAGTCACAGAAGAGTACCTATCGTATTTATTTAGAAACATCTTATTTATTTCGGATCTGTATCTGACGACAACCGTACAATATTACAATACCTTCTACGTCACGTGGTTTGCGGTCCCAGTCGACGGTTTAAAAATATCAAGATGTTTTTTATGGAAAAAAGTGACGAGACGTACGTCCACTTGACGTTAAGTGATTACCTCCGCCCAAAAAAAGTAACCTCCTCCTTTGAAAATAGTTTTTTTCCTATATGAATTAGTGACGGAACGAGCTGAGGGCCCACCTGGTGGTAATTGGCAGCCCCCGCCCATGACAACAGTAATGCGACACAGTATAAGATTTGGATCTTACACTGAGTCGCATTCATCTTGCTGCGTCCATCACCCGAGACGGGGATGATACGTCTCACGACGTAGGTTGAAAAAAAAAATGGCTACCCTCACACGCAAACAAATGGAATAGATATATCTACATACCAATTGCTTATAATTACTAAGAAGAATGTATTACACGTTAACTAGCAGTATCTTATTGCAACAGTTATCGTTTTTCTATTGATCGGTTATAGAACTATTGTTCCTATTAAGGTAAATTACATCTCAATTACTATGTTTTTGTTCTAAACTCGTGAGATGAGCAAACGGTTAGTTAATTTATTCTACTGTTAACAATTGCCATTCATTCACAAGTACTAAACAAATTTAATGAAATCTAGAAAAGTATGGTCTTCTCATACTTCCGATGCGGAGGATTCGTATTGTTGCTTTAATAGGCGGAGGTAACCACTTAATGAGGTGGGCTTTCAGCTCGTCCCGTTAATGTTTTCACGTAAAAAATAAATAACACGACATAATAACAGCATGGGATTTAATACACCTGTCTCAGGGTGACAGGCACAACTCATGGAGCAACATGGAGTCATGGTTCATTCTGCTCGTGTCCGTGGGTGAGTACCCCTTCAATCCCTACACGTACCCCCTGGATGGTGTGGATGGAGTAACTTACAATAACAGTAGAAGTTGTGCTAAATTTGAATAAGTATAGTCACCACATCTGGCAATCCCCCGTCAAGCAATGCTGCTGTGCTCCCATTAAATAGTGTGGGTGCCGGTGAAATTACACTAGAGACGTCACATCCCCGGGTAAAGCACGCGTAGTAATTGATAATTATAATTTTAATTGAAAAAAATGTTTTACTATCTCAAATCTCACAACAATATAACTAATTTCATTGGTAACAAACATAAAAACAAAAAAATAAAATACAAAAGGACGCCTTTTTTATTACGCTTCCTGTTGCGGAGACAATTGGAAGAGTTCTGACGGGCTCCTATCAGCTAAACGGAACCCCAACGGAGATCCACCATCGTCTTCGTGGCTGCAGGCACGTGGTAGCCATGGTTCCACTCCAGCAGTTGCTGGAGTCATAGTTGCTCTCAGCTACAACAAGCGCACGGATGAACCGCGCGTGCCACCTTCAAGACTAAGATCACCCCCTAACCACCAAGATGTTAATGACGCGTCGGTCTGTGACCCTCTCCCTACCACTAAGGTCAAAGATAGGGAGAGCATTGTCTCAATACCACTCCTCGTCTGCAGCCCACACAGAAAGACGCCTATGCAGTGCTGGATTAAAAGGCCCGTAGCAAATTCTATAGAGGGGCCCTTGATCTGCTATAAAGTGCTAAAAAAATCATTACTCAATTCTTTCACTTTCCATCTGTAGGTTTATACAACTTTGTTGGTGTTTAATTGTAGATTACTATTGTAAAATCAAGAAAATTCAGTATAATAAGTAGCATGTCTAAACAAGTAGCAATCAAACAATTACGAAAACAATTCATTTGGAGGTGGGTTTGGATACGCGGGTCCCTTTTGCGCGAGGCCCGTTGCAATTGCTACTCTTGCTACGCCTATGTTAACATTGATTCCCAATCTTCAAAATGCAAGACTTAAAACTGTATAGGCGCTTGTCATATTCTCTTAATATTGTTGTTTAAAATCTTATAACCACGTTGTTTGCCATGCACAGCTTCACTGTGGGCTAGCTAAATACCAAATCATAAAAACCGATGCTGCGGCGTTCACGAGAGGTCCGCGTATAAATAATGAATGGTATACGCGCCGCTCGCTGCGGCCTAGGCGCCGCGGGCAGGACAACGCTGATCGAGTAGCCTTTACTGCTAAATGTTTTATATAGACACATACGGCAACACCAGACTAGCTTTAAAGTTATGATTTTTGTGTGGGCAATTGTATTGTGTGATATTTGTATTTCATTAAAGCGGACAAATTTTTGATTCTGAAAATTGTTAAATATACCTTTAATCTGTGTCTTTTTACTGTATTCTATTTTTTTTTTAATTCTTCTATTTTTTAATATTTGTACATACTATATAAATTTTAAAACTATCATGGTTATGAACATTATTATTCGTGTTACCGAGATATTTACCATGATTTACATACTGTTTATTTTTTTCTTTCAAATATTGTCTTTCATTTAATTAATGTAATTGGTTCCAACCATTTTAATTAAATGAATAAATATAAAGAGGATAGATACATAGATAGATGTTTTTAATTTATCTGTATTATTACCTCCGGTTTTACCCGCAGTTTGCCATCTTAAGGGTACACTGCACTTTTTACTGACTGACAATTCACACAGTATCTTTATAAATTGTAGCCTATGTGTTATTCTGATGTATAAGCTATATTATTGTAAAGTTTCATTAAAATCCATTCAGTAGTTATCACGTGAAATTGTAATAAACATCCATCCATACTTACAAACTTGCGCGTTTATAATATTAGTAGGATATAGTGTGATGAGAGCGTGGTGGTCCAGGGGCACAGACGCCCCTTAATCTGAAGGTCGTTGGTTCAAATCCACACGTGCACCAATGGGTTTTTTCACTTGAAAAATTTATGTGCGCAATACCACGTTCTCGAAACGGTGACGGAAAACATCGTGAGGAAACCGGCATGTCTTAGAACCAATAATTCGATGACATGTGACATCTACCAATCCGGATTGGGCTCCCGTGGTAGATCAGAGCCCATTCACTCTCAATTATCGAGAGTAGGCCGGTGTCCCTGCAGTGGGAACATTAGAGGCTGGTACGGATAGTGTAATTGTTCTTATTTAAGGCCAAAAGCTACTCCATCTCCCCTGTTCTCAAGCTTGGGTGGCGCCGGCCGCTATAAAATTCGGACAGCGGCGTGGAATCCCACAGATTCCAAGTTAATATTAATTGTCGATCGACTAACCTCAACAACCCTCCCCCCTTCCCCCTAGTCTCCATAACTAGGGGGAGCCGATAGAGAAATCATTTATGGTTACACTAATAAAATGGCCGGATGTAATGTAGATAAATCCGGTAGGTACTTTTCTGCTACAAGAATCCCAGACTTCATTAATTTCCTATTTCTCGCGTAAAATTATAGAATATAATTAATAGATAGAGGATTTAACATTTTTAACAAATTTCTATAACCTTGTTGGTCGTTTACACACTCATACCTCTGCACTAGGATTCCCTGCGTCGCAGATGGCATGGACAAACACAGAAACACAAGACAAATACCCAAGACCCGAGAACACCACACAAAGTATGCCCCGGCCGGGAATCGAACCCAGGACCCCTCGCTTCGAAGGCAGGGCTACTACTAACTAAGCCACGGAGCCGTCAAATCGAATCGAAGACAAACGCAAAAAAAGTCAGCTAACAATGGGCAAGGATACCATTACGAAGGCTAAAAAGTAGAAAATAATAAAAGATTGTACCTACACTAGTGAAATGAATCTTTTTGAATTTATTTATACAGAAAATACGCAGGATTCGTAACTGGAGAGTATGGAACAGTAAAGAATATAAATATGGGAAATTTATAAGCCGGACAGATGGCAACACTAGCTGCGGGAGGGTCGCGGGAAAAAATAACAAAATGATTTTTATGACAATATGACAGATTTCAATCTGTGGCATCCGATTGATAACATCAAATACGTTGGATTGATTAGTATCGCCTATCAATTAGCAGGTTCGCGGGCATGGGTAGAAATTCTTATTCGATTATGTGCATTTGTTGAGTAACTGAACTAGATAGCTGTTGGTTTAAAAATATCAAATAAAACATTATTTTCTTCTGAGTTATAATGCGTGTGAATTTGTGTTGTATTTTTGGAGTGGTCGGATAGATATAAATTTAGGGTTTTAGACATCGAACATGTAATTTTAACGACTTAAAAGAGCTGTTTGTATGATTAAGCATCTTAAAATAGTATTCTTTCCTTTCTCAGTTACAATCATAACAAAAAAATACCACAACAAAAAAGAAACGGTTTTACAATATTTTGCAAAATGAACTCGCTCCTTACCCGAAACAATTAAGAAACGTTTTCGACCGTATCAGGCGCTGGGGAAAACGTTTAAGAGCGAAATTCGTCATCAAAATTATCAGCCATCTTGATAACCACCATTCATTATCAACCAGCCCGTCATTCACTTATCGTTTTCACAAACGATGCACCGTTGTCTGCGTCAAACTCTCAAAAACCCGCTACAACCACAAATGGTCACAAACCCATCAATTATCCATACAATTTATTCGAATCGGGGAAAAAAGTTCTTTAACTGGCAACACAAAGCATAAGTAGCCACTTATAGCTGTTTGATTTGAAGTTCCCAACCGTCACAATGGGAGGTGGTGATTTTAGTACCCTAAGTAGGTCCTCGCCGCAAAATTATAGTAAAATCGTATAATTAGGGACGTGCTTGGGGTAATTTACTCGTCTTGCGGTCGCGACTTCCTTCCCTATTGTTGTTGGTATTTTTTACCGGTGCCACTGGCAACACAGGATGCCAAACGGTTTTAATCGATTTGTATGTTTTGACAGTTGCGGTGGGTACGCGACTTTCGGGACGTTTTTCGGGAGTGAGAATCATGTTTTTGTTAGATTCTCGGGGTGGAATTATTTTTTGCCTTTAAAAAGCACTTTGGGGTCTATTCGTAAAAACTATTTCTGCTGAAAAAAAAATTCCATTGAAAGGACAGGAGCATATTGCTCTTTCGATACTGGGACCTATATACCACATCTAAACAACGGTAAACAATCATCTACTTAAACGAAATTGCGTATTTGCTTTCCTGATAATTTATTCTTAGCCCAATATAGCGCGATTTGAATGTTTCTATTTTAAAATGGTAGGATATGGTATGGTACTCCCTATGAAATAAGGGATAAAAGTATTGAAGTCGGTTTTGATTGACTTGACTGATCCAAAAGTCGGCCGGTCGACTTTTTGATCTGCGCTTCATGGTTTTCCAGGATCAAAAATAGTCTAGGTATATATTAATCTAGGATATGAGATATCCTGGTACCAAATTTTACCAAAATCCGTTGAGCCATTTGAGCGTGAAGGAGTAACAAACATACACGCACACATATTGTACATACATACAAACTTTCACCTCTATAACATTAGTGTGATTTTAAGTTTGCTAGTAAGCATGCAGACTCAATTATTTGATCAACTGAGCCAAATTGTAATAAAAATAATTCCTTTTAATTTTCCCCCGTCAAATTGCACTAAAATCCAGTAAACGGCTTACGTTACACGCAATCGCCGGTTCGAAATTCAAAAAGAACAAGGACAATGAACTATTGAGTGACGACAGATGTTAAATTCGATTTTCGAAATCTGTGTTGCCATCAATAAAAGGTAATAATATACCTTTGTGGAAGGGACTTTTGTTAACGTATGTCGCTGAAGTGACAAACCACATGATAGGTACCAAAAAACTTTTTTATTGTTCTGATTGCCGATATAACAATGGTATATTAATATGTCGTTATTTTTGTATGCTCATTAGACAGATTTATTCAAGGTTTTAAAAGTTGTAAACCTTTTCCCGTTGAATTCGAAAAAAAACTTAATTTCGTAGTGTAGATATTATTTAATCTTTATTTCGACGTGGCTTAGTTTGTACTTCAAAGTGTTGTTTCTCGGATTCGATTCCCGGTTGGCTGCTTGTCTTGTTTCTGTGTTTTTCTATGCCAGCTGCGACACAAGACACCGAAGCCAGAGGAATGAGAAGTTTATTCACTTTTTAAATCAGTTAACTATGTAAGTACTGTGATTGTAGGATACCTGTAATTTCACCGGCACCTACACCCTTCAACCGAAAAGTAGTAGGTGCACCACTGCTTGGCTTCAGATTACCATTACCAGTAATCTGCCGCCGACCAAAACTGACACAAATTCTACTGTTGCTTTTGTACCACCCAGGGGCTTCACGTAAAGTCCCCCAAGGGTACTTTACGGACTATAACTGTACCTCCCAATGTTCAGTTCCAAGTATTCCTGAGGGATCTATAAAATAGAGGCCAAATCAATACGTTTTGTATTCCCTGCTCATCCGCGGTTCGGTTTCTGAACGATCCTAGGTAACTGGATTAGTTCAGAAGGTGTCAGATTACGTGATAACTTGGCGGCCATAGAATACCTTGAAGTGCGCTAGGCACTAACCAGGCACTATTATCTACTAGCTACACCCCGTGTTACCCGCGGTTGGACTTCCTATGGGAACCGTACATTTTTCCGGGATAAAAAGTAGCCTATGTGCTATTCCAGACTATAATCTATCTCTGTGCCAAATTACATACAGGTCCGTTCAGTCGTTCTGGCGTGATTTAGTAACAAACATCCATCCATTACAAACTTTCGCATAATATTAGTAGGATAGGTTCAAACAGAACAAAACAGGCGACGTTATCACAGGTGTATGGGACGTTGCATCTCCGTATGGAAGTAATGTGTATCTATAGCCACTTCCTTTAACCTTTAAACTTTTAATAAAAATTTAAACTATTTAAGTACCTGATGGAATAAAACTATTTCGGCAAAGTGGCATATAGTAGGCCCAGTCGATGGAAGCCTCGTGAATTCAAAATGGTATTTAATAAAAATAATATTTAAATAAGTAGGACTTGGTGATATACCTACCTATTACTTTCTATTTTCTCGGAGTCAATTATAAAAATAAGAGAATAAAACTCGAAAAAATTATCTCGGTCCTTGTATCCCTCGCTCCGCTCACGTTTCTACTCTACAATCCTTCGATGATCTGAGTGCCACGAATCAAATTTTCCTTTTTTTCCGCTCTTTGTATAAGTAATCTACTTTTTCCTTTAACTGTAGTGTATTTACTTTGAACAATAGATTTTTTTTTTCATTCATTTCGAGGGCGGTTCCAGACGCCGGAAAAATAATTATAAAATCAAATTGGTCTGGTAACTGATTCAAGGAATAATTTTAAATCAATATTCTCTGAAACAAAATCTCTATAAATATCTCTGAGCGAATATACCTTCCTACCTATAGCTTTTATCAGCAAAACACTCAAAGTTAAAACTCGAGGAAGTGTTTTGCAGTTTTCAACAATATTAGACAAAACAATTTTGTTTTGACACCAAAATAAAGGTTTAAAATACTACACACACCTTTGCACTGGATGCCCTGAGTCGTAAGTGGCATGGGAACAACACAAATATCTAAGATCTGAAAGCAAACTTCATCCCAAACTTCTGCTGGAAGCGAACGGGACTCCTAGTTTGGAAGGCAAGAACTAACTTAGCTACGAAGTCAGCCACATAGATCGATCGTAAAAGCAAACTGTAATATTGACACAATTTTCTCTATCTACCTACTTAGTTATTATCCCGAATAAAGTACAAACTAGGTAGGTATATATGTACCTATATTACAGACCCTCATTAATTATCAAACACACGTAAATATCTTGACAGCAAAAACTGTCATTTTGCCGGCTACCTGCAAATACGTTTCACCGAAAAGCGATTCGAAAATATTATCGTCACATGTAAATTTATTCAACCATCGATAGATATAAAATATCTCCACGATTATAACGATAACAATACAGTGCAGTGCGCAAGCGCATCGATCTATAGATCATTTTCCCCCCGATCCCTATTAGTTTGAATTGGGGACGCCCCTCCCACTTAGAAGCCCACTGAGCATTAATTGGATGCAAAAATCGATGATGGAACGCCCATAATATACGTGTCTCCCTCTACGCGTTGGTATAACGTATACGCGTCTCGTTCTAGCGGTTGTCAAGCGCGAAAGGTCTTGATCGTTTTGTGCGTACGCGCAACTGAATCGCCACAATGCGCGCAGCTTCTTTGAAAGAAAAATAGAATTTCAGATCTTTTTATGTGTATTCCATCGTCCGCCGTCGTGTGCAATATTCGTATCGGCTAGACATTTTTTTTATTTCGAAACGATTAATTTGAAAGAAAGCTGGTATCTGGTATGCTTGAGACACGTCCAGTTTTTGTAGAGGTCGTTGTTTTTTTTGAGGCTATATAATGTTGACAGTTTTCAAGGATTGGTAAAGAACAAAAAACCGATAAAGGTTCCGTTTTTGCCATAAATAAATAATATTAACGTTTACACACTCATGCCCCTGCACTAGAGTTCTCTGTCTAAACTTTACGCTTGGTTTTGCCCCGGCCGGGATACGAACCCGGGACCCCAAAAAAACTACGAAACAGTAATAACTTTTCCTACAACCCTCGAATGTTGTAAGAAAAGTTATTTGCTTTTTGGTTGTTTTGCCTTTAAAAATAGATTTGTCTGGCTTTTTCTAGGCAAGTGTTATTATTCGATCATACCATTCTGTAAAGTAGATAGTGGTCAAAAGCAGGCCTACATAATAATTAAAAAATATATAGGTATCCCATAAAAATTAACGTTTGATTCATTTTTCATTTTGAAGCGAAATTCCTTGGTTCCAATTAATAGTAACCCAAGAAATTTAGCTTATTATCATTATAAAAACACGTTAACGCTCTCATACCCCTGAAGGAATCTTTGTCGCAGGTGGCATGGACAACGACGGAAACAAGACAAACCAGACCAGAGACTAAATTTTACGCTGATCACACAAGGTTTGCAAGGAATCGAGCCCCGGGTTCGAGTCCCGGCTGGGGCAGCAATTTTAACTATAATTTTAGAGGTGCTATTTTTAAACCGAATGATTTTTTTGTAGTGACGAATACTTAAAAAAAGCTAATAAAACACTCGAATAAATCGACTTCTATACTTTCGTCATTTATTTGAAGCACTTAGAAGTGTTATTTCTTCACGAAATGTCTATGGGACCAACATAGATGTAATACCCTTTTTTTCGTGGAGAAATGTCTTTGCATACCGCCCTGCCACGGGGAAACAGAGCGGTTATGTGGGACTAGGTGGTAGGACCCACTAAAACTCCACGGTGTACTCTGCCGCTTAGTGGCGGGAACACGGGAACGTTGTAACACATCCGCGATCCCGCCGCAGCTGTCCGTTTCCGGACCCTTCATGGGATGGCAATGTATGCCATCCTCCCTCGCCACACGCCAGGACAGGAGGCGCGTCGCAACCACCTCGGGGACCTGGATGTAATACCCTATCAAATAAAAAAAACAGTGGCACTCCGGGAGTACCGACAGAAGTGAAAACAAAAGCAGACTTCACTACAGATAGGTACTTACAGAGGTGTCGGTAACGGTAACGGTAACAGGGTAGAGTGTTCAATTGTTTTTTCCCGTCTCAAAAAATGCCGTAAGCTCCTATAGAAGTTTTTACTTCAAAAGATTTATCCAAATCGGCATAAAATTACGAAATACAACAATAAAACACAACCGAATCGACAACCTCCTTATTATTTTAAAGTAGGTTAATATTGTATTATAATTAAATTTACCATTGAAATACGATAATGAAGAGCGACTTGTCAAACAGATTCATAATAGGTTATAATACTAACTACAATATTATAAATGCGAATGTGTTATTTTTTTGTTACGTTTTCACGCTATAACTACATATCTAACTAGCTGCGCCCCGCGGTTTCACCCGCATAGTTCCCGTTCCCGTGGAGAATACGGGGATAAATTGATTTTATTTTTTTCGTTAATTTTCCAATGTTTTTAATAGTTATTCTGCTATTCGGGACGGAAACAAATCCAACAAATCAAAAACCATGCCAGCCGTTCTCGAGTTATAAGTGTTGTAACAAACACGACTTTCTTTTATATATATAGATAATCGTGAAATTTTGCATACACATTGCCAGGGGTATAGAAAAGCTTCATCCAGAAATAAATTGGCACAGTCTACATTAACGCAAGCGAAGCCGCGAGCAAAAGTCAGGTATTATTTTGAACCCTTATGTCAACTAAAATACATTATTGTATCTTCCTTGTAGAGGATTCGGTAAATGTATCGATTTTGGATGAATCATTTAAACTTGCAGCCACTCGATAACAGATGGCGCTAGTATAATTATTATTCAAGGATTGATAATCACAATAATGAATTTCCGATTCACTATTTAGTATTTTCTTTCTTCTCTCTTTCTCTTTATTTGCTCTTTCATCAATTGCATAAATCTACACCACTAGACTTTGATTGCAGAGGTTAAAATTGACATAATTTAAACAAATAATTGACTGACCCAAAAACTTAAGAAACCGAATTCAATACTTTTATTTACTTACACTTGGGGTGGATCTTTTTTATAAAATTTCTTTGAGATAACATCGGAGGTATACCCTATCAAATTAAAAAGGAATCATAGAAATAACTCCACAATTGGCGAAGAAATCGCGAGACAAATATAAAAAACAAACCCGAATTTAAAGCTTCGATTAAAATATAATTTTGTACAATATCAATCCTATATCAAGCTTGGGTTTTAAAAGTATCAACCTTGTAACTTTCCTCCTCACTCGATTGCATAAATTACCTGTTATCATTCCCTATCCAAATATATATATCCGTGTAGATATAAAACTAGACGTATGGTACTTCGCCCTAGGTTTCAAGTAAGATCTGAAAGTAGACGTATGGTATGATCTGAAGCCGTATATTCATAGTTTCCTTAGAAGCTCCCCTCGTTCTCAAGAGGTCGCGACTAGTGTAGCGATGCGTGATGCATCTGAAAATTCTCGCATATCTATGAATGCGGCGAAAGGCATTCGGAATACGCTCAGAAAAAAATGTGCTGGTAATGTGTTGTACCTACAATTTGTTCTGGATTTGTTCTTCAAATAATGCTGGGTTTTTTAGTGTCCGTGCTATTTTCTGTGTTCTGTGTCGCGATGTTAATATTTATTATATGCATGTAGGTACTAGCTGCGCCCCAGTGATATCCTTGGTAACTTTTTGGGGTAGAAAGTAGCCTTTTTTAGCTTCATAACAAATTTCATCCAATAAAATATGTTTATTCATAATTCCATGCAGTGGCAGATTTACCAGCAGGCTGAGTAGGCTCGAGCCTAGGGCGGCAGATTTTGGGAGCGGCAAATTTGGGGAACGATATTTTTTCTACCTCATAGAAATCAAAAAGATTTTTCTATGACGATGATTTTTTATTTCAACGAAATTGTTGCATTGTACAATAAAAATAATGTATGATATGACAATTGTTGAGGCAAGGGCGGCAAAAACTATTCAGCCTATACCTTGAAAATTTGTAAATCCGCCAGTGATTCCATATTACACGTGGTCCTAATCCGTTAAGCCTTTTAGGCATGAAGGAGTAACAAACATAAAAAAATAGTATGCTGTCAGTTATCTAGTTCCTAGAACAAGCTATGTTTGATTTAGAGCCAGATGGCGCTGTGTAAAATGTACGTGAATATATTTATATTTATTTGGAAACTATTGTAGAATAATCTTTTTGGTTCACACGGAAACTACCAGTAGGTTTTGTCATGTTAAAGTTGCGCAAACAACTTAATGTTAAGTGGTTATCATAGACATTGCAACCCCGGGGCTGCGTATGCGTATGAGTTGAGTATGAGTAATTATTACTCTTGTCGTTACTCTGCGGGAAAATATTAACTAAAATAATTACCTGGAAAAGGCGATGTTTACGTAATGCATCGTTATGAATCGTTAAATTATTTTTGGGTGGGGTGACGATAGCTATAAAGCTATAGGTACTTGTTAGCTCTCTACATGGTATCTGCTTTCCCATTCACAGGTTGCCTCGAAAAGATCACTATTAGTGATTAGGCCTCTCATTGTATTGTTCTAATATAAAGAGTAAGTCACTATGAATTTTCTATGAATGTTATATTTTTCAAAGACAAACACGCAATCACAGAAAAACTATATAAAGATATCACCTGCATTCACATATTCTATAACACATGGCAATCAAAACGGCCGAGTCAAAATACATAATAAACAATTTAAAACCGCCAATAAAATGCTAACAATCAAAAAAGGAGCTAACTCAAACCCTTACCAAGTTATTCAAAAACTTATAACACCCTTATACCGACCAATTAAAGTTCAAAACTTATAAAGGAAAAGTGCAAAGTTTGTCCTATAAAAGGCCACCCAAGTTTTCTCGGTAATTTAAAAAATACAGTGCTCTAAAATGCCGTCGTGCCTAACGAGACCATTCGCAAAGCTAACTCAATTATATGGTCATAATAATTATTATTAGGTTATGTCATTAGCAATGTCATTTTCTGTGCGCGGGGACAAAACATCTGGCGATAAAATGATTCGAGTTTATTCTTATTTCGACTGCCTACAATCATCATTGCTTAAAGATTGATTGATAATCATGTTATACTAATATTAGTTATGGTTTTCATATGTGAAAATTCCTACGCCTCAATTCTATGAAGAGTACAATTGTTTTACTTTCTTTTAATCAATATCTCTTTGTTTATTGACGGTGCAGTACGTTTTTTATAATAAATAGTATCGAAGCGAATAATGTCTTAACAATACACGAATTTCATATTTATCGAATTCCATGCGATTAGAAAATCAAGCGTGTTTCATAAATTGTTTACCAAAGGGTTTGGTTGTTAAATCAAAATAACTGAACAAAATATGCGTGTCACTTGTTTTACTTGGTATCCTCATCACGAAAAACGATTCACACGGCATAGTCCTAACCAAAAAAGGGAGATGCGACTCTGTACACTGGTTCAATTGAGGTAATACAAAGATAATTGTATGATCTCATGCAAATGGACTTGCACTGACTGAGTTTTAATGGATCACTAATACATGCTAATCAGCCGGTAACACCCACTGCTGAGTATAGGCCTCTTCTGTAGCATGCCACTGTTGCCGGTCTTGTGCAAGGCGAATCCAGTTTATTCCTACTGCCTTTATTATGTGGTCCGACCATCGGGCCGGTGCCTTGAGGTCGACGCATATCTCTTGGCCACCATTCGGTTACTGCCTTGGTCCATCGGAGATAGATAGAATACATGCTAATGCTAATACAAACTTTGGGTGTGTACACTTATATTTTTAATTTAACAAGGTTCACAGCTCAGTTGGTTTTAGCTACGCCTTCTGCGCTGTTAGGTCATGGGCTCGACTCCCACCCAAGACAAGCATATACCGTAACAGCCTCTAATGTTCCCACTGCAGGGACACCGGCCTACTCTCGATAATTGAGAGTGAATGGGCTCTGATGTACCATGGGAGCCCAATCCGGATTGGTAGATGTCACATGTCGTCGAATTTTTGGTTCTAAGACCTGCCGGTTTCCTCACGATGTTTTCCGTCACCGTTTCGAGAACGTGGTATTGCGCACATAAATTTTTTCAAGTGAAAAAACTCATTGGTGCACATGTGGGTTTGAACCAGCAACCTTCAGATTGAAAGTCGGCGTCTATGCCCCTGGGCCACCACGCTCTCAAGACAAGCATATGTCTGGATGTATATATTTACAAAAAAAGTACTTTATTATTCTATCAGTTATCTGGTCTGGTACTACAAGCTTTGCTTAGTTAGATAGGGGCTAGATGGCCCTGTATATAATATCCATAAATCTTTATTTATTTATAACACGACCAGGTGTACAAACTATTAAAATCATTCTATCACACAATTGTTTTCCCCAGTTGGGTATCAAGCCCGTAAAATAAGCATTAGACGCAGCAAATAGGCAAAATCATGACATAACATGACATGACTAACCAAAAAAAGATATAACGCATTTAATTATGTCATTAATGCTTCGTACGAATAATTGCCGTGAAGTAGGTATAACCTTGCATGCGAGTTCAGTAATTTATTCTAATTATAGGCAATTATTGTACTCGACAACAATTATCAATCGATTGGTTCAGTTTTATTGCGGTATCGATTAGTGGTTGAAACTGAGGATCTGAGTAACAGGTATCTGGTTGAAAGGAGGTTGCGTGATAGCATGGCCTTTTGGTAGAAAGTGGATGACAAGAACCGAAGATTGGTTGTAAAATAGTAATGTGTTACATCAAAAATCATGTAACCTACATATTTTCGGATAATAGAACTGATTAAATGCCAAGAAAAGCTTTTAAAATTGAAAATAATATCTAGCTACACCGCAAATAGCGGTCGCTTATATTGGTTATCAGTACAGATAAAAAGCAATGTTTACAACCCTGTCTTCTATACGTATATTTTCGATAAAACCCCCTAATCCTAAGAGGGTGTAAAAGAAAATGGAATAACGAGAATGTAATCGGGGAAACTCGGTTATAACGAAAGAGGCTCTTTTAAACCGAGGGGGATAAGTAAAGAAAGTACTTGAATTGTTATTTAAATGCGGTGTCTTTGAGGGAAGATGGTGATTTGAGAGATATTCGATATGGGAATTGATATTTGGGTTTCAGTTCGGGTGTGTTCTTTGTTGCTTCATCCTGGGTGCGAATGCTCAATGCCGTTAGTAATGTACTAATTAAACTGTTAAGATTAAGGATTCTGTTTTAGTCGTGTTTTTATGTCTACTTGTGATGGTGTAGACGATTTCTTTAAGAGAACACAGGATCATAATATAATAAGATTACTGATTTAAAAGTCTATTACTGATAATACTTCTATCCTTTTTTTTTCATGTTTTTCGCCCTTAAATTTTTCATGAATATTTCTATGGGACACCTCAAGAGTATCATAGAAAAAATATTCTTCCACATCGGTCTACAATTGACGGAGTAATCGGGAAAAATACATAAAAAATACAGAACATAGAATCCCTCCCTTTTTGAAGTCGGTTAAACAGCCGCTTAATTCATTCTCAAAGAAATCTAAAACCTTACGTAACCTTAGTGTAAATAACAATTTTTTGGTCAATCAACCGTGGCTTAGTTATATTTTATTGAATTGAAATCTTAAACCATCAATGTACCTACCTGTTTGAAATTTGATCATATTACCTGCAGAGAAATCTCAACAGTAGTAAGTTGTTTCAGAGGTATACTGTTCTTTAAACAACAACAACAAACAACAACAACGTTAACACACTCACACCTCTGCACTAGGATTCCCTGTGTCGCAGATGGCATGGACAAACACAGAAACATAAGACAAACACCCGAGACCCGAGAACAAACTTTATGCTCACCACACAAAGTGTGCCCCGGCCGGGAATCGGACCCGGGACCCCTCGCTTCGAAGGCAGGGCTACTACCAACTAAGCCACGGAGTCCTTTTTCGTGTCTGGAGATACCTTCTGGAGTCCCTAAACATCCCTGGGAGAATCCAAAGTAGCAGTAGAACATGTGCCGTTCCTTCAAAGTTCCAGTTGCTCGCGTCCGTAGGTGTGTACTAGGGCATCGAAACTCGGTTCAATTTTGAAAACCCGGGTTTTCGGGTCTAAGAGTAATCAAAACCCGGGTAGACCGGTTTTTTCGAGCATTTCGATCTTTTTATTGTAATTTTTTAAAATACACTAATCTGCGTTTTTATATATCGATTTCCTACAATGAGTACAAAATATAAAGGATGAGATAGCTGAGCTTTAGCGCTTTAGCTATATGAAACAGTACTTTACAAATTACAAAAAGTTTAAATGTTCAAACTTTTCGTACTTTTGATAGCAGATCGTTGTATCTAAAAGACTATGTCTTTTAGATACAACGTAAAAGTCCGAAAAATGGTAAAAATATTCAAGAACACTCCGACAAAAAACGATGACATCCTGAAAGACTCCATAAACGAGGATTTATTATTAAGTTCAACACCATCCTCGTCATTGTCTGCAGAATTCGTGTCTTCGTTAAATTCTACAGTTCGCAGTCTTTGAGCCAATACCGGTAAAGGCAAATCTTTATTCTCTTCAAGTTCGGCAAGGCAACGCGCGCGTTCCATTTAACTTGCATGGGTTGTTTAATTGGTAGTAACGTAGCAACGAAGCCACTTTTTACGTAATAAATAATAATTTATTAAAGCGTGTTTTTATTTCATTTACTTATTATTGCATGCTAAGTGGCTTAAACTGAATAAATAACAAAAACAAAAATATTAAAAAAAAACCCGAAAAACCCGAGTTTTAAAAATAAAAACCCGGGTTTTTTTGTAATCCTCAGAACCGGGAAATCCCGGGTTTTTTCGGTCCGGGTAAACCCGGGCTCGATGCCCTAGTGTGTACCCTTTGATTCCCTACACGTACTCCCTGGGTGGTGCTAAAATAGCAACCAAAAGTAGCAGTAGAACTTGTGCCAAGTTCTTTCGGAGAGGTACTGCCACCACATCTGGAATCTACCGCCAAGCAGTAGTGTTTGCATTACTGTGTTCCGGTGGAAGGGTGTGGCTGCCGGTGAAATCACATGCGCATGAGACATATCATCCCCGTTATAGTGATGGGCGCAGCAGGATGAATGCGACTCAGTAAAGATTTGGATCTTATTCTGAGTCGCACGCATTATTGTTGTCATGGGCGAGGATCACCACTTACCATCAGGTGGGCCCTCAGCTCGTTCCGTCACTTATAAAAAAAACATCTGGTAATACACCACCAAGGAGTGGTTGATGTGTTCCAGTGGTAAGGTCTCGCTGAAGTCACAGATGCTGAGACGTTATATTCCAACCGTAAGACGAAACGCGATGCGATTCTTTCTTCCTATTCCCATTTTCTTCTACTGCGGTAGGAGAGAACCGAGTCAATGAAATCACCAGTAAAGAAACACGTATCTGTATTGCTGAGATAGAATGCAGCACACCTTCAAGTATAAAACTAATATTTGCTATGATAAAACCGGTAAACCAAACAAGTCAGTCAACTCTAGGCAACTTCACAACCCGTTGGACTGCTATTACCTACAGAACTGGTAAAATTCGAGTTTTTCATTCACAAAAACATGATGCCTTTTGTGACGTATAGGTATTACCAATATAATATATATTACGAGTACTTAATTCTAATATAATTCATTGACATATTTCACACAGCGCCATCTAGCCCCAAACTAAGCATAGCTTGTAATATGGGAACTAGATAACTGATAGAATACTTAAATTACTTTTTTTTTGTAAATACATACATGTAATACATATTAACACCCAGAGACAGACACCAATATACATAGACTACAGAAATACTGGCGAGTCTCACATCTCAATTACTCAATCTTGAATTTTATTGTTCGTGTCGCTAGTGGGGTAGTTTTTAAGTTTTATCTATTACGAACATACAAACAAATATTTCCTCTTTATAATATTAGTATCAATTATAATACTCAATCTGTACTAGCCAAAACAATGTTGAACACAACATAACTCATGATGAGCATAAACTTTGTTTTCGGATCTTGGTTGATTGTCTTGTTTCTGTGTTTATCCATGCCACCTGCGACAGGGAATCCTAGTGCAGGAGTAAACGTTTTTTTATTTTATATTATGAAATACTTACCTGATCTTATATTCTTCGTGGTCGGTACTTCATTACTGAAGGTCGTGATCACTATGACGTGAATTTAAATTTGATGTGACCGAACTGACGGCCTGCCTCCAACGACTCCTATCGGTTGCCATATGCACTTATAATGATCTTATATAATCAAAACTATTATTAATATATATCCGACGGAAGTGAGGTCTCAGCTGTTTGGTTTCACTGAAAACCAAGTCTGAATAGTTATTTCTTATGTTCTTATAAACGTAAACGTTTAAATTAATATATCCATGATTTCTTGCGTTGCAGCTGACATGAGTGAGCGAAACACGACAAACAACAGAAAAACAAAATATTTCATATTCTATTTATATAACCTGTAATAGATCTTAAATTATAATTAGTATGATTGATTTAAACAATGATATAAACTATCTATCTAATATCTTACTATTTATTAAGTATCTTATGTAAAATTATCTTAGTCACAAAAATATTTTTCAATGTTAATTTACTCTTGTCAGCGGAATCGGAACCCCGGCTCTAGTTTAGCAAGTAGAGCTACCAAATCAACTAATACAAAGAGTTTAGCAAGGGTTAGGCAGGCACAAAAATTCAAAGAAAAAAAATTGCTACGCGTTTGCCACTCACCACCAGATGGCGTGTTAATATCGCTATCATTTAAATCAAAACGTTTATTAAATTAAGTGTAGCAAAGGATCAAATACTAAAATTTTGTTAATTATTTCTGGATACAAAGTACGCTGTTATTATGTACCTACCCTTGACCATGTGTATGAAAAATTTCATGATGATTGGTTCAGTAGTTAAGGCGTGAAAGAGTAACAAACAAACTCACATTAGCAATTAGGTATATAATTAGTCAAGATACGCGCTAGGTATCTCTCTGTTTCTTCTCTGATAGATGGTTATTTCAATATAACCTTTTTATACTATTGAAGTAAAGGGACAGGCTGAAGGCTAACTGATGTTAAGTGGCCACCGCCGGCTATAACAACAGCAATACGACTTAGGTCCCCCTCAAATATGAGAAGATCCAATTCGCACCACGTTGCGCCCGTCACCCGACCTAGGCACCCGAACACAACAACACAAGACAATCACCCAAGACCCGAGAACAAACTTCATGCTTACCACACAAATTCCCGAATTCGATTCCCGTCAGGGGCGTGTGTCCGGGAATAGAACCCTTCGCTTCGAAGGCAGGGCTACCAAGTAAGCCACGGAGCCGGCTAATGTTTAGAATGGTTTAGAAGTTTATCATGTGTTTCAGATACCAGGCTTCTTGGCATATTTTAGCCAAACAGCCCGTGAGCCAAGCAATAAAAATTTTATCTAAATTAAAAATACCTGTTCGATGCGGGTTTGATTTAATTGATTAAACGGTACTCTTTCCAATTACTCATATATTTTTATTTTTTATACGTAAAAGTAATAAAACTCGATTTTATTGCACTCGAAAGGCATGCATTAGCACTCTAATGAGGTTTTGTTTTATATTTAATTCGATATTTATAGTTTATTGTCCAAGTACAGAGGTTTTGTGTAAAATTGTGCATGTTTTACAGTTCTGTACCCAAATGGCACATGGAATCCAATTTTAAACCTACAAGAGCAACGCAACGCTTGCTTAGACGTTCTTTACAGACCATATAAGTTAGACAACTCTCTGCCTCGTCTGTATTTGGATTGGCGACCGTTTAGTGCATTTCAACTGAGCGTTTTCATGCTAAGGCTTGGTAAAAACAAAATATTCATGTCAAAAAATAATAAGATTCTTATATTTTTTCAATAATATTGTTCTTGAAGTTGAATTGACAGACGTTATTGCTATCTTCAGCGCTTGTTAAAACCCTATCTAATTGTTAATTACTATAGCGAAATGATTTGAATTCGTATGTAAAGTAATCGTATGTAAATTTTGTATTATCTAAAACAGCCCCTGTTATAGTCTGTACCTACTGACGACGCGCAAACAACTAGGTACATACTTTTCTTCTATCAAATCATCGTTTTATATAATAAAATTTCATGTAAACACTGAATTCTACATCATTTGCAAATTGCTGTGTGTTTTATAAATTTCATTATAGAATATTAATAAATATAGTCATAGCTCTACCTATGTAGGTAAGTAGCAAAACAATTAAGTAAATAATTTATTAGATTTTGCTACTTAATTTACAAATAATTTTGCGCTAAGAGCAAAATAATTTGTAAATTTTGAACAATTAAAACATAGATAGGTAGGTATACCTAGCACGTGTACTTTAATTAATTTTGTTTCATCAAAGATCATTTGTTTTGGATCCTAATGAACCTAATGAACATCTCATCATAACCATAAAAAACCTGCATGTTTTTTGATAATTTGTCTAACAATTTATCTAACAAAAAAATGTTAAGAAAAAAGGACATGATTTTTCATGAATTTTCAGTAGATTCAAGTAAATGACAACCAATTGATACTAAACCTATTTTGGAGGCCTATCAAAAGAATATGACAATAACTATCCAACATTGACACGCGTATGTGAGATATGTTACGTATCTGCGTATGCAGTCTACGTGTGCTATTGTAGTTCCATGTTAGTTCACTAGTTCCAATAGCGCAAGTTACGTACAAAACGTCATATTGAAATGGCAGACTGGTTCCTTCAACGCAGGTTGAGCATTTTGTATTTATTGTAAACTAAAACGCCAGCTGATAGGTATAGATTCAAATAATCTTGCGACCCGACGCTGGCAAAACATAACTCAGGCCATAAATATAAGAAAGAAAGGAAATTGTAAACCAAAATATCCCGGAAACTTCATCACTTTCTTAATATGAACTATTTCCGAGCTGTCATAAGGTATGATCTGTTTATTCTAAAGAGAATAAAGGCGTTAAGAATTATCAATAGGCATACGTTGTGATAGTATTGCTATGCGAAGAAATACTATGAATATATTAGTTGTAATAATAACTATTCTTATTTTCAGTGCGGTTTCTTAGTCTAGCTATAACAAACAAATAAGGACTAGAAAATAAACAAGACACATCTGCGAAGATTACATTTTCGTTTAATTGATAAAGTAGGTAGGTATTATGGAAAATCTGTACTATCGCAACCGCTAAGTTCACTAACAGGCAGTGCCTAGGGGGATGTACATGTACGAAGTTCTCGAAAGATAACCAGGACAGAAAACTTTGCGCAACAAACGGAAAAGTTTCGCATCCAAACAACGCAAGTCGGCGGCGGCGGCGGCGGCGGCGCGGCGCGGCGGTCCGAGGCGGCGGATGAGCCGATGAGCTGTAATGGAGGGCCAGCTTCAGTACTGGCACAAAAGATACAGCGAGAACGTAACGAGCTCAATTGATGAACGAACGGAAACGTGTCCAATTAGAAGGAGGCGGCGGCGGCGGGCGCGGGCACTAGTGTCGCCCCCGCACGGCATTAACCAGATTAGCGGAGCCCCGCGAGCCCCGCGCGTCGCCGGCGCGCGAGGTGTGGCGGCGGCGGACACCTCGCCCGCGACGAAAAAACAACGCTATGTGGCGCCGCGGCCCCGCCCGCGGGCGGGGGGCGCGCGCCGCCGCCATTGGAGGAGCCGGCCGCGACGCGGGAGGGGTGTCGCGCCCGGCGCCGCCGGCCACCAGTCGTTTGACGCCTGCCGCGCGAGCGGGTGTCGCCATCGGGACGAGAGAGTGTTGCTCGCGAGCCGCCGACCGGCGCGTTATGGACGTTGCATGAGCGGGCGCGAGCGCGACCGCTGGAGCCGACGGGCACGCCGGTCGTGGAGCGCGCGCCGTGGGCCCCGGGCGGCGCGGGCATGCGCTTCGAGGGCGCGGAGCGGCGCGACGCCGTCGCCTTCCATCCGCTGCTGGCGCCGCGGCCGAGCGACTTCTCGGTGTCGGCGCTGCTGACGGCGGGCGCGCTGCCGCCGCCGCCGTACCTGCCCGCCGCGCTGGCCGCCGCCGCCGCGCTGTCCGCACCCTGTCCGCTGCTCAAGCCGCCGCCGCCGCCGTACGCACCCTTGCCCCCCGACGACGACGGCGTCGTCGACGACCCCAAGGTCACCCTCGAAGGCAAGGACCTCTGGGAGAAGTTCCACAAGCTGGGCACCGAGATGGTGATCACCAAGAGTGGCAGGTCAGTACGACCCCGGCACCGCGCCGTCGTTGCTCGTTCCACTGTGCTACTGCCGTGATAGCGTTCATCCATGTAATGCGGACGTGCAATCAAGTGTTGTGTGTGTTCTGATAAGAATATGAATGTTTTCGTGTGGATGAAGCGGTAAGTGAGCGAGGGCTAGGAAACCGGTGCAAACTTTAGTCACATGGAGTTGTTTACAACAACAACCTAGGTTGTCTGCGGCAAATTAGTTTGCGCGAACTTACAACTTCATCTAGGGTCGCAATTTGATTGAATATTCGGAAAATGGATCATTTTTGTAAATTAGGACTTGGTTTTTATGGATATATCATAGATTCAAACTGATTAAAGTGCTGGAATACACCATACTAAAGCAATTTTGTTTAGGTATAAGACAACCACTCGTAACGCAGAATTTACGAGGTCTTCAGTTATGAAGTAAATCACTGTGTGCTTAAATGATAGCATTTAACACATCGATCAAAAGCCTAAAAAGATAAAATTTTCGTTTTTCATCATAATAAAATGCTCTTCCTCATGAAGGACGAGTTTATTACTCCACACGTGCATTCTCTGTGCGACGCTTTAGGCGTATTTTTTTTGCCAAAAACGCATCCGACGGGCCGTGCTCTTGCATTAATTATTGTTCTAGTTGCAAAAATATTCATTTCTTATCAAAAAAAATCAGTTCTGCGATGCTAACAGTAACACGAAATAAGTATTTAATGAATTTGTGATAGTGAAATTGTGATTTCAGTTAAAGAATGGTAAAAATAAGCCTATTCATTTAAGCGGCACATCATCAACGTAACATGTAACTTCACAATTTCATTGAGTGAAATTGTAATAGTAATCATTAAATATTATAAAAAATACACCGAGTTATTAGATGAAATAATGAATATTGGTTACCTACATAATGATGAAAAGGTATTTTAGATAAATATCTACCGAATTAATTACCAAAGGGTATCAGATTTATGTCAGAAAGTAATTTTCTTTGTAAATAGGCAAAACGGAATGATGAGGCATAAATGTAAAAAACCCTAGATAAAGGTGAATATGATATGAATTTTTTAAGTATAATTCACATCATCTCGATATATGAAACTGCGACGCATCTGAAAATCTAAAGCTAAAGAATCTTAAGATCTCACTCCTGAACCGACGCAAAGTATGACCGCGGAGTAACTTATTTGAGGGACTTATTACTTAAGAATTCACGATCGCTGGTATGCGAGGCGTTTTATAGCCCAAATGTGTGTATGTAACTCACAATTTTGTGCACAACATGTAATAAAACAATGTGACACGACCACGCACTGAATGCTGACATGCTGACAAATTTATTAGGCATGTGAATACGTCAGCTTCACGCAAAACATTTCTTTCGTGGGCCGTAAAAATTCCAGGTCGTAATTATGATTTGTAGGCCTAATCGACACACCAGCCCACACAAAGAAACAGTTTACAACCACATTTATTTGTTGTAAACTGAATCTGTGGACATTAACGGTGATATGATAAAAATGCTGTTAAATTTTGAACAAAAAAGTTGTGAAAAGTATAATATAGATGATGTTGATAAAACTGATGAATTGCGGAAAGAAGGCAGAAAAAATGGCAACCGGTAACTACGCTTGAACAGTTTCAAGATAAATCCATTAATATTGAATTGGTGAGAACCAATAAAAAGAAAAAACGTAAATAAAGTATGACTCCCTCAACCCCTAACAGGAAACTTTTAAACACTGACAAACTTTCAGAAGAGGGACGACAAACGGAATATTTCGGGAGGGTAACATTGAAAACATCAAAGGTACGAGTGAAATTTCCCAAAAAAGAAAACTCTGGCTAAAATGGCAGACGGGTTTTGTGAGAGGCGCCAGAACCCAGAAACATTTCAAAGAAAAAAAAAATGACCTAGGAAAAGTTTCGGCTGGAAAACATTTGTTTTCTTTATCCAATTGGGGGAATACATTTACCCTTTGAATTGAATATGCCTTTAGAAAAAGACTCAGTGTACAGCCGGTAAACACAACAAATTGTGTCGTTGTAACAAGTAATTGATTTAAAAAACACCCAGTTTAATTCTTTCATCCATATTTTTGGACCTTAAAGGGACCCTACCATTTTCAAACAGAAAAGTCCAAATCATTTCGTTTACTTGGAAGAATTGGAATATTCCAATTTAGAAGAATTTTTCAAATCTGTTGATAAACGACGGAGAAATTAAGTAACAAAAATAAAAATAAAAAACAAATTGAATTGATAACCTCTAGAAGTCGGTTTGAAATTAAATAAGGTGCTGTAGTTAAAATATGAGTCAGTTGTAAACTAAATTTCACCCACACAATCATAAAGTACAAATAAAGGTACAATAAAATTGCCGTTGATAAATACGGATGTAGCAAGTAATTTGTATCACATTATTTTATTGTCGCCAGTTTGAGCTGTAGGTATAGTATTATAGTGATTATAGTAAGTAATGTTTGCTAAGAACAATTTGTTTTTACCTAGATTAGTTATTAGTAAAATCACATTGATTTTGGTCCTTCGAGTTATAAAGTTCATGTCACACGAAACATTTTTAAAGTTAATTATAACATTTTAAGTTATGTTGTGTACCAAAATAGTAAAATCACTTTGTTTGTTTGTGGTCCTTCGAGCAATATGACTCTTGTAATACAGTAAATTAAAATTAACAACGTATTAAATTAAAAATTGAGAAGTGCATAAATTTATCTTTCTAAATATAATAAACAAATCTGCAATACACATAGACCATGCCAAAATAATGTATGTATCATTAACGTTTCTGTACCTGTTCTGTCTCCAAGAACTTATATCTATCTATAAATATAATAAATACTGTTTGTTGGTAAGCACATCACTTAAGAATGGCAGGAATGAAAATAATCATGATAGTCCAAATTACATTTTATTCCACGGATCCATAGCTTTGTAATTAGTAGACCTTCGAGGTGTCCCAGGTTCGATTCCCGGCCCGGATAGACTTTTTGTGATGAGCGTAAACTTTGTTTGAATCAAGCCTGGACCATTCTGTCGGGTCAGCTTCAACTGCTACTTCGTAATTTTGGATTGTAGCGTATGCAAGCGGGTTCAATTACAGTAGTAACTCAAACTTCTTCATATGCGTGCCTAATGTTTATGAAAACAAAAATGTGATAATGTATTACTGTCTACCACTAATTTTACTCAAACTAGAAAAGTTAGACTACAATTTTCCCTTCATAAAGATTTTCAAACATGTAAATATGCGAACCACAGTAGCCAGTAATAACTTAATCGCTACTGGAGTGACTTTATCACTACCAGTCAGTCTACTCTAGCCTGTCGTTAATAATCAGGCTCACTCAGATAACCATTCCATTAGCCATTCTGTAGGCATAATGCAAATATACGCACTAGGTTTTTATAACGCTCGTTTATCTTTACATACACCGATTATAATTGTCCGATTTCATTTTAGATGGATAGACAAAAAATTTTAATGCACACGTGATGAGATACACAGTAAGGTGAACTTCATGCTAAGCATTCTCTACCAGTTGAATCTTAGGAATCAGTTATATTATAAAATAAAAACAAGATTTGCATTATAATTCTGTAAATATTAAATTTATAGACACGCGGTACTTAAAAATCAGCTGCAATAGATATTCAATTAAATAGATATTATAACATTTTTTTTAAATTAATCTATCATAAAATCCGATGTCTAAAAATTTGATAGGATAATATACAACTAAAGGTTTGAACTTATTAACTCATTAAAACCACGTGCGTGTGTTTAAAATGACTGTAATGTTTGTTGTTTTAGCTGAAAGGTACATGAGATTATCATGTTAATATGAAGTGATTTAAGAATGATTCAGGAAAGCCTTTATATAATAACTATAGTCTTATATATCCGTGAAGCATCAAGCTCTGAGTTGTTTTACTGATGATATCATGACAATTTTATTTGTATATCAAGGAGCATTTTTCGCCAAAGTCTCGCCCACGTCTTTCAATGATGAACAAGTCTTAAGACGAGTTACTTACATAATAACTTTTTACTAAAATTAGTATTTTAGTACTCAAGTAGATATTTCAAGAAAATTCGTAAAACTCATATTACTCAATTCAATTAAATTCAATTCTTTATTTAAAAATAAACATAACTTTATAGAATAGTATTCCAGTGCGTTACATTTATGAAATATTTACAAAATAAAATAGTAATAATTATAAAAATATATAATTTTTATTTAATTTTAATAATTTCATATAATTTTTAAAGGTATAGTTTCCTGTTAGTACTTAAAAGACATCACTCAAGTAGTAAAAGTAGTTAGTAGTTTCCTGTTAGTACTTAAAAGTTATCACTCTCAGCTTATAACTAACTCAAATTAAATGGAGCGATTAACACAGGGGAAATATACTAAAACTTCCATGACTTATTATTACATTAAATTGTGAATTCTCCCCAGTATTCAATATTTAGCCGTTAACCAAAATTGGCAAGTTTTATGCAGATGAAAATGCAAGTAATATTAAGAGCATATCCGTTAAAATTGTAACAAATGAGTCTCCCAAAGATACAGCTTCCTACACCGTCTTTCGAGCTGTAACTGAAATTGGAATACTCAACATTAGAATCAACTTTCGCCTCACCACGAGGAATCTTCAGGTACGTTGATACGAGATACCTTTTCGAAGGCTGCATAAAGTGAATCCATCAAATATGTTAAGCCTTATGCAGTCTTGTATTACTTATAAAAATAGTCCAACGTGGCAATGAATTGACTATTTTTCTTAGTAAAAATCGCGCGTTTATGCAACCTTGTGCGTACACTATCGTTATTAAAAGCCGATCTGTGTAAACACAGTAAACTAGCAATCCTAATATCTAATAATCCTAGTTCTATTAAATTATAGACTACAAAAATGATTTCATGCGCTGGGCCAATAAACTAACGCTATTATAATAATAACTAGTGCGTGCGATCTAGCAAGCTTTAAAACAATATTGCCGTGTTTTCAATAAGCTATTACTTTTAGAAATTGTAGCAGACATAAAGGTAATCGTGTGTGGAATACAATGGCTTTGAAATGTATATAAAGATGATTTGAGTATATGAAATAATTTAGTACATCGCTAAACTTATATAAACTAACTGATCCCCGCGATTTTTCCCACGTGGATTTTTTTTTAATTAAAAATTGTTTTAGTTTCTCCTTTTAACATCAGTTATCTGCCAGTGAAAGTCTCATCAAAATCGGTCCAGCCGTTTCAGAATTTAGATTAGTAAATCATTTTAATTATTTTAAATATGCATTTAGTTGACATTTTTGTTTGACATTTTAAACGGTTTAAAAAAAGCAGTTGACATTTTTGTCATTTTTGTTTGACATTTTAAACAGACACTTCAATTTTATTTATTATCTTTCTACCTGCTATATTAGAACAAAAAAAAAATAGGATTGTAGGACACGAAATATAACTGAAATGATAACGAAATATAATGAATCCTCAATAATAGACTCGAAACGTGTTTCGCCTCTCCACGAGGCATCTTCAGCTGCACCTAAAGAGTTAAGTCATCTAAATATGGACTTCCATAAAGCGACGTCTTAAAACATCAATTATCTTAAGTCGGATTGTATCTAAACGTAACAAAACGTTTTTACTCTAAAGAGCAGATCTAATTCCAAGTCAAAAATCTTTTTATCCTTTGAATTTCTTAAAAATTAATTAGAAACATCAATTAAAAAAAATTACCTACGAGTTTATGCATATAATCCCAATTCTTCATAAGTGATGGAAATTATTTTCCTGATTGTTGACTGTCAAATGTGTCTTGCAATTTGGCGCTTGCAATATCATATAATTCCCTCAAAGTAACACAAACAAGCGTTAGATCATACATGCAAACAAGTGTGATAAGAATAACTATCATCTTTGTAGTCGAAAGCTTATACAATGTATGTAATGCTTGTAATCTATTTTACAATTCTCAGAATAAAATGTATGCAATATCTATTATGATTACGATTTTAAATAATACTTCAAAAAAAATTGGATTCAACGTAAAGCATGCAATATATTGCACCCAAATAATACTTGCAATGTAATGCGTAACAGTACTTAGGAAAGGTTTTAAACAAGCATTAAACTTAGTAATAAGAACGTATGATTATAAAGGTACATAGTTATTAAAAAAGAGACTTTACTACATTTTTTTTAATGAATTTAATGGACTTGTAAAAATAAGTTGTATTTGACTTGCAATACTTGCAATGTAATGGCAATAATTTAGAGCTTGCAATGTAATGCGTTAAACCCTCGAGCTTGCAATGTAATGCGTTAAACCCCCCTTAAACCCTAGTTTTTTTTAGTTTAAACTTATTGTACTGGTGTTCACCAATATTTGCCCACGCCGCGGATTGAACCCACTAGTAGGAAGTTACAATGTGACCACATAACCGTGTACAAAGTTTAATTAAATTACGTATTGTACACAGAAAATAAAACGTCGATGTGTACAATTTATTGTGTTTTCATGAACACTCCCCAACGGGCTGTTATCGTAGTGTTAATTATAGTACATTATCGCATAACAAGAGTGGTTTGTCACGCAAACGTGTGTTTTAAGGTCATAGCAACACCCGCTGTGTCACAGTTGATGGATGAGCGCACTGAAATTATTTCACATATACCAATTTCAGTGTTAAAGGTATGGATTTAAACAAGAATTAAAATTTAATATATTGGGTCGAAACAGCCAAAATTGTCGGACTGTTCCCTGGTCAAGAAGTACCCATTATTTAGAATGAAAAGCTTATCATTTTAACACTTAAGGCGAAAGTTTGATTTTAAGTGTGTATGTTTGTTTGTTATACTTCACGCTCAAACGGCTCAACGGATTTGGATGAAATTTTGGTACCAGGATACCTGATATCCAGGATTAACATATAGGCTACTCTTGATCCCGGAAAAAACGCGTTTTCCGGGATCAACCCGTGTTTTTTCGGTATTTCATAAATGTATGATAACATTTATAACCAACGGACGCGATCAACGTGGTCCCCCAATAGTGTTAAAATTCTCGGTGAAATAAATAAATAATAAATTCATGGATATTTCACACAGTAACATCTAGCCCTAAACTTAGCATAGCTTGTCTACGGGAGCTAGATAACTGATAGCATACACGTATAGTTTCTTTTTAAAATATTTGTATTTATATACAACATATATATACTTGTTCTGAATGGGAATCGACCACGACCTACAGCGCAGCAGAGCTTATACCAACAGCTGTGAGGCCAGTCATAGTAATGAGCCAGTTAAAGAAAGAAATAAATATTTATTTAGTTAGCCGATATTATTTAAATCTGTGAAAAACCTAGCGCTTTGACAGGTTTAAATAATAGTCGGTTGGCATGTAAACACTTTCTTTGTTTCGCTGCTAGAGCTGACCATAAATTTATTTTATTTTAATTTATTTAATTACAGTTATCGCACGTATACGCATTTTTATAATACTTACGTCAAAATGATTTCTTCTCTACCGAAACAATAAATGTAATTTGAAGTTCGCTTTCATGTTAATGCGGTCAAGAACCTTCAATTTGTTCCATAACTGGTAGATAAGTGAATCTAAAATTACGGAAGTCACACATAATAATTAGCGTCAGATTAGATTACTTATAAGTTTATCTTGCCAGTTTAGTAAATTTACGGTAGGTTGCATACGGAATAATTGAAATATTTCGTGGTCTTCTTAATTTGTCCGCCATCTTGAAAAGGCGTGCTTAATGATTGTAATTGTACACATTTAATGAGTTGTCTATGTCGAAAATTGTCGGTTATTAAAGGCTGTGTCATTCAATCATACTAATATTATAAATGCGAAAGTTTGATGGTATGTATGTTTGTTACTTCACGCCTCAACAGCTGGATTTGGATGATACTTGTTATTATGAAGGTAGCTCATTCATATCCTGGATTAACACAGGCTACTTTTTATCCCGAAAAAGTGAAGTCCGAAAAATATTAATGTATTAGAATTGTTGTTAAAATCCACGCGAACGAAGTCGCGAACAGCTAATCATCTCAATACAACTAGCGTATGAAGCTTGTACACAAAATGGCCACCATTTTGAAGTAAAAGTCAAAATCATTATTTCCGTTAAATTTATAAAAAATATTTGGAAACATCTTTTTAAAAATAAATATTATGTACCTACGGATCAAATTAGTTCAAACCCTATCCGACAACCATGGGGTCGCTAACTCAAAAGTTAACTCAGTTTCAATGTCAATGTCAACGTCATCTTCTTGCATTTATTTATGATCTGTTTACTTGCAATGCATGAAGCTGACAGAATGGAACTAACTACTCACCTATACCACAATAATAAAAATGAGTGTTTTGTGTCCATGCGTGAAATACGCATGAACGAATAAGATGAAAGATGCAGTATAAATCTTAACCCGTTCCAATAAACACTATTTTCTACCGTTCTTTTGTATTCGTCTGCTAATTGTTTCTTACCATGCAATTACTGGTTAAAATTTCGTCTTTCGCATTGATTTCATACATATGAGATAACTATAGAATTTTCATATTAAGAATTTCCACTAATTCAAAACTAGCAGTTTGAAAACACTATAAAAACATTGTCAAATTCTAAGTTTGAAGTATTACCACCACTACAAACGTCAAATTCAAAGGTAGTTTTATCATTACCTTGTCAAATTCAAAGATGGCAGTTTTATCACCATTATATACAATATGTTGTCTAATTCAAAGCTAGCAATATTAACACCACTTTAAAACTAGTAGTTTTAACATCAGTGTAAGGGATCATATAATCAGAATCTTTACACGTATCAATTCAACCAGCAACACCCCAAAGTAGCACTAAAAGTTGGCACAAGTTCGTTTGCCACCACACCTGGTAATCCGCCGCCAAGCAGTGGCAAACGCGCATTGCTGTTATCCATTATTTCGTTGGAAGGTTGTGTTTGCTGGTGAAATTACAGGCATGACATTAAATCGCCGTCACAGATGTCGGGCGCAACGGTTTGCGAATAAGATCTTCTCATACTCTCGTAAAGGACCTTAGTGGTATTGCTGATGTTATGGGCGGATGTAAACATTTATCATCATATAGGCCCTCAGCTCGTCCCGTCATAAAAAGTTAATCATAAGAACCAAAGCAAAGAGGCCATTTAGCAAACTTCAAGCACATCAAACAAGATTAAGTATCAAACCTGGACTGTATTATGAGACTAGTGTATTAAAAGCGGAATACAGTGTAAACAAAGCAGACAAGCCTCAATGCTACTACATAAAAAAACTACCAAAGTATAGATCTAGTTACTAACGTTCTGTAGCTCGTCTGGGCTTCAAGGGGAATAGGTAAGCAACCACGACACGGTTACGGAATAGACGCCCCGAGGCGCCAGTCTAATGTTTAAATAGAGGTTTTATTTGAAAGAACTTTTCACACTTCTTTGAGACGTGAAGTGCAGAAAGAAAGTTTGAGGAATTTGATGCAGATTTTAGGAAAATGTTTTGCATGTTTGTATTACAACGCACAGGAACTTTATCATGTATTAAATCATCACTGATATATGAATGATCGACGATAGTATAGGCGTATTAATATAGGCGATTACAATGTTCCAAGTCAATGATTAAAACCATTCATATTCTATCATTTTTGTCTAATAGGTGACTATCGTCGACTATTACACCTTTGGTTACGTACGCCATCTTGATTTTCAATAATCAGTTTTTTCAAACTGTACGAGTACATGTTCACATATTTTCAAAAGAAAATCACAGTCACTATTCATAAGAGTCTAGTTATGAATAATTAAATAAAATAACCATTACGTTGACGTAATATTGATTTACTCTGATGTATACATGTATGTTTATAATAGCCGTTCCAACAGTTGTAATCGCAAAAAACTGTTACGCTACGATAACGAGAAATAATATTCTCGGAAACATTAATATTGAAAGCTGATCTACATCAACACTAGTATTTTCTATCAGCTGTTGAATTTCCTACACAACTATAACCACATGAGTCTTATGCCTTTGAGACAAGGCTGATTATATTGTTAGTCTTCGTACTTTCGCAGTTTTTGTAACAATTACTTCAATTGTAATTAGTACTGGCAACATAGTAATAGTGCGAAAATGGTTGTACAATTTTTCATGCTAGTAACTTTAGAATTTTTATCTTATCTAATAACGAGATTTTCCAACTCTTCGCGTGTAATCTAATTTGAATCTTATTAGATGTTATAGGTTAATTGTTACACGACTCTTTAGTTAAATTTCTTACCTTTTTACATTATTTAAACCTTTTGTTATTAACATACTTTAAAAAGAACGGTTTATCAATTGAGCTGCTTTTTTTCTGCATGTTTGTAACGCAAATTTTGTCGCCAATTGTGGACCTATTTTGGAAAATGATTATTTTTTAATTTGCTAGGGTGATCCTGCGAGGTGATCCCATAGAAATTTCACGAAGAAATTCTACCCCTAAGGGCTTCATATATAAATGAAAATATGAAAGTCGGTTTACTATATTTAAAAATCTATCATTTATTATATCAATCAATCTTATGAGTATACTGGAAGTGACTTAGAATGTGTATTTCATTATCAATTGATATGCAAGTACCCCTTTGTCCGTAATAGCATGATCTACACCTAACGATTCATTATACGTAAAAGTAGCTTTCGTACCCCACAAGGGTGAACCGCGAATTAGGATATGATACCTCCCCTTTCCTTAATTAACGACAGCCCAACGTTTCAGAAACTTTTGAATTTCTGAACTACTTTGGAAACGTAGAAAGTATTGGTTTAAAAGAAATATAATATGCCTGGAATGAGAAAAATCGGTCATTACAATAAAATACAAGACAATTTGTGTGATTATTTTCCACTGAAGACTTATGTGAGAGTTACGCAACGGACGAGCAGATGGTGAGCGATATTGTAGGCATGCCTTTAGTAGCCTTCGAAGCGCATATTCCTGGTTTTGTTCCCCGGCCTGGGGAAATTTTTGCAATGAGAAAGAAATTTGTGCTTGCCTGTTTGTGTTGTGTGCTATATGTGACGATGCCACCTGTGACACAAATAATTCTAATGTAAGGGTATGGGTTTATAAGTGTTTAATTGTGTGTTTTGATAAAAAAATTATAATATGAAACAGTTCTTCCTCATCTCGCAATTCGGAGTCAATCCAAGTAATACGCCGTCTTTTAAACGTAATTGGGCTCCTATGGTATATTAGTACAATTTACTCTTACTTATAGCGAGTAGACTGGTTTCGGTGCAGACAAAAATGGTACGAAACCAACTGAGGCGTAGTTAATAAATTTGTATGAGCCCGCAAACTAGTGTCGGTAAATACAAAGGACTGTTCAACCAAAAGCTTTGTATCAAGAGTTGAAAGAAATAATGGGGGTTGTCGGTGAAATTAAAGACGTACTTTCGAGGTTTGGACTGACAAAGTGTAATATAATACTTATATGCGTTATTTGAATTGAAGATAATATTTAATTATATTTTTTCTATATTCTATAAAAATGTTTTATCATTATATTTTGACATATAAAACTTTAGATTGAACTAGACGTTATTATCACAGCCATGATGAATGTAAATAGTATAGAGTAGTCTGAATAAATAAATATGTTATTATTCACTTTATTTATTTGATTAAAATATTAGTATTTTAATTTTAACTACAATCTTTTTTATTTTTTTTCAAAAAATGCACTTTGTTTTTTTAGGTGTTATTGTTAATAAAAGTATTTTCATGCTAAGTTTTTACTTTTGCTTTTTGTTAGTAAAATGAAAGTTCCATTAATAGAAATGATATTTCAGAAGTAAAGTGGTTCAAAAAGCAATAAAGATTGAGAAAGGCTGGTTTCACTAAATACGTACGTTTTTATTCTTTCGTTGCATAACGGTTCGTGCACGGGCCAAGGTCTCCCGGAGAAGTACTGCCACCACTCCTGGTAATCCACCGTGATGCAGTGGTGCACTCGCATTCCTGTGATCCGGTGAAATTACTGACGCATGAGATGTCTCATCCCGTCTCAAAATGACGGTCTTCTCATACTTCGGTAGGGCAGGACCGAAGTCCTTTTGCTGTTGCTTATGGGAGGCAGTAACCATTTCACATCAGTTGGGCTGCCAAATAGATTTCTTTATGCTTTAAAAGTGTCGGAACGTGTTAACTGAGCCTGATGTTAAGTGGTCACCGCCGGCCGTAGATAACCGAAATGGGACTCAGGTTCTCTCCTACCGAAGTTTGACAAGACTTGAGTCGCGTTGCAATGCGCCCGTCACTCTGAGGCGGAGATATAACGCCAAGTGCCAGTAATTACAGCGAAAGTAGAGTAAAAAAAACCTAGCAAGGGTTTACGCAAGCCTAGTTTTTTTTTCTAGAAACACATTGCGCTGCATTCCCGTTCGACACGTATTTCTGTCCCCTTTTCATATCGATTGTAGCTTCCCTAGCGACCCCGGGACTTCGCAAGCAAATCTCGACTTTTTGCCCAAGAAATTAAGTGTTATAAAACTAATTAAGTAAATGGAGTCTTTTGAAATCTTGCGACGAGTTAATCAATCAAATAGTTCAGTTAAAAAGTTTGTTTTTGTGTGGATTCGAAGAAAGTTTGTACACTTATTTTTCTTCTTTCGCGTGAGTTAGTGTTACTTAAATTGTATGTTTAGTCAAGAGTAAGCGGAAAACCATTAAATCCACTGATTTTCATCAAATACGGGTAATATTTTTTTTTAATCGGACCGCCCTTTTAGCAAATATGTCGCCGCGAAGAAATTGACCAAAAGAGCACATACAAACAGACAGACAAAAATAGCTGGCAAAGCAATCACGACCTTTTTGTCGATTATATCGCCATTAAGCCCCAAACTAAGCATAGCTTGTACTATAGGAACTAGATAGATAATTGATAGAATAGATACTAACACCCAGACACAAATGCTTGTCCTGAAGGAGAATCGACCCCCCGGCCTACGCAGAAGGCAGAGCTACTACCAACTAAGCCATGAGGCCAGTCGAAATTGTTCGAATACAGCTCGCAATTAGCGGGTTCATTATCTAAGGATAATTTATCAAGTTAATTAACCTCGAATCCTAACTGTAATGACCAATTTCTACATCAACTTGTGTCAAAACACATAAAACTAATCAATGGCAAACTCATACAACCTTGGGCGGGTTCAATGACACCGGTGACATCTAGCGAAAAAAATTTTAGTTCTGTGGAGACCCAAGTGACAGTTTCAAAATACTAGACCTAAGAATTTCGGTAGTTGTGGATGTGGTATTTACAAGAAAAGCCAGCTCCTTTTTTTAAGAAGTAGTTTATTATTTTATTCCATATGATCAATTACAATGTTTTTTTAAATAGTTTTGACTCCTGTTTTTTTCTGATTCTCGTTATTTCTTCGTTATTACCTTCTTGCTTTTGTGAGTTTGGTAGTGGATAGTCTTGTTCCCGCTGATACAAAAATATATAGTTGAAAATAAAACAACATGTGAATAAAAACTTTCCAAGCAAATTTAATTGTGATAAAATTGTTATGCCTAATGAAAAAGGTAAAAGAATAGGGTGTAGCTGTGTCGTGGACACGGCCGTGTGTTTTACGTGAATACGTGTACGTTGCGAGTAAAAAACAATTCCTAACAAGCGATGCGTCAAAGTCCTCACTCAACGTCACGAATTATTTGACCCTTTAGCTATCGAATGGTGTAATTAAATTTCGTATGTAGATGGTAGATATGTAGCTGCAGTATAAAATAGTATCCAAGTTTGGTATCATCAGTTTTACTTACTTCCCACTATGGAAGCAAATTTGAATACGTATTCACGTCAAAAATACAAAACAGAATATTTAAAAAATTTATGAGATCCATGCCTTATGATAGCGACGTCTAAGCCATCCTTAATAAAAGCTTTGTTACAGAGAACCCCATAAAATCCTTTTGGGACCTCAAACATACACTCAGACAAACAGACAGGCGTCAAATGAAAAGCACCCTTCGCGTTTCGTCGGGGGTTAAGGCACTACCATCCCTAAAATCATCCGTCTCGCTTCCGCTTACTCGTACAACGCAGATTGTGTTTTTATGACTTTATTTTCGAATTATCTATAATATGGAAAGCAAGTGAAGTCAAAACCTTGATATATTTGGTATCTATGATTGAAAATAAGTTTTGTATGTGGTAATTAGCTATTTACAAATTTTAAATACCAAAAAAAAAATATATATAATGCGAATATTGTGTTCGCGTTAATCGTGTTTTTGCTAAAGCGAAATCGTAGAATTTGGTTTTAACAAAAACACGTTAAAAAGTTTTACAAATATGCCTTCCGGCTCATTTCAAATAAGTAGTTGAAAAGTAACGTGATGCCTTATATAAGTAAAACTTTTAAAACAAGTGTAACATTCTCTGAAAACGGTTGTATAATAATTTTTCAATTCATGACGAAAGATTAAACCTTTTTAGTGGCACGTATTGATTTTGTATCATAATAATCGTATTTTATTAATACGATGATCACATTATGTTCAATCGCAATTTAAAGTATTAGGGATGGCACGCAAAAACTAAAGTTTACGATTTTCACACAGTCAGGGTCATTTCCATCGTCTTTTAGTGGTTTTATGGAGACAGGTTGGTCGTGTCGCCCTAATTAAACCTCTCGTAAAGTAAGAGGGTTCTCGTCAATCAATGTTAGAGGCAACCCTGAGTTATTGGGACGGGATGAATGCGTGCTTTTTGTGAGCCGGTTTTTTTTTTCTTTTATGATAGTTTATGGAGGCGAAAATGGCACCAATTTGTTTAAATTTGGAAGGGTTATCTATGGCGCTAACATAATAGTACGTCAATCTACTTCATAATTTATTAGCCGAAATGAGCAGGCGATTCTAAAGATTTTTTTATTTCTATTTAAATAAATAAATAACGTTTACACACTCATACCTGTGCACTAGGATTCCCAGTGTCGCAGATGGCATGGACAAACACAGAAACACAAGACAAACACCCACGACCCGAGAACAAACTTCATGCTCACCACACAAAGTATGCCCCGGCCGAGAATTTTATCCAAATTGGCGGGACGAGCTGATGTTAAGTGATTTTTTTTTATAAAGATGTATCCTCACCTACTGTTTGCCATATGCCGATTAAAATCAGTCTGCAATTACTATCTTACCCATTACCGTCAAGTTTAATCGATATCCGATTTGTCTCTACGAATGCAAATTTTCGAAGAGACGGCTCTACAACATTATACAGCTTAGATACCAAACAAAAATGACCGATATAACTTTTGGCCCGATATTTTTGTAGTACCGATTTTTTTGTCGGACGTCTGAGTTACCTCATCTGTTTGAATGTATTCGACTTTGGCATACTATTTGTCAGGCCAGATGCAATCGTTCTACGCTGGGTTTAGTCCATTTACTACATCCAATATCCGATATTGTGGCAAATAGCAAGATTACCATCGCAACCGCAATGTACTATTTTGTCATATACTTAAAAAATAATAGTAATAAATATTCAAAGATATTCACACAGCGCTTTCTAGCCCTAACAAGGCATACCTTGTACTATTTGAGCTAGATTCATGATATAATACTTATAGATATAGTTTTTTTTGTATATATGTATAGATCTATGTTCATCACAAAAATGTTTATATGTCATTTAAAAAAAACTTTGTTTAAACTCCGGTTACTGCATTCCTATTAGAGTTATACAAATCGAGTATCCATTCTTGGTTATACTATGTTAGGGCTTTGTTTTCCCACCGGTTGGCTTTGTAAGTCTAAAAAATAAGGGTGGCAAGTATCTAAATCGGGCATAGGTGCCGAAATTTAGGCCACTTGAGAGGGGTGGAAAGGTGATTGACTTCGGTGAGACCTTTTTATCACGCCAATAACTTTTATTCCAGTACGTTTATTGTACCAACATTTATAGTAGTTTGTTTATGAATTCTATAATAGTTAGAGCTCAATAATATGCCTTTTCAAGCAACTTAAAGGAAGATTAAGCTTTTAACGCGATATCTTTGATAATTCTCAACCGATTTGGATAATTACCTTTGATGTGAAAGATCTATTGTCGCGCCTTGGCAGTAAAACCGACTGGTATGCCGTGACGGCAAACGATATGACGCTCTCTTATGTCGTAATGTTTCACATATGCCGTGACGGCAAACGATATGACGCTCTCTTATGTCGTAATGTTTCACATATGCCTGGAGTCCCGTGATGGCCAATTGTTTTGTTCGGGATACAAAATAAAAATAAATATAAAAGGAAATCTAATAGAAATTTAATAAATAAATATTATTGGCCTACATATGTAAATAGCACTTTATTACTGTCAAATAATTACATTATTACAATTGAAATAAAATAACTACCAAATGTAGAAGTAGAAGTAGTGTACGAGAGGTTATACAAACAAAATCTATGTCAATAGAAAATGAAAAATAAGATTTATAAAATTAATTAATTTCTTATACTCGATGCTATCACTTTTTCAGTATTATACTTAACAATATCGAATTTGTTAACTTAAGTATGCTTTTAATGGCTTTTCCATTCAAATTCGCAATAGTCTGGTTATATTATGGTACATTAAGTTCAGCACCCAATTAGTAATAAAACGTTTATTAACTTCAGGGAGTCTGCGGTATGATTAATAATTTTTTATTTCATGTTTCATAGTTGTGGTAATCACCCAAATGGTTATAATCTTTGATGGAGCATGTATAAGGCGGGTAAAATATTTCCCATAGTAACCCTCCAAGTATAAAACGGCTCTTACTGTTCTTTTTTCGCAAGATAAAATTTACTGTTCAAATCAGCAGCATTACCCCATAACAAAATTCCGTAGGATATCACAGAGTGGATATAGATGTAGTGTACCATTCGAACACTTACGTCAGTGAATTCTCTCACTTTACAGACAACATATGCTGTGGAACTTAGTTTAACAGCTATACTACATATTTGGCTACCCTTTTGTAGTTTAGATTCAACTATGACGCCCAGAATGTTTGTCTATGTTACTATTATTTAGTTGAATAGGCGATAGGTATTTATTATTAGTTGACTAATTATAAATAAGGTGACTTGTCACCTATTCAGCCTATAATATACCTATTCATAATTTAACGTGTTGCGTTTCGTCAGCATTATGGACTAAGTTATTAATATTAAACTGATTTTGGATTAAATTTGCTGCATCAATACTAGACAGTCAGGTGTTTATCTAGGAATTTTATGTACAATACATAATATGTGTCATAGGTAAATACTATTCTGTCAGCAAATTGTTTGAAAATCATTGATGTACATTAATAAGAGAAATGGATCAAGGATGGATCCCTGAGGGACACAGTCATTTTCTAATCGCGCGCTTTTGGTTCTCCCAAAGCACCAAATATTTCCGGCTTGGGCACACTGTGTTCTGAGCATGAAGTTTTTTCCCGGGTGTTGATTGTTTGTGTTTCTGTGTTTATCCATGCCACCTGCGACATAAGGAATCCTAAAGCAGGAGTATTAGAGTTATTTTTACATTGTTAGTGATAATTATAATCATAATAATAAAATCATTTAAATATTTGTGTTCTTCTCTGAGGTACCTACTTATATGTTTTGACTTTGGCTTTGTTGAAGGAACCACTTGAACTGCTTTCCGAGGTCGTATTATCATCCATCGGTAAATCAGGTCTTTGATATTATCAGCTGCAATAACTATTTACGATTTAAAACGATAAGTAACTTATCAATACCCTCCTCCTATCTGGACCTGGGGTCAGCACCAAAGAGTTCGTTTGACAAGATCCAACTTGCTCAGATAATGCTTACTTAAAGAACCATAAACTTATGATTTATGCAGCAGATAAGGTCCATAATGTCTTAAAGATTTCTGGTAAACAGCTCTTTGTGACATGGCACAGTAATGTTTTATCATGCAAGCGCCGTGATGCAGTAGTAACAGGAGACAGACAGAGAGCGTGGTGGCCCAGGGGCACATACGCCGACTTTCAATCTGAAGGTCGATAATTCAAACTTACACGTGCTTCAATGAGTTTTTCACTTAAAAAATGTATTATTACGTGAGGAAACCGGTAGGTCTTAGAACCAACAAGGTCGAAGACATGTGACATCTACTAAATCGAGTTGGGCTCCCGTAGTAGATCGAAGCCCATTCATTCTCAATTAAAAGAGGCCGGTGTCCTTGCAGTAGAAACATTAGAGGCTGATACAGTAACCTTTTCATCCATCATAAAACTGCTCCGTCAGCGTTCGCAGACACCTTCCATCGTTGAACAAATGATGGAGCATCGCGCATCGCGTGCGGATAATGCGCATATAAACAGACAATCGACGCAGCTGTGAGTACAATACAATGTTTTGTACCACTTCACTGTTGCATCTTTATTGCTTTTACAACGCGACCACATCAAGATATACCAGCTATATATATCAGGATTTATATGTGCATCTTTCCGGACTAGGGTTGCCAACTTTTTTTACAAGAAATAAAGTATATTCAGGTCTATGAAGATTATTAAACAGTATTTTAAAAAAACGAACAGTATTTTATTTATTTATTGTTTTAAATACATATTTTTTAGAGCTTCTCGCACAAGCATTTGTGTGACAAACATTAAAGTTTTTTCTATGTTCGGGTGTTAAAATCTAAGTATTTACAATAAGAGTTCTGTATTCTATAGTTCCCATAGTACAAGCTATGCTTAGTTTGGGGCTAGACGGCGTTGTGTAAAATTTCCATGAATATTTATTTAATTATATAACTAGCTGCACCCGGAGGTGTTACCGTGTTGTGTGTTATGCCAGGTTATAAGCCATCCTGTTACTAAATTTCATCCAAATCCGTTGAGCCGTTTGAGGGTGAAGAAGTAAGAAACATACACAGACACACACTCACACCCAGACCCACATACATAAAAACTAATTCTTAACTTAACTTATTAACAATATTCTAAATTATATATTATAATATTCTGGCAAATAAATGACCTGATTTGGAAGCTGAAGTATTTTGCGTACTACTCGTCTAACAGACCACAAGTCGCCGGTACGTTCTATGATGAGTCAAGTTCTAAAAACTACATCCTGGTTCGGTGTTATTGTTCCCGCATTAAATTCTCATCACGGTCCGCAAATGTCCCAAAATCGACGCCTCATATATCTCGATTTTAGAGTAATCGGTAAAGTGCTTGTTATACGCATTTTGAATCGTTAATTAGCGGCTTATTTGGGTGCCTGCTTCCTTGACCATTTGTATTATACTAGTGTATGCTGTGAGGTTAATCTGTCTTAATTTAGGTTTGTACTTTTTTTTAAACGAAAGTTACATGATGTTTTTATGGGGAATCAATCATTTTTTCTTCTTTATACGTAGTAGCTTTTCACATCAAAACCACTGATAATTTTTTTGTTAATGATATAGTAGGGAAATTGAGCTTGGAGAAAGAAATAGACTCGAAGTAATAATTCTATGCAGACAAAGTCGCGGGCTAAAGCTGTTACGATGTGTGTGTTAGTACAGTGTAACTTCCTTTTATTTGGCAAAAAATTTGCAATGTATATTAGTTCTAGGAGACTGTACGTCTGTCGTGATGGATGCAAGGACGTTTTTGGGTCTACGTAGCCATTTGTATGCAGATGAGCAAAGCGGATTTGGACGGTACGTTTGTAACGAGTATTTTTGCTCATTGTGTGAGAAATTTTCGACTCCGCGGCTTAGTTGGTCGCCCTGCCTTCGAAGCAAGGGACCAGGGTTCGATTCGCGGCTGGGACACACTTTATGTGCTGAGCAAGAAGTTTGTTCTTGGGCTTTGGTTGTTTGTCTTGTGTTCTTCCATGCCATCTTCAACACAAGGAGTCCTAGTGCAGGGGCAATAAGCGTAAAAGTTATATAAAAATTTTGGTAATATTCTAGGGTCTTCTACAAAATCAAGTGTCGGGACCTGAAATGAAATAAATTACTACAGTTACTTAAAGTAAAATCAATTAAAATATTTCACTAATTAGACAACAATGAATTAGTCTCGGTTGCTAAGCACAATAGACTACAACAGTAATAAGAGATCGCATTGTGTCAGATTCTGTGAAACTTATCATAAAATAGGTGAATGATAGCTTTATCATTTTGTATTTTTGTTTAAAAATACAAAAAATTGTCGACTCCGTAGCTTGGTTGGTTGCTCGTCGCAGCGAGAGCTCTGGGTTCTATTCCCGGCCTGGAACTTAGGTGAGCAAAAGTTTATCTTTTATTTTTCCAAGCCACCTTATAACACAGGCAGTCATAGTGCACGTGTATGTTTGTTTTATGGTTACGCGGAAAATATACTAATCAATAACTGTTCCTAACTTTATACACAACTACGCAGTTTTGAATCAAAAGTAGCCTATGTTTTAATCCAGGATATAAGCTATCCTGGTACCAAATTTCATCCAAGTCCGTTGATCCGTTTGAGCGTGAAGTAACATAAACACACATACAAACTTTCGCCTTATAATATTAGTGTGATAGTGTGATATCGCATAGGAAACGGCAGCAGGTTATACCTTGCTTCATGCTTCAGTGGGTTCTCCCACTTGTCAGCTATCAGTAGTCTCACCATGTCCAGTCACACCCCGTTGCAGATTCATACATTCCATTCCATACAAAAAATGACGTGTAACTCTGCCGCGTAATTTTCCTTCATCACATTAGTACCAATAAAACCTAAGTTTCTAGTAATGTAAACCCACAGGTTAAATGTTAGTAACAGCATAGATTTACCTTATTACTTTAAGCCAGCAATTCTTGTATATATATTTATTTCACGTATCTCCGAAAATACTCTAGCGATTTGGATGAAATGTTGTGTTTAATTTAAAAAACGCTACTCTAAAATATTCCAGTTCCTCGCGCCTGTAGGTGTGTTCCCTTTGATTCCCTACACGTACCCCGTGTGGTGCTAAAGGAGCAACCAATAGTAGCAGAAGACCCTGTGCCAAATTCGCCCGGAGAGGTACTGCCACCACACCCGGAATCTGTCGCCAAGCAGTAGTGCTCGCATTACTATGTTCCGGCGGAAGGGTGTGGGTGCCGGTGAAATCGCATGCGCATGTGACGTATCATCCCCGTCTCGGGCGATGGACGCAGCGGGATGAGTACCGCTCAGTGTAAGGATCCACATATTATATGGAGTCGCATTACTGTTGTCATGGGCGGCGCCACTTACCACTAGATGGGCCATCAGCTCGTTCGGTCACTCTTTCATATTAAAAAAAAAGTTTTTTTTGTAAATATTAAGACCCAGACATAGAACAAACATCTATATTTGTCACAATGCTTGTCCTGAGTTGAAATCAAACCTACGACCTACAACGCGAAAGGCTACTATTATCTGAGCTGTAACACTTATTAAGAAAATTATAAGATTGTTAAGTTAACTGGCACTTTTTATTATACTCAGCAATCTCAATAACTTTCTTAAGAGTCTTCAATGAAAGTCTGAATTTGATATTTAACTTTTCTAAAATGTTTTTCCGCAAAACCACAAATGTTCCATAATGGATACCTCATTATTTATTACTTATAATTGGGTGTCATTTTATTTTTAAACAGGTCTATTTTCTTAAATGTATTTGAGCCTGTATTATGCTGTCTGTTCTGTTAGTGAATCTTATCGCAACGAACATAACCTTTCTTTGAATCTGTGTTGTGCAGAACCAAATTTTATATTAAGGTTGTATATATAAAGTATAAAGATTGATGGTTTGATGCTGGTTAATAAGTATGTGTTTGTTTCTCGAAATTAAAACATAATCATTATTTCTTACCTTACTTCAAACCTTGCCTTAGGCTTATCAGATCTTATACCTACTCAGGTCTCATTAGCATTTTAATAATATGTAAATTTCCGTATATATGCAATGATCAGTTAATTTTCCCTATCTTGCATGCTGTGGGCATGAGGCGAATATGGATGGAGTGATCACTACCTGTTTGTTTTGTATTCACAAGATATACCCGGTCACAGCAAATTTCTAACAGCTGGCTCAATTGAAAAAATGGGCATTGTCAAGAAGCAGGTAAATTAAATTGTGACTTTCCTTAGCACTTCATTTTGAGTGATACTCATACTCATACTCATACTCATACTCATTGATTTTCACCGTTGGATCATTAGTGAACACTTGGTTATGTCAAATTTAAAATTACATTATATTGTTACAGTAATTATATTATATATTAATGACAAAGGATGAAACTCTCGAATGGCGATGGAGGATATAATTGAGCTATTTGAAGTACATATTATCTTTAAGGGCTTAGCGGTGCACCTTCAATAGGTTAAGCATTGCCAATGCTGCCAGCTACACTGCCAATCAAATAGGTATCAATTGTTTCAATTATACCCAAATTATGAAGATGTATTGTAGTAAAAGTTGTCTTCTTCATTTCTACTTCATCAATATCGTTTGTGATTGGGGAAAGGTTTGAAATAATAAATAATACAAACACCCAAGACCCGAGAACAAACTTCATGTTCACCACACAAAGTGTGCCCCGGCCGGGAATCAAACCCTGGGACCCCACGCTTTGAAGGCAGGGCTACTACCACTAAGACAAGGATCCGTTCAAAACTCAAATTTTGAACTTGCTATTGTTTATGAACGTACCATAATAAAGTGTCATTATTGTTATTTCATTTTGCACCACTTCAACACTGCTTGAAAGTATGAACCAGCTTCTTGTTGGTGGCTGTGACATCAAAACCTTACAAGGAACGGCGCGGCGTGTTACATTTTCGAGAAGACATAGATGTTTTTAAATAAATTAGCCGAAACAAAGTTTCAAGGACCTCTTTATAAACGCAAATAACTCACATAATCAATGTTTTTTATTACTTAGCAGAATTGATTGTTGTTGTATGCTACTCGAATTTTTAACAAATTACTCTACTAACGCGTAAAATTGCGAAAAATATGTTCTTACCCACCTAATCTTGCTTAGTATTAATTCAGTTCATGGCTTTACTTATAGCTTATAGTCAGGATTGTACAAAAATATTTTAAACTTATTCAATTTACATTAGCAGCATTATTGTTTGTTTTAAGATTTTGGAGGACCATTTAACTTCAGGTGGGCCTTCAGCTCATAATATAAAAAATGCTGCTATTTATATTTTACTCAACTTCAAAGAACTAATTCTGTTGCGCCGAAGCACCAAAGATCAGTGCCACAAAAATTGCCACTTAAACCCTTAAAAAAAATACAAATTTGTTTCTCTTCGTCATCAATTTGATCTCCAGATTGACTCGCAAAACATAAAGCATGTAGACCTTGCTAAATTATCGAAAACCTCAAACATTTCTTCAAACAAATACCTACGTCAAATAATGGACGAGTTTGACCAAAAATGTGCCTTCTTATTATTCTTATATCTTCGTCGTTCTGATGCCTCTTGGGATGCGGATAAAGACTAATTTTCCGCGGCAAGATTTCGTTCACAAAAAGGACCAGTTGTAACTCATAAGTTCATGTCGCGACGGATTCCAGGGTCCAGTTCGATTCAAAACTATTTCTATAAAGGGTGTTCAAAAAACAAAATTGGAATTTAAACTTTTCTTGCATATTAATCTGTCTTTGTTAATGCATAGCAGATCCCCAAGATGAAATTGGCGAGGAATCCCGATTAGTTTTGATGTTGAATTTTATCTGCCCGAATCAAGATCATGAACCGATAAACAGAAATTGCCAAAAATTCCTGATCAAGGCATGCCATCATTGATCCGAGATTGATAAGCAACGGACCAGATATTAATTAAATGTTACATTTATATGTTTTTGTCATTATCGATTAGTAAGAAAAAATTCATAAGTCGTTATTAGATTTCGGATAGTATTTTTTTTAAGTTGATTATGTTGTTTCACTTACTGTTCAGTCTAATTGAAAAATCATTATTTTAATTGAATTTTTTTTTAAAATATTGGAAGCGACACATTTTAAAAGTAATATACACCTTCAAGATGAAGGTTCCTTATAGATAACTTAGCTTGTTCAAATCATATCTGAAGTTCCATGGAGAAGAACAAGCCAGAAACAAGAAGGTATTTCTTCAAATAATACTTTGCATTTGACGGTTATCGACATGCTCCACTGACATTTGTTATGCGCCATCAAATAATGAATGAAACAAAGATATAAAAGAATATAATAAACTGGCAAGACTACGCTTAATTTTATAACAGCTATCTCCATCATTAGGACCGTTTAAATTATATTTTTTCGTTCTTCGCACGTATGTACTTTGGAAGTGGCTGAAGAGCTGCGACCGCAGACGTCTCAAAAACGGATCAGCCTGTGATATTTCGGCGCGGGTCTGGCGCCGCTGTCCCGAATTCTGACAGCGCGCGATCCCGCGATAGGAACATGTATTATGTATAACAAATGGTAGTTATCCAAAATAAAGCACAAAACAGAAGCCTTTCCATTTGGCCATGGATTCGTGGGGCCACTCCACGTGGACATTCCCTGCATTTCGTGGCGAGCCGCCATCTTTTTATTTTGGCTCGCGACTGGCCATTTTTAGCGATCATGTTTCTGTGGAACTAGATTTTTTATCGCAAAGTTTCCTATCATTTTTTTTAGCTGAGATAGTCAGCTGCCAATAGATATTAGCGCAAGTATTAAAAATATACTTAGGTATGTCTTTTTCTAATATTTTCAATTACCCTGGCAGTTTTTGCAAATGTTCTAATCGTAAATACATAGTTTTGATCTAATTCAAACATTTTAAAATAGATAATTAGGGTCCAGCTGTTGCCAAGTGAAGCGCTTACCAACGGACAAAATTTCATTTTTAATTAAGTATATAAATGAAGACAGTGACCCAAATTTTCGCTAAAAAACAAGGCGATAATATAATTTTATGTTGTAAATTAATGATGTCATCGAAATCTATTACGATAACAAATAATAAAAAATTTTGATGATCTGAAAAGGGTTAATATAGAGTATACCTCTACTAATCTTCTATTAAATGAGTAAATACTCAACCTGATCTTCACAGATAATTTGGGTTAAGCAACTTTGTGCCCGGCCAGTATTTGGATAGTGACCGTTTAGTGGCATTTGAACTTCCGCTTCCGTGCTTCGGAGAGCATGTTAAGATGTCGGTCCCGGCTATTCTAGTCGATAAGTCATATAGGCTTTAAGGTGGCTTGAAAACTCGACACCAGAGTTGACCAATTACACGAAAAGGAGGAGGAATATAATGACCCCCCGAACCGAAGTATGAGTAAACCCAAAGTTAAGGCCTAAGTCGTGTTGCTGTTGTTATGGGCGGAGGTAACCACTTAATATGAGGTTCGCATTAAGTTCGTCCCGTCACTTTAGTTACATTAAAAAATATATATTAGAGAAAGTGTTTTTTTAGACTTTGCCAGTAATCTTACTATCTTATATTTACTTATCTCATTCATTAGATTCTGGCTTAGTTGGTAGTAGCCCTGCCTTCGGAGCGAGGGGTCCCGGGTTCAATTCCCGGGTGGGGCACACTTTGCGTGGTGAGCTTGAAGTTTGTCCACGGGCCTTGGGTGTTTGTTTTGTGTTTCTGTGTCCATGCCATCTGCAACAGGGAATCCTAGTGCAGAGGTACGAGTGTGTAAACGTTTGTTATTATTATTAAAGTTATATTGTATAACTATTATACATGAGGTCATATAAATGATAATGCATGATACGGCTATCAAGTTCTTCATTATGATCATTAAAATATCAGAATTTAGACCACCATCTATCGTCCAATCAGGAATAGAAGTAATTGTGTGTTCAAATTGATTACAGGTATAAAACTGATCATCGCCCAATCACCATTATTGATTTCATGCTTATTCTCATTACGGGTAATCAAAATGTTCCACAAATCGATGTATGAAATTATATAGGGGTGTCTCGTAATGTCGGTTTTCATATGTGAAATTCCTACGCCCCAATTTAAACATGTCGTAACTTGTTAAAACTAGTCTCTAATATTGTGAAGAGTACAATTGCTTTACTTTCTTTTAATCATTCTCTCTGCCAGAACGACTGAACGGACCTGGATGAAATTTGACACAGAGATAGATTATAGTCTGGAATAGCGCATAGGCTACTTTTTATCCCGGAAAAATGTACGATTCCCGTAGAAAGTCCAACCGCGGCAGCGCATCGGCATTGCCCCTGGTATTGGAGGTGTCCATGGGCGGCGGTGACCACTTTCCATCAGGTGGCCCGCAAGCTTGTCTGCCCACTATTACATAAAAAAAAAAAAAAACACCGCAGACCGCAGCTAGTTTATTATAAAAACGTGCTGCATCGTCAATAAACAAAGAGATGATTAAAAGAAAGTAAAGCAATTGTACCCTTCATAGAATAAGAGACTAGTCTTAACAAGTTACGACATGTTTAAATTGAGGCGTAGGAATTTTCACATATGAAAACCGACATTACTTATGAGAAACTCTTATATGTTCAATCTTTACAAACATTTTTAACGATGACGCGAAAAGGATTATTTGGCTCTAGACCACACATAAAGAGGTGAGCAGATGTTCTGTGAACCTGCCTCGATCACGCAAGGTGATTGAGTGAAATGTGATTTGGCACACAGATATTAATATACCTACGTTCGTTTGAAAACTCACGTCCTTATTAAATAATTAACAACGAACCACTTGCCCCGGCTTCGCACGGTTAGTAGAGCATCAGTGTTGTATCAAAAACTACCCGTGCGTAGCCGGGGTGACTTGCTAGTATTACATATAAACCTTCCCCTTGAATCACTCTATCTATTGCTGAAAACTGCATTAAAATACGTTGCGTAGTTTGAAAGATCTAAGGGTGAACGGCGGGAGCGTCGTTTTATACTATGTACACACAATCTGAAGCATTACGCGCTTCCTTGTATTGTCAGATACAGGTATGTACTTCATCTCAGTAATGTGCATGGGAATTTAATTATTTTTGCTATTGGTTAATAATTCCTTCTAATAAAGTCAAATTCAAAGTCAAACTCATTTATTCCTTTAGATCTCAAGTATCTTTTGGACACGTCAAATTTTTCATATTCATGTACATTATTCGTGAGTATATAACGTCAGTGCTTTTGTTTTTTAATCTATTTATTTATTAACTGCCTTCGTTACAGAAATTGTGTTTATGATATACAATTATTTGTAGAGTTTTATTAATAAAACAAAACTTATTCATCTACATGGTCTTAACATTAAACAAATAACTGATTTAAAAATATCGAAAAAATACTGTTCAGAATAGGTTGATAAATGACGAAGTTTTGAGGTTGGACATGGCGAATGCATAAGTCGCGCGAAGCCAAAGAAACGAAAAAACAAAATCTGACGTAACAAACAAAAATAAATACTACCGAACTGATAAACTCCTTTGAAAGTTGTTCGAAAAAAGAAATTATTTCAAACATTGCAACATTCAAAACGAAAAGTTTCCTACAATCTGATAACTACATACAGGACCCTCTTGAAGCTGCATACAATTTTCGCCCGTTACCTATGACCCAGGCTATACAACTAACGGTACATAAACCGTCTCCTTGTCTGACTCCTGATTCCCGTCTAACTGACATCTGTCAGTCATGATACTCATTGAACACATCGTCACGTCTACCGAAGCTTCTCACCACACGTTTGTGAAACTCTTCACGTAAACAGATCGGGCGTCTCTCGAATATGTATCACCGAATTTCGTCTAATTGTTGACTTTCTTGTAATTAATCGCTTTTGCTTAATTGGGAGGAATGGTGACTTCCGTTGTTGAAGGTACGTGAGGTGTGTTAATTTAGTGTCAATGTACTTTTATGACAGTAGCGGGTTTTAGTCCTGATTTTATTATCAACTAGCGACCTGCCCCGGAATCGCACGGATGCACTTTACTTATCAAAAAAGAAGCGCGCTTAGTAAGTAACTGACTGATTGAAAAATCGATAGGTGGTGATAATCGTCTTCAGGGTGAATTTTCTTCATAAAATGTATATGGTATTTCTAACGTTATATTATCAAATTGGCGAAAAAATAAACTTTATCGAAAAATAAAAAAAATCGTATTTGTCGAAAAAATAGTTTGTTTTACAATAAAAGATCGTCTTTTAAAACGGTTGAAAAGATCTCTGGTTAGAACATTGTGATCTTATGAAAATATATTATAAATATATCTAGGTATATATTAAAAAAATATAAACCCTTTGTTACAAAGTTAATTTCTTTTCCATTGAATAATATTTATAAAATTCACTTATGTATTAACTATGCATTAAACTATACACTTATGTATAAGGTTAAATTTGGTTTCTGCTCCAGTTTACAATGCATTTCAAGGTTCGTGTTCATTTTCCACAGAAATGCACCGCAGGTGCTCATAACACGTTTTTTGCACCAACTTTGGAGCTTCATTCTCTTAGTGTAGCTATTAAATTAATTACGTACGTTTTTGGTGTTCATCATGTGTCAGAATGATGAGCGCATTGTCTCCTACTAAAGTTTGGAAGAATCGTAAAGTGAGTTCTAGTAGAATCAAGTCCCACTAAACATGGAAGCGGCTTCAAGACATATTGTTCAAGTCATGTTATTCAATTAAATTGCTTTTGGTGTTCATTGTGTCTCTGAATGATGGCGCATTATCTCTTTCTAAAGTTTTAAGAACCGTGATTTCTAGTAACATCAAGTTCCACTACAACAATAAGTGTGTTCAAGTCATATTGTTCAAGTAATTTTTATTCAATTCAATATTTTTTGGTGCTTGTTTTATCTGAGAATGATGGCAGCAGTATTTTACTAAAGTCCAAGTGGGACCAAATCTCATTAGGCCTTGAACTAGGTCACATTGTTCAATTTAATTGGATTTGGGTTCAAGTCATCTTGTTCAATTCAGTCATAAATTTATACACATTTTACACACAAACCATTTGTAGCAAATTAAAATTTTATGGCAATAGCATTGCTGTAAAATGTTTATTCAATTGGCATTGAATATTATTTACTACAAATAAATATCAATATTATCAATTAAAACATGTTGTTGTTATTGGAAGGTATTGTTAAACATGAGGTCTATCATGTGAATTTGCTAAAAAGCTCACAAATTTTTTTACAAATACATTTCTTATTACATCCAGGCACAGAACGAACATCTTCAATCTACACACAAATGTTTTTCATAAGTGGGAATCCCAAGACCCACAGCGCAGAAGGCAGAGAGCTGTAAGGCCAGTGAAATAACTCCAGACACGTTTGAAACTTATTAAAAACGTCACCAAAACAAACAAACAGACGGGGTAGACGAACCATCAATATTACCGACCGTGTCATCAGTCATTATATTCACGGAGCGGTTCTTTTGACTGAAGAACAAGTGTCGATTAGTTTGACATGAACAAAAAACCAACGGTTACACGTTGTCGCTGTCGTGTCGATGTCGCCCGAACGGAGGCGATTCGGAGATCGTGTGATAAGGCCGTGAATAATTAAGTTGACTTTGAGATGATGGTAAAAACTATGCGTTGGCTTTTTGATGCTGATTATTTGTCATTTTTTATTTGACGTATTCCATTTTTGAGTCTTGCGCCAATTGACAGACACAGCTCAGTAATAACCTTTTGCATGTAGTTCGCGGGTAAAATTCGTAAAGGACAAGCATTTTTGTGATGAACATAAATGTATATCTGTGTCTCGCTATCGCAGCCTCTAATGTTCACACCGCAGGTACACCGGCTTACTCTCGATAATTGAGAGTGAATGGGCTTTGATCTACCACGGGAGCCCAATCCGGGTTGGTAGATGTCACATGTCTTCGAATTTTTGGTTCTAAGACATGACGGTTTCGTCATGATGTTTCCCTTCACCGTTTCGAGAACGTGGTGTTGCGCATATAATTTTTTGAAGTGAAAAAAATTATTTTATCTCAAAAGTACCCCCTATCAAGTAAAAAAAGGATCAATTTCATCTCGGAAGTACCCCCCTATCAAGTAAAAAAAGGATCTATCAAATCGGTTTACAATTGGCGAAGAAATCGCGAAACAAACATAAAAAAGACATACCACTAAATTAATAACCTTATAATGATTGATGACATCAAAATAAGGAGGACCTTTGAAGACTGTTCAAAAGGTTCAAACATTTTCTGACAGTTATCTCTAGTAAAATGTTGGTATGGTAATCTATCTCCAACTGTAAGTTGATTGTAGGGTTTGGCTGTAAATTAAGTCCAGATGATAGCTAAATATCAAACTCTCTTGTACCACTTAAAACTTAACAAGAACTTTAACTCGTGTTCCGAAGAGCGGCATTGGTAGACAAAGTAGTGGATGCATCATAGGTGGATGGCATTAGACTGTAGCGGCCACCCCGGGCCGGCGCCGTGCGGTTATACATCGCTTATCTCCATCTACCACAAAAACTATAGAGCAGCTATTCAAAATTCTCTTTATTATTATTTTAATCTCTGAAAAAAAAGGATATTAATTTGTGCCCAGAAACAAACAAAGACCCAGTACTTATAATAAATAAGATAGTTCTTAACTAATTATAAGAATCAATCATAAAAAATAATTTGAATCATATCTTCAGTAACAAAGCCTTAGTGATGACTGCTACAAAACGGCTTCCAATTCTCAAAAATGTAATACGAAACTGATGAGTGGGATGGATAGGGTTTGAACTAGCGCTAAACTCAGTAATAAGATTGCGATATTGTAGGTACATATTTAGTTATTAAAAGCAACGATGCTAGAGCCTCAGTTGGCCACTTATACTCGTGGGAACGTAGACTTGACAAGTGGTGAAGTCGCCTCCATTATTTTCCCATGAATAACTCAGATATAACAGTACTCTTTCAGTACAATCAACACTCCTAAGTAATCCGACGGCCAGGATAAAACGAATACCAACGATAAAAATTTCAAGTACTTATACTATTGTAAATACTTTGAATCGTCACTTTTTAAATAAATATGTACCTACACGATTATGTTTTCTTATTTCTAAGTTTAGCGCTCGTTCAAACCCTACCCGATCCTGCACAGGGGAGGACAAGCAAGAAAATCCTGATGGAAAGATTACTTTCTTTTCGAGAGCATGATCCTGTTCACAAACAAAACAGTTATGTTCCCTTGTCTCCGTATACGTCTAAACTTACCTAGTTAAGACGTACACGGCCAAAATATTTATTGCTTGCAAGTGCAGTGTCGACTCTACGCAAGTATTGTCCATAACAGAGCTACCGTCGGCCGGCCCTGCGATAAGAGAAACGAGATGACACCGCTTTTTGTTAATCGTTATTTATTAGGTTTTTTATTTGGAACACTATCCGCAGACAACGCCGGCTTTTGTCTTAAATCACATTAGATTGAACTGCGGTCCTTTTATAGTTGATTGTTTGTCATTGATGGTTTGCCGAAGGTTTAGAAATGTTAGTTGAAAGGCTGTAACGGGCCTTTTTATATTAACGATAGTCAAGTAGCTTAGTTGGTAGATAAAGGAGTTTATAAGCGAGACATACTGCGCATTTTTCTTTCATACCCCAAATAATTGGGAAAAGGGCAAGGGGATGGGGACTTACCTCTTAAATTATGCTAATTTTTTAAATAAAGGTGATAGCTGCCTAGCGGAGCATTTGTCTTATCACTATGCTATATCACAAGGTCCTCTCGCGATATTTTCCATTTTATTAAAATTCTATATTTTAATTAAAAATCTCATATTACATTTTTTTATCTCCAAAATATGTTTTAATTGTAGTAATATTTCACTTTAATGTTTTCCTACAATTACAAACAGATTACAATAATATTATACAATGAAATTAATTCTGTAGAAATTTACGAGATAAACCCGTTATCATGGCACAATGTATGATTTGTAATTAAAATATTTATATTAATTACTACAAACCTAGTAAAACAAGTTTAGAATTTCCATGTAATATTTGCATGATGAATATTTAAAAAGAGTAAGTAATTAAAAGCCTTTTTTATTCAATTAACAAAGAGTCATCATTTATGTCAAATTATTTAAATTACTATGTGCCTCCAAGATTTTTCTTATATATTTATGTATGAGATAATGTATGATTCATGGACATTTCATACAAAGCTATCTAGCCCCAAAATAAGCATAGTTTATACAATAATATAGAAATACCTATATATTATATACGAAGAATATTTATAATAAGAATACCTATATATAGTACTTTTTTTGCACAAACTTTTTTTTTTTTCTAAAAACCTACTTACTTATAACATTGTATTAGGGTTGCTTTTGTCGCAGGTGGCAGAGACACATCGAACCACACAAACACACAAGACCCGAAAAAAACTTCATGCTCACCACACAACGCTACCCGAGACTGTTCGTTTCGATGGCTACTACCAACTAAGTCATGTCATAATAATTGTAATTGGAAATCGCCCACGAAGATTTTCTTAAATAATCAATAACACAGTTTATGAAATTACATATCAAAGAACATAATTTTGAACTAGAACGAGTTGGTACGCACCTCCAAAACGTGTCGGTTTAACGGCCACAGATACTAAACACGCGACATTCTCCAATTCCGTATTTTTTTTTATTAATTAGTCAGATGGTGTTCGGTAGCGGTATGTGGCTTATCTTTATGGCTGATCGTGGTACTATTTTACTTGGCTATACGTAGGATACCACACAAGTTGGTGACTGTTTCCAAAGATGACACTGGAAGGGGATTTCTAAAGACTATCTCAGTATTAGGGGTAAGATGGTCAACAAAATATATATTAAAATAATATGAATAATTTTATATTACGGCCAAAAAAAACGCAAGAAATTTACAGCTCATAATTTTTTTTTTGAAAACTTTGCGTCATTTCGTCATTGTTTGCATTCATTTTTTTATTTCAACTTACAGATGAACTTGTGGAAAATTGTTTATTGGTCAAAGCAATATGATTTTTTTTGACGGATAACAATGTTGCTTTGGTACTATCTACAGTCATCCGCTAGTTGAATATAGGAACTGGTTGTTAATGTCTATTAGAGATGTTATTATGAAATTTTTTTTTAATTTTCGGAATCTTCAAATAGTTTAATTATTGTGTATTATTTATAGTAAAAACAATACAAAAAGTATGTAATAAAACTAAAGTGGGAAACGGGACGGAACGGAATAAAAGATTTCATCTGATTCTATTTTCTAACCGCTTCCAAAATGTCTACATCTGCATAACCGAAACTGAGATAAAATTAAGAATTTATTCTAAACTAGTTCCCAACACATTTTAATCTGGTATTTTAATTTGGTCGTTACGTCAGTTTATAATTCTAATTATTTTTACACCTGTGTCTGCCTTTTAATCACAGCCTAAAAAGTTTATGGTTGGGTCACTTTATTAGTAGGAAATATTACTTTGCAATAATAACTTTGGGTAACAATTGTTATGCATTCAGGAATTTTATAATTCGAACCAATTTATTTTAAAATGCGATTCGATCAAGACTTTGTCTTAATTTAAAATGTGACTGTCAGCTCTTAAACGAGATTTGTGCTCTGTTGCATTGTGACTTGAAATCTTGTGACATTTAAGGCTTTCTCAAATATTCCGGTTTTTTTTTTTCATATCAACTAAGTTTTGCTAGGCGTGCTCTTGATAGCTTACGCCTCTGGAAAATTTTTAATGTAGATGTATTCACAATATTCTTGCAAAATGGCTGTGAAATACGAACTAACAGAATGGTAAGATTTGCCATTTGACTACATAACAATATGCGAGCTCATATCGCAATTGACTGGTTTAGTTCAAAGCTTGGCAACCTCTTGATCTGAAAATAAAACGTCTTCTCTTAAAAACTGGTTGACAACGCTCTTGTGCCTGCACACAATCTGCCTACAATAACTTTAAATCCATATGCACACTGTTGAATGATTAACCTAGCTTTTCTCTCTCGACTGTAAAAGCCTTATCTAAATAAAACACCTTGGGTATTCGTTGGTTCTAGAATTTCTAGATCTATAAGGTCTAAGGGGTAGTGATGGAATGTAATGACAGGCAAAAAGTACAAACTAACATGCAAGTTGTGTTTAATAGTATATTGATCAATATGTTAATATGTTTCCAATGAATTCATTAATATACTGGTCTGGTTTCTAAGAATGCCTATTAATATATACTAAGAAAAAAAACACAATTGTTTTAAGTCTTTTAAACGGATATGAATTCAAGGATACTGTGTATTCTACTAAAAATAAGTTGGCATAACACGCTTATTTCGTAGGAAGGGTAGGCAGTAATCATTTCCACTAGTGTATCCTCCCATACATCATCAGACTTTCATCAATTTATTTTGATCTTTAACCACTCTGATGCTGGTGTTTTTACGTCACTCAAAAGCCCTCGACATGACTTGAATATCATAACATAACGAAAACCAGTTCGGTTCTAATGCCTTTACATGGTCACCCATCAAACCATGAATCCGGAAAGCACATGCAAAAGCGTTGACTGAAATTGAATGAATTTTTTAATTATTAATTGCAGACTATTGGTCTGGCAGCTTTAAGTCATTAATTAACAAAATGAGCCGAAATAATGGAGCAAATACTTCAAACAAACGCTTAGAACAATAATTACCGGTTTACTGTTAATAACTAAGCGTTCACGAGTGGTTATTAGTCGATGGAATTTAAAAGCTATTACTGCTAATTAAGGTCAAGAATTGTTTGACTTATGAAGTAATCTGCACCTACTTATAATAGTTTCTATGGCTACCAGTATGTAACGAGAAATGAAATTGGTTTGGATTATATCTGAATTTTTCCCACTGTTGGGACTGATGTATCCATAGAGTCACATTTCTTCGAATTTTTGTAATGTCTGGAATATATTAGAATCCACATTAATAAGTAACAAACATTTAAATAAATAAATGCTTAGTCACATACCCCTACACTAGTATCCCCTGTTGCAGGTGGCATAGACATAATAACAACACCCAAGACCCAAGAACATATTACACGTTCACTAAATAACAACGTTAAAAACAACGTTAACACACTCATACCTCTGCACTAGGATTTCCTGTGTCACACATGGCATTGACAAACACAAAAACACAAGACTAACACCCAAGACCCGAGAACAAACTTCATGCTCACCACACAGTGTGCCCCGGCCGGGAATTGTACCCGAGACCCCTCAAAGGCAGGGCTACTACCAACTAAGCCACGGAGCCGCAAATTTGTTTAAATATTTTGGTTGATTGATTAGGGTTAATACAATTGCAAATCGAGAGTATCCTATATCTAAGTAACTTATAGGCTAAAATATCTCGTTTTTCACGCAACTATAAGATTGCATCGCGTTCTAATATCGGATAAAGTGCCAAGACCCAGCTCAGTCTACTCCAGTCGAGTAGTGCAGTGGCGGCGGCATATTCGCGTGAAAAACGAGCCGAGGACCGGTTGAACATACCAACTTAACCCAGTACTAGATATTTTAAAATAACTGAGAAGTTACGCGTGATTTTGTCATTGCGTTGTTTCTAGCAATCAGCTGTAGAAAGTCATTGAATTCTTTACATTTATAAAATAATTTTATCTACCTCTATTTATTGTTATAATGCTGTAAGTAATTGAGATGTGTTTTGTTAACGTTTAATAAAGGTTAGTAATTTTTTTAATAAATTTGCAAATGTTTAATTATCGGTAATATTTTCAAATTTGCCGGATTATATTTGTTTTTATATATGGTCTGATTTAAGCACTATTTTGGACATTAAATTCCGTTGCTAACATTGGTTACGATGTAGTAAATTAGGTACCAAATTTTAAATACATCACACTTATCAATCAATATGTTTATATAGTGAAAGTACTTCAACGCAATCACTTAATATATTTAAGTTCACATAATGTAAAATCAAAATTATTGTTCTTACTTTTTCTAACACACTTAAACGTGACATAAATCTCCGTTTAACAAGTCGGTGACACCGTGCCCCTTGAAGCCACAAGAATGCCTCGACGTGTCAGATGCTCCCCCTTCGGGTGGCAAGCAAGCCCGCGTCCCCCAATTACAGACATAGTAATTGTCGGATTAATTAATAGTCTTTTAAAACGACACTCAGATGACTGCTATTAAAAGAATGGCTGGGTCACTGTTTTCGGAAAATGGTTTTAGGGTCTCGAAATTATAAAGCACTTGTTTCACATATTTCTGTCGTTTAAGTTACTGTTTATTAAGCGTTCTATAGTTACAGAGAAAAAATATCGTTAACTACGTTTTGCATTAAATGTAAAGGAAGAAATACCTCTAATCTGGTGCTAAACTTTTGCTAATAAATATGAATGTGATGTGGAGGATAATTTTAGATTCCAATTACCATAACAGAGACTGTTGGAGTAGGTCACGACAAAACTAAAACAAAATTAATATTGAGTCTGTCATAACAGTCAATGGTTGTTAATATGTATGTATTTACATAAAAAGGCAGGTATTCTATTAGTTATTTCGTTCCCATCTTATCTTAGGGGCTAGGATAGCGCTGTGTAAAAATGTCAAAGAAAAAAAAATGGCGGTCTCTCTCTCTCAATTGACTGCCCTTCATATTACGAACCGTAAAAGTTATACTATCTCCATTTTGTGACTCACGACACAAGAACTTCTTCAAAATGTTAACAACCTACGATAAATCGAGAACTTTATGCGCAATCTATCATTCAGCAATTAATTACTGACAACACTGCGTTTGTTTCTGTATCTTATTTATGGCAAATAAAACTGGAGGCACTTAGGTGCTATGTCTTATCTGGTCGAATTCTTTGGTAGGTGAATGGGGCTCTGTTCAGTGATTTTCATGAAGGTCTGGTTATACGAACTGGTTTATACTGAGCTGTGAGACATGATGAACTGCAAATAAAAGAAGAAATTGAAAAGAAGATTTTTTTTTGCTTGTCTAAAGTGACAGAACGAGCTGACGGCTCATCTGATCTTTAGTGGTTATGTGGTAAAAGTACGACTCAGGTCACCACTAATAAAGTCTGAAAAGACCCAAGTCGCATCGCGTCGCATCGAGTGATTTTGCGTGACTGAATTTAAAATAGGAAAAATCGACTTACAAACCGTATTTCTCGTGGGATTTCATGTTAATTTTTTTTGAATTGGCAGTTTGTACTCACCCTTTAAAACAATTAAACATCCAAATCGATATGCAACAGGCGCAGAAAAAGAGACAGGAAAGCAAAATACACAATTGCATATACTTGGATGACATATTTTCCTCAATTATTTTGATTTAGTAACATTACATAATCGATGTTCATAAAAAATCTATGAGAATAATATGAAACTAAAGTAGTAAAAAATAAAAACTAATTTTCGAAATCGGTGTGTAAATGACGGATATCTGAGATAACATAGAAATAAAGTACACGTGAATTGATAACCACCTCGGTTGGAAGTCGGTTGATAAATGACAGTCACTGTTTAACCTTAAGATAATGCTAACGGCGTACAAAGTCTTGGTTTGTGATGTGTTGGTGAACGGGGCTCTGTTCAGTGATTTTCATGTGGGGCTGTTTAAACGACTGGTTTACACAAAAAAATAAAGTAACGTTTACACATACATACCCGTAAGCTTCCCTGTGTCACAGGTGGCATGAGCAAACAGAAACACAACACAAACACCTACCATGACCCGAGAGTAAACTTAACGCTTATCACAAAGTCTGTCCCGGCCGGGAATCGAACCCGGGACCCCTTGCTTCGAAGGCAGGTAGTAGGCGGTACATTTCATATGAAACAATAACATTCTTCAAACGTTCAAATAGATGGTCACTACTAAGTGAATATACAACCAATACTTAAGTAAACTGTAATCTTGTTGACAAATGGCTACATAATATTAATACATTGTATTCAATTTCTCGTAACTGCGGTTTGAATCGTTTTGCATAAGTATCATTATCAGACTTGTCAACTTGTCTCAATCAAATGTAAGACATCTATATTAGTTTGCAAATAAACACTTCAATATTTAATTTTGTATTTAACATACGAGATCCGGCTGCAGAATTAATGCACTCATAGAGTATTAGCTAAAAACCAAATTTGTACGCATTATGATTAGGAGAATATATGCTTGTCTTGAGTGGGACTCAACCCACGACCGATAACGCAGAAGGCAGAGCTACTACCGACTAAGCTGTGAGGTATAAATGAACGTAATAAACGGAGGGAATAAATATGAAAACCATAATTCAAATATTAAATTTTAATGACAATGATATAAGAAACTGCGGTGTACATGAGGGTGTATACAAGTTAGACAGTTATAGATAGCGTAGTTACCACAGACATGGAGTCCACCACCTATTTGTCACTTATTCCGTATTCAGCTCGTCCACATACTACACGACATCCATCACGACAGCGAAGCTGTGTTCATCACGTAATGCCTATAAATAAACAGGCTAATGAGACGCCAGTACGGAGTGAACGTTGTGAGATTCAGGATAATGTGCCCTGATGGCTGAGTTGCTGATCCATGACAGAACAGAAAGAATAGGCATATTGATATTATACTTTAATACTGTGAAGCACCATATCATTATTATTTTACGCTGATTAACATTAATGTTTGTTAATCAGCGTAAAATAACGTAACACGGAATTGTTAACCGTACTCCTGAGACCCAAGATACAGGCTTTACCGCCTAGTTTGGGCCTCGCAGTCACTTATCAACTATTGTAGAATCTGTATAATCTTTAGTTGTAACATAATTTGGCTTCTGTAATTACTTTTTGGAAATAAAAAAAAAAAAAAAATTATTATATCGAAAATAAGGTTTTAGCTTCATGGCAAACCAATAACAGGCGAACACTGCTATATATGTCGTTAATAAGTATGATTAAGTAGAATTCTGATAAATTTTATTATAAAGCTTTAGATAAAGATCAAGATTCTATTATGTATCCATTACTTAAATGGATCAAGATTCCATTGTTTATAAATAATAATGAGCAAATATTCATGGACATTCACACATCGCATCCACCTCCAAACTAAGCATAGCTTGTACTATGAGGACTAGATAACAGATAGAATACATATAAAATACTTTTTTTGTAATACACTTTTGTTCAGTATGTATGAGCTTATGACGTTATGTTTTAATATTTTAGGAGAAAAGTTTTGAGGAGATAATGCAAGATACAATTTAATTTTCTATATTTTCTTCATATCACATTGGACATGAAATGAAATATATGAAATAGGAATGGTCCTAGTGTTACACCTTGTCAACCAACTCCTAGTTTTACTTTACGTGTGGCATGTCTGCATTATTAATGTACGATAAAAAGTGTAACGAGCAATGACGGTTAGATTAATATACACTTAAGTTGTATTTGTTGAATAAGTGTGTATGTCCAGACCAACCGAATGAAGAGTACAAATAAATATCATTTCTTTACACGTTTCTAAGTTACTTACTTAATTTCGGTTGGTGTGGATGATTTCAGCTCCCCAAAAATCCAGTATAAAATGTGGAATTCCAATTTCCAGACAAATGTTTCCACAAATGAAGTTCCGCGTTTCCGGTTTGGATGCGAAGGCAAAGTACATCCTACTGTTGGACATCGTAGCCGCAGATGACTACCGATATAAGTTCCACAACAGGTACCATGCATCGCCTGCTGAACATCACATACCTTCTTCTTCGCCTGATAATGTTATATTTTAGCGATAACTTGAGCAACAATTTGATGATTTTGACGTTTTAAGAGCGAATTATAAACAAGTTAATTCTAATGTTATTCTAGACATAATTCTAACAATCACTGTAGGAATATTTGCTACAAAAAAAATGTTGTCAGATGGTATTATTGATTGTTAATTGACGTTGTGCTTCAATTATTCTCAGATTGGCTCAAACATCAGTCAATGTTGCTCATCTTTATAGCTCTTGTGTTACCGAGAATTTGGCGTCGTCACTGACGCCACATTGCCGGTACTCATAATCACCGTTGATTGGAGATCTTCTATTTTACGTTCCGTTACACGCTTTTCATTTAGCTTGTGATTTAACTCGCCATTGGGGTTTACCATTACGTTCCGTTCACGCTTTTTTAATGCTTGTGGTGTCCACATTGCACTAGTTTCCATCACGATTAAATGACTTCTAAATCGAATGCGTTAAAGACAGAAGGTTATATCTAGTTTCATATCTTAAAAAAATCTGATTAGAGCTTCATACTTTAATATCATATTCTTATTAGAATAGGAAGGACTAGTTAAAAAAATAACCTTGGTATTTTTTTCAAGAACAATGCTTTTTTCATCGGTTTTGGCGCGGTATTGCGGATTTAAATAATGAACCGATAATACCTAAATAATACAAATGAAAGGGGAATAAGCTATGAAAACACCTGGATTATTATTTTACCTCTAAAATTCTGTAGCATGCATTTAAAGATAGCAAACTCGGTCTACGATATAGCTTGCTTGTTTATGATTAGGCTATAGAGACTCACTCTCTTATACGTAATACCCATGCAATATCACTTAGGTCCTATGCGTTATGGCTATCGGTAAACAAGCTAGCACTTTATATTTTCTCACAAAAAGCGTTGTTACAAACAAACACGGTTTTGTAGTTTAATATCAGGGCAACGACATCACCAATTAAGGATTCATCTCACATTCGATGCGTAATATCATTAAAATAACTTTGTTTTAAACGCCGACCGAAAAACAAATCGACACAAAGAGGTGAGAAATACCGACGCTAAATATCTCTCGCACTGTTCTCCCAAATTAACCTGAATTAGGGTTAAATTGGCATCAGCTCTTAGATTGATTGTCAAGCCGTGTTAGTATATCAGACATAAAGGTTTCCTGATCTTCTATATGAATTTTTCGGCTTGAATTGTTTAACTCATTGTCTGAAGCTGTGTTTAGTTAACTTTTTAAATCCAACATAATGTCTTTAACATTTTTTTTCATTCACGATATATTAACAAACCTTCAGTCGTTAAGATCTCTCGGGCTATCAGTATTCGATCGTACATTGTTAGATTCCTGATGACAAGAGTCGATAAGGTTCGATTCCCGTCGATGTATCAAACTCGCCGCGAGTTGCCGTTTGGCAATCGAGATTTCCGATAAACCAATAATCGAAAACCTTCTTACACTAGACCGGGACGGGCATGAGCCGGAACGTTTCCGCTCAGGATGAAAAAGTATTCAACATTTTTCTCAAGGCTCTCAAGGCATTGATAGGTTACCTAGATCTAAAGTAAAATTAAATATTAAAGAGGGAAAAGATTTGATTTTTTTTATATGTTTGTTTGTGTCCAGTCTGTCCCGGAGAGACGTCAGCGTACCTCGAGTCTTTAATATCCGTTAATGAACTTCCAGAGCATTCGGACCGAAATGCGACTGAGTCAGATATACCGATGCTCCACTCGCCGACAAAGGCAGCCGCCTAGCTGTTAACATGCTAATTAATTACTACAAATCTTTGATGCATAAATTAATTTACAATTAATTGCTGGGGCTTTGGTGGTCCAGTATACCATTTACACAAAAGTACAATCAAATGTCATTGGTAAAGGAAAATTCACTGGACCATTCAAGTGGATGAGTAAGTTCAAGTGGATCATTAAAGATGATAACGCTTTTGCACTTGTCCGTCCTGTTGAAAAAGTACGCTGAAAGAATACAGTGAGATTTTAAAACTGATATAACAACTCATACGAACAAGATTAGGTATTTTTCGAGTTTCGAGGGTAAAGGAAGAGAGGTATTTACGTCATCAAAGAAGCGAAAAATCGTTTAACATCCTAGACGGCGTCCTCTATACATTAGCAATTCCATTCTTCAGTCGAGTCGGTAAGCTCAATAACTTCCTATACCTTCGATACCAAGTACTGCCTCCACACCAGGCATTCCCCCGCTTGAGGGCCTTGAGGCGTTAAATTATTATGACGCGCTCATCGCCATGATTTGGTCTGATACTTTAGTAAGACCTGAACTATGTTTGTTGTTTATGGGCGGTGTTACCAACTAAATATTAGGTGGACCGTCTGCTCGTACCGTCACTTTAGCCCCATAAAAGAATTGCGTGTTTTTGCGCCCATCACCCTAAGACAAGAAATTCATCACAATTAGCTGCCTTTTTAATCGCATCGAGTTTACAAGGTAGTGGTACCTGAGTATTCTTGTATGTACCACATTGGATCACGTTTCAACACTGTATGGAGCAAAACCACACAATGAGTGCCGCTCCTTTTTCGGCCGTGGCGGAAACACGGCCTTTTTGCTTGTCGCAAAATTCTTCACAACACCTTGTCAGTGATGTATCAGCAGGAGATATCACCTAGGGGCTCAAGAAGTACCAAATTAAATTGGAAATTAAATGTGTTGATAAAGCGGGCATAGCTTTTATTGTCATTTTTTTGCTGGTTAATAGCACTGTTTTGGTGTAAGCTGTTGTTCTTACCGTACGAAGCCGCTACTACTACAGTCTTCAAGGCTCGAATCGTCGGAACGTTCGAATCGTTGTAGAAGTATAAAAATTTCGATTGGCGCGTAAACGCAGCTCAATGTAACAAAATGTTTATTATTATAAGCGGATGTAGCGAGATTTCCTTATTCAAAATCAATCGAAATATTTCGGTCCAGTGTTCAAAGTTAAATAAATAGGGATAGGGTACTTAGGTGTAGAAAAAGTTTGGCAGATTAAGTTTCTAGAGCTTAGGAGAAATAAGTTAAAAATAAATCTAGAAATTAAAGTGCGTCCAATGCAGTGTAAGGTAATGCTAATCTATGATTATTGAGGCAAACCTAACGCAGTTTATGACAATAAATATATCAGAACTACTTCGTATACTTAAATTTTGCAAGAAATGGAATCTAAATAACGCGACAAGATCACAAGCTAAAGTTGAATTCGCGGTAATGTGTAAAAAGTTTCAACTAAAAAGTTTCAACTAGCCGGACAGTCTCACAATCGGCGATGTCAAATCATTGTCGCGAAGAACAACACGATCCATGTTTTTCTCCCTGTTGCTTGCAGACGTATGTTTCCTGCCTACAAAGTCCGCGTTTCTGGTCTTGATAAAAAAGCGAAATACATTTTGCTAATGGACATCGTAGCTGCCGACGATTGCAGATACAAATTTCACAACAGGTATAAACGGAATTGAATTAAAATAGAATATGTTCTTTTTTTAATTTAATTCGATTGAAGGCAAGAAGCATGCGTTCTGTGTGACGGGAGATCTGCGTGGGTTTTTAGAATTTCCATAGATAATAAACGATAATATGTTCAGCATGTGCGCTTCGAAGAGTATTTTTATAATTCAGCTTCTAAATTAATTTTTATACAGCGCTTGTGATGGAATTTGGTGGCTCTAAAGTTAGTGGCAAATAGTCAAACTCAAACTCGTTTATTCCTTTAGATCTCAAGTATCATTTGGACACGTCAAATTTTGAAATAAACAATTTCGTGAGTATATAACGTGTCACAGGCACATTACATGCACACAATTAAGTCAAATTACACTCAGTTTTCATGTTTTAGATAATTTGTTAAGTTATAACAGACTTTTGCAACCAACTTCAGTTTAGCCTTCAATGAAGCCTTTTACTACGCTTGGATAAAGCAGATGGATCATATCTTTGATTAGTTTATTTGAAGTTTTTAGTATAGATTTAGTTAATATGGTTGTGGTGAGCATTGGTGCTTTGTTGGTATAATTACGATGATAATTTTGTCGGTATTAAACGTGATTTTTTTTTAATCAGGTGAGATTGATACCAAGCGAACATCAGTAATAATAATAGAAAAACAACTACAACTATATTTTTTTTAATTCAGAACAAACCTAATAGTTACTAAGATTCCAAAATCAGAATCAGCGTTCTTAACTATATTGTAATTTTTTTTTTATTTGTTGTATCTGTCTTCCGTAAATCGAAACATTACCGGTTTTTTTCCCATTAAAATCATCACACGCTTATTGATACATACACATGTAAGTATTAACAGTTTGACAACTTTAGACCATCGGAGGGTAGATTATATATTGTTGTCCATAAGCACGCTGAAGTTGTACAAGACACATCAATATTATGCAGCTAACTTCAGGATCACAAAGACACACTTTTTGAACTGCCTTTTGACTTGTAAATGGAATACATTGCTTTGTTCTTAAATCAGCTGATATTCTTAAATTAAAACTTATGCAAGTGGTCCGTTAATTCACGAGGCGTGTTTCACTGAAATATATTTGAAGTATAATTTTTTTTAAGTTTAAAAACGTACATCAATCACCACCAATCTCAACTTCGTGGAGATTATTGGTCACTGAATTTCTAATAATCAAGCAGGTTCAAACAATCTTGGTCGTTTGAAATGTTTACGTTCCGTTGCGCGCAGAACTCATTTCGCATGTTTTGTGCATGGTATATTATTAGATAGATGGTTTATATACTGACAGCATGATGTTTTGATACACTCTTTTGTTATTTTGTGGTATATTTAGCTAGAGGACGGTTTACACTTCAACAGTAGCGAGTAATTTATATGTAAGCTTTTTCATATGACTCGTTTTAATAGCGATTCGTTGTCATTAACCGTAAATCTACTCTGTATATGGTCAGTGAAAGGTATTTGTTTTTAGAATTATGCATGAAAACATTTTGATGTAGTCTTAGCCCTTTTATATAAATGTAGTCCATTCTTACCAAAAAATTTTAGCCAACTGAATCACTACAAAGTACAAATTGTTGGTAAAATTTAACGTATTATAAGCTATAAATACGCTTTTTAATATTAATTTCTGTTACCTGATTCCACTGTTTCTTACAAATCTTTATTACCTTTGTAATTTGTAATCTCTTAAAAAGAAATGTAATGAAATTAACAAATGAATAGCAATATTTTTTTCACCTTTTAGCTAACCACTGAGATTGAATTAGAATTGTTACTACCGCTATACCTTTCTTTGTCTTGCATGAGTTGTTTCTACATGTTCTATCTCTGTTCAGTCGGTGGATGGTCGCTGGGAAAGCAGACCCAGAAATGCCGAAGAGGATGTACATCCACCCCGACTCGCCGTCGACGGGCGAGCAGTGGATGCAGAAAGTGGTCTCATTCCACAAGCTGAAGTTAACAAATAACATCAGTGACAAGCACGGTTTCGTGAGTACCTTTATATTTAATTATTGGGATTCGTGAAGATACAGATTTTGTTGCGACAGTCGGTTCCATAGTTGGTAAAGTGAAGCCATGTCAGACAACTTTCCAACAAAAACAACAACTATCGGACAGTTGTCAATTTTTGCGGAACATTTGGACACTGGCAGAATTGTTGCGCTTAAAATAGACAGAAAAGTTATAATAAACTAAATATATTGCAACTTTTCCCCGTGAAATTACTACGTATCATTGAATTACAAATTAAATCTTCACCAATCCCAATCCAAACTTTTCGCTTTACATGTCTCGTGTTGTCCTTTTCATAACAACCATGAAAGCTCATATAAATCATTCACAAAAGCCCATGTCAAAATACAATACAACCAAAGTAGCATTTTGAGTACCACCTTTTTTGTGGTATTTAGGGTGTAGCTACACTGATCGTGTCGACCGCTCCGACAAAACTCGTCCTACGACAACTGGGTAGAACAGTCGAAAAGATAGCGTTCGTAATTCAGTCGACAATCTCACCTGCTGAGCAAAAATGATGCGCGGGCGCATGGTCTTGCCTTTATAATGGTTTTTGTAGCCTTTTTTGGGAGTTTATAATGTGGGTGATATTATAATTAGAGTGTATGGCTCAGCGGGTGAATATTGTAGGGCACGGTTATTAAGCCCTATTTACATTGGACTATCAACGTATACCTTTCAATAGTTCAGGTAGGCTGTTACCGTGTGATTTATAGTTGAGATGTTATTTTTTTGTGTACCTTTGAAGGTTTTGTTTTCAACCGTTACTTTTTCAAAAACGATCGTTTTTGTTTATTTTACTAAATGTATGTTTGTTTGTTTATATGTTATTTGATTGGGTTGTGTATGACTGAATTGGAAAACGAAATACACTGTTTGGAACTGGCGGCATGGTTCTCAGAAAGTTAAAATAAACGTAAAAAAATCCACTTAATTTATTTTAAGGATTACTACGCTACGGCATCCCCGTATCCAATCTACGCTTTGAAAGCAGATATACTCCCTACTTTCAAAGAGTTTGGTTTGACTCCCGGCCGTGCCAAACTTTGTGTGATGAACATAAAATATGTTCTCGGATCTTGATTACATGGTGCGTTACGTGATTGTGTGTCAATGCCACCTGCGATATAGATAATACTAGTATAAGTGTGGACGCGTTTATTTGCATTTTTGCTCTATATTAGAACAATAAATTACAACATATTTTTTTCGTGTCATAAAAACGTCAAATCTTGCCACCCAGATTCTAATATCCTGTAGTATCACAAAAACCCAGTTTCATATCCAAAAGGCTTCCGAAAACGCCTTAACATAATACGCTTGAGCGCGTTTACACCGCGATTCGATCATAGATAAGACGATTGTTTTTTTTCTGTTTTTTTTTTACGTGTCAGTCCTCTTTGTCTTTGACGAGGGACGGGTAATTGAAATAACGATGGCGCTACGGTGCGTGGAATTATGGTCAGCTGATTGAATATTTGGCTCCTATTTCTTTTAGAAGCCAATACAATTATTTATTCTGTTACTTAAAATATTATGGTTTAATTGGGTTAATCTCCCAAATACTGATCCGATTCTGAAAATATTTTTGTAATAGGAAGCTAAGTTTTCTGTATTAATTACTAGCTAACCCGACCGATGTTTTCCTGTCTAATTCACAATTTGACAATATCGACGTAGTGACAAAAATCCCAAAGAAAAATGAACATTCAGTTTTTCCCAAATTTCCCGTGGATTTTCAAATAAATTTCTTTTATACAAACCTTATCCTCACAATTACAAATACAACGAAACAGAACTCTGCCAAATCGGTCCAGCCATTTTTGAGGTTTTGCGCGACTAACGCACAGCAATTGATTTTTATATACATTTTCGACTTGTTTAACAAAACCTGTTACCTTTTAACAATTTCAAAGAAAGGAACGATACATATTATTATTTAAATGTACATTATTATATCTAAAACAACATTACGACAATTTTGTGTTAAAAATGACTTGACAATTATGAGAAGGCTTCCGTCGATTGGGACCACTAGGTATTGTTTTTTGATCTCCTAACTAAACATCCTTTGGACAAGACAAAACTAGCTAACAAACAAACGCTGAGGTCAAAGGCGTATTAAAATAAACGTACCTGCCGTATAGACTAAATGTGCTCAAAACTTAAAAAAAAATAGTTTTCTGTTATATTACCGTCAGGCATTTATGGAATGTGACTTATCTTGTAAATTATAAGGTGTAAAAGAGATAATCAGGAAGTGGATCCTAACGTTGGATTACGACTAGACTAAAAAGCTTCTAGTAATTCAGGTATAATTAAAGAGCTTCGTTGACCCATTACTCCCCCCATAATTATACACAGGCCTTGAAACTATGAGTACGGGTACAATGGTAAAATGTTCGGTCTTACCCCAATATTACTTATTCTTCTTGTTATTATCGTTACATAAGCTTGTTAAGTTAGATAATAATTTACTGTTATTTTAATATTTGTCTAGCCCTGATAGTTTTTATATACAATAATCCTAATAGGTTTTGGGCCTCCCGCGATACGGAATTCGTCTAGTGCGGGGACCTAGTAATCATGTTTTATTTGTAATCCATGTTTTTGGTAAATAAAGTATTTGTATTTGTAAAAACTCCTAAACTTATCGAAAACATATTTGTTCATTGCCCGAAAATTTATAGCCATCAGTAAAACAGGCGTCGGCTTAAGTATGGGTATTATTCAATTTTAAAACAAACCTGCCACCACGTCATATATCTGCCACAGGTATCAGATCGGACGATAGTGGCTTTGCCGTATATTTTTTGTCCAATTCTGTCAAACATGCCGATTCTATGCCATCTATTATATCGACAGTTACGTCGCATAGTTGGTAGTAGCCTGGCCTTCGAAGAAAAGAGTCCGGGGTTTGATCCGGGGTATGGTGAGCATAAAGTTTGGTTTCGGGTTTTGCATTGTGTTTCTGTATTTGTCCATGCAATCTGCGACACAGGGAATTTTAGTGCAGGGGTATTAGTGTATTATTATTATATTTTGTCTCATTGCAATGCAGTTCGCCCAGATTTTATTAATAAATTGGTATTGGTTTCAATAAGTCTGTTTTTTTAAACATAATATTGTCGCGCCTTGCCAGTACGACCGAATCGTATGGCGTGACGGAAAACGACATGATGATCTCTTATGACGTCATGCCACGTCATCTGCCGGCGTTCCGTGACGGGCAACTTTTTTTGTATTTTTTTTATGCGATAAATGTAACGGAACGAGCTTACGTCCCACCTGATGGTCACCACCGCCCATAGACAATCGACACAAGACTCAGGTTGTCCATTGTGTACCGATGTAACTCCAAAGTTATTGGAAATTTCACCGCTACGCGCATAATATAAGGGACGTCAATATTGGAGTAGGTTTATTCGATTTTTAAATCAGTGACATATTTTTTTTGACTGGGTTATCTGTTGTTGGCCACAGATGGCCTTGACAACTTTACACGGGCTTTTGGCGAGAGCGGAAGGCACTCACGTATTTTTAAAACTTCGGCACAAGACACAAGACATAATATTCTTGAGGGCACAAGACTTCGGTCGCTGCTTATTAGGTTATGCTTATCGTAGGTACATTTGAGTGAAAAATCGCTCGAAAAAAACCTGTTGGTGGTGTATCGGTGCAAATATCAGTGGAATTGGACTAGCGACCTTCAATTGTAAGTCGGCACCTGCACCACTAGGCCATAACCTTCTCCTAGGTATAACTAAAAGCACTACCTAATAAATAATATTGATTATAAATATGTATAATACTAGCTGCGCCCGCGTTTATACCCGCGGTTTTAAGGTTCAAAAATAACCAGGATATAAGCTTTCCTGGTGCCAAATTTCATCCAAATCCGTTGAGCCAAGTGAGCCTGAAGGAGTTACAAACATACACACATACATACAAACTTTCGCCTTGACAATATTAGTGTTATAAGTACAAAAAATGCAGCACAAACCGCACTATAAAAAATGTACTAGAATAATAATTATCTTGTCCAACATTTCAGAACAGGTACCTCCGTACGTCTTTTACGACTGCCTAATTGATTGTTTTGAAGTCGTACAATAGTTTAATTGGAGAGGCACGTGTAGGCACATTTTTGAATTATCTACGGACCAGCATATCTGATTTCGTTTCAACGATTTGGTAGTTTTAACTTTCACCAATTCGCTTCAGACATAATTATGAAATGTGTTCAGTCACAGACTATCTGCAGTAAAAAACAGAAGGGACATTCCATGACAGCTAAATTATTTATACGAGCAATATTAATGTTATATTTTTAGGGTTCCGTATCCAAAGGATAAGGTTTACCTGCCTCTAAAGACCCACTTAACTATCTTTTGTCATCAATTCACGATGTTTTATGTCATCCTGACAATAATTCTTTTACTCCTTTCTCGTGATTAAGAGGCCAACTATAGTGACGAAGTTTTCAAGCTGTCCGAAGGCCTCCGACGAGAGATATCGGCAATTATAGCTAAGACAGACATCTTAACGTGCCTAGAAGCACTGAACTGCTCAGTTAAAACTGCCATTAACCGGTGTGACCGTTTCAAACCCTGGTCGGAGAATTGTATAACCTGCTTAACTAAATAATGTTAACGTGTATTCTCCGTTACTATAAATACACAGAGCTTAATTAAAAATTAAATAACATACTTTATAAACATAATTAAATCCGCGATGGTTATAAAAACAAGACTTGTCTAAATGACTGATTAATTTATTGCCCGCTCCATTCAATGTATCGCCCAATTAATTAGAGCTCGAATTAAAACTATTCACGCGTCACTTTTAACAGGCTCTAAATCCTAGTTTTATGTGACAGAAGAAAAAATCGTGAATCGTTTTAAATCTAAAGGTCAAGATATATTGAATGCAATCGTTCTTTATTTACAACTCTGATTGAGCCACTTTTATGATGCAGTTAACAGACTAATGAATTGGCATGTCAATTATAATTATACCCTCTCTACGGTCGCAAAAAGTGTTTGCACGCAATAAATACTTGGATACTTCTGCCGCTGTTTGCGACCGTGAATGATTACACTTTTGGGGGTCCATGTTGCTCCAAGTGTCCTTGGGGTGGTGCGAAAGAGCAGCCCAAAGTAGCAATAGAATTTGTGCCAAGTTCGTCCACAGAAAAACCGCTATTGCACCTGGTAATCTGCCGCTAAACAGTGGTGTGTACCACTGAAATTACGCGGTTCGATTTGAGGTTTCTCATGATAGGGATAGGAGTCGGTTTTCTATTGTATGTGGCAGTAACTGAATTCCTACGTTTCTTGGTTGTTATGGAGCAGTTCTGGGTAAGCTTCGGCTGCGGATTGTCTGCACCTAACAAAGCCTGGCTACCTCTTCGTCGTAGTAAGAGAAAGATAACGCGGGTGGGACCTGACCTTGCTTACTACCACGTGTTTACTCTGTCTAGAACTAGCAAGCTTCACTTTTACTGCATCATCACTTAACAGCAGAAGAGTTCATGTACAAAAGAAAAGGCTTTGAAAAAAAATCGTGCGTTTTCATTAGAATTCTCTATGGAACTCTACTAACTCTATGGAATCATTGGAACACTTGCAAAACAAAATGATTTGAAAATTCCCGCGTGAAACTCCGGATTCGTTTGACAAAACTTGAAATGCGAGTGCGCGATTTCAATGTGATCAGAGAATTGCCATCATCAAAGTTGATTTTTTGGTCCTGTATTACGTCATAAAGGACCGCCGAGTACCTACCTAATATCTCAAGCTCATATTTTATACTCTTTGCCTGATTTGATGGCTCTGCTTTGATTAGGTTTAATGGCGACCCTTGGTTTATAAATGTCTTAAGGTTTTTTACAATGTGATTAAATGTTTGATTGGTCTGGAATCCAAATAAGGAATATTACCTTAACTAATTTGATCAACACCAAATTAATATTATGATCAAATCTCTGTGGGTAATGCCGTGTCGAGAACTATAGGACGAAACTACGCTTTAGTCTCATTCATTCTAAAAGGGCCTTGCAGAAATACTTAACAGTTAAAAGATCAAAAGCATTAGTTAAGATAATTCATTAAAAAAAGGTTGTAACACGCGGACCTTGTAATCTCCGTAAACGGTACTCCAGATATGATAATCGGAGATTACCCGCAACCGTTTTTCAAAACATCTTGAGTTCACAATAGCAATGAGGTCGTCATGTTGAATTAAAGAAAAAACATACTTGCGTAGATCCTGTAGGTTTTCTGGCGGTTTTAATTGTGTTCTGGTAATCCTCAGCAAAAATCGTTCGAGCGTCTAATTCGGGGTATTGTGTACATTATTTGCAGATTGTAAGGCTGCGTGTCTTTTCGATCGTAAAGACAGCTGCTGTTTTGGAGGATGCGTCTATTAAGCGGTTCGATATACCTTTTTTGCTATACTCAGCGAAGGTTTTTTTTTTTGAGAAATTAATATGTTATCTGTGACATTCTCCTCTTGTCAGAATAGCCTTTTTTCTTTGTTAAATGTCATTAAGACTGTCGAACAGTGGACAGATAATTCAAGACAGTCATAGTCAAAAATCTTTATTTCTATATTCTTTAAAAATACTTATAAACGATACTTCTTTAAGATAAATATCTAAGTACCTACTTGTGTGTGTAAAATTTGACGTGTCCAAATGATAATTAATTGAGATCTAAAAGAACAAATGAATTTGAGTTAGAGCAAATACCAAAAAAAAACTTATATTTGAATCTTAAAATGGACCCAATAATTACTCCAACTACTGAAATCTATCTCTTAGCGTCAAAGGGTTCGCAACGTTCCGCAAGACAGACCGTTTCACACGACAAAATAAATATGTATCACAAAAGGGTGAGACTGCTCGCTTCTTTGAGCAAGGGGCATATGCTCACTATGCTCAGAAATTTATATACAGTTATTGATCAAAAGGTAAAGTCCTTTGATAGGCATTGAAGCGACATCGCCCGGCTGAATTGTCTATTAACAGGGGTGATAAAATCTTGGGGCATCTTGAAGGGAATTGGCATTAATTTATTGAGTGGTTTCGAGTGTGGGGTGATGTGTGGACTAGGAGACTTGGCCGAACTGATTATTGGAAAGCCGAAAGTGCGAGAGGCGGAAATAAAATAATTATTAAATATTATGTTGAAGCTCTGTAGTTTAGTTCGATTCCCGGTCAGGGCAGACTTTGTTCTCGGGTCTTGGGTTTGTCTTGTGTTTCCGTGTTTGTCTATGCCACCTGACATAGGAGCCCTTCGTTCGAAATCGAAACGTTACTTAATTATAATATCAAACAGTGAGTGTTTATGACATTGAAAACACTTAAGTGAAAGCTGTAAGTGGTTTCTCCATTAAAAGCAATGTTAAACACCGGTTTTTTTCTTTATTACTCACGTTCTAATCACTCAATCTGGTAACTGTGACTGATTTTAGTATCTGAATCTTCTCCTAATATTGATTCATAGACAATACATTTTACTATTCGTATAATAATTGTTCAATTGGGACACGGTCCTCTGTGAGCATTCGAGCAAATATAGGTGTAGCTGATTGGGTCTTCTCGACCGACAAACAATGCTACCCTTTTGTATTATAGTAACTATCGTTCTAGGAAAATTGGTCTGTATGTTTGTGATTTTCACATATTCGAAAGAGCCATCTAAGGGTACGTGAAAAGGTTTAAATTTCAATGCTCTTCGGTGGTAAGCGCATCACTTAGAACCTACAGCTGGATCGATTTCAATGGTTTTCTTCTAAAATGTTCGTGTTAATTAAGATCTTATAGAAAGAAAACTTGAAAACAGAAATACCCGGAAAATTGGGAAAAATATTATATAATACTGTGCTTTTTTCAGGCAATTTTGTTACTATGTACGGAAAAGTCGGTTGAAAGCTGATTGTCAAATTTTCAATTATGTTAAGACATTTTTTGTAGAAATCTTTTTGGATCAGCTGTTTTAAAATAAAGCTACTTCTTTAGCATTAAATAGGTCTTGGTCTTGGTCTTGAAAATAGTAAAAATTGGGCTGCGTGCTTTGTTCCCAATCAATATTTTACTTAACATGTAATTAATGTAATTTTTATAATTGATTCTATTGGTTTGAAACTAAATTAATATTAATTATGACAGCTCTGCCATTATGCCGGTCTCTTAATTTGATCACAAGGAGATGGATACTGTAAATTGGCCTGACATCAACAGAATTGCGACCAATGTGATCTAAAAACTGAGAAAACTATTACATTATTGCGTTCCCTTATAATATTACTGATTGTTAATAAAATATAAAATTATTTTTTCCAATCTTGAAGATGTATTCGGGTGTACAGGCTACTTTACAAATTCTTTAACAATACATTACCCCAAAAAGGTTGTATTCAATTTGTTGCTAGATTTAAAAAAGTAACATCTTCGTACTCCTTGAAGTGTAAGATTTAATCCTTTTGAGCCTCACTGAGTCAAGTTGGTGGTAGAACCTTTGGATTGTAAATTGCGTAGTGGCGCCGTCTGCTTCTACTTTTATGGACGAGATGCCTAATTGATCTTTGTAAAGAGCTTTCAAGAAATGATTATCGCAAAGATCAAAACTGAGATTGTGTTCAGATGGTTAGATTCGTATAATTATGTACCTGTATTATATCGTATCTTATCATCTTTTGTGTGACGTGGCCAACTATGTGTCAGGTGTTACAAGTCCGAAGGCCTCTGATAAAGCTTAGTGGGGTCAAATGAGAGTAAATTGAGTGATGATTCGCTACATTTAATTTTATTCAAAATTGTGGCTTACTTATAATAATTTGTTACAACACATACTCAAATTTTTCATGAAGAAATTTTAACCCACTACAGCTTACGATTAAAAAAATATTTCTTGAATAGTAATAGTAAGACAGACATGGTAGGCTTAATAATTAGGTTCCTTTTTTTAGGTATGGACCTCTAAAAATAAAGATTTATATAGAAATAGAGAGCGACAAGCAAAATAAAAAAAAAAAACTGTACATTAGTAACAAATTTCAAAAACGATGTTCTTATTTCTCAAACCCATAAACGTGAAAGATGGAACATGAAAATATATAATACTTGGTTTTTCCGATTATAAAGCGGTTACTTGTGAGATCTCTTAATAGAATCAAAAAAAGAGGCTCTCCATATATATTCTTTGTGTTTGTTCACGATATCTTTGCCAATTGTGAAGCGATTTAAATATGTTTCTTATTTGTAAAGGAAAACCCAAAAAAGACCCTTAACCTTGGTGACGAAACAATTGACATTGGTTTATTGGATGATTATTATTATTATTATGAGCCGAAACCACATTTTTTATTTTTCTACGTCAATGATCACTATTTACCAATGTCATATTTGCCAACAGGATAATATTACAGGCAAACATAGGGTCACTTCAGTGGATATAGCAACTGGCCTGTTTCTCATATCTTTTCTACTGACCTAAGAACTTGAACTACAGTTAGGGCTGTCAAAAAAGTATCCCTAGAAAATGGTATTATAAAATAATTATAATAATAAACGTTTAGACCAGTGATCCATATTAAGACCAGTATCTACTTTTATTTATTTATTCTTTTTCACCGACGAAAAAGAGATGGAGGTTCTCAATTCGATATATTTTTTGTGTTATGTTCAGCCCTCTCTTCCTTATTTATTAAACGATTATGATAATTATATTTTGTTAGATTGTGTATAATATAGGCAGATTACCAGGTGTCGAGGCAATTCTTGTCTGGACAAACCTTGCACAAGTTCTACTGCTACTTTTTGTTGCTCCACTGTTGTTCTACTGCTACTTTTTGTTGATTTTCAGTCAAATACCTTATATATTGGCGACACTACTCTCTGCTCATAATATTAATCTTCAGTCCCCAAAATATATATTGAGAAATACTTTAAAATAACAATAGAGGCGCACAATGTTCAATATTATTATTTATTGCATTGAATTGTATCAAATTACAATATAAAGAAAAATTCGCAAACCAAAATAAAATTACGAGAGTAATATTTCTTACTAATTCATGTGCCAACCCTAGTGAGTTTTAAAATTTGAACTAGGGTTTCATCATACTTGTATGGATACTCATTTTATTTTAATCCCAACTGTGGTCTCTGCACCTCAAAACCACCATTCTTCCTTAAACCAAAATTCACCCAAAGCTTTACAAACAAAGACGAAAATCCCTTGACCGCTCCAAAACTAGTGCAAAAGACATCGACGCGCGCAATTTTGAACCGTATTGAGATTTAGAAAGACTTTAAAACCAATGTCTCTATATTTCTAGTTTCTTGCTGCTGCAATCTAAATCTTAATCCATAGGTCTAAAGTTGAAATTTGATAGTAATCCAGTTGTAACATTTCCTGCCAAATTATGGAACCAGATTTGCTCGTTCCCATGAGAGGCAAAGGCAAATATTTGCAATGGATCAGGTCTGGATCAAATGCAGCGCCACTAGTGCTTTGTGTGGATTACTATGGGAACTCGAAGAATCTAAATCTGAATTTCAAATCGTACTGGCAGCGTCCGAAGTACTTACAAAACTCGCCAACAATTACTGATTCTAAAAAGCTATTGAAGCTTTCGCAGTGTACATTATCTAGTCTTACTCGTAACATTTATATCAAGTTGATTTATAAGGTGTTACGATAATTGACAAAGATAATGTGATAAGATTATGTAATATATACGATGGCGTTTTATCTTTTCACCTCTACAAAAATACAAACAGTAATATTATTACCAGAGTAGAACCTCTTGACTGCTATAAAAATTGAATTATTTAAATCACACTTTTATTGCAGACTTAGAGTGTGTGTGTGTTTGGCCGCCAAGATCCAAAATATTTATTATTGTCTCTCACCATTATGAAATATTTTCATATTTCATTTTATGGTAAGAGACAAGAGCTATTGTAGCTAACAAAAGTATAGCAAATTATTATAATAAAATGTATAATATATAAAAAGGTTTTTTTTTTGCGTGAAATTTTATAAAATTCTCTGGGTAGCTAAGATACTTCATCATAATTGAAAATTTTATAAAACATCTTTGTTACATATATATAACTAGTCATAGTTAGTAGAACTCTCCTTTTATTCCTCGCATTTCTCGACTCGAATTCACGTCACATTATCAACCGTCGCGAACCTGTGGTAGTCACTTATCTATTTGCGTCCAGTGTTGACATTGGGCCCTTGTAACTGAAAAAGTGCCAAATGATACATCTGTTTTGACAACTGACGTGTCAATATTGGCGAATCGCACTTAGCTTTGTTTGATCCGGCCACTGAGCCACTTGCTTTGGTCAATAAATGAATGATTTTAAAATAATATCGAAAAACTGACTTATAATATTAAAATAATGGATTTTGGGTTTATCTTCGGGCTACCAAAGAGCTATATTCAAGATAATTAGATTACATTATATCTCCATTTTCTTTTTGGCCTTGTCTTAGCCACACAAATTCTGCCAATGTCAGAGTAAATGTACTTTCGCAAGTTTTTTCTGCATTTGGGTTAATTAGAACAAAACACGGCCAGTTTATGCATGTTACTTATGTTTATAGAAGTAACATGAACATAGAGTATTTTAATTTTATTCTAATCAATAAAAAAATAGACACTTACGCAAATCGGCTTTTCCAACATTAAATCATTGTCATCATCATCATATCAGCTGACAGGCGTCTACAGTTGAACATAGCCCTCCCCCATGGATTACCAAATCAAGCGGTCTTGATTTGGAAATCAATTAAAATTAAATCAAATGTTCAATTAAATCAAAAGTTTCGCAACGAATTTAAAGAGTTCTGCTACCTATGTCCACTTTGTAATTATATTTCAATGTTTATATAGAGGACACAAATTATAGTCTACTTACAGATTACTGGGGATAGATTACCAGAACAATATTGTTATGTGTCAAAAGTTACATAGTTTTTTTTTGCTGATAACAGGATATAAGTTATCCTAGAACCAACTTTCATCCAAATCCATTGAGCCGTTTGAGCGTGAAGCAGTAACAAACATACAATACACACACATACACACCTTTATAATATAAGTGTGTCACGCACATACAAACAAACTACATATATAAATAATACAGACGTATCGTCTAGTATAGTATAACTACAAATATCGTTATATTATGGGTGTTCCGACACTCGAGGCAGGTGTCAATCGCGCCATAGACGAAACAAGGGGGCAAGATAGTCGGTTTAAAAAAACAGCGCCATATTGGACACATTCCTTTTTTACCCCCAATGTAACGTTAAGAGGGTTGTTATAAGCATGAAACCCATGTCTTTCTGTCTGTGTGCGAGTCTCTCTGTTTGCGTGTGTGTGTTTATGTTCTATACGTATAGACCGATTTCCATGTGGTTTCTTCTTAAAAGCCTAGATTGATGAGATGGTTCTAAGATGTTTGAAAGAAATTCTTCACCGACGAGGTCAATTTTCCCTCGAAATGGTAAGAGATAGAGGGCTGCTTTGACTATTGTAATATACACATTGGGCAGATGCAATAGGATTCTAGGCCATTGGTGGAAATTGGTAGAGTTCTAATAGATTTTGTTATTACTGAATAAAACCTTAGCTTTGCTTAAACGTAAAATTTGAATAAGATTAAACTACAGTTAACTTCAGTTAACTATGGGGAAACCCTCATTCCCCACAGTTAACTATGGGGAATGTTCTTTCAAAACGAAAACTTTCTTAGATATTTTTTGTTGTCTCAGTACTGTTTTATCATTGCTAGTTTATAAATTAAGTAATGCCACTTTTAGAAGCACTAGACCTTTTTGTTTGAAGTAACTAGCAAGGGCTTGCTTAATGGAACAATCCGTATCAGCCTCTAATGTTGCTGCAGCGGATTTAAAGTAGCGACCTTCTGAATGAAAGTCAGCGTCCGTATTACTAGGCCATGTTCTCGATGTAGAGTCGTAAAGTTCGTACAAATACAAATAAACGTGTTAGTTTCCATAAGAGCTAATTACTTATAATAGCTAACTTGTCTTGTAAACTACCGTGTACACAACACGGTAGTTTAAATCCGTTTAAACTGCTATTAACTACATATTGCAGGATTAATGGTTACTTGCATTGATGCCTTCAAAATAATACTATTGTACTTCATACCATACATAGAATCACGCATTTACCCAGAACGGTTAGACTGAACTTAAATAAACCACTTTTCAATATGTTGATATCGTAGACGTGGCAAGTGTTATCGCCGCTGTTGTTTTAGCTTTTGGATCTAGCTCTCGTGGTAGATCAAGGCCCCATTCACTCTTACTTGCCTCGGCATGCCCTGCAGTGCATGCTGTTTGCTCTATTTCCGCAATAAGGGCAAACATGCTTACATTGGCAGACCATCTTTTGGTTTTTGGGTAAATTAATATAATTAATAATAATAATATATTCAAGGACATTTTACTCAACGCCATCTAGCTTGAAACTAAGCATAGCTTGTACAATATAAACTAGATAACTGATGAATATATATATAGTTATTTTTCGTAAGTACATACACACAGACAAAAAAACCATCTGTGTTCGTTACATTTGGACAAGCATCCGCTTGTCCTAAGTAGGAATTGAAAAGGCAGTATTTGAGCTGCGAACCCGTACAATAACAATAAAACTGTTTTAAAACAGTTTAAAAATATTACCCCTAAAAAGATATTCGAATTTTCCGAATTCCAATTGTTCTCGAAAGTAATAAAGGTATCTTAAACTGTTAACAACCTCAATTGGAAATATACAAAAATGCTGTTAAATTAAACGATTATGCCGAAAAGCAGACCACCATAAGCTTGGGTAAATATACATACACCCGTTATTACGGTGATTACTTTTTGGCGAACGTAAACGAACGCACGTTGTGTTTATAAAATTTGAGCTGCGGGAGATTATGTTCTTAAGGTGGAGAATTAAATATGTCATTGAGGATCGCTTATTCTAAATATGTTAGGAATCTAGTTCAAACACAATCTGTATTTGAGAACAAATTAGAACCTATTATTTGTCTCGTTAATAAGTTTATTTAGTTATTTTTTAATGTTTTACATAAAGTGACAGATGTTGTAGGTAATGGTAAAATATGCTATTTATTTTGACTATACCTATTTATTTTTGATGAACAAGTTAGTTAATAACCCAATAGATCTTTTAATACTGTCATCGGCTTTATTACTGAACGAAATAACGTTTTATTGGGAGATCGAAACGGAATTAAAATTTTCGAATATTCGTTCGTTCGTACGATTCTTTCGTTCGCATCCATTTGCTTCAATTTATCCACCACTGAAGCATCTTATTACCAGATAAACGTCAGTCATTTATTTTGAGATGGCATAATATCACGTTCATGTAAAAATCGTCGGAGAGGTTAAACGTTTCCAATTTGGGGTACAAAAATCAATGTGACTTTTGCGGGTAGGATATGTTTATTGTCCTACTCTCGTAATAAGTTTATCTTACAACTAACTCCCGATTTCCGAGAGGAGATCTCAGTAATCAGTGTCTCGACGGTCAAAAATGTAATATCATCTATCAAATCGATCTTCACGATTTTTTCAATGACCGGATCGATCACTTTAGCCAGAGTTTTAGAAACCGAGTCTCATTTTATATTAGGACACATTAGTACAAGGATTATCTGTGACACAGTCGCATACATAAGGTGACCGATATAAAAAAACGAAGACAATGTTTTTCTAGCTCACTGCACTTTGTTACACTTTCAAAGCCATCTTAAAATTAAACTTGAATCTCTGTTACATTTTAGAAAAACTAAACATGTGTAAAAATTTTAAAACATAAATATGTTCAAATAGTAGCTAAAAACTGAAACTCTAAAGTCGCTAAGAACCTTTCAGTATTTAATAATTTAGACAGATAACAATAGTAATCATAATCTCCAGTATTTTGTTAGTTTAAATTGAATCAGGCTGTAAGAAAGTTCCATTTCGATCTTGATAATCGAACACCAAAATGTGCCCACCTCACTGACACTTTGATATATGAGCGAGGCGTTGTCTCATCCATTTTGTCGACAATTTGCATGGAAATGTCATAAATGTGAGAGCTGACACAACGTATTTTGTCGATATGACATAGTTTTGCATGACAGGCACGAAATGATGGAGATACCGCCGCCTACAGTCACTTCAATATTGTGTTTTTATTCATGAAATCGGTTTTGTACTCGAGAAAGAACATCTGGGTTGTTGTATATTAAGACTACCTTCACTTTTAAGCAGAAGGAATACCTATAGGTAGTGTCAGGGTCTGTAAAACGAGGGTCGAATATTTTATGTAAGTAAAATTATATGATGACTTGTGTCAAGCTCAGTTATTTGCCTTCAGCGTAGTATTATATTTGTGAGGGAAACAAAGTTTTTCTTATGCACGACAGAATAATAATGTACGTAAAGAATAGTACTAAATAATATTAGAAAACTGACTGCCATAGTACAAGCTATGCTTAGTTTGGGGGTAGTTGGCGCTGTGTGAACTGTCCATAAATATTTAATTTTCAAATAATAATCATGTTTATACACTTATACCCCTGCAACAGGATAATGTCGCAGCTGGGTTGTACAAACATAGAAATACAAGTCAAACATGTAACCGTACCGTATTCTTTCGCTTCAAAGACAGGGTAGCTACCAACTAAGCTATCTTAAAAGTATAAGTAATAAACAATACTAAACAACTTCAATTCGATTCAAACTTCGAGTAAGATATCTGCGCTTCTACAAATATTCTCATATTTTTCCTTCGCCCTCTTTTTCAGGGATTTTATTGAATATATTTTTAATTTTATATTTTTCCTTTACCCTAACACCTGGTTCTCCACTCGTGAAAACGCCAATTTTTCATACCCCGCATACTCAAGACGTAATGTATTTGATATATTTGTTCTTTCTGTTAGGGTTGTCACTTGTAAAGAAATAAAGAAATAATATTTTTTTCTCGCAAACTGTATATAGCACCAACCACCACTTAGTTGTATAAATACCTTTTTGAAAAACAAGCAAAATTGTTGGAGAATGTTGGTAGAAATAGGGAAATAACTTAAGGTGCATTTTTCTATGGGATTTTTGTCACTAAATACGTCGTTTGACAGCTATTTGTCAAATTGTGAATTGTAAATTATAAATGCGAATATGAGATTGTTTGTATCATCATGAAATTTTGCATAAACATTATCAGGGGAACAGAATAGGGCATTCAGAGAGAAATCATACTTTAGAGTCTACATTAACGCAAGCGAAACCGCTGACAAAAGCTAATAAATACATACATAAATACTATTATAAATTGTGTGAAAAAGTAACGTTATAGCAATATATTGCTGGCTAAATTGTCTACTTAAACCTTAAAACGTACTGAAATGTTTTTAGTTAAAAATGAACTAAGTGAATTCGACCCAAAAGGGCTGTGATTGATGTCACGAATTCTCATTATCATATAAGTAATAAAACTTAAAGTAACTTCTCTGCGTGTCAACCCTAGCACCAGTCCTATGAAATTCAAAAGGAAATATTTGGACGTGTGAGGGGCAACCTTGGAATCCTAGAAATATGAAGCTTGAAGAACAGAAGTACAATTTATGTCATATTTTTAGAATTGTGAGACGCGAGTAAAATGTACGCGAACGCCAGCACGGTGATCATAATTAAATTGCAATTTTTGCAAAGGAACTAACATTGTTTTTTGCTTATGAAGTTTACCACTTTGTGTCGTTTTACCGCGTTAAGTATGTGATCTTTTGCAGAATGCTACCTTTCTCTCTCTTCAGTAGTTAAATTACAAGTGATTGATTTAGAAAATCGAAAAATAAACGACATTCGATAAGATAAAAAGAAGTTGGGAGTGTGAATAAAGTCGTAAGCTAAGTAAGAACTGCAAAAGGCAGTAGAACGGGTTAGGGAAAGTGCATCCTTAAACTTTACAGCTCCGCAGCTTAGCAGAGAGTAATGAGTTCCGGGTTCGATTCCCGACCGGGGCACACTTTGTGTGGTCAGCATATTTTGACATAATGACAGCTTTTAGTCATTGGCAAATTAATTAATTTTCGAAAGATAATGCTACTGAACGCTACTCTCCGAATGAAGTCCAAAATTAGTGAGTCGTTGATTTGCGATACAGCATCACAACAATTGCAATTCACGCTGTAAGACCCACGGATTATTACATTACGTATCTCTTTGTAGCAAGCGAACGCTGAACGTCGCTAGAATTTATGCATTACTGCAGTCGCAATACCATTGGTAAATGCTCCTATTTCTGAAGTTCCCTATTGACATTCCATAAATATTTGCTTATTTGTCTCTGGAAAAGGGATTAGTTTACACATTAACACCTATTTTTGGTATTCAGGAGATATACCTTGATGCAGGGTATGAAGACCCGATAGATAGATTTATGACGTATCTTCTGAAAGGAAGGTAAACAAACTCTTCCTAAATTACACCATCAAGCGTTCCCATTCAAACGGAACACATAAAAACGAACAACACGTAAAACCGTTAGTTTGGCACCCCCCTTAATAATAGGTGATTTCCCCCCTTCACCCACATATAGACACGGAGGGGTTCTAGCCACTGTACGTAGACCCGTGAAGAAAAACGAGATACGTTTGAAAATGGATACATCAATGTGAGGAAAAAGGGCGTGAGGGGTCATCGTGTCTGGTGGATTGTAGATGCGTGCTAGGGACCCATCCCGAGGTTTCAGTCTAATGCCACTTGTATCGGCGTTTTATTGTCACACAGCAGTTCTTGGAGGCAAAACGTACCCTGACTTTTAGGAAGTACCAGCAGTGACGTTTTTATTGGCAGTAAACGTAAAAAGTGAACTTGGAGTGTTTGCCTCTATGCGGTTTTATTTTGTTTTTATTTTTCTAACTTTGTGGCGCTGGCACGTACAAGTCTATTATAGAGCCTTGTTTATGGCTTGTTCTAGTACTGGGACATATTTTTTTACTACTGATACGCATGTCTGGAGGCTCAAGTGCCTGTTAAGTACGAATTAATAGATTTTATTACTGTTTTAAGCCTATTTAAGTATGTTTTTTAGACCTATAGAATACGGCTTCATTTGTGTCATACATTAAATAGATACGATAGGTGATGTGGGAAAATACGGGGTTAAAAGATATCTTTGTAGATATTTAATCTATTTGAGGCTACGTAGCTCCCAAATGGATAGGCTGATTTCAATGCTGTATTTATAGCTATAAACTCAAAAGGATGTAATCCCATTATGAAACCTAAAACGGCTGTCTGCTGTCGTATCTCCCATTTACTGTATTTATCTTTTGTATCAGAAGTCGTAGCTTCACAGAAATTTTCTGAATTTTCACAGAATATGTGGTGGATATCAATACATATACTTATAAAAAAAAACAATCGTAATGGCACCTATGAGTTCTATTTTTTTTTTTATAAAAGCTCGTTTATTCATGTTGGTTGATAAGAAAATCTGTCCAGCTGTTTAAAATCTACGAACCGTTCTTATTCCATTATGTTCAGATTTCTTTTGTGACATTTACTTGTAGGTACATGCTTTTTGCTTTGCCTGTAATCTGAATAATTCGCCCCCAAATAAAAAAGAATTGTTTTCAACAACATTTTGCTGACAATAATCAACAAATCAACACAATGAACCGTAGTGTCGAAATACTTCTAGAACTATTTCCTCGCCCGAAACTTTCATAATTCGGCTCAATAAAACCTACAAACTAAGTTAGCGTCGACCGCAAAGAATTTAATAGACACATCAAAGCCAAAAGTTTCGTCTTGGCTAATAAAATCCCAGTCATTATGTCGAACTTCTAAAAAATATTTCCCAAAATTTTGTTGTTTTATTTTTTAATGCTTCCATGGGGTGCTTTCGGGTCGTTTGCATAATTTTGTGTGAGTTTATTAGTGGTTTGGTGGAAGTGTCGTTTTCTCAATTTTCCCGCCAATTTTTGGGCACAAAATGGCCGCCCTTCTTCCACACGCACGTCACGCGATCTTTGGGGAAATCATAGAGAATATAAAACTATATAGAGGGTGCGTACCCACTGATGTTTATTTTTTTTCCGTCACGCTTAGACTATTCAATCTCGTTCTAACTAGCATGTAACCATATGTTTTGTCTCAACCTGTGAGTTTGAACTCGTGGACTTTTTATCATGCTTTTGGTTCATACAGAATAAGTTTTCGCTAGTGTCATGTTCGTAAATCCATAGTCGAATCATGTTTTCCTCCAAGATAGGATCCATAGTTTTTCCTGAATTATTTATAGGCAGCCGATAAGTGTGTGTTCAATGACATGTAATAAAAATGTTTGTGACTTTGTATACAGTTTTCCTTTCAGTTTATGGACGTATTTGAATGTGACACTTGAGAAATACAAAGGTACATGTTCCACTTCGACTATTACACTAGAAAGTTTGCACGGTTGGTTATGTGTTTGCACTTTACGAAGGTAAAGATGAAACAAAGATTTAGGAAGTTTTTTTCCTGAAAAATGGTAATATATGTTATCGGTATTAGAGACTGGAAGACAAGGAGACACCACTTACTTACATTATGAAGTTCAGTTTTACGTACGAGTAGAGCAAAATAATACTAGAATAAAAAAATGAAGGTTTTTGTTTTGATTTGTATCAGCAACAGTCAATCGAGCATTTGGCCATGCTTTCACCTGGAAGAAAGTGACGCTGCAGTTGATGAAATTTTAGTAGTAATGTAGATTACTAAGGAATTACACTTAAAATGATTGCTTCCAATTGATCGGCTGTGATCATGTTATTGTATAAGGTACCGATGGTTAAGGAACTCTACGCGCGGTATGTAGTTGGATGACCGTTGAGTGAACGCCGAGATTTCCAGAGGGTGAAGATATACCGGCTATTCTTCGCGCGATATATAATAAAAAAAAGCTATAATGATTATCAGTCATGGTTTGTAATATCACTCCCTTGTCTTCTTGTAAGAGCACTTTATGAAACAGCCCCCAAAATGTGCCCTAAAACGAAATATCTCCAGAATCCTTGTAACCGAGTGATATCAATCAGGCTCCCGCCCAGATCCGATGCCATTTGTCACTTGGGCGCCGCCCAGCGCCCGCCCAAGCTTTGTGTCCGACACAATCACCCCGAAAGCCTTACATTATTCAAATGTTACGTGGAGTTTGCAACTTTGACAATGTGGGTGATAAAATGTTCACTCACCCTAGTTCGTGGATAAGATTAAGATTATTTTTATTCTTATACTTATTCTTGATAGGGTGAGAAGGTCTGGACTAACTACAATATAATGCACTGTCCCCAAACGACCAACCCTACCCCATCCAATCCAACTACTTTAGGTAGGTTCTAAAGGACTCTGTGTTGTTGGCAGCACTCTTGCAGCGTATGCTGTGGAGACCGAGAAACTATTAGCCAACCAGAATAGATTACTGTATTTTCAAGAATTATTTCTTAGATGATTGGTCTATGTCATCATCTACCTAATCTTATAAATTTCGTCCTAATTTGATTATATCTGTCCAAATAGACGTTTATTTTTAGATATTTTTAATAGTGGAATAGGATTAATAATGCTTTAAAACTGTTCTTCAAAATTCCAACTTACCTATTTATTCCTTGGGACATGACACACATATGTTAAATCATCATATCAGAAATGATTACTAATACTCTTCAGAGTCTGGACTATTAGATATCAGAACTTGGAAGACGTACTGCCTCCACACCTAGTAATCTGCCGCCAAACAGTTGTACACACGCATTGTTTAGTCCCCTACCACCTATGGGTGCAAGTGAAATCACAGGCGAAACTTATCATTCCCGTCTCAGATAGAACAGGATACTCATACTTATGATGTATACAATGTATGATCCAAATCTTATGCTGAGTCGCATTACTGCTGTTATGGGCGGGCGTCGCCACTTCCCACCAGGTGGGCCCTCAGCTCATTCCATCACTTATTCAAATATAAAAAAAAACTAATATCGGGGAGGACCTGAATCGTATTGCTGTATGGCCGAAAGTATTCGCTTACATTAGGTCCGCCTACAGTAAGACCCGACGTTTTTTGTAGTGCAAAAAGAAAGACTGAACAATTTAAGAAAAACTGCACATTATCGTTAAATTTCAAAACGTTCCATCGAAATATCGAAAATCGTTTATACGACCTAAAGCGGCGTCCGACGCATTACAAAAGACCGGTAGCTATAATCCCGTTAAGATAAGGTCGAATAATATGATAAAACTGAGACCACGAGTATTTTTTAAGTGTGTATTAACTGGAGTGACATTCCGTGTACACTATTACGTATTATAATGTTGAAAATATAGGGAGTCGGCTTTCGTGTGCGTTGGTGGTCCGATTAGAAAAATGTTGACGCTTTTAGAGGTCAAAATCTTAAGGTTCCGTACGTGATAAAAGGAACCATATTACTAAGACAATACTTATACTTTTTATTTGTAAATGCATACCTATCATACATTTACACTCAGACACATAACAAACATTTGTGTTCATTACCAAAATGCTTGTCCTGGGTAAGAATTGAACCCACAACCCACAGCGCAGAAGACAGAGCTACTATCAACTGAACTATGAAGCCAAAAAAAAAATCCAATCTCTTTCGTAACTCTTAACTTGTTATTAAGACAACTATTTTGTCTATTTTAATCTATTAAATAAATCTAGTCAGTAAAAACAAATCAAAATTTTCTAAATTCTATTTTTCATCATTAATGTTAAGTATAAACAAACACACACTAATGTTTTAAAAAATACCAATTGGTTAATCTCTATCTAAAAGCTACTGTGAAAAGTACAATCACCATCATAGATGGGTAAATATTGGTGTGTGAATATGACTCCGCCCTTTCTCAACAGATGTCGTTTTTAGTATTGTTTACGTGTACTAATAAATGACCATACTTGTATTCGATAGTACTGAATGTCAGCTATCTAACGCATTTTATGATATTTGGTTGAAGTGTAAGCAACAATTGTTTTCACCTTTTCGAAAATGTCGGTTTTTATTCCAAATAAACGTCATTTGCGGGAAGTGTTATTACATTATTTTATTGCGAAGAAAACTGCAGCGGAAACTTATCGTTTGCTTGTGGAGATTTATGGTGAGCATGCTCCGTCTAATACAACTTGCAAGGAATGGTTTCGACGATTTCAAAATAACGATTTTAGTACTGAGGATAAAGAACATGGAAAACCACCAAAAAAATTTGAAGATGCTGAATTGGAAGCATTATTGGCGGAAGATTCTTGCCAAACTCAATCAGAATTAGCTGCAGCATTAAATGTTGATCGTTCAACTGTTGCAAAGCGTTTACAAATGATGGGAATGATTCAAAAAGCCGGTGACTGGGTTCCACATGATTTAAAAGAAAGAGACATGGAACGTCGGAAAACCATTTGTGAAATGCTGCTTCAAAGACAGCAAAGAAAAGGATTTTTGCATCGGATAGTCACAGGAGACGAAAAATGGATACACTACGAAAATCCTAAACGCAAAAAAGCTTGGGTGAAACCAGGCGAACCAGGCCCATCACAGCCAAAAATAAATATTCACTGTGCCAAGGTCATGCTCTGTATTTGGTGGGATCAGAAAGGTATTGTATATTATGAGTTGCTCAAACCCTCTGAAACTATTAATGGAGAAGTTTACCGACGACAACTAATGCGTTTGAAGCGAGCCATAGAAGAAAAACGACCAGAATGGGTGAATAGACATAACAAATTAGTTCTTCAGCATGACAATGCCAAACCGCATACCGCAGAAGTCGTAAAAAGATATTTAGAGGGACAGGACTGGGAAGTGTTACCCCACCCGCCATATTCACCAGACATAGCTCCTTCGGATTACCACCTATTCCGGACGATGCAGACAGACCTTACTGGAGAAAAGTTTACTTCATGTGAAAGTATCAAAATTTGGATTGACAACTGGATAAGCTCAAAAGACCAGGACTTCTTCCAGCAAGGAATACGAAAACTACCTGAACGATGGGCGAAGGTTGTAGCTGCAGATGGAGCATACTTTCAATAATTTTTTTTTTAATTTTGTAAGCGAACAAATGTGTTTTATTTTGACAAAAAGGGGCGGAGTCATATTCACCTATTATAATAATATTATTATCATTTATTTTAATTAAATCCATATTTTATATAATGCCAAACACAGTAGATTACAAAAATATGGAATGAAATAAAAAAATGTCAATAAATTAAAATATTGTAGTATTCCTTAAAATGTAACAAAATGTTTTTTTTTTGTGATATAATTAAATAACAATGGATCCTGTGCCATATGTTTTGTATCGGACAATCTCTTCGAGAAACAATTATTTTCAGGGTGTAGTTGCCGCTGCTTCGCTCCCACTGTTTCTTAAGATTTATCGCGTGAAATTCGTCCACATGCGCAAGCAATATAATTAGTAAATATAATAAGTGACTTCAATACTTCCAGCTTAGATATATTTCGCCCTTAGGGGTCAAATTTCTTCACGGGACTAACTTGAATGTACATACACCCTTTATAAAAAATTCAAATCGACACAATTGGCGAAGAAAGCGCGTAACAAACATATAGCCGAAATGAAAACCTCTTTTTGAAGTCGGTTAAAGATTAAGAATAGCACCACAAAAGCGAAGCAACATATGACGGTGACAGTACACGGTAGCTTTTACATAGTACTCGGCCAAATAATCCGGCTACCGGGAAGATGAAAGCTCGCCGCCTGATAGCGTTAAAACACTCATTTGTTTTGTCACCCGACTGGATGCCACCGGCGTTGCGTCCCTTTCCCACGAGCGTCTCCCTCTAACATTACCTGTTTCATTAGTAATTTGCATATAGGCACAGAATAATTAATAGTGGGGATGGCTCGTCGCGATGATGCTGACCGCTGGATTTTATGGCTTGGGAGACAATTTACCATTGACTAGTGAGTTGATTACGTCACAAGAATCCCACTCATATTAAACTAGCGTCTCGCCCCGGCTTCGCACGGTTGTAGAGTGTGTGACTTAGATCGTAAGACATTTTGATCTATTTCGTAAAGTTTAGCCAGCATTAGCCCAAAAATATTGTATGTCTATGCATTTGAATTATCGTTATCAAAATTTAGAAGCGGCAGGTTATGGTGCAGAATAACCAATTTTTCTGTTCAGACCTAAGACGCTCTGAATAAACTACCTGGCGCCAACAAATATCACGCGAAACAATCACGTCGGTATAAGTTTTGGCGCCACACAACGGCTTAATGCTTTTGCCTAATTCGGCTGTTTGGCCAGGAAGCTCGCAGAATATTCGGTATTCGGCGTATGGCCGAATATACTATTCGTTGCAAGTCTACTTAAAACTGATTAAAATCATTTACCTTAAACTGATTTGATCAAAACTGTTTACTTTACGTTATTGTCCAATTTTGAAAGTAATGACCTATTTTTTTTTAGTTCTATGTATATTTTTGTATAGTAGAAGAGAGTGGTTTAGTATTTCTCCTTTGATCTGTTTTATGCTGGTTTCCATTGACGTTATGTCTTGCGCAAGTGTTACAGGTACGAATCAATGTCCGTAGAATTCTCCAAAACTCAAAAAGTTTCACTTAATTAAAAAGTCGAATACGTAATAAGAGGTTTGTAACTGGTTTTCAAGAACAATTAAGCCCCATATTGTTTTCCATCCGTTTCCGTCTTTGCAAATTTCTGAGGAATCTTTCAATCATAATCTTTACTTTTTACGTAAGTTACTTAATCTTTACTTTGGATGGATATTTGTGACTCACGCCAGAACGGCTTAATGGATCTGGATGAAATTTGGCACAGAGATAGATTATAGTCTGGAATAGCACATAGGCTTAATTATCCTGGAAAAATGCATGGTTCCCCTATGCTAGCACCCCCGGTAAAACCACGGAGCGCAGCTAGTTTGAATATAAACAAGTTCGTTTTCGTTGCATAATAATGCAATAAAGTTTTTGGAATGGAATTCGATAAAAATTCTTCATTAAGTGCCCGTAGGTTTTAGGAATTGACAGAAATTTATATGCGAAATTAACTATCAAAATTAAACGTTGCGCCAAAGATTAACTTAATCTTTATTTGAATATAATAATATGCAGAAAAAATCAAATATACTGATAAATCAAAGGTACAAATCGGAGATCATATCTATTATATCTTGTAGTATCATAATGTTTCCACTGTATGGACAAACAACTTGCAAACGTGAGTAAAATGGGCTATAACTTTTTATCTACCACGGTGGCCCACTCCGGTGTTATGCAAAGTTATCCAAGTAAATATAAAAAATGCTAATAGATGTTAAACAATTTATATTGAAATGTTTCACCTAAAATGTTTTTGTTACAAATTAATAATTATAAATAAGTATGGTAACTTTACCTTTACCTTTATTGCTTAGTTTTATGCTTATATATATTTAATTAAATACATAAATATTCATGGACATTACACACAGCACCAAATTCAGCAAAGCTATGGGAACTTGATAACTGATGGAATACTTACATAGTACGTTTTTTTGTAAGAACTTAAATATAATACATATCAACACCCAGACACAGAACAAACGTTTATGTTTGTTACACAGATGCGTGTCCTAAATGGGATTCGAACCGCAGAGCTACTAAAAAGCTTAGAGCCCAGTCGAATTTGAAATGATAAGTGATACTTGTAACACAAACTTTTAATATTAGGAATTTCATAATATCAAAATTGATATGAGGTTGAATGTATGTGATTTGAAGTAGGTATTTATTTTTAACATTCATTTATTTTTCATAGACAAGTGTATCTTGTCTATGAAAAATAAACGTTGCTTCCAAATTGTGTATGTGTTAATAATAATTATACTCAGTAAAAGTTACTGTATATTAAATTAATATATATTACGAATGAAGAAAATTTTGTTAAAGTAAAAAAATAATATTCTCCAAAAGTGCACATTCGAGATTAATTTACTGTTACATCTAAGTCATACAAGAAATAGACCCTTTCGCTGTCAAAACAAGTCACATCTTGATTGAGTTCGTCGACCCTATAATAGCCTCACAGAAACATTATCCAATCTAACCCTTCTGCCCATCAATACTCCTTGGCGATAAACGAAATAACTACAAATAAAATGAAAACGGCGGCGCCTTTGATCACCACAAAGAAGGCCGATTTGTTTGGCATAAAGACCTCTTTAAGTCTTTATAGGTATATGGCTTATGTGAATTTATTCAACGGGTTATTATTGCAATTCAATTAATGCTATGTCGGTCTGGTTTCTCCTTTAGCGTAGAACGGAAAGGGGCGACGGTTCAATACAATTTAAACCCTACTCGGTTGTTTTCCAGTTAATTTTGTTACAGTGATGCCTGGAGTGATCAGGTGCAAACCGCTACTCATTTTGAACACCAATGAATTTTAGGATGTTTTTCTGTATATTCCATAGTTTATTCATTATTACATTATTCATACCATTTTTTTTATTCTTACCAAAGAATTTTAGGATGTTTTATTTGCGCTTATTATAACTTGACTTATAACTTAGGCAGAGTTATAACTTATTATAACTCTGCCTTCGCTGTAGGTCGTGGGTTCGGTTCCCACCCAGGACAAGCATTTGTGTGCGAACAGAAATGTTTGTTCTGTATCTGGGTGTTTATATGTATTATTAGTATATACAATGTAGGTATTTACAAAAAGTTATTTTAGTATTCTATCAGTTATCTAGTTCCCATATTACAAGCTATGGTTAGTTTGGAGTTAGATGGATGGATTTTTTTTTGTTTAATGACGGGTCGAGCTGAGGGCCAGATGGTAAGTGGTTACCCTCGCCCATGACAACATTAATGCGCGCGACTCAGTATGAGATCCAAATCTTTATTGAGGCGCATTCATCCTGCTGCGTCCATCACCCGAGACGGGGATGATACGTCTCATGCGCATGTGATTTCACCGGCACCCACACCCTTCCACCGGAACACAGGAATGCAACCACTACTGCTTGGCGGCAGATTCCAGATGTGGTGGCAGTACCTCTCCGGACGAACTTGGCACAAGTTCTACTGCTACTTTTGGTTGCTCCTTTAGCACCACCCAGGAGGTACGTGTAGGGAATCAAAGGGTACACACTTACGGACGCGAGCAACTGGACCCCCCAAAAATGGTTTCGCTATTGGATATCAAGCATAAGACCACCAGAAGCGACTTATCTATCTAATTGCTGGGCATCGAACACGTTTTTGGGTTAATTGGACCCAGGGACTATACAGATTAGTGGAGCGCTCACCAATTTACGATGATCCGATAAAAATTAAAAAGTTACTAATGTCGATAAAAATGTCGTCGGGTGTTTTTATGTCAAGTGAATTTTGGAGGAGTAATCAAAGGTTTAACCTTTTTGGTGATCGCCATTCAAAAACGCAATCGCCGATTTTTTTTTTTTTTCTTTGGCTTCGCACGGCTTATGCATTCGCCATGGTCCACAGATTTATTATTTTTCAGTATTTACTAGCGTTTACAAATTTGGGAAATTATCAATATTATACGTTTTAAAAGTATTTTTCAATTTTATGGAAAAACAAACGCGTCTTCCTTCAATCGCCGATTTGATTAGACAAATCTTTGCAAATACCACAGATAATGTAATCTATTATAGGTGATATACTATACATTTAGGGGTTTATGGGTTCTTGCTTGTTCTCCCATTGAACGTTAGATATTTGTTCAGATCGTTTGAGAACCGCCAAACTTCGTAATAAACTTGCGGGATCTCGTATATATTTTAAAATATATTTCTTTGGTAAGAATTCGGACAGTTTTAACACAGATGCAGATAAATTTGAAAGTGTAATAACCCAATGGTATCAACGCCATCGAACAATGGGCCCCTCGCTTCGAAGGCGGGCTACTACTAACTCTGCCACGGAGCCGTGGCTGATTTGGTAGTAGAGAAAACCATAGTATAAGACTTATACTATGGTTTTCTCACGGATGTCATTGTCAGAACAGGACCAAATTGATATAGGATCACACAGAAAGCACCAGCTTTCAAATATAAAAAAAACATCAAAATCGGTTCACCCAGTCGAAAGATCTGAGGTAACAAAAAAAAGCAATCGAATTATAACCTCCTTTTTTTGAAGTCGGTTAAAAAGTCAGTTTCTTCCCATCGCTACTGTTAATATCGCGGACGCAGCTAGTTAAATAATAAAGATGAGTAAAGATCATTATTATATCTATAGATATTTATTTATGTTTTTAATATACTTAATAATTTTAATAAGGCCCCTATACAGCTGCATATATTATATAAAATTGTTTATTTCCTTATTTATTTTTATTTACTTTACATTTTGACAAGGCCTATGTACAGCCCGATATGTTTAATTGACTATACCTAGTGTTCCAAAGTATCCCTACGGTTAATAAAGAATATGAATTAATTAATTTAATAAGGACTTTTAGTGAATATTTTAATAAATAATACTAAAATACACTATAAAAATTTACGTAATAACTTAAGCCTCATCCACACCGGTCTAATCCCTTTGCAGTCTATTGTGACTCACCCCAACTAGTCACCCTAGTTTTCGAACCAAATTATTATTTTAGCTTATTTATTAATTAAAAACCTAGTTGCGAAGTGTTAGAGTGTTTATTTGTGTGTCTCGAGCATGATAGTTACGTAGCGAAGTTCAAGTTGCGTCATAAGTTTACTGATGAAGCAAAAACTAATAATTCCTGTATCACGATTTTTAAGTTTGTTTCCTTCCGTTTTTTTTAATTAATTGATGGAATTTCTTAAATAATTATTCAAGTAATTACATCCATTATTTTATTCGAGATTTATTATAAATATAATAATGGACGTTATTTGAAAGAAGTCCAATTTAAAATGATCTGGAAAAAATGGTACTTAATATTTCGTACACCTCCGCTAATCTCCCAATAAACGAGTTTCCCAAACCACATAGAACTGCATATTATATCTGAAAGAATTATAGCGGGGCGAATGTAAGAAATCAAGATTCACAGCCCCAACCACTACGCCCAATGTTTACAGGGTATAATGCTAACTTTCATATTAGTTAAATATACTGAATATAGCTGCATATTGCAGTAATTGACCATCACGATTGTATTGTCACACTAATTATTATAAACAGGGAAGTTTGTTAGCATGTCTGTGTGAATGTTTGTTACTCATGCTCAAACGACTCAACGGATTTGGCTGAAATTTGATACAAGATAGCTTATATAGTGGATTAACATAGGTTACTTTTGATCCCGGAAAACCGCGGGAAACAAAGCAGAGCGCAGTGAATCACTACATAGTATAAAACAAAGTCGCTTTCTCTGTCCCTATATCCCTATGTATGCTTAAATCTTTAAAACTACGCAACGGATTTTGATGCGGTTTTTTTAAATAGATAGAGTGATTCAAGAGGAAGTTTTATATGTAAAATACACTAGCAACTCACCCCGGCTTCGCACGGGTAGTTTTTGAGACGACACTGATGCTTTACTAACCGTGCGAAGCCGGGGCGGGTCGCTAGTTTATAATTAATGCGTTATCATTATTTGTTAACTCAATAGTCTATTCTATACCACGTTGTACATTTCCAAGTGGAACTTCGAGGGTGACAATGAGGTTTCGTTCTCGGGCTGCGATTGGTCGGCTCCCGTGACGTCACGCGGTCACGCCCCGATATCCGGATTAGAATATCCGGGTGTTATTGGTATTCGGAAATTGGACGCCATCAGACCCTGATCCTATTAAGGCTCTAGTTTTATCTTCAGATTGTTTGTATGGAATTTGATCGCAATGAAAAGTATCCAATGTAACATTAGAACTGATACGATATTCGTTCAATTTAGAACAGTATTTGCACCACACCTCGTAATCTGCCGACAAGCAGTGTTGCCTCGCGTTATGTTCCTTTAAAAGGGTATAGGTACCGTTGTTTCATCCCCTCAGCCTGATGGGCGGCGATAACCGCTTAACATCAGATGCTTACGATCAGGCACTTTATTCGCATAAAACATCTCCTACCTGTCAAAAGTTTATCGTAGCTATAGAGATATAGATATTGCTCCTTGGAAGGGAAGACGAAGTGGATGGATTGTATGAGGGATGAGTGAATGATTCAAGATTCAAGTAGCGCACTCGTATTGCTATATTCCGGTGGAAGGGTGTGGGTGAGGATGAAATCACAGGCGCATGAGACGTTATATTCCCGTCTCGGGTGACGGGCGCCACGATAACAAGACTTAGGTCCTCCCCAATGTAAGTAACATTGGGAAAGACCTAAGTCTTGTTATTGTTGTATATGGGTGGCGGTGACCACTTAAAATCAAGACCGAGAGACCGTTGCGACACTTACATCGCATTAAAAAAAATCTAGACTACGCTGACACCTGTTCAAGTAATCCCAGAAAAAAGCAAGATGTTGATAATGTTTTAGTCACAGCTGACTGTATATTCTCACTATAGAGACAACCCTCGTAGCTTAGTTGTTAGTAGCTCTGCCTTCGAAATGAGGGGTCCCGTATTCGACTGTGTGACTGAGCGTAAATTTTTTCTTGCAACACAGGAAATCCTAGGTATGAGTGTGAAATGAAATGACATAAAATTATTTTTTATTCAATATATAATAACATTTTCTAAACTTAATAAGCAAAGTTAACCGTTATCAAAGTCTGTAAACGTAACCTAATGGAATCCGGTAGTAGAATTTTGGGCCGACACTCTATAGAAATGGGTTTTCGGTCAATCTAAGAAATCAATACTTAAAACAAGTTAGTAATTAAGTTTATTACTGATATCTTAATCATCATTATTATCTATATAACTTGCCTAGCATTGGGAATCCTTGTTACTACATGGTTTGTTTTAAAACTTTCATTCAGTGGTCTTTATCTAAAACACATGTTTTTCCTAGAAACCTATGGAGTATCGTTTATAGAATTCTTCTAGATACAACTACTAAAAACTTGTAGCTAGAAAGCATACCAAATGCCCGGCATATTTCGCCACAGGCCTCAGGCTTGTGAAACATCCGGCTTTTCACTAAATATCCGGCTATGATTAAAATTACGTTACACACTCAACACAGAAACACAAGCCGAACATCCCGCTATTAAAAGTCAACACGATTGGAAAAAAAAGTGAAAAAATGTTATTTTAAGCAAGTTTTTTAAAAATTCCCGATTGTTCTAGGCAGTTCAAGAACTCTGTATTCCGACTTCTATCTTTATTGGCTGTACTCAATAAACTCCGGCCTTTGCAGTACCACCCCTATTTCTCGTAATTGGGCCCTGGCGCCGGCCAACTCATCTCGATTTTATTCCTTTTTCGGCCGAACGATCGTTTCGAAAGGTTTTTTTTTCTGTTCCGACGCTTGTTGGTTTTGAAAATTAGCATGTCTTATTAGCATAACTGCCTGATACGACGTGATTTCTGTTTTAACGGCTACGTTTTGACTGAAAGATTGCCAATTTACATCAAAAGTTACTTCCTACAAATATTGTGAAAACCTTATGAGACTTTAGTGCCTGGAAATATAGTTTTCTCTATACTCGGAAGTGCCAAATTATAATCTGCAAAAGCGATCTTTGCTAAATTTTATCTTTCGCCTAAACAACCTCTGTATTCTAGAACAAACATGAAATCCCCTGCAACAAAATCAGGCAAACGCATGCGAATAAATCAACCGTACACAATAGCCTCTCGAACTCGATAAAATATGCGTCTGCGCCGGTCACCGAATTGGTAATCTTGTTAACAGGGAGTAAAATAAGTACACAGGAAACCAAAAGGAGGATTATGCATCATCTTGAGAATTTCTCAATAAGACATGAGCGCGTGGGGCCGACGCGGGCGCCGCCCTGCGGCGCGCCGGTGGCGCCTCCGTCGATTATCGTGCCTTCCCTGTCGAGAGAGTATGCCGTCCCGCTCGCACGCGCGCGGGTGGCGCACGCATCGCGTCATCGCCGCACGACCCCTACTTACTCCCAAGGATTTTAGTTTAAATACAGACCATGCAGGCTATATCATTAATCTATTACGAGCTCGTAAGGTGGGCTCGTGTGTGAGGTAGTTTCTTTTTTCACCGTCTCGATAGAATTTGTTGTCGGTGCGGTGAAAGGTAACGACGGGTATGAGAGCGATATTCGGTTTTATGGCGCTTAATTAGCGTTGATCTTGCGCTCTGCCGGCGTCTTCGCGGAGACCCTCCATATACGTCGCCGTCCGCCTTTATTGGCCAATATCTCCTGACGGGATCGTAGATACTTCAACTAGATGTCATGACGGAACCACTAAGGTCTATAAAATGCCAACAACAAAGCTCGCTCGCGAATAATTCGCGATATTAGCTCTGTTCGTTTGGGAGATCATTATCGGTTGGACTTTTAGATGGTCGTAAAAGCGGGTCCGCCCGGCCCACGGCGTCAACGTGCGCAAGCGCCGGTCCATTCATATTTCTACAACTGGCCGCTAATTATACGTCTCAAACCAGTATCCCGATAGGGCCCTGATTATGTTCTTGGCGTTGTAATATTTCTTTCTTGACTAGTTTCGAAAGATTTGTCAAATACTTGGTTGGTTTTTCAAACAATGTTGGGGAGAAAATTACAGTTTACCGTTCCCTTGCTCAACGTCTAGACATAGGGCTGTCTACAATTTCAATGATTCAAATATTTACATACATTTAGAAAGCATTGCAAATAAGTCATTATTACCTAGTATCCCAACATTTATCTAGATATCATTTAGATAATATTTTATTTCCAACCCATCGCTTCGTTTAGATCCCTTGCTATGATTCCTAAGTTTAGATTCCTAGATGAGTTGAGTCATAAATTACGAAATTCTGAGGATTGATAACCTCCCCTGAAGTCGTTCGAAAAAACCGCATAAAAATCGGTCGATTCGTTTAAGAGCAGATCACAGATACACATTACTAAATACTTATCCGAGTTTTAGATACACAGCTCCTATGTGTGGGTAGTTAGACAAATTTACAATTTAAAATATCTTAATATTTTTTAAATAGTTACTAACATGTTTTTTCGCGTCAGTTACAATGCATTTGGGATCGTGCCATTTTTTCAAAAGAAATATTTAATAAAGCCATAGACAAGCCATCAAATAATTTTGACTTAGTGATTATTTTGAAAATATACCGCGTCCACTCAGTAGCGTAGGCGCACTCGCGTTAGTTCGTAATACTTCGTAGTGAACTTTGTCACTAACTAAAATGCGTTTCAATATTTTTTCCCGTGCCATTGCGCCATCCGTGGCATAAGGCATTACGTGGGCCACCTCCAGGGCGGCTTTAGATATTGCAAGGCTCCGGGCGATAGATCTTTGTGAGGCACTTGGCGTATCAGGAATTTAGGTGAGTTGGAAGTGTACAGGGCTAATGGTAATCAGTCAGCATCCTTAAAGACAGCTGCAGTACATCCAAACAAAAATCGGGTTGTTCTGCGAAGGTGCGAGGCCCTACAAAAGCGAGGCCCGAGCGGTTGCCCTGCTTGCCACCCGCTAAGCCACTGGGCCACCTGGATCTTCAGCTATAATACAACAATAAACAGACAGCTCTATTCTAGGCATCGCGGTGAGCAATTTCCTATAAACACCGTTCGCGCAGTGAATTAAATCCTGATGTCATAGTATTATGTTGTAAACGCACTGACTAGACTATGCATTACGGGGCAGAATGCTGGTTTTGTCGTTCTAGGCTTGGATTCGCAACTTGAATTCATAAGCAAGTTTTTAAGAAGGAATCTCCATCATTTCATGTTAGCCTACTCTGGTTTCGCAGTTTTCAAGCAGCCCGAAAGGCTCCAACGTAGCTTGTATAGCTAACATGCATAGCCGGGATCTACATCTTATCGTCCGAAGCACGGAAGCGCTTAGTTCAAATGCCACATGACGATTATTATTCGCTATTCAACGGCAATAAAATAATTATCATAATTATAATAATATAACGTTTACGCACTCGTACCCCTGGTCTAAGATTCCCTGTATGGCAGGTGGCATGGACAAACAAAGAAACGCAAGTTTTTTCTCGGGACCCGGGAACAAACTTTAGGCTTTGCACACAACGTTGCCCCGGCCGGGAATCCAACCCGGGACCCCGAGCTTCGAAGGCTGGGTGGCCAATAACTAAGCCACGGAGCCGTCTATACATAGATATATATAATACCAATACTAAAAAGGTGCATGCAAATTTGATTAACTTCTGCAATCAATTATAAATTTTACGACGCAAAATAAATTTCCGAAACCGATTATAAGCAATCCCTAAATTTCAATCGTGACGTCGGTTGCCCAGTGGCGCAATTGGAAGAAACGGTAAAGCCAAAGCGGGTTCCAATCCCCGTACCAGCCTCTGATGTTCCCACTGCAGGGACACCGGCCTACTCTCGATAATTGAGAGTAAATGGGCTCTGATCTACCACAGGAGCCCAATCCGGATTGGAAGATATCACAGATCTTCGAATTTATGGTTCTAAGACATGCCGGTTTCCTCACGATGTTTTCCGTCACCGTTTCGAGAACGTGGTAATGCGCACATAAATTTTTCAAGTGAAAAAACTCATTGGTGCACCTGTGGGTTTGAACCAGCGACCTTCGCATTGAAAGTCGGCGTCTATGCCCCTGGGCCACCACAAAATTTTTGGGCTTAATTTGAAGTGTGGCTTTAAAAGTTAAATAGAAAACTTCATACAACATACATACATACATTAAATTAAATTATATGTATTTTAGCTACTATCACACTATTATGAAGGCGAAAGCTTGTATGTGTGTATTTGGTATGTGTGTGTTTGTTACTCTCACGCTCAAACGGAATAAACGGATTTTGTCAAAATTTGGTACCGAGAAAGCTTATATCCTAGATTAACACATAGGCTACTTTTGATCCCGGATCCCGGGTAACATCGAGGGCCGCAGCTAGTATTGAGATATATTTTATAATTAACTAGCTGCGCCCCGCGGTTTCACCCGCATAGTTCCCGTTCCCGTGGAGAATACGGGGATAAATTGATTTTATTTTTTTCCAATGTTTTAATAGTTATTCTGCTATTCGGGACGGAAACAAATCCAACAAATCAAAAACCATGGCAATCGGTCCAGCCGATATAAGTGTATATATATATATATATACACTTATACTGTATATATATATATACAGTATAAGTGTTGTAACAAACACGACTTTCTTTTATATATATAGATTTCTTACAAATATCAAATAGTCATCCATACGTCATTACATAGCTGTCATTATACGTCAATTTTGTTATTCCAAGTCTGATTCTTTTTTGTTATACCACGTTTTATAGTGACTGACGTTACATGTCAAGTCACACGGGAATGATGTCGAACGGGATAAAAAGTATCCTATGTCCTTCTCCTGGCTCTAAACTACCTCCCTGCCAATTTTCAGCTAAATCGGTTCAGCCGTTCTTGAGTTATAAGTGAAGTAACTAACACGACTTTCTTTTATATATATAGATATTTGACTTATAAATTTGATATTATGAATAAATAACTGTATTGTAAATTATCCTTTAAGTGTGGTTGATACTTAAAAGACAAGAATCTTTATATGAAATCAAAAACACGTCCATTTCGCGGAAACCACAACAGACTCGAATTATGATAGGTACGAGAATTTCTTAGAATATTTATCCCAACGCTTCGAATAATTATTGTATCACTTATCCCAATAATTGCTGGTTCTGATGGCTACCGCTAGCCGCAGGGATAAATACACTATCAACGTGTCAGACCATATTTGAATAGGGTAAATTGACGGGTTTATATCAACTGGGAACTGGGATATCTTTATTATTGTTACAGAATATAACTAGTTTATGTTCCTTTTTGAATCAGTATGTTTGAAAGTAAATGTAGATTAGGCAATTGGTTTAGGCCTATGTTAACGCGATTAGTAAAAATGTACGGTTCGAAGGACCAAAAATTGTTAAAATGGTCAATTTATAAAAAGTTACATCAAATCAGATCAATATAATCAATATTAATCAATATCAATATATCTAGATCAATGTAACCAATATTGATCTAGCAAGAAACTTTTGTAGAAGTTTTGCTACCAAAAATATTATTTATAACAATTCAATAATCACGATTTCTCCATAACCCTTTCTGTATTTTATAGATTGATTTCATATAAACCTTGAAAATAACTCAACCTTTAATTTTTACCTATTAAACATTTTAATACCTTAGAACGACAAATGTTAAAACTTTTTAGTACCTTAGATGACAATGCCCATCTATTCATACATTCCACCACAAACCTGTTTTTCAATCCAGTCTTTTTACAGACTTTCAAATTACCTCCTGACAGCTGTATTATATGATAAGTATCGGTAATTTACACGTGTTGCCATAACTGCCCATTTTCTTGGCAGCCATAGACAAATTTACTGATAGAGAATACCCTTAAAATTACAATACAAACGTATTTTCTAAGTCTTTTAGAGTGAGAGTTTAAAATAGTATCACGGTAATGGTAGAATTCTGATTCTTATTCAGTATTACTATATATTAACAGTAGATTTTTAAAGTATTTAAAATATTCTTCTGTATCAAGTAAAATTTATAGGAATTTCACTAAATAAAAGCTTTATATTTTAAACTTCAATATTGGTGCAACATAACATGGTTTTTCTTATTTTGATATTCATAAAATCCACGACATTTTATCTCAAAACCTGCCGATGTTTTCTGCATAAAAAATAATACAAACAAAAACGTAAACAATGCATTTCGGGGACCAAAAATCCCAAAATCATAATCGTTTACAACGTCAACGCTCACAAAACGGTTAAAACAATAAATCTCCCAGTGAAACGAGTTGGCACCGTGCGAGTTATTAAAGTAATTTAGCAGTCTCTGAGTTTGGGTTACTCTGTCGAGTCTGTTTGTTTTTCAGGCGAGAACTTTGCACAACCTATTATTACGGTCTTGTTATACATTTTTTAGCGCAGGGGTTGTCAACGGTTTCTTTTGAACAACTTCAAATTGTACGGCAGGTTTGGCGCTACTTAATAAGTCCACGTGTTAATGTTAAAATTAATTTACTTTGTTTCCTTTTTGACAATTAGCGCCTGAGTGGGCTTCCGTTTCCGTGCCTCGGGGCACGTTCGATTGTTTTTTTCTATTCCTAATATTAATCAAACATTACGCCATGGACAGTCTTCTGCAGTCTTAATAACTACCGACAATACTAACCGAAAATACTAGCTTACGATTAAAAATGTACTACTTTCTTCTTCTGTGTGCGGATGAAACTACGATCATATACAGGTAAAAAGCTATGGGCTCAGTACGTATCATGTTAAAGTATCAACATGAGTGTCCATAGAAAAAATGGTCAAAACCCCGAACATGTCTTGCAAATATTAAAAAAATACAATAGTCCAAATGTTTGTCTTCCCTGACGGCAACATTAACTCCGATCACGCCGGAGGCGCGGCCGCTGACTCCTTAAAACGGGTTATTATTAATAATCTCATTCACCAGCGTTGGTACTACGATGTTTGCTCACCAATTATTTGCTGGGGGTCCATCTTTATCGACGTGGAATCTCGTAGACGTTCTATTATGGCACGTTGTAGCTACGCCAGCGACACGACGACGCCAACCATTGGCCAAGCTTCCCAACTCTTCTGATGGACCTCTCTTGCGTGACTATTGATAACACCTGAAAATCTAACAACTATTAGTTGACTGTGTATTTTTTGTGACGTAGGTTGAACCAGCATCATCTCGTACTTTTCAATTATTAATTTCAAAATGGATGACAGTAAAAACAAATTTTTACGCAAATTATTGGGCTTTTGTAAACAACTTTGTTTTTAAAATCATAGTTTGATTTTTGATTTATCCCAATGCAACAACAGCTGTTAAAACAACTGTTTTAAAAATAGAATTTTCTTATTATTTATCCCAATGCAGCCAGAATCCTGCATGCAAATTGAACTTGGCTCTAAATCTTTTTTGTACTTCCGGGCTTTGCCTTGGTTCATAGTAAAGATTTCTATATTATTTTCTGAAATAAAATTCATTTTTCTGATACTAAAGTACGTTTTTCTCTCCTTCGTAGGAGCTCATCTATAGCCAAAGCCAACGGATGTTGTCAAAGTTGCTGTGGCCCAACCCGGCCCCTAGTGCGCCCAGAGACCCCCACTCAGACCATTTGGTTAGTAGACTTTATTTTTATTTTATTCTACTAGCTTATATTGTATTACAAAGAAAATAGAACCTATATTTTTTGAAAAGTTTCGTTATTGTCTTGAAATTTTTCATTATCTTGAAAGTTTTCATTACGGCTTTGAGGCTTTCAAAAAATATTTTTAAATTTTCTAGTGCACTTGATTTTTTTTTGCTAAAATATTTGTTGCCTAATTTGCATGCATTTATTGTGTGGTTGCGGGATATTTTTTTATATGATTTTCCGTCATTGTGAACATTAATCTATCCAAATTTTGAACAGCATGTAATTCCCTGAGGAATTAACGCAAACGAGGTAGAAAATTAAAAAATAACCGTCAAAACATATTCTTTCCGGCAACGCCCTACAACTTAGTGGGACCACTTTTTCTATTACAGAAAAAACGGATGGCCCAAATCGGGCAGATGTTAATGATTCTATTATTTATGGTAGGGCCTATTCTATTATGTTTTTTTGTTGGTTACCTACTGGTAATGCTTAGGCAATCGCGTAATTCGAGTGTAACACGACGAATACAAAACGGGTCTTTTACAAACATGCCTCTCTATAAGGATTTTGGAAAATAAACATTATGTTGCCTTAATGGATAGAGATGTTGCAGTAAATTGTAAGTTTTTCAATTTACGTCAGTGATTGCGATATCGCAGATATTTATAAATAAATATTCATGGACATTCCATCACAGCGCCATGTAGACCATAGCTCCATCAAATTAGCAATTCTTTTATAGCAGACTAGCAGCCCGTCCCGGCTTCGCACGGGGTAGACATAACGCACGGGGTAGACGGGGTTTGGATATAAAACACTTTTTTTCATGTAGTGACATACAATAGTTGGACATATGCTACCGCGGAGTTTTTTGTAGACATTATGATGTTCTTCAATATTGTTGTACATTATTTTGTTCTATCGCTAATAGTTTCGGCAGCGCATTCGACGAAAGACATTTTAAGACTCATTTTTCTACACCTTCGGTTACATTGTACAAATTTTACCAAGGATCCCTAATTTTTTTCAAAATGAAATGTAGCCTATGTCAAATTGGAAGAATGTAGCATTCTATTGGTGAAAGAATTTTTTAAATCGGCCCAGTACTTTTTGAGCCTATTTATTACAAACATATTGTACAAACATAAGTACAAATCTTTCCTCTTTATAATATTAGTGTAGATATAGCTATCAACTGTTATAGCAGAGTCAGTAGTTTCTTGGGTCTCTGTGTTTGTCCATGCCATTTGCGACACAGGGAATCCTAGTGCAGATGTATGAGTGTGTAAACGTTTAAAATATAAATAGCAGGTATCATAACAAATATCTGAAATCGCCAACTTATTGCAATAAAATCAACATAATCAGACGTTTTTTATGGGTTCAATCTCAATTTAGTGCCATTAACACCTTGATTTTTAGTTGATCTTATTTGAAATCGTAAGACTAAAATATAATGTTGGTACGTTATTTTTAGTGAGAAAAAAACTACTAACGTTATGCCAATTATCTCTCCATCATGACTGTAGGAAAACCAGCATTTATCATTATCCAGGACTTTTTGAAATATAAAGTTGACAGCTGACAGGCGTTGTCGTTCTTGAGGTTGACAATTCGACAATTACTTGTCAAACGTCATTTGCACACGTAGTAGCAAATCTCAAAGTAATTCACACCTGTTTTTCCTGAATTTCCGAATATTCCGGGCTAGTTCTTACAAATTAAAAATTAGTATTGCTTAATGTCTTTAGGTTTTTACAACGGGCTCATTTAGGACTATACAATTAGACTGCAAAAAGACGGATCGAAGATTCGCGAACAAAGTTTTATGGGAGAAATATAAAATTATTATAATAAATTAAATTAAAATACAATCTTCAAGAACTTAGCGAAGCGCCGTAATGAGTCCACGTGCTACCAAAATATTTTGGTCTTTATTTTGGCTGCTTTTTGCCATCCAGCGTGGCAATGTTGCCAGCATTTTGGGAAAACTACCATCAAGTGAGGCTTAGTTATATATAAAGTAAGTGTTTATTTTTTTGAACGTTTTGAAGTAATTTTATTACTTGGTTTCATATATAATTCACGAAATAAAAAAGGTGTATTTACAACGCAATAATAATTATAAAACGAAAAGTATTAATTTCTGAATAATATAATATATTAAGCTCAACGCTATTTTAATGGTCATCGTTCATTATTTTAATGATTATCTCAATTTGTTGACGGCTTAGTAGCGCTGCCGTCGAAGCAAGTGGTCCCGGGTTTGACCCCCGGCTCATGTTTTGTGGTGAGCATGTTTGTTCTCGGGTCTTGGGTGTTTGTAAAGTATTTCTGTGTTTGACCACAGCGACACAGGGAACCCTAGTGCAGGGGTATGAGTGTATAAGCATTTATCGTTTAATTAGTACGATGGTTGAAACCAGTTTGTAAAAATATTTATACGTATGTTAAACGATAAATCACTTTATGGATCAATATCATAGCCATATCTATGACGCATAAATATTCATAACATCTCATTTAATAATGTTTGTTTAAAAACATAGAAGGGAAACTCAAAGCATGGTGCTTCTCAAAGCAATGTCGTATTTTTCGTAAGTTTACTGTCAATTGTGCTTTGTCAAACCGTTTATTTTGATGGCTCGGATAGGATTTACAAACCGATATAGAGCATAGACGGTTTTAAATTTATGAAGCACAATAATTAACTATTAGAATCTAAAACAAAATATGAAATTGCCACTAAGTATATTATATCATTTCATGTAGTATTGTTTAAATAAATCATTTAAAAAAAAAAAGGAGGAGACTATCATTTCAGTTGTATGTTTTCTTGTATGTTTGTTACGCGATTCCTTCGGTTCTGTTATTTTATTTTAAAACTTTAACTTCATCATAATCAGTATAGTTTATGACTTGACATGGCTATATCAGTATATTTAAATACAAAACTTTATTATCACGTTATTTAATTTTCTTTATATTACATCAAATACTACATTTAAATTTGCACATAAAAAATATCAATGAAGTGATTCTCTTCTACTCGTTATTTTTCTTATGAACATAAAAACATTGATATAACTTGCCTATTCTGATGGCTAATCTTATGATAAATAATTATTTCTTACGTGTGAACCAAGAACAATTAATAGATATCCAACACTATATGATAATCCATCAGTAAGAGTTATCCGTTCTATATAAATATTGTTTAGTACCTTGGTTACGAAGCGAATGGTCCTGGGTTCGATCCCCGGATATAGATTATAAGATATATCTTATAATTTAAATATTCCCTAACATAAAAGCATTTATCTTATCTTATCTCCTCGTACTTAGATTCATAAATTACATAAAAAAATCAATCAAATTAGTTGATGCTGCTGTAAAGGGGCATTGTCAAGATTATATCTTATAATCTGATTTTACCCTAACATACAAGCATTTATCTTATCTTATCTGGTACTTAGATTCATAAATTACACTAGATGTAGGTTATTTTTCAAGTTGTCCTAATTCGAGATGGTTTGCGGCCACCCTACCCGCCCGGGGCGCCAGCAATCATCAAGCAGAGGTGTCTGCTCCTAATTACATACGAGATACACCTCAAATTCAAATATTTGATTACCTCACCTCAATAGGTTTAACGCTCTATTAACAACATCATAAGATACATTATCTATGTGGAAACAAACAAGCTTGTAGTAGAAGTTGAGGAGATGGATTTTATATTAAGGGTCCTGTGATGAGAATAAATGACGAAAGGAATTAGTTGTATCGTGTTGTTTTTTATACTACTGAAGTTACGGGAAGGAATAAAAGGTCCAATGCTAAGTGGTTACCACCGCCCATATTAAAACATACAACTACTCAGTCCATTGCGCAGTCGCATTGCTATCAATCACTTAATTTGCAATAAAATAAGTGATTGATTGATAATCGATAAAAAGTTATCATACAATCCATGGGCAGATATTTTAAACACATGGGCATGCAAAAAAAATTGCGTTGCGCCCGTGACTCTGATGCGAACGGGGATGTTACGCCTGTGATTACAGTTTACCAGGTGTGGAGGCACTACTTCTCTTGACGACCTTGGCATAAAATCTGCTCTAAAGCGTTTATAATTATAATAATACTAGCTACGTCCCGCGGTGTCACACGCATAGTTGATAAAATGTAATTATTTACGACATCACATTAGAAACCTCAAAAATAACAGTATTTCTCCACTATTTAATTAATGTTATTATAAATATAAACCTTCCCCTTCAATCACTATTATCTATTAAAAAAACCGCATCAAAATCCGTTGCGTAGTTTTAAAGATTTAAGCATACATTGGGATATAGAGACAGAGAAAGCGACTTTGTTTTATACTATGTAGTAATTTCTGCAATTTAGTTCAGTTCGATTATTACCATGTACGCGAACCGTAATGTCCCAGGGGCACAGACGCCGACTTTCAATCTGAAGTTAGCTGGTTCAAACCCAAACATGCAAAAGTTGAGTTATTCACTTGAAAAACTTATGTGCGCAATACCACGTTCTCGAAACGGTGAAGGAAAACATCGTGAGGAAACCGGCATGTCGTAGAAAGATATGTGACATCTACTAATCCGGATTGGACTGACGTGGTAGATCAAAGCCCATTCAGTCTCAATTATCGAGAGTAGGCTGGTATCAGAACGTGTCCTAACTAATAACAATAAACAATTATTACTCATAATACAACAAACGGAACTCTAAGAATTATGAAAAGAAAAAATAAATTGGCGTAAAAACTAAGTTAATTGCGCCATGATTAGGGGTTTGTTTAAACTAACAAGCGTTTGGGTATAATTAGGGTAATAAATAGTTATATTGTCGTTAGACAGCTGCCATGTTTGTCTGTTTGTTTTTTAAACTATTCTATCCCATTTCGACATGTGTTGAAATGATACAACCTTATATATCTGATTGATGAGCGTCTGCTGTTGTCGGAACTTAAAAATACGGAAATTACTTTTTAAGAAACCTTTTTAGACATCAACGTATGTCTGACCGATCTGTCAGAGGCTGTATATTTGAGTTTTAAGTCTGAAAGTTCCACACGATAATTTCGTACCAGCCGCTAATGTTCCCACTGCAGGGACACCGGCCTACTCTCGAAAATTGAGAGTGAATGGGCTCTTATGTACCACGGGAGCCCAATCCGGATTGGTAGATGTCACATGTCGTCGAATTTTTGATTCTAAGACATGCCGGTTTTCCGTCAGCGTTTTGAGAACGTGGTATTGCGCACATAAATTTTTCAAGTGAAAAAAATCATTGGGCACGTTTTGGTTTGAACCAGCAACCTTCAGATTGAAAGTCGGCGTCTATGCCCCTGGGCCACCACGCTCTCGCACGATGATTGTGTTGCTCAAATCGTCACTCGTTGTACCTAGCCGGTTTATTTTTATTACCTAGGCGATCAAGATACGCTCGGTTTTTTTTTGCAAAAATTTTTTTTGTTAAATTTGTGTTTTACAAAACCTTCCAATCTCTTAGGCGCAATTGGCTAGGTATTAGAATTGGCCCACAATGTTGTTACATATTCATTTCACCAGCCACTCAAATCCAGCAGTGATTCAGTTTCTTCCCTCGAGTAATTCCCTCGGGCTGTCTTTGTGGCACCATATCATTCCCCTGGGCTATCAGCGATATGGTAGGGGAGCGAGGGTGCAAACAGGCTTACTAGAGCTTAATTGATTAGATACTTGATTCATGATATCGAGTGCTGGGGTGTACGTCACCCTATAGGCACCAACCTACTCTCGATTTGTGTGAGTGAATATGCGATAATTTTAATTTACTGCATAATGCCATAAGTAGGTTCTTGACTTAAGAGAATATACTTTAGTTATTATATACACAGTATATCTATATATACTAGCTAACCCGGCCACGCGTTGTTGTGGCTAACGTTTTTGTCATATGATATTATAATTTGCAATAAAATAATATTGCGATCATAAATTGAGATGTGAGCTATCCTATCTTTCAAGTTGGATCAAACTGCACACGGTGTACAAAAATGATTAAAATCGGTTAATTAGTTTCCGAGTTTCGGAGTCCATCGCGGACAAACATCGGGACACGTAATTTATATATAATAATATATATATAAGATATATAAACATTAGAACATTAGAAAATTTAACAACGTTTACACACACTCATACCTCTGCACTAGGATTCCCTGTGTCGGATGGCATGGACAAACACAGAAACACAAGACAAACACCCAAGACCCGAGAACAAATTAAATGCTCACCACACAAAGTGTGCCCCGGCCGGGAATCGAACCCGGGATCCCTCGCTTCGAAGGCAGGGCTACTACCAACTAAGCCACGGAGCCGTTCTGGGTTTGTCCATGCCATCTGCGACAGAGAATTCTAGTACAGAGGTATGAGTGTGTTAACGTTTTTTTTTTTAATATAAAACTTTCTTGTTACATGATATAAGTACTTCGTACAACCAATTATCGACCCTCATCCTTGAATACAATAATTTATGTCCAAATTGATTTATAAGCATTAATTAATTGATGGACACAAAAGATAACAGTTTTCTTTCGATCATAAACTTTGATAAATTCATAGATGTTGAAATGTAAGCAAAAAACATACATACGAATTTGTACCTTACTTCATTACTACAAAGTTTTCAATCGTGTAGCAAATTCAAGTTCGATTTTAATTACAAAATAGTTCTCTGTATCACCAGCAGGTGGCGCTTGTCCATTGATCATATAATTTAATGGACCCAAAGTTCCTTTACAACGCATATAAATTCACTTTATTTGCTGTTTGGAACAATTCGTTAGGTATTTGTGAAATTAATTATTAATAATCATTTGATCTCGTTTTGTAATTAACCTCAAAGTTATGCATTAAATTCTAGTTTCAAATAAAAGGTGCTATTGTTACCCCCAGGAGTAGATAAATACTAAATAATTGTTTAACTCGTTCCGTACAGACTGTAAATAATTGACCGATTTAAAAATCTAATAAATTTCATTATTTTCATCACTTATTTTTAACCCTTAGGCATGGATTTTTTTTTCATGAATTTAAAAAAGAATCATCCTATCAAACAAAAAAAAACAGTCAAATACAGAACCTCCATTTGTATCCGATTAAAATGTCTCTATGGTACCCTCACCGCGACAATATAATTATTCCGCATAATGCGTAAATAATTAAAAACTTCATATAAAACGCTTTGTTACTGTAAAATTGAAGTGGAACATTTTCCGTTCTTCCATCTTTCAACATTTAAATGTGGAACAATGACTGTTTCAAATGACAGTGGCGCCTCCTGCAATTATAAACATCAAACCAGTGACCATTTCCGGTAGAGCTCTCTACCAGATTCGAAGCCTTTGAACCTAAGCTCTTTAGTAATCGGTTCATATAAAGGCTTTTTTACACTTGCTACGTTTAAAGCGCGCGGTTTGGATGAAAGGTTTTATAGTTGCGCAAGGAGTTATTATACCAAATTATGGATTAAGTAATGTCTACGTAAAGTCGTTCAAAATAAAACCATCTCATTACTTTAAAAAAGCTTAATTGTTGTATAAAGTTGTGATGCTTTTTTTTAATTCAGAAACCATTCATTATCGGTGACGAAACAATTCATATTTATTTCAGTAACTTAAAAGATTATACCTTTAATACGTGTAAGTTACTAAGCTCAATAAAGGGGGCGCAAAAATTTAAAAATAAACAATTGAATATCACTGCATGTTAAGGGTTCTACTTGGTACTAACTAGCGAACAACGTTCATACAGACGGTTCATAGCTAAGGTACTGTTGCTCTCTTTTTTTATAACTCTATCGGTCTACAAGTGGTGGTCATTGGTGGATGCTGCCATAGACTGCAAACTTTATAAATTTGAATTTCGTTTTAACTATTTATTACCATACACACATAAGTATGCACATAATATATACATGCATATAGACTTACGCTTTATTCATCCTGCTGCGTCCACCCGAGACGGGGATGATACGTCTCATGCGCATGTGATTTCACCGGCACCCACACCCTTCCACCGGAAAACAATAATGCGAGCACTATTGCTTGGCGGCAGATTCCAGGTGGCAGTACCTCTCCGGACGAACTTGGGCACAAGTTCTACTGCTACTCATTCATTTATCCATCTGGGACTAAATCTGTTCATTTAAAGTTGTTTGAACTCAACCGATATCGATTTCACGGTAAGGACCTTTGTTCATCGCTATTTGCTCATTGCAGTCCAAACATTAACACTTTGATATATCTGTGGCCTTTGTACTTCACCGCCACCTGCGCTTTTAATTCATGCCTTCGGGCCTTTCAACTTGTACTGACATCTCAGTTCTAAACACCAAGTACCAGCCTCTAATGCTCCCACTGTTGGGACACTCCCGATAATTGAGAGTGAATGGGCTCTGATCTACCACGAGAGCCCAATCCGGATTGGTACATGTCACATGTCATCTAATTTTTGGTTCTAAGACATGCCGGTTTCCTCACGATGTTTTCCGTCACAGTTTCGAGAACGTGGTATTGCGCAACATAAATTTTATGAAGTGAAAAAACTCATTGGTACTCGTGTGGGTTTGAACCAGCGACCTTCAGATTGAAAGTCGGCGTCTGTGTCCCTGGACCACCACGCTCTCGGTAAATATCAAACAAAACGTAAAATAAAAAAGTAAAAATACATTGAACAAAGATCATAGAGGAAATGTTTCCTAGTTAGATGTATTTAGGGTGCTTATCTAACAAATAGTGTTCACTAAATCGTATACTTTAAAGCAATATGAACAGATATACCTGTTCGATTCAACAAGACCTGAATGTATAAGACAGGCTATGTTTAGCACGCTATAGAATCCAGCAGCACAGACTAACGCGCACTACACATGTAAATTGCATTTTGAAACCTTAGGAACACTGGTTTCGCGACGCAGTAGTCGACCCATTAGCGATTAACGAGGTATCGGCGAGCGGGCACTAAATTAAAATAAATATTTGCCGGCAGCGCCTCCACAAAGAGCCCCCGCTTTCATCTTCGCCGACACAGGTGCCGACTACGCGGTGTATTCGTCTTTGCGCATGGAAATACAGACCATACGTTTTTCCAATCACGTTCTTGACGGCTACTAGACTGAGATTCTTAGCTAGAATTCTATTGAGGAATTCATTTAGTAACTTGATTTTTTGTAATTTAATTTATTACACATTAATAGTAATGAGGAAAATTTAATTATGATTTAAGTACTTACTTATTGTGAAAGGGCTTATGCTCGCGAAAATAAATTAATCCTACCATTAGGGATTTCTTGCTGGTTCCCATGGAGGGTCGGGTAGGGTTTGAACGAGCGCTATACTGAGTAAAAGAACGCATGATCTCGTAGATCGTAGGTATTTCTTTTAAAAACTATCGTTTACAAGTATTTTTTACGATTGATTGATTGATCCTAAGCTGTTTTGTAATAATCATCATACTTATGACAGATTCTGCCTTTATTTTGGATTTTTTTAATTATGATCCAGTAAATTTTAGACTTAGGTAATTGTTAATAGTAATTTACTTATTAATTTGTTTACAGGACATGACATTGTATTATTATTACAGATATGATTAAAAATAAACAAACCTTAACTATTTTCATACAATTATAGATAAATCAGTTAAATATTGTTTTACAGGTGATTAGATTTTATCCGAGATTGATGAGTATTTTCAGATTAAGTTGTTTTTACATTATATTTATACATACATAAAATATCTATTAACATCCATACACAGGATATGCATCTAAGTTCTTCACCAAGACTTATAGCGCAGAAAGCACAGCTACTGCCAACTGCTGCTTGAGGCCAATTTTAAAACAATTTCTTCATAATCTTAATGGCATCACATATTGAAGACCCAGTTTATGTTAGTCATGACCGGACAGGACAGAATTACATTGTTGTGTTGCATTTAACAACAATGTTTCTTGTTCCTAACAGTATTGGTCAGGTTTTATAAAAACATACCATACCTGTATCAGGCAAGGTGAACATTGTTGCGAACAACTGATACGATTGATTTAAAATCGAAATAACTGACTTGAATACTTGAATGTAATTTCTATGTAATTCTATAATACCCTAGTACAACCAATCATCAAATATCAGTACAGTATATCAGTACGAAAATGTAAACGCAACAAAATTAGTCCATTCGTTTGGGAGCTATCATGTCACAGAGAATTAAAATTAAAGATTAAAAATAATATTAATAATAAATTTGGATTTTAATAGTAATATTTAAATTACTTAAAACTTGTTAAATGTCGGAGTTCATGTAACAAATTAATATACAACCGAACTACAAACTTTTTTTCTAACGTGTTTTACCTTTGGAAATCGTTTAAAAAAAAGAGAAGAGAGTAAAACCCACCTCATTTTAAGTCGGTTAAAAATGGAATTTGATTTCGAAAGTGATCCATAACCTTGTCTCCAACTACCGTCCCTCAGCCTTCGCCCGTTGTTTGTCCACGCTTTTTCGTAAAAAGGCAGTTGGAAGAACCCTTTTGTTTGCCGTCAGCTAAGACGGTTTGCGTGTCAACATATACTGTCAATATTGATGCGTCGGTTCCTCTGACTAACGTAATCTTCTTTCACTTATTTTGTCTTTTACACTCGAGTTAAGTGAAGTAGGTAGATCGCCTTACGCAGCTACATCAACGATGCATTTAATGCCATGGACTCTGTTATGCATTTTGAGAATGTCAGAATTTAGTGTAGCCTAAGTCCTATCTTGAAGTCTTGAACTAAAATATCACCCGGGCAATTGAACGTCATTATTATTGGACTCCTGATTTTGTTAAACCAACAAGAAAGCAAAAGCAAAGAGGAATGTGCTCCCTCTTTGCTTTTGCTTTCATCCATCATGTTACAACTGTTTTACAGAACTTTTATTATGTTGAACTATGAAATATTTAAGTTGAAATTAATAAAAATTAGAAAAGAAAAAAATTATAATATTTAAAACTATCATGTTTATGAACATTATAGTTGCCGAGATATTTTTTTTTACCTGGGACCATGACGCATGAAATTACGTTGAAATCAGGAATCAACAAAACTCATTAAACCAACAACTCGATCTGGCTTTTCACATTAAATAAGTATTGTTTATGTTTCAAAACGAGGCTACCGGAAAAATAGTTGAATATTCGTAAAATTACCAATAATTTCCTACAGCCTCTGATAAATTTTATTAACATAATAACAGTAAGTATGGCACTAAAATATAAGACCATAGACAATAATATGCCACAGATGACATTGACAATCATACTGAAGATGACACTCACAATGGCGAGTATTACAAGCTTTCAAGAGACCCGGTTTTACGCCTGTGTGGTCGGTTGAGAGCCATCCGCTCTCAGGAAAATCCCGCGAAAAGTTGGCCATCTACGGCCAACAAAGTATAGTCCATTAAAAAGATATGAAAATTTTACGATAATTAATATGATTTGGTATAAAAATGATTTTATGATTATGAGCCTTGTGAAACATGAATTTTGTTTCTACGGCTACTTGTGTTTTTTGGAGTTTATAGCTTTTGGGTCTTGGTGTGGATATCTGCGTCCCTGTCACTGGTAACTCCTGGGTATAAGCGCGAATCACTAGCTCGAGAACGAAGTTGGTTTTTTGTAAAAAAAAACACACACTAACACTTATGAGTATGTGTTAATTTTGCTGTTGCAATTCCCTAGGTCACAGGTTACATCACACAATACAACTGCCCAAGACCAGTAAGCAAACTTCATGCTACACAATCGTTTTCCCCAGAACCCGGGCCCTTTGCAGACCGCAGGGTAACCAACTTAGTTACAGCCATCTAAGTTGGCAGTAACTTACTCTGCCTTCAGTATTATGCTGTTCAGATTCACCCGGGAAATACTACCGCCAAGTGAATTAATGGTTGACAGTCGAAATAGATATTGCAATGTCAGGCAGTTAGTCACTTTGGCTTGTTTTGGTTGAAATTATATGCGACCAGGTGAGTTTGCAGGCATATTATAAGATTTACTATCAGTTTAAAATATACTGTTGAAAATTTTACAATCACTTGAGGCGAGCGTGGTAGCCCAGGGGTACAGACGCCGACTTTAAATCTGAATTTCAATTATTATATCTATTGTTTTTATAGTATAGTATATGTTTCGATTGGTGTAAATTGATTTTTATATAAAACCCGGCGGTAAAAAAGATTTACTACATTTTGTGCCTAATGCATTGTATTATTGCAACCATCTTCGCATTATGGCCTTTCTAATGAAACCGGTTTGGGGGTTTTGGGGTTTGTGTCGGTTGAATAGTTTCAAAGTCTATAACGAACATAGGTCTAAACAATTTTTGTGTTTTATATATTAGGATTTTATAAGATGTATAATGTTCTATTCTCGCCCTATGATATTTTGATATAATAACAATGAATTTAAGTGCATCATCAGCCTTTATTAATCCACTGCCAGATATAACCTCCTAGTAATCTCTAATGAGCCCGATCTTCGGCTCTCGTCCAATTTATACCAGCCACCTTACGCAAGTCGTCGCTCTACCTGGCCGGGGGGCGCCCCACTCGCCCCTCGCTTTTGCCTCGCGCTCTCTTCCTTGGTGGACTAGCTGCAGCTTGCCCACGTCTTAAAGTTAAATGAACATATGAAGATCAATTTCTTGTTATATGTAAACTTTAATGTTTGCTTGACAATGCCCCTTTACAGTAGCATCTATTTATTTATTAAAGATTTTAGCTTCATGTTTGTGATGGCTTTGCTTGTCTGTTTTGAAAGGCAACTGTATGGGCTCGGATTTAGTTTTATTAATTTTGGTAAGAACAATCTGTATACCTACTGATTAAAATAAGATTTAGCCTTAATAAAGACTTAGGTAAAGGGTATATGACTTATTCTTACCAAAATTAATAAATATATAAATCCAGCCATGGTTCCTACGGTTTTTAATTTTGATTAATACAATTTTAATGAATATAACGTGCATAAAGGCAATAAAATACTTATTGTTACCAAAAGAAGCCCACCACCATGATAATCTGTGGTAGGTCCGAGAATTTGGTTTTTGTTCTCCACAGAACAATCAAAACCATACATTTCTTCACCAGATAGTATTAACAACATTGTAACTAACATTAGGTTCCGATGCTTACGGACAATGCGACATGTCTTTTTTTCAATCAGAATCTTCTTTAGAATCATCGTGGTATTTTAATTAAATGGTAATTAGGTATTCGCAATTAATTAATTTTTGGGGGGGTCCTGTTGCTTGCGTCCGTAGGTGTGTACCCTTTGATTCCCTACACGTATACCCTGGGTGGTAGTAAAGGAGCAACCAAAAGTACCAGTAGAACTTGTGCCAAGTTCGTCCGGAGAGGTACTGCCACTACATCTGGAATCTGCCGCCAAGCAGTAGTGGTTGCATTACTGAGCTCCGGTGGAAGGGTGTGGCTGCCGGTGAAATCTCATGCGCATGAGACGTATCATCCCCGTCTCGGGTCGCAGCAGGATGAATGCGACTCATTAAAGATTTGGATCTCATACTGAATCGCACGCATTACTGTTGTCATGGGCGAGGGTCACCACTTACCATCAGGTGGGCCCTCAGCTCGTTCCGTCACTAATTCACAAAAAAAAAGCTACTCTGAACGATGCGGATTATAATTTTGGAAGATCTGAAAGGGTTAATAATAATAATAATAATAATAATCTTTATTTCAGGCAATTAACATTTTTTGCATAAATACTAAAAACATCAGCCCATAGAATAAATACCTTACAGACTAACATACATATAAAAATATAAACAAAGAAACACTGAAACTAGGAACGTAAGTACACAGTAGTAGGGGTCCAGTTGCTCGCGTCCCCTTTGAATCCTTACGTACCCCCTGGTTAGGCTGGGAAAACCTAGCTTAGAAATGTGCCCTGCGAGGTTTCTTTCAGCGCTGGGGGTCTTGGGTTCGATTCCCATCCAGGTCAAACATTTGTGGGACGAACAAAGATGTTTTTTTCTGGTCTAGGTTAATATTTAGTTTAATAGCAGTGATACTTCCTATAGAAGTAGGTATGCAACCTATGCCAAGTTTCGGGCTAGATGGCGCTGTGTGGAAATTCCAAGATAACAAACTGGGAAGTCACGCGATCTTCGACATGGATCGAAATAGGATGAGGAGGACATATTTATGAAAATAAATATAATATATTTATAAGTTTTTAACACACAGTCTGCCTTAAGCACTTGTCGAAATTCCATCCTTGTTTCATCGAATTCTCGAGAAAAACTTCTATCGACTCAAATCACGTTTCGATGCTTCTGCGAATCAAAAATTACAAAAAGCAAGAACGAGACGACGGTTAGCCTGATACGTGTGAGCGGGCTGCACAATATGCAACATCCACGCCCCTGTCGGAATTAAATTCAAAATAAGATTTCAAAGGAAGTAAAAGGAAAAACAAACAGTCGGGTTCGGTTTCTCTAGTTCGGTAGAGCGAGATAGTTGCAATTTGTGAGCTCCGTCGCTTGGTTAGTTGATATGAGTTATGGCGTGTACGTGTTTGCCGCGAATTAGCCATTTGGCGGGAACGTGTGGGGCGATGGAGAAGATAGGTACCTACTCACTTATTAGTTATTAGGTACACACAACGTTGATAAGGTGCTCTCGAACCGATATTGAGATACGATACAATTACTTACCTATGTTTAGACGTTGTTTAAAAGCATCCCCATACCACGACTTTGAAGTAACACGTAATTATTTAAAGGACAGTTGCTGATTTGATTTTACAAAATTACTTTTTTGTAAACATTGACATAGGTCAAGAATTATGAATGGCTTCTCAGATTAGGCTACCTGTCGGAGATTGCTACTATAATAATATATGTTTTACCTAATGAATATTAAGTAGGTAAACTTATATAATAAATTATAATTTATTTCTATTCATGAATTTTGATATTAATGACACCTGTTTGACTTTATGTTAAGTCAAATTTTATTTATGACATATACTTCCAACGCCATCTAGTGTCGGATAGCAAAACTAAAAGTTACATCTATGCTTTACCTTCGCTGTGCTCGAGAACATATGTTGCACCCGTCTTTACTATCGAAAAGCTATGTCGGAGGCCTTTGGGTGGCTTGAAAACTCCAACGCCAGGTTGACCACTATTACACGATAAAATCTTCGCATGAAACTATTAGTTATATCTGGATGAAAGGTACCCTGTCTTTTTTTTCGTATCCCTGACGTGTTTGCATGATGATCGGTTCGGTAACAAAATTTCATGATGATCGGTTGAGTAGTTAAGGCGTAAAAGCGTAGCAAAGAAACTCACATTCACATTTATAATATTATGTTAAGATAGTTAACTTTTAGTAGGTAGTTCTGTATGTATATTCTCAATTCTAATTTAAAGACCCAAATCGAAGGGAATAAACAAAACTTTCCATACCATTTATTTTATTATGTTATAAATCCCATCTCAGTTCATCAAAACACCATAAAAAATGTTACAATACTTAAATTAGTTTATGCGGTGTGACGGCACCAAGCGAGGCGGCTGACTAGTGGCGCCATCTCGCGGCAATTAGATCGTAACTCGTAATTACTAGTGATTGGTACCGTTTCGGACTATTCACTCTTTATAATTAAGGCATCGATTATGAGAAATAGTCCGTTATAATTAGTAGGTTTAAGTGATTAATTTAATCCTACTCGTACCCATTTATTTCACCGTAGGATCGTGAACTCTTTATGTCAAACTACATTATTGTATTACAATTATTATGTAGGTACTATAAAAGGGAATGATTATCATCCAATTGTAGACATTATTTATATATCTATACAACTTTAGAGACTTAATCTATCGCATAACCATAAAAATGAAAAGTAAATTAAGACAACAAAATAAAACTTACGAAAGCTTATTCAAATAAAATTTATCACTGAAACCCAATTCTGTTGTTAATCATCCCAAACAGATGCATAATCCTAGCTAAGAGTGGGTCAATTATTTTTAATCGATAAATGCACATTAAAGTTAACATCGAAAGACCACCGGGTACTCAATTAACATACAAATTTGTTCTCAGTATGAAGAAAATGGACGAACGAATAAAACTTGGTAATTAAACGCACATGATACAAGCAAAAGGATATCATTCCATTTTAATGCTAATGTTTTTGAAATGAACGTATCGGCTCGTTGGGAGAATTGAGGAGGGGGGATAGAGTAGTAACGCAAATCGAGAATCGACAATGAATCGATTAAGATTTTGGTTTCGTACTCCGATTAGCAGATGTCACATGTCTTCGAATTTTTGGTTAGAATTCGCGCGCGATTTTTCAAGTGAAAAATTCATTGCTCTAATTGTTCGTGTCTAAACCAGCGATCAATGTTGTTTGATTAAAATTATTGGTGTAAATATAGTAGATATAATACTTATATAGTTTATTTGTAAATATACATACAATACATACAAACCCCCAGACAATATAATACCTATATGTTCGTCACACATGCTTGTCCTGGGTGAGAATCGATCCCACGAAGCGCAGAACGCAGAGCTACCACCTACCACCTCAGCTATGAGGCCAGTTTACAATTGCGTCTTGATATCAAGTCGATATATATTCCTATAACTGAAACTAGTCAGGCGAAAAAGATGCATTTGAAATGTGGTGCTGAAGACGCTTTTCTCACTAATGCGTCTACTCTCCGAGAACATAGCATCTGTCATCGCTGGATCCTTAGTTATTCCGTCAGACTGTCAGATGTCAAGGAAGAAACTTGAAAAAGCTAATAATGACGACCCGTGGCTTAGTTGGTAGTAGCCCTGCCTTCGGAGCGAGGGGTCCCGGGTTCGATAGTTTGTTCTCGGGTCTTGGGTGTTTGTCTTGTGTTTCTGTGTTTATCCATTCACTGTGACACAGGGAATCCTAGTGCAGAGGTATGAGTGTGTAAAGGTTTAAAAAAAATGTTCGAACTTCGAAAGCAAGCGGTCTTGGGGAAGATCTCCAACGGTGGTCAGACCAGGTCAAAGAGGACCACTCTACTAAGTTTGACAGTAGTTAGGATGACTACAGATAGGCAATAGATTCACCCTCACACTGGGTGGTTGCGTACTGTAAGGTTTCAGAGGAACTTCCTCCCGCGTACACTCAGGTTGTGGAATGATCTCCCTGCCAAGGTTTTCCCTGGAGACTACAGTACGGGGTCCTTTAAAAGGGGTGTTTTAAAATATTCAAAGGGTCGGCAACGCGCGAGTGATACCTCTGCAAACGTCCATAGGCAACGGTAACCGCTTACCATCAGGTGGGCCGTATACTTGTTTGCCACCTAAGAGGTATTAAAAAAAAGAGGGAGATAGAAACCGATGGAGGCATCGCACAAACATTGAATGTACATGGTGATCGCGATCTTCAGTCATGAAGGATCGACCAGAGAGAGAGAGAGAGAGTCAAACGAAAAGCACATTTGTTATAGTAACTCAATAAACTTCAAATTTAGAAGTCAAATATTTCACGATCCATCACCTGAATTTAACTCACGTTCGAATCGTGAATTTATTGCAAAACATTTATGGTATGAAATCTAAAACCATCAAAATCAATTTGAACGTGGTGCAACGAATGAACCGACGCCGTCGCCCCGGGCCTGGCATATAACGTTACAGCCAGTTATGAATTTCAGTCACAAACAAATATTTCTATTACGCGGAATCTAACCTGGTATGCAAGCAACTGATTTTTGTGGCATTTCGCTAGAATCTGTTAAAATTCGCTAGTAAAAAATGATACTGTTGGGAGAGTTTAGTTAGATTAATAATCTCCATTCCCGGTCGGGCAAACTTTGTGTGATGGGCACAATTTGTTCTCGGGTCTTGAGTGTGTAAACGTTTTTACACTAGATTTGCTGCTTCCTCAAGTTGCAATCTATCATCTTGCCAAGTTCCTCATATATACTTTCATCTCCTATCCTCCTTCAAGGTCCAATCTAAAACTATACCAAAATTCATCAAAATTTATTAGCGGTTTAGACGTGGAAATGTAACAGAGTTACTTTAAAGAGACAGTGTTAAACTAACATGTGTTTGATGAAATGAAAATAAATATTATTATTATACTTTCGCATTTATAATATTAATATAGCTTTTTATCCGCATGATCGCTCGTGTTATGAAAATTTTTAAACTATAATTTATTTCTGGATTTTTTTACCTTCATTATTATGGCCTTCTCTGACCCCTGAAAACATAAATGCAACATTTAATAATTATTGGTAGATAAGTAGGCATGAATGCGTAAGAAACAAACAAACACATTCGCGTTTATATTGTTGGGATAGTGATGAAACTCGGCAAACCGTCGTCTGTCTACATTCGAACCGCCCTACAGCATTCATTGTCATGAATATTGATTTATCTATCGTTATACACCAGCACCGAGCTGCTGTGGAATATTAATGTCAGTTTTGCATACAAACACATATTTTTACTGTTCACCCACTAGGCAACAATGCACGCGGCACAAATAACGATGCCATTGCAATGCAAAATATTCGATGTGAATTGAGTGGGAGCTTCTTTCGTAGGCAATTGTAGCATCGATATGTACTTGTACATGCTATGTGCTCGGGAATAATGAGATACTTATCCGTGAGGCTGCTTGGGTCTTCCTTTTCAATTATTGACTTATTTAAAATATCGATAAAACCGACTTTAATGCCTCCATCCCTTATGATTCGCCGTAATACGCAATTTCGTTTACTTGGAAAACATATTTTCTTGAATTTTTATTGATTTAATCCAAACTATTGGACCGATTTTGATAAAATTTCTATGGGACCCAAATGGGACCAATCTGAATATAACAAAGAGTTTTCTAAATTACGGATATCCGAGGGAACTGAGTGGTTGAAAAATACACTTCATATTGTGCTTTAACACAATTTTTCATAGCCTACTGCGCTGTCCGGCCAGACCAGTTTATTATTCGATCATTTATACAAATCTACACAATTTTCTGTTGTTTAGGTTCCTCACTTTACCTTAATTTTTTTATTATGGCAGATTTGTCAATAGTAGAAAAATTCCAAAGCAGGTTGCAACGCTTATAATCCTAATTTTGAAGATCTGTTTCATAGTTTACAAAACAATTCGCCTTAGTAACGTTAATACTTATCAGTGAAAATATTAATCCATTCCAAAAACATATTTTCAATAAATGTTATTGTATTCGTCAAGGAAACGTCTCTCGAACAATCAACCACAATAATAGCATGCCTACTGAAGCTAATTGCTTCACTATAAGTATATAGGCTCTACGTCCGGTTGTTACGAAATTTTCATTTTATTTCCAAAGCAAACCTATGACCGATGTCCTCATACAAAAATCATGGGCAAAAGTTGTATCAAACGGCGCGAGTAAAAATTATAATGGATGTACAGAAGGGACGAATAAATTAGACATAGACGTAAGATTATTGGTGCCATTGCTAGAGGCGGCACTTTTTATTTTCTTTATTTATGGCCAAGCGTTTGACCACCTCACCTGACGATAAGTGATGGTGCAGTCTAAGTTGGTAACTTCTCCTGAATAAATAATTATTTCCCAGACACTAGGCCTCTTCAAATCAACAGTAACTTGAAGTCTTCTGTCATCATCACGCTCATTATAAAAAATATACCAATTTTTAGCAATTTCTAGCTAGCTTTTTTTTTTGACGTTATGTGGCGGGATGATCTGAAGACCCACTGATGTTAAGTGGTTACCTCCTCCCATAACAACTGTAACATGACTGAGATCCTGTCAGACGTGTGAAACTAGAATTTAAACAATTTTGAAAGAAACGATTACTCTACCTTTAAAGACAGGTAGCTATTATTTCCGTCTAATCGTTACCTACTTCTTTATTTTTCTTTGTCCTACACGCAAAATCAACTTTGTCCCTCACTGAAGACTGTAATTTTGTAACCACACGGAGGGGTGAGTCTAAAATTGATGGTCACATGCTGCAGAAGTTTTAACGCTTAGTTTGACGTAACTGGTGTTAACTTTTTTTATATTATATGATTACGGCTTAAAAGTGGTCTGGCTTTTGGTTGTGATTTTACTAGTGTCATTAATTATTGCATCAATTATACTTGTATTGTTGAATTCATATATATATTCATCAGGCTCTCACTAAACAGGTTAACTTGTTACTAAAATATGATGCTGTATATACTGTATTGTGAGAGTAAATGAACTTATTATTATTATTACAATATTATTCCCATATGCACCTTTTTACGGATCAATTTCACTTATGCAATCTTCCTAATAGTACGGATACGAAACTGCGAAAATAGGATGGTAGTTTTTGAAATGGAGATCTGTCAATTGGGTATTTATTTATTTTTTATTTCACGACCCATACTTATCGAAATACTATGACCTAACGGATTGAGGTTTTCCAGGAGGTAGCAGTGAGGTTTTTGCTGAAAAATGAATTCTCACGTTCTCGAAACAGAGAAAAAATCCTTGAGACAAATCTGATATCGACCGAACCAAAAATTCGAAGTAAATCTACCATTCGGATTGGCTTTCGTGGTAAATTAACCTATTCTCAATTGTCAAGATTAGGTCGGTCCCTGCAGTGGAAACAGAGACTAATACGGTAAAATGGCACCTGCCTTCCCCCGCATTATCAACTATTCAGCGGTTTTTTACAGCAGTACAATTAATTAAAGAACTAACCTGGCCATTCCCATGCCCAGATACCAAGTACTGTCATCAATTTCCATAATTACATTAAACCACAATCAATAGCTTCGATAAAAAAAATCTAGAAATAATTATCAGGAGCATCGTTGCGTCCAATTAAAGTTTATTAGGATTGATTTCCTTTAACGGGTACGTTAGCGTAAGATCGCGATCGCTCATGTTTCATTCAGCAGTCGCACGCGATAATGAGCCTTAATAACATGGGGTGAGCTACCCCCCGGTTTTTACTCGGCTGTTTTTTATTATTCACCGGGTTAGAGTCGTCATGAGTTTTATTTGACACGCCTTAATTGATAGCCGATTTCGTGGCCTTACAATGATACTGTGGTGGTCTTTAAGTTTACCTTGTTACGTTTTATTACTGAGTTTTAAATACATTTCTTTGTCTGTGTCTGGTTTACAGTATTGGAATAATATATTATTTTATTCCAGTTTTTTTACATTCGAGTTCTTGGCATTCTTACTTGGTCTTTACGCAATGACTACTTAATACTATACACGTTGAGTATTGCGTTGTAAATTCGTATTTTTTAAAGATTTATTGCATCTCGACATTTCATGCAGCTCCGTCCCAAACTAAGTAACCTTGTACTATAGGAACCCGGTAAAATACTTACAGGTTAAATTCTTATTTAGCACTTATTTTTATGGATTTTACAGAGTGCACTTATGTCTCAAGCCAGATCAAAACTGTAATCTAGATATGTATTTAATGCCAGTAGATAGATAATACTATATTGTACACCAGATGGTAAGGTTAACAAAACATTACATAAAACAGTACAAAGGGCGGTATTATCTCTAGTAAGCGATGTCTTCCAGACAACCATAGCACAGCATGAAAATTATATGGGGTATTCAGATGTACCTACTGAAAAGTATGAAATTTCATTGCTTAAACATTATAATAGTAAAACATACTGTAATCATAAATAACAGTTTGTTTGTTAGTTTGTTTGAACGCGCTAATCTCTGGAACTAACTGTCGGATTTGAAAATTTATTTTTATTTATCATGAGGAAGGCGGTAGGCTATCTAGCATTACGCTAAATTTCTCTAAGTTATACGCGGGTGAAACCGCGGGGCACAGCTAGTAATATATAAAACACAATATATTATATACCTAGGTATATAATTTAACACCATTATGAATATATCTGTAAAGATGTGTGTAAAAACAAACGTTTTCATTTAAGAGCCCATCAAACAGTTCTAGATTTTACAAATTTTAAGACAACACAAGACATGTCGTAACATGCTCCCATAATCGAAGTTCTCCGATCAAAATCCTAAGCTGTATGAAGTGTGTTACGCAGACGATCCTGAACTCGATGCACAAGTACCAGCCCCGGTTCCACCTGGTGCGAGCCAATGACATCCTCAAGCTGCCGTACTCCACCTTCAGGACATACGTCTTCAAGGAGACGGAGTTCATCGCGGTCACCGCGTACCAGAATGAAAAAGTAAGAACACCACATGGAAAACGCTAATTACTACATCTTAATTCTTACTTATACCTATATTTTTTTTTTATATGAGTACTAGCTGACTCGGTCACGCCTTGCTGTGGCTAACGTTTTTGTAATTGTGACTGTCAAATAATAACAGACAAATAATTAGCGATAAATTAAAATTGCGACTATAATTTGAGATTTAAACTATCCTATCTCTCAAGTTGGATCGAACTGCACATGGTGTGCGAATTTTATTATAATCGGTTAAGTGGTTTAGGAGTCCATTGAGGACAAACATTGTGACACGAGATTTATATATATTAAGATGTGACGGAACGAGCTGAAGGCCCACCTGGTGGTAAGTGGCGACCCTCGCGCATGACAACAGTAATGTGTCTCAGTATAAGATTTGGATCTTACCGTACCAGCCTCTAATGTTCCCACTGCAGGGACACCGGCCTACTCTCGATAATTGAGAGTGAATGGGCACTGAACTACCACGGGAGCCCAATCCGGATTGGTAGATGTCACATGTCGTCGAATTTTTGGTTCTAAGACATGCCGGTTTCCTCACAATGTTTTCCGTCACCGTTTTGAGAACGTGGTATTACGCACATACATTTTTTTCAAGTGAAAAAACTCATTGGTGCACGTGTGGGTTTGAACCAGCAATCTTCAGATTGAAAGTCGGCGTCTATGCCCCAGGGCCACCACGCTCTTGGATCTTGCACTGAGTCGCATTCATCCTGCTGCGTCCATCACCCGAGACGGGGATCTTGAGTTTCGGTGTTTGTTTTGTGTTTCTGTGTTGGTCCATGCCATCTGCGACACAGGGAATACTTGTGCAGGAGTATGAGTGTGTGTATTGACTAAGTTGGCAGCTCCGTACCTTAGCTTGTAGTAGTACTTCGAAGCGAGGAGTCCCGGGTTCGATTCCCGACAGGGACACACTTCGTGTGAGCATGAAGTTTGTTAATAGGTCTTACGTGTTTGGTCTTGTTCTATGTATCCATGTCACCTGCGATACAGAGAATTTGCCTGCTTTCAAAGCAGTGTTTTCGGGTAACTCATTAATTCAGAACATCTCAACAATTAACGCCTGAATTCATCAGCCCTGAATTATACATTACATATTTTTTTTACATAATACTCTAAGAGCAATAGACTAAGGGCCATTTTTTTTTCAGTAACTAAAAATGAGTTGTGTATATGAATTCGTGGACCCTAATCCTCATGTTACTTCTAGATCACGCAATTGAAGATCGACAACAACCCTTTCGCCAAAGGCTTCCGAGACACGGGTGCTGGCAAGCGGGAAAAGAAGTAAGTATCAAATCCTTAGCATAACATGTACCTAGTTGATATCAAAATCGAAAAAAAAACGACTTCAGTACTTTCAAAATAGCAAAAGACGCCATTTTGTTTGGATGGCATATTTTATTCAGTTATTTTGATTTAACAACCCAACTATTGATTCGTTTTTGTTAAAAATTCTATGGGACGAAACTGAAAGCATTTGGATCCCAGTGGGATCCAACGAGCTAATATTAATAAGAATAATTCTAGAGGAACAAAGCAAATGTGATGACCTCAAAATTAGTTGAGCATAATCAGTTAAGAATAATCAGAAATCTGAAAATATATCCACTAATAGAAAATTGTTCATAAAAGAAACTAAATAAAAAAGAATCACCCAAATTGGCCCACAATCCGCAAAGAACTCGCGTAACAAACATACAAAAAATATACATACATCCAAACCGAGAACCATCTTTTTTTTAGTTAAAAAGGCTCGATCACTCGCGATGTGGCCTACGCTTTACTCTTACCATAGAGTAGCCACAGACAATCGACCTCTTTCGCTAATTGGTATAGTCTGTGAAAAGAAAATTTGGTTATCATTGTGAATTGAAATTAGAATCTACGTTTCTTTTTTTCTCGACTGTTAAATCTGAATTTTTAAATTGCAGTTGGATTAAATTTTATCATTTCAATATTTTGATTAAGTCAAAAAAAAAAATGCTTACTAAGAACGGTGCAATATTCAGACTAGTGCTTTCGTCAAAGATCTGAATTAACCTTCCGCGATCAGAAAGAACTTGACAGAATTTAAACAATAAGAAATTTTGCAGATAAAAATTTTAAAATTTACCAAAATTTTTAATAATTTACTAAAAACTATATATACTTACCTACTGTCTTGATATCGTCTCGTAAATAAATCTTATTAATTCTTGATAAGAATTGCTTAATGCCATGAATTTCAGTCACCGTAATTCAGAAAATAGTATAATGAATAAATTAATAATATTATAAGGACTGTGTTTTTCAACCATATCAGTATCAATAAATTCACACTAATTTGATTGTTATCACCATTCACCACATATTTTCCTAATTACCGTAAAATCGGTAAATACCAAAACGATATTATGTAAATCGTCGCCTTACATTCTTAAATATCCTAGTAGGTGGCATAATATTGTGGAAGATTAATGCCTTCTATTTAAAGCTAACGAAATTATCCTATCTGTGAATCTTTAAATTAATTAGAGCACGATTGTAGTTTTCGAGCGCACCCGGCCAACGCGCGCGGCGTTCGAAATTCAAATTAAACCAATCCGGCGCCTCCTCATTCGTGTTCGGAGTTTAAACATGGCGGGTAACGGCTCAAAATGGTGGAGTCATTTCGACTTGGCGCTTTTTTCCAGCGTCTTTGGCGTGCAAGGGAGAAAATTGGATTTCCGCGATAAAATCAGCTTTGCTTTTCTGGGTTCCGTGGGAGTTTTAATTTCCAACCCCTCAATCACAATATACGATACGTATACCTGTTACTTTAACTTCATAATTACTTTAACCTAAAAAGATCGTCCATTCATACAAAACAGTGACTGATTTAAAAATGGGATAAAATAACTGCAACACTCGTCAAAATCATGCCACGAGATCCCCATTTCTCGTCGGTAAATTTGTAAATAATTATAATAGAAATGAAGCGCTTCTAACGAATTTTGCCTAGATTTTCTTGGCAGATCAAATTGATAAGCCAATTTTCACCACGGTCTGTAGTTCGAAGGGTCACCATTTAGTGACCTTGAACATTTTCGTGATTTGGTGGGTACATTAATATGTCGCTCCAGGCTTTATTAGCCGAACCCATGTTGGAAGCTTTCGAACATCTTGAAAACTCATTTACAAATTAGTATTTTCTTCACACTAGTATTATAGTATTCGTAGTATTGCTATCACTATCTTGCCCAATATAAGTATCTAAGATTGTAAGAGTCATTTTTTATCAAAAAATAATATGCTTACTTTTGCATATGCTGCGGAACCCTCCATTGCGTGGCTGACACACTTTTAATAAGTTTTTTTCATTTCTTGGTATTATTTGCTAGCGCTTGGGGTTTGCCGTTCCGCTCAACTTTGAATTCGAATTAAGTCCATTAGTGGGATAACCATTTGATGTATCTATTGGTCTAATCTGATTGAGGAGTTGAAAATAACTGCTGGGAAACCCAAAATTGAAAGGCAGATATTACCTGCCTTATACATCATACTTCATAATAATTAAAAATGCGTTATATTGTCTGTATGTGTGTTACTCTTTCACCGAAAAAGTGTATAATTTCCGACAGTTTTTTCCCATCGTCTCATGGCTACTTTTTAATTGCGAGACACCGCGGAACGCAGCTAATTGTAAAATAGTTTTACTATTTTTAGTTGGGTTGTGGTGGCTCAACGGTAGATATGCAGACTTTCGATATGAAGGTCGCTGGCTTCAAATCCAGCAGTGCACTAGTCAATTTTTATCTTGAATAAATTTTGGTCTCATGTTACTTTCTTAAAATAGATAATTTTAAACGTTTTGAGGTATACTGCATAATACAATGTTATTCAGTGATACTTTTCGCATTTTTATTTTCATATTTTTTTTGTGCATCCTTTTCTTTCTTACACAAAATTAGGGAAAGACAACATTTGAAACGGTTTATTTGCTCTAATTAAGATAGAATAAACTTGCACAGTAAAAAAATCATTAAGTTGAAAAATTATTATACAAATTTAAAAAACAATCTAGAAAGCCATCATAACATAACGTTTAACGGGCGGTGGTTACCACTTAACATTATGTGGACTTTCAGCTCGTTCAGTTACATTACTACACAAACTAATAGGTGTGTGAATATGACTCCGCCCCTTTTTGTCAAAATAAAACACATTTGTTCGCTTACAAAATTAAAAAAAAAATTATTGAAAGTATGCTCCATCTGCAGCTACAACCTTCGCCCATCGTTCAGGTAGTTTTCGTATTCCTTGCTGGAAGAAGTCCTGGTCTTTTGAGCTTATCCAGTTGTCAATCCAAATTTTGATACTTTCACATGAAGTAAACTTTTCTCCAGTAAGGTCTGTCTGCATCGTCCGGAATAGGTGGTAATCCGAAGGAGCTATGTCTGGTGAATATGGCGGGTGGGGTAACACTTCCCAGTCCTGTCCCTCTAAATATCTTTTTACGACTTCTGCGGTATGCGGTTTGGCATTGTCATGCTGAAGAACTAATTTGTTATGTCTATTCACCCATTCTGGTCGTTTTTCTTCTATGGCTCGCTTCAAACGCATTAGTTGTCGTCGGTAAACTTCTCCATTAATAGTTTCAGAGGGTTTGAGCAACTCATAATATACAATACCTTTCTGATCCCACCAAATACAGAGCATGACCTTGGCACAGTGAATATTTATTTTTGGCTGTGATGGGCCTGGTTCGCCTGGTTTCACCCAAGCTTTTTTGCGTTTAGGATTTTCGTAGTGTATCCATTTTTCGTCTCCTGTGACTATCCGATGCAAAAATCCTTTTCTTTGCTGTCTTTGAAGCAGCATTTCACAAATGGTTTTCCGACGTTCCATGTCTCTTTCTTTTAAATCATGTGGAACCCAGTAACCGGCTTTTTGAATCATTCCCATCATTTGTAAACGCTTTGCAACAGTTGAACGATCAACATTTAATGCTGCAGCTAATTCTGATTGAGTTTGGCAAGAATCTTCCGCCAATAATGCTTCCAATTCAGCATCTTCAAATTTTTTTGGTGGTTTTCCATGTTCTTTATCCTCAGTACTAAAATCGTTATTTTGAAATCGTCGAAACCATTCCTTGCAAGTTGTATTAGACGGAGCATGCTCACCATAAATCTCCACAAGCAAACGATAAGTTTCCGCTGCAGTTTTCTTCGCAATAAAATAATGTAATAACACTTCCCGCAAATGACGTTTATTTGGAATAAAAACCGACATTTTCGAAAAAGTGAAAACAATTGTTGCTTACACTTCAACCAAATATCATAAAATGCGTTAGATAGCTGACATTCAGTACTATCGAATACAAGTATGGTCATTTATTAGTACACGTAAACAATACTAAAAACGACATCTGTTGAGAAAGGGCGGAGTCATATTCACACACCCAATATTATAATTAAATAAGTTAACAAGGAAAGTTAGGTAGACCTACAACAAAATTATTAACTAGAATTTAATAAAAAGAACCGTGGTATATAAATCAGTTAAATAATTTCCCGCAAAAACAAGCCTCATAAACTTGTCTTATCGTTGGACAAGCAATGAGAATTCTACGACAACCCACACAGCAATAGGGCTGTGAACAATACATTACAAACGTGTATATTAATTAACTAATATTTTATAATAATGTAAATAACTTTTTTTTTATGTGAAAATGTGACGGAACGCCACACCTGGTGGTAAGTGGCGACCCCCGCCCATGACAACAGTAATGCGACTCAATATAAGGTTTGGATCTTACACTGATACGTCTCATGCGCATGTGCCGGTATTCTGTGGTTTTAGTTTTCAATAATTTCCAAATTGCTCCCGTGCAAGCAGTGGCGTACTCATACTCATTCTCATTTATTTTTACCATATTAATAATATAATAATATTATAAATTCATACACTGCACTGTTTGTTACAATTGTTGAACAGAAACAGACACAATTAATACGAACAAAAAATATATACTACAATGCAAAAATGTCTAAACTTAATTTTGTTACTGCGTACTGCTAGTATGATCTAAATTCTTAAACTAAATTATAAAAAAAATCTAGAAATTTCAATACGGAGAATGAATGAGCTAAAAATGCCTTGCCTTCGACATGCCTTAACGACTAGTATAGCGGCGACCGACATCTGAACGTGTCCTCCGAAGCACGGATGCGCTCAGTTCAAATGCCACTAAATGGTCACCCATCCAACTTCTGACCGCGCCGAAAGTTGCTTAACTTAAATGATGTATTAAGAACTAAACAAGCTACGCTATGGACGCTCACTGTTTCTCACAGACAGAGCCCAGGAGTCGAGAATGCTTCGTTAAATACCTACACAATGCTAGGGCTGTCGAGTGGCTGGGATTAAGATTTCCGCTGTTACAATGCTATTGAGACCATGTTTATTCAATAACTGTTAATTTATAACTGTTGCCAACTAAATGAAACGGTTGTTCAGACTTGTCTCAGCTCTGGTGCAATTGGCATTTAGGAGAAAATATGGCTTCAAACGCGATCATTTTATGTATCTGTGCCCCGCAGTGTTACCCGCGGTTAGACTTCCTACGGGAACTGTACTGTTTTCCGGGATAAAAAGTAGCCTTTGTGCGCAACTCAACTCAAACTCATTTATTCCTTTAGATCTCAAGTATCGTTTGGACACGTCAAATTTTACACACACAAGTAAACATATTCATGAGCATATAACGTGTCACAGGAGCTCCTTAGGAGTGGTAGTCCAGACTATAATCTATCTCTGTGCCAAATTTCATCCAGGTCCGTTCAGCCGTTCTGACGTGATTGAGTAACAAACATCCATCACTCCAAATCGCGTTTACAATATTAGTAGGATTGTTTGGAGTTTTTATTTTGGTATAAAAATACAAAGTACTCGAGAACAAGTGTTATGAAGACAACTTAGTACTCAAACGCCATTAAAACGGTTTATTTATATGTAAAAGAATTTTTCATATACTCTTTTTACAGTCATAAAACCGACTTGAAACAAAGGAAAATGTTCTCAATTTGTGTTATTTGTAATTTTATTTGTATGATTCGTTTTAATTTAATGAGATACATTGTAAGTGATCCCATAAAATGTTTAATACTTAAGTGATATAAGTGTAGAAGTCGATTTATTCTATTTTTAAATCAGCCAATTATTTAACAGCATCAAACCATTGCAATGTAATTTAATTAATGTGACATGTTTCTTCTAAGCTATAATTATAGCATAGAATTTATATATAATAATCATTAGAAACAACCCTAATGAATGTTGAACAACCCTAATAATGCTGTAGGGTAGGTAGAATGCACTGACATTAATAAATGGACAGGCTGCGCCATACAAATGACAGATATATAAAAAATCTATTAAAACGCCAGAATTTGACATGGAAGTGTCTCTGTAACTGAAAATTGAACTAACAATGTATTTGTCTGGTAATTAATAATATTACAATATAATAATAGGTAATGAGGAGGTAATTTTAGTTTCACTTAATGTCCCATATAGTGTTTTTTTTATTCTAATGAAGTGATAGGACGAGCTGTAGGTTCACCTGATGGTAAAATGTTACCTCCACCCATAATAACAGAAAATCAACCTGGGTCCTCCTCCCCAAGTCGCATCCCATGTTTTTCCAAGAAATGTACATTGCTACTTTTCTATCGGTCTCCAGTGGATAACAATTTCTTTACTTGTTCTTTGTATATAGTACCAATATCATCACTATCACTACATCTTATATTAGACACTAACTCATAGTTACTACGCTTGATAGTTTTAACCTTTCTTACGATGGTCGGCGAGCTGGGTATAATCCACGTTAACACGATAGTAAAGTATATGTTTATCAGCTTCAAAATAGCACTAATTTTGGAAGTTACTACCCAAATCGTCATCACTTGTTTTAGTTCCTTGGACACTCGTATCTGTTTATAGATTGTTTCTAGCGCCAAAATGGCGTCGTATCAATTTCGGACCACGGCGAAATAAATGAGTCCTATCCAATGGTACTATAATATTAAATAGCAGTGGTAGAATGCGACAAGTATGACTTACGTGGCACGCCACTTTCCCGCGCGGCGTTTGTCAAAACACTCACGTTTCCGCGCTTCCGGCGTCCGGCGGCCATTTTGAGATGAGCCCGCAGCTTCCGGTCCGTCTAATTCCGGTACCTATGAGCCCATCCGGTGCAAAATGTTGTGTAAGCGAATTAATGCCTGTTTCCTGTGGCCGGGTTGTTTTTTAATGAGTCCCCAAGTTTCGGCGAAAGATGTTTCTAGTCTAAACACAATAAACGTTGTTCTTTTAATAAATATCAGGTGCATAGTTTATTTTATTTTTGACTCCATTTATTTTTATAGATTCTTATTGTTTTCATCACCAATAATTATTTTTGATAACTTTCTAAGATTTGCTTAAGATTTACTTTTTTTTATTTTCTTCATTTCTTGTAGGTATTTACTTAAACATTTATTTAAAAAAAGTGACATATCCAAGTATGTTTTTAAGAATTCAATGAAAATAAATTATTTTGACAAACAAACAAAATAACAAAAAACATACTGCCAGACTGAGGATTTCGCCCTGTTTTAAAATCTGTTAATGAAGAATATTGATTTATATAATAATAATTTTATTAACACAACTTTTAATAAATAATGTCTATATATTTACAAAATACAAAGAAAACATAGGAGATATCTGTAGAATATTCAAACGATCCTATCTATGGATCGTTTGAATATTCTACAGATATCTAATTGCTAAAATTGTTTACCTTCGAGCATTTTGATTGAGTATATAGTACATCGATTGACATTTAAAACAATCTTCCGCGAATTTGTCTTTCAGGGCTTCCTGTTCTTGTTCTTGTTATCAAAGGTGTCAATTCAGTTGACAGCATCGCTGACATTGAATGACAGGTCTCGTAGCGCCACAGTCACCAGAGCTCTGTCAAAATACTCTCTCAATTACACGCAAGCAAAGACAGATGGAGTTTCTTTCCGCCACAAAAACACAAAAGAGATACGAAACGATTTAAAACCGTCCCCAAAAAAGACAAAAGGCATCCTCAATTATTGCCTTCTGTCGCCCCGTTAAACAAACAACTCTTTAACACGTGCATTGTTTTACTGAACCCTAAAATGTGGCCGCATCTTGGTTCCGTAGGGTCCCTGATTACCGGGTTCAACAGTAAATTCATTTTATTAACTCGTCTCATAGTCGGCTGATAGAATTAAATTTGTGCCACCCCTAGGCCAACAGGGTTGTCCGTAGGAGGATTTGTTTAAATTGTGTGTGACGTATACGAGAAATAAAAAAAAGCTACACAACTAAACTACCGTGACAGTTCTAAAACTATAAATACCAAACTATTGCTGTTTTATTTAGTTTGTATGAAATTAAAAGGAACGGCTAAAACTAAATTTAGTTTTATAATTTACCATGGAAGCCCTATTTCAGATTTATAATGACCTGATGTACATGACACAACATGACACAATGACATGACACATGACATGACACAATGTAGTATCGATTTTTTAAAGCAAAAATAGAAGAAAACTCAGATGCCGTTCCCTTTTTTTATACTTGCGCATTAAATCTTCTGTGCTGTACTGCCTTTAAAACTTGACATGTGCCGTACATATCTTATGAGAAAATTTACTGGCGCACGCTCAGTCCAAATTTGAAACAGTGACTTTCAAATCTACAGGCGGGAACCGCACATCTAGGCTATGACGCAACCTAGGAAAATGTTTGTTTTTTTTTATTTTTTTTTTTGTTTTTATCTTTATTTAGACACCCGCGGTGTTGCTTACGGTTGGACTTCCTACGGGAATCCACATTTTTCCGGGATAAAAAGTAGCCTATGTGCTATTCCAGACTATAATCTATCTCTGTGTCAAATTTCATCCAGGTCCGTTCGCCGTTTTGGCATGATTGAGTAATAAACATCCATCCATACATCCAAACATTCGCGTTTATAATATTAATAGGATAATGCCGTAATCGATTCGACAACCCTGTCTTAAACAGTTCACATTAGGGTGTTCACGTTACAATGTAAACTCGTTGGGGTGGCCTGCCTTGTAATTTTGCCAAATTTTTATCCCTAAAACGGTTCGGTTAGTTCGACGACCCCTTGGGGGTGCTTTTTATTGTCGCTTTTTTGTGAAGACAACGTTGGGGTATTAAGTAGGTGTTTTGATTCTTGTCTCATTGTGGGGAAGATATTATGTCGGTTGGAAATGTATCTACGCTATGATTTTCCGAAAACGATTCGATCTAACATTATTTGACAGGACGTACTGGGAAAAATCTATTTATTAACTTTATCCAAATACCAAGCGAAAGTGGTATTATAATTATTATAATCTAAAATACAGAATTATCAAAATAATGAATCATCTATTGTACTTCATCGCTTTTACGCTTTTTTAGGAATAATTTCATCATGTCATCTTTATGGGACCAACAAGGATGTACGACCCACCAAATAAAAAAAATCCTTATCAGTTGACAATTAGCAAAGAAATCGCACAACATACATAAAAAAAATATACAGCCGAATTGCGAACCTCATTTGTTTAAATCTGTTAAAAAGCCTCCGCCGTTACTGTAGGTAAACGGTCACCCATCCAACAGAAAAGGAGAGTTACTCTGTGAAGAACATAGACTAGCTTCGTTACTTAGCTACGAATATTTAATTACTAAACTCAGCTCAAATTTATATTTCTTTTCGTTTTATTTTGCATCACCTAGCGGTTATTGAACTATTTTTTCACATATCAAACAAAATCGTATTCAATCCCATTAAATGTTTGAAAGTGGCGATGCTAAATGACTCGACACCGTTCCGTGCCATCAAATGGGGTGTCAAACTGTTGATATTTGGCTAATGTTACCACGACCCTCGGAAAGGTTAATCATCTTCTAATGATAGTGCCAGTCCACCCTCAAGAAAGTTCGTCTTCTAATCCAATTTGCGTGTGATATTTTAATAGTGTGAAAGGAACAGCTTGTGGGACAAAATGCGTGGAATAATGTTTCTGATTTTCATATCTACAAGGCTATTAACGTTGAGACTAAAGTTTTAGCTATAGCTTAGACTTTACTTAGTAAAAAGTAACAGATTTATATGAAGAATTTACTCTTAAACCACTGTCTCAGTCATTGCCTTACTTTAGTGCAGACGGACAAATTGAACATGATTAAAACTTGAACTTGGTATATTAATGCTCTGCGATAAATCTTAATCATTGTCTTGATCAAAAATTGGTACTTACAAGAATCAGGGGATAACAAGGCTTTAGTGCATTGGCATAGTTTCCTGTCAGCCGCAAATGAGGCACGAGATAAGACAAGATTTGAAAAGCTAATAGATTCTGACTGCTGACATTGAGACAGTGTCGCCCAACAACGCAGAGCCTCACTCCAGAACTTGAAGGTTAGGCTAGGTGGGATTCAGCTTTCGCTACGGGGGTTTACGCCCAATATATCTCTTTGAGACGTCCTTTATGAACTTAACTAGGAATAACAGTAGGTAACATTTTCCTGTTTCACATTAATAACACGAGCAGTCTGTCTGTGTACCGCAGGCAAGCGATGCTGACGGCGCGATCTGACGCGCGAGATGACGACGATGAGCGTCCACTCGACGTTGGTGGACCATCTAGCCCGCCGCCCGCGCCCTCCGCCGTAGCACCTACCTCCACGAGCTGTAAGTATACCAGGAAATAATAAACCTTCCAAATTATCTTAGCCGTTCCTTCACTCTCTATGTGTCTGTCTGTCTGTATACTTTTTGTCCAATTCAGACAGCATTTTAGTAGTACAAGCCTCTAATGTTCCCACTGCAGGGACACCGGCCTACTCTCGATAATTGAGAGTGAATGTGCTCTGATCTACCACGGGAGCCCAATCCGGATTGGTAGATGTCACATGTCGTTCAATTTTTGGTTCTAAGACATGCCGGTTTCCTCACGATGTTTTCCGTCACTGTTTTGAGAACGTGGTATTGCGCACATAAATTTTTTCAAGTGAAAAAGCTCATTGGTGCACGTGTGGGTTTGAACCAGCAACTTTCAGATTGAAAGTCGGCGTCTATGCCCCTGAGCCACCACACTCTCCGGACGATTTTAGTAGTAAGGTAAGGTAATTATTTTGTATTGTTGCAGCATGGTTCAGCTCGAGTGGCGGTGGCGGCGGTGCGGATTCCGGCGGGGAAGACATAATCGAAGCCGGCTCGGACTCTTCGTGTTCAGGTGGCGCACGAGCCAATTCCCCCCCGCCGGGACCGTCGAGGCCCTCCCCCGCGCCGGACGTTTCCCTTGGCCCACCGGTTCAGCCTCCTTTGCTACCATATCTCTACCCCCCTTCATTGTACCCGCCGCCTTTCTTCCCTCCGCACCAGATGCCGCCAGGTCTACTCTTCAATCTACATCCTTTCCTACAGCAGTACGCACTGCCTCCACCTCCGGCCCCCCCTGCGCCGCCGGCTCCTTCACTCGGGAAGACACACAGGTTTGCGCCGTACGCTTTACCCGGTTTAGGGTCGGCGTTTGAGCAAGTGGCTCCGAGAGCGAGGAGTTTGAGCTCTTCACCGGCGCGTCCGAGGCCCGGGTCACCGCCGACGCGAGCCGCATCCGCCGATCCGCCTCCAGACGCGCCAACGTCCACGTCATCAACACCGCCCGCTTCAGACCTGAAGAGCATTGAGCGTATGGTGAATGGCCTGGATGTAGAAACCCAGGATTGAAGGCCAGAGCATAGCGGCCTGGAGATGTTTGTATCACTCTTGATGATAGTGTCTTGCTAACCTGTATATACAGTCTAACCAGCGGATTCAGAAGTCAGATTCAGATCATATATTACACTTAAATCTCATGTCGTCCAATCATTCAATCTATACAAAGCTCAATTGACAAGTGAATGATCATCCACTTTCATAGGGTCTGACTATGAAAGTGGATGATCATTATAAAATATAATGATCATCCACTTTATGATAGCACCAAAATCAACGGCACAACGGTTAATTTTGGATACCCTGCCCAAAAACTTTAAAATCACTTTTACTTTGGCAACTATCAAATTATAGAATTTTGATAGTTCCTAAACCAAGATTGTGACAACCTGGAGCTAGTTTATTGCTGTCAAATGGTATTACATGAACAAAATAATTAGATATAAAGACCTTTTATCATAAGATACCTCTGGTGAATGATCATTTCTATAAGCAGACACTACACATCTCCTGCTGTTCTGGTGTTAAGGCGCACTGTACATACGTGTATTTAAGGCCCCCCTGGCTAGTCAGGGGGGGCGAAGGGCATAATTTTGTATCGTTCCTATTTTGTTTTCATTCGAGTTCTATCCGGGTCGATATTTTAAACTGATGTAAATAGTTAAGCTTATTTAGGAGTTCACACTATGGTCGCTTTAGACTTTTGATGTCATCTTTGTGCTTTTTCGTTCATCATAGTTAAAAATATAAAGAAAGAAATACGTTTATAATACCTTCTTACTGCATGGGATGGGTCTTTTGATAAAAGCGAAATTAAAATTTACCTACGGATGAATCTTAGATAATCAGTTGTTCTATACACCTTAAATATATTTTAAAACTACTTAGACAAAAACGTAAAGGAAACAAGTACATGACAACACATGACAGTTAATATTTATTTTATGTTTATACATTATCCCAAACCCGAAAAGGGTCTAGGATGTTTCATGAAAATCGCGTAGTTTGGGACTCTCTTGCAAATATCTAAAAAATTTAAACCAGCAAGTCAAATTTACACGGACAGAGAATACTTTTTGTACTCCCATGTCAATAACCACTGCATTGACTGCTTCTGCAGATGAACTGATCCTTTATATATCTACAAATTAGGTATGTAATGGAATACTTCATCAACACTTCAATAGATACCCACTTCTAATAACTGGTTTGTGTATGGCTAGTAAAATATAGATATAGTAGTAAAAATTAAAAGTAGATACGCGATATCTTTTTAACCGACCTTTAACTCTTAAGGTCCTTAAGAGAAAATCATATGTTAAAATTTAGGATATGATTTTTTTTTTGTTTGGTTAATGTTCATAATACTTGATGTAGTTATAAAATTTTGTGGTAAAACATTCCTATAAAAATAGTAGACGGTTTTTAAAATTTCAACAATCAATTTAATTCGATTAACAACGAGCTTGCCATATCCATTGCCTATCTAATTACCTTGACAGAACAAAAGGGCGCAAGCCATTAATTTTGCCGTCATTCAATGCACTTTATTACTAGGTAACCTGGAAAAATTAATTAATTACCTTGTCATAACTTTTCAGCTAATAGAGCACTCCGTTTGACAGGACTTGTCATGCGTTGTCAAACGTCAGTCACGCAATTCGTAGGGAACTCCAGTGCAAAGCTATCCAAGCTGCGTTCAATGACATCGTCGGACGTCAATTTACGCTTTATGGTTGTTACGTTGATCATCAAGTAGTAATCACAACGCATAGACTGTTGTCCGAGGATGTCATTGAACGCAGCCCTACAAATTACTCGACGATGTAGTAGAATATTCGTGCAATAATAACTATGCTGATCGGAGAAGCACAAATTATTCACTGATTCCTGGCAGCGTGATTCAATTGACAGATGTTTAATAGAATTTTTTCCCACAACCTTTTTATGTAAATGATAGGCTTATTGCACTTTTCCGAGTTTATTACGATTGCCTTTTTTGTATCACTTTAATTTCGTTTAAAAACCCTAAAAAACTAACTTACAATATAAAAAATAAGTTGTAATCTTAAATAAACTGCATGAGTGTACAATTATTTTATGTTTACGTATGTTCAGATGACAAACAGATCGCTTTTATCTTAACAATTGGTCTTTTGATTTTATAAGTTATACATAGAATTGTCTATGCTTTTCTGCTATTAATTTCCATTATTGCTATAGAACGTTTAGAAAAACGGTTTTATACTTATATTTTATTTCAAAAAAAAAATATTGGTTTAATGGAATCTTCCCTTTAAAAAAAAACAATATTTCCTTTAGAGACGCTCGTGTGAATTTATGTGGTATGATATCAAAAGTCTGACCTAACACATTAGAGTTCATCGATAGATTCTCCACTGCAATATAAATAGGTTTAAAATATTATGAATAAAATTGTTTGTAGTTCCATTAAACTAAATATAATGTTTGGCTTGCTAGGCATAACGGTGGAAACAAATTTGCAGACAAAATCAAGGTGATATTGATATCGACAGAAATTGTTTGAAAAAAAAAAACGTTAATTGTTAGTTCAACTGCAGAAATATGACGCAAACAAATATGTATGCTACTATTGCAAAATTCTGAAATAAAAATATTTAATTGGAACATCTGGCTTGTCTTCCTTAAGAGAATGAAAAAGTTGTTACTATATTACACAAAATTTATAAAAATAGTAAAGTATAGTAAACTAATATATCAATGCACATGAAATTTATTAATTAGATTTGCTCATCTTTTCTTATAAGTGGCAGACACCAGGTGTCACTTGTCACGCCGCAGTTTTAAGCCGCTCGAAGGCTTACGATATGCCAAAACACGGAAGGGTTCAAATGCTAACCGGTCACCCATCCAACTACTGACCGGGCTTAGTTGACCGGAAGTTGAGATGATCTGTAACAACATAAGCAAGCTTCTTCACATAGACTATAATAATACTACAAACAGTTTTGTTCATTACAAAATAAATATTGATTTAATTCTCGATTGAATAGTAATTATTAAATAATGATAAAATTGCTTTATTTTGTAAATACAATTTGTAAGGAATATTATATGTGTTTACTAATAGACATATTTTGAAAATATGTTTTGTCAATTGTGCTGTGAGATAGCGTGTTATTGATTGTTGAATTAAATAAACTGTTTAGGTGACATTTTCAAATTAATGTTTAAAAATTTTCAAAAATTTAGTTAACTTATTTAAAGTGTCAGGTATGCACTATTAATTTAGTATTTATAACTATTAAGTAAATTTACAATACTTGTAAATACAACAATCAGAATCACGCGAAAACGATTGATAAAAATCATATGATGTAAGTTAAATTTGTAATATATAGTTGATAATTATTGTAGTTAAAAATACAAATATATAATTAAAAATGAATATAATTTTCCATGGAATTCATTAACTGTAAGTGCATAAAAGTTAAATTCGAAATAGTCATATGCTCTTCTGTTTTTTTACATCGTTCTGTTATAAAATTGCTGCTCAAAACGCATAATTAGGGTTTGTCAATAACAGAGAGAGATTTATAAACATTGCTAAATACTAAAATAAGTCATTTCATATCTTTTGGCTACTATATCAACAAAAGATTGCATATTTGGGTCCACACTATAGATACTACTTTTAAACAACAGAATCACACATGCCTTCAATTCTAAGTTAAATAGCAAAAACATTGGCCATTGTTTAAAGTATAAGTGATGTTATAATTTTAAAATTAGCGTGTGCACGACGTTTATTAATTCACAGCAATGTTCCGTAATTAAGACGCAGTTTTTTTTAAAGCAGCAATTAATTTTTTGCCATTTCTCAATATCTTACATATTTGCTTTATTTTCGAGGAGTCTATACACTTTTTCAGCAGCTGTAATTGAAAATTATTCATTAAAATATATAGATAAATCTATTGACAAAATAAATGATTGTTTCTTTTAAAAGTCCTTTAGTATTTGAATATAGTATCTATTACAAACACACTTACTTACCGAAGACACGCAGTTTAGACCAAAATTGCTGCCACTCGGCCTTATCACTAAATTGACGAGTTGCACCTCACGAGCTGCAACTTCCGTAGTGGAACTTCCGTAATGCGGAAATTCTCAATACTGAAATGTGCATCTTGAAATATAGTATAAGTACATTTTTTTTATGTAAGTGACGGAACGAGCGGAGGGCGGTGGGCCCACCTGGTGGTAAGTGGCGAACCCCGCTCATGACAACAGTAATGCGACTCAGTATAAGATTTGGATCTTAGACTGCGTCGCACTCATCCTGCTGCGTCCATCACCCGAGACGGGGATGATATGTCTCATGCGCATGTGATTTCACAGGCCACCTTCCACCGGAACACAGCAATGTATAGTCGAGCGTTTGGCCGGGTCGACCAATTTTTGTTCTGTTTGTTATTATCGGAGAAGGTAGCTCGGAAAATTCCCGGAAACCCGTGGGGCGCCACTAGTTCCCGATAAAGAACTAATCGGGATTAAAATTTTATGTGATATACAATCCTACTCAATGTCAGTTCTATTATTGTCATTATCTAAGCAAGCTTCACAAATAATAGTAGCTAAGAATTGCTATACCGATATTACAACTCCAAGATCATACGATGAATGAAACGTACAGAATCGAAATTGAAATAAGAATAATTATTTCTTACTAGGAATCAGGCGAGCGCTGCACATCACCAATGCGGCCTACGTTGTTTTTAAAATTAGGATAAAATTTAGTCAAATAGTTATTAGCTATTAAAAAAAATATATATAATTGTGGTTCTAATGCTATATATTTTGTTACTTCAATAGTTCAATAAACGACTGCCAGGAAGCAGCTGCTTTTAGAATCGTTTCTTAACGATACAGTACAGGACCTACAGAAAACGGTGCACCTCGAGACGTGGCCGCGATGCCTTATCTCGAGATCACCACGCTTTAAGCATTCAACACAGCGACCATAGATCGTAGTTATGCGTGGCACGACAAGAAATAACGACGTTACGAGCAAAATTGCTAAACTGCCTCTAATATTTTGCGAATGTGGAAAGCCTGGTTACACTCGCGCCGCTTCCTTGGATACTTAAATACTGACCAATAAAACTGGTTTTAGGCGGTATTTTTTTATCTAACGAATCAAGTTGATGGCCCATCTGATGGTAATTGGAACCCTGTATCCAGTAATATATTGTAGCTCAAAGAAAACCCACGTTGCATCGCGTCGCGCCTTTCATCCTGACGCAGGGATGGAATATTTCACACTCTTTAATTTAACCTGTACCCATAGGCCGCATTGGTGATATGCGGCGTATGGGTCATCTCTAGAGGTGCCTTTCAATTTCTCCAAACAAAATGGCTTTGACATACGGACCGACAGGATGGAACTTAAAGGTTGTGAACTTAAAGATCCAGGTGGCGATATGGTCTCCTCGATGTTTGAGTTCGTATTGACTGGTTTACTTAAGAGGAGAACTTTTCCCCCTGGTCCATTGGCTGGCTACGCTTTTGACAATACCCTTTTTAACTTATACACCTGCGTATCTAGCCTATGGCAAATTACGCAATGCCTGTATTGGCAACTCGCTCTCAAATGAGGCTGTAGATCAAGTTCCTGGCCGCATTAACCTTGTGGCCAACTTAACTTTACTTAGAACATCGTGCCAGTAATCATAGGCAATGATAATTGGAGAGGCTCCCAACACGTTGGTTGTGATGGTATCGCGTGTGCGAGGTGTCACGTACGTAATTGCTGTACCTCTATCAGATCGCAGCCCACTTAAGCTGTCCACACAAAGTGAATGAGAAGCGAACGAGGAACTCAGAATACGCAGGCAGAAGTTTCGCTGTCCGCTTAGAGCAGGGATCTAGGTGACATGACTTAGTGAAGCAAGGTTTTATTTTTAACTGAACAAAATACTTAGGTACGATATATAGAGAAAGAAAGAAAGAAAGAAAGAAAGAAAAAGACTTTATTGACAACACAAAAAGTAGGTACAAATAATAAACAACAAACAATAAATATCAAGTGAAAACAGAGAATATATAATAAATAAAAAAGAAAGACAAAAAATATATAATAATACACGAAATATATTATTAGACCTACTTCCCGGAGTCAAAAGGCACCTAACTCAGCATGTGTTGCACTGACGGGCAGTGCAACGCTGGTATTCTGTTAGGGCCTGGAGGTGGTTGACATCACGGGCAATTACAATAGATAAATAAAAAAATAATAAAAAAACAAACAAATATGCGTCAATAACACAACACAGCTCAACATTAACAAAAAAAAACATTATAATATAAAATATAAAATAAAAAATTACAATTTTAAGACATAAAAACAAGTGCCGAACAGTGCTATTATAGAATTATTTTGGCAGACAGGTGAAACGCAGTAAATACAATAGTTTATGGACAGGTGACATGACAGATATAAACAATAGGGTACACTAAAAAAATGGGTAGCATGCAGGCTCAGTAAATGTACTATTTAATGGTGACAAACAAACAATACATACATCTAATACACTAAGCTTGGAAATGAAACAAAAGCGATGAAAAAAATGGTTGTAAAATAAAAATAAAAATATGTCATGCAGCGAGCGTAAATTTAACAAGAAAATTTTTATAATATTTATATAAATTGGTGTAAATAAAAGAGAATTAATAGCAAAAACAGTCTGTGGGAGGCATTCCCCCATTCATCGTGCATACACTGTTGGTAAGTTGTATTTTCCTATTTTCAAATTAGCTCGCTGCTTTTTGCAATTCAAGCAAATATTTTTTAATATTTAGCCTGAAAGTACTTTTTGTTTTTATAGTGCGAAAAGGGGGCGGCGTATCATTCCAAGCACGACTAGCCGCAAATTTCCAAGATCCACGGAAGGCCATTGACCTATGCTTTGGAGTGGAAAATATGAAAGTGCACGCTCTGCTGGGGTACCTAGACTCTGCCTGAGCCCATTCAAGTTTTTCATAAAGGTATTTTGGGCATTTTTTCTGAATAACATCAAATAGAAGTATGGATAGATGTAGTTTCCTGCGCGCAACCATTTTGAGCAGATTGGATTTATTCAGAAACGGTGTAACGTGGGAACGTGGTGGGATGTAGAAACAAAACCGTGCACACGCATTTTGAACCCGTTGGATTAGATTTTCTGTCCTCTTAAGCAAACATGGTCCATAAACAATATCACAATAGTTAAGCCTAGAAAGAACAAGGGACTCACAAAGACTTATACGGACTTCCTCACTTATATATGGACGGATCTTATAAAGTAACTTCAGTCTATAAAAACAGTTGCGGACACACTCTGATACATGAGTTTCAAAACGAAGGTAGTTATCCATGGTCAGTCCAAGATTTTTTGCTTCTGAAACACTTTGGATAACTTCCCCATCAACCACAATAGTAATTGGTGTCTCTTGCAACCTTGCAACATGATGTTTGCTGCCAATCAGCATAAATTTAGTTTTCTTCGGATTTGTAATAAGAGATTGATGAATAGACCAATTAGAAACCTGGATTAAATCTGAGTTTATTTTTTGGACAGCATTAGATATGTCTGAGGGTCGAAATGAATAATACAATTGCAGGTCATCAGCGTAAAGATGATATTGACAGTGAGTGATGTTATTTACAATGTCAGCTGTATAAAGAATATATAAGACAGGTCCCAAAATGGATCCCTGCGGGACTCCTCGTGTGACTGGTTGGAGAGCTGATTGCACTATAGAACCATCTGCCAAAGTCAGTTCAACTAACTGGTTCCGCTGGTGTAAATAGCTGTGGAACCATTTGACTGTCTGAGCATCAAAACCATAGAAAGAGAGTTTAGACAAAAGGAGAGATAGGTTAATGGAATCAAACGCACGGGAATAATCAAGGAGTACCAGAATACTGCACATACCCTGGTCTTGAGCATTGAGCAGACCATCTACCACATCCAGCAGTGCCGTTGAAGTGCTACGGCCCTTCCTGAAACCTGATTGAGCTTGTGGTAGGATATTATTGTCTTCTAAATATTTGGTGAGTTGCATGCTCACTGCCTTATAGAGATAATAACTAAAACCTCCGCCTATAGCAACAGCAATACGACCTAGGTTCTCCGACCCAAGTCGCATCCCGATGCGCGTGAGACACGAGACGTGGAAATTACGTCTCATGGACCTGTGAATTCACCGACGGCCACACCCTTCCACCTTAACCAGTACTGTACGAGCTGACTCGCATTTACCGCAGTGTCATCATTATTGTATTAGTATACGTAGCACATAGCATTACTTAAATTAATAAAGCAGTTTACAACTTAAACTCAAAGCAAACGGTCGTATTTGTTGTCATTCCCGATCCGGTCCCATCATCTTAGCATTTATCATCATCACTGTACGGAGATCAGCACACCGTACAAGTACTTTTCCAAACGAACTTAGCACAAGTTCTGCTGCTTCTTTTAGTTGCTTCTTTGGCGCCAACTGACTGGCTTTGGGTACGTGTAGGATACTACGGGCGCAAGCAACTGGACCCCCAATAAACTAGATACAATAAAATATATAATAAACTCAGCATTTTGTCTAACTACATGACTAAAATGAAGCTAGGCGCTGGTATTCTGTCGAAACCTTCAAATCAATCGACAGAGCCTAGAGAGCTAGTGTGTGCTGAAACAAAATTACGCAATATAATAAAAATTCCTAAGTAGTCGCTTTTAGAGGTTTTTTTTATGTTACTGAAGTAACAGGACGAGTTAATGGCCCACCTGATGTTAAGTAGTTATTTCCGCCCATAACAACAGCAATGCAACTTAGGTCCTCCCTGACCGAAGTATGAGAAGACCCAAGTCGCACCCCGCTGCGTCCGTCACCCGAGACGGGGATATAACCTCTCATGTGCCTGTAATTTCACCGGCACCCACACCCTTCCACCAGAACACAGCAATGCGAGCATTACTGTTTGGCGGCAGATTACCAGGTGTGGAGGCAGTACTTCTCCGGGCGAACTAAATAAAGAGCCCAGACCTGGTAGAATATAATGCCACAGCTCTGTTTAGCACGAAACATTTCCGTTCGTTCGTTAGTCAGTATAAGAGTATTTGTATGCTAAACTAGTTTTCTGATGACTGGGCAAGCGATAACTGAATGAGGTGCAACGCGAAACCACGAAATAGATGTACTTACGATAAGAAGTAAGCACAACTGTCAGAAACGTCTTGGTGTTAGATTGATAAACGAGGGTGATAGCCGGCTCGTTTAGGCGTGTTCGTGTGCCCATTCATACTTGGCAATTTTTTTTATATCCCCTTATGTTTTACGACTCTCGTTAAAAATTTTTTATTTACTTTTTGTGGATTGTTAGACTCAGATTCAGATTATTTATTGTTACTATTATTATTATTAATATTTAAGTTACAGGTCAGCTACTTTAATAAATGATATACAGTGTGAATTAAAAGTGTGCAAAATAAAAGGAATTTATGAGTATTAAAAAAATCACTAAACGACAAAAAAAAAATCAGTAAAGATTTGGATCTCATACCGAGTCGCGCGCATTACTGTTGTCAAGGGCGAGGGTCACCATTTACCATCAGGTGGGCCCTCAGCTCGTTCCGTCACGAATTCACATTAAAAAAAACCTAAATAATAATAACAATTTAAATCGCATTAAATGAAAATGTCAAATTATAATAACTTTAATAATTATTATTCATAATCCTCATAACAAAAGGTCAATCCTATAATAGGATCGCTCAATAAGCCAGCTTTTCAGCGTGTACTTGAAGGATTGTGTTGTTTGAGTATTTGTGATGGTGTCGTGGAGACGGTTATAGACTGCCCCATGACGTTACTGCGTCTATATCATAGATTATTAAACCAGTAAGAGAGGTAATAATTAGCGACAAGGTCCTTGACATAAGATCAGAAGAAGAACCGCATCCAAGAACAAGTAATAGTTATGTAGAATGCGTTTAGTACTAATGTTTAACGACAAAGGGGAAATTATAGCGTAGTCTATGGGATTATCGTCATTGATCCCGATTACATTTATCAAAATCTGTTGAATAATTCGGTTGTTAAATCAAAACTGGAAAAAATAAGTAGCCCAAGTAAGTATTTTGCTTTCCTGTGTAATTTTTTCTTGGCCCGTTGTATACCGATTTCGATGTTTCTTATTTGAAATGGTTTATTTTATTTTATTTTTAAATCAGTCACTTGTAATACCACAGCTTGTCGCAGCCATGTGCAAGCCCCTATATCCATTGGCAAATTGTTGACGGACAATAAAAATACAGTTATACACTGTAAATTGTTTTAACAAAATCATATGAATTTTGCGACAATTTTGCCGCCGGCGTTGATGACGAGTACAAATAACTGTGCTGGAATGCTGACAATGTTTTATTTGCGGATTGGTTTTTCCGATGAATAAACACATCAGCATAGCTAGTATATAACCTAAAGCGGTAAGGCAAGTTAAAAAAAAAATACAACTTTAACACACTCATACCTCTGCACTAGGATTCTCTGTGAAGCATGGACAAACACAAAAACACAAGACAAACACCTAAGACCCGAGAACAAACTTCATGCTCACCACACAGTGTGCCCCGGCCAGGAATCAAACCCGGGACCCCTCGCTTCGAAGGCAGGGCTACTACCAACTAAGCCACGGAGCCGTCAGGTTACTCATTTATTCAGCCTTAGGAATACTACGGTACACTTGATCTTGTCAAAAATGATTTATTTTTTAGACTATGTAAGCCATAGCCTAAAAAATAACAGGAAATAAGAAACTAGAAACAGACAAGACAAATTAAAGGTGGCCAATAATTCTGGAATTGTTCTGGGAATTCTGTTTAGTACACCTCCGTTAAAATTCTACGCAATAAGCTTCTCTAACCACAGCCCCCTCCTACCCTTCCCTTCACCCTCCTGCCTCACAAATAAAGTAGGTAGACGCTCGTCACGATACCTTGATGAAAGCTGCACCTATTTAAGTATAGACCGTATCGCATGACCCAGTAACAAGGTTAAAAATTACTACACTTATACCCTGAACTACCCTGTGCTGCAGATGGCATGGACAAACAGAGGCACAAGACAAACTCCCATGACCCGAGAATAAACTTCACGCTCATCACAGTGTGCCCCAACCGAGAATAGAACCCGGGACCCCTCGTCTCGATCGCAGATTTTTCCAACCAAATTGATTTTGCAACTAAACTCTTTAATCGATTTCGATAAAATTTCTATTCTGAACAACAATCAAACAAAGAAAGAAAACTTTTAACAAAGAAGAATTCTCTAAATGGGTTGATAAGTGACGGAGAAGAAGCAATAATAATAAAAATCCAACCTAATTGATAACTACAACCGGAAGTCATTTAAACAAATGAGGCTAGTCAAAAATCTTTATACGAAATGTGAATACTGATATCACCACCCAGTATATTTTATAACTACAAGAAAGCACTCCCAACAATAAAACTATGATATTGTACCATACTTGTAGAATATTAAATTATCTGCATAGACCATCTCACGTTCCGATGTCGTGTACTCGTACGATGGGAGATGGGATCACGACGTGGTGTTGTAACGCCTCATACAAACATGCGAAAAGGGAAACATCGCCTTATCACTATGATTCATGTTTGTCTCCTTGTGTAGCTTCTTCGTGTGATTAAGTGGCTCAACGACTCGTATAGCCGGGACCGATATTAAACGTGCCCGAATCATGCCGGTGGAAGCGCGTGGTTACCGATGAAATACTCGGGTGACGGGCGCAACGCGTGACTTGGGTCTTCTCATAATTACGTCGGGGAGGACCGGAGTCGTGTTATTGTTGTCTATGGACGGTGTTGACCACTTAACATCAGTTGGGCCGGCCGCTCGTTCCGTCATTTCCATCGCTTAAAAAAAGACCAGAATGCTTTAAAACCATAATATACCTAGTAGATGTCTCATTCAGGTCTTCCTTGATGCAGGCAGGTGGGCAGGAATAGTGAAATATGTCCAGTACACGCGCTTCATACCCACACTGTACTTACGTTGGTATGCATGAGTGTATGTATGTTTGTTACGCCTACACGCCTAAGCGGCCGAACGCATTTGGATGAAATTTGTGATGAATTATACTCATACCTTGATTTGATATATAGACTACTTTTATCCCGAAAAAGTCAATTATTTCCGAAGGACATACAAATGCGGATAACACCGCGGGGCGCAGCTAGTATTAAATATGTATTTCAACTAGCTACGCCCCGCGGTTTACCATCCTTTTTTTTTTTTTTTTTTTTTTTCCGTGGGGAAATGCACTCGCATACCGCCCTGCCACGGGGAGACAGAGCGGTTATGTGGGACTAGACCCACTAAAACCCCACGATGTCCTCCTCTGCCGCTTAGTGGCGGGAACACGGGAACGTTAAAACACACATCCGCGAACCCGCCGCGGCTGTCCGTTTCCGGACCCCCCTGTGTTGGCATCGGGTGCCACTCCTCTGTTTGCGACACGCCAGGACATATGGCGTGTCGCAACCACCTCGGGGACCTGGTCAGCGAAAGGGCGTCAGACGACCCCGTGTCTAGACGCCCTAGTTCCCCATGCGACGGGTCAGATATGTGGCCCCGTCGCCTGCCACTACGGCCGCAGAGGATAGGGAGAGCGGCGCCTCGCAATACCGACACTCCTCTTCCCCTGCGGCCCCACCGCGTCCGCCATCGAACGGTGGCGACCCCGTCGTGGCCGCGGTAGGTAGGGAGAGCGGCGCACCGTTATACCGGCACTCCTCTCCCACCGCGGCCCCTATCCCTCAGCTGCGATGCCTCCCATTCGACACCGCAGCCCGCCTCAGTTGCGGTGCCCCCCATAAGGCACCGCCACCTACAATGCCGCTCCTAGTTGGCTTGGAGGCAAAGCCTAAAGGAGCGGCCCTCCCGGGTTCCTCTTAGCTTCACCGTGGGTGACCAGGCCACGGTTACTAAGCCCCCCCGCCCCGACAAGGCGGGAACCCACGGGGGGGACGGTTTACCATCCTACGGGTACCGTATATTTTCCGGGATAAAAAGTAGCCTATGTTCTATTCCAGACTATGTATCTCTATGCCAAATTTCATCCAGATTCGAGTAAGAAATATCCATCCATCCATCCAAACTTCTGCATTTATAATAGTAGTAAGATGAGTATTTGATATCACTATACTCCACATTTGTCGAATCACCATGCATCCAAAGGTTTGATATATTGTTTTTTAATTGAATCAAGTTTTCATCTATTTATCTGGAACTGGGACGAAATAACTCAATTTCCGCTAACTGAGTACGACTTTTACAAAAACACAAAGGAATAACCTAAAATCCTTTTAAACACTTTGTTACCAATTATGGGAAAGTTATGGAAAATTAGTCTTGTTTCGCCAAAATTTGATATGCGATGAATGTATTCACAAATTGTACATCCGATTTTTTTTCTGTTTCTGTTGAAATTGCACTGAGAACTGCATACGAAGACTATTCTCAGAAACTAATCACCGACCAATTTAGATAGACATCCTGCCAGATCCAGACAATAGACATGCATAATGTATTATAGAGTACGACGGAATAATCAATTTTCGACGATTTACAAGGAATCCGCGATGATTCGTGATGATTTCGAAATAAGCACATTGTAAGCAATAATGACTGGGTGACGCCACTAACTGACAATTGGAGCGTACGACTATTCTCGTTCTAAGCTGATGATTCCTTGTATATGCTCAAGCGTTCATCATGATCTGTCATGTAAAATGCTTGACGGATGACAAATGTTTTACATCAAAGTCAAAAATCTTTGGAAGAATGGCAAAACACAAGCCAAGAAGAAAAAGGAAAAAAAAAAAATACTTTGGTACCTTTAAATTCATAAAAATAAATATGGATATTACTAATGGGAGTATTACTTTTTTTTCGTGAGCATAGTTGCTAAGTACCTACTTAAATCTAAATAACATTTTCGTTATTACTATGTAAACAGATATTAAAAAATATTTTGGTTGTCGTGGAGCAGAGAGACATCACACCATACAAACTCAAACTCAAACTCATTTATTCCTTTAGATCTCAAGTATCGTTTAGACAAATCAAATTTTACGCACACATATTCATGAGCATATAACGTGTCTACGACGTTACATGCACACGTATATGTCGAATTATTGTCAGTTTTTATGTTCTAAATCTAATGTTTTAAATCTAATCTTATTTGTTAACTTTACCTCTATTACAACCCTAATCGACCAACCCGAGGGGAAGAAACAGACAAGAAACCCCTCGGAGACAGTAAAACATATTCGCGTATATTCTAGACACAGGTAGAGTTCAGCAATGCCAGCTAGGATTACCTATGTCTCGCCACTGAAATTTGTGCTGCATATCCACTAATTCATTATGTTTTCATTCACTCGCATAAGAAGTGAATATAGTATAATAAAGAATAAGAATTATGTTTTTGGCAACGCTTTGTATATCATCACGAGATTAGCGAATCAATGCTGTGATCAAAAGTATCTTAATGTTGGGCCAATTTAGACATACAGGTCCAACGTAAAAACGACTTAATACCAAAGCTAAAAAAAAACAGAGTGGCAAATGCCACTAAAAAGTCACCTACCCAAGTATTCCAAAAAGGCGAATAATATATATATATATAATATATATGTTAAATCCATAAAAAGACTACGTATAGAGGCCTACTAAAAATCTGCCCATAACACCCACTACCCGGCAGATCCAACGCTAAGAACATCTCATAAAACTGAAAGTGTGTCCGGCATAACACATTTTTTCCCAAATTCCTCCCCTAAGATATTTAATTTTGATACGGAAACCGCTGTGACTCATCTCAGGCAACCGTATAAATTTTATCCAGCCTCTATCTTCTAGCCAATATAACCGCGAAATATTAGCCGTGGCGAATCCTACCTTAAGGAATTGTCCACTTTTCTGCCCAAGGCCTACAAGGGAACAACTACTCACTCCCCACCGTACAGAGTGCCATTTGGAATGAACCTGTAGTATATCTCTGTACAATACGCCTGTAATAGAAATAGCGTTTTAAAATGTTGATGTAAGGTGTAGAATCGAGTGTGGAAATCAGTTGGTAAACACAAATGGTATGATTGCGTAAGTGAAAGAAAATCGTGTTCTATTTTATAGGACGAGAGTGCACTTTTACTGATGGCATTGCTTGACCCATCTCCTGGGATTTGCCGGCTTTAGTCACGGGTTTATTTGAATTGAGGAACAAATATTTGGACATTTATTACTGAATGGTGTCGAATATTAAACGAGTTTTATTTGATATCTTTAGTTACGGGCGATTGTTGGTAACGATTGGAATCTGAGGGTAGTTGGTTACGGTTGACATCTAATTTGTGACCTTGGATTTAATCAAAATCTTAATGCTTCGGGTGAGAGGGAGTATTTTATAAATGCAATATTTTCGCATTGAAGTTAATCGTATCAAAATGATCTAATGTACCAAACTGATCCAACAAGAACTAGGATATACATTGTTGATGTTATCTCTAAAAGCTACCACAATATCTCCCCATCGCAGATCAATTCTCAGATCCAGGACCAAATTAACGAATCTCTCCATCCCGCTTTGAAAATAATTAACTATTTTCGCAAAAAGGCAAACTTGAAAGGTGTTGGTGACGATTTTATTGCGCGCCTGGTCTTCCCATGGCCGTCACGTAACCGCAAGATAAAAAAAGAACAGGAAAGTGACAACTGGTGCATATCCCAAAGAAATTATCCCTTTCGGCGCCTTTGTTAACTTCCTTTATTTTACCATTTTTGCCGTTTTTTCCTTTCTCATTTGGTTATTTATATGGTCTTTTTAGGGAGGGACAATGAGTTCGCTCGGCTCATTATATCGCTGTACAGGTACGCGAGTGTCAGTAAATCTACCGGCGAATTCTAGCGAATTATCTCCGTGGCTTGCCCGTTTTTTCTGGTGATTGATTGAAGTAAAAATTACTTTCTGTTTTTTCGCCGTCAGCTGTCGCCCGGGATCGATTTAGTATCGGGATGGATTGAGTTTTAAGCGGGTTTATTGGAGTGAAATATGTTTTGATGTGTTTTATTTTGCTGGATGATCTTGGCAAATTGGAGTTATCGTTACCGTTTTTGTGTTTCATGCAAGTAGTAGATATGTATCATGACTCATAAGATTTTTTTAAGATTTAGTTACACAGAGATATACTTAGTTGCGTCATATTATATATGTATAATATTAATATTCAATTAATTAATTAGTCGCAAGTGTAGAGAGCTTTTGTCCAATACATAAGTTAAATATTTAAAAAATTTAATTAAATAAAAAGGTAAAACAAAATGGTTAAATTATTGTAATTATAAACAATGACACAATAGTTTTCATTGTTTTTAACCGAAAAAAGAAGGGCAATTTGGCTGTATGTGTGTTACGCGATTTCATCACTAATTGTGGACTGATTTGGATGTTTTTTTTATTTATTTAATAGGATGTACCTTAATGCAGGTCCCATAGAAGTGTCATGAAGAAATTGCACCCATTAAGGGCGTAAATGAAAGTAATGGTATCGGTTGAAGTTCGATTTTTAAATTAGTCAATTATATACAGTTTCGTACCCAAAGGGTTCTAAAGCTAGGGCAGAAAGATACACCTTAAATACCCTTTTCGTTTTGAATTAGTAAGAGGTCAACTCTGGTATCGGACTTTTAAGACGAAAGCCACGGCTTATTGATTAGTAGCCGGGACCGATATCTTAACGTGCCCTCCGAAGCATGGAAGTGCTCACTTCAAATGCCACTTTACGGTTACCTATCCTACTACTAACCGTGCAAAGTACCATTTGGTAAATTAAACGATAAACCGTCTAGGTATTAAATATACTATTAATTGCTAAACAACAAAAACTTTGTTACTCATACCATGTATCACAGGTGGCTTGGACACATACAATAGCACAACACAAACACACAAGACCCGAGGAGAAACTCTAAATACAATTTGTTGTACGGAACATTCTGTGCGCGAATCGCACTTTGCCGTTTTAATTATTATAGCAAAGACTGTAACTTGTATGGCTATTGTTATAAGCAGAGGATTAAGCCTGTCTGCTAGTTCCTTCACATACAAGAAAACCATGATACATTCTAAATCTCGACTAAATTTCTCACAAGACGGAAACCGAACCCGCTAATCTCACAGACGGCTCGAAACTGTGCCATAAACGCAATTTAGAATCTCCAAGATAAGATAACGCATTACCATGCTAAATATGTACGGAACCATTAATCTGGTGTATCGCGGCAGAATCTGTGGTCGGTTCTCGGTAGCTGTCGGAAATAGATCGGCCCACCCGTGTCGACTCCTGCGCATGTTCATGTAGATAGAGGAGCTAGGAGATCGTGCCAAATGACCTATCCTTAACTTTGAATGATGCATAAAAACTTAGAGATATACAACTTGACAACCGACCTTGATATATATATCTAATATCTCACTGAGCTCTCAGTTAGATATAGATATCAAATCTAATAATGTACTGTACGGAGTGAATGAACACACACAGAAACACAAGACAAACACCCTAGATCCGAGAACAAACTTCATGCTCACCACACAAAGTGTGCCCCGGCCCGGAATCGAACACTCCTCTCGCTCCGTAGGCTGGGCGACTACCAACTAAGCCACGCAGTCGTCAAAACGTGGACATCAGTATACGCCGAAATCTATAAATTATATTATTTTATCTGTGCTGATATGAAGTAGACTAGAAGATACTAGACAGTGACCTCAGAAAAATGACGAATCACTAATTTAATGGCTTCCAAGGAATGGAATTAAATACGTTGATCCAGCAACCAGACAATGACGATTTGATGAGCGGAAACTAAATCAAACATGAGGTTTTTGATGAGGATGAGGACCACTAACCAAACGAGAGACATAAGTGCGGGTGGTGTACAAATCATGGCAATAACCCATAATTTACCAGTGAGAAAATGCCATCACAAATCCACAACCGTGACGTTTTCCTGTCAATATTCTGCCTCTCAGTGGGTTGGAAGCCGGTATTTAGATGAGGGGGCAGTTCTGGTAGCCGTCGGACATGGGCTGGTAGCCTCGAGGTGTTATTTTCCTACACTATTGCAAGTTGTGTAATTTTCACGCAGAATTATCACTCCGTTTTTGCAAAAGTTTTAGGAATTGCCGTTTAAGTACTTGATAGATCGTAGATAGATAATTTTATTGTACCTACACCAAATGATAAGCTTAACGTAAAACTTCAACGCTTCTATTCAAACTCAAAGTTAAACAGATTTATTTCTTTAGATTTTCCAAGTGTTTCTTTATATACAATATAATTTTTTTTTTTTTTAAACTAACAGTTTGCCCGGGATCATTTATTTATTTATTTATTATGAACAGAATCAACAGCTCTTAGAAATAATATAAAAAAAAACTTAATATTAATCTTACAGCCAATTAAAGATTCAATTTTTTTAGTTAACTAATATTACGACAATCACAACGAAAAAAGTTAATAAATGTCTCTGAAAACTGATATTAATATATAGTTGTAATAGTTATATTATGTGAATATGACTCCGCCCCTTTTTGTCAAAATAAAACACATTTGTTCGCTTACAAAATTAAAAAAAAAATTATTGAAAGTATGCTCCATCTGCAGCTACAACCTTCGCCCATCGTTCAGGTAGTTTTCGTATTCCTTGCTGGAAGAAGTCCTGGTCTTTTGAGCTTATCCAGTTGTCAATCCAAATTTTGATACTTTCACATGAAGTAAACTTTTCTCCAGTAAGGTCTGTCTGCATCGTCCGGAATAGGTGGTAATCCGAAGGAGCTATGTCTGGTGAATATGGCGGGTGGGGTAACACTTCCCAGTCCTGTCCCTCTAAATATCTTTTTACGACTTCTGCGGTATGCGGTTTGGCATTGTCATGCTGAAGAACTAATTTGTTATGTCTATTCACCCATTCTGGTCGTTTTTCTTCTATGGCTCGCTTCAAACGCATTAGTTGTCGTCGGTAAACTTCTCCATTAATAGTTTCAGAGGGTTTGAGCAACTCATAATATACAATACCTTTCTGATCCCACCAAATACAGAGCATGACCTTGGCACAGTGAATATTTATTTTTGGCTGTGATGGGCCTGGTTCGCCTGGTTTCACCCAAGCTTTTTTGCGTTTAGGATTTTCGTAGTGTATCCATTTTTCGTCTCCTGTGTCATTTATTAGTACACGTAAACAATACTAAAAACGACATCTGTTGAGAAAGGGCGGAGTCATATTCACACACCCAATATTAATGCCTATTCGATTAGCTGTGTAATAATTACCTAATCTATTAAGATCCTCCTGAAGGTTCATGCAATTTTCATGCAATTATAATAATGTTTCTTTAGATCTCGTTTGGATTTTCATCACGTCAACTTTTACACACAAGTAAACATATTCGTGATCATACAACATGTCACAGGAGCTCCTTAGGCACATTACATGCACACAGATATGTTAATTAATTACAGTCAGTTATTATTTTTTAGGAAATCTCACTAGTTAAGTTTGCTTCTGTTCGAAACCGAGGTTTACTTACGTGTTCAGGGTAGAATTTCCTGAAACTGCCATCTCCGAGTTATATAATAAAATAAAAAAATCATTCAAATCAGTTCACAATTTGCGAAGATATTAGGAAAACAACCCTATTTTTAAAGTCTGTTATTATATTTATATGAAAATAGAAACACTTTCCAACTAAATTCAACGTCAATTTAAATATTGTTTATAACAGTTCCCCGCTACTTTATAACATTAAACGGCCATTCGACAACAAAGGCCCAATAATCATTAGATTTATATCCAAATGGCACTGTAATCGATTCCCATGACATGTGGCGAACCATAAATGAACCAGACCAAACGAAAGGCGAACATTGAATATAATCGTTTGCTCACAGGTTTAGTGCTACACGATAAATGTTTAGCAAATTATTTATTTATTTACTATAACAACTATTTTAACAGGTTTAACCAAATGCAATAGTGTAGTCAACTTTTTACTTTTAATCACGTAGTTGTAAATACAAATTATACAATATAAAATTTTCATGCTTAATAACAATTCTAACATCTCATTATAATTTATCATATTAAATAAGTCAGTATTTAATTATTTCGTACATAACATAAATAAAAATAAACACCAAATTATTGATTTAAAAATCGAATAAACCAACTGAATACTTTTTCTTGCGGGTGAAATTCCTTTATGAAATTTAGATGGCACCTACAACCTTAAAAAAAAAGAATTCGTCTAACATGTTTTTTGTACTATTCCAGTATTGGGGTGATTTGGAAGGACACTCGATTACGTGGTTTCCTCCGCCCAACACGACCCAAGCCGTATCTCGTTGCGCCCGTCAGAGACGGAAATGTAACGTAACATGTATCACCATTTCTTGGGTGATTTCACCGGCATCCACCATCTAAACAAAGCAATGCGAACGCACCACTGCTTGGCGCATATTACCAGGTGTGGAGGCAGTAGGCAATTTTCCGGACAAACTTGCCACAAGATCTGTCATCTGTCCGATCTGATGATAAAAAGAATTTGCATAGCTATGTTCTTGCTTGAATAATTTGTGTAATACAGTATGACACCTTGGCGTTATCATATTTTCATATGCAGGAACAGGATCGTTCGCTTTCGTTTGGTAAGTGTGGGTCCGATGACATGCGGGAGTCACAGAGCAGCGCAGAGTTTGCGGTGGGGTGCGCAAGCGCCGATCAACCGGAACCAATATATCAACGGTAAGTTGAAGATTTGGGAAGTGTACTTTTTATCCTGTCACATTTATTGAGCTGTTCCCGGCTTACCAGCTGTGGTCTGGAGACTGAAAGTAATCTATACGTATAAATAAAAATGAAATGCTGTTCATTCGAAGCGTGTCACTTTAATCATTCAAATTAGATTTATATATAGAAAAGTCTCCCAGAAAAAGTTTTTTTTTTCTAGGGCATTTTCGCAAAAAAAATCCTTTGACAATTAATATCATATAATTATTACGCAGGTAAGTAATTCTAAGCATGTAGTCTTTAAATTTGCTTAAATATTATTTGGAAGTAATTCAGAAAACAGATGACAAAATCCAAAATGTAACCACACCACTCGATATCTAAAAGATCTAAAAGTTCGTTACCTATATGAAATGAGGACTGTTACGCATCGCTTGCTAAAGTTTTTTTTATTACTCGTAACGTATACGTATTCACGTAAAACACACGGCGTGTCCACGACACACCCACCCCCCATTTTTTTCACAATCTTTCTGAAGACTGGCTTTTCACGCGGATTCAAACCGGCGAAGAATAAAGTTACGTAATTTTTTTTTTACACGTCTCTTGGTAAGCTCTGCCTTCTGCGCTCTGAGTCATGGGTTCGATTCCCACCCAAGGCGACCTTTCTTGTGACGAACACAGATATGTTAATATGTATTAACATAAGTTCTTAATGAGTGAGAACGTACCTACGTCTCTAAATACATCTTGGTTGGTATTAAACTGTAATAACAAAAGCGTTCAGTTCAACCGATTCAAATAAAAGGTCAATTATACAGTTTCGTTTGTCCGGATTGCGTACAAATAAATTATAGTGGCGCGTCCACACCGGCGCGTCGCCCGCTCGACCGGCGACAGATCGCACCAATTTGAATATTAATAGTGGCAGCGACGCGTGAAAATTGACGCTACGGGTGACAGTGACAGTTGGACAATGGAATAGACATCCTCGGAAATGCATCGAATCTCGAATCTTAATAAGCATAGCCTAAATTTATTATTGATTTTGTTTTATGTCATTTATTTCTTATATGGTTCGAACTTTGCGTATTATAAAAATCAAAAATAGATATCTAACTAGCTGTAAGTATGCATACGTTGGCTATGGAAGAGAATGAGCTTCTGACTCAAGTATTCATAGAACAAGGTCACTTTAGGGAAACAATATTGTTCGCGTTCGTAGTTGACCTCTAGAATCCCTATACGAGTCCTTCGGGTGGTGAGCAACACAAAGTAGCAGTAGAACTTTGTACGGAGCCATGTTTTTCCGGAGTAGTACAGTGACCACATCTCGACATTCGACAGTACTGCTTGGCGGCGGATTACCAGATGTGGTCACAGTACTGCTGTTGTTCCGGTGCAAGGGTGCGAGTCCTTAATTAGAGGCATTTAAGGAATTATATCCCCGCCTCCGAGCGACAGACACAATAAGATGCAACTTAGGTCTCCTCATACTTGGGTTGGGCTCTAAAAGGTTGACATATGACCTCTAAGATTGTTTGACATTGTTGGAATGGAAATCTATCCCCAGTAATTTATTAGTTAATTATAATACTGTTAGAATCATTTAAATCTTACTTACTTATTGAAAATTGGATTATTTTGGTTTCTTATTTTTCAGTTTTGTTTAGCTGTTAGAAATGTCACTTCTAGTTTGAACCACATCGAAACAACGCAACCATCGGAGCGCATCACGTGACCGCGCCCTTAGAACCCATTGATAGCTGATGCATAAATCAAACGCCAATAAATAAATATCACTTGTAATTCGCTTCCTGTGCACTAATGTTCTATCCGTCACGCTTGCGAGCTATTTAAATAACTTTTTATGACATTTCGTGTGACTGTTTAACCTATTAAAATCATCATCTTTATTTTTAGAATTTTGACTTTCTTTGCGATGCGATGGAAGTGATGGAGCATAGACAACACTGATAATATTTTTGTTGTCTATGGACGGCGGTCCATAGACAACAAAAATAATATTTTTTACTTTCTAATGCAATTCATTAATGTTTTTTCTAATTTGATAATAACCTATGATCATGTGCAGATGATGTAACTTATATTATGTAGTGATGATGATTCAAAGATCATTGAATAAATAATCGAGTTATTATTATATTATTGTAACACGACTTAGGTCCACCCCGGCGTAAGTATCAGAAGACCCAAGTTGCACCACGTTACGCCCGTCACCCGAGACAAGAAAGTAACGTTACGCCTGTAATTTACCACCCTTCCACCACTTCCACCGGAAAACAGCAGTAATTGTCCGGACGAACTTGGCACAAGTTCTACTGCTACATTTTCCTTTAGTACCACAAGGACTCAAAGGGTTCTCACGAGCAACTGGGTAAAATATTCAATCCCCGATCTTGTCGATGTGCGGTGTCCTTTTAGCAGTTTCGTCGTCAATTGTTATCGAGAGCGGTGCGCCGCTGATGGGCCACAAGACGCGTCGTCACGGGCGTCGACGCGCGACAATGCGTCGGTTTTCACGCGCCAGCGGCCGCGCGTCGACGCCCGCGATAATTCAGCGCCATTCATGCCGGTGTGTTGTCGCCTTTATGCCAACTAAGTCATACAATACGAAAGAAGAAAGATAATACCTTGGGTGGAGATGAAGGATCAATAAAAAGTAGCAGTAGAACTTGAGCCAAGTTCGTCCAGAGAAGTACTGCACCTGGTAATCTGCTGCCAAGCAGCTGCTGCATTGCTGTGTTCCAGTAGAAAGTGGGTGCTGGTGAAATCACACGCGCATGAGACGTAAGATTCCCGTCTTGGGTGATAGGCGCGGCGGGGTGCGAATTAGGTTATCTCATGCTTGCGTTGGAGAGGATTTATTGTTGTTATGGGCGGAGGTCACTTAACATCAGGTAGTTTTTTTTTTTTACTAATTGTTATTGTGTATTTTAAACAGCTCTTCTAGAGCACTAGCCTTAATTGTACCAAACAATAGGAGATCAGATAAAAAGTACAATTTATCAAAATTTTTGCTAACCATTACAAAACTATTACAAGAGCCAAATCTAGTAATAAGAAAGCGTTATTGTTTGCTACAAATTTATTTTAAAACTAGACATCCTACGGGAACCGTACATTTTTCCGGGAAAAGTAGCCTATGTGCTATTCCAGACTATAATATATCTCTGTGACAAATTTCATCCAGGTCCGTTCAGCCGTTCTGGCGTGATTGAGTAACAAACATCCATACATACTTACAAACTTTCGCGTTTATATTGTAATATTAGTAGGATGGCGTTTTAAAAGTGTTTTTTTCTGAATTCAATGGAAATAAAAATCTAACAATTTTCCCTATCACGTTAACTTTTTAACAGCGTGTAACGAGAGGCGCTCTTTCTCCTCTTTTCTTGTGAGTGGTGCCTGAGTTTTGAAGCGTTCTGTTCGAATGCTACTAAACTTTTGACCGGGCCAAGAGTTGCTTAACTTAGGTGATCAATTAAGAACAGCTAAGCTTCGCCGCTTCAACGCTATAACGGTATCTACTTGTGAGATAATATTGTTAGTTTAAGAAATCAAATTGCCAATCAACTGCTCAGAATCGAATCAGCGTTCATCGGTCGGGTGGGCGCGGCGCAAAAACACCGCGTGAGGAACAACAATACCATTACATTGCACCTTCTCAGGGTTCTCTCGAGAATAGCACAAATTACTGTGTAATTACACCGTGTATTGGTATCTATTAGACACGTTTTTCTGTACATTAATGACGTGTTAAAAGAGGGCTGTCATGTCAAAGATGACAGCGAGAACTCTTTCATCTTCTTCTTCTATTTAATGTTTGGCTTCTGAGGCTATTCCATCTTCTTTTCTCTTTCATCTGTGAGAGTCTTGATTCACAATTTGACCATCGGCTGTCAAATGACATGGTGGCAAAAATCCCATAGATAAATTTACTATCAATGTTTCCCGATTTCCGACAAGGTTTGTATAATATAATTCAATGAAATTATATTATACAAACCTTGTTGATTTTTATATATATAAGTAGGTGCGCCCCACGGTGTCTCGGTGTGCCCGCAGTTTTCTAGGATCAAAAGTAGCCTACGAGCTATTCCAGACAATAATCTATCTCTGTACCAAATTTCATCCAGATCGGTTCAGCCGTTCTGGCGTGATTGAATAACAAACATCCATCCATACATCCAAACATTCGCGTTTATAATTATTAGTAGGATGTATCAATGTAAGAATATGCAAGATAAAGATATGAAGGAACGACCTAGAACGTCAAATTTTCGCGTCCGTAGTAGAGAACTTTTCTAAACACAAACAATCTCACACTATTCTATACTAATTGAAATCATCAGTCTTGTCAAACAGATGTTTTCATATCATGATTCACAATTTGACAATTAGCTTTCCAATTTACGACTTCACCCGAGTATTCTCAATAAAAAAACTTTGTCTACTTTTTCCTTACAATTCCCAACACAACGAAATGGAACATTCAAACCGGTAGAGCCATTTCCGAGCTTTACGAGACTAACGCACGGCAATCGATTTTATATAGATAGATAGATTACAAGACATTCAGATGTTGACAACCCCAGCTCGACAAAACACAGAGCAAGCCGATTGATTGCGTTAACTTGGGCAAATAGCTCCAATCATAGCTTTTATCCGTATTTCACATGCCTGTGAGTGTTATTGTATACTAGATATATCGGATTGTAAAGCTATGGAAACGCCAAGATGATAGATAAACTCTTTATTGTACAGAAAAACAAATAAAAAAGAACATATAATTGGTGGCACAATGGGCGGCCTTATCGCTAAGAGCGATCTCTTCCAGGCAAATAATGATATTTATTAATAACCTAACTGACCCGACAGACGATGTTGTTGTAGATATCAAACAATATTTGAATACGTAGGAGCAGAAATCCCATTGAAGAAAACACTTTTTTTTTCTTTTCATGTGAATAAGTGACGGTACGAGCTGAAGGCTCACCTGGTAAGTGGTTATCTCCGCTTATAACAGCAGGAATACGACTTAGGTCCCCGACCGAAGCATAGGAAGACACAAGTCTCACCCCGTTGCGCCCGTCACCCGAGACGGGGATCTTACGTGTCATGCGCATGTGATTTCATCGGCACTCTTCCACTGGAACACAGCAATGCGAATGCACCACTGCTGATTACCAGGTATGGAGGCAGTACTTCTTCTGGCGATTTTTGGACAAGTTCTACTGCTACTTTCTGTTGCTCCCTTAGCACCACTCAGGTGGTACGTTTAGGGATTCACAGGGAATTAATCAGAATCTTATTCGGAATATTATCAACGCGTGATCGTTGGTGTAGAAATTTATTTAAAAAAAAGTTATGTGAAACATATTTTTTATGAAGCCATCGTAAATATAGATTTTGACTTTGAACTTTAAAACTATTTTCTCCTAATTTCTTTGTACTGCATAACTTATAGGTAAATTATATACATATGTGGCTTATATTAAATGGCAGTCAACAGCCAAAATTATGCTTCAAATAATGCCATAAAAATACTAATGCTTTATTGAAACAAACTTTACTCTCAAATGTGAAACAATTAATTTTAATTAATTTATTGTTCGAATTTGTAAAATTACTTTTTATTACAGGCGACTCTACAGTTTTCATCATTGAGTAGAGATATGTATGTATCAATGGAGCAACAATAAGCAAGCTATGGAATACGCAAGGGTTCATTATCAGAATGAAATAAATAAATATTATATTAATGGATATTTCGCACAACTTGTCTATTGTAATTATAATATAGTACCGACCTACATAATTATTGTAACAATATTTATAATGTAAATTTTTGTTACACATCAATTCTTTAATGTTTAAGTTCTTTAGCACTTTCCTTTTCAGTTTGCAATAAGGTCCACCTGACAAAACCAAATTTATTTGTGCTATTACAAATAAATTTGGCTTTGTCAGTGCGCACATGTTACGTCCAAAGCCAGATCTAAACTTTATCTTAGATATATGAAATATTTATTATTGCTTGTAATGTGTAATGTGTGTCTAAATAAATAAATAAAAATGTAAATTTGACATAAACAAGTGTTCACAAATGAGCCTACGGTGAAAATAAATGATTATGAGTATGAGTACAACACTAAACAAAGCATAGCCCTAAACTAAACATAGCTTGAAATATGGAAACCAATTAACTGATAGAATACTTATATACTTAGTACTTTTTTTTATTAATAATGCTTGTATGTTAATATCGAACAGAAGCAACGCCGTTCACAGTTCAAACCTCTACACTTAGTTTGCTCGCATATTTCTTGGCATCAACGAACCCACAATTATGAGTTGTAAAATATTTTCTTTCACCAGTTAGCATTATGTATCACTAGCTGCGTGCCGCGGTGTTACCCGCAGTTGGTCATACTAAGCGTACATTTTTCTGGGACAAAAAGTTTGTGCTATTCCAGACTATCTATCTTCGTGCCAAATTTCATCCAGATCCGTTCATCTGTCCTGGCGTTATTGAGTAAAAAACATCCATTTTCTGTCCATGCAGCTGAATTGCCACCTCCTTTTTGAAGTCGGTTAAAAAGCCATCGCTACACTCAGGGAGGCTATTCTACGCCCAATGTGAGATGATTTATTAAATTCAATTTAATTTCAATTTCCAACTCAGAACGTTTATGAAACAGAAAAGAAATGAATTTTTTTAAACTTCCTGTATATACAAATAAATAACATTGAAGTGTCTGTTCGTAATATCAAACAGCATTTCACTAGATGCTTTTTAAAGTTAATGTCTGTACATTATAACAAAAAACAATTTATATAATTTTTGTCTGTCTGTCTGCTTGTTCCAGCTAATCTCCGAAACAGCTGGACTGATTTTGAGCTTTCGTTGGCAGATAGCTGATGTTATAAGAAGTAACCTATGCTACTTTTAAATTAGAGAAAAAAAACTCTTTGTTTCTCGATAATAATCGATTACCTAGATTGATTAGAAACGGGCCGAGAATACGGCCCCTGGTACTAGCTGTATTTTACGAAAATGTGTCCCTCGCAACGAAAGGGCAATCAGTAGCCACCACGCATCGCCAGTCGCAGTCCTCTGCTCCATCACGCGAGTCACACGCAGACAGATCCCAGCCATACATCCTACATCCTCAGGGTTGGCAGAACTCCAAGCTCCAAGCTTTCAGACTCAAGGTGTGACTATTATCTCAGCAAACAGACAAAGAAATCCTACCCTCATTATACTAATTTTTTACATTTCCTTGTACAATAATCTTACCCATATTGTTAAGACGAATGTTATGTATGTGTGTGCGTGTGTATGTATGTTTTTTCCATCTTCAGGCTCAAACGGTTCAACGGATTTGGATGAAATTTGGTATAAATAGATACCGTAAAAATAGTAACCCATCAGTAACCTGGTTCTGGTACAAGACATGCTTAGTTTGGGGCTATTTGTCGCTGTGTGGAATATCCATGAATATGTTAACCCATTTTTTTTTTAACTTCCGACGCATTATGAGGGTTTTTATAAGTTTTAACGCTATGTGTGTCCGTCTGTCTGTCTGTACGTAGCTCTTAAACGGATGAACCAATTTCAGTGCCGCTTTTTTATTTAAAAGCAGGTTTTCTAACATGTCTAAACATGTTTTATTGAAATTGGTTCAGTAGTTTCAAGATCATCAGCTCAACATTACACCGAGACGCAGGTTTTTATATTTTCATAAAATGAACTTGTTTTGTCGAGAGTGGCAACCCTGACTCGACAGAGGCACTGAACTAACTCCATAGGGGCGAGGGTCCGGCGGACTGTTTGCTGAGACGCAATTATATTAAGATTACATATTTATCTCCTTAGAAGGACCGATTTCTTTTGGGGGATGATGGTGGCATGATTTTATAGAGCTGGTAGCACCAAGTCTGAGATCGAAAGGTGAACGGGTAGATTAAAAAAGGTTTGCCTAAATAAAGTATCTACGTATATTTATGGATATTACACCCAGCGCTGAGAGCGTGGTGGCCCAGGGGCATAGACGCCGACTTTCAATCTGAAGGTCGCTGGTTCAAACCCAAACGTGCACCAATGAGTTTTTGCACTTGAAAAATTTATGTGCGCAATACCACGTTCTCGAAACGGTGACGGAAAACATCGTGAGGAAACCGGCATGTCTTAGAACCATTAATTCGAAGACATGTGACATCTACCAATCCGGATTGGGCTTCCGTGGTAGATCAAAGCCCATTCGATCTCAATTATCGAGAGTAGGCCGGTGTCCCTGCAGTGGGACCATTAGAGGCTGGTACGGACACTTTTATCCAGCTGCATAATTTGGCTTATTTACACCCACACACCCACACGTTTTACCATCGAGGCTTTATAACGCAATTAGATGTTTCATTTTTAATGGGGGTGCTATCATCTCTGTATAAACAGCTGTGTATTAGTGCGATCGCTATTATTGATTCCCAAAGCTGATTCGACCATTGTTTCGTGACGCTGGCTTTCGTTGCGGATCTAGCGGGATCAGTTCCGAAGTGGGCTCGATTTTATTTAGTGGTTTTAGGTGGTTTATGATATGATCACAGTCATTTATATTGTTTGAGCCTTTGGCTTTGCGATTCCAGACCCAAATGATAAAGAAACCAAAACACGCAAATGGTAAGCAATTCAGCCGGTTCCAACTGCTCGCATCCGTAACCCTCTACTGTCCCTAAACATACCCCCTGGGTGGTGCAAAGGAGCAACTAAAAGTAGCAGTAGAACTTGTGCCAAGTTCGTCCTGAGATGTACTGCGTCCATACCTAATAAAGTGCCACAAAGCAGTACTGTACTCGCGTTGCTGTGTTCATGTGGAAGGTTTTGTGCGCCGGTGAAATCACAGGTGCACGAGACATAACATCCCGTCTCGGTTAGAATTAGACTCGATTTAGAATTTAGACTTTCCCATTGGTGGTTTCGTTTGTTCTGCGAATATTAAGGTAAAATGAGGTTTGATCGGCAATTGCCCAATTCGGGGAATTCCGGGCATAGACAATAACCAAAACCAATATTTTACAAAGTGAACATTTTTCTCCCACTTTTTTTTTACTTTCTAAATAAGTTTTTAATAATATCTTCCAACAAACAGACAAACAAAACACTGAAATGGGCATTACTATCAAATCGCATTACTCGACGAAAGTATCGGAAATCGACTCATAAAATATTTCATGTCCATTCTACCCTGACCCTTGATTTCTGTGGATATCCAACATTCGTTCCGCGAAAGGTGAATGGTGTGGGGCGCGGGAGTTCAGGGTTAGCTGGTGGCAGACGGTCAATGTTCAATTGATATTAATAGCAACACAACACCTGGCCGCTGACGCTATTGGCTAGGGTTGGTTTACATGTAGATCAAAAAGTATTTTTTATGTGTTCTTGGTGGCTTGTGCTGTTCATTACAGATCATCTTAGTTTAGCAACTCTCGATCCGGTCAGTATTTGGATGGGTGACAGTTAAGAGACATTCGAACTGAGCGCTTCCATGTATCGAAGGGCACGTCAGGATGTCGGTTCCAGCTATACTAGTCGATCGGTTGTCACTAAAGACTTTACTAAGGCACACTTCGTCCTTAAGGCTGTAGATAGAAATCCATTCATCTATATATTATATGTACAATATTATATATGTCGAGGTTGAAGTAGATATATCGAGGGAAGTAGCTTAGGGTTGTTATTAAAAGGCCCGACATCAGTTTCAATATCGACACGCTGTTCTTCTATGAATAATTCTTTATGACTATATTTTTTTACGTCCTTCCACTCCGACGGTTTGAACAAGAATGATCGATCGGCCGTATTTATAGCGAGTTCGCAAAGCATAAACACTAATCATGACCAACAAAATATATATATATATATATATAATATATAATAATCAGTTAATCCATACAAATTTCTTCAATCAATTCGAGTTATAATTATGAGAGCTTTCTTGAATTATCTCTTTAACCTAAAGTTAGCAAGTATCAATGATGAGTACAAATGATCGTGGAACAACAGTCTGCCTATTTCGGACATACGATATTGTTCACGTAGATTTCTACAAAATTATTATAAGTAAAATTTAAGTTAAAGAAAAAAAAGTTTATGTAGCAATGCATGGATTAGGAAGTAACTATAAACGGATACTAAAGGGTTCTCAGCTACTGACGCGAGAAACTGGGCCCCCCAAAAAGAGTTTTGGTGGTCGAGCGCCATGTAAACCGTCCACTGGCACGCAGTGTCGGCGAGGAGCTATGTAATGTAGTGTTAACATCTTCATCCAGCTGATGCCCACACTCACGCTTGTCGTTATTGCCTATAAATAAATTATAAGTTACAGGTTCTATTCCTATAGTAATAGGTTATAGCTCCGTGGCTTAGTTGTTGGTAGCCTTCGAAGCGAGGGGTCGTGGGTTCGATTCTGGGGCACACTTTGTGTGGCAAATATTACATTTACTCGTAGTTATAAAATAATAAACATTATCTTTAACCTTGACTACAAACCGTCTTACTTTATAATCTGATATGCCATAAAATATTTTTATCCTCTCTCGGATAAAAGACAAGAAAAATTTAATACTGCAAAATATTTTCCGATACCGGGAATCGAACCCGAGCCTCCTGGGTGAGAGCCAGGTATCCTAGCCACTAGACCATATCGGATCACGAGTGGTGTATCTAAAATATCTTTCAGCTGCGCAACATCGGAGCAAATTATAAATAGAATGCTATAGAATTATATTCAAAATGTTCACATTTTGAATATAAATGTCGTACCATTAATTGAACAAATATGTATTTAATGTTATAATTTTTCTAATGTTTCTTACATCGAAACTCCGTCATTTATCAACCAGTTTGTAATTATTTTTTTATTTAATTTTAAGTATTTTTTCTTTTGTTTCACGTAGATACTTAAAGCGATACTAAACGTTAATATTTATTTTATACCTGATGATCAGTGATACTTACAGTAACAAATGTACTACTTACATTATTTATATAGGTATAAATAAAATAACAAGTTAAAAATTCACAAATATCAATATAATTGACTGATTTAATAATCTTATTAACCGAAAACTCCTATGAAGTAAAATAAGTTAAAAATAACAGGTGCCATTTGACCTTAATATGTACATTATTTGGGTCCCACCTATGAAAGCAAACATTGCCCGCTCTATACAATAGTTTATTTAGTCGTATATTGACAAAACTTCATTGCCTTTTAAATTTAGAATGTCACTTATCTATTGTTGCGTTCTGAATGCGAGTGGGCGCAATAATCGTTACGTTTGAGTACTTTCGATTGTGTCCCAACATTGGTCAGTTTGCCTTAATTTATGGCCTCTGTTCGGTTCGATTAGTTTTATTGGCTATTTCTTGTTTAAATTCTAGAAGTGCATTTAAGTTATGAACTTTTTAGTCTTGACGAGAATCCAAGCAGCGCGTTGGTCACATAATCAAATGAATATATCTTTTCTATATCTGCATAGTATAAAACAAAGTCGCTGTCCGCGTCTGCTTATCCGCTAACTACTAAACCACGTAACGGATTTTGGTGGGTTTTTCACCGTCATTTAAATAATTTTTCACGAAATGTCTATATGTATAATATTAAATAAGAAGGCAATAATTTTTTTTTTTTTTGTAATCATGTCGTAAAAAACATTTTTTTGGGGGCTTATATTGCTAAAATGATGTACTACAGAATTGGATTACAACCTACGTCACACACCATACAACGGAGTAGTAGTGCGGAGTAGTACTTGCTAGATTTCTCATAAATCCGTCCTATGTTCTCTACTCTGTGTCTCATTTTTAATTTGATTCTTTCACGATTTTTTCATCCATTTCGGACTGAATTTAAAGATTCTTTTTCTTTATTTGACACATCATACTTTTTAAAAGCATGATGCGTAAAGTGACAACATACTTTGGTAAAGTATGTTGTGTCATGTATATGCAAATAAAGCATCTTTATCTTTATCTCGTAGGCCATTTACCTCTAAGCCGAAAAATTTTCACCCATATCATTGGCATCATATGATATAGGTTTTATGACTAATGATTGTTAATGTTAAATTATTAATCCCGCAAATAGCTTCACAAGACATTATCATTCAATGCCAGAAGCACAAAAACCTATACTTATTTCCTTACGTTTAGTTTTCCATGCTTTACTTGTCATTCGCCCATAAAAATAACAAATAGGAACCAATAAACGACACATAATAAATTGTAGCATAAAAAATAGGCACAGATTATAACGTGAAAGAGACAACTGGATCGCGTGTGAAGACGCGCTTAGTATAATGAGATTGTGATTGTTTTTTTTTTTTCGTATTTTCTACGGCTAGGGAAATTTCGTGTATGAGCCGCATGATGCGCTGTTACAAAGAGTTCCGTATATATTTTAGCCGACTTTAAAGGACGAGGTTCTATGTTGAAAATAAATTAAAATACATACTTACTATTTTTTTTTATGTAATACCATTTAACTCTCAAGTGTCAAAATGTTTATTTTTGTTTGAAAGGATGTACTCTAGAGGTGGTTCCATAAGAGGTGGTTAGATAAGTTTCATGAAGTTTTTTTTTATTTCAATGTGAAATATCGGGAATCACATTATTAAAGACTTTTTTACATTTATTAACGTAAAAGTTTAGAAGCAACTAGCAAGAAACCGTTAATAAAAGAATAACTTTGTTTCCGCGAGCATGATCCTGTTCACAAACATTATAATTATGTTTCATATATCGTTTATATATTTTTAGTCAATATTGAAATGTTACGTATTATTGTACAATGTTACGTAGTATTACTAGCTGCGCCCCGCGGTGCTACCCGCAGTTGGCAATCTTGTGGGACCCGTACATTTTTCTAAGATAAAAAGTATGTGGCTTTCCAGACTATAATCTCCGTGCCAAATCTCATCTAGGTCCATACAGCCGTCTTGCGTGATTGAGTAACAAACATCCTATATATCTATGTTGGTATAACTTTTTTGGCTACGAATGTGAATCCTGGTATAGAGATAATTATTTCAATGAAAAGAAATCCAAATATATACAGACACAAATTCAATATTATAAAGTCTGTAAGGATCCCCAAAAAAGCACCAATCATTCAAACAGGGGAAAGTTGGTGAAAAATTGGTGTCACGTTAACGAGCCATGTCAGTCAGTGTCGCTAACTTTGTTTTTTTTTTTAGTTTAAATGAGGCGAATAACGCATTCACCATTAGGCCTAATGCCAGTCTAATCTGTTAGCTGGATATCTGTTTATATAATGACAAGTGAGTTTAAAATCGAGTAAACAAATTTCAATACTTTCAACCCCCATTTTTCGTCCTGAGGGGTGGAATTTTACCGCATCGGAGGTACACAGTATCAAATAAAAAATCTTCACCTAAATCGACCATAAATGGCAAAGTTTTTTTATACGATTAAAGTAACGGGACGGGCTGGAAGCCCACCCGATGTCAAGTGGTTACATACGCCAATAACAACAATACGACTTGAGTCCTCCCGACGCTAGTATGAAAGATTCAAGTCGCTGCGTTGCGTCTGTCACCCGAGACGGGGATGTAATGTCTCTTATAAAGGATCTCATCTACCAGGATAAAACCTGTATCGTATTCTTGGTGTTCATTATTCATCACGTAACGTAGTTCAGCGTGTTCTGTCACTTCCGTTATATAAAAAAAACGTGTTATTCATTCGACCTACGCCAAGGCAGGTGTGTTCCATTCCCTTAACCAACACACATTTTAAGCATACCTCTGGAACATTATAGCTCTGCTAGGAACTGTCTCCACATACTAAACAGTTCCACTGCAGTTACACTAGTTTTTTTAACAGTTTTGAACGCCAAGTATTTTCTCATGGAGTTGCGCGTTGATTTTAATGTGTGGATGCCATAGCTTATGACTATAAAAATAACTGGTAGTGTTAATAAAAAGTTTGTTACATTGATGTCAAGAGTATTTTGTTTTGTACTTAAGTTATAAATAGAATGTTGACCTGATTATGTGAAGTTGAATACTGGTTCAAACTGCCCGTTACAATTGCAAAACTACTTTTGGTACAATCATAAAGGAACAGAGCAAAATAATCTGTATATTGTAAAAATTGATTTGTTCATGCTAACTACATGCGACTTACATACAGCCAATGCAATAAATAAATAATAAACAGCTAATAATAAATAGCTATTCCCGAATTTTTCACACAGCGTTATCTAGACCCAAACAAAGCATAGCTTGTACCTTTGGAACCAGATACTATACAGTAATTTTCTTTAGTAAATACACATATAATATACCACCCAGACACAGAACAAACATACACGCAATGACTTGCCCTACATCTACAGCGCAGAAAGAACTACTGCCAATTGAGCTTAAACCAGACAATATGATAGAATTAAAAAAAAAACATTAATTGGCTCGCTTACCCCAAAAAGTATCAGTAACAATGGATTAGCCAACAGAAACAGCTGGGCAAACGAGGGGTACGGATTAGGACGCACGACCGCGCAAACTGAATAACGCCAATTGTACCCTCCAGATTGTTCTGGACACACCAACGTACGGAAAATTTGGGCACTGATGTTTCTTTAAAGCCCAACGCAGACTACCGGTTTAAATCGGTAACTGATTTTATTCTACGAAGAAACTATGTACGATTCTCCCAAAGTGATGATCGAAGAGTACAGACGGCGACTTTCAAAGCGAACGCCGAAAATTCAATGTTTCAAATGATGTATTCAATGCCACATTCTCAAAACGGCGTAATAAAGGATTGCGAGGAAACCAGCACAACAGGACATACATTACAGGAATCGGGATTATTGGTATAAAACCAAGAGATCCCTACTTCAAAATCTCGTTTCGATGAACTCACGTTATTAGAAAGTGTACCTTCCATTAGATATCTTACTTTTTCTTTCCCGTGAAGGGTAGAGTAGGGTTTAACAAGCGCTAAACTTAGTAATAAGAACGCGTGATCTCGAAGGCACATATTTTTATACAAAAAGTGAAGATCCCAATTATTTTTTATGAACAACGGAAATGAAGATTGACTTTGGTTTCCTTCGGGTTCTAGGGTGGTTTTAAAGCTGCTAAACCAGGGTTGAACTTGACCAGCCAAGGGAGGGCGAGATTATTCTCAGACTATTATTATTGGCCTATTAGAGTCCACTGGACTATATGAACCCTTCTAGAAAGTACAAATAAGCCCAGTGTTCGACTTTCAGCATCATTTTTCAACTATGTAGTGAATTATCAAAATTGCTGTGCCATCCGATAAGGAGAATAGATTATCCAGAAAACACCACTTAAATTGGCAACTTTACCCAATTTTATTATTCTTTTATCAGTTTGCCACTTCCTCTCTAAGATTAATTACGAAGTTAACAGATTCTCAAGGGATTTAGGAAACAAAACCACTACGAAGATTTTTGATAGCAATCTGTTACGTCTAAACCAACTGAGGGAAACCGAACGATAATGTTACTTTTTGATATATTTGACTCTGGGGCACGGATCTCTATCGTTAATCTAATTATTTTGTAATGCCATTTATTAATTTTAAAGACATTTTTTGCAATTTTAGCGCTTATAATTGACACGCAATGTCGTTTTAATCGAGGATGTGAAGAACTTTAAGAGTAATGATCTTGCTGATGAACGCGTTTGATTAACATCGCTCGTTATTACACAGGACACATAGTTAATGTTCCTGTATTTTTATTCTGCCCCGCAATCCCGTTCACATACTTTTCAATCCTAATAATCTTAACACGAGGTATTCGCTTTCTTTCTCCTGTTCAGGACGAAATGGTAGCACGATAGTGTCAAACTCGCGTGAACCCCAGTCACTACAGATATGGAGTATAAATGAGTTCGATACGAAAACTTTTGCCATCAAATTAGGTGGAAACTTACACACCAGACTCAAAGCCCGTCACTCTTATCCCGTTGTTATAAGGCTCGAAATGGGACCGGCTTGGGGGTGGGCCTGTAATTTGTAGGGTAAGCGACATACGTTGATAAAAGAGTCGGAGATAGGATGCGCAATAAAGCATGCCAGTAATTGGTAGGGCTAAGGGCAGCCACTGGATCTTGTACAAACTTAGGGACTGTCCAAATATTACTGTGAAGGCAGTAAACGAATTTTACTTATGTCTGGGCGATTCCTAGAATATACATTATCCCGACGCCAGCTGATGAAACGACTCAAATGAAACCGCATTATTGTCAATGACCAGAAACGAAAAAATGCTTTGTCCGAAAAAAAATTGACACATGTCATCGAGTACGCCTGTTCTGTCTGTTCGTATTTCACAGCCATGATAATCGTTGACTACGTGCACTATATACTTGTAAATTTGAGAGTAAATATATTCTACAACCTGCTATGGTCTACAACAAAACAAAATTTGGTGCTATTTCAAACTTTGTTCATATTGGAAATCCATAAATATAGTAGAGTGACAAAAAAATTGAATACACATAAATGAACCAGGGATGAAAAAAAAATTGTACACATATTATGTGTGGGAGAAAATTAAATAGGTCAATTTTTTTTTTTTCACTTTACGTCAGCAGTGAGATATGCGCATCTGAATGAAAAATAGTTTCAAAAATGACAAATAAGAGGTATTTCATACAAAATTTTCATTTCCTTTCTAAATTAAAACATTACTCGGCAATCATTTAGTCAACTTCATATTAATTATTCGCTAAATCGATAAATTAACCAATTTGGAATCGTTATAGTTATCGATTATTTCAAGCCTATGAAAGCGGCAACGCACTCTGAACGTGGACGAAAGTACAAGGGGATAGTCCTCGTCTGTACTATAATTTATGACGAACACCAATTTGTAGAATTGTAATAAAGGACGTAAACTGACGGACCGAAATTGGGGTGACATCCTTGAATAAACACGTTTTGTTTTGGTTGACGCCTCATACAAGAACATCTTCGAGTACATCTCGAAATATTGCAATATCCAACAGGGTTCATAAAATATAAGATACATTAATCATTTTAACAGCCTATTACTACTTTTATGAAGAGAAAAAAATACTGAGTACTCTATTAGAGTACTGAGTACCTTTTTATATTTAGTTTGTCCAATATTTAGCAAGTGCCAAGTGCTGGTGTTTGAACCAAAACTCCAATAAATTATCACGTTTAACGTTACAATTTAATCCTAGCTGTCGCCAAGTAATAACAGAAAATGCATAAACATATTTTATAGTTCACCCACCATTAACGCTTTCGCATTAGTCAAAACGCTGTATATTATAGAGTGCTGTATCTCTGCCTCAGAGGGTCGCGCCAAAATTTTCCCGCTAAAATGTGACATTGACATTACACGAGTGAGTTGACAGCGTTATGGCGCGCATAATTTGGTTTATAACCCGACACTATGCGATCGTGCAATTAGGCTGGAATTTAGAACTATCGTTTTAAATTCTGCATATTATATTGATAAGAGCCTGTTAATGAATAATGAATGTCATTCGAAAATTTCATGCCCATAGAATTGTTGAGAGATCCCGAAGATGAAACATAAAAATATGAATTATTATTTCTTTATATTATCAAATTTACAAGGGCGACAGATATACATATATGTATTGTACAAGGCTGGAACGAAATCGTACATCTATCACCGACATATACATAGTGATTACGCTGAACTGGATGAATTCCAAAAAGTTTTTAATGTAAAATGTTTCCTGTCAAGTGAATTGACATTTTGTCAATTACAATTTTATAAAATAATCAAAAAGCAAAAATACAAAAATAAATAAATAAAAAGATAAATTAAAAAGTTAAATAAATATATGAAAAATGTGCTGGCTAGGGTGGGCAGTAGCAATGTCTCTTTTGTCTTACATGTTCATGGTACCAAATACAAAGTCAACCTGAAGGCAGTACTTGCCTTACTACATTCTGAATAATGGAAAGACAGAAGGTAATAATGTAGGGCTTAGTATTAAAGGAGTCCTTGTATAAAAGCACACAAACATAACGACACAACACTCAAAACAAAATGGAGGTTACAACAAAACAATTCAAGAACTCACTCAAATAAGTAGGTAGGTACATCAAACAAGTAGTTTAACTAGCCTCACAGCTCATATAGTTTTAGTTGTGGCTCTGCCTTTTGCGGGGCGTAGGTTCAATTCCCACTCAGGACAAGCCTTTGTGTGACGAACATAGGTGTTTATTCTGCGTATGCGTTAATATAATATATTTACAAATAAAAATACCATACAAAGATTATATCAGTTATCTAGTTCCCATAGTACAAGATATACTTAATTTGGAGCTAGGTGACGCTGTTCTGTGTATATTTTTATTTTAAATGCTTTCGTATCCAACATGTCAAAGATTTACATGAGACACGTTACACACTGCAAACATAACTGTCGTTATAGTGTATTACTGATTAAGTTACTGATGCCATCCATAAGTCGCGGACGTACCTAAGCTTCCATAGTAAGCACGTTGAACGCACCTCTGCTTTTTTTCTCATCCACATTCTGCCACTCACCCTTTACAAGTCCGCGCTCCATCTAGTCAATGGCATTTTACTCTTGATTTGTTTCATAATTGGAACTGCTGCAAATTATATATTCAATTATATCTCCACAATTTGAATATCAGAAAAGGGTGACCTCTGCAAACGTTTGCTGAACGATACGGAAATACGCTTGCCGTTTGTCACAAACCCCAAAAGTCTTCTGAAAAATTAGATCTGGTAGGATCTGGGTCGGCTCATGAGATCTGGGTCGGGGAGGACCTTAAGGAGGGGAGGAGGGTTGGAACAGACGTAAACTTAACAAATAACATAAGCTGAAACATGAAAACTGACTGTAATTTGACATATCTGTGTGCATGTTATGTGCCTGGGGAGTTCCTGTGACACGTTATATGCTCACGAATATGTGTACATGCATGTGTAAAATTTGACGTGTCCAAATGATACTTGAGATCTAAAGGAATGAATTAGTTTGACTTTGACTTTGACTTACTCGTATTGCTGTCGTTGTGGACGGAGGTAACCGCATAAAACCACGTGAGCATTCAATTAAGTTAAGTGGTTTAATTAAAAAATAAAAAGCCATCATTTTATTTCAGGTTTTGAGACCAAGAAGGAAATCAGTTATCAGGAAATCCTCACCCAACCTAGGAAGTAACAATTGAAAAAATATTACATAAATGGAATAAATACGATACGGTTAATTCAGCAATTTTATTTTATACGTAAATCTTTTATGGTTGATCGCCTTTCACTGTACCATGTACCACCAAGACAGCAAAGCCATGGAACATCAACAATGTTGAATTTTAAGTTCAACTGACGAACTTTGGACGTAAAGTTAACTTGGAAAGCATTTCTTACAAAATTCGTACCACCATAAAAAACCGTCATGAAGGCAAATCGTTGTAAGATTTGAATTTGAAAAGCAACCTCCATAATGTGAAGTTGTGACATGTTAGCGTAGGAGCCAGTCTCGATATTGTATTATAGTAATACTATCAATTAGCTAACGAAGAAAGCATTTTCTTATTTTTTCATGGGGAAGGGCGCTCGCATGCCCCCCTGCCACGGGGAGACAGCGATTATGTGGGAATAGACCAACTAAAACCCCACGGTATCTTCCTCGGCCGCTTAGTAACACGGGAACGTTTACACATGCTTGCGAACCCGGACCCCTCTCGATTCACGTCGAGTGCCACTAGAGAGAAACCGCATTAGCAACAAGCATTTTGTACATTCATTGAAATGAATCTACAGTACAATCTATACATTCAATGAATTAACATACTTCTAGCTCTCTATTTCTCTTACGAGTTCATAGGCGGCTCCTTGAAAACCATCACTAGCTCCTAGACTACAATAACGCAAGCGACAATTGACGACAAGTGGCGCGTGCATTCAGCCGGTAGGCAGCATTTTGTCGCATAAATCACGAGACTCTGTCACCCAACAATCGAGTAACACGAAAATTGCGCTTCGCCAATACTGAATGCATTTGCCGCATGCGATTTTTGTTTGTGTTGTACATGGACGTAAATGACATTTCGGTAACTTTTCAGTCGCTGACACATTTAAAATTATAATTTCATACATAGCGCCTTTTTTTTTTTTTACTCGGAGAAATACGTTCTGTATTCCCTGCAACTTGGAGAGGCGTGGGGTTATGTGAGACTCTCCTCCAGCGTTGACTAATACATGCAACGCTGAGGCCTACGCACTAAAACTCCGCGGAGTTCCTTCCGCCTTTCTGCAAGGGTCGCGGGAACGCTAGAGCATGACCTCCGCGATCATACTTTGCGACTGGTCCGTCCTGATCTACAGATATTGACTTTAAATTCAAAGTCAAAATACTTTGATTCCGTTTAATTCCGTACTTGGAACCGTCACTGTTTTTTAATAAATATGTACCTACAAAATCATTAATTCTTATTAATAAGTGTAGCGCTTGTTCAAACCTTTCAGAGATTGCATTTTGTCTTAAAATTTACATATGGCCACCTATGAATTATGCATTCTATCTAATAAAACAATAATCTGAAAATCACTTTGCCATATAGCGATATCTCAAAATCATTTGACGATATAGTGAGGAAAAACAAATAGGAACCTCCTCTTTTTTGTAGTCGGTAAATTATCCAAGACCGGTTTCCTAAAAAGTGAGTATTTTCACTTTACAGTCTTATTGTCATTGCCGTAAACGGATTTTACACCCAAACTTGTGCACTCGAACGATTCAGCATAAAATATTTCGTCACGAACCTACGTTGGCAATACAGATACACGAAGTAAAGAGCAATACGATGTGCCTATTTAGTTTTGGATATTAATTTATTTTCAACTAGCTTTTGCCGGCGACTTCCCCGAATTAGTACTTCGTTAGCGTATTTTTTCGATCTTTGTTTAATCTCCATAGTTTAAATAATAAAAAAAAACTGATCGGATGTTTTGACCGGAAAAAGTAATATCTACATATCAAAATGTAAGTTGTAATGATTGATTCCTGATACAAACTTCCTCACCCCCCCCCCTCCCTCCACCCCCATGAAATGATACTATTTAATTTAAATGGTTACGAGCATCCTTGATGATGAGACTCGAAACTAAATGTATACTCGTGATATAATTAGCAATTTGACAGTTGCAACGATATTCATGAAATTCTTTTTTTGCTTTAAAATTAATTATAAAAATATTTTAATCTTGTAAAATAAATTTGTCTTTTTTTATCTGTGGATTATAGCCGAAACGGGCGGCCATGATTGAGCATCTGTGACGTCACATTATTCAAAACAAACATCAGTCTGCTGATAAATAATTCGTGAGTTACGACAAAATTATTTCAAGAAGGGTAAGAAAACGGATGCGCAAAACTACCGTCCCATATCTTTGCTTCCAATACTGTCAAAAATCTTAGAAAAGTTAATAAAACTTCGATTAATGTCACACTTCAATCTAAACAAAGCCCTTCATTACAGACAGTATGGATACCAAAAATCAGTGGGTACTGCTGATGCCATATGTACCTTGATTGATGATGTTGTTTTTAGGCTGAATAACAAAGAGAAGGTTGGAGGCATTTTCTTAGATTTGAGTTCCGCTTTCGATACCGTAGATCATGAAATCCTCACTGCTAAACTTGAGTACTATGGTGTAACAGGTAAACCTCTTAAGCTTCTAAAATCATACTTATGCAATCGTAACTTCTTTGTAGAAATTAAAACACATGATAATGGTCAAGAAAGTGTACACAAGTCCAAACTGACACGTATTAAAACGGGTGTACCCCAGGGCTCAATTTTGGGTCCTATTTTATTTATTATTTTTACTAATGACTTGATTAATTATATTTCTAAAGCCGATCCTAATTTCGGACTTGTAGTATATGCTGATGACACAAATGCCATTATTAGTGCGAACGATATGACGACTCTTAATACGAGAATGAACAATGCGCTACTGCTTTTTCATAAATGGTTTACGGCAAACAAGTTGACGATAAATATCAAAAAAACAAACGTAATGCTTTTCAAATCTACTGCAAGACAGAATGATGTGTTAATGCCTATATTAAATAAGGAAAATGTGCAAACCGTATCAATAGTAAAATTTTTGGGAGTGCGTATAGACTCGTTTTTAACTTGGAAAGGCGAACTCGAGACAATTGAGAACTCCATATCATCAGCATGTTACGCTCTTAGGAGCTTACGTGACGTGGTCAGCGTTGATATGTTGAAGATGGTCTATTATGCACTTGTAGAATCTAAGTTAAGATACAGTATACAATTTTGGGGAAATAGTTATAATTATAATATAGACAGAGCCTTTATTTCACAAAAGAGAAGCATAAGGACAATTTTACGTATCCCACAGACAGAATCTTGCAAAGAACATTTTAAAAAATTAGGCATTTTAACTGCACCTAGCTTATATGTTCATGTACTACTAAGTTACCTTGCAAAACATATACATGATTATGAGACCGAGGAAGAAAAGAACTTGAGAGTAACAACACGTAGGAAAAATATTAAGAATAAAATTGTTCCCAGACTTAATATTACTAAACATTGTCCCAAATACCAAGCCGTCGAAATATTCAATAAGCTACCTATTGAGCTGAAAATATACATATACAAGGGGCAACACTTCAGAAATAAATTGAAAAGCTTCTTGTTGGAAAAGTGTTTGTACTCTTTAGACGAACTTTGAATTTGAATTTTTTTTTTTTTTATATTTATATTTTTGTTTTTTTTTATTATAACGTATATTTAAGCTGACATTAATTATTCAATTTGGACATTTACTACAATTTATTTAATTGATTCGTATGATTGGGTTATGTTAAAATTTAAAGATTCTTATTTTAATTCTTAATTATTTTTTTGGTATGTTATTGTATTAATTATTATGTTTTATTTAGAATTTAAGTTTTAGTTCCTACACATGCAATCATGTTTTTTTCTGGAAATAAATGAAATGAAAAAAAAATGAAATGAAATTAAATTATAGATTCAAAATAGTATTTGTATTTTGTGAAAGGTTCTACGAAATGGAGTCAGGCTACAAAAGTTGATAGTGTAAATTTCAATTATGGTAGCAAATTTCTTAACGTGTAATTTTACACATAGGCACAAGTCTTGTAGTTGTCATTTTCACAATCCAATATGCAAGAGGTATAAAATAAACGTATGTAAACATTAAAATACATTTCCGAAACTGTCAAGTAGGCAATTCAATTAAAAATCTTGTTGCGTGTTTAACTAAAAGCAAAATGTTTTACCAGATGTTTATTATTTGTACGCTAAATGTATGTTATTCTTGAAATTACGAGTTACAATCATTACATGTCATTTTGTTGGTGGTTTTAATTAAAAAAGAAATGTCAAGTGGCCAAACTTAACACTACCGATGACCGGAGTCATTTTGCTGATGGAAACAACAGCACAACTTGGTATCTGAAAACAAAAAAATCCAAAAAAAAAATTATTATATGTCGATCAAAAAATAAAGTATGAATAAGCCCAAGACGCATCGAGATGCGGCCTTCATTCTCAAATGACGCCAGGTTACCAGGTGTGGAGGCAGTTCTTCTCCGGGCAAACTTGGCACACTCCTTTAGCACCACCCAAGGGGTATGTGTAGGTGAGTCCCCATAAAGGGTATTCACCCACGCACGCGAGCAACTGGACCCTCTAAATGTAAATGTTTCTTTTTAATTCTAAATATTACAATTCGGTTTTTTTTTTTATTAATATAAGTCTGAAGCATATGTGCAGTGTTGTAAGGAAATTTGTCGAATTCATACAATTTATTTGATCCAAGTCACATTTGACAACTTACAATAACTTACCATCCATACCTAAACAAAAATGTATTGTTTCCAATCTGATATTTGTGTAAACATTCGGTTAATTTAAAATAGATCACACACCATTTACAGCTCACAGCGCATATTCACGCTGTGACGTCAGAAAAATACGATTCCAAATTCAATTTAACTAAAGGGTTGCCAGCTACGCGTAACGAAAACGCGTAGAAAGAAGGGAGAAACCGAGGAAAGTAAAGGGAGCTACGAAATTCAAAATGATTCTAAATTCAAAGACATGTAGGGGCGGTGACACGTCACGTCGAATGCGGTTTTCGGGACGTTAAGATAATTGATGCGTTCAGGGTTTGGACAGCTTTTTTGGTGTCGGAGAGAATCTTCATACATCAAGGGAAAGGGACATCGTTTTGTAATCATGCCTTTGATTTAAAATGGTTGGGGGAGTTTATTGTGCAAGTCATTTGTTGGAGTGAAAACTAGAATTGTGAACGATTTTGATTAAATGGAAATTTAGCCGATGCCTACTCATTTAATGTTCTGTAGTACTTAATTAAATATTTAGGATTAAAGGATTAAACCGGACACTACAACAAAAGTTGTTTCTAAAAGTGCTTTATGTAGTAATCTTCCGTAGCTAATTGGGTTGTAAAGACTCCAAAGCTGATTTTCCTAGGTTAGATCCAGGCAAACATGGTTATTGGATACTAAGCATGAAATCTGTATCATGTCTTGGATATTCTATATCATATCATATGTGCCACACAGGGAATCTTAATGAATCTTATAGCGTTTTGTTTTATTTTTGTACCCCAGTTGTTTATTTTTCATGACATGACCTAACTTTTGATAACTTATTTAAATATGTTGTGCATCCAAGATTTTAAACAAATCGTGAATAGAAAAATGCTTTTAGACATTCGAAAGAATTATGGTTTCGTGCACCTTTTTATGTCCCTGACGGAAATTGGAGGAAGTGACTTACCGTAACTCATCACCTAAAAGTTTTATTTCCAAATTAGAAATACCATTAAAACTTATCCTGCAACGACAAATATAAAATGACTGCAATTTCGCGTCAAAACTTTTCCGGCGACCTTCCGTGTTGCCAGTTTGAAAAAATACGATTGAGACGTCAAACTGGCTGACAAGACGAAAATTGGGCGCGAAATTTCGTGACCAAAATGCTTGCGGTTGCAATCGCCCGCCAAAACCATGTGTCTTGCGGTAATAAATTCTCAGAAAACTTCGCGTTTGTAAAAAATCGACCTATTATAAGTATTTAAGATTGTCAGTCCATTAGGAGTAATAAAAAGAAAACAACGTTGCTGTGGCATATTTTTTATTTTTGTCTGAATAGAGGCGTCGATTTTTATGCATTTTCAACGCTACTTGCCACGCTATCTGACTTGCAAATACAAGTACTATGCGTTTTTTGTGAAACACAGAAAAAGTTGGTACAAAATTTGTATTTATATACTTACTTACAAGCATATTATTCCAAGTACTAGTTACTTAGATGGATGGCTTTAGATGGTTATGGTAGATGAAAGGCGGACAAGCAAAATATAATAATTGCGAATAAATGTATTTTTCTACACTTTACCCGCTTTTTTACTTTTTTTGTTGTTACCCGCGGTTTTCCAGGATCAAAAGTTAATCCAGGATATAAGCTATCCTGGTGCCAAATTTCATCCAAATCCGTTGAGCCGTTTGCTCGTAAAGGACTAAACGCAACAGACACACATAGATACAAACTTTCGCCTTTAATATTATTATTACTGTGATAAAAGTGTGATTATTAAATATCACAAATACATCAAGATTAGTTATGTTTTAATATTATAATACATTTTTAAGAAGGTTAAGATCTACCTATTAAGTACTAAGAAAATTTTGCTATTATATAAAGATACAAACCTTTTTCAAAAGAGCTGGTCGAAGAAACAGGTGACCAAAATGCTGGCTTAAATTTTACGCAGCGAGCAAGCATTGCCATCCAACGTGGCAATGCAGCCAGCATTTTTGTCACATTGCCGTCTGATAATAATTTAGTTGTAAATATTTTCATTTTACAATTTAGTTTTATTATAAATATAACAAGAATACAATGCTCTAGTCTCCCCTATATCGTACTATCGAATCGCGTGACAAAACAAATAATTATCACGATTAGCGTTAGTAATGGTCAATAAATTCGTAGCACATCTTAAAAACAAAAAATTCAACGACAACGTGTTAAATAATTGTGCGCAATTACAATGGATGTCAATACGGTGATACGGACTGCATAATAAATAAATTGCAGGAAATTACAAGGACATCTTTATAACTATAATGTGAAATTCCAATGAAAATTGCGAGTTGTAATTTAAGGTATAAGTGTCAGAAAAAGGAATGAGAAATTCAGAGAGATGGGTGCTAGTTACTTTCCTTGCTTAGAACAAGAAGTTACTGGTTTAGAGTAATAAATATAAATAGGCAGCGTTACTTCCAACTGGCAAAACTTAACAATTTTTTTTTTTTTAATTTATAATTTCTTAAGGCCAATTAAAAGATTCCACGGCTAGACACATACATAATGGAAATGTTAACATAATTAGGTACGTTGAGGACGTGATAACGCATTAATTGTAATTATCAATAAAGAAGTTTTAATGCTGAAAATAAGGAATAAAAATCTGAGATTAGGGATAGAAACTAGAAGGAATTGATTAGATGTTGTATTTAATAAATCAATAACTGCATATTTAGCTAGATTATAAGAAATCTGCTTGCTCTTAAAATAAATTAATTCTGTCTGTAACTAGTTATACCAACGGAACACGAAGGATAGAATTAGGCTTTCTAGCCTAATAGCCTTTCGTGTTCCGTTGGTCCGAATAGGGGTCCAGTTGCTCGCGTCCGTAGGTATGTTTAATTCCCTACACGTTCCCCCTGGGTGGTGCTAAAGGAGCAATTAAAAGTAGCAGTAGAATTTGTGCCAATACTTCGTCCGTAAAACGTATTAATGTACCACGTAAAATTACCAACCTTAGCTCTTGCACTATATTGACAAAAAGACAGACACTAGGGTATTCCTACTACCCTAACGCATCTTAAGTACTGTTAGTAAGTATTGTTAGTAGTTTTTTTCTATATTCGCCTATTATCAGTATGGCTGGTCTATAGGTACATGGAAAATTAAAAGTTCATATGTTGGAATGTACAGAGTTTGTACATTTTTTCAATCCTAGTTTTTCAGACCTAGAGTTGATAACAAGGGTCTATATTCAATACTTCCTATTTTATTATTCTAGACAAAATTCATTAATGCAATGGTAACCGCTTAACTTAAATTAACCGTAACCCTTGATCCAACTTAACCCACTTAGAAAGTGGCAACAGCGCGGTCCGTCAATAAAGTAACAAAAACCGACTTCCAAAGGAGGGGGTTATCAATTCTTTATAATATTTCCGCTTTTAGACATTATGTACGTTGCGGTGGAAGGGTGTGGGTGAAATTACAGGCTCATACAGTTTCATCCCCGTCTCAAAATGATGGGTGTAGCGCAATGCGACATGTCTTTAACGCCATTAGAGGAAGACCCGAGCCGGGTTGCTTTTGTGTATGGTTGGCGGTAACCACTTAATTTAATATTATATAATTTTTTATATAATATTAATTATGTGGCTTAGTTAGTAGCAACCTTGGCTTCGAAGCAAGGGATCCCGGATTCGATTCCCGACCGGAACAAACTTTGTGTGGTGAGCATGAAGTATAACTGTTGGACTGCAAGAGACGAATTCTCATGTCCTTTGCGCCTTGATTAAATAATCTTACCTACTATTATAAATGCGAAAGTTTGGATGGGTGGATGTTTATTACTGAATCACAACAGAACAGCTGAATGGACCTGGATAAAATTTGCCGCAGAGATAGGTTTTAGTATGGAATGGCACATAGGCTTTTATCCCGGAAAAGTGTATGTTCGGACCTGGATGATATTTGTTGCAGAGATAGGTTTAAGTATGGAATAGCACATAGGCTTTTATCCCGGAAAAGTGTATGGTCGGACCTGGATGAAATTTCTTGCAGAGATAGGTTTAGTATGGAATAGCACATAGGCTTTTATCCCGGAAAAGTGTATGTTCCGACCTGGATGATATTTGTTGCAGAGATAGGTTTTAGTATGGAATAGCACATAAGCTTTTATCCTGGAAAAGTGTATGGTCGGACCTGGATGAAATGTGTTGTAGAAATAGGTTTTAGTATGGAATAGCACATAAGCTTTTATCATTTCATTTCATTTCATTTTATTTATTTATCTTTAGACATAAAAATGCACTTAGACACGTCAAATATAACATCAGTATAAAAAAAAAAATACAATAAAATTAAAAACAAGTGAACATTGAAAAAGTATTGCCGTTGTAAAATTATATAGATAATTCGTACATTTTATAAATTTATACCTGTTTGGTACTATATTAATACACATTTACATAAAAAAAGAAAAAAAAATAATAATTATAAAAACTAATAATAACAGTAGTCAAATTATATTGTATTAACATATAAATTAATTAAAAATGTCATGAAAAATAAATTTGCGAATTACATGTCAGGTCTTAAAGTAAACATACTTTTATCAGCAATAGCTTCATTCACTTTATAGTAACTTTTTTCAAATAATTGGTTTCTTATACACGTCCTAAAACTAGAGTCATTCAAATTTCTTATTTCTATAGGAATTTTATTGTACAATTTAATTGATGTGCAGTAATAACTTTTTGATATTTTTGTGAGTCGAGTTTTTCTAATTTCTAAGCGATCCTTATGTCTCGTATTATAATTGTGTGTTTCTCTCATAGTCGTCAATTTGTCAATATTTTCACGCACGTATATTAAATTTTGATATATAAATTCTCCTGTTAACGTCATTATCGACAGTTCCCTGAATCGATCTCTACAGGAGTCAATTTGTTTTAAACCTAGGATATAGCGTAGCGCTCGCTTCTGTAAGATGAATACCCTATTAGAACCCGCAGCAGTTCCCCAGAAGATAGTACCGTAGGTCATTATGGAGTGAAAATATGCAAAATATACCTCCCTGGCTGCCTTTTTTCCTCCCAATTCTTTAATCTTTTTTATAGCATAGGTAGCTGAACACTATCCTGGAAAAGTGTTTGGTTCCGTAGCGTGGCCAACCACAGCTAGCCCCGCTATAAATGCCAGGTGCATTTCGAAGTTCGTCTTAATATAGCCTACCTACCGCAGGGATCTGGTACACCTTGGATTCGGCTTGGATCTTCATGTCAATTATACTAATTTGCATCTTACTTGCAATAGTCTGCAGAGGCGTCTTGAGATATAGTTGGATAAATCGTCTTTTTAATCGCATACGATAAAATTTCCCAAATCCTTTACATAAAGCCAAGTAAAGTCAATCAAAATCTTCGTTTCTATTGTTTTCTTGATAAACTTTTAAAGGACACAATAAAAAAATATAGCTACAAGATCACACGTTTAGTAGTAGTTGATTTAAAAATGGAAAAAGCAGCTTTCATTAGTTTCATCCCTTATTTTTCGCCCTTAGAGGGTACACCCTACCATTATAAAAAAGAAACATCCAAATCAGAATACAACGGGCGAAGAAAAAAGTAAAATATGCAATTTCGTTTACTAGGATGACATATTTTTTCCAGTAATTTTTATTTAACAACTAAACTATTTAACCGATTTTGATAAACATTTTGTCTGAAATCAAATACTTACAAATTAAGAAAATAATTTTCAAAATCGGTTCATTAACGAAGAAGAGTAACATTTATTTAAAAAACATACAACCTGCTCCGGAAAGCGGTTGAAAATATTGACGTGTAATTCGATTTTTAAATTAGTCAACTTGTATAATGTTTTTTTAGGCAATATCTTATAAAATATTCCACTCGGTACCTATGCCGGCCCTGTGTTGCCAACTACCTCCCGCGTCGCTAATTCCCAGCAAGGGTTGCGCGCCGACGTCGTCGCATCGTAAACGTTATTTACTGTTTCCTTGCACCTTTAAAGAATCCACCTTATAACAAGCGGATAGGGTTGGAATCTGCGAAGGCGGCCACGGGACATTTGCATAGTTTACAAGCGTTAGCTATGAGCTCCCTTCGAAAGCTTCCGGGCGTCGGTTGTAAATCGACCTATCCGGCTAATCGATTGGCAATGGAAATTTTCTTGGGATTATGGTAACATCGAAACTAAGTTTGGACGAAAAAGGTGATAGTTTTAACCTGACTGCGCCAGAAGTAGGGTTATGTTTTCGAGTGTATGTATGTATGTATGTATATTTCTTGGCCCGCTCTGTAGCGTAAACAGCTTGATAGATTTTAGTTTGAAAGGAGTTGTTAGATTCATCTCAATTGAGTGACACCGGCTATATTAAATTTATAAAAATTAAAATGGCCGATAATTGGCGCCATAGGTCTTCAAAATTTTCCTCTAAACTTATCATTTATTGCTTTTAATATTGTATTATGAGTGAGTAGAGTCAGTTCGTTACTTCGAATTTTATATACAATTTCAAGATTTTTTTTTGTTTTACTTTTAGCATATTGTGAGAGAATCTTGAATAATTTTTTTTTTAATTTGAATCTGTGTCGTAACTCTCTGAAGGACCACCTGGTGGTAAGTGGTTGCCTCCACCCATAACGACACCAATACGTCTAAGGTCCTCTTGCATAAGAAGCATGAGAAAACCCAAGTACCGAGGTACCCGTTACGTCCATCACTCGAGACGGGATCTTATGTCGCATGCGCATGTGATTTCAATGTGATACTTTTTGTTGCTCCATTAGCATTAGGGGTACGTGTAGTGATTCATAGGACGTGAGCAAGTCACATTTTTTAATTAAATACACATTTCAAACTCACGCTTTCTTTTCACTAAGTTTAGCGCTTACCTGACTCTACGACGACTGTTAAGAGGCAATAGCATAAAAATATTTTTGAACACAAAATAGACAGTTTTAAATAAAATATTACTACACAGCGGGTCGCACGGAAACAGCTATGAACCACGATACCAAAAGGGTAGGCAAATTTTGAATTATACAGTAGTTTTTTGTAAATAAAAAATGGTAGATTACGGGCCGATACGATCGGGCAATAACTGTCGTGGTTCTATTGTTTTTTTTTTATAATGTTGCTAGCTTCGTAAGTTCAATTGTGCAAGATTTTATTTGTAATAATATATTGTATTTTCGGAAATTTTATTTTATTGAGAAACATTAATTGCAAAATATATAGAGAATAGGACGAAGGGCATTGGAAAAGGCCATATGCCCCTCTAGAAAAATTTTCGTGTATAAAATATGTTTTTTTAATGTAAATGACGCTAAGAGCTGATGGCCCACCTGGTGGTAAGTGGCCCCCATGACAACAGTAATGCAACTCTGTATGAGATTTGTTCATCTTACACTAAGTCACATTCATCTTGCTGCATCCATCATCTGAGATGGGAATGATGCGTCTCATGCGTTTGTGATTTCACCGGCACCCACACCCTTCCACCGGAACACAGCAATGCGAGCACTACTCCTTAGCGGCAGATTCCAGGTGTGGTGGCAGTACCTCTCCGGACGAACTTGGCACAAGTTCTACTAAGGAGGGAAGTAGGGAATCAGAGGGCATACTCCTACGGACGCGAGTAAGTGGACCTCTATTGTTATTATATGCAAATTTCATTTTAATGGTTGGTTAATTTCAATCAACAGAGAATGGGACATAACAGCGGTGACATAAGGAAACATAAGAAACATAAGGGAGGAATAAGGGTAGAAAATCTCAAATGTTTTTTATTTTGCCTTACTACTAAAGATATGTTTAACTTTCCTGGTTGTTCTTATCGACCTAGCATTGTTAGTATAAGTTAGTTTGATAGTATATCATGACTTGAAAACCCCTTGTCAGACAATCTATTCATCAAATCCATTTTAACATTTTTAAGGTTATGATGAAAAGATCGCAAATCTAAAATATGGTACGCTGTCTCAGGAATTGCTTCAAATAGCTTTAAAATTTTGTTAACTGCTAAAAACAAAAGCTAACGCCATCTGACAGTGGAAATCACGAAACATAACCAAAGTTAATGTCACGCGACTAGTGAAGTGAGTAACGAAAAGTCGGAACCTAAAACGTGTAAAAAAGCCGGCTATTGTAGCCAGATTGGCGTTTCAATAGAGTACAATGTAATTACCGTGAAATGCTTTCAAAATCATACACTAACACCCCAGCGGTAGAATTCCCTATAGGCATCGACTATATCGACGGAACATAATTATCTCAAACACTGAGTTCAAGTGTTATGCTCGTCAAGCAAACATTTTTCTGGTTGTCATCGATCGCAGGATTTTACCTACATAAAAAAGTTCTACCAATTTAGCTGGAATAAAGCCTTCTTCTCTCACTAAAAACCAGCGGTTTAGCTGGTTTGAACCAATAAACAAACCAGCTAATACTTTTAATTTTTTTATTTTAATTGTTCGAGTAAGCTAATTTTTTAATTGTTCGAGTAATTTTTCTATATTAGTGCATTTCTAACCGGTCAATAGTGAAAAACCGGACGATTTCGCTACAAACCAAGACGGCCCTACGCGACCGATATTTACGACGAAGCGAAACTGTTTGGATCCTCTAAAACCGATTTAACTAAACAGTTCAAGCTGATTCGATAAAGTGAAAATAAGAACTTGCTATTTCGTGCTATGAAACTGTTTTATTTCTATAGTAAAATGATTTGTTTCCAACTGTCCAACATTATTTATATTCTGTGTTCCCAACTCAAAATGCGATATAACTACGGATAGAAAATAATCTAATGAAGGTCAACAACAGACTGAAACTAACTATTATACTAACAACCCGCCCCGGCTTCGCGCGGGATACATATATACCATTTTTTTATCTTAGTGTATTATTAGCCTGTTGCGTCGAGCATATATATGGGTTAGATTAAAATTTAAGTGATGTTCATTCTATTCTTCAGAATTTTAATAAAGTATTTAATTAATAATATTTTATAGTTAGTTTACGTTTCAGGTGTTCGTATTCAGGACGCTACACGGAAAAAAATTCGCCATGATTTTAATATGACATGTACAACGCCTCAGGTGAGTCGTATGCTTGTTTGCCAACTAAGAAGTAAAAAAAACATTGAAATTATATCTTGTATACTCATAATAAATATCAGTAAAAAAGCTAAGTTAGCCTCCTGCGTGCAGGCAGGTTCGATTCTCACTTAGGACAAGCATTTGGTGACATTTATGTAATATTTATATACATATCATATATGGCCTAATAAGGTTCAACAAGATGGGCCCAGTGACGAGAAAGCTAAAACCATTCTTAATAAAGTGTGATTCTATAGAACCATGTCGATTATAAAGTTAAAAATTTTTGATCATTTGGATTTTTTATCTCACATTTAAATAAATAAATACAATAAATAAACGTTTACATACTCATACCTCTCAGGATTCCCTGTGTCGCAGATGACATGGACAAACACAGAAACACAAGTTTTTTTTTTTTACTTTCCTTAATCCTTCAATCCGTTTCGATAAAAAAATAAGAAGTACGAAAATGTTTGAGATACTAAACGAATTTTCAAAACGGGGACACTGATCCGAAATGTCGCACGAATCGGAGAGGGCTCATATAATGTACTCACTTGTATTACAAATAAGTATACTATACTTCTGTACCTTTTCCTTCTAGAACATTTTAGCTATATTCGTAACTAGCGACCCGCCCCGGCTTCGCACGGTTAGTAAAGCATCAGTGTCGTATCAGAAACTACCCGTGCGAAGCCGGGGTGACTTGCTAGTGTATTATACATATAAACCTTCCTCTTGAATCACTCTATCTATTAAAAAAAACCGCATCAAAATCCGTTGCGTAGTTTTAAAGATTTAAGCATACATAGGGATATAGGGACAGAGAAAGCGACTTTGTTTTATACTATGTACTGATAGTGATTTGACAGTGTCGGGCACGGCAGACCATTCATAGCATATTTCGTGACTGTCCTGATAGCGGTTTTAAAAGGCAATTGATATGTTATGTCTGATCGCTCATCAGTTGGAGAAGGAAGTTTGGAAAGTATATATTACTAGGTGCACCCCGCATTGTTAAAAAGTTAAAAAGTCTCTAAAAATACCCCTTTTCGGGATAAAAAGTATCCCATGTGTTAATCCTCGTAATGTAATCCAGGTCCCATTCCATCCAGGTAATGTACGATACTGAACAACTGAACGTTAATTCTATCGATATTTTGGAAGATATCTTTACTATCTTCTGTCTCACTCATTCACTCAATTTTAATATGGAGATTGCTTAATCCAAATTTTTCGTTTTACCGTACAATTTTCAAACTTGACTTTCATACTAACTGACAATAACAAACACAACAAAAAAATAATTTGGCAAATAGATGTAGGTGTTCTGAAATGATACGCTACATTTATCATTGTATCTTCATACATTTATCAATTGATTTTTATTTACATAAATTCAGTTTTATTCTAAACACAACAATTATGAGGTTATATATAAATATTATAGAATTTCAAATGATTCTCGAGGAAACAGTAATTTAATGCTTTCTGAGCAGCTGTTGTTTTATTAAATCAAAATCCAAAGAATCTGAACTAATTTAAAGGATCACATAATTGTCACATGAAACGTCATTGACGCTTATTTTATATGACAATATATAGATATAGATATGACAATTATTTTTTACTGTATTTCATTTAACGTGCTTCGCAGTTCACTACATCCATATCCTAATTTATACAGACCGTCGCGTTTCTTCTAGTTTTTATTAATACCATTGGCTAAGAGGCAGGTTAATTTAATTTAAGTTATTATACCTACTTTCAATGATATCAGAGGAAAATGTACATTCGGCGTTTGCGTCTAAAGTACTTATGATATTGAGAAAAGTCTGAAAGTAAAATTCGCATTTTCAGATTAATTTCAGTAAGTGCCTGAAATTCACAAAAATAGTTGTTAAATTGTTCTGTAGCGTTTAGTCTGGACAAGCATTGTAATCAAACGTTGCTATTACGAATCATAATTATCTGATTAGCAAAAGTATTCTAGTGGTGCCATCTAGCATCGAGTAGCAGTATTAATGAGGAGCACCAAATTTTGATGTATTCGTGGCTCACCCCCATTTGTCTTATTAGGAAGACGGACAAGATTATATTTTTCACACTTATATTTAAAAGAATACTATAGGACATAAATTATAAGCCAATATTATATAGAATATTAAATAGAATAGCGTTTGGCCCCCAACCCCCAACAGAGAACTTTCTCTCATTGAAAAAAAAATCTCTATTACTCATAGTAGCAAATATAACCAAGAAAACACTGAAAACTGTAATTTAGAGTTACTCACCTATCCTACACACCTGATATGAGATTACACATTTATTTCCAATTTCCACTAACTAAGAACGTTTCATGTAAAAGCACAAGCAAAAACGTAAATATGTCTCAGCACTTTCATGTATATTCATAAATCTTTTAAAGATATTAGTATTATTTCTTAATTAATCCGAATTTCTCGTTTGAGAGAGAGTTCACACAACCTTCGGTTTAAAAAACTTAAATATGATAAGAACAAAGTTTACCTATATGAGACTATTTATAATATAATAACTCATATTATAATTTAATTTCTAACATAACAATTACAACAAAGTATTTATTTATTTACTTTCATTAAAACGGTTGTCACCAATAAAATTACTTAAAGACAGTATAAGTATTTGCAAATTGAATATAACAAAACGAAATATGATACAAGAAATCAAATTAAAGGTATTAAAATGACATTAAAAAAAACAATAGCACATAGAAAAAATTATCAAAAACGAAAATATGATTAGCAAAATTCAGTTAGCTTGAATAAAATAACTAGTTTTTTTAAGTCACTTTAGCTATTACTTCACTTTTTCTGAATAAAAAGTAGCCTTTGTGTCAATTCAAGGTTTTTTTTTTTATAACAAATTTCATTCAAATACTTTCATCTATCAGACAAAATTTCGCCTTTATAATATTAGTAAGATGGTAATTAGGTTTACGGTTATTATCTGGAGAATAAGCGTCTACATTCGAACACGTGTAAGTGGTTAAGGCAGAGAGTGATTATTGCAAGTTATTAATCGTAGTACTAAACACGCACAAAGGTCGATTAGTTGTTATTACCACTTTGATTACTGTAAGGGCAAATGTATAAGCGATTATTAAGAATTATTAGTTCATAGTAGATCAAGTAGCGTCCATTACTGTTTAGTTTCCATTCTAGTGCGACCAATAAAACTAACTGATTAGTGCAAGTAATTAGTACAGGAGCTTAGTAGTACTCTAACTCGTTACTCTAAACGCCGCCGCCTTATTACGCCAAAATTGATCTTCAAAGATGGTCAATGATTATTCGAAGGCATTAACGCCTTAAATAGATAATTACCGTAGCCCATTTTATTAATTGCAAATTAAACAAAAAAATATAAATTTTTGATAGGTAAAAGCGTCAAAAGAGAATGAAATCAATTATCATCAAAAAAAATCTGCTAATGAATTGAATTGCGTACGATTCACAAGATTTTTTTTGGAAAAGTATTGGATTTGCTGCGGATCTGTCGAGAATTGGTCACGAATGGCTTAATGCGAGGTGACTTGAATCTACCTATCATTTATTAATTGGGGGATCGAAGGTGTAGGATTAAATATTATCGTGGGCTAGGATGAGACTTAAACAGAAAAGTCAATTGATAATACTGTCATTCGAACAAAAGAATTAAAATGGAACAATACTATTACTTCGTGTTCAAAACTTCAAAAAACATTAATGTTTAATAGCGCCCTCTATTCGAAAACTATGGAATCAGATTGCTCAGTAGCTCTGATAGTAAGAGCGCATTCAAAAGCTTACTAGTAACGCCATCTACCGCGTTTATTTGAAATGTTTGCTCCGTTACCCTAGGGATCTCACTGTCAGGACCTTTTTGAATACTTCGAATGGCCCTTTACAATTAAAGAACTATGTTAATACAGTAAGATTGAAAGTCGAATGTGTTAGTGATTGACTGTACAAGTTGACACGACAAAAATGCGTCATTTCGACCACGTGACTTATGTCATTTTTAAAATGAAATGAAACAAAGTAAAATATTTTTGTTTTACAAGGATGTTTTTTCTGCTGGGTATTTAACGATATTTTCATACGCGTAGCATTTCGTAGACAAGCTACGAGTTTGTAGAAGTGTTCCATGGCACCGCATTTTGTACCAAAATTCTTGTTAGTGTGAATTTTAGCTTGTATTAGGTACTTGCGCTATGTGGTGCGAATAAGGGCAACCTCTATTAGTTGCCTTTACTTTTTATAAATAACCGAAGGTAACCTAAGCACACGATCTTGGCAAGAGCGAATAATTGTAGAAAAATATAAATAATAAATATAATTGTAGAAAATATCGGATCGGTCGCCAATCCAATTCCTGCTATTGTCAAATGTTTGCGGTTATAAGAACATTGGTTACGGATTTAGGTGTATAAGAACATTAAATGACTGCTCGCGACACGGGGAATCTTAGCGTGGGAGAAATAAGTAGATAACTAATATAAAGGCTGTTGGATGGCCGTTTATTCGATTTTAATAACACTTAAATATCATTGGCGTGCTCTTTTTTACTACACTGTACAAATACAAATAATTTTAACCAATAAGAATAGTTTAACAGTGTTTATCTGACTTAATATTATTATTAATAGGGCCTTATTGTACACGAACCGTAAAATTACACTAATATAATAAAGGCAAAAGTTTTTATGTGTATATGTTTGTGTGTATATGTTTTGTTAGGTATATATTTAGCGTGAAACCTCAGATAACGTAGCTCGTTAGTATCTGGAAGGCCTCGCTTTGCCTACACCACAATTCCCTGTACTTAGTGTAGGCTTTGCAAACTAGCATGTTACAAAGCCAATCTTAAAATATTAGTAACTAGCAACCAGCCCCGACTTCGCACGGATTTACTGTGTGTGCGTAGGTAATTTCCGTAGTAGGTAGATACATTTTGATCTATCCCGTAAGGTTTAGCCAGTTTTAGAAATGTAAGCGCTCAAATATTTTTTTTATGACATTATTACAAATCACTGAAATTCTTGGCTCTCTCCAAAATAAATCTTTCAATGATAGTGAAAACTGTATCAAAATCAATCGATTTTGCTACTATTAAGCGCTTGCATATTTTTTAAAATAAATTATTCTTTAATTCTTTATTGTACACCATAATCCCGATCTTCGGCTCTTTGCATGACCGGGATAAATGGCCGAAGACCGGGATAAATGGCGCTTACTCGGAGAGGCCTATGTCCAGCAGTGGACTCAAATAGACTGATGATGATGATGACACCATAAACAAGATTAATATACAATCATGAGGAAGAAAGGTATGTACACAGGCGAACTTAACCCTGAAAAGAGTATATACTAATTGTTATATAAGTATACAAAAATAAATACCTACTTCATAAGTATTCTCATAGCTATGCTTAGTTTGGACTAAATGGGGCTGTGTAATATTTATTTTACATTATTCTTAGACGTTAAAATACAATTTTCTCTCAGCTATTTTATGGTGAAATATGAAACACAATTCCATTCAACGAAATAAATTTAACAAATTTAACTACTAAAAAAAACAAAACGACCGAAAGAGCCGTTCTTTTGTTCAATGCAATTTGGCGTATCAATGGCGTTATATGTATTAATTACAAAGCGTACCGACAACCCTATGCTCAACACTGGTTTTGACTACGTACACCCCTAATAAAACAGAATTTGCCACCACTCAAAGTTTTACTCTCCACAGTAAGAGATAAAGTTGAAATTAGAATTAGATATTTCATAGAATTAGCATATGAAAGAGAATCCATTCAAAAATGCTGCCATATCAAGATGTTCCTTATACAGTTTACATACGGTTGATATTTCATTGTAGAGCTATATGGCTAGGGGTGTGAATTACGATATTGTTAGCGAAAAACAGGGGACACTACCGCTTAATGTCAACCTCACAGGTCTTTGAAGTGGCATGTAAAATGGGTGCTCGTGGGCAAAACGTGTCACATAATCCGTTGTAGTGACAGCCGGGGATGTAACCACCCCTTCTGAAACAACGTTCTCATGACTAAATTAAAATTCTAGTAGGTACTCATTCTGTACGAACTTAGGATTAAATTAGAAGGTACTATTTATCAAAAAATAAATACTATTTATCAAAAATAATCAAAAATAGTGTCCTGGCTTCACGCTGGTTGCAAGCCAAAATATCATTCAAATTTCCTACATTTTCTTTCATACAAATTTTAAAATTGTTTTTTTTTTGTTGAATCTACTAATATGTATTTATGTAATGTATGTATTTACTTTCAAAATGTATTTATACATGTTAAATGTTGTTAAATGTATTTACTTTCAAAGGCTGTTATTTTAACGTTATAAACAGACACTTTAATTTTATTTATTTGTATGATTCACAAAACAATAATCACATATGCAATTTTTTTTTCATTATAGGTTGGGGGTTTTGTCAAGTACTTAAAGTTTCATTGTGTCGTATCCTTCTCAAAGGATTGCGCTAATACCTCGTTATTTCGCAACTGCCACCCAAATAATCGTTCAACAATCACAAAACACGACAATAGAATGGAATATATTTTTTTGACATGTAATAAAATGTAATCCCAAAATCCCCGGCGGCCGGGCCAATTATTGCTACGAAGGCCCTGGGGACACAATGGCAATAGCTGTTGCTCAATAAAGTGAATGCATAGAGGCACCGCATCGATTTATAACCGACTTTGAAAACGGACGAGATTCTCATTCGACTGTTTATTTTCATGTTTGTTACAATTTCTATTGTAGACCTAGAAGAGTGATTTGCCCTGCAGTGGGATACAAAGGCTGAAAACTTAATCCAAATAAATTTTATACGTGTTACCTCTCACTATTATCACCTCCCTCTAGCATCAAAGGTTTGCTGAAAGAAAAATCTCGTTAGGGTTAAGCTCGCCTCGATACATATTGTCTTTAAACATAAAGATAAACTTTATGTTTGTCTTTCTGTAATGTAAAGAATAATTGTAATTCTGACAGAACCTGTCATAGATAGTAATAAGTAATCATTGAGAACTAGTTTTACGAATAATGTAATTCTTATTATTAGCTGATTGTTACGATCTACATCCATCTTCGCCAATTGCTGACCAATTTAGATAAATCTTTTTTTTTATTTGTTTCACCCTTACCTAAGGGTAAAAAGTAAGGAAGTCGTAGAATTTAAGCCGGTTATATAGATCACTTGTTTTATGAAATAAATGTTATGTTCTCGTCACTTCAACAGTTGATTCACAAAATATTCCTACTTGTTTCTTATGCATTTTTTGGGTACATCGTTTCACAAAGCAGATCTTTTCTGCAATTGGTTTTAACCATTGTAATAATAAGATTCTTATCCACACACAAAGTACCTTTCAATCAGTAGTAGCGACGATTGTTTTTTTTTTATTGCGAATCGGCACAAGCTCTTGTATTACGCTGCCTATCCCATTGTGTACGTTTGCCAACAAATACGTTTCAATACAAATTGTGTTTTGAATTCGAAACCTTAACAGGATGAGATAAGCGCAATTTTCGACTAAATATTGAAGTTTAGTGGTGGTGTATAAGCTTAGATTGCCTCTGGAGATAGCAGTTTGACATTTTCATCCTATTTTGCTGCATTGTCACCGCTGGGGGCTAATCGCCCATACGATTCGACAATTGCATGGTATTTGGACAATATATTGTTGTTTTTGCTCGATATAATGCTAAGCGGACGTGTTAGTTGTTCTTTTGGTGATTGACAGGGTTGATTTTGCGTCAGAGGGCAAAAATACCTTATTTTTGTATGCATTTACACACTTATATCTCTGGACTAGGGTTTCCTGTGTCGCAGACAAACAGTCAAGACCCAAGAACAAACTTCATGCTCGCCACTCAAATTTCTTTCTTTCTTTCTTTCGTCTTTGAACGCTCGGCTATAACCAATTAAGCTACAGAGCCGACATTGTATCACATAAGTAATTAAAACGAAAATTAGAATCGTTTTGAAATACGCCGGGTGGTTTCAATGATTTGTAAATATTAAGAGTTCACAATTATATTCAAATGTTTCGGATAAAAATAATATTTAAATAAATCAGGCTTTTGTCCATATTAATAACTAAATAAATTTAAATACGTATAACAATATGGGTATGTACATAAATAATTTCAACCAAATCTAAATCTATAGGTACATGGTTTTGTCTCTTTTGCTTTTTAATAATTTGATCATATACTCACGCGATTATACTACACTCACTTTAAACATTAATAAATTTCCAGATGTGCAATTTATAAGCCATATCTTTCAACCGTGAAATACATAAATTTATCAAAAGGTGGCAAATTGCCCTACAATAACACACAATAGATACAACAAAACTCGAAATATAATTTTCGAAATGAGATTTAATAACGTTTTGTACCCATGTTCACTTACAAACCTTTGTCCTGTGCCCAGTTGTGTTCGACCTCTCATAAACACATATTCGTTTAATTCCAAATCACAGAAATGGCTCTTTTTATGATGGCTGAGCACCTTCATCCGTTTTGTAAGTTGGTTTTTGTTATTAATATTGAGCAAGGGTGCTATTCAGTTAAATTCTATTGCTGGCATGTACCCTTCTTTAAGATCATCTTTTTACTGGACTTAAGTGAGTATAGAGGGTATTATTGAACTGTTGGAATTAGTATTTCAACGACCTTTTACTGTTCTGTCTTATTTGGTAGCTTCGGTACTTTACAAGCTTTTATTTAACTTGCAATGTATGTATGTTTGTCCGGGTGGAATCATACAACTGAATTTTAAATCAGTTATCTTTAGCCGATTGAGCTGAAATTAGGTATACACGCTTATTTTGGATGACAATGCATGCTTAGCTATGTGACGTCATTCTAATTCCAATATGGCGTATCATCCAAGCTGATGGATAAGTTATTTTTTTCTGTACTACCAAAGGGCTGGGGAAACATCATCCAAGATGTATTATACTATAAGTCCAATATGACGGGACCTCCAAGATGGCGGAGCATGTTTTCTAGTTTTCATTCGAAAAGCTTGTTTTAAATTTTTTTTACCATTAATTTATTCTTCTACGTGTCAATGGTTAATTATACCAGACCGGCAGATATTTTCCTGTCCTGATTCACAAATGTCAATCAGCTGTCAAACGAAGTAGTCAAACTTACCCAATGGTACAATATGTTACCCGAATCGATAGCTTCGTACATGAATAGCTAATAAAATCCTATATATCGTAAGCTGACCGAAAATAGATTCCGAAACTGTAAACACGAACACCCACGTGTAAGGAGCCTTGTACCCGATGCCCGTGGCCACCGCAGGCCTAAGGCTTACAATTTAGCCGGGGATATGTACAAACTTCCCAACTACATAACTAGTTTTGGCATTACCGTCCTCTTTTGGGTGGCGTCACAGAACCCGTCCTTGTACTTCTGCCACGAAGCTAACTTCGCCGATGATACGTGTCAATATCGAGATTAAACAAGCGATATTGATACTTCAATCTGCGAGTGACAGTTGTTATCTGTTTGGCAAAATTTGACGCTACATCCTCAGGATTGGTGGCTTAGGAATACGCAAAACTGATTCTACAGACGATGCTGTAAAGCTCTCTTCATATTGGTGGGTTGTGAATGTGAGACAGGCTCCGGTGATAGTAACAGTTAGATAGCTAGGGGAGGGGGTGCGGGCTATGTCGCCCTCGGCGTCAATATTGTCCCTCTGTCCAAACTGAAGTACTTGGAATTGTATAGGAGAGATGTCGATACCAACTGCTCGTTCGGATGAGGAAATAAAAACGTAATTTGGCGTTTAATTTGGATTTGATTGGCATTACAATATTGTTGTACCAAAAGAGCTTCGTGGTAGGTACGGAGGGATCATTTATCAATTTTGTTTAGCAGTACTAAGCATTGTGGAGAGCGTGGTGGCCCAGGGGTAGGCACACACGTCGAATATGTATCCCGATGTCCAACAATGAAATTTGTATGTAACTAAAAATTTGGACTGATATATTGCTGGCCCAAACGTATAAGCTCTTGAATTAGCTTATACGTTTGGGCCAGCTTTGTATGATAGAAATCCATTCAGCCGTTCTTTATAATATATATACATATAATATTCATTATAATGTACTTAGGTTACGTAATAACATTACTTAATCTATGACCCTGGGTAGATTTTGTATACAATAAAATTCAATGTATAAAATACGGTCCCGAGCCATGTTTGATTGAAATCAATGATTTGATTGAGGAGATTGCTGATGTCGCTACGTAAATCCTTAGTCTTACTTATAAACTAGATTTCTTGTCAAAAGCCAACGAATTGTTGATTTTAAGTTCTTGAGCCTTCTACAGCCTTCATTATTCATATCGTGTAAGTGAGTAGCCAACTCTGATATAACTTCATGGATTGAAAATGGGAGAACTTTATTAAAAAAAATATTAGTTTCTGAGTAAATATATATTCAACCATAAAACAATCTTGCTAGCTACACTCATCAAGAACAACTTCGCTGAACAGTTCTTGATGAGTGTTCCCAGATCATGATTAACACAGTCACAAAAGCTTCGAGATGGAAAAAAATCTTTGAAACTATATATATGTCTTTCTTACAAAACGGATTGTATTAATCGTCACTACTTCTATTACTTAAGAACGTGGTGGCCCTGGGACATAGACGCCGACTTTCTATCTGAAGGTCGCTGGTTCTAACCCATACGTGCACCAATGAGTTTTTTCACTTACAAAACGGCGAAGGAAAACATCGTGAGGAAACCGGCATATCTTAAAACCAAAAATTCGAAGCCATGTGACATCTACCAATCCGGATTGGGCTCCCGTGGTAGATCAAAGTCCATTCACTCTCAACTATCGAGACTAGGCCGGTGTCCCTGCAGTGGGAACATTAGAGGTTGGCACGGACTTATATTACTTTGTACATTAATAAAAAATCAGAAGCCAGCGTAATTGACCTCCCAAAACGCGAAAATAAAACTCCAACATCCAAATTAGGCGCGAAATCGCTCACGAATCTCTCGCAAAAAACCTTGTTAGCCCGCCATGTTTGTTCAGTGACAGAGGGGCACACCCTCTATATACACAATGACCATATTTTCTGCGGTACAGAAAGCTACTTTTCCCCTTACTCCTTGAATCATAGCGCTCAAAGTACACCGGCAAATTGTTGTTCACCGGTAAGTGTATGTTGGTAGGGGTGTATGTGCTAGGACAGGGGTGTGGGCAACACCCCGGTGTCACGTTGTGAGACTCAATACCTCGTATGTGGAATGGATATGCAACACGACACGAAAGATATATTTTCTGACATTTCGTACCGTGATACATCTGAAGTTATAGCAAAACACCCTAAGATTCATACGTTCCTGTAACTTCTCCGAAATAAACTGCCCATATTTTGTTACAATTAAACCTATAGCAGAAAAAACTTGCGAAAGTACATTAACTCGGACATTGGCAGAATTTGTGTGGCTTAAGACACAAAAGGCCAAAAATAAGAAGAAGATTCATACGTCATTGGACAAAATTCGACTGAAAGTCGCTTCGACCTGAGAAATAAATATTAATATCCTTCAACTAACTAATACGCTGATAATCAATAGTTAAGAAAAGGAAGTGCTGTGAAAAAAATCTGGGATACCTACTTTAGACTGTATTTCAATACGAGAGTTATTTTTTATGCTACTGATGTGACAGGATCAACTGAAGGCCCACCTGATGGTAAGTGGTTGCCTCAGTTGCAACAAAAAGTCGACATAAGTCAACCCAAGTTGCATCCCGTTGCGCCCGTCACCCGAAACGGGGATGTTACGTCACGATGTAAAATCACTTAGAATATTTAGTAAAATCGAATACAAGTAGGTAAACGGTCCAAAATCTACACAAACAAGTCTATTAATTATCAATGATAATGATCTATGGAAACTTAAAATTTAAATATAAATTTTTATTTACCAAATTTTTTCAACGAGATTTGGTACGTTAAAATTTATTTCCAAACAATAGCAGACAGAGAAAGTATTCTGACTATCCTTTTTACAGTCATTAATCTTCAGTATTCCCATGACAACAGCAATACGACTTAGGTCTCGAAGTATGAGAAGACCCTAGTCGAATCCCGTTGCACCCGTCATCTGATGATGTAACATTCTCATGCGCCTGTGATTTCACCGGCACTCATACCTTTTCACCGGAACACAGCAATGCAAGTGCACCATTGCTTGGCTAATGGCTTGGCTTGGATGAAATTTGGTACCAGGTTAGCTGATATCCTGGATTAACACAAGCTACTTTTGATCCCGGAAAACTTCGGATAACACCGCTTGGCGCAGTTAGTAATAGATATTTGCGATAGTTATGTCACGACGCAATTAATTCATCTGAGTTGGAAGTCGCGGGCACGAAGCGGCATCATCAATAGGTAATTGAATTCCGGAGGGAGGGACTCTGAGCCCCCCTATTAATTGCTGGAATTAATTTCGACCCTCCATGATACGGGATACGATTTTCTGTTGGGTCTGCATTTTTGGCACGTTATTTTGCATTATTTCCTTGATTGTAAATAAATAGAATATAATTTCAATGAAACCGAGCTCCGCGTAGACTTTAGAAGCAAGGTCCCTAGGCAAACTTTCTGTGATAAGCATAATATTTGTTGTCAGCTCTTGTATATTTATGTTGGAATTTATGTTTTTCCATCCACCTTCGACAAAGAATATGCAGGGGTATTAGTGTGTTAGCGTGTTAAAAATAATATTACGAAACAGAATAGCTATTTTTTTGGGTGTGAAACATCTATTGTACCCCTGAGCAGTAAAACCGAGGTGTGTGACGTGACGGAAAACGGCATGACTCTATATTATGCCGTCATGTTTCGTATCTGCCGAGCGTCCCGTGTAGGCCAACTTTTGACGTGAATACGTCTTTAAATATGCTCCCATAGTGGGAAGAAATTCAGAAAACTAATGATAACAAAATCGCGAGATACAGTTTGTAGCTGGTATCTATCATCTACATTAAAAGTTTAATTACAATACTCAATAGCTAAAGGTTCAAAGAATTCGTGATGTAGGATATTTTTTATATTCCTCGTATCGTACACGTATTCACGTAAAACACACAGCCGTGTCCAGGACACAGCCACACCCCATTTTTTCTTACTTCCAGCTCCGACTTCTACGTATTATCCAAGTGGTTGAATAGGTACTTATTAAATTAGATTTGATGCTGATATAGTCACGAATGAACTTAATATGCATCTGTATTGCGTCAATACTTAGGTAGAGGTAATCTGTCGAGTTAATTCAAACGCCATGAATAATATTCTCTTTGAGCCGTTGACATGACCGTCTCACCCTGAGTTTTTTCAAGAGGTTTTGCTATTTATATCTCCTATTTTCTCTCATCGGTCGAAGGGACCGATGGAGAGCTCAATCGATTGCTATCCATGCCCTTTCAAAACCCTTAGCGATGAGCATAGCCACTGTGAGAACAATATGCCTTAGAATTAATGACACAATCTAAATCGAATGCTACGGAAGCTACCTAAAATTGACATTCTAACTCACGTAAAAAAAGGTGTTCAAATTGACGCGTATTTATTTCGTTGTTTTTAAGTCGCTTAACTTTTTACAGTTAACTTTTCGGTCTGATTTTGAGGATTCATTGGATTCATTTTATATCAGCCAAACTAAAACTAAACTTGTAGCCAGCAGCAGTTTGTTGGTCACGGAATCGACACCAGTATTTACTTTTGGAACAATTATAATATAAATTTTGTTTCTTTTTTACAAAATACACACTCCTTTTGTCTGCTACAGGCTGATTTCATTAAGTCCCAAAATTTTACAGGTCCAATTGATCGTCATACAAATTGAACGTTGCACGTTAATTAACAATGTGAATAGACATTCACGTTAATTAAAAAGCAATAAATAGTTGTTGGTAACCCTCATACAAAAAATTATTGATTGAAAACCTATTTTTATCATTCATTTCATCATACACCCTTATGCTATAATGTATATAAAAAAAAATCCGCACGTTGTTACGTTGTTAAATAATAAAAATGAAAAATATTAGTCAAATAATAATGATTTTTAGTCATCAATCTTAGCAATATGGAATTATGGTTGCTAAGATATTCTTTATTAGGTAAGCTTAATTGGTTCTGCGTTGTTTAATTTCACTGTATCCTTTTAGTATTGCTTTTATTTATTTAGGCATGGTGATATATTGCACAAAATGAGATACGAAAATAAATGACGAGAATAATAATTAATTATTTATTTCTGTAACAAATTCGTACAATTGTGTAAAGCTTGGGATTTCATACTAACAGAATATTGTGATCCAGAGCGAAGACTAAACCAAACATTCTACAGTACTTGTATCCTCTTGAGATGGTTCGTCAGGGCGAAGGGACGCCATATCGATTGCGATTAGACGCCCCTTCCTGCCACCCGAGCCGTGAGGGCACTCGAAACAATCTGCCGTGCAATAAGCCTACGAGATTGAGTATCGTTAGATATACATTACATTACTTTTTTCCAACCTTATATGTCATAGAAATAGTGACAGAAACGAATCATGCTTCCCTTTCTTCTTCTATATATTTAGCAGGATTCATTTTATTTTTGTATTACATTTATTTACCATACAACAAACAAATAAATGTGTATACTTACGTTAACTATACTTTCACATAGATAAGTACGCAATAATAAAATCAATGGTTATGTAGTTTAAAGAATGTTAACAATTTTTACAAATAAATTACGGTAGTCAGATAAAAGTGCTAGCAACATTTGTATTAAAGCAACGTAAAAAATATTGTACAAACACAAAAAAATATTCACAACTCTAAAACATTACCAAAATGCTGGCCGGATTGCCACGTTGGATGGCAATGCTAATTTGCTGTGCAAAATGTGCACATTTTTACCCAACAAATAAACGGTTCTAAAATATCGAGGATATTTATATGTGAAACTCTTTCCAACGGTAGAAATTGTGTAATATTCTTTTAAATCCAACACAATTCCAATCTTCATGGGGAAGGTATAGGTTCGGAATGCTAGCACACCTGACTGGTGAGATAGGAACGACTAAAAGTAACAGAAGAACTTGCGCCAAGCACTGCCTCCATGCCTAGCTAATCTGCCGCCAAGCAGTGGTTCACTTCTATGAAATCACGGGTTCATGAGACATTCATCCCGTCTCGGGTGACTTCTCATATTTGGGTTGGGGAGGAAGTCGCATTGCTGTTTTTATGAATGAACTGGTCTCATGGAACATCAGGTGATTCAGGTGGGCACACAGGACGTCCCGTCACTTATGACGTATATAAAAAAACGCTTTGTTTTATAACGAAGCCTAGACTTACTTAAGAACTAATGAATATACTTACAATAGATACATGATTGTTTAATTCCGTTCGCATTACATATTCAGTTTTATATTCACATATAAATTGCCCTTAGTTCTTTCAGATACAGTTCTAATTAACTGAAAATGAAACCTGCTAACAACCTCTTCGGTCGTAAAACGCCAAAATCGTCAACAACACGATAACTAACTTTAAAACAGTAGGCAGGCTGAGAGCTAAGCTGTAGGTACACTAGATACCACGTTAAATATGAGAAATATTAATATCTAAATTAATAGAATAGGGTCTAGAACATACCGATTGCCACCAGTGGTGGCGGAGATGGTGGTGGCAACTGGGAGTAGACCATTTTTCTTCACCGTTTTGAAATGTGATTTACATAAATGCTTCAACCGAAAAACACATTGGTTCATGATTCTGTGTCATTGGTTCGCATTTAGTTTCAATCCGGCGACCTTTAGATTGACAGTCAGTGTCCGTATTACTGGGCCACTACCCTCTCAGTAGCATCTCATGTAGCACGCATGTCTAGATGATCATGCCAAAACACGCTGTGTTTTTGTCTACCAGAGCTGGTCCATTAGCACCACCTAGAGGGACAAATGTAGGGGTATTCAAGGGGTATCACTGCCCGTAAGTGAGTGTTCTTTCAAGGAGCTTTAAATACCCCTTTACCTATTACTGTCGCCAAGCAGTAATGTAAAGTCTGTATAACTAGTACATATTATATCAGTTATCTTTTGAAATATCTATGAATAGGTACCTATATTTATTGATTACTATTGTAACCATTTTACATAAGGTGGATCTATAACTCGTTCCACCAAATTAAAAATGTTGCCATCTTAAATAAGGAATTTACACAAAAATCACGCGAACCCAATCTCGAAAAGTCAGCCCTGGCTCCTAAAGATTATCTCTCAGTGTATATTCATCCCACGTGTAACAAGAGGTAAGGCAGCCGCGACATAGCCCCGCAGTAATTGACACTTCACCGCCAATTACGCGACGATACGACGAGGGGTGAAGTACACCCTTAGTGAGGTTTAGTTCCGCAGAAACGTACTTAGGTACTAATAGTTGTTGAAATAGAGCAAGGCTTACAGGTTTGAGTTTAGCTATGTAAGCTATGTTTAGCTATGTAATTTCACATAACATCTATGTGTTAAGATAAGATAAGATAAGATAGATACTTGTGCTAAGATTCAATGTTATATGACATGACATAACATAAGTATCAGTACCTATTGCCCATAGTACAAGCTATGCTTAGTTGGGGCTAAAATTATGTTTTAGATTGGAATCAAAAGCTTGTTCCAGCCGTGAAAGAAAACTAGAATGTGAGATTTCATTTATACTTTTTAGATCCTTTACATTTCCCGATGCGTTTCCCCAAAGTCCCCTGAAGAGTACCATGGAGTAGGCAGCATATGTAGCTCCGTATGTAAAACACTCTGACGGTATTTTCGAGCCCACTCGTTCTCGTCGCCAGCCGAGCGAGCCGAACAAAAGATGTCGTTAGCAATGCACGAAACGGTACTTGAAAAATTTTCCCTCTTAAAAACTTCGTTTGCTGTTTTGCGCTATGTTATGTATGAAAGTACGTTAATTGTACACCCTAGATATACTTGATTTTTCCTTTTAGATGAAGCACTTTAGCTAAGTAGTTTTAGGTCCTTATTAGTGGAAGAGTTCATGTAAAATAATATACTATTTTTCAGTTTTACCTATTGTATAAGGTAATGGGATAGATACGTTGTAGGTTATACGATAAGTACGTTGTAGATTAAACTGTAGGTTTGTTGTAGATTAAACGATGGTACGTTAAACGGTAGGTTTGTTGTGGATTAAACGATAGACAAATTGTAACTTAAACGATGGTACGTTGTAGATTAAACGGTAGGTTTGTTGTAGATTAAATGATAGACACGTTGTAACTTAACGATAGGTACGTTGCAGATTAAACGATAAGTACGTTCTAAGTACGTACGCACATAGCTGGTTTTATTTTTTATATACAACGGACGAAGGACAAAGTCACAGGAAAATAAAACTGCATTTCGTTTTCTTGGCATATTTTTTCTAGTTATTTTGATTTAACTACCAAACCGATTGAACCGATTTTAATAAAATTTCTAGAAGACAAATCTGCAAGAATAATCTTTCAAAAAATATCGATGTCGTTTGATAAGTTTCAGAGAAAAAGGGTACAAAAGTAAAAAGTTAAAAAAAGATACAGCCGAATTGATAGATAGTCCTGGATACTCATTCTACTGACGCGGGCAACATAGACTCCTGAAAAGAGATAAAAAATTTGTCGCCGATCCCCATTTGCTCAAAATCATTGGACTAAATGGTCCATTTCACTTCAATAGTACATCAGTATAATTACGTTACATTCATTAATTCACCAAAGCGGAGTTATCATCCATACGCGAAACAAAATAAAGATGTCAGTAAATATTATATGAGGGACACACAGCCCTGTTTTCGTGTTTTGAACACAGTTCAAAAGGGACATGGCTGGACAAGTCTGTTTGACTAATGTTACTATTATATACGGGAGTTTAGGTGGATGTTTGTTACTCAATCAAACAGTTGAACGGATCTGGATGAAAATTGGCAAAGATAGATTTTTTTTTTATGGAATGAATGACGGAACTAGCTGAGGAACCACCTGATGGTAAGTGGTGACACTCGCCCATGACAACAGTAATGCATGCGACTCAGTATGAGATCCAAATGCGTTTATGAATATTCACATAAAAGAAGTACTATAAAATTATTCCGGCAGTGATCAAGTTTACATAGTACTTCGTTTGTACGATGTGTTTTTACATAGTTTGTGGCTAGATGGCGCTGTGTAATTTGTTTAATATGTGCTGTCACTTAACTGTCAGTGGTCGATAATATACTAGCTATATAGTAGCTAAGCTGTGCACTTATAGGTATGTATCATTACTATCCTCTAGTGCGTTATTAATTGCCCGAGCCGTCCGCGTCGACGGGCGCGCTTTATTAAATTTTAGCGCTTTCCAACCATCCCCTGCCTCATCATCTTGGTGTTGCCAGGATTTATTTTATTTTTGCCGGACTGCGCCAGTTGTATAGTGAAGTTTTTAGTGAGCTGCATATTTATTACCTACTAGTTTCTTTTTCTACGGCCAAACTGATTGGCGAATTATTATTATTGAAAAAAAAGATTTAATTACGATTGTGACTATTGAAATCAATTGCTGTGCGTTAGTCCCGCAAAAACTCAAAAATGGCTGGACCGATTTAGCTGATTGCATTTTCGACGTGTTCATAAATTGAAGGAAAAAGGTTGTAGGACAGGTTTTTTTTGGAAGACGAAAATTGCGGAAGAGAAGAAACAGTATCTTTAACAGTTATCTTTAATAATCCTACCTGCCATTTTTCACCATTTTCATTTGGTTATAAACAGTTAATGCTAACATAGTATTACCAATAAATGAACTATAACTAGACGGCTCCGTGGCTTAGTTGGTGGTAGCCCTGCCTTCGAAGCGAGGGGTCCCGGGTTCGATTCCCGGCCGGGGCATACTTTGTGTGGTGAGCATGAAGTTTGTTCTCGGGTCTTGGGTGTTTGTCTTGTGTTTCTGTGTTTGTCCATGCCATCTGCGACACAGGGAATCCTAGTGCAGAGGTATGAGTGTGTAAACGTTTTCTAAACGTTTTCTTTTTCTAACTATGAACTCTAATTATTATATTATCATTTTATAAGCTTTTTAACCGCCTTCAAGAAGGAGGAGGGTGTCAATTCGGATGTTTTTATTTTTTATGTATATTCACCGATTTCTCCGCCATTTATCAACCGATTTGGAAAGTTCTTTTTTTATTTGGAAGTTTATGCTTTCAGATTGGTTCCATAGACTTTTTATCAAAATCGGTTCAATATTTTGGTTGTTAAATCATAATAACTGGATAAAATATGTCATCCAAGTAAACGAAATTGCGTATTTCGCTACTTTCCAAGTATTGAAGTCGGTTTTTTTTTCGATTTTTAATTTAATTACTTCTTATATCTCTGATGTCTTATAACAAATACAAAAATTGCATAAAATTGCCAGCAGCATGATTTTTGATACGTTAACACAATTATTTGCATAAAACCTATTTCAATTATTATTACATGGCAACACTGTTCATCCTCGGAATTAATAGAGCCATCACTTTTACTATTCACGGCTGGGGATTACCGAGATGAGTTGCCGGTCCTCGGGGCTCTGACCCCCCGTTAGGGGTGATCTGTTTTGATAACTCAGCTACATCGTGGGTGATCCTCGAGGTAAATAATAGCTGAATGTGATAATGTAGTTATGTCGTACATCTTTAGAAAGTCCCTCCCTTTCTAGTCCTTGTTAGAAACTTTCGTAAGAACACATTTCTCTTCCTACAAAGGCCCTTCAAGTCAAGACAAACAAACGCTTACAAATTTCGTATGCTATAACAATTATAATTAGAGGCATTGGACATATATCCAAGAGCTGAGAACACAAAAGCTTGCTTCTGTCCAGGATTTACCTCCTAAATCACACACCCAACAGTCCAACGATAGCTTTTATCGAATTATCGAGATCGGATTATTGATAATGGATTGCGTCCGGATATAATTATATAATATGTAGACATTATAATATTATAATATTTTTTTTTATTATACCTTGTGACTGCAGAGGCCGGATACCTATCCGTAATGTGGCGAAATCTGTGAGTTTTTTAGTTGCGGCCAGACTATTCAAGTATTAGAAGACCCAAGTCGCATCGCGTTGCGCCCGTCACTCTGAGACGGGGATGTTACGCCTCAAGTGTCTGTAATTTTACCGGCACCCGCACACTTCCAACGGAAAACATCAACGCGAGTGCACCACTGCTTGATTGATTACCAGGTGTGAAAGCAGTACTTCTCTGAACTAGGCAACAGATTTACTGCCACACACTAACAGTTTTACACACAACCCAAACAAGGTGACTTAAAATTCATGTTCATCGGAAATGTAACAGGAAAATACCTTAATAAATAACACGAGGCTCATTCATAAAACTTCGAAACCAAATCAAAGCAAACCAACTTCAATGAAACGTGAAAACTTATAACCAATAATTTGGAACAAAACACAAACCCACCCCAAATCCGTACAAAAGCAAGGAAACAACCGTTTGAGCCATACAGAAACAAGCTCCATACAAAATTCAGTTCGATTTCACCACAAAAGAATTCAAGTAATAAGCGGATGTGTCAATAATTAACTACCTATGAGTCGACGCGTCGCCGTAGGCCATCAATCCGAAATTTTTAAAAAAAAGTATTAAAAACACGAGCAAGCGGTGCTGTATTGTATTCGGACAATAGGGCGAACTGGCTCCGAGCTAGGATGTTTTGTTGCTCCGGGTAGGGTGAAAAATATTACACCCCCAGGGCTGGTATGTGTTAAGTGATCGTATATATGGGGAGGGCTAATCAGGGCTTGGATTGCTTTTCTGCTATGTCATTATTTTTGCTTTGTGGAATCGATGATAGCGAATACTCGTACTAGGTAGTTTCGTCATATATTTATGTCAAAGTACCGTGGTGGGCCCTGAGTATCTTATATAAAAGGTATCGACCATAAACCAAGCTGAATCAGGTGCAATTTTGACGGATTGTAATATAATGTATCCCTCTTTGCAAACCCGGACAAATGTATGGTTCCCATAGGATGACTAACCGCAGGGCGCAGCTAATGTTAAGGATGAAAATAGAATTGGTTGTTGGTCAAAATAGCACGAAGCATTGGTTAGCAATCAAAACGTTTTTACTAATAACTTGATAGCACGCAATATATCCCCAAAAATAGTGTCACCAAGATAAACAAAACACAAATCACGAAGAAAACTACAACCCTTCACCGATAAAAAACTCAATAAACATAAAAACATCGATACTAAACAGGTGATTACTATGATTTACTGGCAATAAAATACTTTTTACTGCGGCCTCATTTAAAAACGCATAAAATAAAGGATTCGTGATTTAAAAAAAATAGAATTATCGGTTCTCGTGATGTTCAGTTGTTATTGGAAAGCGATAAGCTTTCGTGTTTCAACCCTTTATCAGATCGGGGTGGGCAGCGATATCGCGGCTTCGTTACGATGAGAATTATTCATCACGACACATTTTACTATTGTGGATAAAAAGGGGGTACGAAAAATTAATAAACAGTGTCACCATTCTATATCTAATTATCTGTATATCTGTAATAAAATCGCGATATTTTATTTTAATTTAAAACTCTTAATAAATGAATACTTAAAATATAACTTTTTAAACTTAACCAAAACAATTTAATTTTTTACTTTCAACAACTATTTTTTTGTTAATCTTTCATTGAAATATTGTTTTCCTGGTATTTAGGTAGACCAATTCGCAGGGCATCTTGAATTATTTGATAAAAATGGATAGACATTTTTTTATTGAAATGCAAACACATTATTGAAACAAATTATTTTGCGTGTCGAGGAGCAGAGCGACAACAGGCCATGGCGTTTTATCATTAACCATTCTTAAAATAATTGGAATATATTGTATGTTGAAATCTCCGGATCAGAAGCTTGGTAGCCTTCCGGAAATTTATTATAGTAACGTACACAATTGCCCATGAAAGATCCGGTTGACCTTTTGTAATCTAAATTTTGGGATGCTCAATTTATTTTTGTTCCTAGTGTTAATACTACAGAAATTTTTATTTTTCTCGTAGCTAAAAATATTTTTGTGTACATACATTAAAATTTCATAGATATACTAAGACAACACTGCAAGAACATTATTTTTTCGATTTTTTCTCTAAGAGGGTCACGTGGTTTATTTTACAAGTGCTATGAAGATGCGCATGAGTTCAGCTATTGTTCTCGAGCTCCACACGACTTTCCTCACGATGCTCCACGCTGCTCTTCCTCTAAGAATTAATCTCAAGGGCAAACCACAGTACACACTTTACACTACTAGTTATTTATGGGCGGTGGTAACATCTTAGCATAAGCTGGGTGGTCAGAACGTGCAGTCACTTTCATTAGGTTATAAATCTATGTTATGTTATACAATATAAATCAATTACCGTTCGTTAATCTCGATAAAACTCGAAAATGGCTTGACCGGTTTGAAAACTGTATTAAAATTTAAAATATGGTTTAAAACATCTAAGCGTTAAACAGAAGGAGCGAGCTTGTTTTATACTATGTAAGGATTCAGTATCGGTCGTCTACTCAATCTTGGCAGATGTACTGTCTTGGATGTCTAAGTTTTATATTAAAACCAGTCTAATTACTGAGGACGTGCGGTGAATCAAAAAGCTATACGAAAGCCGAATTCAATGACTATCCGGTTTCATCTCACCACAATCTCATTGCCTTTTTGAATTCATAAAGGACGAAAACTATACATCGCCTTTGAAGCTGCGCCGTCGGTTTATCAATCAAATATTTGTATAGAATACCTGCTACATAATAGGTATTGATATCTGAATATTGGCTGATGCACTCACCTAAGATCATGTAGGTTGATTCAAGAATAATTCATAATTCAAGAAATGTTTCTGTATATTTAACAGCCTTCAATAAAGGCAATTCGGCCGTATGTTTTTTTGTATGTTTATTTTGCGATTTTTCTCAAATTGTGGACCGATTTGGATGATGACTATCTTGGTCCTATAGAAATTTAATGAGGAAGTTCCTCCCAAATTGAGTTCGAGAAATATGTGATGATAACATTGAAATCGGTTTATTATATTTTAAATCAGTCATTACAATTATTAATCACTTCGTTGGTCTAGTTTATTAATAATAAGCTGATAATTGACAGCTGCAAACGACATTTGCTCAAATAGTAGCAGAAAGCACTTAGGTACAGCTTTATTCCCAAATTATCTAATTTTCCGGGCGTCTTTTCCAATATTATCTTTTATCCAATATTATTCCGTTTTCCCTATTAATCTTGTTCGGATAATTATGAACATCTAAATATCTATGTACACTCAATGCCCAATTCAACGATACTTATTTTTAACCGATCAAAAAGGAGGTTATCAATTCGGATGAATTTTTATCAAAATATGGAATATAAATAGTTTGGTTGTTAAATCAAAATAACTGGAAAAAATATGTGATCCAAGTAAACGAACTTGCCTATTTTGCTACTTTGAAAGTATTGAAATCGTTTTTTTTTCTCAATTTTTAAATCAGTTACTTGTTAACCTCAAAGGTTTACTGTAAGGAAACTGCTAAGTAAGGGATTAAGTTCGCTTGTAATATATTGTAAATATTAATTACTTATACTTGTGTAATGAATTAAAATGTTTGCTAAATCGGTCCAGCCTATCTCAAGCGACGCGTTTACCGACGAACAAAATTTGTAAAAAATAGATTTAATGGTTTATGTAAGATTATGTAGGTACATTACATTAATGATAAATGCACGCAATTTTAAGTCAGTCTGATTCGGAAAAGTAAGAGTAAAATGAATAAAAATTATACTCAAACAAACTAAACAAACCGCTGAAAGTCGCACAGAAAATGGCACAGTTGGAAAGTTTTATCGAGGGGTCAACTTTATACAAGGCTGTTTTTTTTAGAAGTATGCCTGCTGAAAAACCTTCAACTCAAAATATATTTTTTAATAGGTTGAGCCAAATCTAGTACCTACATACAACTGTATTAATATTATTATGAGCATTCCCAAGCAAAATTCTATATCGTTGATGAAATTATAGTTATACGATTTATAAGATGTTGTACATTAGTACAAACTATTTTAATGCAAACAGTATCTGTATCTAATCTCACAATGTCTATCTACAAAAGGTAATAAAACAAATTATTCGCTTTCCCAGACTATTCTAATATCCTATATATAATATCCATTTACCTACTATTAGCTGGTTATTTCATATCTTAGTAGGTATATTAGAATTACAATCATTTCAATTCCTTTCTAATCAGAAGAGTGAAAAGCGAAATGGAAATTCAACATGTAAACAGAACACAATGAAGTAGGTAACAAGAAAGACCGGGGATTTCACTTTTCAAAATTGAACAGCGAATGCTCGTAGCTAATGGGAATGACAAGACTAACGTTACTGAAAACATTCCGGTGCCAACAAAGCATTCATTTTCTGATGGCGGTAATCTCGCCGTGGGGCTGCATTGTTCGTCATTTTCTCCACATTTTTTTCTCGTATTTCCTCCTCGAAAAGAATAAAATACAGTATTGTTGACGCCAACGCGCGGCGATCACGCAAAAACCAGTCGAATGACAACGAAATGACGTCGCGTCAGCGAGGGGGCCGCCCCCTAGGAAAAATGTCGTCAGAGTATGCCATACCTACGAAGACGGCATTTTCGCCAGCCTGCACCAAAAGGCTGAACTACCGATCTCTTGCTATGGGAATCCCGCCTTTACCCCGTACAGTGTAATACCAAATTCGCGGTAGATAAACGCTCTTGGCTTTTAAAAATACTATCCCAGTTTGCAATAAATCGATAGGTATACGCGTAGTAGCCTGGGGTACGAATTGCACGGGTTTTACGACGAAGTGAGGGTTCATGTTTTAGGAAATATCATTGTGTGCTTTTCGGCACTGGAGGCTTTTTGAACTTTTATGAAGGCTTTTAATTGTCTTTGGAATTGGCTCTTTACTTTTGATAGTACCTACCTGTACACTGTAGAAATATAAAACGGCAAATTTGGAGCTAAGTATTTTAGAATTAGATTAGGGAGGCACTTTAATGCCTCACGTGTTCATACATGTGATGAATATAAATGCTCTTTGATGAATATACCAGAACACCAAATCCAATACGAATACTTGAAAATCGTTTGCGTCTACTACTATTATTATAAACACGAAAGTTTGGATGTTTGAATGTTTGTCACGCCAGAACGGCTGAACGGATCTAGATGAAATTTGGCACAGAGGTAGATTATAGTCTGGAATAGCACATAGGCTACTTTTTATTCCGGAAATATTTACGATTCCCGTAGGACGGCTAACCGCGCGTCACACCTAGAGGCGCAGTTAATGGTTGATTAATATACATATTTGTCAAACTTGCTTTTTTGCGCAAGGGCGTTCTCATAATAATACGAGTACACTAGTTAAAAAGTGACTCTGAAGGCTCTGCCTAATCTTTTGGGAACTAGGCGTGAACATTATATTAAATGTGAAATTCATTTTATTTTCACCTTTGCCTATATCGTCAACATATACGAATTCATCAATAGAACAAGTTTGAATAACTCTTGATACCCGCCCGCATACGCTAACAAAAATCATCTTCAAAATCAATCCCAACGCCGTTACACAAAAACAGATCAACGTATGAAATCTAATTCCGTATAGGCAGATGCGCACTCAACACAAAGATCCGTTTTGTAAACTCGTTTTAATTTCTATAGATATACAGAATAATAAAGGCACTGTTCGCGCCTGACAGACATATCTGATAATTTGAATATGGAAAGGCATTGGGGTGTGAAAATTGTATGCGTGTGCGCCGATACGCGGGTTTTTGAGATTTTAAGATAGCTGTGAGAGTGGTATTTTAGTGACTTGAACTCTAGATTGGAGGCTAGTGGCCCATGGCATGGTTCACATTTGTTATGCGAATAACTAATGCGTTGAAAATCATATTTTTTAAACCCCCGACGAAAACGAGGGATGTTATAAGTTTGTAGTGTGTATCTGTGTGTCTGTGGACGGTTGGAGCGATTTTGATGTGTTTTTTTCTGTTTGAAAGCAGACGTGGTCGAAATGGTTCTTAGTTTTATTTTATGAAGATCTGTTTAGTTTTTACCAAGTCGCTTTTTTTACATTTTCGTAATATGAACTTGAGTTACCATTTTTTAATTAAGTGAATTTAAGAAATTTTTAATTATGCCTTAAACGTTTTACGCATTTAAGTGTCTTTTACACCTCTTAAAAATTATATTAAATATGTCTTATTATGCGTGTTACGGAGATATTATATTTCGACGCAGTCATGGTAAATATCTCGGTAACACGAATAATAATGTTCATAACCATGATAGTTTTAAAATTTATATTAAATATGTATGTTATAGACTCTTAGTTTAAAATTTAACTGCGTTGCGTGGTTTAGAAGAAAATAGCGGAGAAACACAGACGAAAGCAGCGAGTTACCTTTATACGTATATAGAAATCTCATAGGTAGGTATAGTGTCGCCATTGCCATTAGAAAATGTGCTCACAAACACAGTACCATCTGCGTCATCAGAGTGTACCTGTGTGGGTATGAGTCCGGCCAATCGTCACCTTTCGTGTGAAATGTAGGAGGGGCCTAACACCCCAGGAAGTATTGATCCTTCAGCAAGCATGGCTTTTGAAACCGTCGTAGCCTTACTTATGTTCAGAACCAAACATAGATATATATATATAACTAGCTGACCCGGCCACGCGTTGCTGTGGCTAACGTTTTTGTCATATGATATTATAATTTGCAATAAAATAATATTGCGATCATAAATTAAGATGTGAGCTATCCTATCTTTCAAGTTGGATCAAACTGCACACGGTGTACAAATTTGATTAAAATCGGTTTAGTAGTTTAGGAGTCCATCGCGGACAAACATGACACGTAATTTATATATTGTATATTAAGATTTAGCAGATCCAACTTAGTAGGAAAGCCGACCTTTGCAGCCAGGTCAGGGTTCAAAACCCGGACTATGTGTGATTAAGATAAAGTTTGTTCTGAGGTCTTGGGTATTTATCTTGTGTTTATGTGTTTGTCCACGCCATCTGCGACACAAGGAATCTTAGTGCAGGAGTATGAGTGTGTAAAGGCTCATTTTTTTTTTCTAACTATTTGTTTTGGGAACTATTCAGATTTTTCTTTCCTTTAATACCTAATTTGGACTAACAGGATCACATTTTTTTTATTGCCACACCCGTCCAGTCATTCTTAGGTAAAAGTGGTGCGCTTACCAATGAACAAATCCTACTAATATTATAAACGCGAATGTTTGTAATGGATGGATGTTTGTTACTCAATCACGCCAGAACGGCTGAACGGATCTGGATGTTATTAGGCACAGAGATAGATTATAGTCTGGAATAGCACATAGGTTACTTTACATCCCGGAAAAATGTACGGTTCCCGTAGAAAATCCAACCGCGGGTAACACCGCAGGGCGCAGATAGTAAATAAATATCACACAGCTTATGTGCTATTAGAAACTGTGATCTACCTCTATGCCAAATTTCATCCAGAATCCAGAAATTCATTGAGCCGTTATGGCGTAATAGAACAACATCCATCTATCCAAACTTTCGTATTGATAATAATGATTAGTAAGAAAATAAGAAAATAAGAGCGTGGTGGCCCAGGGACGTAGACGCCGACTTTCAATCTGAAGGTTGCTGGTTCAAACCCACACGTGCACCAATGAGTATTTTTCAATTGAAAAAAATTATGTGCGCAATATCACGTTCTCAAAACGGTGACGGAAAACATCGTGAGGAAACCGGCATGTCTTAGAACTAACAATTCGACGACATGTGACATCTACCAATCCGGATTGGGCTGCAGTGGTAGATCAGAGCCCATTCACTCTCATTATCGAGAGTAGGCCGGTGTCCCTGCAGGAACATTAGAGGCTGATACGGGGAAGAAAATAAGGAGTACTTACACGTGCCACTCAAAGTTGCCAAAACAAAGTTAATATTTTTCGGCACGAGCGACACCAGTTCCAAGGATTTAATAACAAGAACAAACTCATTACAAAGTTAAACAAATAGTTTTATGTAATACTTTGTAACAGGCTATGTTTTATTGGAGTTGGAAGGATTCCCTAAAGTGTTTCAGGGGTCTGGCGTTGAGGGGTCTCCACAGGGAGGCCCCTTTAGCTCCGAACCAAATTTTAGGAGGGACATTGGTCTCGTCCTTATGTGAGAACTCTAGTAACCCTACACGAACCCCCTGGGTGGACTAAAGGAGCAACTAAATATAGAAAATTCTAACTTGTCAAACTCAAACTCATTTATTCCTTTAGATCTCAAGTATACATATTCATGAGCATATAACTTGTCACATGAGCTCCTTACGCACATTACATGCACACAGATATGTCAAATTACAGTCAGTTTTTATGTTTTAGCTAATCTTACTTGTTAAGTATACGTATGTTCCAAACCTAAACGACCAACCTGCGGGGAAGAAAAGTGCCAAGTTTGTACGGAGAAGTACTGCTTCCACAGCTGGTAATCTGCCGCCAAGCAGTGATGCACTCGGATGTGTTCCGGTGGACGGGTGGAGGCGCGGAAATCACAGGTGCATGAAACGTAATATCCCCGTCTCAAAGTCAAAGTCAAACTCATTTATTCCTTTAAATCTCAAATATCATTTGCTCAAGTCTCGGGTCATGGGCGCCAAAAGAAGCGACTTGGGTCAGAGGTACGTCCTAAGAGGTCGTATTGCTGTTGTTATATAAAGTTGAGTGTTCCCATAGTTCACCCGTCACATTCCTATTGTGGTATTAGTCAATAATACATTTAAACCTTTGTTTGCATGACGATCATGAGTTGGAACTGGCAATCTTTGGAAATGACAAAGTACATAACAATGAAAACTGTCTGTAATTTGACAATTCTTTATGTGCCTCGCTGAAACCTATGTGAAAATGATCTTAAATGGCATACTACTTTGTACACCTAATAAATGAGTAAATACCTACTAATGATTTGGGAACGTGAAACGGGTTTTTAAAACTAACTTAAAATTAAAAATAAAACTAAGTGATTACGTCCACGCCGATTTGGAGGCGTTTATTTAATGAATAAAAAAGTACATGACGGGACTCAGCCGACGATATGGAGACAGCTGAGCGTTAAAAACTATACTAAGAATTGCATCTTATCAATGCAAAAATGCTTTTATAAACTTAATCTAAGGTAGAGGGACGAGGTGTATCCATAACTACCTACTCAACAGTAGAATCGACAAGTACCTCGCCACGTTTTCAGGCATCTTCAAAAGCGTTGACTCGAGATTTTTGTTACGTTTCACACAGCGCCATCTAGCCCAAACTAAACATGCTTGAACTATGGCAAATAGGTAACTGATATAATACTTTAGAGCACTTTTGTAAAATAAGTTTTTGTAATTAAACACAGAACAAACATTTATATTTATTTTATTAATTCCCGTGGTGGAAATTGAACCCACGACCTCCAGCGTACAGCACTTCAAACTAAGCTGTGGGCTCAGTCAAATGTTATTATGTTGTACTAGCTGCGTCAGCGGTTGGACTTGCTGAAAAAGCTAAAGCATGCAAATACAGGGGTCCAGGCTCCAAATATGATTTTGTCCCATTCGGTGTCGAGACCCTTGGTCCGTGGGGTCCTAGCGCTATAAGGCTTTTTAAGGAAATAACAAAAAGGTTAGTCGACATCACAGTAGACCGAAGAGCTGGCAGCTACCTCGGACAAAGAATTAGTCTAGCTATTCAAAGTTCGCTGCCAGTATCTTCGGAACCTTGCCTAAAGGGACTCCTTTTAATAATATATTTTAGTTATTTATGGTTTTTATAATAGTTTTAGGATAATTGTTCTAGTATATTTAATAGTCTTTTAAATTAATAAATATATTAAATACAGACATAAACTTTTTAATCCAACATTGGCCAAGTTGTGACTTATCGTAACTAATTTATCCCCGGAAAGTTACAAAAGCTTTATACGTCGCAATATCCTGTTCAGTACAGGGAGTAAATATAAAAGCGAAAACGTGACATTTCCTACATTTAGCCGCGTAAACCGTTCGCAAACAGGGGGGAGTAATGAAGGGGGGAGTCCTAAACAAAAGGTGCGATCCACCCCCCACCCTCGGAACATCGACCCGGTTAGGAGGAGGGTGCCATGGTGACCATGCTGAAAAAAATGTAATATATTTTTTATTATAAGTAGGTACTTTATTGTAATAATATTTCACAACCTATTTAACCATTTATAATGTTCAAACACCTCAGAACTGGCCATATAAACCAACCTCTTTAAGTTTTATGTAAAAAACTAGCGGCCCGCTCCGGCTTCGCACGGGTATAAATATATAGCCTATGTCATTAACTGGAAAAATGATTAAAATCGATCCAGTAGTTTTGAATGTTTTGATTTATTCATTACTGCCCGTGGCCCGCACGCGTTAAATTCCCGCCGCCCCCGGCCGGCCGGAACCGCCGCAAACGCTACGTCCCGCAATTTTTAAATATGTAATATCTTCGAAAATATTCATTTAAATTATATGCTGTAAAGGGCCATATAAATCTATATTAAATCAATAATGTATTTAAGGTATTTAATTAGATAAGGATTAATCCTGTATTGGTTAAAATCGCTTCGAAAATCAGCCATTATTTGTCGTAAAAAGTAAATGACAAAAAAATGTTATTGTGGGATATCCATAAAAGATATACATATACCATCACGGACTTTTCTGTAGACCTTTTCAATGTGTACAATACTTAGTACATTATTTTGATAAAACTCGTAGGTTTCACTACTCGTACTAACCTACTCGTAGGTAGGTTCCTACGTTTGCAATGTAAGCGGAAAAAATTTAATTATTTACGACATCACATTAGAAACATCAAAAATAACAGTACTTTTCCACTATTTAATGGATGTTATTATACATATAAACCTTCGTCTTGAATCACTCTATCTATTAAAAAAAACCGCATCAAAATCCGTTGCGTAGTTTCAAAGATTTAAGCGTACAAAGGGACATACGGACAGAGAAAGCGACTTTGTTTTATACTATGTAGTGATAGTTATTATACATTTACAATAAATGTGCCAAGTTAAGTATTGGTTTAAATAAATTATTGTTATTATTATTATTGATATTTCGAAATAGGTAGGTTACAATTAATGAATGTAAAAAAATTAGGAGTACCGGAGTACTGGAGGTGTAACATTCGCCTCAGAGTGACGGGCTCAACGCGATACGATTTGACTCTCTCTATAGGAAGACCTCAGTCGTTTGTTGTCTATGGGCGTCGATAACCACTTAACCTGAGGTGGGCTATCTGTCCGTCCTTCCACAACATCTGCCAAGGATTTCATTAAAACTACGGTAGACGCTAAGCAAGTCGCGATACGGTCTCAAAATAATTTATAACCTTGATTTTGAATCTCTCAAAAACTGTGGGTCATTTGAGGATATTATTAGCAAACTTGAAATTTCGACATTAAAGCATAATATATTATATTCTAATAAATTAGTGTTATTATTTTTACGTCTATCTGTGGTTCCTAGGCAAAATATTTCCAATATATTTCCGATTATTTCATTTATTCCGTTTTCAATATGTTGTTTTTGTGCATATACCAGACATGGATGATGTGATTGTTCTTAGATATATTTTGTGGGAATCGATATTGATATGACAGCTCTGAATACTTTTTGATGGGATTTAGTTGACAGTTGACGCTTAAAAACTCAGTTTCATATTCCCGGAAAGATATTAGAATCCTCGACCTGTTTCTATCAATCCTTCTCAAATCCTGAACGACCCTACAGGATACAGGTGGTTGAAATTTGTCTAACTTCTATGAGATTAAATTAGATTTGGCAACAAAACGAATTGGATGTTTTTGAGTTTTAGTAAAGTAAAAACAAATCCTGAATAACTGAATACAGGATACAGGAGATTGAAAACGTTAGTCTAACTTATATAATTTTTTTTGTTGTTTGTAAATGACTGAAAAAGCTGATGGCCCACCTGGTGATAAGTGGTGACCCTCGCCAGATTTGGATGATACACTGAGTCGTATTCATCCTGCTGCGTCCATCACCCGAGACGGGGATGATACGTCTCATGCTATTATGAGATTAAATTAGATTTTACAACCAAAGAAATGGATGTTATTGAGTGCTAGTAAAATAAAAACAAATCCTGAACCATGCGCACCCTACATACAGGGTGGTTGTGCTTTTTCGCAGCGCGTGTCACTTGAGCGGCGGGGTGCGGGCGGCGGTGCCGACACGGCCGGGCGTCAGGATTCCGCGACCGAGCGCCGTCGCCATGGCAACGACACCGCGACACCCCACACCTACCCGCAGGCGAACCATTCCCGACCTTACCATCCACAAGATAAGAGCTCGCACATAATCCGGGTAACACATAAGGGTCGAATACATAAGACACGGTCAGATGTAAATAAGATACTTCGGTTCCTCTAATGGAATAGGGTTTCAAAGTGGCCCCGAGATGTAGGATACAGAACCCGATAGGTTTCGGAACTCGATTATGGTGAGATTGACGTTGAATTAATGATTTTGATTTAATTTTAGTAACTGAGCTCGGAGTGGCTGGAGTGAGTGGTATTTGAATACGGAATATGATGGCTTGGTTGAGTAGCCTTGGCTTCTAGGCAAGGTGTCCTGAGTTTGATCTCTGGTAGGGCTCACATTAGTGTATTAAGCATTAAATATGTGCTTTACTTGAGTCGACGACTTCAAGCCTCAGTTGGCAGCTACCCTACCTTAAAGGGGTCATGGGTTCGATTCTCAGCGGGGAAATTTGTGTGATGAGTATACATTATACCCCCGTGGTCATGTTTCTGTGAGGCAGTTTGCCTATAGTATATGATTTCGCACGAAATATAATTTAATACTGATTAAGACTACTACTACTATTTAAGACGGATTTAACGGGAGAAAGAGTTATCAGAGTCATTTTTGGGATGACAATGGGGGAACATAAACGGATTTGTTATTTTGCTGCTATAAACTCTTCTTTTTAATTAAGAGTACTAGGTATAATAACTATGGTAAAACTGCATTTTAATTTAATAATTACTACCTAATGGTAGTAAGCTCTTCTAGTTCCACGCATAATAATAATGTGCGTAAATAAATGTCTTTTTATTTTATTTTTTATTTATTTAATAAATTAGTATAAAATATCTACCATCCTTGCGTATAAAACATATTTACAATTCGTTTAAATTAAATTTTCACCACCATCTTCATTTCACCAACCTGTAGTGCCTTTTCACTGTATTTTTTAAGCCATCTGAAGTTGTTGACTGGAAATAAAAATGTATCTATGTATTAATTTATGATTGGTATTATAGCCGCGCTCACTGACGTTGCCGTTGTGCGGAGGTAACCACTTAACATCAAATGTCCGAGGCAGTCCGGACATTTATGTCATATAAAAAAATACGGGACTACGGGCTACGTGAACAAACCAAGCAGCTATGCATGCGGAATTCTGCACTAAGCACACACCGACTCATAAAATCGTTGATGACAAAACTTTCACAAGTTCAAAGTCAAAAAATGACAAAGTTCGGTATTTTGTTTTTTTACAAGAAATACAATAATAAAGGTTAACTTAAACACCAAAACCTATCTAAACACCAATTCCGATATACGCGAAATAAATGAATAAACAAATAAATATATGTATTTATAAATATACAAGAATTGCTTCTTTAGTAATAAGATACCAAATATATGTTAATATTATGTACCTTATGTCTATGAATAAAAGATATGACTGTCAACATTAATCGAATATCAAAAGAACGTTTAAGAAAGTTCTGTTGAAGCAACTTTATGGCCTTGATCGTCAAATAAGTATTTTTATTAATTAAATGATATGTACCAAAAATATAAAACCACATGACAATATATTGTGCATGGATTGGCATCACAGCCTGTGCGTTCTACTGTCGTGGATTCCATTCTCTTTCCTTACATTTGTATGACGATTTGTATGTATTGTATGATATTGTATAAATAAGGACTTACAAAAAAGCATTTTTATAAATTGCATTAATCCTAACAATTGCTAATTTTGTCGCTTCTTCGAAACATATCCGCCACCCCATGGGAAACTTCAAAGAAAGAACAAGACAGATTCCTTATTCTAATAAAGATATCTTTTGACATATTTAAGCCGTCACCGTGCATATAAATTCAATCAGATATAGTGCAAGAGTTGCCTGTGTCACAGTTAGCGGAAATTCAACGTGTTACGCAAAAAAAATAAAACTTTTTGTGCCTAATTGTTTTAGTGATCTAAAACTATCTTCGCATTATTGCCTTCTAATGAAACGCAGACGCATGAGACGTTGCAATCTCTGAGTGAAATGCGCAACGTGATGCGACTTGGGTTTTTGCTGTTATTTTTGGGCGACAGTAACCACATAATATTAGGTGGTGGTACCGTTACTTTTTTTCACATACAAAATATTATTTCCTCGGTGATTAATAATTATAATATAATCTAAACACATCTATTCTTGTCATCGCAACCATGGTTTCGTTTATGGTCAGCTAGACATGAGTACTTACAATAACCATGGAGTCTGGTTGGAACTCATACACGTGTCTCAGGGTTCTACCGTTATCTTCTCTTTGGATGTGCGTAATCGTGTTGCCCTCGATCGTGATCAAGGCGTGGACCTGAAAATATATTATCCAATTTTTGTTATAGGATTTTCATTGGGAGCTTGCCTATTCACAGGTGCCCCTGATATCCGCGGAAGAGCAAACCGTAGCCACAGCACCAAGGCGTAGTGCAGAAATACCAAGGTGGTTTTCGTGTGTATTTCCCCAGCACTGCTATTTTAAGTAGTGTTGGGGCGAGTCACAAGTATCCCTACGTCTCTCGTCTCTGTCTCAATGACATCAACTTCGAAAAAAATAATTATGTCCATAATATTTCCATACAAAAGTCTACACGTCAGCGCGAGAGATCGTACATGAAAGTATTGAAACCAAACCGACAAAATTCCATTTTTAAACCAGCCGCTTTTTCATCATTCAGTTTCTTGCGTTTCGCATAACATAAGCCCTTAATTAATTAAAGAGGTCTACCTGACCTGCCTGAGCTTAGGATGAAGAGTCTTCCAGTACCTTTATGCCGTCAGGCTTGGTCTCCACAAACTCCACGCCAGGAGCGAAGTTCACAGAGAACGTCACCAGTGCGCAGTAGAAGTGAATGGAATAGGTGCCGTCTCCGTTTTTGACAACCCACTGTGTTGGTTTCAGGGTATGTGCCAACTTCCTCTGGACGTAGCCGATGTCTGAAAAAGATAGCGAACTATAATTAGTTTTTGCACTCGAAAAGGGAGTCCGACTAGTGTGATTTATTATTTTATTTGAAAGTAATAATCATTCTGAAATACAACTACAATTATTAGAAGAAAAAAATGCAATCGGTAAGCTGACATTTTTGCAGAATATTAGTGGTTTCATACAAGTTCAAAACCCAGACGTCGAGCAGATCTTCTCATCCTTTGGGTAGGAGAAGATCGGAGTAGTTTTGTTGTTATAGGCGACAGAAATCACATAACAACACATGATAGCACAATCATTTTAAATTTTAAAATAAATTGAGGCCATCATTAAAAAAAAAATTATTCTATCAATACACAGGTTTAGATAAATTAAAATTTACACGCACAAGTAAACATGCTCGCGCACAAATAACGTCCCACAGGATCTCCTTGCACATTAGAAGAACAAATGTCAAATTACAGTCAGTGTTCAAAGTTTATCGGTGATAGTCATATTTGACTGACAACATATCTCAATATACTGCCAAACACACAATTATTAAAAAAACAACTCACCTAAATAAATCAGCATTTCCTCAAAGTATTCGTCTCCAACCATCTTGTATTTCTTCCCGAAGTACGGTTCCATTATCACCGCTCACGGATATAACTGAACTGTCAGCAGAGCAAGTACAGAAACTAAATTATTCAGTAGATACGATATATTAATGGATAGATAATTATTATCTAACATGTACCTGAAGCGTAACAGATAAGTGGTTGTGTTGCCAATTGTTTTGATTCCATGATAAGTTATATGCCGGGCATATAGGCAGTGGCGGATTTACCAGCAGGCTGAGTAGGCTCGAGCCTAGGGCGGCAGATTTTGGGTGCGGCAAATTTGGGGAACGATTTTTTTTTTTATTACCTCATAGAAATCAAAAAAGATTTTTCTATGACGATGATTTTTTTATTTCAACGAAATTGTTGCATTGTAAAAATAATGTATGATATGACAATTGTTGAGGCAAGGGCGGCAAAAACTATTCAGCCTGTACCTTGAAAATTTGTAAATCCGCCACTGCATATGGGTAGAAAGAAGGTCGTGTACTTTTCCCACGGTTTTAAAGAATAACACGCTGAGGGACAGTTTAACGTCAGTTTTCTTATGAATCTTATCTTAATGATATCAGCGATACCTTTTTTTTTTTTTGGAATAGACAAAAAGTGACGTTATCAAAAATTTCTGTTAGATAACACATAGTGGTTTTTTTTATGTGACTAATGCGACAGTACGAATGACAACCAGTAGCGGCCTTAGCGGGTGGCAAGCAGGGCAACCGCCCGGGGCCTCGCCTTTGTAGGGCCTCACACCCTTGCAGGACAACCCGTTTTATGTTTTGATGTACTGCAGCTGTTTTTTAGAGGATGCTGACTGATTACCAGTAGCCCTGCACACTTCCAACTCACCTAAATTCCTCATAGCCCAAGAGCCTCACAAAGATCTATCGCCCGGAGAGGATATTTATTTGTTGCCTCATTTCTCCGTTATTTATCCACCAAATCAGATAATTATTTAATTATTTAAAAGGCTTCAGATTAGTCTTATATAAATTTGATTGAAATCGGTTCAACAGTTTAATATTAGTTATATCAAACAGTAAATAGAAAAAAAAAATTCATACAAGTAATCGAAATTGCATGTTTTGCTTTTCTGTGACTTTTTTCCTCGCCCGTTGTATATAGACTTTAAAGTTTCTTTTTTAAAATGGTTGGGTAAAATGGACCCCCTAAGGGCCAGAAATAAGGCATGACGGTTTTTTTTATTTTTAAAACAGCCCTAGCGTCATCATTCACAAACTGTCAAGACTACCTCTATAGTTTTTACCATACAGCGTCCCTTGGCATAGCCCACGATATCATTAACTAGCTATCAATACCACCACCACTGCCATTACCACTCCCACTGTCACTACACCACTACAGAAACAGCAGATTAACCTTAAAATTTTTGATGATATTTTTTTTTTCTATTTTCCAAGGCACAGAACATGATGAAAATGAAGTACAGAAACTACAATTACCCTGCATAAACAAATTAATATCTAACTCACCAATGTTTCCACTACTTCAAATCACACAATTGTTTTTTAGTATTGAGGCTTTCATTATTCATTTCATTATGCAGGTATTTTGTACTTTTAGCAGTACCTAATCATGACGACCAGAACACTCTTTACGAATCACAATATTATATTTACATTCACGCAGCAACAAAGTAATTCACTCAAGGTGAGGTCGTAACAGGTAAAAATATGGTCCATAATTATTTTACACTTAGGTTTAACAATGTATAAAGTCAACCATTTACATTGTTAAACTGAAACTGTTGACTTTTAAAGTATAAACTGAACTGAGCACTACAACACTATCTAAGTGATTGTCGTAAAAATTGTGTTTAAGCAAAAAGTGTAAAACAAGTGGCTATTTTCTACGTATATCGAGTTTGGTCTCAAGGACAACCACACATTAATATTTTATGTAATTATTCATGTTGAATGGTATCAAAGTTTGTATGAGATATGAGTTTGAGTTTTTTAAAACTTTCACAAGGCTTGCAAAAGGGTAACTTTGACTTTGACTTGAACTTTGCAAACAAAATCTCCAGTGCAGTCTGAAGCACAGAAACGCTCAATCTTAAATTGATTACCGGAATCTCTGTCATCAAGGTCAAAGTGATTTAATAGAAGTTATTATTTTTCTAGTTACCGCAATATTTGTGATTTGTGAGTTTTGTTAATTCCCGATATTTCGATGCAGTTTCATGTGTCATAGTCCCGTGTAAATTAAAATCTTTGCGAGGTGGGAATAGTTAGTTTACCTTAATCTGGTGACAGATGGTTTTTAGCCATGTTTTTTGGAAATTGGTGAGCCATTTCCTTCCATTATACGATTTTAATGGCGTCTATTGTCATCATTATCTATTTTATTATCAACCAACATTGAAGTTCGGAAAAACAGAGTAATTTGTAACTAAAATTACCAACGAGAAGATATCAAGTAACAGAAATGTCAGCAAATCTGTCAAAATTTAAACCCTCAGTATCACTGCACGAAATCATCCCCTAAACCGTCGCGTAAGGATAAGGGGTGTATCACGGTGAAGTGATCTCGAATGGCTGCACAAGAGGGCGCCTATTCATTCCACGAGGGAGACTAGTGCTCAATACTTTCTCGGTGTACCCTCCGTAATCCAGGTAATGGCGTAGCGGTATTGTCATCCCGATGTCCCAACTCCCGACGCCATCTTGAATTTGCGGAAGGGGCGATTTTACTCAGAGTAATGTAAGACCATCATTTATCCCGCTCCAAGAAAAGATGATTCGTATCAGATATTGCAGAACTTTTGAACGCTTCATAATCTGTACCATCTCTAATTCTAACAAACATTTGTGTGACGAGCATAGATGTGTCAGCTCCGTGGCTCAGTTAGTAGTAGCCCTGCCTTTGAAGCGAGGGGCCCCGGTTTCGATTCCCGGCCGGGGCACACTTTGTGTGTTGAGCATGAAGTTTGTTCTCAGGTCTTGTGTTTCTGTGTTTGTCCATGCCATCTGCGACACAGAATCCTAGTGCAGAGGTATGAGTGTGTTAACGTTGTTGTTGTTCTGTATCTGGATATTATATAATATAAATATTTCGTGCAAAGTACCTATTATATTACGCAGAGAGAGTGATCGCGCGGTGGCACGGACCCTGACATTCAAAGCGAAGGTCGCTGCTTCAAATAGGTACAGGTGGACCTACAAAGTTTCATGCTATAACAAATGACTGCTCTTCCTCAAATAAAATACACCTAACACGATCAATCTTGTAATTTGGTTACAAATTGGTATCGATAATAGTTAACTGTTCATTGTATTTCTCAGCATCTATGTCAAACAACGAACCAATTACTTAAATGTATAGGTAATAGATAATAGGTGGTTGACGGATTAAATCTACCGATATAAATTATTGTATCACTGTCAGTCATCTCGAGAGTAACTAAAAATGGTGTGTAGTGGACACGGCCGCATGTTTAACGTGAATACGTGTACAAAATGATCATAGATAATAAAATGAATATGGAAACATTCATTTAGGGTTGCTACTCGCACTAACTGTGATTCAAAATCATCAAATTGCTTTAAAGATAAAGAATGGGTGACTGTTAATAAAAAAATTACAGTAGATAACGACAGTTGCCGTTTCCTTTACTATCCGTGGAGCGTTAAGTATGTTCACATTTGTGGGTCACGTTCAATTGCTTCGCCCGTCTATCGTCAGTTGACAGTCGTTGTGATCACGAGTGATAAGCACGACTATCGTTGTGTTTATCACTCGTTGATCAGAGAGCGCACAACATTTTCTTCTTTTTAATTTTTGGCTTCTGAGATTTGGCTGCCCACAATTTAGCCACTAACGACATTTTTTGGCAAGAGATCGCTTAAAAAACCGATGAAATTACAATAAAAAAAGAGCCGGTATTGAGAGAGAGAGTCTTTTTAAATCTTAACAAAGTGATAATTTTTTCCTTTACATTTTATGGAGTTAGTGGTTTAATTTTATTTACGTAATAATGTAGTATCAAGTTTAAAGTTTTATTATTATAGACTCTCGTATATTTGCATATCGCAACAATAGACTTTTTGAGAGCGCACAACAGAACATGCAACGCACAGAAATTAACTTGTCAAATCTGTCACTGTCAGTTTCATATTCTCAGTAAATGTCAAGTCTAATGTTTCCAACAAAACCCCTTTAATGCTAGATTATGCACTGTCTTTATAAGTCTACCACTAATAATCTGACACTAAACGTTTTCCCAAGTATTTTTTTAGAATTCAACTTTGACTTAGAAGTAGGAAGTCTAGATCTTGGTTTACATTATAATTTTAGAACTACAAACTACTGATTGAAGAACAGTTTCGAGTAAACTGTGAAATATTTAAAATAACAAGCAAAGGCTGGTAATCATCAAGACAACTCTTGTGTAGAGTGGATTATTGTAGGTTCAAATTAAAAACATTTCCAAACTAAAACCAACGGTCACATTTACACATTTTTTTATTAAACTAAATAATAACAAGAGGGAAAAAATAATGAAAAACATGGGTTATGTTGTAGGATTTAATTTAGCCCGAAAACTTAACACTGTGCTGGAAACACAACGTAATATGGATTGATAAATGGCCTAAAAAAAAGATTTTGTTATTTTTACTTCGTTTTCATGTAAAAATGGATAGTAATTTATCATATTTCAGTTTACCAGTAAGTTTTCGTCCTGTGAATATTGGTACTAATCTACAAAAGTCATTAAAAAGTACTGTTTTTGCACGACAACATAACTACCACAAAACTTTTGTTATTTTCAGTTTGTGGATGGATCGGATAAAGATTTCAGTAGGATTAGAGAAGAGTGTGATTATGATGACCTACAGCCCACTCTGCAGTCACACGGGTCTCTGCTTGGCGCAGACGACGTTTTGGCACAGTTCCTATCTGGAGACGAACCTTTGGAGGAACCGGACCTCAATGGGCCCACAACGTTGCATTGTGAGATATGTCAGAAGCATTTTGATAATGCCAAAAAGTACTATGGGCATTTGAGAGTGCATTCGAAGGAAAACAAATGGATTTGTGGTAAGTTTCATTCATTTTTGGATTGCCTGGAGTTGTTAGTAATTTTGTTGATTTATCTTTGCTATTGTTATTATCGAGCCGATTTTGCTGCTAAAATCTGGATGCAATGTTAGCTGAGTTTGTGGGGAAACAATGACAAGTGGATACAAAGAGCTAAAGACCAAGCTTAATATCTCTTAGTTTGAGAGACCCATGTCTCTCTGATATAGACTAATGATGATCATGAAATTTAATTGCACAAATACTTAAAATTAGTACTGTAAGGACCACTTAAAAGTAAATGCCTCCAGGTACCCTAAATATATAATATACTGGGTAGTTAAACTTTAACTTTTATTTAGTCTATTGTAGATAGTTTATTAGGCAAGAACAGAACTGTTTTGGAGCCAAATGTATGTATTATTGTCGCCATGACAAGTGATAATATATCTTAAAAATGGACTTAACTGTTTCAGATGAATGTCCAGATGAGAAATTCTCTACAAAACAGCAACTAATGAAGCACTGCCTTATGCACAAGCCATTGGAACGGGTATGGCGCTGTCCTCAGTGTGAACTGTCCTTCGAGGCTCTGTGGAGGTTGCAGCAGCATTTGTTTGCTAAACATTTGGATTACAGGTCTGTTAGCTTGCTTACCTACTATATTTTTGTCTTTATGGATATTATTAACCAGAAAATAAAAAAAAATAAAGGTGAAAAGAATGGAGAATAAAAGTATTAATAGTTGAGTTTGTTGATGTTTTGTGTTGAGTAGCCTTAAAAGCTAAATCCTGTAATATTCTGCAATGTATGCTATGTAACATTTAATGTCATGAAATTACTTGTATTATTTTCAGACCTCACAAATGTGATTTGTGCCCAAAAACATTTCATAAATTATCAGACTTGGATAAACATAAGGATATACATGAAGGTAAATTATACATTCAATATGCGTCAAAGCTATATGTTGCAAAATTTTGAAAAGTTGGATAAATGGAAATGTGTGAATGTTTTTGTTTAAAATTTTTACTCTCATACCTTTCACAAGGATTTCCTATATCGCAGGTGGCAGGCATGAACAAATGCAGACACACAAGACAACAAAAACAACAAACTGCTTTTTGTTGTTGTTGTAGTTTGCTTTCAAATCTAGGCATATTATAATGATTATTTATCATTATGATTTAAACAGAAGCTATATAGGTTTAACAACAAAGTTTTATGTAATTTTAGTCAAATATGAACACAGCATGCATAAATTAATGAGTACCTAAACCCTACGATATAATAGCAGTAAATATGATATACTTATGACATGTTCATGTTTCTCTATAAAAGCCAAACAATTTTCTCTATAACATAATGGCCATAAATTAGTGAAGTACTTTGTCAGTAGTGAAAGCAATCCTGCATATGTATGTTGTGTTATGCTTTGCTTACAGATATAAAGAGGCATCCATGTACAGTCTGTAAGCAGAGATTCAGAGACAAGTCTAATTTGAAGCGTCACATGTTGAGCCATGGTGATGTCCGACCCTACCCCTGTCCGGGGTGCGGCAACAGATTCAAACAGGTAAATTTATCATTCCGTCTGATCTTCTAATGTACCCACTGCAGGGACACCGACCTACTCTCGATCATTGGGAGTGAACGGGCTTCTACCACGGGCGTCCCATTTGGATTGGTAGATGTCACATGTTTTTGAATATTTGGTTCTAAGACATGCCGGCTTCACTCGGTTTTTTATGTAGTAAAATCGTGTTTTATCTGAACCAGTAGATTACCAATCAAATACCACGAAAATTTACTAAATGGCACTGTATTAAATTTTAAGCATAGTTTGAAAAAAAGAAGTTTATTTAAAATATGCATTTTTTAAGAAATACAGTTATGTATATGGGTAAACTTATACAGCAAATACTAAACACAAAATTTTATCCAAATCGTAAGAGAAGTTTCCGAGATACGCGAAGCGGTCAGCTCACCTGTTCCTGTGATTTTGAAGACAATTGATTCCAAAAACTACCTACTTATTTTCAGCTAGCCTCAATGAAACGCCACAGCAATAACTGTCCGAAGGCCCAAAACCAGCAAACAGATGTGAAGAAATCCTACAGAACGAACCATTGTAGAGTATGCGGGTTGACTTTCCAATACAAAAGCTCTTTACTGGAACACTGTGTCAGGTAACCGGCTCGTCTATCAAACTCTATAACTCGCAAGAATGTGGATTGCCCTATGGTACATACAGGGTAGAATGACTGGCTTCAGCTGGTAGTAGTTCTGCTGTCTGCACTGCAGGTCCTGATTTGAATCCCACGCAGGACAAATATTTGTGTGATAACATAGATGTTTGTTCTATGTCTGCTGTGTTATTATATTTGTATAGTAATCTGGTTCCCACAGTACATGGCATGCATAATTTGGGGCTATATGGCGCTGTGTGATATGCTCATGGATATTAAATATATATTATAAATTGTCGAAACACAAAATGAATTTGGCTTTGTGTGGTGACCATGAAGTTTCTTCTCAGGTCTTGGGTGTTTGTCCATATGCTACACTAGGAATCCTAGTGCAGGGGTGTGTAAACGTTTATTTATTATTAATCATCTACTTAAAAACATCTACAAAAAAATATGAAAGTACTCAAAACTTTCACATTTATAATAATAATTAAAATTTCAGGGAACATTCGAACAACCCTCTACAGCCACCAAAGGAGACCCCAAAGGAAGACAAGTCGAATGAACTGCACGTGGACACGAGTCGTACTGTTGACAACATAGTCGATGACATACTATCTGCCGAAGACGACTACATGACAATGTCCACCCAAAACGACATTACATACCCCGGAAACCACGACAATCTAATGCAAATTGAACTCCTCAAAGAAATGAACCAAATGCAGATCTTGGATGATGAACTTCTATATAACGACATAGACTTTGACAGCTTCCAAACTATGTGCAACAATATTGACTATAGGAACGAACTGTTTGATCTCAATGACGGCAGGAGTATAGACCAGGATTTAATGAATGGGCGGATAGACCAGGACATAATGAACGCACTACAAGTCAAACAAGAATATCTACCTGAACAGTATTTAAACCCACCAGAGAATGTCAATGTTCCAAGCAAACCAAACGAGTTTCTCCCACCAGTTTCAGTCAACGAATGCGCTACTATTTTCGAAAGCGACGTTGATTTAGAAGCTAGCACGAACTTGGCTGCTAATCTGAATCAATTGATAGGTGAAAACACTGTGCAGTATATTTCCACAGAACACGATGACACTTTTATAATCAGCTTGAACAGTGAGATAGATGCTGAACAGTTGACAGATATGTTAAATATAGGGGCTGTGGAAAGCACAGAAAAACCTGCAGAACCTGCAGAAATAGTGACTGAAAAAGATCCTCCACAGAATGCAATGGTAACTTCCATAGGTGAAAAGAGTGATGGAGAACTGAAAGAACCAAAGAAGAAGGTTAAGAGAAAGACCGTTTTGTATGTCTGTCGGAAATGTAATAAGATTTTTAAAACTAAGTTCAACTATATGTCGCATAGAGGTGAGTTTCACAGCACCAGTGCTAGACACTTAAAACAATTACAATTTTACCGCGAATTCTATTTTTACTTACGTTTCTGAATTTCCATGACTAAAGTTTGACTGCAATTTTCTCGATGAATTGACGAAATATTACCACGTATTATTCTCCTATTCTTTTTGGTTTACAAGCTTTGCTGCCTGCAATTTTACCACTAATGACGTTCTTAGGCCGAAAACCGATGGAAACAGTATGTAAAAGAAAATAACCGGTATCAATAGAGAGAGATCTTTTTTGATCTTATCAGTTAAATGAATATACTTAGTCTTAATGTTTCACTTTTCATCTTTGACAATTGTTAGTATTATTTTTTATGAAGATCCAGCCGTTTCGGAGTATAGCAGGAACAAAAATTGAAAAGAAAAAAATATGTTATTACTTGTTTATACTTTCCAATGCATTTATTAATTGCATTTGCATAAATTGTTATCGGCCTTATTGTAACACTAATAAATCACATTGCAGGAACACACGACAGGAATCTTCGGGAGTACAGGTGCAGGGTGTGTTCGGAGCTCTTCAGTTACAAGTCCACCCTCAATAAGCACACGAAGAAAATGCACACGCCCTTGGTGATAACGGCACATTCCTGCGATCAGTGTGACAAGAGCTACAATGCGATTTGGCAGGTAAGTTTAGATACCGCCACTTTTGTTTGACTTTTAATTGCTTATTTTTGATGACATGGGGGGTGGGGGGATCTAGATGGTGATGACGTCAGCAGTAATTATTTACTTTTTTACACATATGGCAACCCAAACACAACAGTAACGCGTGCGACTCAGTATGAGATCGAAATCTTTACTGAGTCGCATTCATCCTGCTGCGTCCATCACCCGAGACGGGGATGATATTATGTTTCATGCGCATGTGATTTCACCGGCAGCCACACCCTTCCACCGGAACACAGTAATGCAATCACTACCGCTTGGCGGCAGATTCTAGATGTGGCAGTACCTCTCCGGACGAACTTGGCACAAGTTCTACTGCTACGTTTGGTTGCTCCTTTAGCACCACCCAGGGGGGTACGTGTAGGGAATCAAAGGGTACACATCTACGGACGCGAGCAAGTGAACCAAATTATAGTATAGATTTAATTATTTTTATAGTTGAAACAGCACGTGGAACGCGACCATAAGAGGATTCAACCGTTTCAATGTCACAAAAAAGATTGCGGGAAGAGATTCTACAAGAAAAGTGACTTGGATGTGCACGTGAGGTATCTATATTATTCACTATTACTATTATTGAACGCCCTACTTTGATAGGTTTCCGTACCCAATAGTAAAAAAAACGCTTGACTACTACGCGTCGGCTAACGGCTACCTCTTGTTAAATACCTGTAGGTCAACCTGATAAACGTCAATAATTTAGAATAATTATTGAGATTAATTATAATTTTTTCTTTGTCTTTATATTTGTTCATTGGTTTGGCTAACTATACAATATGTCTACAGAGCTTTGTTATGTAACAAAAGTGAGGGTTCGAGGTTCCTCATGTTAAGAGGTTACCCATAACAATAATACGAATTAGGTCCTTCCGAATATTCTATATTATTTTATTAATATTATATTTCTATTATAATAATTTACTACATCCCCTCTATGTATAATAGTAAATTGTGCCCTCAACGTTTTTGGTAGCTGTCTCATTATACCTTGAATTATTTCTTTGTATAGATTCCACACCGGTGAGAAGCCGTATGCTTGCGATATCTGTGGGCGCGGCTTTCAGAGCGCGTCGCACCGCGCAAGACATGTCAAATACGTCGACTGTACGAAAACGTGAGTACCACGTCACGTGACGAAAACCCGCGCAGAACGGCATCGAGGAAACATATCTGCGCGATACCGTATCCATCTCTGTCTGAAACCGTTCTAGTCTCGATAAGTGGGCAATGGGCGTTGATCTACCACGGATGCTCGATCCGAAATGGTGGATGTAAGATGTCTTAATTTTTTTTAGTTCTAGTTTAGTTTATTTTTCATTGGTGCATTTGTAGGTACGAATGACCTACAGATTGAAAGTCTGCTTGCGTCTTTATCCTTGGGCCACCACGCTCTGCGCATAGTGCGAGCTGTTTAATCTGTAGCGTAGTTATGATAAACCAATAAGCGGCTGACGTGCCGGCACAGATTAAATAATTTGCATTTAAAAAAAAAAGGAAAATGAAAAATAAAAAAAAAACATCATAATCTTAGTGACTACTTATAAAGAACAAAAATGTAAAAATTAGAACAGAAACTTTTTATCGTGTGGTAGGGTGCCAAGAACACTGGCTGCATTCCCGCGTTGGACGGCCAAAGATAATCTTTGGGCTAGGAACGAGCCAGCCTTCTTGTCCCCAGTGGCAATGAAAAATATTTTATTTCTAATTAATAAGGTAATATAAAAGAACATTTTAATTACATTACACTCATTTCCATTCATAAGGTTTTCTTGGGAGATACATATGGTGGGTTTCCTTGGCCTTCCCCCGTGGGTTTTCTGATGAATTGTTCCTCAAATTCACCAGTCATACAGGTCACGACCCTCAGTGGAGAGACTGACGCACGGAGGTTATTTAATCTGTGCCATTACAATACCACTTACCTCGTATTATCAATTAAACTGGTTAATTTTATTACGTGACACGAATTCTTGTTTCAAAACAGTATGATAATAGGACTACCTATCACTTTTAATATTAACTTTTTTTGTTTCAGCCTGTTAAAACGTGATCCCGAAGATTGTTAATTTTGTTATGACGAAGAGTGAGCGGACATAATAGTTACTACTAATTTTTTGATGTAAACTAGTAAATGTGATATTTACCCCGACGTTCTACAGATATAAGGCCTAAAAATTTCAACTTTGGGAAAATTTGTGCCAATTTTAATGAAAAAGTGTAGTATTCAGTGTACCAATGTCTATTATAAAGAACAATTTATTATTTTAGTAGTTTTAATAGATCTTTTTCTAATCCGCAAGTTATCCTAGCTTTTTTCTGTATTGGAAAATGAAAAAGCGCATTAGACTGTCCACTGTCAAATTTGTCCAATTTTTGTTAGTTATTATACGACAGCAAAGACAGTTAACAAATTATCTTCCTGTTTTTATAAATTTCAAATGGTATAAATAAAAATGGAAAGTGGAAAAAATTATGTAATTTTATTATTTGCGGAAACTTTTTTCTAGTTTTTATGTGTAAGGTTATGACTTATAACTTATCTATGAATCGGATTTTCGTAGATTTCAAATGTAACTTTACCTATTATAAAATGTATATTCTATTACACCAACCTGATAATATGGCTATTTAAGACAGTTTTTTTTTTGTACAGTAACCGGCAAACAACTTGAGCTATGCGCTTGACTGTTTAATGTATCATTGGCGGATCGAAGACTGCACCATTGGCTAATCAGTCGGTGTCCATGTGCAAGTTGTTCGTGGGAACAAGTTACTTCGCCTTAAGCTCAAGATCTTTGCCAGGCACTGTACCTATAATTTAAGTATCATTTTAGAGAGCTAGAAAGATTTTACCATAACTTAAAATTCAGCATATCTAACTTAAACCACGTGTGATTACAGAAATGTTCCGGTAATTAATCCGACCGAATGATGGTTGGTATTGTAATGCATTCTGCTGGGTATTACTAGAATGTATAGGGTATTGAGATATTTTTTTGTAAATGGTAGCCTCAATTTAATCAAGACTTATTTAGTGGTATAATTTATTGTGTATAGTAAAATGGTCGATTGTCGGATTAAATATAATTATATTAAGATCATTGTCGCGTGGACTAGTTATTCAGCACATTTTAAGATATTGGTGCCGATTATGTTGGTGTGATTCGGCATCTTTTTCCGTTTTATATGAGAAGAAAGAGACGGCAACAATTTCCAAGGTGTCAGTACTATTATACCTAGATTGACGTAAAACTACAGGTGTCGTTTCATCATAAAGGATTAATATCTTCACAGTTCCTATGTGTATTGTATTACAATATGTTCTTTTCAGTTATAGGTTAATTAATTATTAAATTGTAAAAAAATGTTTAGCTTTAGTACACTTGTTTTTCTATTTAGATAGTTAAATAAATAGTATTGCATTATCTGTGATCAGAAACAACCTACAATAAATCCTATAAAGGTATTAAAAAGCAACCACTGTATAAAAATATTTATTTACAAACTTTAATACAATTAATCAGTACATTATTTTGATTTTTTTATTACAAGTCTTCTGCTTCCCTGATAGTCATGTTTTGCATGAAGGATTCCAAGCTGTTCGGACTGTGAAGTAAGCTCTTGAACGAGTGGTGATTGTTTTCAAGCTGTGGATGGAAATAAACATGATTTGATGGTTGTTCTTAACAATTTCTAAATGGTATAAAGCAATTTTTCTGACTTTCTAAACCACTAAACGAATTTTGGTCTTCACATTTAGAGATTTATTCGATTTATATTATACATACACTAGCGACCCGCCCCGGCTTCGCACGGTTACTAAAGCATCAGTGTCGTATCAGAAACTACCCGTGCGAAGCTGGGGTGACTTGCTAGTGTATTATACATATAAACCTTCCTCTTGAATCACTCTATCTATTAAAAAAAACCGCATCAAAATCCGTTGTGTAGTTTTAAAGATTTAAGCATACATAGGGACATAGGGACAGAGAAAGCGACTTTATTTTATACTATGTAGTGATACATGCTTATTATAGTAAGGAAATGAGAGTTTCAATAATTTGTAATGATGTCGTTTTATGGATAAAGTTGTTTAAAAAAGAGACGACCTTCCGGCTCCCGGCATCAGTTAAAACGATACATTCATCATTCAACGAGTCTTTTTTCTGACCTTACTTTGTAGATCATAAAGTAAGGTCAGAAAAAACAAACAAAATCGGAAATAAATGCTGATTTTGTTACTCACAAACTTGAGCACCCATTTCGACAAGTGTTCTGTGTAGCTGCGGTTCTGGAAACGCCCGTCGATCAACAACACCGCGCCCCAATCGTTCTTGTGCCGCACGCAACGTCCTACTGCTTGATTCAACGCTCTAAAACAATGTCAACACAAATCTTAACTGATACTGTCAGCCTGGACTGTCCTCCGTATCAGCCTCTAATGTTCCGACTACCGGGACACCAGCCTACTCACGATAATTGAGAGTGAATGGGCTCTGATCTACCACAGGAGCCCAATCCGGATTGGTAGATGTCACATGTCTTAGAATTCTTGGTTCTAAGACATGTCGGTTTCCTCACGATGTTTTCCGTCACCGTTTCGAGATCGTGGTATGGAGCACCTAAATTTTTCAAGTAAAAAAGCTCATGGGTATACTGGGTTTGAACCAGCGGGCTTCAGATTGAAAGTCGGCATCTGCCTGGAAGGCCTCCCTTCATATACGCCAGTTATCACGCTCTAGAGCTTACAATAGTTCAAGGCCATTTTTTCGAAAATGTGTCGACCATACAATAACCAATACAAACCATACAATAATCTAAACATAACGTCAAACTGTCTAACAATCAGACCCTATAATCCACTAACAGGTGACTGGAGATTACATAACATGTTTGAAACTATTTGACAGATAGCATTGTTGCCATGGTGATCTATCTCCAGTGATCTGTAAGTATATTATAGGACCTGGCTGTAAATTCACAGAAAACAAAATATTTTTATTTATGCAAAAAGTTTTGGTAGGAAGATATTTTGGCCCTATGACGATCAAAGTAATATTTTATTCTTTCGATCATGGCAACATCAATATATACTTCAAGGATTTACCCCGAAAAGTGAGAAAATCGTGTTATTCTACACTACCTTTCTCGTGCGACAATCGTCTGTTGAATATTCACCTGTATGCCTGCACTTTGAGCCAATCCCGTCCCGAGAGCAGTTTCCTTTCCTTTGAATACTTGTCGTTGTAATCCATCTTCGCTTTCACAGCCATGTCGAATGTGTTTGGGTATGGTACACCAACCTAAAAAACAATTAAATTAATATACAGCTCAGTTGGTTGGATCTACCTTCTGCGCTGTAGGTCACAGATTGATTGCCATGCACGTCAAAAAATATTATGTCAAAATATAATAGTAACTAGGACCTGGGGGATTGATTTTTTTTAATTACTTTTAATGTTCAAATATTCTAAACTAGCGATTTATTAATAATTTTCAGATTTTAGGTGTTAGTTATTTCTATAATTTTCGGTAAATTCATTTAGATTATTTTATACTCATTTAATTTTTTACTAAGTAAAATTAACTCTCAATTATCGAGAGTAGGCCGGTGTCCTTGCAGTAGGAACAGTGGGCTGGTACGGATAATATTTCGTCAACGCTGTAGAACGTGTGTTCTACAACACAAATTCTACAGCATCGGAGAAACAGACAAACGAAAATATAATATTTAGACATTGATTTATAATATTTAGAGGCAACTTACAGTGATGACAGCTCGGGCCTGGTGATCCTTGAAATCCATTCCTTCGGACACCTTTCCCCTGTACACCGCGAAAAGCAAAGCACCCTTCTCAGTCGCCACGTATTTATAATAATCCTGAAATTCAAGTCTTCATTATAATCTGAAGCAGCAATGTTTTTGCCAAGTTGGTAAAATAAAATAACGGCCACGTTATTTTAGCCATGAACGCAAATACAACTCGGCTTGCTGACTCCACTTAAATCAATTTTCCTAGACGATCTTGAATCACAGTCAGTGTGAATAAGAACGAACCTCCATAATATCGTTGTGATCTTTTGAATTCCTACTCTCTTGAAAGACGTGTTTCTGTTGCGTTAGTCTCCTCCAAACTCCCGTGCACTGCCATCTGAAAATTATTCTCAGTTACAGACAGTGTCATCCACACTTACACTATAGTTATAAACCCGTACCAGCCTCTAATGTTCCTACTGCATGGACACCGGCCTACTCTCAATAATCTACGGCTCTGATCTACCACGGGAGCCCAATCCGGGTTGGTAGATGTCACATGTCGTCGAATTTTTGGTTCTAAGACATGTCGGTTTCCTCACGATGTTTTCCGTCACCGTTTCGAGAACGTCGTATTGCGCACATAAATTTTTCAAATGAATAAACTCATTGGTGCACGTGTGGGTTTGAACCAGCGACCTTCAGATCGAAAGTCGGCGTCTGTGCCCCTGGGCCACCACGCTCTCCTAGTTATAAACCATCTGTACATTAAACAACAGGTACCTGTCTATAAGTTTGTTGAGCAGGGCATAAGAGGGAACGAAACAGTACTCCGTGAGGTGTGACGTTGCACACCCACAGAATGGCGCGTCTGAGCGAGTCTTATGTCTCTGTCTTGCAGGTATGTCTGCTCTTACACTATAGATATAAACCATCTCTAGATTAAACAACAGCTACCTGTCTATAAGTTTGTTGAGCAGGGCATAAGAGGGAACGAAGCAGAGTACTCCGTGAGGTGTGACGTTGCACACCCACAGAATGGTCTGTCCGAGCGAGTCTTGCGTCTCTGTCATGTTGGTGTCCTTGCTCTTACACTCCAGGGCGCTGCCGTCTGGGTGAGTCACTAATGTTCCTATCCACACCTGAAATTAGTTAATTATACAACAATAAAAAACACAGCGTGAGCCTGGTGGCCCAGGGGCACAGACGCCGACTTTCAATCTGAAGGTCGCTGGTTCAAACCCACACGTGCACCAATGAGTTTTTCACTTGAAAAATTCATGTGCGCAATAGCACGTTCTCAAAACGGTGACGGAAAACATCGTGAGGAAACCAGCATGTCTTAGAACCAAAAATTCGATGACATGTGACATCTATCAATCCGGATTGGGCTCCCGTGGTAGATCAGAGCCCATTCACTCTCAATCATCGAGAGTAGGCCGGTGTCCCTGCAGTGAGAACATTAGAGACTGGTACGGTAAAAAAACACAACTGACATTTTTAAAACAACAACAGATAAAATGGTTGAAATTATGGGTTTTCAACCCAGGCACCTACAGACAGTGCCATCCACACTGTCTCTTCACTTTATCCACATTATCTCGGAGCATTCCGTTCCGAGAAACCGGTGTAATCACAGGCGAATAAGACGTCACATCCCGTCTCGGACGACAGGCGTAACAGGTTGCGACTTGAGCCTTCCACTTGGGTCAGAGAGTACCTAAGTCGTACTGCTGTTATCGGCAGCAATAAACATATAAAGATACTCACCCGATCCGGCGGAATCACATGGCTTGGGCTAATCTTCAGCGGGAACTCGGTTCCCAACTCCGAGTGTAAGCTGATGAGAGGCGTGAGTGTGCCGGACGCCAGTACAATGCATCTCGCAGTTTTCAACTCTTCGAAAACCACCGCCGGGTTCATGCAGAACAGGCGGAGCTCAAGCGTATCTTTTTCTATTGACTGAAAGATGATGATTTACTATCCTCGAATTCGACTGAATTGATCTGAATGTGGTGGTAGAGAATAGAACAGAAAACTTTATATGACACAAAATTACACGTAACCCTTAGAGCAATATAGATAGATAGATAAACTCTTTATTCACACCAGAAATTGTACAGAAAAACACAATAAAAAAAGAACATATAATTGGTGGCACAATAGGCGGCCTTATCGCCAAGAGCGATCTCTTCCAGACAACCTTTGGATGGGCACGATTTAAACAAAGAAAAAGGGGAGGCGGTGTCACAATAATGTCTACTTAAGTAGAATACCGTTAAAGTGATTATTCATTTCATTTGTATCAGCTTATTTACTTTGTGGCATTTTAATGATGATATGAAAGTACCAGTTTGGTCTGAAGTAAATGAAATGTTCCAAGTGAAGGAATCTATTATGAGTTATGTGATGCATTACTGGGGTAATATTGCTTCCCGCTAAATTGTGATTAATTTACTCGTGTTGCAATGCGGTGCTTTACTATTGGTGCCTTATGATGGTATGTTAACAATGATGACCCCTAATTCTATGACATTTATAAAACTAAAGATATTTCATATTCAGGAAAATAGCATGATATTAAGATATACAACGTGTTTCAAAAAGGTGTGACATTATTGAAAGTTGTTCTTACAAATCAGATTTTGAATCATATGCTTGAAAATCACATACCAAATTTAAACTTATACTTACCCTACAGGGTAAAAAAGAACTAATTTTGAGCGATCGCCAGCCGCGTTTATCATTCCGCACTCAGACACACACACAATCACGATCCAAGCCGCGTGTAACCTGCTAAGCTTTTAAGGTTGAACATCGTCAAGTTTACGTTAAAATTTGACTTGTGATAACTTGAGATCTCAAATCAAATTGTGTGAGGATTGGGAGACCTGGTGGGGTGAATTCTAGACCAATCTACACACACCTTGAAACACGTTGTATAAACATAACTGCGAATATGTTAATCTAAGAATGTGCGTATACTGATAAGCAAATCAAAATTATATTCGCAATTAATTCTATCCACTCACATTGTTACCTTTCTTATTGCGCAGCGTGTATGGAATACAAAAATAATATATTATTTATTTGACCCGTCTCCAACTAGTTGAAATAAAGAGTTAATCATTAATCTTAATTTATTGAGTTACATAACACATTTTAAACAGCCCCAAACTAAGCATAGCTTGTACTATGAAAGTAGATTACTTGTGCAGTACGTTTTTTATGTAAATACATTTAACACCCATGCACAAAACAAACTTATATGATCGTCACACAAATGCTTGTCCTGGATAGGAATCGAACAACGATCTTAGCGCACAGCGCAGAGCAGGAAGAACTACAACCATCTAGTCTGTGAGACCTGTCATATATATTGTTAAAAAGACTTCCTATACTTAAAAAAAACTCGATTAACTTCTAAAGCAATACAAAATTAATTTAAAGACGTACCTTCCTAAACTGCGACTGTCTCCATTTGGTCTCATCGCCTTGCACGGAGCGCACCAAAATCGGCTTGAAGTCGTCCATGTTCTTGCAATCATTCCTGAACAAGTACCCTGTAACAAATATACGAAGAGATGGGCGTAGAATTCATATGAGTCTAGAAGCCACGCAAAGTAATGTATCGCCTTATGCCGCTGTAGTCTATGGTGACTGATTTGAAAGGGTGACTCTAGTGAAAGGGCCTGTAGAGTTACCTAAAGCGAAGTCCAATGAGCCCACAAGAGTTCCCGTCGACTGGGTGACTCCAAACAAGGAGCCTGGTTCATCTCGCAGCTTGTTGCAGAACATCTCGGCGGACTGCTTAAATTCTGTTGAACGAATAAACATTTTTTTTTTATACGACAGAACGATATAAATTGCCACCTAATATTAAGTAACACCTTCGCTTACAACAACAGCAATACGACTTAAGTCCCGACCCGAGTAAGATTAACTAAATGGCATCAAGTTGCTCGTCACCCGAGACGGGTTACGTCTCATGCGCCTGTGTTCACCGGCACCCACCCCCTTCCACGAACACAGCAATACATGCTGCGCACTACTACTAGGGGGCAGATTACTAGGTGTAAAAGCAGTATACGAACTTGGCAATTTCTACTGCTATTTTTTATTCCTTTCGCACCACCCAGTCTCTTCCCTGCACCTGTTCGTGCAGGGAAGAGACGGAGGACGCTAGCAACTGAACTCCTAAATATAAAAATACAGTACATTTATTTCGCACTGTTTAGCCAGAGCCTCAATGGGCCAATTTTACAATTTGCGGGTAGTTGGTAAATTAAGTATCTTATACTAACCAAAATAGTTGCTGATCCCAATGTTGTGGTTTTGTAACGTCTTCGCAAAGTGTTCTGCCTGCCACATGTACACCGCTTCGTTATTATTGATCGGCGCGTTTTCTAGCAGCGCTGTTTGATTCGCAAACCTTTATAAAAAAGAAATGACTAATTTGAAAATCAAATAGTAAAATTTTAAGAAATCCACAGAAATAAAGGCCTTTATTTCTGTGGAATTCTTAAAATAAAATGCACATTTTTATATAAATCTGTACCTTCAATACGTATATATTACTAATTTTGGCGGCCGTTCCAAAATAAAATGACTTTAAAATAATCGAGAGTATCGTTAAATAAGTTTGAGTTTGCAATACTGTATTTATTTATTTACTACACTTAATTTCAATGGAAATTGAGATATGTAGCTTTTATAAATTACCTATACATACGAACACACTTGATAGCCGAGTGGTATGGGTCACTGTCAATTTGAAGGGTGTTATTTCAAATCCAAAAGAGGCGTGCCGTTATTCTTTCTATCTAATCAGTCGGCAACACCCACTCCTGAGTATAGGTCTCTTCTGTAACACTCTACTGTTGCCGGTCTGGTGCGAGGCGAATCCATTTTATTCCTACTTCCTTTATAATGCCGACCAGCGGCCTGGTGGTCTGCTTTGAGGTCGACGCATATCTATTGGCCATTATTTGCCGTTATTACATAAAGTTATTGATTTTTAATATTCGGCATTAAATATATAAAGAATATAATGTCTCAAAAATTAAGGTATTAAATTAACTTACCAATAATCCCAGCTTTTGAGTACTTTGATGATTTTTTCCACATAAATTTGTGAATCGCTATTTTGGTACCGATGCTTTTCTACAACTTCAAGTTCCTTGAAAAAGACATTGATGTTTTATTAAATGTTTTGTTTAATTTATTAATCAATTTTATCATTATAGTCTGATGGTAAGTGGTCACCGTCGCCTATGGTATGTATGTATGTTTCTCTGGCAAGCTATGTAGCCTAAACGGCTGAGCTGTTGCTGTAGCTGCAGCTTTTAGCTCGAGAGGTGTAGTTGGATTCGTCCTAATTGTAGTAGTGAAACTGGTTTATATCAAAATTATAAAAATAAAAATGTCAAATTTTTGGCGCAGTGTTATGCGCCAAATTATTTCCGCAATCCTATCAGTGGTGTAACAAAATACAAGGTGTTTTATAAATGGCTTACAAAAATACCGATTCATACCGATAATTTATTTCTACCCTTCTATTTCTAATTCTGGGTGGGGGTGACTAGGCCTGCATTAGCGTCCCGCATAGGGGTGTATTGTTCATCGTGCCGGAGAAGGACTCTGGGTTGTTGACAGCACTGTTCTGCGTTTCAGGTGGGTCCTGAATTTCTATTTCTACCTTTTCGATCTCAATTTCTACCCTTACCCGTTACAACAGAATGGAACTAACTTTCAGAGCCGACAGTATGTCATCTCGAGTGAATGTGAATGTCGCCGAATCCCGGCATATGTCTTCTATGTTGTGTGCTTCGTCTATGATCACTATGTTGCCTTGCAGCTCTATCCGCATCTATAAAACGTTAAAACAACGTTAACACACTCATACCTCTGCACTAGGATTCCCTGTGTCGCTGATGGCATGGACAAACACAGAAACACAAGACCCAAGAACTGGTAACAAACTTCATGCTCACCACACAAAGTGTGCCCCGGCCGGGAATCGAACCCGGGACCCCCCGCTTCGAAGGCAAGGCAACTACCAACTAAGCCACGGAGCCTATACAAATAAAGATATGTTTGTAATGTCAAAATAACAGCTCTTTACTAGATGCATTTGAAAGTACAATATATAAAAATAAATGAAAATTAATGCATATATTACTATCAAATGCTATCGTTTAAAATATCGGTCGATTGCTATTGCTATACCCTATTTAAGGGTTCATATGTGAAACTATCAATGTAAAAGACCCAATGCACCATTTGAATACAATAAATATATTGATTAAAAATGCTATTTATAAAAATGTTGTCTGTGTTTGTTCCGGCTAATATCCGAAACGGCTGGACCTATTTTGAGTGGACTTTCACTGGCAGATATCCGATGTCAAGAATCTCCTGTCTACGTCACATGTGCAGAACAGCCTTCACCGCCCTTTGAAGCAGGACAGCCAGAGCCTGGTTCTGCTAGTTTCGGGTCCAAGTAATGGCTGTAAGTGGTGTTTGTCGTGTGTACTTACACTGGATCTTATGGACGGGTCGATCAAATAGTTGTACGGGCAGAACACGATATCGGCGCTCTGGGCCATCTCACGCGCACTAAAGAACGGACAAGCCTTTAGCTCAGTCCCCACCTTAAAACACAAAATGGTCAAAAGCTTGATTATAGGAATAAAAGTTATTATAATAATAATAGTCTTTTATTCAAACAATTGTTGGTTTACATGATTATACTAAATATTATTTTAAATTAATTTTGCCATCCCTGTCCATTTGCCAGTTTCTGACGAAAGCCTCCTCCAACTGCTATTATCGTACTGTTTAAATAAAGTTATTATAATACTGTTTAGATAAAGGCATTTAATTGACTTAAAGCAACTTTAGTCGGAGTTTCGAAGTCAATTTAGTGTATTTTGATGTTAAATTGAAAAATAGGCTTATTTAAAACTGTAGTGTTTTTTTATGTGACAAATGTGACGGGACGTGCTGAAGGTACTTGATAATCAGTGGTTACCTCCACCATAACAAAAGCAATACGATCTAGGTCCTCCCCGGGGACGGGGTGCGACGTACCAAGTCGCACCCCGTCGCCCGTCGCCCGAGACGGGGATGTTATTTCACCGGCATCCACTCTCTTTCACCAGAACAGCAGTGCGAGTGCACCACTACTTCGCGGTAGATTACCAAACATGGAGGTAGTACTTCTCCGTACGAACATTCAAGTTCTACTGCTACTTTTTCTTAATTCTTCATTCAGGGTTTAAATGAATTATTCATCAAAAAAATTAGATGGGCAGTACGTATCATATAACCTTCCGATATCACATTGAGTATTCTATATAAAAGAAATCGCTTAGGTATGCAGTACCTTACTGCACCTCAGCGTAAAGGCAAATAAATAGCAACTCTCATGGCGACGCAATGAACTGGATATGTTAAAAAATGAGTATGTTCATAAAATGAGTATGTTCACAACATTCATAACATGACCAGTTTAGAACATATGAAACGGTGTTACATATGTTTGTAATTTCATGTCTTCAAAAGTCCGTTTTGACGAGTGATAGGTAGCACAAGGTCACCTTGACGAGATCTTCCAAGTCGAAAGCGGGCGGTAGACGTCTCGCGTCCAAAGCTTTCCGGTTGTCGTAGAACAAGCAGTTCGTCTGCTCTCTCGTCCGCGGCGTGTCGTCCCTCTGGGCTACTTTCTGAAATTACCATATTTTATTATTCGTGTTACCGAGATATTTACCATGATTTGTGAGTTTTGTTGACTCCCGATATTTCGACGCAGTTACATGCGTCAACAAAACTCACAAATAATAGTAAATATCTCGGTAACACAAATAATAATGTTCATAACCATGATAGTTTTAAAATTTATACCATATTTCATTTAGTGAACAGATTATTGGTTCACTTTTAAATAATTTTAATTGAAGTCATGAAAAAAGTTCCAATACAGTAGTAACACAAAAACACGTTTTCGTTACGGTTCTCGATTATTTGTCAATTCAATTTGTCAAATATATAAAATATGTTATGCATATAAATATCCAGACACAACAAACACATATGTACGTCAGATATTTGCTGGGAATCGAAACTAAAACACTGAAAATAACTAATAAGCTGGTCTCCTGGCAATACGAAGTCCTTCAAAACTCCTTGAATACTTGCTGGAGATGCTGAAGTACTTTTAAATACCCAAAGTCAAAGTCAAACTCATTTATTCCTTTAGATCTCAAGTATCATTTCACACGTCAAATTTTACACATGCATGTACACATATTCGTAAGGATATAACGTGTCACAGGAACTCCCAAGCACATGACATGCACACAGATATGTCAAATTACAGTCAGTTTTCATGTTTAAGCTTATCTTATTTGTTAAGTTTACGTCTGTTCCAACTCTAACCAACCAACCCGAGGGGAAGAAACAGAAAAGAAACCCCTCGGTACACCCACCTTGATACACCCTCTGCACATGTCATTCTTGGTGCCCCACATCTGCTTGTCAAACTCTCGTATACAGCTGTGTTCTCTACTCGACAACAGCGACATGCTGATCTCCTGGCAGTACGAAGTCCTCCCAAACTCCTTGATCACTTGCTGGAGTTGCTTGTGTGTCCGCGCTCCGTAATAAATTGTGGGTACTCTGGAATTTACAACCATCGATGTCCTGATGTGGAGGTTATCGATCAGTTTTCTGGAAACAACCACCATTATGATCTTACATGCATACACACTGGGATTCCCATTCACCAAGCTACTTATACCATCTACACTACTAAAATCTATACTTTTTAATGCATTATTATTCGTGTTACCGAGATATTTACCATGATTTGTGAGTTTTGTTGACTCCCGATATTTCGACGTAGTTACATGCGTCATGTTCCCGAGTAAACCGGGTGGTTTCTAAGTGTATGACTACAGGCATTAAATAATGTTACCAAGGAAACAAGCATGCTTGCAAAACAATCCGAACTAATACAACAATGTTAGAGTTATAATATCCATGCAACTTGTTGGCTAAACCACTACACCGACAAAGTGATAAGACATGCACAAAATACTGGAAACAAATCATATTGAGTGTAGAAATATAGACGGGCAACTATTTGAACATACCTTTTAGTTGTTTAACGTTACAAAAAAAGATTCCTTATAAATATAAATATTTATTTTATTTATGCAAATAGGTGAAATGTTTAATGTTTCAGCGCTTTGTTCTATGTGTTGAGTTTAGATACCGCAAAAATCGCGAATACATGTTTTAACCTACATAAAACTATGTATTAGAAACTTTAGAACGAATGAAAACAATAATAAAGTTAATTAATAAAAAACAATAACAAGAAAGAAATAAGAATAGTCACAAGTACAGCGGTTTCAAATCAAATGCACATTGCAAAAACTGAGTTTGAAATGCAATATTATGGTGAGCTACACCTAATACTGCTGGCAGAGTCACTCGCAGACCACCTGACTCCTCAATAGATTACAGCAGCCATATCATGTTTAGACTCGATAGATTTGCTTTGACGAAAGCTTGTTTTTAAAAATGTGTTTTACCAATATTTTTTTTCCTTGGCTAAACTAAATTTTAGCGAAATATTGAGAATAAATTATTAGTATAAAAATGTCTGTTACTAATAATTTAATTTACTAAAACCGCCTCGAGTCGATTTGCAATAGCAAATATCAAATCATTAAAAATTACCAAATTTGATTGAATAAAACATGTAAACTGGCTATTTGCGTATGTTGCACTACTAGGTGGCGGCGAGCTCACCACTTGTCATGTCTACGTTACCATGAAAAAAGTGGCTCATTGAGACTCTGCTTAACCTATGTATGTATATAGCGTGTACTATGTATGTTTATACATATACATAGGCACGAAAAAACTTTTAAAAATAAATCGTAACACCTTGATAAGCCAATAGGAACCAAAACGGCATAAAATATCAGGAACTGGTCCATGTTAAAACATTTAGTCACAAAAATATAAGTATAATCATTATACTTATACATGTAATCATACATTCTGCAGCCACCAAAGAAATCAGAGTAAGAACAGGCTTGCAAAAACTAATAGGATCTGATTCACCAGAGGAAACGCTGAAACAGTGCTGCCAACAACAACCCAGAGTCCTTCTCCGATATATAAGGAGTTGGGATGGCTGGGGTAGTGTTGAGTTAACAACAGGGGACAAAGCACAATACACCCCTATGCGGGACATCAGTGCAGGCCTAGTCACCCCACCCAGAATTAGAATTAGAATTATACTTATGTATAATATATTATGAGTTTATATAAGATATATTATACTACAATATATGTTGTGGATACTACCTTAATTTTTCCGGAGTATCTCCCGGGGACTGTCCAGGCATCTCCGATGAGCCAAACAACTCATCAATGTCAGGGAAATCACATTCATCCAGTTTTCGCTTCTTGTGGATCCTTACTTGGCCATGTTCTGATTCTGAAATTAAGTTGCAATAAAAAAAATTATTTCAAAAACGATCTTAACTTTACTTGTAATAAATAAAGGACTGATTTAAAAACCCAAAAAAAAAACGAATACATTTCATTTTAAAAAAAGATTTGGGTTAAAAAAGAGATTGGAAGAGTAGAAAAAATACGTCCATATTGGTATATACAACAGGCGAAAAAAATGGCGCAGGAAAACAAGATACGTTACTCCTTCTTCTGCTTTTTAATTTCTGGCTTCTGAGGCTTGGCTGCCCGCACGCGACGTTACTCCTTCAGGCCTAAACTGAATGTATTTGGATGACATTTATTATGTTGGTATCTCATACTCTAGATTAGCACATATGCTACTTGTTATCCGTAAGTCAAGTAATTTTTTTTTGTATCTTAGAAAAAAAAATCTGTCACTTTTTTCCCACCGTCTCATGCTTTACATAACCGCGAGTAACACCGCGGGGCGCAGCTTGTATACTATAAACGCCACATTTAAGCTTGATGCTCGACTGATAAGCCATGGGGGAGACCCATCGTGAATCGATATCATAAACAGTAGGACAAAATAAAGACCAGTGAAGATTTCGCCGTAAAAAAATCTAATTACAACTGACGCCGTTTTTCTATTATATTCCTGTAAGTGGCCAAGTCTGCTGTCAGAGTTTAATAGCCGCCCGAAGGCCTCCACCATGGCTTATCGACCAGAATAGCCGGTACCGACATCTTTATGTGCACTAAGCACAGAAGCGCTCGGTACAAATGCCACAAAACGGTCACCCATCGTACACTAGCCGCGGGGAGAGTTACCTCAATTGATTCGTAAAGAACATCCAGGATAGCTTCGCCAAAAGCTGTTATGATAAGGACATTGATACGCCTTATCATAACAGCTTTTGGCAACTGATACCGTCATAGCAACTGATAGCGTCTGTTTTAACTACTCATAATTACATTTCTTATCAGTTTGGCGACTAGACTGACCACCAAAACATGTATTGCAATCAGAACAACTTTAATCTCTTTTATTATTAACTCTGTCAAATCCCAATCACCTCCGAGGCCTATGGTTAATTAGGTCTAAGACTTAAAAAAAAAACTTATAGGTTGGAAAGTCAACTCAAAGACGAAATAGACATCTGTTCTAAATACCTTCATCACATTCCATCGGTTGCTGGCGCTTCGCTTTAAAGTTATCGCAGTTTTCAATTTTGCTTGGACTATCATAAATGCTCTTTTCACCTATAACAATATGTGTAATTTTATAGCACAGAGTGGAAATCTAACAGATACAATGTGTTTAAGCCTACTACTATGGGTCGGTCACATCCAAGTTCCCATTCAGTTAGCGAGTATAAAAGAAGCTTGTCAAAAGCAAACGTTTACACACTCATACCTCTGCACTAGGATTCCCTGTGTCGCAGATGGCATGGACAAACACAGAAACACAAGACAAACACCCAAGACCCGAGAACAAACTTCATGCTCACCACACAAAGTATGCCCCGGCCGGGAATCGAACCCGGGACCCCTCGCTTCGAAGGCAGGGCTACTACCAACTAAGCCACGGAGCTGAATAAAAGCAGACTCCAACAAATTTATATTATTTGTTTTATTTTGAAATAATCTACATTATAATCTACTTGACAACTCAGTAGTTTTGATTTGATTCCTGATTCCTTGATTCCTGGCTGGGACAGATTTTGTGTGATAAACATAGTATGTGTGGTCTTGGGTGTTTTGTCTTATGTTTCCATTTGTCCATGCCGCCTGCGACACAGACAAACCTATTGCAGAGGTATGAGTGTGTAAATGTCAATACCAAGCCGTTTAGGCTATAGTATTATTAATTTACGAAATACATTTCTTACCAAATGTATTTTTGCTGAACAGTTTCTCAGGAGTGGTGGTGGCACTGCTTGCATTCTTCTTCTTAGGTGTGGCGACATACTCGCGAGCACCATCCACTTGATTTAACTCAGGATGATCTGCAAAATAGGTCTTGGCCTGTGCTTGCCCAATTTTATCTGGAATCATTATATAATACTTCATTCCTTTACTTCCTGTATTACGGATTCTATCCAACTTATTTTTATAACATATCAGATGAGTTATTGAAAAATGAAGACACTAGTTAAAAAGTTTTCATATTTACCCATTCTCTTTTTAAGTAAATCATGAAAATTTGATAAAATACATAGTATAGGGTCCCAATATCTTAGTGGTTTTTCAAATATTAATTATGTAAGAAAAAAGTTTTAATTAATATTTATTATATTAATATTATAATAAAAATTTATTCTATGTAGTATACATATATTCTTGGTGGGGATGCAATCAGTATTAGACTAGGTGCAGATTTTCAACAAATAATTAGAGTTAATTTTGTGTAAGTATACCTTTTTCAGAAGACAGCCACCCCAAAGCTGCACAGAGTAAAGCTAATGTCTTCCCTGACCCAGTCGGGCTCTCCAACAAACAGTTTTTACTTCCCTTAATTGATTTTATCAACTGGAAACAAAATCAGATTTCAATAGGTGTTCATCTTCTATGTTCAATTAATGTTAATTAATAATAACAACATATTACCATACTATAATAGTATAATAACATCAATAATGGCCAAAGGATACAAGATAAAATACAATTGCTGTATGTTTCTGAGTGTTTACATTAAATTATTGATATTATTATTATTAGTATGAGTGTGTAAACTTTATTGTTTATTTCAATGAGTTTGATGTATAGTTCATGCTTAGGTCTGGGATTTTAGAGTTATGTATGTCCATGCTACCCAGAAAAAGAGCAAGCATTAGTTGAATCACCTACCATAGACATGAGGGCCACTTGGCACCCATAAGGGTTGACTGGTAAATTCACCTTCACACCTTCAATCATTCTAACAACACCCGGGTCTTTCTGCTTTTCGAATGTGTGCGAAGTAGCTGTAGAAGTTGATGGATTTAACGTTTCATCTAAAAGTTTTTGTGTATTAATTCCCGCTGTTATTTTTTTTTGTTTTGAAACGGCTGGAAACAAGTTCTTGATAGCAGCCAACTTTTTCGTTCGTAAATCGATTTTAGGGAGTTCATCGTCGGAAGTAACGCAATCTTCTGCAACAGGCTGGTCTTCATCACTGCTTATAAGACCAGAATCGTCTTGGAGTGAAAAACTATCGTCGTCGTCCGAAATTTCAACAACTGCACCCGGCTTTGCCATTGTGTTTGTTGTGACAACTTGACAACTATAGAGCAAGATTAATTAAATACGTTCTTCTTCTTCTTCGTCTTTATGGCTAAATACGTTCGAACAACACGAACGAGATCCCACAGACTAGATAACTGAATAAAATGTCAAACAGAACTCCTCTTTCAACTCTTTCATACTAGCACAATGTATTCTTAATGGTCAAAATAAAAAAGATCTTGGCCATCTAGCCACTCTTAGCAAAGATATGAGTAGGGCACACGGGAACTATACTAACCCACATTGGTTTATAAACTAGAAACATGCTGCGTGATTTACAATAATTACATGCTTATAGAATGTTTGAGTTTTACTCAATATAAATATTGAGTCGACGCGGAACACCTGACTGATGTGAAACATCGAATAATGTTTTATGGAAAGAGGGGATCACTGAGCTAAGCTGAGGCAGATTGGCCGCGATTGGCAGATAGCCTGTTTATTTGGCCTATTTTAGAAAAACTAAATATGATAATTTTTTTTTTAAAGAAGGTAACCCCTTTGGTATATACCTCAATTAGCGGATACACGTTTCTACGCAAAAAAAAACATTTTGTGCCTAATGCATTGTTTTGGTGGTCTAAAACCATCTTCGCATTATTGCCTTTTTAATTAACCCGGTTTGGAGCACATCGGTTGATGGTTTCAAAGTCTTTAACGGATGTGGGTAGAAAAAAAAATGTTTTATAAATCTCGAATTATGGTAAAATATTCAAGGCTATTACCAAGAATGTACCTACAGATGATAACTAATAATATTAAAAAAACATATTATGTTAATACTAAAAAACACATATTTTTAGTACCTACTCAACTAGGTAACAAGTACTCATGTTAAGTTTGTAATTCATGTTGTCATGTTGTTTTAAAAACAATTGTGTTTTTAGTACTCAAGAAGAAGAAGTCTTAAGATACTTAGGTACTAGGTTTGGTACGCTGCCCGTACCTAACCTAGATTGTCAGATTTACTTCTGACTAAAAACTGTATGGTATCAGTCAGGTTTCTTCCTAAGATACTATAGTACGAATTACAATCTATACGATTTTGGCAATTAACGATAGTTGAAGCTGATATACAAACAACTGATAAGCAGACTTTGTCCCGTGTTCGTTTAGTTTCTTCTATAACCTTCGAAAATGTGCATTATTTTCTTATATGACGGCGCATTAGACGGGGACAGTGATTATAACTTAATCATAGCTAATAACAGAGATGAATACTATAAAAGGCCGTCAAAGAATATGTGGTACTGGGAAGAAGACCCAAATATAATTGGAGGTGATTGACCTATCGTACAAAATTTTATGCATCCGTATTGACAGGTATATCTATATTTAATTATTGATGTATGGAAACTTTCTTTTCTAAGGTCGGGACTTGGAAACTGGCTGCGGCAAAGGAACGTGGATGGCGATTTCTCCTACTCGCAAAAAAATTGGGGTTTTACTTAACTTGCCAAGAACACCTAAACCCGAAGCCAAGAGTAATTTTACTACCTACCTAAAAAAAATTACCCTCCGACTATAACATAAGTTAGATTAAAAGGTTGGCGACTTAGATAGTCCAAAAAAATTTTTTTTTAATGTATTTTACGATTATTGCCGCTCTTTTAAACACAAATAGCAAAAAATTAAAATAGATTAGCGACCGCAATCAAATACTTTGGTTGGGGGATTATTACGTTGATTTAAATTTCATGTTATTCTACAGGTAGAGGAGAAATAGTAACAGGATTTGTTAAGAGAGAATCATCCACAAAGGAATACATTGACTCCATAAAACAATATGCTAAGGAATGTAATTACTTTACATTCATAGCTATTGAATTTGGGTAAATATGTACCTACCATACAACTATTTGTAACTTAACTATGTAATTTCTGATTAGTATATCAAGAATGTTGTGGTCTAAAGAATATGTTACAAATGAAATATTTTACAGAAGTTCGGTGCCTTCTATAGCTACCTACAATAACTTAACACATGAGCTGGTTTTACACAAAGAACAAATTTTGGGGTTCAGTAACAGTTTACCTGATTCCCCTTTAAAGAAAGTTATAACTGGTAAGGAATTGATGAATGACCTATGCAGAAAATACAATAAAGTTGATAAGAAAGACCAGTTGATAGAGGAGCTTATCAAACTATTGAAGTCTAGTGAAAGGTGTGTTACCTACCATCCATCTATTGCTGCTTTTTTCCAGGACCTATAAAAACTGTATTGATTACTTCTACATTTCAGTAATCTGCCTGATCCTGAGCTTGAGCAGAGAAGACCAGGAATTCACAAGCAGCTGAGTTCTATATTTGTCAGCATTCCTGAAGGAGGTTATGGCACAAGGTGTAAACAAAACCTTTCATTTTTGTTGGTTTAGTATGACTTATCGTAGCTGAAAATAAGCCATGTCGGAGGGCTTCGGGCGGCTTGAAACTCCGACACCAGAGCTGGCCACTTGCTCACACGAAAGAAGAAGCTGAAAATATGGTCGCGAAAGCGAGAATGTTTTCTTAAATGTATCAATATGATTTTTAAACCATAAGTAATTTTCTTATTAGACGTTTCATACAGCGCCACCTAGCTCCGAACTAAACATTGTCGGTACGTTGGGAACCAGTTGACTAACAGAATACATCTAAAAGATTTTTTTTTTTCATAGATACACCCAGACAATGAACAAACAATTATATTCATCACACAAATGTTTGATTGAGCCAATAGGCCATCCAGTAGTGTAAAGACTGATTGTTTCCCCTATTATGCTACTTTCGTTTTTCATGAACTACAAGATAACGGTCTAATTTCAATAATTCGTATTGACACAAATGCACATAGAGGGGTCCAGTTGCTCGTTCCGGAGGTTAATAACCTCAGTCCCTACTATACCCCCTGGGTGGTGCTAAAGGAGCAACAAAAAGTAGCAGTTGAACCAGTGTAAACTTCGCCCAGAGAAGTACTGCCTCCACGCCTGGTAATCTGCCGCCAAGCTGTGGTGCAATCCCAATGTTGTGTTCCGGCGTACCACATGCCCATGAGACGTAATATCCCCGTCTCGGGTGACGGGCGCAACGAGGTGCGACTTGGGTCTTCTCATACTTCGGTCGAGGATGACTTAAACCGTATTGAGTTTGATATGAACGGAGGTAACCACTTAACATCAGGTGGGCCTTCAGCTCGTCCCGTCACACGACATTTTGTGGGAATCAGGGGGAAATGGGATTATTAATCATTACATTTTATTTTGCAGAACACATACTCTGATTCTGATGACGAAAAAAGGATGTGTGAATATAATTGAAATAAGTCTACAACCACCAATGGATTTGGAAAATCCCTATTGGAAGAAAACAGAGCTTCAATTAGATTTATAACCTAATTGAAGCTCAAGCTATAACATAATTGTGTTTTTTATAAAATTAAGAAGAGATTTTTATTCATTGTATATAAATAAATATTTATTACTGTTCATAAATCTTATCAATAATGCAAGTTTTTAGCAACACAAAAAAAATTGTTTTCTGGACACCTCAAAATGCTTGTTTCTATGGGATTATTGCTGCTATATGCTGATTGTAAAATTATGAATTAGGACTATACCTGTTTGTTGGGTCAGCTAGGTAAAAACATTGTTACCTCAATATTTTATTTACATCTTTGTCACATGGTTAGCACAAAAAGCTAGGTCTATTACATAGTCCATTTTTCAACTTTGAACATTTCTGGGAGTTTGAAATCTTGGTCTTGCTCTAAAACACAAGCTAAAAACTTAGGTACATTTAGAATAGTGCCGGACATGAGATGAGGGAACTGGTTTTCTTTATTTTCCACATATGTGAACATCAGTCTTTTTGGTATGAAGTCTCCACTTAGAGAAATATTGCCCACTTCTATGTAACAGTCCAAGGATGTTGAATACATTTGTATGGCAACTCGCAAAGACTCCCACATCTTCAGCTTGTCTGCTGGTGTGATATTCAATCGAAAATGATAGCCAAATTCTTTATAAACACTTTTTAGCAAATCTATGACATCTTCAAGGAGGTTGTCAAGGTCACTGGCTGTTTTTGTGGCTGCAAATACCTCTATTACTGAGGATTGACTGACATGAAATAAGCTATCTTCTTTTTGAGCTGATGGGATGTACTGTCGACCCATCGTGAAGTATTTCAATGGTAAAAGTTTAGGATATACAACCATCTTTGTGTGGTAAGCTAAGAAGGAGCATAGAGATGCTGCACCAGTTAAATGAAGACAACTGTCTTTATTGTTACTACTTTCCTCATCATGGTGTAAAATGAATGTTGAATCTGGATCCCTGTGATCATATCCACAACCTTCAACTATAACACTTTTTACAAAATCTGTATTGGAGAATTGTATGAAATTACTTTTTTTTAGTACAGAGTTGAAGTAAAATTTTGCTCCAAGCTCAAATATTGCAGCATCACCGGTTAGATAGTAATTACCATTATTTGTGAATTTAATAAGTTTGTTCTCTTTACCAACATGTAAATGGTTTTTTTTATTGTTAGGTGGAGACAGGTGTGTGTACAAAATAGTGGCATCTGCTTCAGTAATTTTTGGATGTAAACTATTTGGCAATTTCAAAGCTTCTATCATAGCAGCTTCTTCTGCGGACCATAGAGGGGCTTTTAATTTTTTTATGTTTTCCTTTATCAAGCTTACTTGAATTTTCAGTTTTTGTGTATTCTCACCATTGGGGTCTGTTTTAATTAATTTTCCTAATTCTTTTGATATTGCCGTTTTCTGTTTTTCATACTCTAGTTTTTTACTTTTTAACTCATCATAAACAGACCAAAGATCATCTAACTTGTCCAAGTTAAAGTTTATCTTTCGTTTATTTAACTGCCCCTGTGTGGTATTTTTACTTTTCAGACGTTCTGAGACATCAACATATGGTGTGACATAAACAAATTGTTCGGTAGCTTTAGCACCATTCACAAATAAGGCAGAGTGCCTTACTTGACTGACTTTATTGCATGAAAGGAATTTACGAAGCATCATCTATTTTTATCTTTTTATTTGGGCTTATATCTTCTAATATAGCATCACCGTCTTGGTCTGTAACACCTTTATCAGTGGCTTGAGTGACAATTTTCCTCTTGGCTGGCTGTTTGAAATTACCCTGGCCCGCTGCTCTTTCTGAATCTTCAATAGTGTACGGTTCTAACTCAAGGGCCTTCAATCTCCTCTTATGGACTTTAGTTTTGAAATGCTCTTTCAGTGAATGATCATCAATGAAGTAACGCGCGCAATGCAAGCAGTAATGCTGAGCTGAGCCGGGCAGATCTAAGTCCACTTGCTGATTCAGTAGTTTTTCAGAGTTTTCTGTAATAATGAGAAACAATGGTACTAAACATAGAAAAACATAACCTATAAACAGCAAAACGTGAGGTTTATACGTAAATGTGGGGAAACCTTACCTTCCTTGAGGTCAGTGTCGATTTGATCGAGGTCCTTCTTCCTATTTCTCACTCTCCAACGTTTTTTTAGATGAGTATCACCAACATGGTACTTTTTTCGCTTGTATGTCATTTTGAGAAATATCCACAACAGAATAGCAATGTCGTTGACCAGTGTTGTTATCGCAAAAATCGGAGTTGCCGTATGTCACAGTCTGAGTTGGCGTATTTTGAAAAATACGGCAATCCAGAATAGTAACCAATTGCCGTATTTTATTTTAAATAACTATTCCACATCTTGTTTCTCCGTAAAGGTTTCTTATATTTTCTATCACTTCAGAATTCAATCACATGAATTAATCATGTGAGTACTTAATTCTTGTTTCTCATTTTATCAATCATGTCGCGCGACACCTAAAACTTTGTTTCCTTGATTTTGAATCAATTGCCTCGTTAATAAAGTCTTATTTATTTGAAGTCACAAATTTGTCTGCGTCTTTGTTAATTTAGCTAAAAAATATTTCAGTGTACGTCGTTTCAATTTCAATCGTTTGCTACTCTCAATTGCAAACTAAAATTAAACCGAAAGAGATGTTAATACAACTTTAGTTTTGTAGACCGGATTTCCCCAGCTGTGTTGACTAAGTGCTACCGAACGAAACGCACTTACCATTTCGTTTCACTACACTGAAAAAACGTTTCGTTTCATGTAAAAGCAAATTGCCGAATTTTGTGAATACGGCAATGAAAAGCCCAAATTAATCAGTATTTCTGAAAAAAAAAATACTGATTAATGTGGGCTTTTGACCTGGGACCACACAGCGTGTGTAAGCTAGTCCAGCTTACACCCGTTGTGTGAATAATATTATTATAATTTATTACATTTAAAAAAAAAAAAGAATGTTTTTAATTCATTTACCTTTTATTCATATAATATTATAATCTTATGATAATAAAATTCAGTGAAACAGTATCATACATGAATAAATACAATGCTAATAAACAATAACTTTCTTTCTGCATTTTATGTTCATAAAATTCAATAATTTCCGAAAGAAAGTAACGAAATAAGGATTAATAACAATATTAAGTTAATGGTAGGAATGATTTGAATGAGTAATTTCAACAATGATAATTATTCTTTAGCGTGATTAGTAAGTGAAATTTAACTATGAAGTAATTCTCGCAACTAAGGTTCATAATGTAGATGCCTAGCTAATAGGGGCACCTTATAGAACATCCCAAAGCAACCAGCCCTTTATTGGTTGCAAATTATAATTTACATGACGGGACTGCTAATTACCTACAGTAGACATCCACTGTGTAGCCAACAACGAAGCAAGAGCTACGACAAGCGTTCGGGAGCTGTTAAGACCTGGCTCCATAAAATAAGATTATTCTAAAGCAACTGAAACAGTGCTGCTTACAACCGAGATGCCTGCTCCCTCCGATGTTTCGAGGATTGGGCTGGCTGGGATAGGTATAACTACGGGGGACAATGCACCAATGCGTGACGTCAATGCATTTTATCAACCCCGCCATTATAATTAGCAGGCATCAATCCAAGTGACACAAACAAGACTCACGCGTGGTTACATCTAGCACACGTTCGCAAACATTACTTCAAATTATAACATCATACCACTAATTATTCTGTCTTAACTAATTCTAAACTAAATATATTTAGGTACTGCCCCCATTTTGTGTATAGCACACTAAACTAATTTTAAAAAGGTGCTTGAATTTTTTCAGTAGCTACTTTTGCTACCATATTATCAAACATTGTGTTGAAAGATTTGCTAAAATTAGTTTGGAGTGTATACTCTGAATTGAAGGCATTATAATGTGAAATTAGTGTTATTAAAACTGGCTCATTACCGATTCATTATATACATACAATATACTGGTTCTGTTCTGTTTATGTGCTTTTAGAAATATGTTTAGCCACATTATTGCATTGTGTATAGGCCCACTTATGCCATCATATCATAAAACACATTTATGATAATGGAAAAACTAAAGTAACAAGTCATAGACATTATAGTTAATAATTTCAATACTAGTTTAAATATTGGACAAAAATTTCAAGGCAAACCACTATGTACATAAACTAGTCTATCATCGTTTTCTATGCACCTAGTGGCAGATCTAAGCCTTTATCGCGATGATACAGACAAACATACTGTGCATTGAAAACTACATCGATTTATAACAAGGTTGTGAAGAAATTCACTCACAAATAAGTTTGTCATAATAATTTAGTGTAGGCTGAAGTATCACTTATACATAGCAGCCTGAATAGAACATCTACATTTAATATTGAAATATGTTACATTTCTTTATCTAATATCCAATATTTGTCTTATATATTTTTTGATGCAAAGCTGTTATGTACCTCTCTCATACTTGATAAAAATAAAGCACTTTGTTTTAATGAGAGCTATTAGCGAATATATTAATATAATTTGTACAGGCTAACAATATTTTCGTAAATCATTCAACTACTCAACTTATCTCTGCGCAATCCCGACTAATACTAGAAACTTAGGCCACGGACGAGAAAAAAAAAAAAAAAAATCCTGTAGAAAACTAACGCTACTTCATAAGAATTCAAACACCCGAATGTAATCGTGTCGGGATTGTATAGAGATGGCTTAGAACTGTACGATACGTAAGCAACGAATGCGTTGATGCGTATGTCCAGGTAGACTCCTACCAGTATGTAAGACAGAGATAACAAGATAGCATATAATGTGGAGTAACAACAACAAGTATAAATAGGGCAGTTTGTATTACAACCGCGATCAACAGGATACTAACATGAATGCCACAAGCACTTATTTATGGATACATTAAGCGATCGGGGCGTCACCTCCTATAATCGATTCCACTCTGTATCGAAGCCGACAATCCACACATACACTTCAACGCAGTCCACAATCGCGCTGCACGCCACATTGCGGCAGCGACCACAGTTCACCCACTAAATACTCCACTGTCCGGGAATTCCCCCAATCGATTTCTCGTGGCGGTGTTCCCCCAGCAGCCCGATTGAGGAAGTCTACTGCTCAAATCTTATACTTTTGAGCACACTTTTGAGCTTTTGCTATCATCTCTTCCGATTTTTTTCTTTCTTTTCGGCTTTTAATGTTTTTATAGCCTCAGGGATATTTTTAAGATTGTGGAAACTGGTTAATTCGACATTTAGATGTAAGCTGCACCAGTCAAATGAATCTTACATTCCAGAGCTTCACTTGTTGAAGACCTGTGAAAGATTCTAAGCAAGACATTGTCAAAACTAAGCTCAAAGGTGAGATTTGAGCAAACAAAGACCTCCAGAACATATTGATAGAAGCTGAATCGATTGATTACATTAACCATTTACCCCCAACAGTTACGGATACCGATTTTTTGCGAACGAAGGGTTTGAAACCGGGCGCCGGGTGTCAGTGGGCAGTTTAGAAGCGGGCGAAGCTCCCCCATTGGGGGGAGGCAGTGCCCTACATGCCGTAGCCGTGGTAGGGCGCCGGTGACGGCGCTTGCGCCGCGTACGCGTACGGTGATGGTTGAGCCGGCATCCCAGGGTAAGCCATCGATGGTCCTGGAAACGAACAACCGATAATTCAAACCAATGATAGCTGTCTTGAAATGTTTCTCGCTTGTTGGCCACTGACATCGTCCGGCGATGACGTCAGAACTACGCAAATAATAAATTTATGGAAAGATAGTACCTATGCATAAATTTACAATGGCAAAGAAACACTGTATATGCAGTCATTATCTGGTTAATAACTGTCCCATTTCTATCGCTAAGTGTACTGGTATTATTGCCAGGTATGAAACTACCTGGCAAAGAATGAACTGGTTACGGTAAACAATGCAAGGTGGTGAAGCTTTGTAATATTTTTGCAAAGTGACGTGTGAGCTTGCAATCCACCTGAATGTCCTCTTCCCAAGCATGAGAAGACTCAGGTCGCATCGCATTGCTCTCATCACACTAATACGGAGATATACGAACATATCATATACTACTGCTACATTGGGTTGCTCCTTTCCCGCCACCAAGGGAAATATGTATAGGGACTCAGCAACATGAGCAACATGAAACCCCATCTGTCTATTGAGATACCAGTTGACGGGTGGCCCATCTGCTCGTTCTGGCACTTACTCGCACATAAAATAAGATATTGCAATGTAGATATTACAACTTCCAACATAAGGCCACTAACCAGCGGTGAGCATGAGTTGGGGCTCCATAATCATGGCGGGTTTGGTCTCGTTCTCTGCGCTCTCTGTGGTGCGTTTTGCGTCAGCTTCTTCAAGTTTTTCTACTTTCGTTGTGAGTTCGCGCACGGTCTGTAATAAAGAACAATATATTTTAAATAATACATTATTATTAAATTCTTCAGGTTGTATCCGAACAATCAAGTTCAGTTTAGTTTCCTTTGCAGAAAAAAATTGCGCCACAATTTTGCATATCACCAAAGACATTAAATTAAATGTCTTTGGTTGACATTAATTATCTATTAATAAATTTTCAATTATTAACAAAGTTACAATCTTAATTTATGTATATAAATTTCCAGCCGATATAAAACCAAGAATATTACCTGAATAAGGAATGGCATAGCGAAGTCCATGATGTTATGTCTCCACGCGAGCTCGATGACAACATCAGGTTTCAATAAGTCGTAGCACTGTAATACAAAATATAATTATAAAATGCGACCTTAACTGTAATTCTCTAACAAGACAGAAGAGGACAGAACTTCTAGATTCTAGAATTTCCAAAAATTTTGCTAGTCAAGTCATGAAATTATTTAGACCATCTGGGACCTTCTGTTCTCTTCTGTCTTGTAGAACATAATGAAATTAATTTTATCAAAATAGGTGCAGTGTTCTAAGTATTGAAGGCGTCGATAAAAAAAATCATTCTATGTAGTTGTAGGATTTATGGTTGTTTGGTGGTACTAAGAAGTGATAGTCCAATTCCATTTATATCTGACTCCATATTTATTCACACTAACAGGTTACATAGTAGGTACACAACTTCACCTATCGCTGGGAGGGAGACGACTGCCGTCAACAGCTACAGTTTCTACCATTCAGCAAAACAACTACTCTATATTCTGTAGCGTGCCGCTACAGTACTCCCCCTCTTACAAAAATTTTGAATAAAATTTTATCTTCTAAAATGATCATTCAATAAACAAATTAAAAACAATAAGTTACAAAATAATGCTGACATATTGACGACGACACACGTGGATATTGCTTTAGCTGCTAAATTACACGTGTGAGTGCTAGCGTCTCATATTACCGATCTATTCTACCTATATACCTAACCAACGCGACGGATTCCACGAATTAAAACATAATTGCACTTTGACCTAATTAACTAACGAAAAATGCAATAACATTTACAAAAAACGTAGTACATTCTATTATCTGATTCTCAATACCACCGACCAGCACTGACTTTACATTATGACAACACAAACTTTCACTCTTATATTTTCAGCTACATCCCGTCTTTCACCAAATCGCCTTCTCCATGTTGCAGTCAATATCTCTCATGGCAGCATTAAGTCAGTCACTCCATAGCAGTGGGACTGAGCCTTACTCCAAATCCATCACCGATCCTCCGGCGGCGAGTGTCATCCTCCAAACCCCGGGAAAACATTCCTGAGTGAATCTGCAGGTCCAAACTCCTCTGTTCTCGGACGTAGTGCACCTCAGATATACGCTGACTTCTCTTCTCAAGCTGCTCTCGAAAATCTTTAACTGTTTTGTGGGCTGCGGCCGATTTTCTTGCTTTTATCTCTACGGGCTTCATGGGACGTCAATACTTTGCAGTTCTCCATGCGTTTCCGGTGTGGTTCGCGTCACGTGGTTGGATAACCTTTTTTCCTGCCTGTGTCCTTTATTTTATTTTACCTCCCAAGGCGTGAATCTTCATCGGGAGGGAGTCGTCGGGTTCACCACTGTAGGATTTATGGTTGTTTGGTGGTACTAAGAAGTGATAGTCCAATTCCATTTATATCTGACTCCATATTTATTCACACTAACAGGTTACATAGTAGGTACACAACTTCACCTATCGCTGGGAGGGAGACGACTGCCGTCAACAGCTACAGTTTCTACCATTCAGCAAAACAACTACTCTATATTCTGTAGCGTGCCGCTACATAGTGTACTCCCACTACATAAACTGAATACTAGTGTACATTCTATGTACTATATCAATATAATTAATAATCCGTCCACCATCGGCCCATCTGATGTGAATTGGTTAACGCCGTAAAAACAGCAATACGCCTCAGATCTTCTTCTACCGAATTAACAAGAAAACCCAAGATGCCCCAAATCTTTATTTCTGTTGAGTTCTTTAAAAATACTTGGTTATGTCGCTTTTCTATAGACACAAATAAAATTGAAGTGTCTGTTTGTAATGTTAATATAACAGCTTTTTATTATATGCATTTGAAAATATATATGGTATATAACCAAAAATTCACTTGGGCCAAGTTCTACTGCTACTTTGGTACCTGGTAGAGACAAGCGGAGAAGCACTCGTAGTTGTCCCGCGCTAGGAACCAGTTGAGCAACTCCTCGGCTACTTCCGGTTGGCGGGACTCCGCCGCGTATTCCATAGCGTCCGCGTACAGAGCGTCCTTCTTGCAAAGTTCCACGCTCTGCTTCCATCTGTTGTTGCCTGATAAAACATGGACATTTTAAATCTAGTAAAGATAACATAGGCATTGCGTTTATTGTTTTTGGGTATATCACGCTGATAATTTACCTTTGTACAAATAGGCAGCAATTCTTCGGAACTCGGTGAGCTCATGTTTCTCCAACTGCTGCGCCAGTGCAATCGTGTCGAAGTTGTCGAATGCGTCTATTGATGTTCGTAGTCCCTGTGGCAAAGTAAAAACAGATTAAGATTAAACATTAACAACAGGTTAAAAATTTAAGTCATAAGATCCACCTCCAAGTATCAGGGAGCAATGCGATGCAACCTGCAATCTTTCCATCCCAACTAATATTATAAATGTGAGTTTGTTTGTTACGCTTTCACGCGTAACAAACAAAGTAGTTACAACTACTCGAATGTTAATTGTGAAATTTTGCATACACGTCGGCAGGGGTACAGAGAAGCCGCGGGCAAAAGCTAATATTTTAATACAGGAGGAATGAAGTCCAATTGCTGTATCAGGAATACTAATAACCAGTCACCGAGGAGTAGCAACTTGCAGTCTAGGAAATTAAAAAGTTAAAGAGTTATTACCTGGTAATCCTCTTCGTCTATGAGGAGAGAGTTGAGGGCTTCGTTCACAGCCTTGTTGTTCAGACTCTGCACTGATCTGAGGTACGCTTTGACGAGCTGCAAGTGTCCCGCCTTCGTGAAGAAGTTTACGGCTCGGGTGTGGTCCATACGCGGAGCCAGAACCAGGAGTAAATCGTTGAGGAGTAGCGGCTTGTAGTCCAGGTAGAATTGGATGGCCTTATAGTAGAGCTCCATGTTTGCAACCTGTGGTAAGAAGCGATAGTTTAGCCCATCTATCGATCTACATCAATATCTGATACCAGGGATATATGAAACCTGTAAAATGGATGAACGTTTTGTTGAATATAAATCTATCAATAACAACCCCCAAATGCTCTAATATCAGTTAAAATCTTAGACACACTCTGATACCCTAAAGAACAGTTGATGTACCAGTACCAGAACCAACAGGCAATTTTGTTTATTTATTCAATAATAATAATAAATATTCATGGACGAAGCATAGCTTATAACATCTTGCAAATGTTTTTCCTGGGTGGCAGTCGAACCCACGACCGACATAGCGTTCTGCACTATGTCGTAGTTTCGACAGACCAACTGAGCTGTGAAGTCAGTTGAGCCAGTATTCTTTGTCTTACGTGAGTTATCCTACTACTCTCTATAGTATAGTTTATGGACTGAAGAGAAAATGTGCTTACTTTAGTTATAATATCCTTGAAGTGTCCCTCGCGCCATGCCTCGGTAGGGTGCTGCATCATAGTGAGTGCTGCATTGTCATATTCCTCGTATTTGTCATATAAGAACACCAGCTCGGACCATAGATGGGCGTGTTCCGCTGCCCGGAGAACCTGGAGAATTTAAAATCACAGGTTACATAAAATAAATAATAGAACTCAACGCGAAACAATTCATTCAGATTAAAATAGACCTTATAGATAGTTTACCTTAGGAATGTTGACACGTGACCAGAAGAGTTCCAAGTGCTCTCGCATCTTGGCTGGTTTGTACTTGGAGTAGAGGATGGCCAGTTCCGTAAACATGCCCATGTGAGCCCGCTCCAGTCCTAGGGCGGCTTCGAGCAGGCTTATCAGCTCGTCGAAGTGTCCTCGGTCCTGTAAAGATACATTTATTGAATGATTTATCCAAGATAGTGATGGGAACCTACGGAAAGTTGACTCCTATATCTCTGTAAAAGAAGTTGAATCGTATCACTGCGTGCGAGAGCTTTGAGAGCGCTTCCTCTTACCCACTCGCTGCTTCAACGTAACGAATCCGCATAAAAATAGTATCCAAACTTATTGGGATGCACCCGGCCTGACGATACCTGGTAGTAGTTGATGAGGTCCTCAAGCTCATCAGCGTGGACGACGATGTGAAGCCCGCACATCTGCGCCAGACGGAACTCGCCGGCGTCCACGCACGCGAAGCAAACCTCCTTCCACGTGCGCGTGGAGTTCGCTTTGCGGGCGCTGTCCACCGCACCTGTGAATCAATTAAATGGTGAAAATGTTTGGCGAACACGGATGAGGCTAGAAAGGACTTTGTTCTCTTTTTTTCCCTTAACAAATAAAACCTATATCTACGATGGCCAATCTTCTACATCAGCATGGTTCATCAAATATTTAAAAACCTAAAGGAAACAGTGAAACCATTCCTACCTTGGAATTCCTTTAGATGCACCAAAGTGATAGCCAGTCGCGCGAAGTTGCTAACATTGTTGTACAGCAGTTTAGCAGCATCAAACATCTTGTCGTCAAAGCACCGGTCGCCGATCTTCTGGATGTCTGCATGGTTGGGTCCGGAGATAAATTCTTCTAGGTCAGCTAGACGACCCGTTCTGGCGTAAGCGTAGATGAGCTCCGATTCAATGTAGGATTCGCGTGCCTTCTTGCGCGCCATCTGTAGGATAAAATTGGTATGTTAATGGCGTAAAGTAGACATAAAACTCATAATTAACATTGCATATATTAACATTGATTTAAGGAGTCCTTGACGAGTCAGTGGCCTCCTTGACCAGGCATTTGTTAAACCTAAACTTAAGTGAACTATGCTAACCTGCAAGTATCTGACGAGATCATCCCAAGATTGCTCCTTAGTAGCGGTATCAACCACGTCCATATAAGCCGAGGGATCATCGGCCTTGATGTAGGAGTCAATGGCCTCCTTGACCAGCCCTTGTTGGAGCTGAGCTTTAGCGAGCTGAGACCAAACGCCAGGCTCGTTGCAACGCTCGGCGAATTCATACGCGCGTTCGAGGTCCTTCACTTGCTCTATCAAAACCTGGTAAGAAAATAAATGAATTTTAAGTTACATCATGAATGTGGAATTTCTCATAAGTCTTTAATGATGGGTTAAAACCGGATTTGAACATGTTTGTCAGTGTATTTATCAGAGTGATTGGCGACTTGGGAAATAAAATTGTTTTCTCAATATAATTAATACATAATGGTTTATCTTCTGGCAGATCTATAACTAAGTTGTGCCTGCGAACACTGCCTTTCAAAGGAGGACGCCCGGGTTCGATTCGCAGCATTCATAAGAGTAATTCATAAGAGGTTGTTTATGGAATTCTAGTGCAAATGTGTCTTTGATTGAACTTACTTGGATAGCAGAAGTGTTGACATCAAACTTCTTGAAGATAGCAAACGCTTCTTCGTACAATTCGTTGTTGATGGCAATGTTGGCGATATCGGGTGCGTCGTAGTTATCCAGACGGTTTATGTACTCCATCACTCGGGAACGGTCCGCCTTTATTGCTGTAGGAAAAAGGGTTATTTTTATTATTTAGCAGTTAAGATTCTTAATGTGATGTAAGAAAATGTTTATTTAAGCTCTTTAGAGAGCGCCTTTATTGCTGCCCACAGCAAAGTTTTCTTCCCAGTGACAAATATGTGATAGTTGGAAATGAAACTAGCACTTTTTTAGAGCTTTTGGTGCAACACATGCAGTTTAAATCAGCTTATCATGTATTTGAATAGGTTAGAATAAAGGAAAATTTCTTTGCATTTGCCCACCGAACAACCCCCAAAATCAAACCGCCTGGCGACCCTCACAAGATTTGAACCAGACCATGCAAATAAGAGTGAGGAAAATTAGGAAAAAGAGTGAGGAAAATTAGAAAAATTAGGAAAGACACAATCGACGGTCTCGGATCAAGTCGTTTGAATATTATCCGAGATCCTCGAAGGACGTAGAAGGTTGCCAAAAAATATCCAACTTACCAGTGAGTATAAGCAAGTTCTGCAGATTCCTATGGTCCGAGAACACAGAGTTATCCAGTACAATCTTCTCAAGAAGTTCAATGAGCTCATTGGGCAGGTCTGCTGTCATGAATGCTTTGACCGTTACGGAGATGTCTTCAGGGTCTTGGGTCTCAGAGAGAGCGGTTTGGACCACCTGAGAGTTTGAATAGGAATATTTAGTACATAACAATTAAAATAACACTTGATTTCACAAAATTATGATCAAATAAGTTGACCCTATCACACGAACGCTACTGATGACCTGAATATAAAAGATTCAGGTCTAATTTGCATGACATAGAGTTTCAGAACTTGAACATGGAATGTCGCGGATACCTACCTATAAGTTCATCTTTACAGTGGTAACTCGCATGATTGGGCGGCCATTTCGTGATCGGCTGGCTGTAGCTATTTCAATTAGCATAGGTACCACGTTCTCGAAACGGTGGAGGAAAACATCGTGAGGAAACCGGCATGTCTTGGAACCATAAATTCGAAGACATGCGACATCTACCAATTGGGCTCCGGTGGTAAATCAAAGCCCATTCACTCTCAATTATCGAGAGTAGGCCGGTGTCCCTGCAGTAGGAATATTAGAGGCTGGTATGGAAGGTATTTCAATCTCACCTGATCGATCAGCTGTCTCTTGTAAGGGTTGGCCTCTGATAGCACTTCGAGCCAGAGGTCCTGGTCGCGCCTGCGCACCAAGTACCGCGCCTGCGTCTTGAATAGAGAGTTGTCGTTGCATACTGCAATCAGTTCGCGGTCGCACTGACCCCTCTCGTAAGCAACGCACGCCAAATGCGGGTCACGCTTCTCGCAGTACCGTCCGACGACACGGGAATCGTACCTATAGAACACAAAGATATAAAATATAAAGATAGTAGAAGCATACGAGAAAAATTGCAGAATATAAAACATAAAAAGTAACACTATTTGAAATCCCGTAAAGATGACGTGAATATATTGATGAAAATTGAAAGTTCATCACTCAATAACTTCACTTCCCACTTCTCGCAGCCTACATCGATATACAAGAATACTCAGAAAACATGGTGAAGTAAAAAATACTTTATTTCCGTTGAATCCTTGAAGAATTAACAAAATAAATGGATTCAGAGCCCTGGAAATAACTCTGTTGTAGGTTTTGTGTTCTAATATTTCTGATAAATGTCAGATTCAAGTAACGATTGCCAAACTGACTCACCACTGGTTCTCCTTGAGGAATCTCTCAGGATTGTTGTTGGAGTCGATGTATATCTTGGCGAGGGCATTGTGAGTGGCAGGTTCCACGCAGCCGTCGTGAACGCGGGTCTCCAGCCACGGGAGTAGCAGCTTCAACCTGGAAACAAATAGTAATAATAAATAAATGGACATTTCATACACCTCCATCTAACCTTGTAATATGAATCAGATACGGATACAATACTTAAGAAGTACCTTTTTGTAAATACTCATTTAAACACTTAATAATCAGATTAATCAGACACAGAACTGTCATTCTGGGTGGGTAAGGGGGGCCAGTTACTGGCATCTATAGTGACGGGCGTAACGGAGTGCGAATCGGGTCTTCTCATACTTCGGTCGGGGAGGACCTAAGTCGTATTGCAGTCGTTATGGGCGGAGGTAACCACTTAACATCAGGTGGGCCTTCAGGTCGTCTTGTCAATTTTGTAACATTAAAAAAACAAAAAAAATAACCGTACCCACCACCTACAGACCAGAAGTCACAGCTACTACAAACTTAACCGTGAGGCCAGCCAATAGAATTAATTACCAACATTCTCAACATAGCAGTTCATGTACTTCAAATATGTTTTGTTATAGAATATTTGAAAGTGATGATACAGGCAAGTAGTTCACTTTTCAAAATTCAGTCTTTCTTACTATATATAACATGGAAATACTAATTTTGCATTGGATCCCTCAACATGAAGAAAGAATTTCTCACGTGTAAAATCAGAAAGTGCTATTTATTTTACCTGTTCCTTTTCTCAACCTCAGCGACCAGCTCATCGGTGGAGAACTGACCGCGGACAACCAGAATCAAGTTCTTAATAATGTCCTCGGCGCAGTCAACGTCTAACAGACCACCAACAACGACCGGCAGACGAGAAGGGTTCACCTAAAAATAATTGAGTATTGCTAAAATTGAAAAACATAAAAGGTATATCGATTTTAGAGTCCAAAGGTAACAGAAACCCTATTACAAATTGCAACGTCTATTTATTCTACATTATGATCAAACCGTCAAGCTGCAGTTTTTGTACTATAAGCCATAAGGGGTCGATCCAGTGGACCCTCAGCTCGTTCCGTCACTTATTCACAATAATTAAGCAACTGACTTATCGAAAAATCTTACCTTCTGAACATAGATCTCAATATACTTCTGCAGGCTGTTTCTGTACAAGTACAGAACCAGGTCGTGAACGAAGTCGAACCGGTCGCACACAATGATCAGAGGCAGTTGGTCGGGCAGCTTAGCCTCCTTCAGGAAGTTCTTCACTCGTTCAGCGTTATAGCAGTTCGATTCCCGGCAAATGCGTTCGACCTCTTTGATTTGTCCGGTCTTGCAGGCAGCCTGTTAAAAGTTTGTGGATTAATTAGATAATGATATGAGAACATACTGTACTAGCAGTACAGTATGTTTGTTCACTGATTGTTGCATTATTAGTAAATAAATAAATATGCAGCGGTTATTTATGGATAAAATATAGCTGCGAAGAGTTCCAAGAAACCCCGTTGGGGGAAAGTCGTGAACTGTAAAATGAGTTTGGGTGGAATATTAGTCCTTTTAAATTTTGAGAACGCTTTGATGCCCCAACAGGCAACAATCCGCTGTTAAGGGATTTTACAATGATTTGTGACTATGCGTGTCTATGCCACTTGCGACACAGAAATCCTAGTGCTAGAGCATGTAAGCGTTTGTTTGCTATTAATTTTCAAACTTCTGTAAATTACATTTTGTACAAAAAAATCCGACCAATATTATTATATAAATAGTACAATTTCCGCAACAATTTGCATGAAATTTGGTCTGCAGATAGAATATATCCCGGTAAAGGAAATTTTTCATTCGGCAGGCAATACGAAGACAAAATACACGCATAGGAAGTATATTAAATTTTTGTAATAATTGTATGTTTTAAGAATCTTACCTGGATATACTTGAAGTGGACCTCAGAGTCCTGGCTGAAGTTCACAATAGACCCCAGGAAGTAGAACAGACCCTCATAAGTCTTGAAGCTCTCAAACAGCTCAATCAGAGCCTTCGTGGTCAGCTGTTCATGGTACTTGGTGGCGATTTGTACGCAAATCTGAAGATTTTGACGGATGTTGGCTTGCAGCATCGCCCGGAGACACTCCAAGGAGTCCTCTACCGAAAGACTGCCGAAGTACGTGACTAGCCAGTCTGCGGGGAGGAGGTGAGTGTGGACCTGAAAGGAATAAATTCATTCACATCTAGGACTACTCAAAGAAGAGTAAGGCCAATAAAACACATTTGCTTCAAGGAATACTCAATGGGATGGATGGCTCCATAGCTTAATTAGTAGTAGCCCTGCCTTTCAAGCAAGGACCGTAGGTTCGATTCCCGGCCAGGGCACATTAAGTCGTGAGCATTTAGTTTAGTTGGGTTGGTTTCATTTAGCTTGGATTTTTGCGTGTCTATGCCAAACACTATGAATCCAAGTGCAGAGGTTTAAGTTTGTAAGCGATTATTTGTCAAATATAAGCACTATCCTCCTATAAAATAACGGAAACGGCCTTCAGATTTTTCCTTGATGGTTTTTTTGTGGGTATCTGAGTTGTAACTAGAATTATATTCTATGACTCAAAGCGGTCATCTGCGTTGGCTCTATGACTCACTCATGCGATGCAAGAGGCATTGCGCTGTTAATCACTCACCACAGCCCGCTTGATGTCATACAGATCGGTGTAATGTTCCAATGCGCGCTGCAGGAGACCCGCCTTCTCGCAGAGCTGTGCGACGTGCGCGCGGTCGTAGTGCGTGAACATTGCGTTGCCGAGGATCGCGTCCGCAACTTGGGGCGCGGACATCAGGTTCATTTCCAAGAGCCTGCGGGAGTGGGAGAATTACTTTAGATATCCATCTTTAGATCAATATTTTAGACGATTGTTGAAACCCTATCCGACAGATTGAAAAATACCTGGAATATTTAACCTTGTAAATTATATTTATTTGTACAAAATCACAGAGCGGTAAAGCGCTTCAAAAAAGTCAAGGAATATTATTAGAGGTGCCAAGGGTATGGGAAGAAACCGTCATATACTAGACTACTGTTTATTTTCAGTTCTATGACAATATTAGTTCTATGGAACATTCCAGTACTTTCCTCATGCTGAAATAATATGAAATGAAATGAAGCATCTTTGATGTTAAGATGGAGGGAACTTACCGTGTCTGAAGAGGTCCTTCCTCAGGGCGGTTGTTCTTCAGAGCGTCCAATAGGAAAGCGGTACACTGCTGCACCATATTCTGCTCCATGAAAACGTCGACTATCTGATTGATATCAGCCAACGGCGGATCCTCGGCGACCAGCATGCCGGCAAACCCGGCGCCTTGCTCCGGGTTCGTTCGCATCACCGAACGCAGCAAGAATATGTAGTCCGGTACGTAGCCGACCTGATAGAATAAATGTTTGACCTGTGCTTAATCATAATCTCAAGTTTAAGATTTCGTTAATTGGCCATTATAACAGTGATTGTTATACTAGGCAACTCATTTTATACATTAATTATTATAATTATATTAATTATGTTTAACACTTAAAATCAACATCATCAAAGGAATAATTAACCTTATTATCGTATTGCCAATAATTATTACAGAGGCAGAATGAAATAAATTAAATCTGGATTAGAAAATTCGAAAAAATAAATATAAAAAAATAAATTAGTTATAATATAGAAATTTAATTACTTCCTTTAGATCTTAAGTATCGAGTATAGACTCGTCAAAATTTACAATACATGCACAAGTAAACATTTTTGTGCGCCTATAAACACCAGGAGCTTCTTAGACACATTACCTTCTTAGCGTAGAGCACGATCTTTTGGAACTGTCCGGTCTCAGCAAAGCATTGGATGACCTTGCTGGCCACGTTAGCTCGTAGGTACACGGAGAGTGCCAGGGTCGGGTCCACTTGCTTCACCAGGTCACCAAGTTCTTCAGAGCATTCCAGTTTCTCCTCTTTCAACCACTTCTCAAGCAGTTGCTTGCGCCCTGAAGAAAGAACATGATCGATGATATAATGAAGGATGAAAGGATCAAAAGGAGATCATAATCAAAGGTTTGGTGTTTCAATTATCGTATTTACAGACTTGACTAGGGTCCTGGCGTAGCTTCGTCTGACGACCATTCGCTGGCCTAGTTCCCGAGGTGGTTGCGATACTATGTGTCATGGCGAATCGTAAAGCAAAGAGTGGCTGCCGATGCCTCAACAAGGAGCGGGGTCCGAAAACGCGAAGCAGGATCGCGGAAAGTAGTGTGCAAACGTCCCGTAAGCGTCATAGGACATCGTGGACTTTTAGTGGATAATTGTCATTAGTCCCGCATAACCACTGTCTCTCAGTGGTAAGTGAGTGATTTATCAGCAAAAAAAGGTTTTTTGTCAGTCAATCAGAATCCTTTTATTATTATGATGATGATGATGAAAACATACCAACTTCTGCTGATAACATGTCTCACCTTGCAACAGCACGGGACGACACAGCTCAAGCGATTCGAATTTGTTGAGTTGGGCCTGATCGAGAAGGATCCCGAAGTATTGCAGCAGTGGGGACGTCTGTCCCGGCTGGGTGGGGACTTGCTGGAACCTCTGGATGGTTTGTGGGGTACGCAGGATGCCGCGCGGGGCCATGGCAGCAACCTATTAACATGAATAAAGAAGTAATATAGAAAATTATAAGTAATAGTTAATGGAGAAAGTACTTATTTCAGAGCATTGAGATCAAAATCTAATCTAGTACATATAAGTCATATATCACATAAGAAAACTATAGGTATTCTTATGGGATATATGACTCTATTTCCATTAAAATAATGTTGAAATTCCAAACTCTCACACACAAATAAACATAGCCATCAAACTAAAGACACTCTTCTTTTTAATCAGGGGTTCTTAGGGGGCGCAGGTAGGCAGGCACCTATCAATATACATGACAGCCCCTGCCAGCTAAATGGCACATTATTGCCCTTACCGAGTCCCTATTTTTGTTTGGGTTTTCCTTACCTTAGCAGCCTCTCCATACTGTCCATTAGTAAACAGCATATTGAACTTCCTAACGAACAGTTCTTCGGCGCCGGCGAGGTTGTTTCTCACCGCGATGCGCAACGCCAAATCCGGGTTCTGTAGGACAGTGTTGATGTACGGGACTATGGAGTCCTCTTCAACTGTCACGGATAGAACCTGCCCCTTGCGGTTCACACCTGGAAAATGGGATAGGATACTATTATTTTATTCACACAATACGACAATGAGACAAATAGATACTGCCTTATAACTCTCAGTTTATAACCTTATACGGACAAGAGAGATAAGTCGATAAAAGTAATCCTATTATGGCCTAGTCCTTATTGAAAACCTTTCACTACTTAAAAAGCGGATAAGTAACATGGCATACATAAAAAATGTCCATAATGTTATCGGTCTTGGCTCCGTCTCACACCAGCAAATTGTTTCGGATACAACCTTGTGTTATGTGATTAATTTGGAAGGTAGCCAGAGCTGGGGTCGCAACGAAGAACCTAGTCACATGTGAGTGCCCAAAGTTGTCGCGTAAACCTTATCATTGATAATGGTACGCTTATCAACTGATGAGGTAGGCCTCGAAGGCTGTGTTAAACATGGTTTAGTGTGGAGTACCTGCTAAACCTAAGTTAAGCTAAAAACTATCGCCCTTATACGACTTTTAACTCATCTACAACTAGCACGCATGCAACGTATGCAACTCTCGGCCCTAGTTGAATGGGTGACCGTTTCGTGGCAATTGAACTAACACATCAAATTGTCCGTTCCATCTATATCTCCGACGCCAGAGTAAAACTCACCCAAAGAAGAAACAATACATTGAGTAACGTGGTCCAGTGGCACAGACAGTTACAATCTGAAGGTCGCTGTTTCAAACCCACAAGTGCACTAATGAGTTTTTCACTTTATTCAATTTATGCGCAATACCAAGTTCTAGAAACGGTGACGGAAAACATCGTGAGGAAACCGGCATGTCTTAGAACCAAATATTCGAAGACATTTGACATCTCCCAATCCGAATTGGGCTCCAGTGATTGATCAAAGCCCATTCACTCTCAATTGACGAGAGTAAGCCGGTGTCCCTGTAGTGGAAACATTAGAGGCTGATACGAAGAGTTGTCTATGACTATGCGCGCCATGGCTGCTGCTTGGTGTCATAACTTAAAGGCACCACAGATCAAGAAAACTCACCAATGATTCCACCAGTAGCTTCATGAGGCGCCGTCACAAAGATGGTATCCGAGGAGATGCGATTCATGTAGATACAGGTCCCTGTCTCGATGTCGTACATGTGTATGTATCCGTACTTGGTGATCAGGTATATGACGTCATACTTCGGGGACACCTGCATCGCTACGGGGAAGTCGTTTTGCGCCTCGGCCGGGAAGAAGACGTCCACGGCCTTCTTTGGGAACGGCTGGTTCCCAGCTGGTGTTTGGCCCACCTCTGTCAAATAAATATTTGGTATTGTATGCGTTTAAAATATTTGTTTTTATATTGAAATAAATCAATAACTAATCGTGGACATTACACACACCGCCATCTAGCCACAAAGCTTAATAGCTTGATCTAGCATAGCTCGAGTCTAATTTGACGTGGCTTAGTTGGTGTTCGCCCTGCCTTCGAAGCGAGGGGTCCCGGACTGAGCTGTGAGGCATATATAACCGTGATGATGTTAAGCTATCATAAGAGAACTGTTTTTAAATGCAACTATAAAACTGCACCTCATTTTAAATGATTACCGCAGCCCATAAACAACAACAATATGACTCTTACTGTAGAATGAGAAGACCCAAATCGTAGAGCCCGTCCCCGTCATACTGAGTAATATATTTAGTATAATATTATTAATATATTTAGTCGGCTCTATGGCTTAGTAAGTGAGAGGCTCCGAGCGATTCCTGGCCGGGGCAAACTTTATGTGATGAGCATAGTTTGTTCTAGGGTCTTGGGCGTTTGTCTTGTGTTTCTGTATGATATGGAAAATACCACCGGCGATACAGGCAATCTTGATTCAAGAGTATGAGTGTGTAAACATTTAATCATAGAGTGAGGATTAAGAGATGGAACTTACCAATAATATGTAGTTTTCCGCCCTGAGCTGTTCTGACGGCGAAGCAGAAGAGCGTGGATGTTTCAGCATTGCCTTCTGCCTTGAAGGTGGCGAACGAAGCCGCGTGACCTTCGATAGGTTGGGAACACTTGCGCTCCACCGAATAGAGCTGCATAGCTCCTACCACGCGGTTTTGTTGGGCTGAGATACCTGGAGAAGAAAATAAATTATGATACATACTATATCGTAGTAAACTAGTTGTTTAAATTATTGCGTAATCCTAGTTTATTTCAGAACAATCCATCGCTTACTGTTTATCAAGTGAAAGGGTCGGCGGTAGGTACCTACAATATTACGAGTGTTATCACAACTTTATTGAAAAATCGAAAAAAAAACCTACTTCCAAAACTTTCAAAGTAGCAAAATACATACGCAATTTCGTTAACTTGGATGAAACATTTTTTCCAGTTATTTTGATTTAACAAACAAAATATTGAACCGATTTTGATAAAAATTCTATAGGACCAATCTGAAAGCATATCCTTTCAAACTCCGTGGCTTAGTTGGTAGTAGCCCTGCCTTCGGAGCGACGGGTCCCGGGTTCGATTCCCGGCCGGGGCGCACTTTGTGTGGTAAGCATGAAGTTTATTCTTGGATCTTGGGTGTTTGTCTTGTGTTTCTGTGTTTGTCCATGCCATCTGCGACACAGGGAATTCTAGTGCAGAGGTATGAGTTCTAAAAAGTATTTAATTGTGATGTTATATATATAACACATGTAAGCATATTTTTCTGTAGCACGATCTATCAAAATAATTTTTTAGTTGCAGTTACTTCTGCGGTTTTAAATGCTATTCAATATGCTAAATTTATTTGATGTATTATGATATACGTAAGGTCAGGAACCTCTAGAACTCGCGTGCGATATCTCATTACTTAATACGCGCTTTCGTACTTTTGTATGATTTCATCGTGACATTTACCTTGTTCATTAGAATAATTACTTACCTGACCTGATTACCTTAATATACAAACCTACCTATGGTTATTATTTATCATGATTTTATATATAAATATAAACAGTAATGATATAATCACTGCTGTATAAAACTATTCTGATTGGGTGTATAAAGTATGACTTTATCACCATGTATCAGTAGGATTAACTTATATTTCCTGGATACCACTGCCAGTAATATTTAAACCAACGTGAAAGCCACCCCGCTCAACACGTCACTAAAATCGATTGGATGCGTCACGACACTGCTCACTGCCCCTAGCCAAATGTCGACAGAATTGAGATAACGCCTAATTCAATTATAGTTCTTGTATGTTTGTCTAAGATTGTTGTTAAACGGATTGAATAGTAAAATTAGAAGTTACATCTTACCATTCGGACTTGTGTGTTGAGTAATGTTGATATTTGAAGTATGGCTAGCTAGTGAGATCAATAAATATGTCGGATTTTTTAGCAGAAATGTTAGTATTTTTTAATTTAGAATAACATTCAAATCATTACTTTAAATATTTTAATGAAATGTATTGAGATTAAAAATAAGCTTAGACCCATAATGTAATAACTCGTGGTTAAAAAGTCAACATGAGACGATGGGAAAAAACTAATAGAAGCTGTGGTTTTATATAAGTCCCCAAAAATACTCCACTTTTTCAGGATCCAGGGTATCCAGATTCGTTCAGCCGTCGTGGCGTGAAGGAGTAACAAACATACATAACGACAAACGACACTATTATCTATAAACTTATACATGTAATAACTTACCAACAAGCAACAACCATTGCTGCTTCGGATCCGTCCTGTAGTTGATAATTTGGCAGTCAGCGAGCGACGAATGCCTGTCGAACATCTTGACCGGAGTAGAGTCCCCCTCCATCGACCAGTGGTACACGCTCATCTTGGTGACGAGAGCCAACGTGTTGAGGGAGATCCACTTCCAGAACACGACGTCTTCATTCATTGTATGAGCCTTCATCTTGGATTTCATTTCGATGTTGAAGATCTGAAGCGTTTTTTGAGCTGGTGGAAGAGTAAAATTGGAGATTTAGAGCCGATAATTATCTGTTAATATTCTCGAACTCTACATTTGTGGGATGTCAAATATAAATTTACCACTACCCGTAGTAGATATTTTTGTTGCAATTTGGTAGTTGTTTATCTAAATTATCATTCATGATTTATACATATTTATGTAGCAAGTATGTATTATGTAAAGTTAATGAGATTTGTAACACCAGCGTTCTATTCTTCTAGATATTCCTGTCCATCTTATGGTAGTCTATAAGAAATAGCTGCAAGCGAAGACCGCTGTCTTTTTTACTTGTGTAACTTAGCATTTATGTTGTATTATATAGTGTAGGCTGGATCCATTAAATCAAGATCCAGTTAAATGATACAAGAAGGAGAAGTATTGAATAATAAGCCATTCCTTTCAGTCACATAATATTCGTCACAAACGCCGATTGATGCGTCATCGATCTCGCTCGCAGACGTAGTACCGCAATATTGCATATTGTGGCTTCACACACATACTAAACGCCCCTTTCAAATACGCGAGACTTTGATGTGTCCTTATGGTGAAACGGAATGCATTAAACATGTGTTGAAGAACCTGTTTAATGCACTGAAAAGTGCAATGCTTGGAAACCTTTCTTCGAGAAAAGTTTCAATATGCGTTGAGTTTTGGATTAAGAGCTCGCTACGCCCGATGTGATATGTAATACTAAATTGTAATTTTCTTTTTAAAAGATGTAATAAAATACTAGGGGATGCTTTATCCCATACTAGGGGAACAAACTACTGGGGACATGTTACACACATTCTTTTGCTACTTAACAAAAATACTATACAAAAAAAAAATACAAAATTGTTTATTTACCAAAAACATAGCTTATACTTCATAAACACTCCTAATATTTGTTCCCTGACATGATATAATGCAGTAGTTCGGCATGATCTTATCGCTTTGACCTAATTTTATTTTGATGATAAAATTAAACATTACCCTTATCATTGGCGACATCAAAGTTCGGCAACCTATGGCCAGACGTAAGTCTCTTTTAGTAATAATTATGCTCGCATGATGTGTAGATGAATTGATGACGTTTAATTTTTTTTAATAATAGTCCTTATAATTTCAATATGATTCATCGATAGTAGAAATATCGATGAGCGGACGCCACAATAATTTGTCGCGTTCATTGATGAAATCGGGCACAAGATGTTTCTTTATCATATCTGGTGTGACGGATGCAAAGCGATGCGACCTGGGTCAATCTTAGATATTCATATATAAGTGGGGTGGACAGGAACCAAGTCGTAACGTAAAGTAAACGTATTATTATTACATATTATGATGGCACCGCCAACAAGCGGATGTGACAAAGTAAATCTAGTGACTTTATTCACATACAAAGAAAAACTCGTGGGTAGGGCATAATCTGTATAAGTAAGTTTTCGGCAGTAACGGTAATATTATCTCTCTTCTTTCCCTAAGCCCCTTATAGAGCATATATACATAGCTCATAGCCATAGGAGATTCCTGATAAAATGTAGATACGGAATTATTTTGTGACAATGATAAAGAACCATTTTACTTGAACTCGAACTTAAAAAATACAGTTCATCGGTTATGGTGAAAGAACAGTGTATTTTTGTTTGAATTGGCTGAAAATAACAGAATATTGTAACATTGCCTTTTATAAGTATAATAAAAATTTATTATTATATATATTATTTGACTTAAAAAAATTAGGAGGTTCTCAATTTAGCCTATGGTTAATATTATGTTTGTTACGCGATATCTTTGCCAGTTGAGGACCGATTGAAATGGAATTTTTTTTTTGAGTATACCTCCGAGTTTGCCCCATAGAAATTATGTCTAAATTTCAATCCAAGTGCGAAAAATAAAGGATAAAAGTAACGTAGACCGTATATTCTTTTTAAATTAACCACTCATGGTGTCTGGGAGACAATACATGGGTCTGCCTTAACATAAGCTCTTTTGATATTGAAGGGGAAAGTTGTTTATGTCGATTCATTATCACAAACGTTAAATATAATTAATATAACTCGCTAATGGAGCCTCCAATCAAATTAAAGGATTTTCCGCACTTAAATTTGAAACCGATTCGATTCAGCGTCAATTGGTGCCAGAATCAATAAGCTAACCGCTATCCTCCCACGCGGCAACCTACTACAGAGAAGAGAAGAGATTGGTGTCAATTCTATCGGAAGCAAAACGAAACGAAGCATATATCTATAAATAACAAATCATTACTTTTCAACCGACTTCCAAAGGAGGAGGTTATCGGTTGTATTGGTTTTCTTTGATACCTCAGAACTTCGACATTTGTCAACCGGTTTAGAAAATACACACACTTTCGATACATCAAAATCGGTAAATATTTTGGCTTTTAAATCAAAATAACTGAAAAAATATGTAATTCCAAGTAAAAGAAATTGCGTATTTTGCTTTTTACTTCGCCCATTGTAGACTAATGACGATGTATCTTTTTTTAAATGGAAGTTCCATTTAAATATGGCATTCTTGGCGAAAAATCAGGTATTCAAAAGTATTCAAGTCGGATTTTCGTTTTTCAATCAGTCAATTATATGGACTAAGTGGCAATACTTTTGATTGATGTTTTTAGTATATTGCCTGTGCCTACAACTTTATAGGTAAGACTCTTTACTTTGACGTTGCCGTTTTGTTAGACGTTGTTATTTTCCGAGCTTCCACGAGGTTAATTTGTAACGTCAACGTCTTCCGGACGAAAGTGATAAAACCAGTGACCTAATTTATTGTCGTTGCTGGCCCTAAACGTTTCCGTATACGTTATTGATATTAATGAGACTTTTCTAGTTTGGAAACGCAAAATTACACGAATTTCCATACACAAAAAAACCGTACCTTTAGAAGGGGAATAACATGCATTCATTTATTTTAATTTATTACAAATAAAAGCACCTAAAAAAAGTGCACTTTCAGATCCAATATATACGTTGGACTATCAATGGACCGTAATTCTACGAACTTTTCAAGTTCAATTCGACGATGGTAGTATCACTACGGGAACGATCGCATGGGTAAAAATGGCAATACTTATAAAGAATATACCTTCCATGTATTGTGGTTTGATCAATATTATATCTTTCAACGGCAGGGAGACTAATTGAGAGTCCCCTAAGAGCCCTACTCGTGCCCCGTGGGTGGTGAAGCAACCAAAGGAGGCAAGAGAACTTGTGCCAAGTTCGTCCAGAGAGGTACTGCCACCACACCTGGTTATCTGCCGGCAAGCAATGGTGCAGTCGCATGAGAGGTTACATCCCCGTCAAGTCTGATGGACGTGATAAATGTAACTCAGTCAAAGATCCAAGCCTTATACTTAGATTGCTGTTGTCAGCTTCAGGGCCTTCAGCTCGTTCCGTGACTTAACATATATACATACAACAGCGAACATAAGAAAAAAAAATCGATATGGAGCCACAGGCTCATCACGATCGTAAAGCTCGTTAGGAAAAAGGATCAGGCACTTGATGCCATGTTAAGATGATAAATTCCATAGCGGACGACGGGAAAATACAATTATAGCGCCGCAGACTGGGAGGACGATTACGTAAAATGCCATGACCTTTACCCTGAGTATGAAACGGCGGCGGGGGAAGTTGCGCTCCTGAAGTTTCCGTTTTTGCAATTGAAGTGATGGAACGAATTGTTTTGGATAAGAGGTATACTCTTCCTCTTATAAAAGGAGAGGAAAAGATACTATAGATAATGTTAATCGTTAAACTGAATTCAACGGACTTAAAAAAAATGAGCGAAGAAGTTATTCTTTGATACTTTCAACTTAAACCATCACTAACCATCAGTTGAGGTAATGGTCCAAGCGCTTGGCTATAAAATAATAGAAAAATCGAAATTTCACGAGTTTTGTCATCAACTCCATTTATCTTAAAAAATTGGCAATTTTTACGGAACGTTCCTTCTGATAGTCACGGCTTCGCATTACGAGTGGAAGGGGTTTTCTCATGACGTTAACTTCGCATTCAAAAATATGGTTTCCACTACCTGGTACCAATAGGATGGAAAAAAATGTATCGTACCTATAGCTACCATACCAACTATAAGCTACCATACTCACACAAAATGACGAGCATATTACTTCCTAGACAGAAATAGGTTTGAATAGAAGATATTTTTGTTATTTTTTAAAGAGCTTGCACTATGGTGTAGGTAGGCGAGTTCCGATAGTATGTATCGCGCGATCGCGTCACGGTGTCTGTGCTCGAAAATGATACAGCACTCTTCCTGAATTACGTAAAACCTGCACAGGGCCGCCACACCAGTTAATTAAGGCCCCGTATGAACGAAATCGTCTGTAGTATATATCACATATCGAAATACATATAAATTATTCAGTAAGCAATTTTAAGTCGTCTCATCGAACCCTCGTTTCATAGTGATATAACCGAAAGCTGCGTGCACAGCGATTGCGCAACAAAACAAAACGACGTCAGAAAGACAAGTCTTTGCTAACACGTACTTTACCGTTAAATATAAAAGTCTTGAAGATTTTTAGACGTATCTGTAATTAATGCTATTTATTTATTTATATACTAACTTATCATTAAAAGTTCCCCGAGTTTTCAAAACGACTGATTGCCTCGGGAAAAATAGAATGCCTAGGCGCCAAAGCGGACGGTTCAATTTACAGTTGACCTAAGAGCAGGCAAAACCTGCGTACACCCACGGATTATCCTGTGCCTGAAGGCCTTGTGTCTGGCGTGCTTCAAATTATGTGGTTTCGCACTTAAGCTTCACATTAGTGAAGCTTAAGTTTTATTAGTGTTAACTTAAGCTTCACATTAGTGAAGCTTAAGTTGGCACAAACGGGAAAAGACATTACTACAGTATTTTATATGACCTGGTGCGGAACGAATTTAGGAAGTGAGCAACAAACCGGTGATATTGTTAAAACTGTTAAATATTGTAATTGTGAGTTAGGTACTCACACCTACAATTTGTTGTTGTTTAATTTAAATAATCATTTATTAAATTAGACATTACCTAAATAAATAAACTCGGAAGGCATGTAGAGTACCCTGCATTTTCAAATGCTCTTCTTCAGTTACAGACAAGGTTAACAAAGAACTTTAAAACTCGGTCTACATTAGGCATTTGAAATGTCAATTTTACAACTTGTTCTTGAAAGTTGCAAGCTTAGCAAAGTCTAAGCTGTTTTAACTTTTCAGAAACTTGTTAATGTAAGCACCCCATTACCGACCAAGTGAATTTCTTTCATAATGGTCCTGAGGTATTGTTATTGTAACTTAAATTAATTGACAACTATGTAGTGTCCTGCACTAGTAGCATCATTAATGGTGAAACAGCGCTCGAATAAAAGTGAATTTTCCAGTTCTAAACATCGAGTAGATGAGTACACGTTCGGGTAGATATAAAGTTGTCGACACAGCTGACACAATATTGATTATTCCACACGACCGGGAGGATACAAGTTTTTATATTTTACCATCGTATTATGTCACAGCACGATTCGGTTTCAAACTAATCCTATACGGATGTGCTGAAAAGTTTCATTGACAAATTGGATATAGAAACCAATGGTTGAAAGTGAACGGTGAGACCATCATTATTCCGAAGGTCAAAAGTTCAAAGGTGCTAACGTCATTGTCACCATCGATTTTTTGCTTAATATTTTACGACTGGCGTTTACTGACTACAAGAAGACAATGAAGGGCTCGTGGCGAAGCTTGCTTAGCTGTTCAACAGATCAGAGTTAAGCAACTCTCGGTCTGGTTAAAAGTTGTATGGGTGACCGTTTAGTGGCATTTGAACTAAGCGCTTCTGTGGGCACGTAAAATTTCGGTCGTTAAGCTATGCCGAAGGCTTTCTGGCGGCATGAAAACCCCGACACCAGAGTAGACACTTCCCACACGAAAGAAGGAGACTGATTACATAATTATCTATTTTTAGTGATTCAATAACGGCAGTGTCAAGCAGTTTATCCACAAAACTAGTTTATAGGCTAGACTTGACACCAACTTTCGTCATATCTCTCTCATCATTTCCATACATGTGTGCACGTATAATGACGTAACACAACCTTAAATTAAATAAATTTCCATAATAAAGAAGTACTACCGAGCTATATGTTTTGTTATATGGTTCCGTACCCACTGGTAAAACGGGACTAAGGCTCCACTGTCCGTCTGTCTGTCTGTCCGTCTGTCACCAGGCTGTATCTCATGAGCCTTGATAGTTAGAGAGTAGAAATTTTCACAGATGTATTTTTGTTGCCGATATAACAACAAATATCTAAACATAGTCATGTACACGGGTTTTAACACTGTGACTTAAACTAAATAGCCTGTCTTATCAATGAAAATTTCAACTCCTTGGACTAATAATTAAATATATTTTAATGGACATTTCACAGCACCATCTAGCCCCAAACTAAGCAAAGCTTGAAATATGGGAACTAGATAACTAATAGAATACTTATTCAGTACTTTTTATTTGAGAATACATACTTATAATACATATTAGTCTGACACAGAACAAACATTTATGTTCGTCACACAAATGCTGGTTCTGGGTGGGAATCGAACCCACGACCTCCAGCGCAGAAGGCAGAGCTACTATCAACTTAGCTATGAGGTAAGTCGAACGTCTGATGATGTCAAATCGCCGAAAAAGCTTTTCGAAAATATAACCCGATTGTCTTCGTGTGTTTTTGATTAGAGTCTGAACGACACTAATAAAATGATTTCTGATTCTGAATACTAAAAAAATTTAAGTATCAGTATATTGGCTATGTACTTAGTGTAGTACTTTTCTGAAAATAAACTTATTATTATTCTGTTTCGATCTGTTTCTCCTGGAGCGGGGACATAATTAAAGAATCGTAAAGTATAAGTGCGTAAAAGGAGTTCGTTTGTAATCGCATCCACTTGAAGACAGCTGGATCGATTTGCAATTTTAAACTAGCGGCGCCCTGCGGTAATACCCGCGATTGCCCTACGGGAACACTTAATAATTTTGGGATAAAAATACCTTAACATCAAACTTCATTCAATCCGTACCATCGAGGCGTGAAGGAGTAACAAACATACACAAAAAAAACATCTTCGCACGTAGTAGCAAATTTTATAGAATTATGTACTATTTCATCTTTCGCGGCATTTGTCTTTCCCTAAAAACCATGTCCGGGGATTTTTTCTACAAATTTCAGGCAAAACGGAAAATGTAAAATTGTAAAGACTAAGGTCTAATGGGTCAGCTAGCGGTCATAATATGGTTTGTTGGAATATTTTTCATCTTTTCGTTGTTATTGTTGCTGTTTTAGATGTACTTATTTACAAAGACGACGGCCAGCCTTCCTTAATTTCCTGGGTAATGATGGGGCAACAAAAATCATGGCCCTGAACTAGAAAACGTAGTTGTTGAGCGTGCGTTGACTTCAGCATTAAACTTTCTTTGAAATATTATTTTTATTATCAACTTCCGTCCAGTCTTTGTGCCAAGAATACAAACTCGTAAAGGAACATAAATATGTGACTCATTGCCAGCAATGTGATTCCCAACAAAAGACGCAATGTAAGACCTAACCAGTAATTTTATTAAGTCGTATTTTTATAGTGTATTAATGATAATGAGTGAAGAAAGTTGAAAGTTTCGAGTTTGGTTAGTACAATTAACGATAGATAATAAAACTATTAATTAAACTTCGATTGTTAGCTCATGAATAAAATAAAATTAAGATTGATTAATATGAGTAAATGATTCGGTTTGTAATCACGGCAAAGGCACATTTACACTTCTTAGTACGTTTCGATTACTATGTGGACCAGTAAACGCGATTCTTCCTTTACCTTCAAGCGTGACGTTAAAGCTTCGAAAGTTGCAATTTGTGTACTTTTGGGATGCATTGGCAGTTTGCCCAAGGACGTAATTTCCAACGTCTTCATTTGGCCAGTATGTCAGTGTACATTTTATGCAATTCGGAAATTTGGCTCCACCTTATTTCCTTGGCACAGTCAAGTTTAGTGTCAAATAGTTTGTAGATCATTCATTTTTAAAATTCATCTTTTTCATCTTTACTATAATACAATACATTTTTAGGTAACGATTTCATAAATATACGTTGTTGCTACTAGAGGTATTCGAATCTTCAAACACGTAAGCAAAAATTTGGCACATCCAAACGCCAAAAAGAAATGTTTGTTTGTACATTGAATTAAAAATACTTGAACATGATTCCTTAAGCCTTTATAATTAGAAAAAACCTATTTATTAATAACTTTGCGTATTATTAAATAAATAGGTAGTTATATTATAAAATGGCGTATGTTGCATAAACACGACCAATGTTTATAATTATTCCAGCAGAATTGATTAAGGAATGTAAATAATATCTGGGAAACATATCCTAATCATAAAATACATTATCAAAAGGTTTGTTTACAAAAAAACCATTGCATGTCTGGGGTACTCGGCGATAATAATAATAAGATTCGATAAATCATACATGATCGACATTGCCAGATTCAGGTCCAATATAAATATGAATTATTAGTATACCTTTAGGCTATAACAACTGTTAATTTAAATAAAATGCATTCCTATTATTGAAATAAAGGTTAGTGTACATCTAATTCTATGTACACTCACAAGCACAAATGTATATACACACTTAGTAAAAATAAAAAACGATATTCCCATAAAAAAAAACGATTCTAACTTTGAAATATTTGTGCAACTATTATACTTTCAATCAACACTTTAGAATTTTGCCTAGTGTTCGTGCCATGACCGTACCTATAGAATTAGTACGTCGTTTTCACCGATATGTCGCATAAGCGATATGTTTACATATGCGATTATATTGGGATTCGGCCAGGGCCTGCCATATAGTCGTTATAATTCATGCGTCGTTAAAACCAATTTTATATTCTGTTTCGACTGTGTTATTGTTAAAATCAAACACAAAAATTCATCAACATTTTTAATTATTCGAATTTATTTACGTCTTTCATTTATACTAATCATAAAATTTGATTGTATGTATATAGAGAATAATCTGTAACTGGATAATTTACTATTAGGTTTTTTATATGGTAATATGGGCTAGGTATATATATTATATTACCGCGCCACGCGAGACAAGCAGAGCTGGCAATCAGCTAGTAACAAATTAACAATAGACGCCCACAAAACGGCAATATAGATAACATACCTTCAACTCCAGCTTTGCCCTTCAGGGCGATGACTTTGCTGGCCGGGTTCATTATAGCGGAGTCCGCGCTGATGGGCCTTCTGATGGGGTTCGTCGGGTCGCCCATATCGATGATGACCACCTCCGCAGTCTCGCCGACTTTTTCCCGCACACATATGAACTTGTCAGACTCCATCGTGAGGGTATTGAAGGAGATCGAAGCTGGATTAATCCCGACATTTGTAAGCTGGAAATAAACGGGCGTTTTATCGCTCATACTAGGACATCCCCTGTAGTAGGATTCCATCTAACAGCCATACCAAAACCTGAACGTAACTGAATTTCTGTAGAACCAATTAACCAGAAGTATGCTACTACTACGAAAACAAAACTTAGCGACAAATGTCACTCTCTATTTCATACGATCTAAAATTGGCAGTTATAATTTTAGAGCTATCATACTAAAATATTTGTTTAGTACCATCTGCACCCCACAATAACCACCATACATACATTAGACATTACATTACATTCCATTCCAGTACATTAAAACCATACATTTTTCCAGGATAAAAAGTAGCCTATGTGTCATTCCAGACTATATCTCTGTGCCAAATTTCATCCAGATCCACAATTTCTGGTGTGATTGAGTAACAAACATTCATTCATCCTAACTTTTGCATTATGTTGCTATTAGTGTGTGTAACAATCAATTAAATAAAATTTTACCCTATAACCATTTCAAGTCATCACTCAGTTAGTTGCATCAAATGGTTCAAGTAGAAACTAATTTAAATTCACTTTTAATCCCCATCCTGAGGGGTATTAGGGTGGATACACCCCAGCCAGTGGTGGGTGGTGATAAAAGTAGTTCTTGTATAATATTAAAAAATAATTATTTCATAAGCACATTTTTCAAGTCATAATCACCTATCATTGGGATTATCTACTGGCAATATCTCTGGAATAAACTCTTATCACTGCACTAGGAATCTGTGTCAGGTAAGTTGGACAAATACAATCACACAACCCAATCACTGTAGGCTCAAGAACAAACATGACGTTCATCATACTAGGTGTGCCCTAACAAGGAACAAAACTCAGTACATTTAGCTTCCGGCAAGGCTAATACAAACTAAGCAAAAGCACAGTCAAACAAATATCCATGTTCTTAATAATAGACCTTTATGACAACATAACATAATATGATATTTATTTTGTTGTATAGAATTAGTTGATTCTAGTTCCGAGATGATGGTTCCTTCTCCTTAGCTTTGCCTTTGAAATAACGAGTTTGATTTCCAGGCAGAGCATATTTCTGTTGTGAGCATGAAGGTTGTTCTCGGATCTTATTTCTGTATTTGTCCAAGCCACCATCAATACAGGGAATCCTTGTGCAGGGTTGAGTGTGTAGTAGGTGTTTATTAAGACATTTTATCACAATTATATTTTTATACATGAATGCATCTAGTTTTTAGTATCACTATAATTAATATATGAATTATATTTAAGTTTATAATTTGATTTGTTAATCTCTCTCCCAAATAAAGTAATTTCATAGGCGTTGAATATGATTACTATTTTAAAAATATCAATGTATTTCTCTCTCCCAACAATCATATCAAATACCTAAGTGTTAAGATTGAAATTTCTATTATATTATAGATAAGATAAAATAATTTCTTCCTTAAGGGCTACAGACAATTCACTCTTTCACTGCAGGTTGGTTACATTTGATGATAAAAAATCTTGACCAGTGCTGAGCCAATCTCAACTTTGCCATGGCTTAATCTAGTTAATTCCAATTCCTTATAAATCAATTCATAGTCATATTTAATGACAAGTTGACTATAAGTCTCAGGTTAATAACATCACTTTAATCATATTTTTGACTTTAACTTTGTAGTCATTCACCTATTACTTTAGTAGAAAGATAGAGGAAGATAAGATATAACAATTTTTGAGTGTTATTTTTATTTGTTTAGAGATTATCAATAATTTCTCAATTCAAATAGAATCTTACAAGATTTTATGTAGAAGCTAGGGAGGGTATAAGCCATGGGTATACCATACCACAACCAATTTAGTTCTTGGTCAATGGTTTGTACTATAGCTGACTTTATGACTGATTCATTGAGAGTTAGCAAAGTACATGAGCAGACAGGATTCAGTGTGAATTTGGAACAAATCGATACCGGTCGCCCTCTCCCGTGGGTTGGGAAAGGGGGTGGAAACGATCATGCCGATAATTGCGCAATGTCACTACCCACTTGTATACTTAATGTGACAAAGAAATCCAAATTGAACCCCCAGACTTGCTCTCGTACCTTGCCCACAGAACGGTTTCCAAGAAGGAAGCGATGTCGGCAAATTCAATAAGTTGATGGGCGTACTTACCTGTAAATGCTCCTGAAAACGTATTGGTAAAACCTGCGCCATGGCTGCTTACACTTCCGCCCTAATTAATGTGAACTGAACAAAAAAGCGACCCTTCGTAATCGCGGTGTCTGAAAAAATATTCACAAATCAATTTCACTGCTGTCTCATCCGAAAACACTTTTGACAATCAACATGGCGTTCATGTACGCAAGTGAAATGACAACGACCGGAACGCCATAAAATTATTTGATAGCGATGAACATGTATTCACTCACAATTAGCTCTACATGAAGGAAATTTAGGTTTTTCTGTAGCTTGTATTTCGCAAGATACGACGAGCAATCTACACCCGCGGCTGCCACATATACAAATGAATGAAATGGCAGATTATGAAAGACAAGGACCAATATATTTTGTTCCATTCGCCGCTGCTTGCTACCGTTGGTTTAGCTGCGTTCAGAAAAATTAATCCCTTTATATGGCCCTTGTTCACCCGAGACTAGTAGGGCGTCAATTTGTATAAATAATAATTATTGTTACATTTAAACAGTATTTGGTTTAATTAGTTTACGCTTTTGTAAGCTATTTAGATTATTGGGCATTACTCGGCTGAATGAATTACGTGGAAATTACTTGCCCCTATGATATTAGGTAAAATTACGCCTTTCCAAAACCACCTAGGTAAAAAGCAGAAAATACCTACTTCTCATTTCCTCGTTACTGACCAAATATTAGCTATCTTAGAGCTATAATATTAGCCTTCAAACATTTAAAAGTTAGTGTCTTATTTGACATGATACGTCAAAAATGACATGTTTGAGTCTATTGTGAACAAAAAAAACCGATGTTGACTTTGTTGTTGTTCTCGTCGTTATTGTTAGATTGGAGTGGATGATTTTGCATTTATTAATTTGTTTAATTTTACTGTAAAGACTAAAAACACTTACAAGATGGTAAGTTATCTACATAATAGCAATGGTTTTCCAATCAGCCTCTGAATGTTGCCACTACAGGGACACTACTCTCGACAAGTGAGAGTGAGTTTTTGGAATACTGAAGCTTTGAATATATTTAGCTAAAATGACAATTTTTTATTCCAGTTTGGCTTCAACATGTTTCATGATATACCAAGGCCTTTCAATATGACCTACAGATGTTTCTCAGTTTCAATGCTACCAGGAAACGAGAGACAAGATGTGGAAAGAGGTGGCAAAAGTAAGAACCAATTTTCAAGTTCGTACCTACCTATTTATGTTAGATCCTGAACCTGCATTTGCTACAAGATAGTCATAGTTGTAATTAACAAGGTCTTCAAATACCTTTCAGTGCATATATTTTTACCAAAAGGTTTGATATATAAATAGAAAATAAACTAATGGAGTTGAATGATAAAAGTTTAAGTAATTTTGGATTACCTTCTATTCAAACACAGAATAATACTAAAGACATACAGCTCGCACGGAATTACACTTTTGTGAAGCTGGGGCAGACCAAACGAAACAATCTACCTATCCCGAATTCAACCTGCCAACAACAACCCAGAGTCCTTCCCTGTTACATGAAGGAGTTGGAATGGCTGGGGTAGGGTATAGTTAACAACAGGGCACAATGCACAATACACCCCTATGTGGGATATCAGTGCAGATCTAGTCACCCCCACCTAGAATTAGAATTAGATATGAACTTTACTGATCCCTATTTTGATTCCAATCCTGTAGAAGATGAGAGATACAGCTTTATTGGTCTTTGCCTTCTGAAGTTGAGTTTGTGGATATGTTTATATTAAACTATTGTAGATATAATACTTCAAAGTTGTGTAAAAAATATGAATTCCTGAATATTGGTAATTATTAACTATCAATTTTGTCCTTTGGTAAATTATCAAGGTAACATTTCATGTAGTAGATCATTCATCTATTTTACTAAATAATTGTTTGTAGGGGAGTTACTCGTATGTTCCCATATCATCTATGGCCACATGTTATGGGGAAAAAAATATGTTTGTTTTTTTTATATTTCCCTTTGCTCAGCTGATTTTGCTTCTTCAGGCAAAATAGATTATTTATATAATACCAAAAAACTTGTTTTCAGTTATAATGCCACCATCAGCATTGGAGCAACTCACAAGACTCAGTGTGGAGTACCCCATGATTTTTAAATTGACCAACAAAAAAACGAGAAGGCAAACACACAGCGGTGTTCTAGAGTTTGTTGCTGATGAGGGAAAAGTGTATCTACCTCATTGGGTATATTATTCATGCTTAATTTTTTAACAGTAAAACAGTTATTTTTTTGAGTTGCTGAGATATTTACCATGAGTTGTGAGTTTTGTTGACTCCTGATAGTAGCAACGCGTACAAACGTAAAAAACGAGTGCACAAGAGAGGAGACCGATATGTCTACCGGGGATTATGACGCATGAAACTGCGTCGAAATATCGGGATTCGAACTCGAAAATAACTCTAAAAATAATGTACACAACCATAATAGTTTTAAAATTTATAGTAGAATAGTTGCCTCCAGAGTGCCTGTGAGCCATTGAGTTTCTGCATCGACACAAAAAGATGAAAACTTAATTTTGATCTATAAATGGTGCAGACTGTTGGTGTCACTAAATAACAAACACGCAAGATCCGAGAACAAACTTCATTCTTATCACACAAGGTCTGTCCCGGCCGGAAATCGAACCCGGGACCCCTCGCTTTGAAGGCAGAACTACTGCCAACTAAGCCACTGAGCTTTTTGAATATGTTAGTATGTTAGATATCTTAACAAATAATATAAAATAAATTGTAGTATTAAACCCTCGCGGTCTTATTGCCGGTATTATGTTTGTTACTGCTTGACCCCTCAACAGCTGAATGGATTTGGATGAAAATTATTTGAAGGTCATATCCTGGATTAACTTACTAACTCATAGGCTACTTTTTATCCCCAAAAGGGAAGTATTCCTGTGTGATGGGTGGCCAACCGCGGGTATCTAGTGAATTTGTTTACATAACAATGTTTGAATATGTTAAAATAAATCAATATAAAAAATCAAAATGGTTAAATAGAAGTTTATACATATGTAAAAAAAACAGTTTATACATATGTATTATCTGTATATCTGTGATATGATATTTTGGCCCTTGGCATATGAGGTATTTAGGTGAGTTGGAAGTGTACATCAAAACAAAAGTGGCTACTGGTAATCAGTCAACATCCTCTTAGAGCTGCAATACATCAAAACAAAAACGGGTTGTTCTGCGAGGAAGCAAGGCCCCGGGCAGTTGCCCTGCTTGCCACCCCCTAAGGCCGCCACTGTTAATAACTATTATTTACATCCATGATACTCTAAGGTGTTACATAACACATATTTTCCAGATGATGGCCAACCTAGTTTTAGATGAAGGTGCGTTAATCCAGATTGAGAGTGTTTCACTCCCAGTCGCCACCTTCTCAAGATTCCAACCACTATCTGAGGACTTTTTAGACATTTCTAATCCTAAAGCAGGTGAGAATTTTATACAAAAACAAAATATTGTGTATCGGTTTTCTAATGTTGCTCCTGAATTTAAAGCAGTAAAAAATATACAACAAGATCCAGCTGAATTGCGATATTCGTCTTTATTATTATTTTTTATTTTTAAATACTTAGTATACTTTTATAATATATGTAATACATATATTTTTTTTTTAATTCTCTCTTCATAAACTGTTGTAATTTTCATGTTTGCCTATTTTGTTTTGTTAATTTATTTTTTGTCTATTCCAAGATGTTGCACTTATAAATAATAATTTATGTTTATTACGTCCACAACTGCGAATATACATTCGCAGTTGTGGACCGATTTGGATAAAATATTTTTATTTGGCAGAATGTTCTTTCAAAGTGGTTCCATAAAAATACCGAACAATAGAGGATGAAAATATAAGACAGTTAATTCATTGTTTAGATTAATATCTTTATCGATTCAAAAGTTTTATGGGCTCCATAGCTTAGTTGTTAGTAGCCTTGGAAGCGAGGTTCCCGGGTTTGATTAATGGCCAGGGCACACTTTGTGTGGTGAGCATGAAGTTTGTTCTCGGGTCTTGTGTTTCTCAATGCCACAGAGAATCCTAATGCAGGGATATGAGGGGGTCGTAAGTATTTTGAAAGCGTTTATAGCTACGTTTGTTTTACATTTTCAGTTCTGGAAAACTGCCTGCGTAACTTCTCCTGCCTGACCACGGGCGATGTGATCGCTATCAAATATAACTCGAAAGCCTACGAGCTCTGTGTTCTGGAGACGAAGCCTGGCAATGCCGTCATCATAATCGAGTGTGATATGAACGTGAGTTAGTCCTATTTTATTGTCAACTAGCTGTTCGTGTTAACAATTTTGCGCGGACCCCTAATTATTTATTCTTTTTTTTAAATTAAGGTAGGCTATGTTATTCCTTAGAACACCAGCTATCTGCCAGTGGAAGTACCGTCAAAATCGGTCTAGCCGTTTCAACATAAACAGACACTTCAATTTTATTTATTGTATAGATGTGTGATGTACGTATAGTATTCCTTTTCTTATCTTATCTAACCTATTGGATCCTATTGTAGGGCAAAAGCCTTCCTTCCTTTTTACATTCTTCTCGGATTTAAATGCTGATTAGCTAATATAAATGGTCTATCGTAAGTGTGCTTCAAACTTTTTCTACAACTCCGGATAATAAGCCTACTAACCGTACCGGCCTCTATTGTTCCCACTGACACCGGCCTACTCTCGATAACTGAGAGAGAATGGGCTTTGATCCACCACGGGAGCCCAACCCTGATGTTAGATGTCGCATGTCTTCGAATTTTTGGTTCTAAGACATGCCGGTTTCCTCACGATGTTTTCCTTCACCGTTACGAAAACGGGGTATTGCGCACATACATTTTTCAAGTGAAAAACTCATTGGTGCACGTGTGGTTTTTAACCAGCTACCTTCAGATTGAAAGTCGGCGTCTGTGCCCCTGGGCCACCACTCAAGCCTACTAAGCTCCTATGGAAACCAATTTTTAATGTGAAACAGGTGGAATTCGCACCACCAGTAGGCTACAAAGAAGAGCATCACGTAACCAGACGCGACGACTCGGCAGAAGGCATGGATGAAGACCCAGCTTCTCTGATGCCGGAACCAAGCGGCTTCGTAGCGTTCAGCGGAGAGGGAAACCGACTGGATGGCAAGAAGAAAAAGCTAATCAGTGAGAGTGATTCTGAACCAACATCCACGCAGGCTAGACAGGTAATTATGTGGGTGATATGAAAAGGCATTCGCAGGTACTTGCGGCGTCATGTTATTAATTCAACAAGGAAGTTACATTATGAAACAATGATAGGAACTAACGCGGAGAAAACCATTGTTAAATTTCTTGGAGGGTTTTCCGCAGATTGTTATCAAGAATTGCTTTCAGATCAGCTGGCAATTTTTGTTAACAATCTGTGGAATTCATTTTCTAAGATTCCCTAAATATTGAATCAAAATTGTTTGGAATATATTATTGTTATATCTATGTAAAAAAAGAATGAAAAACCCTTTATTTGACATAAAATGGAATAAGATAAAATAATAGAAGGAATTTTTTTTTCTTCGATGATCATGCGCAAAATCTGTCGTGCATTTAGTGAGGAAATGCTAGGTCGCGTAAAACATTTTGACCCCTCAGAAGTAAACGATAACTAGCTCTAATCATTGCGCAATACGCATTTTAAATTCAAATTTCATTGTGCGCAGCCGATTGGCCGCAACATATCATCGTATACAGTTTGCATGAATTAAGAGTGGCGCTACTGTCCTATCTTTGACGTTCACTTATACTTCGTCTTGCTCGCACCTGTGCAAACACCCCCATGTACATATTAGTTCCGTTTTAATACGTTTTTGTGGAATATTTTCGTCTCAATCTGATCTGGCACCTATTTTCAGCCGTACGTTCGCGGTATTCCAGACTACGATTACGAAATCGGCACACTCCGCTTCATTCGTAACTCGCGGCCCGCCAGCGCAAGAGAAGAGTCCCCATCGGAACCATTCCAGGCCTTCAAAGGAGAGGGGTTCACGCTGCGGACGGCTAAATCTAAAAACTAATTTATTTATGTTCTTATCAATAAAAACTATTTGGTATAATGTAAATCCTTTTATTATACGCCTGATCTGACGTTCTATTAATTGATTTTAATCAGAATGCTTATCGTCATCGTTCGTTAAGTTATTTTTTCGTGGAACGTTCCAATTTGGTGAAAATTGCATTTATGTAAAATGTCATCAGGCTTAGAATAGGGCCCCTGGCTTAACCCTGCGGTAATACTTTGGTTTTCTTATACTTTAGTAAGGGAAGTCTAGAATTGTATTTTTATTGTTGGACGGTAACCACATAACATCAGTTGGGCCCCCTGCTCATCCCACCACAATAGACGCATAAAAAATAAATCGATTCAGGAGTTAGTCTCTAGACCACCTGCAGTGAGCATCAGAATGGCGGGTGCAATTTTGCGAATCAGCATACAATAAATGTGGGTCGAATCTACCAATAATAAAAATAAGAGTATGAATGCAGACATATTACAAAAATAAACTGAGCCGCCAACCTTACTTAGCGGATGTATTTCTGTTACTTAATGAAAAACCAATTGTTTATGTATGGAATCATTGTCTTATAGATATTGATTAGTTATTGCCAGCCTCGTTGTGTTAGTTATTGCCAGCAGAAGGTTCTTGAAAGAAAAATTTAAGAAAGTTGCGCAGAAAATTTTCTGAAAACCGTAGTGACCGTGGGGCGCAGCAAGTTTGATTATAAAAATTGCCAACCGATTGCTATTATTAATAGTAGTAATAATATAGTATAGTATTATTATATACAGTACTACAGTAAAACCCGTTTAGGATGATTTCACAGGGACCCAACCAAAAACGCGTCTTAAACAAGAAAGCGTATTAAACGGGATAGGGAAAATAAAATGTTATTATTACGTATGTATTGTTCTAATTTCGTATATGTAGGTATTATTTCCATTTACAAATGACATAAAATACACACTTAGTGTAGTTATAATTACGTTATTTATAGTAATTACTAACTTATTTTGGTTTGACAGAAAGATTTTGATGCATTACCTAGCAATTATAAGATTATTGGTAGATTCATTATTGTTAGAATTAAGATAGATTCGACCCATAAAAGAAATACCTACGTTTTTTTTTATAAACGTTTACAATCTCATACCTCTGCACTAGGATTCCATGGACAAACACAGAATATAGGTTCTTTTATTTTAATTATTGGTATATTTAGTTAGAATTAAGGTAGTTTCGACCCATAAAATATATAAATGCTTACACACTTTTACCTCTGCACTAGGATTCCCTGTGTAATAGATGGCATGGACAAACAGAAACACAGCTTCAAAGGCAGGGCTACTACCACTAAGCCAAGGAGCTGTCAATATTTCGTAACATTTCACCCGTCATTCTGATACACACCACCTGCACTCTACCTACTAGAAATTAGATGGAATCGTTTTTGGCCGCAAGTTTGCTTTGACCCACAAAATGATTCCTATCACACTCTAGAGGTTCTGGGATTTAAACAAAAAAACATTTTTAAAAAGAAATAAAATTTATTAGAAAAGAATATACAATAATTGGTTGAAGTCAAATAAATGCCTAAAGGAATTAAGTTACTAGATTAAATCTTAAAAAACAACTAAAATTAAGTAAATTACAAGTTTCACTGACTTCTTACTCATCGTAAAATACTGAGAATTCCTAATTTAATGGAATAGATAAATAATGTTGTCACAAAATCTCAGTTTTTGTTTTTACTATAACTTATCTTACATTCAATTAAAACAACCTATGCAAAGTAAGAAGTAATCCACCATCTCTACTTTTCAAAAGTATTTTGTTGAAAAAACGTAGTGCTGTGTTGGTGTGGTGTGTACTAATCATTGTGACCTCAAGTTTCCAATAGACAGCATACTCATCTTAGAAATAGAGCATCTTAAAAAAGTCATGAACACTGAACAATGTCTTCTGTGAACTTTTTATAGAGGTGTTATTATAAGCTCTTGTTATTCATTGTGGCTTTGACTCAAGTGGAAACGACATCTCTATGAAAGTCTTGACCATGTGGCCACACAGTCTTGAGACTCTCACCAGTATATTCTAATAATAGTGAACTTAAGTTTCCAGGTAATGTGATTTAAATCTGATCTAAGACTTGAGTCAAGAACACTGAAATCTATTGAGCTGTTTATCTGTTTCTTATATCTGAACTCGCCAATACAATTTACAAAATTATGGATTGGCTTATTATTTCTATTAAAATCAAGGTTTCAAAATATTATGATGTTCTTAGTTCATTATGTTGATTATTTCATATATCACTATTTTTTCTTTCCAAATGGCATATCTTTTTGGAACTGAATTTAACCAAGATGCAATCATGTGATGTGAATGGCTTCATAAATATTAAACTGTAAGATTTTGTTTCTTTTCACATTATATTTAACTGTCTCAAAATCAGTCATTAGATAATCAAAACTAACTATACAAGTATGTATACATTAACTTATGTTTGGTTGATTAATGTTTTAATTAAGTAGATACATACAAGTTTATGCAGTAATGACTAAAACCTTTTTAAAAATTCTTCAGAGCAAATTCTGGCTCGTGCATTCACAGCTAATTTCATTTCACTGATCTCTTTATCAATCTCCTCCATAAAATAAATGACGAAGTCGACCAATTTGTGCTTAAACATCTGTTCCGTGTGGAAATTAGTAATCAGGAAGCTGATATGGTATCCGTCTACCGGTTTCCGCCGCAGTACGATAAAGTTTTCCGCCCTCATCATCATAAACCTCATAAACTTTTTGCAAAGTATTTTCTCGATCTCGTCTGCTTGCTTGATCATAATACTCACTCTAATAGAGTTTATAGATGACTCTATCAGCACTTTCTCATTGGCATTGCGAGAAATCACAACAGGATTCAGAAGGAGCTCTTTGCTTGTCCTAACTTCGACCTCGGGCTTGTTGTACCGCTCCACGACTTGTGATGAGAAGTGTTCTAGGCACATCGCAGCCGTGAGCGTGTGGCGCACCGCTGTTAAATAAGGCTTTAACGTGGCTGACATTGTTTTAATAAAAATAAAAGTAATTTCAGTCTCCCGTTACCACACCTAACATTTGACAACTATTTGACAATGACAGAACAGATAATTAAATTACATGTAATAGTATACCAGTTTGTAAAAACATAGATTGATATACTTACATGGAGATGGGCAACACCATATTTGAAAGCACAGCGCCGCGCCGCGAACGTAAATCGGAACGGTCGAACTACTTATCTTGATAATCGAGCCACTCCCATTGCTTTTGGGGGTCTAGTTGCATGGTTTTTTACCCCCTAGGGGTTGCCAAAGAAGCAAAGCAGAGTTTGCACCAAGTTCGTTCGCAGAAGTAGGTACTCCATACCTCTACACCTGGTTAATATACCACTAAGCAGTGGTGCTCCCGTACATTGCTATATTCGGATAGACGCGTGTCAATAACTGTGAAGTTACAGGTGCATGAGACGTTACAACTCCGTTTCGATTTACAGGCGCAACGGGATGCAACTTAGATCGGGGAAAACCTGAGGACTACTTAATATCATGAGGACCTTCAGTGACTTCAACTTCATTCACCCGTCACTTGAGAATGTACGGTAGTATACTAAATTGGATTGAATTTACCTTTCATTCATTCACTCTCAATTATCGAGAGTAGGCCGGTGTCCCTGCAGTGGGAACATTAGAGGCTGGTACGGGGGTATATGATTATAGTTTTGATAACGGAATACGATGAAGACTGATTGCTTTTTCCACTTTCTCTTCTTTTGGCTCTATTAAATGAGTATTTCATGAAATCGGGTATAGTTATGAGAAAAATGTTAAAAGTCAAAAATTTTTTATATATATATGTTATAAAAACAAAATAGGCAGTGAACTAGACTGCATGTATGCTTGAAACATGAAAACTACATGCCTGCTAAGTGTAACACTTTCTGTCGGTTAGGACCATATTTTTGTTGATTTCGTACTAAGATACATGGGCACACTTTTATGGAATACATCACTAATTAAAGAAGATTCATTCGTTATATGAAATATTAATCTGGCAACAAAAACAATAATGGCGGACGTATTGTAAAATGACGCAAGTGTAACGTCCTACGGCATGCGTTTTATCAATATTTCCGTAGTAAAATTAACGCTTTCACAATCCAAAACGTTATTAGTGAACCCATGACCAAGTAGAGAGTTAGTTTTAACAAAGTTAAACGATGGCGCGCGAGTTTGACCACCTTTTCAAACTACTCATTATTGGTGACAGTGGTGAGTGGGCGAGGCCTGAATGTCTTCACAACAACCGAAGTCCGAAGGGTTTTGGTCTTGAATAATTATATTTTCAGGTGTGGGGAAGAGCTGTCTGCTTCTGCGGTTCGCCGATAACACATTTTCCGGTAGTTATATCACAACAATAGGTGTGGATTTCAAAATAAGAACTTTAGAAATAAATGGTGAGAGAGTGAAGCTGCAGATTTGGGATACAGCTGGACAAGAGAGGTTTAGGACGATCACGAGCACGTACTATAGAGGCACCCACGGTGTAATCGTCGTGTACGATGTCACGAACGGAGAGTCTTTTGCGAATGTAAAACGATGGCTCCACGAAATCGAACAGAACTGCGACGTCGTAAACAAAGTTTTAGGTGAGTATTTGCGACATTTTTAACGCTTCGAACAAGTAAATAGGTGTGTAATATACATTGCTGGGCAAATGTATATTTTATACACCTTGTTTTTAAAAGTAATCATAAATGATAGGTGAAACGGTACACTGGGTTTTTTAATCCTACACTTTGTAATCTATTATCTCATATATTAATGTGTTATAATGAGCTGTTCCTGCAGTTTCATAATAGGTAACTATAGTAATAGTAATCCTGTATTGTCAGGTGAGCCATAAACATTTTTGCTACCTTATTAATAAAAAAGTATAGCTATGAACATTGAATGCAGGAAGTTATTACATTTTATGTAAATTTATTGTGATCTATGTAAGTGTAATTACTGTAGGCATTTGTTTCCATAAAAGAAGAGTAAAAACACTATTGCAGATGGCCTAGATAAAAGACCTTACATCTGTTGGCATATTTCTGGTTGAGTGTAATGAGATTGTTGTGTAATTGATGATTATATTAAACTAATTGGATTTGTTTTTATACCATGATAATTATTTTACTTCTTTGAAACATTTTTTTACTTTCAATACTTCAAATTAGGGAAATTAGTTATTCAAATAAAGCTATAGATTAATAGGTATTGTTTGATAAATATATTGATCTAATCAGATAGTTGAATAGTTTCAATCTATGTTGTTTTATATGTACCTATAATTTACAAATAGTGTATTACTTCAAGTATTACATAAATTTTCTAATTACCTGACTGTATAATCTATCTGATGATATACCAAAGAGCGAGTACCTATCTTAAACTCAATGCCTATTTGCTATTCTGACACTGTCAGCCTCTAATGTTCCTATATATGCCAATACATATAATTTATTAACTGTTAATAAATTCATATCATGTTTCAGTGGGCAACAAAAATGACTGCCCATCAAGAAAAGTGGTGGTCACAGAAGATGCCCAGAGGTTTGCTAATCAAATGAATATACCACTCTTCGAAACTAGCGCAAAGGAAAATATTAATGTTGAGGAAATGTTCCTTACTATTACTAAAATGGTAAGTAACTTGCTACTAAGTATCACATATCAGGATCATTAGATACAAAACATAAAAGAAAAATCTCTGTTTGACAAACAACTGCACACAAAAGTGTATCTTGAACTAATCTACTAGTAGCACCCACTGTAGAGTAAAGTCCTCTTTACTAACTAAATGTTTAGTATACATTATTCAATTGTTTAAATCTTAAACAGTGTTATTTGTAATATATTGTCCCTTAACTTTCTTCTTAGAATTCCATTTTTTTTATTCCACTGCAAAGCTTGTGTTGTGGTATTCCATTTATGTTATAAATTCAAAAATAGGTCTCATTGCAATGACTTGTTTGTAGTTATTAAGTATTGTCCATGCAAAACTACCCCAGTCAGTAGTTCGGCATACAAATTCTCCTATTCCAATCCCCTATTTCACCCCCTTAAAGTCTTAATTTTGCAATAAAAAGTAGCCTATGTCATTCTTCAAGGTCCCATCTGTCTCAATACTAAAATTTATCAAAATTGGTTCAGTGGGTTGTTTGTAGTTATTAAGTATTGTCCATGCAAAACTACCCCAGTCAGTAGTTCGGCATACAAATTCTCCTATTCCAATCCCCTATTTCACCCCCTTAAAGTCTTAATTTTGCAATAAAAAGTAGCCTATGTCATTCTTCAAGGTCCCATCTGTCTCAATACTAAAATTTATCAAAATTGGTTCAGTGGGTTACGCGTGAAACAGTTTCAGACAGAGTTGCTTTTGCATTTATAATATATTTTATATTACTATTGTACAAAACACCAGCCAAAGGTTACAAAGTTATCACCATTTACCAAATTATGTGCAGGAAAACATGTAGGGAAATGTGAATGGGTATTCCGGTCATATCTGTTTAAGTCATGTTGGCTATTAGTCATCCCATGTGTAATCAATAAGTTTTGTGTAAAAATTATATTTACTGAATCAAATTGTCTCTGTTATTTCTGGCTACAGGAAACATACATGTTCTCTGTCGAATAGAGGATACTTTGTTTATTAACGCTATCTATGAGATTTACTGTTTGACTACATGTCACCACATGTTATGCGACTTCCATTTCTCGACCCGGTCAGAAGTTGGATGGGTGGCCGTTTAGTGAAATTTGAACTGAGCGCTTCCGTGTTCGTAAGGCTTTACCACTAATATCCCGGCTATATTAGTGGTAAAGCCATTAACCACTTTGTTTTGCCACGGTTTGCCACTTACTCACACGAAATAAATACCGGAAAAAAATAGAAAAGAAATAATTGGCACCACCGATTTTTACCAAGCATAATTATGAACAAGGGTAAATATCGTAAATAAAAAATAAAAACGCTTGTAATCGCACCAACTTCTTTGGAGATATGTTGCCTCAGAGGAATTGATCTCGATACCACCAACACCTACACAAAAATAGCCATACTAATTTATCGTATTAATGTAACACTAATTTATCGTAATTAACATTTGCTTCTTTATTTATTTAAGAAGCAATTTAAAAAAGAAACAAAAAAATTCTATCTCTTATTTTTTTTTGTTTTTATTTAATTAAGGTTTCCAACTTCCAGGTACTAAGATCTAAACTGGAAATGAAGGAGAGACAAAATGTGACATCAAACGACATAGTGAACATAAAAAAGAGTCACAAGACGAAGAAGAAATGTTGCTAGCACATTGTGTTACGGACTTTCAATGCTCAAAATCAAAGAGATTTTGCACAACCCCAGCGTTTTGTACCCAGTTTATATTTAGCAAGAATAAGGTACAATTTTGTAATTATAGTTGGGTGGCCAATGAAATGTGTGGATTTGGAATGAACTGTTATTACAAGGGGTGAGGTACAGTTAGCGGTCTCCCTTTTCCATTAATAAGATGATGCATGATACTTGCCAGGCTAATAGCAACAAAGTAATTTTTTTGTTTTTGATGTTTGGGCTTACTTTTCTGGCATTCCAACCTTAATTATATTGTTGTCCAATATGTAATGTGAATTATTATGATATGCCTGAATTCAAATTAAAATCTGAAAAAAAAAACACATTTGGTCAAATTGGTTTTCTAATAACAATTTGACATTGGGATTCCACATATGGAGTCCTATAATTTTTTATGAGTTCTACTAAATAAAACCTCAGTCAAATAACTTATTACAAATTATTTAAAATTATTAGATTATTTAAAATTCTTAACAACTCAAAGGGTATACAGGAAAATAGAGCATATGTTTTCATAATTCTGAAGTCTATTAAGCTGGCTTAAATTATAGTGACAACAATGGAAAAAAACAAAAAAAATACAAATATATAGGAGATATCAAGATATGTAGGAGATACGAGTGAACAGGGAGACCAATTCCAGATCCCACAAAGTATAGCTGGGCTTGACAATCTCAAGAGCATGTGTATACATACATGTAGGAATAATGACTCCAAAAATTCACTAGTGTAATGTATAATTAATGCATATATATAGTTACTGTGTATGTTTGTATTCTTTTAAACATTAAATGTGATGGAGTGTTTATGAAATTGTCTCGCATAAAATGTATAATGCTAACTTTATTTTGTATTCTTTGATGTAGTTGTATGTCAATCATTTTATCTGGGACATTGCAAATTAGACAGTGGTGTTGATTCTGTTGTAAATTTGCTTTTGCTAACAGAATTGACACCGATCACAATTACATTTAACACGACTTCACTGAGGAACCTTTGCAGTTTTGTTCTGTTTAGTTGTGATTGCTGTCCTGAAGTTGAATTCTGGCAAATCAGATTCTAACTCTCATAATGGTGGGTTTCTATAACAGTATGGATCGTAACATTGTTTGGTTATATGACAATCAAGGCATAGTTGTCAAAAATCTGTACCTTTTTAGACACAAAAATACCTGGTTGTATCCTTGTAACTAAAGAGTAACATCCCAGCAATGTTATCAAAAGTATTATGCCTAATAAGGCTGGGTATTACGTCTATTCCATGTGAACAGACAAACAAAAAGGATTATTTATATTCTCCTTATTTGATAGCAATTAGTAACATCAGCTATACAAAACCTATTATGCATTCTTTAATACCTGTCTTTATTATGCAAATCAAAATTAGGGCCTCCACGCAACTTGCGATGGGTTCAGTGGATATTAATTATCATTGTGTATTACTATAGTAAAAAGCTAGTTTTCTAAAATAGGCGGGATCTAGTGAATGAAATAATTAGTGAGATCATATTTATTTAATTGGCATAGGTTTTCCAGTATTTTTATAAAAAAAAATGAAATGTATTTAATCCTAGATAAATGCTCACTTGTAACAACAATCCCGTAATATATCATACAATCAATGGTGAAAGTTGTCTCTCCATAAACTTCTAATAATGTAATATAGGATTGTTGGTGGAAGTAGGCATTGTCAAGTCGTGAAAGTTATGCACTAGCTGCGTGAAACTCGCAATTGGCCAGCCTATGGGAATAATTATAGCCCATGTGTTAACCCAGATTCCAGGGTATAAGCCACATTCATATTTTACCAAAATCCGTTCAGGCGTTGAGGCGTGAAGGAATAACAAACATACCGACAAACTTTCGCATTTATAATATTAGTATGATTTGTTATATGCGGATACGGTATACAGCGAGCGGAACGAAGCATTACAGTCAGGTCGACTCGCAACATTAAATTCCATACACGATTCTTACACGATTAAAAATGGCGCAAACCGATTGTGGCTTTCGATAGCTTATCGCGTCCGGCATTCGTTATTCGTTGTTTCTCAACTAAGACTGCTTGATTCTTCATGGATGGCACTCTGTTCGGAACAGATTGTGCCATTCATGAAGATGAGACCCAGTCTTCTTAACCGCAAGTATTCTGCTAGTAGTTTTGTCGATACAATAGTACCTAGTATAGATAGACAATTAGTGTTTAACCAAAAAGCCAAAACACTAGCGGAATGTTGCATTCTTGTACTTTAAGCGATTAGGAAGATGAATGGGGCGCGTCTTCGTAATGTAATCATAATGTCGAGTCTAGAGAGTAGAGACCTCGTGACTTTGAATCCGAAATTCGCAAGTTCAATCTTGGAGCAAACGCGGTTAACTTAATGATGGTACTGGCATATCCTGGCTGGAACAACCAATTCGAATGTTAAATCTGCCACTACGTTTTAGGCTTCTTTGTTAGATATAATCTGAATATGAAAAACATCACAGATACTTCGCTTAAAATCCTCAGGCTTCCAGAACTTATAGCACAATTACGCCAAGAACACTTTTTCAAAAATATGTTAAGCAAATGGCCCAAAAAGTCATAGGACCAAAAAAGTAATTTAATTTGGGATGGTATAACTCTAAATGGACTATAAAATAATATGAGTTGTCATAGTAAATATTGATAAATCTTTCAAACCTGTCACTTGCATCAATAGTTTTTTTTAATTAAGGCCTAATAATTAATACCGTAATCCTTTTGTGGCCTTCATATCTTTTGAAGGAACTAATTTTTGTATAACATTTACGAAAAACGTCAAACAATTATTGTTATCGCTGAAGTGTACCATTTACTTTAGCTAATAAAATGGAACACTTGCGATCTTTGCGCCATCTTCAACATAAGGTCAGTCTGGCGAACTGTGGTATGGAAGCACGTTATGGTCGAACAACCTATCATTTCATTTTTGCCATTTTCATTAGTTATTTGCGGTTTGATCTAGAGACTAACATACTGCCTAGATCAAACTTTAAAAGCTGTTCAAAGATATTCTACCTAGAACATTTAAGCTGTTATTTTTTTAATTAGGTAGTTGATCACTATCATTAATTGATCACTCATAGAAAGTTGCTAATGTTATAAAGTCTTTATCCGTGTAGTGGAAGGTTTTTTTTAAATTGTACTAAAATAGCCAGAAACACATCTTAACAGTTCATATGCTCAACTCCAATCCAACCGGGCGGAGAGAACTCAAATGATCTGTAAAGATCATCAAGGCAAGATTCACCTGGAGCGCTACATTTAAAAAAACCTTGAAAATAACTAATGAAAATTGCAAAAGTTTGGCTGGAGTTATCATCGGCCTGATAAACATTAAATGTATCCATTGAATGGACATTTTTTTATTACCCATCACAATTACAGTTTCTGAATAGAATTAAAACATATCGCGAAGTGAAATACCATTAATGATCATCTTTCCTAGAGATTATACTGAAGCCCCTAGTTTAGATTGTGTACCTTTGTGTACTATGTATGTAATAAATTAATTATTTACTTGTAAAAATTATGGCAATTTACTTGTCCTAAGTATCATACAATAAGGGCATATTAACAAAATTACTTTCAATTTTATTTGATTATTTTCAATTTGATTGTCATTCCGTACACAAATATGTACTGTACAAGTATTTTGCATGTTCAATGATTAGACTTACTCATTTATATTTCTATAAGATATTATTGTTATTAGAAACCAGCATTTTATTTGTTTTTAAAATGTAAATAGATATATTTTGCCCATAATATACACTGCGTTTCAATGTCCCGTTCTTTTTATCTATTGGAAGTTTTACGCCTCAATTAAATCTTAGTTCTGGGGTATGAGCCCTTGGTAAACTCTTTTCCCAGAACTAAGATTCCCGGTGCGGCAGGTGACATGGACACACGCATACACCGATAACTGAGGACAAACTTTATGCTCATCACCTCATCACACAATGTTTTCCCCGGTCGGGAGTCGGGATCTCATGGAGTGCTTGGTTACAATAACAGCTACAGAGCCGTCAAGTAAAAACCATACCTGTATTAAGAGTGCCTTGGACTAGCGCAAATACCTACGATGTAGAATCTAATGTAAGAAATCTACAGGTGATTGATTTGTGAATGGCATAACTGAAAGGTGTTTTTTTTTCTTCTAATTATTGCGATCATTATTGCTTAGCGTTAGATTCCAGGTGTGGTGGCTGTACCTCTCTGGACGAACTTGGCACCAGTTCTACTGCTACTTTTTTACTCCTTTAGCACCACCCAGGCGGTACGTGTAGGGAATCAAAGAGTACACACCTACGGATGCGAGCAACTGGACCCCCCAAAACAAAGGTTTTGTACAAAGGTGTGTTACAAAGATTTTGTCAAACATCGTTGATATTTTTCCGTTTCATTAATATTTTGTTGTTTGATCTACGGACTGAATACTACTTAGATCAAACTTTAGATTTACACTACAAAACTGTTCAGACTTAGTTTTGTCAGTTCCATGTTGATAAGTATTTCAGTTAGGAAGGTAGTTACTAGCATATTCTATCTAGAACATTATTATTATTATTTTAAAAATATTCGTTGAACATTATCATTAGATCATTTGCAATAAGTAATCATTGAAAATTACTAATGTTGTAAAAGTCTTCACTTCTATTTACTCAATTTATAAATTGTGATCTATTGTAGTAAAAGGTACTATAAGCCGTTGTCAAGGCCATCTGCCGCCAACAACGTATTGTCTATTAGAAAAGAATCTGTTGAGGTTCGTTTGTTTCTTTTGACACTGACAATGACGTTCTTTCGTATTCATATTATCTTTGGATTCTTTGCATAAGCGAGGCGATTACGAGGAATAGATTTTTCTGCAGGATTATTTCTCGATATTTCGAAAATGTCCGTGTGGTCTACTCTTAACCGCAGCGTTTTCAAGCGCACCTCCACCTTCGCTCTGGCTGTCGCTGCAGGCACTTTCTTCTTCGAAAGAACGTTCGAGTTGGGATCTGTCGCTATATTTGAGAGCATAAACAAGGGCGTAAGTATTTCGTTATGTAATTTTAGAATCTACTGTATTTTGTTATTAGCAGTAAGTTCAAATGTCTAAAATGTTTGTAATGCACATAGATCAGATCATCTGGAAAGAATGTAACCAACCTCGAAAAAGGTACCCTTATGTTTCAGAAGTTTCTATGTAACTTTATTTGTTGCCTCACATTATTAGAGTTCTCGGTCTAGTAGGTGGAATAGATGGATTTAGGATAAGTTTCTACTTACTGAGCCTAACCTAGTCTAAAGGTATTAGGAGTACAAATAAGTTTCCGCCGTTTTTAACACAAATTAAATATTTATTGTAGAAGAACGGTAATATAAATTTATTCAAAATATTGCCCATCACTTGCAACCACTTTTTCCCATCTCTCAGGCAGCATTCGAATCCCACGTCTGAAGAACTCCTTGTCTTTTGAGGTTATCCACGAATCAACCCAATTTTTGGTATCCTCATAAGATGTGAACCGCTGCGCCGTCAGAGCATGTGCTACGGACCGGAACAGGTGATAATCGGACGGTGCAATGTCTGGTGAATACGGCGGGTGGGGTAACACTTCCCAATCAAGTGTTTCCAAGTACTTTTTCACGGGAGCCGCAACATGTGGACGAGCATTGTCATGCAGAAGAATAATTTTTTCGTGTCTAGAATAGTATTGAGGGCGTTTTTCCTTCAGAGCTCGGCTCAATCTCATCAATTGTGTTCGATAGAGGGCTCCAGTAATTGTTTCGCTCGGATTAAGCAACTCATAATACACATACACATACACACATCAGCTAGGTGTAGTGTATACATAATACACTACACCTAGCTGATCCCACCAAATACACAGCATAAGTTGATGTTGACGCGTGGCCAGGTAATCCCCATGATTTTCTTCTTTTTGGATTGTCATAATGTATCCACTTCTCATCACCAGTTATGATACGATGTAAAAAACCCTTTTTTTATGTCTAGCTAGCAGCATTTCACTTAAGCATAATCGGCGTTCAATATCTCTCGGCTTTAATTCGTACGGAACCCAATTTCCTTGTTTATGAATCATTCCTAATGATTTTAAACGATGTGAGACTGCTTGCTGAGTGACTTCTAATGTTAGAGCAAGTTCTTTTTGTGTTTGAGATGAATCTTCCTCCAATAATTCCTCCAATTCTGCATCCTCGTAAATTTTTGGCCTTCCACTGCGATCTTTGTCTTCTACGTCGAAATCACCACTTTTAAACTTTTGAAACCACTCTCGACACGTTCTCTCACTCAAAGCAACCTCACCATATGCTTCTACGAGCAATCGATGCGCCTCAGCAGCAGATTTCTTTAAATTAAAGAAGTAAACTAATATTTCCCGCAAATGACGCTTACTTGGCTCAAATTTTGACATTTTCAACTTATAAAAATTATATTTTACCAATATAAAATCAATGATATTAATAGGTTATGTTGTTCTTGAATGTCCAAACTATTTTTTAAGCCGGTTATCATCTGCGAAAGCTAACCGAAACTCCGTGCCGCGCCATCTACAATAAAACGGCGGAATCTTATTTGTACTCCTAATATAAAGTTAGAACTGGTAATTCAGTTTGTTTTAATATAAATGCTTTTATGTGTCTGTATTTATTACAACCAACTCAGTATATTATTTCATAGTAGAACATCAAATTGCATATTTTTTATGAATAAAAAATGTTCTTCATATCTCTATCAGGGTGTTAGTTTCAAATGTGGCCTATGTGACATCCTATTTAGCACATGGTTTATTAATTTTGAACAAACTGATCTAAAGCAATTGCTGTCCAGAGGTTAATACTCTTAAGTAGTGCTTGGAGAATTTAGGATATTAAAAATTTCCATTTATTGTTGTTGATTAACAAAAAAGTCTGATCGGTTTAAATCAGAGGTTCCCAAACATTCTTCTTTTTTTCCCAGACACACATTTTCTCATAGACCACTTTCAAAATTTAGCTGGTCTAACCCTCCTGCAGCTAAATTTCTACCATACTCCCAAAAAATTAAATCATGCCTTTGTTAATATTAAAATCTTCATGAAATCTTCTTCATCTACATCAAACTCATGGACATTCTTTTTTGTTTCAGAAACTATGGAAAGACATTGAACACAAGTATGGACAGTGAATCCAATAAAACTAGTGTTATGATAATGAATTAATTTATTAGAGAAATGTTAATTAATTTTGATTAAATTGTTTTAATCATATTTTTTTTCTTTGATTACAATTACACTTAAATTTCTAAAATACATTTTATGACTAGAATGTAATGTTCACCGTTCATTATATAATACTGATTATATAGTTATTAAAATTTGAAAACACGGAAGTTGTGTGGAAAAGCTTCAGAGTTTTTCACAAGGAAAGAGAATAGATTTTAGGCCTATTTCACAACATTGTACAATTTTTTAGAGGTTACTAAAAAGTTGGAATAATAACCAAACTAAATGTTTGAATGACAGTATTTTTGTAAGTGCATACATTATTTAGCTGCAGTATAATATTGTTGTCCCTTTCTATTTCTAAGACAGAAAAACATACAATAGTTAACTTACAGTCTGTCAAACTGTGACACATTCATAGCATAAGGTACAAGGTGTCACTATGAACTACCTTCTACAACTAAATCATCCGAGCTAAATATGTACTTGGCAAAAGTTACTAATCCAGATAAAAGTCTAGGTGGAACTGAATTATAAACGAGTCAGAGCCGTTAAAGTTCTATAAAATACATTTCAATACATAGATACTGTTTTCAGAAACGTTACATTATTTTACCACTAGAACCTAATTCATACGCCAACACAACTCAGACCTGTTGTGTTGTGCAGTATTACTTTGCATGACATTAGTATTGACGAATCTTAAGATTATATTTAATTTAAAAATTCTAACATGGCAGTCTATAATGATTTTGCATTCAATTGGATGCAAAATCGACTTTGCCATAGTTAAAATACAACTATGGCCTCGTTCCGGAGGCGACTAGAATATAGGAGGTGTTGATTTTTTACTTATTTCCACAACGCTGGCATACTCGCTCCAGATCTATAGGCCCCAAGAATATACATCTAAAATAGCCAGAAATAATATATATCTAAAATGTAAATGGTCGAAACATGTCATCCAGTCTGCAATCCCTGTACACTCCTTAATCAGAGACGGTGGCGGCCTTAGCGGGTGGCAAGCAGGGCAACCGCCCGGGGCCTCGCCTTTGGAGGACCTCGCACCCTCATGATGAGAACATGATAATTTCCCATGTTCTATGAGCAGAACAAACATACATCCTGCGCTCCCTTCCTTTTAATTTTGAGTTTCTATGATCTATTTTTGTTATAAACCCTACTGTACCATGGAGAACTTAGAGCAATAAAGAAGCATCTACATATTTGAACTTCGTGCTTATGTATGTGAATAGTGAACTTGAGCTAAGTAAAATGGGGGCTGGTGTAGGATTATTGGGTCATATTGGGACCTTACTCTACGCCTGATGTGACATTTAACATTTAATTCTTTCACCGGTTATGAACGCTTCACGAAACAGCTGATGTTATTCGGAGTGGGTAACGTAGGATTCTTAAGTTACAAGAATTAGGGCGCCGTGTAAGAAAATTGTTAAATTGCGGGGAACAGCTAGTATTTATAACATATGTATTAGTGTTATACATATAATAAAATCGGGCGTAGAATAGGCCCTCTGGTATTAAAATTGTATGAATCCTGGTTTAGATTAAACTAGCGGTTAACCGGCGTTTGCTACTACGCTAAAAAAAAATACATTTTATGTTAATGCATTGTTTTAGTGGTGTAAAACCATCTTCGCATGATTGCTTTTCTAATGAATGTCGATGTGCCAGTTTGGGGAACATCGGTTGGATGGTTTCAGTCTTTTATCGTACCTACTTAAGTAGTATTTTTTTGTGTTATATATTATATATATAAATATTAGGAAATATGAAATGGCGGTTAAAATGCATCTTTTGGCGCTATTCATCGCTCATTTTACGTGACCTAGGTTAAGAAAACTCATCTATTGTCTATAAAGCTAATTCTATATATGCGCGCTACATTTAACACATTTAAATAATAGTTTCTTATTAAGTATAAGAACGAAGAGTTAAATGCAATAATAATTATTGAAAAACATATTTAGGCAATAGGCAGAAAAAACCTATTATCCTTATTAAATACAGGCTATTTATTAAACAGGATAACTTAACATATAAAAAACATTAAAAAAATAACAACTTAAACAATAAGTTATACAATATAAAACAATTTCAAGACACGTCTCATATGACATACTTAATATGACGAACCTTAAAATAAATACATATATAAAAAAATGCATAAAATGTAACAAGAGATTTAGCATTAAATGTAGTAATTTAATGTTAAACAAATATGAGATTCGTTGTTTGACAGTTTTGATTTTTTTTCCGCCCCTTTGCAGACTAACTTTCAGTCTGATATTTCGTATTTTGCGTCTCGCTTGTGTTTGGCATTATCTTTCCTCAAAATGTTGCATAGATTTTTGCTATGAATGGAGACCGTCATACGGCTTACAATTAAATGCAAAACAAGACTTGTGTATAGGCGTTCTCATCAGCCACACTCGGCGTATTTTGCCTCGCTTCTTGTACGCAAGTGTTAGGCTACTTTTAGAAATTAATTAGAAAGAAGAACTAAGGAATAAAAATTGATAAATTCCACGCGGGCGAAGTTCCAGAGAACAGCTAATGTATAATAAGAAGCAGTGCCGAAGAAAGCCAAGCGTCAGTAGCGCCGCGCCCTGCGCTTTACGCAAAACAAGCAGATGTTTTGGCACTTAGCACTTTCCGCGAAATCGCTCGGTATCGTCGGCGACGTTATCTGCGGACGAGGACGCGGGGATGGTGGACGGCTCCGGGGGGAGGGGGCACGAGAACCGCGGCGCTTCAGCGAGAGCCGATATGATGTCCACGAGCAGCGACTGCGAGATATTCTTGATGGCTTCCTGGCGGGCTACCTGTGGACAATATACAAAAAAATCTTGTAGCACGACTTATAGCAATGTTTGGTAAGCTCCGGGGGTTCTTAATACTTGCGCAGGGTTCGTGCCAGTTCCATCATACTGAATGCGTTCTCAAACAGGTTTGAATAAATATATGCACCACTTTTTTATTTTTATTTAATTAATTTAGTTCAACGTCGTTTGTTTTAATTTAATTTTATGTATTCGTCTTCAATTGAGAGCTAATATCATTTTTATAATAATTATAATATACATATAAATGAGTACCTATGATGCCTGTTGGTCAAGATAAATGGATTATTATTATACTACTGGAGTGACAGGACGAGTTGAAGGAGATAAGATGACATGACAACAGAAATTCGACCTAGGTCCTCCAACGCAAGACTGGTTACAGTCACCAGTTTACGTGTTCACGTCACCTGATTTTAAACGACATGTAATCGACGGTGGTTAACTCAAATTATCTAAAGAATATACAGGCAAGCTTCGCCACGGATTCACTGGTGAAATGAGTACACATCTTAATAGTTAATAGTAAAAGGCGAAAGATTGTATGTGTGTCCAAATCCACATAAAAATCCAAATGATACTTGAGATGTAAAGAAATAAATGAGTGTGTTTTTAAGTGCTTCACGTTCAAACGGGTCAACGGATTTGGATGAAATTGGGTAGCTTATATCATGGATTAACACATAGGCTACTTTTGATATCGGAAAACCGCAGCTTCTTTTTTTTTTGGATGGAACGAGCTGAGGTCCCACCTGATGGTAAGTGGTGACCCTCGCCCATGACAACAGTATTGCGTGCGACTCAGTACGAGATCCAAATCTTTACTGAGTCGCATTCATCCTGCTGCGTCCATCACCCGAGACGGGGATGATATGTCTCATGCGCATGTGATTTCACCGGCAGCCACAAGGGTGTGTGCACCGGAACACAGTAATGCAACCACTACTGCTTGGCGGCAGATTCCAGATGTGGTGGCAGTACCTCTCCGGACGAACTTTGCACAAGTTCTACTGCTACTTTTGGTTGCTCCTTTAGCACCACCCAGGGGGTACGTGTAGGGAATCAAAGGGTACACACCTACACACGCGAGCAACTGGACCCCCCAAAAATACGAGCTAGCTAGTTTTATACGAGCCGCTTACCGATCCAAAATGGTGCACGATCAGCTTCAGTGCATAATCTTTAATATCGGCCGCGCGCATTCTGTCCGCCGCTTGCAGGATAGCGAGAACGTTCTCCTGAGACACGTTGCTCTGCAGATTGTGCTTGCAGAACACTTGGAGTCGGTTGTTCGTGAAACCTGTCGACAAATTGTTGTGTATAGTAGTGTATACGGCTCCGTGGCTTAGTTGGTAGTAGCCCTGCCTTCGAAGCGAGGGGTCCCGGGTTCGATTCCTGGCCGGGGCAGTTTGTGTGGTGAGCATGAAGTTTGTTCTCGGGTCTTGGGTGTTTGTCTTGTGTTTCTGTGTTTGTCCATGCCATCTGCGACACAGGGAATCCTAGTGCAGAGGTATGAGTGTGTTAACGTAGTTTTTTTTTTTTTTAATTTATACAAGTAACAATTATTTAACAATTGGCCACAACACCACAAATAAAAACACAGCGGTAAAAACTACCTCATTGTAGCCCATTTAAAATAGGTACAGATACAGATAGATGACTTGTCTTTTTCATTGGCATTGTTTGTATTCCATGCCAGGGAAATAAAGATATTCGCATCGGGTGTTTAATTTTTTTTACATCCGCATCAACCCTGTGCCACACATCTGTCTGCGTGTAAATCTTTGAAACGTAATAGGTGACGTCGCAGCGTTGGTAGCAGCTCCAACTTCTGTGTAGGTCGCGGCTTCGATATCCACCATGGACAAACATTTTTGAATCATCGATGTTTGTATTGCGTCTGGGTGTTAACATTTATAATTAATATGTATTTGCAAATAAAAGTACTATACAAGGTGTTGTTTTGCATGCCTGCACTATTTTCAGAGATAGGTGTATTTCACTTATAGAACACAAATTATTAATAACATAAATACAACAAAAAAACTAATTTCTAAAAAAATATCTGTGTAAAAAATAAACCATACATGTGAACGTAAAATCGCTTTTACTGTGCGTGCCGCTCATAAACGCTCCAAACGTTGGCCCCAACGCCACTCGTCCAACGATCTTGAACAGTATTGGCGCCAACGTTGGTACAAGGTTGGGAGTTGTCCGAGGCGTGTCGGTTTCATCAAAAGATACTGCGCCAACCTTCGCTATCCGTACACATGTCGGAGTTTTGCTCAGTGCGGTTGCACATGTTTTATGATGGGTCGTCATCCACCATCTTCTTAGACGTGACTTTTTCTACTTTTTCAGTAACAAGTATGAATTATAATTGGCACTCAGTAATGTAAGTGCTTGATGCAAATTCGATTTCCGTATCGGACATCTTCGCGTTGGCTGACGGGACAGGACTGGCATACTAGCCAACGTGTGGCCGACTCACGAAATGAACCGACCAACGTTCGTACGAGCGTTGGGGCCAACCTGTGGAGCCGGGGTAAAGCACCACAATAGCTGTGCCGCGGTGCCCGCCGCCTTTGATGAATACCGACGGGCGGCGTTTCATTCACAACCCCCGGCCGCCGCCCGCCCCGCCCGCTCACCTCGCAGTCGGTCGACCGCTAGTCTTCGTCGCACGCCCTGCGCTTGCGAGATACGCGACACGCGTCTCGTTCTGTTTGCAAGAATGGAGCAAATATTCAAATGTTGAACTTGTGGGGATATACGATTGTACTCCATCAGCGGAAAATGTTTTGGCCCAAGCCGTGCAAATGTACCCTAACGGCCGAACTCCAACACGCGAAACTATGCTGAGTGCCACGCAGAGACTGAGGGACAATTTCAGATTCCTCATCATGCTCGTGGAAAGGGAAGGACGCTCGGTCGAACAACAAAAAGAAATTCTTAAATTTTCTGAGCAGGAGCCCGACGCTGTGCTGCTCTTCAACGTGCACCACGCTACTGTAAAGCGTTTGCTAAAGCGGGACCTTCAGTATTATTTTCATTTCATTTTAGGTATCAGGTATTTTTGACGGTCATAAGCCTGTTCAAGTAGGAAGATAAATTTGTAATCAAATTAGTTTTCTGAATAAAAACATAATGCTTTTGAATTTATGAAATGAATAAATAACCAAATATCTAGGGAACTGGTACACGGCGCGGAGTTCCCGCCAGCTGTCCGTGCTCGCATGTGTGCGTAATGACGACATTGTTACCATACCACGCACACATGCGCATGCTCTTATTCTGCACGCCGTGAGAACTTATTCTGGTAAATCGAAATCATTTAATCAAATATTCGGCTACTTAGTAGGATTTATTATATTTTGTATTATTATGTTATTACATTCTTCTACAATCGATTCTAGAAATATGGTAAGGATGCAAAACAACAGCTTGTATAAGTATTGTTCCAGTAATGTGGATCCCATAGTACAAGCTATGCTTATTTTGGGGCTAGATGGCGCTGTGAATGTCCATGAATATATTTTACCATAGTAAATTGGCGCTTGGAACAAGTAGAGCGAGTCTTCGGTGAGCATGTTGGTGTCACCGTAGTAGATGTAGCGAAGCAGCGAGTCAAATGCCTCCACAGAAGGTATCATATCGCATAGCTGTTGACAAGAAGGAAAAAATAATACAACGCTAAAACGAAGATATAGCGTAACTATCAAACTAAACATCAATATAAACGTCCGTACAAGCCTCTAATGTTCCCACTGCAGGGACACCGGCCTACTCTCAATAATTAATTGACAGTGAATGGGCTCTGATCTACCACGGGAGCCCAATCCTTTTCAATTTCCTTTTCAATCAATTTTGGTTCTACGACATGCCGGTTTCCTCACGATGTTTTCTGTCACCGTTTTGAGAACGTGGTATTGCGCACATAAATTTTTCAAGTGAAAAAACTCTTTGGTGCACGTGTGGGTTTGAACCAGCAACCTTCAGAAAGTCGGCGTCTATGCCCTTGGGCCACCACGCTCTTTAATATAATATAAACATACATGAATATAAATAGATTTATTTGGTTAGATATATGTTAAATACGTAGATGGACGCAATACAATACGGCTTGATTTTTCATATTTCAGAGAGGACCGAAGTCGTATCGCTGTCATCTATGGGCGGCAGTAATCACTTAACTTATGGGCCTTAAGCTCGTCGCGACAATTTCGTTAAATAAACCAGTGACCGATTTAAAAAAATATCGAAATGATGACATCATTACTTTCATGTCTGGTTGAAAAAAAAAAATACATCCAAATCGGTGTACAACGAGGGAAGAAAAAACACACACATCCGAATCGGCCTTCAATGGGTGAAGTAAACAGAAAAATACACAATTTTGATTACTTGGATGTCGATTTTTTTCCAGTTATTTTTATTTAACAACCAAACTATTAAACCCAATAAGGATGAAGCATTACCATAGTTTTTTTAAATTTTTGATTTTGTCGCATGTTTCTTGGCTCGTACCGAATTGGATGTGTAAATGTTAAGAGAAAATACATTTTAAATCAGTCTGGTTTTTAAATTTTTAAATATAAACACCTTGTCTTTTTAATTACCTTGACGACGTTGTCTTGCGGTGAGAAAGAGCGAAACATTGCTTCGAAGTAAGCCGCGCGCGCAGCCAGCACGGAGCGGTGCGCGCGGCGCGTCGTCTCACCTACTTGCAATTCTACGTCACTCAATTCGCATTCTCCGCTTATGAGGACCGCCATATCTTGTTCCAATGTAGTACCTTTTAACAAGAAAAAAATATTAACTCTCTTACTATTATTACTATATACTGTTAAGAGCGTAGTGGCCCAGGGACACAGACGCTGATTTTCAATCTCAAGGTCGCTGGTTCAAACCAACAAGTGCACCAATGAGTTTTTGCACTTGAAAACTTTATGTGCGCAATACCACTTATTTCACCGGCACCCACACCCTTCCACCGGAACACAATAATGCGAGCACTATTGTTTGGCGGCAGATTCCAGGTGTGGTGGCAGTACCTCTCCAAACGAACTTGGCACAAGTTCTACTGCTACGTTTGGTTGCTCCTTTAGCACCACCCAGGGGCACGTGTAGGGAATCAAAGGGTGCACACCTATGGACGCGAGCAACTGGACTGGATATAAGAAACAACTATTCAGCGCTGGTTTTAAGTGAGACCAAACTGCTGAGACATCACCTCCGTCGGGCGATGTATCAGCAGTTTGGGTCGTATATAAATCATTAATAGTTTTAGGTAAATATGAAACGGGTATAGTTTGTTCTACCTAAGATATTGTCATCCTGCTCGTAGGGGCTGGGGGGTGCCTTCACTGGCGGCTGCTGTCGGCGCCTGATGATTTCCACCATCAGCGGCTGGTCCATCACCTCAAATTCCTGGGTCATCACTATCGGAGTGAAGTTGTAGTCCTTCACTACAAATCTGAGAAACAGACCAGGGCAAGTTATGCACAGTACATTTTGTTCTAACGAACGTTGGGAAAAATGGAACAGATTAAAATAAAAAAATATAAGTTTACACACTCATACCTCTGCACTAGGATTCCCTGTGTCGCAGATGGCATGGATAAACACCAAAGACCCGAGAACAAATTTCATGCTCACCACACAAAGTGTTCCTCGGGTGGGAATCGGACCCGGGACCCCTCGCTTCGAAGGCAGGGCTTCTGCCGATTAAGCCACGGAGCCGTCTAATTAAAGCGACGAACTTAAATATAGTGGTTTTTTTCTTAAGTATTATGTTTGAATATGGCTTTGAACTTTAATGCTCGTGAGTATGACCCAATTTGAGATAACAGTAGAACGTTAAGCTAATTAATAATAAATAATAAAAAAAAATACCATAACACAAGCTTGATAACGACAAATTTAAAAAAGTGACTTCCCTATTTTTTTTTCTTAAGATTTGTAAATATAGTATGGTAAAACTTGATCAACAGAAAACGATGTGATCCTGCAAAGGTCTTTTTGCTTTTGAGGTACAGAAGTCAAAAAAATTTAGATAAATATGTACCTCAAGCAATACTCCTTGATGCAAGACAAACGCGCTTGATGCGCCGCATGCAACGCTGCCAAAACGTTGCTAGCGCCCAGGTTGGCACGGAGAAACCGCGCGCACAGCCCGCAAAGGCGCGGAATCTTAAGACGAATAGTCAACCGTAGTACTTCCATCACGAGTAGGATCGTAGCCGGCGAGGCTGGGTCTTCGTCTGAAAAGGATATTTCAGACAGGATATCTAACGTCTGCAGAGACGCATTCTTAATTCAAGGTAGTAGTTATCATAGTCTTACTTATAAAGGCGAAAGTTTGTATCATGTATGTGTGTGGGTGTGTGTGTGTTTGTGCCACCTTCATGCTCAAACCGCTCAACGGATTTGGATGAAACTTAGTGCCAGGATAGCTGATATCCTGGATTAACACACAAGCTAATTTTGATCCCGTAAAACTGCGGGTAACACCGCGGGGCGCAGCTAATACTTAAGTTAATAAATATTTAAGTTACTATATTTGATTACGACTTCTAGTGATTTGAAAACACAATTTCTTTCCGTTTTTCCCCTATCGTCTCATGTTGGCTTATTAACCGCGGGCAACGCCGCGAGGCGCAGTTAGTTTATATACCACTAGCGGCCCGCTCCGGCTTCGCACGGGAAAAGTTGTTGTAGTGACATAACTACAATAGTTGGACATATGCTACCGCCGAGTTTTTTGTAGACATTATGATGTTCTTCAATATTGTTGTACATTATTTTGTTCTATCGCTAATAGTTTCGGCAGCGCATTCGACGAAAGACATTTTAAGACTCATTTTTCTACACCTTCGGTTACATTGTTCAAATTTTACCCAGGATTCCTAATTTTTTTCAAAATGAAATGTAGCCTATGTCAAATTGGAAGAATGTAGCATTCTATTGGTGAAAGAATTTTTTAAATCGGCCCAGTACTTTTTGAGCCTATTCATTACAAGCATACAAAAATATAATAGGTACAAATCTTTCCTCTTTATAATATTAGTGTAGATATGATGAAACATCACTTGAAATGACTGAAGTGGTTTGTTTTGTATCCTTGTCTAGACAAGATTCAAGTTTGAAAGAAAAAAGAATACTTTTCTATTTCGTCATTAGCAAGTTGCACTCGTTGGAAGCCAGTTCTTATCAATAGTTGTAGCTGAAATCACAGGTAATTTACGCGTAACATTCCCGTTTCATAGTGTTTTTGTTGTTTATAGTAACCACTTAACATTAGGTAGGCCGTCGGCTCAACCCGTCATATCAATCGCATACTAAAAATATTTTCTTCTAATAACCATACAAAAAGCTGTCAAAACTGAGATAAACTTCAAGCCATTTCATGCAGGGGAGGGCCTAAAATGCAACCCTGGGTGAAACCCTACACAAAATATTTAGATAACGTATTTATTTAAAACTAACACCATAAATCATAATAATATTAAATTAAAACAAGGATATATTGAAAGCGAACTAACCTTTTTCGGTAGGATCGATCCTATCAGTGTAAATGTAGTTGAGCACCATCTTGAAAGCTTCAGGGGTGGCTTCCGGGAGCGTGATGGTTATTTCAGGCGGGTTGTTGCTCTCGCCCGGCGCAAGTGGTTCGCCAACTAGCATTCGCCGCTCAAGATCGGCACGCGCTTCCCTGGAGGTTTAGACGTTACGTCAAGTTTTAGGGTTCCAGATCCGCAAGTTAAGGAAACCAGTAGTTAGACCAGTACTAAGACTATAACGTCTGTAGTCCAGCGAAGGTTTGTATAATATAATTTCTTTGGAAAATTTACGGCAACAGTCAGAAATCGGGAAAAACTGAAACAGCATTTTCCTATGGATATTTGCCTCCATGTCGTATGACAGGCGATTGTTAAATGGTGAATCAAGACAGGGAAACATCAGTCGGATCAGCTAGTGTGTAATAAATGTCCAACTTACTTTATTTTAGCCTTGAGGTAGTGCGACCTGGCGGCAATAATCGCCTGATGCGCCATCACTGGTGTCTTGTCCTCGCCAACTAGTATGGTGATGTCGCAAAACTGCTGCGATTTTAGGATACGGCCGAAATCATCGTGGAGCGTGCAACGCGGGTAGTTCGACAACTAAGGAGACAATAATCAATTATGCAAAATACAATGTTCTGGACCACCGAGGTATGCTTGTAACAATCGAGTAATTTATGGAATGTTTATTGTATTCATAACACAAATGTTTAATGTAACATTTGTGTCATGAATATAGATGTTTGTTCTCTGTCTGGGTGTTAATATAAAAAACTAGCTGTGCCCCGCGGTTTCACCCGCGTTCTTATAGTCAAAAAAAAAAAAAAAACTATTATATTAAAACGGCCTATAGCCTTCCTCGATAAATGGACTACCCAACACTGAAAGAATCATTCAAATCGGACCAGTAGTTCCAGAGATTAGCGCGTTCAAACAAACAAACAAACAAACACTGCAGCTTTATATTATAATAATAATAATAATAATTTATTTTAATAAATATATAATATACAATATAATATTATTAGTATAAATATTATAGTATAGATAAAGTACTATGATAAGTATTCTATCAATAATCTGATTTCCATCGTACAAGCTATGCTTAGTTAGGCTTGATGCCCCCCCCGTGGGTTCCCGCCTTGTCGGGGCGGGGGGGCTTAGTAACCGTGGCCTGGTCCCCCACGGTGAAGCTAAGAGGAACCCGGGAGGGCCGCTCCTTTAGGCTTTGCCTCTAAGCCGAATAGGAGCGGCACAGTAGGTGGCGGTGCCTTATGGGGGGCACCGCAACTGAGGCGGGCTGCGGTGCTGTATGGGCAGCTCCGCAGCTGAAGGTTAGAGGCCGCGGCGGGAGAGGAGTGCCGGTATTACGGTGTGCCGCTCTCCCTACCTTCCGCGGCCACGGCGGGGTCGCCACCGCTGGATGGCGGACGCGGTGGGGCCGCAGGGGAAGAGGAGTGTCGGTATTGCGAGGCGCCGCTCTCCCTATCCTCTGCGGCCGTAGTGGTAGGCGACGGGACCACAGACCTGACCCGTCGCATGGGGACCTAGGGCGTCTGACACGGGGTAGTCTGACGTCCTATCGCTGGCATGGTCCCCGAGGTGGTTGCGACGCGCCTCGTGTCCTGGCGTGTCGTGGCGAGGGAGGATGGCATACATTGCCATCCCATGGAGGGTCCGGAAACGGACAGCTGCGGCGGGATCGCGGATGTGTGTGGAGTTCCGTGGAGTTTTAGTGGGTAGTCCCACATAACCGCTCTGTTTCCCCGTGGCAGGGCGGTATGCTAAGACATTTCTCCACGGAAAAAAAAAAAAAAAAAAAAAAAAAAAAAGGCTTGATGCGCTGTGTGAAATGTCCATTAATAATTATTAATAGTAACTGAACCGGTAAACTTACATAAATCTGAAATAGTTCAAAAATTTTATCTACTGGGTAGGCAAAGCGTCGCGATATATGCCATCTTGGATTCCAAAACTGGATATAAATAATAATCAGACGTCTTTAAATTACTGCGTCATCATAATCTATTTCAGAAAGATGAAAGGCAACATTGTCTATGTTGCATATCATACTAGCATACCTGGAATCGAAAGAGTTCGCCGCTTCGCACGTTATTGTCGATGGTTCCTCCGAATATATACAGAGCGCCGCCTGCGACTGCGCCCGCGTGGAACAGACGACCACTCGGAATCTGGGAGCCCAATGCTGGATTCACAACGGACCTGACAATGTAGGTAGATATTAATAATAAAGTTTATACCGAACATAGTTAAATGTACCAATTTCCACAGTAAGGTTTCAGAAAGAGAATATCATAGTTAATATAAAATTTAACAATTAGAAAATTACGATACATCTATAATACAACAAAATTGAATGATAGTTTACACCAGTGTTTTTCAAACTCTATGAATACGCGACCCCTTTATAGGTATAAAAATTCTGGCGACCCCCTTGAACCATAGACAAACAAAGTTAGTAACTGAAGAAACTATGTATATTATTTTCAACCATTATGTAAAGACCTACACTCTGCAAGAAGCTGCGAGGACACAAAAATATCCAGAGCTGGCTGAAATTATGTTTTTATTGTAGTGTTTTTGCTTTTTTCCTTTTGCCAGCGACCCCCCAAGTAAGGCTTCGCGACCCACAGATTGAAAAACACTGGTTTACACCGTTACTGTAGTGTCAGTCAATCCATTTTAAGGCTTTGAGTGTCACAGAGTGTAAATATATAAACACATAAACACGTTATGAAAATCCGAACCCCGAAAGAAACGATCACTTGGCAAATTAAATCATAATTTAATTTGTCAAGTGATTTATTTATTTACTATAACAACTATTTTAACAGGTTTAACCTAATGCAATGGCGTGGTCAACTTTTTATTTTTAATCACGTAGGTATAAATACAAATTATATAAAATGTTCATCCTTAATAACAATTCTAACATCTTATAACATAATCATATTATATTAGTCATTTAGTCAATATTTAATTATTTCGTACATAATATAAATAAAATCAAACAGAATATTTGAGTTCTGAGATCAACTTTCTCTGCAACTCGATTTAGTGAATCCGAATCAATGGGGCCTTAGCAAGTAAGTGCAGCTAGTAAACAAATAAAATGAATACAAGGTTTCAATGCAAGGTGAAATGAGTCCATTACTCTGGACATACTCGTACGTACCACATTTGCGTGTCTAAATCGTAACAGTGCAGATCAGCGGGTAGCGTGTTGTCGGCTGCGCCTCCGAACACGTAGAGATGGCTCGCGTGAGCCGCCATCACGTGACCGTAGCGACGGGCCGGGGCCGGACCGGCGCAACGTAACAAATGTTCCGTACATACGCGACTCCAGCTGACAAACAGAAAATTAAAAATATAGGGTGACACTGGGGCATAGACGCCGACTTCCAATCCGAAGGTCACTGGTTCAAACCCACAAGAGCACAAATGAGATTTTTTTCACTTGAAAAATTTATGTGCGCAATACCACGTTCTCGAATCGGCGAAGGAAAACATCGTGAGGAAACCGGCATATCGTAGAACCATAAATTCGAAGACGTGACATCTACCAATCCGGATTGGTCTCCCGTGGTAGATCAAATCCCTTTCACTCTCAATTATCGAGAGTAGGCTGGTGTCCCTGCAGTGGGAACATTAGAGGCTGGTACGGATTTACAAGAACTGACACTGTTTCACTAGTAAAAAATTAAAGCATTGTACAGTCGAAAAGCGCAAAGTAATCGCATATAATATTATCGGTGCAAATTTTTTTTAATAGGAACATATTGAAATTATATTTACATAGTATAAAATAAAGTCGCTTTCGCTGTCTGTTCGCTTCAATCTTATAACCTACTCATCAGATTTTAATACAGTTTTCAGCAATAGATGATTCAAGGTTTTTATTTATAATGCATAAATTATATTACAGAAAAAAAAATCAAAGGTTTGTGATGTGATGTCGTTACGGTCGTAGTACAAACACGACCCTTGGTACTGACACTTGTTGAATGAATGAATTAATGAATGAATGAATGTTGTTGGTAAATGCCACCCACCTGTCCAAAAGTTTTCACACACTTTTATATTAAGTTTGACTAGATTTGTTTCATTAAATCCGTTGTGTTATACCCGAAATCCCTCCCGTTCGTTTATTCAGTTGAATTCAGTTCAGTTCAGTTTGAAGGTAAATAATATCTTTCTGTGCACTAATTAGTCAAGACGTATGTCACCTTTTAGGATAGAACCTCGTCAAGTTTACGTTCAAGTTTGACTTGTGACCTGCTGCGGATCGGGAGACCTGGATGGGCGAGTTTAAGTGTTGTCACACCTTTTACACGGACAAGTTGCAACAAGTAGAGGGCACTCTCCATTCGCCTCCATTAGTTGTTATCAACCTGTTTGATACATTACTCACGTGTGGGTTTCGAAGTCGAACTGGAAAAGTGCGTTAGTGATCTTGGCGCCGCTCTGTCCGCTGAAAACGTACATCTTCCCTCGCGCCACGCACACAGGGAAGTTGCAACAAGTCGGGGGGCAGTCCCCGTTCTGTTCTATGCGCTCCCATTGGTGGTTTTCACCCTGAAATTTAGTTCTAGGTTACCGCCGGCATGCCAAAATAACAGCTTTTCACTATACGCATTTAAATGTACATATAAGATTGTTTGCGCTGATTTGATTAAATATGCGTTTTCATAGGAAATAAATAATTGTCTATGGCTGACGAATTCATCCTTCCTTTCGAATCCTTACCTAGACATATATCTCGATACGATGAACGCGCCCTCAGTCCGTCAACGACGATCTCAAGGTCGCACGCGTCGCTCGATACCGCTCAAAAATTAACTGTGAATATAATCCGCAAAATCCCGCATGTGCTGTGGATGTGATTCGATGGACACTTTCGAAAGCAGTATCCTGCAGGTATGTGTCTTCCTATCCTATTTTAGGCTGATTCTATGGATTCCAGTCCTAATTTCGTCAAATTTAGCCCAAATTAGCTTTACGCACACACATTATTAATAATAATAAAAAAAATTGTTTGTCTGTTGGTTGCGCCTGGGCCGTATTTGACGGGAGAGATAGCTAATGCTGGAGAAGTATTGTAAGTAAGGCAATATAATACCGTTTTACTAAATACATTTGAAAATAAAACATTTTTTTTTTTATCTCTTCCTTCTACTAATCTCCGAAACGGCTGGATGTCGTAAGGAGGAATTTTTAATTTAGAAAATTAACTAGTATGCAAAATTGTTACGACATATAATAAATAGCTCACAACAAAACTGCAGGTCCACATGTCATTGAGGCGCGCGTTGCCGTCGTACCCGGCGAATATCCACAGTTTGTCATCATAGACAGCCGCGCCGTGCGCTGACCGCGGCACTGGCTCTCTGTAATAACCATGGAAACATTATCACAGTCGGAGGTGTAAAATTCAGAATCATATGTAATCTGTGGCACATTTGACATTTAAATGCGAGGCACATTGGAGAAAGTCCGCTCTAAAATTCAGAACCATAATCTACACTAATATTATAAAGAGGAAAGATTTGTACCTATTTTTGTATGTTTGTATGTTTGTAATGAATAGGCTCAAAAAGTACTGGGCCGATTTAAAAAATTCTTTCACCAATAGAATGCTACATTCTTCCAATTTGACATAGGCTACATTTCATTTTGAAAAAAATTAGGGATCCTTGGTAAAATTTGAACAATGTAACCGAAGGTGTAGAAAAATGAGTCTTAAAATGTCTTTCGTCGAATGCGCTGCCGAAACTATTAGCGATAGAACAAAATAATGTACAACAATATTGAAGAACATCATAATGTCTACAAAAAACTCCGCGGTAGCATATGTCCAACTATTGTAGTTATGTCACTACCCCGTGCGAAGCCGGGACGGGCTGCTAGTATAATATATAATCTGTAGGGCCTCATATTTGAATAAGGCAAGGCAGTGGGAAAGGGACATAGCGATTCTGAAGCGGATAGAGCCTGCTTTGGTTTTTTTTTATATGATTGGCCTCACATCTCAGTTGTGCCGTTGTGCTAGCTTATCGCGGGTTTGCTCTTCACCCAGGAAAAACAATGTGACAAAGTTTTGATTTATATCTGGGTATTGTATGGAAAAAATGCATGTATATAAAAAAAAATATGCTTCTTTACGTGTTATACAACTTTCTGCCTAGTTAGAAGTTGGATGTGGGACCATTTAGTGCCCATATATCTAAGTGAGCTGCTTACGCTGGCCAAGCATATTTGTCTAGCTTGTTGGCCCATCAATGAACAAAAACTAGATACTCACTGGCCAGTAAACTTCCACTGCGACCAGCAAGCAGTAGAAAACCTGTACTCAAACAGGTCATTCTTATTCGTCAAGTTGGAGTTCGCCAGTATATCGCCCGTGTAGCCGCCAAATACATACATCGACTGGCGGTGTACCTGAATGGAAGGCAAAGGCATCAGGCATCCCTTCATCTCAAGTAAATTAAAAAAAATATTAAGCCATAAATTTAAGTTCTTGGTCATGTTTACCAAGATTAGAGTAAGCCTTGAATGGCCTCACAGTTGCTAATAGTAGCTTTGCATCTGGGTTTGGTTGCCACCCATGATAAAAAATTGTAGGCTGAACATGTTTCTTACAATTACAATAAGTAATAGTATAAACTGTGCGTAGTTTGGGGTTAGATGGCAAGATTTGTAAGGAAAGTCTAGGTAAAGGTTAACTGTCTAGTTTTTGGTTAGGATGTGCCAGTTTCCTCATGCTGTTGATCCTCACAGTATTGAAAACGTGATAGGCTGGTACTATTAAGATACTGATGGGCATAAATCTCCCAATTTCAGTCTCGGAAAACTTACCACAGCTGAATGATGATATCTCGGAGCAGGTGGAGTCCCCATATATCCTGTCCTTGTCCAAGACATTTCATTGATGTCATATCTAATGAGATCATTTAGCATGGACTTGCCATTGTCTCCGCCAAACACATATATAGCATCTTTGTATGCTATAGCAGTGTGCTTGCTTCGTCTGGAATAATAAAAATATAGTGTGAATTGTTTAAAATCAATAAAAACTATTTGAACATTTTAACCTAATAATAATAATAATAATATTTATTGGAACAAAAACAGGTTAACATGGTACAACTTAAAACGATGACATTGCTAAAGTTATAAAAACTGTGCAGCAAAGTCAGCGCCCGCCTCCAAAACATATATTAACAGTGCTCCAGAGTAAACTAACTAAACTAAAACTCAACAAAAATAAAGGAAAAGATACATAAATTAAAACAGTTAAGCTAATAAGGTAGACTGAGACGATTAAAGGTGCAGTGTATATAAGGAGTGTTTGTGTTTATGTGAAAGTGTGAGTGAGTAGGTGTGTGTGTTAAAAAGTGAGGAAAAGACTCATCTGATATCTCCAGAACCTATATACAACTTTTAAAATTACTTGGGTAAAATTGACTGATTAAAAATCTAATAAACCATCTGCAATACTTCCATTTGCTCAGTGTAAACACTTGATAGGAGACATTGATAAAAGTATAAAAGCATACCTGGCACCAACAAATTCATTACACTCGGACATCAGTTTCCACTTATGGATGGTCTCAAATGGTCCAAACTCCATCTTTAGGCTGACAAATTCTCGTGGGTTGCGGAGTACTTCAGATGCGATCTTTGATGTCATCTTGAGGCAGCTGAAATGACTGTTTAATAATAGGCACACTATTAAATTTCTTTTATAAATTATGTAAGTATAAAAAAAATACTTTCATTAAAATGGAATTTAATTGGACACAGTTTTTTAAGTCTTAAATTTTCAGTTTGCATGCGCAACAGCTTACTGCATTCCAAGACACAAATTGTCATCATTGGTCATAGAGAAGACTATAATGGAATACACATCTGGTACAAAAAATTGTGGGCAAACACCACTACCGCTTTGAGCCCACTAAATGCTAAACGACAAAGTGGAAGGCCCAGGAGGAGATGACGGGGTGATGTACACTCATACCACAGTTAATCCACTAGTCTCCTGAACTGAGAAAACTGGAAAGAAGGAAGGTAGGCCTTTGTGCTGCAGTGGGACACAATGGCTGAAAAATAAAATATTATACCCTTTCAATTCAATCTGTAGGCAAGAACCATAAGACATGAGAACTGTTGCAGTATTTCCGTAAAAATGACTGAATTATGACTTTTTTCTTATATAAGCTTACCGACAGTGTGGGTGGCAATAGGTAAACGTCTTTACTGCTGTGTGAAATATCTGTACTAAATGCCGAATAAAATATATGTGTCGCGAAACAAGACTATTGTACCTTGTAGGCGACCAACTCTCGAAAGAAATCTCAAAATAACTAGGAATATAGGTCGTGGAAGTCAATGACTTACAATGTACAAGCCGAATCGTAGACATTCAATATACAATGGGAATTGGAAATCGGGAACTCTCCGAAACACCTTCCGAACGCTGAGACGAAGATTATAGATGAGGCTTAATTTTGATTTTTACATACCTTAACCAAATTTCCTCGTCCTCACCAGGCTAAGTACCTGATACCTATAGGCTACAAAGGTTTTACTTTCGTCACTCCTTCAAAATCAATAATTTGCGATTCTGCGTGCAACAGCCTATTTATTTAGACAAACAAACAATAAATCATACCACAGATTGACATTTTGACAATGGCGTACCATACTATGACATGACAACTGACAAGAAAACATCATCGTACTTTTATAGTAGCATAGGAATTTAAAACTTTATTTTTCACATAAAAAAGAGAAATAACAGTAATTGAGAATATTAGCATATAATAAAAACATAGAATGGTAACAAATCTACTTAATATGTGCCACGAGATAGTGATGTAGCGAATCTTACAAATGAGAACCTGAAATGGTACCAAATTTATTTATAATAATAATACTAATTTATTTATTCAAAAATTAAATTAAATAAAAAAAAAAAACTTAAAAAAATTATATTATTTAAGATCTTAGCTTTTCAATATGATAATATTGGTGAGAATATTATATATAGGTTTTGATAATATTGCTGACTTGAACCAGGAGGATTCCCGGCTGGTTCACGTCCTAACTCCTCCCAGCTGAATCTCTTATGTGTCATCGCAAGTCGCTATCATAATCTATCTGCTTAGACACGGCAAATAAGTTTCCAGTATTCATAGAGATTCTATTTCATATTCCCAAGTCGTAGTGAAGATCAGCGACGGAGATAAAACCCTCCGACGGCCTGTATTAACCTAAATCTGAATAGTTTGATGTGTCAGGCGGTTGAGGCGGTCGAACGATCTAAGCGACGCAGATAGGACGCAGAACCAAGCCGTCGCTGCTGCGACAATTGGTTCTGTGGATTCAAAGTTCACGCTTTGTTCATTCACAGACACAAATTGAACAGTTTTCAAGTTTTCAATCACTCGTTCAATAACTGAAGTTGCTCGAGTTTGTTTGTATTTTGATAGTACCACGGAGGCCATAAATAAAAGAAGTATTTTGATAGTAAAATTTCTAAAGAGTATTTCTAATTTGTATTGAAGAGCTTGAAAATGTCTTCACAGGTGCGAATAATACTAAACGCTTCTTAATTCTACATATGCGTTTTATTTTACTTTAGCAAAATGTATTTTTTATTGCGACTTTTCAATTGAATTATCGTTTTTTGCAGACGGAAGAAACCATTCGACGCAACAGCGAGAGTGAAAGCGGTGACGCTGAAACGCCCGAACACGATCCTCATTTCGAGCCAATAGTTTCCCTGCCATTAGTGGAAGTCCCGACTAATGAGGAAGATGAGGAAGAACTGGTGAAGATCCGCTCGAGGCTTTACAGATATGACACTGCTGACCATGAGTGGAAGGTAGGTACTGCAATGTTCTCATATTTTTTGCCTACTAGTATCATATTAAGCTTGACCCAGTTCCACTTCAGTTTTCTTCATTATTGGTGTTTTGTTTAAAGAGGTTATACCATGCAGTTTGTACCTTCCAGGAACGCGGTACAGGCGACGTGAAACTGCTCCGTCATAAAGTGAACAACACAGTAAGGGTGGTGATGAGACGTGATAAGACCCATAAAGTGTGTGCAAACCATTTTATCACACCAGACATAAGAATGAATGTTCACTGTGGCTCCGACAAGGCCTTCAACTGGTCTGTGTTTGCAGATTTTGCCGATGAGACTTGTAAACAAGAGTTACTTGCTATCAAGTTTGGGAATCCTCAGAGTAAGTGGTTCATGTAATATGACAGCACCATAGCTAAGTCTGATAGTATATTTCCTACAATACAAGATCCTGGGTTTGATAGCTGGTGGAATCAAGTTTGTTTAATGATCTGGAAGTTTTTTGTGCTGATGTCTAATGACAGTTTATATGATGTTGTTTACCTAGCTGTGTTAACTATGATTTCCTAAATAATCTTATCTTTTTTCTTCGCTTCTCTTCATCTAAGTTATGAGAAATAATCTTTCATTATGATGAGCTTGATACAAATTAATATGCTGGTTCAATTCTACTCCAGGTAACTATACTAAAGCTGGGTTTCCTCCTACCATGTTTTCATTATGTCTACCATCCATCAGGTTTCTGAAAAATGTGTTAGATTTTGTTATCACATGCCTAGTGAACTAGCTTTATTTTGAACCATATTGTAATCATTTCAGGCCAAAGAAAGCCAATTTGAATGTGCTATTCCATAAAACTCCATTTGTTTGGCCTGTTGGTGGAGATTTCAGTACCTTTCTTGAACAAAAACCAACATCATGAGTTTAAAAATCTGGTTATGGTTGAGCAAATCATACTATATACACTATTTTTATTAGTGACTTGTGATGGTGGATTTTCTGGTGATTTTTGGAATATGCCCTAAATGTACTTTTATTTTATTTACATTTTTTTTTCCACTTGTCTATCCAATAGTTTAACCCAAAGTTTTTATCAGATGCAGAACTATGGAAAACAAAATTTGCAGAAGCTCAAGAAATAGTTAGAACCAAATGTAGCCTCTACACCAATGACCAGTACTCATCCGATGAAGATGATGAAAGCAGCATCACAAGAAGTGAAGATACTGACACTCCAGAACCCAAATACAATGACAAATCTCAGGCTAAAGAATCTAAGGAGACAGATGGTGTGGTTTTACAGTTGAAGAAACTTAATGTTGAGGGTGAGGAATGAATAAAGCTATTTGTGTCCCTATAAGAGGCTAATTGTAACACATAATGTCATCCTAATATGGGAGTTGGTATCTTTATTTTTTTATGTTTACTGGTTTAATGCCTAATTATAAATTAGTTTTCTCTAATGTTATGATTGTGTTGTGATGTTCAAGGTCACAGGGCAAATGTAATATTAAAGGTATTGAACCCAAAATTTTTGTTAATTTAATTCATCATTGACTTCTTTACCTTCAATTTGTTACCTATCATTTGATGCTGTTAAGTAATGTATGTTACAGTTGGCGATACTTGTATGGTTGTATTTGTAAATGTATTGAACTTTCAGTTCTACATTTAAGATTTGATATTCAATAGTATCTAATTAGAATAAATGTTTTAAAGTTCATATTTACTAGCATTGTGAATCTATTTTTGTGATTAGAAATTAGGAAATTGAGGTGTATAAGATTTATAACCGGGCATGTGATGAAAATGCAAAACATTGCAAGTGCCAAATAAACATAATTAAATCATGTTTATTAGAAGCACAAGTTTTGCACTATCGCACAATAAGGTACCTAATTCTAATGTTGTATTTATGCTGGATAATAATGGAGAGAAAAAGTCACTATACTACTCTACATTTACGTCTAGAAAACTCTGGCATAGAAATAATAAGTCATGCTTTGTTTAATTAAATGGAAATTGGAATTCATAAATAACAATGATTTTGCCCCTTAAATGAGGATGTGGATTTTTTGCACATAAATCAGGTCAAGAATTTGATAAGTCCACAATCTCCATTTTTATATCTTGTGCACGAGGCCTGTTAATTTTGCTGTCGTTTTCTACTATTTCGACGATAGCGTGAATTTAATTGAAAGTGACACATTTAAAGCATTAAAAGACAAATGTTTACGCCAAGTTGGTTGGCCTATGTGCTTGAGGTTGAGATATTATTTCGCTATAGAATAAATGATTTAATTTTATACACGCATTTATATGCCCAATTTCTTGATATATGCCCCATAATAGTTAGGTTATATTATGGATATGCCTGTAATATTTTTTGTCACAAATATAATTGGTCAATCTACATTCCGGTTTTTGAATTTTGTAAAATTTATAGTCAATTTTATTTGTGACAAAAGCTACTTCAATATTTGAATAGAATATTATTCATACTTATGTTTTGTTTCATTGATTTCCCTGATTTTTTATATCAGGTACCTATGTTCCATGGTCCCTGTTTGTCTAACATTTTTTTTTCCGTGGGAAATGCTCTCGCATGCCCCGCTGCTACGGGGTATGCACTCACTTACCACCCCTTTTTTTTTTTTTTTTTTTTTCGTGGAGAAATGTCTTAGCATACCGCCCTGCCACGGGGAAACAGAGCGGTTATGTGGGACTACCCACTAAAACTCCACGGTGTCCTCCTCTGCCGCTTAGTGGCGGGAACACGGGAACGTTGTAACACACATCCGCGATCCCGCCGCAGCTGTCCGTTTCCGGACCCTCCATGGGATGGCCATGTATGCCATCCTCCCTCGCCAGGACACGAGGCGCGTCGCAACCACCTCGGGGACCATGCCAGCGATAGGACGTCAGACTACCCCGTGTCAGACGCCCTAGGTCCCCATGCGACGGGTCAGGTCTGTGGTCCCGTCGCCTACCACTACGGCCGCAGAGGATAGGGAGAGCGGCGCCTCGCAATACCGACACTCCTCTTCCCCTGCGGCCCCACCGCGTCCGCCATCCAGCGGTGGCGACCCCGCCGTGGCCGCGGAAGGTAGGGAGAGCGGCACACCGTAATACCGGCACTCCTCTCCCGCCGCGGCCCCTAACCTTCAGCTGCGGAGCTGCCCATACAGCACCGCAGCCCGCCTCAGTTGCGGTGCCCCCCATAAGGCACCGCCACCTACTGTGCCGCTCCTATTCGGCTTAGAGGCAAAGCCTAAAGGAGCGGCCCTCCCGGGTTCCTCTTAGCTTCACCGTGGGGGACCAGGCCACGGTTACTAAGCCCCCCCGCCCCGACAAGGCGGGAACCCACGGGGGGGACTCGCATACCCCCCTGCCACGGGGAGTCAGCGGTTATGTGGGACTAGACATTTAAAACCCCACGGTGTCCTCCCTCTGCCGCTTAGTGGCGGGAACACGGGAACGTTTCACATATCCACGAACCCACCGCGGCTGTCCGTTTCCGGACCTATCTCTCTTGGCATCTAGTTCCTTCAAGTGTACAGGAACTTTAGAATGTATGGCTAATCTTAAGCTGGTGTGTGTACTTTATCGTATAGGCTTAATGGATAGATCTATTGTCGAAGTCGAAGAACTCCAAAGGAGCCAGATATTACCAAATCTTAATCGTTCTTGAATGAAAATTCGGTTAAAGTTATTGTTCTTTTTTACATATTATTTTTATTTTATTTGTTGAACAAAACAATGGTAACCACAACATACTAAAATATAATTCCTAAAATACCTAAAATAAATTTGAACCTACAAGAACGTGCTTCCATAATACTAAGTTTAGCACTTGCTCAAACCCTATGGGACCCTCCATGGGGAAGAACTAGCAAGAAACAAAACTAATGGAAGGATTACTTTCTTTTCAAATCATAAAAATATATATTATTAGAAAGAAAGCTACAATATAAAACAGTTATTATTTTCTTCATAGTTTATTTAAATCTCAATTTCAAACTTGTAAAACTTTTATTGCACAAATTGTAAAATACCTATAATAAATGCAATCACACTAAACAAAGCAAGTGTATCATAAAAACTTGATTTATAACATAAAACTTATAAAGTAAAACATGTTGATATCAACTGTACAAACAAGCCATTTTGGCTAACAAATGATTAAAATACACACCTGGACCTAAGCTACCAAAGGAATGTTTGGTTTAGGAATTACATACAAGTTTCTCAACTTTAAATATTTGTTTTTAAGAAGTATGGTGCCGACTATTCATTGCCATTACTTTAGATAAATATAATACACTAAATTCAGTTGGAATTGATATTGAACTATATGTATTCTTTTTTTGTTAGAAAAAATACTAGATCATTTCAATCCCAACTCTTTAGCTCACCAGTGTCGTCAACAACATACCTGAAATTCCTTTTATAAATAAATTGACAGTAATGCTAAGTTTCTATAAAATAATTATGGGTGCTTCCATCCATTGCTACCAATAAGGTGTCCATGGCACCTTTTTTCGAAACTAATAATTATATGATAAAGGTTGTGCTTGAGACCAAACATTTGGTTTCTAGTGTATACAAGAAACCTAGCATCGCAAATGATCTTTGAAGAATAGATTTCCTAATTATCACAAATAAATGTAGCGCCTCTCACAACAAGATCATAGTTCTTCCATTCCAACTTTTTGTTTGTTATATAGTAAGAATGTCTGCAGTATATTCAACCTTATTTCTAGTTCCCTCTTTTTATCATTGGAGATTTTGCTGATGAGTAGTTTCTTTATGCGTTTGCTTTCCATTGATACAAACTCATCACCTTTCTCAAGGATTTTTTCCATCACAGTTTTGTAGATCTTCCCAGAAAACACATCCTGGAATAATAAAACCACAATTTTATTTAAGTCTGATTATATTAATGTTAGTATTAGTAAAATTTAGATTAATACATAAGTTTATCTATCTAAAAAATAATCATAGGTACCTTGTCAGTCAATTTCTCCTGAACAGCTTCAGTTTCTTTCAGGATTTCTTTTCTGTCTTCTTTTGACTTCATGAACTTGATCGATAGTTTGTCCAATGCCCTCACGCAACCAGGTAGGCTAAGGTAAATGCCGGTATTCTCGCGAATAAACCGACGCAGCGCGTCGCTCGTAAACCCTTTGGAGTCGTCAAAAGTTATCGGCTCTTTTTGCCCCCTCACGAACAATTTTACAACAGGAAAATTGTCCTTCGTAGCTCCGTACTTTCGAGCTAAAGCCTCATTGTCTTTTTCGCCGTAATCCTTGACACCGACTTCGGCGAACAGTAATTCGTCTACATCCCGTGCATCTTTCGCGACGGCCACGAAAGCGTCGTGCTTATCACCGTAAGGATATGCGACGTCGAACTTCACCAACGAAGCTTCAAATTTATTAGTGACTTTGTAAAAAGAAAGCTCATCCAAATCGACAGAACCGCTGGGAGATGTGGTTGTGGATTGGTAGGCGAATGGAATCACGAAAATAATATACAGCAATACTAGGTAGCGGCACATCATTAAAAATCAAAAATCAATTGTAGTTTATTAAATATTGGGGCTTTACAACACCAAAAAAAAAAACACTTTTAGGCTTTCCTATCTTTTAAGGACAAATGAATTTTTTTAATACAGTTAAAATAACAGTACACAGGCAGAGTACAGTACCACAGACTCACAAACCTATAACCTATCTATGTACAATAGAGCTGTAACAAACCGTACGTATTCGTTACTGAGTAACGGGTACAGTGTTGCTATCGTAAAAATCTGGGATGCCGTATGTCACATTCTGATTTGCCGTATTTTAAGGAAAAAAATACTTAAATGTCGTATATAATTTAAAAATGTTTATTCATTTGTTCATTTGTTTGTTCTCCATACAGGTTTCTAATGGTTTCTATAACTTAAAATTCATTCAAATTTCCCCGGCTATCTGCTGTGAGTGTGCTAACTTACATTTTTCTTGATACGGCATTGAAAGGCCTACCGTGTACCGTATATTGTAAAAAAAAGGTTAATTACCGTATATTACGGCAATTGCCGTATCAATAACAACACTGAACGGGTACGCCATCTAGTACCGAGGAACGAAACGTTACTCACGAATACTTTTCGTTACTCGCATGTTTCGTATCATGGTTACATACGCTGTTTCAATGACGCAATGTAACGTTGCGTTGATGCGTGTATTGAAACGTTTCTTACTGATCGTTTTGCGCATGCGTTCAAGCTACTGCCGCATTCTGAAGCCAACTTAAAGGAAAGTATTATACAGCCAAGGTTTACCGGAAACTTTCTCGTTAAGTTAGCCGAAAGTGTTGCTGTACAACAATGTCTGGCTATCAGGGTAACTAACTACTGTACGCGTACGCAATACGACTCGATTAACGATTTGTTTCTCTAGCATAACATAGCATGTTATGAGGTATTAGGAGTAACGAGTAACGATACAATAGTAACGAGTACTGAATGTATAGTAACGAATACATACGGGTACGTTTTTATCCGTTACTTTTACACCTCTAATGTACAAGAGTATAAGTACAGCGCATTAGTGTATCCAACTAGTTACCAGGTAAACGTTTACGGTGTATATAGAAAAAAAAAGTCTAAAACGTTGGCTACGCTTATTTTAGCCATTACTTTTTATTTTTAGGCAGTGATTATTATTCATTTTTACTCATAGAGTTGTTCATCATGGTGGTCTTTTTGGGCGAAATCTACGTATTGTTTGAGTCTTCTTATTCGACTAGTTGGATGCTCACATAACCCACATGAAATGGCATTGTGGGTAACCATTCAGACCGAAATTTCTATTTATATTTACTTTTATGTTTCTCACGTTCTGTGTCTTCTGTTTTTCTGTTTCAAAGCCGTGGTGTGAGTTTAGGGATTCTCCGCTTAGATCATATCAGTTATTGTTGTTATAGGCAGCAGAAGATAACAAAATTCTTTTAAAAAAAAATTAAAACATGCTATTCGTGACAGTAAATGCAAACAAAAAATCAAGTAGTAGTCCTTTTTATTTCTTAAATAACTTTATTTCAATAACAGCATTTAAACAGTAGTAGTCTATACTAGTATTATAAAGCTGCAGAGTTTGTTTGTTTGATTGTTTGTTTGTTTGTTTGAACGCGCTAATCTCTGTAACTACTGGTCCGATTTGAATGATTCTTTCAGTGTTGGGTAGTCCATTTATCGAGGAAGGCTATAGGCTATGTTTTTTTTTTCAAAATTAGGCATCCGTAATTAAATTGCTATTTTGTAACACAAGGTGTAAAATCGAAAACCTATTTTTGCGTGCGCTGCAAAAACTATTGACAATAGAACAAAATGATGTACTACGGGTTTGTAGATCCCATTAAGACCTACAAAAAAGTCCGCAAGAACATATATCTAGCTATCATGGTTTAATCACAATAACCGATTTTGTGTATCAAATTTGTACACCGTGCAGTTTGATCCAACTTGAAAGATAGGATAGCTCACATCTCAATTTATGATCGCAATATTATTTTATTGCAAATTATAATATCATATGACAAAAACGTTAGCCACAGCAACGCGTGGCCCGGTCAGCTAGTTTAATATAAAGTGATAATTCTGTTCTACAATTGGCGGTCTTATCTCTGAAGGGATTGCTTTCAAACAACCACAATTAAATAAAGTTATAATCTAATTACTCTATTGTAAACTATTGTACTATTGAACTATTGTAAACTGTATGAGGAGAAAAATACAAAAAAAGAAGGAAAACACATGAAACTTTCGAATCTTCTTTCAGCTACATAAAATTTATTATTATTATTATTACTGATATCGAACTGAAAAGTAAGACAATGTAATAATCTAATATAAAAAATATTTATTCGTTGAAGGTACAAGACAGGTTTAAGCTAACATAGTAGGCAATAGTTTGTAGTTAATCTGTTTACTTATTCTATAAAATAATTAATATAGCATAGAAATAATTATAACGCGAGATAATACAATTAATCCTTGACTAATAGAATATATTGTACTGTATTGATATACTCATACAACTTGGCGTGTGACGTAATATATAGTTAGGCTACCGGCAGGAAGTCACTTTTCGAACATAATACTTAACCCTACATGCTTGATTTTTTTTTGTCAAAAAAAAATACTTGGTTCTTTATACATTAAAATAATTTAAAAAATCATAATCTAGTAAATAAGTAGTCATATTTAGCTTATTCAGAGCTAAATATGACTACTGATTTACTACATTATGATTTTATTAATCCTCTTTATATGTTTTTTTTGGTAATTAAATATTTTTTCTTTCTTTTCTTTTCAATCGTCAAAATCAAATAACTAAAGATTGACTGAAGTTTATTGGTGAAATTTATGAAAACAATTGTTGTTTATTTAAATACAACCTAACTCGGCACGTTTCGCTGAACATTAAATATTTATATGATTATCTCTTTTCTTTACATTGAGGAAATTTGCAGCGTTGTCGCTTCAGATACCTCTTCCTCTTCAGTCTCACGGGGGAAGGATTTCTACATAATACCTTTTCTTCTTCATCTGAATCATACCATCTTGACAGTCTTCTTTTTTCTTTTATAGCTATGAACCAACTTCTCAGAGACTATCAACTTAATTTTTTTTTAATTGTATTTCTTTGTGAATGTTTCTTATAATGGCCTTATTTAGTGGAGGCGGTCGTGCCCTGGAGTACCTGAAGTTTGTAAGGAGTTATCATTGGAGTGTAAGAACTGGCGAACTTTTTGAACGTATTCAGTATTATTGACTCCCTTACTAAAGGTAGACCTAACTCAATTTCCCAGTATATCCGAAAATTTGGCAATGGAGCAGCGGTTATAGGCAAACATGTATGTACTTATTCGTTTTTATTCTTTCAGTTTAATGCTGAAGGGATTAGATGGGTCTTTTATTCTACTAAATTTATGTATGCTTCTACAATGTGGCTGAGATTATCTTCTGAGAAGACTGTCACGTCACCAAAAATATAAAATATATAGCAAATGAGTAATATTTTGTTCTAGATCTGTTCTAGTTTTGCAATCCGGTGGCTCTAAATTAATATTTTCTGGGAATTGAGGATAGTTGGTAAAGATCTCTTCTTCTAAATTAAACCTTTTAGAAATCGTTGAACTATTGTATATTCGGGACTTCCTTTGGAAAATTGAAAGAACGTGACGACTTATTTGACCCTGAAGTACTGGTCTGAACATCTGATGGTATGGTATGGATGTTATACAATATTGTAAGATTAGGTTAGGTTAGGTTAGGTTAGGTGACAAATTAATTTCAGAGTCACTAAGAACATCGAAACCTGGTCGAAGTTCTGTTTTTTATTTAAAATCTTACTCTTTTATATATATTTTTATACCTTTATATATATATCTCTTATATCTTTTATATAGGTGTCTAAAGTACCTATGCGCAATCACCGTGTCAGACAATCTCTTTGCCATAATCTCAAATAAGTTATTGTATAAACTATTTAACAAAGCAATTATTAACTAATGCATGAAGTTCCATATCTGGAACGCTTACAAAAAAAATATTTAGTAACCATATTCAAATATATTTCAAAAATAAACTTACCTCTTTTTATATACCATTTTGCTCCACTCATATTATAAATTACCATAAACACTTCTTTTTTAACGATTTTGGATTATCGTAAATAATGATTTCGCGTCGCCTACCGAAATTACTTTGCCAATCATTTTCTAACACCATCTTTGACATCTATCAACACCTGTTAGCTACCGGACCTAGCTACTATTCATTACGATCAAATGTCACAGTGACATCGATGATGTCTATTGTCGATAACTATACGTACTAATATTGGTTGTGCCACATAAGGTACTGAATGAAATGTAGGGTTAATAAAAAGTCAGTTTCACTTGGTTTTATTCGAATCATATTTTTTACGCTTTTTTTATGGTATAGCATAATGTAAAATGTTTTTGTAGTCATCATAATGCACGCTGTGTTTTTTGTATTATTTTTCATTTTACATAATATAAATGCATGTCGGGACTGCGATCGGGGAAAATACATCCCGTTGAAGATGACAGGTAAAGTCAAGTCTTAAATGTATGTGTTTTCGTACAAAACTTATAAGACCCTCATGTGGAAGAACACAGAACCTCATAATGGGCGGACACTTCTTTTTCGTTAATTTTATATAAATATACAATAAATATGTATAATACATATTTATATACTATTACATATTATATAATACATATTATTTAATACATTTTTTTCTAAAGAGTATAATATACTTTTCATAATAGCCTTAAACTCTTTTATATATAAAAACTAGCTGACCGGGCCACGCGTTGCTGCGGCTAACGTTTTTGTAATTGTGACTGTCAAATAATAACAGACAAATAATTAGCAATAAATTAAAATTGCGACTATAATTTGAGATTTAAACTATCCTATCTCTCAAGTTGGATCGAACTGCACATGGTGTGCGAATTTTATTATAATCGGTTAAGTGGTTTAGGAGTCCATTGAGGACAAACATTGTGACACGAGATTTATATATATTAAGATATGAAAATCAATTGCCGTGCGTTAGTCACATAAAAACTCGAAAAGTGCTCGACTAATTTGATTTTTTTTTGTTTTGTGCGCCTTATAACTGGATTGGTTTAGAAAAAAAGAACAGCCGCAAAATAGAAATGGAATTATGTATGGAAAAAATGAGCTGTGAGTTGTCTATACGACCAAATCATATGAAACGGAATAGTGGTAGGAGTTCAAGCGTTTATCAAGCTGCAATAGACATAACTGAGAATTCGGTCAAAAAAAGTGCAGATACAAAATACAAGTTAAAAAATGAAAGCTTTTGTCTTTGAAATTTGTTTACCGTGCATATTAAACTTAGAGCCACAACAAAAGAAGAAGAACTTAGTTAGAAAATATATTATGTCCTTGCATTTTTCAACCAGTGAATTTGTATATCAATAGACTTAAAAAAGGAGGGGGATTTTTAATCGCGGTAAAATAAGCCGTATGTTCAAAGGTGTATGTACATTCCGGGTTCAAGTTATTTGTACTTAATACTGAGGATTGTGATGGTTGTAATTTCTGAATTACATAACCGATGACCTTGAAATATTGACGAAACAATCTTTAAAGTACCTCCTCTCTAAAATATATAATGAACGAAATCGGACAATGCGTTATTGAATTACACTATAATCATATTTTGACTTTCATCCCCACTCCCAAGGGGACCGTGCTGAATTTCAGAATAAAAAGTATTTAGTGTTTCTAAAGTTAATTCACCTAGTTTATTGGAATCATATTTTTTACGCATTGTTTATGGTATAGCATAATTTAAGAAGTTTTTGTAGTCATAATACTTGCTGTGTTTTTTGTATCTATTTTCATATTACAAACTAGCTGACCGGGCCACGCGTTGCTGTGGCTAACGTTATTGTCATACGATATTATAATTTGCAATAAAATAATATTGCGATCATAAATTGAGATGTGAGCTATCCTATCTTTCAAGTTGGATCAAACTGCACACGGTGTACAAATTTGATACACAAAATCGGTTATTGTGATTAAACCATGATAGCTATATATATATATTCTCGCGGACTTTTTTGTAGGTGTTAATGGGATCTACAAACCCGTAGTACATCATTTTGTTCTATTGTCAATAGTTTTTGCAGCGCACGCAAAAATAGGTTTTCGATTTTACACCTTGTGTTACAAAATAGTAATTTACTTACAGATCCCTAATTTTGAAAAAAAAAACATAGCCTATAGCCTTCCTCGATAAATCAGACTACCCAACACTGAAAGAATCATTTAAATCGGACCAGTAGTTCCAGAGATTAGCGCGTTCAAACAAACAAACAAACTCTGCAGCTTTATAATATTTTATTACAAATATGCGATCACATGCGCGCATGTATGCGTGTGTGTGTAGCATAGGTAATAACTAACGTCGCGGCGCGGAGGTGGGAGACGGCGCGGCCGAAACTCCGCGCCGAGCACGTATCAGTTCGCTAGATTTATTTTCTTTATTATTATTATTATTTTTTAGTACCGTGAAAAATACTTATACCGTAAAAATATATTTTGGTACCTACCTAAATATATTTTTTAAAGTACTCACAATAGTAAAGGAGCCCAAAGTGAACATGAGCTAGGTATTGTTAGCGTAGTTAAACATCTACCGTCCCCCCCCATGGGTTCCCGCCTTATCGGGGCGGGGGGGCTTAGTAACCGTGGGCTTGATCCACCCACGGTGAAGCCTCGAGAGGCCTCGGACCTCGAGAGGCCGCGCGCGGTATTTCCGTGCGCTTTTTAAAGAGGGAATAGCTTGGAGCAGCTCCAACTCCAGCAACATTGGGCGGGACCTTGAAAAAGGTCAACGCTGCCGGGGCCGCGGAAGAATGTTTCACGTGCCCGTAGCCTCGACAAAAGGCGAGATGGTGGATCTCCGTTGGAGCTTAGCCGGTAGGAGTCAGTTATGCCTGACTCCTACCGGCTAAACTGCCTGCCAATTGCCCCCGCAAGAGGTAGGGTATCAACCGATGACTCCCCAACGTAAAAAAAAAAATAGTTAAACATCTACCGTACCAGCCTCTAAAGTTCCCACTGAAGGGCCACCGGCCTACTCTCGATAATCGAGAGTGAGGACATATTTTTTACAAACCAAACTATGGAATTGATTTTGATAGAATTTGTGTGGGACCAATCTCATTCTAAATTAAAATCCGTTGATAAATGACGGAGAATTCGACCGAACTGAGGTAATACAACTGAATTCTTTACCTTCTGTGGAAGTCAATTGAAAAAGCACGAAGATAGGAATATCTACAATTATTGATAACGGATAATTTGATTATTAAATTATTGTTTTGTCTATTATACACAGAAGCTAATCAAGCCGTGATTGATGACATCATCGATGAACCGGTGAATGCTGCTGCGCAGTTCTCAAACGGCATAGTACCGTATTCGATCGATTCTGACAGTTATGGTAAGATATTTATGAAGTAATTACCAATTTTACCCGTGTACTTAAAAGTTCTCTAAGTAAAACTTTTTAACAACGCATTTTATTAATCTGGTAATCGTAAGTTGGTTCCCACGATACAGGCTTAGCCTAGTGTGTGAATCATTAGTAATTTTTTTTTTGAAAATCTCTCTATTTAGACTTGTACAATGTAGTTTAAGTTGCAATAAACATTTTTTTTTTTTTTTCATTTTCAATACAAGATCTGTCTCCTTTGAATCATAGTACGCAGTGGGCTAAAATTTACAGAATATTATTGTAGTATAACGATTATAACAACTAAGTATAACTATAAATAGAACAATTGTAATCTTCGGTGTCTCGTAATCGCACTTTTTTTTATTGAAATGTTTTCGTTACGTGGTAGAGCTCTCAGGATTTAATCTTTTTATTAAAATGTAACCTCTAAGTGAATATTCGGTTGTTGTGTGTTGTTGTAAGAATTCTATTTTCTATCTAACTATCTGTCTATAATAAAACTGTGACAGATTTTGATAAATAATAATAATAATAACATATTTTCTGTATATAAACAGAGGTGAATAATCTTAATTAATTACAATAATTTTGTTACGAATATAACTGTAGAGGCTTATACCAAGTCGTAATTTCGAAACTTCAATTCTTTCTAGAAATCGGATTGAAGATATTTAGAAGCCTCAGAACTTCGAACGAATTTAAAGTACCTAATATTAATGCCGCTATTGTTTTTTTACCAACCGGTGATCAATTAATTATCCGATAAAAGTTTAATGATGCAGGATCCGGCGGGATTCCCAGTGTGTTTTTCCAGAATGCAATCCATAGTTGAAAAACTTTCAACTTCAATATATTCATTCCCTTCGTTTTCTGTGCCCAATTTTTTCGTCGGCATATTTTATAATTTTTTCGTCGGCATATTTTATAATTTTTTCGTCGGCATATTTTATGATTCATCATTATGCAAACAGTTATCTGGTTATCGTAGGCTTTGTTTTTATGTGTTTTTGAAACAGTAAAGGAAAATATTATGAGGGACTTGCATGATTGTCCTAGAATCACAAATACGAACACCACAAGCCACCCCTGCTTGTCTCTTAAAGGCCCGTACTACACTACACCCGATTATAAATGTTTTTTTTTTTGTTTTTTATTCATTATCGGCCATCGTTTGACCGCTATCTCACCTGATGGTAAGTGATGATGCGGTCGAAGATGTAACACGCTGGCCTAGATAATACCTATTCACTCTTTTCTTGAACATACCCAAAATGTACCGCACGGGAAAAAGACTCGGAGGGAGCGAATTCTGATTCTGATGCACATTGTAGTAGCCAAAGTAGAAATAGCTGATATTCTATAAAGTTATCATATTGCTTTTAGATTATATAATAACCCGCCGAATTCGGGCAGCCATGGACACGATAGAAGCCCATTCCTGCGTAGTGTTCAGCAAGATAACAGGAGACCCCCAAGGGCCTTGGATTCACTTCACGAACACGAACCAGGAAAGGAACTGCGTCCATGAGCCTATGCTGGGAGAAAATGGGAAAATTGTGAGCTATTTGCTGCTTTTTTTACATACCCAAATTATGTGGACATATATAATACCAAATTAAAGGACCCTATAGACGCGTCTATAGGGTCCTTATAGGGGTCTATAGGTAAATTAAATTTGATTTATTACTTATTGTTTATAAATATAACTTATCTAAAGAAATATAATGGTTATAATGCGGTTATTATTTCAGGGGACATAAAATTAAGTTTTAATCATTTTTAAACTGATAAGTTTTTCTAAATAAAACAAGATTCAAATTAATGAAATCTAGATTATTAATAATCAAATTATAGCCACCACTCTCTGCTGCTAAAACCATACCATTGCATGCCAAAACTGTCAAAAGTACAATAATTTGACAGTTTAATTAATTTTAAATGCGCGGCACAAAAAAGTCATAAGTCACTAGCAACTGGCAGTTTTTCGTTCGGTAAATGACGCACCGGAACAACTAAACACACTCCTAAGTTGCATTTCTGTTGTTTATGGTTGGGCCGGTATTACATCAGGTGAGAGCCGCTAAAGAACGAATATAAAAAAAACGCACTCTCACGCAGTAAAATACAAATGCTTAAAGATTTTGCGGCATGAATATGGTCGAAGTACTACAGACGTACATTTATCTGTGACAAAACAAATGGCAACAAGCCATCATTGCTTCAGAGTGATATATCTGTGTGCATGTAATGTGCCTGGGGAGTTCCTATGACATGCTCACGAGTATGTGTACAGGCATGTGTAAAATTTGGCGTGTCCAAATGATACTTGAGATCTAAAGGAATAAATGAGTTTGACTTTGACTTTGACTTTGACTAATAACGAATACACTAATTCGTTATATTTAACAGGTGATAGTGATCGGCTATGACTGCATGACTACCCCTAATATACTACACTCGGTATTACACGCTGTGGGCTTCAAAGACGAGGTATCGCATCCTCATAGAGACCAGTACGTTCGCATCTTATGGGAGAACATACAACCAGGTGAGGTTGGGTGCAAATATAAAGGCACATAGATGTAAAGGGTTGCCATTAATAACGTGATGTTTTTTAGAAACTTTTTATCCCCTCGCCCCTAGATACATGGTGCGGTTTTAGATGAATCCCCAAAAAATCAATATTCTTTGGTACAAAGTATCTTCCTGTAAAAAACACTAACAGGTAGGCCTGTTAACGGCCAGTCAACGTCACGCGCTTTTCGGTTTAGACATCACGCGTTCAACGAAAAAAAAAATATAGTCTACAGAAAATGAAATATTGTTTCGAAGGGCACAAGGCCTTTATAGGAGTTTCGGTTACGTTCAAAAAAAATAATCGCCCCCACTCGCTTGAAAACTGATGTCACTTTAAAAAAAGGCAACTTTTACCTACTTCTTTTTAACATCACAGTTTTTAATATTTTTTTTCTTCTCACTTCTTTGGACTCTTGATAAATTTTCATGTATATAATAAAAATGTCTATGACATACGGACATTCTGACTGTTAGAACGGATAGAACATAAAGGGTTCCGTTTGGAAATGACTTCCAACGGAGGAGGGTATCAATGCGGTTTTACTTTTTAAATGTCTTTTACTTCAGTTCTCCCTCATCAAAAATATGGAAAGTTATTTGAAAGGATATGCTTTCAGATTGGTTCCATAGACATTTTTATCAAAATCGGTTCAATAGTTTGGTTGTTAAATCATTATCGGTATACAACGGGCGAAGAAAAAGGAGACAGGAAAGCAAATTTTGTTCGTTTATTAGGATTACATTTTTTTCTAGTTATTTTGATTTAACTATCAAACAATGGAAACGCTTTTGATAGAATTTATACGGCACCATTTTTTTATTGAAAGGATACGCATTCAGCGTTCTTTACAAGTCGGTTGATAAATGACGGAGAACTGAAATAACAAACATAAAACAAAGAAAAAAAAAACAGCCGATTTGATAACTTAATAAATGAAACGTAAATAGTTCACGAAATAAACGATAGTGACTGGTTAAAAAAATTAAAAGCACTGACTTCAATACTTTCATCTCTAGTCATAGAGATAAAGAAAGAGAGTACAGGCCAGTAAATGCCCTACTGCAGAGGTGGCGAACCAATGATCGAAACGGTTTTTCAGTTCAAAATAACAATGTTCACTACGAAGTATTATGAACTAATGCGAGCGAGGAAATAAAGCGTGGACGCGCTATATTTCTCCACTAATCACTAAGTCAACATTATTTGACACTTTTATGGCCTTATTAAACATTTCTTTAAAAACCTAGCTGCGCCCCGTGGTTGGCCATCCCTCGAAAATTCTTCACTTCAAAATAAAGGAGCCTATTATCATTGTATGACTTACCAGCTGCGCCATGTAAAGGTTGATCTTTTAGGGAGCATACCAATGAAACTCTGTGTGTTTGCTGTATGATTTATTACCCACTAGCGGCCCGCTCCGGCTTCGCACGGGTATAAATATATAGCCTATGTCATTAACTGGAAAAATGATTAAAATCGATCCAGTAGTTTTGAATGTTTTGATTTATTCATTACTGCCCGTGGCCCGCACGCGTTAAATTCCCGCCGCCCCCGGCCGGCCGGAACCGCCGCAAACGCTACGTCCCGCAATTTTTAAATATGTAATATCTTCGAAAATATTCATTTAAATCATATGCTGTAAAGGGCCATATAGATCTATATTAAATCAACAATGCATTTAAGGTATTTAATTAGATAAGGATTAATGCTGTATTGGTTAAAATCGCTTCGAAAATTAGCCATTATTTGTCGTAAAAAGTAAATGACAAAAAAATGTTATTGTGGGATATCCATAAAAGATATACATATACCATCACGGACTTTTCTGTAGACCTTTTCAATGTGTACAATACTTAGTACATTATTTTGATAAAACTCGTAGGGTTCAGCCTGCGTTTGCAAAGTAAGCGGAAAAAATGTAATTATTTACGACATCACATTAGAAACCTCAAAAATAACAGTACTTCTCCACTATTTAATGGATGTTATTATACATATAAACCTTCCTCTTGAATTACTCTATCTATTAAAAAAACCGCATCAAAATCCGTTGCGTAGTTTCAAAGATTTAAGCGTACAAAGGGACATACGGACAGAGAAAGCGACTTTGTTTTATACTATGTAGTGATAACTACCCACACATTAATTTAATCGAATATAACATTCATATCTAATTTAATTCCGTTTAGCCGTTTAGGCTGGAAGGAGTAACAAACACACACTCATGTAAAAACTGTCCAAAATGCTGGGTTTTATTTCGGCCAGAGGTTAAGCATTGTCATATAGCGTGGCAATGCTTAGCCAGCATTTTGGAGACGCTACCATCAAGATTTTTTTTTTAAATGTAAATTAGTGACGGAATGAGGTGAGGGCCCACCTGATGGTAAGTGGTGTCCCTCGCCCATGACAACAGTAATGCGTGCGACTCAGTATGAGATCCAAATCTTTACTGAGTCGCATTCATCCTGCTGGGAGTGGGAGTGTTTGTTTTTTTAATTAAATTTAAGTGTAGCCTTTATAATGTTAGTGTGATAGTGCGATGGCACGTTGATAAAGGTTCGCGATCCGTGCTATTGCCTCCACCGCATTTTTAATTACCCCAGAGATAGCCGTCATAGAATTGGCGATTATTGATTATAATAAAAATCTTCTACAGTATACCGATCATTATTCAAGATACAGTTAGAAGGTATACCACAAAGGTTGGTGGAGTACGACCCCATGAGTATTATGCACTTCCACGACAGAGCATATAGTTCAAATGGAGGACCCACGATTATACCCCGGGTAAATTATACTTAACGGACATTACACACAGCACTATCTAGCTCTAAACTAAGCCTTACTATTATTCAGTAGCAGCCTCTAATGTTCCCAAGGACACCGGCCTACTCTCGATAATTGAAAGTGAATGGGCTTTGATCTACCACGGGTTGGCAATCCGGATTTGTAGATGTCACATGTCTCCGAATTTATGGTTCTAAGACATGCTGGTTTCCTCGCGATGTTTTCCTTCACCGTTTAGAGAACGTTGTAATTTATAACTATTATTGTGGGAACTAAATAGCTAATAGAATATTTCTATATTAATAAATATTTATGTAAAATAATACATATTGGAATAAATCTTTGAGTTAGTCACACGCATGCTTGTCCTGCCGAGTGGGAATTGAACCCATGACGTGCGCAGAAGGTAAAGCTACAACCAACTGATCTATGAAGCCAGTTGGAGGATTATGAATTACAATAGCAAAAAACTGGAATGTTTCAGTATACTTATGGAATTTCATCACAGTTACGTAGCAAAAAGGTTAAAAAAAAACGTTTATACACTCATACCTCTGCACTAGGATTCCCTGTGTCGCAGAGGGCATGGACAAACACAGAAACACAAGACAAAAACCCAAGACCCGAGAACAAACTCACCACACAAAGAGTGCCCCGGCCGGGAATCGAACCCGGGACCCCTCGCTTCGAAGGCAGGGCTAGTACCAACTAAGCCACGGAGCCGTCAGTGGTTAACGCACTGCACTAGGATTCCGGGTCAGAGGTGGCATGGATAAACACAGAAACACAACACAGACACCTAGAACAAACTTTACGCTCACCACACAAAGTCTGCCCCGGCCGGGAATCGATCCCGGGAACCCTAGCTTCGAAGGCAAGGCTACCATTTAAACCGCGGAGCAGTCTAAGATACTTTACTGTTTTAGATTAGTACTCGTTTTCATTGATTTCAGATGCCCAGATTAATTATAGCTCCTTCAGAAACACTTTCACAGCTAGATGTGATGAAGCTACGTCTGTGGTTTGGCCACGAATGCAACAAACGAAAGGTCGATGACCTGGTCGAAAATTGCAAGAACGTTTTGTACAGCACTAGTAATAATAGTACAAACCATTCAAACAAATTCGGTGAGAGCAATGCTGATGACAGTGAAGATAATAATGAGAGTCTTACATAATCTGAAAATTAAAGTCTTTGATGGCGTAATTAGGCGAAGTAGTGGTGGATATGCAGCATCATTTTTGAGAAACCTTTGTGAATTTTTATAATAACACAAGAAATTGAATAATTGTCTAACAGATGAATTATTATTATTAGCCTGCATTGTCCCACTGCAGGGCAAAGGCCTCCCTGATCCCTTTCCACTCCTTCCGGTCTTGCGTTTTTGAGGGCCAGTCTCTCATAAAGTTGTCAAGGTTGTCTCGCCATCTCCGGCTACGATGCCGTTACTTTTATATTAAATATCTACTTAACTTAAATTAATCAAATAAAACATACTTAATGTAAAACGGAATAATTTGTTTTTTCTTTGTACACTAGATGCCCGCGGTTTAACCCGCGGTTAACGTCAACATGGGAAAAATCGTGATAATCGTAATAAACGTAATGTTGGTTTTTGCAAGTATATGTTAACCCTGGGTTAATACAGGCTATGAGGTAACCTTCATAGGAAATTTCATCCAAATCCATTGTTTGTTACTCTACAAACATGTATACAGATGTGAAAGTTTGTCCAATCATGTACATTGAAAATAATTTGAAAAAAATATTTGGAGCTCTCTTTTATCGATTTTGAATGCAAAACTATCATCTTTTTTTTCATCTTTGTCTGTGTGTATCTTGGCCGAGCATCTCGCCCAGACTATTTTAGGATTTTGTTAGATTATATTATAGCATAGTTGTAAGCAGGGGTTTTTTTGTAAATAATTAATCATCCCTATTTGTTAGTGTTCAATTTTCTTTTAGTAAGTTGTAGAAGTTGTAGTTACCATTTGATTTTACTTTCGGGATAAAAAGCGAATGAAGCTTTTTCTACGAAGGAGTAATTTTTCTATAAGCTATAAAACATAAAATAGCAATAGCAAACACCATTGTTATTAATGTTTATTATTATTATTATTAATGCAATATATTGTAGTTTGCAGGAATGCCAATTGCAAACGAAGTCGCGGGTTACGCGGGTAAATGGGTCGCGGGTTTATAATCTAAGTATGATAATTCAATTACAGCAAGTACACAGTACATCTGCCTCACTGTATCGAAAATTGTGTTAATTCGCATTTGGCACGTCTCGCTATAAACTAACATTATTTATATTATAAAGGCGAAAGTTTGTATGTATATGTGGGTGTATGTTTGTTCTACCTTCACGCTCAAACGGCTCAACGGATTTGTATAAAATTTGATACCAGGATTGCTTATATCTTGGATTGCCACATAGGCTGCTGTTAAACCCAGAAACTCGAAGTGCAACGGTTGGTTTGTTTTTGATTTCAGTGATGTAGTTTTCATTCAGATCGCGAAAACCAGCTTCAACGAAGAAGAGGTACGTTCCGTGAACACTCTTCTGTTTCAGTCTAATCTCAAGTCAAGTCAGTCAATTTTACCTAATGCCATCTCTCAAACGTTTAGGCTATTAGAGAGACGATACATTACCGTATCGGGTCACAGGCGTAACGAGATGCGACTTGGGTTTTCTCATACTTCAGCCGGACAAGATCCAAGTCGCATTGCTATTGTTATGGGCAGAGGTGGCCGCTTAACAATACCGGCAATGCTGATATGTTGATGAACTATCAATCAACCCGCATCGATCAGTAATCAACCTGCATCTCGAATAGGAGGAGTAAACTACTACAAAAATACAGTGATATTATAAATTTATTGTGATTCTTGTTTCTGCCTCTCTGTGCACTGCTTGAAGTATAGAAGGTTAATCTTCTGCACGTCGATAGAGCTCAGTCCTTGCCAGTTACCCATGGACCAGCCATCATTCTGAAAAGAGCACATGCCTTAAAAGTTAATAAAAATATTATTAGAACAAAGCATTTATTTATTACTTGCTGCGCATTTATTTATTTATTTATGGGAATCGTACATTTTTCCGAAATAAAAAGTAGCTTATGCTATTCAAGTCTTTAATCTATCTTTATGCTTATCCAGAGCCATTACCGTTTTGGCGTGATTGTACCTATACCAAATATCCATCCATCCAAACTTTCGCATTTATGATAGTAGTAAGATAGCCTGTTCTCTCGGTTTATCAAGAATGAGAGAAAAAGGGATTCGTTTAGTGTTCGCAAACTTACAGTGTACCAATCTGATATGGCAGGCAACGTCGCGCGATGTCTTAGGATATGTAGGGCAATGTGTCGTGATGTTATCGGAGATGGCACGCAGCGTACGTCGCACGTGTCACCTGCTTTTATCACCCACTTAATACAGGGCTTTGACGTAATCTTACCCAAACAGGATACATGATGTTTGTCCTTCCATCCTTGATCTGGAGCCAGGGGTAATGCATCACGCTCTGGTAGTCGTATGAGAAGCCTACTGACGCTGCTGGTGGTAATACTTCTTTCATTTCACTACGGACGTCTAAAACATGAAATTAACTACATGACAGTGGTAATTTAAATACGTCTTAGCCCAACTTGGGTCGGGTTGGATCGCATTGCACCGCAAAAATCCGCCTGTATTTCGAATTGAGTCCATCAAAATCAGAGTTTCAACTCTATCTGTGGTTAACTCAGTACATTAGTACAACAGTATAGGCAGTCTATTTCCAATAGACGCTTGGCATTTATAATACTACGCAAGTAACCGATATAGGCCTCATGCAGCACCTAGATTTTGGTAAGTGGCTCGCAAAGCGCAAGTTATTGACGTAGCGACGCTGGTAGAATTAACAAACTTAACTATAAGTGAGTCTAAAGTCTTAAGACGCAGAGTATTTCCTATGCAATCGGTCCACAGGCAAATATTGCTACCAAAATTCACAAGCACTGAAAGACACAATGGAAAACCTAAGAAATAAGACAACATTTGCCTTTTTAATACATTTTTGGTTCACCCAACAAAAGAGTTCAACGCGCTTCTTTCAAACCAACCTACTTTATTATTACTACTAACTGCACCCCATGGTGTTATCCGCAGTTTTCCGGGATCAAAAGTAGTTTATGTGTTAATCCTGGATATAAGCTATCTTTCTACTAAAAATCAACCAAATCGGTTGAGCCGTTTGAGCGCATAGGAATAAAAATAAACACACACACACACACAAACTTTCACCTTTATAACATGAGTGTGATACCATTTTATGCCAATTCCGAGGCATTCGCTGAAGAAAAACATACAGCAAAGTTAGCAATGTGCTTCTTGCAGCTATTATTTTGTAAGTGAGGGTAAAAGGATCCCGCAGTAGTTTATTTTTTTAATATAAAAGTGACAGAAAGAGCTTACAGCCCACCTGATGCGGAGTAGTCAGCGTCACCCATAGACGACCGAAATACGAATCAAGACCTTCCCTACTGAAGTATGAGGAGAACCAAGCTGCATCCTGCTGCGCCTATCACCCGATACGTTTCATGCGCCTGTGATTTCACGGGCACTCGCACCTTTCTACACAGCAATGCTTGTGCACTGCTTGGCGCGAAATACCAGGTGTGGTCGCAATTCTTTTCCGGAAGAACTTGGCACAAGTTCTGCATTGCTATTTTAGGTTATCCCTTTCACGACTCAGGACCTACGAACGCGAGCAATACGGACCAACAATGGAGATTATCGTCATTGAATCAATTTTCTGTTACACGTACCTGGTGAGATATTATTCCATAAAATATGCAAATAGTTATCCCTATCATGCATGTTGTGCTGATGGTCCAAACCTAGCACGTGAACGAAGAAATGCAATAGGTCGTTCACAGAGTTGAAACAGCCAGCGCCTATCTCCAGCGTCTGTGGATGAAAAATATTCGGTGTGATTTGAATGACCTTCATGTCACATTAACTTATTATACTAATATTATAAACTAGCTGCGTCTGCCATTGGCCATCCTACCATATCTATTCACTTTTCCGGGATTAAAAGTAGCGTGCTTGACTATAATGTATCTCTGTGCCAAATTTCATACAGATCCGTTCAGCCGTTCTGCCATTCTGGCGTGACTGAGTAACATACATCCATCCATCCTAAAATTTGGATGGATTTGTTATTAAGGTAGCTCATACTCTGGATTAACACATAGGCTAGTCTTTATCCCGAAAATGTGAAGTATTCCCGTAGGATGTCCAACCACGGGTAACACGGCGGGGCGCAGCTAGTAAACTTGTAAATTAACCTGTATACTCTGATGTATGAAGTTTGTATGGTCACTCTTTATCTGCACTATAGTATTTATGGATTCAACGCCTAATTAATTATACCTACTATTTACTTTTACACACTTATTCTTCGGGTCCAGAATCTCCTATATTTCGGGTTCCATAGGTAAATGAACTAGGAGTTTTTAATTTCAACTCTTATAGAAGAGATCGACAATTCTACTGTATGGTTTATTATTGTTTTGTAAGTATTTGTCTAGTAGAGATATTTTCGTAGATATTGCACACAGCGCTCAAAGTACATTATGAGAACCAGATTACTGATATATAACTTATTTAGTACATTTATTCAATATATTACGTACTATATAATATACTATATGTAGTAGGTACATATTAACATCTAGACCCAGAACACACGTTCGTCACACAAATGCTTGTCCTGGATGGGAATCGAACTAGAGCACAGAATCTACAGCGTAGAACGCAGAAACTCGTTAAAATTTAAATTCAAACATTTGTCTTTAATAGCGAATAATACGGGATCAAATCAGACACTTGCAATTATGTATTTAGGCATTACGGTCAGGAATTACTGATTCTCACATGTTACTGGTGTAATTGCATAATGTAACTACTCACTCCCGTTAGCCATTCAAGCGTTTTAGGACTACATAATCGCTCACCTATGTATGTGTAGCAAGCAAAAATGTGATACATATTTAGACTGACAAAAATGTGGTTATGCATTTGGTGCAACCGTTTTATTTTCAACAAAATTATATTTTAAATTTTATAATATGAAATTATGGTGGCTTGTTGTTTTTCGTATCCACGCTTCTAAAAATTTACTGTCTATGCATGAAGAGCGTGGTGGCCCAGGGGCACAGACGCCAACTTTCAAGGTCGCTGATTCAAAGCCACATGTGCACCAATGAGTTTTTTCATTTGAAAAATTTATGTGCGCAATACCACGTTCTCAAAACGGTGAAGGAAAACATCTTGAGGAACCCGTCATGTCTTGGAATCAAAAATTCGATGACATGTGATATCTACCAATCCGGATTAGGCTCCAGTGGTAGATCGGAGCCCATGAGCTCTCAGTTATCGAGAGTAGGCCGGTGTTCCTGCCGTGGGATCATTAGAGGCTGGTACGGTATGAATGAGTATAATTTGGATGCATGGATAACATATGGGATTGATTAATGAAATCAAAGAAAAGGATTGATCAAAATGATGTCAGAGACAAGGTTGAGAATAATAAATGGGAATTATACCTAGACCAACAATGTAATTATGTACTAAACGCGCAATGCAGTACCGACAATTTTCACACGGAGTTGCTGCTCCTGAGGTGTATCTCAAACTTATTTATTCGTTTACATCTCAAGTATCAAGTCTATCGATTTAGGTGATACCTACTAGTAGTTTTTTCTGCTAACGCGAATTTTGACTCTTTCGATATTGTTTCAGTTTAATATAATATCATACTTTGAAAATAATAACTTTGATAACAGTATACTTTCAACAAGACGCATAGCCTATATGTGTAGGTATATTTTTAACTAGCGGTTCCCCGTGACTTCGTCAGCGTGGAATTTTTTTATTTTTTTTTAAATAAATTTGAATTCATGAGCTTGTAATATCAGCCTTCCATTGGAACACAGCAACGTGAATGCGTCATTGCTTACCAGATATGGTGGCAGTATTTGTACGGACCATCTCAGCCCAAGTTCAACTGCTACTTTGTATTGCAGCTTTCACACCAACACCCGCAGAATACGTTTACGGACTCACAAACAGACGCGAGCAACATGGCCGAAAGGTCCGTGCGAAATTAATACATATTTTCACCTGGTCTCCTGAAGGTTTCCCTGGTTCTGGGCAAACACAGTTTTGAGCTGGCGATCTTTTCAAAGTCAATATCGAATTGGAGTGTCGCCGTCCCGTTTGTCGTCGCGACCTCTTCATTTTTAGTTTCTGCATTTTATTTCTAGCTGTAAAAGATATGAGATTATACTTCCAGGTACTAATAAACCAAGGATGGCAAACCTTTATTTATTAATATAATTTGTATAGTTCAGACGGCTTACACTGATTAACAAATATTATAATTCAAGGCTATTAATAATATCGGAAGAATCAACACAAAATAATATAAATTCAAATACATCACAACAAATACAACATTTCAAATTAAATTCAGTATATATATTTATGGATCAACGTGCCTTTTTTTTTTTCTGGTAATGATAGCTGGGAAAGTGAACTGCCTGTACACCTTCTCAGCAAGTTTTTAAGATTCTTTTGTGTGTTTTTCTAATATAATGCTTGAAATAAATACTTTTTATTTGTATTGCATTTATTTATTTTCCAAAGAAATGTGTAATAAGGCCCCACCTGATGCTAAGTGCCTGAGTAAGCAATAGCATGATAAGTGGCTGATTTAAAAATCGAAAAGAAAACGGACTTCAATTGTTTCATTATTTTTTGCATTTTTTGCAAACTAAACGCGCTACTCCAATTATAGGTTCGAGCGAGGTTTCGGAGTAAACGAATATCATCGATGTATAAAAATTTTATTAGAAGTTGTTGATCTTTTCAAAATCCGCTCCACCGATTTTGAAAAAAGTCAAATGGGACCCAAAAGGGGAAGCAACAACTTCCACGTAAAAAAAAAACAAAATTGGTTCATAAAGGATGGGGACAAACAAAAATAAAATAAAAATACACTCGAACTGAGAACTTCCTCCTTTTTTGAAGTCTGTTGAATAGAAGTCACATTTTGTTGTGCGAGAGAACGTGGATGTAACATTCCACCGGAACACAGCAACGCGAGTGCACCACTGCTTGGCGGCAGATATCCAGGTGAGGAGTACTCCTCCGCACGAACTTGAAACAAGTTCTATTGCTACTTCTTGTTTTTCCTTTAACATCACCAGCGGGTACGTGCAAACGACGCGAGCAACTGAACTCAGCAGCACATATTTGAGGGTTGCGTGCTCATTTATACCTATACAAAGTAAAGATAAATAGTCACTGACTCGCCTTTTTTCAAGAGGGCTTTTTTCATTGTTAAATTCATATTTCTTAAAGTCTCTTTGCTCTTCTCATTAACCTCCACCTCGATATTAACACTGCCATAATTTCTGACACGATCAGATTTCCCTTTCTTAGTGGTTTTGATAGGTATTTTCTTTATTTTGACAAGATTTTTTATATGGGATTTTTGTTGTTTTTCTTCTTCTGAAATACTAAACTCATCTTTAGGATTAGTGTATACAATTTTGGGTACATTATACTTTTTATCTTCACTACTACCACTACCGATAGAATTTTCAAATTCAGATTTAGGTTGACCAATTTCTTTCTCATCTTCAGGAATTTGTGATGTATGATCCTCTTTGCTTGTTTCCAAACCCGTTTTTGTACTATCTGTTGTGCTGTTGTTTTTATCAACTGTTTGGTTTTTATCAGACGAATCCGCATCGGCTTCTCCACTATCATTTTCTTCAGTAGCAGCAATGTCTCTGAATTGTAAGCACGTTTCTTTTTCAATATGACGAAATACGGCTTTGATATTTTCTCGTTCCTCAGTAGCTGTAAAAATATTTATTAAGATAAATATTTTACTTTCCAAATATTTTTCATTATATTTATTAAGATGCGAAAGCGAGGGGTCCTAAGGTCTATCCCCGACCAGGGTAGACTTTGTGTGATGAGCGTAAAGTTTGTTGTCGGGCCTTGGGTGTTTGTATTGTGTTTCTGTGTTTGTTCATGCCACATGTGTTGCAGGAAATCATATCATACCGGTTTATTCAATGAAAAATTAAATCAGTCACTTTAATTATATGTCACGAGGATTGAACTGAGAGATAGATACATAACACACACAAAAATCTTCAGTGGAGTGTCGTTAATGCGTTGTAACGCGGAAAAGGACGCTGGATCTTTAAGGTTATTGTCTATAATTTTATAATATAGTCCCTCCAAAGTAAAAATTAAGTGTTGCCGTTGATAATTTAAAGTAATAGATTTAAAGGATTTTTACCTTTTAACAGGTTTACCTATATATTATTGTTATTGTTCACGTCGCATTCGCTCGACGCGAGCCAGAAGTTGAAAATGGAGGCGTTTATCATTTGGTTACTTTTCACTCATACACGTACTTCTTACCTAATTACTATGTAATGCAGATTTATTTATATAATATAAAAGAACCCACTCACTCACGCACCTACAGATAAAGCGCTAGTTCTACTCGTAGTTATACCTAACAGCAGAAATATACTTACAAAACTCAGTGTTATCCCTCAATTTGTAAGTAATTATGCCAAAAGGCCACAGTCTATCTTTGAAATAGGATTCTATTTCATTCTGTGTCACGTTGACAGGCTTGGTCATAGATTTCACGACTCTGGGACAGGTTTGCAAAAGGTAATCTTTATTTCGAGACACACATTCGTTTGAGTAAATCAAGGCTACTTTTTCAATGTCAATTACACTGAGGCCTTCACGTTGCCCAATTTTAATTCCAGGCTGTTGAAAAAAAATCGTTGTAAATTAAATTTTTTTCTTAATCCCACAACTTATGAGCACTCCAAAGGTGGTTACTGCCTTGCTTAGTAACCTTGGCTTTATCAACAACATGAAGCAAAGAAATACATAGAAGGGACCTTTTGGCGTTTCTTTTAACCCGACTACAAGCGATACTGTAGGTGGCGGGTACCACATGGGGGACACCGCAACTGCGGCGGGCTGCGATACTAATAAATCCTATATTAATAAATTTTTATCCAATTATAATTGGATAAAAACTTATGATATTATATTGTTAATAATTATTAACGATCGATATAACACGTTCGTACAATAAGTTTTTACGTTATTTACTTCACAACTGTGAAAGCCGGATGAATAAGATAGGAGTAATCTTATAATTGGAAACATTTGAAGATTACTCCTGTGTCATGTGTGTTAAACCCACCCATTTTATGTTTCTTATACAATAGAAAAAATACTAAAATTCCTGATATAATTATCCTGATTTGTCTATTACGAATTAAATTGAGTATGATTTCAAAAGTAGCGATACTATCAAAAACCTTCTCTCTTAGGAGCTTTTATTAAATTTACCTCTGTAAGAATAGTTGTTTTCCCGTTTCTGGAGAATGCTTTAGCTGGATAGTGCATTATGCTGGAGTGATCATACGGCAAGCTTGCCAGGTCATATCCTTTGCTGCCTTCAACTAAGGTGAAGTACTTTTTGTAGCCTAAAAACAAGATTATGAGTGCAAGAGTAACTATAATAATAATATATAAGTACACCCAATTTTGTACCTATTCTATGTAATTAGTAAAAAATATTTTTATTTTGATTACTAGGATTCCCTTTGTTGTGAAATAAACTCATGATTTGCTAATAGTTGAGCATAACTATAACTTGTACGTAGTATAATATATACTCCGAGGCGACGCATAAGGTCCTAATCTGTAGGGATCCGACACTGATTATTGAATATTATGTTTAAAATTTTAGATTTATAATACGTTTATATAATAGTATATCTGATTGGTGCCTTTTTATGAAAATAACGCTTGCGCGTGCTGTGTTTATTCATGTATTTTGTCAATATATTATAATCGACAAAAATACAAGACATGAGACCAAAACTCCGAGTATTTACCTCTGCACATCATAATGTTGTATGAATATGATCTACCACCACCTAAAATATTTATAGCTAGAATTCAAAACAAACGTTTACTATCTTCATCATGTCATCAATGACTCTATGGAGCAACGACAATAGTTCTGTTTATGTTGTGTTGTTGAGAAGTTCATGGCCTCTATCGTCAGACTAAGTAGTTCCATAGTACCATACTATAATATTTTGATCCAGGACCCTTATTTGGAACCAAGGCAACCATCCAGGCGTTATGTGGCTACCGTTATTATCTGTAATTACCTTATATAAAAAATATCTGACTTTCCTAAGTGTACAATATACGATTTCATGTGTTAGAATCTGAAATTACCATCTTCCACATGTTGCTTAATATCACAGGCACACAATCCTCAAAGTAGCTTTTATTTATACAGATAAGTACTAAGAATAATATACTAAGAATAGTCTTACCAGGCTTGATGTTATCCCAAAGTATCGAAATATGCTGATCTCTATCAGTTCGCAAGTGTTCGTGGGAGTATCCCAGAACATGCATGACTTCATGCACAATATCACCAAGGGCCATGCAGTCGTACCCAAAAACTGTCATCTATTACCAAAAATAGGTTAAGTAGAATAGAGATGTATGATCAAACCCCTTCCTTTTCCTATATCCTCACCCTCACTTTGAGAAGACATGAACCTGAATCCTGCTGGTAGGTTGTCTATCTATAATTATAATAAAAGTGTAACATGTCTGATTCAGTATATTGAAGATATTTTGGATATTTTCGGATTTTATATTACTTGATTTCTTCTGTATTTTTAGGATTTTGTTAGGTTTTTACACCTAATTTGGTGATTTAACAACTAACTGTTGATAAACTTTATATGGGACCAATCTAAAAGCATATTCTTTCAAATAAAAAAAGAATTTTACTGTTCGTTTGATAAATAAAAGAGAACTGAGGTAAGAAATATAAAAAAGTGGTCGTATTGATAGCCTCCTCTGAAAGTAGGTTGAAAAGCAATGGCAATTTTTTTTTGTGTTTTTTTATTCTTCATGCTAATAGTCGGTCTGCATGGACGGCAATCGCGAACGAAGTCGCGGGCACAGCTACTTTTATAATTGCATTACTGGTGGCAGAAATATGTGCGTTATAAAATACCTTGCTAATACAAAATTTATTCAAAATTTTTCTGCTTAAGTTTCCTGTTGCATGATCTATTTTTTTTGTTTGGTATGTTCTGTTTTTCTGTTCTGTTCTGACTAAATCAGAAACGTTTCTAAGCGAGATCGGCGCGCCCTTCTAAATTACCTGCACACCATTGACGATCCTTTTCTCATTGCTGTGAACACATTGTCTGATGCCAGTAGGATTGGAGATATAAAGCCAAGCTACTTCCTTCAGAGACTTAAGATCCGTTGGCTTTTCTCTTAATTTCTGGAGCCGAATACACGTCGCCTTTTCGAAGTAGTCAAAGGCTTTCATTATCGTTTCGGTAAGGTGGGAATCTAAAACAAGGACGTATACCAGTAATAATACAAAATGCGTATAGTTTGGTGTATTAAAAAACAAATTCTTACCATAAGTCTTGGAATCGATATAGTACGGTACAATTCCATGCTTCCACCTAGCTTTGCTTTCGAAGGGAGCGAAATCAGACTGATGAAAAGGCTTTTTAGAAACATACGCCGTCAGATTTGCTGGTGCGAAATAAAACCTTCTGCTTTGAAGCGTTTCATTCATTTTAGTCTGAAAATCATTCCAATTTATTTCATGGCATGTAAGCTGGTAGCAGACAGCGGGCGTCGTCCGTCATGTCCAAACTCAAACTCATTTATTCCGTCATAATTATAAAGCCCACGATGATCAGGCTCTCAAACTCAATCTCATTTATTCATTTGGGTCTCAAGTATCGTTTGGACACGTCAAATTTTTAAACACAAGTAAACATATTCGTGATCTTATAACGTGTAACAGGAGCTCCTTAGGCACATTTCACGCACACATATATGTTAAATTACAGTCAGTTTTTATATTTAAGCTAATCTTATTTGTTAAGATTACGTCTGTTCCAACTCTGACCGACCAACCCAAGGGGAAGAAACAGCCAAGTAACCTCTCGGAGATAGTATTAAATACATATTCGCGAATGTGGTCCTGCGTCTAGGGTGGAGTAAATTCATTTACAAGCTTTTTTGTCATTTAAGTAATCAGATATTTTATAGTAAGCCTATACTACAAGGTTCGTTTGATAAAAGTTTTAAATTTATTAATTGAAAGTAAATGAAATTCAGTCAGCAGACTGAAGACGTTTGTAATTATTACATTTTAGAAAAGTAAGCATACTTTGATTGCAATTGTCGTCATATGATCATTTTTCGGGTACGTTACTCTTTCGTCTTTGTCTTGCATATCATCATATAGTTTATCTACAATAGTTTCTATCCTTTTCTTATCTTCTGAGTTCAGTGCCGGATTAACTTCATAATTAATAGTTGCATCTCTTTTAAATCTCCGATTATTATTTCCTTGCTTATCATTGTCGTCATTTATAACATTTATTTTATACCTTTGCTTAACATCTGAAATATCGATGATCTTTAATAAATTCGTTCTAATCTGTAAAGTTTCCTCCACTTTGGGACCCCAATCCCGATTGGTGGATACCACATGTCTTTGAAATGTTGGTTTTCAGTTCATCGGTATACTCGCGATGTGATCGTTGACTATTTTGAGAACGTGACATTATAGTGAAACTGAATTTTAACCAGTGACCTTACAGTTGAGACTAGATCTGAATTACTGAGCCACCCAGCTCTCTAATTAATCATCTCATAAGTTGAATAGGTAATAATATAAACGTACTATACTCTATAAGATTTCGGCGTTCGTTAATTCCTGCATCCACTTTATGCTTCTCTGCAGGTCTGTATGATTTTATTATGTGAGGTGTGTATTTATGTATTTTCTGGTTTTCTTCAGTAAAGATCCTGCACATATCCATAGTGTTTTGCCGTTTTTTAGCTATCAGTGTTTTGTCGACTGTAACAATAAAATTGGTCTACAGTTATTTTACAATAATTGAAATACCGGGGGAAATTTCAGTATAATCAGTATGTTTTTTTTTTATTTCAGTATTTTTCAGTTAAAATGATAGGAGCTATATATTTTCGTTTTTTTTCGGATCTGTATCTGATGACGACTGGACATTTTACGTCACGTGGACCGCGGTCCTAATACTTGTTGCAAGTTAGTACTGCCATCACGCCTGGTAATCTGGTGAGTGGTGCACTCGCATTGCTGTATTCCAGTAGAAGGGTGTGGGTGTCGGTGAAACTACGGGCGCACGAGACGTACCTATCATCTCCATCTCGGGTGATGGGCGCAACGGGATGCGTCTTTGGTATTTTCATAATTCAGTCGAGGAGGTCCGGAGTCGTATATAAATTTATATACGAATTTTACAAATCGGTTGATAAATATTGGAGCAATTAGGTAAAAAAACTTATAAAAAATACAACTGAATTTAAACCTCTCCCGAAAGTCGGTTGAAAAGACTACTTACGTTTTCTTACTATCAAGCTCGGCACTATACACTGAACCAAAACAAGCTGAGAAATCATGAAAAAATAATAACTCGACATGTTTGCAGGGTGTGCAAACTTAGTTTATAACAAAATTCACCACATTTTGTAACTGGCTGAAGTATTAAACTTTGATAAGAGATATTTTGTATAACTGAATTTTATGTTAACGTTCTTATATTTTCTGATAAAGCTAAGTGTTTTTTGGATTGTTCGATGTACTTTACAGTATTATACTTGCGTAATATTATAAAGGCGACAGTTTAATTTTTAGTGTACTTTTAAACACTTGGCATTTAACCACAAAAAATATTAAAAAAATGAACATCAAATTAAAATAAGCCTTTATGAGTTTCTAAGTTAACAATCACATTTTAAATACCGTACCTGGGCGACCGAGCTTCGTTCGGTTTTTGTTTTGTAAAATCTTGTTTATCGGTAATTATATTTATTAGACATCGGCAAATTTCATATTGATTAACACGATATTTACACTGTATTATTGTATGTGAGCCGAAAATATTCATACATCCAAGTACATACAATGTTAAAAAGTCGTTTTTACTAGAAATACAAGTGTACAAGTAAACTTAAAAAGCCAAATCCTATCTAAACACATAATTTCATCCAAAACATTGATACGCGAAATATATATTATGGAAATATATATAATATAATATATATTATGAATTGCTCGTTTTAAATTTTCCAAAGAAATCATATTATACAAACCTTGTACAATTATTAGGAACACAACGAATAAATTCCAGTTACAAAATCAAAATCAAACTGACTGGCCTCAAAGCATTTGTGTGACGAATATAAATGGTTGTTCTGTGTATGGGACTCTGGGTGTTAAAATGTATTATATTTATGTATTTACAAAAAAAGTATTATAAAAGTATTCTATCAGTTACCTAATACCGATAGCACAAGCTGCCTAGGTAGGCACTGTGTGAATTTTTTATTGTAAGTGGCCAACACTGGTGTAGGAGTTTTCAATCCATGAAGGCTCACCGACTAGAATAGCCGGGACCGACATCTTGACGTGCTCTCCGAAGCACAAAAGCGCTCATTTCAAAGGTTATTAAACGGTCACCCATCCAACTAATGACCGGGCGGTGAGTTGCTTAATTCAAACGCAATTCGCCGCGAGCGCTTCTGATGTAAACGGGTAACCCAGGCCAGAGCGATGGCATTTGACCGCATACCTACGCAATAAGTACCTTTCAACATTTAATTTGTTCATTATCTGGATAATGCAAGGGCGTTGGGTACAAAGGTATGTGTCCTATTATTTGACAATGGCAAATGCAGAAAAGCGCGACGCCAGAAGAAAGAAAAACAAATTGCTCATTCTCGTAGCGTCATCGCCTGAATGAAAACCACAGTCCAAAGTTTTGCTAAATACGACGATAGAACACAAACACTCGAGAACAAACGTCATGCTCATCGCACAAAGCATGATCATTATATTAGAAATCAGAACTCAGAAGATATTTATTGTAAAATACAGATACAGATGGTATAAATTATTTATAGAGTAACAACAGTTTTGCGCATTTCGGGTGATCTATCGCTATACAATCTAGCGCTGTTTTTACACTCCTCCAAAGGATTCACTTAGGTTGCAAAATATATTTTGTAAGAGAAGTTTTTTAAATGTGCTCTTAAAATGCTGACCGTTTAGGGTTTTTATATAAACTGGAAGAGCATTGTAAACTTTAACACCCGTGTAAAAAGTAATTTTATGATACTTGCTGTTACTGACTTTGGGCATACTAATATTGTATTTATATTTATTTCTTAAAGAATTAATTTCGAATAGTTGATTGATTACCTGATTACTTTTGATAAAACAACAAAGTTGTGAATATAAATACTAGTTAAAAAATTGATCTTAAAAAATACTTCGAGGGTCGGTACGTTTGAGATTGTAAACTATTCTTAGGGTCGTCTCTGAAGAAGAAAGCTCTAATTGAAGTGAACAGAGTAAAATAAAATTGGTATAAATTGGGAATGGAATTGTACCTGGTTTCGGTTGTTGTGCTTTATCTTGCTCATTTTGGTTACGTTTTCAACGTTGTACGTATTGATTACATTATTGATATAATAAGTTTTTTTTTTTTATGCCATTTAAGTGGCAAACAAGCATACGGCCCACCTGATGGTAAGCGGTTACCGGTTAAGTTTGTGTTACATGATTATTTAAACGGAAAGTTATACGCTTTCCTGATTTTCTAATGATATTAATTTTAATTCGTTATTGTTCACTATAGAAATACATTAACACAACCATGAATTATATAGGTATTTACACAGGCGAATTTAACCCTGAAAAGAGTTTTCTTCCAGCAAACCTAGGGTGCTAGAGAGATGTGATAGAAAAGGTAGGTATGACAGAAAGGGTAAGTAGTCCAAGATTGATCAATAAAACAGAATAATTCAAGCATTGTCAACAGATAATGCAAGGCCGCAAACCTGCTGGTTCCTGACCTATCAACCTGCCTCACCAGCCGTCAGGTGTACTGAATCGCAATTTAGAAAGTTCCTCAGCCGAGTCGCCGTCTAACGAGGTTCGAGTGTCGAGTTTACAAGTGGTCAGTTATATTTTGTGTGTCAGAGTGATACCACGTGTTGTGAAGTTGACGCGGTCTTCATTCCCGTGTTCTTTCGATCATTTCAATACGAATTATCGTGAGTAATGTACTATTTAACTCCTCTAGTGTTACCAGGCGGCGAATTTATTTATGCTGAATCGGTTTGGCGTTTTTTGCATCAATTTTCACAGAGTCAGCATTGACAGCATACCTAACTTTTAGAGAGTTTCTCAGTTTAATAATTCATTTATGTTATAACAGTTCGTTCATCTGATGATGTCGGTACCGTTAGGACCTTATTGGACTATCTACGCCCAGGTCAAATTAAATTGATAATTGATCTTTGTGTCTGGTGCACAAATAGCCTGTTGCTGACAATGCCCGATAAGAAATGTTGTGTTCGTATTTTAGCAAGACCTTGCTCCAGAAATCTATTTAGATCAAGTCATATTGATATTTGGTAGGTACTTAGTTGTAATTAAGTTTGTCTGTTCGGAGTTGATGATGATTTTTTGGCTGCCTGGTTATTATGGAATGAATTTATATAATCATAGAAAAGTTCATTTATTATAGAATTTATTTAATCATAGAGCTATTCGTAGGACAACGGAAATGATGGCGGCGATGAGCTCACTGCTCATCACGTCTACGTTCCCACGATGTCAAAAGTGACCCACTGAGTCTTATAATGTAGTTTATAATTTTACTAGCTTTTACCCGCAGCTTCGCTCGTGTTTATGTTGATTTTGTCAACCAATTCCGGTTGTTTCATATAAAGTTTACCTCTCCCCTCACCCCCCTTATAGGGGGTAGCCCTATAAGTGTTAGCAAGAAAAAGTAGCCTATAACCATGTCCAGGGTCCCATCTATCTCTATATCAAAATTCATCATTATCGATTCAGTAGTTTACGCGTGAAAGCGTAAAAAAACAATAAAAAACTCACTTTCGCAGTCCCGTAATGAGCAAATGCAAGGGTCACCAGTTCTACTTTGATGGTGTCTAATATTATACAATTGATAGTTTAATTGAAATTTCTGTTTATATTACGTTATTTAATACTACTACATAATTAAATACTATATTTTATCACAATGTATAAATTATGAGTTCCTAGTTATTTATATTACAGTCTTTGTTCCCATTTGATATGCGAGGATAACTAAAAATATCTTATGCTAATTAAATTGTATATTTGAAAGAAAGAAAGAAAAATGATTTATTTGCATGTTTGCAATGTTCGTGATAATATTGTAATTCATGATAAATAATAAGATATGTTTAATCAATCGGTATGAGGCCCACTATTTTTCTTCCTATAGTGATTTATATTTTCTGATTGCCCTTGATGGTCCTTATCTTGAATTCATAAATATTGTACCAATATTTTTACAAGGTAGAGAGTTGATGTTTGAATTTGTCAGTTATAAAGCCTTGTTGTTGTCTAGATGATTATCTTTGTAAAGATCAACCGCAATAAAAGGTTGCAAACAGTTTTAATGACAAAAACAACATCATTACCATCCCGCATCCTAACGAGTACTTCATTTTAAATCCACTATTCTGCCATTCACCACTGAATAATAATGAACAAGATTTTTTTATAAGTTTTTTTTTTTGTGAATGAATGGTGGTTAGATCTGCGTGCCCGCCTAACTGTAACGCCCTCGCCCATGACAATAGTAATGCGTGCGACTCAGTATGAGATCCAAATCTTTACTGAGTCGCATTCACCCTGCTGCGTCCATCACCCGAGACGGGAATGATACGTCTCAAGCGCAAGTGATGCCCGTTATCAAAATGGCGCCAGAGTTGCTATTTGTGGGTTCGATTCCCAGTCAGACATGCATTTGTGTAACAAACGTAAATGTTACTTCTGTGTTTGAGTGTCAATACGTAATTATGTTTTAACAAAAAAAAGTACGATATATGCATTCTGTCAGTCATCTAGTTCATATAGTACAAGCTATACTTCGTTTGTGGCTCGATCACGCTGTGTTTAATGTCCATGACTATTTATTTAATTATAAAAAATGCGATAAGGATATGCAAAACCAACTTCTTTATTGTTTTATATTTTAAGTATCGTTTGGACACGTCAGATCTTAGTACAAGTAAGTAAACATATTATTGTGTGTCACAGGAGCTCCCTAGGCACAATGAATGAAAATTATATATTCCCACTTCCAGTCGGCCCCAATTCAAACAAACTAATTTTGCCTAGTTTGTATTTGTATTTGTATTAGTTATAATTTTAATGTAGATTACTAATAGAAATCATTAGTTGAGTGATTAGTGGGGTAACAGTAACGGTAGTCACTACGACAACAATTGTTGCTATGTTAATCCCATTACAAGTGAATCTTGAATGAAATTTCAAGTTGCACTTTCATTCTAAGTTTTTTCTTTAACCATTTCATTTAAATTTTGTCTTTGATTTATTATTATTTAAATTTATATGAACTTTTATGATTTTATGAAGCATTTGGTGACACTGTATTATTCTCTTTGTTGTCCTACTATTGTAATATGATTTTGAATGTAAAATACAAACTTATGTACCCTGACGTAGATTGAATGCTGAAATTATAATAGTATTAATCTTATTATCTAATTTATATAATCAATAATCCTATTATTATAAATTCATCTCTACATAAATCTAACACAGATGTTTAGATTGATAAATATTTACCAATATTATTGACGTAACAATGTATTCTCAGTATTATTATTGTCAAACTGAATAATATAAATCTGAAAAAAAAAAAATCGCATGTTGTCTTTCTTCACGCTTTCTTTCTCTACTAAATGATGTAAAAAATGAAAGCTGTAAACGCCAAATCTTTTATGTCACTGTATTAAGGATGAATTTCCCTGTTTCACCAGTTCGAGTAAACGGTCTGTAGAAATTTACATATTCTTGTACATAATCTAATGTTTTCAGTCAAACAATTGGGTCAACTTTTGTATTATTTGGCTTATAAGGATTTAAAGAAAAAATACGTATAGAAGTTAGAAGAGCTTAGATGTTGCCACGTAAAAAATAATGAAACTTGTGATTACGCAGCATAAGCGCAAAAATCCGTTCAAATTTGGAACAAGTGAGCAAAGAAAAAAATAATCGCTTACACCAGTCTTACTGCCGTTACTGTGGCATAGTCTTATATTATCTGTGGTTACGCGAAGGCGCGTTCACGCTACGTCTGCAGATAGCGGCTTTTTGTTGTTCTTAATGACCGGAATTCAATTTTATGACCACTAGTATGGAACTAATCATGAATGGGATACACTGTTTATAATTCGTTGGCATTTTATTTCAACCGTAGATATTTCGTGGTCGCGGAAAATGTAAAGAAAAATAAAATAAAATGCAAAATAAATTTGACATAATGGTTACATGAATATTTTACTTAAAGTATAGGTGCACAATCTTTTATTTAACTTATTAAAATTTTAAATTGGTAATTAATTATTCACAAAAAAATTTAAATAACCGAAAGGTGAATAGCCTTAAGTGAAGGCTTTTTTTTGCTATTGCTGAAAAGTTGTTATTCTTCTGGTTTCTACCATTAGTTAATTTGGACTGTTGTAAAATGCGGACCCTTATTCAATGATCGTTTTTTTTTTTAATTAGTAATTAATTAGGCATTTAATTACTTTTTGTCTTTGACGGTGAGGAAATTTATAAGTTTGTAGAAATACATAAATTAGCAAATCTATCGCTTAATGTGCCTTAAGTTTAGTGACGAGTTAAAAAACCCGCTCCAGGGCGATTCGAACTCACATATAAAATGTGACTCTAAAGATCCTTCTAAAAATAAGAGGTTTTGAAGGTATTCTATTATATTATTTTAGGGGTATTGAAGGAGAGCCAGTGAAATTACCCGTTTACCAAATGACGAATAGCTGTAAACCATACATTATTTATTAAGTTGAGTGCTTAGTGGCTAATCTTGTTGCTTGTAGTAATCTTAACAAATAAGACTAGCTAAAACATTAAAACTGGCTGTAATTTAACATATCTGTGTGCATGTAGTGTCCGTATATGTACAGGGTAGTCTTCAAAGTGAAGGACTCTGGGTTCGATAACCAGGCGAAAACATGAAAAAAAAAACTACGTTTACACACTCATACTTCTGCACTAGGATTCCCTGTGTCGCAGATGGCATGGACAAACACAGAAACACAAGACAAACACCCAAGAACCGAGAACATACTTCATGCTCACCACACAGTGTGCCCCAGCCGGGAATCGAACCTGGGAACCCTCGCTTCGAAGGCAGGGCTACTACCACTAAGCCAAAGACTGCAAGTAGACATTATGTTTGCGTGTGAGAAAAACGCAATATTGTCTATATTGCGTTTTTCTCACACGGCACCTGGCCTAGGATAGGCGTACTTTGAGGTACGTTGTACTTCCATGGTAAATAAGTACCTACAGTGTATCCGAAGGTCAACAAGTTTAAAATTTCATATTTAATATAAACCTTCCTCTTGAATTACTCTATCTATTAAAAAAAAACCGCATCAAAATCCATTGCTTAGTTTTAAAGATTTAGGGATATAGGGACAGAGAAAGCGACTTTGTTTTATACTATGTAGTGATTTATTTCCCGTATCTCGGAAATGATTTCGATGAAATGTTGTGTTTAGATAGGGTTTGCTGTTTAAGTTTACCTGTATAAACTTTTCTTAGAGATCTGTACCCAAAGACTAAGGCAGGCAGACTGTACATTTGGCAAGTGTGTAACAAAATATACATCGTCCGTCTGTTTGTCTTATTTTTCACTAGCGACTCTCCCCGGCTTCGCACGGTTAGTAGAGCATCAGTGTCATATCAGAAACTACTGATTTTTGTCAACCGCATATACTTTCAAATGCATTTAATAAAAAGCTGGTTTTCTGACGTTACAAACAGACACTTCAATTTTATTTATTTGTGTAGATGCTGTATGTAAAATTTCACTAGATGACGATGACGTAGATATAAATTACGTGTCTCACCAGGTCATGAATGAATCTCGCAATGTTGAGCCTTCTTATGCCTCCGTTCAACTTTCTCACGGACGCAGACACTCCGTAGAAAGCGACATACGGCAAATATTACGACGGTGCAAATATTGCAATAAAACGCTGTTTTGCTGACGTTGTCTGGAACAAAATATGTCTCGTTGCCGAGTAGTACGGTAGCTGACTTTAGATCCGATGATCGCTCATCAAATCATGGAACCAACCAATAAATTTTTCGCTTGAAATTGTGTGAGGCCTCAAAACAGTGAATCAAGAGACAATCGAAAAAAACCGGCCAAGTGCGAGTCGGACTCGAGCACGAAGGGTTCCGTACATCGATAAAACAAAAAATAAAAACCACGTTTTTGTATGAGAGCTCCCTTAAATATATATTTTTATCTGATATATATGAAAAAGTAAGAAAGTAAGTATAAATAATAGGTGTGTGAATATGACTCCGCCCCTTTTTGTCAAAATAAAACACATTTGTTCGCTTACAAAATTAAAAAAAAAATTATTGAAAGTATGCTCCATCTGCAGCTACAACCTTCGCCCATCGTTCAGGTAGTTTTCGTATTCCTTGCTGGAAGAAGTCCTGGTCTTTTGAGCTTATCCAGTTGTCAATCCAAATTTTGATACTTTCACATGAAGTAAACTTTTCTCCAGTAAGGTCTGTCTGCATCGTCCGGAATAGGTGGTAATCCGAAGGAGCTATGTCTGGTGAATATGGCGGGTGGGGTAACACTTCCCAGTCCTGTCCCTCTAAATATCTTTTTACGACTTCTGCGGTATGCGGTTTGGCATTGTCATGCTGAAGAACTAATTTGTTATGTCTATTCACCCATTCTGGTCGTTTTTCTTCTATGGCTCGCTTCAAACGCATTAGTTGTCGTCGGTAAACTTCTCCATTAATAGTTTCAGAGGGTTTGAGCAACTCATAATATACAATACCTTTCTGATCCCACCAAATACAGAGCATGACCTTGGCACAGTGAATATTTATTTTTGGCTGTGATGGGCCTGGTTCGCCTGGTTTCACCCAAGCTTTTTTGCGTTTAGGATTTTCGTAGTGTATCCATTTTTCGTCTCCTGTGACTATCCGATGCAAAAATCCTTTTCTTTGCTGTCTTTGAAGCAGCATTTCACAAATGGTTTTCCGACGTTCCATGTCTCTTTCTTTTAAATCATGTGGAACCCAGTAACCGGCTTTTTGAATCATTCCCATCATTTGTAAACGCTTTGCAACAGTTGAACGATCAACATTTAATGCTGCAGCTAATTCTGATTGAGTTTGGCAAGAATCTTCCGCCAATAATGCTTCCAATTCAGCATCTTCAAATTTTTTTGGTGGTTTTCCATGTTCTTTATCCTCAGTACTAAAATCGTTATTTTGAAATCGTCGAAACCATTCCTTGCAAGTTGTATTAGACGGAGCATGCTCACCATAAATCTCCACAAGCAAACGATAAGTTTCCGCTGCAGTTTTCTTCGCAATAAAATAATGTAATAACACTTCCCGCAAATGACGTTTATTTGGAATAAAAACCGACATTTTCGAAAAGGTGAAAACAATTGTTGCTTACACTTCAACCAAATATCATAAAATGCGTTAGATAGCTGACATTCAGTACTATCGAATACAAGTATGGTCATTTATTAGTACACGTAAACAATACTAAAAACGACATCTGTTGAGAAAGGGCGGAGTCATATTCACACACCCAATATATTACATATACCTATTTATAAAATTTTTGGAAGGTCATTCATAACTCGATAAACCTTTTATTTACAAAAATCAAAACAAAATTCAGCGAGCACTTGAGTTTTCGAAACCCATTTACTTATAATACATTATTATTATAGAAATGAGGCCCGCGGAACAATGAACAAAAAACTCAGTTCCATTAGTTACATATATTATAATACAGTTATCTTTTGAATAAACAAGTTGCTCTGAGTGAATGTCAAGGGAAAAGACAGACTTAAATAATACACTTGTTTTTCTTTAATATTTACCTGCCTCTTTATATTCATTTGAGAATTATCATATCGCAAACAAACTAAACATCTTAGGCGTTCTACACACGAGCGATACTTTCTTGCTTGATGGCATCAATCACAAGTGCAACACAGACTAAATTTGAATTGTACTGTGAGAACGTATTATTTTTGTAAACAAATGCATTTTTACAAGATATAGGTACAATTAAACAGGTAAACTTAATCCAAATCGTTAAAGCCTTTTCCGTTATACGCGAAATCAATATATATATACAAGAATTGCTCGTTTAAAATAATAAAAATATATAAATATACACAACGTGAGAAGCACAGAAGACATAATTAACACTGTTTATAACATGAGCTATCTGTACATCAGTTATGTTATAAACCGAGTACAGTGCCAGTGAAAGTCCTGTTAATCAGCCCAGCCGTTTCGGAGATTAGGCGGAACAAACAGACAGACATAAAAACAAGTTTTTTTTTGTTTTATGTGCCGTATATACTTTTAAATGCATTTAGTAGGAAGATTTTATTTTGACATTACCAATTGACAGAATGTATCGAATCGTACCTGAAATCAATCGTAATTTACAGGCTGCAACTAATCTGTGCAAATAGCGTCTTAGAGCACGTAGATGCAGTATGCATTTGAACTTAGTTTTTATCTCAAAAGTTTGTAAGCGCCCTTATAGGTTGCATATCAAACAAAAGATGAGTAGGCAAATAGTATTCTAGGTCTAGGACCAAGGTCGGTGAGGTTATCAGTTACCTTGGCTTCCAAGTCAAGGCCAGCTATGGGCATCAACATGATGGATAATTAAATAATCTTTCATGTTAGTTCATTAGCTTGGTGGCTCCGTGGCTTAGTTGGTAGTAGCTCTGCCTTCGAAGCGAGGGGTTCCGGGTTCGATTCCCGACCGGGGCACACTTTGTGTGATGAACAGGAAGTTTGTTCTCGGGTCCTGGGTGTTTGTCTTGTGTTTCTGTGTTTGTTCATGCCATCTGCGACACATGGAATCCTAGTGCAGAGTGTAAACGTATGTGCGTATAACTGAATAATTTTTCAGGAAGACTATTTCCAGAGTTCTTGTGAGGAATAATGTGTTTTATAGTTACTATTTCGGTTTAACTTTCCGTTGCGGCTGATTGAGATTAATATATTTCTCGGGTATGTCAATTCAGTGAGTTTAAGGTTTATAAATTTGATGTTTAGTAACTTATGGCGTGTGATTTGATCTTTATTTATAAAACATAAAAACAAATGTACATATTTATTGATAATTTAATGTACAATATATATTTCAATTCGAAGGCCGTTGGTGGAAATTAAGCAGCACCAATGTGTGCAAGACTTGTGTGCGCAATAAATACCACTTTCTCAAAAAGATAAAGAGTTCTTTGTGAAATAGCCGGCATTTCTTAGAAGCAAAAATTTTAAGACATGTGCTAATTACCAATCTAGTTTAGGCTCTCGTGGTAGATCAAAGTCCATTTACTTTCACTTGGTGGTATTAGGCCGGTGTCTCTGCAGTGGGAACATTGTAATGATAATACGAATATATAGGTATTCACAAAATACTATAGAACTGAGCTATCTAAAGGCCGATGAAACAATCTTTGTTTACGAATAATTCTTTGTTTCTAGGCGTCATAAAAGGGTACAATACAATAAAATGAAACAAATTTCATAGTCTTTAAGTACAACGGCTGAAACCAAAACAATCTATGAAAAATTCAGTTTTATTCATACTTTTTCTCTAATGTAAGAAAGATTTTCTTAAAGCATCAGTTTACCAATACGTTAGTTACCAATGACTGTATATAAAAGTGTTCTTAGACATAATGTAACAGAATTACCTTATAATTACTAGGTTGATTCTATATATCGACCTTGCATCAGATAATCGTGGCTAAGCACTACCTTGTCTCCCTCGACCTGAAGTTCTCCGTGCAATATTTTATAGGAACCTATCTCAGAATCAATCACAAATTCTTTAAAGTATCTTACGACGGCTCCGTGGCTTAGTTGGTAGTAGCCTTGCCTTCGAAGCGAGGGGTCCCGGGTTCTATTCCCGGCCGGGGCACACTTTGTGTGGCGAGCATGAAGTTTGTTCTCGGGTCTTGGGTGTTTGTCTTGTGTTTCTGTGTTCGTCCATGCCATTTGCGACACGGGGAATCCTAGTGCAGAGGTATGAGTGTGTAAACTTTTTTTTTTTTTAAGACGTCACCATTTAGACACACTAACTAGTGTTGGCTAGCTCCTAGTTCTTCGCCACAGAAAGTTGGGTGATTTATATGTTCGCTGGATGATCAGACCAGCTCATTGGTTTCTCTGTGGATCCCACCAAGGGATAATACGAATTATACAAGCACTTGGTGTTTCGCAAGAGGTTATAACAACTAAAGGCAATCGGACCACAGTTACAAATAGCAGCATTCCTCCCGCACCAGTGCGTATGCTGTAACGCCCCAAAAACTACTGAATTTGTAATAACAAGTTTTTCAGTTGCGTTAGATCGCGTGCTGGCTATTTTCACTTGATTCTAGTTTGAATTTCCGCGGTACTGAAAATGAGAGTTATTTCAGCTATTGAGTTGAGTTTTAGTGAGTTATTGAGCTGATTGAGGTCTTATAGGATAAAATTTAGAGGACTACGAATTTACTTATTGTACTGCCAGATGGTCTGGTCTGGGTATCCTCAAAACACCTCAAATATACGATGTCAAAATGAATATATTTTAAAAACTGCGACATGACCACAGATCACACACGATCGATCGAATCGAAGTCAAAGAACTTATAGTTCTTCGACATTCAAATTATTATCGTTCAAATTTGTGTACATAAATAAGTACACGTGTATCGACTTGAATTTGTTTCACCAAAACTACGGTTTATCATAATAATGGAGCTCAAAAGGTCGATAGATAATGCTAGAATTATTTGGATAAAATACATCAGTAAGATGGAAATTAAAAATGTCAATACACCAGAAATTGTTTTCTTGACTACACAGTCAATTCAGGTATGCTAATAAGACGCTATACTTTGCGAATTGCTGCAAAAACAATATGTATGAATACAGACGTGAATATGGTTTCTCATCTGACAAGGTTAAAGGTAGACACATGCAAAGATAATTAAGAAAAATATATGAAGGTTGCCGGAAACAGGGAAATCTTTACTGAAGGTATATTTTAACGATTCATAATTAAAGTATGTTATACCATCAATCAATTTTATGTTCGCAAAGGTCAAATTCATGAATAGCGACGGAATTTAGGTGTTAGCTCGCTGAAAGCGGCTTTATATAGATACTTGGGTATATGTAGATAGTAAAAAAGTGATTACATATTCGTTAAAAACAATGGTGTTTAAATATGACATATCTATGTGCATGTAATGTGCCTGGGGAGTTCCTGTGACACGTTATATGCTCACGAATATGTGTACATGCATGTGTAAAATTTGACGTGTCCAAATGATACTTGAGATCTAAAGGAATAAATGAGTTTGACTTTTTGACTTTTGAATTTTATGGAATGAAAGTATTGAAGTCAGTTAATTTCGTTTATTAAATATGTCACTTGTTTTTGTTACAGAAGAGGGCGCGCTTGCGCAGTAATGGCGGCGACAAAATTCCTGCATCCGTTCCTCCGGGGATTAAAGCCTTTCCCTGAAGGCCATGAGGATGATATCCAACAGATTAGAGAATGGTACGCATTTCTTCAATAACTTTACTAGTTATATAAGTATATCATATAGCATACCAGCCTTTAATGTTCCCACTGCAGGAACACCGGCCTACTCTCGATAATTGAGAGTGAATGGGCTCTGGTCTACCACGGGAGCCCAATCCGGGTTGGTAGATGTCACATGGCGTCGAATTTTTGTTTCTAAGAAGAAACAAAAATTCGACGCCAACCCATGGCGGTTTCTTCACGATGTTTTCCGTCACCGTTTCGAGAACGTGGTATTGCGCACATACATTTTTCAAGTGAAAAAACTCATTGTTGTTTTGTGTGGGTTTGAACCAGCGACCTACAGATTGAAAGTCGGCGTCTGTGCCCCTGGTCCACTACGCTCTATAATAAGTATACGCTTAGAGTTTATTTTTAATTTAAGTAGAAATACCAGCTAGAGTTCACATTTCTAAAAAACAAGCAGTCTGAACTCAATTGAATTTTTTCTATTTGTAATTATGCTTTGAATTAGGCTCAAAGTGGTATAAAAGTGCACTTGTCCAAGATCTCTTCGTCAGTTGAATCTGCTACTCGTCCGAGAACATAACCCAAGACCCAAATAACACTGCATTGCGTCCGTAACTCTAAGATGAGGCTGTAACGTCTTATGCACCTGTAATTTCACCGGCACCCACTCCCTGTCATCGGAACACAACAACGCGATTGCACCACTACTTGGCGGCGAACTATGTGAATTGCTTGAATTATGGTTACCTAAGACATGCAAAAAGCTGAATGAAATTTTCTATGTACTCATACTTTAAGAATTTACGGCCATTATGTAACCTAAGTTTTGAGATACTAAGATAAGCACCTGTATTTGGCCAAGGTTACTAACATAAGGCTAGTATTATAGCATGTTGTACATGTTGGTACAAAAATATTATAGGTTCATCCAGAAATAATTGTCAAAAATGAAAACGGAAAAAGCTAGTAGGTAACATTAAAACAGGACATGAAACTTTAAATTTCACTGTCCTCGATCTTGCCTGTTCTCGATGTGATAAAGTAATAACCGTTAAACTCATATCACACGTAGCTATAATGTATATTATAGTATTATACCGTACTATTATAATATATATTTTGCCTTCACTTCATTGATCGACCTAGCTTTACTTTAAACAAGCAATTCTTGTATATTTATGAATTATATTTATTTATTTCGCGTATCTTGGAAATGGCTCTAACAATTTGGATGAAATTTTGCGTTTAGATAGAGTTTACCTGTATAATTGTATTTCTTGTAAAACGCATCTTACAAAAAAGAAAAAAAACCTAAGCGAGGCTTGGTCGCCCAGGTACTATATTAATATAAATTACGATGTATGTTGGTGACGTGATAGAAATAAATATCGTAATATAGCATGCTATGATTTACATTAATATATATTATAGCATTAGTGATGGCCTTTAGTAAATTGTTCATAGAAGTCAGATATCATCACTGGAGTAGGTCGGGCAATTACGATGAGATCGGTTCAATTGCCGGCAACGGATTGGTAATAACCAATCGTACTGGTCTTGCGGTGTTTGCGGCTAAACAACTTTGATTGCACGAAGCTCTAAGTGCATTAATAATTCTTAATTATACTGCGAAGTCTGTTTGTTAACTTATAGAAATAGAAAAAAAAATTACATGGTAGAACCATGTAATTTTTTTTTTTTCTATCTAGATCAACATCAATCTATTTGTCTAGATCAACGGAAAGTACCTTATAGGTTTGGATTCCCTTTCGAGAATCAAAATATGAGGTATGAAAAAAAAATAAAAAAAAATATGAGTACAAGATCGTATCTCTTGATTGCGTTGACTTCTAAGATAAAATATTTCACTGCTCCAAGGGATTGCAGACGCGATACCTCCATCCTCCATGCGTTCCTGAGAACAACGGAACAACGGGAACGGGTACGGTATGGAACACTAAAAACATATCGTCACCGGTTTATCAGTGTGATTTCTCGTTCCAGGATGAAGAGTCAGCCGCATCTACCACACATATCTGACGAGTATGTGATGTTGTTCCTACACTCCAATTACTACAAGGTGAAGGAAACAAAGGACACGATAGAGTGCTACTTCACCCTGAGAGCGAATACCCCGGATCTGTTCACGAATAGGGACCCTTTATCGCCGAAAAACAAGACGATCATGGATATCACGTAAGTACATGGACTGCTTGAAACTAATCTATACTAATATTATAAAGCTGCAGTGTTTGTTTGTTTGAACGCGCTAATCTCTGGAACTACTGGTCCGATTTGAATGATTCTTTCAGTGTTGGGTAGTCCATTCATCGAGGAAGGCTATGTTTTTTTTTTCAAAATTAGGGATCCGTAATAAAATTGCTATTTTGTAACACAAGGTGTAAAATCGAAAACCTATTTTTGCGTGCGCTGTTTCCACGTTAACGAGAAAAACGCGGGTGAAACCGCGGAACACAGCTAGTTATGTTATATTTTTTTATGTTTGTTACATCGAGACTCCGACACTTATTAAGCGATTAGGATTTTTTTTTTAAATTAAATTAATATGCTTTCAGATTGGTTCCATAGAATTTTTTATTAAAATCGATTAATTACTTGGTTAAGAAACTAAAATAACTGGAAAAATATGGCATCCGAGTAAACGAAATTGTGTATTTTGTTTTCCTGTCATTTTTCTTCGCCCGTTGTTTACCGATTTCGATGTTTCTTTTTTTTAAATGGTAGTCGAGAAATAAGGGTGTGTAAGGAAGAGAAATAAGCATTGCAGTCGGTTTTTTTAGATTTTAAAATCAATAAGTTGTTGAGTTCGTAAGAGATGCAGGATGAGGTTTGATGATGACACGACTGCTTGAACGATTGCTCCGTAGCTTAGTAGTAGGTACTGCCGTCGAAGCGAGGAGTCCCAGGTTTGATTCCCGGACGGGGCAGACTGAGTGACAAGCGTTTCTTCTCGGGTCTTTCTATGTTTGTCCATGCCATCTATATCAGCGGATCTTAGTGCACAAGTGTCAGTGTGTGAACATATTTTTTTATGTTAATGCTTAATTACCTACGAAAAACGTCAACAATAACAAAGTGCGAAATGTTAAAAATAGCTTCGTAAGATTTCCAACTTGTTGTATGTATGACCGACTATAACAAATGATGTTGGCCGTTTTACGCTATTCATTGTGCCGAGTAAATTTGTCAGCTCCTCTACATTATAATAAAATTAATACTTTCAAATGTATTTGTTATTTTGATATTACAAACTGACACTTCAACTTTGTTATTTATATATTTCTATTTGCACCACTCATTAGGTATATTTATAACACAATACAACAGGTCACATTACAATGGCAGATATTTGCATACAATTACACCAATTGAACATGATCTTGATCCGTAAGTTAATTTCATGACCTTTAAGTACATAAATATAGTATCGCGGTAAATCGCAACATTCGCAACAAATGTTGGGTACCTGGGTTTCCATACCTTATGTACAGTCCCGTCCTGATGTATCCACTACAGGGACACTGGCATACTCCCGACAAACGAGAGTGAATGCGCTTCAAGGGAAACTATAGAGACACTTGAACCTTAATATGCACCGTGCGAGAGGGGTGAATTTCAAAAGAAAACTAGGATTAGATACCTATTATTTTAAATTTAAATTTTTATTCTAAAATAGTAAATAATTCCGGCTCCGTGGCTTAGTGACGGCTCCGTGGCTTAGTTGGTAGTAGCCCTGCCTTCGAAGCGAGGGGTCCCGGGTTCGATTCCCGGCCGGGGCACATTTTGTGTGGTGAGCATGAAGTTTGTTCTCGGGTCTTGGGTGTTTGTCTTGTGTTTCTGTGTTCGTCCATGCCATCTGCGACACAGGGAATCCTAGTGCAGAGGTATGAGTGTGTTAAAGTTTAAAAAAAAAAAAAATTATTAGTTGAAACTTAAATAATTTGGCGGTATTTTAGTTTATTTATGTAAATAAATGAAATTGAAATGTCCGTTTATAATGTCAAAGTAACAGCTTCTTACTAAATGCATCGGAAAGTATATACTGTACCTATAACAAATACACCTTTTTATTTTTGTCTTGTCTGTGTGTTTGTTTCGATTAATCTCCGAAACGGCTGGACCTATTTTGTCTTTCACTTTCACTGGTAGTTAGCTGATGCTATAAGAAGTAACTTACACTGCTTTTATTTTAGAAAGAGGGACTATTTAAATATCTAAAAAAATAAAATTGAAGTGTCTGTTTGTAATGTCCCAAGTGACTGATTTAAAAATAGAAAAAAACCGACTTCATACCTGCCAAGAGCCGAATACGCGAAGAGCCGAAGACCGGGCTCAATGGCGCTTACTCGGAGAGGCCTATGTCCGTTTCTAAATGTTGTTATACATAGTAATGTCTTTTTGTGTTTTGTAAATAAATTTTATGATATCTGTATCATTCATCATCCTAATTATGGAACTCTTTTTTCAGCCACATGGTAGCGCTGCCGAACAAGACCACCGAAGGGTATCACGTCCTGCTCTACCGCTTGTCGGAGTTCGACTACAGTAAACTGAACTTTGCTGACGCAGTGCGTGTCTTCTGCATGTTTAACGACATAAAGCTGTCTGAAGACCGGCTCTCTGAAGGCTATATCGTTATCTTCGACATGAAGGGATGTAGTCTCGGGCATTTGACGAGAGTTACGCTGCCTGCGCTTCGGGCCTTCATGCATTACATCCAGGTAAGATCCAGGTTCCATATTATGTTTATATTAAACTACGCTAAACGACATCCATCTCTTTCTGTTTTGTACTGTATTCTTTTTCGCGGTCATCTCTGGTCTCGGAAGCTATTCGAAGGCCTCCAACATCTATCGTACTAATTATATCGTCGAACTGTCAAAGTGGATGCCTCGCTAGACATAATTTGGATACTATTTTGCTTTGTTTACCTCCCAAACTTGTAAAAGCAACTCAAGCTGAAGATGTGGTTGTGCAGAGATGATGAATAGTATGCTGAGTCTCGCAATTTAATTTTTTCATACATTTGGTGAGATATGGTAGGAAGATTACTCTATCCTACGACCGATCTGACCGATGTTTTATTAGTCAATCAAGATCAAAATACATCATCGGAGTTTGTGATGATAAACAACAACGAACCGGTTTTATTTATTAATATCCAACTTAGTGAAGCCGAGTGTTGTTTTCTATATTTTTGAATCGCTAAAAAACTTGAAACAGGTCGCATCAAAAAAGGTCGTACCTAAAAAAATTATTGGCTTTTCCATGTGAGCTGATGAATCAAATCTGATAGTAAGCGTTCGATTTTGTAATGTTCAATGGAAACTTGTTCCAGAACGCTCACCCCTGCCGCCTCAAGAAGATCCACGTGGTCCACACAGTGTCCTTCATCAATCAGGTGATGTGCCTTGTCAAACCGCTCATCCACTCAAACCTTCTCAACCTGCTCAACTTTTCCTCCGAAGGGCCCGGTTCGGTCGTTGATCAGGAACTTCTACCCGAAGACTTCGGCGGCCCGATCGCTCCCGTGAAGCAACTCCACGAGGAACAGAGAAAAAATATGGAGGACAATTATAGAGAATGGCTGGTTGAGAGTGAGATTTTCAAAGCGGATGAAAAGAAGAGAATCAAGAAGCCTGCTAGAGGAATGTTTGCAAGTTTCACGAGCAGCTTCAAAACACTGGAAATTGATTGATTTATTGTTAAATTGATTTAATATGAGATCTGATGCTTTCTTAGCTCACTATTCACTTCTCAATTGCGGCATTTGAGTTAGCATCTTAGATAAATCATTTATAATGCCAAATTAATATGAATCTACTATAAGTTAGTGTGTATTGTCTGCTAAGCTTGGATGTCGCAGTTTCACTTTTACCAAAAGTCTTTTATCTATAGGCGTGTCTTAAGTGGTAGGTTAGTATAGATACGGGTTTATATTTACGATTGGGATCGGATTTTCCCGTGTCAAAATAAATTTGAACTATTTAAAGATTTGTATCCATATTATTCTTAACTTTGTTAATAAATGATTCATTCTATTTCGCAAACCCAGGAGATTGAATCTCTGATATTTGTGTGTATGTACTTATATATTTTATGTATGATACTTGTTCACTGAGGATTTAATTTTTGAATGATAAGATCATTTGAAGCAAGTGAAATCGTCAACCATTGACCATTTCACTTGCTTCAAATGATGAGCTTAATTAATGGCATTTCAACCTATGCATACATTTTTTGTTCCATTAAGATGCTAACCAATTTTTAACAATTTTTTAAATTTACTTGATGGTTGAATGGCACAAAGCATCCTTTTATTCCAAAGCTTGCCATCTAATCCGTAACTGATTTTAATAATTAATCATTTTAATTTTCAGATTTAAATTTAAACAGCAAATTATGAAAAAAAAATTGAAACAAGATCTAGCTGTTTAGATAATATAAAAAATACTTTCATGTTGATACAATGTACTATCGCTTTCACATTTTTTGCCTCTTTTTGCAGGCAAAAAATGTTCCATTTGCATCTTTGTTTATTTTTGTTAATCTTTTCTGCTTAAATCTTTGAAATGAAAGGCGTTAGAAATATTTTTAAAAGCTGGGCTTTACATAAAATAAATATTTTAGAAATATTTAGTGCATATTATTATTATATTGTGTATAATAGAGTAGACGTACAATGTTGTAATGTTAGTTTATTGTTTTTTGTGACTTTGATTTGCTTCGAGTATATTTTTTATATAATATTATATTTTTTTTAAAACTGTTATAAATTTTCATATATGAATATAAAAAATCGGTGCGGTTAAAACTTCATAAAATATGTTATTATTATATATACAACACTTATTGTGTAAAATATTTTCTCCTCGGGTCAACCTCGGTTTTACTAAGCATTGTTATATACATACATTTATATTAATATAATTTATTATTTTAATATTTCTATTGATTGAAATATTAATTACTATATAAAATTTAATACAAACGATCCAAAATATTTACAAATGTTCTTTGCTGTATTCAGGGTAACACTTAATTAATTATAATCATAATCATAATTTAAAACTTCTAAAGTATGGTACACGTTAGTATGGTACACGTTTTGATATAATTGAAGCAGGGTAAAAGACTAATGCAGAAAACGCAATCATGAGAATGTGATTATGCTCTGCGGTCGATAATAATATAATATTCGGAATAAAATAGTCAAAATGCTGATGCGTCAAGTCAGTCGTTGGTCAACTCATCCACTTAACCTCATCCAGTTTGGATGGACCAATCCAAAATGTTTAGCGGTCAACTCGTCCAAAAGTTTTTCATAACTGTTTTTTACCAGCGTTTTCAACAAGTAACATCAAGCTTGAAAAATTAAAAATTGTTCCGTAAATTAAAAATATTTTATATTGTGGAACAGTTTTAAGTGCTTAGTATTTCATAAAGTTACTCACATATGATTTTTGAGCTGGCATATTATTGTATTATCGACACTCAGAACAAAGTAATGAGTAAGTTAGTCTGCTTTGAACTGACAGAACAGATTTATCTCTAAGATAATCTCAAATTAATCTTATCTATATGTACTATGGTGTAATGCTAGATAGCCCATAGCCTTCCTTATGAATGTGGCTATCATATACAAAAATAACTCTTCAGCTTTATTATAGATACAGGATATTGTTAAACCTATATAAATAAGACTAACTGTCGGAGCTAAGTAGGTATTATTTACAAATTTGGGCCAGATCCTCTGGCGCAGGTCTGCGCGCAGGTAGTGGGTATCTACTACTTACTAACCCTCTCCGTCAAGTCACCACCGTCTCTGGCATGCCGCAAGAAGTTTTTTGTTTAGCCAATTGAATTATATTATAATTCATATTTGTACACCATTTCCATTTCACATATTTGAACAAATTTATTATGTATATGTATTATAAGTACTATGATAATATAGTAGGTTATATGCACAAATGTAACTAGACTAAGCTTGTATCTGTAAATAATATTATAAATATTATTTTCATATATTTTTTTACATTTATGAATATGTTTTTATTATTTTTGCTCCCGTTACCTAAGCAAGTGTATCACAGATACCGCTATCAAACTTTTGCCATTTTGCCGTCTCCCGAGGGTCCCGGGTTCGATTCCCGGCCGGGGCACTTCGTGTGGTGAGCATGAAGTTTGTTCCCTTGTCTTGGGTGTTTGTCTTTTATTTCTGTTTGTCTATGCCATCTGCGACACAGGGAATCCTGGAGCAGAAGTGTAAGTATGTAAACGTTTAAAAAAATCTTTTAATTATCTTCCTATTATTAGTTCGTGATGTTAAGTGATTACCTCCACCCATAAGAATAAGCAAAAAAAAAGAAACATAGACGTTTCTTTTTTTTCGTTGCGCAAATATTTGTTCTGGTGGGAATGAACCTATGGCTTCCATTGCAGAAGGCAGATGATACTAAAAAAATAATATACAGGTATTGATATCTCTATCACAAATATATCTTTTTAATGAACATAGGTGCACGCTTATAACCTAAATCAATCAAGATAACGATAAGCTTTTATTGAAACTTATTAAATATGGTTATTAGTTAAAACTTCATACTCGTGAAAGCAGTACCATTGTTCTAAAAAAAAGTTCATTTCGAGTATTTTTGTGGTATCGTCAACCTAAGTTCTACATCTGTTACATATCATACTTCAGATATCAAAATGATCTGCTGGAACTATGAATCTATTCATCGAATTTACCAAAACATAGTTACATATTTGCATTCAATGTGCAAAAAAGATGTTGACATATCAGATATTGAAACAAATCCTAGTGGCTGGGATTTACCCAGTAACAATAAATGGATCCAAACAGATATTGTAGAAAATTACAATAACAGTCATAATAATGTGTTTTACATTGATTTGAATGAGTGCGACGATATTGATGTATCCAAGGACGTAAGTAGTAACAATGACTCAAATTGTATTGTTGGATCTAATGGTAACCGAGAAACAATATTCCAATATGTTAAGAAAACTAGAGGCGACATCGACGATCCATTAGAGATAATTAACATAATAGTAATACTAGTAATTTTACGATAAACCCCCGGCCTGATTTAAACTTATTTTATTTTGATTTCTTCTCCAACTGAGGATCGATTTTGACGATTCTTGTCAACCCACTTACGGGGGAGGTTATCAACTCGATTGTATTTTATTTTTATTTTTATGTTTGTTATCTCAGTACCCCGTAATTTATAAACCGATTTGAAAAAATATTTTTTCATTTGAAGGGTCCCATCGAAATTAAATAAAATCGGTTCAATAGTTTGGTTCTTAAAATATGTCACTATTTCTTCGACTGGTGAATACCGATTTGTATGTTTCTTTTTTAGGGATGAAAGGAGGTTCACTCTTAGGGGCGAGAAATAAGGAATGAAGTAATGCAGCTAGGTTAGGTATACCTCCAAAGTGGTCCCATTGAAATTCCATGAAGACATTTCACCGATTTTTTTTTTGCCGAAAATAAAGGGAGCGCGCATTGAAGTCTACACCAGTCAAAATTAAAACTTGTCAGTAAACTAGTCGGTGTTTAAGAATTAGGTTATTATTGTTATAAGAATTACAGGCCGACGGTTCACTAGGTGGCGTCCATGCCGTCTCATGAAATTTATTTTTATCGTTTTCACGAAAAAGCTATAAGCCTTTTCGTGACCAAATTAAAAGACGCTGCGATGCAAATTCAAACAAAACCTTGAAAACCAAAAAAAGAAGCACTTGAAAATCGCAATTTGATAAATACCATTAATCTATTAAAAAGGAAACAGGCGTTTTAGATAACCTCTGATAAGGTTACCATTATAAGAAAAAATGGTTACAAAACATCGGTAAATCATCAACGAGCCATCGAGTGTCTCAATCAAATCACATCGATTTTACGGTTCGGTTAATTGGCTGTGTCGGGTAGTGAGTGATAGTCAAATAATGAGCTAGTAGCAGCCATGGCCCGGCCCATTCAGATCGTACGAGCAGGGCGCCGTCGCGGACCGTGACGTCACGAGGCCCTCACGCATGCGCCCATCTATCGAGCGGCATGTGCCCAGACAGGCCACCGCTCCACCCGAACGATTCACATTTTTTTATTTTCCCCTATAGTAACCACAGTGACATTCAGATATTCACATCCCAAAACCGCGTTTCACATCCTAAATCGCGATTCGACCGTCGCCCCACCGATCCGTGATTGGCGAAACCAACATGGCAGTGAGGCTCGGAGCCAGTTCGACATGACATGTGTTGGAGTTACGCAAGTTGAGGTTCTCGGTGATATATCCCGGATCTCCGATTCAACTTCACTCATGTAACATCTAGCAATCCGTGAGTAATTTACACCCGTTTATTGCCTTACATTGTCAATAACCCAGCACACAAGTTTTGTATCGATCGTATTCTTATCTCGGTTGGTGAAATTGTTTATGCTTTGTACTTTACACGGGCGAAGCTTGAAATGGGGCACTCGAATTGGTACTATTCTTTCGTATATTTTGAAACGCAGTCAAAATCGCGTTCATCTACTTGGAAAATGTTCTAGCCATATGGATCTTTATTGATCAATCTTGGCCGCCCGCTTCTATATTTGATGAAGCTGTAATTTCCTCAGCCGATAGCTAAAGTCAGAATACACACCATATACTAAATAATCGATTTTCTTCACTAACTACCTCCATTTTATAAGTCAAGATTTGAGATTTCTTTCATTATTGGGGATAAAGCACTCCGTGTGCAAAGCGTGGAATTGATTCCACTCGACAGTCTGTTCTGTAAACGTCCTTTTGATTAAACATACTGCAAAGGGATGAATGAAATAATACTGTTACTCTCGTAGTATTAGCCGTCATCTAGAATTGATCGCAGCTTGGCAGGTTATAAATCTTGTTAAACTATTTAAATCTACGAAATAAGACTAAATTGAGCAATGGCTGCGTTAGAAATAGATACCCAATCCAGACAGCGGCTATGAAACTTCTTTGCACTTATAGTAATTTCAGGTGGACTTCTTTTTTAGGGTTCCGTATCCAAAGGCTAAAATGGGACCCTATTACTAAGACTCTGCTGTCCGTCTGTTTGTCAGTCCGTCTGTCTGTGCTGTATCTCATGAACCGTGATAGTTAGAGAGTTGAAAAATAGTCACAGATCATGTATTGCTAATGCCGCTATAACAACAAATACTAAAAAACAGAATAAAATAAATATTTAAGGGGGCTTTTATCCAAAAACCTGATTTAAATTTTTTGTTCGTTTTTGCTCGATATTGTAGATTTTATTGTAGACGGAACCCTTCGAGTCCGACTCGCACTTGGCCAGATTTTTTAAAATTAAAGGCCATCATTTAAATTCATAACAGAGTGCCGGTAAAAACCTAAAGTATTCGTACAAGTATAATTTTCTGTCCAATTTTAAAGTGCGTGTAACCCCGCTCTTAATTCAAGTTCACTTTATAAAAATGTAAAAACACCCACTGAGTGTAATGGTAATGGCACCTTTAAACACCTGAACAAATCTTCATTAATTATAGCTAAGAACCGTCTCGATCACGTCAGCTTTCAAATTAAAAACCGCTTCAAATTGGCACCTTCGCGTGGGAGCTGCGATGTCACAGACAAACGCGCATACAAACGTTAAACTTCACACCTTCATTTTAACCGGGGTCAAAAGATATAGTGGAAATATTGGAAATATTGGAATATAGTAGAAACATTGGAATATACTGGAAATATTGGAATATAGTGGAAATATTGGATTAAAGTAGAAACATTGAAATACTAGCGACCCGCCCCGGCTTCGCACGGTTAGTAAAGCATCAGTGTCGTATCAGAAACTACCCGTGCGAAGCCGGGGTGACTTGCTAGTGTATTATACATATACCTTCCTCTTGAATCACTCTATCTATTAAAAAAAACCGCATCCGTTGCGTAGTTTTAAAGATTTAAGCATACATAGGGACAGAGAAAGCGACTTTGTTTTATACTATGTAGTGATAGTAGAAATATCGGAATATAGTGGAAATATTGGAATATAGTGGAAATTCACAAGATCTTTTGACGGCGATGACGATGATGACGAAAACTGATAGTCTGTATTGTAGGTACCTAAGATCAGAAAGACTCCATTCATCTTCCCCAAAACGATGATCTTTATTATAAAGCAAATATTTTTTTTTTATAAGATTCAGAGTTTAAGCCAAAATAAACGCTTAAAAATTCTTACACTAGGATTCACTGTCTTCGATTTTATGTATTCGATTTTAAATGCAAGTATTAATTACAATTTTACGTTGAGACAATATCCACCATGGCCTATTTGCAAAAAGCTTACGTTTTCTAAGAAAATCAATAATGTAAATTAATGCAGTACCCGTTGTATCCGACCGCTATCCCACTGGATAACTTGTAGATACTAACTTCTTTCGTAAGTAAGTGGCCAAGGCTGATGTCGGAAATTTCAAGCAGCTCGAAAACCTCTGACATGGCTTAACGGCTAATATAACCAGGACCGAAATCGTAGCGTAAAACAAGGTCCAGTTTCTGATCAAGCCGAAAGTTTAACTTAGATGATCTGTAAAGAACTAAGCAAGCTACGCCTCGAGTGCTTCTCTGTAAATACTTGTATTATTACCGCAGTTGTCGCAAAATCGGATATTGAAGTTGGTTAAAAATCTAGAAAGAAAGAAAGAAAATATCATTTCTCCGACACAAATAATCACTAATCTTAAACAAATAACAATAAAACAAACAAACAATATCTAGAACAATCTACTGTTTTACGGCAAATATTACGGAATTACAACAGAACTAATAAATGCACTAAATAAGGACGTTCGCTACAGATAGACAGAGGCTGGGGCCCGTGCCAAATCCAGGCCATTTGGCCCATCCCATTTACTTGAGACGCCTAGATAACATAGGTACAGACATTACATGGACAACTTTAAGACTAAATAATAATCCTATTTGCCCTTCTATACTAATATTCTTATACAAATAAATAAAATTGGGTCGGTTTGTACTGTAAAAATAACGGATTTTTTGCGCGACCCGCTGTTTCACCCGCACAGTTTCCGTTTCGACTAATCTCCGAAACGGCTGGACTGACTTTGACGGGGCTTTTCAATGACAGATACCTGATATTATAAGGAGTTCTAGAGCTACTTTAAAGGAACAAAAGTTCCGCGCAAAAAAAAAGTTACGTTCCACGCGAGTGAAGTCACGGAAAACAGCTAGTTATTCATAAAACCGTCACCTAAAAGTATCTACTCTATACACAAATGCTCGATTTTTAAACTGCTCGATTTCTACAACTGGGTTCGATTCCCACTCAATACAAGCGTTTGTGTGTGTAAAAAGCGAGCAGTTTAAATATCGAGCATTTGTGCGCAGAAGGCAAAGCTACTCCCAACTGAGCTGAGAAGGCAGTCATGTCACACAAAACAGAGATGCAACGCCGCATCGCTAAAATCTGCGAGTTATATCTGAACTATTTCTGCTGTATTTCGCGTTCCAAATTATATTTTGGCCCAATGGCCACCCGGATTCTGGGTGCAATCGGTGCATGCTGAACTTCAGATTAATTGCTGTGTACTAATATGTATGGAATTACGGTCACGTGATCGGCAAACCGTGGCCCTACGTCGGCGGTGACATTCCGTACGCTCCGTTTCCGATCAATGATCTTAAGCACGCGTGACTTACCAACAGATAATTGGAGATAGATTTCCATAGTAACATTGTTAAATAGTAGTCCCATACATTTTTTCACAGGTAACAAATTGAAAGTCAAAAATCTTTATGTCTGTTGAATTCTTAAAAAAGATTTGTGAACGTCAATTTTTCTAAAAATATATATGTACCTACGAGAACATGCGTTTAGAAAATATTTACGTGCGCAATGCCATTTTCTCAAAACGGTGAAAGAAAACATCGGGAGGAAACCGGCATGACTAGAACTATATATTCGGATACGATCCGGAATGAGCTCCCGTGGTAGGTCAAAGCCCATTCACTATCAATTATCGAGAGTAGGCCGGTGTCCCTGCAGTGCATTAGACGCCGATACGGATACCTACCAGCTCGTTTAAAATGAAAAGTTGAGAGCTGATGGTATCTAAAATCATCAGTAGAATTGTCAAAGAAAGTTTATTGCTTCGCACTAAATCAATAAACGAAAATTGATTGAACTCGTCTTCATAAATTCAGTACCTACTTATGTAGCAGTATAGAGCTCGTGCCAAGTTCGTCTGAAGAAGTAGGTACCACCACTATCTTCTTTGTCGTTGATCATTTCCCAAACTAACATAAATGGATACAGACTGGTAAATAAAATCTTGTAATAAATTGAAACACCAATAAATACAACCAGCACGTTACATTTCTGGGAATTGAAAATAAAATTTCAATTGCAAATGTTTTAGCTACAAGAAAATACTAAAGTATCTACATCAGAAACCATGAATGCAGTTTCACTACTTGTAAATTGAGTTTTATAACGAATGATGGTCTTCTGGTACTTCAGAAAGAGAAACTGAGTTGTATTTTTATGAGTGGTGGCAACCACTTGCTGCCAGCTCGTTTCATCAATAGAGAAATAACATATTTTAGTAGATAAATGAATCTTCAATCAGCTACCGCTGTCGATTTCGCAAATCAATTTATTTTATTAAATCGTATGACTTCGAAATCGTTCTTAATGATTCCATTATTTTCTATACCTTAAAATTACAGTAACATTTTCAGTTGCTTAATCCATACGTAAAGTCATTTTTAAGGGTGAACATTTGATTTTCGTTTGTGGACAATTAGACAGACCAATAAGATGGATTAATTCCCTCTATCCCTCCACATGATATCCCTCGCCGTAAGTAGATTCTTAAATCCTGGAGATGGCCGAGGAAGTGACAGGAATAAAACGAAATGTCAGTCAAGTATAGTCGCGTAACTAGCTAGATAAATAATGATAAAGTAGCAGAAAAAGACTAAAAACTACCCAAAATAAACAGGACATATTTATTCCAGCTTATCAACTCAACCATATAAAATCGGAGCCAAGGAGTACAAAATAAAATCAGTCATTGTACGGGCCTCCTCTGGAATTATTCAGAGGACACGCGAGCCAGGCATTATAGATCGGGAGCCGGTGATGAGTTTCTTATGAACATCTCATAGTTTGGAAATATCAATGACTTGAGCGTTAAATACAGAATAATAGTGGTTCGCCCTGAACTCTCTAAACTTTTAATTCTACAGACACACAACAGACGTTTTAATTTTATAACTTTCTACACCTGAATCATTGTGAAATTTCCAGACTTCTACTTCTAACATATTTCTTTTCTACGCACGTATCATTCATCATTATTTCAGTATCTCGATTGTATTTTAAAATATTTCATGCAACGAAATATCTTTTTTAAATATTAATTAAAATCCCTTCCTTTTAGAGGATTGCATAACATTATTTTTGTCTATTTTGCACTTATTTATCTTAGGAACTGCATGAATGATTTGTTTCCACACCCCATCCAAGTTGTGCCAGCATTACCTTCTAAGTTTTAGGATATTTGGTTAAACTGTGTGGGAGTTTTGGTCAGCCAAGTTCCATAAATAATACATATAAAACTAAATGCCCACGCATCCAAGTCAAATTAGAGAACGCCGCTTTCTCATTCAATAAACAATAAATTCTCTCATTCAATAAAGACTTTAAGTGAAAGATGAAATTGTAGCTTCTGTAGCAGGTTGCAATATAAATAAATAAATAATAAATAAACGTTTACACACTCATACCTCTGCACTAGGATTCCCTGTGTCGCAGATGGCATGGACAAACACAGAAACACAAGACAAACACCCAAGACCCGAGAAACAAACTTCATGCTCGCCACACAAAGTGTGCCCCGGCCGGGAATCGAACCCGGGACCCCTCGCTTCGAAGGCAGGGCACTACCAACTAAGCCACGGAGCCGTCATATGATCTTTGGTAAAAGAAACTAACATGATATAAATGCCACTGTCTCTCTGTCTATCCCAACCAGCCAAGCATTGCCAACATAGGTCGCAAACAAGCCTTCAGCGGAATATCACGAATAAAATATGCGATGTTTAGCTGTTTTATTACAGCTCCGCGTTTTCAACCAGCGGGATTTCCCTCAAATATTTATGGTTGACTTGGACTATCCCGAGTTCTAACTGTGTCATGCTGTGAATTTTAACTTTGTGCACTAGAACATACAGATGAATATCAGTTATATATCATATTATAGTATATTATTAATGCGAAAGTTTGTCGGCATGTATGTTTGTTACTCCTTCGCGCGTCAACAGCTGAACGGATTTGGATTAAATTTGTTATTAAGGTAGCTCATAAGCTGAATTAACTAATAGGCTACTTTTTATCCCGAAAAAGTCAGGGCTTTTCCCATCGTCTCAAGCTTGGGGTGTAACTAGTATAACTAAATAATCGGCATTTTAAACAAATATTTCTAACATTGTGAAAAATAAATTAATAATAAATTCATTAATAAATAAATAAATAAATTCATTGATCTTACTTTAAATCTGCATCGTATCTTGTGTCATGTTAGATACCTCATTCTAAAATTACTAATAAGGCTTTTGAATACAAGTCATTAAAACACAAGTGCTTATAATACTTAAAATACCGAGCGCTTCTGGTTAAGAACGAAATTATTGATTTTTAAAGTCACGCTCGTGTTTCGTGTGTGTAAGTTTTTGTGGACGTGTTCCTGAGAATAAGGCGGTTTGTCATTTATACAATATGTTAATGAAATAATTAATTTCTTTGAACCTCATTAGTTTTTTGGATAGGCTTTGAACAAGCGCCGAACTTAGTTTTAAGAACGCATGATCCGTCGAGGTTCTTTATTATAAAAAACTGGCGCTTCCGAGTTATTTTTAAGAATTCAACGGGAATAAAGATTTTTGAATTTGACTTTGACAAAAGGTTTTCTATTTAGTAATACATTTTTACATACAATTTACTAATTAACATCTAGACAGAGAACAAATATTTTTAAATATTTTCCTCACATAAATAAAAACACAAAAACATCTTAAAAGGGGGTATCGAACCTATAATACGATTTGATCTGGAGCTGTGAGGACAGCATAAAAGAAAGAAATAAATGTGTAGAGACTTATTCCAATAAAAATATATGAATCCAGAATCCATAATGTGAATTCATCTTCAGCGCAATAACAAGTTGAGAAAACTTTTTAATAAAACTATGGTGATTTGGCGGATTCAATACGAGACGAGCTGTCTAGACCGGCTCGTTCAGTTGATGAGAGCTTCGCTCAATACAGTGGTACAACTTGCGGTAGGCCAACCACAGGGGTGTCGGCCAAACAGGCCCCCCTATTTGGCCGACACTCTGGTTTAGCCGACAATATACATACCTACAGTTGAAACTTGTATATTTAAAGTCGAATGTCTGCTTTGGTTTACGTGAGCGAAATTCGAAAGTGTACGTGACGTCATCTCGTTAAGGGGGTGTTAGTACTAATTTTAAACCAGCTGAAACATACATAAAACCAATAGCAAAATATAATTGTATAGATGCGTTATATGGGCAGGGCAAAACGACTGAAAGAAAAAGAAAGATGTGAAAATAGGGTTCCCTGTATCATTTGTCTACGGAACCCAAATAATTAGAACACGTCCAAAGAAACATACTATTCCATCAGAACGATTTGTAATGATGGATGTCATGTAAACGTGCCATTACGTTGTAAGCGCATTAAAGTTCAATTAATTTAAATTAATTTATTCAAGGAATTTAGCTCATACCTATTCGACGGATCGGTAACGTAGTTGGTTAGATTTACCTTCGAAAAGAGGTCTTACGTTCGATTCCCGGCTGGGGCAAACATTGTGCGGCGAGCAGTTTAATCTCGGATTTTGGCTGTTTGTGTTGTGTATGTCCATGCCATCTACGTCACGGAATACTAGGGTTATACTTGTGTATCTAAGTGTCTTATTCTAAGTTCACACCACACTTGGTTATTCGAAACACGCTCTATGCAGATCCATTTTTCATCCAATATCCTGTTAGTTTATTGCACACGCGTGCAGTGTTGAAACTTGAATCGAGCTGTTCCACAAATTTTATTTTTAATAAAAGGTTACGTCAGGAACTAACCTTTAATATTGAACAAGTCGTCTGAGGATATTGTTGATTTTGAGAATAGGTGTACGAGTGTCAGCTAATTTAAACTTAATGAAATGCCAATGTTGCGATTAAGTATCACGCGTGTTTGACATTTGTGGCATTTGGGTTATGCACAGCGTCCGAGTAAAAATAATTTTCGAACGAATTTTTTTACACCCGACGCAAAAAAGCGAAGTCATTTCATTCATAATCATGTCCTTGTCGTTTCCGTGTATAATAAGAAGTGGTTCCTAAAAACTTATATTTAGCCTCAGAGAAGCCAGCTATTTAGCTGACCAAGTGCCATTCACGTGGCTCTGGCGGCCGTTTATCACGGGGATCCTTTAATGAATAATTTACCCGCTTAATACGGCGGAGTCCGCTGCTGAATCGCAGCCAACATTCCTTACATCTAGGCTATGTAATTACACAGATAATATGCATGTAGGAGCATTAATGGGCCGCAATCAGGTGAGTTTATTTTCTCATTAGACTCTCTCCCCATTTCTTTTTATGTGAGTAAATGTCTGTACGAACTGAAGGCCTACCTGGTGTTAAGCGGTTACAGCCGCCTATGACAGTAGACTTGGCTTTTAGATTGAGTTATTTATCCTGCTGCGCCCATCACCCGTGACGGGGATGTAACGTCTCATGTGCCTGTGGTTTGACGGGCACCCACTTACTGCAAGTGTAAAAAACAAAATTAATTTCAATAAGCCTGATGCTATTGCGCTACTTAGACGAGGGAATCGAATGCTGTTTATGATTGGAAAATAACGACACTTACAAAAGAGCAAATTTTTATTATTTTATACCGCCTGGAAAAGCGTGAAAATGTAATTTTAGTCCCCTAACAGTGCAAGTACTCGGCTCCTCATTAGGTACTCAGCTTAGTACTTCCGCGACGGGTGCCAGCAAATTGCGCGACTTATGTCGACTACCTAATTACTGCACGGATTGTACAAGAAATGGAAGAGTAGGGTGGAATACTAATGAGTATTCCAAACACTTTTGATTTTTTCTTTTGGCCACAGCTGCCGTTAGTGACATTTTTGACATTATAACGAGAATAGTTAATCCCGTAATGACGAGAATCCATCTAATATTGTGAATGTCAAAGTTTATCTATTGGTATGTTTGTTGCTCCTTCAGGCCTCTAAGGCTGAACGGATTTGGATGAATTCTGTTATGGAGGTAGCTCATAATACATAGGCCCTGGATAAATACATAGGATAGTTTTAAACGCGAAAACAATGGCTATGTATTAACATTTTATCCCAAAAAAGTAAAGTAACTAATTTATTAGGTGACATGCAATCAACACAACTTCTGTCAGTTTTTCCTATCGTCTCATGGTCATCCATCCAACTTCTGACCGGGCCGAAAGTTGCTTAACTTAGGGATAAGAACGCATAATCTTGTTCCAAGTATTTTTTTTTTAAATTTAACGGAAATAAAAGTATTTTGACTTTGACTTTGTGTGCTTGTACACACTCTATCTCTTCTTTATAACTAATAATAGTAATAATAATAGTAAGTTATAGAAGAGAAACTAATTCATGTACATTTGATACCGTCATTTCGTAAATATTTATTTTTTTCACACCAAGTTACTATTAGTTACAGCGATGTGCCGACCGAATCCCAGAAATTAAAAAGAGTAAATTGCATAACTACAATAAATTCCATTCGAATTTTACAAGTGTTTGAGTAGGCTACGTTCGCAAAAATTCGCGATATTTCGGAGCATTGCGTTGAATCCTGCCGCCATGGAGTCTGCAACGAGAGGGGGTCTGGGGCCGAGGGGAGGGGGAGATGGGGTAAGAATCAGGTCAGCGCACTTTCCATAGAGCCTAGACACAGACAGGGCGGCGCGCCCAAATCTATATAACCGTGTAATTCTTACAAGGTCGTATCTATAGGATATCGTTGGCAAGGTTCACTGATTTCATGTCTGTGGTCATATTTCAACTTCTACTAAGGTCAAGCTATTATTTTTAGGGTTCCGTACCCAAAGGGTAAAAGATCCTAGTTAACTACAACGTCTATCTGTCAAAAGTCAAAAACCTTTAATTTTATTATTTTCTTAAAAATATGCTTGTTTTTTGTTTGTAATTTTTTATATATATTCCTATTAAGTATATTTATATATTTTATATATTATATATATTTTATACAATATATTTATATATTTTTTTTATATATCCTAAGTTTTGCGTTTATTCAGACAATCAAGAATCCCCTTACGTGAACATCTTCTTCAACCTAACCTACTACACTGGTTACAACCTACTTGCATCACTGCTTGGCTGCGGATTTCCAGGTGTGGTGGCAGTACTGTTCTACTGTTACTTTGGGTTTCTCCTTTCGTATCACCCGCTGGACACGTGAAGAGACGTATGCAAATGCCTTGACAGCCTATGCAGTGGTTGAACCACTATTCTTATACAGTATGTACTCGTAGTTCCTTGAATCTCTGAGCTATTTTATCTCATTGCGACATTGATTAAGATTTTCTAATAACCTAGGTTCCACCTTTATCAGAACATGAGCTACGGTGGTGGTGGCATGACCGGTGGTGGCGACACAGACTCACTATCGCGGCGGCTCCGCGAGGCAGAACGCGCGCGTGCGGATGCGGAACGCGCGCATGCGGACGCACTCGCTCAGCTCCGCAACGCGCAGCGCGGATCGCACGATACACTCGCCGTAGAACAGCTGCAGAGCCGGGTGCGGGAGCTAGAGAAGAAGGTAGAGCTAGTGATATAGAGATTTGTGGGATATTTTAAACTAGAATCCTGCTTTCCTTTAAAATATAGAATAAAAGCAGAAGCCATGTAATAGGATGAAAAGAAAAAATAAGGAACCAAATTGTTTTTGGACTACAATGCTGCCTATTCACAATGGCGCCTTTTAAACTCCCCCATTCTCTTAGTGTTGCTAGTTGCAACGACAAATTATTGGGGTACCTACTTTATCGTTATAATAAGATTCGGCCTCGCCAAGCCACTCGCCGCGCCGCCGGCTCCACAGACTGGCGACTTCAAGGTTCAAACAGGAGCATTCATTTTATTAAATAATTATTATATCTTGTATGAGTTTAGTCGCGATAGTTTTCACGCCAAAGATCGGGTTCACTGGCATTTAATGAGGTTATGGCAGCAGACTAATATGGGCTATTAAGGATATTGAGTGTTCATCCATATTACGGTTTCTGTTTTTTTTTCTTTATTCAACGATAGGTTTCCCTCGTCTGGTTTATGCAGATGGAGTATTTATAAAAATGTATAGTATTCGTGCATTTTAGAGCTAAGTCCACTCCATTTTAGTGAGTCATAGTAGGTAGTGTACATTAGTAGGCTAATAATATTTTTCAAAGCTAACACAGGCCAGCTATTCAAGAAATACAGACTCTTCACTTATTGTGAGATCTCAGCACACTCTGAAGTACATGACGTGAAGATATGTATCAGCCGTGGTCAATTAATAAATTATTATTATTTCACGATGCAGTGCTGTTCATATCACACTGCACATATGTGCTCAGACCGACCATAAAGCTAGATTTTCCAGATGGACAGCGGTAAATAATGTGTGTTTTAATTCAAGTGGTGATTGGACAATTTTAGGCATCATTAGAAACAGTGCGTTGCGAAGAGCTGCAACTGGAACTATCGTCAGCTTTGCGTGCTCGCGGGGCGACGACAACCTGGTCGAACCCGTCAAGCCAGCATGGCCAACATGGTCAGCACAGTCAACATGGTCAACCTGCTACGGAAATAGAGCGGATTATGGCTAAGATTGAACAGGATAACCGGATCCTCGCGGAGTTAGAGCACACTAGATCTACTACTCACGGTGAGACAATTTTTGACTATTTCTTTTCAGTGATAATGATCGAGGGTTAAACAATGACTTGCTCTCCACAGGTATTCAAACAAGCGGGTCCAATCAAGGCTTTGGAGAGTTCCACTCGCCTACGCCGTCGCCATTGCCGCATTCATACACAAGCACCGGCCACAGCGGACACAGCCACGGGCACACTGCCATCTGTCAGAGCAGCACGATGCCAACTCTCTCGTCTCTCCACGCGACCGGACAGTTCACCGCTCCCAGTTCTAACTCCGTCTCTTATTCCATGAGCGCGCACAATCCAACCTCATACTCCAACCCCGTATCCTCTTATTCAACTAATTCTTACGGACTGTCAAACGCTCATCAAGTCACCTTTACTAACCCGGTGACCGCAGGGGTCAATAGCATTGGTCAACTATCTAATACCTTATCAGGTCTACAAAGCAATCTTCAGAATATTACAAGCAACGTGTCGGGTATGAACCTGGGAAGTGCATTGACTGGTCCCGGACTTACAGGGACTTTAGGTGGCTCAGCGATGACCAGCTGCTTGAACAATCCTACCACGAGTTTGCCGGGAGGATTAACGGGTACCCTTGGAGGTATACCATCGAGCATCGCAGGATCATTAGGAAATGCTTTGACTAACCTAGCGGCGGCAAACCAATTAGGAGCCATTAACGCATCTTTGGGAGCCTACAGTTCGGGCACTGGTAATTACACAAATCCTCTTCATTCCACTGGGTTGACAAACAATCCAATGAACATAAAACTAAAACCTCTAGACGAAATTGATCTCATAGGAAGATACGGAACATCGTCGGGTGTTAACAGAGTAGTGACCCCGGCAACACCACATCAACCTTCGTGGAACTTAGGATTAGATAGCCAATTTACAACTGATAGGGTCGGAGGATTAGATTCAGGATTCAGTCACGATCGGAACCAGCGAGGACTGTCCAGGGTCATGACCAACACTGGACTTGAGTTAGACGGTTAGTATTTTGTATGCATGATCTTATTATGTTTCTCTAAGATAAGGTGCTGAATGCCTTTCAACGTTTCAGTTCGAAATACCCACTTCATGAACGGAGCAGGAAGTGAGACAGTGGATATGCTCGACATACCTGGAAAAGGTCGCTGTATGGTTTTTATCACTCGGTTTTCTTACGAGCCCGAGTAAGTTACTTGTTATACTTATGTATCTTCAAACAGTAGATACGCACAAAGACAGATTTTTTATATCCGACTTTTTATTTTAGCATGGAAGGGGGTGAAGGTGATTTGTCTGTTAATGCTGGCGACTATTTACTGGTTTGGATGGATCCCAACATGCCTATCGGTCCAGTACTAGATGCAGAAACGCTAGACGGTCGACGTGGCCTCGTCCCCACTAGCTACTGTTCTAGACTTGTGGGCGACGATCTCTTAGAATTTCACCAGGTATACTTTGTGTGATATTTTTTACTTTCTGTTTATACCAATACTTAAATATTGACACAAATATACCTTAAATATATTTGGAGTCGATTTCACAGGCCGTCGTCACCAGTATTCGAGACCAGGACGAATCAGCCACGGTCAGTGACCTCACCATCAGTCGCGATGTGGCACGTCTCAGTGAGATGGCTGACATGGCCGAAGGCCCAGAAGATGACGATAATGGTAAGAACTTGAACTAGGCATACCCGTTTTTATTTTGAACTAGAAATAAAAAGTAGTAATTCAAAGTTTAATAGACTTCTAACTTTAAACAGATAACATATTAAATTTGACGCTAGCTAGTAAACATTTTTATAACATTCCATATAAAAGCATGCCAGCTCTTAACACCTACATAAGTATAAAAATACTTGGAAAAGATAAAAGTAATGAAATCATGCGACAACCACCACAAAATTAGTACATATATAGGTACTTAGTTGGTTCTTCAATAATTACTACAAAAGATCACACATGGATATGCAAGTAGAAATAGAGTTTATAGTTGATCCTCTCTCCCACCTTGTCCTATCCCGTTTCCTGAAACTCGTTGCACGCTTCTTCGCATACCACTCGCACGTCGCCTGGCCGCACCGTCTACCGTCGGACCTGAACAGCAGGGCTGTTTTTCTCGTCGCTAGTGCCTGCACCGCGGCAGCTCACGCTGGAGAGGCAGCTCAACAAGTCCGTCCTCATTGGATGGACGGCGCCTGAAGCGTACCAGCACGCAAACATCGAGAGCTACCACGTCTACGTGGACGGAGTTCTCAAGACGACGGTCAAGGCCAGCGAGCGCACTCGCGCGTTGGTAGAAGGCGTCGACTCAAACCGGGTGAGTCTTTAGATGTCTGTAAATAAGCACCATCATTAGTACTGTTTCGATGTCACTCTTTGCTTCTAGTTTATTGCCATATGTCATTTAGTTTTCATTGGGGGTTTGTGCGAAACTAATATGAATAATTTCTTTAAAGCCGCACCGCATCAGCGTGCGTTCAGTGACGGCTTCGCGACGTACCTCGAGAGATGCGGCGTGCACGATGGTGATCGGCAGAGATACAAACAATATGGGCCCTACTTGCGTACGGGCCAGCGGTGTCACGTGCTCGCAGGCAGTGATCTCTTGGCTGCCTGCCAATTCAAACCACCAACATGTCGTATGCGTCAATAACGTCGAAGTAAGTCATGAAACCACATATTGAAAAATATTTTTCCGACGAGAATTGCCTGTGAACACTTGCCAACTTTTTCAGGTTCGGACAGTAAAGCCGGGCGTCTACCGCCATATTATAACCGGCTTGTCGCCAAGCACCCAATATCGCGTAACTGTAAGAGCGAAGCATTTGCGAGCTGGACCACCAGGGATACCTATTGAAGAAGCTCCTGGTGCCTACACGGATTTCAGGACACTGCCAAAAGGCCTGCCAGATCCACCGAATGACATTATGGTACGTACATTCAAAACATAGCTAGTCAGCATGACGTGAACGGAGCATGCTTTTTGGTTCGACCTTGTATGTATTGTACATTAACACACACTCCTCGCTGATACTGTGGAGTCAAAAATACATAATACTTATCACGTCCTTGTGGATAATGGAAAATGAAGTCCGATATTGTCTAAATTTTTATTAGATCGTAAACATTTCGGCACGCACACTATGCTGCTTTCCAACGCTCCACAAAACGTGTGATTATACACCGATACTGACACACTCCTTCAAATAATATCACAACCTCAAAGCACACAGCACGTCCGACTCTCGAGGAATCGCGTCAATCGCAACCATAAATCCAGCTCCAGGAAAATTATGTTGACCGTTCCCAACGCTCACCCGTTAGCTTAGCATCCCCGTCAGTGTGGTGTCAGTCCCTCGATGTCGCTTTAGCATCGCCAGTGTTGGTTACAAAAAATGAAATGATTTCAAAACCCAATTGGCTAGTGATTCGATTGGCTGGATTGTTGGTGGTGATTGGTGCGGTGTCGCAGGTGGAAGCGGGCCCTCAGGATGGGACTCTGCTGGTGACGTGGCAGCCGGTGCTGCGCCCGCCCGCCTCCGGCCCCGTCACGGGGTACGCGGTGTACGCCGACGGCAAGAAAGTCACCGATGTCGACTCGCCGACGGGCGACCACGCTCTCATCGACATTGGAAAACTGATTGGCCTCAATCCAAAATGTGTTACCGTGAGTATGGCTGTATAGAGCTTCGCTGTGTGAACGCTATGTGTTGCCAAGTCTGCGAACGACTCTGTAGAGTTTGGCCTGAAGTATATTGCCTAATTTTCAACCTTACAAAGGTAGTGTTGTATTTTTTCAGGTTCGCACAAAATCTCGGGATAGCCAGTCCAGTGACAGTGCGCCTACGGCTATCCCACCTACTGTACTTCGCGGGGTCATTAGTAGAATGCCGCGAGGTGGTCAGATGCCGGGTCCGATGCCGGGTCCTAACCAACCTGGTCCATCTTACAGGGGTCCACAAAGACCCCAAGCCTACCAGCAACAGCAGCAAGTTATAGAGCACGATGAAAACCTTTCCGACAAGGAAATTTTCCCATCCAACAATAGACACGACCCACACGCAGCCCAGGTGACCAAACTTTTTATATCATTCTGTCTTCTTGATCAATGTTTTTTAACTTTATTGTGTATGAACGAAAATAACTTGCTATTCAAAGGGAAATAAAACATTTATTCATGAATAAACTTGAGTAACTCACGTAATTATAAGTTCATCTCAATATTACTCTTACATAAATGTTGGCACGGCACTCTGTCTGTCTATTACATTTGTTTTGCAATCAGTGTTGTACATTTTGTGTGTTACGTTTAATTTTGCCAGTAAATTTCTTTATGATGTTGAAGTATTTAATATCAGCTTCATTTTGATTTTATCTTTAATGATTTTCAACTCGTCTGTGTCTTCTTAGCTATCATTTTTACGATCAGTGTCATATGCTCTTTTCTTACTTGGTGAATTATCTGCTGTATCTGATGCTTATCAAATTGATTGTCACTATTAGGAAGTGCACAATATTCAGTATCGAATGCAGATAGTTCGCCAGGTGATATCGGTGTTGCAAACTGCACTCTTTATACTATACCCTGTGGTTCTGTCGCTGGAATCTTCTAAACGTCCAGTAGTTCTCTGCCGAAAGTTGTCCCGATAGGACCACGCGCGCCATCGACTATAGCTATGCACTCGGCTCGATCGTTCAAAATTAAATGCATACTGCTTGCGACTAGATCAGTAGTCCACTAGTGCTATTGGCCGAAATCCAAAACAACGCACAACACCCTACAAATAATACTATTAACAGATAAAGAAGTTGTACTTTGTGACACAGACAATCCCCCCATCGAGCTCATGAGTGTACCATGTACCATGCCACATAGTCTAACCTTACCTCGCTCTCTCACATAACTGTTATACACCTTTCCATAGCCAACGAGCGGATTCGGCACAGGCCTCCTAAAGAGTATATTCGACAAAATAACCCCTTCGGTAAGGAATTTTAACACGTCTTTTCTTATATCTTTTTTGTTTTATTCTGAATTTTACACACATTTTCTTTTAGCGTTATTTCCAGTTTTTTGAGAGTGGATTTATTTTTATTTATTAGTTTTGATTTTGTTTTATTTTTTTTACACAGTGTGCCCGTAATAATAGCGTCATTACTATACATAATAATGTAGCCATATAATAACCAGCATAACAGAAATGACGTTTACTTTGAGTATGCTTTTATATCTACAAGTAGACAAAAATAAACAGTAGAAAATGAGTATTATACAAATAGCTGTTGCATTTGATTATGAAGAACAATTTATTTAACACTATGTTTTAGCAAGTAACACAGGTTTTGTTAGTGACTTATATTGCTATTTGGATATTTCTAACCGGTCAGTAATGATAATTATTCAAAATGTGGCATACCACTGTTAAAATTTATTTAAGATTTAATTTCAAACATGACGTATTACATTTTCAACATTTCTCATTTACACATCAACATACCGAATCATAAAATACTTTCAATATTGAACCGAAGAAAGACTTCAATATTCACGACCCAAAGCAATCGCTTCCACGGCAGCGAACTTTTCATTTTCACTTCGTCTAAATGCAGCTTCACTTGTTCTACCTTTTACTCGCAAATCTTCTTCCCCAATAAGCATTCAGCGTGTACTTTAAGCATCTTCAAGTGTCTTCTCAAGCTTATCGTCTGCTTACTGTGTATTTGATTTTTAATCAATTAAAGAATCTTCAGTGTCATAAGCACCTTGTTACAAAGTTCAACTTTCAGCACCATGGTACCATAGTCATCTTCAGCACCAACATTTTCATTTTCGTTTTGTGACATTGTTACTCTGTGATATTGAATGAGTATGTGGTATCAGCATTCGGGAATACCGGCGATCGAAATCACTAAAGAGGGAGCTGCGGAGCTGGGTAGCGAGGATGAGGACACCACGCGTCGCCGGCCGCAGCAGGTCTGCGATCTCTCCTAGCTGTCATCGATGTGCTAGCACTATTCACTTTGCCTCTTCTTCTGTTCGGCCTCCAAATCACGAGTTTCCACTTCTCGGTGTTTTGTGTTGTCAGTTTCACATTATCGTCCTCGATGTCCGCCACACTCGACACTCGGTTCACGTCCTACACTGGCACCGAGTCCAGTCCGACATATAGGCCCCAAGTAGGTCCCTACAGAGCACTCGATACAGAATCATCACCCGAGCATGCAGCGTGTTTGTATGACTGTTCCTGCATGTTGTCTTGGCTTCGACGCGCCATTACACTCCGTACAAACTCCTCTCAAACACCCGCCACACTTTAATATCTATTTTAAGGGTAAATTATTACAGTGAGGGTCTCAGGAATCTAAGGGGTCAAGAAGACAAAATACAATTAAGCTGTGATCGAAGACAAATAACAAAATGATTGATTTTTCGGAAGAGCATTTTTTGGAAGAGATGTTATTTAATCCGCTATTGAATGATGTGATTTCAAGTGTATCGCTGCACGCTAGCTTTCGTTGTGCATGGGGGTTGATAGCGCTACAACGGAATGTCTTTGTTTAATGTTTACGTCGGAGGTAAAGGTAATTTTATCGCTTTGAGCAACGCCAATGGATTTATGGCTATAAGCTTGAATATATTGCTGTCTGCTTGGTTATGGAAAATCTAACCTTATTAATGTGTTGGTTCGTACGGACGTCAGCAGCAACCGTCCCAACCGGCGCAAGCTACGCAACCGGGTTCGGGTCAGCCGTACCCGAGTACTCCAGCGTACCATGGCACGCAGCAACAGCCGTATCCTCCAGCCGGCAGCTTCCCAAGTAACCAGCAGAACCAGTACCCGGGACAGTCCCAACCATCCCAGTTCCCGGGACAACAACAGCAACCTAACCAGTTTCAAGGACAACAGCAACAACAGAACCAGTACCCAGGACAGCAACAGTATCCAGGACAGAACCAGGCGCCAAGAAACCATCACGAGAGGGGAAGGCCACCTGTTCCTCATCAGGTAATAATTAGAAAACCTTAGAATAGCTTAGAGCTATCTATTACTTCCAGTCATACATTTTATGGTGAAATATCAATATTGACTGCTGCTATACTGAGTAAACAAAATTTTGTCTCTAACGTTGTTTGTCCGCATTAACAGCACAGCAATTATAATTGAGAACAAACAAAAAGTTGTAAATCAGGGTGTCACGACTTTTTAATAAGTCCTAATTTTCAACCAACTTTCAAAGGAGGTTATCCGAACGGTAATATTTATTAGTTATCTTAATTGAAAACCCAAAGTTATTAAATTATAATATATTATAATTGGAATAAAAATGTCATCCAAGTCAACGAAATTAGTATTTTGCTCTCCTGAGATTATTTTTTCGCCCATTTTAGACCCATTTGGATGTTTCTTTTTTGAAATAGTAGGGTGTACATAAGGGTAAAAAATAAAATATTGAATTTTTTCGATTAATGATTCAATTATAGGTAAAAACACGTAACGAAAGTGACGTCCTGCCTATCTCGGTATCAATAGATATTAGACGTCGAATAATTTTAATCAAATAAATATACTCCCAATCATTTTCAGCAACAAGGGCAGTCAACCAGTACCATGCCGTTCGCTCCACGGCCGGGTGGGCCTCAGGGCCCCCGTGGTCCTCAACCAGGGGCCCGCCACGCCCAGGGGCCTACGTCGTCGAAGCGGTGTCGTTACTTCTTAGCGCTCTTCGACTACGACCCGCAGACAATGAGCCCCAACCCAGAGAGCTGTGATGAAGAACTGCCGTTTAGTGATGGAGACACAATCAAGGTTAGTTTGTTATAGTATTCAATGATGGCCACGCCGCGAGCTTATCTATCTTAGGTCATGGTGTATTTTTGTACCTTGGCTAACTTATACATGTATGTTTATTTTGTGACTAAAGTGACAGGAATTACTGACAGCCGACCTGATATTGACACCTATAAATTGGCGGCTGTAGCGATATATCTGGTGGATATTCTAGACTACGTCAAGTCACGTCTAGTCTACTATGAAGTATGAGATTACCCAAATCTGTAACATTCTGAGCAGTGGTGTTTGCGGTGACTTTTTAATCTAACCATAAGTTGCATTTTAGATATAGATTAAGATCCCACTGTGTCTCGTGTCTCGCGTCTATTGTGTGTCCCCATATCGTATTTATTATCAGTAACATGATATTCTTAATAATCTATTTCCAGGTGTGGGGGGACAAAGACGCCGATGGTTTCTACTGGGGAGAGTGTAGAGGGCGCCGTGGCTACGTGCCACACAACATGGTGTTAGAGGTGTCAGAACAGGAGGCGGCAGGACAGCCGGCACCCAAGCCCAGGGACCGGTGGACGGACGCGTACGCCAACCAGCCCGTTAGGAGAATGGTCGCACTTTACGACTACGATCCGCAGGAGTTGAGTCCTAATGTTGATGCAGATGTGAGTATTTACTACCATTGGTTAGATCAGGGATGGCGAACCGATGCCACGCGAGAAATTAATTACTTTGGGCACGTAGCAGTCGAAACGGTTTGCATTTAAGTTCTAAATAACAAATTTCACCACGAAGTGTTAAGATTTTTTTTCTTATGAATAAATGAATTGAATTGAATGAAAGCAAGTGAGCCTACGCTATGGAGGCGGTATTATTAAAGTTATTTGACGGCTTGTCTACGGCCTAATTAAACTTTTCTTTATAAAAAATAAAGGTTCGCCATCCCTGATTTAGATTATCCTGGCCTTCCACTTTTATTGAAGCCCGTACAAAAGGATTGCAGAACAAATGTCAAGACAAAGTGTTTGAAACCTAATCGATAAAATAGACCAATCATTTCATTTCCTGTTGGTCTACCTTTAAATGTGTACCATTATAAATTTATACATTCCTATTAAAAATAACAAGAAACAATAAAAATTGTTTACGATTGAAAAAGATATATACAAAGAAATACACCTGAATCGAGAACTTCCTATTTGGAAGTCAGTTTATAATGACATAAATGTATAAGTTTTCCTATAATTATATAGTTGATAGTCATTCTAAATATTTTATGATAAGTATACTCTTAACTGTTGTTATGTAGTAACTAATTTGTTTGAAATTCTTCACTGTGCTCTACTTGTACTAATGGCTTCTGTCTATCTCCCTTCATTTCCTCTTCTTGTTTCTCTATGTGGGACCACCCGAAACTACTTATAATTCCTATTAATAAGGGCTACCAATCGCAGGCGGAGCTCAGCTTCCAAACGGGTCAGATCATCCACGTATATGGTGACATGGATGATGACGGGTTCTACATGGCTGAGATCGAAGGAGTCCGAGGTTTGGTGCCTAGTAACTTCCTCACTGACGCCAACGATCAGTACACGACATCCGGACAGAGCAATCTAGGTACCTATAGACTATTTAGGAATTAGTTATTTATTTAATCTTAGAGGCATGTATACATTGCACTTAAGAATGTCAAGAAATTAAAAAATTATTTAACAAAAAAATAATTCTACAGTTATAGTAAATTCAATATAAAAAACAATCTTTTTATAAAACTAAATAAAACAATTTCAATAAAATGTCAAGAGATTCTTTAAAATAAATATTATTTCAGAATAAGAGGAATTTATTCGTGCTTTCATATTTATATTATTAGTGTGATATAATATTATTTTTATTTATTTATTTACTATGGTTTGTTGTGTTAGTTGCCGTACGCGTACCGTCATCGGTATCTGGAGCTGGCACTGGCAGGGGCAGGGGCATGGTCCAGCCCGGACCTGCTGGCCCTACAGCTCCTGGACCAGGAGCTAGGGGTCCACCACCCCCGCCTCGAGACAACGTCGCCCCAGCACCTAGGAACCATCATAGGAAAACTGGTGGGTTTCCCCACACTCAAAACTCCCATCCTCTCTCCCTCACAATCCTTACTTCCTGATATATATTTTTTATTATATTCGTAATGGGCAGTTTGTTCATTGCTTTTTATGAATAATATGAAGCATAGAGAAAGTTATCCACAGTTCGGATTGTTTGCAATCTGAATTGTATTTCATTTTCGTTTACATTCCTGTAGAAGTCGCACAAAATTATGGTGTCGGGTCCGTTATTGACATATATAGTCAAAATGATCTGTGGTAATAGTTCATTTTCATAAACAATGAACATACGTCCCAATATTTTAGGTAAGTTCGGTGATGACGCGTGTCGACACCGCCCACCGAGAGCTTTGAGTGTTTCATGTTTGCACCTTGGACTTGCTATGTGACTACTAAAGATGCTAGCTATTTCGCTCTGGTACCCTCTTTCATCTTTCCTGTACACTGATTGCGACGGGACTCCGCTGCTGGCGATCATTCGCTCTCCGTTTCTCAATCCTTTGACTGTTTTCACACGGATCACCAAAATCAATTCTTCATCAATGACTGCTGAAGACGCTTTGGCGCATATTTTAAACATATAGAGAATTAGAATTAGGAATAATTTACACATGTCATTTTAAATATCTTTAAGGTACGTGCTGTAAATAATATGAAAAATGATAATGGTGTATCTTAAGATGAATCACAGAAAGACAAGACAGCTAATAACCACTGCAGGTTCAAGTTAAACATCACTGTAAAATTATTCCTTCCTGCAATTGAATAACCTAGTAACCTGAATTCCTGAAACTGAAGGGGTTATAGGAAATGCCATCATCATAAAATAAACTTAGGTTCTTATTTTGATGGCATTACCTAAAGGACTGATACCCCTAGATAGTGTTTGAGTGGTGTTCTGGATAAGTTGTGGTTACCGTGTAAGAATAGTCTAGATCCAAACAAAATACCTATTATATACCTAATGCACATTTTGATATTAAATTATGATATAAACGGAATGTAAGCGAGTCCGGTTGCAATCTACGGAGCACAAAGACTCTTGGTGTACACTATGCTAATAAACACTATCTTGGATTACACAGTCACAAACATCGAAAGATATTGGAACATGGAAGCAAGTAACTTCATATATCAAACTTTCTGAACACACAATATTTTGTCACGGAATATCCGATTTTAACAGGGCTATTAAACGCATTAGTTTTTGATTTTTATCTATCCTTACTGTCTATCCTGTATTTATTTTATTATTATACGAATATGAAGTTGAGTTGTAAAATTTACTCCGTGAACACGCAGTGGGTGGAAAGTGAACAAATACACGCAACATAGTCAAGCACAGATCCACGATGCGCGTGATGTGTGATCCAAGATTAAAGTGGTTGTCTGTGGTCACTATATATGTTGTGTGTATTGTCTGTTTGCTAGATGCCTGCCCTCTTCCCCCTTCTCAGTTAGACCACAACACATGCGCCAGTAATCCAGAACAGGCGAATGCTCAGGTAAAAAATACCGTTTATATTCGACCCACAAAGATACTTTCAAATAAACTATGCAACGATACTAGACGTTATTTTGTTTATCTATCACTTCATACTAATAGATTTTATTATTATTTTCACTGTTTCCTTTTCTTCTTTTATTTCTATATATCTATATTTACATTTTGTTTCATTATTACGCTCAGTGTTTAATCGGGAGCATCGAATACTGTCAGCGATGGCCTGAAACCTTTTGAACCATTGTTTTGCGGATAACCAGATGTCATGAATATTAAACACATTTTGTAGCTATCATGCCATACTGGACTGATCATACAGATACTAGCACATAACATACACTGGCGTATACTTCACTCACATTAAATACCATGACTCATTCACCCTTGAACAGCTACAGCGTCTCTGAGGCCTGTGGGTGTGGTCCTTTTACTAAACGATTACTAACACGATGTCATGGAGAGAGCAAGACTTATCAATCAGCAATAAATATATGGACAGATATAATTCTCCGAACTCCCATCAATGTAATCGGATAGTACTTTTTTAATGCTTATCGTCGTAGTATCAGAGCATGCCGAATGTTATTGTTTAATTATACTTATCAATCTTGTTCTCAAATTTTAATTTATGTTGTTAATTTTTTATCTCTCTTTCTTTCAACTATTTACTTTCAGATGCTTTGGTGGTGAATGGCAATGCATGTTTACATATTGCACAATTTTAATAAATATTATTGAAATATAATAGTTTCATAGTGGCATGATAAATGAAACTGCTGTTTTTATAACTACCTTATTCTATTAATAATTAATTAATATAATAATAAATGCCTTTATGGATAAAAATGAATTTATTTTCATAAAGAATATTACTGGTATGTTTTAATAATTGAGATGATTATAGATACAGAATTTTGAACTATAAATCTCAGCGCTGTAATACGTTTCATAAAGTAATTTCACAACAATTGCTATTTCAAAATGCAACGGTACTTACCACTCTTGACGTAGAGCTCCGACCAGTAAGTGATAAGTTGACGACCGGTTCGCGACAGGCGAGGGCGAGAGGCGCGGCGAACGCTCAGCCGCCGAACACGATCGCCCGCACGAGCGTTGGTAACGCTGGCACGCCGACGGCGCAGTCGCCAGCGGGCGCGGGCGCGGGCGCGGGCACGGGCGCTGCTGGCACGCCACTGGCGGCCGCCCCCGCCGCACCCTCACCCGCGCGACGAGCTGGCCCTGCAGTCGTCCCCGCGCCCACAGCGCAGCCCCTCGCTGCCGCGCAGGCGCAGCCGCCCACCGCCCAGCCCAATCTCATGCAGAAGTTCTCCGAGATGACGGCCCCCGGCGGCGACATCCTCAGCAAAGGCAAAGAGCTCATATTCATGAAATTCGGTCTGGGCGGCAAATAATACTGGCGGGCGGCCCGTCCGCGCCGCGGCCGCGCTACATCTACATATACGAAATGCGGTTGGAAATCTCCCTTCCCTTCTTTGATTCTCTGTACTTGGACGTTAATTCTGTCTTGGATGCGATCGCTTCGGTTATGATTCGGGATGTTGTACTGGAACTCTGTCGACTGTTTCGCGTGGACTTTCTATTTTAAATCACTCTGTTTATATTTAAATGGAGAACTGTCTTTAAGAAGCTGTAAATAGTTAAATTCAATAAACGCACAGTCTAGTGAATATTTGAGTATAGTGCCGTCTCGCTCGAAACTACCCACAGTCGACGAGTGTAAGTTAATCTGGAGTTAGTTGTGTATCAGAAGCTTTCTCGGACTTTACCCGTCTGTTAGATTAGATTTTAATTAATTGTTTATAAATTATATCGTTGCATTGGAACTGCATTAATCCCTTTGTATAGATATGAAGTTATGGAGTTACTGTCTAGTTTTTACTTCACAATACTTGAAGCATAGGTATCTATAAGTAGTTGTTGTAATTTTCTACGTTACAGTTTCAAATGCTAGCTGTGAGTTAGATATATTACAGTCACAAAAAAGTAAATAAGCCCACCTGCAGTAAAGTTAAGTATTGACTTACGAATATATTAGTGGTTTGTTTCTGTCACTAAGGGACTCGTTAGTCAATACCTAAGCTTTAGTGCAACCAGGCACTAGTTACTTTCCTAGTTAATTTACAATAAGTTCGTTTTATAGTTAGCCATTAATAGAATAAAATGTTAATGTTATTGTTTAAGTTTCAGTAATGTTGCAATCGTAAGAAAATAGTTGTTTCTGTACCGTCCTCTTGACCAAGACATAACGTTACTTTCATTTCACTTTATTTTAAATTGATTTAGAATTTGTATTTAAAGAAATTTCTGTAAATTAATGTCAGTAAGTACAAACATAATTATAATATGGCTTTTACAAGCATCGGAAAGTAATACAATATCATCTAGGTAAAAATACGGTAATATTATTGAAAGTTTGTATTTACTGTTATACTACTATATCAATATAAAAGCGATGAAATTCGTCATATCCACTTATTATTTTAAGTACCTACCTAAGTTAGGTAATAAAGTCTTACTGAAATTACCATTATAAGTGAGCGACTGTAACCTGCCAGAAAGCAACGTTGATTAATAGTCAATATGTCGAATGTCGTTACGAACGTCTTGAATTTTGGGAATACGTATGAGTCATATGAAATATTCTATAATTGCTAATATTCTGTGATAGTAGACGTGATACCACCTTTATCATTCTATATTACGAGTAAAAATACAATTACTGCGACATTGGCAATGAATTTAATCATTTGTCTAAATACATACTACCTAATTTCTCAAGACTCAACAATTTTTGAAGTATGCAATTTCTTATTGGTACTTCTTTACTTTACTGGTCTTCGTATAAAAGAAACCCATTTTCTTCCATATTTTTAACGGCTTGAGTTATTTAGTTATTAAAAATTAAACATTAATATGATTGAACTTTCTGGGAACTAATATTTAATAACTAATTCCTTAAAGTAATAAAGCAAAACTAGTGATTTCTTATATACGAGAGTATAATAATTGTTAAAAAAAATGCGCCTTCCATTTCAAATTATGATTCCATTCGTAGTAAGTTTTTGAATGTTTCGTGAAATATATTTATTACATTCATATTATGATGTACCAAGGCATCTAAGAGCCCAAAATGGCCCATGGTATTCTTTTATTCGTTTATAAATTAAGCCTTATTCATAAATGTATGATAGCAATAAATAAACCAATATCTTTTTTCTTCCCTAACAGATAGCTTTTAATTCGTATACAAAATATAAATATGAATAAGATTATATAAGGCCCATAAAGACAAGTTTTACCAAAACATAATGCTTTTGTCGTAATAACGACAAGACTGCTTGCATCATTATATCGTTATAAGATTTATATGATTCTTTATATTAATGTAAGAACTTGCAAAGCTGAAAGAGTGGTTTGAAAATAAAATTTCGTATTCTTTGTTATCATGGAACATATTTTTGTTTTTCCTAGGATAGATTCAACCTACAAAGCGACACGTATTATAAAATGATTTAAGACTTGTTCTGAAGTTGTTAATGTATATATTGGTCGATAAGGTTGCTTGAACGTAGGCTATTTCGTGATTGCTCACTTTTTACAAGGGATTTTCTCTAATAAGTCCTTTATAAAAGCTTCGTATATACCTAAAATAATATAACCAAAACATTCTCGTTCTCGTGTATTTAAAACTTTTCACATATGAAGTTCAGATTTAGCTTGCAATTCCTAGCGTTTACATTCATATATTTATATATCCAAATAAATGGTACATATATATCGCTAAAATATAATTGTATATCCCCACTAAATTACTCGACTGCAATTGTTACCACAATGTATATTTCGATTGGGATGTAAATAATGTTGCCAGCGCCAGGGGTATATTTAACTTTAGCTAAGCACGGCTACATATCTACATGTATAACCTGTATTTGAAATTTTTCTATCATTACTTAATATTATTCTAGTGTTATTTCTAACACCATTCGAAGTTGTTCACTTGTTTATACATTGTTGTCATATCTTTTATCGCATGTCTAACTTGTATGGTTATTTGTACGGGATTAAAGTTATTGTATATTAATCGTGCATTCATGTGTGCATTTAATATAAAGAGTTGTATATTACTTAATGAATGAATTATAACACTATAATGGGTAAATCTCTAACAATGTACCAATGAAATATGCTAAAACAAAATAAATATTACAAATGCCGCTTCGTTATTTATTGTATTTTTAAGCACACAATTCTTAATATTTAGGCAAGTCACGTACTGTTGCGTCCGTCACCCGGGATGGTAATTTCTTCGCCAACCACTTCCACCGGAAAATTACAATGCGACCACTGGTTGGCGGCAGTGTTGCCAGGATGTAGTGGCCTTTTTCCTCAGGCGAACTTGATACAACTTGTATTGTTACAAAAGGGGTTGTGAATAAAAATGACAAAAAATGATAACAACTTGTAAAAAATAAATTTTAAAACAATCATGGTAATGAACAGACGAGTTCTCCCCTGTTTCGCAGATGGCATGTTAATGGACACACAATCTATACTTATAAACTTATTATAAAACTGTTATAGGTCCAATTCTGTACATTTAATATAATTTGAAAATTTAATTCAAGTAACCCCAATCTAAGCTTAGCTTATTCTTTGGGAACCAGGATACTGTTAGAAACGTATTTACAAAAAAGTACTTAACCGCCAAACACAGACAGACACAAAGTCTATTTATGTAGAATATAAAGGTATTTCATGAAACCACGATTCAGCCATAGAATTGATATCAACCACTAATGTGGTTCAATAATATTAATAATTTGATTATGTGGTTTATTTACCATTTGAACCTCAATTCAATACTCCATTCAGACGTTTCATTAAGTAAATTAGTAACAAAGCAATTATTTACTTGTATTTCTTTTCTGGACTAAATCTACGTTGTTGGCCGCAGATGGCCTTGAGCACTTTCTGCTGTCTTTTCGTGAGCGCGGAAGGCTCTCGACTGCCTTAAAAATTAACAATATAGCAGCAAAGCGAGGACAATTACAGAGGTCGGCGTGGCTTGCTGCTATTCAGGTCTGGGTGAATAGTCGCCCAGAGTCGCTTAGAGGTTCCTCGACACCGCGGACGGGGTCGGTGCAAAGTTGCAGTATCTAGTATATATGACAAAAACACCATAAGATCCATCCAGATAAGTGGTGTTAAAGTCATCTCAACAGACTACACTTGATGGGCCCAGCGGTATTTTTTTTTTTGTTTTATTCATTATAGGCCTTCGTTTGACCGCTGTCTCACCTGATGGTAAGTGATGATGCGGTCGAAGATGTAACACGCTGGCCTAGATAATACCTATTCACTCTTTTCTTGAACATACCCAAATTGTACCGCTCGGGAAAAAGACTCAATATTCTGGCTGGCGTGATTATAGATGTAATAAGCGCCAATAGCATTAAGACTATGTACTCGTACTGCTGTGTGTTCTACAAGCAATGTTGTCAGCTTTTAGAACACACAGCATTCTACAGCACTAACGAAATATTTAAGTGAATTATGAATAGATTTTTTGTTAATTTATTTTAACATTAACATAAAATAATAATATGATAATTTATTCAAATTAATATTTTTACTTAGTGTAAAAGTAAATGATTTAACTTATCATAGGACATAGGTAAAGACATTTTCTTAATTGAATTCTTTATTAATACTATTAAATTAAAACCTTTAGTTCAAGTAGGTACCTTTTATTATTAAATATCTGAACAATAAGCCCATGTGCTCAATTACTGCTAACAAAAATTCAAGAAAGTCAAAATTAATATATAACCTACAACTACTAATAATTGCAAAGTTATTTATGTTCCTAACTAGAAACAAGTTAAACCTAATTTTTAAATAAAATTTATGTCAGTCTGATCATTTACTTATAATACAATAGTTTTATCTGATCTTTGGTACGCTGTTCATACATCCCTTTGGCCATAATGAGACACTTTTCACTTCTGTACACACTATCATTGTGACGTAGACGTGACAAGTGGTCAGCTTCATACCGCCATACATACAACACTGTCTTCCAGTAAATTAATTATAACATAATAATCTGATAGCCAGGGCACAACTTTTATCTACAATAACTAAAGCCTGAGTAATATAACTTGTTCATGTATCAAGTTTTTTTGTTTTTCTGTTTGTAATGTTAATATAACAGCTTTTAGATACTAAATGCATTTGAAAGTATATACGGCAAATATAACAAAAAAAAAAAACAATTTTAAAATTTTGGTCTGTCTGTCTGTTTTTTCCGGGTATTTCCAAAAACGGCTGGTTCAATTTTGACGGAATTTTCACTAACATATAGCTGATGTTATAAGGAGTAACATAGGCTACATTTACTTTTTAAAAAAATAGGGTACGTCACAAAATGTTGAATTTTACGCGAACGAATTCGCGGGTAACTGCTAGTTATCTATTAAAAATGGTTATTTGCCATTTGAATGTCCAAACTATGAATGTTAAATAAAATAGTAGGCCGTCACGGGACACCCGGTAGATGAAATACAACAGCATGAGAACGTAATTTGCCGCCGTATGCCGTCACTTCATACGTCTGTTTTACTGCCAAAGCACGGCAATAGACGGTTCACATCAAAAATCTAGATCCTTGAACTTCCCTTAACCTAACCACAAGTGTGAATTTCAACACAAATAGAAGGACAGAACGACAATTATTCTACGAATACATATTTCGTGAGCGATTATGATTTTTCTTATCGGTAGTTACTGACATCAAACCATTGGTAGTGTTCCTCTGCACTCGTGTCGTATTGATACACCAAACATTTCTTATTCAGCCACCTGTGAAACGAAATATTTACATAACTAAATAATATAACTTTGAGTGCGCGTCGTGCCGCGATCGAAGCGAGACGTTGACAGTGTGTCTGCTATATCCGAGAGCGACCGTCTGGCTTTCAGATTCAGCAGACTAGTGGCGCTTTTCAAATTTGCCTTCAGTAGGCTATTCAAATTTTGCCGCCCCCACGTACTAGCAGCAATCATACTATTTTTTTCTCAATGCAATTGTGACTATGATTTATGCACAATTAGACCACTTTTGCCCGTAATTAGTACCTACGAATTTAAACAATTAAACAAACGTTTACACACTCATACCTCTGCACTAGGATTCCCTGTGTCGCAGATGGCATGGACAAACACAGAAACACAAGACAAACACCCAAGAACCGAGAACAAACTTTATGCTTACCACACAAAGTATGCCCCGGCCGGGAATCGAACCCGGAACCCCTCGCTTCGAAGGCAGGGTTACTGCCAACTAAGCCACGGATACAATAAATAGTTTTTGACCATATTTCTGGGCTAATAGAAGCTCAATAATTCACTGGTAATAAGTACTAGTAAACCTTTAATAATTATATACTCAATACAGATCAAAAACAATATATTCAATTATCTGGCCACAATTTGGATGACAATGAAAACTTATGATGATGTCTTACGCGATGCCAGTGTGAAACTTTTTTTTAATGTGAATAAGTGACGGAACGATTTGAAGGCCCACATGATGGTAAGTGGTGACCCTCGCCCATGACAACAATAATGCGTGCGACTCAGTATGAGATCCAAATCTTTACTGAGTCGCATTCATCCTACTGCGTCCATCACTCGAGACGGACCTGTTTTCGCAGGAACGAATTAAAAATGTATATATTCATGAACTAAGTCAGTCAGTCTTGTCAAAATTTTGGCCCCAAATTTGCCGCGTCTGATATCTGCCGTCCTAGGTTCCAGCCTCCTCAGCCTGCTGGTAAATCTGTCACTGTATAAACATTAGAGCGATACTTTTCTTTCAACTGACTTCCAAAGAAGGAGGTACCAATTCTGTTGTATTATTTTTACCTCAGTTCTCCGTTATTTATCAACCGATTTGGAAAATTCAATTTTATTTGAAAGACTTTCAGATTGGTTGCATAGAATTTTTATTAAAATCGAAAAATCTATGTTTATGTTCTACAACCAAATTAAGAAAACATCGGCCATCTACGGATTAGTTTCGAATTTCCGTGCTTTACAGCGCTTTCAATCTCGCTAGAGAGTTGGCCTGTAGTTTTATTTCATGTTAAAGTGAAAATACTCACCCTCCTTTCTTCAAACACTTGACTGCAGGATAGCTTTTTCTGTAGCACTTCGTATTCAAGGCGTTGAAGTAGAAAAACCCGACGTTTTCGGCAGCGAGACTATTCGCGCCTTGCAGGCACAGTCGAAACTGCTCGTCACACTGGCAGCTTAACCTGAAATCCCACGGATGGTGTTAACATCTAAATTTACATACTGCTATGCCAGGTATATATGGCGTTCCAAGATCCGGTAGTCACGTGGTTTACTATATCATTTCCGCTTTTGACGTTTCTATCGGACACTGCGAATTGTGATTGGCCGTCGCAAGGTATTATCAGCTAAATTTTATGACCAGAACATTACACTAAGAAATGAAGGAATATCTCATGTACATGGTAATTTCACCGGTATGAAAAAAAACTGCTTTACGTACTGGGTAATTTAAAAACAACGAATACGTTACATATTAGAATAAAACTCCAAAAATACGAAGGCTGGCTTTCGGCCTCTTTTATGGCGGCAAACTTCGTACAACTTCGAGTCTTGCACCTGTCACAATCAAGAGAAAGGACAGTGAGTTAATTTTGAATAACCTAGTTAAATCTTCACCTCGTATAGAACGCATCGTTGGTAAGGTTGTATCTGGTCTCCCCGGCTGTGATGGTGTCTGGACAGTAGTCGTGCTCCCTGCAGCACATGTCTGTCCGCCACTCCACTCCAAGGTCGTTGAAGTTGTTGGCCACATCACCAGCTCCGCACCATTTCGTTCCTGAAATACAAGTGTTATTATTATATAAAAGTGGATACTTTTGCTTAGGGAATTTTACTTCTAGCGCAGACAACCGCTTTAACTTGTTAATTATACCTACAGCTACAGCATAAAGCATTAACAGAAATTTACATTATATAACATACGTATAACAATACAAATAAAAAAAAAAAATTGTACTGTCTGTTTGTAATTTCGAAATAAATGCTTTTTACTACATACGTTGAAAGTATATATGGTACAAATAACTAAAAAGCATTTTTTTTATTTTGTCATGAAATATATTTACTGTATAGGTATACGAGTATTAATAAAGTATATTAATCACTTACCAGGATAGATCAAGGATATTTTTTTTGTAGTATTACGAGTAACTATTTCACCGAACTCGAAAACTGAGCTATTATTATGTTTTTGAAGTTTAATACGAGACAGTGCCTTAATATTCACATTATAAAAAATCGAACTATTTACACAGAACAATTGAGCTAAAAATATAAATATCACATTATATATCATGTTTCTTATAAGAATTTTTGGTAATATTTTGCACTACAGTATTTTTTTTTCGATTTCAGAAATACTTTAAGCTACGCTACATGTGTTCACTAAATAATGAAATATGGTTTGAAACAATTTCCTTTATATATGGATATTTGAATTATCCTTGTTTGATTAATATTGAGCTGCGGTTGTAAACATAAGCAGGGCGCGAGCGGAAGCGATTACAAAAACCAAATACCACAACAACATAAGTGGAGTGACATAAAGATTGAGTAGATGGAGTGAATACGTGATGGAGAGAGCGTGGTGTCCCAGGGGCACAGACGCCGACTTTCAATCTGAAGGTCGCTGGTTCAAACCCGTGTGGGTTTGAACCAGCGACCTTCAGATTGAACCAATGAGTTTTTTCACTTTATATGCGAAAAGGTGTCGGAAAACATCGTGAGGAAACCGGCATGTCTTAGAACCAAAAACTCGACGACATGTGACATCTACCAATCCGGATTGGGCTCACGATAGATCAGAGCCCATTCACTCTCAATTATCGAGAGTAGGCCGGTGTCCCTGCAGTGGGAACATTAGAGACTGGTACGGAGTAGATGGGACCAGCGGTTACTTCCCAGAAATCCATGTTAAGATGATGTGAAAAGGGTATTACACTTCCTCTAAACTTTTTTTTTTCTCTTCTTTTGGCTTCGCACGGCTTGTGCATTTGCCAGCTCTAAACTTCTAATGAATGAATGTTCCAAAAACATAGTGCACCGTATTTCTAATGTAACTAATATCTGATTTAAAAATCGAATGAACCTTCATCCAGAGGAGTTTATGTTTTTTTTTTATGTTTGTTGCCTCAGTATACCGATTAAAGGCGAGAAATAGGGATGAAAAAATTTAAATCGTATTTTTTTTTCGATTTTTACATCAGTCACTTGTATCTTTTACGCCTTCAAGGATAGAATTTCTTCATGTATTTCTATGGAAAAACTTCGTACCTACACCTAATTATTAAAAAACTACGTTAGGTCGGTACAATTAGTAAAGAATTAGCAAAGAAATCGCGTAACAAAGAAAAACAGATACAGCCAAATGAGAGCCTTTTCCTTTTTGGAGTCTGTTAAAACAGGATCATGATACACGAAAATATCTAAAATTTATATACTCTACAATAGAATCGACACGTGTTTTGCCTCTCCACCGAACCTTCAGGAGTTGTCTTGAGAAGGCTGCACGTAAAGTGTACAGAATGAACTTGTGGTTAGATAAATGGGTGGTTGAATAAACAAGTCAGATTGATGCGACCTCTTATCAACTTCTAATGTGTACCTAATTTGTGAGATGTTAAGTGAGTGTGAAGGAATCGCAGCTTAGTTGGTATTTAGTAGTTTTACCTACTGTAGGATTGTTCGATTCTCACTCAGGAGAGACTTTTGTTTTTTTTTAATGATACTTTAATGTAAAAGTTCGTCCGGAGAGGTACTGCCACCACACCTGGAATCTGCCGCCAAGTATTAGTGCTCGCATTACTGTGTTCCGGTGGAAGGGTGTGGGTGCCGGTGAAATCACATACGCTTGAGACGTATCATCCCCGTCTCGGGTGATGGACGCAGCAGGATGAATGCGACTCAGTGTAAGTTTGTTTGACTTGGTAGTTTTATTTGGTTTGGTAGTTTTGTTTGGCTTGGTAGTTAATAGTCCTGCTACGGATGAAGGGGACCGTGAAATTACCTACTAGTTCTGAATGGTTCGAAGGACCAAATGTACGGGACGCTGGCGGGGTCCCGTGGGATTACCAAACGCCTCGTAGCAAACTGTTAGAACGCCTACCAAATCCTAACAGCAAAACCCTACAGTGAACTAGTGTGTTGTACCTAGTGTGGGCCCTATCCTAACCATATGGATGTGAATGTGTGAATGGATAAATATATAGATAGTACGGGAAGTCTGTTACCGGTCGACCTAAGGCAACAGACGGAAAGGTGGTAGGAAGTAGGGATGTGTACCTCGTGCAATGTACACAGGTGTGTGGGTTTTCTCACTACCCAACCATAGACTGACTCAATTGGCGAGGGCTAAAGGTAGTCTTGGCCATAGTGAGAGGAGGCTGGCAACGGGGCCAGCAGTGGCTACTGGGGCGTCGATCTTCGTGACGTCAGAGCACCCGGCTGGCTAGGTCGTTCTTCGTGGTCGTCTGTCCAGAGTGTCCTTGAGTCAGGGCTCCACTTGCCAAGAGTGCTGGGCTCGTTGGGTCTTTTCGGGTAGCATCTTGCTAGGAACAGCCCTCCAGCAGCCACGGGTTCATCTGTAGCATCTTCTAATGCTACATAATTATGTTCAAACGGATGGTTGAACAAATACCTTATCAACAAAACCTAATAGGTAAAATATGTAACCCCAGTACTATAATCTTTAACCTCGTACGTTTGTTGCATTTTGAAAACGCAAGGTGGTGTAATCATTGTAACACAGGAGAAACTACTTGCATGTTATCAGCAACTTCCTATGTTACTGGTGAAGTAAGTTTTCGAAGTTTCGAAGCTGTTTTTAATATTATCAGACCACCTTGAATTCCGTTAGGGAGTGAAACAATAATTTATTTATTTGTTATAAGTGCAAAATTACGGAATTCCAAATCGTTACATCTTAGAATAGACAAAAAAAAAGTACCAAGGTCAATTGTTAGTAGGTGTGCTTGTAGTCTTGGTTGAGAATTATATTCCTATTTACCCAACTGATGGTGCTGGTAGTAGGTAGTTATTAATTACGTAATTTAGCAACTTTATTTAACGCTTGCACACCGATCCTTTGCCACAAGTGACCAGTACAAACAGAGTGACTTCAAACAGCCAAGATCCGCGATCAAACTTAAGCTCATCACACAACGTGTACCCCTCCCGGGCACCGAACCAGGTACCCCTCGCTTTGAAGGCAGGACTAAAACCAGAAGACATACTATTCCATCTTCCATCTAGAACACAAGGAAGAAGTCTCCCAGTGAGTTTATCAAAGTACCCGCATGATATTCTCATCAACTTATTTGGTTTTAAAGTAATTAAATTGACAATGAAGCTCAACAAATCTTCTACAAGGATTTTTCACAATCGATAGGGTTTTAGGTAGGTCTCAAATAGATTATTTTTGTTTATTTCTATCGTTTTTTTGATATAGATGCAGGCGTTGGCTATTACAACAAAGTTTTATTAAAACAAATACTGTTGCCATTTGGTTGTCATCGTATGCATTTTAGAAATTTCTTTAACAACACTGACACTGTCTCGCACTACTAAATCACGCACTCTAGCTAGCCGCGTCGCGTCGATGTCGCTGTCAAACGATGGTCGCGCATGTGTAGTGTGTATCTATTCGATTCCATCAATAACGTACAACTGTAATCCTAAAAAAGAACAAAAATAGGTAGTAAAACGTAAAACACGAATAAATCACACTAAAACCTTAGACTTTCTCTATCATCAATGTCAATGTCATCGCATCGCTCCATCGTCCGTCAAATCTAAAGTGTCATGGCGATATTTGTTTACGTTTCATGTTATAATTTTATTTATCGTTTCCGCGATAATTTTACTTCATACCTTGACACACTAACCCAGTGATAAGTTAATTTTTAATTCTAAGGGCTGACAGAGTAAATATATGCGATGGAAAATCTTAAAAACATATGGAAACCTGAACGTAAGTACGGCTTTCTAATCTACAAGTTTACCTTTCAATTTGATTCTTATTGGTTTATGATTTTTTTCAGTATATCGCATTCAGTTGGAGGCTCCTGTACCAAAGCGTATTCACTGTGATAATTGTCCTGATAGACCTGAATTTTACGGGAAAGAATTCCATGGAATTATAGGACATAAAGAGGCGACATTGCTGCTAGAAAATGAGCCAAATGGAGCCTATCTCATTCGGAAAGGCAATAATTACAACGACTTTTATACACTTTCATGGAGGTAATGTTTACAAAGCTGATACCTGCACCAAGTTACCCCAAAATACAAGTTTTACATCTCATTACTAAGTAAAGTTCCACACAGTTTATACAGTTTTAGAATGAGTCTAACAGTCATCCAGTTTTTTCACTTGATGACTCAGTGATGGCTCCATAGCTTAGTTGTAAGTAGCCCAGCCTTTGAAGCTCATTTCCCGGGCAGGGTAAATGAAGGTGAGCATGAAGTTTGTTCTTGGGCCTTGGGTGTTTGTGTTGTGTTTCTGTGTTTATCCATGCCACCTGCGATATAGCGAATCCTAGTGCAGGATTAGGAATGCATGTTTTTAACCAAAAGATATTTTTGTATATTCACTTATTATTGAAACAAATATGCAAATGTAAGTAAATACCTATGGGCAGACTTAATATAAAAGCTTGAAAGGAATAATATTTATGAATGCCAATAAATACTTTTGAAGTAGTAGTAATACACTTTAGAGGTTTGTAATGTAGCCTATGTATTTAATGACTAAGACAACTAAACAATGACACCATTAACACAAACAAGTTTGTTTTGGTTTCAGTGTCATAGACAAGGTGTGGAATGATAATGATTACAAATAACCAACTGTTTATAAAAAAAAACATTTGAGATTTTCTTACAATCAAAGATTAGTTGAAATGTTCAAAACTATCAAAATCGAACCCACAACTTGCAGAGCAAAAAGCAGAAGCTATTACCATCTAAGCTGTGAGGCCAGTCACACAGTACATCCAAAATATAGAACCTGACTTGTTATATTATAAGTTAATGAAATGTTTACTTGTGAACAAAAATATTGAAGTACCCAAACAATACTCGAGATCTAAAGGAATAAATGAGTTTGGTCAAAAACTAACACATTCTCACAATTAAAGTAATTATTTAAGGTTCTGCTTACTCCTACCATTACATTATCACTGCGTATTTTATATATATATACATATTTTTGTCCTCAGATTCAATGACAAAATCCATCACTACAAACTCTACTACGATGGAACTCATTACATAAAAGAAAAACGCTATGACACAATATACGATTTAGTGGCAGATGGACTCATAATATGCCACATGGAACTCAAGGCTCACCATATACTGGAGATGATTAACTCCAGGGCCAGCTATACAGAGAGTCCGTATGTTACGTTGAATAGAAGGAAACTGAAGACGCTATCACAGCAAGTTGAACAGTTAGTCTTACTTATATATTATATTATAAAGGCGAAAGTTTGTATGTATGTATGTATGTTTGTTGTACGATCTTCACGCTCAAATGGCTCAATGGATTTGGATGAAATTTGGTACCAGTATACCTTATATACTGGATTAACACAAAGGCTACTTTTGATACCGGAAAACTGCGGGTAACACCACGGGAAGTGGCTAGTATGCTTGTAAAAGTCACTCGGAAATGTTGACAGTTACAATATTTATCATTCATCAATAAATATGATCAGTTTTTATAGAAGAGTGGGCAGAAAAAGCTGGATGATTTATAATACTTCATTGATCACTTAAGCAAGTTAATAATGAATTTAATAATTTTACACATCCAAGCTGAAAGTATCTTATTTATCTTGGTTCAAGTTATACATGTAGGAGCTCAAAAGGTACCTACGGATGTAAGCAACAGGACCCCCCAAGTCTTGCCTAACGAAGACAAAGATTAGATTCCTTTTCAATTATATCTATAATCTAATCAAGGTTAGTCATAATCTATCAGATTTTTATCTATAACTATGTGTCTCTTTTCAGGGCTTCCAACAAATCCAGCCCATTGATAAACAAAATAAACAAGACTGAAATGAATGAAGACTTCTTAAAAAAGCCACTAGACGTCACACCTACCATAGAAGACAACCCTCTAGTGATTAAATACTCCAAATCGCATAGTTTTAAGGTCCACACATTCAAGGGATTAAATTGGTGCGAATTGTGTGCGAATTTCCTTTGGGGGTTTACAGCGCAAGGTGTTAAATGTGAGGGTAAGTTAAGAAGGAATAGTTTGAGCAAGAAGAAGGTAATTTAACTTCTTTCGTGTGAGTAAGTGGCCAATTTTGGTGTCGGAGATTTCAACGACTAGTACGGCCGGGACCGACATCTCAACGTGCCTTCCAAAGGACGGAAGCGCTCAGTTCAAATGCTACTAAATGGTCACCCATACTACTCCAGACGGCTTAACTTGATGATCTGAGACGAACAGTTACGCTACGCCACGAGCGCTTCTTAGATTCTTAGCCACGCTACTTAAAGTTAGTGCAGGAATAAGCAGATGGCACATTTCAAGTGGCATCCTCTGTACATGTTAACAGTAATAAGACTTAGGTTTTCCACTGTTTTGGTAGATATGCAAGCAATAATTAAAAATGACTTGGATACGTCACTTTTTTTAATTATATATGTACACCTACATGATCATGCGTTCTTATTACTAACTTTAGCACTTGTTCAAACCCTATCCCACCCTCCATGGGGAAGAACAAGTAGAAACCCCTATTGGAAGGATCATTTTCTTTTCACGAAAATAATCCTGTTCAGAAATTATAATATTCTTTATGTCTACGTAGATTTGGATAACAATTGGCTGGTAAACATTTTCAGATTGCGGTTTCATCGCTCATTCGAAATGCTCCGAGCGTGTCCCCAACCACTGCGTGCCAGATCTGAAGAAACTCCGCGGAGTGTTCGGCATAGACCTCACCACGTTATTAAACGCACACTCGTCCACGCTACCGTTCGTTGTGAGGAAGTGTGTGAATGAGATCGAGAGTAGGGGAATGGACGCCGAAGGCATCTACAGGGTGTCCGGGTTCGCTGATGAGATTGAAGCTCTCAAGTTGGCGTTCGATAGAGGTGAATGCAAGCTCTTAATTAAGCTTACGTTGTTTGTTTAAATCTCAGAAAGTAAAAGTGGAAGTCAAAAATATGAAAAAAAAATCAATTAATAATCATTTTCTTAGTAATATTATGTGTTTTAAAAATACTCTAGAGTTCTGAACTCAAGAATTACCTTTGTCAGACACTTTCGCAGATGGCATGGACAAAAACAAGACAAACACCCAAGACCCGAGAACAAACTTCATGGTCACCACACAAAGTGTGCCCCGGCCGGGAATCGAACCCGGGACCCCTCGTCAAATGCTCTCTATCTTAGATATATCGAGCGTTAATTAGACCTTATGGTTGTAAGTCAAGAGCACAAAGAGTTGTAAGCACAAAGACTCAAACTCCCAAATTATGCACACTACTATAACTATAGAACGAAGTCACGAGGTGGTGGAGTATCGATATATGTGCATAACAATATACATGAAGCTGTTGATGAACAGTGTGAAGATGGGAATTATTTTTTATGGATCCATATAGACAAACTTTCCTTGGATATTGGAGCCATATACAGACAGCCAACTTCAGAGCAAATAGAGCCAATTTTCCGTTGCAGACGGCGAAGCAGCCGATCTGAGCGTGTACACCAACATCAACGTGGTGGCCGGTACACTGAAACTGTACCTGCGGCTGCTGCCCGTGCCCCTGGTCACGTACGAAGTGCACCCCAAGATCGTGGAGGCCATACGTAAGTTTCCACTTCAAATTGTATCATGTTATTTGAAGATATGTTGGTACTATAAACTGTAGTTGTTTAGTTTGACTCAGCTCAGTTGGTTGTACTTGTGTTGGTTGCCTTCTGCGGTAGGTCGTAGGTTCGATTCCAAGGACAAGCATTTGTGTGACAGATGTTTCTGTGTCTGGCTTCATATGTTTTATAAGTATGTTAGTTACAAAAAAAAAATGTAAGTTTGGAGTTGATGTCGCTGGCTGTGTTCGTCTAATTATTTTATAGTTACATAATTATAAAAGCGATCTTTTACATCTGTCTCATCAAGGCGTGCAAAATTTTTGTTTCTTTTTTTTAATATTCAAAAAATGTATAATTTCATGTAAAAAATATACCTTTGTAAATAAATATTTTCTGTGTACGAAAAAACCCTATGTTATAATATAATGTTCTGTTATTTACAGAAACGAAAACTCCCGCCCTGCAAATAACCAAACTTCGAGAATGTTTGGACTCGCTGCCTCCTGCCCATTTCAACTGCCTCCAATACATGGTGCAACATTTACATAGGTAATCTTTATTGTCTTTGTATTTGCCTCTAATGATCCTTTAGAAACATCGGCCTACTCTCGAAAAGTGAGTTTGCCGATCTATACCATAAATATAAAATTTATGTCTGTTTGTAATATCAAAATAAGTTTGTTACTAAATGCCTTACATATAGGAAAATAACAATTTTAAAAAATTTTGTCTTTCTCCTTGTTCCGACTAATCTCCGAAACGGCTGGACCGTAACCAAAAATACATTTTTTTTTAGAAAAATAATTTGGTTTCTTCGCAAAATAATGTTAATTCTACGCGAAGTCGCGGGGAACGGTGCCCAAGCTAAATTAGAGTTTGAAATTATCCAGTTTATCTGATCTACGTATTTGTTTTCAGGGTCTCTCAAAATGCTGATGTCAACAAAATGAGCGCGCACAACCTAAGCACGGTTTTCGCGCCAACCCTAGTGGCCACCCCGCCGGCCATCACCGATTTAGCTTTCGAAATCAGAGCTCTACAGGCACTAATAGAATATTGCCCCCAAATATATTACTCTATACGGTAAAAGAACTTAGCAATGTTAAGACTTATGCCTCTATTCATAATGACTTCCATGCTCATTAGGGGAATTTGACTGATAATGTATTATTAGGCCCAAACGTATGTATACACTTGATGCGAACTATTATTGGAGATAATTAATGCTCGAGGATTTTTACGTTGCTACAGTTAAAATAATTTCCGACATATTTTTTTAAAGCTGTTGGCTTTATATTGTCGTAAATTATTTTAATAGGTAGATAATGTATAATATATACTAGCGCAGCGCTTTGATCTGAAATAGGCTTAAAATCCTACCCTGGGTTTATATGTATAAAATTACATTAATATAAATCTTAAATATACTATACCTATAGTTTTAGTTGGATTAATGTGCAATCAATTAATAAGTAGTTATTAATTTAATTTATATCTTGTGATATTGGAAATTGAATCTTTCAAAAAGTTATGTTTTAACCATTCCAGGTTGTGCTTTTGATAAGTTAGCAACCAAATTATGTTTTAATTACTATGTAATATTTAGATTATTGTGTACCTACTCTTATTGTGTAAGTTTATTACTATTAGTTTGTTAAGTAAAATTATGACTTCTATGGCACAAACTGCCAACAAGTATTATGTATATACAAGCTTAAATGAAGCTACAGCTACACAGCGGTAAGCGCTATTCGGTTGAAATTGTATTGATGTAGTGCCTGAAGGTGATGAGATGAAGATATAACAAAACAAAATTCAAAATCAAGCATTTTTATGTTTTCATTGATGAAAAAAGATCCCACAAGTTAGGTTCATCTCACGCCTGCAAAGCAGAAAATGACAGCAAAAGTTGCAACTCAAGTAAGGCGCTTCTCATCTTCCATAGTTCATTCAGTTTACAGTATATTTTTTATTTATTAACAACAGAAATACGAATTAGGTACCAAGGTACTTTTTATGATCCAGAACGTGGTGGATCACCTTTAGCTTACTTTTAGTTTGGTTCTACACTAACAGACTCAGCGTTGAAATCGAATAAACAGACTTCCATTTCTTTCATCCCATATTTCTGGCCAGTGAGGATTTTTTTTTTCTTTGACACTACCTCTGACATACACTATACGTACTATATGTGTCAAATAAAATGAGTCATCGAAATTGATTCACAATTGGCGAGGATATAGCGTATCTAACATACAAAAAAACTATATGAGTCGAATTGAGCTACTTTTTTTGAAGTTGGTTAAAAACAAAACACTATTATTGATTAGATGAATCAGAGGCAGCAAATTACAAATAGGTGTTAGCTATCTTAACAAGCCGTGAAACATCTTTCATGCATATACAATATATTCTAAAATGATGTAAGACTTTTTTACAATGTAATTATGTGTAGCTCTTATAAATAAAACAATTATAATAAACTTTCAGGTGCTTTTATTATCATATTTTTTTTACTTTTTCTTCCTTTTTGGTTTACTGCTCTCATCCTCATTGCCGTTCTGCTGGAACTTCTTCAGGTCGGCACAGAATAATACCTGAAATAAAAATATTTGCTGATTATTCTTTGTTTTTTTTCAGCTATGACGCATTGCTTGCACTAAATCTTGCAAGCACGAGAATCTAATGGCTGCCATTGACAGTGCAATCGGTATAGGATGCTGTAGTTTATAATCATCATGACAAGAAATAATAAGGCTAAAATACCTTATATCTCGCCCTTAATCATTTTAAGAATTAAACATTCAATTCTTCCTACAATGGGCGGAGAAAGTCACAGGGAAGCAAACTATGCAGTTTCGTTTGCCTGGATGAAATTTTTTCCAGTTATTTATATACAAAAAAACTAAACTGATGAAATTTCTTAAAATCCTAAATCTAAAATCTGTGAAAACACTCCAAATAAAAAATAATTTAAAAATTCGGCGTCCGAGGTAAAAAATAACTGAGTTGTTAACTTCCTTTAGAAGTCTGTTGAAAATACTCACTGTATGCGCCCATCCGGCCATGTTACCGTACACCTTCCTAAAGTGGTCCCCTATCTCCGCATACATCTTGTCTGTAACGTTTTTCTTGCCTCGTAAGTGCGGTAGATAGTGTTGCGCGGCTATTTGATAAACGTGGGTGTCTACCGGCAGTGCTTCCAAGTGATTCAGGGACATAAGGCATATGCAGTCGGCTACCTGGAAAGAATGGAATAACTTTTAGAATGATAAATAAAATTTACAGGTCTGAAAACTAAAGAAAACTGGTCATTTATTTTGCTCTGGGCTATGGGCCCCTTCTTTTTACTTCTGTCGTGGTTGCGAGCTTTTTCACTACAGGTCACCTAATGTTAGTAGGTATATAATACCTGGTCAGGGAAAAGGAATTGCTCTCCAGTGAGGCTACCCGAATGTGTTCTGTTCATTAGGTTGGCGGCAGATTATCAGTTTCTGGATGGTGTTTATCAATAATATGGAATTGTTTGAGAGCGTGGTGGCCCAGGGGCATAGACGCCGACTTTCAATCTGAAGGTTGCTGGTTCAAACCCACACGTACACCAATGAGTTTTTTCACTTGAAAAAATGTATGTGCACAATACCACGTTCTCAAAACGGTGACGGAAAACATCGTGACGAAACCGGCATGTCTTAGAACCAAAAATTCGACGATATGTGACATCTACCAATCCGGATTGGGCTACCGTGGTAGATCAGAGCCCATTCACTCTTAATTATCGAGAGTAGGCCGGTGTCCCTGCAGTGGGAACATTAGAGGCTGGTACGGTTTGACTGTTAATGTAGGTGTCAGTGTATCGCATCGATAATGTTTCGGCTCTAACAGAGAGCCTCCACAAATGCCACCAGCGACTTACGGATAGACAGTCAGCGGCCGTACCACTGCCACCGCCAAGCCCTCTGTTCAGAATATCTTATGAAAAGGCATCATCAGTCTTGGCAATACCAAATGATTACCTTAGGCCCAATCCCATGTAGCTTCATCAGCTCTAACCTAGCATCCTTATACTTCATGTCCTGTAAACTCTTGAACCAGTCACACCCACCCCATTCTACAATCTGAGATGCTGATTTTTGGATGAACTTGGCTCTGTACCCGAATCCTAGATTTCGAAGTTCTGACTCCACCTGAAAAAGTAGTAGTTTAAGATGGCAGATTACACACATCTCAAATATCTAATAATTAAATCACTGTTTTGTGCACTCTAGTGGCCTTCTGATATGAGGGCTAAACCCTTTTAACAGACTTATTAGAACAAGGAGATAGAACCTCCACTGCATTATTTTTTGTTTCACAATGTCTTTGCCAATTGAGGATCAATTATAATGATATTGACTTGATAGTGTGTACTTCTGTGATGGACTCATAGAAATGGCATGGCAAAATTTCACCCTTAAAAGTGAATAATATGGATTGATAGTATTGAAGTCGGTATATTTGATTTTTAAATTAAAGGAATGACACAAATAATTAGTTGTTAGTGGGACTAGCAATTAATGTTTTTAGATGTTTGCCTTATATAGCTGCTCAAAATATAACAGTATTTGTTAGTTTTACATTACATTACACAAGCAATAAAATCTGTTAAAAATAAATAAATTATAAGTATAAATAACTTTTACTCATAAATTTCAGGTTATGGGCCCAGCCAAATAAATTAATACCTTTGGATGTGACAATTTATCTATTTCAGGAAAAGCATAGTATGTCACTCCTCCATCTTCACATATTTCTTCTCCATAATGTGTGCACAATTTTTCTACCATTGTTGATATTCTGGGATAAAAAAATCATAGTTATTAAGAGATACACTTTTTATAAGGTAAGGTAGCTTATACATATTTAAAATGAGAAAACTGAACAGTTGTAGACATAAATATAACTTTTACATTAAACATTTGAAATCATCAAATTTACCTTGATATATGGTTATTTTGACTGCAAATGAAAGAGAATAGATTTTCCACTGGCTCTTGGCTAATCATTCTGATACCATAGAATTGTTGGCTTGCTGACTTGAAGAGTTCATCTTTTTCTGACCAATCTCGGTAATACTCCCCTAAGTTTGTGTCCAATCTGAAATAGTCTATAGTGGGTAATGATAAGATATACCAAAATGCAATATCATGGATCCATAGCTTAGTTGGTACTTTGTCTCCAATGCAACTCAAGTAATGCCAAGTAAAACTATATATTCATAGACATTTATCACAACACCATCTAACCCCAAACTAAGCATAGTTCAAACTATAGGACTCAAATTATATAATAGATAGAACACTTATACAGCTGTTTTTTGTAAATACATATTAATTTACACAAATATTTGTCCTGGGTCGGAATCAAACCCACAACATACAGCACAGATGTAATGCCAGTCAAAATAGGGCACAAATGTGTTATAGTAGATATTTTTGCTTTCTAACAGTCTGGTAAGATACTACCTGAAAAATTAATAAATCTGTTGCCCCCAACAGAACTAACCTTTGAGTAAGTCATTAAAGTGTTTCTGTTTAGGGGATTTTGATTTATTTTTCTTAGATTCCACATCGTTAAGTAAAGTGCCAACTACAATATACTGCAAGTTATCTTCCCTTTGTCGCAGTTTCCAAACTGTTTTTGAAAATACTCCAGTCCACTCATCCAAGTCTTTGTTATAGCTCCATCTGGGAAATTATACAATCAAATTTTCAGTTTTATAGTTCTGTTTTATAATATACCATTAATTTTAATTACTTAATTTTTTGCGATGCAATGCGCTACTTATCTGGTTGGAACCTCGATAAGGCTACACAAGGTTTGTTTTGTATGTAGTGTGTAAGATTTTGTAGAAAAGTTCGTTAGCTGCTTCACTACTTAGCCGTTAATTTTAGAAAATCTCAAATTGTGAACGAGTTTATTATTCTTTATCTACTTACCTGAAACTTTGACCACCAGATAACATTCCTAGTAAATGGAGCTCTTTATTGTTACACATTATTTTATTCCAGGACATATTTAAATCGGGCGCTAGACAAAATCGGTTAACAATAACAAGCACTTTGAACAACAACCACAAAATAAACAAAAACAAAACCAGCAAACCGCGAACCGAACTAGGCTTGTCGATCGAACGTCGCGCGCGCGCCGCGTTCAGCGTTGATTTTCGTTGAATTATTTAACTTCTTCAGTCTTTTGACAGATTGGCAAAAAGATGTCAATAGGATTGTCTCTGTCCACTCTACAGTGACTGCTCAAGATAATTCAATGTTGCAATAAAACAAAATATTATTTTTATTATCATTTCTATTTCAGGCATAAACAGACGGTCAAGCTAGCTAAAATATGTTGAAGAACATGTCCCTTTTTAAATAAATATTGCTTAAAATAATAAAACACACTTTCAATAATTTTGAGAAGGCACGTTCTTAGAATATTTTTACAATACAAAATACATACTACTCCGGATACAATCGAACTACTAGGCATGATATATTTTATTGATTTTAAAAATTACTTTCGCGTAATTATCTTGTTGATAGTTAAACAAGAAATTTATTTTATTGCTTAATTGAAAGCTTAAATCATACATTTCAAACGTGTATCAAATAAGTTCATGCAAATAAATAATTTGATTTGATGAAATAAATTAGTGCAATTGCAAATACGGTGCGCGCTGTACAGGCCCTGCGGCCATTCAGATTCATACGACAATGCAGATTTTTAAATTTCCGCATAATTTTAATAGATTTCGTGATGTTTTTTTTTAGTATACTATTCAAGCAATTATGTAAAGATCAATTATGTACTATTCAAGCAATTATGTAAGCTTTGAAGATCGTAAAAAGAGCGGCTGACCTCATACGGTTTGGACCTATAGATAATATTGTAACATAAACATGGCAAATAAACGCATCCTATTGTTTTTTAGCACTTTACACATATGAACCCATAGCAGAGCATTTATAAAATTTATAATTTGTTTTTAAATTATTGGCATTTTATAAAATTTTAATCAATATTTAACTACTATTGTTTTCATATTTTACACAAGCATCAAGTCATAAAATGTATTTTATTGAATTGTTTATGGCGGATCTTATGATCCGACTGAATAATGGCGACCATAAATTAAAAAACTTAGTCTAACGTTGCATACCATTAAATAAGATAAATAACTACTTATGAATGTATTTTGCTTTTTATTTATTTTTTATTGATTATTTATTGATTCTAATAGAATTCATTTCAATATGTTGAGTGAAAACCTAATACGAATTTTTACTTATGTTCCTACACTATTATGGCAAACATCGCCTACAAACGTGATATGCAAACATCAGTCTTCAAAATTCTATTAATCAAATAAATTTCTCGTCATGATGTCTTTGATCCATTGAAGGTATTGTGCGGTATCTGTAAATACTATGTATTCATCTAAGTTACAGGTGTTGTCTCCATTCGACGGCCTCAGTGAAAGAGAAACGACTCCTCGAAGACGCCAGCGTCCATTTTCAAGAATATAAAGACCTCCTCCAGAGTCTCCCAAGCAAGGCCCGGAACCATTGCGATCACCTGCAAAAAGTATAGAAATAATTTATTTCTAACGTAACAACTATTGAAATTTGTCTATGGTGACAATGACGTCATAAAAAATTAAAATTATCACGTTTTGGGTCTTTCTTTCTCTGGACATTAATGGACATTCTTATTCATGGACATTCCACACAGCTTCATCTAGCCCAAATTAAGCATATCTTATGGAACATATACTATGGAATCTAGATGACTAATTTTTTAATTTTTTTATTTAGGACTCCCAACACAGGATACACTGAACGTACAACTTAAAATAATAAAAGGTCTTAAATAATAGTGGTCCCGCAATTATAGGGCGTTACAGCGTGTTAATAGAGACAACCAGACAACAATAGAATACTTAATATCACCCAGAAACAGAAAAATTTCGTCACACAAATGCTTATCTTGGATAAGAATCGATACCACGACCTCCAGCGCAGAAGGTATGACAAATGAACCCCGTTATTCACTTACCAGCGCATAGAGTTTTAGCTGACGTAAGCTTATGGAATTCAGGTTTGCTGGCTCTGCAGGTAGCTGTGCTTACAATCGGGACTCGGACCATGCGGGGATCACCTTTACCGATCGGACCAACTTCACTTTGGCCCCAACCAGCGACCTCAAAAAAAAAAAACATTGTTTTATAATTTTACTTATCTTTATTTAAGTACCTTAGGAACTTAAAGAACTCTTGGTAAAGTCTTACAGTCTATGGAAAAAGGTTTATGTTTTTTTTTTAACTCATAATGTAATCTCAACGTTATTATATAATATCAGCCATATTATTAATTTAAACAAACAGATATATGAAAATAAAATAATAATTGAATATTTTTATCTCTTTATATCTTCTTGTCGTAAGTGTAATGTAGGATGGGACCAATACTTATGCATAATTAATTATTATCAAAATTCAAACGAAAATCATCAATGATCAATGATCAACTTTCTTAATTTTGATAGTTTTATTGTTATCGGTTTAGTAATTTCATTTATAAAAACTTAAAGAGGTGAATTTTTAATAATACTTTGATTGCTAAGATTTTATACTCACAACCCCTGAAGCTCCAACTATCCGACTTAGGTCCGTATTTCCATTCCAGAGACACGCTGGTCGTATGAAATTGTTGAACTCTACCGTTCTCTCCATCGTGAGCACCAGAATGTCATCTATAATCATATTCAAATATTCATACAATGAAAATTAATAGTAGGTATACTCTATTAATTTTCATTGTATGAATAGTAGATAAACTCTTTATTGTTCACACCAGAAATTGTACAGAGAAACAAATAAATCTCCATCGCGATCTCTTCCAGGCAACCTTTGGATGGATACAATTTTAACAAAGAAAAAAGTAGGTAGTTAGAAAATCCGAAATTGTATTCGATATTCAAACTCGCTAGTATGGATGTATGTAGCCATACATTAGAAGGCAAAATAGCTTCTAGCTGAGTTCAACACAATATTTACACTTAATAAATTAAGTATTCATATTGACAGAAGCAGAAAACCTAACTCAAACACTTAGTTCCATATGTAAGAAATATTCTCAGATTTATCTACGAGTAATTTATCTAAAGGTTCTGATGCCAAGTTAATAAGACTCGTCTTGCAAGTTCTATGCTTAGGTATAATGTATTTTTTACAATATTAGTTGAATTAATTATGATATTTTCGTATTTTAATATCAAATATGTAAGTATGTATTTGTACGCCCACGCGTACTCACCTTACCATAAACCATATAATTTTTTACCACTATTATTTACCAGTTAATTTAGAGTACCTAACCATTTTTATATAATTATCAATATTTATAAGTGTTAGTTTATATAATTACAAATTTACTTCTTTTGACTGGACCTAATAACCGAACCAGTTAATTAGAGTAGGTAACCATTTTCGCAAGTTGTGATACCCTATTATTACGGGTCTAATTATCTATTAGTCTGTAAACAACTTAAACTAATATTTGTATGTTCAGTGTAATCCTCTGTTGGGTGTCATTAATTTTTTTTTTAAAATAATTAAATTATTTAAGTGTTAGTATTTACCTCATTAGTCTTTCACCGAACCAAACACCGCAAATAACGAGAGGGTTGACATACCAACACCACACATAAACCCTACGATTTCTTTCAAATACTTACTTTCTAATGTTGTAGCATTGTATGCTTCATGTATGTGAGCAGACTGCAGCGTTCGCGTCACGCTGATGTCATCGCCCCAGTCTTCCAAATTGTAGACGCCAACTTTCACAACCATGTCTTTGATGGTAGATATTTTGCTTTTCTGGTGCATACAATGAGCGGCTGTAAAGACAAATATTTGATTTTATCGTCTTTCTCTCTAGAAAGGCAGGTAGAGATGGCCGCACCTTCATTGGCAAGATAGGAAGACTTTTTGCTAATTGAAAGTGAGGCTATTGGTAGAGACCATTAGAACTTATATTTGAACCCAACTATTATATATTCATAGCTCCGTGGCTTAGTTGGTAGTAGCCCTGCCTTCGAAGCGAGGGGTCCCGGGTTCGATTCCCGGCCGGGGCACACTTTGTGTGAAGCATGAAGTTTGTTCTCGGGTCCTGGGTGTTTGTCTTATGTTTCTGTGTTTGTCCATACCATCTGCGACACAGGGAAACCTATTGCAGAGGTATGACCCCTCGCTCTGAAAGCAGGGCTACCAACAAAACCACGGAGTTGTCCGAAAATGTAATGAATACATACCAGTTATAATATGCCTCTCTGAAGTTAAAGTTCCAGAGCAGATAAACGTTAGACTGCCTTGTTGTCTCTTGTAAATAGCTACCAGCCACGGCCATTCCCCTCGAGGGTAAGAGTTTCCGTTGTAAATGAGAGCTATTTTATCGTTTCCACCAGCTATAGTACCACATTCGATCGGCGAGTAAGCGGGTTCTCTCGCTGGAGCATTTGTTATTGGAGCAGATGGACTGGAAAGCAAACAATGTTCTATGTTTATGCAATCATGTAAACCAGATTGAAAACTCAATGAGATTTGTAATAACTCGAAATCTGGCTGCAAGATTACTGCGTTCATCGAGTGTTTAATAAAAATCTATTATTTATATAATTTTATGAATGGGGGACATATTTTTCCCCACGTGCCTGTCAAAATGGCTGCTAATATTTTTAATCAGAATAATATTAGTCGATTTTCGGAAAAAAAATTCGTTCACTTGTTTTCAAATAAGTAAGCAGTAAGGAAAGAACTTGAAAATAGATCATCGTTTTCTTTATTTTATCTAGAATAAAACTGCCCTATCCCAAACAATTGGAATTAGTAGTGAAATTTTTACAAACGTGTGTTTTGGTACGCAACACGCGTGAGGCGACTGCCGCGCCAGCTTGTCGTGGAATAAAATACATTACAGTTACATTTTAATCTAATTCACAAGCTGCCGCAACAGGCTGATACGACATACGACAGGAAAAAAATTAGACATTATGCTCTGCTGCCTGTACAAAGACGAGGCGGCTCGCTCGTATTCATATAATCATGTGTTACTGTGTATCAATACTCGAAAACAACTTACATAGTTTCATAAATTGGAGTTGGTGGTGGTCTGAACGCTTGGGTAGTTTCATCTGGATAGAATATATTACTACCAGGGCTGGGCGTATTCGTTAACTCTGGCTTTGGCTTGACCGGAGGTCGTTGAGGAATGGGTGGTCGTATCACAGGCTGTTCGTATATTGGTTGTATCGGTGCCGGTAATGGCGTAGTCTGGTCGTATACTGGTCGTGTAATATTCACGACGTTTGGATCTATTGGAAGTAAAATTGTAACTTGTTAAATACGTACAAATTAATCATTAGAACGATATAATGTCACCTTCTTCAGATGCTAGTGCCTTGACAATAAGACTAAAGCTGCAATGGAACTATAGCTGCAAATTATTCATAGCAGAAAAATAAAAGCAAATTGTTTTTTTACATGTGGCTTAAGTGAGGGGACAAGCTGATGGCCTATCTAATGTTAAGTGTTTGCCGTTGACCAAAAACAACAATAATACGGATCAGAGACCCTATTATTATAGGTCTGAAAAGACCCAAGTCGCATCGCGTTGCGCCCTTCACTCGGAGACGGGGATCATACGCTTCAAGTGCCTGTAATTTCACCGACACCGACTCCCTTCCATTGGAACACAGCAGCGTGAGTGCACCAATGTTTGGCGGCGAATTATCACGTGTGTAGGCAGTACTTCTCCGGACGAAATGGCATAAGTTCTACTACTACTTTGGTTTGCTCCTTTTGCATCAACCGGAGGAACGTGTAGGGATTCTGAGGGTCACCTATGCACGCGAGCAATATTGACCCCCATGTTATAATACTATGAATAAAATAAGTCTTCAAAGCGAATGATTTGTCATATTATGACAAATTAGGTACAATTAGGTCCACAATACCACAAATAAATTTGGCTTTGTCAATGCGCACATAAGTTACGTCGCAAGCCAGATCTAAACTGTATCTTAGATATATGATATATTTATTGTATTATAATGTGTAATGTGTGTCTAAATAAATACATAAATCATAGACTTAATAGAAATCTAATTTACCTAAGGTCCAAGATCCATCTTTATTACCAATTTCATTAATGCTGAAAACTTGTATGTCGTCTCCCAGTTGCCCCACAAACTCTGCTGTATATTCGGGTTTATCCGGGCTGAAGGCCTGGTTTGAACCCTTGAAGTAGAGCATGTGGTCTAGGCTTATAGTTGTGACGTATTGCGTGGGTCCTGGTGTATCTGAATAGGGAAATGAAAATGTTCAAACTTCAGTCCAGAAAACATGTTAGGATGTTAATAAATAAACATGTTGGCCTGCAGTGGCGTGTAGGTTCGCGGGAGGGGGGAAGAGGTCTTTAAACCCTCCCCCTGGAACGGGTGAATCTCTGATGAAGTTCCTTTTGGCAAGCCCAAGCAAGATCTTCGAATAGGCAGAGTTTGCCACTGAAAGGGCTTAGTTCGGGTAACTCGGTTGTCCCCCCAGGGAAACCGGTGAATCTGTATCAGATTCCCCACCGTTAACAAAAAAACACTTCTTTCTTTTTCTTTCGTATGTAAGTATCTCTGGTGTCAGAGTTTTGGAGCCGCCCAAAGGCCTACAACATGGCTTATCGACTGGCTATACTCTCCGAAAAACCTGTTCTTCGTTCAGACCAAATGCGGCTAAACGGTCACCCATCCTGACCGTGCGAAAAGTTCTTCACTTAGATGATCTGTAAAGAGCATCTAAGCAAGCATCGCCGAGTACTAGATATATTAAGATAGAACTAGATAAGGTCCACTGGCTATATAAGTAGTTTTACCTCCAGGCCCATAGCATAGTATATCTCCATTCACAGAGATGGATGTCACTCGCGGAAGCGGACGTGTCACTGGGAAAAGCACCCGGTACTGTAGAGGTACTCCTCTGTTGAACCCCTGAAGAAGCTGGCCGTTCCCGAGCACCTCTATTTGGCCGATGTACCTCTGAAATAGGAAACCGGTTATGCTATTAGCATGCTAATATTAGTAGCCTAACTTATATAATTTATATTATAAATGCGAAAGTGAGATTATTTGTTTGTTTGTAACGCTTTCACGCCTCAAACAATAACCCGATTTCAAAAATTCTTTCGCAAATCGAAAGGTACATTATCAGCAAGTAACATAGGCTATATTTGATATTTTTATGAACAGAAACTTTTCGGGTAAAAACGCGGGGTGCAGCTAGTTATATTATAAGTTTGGATGGTGTTCCATGATGGATTAAGTGTTCGCAAATCAGCTTCGCTTCTGCAGTGCATTATTTGCTGAGGCGTGGGCGACGGGTTTCATGCAAAAATCCACAAGAAAACCTGAAAGGCGGTTTTCTTGAGGATGTTTGCATAAAACCCGTCGCCCACGCTTTAGCCAAGTGCGCGGCAAGACCAACAATATCCTAAAAGTAACGGACAAGTATGATTCACTAATCATCAAGAAAGGTACCTCGGCCGGGTTGTAACCTCAACAATCAATCAGAGTACCTACAAGCTGTTAACAAATTTTATAAAATATATGTATTTTGATTTAAATTACATAATAAAGTTTTTTTTCCTACATATGTACTTACTAGCCGCGCCTCGCGGTGTTACCCGCGGTTAGTCATCCCACGGGAATACATCAGCTTTTTCGGGATAAGAATTACAGGCTACTTCTTCATCCAGGGGATAAGCTTCATAATAAAGTTAATCCAAATCCGTTTTCAGTCGTTTAAGCGTGAACAAATATAAGCAAACATACAAACATACACATTCGCGCTTTCGCCTTTATTATATTACCTAGCCGTCACTTTTCCGGAATAAAAAATAGCTTATGTGCTATGCCTATAGTCTATTCCAGATCGTAATGTATCTCTGTGTCAAATTTCATCCAGATCCGTTCAGCCGTTCTAGCTTGATTGAGTATCAAACATCCATCCATCCAAACTTTCGCATTTATAATAGTAGTAAGATATAGTATAAGATATATTATAATAGCATCTATAATAGTAGTGCTTTCCCTGAAACAAACTAATTATTATTACCATTACCACTATTATTATTACCCATGAGGTAAAAATTTATCCATTAAAGCTGCCTAACTATTCGGGGAAATGCGTGAATCTTTGTATGTGATGTACCTTTGTTGTTTTACATAAAGACGGATATCCACTCGCTCTTTCCTGTTGCTTGTTTTAGTGCTTCTATCTCACTCTGACTGAGAAAGCAATGTTGAATGAACTTGTATATAAAAATATAAAGAGCTTATAAGGAAGTATATTAACTTTGAGGAAACCGTAGCCATACATAATCTGATATAACGAATGCGGTGAGGAGATAAAGAATTTGAACTTTTTAAAACATATTTGGAGATTTATTCAGAGTTATGATCACATCGTCACTATTCAAAATATGATTGTATTGAATATACACATAATTTTATTTTTTATAATATCTATATGTACCTAATGGAATTTTTTAGAATGACGACACGTGGGCGCTATTTTTGAATGGGCTATAAATACATTTTGAATCTTTTATTAACATCTGAACCACTCTTCTTTACACTCTAAAAATCATTCTTTTAAATCTTACTACTGGGTATTATAACTGCAAATGGCACAGGGATTGTTTCCTACTAAGCATAGCTTGTAGTATAAGAAACTGAAAGAATACTTATATTTAGATTTATTAAGTATATACATATATATTACAAATAAATAAAATTGAAGTGTCTGTTTGTAATGTTAAAATAAGTATTTTATTTTATGCATGGGAAAGTACGTACAAAAAAGCATTCCGGCTAATTATAATAAAATCAACAGAAAATAACAACCAGGAAAAAACTTGCTCCAACGTTAATAACCAAGAGCGGGTGAATCTGCTATTTTAAAGGCCTAAAAGAGTATAAAAAAGCGACTTTGTTTTATACTCTGTAAGGATAAGGATTTACAGCTATCACACAAATGCAGTCGTAGGTGGTGGAATTCGAACCCATGACCTACAGCATAGAAGGCAGAGCTGCAAACACCTGAGCTGTGAGGCCATTGGCACTATCGATACCTTTTGCAGACAGCACGATCGGGTAATTCATTCTCCAATTATTATAATCGTCTAGTTGTTCACGGTAACTACTTTTTTAATCGTGCCTTCCTCTGGCTTCGGGACTTCCCTTCAAGGAAAACGTAACCAACAAGCCAAGGGCAACCCATAAATAGAAAATACCAGTTTACATTCTATGTAGAGTAATTGCTGATAACTTCAAGACATTCATTTTAAAAAGTTACGTGGATAACATACAAGGGCGGCCTTACATATTGCGGGGCTCCGGGCAATAGATCTTTGTGAGGCTCTTGGGGTATGAGGAATTTAGGTGAGTTGGAAGTGTACAGGGCTCCTGGTAATCAATCAGCATTCTCTTAAGGACAGCTGCAGTACATCAAAACAAAAAACGGATTGTTCTGCGAGGCTGCGAGGCCCTACAAAAGCGAGGCTCCGGGCGGTTGCCCTGCTTGCCACCCCCTAAGGCCGCCACTGATAACATAACACACTCAAGAATGAATTATTACTTTTTGAAGAATTGGAAGTGAAATGTGTATTGAGCATCGAACCTCTGAGGCATACCTAAAGTTGTAAGTATATAAAAGTCCTCAAATTTTTCAAACCGAATTTACTCAGAAAGTCGACGACATTTTGTCAACGCGTATTTGTTGTTAATAATATTTTTTTCTGCATGTTTCATACGTGTACACAAAAAAAAACACGTTTTTATGTACCTACTTGCAACTTTAGGTATGCCAGGCTTCATATAAAAACCTTGGAATCCTTTTTAGTCCTGTATATATATAGTCCAGTATACATAATATATCAGAACTTTGCCTACAAAAGTCATTATTCGGAGTGCGCTGCGAAAACTTTTCATGATACAACATAAATGCGCAATTCCCTCGAATGCGCAGAGGTCGGCCACCGGAGGGGTTTAGTTAGGGTAAAAGTCCCACATAACTCGGTTGTCCCCCCCTGGGCAACCGATGTATCTGTCGCAGATTCCCCTTCGGCAACAAAAAAAAAAAAAAAACTATAATACATTCTTAATATAGTACAGTATATATTGTGAATATGACTCCGCCCTTTCTCAACAGATGTCGTTTTTAGTATTGTTTACGTGTACTAATAAATGACCATACTTGTATTCGATAGTACTGAATGTCAGCTATCTAACGCATTTTATGATATTTGGTTGAAGTGTAAGCAACAATTGTTTTCACCTTTTCGAAAATGTCGGTTTTTATTCCAAATAAACGTCATTTGCGGGAAGTGTTATTACATTATTTTATTGCGAAGAAAACTGCAGCGGAAACTTATCGTTTGCTTGTGGAGATTTATGGTGAGCATGCTCCGTCTAATACAACTTGCAAGGAATGGTTTCGACGATTTCAAAATAACGATTTTAGTACTGAGGATAAAGAACATGGAAAACCACCAAAAAAATTTGAAGATGCTGAATTGGAAGCATTATTGGCGGAAGATTCTTGCCAAACTCAATCAGAATTAGCTGCAGCATTAAATGTTGATCGTTCAACTGTTGCAAAGCGTTTACAAATGATGGGAATGATTCAAAAAGCCGGTGACTGGGTTCCACATGATTTAAAAGAAAGAGACATGGAACGTCGGAAAACCATTTGTGAAATGCTGCTTCAAAGACAGCAAAGAAAAGGATTTTTGCATCGGATAGTCACAGGAGACGAAAAATGGATACACTACGAAAATCCTAAACGCAAAAAAGCTTGGGTGAAACCAGGCGAACCAGGCCCATCACAGCCAAAAATAAATATTCACTGTGCCAAGGTCATGCTCTGTATTTGGTGGGATCAGAAAGGTATTGTATATTATGAGTTGCTCAAACCCTCTGAAACTATTAATGGAGAAGTTTACCGACGACAACTAATGCGTTTGAAGCGAGCCATAGAAGAAAAACGACCAGAATGGGTGAATAGACATAACAAATTAGTTCTTCAGCATGACAATGCCAAACCGCATACCGCAGAAGTCGTAAAAAGATATTTAGAGGGACAGGACTGGGAAGTGTTACCCCACCCGCCATATTCACCAGACATAGCTCCTTCGGATTACCACCTATTCCGGACGATGCAGACAGACCTTACTGGAGAAAAGTTTACTTCATGTGAAAGTATCAAAATTTGGATTGACAACTGGATAAGCTCAAAAGACCAGGACTTCTTCCAGCAAGGAATACGAAAACTACCTGAACGATGGGCGAAGGTTGTAGCTGCAGATGGAGCATACTTTCAATAATTTTTTTTTTAATTTTGTAAGCGAACAAATGTGTTTTATTTTGACAAAAAGGGGCGGAGTCATATTCAAACACCTATTAGTATAAGTACCCACTCATCATCACCCACAAAAAAATCTGCGAGGCTAATTATCTGACTATGACTAATTTGAACAAAAAACTTCAAAATAAATAAAAATTTCTTTTTGTCGAACAAAAACCGGTTTGTAAAACACTCAATCAAAGCACAAAAAAATCGAAAGATGATGGCATTATTATTTATTACGTATCATGCGAAGCCGGGGCGGGTCGCTAGTAAATAATATAAATATAAATAAAATAGGATTGTGGCTAAATCTTGTAACATAAAAATAAAATTATGAGAATTATTATAATTGCGGTAGATATGTCCTTCATTAATAAATAATTAAATAAAAAACGAAGATTGATGATTAATATATTATTCGAGGCATCTAATCATGACCTTGCTTCAATGCAATAAACTAATCATTGGCTTTATAGCTCAGTCAGTAGTACCTTGGGTTCGATTCCGACCCAGGACAAGCATTCGTGTGACAAACATAAATGTTTGTTAGGTAATATTCTGGCAGATTCCCAATCAAATACCAAAAAATCAACCAGTAGGTACTGAGTCGGTTTTTACAAAGTCAATTATTTTTTCGTTTACTTCTTTTGTGTCGTTTTATTTAAAATAAACGGGGAAATAAACGCATATTAATGAGGCCAATTCCAACTTAAGTCTACCTTTGACTTAAAATCTTGGGATTCTTCAGAAATGTGTCGCATTTTATTCACCTCTAGGTTGTAACTATGAACTTCGCAATAGCTAATTATAATTAATTCAGACATAACATAGACAGTGTTGGAACTTTTATGGAATGTTTTCAATAGTAAATCAAATTAAATTTAAAGTTGTTTGTGTTTGTAACCTAGAGATTTTTTCTGAGCTCCTGTAACACATTAGCCTAAGTAACTCATAACATCAGCTGTCTGCCAGTGAAAGTCCCGTCAAAATCGGTCCAGCCGTTTCCAACAGACAAAAATTGACTATGTTTAAAAGACCCTGTATTTTGATACCACACTCGATAGGATCTGAGCAAAAATATTATTTGATAAAGGCATAATATGACCCCAAATAACGGCCATTTTAATTTTGATATTGCCAAGGTCACTCTCACAATGAAGACGAATTAAACGACATACATCAAAAAAACGCCGCAAATCATGCAGCGTTTATTTTTTTGTTTTTAAAACTTACTGGCCGATAAAAAACGATGTTGGCATAAGACTTTTTTCTCCGACTCTCATCAGTTCACAAAGAACCATAACCAAAAAAAGTGCTCACGTATGTAGGTACTTTAGTAATCCATACAATTGTACCATATTTACTCAGATAGTTAATCACATTATATAATTAACATATAGGCTACTTTAATCCCGGAAAATCATAACTTATTTTATTTTCAGTATATACTTCAAAGAGGTGGGACGACTTGAAGGCCTACCTGATGGTAAGTGGTTACCTCCGCCCATAACAACAGGAATAAGACTTTGGTCTTCCCAGACCGAAGTTTGAGAAAACCCAAGTTGCAACTCGTTGCGCCCGTCACCCGAGACGAGAAAGTAGTGTATAAATAAGATATATCATTAAATGAACTATACTATAATTATATGTGAATGTATAGGTAATATTAAATTTAGATACGTACGAATGATTACTGTTATAATGCTATACTGTTTTAACGACCAGGTTGGCTGGTAGAAAATCTTCTAGTACCATTAAGGTTTTTTTGTTGCAGTATTAAAATCGAAATGTAACGGTTGGATAGTATTATTATATCTGTGGTATTACTAAATTGGCTATGGACCAAGGCAGTGACCGAGTGGAGATGACGATATGTGTCGACCTCAAGGCGGAACACCGGCCCGTTGGTCGGACTAGATTATAAAGGCAGTAGGAACAAAATGGATCCGACTTGCACAAGAACTGCAGCAATAGAGTGGTACAGAAGAAGTCTATACTTTTATACTGCCTCGCTTTTGCAGCGCATCTGGTATGTTTGCGGCGGTGCGTGGGCGGATTTCCAGTGATTATTCGCAAGATAATCGCTACCCTAAGCCAGCGAGTGCGAGGCAGTACAGCATCCTGCAGATGGTTGTTGCACGGGATGACTGCCCAATCCAGTTTAGATGGACGCAGACAGTGACGGATGCGCTTACATTTTGCCATGTATTCTCGTGTCTGTTTCTCGTTTTGTTTATTATATTTTTAATTTAAAATTATTTTATTGAATTTTATCTGTTGTTTCGTCTTTTTTTTTCAAATAATAATTTCAAACGTTGAGTGAATGTTCCAGACCAGTGTGTTACATCTTCGACTGCAACATCCAAACCACTTACCATCATATGGGAAAGCTGGACAATGTCACGATGTTTGTCCGCGATGGACTCCTAAACTACTTAACCGATTTTAATCAAATTTGTACACCGTCTGCAGTTTGATTCAATTTGAAAGATAGGATAGCTCACATCTCAATTTATGATCGCAATATTATCATATGACAAAAACGTTAGCCACAGCAACGCGTGGCCGGTTCAGCTAGTAATGTATAAAAAAATAGCTGTGAGTGTTACCGACAAGATATTACAGCCGCTTAATCATTATAATGATTTTTTATTTTCATTTTAGTACATTCTTACTATATCGGTATCTAAATACGTCTTTGTTGTACGTGTATCTTATGTGTCCCAGAATCTCAATACCTGTCTGTTTCAATTAATAATCAGCCAATAATGACTCATATAATATAAGTAATTTAAAACAATGTGTAAACCTTTTGTCTTAGCCTGTATGACGTTACCAAAAGTTCTTTAATTTCCTAAGGTAAATAAAGATGAAGGTATAAAGAAATATAGATAACTGTAACCAAAACTAGGTACTTATTGCTAAATTTGTAATTTTGTCAGGTAAGTTAATAAATAAATTGACAAGTCGTGTTGAGAATGAAATTACCTACCTACATGTAAGTTGACTGTACCTACTTTCTCTTTCTGCAAAGGTTTTTCCCCGGCAACAACCTATAAACATCCTTCATTCCAATGTTCCTACATGTTTTAAATGCCAAAGAAATATACATACGTACATAAAAAACATAACCCTCCTGGCGCAGTCGGGTAAAAATATGTCAAATAGGATGAACATCACTTACATTTTACTCGACTGAAAAATATAGGCATAGTTACATGTTCTGCTATCCGTGCAAAGCTGGAGCGGGGTGCTAGTTTAAGTAACCTCAAAGGTTTGTTAGAAGAAATCTCTTATTAGTGTTAAGCTCGCCTTTGTTAAGCTTACTTTTTGTTTATAACTTATGTTTGTTCTATTTTTCGTGTGTACAATAGGGAATTACAGGTACACCACAGCGACACCGTTAATAATGATATGTTCATAAACCAAAAACATCGATATTTTAAGTTGATACAAAAACAACCTAGGACAAATTCGTGAAACAGTAAAACATTTTACAATGTTTCATGTTCGATGATCAACAAAACATATTGTGTAATTCAATGGTCAAGTTGTGAAACAATCGCATTTGAATGGTTTTGGTGGAAACTTACAGTAATAACAATAAATACCGTACTAAATTATTTTTGTGGTTTAGTTTATCATATTGATCAGTCTTAAGTAATTCTATAGCATTTTGCACGTAACCGGATTTTAGCCGGATGTAGGTAAAACAAGTTATATCAATAACTAACTATACTCACGCGGTTTCAACTGCGTAGAATTCATGAATGCTTTAATGCAGATACAGAGCGCCGTTAAAAATCACAATACACAAAACATCGAGTCACTAATTAACTTAGAAGTTAAGGAGCACTCTCCTTAACTTCCAAGTTAATTACAATTACCACAAAATAATTATTAGAATAATAGCCACTAATAATTGCACACATAAAATGTGATTGTTTAAGACTGCAGAAGACCTGATCAAGTGATAGGTAAACTTGCTCTATAACACATACCTTTCACAGGTACCTGAAAGATACACACACTTCATTTTTCTTTACCCCTCTTTCGTATGAGTACTCATTTCCCGCACCAATATTAGCAGACAAAATGTATAATTTAAACCATCTATTTCCGATCTTTATCCTTATCTTTGTAGACTAATCTGATGAGAAAAGCTCAACCCTCTCTCTCATGTTCTCCATAAATCAGAAGCACGCGAGAGTCATGGTATTGCTGTCGATCTTCGTGTGACGCTGTTCGACCTTCAACAAACGTGAGAAATCTTGGCAAAAAGTACGGCATGCAAATCACGTTTTTAACGATTTTCAGTAAATTGAGCAGTAATTGAGTTTTTGGCATAGGTATAATTTGTACGAGAATCGAACTGAACTACCTTACGTGTGAACAACTTAGATCAACTTAGGAAAATATCGATGGTCTGAATATGAACCAGCGACTTTAGATTGAAAATATTCCTCCACACCACCAAATCCGTAATGAGTTCCCGTGGCCTGGCTGGTATCTCTGCAGTAAGAACGTACGAAGCTGATATAGTAGCTTGATTATTTGCTGATAAAATATCTTTATTTTACGAGTAATTACATGAATGCCTGATTTACATTTCGTTGAACAATAATAGCCTTCGTCACACTGATTTAATTACAATTTTCGTAATTTTTTTTCATAAAAACATTGTACAGATTTTATTTCTACTGTTTTATTGTATGTATTGTATATCAAATCATGTTGTGTATATATTATTAAATACATACAATTGGTTCGCGTACATCATAATCATAATAAAAACTCGTAACCTAAATATCATAATCAATTATATGATAGGTCGAACTGGAAGATTTTGACCTATTGCTAAACTTCAGACATCTGTTCATATAATGATACCGTGTTTAGTATAATTGGGACCCGCCCGGCTTCGCACGGGTGTAATTTAGAGTCCACGGCTTACAGATAAAATGTGTAGTTAACTAAATAGCTAAGTGTAGGGACGGTTTCTCTCACCGCGGCATTTTTCTTACTATAGCATTATACCCGTCTTAACTAAACGAAAGGCCTGGTTCGCATAATTTAACGAGTAATTTATATAAACTTAAGTAGTAGTTAAGTAGTTTACAGTTCAATGTTAAACTATTAAGTTGCATAAGGATTAAAATGAAAGAAATGTAACGGTCTTTCAAGTCAATCCGTGTTTTGAAAATGACTAAATTTGAAAATGATTTGAAAAATGTGGATTATTGTGACTATAGTTTTAATAGTTAGGCATATTATAGTCTGGGGAAATAATAATTTAATAATTTTAATTTTAAATAATAATAATTTTTTAAGGCAAATTTTTGTAAAATGCCACAAAATAAATTTCGGCCTATGATAATGTAGTCAACATTAGCCAATATTTTTTTTAATCCTATCTGTGCCTTTTGAGTTTATCCATTACAAACAGCCGAAATGATTATTTTTTTTTCTCTTATTTTATTATTGATCAAAAGTTCAAATTAGATAATTACTACTAATGAGATTCACGTTCACAAAATCATTTTCAGTATGTATAATTTGATGATCATTTGATGTGACTTCCTTCTCTTCTCGGAATAAAATTATAAAAGAATCGCTTTGGAATGGCGAATTAAAGTCCTTTCATTTTTGTTCCAAGTTAACTTTCTCTAGCTGATTGAATAACTTTTCTTTACAGCATTTCCTATTCACTTTCATAGTTTTACAAATATTGGATTAATTCTATGAACCGTCATTCTGGGTATCACCACAATGGCGATTTATCCAAATTCAATTAGGAAAATTCACACGCTCTTTATTTCTCGCTTACGTATTTATCATATCATTTTATATTAGACAATCAGTAATTATTATTATCTATATTAGGATCGTTTGTATTTTGCACAAGTTACAGAAGTTCTTTTGAACTTAGGGGAAGTTCAGGGCGCAGTTAAAATAATGATTTAAGCATCCTCATTCTTTGTTATGGTCCCGCTCAGGTGAGGGACGACGAGCGCTTGCCCCCTCTCCCAAGAAACCAAGGTCATACCATCGGTCCTCTTGCCATCAGCGCGCGCCAAGCAGGGTTGTTCCAGTACGCTAGGCACATTGACTAGGCGAGGCGAGGAAATCCTACTTAAACTTCTCCAACATCTCTAACCACGGTGATAGAGTTTATCAACGACGCCGCCGGATCAGCAGTGATGGAACTACTACGGGAGCCGAGTCTGAGTCTAATTGCCATCCGAAATCCGAGTGGTCATCATACAATGTTCAGAGACTACTAGACTAGAAGACATGGTCATGGTCACTGATTGAATTCTAAACTAAATCTGTGAAGATTTTATTTAAGCAAATGTTTTATTGGTACAAAATTTTCCAGGCTTTAATCGCCTCCGCGCTACAGTGTATTTCCGGTTTTACAATTAGTCCACACAAGTCCGAAATACTGTGCAGATAGGATAAAAAAGTCGTTAAAGATACACTGGAAATTTTGCGGATAACGATGCCGCCAAATCAAATGGGCAAATCAATCATTGTCTTTCATCAGTAAAGTTAGCAGGAATTTTGTATTATAATGTGATATTTGCGGTTCCTATACTTGAAAATGATAAAAACAAGATTAAAATAATTATACCTCAGTTGTTCGCAAACTAAAAGCTAAATGTTGCAATAATTTGACTTAAACTCCGTATTAACATACTTAATTTGTTTTCTTTAAAATCTTTTTGTGTTTCCTGTTATTGAAGGCCGACTTAATAAGAATTTATAATGACTCACATCTATTTATTGATGTTAATGAAATAAATAACTTAAAAATAATGACATAATGTCTAATGATTTAAAAGTTACCACCGAAATCATTTTGACGGGTAATCGTAATATTTTTTTTATTGACGAATAAAATATTTTTTCAAGCTTACTTACAGAAGGAAGGCGGGCTGCAACGGTAAAATTTGCCCGAAGATGCACTCTATTCAGAGCACTACCACTGGGCGTCAGAGTGATAAACCCGAAAACACTGTTACCATCACTTAAGTACGAAAACAATTTTGAGCAAGGCGACTCATACTGGCAATTCACTCCTAATATCACAACCAAAAATATAAAAACACATTTTCGTTTCATCTTTTATCACTAGAGGGTTACGTATCGCATTTTTTCACTGCGACTGCTTATGCCTCAGGTCAGCGAAATACTGACTTGTGATGATGTGATGAATTGTCGATCCATGCGATTCGCCAAATTAGCAGGGTTGTCTTTACTGTTATTTTACACAGTAAGCTGAATGACATTTCCATCAACTCATCAGTGATTTATCTAATCTAAATAAAAGAAAAATCTATTTCCCTTGGTCACGCCATAACTTGAGAACGACTAAACTGATGAAATTATCTTTTTTTATGTTTTCTAATACTGTAGAAGATTGTTACGGAAATGAAATTAAGAAAATTGCGCAGAAAATTCTCGAGAAACCGCGGGGCGCAGCAGTAGCTAGTAGTATATATTTCTCTAGTTTATTTTAGGTTTCTGTGTTTAATTGATGAAAGAAAACCTAACAAAGTCTCATGTTATGCCTATGGAACTTCTTCAGAAAAGTATAAATTAATAATCGTCTGTCATAAGTGGGCTGAAATTTTATTATTGTACGCAAGTGCACCGATCATTTACATCGACTTTAATAAAATAGTTTGATACTACTCATTGTGATTTATTTAATTTAAAAATAATTTAAGTAAGTGCAAGAGATTTTTTTTTTCTAAACAATTATATTTATTGATTACCTAATAATGTAAGGTACCTTTATTTTTTACTATGTTCTTTACTAGATATAATTTATTTAGATCAACATCAACGTAAGATTTGATAGATATCATACATTATATAGTAGCTATAGTTATTCTCTGTTAGTTTCCGTCTAAGGAAAAGTGCACATCCCTCCATAAAATGTGATAATTATATAACTACTAGCGGGTAAAACCGCAAAAATGTTGATTTGATAAACCAATTCCAGTTCTTTCTTACAAAGCTTAACCCTCCCCTTAGCCTATAAAATGCACTTATAAGATTCAGATAATTAACTACCATTAATGATACCAATTATTAAATAAAGTCTGTATCACAATTAACACATTTTATATACGGTCACCGCCGACGCCATCTTTATATTTCATGTGTACCTATATGCGTTGGCATTGGATATGAATACTAAAACACGAATAAATTTTGGTGAATTATGAGATACTTACTTATTTTGGCCACTGCGTTGTTAATTATGAGTCATGACATTGGAAAAGGTTTGTTTGCGAGTCTATCATAATCATAAAATTTTAAAGATATACTGCAGTTTGTTGTCTATACCTATTTTAAAACGACATAATAGAGGAGGTTATAAATTTGTTTGACAGTATTTTTTTTAATTAGATTTGATGCCTCTTTCTCCGTCATTTATCAACGGTTTGTTTTTTTTTTAAATTTGAAAGAATATGCTTTCGGATTGGCCCCATAGAAATTGTATTTAAATCGTTTCAATAGGTGGGAAGTTAAATTAAAATAAGTAGAGAAAAAATGTCATCCAAGTAAACGAAATTGCATGTTTTGCTTTCCTGTAAGTTTTTTCTTCGCCCGTTGTATACAGATTTGAATGTGTTTTTTTTATAGTAACCCTACTATAAAAAAATGACACCCTAAGGCCGAGAAATAAGGGATGAAAGAATAGTAGTTGGTTCTTTTTCTATTATTATATCTGTCTGTTGTATAGTCAACGAGTTTTTATGAAACTTAGAGTTTACTATAGATACGTTTTTTTAAGTGAATTAATTAGTGACTGAAGGAGCTGAGCTGGTGGTAAGTGGCGACACTCGCCCATGACAACAGCAATACGACTCAGTATAAGATTTGGATCTTACACTGAGTCGCATTCATCCTGCTGATGGGCCGCGTGTCCCCCCCAACTTACGTCATTATGTTCTACTTACTTTGTGTTTTCATTCTGCTCATCGTTGTTGTTATCTAGATCTACCTATGTAGTATGTAATATAAACATTTTGACTTTGAATATTTTGTCTATTAAGCACCTACATTACATTCGATTCCCGGTGCATTTGTATCATTCTTGTATTAGGACTAAAATATTTTTTATGGTTCTTAGAATAACTAATTTGGTTGTAACAGAAGATTTACTTAAAACCAGGAAAAATAAGCGATGTGAATAGTGAAGTTATGAAACACGTTTGGGAAATACCAGTTTTGTGACGTAGACAGATGGAATTCTTGCTACAGATGATGTCGTGCCTCATTGATATACCTATAGATATAAAGAAAAAAATAGTAGGGACTCATTAAAAACATCAAAAAATCCGATTTCAATTCCTTATTACCTTTTTATATTTCGGGGTAAAAATATGTCATCGAAACTTAAAGAAATTTAGCGTAATGCTAGATTTAATGCGTAATGATAGAGGAAGTTCCTCCCGAGGAGCCGATGCCCACTGCTGCTGGTGAGGGTGCAGGATGCCCCCGCATCCGAAGGATGCACATCCCTCCATAAAATCGGCATCGCTCGAGCTGAAAGGGGGGTTTATCCTTCCCGAGACGAGTCCACAACGGACGTCGACGGCGGGGCAGCGGGGTATGTGAAAAACGGACCCGCAGCCCCGCTATAATCGTTGAAGTAGGAGCAAGTTTTTAGTCGTTAGCGGCAACAAGCCGAGCCCGACATACCCCGCCTCGATCCCCCATCGAGGCGGACATGCGCAAAGCATTGCCCAGACAAAAAAAAAAATGCTAGATATCCTATAGCCATCCTCATGAATGTGGCTATCTTATATAAAAATAAATTTTAAATCCGACTTTTAAAACAAACGAATTTTTTTAATTTTAACCTTTCAAAAATAAAAATAATTAAATAATTTGGTTGATAAAACACGGAGTTGTAATTTTAAGCAAAAAAATACAACCGAATTGATAACCTCCTCCTTTGGAAGTCGGTTGAAAACAATCAAAATATGATCCTATAATAATTACGTATCACGGAGCTGATAGGTAAAAATCTTACTTAGATATTACAGTTAGAACACAGATTAGACCTAAATTGTAGCTATTTATCTATTGAATTCACCAAACGTGAAATTAAATATAAAGAATCGCCAAGGTTATTGTTTGAGGGTCAAAACTGGATACCTACCTACATCAAACAAGATTCTTAGAAATATTATTTTTCTGACTGTTTCCCGCGACTTCGTCCGTGTGGAATTTTACTGTTTGTTGTGTGGAATCTTTAATATTTATCTGGAATAAAAGTAACCTCTACATAGAGATCTAGAATATTTATTACTCCTTAAAACATCAGCTGACATAAAACTTTTGCCAGTGAAAGTCCCATGAAAATTGAAAGTGTAATTCACAAGGTACTGACTCGTCGTGGCTCTGCTTTACCCCGTGTGGAAAGGCGAGAATTTATCCACGAGCATCGCTTTGTCGCCATGTAATTGCATGAAGAATTTATATGCGCATAAAGTGACTAGACCAGCTGAGGGCCCACCTGATGTTAATTAGTTAGCTATACCCATAATAACAACAGCCTGTGATTTCTCCGGTACCCACACCCTTCCACCGGAACACGGCAACGCGAGGTGCTCCACTGCTTGGCGGCGGATTACCAGATGTGGTGGCAGTATCCGGACGAACTTGGTATAAGTTACAAATATAAACGTTTACACACTCATACCTCTGCATTAGGATTCCCTGTGTCGCAGATGGCACAGAAACAGAACACCCAAGACCCAAGAACAAACTTCATGCTCATCACACAAGTGCGTGTGTGTGTGTGTGTGTGTGTGTGTGTGTGTGTGTGTGTGTGTGTGAATATATTATATAAATTTATATATATACACACACACACAACCGGAACAAACGGAATTTAAAACCTCGGCTTGATCGTTTATAGTAGACCTTTCATCAAATATTTGTATATAAAAATATTTTTAAGTGGCAACACTATTCAATGGACGTCCTCCGTCCCCCGCTTGTCTGTATCATTTTCATAAAATGACATGTATTTCCGAACGGCGTTCCATGTAAATTACCAAAATGAGCGTGTAAAACTGTGTCAAATTTAAAACTAACATATAAAAAGAAAATGGTAACAATCGTTGACGATTTAGATTCTTTGTCATTGCAAGAACCTATTTTCAAGGATGTCAAGTACTACCAATCTGGCGATGTCTCGGAAAGGGTTTGTTTCTTTTTGGTTTTGTTGTAAATAGCGTTGTTTTTCTTCATAAAGTTAACACTATAACTGGTTCTTGAATTGTACTTTTAGATTGTGCGTCTTCTGCAGACTGGCGGCGCAGAAAACACAAAGTATTTGTCTGACTATGTCACTCATCTAATTTGCGGTCAAAATCCCGCGGAAAATGACATTGACGAAGCCCAGGATATATACCAGATCCCTGCTGTGACGGAGCACTGGGTCCTCGCTTGCGCGCGTCTCAAGAAACTCGCTAATCCTAAGCCATACAGCCCTAACAAGAGTAAGATTTTTCTGAATGTAGTGGCTTGTGTGACAAAAGTGAGTGCTGTTGATGCAAAATCGTTATTTGCTGTGATCACATACTATGGTGGCAGAGTGAAGTTGAACCTAGACTCTCAGTGCACCCACCTTATATGTGGTGTGGCTTCTGGAAAGAAGTATAGTGCTGCAATCAACCTTCCCTCTTCAAAACTAAAAATTGTCACTCCTGATTGGGTATTGGAGAGCATACGGGCTAGAATACAAGCAGCCTCAGACATATTCCATCCTAAATTACTACTGGTGCCTCAACCACCTCCCAAACCTATGGACAGAATCAGCGCAATTACTGGCTTTGATTTTGAAGAGGGAATAGCCAAGAACGAAGTACCGACTCAGAATATGGCAGAAAATAAAGATGACAGTACCCAAGCTTTGCTTGACAAGTTGAAGCAGAGGATGCCTTGGAATCATCCTCCATCAAGTGCCTCTCCCTCTCATGTTGCTACATCTGCTATCAACACAATGGGTTATACTTCGACATCCATTCCTACTTCCAGTATTATGAGCAAAGTAATACAACAAGGTATTGTTACACAGAATATGCAGAATGTGCAAATACAAGCCAGTCAGGCTAATGCACAGTTGTTACAAAAATTTGGTCAGCAAAACAATGTTGTTTCTCAAGCTAGCATGATGCAAAACCAACAAGTTAACCTACAATACAATCAAGGACAGCAACATCAACAGCCACAGCAACAACAACAACAACAACAACAACAACATCAGCAGCCACAACAACAACAACAACATCAGCAACCACAGCAGCAGCAACAACAACAACACCAGCAACCACAACAACAACAACAGCAACAGCTACATGGTCTTACAGCAATACAGATGCAACAACAGAAAATGCTTCAACAGCATCAAATGAAAATGCAGATGTTGCAACAACAAAATAAAATTAATCAACAGAACCAGCAAAACCAATCTATGAACAACCAGTTCTCGCAGCCAAATGTCTCAGTATCCCAAATGACTCAAAGCATGTCTGGGCAATTACAACAACATATTCAAAATAGTCAGCATCACATGCAAACTATACAATCTCCGGCTACATCGATGAGTTCAGCACAACAACAGATTGAAAATATAAGCCAAATGCTCAGCCAAAGTGCCAACAATCTCCAGCAAGCACAAATAAACCAGCAAAACCTGGCTATGAAGCAGAATTTGAGTCTCAGTCAACAGACTGCGTCTCAAGCAGTTCAAAACATAGCACAACAGTTAGCCCAATCAACACAACAAATACTGCAAAACGCTAAAATGAATCAGAATCTTGGACAGTCTCAAGTCATAAACCAACAAATCATCAGCTCGGGGCAACAGCTCAACTCTCAAAACCAGGGTATGATTCAGCAGCAAACTGTGCAGTCTATGACAAACCAGCAACAGAATATCAACATGGGAGTTGTGAGTCAAGGACTAGTGTCATCATCCCAAGGCCAATCCGGCCAAAGCGTGCAACTTAGCCAGTTGGTGAATCAACAAAATCAAGGCCAAGTTGGGCAACAGATTCAATCCATACAACAAACTATTCAAACTCAACAATCTTCGAACATACCAGTACAAGGCGCATGGCGACAGCAAAATGTACAAATGGTGCAGAATGTCCAAGGCCAGCATCAAATTATTCGAGGACCTTTAGTTCAGAGAAATCCACAAAACCAAGTTATATTACAGCAGCAAATAATGCAGACACAGCAGCAAGCACTGATAAACAACCAACAGCCTCAACTGAGTCCTCAACACAGCATTCAACAGAACCAACAAATCTTGCAGCAATCTATCAATGCACAAGGACAGACAATGGGACAGACCCACCACCAAATTCTTGTCCAAAAGCAACAACTCCTAAACAGCTCTGGCCAGCAGCAAATCGTCCAAGCACCTCAACAAGTCTTGATAAACCAACACACTGGTCAACAGCAAATCTTAGTCCATGGAAATCAGCAAGTAACCTTACAACAAGGTCAACAATTAGTATCTCAAAGCCAGATAGTCCACCAAGGAGGCCAGATTGTGAATCAAGGAGGTCAACAGATTATAACACAAGGAACACAACAAGTGCTGTCCCAAGGAGGTCAACATGTGATTCAGCAAGGTCAACAACATCAAGTTGTGATTGCACAGTCTTCTCAACAGATTGTGACACAATCAGGGCAGCAGATAATTGGGCAAACAGTTGGACAAACACAGCAAGTGCTTTCTCAGTTGCCACAGTCTCCGCAGGCGGGATCGCAGCTTGCTGGGGGTGGGGGTATCCAGCAGATCATAACTCACGCTGGGGGGCAGCAAATTGTGTCCCCAGGAGGACAGCAACTTGTACAAGGGGGACAGAATGTCTCCTGGCAACAGCAGCAATATTTGCAACAAAGACAGCAAATCACACAGCCCGGTGCTGTGGGACCTAGGGTAAGATATTAATTAGGAAGTGTTTTTACGATTGTGTAATAAAACTTATTTTTGCTTGTTTGTTGTCGCTTGTTTTTCTTTGCTTGCTGTTTGCTTGCACTGCACTTTCCTACCTTCCTCACGTTTTTCTAGACTTTGTATTTCTTACACAACCTATCCACACATTGGCCTTTTCCCTGCTTGAAAACGTGCTTGCTTCGTAAACATGATTTGGTACCTCGCCATAAACGCGCATTTTTATAAAGGAATAACGTTACTTTTACTCATATAAATGCTAACAAAAAACACTTGCTAGCGAAATTTATATCTAAATGGTAATAGATTTATCATAGCTCGTATATGTTGCCACTCCAAAGACGTTCTGCTGATTCAGTCATGATATCCTGCCCGCAATAATTTATTTTCCAACATTTTAAGACTATTTGAAAACATACCGATATTACCATTGATATGGTTTTCTAATTATTGTTTTTGGTATTTTACTAATTGTAAGTTTAAAATATTAACCAACTCGCTGTTTCCCGCGACTTTGTCCGCGTGGAACTGAACAATTGTTTTGAGTGGTAACATAATTCCTTCTTTCATTTTTTAAAATAAACATAACCCATTTTACTCCTTTTAAACATTAGCTATCTGCCAGTGAAAGGCCCCTCAAAATCGGTCCATCCGTTTCAGAGATTAGCCGGAACAAACAGACAGATATTTAAAAATTATTTGTTTTAAGTACCGTATAAACTTTAAAATGCATTTAGTATAAAAAGCTGACATTACTAACACTCTTCTTATTTATTTATTTGCCATCCGGCAACAAAGTTAACCCACAAAACACGACTAACACTTATTCCTACGTTCCAGGTGTCATGGACAGCTGGCGGAGGCGGCCGACAACTGATCCACTTGGATGCGCGGACACACGAGCAACTGCAGCAAATGAATCCGCAACAGCGGGCGATGTTTGTTGCTCAGCTGCAGAAACGCAGGCAACTTTCCTTGCAACGGGCGGCGGCTTTGGCTCATCAGCAAGTAAGTATACTTTCATCACGACTAATACTTTTTAAAGGTAATAATAAAAGGGGATAAGTAATAGTTCGGCTGGGCAAGTTCTGCCATCACACATTTCTGCCTCCAAGCAGCTTGCTTCGTCAGCGCTGTATGCTACCAGTATACAGAGGTGTCCTTTTGTCATATCACATCAGTTTATATTCTACCGACTTCCAAAGAAGGAGGTTATTAATTCTTATGTATTTTTTGTTTGTTAAATTGTTACCTCAGATTTTGAAAACTCATTTTTATTGTTCCTAGATGATGATATACTTTAGCGAAATCATTTTAAATTTTCTAATTTCAACAGATTGATAGTCTGTCTACAAAAACTATTAACCCCTTCGTTTATATTCAATTTTTAAGTTTTCCATTAAATCAATTTTTATATTTTGAATATAAATATGATGTGTCAGTCAACATGTCAATTGTTCTTTGTTGCAGCAGCCTGGTGGCGTAGTGGCGGGGTCGCCCGGCTCTCAATCTCCAGCTCCCCAGAGCGTCACATTCATTCGCAGTCAGATCGCACCGGAATTGGCTCAGCAACAACAGGTTAGTAATTGATTTATGGGTAAGATAAATAAACGTTTTCACACTCATAACTCTGCACTAGGATTCCCTGTGTCGCAGATGGCATGGACAAACACAGAAACACAAGACCCATTGTGTTTGTCTTTTGTTTCCTCATGAAGATCATTCTTACATTGCACAAATCAATGCGTCCATTTGGACTGGCCCTCAGTTGGACCCAGGACAACCATTTGACACAGAACAAACATTGATTTAAACAAAACCTTTATAAATATGATATTGTAACCTTCATAAATAAAGCCTGGAAGAGATCGCTATTAGCGATAAGGCCGCCCATTGTAACCTCTTCTTTTTTTTGAGACTGTTTTGTTAATTTCATTTTTGTTATGTATGTTTCTATCCATGTGTACAATAAAGAGTATTCATTCATTCATTATTTCAGGTGCAATGGCTCCAACAGCCTGGCGCTAGGGCCGCGATACCAATAGCCTCGCCTGCGCCGCCCCAATCCCCTGGTAAGGAAACAAACATTCCCAATTCTACACTAGCTGCCCTGTGTCACATTTGGCATAACAGCTCATACTGTTCGGGGAACAACAGGGGGACTGGCAGTCTCCATCCGACACGTGAGGGCGCTTGCTGCCTAGTTGCGGGAAACATTTCGCTAACTAGTACAAGTATCCGAAAAATGTTCCTTTTAGGGTAGAGGAAACCCTAAAATGCCTGAATGTATTGTATATTTCTTAATCGGTGGTACAAAACCCAAATTGTGCGAGCCGAAGGGCACTTAGCCAATTTTTTCTAAAACTCTTTTACACGCATTAAGAGGCTAGTCTGGATCTTCAGTGCGAAAGGGACAGTTCTGTTTTTCAAATAAATTTTCAACTAGGTTTGTCACCTTTTTCATACCCCAACTGACCCTACTTATTCCTACTATTACCCATCTTAGGGCCTGTTTTCCCCATGCATGACTTCGGATTTGAATAAAAAGTGCTAATTAAAAAAAACTATCCGTTCTATTTTCAAGTTATAACACCATTTTTTATACTAGTGACATTACTGAAGACCCGCCTTATTTTAAGTGGTTAACTCCGCCCATAACAACAGCAACAGGATAGGAGGTCTTCCCGACTGGAGAATGAAAAGACCCAAGTCACATCCTGTTGCGCCCGTCACCCGAGACGTGAATGTAACGCATTGGTTTTATATTTGATACTGCCACGGCCGTTGCGTCATCCTACAATTATTAACTGAATTTTGCGATATTTTCTTACGTCACAAATTCCATGTAGCAGGAAAATGTTTTAATGAAAAGTACATTTTTATAACATACCAATGTAAAACCTTCAAGTATGCTAATGTGGGTATTTCAACCTAGATAAAACAATCGCTTACAAAGGCATTGATATATGAAAATTTGTCAGCTCAGTTGGTAGTAGCGCTGCCTTTAATCTGTAAGTCGTGGGTTCCATTCCCATACAGAACATTAATGCTTAAATGTATTTACAAAAAAAAGCTATATAAGTATTGTATCAGTAATCTTTAGTACAAACTATGCTTGATTTATGATGGACATTTCATTCAGCGCCATCTAGCAATTGATTGATTGAAAATTCTTTATTGCTTATACATAGGCGAACTTAATGCTAATTAGCATTTTCTTCCAGTTAACCTTTGCGTAACATACATGTGGTAGTGCTTAAAAACAACAATTAAGGGAGATATTTAAATAACTAAAAATATCTTACATAAATAATAAATATCCAAATAATCAATATATTAGATATATACATAAATACATTATATAGATACCTATAGTACAATATTAGCTCAATTTGTATGACTGCAATGACGCCGAGTGAAATGCTGTGGGAATTTCATTCACCATAAATATTTATATATTTACTGTGCCGCTCAGCTCAGTTCTAGGATTATTTAACTAATTCTAATAGGCCTACGCTAGAGCACTCTCGACTTGCGAAAATAGTAGTAATAATAATATATTCTTGGATGGAAACTTTCTCGATAAGCACATATTTATATCAGTCACGTAGGGGCAAACTAGGATTTGGTATTTAGATCAAACACCCATACGTAATGATGACCGTTGTCGTAAGAATACGAATTATAGAAGCGAATTTCCAAATTATTTCTAAACACGGCGTTTGTGACTTTATTTTATTTCTTGTTTTGACTTATTCATGCACTACGATAGGCCAGACAATGATAGCAATAATCATATAATATCACACTAATATTATATATATATAAGTTTGTATGTATGTGTCTGTGTTGTTACGCTCAAACGGCTCAACGGATTTGGATGAAATTTAGTCCCAGGATAGCATATATTTATTCTGGGTTATCACATCCTTTGATTCCGGAAATCTGTATAATAAAAATAATTACATTTGCCGCAGAAAGGTTAGGTTAGATTATTAAGGCCAGCCGCGGAAGAATGTTCTTGCACACGTAGCCTACTGCACTAAGAAGTGATAATAACACCAAGGTCGGATTGTTCCTGACATAACCACTCCGCCTCCCCCGGCTGATGTGAATAAGTAGGGTATTTCCGCTCTGAAAAAGAAATTTTAGTAAGGATACGGTAGAATGTTTACGTGCCCGCAATCTACAGAACTTCGGAGCGAGGAGGAACTAGGGGTTCCGCAATCTTGAGAGCGGAAGGCATAAAATCAATAAGTGCGTCTAGGAAGCAATATACTGACCGCGTTTCTAAAGAGTTTCGCATACTTTAAATTTATTTTCACGCCCTTGTTACCGTTTTATCGTGAATTATAATTTCAATGTGTTATCTAGTCTCTCTATGACTCTCGGTAAAGGATTACGTTATTTAGAAATTTTGAAAAATACTGTGTATGCAATCATGGAGTGCTTTGAGGATATGGATTTCAGTGATGTCGAAAGTGCGCTTTTGTGTATATATATTAATTATTTAAAGTATAAGTATGCATGAAATTTCTCGAACCAATAGTAACGACCTAAATTCAAAATACATTTTATTCCTCAGGGTAACAATTTTCTGTTTGGAAACTGACGTGGTAGAGATAGTTCTAAGCTAGAAGAAGATCTGTTCAGGCGTTGGATGTTCATCAGTACATTAATATTACCCCATGTCACTGGTTATTACATTTCCGTATCGCTTGTATCGCTAAAGATCGATCTCTGCCAGACATCTAGTAATTAATGCAACGAAAATCTTTTTTTTGTATTAATTTTTTACATATTTCTAGTAGGTGGTACTGCTGTTGCAAGTCCAGTTGCCGCTTCCCCGGGATCTGTTGAACAAATCCAGCAGCTGCAGCTTCAGAGACAACAGCAATTCCAGCGCTTGCAGCAGCTTCAAGCGCAGCGAGAGCATGTCGCGCATCACCACGCGGCCGTCAAACAAGTGCCGGTAATTTAACTATTTATTAGGGCATAACCATAACACCTTTTTTGACAACTAAGTTATTTACACACACACACACACACACACACACACAAACGCGCGCCCCGCACACACACACACACACACACACACACACACACACACACACACACACACACACACACATACAATATATACACACACACGCATATACAAACTTTCGCCTTTATAAGATAAGTAAGATTACAGATTATACATTAGAGATTATTTGTGTTTAAAAAGTTCGTTTATGTTTTTCAGGTGTCTCCGGGGGTAACTCAACACGTGGTGGTGCCGGATGGACAAGGGGACCAACCGCTTCTACAGCCCACCACGCCCGAACAACATCAAGGTATGAACAGAATTTATTCTTGACTTTTGGTTACGCTAATCATCATTGACAGCTCCGTGGCTTAGTTGGTAGTAGCCTTGCCTTCGAAGCGAGGGGTCCCGGGTTCGATGCCGGGGCACGCTTTGTGGTGAGCATGAAATTTGTTCTCGAGTCTTGGGTGTTTGTCTTGTGTTTCTGACAAACACCCAAGAGAGAGTATGAGTGTGTTAACGTTGTTTTTTTTTTGTTTGTTGTAAGTTTGTACATACATACAGATGTTTTAACTCCTCCACGCCTCAACGGCTGATTGGATTTGGATGACATGTTATGAAGGTAGCTCGTACCCTTACATAACCTATTTTTATGCCGAAAATGAAATAATTTTGAGTGACTGCCAAAAACAACTTCTGTCACTTTTTTCGTCTCATGATGACTTTTTGATCGCGGACGTAGCTAGTACAATGTTAATTATTACAATTACATTATAAATCACCATACAAATGAATTGTTTCAGCCAACAGCGCTCTGATAGTGAACCCTAAGACCAAGACAGCGCTGGCGAATATGCTGAGTATACGGCTACAGGGCACTGCACCACCCACAGAACATGAACCCTCAGCGGCCGGCACCCTGAGGTACTTGTAATGTATCTAGCGACCAAATGGGCAATGCCCATACAAAATTGCAAATTTTCGGCTGTTCCTTTCGTTCCTTTTACTAACTTAAATTTTTCCTAAACTACAATAAAATAAAGGGAAACAAAACAAAAAACATATTTATATAGTTTTTGTGAGATTATTAGATAGCATGTAGTTTGGTGTTGGGTGTTTGTGTTCTGTGATTGAGTGTCCACGCCACCTGCGACACGGGGAGTTCTAATGCGTGAAAGCGTTTGTTTGTTGTATATTATTTATATAAGCGCATTGCAAATGACTACCGTTGTATACAGATTGATGACTGCTGCGCACGCGGCGGGGGGCGCGGTCCGCGCGCCTGCGCGGTTGCTGTTAGGACCAGCACACCACCCGCATCAGGTATCATCATCATCATATCTACCTCTAAAGTTCCCACTGCAGGGCACTGGCCTATTCTCTATCGAGAGTTTGCTCAAAGCTTTGATCTACCACGGGAGCTCAATCCGGTTTCCTCGCGTTGTTTTCCTTCACCGTTTCGAAAAAGTGGTAATGCGCACATAAAATTTTGAAATCGGCTGTATAGTTTAGTTGTTAACTCAAAATAACTGTCATTTAAGTAAACAAAATTGCATATTTTGTTTTCCTGTGACTTTTCTTCGCCCGTTGTATACCTACTTGGATGCATCTTTTATAAAATGATATGGTGTATCCCCTGAGGGCGAAATAAGGGATACTATCAAGTAGAAGTAGTTCTTTTAAATTTTTTTAATCGGTTTCTTTTGGTAGCTATTGTCTATATCTAATTTTGATATATCAAACTCTATTAGGATCAACATTTTGATTATTTTCATCCCTTTGTTTGTCATGCAGGCTGCGACCCCAGGCGTGGGCGTCGGCGTGGGCGTGGGGGTGGGAGTGGGCAACAAAGTGTACGCGGGCGCGGTCCGCGCACCCCCGGCTAGAGCCCAGTTCTACGGACACAATCCCAACCTCAAACTGCCGCCCGATCTCTTCCTGTTGGGATGCGTCTTCCATATTGTAAGTATATTTTTTACAGTCGATAAGAGTTAACCACTCTTACACGATAGAAGTATATTTTTGCTGGAGTTTTTATAGCCACTAAGCCGTAGTTGCATAATGTTCGTTCTCAGGTGGAATACCAACAGTCGTGGGGCCGCGAGCGCGTGGCCAGGTGGGCGGAGGCGATCCAGCGCCGCGGCGGTGAGATAGAGCAGGGGTACTGTGCCCGCGTCACGCATGTGCTCTGCGAGACGCAGAAACATGGCGTCGTTATGCAGGTATACTCAAGTGGCTGTAGGGTTTGAACGAGATAAACTTAGCAATAAGAATGATTTTGTCGATACATATTTAATTAAAAAAAGTGACGTTTTAAAGTGTTTTTTTTTTTAGAATTCAATGGAAATATTGTAGAGAAATAATCGAAACAGTGTTTATTAAGAATTCAAATATTCTCAACAATGTTAAAATATATCTTGGTAACTTGCATCTTACAAGTGTTACATCTTCGACCTTATTGCTTAGGTGATAAAGAGGTCAATCTGAACAAATTAATGAAATTTAAGTGTCTGTTTGTAATATAAAAATAACAGCTTTTTAGCTTTTTGAAAGTATATATGGTACTTGTAACAAAAAAATGATTTTTAAATTATTGTCTGTCTGTCAATTTGGGCTTATCTCCGAAACGGCTGAACCTATTTTTACGGGACTTTATTTTAGGAAAAGAAAAAATAATTAGGATGCCGCGCCAAAAAAAATTCCACGCGGATAAAGTCGCAGGTATTCGTATTATATAATAATATTTGTTGTAGGCCTTACGGGACGCGAAACGCTGCGTGACCGCCTACTGGCTGTCGGACGCGATGACCCGCCGGGCCGTGGCACCACCGTGGCAAGCGCTCCACCTGCCCACCATGTACTCAGCGCGGGATCGGCCGGCGAAGCACCACCGGGTGTCCATATCCGGGTGGCGGGCCGCCGACAGGGAGCGGGTGTCCGCCTGCGTGGAACACATCGGCGCCAAGGTACTACCGCTTCTTCTCCAAACGGAGGGGAGGGGGCATTGGATATCTTTGAATAGTACTGTGGTGGCTCCAACTGCCGCACACACAGAGAACCCCGAAGTACGCTGAATAATTTATGAGTCTGTTTGTAATGTCTAAATAAAAGCTTTTAATTAAATGCATATGTAAGTATAAAAGGCAATAAATTGAAACTTTTTATGTATGTCTGTTTGTTTCGGCTTATCTCCGAAATGGGTGGACCGATTTTGATGTAACTTTCACTGGCAGATAGCTGATGTTATAAGGATTAGAAAAGATAATTTACTAGGGATCGCGCCTTAATTAAAAAAAAAAACATTTTTCGCAAACTACTGCTTTTAATATATATATATTTGTTTCCGTTCCAGCTCACCCCGTACCTGACTCGCGACAACACGGTGGTGATATGCAAGCGTGCGGAAGGCAACAAGTACAGACGCGCGCGGGAGTGGGGCATACCTGTGGTCACGGCCGCCTGGCTCACAGACCTGTTGCTCGGCAACATGAGCGCTCTAGCACAGGTACATATTATATAATATATAATATACAGGTATATTGACACCGTCGGTAGGCTATTCAAATTTTGCCGTCCCGCAATTTGAATAGCCTACCGACCGCAATCATATATTATTTGTCAATGCACTTTTGTGATTAGTACACTATGGTCCTAATTAGATCCTTTCCCTTAATTAGAATGATTATGAACTACCCAATGATTTAGCTAAGATTGCAAATATTATGTTTTAATACCACTCAATAATGTACTATGTAAATTTAATTAAATAATTCATTGCACTTATATACATTTTATAAACAAGAAAACATTTTACGTGATTTTCTTCAAAATTTAACATTAGCAATCAAGCTATCTGGCTCATACGTAAACCAAAGAGTTTTTCTTTGAAAAATGCAAAAACGTAGAATGAGAATGTTGCGAGAAAATCAGCATGTCCTAGAACCAAAAAAACAATGATGTGACGTCTACCAGTGTCCAATCCAGATCACTCTCACTTGCTGAGGATTGTATCCTATTTATTACGTTTGTTTATATCAGAATATTATTTGATTTCTTTTCAACAGATTGAAAACGCGAAGTACCAACAATTCAACTTGGCCAGCCCTTTTAGAATGGACTACAGTCTTGTGTCGCATTTGATGAGTATGTATCACAAGCTATTCTTGTTATGTCAGTTTATTCACACACGCTAGGGTCCAAAGTAACTGGCCCCACAGCTCAGTTGGTAGTAACTTTGCCTTCGGCGCTGCAGGTCGCTGCAGGGTTCGATTCCCATCCAGGACAAGCATGACCAACATGTATTTACAAAAAAAGTAATGTAGAAGCATTTTATCAGAGATCTGTTTCTCATAGTACAGTTTTTGCTTTGCTTAGTTTGGGGCTCGATGGCGCTGTGTGAAATGTCCATCAATATTTATTAAAGACATTGAATAAAAATGTTCAAAACATTTAATAAAAATCTGTGATTAAACACTGATTTCAAAGATATTTCAAATAAAATTTCGCATTAAATATTAATTATTTTTTTAACTTAATATTTACTACCACATAAAGAATACAAAGCTCATAAAAAAAATAGATAAGTATTTTAGTTATTTTTTATTGGAGTCAATAAAAGTTGACTGCCAATGTCCGCTGGTAAATTTTATTGCATTTTTAAATGACACTTATAACTTTACTCCAACAGACGCTTGGAAAATGGCCATAAATATAACTCAAGAGTCCCACGAGCGAGCGAAGCGGAGTGCGGCCGCGTTGGCATCGAATCCGCGTCGAGCGAAGCGGCCGCGGCTGACGTCACCGCCGCCCCCCGCGCCGCCCGCGCCCCCCGCCGTGCCCCCCTTGCATCTGGCGCCGAGGGTGATCTTCTCCGCGGTTAGTCCGCATCAGCAGAACAAACTCGCCACTATAATCAGGTATGTATTGTCATACCCCGTAGACAGATCGCTATAGTGACTTATTTCCTTATCAGCCTCTAACGTTCCCACTGCAGGGACACCGGCCTACTCTCGTTAAATGAGAGTGAATGGTATTTGAACTACCACGGGAGCTCAATCTGGATTGGTAGATGTCACATTACTTGAAATATGCCGGTTTCCTCACGAAGTTTTCCTTTACTGTTTCGAGTTCGCACATAAATTTTTCAAGTGAAAAACTCATTGGTGCACGTGTGGGTTTGAACTAGGGATCTTCGGATTGAAAGTCGGCGTCTGTGCCCCTGGGCCACCACGCTAAGTAATCTATGACAACTTGATTGTTCATTGAATGAATATTACCCAATATCAATGTAACACACTTTTACTTGACTGCAGAAAAAGCTATTGTTGCAAAAAAAAACTTTAGTCCCTGTTTTCAACGATATATCTCTTTTCCAGACAACTGGGCGGGCTAGTGGTGACGTCACCGGTGGAGGCCACCCACCTTGTTATGGACAAACTCGTGCGCACCAGCAAACTGGTCAGTTGCCTGGTCACAGTGAAGCATCTGCTCTCCCCGGAGTGGGTCCACGAGAGCCAACGCCTCAACAAATTCGCCGACGAAGCGAAGCACGGCCTCAAAGACGAATCCTTCAACAAAATGTTCAACTGCGACGTTTCAGAGGTGTTACTCTGCGGGGAACAGAGGCGAAAGCTTTTCGAAGGCATAACCTTCTTTTTGACCCCCTGCGTAAAACCCTCCAAGCCTGCTTTAGTGGAAATGATTGAGCTCTGCGGCGGGAAAGTAGAGAAGAATAGACGATCTTATATCTCTATACACGAAATGCACAGCCAAAGACCATATAGTTACTTAGTACTGACCGCACCGAATGATTTGCATTTGGTGTATTATTTGCTCCAGCCGGAGAAAACATTGAACGTCGTTTGTAGCACTGAAATGGTGATGGCCGCCATTATGAGGCAGAAGTTGGAAATTGACGAGTTCCTTGTGAAAATTGATTGATCTCATACAACTGTGCCTGAAGTGTTTCGGACCTTTGAGGTCTAACAATATCGACAGGGTATATATGTTGCTATTGGATACTGTGGACTTATGTTGCTATTGGATACTGTGGACTTGGGCGTTTAAAATTAAGTCATGTTCCCATTTTCATTCGCAGATTCGATTTAGAAATTTATCGTCGTTATTGTAAAAACGCTCGTGCAAGACTTGGAATAATAAGTAGATTCAAAGTAAGCCATTTTTAACATGTCTTAGTGAAGAAAATTATATATTTTTGTATTGCCTAAATTTATCGATCAATTAGTTTTCATTAAGAAAGTAGTTAGTCATTTGTAAATTTCAAAATGAGCTGGTAATTAATAAAACTGGAAAATTCAGCAACATGTAATAAGTAATATGTAAATAAGGCTGAAATCCAGCACTAAACAGCATATTGCTCGTTTCGATAAAGTCATTATGACACTGAACTTAGAATACTTGAATTATACAAACAATTTATAAAAAGAATACATAATGCAATTTTCACTAGTTCAATTACTATTTAAAATTTACTTAATTGATTGATGCTGACCAGTTTCAGACCAATTTTAAACTAATCTTAAATGTTACCTGTATAATTCTGATTCATATAAGATTTAATAGGACAGCGATAATGTTGTCAAAATTGATTTTAGTTTAGTATGATGCCAACAGAACGGACGCTGTCAAACAATTGTGTATACCATTATCTCAGTCTGTTATTATGATTATGAGAAAGTTTAGAATATAAGAAAAAATTAAAGTATAGAAAAATATAGAATTTTTATATAGTATTGAAACAATTTATTCGATTAGTCGTAAGTATTCCCAATTTATTGAATGATGATATAGAATTTAATGTATTGATTTCGAATGCCAATTATAATGTATTACATTACATGACTTTTGTACTATCTTTGTTCTAGAAAGTATTAATTTTTATTTGAATCTCTATTAAATTTTTAAAGCTTGGCTTGGCTAGTGATGTAAAAAGTCGATCGGATTTCGATTACAATTCTGATTTCGTCAGAGTAGCTCATTAGCTCTTGCGATACAGATTACAATATTTCATACTGCATTTTCGGACTCTTTATAAGCATGAATCGTTTATTGGAACAATCGGAGCTCTGTCTGATCCAAGACTGGGAGTTTCGCAAGTATTTATTCTCGTTTGTCTCGTGTTAAGCTTACTAATTGTCTATCAATGGGTATACGAGTGTTATGACAATTATAATTCCATTCATTCAATTTTGATGATTTTTATATTTGATATGTTCAAAAATTAAAATTATATTTTTGTTTTGTAAATACGTTTTATAGATGAATGGACCAGAAAGTGAAAAATATATTTGACATGTTCTAGATTTTCTGTAGTTTTAATTGTACTCCTGTCACACCGTCGCACACTAACGTAGTCCTAAAGGCGCGACGTCTTCAATAGCTTTGTTCTGTATGCAAAATAAGATTTAAAACAAATAGAAAAAATACAGCCTTCAATACTTTCATTCCTTACTGCTCGCCGTTAGGGCTACCCTATGATTTTATTAAAGAAACATCGGGAGAAGAAAAAATTCCTAGGAAAACAAAACACGCAATTCTGTTTTCTTAGGATATATAGGGATTAGATGGTGCTATGTGGAATGACCATTAAAATTTATTTAATGGTAAAAAACTTTTGAATTTATTTACTATGAATTAAATAAAATAAAAATTATATTCTTCTTACCGTCTCTTTCTGACGAGTATGAGGCGTAGCGGGATAAGGAGTTTGGTGGCTACAGGGTTTTCAAAGCCAATATTTAATCTACTAACAGATGACTGAAGATAAATTACCATCCTAACATTGTTATCGATCAAAAAGGTCTATACATTTTGATAGATAATGTTGCTATGGTTGTCTTTCTCAGTTATTTGTTACTTGATTATAGGTTTTGGCTGCTGTTCTACATGCATGTTCAACAAGGACAAACAACAAAATTAGGATAATAACATTATGTATTTAGATATCTTATTTCATAATATAGTTTACATTAACATAACCATGAACATTCTCTCAACTTTGCATACATAATCAACGAGTTATAATACCTAGTATTTTACGAGCTTATATCTCAAGCTATAAATTAATTTTATTATAAGGGAGATCCTGGTTGCATTTTTCTATACTCAAAATGTCTACAAATGTCTCGGATTTGCTTGTTTTCCTTTGGTTCACATGCCATATGATATCAGTTTGATATTATGAATGAAAACCTTTTAACCGCCATATATACAAGACACATTACATTCACAGCCGTCTCATAAATAAGACAGTGGGACAATAAATATTAATAATAAATTGATTGAAGCATTATTTTTCTAAATATCAATTTTAAATAAACATACACGTATCTCGTTCACATAATTAATTTTAGAGTGTATGTTGGATCAAAAAATATTACATAAACTAAAATAGACAATAAAAGAAATTATTGTTGTCTCTTGTAGTACATATATTATATGCATGAAACAGTAAGAGATGGAATTCGTTTAGTTAGTTTGACACCAACAGAATTGGCCCCAATACAATTTTGAAACATACTCAAATACGAATAGAAAAACGTAACCAGCCATTCACCCAATACTATCATAATGGAATTTACAAGTGTTGCCAACATTTACATCCAAAAAGTGAGATTACGATTTGATAATAGACTCGTACGCTTGGAATATGCACTGTGCGACTTCAACCGTGCGAGATTTGAGGCTCAAAGTCGCCTCTGGATTCCCAGGCTGCAGCTTCAACTCCAGAAGCACCCAGATGTTGTTGGTGAGTTTCAAAGATTGGTACAGCATGTCTTGTCCTTCCACGTTTCGTTTTGCGATCGTGAATATGTTGTTGAGGGTCATTTTGTGCGCGATCGTGTCCGCGTTCCCGACGACGTTGGAGAGCGTGTGCTGGACCTCGTTGGCGGCCGGTATCTCCTTCCAAGTGGTGAGGAACACCCGCTTGTCCAACTGCCCGTCTTCGGTGAACAGGATGTGCACGGGGATTAGACACGCGAAGTAGAATACGTCTACGTTGTTTTTTATCGCAACCTGCGGACAATACGTTATTGAAAAAAATATAACCAATTATTATTATGGCAGAGTTCGACCAACATCAAACTCAAACTCAATTTTACACACAAATAAACATATTTGTTAGCATATAACTGATTTTTATGTTTTCCATTTATCCAATTTCCAGGACCATTATTGTAAGAAAGAAAAAGAAAACCCTAAATGTTTGGTTTGCTAATCGCACTTCTAATTTTCATCAGTAAATAGCACCCGTACCGTTGCGGGGACGGGTCGCTAGTTGAACATAAACATGAGGAATACCTGCAGGTTGTTGAGGGGCTCCATCCGCTGCACGGGCCCGCTGGTGGCGAGCGCGAGCGGCGCCTCCGCGGACGCGCCCGCCTGCAGCGCGCCCACGCACAGCCCGCCCACAGGGTATATGCCGAAACTAAAGGAACGGACATAATTATTAATCACACTTCATCATAATTATCACACTTACGTTTGCGTGTCTTTTTGTGTGTGTGTGTTTGTCTCAACAGATTTGGATGAAATTCGGCAACAAAATAGCTTATATCCTGGTTTAATATATACAAGTTGCAAATTATATGGAAGAGCAGTATTCCCTAACCTGTTGGACCGCAAGTAACGCCGCGGGGCGCAGCTAGTAAAATATATTATTATATAATTGGCTTAGTTTGGAGAACTACCTTTCTTTTTTTGAAGTCTGTTGACTTACAATATTCAAATTCAAAAATCGATAAAATTGATGGATTCTATTTTTTTTAATTCTATGTTACAGTTTTTATAAAAAAAATATAAGTGTCCGGTTGTAAATTCAAAACAGCTTTTTCTAATTTTTTTCATTTATTAATTGCAAACACGCGGGGCGGGGCGCTAGTATTAAATAATATGTACCTGTTCTTGTTGAGTTGTATGGCGAATCCGCTCATAGCCTGCATGGCTTTGTTGGTGAACGTCATCTCGATGCGCGGCTGTCCGTTCTGGCGACTGAACGTGCCCCAAATCTCCAATCCTGACAACAGAAACATTTAAAACAACCCGCTGAAAGTGAAATATATAAATTAATAAGAAAGGGAACAAGTGATTCATTTAAAAAATCAAAAAAATATCGACTTCAATTGTTTCATCCAATTACCATTACCATTGTAACCAATTACCATTTACCATTGTAAATAATTACCATTTACCATTGTATCCAATTACCATTGTAACCAATTACCATTTTTGAAAAGAGATATCTTAAAAAAATGCAATGGACGCCGAAAAAAGTAGTGCTTATTCTTCCCCGCGGAGAGCCGAATAGGGTTTGAACAAGCGCCAAACTTAGTTTTAAGAACGCTCTTTAAAACTTAGTTTTAAGAATGCTCTCGTAGGTCTTATTAATAAAAAAAAAAAAAACAAAAAAATCTTTTCCAAGTAACTTTGAACAATTCAACAGAAATATAGATTTTTGAGTTGACATGTACCTTTCCCCTTGTCTGCGGGCAGCCAACACTGTTTAGGAGGCACGTGGCTCGCGGGCGCCGCGCTCGCGCCGAAGATGTCTCCCAATAGCCCTGTGGTGGAGGGCGCCACCGCCGCCGGCTCGGGTCCGGTGCCCAGCTGGCAACAGAACATTAGTTTATAGGTTGCATTGATAATTAAGTACCTGGGCGACCGAGCTTCGTTCGTTTTTTGAAATTGTGAATTTTTGAAGTACCAAACAAGTACTACAAAAATTGACGAGATGGCGCTGTTTTACATTTTAAGCATAGTTTAAAATAAAATTAAAAAAAAATATTATATTAATAATCAATGATATTAATAGGTTATGTTGTTCTTGAATGTCCAAACTATTTTTTAAGCCGGTTATCATCTGCGAAAGCTAACCGAAACTCCGTGCCGCGCCATCTACAATAAAACGGCGGAATCTTATTTGTACTCCTAATAAAAAAATGCTTATTTTACAAAAAAATACAATTACCGAAGTAAACTTAAACAGCAAAACCCTATCTAGAAAAAAAAAAACATCCAAATGGTTGTTAGCCATTTCGAGATACACGAAATATAATATATACAAGAATTGTTCGTTCAAAGGTATTAGATAAAGGTAAATTGAAATACTCTACTCACGAGTACGTCCAGGCCGCCGGCGAGGAGGTCCAGGTTGGAGGCGGGCGCGGGTGCGGGCGGCGGCCCGCCGATGTCCATCGACAACAGGTCTCCGATCAACGACTCCTGGAATATACCCCTCTAGTTAGAAATTCTATAAGCACTTATATTATAGAGGCGAAAGTTGTATCTCTCTCTCTCTCTGTGTGTGTGTGCGTGTGTGTATTCAGGGTTTCATTGCTGTACGTTTTTCTTTATTTTATTTTGTACATTTGAATAGATGCTTTGCTAACTGTAATGTTTATTCTAAAGTCAATAAATATTTGTTATTTGTAAAGCAAATATTACCTGGTTGGTCTGGTTGGGTATGACGGTGGCCTGAGGGACGCTGGAAGACCCTTCGTCCGCGTTCACTCCGCGCGCCGGCAAAGATTTGCGCACACCCGCGCCTCTCCCTGCCCAAACACATTACAATTTATATCTTGGCTTTTTAAAAAAAAATCTTGTTTATAAGTACTATATATACTTCTAAATGCATTTAGTAAAAAGCTCCTAATTTGGCATTACAAACAGACACTTTAATTTTATTTATTTTTACTATTGCTTGGCGTTGAAGCAGGTATAATGGCAGTAATTTCTTTAGCTTTTGGGTACGGACTTACCTTCAACAAAGGCAGTGGGAGGCTTGTGATAGACGGACGCGAGCGAGCTGATGTGGCAAATCAGTTCGTCAAGCAACGTCGGCTCAAGCAGGTCAGTCTCCTCGGAGATGAGCGGCTTGTCGGCTAGCACCACTTCCTTGGCAGCCGCCGGGTCCGTCGACAGCAGACGCCAGTAGATGAACCCACGGTCTCTGTGGACAACAGAGTGGAGACAACTCACTAGATGTACATAATATAAATAAAAATATGCTCGTACATACTAACAAGATTTATACATAGACATTAGCGTCATAATATTTTTTGTGAACCGTAAGATAAAATAAAGTAATAAAGTTTGCTGCTTGTTCTTCCCCATGGAGGGTCGGATAGGGTTTGAAAAAGCGCTAAACTTAGTATTAAGAACGCATGATCTTGTAGGTAAATATTTAGTTTAAAAAAAGTGACGTTGACATGTATTTTTACGAATTAAACGGAAATAAAGTACCTCGACTTTGACAAGCTATGCTAAGTTTGGCGCTGTGTGAAAATCACCATAATTTTTATTTATTTTACACTGTTACGGTAATAATTTGTTCATGAAGTTTCTATCGGACAACATCGAAAGTACAACCCTATTAAATTACAAATTTAAAATAAAAAAAAAAATTAAACGAATTATCCAAATCGGTCCGTAATTGGCGAAAATGTCGCGCGACAAAGATACATAAATAAAAAAAAAGTTCGGTTAAAGATTGGAAAATCTCGGAAGTACAACCCTATTAAATTACATATCTACAATAAAAAAAAAATTAAACGAAATATCTAAATCGATCCGTAATTTAAAAAAAAAGTTCGGTTAAAGATTGAGCTACGAGTAGGTTGAATCAGAGAGGGTTGTGTAGGTACCTGAGGTCGGGATTGTCCGAGTCCTGTGTGGCGAGACTGAGCACGTGCTGCACCAGCTCCTGCGTGTCGGCCGGACGCTTCAGGAACAGCTTCACTACCGCCGTCAGAAGTTGCAGTTGTACCTGTGTCATTCAATTAGCACACGTCGTACAATGACATTCTTTCAATAGATAACTTTATACATTATATATTGTTAATACATGTGACGGAACAGACACTGCCTATCTTATGTTAAGTGGTTCCCACCGCCCATTAACAACAGAAAAACGTCTCCTGTCCTACCCTATCGGAGCATGAGAAGTCCCAAGTTACATCTTGTTGAAGCGTGAATGTAACGTTTCATGCACCTGTATTTTCACCGACACTCACACTCTCACCGGAACACAGCAATGCGCACCAGTGCTTGGTGCATTCGCATTACTGCTGGATCATTACCAGGCGTGATGGCAGTACTTTTCCGGACGAATTATCAGTTCTTCTGCTATGGACTAAAAATGTCGACTTCTTGTTCAGTGCGGGTACACGTTTGAGAATGAAAGAAGGCAAGAACTGGATTTGAAGCGTGACAAACTGAAGTCAAAACCATCTTCAAATGTTAATTATAATTTCGTTAAATGTTCCGCTTGCGCTCGCACATTTACTGCAAAGATTGGGTTCTTAAGTCACTTAAGGGTTAAGCATCCAATCCATTGGAAATTAACGAGACTTACAAAGTCGCCGTAGTCGAAACCGGCTAGGAATATTATTATGTCGATAATAAGATTATAAAAGAAAATATTGGAATACCTGTGCGTTCTCATCGTGGAATCCTTCAAGGAAAGAGTCCAATAGCTCGTCCGCGTTGTCGATGCGCTCAGCATACTCGCCCACAATCCAAACCTGATCAAACAAAACATCAAATTATTAAATAAATAAATAGCCATCAACGCGAGCTATCGCACAAAACAAAGTAGATGTAATCGAAATTACACAAGAGAATCTTCGTCAATAATTAATACATATATTTATTTGCATGATAATATCATATAATGTAAATCTTTATTGACTTTAGGTTAAGATTATCTGAAACACATGTGTGGATTTGGAGATTATGTGAAGAGCTGTGGATTTTGTTATTAAATAAATAATTTCCGCAAAAAATTACCCTACACGTCTAATGAGCAAACGCATAAAATATTATAAAGTAGACGTAATTGAAATGACAGAAGATAATCTTTGTAAATAATTAACAATTATAATTTTACTACATAATTTCCACCATTATCGTAAACGTATAATGAGCAATCGCATTAATATAAAGAAGGCGTAATTGAAATTACAGAAGAAAATCTTCGTAAATAATTCAAAATAATTCTCAACATTAACGCACAGATCAGAATAACTCTGGATTCATAGATAACTCCTTCGGGGTTATTCATTGTTTGAGTTTATTGCTAATTTAGGTTACTATACCAAGCTAATTAAGCATTCCGAACGTAACAGAAAGGTAACAAACGCTGTTTAGCTCGTTCGTTTATCTTGGAAATAGTCAATAATGGGTCTTATTTACTTGAAAAGTAATACTTTTGACCCAAGTGCGAAGAACTATTTGATCTGATAACTTAATTTTAGTCTGCAAAATAAATATTACAGTGTTGATTAATATTTGTTTATTTTGTTGACTGCATTGAAACTCTCGTTATTTGAGAAATCATTTTGGAATTAAAATCAATTAAAATCACAAGTTTCCATTTCGCTTGAAAACAGGTGACGGTGGTAATAGTAAATACATTTTTATGCTTGACTTTTTGTTTGTATTCAAGAGTGATCCATCTGTATGATAGTGCTATAAATTGTTTATTGATTTTGATTGATATTTGATGATATTTCGGGATAAATCAGTAATAAAAATAAAAAAATGTTGATAACATAGATGTTGCAAACTACTGGTCTAAAACAATATAACGTATGAAACATCGAATCGATAGAAGAAAAAAAAAAAAAACTTTAACACCCTCATACCTCTGCACTATGATTTCCTGTGTCGCAGATGGCATGGACAAACACAGAAACACAAGACAAACATTGGGTGTTTGTCTGACCCGAGAACAAACTTCATGCTCACCACACAAAGTGTGCCCCGGCCGGGAATCGAACCCGGGGCCCCTCGCTTCGAAGGCAGGGCTACTACCAACTAAGCCACGGAGTTTTTTCTATTTTTTGTTTCGTCTCGACGCGATTACAGTGTCAAAGAAAAATGCATAGAAGGTGCACTTACCATGGACGCGCGGGCCTCAGGCTCGTCCAGCGTGTCCAAGTTCTCGCACAGAGTGCTGATGATGCTCTCGTACTTGTTGGGGTACTTCCGGAAAATGTCCTTGATCACCACTATGGCCTCTTGCACCACATAGTTCACCTTCGTCTGGATCAGCTCCAGGAGGGTGGACACGCACCGTTCGGCCGAAGGCTCCACCTGGGGGAAGATTGGTATTGTACAGTGTAGTAGACTTCTTCTTATATCTAGCTGCCTTATCTAGCTGGGTCCCCGCGGTTTTCCGGGATCAAAATTAGTCTATGTGATATTCCAGGATATCCTAACCTGGTATATATCAGGATTCATCCAAATCCGTTGGAATATTATAGTTTGAGTTTTAAGGAGTAACAAACATATACACACACTCAAATACGTTCGCCTTTATAATATTGATGTGATAAGGCCAGCTTAATTATGTTTTTCTCCTCCGTTCAGAGACAACATTTAATTACAAATAACTGATAAAAAATTCAAATAAACCACCTTAGAGGGCAAGAGTAAAAATACCCCGTATATTTCGCACTTAGAGATGAAATTTTTTAATGAAGTTTCTTTTGGAAAAACTCGGAGAATATTTCCCTTTCAATTAAAAAAATTAATCATCCGAATCAATCATTCAATCAACTGGCAAAGCAATCGCGGAGCAACCATTCAAAAAGACCTACAGCTGAATTGAGAACATCAGTTAACAGAAGCAGTAACGCAGAAACTATATAGAATATATATATAATAGGTACCTTGATAGCGCACCGGCCGATGGCGCGCACCGCCTTCCTTACGAAGTCGACGTCGACCTCGGTGGCGTACTCCTTCAGCTCGCCGAGCACTTGCGCGATGTTGGCCTGGGACGCCAGCCGGATCATGATGTCCAACTTTTCCAGTTTCACGTATATGGGGTCGTTGTATTTCACGAAGAACACCTGCCAGAGAGATGTTATCAATGTCGATTGTATGTGAGCCAGTGTGATTAAAGGAACCGTTCTTAGGATATAAATAAATAATTATCACGGATTAATAATTTATTTGGGGGGTCCAGTTTCTCGCGTCCGTAGGTGTACCCTTTGATTCTCTACACGTACCCCCTGGGCGGTGCTAAAGGAGCAACCAAAAGTAGCAGTAGAACTTGATTCGTCCGGAGAGGTAATGCCACGACAACTGCCACGGTCCGGAGAGGCACTGAGTTCCGGTGGAAGGGTGTGGCTGCCGGTGAAATCACATGCACATCAGACGTATCATCCCCGTCTCGGGTGATCAACGCAGCAGGATCATCCAGTGTAAGATCCAAATCCCTAAAATGGACGAATATTGCTTACCTTCATCTCATGCTTGAGGATATCAGCGCGTTTCTGCACAACAAGGTTTATGTTCCTCAAAGCAACGTACTGGACCTCTGGTTCGGCGCTCAGCAAGGTGACGAGCGGCGGCGCCAGCTTGCGGGACAGTGTGCTCACTAGTTCTGTGTCTTCTGCTACCATCTCCATCAGCTTCATCAGAACCTGTACACAAGACTTTTTATTAACATTGATGTGATAACACTGTCAAAACTACAAATCGTAAAATTACCCAAAAATTTAAGAGTTCATGAGTGCAATACTCTCATATCTCTCGAAACGGTAAAATTCCAAGACATGTGACATCTACCAATCCGGATTGGGCTCCCGCTGTAGATCAACATCCATTCACTCTCAATTACCGAGAGCAAGCCGGTGTCTTTGCAATAGGAACATGAAAAAAAGGCTGAAACGGAGCAAAATAGCGTTAATTTCACCTTGACAGCTGAGAGCACGACCGCCGCGTTGGCGTGCGCCAGTCGCGGCGTGATTCTCTCGCAGATGGAGTGAGCTTCCCTCGCGTCCCTCGGCTGGTAGTTGGATAAGGCGTCCAGTATAAATACTTGTCCCCACTCCGTACACTCGTTCAGCGCCGTTAGCAGTTTGTTGATTGTGGGCGCATTCATTTCTAAAACAAACCTCTATTTTAATAATCACATCTGTCAAGTAACACTCAAGTTTAAAGTTGCAGCTGGAATCCGTTCTACCGTTCTGGAGCTTAGTTGCTAGTCAGCCTTTGAAGCGAGGGGTCCCGGGTTCGATTCCCGGCCGGGGCACACTTTGAGTGGTGAGCATGAAGTTTGTTCTCGTGTCTTGGGTATGGGTGTTTGTTTAGTGGTTTCTTTGTTTTTCCATGCCATCTGCGACACGGGGAATCCTAGCGCAGAGGTATGAGTGTGTAAACGTTATCTGTCCAAAAAGTATGTATATACAAATAAAGAAACTTTAATACAATTATGTGAATTTAGTAATTTGAAATAGCAACACTAACCAACTAAAGGTTTCCCCGACACGCTGGCTTCATTGATCTCCGAGAGCGCGGCGACCGCGTTGGCGACTACCATAGGGTTGGAGTCACTCAACAAATCCTTCAGCTGATCCAAGAAACCCTGTTTGAATAATTTCACATTACAGTAGATACTTTGACAAATAGATGTATTTACAATAATTTTTTGACAGCTATCAATGTTGTAATCTATCTTCCAGTCATCTGTTTCCATGGTGTACAATAAATCATTGCATTTAGTAAATTTAATTTTGAATATTAGTGAATTGTTGGTAAAGTAAATTTAACTTTACCAACAATTCACTTTCAACTTGGTGAGAATGAGGTTCGTTCTCGGGTCAAGGGCCATGCCACTTGTGACACAGGAAATCGTAGACACTCATAATACTCGAAATCCCAGTGCAGCGCACGTTATGCGTGTGTAAGACGTTTCATATTTGTGTCTTTCCAAAGAACATGTTTTCGATGTGGGACACTGACCTGATCTTCCACCATGCTGGACGAGATGTCATAGAGCTTGGCGACGCAAACAGCGGCCGTCTTCCTAACGTAAGGGTCCTCGTCCTTCAGGCACTTGCGCAGCGGTTCGCACAAGTACTCAGTGATCTTGTCCACTCGTATGCAGCCCATTGTTCGCACAGCCAGCGCGCGGATTAGCGGGTTCGAGTCTTCGCAGTCCTGTATGTGTGAGTGATGTTTGGATGGGAAAGCGAGTGCGGATGCTACAAGCGTTGCTGTTGAGTGGAATCTCACATGGAATTGTGTGATGTTCGTACTGAGATCAGGTTGACTAATATAAACTATAAAGTGTGTATGAAAACTGATTTGATTAAACATCGTTATATATATTTAAGAATCGAATAGAATTGAAAAACATTTATTTTGACACAACAGTAAAGTACAGTAAAGTGGACAAAATAGGTGACAGAAAAAATTATAAATGTCAAAAAACAGTGTACCAGATAATCAGGAACCTGTTTATTCTACGTATCCCAATTTCGTTTAACACGATGGCTCTAATATTTTTGTTAAAGTGAATGAGGCAAGCCGAAGACCAGGATCAGGGGCGCTTTCTGGTAGATGCTTATGTTCAGCGTTAGAATAGGCTAATGATGATTATTTATTAAAATCAGGCAACTACATTGAAGTCAATTGGCCCATATTTAGAAGTAGGTCATATATCTACATAATTTATAGCAATTGATAGCAATTTCATGTGAGATTCCGAGATATACATAGATTAATATTTGCCAATGTGCTCTCTATTCTTACATAGTATGAGGCATGGATTTTATTTGAGTATATTATTTATTATAAATATATATTATTTCTTCAGTGTTTACAAATCCAGATATATTTATTATATAGAGTATATATTCATAAAGTAGATTTACACATTGCAGTGCTAATGATGTCTAGTTTTGACGTGATTTTCATGCTTGTACTAATTTTAGTCATGCACTAAACATTTATGGGCAATGCACATTTAAATACCAAATACATTTTAATTTAATTTAAAAAATACATTTAAATACGTCTAGGTAATATATAATTCCCCCCTTTTATTCAAAATAAAGCTAACAAAATCTACATAATTTAAATGAAATGGTATTCATTGATAAGCGCATCACTTGAGAATGTCTTTATCAATTAAGCTATTTTTTTGTTTTAAAATGTATCTAATAGTTCAAATTAAATTTATATGGCAAGTAAAATTTGAAAAGTTGTCCAGATAGTTGGAAATATTGAGAAAAAACTGAAAGTATTTTTTCTATGGGATTATTCGTCTTAATATAAGAAGTACCTAGTTACATAGACAAAAATATTATTTGGTAGATTCAATTGGCTCAAACTGAAATGAAATAGATATTACAACCCTAAAACCATTATCTTTTCTTCCTTATAACATAGAATAGAACTAGAACCCATCTTTTTCTATACATTTTCTTTAACATTAGTTTGGTCTGACAATAATAAATGATCGGCACAAATGCATAACCTAAACTATTAAATAAAAATAAACTTTAAAAAACTTATGAAATTATGATAAGTGCCTATGAATAAGAAGGTTTTAAAAACATAACTCCAGGTAGCACAATAATAAGGGTGCTTTTTCGTTAATAGTATCTAGATATAAATGTCAGTTAACAGGCATTTAGGCATAAAACTAGGACCATAAAACAAAATTGCTGAAATTATGAATTAGTTTGTAAATTAAATATAAACGAAACAAAACATTATGTGGATTAGATGGAACAGATATTCCTACAATTTAATATATTTATGCAATGCCCGTCTACGTAATAACAAAAAATCAAAACATTAAAACAAATATTTTGTCAACCGTTGTAATGTGTAAATCTACAATACAATGAGTTTGATGCTGTAGGATCTTGGATTACCTTAACAAGCTGGTATGTTGGTAGATCCTTCCACCCATCATTATACGGTATAGAAGACATTAAACGACAAAAAACACATGTCACATTTACAGAACATGAAACTAAATCTATTTTCATCTTACCACAAAAAAGCAAGTTTCCTTCTCATTAACGAACTTGTCTTGCAGCCCAACCCTATAATCTACTAACAGATTACTGGAGGCAGAATACCATTGCAACATTGTTAACTGTCAATAACAATGTTGCTAATGGTAATCTATCTCCAGTTATTTGTTACTTTATTATAGGGTTTGGCTGTTATACTGTTCTGCACTAACTATATCTCATACAACCAGATTGTTAAAAAAACAACTAATGTTGTAAACATAATTTTGTGGTATGACTGTAATTTTACATTTAATAAGTGCAAACACATCATTATGGTATCAAAATACATATTCATTTAATTTATATACTTCATTTATTTGCAACGCAGTTAGTTGAAATGCCATGCCTATAGAATGTTTGAGACTTATTGCATGCAAATTTAGTTTCAATTTTGAACAATCAATATTCTTATATAGGTAAATAAAGACTGATTCAGTGTGTTTATAACTCTTACTCAACATATTAATCTCTAGTTAATTGAAATTGTACATTCTAGTAGGTAATTAAACTGCAGAATGGACATCACATTTTACATGACTATCTACACTACAGTATCTGTTAGTTGAATATGGTTATGTTAACAAACTGCAAGTGGTATCCTGACCTGTACTCATGACATCAGTTACACAACTTAGGCTACCCCTTCATATAGTTTACTAATATTATAATGTAAAAGTTTGAATGCATGGATGTTGTTACTCAATCATACCAGGACAGCTGATCTGGATGAAACTTGGCACAGAGATAAATGAAAGTCTTGAATAACTTATAGGCTACTTTTTATCTTGGAAAAATGTATGGTTCCTATATGATGGCTGACCGCCCGTAACACCGTGGGCCTCAGCTAGTAAGAATATATATAAACATGAAAATGGAATATCTTGTGCCTGTAATCTCACTAGGTCTCACATCTATCAAATAGTAATTCTAGTGGACATAATCAAGTACAAATTTGAATTGAAAATTTACATAACCATAGGTAATCTAAAATTGCTGATGTGTTTATACTGTGATTTTAAGGTATATAGTAGGAACCAAACTCAATATTTATTTACTATTATTTATTTATTTATTAAGGCAATTCAATTCTTTGAGAATGAACAGAATAGTACGGGTTCCAAACTACAGACGCAAATTCAAGGTGACTACGAACTAGAGCATTATAAAGCACTACTTTATAAAATTATATACTCATAGCTAGATTTTCATAGATTCTCATCCACAAAAAAAGAAAGTATAAGGAGTCATAGTTGTTTTAGGTTACTGAGGAATCCTACTTTTTAATAAATATGCAATATAGGTGTATCAAAGTTTTGGAAGATAAGTTTGTCTACCAACTACTTAGTGGCAGATGAACTGCCAGAAACTCAAACTCATTTACTGCTATAGATCTTAAGTATCATTTGGACATGTCAAATTTAACATACACAACTAAACATATTCTTTCTTTAGCATATACAGTTTTATTAACAGTTTTTAGTGGACTTTAATTCATTTAAGAGTAAAACACACTGAATAGTCATCTCAAAAGATCAAAATCAAAATGAACATACCTTGACAAAAGTGTTGACGGCCATTATAGCCATGTCTGGTTGCGACTTGGCATAGTTCATCAAATACAAGTAAACCAACTTCTTAAGCTCCAGATTGTCGGTCTGCATGCAATTGACAACATCGGGAAACAGAGCCGAGACATCTTTGCCCACTGTCATAGATGCTATGACCTGAAAGAGTTTTGGTGACATGATTAGACTCATTATAGATGTTTTTAAGTTAATATAAACAGGAAGCCTTAGCCTTAAGCCTTAGTACTCAGAGCTAATGACCCTAAAATCAACACTGAATTCCATTAAACATATTAAACCTTTTACTCTCCAATTTTTCTTTGAACTTGCCCACCGAGAATTGTAATCAATTAGTTTAATATCCTTAATCAACTTAGCTTGCAAAAATCACACTAGTAAAACCCCCCAATAAGGTATGGGTTGTAAAATATAATAAAAACAGTTCAAGAAATCAGTGGCTTTTCACAGTAATGTAATTTGACAATGAAGCCATTATCAAAAACATTTACCAAGATTCATTGGTATTCTATTGATATGAATCATGAAAGCATCAAAACTAATAATAACCAGAGAAGGAGAGAGCCTTGCGAACAAACCATAACCCTCCGGTACTTTTAGGAGTTGAGCTAGACAGGGTTGTGTTTAACAACAGCAGACAATGCACATAACATCCCCATCAGCATAGCACTCTGTCGCCTATATATAAAGAATAAGATGATCATCTAACAAATGATAACTTACTTTCTTTACTGCTTCCTTCTTCTTCTCTTTTTTATCACTGTTCAGTTCAGATTTCAACTCGAAAATCTCACCTTTCTTGGTTGTGGTAAAATACTTTGAGTCTGTCATCTTGTAGTGTTACTTTTACAATTTATACTCTAGATATACCGTCTTTTAATGAACCAAACGGTTTATTTCTACACCCTTCAGAGAAAATCGATAATCCAAGATTTTGACAGGTCGATTGCTTACATGAATCAGCTATGTACTGATGATTTTACAGAAGACTCCTTAAAGTTGATGCTTAGTAGATAATAGTACAATGAATATGTGTAAAAAGTGACTATAGAACTTAATAAGTTATTTTTTCAATGTACATAAAATCACAAAATCCTACTTTACTTGGACACGACGAAAGGGGCGTAAAACGTAATAGTGTTGTAACATTGACTCAAAAGATGTCGATGAAAACATAAATATGTGAGAAAGAAGTTATTGATAAAATTATGAACTCGTGATTTAAGTTAAGTATATTCTTATGATTGGTGTAACATAAATGTAATTCTTTTCATAATCAGAAGTTTCCTTTGGGAAAAACATTATATAAAACAGAATCGATAATTTATAATTCACAATTGTACAATTTACTCAAGTAATTATGATATCGTTTTCCATGATCACTGATCAGTTGACATATTATCAGCTTTGAAATATGCATATACAGAAGTATAGTTAATCATCATTAAAAAAAAAACATTATAAATTGTACCTATCGATGACTTGATTTGACTTCTTCATTAGGACTTTTTTACCTATCGATGAATTCGAGATCTAATATTATGGACATCTCAAGAATCTATTATGTCAAGCTGAGTGTCAGGTTGTGTTTTTGAACGAATGTTTTATTGTTGTACGTTGTACTGAAGTCAGGGGACCACAGAGGACATAATATATAAAAAGGAACTTTTTATTGTTACTTGGTCTTTGAACTGTACCTACAAATTTTTATAGCCGGTTGTAATAGATAAGAATTTATAAATAGACTGCACACACATTTTATATAGTTGTACTATCCTTTTGTTATCTATTATTGAAAATAAATTAAATAAGACAATGGTTTTTACTCGCGTTATCGTTGATTTTGTCAACCAATTGCGGTTGCTTCATACAGATACCCTTCATACCCTTCCATTACCCACCCCCTATAAGTTTTTAGCGAGAAAAAATAGCCTGTAACCGTCTGCAGGGTCTCATATAACTCTATTATCAAAATTCATTATAATCGATTTAGCGGTTTAGGCGTGAAAACGGCAACAATGGTGTGTGCTACTACGCTAATAAAAGAAATACATTTTGTGTCTAATGCATTGTTTTAGTGGTCTTAAACCACCTTCACATTTTCTGCCTATCTAATGAAACTGATTTGGTTGGATGGTTTCAAAGTTTTTAATGGACATATGTAGAAACAAATTTTGTGTTTTATCTATGAAATATTAGATAAAATAAAGTGGAGATGATTAAAAGGGGCATTTGATTGACTTTGTTTGTCACTGGGTGCAAGGGTTCCTATCGGTAAAGCGATTTATGGGAATAATAACCCGTTGAATGGTGTAGGAGGTATGGTTACTGCGCACTGCGGTTTTTCATTTATAGGTCCATGCATGTTACGGTGGTGGTAGGTCTATGGCATGGCATGGCGTTGTTTATTAACCCGGGGTTTCCAGTTGCTCCCTTTAGTACTAGAATATTATTAAAATATCTGTGCCTTTAGTGGTAGTAGAGAACCGAAGTCGTATTGATGTTGTTATGGACGGAGGTAAACACTTAAAATCAGCTCGTCTCATCTTCTAGCAGTATAAGAAAAATTGCGAGAGGATAGCATGTGGCTGTACCGTCTGGATTTAGGCATTGATTAAAAAATAGAACCGAGTACAGAAGAATTTATAATTTTTGATCCCTCCCCCATTAACACTTCACGTATTAATGAACGCCCCCTTAACACTTACCTCTATGAACCCATAGACTATGAATATAGCGTTTGGATTTTAGATAATTTTAAAGGAGACATTAAAACGACACAATGAAATTTTCCTGTTACTTTATTAAATAATTTCATTTTACAACCAGTATTGAATGAAGTAACATTAATTATCACATCATACAATACACATAAGACGTTTCTATACTGAGGTTACAGACACATAGATAAATAGGTGAATACATAGTTAGATTTAATGAGTAATACAGTTACATCCACGATACATTTACTACTGGAATACATTAATATCGAATACAAATCCGCTAATATTAAATATTAATAACTCAAACCTAGCCGAAGAGGACTCGTCAATAAAAAATCTATTCGCTTAACAGATATGTTCTCAATTACTATAAAGCAACAACGCACTTGTAACAAAAAATCATAGAATAACAGTCTGATCACACATATTACAAATTAAATAAAAAAAAATCGTATATGCCTTCAAGTTATTTACAAAAGTTAGCTAACTAAATAACAAAGAACCTAATATTATTTTGTAATTCAACAGGCCACTAGGCCTTCTAAATACTGACTGGCGGGATATACCCGCACTTTAAAGCTAGACGTCTACGGGGAAGGTCAGACCAACAACACAGCGTTAACTATATCGCAAATTCTTCAAATCGCAATCAATCTTCACTGTACTGTTGCGATCCGGCCTGTCCAGTGGACGTGTACCTTAACATTTTCCCTAAGTAAATCGCTAATCTAAATAATTTAAGATCAAAGCCTAGATGGCGCTAGTGTCTTTGCAGTTCCGAGAGTTCCTTGGAATGCAAAATTTACACTGGCACTGTTCCACGATAGAAGTCACGCGGCGGATTGTGGAACTAACCCAGACGCGGACTAACATCACGCTAGCGCCCACCCACCCACGAGACTTCTTTCGGGGAGCGGCCTCTAAACTAACCAGAGGGCACGCTTCAATTCAATTATCTAAAACCTCAAACGAGCGATTATTTCATATCAAAAGCTTCTACACGAATACATTGAATTTTAAAAGTTGTAAGAGAATTTCAAAAATCGTTATTGTGTATATTGAGCAGTCTATTAGGATACATTTTCAATTTCCAAGCGATAAGGTCATAATAATAATAGTCCATATTGAATATTAATAGTCACAGATATTTTTTCTGATACTAATACTAAAATTGTTCATAGTAAGCTAGATTAGGTACAAAAAGTCGTTTCCTTAATGGCTTGGCGTCATAAGTCCGCCTGCTAGTGACTTCTTAGTATTTTATAAGCAATTTCTGTTACAGTGGGAACAGAGTCTTAATCGCTGACGAATTCAACGCTTGCCAATAGTCACATAATTGTCCACATGTTGGCGTTTAGTGGCCAGTCATAAAGTAAAAATACTTAGCATAAATACAAAGAGACATGCTTATTCGCTGATGACATTTAACGAGTTTTAACGTGGTCGTATCACAGTGGCCGCAGGTTGGCATTTTAGTGACCGCTTGCAAGCATAAATATGACCAATTTTATCGTAACCGTGGTTACTAACGTGGTGGTAATATGTGGTCCGTCACCTCAACATGACCATTCGCCAACTAGTAGTCATAAATAGCGACATCAGCCGTGCCAATAAATGTCCAATTGCCAACTTGTGGCCAACTGCCAACATGTGGCCAGTCGCCGTCATGCTATTCATTCGACGACCACATGAGCAGAGTCGTGTCTCTGCCGCGAGCAGAACACGGCGCACAGAACAGGCAGGGCGCTCGTGAGGATGCCCGCGGCCGGCGGCTGTTATGCCAACTCTTTGGTTGGACTCAGCTTTGCGGAGGTTATACTGGTGCGGCTAGCTCTGCCTTCGGGCGTATGCGATCTGGGGAATAAATTATGTGTGTCAATTATTGTTGTGTATTTGTGAAACATGGCTATGAGATGTATTTTTTAATTTGATGGTATGGTTCCTCCTCCAAAGTATGAGAAGACCCAAGTCGCATCGCCGTTGCTACTCTAAGAAAGGGCAGTTATATATGTTTTTTAACTGAGGCAGAAACTCGATAGTGGCGCCCCCCCTCTGAGGTTTGAAATAAATTGTTAAGAAAAGCTCAGAAATATAATAATGGGTGGCATTTCGGATAACAAGAGCCCTTTAATAAATTTGCCCTCTTTTTGGAATTCCCCTTGCAGAGTAATCACGACAAATCAACATAGGACGTGTTCAAAACTCTTATTTTCAAATACATTATATTATGACTGACAACTCCTGAAACTGCCCCTCCCCCCTTGATCCGGGTCTGAGACGGGGACACAAAGTCCCATGCGTTTGATATTCCACCAGCGCCCTCCTGCAACACGAGTGTGCCACTGCTTGGCGATGAATTACCTGGTGTGGTGCCAAAATCCCTGAACGAATCCGGCACAGGTTCTACTGCTCCTGCCGCACTATCCAAGATACACGTGTAGCAAAATGAACCCCCAAAGAAACCGACCGCCACAAAATACCACCCATTCGTACGAAACGCTTCACCGCTGCCTTTAAAGCGAACAGCTAAGGACTGGAACACTGAACATGGTATAGCATCTGTTTTTCCTGCAAATTAAAACCTGGACCTCTTCAAGTCAAGAGTAAATAGGTGTCTTCTAGACCTGCATGTTCCATCATTAAGCTGATGACATTGACGTCAAGCAAACGTCCATCGACAATAAAAATATTGTTTTTTTTTTTAATACGCACTTCTGTGAGTCGAGTTGCAAACTGTTCCTCGAGGGCGCGGACGGGCTGAGCTTGTGATTCGCCAGGAACGTGCCGATTGACTCGTCCGAGCTGTAGCTGTCGTTATCACTGCGAACAAACATTTATATATATATTGTTTTTGATATATGATTAGTTTTGTTGACTTTGAAGTTGACAGCAGCTAAATAAATGATCATTTTTATGTTCAAGTTTTTTTTAATTAACATGCATTTTCTCATCTTTTGCTGTAGTTGTAAATTTTTTAATAGGTCCATCCATATATCAAATATATCCAAGTTTCTTCCTGTTTGAAAGTGGTCTGGTAAGCCGCTCGCTCCATCTTAACGCGATCGGACGTTTTTATCTAGGAACATTATCAAAAATTACTCTTATCAGCAATCATCTTCTTTGCAGTTATCTACGAGCTGAAAAGACTGATCAACAAGGGATAATGTTCTAATCTCTTGCAAGCGGACGCCGCCTCGGCAGCGGACTATTCTTCCAGTTTGTTTGTTCTCACCTGTCAGTGTCTCTGGAATCCCCTGGACTGGAGAGATCCCCGGCTATGGCCTCTTGTAAAGCAGTCACCCGTCTGGCCGCCAGCCGCGCCTCATCGCGGGCGGACGCCGCCTCGGCAGCGGCGGTGGCGGCCGCCGACTCGGCAGCGGACTTCGCGCGAGCCGCCTCGTTCAGTTTGCCGTTTAGATTCGAGTTCTCTTCTTTGAGTTCTCTGTGGAAGAAAATAGTCGAATTCAATATTGCTGTTTTGTCAGTCAGTTTCTAAATATTATTGATGATTAAAATGCTCCTGGCTTTATAATCATCAATCAATAATCGTCTAATTGAAAGACGAAGTAACGTTTATTTGTTTGAAAGTTGTGGAAAATGTTTAGAAATGAATTCATAATACATGGCGAACAATATTTTATAATATAATAGTGGGATGCACTTTAAGTTCTTATATATTAACGACCACATTAACTTTTCTAATGTACTGTAACTTTCTTAGTGTTTTAGACAATATAAACTTTTGTAATGTAACCTTATAGCGTTTGAAATAACTGTAAGCTATTGACAGAATGCGCGCTGCTAATATCGTTTGACATATGCATCGATCGAAATTAATACACGACAACGTATGTCGGGTCGGCTAGTAAAATAAAACAAACTCACCTCAGTTGCCTAGTAAGTTTCCTGACTTCGTCCGCCGTCTGTTGCTCCCGCAGCCGAGCGGTGGCGAGTTCGCTGGCGAGCTGTTCGTGCGCCTCCCTCAAGCGAGACAGTTGTCCTTCGAGGCGCGCGCGTGCGGTCGCTTCCAGTTCTAGACTGGACTCTAGTTCCTGAACACCGTTAAAACAACGTTGTATAATTGCACAGCGTTAAACACCCAACACCCGAGATCAAACTTTACGCTCATCACCCAGGCTGTCCCGGCCGGGAGCGGTCCAAACATTTTTTTTTAAATTATTTAATTGTTGGAGACTCCATTGTCTTAAAGTGTTGAACACAAATTAAAGAATTGAAATAAAATCAAATCTTGTAATTTTCATCACTGTAATTACTAGTGATCTGAGACGTTGTCAAACCTCGATTCATATTTTGACAATCAGCAGCTAAACGACTTTTGCCACGTAGTAACAAAAATCCCATAGAAAAAGCACTTTCACCTTCAGATGGAAAATTTAGGATTCACTGGTGGTTCTATTGCACTCAGTTCGTCTCGTCATCTCAAGGTTAATAGCAGAAAATCAGTGTTTGTAATTATTGTATAATGCTTATCATTATACATTAATGAAATGTTTTATGTTTATGGAACTTGGCATACTGTATTTTTTTATGTGAATAAATGATGGTACAAGATGAAGGCCCACCTGGTGGTAAGTGGCGACCCCCGCCCATAACAACAGTAATGCGACTCAGTATAAGATTTGGATCTTACACTGAGTTATACTGCTGCGTCCATCACCCGAGACGGGGATGATACGTCTCATGCGCATGTGATTCATTAGAATATACTAACGGGCCGAGTGTCGTGGTAACGTACCTTGTTCTTGAGCTCGAGCCGCCTCTCCGCCTCGTGCTGCGAGTGCGAGTGCCCTGCCTCGGCGTGAGCCAGCTTGGCGGTCATCTCGGCTAGCTTCTCCCTCGCCTGGCGCGCCTCCTCGCCGGCCGCGTCTGCGCGTGCGCTGGCCTCGCGCGCCTCGGCTTGCGCCGCGCACAACGCGCTAGTGCTTGCGCGGTATTTCTTCAGCAACTGTTGATAATCGAATAAACCATTATTATTGTACCAGCACGCACATTGCCCTAATTAAAATAATATATCATTTGCACTTTACGCTAGTCATCGACTTTAGCAAATATTTAATTATATTTAGTTCGCGTTCAGCAGTTAACCGACAAACGCGACTCTCTATCATTTCAACAGTAACCTATGTTTATCTTTAAATATATCAGTTAAAATTTATCTCCGAGGTTTTCTGATATACCAGATTGAAAAATTCCGACCCCAGAGTTAGCCTCTTAATCACACGAAAGGAGAAGAAGAGGCAATAGGGAAACTTTTGGAATAGAAGTAACATAGACAACGGAATTCAACATATCTTTATATGTTGAATTCCGTTGTCAACAAGAATTTGACTATCACAAAATGTTTTACCAAAAGTAGGAAGAGCAATTACTAAAAATTTGCTTCGCTAGCTTTTTTTTTCCATGTGATTCATTTTGTAGAAAATAATTTACGCTGAGTAATTTTGCAGTGCAGTAGATTCTTCTACAGTAAGAAGTCCACAGTCTACTTGAGTTCACTAACCTCAGCGGCTTCTTCCTCTGCGTCGTCCAGCTGCGCACGCGCCGCGGCCGCCTCCCTAGTGGCGATCAGAGCCCTCTCGGCGGCGTCGTTTCTAGCTTTGTTCGACTCTTCCAACGCTGCGTTCGCTTCGGCCGCTTCTGCTTCGGCGGTCTGCTTCGCTTTTGTCGCTGCGCGGACGGCTAGCTCGAGATCTTCCACCTGATCGATCACATTAAATTTATCAGACATAACGTTACATATAGCATTATAGAACAAGACCCAAAAAACAGCTTGACAAAAATAATCTAAACTAATAATATAAGCAGAAAAGCAGAAAAAAAATCTATTTTATATTTTAAATATAAAAAATTATAATATAAGCAGAAATAAAAAACAATTTTTTCAATAGATTCCACACTTGTCTCTACGAGGCACGTTTAGGATAGTTGACTCGAATGTGGCTATGTGTGGCTTCACCAACAAAATTGGAGGGCCATGTTTCTCGTGTCCGTAGCAATACCCCCCAGAATTCCCAAGCGTCCTCGGGGTGGTGCGAAAGGAGACCTAAATTATGTTCTTTTGAAGTTCTTGTGTTATTTTTGGGCGGCGATAACCACTTAACATCAGGTGGGCAGTCAGCACGTCACATAATTCACACTACATTAATAACATAAATTAAAAATAAAATTATGCACAAAAATGAAAAAAAAAAAAAAAAAAAAAAAAAAAAAAATATTATCTAACTTATTATTAATAGCCTTAGGGGACGAGATACGTGCATTTGTCGGTCCTTTTACAACATAACTGAGGTGTAACAAAATAAATACCTGGTTTTTCAGCTGTCTGATCTGTGTCTTGTTGCCTCCCTCTTTCTCCTTCTGTTCGAGCATGGTCTGCGCGTCACGCAGCAGCGCTCTGTACCGCTTCAGATCTCTGTAATCACAAGCACATAGTGAGCCATGGGGGTATGCTCACTTCCACCTAAGCACAAATACATAATTAATTTATATTAGTTATGTATTTTTTCTTTCTTAGTTTTATATTTTAGTTATAAAACTAAGAAAGTTTTATAACTAAAATATAAAACGTAAAAGTTTCCAAAATATTATACTATGGACTGTCTAAAATCATACTGTTTGCTTTTCAAAGCTTTGACGTTCACAAAATGTATGTAATGTATGTTTCATTCGGAATGCTTACTTTGTTCACGCTGCGAAATAACCAATGTATAACAAAATGTAGCAAACGCTATGAAGTTGTGACCTCTTTTGAGCGATGCCAAACACCTTTCCATCACATGGCATTCCTGCCGAGCATTTTTCGTTTGTTATGCTCACTTTGTTTTAGTGAAATTTTTTAATAGTTTTCTTTTGCGTATCCAGAAGCCAGATTGCTTTCTAACTTGTGATGATCACATATTATTTAGTATGTATCGTTCGGAATGCTGACTTTCCCCAATTTTTTTTAACTTTTCAATCTCTGTGTGAGAATTAATTCTCCAATGGCGCCGTTTTTTCACACGAGGTCACACATCTAACTTGCGATGTTTAATAAATATTATAGTATGATTCGTTCTGAGTGCTCACTTTTGCTCACCATGTTACTCGTGATATACATATCATATTATCACAACTATTTCGTAGATTGCGCAACAGTTCTCACCTCTTCAATCTCTGCGTAAGTTGAGCTTGTTCGTGGTTCTCCGCTCGCGCCGTCTCTTCCAGGGAAGCCAGCCGCCTCTCCAGCTCGTGACGTTCACGGAGTAACAAGCTGCGTTCGGAGTGCTCGCTTTCGAGTTGACTTTCTAGCACTGAAAGACATGAAATTAAAGTAAATAAATAATATTCATGGGCATTTCATATAGGCCTAGAGCCCCAAATTAAAAGAGCTTGACTATGGGGACCAGATTACTGAATGAATACTTACATGGTATTTTTTTGCAAATACGTACATTTGCATATACATAATAATACAAATATTAACCCTGGGTGGGAACTGAACCCGCGACCGATATCGCTAAAAATAGAGCTACTACCAAATTAACTGTGTCAAGTCGTATCGTGTTCCACCCGGTACAATGATACTTAAAGATGGAATGCATCTGGGGTTCTGTAAGTTTCTCATAAAAGCAATGATGTATTATCTTGTATGTACACAACAAAGTGCATTTGTGCGTGCAACACAGAAATTATATTTTTTTTTCACGGACCCTCGATGATGCGTTCCAGAAGACTTTGGGTGGACCCTCTAATGGCGTCTATGAAATATTTAGGGGATGGACTCACTTTTGAGTTTCTTGGCGGCGTTGGCTCTGGTCTCTTCCATCTCGTCGTCCCTGGCGGCTGCCTCCAGCCTTGCCTCCTTGCGTTGCTGCTCCAATAGCATTTCCAGGCGCAGCTTTGAACTCTCCAGCAGCTATTAACAGAACGATTTTATGCTTTATTACAATTTCTTAAGGTGCTTTCACAACGTGCATAGAGGACTCAGTAAGCTATGATATGATCTGATTCCGTATATATATGGAAGTGAAATTAATGCAGTCTACTTGAATAACTATGAACATATTTGACAAATTTTAGGCATTAAACAATGTTGCTATTAATATCTACCTAAACTTATCTGTTAATTAAATACAGAAACAATTATTCATTCTCTATTATGCATTCAAGCATTCGTTACCAGCCACCTTTGTGTATTGTAAAAAAAATTAAGTGTCGGTAGTACACAAATGATGGATTAAAGTTCGATTTAATAAACTCGGGATGAATTATTGTATAATACGAAGAAAACACCTGGTCACACTTTAGAAGAGTTTTCTTTCTCTTATTCTCACATATGCCTTTCCCCCTCTCCCATATAGCTGTCCCTCTCTCACCTGTATCTGTCCCGCGAGGTCGTCGAGCTCCTCCTCTTGGTCCCGCACCCGCCTCTCGAGCTCGGTCTTGGCGCGTCGCAGTGACGTCACCTCGTCCCCGCCGCCTCCCCTCTCTTCTAATTCCCTGGTGGCCGCCGCCAAACGCTCTTCCTTTAGCTCGAGTTCTAGCCGAGCTTCCTACAATTAGATTACCTATTTGAGGGATTCAAGTATACACAGAATTCGAAAAACGGTATGTCCGAAAGTAAGGATGTATCAGCATGTACAAACAAGTGATTGCAACAAAAATATTGCTTTGTGAAATAAAATTTTGGAACTTCTTACTAATGTTACTACTAGTGTAAATGCGAAAGTTTGGTGTATTGGCAGTGGATTACCGGGTGTGGAGGCAGTTCTTCTGGACTGGACGAACTTTGCAGAAGTTCTATTACTATTTGCTGCCATTTAGCACCACTCAGGAGCTAGGGGAATCTGAGGGTTTTCATCCATGGTCACGAGCACCTGGACCCCCCAAAATGTGAAAGGTGGATACATTTTTGTTCACTTACAGAGAGGCTTTGTTCTAGCGCGTATTTGTCTGCGTGCGCCTGGTCCCGCTCCCTAGACAAGCGTTCCTTGGCACTTCGCTCGCGCTTCAATTCCTCCTGGGCCGCGTGAAGTTCGCTGTCGAACTTGCGCTGTCGTTTTTCGAGCAGGTTGTTGCGGCATGTCTGTGGAAGAAAAACATGTCAATTGAGTATTTGCATAAAGTCCAACGGCAGCTAAAACTTATACAATCATAAAATTAAATTATGTAACTTAGATTGGCCCCAGATAGGCATCAGAAATCGTAAAAAACGAAACCAAATCAATAAACTTTAAATAAATTGCAACAGATAAATATCTTTTTTTACGTAAATTAATGTGTTTCATTCAGCGTGCAGCGTTCAATGTGCAACAATTCGACAATGTAGGTAAGAAAGTTTAAACAAAAGCAAAGCTTGAAAAATTGGACCAAAGAAGTAATTATGTTCCGACTCAAACATATCAGATTAATTTTTGAAAGATTACACAGTTCTTATATTTTACTTGAACAGAATCATAGACTCCTAATTTACCATTGTTGATCTTAATGTAAAAAAGGAGATTTATACAAACGACCTCTTACGACCTCTTGAATAATACGACAAATAAGTTGACAAAAAAGACAAATTTATATCGATTCTATATTTGGTTAGGGTAGAGTTCAAATTACCTGTTCATCGAGCAATGATCGCAGATCGGCCATGTCGTTGGTCAGCTTCTGCAGTTTGCGTTTCCACTGCGCCGCCACCGCTCGCTGCTCCTCCACTTCTTCGTATGCATCTTGCACCTGAAAAATACATAATTAAACTATTTGAAAAACTCTAATAAATTTTGATTTTTCATGACTTATTTCTAGCTGTAACAACCTCCTACCATTTAAAAAAATAAACATCCGAATCGGTCTAAAATGTGCGAAAAGAAAGTTAAAACAAAATACGCTGTAGCGTTTACACATGATATATTTTTGTCAGTTATTTTGATTTATAAAAAAAATACAAAATATTGCCCGATTTTGATAAAATTTTAATGGGACTAAACCGAAAGAAAAAACCATATTACGTTCAATAAATGACGGAGTACGGAGACTAATTCATGGACATTTCACACAGTGCTATCTAGCCCCAAACTAAGCAACCAGATTACTGATAGAAATTCTATATTATGATTGATTCTATATTGTGAGACTGTTATCACACAATAATTAGTCCTGGGTGGGAATCGAACCCACGACCTATAGAAGATATAGTTAATACCAATTGAACTGCGAGACCATTATTTAATAAACACCAAAATCTTGTTACTTGGACCATACACAATACCGACTAATGTTTTTGCATCGTATGATTTGTATTTTTGTTGTGTATACCCTCTTTATGTGTTTTTTTTTTTGGTAAATAAATTATTTTTCTTTCTTTCTTTCTTTCTAAATACGTAACTTTTTGACAGATACTTGTTGCCTGGGTAAGCTATATCCCGTAATCTTATAGTTTAATAAGAAACTGGCTGTTGAACAGTTAATCCCTATCCCCGCACTATTCGCATTGAAATACATTTAAAAGTAATTTGTATTATGCACACAGTAATGTCTGGCGTGGAGCCAACGATGTTACGATTATACTCGTAAACCAGTTCGAGTTATTGTAGACGCGTTGTATGGTGCACTAACCTCTCATTTTGTATTTAATTAAAAAATAATCATATGGAGGGCACATAACATTAAAAATAGAATGGAGAATAATAGTGCGCGGAGGAAAAATGTGGAGACCTTTGCTCAGTAGGGGTCACTGTAGTTCAAAAATATATAGGTACAATGAAATCAGAGACAAATCAATGTGACCACACAGCTATGTTTTCATTAAAATTACATTATTGTAAAGGTAGCTCAGGTGGTGAGCCACCTTGATAAATATAGTGATTGTATTAGATATAGCTTAAGTTTTCCTGTTTTCGTTATCGTTAATTTATCGTTTTCATTTTTGTTACACCTTAATTCTTTAATGTTTATGTTTCTTTAGTACTTTCCTTTTCAGTTTACAATAAGGTCCACAATTAGCACAAATAAATTTGGTTTTGTCAGTGCGCACATAAGTTACGTCGCAAGCCAGATCTAAACTTTATCTTAGATATATGATATATTTATTATTGCTTGTAATGTGTAATGTGTGTCTAAATAAATAAATAAATTAAGCTAATACTGTCCAAGTACTTTTTAAGAAATCAACGGAAACAAAGTTTTTTGACTTTGACTTTGTCAAAGAGATAGTGAACCGAATTCGGTACTAGATTTTTTAGCAACACTTAAACATAAACATAATTATATAATAAGCAAACCTCTTCTGTGGCTTCTTTTTCGTCCATATTATATCACCACAAAAGCAACAAAAACATATTTAATCAGAGCGTTATAAAACAATACAACTCTTTAAAATAGTTTCTAAGTATCACTATGACGTTATCAGAGGTTACCTAGATATGAGAATGAGAATTTTACGACTTATCTTACGACGAGGCTCAAGGATGATCTTGTGATTGTGATAAAAAAATTGTAACATGACCTCGTTGTGCATACGAGAAAGAAGGAAATAATTTAATTTATCATTTAATATTATAAATGCGAGTTTGTCGGTATATATTGTATGTATGTTAGTCCTTCACGAGTCAACGTATGAGCGGATTTTGATGAAATTTGTTATTAAGGTAGGTAACAAAGTCAAAGTCAAAGTCAAATTCATTTATTCCTTTAGATCTCAAGTATCATTTGGACACGTCAAATTTTACACATGCATGTACACATATTCGTGAGCATATAACGTGTCACAGGAACTCCCAGGCACATTACATGCACACAGATATGTCAAATTACAGTCAGTTTTCATGTTTAAGCTTATCTTATTTGTTAAGTTTACGTCTGTTCCAACCCTAACCGACCAACCCGAGGGGAAGAAACAGACAAGAAACCCCTCGGAGACAGTACTACATATTCGCGAATATGGTCCTGCGTCTAGAGTGGAGCAAATTCATTCCCAAGCCTTTTTGTCATCTAGGTAATCTGATATTTTATAGTAAGCTTTTGCGACAAGTTTACGTTTGATGACAGTTTTAAATTTATTTATTGACAGTAATTGAATTTCGCTCGGGATTTTGTTAAAAAAGCGTACACATTGACCTTTAAAAGAATTGCTAACCTTATGGAGCCTAGTAGTGGGCACAGCGAGTTTATTTTTATGCCTAGTGTTTACACTATGATTGTCACTTTTCTTTGTGAACGAGCTCATATGTTTACGAGTGTACATCACATTCTCATATATGTACTGACATGTAACCGTTAGTATATTTATATCCTTAAATTTTTTCCGTAATGATTCTTGGGGACCCATATTGTAAACTGCGCGAACAGCCCTCTTCTGCAACACAAATATGGTGTTGATATCTGCAGCATGCCCCCACAGCAGTATGCCATATGACATAATGCTGTGAAAGTAGCCGAAATATACAAGCCTAGCGGTATCTACGTCTGTGAGCAGGCGGATCTTTTTGACGGCATATGCTGCAGAACTAAGTCTCTTCGACAATCTTTCAATATGTGGGCCCCACTGAAGCTTATTATCTAAAGTTATTCCTAAGAACGTTGTGGTATCTACGAGATCTAACTGTTCATATTTTATTTTAACATTAATATCTACTTTTTTAACGTTATACATACCCTGGATAACATACCCTGGATTAATACACAGGCTGCTTTTTATCCTGAAAAGGTTAAGTTTTTTTTGCGGCTTGCATAACACATAACTTCTGTCAGTTTTTACCATCGCCTCTTAGTGAATTTTTAAGCGCGAGTAACACCGCTGTGCGCTGTTATTACTTTAAAAGGAAGAAAGGTTCCACGTCACTTAGGATCTGAATGATTATAGCTGTTGTTATGGGCAGTTAGTAAGCAAAATGCTGATACCATCTGACGGGGAATTTGCTAGCATCGTCACTTTATGTAAAAAAATAAATACATTCAGGAAATTATGCCAAATTTTTAGAACTTTGAAAACCAGTGATTTTTACGTAAGTAAATAGAGCTATTAAATTTTGATTTATGGTTAAAGCTTTTAGGTTTTGAAACATTTTATTTAACAAATCGTTCTCATTAGAATGCTCTTACAGCTCATTCGGTAGTAGCTCAGCCTTTTGCGCTGCTGTAGGTCGTGGGTTCGATTCCCACCCGGGAAAAGCATTTGTGTGATAATTATTATTACTTTTAAGTAAGCAATAATGATCATAGTATGCGGTTACAATTCGGTAAATAAAAAAATTTGTGCATATAAATAAATAAAACCACACTGGATTACAAAAATAAGATTGCATTGGTTCCCTGTTGAGAGCAATGGATACATACAACTCTCAAGCAAACCCGACTCTGTACTCCGGATCGGGGGCGGCTCAAGGAAAATAATAAAAATAAAACGCGGTCATAATAATAGTATCAAACTATTTTCCACTGTATGATAAAGCGATTTATTTCTGATTCATGGCCGAGGGAATCTCAGTAATGTGAAGCGATAAATTAAATGTACAAAAATATAATGTTTATTTCAATGACAATATATTTAAAACCTAAGAATGTTGCGGTTACATTTGGGAGGATTTCCTGCGTATTCGCTGATGTGAGAATGATTATGATTGAAGGAATTAGTTAGACTGAGCCACGCCTTAGCTTAGTGTTATGTGTACTGAGCGTTTCCCTGCTTCGAAAGGATTATAGCCGGCTATTCTGGCCGGGAGCGTCCTGTAAGAAATGTCGGACTCCTTCGAGAGGCTAAGAAACTCCTATACAGAGTTAGACAGTTCCACGAAAGGAGAAGAAGCATCTTAGCCAGAATTAAATTAATTGCCTATCACTGTTTATCTGTGTGTGTGTGTGTGCGTCAATAGTGTAATTATATTAAATGTTTGAAACACATATGTTCTTCACCCTCCCTCTGTGGATTCCGGGACTTAGAAACTTCCAATCACAGCTGGCAAAATGCTAAAATCAGCAAAGTGAAGGTCGTAATTACCGATGCTGGAACTAACTATTGGATTATTCAACAATTTTGGGCCAAGACCAGCACAGTATATTAAAATATTACCCGCCTACTTATAACACTTCCGGCGAAACAAATAAATACAGAGTTAGGAACATACGCCAACATACGATGGCTAATGAGGTGGCGAGCGAAAGACAAGCACTTAGCATTTACACGACGGAGAAAGTGTCTTTGTTTTAACTATGAGATAATAGTTTTTTAGCCGGTAACCGCGAGGTAATAACTAGGTGTCGTTGATAACAAGTACGTCGTACGTCTACGTCAACCGAAGTGAATCTGAATGAAAGTCTAAACACTGTACCTACTGGTAGTGATCACACTACCAATCACAATGCGTAGATTATTGTCGGGCAATTTAATTTTGAACACAGATTAGGCATAGTATTTAGTTGCCCGTAAAATTGACTGAAATCAGTTTAATAATAACAAAGTTGGGTTTCACATTTAACCTAATTTTAATTTGATTTTCCCTTAAATATCTCAAGGCGACTCCGTAGGTCAGTATATAGTTACTGTGCCTATGAGAATAGAGCCTTCAAGGGTAATTTGACTGATACTCGTCAAATGACACTTGAAGGGATCTGGATCATGCTGCTCCTACTAATAAAGGGGTATGAGATTGTTTCCTTTTGATAGGAACTTGCCTTTTTCTCAAGTTGTTTCTTGACCATAACAAGCTGTTCCAAGTCATCTTCGTGCTGCCTCCGTAGCTGAGCTCGCAACAGCTGCAACTCCCGGTGGGCACGTTCATATCTTCGCTTGTACTTGTCTCCTGAGGCGGAGGCATCGGCTTCAGAACCCTCCGAGTCAGAAATCTCAGCGTTGCCGGACTCCGCTGACCGCCAATGGAGCAGTTCAAGCTCCAAGCGCTCGGATGCCTGTAAAGAGATAGCTTTAAAATATTTGATGGATTCAGGCTTTACTTTGCGGATGTCCATATAAAAAAAGGGTAATATTTAGTGAACTTCTAACCATCTGTGGTGAAAGAACTGAACGGAGGGCACAAACCAAACTTAAATGTAATTCAATAAAAGAAATGACACGTGTTTCGCCTCTCCACAAGGCATCTTCAAGAGCGTTGACTCGAGCTTATGAAGATGCACTTAAACTTTAGGAAGCTTGCTTAATATACATTGTGCAGAAGTGTACTAAAATATGACGTGCATACTGAGGGAGATTGGCTTAGGACAGATTTAATCCCGAGGCCTTCTTGGTATTCTTGATATGCTCGCTTGCATTTTTTTTAAATAACATGGCATGTGGTTAAAAAGAATAATGAGGACGAGAGAAATCCGGCGTAGCAGAACGGATATGTGTTCAACGTACGGTGCCAGTTCTGCGTGAAACTAAAACTGTCAACCAATTTTGCGCTTTACTTCACACACGGATACTACTGCCACCATTAGTTATGGTGTGTTTGAACTATCGTATACTCCTACAACTACAAACGTTCAGAGAAATTAATGCGGACTATAATATATTGAAATAAATGGTCAGAGAAACTAATGTGAACTATATTGTAATAAAATCGTTGACTCGTTAATTTGTCAACCTTACCGCCATCATCCAATCGCCAGTCATTAACTGAATTTAGTGAAACGTGCACGAATTACCAATTCCAACAACAAAGGTTATATATGTATTGTATAGGTTATTTGTATTTGATTATCTTGAACGATATTCTGGCGCCACTACCGCTAGAGAAAAAGCAACACCCGTCATGCCTTTTATTTCTTTTATCTATAACTAAGTTTTTCTGCTTACAGTCTGCTGTTTAAAGTGAAAATTTGGACTTCAACATGTTTTAAGTCCAAATTTTCCAAATGATAATGAAAGTGAAGAAACTCATCAAATATCAAAGTTCAATTTTAATGTTACACAAATATTAGTAATAGATATTCGGTGTAAAACCAATTAAAGCACCTGGTCAATAAAACTAAACAAAAACATACCTGTTGCAGTCTCTGGTTGTTGACCAGCAAATCCCTGTTGTCCTTTTCGATTCGAAGTCTTTCTCCCGCTTCCGCATCTGCCCTTTCCGTTGCCAGGCCGGCAGCCGCTCGCTCTTCTGCCAGTTCACCTCCAACTTCCGACAGCTGTTGACAAAAGAAAACTTAAGATTATCTAAATTACTGGAATTAGTCTGCATGTGGTAAAAAGTTTTCAAATTGGTTTACGTTTGGGCCCAAATGTTAATTAGATTTAGTTTGGGTAATTTTAATCTTGAGCCTAAATCAAATAGCTACGGAAAAAATGATGAGGCACTTATTATTATAAAATTATTTTCACGTAAATATTTTGTTGATCATCTATCATCTTCAGGTGTCAAACTATTTTAAATTATGTTGGCTATTTACTTGATTGTACGACTGCGAAGCCGAGTGGATTTTGACAAGGGCATCATATTCATCATCAATCATAATCACTATTGAACAGAATCACTGAACTATTTTGGTTCTCCTCTGTTCCTTAGTGCCTTTTCACAAAGATTCGCCTCTGATTCAAGCTGTTAGTTAACCATCGGAACTCAAATATACAGTCAGGATTCTCCACTGATGACTGTCATCATCATCATTAACCTATTCTGGTCCACTGCTTGACATTGGCCGAGTAAGTTACCAGTCTGCCTTACGCCTGATACAAAAACATCCTAAACTAGCAGATGTAAAGATTTTTTCTAATTGTTTATGATATAAATTGGTAATTTACGTGCTATAAAAGTAACTATGTTATTCATTCATCTCATCAAGAGATCGCCGCCACTATAATCAAGCTGTAACCGCGGTAGAAAGTGGATGAAATAATTACTGCACTGTACTCGGTTATTTAGCGGGTGTTTCGCATTTATACTACCGCGATCTAACGTCATGTGTTATTATCACACCATAATCCACCGTCATTAATCTTTTATTAGCAAACACCCGCGACTTCGTCCGCTTCAAATAAATTTAAACGTTCCATGTTACATATTCACATGTTCATGAAAAAATATTTTTGTCCCATTTGGACATGACTATATTTATTACGATCCTAAATCTATAATAATGAACATTGAATGTGTCCATTGAATCATGTGAACATTGAATTCAGTACAAGTTCCGTGGCCACGGCTCTTGGAAACACAATAAAAACGTCAGCAAAACAAAATTGAAAGATAGGTTTTGGCACTAATTATAATGTTTTCAAATTCCCCAGAAGAAATATTATATGAATGAATGAATCCTTATGAAATGCGATTAGCACTCGTTTTTTTTAATGTCTCCGTCATTTTGAAACCGATTTTGAAAATTATTATTTTTATTTGAATGTATATAATTTAAAATTGGTACCATTAAAATATTATTTATTAAATAGTTATTAAATCAAAATAACTGGAAAAATATGTCATCCAAGTAAACGAAATGGCGTATTTTGCTTTCCTGTGACTTTTTTCTTCGCCGTTGTATACCGATTTGGATGTATCTTTTGTAAAATGGTAGGGTGTACCTCCTACGGGCGGGAAATAAGGGATGAAAGTATAGAAGTCATTTTTTTTTAATTTTTAAATCATCCACTTGTATGAGTTTTAAAACTACCTCATAATGATGTTGGCACATGCCACTATGCCACTATAAAATTATTGAGATTTAGACTGTAACATCGTTAATCAGTCCGTCAGTTTTTTGTTTGTATATTGAGTACGCATACTCTTTTAAATTGCTAGACTGCAAACATTTAATTTTGTTTCGCTTGATCGATCGAACATAATCCGTAGGTAAATCGTATTTAATTCTTGTAATTATTCATTTAATCATTCAACGCTTCGCTTGTGTGTATTTTAAGTGCTGTGTTTTATCTTTACTAGTAACTGTAACAGAATAATATTTCAGACTAGAAGTTAAATTTGGAACTACTGACGCAGGGTTGTGCTGCCCATGTCCACAAAACACATACAAAACAATAATTAAATACTTGCGAACTAGCCAACAAAAAAAGTTTAGAAAGGCCAAGGAGAAAAACATAAGCTTCCTGTTTTATTTGAGCGACAACGTCTCTCGTATGCGACAGAAATCAACAACTACAAAAAAAAATTGGCAAGTATACCAGATGGTATCGCAAGCGCCGCCGGTGAAGCGTAGAACAATCCTACATGCGAACATAATTTATAGGATTCTTTATGATCAACGATTGTGAAACGAGGCCACCGATTGCATGAAATCATTAGTAATCTTGATTCACAAACCTCTTCCAACTCGGAAGCTGTGGTTCTGTCTTCGGAAATCCCTCTGGACCTGCACACACTGCTGGCTCTGCTACCGCTCCTACTAAATAACGTGAACCCTTTGATCATTATATTCGTGGCTGACTTCGATCTCCCAAGTTTTCGTCTACCGTAATATGATTCATCTGGATCTTCTTTATGACCCAGTCTGCGCCACTCATCCATGACATGATCAGTTCTCTTTAAGAAATTATCGATTTTGTTAGTCAAATAGTTCGATGAAGTTCCTTCTTCCAGATGAGCTGCGATTGGTTTGAACTTCTGTCTGAGGGGTTGTTTGTTACAGCCTAATACAAAGGATAAATTGGCATCAAATACAACTGGAGCTTGTTCTTTAGACTTTAGTTCTCGTAAGTCTACGTTTTCGGACATATCACAAGTCTGCGGGTACATCCTTCTTGGAGTTGGCGTCGTGGTGTTTGTTCTATTATATAAAGTAGAGTTCATACTAGAAGAACGAGACAGAGGTACATAAGTGTTGTTGTTGCTGCTGCATGTTGAATATTGACTAGTGGAACTTCTATACGAAAGTGGACTTGGAGATCGTGATATCAGATAGCTGCTATTTGATCCATGTCTTCGGGCCAGTTCTGCAATAGAACCTGTCTCTACCGATGCTGAAGAACTGCTTCTTCTGTACAGTGGACTCGGAGATCGGTTCAATAAACTACTAGTATTACTTCCATAATTTTGTGTGCTTTGTATCGTGTGGACTTCGTTGAGCGGTTTGGTAACAAACAACTTTTTCCCATTCAGGAGTGAAATTGGAGGTTTCGGAGGAACAGTCTCTTCGAAATTAATAGGTAAGGTTTTCGATTTCTTCATGGGTAATATAGGCCGTCCCACTGGAGGTTTTGGTGGTTTCTTCGGAGTTGTATCCACGATGAGTGGTGGAGACAGCATGCCGTTGGTTCCGTTGGTCCCATTGACCGGGGGAGACAGTGCACCGTTGCCATTTTGTTGTGGAATATGAAGTTTGAGTGGAGAGGTGGCCCCGTTCACGGGGCCGTTGTGGTTTGGAGCGTGCGGCATCTTAGGCTGTTATTTGCTTGCCTTTCCTAAAGCGGAAGTGTCCGCCTCGGTGAAAGTCCAGTGCCATTTCACTGTCCGATGCATTATTATCGTCGCGAGCGGCACGGGATGCGTCGGGACATTAGTTGGAAATAGAACCGGCGCGAGAGGGATCCGCGGACGCACTGCGCTGGCTATCTCGGTCGCCGGGCCGTCACCGACCACGCTGGACTATTTTAAGTTTACTTAGATGTCGAAGTGCACGCGCCAGTGACACAGAGTGGACCTTCAAAATCCAGTGTGAAGCCAATGACAACATTCACACGTCCCCGAGGAATTCATGTTATCAATATGCTGAAAATACCGCATTGATATAGGTCGATGGATGTAAGATAAATGTCAATGCATCGCTGCATGCGCACTGGCGTCCTCTCCGCCGTCGGTGTCGCACGGAAACTGTGAAGGTTACTGCTTGCGTATATTTACAAGCAATGGTCGAGAATATAGAAATTCAGAATGTTACTTCAAATAAAATGATGGGTTGCTGTAAATAAAATAATTAGATCAAGATCGCAACATTTATCGACCAATCTAGTAGTTTGCGCTGATTATCCTGAATCAACATTGGAATCGATATATTAAGCCAAAACGCGTCAGCACATAACCCAACAACACATCTCGTAGGTAATATATTCCAAAATTTGGCAAGGAAATATCGTTCATAAATAAAATGAACCTAGTATCGTGTTTACATGTGGAACTTTGCGTTGTTTGGCAAAAACAGTGGAATTTGATTCGTTCAGAAAAAGGTTAACATGACCGAAATAAATAAGACATTATGAAGCTGTTTTACGTAAATGTTTTTGCCGAATAACACGTTTAAAGAAGACTAATTTATTCACTAAAAATATGTGCTGTGAGTAATACAATGTTCTGGAAAAATATTTTTTGATACACCGACCGAGTACGATTTGGGGCACATAAATTCAATCCTAATACAACATATAAGTACATTACAATGTCAGCTACTTGAAAAATGCTATGGTTTAAAAATGCCCTTCAAAATGGATTCAGAAAAATATAATATTAATCTATTTTTTCCTCAATTTGGATATAGAACTCAATCATTTGTAGACTTTGTAGAGTTTTACGTGACGATAGAATAAAATGAAATTATAAACAAAAATTAACTGAATTTGATACATTGCGCTTATTTGCTGTGATTTATGAGAAATATTTTAACCAGCATTCGTCGAAATGGGTACAGTCTAAATTTTAAATTCTGATGCATCAATGAGTTTAGTTAACCGGCCGTCGCTCTGTTTCTCTAGACTGGTCAGTGCTCAGAGTATAATTAGTTTGCCTATTTTTTAGAACACACGCGTTAAAAGAAACTCAATAATGATAATACTATAGAACAGTTGCAGCTCCGTTGATTCAGTGATTATATCGTTTAATGGTTGAAAAGGCATTTTGATATCACGTTGATGTCAAGAAGCTATTGAATATGAATCAACCAGTCTTTGTTATTCTGGATACATAATAACCACTGTTTGTATTTTAAGAAAATTATTTAATTAATTGGCGAATTTGAAGACTATTTAGCAAATATATTCTAAAGCGCACTGGACAAGAAAACTAGTGTAAAAACGCTGAGAAGAGAAGAGTCACACTGATGGTTCTGTACCACGAATTGTATAAGATATTTGTTACTATATCCGCTGGTTTATGGTTCAAAAGATACAGCCCTTTTTTATACAGACCTGGTTATAAGTATATCATTTTTTTAAATAGTCCTCGTATAGATCTGATCACAAAACATGTTGAAATGAAAGAAAAAATTGTCATATAATCATATACTTAATGAAAGTATTTGTGATATGATTACGAGAACTAAAACCGAGACCCCGAAGACAAGCAAGACAAATTGGAAGGTATCTTGGACTGTTCCTAGGCGGCACTAGTCTAATATTGTCTCTATCATGATACAATACGATTGCGAAAAGAATTAAAAATCGTAATGTCACGTGGAGCAACGGCCGACCCAGTAACCAACAGCCATATACCATCCAATAGTATCCGATAGGCGAACGAGAAATAAATAACATCAGAGAGGCGGCTGCCAATGGCCATCCGCTTGCTGCAATACTAAAGAGATGTAACTAGGATTGGCAAGGGTCACATTTAAAAACAGACAGTGCGTTTGGAACTCGCACGTCGACGATTCCTTACCAACGATTGAGATTGTGAAATATGTTAAAAACATTCAAAACCATAACATAACGTATTTACGTACTAAGTAGTTTCCATTGACGAGAATACGAGATACGCAAAAGCACTCTGCCTTTGGATACAAACCCGTACAAAAGCACATTAAAATTACAGAGATATAAGATGAAAGTCATTTGTATAAGGTGTGTGAATATGACTCCGCCCCTTTTTGTCAAAATAAAACACATTTGTTCGCTTACAAAATTAAAAAAAAAAATTATTGAAAGTATGCTCCATCTGCAGCTACAACCTTCGCCCATCGTTCAGGTAGTTTTCGTATTCCTTGCTGGAAGTCCTGGTCTTTTGAGCTTATCCAGTTGTCAATCCAAATTTTGATACTTTCACATGAAGTAAACTTTTCTCCAGTAAGGTCTGTCTGCATCGTCCGGAATAGGTGGTAATCCGAAGGAGCTATGTCTGGTGAATATGGCGGGTGGGGTAACACTTCCCAGTCCTGTCCCTCTAAATATCTTTTTACGACTTCTGCGGTATGCGGTTTGGCATTGTCATGCTGAAGAACTAATTTGTTATGTCTATTCACCCATTCTGGTCGTTTTTCTTCTATGGCTCGCTTCAAACGCATTAGTTGTCGTCGGTAAACTTCTCCATTAATAGTTTCAGAGGGTTTGAGCAACTCATAATATACAATACCTTTCTGATCCCACCAAATACAGACCATGACCTTGGCACAGTGAATATTTATTTTTGGCTGTGATGGGCCTGGTTCGCCTGGTTTCACCCAAGCTTTTTTGCGTTTAGGATTTTCGTAGTGTATCCATTTTTCGTCTCCTGTGACTATCCGATGCAAAAATCCTTTTCTTTGCTGTCTTTGAAGCAGCATTTCACAAATGGTTTTCCGACGTTCCATGTCTCTTTCTTTTAAATCATGTGGAACCCAGTAACCGGCTTTTTGAATCATTCCCATCATTTGTAAACGCTTTGCAACAGTTGAACGATCAACATTTAATGCTGCAGCTAATTCTGATTGAGTTTGGCAAGAATCTTCCGCCAATAATGCTTCCAATTCAGCATCTTCAAATTTTTTTGGTGGTTTTCCATGTTCTTTATCCTCAGTACTAAAATCGTTATTTTGAAATCGTCGAAACCATTCCTTGCAAGTTGTATTAGACGGAGCATGCTCACCATAAATCTCCACAAGCAAACGATAAGTTTCCGCTGCAGTTTTCTTCGCAATAAAATAATGTAATAACACTTCCCGCAAATGACGTTTATTTGGAATAAAAACCGACATTTTCGAAAAGGTGAAAACAATTGTTGCTTACACTTCAACCAAATATCATAAAATGCGTTAGATAGCTGACATTCAGTACTATCGAATACAAGTATGGTCATTTATTAGTACACGTAAACAATACTAAAAACGACATCTGTTGAGAAAAGGGCGGAGTCATATTCACACACCCAATACATGACTAGACAACATGAATCATCTTTGACATAGATATCAAACATCGTAAATTTTGTTGAATTCCTTAGACCCAAGTCGGTTTTATAATTAGCTATTTATTATTTAATAAACATTCGATTTGTCAAACAAATTTGTGATTGTCAAATATTCTTAATACAAATTATTATATTTTTAATATATTTATAAATATTTTTTTTAAATAAACTATTATATTGATAATGGAAACGCTTGACCGTCGATCCTGAGTATGTCCATGCATTGGAACAAACCAGCGACACAATGCGTCGAATTACGCAATGATGAGAGCGATTTTAGAAATTCCCTCGATAGAATTCAGTACGGACGCTAATGGGTTATCAATGAGAACTTTTGGCAAATCATCACATTTTTGTATGAACTTCAGTTCATACGTAATGTTGTCGTCACATTGGCTTAGGATATGTTGTATTTTTATTACACAAACATTACTGTGAAATATTGGCGTTTAAAAGCTTAGCTTTATGTCGGCAACTGTTAATTTTATTATGCTATTTGCTTTTAGATTCAATACTAATATTGCAAGCCGTTCGTATCAAAATATCCTGTTAACTGATGTAAGCTCCTTAAGAGTTTTGGGTCTATGTATAGTCCTGAAACATTAGGATTTCCTATGACTTTTATTTGAGTGCACTGAAGTAGGCTTACTTTCCATAAGTAAATAGCACTGCAACTCCTGCGTTTAATAGTTACTTGACTACGCCACAACTTGTCCAGGAACTATTTTAAAATGATGCTAACCCCCCTTACTCAGGTTATTCAAATTTGTTAACCTGTGTTTCAGGACACAGGAACAGGTGCAGCTCACGTAAGCCTGAGCCAATCGCACCACGATTTTTACGTTCGAGGGTTGCTTGGCTACATCACGAATGTAGACCTATTTTCTTTCACCAGTATGATGACTTATCGTTCCAGTTAACTTCTATAGCAATCGTCGGCCCCGTTTTCCAAGATTCACTTGTCCAGTCCGTTCCAGAAATATGCGTTTGGAAATTAATGTTGCTATTCTGGTCTTGCCTCGGCTGCCGCTGGCAAATCATGCGGCGGTTAATTGGAGCTATTTACACTTATGGGAGATTTATTGTACGAGGAGATTTGTACTCTATGATCGAGTGGGTAGTTGATTGCGTCCGAAATCAACTAAGCGTCTTCAAAGTTGTTTAGTGATCTGCCGTTAGACTTGATCAATAAATTTTCTTACAGCTTAGGAGTCTGTTAGCAAGATTCTAATCGCGTTTAATGTGAAACGACTCTTAATTTTTTTTACCAGTTTTAGTTGGTTATTTAGATAATTGAAAGCAATCATGCATAATTGCAGTATTAATAATTAAAAATAACAATTACATGAATGAATAATTTACAGTAGAGGTAAATGTAACGTGGATTAGCGTAAGCATAATTAGAGTGGTGGCCCAGGGGCACAGACGTACGAATCTTTCTTTTCTTTTTCATTCACGACTGATCTACGAAACCGACAAGCTCAGATGTAGAACAAGCACTGAAATATCGGAAAGGCTACACGGGCGTAGTCGCAGGCAGAAGGTAGTGATAGTATAAAAATGTATATCAGTATAATGAAAGTTCTTAGCAAAGGAATGAGTCAGCGTCAACAAAAAAATCATATCGACGCCTCTGTACAGATGTTACGTAACTCGTTTTGTCACACATTTTTATTTTCGCCGCGGTCAAGGAACCGCGCAAAGTGGAATTGATTATGTGCGATTTTAGCTCTAGGTCAGGCATGTTCATTAATACACCTGTGTTTTGCAAACGTCGGATGTCATTGCTTTTGTAGAACTCAACGATATTGTGTACATGAATGAACGTTTGAAAGTTTAGTCTGGCCTCACAGCTCAGTTGGTAGTAGCTCTGCCTTCTACGTTGTAGGTCTTGAACCAATGTTTGTTCTGTGTCTGGGTGTTATGTTTTCCATAGTATAAGTTTACATATCTCTAAGAAAATCAATAATAAAAATAGTATACGATAAGTGGTTTCTGAGATTTCAGCCTAGTATTCCGATGAGATCCTAGATGAGACTTCCGTTCAAAAGTTCTCCGTCTAAGGTCTTTGAAACGATCACGTGCAAAAACGAAAACAAGGTGATAAAAAATACTGTGTAATCGGCACCATTCACTATAAACATTAGCTTGGTCATGAAAAACTGGCTTGGGTTACAAAGAACAGCTAATTGAAAATCCTGTGATTCAATACATTCTGCGGATTGTCTCAAGATTGACATTGTCAATAAAACTAACAAGTCGAAAGTAATACTCATACTGTTATGACTTAATACTGCTTTAGTGTTTTTTAATACACCTGTGTTCTACAACTCAACTTAGATTTATAGATTTACAGACTTACATGCATGTTGTTATGAGTACTGCATTCCAAATAGCCAAAGATGCAATTTTCCCTTTGATTTTTTAAACTTCTTGAGTAAAATTAGGTCAGCTTCAAACTCGAATCACCATAGCAAAGAATTGGATAAGTGCCAAGTAGTCTTGTTGTATTTCAATTCCTTAAAAAATTTTTGGTAAATTATATGTGTAGACTGCAATGACCTGCAGCAAGGATTTAAAGCTTTGGAAGTGATGGAATGATGGTGACAAATGGAGACAGGGCGCATGGAATCTTCTACCATCGTATATTAGTATTCAATGTACACAACACTAGTGTTCAGATAAAACATTGTTAATCACAAGAATTGGCCATGGTACCGGACCAGTCAAATCCATCAATCCTCATTTTACGAGGTCCAATAAATATCGCTTTTAGAAAAATATCTATCACGATTTTTTTTTTCTTGAATTTTATCCTCGAGTATTAGTCTTCGCTTTGCAGGTAACTATAATCTTATTTAAGTAGTCGGGATATATTGGTCGCGTAAGGTATAAGATATACTTAGTGTTCGGCTCGTGTCACCGAGTCGACTGATTGAGAACTGGCAGCATCCTCCACCGCCTCCAGCTCAAGGAGATCGTGCGCCGTTCCACTTCGATGAGTCCGATCAATTATACTATTGTCTCGATTATCGATATGGCGATTACATTGTTTGATAATCATAGATGAAAACGGCAATGAGAACGTAATTCTATGTTCAGTTGATTACCTTACTTCCGTATCAGATTCTAATATTCTCACTGCTCCAGCCAGCCTACTCTTTACTTTGATCTACCCAATCCATATTGGAACAAGTCAATGTCTTCGAATTTTGGGTTTATGAAAATGTCAGGTTCTTCAGGAACTATTTAAAATTAAGTCTGCGTGATTGTAATTATTGTGCACATGCAAAATTCAAAAAATTTGATTGGTGCATGTCTGGATATAAACCAGCGATGTCAGATTGAAAGTCTGCGTTTGTTTACTTAGAGTGATAGGTAAACTCATATATTTTACACCAAAATAATAAAAATAAGGAAATATAAATGCTAAGCTTAATTAAAAAAACAAACAATAGTTATGTATACACTACTTAGTTCACTGAATTCTCGTTGGACGAGGGTAAAGTGGTGGCCAACCACATCTGCTAATCGGGGGTTCACACACAGACAGACAAGTTCTCTGTTTAAAAGCGCGTTCTCGGGTCTAGGCTGTATAATACGAAAATATGTCCCTGTCAACTGCGACTGAGGACCTAACTACACTACGATTTCCCGGGTACACAGCTGGAGATATTGTTCTCTTTGCAAAAAATTGCGGCTTTTCGGATTTTGCGGCTCCGAAATCCTGACGTAAGGTACGGCAGGATTTCGGATCTGTCCATCTACAATAACTTTTTAACGAGTGTAAAAAAGACAAGAATACTGAGAATTTGACCTTTCCTCGGTCGTTAACCGACATATAAAAACAAAGTCTTCGTCGTAATATAAAAAAAAACTCTATTAAACTTTTTGCATCATTAATTTAGTCTCTTTCAGCAATTAAGATACAAAAAATATAGGAATAGTCTCAAATTATGATACAATTAAAAATAATCAATTCTAATGGACTGTTTTGGCGATTCTCAGTTTTATGTTATCGTTTCGTCTTGTTCGTTTGTCTGTTCGTATGCCATAGATAATTTATTTGACGACATGTGAAAATCGGAGTGTATTTTTTGAACCGCAATATAAAAACTAAATTAGGAGTGACAAACTTAATTAAATCACTTAATTTAATAAATACTTTGGAAACCTGTAATTATTTGTATAAACCTATCTAATGCTACCCTCACGCTTAGTAAGTTTGTACCCGAGCCGTCACCAAGCCAGCTGTAATGATAGTTGTTAACTAGATAGTAAATTATAATAATAAAATCATTATTTTATCCCTCTATTACATGTATGAAGAGAAACGAGTAAATTGTTAATTTCTGGTTGAATTATGCCTTACGGTCAGAAACAGAAAAAAACTATAAGGGTTCTGTTTTGGTCAATTAGATAATAAAGTTTTAACTATGAAAAAAAAATGAGTACTAGAGAAAACATTCAACGAAAAGTGTTATTTTTTGGGATATGTGATTATTTATTATATCATATAATTGGTGGTACGGACCCCTCAGAGAGCGAGCACGAATAGCACCTGGTCGGTATTTACTCCCTCACAAAACGCCTCGTCAAAATAAACTCATTTCACAAGTACTTACTACGTTTGATTGGTCCTGAGATCCTTTGATATTCCAACTCGTACCGGTCCTATATTCAGGTTTCGCATTTGTTTTTGCCTGTCCATATAAAACTAAGACTTATAGGCATCAAGCTATGATGCTTGTTTTAAAATATGATTAACTAGCAGCGCCCCGCGGTTGGCCATGAGTTATTAGTCGAGCCGTTTGAGCGTGAAGGAGTTACATATACAACCACACACACACACCCATCCACTAATACATACAAACATTTGCCTATAATAAAATAATAAATGTGGTGCTTGGCTAATTATTTGTCCGCAATCTCGTCTAATATAAAGAGAATATGCGGTATAAAATGTAACATGCTTATCTGGGAGTAGCACTTCCTCTTTACAACTCTCCTCTTAAATATTTGCAAAGTATAGTGTTCAGGAAATATAAATTACTAGAGATTTTGTGCCTGTTAATCTTGAACGCGAATGCAAACGGTACGTATCTAAAATTGTAAGTACGACCACATATTAATTAATATACGACGCAGGGTTTAAATGCGTCGGCAACACGCGAAGAGCTGAAGGCATAAAGTTTGTTCCCAGGTCTCGGATTTACGTGTTGCGATCGTATATGTTCAAGCCAACTGCGACTCACAGATTCACAGTGCATGGTTGTGAGTGTATAGGCGTTTGTTTGTAAGTATGGATGTAACTAGTACTTCTTCTTGTAGTGAGTAAGCGTGGCCACTATGATGTCAGTTTTCAAGCCGCCCGTAGGTTTCGGTTGGTTTTTATATATGGTTCATACTCGAATCTTTAGCTCTATCTTCGTGATCTTCACTCTGCCCCAATAGCATACAAAGAGCGTCGGCCAACCGGACATGTTCCCACAAGATTTTTATTGCAACCTGTTCTATAATAAAAACACGTCTGCTCATAATAATGACTTTTATATTGGGAATGTTTTTATCATTTGAAATAGGATTCATCTGTATATACGACATTGACAAATTCACGATGAAGTCAGATTAGTTCAAAAAAAATCAAGTAATGCTTGATAAGTGCGTTTGTATTTTATATTTATAGCTGCGCCCTGCGATGTTACTCCGTTACCGGTGTTAACAGAACAATTCAACTGTTAGATGAACAGAGAATGTTTATTAAAAAAGAAAGAAGATCAATAATAATAACCACTTAAAAAATCGAAAAGACCAACTTCCACACTTTCATCCGTTGTTTCATCACCATGTACCTATTTAAAAAGACATCCATGATGAAGAAAAAAGTCACAGGAATGTAAAACTAGCCATTTCGTTTACTTAGATGATATATTTTTGCCATCCAAATAAACGAAATGGGACATGAGACCGTAGATACTTTGATGGAAAATAATTTACAAAGTGTATTTGATTTGGATTAATATTCGGATTGCCTACCGATTCGATGTTGTAAATTTTGTACCGAACGTTTGCTTCGAGTTTTTTTTCAGGCGTTTCATTTTGATTTTTCATACCGGTTTTTATTTAATTGTTATCTTAAATATTTATTATTAAAATGGAATTGAGAATAGAATAATTTTACCTGTACCTACCTTGTGCTAAACTGTATGCAGAACAGTCGCAGTGTGTTTTAGTTTGCTAAATTATTTAAAAGTAACTGACGAATTTTTATGCGAATTCCACCATTGTAACGTTGTATTTTAAGTAAAACGCACCTACCTAATATTACTCAAGGGTCTTCTTAGCCGAAATAATCGTGAGAAAACAAACGCGGCAATGAGCTCACTATTTGTCATACGCACTTTCCCAACCTTGTAACTAACCCTTATTATTGGAATAATTGACTGATTGAATAAACAGATTTCAACGCTTTTGTTTACTTATTTTATGCCTTGTCGAATTTCTTTATGAAATTTCTGTGGAGCCACCTCGGAGGTACAACTCTATCAAATTAAAAAACAATCATCCATAACGAACCTGGCGAAGAAACTGCGTAACAAACATAAAGAAATATTGAATTGAGAACTTCCTCGTATATTTGAAGTCGGTTAAAAATGTATGTATGTACGAATGCCCCACGGTGTTTTTAATCGTGAAAAGGCCAACGTGAGACGATATGAAACAACTTAGAATTTGTTTTTTGCAAGTCACCAAAAAATTACTTTACTTTTTCTTTTGTTATTCCAGAGTATGTAGTCCAGCTATCTTCATTACAAATTAAGTCAAATCCGTTCAGCCGTTGAGGCGTAAGACACACACATACAGACAAACTCTCGCATTTATAATATTAGTATGATGATTGTATGTTCCTACCTTAGATTCAAGTCTCTCATTTTCATTCTTGTAGTATGAACGTTCGTTTTCCGTCTTGTCCAGTTTTGAACGCAGCGTCTCCAGCTCTTCCTGTAAAGAAAACAACAAATAAATTACTATACTAGCTCTTCCTTTAATCCGCGTGCAATTTAACAACCTTTTTGAGTGGTACCCTAATTCCATTTTCTTTTTCAAAAATAAAATAAGCCAAGTGAAAGTCTCGTCAAAACCGGTTCAGCCATTTTGATAATAAATTAGCTTTAGGTTGTAGTAGCCCTGCCTTCGAAGCGAGGGGTCCCGGGTTCGATTCTCGGCCGGAGCACATTTGGCGAGGTGAGCATAAAGTTTGTACTCGGGTCTTGGGTTTCAGTGTTTGTGCATGCCACCTGCGACACAAGGAATAGTAGTGCAGGGGTATGAGTGTGTAAACGTTACTTCGTTACATACTTATATTTAAAATCTGACCAAAATGCATGCGCTATCAATGCTACAACTACCATATTCTCCCTTATCATGAATCAATCAACATCTCACCAACACCACTAGATAAATACCAGTAAATGATACTACAATTCTCGGAATAGATTGGTGAACCTATTATAGTCACGTCACGAGTGCGGCAAACATGAGATTTCCGTTATATCTGTATAATCATAAATACGCCAGACTGTCTGTATGCACGCATAAAAATCTACTACACTTATCGGTCTCACAGTTCAGTTGGTAGTAGACAGAACTACTGAGGTTCTGAGGCTCCATTCCCCCCAGGAATAAACATTCGTGTGACACATAGGCCTCACACGAATGTGGCGTATATTGCACACAACATAGACACAGTGAGTTGAACATAGCACCAAGAGCTTCGTTATTGTTTTGGTTAACAGCAACTTTAACCATAATCATAAAATATACCATCCACCGTTTCTCCATGATAAAACGTTACAGTTGAAATTAAAAAAGGGTGACCAGTGATAAGACGACATAAACCCAATCTATTTTTAAACAATTAAGATATAATGCAGGTTTGCAACGTTATTTGTGACATCGCTTTAACCATTGCTAAAATGATGCAACCCTCAATTCGCTTAATGGGAGATTTGACAGACTGTTAAGCCGGTTATCGTTATAGTAACTTGTTGCAACTCACTCTTAGAGTTTGTTTATTGAACAAATTCTAAATGTTATGGTTGTGCTGGGTGGAAGGGTTGGAACAGGTATAATATAAAAAAAAAACTAAAATATAAAAAACTGACTGTAATTTGACATAACGGTATGCATGCGATGTGCCAAGATGCTTCGTGTGATACATTTTATGCGCAAGAGTATGTTTACTTGAGTGTGTAAATTTGACGAGTCCAAACAATACTCTAAAGGAAATAATTTTGAGTTTAGTTCGTGTAAAGCATTAATAAGTATTCTATCAGTAATCTGGTTCCCATAGTACAAGCTATACTTAGTTTAGGTCTTGATAGCGCTATATGAAATATCAATGAAGTTTTGTTTATTTATCGGACCGGATTTCAACGAGATTTTTATATGAAAAATAAAACGTGTCGTAATAAAAATATGCTCACATAAGCGGTATTATGTTTTGCCACCATTGCAGTATAATTTGCACTAGATAGAAATAACCGTATATTCGTCATATATCCCTTGAACGTGTTTCGAACAGGGTTCCTGTACTACGCTGATGTGACATTTTACATCGAATTAAATGTGTACCACCTATGAACTTTTCAAGAAACATCACGAAAATTGTAAAACTTCACACAAAAGAAAAAATAATAATGAAATACTAGAGATTTCATTATTATCTTTTCTTTTGTGCGAATAAAGTAAGTGTATGAGCAGACATACAGCCCTACAGACATACAGACATACAGCCCTCCTGATGTTAAGTGGTTACAGTTTTTGATTATTTCTGTTGCTTATGGGACGCCATAAACAACAACTACTAGTGAATTACTTAGGCGGAGGCATTACTTCTCCGCATAAGTTATACTGCCACCTTGGGTTCCTTAAGCACCATCCAGGGGATACTGAAGATATTCACCTCCGGATGCGAGCAACAGGGTCCCTCAAAACCATTTAAGGAAACAGGTCTTCAGAAAATGAATAGGTAGGTCATATAGAAGAGGGTCGCGGAGGTCATGCTCTAGCGTTCCCGTGACCCTTGCCGAAAGGCACCCGGAAGGAACACCGCGGAGTTTTAGTGCGTAGGCCTCCAGCGTTGCGTGTTATCACTATCAACGCTGGAGGAGAGTCGCACATAACCCCACGCCTCCCCTAGGTGCGGAGTATACGGAAAGAATTTCTAAGCATTAAAAAAATATATATCTTATAGAAGAAGTCTTCTTATATTCCTACTTCGATATCATCAAACCTACCCATAGCCCGCCTACCTTTGTGTGAAAACATTAACTAATAAAAATCGTATCTACGACTGGCGTAAACAATACATAATTATGTGTGAATCGCCTCAGATAAAGCACTAATAGCCTGCTAATTAAAACGGACGTGTCATACCTATCATTAAGTCAGGCGGAAATTATACGTTTCTCTTTGCAGCGAATGCGGGTAAGATGTGTGCGATGCAGTGCTGTGCACTCAAGACACTTGCCACTTTATACAGGAAATAATTTTTTTAGCCGACTTTAAACAATGGATGAGATTATCTCAATTCAGATATGTGTCTATTTTGTATTATAATAATAATAATGATTTATTTCAGACATTAATACACGAGGGGGTTTACAGTGTCCATATTCATTAATTAAATTGATATTCATTAATTTAATTTAATTATGGATGTTTATTTTTTTTTGATAGCGTAGTTCATCAAGATGGTTCCATAGAATTGTTATGGCATTTTTTTTATCCCTACGGGCGAAAAGTAAGGGATGCAATTTTTGAAGCCGGTTTATTAACTAAATCAATCTTGTTTTGATGGTATAAGATAAACCAATTTGATGTGTCGACAAATTTTACTCAGACGAATCGGCATTCTAGGTATGTTAATACGAGTATGTATTTCACTCACATGGATGTATGTGAGTTTACGCGACACAAATTACCCAAACTGCTTTTGAATGGATCGTTGCAATATTTTATCCCCATTAAAACCCCCAACATTACGATCTTAGTGTGAACAAATATAACGAAAATGACAGCATAAGTTCAATGTCCTCATGTAAATATGCCAGAGAAAATATTCAGCAGATGATAGATGATTCCAATCAATCAATAATTCATGAATTAACACGTACTGATGCAATAATCGATGAATAAATTATAACGATAGAAATCTTTAGTTACGTATAAATCAATGACTAGAAAACGATGACTCAGAAATTGTAACCATTCATGAGGGAGGTTCATTTCATACTCCCCATCTAAAAAGGTTAAGTTTTTTTAAGATTTGACTAGATTAAAAAAAAACAAGTGGAATTTATTCAGTCAAAATTCGGCAGTACAGCCCCGAACGAAATCTGCTCATACGGTAAGTTTTACTGCTAAAAAAAATTGCATCTTTCCAGATTCATAAGAATCAATAGAAGGGAAAGGTTATGTCTATCTATTTCTATTTCTTAACAGTGCATCTCCTCTGGACCCAGTGTATTGAAACCCTATCGTTTCACAGCTCATCTGCTATTAAACATACCATGCCATGTATACTTCAATACATTAGATTCTTGCGGTCAGCTCCTATGCCACAGGAATCTGCCATATTGAGATATCTGATTGGCTGCGTAAATGATTTTATTAGAAACCTCTGGAGGAATGCGCAAAATAGTAAGATGTAATGTAGGAAACTTGTCGACTATTTCATACCATATTAGTCATGGTGTCACAGAATACCTAATAATTATTACACGCGGTGTCTCCAAATCTCTTTTTAACTTCCGTCAATCACGAGCAATCACATCATTTCCCATCAGTATTTTCAAAAACGCACAGGGTCTTCATGAAAATAAGAATCTCATAAGAAGAACATAGAGTTTATATCCGCATCCTATTGCACAAACAAGTATAAATAAATGGGTAAAGTGACCACTCACTCGGTCGGCCATGCCATACGCGCAAATCGATCAGTTATAATGCAAATGAGCGGCAAATAGAGCGTGCCACTGTTCCTATGCTCAATCGGATGTGGTGGAAGTAATGGCATCACAGAATAATGGAATTTAATGCTAACAACAAAAGAGCGAAAGTTGTGAGTTTTGATGCAGAAATGTAAATTCCTATTCAATGGTTGTTCACTGAACATGCTAAAAATTACAATATCTTCAACTCTACGTGGAATACGGAGAACATAGATTTCTAAGTGTCAGTATATAAAGTCTAGGATTAAAAGTTATTTTTTTTGTATTATTACATGTTTTGTATAGCTTTTTAGATAACTACACATTGAAGATTAGCGTGTACCTAAATTTTTCTCAAGTCTAGAAGATTTACAGGATATCTTTAGAATTTTTGTGACCTCTAAATAAAAAATGCAGTGACTTGATTACCCATTGCTTCCAAAATGAAAAATCATACCAATTTCTTTGTTATATTAGTTTCCACGTCTCAAAATGAAATAAAATCACCATAATCACAAAGCTACAGCGAAATATCAATATGTATGCTTTTTCATTTAAAATCATTATTGAGTAAAAAAAACGATATGCTCAGTACTAGATTATAGAAACTGTCACAGGCCTCAAAACGACGAAAGAAGCTCGTAAATTCCCGACGCAGCAAAAACAAGTAAAACCTACTCACATTCGTGGGAACACCTCTTGGGCAAAAACGCGGACCGTTAAACGATGTATTCTCTACTAGAACTAGTGATCGCGTAGATTTTTTGCACCGCGACATTAGTTGTCTTCATATTACCCGTCACGATATCGCACTTTCGCAAATGTCGATTATTAATGAAGTTCTTCCCTTTTGTGATTGGCATAATTCCAGCGATTACTGTCGTCAATCCATTAAAGGGTTCACCTAATAGTCTAATTTAAGCGTTAAGTTAATACGAGTATATCGTTTATTACCTACAAAATGCGACCTCTTCAAATTGTGTCTCAAGTGATAAAGAAAGACGAAACAGTCAATCTTAATTAACTGTCCTCATCGAGCTTCTTCCAGACTTAGAAACAAGTAGGTACAGTTTGAGTCCGAGCCATTTTACAACCTTCCTTGTCAGTTGCGGTCCTAAATCGTATCGGCAGCTCTAAAGAACTCAGCGGCACAAGCGTTCTGTTAGTACCGATGTACACTCATAATCTAATTAACCGGTTTCAATGTCGTATCCATTTGTGCCGTGTCACCTGCATGAGAATCTTGACTATTTAAGTCACCTGTTCTCGTTAACCTATATTTCTCACGATCGATGTCTCTGCGAAGGCTATCGGATCGTAAGGGGTCCGAAAAAAGAACGACTAAAATCTAGTTAAGAATATGGAGTTGATCGAGATCGAGATGGCATCTTGAGAGTGGATCTTTAAATTTGATGTCGTTCGTGCGTGCTCTTTAAGGCATGTAGAATTTCTCGATTTTTAATTCTTACTCAACAGATCAATTGACTTAAAAATCGATAAACACCGACTTCGATTTTGCCGGAATTGTTCATGAATTTGAACCACATCACATTCTATGGGGTCACATCGGAAGTACACCCTATCAAATAAAAAAATGAATTAAAGTCGGTCCACAAAAGACATCGTGTTACAAAAATACAACAAAAATTTACAGCCAAATTGTAATCATTCTCCTATTTTTGAGGTCGGTTAAACAGTCAGTTTTCTTTGAAGTTTCAATTGCACTAACGTATTTAATGGGTGTGTGAATATGACTCCGCCCCTTTTTGTCAAAATAAAACACATTTGTTCGCTTACAAAATTAAAAAAAAAATTATTGAAAGTATGCTCCATCTGCAGCTACAACCTTCGCCCATCGTTCAGGTAGTTTTCGTATTCCTTGCTGGAAGAAGTCCTGGTCTTTTGAGCTTATCCAGTTGTCAATCCAAATTTTGATACTTTCACATGAAGTAAACTTTTCTCCAGTAAGGTCTGTCTGCATCGTCCGGAATAGGTGGTAATCCGAAGGAGCTATGTCTGATGAATATGGCGGGTGGGGTAACACTTCCCAGTCCTGTCCCTCTAAATATCTTTTTACGACTTCTGCGGTATGCGGTTTGGCATTGTCATGCTGAAGAACTAATTTGTTATGTCTATTCACCCATTCTGGTCGTTTTTCTTCTATGGCTCGCTTCAAACGCATTAGTTGTCGTCGGTAAACTTCTCCATTAATAGTTTCAGAGGGTTTGAGCAACTCATAATATACAATACCTTTCTGATCCCACCAAATACAGAGCATGACCTTGGCACAGTGAATATTTATTTTTGGCTGTGATGGGCCTGGTTCGCCTGGTTTCACCCAAGCTTTTTTGCGTTTAGGATTTTCGTAGTGTATCCATTTTTCGTCTCCTGTGACTATCCGATGCAAAAATCCTTTTCTTTGCTGTCTTTGAAGCAGCATTTCACAAATGGTTTTCCGACGTTCCATGTCTCTTTCTTTTAAATCATGTGGAACCCAGTCACCGGCTTTTTGAATCATTCCCATCATTTGTAAACGCTTTGCAACAGTTGAACGATCAACATTTAATGCTGCAGCTAATTCTGATTGAGTTTGGCAAGAATCTTCCGCCAATAATGCTTCCAATTCAGCATCTTCAAATTTTTTTGGTGGTTTTCCATGTTCTTTATCCTCAGTACTAAAATCGTTATTTTGAAATCGTCGAAACCATTCCTTGCAAGTTGTATTAGACGGAGCATGCTCACCATAAATCTCCACAAGCAAACGATAAGTTTCCGCTGCAGTTTTCTTCGCAATAAAATAATGTAATAACACTTCCCGCAAATGACGTTTATTTGGAATAAAAACCGACATTTTCGAAAAGGTGAAAACAATTGTTGCTTACACTTCAACCAAATATCATAAAATGCGTTAGATAGCTGACATTCAGTACTATCGAATACAAGTATGGTCATTTATTAGTACACGTAAACAATACTAAAAACGACATCTGTTGAGAAAGGGCGGAGTCATATTCACACACCCAATAGAAATACATTTCGATTATTTAAGGCCCTTCTCCTTACAAAGTTTTTGTGTAGACTTAGTGATCGAAAATAGAAAGAGTTATTTTCAACATAACAGGTGGTGGGCGCCGGTGAAATCGCAGGTACATGAAACGTTACATCCCCGTTGCGGGTGATGGGCGGAACGAGATGCAACTTGGGCCAGAGGACTTAGGTCGTATTGCCGTTATTATGGGCGGAGGTAACCATCAACAGGTACCACCAACCAACTTATCATCAGGTCGGCCTTCAGCTACAGACGTACAAAACAAAAATGTTTACTGAACTCGGAACAGAGTATCCGGCTCTCATTTCCAAGTGCGTACTAAGATCTGGTCCTTGAGGCAATCGCTCCGATTACAGAAGCCGCCGGATGGCGTGGTCACCATAAGCAGTAATAAAATATTAAGTAGGTACTACATGTGAGGTTGGAAGACGGCCATTTTTACCGCAGCGCGCTTCCTGTCATTTCACCAGATACATGGCTTGCGCACATTTCTGACTCTGATTACACGATTTGTAAAAGGAGGAGATGACGGGACGTGCTAGACTTATACCAGAAAAGTTGGACCACCAGTGTCCTGAACCGAGAAGGGTGGAAAGACGGAAGGAAAGCCTTTGCCCTGCAGTGGATACAAAGGACGAAAAAAAATTAACAATGTTACTTACATAGGAAATTTACAAAAATGACCTTAAGGTGGTTCATTGTATTAACATACATTATGTAATAAAAGGTAGGCCATTAGATGAGTTATAATATTCATAAGTAACATTTAAGGGTACTAAGCTAAGACTAATCCGTGTCATGGTATCTGACGTAATTTATCTGTCATTTGTTCGTTTTGTATGCAGGTCAGTGCACTTATTGCCGTCACTTGCCTGCATTTTTGGTAATAAGACGGATGTTAATAAAAATATGAACTACATTATGGTATTTAAACGAATTTTATTATTTGTACCTACTTTTTGTGTTGTCAATAAAGTATTTTTCTTCTTCTTTCTTTAGTTACGCCATCGTCGATAAACAAGGGATTATAAAGCATATAGCTTGGTATAGATGATCAGACATGCCTGGTATCTACGTATTATTGTGACCGTTAAAATAGGAAAATATTCAGAAACAGTATACAATATACATATACATAAAAGACCTTTAAAAAATCTTTAAAAGAGTCAAAATATCTCCTTTAAATACATCAGTATTCGGTCACAGATATCAAACTCACTAAAATAATGTCAGTGTCAAATCCCCCACCCCCTAACTGAAACCATATGGATTCAAAAACCATTGCAACAAAAAATAAACTTATCTACTTAAAGTTATCGCTACAATATTTCCGTCCACAAATATTTTTACAGGGCGTTTTATTACTTTTGTACCATGTGGCGTTTCTTTTTTCGCTTTATGACGGATAAATCTTTTACGGTAATTAAATAAAAAATTACGTAACATTTAGGCGAACCAGTAAAACTGGTCAACGTATTACAACTTCGGTAACCTAGAAAAAATCAAGTAGGATTTGCAACTGGCATAAACTAATGAATTTATAACATTTACACAATGCGTTATGAGTGTTTACATAGATTGTGAAAAAATCTGAGTAATTCTAACTACAAGACGCAATCTTAACCGCTACCTATTACTATTTGTTGCGTCGTTGAAAATAATTTATGATTTCAACGTCACAATATTCTTTGAATTAATATTACATATTTACCAAACATAATGAAATATTATCAATTTGTGTAACACATTTTGAGTAACTCCACTCTATGAACCAAGCGTCGATAAAGACATGTTCCATCCAGCAATATATTAGTTAACTTGCCCAGTTTCTCGTTTACAGTACGTAGCAATTATATACATTATATGTATTTATGGACATACTGTTGGTGTGTATGTATAGTATGTTCTTGAATAGTGGTTTAGCATTAATAACATGTTAAGTAGAAGTATTACACTTCTTGGGTAAGGAATTTAAAAGAGAAGAAAATGGTTATTATATCTTTAAACGTCGGGTGTGTCTGTTTGTTTAGGGAGTGTGGTCAATTCCATCTACGTAACTTAAAAAGAAGTGGTCCGTATTCAAAGCGGGCTATTTGATGCTGGTGTGTGGATGGTCCTTAATTATGGTTGGTGAAAATTGATGGAGCCATTTCTTGGATCATTTTGAACAACGCTATATTGAAAAGGACATGATGATTGTTGCAATTTAAAACAAAGTTACAATTTTTAATTATATTACGTAAGAAAAAAATCGGGGGTATTCAATGATTTTTAAAATTATTACTTGTTGCTCTTGCTTGTAGAGTTTACATTTGCGTTAATAGTATTAATAATCGGCTAATCGATTTGGTGAGCGGTCACATCTCATAGTCAATCGCATTCATAGGACTGAGTAGAGTGAGGCCCGCCATAGATCAAGGCAATTACTGTCTTCATCTATGGCGGGTGTTTGATAGCAAGGCGCAGAGGAGAGGAAAGGGCAAAGGTAAATGGAGAATTCCAACGTTCTGGTTCTTAAAAGATTAATAACCAACAAAGATCGCTGGTTGATCATCAAGAAAATTTTCTCAAGCAACGATTGGATGATTACATTCGTCCGAGTTGATTACCTAATTTATGAGATGATCTCCTTTCGGAAACCATGATTTCCACAGAAGACTGTCGCACATAGAGAAAAATCTTATCGGAATACGCTTGCAAAAGTTTGTTACATCAAAGAAACTGACAATATTCCCATTCCTAGATCATAACATAGCTTTAATCTCTTGTGTATGTGCAAGTTGTTTTGTACATCAACTCGTTTATGTCTCGCATTAATACTTAAGAGCGTGCTTAAGCACAGGTTGTAAAACTTAGACATTAAATTCCAATAGATATAAGGAGAGTGCGTATTCTGAGGATATTTTCTCTGCAATTTTAGTACGGTAGATTCGCAATCTTAAATCGAGATTATTAGAATCGCTAGTGGTTATAGGACACGGTCTTTTAAATCAAGATAGGTGTTAGGTGTATACTTTGACGCCGTAATGTATTTGTGAATTTAACCCGTGGCGGGCAGCTTTATCGCAATGCAAGGCTTAAGATGATTCTAGAAAGTCTCCAGAGCCTAATCAAACGGGTTGACTCAGTTCGGAAAAATACTAGAACTAGAAGAATAAATTGATGTATATTTATTTATTTATCTATCTATATATTTACATATTAAATAGTTGCCACGTGTGTATGACGGGGCATTCCTTGAGAGAATGAATGAAACTGTATTTTTTTGTTATAATATGTTTGTATCTGTAATATGTTTGTATCTTGTATCTGTATAAGATTGTTTTTTGGAAAAGCGGAATTTGTATTTTTATTTTTTATGGGATCCACGGGAAGCTGGGGCCGGTAAATCCCAATCGCAATGGGGCGGTCGCTAGTAAATTAATGTAATAGCTGAGAGTTATGGAAAATTATTTCTTGGTTGACAACATGGTAGATTAAGTGCGTTGTCCTAAAGAAATACACTGGTCGTTCTCAACCATAATATCGCGGTTAAGAATTGCCAGCACAGTTTAGCCGTCGTAAATTTTAATTTAACCATACAATTTGAGTTAATACGTTAGCGTGAAAGTTACAGATGTAATGTGAGCAGGGAAAGTCGCGATTTGCACATAGGAACTGGTGATTATTCCACGGGCAGGGTCAAAAGTTGAGGCTAAGAGTAATTCCTAAGTCCGAGCGGCAAATGAGGGCCAGCTGCGAGTAAGTGTTAGTAGTTATTGCCTGTCTCGTCATTTGAAATATGATTTGCGGTGTAAATTATATGCGGTGTAAATTATACTGCCGCACTTAGTCCGTGCGGAGTGCATTTTTGCAGACCAAGACTACTTTACTGCACCGAGTGATTCGCTGATGGATCTCGTCGTTTACTGTCCTGCCTCGGACTTGCGCTTTAAAGTTCAGACTTCTATAAATAGAAGGCGGTTTCTTTGGGACCCAGCTCGTCATATGTTCGCTAGGCTTTACTAGGTAATGGGACCAAATAAGCTTGAAAAATTCGTCTGGAAGATTATAATACTACTTGAATGTAAAGTTGACGTATTATATTTCCCTTGAATGATTCGTGCAGTGATATTTTGAAGAACGTTTATCCTTACATACTCGCAGTTCAAAACAAAGTCGCTCCCGCTGTTTGTGCGCTTATAACTTTTAAGCTACGCAACGTATTTTAATGCAGTTTTCAGCAATAGATAGTGATTTTAGAGAAATATTTAAGAGGTTTATATGTAGTACTAGCAACTCACTCCGGCTTCGCACGGGTAATTTCTGATACGACATATACGAAGCTAAGTATAACCGAGTATGTAAAACGAGGAGTACCAAATTAATTACATGGTTGGGAAAATATTTGAGCATGTAGTTTTTGTTTCGGATGTCGAGTGATTGTGTCGTGCATTTGTGCATATACATGTTTCAAAACTGTCACGCGTGTGTGTCATGCCAAATACGGCGCATTCTTGGCATGACGAGGAGAAAATATTCTCAATCATGGCCAATCAAAGACTCTTTTCATTCTAACCTTGAAGCATAACAAAAAGCTCTTGAAACAAAAGAATCAAAACATTTACAAAAACGGTAAATCCGGTGTGAAACGCCCAAAACAATGGAAGTACGTCACGCCACCGTATCAAGAGGTAATTAAGAGGTCTTCCTATACCGCTGATATTACGATATCGAACTTGGTTTCATGTTGAAGACAATGCTGAGACTTCCTATGATAAGTTACATAAAAACAGTGATGGATTAAGTAGTTACGTATACCAGGATTCCTTTAAGCATAAGGCTATGTGGGTGCACCTGTGTAACGTTGGTAGTACCGTGCTGTACTTGAGCAGTGCTGCAAGAGGTCCCGGGTTAGATCTCTGGCCGGGGTAAATAATTGTGCGATGATTTTAGCTACAGTTAGTTCTAGGATGTTTGATGTTAGTATTATAAATATGTGTGCGGCCATTCCACGTACGATACATACATTTCCTTATCAAGGATCAGTAAAATCTAGAGAAGAGATTAATAATATCTAGACGTCTAATTTCCAATCAAATAAGTCGTGATAAGAACGCGTGATCAATTAGGAAAAAAAGTAACGTTTCTATGTAAATATTTTTAATAAGCTTAAAGGAATTAAAAAAAAATCAAACAAGAAATCCTGGTGCAGTGATATTGGGTACAATAAATCGATTAGGTAAGTCTTTTATTTTGATTAGCTTTGAAGCCAGCACTGCCAATCAAGTTTATTACTCAACTTTGTGACGATTTCAATATGCCTAGTTATGTACTTAAGACAGGGCACTGCCTGACTCAAATAGCGCCTCACGGTTGCCACCTACTTAGTTTACCGGAAGTGTGAGACTCTTCTAGCTGTGATAACCTTCGCCATAGATTACTCAACAGTCACTTCCAAATCTGTCACAGATTGAAAAATAGTTTGTATGCACGAATCATACTTCGGGCCATATCATTCCGTTCTACGCAATGTTGTACTACTAAGATATATTTTGATTGCTGCTGTGTAATTTAGATAGTTTATTTAGGAGTCAAAATGTCAATAAGCTGATATGATTATAGAAATTATGACTGCAATATTTCCAAATAGAATTCTGATATGGATAAATAATGCCATAATGAATATGATCGAAATTGGCCGAGGTTGATTTTTCAAAGTAGTTGACAAACCTCGTACAAAAAATCCAAATAGATAATAGTAAATAGCATTCTCATAATATATGTTAAGCTGTAGTCGCTGTGGTAATTACGAATAGCTAAAAAAAGCAATTAATTAATTATACCTTATTAATGATCAATTAATGTGATGCTAAATTCACTTTTTATGTGATATATTGTAGCTTTATTGTAAACCCTCTGCCTAAAGCAAATCGCCACCTTTACCACTTATCTTCGTCCAGAACAAAATAAATACTATTTTTATTATTGTACAAAGAAAGTTTTTCAAAATCTAAGTGTAACTTTTATTACATATATGTAATACACAATAACACTATAGATACAGAATAAACATCTGTAATATAACATCTATCAAACTCAAGACTCACAGCGGTTTAGCCAAAGCTTTTGCCAGCTGAGCTGTGAGGTTAGTCGAGTTTTGTACACACTGACCTGTGCTTGTTTGAGCCTGTGCTCGGTGCGGTGCACGGCGAGGAGAGGCGTAACCCGCACCAGCAGCCGCCACCAGGGCCAGTCGCGCACCGCGAGGAACGCGCGCACGTTACGTTGCACGCACCGCGCGGCGGTGTGCTGCGTGCGGAGGCGTTGCGCGCGGCGGCGGGCGAGCAATCCGCGCGCTCGCGCTTGTAGGCGGACGAGCACACGCGCGAGGGCGGCATCGCGGCGAGCGTCCAGTCCGCCCACGATACCGCCGCGGAACATAATCTGTAACAAAGTAAATGTTTCCATAAATAACCATGAATTTATCGATTAACCTAGTAAAATGTTTAAATTAGAAAAAAAGAGACTGGAATTAATGATACGCTTTTTATCTTATTTTTGACAAAATACGTAAGTAATACTTCGATTCGAAGTTTTAAGAAATCAAGAATATATTTTAGTATCTTTAAGTATAATCTTTAGACGGCTCCGTGGCTTAGTTGGTAGTAGCCCTGCCTTCGAAGCGAGGGGTCCCGGGTTCGATTCCCGGCCGGGGCACACTTTGTGTGGTGAGCATGAAGTTTGTTCTCGGGTCTTGGGTGTTTGTCTTGTGTTTCTGTGTTTGTCCATGCCATCTGCGACACAGGAAATCCTAGTGCAGAGGTATGAGTGTGTTAACGTTGTTTTTTTTTATAATGTACGAGTATACAACTCGATATTGAATTCTTCTGTTCGTGTCAATGAACCGTCTATATCTGTTAAGATAGAAGCTTGGCGACTGTGATCGCGTTATCGAAAAGGTCGTCTCTAGTGTAGTTGGTAGGGCATAGCGGACAAACGGATCAGATGCTGAATTATATTAAAGGTTGATTTCCTGAGGAAAATACAATCCAATCAAATCGTTGTTCCATGAAAATTCCCAAAAATAATTACATATTTCTTATGATGATTGGTTAGTAATATTACTACTTTCGATACCTTCAACTCCTCATCATACGTCACACAATACAACAATTACATCAGCGTAAAAAAACCAAAACAGCGTCCATAACAAAAGCTGATGCTTTTGGCGTGTAATTGTTACCGGGCGGGACGCGGCGAAACGAAAGCCATTCAATTTTATGTAACAGAAATTACTTTCAGTTTTTATTTGGAACCTGATTTGTTCGGCACGTACATAAGCTGGCGATATAAGTTGTGATATAATGGCACGTGCCAAGAAAACAATGTGTGTCTTAATGATATGAAGGCGAACGAAACCAGTGTTTTTACCACTATTTTTATCTTCTTGCAGTGCCGGTGTAACACGATGACTTACTAGAAACCTATAGAATATCTTCTTGAAGACTGAGATTATAATATTCAGGGAAAATAGACAGCGGCAATTGATTTTTTATTCCCTGGCTGTTCGCATCGTAAAAGTGGTATCAAAATTGTATGAGTGCGAGACAACCAGGAATGGGTGATGCGAGGCTTTACGTCTGGAATTTGTAATTATAAATTTAGATTTAAGTACGCACGTGCGACTCAAAACTAAATATATCTTCTAGATCCCTAGTTTTCAGATATTTTTCGAACACTTACAGCCAAGCTCTATAATGATAATCAACTGACTATAATGAACAAAGTTTTACCTGTGGTACAATATAACAAAAGGTACCAACATCAATCTTTATCTGAATAAATATACGAATATTACAAACAGACTAATAGATTACGATAACAACATTGTGTTCTATCAAATATTTTTGAATCTATTTGACTATGATTATTATATCTATATCTATTATCTATATCTGTAGATTATAGAGTCAGTTGACTTTGTACTATTTGAAATTGTATTGCGTACCGATTGCAATTTTTAAAACTTTCTACCATTGCACTGACTTGTGATTCTGTAATCAAGTCAAGATATCTATTGCACAATGTACGCTAATAAATAACAAAGAAAACTTATCTACATACAAATGGATGGCCGAGTTCCATAAGTGATGGGTGTCAATTGTATACGACGCTCCATCGAGTGGGAGCCAGAGGTGGCCCAGTTAGGAGAATAGCAACCTGACACACTCCGTGATGGACTGATAAACACTATTGTTGATCAATTGTTGTTCGTTACAATACATCTTGTTCTATACGAAAATTGAGCCAGAACATATATCAACTTGAGAATAGGATGAAGCATAAATACAATTGATAAATGCTTATAGAACTAAGACGAGAGCCCGGTTATTTTCCTCAGCGAATCTGATGAACCATTATTTTCAATCTATTGGTGATTGTACCTCTAAATCGAAATATATCATCGATTTAGATACATAAATACTTATGAAATTTGAACTAATTTAAAGTCGGCTCAAATACTTGCAAAATTTATTTGAGGTATTGTCATGCAATGGATGTATTTGAAATTTCTAATAATATATTCATGTCTTTTGTATTTATGTTATGGTCGATACTTTCGATAATTTCTACTTGATGAAGAAAATAAATAGAATCCATGACATAACTAGAGTTTCGATAAAGAAGATTAAGAAGAACACTGAAGGAATGTTAATGGAGTCGTTCATGGGAATGCAATTGCGGCTGAAAAGTGACCCTATAAGGCTTTGAATGACCTTTCGGAGAAAAGGCTATTGCCGATGCCGATGATATTCATTAAAAATGTGAGCACAATATAACACCTACTAATCATTCATTTGAGTATAGACGTATCAATGAGTTATATTATAATGTCCTTATTCATTGAACAAAACTGGGTCAATATAATCATCATTCATTATTGAATCAATCATATCGTTAATGTCACCATAAATAATATTTTATCTGAATGAGTTTAACATTCTTTTATGTATTTACATAAATTTTCTTTTTCGTTCGGAATATAGGCGTGAACGCCTATATTCCGAACGAAAAAGAAAATTCAAAGCCTCATTTCACCTTCACTATGTTTGGACTGTACACGTGGCCAGTAGTGAACCCATTGTCACCATTATTTTTCTAAGAAATCTCAACGAATATTTATCATTTAAATAAAATATATCATTCCTTAATATTCCGATAGCTAGGATAAAACTTATACCAAGAAGTCTAAAAGTAGTCAGTTAAATGTAAATCAAAATGTATATAGACATTTCAGGCAGTGTCATTTAACTACAAACTATGCATAATGGAAACCAGATTACTTATAATACATAGTATTTTTTAAAGTAAATACATTCATATAATCCATTTTATTAACACCAGACAGAGAAAAAACATCTATAATTGCTAGGTAATTTTGTTTTCGGTCTTAGGTGTTTGTGATGTGTGATTTTCTGTAGGTCCATAACACCTATGGCAAAGGGAATCTTAGATCAGGGAAGTAAATTCTTTTTTTTTATAATTGTACTTTTGGTATAAACCTATTACAGCGCTGATTAACACCTATCTCGAGACGAGTTCTCAGATCATAAGTAATCAACTAATATTTAAAAACTTAAACATGACTACGTAAAAATCACACCGAAAATTATGAAACAGAGGGCGATATATTGATTTTTTTCTGACGTCACTTTACCTATAACCAGCGGATGATCAAGATGCTAAAGATTGTCAAATTATGATAATTATTTATACGGGAACAGATGAACATTAATACATACATGCTAAAACCATAACCCTCACTTTAGCTTCGCTTGGCTCAGAGCCTGCTTCTTAAGCTCATACAAACCAAACTCCGTGACGATACAGCTATGCAAACGGCATTGCCACAGATAACATAACTCCGCTCTGTTGAGCACGTTCCATAACAGGAGATAACTGTGGATGCTGTTAGAGATCGTTTGTTTGTCAACAAGATACTGGGGTAATTACGTTGTCTTTGTGTCAAGGTTTCACGACAATTGTATATAAGTAAAAGGGTTGAATGTTGTCGATATATAGTCGCTAGTAAATCACTACGGTTGTTTTATATATTAGAAAATTATATCAAATGTTTGAACTTAATACATTTTTAATTGATATAATTGTGTATCATTTGCGTTCTTATCTACAGTTATACAATATGTTAAAAATCTATGTCCGATCCGAAAGGGGCTTGCCAATCACATTACAAAATAATATCCATGAAAGTAAATAATTCAATTTAAAATGTACGATTTTTGTGCCTTTCTGCAATTTCCCCTAAAACTTGCAAAATTTTTAAATGTGACAACACTATCAAGCTTTAAGCAATGTTTGACCGTGTGATGGCATCTGTGACGATGTTCTGCACGCTGTCAAAAGACGTTGCTATCCAAGACAGGATGCGGCCGCTTTCGAAGTTTCCTGATTTTAATTTTATTGTATACAAGGATTTTTTTATACTTGTACTATTCAAATCTCGATACCTAATACATCTTCCTAGATCGCACAAGATTTTCTGAACATATTGTAAATGCGCGTCACCGCCGAAGACTTATAAGGTCAATACCATTGCCATTAATTTATGTCATGTAGCTTCTAATACTGAATAAAACACTTGATTCACCAAACATGCCTCGCTGATTGGCCACTTGTCTGACTTAGTGACGACAAATAGCTTTCTCTGCTGTCGGGAAACAGACACTGGAAAAGTAAATACTTTGGCATGGAAAGCTTTCATTTCTAAGCAGATATTCAAGGCGTCTACATAGTTAGGGTTGGCGCATGCGTGGGATATCCCTTCAGGAGTGTCGTCCGCCGACAAATTAATCAACTTTTTTAATAAAACTGGCTATAAATATCACCTTTTGAAATTATTATTATTTTTAACTTGGAACAAAATCTCTTGTAACAGATTATGAGAGTATCCATGGTTTTGTTGTCGACACTTGTGGTAGCCCTGACTAAAGTAGGTTTAGTGCTTTCGATTTGGAAGCAAATTAGCCCTATGTAGGCTGTTTTTAAGTAGCCGAGGGAAATTTAATAGTTTTAATTTGTTACATGTTTGGTTGTTTTCTTGGAGAAATGACTCTTGGCTCAGGGCCTGGTTTGGTGTGGCCTTCTTTTTTTCTTGTACTTGCACTGACTTTTATATAATAATTTCATGAAAGATTATTTTTCGGGCCTTTAAACTAATGCCAATATTTCAGCATCTATGTCATTATGGATACTTTTTACTATACCTACTTAATACTTATCTACGAATGAATACCTACCGTATTTAATTCGTAATATTTGTTGTTATTGGTCATCATGTCAACTTTTGTGTTTACCCCAATCCACTAGCTGCGCGCAGGCAGCCCCCGTTAGGGTGGCGCCCCCGGTTGCCACCCGCCCCCCTGGCCTGACCCTAGCTACGACGCTGATAAATGCGAACTCTTTGCCACTAACAGACTAGAATATTTATATTTAAAGACTGTTAAACATTAATGTATTTAAAACTAATTGTAGGATGGGTTATATGAATAACTGATAACTTAATAAACAGTTTACAATAGCGATAGCTTTATCATTATTTATGTGTGTAATGTTTGTAATGAAACGTTTTAACTATCATTTATAATAATACGCAAATAATTACGATGCGATTCTAAAAGTTCACAGTGTTTACACACTCTTCTTCCTGCACTAGGATTCCCTGTGTTCCAGGTGGCATGGACAAAGATAGCCAAGGATCGTGAAGAAACTTTACGCTCATCACATAAAGTTAGCCTCGGCCGGAAATCGAATCGAGGATCCCTCGCTTCGAAGGCAGGTACTACCTACTAAGCAACGAAGCCGGAAAAATGAATATACTATACACATAAACAGAACAAGAAGTGAAAAAAATACAAGCCTTAAAAACCAGTAGGACAAAGTCAATGTTACTCGCAAAGCAGGGATTAATGTTTATAAGTCTCATACACACGTTTTATGATGTATAAAACGTGTGTATGAGACTTAAAAATAGTGAACACGCTTCAAGATTTCATAAGTAACCACCAACTGCAATAAACATGGAATAAACCACTTAAAAAGTTACATCAACATATCAAATGTTCGCAGCACGCATACGAAAACAACACGGGGTATCGAATTTGTTTCACCCATCGTATAACAAACGCTCCTCGGTTCCGTGAAACAATGCCCGTTTACTTTTATAAAAAGGTTCATAATTACACGTTTTGACGGTAATAACATGCGTCAGGTTACGGATTGAACAGAGTTTTGAGCCTTTGTTTTGATACCCCAAGAATTAACATGAATCAGATTCAATCTACTATTTAGTACCATGGCTAATACAGAATTTTATTTGAATCGCTTAAAGACCGTAATGAGTCTCGTTGTTAACACATTATCTTTTATTTAATTACGTAGCAGCAAATAATAAAATTTATGACTATGATAACTATTAAACAACATGTCCAATTCCCACTTCAGGATAGCTTGCCAGAAACTAAGCAATGCGATACGCTCAGACCCGAATCAAACAGAAGTAGATCTCGCATATATTACTAGCGGAAATCGAACCCTCGAATCGCTTTCAGTCGTTTACTCAAAGCTTCACGGATGTCGTCCCTTACTCGGGCATTCTTCTCACTTGACTCTCGCGGTCAATTACTTATTATCACAGGGGCACCTGGTAGTCAGATAAACTGTACGGTAATTACTGACCACTGTCACAGAGTCACAGTGGTAAACTAATAGGTACATACATGCACAACACAGAATTACCTAAGGCGTCTTACAGACAGGCCTGGGAAATCTGCTAATGTATGGCGGGCATGGTGAGATAAAGGCAAATGCATTTACCAGGAGAGCTATTTTACGCCCTATATGACAAGGTACATCAAATTCAATTTAAGCCAACTCATTTCATGTAACAGTAAGGACATGAAGTTAATCTTCCTCTATACGCGTTTTTACACTAACAATACTAATTAGAAAGATATCCAAATTATTGTAACAAGCGATCGGGTCGCGGATAGGTTCCCAGTTTTGTCTGGGTCGTTTATTCTACAGTGCATATTTACACGGGGCTGAGAAGATTGTTTTTTAAGGTATAAAAGTAATTATTTTTTGTTGATTCTCCGGGAAATATATTAAAAATTTAGTTTTAAAATCCTATTGCTAAAGTTTAATTTTTTTTGTTTAAGCACTAACAAAAGAGAGTCAACGTGTCTACATCAGTGGTGTTGAGGAGCGAGTCCTCGTCGCAGTCTGATCACAGAGATCTAACCACTAGGCACACAAGCCTTACCGTAGGCGTTAAGCCTGACACCTCGGGGCAAATTGCCCCACCAACAACGTGTCGCGACCGTCGTTGAACGTAATCCAACGGATTCGAATCCACCATTTCGATACCCGGGGATCACCACCAATCTACTGCTATACGCCAATGCAAGTCGACGTCCACCATTAAAGGGTGAATTAATACAGCTCACCCTTCGAAACTGTTTTACTGTGTAGACACGGACTCCCCAGCTACATTGAAACAGAAGTTCTATACCTTCTGCCGCGCGTGAAAACATTGTAAGCGCGATCTAGGCACTGGTCCACATTTTGCCTCCCTTATCCCATTTGGTTAGCACCAGGCATTGTTAAATTAATGGATATATATTCTAATATTTTTTCGAGCAATATGTAACAGTCAAGTGCATTTACAAGAGCGAAATAAAGGATTTGCAAATAAATTATTTTGCAGATAAGGGATAGCAAGATAATTTAACGCTTAGAAAAAAGAGGGACGGGACATTTAGCGGGGTTGCAAAAGTCACAGTCGCGCCATCTCTTATCGGGTTTGGGAACTACATGTAGCTACGAAAATGTTGTACTCATCGCTTCCCATTTATGCCGTGCCAGAAACATTACCTCTTCACAATAATCGGATTTCTTATTACAATATTTTGTCACAATGCGTGATTTTAATCTCAACTTCTAAGATGAGACGAGACCTACAAAATGTTTAAGAAGGCACCTTCATTAATGGATTTGTAATGGATATGAGTTTGATTTTGCGCAATTAAACGTGTTTCTCGTAAACTACGGTGTGCACAAAAAATGCTTACATCAGGAGCCGTTTTCTATGCCCGATGATGACATATGGTATCAAATGATTTTCATTTACATCAAATGTAAATATGAGTATGTACGAATATCTTAAAATACATTATATAAAACAATGATGAAGTAGGTACTGGCGGAAGCTTTATTTTATTTTATTTAGGGAAGAAACAGTGCTATAGTCCATATAAATATATTAATCAAATATTGCAGTTACTAATAAAGTTTATATACTAAGTATAGTATACGTTTATTCGTTCTGGCGAGTTTAATAAAATTTCGTAATAATTTTTAAATTATTAATAATATTTTTTATTTATTTTGAACAAACAATGTAATGTAATTAGTATATGGCATCAAGTATCATGTATCGTATAGTCCCCGTGCTAATCATTAATCCTAGTACCGCCTTTGAGCATTCCTCATATCAATAACAGGCTGATTTAAAAATCGAACATCCCGTCTTCGATTTTTAAATCAGTCATGTCTTATTTTACGCCATTTGTGAATTTCTTCATAAAATTTCTATGGGACTATCTGGGAGGTACCCCTATCGAAAAATTATGAATCTTCCAAATCATGAAGAACAATGGTGATGAATAACAAACATTCAAAATGTAAGCATATAACTGATAAACTCCTTTGGGAGTATGTTGAAAACAAAGTTTCGTTCATATAAAAAATAATGTGAAGCTCATTCTATTCTGTGCCTAACTTTCCTCAAACCTAGTATCATTACATCTGGCAATCAAGTCGTCAATGACTCAACATTCAAAGTAATTATCGTACAGAACTGTATCAATAGACATTTCGTTTTATTGTCCGTCCGTGTGAGGCGAAAGTCTATTATCTTAACAATAGTGGCTTGTGTAACTTTGCATCGAGAAATTTATTGGATAGGTTCTAAAGCTTGATGATGAGTTATGCTGTAGACCTGGCGCATGCGTGGCAGCGACGCCCCGTCTAGCTAAAATCTTATAAAACTTATTACAAATCTATACAGAGGCACGAAAGTTTTTGGTTTTTCAGAATATTAAATGCGATCTGTGAGATGATATATTTCAATTTTGGCTACCTCAGTGAATTTCATTGCATCTAACAACATTAGAAAAAGTAAATACGCTTCTAGCGTTTTATAGTTTTCTTCGCCTTATTTATTATTGTAGTATCTTAAACGAGCAGTTCTTGTATATATTTTTATTTCGCGTATCTAGGAAACGGCTCTAAGGATTTGGATGAAGTTTTGTGTTTAGATAGGGTTTTGCTGTTTAAGTTTACCAGTATAATTGTATTTATTGAAAAATGAACTTTTTTTTTACGAAGAAAAAAAAATCTTTTATATCAATAGTATCGTTCGCCTAGGCACGGTATTATTATTGCAATAATTAAAATTTAATTATTATAATAGGTGTGTGAATATGACTCCGCCCCTTTTTGTCAATAATTTACATCGAGCTGAGAAAATTGCTCGAGGTGGGATAGCGGTCAATCGCTAATCTATAAGTTATTGAAAATAAAAGTTTTTCCGCAAGGTCCACTCCATATGGTCGCATCGCTAAAACGTATACGTGAAAAGTGGTCAGCTTTTCATCGCGACGACTTCCCACGAATAACTCAACTTTCAAATCGTAATTTTACTGTCACTTGCATGAACAAGTAGCAATTACGTGTCAGAAAAGATAAAAAAAAATGTCGTAAATCTCACACACTAAAGTGACATTAAAAAATTGCTATGTTACAAAAGAGGTGTCAATTCGCACATCACAAGACAGTAAAAGCTGTAACTTATCACTGCGAATTCCCAACAACACGTTAAATAGCAATTTGTATGGGTTTACATGTGAATGTAAGATATATTATTTAGTTTCTGCCCGCGGCTTTATCCAGACAGTGAGGTAACATGTACGCTACCCGGATAGTAAGAAAATACTTTAGACCGAATAATAAATATTACGAACCATTTTACAAAATATAGAACGAAGGGCGACCTTATCAATCAATCTTATAAAAATATTCTTTATTTGGTATAAATTATGTCCTGGCTGTGGAATTCTAGTAGATGTTAGCTTAAAGCTACAAGTTATTTAATGTAAAACTGCTATAAGTAGTTATCTGTTTAAGTTAGTAAGTAAGTAGTTATCTGCTAATTTGTATTACGGGGGTATCATGGTCAATGTCTGACTTAATAATAGACACGATCTTGTAGGTACAAATGGTGTACAAACTTGTTTGAATGTTACAACATACAATATGAATCTGTATGTTTAACGACACCGCATAGTTTCCATTTATTTCTTTTTCAGACCAATAGACATGTTCTTGGTGGGATGAATGAATTCAATGCACTTTCCATTTCATACTATGTAAATTCTCATGCATTTAGTACCATAAATTCATTGTTAAGAATATGCATGTTACCGATGGATCGGGTCATACAGTTGATGATTTGCATTATTTCTGGTTCGTTTTATAGATCCAAAGCCAAATCGAGACGGCACTTTGAATACGAAGCGAGAGATCCTGGTTCGATCTCCGGCCGGGGAAACTTTATGTTAAGAACTGCGAGGTTTTGTGCGACGCGTTCGAACGTATAAAACGAGTGCGCAAGAGGGTAGACTGATATGTCTATCAATGATTTGCACACCCCACCTCGTAAAACTTTCGGTTTGCCCGGGACCAGACGCATGTAACTGCGTCGAAATATCGGGAGTCAACAAAACTCACAAATCATGGTAAATATCTCGGTAACACGAATAATAATGTTCATAACCGTGATAGTTATAAAAATTATATGGTGATGAACAACCAAGAAGCTGATGACGTAGACTCTCTGGTTCAGAGAACGTCATCAACTACTTGACAGGACATACTTTCCAGTAGCGAAAGCTATACGTGATGCGCATGTTCCTTGCACCATGTACAACCGATTACAAAAGCGGAGATGGGATTCGTTTTTACACATTGTGTTGTATATGCTAATGATGTAAGCACCTTCAAACATATTATACATCCTACAGAACGGAAACAAGGTCCTAAAAGTATCGCTTAGAAGAACATACATACAAGTAAAAATAATTTAATTTAGTATAACAATGCAATAAAGGTATCCAAGAAATTATATTATAAGGGTCCTTTTATTGCTCGGATATCTCCGAGTGCCAAGCTAAGCTTATTGAAAAGCTTGTCTGACAATTTTGACGTTTATTTGAAGGTGCTGTCTTTTTTATAACACAAATTTCGTAGCAGTAAATTTCGTAATTACGTAATCAGGTTATGTGTATGACATGAATAAAAAAATTAATTACTGAAACAACATAAACGTTTACCCACTCATATTCCCGTACTAGGATGATTTGTGTATCAGGTGGCATGGACAAACACAGAAACACAAGACCCGAGAATAAAATAAATCAATAAACTTCATGATCATCAGGCAAAGAGTGCCCCCGCCGGAACGCTCGCTTCAAATAATCATGTAAATGGTATTACGAATAATTATCGAAAATAAAAGAAGCTCTCGTGCAGAGAGCTCATTTAAATTGGTCTGGTTAATGAACATAATATGAAACAATAATGATCTGTATTTCTCAGACTTGGTACGAATTCCTGTGATATTTGAGGAGGTTGAACGACGCATATAACGCGGCCAATTTGTTTTTTGTCCTGGGAAACAATGGCGGCGGTAAGCTCACCAAGTGTCACGTCTATGTTTATGTTCACACGATAGTATTGATACTATTATGAGAAAACTGACCGATTTATGCTTTACCTTAAGTAACTACCTTTCGAAGAAAATGTATAATTTAGTGTTATGTTTATTTTGCTCTAAATACCAGAACATGGTAAGATATATATTATCTGCATTATTATAAGAAATTGGGATTTTTATTTTTCCTATGGATGTAGTTGTACCTACAATTTGGTTTCAAATGGTATTTTGTAAGAAACGGACGCAACGTGCTTGTGTGAATCGAACTAAACCAACTTAGAATATAAATTAGTAAAGAAAGTTCATATAATTGCAACATGAAATAAATAACTTTCTTTTAGGCATGACTCTGAAGAAATAGTGTTAATAGCCACGCGATACCTACCAAAGGTTCCCACGCGAACTATTTACATATAGGATGGGTACTGAATGAAATTGTTTGAACAACATTATATTTAAGCCTTGATAAAAAGTCAAGAGAAAGGTTTGTCTTGATTTTCCCTCTCGATTAAACTACAGACACAAAAAAGCTTACACACTCGTGCACTAAAATTCCCTTTGTAGAAAGTGGTAATGGAATGGACACACATAAAATAACACCCGAGACCGAGGTCCTAGACCGGGGATCAAACCTAGGCCCTCGATTAGGCCAGGAGGAGTTGAGGACTGTCTTTGTCTGTCTGACTGTGGTCTTGTGGTTTATTTCTTTGAGGCAACGTATCTCCAAGAGGGATGTTCTGATTTAAAATTGCTTTTTACTAAAGCTGGTCTTTCTAAGCCATGTTTGGTGGAAACGGCTAAGACAAACGAGCTGAAGGCATTGAAAAGACCCACCACTCTGTCTTGCTCATCATCCGAGACGAGGGTGTAGATTTTCTGATAAAATGTTCAAAAATTAATGTGTACAGTGTGACACAAAATGTGTATTAATTAAATGAAAATAAGGGGTTTTTTTTTTCTAGAATTTTAGCACTCTTAACAAGATATATAACCACGAATTAACCGCAGTTAAGTTTAATAGCTATAACAATTAGCGCTCGAAATGTATCATACATGTTAATTTAATAATGGATTACAGAGAAAGCATGCCATTAGGTTACCTATCTATACTTTAGTACAACTGTAGCCAAATTGAGCAAAACACTTTGTTGGGATTACGATAATCTTGTGTGAATCTTGTTTAACGACTAGAATTGTGTTTCGGTCTTATACCTTCTTACACGTTTTCTTATTTATTTAAACCAACTTCAAAAAAGAAGGAGCAGTTAGCTGTATAATTTATTATATATATATTTGTTACGTGATGTCTTCTCCAATTGTTGGCGATTATTTATGATGACTATTTTATAAAAAATGTACACAAGAAATACACAAAAGATATTTAGTGAGTCTCTGAGTCTAGACAGAAACAGACTATCTTTATAATATAATACGTTTCAACGGTTATTTGTGAAAGGATTGCAGACACGATAAAATTTAAAATTTTAGCACGTAACTATCAAATAAACAGCCAAAGTGGAAAGTGAGAGCATATATTGGCAATGCGTTACAGGGGTGAGATCTGAATTGATAACGATCGAAAGTCTCTTGGGTGTGAGATCCGAATCCGGATCTGGATTCGAGTCTAGAAATATTGACTGATATCATCCCTTTTCTCACGAACGTTTAGGCAGCCAACATTTTTTACAGCTTTACAGTTACGCAATGTTATAGTAATAATTAATATTATTCGTGTAAATTGAAAGATAGAGCGATAGGAAAAAATTGTTGCATACTGTGATTACGTTTCGGATACGGTATTTTAGGCAAAATAATAACTGAAAATCAAATTCGGTAAAAGTGAGAGCGTTCAATAAATCTGGACCGAGAATAGACCCCTAAAGTACACCTGTCGCGCGTTGTTAAAAAAAATAAATAAACTGTTATCGCATGCACTTTAGGCATTGTTGATGTCGGCATCTTCAGAAACACCGTCCGGCCAGTTAATTGCGTTATGTAACCTTAAATTACATTAATATGCAACAGTGGACTTCTATGGAATGCGGTGGCTTAATCTTAGCAGGTTACGTAATGTGTTAATTACGGTCAACTGAAAACGTCTTCTTTATGCAAATACTCGTTAAGTCTAACTAATACTTGACCGAAAAACTTTGCATAATAGTATAATGCATAACTTTGCCTATGTTTGTATTAGCAACGAGCATTGAGGACGATTCGAAAGAAGTATGAGATTTATCATAATATTAAATAATTTATTTTTAAACTGCAAAATTTATTTTGTAAGAACAATAGATTTAATGCTGTACAAGCATGTGAAAGTTTTATATTCAATATGTAACGCAATACATACACAAAAGCGTTTCGGTTCATTGTGTGAATGCTAATAACTTGCAATTATATCTATAGGAATATGTTCTCCTTTACAGTTATATGCGTTTAAACACAGGCTGTCGACAAAATGGTAAAGAGGTCTTCGACCCGCTCGTGTCACTATTGACGCCAGGTAAGACAGTGCCGACGGCTTTCAAACTCCGGGCCATTTGCGCCAAGTTGTAAATCTTGTCAGAGATTTAGTATCGGACCCGATCCGATCTAAACTGTCGCATGTTCACGCGGGGAGCTCGGATAAACAGCACCTGTAATTTGTTATTGATAGGTTAACAGTGTCGCGTACCTGTTCGTCCACTTTCGGAGAGTCGATGGCGCGGGTACCGCTAGCGACCTCGTTGAGACGAGCGCGCCTCGCAGGGCGCACGGGACACACGCTCTTTGCATTCTCTGGGACATCTTTGCCAAACTGTTTGGGACCGTCGAAACCTTTGCAGTCAACCTCGTCCACGCTTAGGTCGACCGTGTCAAACGTCTCGTTAGCGGCATCGTTAGACACGTGACCGGAGTCGTCGCTGCAGTCCGAATGCGTATCGGATATCTTCTCGTCTACCTGTTTCTGTAGAGCGAGCTTTTCCACCTGCGAGCATGTCTTTATATCGTCTCGGGACTCTATGTATTTGATTTGCCGACCGACGAGTGTGCTCAAGTGGTTGTGGAAAGTAGTATTCGCCACGCATACTTCCTTGTGCGCCGCGGGAATCACCTTGCAGTTCACGAACTGAGTTTCGGCTTTCGTTTCCATGGCTGTCTTGAGTTCCAACTTTTTCACGATCGACTTGACAGGTGAGAGTGTCGGATCGATTATATCCGGTACATTTTCATTTCGTTTGGCATCCGCCGCTGACACGACGATATCTCGTTTGTTTTTTATTTTTTTCTGTTGGAGCTTTGCTCGCATGGCGTTTATTTCATCCGTGTAATCTTTCACAGTTGGATTCGAAGATAAGTTGTTTTTTTTGACATCAAAAAGTTCTTTCTTTTTGTCGATTGCACGTTTCACGTCGGGTTTGAGGCTGAGTTGTGATTTTTGTCTTATTTGTCTATTTATTTCGGATCTTTCATTACTTTTTCTTGCTACAGTCGGCTTCTTTTTCTGAGCACACTCTCGAGCCTGGTCTATGTTATGTAGATCAACCGGAGTGGGAGAGAAAAGCGCCCTGGTGCTACTAAATTTTTGATTTGACATTTGACCTCTGATCACCGGGATCTTACTCGGAGAGCCCGAGATAGAAGTGGTAGATCTTGTCCTTTCCAAGTTAGAAACAAACAGCGATTCATTTCCAATTTCCCAGACGCTTTTTGCTTTCTGCATTTGTGATTTTGGAGTGTCTTTACTTTCCACACATGTTTTTATGTTTAACGATCCATTATCTGAACACGATTTTGGTTTTATTTTCTTTGGGTCACTCAATCTTTTCTCCAACTTTTTCATAACCGGCTTCGTTTTGACCACAACCGGAACGGGTGTCGACGGTGGATTAGATAGGGTTTTTTTCAATATTCTCGTTTTGACATCGAGTTTTTTAAGATCTTCAATTTTAATACAATTAGCCCGTGGCGAGGTTTTAGATGAAATTTTATACGTGGCATATTTATCAGGATTCATGTTTTCAATTGGCGTCGATGATTTTAAAGGCACAAGAGGAGCAGTGAGTTCTTTACCCTTCATATCATCAAGATTCCACAAACTAGTGGTTTTATCAATTGAATTGTTTCTTGACACTTTACTGCGATCCTTGCTATCGCCTTCAGGATCTGAATTAGCTTTCTTTAAAATGCAGTGAGATTCAATTATGCTGCAAGTCTTTGATTTTTGCAGTTTTGGAGGAACAAAACTAGTTTTTCCTTCGATGTACGGTATCGAAGAAAATTCATGAAGTATTTTATCAAAAGATTTTAAAGCTTTGTGTAATTTAGAATCGGGAGAATCCTCGCATACTTTATTGGGTGCGTTCGAATTACCTAGGAAAGTAATAGGTTCGTAAATAGACGAGTATCCTTTGGTCTCATCGAGTAGTTTCTCTTGTCCCGTCGCGTGAGGATCACCATTAGCAATATTTACATTTTCATATACATGCGTCTTAGATCTGTCTGCTTTATTCACAACACTATCGTTTAATTTTCCATTTTTTTGTAAGTCATCACTTTTACAATCCGGCACTTTTTTCAAAGGGTCACTAATACGTTTTTCCAGACAGGCAGCGATAGCTGTCACTTTCTTGCCTTTCGGCTCGGTAGAGGATTCACTACCTATCGAGAATGTCCTATAGAACTTTTGCATAGGAGTGGAGGGATGCGCGGTAGGGTGTTTCTCGGTCGGCTTCTGTCCGCCGAATATGTTGAATACTTTCACTGCGGGCATATCGCGGGACCGCGGGCGGTCGCGGTCGGTCGCGGTCGCGAGGCAGAGGCGCGCGCGCGTCACGGCGAGCGGCGAGCGTGTGCGATCACGCTACCGAAGGCGAAGCGACGCGCCCGCTATCAGCCGGCGACAATAAGAAAGTCAATGTCACTCCCGGCAACATACAGGCAGAACACCAGACGTGACAAATCGAGCATGATTAATGATCGATATCGGGTGCATTGTATCGAAGTTGACATAATTTATCGATCGTGATCATAAGTAATTAGGAAGTTCTTGATAAAATATGAGTGAACGAACATTCATCAAAATGATTGATTTGGCAAAAGCTTGCTATGTAAAACACATTGTATTAAAAATCGCGGCTAAAATCGTAAAGAAAAACAAAACCCGGTTAAAACTGATAAATAAAACATTTTCGCTACTAAATAAAAGCGATTACATAAATTGACGAAACGAGAAACGAGGTTGATAGCATAGTTGATGCAAGTCAAAAAATCCGGTTACATGGAAAGAAAATCAGGTTGCAAAAACATAGTAAATGTTACCGGGAAGATCTAAGATCTAATTAAAGATGAAACACGGTTATCCTGTTACCAACACGTGAACCGCTAATGTATTTTTTATAACATCGTAAAATTCAGGACACTGTTTCATTCCGGTAGGGAGATACTCTGTAATGTATAATATGTTTCAATTTAGAAAAGTTGTTAGTTAAGTTTCTTTATTAAAGTAAAATTTGAAATCAAGTAAGGGTTGTAACAGGCATAAACTTAATAAATATGACTAGCTAAAACATGAAAACTGACATATCTGTGTGCATGTAATGTGCCTGAAGAGCTCCTGTGACACGTTGTCATATGGCATATGATCTAAAGATCTCAAGTACCGTTTGGACACTTTGGATTAAATAATTTGAGTTTTATACATTTTTATTATGAAATCAGGTTATATATTATATATTTACGAAAACCAAAGATGCGCAATGCGAGGAAAAATTATATAAAAAAAATACAAGTTTAAAATGGTGTCAAGTAAGAAGAGTAAAAATCATAAGGCTTGTAGATGATTTTCTATACTTTCTCTAAAATATTTTTGTTAACGAAGTAAGTGAAGAGACATATATACCTACACTTATTAATTCACCTTCTATTATCGCTCCTTTAAAGTGTTCACTTGTCTCGTATTAATTACAAAACGGAAAAAATTATCAATAATGTGTGAAATTCAAATGTGTCGCGCCCACAGACTTACGCAACACTAAACGCACATGTCAAGACTGACAGTTACAAAGTGGATCTAACCTGTCATAATTAGCATTACAAGTACCTGGAGGAAGTTAAGGATGCGATCACAATATTGTTATATTGGTTCAATCAGATTTCCATGATTAAAATTTCTTCCGTCACCCTGTCACTCCTCATAACCGCTATTTTTCAAAAACTATTAACTTAATAGTTTATTAATTTAATCGCACATTAATAATTAATACCATTAGTGCAGAAATATATTCGTTTGAATGGATGTTTGTTACTTATTTACACCACAAGTTCTTAACCGATTGAGCTGAAATTTTAAGCATAGGTAGACGTTGACAGGCTTACATACGATACGACACGCGTAAAACCGGGGGCAGAAAGTAATAATACAATATTTGTTTGAATTCTCTGGACGAATCGTCCCCTAAAGAGCATCGTACAGGTTCCGAGGTCTACGTTTTACTGTCGTTAAGTCTTCGTAAAAATATTAACACTTAATTTTTTTAATTTTCAATATGACCATGCCCCAAGTAGTGAGCAATGGAGATGTTAATAGAGATAAACGGGACGTCTGTGAGTTAATTGGATGTAATCGAATCATACGGGATGCGTTTCGGAATTAGCACGACAAATTGGAAGATGACGAATGTTCAAATTATTGTTAAACTTGAAAAAAAAAAAAACGGTACTCCAGGTCAGGGAACTCTAGGCATAAAGACAATGTGATTGAATCTGACAGGGTATTACAGAAAGTTTGCTATGAGACTCTAGATAATGCAGAAGTAAATCTGAGACGCCAGTAGTATATATAAGATTTTTGTAGCAAAGACACTCCACTTTTTTGTAGCGACTTAGTCTCTTGAGGTATGTTCAAATATATACTCAAAATATGAGAATGTATGGTGGTAGTGTCTGAGCATAAAGTGCAATATTATTGGTTTCAGATATTTACAATACATATTATGTCTGCCGCATCACACGAAATAACAAAGGCCGGAAACAGCTTATACAACAATCTACATAATACTTTACTTTATTGTGTCTGGATTGTTTACTTCATGACGATAGTAGAGATAACTGGCAGACCGATCTGAATCAACACATGACACTTGACTAGAGAACCCTGGCTCCGTTTCCTGAGGAACCCCGAAAAAGTTTCGTCTGTGTCAACAGACTTTATGGATCAAGTGTTAAGACAAGCTGATTGCACAATCTTTTAGCCACCTGCGACATCTGCCTAGTGCAGGAAAGTGGGAAGAGATTGGATGATTTTATTAATTCGATTTCGAAATCGAAAAACTCGACTTCAATACCTTCATCCTTTATTTTTCGCGACGAAAGGAGCTTCCATTAAAAAAAAAAACATCGAATCAATCTACAATGGGCGAAGAAAAAAGTCACAGGAAAGCAAAATACGCCATTTATTTTACTTTCCGTTATTTTGATTTGAAAACCAAACCGGTTTGACCGAACCGATTTTGACGAAAATTGTATGGGACCAATCTTAAAGAAATAGTTTTGATATTGAAACAATTAAATATTTTTTAAAATCGTTTGATATAAAATGAAATTTGGAGGTAAATAAAAAACACCCTAATAGATTGATTTCTTTGGAAGTTGGTTGAATAATCGCTTCAACTTGTAGACTGTAACACAACCGGAAATGGAGAATGAATGCACCGTAAGAGTCGACATGAACAAATATTTGATCGGAGCGATGCAACGGAAGGTGGTTTTTGGGATATTACACAACGCATTAGGATAATCACCTCACAACGGTTATTCACATTGGGTAAGAATGATGTTTGTGGCATTTACTTTTGAAACTTCCAAATTGGAAACTTGGATAGAATTTTGATGTTTCTGCACCTTTTATTGGTGCCGAAGGGGTACAACCCTGCTCTGCCCTGGGGCTGAAAATCAAGGTATGTGGGATTTTAACCCGAATCGACCCCTTAGGGAGCCCACCTCTGCGCCGTCGAAGATCTTTGAGCTCTTCCAAAAGAAATTCACTAGAAACCCTCTCGCACGTTTCCATGAGGTTCTTTCTCATATGAGCACCCTAACCTAAGTCTACACTCTGCCTCTGTTCTAATTAAAAAGGGAAAGTACTACTTTTACTACTTTTTATCCCGAAAAAATTGTTTGTTTTTTAGTGACTTGCAAACTCGCATCTAAGTTTTTTCCCATCGTCTCGTTTTAATCTCGAGGCTTAGTTAGTTCATACGTCTACGCAGGGCCAGTTGTTGTAATACAATCGAAATGAATAAGATTACGCGATTAAGGCCCAATTCAAAATATTGTGTCGAGACATTCTGTAAACACCTTTGTGGAAACTTGTGTGAAAGGAATTTATATAATGAGTACACCCAATATTATACAACAAACATTTTCACTAGATAATATATAAACTTACGTCATCATCAATCCTATTTCAGCGTAATAACACCTTACTTGTTGATGGAAATTAATGATTCTGCCGCACAATAAGTCAACTTTCTAAACATAGCCAAGAGGCTTTCAATTATTATAGGCGATGTTCTGAGAATAATTAGATACAGACAGAGTGATAAAATAAGCTATTAAATATGTAATAATTTCATTTCTCACTAGGATCCTACATTCCCAACTCAGTTGGTAGTAGATCTGCCTTATGCCTTATGTGTTTGATTCCCACCCAGAACATCTGTGTGACGAAAATAGATATTTGTTCTGAGTCTGGGTGTTATATGTATAACTAACTGACCCAACAAACGTTTTCCTGTCTTGACTGACAATTTGATAATCGGCTGTCAAATGTCCTGATTCTGATCATTTAGTAGATTTTTTTTTCTTCTTACATCATTAATTAAGGAATTTTATTTTTGTAATAGCCTTGTTCGTACTTGAAGCAGATCATACAACATTTTTATTGTTATTACTCGATTGTACATCAATTCACTTTAAGCTTCGTGATAAATTAGTTTTTGCTAATAATTAATATACCTTTGTCACCAGGGTTCCCATGGTTTCCACTGAACGAAAGTGATGGTGTGGGGGAAAAACTGACATTGAAATTCAAGCAGCAAAATATACTGAGATGAATAGGAATATTCTATCTTACCAAATCAGACTTGGTGCTGGCGAAACGTAAAACTAAAAATTTTAGCTAACCACTCCATATTAATTAGAAGCTCAACTTAGGACTTTTTATAATAGTTCAAAGGGTTTTAGTTTAGTTTTTACCAATTAAGCTACAGAGCCGTTACATAAAGTGAAATAACTTTTTTACAAATTTTGGGCATTATAACCGAATGCCGGCACATTCTCACACTCTCATAACAATTTTATGTGATTCTTAATCAAGTGTAGATCTTAATCTCTGCCATAATATTTAGAATCCTGATACTCTACCGAAATGTTTATTAAGCAAAAATTTCTACGCTTAGCTATCAGAAATCTTTGCACAAGTGAAGGAAACTCGTAAAATTTGTACAATAGATGCGAAAACGTACGTTGGCAGTTTGACCGCGCTGACCTGACGTCGTATAATGATGCCACCATAATTTTACAAATCATCTAAGTTAAGCAACTCTCGGTCCGGTCCGAAGTTGGATGAGTGACCGTTTAGTGGCATTTGAACAGAGCGATTCCGTGATACTACTAGTCGATAAGCCGTGTCGGAGTCCTCCACGCCAGAGTTGACTCACGCGAAAGAAGATAGATCAAGTCGTCTCAGAGTGCATTGTTCGTGGGAATCGCTACGAGATGTCACTGTAGGAGTCACAAATTGGACAGGAACGTAGCCCTGATTGGGTGCGCTCGTTCTTATTGAAATTTATGGGATACTTAATTATATTTATTCTATTGGTGCAATTGTAACTTTGCGAGCACTGGACGAGGAAATAACAAAATGTGTTTTGAATTGGAAAGATGTGTTCTTAGATTTCATTGCACTGTCAACAACTGATAGTGCAATGAAATCTAAATAAAAAAAAGGTTATTAAATCCTATTCGAGCGGCCTCACAATCGGTAGTTGCACTTCTGCGCAGTAGGTCGTGGGTTATTATACATTCCGATCCAGGACAAACATTTGTGTTACGATGATTGTTCCGTGTCTGGGTGTTTTTTAACATGTAGGTAAATATTTACAAAAAATATTTACCTCCTTACTACTGTATCAGTGTAGTTAATAACTGTATATAAGACAAACTTATTAACACTTTGAGTTCAATCTCGACGATTTTTATAATAATTTAATATTATTATTTATCAATAAGGTAAACTGAGCTACTATTTATAGGCGGCAGTAACCACTTAACACCAAGTGAGCTGTGTGGGAACATAAAAAAATGAAAGTCAAGAACAAAATCTTTTAAATCTTTTTTTATGTACATGATCTCATATCATGCGTTTTTATAACTATGCTAGGCGCTTGTTCAAACCATCTCCGACCCTCCATGGGAAGAAGAAGCAAAAAACCCCTAATGGAAGGATTACTTTCTTTAAGAATATCTGTAGGATAAACTGTTTCAAACATTCAGTTGAAAGCCACATTCTTCACGCTAATCGGTCGCTATTTAGTGTGAGAAGAGGACACGCTTACGCAAATCGGACGCAATATGTATGAATAGTAGCAAGTGATGCATAATGGATGCGAGTACGCGCGTGCGTGATACACTTTATGAATGAATATTGAAAGGAAATTCCTTTTCGTGATACATCCATAAATTAACATTTAGAAAATTGTATACCTTCGCTATACAATTTTACGGGATGTTAATATGTATAATAGTTTTCTACATAATTGTCAAATTGGGTTTGCAAGCAAATATACTTCGTGTTGAAGCCTCATAAAATAATGTTATGCAAAAACTTTATTGTGAAATTTTAAGTCATTTAAGACCATTTCGATAATCGCCTTAAAACTTAATCACTATTCGGCTTTATTGGTCGTAAACCCAAGTGTTTGCTAATTGTTTCGGTTGGATTTGAATGATATCGTAGCTTGTAAATAAGTTAACGTTTTGAAATAGGCGGAACAGTGTGAATATTTTCCGTTTTGTTTTCTTCCTGCATTGCTTGGCACGCTTGCTTTCAAATGTGGGGCAATACAAACTCGTGTTTATGATAATGATGTTATGCGGGCTTTTTACATCGCTTTCATGATTTTCATTTGACATCACGAAATCGAGTCTTTTATGGATTAGATTATAGGTACAAAACTATAATGTTGTTAACAAATTACGTGAAAAGTTTCATTTATAGGGTCCCTACTCAAAAGGTTAAGAATCCAATTATTGAGCCTATAATGTCTCCTTTAAAAAAAACCTTTAAAGGGATATATTTCTTGAACCGTAATCCGTAGCGGATTGAATATATAAATAAGTTATTATGTTTTATGGTATAACAATATTCTCACAAATAACTAAAAGTAAAGTCGGGCGTAATAAACCGTCGGTGTGCGAGTCCGAGTCCCACTTAGCCAGCTATTAAGATTCCTTTATTTTTTCTCTTGATAGAATTATTATTTTGTGCGTCGAAATTCCGGAACTATAAAATCGAAAAACAAAACCGACTTCAATACTTTCAAAGTAACAAAATACGCAATTTCGCTTACTTGGATGACATATTTTTAACAATTATTTTGATTTAACAACCAAGCCATGGAACCGATTTTTCCGAAAATCCTTTCAAATAATAAAAGGATTTTCTAAATCAGTTGATAAATAGCGGAGAAATAGGTAAACATGCATAAAAAAATATAGAGTGGAACATAGAACCTCCTCCTTTTTGAAGTCGGCTAAAAAAATAAACATAATATTGTCGTCTAAAAAAATGGTTTGGTTAATCCATTTGAGAAACATTGGAAAGCCGATATTACAAGACAAATTAACAATAAACAAGATCTGTCTTTCACAATTATTACATCAAATACGGAGGCTACAATATTAATTAAATTGATTTATTCATAAGTCAAAGGTTTATAACAAAATAATTGGACCCGTAATATTCAAATAGACTATGTTGCAATTGTGTTCGTTTGCCACACATTTGAATTTTAAAATATTACTAACCAAGTTAACTAGATGCAGGTCAAACACCTCGCGGTATTCGTTTGTGCCCGTACAAATAGTCCCTATAACTCCTATTCAATGGTTTTTGAAATGTTTTCAAAGCATTGAAGCCAGAAGTCACACCGGCAGCTTATTGGAAAATAACTGGTATAGTCCACAAATTGTTTATGCTGGTTATTAACAGGTATAGTTTACTGCTGATAAATGCGCTGATATCTGATACCCACTTGAGTAGACGAAGTACTTACGTACGTATGTACTTTGGTACGTAATTATTCGTAAGAAAACAATGACGGCTTGGTAGCTTCGAAGCGATGGGTGCCAAGTTACATTCCCGGCCGGGGCACACACAGAATCACAAGAAAAACACCCAATACCCGTGAACAAACTTCATGCTCATCACAAAAAAATTATCCTGGGTAGCCCGGGCTTCGAAGGCAGAGCTCCTACCAACTAAGCTATGTAGCTAAGTAAAGTCTAACGTAATCTAAGTAAGGTCGATTAGTTATATACTCGAAAGAAGCTCTACTTGTAAAGTGAAAATCTGTTAATCTGTCAGTAAAAATATAAATGGAGCAGCTGTTCCTATTCCAATGGGACGCCACTAGCATGAGTAATGAGTACCGGAACATTCCGTGTTCTGTGCCCATACGATTCCTACAATACACTTCTGATTACATATTCATTTAAACCTGTCGTCGGTATTGTGAGCTCGGATGAGTTATTTCAAGACCATTGTGGTTGAGCAAAGCTACCATGTTTACTCGTTAATTTTCTACTGCATTTTTCATTATTTTTTTGTTAACTTTGTTTCGTAAAAATATTTTTTTATGACATTTAATTTCATTTATTTTGACTTATAATAATACATATCTTAATCTTAAATTATATAATTATATAAAATTGTAATTGTATAATTTGAAAATACTCTTTTTTTAAAAATAATTTCAAACTGTCGCCGTAACACTAATTCGACCTAATACAAACGTTAGGTACGTACAAATAAGCAAAGACCTAGAAGTCACCTAAAAACCAAACAAGTACGGTGAACATAAATCAATAACGAACTTATTAATAAAAGTACGCGTGACTAAGACACTAAAAGTAGGGAAGGAACAAAAACTGCGCCTAGCAAAAACGTAGCCGCAACATATTATGCGTGTAGTTGCGTGTATTACCTGATCCTCTGGGGAAAAGGAAGTAGTGTAAACTACTGAATAAAATTGACATCGTAATCAGCTAAGCCGCTATTTCACAACTTGATCCAATCAAGTCGTAACCAGAGATTAAAAAGTTACGCCCGCTTACGACTTCCCGTTATTTACAACAGCTCTATAAATGAATAATCTCTCTCGCTAAGCCAGTTTTGAGATGACAAGTTGGTGCAGCTTGCTGTGAGCAAATAGTTGATTTATTCCGGGTAGGGCTGCCAATAAAACATGGCAGCCAAGTTCTATGCATCTAATATAATGAAATCACCAAGTTTTGAAACCAATAAGTATCTCTATCTATCTAATCAGCCGGTAACACCCACTGCTGAGTAGGCCTCTTCTCTAGCACGCCACTTAACTTTATGGCTAAAAACCTTCTCTTTAATAAGTATAAATAAATAAAATAAATATTCACTGACGGTCGATGTGAAATCATTGAAAATTCATACATTGCAATTATATTACATGAAATTGTAAAAGAATATATAAATAAATATTAAAATTTCGTGGTAATTTCACATAGCGCTATCTAGCCCCAAACTAAGCATAGCTTATATTACATGCTATGTCACTGACCAAGTAGGTCCCATAAAATACGATGACACAGAATACAGCGTTTTTGTGAGTAAATTGACGTTATTGTAAATTACAGTACTAGCCAGAAGCCAGCGGTTTGACAGAGAACGCGCTATGATTTATATTGCAAATACAGTAAAAGTGGCTACAGGTTGCATAGGCTACATACAGGGAACATTGAGATGTAACTTAACGTTGAGTAATTCGGTAATATATAATTGCTATATATAATATACAGCTCATTTGGGAGTGGGTTTAAGGCCCATCCAGAACAAACATTTCAGTGTCCAACATAAATTTTGTTCTGTCCTCAGACGCAGAACCTAATTTATGTTAGTCGTTATATAACTTTCATTTAATATGATTTTATAAATTATATTAAGTAAATATTTATAATTCCAAGTGTTACAATATATAAATTTACAATAATGTATACCTACGTAAGTATTCTATCAGTATTCTGTTTCTTACATCATAAGCTATGCTCAGTCTAGGAATAGAATACAGTGACTGAATCCACTACTATCAAACAGCAGATTGTATGAAATATCTTGTACTAGATATTAAATACGATGTTTTAATGCAGTTAACAAAACTAGACGATAGTTACTGTTCAACTCAAGAATAAGACTATAGTATAGTATTATGATATCTGTGGAAAAAGTAAAAGCGGGGCGCGTCTTTTAAAAAATAAAACTCAGTACGGAACCCTCAAGAATGCGAGTTTATTGCAGCTGATATTGAAATTCCTAGTCTGTGCTCCTCTCAAAACAACTTACATACAGTTTCGTTTCCCAGTGAAAGGACGTCCAAAGCTACGCGTTATTCACGGCAAATTATCCACGGGTAAAGGTATTTGAGAGCCATTTCCTGAGTGAATGAAAGACATTCCTGATATAAGAAAGGTACCGTATACCGCAACAACCAACGTTCCCCCTGCTGGGACCGGCATGCTCTTGATTAGTGAAAGTGAGTGGGATTTTATTACCACGGGAGTCAATTCAGATCAGTACATGACACAAATTCGTATTCAAATGTTTGGTTTCAGAGTATGTTGGAATCACATGGCGCCCAAGCAAGCGGAAGCAGAGAATTTCTTCAAGCGGAAAAATCTCATTGATTGAATTAAACCAGACACCGTCAGATTGAAAGGCGACACCTGCAACTCTGGGTTACCATACTCACAAAAAAAGATTACACCTTACCTTCGGTTAGCTTAATCAGATAAAGAGGCAGTAATGATATAATATGATATGAAAAGATCTTAACTATTCCTAAGTATTCATTGTTTACCTGAAGGGAACAATAACTTAATGTTTAAAAATATTGTAAAAACGAACTATTCAATAGGCAGTTCATTTTTGTGCAAAGGCAGACGTCTCGTTGAAGTCTTTTCTATGGAGCGTAAACAGAAAACTATTAGGAGTACAAATAAGATTCCGACGTTTTATTGTAGATGGCGCGGCACGGAGTTTCGGTTAGCTTTCGCAGATGATAACCGGCTTAAAAAATAGTTTGGACATTCAAGAACAACATAACCTATTAATATCATTGATTTTATATTGGTAAAATATAATTTTTATAAGTTGAAAATGTCAAAATTTGAGCCAAGTAAGCGTCATTTGCGGGAAATATTAGTTTACTTCTTTAATTTAAAGAAATCTGCTGCTGAGGCGCATCGATTGCTCGTAGAAGCATATGGTGAGGTTGCTTTGAGTGAGAGAACGTGTCGAGAGTGGTTTCAAAAGTTTAAAAATGGTGATTTCGACGTAGAAGACAAAGATCGCAGTGGAAGGCCAAAAATTTACGAGGATGCAGAATTGGAGGAATTATTGGAGGAAGATTCATCTCAAACACAAAAAGAACTTGCTCTAACATTAGAAGTCACTCAGCAAGCAGTCTCACATCGTTTAAAATCATTAGGAATGATTCATAAACAAGGAAATTGGGTTCCGTACGAATTAAAGCCGAGAGATATTGAACGCCGATTATGCTTAAGTGAAATGCTGCTAGCTAGACATAAAAAACGGCGGAAACTTATTTGTACTCCTAATAAAAGAAAATAAAACAAAAGATTTAAAAATCCCTATAAGTGCACATCATACATTTTAACTGTTTAAAATATTTATTTATTTATTTAGACAACAGTATTACATCATTGCAGGGTAGTCTTAAGGCGATGATATCGGTATGTATTTAATATAAACGAAAGTATATAGGAATTCTATATAAATTCAGACATTGTATGATTATTGGATAAAGCGTTTGAATTAAAATGTGAAAATAACATATCTATACACTAAATAACAATTATCGAACAGATAATGTATTTGAAAATACAGCAATTAGGCTTGGGACCCGAATTTACGAATAGAAGACACTCATTCGAGTAAATAGAAATATTGCGCGTGTCGCCATCTACCGGAAAATTGACCAACTACATAATGAATAGTCATTGTGAATGAAATTTTGTAGATTTAACTCGGGCTAGTGCGTAGAGATGGCAGCAGGTATTGCTTTGTTTTGGTCTGAATTATCCGCAGTAGTTATGAAAGTAATGAGGTGATGTCCGTAGAAATAGGTAAATTTAACATCTTTGGCGCAGGTACAATATTTTAGACATTTCAGACATTTTCTTTGGCTACTCTATATTTTCGAGAGTAAATGAGAAATTTACATAAATATTTGTAAAAGCTTATATATTTGCGTGGTAATAAGTGAAGTTGTTTGAAAAGACCAAGTTCTCCATGATCAATTTGCATTTAAGGCCCTTTCACATGACATCACACGTCCTTATGCTTTCTAACAGCACTTGTCTTAGTATTGATAGAGAGAGCTTACATGTAAAATACAGCGGACCAAAATATTGACCGTGTGAAAAACTACATCAAAATTACATTTAGAAACAGATTTCATGAAAATTCTTTTAATCAGAAAGTATTGTAACATATAACAATAGTTTTAGTGTTATATGTTTTGTTTGTGATTACAAGAATTTTCAATGCAAATGCAATTCAATTTAAAAATGTTTGATTGTTTAAAGTTACCCGTGTTTTTTTCGAACGTAGGTCTTTAAGAACGAAAGGAAATAATGTCTCATTTGATTCAAAAATGATTTCTATAACCTCGGATAAAGTTTCATCATCGCATTCACTCGAAATTGATAACAGGAAGAATGGAAATATGTACGATCAATATGGTGTTTAAAAAATAAATTGTGAAAAATTTTGAAATGCAGGAAATAATATTTTTTTACCGTAATTAACAATATTTTTATCATAAAGCATTAAAAAAAGGTTATTCAGTGTGAAAACTTGTCGTATCTTTTTGTGTTTATTCTCAATCACCCCATTGCCAATTGCGATGCGATATGATTTATTCACCCTGAAGCTACGACTATTAATACTCGTTAGGAGTGGCATCTGGTTACAACCGGGGATATTACAATCCAACTTATGAGCTTTGGTGGCATGTTTACTTCCCTTATGGTAATTTTACTTTCACTACGATAACCACGATAAACTAAGTATAGGTTTATCTACTCCGGAGACAAGGTATACTTAGATAATATTAATCTAAGATGCAAATCTTAGACTGATATTAAATGGTATACCGCTGCTGTTAAAAGCCATTTTCTGGCGCAGAAGCAATTATCAGGAACAAAAACTGTGAGATGAGTCCATGACGTAGAGAAGATAAGAGGAAAGTCTTGGATGGGAAGTGCTACAAGTTTGGAACGCTATTGTCTTGTCCTACAGCCCTATTACGAGAAGAGTCTAACTAAACCTCGCATATTCTCTGAGAATGATACTCACATAGTTATTTTTTTTTATAACACTGCCTTCTTAGTTCCCCACATGTTAGGGCACCGATAACCAAAAACAAACCTAAGAAGATCTCACCAATAAACCAGCTCTAATAACTACTAAAAAGAAGTATTTCGGCACCTCTTCAAGAGTATTCTCTTCAGACAGACCAGAGAAACAGTCGTCAAACTTATCAAGCTATCAGGCGCGTGGGTTAATAAACGATCAAAGATACGCCAACGTCAGTCAGTTTAGAAAGCAGCAGGTACCTTCGCTGTTTATCACAGACTACATTTCAAAATGTACATTCGCGATGGTCGATTGTGTCTGAACCAGGTTATCAGATGCCGAGAGAAACAGACGCGGTCGGTGGAAGTATAAATCTCTCGGAAGAACGTCCTATCCGTCCGGTACGGCTAGACAACATGCCATTTGAAGCGCATAAAAAAAACTGAATAGCAAAGTAAACTTATTTTTGAGATAGTGTCGAAAATCAAAAATTTTACAGTTTCCTACACAAAGGTTAAAATCCCTATATATAATAATAAATCATGAATTAATTGTAAAGGGCGTTATATTTTGGAGTGTAAGCCGTAGCAGGTTGAATATTGTCACAAGATATGTGTTATAGATAGATTTCCTAACCATTAATCAAACTACGGTCGGTGGTACGGAACCCTCTGTACGACTCCGAAACGCACTTACTTGTATACTGACAATGATGTCAATTACTATATTGGCTAGATACTATATTTTTTGGCAGCGTATGAAACAGCCTTGAATACCTATTATGATAATAGTTTACTATTAGTTCTGTCCCTACCACAACTTTTATACACCATTTTTATAGAAACGTTGTAAAAAGCACGTTGTCTTCCAAACAGTTGCCAAACTATCCAGAACACCAGATTGACTTATTGAGTGGAAAGTTGTTTGCTTACAGATTTATTGCTTTACTGAAGGCGTTGCGTAGATAATGGTTTCTAGTGGTTATTTTAAATATAAATATATAATATCCGGGTGCTTCCCCGTTCGAACCAAGATTTTTCTACCCAATAGGTATTTATCCGTATGTTATTTTACAATTACACGGAAATTAGACACGATTGTTTAGGGTTGGAACAGACGCAATCTGAACAATAAGACACTTAACACTGAAAGAGAGATAAACTAATAGAGAGTGTGGTGACTCAGGGGCACAGACGCCGACTTTTAATCTGCTCATCATTACATTACCAAAAAATAAAAATGTGCCCAATACCACGTTCTCGAAACGGCTAAGGGAAACATCGAAAAGAAACCGGTAAATCTTAGAACCAAAAATTCAAAGATATACCAATCCAGATTGGGCTCCCGTGGTAGATCAAAGCCACTCACTCTCACTCTGGAGAGTAGGCCGGTGTCCCTGCAGTGGGGCCATTAGAAGCTAATACGAAAACACTGAAAACAGACTGTTAACATTTCTGTGTTACAAACTTGTATTTGATATATCTGTAATGTGCCTAAGAAGCTCCCATGTCGGAATGGATTACGGAACGTAACCTTATCATAGATGCATTAGAGACAAATTGTATCTTAAAATTCCTACACGTATGCCTAAAATGGCTGTTATATATAAAATAACTGTTATATTTACAACTTGCAAAAATATAAAACTATACAATGAAAAACAAAGTTGATATCATCAAGATGCGAATAAAACATCCGTGTTTGAAATGCGTGTGTATATATTTTTATTTTTTGTTAGTCTTCCTTTCATATATGTTGATTTTTATTTTGGCTGGTTTGGTGTTTTGAATATGTACACGAATTGTAATCATAATAATATGAACACTAAACGCCCATTCAAAGGTACTATTTTGTTTAACAAAAAGTGTGAATTTGCGTTTTGGTACTCACTTTTTCTAAACATTTTCAATTAATCATTACATCAAAGTTGCCATAAATCAATTACGAGTTATGAGATCGTATAACCGTCTGCCTCCGTTGTCTCCCAGCGAGAGACTGGCTGCGCCCTACCAACGAACCGATGCCGAGGCGATGAATGACTATGAAGCAACACCTATCAAGCTACAGATACAGCGTGTTGTCGAAATTGAAGCGGTTAAGTATTACGCTACCAATTTCGAGAGTTACGGTAATAGTATTGTTTTCTGCTCAGATATTTTTTTTAATAATTTCATGTAACATACCAATCGCAATGTATACCGTAAATAGTAATAATCACTGAACTAGGGACATCAGACCCAGCTCAAACGCACAACTATTTATTAAGACATTCACTCAATAAATGTTGTGCGTCAATAGATCAAATAGTAGTAAACGAGCAATTATTGCATATATTTATTTAGCATATTTTGGAAATGGTTCTAACGATTTCGATGAAATTTAAGTTTACCCTACAATTGTATTTCTTGTAAAAACGCATATACTTTAAAAAAATTGTTCTTTAAAATAAATTATGATTAAATTTTATACAGCGCCATCTCGTTAATGTTTGTGCTACTTGATTGGTAATATATTGTTACTTCAAAAATTTGTAAAATGGCGCTTTTAGAATATGTTCGGCTTACATCCAATAGTCACAATGCAATTATTGTGTTGAATCGTAACATTACCAAATTAGAACAATAAGAAATTATTAAATAATTATTTAATCAATATATAATTCGTATCTTATATAGTACCTGGGCGACCGAGCATCGCTTGGTTTTTTATATGCAAACGTTTTTTGTAACAATTTGCGTAAATACAACAGGTTAACTAACATAAACAGCAAACCTTATCTAAACAAAAATTTTCATCCAAATCGTTAGAGCCGTTTAGGACCATGTAAACTACTGTTCTCAGAGATAATCCAATTTATACTTAATATTCGTAATCATTCCCACCACTTGATGTGTGCTACATCGGGTGGTAAAATACAACTTACAATATTAAAAAAAAAAACATGGTAATGTGAAGCTTCCCAAACAAACAAAAAGGTACATTGTTAATATTAAGACTAACTTTCCAGCTCCAATATTTTAAAAGCATTTAAATAATTACATACACATTTTTCATGTTGATGTGTGAACGTCGCTTCGCCGCCTTCCAAGTAAAACCCACAGCAGGAACAATGCGGCCGCGGCGTAGTGTACCCAATCCGGCACAGAGAACTCCACGGCTGCAGTGGTGCATCTGCACAATGAATATTCATTGGTGCGTGCCGTTTTAAGATGTAACGAATAATAATATGTAAATTTTACATGCGGTATGACTCGTGTTCCAGTAGTGTGTGAAGTACTAAAAAATAAGGTACTTACTTACATTTTAAAGACGTTGATGTCATAAACAAATAATATTTTTTTAAATTTTTTTGTTGTATGATTGCTTATTTGGTTTCACAGATATTAAAATATCTGTATGATATCACAAAGGATCAACAGATTAATTTTTTTTTTAAAGTCTCATGGCTACCAATTCAATTCGGTCGTGTAATCATCAAACGCGCAACCTGCTGTATATTCAGCCCATGCCGTAATTTATGGTGGGGAGTAGGCAGACTACCGATTACAATCAGCTGGTTCGTTTCCGTAAACATAGCCGGCTGGCCTAGATGTTACTTAGAATGAAAATTAAACCTATGACAATATATCTGTGTGGTGAAACTTACAGGTTCGGAGTGGATATGACACAGAACAACTTGTATCTTAGATATTTCGATACATGTAAGATTATATTTTATTAGTGTTCGATATCATCATCACTATTTAAAAAACTTCACTTTTTTCAATTAGCTGTCTTGTATTCTTCGGCAATTTTGAAGTAATTTTAACAATTCATTTGTTGCTCTTTCACTTCTTACTTGTTAATAATAGTCCTAAGTATATACTCGTATGTTTGGTCCTGGCAGTCAATTTAAAGGAATGTTTTTTTTTACTGGAGTCCTAGCTTTGCGGTGAAAAGGGGTCAGCGATGAGTTCACTTGTTACTTTTACGTTCTCGCGATTTCGAGGCCCCCTCTCCGGGAAAAAGGTGAAATTAATGGTATGGTATGGTATAATGGTAATGGTATGGTATAATAATAATTGAGATTTCATTCATAGTATCATTTTTTATATTAATATCGATCGAAATCGAATAATGCATAAATTATTGATTTATGAAAAGACTTATTGTTGTATTAGATGAAGATTAAAGTTTTATCCTGCAACGAGTTGGGTCTTACATTCACCTTAAAACACGAGTAAAGAGTTTTTTAATATTTGTTGATTCGATACTAATCGTATATAGGTCTATACGAGTACTTAGGTTATTACTGTCTACGTCACATAAGCGACAGGCGGGTGCAATACATTAAAGAAGATCCCATGTTTTCAGTTTCAAAGCTATAACTATAACATAAAAAAATGTGAAATTTGTACTTCTTTTGTTCCGTGGAATCATTTTGTAACATTATTGTTGCAGAGATAAAGAATAGATGATCCCGGCTCTATTCTACAGCTAGATCCTCATTAAGATAAATCTTGTTTTGGTAAAAGATACTTTTAAGAAGCTCACTGCACAATATTTTTTTTTAGGTTTTACTTTCTAAAGTGTTGGAAGAGAGAAATGATCAGGATGTAAAATAAGCTAGGAAATATGATAAAAAGTCTGAAAAAAATATTTCAGTTTTGTTCATTTTGTATTAAGTAAAAACCGTCGAATTGAACACTGCAAATTGAATACTGTGAACTTTGTTTCTTTTCTTGATAAAATATGAACGAGAATAACTGAATCACGATTCGATTTCAATAACAATTCTATTTTCGTCACCGTGGTCGAAAATAATGGAAAATTATACATTAATATGAATTTAGGACATCTGACAGCGCGGCTACAATTTACAACAATGAATGCCATATAATCAATCATTTCAGAAAGTGGTTATACCGTTTTATATTAAACATAAAATATCGTCAACTACTCATAAAAAGCCTATCGGTAAGATATTTATTACGATAATTTGCATTTTATGTGGGCGGGTCACTTAAACTGATTAGTTTATTTATAGTGAGTTTCTTTTTGCACCCATAATTATCAGTAATAAAAAGTAAACAAAATTAGAATAGGCGCAACATTAACAATATCAAACTGATAATGACTGTAATTTGAAAATTTGTGCGTGAGTCATTTCTTGCACGTTGCATACGGATGGGTATTAAAAGAAAGAAATAAATGTACAATATATGGACATTTCACATTTCATTTCCATTTAGCCCCATATTAAGCAGGAATCCACGGGAACCAAATATGGGCAGAATACTTTCACGTTATTTTGAGATGTAACATATCCAATAGATACGTGTGTACATGAATACAGTTACAATATTTGACTGTTATGTGATATTCATTAAGATTACCTGTATCGTTTACTCCGAAATAACAAATACTGTGGTACGATATTACAGACAATTCAAATATTAGCACCAACTGTGCAATGTCAAAGTCAAAGTGAAAAATCGTTATTTTACATATCATATCAATTCCTTAAAAAAATATATTGTACATATACGATGTTTTTAGGAATTAACTTGGTGAACTTTGCTTTAGGGCCCATGAGTTTTTATTTCTGATAACTGGAGTTCTGTCTAATATATTATGTACTCCGTATTATTGGGTACATCGCTTTACCGTTACGCATATACTACCACCCAACTCTCTTCAATACAAACATTCTCTATTTGCTTCCATTTCCAATTTTTACACGTGAGTTCCAATGTTTGCATTGTTACCGCCGACCTAGCTTGTAGTGCTTTCGATTCCCGAATTGTGACATGTTTGCATAATCTAAAAATTAAAATCCAACGCAAAACATTTTTTAGTGTTTATACGGACGACACATTAAAATAAAAACTTGTTTAAATAGGCCAAGTCTCATTACTCTTTCAAATAAAAAAAGCATATCCATGTTTGTAGAGCAAAGTGTAGCGTAATATTTACATTTATATTTAACTTGTTGTAACATAAGAGTTGTTACATATGCCCTCTCGCTTGCCGGAAGTAGTTGCCTGATGTGATGACAGAGCCGGAAGATATGATATAATTATGTAAATCATACCAATCTTGACATTGGGTACCAAATACAATAGTTACTCAGCTATTTTGCAAATGCCAAAACTGACAGTGTTTCTTCACAGTTTTAAAGCATGGACGAACATTATTTAATCTGTGGAATACAAGAGTAATTGCTAGTTCTAATTTTAGTACTTTTGCATTTGAACCAACGACCTTTGAATTGAAAGTCAGGTGTGCGTCGTGAAGAGATCGTGCTCTTTACGAGATTAGTCTATCCCCACAACCCCGCACGCACGAATTACGCAAATGTGATTGATGATGGGTCATTGTAACGATGGGTAAAATAAATATAAATTAAAAAAAAAATACAATTAGGCAGCATGATTGATCATCGTGTACAGATTTTAGCAATTAACATATTGGGTAATTAATAATTAATTAGAATGATTAACAGGTACAATCAAGTAACGGGACTTTACAAATTTTTTATAACTAAAACGCTTACCCTTTTCGTTATTTATTTGCGATCGATCTAGGTATACATAATACTTTATATAAAAACAGTTGCTTCTCCACAATGTTTACATCGTCTTTTCAATGTTCAAACATAGTTACATGTTGTTAATATCAAGTGATATTAAAGAAAATTAAAATTTATTACATATCTGCTGCTTTAAAAATTGCTAATTAAAATCCAGCAGAAATCAGCCACGTGCAATAATTGGTAAGAATTTTCAAACTATTTTGTAAAATATGTAAATAATTACCAATGTCACGTGAAATAAAATGTTAGTCAGCGTAAGTTGTGGTGTAGTTTTAGTCAGTCCTATGTCCTAATATAAATCATTTTATTTTCCATTTAAAATTCCGAATTTGTTTTATCGTCTTAGCACTACAGACAAGGAGACAACGTTAAAAATTACCATTTGGGTCAATAAATCATGCGAAAATGTTTATGTTTGCCCCGGTATAAAGTTCTTTCGCTTCGATGACAGCACTTTGCTACAAAGCCGTCAACCGTAAAACTCAAACAAAAGAAAAGAAAACGGTGTCAATTGTTTTCGCAATGTCGGCCACTACAACTAAATAGATTGCGCAACTTCAAAAAAGACAACCTGTATTACCAGCGTTATAATATTGTATATATTGAATAATTGCCGAGAGAATTATTTCCGTAGTCCGTAGTCTAAAATAAGTAGGTGTCTTTTTTTAAAAGAGGTTTTTCACGGCCATGGTTCACGGCGCTGCTATGCGATGGTCCATATAATACGTATAACGAATTTATTTGTCTGTCTCAAAAACAACCATTTCAACCGAATATCGATCATATGCTGTTCAATTGCATAAAGTACCGGATATCATCGAATAATGCAACTATAAAAACATATCCAACATAATACTGTTAAAGTGTTAAATATATTATTATTATAATTATATAACGGTTGTGTTTGCTTTCTATTTCTATTAAATCACTACCATTACCAATTATGATTATTCATCTAGTTTATTAGAAGTGCGCGTAACAAAACACAGAAAAAACATACAGCCATTGTGACCAACTCCTTTTTGAAGTCGTTAAGAACCGACGAAACCTTCATTGTCAGTTTTATAATCATAAGCACAACTTTAGCATGTGATGTGTTCACTTTTTTCCGAATTCCAAAAAAGGTGGATTCCAAATATGGCTGTATTTTATTTCTTGGTTGATTTTTTACGCGATATCTGCGATGAACCCACTTAATGATTATTTTTGATAATATAAGTATGTAAAAAAATCCACAAAAAATTCACCCTTAAGAGCGAAAAATAGGCGATGAGTGTATTGAAGTTCGTTTAATGATTTTTAAATCAATCACACACTTTTCTATCATAACAAGTTAATATCAATATCAAGTTTTACATATCAATATCAAGTTAATTTAAGACCGGCCAATTTAACAGAAGATCTTGGTTAGCCTAAACAAGTAGAAAGTGGTAAACATTTATGCGGGTATATGATGGCTATTATTTTATCAGTGGATGCGGAACTATAGGTCAAATTTCTAAAGCAAGCGACATTAAACTTGCCTTATATGTGCCTTAAGTGGGTCTAGATGTGAAATTTCGATAAGTTTATCGCGGAAGCTGTAGTCGAGTGGCGGAAGAGAGACTAGACCTTGGCTTTGATATATCCTAAAAGTTAGTGGTAACATTGTGTGGGACCCCGCTTCATGAGGGCCGTACCAGTGCTCAAGACAATACCGGGGGAGCGTGGACGGGACAAATACTTGAGAAACGCAAGTGAGCAAAAGTATTGCCAACGTTGAAATCACATATCAAATAATTGTGTTATCTATACAAATAAATAAAATTGAAGTGTCTGTTTGTAATGTCAAAATAATAGCTTTTTACTAAATGCATTTAAAAAAATGCATGCAGATGCAAATGCATGCAAATGCATTGCAGAGTAAATACGGTACTTATAACAAATTAACAATTTTTCAGTTTTTTGTCCGTCTGTCTCTCTGTCTGTCTGTCCGGCTAATCTCCGAAACGGCTGGACCGATTTTGACGGGAATTTCACTGGCAGATAACTGATGTTATAAGGATTTTATTTTAGAAAAAGAAAATAGTGATCCAGTAAAAAAATAATAAGACAAAGACTTGCTGTCTTTGTCTTTTTATGTACAAACAAATGACAATATATTTATTCACTTGCTCGCGTTGTGCCAGTGGCGAGACAGGTGATTTGATGGATGACACCGGAACATACCGCGTGTATTGCTGCTTGGAAGATATATAAGCATGGCAGCAATAACTGCTCCAGACGACCCATGCACATTCTACAACTATTCCTACAAGTATAAAACAAGAACGAGTTACGATTTTCTATTTTCCCAGACCCGTAGATGGTCATGTGAAATTGATTTTACTACCTGATTTCATGTTATTCTGCCTAATTATTTATATATAATGATAATTTTACTGATAATTTTACGGTAAGCTTGTTTATGAGTCTACATTATAAAATTAACTACGTGCAAATTAACGTCATAGTAGTTGCAACCAGGGTTAGTTTATTTGAATGTGAGGCTTCCCGGGTTCATATCCCGATCGTGGCAAACGTTTGTTTGAGTTTTTTTGTTCTCGTGACACTCATGTCTTAAGGTTATTCAAAGTTTATTTTGGAAAAATATAATATTACTCTCAGGCCTTTGATTTAACCGCGGTGGCGTGGTAAGCTGTTTTTGAAAATAACTAGGTTATTTTAAGATGGTTTTTAGGCCAATAAAATATACAAACACATTAAACACTCTATAGCTAACTTATCGAAGGTACGCCGCTACATTATCTTGCTATTACTTTCATTGACAAAATAGATGTATCATTTTCTAAATTTGACGTTGATTTATATCCACACAACTCCAAGATGGTATGATATCAATAAAGAGGCACAGAGCATTTGTCATGCTCAAAATAAAAAGATTAATGAACATGCTCAAAATACTCGCAGTTAAAATGATGAAGTTATTTTTAACTTATCCCGATTAAAAAGAGGATCGTTAAGTTTAACTGCTGTGTTTGTATGCCAGTCGTTTTGTGGTAAATACTTTTGAAGCAATGTATCACTGACTGATTAAAAATATAATATGTAAAAACAAAGATTTCTGCAAGTCTTTTTTCCCGAGCGGTACAATTTGGGTATGATCAAAAATAAGAGAAAAGAGTGAATAGGTATTATCTAGGCCAGCGTGTTACATCTTCGACTGCATCATCACTTACCATCAGGTGAGGTAGCGGTCAAACGATAGCTGATAATGGATAAAAAAAAAATCAATACTTTCATCCCTTATTTCTCGTCCTTAGAGGGTACATCTACCATTTTAAAAAACAAACTGTATACAACGGGCGAATAAAAAAGTCACAGGAAAGTAAAATAAGCAATGTCGTTTGCTTGGTTGACATATTTTTTTCAAGTAATTGGATTTAAAAACCAAACTATTCAATTGATTTTGATAGAATATATATGAGACTAATCGGAAAGCATATCCTTTGAAATAAAAAAAGACATTTCTAAATTGGTTGATAAATAACGGAGCACTGAGGAAACAATTGTTGATATTCGAGTAAAAACGGCTCCTACTATTTAACGAAGGGATTTGGTGATAATTGTTTTCATTTTCGTACGGGTGCAATAACCCTATCTTGGAAACGAGAGTACCGAGTCCGACTACCGGCCGGGGCAAAACTTTGTCTGCGATGCAAATTAAATAGTGTTAATAATTAAAACCCGACTACGTGAAAGCCATTTACAAAACTATAATGATAACTTATTATTCAGAACGCCCTTTCCTAAAATCCGACTTGAGTAGTCGATGGCCGAATTCACACTTATTATTCATAAGTGTGAATTCGGCCATCGACTACTCAAGTCGGATTTTAGTGCTTAATACTATATTATATTTGTGTACTTGTTGGAAAGCACAATAAGGTAAGACAATGGGACATTTAAGAAACAATATCATTTGCAATTAGCTGTTATATACTTTCAAATGCATTTAGTAAACTGCTGTTATTTTAACATTACAAACGGACACTTCAATTTTATTTCTCTAGATGTAGGCTGCTTAAGCTAATAAGTGGACCATAATGTTTCCGCCAACAAATTATGGCCTGACTGGGCACTAACTTTGAAAAGGAGACAAGGCGTTATAAATTCTGCCGCACGTATAGAAATTGCAAACTAACCTGGCCAGTAGAAAGCCAAAAGTATCACCGAAGTACCTTCAAGTTTCGTCCCTAAATCATAATTAAGACCGCAAAACTCTCACTCTGTTACATACACAAAACCACGCTTTGCTTTACTGCCCATTGGTGATGTAAAGTTTATCTCCACAATGGTATGAGAGCGAAACTAATAATTGCAGTGCCGTGGGTTAGTGATATATTGTTGAGAAAACACCACTTGAGAAGACAAACCATAAATTAGTTTGACTGTTGGGCAATATAAATACTATATTCAAAAGGGGTGTTTTAAAACATTTAAAGGGTCGGCAACGCGCGAGTGACCTCTGGTATTGCAAACGTCCATAGGCTACGGTAACCGCTTCCCATCAGGTGGGCCGTATGCTTGTTTGCCACCAAAGTGGTATAAAAAAAAAGATATTATTATAAATTAATGTATTTATTATGCTTGCAGTGTGGTTTTGATCATAAACATAACATTATTAATTTCATTTCCTTACCGTTTAGTCGGCATGCATTAAAATACCTAATCGAATTAATAACACATTGAATTTCAAAATGGCATAGTATTCAATTGATTTATAAGGTACTTGTTACGTGTTTTATAACGTAAGGTGAGTAATGCAATATTGAAGATAACTATACAAGTTAAGTTATATTATCTGATAAACAAATAAATAAAATTGAAGTGTCTCTCTGTAATGACACAATAACAGTTTTAGGGTACTAAGGTAAAACGTTTAATTTTTTGTGTCTGTCCGTTTGTTCTCCGAAACGGCTGGACCGATTTTGACGGGATTTTCACTGGCAGATGTAATGGTGTAACTTAAGCTACTTTTATCATATAATTGCAATAAATAAAAACTGGTACAAAAGCTTAACCGGGTGCGAACTTCTAACATCCATGTTTATCTGCTGACAGGTGATCTCCACAATAGTCAAGTTGTAAAGTGTAAGATACCTAGGTAAGTAAACAAGAACGTGCCTTATTATTTAATATTTTCATTTGTTTCCTCTAGTATGATTGTGGTTCCAAAACCCTAGGCAACTTTCTCCAAGGGCTCATTAGGTGACTAAAGCCGTATCGTCTTAAAAAAAACGCTCTATTTCTCTCCAAAAAGCCAGTAATTTCACACGGCCATAAGCACATTGATCGGCATACCGTTCGTTTGCAACAATGTCAATAATGTGTAATTTCTCAGAATTAGGTAAAATTGGGTTAGAGTTCTAACCGACTTCGAGAAGGAGGAGGTACTCAATTTGGGCTATATGTTTCTGATTGTTGTTTGTTTTTTGTATATTTATTATATCTATGATGGAGTTTACTTCCAAGGTGATCCTTTAAAATTTACGGAAAATCCCACTCCTAGGCACGAAAAATAGAGGAGGAAAGTATTTAATTCTGTTTTTTATGGTTAATCGTAATACTAGAGATTTTAAGAATATGCAAAATTTACAGTACTTATATTATATATTGTGTATTTATGCCTTAAAACAATCAAACCATATTATAGCATACGTCAGACAGAAAGAGGTAGGGAGAGGTTTCTGATTTTTTATTGAATGTGCGGTACCCTAGAAATGCCATATAACTTGATGTCAAAATAATTATGCTGTGATCGCTTATTACATAGACATATATTATAAAAAGTTACGTAACACTCAGACTTAATTGAAAACTTGTATTATCAAGTTAAACTTGTTCACGAACTTCTCGATTCACTCAACTAATCATTGAATTAATCGTAGTATTGGTAAGTCTCAATTAATAATAACCTCTTTGAAGGTTACCAGTTTTATTTTTGGTTTAATTTATAAATAAACAACAGCTGTTTTTGTTAAAAGTGAACATTCATAATCTTTCTATTCTTTCATGTGAATAGTGCCTTCCATATATGTTTTAGTTATCACGTGTGTAAAGTGTGTATATAACAATAAGATTTTTTAACCGTAATGGAGACCAGCGTACTACTGGTGGCAATATATATCTATATATTATAGTGTTTCTAATATATATAATATGTATATAGATAGTGCCATCCACGAAGACGCACCCCACTCTTCTTCCTAATCGCTTACAGTTACGGAAACACTAAAACACTAGCGCAATGTTGTGCAACACTTTTATTATATACAAATATATTTCTACTACCATAGTTAGTACCTTTATTTCAAAAATGTAACCATGCCGACTCATGAATGTTGATCGGTGTCGGTTATCATGAAACTGAGAACTAGCGACCTATCATTATTGAGTTGCAAATATTTAGTCCTACTAACAGGCAGACAGGTCGTGCTTAAGGCCCACTAAACCTTAAGTGGTTCTCTCCGCCCCTAACAACAGCAATACGACTTCCCGACCCGACCTAGAAGACGAAGTCGAATCCTGTTGCTTTCGTCACCCGAGACGGCGATGTAAAACACCTTTCAAAGTGGTGCACTCGAATTGCTGTGTTTCAAAAACACAGCAAAGCGAGTACACCACTGTTTGGCAGCATATTACCAAGTGTGGTGGCAGAAATTCTCTGGACGAAGCAACTGAAAGTAACTGTAGAACGTGTACCTATGTTCTACAGCTTTTTTCAGTTGCTTCTTAAGCATTAACAGGGGATATGTTTCGGGATTCAAAGTGTTTTGAACTATGAACTCGAGCAGCATGGATACCCGAAATTTTGCATCACAAGTGACACAACAAGTTAAATGTTAAATAAACGTAAATGCTTCACCACAGATAAAGTGCAAAGGCTAATCCTTGAATTTTAATTTATCTTAATGATATTATTGGGTGTGTGAATATGACTCCGCCCTTTCTCAACAGATGTCGTTTTTAGTATTGTTTACGTGTACTAATAAATGACCATACTTGTATTCGATAGTACTGAATGTCAGCTATCTAACGCATTTTATGATATTTGGTTGAAGTGTAAGCAACAATTGTTTTCACCTTTTCGAAAATGTCGGTTTTTATTCCAAATAAACGTCATTTGCGGGAAGTGTTATTACATTATTTTATTGCGAAGAAAACTGCAGCGGAAACTTATCGTTTGCTTGTGGAGATTTATGGTGAGCATGCTCCGTCTAATACAACTTGCAAGGAATGGTTTCGACGATTTCAAAATAACGATTTTAGTACTGAGGATAAAGAACATGGAAAACCACCAAAAAAATTTGAAGATGCTGAATTGGAAGCATTATTGGCGGAAGATTCTTGCCAAACTCAATCAGAATTAGCTGCAGCATTAAATGTTGATCGTTCAACTGTTGCAAAGCGTTTACAAATGATGGGAATGATTCAAAAAGCCGGTGACTGGGTTCCACATGATTTAAAAGAAAGAGACATGGAACGTCGGAAAACCATTTGTGAAATGCTGCTTCAAAGACAGCAAAGAAAAGGATTTTTGCATCGGATAGTCACAGGAGACGAAAAATGGATACACTACGAAAATCCTAAACGCAAAAAAGCTTGGCTGAAACCAGGCGAACCAGGCCCATCACAGCCAAAAATAAATATTCACTGTGCCAAGGTCATGCTCTGTATTTGGTGGGATCAGAAAGGTATTGTATATTATGAGTTGCTCAAACCCTCTGAAACTATTAATGGAGAAGTTTACCGACGACAACTAATGCGTTTGAAGCGAGCCATAGAAGAAAAACGACCAGAATGGGTGAATAGACATAACAAATTAGTTCTTCAGCATGACAATGCCAAACCGCATACCGCAGAAGTCGTAAAAAGATATTTAGAGGGACAGGACTGGGAAGTGTTACCCCACCCGCCATATTCACCAGACATAGCTCCTTCGGATTACCACCTATTCCGGACGATGCAGACAGACCTTACTGGAGAAAAGTTTACTTCATGTGAAAGTATCAAAATTTGGATTGACAACTGGATAAGCTCAAAAGACCAGGACTTCTTCCAGCAAGGAATACGAAAACTACCTGAACGATGGGCGAAGGTTGTAGCTGCAGATGGAGCATACTTTCAATAATTTTTTTTTTTAATTTTGTAAGCGAACAAATGTGTTTTATTTTGACAAAAAGGGGCGGAGTCATATTCACACACCCAATAATATAAAATGACCTTAATTAAACCCCGTTCGCCTTATTTACGGATTTTAGAAACGTGTATCTATTATGGTTTATAAGGTCGAGAGCATATTTTCGATTGGATTCGATTGGCATATGGAATCGAAACTGCAGATGTTTACCTTGATCTAAGATGCAATATGTTAACAGAATGTTAGTTGCAATTGCTGCGAGTATTCGCTCATAATACGCTAACTGTTGAAAATTGCACGCTCAAATTACAGGCGCAAAATCATCCTCATCTCAGGTTGAGGAGCGCAATGTGGTCCTACGTGGGTCTTTTCATACTGCGGTTGGGGAAGAGATGAGTCATATTGCTGTTGTTACGGGCGGCGTAGCCATTTAATATCAAGTGGGTAAATTTTTTGGGGGGTCCTGTTGCTCGCGTCATTAGGTGAGTAACCTTTGAATCCCTACTTGTGCCCCCTGGGTGGTGCTAAAGAAGCAACAAAAAGTAGCAGTAGATTTTCTAAATAATTTGCCCGAATAAGAACTGTCTCCACATCTGGTTATCTACTACCAAGGTGGAAGAAGGGTGCGGTTGCCGGTGTAATCAAATGCGAATGAGACGTAACTTCCCCGTCTCGGGTGACGGGCGCAACGGAGTGCGACTTGGGTCTTTTCTTATTTGGGTTCGTTAGGATAGTAAGAGCATATAAAAGAAACTTCCTTTCCGGAACCGTAATTTCGTGCACAAACACCTATAATAAGATCTTCACCTTCGAAACTCACTGTAGTCACTTATATTTAAAGTTGTAACGTGTCGGACATTATTTGAATGCGGAATTTGAAATCTTAACAAAATTCCTTGAAAACGAGTTTTTCAAACCTTGTTTGGTCAGTTATTTGTATTTATTATAGAGGTATCTTGACCGGTAAACAGACTTTTACAAAAAACATATTGACGATTTGGATCGCACCTACAAGGCAGTTCGAGGAAATTAGATTAATGATACGATACTAAAACAAAAAAGTAAATATATTCATTTCAAGTTGGACTGGTCGTTTAATTCATAGTTCTGGTAGTTTCTATTTAGAGGATTCATGTGCCTGTTTGCGCGTTCAGTTTAATTTATTCGTTTGAGGCTACTGCGTCGTTATCAAAAAACGGGAATGTTTTTTCTTTTGTGGATATCTTTAACCTGTTTAACCTCTTTGCAATTGTATTAATCAGAAATAAGACAAGTTTTAAGCGTTAACATAACGTCAAAAATAATTCAGAAGAAATTGGTGAAGCGGTTTCCACGGGGACCTCAAACAAATATGACTGGATATAAATATTTTACAGCTTTAATAAAAAAAAAATAGCGTTGATTTCGATCCTTTGAAAAACAAGATCACAGACATACTGGCAAACACAACCGTCAAACTTATTACTTCCGTCCTTTTAGTCGGGTGTTAATACAATGCGAATACGCGACCATGGCAAGGTCGAATCGTGCGAATACATCCCGGCCGCCTATTCGAGACCTGGAGGGCTTTCAAAGCCAGGTGTAACAGAGTTGAAATAAAATGTTTATACCTACTTATCAGTATGATTATCGTTATATGAAGATAATATTAAAATACCAGAGGAAGCCTTACGATTTTTTTGAATAATGTCTATTATATTACACGCGGTATTCCGCGCCTTAATGCAAAAAATCTAAATTTACTTGAAAATAACCCAAGTCGCAGTGAAATATTTTCTCTCACTAATTACAAAGTACTGGTGTATAAAAGCGGAACAGCTGCTAACTTTGTATTAAATTGATTTCATATTACAAAGTAAATGAATTACCGCTTTCCACCCGGTTCTCACGTCGTAAGTATGAAATATGTTAATATAGTGGAAATCTCACACATGTTTATTATTTTGTATCAAAGTCAATAAAATTCTGGTTTCCCATATACATAAGTTATGTAAGTATTTTATGATCCACCGTGTCATACAGACCTAATAGATACTTAGTACGCTTCAAAGGAGTCAAGAGAAAAAACTTTTGGTAAGAGAAAAAACTTTCGGAAAGAGAAAAAACTTGGTATCAACGTAAATATTTTGTTTTTGTTCTAAATTTTATTCCGCCAGCATGAAATTAAGGTTTTTTTTTTAATAAGGTCCTATTTCCGCTTTTAAGTCATCAGTTGATAAACAGTTCGCCGATTTGGCAGAGTTTTTTGGTGTTCGTAATTGTCAGGACAAAGGTTGTATGAAGGAAAAAACGTAGTTAATTTTATTTTGCCAAGCACATTTTTCATTATCCCAGTAAATCGCACCCGTGCAAAGGTGGGGCGAGGCGCTTGTATAATAATAAAATAAAATTAGAGTTATAAGAAAAAATAAACCTGTTGAAAAGTTTGTCTCATAAAAAGCTTAAGAGTTTTGGTACATTCAAACGGTAACCGGAGATAATAAAATCCAAGCATTAAGTATAATGAGACCAATTTGAGTATGATATAAACATGTTTAAAAATTAAATATAAGACAAAAAAATATATATACAATTAGCAGTGTGCGAGTCTGAATCGAACTTGAACAATCAGATAAAACCCACTGAATTACTTTTGAGTAGGCACAAGTTTTTGTTATAAAAAGAGACATTAGCATTTTTGCCAAGAATGAGTTAGATCATTAATAAGCATCAAGGATAAATTAACACCAATGAGTTTCATTAATATTACATAGCATATTTAAATATATTATATATACATATAAATATAAGGCTAACATTTCACTATCGTGTGTCCTTACATATAATTTTGACTGGCCTCACAGTTCAATTGGTAGGGGTTCGGCCTTCTGCGATGAATTTATGTATTTACAAACAGCAAACTACTACATCTGGTGCCCATAGTACAAGCTCTGCTTAGTTTATCGATATTTTTTCATAATGTAACGTACCTACTTGGAAAGTTTACCTCGTTAATCTAAGTTTACATTTTACAAGCAATCATGGAGGGTCAGATTGAAATTTAAGCGTGATGTAGGTTTGATATTAATTATAAAAGTTTCCAACTTTTTCAAAGTTGTTTTTAATCAAGAAACAGCTTTTAGACCTGATTTAATATTTTATAGCTACAGAGTTTTAAAAGTCAAATTCTTAATAAAATACAGGATATAGATCACACTAGGCGAAAGATTGTATGTTTGTTACTCCTCCACGCACAGACGGCTAAACGACTTTAGATGAAATTTGGTACCAGGATAGCTTATATCCTGAATCAACAAATACGCTTTTTATCCCGGAAAACTGCGGGTAACACCGCGAGGCGCAACTAGTAATAGAATATGTACTAGTTCTATGTAGTACAATAGTACGTATAATAGTAGTAGCACAGCAGTATGTAAAATATGTAGTGCCAGTCACGGGGAAGTTGAGTATTAAGCGTGGTATGGACAAATTATGCGAAGGGATGAATGTCGTGTTACCAAAGGAATTTTGAACATGGATGTGGATGGATATAAGACACGAAAATATGGATGTATTGTGTGAGAGATGATGCATACGAAAAGAGTGAGCACTGAGATGACATCTGACACAGGAAAATGGAAGAAAAACAATTGTACCGACCCAACGTAGTGTGGGATAAGGGCAGGGTGAATATGATGATGACTAGACTAAGCTTTATATAAATCCTATGTAATATAATCAAACGATTAATACGTGTCTTTTATATTATTTCCTGATGGAATTCAAATGATTTGAAATCGATTGTGTAGAATGTAAATTGCATGTAAGTTTTATTAGCTCTAGAATTACATGACGTAACAAAAGCATAATGATAATTGAAAAACTGTAATTTGATATTACAATAATATTTATACTGCAATATAAATGTTGGTCAGGTATGTTTTTTATGGCTTGGGTTTAATTATATCCAGAGCAAACTATTGTGTGATGAATATAGAAGTTTGTTCAGTCTCTGGGTGTTAAAGCAAGATCATTTACAACAAAACGTACTATAAATGTATTCTAATATTTATCTCGATGGAATGTGAAATGTCGAAGCTCAGTTAGTAGTAAGTTTGCCTTCTACACAGGACCAACATAAATGTTTGTTCTGTGTCTGGGTGTTTATATGCATCATATGTATGTATATATTTACAAAAAAAAAAAAACACTATATACTGTATTCTATTAGTTATCTAGTTCCCATAGTTCTGCTGAGTTTTTGAGGCTAGGTAACGCCGTGTTGAATGTCCATGAATATTTATTTATTCATTATAATTGCAAAAGTTTGTAGATATATTATATGTTTGTTACTTCTTTACGCCTCAAAGACTTGGATTTGGATAAAATTTGTAATGGGCTAGATTAATATCTTACTTTTAATCCCGAAGAATAAAGTAATTTTTTTTTTGTGACTTGCAAAATAACATTTCTGACAGTATTTTTCCATTGACTTTTTAACCGAGGGTAACACTGCGGGGCGCAACAAGTTAAAAATTTATAAAACCCCATGTTGCTTTAAGGCAGCGAGTGTTTCTTATTTTAGAGTCATACCGCATGTATCCTTACAATGTTTATTAAAATACTTACTTTCGTGTGTAGCACTCGTCGGCGAGTGCCCGAGAACTTTGCCTCGACACATGTAGAGCGAAACGCACGCCAATGAATGCCAGGATCACGAACATAGTCAATACAAACACCTTGCGACGCAACCTTATCGGAACCAGTTATAGGCCAAAATCACTTGGCAGCGGTATATCACTTCAAGTCAAATTCAACCAATTGAGTTCCAAATAAGTCACTCAGAAGTCAAAAATCTCACGACTCTATTGTCAGCAACCATGCTACCACTTAGTTTGATAGTTATCGTTCTTTTTCACTTCTACTTTCAGTTACTTGTAAAAGGCCACTGAAACACATTCACTAAATACAGTTCACGATAAATAATTCGAAATGTCTCTCGCAGGATGGAAGGATACTATATGTTGAGATTAGTTTATCCGTTATGGAGACCCACTTTGAAACTTGAAATACAACTACCAATTTAAAATAAACTATGACTATAAAATTATACCGAATGTCTTTTTCTCCTGTATGACCCAGATTAAACTTTGGTCAGTATTTAGTACTACGTAAATTTTATAAATCATTTAGTTATTTTTAATAATAGATAAATTATAAATAATCTAGATCAATAAATATTAAAATCGATATTTACAAAAATATGTTTCAAGTCTGGATTTTTTTAATAAACTGTAATATTATTCCGGAATTATCGTTAGGATTCCGAAACAATTCCAGGATCCCAAAATAATAATAGGAAGTGGATTCACGGAAACGCGCACGAGAGCGAAAGTGCGGGCGAACCGCGGCCGTTTCAGTACAAGACTGTGGGCAGCGCTGCGCACGCGCAAGGCTTTCCGTTCACGTAACAGATTACGTTACGAAGTTTTGCTGGGGTTATTGAGAGCAACTAAGTAAGGTCAATTTCAAAACATCTTAGGGTTATTCATCAGTCAAGATCACACGATAATGAACCGATGCGCTAGACAGTGATTGCAATGACGCGATTTTTGATTTTGCTTCTCATATAAGAGCTAAGAAAAAACCTTAATATTTTTTTAAAACATCAAATTATAACGTTGCTTTTGGCTAGTGTTTACTAATGCTAGACAGAAATTCTACTTACAAAATATGTAGTAGATCATTGTGTTTCGCGTGGGAAATAAATGTCAGAAACATGAGAGGGTTAACATAATAAGAATGCAATTATCTGTGTGGGTCAATGGAATGAATCGATTGATTACAATGGTTCTTTGTTTCATTGAATCCAGACCAAACATAAGTAACTTTGCTTTTGTGAGACTGTATAATAATCCTATTAAAAATAAACAGCCGTTTTAGTTGACACTAAAACTAAAGCTTACAGGTTGGAAACAATATTACTGATTTTGTTGGTTATTTGAAATTAGGTTCTAAATCATAGCATGGCGAAATGTTTAATTATAATATACACTTTTAAATTTTTTTTGTGACACATTTACTATGAACTCTTGTCGAACTAATTCTACTTTGCGGCGTCCCATTCGATGAACGTTTGTGTCATAATCGAATGGGTCTATTCTAATCGACGTTGATATATTCTCTTGTTTGAAGTGGATATTCATACGAGAGGCACTTAAATGTATGCAATTTAATAAGTAGGCAAATAAAACTCATGATTATCATTATTTATTATTATACTTATATAACTTGCGTACTACTTTGTTTAAATGGTATTCTAATATTATGTATCTGTAATTACAATCCACAATGATCAACATAAATTACCAAGTGCTAGCGAGCCTCCAGTGGCAAATTTGGTGATTATTAATAAAATAAGAAAAATATTTTATATAACTATATTTGTTTCGTTTGGCCCTTGAGGACCCGGGCCACATATATTGTAATCTATAAGGGCTTAGCGGATCGCCACGTGTGACCAAAATACGGGATTTTATTTGGCTCTTACGCATATAATGTATGATCATAGGATTTCCTTACGCACATTGCACAAGAACATGGTAACGAAACATTATTTGTCGCTTCGATAAGCGTTTAAAAACTTAGTTTTATATTCTATTTTATGCAGACCAACATGCCCCTTCTATTTTTCTCTTTGTCTTGCCCATCCAAAGGTTGCCTGGAAGAGATAGCTTTTAGCGATAAGGCCTCCCATATTGCCTTATTGTTTATAATTTATTGTTTAACAATTTTATTCTTTATTTTTGTTTGGTGATCAATAAAGTGTTATCTATCTATCCATATCTATCTATTGCATGTACACAAGTATGTCAACGGTCAGTTTTCAGTGTTGAAAGTCTTGAAAGTGTTGAAGTCTTATTGTTCAGATTGTCTGTTCCAAACGCAGTAATAGATAACACATTGACTATGCGTAACCCTTGAAGGAAAAGTTGTTAATTGATGAATTTATATTTCAGCTTAGATCTCAATTTCACTTGTGTAATTATAAATATTAAATGGAATGATATTACGCATTTATAATCTTGTTTCATTTGATTAATCACAGCCATGATTATAAACATCTCAATTTGTGTAATGAAGATATCTCAAAAGTTAATTAATAAAGCGTGCCTAAACCATTTTTAATTTCGCCTGTTTGTAATTTGTGATTTGGGTTCTGTACATCTTTACTAAGCCAAAATATAAAAACAATAATTATTCACAGATAGACATGTCATATTTACAAACCTGGATTTGGGCTATCTGGAAGATTAGATCCCAATCTATTCTCGTTTGCCCAGAGTGGGCCTGAGCTCTGTAGCTGGCGAGTTAGGTAAGAGCATCACTTGAAAACGGTTGCACCCATTTAAATTATGTTTTATTGTAGTTAATTTGATAATATCATAGTCCAAAATAAGGCCTTACCTTTAGTATGTTGGGGAAAAAACTCAAAGGGCATATTATCTATTGGATATTTGCTATTGTCAGCTAAATTGCCAAATTGTGAATCAAGAGATGACGCCGTACTTCCGGGTTTGCAAGATTTCAATAAAAAATGTTTATGAACTGGCCTCTAACGCTATGTTACCCAAAGGTCACTAAAATACGGTGCCGTGAACTTGATAGGTCTGACAAGGTGGCGGTGATATGACGGTATAATTATTAGGTACCCTAAGAAGATACAGTGAAGATAATGCTTCTGCTTTCACTAATTAAACACGAAGTCAAAGGCTAGCTAGATTTGTATAAAATTATAGGCAGACACGGAACAGATTTTAAAGCAAGATTTTAGCGTTGTGAACCGGCTTCAAATATTTTTTATTAATATGTATTTTAATATTAAGTTTTTTTTGTGTAACCTTCGCGAGTTTAACACCAAAGGATACGCCATTAAAACAAATGAAACTAAGGGAAAAATTTACAAAATTTTGCGTATGTAGTTAAATTACTTGCATCATGCAAGTTATTGTATTATCATGTCATAATTGTCTAGTGGAAAAATCACTGGAGCGCAGACTAGATCACAATGCGTGATGCACGCAACTGTAACCGCCTCAATCCCGATCCGAATGAGGCCCATAGGGCCCTTAACAACATCAATAAAGGCCCATTTAGACCATGCTAGTTTCTTGCCAGTTGTATCATAAAAAAACATATTGCCATCATAAAGGTTCTTCTTAGTTTGGGTGTTGTTATCCTCCTGGTTTTATTCATTTATTCAAAAGCCAAGATCTATTATATCTTTGTTAATGTAACGTTTGTTGTGAAATAAATATTATTTATATGTATTTGCAAAATTAAATCGAGCAGTGGTGCACTCGCATTGGTTTTCCGGCGGAAGGGTGCCGGTGAAATCACATGCGCATGAGACGTAACCCCGTCTCAGGTGATGGGCGCAACAGGGTGCGACTTGGCTCTTCTCATACTTTGGCCGGGGAGGACCTAAGTCGTATTACAGTTGTTATGATACATCTCATGCGCATGAGATTTCACCGGCACCCACACCCTTCTACCGGAACACAGCAATGCGAGCACTACTGCTTGGCGGCAGATTCCAGGTGTGGTGGCAGTACCTCTCCGGACGAACTTGGCACAAGTTCTACTGCTGCTTTTGGTTGCTCCTTAAGCACCACCCAGGGGGTACGTGTAGGGAATCAAAGGGTACACACCTACGGACGCGAGCAACTGGACCCCCGAAATTGAAATGTATGTTTGTTACTCCTTCACGCCACGATTTGGATGAAATTGTTGTGAAGGGAGCTCATACCTTGGATTAACACACAAATTACTTTTAATCCCGAAAAAGTGAAGTCAGTTTTTTTACCATCATCTCATGTCGACTTTGTAACCGCGGGCACTGCTCGTTTTCTTTATATCTATGTAATGGTAGATGGGTGGTCAATATCCAAACAGCAATTTAATTTTTCTATGGCGGCAGGTCTTTTAACTCTTGTTGCTATCACCAACACAATAACTTCCATTATATGACTGACATTTGATCGAAGCGCCCACATGATGTATACGTATAAAACCAAACCAATTATTCACGTAATAGTTTTGGTATAGTAGGTTTGATTTTGAGTACCTGGAGGTCTTAATTATTATTATCATTATTATTATAATTTCAGGCAACAAATTATAATATAAAATCGTTTAAGTATGATCTAAAAAGGGGGTAAACCTCCGCTTAAAATTTAATAGGCTCTAGTCATTTATGATGAGAGGAAGATGAGATTAGCTGTACTACACATTACCTCCGTTGTATATCAGATTCAATAAGCTCAAAGCAATATATTCCATTCTGTTCATTCAGAACATTCTTCAGAACATAAAGATATAAGGCACCATCGGCCGATTCTTACATCGATTTACACCTAAATCAACATATATTAGTTACGGCGTGGAGTGACTTGTCTAAGCGGTCGTGTCAACAATGTAAGGTGAAAAACCACAGTAATTACTCGCACACTCGCGTTGATAGAATGACTCGGTACATTTTTGTGAGAGCTGACCTCTATATATAAAAATGAATCCCTATTTCCCTTGGTCACGCTATAACTTGAGAACAATTTAACTGATTCCATTCTTCCTTTTTTTTTGTTTTCTAATACTTTGTTGAATTGCGCAGAAAATTCCCGGCAAACTACGGGGCGCAGCTAGTAATCAAATCAAATAAATATTTATGTTTTTTTTTGATACAGCCTTCTAATCATAGCTTGTACTGTAGGTACAAAACAGAGGTAAACTGAGGTAGAAAACAGATAGAACACTAATAAAGTTCTTTTTCTTTTAAATATACATATTAACACCGAGACACAGAACAAAGATCTATGTTCGTCACACATACGCTTTTCCTAGGTGGGAATCGAACCCATGACCTATAGCGCAAAAGGCAGAGTTACTACAAACTGAATGTGAGGCCAGGCAGCAAGATGTCTTGCGCATTTCTTAAGGTAGATGCCGGACAGGCAGAGGTTTGAGCCAATGTTTCGCTACGGTGTGTGCTACTTAACTTGACTTGCTCTGGCGAAGTGCGCTACATATTTTCTTCTACCATGTCGATAAATTATTATTCGCTGTAACTTCTTTAGTTTAACGTCTTTCTCTAACGACAGCGTGTATTTTATTACTTTAAACGAAAAAATCTGCTATGTATATTTATTTCGCGTATCTCAGAAACGGTTCAAATGATTTGGATGAATTTATGTGTTTAGATACATAGGGTTTTGCTGTTTAAGTTTACCTGTATTTCTTTGGAGAAAACGCATTTTTTTTTCCAAAAAAATCATTTAATATAAAAAAATCAGAGCGAAGATCAGTCCAAGTACTTATCATTAATATAAAAAAGCTACAAGTATTTTTTTAAAAGTCAAGGAAAAATATAATTACTTTTTTTCACTTTACAATTAAAGCAGTCAAAAACAAAAAGGCCTTTTTTGTGATATGCTCCTAGTTTTTAATGCTCAATATAGAAACTATGGATTCTTGATATGTACCTACGAGAATCCTAAAACCCAGCTAAGACTGAAGATTGACAAACAAAAACAACGCGATGGGAATTGGGTGTTCTCATAATAGGGAAGACCTAAGTCATATGTTTAAAGGCGTTTTAAACCATTTTACTTAAAGTCAGCTCGTGCCGTCTCTTTAGCAGCATAAGAAAAAAAGAACACAATGTTTCGAGTCAGGTAAACAAACGATGAAAGTGATTATGCAAGCTGACAGTAATAAACATATCATACGTAAATAACCCGCTATTATGTTACATAAATAAATTTATCTTCATGGTTTCAAATAACCACATTGTTGGTACTTAGTCACGAATATATTGAACGTAAGAACGCAAGGCAATTTAATATAGGAGCAAACATATTTAAGCGGAGAGCGTGGTGGCCTAGGGGCACAGCCGCCGACTTGCAAGCTGATGGTCGCTGGTTTAAATCCACAAGTGCACCAATAGGTTTTTCACTAGAAAAAAATATGTGCGCAATACCAAAAACGTTCGCCAAACGGTGAAGGAAAACATCGAACCAAATAATTCGATGACATCTGACATCTACCAATCCGGATTGGGCTCCCGCGGTAGATCAGAGCACATTCACTCCCAATTATCTTGAGTAGGCCGATGTCCCCACAGTGGAAATATTAGAGGCTGATTCGGAAACATATTTAAGATGTATCTCGGATTGCTAGCATAAAGGCTTACTAGCCAGAGCAGCGGGAGACAATTCTGGATTGACAGATTAAGATGACATACATATATACCTTCGAATAATTTAGTCGATATTCCGGTTAAATCACGATACCTTCAGCGTTTCAAGAATTTGGTATTGAGCAAATACATTGTTTAAGCGAAAATAACTTCGGCGCATACTTCGGATTGGAACCAATGACCTTGGACGGAAAGTCGGCGTCCACTCGGCCTTATGCTGTAAGTATCAGTGTCAGACAGGGGTCAAGATAAGTCGGTTACCTAGAATAATCATTAAATTTTAAATACCATGGTCAACTTAATAAATACATAATACGGTCGATTTAGTAGTGGATTCCAACTTTTTACTGCCTACGTAGAAGTAGCAGCTCACATTATGAGTATGAGTACAAATAACAAAAGTAGTCTGACCGATCCTTACATCTGAAGCATTGCTCAAAACAAATGCCTATAAAGATGTAGAACTTGTACCAACTTCAACCGAAGAATTACTGCCGCCGCACCTGCTAATATACCGCCAAGAAGTGGTGCACTCACTTTGCTGTGGTCCGGTGGAAGGGCGTGAGCGCCGATGAAATTACAGGCGCATGAGACGTTATAACCGTATCCGGTGACGGGCACAACGGGTTGTGACTTAGCTTCTCATGCTTGGCTCCCGGACGAGGACCTATACCACTACACAGCTGGGCCTTCAGCTTGTGAAGTAGTAAACATTAGTAGTATTTTTTTATTATTATCTTTATTTTAAAGAGCATTTTGGCTAATGCGAAGATGTCGCTCTGTTTTACAATGTTCTTAGAATTATTAACATTTGGTATTAAAAAAACATGATACCATAACACGATGTGTGAAAATCCCCTAGTCGCATCGTGTTGCGCCCGCCACTCTCACGCATTTTACTCGTATTTTGCTCTCGGTGCGATTACAAGTTACGAAACGACTAGGATATTGCATCGGCTCGATTTATTGCGTTATCGTTTCGGATTTCGCTTGTTAATGGCGATGAAAACTAGGGACGTTTTCGATGTACCGGTTAATTATGATTGGTACGATTGCGCACCGAGTAATTACGAATCGAGTAGTTCTTGGTCGATGCTACAAAGCGCACTCGTAGGTCAAGACCACGGCATATACCGATGTATAATAGTATAATCTTGATCTTGGACATCCGATTTTATTAATGGCGGTAGGGCTAGCCTTCTATTACAGTTACAGTAGAACCTCGGTCTTTTGTTTTCGTGTAAGTGGCAAACTATGGTGCTCGTATTGTACTAAAGTACCTGTTCATGTACTAAAGGATTCCTAAAGGAGCGACACAATTTAGAACTTTGCAATGTTCGCCCGAACAAGTACTGCCTCCACAACTAGATACAATTTGATTATTTTTACATGAAGAGATATTTTGTCATATTTGACAAGGCTTATGTACAGCTGCTACAAAAACTGTTGTTTAACGAAGCTAAGTGTCCAATGTGTCCTATAGTGAATAAATGAATGATGATGATGAACTGGTAATCTGCCGTCAAGCAGTGGTGCACTCACATTGCAGACTTCCGGTGGAAAGTAGTGGGACTTCATCTCGTTACGTCGGGACGTTACTTTTGTTATATAAAAGAAAAAAAGAAGATAGAATGTCCGTCAACTGTCACACATTATTACTAAGCATAAAATAAATTGCGAATTGTGATCAAGAGGCCAAACAGAAACTATCTTTTATTATTGAGTGATAGTAAATTAATAAATCATCGCCAACGTGTGTTGCAATAAATTTGCAACATGTAACATTGCTAATAATATAAGAGGAAGACCAAAGAAAAGATGAAAGGATTGTGTAAGAGCGAGTGTGGAAGCGAAAATGTATTGCGCTGACCCCAAATAAATTGAGAAAAGGGCAAGGAGATAACGATGTAACAGAGAGAGGGGGCGAGATCATCAAATTCTTTTAACTAAAAAATGCAATATGGATTCGCCCATCAAAGGTTCTGCCAATTGGCAAAACGGAACTCTTAAAGTTTCATCCCGTGTGTATGTCACAGCTATTACTATCCGACTACAAAAAGGAGGTTAGTAATTAGGATGTTTATATATTTTTATATGTATGTTCACCGATTTCTCCGCCATTTATCAACCGATTTGGAAAATTATTTCTTTATTTGAAAGGAAATGCTTTCAGATTGGTTCCATAGACTTTTTATCAAAATCGGTTAAATAGTTAAGTTGTTAAATAAAAATGACTGGAAAAATATGTCATCTCTGTAAACGTAATTGCTTTTTTTGCTACTTTGAAAGTATTGAAGTCGTTTTTTTTTTTATATTGGCATAATATACAGGAAATTTAGCTCTGGAGGGAGGCAGCTGTCCTACCTATCTCTGTCTCTCTTGGTGACGCCCATCTGTAACATTGCTCATTGATCTGTAATAATCAAACTCAGATTCATCTGTTCTTAGTTATTACGCGACAACGCGTGAAAAGGTTAACGGCACAAATACAACAATGACTCGACTTAAACGCAGCAATAGTAGCCCACGTAACCCATGACATAACACGATGAATCGTATTACTGTGCCGAGTGTCTGTCTGTCCCACTTTAAAAGTTTTCGTCACCATCCTCTGAATACAATATAACTTTGCTTGTGCATGGTTAATCAGAAATTTTTCATCTAGGTATTTTATGAGACTTGCCATATTTTCTATTGACGGTCACCGAGTTACTTCGTTAGTCTGTTTGTGGCCGAAGACAATTCAAACCCAATAACAATATTAAAAAAAAATAATGCCATGGAATTGTCAAAAATGTACCATCACTTTTTTAAAATAAATATACACCTACAATCATACGTTCCTAAGTTTAGCGATTTTTCAATCTAACCGATCTTCCATGGGGAATAAATAAATATTCATGGACATTTCACACAGCGCCATTTAGCCCCAAACTAAGAATAGCTTGTACTTTGGGACAAATAGACAACTAAAAAATACAAATACAGCACATTTTTCTTTCTTTTATGTAAATACATACATAATTATACTACATAATAACACCCAGACACAGAACAAACATCTATTCATATATATCTAATTGGAGGAATTAAGGGATATACCCAATTGAAAAAAAAAAAAAAAAAAAAAGACATAGTTTGTTAATTAAAAAAAAATCATGATTCTCTCCTTCTCTCCTTATTTGTAATTAGAATTAAATACCATTAAATGATACATCTACAGTCTGATAAAGAGTCGACGTGTATTAAATTTTATCAAATTTAGATAGCATTATCCTAAACGTTAGGATTAAGACTAAGCCAATAACGATTTACGATTATAATCATCAGGTGACGCCATCTTAAAGGATTTAAATTTATTCAAAGTCAAAGTCAACAATATTTTTCCGTTGAATTCCTAAAATTTTTTTTTTTATAAATTAATTGTAAAGTACCTATGAGAGTATGTGTTCTTAAAACTAAGTTTAGCGCTTGTTCAAACCCTATCCGACCTTCAATGGAGTATTGTACAATAAGCTTTACTTATTAATCCGCTAAGGTTAATGGTTTCTTAAGATTTAAACAATGTTTATTTGCACGCAAGATACATGTAATTATTTAGTTATCTTCCTGTAACCAAAGGATTTAAACAAAAACTTTAGTGTATTTAAAATTATAACCTACGCCTAATTACAATGTTTGTTTGTGCAGCCTGAAAAAAATTTTTTTTAGAGGACGAAAACGTTAAACCGCTTTTAATATAAATACTTAATGTTTTTATTAGTACATGATGTTTTAAAATCGTATAATTTTACATACATTAGTAACTAATGAAATTTAATATACAAGTTTTCCATTGTTTTATATTCATTCGTAAACCTGTTATAATAGTTATAGCTACGAGTATGACAAGGCCCGAACTGTGAGTAATGTGTACAAGTTATCTCATAGGTAGTTTTTACATTATAGCAAAAATGGCACTTCCACGATATTACAGGAATTTAATGGAAGTAAAGGTTTTTGACTGTTGACCTTTGGTCCCTTATTTGTACACGTGATTTTATTAATAGTCATGTAACATTTAAAAAAATACATTTTTATGATAACATGGAAATAAAGGCTCCTGACTTTTGGCCCTTTTTTGAACCTTAACCCTTGTTGAATTTTCGTGGTCAAGCACTTGAACAAGCTGGCTTGTATAATACTAACTATAAATGTAAAGTGCTCGAAACTACTTTATTGATTGCAGTAATGTAAAATGCATAATATTAGGTATGGAGGTGAAAGAAGGCGATGCGGGTCACTCGACCTAGACAGCTTCGGAAATGATAAGTAACCCACTGATGTAATAGTTTCGTAATCTACAACGTGCATATCGTATGAACCTAAGTGTACGTAGTAAAATTAGAGTGATCGAGAGTAAGAGGTGTTGGTCGTTGGTACTTATACGACGGAAATTAAAAAGCCGAATAAGAAACAAAAAAAAAATGAATATTAACATTCATTGGCAATTTGAAGCCACATTTTTTTACTATAATAAAAGCTGGCGTCAATAGCACATTGGCTACGTATCAAATTATAGACGACCGCATGCTCAAAGGAAGCAAATAGACATTCCGAGTTATTGGTCTAAAATTATTTGATATACAAGAAGTACATGCATGAAACATTGATTCGATTGAAATAGAAGACGCATTGAAAAAACACATTCTGTCTCTCTTGCACGTATAAAGCTCTTTGGAGCACGACAGAGATAAAAAATAAACACTATATTGCTCCAGTCGTATTGTGGCTGGGCAAATTATGTGCCTACTCCTAATTATCGCAGACCACGCCCGAGAAGAAAGACACATGGACATTCCACACAGCGTTATCTAGCATCCCCTAACTAAGCATAACTAGTTAGGGGCTAGATACATTAGGGGCAACAGTACACCATGGGAACAAGATAACAAATAGAATACTTATTATATATGAATATATATTCGTCAAAGAAATGCTTGTCCTGGGTAGCCAAACCCAAGATTTATAGCACAGAAGGTTGAGCTACTACCAACTGAGCTTTAAAGCCAGGCAGCCAGGCCAGTTTTTATTAATATCATTGATTTCTTGATATGTTATATGATATATAACATTCATGCATAAATACCTATATGAGGATACAGGAGTATTTATGCATGCATGTTATGATTCGCTGGAAGTAACTAATTGTATTTCTTTTTGGAACGGATTCGTCTTCGTTTTTGAGAAATAATCATAATAATAATATTTCATTAAAATTATTGAAGTTATCACAATTATTTACAACAATCACTAAGGGTTACCCACATCATTTTTATTACATGATTTGACATGTATTTCTGAATTATTTTGTCACAATAATTTACGTGGTATCAAAAGAAATTGCTTTATTATCCAAATTGGAGACAATTTTCTATATGTTGTTTGTCATTTTCACCAGGCAGGTGTAATTGAAGGGGTAATTTACGAAACAGAAAGCGCAATTAGTTTATAACTATCTAAAAAAATTTGTGAAAAATATAAAATACGTTTCCTTAGGCGCTGGTATTTTTATTATTATTGCGAATAATATAATAAAAAAAAAACAATATTGTTTAAATATGAACTTTGTAAATTTAATTTTATTATACTTCATAGTTTGATCCTATTTTATAATTGCCAACCAACCCCAAAGTAATTATAGCGTATCAAGGAGAACCAGATTAATGGTTCTGTCATGAAAACTGGCTGGTTGAGACTAAAAAGTGTACTAATTAAGAGAGCTAGTACTATTATTGGATGAGCTCGGTTTTTCATAACTATTATTTATTACGTTAAATTATATTTAAGTTTTAATTTAAATTTTATATGATAATCTGGTTTCCATAATGCAGCATTTCTTATTTTGGGGATAGATGGCGCTGTATAAAATGTCCTTGAATATTTATTTTGCTTATTTATTGAACTATTATGGTGTAAAAAATCTACTAGACATAAAGTATCAAGTGCGTTAGGCCAGCGCACAAACCTAGGCACCGGTTACGTAAATATAACTCTTAGCTTTCACTGGACATAAATAGATTCATAGATTGTACGTTACTCAGGGAGTAAATCATTAGGTTATGGCATATTTTATTTATATTGAAAATATTTAGGGAAGATCGAGGTGAACATGATATTTAATCTACTTCTAATTTGTTACGCGATATTTTCGCCAATTTATCGATCGATTTCGATTATACTACGATTATTTTTTAATTGATACCGTGTACATCCGAGCTACAAGTTTGACATATCTAAATGTCTATGATTTTTTGGTATATAATATCTTAATATATATAAATTACGTGTCACGATGTTTGTCCGCGATGGACTCCTAAACTACTTAACCGATTTTAATCAAATTTGTACACCGTGTGCAGTTTGATCCAACTTGAAAGATAGTATAGCTCACATCTCAATTTATGATCGCAATATTATTTTATTGCAAACTAGCGACCCGCCCCGGCTTCACACGGTTAGTTAAGCACCAGTGTCGTATCAGAAACTACCCGTGCGAAGCCGGGGTGACTTGATAGTGTATTATACATATAAACCTTCCTCTTGAATCACTCTTTCTATTAATAAAAACCGCATCAAATCCGTTGCGTAGTTTTAAAGATTTAAGCATACATAGGGATATAGGGACAGAGAAAGTGACTTTGTTTTATACTATGTAGTGATTGTTTGTCTATTATTTGACAGTCACAATTACAAAAGCGTTAGCCACAGCAACGCGTGGACGGGTCAGCTAGTACTAATATGTATCTTTGTGCGTGTAACATATCCAAACGATACTTGAGATGTAAAGGAATAAATTGAATGATTTTGAGGTTAATGCATCGATAAGTAAAACAATACGCGGGCCAGTTCTTATATGAAAGTACACGGACAGTGAGAGGAACCCAGTGGAACGTGTAATAAAAAATACAGTGACGCAACGAGAGAACGGTGAGCAAAGTTTGACCGTCACCGGGACGATCGCTCTCAGTACATTTTGAACCAAATTGTAATTAAAACGTTCATAAAAGGAGAATGTCATTTCATATTTTTTATAAATTCGAAAAACCAGACGGTAAGAAACTTCAATTGAGTTACATCTTAAACGAATATAGGTTTCTACATCTGACTTTGTAGTTATTGGGAGTCAACAATCCTAATATACAAACACAAAAATTGTCTCTACCTATGTCCGTTATAGACTTTGAAACCATCCAACCGATGTGCCCCAAACCGGTGTCATGAGAAAATCAATAATGCGAAGATGGTTTTAGGCCCCTAAAACAATGCATTAGGCACATAATGTATTTAGTTTTAGCGTAGTAGCATATGCTGGGTATCCACTAGTTATTTACATTTTCTAATTACAATATTACATTATGATTCATATTTCATTCGATTTATGATTTCTGTTTAACGAGCAGATGGTCTTGCGGTTTCGCCTGCGGCGGCATCTTTCTGCTGAGGGACGCGCACACGCCACCGGAATGTAGAAGGCCCCCGAAATGCTGCCGGGCAATGAGTAAATGCCGAAACCCGCACCCTCCTCCCGCTAATTAAGGGACGGAAGACTCCAGAAAGGGAGGACAACAACAGCGAACAACGTTAACACACTCATACCTCTGCACTAGGATTCCCTGTGTCGCAGATGGCATGGATAAACACAGAAACACAAGACAAACACCCAAGACCCGAGAACAAACTTCATGCTCACCACACAAAGTGTGCCCCGGGCGGGAATCGAACCCGGGACCCCTCGCTTCGAAGGCAGGGCTACCAACTAAGCTTTGTGGAGTCTTGTCGTTTTTCAGGTAAAATAATCACATAGGTTTCCTCCCACTTAATTAGGGTTAGGCCCAAACGCAATGAAGGGACGAATAACACAAAGATCCTCCTGTCCACGTAACAAAACAACGCTTATATCGTTATTTTTACATCTCTGTGTGCTGTATCAGCGTTTCTTCTTCATCTTCATGTACACTTACCCACCTTTTCTATCACCTATCTCTAGCACCCCAGGTTTTTCTGTATCTCAGGTTTTTCTTTTCAGGGTAAAGCTCGCCTGCGTACGTTTTCTATTTCATGTTTGTGTACATCTATTTCTATTGTGGAATTGTTTCGGTGGTATAGTTTGACTCTCGAGTATCGTTTGGACACATCAAATTTTACTCATACAGGTAAACATACTCGTGAGCATATGTGCAACAGGAGCTCTTTAGGCTCATTACATGCACATATATGTGTAATTACAGTCACTTTTCATGTTTTCGCTAGTTTTATCTGCTACAACCCATTTTGACTCAATTGACACGAAAGTTATGAGCGGTGCGCATCGAGATCGCGGGCGGCGTGCAGCGGAGACGTGAGATGAGTGCCACAGTCCAGCCCTTCTCAAGTGAATGCTCTTACAAATGAACATAATTTAATTTTAATTTTAAGTGATACGGCATTTGCCGTCTAATGCGTGGAAAATTTGACGGGTCAAGTTCGTGAGTTTTCGAAGGTAAACTAAGATGCTTCATTAACTGTACTTCAAATGTAAGCTGTCAATTAGAGAATCTTTTAAATCACCTGCCTGATTTATAAACCCAATTTGAGTTGGATGTGTTGCCACACTGAAATACTAATTCCCAGTTTCTAGCGAATCGGAATTTGAGGATGTGTTATTGACTTTGGGACGGGAATATAATGTCTAATGCGCCTGTTATTTTACCGGCACACAACCCTCACCGGAAACAGCAACGAACACGTAGGTATTACCAAATATGGTGGCAGTACTATTTCGATGGAATCTGGCACAGATTCTACTGCTACTTTGGGTTTGTTCCTTTCGCACCAACCGGGGTACAGGACCAACCCAAGACTCAAGAGTACTCACCTAGCGACTGCGTATGGCATTAGACAAAGCAAAGCAATAGTTACATAATCATGGGGCGTGATTACATCAATTATGCTTTCGTTCTCACGTAAATATAAACACGAGACTCGTTACATAACCTAACTGCATATATAATACGCTAAATGGCAATAAAAGGTCTATTACCGCCATAAAAGTTTAATTTGTGCGCGAACTCATGTTCCTACAATACATCTATTACTATCACAGATTGAATAATATTTCGTTCACAAGTGTGCTTTCATATAACGTTTTTTATTGACGCGCGATTGTGTGGAAAGTAGAATGCAACAGCGCATACACTGAAATTATTTTAAACGACAGCGATGGTAGCTTTACTTAACGCTGCATTTCAGTAACCCCATGGTATACAATTACAATGCCCATAGATTTCAGATTTTATTAATACGTGTATTATCTAACAGTGTTCGTTATACTAGGCAAGACATTATACACATCTTTACAATAAAATAAAATTGAAGTGTCTGTAATGTCAAGACAACAGTTTTTAACTAAATGCGTTGGAAAGTATATACGGTACTAGTACCAAAAAACTATTTTTTTCTAATTTGTCTGTCTGTCTGTTTGTTCCGGTTAATCTCCGAAACGGCTGGACAGATTTTGACAGGACTCTCACTGGCAGATAGCTCAGATAGCTAATGTTATAAGAAGTAACGTAGGCTATTTTTAGCTTTGACCTATCGTTCGTTCATCCGTCAGGCGGCGAAGATTCACTATGAACAATCCATCCATTAAACACACAAAACTGCTCAAGTATGAGACAATAGAGTCTGCGTAAATGAGTCATAAGTTATTTAACAATACATGTATTATAGATAAGTTAAAAGCGTTCTTTAAACAGACAAAACGTAGCTAGTTTATCTTTTATTCAGTCACTTTCATTGTTAAAAATTTATACGGGTTCTAGATAGCAAAAGTCCGTTTATTTAATTTAGAATATTCCAAAGATATTGTAACCACTTCGAGACGGCCCATCGATTTGTATGGAGTCTTTATTATGGAATGGAAATTCTTACAACGCAATCTAGCTGCCAAAAGGGAAATAGGTTTTCTTTTAAAAACGCCTGATTGACTTCAAAGACGCAATATGAAGATGAAAGCTCGAAAGTGAGTGGATATAACTAAATAACATAACAATTAGGCTCGCATAGCAAATCATCGGTTAATTTAGAAATGCGATTGGCTACGGCAATCAGATATCGCCGGATTTTGAGGGTTTGGCGAATGGTATTGCATGCAGAAGTTACCTTTACCTATAATTGATTACAAAGGATTTACCACAGTAAATAAAATGCACACTGTGTTAGATGCATGGACCGTCCATGGTTAAGGGCACCGTGAAAGTTTTAGATCTAAAGAGTTCTCGTATCAGTTTTTGATGAGAAACTTCTATTGACGCTTCTTGGCAGTAAAACCATGATAGCAATGTGATATGACGTGATAGCAAATAATATGGCGCTCTTTAAATGACATTAGGCCGTCATGTTACACATATTTCGGTCGTCGCATGATGGTAAACTTTTAATGTGCCCAAGCATAAATACTTTCAACAAGCGGCAATGAATGGGCTTTAATCTAACACAATACCTTTAGTGATAGATTTTGTCATTAACTGTCTTCTGATTTTTGGTTCTAGAACTGTTAAATAAGAAAGTTTTTGTTGTATTGTTTTTTTTGTGCGTCTCAGTATCTCATTGGTGCCTCTAGGATTGAACCAGCAACATGGTGAAATGTCATTATCCGCTGACATACCCCAAAAACCCTGTGTTTGCTATTCACTAACTTCACCAAAAGGTTCTTGGTAAAGTTAGCTGGCAAAAACAGAAAATTACATTCTCATTTAAATTTCATTGAGAAAGTATTTCCTATTATGTTGTTTATTAAAAGCCTTCCAAGCAGTTAGAAAATTAAGATATCAGAGCCGGCGTCAAACGTGACGTGACGTGACGAAATATAACTAATTTGGGCTATACAACAAGAAAAGAACGAAAAGAATCTAATTTTAGTGCACGTTCAAAATATACGCAAAACGCAACCCTACATGTATGGCAATAGCACCTTATGGTGAAACGATATAATAAAACACAATCACGGGCGCTGCGTCTCAATATCAAAGTACTTTACCACGCTCTTCGTTTTGCCTTGCTTCTATAAGTGGTCTATTTGTCTTCTATAAAGTGTTCTATTATTGTGTGCTACCGATAAACAACAATCTTGATTTGGATCTTGACAGGCCCAAGTAGGGACTCAATTAAATTCGGTTTGTATTGATCGATGCGTATCTTCAAATTGAAAAAGTTGGAACTGATTTATTCGTAACGGCATTTAAACCGATTCATTAAACGTTTTATCTTTATAATTGGCCCTTTATAGCTGTTGTTGTTGTACGAGTTGTGAACTACCTTTCTCTATAGTCGTATTAATTATTAAAGACACACCCACACGATAAGAAGATATCTATGCCTGATCTTGAAACGTTCGCAAGATTTTGAACCCAAAAGTGTTTGAAATTTTATCGATTTCAGCTATTTAGGGTTTGTGAGGCTCCAAGACCTCCACCTCCATCTGTTGCTTAAACCCTAACAACACCAATAGGGTATAAAAACCAACATAGCCACGGAATTCTTTACCCCACCAGAGATTGAACACGAAACCCTTAGCATTGACTGGTACCTGCCAATATATTTAAGTTTAGCAAAGCCCTCTACATCATTTATTACTTTAGCCATCCCTGCTGTCGTGACGAGTACTAACCCGTAGCTAATTCATAAAATTTCTAGTTATTTCACGTTAAACGAGAAATCAATAAAAGTACATTTTATGGGAATATTTAATTCCCATAAAGTGATGAAGACAAAAACGTTGGGATCTCGCAGAAAATTACACGTGTGACGGCTTTGTCATAATGTAAGCCATAAAAACGTTTAGTAGTTAAAAAAGTAGTTATTATATCTTAATAACTAGAAATTATTGTTGTTTTTCAAAGAGCTTACTATTACTTTTACCATTTAATATTAACGTTGAACGAGTACACGGAACTTACTTAGGAAGAAGCGAAAGTCACCCAGCTACTACTAGGATTCCAGAATGCACCCTAGGCCACCTACCACCGACACGATGATGAATAAATATTGATGAAAGATTAAAATTCGGTATTAAAGCTACATTAGCATGATACCTTTCTGAGGTTACATTTTAAAGAATATATAATTTAGCGATTCGCTTCTACAATGTTATATATACGAGAATAGACGGTACAATTGTGGCGAGGAAGTGCTGGTGAAACTACAGAATGTGGGATGGCACGCCACTTTAATGGTGTTATGGAAATGTACGATGATGGCTCGGAGGCCCGAAGCACGCGATTCCAATACTCAAAACAATCACACATCGAGGCGATTGACAATATAAGCGAACATAATTCCATCAAGTTTTTGACGTGCCTTATTCTAATTTGAAATAATAGCATAAAATAAAATTACGCCGTATTCTACGGTATATTTGATAACATACATGTTGAACGGTTGTTACTGAAGACTGCGATGAGTGGAATAAGAGATGGAGGGCTTTACCTAACAGTGGGAACAGTGGGTCCCACTAATGGAAGTAAGTCCGTGAATTTTGAATAAAAAATGCAAACTACCCCTTTCTGGAGCGCTATGCAATTTAATCAACGTTTCTCAAGTTTTTACAGCGATGATTTCCTCATTTGAACACAATATTTTACCACTGAGCTGTTACTTTAGGTTGGAAAACAACAAATAGTCGTAATAGACTTAATTCTTAGTTAAGTCTGGAACATACGGTGGGTGTGGCAGCAGTTCCTATCAAATCGTTTCATTATTTTTTTATGTATCATTAAGTATGATTATCTACTATCATAGTTTGAGCGTACAACAGTAAAAATATATTTCATTTTATTTCATAGTTTGGTTCCACATCGACAGAGTCGGCAACGCCTTTTCATATTTATAAAGCTATATAACAATGTGAAGACGACGCTTTTCGCAGTACGTACCTCTGTTTTCACCCGCAAGTTTTAAAATATTCAATTGTAAAACATTCCTGGAAAGAGAATATAAAACAATTGAATAACTACAATGAAATGACGTATTATTTCACGGTGTCACGGCGTTGGGCAAGTTGTGTTGTCGAAATTATTGTTATTTTGGGAAATAGTCTGAATAGCCCGAGATCCAGCTGTAAGATTACCACGTTCATCGAGTTTTTAACCGAAATCTATTTTTAATAATTATGAGAGGGGAACTTATTTTTGCCGAAGTGCCTATTAAAAAGTGACTCGAATTTTTTATTTAAATAATATTAGTTGACTGCTTTAATTAAATTAGCAGGCGCTGAAATAGTGATGTCTGCAACACAATTTTTCTCCGGTAGTTCAAAGAGTCAGGTTGCCTGGGGCCTTTTAGTTAAGAAAAATAAGAAAATACATAAAACACCCGAACGCGGGATGTCAATACAGACCCAGTCACCCAGAGTTAGAATACTTAGTAAAGTAACTTGTTTTTTTTTGACATACTAAATTTTTTTATCCATTTTTATTTTATTTTATTAAAGTGACGGGAAGAGTTGAAGGCCCATCTGATGTTAAGTGGTTACTTCCGCCCATAACAACTGTAATACGAAATAGGTCCTCCCCGACCCGACCGATGTATGAGAAGACCCAAGTCGCACCCCGTTGCGCCCGTCACCCGAGACGGGGACTTTAATTAAGGTGGGCCGTCAATTATTGCTAAAAAATGTGCATAATTTACACACTCAATGATTCCAAAATGCCATAAATAGCGCATTAAATAGCGTTCCAGTAAACAGGCTCTTTCTAATTACCTGCATACTTTAAAACTTAACTAACATAACACAAGATTCATTTTCATGCACTTAAACATAAATCATGAGCACAATCCGTTTCAATTTCACTGACACTGGAAATTTCTTTGGTAAAAGTTTTGTCCTGGCTGTCGGATTAATGATTCATTTTGCTGAAGAGGAAAGTTATTTGTATACACTACTATACAGTGGCGGCCTTAGGGGGTGCCACCCCCCAAGCAGGGCAACCGCCCGGGGTCTCGCTTTTGTAGGGCCTCGCACCCTCACAGAACAACCCGTTTTTTGTTTTATGCACTGCAGCTGTCTTTTAAGAGGATGCTGACTGATTACCAGTAACTTTGTACACTTCCAACTCACCTAAATTTCTCATACGCCAAGTGCAATCTAACGGCCGGAGCCTCACAATATTTAAGGCCGCCCTTGCTACTATACTTTAGCATTTGGAGTGCTTTTCGCTTATAGGAAGAGCGAAATTGCTCGTGGGAAATCCAAGGCAGCGATGAGCTCACAGTGCAGTCTACGTAGCCATGATAGTGAGACAAGGAGAAAGAAAGGAGAAAGACCCACAAGGAGAGAAGTTGCCCATTGAAATTCTGCCAAACCCTAAGGGGAAAAAGGCGTGAGTCTAATATACAGTTATTAACTATAACAAAATAAAGTAATGTCTTAAATTAAATCGTTTACAGATTTATTAATTTGAATAGGTTTTTTTATTGCTGTCTTATTTTCTCCGAGAGGTCTTTGAAATATTTATATATTTAGGTTACACCAACGACATATATACATATTAATCAAAATATTACTAAAACAAATTTTCTTCTTGGACGGTATTCTATGTAACAAACAATATATATATTGTAATAAACGTAAATAATATATAAATGCAATTTAAACATTATTCATCAAAACACAAGGTATTTATATTGAATATCAAACGACTGTCCATTTTGATGAAAGCTGTCGAAACGTTATCCACAAAGCAGAAGGTCCATAGTCATTTATGTACCGCAAGGAAATAAAAAAATCACCATCATAATCGTTTTGGATAGAAACACAATTCGGTAAGTCACATATGGAAAAACAATCCTATAATGCAATGCAAACTTCATTCCGTAAAACGCAAGAACCATTATCACTAGTTCCACTCAAGTAGGTAGGTACATGAATTTGTATAAAAAGTCATAGAAATTTATAAAAAAAAAATTAAGACTCGTAACAGCATTTTTTTTTTGTAAACCTTTGTGGTGTTTTTAAATGCTATGCTTATGTTAATTTAATATTCAAACCTAAAATAAAAAATAACTTACCTGGGTGAGTCCTAGTCGATAGCTAGTGACGTCAAGGTCCAATCTTAACAGCATGTCGTCTACGATCTGTCGGTCGGACAGCGTCGTCTGCGAAGCCTCGGCGTCTTCGCTTTCTGACGTAGCCAGGAGCCGATATCTGGATAAAGGAAAACCATTTGTAGCTCTGTATAATTCGTATAACTACTGCCATTTTAACACAAGACAGTTCGAGGGGTTTGTGCCACTCCCTTTTCCGTTTAGTTCACTTAGTGTCCGTGTTTTAAAGACTCCGGCAGCCAATTCTAATGAATTGAATGATTCTAAATGAATATAATAATTGTACCTTCGCGCGAATTCATTCAGCGGCATATGTTCAGGGAAGCCTTGCTTGTACAGTCTCGCTGCATCGAGAAGCTGAAAGCCACGGAACTGAAAGCAAAAAATATTCGTCATTGCAGCTTTGTTGGGTTTGTAACGTAACATAACAATTCCAAATACACAACTGCATGACGTCACCAATATAATAATAAAAAATCCAGTTATTTAAACAATTCCAACATTTAGGTCCAAGGATCCTTTAATTTTAAAGAATTCAACGGAAATAAAAATTGTTGACAAGATATCAGAGAGAGAGAGCTTTCTCCCTCCCTCTCTGGTATCTTGTCACGTGACTGGTACCTGTGATCGCAGCAGGGGTACGTTGATGTCATCGCTGTGCGCGTTAGGCTGGTGGTGTAATGTGCAGCATACGAACTGCACACCACCGGATCCGCAGCGACGTAGCGTGTCCACTACTCCGTCCGCGCAGAACTTCGCTTGTAGCGCGGTCGATCGCCGCTTCATACCCGCAGTACCTGTTAACACGATGAATGAATGATAGGCTGGCAAGCATTCTTGAAATGTATACCTCTTGACAGCACTGTTTGTAATGGAAACAGACACACAGACGGACAGCGGAGTCTTAGTAATAGGGTCCCGTTTTATCCCGTTTTATCTTTGGGTACGGAACCACATAAAAGGCACATTTGAATGTCATTTGAGAATCGTATTCACATTAGCTGTGATGGCTGAATTATAAAGGGTTGACGATTCGAAAATTTCCTCTGGTTTAAGATTATGACTGAAGGATATCCTCAAACTGCGTGATGCTGTTTTTTTTTCTTACCGGAAGTGAGTGTTCGTCGTATGGAGGAGGCGCGGCGTAATGTGGAGGCGTCACCCACGGCCGCGGACCAAGCGCTGATCCCGCACGCACCACGCGCCCACGACGAGAGCCTCGCGATTTCCTCGCTACAAATGAACACAAATCACATCAGAGGAATTATATGGTTATAAAGACCTGTGGAATCAGGTCGCACACTTATGGAAGTTCTAGTATTTTTTTTTAATGTGAAAATGTGATGGAACAAGCTGTGGGCCCACCTGGTGGTAAGTGTCTACCCCCGCCCATGACAACAGTAATACGCGCATTCATCCTGCTGCGTCCATCACTGAAGACGCAGATGATATGTTTCATACGCATCTGATTTCACCGGCACCCACACGCTTCCACCGGAACACAGTAATGCGAGCTCTACTACCTTGCGGCAGATTCCAGGTGTGGTGGCAGTTCCTCTCCGGGCGAATCCATATTACCCACTATATTCGTCACACAACTATTTGCTAAGTGGAAATCGAGTCCGCGACCAATAGCGCAGAAGGCAAAGCTACTAACTGAGTTGTGAGGCCAATCAAACACTTTCGTGTAAGTCACACTTCCGTACCAACCTCTGATGTTCCCACTGCAGGGACACCGGCCTACTCTCGATAATTGAGAGTGAATGGGCTCTGATCTACCACGGGAGCCCAAACCGGATTGGTCGATGTCACATGTCGTCGAATTTTTGGTTCTAAGACATGCCGGGTTCCTCACGATGTTTTCCGCCACCGTTTTGAGAACGTGGTATTGCGCACATAAATATTTCAAGTGAAAAAACTCATTGGTGCACCAGCAACCTTCCGATTGAAAGTCGACGTCTATGCCCCTGGGCCACCACGCACCTGGGCAGTCACACTTATTTCAGGATAAACAAACCTCACTCCACTGTACTCACAAAACCAACTACTGTACTCACATTTGGCTTTCTTGAAGTAACGTTAGAGATTTCTTGGTAACTGGATTTTCCCGACTCGCTTTCACCCAACCGGTAACGTCGTAAAGGACTGGATTTGTCCCCTGTGTAACAATAAAAACGTAAATAAAAGTCCTAATCAATATTTTTTTTATATGTAACTATCGACCCGCCCCGGCTTCGCACGGGTGCAATGTAGATACTAATGTCGGGCACTGTGGAGTGATTAATATTCAACATCTAAATCTTCCTCTTGAATCACTCTATCTATTGCTGAAAACGACATTAAAAAAATACCTAAACCCGAGGCGGTAGAACTCAATTACCATTATCAGTCGTCAAATAAGTCTGTAACTTACTTGTAAGTGTTGCAGTACAAACTGCCTCGCATGGGGCGCCTTCTTGATCAGGTACTGAGTGTGGTTGGGGGACCCGTAGTGCGTCATCACTCGTTCCAAAAACGTGTCGTCATTAGACCCGGGGTACATCGACTCTTCATCTAAGAGCCTGAAAAGAGGATCAAGGATTATTACCCTCGGGTCCTCAGCATTTAGTTACCCGCAGTTGGATATCCTACGGGAGTCTTACATTTTTCCAGGATAAAAAGTATGGCATTAAGTATTCCAGCCTATAAACGATTTCTGTGCCAAATTTCATCCAGATACGTGCAAGCTGGCGTGGTTAATATCTACACATCCTAACTTCCGCATTTATATTAGTAAGATGTAGCAAGTGAAGTGTTATTTTATTAAGATAAAGTATTATTATATTTAAATAGAATCTCAGAGAAACAGACAGGTATCAATTTCTGAAATAAAAATAAAATTCGTACAATTTTAATTCCAGCTCTGCATGGGCTAGTACTACCAATTGTATACACATTCAAAGAAAAAGAAGTACCATTAAGTCTATTTTATTTAACTTTAGATTAGAAGAATGCAATATAGAAAGAGAAAATAAACTTGAGATGTTCCAAATAGTCGGTAAAGTTGACTATTCGGCCACTCTCGTAGCCGCCATTTGGCAAAGAGCGCCGAATATCCGGATTCTTACTTTGTATGTATTTCTTAGACTTTCTTTTTGACATGATTAAATATTAACTGAGTTTAATGAACATAAACTGTATTTTTTTTACACAAAAACACCGCCCTGACCAAAGCATATCCTTTAAAATTAAAAACTAAATCTATTGATAAATGGCCGAGTACTGAGGTACTAGTATATATAATATCTGTGATGGAGATAACGCACATTTCGATAATACCAAAATATGTGCCATGTCGAAAAGGGGTTTGGTTCAGCATTTGTTGGGTGAAAAATTGGGGTGAAAAATTCTCAATCAGCGCAGGCTTTCGGCCAAAAATCCTGAACCTGTACACATCACACGCGGGGTGATCATCATCAGAACGATGATGAATATAGAATTAGGGACAAAGTAATTACTGAATCCCATTACTTACCATAGCAAGCCACGTCGGTCGCACTCGCGCAAGTCAGCCTGCGAGCTTCGAACGATTGAGTTCTGCGGTGCCTTGTCCAGCAGCTCCACCATCGGTCCCGGGTTCACTGTTTCCGATAGCCAATCTGAGATCATAAATAATATTAATAAACAACTATTCATGGACATTACACACAGCGCCATCCAGTCTCAAACTAATGCTTAGTTTTATTTTAAGTTAGTTTTAATCACACTGCGGCAAACGTCAATTATTAAATTAAATGAATAAACACTTCATTGTACACAAGATATTAGAAAGCAACTTAATAAAGATAATAATAACGTGGGCGGTCTAATCGCTCAAGCGTTTTCTTTCACGGTATTATAATTTTGAGACGCTTTGTAAGCATTGTACACGATGTAGTCTATTTAATAACAGAAGAAAACAACTGAATATTATATAATTTTACATAATCAAAATATATAAACTTTGTCCTGTCATGTCATACAAATATATCTATACTAATATTATAAAGCTGCAGTGTTTGTTTGATTGTTTGTTTGTTTGTTTGAACGCGCTAATCTCTGGAACTACTGGTCCGATTTGAATGATTCTTTCAGTATTGGATAGTCCATTTATCGAGGAAGGCTATAAGCTATGTTTTATTTTTTCAAAATTAGGGATCCGTAATAAAATTGCTATTTTGTAACACAAGGTGTAAAATCGGAAACCAATTTTGCGTGCGCTGTTTCCACGGTAACGAGAAAAACGCGGGTGAAACCGTGGAACACAGCTAGTATTTGATATATATTCACAGCCAGACACAGAACAAATATCTATGTTCGTCGAGCAAATGAGCTGGGAAGTCAGTCAACATATTTTTGGATCGTTACGAGTAATGTTTATACCATGTTATTTTTATGAATTCTGGATTAATAAATTGAGATTTTTTTTATGAAATTTAGGGTTCGGCGTCTTCTTACCGTCTTCGGAGCCGTCATCCAGAGTGATACCTTCTTGCGCGTAGCGGTCCCTCGGTGCCACCAACATAGCTTCGTGGAACACGGCTTGTAACCGTTCCTGCAAATAACATTCTCATTACATCAAAATAATTACTGCATCAGTTGGCTCGTTGTGACCTTCGGATAAGCGCTTTCCTTCATTTAGTGTTGGGGGGTCCATTAGGGGGGGTATTAAAGCCGATGTAAGGATGATGTTATTTTTATTTTTTTATGGAAATCGGGGCACCCTTTCCAGGGTAGTAATTTTGGGGAGACTTTTGACGTTTGTTTCAGCTTAAAACTATAGCTGCAACTTTACAAACTTAATAATATTCAATTTGAGTTTGGAAGGAAAACTTATTAACTTATTTTAAATTATCGTAAATTAATAACTTGTTCAGACAATCCTATCGAACCAGACCAAATCTCACCTGAAGATAGTTAGACAATAACTTAGACAGTGGCGCTCCGCTCTGTTGCCCAGAACACATTGGGTTATCTGCTCCGGGAGTGTCCAGTAACAGGATGGACGCCGAAGTTCGGGCTGAAGTGGATAGACTCCTATAGAAAGAATTATAGCTATTACAATTATAGTTATTACAATTTGCGTCCATAGGTGTTGACACGTGTGTGTGAGAAATGTGAAAAATTTTACGTGTCCAAAAGATCTAAATGAATAAATGAGTATGGACTTTGACTTTGAGAAGATACCCAATGTAGCAGTAGAACTTGTGCCAAGTTCGTGCGTAGCAGTCCTGCCACCACACCTGGTAATCCGTTACTAAGCGGTTGCGTTGCTGTGACCCGGTGTGGGTGCCGGTGAAATAACTGGCGCATAAAATCCCGTATCGCGATGCTACTTGGACCTCATTTTTACTCTGTTTGAAAGGTATGAACGCCACCAAGCAGTTTTTTTTATCGACTTTCAGTTCAATGGCCTTAATATCACTACATAGTATAAAACAAAGTCGCTTTCTCTGTCCATATGTCCCTATGTATGCTTAAATCTTTAAAACTACGCAACGGATTTTGATGCGATTTTTTTTAATAGATAGAGTGATTCAAGAGGAATGTTTATATGTATAAAACACTAGCAACTCACCCCGGCTTCGCACGGGTAGTTTCCGATACGACACTAACTATGACACATACTTAACTAACCGTGCGAAGCCGGGGCGGGTCGCTAGTAATATGATATAATAATATACCTGTTGACCAGCGCTGCAACAATGTTGAAGGTTTCACTGTAGAGGCCGGTGACGAACGCGTCTACGGCCTCTGTACCGGAGATCTCCCGTTCGTTCGAAGGCGACGGTGTCCTAGAGAATTAAAGATGTTTTAATTATTTGATTTACAATTGCAGTAAGATACCTACATCAGTCAGTGAACCGAGACATGTCGCATTCGAATTTATGGTTCTAAGACATGCCGGTTTCCTCACGATGTTTTCCTTCACCGTTTCGAGAAGGTGGTATTGCGCAAATAATTTTTTCAACTGAAAAAACTCATTGGTGCAAGTGTGGGTTTGAACCAGCAACCTTCAGATTGAAAGTCGGCGTCTGGAATGCCATAAATATGAAATTCGTGAATTGTTAACATATTATTCACTTCCATAATATTAATTATAAAAACGTCAATAAACAAAGAGAGAATGATTAAAAGAAAGTAAACCAATTATACTCTTCATACAATTAGAGACTAGTCTTAACAAGTTACGACATGTTTAAATTGAGGCGTAAGAATTAACCAAGTACCTGAGGTTAGAATTCTGCTGCGGCGACGTAGGTACAGTCGCGAACACAGCTCTCGCCAGCTCCTCTGGCGTGACGCCTAACATCTTGGCGGCGCGTTGGCCGCACCCTGTACTCGCGAATTGGTATTTGATTCCCGAGCCAGTGTTTGCTGAAACGACAATTAATAAACTGTATTTTTTTTTGGTTACGTCATTGTCGGGATTAGAATATTTTAGTTTCGATTTGACTGATGTACGCTTTCTTTGGTTACTTGCATATTCACCATGATTTCTGTTTTAATAATAAAACCAAAGGACGGTAGGAACAAGACCAAGGTAGGAAGGTTTCTAAAACGCATGCGCACGAAGAAACATTAATTAGTTTATCAAAAATTATTTTTATAAATATTAAGCTTTTACCCTCTCATACAGAGATGCGCGAAAAACTTAGCCAAACTCAGATATAACACTCCATTATTATACGACTACAGTAAGAACTACATACCTTTGACGGCGCCAGCCCAGCCTAAATGGCAAACCGCTGCCATAATCTTCCACATCGCCATTTGCTCCTGCTCAGTTACATTAAGCAGATGTAGCGCTTCCTTAAGCGCTGAGAATTCTGCCGGGGACTCCGACTTCTCGCTCGAACTGACGAACGGGTTCGGAGTGCTGATTGGCGACTGGTCGAGGAGTAACTCTCGGCGGAGACGGCCGTCGCAGCCGTGGAACAAACTGAAAAGAAAAATCTATTATAGATTTTGACATAACACTTTTTTAAATTAGTAATTGGCAGAAAGTGGGTGTTGAGAAAAAACCAGGCTCAGTGGAGCTCACTACAAAAGGCCAATGCAGCAATATATCTGTATCAGCCTTATATGTTCCTACTTATATGTTCCTTTAATCTGTGATAGATCAAATTTCTAATGGTGAATGTCACTTTATGTACGAGCACTACTGCTTGGCAGCAAATTCCAGGTCTGGTGGCAGTACTTCTCCGGACAAACTTGGCATAATGCTACTAAATAAATTATATTCTTTTAAGTGTTCTTCTTCTTCGTTTGTATGAGTGACCAATTCTAGTGTCAGAGTTTTCAAGCCACCCGAAGGCGACATGGCTTAACGACCAGCATAGCCGGGACCGACATGTTTTGTATGTGTGTGTATTATGTACACGTGTGGTTTTGCATTAGCGACTTTCACTCTCTATAAACACATTTTCAAAATATAACTAAAAACAAATTTTCTTCCGGGTCGGTATGCTATGTAGACAATTGTAGACAGTACAATATGTAGACAGGCGTAAACAATTGTTCATCTGACATTAACAAAAAGAAACAATACATATTTAAAATTAAAACAAAATCTCTAACAATCTCTAATTAAAAATCAAAAACAAAAAAGAACTCTTACAATATTATACAAATTTTATAAACATTTGGAGAGATCACAACTTATTTTATAATGTTAGTAAAGGTTAATAACTAGACATTACTCACGTGTGCAAAGCTCGGAGGGGAGTCTGCCCAGGCTTCAGATCCGGCAGTAGTGTCTGCACAGAAGCCGACACTAGGGCGCCGCACCCGTCGAAGTCCAGCGACGCTAGAGACACGAATCGTGACGCGTGTTGGTTCGAACTTGTTCTGAAATTAGAAAAAGATCATTATATTTCATTTATTACAGCAATTAGGTACACTACGAAACTGTTTTATCATAAAACTAAATATAAATGTAACAAGTTTCATTCCTTAATTCTCGAGTCACGAGTACACTGATATTTGTTCTGTCTGGGAGTCAAAATATATTCAGAAAAATGTCTATAAATTCTTAATTTATTCATTAATCCTATAAAATCCTACTAATATTAAACGCGAAAGTTTGTAAGTATGGATGGATGTTTGTTACTCAATCACGCCAGAACGGCTGAACGGACCTGGATGAAATTTGGCACAGAGATATATAACAGTCTGGAATAGTACAAAGGCTACTTTTTATCCTGGAAAAATGTACGGTTCCCATAGGAAGTCCAACCTCGGGGCGCAGCTAGTCTCCTATATTTTAGGTATAACGGTAGATTCAAAGCTGCAATGGAACCCTCACATAAATACCCTCTGTGGCCAGCTCAGCTTAGGAAAGTACAAGATTAACATACTACGGATATTTCTACAGCGTCATGTCATATGGAATTTTACTATGGGGCGCAGCAACAAAGATTTACGCAATATTCATAGCACAAAAAGAACAATACGAGCCATCTATTCTTAGCACGATAACCTCACTAAAGTCATTTTTAGCTCAATCAACATTATAACCGTACCAGGATTGTATATTTATGAATGTATCAAGTTTACGAGAAATAACATCAACACGAAAAAAAACCAGTGACATGCAACAAGTCAATACCTATGCAATCTTGTTTTTGTTGCGGTTCAGGTTACAAAACAACAATAACTCGTTTCTACAAAATTGTATTTGCTTTTATAATAAAAAACCTGACAACATACAACAATTAAATGAGAGAATTTTAAGAAAACTATAAAAGCAGCATTAACCATAAAACACAGAAAGACAAACACCCAAGACCCGAGAACAAACTTCATGGTTACCACACACAGTGTGCCCCGGCCGGGATCGAACCCGGGACCCCTCGCTTCGAAGGCAGGGCTACTACCAACTAAGCCACGGAGCCGTCAATGAAATGTCCATGTTTTTTTAATGTTTATAATGTTTAAAGTTGGGTTCTTACCGAGATGAACCAAAAGCGTGCAGTACATCGAAAGCAGCGTCCAGCTTTTCGGGAGTTAGTTTGGATCCTTGCGAGGGGTACGCACTAGCCAAGTACCATATACAGTGGCGCATTGCCGACGTTTTGCCAGACCCAGATCTGAAAATAACAACAAATAAATATTTAAAAATCGAAAAAAAGCTGAATTGGTGATATCTTATTCACTAGCACGGGATATTTCTCTGGTATTGGACATCTGCAATACAAGAGGCAATGCCGATGCGCTGACGACCTTTCAGATAGCAATTAACGTATACAAAATAATCGAAACATCCCCCTCCATACTTTAAAGTCGGTTCATAAGATAATAAAACGTTTCCCATACGACAGAAAATACAGATTTTGATACCGCTATCTAAGGTACTCATATATGTGCAAAGCATAAAATTAATGTCTAGGTGTTTATTATATAATATCTGTGTCAGCTGAGACACAGGGATTTCAGGGTTATAACTGCATACGCCTTTATTTGCTTACATAGTTACATGTTACATATACTATAATAATTATATTCAACATATTCTATTCCTCATATCAATAGACAAGAATGGACAGATTAGGTTAAATGCCAATCAACATTCTTCATGCTAAGCAGTACTTTACATGCAAATCTGGTTACATCCGTATCCATCATTGCAAACATATTACAAAAATACCACTAATATTGTAAATCCGAAAGTATGTCTGGCCGGGTGGATGTTTCTTTAAGTCAAAAGCAAATATAATACAATATGACTAAAATTTTCAACATAGTTTACTTGTGCGTGTAAATTTATAGTTGAGATCTAAAGGAATAAATAATTTTGGGTTTCACAAGACCCGATAACAATATTTGCTCATCACAATAATGGTCGCTCTGGTCGCTGATATGTTTATCAGCGACATGCCCGGCTTTGTATGCAACCAACACAGCTAGCAGTCAAATACAATTATTTTCTATATCAACATAAAACGAGTTTGTAACCCGATCGATCCCCTAAAGCGATACGAGTATGAAATTGATAGATTTTATCAAATTAACATTGTAATAGGCAATATTAGCCACGGCGCCGGCTGATAATAATTTTATAGCTTCGTATAGAAAGCTATTGGCATAAATTTTGTATAAATATTTTTATAAAAACCGACAAATTTAGATAAAGATAAGTTTCAACGGTTTTAAGAGCCTTAAAACCGTTGTTTAGTCGCTGTTACTATAAGATAAAAATGTATTATAACTTAAAAATCACGGTCTAGAAATTAATTTAATTTAATTTAAATCGAAGCCATGGCTTTGTAATGGACGTAACTTCAGCGTCAGTCAGTTGGTTTGATTCGGGTTTATTATGATCTTGTGAATATTATTTTTGGATATCTCAGAGTTTTACCACGGTATATGTTGCTTGCAATGCACCCAGAAAATTCTAGAGTGTCGGTTACGCCTGCCAGTCTATTGACATATTTGAAGACTGCACTGACGCTGACAAGAGTCGCTTGCCCGTCTATGCGCACCGTGACAAAAGTAGTATATCCTGTTCTTGCTCGAGATAATACGAAGGTTGTATGGAAAACGACGGCATGGTCCCGACTTTACTGCTGCGAAGAAATGTAACGGCGAATCATTTGGCCTACAGCCTCTAATTGTCTCAAATGGTTACCTTCCAAGGAAGACGATGGCGCGGTCCCGGCGTGAAGCCAGCATGCATCGATGGGCGGACTGTGCTGCCGCGAAGATATGTGGCGGCATATCATCAGACCGGCAGCCTCTGAACATAGCAGCCACCTGAAAACAGCAGTATGAGTTAGTCAAACGATAATATTGGAGTACAAGTATGTATTACAAATTAACTTCATTTTGTATCTTATTAGTTTAGACGAGGTAACACCGCAGGTGAAGTAATAGAATTGTGCTGTCATCTGTACGTACATTCCTAAACATGCCGCATTTTGCGTGCCACTGTCAGTTTCCATCGGAGAACGGCAGTAGTTGAGTAAGCCATAAAAATGTCTGTTCAATAATTCATGACAGGTCTCCAGGTCTTGCTGGCTACAACAGCTGTATAAATTACGTAGATACATATTTAATCTTGTATTCTTGATTATTTCTACGATTAAACTGATACCTTTCAGATATTCAAATTGGCAAGTGGACCAGTTTTGGTTAGACAAGACAAAGCTATGACCATGTAATTACGAGAAAATTACTTTAAATTACGTTGAGCTCTTACCAAAATTGCTTATATAAACATTTATAAGGTGCCGTACTCAAAGGAATAAACAAATTAGTAAGCCGGCAACTCTGTGCTACACTTAATCACGGAAAAAGTTGATACAATTTCCGTGGTGGCGGTGGCCAACACTAGTGTCGGAGTTTTCAAGTCACCCGACGACCTCCGAAGTGGCTTAACGACCAGCATAGCCGGGACTGACATCTTAACGTGCCTCCGAAGTACGGAAGCGCTCATTTCAATTGCCACTAAATGGTCACCCACCCATGACCGGGTCGAAATTTGTTTAAGTTACATGATTTCCAAAATTTCTATATATTGTAATAAAACTTAAAATTAACTTGAATTTTTATATTTGTTTATGTATAGAATACAAGTAAACTTATTTAAAATCTCATATTATTTATAGCATAAAAATATTAAACTAGTTTTAGTTGAGATGTTGAGATAGTATTATTTGAGACAAATATCAACTTGCATAATACTTTTGAAAAGTGGTGCTATTCGCAGTAGGCGGGGTTCTATGATGATAGATGGATCAGGATGTTAGGTAATAAAGATTACTGGACCGATATCTATACAGCCTTAAAGAATTTATATCCAATATACAATACAATATATCCAATATATACTAACTTATTGCGGTAATTGAAGACGAGATTTCGCACTTTTTTTTGACATTACATTTTGTATCTTTTATTATTATTTGTTTTTGCAAATTTTTATTATTACATGCCCTTAAAGGCAGAATGCATGACACTATTATATATAAATATATTTTAACACCTACATGTATTTAAGCAAAAAATATATTTTGACTTTAACTTAATTTCACCAACTTGAAATAGAAGTGAATGATATTGGCTCGGCTTTTCTTTCAAGGTGTTATATCCGGTACTTAAATGTGAATTAGAATAAGGAAACGCTCGTTTTATTAACTTATACTCTCTTAATTTTGAGAAAAGGTCTGCAAGCGCAAAGCAGCTTAGGTAAACACTCGTAATACAGTAAAATAATACGATGAAGGGGATATTAAGCTGGTTAATTTATGACTGTATTTAAAAGTGGCAAAGCGTGGGTGCTAATTAAGTTAACTAATGATACTCTGAATCATAAGATGAAAAAGATTTTTCGAGTATATGGCCTTATAAGGTCAATTTCGAATCAAGAGGGTGACAAACTCAAAACCACATTTTTGTCGCATACTGTAAATGCAAATGCTGTCAAGTAAATGTAATGTGACAGTAAAAGAGATAACTGATACAGAACATGGCAGAGACCTTCAGATTGAAAGTCGGCGTCTGTGCTCCTGGGCCACCACGCTCTCCTTAGAACCTTAACTGACCTTAATTATAATGACAATTAACTGGAACTGGAAACGTTTAACTTATTCCAGTAATACTTATTGATTCGCTGTATCAATGGGGGTTTTCATACTTAATACCATACTTCTCGCAATAAGAAAACTAACTTATTCTTCCGACGACACAGAAATAGTGATGATATTGCCATTAAAGTGGTAGCTGAAGACCCACCTGATGTTAAATGCTTACCTCCGCCCACAACAACAATACTACAAAGGTCCCTGACAACTGACTGTGCGCCCGTCACCCGAGACGGGATGTAATATCTCAAGTGCCTGTAATTTTATCGGCACCCAATCCCTTCCATCGGAACACAACGCAAGTGCACCACTACTTGGCGGCGGATTACCAGGTGTGCTGGTATTATTAATTCGGACAAACTGGGCACAAGTTCTACTGCTACTAACCACAAGGTGAAGTATTCCATGAAGGCTCTAACCAAGCCATCGAGGAAGTCATGAGGCTCTTACTAACCTTATCAGTGTAGATGGGAGCGGTGCGCTTTGGCGGCCCCAATACCAAGAGTGCATGGCCGGCGCGGGCGTGCGGTAGACCAGCGGCAAATCGGGAACGCAGAACATGGAGAGCCCCGCATTCGTTGAGACAGCGGAGGGACGCTATGTCTTCACAGCGTTCCAGTTGTGGCGGGTTGGCCTGGAAAATACAGTTTCGTTAGTGAAAATAATGCTGCTGTTTTATACTTCTACCTTGACTGCGAAACGACTTCAAGTCATTCTAGGGTGTAAATGATGCCGGTGATGCATGTAGTGGGAGTTTGAAACGATAACCCACTTTGCCTTTTTATGAAACACAGGGAGCTTTGCGTGGAGACAGCGTGACACCGTTGTATAGTTTTTGACAGCATTGCCAATAAATGACTATATTAGCAAGATTGAAGGTCTTTGATTGAAATCTTTACTTAAAGAGAGTAGTCTCTTTCTACATCTCCTGTTAAGTGATAACCTTCGCCCATAACAAAAACAATGCAACTTAGGTCTTCCCCGACCGAATTATGAAAAGACCTTAGGCGCACCCCGTTGCGCCCGTCATCCGAGACAGGGATGTTACGTTTCATGCGCCTACGATTTCACCGGCATCCACACCCTTCCACTGGATGTAATCCATCCTAATTCTTATCTTTATGTTCACGATTACAGCATTCTAATCTAAATCTGTCCGCTCGACACAGTGAATCTACCGCGGACGGACAGCCATGTCACCAGTATTCAGTCATAATTGAATTGTGTCCTACACAACTTTGCTCAACAATATCCCTAGCTTTACCTTTTCCAAGTCATCTTCGTCGACGATGATAACCTCTCCCGTCTGCAGCACTCGGACCTTCGCCCTTCCTGGGTCAGCTTCCCCTTCCCTCACAACTGCCGTGAACCCGCCCCGATGGGCTAGCCACATGTGACCAGCTTGCAGCCATTCTTTCTCACACGCTAGTTGTTCTTCTGATCTGGCCTGTGGAAAAGACAAAAGGACAAATTTAGTTACTTGAAATATTATACGCTACTATACTACAATCTCAAATCTTAGATGTATAACAACCATTTTCATCTACTCTTTGGAAATAATTTTGAAGTTCGGTTATTTCACCTGGATATAGAACTGGTAATAAAATCGTAATCTATTCTAATTTAGCAAACACAGAGCAACGTAACCATCTTCATGAGTAGCAATTAGCTTGTCTTTATGACTATTAGCCTGTATAGCAGTAATAACTTCAAATTGACCCGTTATCTTGTTAAGAAGGTATTTCGCGTAACATATTCCATTGAACGGCACCTCTTGAACTTTGGAGTACAAAGCACTGAATACTGCTTTTGATTTAAGCAATACAAGGACAGACAGACAAAACAGACTAAAGAAAGAAGGAGGTTCTCGATTCTTTTTTCCACTTCTAAGGTGGTAAAATAAGTGTAAGTGATAAAAGTGTGAAAGTAGGTTTATTCCATTTTTAAATCAGTAAATTATTTAATGCTGCTATCGGAACCGATAGTGTGGGATGATAATTTTGCAATTTCTCTTCTCAGTCTTGCGGACCTTATAATTGCGCCGACTGAGTCCATACAAAATCTGACAGCCGGCGCCCAATCCATGGACATATACCCGAAATCCTTGGGATATCACGTCGTACGTATACCATAACTACTGCACTACCGATACCGACCTTTAGGTCAAAACCTCCTGGCGTAACATCACGGCAAGTCATGAAGAATCAATTACAAAAAAACGGATTGAAATTACGCTAAAGGTCCCTTGTAATATTCGCTTGCGTCTCCGAGAACAGAACATCTTCAGTCATTATGAAGCAGAGATGTACTTAGTATGTTCACACGTATGTCCTTGTGGGCACGTATAATACCGACTCCAATTTGCAACTTTGCGGAATAGTCGTTGGATGTTAGTGAAAGATAGAAGCTAGTCTAATGAATGAGTAAAAAAGAAGTTATAATAGTTATTACACAGGGGTAAAAGCAAGTCAGCGACTGCCAATTACTAGTAATTTGTACCGTGGCAAATTCAATGTAAAACTAATTATGAACCGGATAACTGTATCTGCATTGGCTTAAGATAGTTTACCACATTTACTGGGTGGACCAAGCCATCCTGTTATCCTCATTACAGCCCTGAACCACGACAAGGAAGCTACGAAAGCTGTAATTTCGAATAGAGATGGGTTCTGCGTGGCATCGTGTAGGGAAAACAGTTGGCGTAATAATACTATTTATTAGTGTTAAACAGCAGATGGTACTGGTGATGGACTGGACACATATTTCGCATACTGCGTGAAGAAAAATAGTCACATTTTACACAGCATTGAGATGAAAAAATGGAGCTAGCGCAGTTATTAAGCGCGGCTCAACTATGTGCCATTTTGAGGATGAAATTAAGCCTGAATTTTTTTAACATATAACAATCTGTATAACATAATCCTCGCTATGAACTAAGTAGTTTTTTTTCTTCGTATCCTTGTATCGTAAACAAACTTTGTCTTCGAGCCAACAACGTTTGTGGCACATTTTTTTCATTTGTATTGTTTTTTTTTTTGTGACAGGTAGTTTTGGATTCGGTCGAAACTAAAATAAAACACAAATCAAAGCCAATCTTTGGTGTATATGGTATTCAAATGAATAAGGTCTTAAGTTCAGATACCTGTGTATATGAGAAAAGTAGAAATAAATCTATTTGTCTGTTTTAATGTATTTTATGTTGTCTGGCTTCACAGCTCATTTAGTAGTCGAGCTCTAGCTTCAGCGGTCGTGGGTTCGATTCTCACTCAGGACAAGTGTATTGTATGTAGCCAAAAAAAATTAAAAAAATCTATCAGTTATCTGGCTCCCACAACACAAACTATGCTTAGTTTAGATTAGGCTAGATGTCGCTGTGTGAAATTTATATGAATATTTATTTATTTTATATTCATGACAGGAAAAAGAGACATTCCAATGTGATCTATACCTTACAGATGGTAATCAGCGGTTAGGCTATTCTGATTTATATGCGAAGGAGGAGCGTGACGATGTCAACTGTGGAACAGGTTCGAGAGGAAATGACATCTCGTGATGTACGTGACGGATGTGGATGAGTGATGTCTTAATTTCACGAAAGCAGTAGCGGTTATAGCGAGCGGCATAATATTATAATTATATACTTATTAGTAGTTTTGACTAGCCTCACAGCTCAGTTGTTTTGGCGGCGTTTTGTTGCGAACACATATGTTTGTGTATGTAGATAAGAATATATTTTTTCACAAAAAGTACTTAATATTTTATCAGTAAAGTATTCTATCAGTAATCTGGTTCCTTATAATTATAATTGTAGGTTCAAAGTAATGCTATGCTTAATTTGAGGCCAGATGATGCTGTGTGAAATGTTTTATTCTTTTTCTCAGTAGTTTGCCTGTGGCATAATATCTTTACTTTAACTTTAACTTTATGATATAATAATAATCATTGGTCTAATAATTGTTGATTATGTTACTGATATTAGTGGTTCAGGCTGTCGAATGGGGCTTAAAAGTCAGCAGTTGTCACGTCTACGTTCCCATAATAGTATAACCTCTAAGGTGAAGTCGCCCATTGAACCTGCCTAATACTTCGAGGGAAAAGGCGTGTATGTTTTATGTTCTTGTGGATGGAAATGTTTCGTTATAAAGATCTTTGTCAGAAGATCGAAGCACCAAAATTTAATAGCTTTGTCAATTAGAATATTAAACGGCAACTTCTTGGGACAGCATATCTTCTCGTTATTATCTGAAGACAAGAATGTCAGTCACATCTTTATTTACTGCCATAATCTGACATTGATATTTTATTAACATTGTTTGGAGCATTTCAAATCTTAAAATATGTCATAAACGAAATAATAAATAATAATGAAGCGACGAATCCCATTAAAAATATATATGTTTCAGAAGTCAACAAGTTCGTTAGCATAATTTGCATATTTTTTGGAATAAAAAGATGATCACTGATTATGATTCGGAAACATATTTTAAGGGCATATAGAGTGTGACATTCAGAAAAACCAACGGCATTATTGATTTATTAACGTTTTTTGCTTCGTATTAATTAAGAGATATCTTTATATGTTTTTATAATTGGCTTGAGACTTATTTATAACACTATTTTGCAGATGGTTAGGTATTATAGTTATGTTGAGCGTTTATATATTATGATTCTCTATATGTAATATGATGTAGTATCTATTTATTATAATGTAGGGTCTGAATAAGCGCCAAACTAGTAATAGTAATATTATTTTATAAAAGTGACATTTTCAATAATTCATGATGGATTCAATGGATATCATATATTAAAGATACGAAACGAATCATTATTAATAGTAATATGTCCAAAACAATTGGACAAAAGTTGCTACGATTTTATCATACAGAATCAGTATTTTACTTGCTATTTTATAATTCAACAATTGGTGTATAATTGATCGATTTAGACGTTACATTGTGGAGGTCCATATTAAGAGGATCTGAAATGTAAAGCGCTTCAGGCCAAATCGACGAAACACGTGTCGATTCTATTGTTGAGAATTTAATTTATTAGAAGTTTAGCGGAAATTTACTTATTATTACCCCTTTTCAGATCCCAATTTTTTCTCCTAACTCACTCCTTTCTCCTTACTGCTTCTAGAATTTAATTCTTTGAAAGTGCAATATGCGCCCGACGTGCATACAAGCTGTCAAAAACACATTTAAAGAAGATGACTTAAAAAAAACTTAGGAAAGGTAGGTCCACCCAAAACGAAAAAGAAATGGCAAGTGGTCTACGAGACAAAGTTTGGGGACCTCTGCTCTAGATGATATACCAAAACCTCTACAAAGTCACCTACACCGACCCACCAGGAAACGAATGAGCCATTGCCATCCTACGCGTATACGAATCACTGCAGTCGCCAGGCATTTCCGCGATTGTTCGTTTGTTTGGTCTATTAACAACGATGTGTTACTTGGTTGAATAATTTTATTTTGCAATCCACTTTCAGTTCTGCATTAACATACAGTAACACAGCATGAGATGAATCAATCCGATGACACCGATTACATGTAAACACATTCACATTTGTTTGCGAAGCATGCCTTGATGCCACTTGTTTTATATCTAGACAGTATTCTATATATATACATATATTTTAAATAAAACTTTAAGACCCAACAGACCATGCACTAATCAATGTAAAACACAGAAGTACCACAAGGAAAAAGCAGAGTTAAATGTGTTAAAAAACACGTATAATTATATTCGAGTGCCTTAAAAGAAGCGAGTGAATGTGTCTATAAAATCTATATTTCCTTAAAGAAGCCCAGCTGTAGCATAAGGCTTTATTGGAGACAGTTTTACGGGACACAGGCGGCCCCATATATGTCTTCAAAAGAAAATCACTGCCCATAATTCAAGATCTAATTTGTAGCGTTGTAAATGCAATACTTGATAGCAAAAGCCAACATCTTACAAAATGCAAAAGCGTGCCAGTTTTCTTTATCTTTCAAAGTTATCTTCAATCAGCCGCTGGCATTAATGAGCATTTAATGTTAATATTAAACGATATGTAGACCTTTCACCGAATCCAACACAATTATATTTGAAAGAAAACCAGTCCAAAGCAGTTTGGTAAACAAACTGCGACCTATGACAGAGAGGCACTTCAAATCATTATGAATTTATACAGACGTAGGTTTGGATGTGATTCGTAAAATTATTCCCGCACGCGCACATTTTAAATGTTCATAAACCAAACTGCAAGCGCGAACATAAACTATTATTCAGGTAATCTTAATTTATTACCCCGTTTTACATATTTTAAGCGCCAATAACTAGTCGAACTATAAACGTGATGTAATTTTTACCACCAAAACTGGCAATGCTGTAAATTTGGTCTAAAATTAGCCTCAAGTCACGGCGCGGCCTATTTCATGATACATTGGATTTTTACGCCTACACAGTTAAAAGCTTTACGTTAAAACGATCTAATGGTAATTTGAAACAGGAATAACACTATTAAGAAAAGTATGTTTAAGTAAAAAGTACCATGAACTGATTGGAAGAATATAATTAATTTCGATAAACTCTGAAATGGATTACAGATAGAAAATATTTCTATTTAATGAAGACGCAGACTTCATTCAAATGAAAAAGTTAATTCTCAGTAAAAACTCGGCAGCAGTAATGGGATCATCAAAGAGAGGAATTTTGTGATACTTAGCGTTTTCCAACAATAATTCATTGACATACAAATGAGAAAGTTTTTCAGAATAAAACCGCTATAAAATATAAACAGAAATCAATATAGAGTTTATTTGAACAGTTTTACTGCCCCAGGTGTCTCTGTAAATGGGTTTACATTGATGGCTGACCTACAAACGCATCTGTTTCACGAAATCCATTTAAAAATATCTCTTTACCGTCAAGACGATGTACTTAATCAATAAAGTAGGACGCACAGGAAAAGGAAACTATCTGGTTTCATGGAAACGAGGAAACTTCAATTAGGTTCAAAACCGAGAAACATAATGAACGATTTAAGATGATGTAGCAATACCTACTCGGTAAATTCAGTCTTTTTAATCTTTTTTATGTAACTAATGGGACGGAACGGGCCCACCTGAAGGCCCACCTGAAGTTAAGTGGTTACCTCCACCCATAAAAACAGCAGTACGGCTTAGGTTCTCCCCGACCGAAGTATAAGAATACACCCGAGACGGGGATGATACTTCTCAAGCGCATGTAATTTCTCCGACTAATAGAAGAAGTGTTACTATTTTGACGGCTTTGATTTTCTATGGTCTTGTGGTCAATTGTTTGGGCAACGCATTTCCAAAAGGAATAGTCCGATTTGAAAGCAAGTTTCGGAATATATCACAGAAAATAAGAACTTCACGATACTCGCGTGTGGGTATTTCAATTTGTATATATTGAAACCCGCAAGAATATTGGTTTATTCGGATCAAAACTAGAACAAGTGCATTTTATGATACCGATCCAGATTATTATATGAGGCTCAATATTATCGTCAGGTATATTAAACATGGAAAGTTTTTTTAAATATTTAAATGCATCCGTAATGCCCCGGTGGTGCAATTCAAAAGGTGAAGCCAAGGTGCCATCACGTCAGATTCTTGAGATGCATTAACAGTTAAAATTGTCCTGTGTGATTTTCAAATAAAAATCATTAATGACTTGAATACGTTCTATAATATGCAAACAAAAACAATTCTCATTACTGCCAAGCATGCAAACGATCTGTGTGACGACAAACACATAATTTGCGTCGTGATTACCACCTATTGTACACCGGCCCTGACTCTTTGCACTCGTGAGGTTCCATAAACAGTTACTGTGAAGGCGTGATTTGTTTTAGGTGATTCTATGTTTGTTGACAGCATAGATATTGTTTTGTTAGACGTTGGGTTATAGACTACGGTGAATTACGTGTCGATCCCTTGAAAATAATGACCACTGCTCTTATTTAATACATTGTGTGCTTTCAAGAAATCGCTTGAAACTGAACTGTCCAGGTTCAAATGTGACCAACGATATAAGGTTGCATTGAATTGAGAACGTTCCTCAATGCTTCTTTTGTAATCCACACTACAGGGAAACTTGGAAGTATAATGGATATGTAATTGTTTTTGTAAGTTTGCTATTAATATGCAACATAACGCATATAGTCATAATAGTGCCGATGATGTATAATTTTAACAATCTATGATCTTGAAACTAGCAAAAGGTTATGCGCAGCAAATGCGCGCAGCACTATCATTGCTTCAGAAGTCAGATATTTTTTAAATTTCATATACGTATCTTTACCTTAGATATCTCTGTAGAAAATATTTTAACAGTAAATTACCAACAGCATTAAATTTCTGGTCACAAATTTGTATTGACTCGAGAAGCTTAATAACAGTAAAGCACGAACAAGCTACAATGTGACAGATTATATCTTGGCCTACAGGCACAAGGCGTATATTACTAACAAATACCAAAACAGGAAGAATGAAAGGAATCTGACCTGAATGTAACTGAAATCGAATGTGATCCGGACCGCTACTACGAGTTGTCAGTTGGTTATCCGATACATCAAGTCGAATTCTTGGTTTCTAAAGTAGGCTCGTTGTTATTAAACAAAGGGCGAAACATTATGTTACCAATTTAAAAAAAAAAGCTGATCTTGTTACGAGTGAAATTATACATAAGCATGTTATTAGATTGGAGACCACTATTGATCCTACAGTGGTAAGAGAGGATAATGGCAACTTTCGTGAATGAATTTGTATGAAAAGAAAACCTAATACTACAGGACCGTATTTTATAGGAAAACTACGAGGATCTAAACCTGGTTTGCTTAATTCGTTTCGTGACGGGACGTGCTGATAGAAAGCGATATCTTCTGACGATAACAATGTCTTAGTACTGAATTGTGTTTAAGCATGGAAAGCCAAGTCACATAGTTTCATGCACCTGATATTTTACTAGTTTTTATGAACACCAATGAAAGCGCACAATTGGTATTGCACTGGTGCTAGGGCACTACGGCCCCACAAAATATACAACAAAAAAATGCAAATGCAACTGTCCTCCTTTAAAGTCGCTAGCCCAGACCTAAGTCCTTGAATGACCAAAGATTTCAACTGGGTTGTACAAGAAATACGACGAATTTCGAAAACACGGAGAATGCGTTCCGAATCTTTCGTAAACTTTTGGTAGTGGTAAAGATCAAAGCTACAACGGTCACTATCAATTAATGGCCCCGAGTATAATTCATGTCACCCGATCGCCAGCGGTGACCAGGACTATTCATCTTGTTGAATCAATTATTTTGCTTACAGTATTGTTGGGAATTCAGTTGTTGAAGGTATTTGAGGTAGATAAGTGTTGTAGAAACTAGCCCGACTGCATTGATTTGCAAGATTTTATTGTATGTAATAACGCTGTGCTCTCGGTTGCGGTTTAACAAAATAAACGCCGAACACGATAAAAAGCGTTATTTTTTAATTTTATTCGATAAAAAGCGTCCTATTACAATTAATATTAATAAAAATGATATCCTATTCGCTGGTAAGCGAACAGCTGGAGCAATATGGCTATTTCTTGTTTTGTATAACTCGTGACAGGTACTACGGTTTTTATGGAAAGAAAAATTGGAAAAGTTGCCCGGAAAATTAGAAATATTGGGAAGAACTGAAATTATTTGTTTTACTCTGAACACGCTTATAGTACTGAATCTACATGGTGAGTATTTTTATTATTTTCAGTCGGGTTTGTTTAGTACGTGGCGGATTCACTCTCCAAACTAGATAAAAATAACAATTTAGTACCATGCTTTGCCATGAGCGCTTCGTCAAAACTGAATTATCTATTGTATTATAAAAAGGAAATATTTGTTTATATGTGTGATATGGATATAAACTAAAAAAATCAAGCACCGATATAAAAAATTCTTTCACCCTTATAAAGCTACGTTATCAGCGATTGACATAGACTGTTTTTTTTTTCATAATCTATAGCGACCGTTGAAACTAAAATCACAGTAAAAACTAGCATTTCATAAAAATCTATGATGTAATGTAATGCGGTAACAGTTCACGATTGAACACATTTCACAAGTGCAAATGTATGTATTGGAGATACAATTGATGGAAGCGGTGAAGAGACAATTGAACTATACTTTAGAGATACGACTCAATGGACAAATGGTTGTTAGCGTTGTCGTGTGAGATGTCACTTCTATTTGCTATATGGATTCATTATTCATTTCACGGTTCCGTAGCATAGTTGGTAGTGTCCCAGCCTATGAAGCGAGGGGTGATGAGTAAAGTTTGTTCTCGGGTCTTGGGTGTTTGTCTTGTGTTTCTGTATTTGTCCATGCCACTTGCGAAACAGGAAGTCCTAGTGGTATTAGTGTAAACGTATTTTACTTTATCAATTTGGTTGTATTTCTTTTTTAATATTTTTTCCTCAGAACTCCAAAATTTATCAACCGATTAGGAAAATTCTGTTTTTAATTTAATATCCTTCAAGAGAGATATCCTTTAAAATTAAAACTGTCAGATTGATCACATAAAAATTTGATCGGAATCGGTTTTATAGTTTCGTTTTTAAATCAAAATACTCGGCTTTTTCGATTTATAAAATCAAGCAATTATTTTATTGACGTATTAATAATCTTGCTTTAAAAAAATATCCGATTATTACTTGACGAGCGTGCCATTCGAGTACACCAAATTTGAATCTTCTCATTACCTTATTATCAACGTGTTTGACAAATCTTGTACATGGCATGTAATCTGTCCAACAGCCTCTAACAACCTCATGCGTATGTAAATGCCGCAGGATGCATTATCTGGTAGATACGCGCGCATCCTAAGATATGAATTAAAAACAGTGACACGATGATACTGGTAATTAGTCCTTTGCGGCTTCGCTTTTAGAAGATAATTAATGGATAGAGATTGATAGAGATACATACTAAAATTTCTGTAATTACTGAGCCTCAACCAAATATGGTCGCGCCAGTGCATCCGAAGAGTTTATAGTAGAAGAAATTTGCTCTTAAGTACTATATAGAACTAAGGGATTTTAAAGCATAGTATAGTATAGTATAGTTAATAAGGATATTAAGGATTGGAACGCAAGTATATAATTGAATGTTTATAAACAAATAAACTTTAATATTTTTGCTATGAGTCTGTAATTGTAAGGAAAAGAGTGTAGAGAAAAAAATTACAAAAATAGTCGTTACGAAAACCAAAATAATCTGGATCTCGGGAACTCGGCGGAATTCAAAGATGATTCTTGTTTTGATATGTAAGTAATAATTATTTATAAAATATATTGATAATAATAAAATTATTTGATTTGTGTGTTTGACGTTAGCTAATATTTTACTCATTGCGTTTCTCAATTCTTAGAACCGCTCACACGCCCCCAGCTTCAATTGGATGCTATCCCTATCAACGATAACGTGGGTAGCACAAAATCTGTTTAGAAGGCGCACTCTTAACCTTCTTCTGTTGCTCAGGCAACGGTATAGTATTGTAGAAGTGTTGTATTGTATAATAGTTTTGTATAGTATTGTCTATAATAATATCAGGTAGAAGAAATGTCCAACAAATCATCCATAATTACTTTTCAAAGAAAAAAAGAAAACATTATATCCTTTCAAGACTTTCATTACTTTCATCATTTTATCACTTGACTCATTTTACGTCTTTAAGGGTGAAATGTCTATGGAACCTTGGCAATATCGAACTAATTAAAAACTAATATCCAAATCAGTCCATAATTGGGGAATAAATCGCGTAAAGACATAAATTATACAGCCGAATTGAGGAAGTCCCCTTAATTATTTTAAGTCTGTTAATATAACAATGTGATCATTTCGCGGTGTATGATTGTCTGACGGACATACTTTCACATTAGCTAATTGCACAATAGTTAACTTAAACCGAGGAATGAGAACGCACCGATTACCACTATTTACTACTTTACCGGCTTCGAATCGTTAACGAACTGTAAACGGTTTTTCTATTGGGGTTAACATTGTCATCGTAACCGGTCCGGGAAATTGGTTTTAGATTGCGACAACGCCTACTTGAAAAATATGCGACAAGCTTAGCTTAGTTATAAGGTTTTCGTATACAAAGGATCAAAGAAACCTTAGCCTAAACGTTTGCCAGTCCGTCTGCCTTAAACGTATCTTTTTAAGAGTTCTAGCTGGCCAATCCCTCCACCAGGATGGGTAAAAAACGAACCTTAAGAAGTGTTGCTAGTGGCCTAGGCAGGTTCCTCTTGCTTAAAAGCAATACAGCCAGCCATCAGCTTACTCAACCACTTCAAGTCCAAGTAAGTAAAAACTTTTATTTTCATTAATTTCTTTATAAAAAATAGAAAAAATTACACTGTTTTAAATTTTATATACGAACCTGCAATAATATGAATCGAAATGAAGAGATCAAGAATCTCAAAGTGATATATGATAAATAAGTTTATCATCTAAGTTTCTTAGTCTAAGTGGCATGACAAACAGAGCGCTTTTGTGCTTCGAAGGGTACGTAAAGTTGTCGGTCCGGGCTGTAGGTATATTAGTCAGCAAGCCGGGCACTGTCGATCGCTTTCGAGCAGCGTGGCCACTATGACACCAGACTTAGAAAAATAAGTTAATATTCACTTTAGTTCTATGTATAAGGATCACAATTCATCGTAGCCTCTATAACATTTAATGAACTAGCTCGCACGCAGCCATATAATTATAGAATTTCACTGCACAACAAGGTCGTTAAAGATCGATGAGTTTAGAAACCCGTGTCCCCACAAATGGAAACCCGACGCGGTCCGACCAAAAGCAGATAATGACTCATTCATTATGTCAAACGTAGTTATTATGCTATGCAACTTGCTCTTGGTGTTACCTTAGAGGAAATACTGAATGTGAAACTGTTCGATGCAACTCGATGACTTAGATTTTATAAAAAAAATTGTCTGCTCGAGCCCAAGGTTACCCTTATATTGATCGGCATTCTGCGTCACTATGTACGACATAAGGAAAGATATTATTCTTGTCATACTGACATTTGTATTTTCACGTGCCTGTGATTACACCGACTCCTATTTTTATTTAACTTAATTTAAACTCATTTGTAATTTAAACTCATTTGGGATGTAAGGGAGCTACATTACACCTCAAGCTCCAAACGTCAACCTCACCTGCACGCGGTACATCCTGCAGTAACTGACGAGGCTCTGGCGACCGGTTGATGGCGGTATAGCCCTTCCAAATACAGGTACAGCTAAATTTCCTGGTTGCTGATGGGCAGCAGCATCAGCAGCGCGATAAGTTGTACCCTGCGATCGCCAACACGCCTGCCCAGCGTGGCGATTACGGGCATCACCTCATGACAAGCGCAATAAAAACGATGGCCCCTAGTTCCGGCGGCCTCGCTATTCCTGACCAAGGTAGCGGTCATGGTAACGGCGGGGCAGGGGGTGCTAAGAATCACCGAGTGGTAGGCTACCAAAAAAAACTGACCTTGGCGACGTATAACGGAAGAACTCTGCGGCTGGACGAACATATGGCACAATTGGAGGCGGAACTTAGCAACATAAGGTGGCACATACTCGGGCTATGTGAAGTCCGAAGACAGGGGGAGGAGACCATAACCCTTGAGTCAGGCCACCTCATGTATTTCCGTGAAGGACACCAATCATCCCAGGGTGGCGTAGGGTTCCTCGTTAATAGGGTCATCGTTGGCAATGTTGAAGAGGTCTCCAGTGTGTCGAATAGGGTAGCGTACCTGATACTCAGGCTATCAAAAAGGTATAGCTTGAAAATAGTACAGGTTTACGCACCAACCTCCACACACCCGGATGAAGAGGTGGAAGATATGTATGAAGACATATCTAAAGCTCTTCACGATACCACCAAGGCCCACTTCAACGTTGTCATGGGTGACTTTAACGCTAAAGTGGGAGTACAGATTTGTAGTGAATCGAAACTAGGACCGCACGGATTTGGAAGTAGGAACCATAGGGGGCAAATGCTTGTAAACTTTCTCGAGCAGGAGGGGCTTTTTTTGATGAACTCCTTCTTCAAAAAGAAACCCCAGAGAAAGTGGACATGGCGAAGCCCCGACAGTTCTACCAAAAACGAGATCGACTTTATCATGACGGACAAACGACACATATTTAGGGATGTCTCAGTGGTCAACAGGTTTAATACCGGTAGCGACCACAGACTGGTTAGAGGCACCCTAAGTATCGATGTCCAGTTAGAAAGGCGCCGCATGATAAAATCCACACTCCGACCAAATATTCTCCAAATTAGTGCTGCTTCCGAAACCTTTCAGAAGAGTCTGGAAGATCGATTCACTGCCATGGAAACCACGGAAGACGTAAACGGGGAACTCGAAAACATCGTTGGAATCATGAGGGAAGAGGGCGCTAAATTCTGTATGACGAAACATATCGGCAGGAAGTCAGATCTCTCGGATGAGACTCTGCGACAAATGACAAAAAGACGGGAAGACACTGAGGCTTCTTCGACTCAGATATCGGCTCTGAACAAGCAGATAACAAAGCTGGTTCGACGTGACCTTCGGTGCTCCAATACACGCCGAATAGAAAAGGCAATTGAGCAAAACCGAGGGTCAAAAGTATTTAGCCAGCAGCTTGGAAGGAGTCATCTGACGAAGCTCAAAACATCAACTGGCCGCACCGTCGTGTCTAAGCCGCAGATTCTATCCGAGATTGAAGACTTCTACGGCCGGTTATATGATTCTCATACACATCGCCCTGAACCCGATATTCATGATACCAGAGCGACGTTAACGCGCCACTTTACAGATGATCTGCCAGACATCAGCCAAGACGAAATTGGGATGGCTCTGAGACAGCTTAAAAACGGAAAAGCCCCCGGTGATGATGGAATCACATCTGAGCTTCTGAAGGCGGGAGGAGTTCCACTACTGAGGGAACTACAGAAGCTCTTTAATTCCGTTATTCACTGTGGGAGAACTCCGAAGGCATGGAACAGGAGTATAGTGGTCCTCTTTTTCAAGAAAGGGGACAAAACACTTTTGAAAAATTACCGTCCCATTTCACTCCTGAGCCATGTCTATAAGTTGTTCTCACGAGTCATTACAAACCGTCTAGCAAGAAGATTCGACGAGTTTCAGCCCCCAGAACAGGCCGGGTTTCGAAGCGGTTACGGCACAGTGGACCACATCCACACAGTGCGGCAGATCATACAGAAGTCTGAAGAGTATAATCGGCCCCTGTGCTTAGCATTTGTGGACTACGAGAAAGCCTTTGACTCCGTGGAGACCTGGGCTGTGCTGGATTCCTTGCAGCGATGTCAAGTGGACTATCGTTATATCGAAGTGTTGAGATGTCTCTACGAAAACGCCACAATGAGTGTACAAGTACAGAACCAGCAGTCTAAACCCATCCAATTGCGCAGGGGGGTGAGGCAGGGGGATGTTATATCCCCGAAACTGTTCACCAACGCATTGGAGGATGTGTTTAAGACACTGGACTGGAAAAGCAAGGGCATCAACATAAATGGCGAGTACATCTCACATTTACGATTCGCAGATGACATAGTCCTTATGGCGGAGTCGCTGCAAGACCTCCAGAGCATGCTAAACAGCCTAGCTAATTCTTCTCAACGAATTGGTCTCCGGATGAACATGGATAAAACCAAGATCATGCTCAACGGGCAGATTGATCCGGAACCAGTCGTCGTACAAGGCCTTCCTATCGAAGTTGTTCAGGAATATGTCTACCTCGGGCAGATATTGCAGTTAGGTAGAAACAACTTCGAGAAGGAAGCCAAGAGGAGAATCCAGTTGGGCTGGGCTGCGTTTGGGAAATTACGTCGAATCTTTTCGTCGCCTATACCACAATGCTTGAAAACAAAAGTTTTCAATCAGTGCGTCCTACCAGTTATGACCTACGGTGCCGAAACGTGGACACTCACGGTGCGACTAGTCCACCAGTTTAAAGTCGCTCAGCGAGCTATGGAGCGGGCTATGTTGGGAGTCACTCTGAAGGATAAAATTCGCAACGAAATTATCCGTCACAGGACTAAAGTGACCGACATAGCCCATAGGATTAGCAAGCTGAAGTGGCAGTGGGCTGGTCATATATGCCGAAGAACCGATAACCGCTGGGGTAGACGAGTTCTTGAGTGGAGACCGCGTGTAGGCAAACGTAGCGTAGGGCGCCCCCCAGCTAGGTGGAGCGACGACTTGCGGAAGGTGGCTGGCAGAAACTGGATGCAAGGAGCCGAAGACCGGGCTCAATGGCGCTTGCTCGGAGAGGCCTATGTCCAGCAGTGGACTGAAATAGGCTGATGATGAAAACTCATTTATTTAAAACAGTAAAACTAGGGAGTAATGTTGTGAAGCCATCGTTACGAGCTCAGAAAAAACACGACTTAGTAGGACACTTGTTAGTGTTAATTAATTGTAATTATATCATAATGATTAAGCTACATGTCAGATAGCTCCTGTGAAGGTTAATTGTCAAGGAGGTAAAAATAATCATAATCAGTAAAATACCTTAATTGTAATTTTTTCGAGATAATTACCTATATTATATTAATGACAAATATCCAACAACAAATAAGGCAGCTGCTGTATAAGGGCATTGTCAAACATTAAATAAATTAAAAAAAAAAACAACATTCAGTTTAAAAAACTACATTTTAAATCCAACTACCGTACTAGCCTCTAATGTTCCCACTGCTGGGACGGGCTTCTCTGGATAATTGAGAGTGAATGGGCTTTGATCTACCACGGGAGTCTAATACGGATTGGTAGATGTTACATGTCTTCGTATTTTTGGTTTTAAGACATGCCGATTTCCTCACCATGTTTTCCTTCACCGTTTCAAGAGCGTGGTTTTGTGCACATAAATTGACAAGTGAAAAACTCATTGGTAACCAATTGGGTTTGAACCAGCGACCTTCACATTGAAAATCGGCGTATGTGCCCACCACGCCACCATGGCCACCACGCTTGTAAAAAAACAGTGATATAATAAAATTAATTACAAATGATCTATGATGTAGAGTCGTCATTGAGAACTTTGGCAAATTTGTGGTAACTCTTTTTTGTCAATATAGATTTCAAGTTTGTTGTATTCTTAATAAATTAGATTACACAATTAGTTTTAGGTAAATCTTTGTGTAGTTTGCTAAACCTTGCAATAAACCTTGCTAAACCTTGCAATTGTAATTTGAACCCAATTAATATTCATTGTCTCCATTTCACTCGAAACTTACAAGGTTTTACGATGCAACTTCAAAAGCTTAAAATACGGTTTGGTACAAAAACAATAATATTGCTATTCCGAAAACGTATATCACATTCAATGAGCAAAAAACTTAATTTTCGCGCCAGACACACAATCGGTGAATACAAATCAAACCTGGCGAACGGTGGCCAACAATATACAATGGTATCCGACGTTGTTTAAGACGCAGATATTAAATTGACACTAGTCCAGTGCTAGAACTAGGCTAGTGAACTAGGAAGCCACTCGCTTGCTATAGTTTTGATAGTAGATGTTTACAACGCCGAAAATTTACGTTTCAGCTGCGTAGTTGTTTTCTGATACAAAAGCAATATTGCGCTGAAAAAGATAATGCGTTAATGTGGTAACGAGAAATATTATAATTTTTATTTCATAACAAACATCCTTTTTCTGATAAAACAAAACCAAACTTGAACTTGAGTTGAATCAAATCAAGTGCTGGTGAAATTACAGGCACATGAGATTCCAATCACGGGAGACGGGCGCAACGGGGTACGACTTGGGTCTTTTCATACTTCGGTCAGGGAGGACCTAAGTTGCATTGTTGTTGTTGTAGGCGGAGGTAACTACTTAACATCAGGTGGGCCTCCTGCTCGTCCTGTCACATCTTTTACATAATAAAAAGAAGTATTCACTTATTTTTTTTATAATTATATAGCATTATTGCTTTATTAATTATCAATTTATCGTGAAAATGGGTACATTTAGTTCATAATAAAAGGTTACAGTTCCTCCAACATCCGCTTTGCAGCATGCAACATAAGTCAGAATACATGATATAAAGGGAAACATTGCATTACTACTACATACTCAATTTGAAAACTCTAGTTCCACTCTCTTCTATTATTATATAATGTGAAGCAAGCACAAATTTATAATCCTGAGACAGATATAGAATACATATTAGGGCGAGACAGGAAGCAAAAACGTGCGGGCATTCCTTGAGTATGCGGAGACCACCATTTTTAGAACTAAGCCGTTGATGGATGCAGGTGGTAGTATGGGTCACTTAAAATGGAACGTGACAGGGAAAATTGAGATGCTGTTGGAGACGCCGAATAGTTATTTAAGGGAATAAGTTATAAGGAAGCGCTCATGACGAAGCCTTCTTAGATGTTATTTACAGATCATATAAGTTAAGCGACTTTCCACCCGGTCGGTACTTGGATGTGTGACCATTTAATGGCATTTGAACATGTAAGGGCACGTTAAGATGTCAGTCCCGGCTATTCAACTCAATAAGCCATGTTGGAGGACTTCAGGCGGCTTAAAAACTTCGACAACAGGGTAAGCCACTTACGCACACGAAAGAAGAAATAGAAGGTAATAACGTAACGTCGAACGTCCAAAATAAACACTCATACATACGCAGGATTGTACTGCGTATTGTTGATTTCACCCTTGTACTAGAATTACCTGTGTCGCAGATTACTTGGAAACACAACCTCGTAACGCACTGAAGGCCCACCTGATATTAAATGTTTACTTCCGCCTATACCAACAGCAATACGATTCAGGTCCTCCACGGCCTTATAATAAGAAGACCTAAGTCTCATCCTGTTGGCCGTCACCCGCGACGAGGATATAACGTCTCATGAGCCTGTGATCACAGCCAAAATTCGAAAACCTTCATCAGCTACGGAGCTTCATACATCACACTTATAAAGGCAACAGTGTGTGTTGTGTTTGTTACTCCTTCAACGGCTCAACGGATTTGGATGAAATCAGTCCTACTCCCTGCCTTTGGGGCTCTAACCAAAGTGAAACTGCAAATTATTTCATTCGGCAGTTTCGTTGCAGTCGCGGTGCAGTCCGTACTTCTTCGTCTATCGACACGAAGCTTATCAGCCCGGAAAGGGGTGGCATGACTGGAATAATTCATGACCGCAAGCGATGGTACATAAATAAATATTCAGGTAAATCAAGTTCCCTTAATTAATCAATGCATTGTGTATACAATATGCAATCTCTTACAACATTAAAGTAAACAGCTATTGTGATTGATGTAATAATTCACATAAGCGTAATAATTATCGTCATTCAGATATCCGGGGCTATGTGTAATCACAAGGGAAATAGTTCAAAAGTTTCACATGATGGCGTGATCAAACGAAATATAGTTCTGTGAATTTTGACGTATTCAAACGATACTTGAGATTCAGTGATTCTTTCCACTGAATCTCAAGTATTTGAATTTGATCGATACATCCTCAACGCCAAGCACTACGAGCACATTCTTAAAAATTATGATGAATTGTTTTTTAATATTTGATTGTGTTTAAAAAGTCATGTTATACTTTATTTTGCCCATTTTTACTTATTTTTTAATGCTATTTTTAGCTGTATTACTTGCTGTGTACACGTGGCCTAGGAAAAGTTCACGCTAAGCGCACGACTCATTCTCCTATCGTTTATTGAAAAACATACAAGGGTTTTCAATACACGTAGCAAAACTAAAGTATATTGGTTATATGTACGATAACTTCTACGCAAGTTTTCTACTTGCACTGCTCCTGCTTCATTGAGTTAGAAGAAAGACGATAATGAGAATGAGACGGAGTTCATTAAGTTCAGTGGCAAGATGGTGAGACAGACATTATCGTACGTTATCATACGAGTATAGAAGAAAAGCCATTTGTTATGTTATTCAACTTAGCTCGCTACCGGAATGCTTAGAGTAAAACGTAGCTTGAAATTACAAAACACACAGTTATACAAAATAAAAGAGATAAGAAAGACGATTTGCAGTTCAATAAGTTCGAGAGATTGTGAGATTGTGAGGATGACATAATCGTAAGTTATCATATAGAAGTATAGTTATCTTATCCAACTCGCTACTTATTAGTGTTAATACTTAATGTAAACGTAGCTTTAAGTTATAAATTACAGTCATACAAAACAAAAGAGTTGATTTTTCCCACCTAAATCAGACTAGATACGTACATACAAATAGGCACTACGGAGTCCGGTTCAAGGAAGACGTGCCGCAGCTTTTATATGAACTAACGTACAATACATATAAAACAGGAGACAGATTTATCATTTCGCATAGAAACTAGCGCCATAACCACAGGACTATCACGATACGGATCCTGCGCAAGTTCTATGAATCGCCACGTACGAGAATATAAATCGGTTGGTATCATAAATTTGCATACGCACAATCTTCTTCCTTCATACTAACATTTATTTGTTAACGAAATTGTTGCAAGCACTTGATGGAAAATTATGGTTTATTTTATATCATGATATCATTTCTATACACAATAGACTAACAATAAGACGACGATAAGTGAATTTCATAGGTGGATTGTAATATAATATACTGGTGCATATAACTTCCCGTTGGTTAGAAGTTGGGACCCCCTTTGAGATGAATCGTTGGGACGAGCAGGAATAACAAACACATTTCAACGAGAATAAGAATGAATTAGCAGCTTTGTCGGGGCGTTTTTTTTTTTTGACTAAGCTATACTTTATTACCCGCATATGGTCGTGACAACTTTACGCGGGATTTTGGTGAGAGCACCATCCGAGAGCCATCAGCTCTCATCGAACGAGAGGGGGTGGCTCTCGGGGCTCGTCCTGTCGGACATGTCGGGGCGCGTATTCGTGGTGCGCAGTCCGTGTTTTATAGTGATCCCATGCGGTGATCGCGCTGTCCAGCAGTGGTGCTGATTTATCTCCAACGGTAGCAGCCTTTTGAGTACCCTTGTTTTTAGTTTGTTACTGGTAACCGTGTATATGAGTATATAATATAAAAGGTTTCGTGGCAAATAGTGTCAGAATTTTGTTTGGTATTTCCTAAATTTTTGAATTGTGAGGCTAATATCGAATGGTGGAACTTTAATCAAAACTGATACATTGGTGTGCAGTTGAATGAATCAGTACTTCGAGAGTAGTTAATATTTCATGACCCATTGTGATGCATGACATAAATATTTACGTCGCGTAGAATAATTAATAAAAGAGAACGTGGTGGCCCAGATGTACAGAAGACGCAGACTTTTAATCTGAATGATTGCTTTCAAATCCCTGGTTGAAATCTAGATGTGCACCAATGAGATTTTAGTTAAAATAAGTTTACTCAAAATTGCCAAGAAACATTGTTCATGAACATGTTCTAGAATTACATTAAACGGGAACGGAATTAAGAAAACATTAGGCATTGGGATCACCCAAGTAAAAAAAAACAAATATGTAGTAAAGCACTGTTTAAACAAATATGTTACTGGTAAAAGTGTCTTTGCAGACAGATATTAGAAGGGCCGGGTTATGTTACGTGCCAATGCCAACGCAACAGAAGAACAGTATGGTAATCAATTCATTTTTCAATAGATCCGTATGCATTGCAAGAGCCGCTTCTCTTAACTACGACCACTTTGCCAAACCAAGAGCAAACAACTAAGAAGAGAATATTTAGAACCACAGGTCACGAAATTATCACAGAATTTGTATAAGGAATACAAATTCTGTGATAATTTGTTGTCGGATATATCAAAATTTACAACTACATACGTAACCATCAGTGTGCGAGTCAAAATCGTACTATATCCGTTGTTATCTTGTTTATATGGACCTCTTATTCAGTGATGTGACTAAGGAAATCAATCATTTGAAGTGCACTCATACAATACAACTCATCAGAACAGGAGTATCGAGATTTGTTTATAAACATTGTAGCCACCAGCATTGCCCGAGTAACCAAAAATAGAATAAACGGTTAATAAATAACTTTATCAAAACGTAAGTGGGGTTCAACAGACGCACCGTTTACGAAACGCACTAACTGTTGTATAAGCTTTGGTGCAAAGCTTTTGATGTTGGTAAAATATCTGATGATTCGATCCGTCTTTATTGATGAGAGGTTCGGCACTATTACTCAATACAGATATTTTTTTAGAGGAGTCATCCATATATCGGTTTGAGTTGTGGTTTACTTGTTTTATGTATTTTAATTTTGGGTCGAGCTGCCAGCTCACCCAATGTATTTACTGCCACCAAAACAACAGCAAAAACGACTGCGGTCCTCCCCTTCCTCAGTATGAGAAGACCTAAGTCGAATCGACTTGCATTTTAAAGTGACATGCCTCTGTAATTTCACCGGCGCCCCATACCCTTCCACCGGACCATCACTTCTTGGCGGCAGCTTGCCAGACGTGGAGACAGTACTTCTCCGGGCAAACTTTGCACAACTTCTACTGCTACACCTTTTGTTGTTCATTTAGCACCACCCAGGGGGTATGTGTAAGAACTCTAAGGGTATTCACCTACGGACGCGAGCAACTTGACCTCTTAAGGAGGCAATAAAATCCAGGCCGTTATTCAGTATGAATTTCCTCGAACACTTATGTGTAACAAAAATCTAATCACTATCAAGATGTGTTTGAAACAAAACATCCAACTAATCACATAGACAAAGCACGTAGACACAGACACGACTTCCGAGAAGTGATTCCCATTCGGTCGTGATTGGCAGCTGATCGACAAATCGGACGTTCGCTTTGGTGCTTAGAGCCGGCGCAGGCGCAGCGGGTGTAACGCCGTACCTTGTGTAACATACCCTTAGTCTAAGTTTTTGACGTTTCAGGCGGTCGTTTCCTATAACACAAGTAACAAGTCATAGAAATAATACCGCGTCGCAAACGACGTTCACCTGAAATGTTTTTGAAGCTCCACAGCTTCCTCATGTTTTTTGGAACATCTTAAAAATTTTTCCTTTTTATTATAGTGCTTCTCTGTTTTTAATGATTTTTTCAACAAAACTTCTAGGTACAAGTACATGACATATTAATAAAAACTAGAAAAAGTGACTAGCCGCTGGGGCGTGATCCGTTGACGCGCCTTATCGGATCAATCACAGTGCAAGGAATTACGTTATTCGGTTTAAAAATGGCCTACTTTGTTATTCAGATCCCAATGTTCTGATTTGGCAAATTATAAAGACGTAAAAAACGTATAACGTATAGTTTCCAAGTATTTTTTTATTCAACGGAAATAGATTTTTTTACTTTAACTTATGTAAAAATCTAAATTGGTTACAAACATTCAAGCGTTCTGAACGCTCCGTCTGTACCAAGCTTCAAGTGAGTTGTTACGAAACGGACGCGTAGGTGACTACTTACCCACGAGCCTACCGACAAGTTCCTTACTTCGCCGTTGCAAAACTAATCTGAGCTTGCTTACAGCGTTTTGTCATTTCGTTGACGGGTACCGGGTTTTTGGTTACGAACGAGTTTTGTGATTCACCTTCATAGCAGACTTTTTGGAGACTGGTAACTGATACAATATAATTTTTAATTGTTAATTACGTAATGCGTTATTTCGAAGCAGCATGTGAAATCTTTGAAATCAATTTGTTGTACATTGTTGTTTGTTTCACGATATTTAATTATTTGATTAAGTAAACGATTAAAATTGTTTACGGTTGCTATTTACTTTCGCAGTTGAGATTTTGTATTACTTGCTTAATGCGCTGACCAAAAAACCAAAAAACCTCTAACCTAGCTCAGTCACACATTTATTAATCAATTTCAAATTAAACGGAGGTCACTTATAAACGAAGCATTCTTTTAAATAATTAACAAGTTCTTTAAGATGGCGTAGTGAGTACAGAACAGAACATGAGATGTTATAAATTTTATAATAAGGTTCCAGACAGAACGTTGATCAGTTCCGAAGTCGAAGGATACGATGAACTTAGTATATTAAAAGAAGAAAAAACAGAATTCGTTGTTCACGTAGCATCGTAATTGCGTCGTATCCTAGAACGTACTGGAGAAAACACCGAACTGTGTACCAGCAAATTTTGCATTACGTAGGGAAGGTCGGGTCGAGCTGTCTAGAACCCATTTGTATCTTGACAAAGACAGAAAAATCAAACCGTCCATTCACCATCAATTGGGTATATTAACAACTGTTTTTATCTTTTTTTTAAAGTCTTATTCAACGAAACATTAATCTTATGTCGACCGCATATCATAAACGCTGTCATAACCAAAAATGCGCCATGACATGTAGAAACTGAGCATCGCGTGGGCTTGTATAGTGTAGTGTTGCTCAAAACGAAAAATAATTGAAGTTTGTCCAATGAACTACTGCTATCGCAACTATAATGGTGTCATAAATCGTGCCAGAGTTGAAAATCGAAATATATTAATATATCGAAATATAATAATATATAATATCGAAAATATCGAAATATAATAATATATTAAGCAAGTAATTCTTAGGCATAAGACGCCCGCGGTCTGACTGGCATTTTACGTCTATATATACTAATTAATATACATAAAAATAAACGTTTACACTCTTACTCCTGCACTAGGATTCCCTTTATCGCAGATGGCATGGACAAAACACAAACAAACTTCACTCTCACCACACACCACACCGGTTGGAGATCGAACCCAACCCCTCGCTTCGAGGGCTACTAGCAACTAAGCCACGGAGCCGTCAGTTTATACGGTACCTATATATTCCGAAAATACCTAGATACGTACATACTACTATAGATGCGCCTGTACACGGAGGCACGGAGTTTCGGTTAGAAACTCCGTGCCGCGCCATCTACAATAAAACGGCGGAATCTTATTTGTACTCCTAATACTTTTATGGCAGATATTTCATGCATTGAAAAGGCCAATGATTCATCGGAGATCAACTTGATTTTTTTTTTTAAATCCATTTTTCTTTTGTTGCCTATGTAAGAGTTACACAGTATGCTGCATGAATCATTAAAATCTCTCAAACATTTTCAGATTCGATTTCCACTAAATATTGCTAAAACGATCTTCCATAGCTTTAATACAATTACGTTAGTACTTGTAAGGGCTGTGTACCACCAATTGTATTTTCTTTGTCAAATTAACTTTCTGTTTATTCATTGGACGGAACACTGAATACTTACGATGGATGAGAACCCCTAACCCAGTCCAGGACTGGACAGAATTAATGTTTCTCATCCAAGCCAGGCCATTTATTTCGATACATAATACATAATTCACTAAACTAAAATGGATGGATTAGAGGCATGCTTGAATGAAAAGTACTTAGCTATTAACAATACAGATACTGAAACAGTTCTCCGAGCTTTTGCCTTAAAAGAAAGTAGGCTAGCTCGATTTGATTTTCGGTATGATGATAAATTATTCTAAATAATTAATATACTCGTAGGTACATTTAAAATTGTCCCTAGTGTGAAGTTCAACACTATTTATAACCAACATATCTGAAGAAAATAAAGTCATTTCTATTGAAATTCCGACGACTCTAATAGTTCAAGAAAATAAGAACCCAAAAACTCAACCATTGGCCAATAGACCAATAACACTATTACATTTCCATATTTATACGTTCACTGATAGAGAATATCCTATTCCAGCCATCTATATTAATAGGTTTTCATATTGATACAATAAATAATTCATGCACTTCAAACGGCTTCGTAACATTGTCCAGTGTCAGGTCCATCATAAAATCTGATATCACGCTGTCAACATACCAACACCGATGTTATCATCATCACACTAGTGAGGTGTCGATTCCTTCAATATCGTGATATTAATCGTTATAAAATCACGATCGGTATCTTTTCGAACGAGGAATGCTGCCCCAACGCAACGGTAACCCTTAAAAGGCGTCACATCAGTTATAATGGCGTCAGGGGGACTCGATCTAATTGGATTATTGTAACACGGTGTTTTGTTGGATCAGAACAGAATCGTTCACTTTAGAGAGTATCGAAAACATATTGGACATTTCACACAGCAAACCAACAAGTTCCAAACTAGACATGACGACTTTATGACGCATACCCGCAGAAGACAAGGTTAATGAATATAAATATTACCTGAGTTTACTTCATGACATTATAGATGTAACCCGTGCGATGTACATACCTGTAACAAACAAGAATAGTTAGAAAAGCATACAAAAAATTCATAACAAAGTTACGAATAAAGTTTAATTGATACACGTATCTATATAAATTACTATAATCACTCTACCTTAGTCTATTAATTCACCGTTATAATTAATAAATAATAAAATAAAATGATGTCTTCCCATTGATGTTCTGGGCAGGAAATACCGTGTATAGTACCTGGCAGGGACATCTGCTCCCCCCCCCGCGGGTTCCCGCCTTGTCGGGGCGGGGGGGCTTAGTTACCGTGGTTTGGCTGCCCACGGTGAAGCCAAGAGGAACCCGGGAGGGGCTGCTCCTTTAGGCTTTGCCTCCAAGCCGACTAGGAGCGGCCACAGTAGGTGGCGGTGCCTTATGGGGGGCACCGCAACTGAGGCGGGCTGCGGTGTCGCATGGGCGGCACCGCCGCCGGTATAGCGGTGCGCCGCTCTCCCTACCTTCCGCGGCCACGGCGGGGTCGCCACCGCTAGATGGCGGACGCGGTGGGGCCGCAGGGGAAGAGGAGTGTTGGTATTGAGAGGCGCCACTCTCCCTATCCTCTGCGGCCGTAGTGGCAGGTGACGGGGCCACAAATCTGACCCGTCACATGGGGATCTAGGGCGTTTAGATACGGGGTCATCTAACGCCCTTTCGCTAGCCAGGTCCCCGAGGTGGTTGCGACACGCTATGTGTTCTGGCGTGTCGCTAATCAAGGAGTGGCACTCGGTGCCAAGACGAGAGGGGTCCGGAAACGGACAGCCGCGGCGGGATCGCGGATGTGTGTATAAACGTTCCCGTGTTCCCGCCACTAAGCGGCAGAAGAGGACACCGTGTGGTTTTAGTGGGTCTAGTCCCACATAACCGCTCTGTCTCCCCGTGGCAGGGCGGTATGAGAGTGCATTTCCACACGAAAAAAAAAAAAAAAAAAAAAAAGGGACATCTGCTCGTTTTATTACTTAAATAAAGAGTAATCTAACGACGCTGAACCTTGTTACACACCAAATAATGAATAAATCCATGTCCCCCCCATGGGTTCCCGCCTTGTCGGGGCGGGGGGGCTTAGTAACCGTGGCCTGGTCCCCCACGGTGAAGCTAAGAGGAACCCGGGAGGGCCGCTCCTTTAGGCTTTGCCTCTAAGCCGAATAGGAGCGGCACAGTAGGTGGCGGTGCCTTATGGGGGGCACCGCAGCTGAGGCGGGCTGCGGTGCTGTATGGGCAGCTCCGCAGCTGAAGGTTAGGGGCCGCGGCGGGAGAGGAGTGCCGGTATTACGGTGTGCCGCTCTCCCTACCTTCCGCGGCCACGGCGGGGTCGCCACCGCTGGATGGCGGACGCGGTGGGGCCGCAGGGGAAGAGGAGTGTCGGTATTGCGAGGCGCCGCTCTCCCTATCCTCTGCGGCCGTAGTGGTAGGCGACGGGACCACAGACCTGACCCGTCGCATGGGGACCTAGGGCGTCTGACACGGGGTAGTCTGACGTCCTATCGCTGGCATGGTCCCCGAGGTGGTTGCGACGCGCCTCGTGTCCTGGCGTGTCGTGGCGAGGGAGGATGGCATACATTGCCATTCCATGGAGGGTCCGGAAACGGACAGCTGCGGCGGGATCGCGGATGTGTGTTACAACGTTCCCGTGTTCCCGCCACTAAGCGGCAGAGGAGGACACCGTGGAGTTTTAGTGGGTAGTCCCACATAACCGCTCTGTTTCCCCGTGGCAGGGCGGTATGCTAAGACATTTCTCCACGAAAAAAAAAAAATAATGAATAAATCCAGAGCATTCTTCAACTTATAAAGAACAGGTTTTTCATTATATCTGTACGGCATCCTTTATACACACAAGGATTATTTTTCACAACCCGCGATGATCTTATGGTTTGATAGAAACCTAGCAATATAAAACGACTATTGATAGATAAACATCTTTTGAAGAGAAAGAAAACAGCAGAGTACATAAAAAAATAAACTGTAGTAGAATATTATTTTAGAGGAGAAAATTGTCGTATCGGGTTTTTTACAGTAAACTCTAAACAAAAGAGTCAGAAGTAAACAGTTTTTTTTATTTAACAGAATTGACTGGACCAACTGAAGGTTCACCTGATGTTAAGTGGTTGCCACGCCCATAACAACAGCAATACGACTTATGTCCTTCCCTACACATTTGTTTACATTCTTGGTTCGTAGTAAAATTTACAAAACCAAGGATGTTTTTAAATATTAAAAGAAAATAAACACTCTCTGATTTTAACCATTTACTTAACTAAAATAATACCAAACTTGAAGAAGTGTTGACCGAGACAAATACGAAATAAACGTGACATGTATATGATGATCAGATTATGAATAAACAAATCACTGCTCATACTACCGAAATACGTAAACCGCACAATAACTTGGTGCTATGTACCTATTAGACAATCATCACAAGTGAAATACAAACCAGATTAGAATTAAAACTATTTTAATTACAACAATGAGTTATTATAATTATCATGAAAATAAAAATCAATGTAAATGATCCAGTTCCCTTATTTTACATCTCTACGATTTGGTTGAAATAGGTACTATTTAACTAATCTGTAAATTATCTATATTCGTTTATATGCGTTCAGCACTGTAATAAACCATTAAACAAGCGAATTCATAAAGGATTACGCAAATACTCATAGACGTGAGAAGTTAGCAACGATACAAAGATCATTACTATTAAATATGCAAGTTAACAAGTCAGTACCACCTTGTCAACATCCAAACAACAAAGGCATTCGTCACACAATTTCATAAACACAATAATTGCAATTTACATTTCAAAGTTTCACAATCGGCATGTGATGTGTAGGAGAAGGCATATGTAACAGAATAAACAATAGCTACGGTATCGAATATGCCAATGTTGCGTCCTTCAAATCCCTTCTAATTGGTGCTGGGTTCATCTCTAAATACGATAATTAAGGTATTAAGACACCTACGCGAGATATCGATTGCACACAAGCAAACGTCATTTTATTGTTTATCATGACTGCGATCTTCTCTTGCTTACGTATGGAAGTCGCGTCGCCTAAGATATAAATATGGAACGTAAGATATTTATTTAATTTGTGTTGGAATTATTGTATCCTGAAATTTTACATGTACCCAAACGCATTTCGGACTACTAGTTTTATTAGTCTTATAGGGTGTTGTTGTAATAATTTGTGCCAAATTGTTCTTATTTGATGCACTATTGCAAAGATAATAAATAAATTATATTCTATTCTATTACATAGATGTTTCAAAAAAACAACAGATAAAGCATCCCTTTCAATATAGAAAAGATTAGATTTAGTAATAGAGTATGTTATCCCTTAGATTCTTAATAAGATGGTCATACATCTTATTTAACCCTAAAAATAGGTATAATACAAATAAAGTGTAATACAAGCAGGATAGAATTTCCAGTTGGAATACATTAAGAAAAACAGCAACCAAAGGCCAATGCGATTGTTAAAATTCGTCGCATACCTATGAGATAAATGGCGCAATACATTAACATTTAGTCGAATGCGAGTCAGATTCACCCACCAAGAGTTCCGCATGAACGGATGAGTAAATAATAATGATAATCATTATTATTACTAAATCGATCCCGTACTACTTACTTCCAAATTTGTTTTCGATCTCTTGTTTAACGCTCAACATGTAAAGTGTTGACCTTTAAAACCCCTGTTTTGTTCATTGAGAATTAATTCTCTGTTACTTAGTAATAAAACTGAATTTTAAAACGATCATGGTTATGAACACTATTTTCGAGTTGCCGGAGTATTTACGATTTGTGAGTTCTGTAGAATATTGGGAGTCAACAAAACTCACGACTCATTGTAAGTATTTCGGTTCTTATTTATAACAATCTTGCAATCTGCAATCCTGGAAACGACTCCAGTAATTTCCGCTAAACATGAATAAAAAAACCATGTTCTCTTCAGCTGTATAACAAAAAAAAGCTATTTTAAAATCAGACCCTTTCTTTTGCAGCTAGGAGGTGACAAATAAAGTAAGTGCACATACTTACACACAGACAAGTATATATATACATCCAGCCTCGTGAAACTTATAACACCTTTATTTTTAATCAGGGGTTATAAGTTTAACGAGACATTGAAATTTGAAATAAGGAAAAAAATCTTACTCATTGCTCTAAACGAACATGACACATCCTACCCGAGGAACCTAATAAAATACAGAAAATACAGCGTTTCGGCTACTTCCCTACTACTATCGGACGTAACCCTAAAAACGCACGTAGGAGACAAATTATACACGAGATCAGCAATGAATATAAAGACGTTACGAAATCGCTATTGTTTGGTGATACACATACCTTTGATATTAACTAAGCAATTGCTATACAGTAGCATACAATGGAATGATTTTAATAGGGCATGCATTAACTATATATCCAATAGGGACAAAATGTAGGTTTATATTTCAAACGAAAACTCAAGACACATTAAGCCGTGTTTGTAATGGACTTTTCATCATCGCCATTTAGCCTTTACATCTACAAAAGATGATATAAGCGTTTAAACAAGAATTTCGTAGGCATTATTATATATTTAAAGAGAGGGAGATAGAGAATTTAATGACTACTCAAATAAGCGACGACATACTTTACGTAATTTATCAATACAATTCTAATACCGTAGAGACATTTTAACATTTCAAAGATTTTCCAGCAACCCGTGCTACATAATAATCTAGACCAGACATTGTACCAAACGGTAGAACAATTTGCATAATCCTCAACAATCCATACGCCAATTGTTCTATGTATGATCCGTACCCACGCATGTTTTGCTAACAGATATGCGATCCAGAACCGATTTGTATTCATGTCCTAGCTAGATGTATTATGTAAGCAGGCCTTGTAACAAATCATTGACATTGGCTATATGCATTTAAAGTCCTTGTTTTGGCGTTTTTATTTGTGTGGCTCGGAGTTTAATATCTCTATTACTTTGCTAACTTTATAAGTTAATACTAATTTGAATAGTTGATAACTAAAATGATATTCATTTATACCTGTGCCCATTTACACGAATATTATTTAATTTAATTAGTAATAAAATGAACGTTTAATTGAGCGTTAGTCGTTCCGAGACAGTTTAAAAATGACTAAGGAAATGCCGTAAAGTTATTGTATTATAGCGACGTCACGGTGGAAAAATCAACGGCTCCCGCGATCACAGACCATTTGGTAGACCGCCCACTGTGACCACAGGCGGTCGCATAACTAAACCCTCTACCAGTCGTTACCTCATATGGACGACTAATATTACGAGGCAACACCAAGGTAATCCGTGACCTGTGCAGTATCGTGATCGCTGAAATTGAAAGTGTTCCAATGATTGGAGCCAATTGATTTGATGTCTTGCTCGCCAATTTTGGTGAGAGAATAGTTACGGTAAACGATCTACACAACGAAGGTAATTCTTTTATCCATATTTGAAACATATCCTAGATATTGGCAAACCTAAAAAGTATATTTTACGAGAGTCGTATTATCTCATGACAAACAAAGGCAGGGTTTACCTTCAGTGCTCAGATAAGATAACCACATTTACCATTTTGATCTTACCTTGCTTGGGATCATGGAAACCTTTTACTACAATGTCGGGCATGGTGATTATCGAAAATACAGCTTGTCTGATACATCGGCACGTAATGGTATTCAAGATCGTGCGGTTAGAATCGATAAGAGTGCTGTTCAGTAATCGACCGCTGCCAAATAAGAGTAAGATATCACAGAGTGGACGCCTGGGGGCACACACTTGATTGACGTTTGAGGAATGACTTACCGTGAAAGATGGCGGGTGCTGTTGCGAAGACAATTCACTCCACGGCCTCAGTAAAGCGCGTTCCGTGTCTGCGCCGACTAACGCGAAGTTCACCCCATACTTTCTCCAAAGCGAAAGTTCAAAGAGCTTCCGCCATGGAATTCCATCGCCCTTGGCATTTTTCTTCCTAATACTGCCTCTAAAGGACGGCGTTCTTACAAAAGGCTCGGCTGGTATTCCATTTTTGCTCGCGCCTCGCCAAGGTGGTTTTGTACCGTTCAAGTTGGTTTTACCATTTGTCAAGCTATTCCCGGAACCTTTACGCTGAAGCCCCGCTTTTGTTTGATTAGATGTCTTTCGCTTTTCATCAAATAGTAAAGCATTGGCCAATTCTTCGTCATGATTCGATCCATCAGATTTGACTTCTTCAATTGTAACCACAGCCGATTTTCGCTCTCTATAGCTAGACCTCAATGGCGTTTTATTAAAGTTTTGTTTACACTTTTCTCCGTCAACTTCGTCTTGGGTGACGCTATCATCGGCGTACCTCATTCGTGCTGTCTTCATCAAAGAAGCTTTGGTGTTTTGTGAGAACAATCTTTCACAAGGATCTAAGCTTTTGTTGTGTTCGGATTTAGATTTCAAGCTTTCCGAATCTGTATCACTGTGGCCTTCATAAGAACTGGTGCTGTTGCTGAAACTTTTAGTGAATCCGTCATTATTTTTGATCACGAGATTGTTTTTATCGGCTTCTTTTATTTCAATGATGCATTCGCTGCGAAATGACTTTTTCGATTGGAGACTGCCGTTGGAATCAGATTTTGATAGAGCATTGTGTTTGTGGTCACCACATCCTAATGCGTGTGATTTTCCAGTGCAATGTTTGTGTATTTTGGCCAATGCTGCCAGAGTTTTATTACCATTAGGGGACACTTCGTCCCCGCCACGGAGCGATTGCTCAAATGAGCCTTGTAGGTGAAACATATTCTATCTATCCTTCAATGTCCTCGCTTACTAACATCATTTAACATTTTAGGCATTTGAGTTAGATTGATTTGATCATGGCGAATGTCACTGCACAATAAGGACCTTTAATTAAAGAAGTTTATGATGCAGATCGTTGCGATTACATACTGCGAAACTTGAGTGATAGTAATCGCGGCGAATTTCCGTAAGGAAAATATAAGTGCTCTGATTTGACAGAATGGTATCAATACGTTTAATCTTATAAGAGAAAAAGGTCAGCATATATAAAGCATTGGGCAAGGGGCAGCGATTATGCCGTACCAGCCGTGCATGGAATTTCTGCACGCACAGGCCTACGGAACGTGTTCCGCCAAATTGACTCTGTTTAGCACTCAATTTATATGTCAGAGAATATTAGTCATACAACGTAACTCAAAACAGAACACGGAACAAAACAATCGTAAGTGACAAGTAAGTAACCGTCTGCCAACTTAACAAGAATTAAAAATAGAAGCAGAAGTCAGTAACGGTTATTGATTTAACGATGATAACGTCAACGGTCAAACATATTTCTGCTGTATTACATACTAATTTATGAATCGCCCTTCTCGTAGAATTTACGATAATTACGTACAAGAACATTATAAGAGGTTAACGGATATTAATGCTTAATTATCATCTCATCCGATATTTACGAGTATATTGACACAGATGTTTCGTAACAAATATACAATAATGTAATTTCCATGTGATGTAACCGTACAAACATTAAGTAAGTGAACTGAAATGCAATATCTATAAATCATATTGCATTCAACTATTAATCGTTTTCGGCGACCATAAGTTAACATTTTAAGTATTTGTAGAAGGACCGCGGGCAAATTGGGAATATTGAAATCGAAACTACGACTATAAATTAATTAATGATATATTTATCATTTATGCACTAAGCATAGCATCCTGGTAATTGGATGCACAGATAATAAATGAACCGAATAATTGCGAGTCAGGCTCGAACACTGAGGGTTCCGTACTAACAATTTTATCTTGGCCCCCGACTCAAAACAGGGATGTTTAAAGTTTGACGTCTGAGTTTGTCTGTATGGTCTCGTACTGAATCCTTTTCAGGCAACGTAAAAACACGAGAGATAGCTGATTTAGAATTTTGTAAAAATTATATCTTTAACTCTTATATCATTAAAAAGGACAGACACATCGACGCTGTAGGCTTCATAATAAGGTTTTTTAAATCTTTGTTTACATCCATCTTTTCCTTAAAACTTTCCTTCTGAACACTGTTTTGACGAGGCAAGACAAATGCTTTCGAAAAACACCTTTCACAATGTGTACCTTTTATGAAGCATTCCACAAGTTTGTCTCTTATTATCATAAATGTCTCCTAGTCAAAATAAATCATATTAAATGCGGAATAAACATCCAAAGTTCATGCCTTCCCACGCCACTATTATCTGCCTTGGAGAGATGAGGGCGGGGCTTGAACTACCAGTATTCAAAACTACTATCAACATTTAGATTATTACAATAAATAAAGATACAATAGGTAAGTATGCAAAAAGTCAAAAGTCGACGCTAAGCTAAGTCGCTCCATAGCTAAGTAGTCCTTCGAAGCCTCGAAGGTTCGATTCCCGGCTGGGGCAGACTTTGTGCAATGAACCTTAAGTTTGTTCGTGGGTCTTGGGTGTTTGTCTTGTGTTTCTGTGTTTGTAAATACATGTCACCTGAGACGCAGAGAATCCTATACGCAGGGTATGAGCGTGTCTTAGATTGCACAATAAATGGCGAAGATAATCTCATAACTATGTAGTTAATTACAATATCATGTAGTGAAAAAAATATTATAACGGTCACAATTTAATATGATTTTGCTTTGTACCATTCCACAGAGCGCCATAGCCATACTGATAGAATACATATTAGATTTTTTTTTGTAAATAAATTCATATTAACATCCAGACACAATGTTCATTGGTGGGAATCAAATAGAATAGACAGTTGGTGATAATCAAACCCACGATCTATTGCGCAGAGCTACTAACAAATGAGCTGTGAGGCCAAAATAAGTCAGCCGTTATAAGGCTTGACTACTTTTGACGTACGGAACCCTAAAAATAACATAGACAACATGTTTGGATCGAGGCACGTGCACTTTAAAATCCTGTACATATATCTTGTTCAAATCCAGGCTAAAACAGCAAGCTGCATTATCACAAAGCACTCTGTCTATTCAGTTATCGCTCTGTCAATATTGGAGTCTCTGTCGCTATCAACACCTGATCGTGGGAATCAGACCCACTTTCATTTTTTATCGAATTAGCAGCCACTCTCAGTGTTTGCTCTGGAGAAATAAGGCCACATGTTGCTCATTATTTTGGTTGTGTCCCAAACAAAACGGCATTTCGTGAACTTATTTATTAAACGCTTGCACGCTTACTCGCTTAGAAACTCATACCCCCACACTATAATTCCCTGTGCCGCAAGTGGCATAATGCACACAATTACACATCACAAACACCATACACCCGAGAACAAACTTCATGCTTAGCACACAAAGTGCGACCCGGCTGGGAATTGAACCCTCGCTTCGAAGGCAGGACTACTACCAACTCAGCTACGGAGCCGTGAGTACATTCATCCATCTGACTACGTAAGTAACATAATAAAAACAACGACTTTAAAAATATATTAATCCTCTATTTTTCGCCCTTGGAGGTGAAATTTTACCATAATATTTCTATGGGAGACTACCTCGCAAGTACGCCTACCCTTAAACAAAAAATAATCACACATAAAAGACTACTCTGTAAAAATTTACCATGGCCATTTATCCACCATTTATCATTTCTTATATATAAAAAATTAAAAATGTACTCCGTCTCGAAATGTACTCCGCCCTTTTATTGGCGAGTAAATTGTTTTTATTCCGTCCTATACTGTCTTCTAAAATTATTCCATATGAACTAAAATGTTTTGTGAAAAAAATGATACCACTCGTTTTAGAATCTCATTTAGACTCGCACTAGAATAATTTGTAGTCAGTTGCATTAGAAACGGACACATTGTCTCAGAAAGGAAAGAGACACTTAAAAGGTGTGAATAAGCAGCTCGTGAAAGAGTTCATATAAAAATTGCTGCAACAAACACAATGTAAACATTTGAAATGTTTGTTGTTACGAGTTTTTTTTAAGAAAGCAGCCAAGTGTAGCATTAGTGGCATTTTTGAAATACATCGGGTAGAAGGTTGAAATACGACTTATTAATCGATTCTATGTACATTATTTATACGTTGTCTTTACCTTTAAAAGCATTCACTAAATTTTAAAAACTTAATTATGTTATAGCTCACTAATATTGTATTATAAACGCCTAATTTAGTTTGTTTGTTACGCTTTCACGCCTAAACAACGAAACGGATATAAAAAAAATCTTTCACCAATGGAAAGCTACATTATCAGCGAGTAACATGGGCATATTTTATCCCGGTATTCCCACGGAGACGAGAACTACGCGTGTGAAACCGCCCAGCTAGTAACATATAAGCCCTTATCCCAAACTATTCCCTTATCCCATATTTTTCTTAAATTTCCCTGTATAAGACGTCATCTCAGTACTCACGCCTTTCTTACTCATATCATCTTACACAATCCATCCATTTTACTTTTGCCTACCTCTTATCTTATATCCGTTCACAATAATTACATTGATATATAATTTTCGTAAATAAATAACTAATATTTTTGGACATTTCACAAAGTGCTATCTAGCCCCAAACCAAGCATAGTTTGCAATAGTACAAGGGCAACTAGATACCTGACATCATATTTATGTATTCGTTATTGGTAAATACTTAAATGTATTTTATATTAACACCCGGACACAGAACAAATATATATGTTCGCCACACAAATGCTTGTCCCGAGTGGGAATCGAACATACGACCTACAGAAGGAAGAGCAACTACCAACTGAGCTGTGAGGCCTGTCAAAAGTTAAGGTAATTTAACCCGATTTCATCATTAGAAATACCTCAATACAAACACCAATCATTTATAATGAAGTTCTTCCATTCGTGAGCTAACTATAAACAAGTCATATTTATTTATTTTACATAACCCGCCAGGCAAACGCACTCGGCCGTAAAATATTGAGTAAACATATCCCAAATACAATTGGTCAAAGCTTCATGCAAATACTCCCATACCAACATACTACTGCATTTGATGGGACAATAATAGTTGATGTTTTGTATAAGACCCGAGACGTGAGTAAAGTCAGAAATTCTCTTCGATACGCAAATGTAACTTTGTCGATGTATGACATAGATCCTACCTGTTTGATAATATCTGCTGGAGTGTTTCCACTGACATAAGATGTTCGCAAAAACCTAAAAAGTTTTTTTTTTTAATGTGAATTCGTGTCGGAACGATCTCAGTATGAGATCCAAATCTTTACTGAGTCGCATTCATCCTGCTGCGTCCATCACCCGAGACGGGGATGATACGTCTCTTGCGCATGTGATTTCACCTGCGCATGAGACGTAAAAATACGTGGAATCCTCAGCAACGTAGTAAATGAGGCAGGAGTAAATGTTATACGCACTTAGTATTTAACTGTTGTCATTTTCAGGTTTCCATTACATACATCGACATTATCCTAAGAGATGGATTGTGCTAATTTACGACCGAAACTCATGAGATATATTTGCCAATTGTTGTCACAATGGATAATTATTTGATATTAAAAATTTATAATACCTATTTTTTTTTATTTGATAGCTTGTAACTCCGAGATTGTCTCATAGAAATTTCATGAAAAAATTGGAGAATTTTGAAGTCGGTTTATTCGACTTTTATATCAGTCACTCACGATAGTTTTTAGCGCCGTTTAAAAACGATGTAAACTCATTTTACCTTCGGATGTGTCGGTGGGTAAACTCAAACACAAACTCATTTATTCCTTTCGACCTCAAGTATCATTTGGACACGTCAAATTTTAAATACACAAATAAACATATTCCTGAGCATATAACGTGTCGCAGGAGCTCCTTAAACTCATGACATGCAGATGTCAAATAACAGTCAAGTTTTATATTTGCTCGTCTTATTTGTTAAGTCTAGTCTGTACTAACAAGTTTTCGTGATACAGTGGAAACGTATAACAAACAATTGCACCCACAGAGTCTAATACTACTAGGAGGCAACCGTTCGTGACTCGCATCTTACGATCGTTGATAACCGATCAGGATATGCAGACTAGCTTGTGCAATTGTGATGGATTGTTTAGACTATTTCATTTGAGAGGACCCATTTTACAATGTACGAGTATAGCCAGATCCTTAGTCCAATTTCAAGATTGATTATACGAATTGGTAGACGCCTAGTATGTTTGAAATAATTTCGTAACATTTCATAGATTTAATAAACTATTATTATTTTCTGATATTAAATCTAATTTGGAGTCAGTCAAGTCTCTTTATTTCCAATGAATTGTTAAAAGCTGTTTTCATAAAATAAATATTTACCTACAAATTTACGCGTTTTTATACGTATTACTAAGTTTGGCGCTTTTTTAAAGCCTATCCGACCTTCCATGGGTAAGAAAAAGCAAGAAATCTCTAATGGAGAGATTCCTTTCTTTTCCTGAGCATGAGTGAATACTACAATATAATACTACACAATACACAATACACTACTACAATACACAATACACTACCAATACTACATAAATCTCAAAATATTAATGTTCTATGATGTTCTAGAATTGTCTAAATTAATAATGATACATAAAGTACAATAAATAAATACGCTAAATGCGCGAGCAAACCCACGCTTGCTGAAATTTTATGGTAAACTAGCTGAACCACAAACTGTATTGGTCTGTATTGATTAATTTTTGAAAATCAGTTGCCAAACGTCATTCAAGGACGTAGCAAAAAAATCCTATACAAAAACAACGGTTTTTCCCAATATTTCCTATTTATTGGGCAACTTTAAAATTTATTTGGATCATTACAAACATTCTTAATAAGTAACCGCATGGTTACCAATGAATTGCATTTCATTTTTATTTATACAGATAGTTATCGATAAAAATATATGAAGCTCGAAACAGGTAGCAGAGCAAATTCAAATTATTTACCTAAAAGCACAGAATGGGCCATTAAACCCGTAGATATAATCATGATCCGTGTTGGAAGGCAGTTAATTTGTGAAATAAATAAAACCATTACCGATGAAATCACGACCTTACGCTTGCGAACACCCACTGGTATCAGGCTCCTTTCTTTTATGTTACAACTTTTTACAACTTTATTATATAACTGTAATTTATGTCAAATATTGTATGGCTATTGTTTAGAAAACGCTGAGCTTTCACATAATTTTCTTTCTTTGAAAACTTCGGATACAAGTCGCGAAGTTTTGAAGCCGCCCGAATGCCTGCGACGTGGCTCAGCGACTAGGCAAGCTTCGCCAATTTATAGCGCTTACCATCAATAATTTTACTACAGTGATCTGTACAGTTGAAATAATTATTGTTTACAGATGTTATTATTTATTTGATCACCAATATAATCAATACATTAAAATTCAAAAACAATAAACCTTCTCTTGATAATTCACTACAATAATAGTTGAAGACTACGAGCGTTAGGTTATTAAATTCATATTATAGATGCTGTTGAACAAAATCACAAATTATAAACCAACATAAGAATAATTACTTTCATTTTCAAGACCTTTTGTGGATGGAATTACATGAAGTCTTCAGGAAACTTTGTCAAGGCCATAATTCCTTCAGTAAGGCCAGGATGAAAGAAATAGATGTTTTTAGTTTCACAAAAATACAGATATGTCGTGGAAAGGCCACGTGCCACGAGCTGATACTAACTATTCGATTAAAAGAATTCCGATTTTAAATCACTAGTAAGTAACAAGATACCTTAATTTGATGTCATCAAAAAACTTAACTATCAATTTGATGGCTTTAAACAAACATATTAATAGATGCGTTAATTTCTTGATCAAATTGCTATAGACAAGCAAACATGTGGAAATAAGTTCCCCATATTAATGTCCCTATATTTGATTTTCCACGGCAAAGCACGTGACATGAATACCGAACGCATTGTTTGTTCCGAGAAATCAGCAAATAAAAATGGTAAATAATATGAGACTAAGTCATCGAAAAAATTACCCAAGCCTTAAGAGTTAATGTTCATAACCATGATAGTTTTAAAATTTATATCCCTTTTTGAAGACATATTTTTATAAGACGGGTTAAGGAGAACAGACATTGTAATCGTGTATTTTAAGCGTTTTGGGCAGGCCTTGAAACTTACTATGTGCATAATTTCCAGAGTCATAGACGAAATCCGTTTTTCCGACGATGTTTTACAACTTATAACCGGATAATAAATGCATTGAATGGTAATGAAACACGTTCTATCAAGGATCTCGACTGGTGAGATGAGAGGCACAGAATAAACAATAGTATGGTGGTGCCCCCCCACGTGCTATGCCACACGTACTAAAAAGTAATAACAAATACCAGTTTTAATACTAATTTATAGTAGAATTTATAATTTTGACAGTTGGGCGAGTTTTTAATACCATTGCGGATCGTAAACTTTATCTTCTATGCGGTTGGCGCCCGATATAAAAGGATTTCAATTAAACGAGAACTTTTTATAGTTATCAATATACTTAAAATTGATAGTAAAAATACCATAACAGAAAATATTTTTGTAAAATATTAATTAATTTTATGCAAAAAAGTATGACGTATAAAAAAATACGTGACTAAACACTATAATTACAGATTATTATGTACCCAAATTTTCAATCATTATCTACAACATAATTCTATTAATCAAAATATCCTCACTAACGTCCTAAATCCGACATTAGAACGTCTAGATTTCGTCACGAAAGATAACATTGATAATAATATCTAATCTCGCTACTTATTATGCAATAGCGCCAAAATAGCTACGGTGATTGGGCCTTGATCTTGAAGAAGATATCCCCTGGCTATTAATACAAAAGGTTGGCCATCTCAAAACTTATCAACGGTCATCATTTGATGTGTCATCCAATTAGCGTTCAGGAAGTCTTGAATATTGACCAATCAGCGTTCCTTGCAGGCTGTTAGCTAATTTTTCAATTAATAAGTCTTTCAGAAGCTGGACATAGTGCTTGAAGATGCAACTGGTAATATCACAGTTATACTTCTGGGTGCTCGTTTTTGAACACTCAATGCACTCATCATAACCATTTCCAAATATATTCAGGGTGTTAAAAGCCGTGTGCATTGAAATCAAGACCATCTAAGTATGTAAAAAGTCAAAGAGATCCCAATTAAGCGATGTCTCTACATAAATGTGTCGCCGCCGTATTTCAAATCCGACTCGTCTTAAAATACTCGGAAACGGAATGGAAGGACAGACATTTTGTTTCTCATATTTTTATCGAGTCCATTTCCTTTTGGGATTCCGTAGGACGGATTTAGTGTTATTTGAATATGGTGACAGTATAGGTTAATAATAAATGTGTAAACAGGTTTGTCTTTTAGTTCTTCGCGTAAAATCATTGGCCTCTTGGGTTTCTATAACGCTCTGTGCGTTATAGAAACACAAATATAACAATAGTAGTATCTTTGGCGAATAATTCCCGAGGAGACCGAATGCCACAAGGAGAAATATAACTGAAATAAATTATTTAGGTAGTAACTATACTTTTGAATAAGTTTTTACAGGTATGGTAAACTTTTTTAATGACGGCACTAGTCTCATCGATTTGACGAAGGTAAAGAATTAAATGCGGAAGACCAAACTAGAAATTGGCAGAAAGCAATACTAAATACAAGTGCGGTGCTAATATACATAACATACTAAACACCATATACACTTAATTAGTGTTCAACAGAGTCACGACACAAGAAACACCGACCCTTATCACAATGGTACAAGATCTATAATACATGTAGTTTTATAGGAATATTTAAATTAGATGCATTTGCATTAAAATTGGTCTCGGCTCAGCTGCAGTCTGCGCACGTTTCGCAACATATAGACGTATAGGAATGTTTTATACGTTGAACAGTTCATAAAACCATACAATACAAGTGAAAATAGAGAGCCATGAGACGTGATCCTCTTCAAAAGGCATACTCTTGAAACCTAAGTATGGCAGTCGCACTGATTCTGTTGATGTCACACCAAACTAAACAGCACTAGAGAGATATTTTTGTCTGTTAACTCTCGACGATAAAGAGGGGTGTTAAAGTTTGCAGTGTGTATCTTTCAGTGGCATCGTAGCCAAACGAAAGAAAGATTTTTATGTGGTTTTTTGTGTTTGAAAGCTGACGAGATCGAGATTGTTCTAAGTATAATTTATGAAGAACAATACAAGCGTTTGATGTTCATCAGTACATTATCTGTTCACCACGTTAGGGATTGAGATAGTGATAATATTTGAGATAGAAAAATCTATTTGTGTTTAAATAGATCTAAATAGAAATATCTATTTATGTCAACATAATCGACGTCAGTAAACCTATTTAGATGAGTAAAGCTATCTATTAGTACCATTGTTTATTATCAAAAAATTAACTAATTTATGGGTATTTCCTGTGCGGTCCATATCATAAAAGAAAGAATTATCCAAATCAGTTCACAATTAGAAAAATAAAACAATATATGCATAAACAAAATGTTTCTACTCCTTTTTTGAAATCCGTAATAACGTATACGGATATAAAGTAATATTGACGAATAACAAAATCAGGTCGGATCAGGTTTGAACAAGCGCTCAAAAACTTTGAGTTTTAGTTTTTTAAGAATTAGGGAATTAAATATATTTTTTACTTTAGCTATTAATATTGGCAATTTTTTTTGTGATTTAATAAAATAAAACCAACTTCGACAAACCATGCCGGTTATAAACAAAATATTCATGACGAAATAAAAAATAAATCATAATTTATATCATAATTAACAAGCAGTAATATTATATGATGCTGCATAATATCAATGCGGAAAGGTCAATATCCGGAAACCAAAACAGCGATATTTTAGCATTTTTATGAACAGTGCCAATGGAAATTGATAAAATTATAAAGTGAAAACAAAACCGCCCACGGCCCGGCCTACACTTTCGCGTAGCCTTGTCTACTCATATTAGTTTTATGACTAGATGTTTTTCTTAGAGCATAAGGTACGAAGCGTTCTACTTCGACTTTCAATACCTAATACAAAGAATGGAACTCATTTCCCTGTCATGTTTCCTGGAACTCAAATCTGGGAGTTTTTAAGAGTGATTTTTTTACGTGAAGAAGTCACAGACCGAACTTAAGACCTTGTGATAGGTACGAGTAAGTAGCGAGCCATGAGCCCATGACAACAGCAATCCAACTCAGAATAAGACTTGGATCTTAAACTGAGTTGTGTTCAGCTGCTGTGTCCCTAACCCGCGTCGGTTGGGAGCATAATACATCCTAGAACCCCACAATTACGGCCATAAATTGATTTCTTAACCAACTGCAATAATAGTAGGATTTTATAAATGCGGCAGTATATTTCTTTTTTGTATGTTTCTTACGCTAATTATTCACCAATTGTTGACCGATTTTTTATTTGTTTGCGCGTAACTAATGGGTGTGTGAATATGACTCCGCCCCTTTTTGTCAAAATAAAACACATTTGTTCGCTTACAAAATTAAAAAAAAAAATTATTGAAAGTATGCTCCATCTGCAGCTACAACCTTCGCCCATCGTTCAGGTAGTTTTCGTATTCCTTGCTGGAAGAAGTCCTGGTCTTTTGAGCTTATCCAGTTGTCAATCCAAATTTTGATACTTTCACATGAAGTAAACTTTTCTCCAGTAAGGTCTGTCTGCATCGTCCGGGATAGGTGGTAATCCGAAGGAGCTATGTCTGGTGAATATGGCGGGTGGGGTAACACTTCCCAGTCCTGTCCCTCTAAATATCTTTTTACGACTTCTGCGGTATGCGGTTTGGCATTGTCATGCTGAAGAACTAATTTGTTATGTCTATTCACCCATTCTGGTCGTTTTTCTTCTATGGCTCGCTTCAAACGCATTAGTTGTCGTCGGTAAACTTCTCCATTAATAGTTTCAGAGGGTTTGAGCAACTCATAATATACAATACCTTTCTGATCCCACCAAATACAGAGCATGACCTTGGCACAGTGAATATTTATTTTTGGCTGTGATGGGCCTGGTTCGCCTGGTTTCACCCAAGCTTTTTTGCGTTTAGGATTTTCGTAGTGTATCCATTTTTCGTCTCCTGTGACTATCCGATGCAAAAATCCTTTTCTTTGCTGTCTTTGAAGCAGCATTTCACAAATGGTTTTCCGACGTTCCATGTCTCTTTCTTTTAAATCATGTGGAACCCAGTCACCGGCTTTTTGAATCATTCCCATCATTTGTAAACGCTTTGCAACAGTTGAACGATCAACATTTAATGCTGCAGCTAATTCTGATTGAGTTTGGCAAGAATCTTCCGCCAATAATGCTTCCAATTCAGCATCTTCAAATTTTTTTGGTGGTTTTCCATGTTCTTTATCCTCAGTACTAAAATCGTTATTTTGAAATCGTCGAAACCATTCCTTGCAAGTTGTATTAGACGGAGCATGCTCACCATAAATCTCCACAAGCAAACGATAAGTTTCCGCTGCAGTTTTCTTCGCAATAAAATAATGTAATAACACTTCCCGCAAATGACGTTTATTTGGAATAAAAACCGACATTTTCGAAAAGGTGAAAACAATTGTTGCTTACACTTCAACCAAATATCATAAAATGCGTTAGATAGCTGACATTCAGTACTATCGAATACAAGTATGGTCATTTATTAGTACACGTAAACAATACTAAAAACGACATCTGTTGAGAAAGGGCGGAGTCATATTCACACACCCAATACATACGAGGTGGTCCAAAAGAAATTTCATGAAGAAATTCCACTCTTATGGGTGAAAAATATGGGTATTGATGTCGGTTTATGCTATTTTAATATTCGTCACTACAAATGAGTTGAAGAAAGTTTAGCTTTTTTGCTTTTTGTGTCATTAACCACACAAATTCTGCCAATGTCCGAGTCAATGTACTGTCACATGTTTTCTACATTTGAATTAATTAAATCAGTATATATACCGTTTGTTTTCGAAGATGTTACCAGATATTCAAGAAGCTCCGCTTTGGATTTAGATCTAATTGGAAATAAGGACAAAATTCGACGTCCACGGTTTTCGTCTCATGAGGCTATAGTTTCGCCGGCACTCACACCCTTCCACCGGTACCCAGCAGCGCGAGTGCACCACTGCTGACGGCGGACGGCAAAACACTTCGATAATAATACGGTAACAAACAAGTAATCACTAGAATAGCAATAAACTACGCAGAATCACCTTGTGTGTGTGTGTAGCAACTTCTGCATAACTAATTGGCACGGTTCACGGTTATTTAACACAACAAATGGCTGACTGACATGTGTTATGGTGCGACACGGTGTGACTGTATCATTGCTACCTAAACGTAAATTTTTTAAACAAGGATTTGACTTTCTTTATTGATTGAGTTTCTTTATTTTAAATATTACATTAGATTTATACGATTCTGTGGCTTAGGCGCTTTGCCTTCGAAGCGTTGGGTCCCGAGTTCGTTTCCTGGCCGAGGCAATCTTGTGCCATCTATCAATCTGAGTCCATGGTAGATCTAACCCCTACTCTTACATGTCAAGAGTAGGGCAGTGCGAAAATTAGGATCAAACGGAACCTGTCACTTTTGCCATTTTCATAAGTTATTCGCGGTAGATCTAGGGTTTTTAAGACTTTTTTTCTTTCAGCAAAGTTTCGCATAGTTTCCGCAAACAGCCAGTTTACATGATTATTGTTACTTTTAAGAGGTGTTTCCGGCATCTGAACAGTTCGAAACACATAAAAACAAGAACATAATTAAATAATTACACATCTGTTCTAAAAATAAGTAACAAAACCTGCAATTTAAACAATTAACAATTTTTAGAAACAATGTTTATTTTTTATATGTCAGGATTAGTATCAAAATTCGTATTCAAGTCATCAAAATAACTGTCGCGACGATTTGAACAAACCTAAGTTTTATTTGCGTTGACAGTAAGACTAGTGTTTTACATATAGTCTCGCGATTTCTGTTTGCCGTCGCGGACCTGAAACGTTTCTTCGCTTGTGTAATACTGTTTGCATATTGACGTGTACACATTGTACCAGTGCACCTGCAGGATTTCGTTACGAGTAAACTATTTAACTGTCATGAAAACATTTACTCCAACGAAAGCTAACGCAATACCTGTTGAATTGATAAAAATGTAATAAATAGATCTGGAATTTGTTAGCTATAAATCCATCCGGCTATAGAATGTATCTAGTAAATTTTCCCCTCCAGTTTCAGGTGCATTCGGGGATCTGTGAGGGAAAATTTACAAGACCACTGTTAGACCTGTCTTATAATAATAAAATCTCATCCATGTTTGATTCGTATCGGCCACAGTTTCCATAGCAATTCATCAGTACGATTTCAATATTAGCAATTAAAATTGACGCCTTCATAGCAAATCTCTTTCAAATCAAATGTCAAGGGATACAGTATTGGAAATATTATTTCGACACATAAATATTAATTTAATTTTTTTTAACTAAGCTCATCTCAATGGCGATCTTGTTAACGTAAACACTGTGGCATAGATGCCGAATTACAATACTAAAATTTTAGCGCACATAAGAATCGTCTAAGTTAAGCAACTCTCCGCTCGGTCAGGAATTGGATGGGTGACCGGTTAGTGGCATTTGTACTGAATACATCCGTGTATAGAAGGATGATGGTGCTCAAGGCAAAGTTCAGCGAGTAACTCACGAGAAAAAGGAATCCGAAAACCAAATCAATTCGGATTCGATTCCCGTGGCAGATTAAAACCCTTTCAGTCTTGATCATCGAGATTAGGCCTATTCCTACCCCTATTAGAGGCTGGTACGGGATAGTATACCATATAGTATACCGGGCGTATACCGAGAAGTTGAATAAACTTGTGATTACCGAGGACAAAATAACAGTGCATCACTATTTGGCGTTGGGTTGCCAGGTGTGATGGCAGCACGTCTCTGGACGAACATAGCACAAATTCTACTACTCTGACCCCCCATACATCACATGTTAATGTAATGTATGTAATGTAAGTTTTCCTTTGTAATTGAGTCAGTCTGCAGACAGTCAACTTTGCTAACAACGTTGATGACGAATGTCGAATCAACTTACAAATCGCAGTGGGCAGTTACAATGTCAATTTGTCGACAATTAATCCAATCAAACTGAATTCTGGTTCCAGGTCAATAGAATCAAACATTGAATATTGCATGATAAACTTACTAAAGGTATTTTAAACTTTACTTACAGTAAATAAAGGTGTATTTGATTAATGTGTTGGATTCTCTAGCTTTTGGTACTGAGGGACCTTACCGGTCTCGGAAACTTTCAAGGTCCGATAATTTCCGAACTTTTGGGGGGTCTAGTTGCTCGAGTCCTAAGATAAGTACCTTAAGAGTTCGTACACGTAAACCCTGGGAGGTCCGAAGGTACAAATAATCAGTGAAACTTGTGCCAAGTACGTTCGGAGGTCTCCATAGCTCGTAATCTGCCGTTAAGCAGTGATGCGTGGGTGCCGGTGAAATTACAGACATGAAAGGTTGACAGGCGCAAAGGGATGTGACTTAGTTCACTCATAATTGGGTCGGGAAGGACCTAGGTCACTTAACATCTAAAGGAAAAATGAGACGATCTAAAGGTTCATCTGCCTTTTAATAGCCCGTCATTTCTGTTCTATAAAAAAAATTGTTTGATGAGCCGACCGACGACTCATCTTCGCCCTGGGAATAGAAACCTCTCCTTTTAGAAGTTTCTAGAACCCAATGTAGAGAATTGTTACAAAATCATCAATAATCAATGATGATTATCACTTTCTAATTAACCTTGATATCCAACAAAATAGCAACAAATTCTATATAAGCTATTCTGGTAACTAATTCATTAAAATCCGTTGAGTCGTTTAAGTATGAAGGAAAAACACACATACATACAAACAAACTTTCGTCTTTATAATATTAGTGTGATATTGATTGGATCGAAATAGAATTACAATAATATATAATGATAAATAGGTACAAATTATGATATCATTACGGCTACAACAAACAAACAATCATTCTTTATATTATGCAACACGTTTTAATGGCCGAATTCTCGATTTATTATAAATTCAAACGCAACTCATTACAATGTTGTCTTGTCCAAACTATTTCAATTAATCGCATTCCAGCCCAACAACGAAATAAATTCCAAATCTGTACCAAGAATGTTGATATTTCAAATAGTTTTACGATTGTTCGAACCGGTAACATGCATCATGTCAGCCATGTTATAACATAATTAATGGTCAGGCGTTACATTCGGAAGTATATAAAAATATGATCTGAAAAAATATTTTGTGCAGCCTTCGACGTGGTAACGTCTCGAGGATGATGCACTCAAATCGGTTCACCCGTTTGAGAGTTACGGTGCCACAGACAGACAGACATAGCGGTCAAACTTAAAACACCCCTGTTTGCGTCGGGGGTTAATAAATAAACCCGATTGCAGTTATAAATTACGTACACAATATATGATTTGTTTTCTAAACGACAAGTATGGTAACGTAATAATTTTCCCGTTTATCTTCGTATTATACAAGACACTTCGGAATTGTAACACTCATTAGTGCATACTCGAACCTCACACTTAGTTGTGCTGATGTTAGAATGGCATTTAGCATTCGCCGAGTTGCGCAGGCAATGTTTACTTTAAAATTTCACTGGACAAGTCTGCCCACGCATTCTGCTACTGGTTTGGTATGTTATGATTGATGACTCTCTTTATTGGCAACCGTTTAATACTTGAGATAAGACAAAGGTATTGTATTTTAGAACAAGTGAAGTGCACTTCAAGGCATATGTTAAAATAATTCATGGCGAAAGTGACGCCACAGCAAAAGCACCAGAGATAAGGGTGCAGCAAAAGTTAAAAGTGACTGAATAAGTGACAAAATCCTTAATAAACAAACTAGTCACATATAACAGTGAGCTTTAAAATAGATTATCTGTGTAAAATGCGTAGTGTTTTACTAATCTACTCTCGAAGAATTCATTCCAAATTTCAAGCGCAAGGAACTACTAAAAAATAGTCCTGAAATACGACATTCATCACTGGGTCACTGGGTTCGCTAAGCTAACTATTTTCGTTCGTTCATTCTCACAGGAATCTAAAAAGCCGAATGAAACGAAAAAGGGGATCGGTATGATACCCAGTTTTCTGGACACCATGGAATAGTATTCGTTTTGGCTTCTAAAACTTGCAAACTGCTAGTATTGAGAAAAGCCTGGCAAGTGGCACCACGAAAGAGATACAATAGTTGCATACAGCACAAATGGACATGAAATTTGTTTTGATGCTTCGAATAAGTGAAGACATTTTAACATTATTGTATTTTTAAACACACATTTATCTTGCCTCTGTCTGGCAACACTTATGTATGAATTTATATATCTGTTTATTGACACAACCAAGTATTCTTCAGAGTACCTATGGCACTATAAATGAGACAATACTAGCGAAAAACAGTCTATCCAAAATGTTACACATCTGGGAAAGATATAACTTTCTGCAAAGTCTTCAACGAGTGCTATTCCTTCAATTTCCCAGTTACGTGCTACAGTACTTATGGGAGCTTAAACCAGAGATGTGTCAAAGGTTTTACCGAAAAAATAAGTTTTACCGATCGAATCAAGCTCTACCAGCAACGCTTCATCGATCGCATCAAGTTCTTGCTGAGTTTAAACGTAATAGGCATTTTTTCCCCTTTGCCCAATCATAAATGAATTTAAGAAACATTAGAACCCAATTTAAGATGATTCAAAAGCAATTAAACGGCATAAGCCAAAGGAAACAGCAACGTCGTTTTAAAATTACAACCATAGCAGCCCGAACGATTAACGTGGGTGCATCGACTAAAATAAATGTTCGCTTAATCCCGCCGTAGATTAATTAGCAGTTGGTAATCCAAACCCTTTTATAGAAACAGTCAGGCATTCCCCTTTAGATTCTGGTGCATTAGTGTCGTTATTTGTTTTGATGTTTTGTAATTATAGACGACATTGACATTTTATTTTTAAATATATACATTTAGGTACATAAAATATCATAATAGATAAAGCAAGATGCTTTGACTTCAAAGCTTTTAATTTTTACAGTCTCCAAAAATGAGTCGGCTGTATAATGTTCAATTATTAAACGATTTAGATTAATTTTATAGTGTCTATGCTCGGTGGTCCCATAGAAATTTGAAGGAATCATTCCACCACTAAGGACGAAAAGTCGGGAAATATTGGTTGTTTTTTTTTTCCTATGAATTGAAATGCTTGATTAAAGCTACAATCAGAATACTTTATGAAATATTTTATATAGGAACAAAAAAATACATTCTTATTTTTTTTACGAAAGCTGTCAGCATTTAACATCTTTAGCCTTTTTGACCAGACATTGGTATCGTAAACCATTAAGGTATTCCAAGGGCAATCATCCCGATTAAAACGGCTATAATTGCTTACCTGTCTCCAGAGGAAGATTTAAGAGACATCACCATTGCTAGTTTGTAGTCGGTTATGGGATCACATTTGCACTGAGATGACTTGTCGATGGAAGCGAATAGCGTAGTGCTATACGTCATGACATGACAGATTAATTTGTTACTTACGAGATAGATCAAAATGATGTACTACGGAATCGTATTACGATACACACTACAACCATGCAAAGCAAGGGGCGGGTCGCTAGTACAATATAATTAAAATTAGTAGAGCAGGCTCCCAGATTAGACCCACTCAACAAATATATAGGTTTTAATTTAATGTATGTAGGTACCGTATCATTGAAAATGAAACCGGTACATAGTTCAGTTGTATTACACAATCCTAACTTTTACATAACTACGTTTACACATGACATTACTATGTTAATACCAGACGAATACGTTACTATTCGACATCCAACCCAATCGAGATTTAAAACTAGTTTATTGCCAAATCAATTAACCAAGTGATACGAGTGGATTGATTAAATTAAATTGTCAAACCACATTTGGGTATTTGTCACTGACATAAAAAATGGACAGGCTGGTACTATAAAAACTACAGATAAAATACGTGGTAATTGGAAGCGCCACAATTCGACATGCAAATCTGTCTGAGCAATATGTTTCCGGAAATAATTTGCAAATGACTTCCCAAATTATCATCACTTGTTTTAGTACCTAGGACACTAGTATTGTGAACAGATGCGGTTGTCCAAGGAACTCAAAGACTGTTTGCATCGCCAAAATGCTGTCAAACAATAAGGGCCCAAGGCAAAATGGTCTTATCTGTGGTCCTGTGTAAGAAATCGAGAGTAATATTGGTTTAGTAATTGGATACGCCGTCAATGACAAAATATCACTCGTTCGCCGCAGAATTATCTTTGACAGAAGATTTAAAACACTTATGATGCGATTTCATAAAATAAACAGGGATGATTTCATACATTATTTAGAAGATATGTTGCAATATTATAAATTTTAAAACCAGAATGTTTATAAATCCTCACTTGGATCTCAAGTCAACACAAATCATGGTAAATATCTCGGTAACTCGAAAAATTACGTAGCACTATTGTTCAACGTTGATTATTTAATTTTTCAGTCATAAGGATTTCATAGCATATATTAATGTTTTTAATATATCACAAAATGTTTGAGGAAAGTGAGGAGGTAAAGCATACAAGCCTTTTGGCTCCTTAATATAACATCAAGTTTCAAGGAGGTAAGAAAAGTAAAAAATGGTACCTACAATTTTTTTTGCCTAGAGGACCATGATGGGTAAAGGCAAATAAAATTATTATCAAAGAAACTCTCAAGGACAAACCATAAGCTCTCTCTAACGACAGTCGTTAGATTTACCTATTTGAATATAGATCAATCTTTTTCATTCAATAATTTAATATGGGTGTACGAGTATAAAGCTTATTGTGGTCAAAAATATCCGGAGCTTCTTGAAATATAACAATTTCATAATCTGCCTAGAGACGTTAGCTAGACGTTGAATATAGGAATTGGACGTTAATTCAGGTTATGGAAAAAGATCAGAGCCCTTAAATCCTTTAACGGAAATGAACAGGTATTAGAAAAGTGATGTCCAAAAACCCGAATATATTCAAAAATATTGCAACGATCTGCACCAAATAACAACCACATTTTAACACTGCACTGTCACTTAATATAATATGAAATAGGAAATCACTATTAATTTTGAAGATTCCAAAAATATCTAAAATCGAGCTTTTCTTTCACAATTAACATAATTGTTCCGACTTTAATTGTAAATCGATAAAACAAACCGAATTCAGATAGCTTCACTGAAAGTAAATTGTACGAAATTCAAATTCGTATCGATGTCGTTGGCGCGCGGAAACGTTAGACGCGTGCGCAGGGTTCGCGGCGTGGAATTCAACTGTTTATATTATAAGCAAGACGTCTCCATTATCTAGCGGCAAATATAGGCGTTGATAAGTGTTATATGAGGTACAATATCACTTAACAATATCACTAACACTTCTACTAAGTACTTAGTTAAATAAATAAAAGAGCTTTCTCAGTTGGGTCGGCATAAAGAGGGTTGAGTTTGATAAAAATCATGATTAGTAATTATGCATCGTGTTAATGATAAATTTATAAATCAAGTTAAATGGAAATTCTTAAGCCCCATTGGCCCATTGTGTATAAAGGATTATAATAAACTAGTTGTGCCCTGCGGTGTTACCCGCAGTTTTCCGGAATATAAGCATATAAACTATCCTGATACCAAATTTTATCCAAATCCGTTGAGCCGTTTGAGCGTTAAGGTGATACAAACATACACAAACATACATACAAACTTTCGCCTTTATAATATAAGTAAGATTAGGTGATGCGAAACCCACGGTATGCAACCGTATACGACATGCCCGGTTTTAAGCAATATAATAAGCTTATCGCCATATTAACCTATTCAAACATATCTATTCTAGCAAAACATTCGAACATTCGAACGCACTTCAAAAGGATCACCGTAACATCCGAAAAAGATAATTCGTTTTATATGGCCGTCACCGGAAATACACATCATCAGGTTCCACCCCGCGTAACATTACGCCTGCATCGGACCGACGCGACGGGTATGGAAGAATAATGCGTAATAGTCCATTAGAAATGTAAGCTTTTATTAGCTAGGTAGTCCCTTCCACTGGGCCTCAACAGTAATACACCCTAAGGCTAATATTATTTTACATTAAATAATCGATTCTTAAATTAATTAATTTATATGCGTGAATATTTTATATTATAATATAATTAATAATTTTGTATCGGAATCTGAATAAATGAAGTTTCTCATTATATTATATAAAATCAATACTTTAAACCAGTGTTTTTCAACGTGTGGGTTGCGACTCTCGGGGTGGTCGCGAAGTTTCTATAGTTGCAAAAAGGGAGTTGCAAAAAGCTGGGAAAGATACATCAGTAAAAAATACAATAATTATTTTGAAACAAATAATTATGAAAATGAAAATAAATTGGATTGTATATTTCTCATGAAATAAAAACGCGGTAGGTGGTCGCGAAATACTTCTTCAAACTTAAGGGGTCGCTTGCTGAAAAAGGTTGAATAACACTGCCTTAAACAATGTATAACATTAACTAATTTCACTTTAAGCATTAAAAAAATACCTATTTTCATTTTATTATATTCTACACTAATTAATAGAACTTCAAAGTAGAGATCCGATAGATGTCCGTACGACCAACACGTATTAATTAGTTCGGAATGCACCGAGTATGGTGTGCTATTTTTATAGTTCAAGTAGAGAAACCGAATGACTTTTTACGATTGCCGCTTTTGTGTGCGGCTTTGTGTCTATCAACTCCAAACTGCCGTTAGCTTCGAAGCAGTAGAGTCATTTTTATGAGCAGTTTGTACGGTACTGCCAAAGTATAGAACAGAGTACTGTACTGGGGCAAGATCTAAATTTCATTGCTGTTAATCATGGGCAGAGGATTTTTTATATGTAACTTAAGGTACGGAACGGGGTGTCGGACCACCAGATAATAAAGGGGGTTGTTACTGCATTTTAAAAATACTAGTGTATTTTACTTATACTGTGTGTGTACTGATTTAAAAATCGCTAAGTTGCGAAAATATGGGATGTAAGTGTAACCACTTATCACCAGACGGGCCACCAACTCGTCCCGTCATCAAACTCGCACAAAAAAAAAAAAAACAAATCGGTCCGCAATTGGCGCAGATCGGGTAACGAATATACAAAAAAAAAACATATAGAATAGAAAACCTCCTCTTTTTTCTTTTTTCCTTTTTTAATGTATTATAAGTTGTTGGCCGCCGATGGCCTAACTTTGAGCGCTTTGGGTGAGAGCGGATGGCCCTCACCAGACAACGTAACAAACTTGTTACTTCTATTTATTTATAATTATCATAAATCACCTCCTTACGTAAGTTTTATAATGATTGCAGGAATAGTTCCTTGTTGTAAATTAACTTCAATGTAAAGCAAAGCAATGTGAGGCCACAACTTGACGCGTGCATTATTTATACATGCAATTAGTTGCTAATTTATAAATTATTATGTGCAGTATTTAGCTCTAACAATTTATGTAACTTTTATAACAACTTGTAGTTACGTGGTAGGTATCTACTAACTGGAATAGAATATCAATGCGGGGACTGATGGGTGTGGGTGCCGGTGAAGTTATATGCACTGAGTCACGTAAAATCACGTTAAACGCGTCCCGTTGCTAGCGTCCGTGGGTGGTACTCGCTTTGAATCCCTACACGTGTCCCCTGCTAAAGGAGCAACAAAAAGTAGCAGTAGAACTTGTGCAAAGTTCGCCCAGTCTGCCTCCACACCTGGTAATTTGCCGCCAAGCAGTGGTGTACTCGCATTGCTATGTTCCGGTAGAAGTGTGTGGGTGCCGGTGAAATCACATGCGTATGAGACATAACATTTCCGTCTCGGGTAACGGGCGAAACGGGGTGCGACTTGGGTCTTCTCATACTTCGGCGGGCAAGACCGAATTCGTATTGCTGTTTTTATGGGCGGAGATAACCACTTAACATCATATCGGCCTTCAGCTCACCTCGTTATTCTTTGACGTGCGCAACGCAATGTGACATGGGTCGTTTCATACTTCAGTAGGCGAAGACCTGAGTTGTATTGTTGATTTTTACGAGCGGTGGTAACCACGGAACATTAGGGGGCTCTCAGCCCCCCTTATGTTGTCACGGTTGCTTAAAATTATCTAGGCAGACATATAACCTTCTGCCTAGGTCCAGAGAGGTGAATGCAGTTAGAATAAAATATGATGATCATAATAACAATATATTTACCCCGGCCAGTCAACGAACTCGGGCCAATTGTCTTTGCAAGCTTCTCCAACCATTATTACCTACCAGAAAGCGTACGGTAGAAATTGAGTGCATGAACAATTAACCCGACTAAGTGTGATTTCACACCGAGGGCTCGGTATTACCCATTGTATTAGTAATTTATAAGTAAATTAATTACTAATATGTAATATGTATCCATATTTGTTGAGCTGTAAAAAAATTTGCCTTTTAAAGGTAAAAATCAGATGTCGTAAACGTTTCTTTCACCTTTGGGTCCGGAACTCTAAAAGCTATGGAATGTGTCTCCGAGCCGCACAATCTAATCAGAAAAGCCTTAAGCGTCCACAGGCTGATAAGTTTGACAGCTCACGCGCAGGAATTTGTTACAGTTGTGTTTACTTCCCTAGCGGCAAGACGGTAAGCAGGTAGGACCTATTTTTCAGTTTTTTAATGCTGAATCATACATCATATAGGCACACCTGTTCTCCCGAATAGTTGTTCGTCCATTGAGGCTTTGCCACCTCAATGGGCTACATAACACCTATTGATTATTCTTTGGAAAAGTTATCTGAAGAAAAACAACCATGTTATTATTTGAAAGATATCTAAGGATAATGATAAAACCGAAACGAAAGCACATCATCACATCTGATCATCTGAACATCTACACATTTGACTGAGAAGCTTTTATGCACACCTGTCAAAATGGAAAATGGTTACCTACATAAAAACTGCCATCTTTTGTCAAAGCAAAGCTTCAAGCAAACCTTTCAGCGCCATCTATAGTCGCAAAAATCTTCGAACTACATTACCAAACAGCTTGATAAAGCGTTCTTAGCAAAGTGTTCCACTACTCAACGCTAGATGGCAGTGCAACACTGACGTAATCTCCCTCAAACCGAATATAACGTCCAATCAGAGAGCTGAACAACATAGCGCAAAATTGAATAGCGTCTCCGTACTGGTGACGTAGGAGCGTAGAACACGGTTATTTTAGCCCTGATAGGCCCGGAGGACATTTTGTTTTGACGTTGTGAATAAATATAAAATTGAGAACAAAAATGCCAAATAACCCTCACGCAATCAGCTGGACTACAGAGGAGTTTGAAAAACTTGTGGAATTGGTGAAACCACATTCTTTTTTGTATAATGTGCAGGATCCTTCGAGGAAAAACATCTTGGCGAGAGACTCGACATGGGAGCAAATATCTCAGGAGCTCAACAAACCAGGTAAAGGCTTCTTTTGTTTTTGTTTACATTATTAGATGGATTATAGTGTTGTTGATAAATACAACATTATTAATACTAGGTACAAAACCTATATGTAGGTCATCCTGTGCTGAATATAGCAAACAATGATTTGTAATTTGGTGTAGGTGTCCACTTAGGCCTAAGGCAAGGAAATATATATTCATGGTAATAAAAAATCTGCTGATTTGATCAAGCCCTTTTGGTGTGCAATAAATAGTATATCTATCTATATATAGACACAAATAAAGTAACTGTTAGCTGCCTATTCTAAATTTGTTGTCGGTAAGTTTATATATTTTTATCTTATTAAAGTAATAAAGAATAGTATTCCATGCTTTCCAGCTGAAGATTGCAAAAAACGGTGGCGAGCGATCCGAGACAGCTACATGGCGACAGTACGAATGGGGAAAAACAAAGCAAAAACAGGACTATCGACAAAACTTGAGTTCTTGAATGAACCTTTAGATGAAGTGATTTTAGAAGATCAAGGAAAGGATTTGGATTTGGTGGAGGAAGAGACAGAGCAGCAGGTCATAATGGACAATCAGGAGTATTATGAAGTGAGTTTGGAACAGTTGTACATGATTCAAAAGTTAATTTCTCTTTGAATATTTGCCACTAACTTTCCATTATAATTACAACTGCGGGATAAGAAACAAAGATTTATCTTTACAGAATAATATAGTAATGTGTGGTCAATGTCCTAATTGACCATATACCTACAACCTATCTGGTAAATAATTAGTGACACAATACACAAATACTTTTTCTGGGTCTTTTCTTTAATCTGTGATGTTACTGAATGAGCAGATAGGCCACCTGATGTCATATAGTTATGGCCATAACTACATTTACATTATGTTGACACAAGCTATAATACATATATAATCTTATCAATTTTCAGATAACTGTAATAGACAATCCAGAAACAACAAAAACTGCCCAAAAGCTGCCATTACCACCAGAAGCAATCACCGCTGAACCACCAAAGAAAATAGGCAGAAGAAACTGTGGCAGAAAAAAATATCAACCACCTCCACCACCCTGTTTGCAGCCTATAAAGATACTACCCAAACCTATTGTTATGAACAGACCAAATATTATGTATGTGGAAGAAACACCAAAGGTACTGCCCCCGCCGCCACTGGCTTCAAAGCCTTCCGAAGCCTTGGAAAGCCTAGTGGAAAAATTGCTAAAAGAACACACAAACGAAATTGATGTTTTCTTCAGAAGTATGGCAGCCAGTGTTAAGAAATTGCAACCAAATTTGATACCCAAGGTTAAAATGGAAGTGTGCAATGTTATAGCTAAATATGAAATGCAGAGTTTTGAGAAAAAAAGCAGCTCTTGAGATGAGTAATATATATTTATTGGTAACTAAAAAAATTATGAACCAACCCAATTTGTTTCTATGAGGTTAATCAAGTCTAGTGATCTTAATTTTCCACTGAGAATTAATTGGGTTAATTATAGTAAACGTCAGATATGGTATCTAATTGCAAAATGCATTTATCTTGATGCAATTGGTGTCTGACTCGCAATGTATAAAAATAATATAAGGAATAGATTAGTTAGGTCTAGCTAAGCTAAAAGATTGCATCCTTGCTGTGATTAGTTCCATTCTACCTGACCGGAGGGACAAATTTGAAAGTTTTATTGTAGATTAGTATGTTGACTGCCCCCCCATACAGGTGTGACAATTACCACTTACTTTTGAATCATAGGTACCTTTATAATGATTAATAATCTCCAGCCCTTCTGGTCAACCATGATGGCCGAATGTACAGAGCGCACTGTACACTGAAAAATTTAAAACATTAAACTGCCATGTGAGTGCTGTTTACGGGTCAGAGTAGAACTCCAGTCTGCCAAATTGTATATTAGTATGTATAAATTGCAGTAGAACTGCTTGCTGGTGTCACTCACAGTTGTCATAAATCAAAAACCATAAAACTCGTCATTAAGATAGGTGCAACAGAATTACGATATTATGGTTGTAACTATTGGCGGAATACAAACATGAGAAGGCCTATAGATAAGATAGACCTGGAGAACTAAGAAGCAGGTTTTTTTTTCTCACATGCAAGTTTAATATGAATATCATATCTCAGCTGTAAAACCTGAATCATGTAAACCAACACTTAGATTGGAGAAATTTGAAATTGAAATTGGAGAAAAAAAGCAGGGTTTTTTTTTTGTTATGCTCACATTCAAGTTTAATATTGATATCATGACTCACCTGTAAAATCATCATGTAAAGCAAACCACTTGAATCAATAATACTCTGGGTTTATATAGCCATATAGTTCGGATAGTTCTGTCACCGATTGTAGTTTTTGGCTACAACTTATTTTTTTTAAGATTGTTCTTAAAATTATTTCAGAAACTTAATGTGAATATAAGTGGTGCCCAATGTGATACTACTTTTATTCTATGTGATATGATAGGTAATTTGAAAACCAAACTGAATTAACCAAGTCAAAATTTATTTTTACTGTAATATTTGGTATGAGTTGTTTTGACCAAAGAGTTTTATGGTATCACAACCATATTATGTATGAATGAGCGGGGTGATACTAAGTCAAACATAACAGTCTTTTACCTAAAGGTCACTGTAAATGAATCATTGTGTATTCCCACAATTGTTTTTTAGGATTAGTGAAATAAGTCTGTCTGAAAAGTAAGGAACCCCAGATCTTAACCGTCCGTCGTGACAAACATTTATATTATGAGCGTTAAGTTTTTTCTCGGCTCAAGGGTGTATTGTTACTGTGGACAAGGCACCTGCGACACAGGGAATTTATTTAAATCATTGAGTACAATATTTCTATATAATATACCAACAAGACTGGCCTCAGCGCAGTTGGTAGTAGCCCTGTATTCCGCACTGTAGGTCGTGGGTACGATTCCCACTTAGAACAAGCATTTATGTAACAAACATGGATTTTTGTTCTGTCTGGGTGTTAATATCTATTACATCAGTTGTATAGTTCCCATAGTACAAGCTATGCTTAGTTTGGGGATAAATAATATACATAAATATATATTGTTTGAATGCTAAAATATAATTACACACTTAATTAAAAACATTACCTTCATAGGATTAATGAAATTTTACATATTTGTATAATAAATTTGTGATGTGTCTGTAAAAATCTTTAGTTATAAATAAACAAAAACCTGTCGTTCATTTAAGACGAATTGAAATTTATTTAATGACCATAATCGTAGTAATGTATTTTTTTAGTTAGCTGACAGCCCATCCAATTTTAAGTGGTTACTGCCGCTTATAAACAACAGCATAAAGTGGTGGCCCAGGGGCACAGACGCCGATTTTCAGAATTTCTTGTGTCGCAGATGTCATGAACAAACACAGAAACACAAGGCAAACACCCAAGACCCGAAAACAAACTTCATGGTCTTCACACAGTGTGCCCCGGCCGGGAATCGAACCCGGGACCCCTCGCTTCGAAGGCAAGGCTACTACCAACTAAACCATCAGCCATAATATCTGTATTATGCCGGTGTAATATTTATGAAGAACACATACAAGAGCAATAAAATACTTTTAAAATAATAATCTGGGTCCCATAGAACAAGCCATGGTTAATTTGAGGCTAGAAGGAGCTGTGTGAAGTGTCCATAAAAAAAATTACATTAGAAAAGCATTCGTAGATCATTATCACGACAAAGTAATGTAAACAGTCAGTGACATATCTACAGCGACAATCCACAGATCCACTCAAACTAATTGTGTCCACTCCCCCATACCACAGAATTAATGAAGGCCGCATATACGCGTGGACAGCCACATGGTGGGGGAACAATAATGTCGAAGCTATTGCCATCAAAATAAATTCTGCTCAACAGTTGTAAAATTATTCATTTCGCATGAAAACGAACTATACAGATGACATTATGTAACGAAAATGCCGGGACGACCCACAGGACTACGTGATATTAAATGTTGTCTCTACCCAAAAAACACGACTTAGGTCCCGAATCGCACCCCGTTTGCCCGTCGCCCGAGACGAGGATGTGTCTCGTGGATATGTGATGTCACGGCACCCACAATCTTTCACCGATTGTGAGAAACGAATTATGAAAATAAATTTGTCTTTTAGGTCCTATGATTACAACAAGTAGTTAGTTGTAAAATGCACCATGTACATTTTGACTTTTAAGGAGCTATTTCATAAATTTTAATCAGTCTTGTGTACGGTACGTTTTCCACATTAGTTCCATTTCACTTTAGGTAGGGTTTTCACTTTAGTTTAGGTAAGTTTAGTACACTAAACAAAATTTTTTTATAGGCTAAAAATGTTTTCTTAACAGGAAAACACATACCCACTCAACTACATTTCCAATATCGTGTTTAGAAAGAGATACGCATACTGTAACACGAAAGAGAGAACATTTTTTGTCCTTCTATTATTTTGACTGACCTCCAGTTGGTATTAGCTGTCTTCTGCGCTTTAGGTCGTGGGTTCATCCCCAGGACAATAATTTGTTTGACAAACATAATGTTTCTTCGATTTTAATAGGTGTGTGAATATGACTCCGCCCCTTTTTGTCAAAATAAAACACATTTGTTCGCTTACAAAATTAAAAAAAAAATTATTGAAAGTATGCTCCATCTGCAGCTACAACCTTCGCCCATCGTTCAGGTAGTTTTCGTATTCCTTGCTGGAAGAAGTCCTGGTCTTTTGAGCTTATCCAGTTGTCAATCCAAATTTTGATACTTTCACATGAAGTAAACTTTTCTCCAGTAAGGTCTGTCTGCATCGTCCGGAATAGGTGGTAATCCGAAGGAGCTATGTCTGGTGAATATGGCGGGTGGGGTAACACTTCCCAGTCCTGTCCCTCTAAATATCTTTTTACGACTTCTGCGGTATGCGGTTTGGCATTGTCATGCTGAAGAACTAATTTGTTATGTCTATTCACCCATTCTGGTCGTTTTTCTTCTATGGCTCGCTTCAAACGCATTAGTTGTCGTCGGTAAACTTCTCCATTAATAGTTTCAGAGGGTTTGAGCAACTCATAATATACAATACCTTTCTGATCCCACCAAATACAGAGCATGACCTTGGCACAGTGAATATTTATTTTTGGCTGTGATGGGCCTGGTTCGCCTGGTTTCACCCAAGCTTTTTTGCGTTTAGGATTTTCGTAGTGTATCCATTTTTCGTCTCCTGTGACTATCCGATGCAAAAATCCTTTTCTTTGCTGTCTTTGAAGCAGCATTTCACAAATGGTTTTCCGACGTTCCATGTCTCTTTCTTTTGAATCATGTGGAACCCAGTAACCGGCTTTTTGAATCATTCCCATCATTTGTAAACGCTTTGCAACAGTTGAACGATCAACATTTAATGCTGCAGCTAATTCTGATTGAGTTTGGCAAGAATCTTCCGCCAATAATGCTTCCAATTCAGCATCTTCAAATTTTTTTGGTGGTTTTCCATGTTCTTTATCCTCAGTACTAAAATCGTTATTTTGAAATCGTCGAAACCATTCCTTGCAAGTTGTATTAGACGGAGCATGCTCACCATAAATCTCCACAAGCAAACGATAAGTTTCCGCTGCAGTTTTCTTCGCAATAAAATAATGTAATAACACTTCCCGCAAATGACGTTTATTTGGAATAAAAACCGACATTTTCGAAAAGGTGAAAACAATTGTTGCTTACACTTCAACCAAATATCATAAAATGCGTTAGATAGCTGACATTCAGTACTATCGAATACAAGTATGGTCATTTATTAGTACACGTAAACAATACTAAAAACGACATCTGTTGAGAAAGGGCGGAGTCATATTCACACACCCAATATATAAGTATGGTAGAAAATAAAGAACAAAACCAACTTCGGAGCAGAGTCCAATTTTCGTAACGATCGCCAGAATAGGTCCCTCGGGATTGAAAACTTTCCCTTTGGAATAAAAGTATCTACACAAAGTAGTTACCCGAATTTATTGAACCCGTCTTACTATAAATACCCCTTTTAACAATGGGCAAAAAGAATTCTCTAAATATTCAGATCAGAAGCCTGAGAATCCCTGTGCAGAGGAATTTCATTAACTTTTGATCCGAACTGCAAGGGAGTGGAATTCGGTGCCTGTAAGTCTTTCCTGAACATTACAGTTTGCAAATATTCAAGAAAAGAGTGAATAGGTATTTTCTACACCAGCGTGTTCCATCTTCGACCGCATCATCATTTACCATCAGGTGAGCTAGCGGTCAACGCTGGCTTTTAAAGTATAAACTAGAGGGCTAAACGCTTTGCTCCTATGCATGATTGGCCATCATATTCTAAATCAAAAATGATTGTATAGATACTGCCTGACACAAAGCTGGACATATGAACACTTGAATACTTAGAATTTTCTAACCGTCACCAAATATGACGATGGTTTAATATCAAAGTTAATCAAATTTTTCTTGCTTTAAAAACCTAATTGCGAACATTTTAAAACAAGTAGAACAATCGGTCCAGTCAAAATCAAGTGATGCGCTTACCAACGAACAGAATTTTTTATATAACATGAGTCAAACTAAACATTGTCGGATATAAAAAGAAACATATGTAATCTACAGTAACTGGATAGGTATGATTATTTACGAGTGCCGCAGTCTGCAGGGTAGGAGGGGGTGTAACGGCCTATCTACGGAAAAGCTACCTTAGCTACGTTTATGTTTTGTTCGACAGAGACTGCCAATGTTTTATTGAGGTTTTTCTTACCCAAATATATGAATTACCCAAAATGAATAGCGGCCGCACGGGTGTAATATACAGTTGCAATTTTATCGTGAAACATATTTTATATAGACCAAGCGTAGGGTTATTCGGTATTTTGCTTACTTTTAGTATTTTTATAACTTTTAAACGAAATGAAAGAGTAGAAAGAAAAGAATAATAATCTTGATTATGAAACTATTTAGTTAGATAAGGATTAATCCATATAATAGCTTCTTAGCGAAAAGGCTGCCCATTGTACATTACTATATTAGATTTCTTGTACTTTTATTCCTCTTGGTGTGCAATCAAGTATTTTTGTATTGTATTGTATTATACGAATGCTATATATGCTATAATCTTTATGATTATACTATAATTTTATGATTGAAAAATATGGACAAAAAGCGGTAATTAAACGGTTATACCTAACTCAAAACACGTGATTTCGGAAATGTTCCTTTAATGAATAAGCCGTTATAATGCTAAAGTATGGATGCCAACAATATAATTGGCCTCTGTCAATTGTACCTATAGTCGGGTTAATAACCACGGTACAATTATACACGCACTTTTATATACCTCGATAGTCAAAACTTAAAGCAAAAAACCTTTATTCAATTCTTAAATAACTACTTGGAAACGACAAACAAATCTATGTAACTACAAGATCACGCATTTTTATTCCTAAGCTTGGCGATTGTTTAAACCCTATCCTACTTACAAATGGCGGTACCAACTGATACCGAACGAGACCTCAGTCGAACCTTAGTTACGTTTTCAGCGCAGCATTTGGAAGGGCGTGCCGTCTAGACGGGGTAGTGCGGTTCACTGCCCTACTATCGGTTATTTTTAAATGTTTGCCGTTTTCACAACCTGAATGACCTTGCAATTACGTTCATCAACATCTGTTTTAACGAATGCTGATGTTAAAACAGATGTTGATGAATGTAATAGCATATTTCTATGAAAAATCGTAATAGTAATTTTCGCTAGTAACTAATTTCCGCAGATACATCTTTAACTGTGTGCATGGTTGTAGCTATAGCGTTACGAGGGAAAAGTCTACATCTTTTTAATTGTCTTTGTTATATACAGACATATTTAGATTGCAGCTTTGGTATAGCATGTATTATGCAAGGTGTAGTGAATATTTATAACTACGTAAGTCGAGCATGCTTCACTCAATCCTACCACATCAAAGGCTAGCAGCGTTGACACGGCAGCCGCAGGATAATAGTAAGCACTCGCAACCGCCCTCAAGTGGCCGCGTTGAATAACGAGGTCTTATCATTTGCAGTAGACAAATGGTTTCCGCTGGGCATGTCTGGATTATGAATTCAGCTTAACCATCAACCATCAATGTTATGCCATCTCGAATCGCGAGGAATGTGCCGCGAATTACTCCAAGTATTCCTGGATCAGATATACTTTAATACCGTGTAAAAATATATTTATCATTTTCTAACTTCCAAAGTTAGAAAACGCCATGCTAGAACTTTTGCTGCCTAAAAGAGCTCCGTATTACTCCATTATTGATTGACAATATTATTTTACAAAGCACTGAGACTGGGCATAGTTTGTTGCATGTCCTCTTGTGACAGTTACAGAAACTGCACTGTAGGTGAGTTATTTTAACTGCACTGTAGTTGACGGCTCCGTGGCTTAGTTGGTAGTAGCCCACTTCGAAGCGAGGGGTCCCGGGTTCGATTCCCGGCCAGGCACACTTTGTGTGGTGAACATGAAGTTTGTTCTCGGGTCTTGGGTGTTAGTCTTGTGTTTCTGTTTGTCTGTGCCATCTGCGACACAGGGAATCCTAGTGCAGAGGTATGAGTGTGTTAACGTTGTTGTTTTTTACTGCTGACAGGGTGGATTTTGATTATATGGCGACTAATTTTAAGCGACTATAAATCCGGTAGTGATACGCAACGCCTGGATTGGAAATTGGTTTTTAATTGAGCCTGGCTGAACTAGCAGTTCAGTGCTGGATGGTAGATTAACATCTCGAGGATGTTCATAAAAAACAACATTAACACTAGGATTCCCTGTGTCGCAGATGGCATGGACATACACAGAAACACAAGACAAAGACCCGAGAAAAGACTTCATGTTCACCACACAAAGTGTGCCCCGGGCAATCGAACCCAGGGCAAGGCAGGGCTACTACCAACTAAGCCACGGAGCCGTCTAAAAAATTAAACCGAGTCGAAGAAATATAATGATTCAAATTTGTCCCCTGCGCTACATCACGACTTTTTTTATGCCCTAACAGTGGTTGAGTAACATGAATAAGCTTAAACTTTCTTGATGTTAGCTCATAAAAATACTTGGCAATTTTTTTTAAATTTACTGTGTAATTTTAGCATCCTTTTAAACCAAATTGGAAGTAAGGAAACCTTCTTTATCACGAAAAAGGTAAGGAGTTGGTCCATAATATTAAGCAGCTACCTCCAGTAGTAATAGGTTCGGCTCAGATGCAAAGAAGGGTTGTAATCGCTGTATTGTCCGGGATAAATATTCTGAACAAAGAACCGTGTACTCTGTGAATATAAAACCGTCTTAGAATATGACCATAACCTACACCAACACGGCAGTCTTGCGGTCGACCGACGGGTGCTAATATCTAAATTACCCGCAAATAGCCCGGAATGACCCCAATAGGACTCCATTCAATCTATCCGCCCTCAGTTACAATGTAATGTGGGAGACAGTAGGGAACTTCATATTGCGTGGAAGATATTAGACCCAGGAGGCCTATTATGAACTTTTTAAAAACCATCCAAGTTCCATGCAATTCAATTTACGGCCTTAAACTGCCTTGTTCTATTTCGTACTATGAGATGCCTAACGCTGGCCGACTTCAAGCTGGCTTGCTATGGATTCGTTGTCTATGGCCGGTATTCAAGTTTTGTATGTATCGTTCTGAAACGCGACTGGACTGAATGGTTTTATAGTTACAAATTTGACAGATGAAACATAGTTTCAAATGTCAAAGGAACGCTCATAGTACGGTATTTCCAGCCAATAATCGTTCAGAAGTCGGCCAAGTGTCACGTGACCGCTGACTGGCTGGAATAACATGTTTATAGTACAAAAATGACGGGCAGTTCAGAATACGGCGTAAATTGCCTGGAATTAAGAGTTCATAATAGGCCCCCAGGCTGTCTGTTTAAATAGCTGAGTAAAAATTAAACTCGCTTACAATCGACTTCCAGAGGAATCAATCCAACTGAATTTTCTTTTACTATGTTTGTTACCTCTGTTCTCCGTCGTTTATCAACCGATTTGGAAATAATTTGTCTTTATTCGAAAAGATATGCTCTCAGATTGGTCCCATAGAAATTTTATTTACAACGGGTCAATAGTTTAGTAGTAAAATCTAAATAACTAGAAAAATTATGTCATTCAAGAAAACGAAATTGCATGTTTTGCTTTCTTGTGACTTTTTTCTTTGCCATTTGTATACCGATTTGGATGTTCCTTTTATAAAATGGTACGGTGTACCCCTCAGAGCGAAAAATAAGGGATGAAAGAATGAAAGTCGCTTTAAATTTTTAAATTATTCACATGTATATACGTACTATGATACGTGATTCACCTAAAATAGTTAAACTTGATCGAGAGGCTATATTAAAAATGACTCAGTCAAAAAAAAATAATTGTCCTGCATTGCATAGCACCGTACAATTTTACGAAGAGAAAATAAATTCATAGATTATATTTTTCATAGTCTGATCACGAAATCATGATAGAATTTCAAGTCGTGTACAGCGAGCTCAATTACTGGTAACAACAATTTTACTGTGCCATCAGCATGATATAACAGAGCAGACGGAATGAGTCATTGTTTTAGATGTAGGGGAGATGCGGTAATCCTGGTTTAGGGTATCCTTATAATAGTAAATAAAGATTTACGAAATCGGAAACTCAAATAGGGTGGCATATTCGCAGTATATCCATTATCATCAATGGAACAATACAATAGTGCTAGAATAGCACACGGGTACACAGAAAGTAGAATTGATCAAGAGGCAAGATAGAATCTAATACTAGATATTTTATACACTTAGATGATGATACACTGGGTATAGGTCAGTTATCTGCCAGTGAAAGCCCCATCGGGCCAGCCTTTTCGGACCCTAGCCGAGACAAAAAAATTAAAACTGTTTTTTTTTGTTATATGTCCCGTATTTAGTTTCAAACGCATTTAGTGAAAAGCTGTTATTATGATATTAGAAACAGACGCTTATTTTTTTATTTGTATTATATAAATATCAATTTTCATTAACCCAAAACTACCCAAATGGAATCGTTTCATTATAAAAGTGCCTCAATAATATCAACATATAGATAGCCAGTATCAAGTGGCGTCACAGCCAGTACAGATCGACATAATCGATTCGAAGGCCAATGAATTGGATGTACCGTGTATGGACCCTTGCCAATTCAGCATGTCAGCGGCATACCGCTCAACATTAGGGGAAATATTTTGGCATGTTCACTGACAAATGTCCAATTCCACTCTATTGTATGGAGATGGAATGATATTTACAGTAATTCGTGTCGATGTTGCCAAGGCTAAGAATCAAGTATTGATTGTATGATCTATCTGCGTATTACTTTTTGGCAATGGCAGTATTTTTATTTTAAGAGCGTATTGGGACTTTTTTTTCCAATCTGAAGGTAGTTGGTGGTAGGATCTGAACCAAAGGTGCAATAATGAGGTTTCCTCTCGTAAAAAATATTTCCGCCATATCGCGTTGTCGAAACTATGTGACGAAGGAAAAGATGTGACGAAAACAAAGCCTAATCACTCTCGTGTGCCTGTAGTTGAGTAGAGGATGATACGGACGAAACTTTTTTAGGCATCTATGAAAAAATATGAAATATTTACAAACTCGTAAAGCTTATATAATTATCATCTTCATCTTGCGATAATCATTCTAATTTAATCTAAATATTTAAATCACTTAATCTAAATCTACATCACTTGTCTACAAAAAAAAAACCATTATCGGTGTTAGTCTCGTAAAACCTCGAAAATGGCTCGAGAGATTAGAATATTTTTTGGTCCTGTTCACCTAATACTAGGCCCACAGAAATAGCGGAAATATCGAAATTGGTGATTTTGTACGGCAATTGCCATTTCGGAAGTTTAGGTGTTACGAAATTCACCAGGCCGTCTAGTAATTTAATAAAACATGTTACATCGGGCGTAGTAATAGGCCCCTGGAGTACCGGACGCCCCCGGTACCACCATGGCATAAATAACTAAATATTAATATACATTTGACATAGCACCATGCAGCACTATGGAAACCAGATTATTGATGTAAAACTAAGTTTTTTTTTGTAAATACATTTCTATTGGAAATGCGAAAGTTTGGGATGGATGGGTGTTTAGTTACTCAATCATGACATTACTTACCGTATCTAGATGAAATTTGTCTCACAGATAGATTATAGTATGGAATAGCGCATAGGCTACTTTTTATCCCGCGTTTATAACCGCGGGGAACACCGCGGGGCGCGTATAGTAATATATACTAAAACTAAACACAGAAGAACCATTTATTATATTACACAAATATTTGTCAGGTGTGGGAATTGAGCTCACGTCTATGTATATGCAATGTGACACGTTATATGCTCACGAATATGTTTACTTGTGCGTGTCAAATTTTACGTGTCCAAATGATACTTGAGATCTAAAGAAATTAATGAGTTTGACAGCGCAGAAGGCGGATCTCTGTCTGCGCTGTGATACCAGTCGATAGGAATAATATTAGCGCTCCAGTTCCGACTTGCGGTAAACGCGGCGCCTGCGTTGACATTAGCACCGAAGTGAATGAACATTGTACATGATGTAACTGGCATACCGTAGTGGAAACAATGCGTAATAGGTTCTCGTGCTTGATGATATATTGTGGTATGATCTGGATCTACGATACGCGTACACTTTATAATACAAACACCCAGACACAGAAAAAACATCTATGTTTGACACAGTCAGTTACTACTAGCTGCGCCCCGCGGTTTACCCGCGTAGTTCCCGTTCCCGTGGGAACACGGGGATAAAATATAGCCTAAGTTACTCGCTGATAACGCAACTTTCCAATGGTGAAAGAATTTTTTAAATCGGTTTAATGGTTAAGGCGTAATAGTGTAACAAACAAATAAACTCACTTTTGCATTTATAATACATAAATTTAAGATTATAACCAACAATGTCAGTAAAGCAGTAAACTGCTTGAATAATGGAAGATATCGATGTAGGTGTCACCGAAGTTAACGGCTCATCATAAACAGATTGTGCTCAGGATGAAGATTGCAAAGCAATTTCCTGGCTATCAATTTACTGTTATGTAAACGACAAAGCAGAATTACGCCTTCCTCTCTGAAGTTGTCTTCAGACCTTTCAGATATATGAAAACACGGTTAAAACCACAGCGCTTTTGAGCATAGTATTTAATTCAGACCTATGTTATCGGAGCGCAGAGCATTTTTCACTGTCAAACCATTTCTTTGCTGGCGTTGAAATAATCATCGAACTCAATTATTCCGCTTGACGGACGGGTCAATTCAAACCCGCGAGCATGATAATATCCTAATCTATTATCATTTGATCATTATTGGCTGGCCTAACAGCTCAGTTGGTATTAGATCTGCATTCTACGCTGTAGGTCGTGGGTTATATTCCCATCCAGGAATAATATTTGTGAGACGAACCTTGATGTTTATTCTTTTATTAACGCCCATGCATTAATATGTATTCATGTGAAATTATAAAATAAAGTAGTTATACATATAAGAAACTTTTTTTCCGTGGTCTGACTTCCATAGCTATACTTGTTTCGGTGTATATATGAAATATGAATGTGTGAAATATGAATATTCTTTACCAGCAAATACCATAATGTTTTGTAAGGAAAACATATTATTATGTTGTACCGTCAGGTCTGAATTAATCCTAATATGATGGCAATTAGGAGTTTGTATAGCAAAAACTCCAACGCAACAACTTTCGGAATTCTTTGAGAAAGGTGATCAATCAAAGTTTTTGTGACATGCAATTTATAATTTAAGGCGAGACACCTAGTAATTTTACAGTAGGTAGGTACATGTTTGCGGTCAAACTATGTATACTAATTATATAGTATTTTTAAAAGCGATTAGCTTTGTATTAGCAGTGTAGTATAAGCAAATAAGCAAATAGCCTAAGCAGGTTGCAAGTTTTTTCATCTTCATTTTGATAGGTACATTTTGTTATTTGCAAACCTATATTTATAAGACCATTAGAAACTTATAAATATAGGTAATAAAATATAATAGTTAATATCTGATGCCTGAAATAAGGAAATATCGACCTTAAATCATTAGCTTCATTCATGGTAAAAATATATATTTTTTATCTTAGGACAGGCAATCTGCCATGCGACTTGGTGGACCAAGCTCAGTTAAGTGGCCACCGCTGCCAATAAAACAAAATTGTATGATTTGGGTCCAGCCCTACCGAAGGATAAGTCCTATCGTAGACGCAGTACGTTGCACCCATCTCTCTGAGACGGGGTTGTAACGTCTCAGGCGCTTGTAAGTTCACAGACACCAAAATATTTTTAATGGAATACAGCCAAGCAACACCACGGCTTTGCAACGGATTAGCAGATATTACAAATTGTACGTATATTTTAGGTTTTTCCTTTACTCATCTACATCTACATCCGGTACTCATCTACAGTAACACGGACGGCAAATTTTATATTTGAATATAGTGATAATAAGGATCAATATCTACTTCCCATTTACCACCACTAAATAAATACTGTTACTCTGAGGTCATACCGACGTAATAGAATGTTTACGCAGTAAGAAGGTTGCGTGGCCAGTTGGTACAACACAGTCTTTAGATACCCAGAAATTCAAGGTTACCGACTCGATATTTATTTATTAAGAAAATATACATTTAATTTGATGTACGATGAAATTTGCCTTTGGAAGCGTTTTAAGAGAATATTTCCCGCTACTTCTGTTTTTTTTTTAACCTTTTAATATTATAAAAACAATTTTGAAGGTGAAACGGTAACACTCATTCTTTGTCATTTTTATCAGGCATTATACCAAATATAAAAGCTGTTTCATGACTTTCAATCGACCTAGTTTCAGCAAATATCCAAGTTACGTGATGTTTAACTCAAATTTTGATTTAATTTATGGGTGATTCTACGATAAGAGGTAACTTGTGCGGCAATCCGTTTAAAACAGTTTTTTTATTCTATATGTTGCTATTTTTTACTTTGAGACACAACATCTTAATATACTTCATTAAATACTGTCACAATTGAATGCCTAATTAAAACACATTTTTCTAAAATTCCTTACAAAGTCTAAAAATGTCTCTACCCTAGCCTGTCCCCTTGCCGGTTTCAATTTAACTTTCAAACAATACATATGTTTTTTGTATCAGATACTTAACTAAATTATGTTTAATCGGAATTTAAGTAATAATACATAGGTATTATAAAATAAAAAATAAAATAATTTTGTTTATTTTAATATAAATATTTTTAACATTTACTTTTGTCCCGCTTTTTTTGTGTATCTACCCTGCCAAATTTCGTTCCGCTATTACAAACATCAATTCAAGGACGGCCATTGTGGAAATAGTGCTCAAGGATATCTATCGGCATGAAGTTAGCAATACTAAACGCGCAAGCCGATTACGCTCCTCCATTTTCTAGTTGTTGCGTCGCGACTGTGCGCTGTAGTGGTTTCGCAAGGTGATTGTGTCTCTCCCCTGGTAAGTCATAAAACTTATAATATTGATTTTAATTTATTTGCATTTACTGCCCTAATTAAATAATGCAGTAATAATTAAAGTGTGATATAAAATCAAAGCAAAAATTAATTTAGTGAGTTAAATCAATTGAATTTGTCATGAAAACGTCTCTACCCTGCCATCTTTCCCCTGTCAAGATAACTGCCAGGGGAGAGATTCACTGACCAGGGAAGATAATATTCATCATAAGATGTTATTAAAAACATACTAACTTCTGTCAACGTCAGTTTTAAACGACTTAAATTAATATTGTTATTATATTACTGTCATTATTACAGATTATGGCACCCCGGAAAAAGTTAACACGTGAAGAAACATGAAACAAAGAGAAGCTACGATATCAAATGATTAAAAATGGTCCAGAAAAGTAAGAATTGCAAAGGAAAAAAAAGGAAAAATATTTAAAAAAGAAGGAGAAGGGAAACATCAAAACTGTCGAACGAATGATTTCTAAAGAGCATCGTATGGCGAAAAAGATATAGAAGAAAAGCGTAGGCAACGACTTGCTCTTCAAAATATAACTAATATTTCAGCAACACCATCACTTTCAGATGTTGATCATCAGATGCCGCAAACTAATGTCTGTAGAAGAGTTACAGCTAAAGTTAAATCTATTAATAATATGGGCACACTTACAGCCAATTTTACAGCTTACAACCCGAAGTAGAAATCCTCCATTTTTGGAGCGATTCATGACACGGTAAGGGGGCTCCTGATGGTGTCGGTGCTATTTGCAAAAGAACAGCTGACCGATTGGTGGCTAGGGGCAAGTATATAGCATCTCTGAGCGATTTGTCAGATTCAGATAAACTGTCCCAACATCAATGTTTTTGTAACTGACGAAAAAAATATCCTTCAAAATGAAGATTTGCTTGCAATTGTTAAAAAACACAAATAATTTTTATTTATTTAAGCTGCTTTTGCAATGAAATTATAAATTGTAATAATTTAAAAATTGGTGGCATGACATACTCGTCTAATAAAAAAATCTCGTCTCCGGGTCGAGGATGTTAACGGTCCTGACGCAGAATCCGAGAACAATTAATAATGACAATGAAACAATTAATACACCAAAAGGTGGCAAACACCAGACAGAGGATAAAGAACAACCGTCGACATAGCGAAAAACATTCCAGAACGGCGACTTTATTTTACTCTAAACTATCTTCAAGAAGAGTACTGTTACGGGGCTATGGGTAGGGGTTTGGAAGAGGGTGGCGAGATATCGATAGTTTTCTGTAAAATAGGGGACAACATCTGAAAATTATTTTAATGTGATGAACAAACTATTTCATTCATCTCAGAAGATCAGGTTGTCCAGACACTCCCTATGCCAAATCTTATTATGAAAGGACAGAGGATGTTTTACTCTTTTAAAAAGTTAGTGAATGTGTTTGATAAAGCTTAATTTCATCTATTGTTCATGTACGCAAGAGGGTGCCTTTAATTTATAATGTTATTATATTTAAATTTAATTTTTGTTCATTATTAATAAAAGATTATTTTATTATTTGTTGAAGGTACAAAGGCAAGATAATTTACATATGTGTATTTTTGTAAGTGATACGTTCTTGTTTTTAGGTAAAAGGCTGATATGATATGATGGCTGGTATGATAGTCTAATTATAATTATTAAGAACAACGTTTAATAAAAGTTGATTTTATTCATTTTATTGCTTTTATTTAGTATATTATTGTGTCAAATTCTCTCCCCTGGTGAAATAAGTATCTACCCTGGTCCTGATGTCTCTCCCCTGTCCGATATATTTACCCTGGTCTTCGAAAAAGTAATAATTTATGTATAAATTGACTTGCCCTTACGTGAAATGGTAAATAAACGGGACATAAATCATAATATAAAGGTTTCATGAAAAAACTCCAACTTTTCTTCCTGGCCGCATCCTCTATGTAGTTGAAACCTCTTATCGTAGAATCACCCTTATAAATCATATAGTGGTATTTCGGAAATTCATAATTGAAGCTAATAAAACTTGAAGATCATTAAGTGAATAGTGATATCGAAGCTAGCCGAATATTGTAAAAAAAAAATAACAAGATTGCCCTTTAAATACATTTAGGTACATCGAGGTACATTTACGCTACCGCTGGCTGACGAGAGGGACTGGATGAAAAAGTTTCACGAGCTCACAGATATTGCAAATTTTCTCATTTTATGTAAGAATTAGAGAAAATCGAATTTTTTTTTTTTGCCCTCTACTCGATTGGTAGTAGCTCTGCCTTTTGAGCGGCGTTTCATATAAATAAGCCTAACCTATTTATATATATGACATGATTCAGAGAAATTAATTCATTCCATAGCATTGTACTAACATTTTGTAGGTCATTTTTATCAGTAGCGTAGAATTATACTAGAGTTAAACTAAAAAGTTTGCTTTCAAAAGACGTACAACATTATTTACGCCCTTTTGCATATTTCATAGTTATTCCACTTTTCTAGTACGGTCAACAACAAAATTCAATGAGTCATTTGTCAAAATTAAAAAGTTGTTGTTCAAGTGCCTGATAGATGGCGGAAGGAAAAAAGTTGTTGTGCAGCGAAATGTGAAACTGAAACGAAATCGAGCGGCCGACATAGCTTTTTTTTTAAATGTCACATTTACCTATGTCGTAGGCACTTTATATTTCAGGAGCGACCATCGTGTCTAGCAGCCTTTTTATGTAAAGAAACACACTTTTTATGCACACTGTGTGAACCTTATTATTTGCTTATTAATAATAAAGTATTTCTTGCTTGAAAACCATTAATTATGATTCCGAACCAATATGTTAGTATTTTTAGCACCAAAGGCGAGAGGACCTATTCCTAAGCCTGCAACGTCTATCTGTCAGCCTTTTAAAGTACCTACCTTTAGAAAGCTGTAAAACCCCATTGGCCAGCAATGTTAACAGAATTTGTTTTATTTGGCATACTACTTAAAAAAATACAATTAGCGTTATGGAACCCTCGGTGTGCGGAGTCCGAGTCGCATTAAACCGACTCATATTATATTCATAAACGTTTGATGTTGACTCTACTGTGCTAGCACACATAGTTACTATTGGCAGTCAAAGCATAGCAGAGTTTAACATTAATGAATATGTTAATCTGTCGATTAGTAACCATAATAAATAGACGATAAATCTCTCTTCGGCGAACGAGATTGTAATTGCATACTTGTGAATTGTGAAACTTGATGTGATGATTAAGGAGCACGGAGCTCGGAGGTCTGCGTTAGATATAGGCAGGTGAACGATTAAAATCGGTTCCCTACATAGTTTGACACACTAAAGCCGATTTTAAGTAAATTAAATTATATGGTACGAATTGTAGTATTTTTTTTTTTGAGTTTTCTCGATATCATTGACGAAGTTGTAAGGAATCTTGACCTGCGTGGTAGACACCATTCTATCACGCACTAATTAATTTTAATTCAAACAACAAGGAAGCGGAAATTAATGCCACCAACTCTTTTTCCTGAGCAGTACAGTTTGGAATCTTCAAGAAAAGAGTGAATGAGTATCTTCTAGACCAACGTGTTACATATTCAACCGCATCATCATTTACCATCAGTCGAGATAGCAGATAGCAGTCAAACTGGCCTATAATGTATAAAAACGTAAGAATGTTTGGGACTGACCTGGGTGGCTGTGAACCGCCGGCTTCCTGATCTGCTCAGGGTGCCCCCTCTGACATTGCTGTCATCCAACTCCACGTCCCCGCCGCCGTCGGCAGCACGCCTGCGCGACAACTCACACAGTTCCGCTATTGGTTGCACCTGGATAGAGAACAGATTATTGGAAATTTCACACAGCGCAATTGAGCCCCAAGCTAAGCATAACTTGTAATATGGAAACCAGATCGATGATATTATCTTCATATAGGTTCGTCACACAAATATTTGCCCTGGGTGGGAATCAAACCCACGTAGAACAGCGCAGCAGGCAGATGCCAGTTTTGATTATCATTAACTTTTTGGTTTCAGGACATGTTTCCTTGCGATGATTTCCAGCATTCTTTTAAGAAATTGGACAATTCATTACCACTCTCGCTAGTAGAGTATACAACTGTGAACCCACAGCGATAGATATGTCGTTAATTGCAGTGTATGCGATACGTTTCATCTCACGCAGCCTAATTAAGACATCTCGTTACAGAATGGGCATCATGCGTACGCGCATTGAACACGAAAGTGACCGGACATGGGAGAAAGTACACGGGTTCTTTCAATACTTATTTATATAAGTGTGGGTTTTTACTACCTATGTTATTTTTATATTTACTTTTGATGGCAATAGAGATATATGAAAGATGCGGTCAAAAAGTGAACTCCCATAAATTATTAAAAATAAATGTTTTGGATTTCAAATAGTGACCCATAATTTAGTTCGTAGCGTTCATTCTCAGCGTGTGGCCATCTTATGACAACTTACTTTTTTATTATCATATTTATTTCACAATAAATAATTTATAAACATATACAATATGTTTTGACTCAGATAGTACGGATTCGAGATTCTGAACGTTTAAACCAGCCAGGTTTAAAACCACACGCTAAAAAAGCCACGTATGCATATATGCATATTTTGTAGGTATCGTGAAAAATCCGGCAGGCATAAATATTTGAAATTCTTTAATATACCACGGGGATTCGGGTTGGCTGTGATAGGCTCCCGCGTGAGATTAAAGCCTCTCTCGTGGTCTATACTGTCTCTAATGGGTTTAGAGACTGACTTCACATGCCTACATAAAGTAAGGTATACAATACTTTAGTTTAAAGAATAACCTTAGTACTCAATATCAAGTAGAACGCGATCTTTGAAGCGTAGCACTGTGACCGGCGAAAAATGTAAATGATTCAGCCATTTTTTGCTATTTCGCGTTGTACGGATCATTAATTTGTTTTCATGATTAATTGCGATGTTCGCATATCAATTACTAGTTTGTTCTTGAATTCTTGTTTGGTTAGATGTACATATACTTTTTTTTGGGACAATAATGATAATGACGGTACTATCTAAAAGCTCATCTGATATATCAACCTCAGTCCATAGTCCATTACAATCGAAATACGACTTAGGTTCTACTGCTACTCACTCATACTACTGCTAATGTTGCTCCTTTCGCACCATCTAGACTCCTCTAGAATCCTCTAGAATATCAGATGGGCTACACGTATCCACGTGTAGGAACTCAAAGAGTACTATGGTCACACGTACGTCTACATCTAAGGTACGAGGAACACAGATCTCCTTGACATTGTCGTATATATGTTCACTTATTTTTGTACATGAAAAGTTACGAGACGCCCAATTAAGTTAAGGCCCAACTCATTACGAGAAAATTTGATATTCAATACAACTATTTTTTAAATATTGCCGTATTAGTTATAAATTTTCGTTGTTTTATTGTTAGGGTACCATGGTCATGTTAAAAGGAACCCTATAGCATATCCTACATCATCTGTTTGTCAGTCCAACGTCTTTCTTTTAAACCATACGCCATAGCGGGCTGATGTTTTCAACATATTTTGTTTCTATGGCAGATATCCTTAAGATAATAAAAATACAATTGTTGTTACGGAAATCTCGGTCTGGGAGGACTCATAATTAACCATGTTTACCACGATATGTGGTTAGCAGCTATAAGTATTTATACTAATTCATTATTAATCACTAATTGGCCCACCTCCGTGATAAAACGCTGTAAATGGATGTTTGTTTTAATAAGTGAGTGAATAATATTATACAAATTATAACAACTAGTACTGTATCTTTAGATCGATTAATTTGAAACGTCGATCATTCAAACATACTCAAGATTTGATATAGTTATTTGTAACGTAACGAAACATCGTTTGTTTAGCAACAAATTTATTTTTATTTGATAGGTGATTGCATCAATATTCTTTCGCTTCTATGTATGTACAAAGAAAAAAATTAAAGCCGAGGATCGAACCCGGGACTCCATTAAAGTTAAATCCAAGTTAAATAATCAGGTTACCAAAATTCTTAAAATTAAATTCGTTTTTGTTTAATGCAAGTGGCGACTCACCTTGATAGTGACGAATTCTTGACTGCTTTTAATAAGTTCAATAACATCTTCCCGACTCTTTTCCTCAACGTTAACGCCGTTGACTTCGATCAGCCTGTCTCCAGGGAGCAGTCCAGCTTCACTGGACCCCGGGTAAGACCCGGGTTCCGCCAGTATCACAGACTTGAAGGTCAATTTACTATCCATACTCCGGATTTCATTGCCCTTGTTATCACCGTTGAGCAACCCATTGCCGTGACCGTTCACGTCTCCCATGAAGACTCTGTCCTGGACCATGGCACGTCGGAGACTAAACCCAAAGTCGTGTCTAGGAGCCTTCTGCCGCTGAATCGTCAGGACTCTAGGCTGCAGCAGTTGTAAAGGAGTTAAACCTGGCAAAGGCAAGTACACATCTTCGAAATTGCTCGTCCTCGACCATCTATGGAAGCCTTGGGATTCCCCCACAGGTGAAGTCGAAAATGGTGGGGTAGCGAAAGAAGAGTTTGTTGTCGTATCAGTAAGAGAATCAGCACTTGGAGATGTGGAAGTCACTCCAATGTAGCTGTTTCCGTTCGTCTTTGGTGCTTCGTCAACATCCTGAGTGGTTATTGAAGGGTTTCCGTTTTTGTAGTTCTTGTATTGGGTCTCCACGGGACTGTGGATAACCTTTTTGGTAAAGTTCTGCACGTGCTGCATATCGTCGCTTGAAGACGTGCTCTTTGAAGGTGGAATGCCGTATGAAATAATTTCGTTTTGCTGCGTGTTTCGCGCCAGCAAATTGGAATCCTGGCCGTTGACGTGGTCAGGGGTATCAGTGCTTTGGATGTTGCTCTCTTGAGAAATAGAACTAGTATTGCTTAAACGGGGGCCTTTCAGGATCCCTCGCTTGGGGGGCCGCGGCGGTACGGGAGGTAGACTAGGCGGTTGTCGAGGACTGCTGTTCGCATTCGGGTTGTTCAGAGAGTTGAGAGACGTTTCTGAGCTGTCAGACTGCAGTACTCCTTCCTTCTTGCTCCAGGTGTGAGTGGCTGGGTAGATTGGCGATTGATGGTTATTGTCATCGCTAAGGTTGGAATTGGAGCCCGAGGTGGATATCACGGGATAGTTGGAGTAATTGGAGTCTTGCTCTAGATGTGCGAACAGCGATGCCGTGTAGTCAGCTGTGATGCCGGAGGGCAGTTTCTCCTTTTCTTTGCGTCTGCCCCGTAATTTGAGAGATCGTCGAACCTGGGAAAGATAAATACAATTTCAATAATTGCGATGGTTATCGATCGACTCGTTGAGCATGAAAATCGTCATAAAGTAAATTGGTAAATACCTATACGAACTGAATATTGCAGGCTATCAGTAACAAACGTTAGAGTTCTAAAACATAATTTTCTAGTCGAGCTATTAGCAAGTCATCCGGCAAACGGTTTTTCCGACTGAGCGAACGAAGCAAAACTGAAGACTATGATAATTTATCAAACAGCTGACACCTGCTAATGGTAATTTGGTTTGCAAAGTCATTACTTTCATTTAGGTATTGTGGCGCAACTCATTTAAAAACGAACAACCATTGAGAAATCAAATAGAATGGCACAAATATAGAGGACAAAGACTGGCAATGTGGTTGGACTTCTAAAATGAGCTTAAGAATCCGGTATGAAAAAAAGATCGCGATGAAACCAATACTTAAATATCATCTTTTAGAGCATTTTATGTGAGTGAGTTTGTTAACGTTTTCACGCCTAACTCGACCGATCTTTATGAAATTTTGCATAGCCGATCTTAGAGGTATAGAAAAGGACAGGTTCGAGCGAATTCGTACAAAATAAAAGTAAATAAGATATACATTAGACATAATTGGTGTACATACATTGCATAAAAATACAGAAAACGTCACTTAAGTTATATAAAACCGACCCTTAGAGTATATTTAAGCATAAACCAGAATAACACACAACTAGGGCTTATGACGAAACTAGCCAAGTTCCTAGTATCGCTGACCACTATTCTGTGGTATTGCGAAAAAGTGCATTCCTCACGATGAGTGAGCAAAAACGCAACGAAAGTGTATCAAAACCGGTTCAGGGTTTAAATCCCGTTGGCAAATTGAGTTGCAGTTTTTTTAAGCTCTGTGTATTGGAGGTTCAGCTAATTTAATTGACAAGTTAGAGTGGCTTGTACTACTGTCTCAACTGTTCAAGAAGTTGACAAGTTAACAGTTCTGCTTTATTCTTTTCAATCGATTTCCGGAGGAGGATACCGAAAACAAAGTTCATGATCATGACACAAAGCTTGCGACCGGAAATCGAATACGGGACCTCCGGATCCCTCGCCTACTGAGCCATGTCCGCCACTTACACAAAAGATGAAGAAGTAGCCGTGTCTAAGCATGGCTATTTCGTGTAATTCCCTATTGATGGTTTGCAGCAACAATATTATTACACATTCATCATAAATTAAAATTAATTTTGGCCACGCCAGCCAAACTCGAAAATAAATCACTGTACCAGTCAGCATTATGTCATGAGTACTCCACAATAATAATTGGATACAAATAGAATCAGAACTCTATTCATTTATGTTGAGATCATGTCAGCTGATTGTAATGCGTATCAAATGGTAGCTTGGTAATGGTAGCTTATTTGCGCTCCGATTGATTTGAACAAACGTATTTGTGAAAGGAATTAATTTAAAATGTTTAATTACCGACCGGTTTCATAACCATAAAATTTTACAACACTATTATACACGTACCGTTAGTTGTAATAATGAACAACAAATAATTAAATATTAGTGGACATTTCAACAACACCATTCCCAAACTAAGCAGAGCTTGTACTGTGAGTGCAAGATTACTGTATTATACTGAAGCGCTGATATAACTTGCTTAGCTGTTCTTTACAGATCATCTACAATAAGTTAAGCTACTTTCGCCCCGATCAGTAGTTGGAAGGTATGAAAATGTTGCATATAATAGTCATTATTTTGCGTGAGCTGCAAAAATTATTGATGATACACAAAATAGTGTACTATATGTTTATAATGTTAATCATTACTCACTAAAAAGTCCACGATGGTATATGCCTAACTTCTATAGTTAAGCCACAATAACAGTTTTCATTCAAATGATTAAGTTCAAACACCGTTGTAATCGAATAGTGATCAGTCAAAATACTTTATTTCCATTGAATTATTTAAAAATTACTTGGAAACGTCTTTTTTTTAAATAAATATGTACACCAACAAGATCATGCGTTCTTATTCCTAACTTAAGCACTTGGTGATATTAGTATTATGTCCATAATCAACCCCTACTTCACACGGAATTACACCCGTGCGAAGCCGGGGCGTGATGCTAGTATTACATATAATACAACCAAGCACCCAGGCACAGAACAAACTTCTATGTTCATCACAGAAATGATTATCCTCGGTGGGAATCCCAGAAGATTGGCTACTACTACGATGTAAGGCCTAAAACTGGCCTCATAAAATATTCTATCATTAATATGGATCCTAATTTGAGGCTGGATGGCGTTGTGTGAAACGCCCATGAATATTTACAATGACTATAAAGTCGCGACAAAAATATGAATAAACTTTCTCAAACCTCATGAGAGTTCTTATAGTATCAGATGGGAATTACACCAAAGATCCTATCTATTCAAAGGCCACTACTAACCTACTTGCTGCAACAGAAGCCGAACCGAAAGATCAAAACATTTTGATAAACTATTTTAAATCGAGCTATTAAAACGACCTTTATCTTTATTTGAGAGGATAAGGCATTTATAGCCAAGTAACAGCACGAAGCAAAGTAAATAGTTTGTTCATAGCCAGAAAATATTAATTGTTTGACGACGTCAAGAAACCGTATGCCTCGATGTTGACATATTAACTCATTTATTAGATAAATGAGTTTTCCAAATACCATGCTTGTATCGTCCGACAGTTTAGACAGGCAATATACACATTGATTCAGTTTGTCATTGTTTCTTAAGTTGTCCAGTAAAAAAGTAATTGATTGATGTTGTTAAAACTAAGTTATTGCACGCCTTTTACAAAATGTTTCTATTGAAATTAATTCATTAGTGAAAGAGGTAAATAATGTAGACTTGCATTATCCTTATAACAATAATCATAGATAGAATTAAATAATATAAAACTTGCTTACGCTCGAAACAAATATAGCCTCGCACGCGTGCCTAGTTTTATTGTTTCTAATAGTAATGTCGTAAAATAGTAATAAAATACGTTACGAAAGCACTCAGGGCTAATCCGATGATCTTGAAACCTCTCGAGTCGACCTTGTTCAGGATGTCCTCCATGACTCTTCAACTCACAAACACAAATGGCCAGGGTCCTTCAATTTAGAGTTTATTGTTTCATTGCATTGTTTAGGCTTGTTTACAAACAAACAACGTAGAGTTCAATAAGAACAGTCTGTTTATATACAACACAGATATAAAATGTTGGTAAGATAATGTTTTAGAGGAAAACACTGACGAACTCAGAGATATACATTACAAATATTGAGTTCACAATGACACAAAGTATAATTTTCCCACCCTGCTTTGGTCCAGATGGTTGATACATTGGTCTCATACACCGGATCTGTGCCACAGAACTAACAATAACTAGTATCTTCACGCACCGTGACGTCTATGTAGGTAATGAGAAATACATTCCAAAGATTCGGTTACCAAAACCGTTAGATGGGTTAACGCGAGGAGCAGAGTTTGGGCCACTTTTGTATCTTGAATACGTATCTGAAGCAAATATATTTTAACTTATACCGTGTTTGAAAATAATATATTTTAAACTGGCTTTGCTATTCGACGAAGCATACGCACTTTGTTATTTACAAAAAACATTAACCATTATTTGCCGAAATATGTTGAATGTTTGTAGAGGACTATTCCGTTTGTTTTACAGATAGTGTACCTACTAATTGCGTTGCTTATTATTTCTTCGTACTCGTTTTAGAGGGCAATGACCTGTTATTATGGGTATGTGCGTAATTTATTGTTGACAACTATTATTAAACAATTCTCCGGTATGTAAGCATATTATATAACAGACGAGCAGTAAAATTGACGGAACACATGCCAAAATTTTGATACTGAGCAAGGAATGCAATAATTGAATTTGATATACCTACTGATTATATCGATAGAGTACCAACTTACCATTGATGGGTGAGGATAATTGATATCGCGAATGTAAAGTTAAATGGGTAATTTGACATGACAAAGGCCAAAGGTGCAGTAATAGCAAGTTTACCGAATTTATTGGTCAATCTAAACAAACCATTAATATGCACCTTATAAGACGAGACGTACATCAAATAGGCCATATGTTGGCCTACTTGATGTTAAGTGGTTAGCGTTGCACATAAATGACAAAAATAAGACTCTGGTATGTATAAGAAGATCCAAGTCGCATCGTGATTCACTCGTCACTCTGAGACGGAGATGTAATTTCTCATGTGGCATTTCACCAGCACTCATATTTTACTAAAGTATGAGAAGAACCAATAGCATCGCGTAGCGCCCGTCACTCTGAGACGGAGATGTTACGCCTCAAGTGCCTGTAATTTCACCGACAACCACACCCTTCTACCGAAACACAGCAACGCGAGTGCACTGCTGCTTGTCGACAGATAACCAAGTGTTGAGGTAGTACTTCTCCGGAAGAACTAGGCACAATTTCTACTGATACTTCAGGTAGATACAAGTACAGTTGGGATCAAAAGGACTTTAACGGTCACCTACGGACGCGAGCGGTCCATCTGTTGCAAAGTGGTCACTGTCAAAGAAATCTGCAACAGCAGAGACAATGATGCGTTGGTACCTATTTGTCATTCTGCTCTGTTTGCTAGTGATTAAAATACCAAAGCAAATGTCAAAATTCCCCATCGATCTTCACTGAGCAAGGCTGATATTATCTCAGCTGTTGCAATAGGTCGCCGCAAGAGGTTACACCACAGTTCACTGTTCGAAGTAGCTTGGCAAAGTGCAAAACACCATGGCATTTTATGTTGGTAATATAAACTTAATTTATAGTATTTGACAATCAAGTACCAAATGGATCACAGCCCAAGCTTTTGATTGTTATCGGATTTGTGGTCACGTTGTGATTTCCATATGACCGTTGTGTTTGAAATGTAAAGCGATTCCGCAACCATGACTCAGTCAAAGCGGAATCGCATTTTTTTATGTCACGAAAATGACGGTACTAGCTGCAAGCCCTGATTTAAATGGATTACTCCGCCTCCCCGATCGAAGCATGAGAAGACCTGGGTCGCATCCCGCTGCGATCACCCGAGATGGGGATGTTATGTCTCATACGCTTGTGATTTCACCGGCAGCCACACCCTTCCACCGGAACAATGCGAGTGCACTGTTCCGGTGGTTTGGGTGAAATTTGTTATCAGAATAGCATTATATCCTGGATTAACACATATGCTACTTTTGATCCCGGCAAACCGCGGGCAGCACTGCGAAGCGCATTTAGTTTTTCATATTTTTATCCAGTACAATATGATAGCTAAACATATTTGACGACTCCGTGGCTTAGTAGGTAGTAACCCTGCCTTCGAAGCGAGGGGTCCCGGGTTCGATTCCCGGCCGGGGCATACTTTGTGCGGTGAGAATAAAGTTTGTTCTCGGGTCTTGGGTGTTTGTCTTGTGTTTCTGTATTTGTCCTTGCCATCTGCGACACAGGGAACCCTAGTGCAGAGGTATGACTGTGTAAACTTTTTTAACCTTTTTATTTATCGATTATCGCTATCTATCACCGTTGGAATGATACCAATGCATCAATATTGCTCAATTAGTATTGCCCATTAAAGTGACGTTATCTCTGGCATCGGTGACGACGCAGATTTGTTTAACTACTGTATCACGATCCGATCCTGCTATTGCCTGATCAACAATGATACCTCTGATAATAATAATATCAAAAGCGACGATAACTAGATAATTGATTACAAACTAGCGGCTCACCGCGACTTTGCACCGGTAGAACAAGTATTTTGTCTGTGTAGTACTTGTATACAGACACATGGTGAAGTCCAGTTGAGTACCCTTTAGAGATACAATATGGGTGGTGATAAAGGAGCAACTGAAAATTGTACTTGTTATAGACGAAGGTAGCCACTTAACACGAAGTGGGCTCATCCCGTCGATTAGTCGTAATGATTACTATCATGACTTTTTGTTTTGTATTACTATACAAGGTAAAAAGTGACCCATTGGGACTCTGCCTAAACTAAAATGTTAAAATAATAAAATGTAATTAAAATGTAAAATTATTATTATTTTTTTCCAATCTTTGTTATATTATATTAATGCGTATTGATTCATGAAAGAAAGAAAGAAAAGAAAGAAAGTTTTTAATGTTAGTTTTAAGGATTCTCATACCCCTAGGATTCCCTGTGTCGCAAATGGCATGAACCCGAGAACAAACTTCAAGCTCATCACACAAAGTGTGCCCCGTCCGGGATCGAACCCGGGACCACTCGCTTCGAAGGTAGGGCTACTACCAACTATGCCACAGAGCACGGATTAAGCGTGCTCGTATTTTTATTTTAATGAATGTGTGTTAACTTCCCTTGTATAACAAACACATATATAAAATAATCAATAAATGAAATCAGAATAGGTTACGTCAGAATGAAAAAAAATATTTTTATTAAGAAACATTGCTATCATATTGTAGTTGTATCTAAGAAATATGTGACATAAAATCATTTGAAATTAGTAGTAAGTGATGCAAATAATGTAACGTATAATTTAACGATGAAATAAATTAACATAATTAATAATTCATAACTGTAATTAACATAAAACTGGTGACGCCACGTAAGCCTCTTACTCCGTTACAAATGATCTTTAAAATATATAATTTACAGTAATAAAGATATTTGAGACCACACAAGTCAATAATAAAATAAGCTTATTAAAACATGAATCGATTTAAAAATAAATAACGGCTTAAACTTTTCTTCTACTTATTGTACTTATAGTGGATTACATTATTCAATTTTTTTTAGAAGTTCCTTAAAGATAACCATAGATGCTCAAGCACTTACAAAACTAATTAAAGTCGTTACACAACAGGCGGAGATGTCATGTCACCAACATACAGGCTAATTGAGAAATTTCTTATTTGAAATCGGATAAATATGACTACGCCCTTTCTCAACAGATGTCGTTTTTAGTATTGTTTACGTGTACTAATAAATGACCATACTTGTATTCGATAGTACTGAATGTCAGCTATCTAACGCATTTTATGATATTTGGTTGAAGTGTAAGCAACAATTGTTTTCACCTTTTCGAAAATGTCGGTTTTTATTCCAAATAAACGTCATTTGCGGGAAGTGTTATTACATTATTTTATTGCGAAGAAAACTGCAGCGGAAACTTATCGTTTGCTTGTGGAGATTTATGGTGAGCATGCTCCGTCTAATACAACTTGCAAGGAATGGTTTCGACGATTTCAAAATAACGATTTTAGTACTGAGGATAAAGAACATGGAAAACCACCAAAAAAATTTGAAGATGCTGAATTGGAAGCATTATTGGCGGAAGATTCTTGCCAAACTCAATCAGAATTAGCTGCAGCATTAAATGTTGATCGTTCAACTGTTGCAAAGCGTTTACAAATGATGGGAATGATTCAAAAAGCCGGTTACTGGGTTCCACATGATTTAAAAGAAAGAGACATGGAACGTCGGAAAACCATTTGTGAAATGCTGCTTCAAAAACAGCAAAGAAAAGGATTTTTGCATCGGATAGTCACAGGAGACGAAAAATGGATACACTACGAAAATCCTAAACGCAAAAAAGCTTGGGTGAAACCAGGCGAACCAGGCCCATCACAGCCAAAAATAAATATTCACTGTGCCAAGGTCATGCTCTGTATTTGGTGGGATCAGAAAGGTATTGTATATTATGAGTTGCTCAAACCCTCTGAAACTATTAATGGAGAAGTTTACCGACGACAACTAATGCGTTTGAAGCGAGCCATAGAAGAAAAACGACCAGAATGGGTGAATAGACATAACAAATTAGTTCTTCAGCATGACAATGCCAAACCGCATACCGCAGAAGTCGTAAAAAGATATTTAGAGGGACAGGACTGGGAAGTGTTACCCCACCCGCCATATTCACCAGACATAGCTCCTTCGGATTACCACCTATTCCGGACGATGCAGACAGACCTTACTGGAGAAAAGTTTACTTCATGTGAAAGTATCAAAATTTGGATTGACAACTGGATAAGCTCAAAAGACCAGGACTTCTTCCAGCAAGGAATACGAAAACTACCTGAACGATGGGCGAAGGTTGTAGCTGCAGATGGAGCATACTTTCAATAATTTTTTTTTTAATTTTGTAAGCGAACAAATGTGTTTTATTTTGACAAAAAGGGGCGGAGTCATATTCACACACCTATTATACCAATACAACATGTGTGGAAATTGACTTGAATCTTTTTAATGACATATACATAATTAATACAGTTGAATGATTTAAAATTGAAGTGACTTGAAGATGTCCTGCTTGGAAAGCATGGTTCCAGGTGTCTCCAGAGATCTTGGATAGGTCAATAATGTTTTTTTATGAGGCCAAAGTTTCGGGACGAGCGGGCGACCCACCTGATGTTAAGTGCAAAACACCACCACACACCTCCATTACAATCTCTTGCATATTACGGGTACTTGGTACTACGGTCTTATTATCATTATGATCTAGATACCAGCGATTAAATCACAAAATTCTTACCTCTTCCAACCTCAGCGGCTCCTCAAGTCCAGCGGCTATCCTCTCTCGTTTCTCCCTCTCTTTGCGCTCTTTCTTCTCTTTCTTCCGTCTCTCTTTTTCACCATCCCGCTCCTCAAGGGTACCCGCGTCGCCGCCAGCCAGGACGCCGGTCTTCTTCATGAAGTTAAACATAGCGGCGAGGGGCTGTAACAAAATAAACATAAAATTATTCGCTGCCATTGGTCAAGTTAGTTGCTAAATCAAATCGCTGTTTGAACGATGTTATGTAGGTTAAAGTTCAAATATTTATTGGATGGAACAACACAAATACCGTAAACCTAGCTTACTTGACCGGGATTTTTTGTACATGTACGGGGTTAAAAGCATGTTATCAATAAAACATAGCGCGCCTACTAGCTAGCATTATCGGGTCTTTGATAAAACAAAATTCCTTTCAAGACTTATAACGTCACTAGGTATCAAAATATTTTTCTGCAACTTTTAGGACACGCCTTCTGAACTTGAAAACATTAACATTATTTAATCTGTGCCTATTAAACCTGACATAAATAAAGATGAATAGGTGTGGTTCCAGCTGTTAGGTGTTAAAAAACAGCAAATAGAATATTGAAATGAGATGGTGAGTTGGCCTGAAATATATTTTATCGGTAGATAATTTTTGATAGAAAATTCAAATAAATTGAGCTACTAATTGGTTATTGCGTATTACAAGAGCCCTTTAGATAAATCTTCATCATCACAAGCGCTATAATTAGCAATAAGTACGCGATCTATTGAGCGGATCTTGTAGGTACATGTATTAGAACAAGGACGTTTAAAAGTATTTTTACAAAAAAGAAAAAAAACTGATTTAAAGATTTTGACTTTGACATCGCAAATAATCATAATATAATTTAATATCTGAGTCAGACGCCAGATTGAACTCACTCACAAAAACATCATTGAATATTACAATACAAGAAACCTTTTCAGCACTAAACGATTTAGCACACCACATAGACTTATCATAGATGTCAATGTTCGGGCGTCTGTCCCGTTACCAATGGTGTTTCCATCTAAAATAACTGTCAACAATATTATGTGCTTTGAATTAAACGACCATAAGCCTGAATACAAAGTGCGTGCCATTGTGCTCGACTTGGACTTGCGATGCTTGCGGTACATGCTTGATTTGTTAGTAGTTCATCTGACATGCATTAGAAATCCCGATTAACCGGGATAAGCCAGCAAGTAATGGAACCTACGGAGGTATTCAACAATAAAGAAATATATTATTTATGAACTTTTCACATAGCGCAATCTGGCCCCAAACTAAGCATAGTCTTTCTATAGTGATGATTAATATATTAGGGATGCATCGATATGCACTTCTGCCGATACGATACCGATACCGAAGCGGACAATGCGGGCTTTGAAAGGTGTAAGAAGCTGTGGCAACAATTGACAACAAGCAAGTAGCGGAATCGAATAAAACGCGAGGATTCGGTGTATCGGCAAACTAATGTCGCCGACTTATCAGAAAACCAACTATATCGCCGATATATATATCGGTATAGGTAACATATATTATATTTTGATCTAATAGCACGCGAAGCTAAGTTTAGATAGAACTGCCTAAATGCCAGGATATCCTAACAAGCGTCGCCATGTTTTATTACAGCATATATACGGGAGTCACTCACACAGGATATTGGCGCAAGTTCAAAATGTTCCTGAACATGTAATAAAAGCTGCATTCTTTTAAACAATGCCGCTGTGAATTTTGAATACCTAATGAGTCAGAGTTATAAATCAAGACGAACCAAAGGCTCGTAAAATAAAGACTCAGAGCTAAATAATTTGAATATATAAGACGGCAACTATTTGGAAACAATGACATTGCGAAAATAGCTTTACAGGACAGAGTCATAACATAACCAATAATAAACAAACTGTTTCAACTACAACATGATAACGATCAAAACAAAAAGTAAAACGTTATATGACAAATCACGTTAAAATCCGTCTGTATTTGTGTGAATCCCGATCAAACACACAGAATGGTACAATCTAGTAATAGAACAGTTATTGCGAAAAAAAAATTGGTATATATATATATATAGATATAATTCGTATGCATAATGCTAATAGGCAACACTGGGTTAGGCTTAATGAGTCATAGATAATGTCTGCAATAGGTGAAGGTCAAGGAAACACAAAAACACAAAAAAACTTGAACATAAACGAAAATACATATTAACCGCAACAAGGAAAATAGAACATATGTTTTGAATCCTACTAATTAAGTAAGTATAGAAGTAGGCAATGCTCAGTGTATTTCCTACTTCTATGTTTGCTATTTCAGTCAATTGAGGAAGAATCGTTGCTGTTACAAGTGGATGAGATTATAATACAATATTATGCGAGTTAAATGTCAAAAACATTTTGCAAACATATCAATAGTTGGAATTGATTTGAAAGAAAGCTTTGAATTGGATTTTAATGAGGCAAAACATCGCGTCCGGAAACAAGGTCAGTAGACAATTAGGCATAGGCATCGACCTGAATACAATTTCAGACTGCCAGGCGCCTCTTGCATATGATTAATTACTCGCAAGGGGAACTTCACACTTCGCGACTACTAAGCAAGAGGAACTACTCGTATTACTTAATCAAGCAATACCATGAATTGCTTAGCATAGTATTCAGTGGAAAAAGATCTTTCACTCTGGAAAATGCAGCCAAGTTACCAAAATTCAATAGGTACGTCAACGTTTTCAAATTTAAAGCTGATTTACAAAAAATATTAATCAAAACAATACAAATCAAATTTAGGACTTCCCGAGGAGGTTATCAATTCGGTTGTTTGTTTTTTTTAAGAAATTTTTATTTCAATGAATATGTTTCAGATTAGTCCCATAGAAATTTTTAGAAATTTCCCATAGAAAGTTCAATAGTTTGGTTATCACTACATAGTATAAAACAAAGTCGCTTTTTCTGTCCCTATATCCCTATGTATGCTTAAATCTTTAAAACTACGCAACGTATTTTGATGCGGTTTTTTTTAATAGATAGTGATTCAAGAGGAAGGTTTATATGTATTATATTATACACTAGCAAGTCACCCCGGCTTCGCACGGGTAGTTTCTAATACGACACTGATGCTTTACTAACCGTGCGAAGCCGGGGCGGGTCGCTAGATACATCAGAATAACTGGAAAAAATATTTCATCCAAGTAAACGAAATTGCGTATGCCGAGTTAAATGATTTTAAAAGGGCGAGAAATAAAGAATGAAACTATTGAAGACGGCTTCTTTTATTTCTTATTCAGTCTCTAGTATCCCCATCACTTAATCCCGCGACATAATCAAACAGAGGTCACAGTAACAGTGTCAATCTCTATAACTCTTTAAAACCTGATATGTATAATATATTATATATCAGTTTGGATACAGAAAAGATTCCAAAGTTTGAACAGATTACGAGACGAGAAAATAACAGAACAACTATGTTGCCACAATCCCCGCACGACCTTACAGGAATGTTGACAGGAAAATGATAGACATTAAGACAACCATACCTGGACATCACCAATACGTTAATTACTATTCTACGTAGACGAGTACAGTTGCAACGGTACTTACAAATCTGTTAGACACTCCGTAATATACGAAAACACACAAACCAGATGTTTTTGGACCTGTTTTGCTTGTACACTAATGAAGAAAGTATAGACTTGAAGGGATTTCTTAACATGCTTATGCATAAAGATATCGTAAAAATACAAAATAAGGTAAGAATTGTAAAAAACCACACCTGAATACTGCCCGTATTCAGTGCTGATGAAATCGCAGCGATTAAGCTTATCATGATAATCAACTGTTTAATTTATGGATCAAAACCCAACCAGGCAACATTCTAAGAACCAAAAATTAGACTTATTAATGACTGAAAATAAGCGTGGAATGCATGATATAATAGCTTTCATGTGTATGATTCGATACCGAATAGAAACAGGTTGAAGACTGATTTTTCCCGCTATTTTTTTAATACCTAATAAAATATCCCCATCATGGTTTTTAAAGTTTTCATGAAAACTATAACGAGGGAGACAAAAGGCTCATTATGGTTTACTCTTTCGTGTCAATTAACAATCAGTATTAAGTGATCGACTGATTCATAACAGAAACAGTTTATTATTGTCACGCGAATATTAGGTTCTTTAGTAATGGAGTCAACAGGATATTAAGCGGTAACTTAATAGCAATATTGATATATACGCATGACGAAAATAGAATGAGGAAATTAACATACTCATTTTTATAATTAATGTGGATATTTCGCACAGCGCCATCTAGCCCCAAACTAAGCATAGCTTGCACGATGGGAGCCAGAATACTGATATAAAATACATAGCTATTATAGTACAATTTTGATGTAAGCACGTATAAATCCTACTAATATTATAAACGCGACAGTTTGTAAGTATGGATGGATGTTTATTACTCAATCACGCCAGAACGGCTGAACGGACCTGAATGAAATTTGGCACAGAGGTAGATTATAGTCTGGAATAGCACATAGGCTACTTTTTATTCCGGAAAAATGTGTCCCGTAGGAAGTCTAACCGCGAGTAACACTGCGAGCGCAGCTAGTAATAAATATTTACACCCAGACACAGAACGTCACACAATGTTTGTCCAGGTTGGGAATCGAATTCGGCCTACAGCGTGGAAGGCGGAACTATTTCCAATTGAGTTGTGAGGCCAGTCATTAATAGGGCGATTATAACTATTTCATAGTTGGCGTAGAACTTAAAAATAGAAATGGAAGTGATTTATGTTTCCGATCCAATAATATTACATCCAAATATATATTATTAATAGTAACTACATCATTTAAACTCATGAAATGGTAGCAGCACTGTCTAGTCAACATTTTGAGTACAAGTAAATACTATTACATGTTTTGGATAGTTTAAAATAAACTATATAACCCATATAACCTGCATCATTCTGATCTATGTCGTAAGGTTAAGCTAGCATTAGCAATGTAAGCACCAAAAAATATGCATTTTACAACATCATTACAAATCATTGCGGAATTTCTTCACTATTAAACCTTCCGGAAAAACTTAATGATGGTGAAAATCAAATCCGTTGCGTTTTTAGGAGGAGTACGGCTAAACAGATGACAGATTATAAAAAGGGCATAAAAAGGGTCCCAATAACATTTCGCGGTGTCGCGATGTCAGTTTTAATAATTTTGATCGCGTATCAGACATAAAACCTTACTCATTGACGAATTCCATACAATTATTGAATGTTTTTGTGCAAGTAACGAGCGGGTATTGTGTGAGAGTGAAAAACATGACACGCGCTTATTGGGACTAAGAATTTCATACCTCGCCATGACGATCCAGTATTTTTAAGCCATTGATTAATTTTATTGTCCGAACAACACAGGCTATGGGCGAAAAACACAGGCTAAAGTGCCCCGAAAAATTCTCAATATCACATTAGTTTACATTGAAATATTAACACTTGCGGTCTTATTACAAAACGTGGAGTAACTTTAGACTAGGTTTAAACCACCACTGGTGAAGTTCCTTTTGGAGAGCCCAGAAATCCTCGAATGCGCAGAGGTCGGCCACCGGAGGGGTTTAGTTGGGTAAAAGTCCCACATAACTCGGTTGTCTCCCCCAGGGCAACCGATGTATCTGTTGCAGATTCCCCTTCGTCAACAAAAAAAAAAAAAAAAAAAAAAGGTTTAATCCACCAATATTACATGGATTTAAGTGGTTTAAACCTAGTAATAAGACTATACTAATAATACCGTTGATGTTCCACAGTAATTACTTATCAACCGAATTTCAGAGGAATTATCAATTTGGCTGTTTATTTCATTTAATTTTGTTGGTTACCTCAGTTATCTGTCATTTACCAATCGAATTAGAAACATCTTTGTTTAATTGAATGTATATGCTTTCAGATTGGCCAGATATTTTATAAAAATCGGTTCGATAGTTTGGTATAATAGTTAAATCAAAATAATTAGAAAAAATAATATTATCTAAGAAAACGAAATTACACGTTCTGCTTTCCTGTTTCTTCGCCCGTTGTGTTGCACCGATTTTTTTCCTTTACAAGTATAAGTATAAAAGAAAAAAAATCGCGAAAAATAAGTGATGAAAGATAAAAGTTCGGTCTTTTTCGATTTTAAAATCAGTCACTTGTTTTAATTATTAGGGGTACAAATAAGTTTCCGCCGTTTTTTAACTCAAATTAAATATTTATTGTAGAAGAACGGTAATATAAATTTATTCAAAATATTGCCCATCACTTGCAACCACTTTTTCCCATCTCTCAGGCAGCATTCGAATCCCACGTCTGAAGAACTCCTTGTCTTTTGAGGTTATCCACGAATCAACCCAATTTTTGGTATCCTCATAAGATGTGAACCGCTGCGCCGTCAGAGCATGTGCTACGGACCGGAACAGGTGATAATCGGACGGTGCAATGTCTGGTGAATACGGCGGGTGGGGTAACACTTCCCAATCAAGTGTTTCCAAGTACTTTTTCACGGGAGCCGCAACATGTGGACGAGCATTGTCATGCAGAAGAATAATTTTTTCGTGTCTAGAATAGTATTGAGGGCGTTTTTCCTTCAGAGCTCGGCTCAATCTCATCAATTGTGTTCGATAGAGGGCTCCAGTAATTGTTTCGCTCGGATTAAGCAACTCATAATACACTACACCTAGCTGATCCCACCAAATACACAGCATAAGTTTTTTTCCGTGAATATTCGGTTTTGCTGTTGATGTTGACGCGTGGCCAGGTAATCCCCATGATTTTCTTCTTTTTGGATTGTCATAATGTATCCACTTCTCATCACCAGTTATGATACGATGTAAAAAACCCTTTTTTTATGTCTAGCTAGCAGCATTTCACTTAAGCATAATCGGCGTTCAATATCTCTCGGCTTTAATTCGTACGGAACCCAATTTCCTTGTTTATGAATCATTCCTAATGATTTTAAACGATGTGAGACTGCTTGCTGAGTGACTTCTAATGTTAGAGCAAGTTCTTTTTGTGTTTGAGATGAATCTTCCTCCAATAATTCCTCCAATTCTGCATCCTCGTAAATTTTTGGCCTTCCACTGCGATCTTTGTCTTCTACGTCGAAATCACCATTTTTAAACTTTTGAAACCACTCTCGACAAGTTCTCTCACTCAAAGCAACCTCACCATATGCTTCTTCGAGCAATCGATGCGCCTCAGCAGCAGATTTCTTTAAATTAAAGAAGTAAACTAATATTTCCCGCAAATGACGCTTACTTGGCTCAAATTTTGACATTTTCAACTTATAAAAATTATATTTTACCAATATAAAATCAATGATATTAATAGGATATGTTGTTCTTGAATGTCCAAACTATTTTTTAAGCCGGTTATCATCTGCGAAAGCTAACCGAATCTCCGTGCCGCGCCATCTACAATAAAACGGCGGAATCTTATTTGTACTCCTAATAATATTTTAAACACAACAAAAATATACACTTAAAAGAACAAAAGTGTAATTATATATACGTAATGATTTTGCATTTTCTTTTTATAACTTTCGTAAAATTAATGCAAGTAAGTACTTATTTGCCTTTAAACCAAAGCAAAATGTGTCATATATAAATGAGATAAACACAGTTAATAGTTCAGGGTCACATAAAAAGATAAACAGAGGTACTTTTAACTTGAGAACTGTAAGCAAAAACCTAGTAATCAGGGAAATCCAAAAATAACAATGAGCCGTACCACGGTGTAGTCTGCACAAATAATTTATAAGAAAACTCTAATTTAACTTTTTGCAGAACACTAACCAACCGAGCTTGAAATTGGTGGCCTTTCATCAACACAATTTATAATACCAACATTATTTTCACAATATCCCCGTAACATTCAATTATAATACATCCCGCTAGCTGCCGAGAAGTCGTGGTTTGCTGAAGCCATGTTAGACATATCATGTTCTTCTTCCTCTGTCCTGTATATCCTCTGCCTGTCTATGCAGGCCATATGGCTAACTCTGGTGTCAATTTTCATGCCGCCCGAAGACATCATAACGTGCCCTCCAAAGCACGCTGATTTCCGGGATCAAACGTAGCATATGTGTTAATCCAGGATATAAGCTATCCTGGTACCAAATTTCATTCAAATTCATTGAGTTCTTTCAATGTGAAAATGGTACAACCATACAAACTTTCGTCTTTATACTCGTAGTATAAGTAAGATAAAAACACAAAAAAAAATCTACCTATGAGTAGACTTTGAAACTATCCAACCGATGTGCCCCAAACTGAATCCGTCCAAACATGAAACCAAAATGAATCTGTCATTAGAAAGGCAATAATGCGAAAATGGTTTTAGACCACTAAAACGAATGCATTAGGCACAAAATTTATTTCTTTTTTTAGCGTCGTAGCACACGCCCGGTATCCGCTAGTAATATACATGTGTGAAAAACTAAAGACTCCCACTTTTTTGTCACCACATCATAACTCTGGAGCGACTGAACACGTCTCGATGACAATGGCACGGAATGCGGAGCAAGTAACCAGATCTCGTTTAATTGCGTGTCAAGAGTATTATGTCACACCGACAGGCCCAGTCTGACGGGAAAATGAAGGCTCACATTTCCAGTAGTATAATGCATGTTGAACCAAAAATGTAGATAGGCCATCAGGTTTGGTAAAGCAACCCGTGGCCAAAAATATTTCAGTTCAGTTTCAAGTATTATTTACTTTTTTTGTATTATCTTTCACTTGTTATGTCTATTATATTATTTGTACCCACTTTTTTGTGTAGTTAATAAAGTCTTTTTTTTTCTTTCTTTACCTGGGCGACCGAGAATGGCTTAGTTTTTTTGTTGTGAAAATCGTGTTTTATCTTTAATTATATTTATTAGATACGAACTACATATTGATTGACACAATAATTACATTGTTACTATTGGATGTGAGCCGAACATTGATCTTGTATTATATCATATAATAGGGCCATCTATTACTAATCAAGTACCACAAAATTTTTCCAGATGGCGCTATATATAATATAAAACTGTCAGCATAATTTATTATAAAAAACTTTATATTTAAGCGTTTTTACAAAATATAACAAGCAAAACCTTAACATTTCATCCAAATCGTTTGAGCCGTTTCGGAGGTACGCGAAATAAATTAATATCTTACAAGAATTTCTAGTTTAAAGTAATAAGATCATGCTTGCGGAAGTAACAAAAATAAACCTTCCAGTTGCTCACGTCCATAGGTGAGTACTTTTTGAGTCCGTAAACGCCCCTCTGTGTGGTGCGAAAAGAGCAACTAAAAGTATCAGTAAACTTGTGCCGCAGTAAAGTTCATCCGGAGAATTATCGTCTCCACATCTGGTAATCTGCCGCCAAATAGTTCACTCTTATTGCTGTGTGTCGGTGGAAGGGTGTGTGGTGCTAGTGAAATCACAAGCATGAGACGTTCCGTCCCTGATAGGGTGACGGGTGTGACGGTATGCTACTCGGGTATTCTCATACTTCGTTCGGTGTGGACCCAAGTTGTATTGCAGTCGTTATGGGGAGGGACCTCAACATGAAGTGGACCTTAAAGTCGTCCCATCACTTTGCAGATATTAAAAGATAAGTCACCTTTTCAAATTTTGAGTTGAATAATCTAGAAGACGAACAAATTCAATGACACATAGTACCAAAAAATTCGGAAAAGTAATTTAAGTACACAACTGTTTTGTCCTCTTCGTCTGTTGGTATGTCACAGCCATTTTACACGGAGACATGGCACTAACTTAAGAAAATTGGAAGGCAGAAGCAGGCCACGCTTAACAGCTATCATAAACACATTATCTAGAAGAAATCATTAACACCATAACAAATAGTTCGCACGCAAGCCAAGTCTTCAACAAGTACGGTGTTCTACGCAACTGGGTTCAATCACCTGGTTACGCAACCGAGGATTTACTAGAGGCACGTACTGAGACTGCCAGGGGCCGATGAGGCTCTATGATATGTTGAGATTATGGTATGGAAATGATGCATGGACCAATCACAGTTTAGTCAGACATAGCATGGCCATTTACGTCTAGCTTCAACGCCTTCTGATTTTTTTTGCTTCCGTCAACAAAAGTTACTACCACCAACTTAGCTGTTGGTGGTAGTACTGCCTTCGAAGGTAAAAAATTAAAAAAAAATACAATACAATATATTATTAAAATCTAGGGAAAGTTTTCGTATGTAACCCAAAGACCACGCCAGATTAAGGCAAATAATCTGTGGTTTCCTATTTTTGTTAATAGAAAACCTGGACTGCATACGTCCACTTCCCCCGCCCCCCATTCCCCCAATTGCAGCTTAAACAGTATCACATCCACGAAATGTGAATGTACCTATAACGCCCAAACACAAATAAAGACTTGCTTACATCTGTAAGGTAAACAACTTTCGGTAATTAGATCTTTATTTGTAGAGAGGAAGTTGCCGTTTCGGGAAAACGTTTTTAGTAAACAATGAGCATCCGTTGTTAATAAATCAATTCAAATTTTCACTCATCTCACTGATACAGTGGCTAAAGTAAGTAGGTAATTCTCATTCTCAAGGTTTTACACTTGAGATCATCACGACTGAATGACAAAGGAAATTATGAATGACCCATTGAAATAAGACTCTAGGTCAACACAACACCACCTATTGTTAATGGAAATAATTTCTCAGAAAAACACATCTCCCTGAGTTCATAGAAATACCAAGTGGTTCAAAGTGTCCCTACGGTTAAAAAGGACGTCCCTTATCCCACACTAAGTGGGGTCGGCACAACGTGTATTTCTCTTCTATTTCCCTCTGTCAGACGTCAGCTCAGTGCTCATTCCTTTCTTACGCATATCATCCTTCACACAATCGAATATATATACTATAGAACTAAAATATAGTTAGAAACCTATTGTAATAAACAATAAATTTTAACACTAGCTATAAATAGTCATAAAATAGTCATGAAAATATTGTCTGGATCTCGAGACCCCTGCGGAATTTCAAGATGATTTTTGTTTTGTAATGTTGGTAATAACTATTTATACGTTTCCATAATAATCGATTATGAAGTTATATGGTATGGTAGGTAATTTGGTCCCTGGCGTTTCTCAACTGTCTCGCTCACACGCCGCCGGTATCAATTAGAGCCATCCCAGTCAACGCCTTCGTAGGAAGCACGAAATCTGTCTTGAAACGCTAATATGGCGCACTCTTTAGCAGTGGATTCGACAGGTGTTCAGCCCGCATTGGCGCGGTCACAATAATAGTTCACAGCAAACTAACCTACATTCTTAGCTTTGGCAATCAATGCTATTTCTTCACCATTGAATCGTAGACAAACACTTTCTTCATCTCGTTTGCGGTTCAATACATCTCAATTTTCTTGTCATAATGTTGAAAACTTGTTTTGAACACTGATGACCTCATCATATATATATATATATATATATATATATATATATATATATATATATATATATATATATATATATATAGGTACGATTACTGTTGCATAAAATATGTGACACTAAGTATGTAGCATCAACTTCCGCGGCGCGGCGTACTTATCATGTACGATATATATTTTTGTTATTTATTCAGTATCAAAGTAAATAAGCGAAGCTATCACGTAAAAACTTAAAGCCAAAATAAGGGCAACATCTGAAGTTGTTTGGATAACTACATTTTTAGATGTAAAGTTACTGCATCTAGTCTAGTACTAATCTAGTCAATAACCGTATAGTTTAAATAACATAAAACAACGCAACCATTTTCCCATGCTCGCTAATAGGGGGTCCTCCCTCACCTCGCACCAGGTGGTAGCTAGTAACCCGTATAAATGCATCAATTAACTTCATTGATAGCCAATTTGTGCAGGACAGGAATTGTGTGTTTTTTATGACAGTTTAAATGGTTAAAAAGTAGATATAATTTATCCTGACATGAGAATTGAAATGTATTGACCAACATTTAACTAATGTCCATTATTAATTGGGTTAATAAACCTGAGCTATCCGCAAGTACTGTTTATAATGTATGTATATTCGAATAACAGATGACTGGAGGGAGATTACCATAACAAAACTGTAAATTGATAAAAAATATACGCAACATTTGCATAGAAGAATAGGAACCTTTCAAACAAGTGAATTTGAGGTATGTAGTATGTACTTAACTTAGAGTTGCAGCAAGGAGAAACAAATGATTGCATACCAGTAGAGTGGTAATCTATTTGCATTTGCAATAGGGCTTCAAAGTAATTAGGTACTTAAAGTAATATACTCTTTATAAATATAAATGAATGGCTTAATGTTGCTAAGGACAAAATAAGAGAATGGCTGAACCAATTCGGTTAATTATTGTTTGTTTTGTTTGTAATTGTCAGAAAAAAGTGATAATGAAAACAAAACTGGGAAACACATGTGAAAATCGGGAAAATTCGGGACCACATTTTGCTGCTACGTCGTTTGACAGCCGATGTCAAATTGTAAATTAAAACAAAAAAGCATCTGTCAGTTGAGCTACTACTTTTTTCTTTTTTTTTTTACTTCGCTCGACCTATGCATTCACCATGGGTGAGCTACTTGCAAATAAACAGATGGATTGATACCTTCGATAGCCACTTCCCATTTATCTCGCGTACTCACAGCTGGCCCGTTACCTATCTACTGCCACAGATTAAATATATATATTACTCCGTCTACTACGATCGCATCCGTCCGGAGTTATACTGGGTCATTGTACCCCGAACATACAAACTATTACTGTATCTGTGCGGACGGAAGAGAGGAAGTTAGGAAGCTTATGTCAGAACTTTAATGAGCAGTTTGTGTATGGTAGATGGCAGGCAGGATTTTTGGTGCAATATTGGGAAATTAAAGTTTAAGTTTATAGGCACAAATTTTAGTGTCAAATTTTGAATTTGTTATACTATTTTCAAACGAAACATTATAATTACACATTAACTAGCTGCGCCCCGCGGTGGTACCCGCGGTGTTGTTTGTAAAAAAAGACTATAATCCAGGTTATAATCTATCCCTGTGCCAAGTTTCATCCAGATCCGTTTAGCCTTTCTGGCGTGATTGGGAACAAGAACAAAAATCCATCCATCCGAGCTTTCGCATTTACAATATAATAGTAGTAAAAATGAAGTAGGTATATTGTAGCCTCATTATACGAGTACGGTACGTATTTCATATGGAAGCCATCATAGGAAAGCGACACGCATTGAGTGTGTTTTGAGCGTCACACTCGAATCGCAATCAGATTGAGTATTTCAATTGTTTATTTTTTTTTTTTCATATGCCGCAATTTATTTTTATAAAAATTGAAAGGTTTCTTATTTGATCTCAGGTCTGATTGAACAAAAACAGATGCAGCACCAAAACATCTAGGTATATCATTAAAATACAGATTACACTAAATGCCTAATTCTGTGATAGATACGTTTGACAAATGTAGGTTTCTTGAGAAGTCCTTGATATTCAATACAGAACAGATTTACCCACAGTCCTATGACTGGGTAAATCTGTACACCTATATGTAACTTATTAAATTACAGATTAGTACACAAAACACTATAGGTATCGGCTCAATTATATATATAATTTTGTTAAATGTGACATATACCTAGGTTTGACAAATGTACGTTTCTTGAGACGGCCTTGATATTCAATACAGAACAGATTTTCCCACAGTCATAGGTAACTAATCCCGATCCGACACGCAAGCCTTATTTCAGAAATAGTTGGGAACTGCTCGGGAGGTGTTGCCTTACAACCGGTCGGAGCGCGAGAACCCAGAGACCAAGAATAGGAACAACAAGAGAGATAAAAATTAGGAACAACAAGGAATAACAAGAGACAAAAGAAATTGCAAATAAAATGTTATCAGATTGGATAGGAGGGAAAATAAGCAAAAATTTAGAAGAGGAATATGATGATATTATGCTGTAAACATATATAAATGAAAATATGTTTACAGCATAAAATAAAGAACATATCTACATAAAATTTAACACATAACATAATTATTGAATATCATCTTGAGGAAGACAATGAAAATGAAAAGCAAACCTTCAACATGATTTAGAATCAAATGTTTAAGATACATCAATCTTAAATGTATTTATGCCTTAAGAAATCAAGAGTCGTTTGCACACATTAAATATTGCAAAAGGCGTGTCACAGGAGCTCCCTTTGAACATTACATGCACACAGATATGTTCAATTACAGTCAGTTTTCAGTGTTTAACTATTGTGAACTTACGTTTATGGCGTTCTAGTGTATGTATACTTTTTTCGTACGCACAACCCGAAACGGTAAAATTTACAAAAGTATTTTGCTCACTGGAAACCAGAATTGATTAGCATAACAGGTGCGTAAATTTAGTAAGCTTTTGAATTGAGGTATTATGTTACTTAATATTGTTTTGGTTAACATTCTTTCAGACTGAAATAGAGATAGACATTTGGTCAAAAGATATCCACTTGAGTTGGATGAAATATAATGATTCGCCATAGAAATCGAATAAGTGATACTATAATATCAGACGCACATCATGCCAAAAGCAAAGAGAACTAACTTAAATGACATACGAGATAACAAACTATGCAATAAATAATACATCTTCAGCGTATGAATTAGCATTTATAAATCACAAGGGATTATAGAAGATACCGTCTAAGATCAGCTAGAAGCTACTAAACTATTCAAGACAAGGTCAATGTCTGCGGTTACGACCACATACGCGTATGCCTTACGTTAATATGATCGTAAACGCGACGCCTACAAATTAAATATGATTCATTTGTCGGCTATAACGGAACTCATAGTGGTTATGCAAATCCACATTCGCGTACCGAAATAGCCGAGGAAATGTTTTGTTTTCACGTAAAAGGTGTGATGAAAAGTGAGGATGAACATTTCAATTATAATAATTAGGCACATTATTCATTTTTATACTCATTTCATTTACAATTTTCACTACAAAACAGAAATAATAATATCACTAGAAAACATCGTAGTAAAAATTATATAAAAACGGAGGACCACCGCGGAGTAAAACTCAAACGGACATTCATTGTTAATTGTCATTTATTCATAACCTGTTATCAGTATTGGTCAATCAAATTATCCAGTTACATAGTCTAAAAAGAAAAATCGTATTTAATTCTATGTTACTGTAAGTTCTATTATAAGTAAAACAGCATTTTTATGAAGGAACAAATAAACTATTTATTTATTTATAAGTTCACAATACAAGATATTGTGAACTTATTTTAAACGAATGAATGACTGATTTAAAAATTCATATTCTTTCATCCCATATTTCTCGTCCTTAGGTGGCCACTGTAGGTTTATGGACAACCACAAAAGACCACCCTATTATTATAAAAAAGAATTATACAAAACGGTAGAGATTTGGTGAAGAAATAGCATAACAAACATAAAAAACATACAGCCGTATGAGAGCCTTCTCTTTTTTTGAAGTCGGTTATAAATTAATTTCAGCCCATAAACCTTTGGATTGAAATGAAAGTCAACATACGTACTACTCAATTTAACTCTGCATGTTAGTTTAATATTTAGTATTAATAGGTGAAATATAATATAATATGCTGTGTGTTTTGACTGACCTCATAGCTCAGTTGGTAAAAGTTCTGCCTTCTGCGCTGTAGGCCGTGAGTGCGATTCCGACTCAGGACAAGCATTTTTGTGAACAACATAAATGTTCTGTGTCTCAGAGTCAAAACCTTTATTCTATAAGTTAACTAACCATAGCACAAACTATGCTTAGTTTCGGGCCAGATGGTGCCAGTGTAAAATGTTCATGAATATTTATTTAAAGAAATTATTTATTTATATTCAAATCTTGCAAGTGAATTTTGAACTACTAACGACTTCCGATGGAGTTGACATTATGCTCACACACGTTCCGTTGTTCCGGTAACAACGTAATATTATGCCAGTCTGACCTGGAGGCCTATTATGAACTTTTTAAAAACCATCCAAGTTCCATGCAATTCAATTTACGGCCTTAAACTGCCTTGTTCTATTTCGTACTATGAGATGCCTAACGCTGGCCGACTTCAAGCTGGCTTGCTATGGATTCGTTGTCTATGGCCGGTATTCAAGTTTTGTATGTATCGTTCTGAAACGCGACTGGACTGAATGGTTTTATAGTTACAAATTTGACAGATGAAATATAGTTTCAAATGTCAAAGGAACGCTCATAGTACGGTATTTCCAGCCAATAATCGTTCAGAAGTCGGCCAAGTGTCACGTGACCGCTGACTGGCTGGAATAACATGTTTATAGTACAAAAATGACGGGCAGTTCAGAATACGGCGTAAATTGCCTGGAATTAAGAGTTCATAATAGGCCCCCTGGTCTGGTGGAGTGTTAGTTAAAAAGCACCGGAATTTAAAAGTGTATCCTCGCAGTAGGAAAATATTCACCAATAAATAGGCACGCGAATGTATTACATAATTTTCTTCTAACATATTTTTTTATACTCCTGAAGTGACGGGACGAGCTGAAGGCTCACCAGATGTTAAGTGGTTACCTCTGCCCATAACTTAACAATAACTTACTTACCTACTTGATTTATGTATAAAATTGTGCATGTTTCAAAAACATAGGATGTTGGTTTTAAACATAGAACGAAATAGTTGATTTCGTTCTTTTCATTCAAGTCCTTCCAAAAGTTAAAACTATCATCGACAAGTTCGTGGTGGCAAAATGGGTAGCCTTATCGCTAGGTGAAACTACTGTAAACTTGTAGCCTTCCCCAGAAAGAAGAAGACCTTCCCCATAAGATTTCCGACATGGGTCATCAAGGAAATACAACAAGTAGCTGTTTAAAAATAAAAAATAACCGACTTCAATACTTTCAAAAAGCAAGTACTTTCAAGTAGCAAAATACGCAATTTCGTTTACTTGGAAGACATATTTTTTCCAGTTATTTTGTTTTAACAACCAAACTATTGAACCGATTTTGATAAAAATGACATGTAATAAGTAACGTAATATAGATACTCAACAATTCATGAGTCAGATTCGCATGTATGCCCCACATCCAAAGAACTGAACAATACTGGTGCCGCAGCCCAGGCCAACGTACCATTTAATCAAAACTAGGTCATAGCTAATTAGAACATCCTGGCAGTGTTTGCAAACAGGTGATAGATGGATGAGTTTCCGTAGTACAAAGGCTTTGGAAAATTTGCGAGCTGCACCAGCGAGTTTGGCGAGAATTTAATTAACCAAAGATGTTTTCGAGCATTATTACATCAATGGTTATAATTTCTTATCCAAGCGAAATAGGTGTTAATCGGTATCGTTTTTTCACCAGCTAGGATGACTGGTATATACTTTTAGCATTAAATCAAGGTCACCTTTGGCAGGTTGAAAGAAAGAATGGATAACATCTAAAATTTTTAGTTGTATATTAAGCAAGTAATTCTTAGGCATAAGACGCCCGCGGCCTGACTGGCATTTTACGTCTATATATTTATACTAATTAATATACATAAAAATAAACGTTTACACTCTTACTCCTGCACTAGGATTCCCTTTATCGCAGATGGCATGGACAAAACACAAACAAACTTCACTCTCACCACACACCACACCGGTTGGAGATCGAACCCAACCCCTCGCTTCGAGGGCTACTAGCAACTAAGCCACGGAGCCGTCAGTTTATACGGTACCTATATATTCCGACAATACGTAGATGCGCCTGTACATACTACTTATTGCCACTGACATCAATGCGAAGGAGTCACTTTTCAATACTCAATACTTTCAATACTCACGTCAATATTTTCAATACTCACGTCAGTAAAACCTAGAGCCAATACGTAAAAGGACATTGCATTAAAAGTTCGCAAAGTCACAAGTCTATTCGCAGTTTTTATCATAAAATCTTACATCACTCAATGGACACTCATTATCAATGGGGAGTATTATCGCTTAATAGCGATATGACCGCTTATTGTGTCACCTTTTTATTAGTTAATATTTCTATTTATATATTGTTTTCTTTATTTGGTGTGCAATAAAGTGTCATCTATCTATCACATACTTTTCCTCCTTGAGCTATTTTCAATAGATTTGTATCACTAATGCGCTTCAGCGCTCACCTATTCTGTAATCGCTGCAAACGACTGCATTGCCCGTCGCATTGTGACGTCACGAGGCCTGGTCTGAATGTGCAAAGCACATGCTCCGTTAACTCGTTGACATTGGGATAATCTAACAACCTCATGTGAATGTTGTATCAAAAACCAGTTGGATCAGATCTTTGGCTTTTAAACTAATCTCAAAGGTATTCATTATTTTAAGAGCTCAAGTATATTCTCTTAATGCTATACTATAAACCTTACGAGCTGGCGGCTCGCTTTATATTTAACTAGCTGCGCCCCGCGGTTGTCCGGGATCAAAAGTAATTAATATGTTAATCCAGGATTAAAGCTATCCTGGTGCCAAATTTTAATCCAAATCCGTTGCCGTTTGAGCGTGAAGCAGTAACAAACATACACACACAGAAACACATACATAAAAACTTTCGCCTTTTTAACAAAAGTGTAATTCTATTATTTGTTACCACCGCCCATACAACATCAGCATACTTCAATATTGGAATGGTCGCATTTCGTTGCATTCTCAGAATGTAATGCCTCACGTGCCTGTAATTTCACCGGCCTGTAATTCTACATCAGAACAAGGCAAATGGCTACTTGGTGTTGGATTACTAGGTATGGTGGCAGCACTTCTTCGGACTAACTTCGCAAAATTTCTACTGCTACTTTGGGTGGTTGTTCCTTTCGCACCACCCAGGGAATTTGAGGGTACCTACAGATCGAGAAACAGTACAGATTGGGGGACAGATATAACCCCATACCAAACAACCGAACGAGCAAAATGCGGACTTACTAATTCCTTGTTAATTTTTACTTATAAAGAATCAACTTTAATTTATTAACCGACATCAAAAACTACAATCTATATATTGTCAAAAATAACATTTTTATATTATTCAAATGCAACATCTTGCATGAAATAAAATGAACTGAATTAAATAAAGGAGGACATCTTCTTGGGCTGTGTATTTTTATTTTTTTTATTTTGGTTTCTCGATTTTTTTACTCGATTATGGATCGATTTGGATGTTTTATTTTTTATTTAATAGGGCGTACCTCCAAGTTTATCCCATACCAATTTTATGATGAAGCAATTTCATGATGAAGTGTTACCCCTAATTACGAAAAATAAGAGATAAAAATAGTTAAGTCTATTCGATTTTAAATTAGTCGCTTGTCTGTCTAATTTTATTGCTGCACTAAAACGTCCAATCAACAATACTTAATTATCAGGTGAACAACAATCCCCTCATCCAATTAAGCGATAAGCATAACATGTTATTTCGATAAGCTTTCGATAGTGTCATCTAACATTGACGTTTCTCAGGGAAAGCGAGTGTATCACCATTTTATATGGCCTATCACTATCACCCATATATTATCGTAAGTCGTGACTTCGATACCATCCAATCCATATTTTATGAGTTTGATGCCATTCATATCCACACAAGGCCGTTAGACACGTGTAGTTCAGTGGTATACTACCGGGAAATATTTTCATTTATTATACAATGACATTATTATAAACATTTCGAGGAGGTACCTTCTCAAAAATGGCAGATTTCATAGAAAGTGGCTACTGGAAAACGATTTTTACAGCATAAACCATTTAAAAAAATGCCGAAATGTTAATTGACATTCAAATATATTTACTTGTAAATATGATTTTACATAAAAATGCATGAGATCTTGTGGAATTACGTTAACTCGGACATATGCAGTTTGTGTGGCTACAAAAAGAAGAACCCCACAGAACTAAAAGATAGAAGATACGATTATCCGATAGAAAAATTCACTTTCTGTTTTTTTCATAGTAATATAATAAGTATACATATATATTATATTGGTGCAAGCACATTATTTGCTTCCAGTCACAATGGGACAGTTCTTGAAAATGGTTTTACCAAATTGAGGACATCAATTTTTAAGCCTTTTTCTAAGCCTTCAATAAGGTATAATAGGTTCTTTTTTCATAATACCAAAGCAATTAAAATTAGATTTCACGCAACGAAATTAGTCCATAGTTCCGAATGTTCTAATTTCGTTGTGTAGATCTGTAGGGTATCCGGTCCAGTTTATTAAACTAATAATATAATTGATTATTATTATATTATAATTTGTAATTAACGTAGCTCATGTAATTTGTTATGAATATGCTTTTTTATCCTGGTAATCCAGGATAAAAAAGCATACTATGTGGTAAAAAAATATACAATAGTATGCTTTTTTATCCCGAAAAAGTGAAGTATTTATTTAGTGACTTGCAGTACTACTTCTGTCAGTTTTTTCCATCGTTTGACTCTAACCGCGGAGCGCAGCAAGCATAATTTTAAATATGGCACATCTGCCTATTGTAAATCAATATTTTAACATTATTTCTTGTGTTCAAGAATGTTGTACATAAGACAGATTATATTTGACTTTGGGTAAGCGATTACGTATAATCCTAATGATTATTACTGTGTGTAATGTCAGCCATCGATCTTTTAATGCGCAGGGGTCGCAGGTTAAGGCGTGCGCCACAACCCACAGCTGACGGCCCAGGGTGTTCTATCGATTGCCCGTGCACGTGCAAGAAAGGAAAACGCCCTTTATAAGGGTGAGGTGAGACTCGTCTTACATTTAAACTCAGGTGGGGTGTCTTAGGGTGGGATGACTTGCCGTATTTCTCTATTTATCAATAATTAATAACTATTCTGTAGAAATCACACGAAACGCAAAATGGTAGGAAGCCTGCAAAACAACATAGATCATTCTCTTCCCTAGGGACCCATTAATAATTCAGTTTTGCATTATTCCGGCATACAAGTCTTCTAGCCTCCCCACAACGATCGACGATGCCGCGCCTTCTGCCCTGCGATGCTGTGTCGCATTTAAGCGTTTCTTGCGGCCTTCATCGATGTATTGAAATCGCATATTTTAGCGCTTGCTTTGATGCTGCATCGCATTTTAGCGTATCCAAAATATCTACTAATATGTATGCTATGATATGACCTTCAATTTATCTTAACAGTTAAAGGCTTCTGTATCAAAGCTACTGCAAAACTTAGAAGTACCGACAAAAATTGGGATAACAGTCACTACCTTATTTAAAATTCGCAGATTTTTTTGATTTTCCATCCCTCCGTTAACTATCAATACTTCATGTAAAATTTGTCGAAAAATAACACGAATTTTAGTATACTTTCTAACTTTGTGACAGGATCATGATTTTTTTCTATTTAAGTAAGGCCTACTAACTTCGAACCCACAAATAATTTAATATTGAAGTAATCTATCAGCTGACAGCTATAGTTACTATTACGTATTCTGCAGTATCATCGATTTCGGCGCCCAAAGACGACCCCGGCGAGCGGATTTTGTCTGAAAAGGCAATAACCCCAAAAAGGTTATGGACTTGCTGCTATGCCTATGCATCCATATGTCTGAATGACATTGGTAGCTGTTTTGGGTCTTGGATGTTTGTGTTGGTTCTGTTCACAAGGATCTTAGTGCTACAGTATAGTGAGTAAACATTGTTAATGCAAAGGAAAACCTTTATCAAAGAGAAAATGCATTGCTTAGTTGATAGTAGCCCTGCTTTCGAAACGAGGGGTCCCAGGTTTGATTCCCGGGCAGGGCAAACTTTGTGTGGTGAGCATGAAGTTTGTTCTCGGGTCTTGGGTGTTTGTCTTGTGTTTCTATGTTTGTCCAAGCCATCTGCGACACAGGGAATCTTAGTGCAGAGGTATGAATGTGTAAAGGGTAATTTATTACTTCATTTTGATAAAAAAATTCATTGCATTGCTTTAAATGTGTGCTTGAGTGTTTACTGCCCTAAATTAATTTTATACTTTAATTCTTATTTTGAGAGGCAACATAGAATTGAAGACATTATTTATTAACATATAATATTCTCTTTCTATTAAATTTAAAGACACTAAGACTCAACACACTAAGCTTATAATTAAGCTTCACATTTAGAAAACACTCCTGTTAGACTATTTGTTAATGCAAAAGAGTAAAGAACCTTAACAAAAGAAACAAATTAATTTTGGTGCTATGGATCCCTCTATGTAAGAGTTTGAATTGCACTTGACCAGTTCTTTATATAAGAAAAAATATGATTATATTCAATACAAGTTAATACAGATCTACTAATAATCGGCCACAGCAACAATGTAGTTCTAGCAATGTGAATTGCACTGTCAGTTGGTAGTTACAACTGGGCAAAAACCGCATCAACACTGCAATTTTGCTAGTATCCCATCCAGCTTCCGATGATCTTTATGTATAAGTTGACTAATATTAATTTCTGTACTGACTCTACATTGACATTCAAATCCTCATTATACAGAACTAGAACCCATTATGTATTTTAATTTTAAAAGAAGTTTCATGACTTTTTACCTGTATAGTTTACACAATTAGCCAATTTAGGTACATGATTTTTCCCACCATTCTGTTGGTAGGTAATATCACTAAGCCTACAACATCTGTCTGTGCTATCTTTAAGGCAGAAATATTCACAGAATTAGTTATTATAGCACAAACCCTGATTATGCATTTGACCATTTATAAAATGTAATTTTTTCTGTAGGTGTTTACTGAAACTACTCTATTCAAAACTTATATAAACAGGAAGTTATTTAAGTAATTATATTTAGTTGTGTTAGCCAGTGAGAATAGCTAAAATAAGACATGGTTGATCAACCTCAAGTTAGTTTAAAACTAGATACTTAAATAATTTATTATGTACTTTTCATCAGGTGATTGCTCACTTCAGTTCTGTTGATTAACACATAATATTTGAATACCTTCTAATTGCCAGCAGGATTTTCATATTTGTGATTATGTCAACAGCAATTTTAATAGCAAAAAGAAACATATTTCTGTGTACCTACCTACATATATTGTCAGCCCAGCAGAGTCCAGTAGGTATTTTCGAAATATTTTGGTGCAGCAAATTAAGTATAGGAAGTAAGCTATTTGGTAAGTATACAGAAACAGTAGGATATTTACTCGATTCTACCTTTTGTTATTATGAAAAATAAAATAATTGTTGATTGACATAATGAGGAAATTTATAGGTACCTAACAAAATTTTAATCCTACGGTCTAACCGTAGGATATGTGACATACTATAAAAGTAAATATTTACTTACATTAACACTATTCCGATCCGAACAAACTATGTAATCCTTACACCAAAACTGTGATTACACACCAAACAAAACACAAATTCCAATCATTTTAACCACATAGTTCTAACAATGCATTGTAAAACACTATAGCACATGGATAACTAATATTCCGATGGAGAACTATAATAAATACGCGATAAACATAAGCACACACAGAATTCCGGAATCTGTTTGACAATAATGACAGATGTCGAGTAATTTATCGAAAACGCGTTCATGAAACACGTATCGACAAGCATCAAGATTCGGCTAAACTAAACAACAACAAATGAAATGAATGATTTCAACACTCGAGAGAACCATAGAGAAACGCCCGCAATACTTTTATAATATGACAAAACGGAAACGCATACCAATGTAAGAAAAGCGACATCCAATGCCTTAGTTTTAATTTGGAAGGATCATATCCGTCATCTGTCATGTTACTGTCAAACCATTATCGAACCACCAAACCAAAGTCCACCGTACAACGATCACATAAAAATATTTTGTTAACACTAGATGGCGCTTGGCACTGCGCATTACTGAAGTGCGTCATCTAGCGCTGAGTAGCATTACTATTTTGCGGGTGCCATCTATATTTTTGTATAGATAGCTCTAATATTTATTTACTTCTTATAACAGAGATGTCGCTATAACTTGAATCAGAATCAAAAATCTTCATTGCAATAGATTAGTAACAGAGGTGGTAAATATACTCGTAGATAAAAAGCTTACCCAGTTCGGGTATTCAATTGTAGTAAGTTACATATATACATAGAATGAATTATAATTCCATAAAATAATTGAAAATAAAAATAAATAGGCAAGAATTTTTTTATGTTTTTTATCAGCCTCTTCTTTCAGCAGTATTTAGAGTTCGGGCTATCAACAGTATTTAGAGGCAGGGCCAGAGCATTTTATTATCTGAGAAAAAGGTATGTTTCCTGTCTTTTCGGGTAGAGGTCCGAATAGACATTGGTTACCCCTAGTAATGACCACACCAGAGGATTAATGTACTGCCTATGTACCTACGTAATTTGGTTTCCATGGCACAAACTATCTATGGTTAGGCCATGCTTGACTCCTTTATAGAATGATACAAAAATAAATGAGACGCGCTATTTTTTATAACATTTTACTCACCACCACCGTAACTGTATATACTTAATTAACTATAGTTCGTAACCTAGCTGCAAGCTAGATTTGTCTAGTTGTGATATACAGAATATCATCAGCTTAGTGTAATTTAAACCAAACACTTCTGTGCTACGGAAGGCAAGTTGAGATGTCAATACCGGGTATAAGCTAGTCCATAAAACAGAAATACTACAATACAAAGTTAATTATTATTACAGGCAACAAGCAACATTGAAAATACGTATCATCCCCGTCTCGGGTGATGGACGCAGCAGGATGAATGCGACTCAGTAAAGATTTGGATCTCATACTGAGTCGCATACATTACTGTTGTCATGGGCGAGGGTCACCACTTACCATCAGGTGGGCCCTCAGCTCGTTCCATCACTCATTCACATAAAAAAAAAAATAAAAAAAAAATACTCGTAGCTATTATAATAGATTTCTCAAATTGTGGATCGTCTCGGCGTCTCGGCTTGTTTGACATTTGTATATTCATTATCCTAAGGACTTGTTAGGGCACCCTGCACTTCCAAGGTTATTCCATAGGAATGAGGAAATATTCCACACTAAGAGCGAAAAATAGGGAATGCAAAAGTGACCTCCATACGTACAACCGAATGAGGACCTTCTCCAGTTTTTGAAGTCGGTTAATAACTGGGTTGAGCGCAACTATTCCCAAACTAACTTATATTGTAAGAGGAAGTAGATAACTGATAGAGTACTTAATAGTCTTTGTTATTTTGTAAATTTTCATACATATTATACAAATCATCCAGATACAGAACAAACATGTATACTCGTCAGGAAATGCGTGTCCTGGTGGGCATTGAACTCACGACCTACAGTAGAAGATAGAACTGAGCGACTGACCTGTGAGGCCAGTCTTAATAGGCAAGGTATGTCAGGAAATAATTTTACAAATGGTGCACACTGGTGCATATTTTGATACTTGGACACATGTTTGGGTGGTGCTAAAGGAGCAACCAAAAGTAGCAGTAGAACTTGTGCCAAGTTCGTCCGGAGAGGTACTGCCACCACATCTGGAATCTCCCGCCAAGCAGTAGTGGTTGCATTACTGTGTTCCGGTGGAGGGTATGGCTGCCGGTGAAATCACATGCGCATGAGACGTATCATTCCCGTCTCGGGTGATGGACGCAGCAGGATGAATGCGACTGTAAGATTTGGATCTCATACTGAGTCGCACGCATTACTGTTGTCATGAGCGAGGGTCACCACTTACCATCAGGTGGACCCTTAGCTCGTTCCGTCATTCATTCAAATAAAAAATGACTTAAGACTAAATGACAGCCCTTATCCTGTGCTGTGGTAAATCCCAGGTGCGATTCCCAGCTGGGTCAAACTGTGTGATGAGCGTAAAGTTTGTTATTGAGTCTTGTTTTGTGCCATGCTACGTGCGACACGAAATCCTAGTGTGACGTAAAGCTATCATGGTTACGAACGTTATTTTTCGAGTTACTGAAGATAACTCGAAAAATGAGTTTCACAAATCATGATGAATAAAGTAAGCAAACTAGTAGGTACCTGCATACACGGATTGTTGGTGAATATGTGTAGTTGTGGAGACCTATTCCCATACAACTCATGCTACATATACTGCACAACTAAATTTGAACCAGCAATGGATTGAATGCCAGCGTCCGTACTAAAAAAAAACAACCACACTCGGGGATATACAAGCAAATAAAACACATTTTACAAAAAAAGATTTATAATATGCTTGAAAAACTTATACAACGATGTATGCTTCAGGTTACTTTGGCGAAATACACTTTAGCGTAGAAAAATAAAATTTATACTGAAAACCAAAGTTGATAAGAGACCTAATTAAACATAATTTAGTCGTGCTACTAGGATAGGTATGAGCGCCCAGTCCGCAGTCTTCGAGTAGATTATTGGACCTTGTATACTCTGGTGCAGGTCACATCCTTAGCCGTCATTACCTGGAACAAAAACAATAGTATTAGCAGTAGAACTTGTGCAAAGTTCGCGCGGAGTAGTACTGCCTCCACACCTGGTAATCTGCCGCCAAACAATCGCATTGCTGTGTTCCGGTGGAAGAGCGTGGGTGCCGGTGAAATTACAAGCACACGAGACGTAATATCCCCGTCTCGGGTGACTTGGTATTCTCATACTTCGGACGGGAAGAACCTAAGTTGCATTGCTGTTGTTATGGGCGGAGGTAACATAACATCAGGTGGGGCCTCCAGCTGGTCCTGTCACATAAAAAAAATATGAGAAACCAGCTACATTTACATAAATATTAAAGATGCGCCCGCGGTATTACCCGCAATTTTCCAGCAATTTTCCAATTTTTTTTCGTAAGAACAAAGTATTACAAAACATAAAAAAGTTGAATGGGATTGGTTAAGTCGTTCTCAAGTCAAGATAGGGAAATAGTGATTCATTTATAATATATATATATTAGCGACCCGCCCAAGCTTCGCACGGGTACAATGTAGATACTAGTTAGTTAGGTTAGTGTGGAATGATAAGTATACTACATACACCCATCCACCTTACTCATGAATCACTATATATTGCTGAAAAGAAAATACGTTGCGTAGTTTAAAAGATCTAAGCGTACAAGTAGCGAGAGAGACTTTATTTTATACTATGTAAGAATAGATTACATTTAATAATTATCGACAATCTCTTGTATACTCACAGCCTTCATCTCCTCGGGCCCGAATTCCCTGAGGTAGGTGACCTCGACTCCATCGGCAGCCTTCTGTACTTGTTTCAGGGTGTTGCCTTCGAATGTGCAGACGGTCTTAGCCTGGAATAGACAAATTAACAGACTTGTATCGTTAGGCAAGGGTGGTCTGGTGCGCCTGTAATTTCTACGGCACCCGTTTAAAGACGCTTGCGAGGCGTCCCATCTTTCAATGACCGCCGCAATTTATTACTACAATAAATCTCCTGATGTTTCACAGACTATGAAGATATGGTCACACACAACGCTTGAATTGAAAACTGGGTCTCATGTCACGGTGCCAAAACATCCTAAAGTGCTTGGTGGTAGATATTTGAGGGTGATTCGCAACAAAATACTCCATGAGGGTTTATTTTTTGTAAAATTATAGCCAGCGTCCACAGACACGACGATAACGTTACTTTTAACGTTACTGTTATCGATCCGTCGGCTGCGTGACGCTGACAATCAGTACCATAATCTCGATAAGAGTAATTATATACGTGTGTTTTGACCAGCTAAACGTTCATTTGGTAAAATCTGCACCAATATTATGCGTCAGAGGACCAAAGCAATCAACATACAAGTGCGTTTTACGCAAAACGTGAAAACGCCCGATTTGGTGAATGGTAATAGGCTGATGATCTTCAAAAATCTGCTAAGATTTTCATAAGTTATAAGAACCATCTAGATGACGCCAGATTTCATACAGTAAAAACCGCATCAAAATCGGTTCATCCGTTCAGGAGCTATGATGACACAGGCAGATACACAGATACACACTACAAACTTAATACATCCCTCTTTTTCGTCGGGGATTAATAAAACCAGAAGTGACGGTCACATTATGCCGTTGGTCGGTGCCAGAGAAGAACCGATAAACTTTGGGGTGGATGAGTAGGGAATGTAACGTAGTAACTCCCGCAGGTCGACATGCGGAATGTTACTGAAAGGAAGTGGCAATGAAGAGTCGAAACTAGGCTCAGAGGCGCTAATCGGGAGGTTTGATGATAGGAATAATGATCTTTCAAGGTGTATTTATTTTTATAATTAGTATGTATCGATCGCAAAAGTTCAAGGTAGTTTTAGAACATATACCTTCTTATGAGAAAGTTTCTACATTGTTAGTATATTTTGACACTCACCTTAGTGCCATCAGCGCGGTCCTCATCGAACTCTTCACCAGGCTTGAACTTCATCTCAGTGGTCTTGAAGGTGGATGATGTAACCAGGCTGTAGGAATCTCCATCCTTCTTCAGCTCAACGGTCGGAGTGACTGCATTGGCTGCTTTACGGGTGATGAGGCCAACACCTGGTGATGAAACGACAAGGATTTAGATGTTATTAAATTTAATTTTTATCGACACCAAAAAAAGGAATATGTTCTCAATTTAGGTTTTAGCAAGGAGGGCAACCGCCCACGGCTTTGGCCTCTCACCCTCGCAGATCAACCCGTTTTTGTTATGTACTGAAGCTGTCCTGAGTACTTTTAATTCACAAATTCCTCATAGCCCAAAGGCCTCAGAAAGATACATCGCCCGGAGCCTCGCAATGGCTGCCCCTGTCGGAGACAGACCCTTAACTTGGAGGGTAGAGAGATAAGCATTCAAAAATACCTTGTCTCCTCACAATGTTTTGCTTCACACTCAAGTTCACTACGGAACTCGAAACCACTACCAAGCTTAGCTGACTCGACATCACAACCAAGCGAACAACTGACCTATTATTATAACTGTCACGAGTATAAATAAATTATAGCAAGATTAAACTATGCATCAGTAACTGCATTTGCATTGTATTATCGAACTGTACCATATACAGAGGTGTAAAATGTTGTTTTTTCCTCGAGCGGCAGGCGAGCGAAAACAAGCCCGCTAGCATTTTACCCGACTGCGCGACGCAAAGGAGAGTAATGCGTTTATTACCAAGAGCTTTCAGGAAATCGTCGAAATTATCCGTCGACACTAGCTTATATTTCCTGCCTTCCCAAAAATCCATTTTTGGAGAACGAAATGTGCAAATTATAATACTGGTAAACGCTTGGAAAACGTTCCCAATAATCTCCACAACTCCGTAGTTTTACTCAAACTGACATTTTCGCAAGACTTCAGTATCCATCAATCAATGTCAAAATACCATAAATTATCCTTAAAAATACATTGACTAGATTTTTTTTTTATCAAAATGATTTTGTCTTTTTTATGGGACTGGTTGAGAATATTCCAGTGGCTTCTTCGAAACATACTGGCTATATTCTGTTTTCATTAACACAAATGCATAAAAACTTGTAAGGTTATTAACTAAAACTTATGAACGTTTCAAACAACAAAAAAAAAACGTTCATAGGTATTACGTGTGTTTGGTTTTTATTATTAATTTTGTAGGGCTTTTTCTCTTGCGACCACAACGTCCATTAAGACTAAAATATACATCAATAACACAAAATCTAAAGTAACGAATCCAAAATCTACGAACTTACAAAGACCCCCTTAGAAATTGAGTAGACTAAAAGTGTTTATAGTTGAATAAACTTTATTATACTGTTGACGAGTGGAAGGCATCAAACCCGTTAATCTAACTCTATTAGTATGTGCCCCAAGAGTCGTTTATCCATTACACCAAATAAGGAAGGAGGGCGGATGCGCGCTTATAAAAAATACGAAAGGAATATTGTGGTATGCTAGGATTATTGAAAATGTAAAGCCTAGAACACTGGTAAGAATCTGGAACACTGATAAGTTTAGGTAAGTGTCTTGTTTTCTAATAAGGGCTTTTTGCGGCTTAGTTTCCAACATCGACACCAGATGGTGCTGCGCTGAAGAAGGATGTCAAAAACAAATTGAATGTCAATGTCATTCGATTGGAACACTTTTATTTGAATCAAATCAAAATAAACATTCGAGACACAAAACGAATTGAAAATAATTTAAGAACACCACGAAATTGCCGCACAAAAACTAAGTGAGTTTTTTCCATCGTGATTACCAACTTTGTACTAACCGACGACAAAACAGAGTCATCTATCGAGACAATTGGAACTTTTTTTTCTTTTTAAATCGAAAATGATAGGCCCTCATTATGCAAGTATATTAATGTCAGTCAACTGTAATAATCACAAGGAAAAAACGTGTATCAATTCGAATATCCATTACAGCCCTGTAATGGGTATGGGGCAGGTGTACTTTGAATTCAAATTGAATCGAATTCATACCCAAGCCTACTAATATCACTATATATTTTATCAGCAAAAGTAAGCCCGTCTGACTCAACCGAAATCTTTTGAACCGAAATTATAGCCGATAGAAATTTTCACAGAATATGTGAGTAGGTAACATAACAATAAAAAAAATTATGATACATAACCTTCGGTGTCCTGGAACTTGTTATAGCTATGAACCATCATCGTCCAAGGAATGTGGTCTGTGGGAGTAGGCAGGATGGAAGGGACTAAACTTCCGTTCACCAGTAGGAATTGAATGGTAAATAGACTAGTCTAGATCCAGCGAAGAATAAATCGTATTGTATATTGTGTGATGCCAAAAATAGGGTGTGGCTGTGTCGTGGACACACTAATACTTCTGACCTAGGATTCTCTGTGTCACAGATGGCATAGACAAATACAGAAACTCAAAACGAACACCCAAGACCCAAGAACAAAATGCTCACCACACAAACTGTGTCCTGGCCGGGAATCGAAGGCAGGGCTACTACCAACTAAGCCACGGAGGTCTGAATTATTCAAATTTATTCATATTTATTCAGATTCAGATTCACTTAAACAGTCGCCTGTTGCAGCTCAGCGGATCTCATCCGCGGTCATTGTTATCAACACGCAGAGATGGATCAATAACAGCCGAGCTCAACCATTGGGTCCTTACGTGGGCGCGACGACACGCTATTGGTGGGCCGACATGATGTGACGTCAGGGCCAACGACCTCTGCTAAGAGCAATCTTTCAATTTGGAATAGTGGCAAATTGTGTCGCAAAATATGGCTGTGATTTTTGTTTATCAAAGAATTTATAATACCTACGTAGTTAATTGTGGAAGGTAGGTCGGTTAATTAATTTGGCATTACGTACCTTATCTACAATTGGTAGGTATATGACTAACTAACTACTCACCAAAGTTATGTACCTACCGAGTTAAGTAAATAAAATAATAACAAAATGTATATTTAGTAGTATATTGTATTTGTATAGTTTTTTATTAAGTTAACCTAAAACTTAATCTGTAACATGACATCACTAAAGCAACACACTAACCCACAAAATGATAAATTTGAGTTTGTAATATTTTGTCATGTAAATAGATAACTATCAGGCCTGTCATTTTGTACTTACGATAGCAAAACAAGCTTTGGAAAGTACATATGGATCCAGCTATTTTGATAAATTGAAATATCAAAATATGTTTGCAATGCGCCAAAAATATTCTCTGTACACGACCGAGCATACTGGAAAAAAAAGCTGAGTCGTTTTGCTCTAAATTTATTAATTAAATTATACATAAGACCTAATAAATTAAATCAATAAATAACGTTTACGCACTTATACCCCTGCGCTAGGATTGATATACACGTGTGTTGTAGATGGAGTGGACAAAAGAAATACTAAACAACAATCTAAGAAAAAACTTTACGTTCATCGTACAAAGTTTGCCTTGACCTGAAATCAAACATATATTCTTCGTATACAAATAAAACCAAAAGTGCCTTGTTAATATCAAAAATAACTCAAATCTATTTTTACCAGCTCTAAATTAGTAAGCAATTTTTTTTCCTGCATACGATGCAGCAAGAGATGGAATGCGTTCAGTATTAGTTACAAAAAATGTGTAGAAGTTTTTGACGGTTAAGTAATTTGGTGGTATAGGGTTTGACTAGTATAGGCGTGATTGTGTTTAGATGTGAGTTTAAATTGTACACAATACATTTTATTAAAATTTGTTTAATATTAACGTATAGATAATCAATTATTATTATAAAATGTTGATCTGGTGTTCATATTATAAGTACATTTTGCATTGCCCAATATTATTTATAATATTTTAATGAAATAGTCCTCATTGAATGTTTAATTTTAGGAGTTCAACGTCCATTCACTATTAGATGCAGTAGTTGTAACGGTGCCAACCGCAAAGCGACATTCATAAAAATAACGATCTTTTCACGATTCTACTTTCTGCATTTATTTACTTTGACTTGAACATTTCTTTTATTATGTTGTCATACGCTGTTTAGCCTAATTACTGGCATAACATATATTGATAAGAATATTTTATATCAGGTTCGTCAAGTCTTTAAACTTGGAACTGTAAACCATACAAAATAAAGCTCAAACTCCAGGGGCTAATATATCCCACCAATGATTTTTTACTCCCCTATCAATGTTATCAAGATCATAAAGACCATTAACAATAAATCAAATCAAAGCCAACAACGTCAGTTTAACGGCCATTCTGATGCAGATTGCGCCCAAGCGTGGGCACAATGCCCACAACATCCTGTAGGAACCAATGAGTCAATTGTAGTCAATTACTGATATACAAAGATCATGAGGGAACGCGAGCAGGCGCAGTCAGAGGCAATCGTGACTCAAATATCCATATGTTACTCACAATTTTCAGTAAGGAAATATTTTTATTGAATAACTGCTATCTTTTGCTATCTATCATGTTAAAACTATAGCGGTCAGAATACACCAATTCTGTGTATAGAAGTAAAAGTTTACTAATTGTAATACATCCATTCATTTTATAACCATAAACATCCTTTACATGATACCTACACACCAAACATACAGTTCTGGCTTGTTTCCAAAAGACTGATCAAGTAACAAACTGAAAGGAACACTTATAAGTCAGATTCACTTTCTCAAAGGATAATTATCCTTAACCCTTGGAAATCGTATACTCTATTGGAGTAACACCTTGTTGGCGTAGGAAACACGCCTACAAGATTTAACTTCAAGTGGTACCTACATCATAATTAATCCATTGCTGTCAACTAATTCATATCACACCATCTTTGCTATTCAAACTGACACCCGCCTTGACAACAAAATAGATCTAAGGTATTGGATGGACCAACAAAGAGTTGACCACATATACATTGACTAAATCACTATTCATCTATGCACGTCACACCAAGAAAAAGGAAATTGATCACGCCACATGTATCGTTATAGAAAACGACTGAAACCGTCTCGCATCTTATTGACGGCAATTGGGGCTGATTGTTGTCCATTTTACGACAATTGGTGAACAGTGGGGCCGATAGAGATATCGTTAAACTATGTAGGATATTCTCATGCGATCTTCCTAATTAAGCGAGGGGCTTTGTGGTGGGTCTTTATCCCGTATTGACGTACCCGCATACCTATTGATTTATCCTGACTGAGATTTGTTAACATCACAGATTTACTTCACAAACTTCTGCTAAGTAAATATTGAGAGTAAAACGTTGAGTTTAAGATAAAAAAAAAATTGTATTCACCTACTTCTAGTTGGTGAATACCAACATTTTATTACCGTTTTGTTCCGACATAAATTATACCTAGACTAAAGTTAATTTACCGGGCGAATAAGACATATCAAGGCTGTCCAGCAAAGCCTGTTCATTCTCAGATTTCACTTCTATGGTGTGAACTTCATGAACCATCTATACATTCTTGGTCCCTATATTACCTTCAGAGAGCCTGTTCAATCTATATCTATCAATAATTACGTTCGTATTGTATCATTGTTTTCATTTTAATGATGCTAGAAGTAGGATACATAACGGATCTCTAGCCAAGGATGACGACGAATAGCACCGTGATAATCTACTGTTAATTCCAATACATTACTTCAACGGCTTGTTCAATCTGAGCTAGCAATAGATAAACAGAAAATGAGAATACGAATGAAACTATGTAATTATGGTTAGATTATGATGGTGAATTGTTATAATATATATCTATTATTGAAAATTAAATTCACCACCTTAATTTCAATTCTCTCTGGATTAATTTAAACTTCTACTAGTAAGCCCCAAACTGTACTTTAGCATTAACTTTTAAATATTTCATAATATGGATAACTTTAAATATTTAAATTAAATATAATAAAAATACCCGCTGTCGTATCTTGGGTATTCCTGTGAGTGTCGGTTAACAATACTTTTAATGCAAACAGATGAAAAGGATTGAAGATATGCTTGCCAGAGTTAGCAAACTATAGAATGGCCATATTTTACTCTCGTTTCATCGTATCGGTTTGCTTAATATTTCCTTGTAATATAATCACTGACCACAATGTGATAAGGACCACAATTTCGCAGTTACCTACCTAATACGAAGTGTTCATTAAAACAATATGTAAAGTCGGGTCATTGTAATACTCTTAGTTATGAGAAAACATAAATTATAGTTAAAATGAGGGTTTTATTCTGCAAGTGGGTTATTTTATTACTTCATAAACAAACAAGATTAGGTACCTACCTAACCAGAAAGATAAAACTAGCATATTATGATCAAAGCAAATATTATTATAATTTCAGGTAATTATTATATAATAAATAACATTTAAGATTTCCTTAATAATGGTCCGGAAATTCTAAACGTTTAAGAAAACATTCATAATAGTAATAATTTACTTGTGGATGTATGTACCGATACATAAATATTATTTCAGACACTTGAAATATTTTTAAATTTTTTGTAAACTATCACGGTTATAGAATTTTTACTGTAGACGGCATGGATCAAAATAATAAAGATGATCCTATCAATCGTTATCAAGGAGATTATGTATTTATAATTTTATGGCTTGTCCATAAATGACCACACATTACAAAACTATGTCACTTTCGTGTTGTATTTTTATAAATTTTCCACAATTTAATAATTCCACGTATATTTAGTAGTATATATACGATTAAACAAAAGTAAATGAGATGTAAAACTATTTCTGATTTCATGTTTGTATACCTACATTCGAGTGTAGAGTCAAAGTCGAAAAGTCCAAGGTGAGACAATATGCATTAAACTTTTTCAACGCTATGTTTTTACAATGACGTTTTATGTTGTATGTTGACTGGAAATATGTTATCTCTAGCAGAGTTTATTAGTATAGTACATCTGTATGTAGTAGTAGTTATCATACTATTAAAAAGCTTAGAAATTACTGTTCCTAAGTTAGGTATAATAAGGTTACCTGTTAAATATAAATGTGAATGAGTGTTTGTTGCCTTAGCAACATAATTATGGTTCTATAAACGAATAAATTTTTTAAATGTTTCCTGTTTTTCATATTACTTTCCATTTCTCAAAATACTATCTTATCGCACTCTACTTCTCAAAATATTATCTTATCAGTGAATCACGAAAATATTCCTAAATAACTGATGGAAAAGAACTTGGTATTAAGGATAATTATAACGATTCGCATAGCAATAATGAAGGCACAAGCGTGCATTGTTCATTGATAACTTCCAACGTAAGGTCAAACAGAAATGGTGTTTATCTGGTAAAAACAAGTTTAAAATGAATGAGACTTTTCAAAGGGTAATTTTACAATGAAATGCTCATTGAAAAATACTGATATAAATGCATAACTGTTATTATAACCGTAGGTTTAACGTTGTAGCTGTTTTACGTAGACGGCGAAGGTCAAAAGTTAAATTCTCAGACTAAATAAGATAAATTTTATGACGCAGGTATATGACAATTAAAAAAACAATATGATTTATAAAGTAGTAAATGTAAATTAATATGATTGTATTAATATGTTATCATAGAAGACGAATGGTCGCAATTTATCTGCTTTCAGTCATTTCTAATTCGTGTCCTGTCTTCAGTGTAATTCGTGTACTATGTGAATTCCGTCCTTTTTCATATACTAAATGTAAGCTAGTCTGGCAATGTAAATAAAATTTTGTATGTATATTAATTGCAGTCAATCACCTCAACAGAAATATAGAAGAGAAATAGAGACACGACAGAGAATTTCAAGATCTATCAAAAACCTCAGTAGGTATTATCGTCTTAAATTGCATCTGACTCACTGGTTTTATCACAAGGTTAGAATAAGAACAGTGGTGCATTGTACTGAAAAAATATTGATAAGTTAAGAGGAGAATGTCATATGTATGAGGTACTTGTTTATCTCGCTCACTTACCTACGCATACCTATGCCATTATGCAATGACAATTTAAAACAGGCACTTTATTCATAAAAAATATTCTAGAGCAAGTTATAAGGAAGTCTAAATTGTGTCATACATCACCAACATGTTTCCCCTTGTTACAAAATTCTTTAAAAAAATCTATTTTAAGCACGCCACACTTTTTTTGTGGGTAACAGTGCGACAGTATGACAATTATTATGACAAAAAATTTTATTGCATAAAAATGAGAAATCGTGAAACGTTCTTTATCAAACATGTGTTGTCAATATGTTTTGTCTCCGTAAGGAATAACCGACTTATTAGGAAGAAAGCATATTTCTTTTCAGTAAAAAATTATAACAATAGTTTGGTTAACAAAATGTATTCAGTGTGGTTGGCCTTGATAAGATCTATTACGGATCGTTGCAGGGCTTAACGGTATCTTTAAGTCTGATTGGCTGTAATCCTTTGACATAAAGTTATATTGCATGTAGATAAAATAAGTATAGGTTAGATACCTATTCAATACTTTGAAAGAATACGTTGTCACGTGTTGAATCATTGCAAAGATATTTGCATACTACCTATATATAACATCAAGAACTCAAAAAACTAGAACTTAATTTAATTGCTTTTATTAGTACCTACATAATGTGCATTTGTTAATTTTTTGTAGGTATATTTAAAGGAGAGTTTTGCTTTTTACATGTAATTTTTTATTTTTTTTATTAATATTTCTTGCATTCCGTGTTATACGGAATAACTATAAAAGTATTCAGAATATAATGATCTTGTACATCCATACACTATGCAAATAAATGATTCTAATTATGAACTGCTGAACTGAGATGAGAATTATAAAATTTTACCATCGGGGATTACCCCCGAATCCCCGAATCGTTGTAATCTGATAGACTGTATATCTCTTTTCTTCATTTTGTTGGACATCTTGCCAGAAAGAGACAAAAATCGATCGAAGCCAAATTCTCACAAAACTGGGCGTTAACCATGATAATAGTCATAATGCTTATCATCTACAGATTACCGACTAACCTGACTCCTGATTCGTAAAATCGAGGCTCAAAGCCAAACTTGGGCTTAAAAAACCACTAAATAAGGTTAATAGGTGCTTAGAGAAAAATATGTGTGCAAAATAGTAAAACCTGAGTTACGACTATTTCACAATTGCGTCGTGCACTTTGCGGGAAATTGGAGAAAATTACAAGTTTCTGCCATTATAGTGTGATATTACACTATAATGGCAGAAAATCTAGCTGATTCTAAATATAGATCTCTGTACTTGAGATTATCAAACCACAAGTTGGCGGCCTACCTGCATCATATTTCTGAAATATGATGTCGGTATCACATATTTGAAAGATTTACTAATCAGTTACAAACAGTAACAAATTATTACGGTCCATAGCTTATTCAAAGTCCATTATTAGTATGATAAAGGAGAAAAATCGACTAAAAAGTAGGGTGGCAATACTCTTGCGCGATGTGGGGCGGCTCGGCGGCTGCGCGTGGTCAAGTCAACGTACCGGCAGAATGCCGGCCGGCTTTTTGCCTAGAAATAATACAAAAAATACAACAGTAAATAACTCACCGATCGCCTTCATGAATTCGTCGAAGTTCTCGGATGAGATCATCTTGTATTTCTTTCCAACAAACTCCATTTTGGTATTAGATTTGCGGATATAATGTATAAACACGACTGACTGTAAGGCCGGCTAAAACCAGAATGAAATGAGTTAAGTTGGTGCGTGCGACTTGCGAATGAGGCGATCGGACGAGGTGCGGTGCGCGGGGAGCTGAACGCGCAGACGCTGTGAACGGGAACCGGGAACGAACGAAATGATTCCACTGCGGTGACCTTGGAATTGGGAGCCGGGGACCATGGACTTTGCTCCAATTCTTAGCTAACAGTAGGGTTTTCTCATGTATGGAACTGTGGTAGTATCCGATATATTTCTTATAGGACATGTCTATAATTTTTTTCCCTAGGGCTAAAATAAATATTATATGGACTCTTCTCTTTACCTGATATGTATAGGTATACGCCTACGATAAGATACACCGGAACGTTTTACGCAAAAATGGGACCAAAAAAACGTTACAAAATTCAGTGAAAATTAGTCAATCAATCGCTTGTTTGGTAAACATTAATATTATAACAAGACACGTACTAATACTAAAATCTATAAAATGACGTCATTACTTTAATTCCCTATTTTTCGCCCATAGGGAGATAAATTTATTCCATAAAAAAGAACCATTCAAATCAGTTATTAATTGCCGAATCTTAACCCGTAGCTCGTATCAATAAGCCAAGCCACTTACCTACACGTATTACTCCATTTATTGGAAACTACTAAACCAATTTAGTAACAGTGCAAGTACTTGCTGTCAATACGAGCAAATTTTCGGAGAAATTCGTGGACAATCATACTTATACACTTAATGTATAAGTATATGAATTAGTGCACTTTCAATAATATTACTTACGTATCGAATTGATAACTTATTTTTTTCAAGTCGGAGAAAAATAAATGTATACAACAAATTACCTAGTTTTTTTTTTTTTTTTTTAACGTTAAAACCCTCATACCTCTGCACTAGGATTCCCTGTGTCGCAGATGGCATGGACGAACACAGAAACACAAGACAAACACCCAAGACCCGAGAACAAACTTCATGCTCACCACACAAAGTGTGCCCCGGCCGGGAATCGAACCCGGGACCCCTCGCTTCGAAGGCAGGGCTACTACCAACTAAGCTAATAATAGAAATTAGAGGATCCTTCTTGGACTATATTGATGTATTATAAACAATTAAATATAATTTTATTATTTAATTAATCTTGCTTAAAATCACACCATTTAAGGTTACAAAAATCCAAGTTATATTATTCGTTTCACTAAAGGTAAATTTTCACTACTGTGGGGATATGAATGTGACAAATGGTCGCCACGGTTGTTTTCCTATGAATAGCTCAGCATTGCTTACTTTTAAAAATAATATCTAAATTAAAATAAAACAATCAGCCAACTTATATTCGGTATATTTATGCTACTTATTTAAAAATATATTTTTTTGGGTTGTTTCTCTGTGCCTATTGGCCATCGAGATCAATGCTTGGAGAAAAAGCAGTCACTTTAAATCCTTAACGAAAAAAGAAGTTTATTACCTATAAGTTTGATGGCCAATAGTCTCTTTCTATGTGTTTTTTTTTTTGTGTAATTTGTAAACTTATACAGTTCATTTATGGAAAGTGACGGAACGAGCTGTAGGCTTTTGGGTGGTTACTTCCGCCCATATCAAAAGCAATACGACTTAGGTCCCCCACGACTAAAATATTGTATAAGTACCGAAGACTGAAGTAAACCCAAGATGGACCCTGTTGCGCCCGAGACAACGTTGGTGAAATATTACATATGATTTCACCGTCACTCACACCACAGTGAAAACAGTGATACGGGTGTACCACTGCTTGGCGGTAGGTAACAGATATGGAGGTTGCTCCAAGCGAACTTTGCACAAGTTTTACTGCTACTTGTTGTTGCTCCTTTAATACTACCCAGGGGATACTTGTAGGGTTTCAAATACTCACGCGAGCAACTGGAACCCATAACAAATAAATGTGCAGCGTGGGTGACCCGTCGGTGTGATTCACCCAAGTGCACTCGCGAAGTATACCCTCCTAGCGGGATTACTTTGTAATTGTCATTGTACCACAGTAATTATTATACACGCTCGTTGCGACAAACTTTTACTTTTCGGCGCCTTGACTGAAAGAGTTAGCAACTTCGAATAGAGGTTTGCTTTTCGTACAAACAAGGCGATTTGGCTGAAGTGCAATACGCCTTGTATTGCATCATTACAATATTTTTTTTTGTAAATACTTAATTATAATATATTAGCGACCCGCCGCGGCTTCGCACGGTTGTACAGTGTGTGTGACGCCGGTCGTACATATAACTAAATATATTAAATGGTTACTGTGGGTTATCCGTTTGGGATAGGCATAAAACATCGCGGACCTTTTTGTAGAACTTTATATATGTATTTATAATACCGTAGTAGCCATTTGATCTATTTCGTAAGGTTTATCAATGTGAGGGGTCAAAAAGAAGTTTTTAAGACTTTATTAATATTATTGAAATTCTCTGCTCTTCTTTATTATAATGGGCATGTAATACAAAATTATACATAAATGTAATACATGAATGGAATTTTAGGCGCAGAGTTGACTTCTAAAAAAAAGAATTATATCTATAAATAAAATTGAAGTGTCTTTTTGTAATGTTATATAAGAGCTACTTTTATTTTAAGCTATTAAATTACTTAGCTTTAAGTTAAGCTACTTTTATTTTAGAAAATGAAAAATAGAATTAGAGTTCCGTGCAAACAATACTTAAACTCCACGCGGACGAAGTCGCGGGGAACGGCTAATAATTTAATAAACAAAGGGATCTGAGGTAACGAACTTGATTTTTGTCTTTTGGCAAAGCCCATGAAATCCATCACTGAACGAAATTTGTTGTCAACGACATAAAACCAGTGTTCTAATTGCACATCAATCAATATTTGTCTATTATTCTGACCCAATAATGATACTCTGATTTCACAGTAACATTCCTGTCGACCTAATCATGATCGCGATATTTTGTACCAATCTTATCACCCATTATCGCTAACCACATCATATTTCATCTTGTAGGTACTACATGATTTATACAGATTGACAGAATTAGATCGAAATAAATATATTTCAAGCACAATTGGTTAGGATATAATTGATTGGTTATAGAAGAGATGTGCTGGAAACGCAAACGAATTCGGATAGATACGGAAAATGACGTTGAATATATACGGAAACGGGCGGAAGTCGATTCGGAGAGTGAAACTGATAAATTGGTGCAAGGAAACGCCGGCGCCGGACGTTCGGATTCATTTAACGTAAATTTATTATCAGGTAAGAAATAATATATTAATTACACCTATTCTACTTTTATTATTTGTTGGTTAAAAGGCTATAAAAATACCCATACTCATTTATTTCACACACGAAGTACACTTGTTTTCGTTAAATCTACATACATATATACGAGTAGCTTATAATTAATGTATTATAACATTTAAAAATTCTAAGTATAACAAAACACAAGATCAGAGCCATTCAAAGCAGACAAGCATAGAAATGAAAAAATAAACTAGAAAACAATCAAATTAAAAATAAAATATGTCTAACGATACTTATAAATGCTAATGAAGCAATGCCAAATTCGGATTTAAAATGTCAATAGAAAATGACAAAAACAATTTTAATATTATAATAGTAAAAAAGCTGCCGCATTATTTTTCATTAAACATTAATTAAAAAAAATGGTTAATGTAGTTGTAGTACGTAATAACAATGAGTCAGAACCTAACTACGTGCCATAAATACATAATAAAATTCTCATTGGCGTTGAAGTGTTCATTTTTAGGGTTCCGTACCCAAAGGCCAAAAGAGAATCATATTACTAAGAATCCGCTGTCCGCCTGTCTGTCTGTCCGTCTGTCACCAGGCTGTATCTCATGAATCGTGATAGTTAGCGAGTTGAAATTTACACAGATGATGTATTTATGTTGCCGCTATAATAACAAATACTAAAAAACAGAATAAAACAAATATTTAAGGTAGCTATCATACAAGAACGGGATTTTTATTTTTCATTTTGCTCGATATTATAGATAGTGACGATAATAATAACGACAGACAGACAGATGCTGTAGGTTTATAAATAAGATACCTATTCTCCCCGATTTCCGATGTTACAATAATTTCAATTAATTTCTAATTAGTATAATTTTTGCTAAATAAAGAATACTACTCATACATTTATTTTCACCGTGGAATCATTTGTGAACACTTGGTTATGTCAAATTTACAATGTTCCTGTTACTACAGAAACATTGTAAATTTGACGTAACATGTATAACATTGTATAAATGTTACAATATTGTAAATTACTACAGGAACGTACCAGCCTCTAATGTTCCCATTGCAGGGACACCGGTACTCTCAATAATTGAGATTGAATGGGCTTTGATCAAGGAAGCCCAATCCGGATTGGTAGATGTCACATGACTTCGATTTTTTGTTTCTAAGACATGCCGTTTTCCTCACGATATTTTCCTTCACCGTTTCGAGAACGTGGTATTGCGCACATAATATTTTCAAGTGAAAAATCTCATTGTTGGTTTGAACCAGCGACCTTCAGATTGAAAGTCGGCATCTATGCCCCTGGGCCACCGCGCTCTCGGCCACCACAGGAAGCTTTTCTTAATTATGATTGGAGTTTGAATGGACGCTCCTTATCTGCATTGGAGTCCATAAGTACTATATCTATGGATCCCACGCGAGTTTAGCGCGGGCAAAGCTAGTTGCCTAAACGCAAAGTATTCTAGAAGCATCAGAACATCACTACTACCGTCAAAAAGTCTTGCAAATATCTGGAGGTAAGGTTTGTATATTTATTGCTATATCTACGCTTGTATATTTTACTAACACAAGTATTTAATCTCTTTTTAGGCCGCGGTTTCGTCTCACGCGATTTACGGAAAATTTGCTAACGCAAGATCATCCAGGTTTTTTTAAAATGATGTTCCATCAAGAAACTTTGATAATGCGACGGCCCAACTGATGTTGAGTAGTTACCTTCGGCCATAAACAAAAACACGACTTAATTCCAACCAATGTGTTTTTAAGTATAGGCAAACAGGCTTACGGCCCACCTGATGGTAAGTGGTCACCGTCGCTTATTGACATCTGCAACACCAGTGGCGTTGCTGGTGCGTTGCCAACCCTACAGATATTTTTTAACATTTTTCTTATACTTACCCATGTCGTATCGCTCGGGGAAACCTTCCGGCGGTAGCGCATTCCACAGCCTGCACGTGTAGGGAAGCAAAGATCTCGTAAAACGATTTCATTAGAAAGGCAATATGCAAAGATGATTTTAGACCACTATAACAATGCATTAGGCAAAAAATGTTTTAGCATAGTAGCATGCCTGGTAACAGCTAGTTTAAGTTTACGTCTGTTGCGACCCTGGTCGCCAACTCAAATCGCGTGCGACAATAAGTCGCGAGTAGGCGTTGGTTCCTTTACCCCGCGTAAGGCGCATGCGCGAGCCCAGCTCAGGCTGCCTCAGTCTGCTCTGAACCCCAGCCTCCTCTCCCGTGCGAGCAGTGAGCTGCTCGCCACCATTCAACATCACTACCCAAGGTATATACCTTCATTACTGTTTTTCATTTGTCACTATCATTTTAAATTGTGTATTACAGAGATACTGATAAAAAATAAAGTGCTACAGAGTTATATTTCGTAACCTCCGCTGAATGAGTTACTGAATCCCATATTAATGGTAAATTTAGGTTTTTTTTACTTTCCGTTGTTTTTTGGTGAACATAAATCATTATGTTGAATTCCTTTAAAAAACCACAATGTCGCCTTTCATGTAATTTATTTCAAATTAGCATTATTTATAGTAGGCGCTGATAAATTACATTGTCTATATTAAAATAATAATTATTTTAATTAAAATAATAATTATTTTAATACATTCCAAAGCATACATTTTTAAATAATGGACTTTGTAATCGTTGCTATAGTCGGATATTCGCTTATATCTTGTTTCTTTGTACCGTTTTGAGTTGAATCGGCCCCATTCATGTCTGTAAAGATTAATCAAGGGGGTTGAGGGGTGACAGGGGGTGAGGTGAGGGGGACTTGTGTGTTTAAATTAGGTTCGTACACGGAATCATGCATATTTAACAGCTTTCTAGTTATAACAAACTTTGTTTGCTATTATATTAACTATGTAAGGATTTATGAATAATTTAATTAGTCTCGTAGGTACATTTCATTATAAAATAAAATATTGACGTTTCCAAATAATTTATAAGAAATCAACGGAAATAAATATTTTTACTTTAAGTTTGACATACTCTTATTCTTAAACGTATGTATGCCACATTTGCTATTTTATGTATTGTAATTTTTTTGATAGATTTTTTTATTATATGAAAAAAAAGACATAAATCAGCGTTAGTAATATGCGTTTTTTGAATGATAATCACCAATCAATCGACGGGATTAATGGGTTAGATAACATGTTATAAGTTATTTCTATACTTTAGTTGCTAGATAAATATATAGGTATGGCAATTTTTTTTATTCTGAAAGATTACACAATGTCTGAGACCCGAGAACAAACTTTACTCATTACATAACGTTTGTCCCGGCCGAGGATCAAACTCCTAATCTTGATCGACGCTATGCAGTGCAAGCAATCAATAGCTGTCATGACCCTTAATGGAAAAGAAAAACTCGTAAACTTTGAACTTTCCAAGAAAAATGTTTTTACAAGAATGATTTAACTCTTTGTTTTTCTTTTAGAAGTAATTTCTACGAATCGGTTAGAAAAAAGTTATAAAAAAAGCACAAAACACAGAGTCGAAGTTGTTTAGCAGGGTATATATCGATGAGTACTTTACTTAGGTCAATTGGTCTCTTTCTAGTACAAGACCGGGAAGTAGGTCATCGTATTGAGAACGCCTGGATAAGCTGGTCCATGAAACAGTTACTGAAGAGAAACCTAATAACTTTGACCAGAAAAATCATAACTTGTATCCTGCTCATTTTTACCTACGGTTATCAGTCTTAATTTCTGACTGAGGCCCAATAGTACCCACATAAAATTCGCCAAAGAGCTTTGGACCGCGACATCCTCGGAATGATGCTATAGAAAAAAACAGGAAGCCGAGAGCCTTACGCTCTCAGCAAAAGCCCACGTCCCTATTTATCAAGGCCATCAGAGGCCATCAACGGGCAGTCCAGTCAAAAAAAGTCAAAAAGAGTAGGTAACCAAGATTTCTCGTCATAACTGTACATTTACATGACTTCGTTTACGATGTCCACTTTTGTTATTTTCCCGGGCGTAAATTTATTACTTTTCTTTGTTCTGAGGTTTTCCCTCCTTGCTTCTGAGTTTCGCATAACTTAATAAGTAATGTGGGTTTTCTTTATTCCAAGGTTATATCGCTCTAGGCACATAATTATTGTATAATGTATAATTATAACCACGTCGCATTTGAAAGGATTTCAATAGTCTTCGTTAGATTCCCATGTGTTTTTGCTGTAGTGTATACTTATAGAGCTAGAGCTGGAGATTATTACAAAATTCTCCGTAATTTTTATCTAAAGGATACGAGCAACATGATCCCGTATATTTTTGACTAGCTGACCGGGCCACGCGTTGCTGTGGCTAACGTTTTTGTCATACGATATTATAATTTACAATAAAATAATATTGCGATCATAAATTGAGATGTGATCAAACTGCACACGGTGTACAAATTTGAAAAGTAGTTAAGTAAATGTTATAGTAAAGTAAATGGTAAAACAGCCCTTACTTTACATCTTGTGACCTTCCACCAAACCTGTAAATGATTAACAGACTTGCGTATTCCAGGGAATCCAGATGTTACACAAACATTTCGATTATTTACAGATTCGTTCACGTAAACACACTTGACGTGTGATGATGCTAGGGTTGGAACTAGAATATCTAAATGATTTGTTATTCATTCGAAAACATTCCGGATTGTAGACTTCCCGTCTAATAACTCAAGAACTCAGAACCCGAATAACAGAAATTCGGGTTTTCGTTGTACATCACCCAAAAATTATTTAATAACAACAATACAGCGTCAAAAAGCTGTTTTATGTGATTTAATGTCGGGTCGAGGTGATTTTTGCTCAGTGGTTACCGCAGCTAATAATAAATAGCAATACAACTCTGATCAATCCCCCAACAGAAATCATAACTCATAATTCCTTTATCCCTTTAGATCATCATCCCTTTACCATCGTTTGCACACATCAAATTATACGCACACAAGCAAACATATTCGTGAACATGTATATAACGTGTCACAACCAAGCACTTTCATTTTTTAACGAAATTTCCTTTTTCTAGGCAAATATTCCAGTTTTTTTAAAGAACATTTTAAAACAAAAATAGCCAAATCTGTCCAGCCGTTTTCAAATAATGCGCTTACCAATTACCAGCGTTTTTTTTTTAATTTCAGCAGGTCATTCAGTTTTTTTCATAGTTCACAGTACAATGATTATCTCAGGATTTCTTTCATCAGAAAATCATTCTTAAGCTTATAAAGTTGTAAGAAACTATAAAATACAATATTTTCTATTTTACCATATAACCAGCCTCTAATGTTCCCACTGCAGGGACACCGGCCTACTCTCTATAATTGAGAGTGAATGGGCTTTGATCTACCACGGGAGCCCAATCCGGATTGGTAGATGTCACATGTCTTCGAATTTATGGTTCTAAGACATGCCGGTTTCCTCACGATGGTTTCCGTCACCGTTTCGAGAACGTTGTATTGCGCACATACATTTTTCAAGTGAAAAAACTTATTGGTGCACGTGTGGAACCGGGTTGAAAGTCGGCGTCTATGCCCCTGGGCCACCACGCTCTCAAGATTTTACCATATATCATTGATAATATTTTTTGGCAGCCCTAGATCAATAATGGCTAGTGATTGGATGATTGATCAGAGTGTTTACATGAACTGCCCGCCATACCGTTTGAGTTATATCTTCACTTAAATTTTACAACTGACAGAGTAAAGAGCTACATATAAGAGCAATTGCTGTGATTTGTATCAGGTAGATAGTGTTGCATTAATCTTAATATATATACATTACGTGTCACGATGTTTGTCCGCGATGGACTCCTAAACTACTTAACCGATTTTAATCAAATTTGTACACCGTGTGCAGTTTGATCCAACTTGAAAGATAGGATAGCTCACATCTCAATTTATGATCGCAATATTATCATATGACAAAAACGTTAGCTACAGCAACGCGTGGCCGGGTCAGTTAGTTGTATTATATATAAATATAAATTTTAAAACTATCATGGTTATCATATCATGGTTCGTGTTTCTGAGATATTTACCATGATATCGGGAGTCACCAACTCACAAATCATGGTAAATATCACGGTAATACGAATAATTATATTATATATAAATGTTGGACATTCTCATTTAATGTGATTAAAAATATAATTTCATCTTAGTTAAACGAATTCTTGCAACTTATATGTATTTATTTATTTATTTCATGTATATTATATCATTAACGGCTCTAACGATTTAAATGAAATTTTGTGTTTAGGTATGTTTTGTTGTTTAAGTTTACCTGTATTATTGAATTTCTTGAATTAAACTGAACAAAAATACATTATTTTTTTAAAAAAAGTTTAACCAACGAAGCACGGTCGCCTAGGTACTTTTTATTATTAACTATTTTATTGGTTTATTTAGCAATATTATATTATAATAATACAATTTTTTTATTTGTTTTTTATTTGGATAAATATATCTGGCTTGTAACTTGTTGTTATCCATTAATAATTCATTACAAACATATTGCTGTGTTCTGGTGGAACACTGCAACGGATCAGTGTATCAGTGCTTGGCAGCAAGCCAGTGTGAAGGTAGTACTTCTCCGGAAGAAACTGGACAAGTTCTAATGCTACTTTTAGTTCCTCGTTTGGCACAGGGGGCACGTGAAGGGATACAGATGTTTCTCACCTACGGACGCGACCAAGTGGACCCCCCAATAAAGAAATATAGTATTTATGTTTATGTGCGCAGGGAAGCGCGGCGGGCGTGCGAGCGCCTGCTCCGACGAGACGAGTCAACGCACGAAAATATTTTCAGCGGTGAACAACTTCTTCGCTGATTCGCCGCTGGTGAATCAGCTCAAGGGGATCATGGTGAGTTGGCAGCACTATTTGTTTTTCATAACGGAACATCCGTAATATTAAATATTCATTGAAATATTTCACACAGCGCCATCTAGCCCCAAACTAAGCATAGCTTGTAATATGGGAACTAGATAACTGATGGAATACATATAGTATTATACCTTTTTTTGTAAATACCTACATATAATATATAATAAGTATACCCAGACACAGAACAAACATTTCTATTCGCACACAAATGCTTGTCATAGGTGGAAATCGCATAAATTTTATCAAAATCGGTTCTACAGTTTGGTTTTTACACCAAAATAAACGGAAAAAATATATAAACTAAACGAAATTGCGACTTTTTCCGGTGACTTATCTCTTCGCCCGATGTAAATCACCAATTTAAATATTTATGACATATTTTATTCCAATCCTCAACCTGAGATGTTGACATCCATCCAGGAATCTAACTTCTACAGTGCATTTATCTAATAAGCGTACTCGTTTCGTTTATCGAATAAGCTACCAACTTCAATTAGACGTTCAAAATCTCTTGCAACATCTAAAGATGAAGTATACAAGTTTTACCTTGCCAAATGTCAAAATCACTGACACCAAGATCACGGTAACCGAGTTAATCGTGAAAAAATAACGGCGGCTATAAGCTCACTTGTCATATACACATGAAGCTCTGCCTACCCTTGTAGGCATAAAGACCGTGAATGTATGTAGATATGTATGTGTTATTAGTATTAAAATATAAAATAAGCATGAGAGGTGAAACATTGTCGGTAAAACGATTTCCTCTACGTGATCATTAGCTTATTTACACTGAGTGAAGAAACGAGTATTGCAAGTACCTATATATTTTTAATTTACTTTGTACTGTGGCAGTGAAAACACACCAATGGGCCAGAAAAACTCCGTAAGTTGTGTTTTTAAAATGTGATGTGGTGTACTAAAATATTTCACTGTTTGTAACTGATTGTATGGTTATTAACAATTCAAGTTTTTCTAACGTTACTTTGTGAACAAATCAATTAAAGAAATAACCTGTAGGTTGATTGTGAGATGATGTGTTTCAACTTTGCAATATGGTAATGGGGGCCTATTCTACGTAAAAATGGTGTTATCCGTAAAAGGCCAAACAGATAACCAATCCATCTTAAAATATTTTAGGTCTCTCAAGCTGAAAATAAGTGTTTGCTTTTTAAGGAATATTTTCTTTTTATTTAGAACGTTGGACAATAATTTAATGTTTTATGTATATTTTTTTTGTAATTTTTCTACCTATATAATAACCCTTTTTCTCTATAAACAGTGAATAGGAATGTATGTGTGTAATTGGGGAAACATATAAATGATTTATCTATCTATCTAATAAACATGTTCTTAAACGACTTCATTTTCTTATATCTTCTCAGCCACTTTCGTTGTTTAACTATAGCAACATTAATTGTATTGGCAAAAGGATTGATTCTGTACCAAAAGAATCAAACTGTTTCATCAATCTAACTAAACTCAATCAATCAATCAAGCTAAAGTAAATTTGACTTTGACAGCTCTACAAGATTTGCCGCCCTTTCCACACCTTTTATCTAGAACAGGTATAGAAATATAGAATACTATGATGTATGATGACAAGTTCAGTTTGACACTAGCAAAATCAGCACGGATGAAAGGAAATTTTTGACAGATAACAGTGTTGCCATGGCTATCTGCCTCTTGCCACATGTTAGTTGAATTTTGAAACTAATGAGTGCTCCATGCCCCCGACTCACCTTGTATTATATGAGTACCATAACCTAAATAGGTTAACCTCTCCCGACCGATATAGGATATAGGTAGGTAGTAGTAATTTGCCGTATAAACATCTAGGTACGAGTGCTGTGTAAACAGATGGTTAATTCTGCACTCAACTCTTAATGAAATACCAGATAATCCGATTTTGCCGTCTCTGTAGGATTAACTTACAATATTGGTTTGATATAAATGTTAGATCATCTATTTTGTATAGGTAGCTTTATGGTGTATTGAAATAATAGTAATCTAATTTTTTTTTTAAATTGTGTATTCACAAAAAGGTGTTGTTTCACTTGTAATAGAACTTATAAGATATAATTATAGATAGGTATGACTTAACTTTTGAAACATTAGTGAGATGTTAAACAACTTGACGGGGGGCTATATTTACGCCCAATAAATCCAATTCTATTTCAGCCAACTCAGAATATTTCAAGTAACATCAAGGACCTGAAAATATGCAGAACTTCCTCTAGTAATTAATAACTGTCTTTGTTTATGATGATGATAATACTAATTAGATATAAAAAATAATTTATTGGAACATGCGTGATGTACCAAGAATAGGCCTGTCTTATTTTCATCAGTCAAAGTGTTTATATTCAATTTACTTAAGTATTAACTAAACCTAAAGTGAAGTACATTTTAATCCCGTTCAAAAACACAGTAGCAAAAGTTTATTTTTGTAAGAGTTGCTTGTTATTTACGATTAGCACAAATTACATGTGTGTGTGTATATATGTGTGAGCGTGTGTGTGTGTGTATAACGCTTAATAACCATTTTGATGTTAACCGTGCGGTAGACCCTTTACCTGGTAGAAGTACCACCACACCTAGTAATCTGATGCGAAACAGTGGTGGAAGGGTGTGTGCGGGTGAAATCAGGTGAAGTAGGTAGGTACTTATGTATTATAGTAAATATATAAGCCGATGGTCTACAGTATAAAAAAAATTGTTGGCCGTCTCAGATTGTCCAGCACGGCATGATGACGTGACGACTCGTATGTCTGTCGAGTCGAGTCTGTTTTGATGCTAATAGCGTTCCTATATCAAACTGTTTCACCCGCGTATAACGTATTGTAACAAAGTACAATTTTGCTTAATTAAGAAAACCTAAGTACCTAACCTGTACTTGTATAAACCTATTTCTCGCTCCGAAAGGAACCAGGATAAGTAGCCACATAATACGCAACACCTGAAAAAAAGCTCTCGAATTTTCTATAATAATAGTACGCAACACCTGGAAAAATGCTCTCGAATTTTCTAGACTCGGCCTTCAAGCAGCGGCGGGGAGCCCGGGCCTCCGGTGGATTCCTCACGCCCCGCCAGCAAGGAGCCACCTTCTCTAGCAATCAGCCCTTCAGAAAGGTATGTTTTATTTCATAGTATTTGGATGACTCTTGTCCCGACGTTGAAAACGATGGATGTTTTAAGCTTGATGCTAAGTTATTTCTTCACGCTCGAACGGCTCAACGGATTTGGATGAAATTGAATGATGATGGTACTAGGTAGCTTATATCCTGGATTAATATCCTTATATCCTGTTATTTATAGCCTACTTTTGATCCCGGAAAAGTGCAGAGTTCCCGTATGATGGTCAACCGCGTGAAACATAGCGGGGCGCAGCTATAAAGCAATGAAAATTATCCAAAATGGCGGATTAGGTTTGCAAATAAGTAACTAGAATAAAATAAAATATTATTTGTAACATATGATAATATTTTATTAACTTTTGTATATTTTATATAGTAGAGTATATAGAGTAAGAAAGGACTATAAATTCTAAAACAGTTTTTAGTTTTAAATTAAATTTATTGATTAGTAGTCGTAGGGTATTCAGATTGTGTGAATTCGGCCTCTGACTACTGAATTTTCATAACAATCTTGTTTACGACTTTTACGTGGTCTGGTTTTAGTTTTTAACACTATATTTTATTCGAGCTTTCAGCGGTAGGATATGCTGGTTTCCTCACGATCTTTTCTTCTACCGTTTTGAGAACGTGGTAATGTGCACAAACATTTTAGAATTGAAACATCATTGGTGTACTTTTCGATTGAAAATGGAGCAGTGACGTCAGATTGCAAGTATGTCTCATTACCATTATGCCACACACGCTCTCATGGAATGTAAAATATGAATAAATTAAACGATTTCAGGTAGGTAGTTCAAATTCATGGTATTACCAGGCTACGCCTCACGGTTAAAAAGTCAACATGAGACGATAGGAAAAATCTGACAGAAGTTGTTTATTTTGCAAGGGGCTTAAAAACACCATGAGTATGTTACGAGCTACCATCATAACAAAGTTCATTCAAACCCGTTCAGCCGTTTAGGCGTGAAGGAGTAAGAAACATACATACAGACAAACTTTCGCATTTATATTATACCTAATATTATTATGATATACCAAACAGAATGTTCCCGATCAGTCGAAGTATTTTATTGTAATTTAATTTATTTTGGTGTGAAACATTACAATTTATCGGACCAGATTCAGCGTGCTAATGTCCCAGGTTTGAACCTGGTTAATTCAGGTAAATAAATTCAGGTACCGTGCTGTGTATCGAATGATCTCGATACACAGCACAGTACCTGAATCACTAGAACCTAACAACTTGAATTTACGACCCTTGTTTACAAGTATCTGTTTTTAAATAGACCATAAACATAAAGTACCTGCTTCAGGGGTCTCGAAGTGTTCTTTCAGCAGTTTATACTCTATGGCTCGCTATTAAACGGCCTGGGTCTGTATCGATTGTCCTCGGAAGCTTCCCGCCAGGGCTGGATTCAAGGCAGGGCTTTAAAGGCACCCACTGCGGTTTATTTGAAATGGCTGATCTATATAAATGGGGTTAAAAGAAAATTTCCATACTCTGCCTCAATTAAAAAAAAAACCTTTCTTATTAATATTGAATACTACTACTATTGAAATAATTTATTGCGTTTAAACTATTTATAAAAGACTTGCACCATAGAAGCAATTTAAATGCTACACTGACACTAGTTTCAACAGCAATACAAAATAAATACTTAATGAATTTGTTTAAACTAAAAGCAACTCTACAAAATAGACTAGTTAATGTGTTTACAAGAACAAACGAGTGTGTGTTTAGAGACTCTAAACTTGAAAGCAATTCGTTCCTTACCCTGGGAAATTCCTCTTCTTGAACGGTGTAATACTTGCTTTTCAAAACGAATGTGATTTTTTTCGAGATTGTGTTTACTGTTTATAGACTGCCGATAAACGCTGCTTTTAATTAATGAACGTCATTATAATGTACTGTATTCATTTCATTAAATAATTGCCATTTTAGGTACAATAACAATACAAATTCAATGTTTACAATATTTACACGAGGCCGTAAACACACATCCGTAGTAAGATTACACGAAGTCGTTTAATATTTAATGGCAAGGCAACTTTGGTCCACAAGAAAGGGTGACGCGATTGTTACCCTTTGTCGTGTATTAATATTAAGTTTTATTTCCTTTTCGCCCGCAAATAACAAAAGCAATACGCCTTAGATCTTTCAGGTCGAAGTATGAGAAAACCCAAGTCGCATGCCGTTGCGCCCGTCACCCGAGACGGGGGTGTTACGTCTCATGCACTTGTGATTTCACCGGAATACAGCAATACAAGTGTATCACTGCTTGGCGAGAGATTACTACGAGTGGAGGCAGTACTTCTCTGGACGAAATTGGCACAAATTCTACTGCAAATTTTAGCTGCCTCTGGCACCACCCAAGGTGTTCGTGAAGAGTTCACAAGCAACTGGACTCGATTTTATAAGGAGTCCATAATGCCTTCACCGTTTAAATAGCCTTAAGCCTAGCCCTGCTTCTGTCTGCTGACGGCACGGCGAGCCCCGGGAAAGGGGCCAGTATTCTGAAATTTTTATAGCAAATATTTGCTTTGACGGGATCAAATGTTGATTCTTCGCATTGGTTTCGTGGTTTTTTTGTATTACGTCTTTAAGTTGAATATTATGAAGATATACATTCTTTACGTTTTTTCTTCAATAGTCATCCGCAGGAGTCAAGAGGTGAAGTAGTGATAAATAGAAATTATTAAGCGGTAAAACTTTAAGGGTGATTTGTATGTTCTGTCACATACCTACTCGAAAATATAAAAAAATAATATAAAAAAATAAATTGCCTTGCGAAATATAAAAACCAACCAATTATTATTTACCAATTATTTTTTGTTTTAAGTAATTTATATACTGGTCTGGTTTAGGAAAAAAGAAAAGTAGGAAACCTAACAATCAAATCGAAAAAAATTATTTTGATTAAAAACAGATGGAATAAACTTAGCCAAACATCAACATCAAAATGCATCACAAATGTAGACTGCGTAGTCAAAACGTTTCGCAAAACGTCTGTGACGAAACGAGTTCTGGCCTTATCAAAAGGTTTTCCTCAATAAAAAAGGTTTTATAATATTCCAAAGCCCAAAAAGTAAAAAAGAATGTATAAAAAGAATCTTTATTATAACAACCAGAGGAGGGAGCGGAAGGTTGTATCCGATGCGGTAACCCCCCAACCCACGTCGAACACAATGGATGGTTCTCACCAAGGCTGTGGGAACAAGGAGTGTGTCAAAGAACGTTTAATTAGCTTGACGGAAAAAGCCTAAATCACCGAAAACTTTAATGACAAGTCGCTAAAATTTAACCACATTGACTCGCCTAGGTATGTAATTATAATCTATAATAACTAAATTTTTTAATCATTATGAAATTACTTTTTACCTATTTATAAATTATAACCTATCTGTATATGTTTGGGAGACATCATCCTCGTCTCCCATTCATATTTCATTATTATTGTTGTGCTTAACAGGGTCCACAACTAACTTAAATGAAGGTGTTGAATTGCTTGTCTTTTTGATAATTCAAAATCTATCTTTCTCTCAACAACAGCCAACACCTATCAGATACTTCCCCAACCAGACCGCGTCAGGTCACATTCCTGAAGCCAGCGGCTGATACTACTCTGGATAGGAAGGCGTCCATTGTGGACGAGACGACCGGCATTTCCAGGACTCAGATGAAAGGTAATTAAGTTAAATTAAGTTGATAAGATGTGTGATTTAATATAATTAATGAAAGTTGACGACTTTTTATTATACTATAACACACACACTCACACGCCTGAATTAGGATTCCCTGTGTCGCAGGTGGAATTGGCAAACACAGATACACAAGGCAAACGCCCAAAACCCGAGAACAAATTTAATGCTCACACCGCTCAACCAAGGCGAGAATCGGTCTGCACTATTTTTAAGCTTTATCTTAACTATACGCTCATTATTTTCCAAAGGCTAAAAAATAAGCTAAATTTTTTCTTGCTTCAGAGTTCCGTGAAGCCTTCCGTCTATTCGACAAGGACGGAGATGGCACCATCACTAAAGAGGAACTGGGACGGGTGATGCGCAGCCTGGGACAGTTCGCTAGAGTTGAAGAACTGCAGGACATGCTGCAAGAGGTCGATAGCGATGGTAAGAAGCTTGGACGATTTGCCCTGTCGTGCCTGCCACGCTCGTATCTAAACTGATACTAAGAAAATATCAATTTAGCTACGTTGATGGCTAGGATATACTCTCTCAAAAACAGGCATCTACTTTTAAGTAAAACGAAAACAATACTTACTTTTGAAATGTCTTCAAAAAAGGAAGGTTTGATGAATCAAAGAGTCTTTAGGGTGCCAGAGGAATCAGTATAAAACATAACTTTTGTAGGTGACGGGAACGTCAGCTTCGAGGAGTTTGTCAGCATCCTGTCAAAATCGATGTCTGGTGCTGGCGGAGGCACCAGTTCGGCTGAACAAGAGGAACGGGAGCTAAGAGATGCCTTCAGGGTCTTCGATAAGCACAACAGAGGGTACATCTGTGCGTCAGATCTGAGAGCTGTGCTCCAGTGTTTGGGAGAAGACCTTTCGGAAGAAGAGAGTGAGTAGGAAATATGTTTTAGCCACACTTCTACGTTTACTTCTATTTTCTACTCATATGCTGATATTGATATTCAAAAGTATGACATTAAATTTTTGTTCACAGTTGAGGATATGATCAAAGAAGTGGATTCAGATGGTGATGGGCGCATAGATTTCTTGGGTAAGAGAGTAGTAATAACACTAGTAGACTTATAGGTGCGGCGACATCTCGGGCTAGACTAGGTAATCGACTACATATACCTATTGCAGTTCATACTAAAAACAAAGGTAACAAGGCTAAAAAAGCCGCAGCAGCCAAATTAGTGACGTCCACTGTGATTTAGGTTCCGGTTCTCGTGTCTACTTTCTCTAATGCAATGAAAAAAAAACCTGCAAAACTATTTTTATGGAACTTTAGGAATGATTTCAATTGACTTAATCGTATATCAGACTTCAAAATGCATCCCAAAATTTCTGTCCGTCGAACCTCCTTTTGATCCTTTTATTTCAGAATTTGTCCGTGCGCTGGGCGAGCCGGAAGACGCGTGTGACGACGACGAAGAAGACGACACGACTGACACTCCAGAGATGCCGCTTCCTCGGCCAGTCCACGCGAATTAAATACGAACCAGATGTATATTTCAGAGCGCTATTGCTGTTTCTTTCACTCCATATGTAACGAAACGAGAAGGTTGATACCATACCATAGACAGAGAATGGACCGAGCGTTAGCCTCACAGTGTGAGTGAGGTGAGTGATACACTCCTGACCGCCAGGAACGAGGACCAATCAGAATACTAGAAAGAGACAGCTACTGACCGCACATTAGCTCTGTTTCTCTCGTAATTTTCAGTCTGTTTTCACTGCACAACTGAGTACTCTGTGGGACTGGAACGCTCAATCCATTCTCTCTGTCTATGGTAGATACAGAGGGCCCTTCCAATGTCAAACAGGCTCACGCACACCGGCGCGCAGCTACGGCGATCTCGGGTCAATTGGGTCGGTAGAACGTTTGTCCGGCCTGTTACCTATTCATTAACCACTGTATTGGTGAAATACAAACAGTAAAAAGGGGATCCTTTTTCATACAAGGGACTTTTTATGAAAGTGCAAAGTGCAAACTTCTGGGTGTCATTGTTATTCACCTACTATTTATCGCCAAGATTTACCTAGTGTGTAGAAAAAAACAATTATTCATGACTCGATTTATCTGAAAGCGCTCTGAATTATATTTATTGAAGTTTGAAACATAAGGCCTGTTTTGCAGTTTGTTCCTACAAAAAAACGGGTATGCCTGTGAGTGAGTACAAAATCACCAAAGGATTGTGCCAAAAAATAGGAAGTTTTTAATAACTACTTTGTATATCTAAGCTTTGAGCTCTCTTCGTATCGATATTTTTAATATTTGACTATATTTTACAGGGATATAATGGAAATGTATGAAAATACAAACAATATATTAACTATTTGTTAATACAACTATGTCAACAATTAAATACACTTTTCTAGATCAAACCATAGTTGTACCGATTTGCTGCGCACCCGTTTATTCCGTCATATATAATGGTTAGGTAAACAGGGGCAGCGTAAAGACTCTTTGTAACCATGGTCAACCAGTGTTAACTGCTCTGTTGTCATTTAACCTAACCATTTTCAACCACTGTAATCCTGCAAGAGACAAAGCTGGTAAAAGTACGCGGCGAGTTGAGGTCAATTCTGTAAATAAAAAATAGATAAAGCTAAATTAATTATAGTATACACCTACTATATTGACAGAATGGCCTGGGTAGAGAGTATTGGAGACGTTTATTACGTGATTTAGACGAGATTAGGTAATAGATTGGGATGTGCTGCAAATTCGGGTACAACCTTAAAAAAAGTGTTTATTTTAACGTTCATTCATTGATAAAAATAAAATAATTAAATGTTTAGTCAAATATGCTTGCTTAATACCTATAAATTCGTAATACAATTAATTCCTAACAAATTATATTGTAGTATAGTGTAGTGATAGGTAGGTACTATTCAACACCAATTTCAAATACTATTGTAAGTCTATAATGTTAACATTATTCCTTAGTACCGTTTCATTATTGATAAGGCCAGCTTCAATTGATATGTTAACTAGTAAAATGTATTATTCTAGAAAAAAAAAAAAAACAAAGTTCATTCGTGCTATCTTTCCTCAATTATGTGTGAGAACCAAATCTTTCTTATCACCAGGGGGACCCATTCTACGCCTCGTGTGAAATTTTACGTTAAATTCAACAACCAGGAACGCCAGACGAAATAACAAAAAATATTGTAAAGCTTCGTCTAGCTTTTTAGTATTATTTTCATATCACGATCGTCGTTCTGTTAGTATAAATAAAGACCCCGTTTTTTAATATTAAAGCCGCTTGTCCTATCCTCCTTGTTTACATTGAATATGGCTTTCGAAACTTTCCAGAAAAGGCTTATTAGCATTGGCGAAAGTAGAAATGCCAGAGGCCTCGTTGTTTTGTCTGTCTGCCTGATCCAGGCGTCTTCTTTGAAGATTAGAAAAATATATTAACATTTTATTTAGTTATGTTTTTGAGGTAATATCCTATACCTTCATGGTGAATCTGTCCGTATCATCGTTGTGACAGATAGTTTATGTGACAGATCATAAATTTATTATTGATATAATAAAGAATAACATAGGTTAAACATTTTGAGTGTAAATTAGCCATATTCTCACATTAATGACTTTAATATTGCTAAATACTCCATATCATAACGTAACTTTTTAATGCTTCTGCAATATAACTTTTAACTTTATGCTTCAGGTTTTAATAAGAGCCGACAGAATAGAATGCAAGAGCCAAAATGTCGGAAATATTATCACATTGTAAAATATTTTCTTCACTTTATAATAATATTCATTAAATACCTAGCAGTGACGCGAAGTTATCGTAACCATTATGGATGCCAATGGTAACATCGACCATTTGGCACGTGTTAAGATTTATGTAGATTTTGATGATGAATGTCTAGAAAATACTGCAAAGCTTAAAATCTCCGATTTCTATATCCTAACTTTTCAACATATCTTACAAAGAATTTATATCTATCGTTACCTTCAGAGCTTACCTTCGTATCGAATGCATGATCAATTTAACTTTCGTGTAAATTACTTATTATATACAGACCAATATTATTAATATTACGTTCTTTATGACTAAATTGTAGTTTTTTTTTCATTTCCTTTTTATTATCCCTTTCATTTTGACTGACCTCACAGCTCAATTGCTAGCAGCTCTGCCTGATGCGCTGTAGGTTGTGAGTTCGATTCCCAACCAGCTCAAGCATTTGTGTCTGGGTATTAATAATAATAAAAAACGTTTACACATTCATACTCCTGCACTAGGATTCCCCGTGTTGCAGGTAGCATGGACAAACAAGACATACCCGAGAACACAATTCATGCTTACCACAGTGCGTCGCGGCAGGGCTACTGCCAACTAAACCACGGAGCAGTATTCTATCAGTCATCTAGTTTCATAATTCTATTTCTATGAAATGCCCATGAAGATCTATTTCATTGTTTTCTTCTAGTGTGAATATGGCTGAGTAAATGACAAGCAGAAGGCCCACCTGATGTTAAGGGGTTACCTCCGCCCATAACAACAACAATACGACCAGACCTGTGAGGATACCCAAGTTCTGCCTTCACCCGAGACGGAGATGGAACTTCTCATGCACCTGTGATTTCACCGATACTCGAAAAACAAAATTGTTGGTTGCAAAGAAATAAAGATATTATTTAATATTCTATATCTATTTATTGACACTTACAAAGTATTTACAAAACATAATAATATATACATAGTGATACCTACTTGGTATCATTTCATAACAATTCGATATTAGATTATATTGATAAAATATACATTAAGTTTTATGTACTTTCTAAAGCAACCATATATTTCATATTTACGGCATAAAAATGGAACTAACAATTTACTTTGCGAATCTTTGTTCTAAATTGATTATACTTGAAAGTTTAATCAATTACTTTACTTAAAAAAGTAGGTACAATAAAATCGACTTGATCTAGGGCCACTATAGAAATTGAGTTTATTTACAGCCATTCAAGTAACAGATTTGAGGTCGATTTCTATAGCAACATTGTTCACTGGTTAAAACGTATTATAGTAAGCAATGTTGCTATGGTATTCTGTCTCGTTATCTGTTAGTTGAATATAAAGAGTGGGTTGCACCAAGTTGCTATGATAACAAATCTACGGTTAAGCCAAAGCGGTTAACCATTTTAGCAATGGTTAAAATGACGTCGCAAACGTTAACCGCTCTATTTCATTCAGTAAGTTTAAGGTTAACTGAATGAATTTGAGCGGTTAATGTCAACGTTATTTGTTACGCCATTTTATTCAATGCTAAAATGGTGCAAATGAAAAATAGGTGTTTTCAAAAAACAGTAGAAATAATCTTACACTTTATAGTTTTGGGGTATTATGTCGTCTTATGGTCAACCTTTTAATTGTAACTGTACCGTTTTATCACGGTGCAAAAGTGGATCGTAAATTTTATATTTTTGGTTAAAGTCACTGCTAAGTTAATTTTACGCAAATCAATAACTGTCCTTGGTGCAAACTCACTTTAAAGACGGCTGTATTATTTAAATATTTCTACAACATTGAGCTTTTTGACTATAGTTCAGTAGGTATATAATATATAAACTAAGATGGCAGTGTAGTTTTAAATTCAACCCATTTAATTTAATATAATATATTTATTTATAAAATTAGCTACTAAAACTACACTTTCGCTTGTCACATTTTACATCAATTAGATTAAACGTGGATAACTAGATTAAACATATCAAATTAAATGCCTTTTCATTCGTAATTTCATCAACTTAAGTTGCCAGCACTATAATGTAATAGTAATTTGTAGTACATTGTACAAAGATTTAAATATATATATATATAGAAAAATTTTCGCTGAATCATTTTTTAAGCGGAATAATGCCTTAAAACGCTAACTTTGATACCGGTAATGATCAAATGAAAACATGTAGATTTGCGGTACTGGTTCAAAACAAAATTTGATGTCTTATATTTAAGACCTTGTCTTATATTTTTAATTTGGTTATGCTCTTAAATATAAGACTCATAAACAATATAATAAATAATACAGTGGGACGAATATCATCAAGTATATATTAGCTCATTTTGTTCTGCGCTGACAAATATTAACTTAAGTACATTGAGGCAAATTAAGCACTAATTGATTAAAATTGACTGGCCTCAGCTCAGTAGTAGCTCTGCCTTCTACTCTGAAGGTCGTGGGTTCAAGTTTTATTTAATTAAAAAATACCATTATTACTCTATCTGTAAGTACTCCGAAACTAAAAGTAGCCTGCGTCAAAATCGGTCCAGTCGTTTCGGAGATTAGCCGGAACAAACAGACAGACGGACAGACAAAAGTCTCGTCAAAATTGATCTAGTGTTTCGCAGATTACCCGGAACCAAGCAGACATTAAAAATATGTCTATGAATATATTTGCCGTATAAACTTTTAAATGCATTTAGTAAAAAAACTGTTATTTTGACATTACGAACAGACACTTCAATTTCCATTTATGTGTATAAAGAAAAAAAATTAGAATACTTTAAAATGTTGCCATACGAATGTACTTTAGACATACATATGGCAATATCGTTCATGACATGACTATGCCCCCAGGCCATACCGAGTTGAATTACAAAAGTCTATCACCTTTAAAAACCTAGTACAGGGTCCAGGCCCCAACCTTTACGGGATCAACGTGACATTTTTCTAAAGAAATCCTATTATATATACAAAAAACTGTGTCTACACATGTCCGTTATAAAATTTAAAACCATCCAACTGATGTGCCCCAAACCGGTTTTATCAAGAAGGCAATAATACGATGGTTTTAGACCACTAAAACAATGCATTAGGCACAAAATTCTTTTTAGCGTAGTAGCAAACGCCGGATATCCGCAAGTATTTTAAGAAGGCTGTAGACTGTCAATAATTTTGACTTAGTGACTATTGGGAAAATAATATCGCACCCACTCCGTAGCGTAGACTCGCGTTCGTTCCTAATACTTTGTAGAGAATTGTGTTACTAACTTAATTGCAAACCGTTTCGATCGGTGGCGTGCCAACAATTTGCCGCGTGCAATTGGCTCTCTATCGTGCTCTAGTATATTCTAATAATATTGATACACGAAAGTAACATTCGTGTTGGAAATGCATTTACCATTTCACCAAACAAGGTCACAAAGGGCAAAGGTCAAGTCTTCAGTTGCAGGGTTTGGTTATTGTATAGTCACTTGATGGCTCGGTGTTCCTGTTGAAACACCGTTTGTTACTCAAATGAAATGTCAAAAATTGCGAACAACATCACATCAACATACAACATCAACACATGTACAGCGTTTCTGGTTAATGATGTTACAAAAATGACGGAACGAACCGAAGATCCACATGACGATAAATGGGTACGTCCAAAACAACAGGAATACCACTGAGGTACTCCCCAAACCAAGTATGAGATGCTGTTAAGTGGTTACCTTCGCCCATAACAACAGCATTACTACTTAGGTCTTAAAAAAGAACGAGAAAACCCAAGTCGCATCCTCTTGCGCCCGTCACCCAAGCCGGGGATGTAATATCTTTAGTACTTGTAATTTCACCGGCATTCCACCGAAACACAGCAACGTGAGTGCACCACTGCTTGGCTGTGCTTACATATATGTGCTATATACAATATATACCATATATAGCACATATACGTGTAATATAGTACCATGCGGATTGGACCATATCTAAATATAATAGATTGTTTACTAATTAACTGATAAAAAAATGGAAAAACCGACTTCCATTCATTCCATCCTTATTACACGTCCGTAGGAGGTACAAAAATAAAATGAAATATAAAAAAAACCCTTTAAACAATGAAACATCCATATCGATCTGCAATGGGAGATAAGTCACAGCAAAGCAATACAAGCAATTTCGGTTACTTGGATGACATATTTTTTCAGAGTCAGTAAAGGTTCGAAGGACCATATTGCCATCAGGAAGGATGCACACATGACTATTTAGTCACATATAGACATTACATGACTTATGACTATGATTACGAAGTTTGATGTACTACTTGAATAACATTTACCGTAGATTACCGGCTCGTTATAAACTTAGGCTCCATGTGACCGGAGTCACTTAGGGATCGAAGGACCACGTTGCCGTTGGGCAGAATCGACACCCAGGTTATTGACCCGTGGTTCAGGGATATCCTTAGCCAGCCTTCCGGTGGAAACTGGAGCGCTCTGAAATATGCCCAATATATTGTATTAGGAAAAATCTTATTCTTGTCTCTGTACGCCAAAGCCAAAGCAAGAGCTTTGCTGGTTGCTACGGTCGCTAAGGAGCTCGAACAGAGAAGCATGGCTTAATGAACTAGATGCTAAGTAAAAGTTCGATGAATAATAAGACTTCACTAGTTTGGCGCCAATCATTAGTGTTGGCAATCAAACCCTGCGTTGGTCGCTAGATTTATATTTCACGAACGGACGGTAACAACAGGTAAGCAAAATTAATGGATTATTAGAAGACCCAAGTGTCATCGCGCTGCGCCCGTGACTCTATTGTACCTCATATCATATCATATACTCAATTGTATACTGACTCAATACAGCTAGAAACGCCAGTGAGCGGTACCAGAAGGCAGTGGATGATACTGGATGATACATACTAACCCATAACAGCTACAAACACCAGTCGAGGGTACCATACTCATTCAATACAGTTAGAAACGTCAGTTGAGGGTACCTTGCTCACTCAATACAGTGATAAACATCAGTGAGCGGCACCAGAAGGAATTGGATGATATCACACCAACTCAAAACTGCTAGAAACACCAAGAGATACCATACTCACTCAATACAGCTATAAACTTCAGTGACAATTATCACACTCACTCAATACAACTATTAACTTCAGTGACAATTGTCATACTCACTCAATACAACTATAAACTCCAGTGTATGTTAACATACTCACTCAATACAGCAAGAAACTACGACGTAAGTAAATTGTACTCACTTGCATACAAAGAACCGAATGACGTTCGCGTGGCACACAAGCAGCGTGTACGTATCGTTGGTCTGTTCTGGGGGCGCGCGGTAAAAGTACCGCCGGAACGCTGCCTCTATGCGCGCGCTATCCTGGAAGAACTGCTACAAATGCCAGACCATACTACGTTAATACACCAGCCAGTTATGCTTCATTCCGTTAAAACAAAAAAATGTTTATGAAGGGTAAACAATAATTATAGTAAAATATTTTGGAGAGGGAAGAGGGTTGGTCTTGTTTCATGATTAATTTCTGACAATATTATTTTTTAAGTTGTCAAATAAGGATTAAAAAGGAGGAATTGATTATTTCATCAAAGCAAAAAGTAAGACAAAGAAACAAATATATAAGGAAGAAACAAACTAAAGATGGTAAATGAGTTATGGAATGGAATGAAGCAAAACTGGTCAATATACATGAAGTTACAATAAAAGCATGCGGTAACTACAGGTCTAAGTAAGCACACAGCTGTAACCTGCTCAGTGGCAGAGCCTTTTTTTGAGCTTTGTAAATGAATTTCCCCTTCTAAACACGAACACTGTATAGCGATTACTGCTTGGCAGTTGAAATATGTATACTTCCACCTAAAAATTTCAAGGATCACCCAGAGGGTAATGTAGACGTGAAAAATGGTGAGCTCATCGCTGCCATTGATATCCCATGAATATCTCAGCTAACAATATCAGACTGCTAGAAAAAACTTATACCAAAATTTCTAGTCAACCATGCGGACTGTTTTTTTGTTTTTAATGACATGCATTACATATCTGGAGTGTGCTTAGATCGTATAACATATAACGTACATAAAAACACCATGCAATTAGATAAAGAAATTGACTACATAAATAAGATGTTGATATGATTCAGTTTGAAAAACCTATTTCAAAGTGTATTATCAATATAGTTTCTAATCTAAATGGTTATGATTTAATTTTCAATACGCTATCGATATTAATCAAATTTGATTAAGGACAAAAAAGTATCAACTCGCAAACCACACAGAAATGGCATCTGGCGCTGGTTTACCGAGATATTTACCATGATTTGTGAGTTTTGTTGACTCCCGATATTTCGACGCAGTTTCATACGACATGATCCCGGGCAAACCATGACCATGACGCATGAAACTGCGTCGAAATATCGGTAGTCAACAAAACTCACAATTCATGGTAAATATCTTGGTAAGGCGAATAATAATGTTCATAACCATGATAGTTTTAAAATTTCGATGTACAAAATTCATACCAAACCCATGGGGACACCCACCCAAAGTATCTTGTTGACAGGAATCGCAAGACGATTTTGTCTAAAATTCATCAAGTATCACAAGGGGTGGTTAAATAGTTGCTATAAAAAAATGTCACATGATTAATGGACTACAACTTATGTGTGGTTTGCACTATTATATGAAAATGATCATCATGCACTAGCTATAACTAAATACTCTTACAGAATTATAATTTCGTCATATAAAATCCAAGCAACTATAAGGAACTTTAAGAAAATGGCTTTTAAATCTTTTAAATATCAGTGAATTGGGTTTTTGTTGTTTATTAAAAACACTTACTCGTGGCTCGGGTTTCCAGTGTCCAACTGGAGGTTCCGGCATGATGGGTGCCCCTTCCTCAATTAGCTGGCAATCTTTAACTTCTAAATCCTCGTCTAGATGTTTGGCAATAATTTTGGCCGTCTCCTGAGCTCGCGTCATTGTTGACCTCACCAGGAGGTCCCATTTGATGTTGAGGCAGGCCAACCTTTGGCCAGTGAGGTCAGCTTGCTGACGACCTATAATGTTTTAATTTTGTATTAACCTATTGTGTCCTACTGATGGGCAAAAATATACCTTTTACTCTTTTACAACCAAGGTCTTAAATGATAACATAAGATCATTACAGGTACCTATTTATTTTTAAAAAGTGATGTTTCCAAGATTTGTTTAAGAATTCCATAAAATAATAAAATTGTATTTGCACAAAAAATCACATCCTATTTCATGTGAAAATGTGTGAAATATTGTATGGAATTCCATATATTATACAACATTTACAGACAATAAGGAAGTAGTTTTGAAAAATCATTGAATAGGGGAAAAAGTTTGTATGGAAGGTTTCTGAGACATATAGATAGATACACTTTATTGTACACCTCAAAGTAAAGAGATATAAAATAAATACATATTATACAAACTTCATGTACTCCACACAGTGTGTCCTGACCGGGAATTCAGGAGGAAAGGGAGGGGCCCTATAAACGTAGGGCTAAGCCATGGAGCCAACAAAATATCGTTAGCAATAGATAAGCCAAGCACCAGTAACACCTAATTCTGTGAGACATTATTACCTAATTCTGTGAGAACCCGTTCCTTGTCTGTGTTTTTTTCAATTTGATACTGTCCATGTCTGATGAGAAACAGATGCCTCACGGCCTTGCTCTTCGCGTTTTCCACTTTCTCATTGTATTTGTTCTGCTCTTCAGGACTGTCATTTCTTACTGGCTTTACTATAGACTCTGGCTCACGGCTGGAAATTTTCAGATTAAATTTCAGATTAAATCAATTTTTTTTTAGATACTAAATAATATTTTCATTGAAATTTCACACAGCACTCAGCAAATTGTGCTGTTTGGGAAATATTAAATATCACAATGCCCTCATTTGATGTTTAGTGTTCAAAAAGTATCTGCAGAAATGAATCTCAATAAACTGTTGCAATGTTATCTAAACCAAATAGATTTTGGTGAGAAGAGTCCAGCTGACAGCACACTTGATGTTAAGTAGTTACCTCTGCCCACTTAACACAGTAAAAGGTTCCTACTTCTACCTATGTATGAGAGTAATCCAGAACAATATCTACGATAAATGGTTTAAATATCATAAAAATATAAATGATGTAGGTATTTGCTTATTAGTATCGTGTGCAGGACCTCCCATTATTTTTTCGGCGATCAAGAACATTAAAAGCGTACGTAGCACATATAGTAAATATAAAAAAAATAATACGGGTAATGAATAATACTTACTGGTCCCAGTTACTGTCCCACCTTACTGAGGGAGTGTAGTTAGTCGTCCAAGAGTTGTGGACATCGAATTTTTTCTCATTTTTACTGCTGTTGAGATTGTAGTATGCTAAACCACCACCAACGGCGCCCAAGCTTATTATCGCCATTTTATGAAACCTGCTTAGCGAAGCCATTTAGTTGTTTTCAGTGATAATTTCGAAGAATTTATCTTGAAGTTATAAAAATAACCTCGCAAAGTAACCTGTGTCGAACGAAGAACGAATGCGAATGCATTTTTCGACAGTGCTGCCAACAGAATTGCGAACTTTGCGACGCAGTAAAAATAAAAAACATACTACAAAATCACGGTTTAAATTAATACACAGTTTCGCACTATTGTAGTATTTTTTAGTGCAAAATGATATTTTTTTTTTTCTATATAAAAATGTAGTTCGAAATGGCGCGATAGATGACTTTGTTCTATCGTCGGTTGACACAAAGTTAGATAAGAACAATTTTTATATTTGTGACTGATATTTCCAAAGCTTTTAATCACTAATGTGAGCAATGAAAATAGGAATATATTCGAGAACTGGAATAACATACCTACATACAGGCTTTTCCTACTGTACACTATCGGCTTTTACTTTTCCTATTAATAAGAGTATTTATTATGACATAATCAATAAAAATCTGAAATTTGAATGAATATAACCTACCCCATTACTGGTAGAATACACTATATTCCACGACCACAAGAACAATCGACAGAAAAAAAACACGTACATCATCCTAGTATCGTTACGATAGTATAGGTATATTATAAGGTAGGCTAGGTAAGTTTTATTAGTCCGTGGGTACCTACATTCGTCTACTAAAAACTTATTATTTCTTCATCATCATAGTGATCGATTACATATTTTTTGGTTTGGGGCGTTTTTTTTCGGCATGATTATATTTTTGTTTTATAAAAGTGACGGCCCACCTCAATGTTATCAAGAACCCGCTGATGTTAAGTGGTCATATATAACCGAAATAGGACTTCCCTACCGAATTATGAGGAGACTTAAGTCGCATTCAATTGCGCCCGTCACTGTGCCTATATAACGCCTCAAGTGCCTGTAATTTCACCGGCACTATACCTTTCCACTGGAACACAGTAATGCACACGCCAGTGCTTGTTGGTACCAGGAGTCGTGGCAGTACTACTTCGTACGAACTTGGTACAAGTTCTACTGCCGCTTTAGGTTGCTCTTTTCACACAAGTTAGGTAGGAGTTTTATGGTTACAACGCTAGCGCATTGGTCCCCCGATTAGGTGATACCTATATAATTTCAAGTTTCAAAGAAGACGAGCTGCAGAAAATAAGGCTATAACGAATATATTATAAATATATTTGTTATAAATGGAGGAGAGGAGATAGGAAATAATTGAAATACTTATTACCATTTTCCAAGATCGTTTTTTATTTTCTACGATTTAAAATAACATTGTATCCATTTATAGGAGAAGCTGAAATGGCTAGCGAAAGTTTTAGGTCCTTGTAACTTTCCAAAGAGGTCACTTCAAATTCTTTCAGCATCCTCACGGAGATCATTTTTATCAGTTTCTTTCCGTAGTATCTCCCTATAACAATTAAAATACGCTTAGAGTTGCTTGCAGGACATTTCATTAAGTCTGCATACTCCATCTAGGCTAAATTACAATCGCACAACACATCCAAGACGAAGAACTAACTTCGCGCATAACACAAACATTGTGGCTTTGAATGCAGAACAACAGTTACTTCACTACTCTCGCTTTGACCTTTTTTACGATGGGAAAATACTTTATGCATCTTCCCCTTTCCCCCCTTGCTACCTCTCCAAATGAGCTTCAGGTTATGATCGATAACTTCTTAAAAGCCTGCAATCTGTTTTCCATGCCAAGAAAACTGTAGTTTTGGCTCAAGACTGTGCGGACAAGCCTGTTACCTTACTGGATGGCACGCCATTGCAAGTTGTAGACAGTTTCTGTTACCTAAGTTCCAATAACCTTTGATATGGAAATAGATGTTTGCATAGGAAAGGCTGCCTCCATGTTGGTAGAACACCTAACAATAAGAACTAAGATATTAGTTTACCAGTCTTGCATGTTCAGCATACTTTTGTACGGAGCAGAAACCTGGCCATACGGCCATCCCTGTGCGGGGAGAATAGAGGAAGATATTAAGAGAAGAAGATCGGAGAGTCTACTCTCCAGTAATTGTAGCGGCATACCAACTAGAAATCCAACAAAAGTCCTTCTTCTTACCTCAGTGCTATGCATCATCGAAAAACTCATCTTCCGACGAGTAGATCGAGTAGACCTCACCAGATGGACCAGTCTCTCACTCCTACGTCAACTTACCCAGACAATCCATAGGTCCTAAACTGAACGGCAGGTAACAGTAAGGAGGTCGCAAGCGTGAGTTCTCGGGGCTGAAGCGTTCAGGGTCGAAGGATTCCGGGTGGTTCCAAAAGCGGGAGTCACGTTGGAGGTGAAACACGGGGACAAGTAGGGAGCTTCCGGCTGGGAGTGTACCGGAACCTGAAAATCAATGTATCATCTACACAAAAATAATCCTAACTACTATTATTTTACGGAGCCGTATGTTATAGTTGGTAGTAGGCCTGCCTTCGACGCGAGGGTCCCAGGTTCAATTTCCGACCCGGCAGACTTTGTGTGGTGACTATGAAGTTGGTTTATGGGTTTTGGATGTAACCAAAGAATCATAGCACAGAGAATCATAGCGCTAGTGTAAGCTTTTTTTTTTCTTTTTATCGACTGGTCTCCCTATTTAGTTAGTAGTAGATCTGTTTCCTGCGCTGCAGGTTGTGGGTTCGATTCTCATTCAGCACAAGCATTTGTGTGACGAGCATAGATGTTTGTTCGGTTCTGTATACATAATGTATTCTACCAGTAATCAAGTTAGGTAAGGTTAGGTTAGGCTGCCCTGCTTCTATTTCTGAACTAAAATTACTTACCATTTAACCGACTTAAAAAAGAAAGAGTCTTTTAATTATTATTTTTTATCAAAAGTCAATTGGTACAGTATTCACTCACTTATCGTAATATCCTCCATAACTGTCCTCTGTATCATGGAGCCGATAGGAAACAAGCGTATGGTCTCACTAAAGACCATGTCTAGGTACGGCATCCGCTTTAAGTCCTCTTCTGAAATCCACCTGTCCTTGTCTCCCATAACGGTCTTGATTTCTTGATAGAGCTTTTCCTGTTTATAAGTTATCACACGATTACTATAAAGGCGAAAGTTTGTTTGTGTGTGTATGTTTGAAACTCCGTGACGCTCAAACCGCTACACGGATTTGGATGTAATTTGGTACAAAGGTAGCTTAAATCCTGGATTAACACATATGCTATTTTGATGCCGGAAAAGTGCAGTACTCCCTTAGAATGACCAACCGCGGGTAACACTGAGGGGAGCAGTTTTATAAAAAAACATTTTATGCAGAGCAAAGTGGTTACTGCCGTCGACAAACAATAATACGAATCAGGTCCTGCCCTACTGAAATATCGTATTATTCCTGTCGCATCGCTTTTCACCCGTCACTCTAAGCCGGGGAGGTCCCGTCTAATGCTTATAATTTCACCGGTACCCCACGGAACGGAACTCTTCTAACGGAATGCAATGCACTGTACGACTGTTTGGCGGCAGATAACTGGGTCTGCTTCATCTTTTCGTATGGCTTATCGACTAGAATAGCCGGGTTCGACATCTTACGACATCATTCCGAGGCACAGAAGTGCTCAGTCAATTGCCACTAAACGGTCACCCATCCAACTAGTAACCGGTAGTGTGGTAGCAGTACTGCACAGGATGAAAATACCAATGGCAAAAGGTGGAATAATTCCGAGTAGTTCTATTAAATACTTCTGCTATGCATCAAATTCTCTTAACATAGGATGAAGCTTATTGAATAGTATAATACCATAATGTATTTACCTGACATTCTGGGTGGAATGCCATCATCAGAATCAAGGCAGACGTTATTTTTGCTGAAGCTTCCTGACTCTGAAACAAATTGTTGGTAAGTAACACCATCATTTTTTTAATTCTCACTGAGAAGTACTTCTACTAATTAGCCAACACAATTAAATATATCAAGCAATACCTACTTATTTTCTGATACTTACCGAAGTGAAGATAGTAAAGATTTCTTGCACCAGTTCCTCATGACTCATATCTCCGGATAGTATGAACCGGTCGACAACGCTAAGCTCTGTGTTCTTCACGGAGTCCACCTCTGAACCCATCAGCTCAATCTTAAACGTCTCCTTTAAGTCTTTCAGAGCAGTTACTCTGTGTTTAATTATAGCGGTGCAAACTGTTGTAATGGATTTCATTATACTTTTCTGTGCTCGATATCCGGATGATAGCCAGAATACGGGTTCAATTTGGAGGTACCATTTTGTCATCCTGTCGAAGACTACATGGTAGATGCTGAAATAATAATATAAAAAATTATTCGCTTCTATTTCACCGATAAGCCATTGACTATTTATTGTTTTTTATTAATTTTTTTGACTTATTTACTTGTTTAAATTTTGATTTATAATTGTTTATTTTTTTGTTATCTAATTATTATTATTAATTTTAACTTTTCTAAGCCTAGTAATAATTTAATTCTAATAGTAATGTAAAATGACTGTTATTTGGCTAAATAAATTAAATTAAATTAAATTAAATGGAAGAGCAGAGGAACGGCTTAGTACCTTGTCAAAATACACATATACGTACGAAATTCTTCGCCTTTGCCTTCGTAATGCGAATAGCTAAGAAATGAAACACTTTACCGGCGTCTGTTTTTCCTGAAAACTACAACCTGGGCCTCTTCAAGTCAAAAGTAAATAAGTATCTATTAGACCTTCGTGTTCCATAGTCGAACTCAACATCAGGTGAGATTGAGGTCAAGGGAAGGTAAGTCGCCAATAAAAAAAGGGATATACAATATTTGCTTGCATAAAACAACTGCTGGGTATAAGAAGAAAGCGACACTGAGACTGAGTGAGTGATGTCTCTCAACTCATCACAGTTTCCAGATCAATACAAGCATGTGAACTTACTTTGGTGAATCATCAACTAACATCTGTAGCTGAGGCAAGCTAAGCGTCTGTTCTCTGCTAAGTCCCATAAGCGTTTCTGAAAAAATTCACGTTTTTAGCTTAAACTGTTCTGCTAGATTTCACTGACCCTGCAGAATACACCCCCTATGCATCCACTTTAACAAACTAAATGTGCAATTCTTGTATATATATTTATTTATTTGGAAATTGTTTTTTATTTATATACTAGCGGCCAGCTCCGGGTTCGCGCGGCTTCCATATAAAAATACCATCCAAACTACAAAATTTTCAGGTGGTTTTGTTGCTCAAGTGTTGATTTGTCATAAATGTAGCAATTGATTTTTTTATGTAGAATTTATTTTTCATTCATTTATGTCTATCATGGCCATGCTACCAACCATGGCCCAAGCGGCAGTAAGTTAATATCTAATTAACGAGTGAAGGAGTGAACCATATAGGAGCGATTAATTATTTTTCTTAATGTATTGTGCGTGAGGTACTTATATAAAACACTTACGACACACGGAATATGTAGTAGTTCTTACAATATCCGTGTAGACATTATAACTATGTCCTTCTTTGCTTTTCAATGACCTTAAAAAAATATCTATTTCCTCGTTGAAAACATCACTGTAGCTCTCTATAGCCCTTTTGCCGTAGTTTGGAATTGCCAGTTTCCTATGCTTCCGCCATTTTGGCCCTGAAAATACGACAAATTACCTCCAACATCGTCCAACATGGTGGCCAAAATTAAGTAGTAATAGCGAAGTTTCAAAGCTTTGATTTATGACTAAAATTGGGAAAGTGAAGAGTTTCGCCCCTCTTAAGATTACGGTCTGCTATAGCAAACACAGTAGATCAATTTCAGCTCACTACATGCATTAGTGTGCAGTCATTAGTTGAGTTATTCTATCAATTAAAATGAAGGGTCAAGGCAATATAAATGGTCAAGTCCATGTTACTTGTGTGTCGTTATGTTATGTGTAATTATATAGTGCAGTTTACCTGATCCACTTAGGATTCCTTCTCCGATAACATCTACCATGTACTTGTATTGTGGACCTTTGCAACTTGTTTTCGAATTCGTCAGAAGTACCTGTAAATCACAATAACTTACTGTGGTGCATGATTCGTGGCTGTGGTAGTCAGCTAACTAGACAGATAGTACACTGATATTATTCCTCCATGTTGTTAAATATGCCTACATTTTTTTTGCCGTATTTTCGTATCAGCCTTTTGTGTCGAGCCGGTCGTCCATCGCCGCGACTGACAATACGAGACCGCCGCGCCGCCCGGTCGTGTAATAAAACACATCAAAAACATGCCAATTGGATGGATGAACACCAGTTAGAATTAATGTAACCTGCCTACATCAACCCACAAAAGTTACATTCACTATCTACGCAAAATCGCATACCAAAAAAACCACTTGTAATAATATGTGTTAATGATCTGTATAGTTTGTAATAGGGGCAGTTTTAATCTAGAAAGAAAGAAAACAGCGTCCCTGAAAAACCCATGGAAAAATAAAATACTTGAACATAAACCAGTTTCAATCTTAACAAAATGCAATCAACGATGGTCTTATTTAATTGAAACAAGATACGTAAATGATTGCCCCAAAATTTGCTGAATAAGATAACATTAAATTTTTTAATTAGAAATAAATAGTTATTGAAATCTCTTTGTAGTTGTATTTCTTCGTTATTGTGTGTTAAATTTATGAGTTTAGACGTATAGAGATACGTCGCATACGTAAATTTAACTAGTTAAACTATGATAAGTAAAGACAATAGAATATACAAGTATTTACTTAGTATTACCCCATTCAGATCATCCTAATAGTTGACTAACGCATTATAAAATTAAATTATAAACACTAGTTGCTACAAATGCTGTAATTTAACCCCAAAGTTCACCGAACTTCAATAAATCAGAATAATTGACAAGAACCGCGCCATTATAAGCAACATTGTAGCTAATTCCTTCAATAATATAAAAAATAACAAACTTTGTTCGTTTGTCCATCGGATCGACGAGATTTTTAGCATTTTTTGCACTGTAAAAGGTTAGGCAAGACGTTTAATGCCAGAAATATGCAAAGTTGCAATAAAAAAATGCATGTTATGTAAATAAACGTTAAGTTCATCTTGGCCTCATACCCTATACAATAGGTATGAGGCCTACAAACATTACAATACATTTTCATTATTAAATAATACTAAAAATGTTATCGTATAAAGTTTTGTACCTCAATTGTAAAGGCAAACCTATTACTAAGCCTATGACGTCATCTATCCTACCTTTAATTTTTAACCCTTAAAATTAGTAGTAGTAAAAAGACTGCGGCAGTGAAATCGCGCGGAAAAGCAAGTACTTAATAAAAACGCCATTTCAATGTGTCGGGTAATTTGTGAAAGCATGCGAGACTGTAAAACTTAGTTCAAGCTTATATAAATCGAGACAAGGGGCAAAAACATCAGTTTGGTTTGATCTTCTGTTGAGAAAGGTTATAATTACCCAGTGAAATGGACACATTTTGTCGCGAGTTCCACGACCAAGATACAGGTTTCTACCGAGGTAAGATACAGGTGTAATCAGTGACTTAATTAGACTGGTCTGTGAGATAGTCCAGAATCAACCAGACAAAAGAAGTTATAATATAATCGTGATGTTTTAAAAATATAGTAATTGTTATGTTGACAGCTTTTAGGTTTGCTGATATCGATCCATTCGTGTGAGTCCAGGGTTCGTAAGGAACAAACAACTGTGTGACGAGCGTGAATTTTTTTTATGCGAGTAAGTAGTAACAACATCAATCCAACTCAGAACAAGACTTGGAATTTAATCCGAGTTGTATTTATCCTGCTGCGTCCCGTCATCCGAGACGGAGAGGTGATTTCACCCTTCCACTAGAACACATTAATGCGAGCACTACTGCTTGGCGGCAGATTCTAGGTGAGGTAGCAGTACCTCTCCGGACGAACCTGGCCCAAGTTTTACAGCTATTGGTCGCTCCATTAGCACCACCCAGCGGATACGTATAGGGATTATAGGAAAGTTGGACATTGGGGATCAAGTTGCCAAATAGATTTTTTTCTCGGACCTTGGATGCATGTGTCCATGCTACCAGCGACACAGGGAGTGTTAAGGCTAGGGTATGATATATTACACATTTGTATGTGTCAGTGTTGGCAAGTTTTATTATATTTTTTACATATTACATATAGGTTGAATTACCGACAGTAAAATCCATCTCTTTATCTTTCATCCCGTAATTTTTCACTCTTAGAGGCGGATATTTTATAGCATTATGTTTCTATGTGATCAAATACATTATACATAATCATAGTAATATTATAAAAGCAAAAGTTTGCGTTTATGTACGTTCGTTACTCCTTCACGCCTTAAACGCGTACCAAGAACGAATTTGGATTAAAATTGTTATGAAGGTAGACTATACCCTGGATTAAGACGTGGCTACTTTTTATCCCCAAAACGTGTCACCACACAAAGTGTATCCGCCGGGGAATCAAACCCAGAAGTCCTCGTTTCGAAGGCAGGGCTACTACCAACTAAGTCACGGAGTCACCTACACCTACACCTAAAAGCCAGAACACAACTTTTATCCAGGCGGTACAAACTACGTAATCAAGGATATATGCGAGTATTCAGCCTATTAAAACCCTCAGCCTAGATCACGTCGATGCAATTTAATTTGCATAATTCTATAGTAACTCCTATGCTGTTAGAATGATGAAACTTTCTCAATGGTATACCTCGATACGTGACAACGTAATGATTGAAACTTGATCAGCTTTAAAAGGTTCCTTAGCCAAATTGAAAAATACATTTTGACCATGTCACATCCATTTTACTCGGAAAGTTGAAAAGTCGTCGGAAAGATGAACAGTAGAGAATTTATTAAAAGTAATGAATTAGGTATCTTTCTCTCATAGAAAATGCTACGTTATCAACGTATTATGTCACAGGAGGACGAAAAATTTATCGCATATAGCCCATTCGATAGGTATTTGATAATAATTTAGTTTTATAATTTTTATAATTTTTTTATAAACGCTTTAAGCGCTGGTTAGCCAAGCTTGTTTTTAGTAGTTGACAAGGTACGCTTATAAAGTCAATCAATTGTGTCTCCACTACTTCACAAATGTTTGAGATATGAGCTTATTTAATAACAATTAGCAATTATGATACGATTCTGTAATCGCCAAATCGCACTGGGGTTTTTAATCTCTATAATAATAAACAGGAATAAAGTAGTATCCTTTACTATTTATTAGAAATATTGCCGGAAAAAAGATGAAATGTCGATTCGATCCCAATACCAACAAAATTAAAATTGGATTCGGGTCTTAATAAGGAAATAATTCAAATAAGACTAACTATGAAACTATGACTATGAAACGTTTAATTGCAGGATTCATTTTCAGATCTATTACGTATTTTGTTGGTAGATTCTTTATCAGCCTCCTATCAATAAATATACATAAATTTTTGTTTGAGAACATGTGATGAAATAATTCTGAGCGCGTTGAACTCTTTTGTACAGACAGTTTTTTTTATAGAAAATATAACAGTACGAAAATATAGTCACTAAAACTAAGCACCGATTATATTGTTTTTAAGTTTAGTTTTCTTTACTGATAGCTTTCTTTTTCATATAGTTACTCCTTATGACATCGTTTCAGAGATTAGCCAGGAACAAACAGATAGAGAGACGGAAAGGCAGACAAAAAATAATTTTAAAATTGTAAAAATGATAAAACTATTTTTAAATATTTGTTAACAGTCTTTAGTAAAAATCTGTTATTTTGACATAACATTTTTTTTATTTGTGCGCTGTTTATGCTTCAGTCAGTCAATCAATCAAGACTGCACGAATACACATTTTCACAAGTTCACACCCTTTGAAATTTATTTAATTGTGTCACAAGCAAACAGTCGTCTAAAATGAGAATTAAATTGTGTAATGTTATCTGTATAGCATAGTAAAAATGTGCATGTTTAAACCAATTATCGGATTTTTGTTTCTTTTACACATTTACATGTGTAGCTATTGCAAAACACGGTTTTCACCAGCGTCAAATCTGTATATTTCGTCGACTCAACCTGGAGGTGCCACTTATTCAAACCATTTGAGAAAGTATAAAATCCTCTTACGCGATTAAGCTCATTAGACACTAACTGAACAATAGACAGTAATGGGCTCATGCATGATTTCTAAGAAACTGAACCTGCTTTGGGTTTGACTTTTGACATATAGAGTAATTAGCTGCTTTACATAAAGTTACAAATGAGCACTTATCAACTTAATGTCTTAGATAATTGCACCAGTCAGTTGATATCTTGGTCGATCTTGCCGTGTCTACTGGTGCCTTAATTAGAACCATGGTCAAACGGCGCAATGGTAGAGCGTTACTACAACGGCATCTTAAAAAGCCTGAGCATCAGCAGTTTGTACTGACAATACGACGATCTCAAGGCACACTCTATGTTAAGGGGTTACAACAATAGTAGCAGAACTTGTGTGACTCTCTTGTCTCTGACTCTGTTGTGTGAAGAGTTACTACCAACGGACGCGAGCAACTGGACCCTCAAAATATTATTTTGTCATTCAAACATATGAATTAATATAGTTAGTATATGTATATTAAATATGCCAGAAATATTTATGTCATGCTACATACACACATAGGCTACTTTTAATCCCGAAAGTCACGTAACAGAAATGTAAAAAACACTTTTTACATTTCTGACAGTTTTTCGTGTCGACTTTAACTGTGGGTACCACTGTGGATTTAAATGTGGGCTGAAACCGTATGATAAATTATACAATTACCATATAGCGAATTCTCGTTTATTTGACAGACTTGGTTTTTATCGGTGGTAATGGTAGAAAAGGATAAAACAAACGAGTCAAAAGATACAACTCAAACGACAGAGCATATGCGTTGAGTCGATGCGACGTGAGGCTGTACACGATTGTCAACGATTAAAATCAACTATAGCCTCAATCTCATAAATCGATGCGCAATTAAAATTTCTTGTGTAAGGTTTTACCCAAAAGGTAAAACGGGACCCTATTACTAAGACTGCGCTGTCCGTCTGTCTGTCTGTCACCAGGGTGTATGATAGTTCGAGAGTTTAAATTTTCACAGATGTATTTCTGTTGCCGCTATAGCAACATAACAGAATAAAATACATGTTTAAGGAGGCGCTCATACAAAAACGTGATTAGGATATGGTTCCAAATGAAGAAACTAGATGGCGCCACTTGTATTTAATTATTATAGATAATGGTACGGAACCCTTCGTGCGCGAGTCCGACTCGCACTTGGCCGGTTTTTTTTACCTTGATATCATCGGGGTCGTTGACAAGAATATTCAAGTCGGGGCCAATCCATAGCCGCAACGCAGCGCCATATTTTTTAATTAGCGATTCTAATACGGACGGCATTTCTGAAAAGAATGTATGTGATATATCATCAGCTATAGTCGATTGGCTGTCTCTATTTCAACTATTATCTTAAAAACTACCAATCTACGCAAAGTACAAAGATGGATTCTTGATGATATCCATATAAATTTCGCAACCAAGTTTTAGGAAGATTGGATTAACTTGGTAGAGTTTCAGTCGGACAAACACACATACATACCCGCTCGGTGGAACAAATTACTAAACTTAATAATGTAATTATTATATATAATTTCCAATATGCAAATGCAAGTCATTAAATTTAAACTGTATAACACAAATGCTTGAAAATAATGCCTAGTCCTCCAAGTAGATTAAGAAAATCTCATCTGCTTCGCTAGCTTAATGAAATCAAAATGGTTGTCACCTTATTTTCATCACAATCATCATTCACAAAGATTTTAGAATACGCGAGCGATGAGACCAAATGTATCCGTTGATTATTTCATCGGCCTAATGATAGCATGAAAATATTTCATATGACGAAACAAGCTAATGGCTCACATGCTTTTAAATGGCTACCGTCACCCATAAGCCCATAGATAAAGGCAATATGATTCAAACCCTCTGTACGATTCATGACACCCTTTCGCGTAAACACAGCAACGCGAGTGAACAATGAAACCATTCTTGAAATGCATAATTTATGTTGGCAGTACTTCTATGGACGATCTCTACGTGTAAGGATTCAAGAAGGTGAAGATATCGACGCGGGCAACATGGACTTCGTAGACTCCACGCAAAGTGACTCAGAATCTTCGGCAAACGATTAGTGGATGTGCTTCTTTGCCGAAGGTTCTGAGTAGTTTTGCGTGTTGCCGAGAAGGAAAAAAGTCATCGATATCGCTGGAAGATGAAGATTTTCGTTAAATATTATTAAATTATTAAATATGTATTATAAATATCTGTATATATAAAAATGAATCCCAATTTCCCTTGATCACGGCATCGCGAGTGAACGGGTGGACCAATTTTACTAATTCTTTTTTTGTTGTGTTTGACCAAAGTTTGTGAATTGCAATGGTGGCTCCATTACGCAATTTACAAACTGTTTTTTTTTTTACAAAGTCTTGCTTGATGAAAAACTCGTCAGTAACGTACCTATACGGTATGCACGATTGTAACGTCACAAAAAAAACTGGCCTAACGATTGGCAACAGTTACTACACTTACACGCCTAAGTTACACTATGTTGTACTAATTCTAATTCTGGGTGGGGGTGACTAGTCTTGCACAGACGTCCCGCATAGGGGTGTATTGTGCATTGTCCCCCGTTGTTAACTAAACCCTACCCCAGCCATCCCAACTCCTTTATATATGATGTACTATGTTGCATATATTTGTTATCTATTTCTTATGCTGTGTTGCAAATAAATATAATTCTATTCTTCTAATGCTGTTGTTCTGGGTGAAGGTAACGACTTAACATCAGGTGGGTCTTCGGCTCGTCCCGTCACTTTAGATAGATAAAAAAAAATTGGCGGACAGTCCAACAAGTAGGTAAAATACTATTGCCGTTATGGAATCCTTAATATGCGAGTCCAAAGCGCGCTTAAGGGGATTTCTATGGTTATAAATGGTTTTGCAATTAACTATTGTAGGAAGTTTACAATTAGTACCACTGTTAAGAGCTGTCTAACTTTAGTGATCCTGATAGAGTTAAACTGTTCTAATTACATTCTTAGAGCAATTTGTAATATTTTTCCTGGTAATGATTAATCCCTGTAATGGTAATTACAGGGGACAGACTCCCTTTATGGTAATAATGTGGTTCCGTATATTATTACTACATATATGGGTGTCCTATTATTAATTGATAACAGTAATTATGGATGGCACAGCGGAAATTCAAGACAAAAAATATTTAAAAAATCTATCCGCAGCAGCAGTCTGGGAATTATTTTCGTTTACTTTTAAGTACGAAATTTGATACCTTTGACACATGGTCGGGCACTACGGCTACAAATTCAATAATAACTTATTGATTTTCTCTGGGAATAACGGCGCGACAGCGCATTACAAAATATAGTAATTTGTTATTTTTTAACACTTAAAAATAAAAGTTTCAGATATCGATTTATTAATGATGGATGGTAAAAAACACTACTTCATGAAGTTTCTTAAACGGTATTACACAAAAAAAATATTATTGACATATTACTGATTTATTACTACCTATTTTTAAAACAAAAAATAAATTTATTTAGGAAATATTTACAAATGTTTCTATGGGGTGGGGTTGGGGTGTAATTAATTTGTTTAATTTGTAATTGTTTTTTTTTTAAATTCAATTTTACAAACGGCAATTTTATAAAAAAAAATCGCTTTGTTTGCCGCCTAATTACTGCTGAATTACAATTGTTAATAAAGTAATGTTTGAGTCATGCTACGCATGTTACGACTCACTATAGTGTACATGGACATTTCACACAGCGCACAGAATTTTAATTTTGGCATTTTTTGTATTAAGGTATATCTTCATGAATTTTCTGCGGCATCTTAAAAACAAATATAAACATACACAAGTATACATACAGCTGAATCCTGAGAACCTCTTTCTCTTTTTAAGTTGTTTAATAAAATATGTTGTTTACATTGATTTTGGATAAACTGCACTAGGTGACCTTAAGGCAAGTTGCATGTTGCATACCCGGTGATTAACTATATATCATACAACAGTTGTTTGTACTTCAAATTATATATAATTACTGATAAATTGCATTCATTTAGCATGTCATATAATTATGTGTTATATGACTTAGAACAAAACGTAAACTTAACAAATAATACTATCTAAAACATTAGAACTGACTGCAATTTGTCATATCTGTGTGCATGTAATGTGCCTAAGGAGTTCCTGTGACACGTTATGTACTCACGAATATGTATAATTTTATTTGTAAAATTTGACGTGTCCAAATGATGCTTAAGATCTAAAGGAATAAATGAGTTAGAGTTTATAACTACATAATGGGACTTGACAAAGGCCTATATTTGAGGGTTCTTGTTGCTCTAAAGGGTGAGAACCCTTTAGAGCCTCTACTCGTACTCCCTGGGTGGTGCAAAAGGAGCAACACTGTGAAAATGAAAGCAATGTCTCCTGGCACAGCTCAGTTGACTCTGACTTCTGCGCTGTCTTTTTTTTTTACCACTATAGTGACGGGGCGAGCTGAATGTCCTAACAACATTAATACAACTGAGGTCCTCACCGTCCGAACAATAAGACCCAAGTCACATCTCGTTGCACCCGTCACCCGAGACAAAGTCAAAGTCAAAGTCAAAGTCAAATTCATTTATTCCTTTAGATCTCAAGTATCATTTGGACACGTCAAATTTTACACATGCATGTACACATATTCGTGAGCATATAACGTGTCACAGGAACTCCCAGGCACATTACATGCACACAGATATGTCAAATTACAGTCAGTTTTCATGTTTAAGCTTATCTTATTTGTTAAGTTTACGTCTGTTCCAACCCTAACCGACCAACCCGAGGGGAAGAAACAGACAAGAAACCCCTCGGAGACAGTACTACATATTCGCGAATATGGTCCTGCGTCTAGGGGTATTACGTCTCATGCGCCTATGATTTCTTCTTTCGTGTGAATAAGGAATCAAAGTATTGGAGTTTTCAAGCTGCCCGAGGGATTCTGACATGGCTTAACGAGTAAGAATAAGCGGGAATACTACTTAACGTGCCTTCCGTAGCACGTAAAGTGGGCTTTCTGCGCTATAGGATGTCGGTTTGATTTCCACCCATGACAAGCATTTCTATGATGAACATAGACGTTTCTTGTATATCTGGGTTTTAATATGTAGTATATGTATGTATTTATAATAAATGTACTGTTTTTCTACAATAGTTCTCATTGTATAAGGTATGCTTAGTTTTGGGACTAGATGGTTTTGCGTGTAATACTCAAGAATCATAGTAATATTATAAATGTGAAATTTTGTCGGTATGTACAGTTTTTACTCCTTAACACCTCAACACAGTTGAACGGTAAATTTTGTTATGAAGCTCATATCCTAAAACATAGGCGACTTTTTATCCCGAAAATTAAGTATTCCCGTAGGTGCGTAAACCGCGGGCGACACTACGGGGCGCAGCTAGTACAAATATACAAGATGTTTCAAAACGGTGTGACAATATTGAAAGGTGTTCATACAAATCAGATTTTGAATCATATGCCTGAAAATCATAATTCTAATCATAACTTTTTTTTATCATACAACTAGCTGCGCCCCGCGGTTTCACCCGCATAGTTCCCGTTCCCGTGGAGAATACGGGGATAAATTGATTTTATTTTTTCGTTAATTTTCCCATGTTTTTAATAGTTATTTTGCTATTCGGGACGGAAACAAATCCAACAAATCAAAAACCATGGCAATCGGTCCAGCCTTTCTCGAGTTATAAGTGTTGTAACAAACACGACTTTCTTTTATATATATAAGATGTAAAAAATATAATTATTTGTTATTTTCTTCATTCCGCCGCACTCACACACGCATGCGGTTACCTATTTACATCTATCCTATCTATCTATCTAGGTTGAATCCCTTATACTTTTAGGGTTGAACTTCGTCAAGTTTACGTTAAAGTTTGACTTTTGATAACTTGTGACCCAACATGCTGAGGATTGGGAGTTTTAGATCAATCTACGCATGCGCTATTTAAGTATTGTATAGCTAATAATAAATTAAACATAAATTAAATGGGCCAAAAGGAATCAACTCGATACCTTCAGGCTGCACCACCAATTGCAGGGCATTTCCCAAGAATGGAAGCGTCGGTGGGCCGGGGAAGGTTTCTGCCATTTTCAGCAGTCGTTTATTCTTCTGCCGCCATCGTAGCCAGAAGACCAGCGCGGCTGCAACTGGGATCAGTAACCAGTTCATTCTGATACAGAAGAAAACAAGTAAGTAACGTAACGTTTACACACTCATTTTGCACTAGGATTCCGTGTGTCGCAGATGGCATGTACATACACAGAAACACAAGACAAACACCAAAGATCCGAGAATAAACTTAGTTTGGGGCTAGATGGCGCTGTGTGAATTATCCATGAATATTTATCGCATTATTGAGGTTAAATCATTGTGTCGTTTATTATAAAAATCACTACAAAAATTGCTTTCGAATGCAAATAAGTATTTAAAAAATATTAAGTCAATTGAGAATCTATTTTATTGGATCGTTTTTTTACACATAATAACAAAATACTTTGCATATTAATTTATAAAATAAATAATTATTATATGTATAAGTATTTTTCCAATTATCTGGTTCCCATAGTGCATTTTATCAGTTGTCTGGTTCCAATATTATACTTAGTTTGGGGCAAGATGGCGCCGTGTATAATTGATTTATTTATTTATAAACAGAATACAATAAAACTTAAATTAATCATACAGCCAATTAAGATTTTTTGATTATCTATGTCAGGACAATCACAAGCAAAATATTTGTAAAATTTCTACGAAAACTAATAATGATAACAGACAATAATTAGGTACATGTATCAAAGATTTACAGGTGTTAATGATGCATTTATAGTATAAAAAAGGTGAATATGTATGTATGTATATTTGTGTTGTGTGTCTCTTCTTAGGTGTGTGTGTGTGTGTGTGAAAATACACACAGACTTGCACATAATAATGTCCGTGAATATTTTTTTTTTAATTTATTTTATGTACTGGTGACCTATAACATAGGTTTTTCAAACCTATCGAAGGCACCAGCTTCTCACTACGTAGGTTTTATTTAAACTTTTACTATAAGCTTGTATCCTTTCGCATTATGAAATCTATTGTGAAAGGAACAAATAAGTATAGTCTGGAAAAGCAAAAAACAAAAAAAAAATAATACCATATGCGGTAATACTCCGTGACTTACCTTGCACCACCTACACGCACAGCCCACGACAACTGACTCTTTAATAGTGAGGAAAATGTAACAATGACAATATTGTTGACGTGATCTTGAACATCAAAGGTAAGGCCTAGTTTCACTCGTTCAAGAAATTTGTGATATGTCGGTAATGGACAGTTGGACAGTTACTTAGTAGGTAAGAGTGGTTTTCAAACTATCTAATAAAATTGGTTTTTTAAATCTACTATTTTATAAGTAGCGCGTACACTGCACAATAATGTTATCGTAGATTTAGAGAATAGATGTTCTGTATGGTTACTTTACTTTCAGTAGTACGTATGTTATTGAATATTCCTTTTTTTATTTTTTTAATAATTTCAGCATTTTTATGTAACATTGTGAAAAGAATAAAAAAATCGCTCATTCAATTTAAATTATTGATAAATTTTCTCTTCGCCTATTAGGCTCTCCAATTTTAGATGATGCCATGCCGAATTTCATTGGGCAAGAAATCCAAAATTTCCGTTCCTGTTCAGACCGTCTTTGGAACAACAATACTCATGTGGCTTTTCTTATTTTACGATTCTGTTTGTTTGTCCCAAAATTTACATAATTCACGCGATGTTCACAACTCTGGAAATTTCCCAATCTTACTCAGCAGTTGAATGACATCATGCGTGACACTCGCATTTCAATTTTTAACATACCTTTATACGATCGCGGTTGGTGCCAGGATTAGTGGGAGGTAGGTCTTGGTATCCGCAAAATTTCAAATATTTCTAAGCCGGCTTTTCTATCGTCTATATTTAGCACAACAGACTAAATTTTAAACAAATTTAGGTCACAATTCACAAAATTTTAAACAAAAGAAGAACACAGAATTTTCTAATTGTTGATTTTACGTCTGCCCTCAGATGAGGCATGGAAAATAGCCTGCCCTCAGATACGTTCTCTCAGAGACAGTAGGATGAGCCGCTCTGCGAGCTTCAACGGAAGTAGCTTATTAAAACGGTCAGTAGCTCGTCAGATCGCGCTCGTCTTCTCGCTGACTTTGAGTGGGAATCCGGACTTTGGCTTCACGCACTCTCATCTAAACTTTAGACAATTTTAGACAATAATACTTTTTGTGTAGCCACTTCGGTTCATTTAGGTGCGCCGTGCCAAGTACCTCATCTTTGCCGGTGCGGGAATACGGCTGACCAGCACGGCCATCATGCATCAGAAGTGCCAGCCATGTTCCCAGCCATAACGCCATCAATAACATAATTTGTCGGGCTTTTTCCAGCGCATTTCCTACTACATTAGAGCCGAGTGGATTGATGCGCGACGATGCAAAAAGCCCTAACGGTATGATGTTGATCCCTTGTAAGTTAGGGCGGCCCCTAGTGTGGGATGCTACCTGTGTTGATACCTTGGGGTCATCCCATCTTCCAGGTACATCAGTGCAAGCCGAATCTGCCGCGTCAACAGCGGAAGCTCTTAAACGGCTCAAATATTCACCAAGCCGCCTTAGCTGACATGGCTTATCGACTAGCCAGACCCGCATCTTAACGTTCCCTCAGAAGTACGGAAGCGGTTGGGGGTTATCATATTTTTTATTCCCATTCTGTTTTTCTAAATTTCTTGCTTGAGCTGTTCAGCTGTTGGCATCGATCAATGACCTTACCGGGCGGTAAAAGCTCTTCATGGCCGATGCCGTTCCAATTCCGCCAGAAACACGACTTTACCTTATTGCGTCTTAACAACATTATTAATTAAAAATTGAACAAAAATCAATACCTTGTATCTCCATTTTTTCCAAATTTTTCTGTGATATAATTATCATACCAAAAAATAACATCCAGCGGAATGGAGAGCCTTCTCTTTATTAAGGCGTTTACATCGATTTATTAAGTGCCTGCTGTAGACTCAATGAAAACTGAACAAATAATTGGAGAAACAATACCCGTGTAAAGTAGCTGGGCGACCGATCTTTGCTCTTTCTTTTAAATTGCGTTTTTACCAGATATACAAAACATCGAAATCGTTTGAATCGTTGAATATATATACACACCGGCACAATTAGCGGAACAGAAAAAAAAGTGAGACTATGAGATAATAACGCATATATTTGACGAAAATGTAATTAGACACAAAATAACAAATTGATTAACATCTTTTAACAACGACTTAGAAAAGTCTTCGTTATTTTTTATTGAAAAATAAAGAAATTTGAAATTAGTGAAATTTTTAGATGATTATGAACCATCACAAAAAATAAAAAAAGTAAGCATTAAATGATTTAAATATAATAACAATAAAATTAAAGCAAAATTAATAACGAGTGTTTCCCCCTCTTGCTCTGATTACGGTTTCCATTCGTCTGGGCATGCTACAGATTATGTTATCGATGATTTCTTGAGGCAAATGCTCCCACTCCTCAAGTAATGCGTTTCCAAGTTCATTCAGATTGTTGGGGGGTGGCATTCTGGATTTAACCCTTCTTTTTAGCATGTCCCAGACATGCTCTATCGGATTCATATCGGGGGAATTTGCTGGCCACTGTATCACCGGTATAGCTACGTGGCTCAGATATGCCTTTACAACTTGGAGTTCGTAGGAATACGCGATTAACGGCTGTACAAGCTCGAAATGAACTGGAAGACGTTCGAGGAGTACGAGTAAGTGAGCGTACAGTTCGCAGGAGATTTGAAGAAGTTGGTTTAGGGTCGTATATACCTGCCAAAGGCCCAAAACTTGAGAGACGTCACCGCGTAAACCGATTAAGCTATGCGCGAGAACATCGTCATTGGCATTTGAACGAATGGCAGCAGGTTCTCTTTACTGATGAGTGCAGAGTTCTTTTAAAACAGATCGATGGGAGACAGCGAATATGGAGACGTAAAGGAGAACGCCACATACAGTCTAATTTTGAACACACAGTGGCTTATGGGGGCGGCTCGATTATGGTTTGGGGAGGGATATGTTTGGGAGCTCGCACGGAGTTAGTGATAGTCACAGGAGGGACCATGACAGCAGATCGATACATCAGAGACATTTTAGAAGAACATGTTGTACCATTGCCTCATTTATTGGTGACGACTTTATTCTAATGCAAGATAAGGCTCGTGCTCACAGTGCACAATCGGTACAGGCATATCTGAGCCACGTAGCTATACCGGTGATGCAGTGGCCAGCAAATTCTCCCGATATGAATCCGATAGAGCATGTCTGGGACTTGCTAAAAAGAAGGGTTAAATCCAGAATGCCACCCCCCAACAATCTGAATGAACTTGGAAACGCATTACTTGAGGAGTGGGAGCATTTGCCTCAAGAAATCATCGATAACATAATCTGTAGCATGCCCAGACGAATGGAAACCGTAATCAGAGCAAGAGGGGGAAACACTCGTTATTAATTTTGCTTAAATTTATTGTTATTATATTTAAATCATTTAATGCTTACTTTTTTTATTTTTTGTGATGGTTCATAATCATCTAAAAATTTCACTAATTTCAAATTTCTTTATTTTTCAATAAAAAATAACGAAGACTTTTCTAAGTCGTTGTTAAAAGATGTTAATCAATTTGTTATTTTGTGTCTAATTACATTTTCGTCAAATATATGCGTTATTATCTCATAGTCTCACTTTTTTTTCTGTTCCGCTAATTGTGCCGGTGTGTATATAAACGAGTATTTGTACAAATACACGTTTATAGTAATAAGATAACTAATCAAAGAGTAATGTAGTTAAACAAAATTATTGTTATTATTTATATCATCATATGCATTTCGATCATTCGAGCAATCGTATCAAGCATCGATTTATCTATAAGTTACCTCACTTTATATAGCTATTTTTATCTGGAGTTATAAATGTGTTCAGCTGATATAAAATTGAATCTCCGTCTGATAATTCAGTCCTTCAAAATGTCTTTGACCAGTGGCAAGCACTTGGGGCATTTGCTTCTAGAAGCCCTGAAGGAAAGAACCAGTGATATTTGTCAGGTAACTTTTGCTTTCCCGTCAGTTTTACCAAACAAATGTAAAGAGTAGCAAACATATTGTTTTTAGCGTTTAAAATTGCTTTCACCCTGAAAAAATATTTTTCAACTTGGATAAATAGATAGATATACTCTTTTTTGCACACTAGAAAGAAAAAACAAATACAAGCAAGTTACATAAACGGACAACAAGTAGATGCACAATGGGCGGCATTCATACTAAAAGTGATCTCTTCCATGCAATCTTTGGATGGATGGAGAGACACATTAGACGGCAGCGTATACATGAATATAAAATAATAAATAATATAGGTTAATAAATTGGACATAGATTAATTACAATATATAATATTATTAAAGATATATAATATATACAAATACTCATACATACCTACATATATTATAAAATTAATATTTAAATACTACATTACTAAAAGTAAAATGGCATTTGATACGGGCAATGAAAACAATAGAAAACGTAATTAAAAATTTTAGCAGTTTTGGCACAAGGACAAGTATTGATTAAATACCTTCTTTTTGAAGATTAGTTTTGTTAGTTTTTACCTTAATTTGTGAGGATTTACCTAGCAATGTCCTTAGTTTCCGCGGGATCATGACGCATTAAACGGTTGAAATATTGAGAATCGATGGTGGTATGTGGTATTAATCACATTAAATTAAAGATATACCATAGTTTAACTTAACTTATTGTTTATTTTTTTTTAAATATTACCATGTTTTTCGAAGTTTTATCTTAAAATTACATCGTAAGCATCGTAAATCCTTAACAATTAACCTAAACCATATGAAAATAGAATATAATCGCATTTTTTCTCTTTTATCTAAAGTTTACGTCAGTTTATGGTCCCACTGATACTGATAGATACTAGTGTGACACGTGAATTTTTTACATTGTATAAGAATTTCATGTTATATGCCGATTTGAATGCTGTATTTTTTAATGAATTATTCACCTTACATTTTGACATTGAACTATGTTATACTTTGTTTAATTTGATATATCTTTGTGCGTGTGCATAAGGAGTTCCTGTGACACGTATGCTTACGATCTTGTTTACTTGTGTCTGTAAAATTTTACGTGTACTTGTGATCTAGAGGAATAGAAGAGTATGAGAACCATTTTGATTAATATTAATAATAAAAGTAGATATATCAATTCAAATCTTTTCATGAAGTGTTCTTATCCAGTTCCTCTTGCTGTGCTAACGATCGGCGTAGGCGATTTAGGTCTTGTCTTCAAGTCACCCGGGTCATATGCCCGGGGTATCACCTTAAGTTTGTGTTCCTGGAATAGTGGTTTCATCATTTCCCCCCAAAAAAATGAGTTTCAGTAATTGTTTCATTTACCGCTGTATGATTTATCTGAAACGTTCTGATATTAAAATTACACGTATTCAAACACCGCAGGTTAATTGAGATATTTTGTCCCTCGTATAGTGGTAATAAATATATATTTTTAGGAAAACTAGAGCTTTACGGTTGTGTCACATTTCCATGCTACTTGGCAACGTGGCAATTTGCTGTGCAAATTATAAGCCAGCACATTGCTCAGCCAGGCACCTGTCGACCAGCTATCGAAACATGTTTAAAGATACTAAAAATATGATATCCAGATCGATGCAGCCACAGGTGAAGAAGAGACGAATGAGTCAGTACTTCGTCGGTCCATTAACCTCGCACAGTGCTTGAGAAAAGTTGGTCTCGGGCCGGGAGATGTGCTGGCTTTGGACGGCAGAAACCACCTGGATCTGCATATACCGTACTACGCTGCTGTTTTACACGGGCTTACTATTTTGGGAATAGACCCTCTGTTCAAAATTGGTAAGTTATGATAAACTTTATGTTGAGTTTATTAGGGGCCGTTTTTCCTTTAAATCAATAGCAGAATACACCTCTATTCACTGAGGTGAGTATACCACTGAGGTGGAACATGGACCAATATCGTTATTTTGTTCTGTGATAATTTTATTTAAATACAGGTGCTTCCTACCTACCTAGTCATTTAGTGTAAAAAAAGTGAATAGATTAAGAGATGAGATACAAACAGCATACGAAAAATTAATTGATGCTCCTATTGCAGATGAAATAAAAGCTCTCTTCAAGTTGACATCCCCGAAGATAGCGTTTTGTGACCCAGATCACCATGATGCATTCATGCAAGCCTCGGCCGATTTGAAGCTAAACATCAAAGTTGTCGCCTTTGGCGCTGGCCCTAATTCCATGCAAGAGTTCATAGAGAAATATGAAAATAACTCGTCTATAGAAGAATTTGAGTAAGTCCATGCTTTTTTTTTATTATAACTTACTATACTTTATGTGGTAAGTAGTTACAGGGGCCCATGACAACAGTCTAACTTAGAATAAGACTTGGATCTTACACTTAGTTGTAGTCATCCTGCTGCGTCCATCTGCTTGGTGGAATATTTCTGGTCCTCTCATACGGTTACGGGCAGCTTGTCCCACCTTTCTTCAGCTTCCCAGCTTTCACCAGAATTTACGAGGTTTTCTCTCTAAGGCTTTCTAGGCAAATGTAGTTAGCATGGTAGTTTCGCCTTGTTTATTTGTCCGCTATTTTTTCATATACAGCCATTTTACTCGATTATTGGAATAATTAATACATTAAAGTTTGAAGGAAATTAATAAAAAATATTAAAAAAAATAGGTGTGTCCTCACAATGATGATCCACTATACCACTGTAACCGAAATATGCAATGAAGAACTAAAATATAAAGCAGACAATGTATCAGAATCGGTCACAGACGTGGATGACAGTATCCCGATTTCAGGCAGATTAATCGCACATTATTAAAAAAAAAGCAACAAAAAAACTTATTTGGCTGAAAATTAGCTATCAGTATAATTATTATGCCCAGTAAATACTGAACCAACCGCTTTTTCGGCACGGGATGCAATTAACTAAACATTGCATCCCGTAGTATTGTACAGTCAGAATAAGCTTAATTTAGTGCATTTAAATTTACAGACCGACAGTTCTAAACCCAGACAAAAATTACGCTTGGCTCGTCAGCTCTGGAGGCACCTCAGGGATCTTCAAAGTAGCTGCTCTCACACACTCCAGTTTAATATTAAAGATTGATACGGAACTCAAGAAGATATTCCACATCGAAGAAACGGGGTATTATATTATATGTTTAACTTACCGTATATACTCGCGACAATTGAGAGTTTATGGGCTTTGATTTTTAACCGGCATTTTCCTAACTAATATTATAACTGCGAAAGTGACTTTATTTGTTTTTTTGTTACGCTTTAAATAAAGATAACCGTTTTGACTAAACTTGAAAAAACATTGAAGCAATGGTGATCTTAAATTATACCCATTTCAGAACTATGGAACTGATTTTAATAAAATTTTATAGAATCAATATGAAAGCAAATCCAAAAAAAATGAAAATAAAATCCTAATCGGTTTAAAGTAAATGACAGACTACTGAGGTAACATGTATACAGCCGAAAAAAAAACCTCTTCCTGAAGTAGGTTTGAAAAAAAAGGGAAGCACTATAATAATTTTGTTTAATAAACAATTAGTTTGAATGGATTAATAAAATATATTAGTATAAAACTCTTTTAATAAGTTTTTGTAACCTTTAAATTCAACCACTTTTCAACCGACTTCCGGAGGAGATTATTATCAATTCCGCTATATATTTTTTATGTTTTTTACCTCAATTCTCCGTCACCTAAGAACCGATTTAAAAAAACATATATTTGAAAGTATATGCTTTCAGATTGGTTCCATATATTTTTTATCAAAATCCTTTGATATCACTACATAGTATAAAACAAAGTCGCTTTCTCTGTCCCTATAACCCTATGTAGGTAAATCTTTAAAACTACGCAACGGATTTTGATGCGGTTTTTTTAATAGATAGAGTGATTTAAGAGGAAGGTTTATATGTATAATACACTAGCAAGTCACCCCGGCTTCGTACGGGTAGTTTCTGATACGACACTGATGCTTTACTAACCGTGCGAAGCCGGGGCGGGCCGCTAGTAGCTGATAAAAAATATGTCATCCAAATAAACGAAATTGCATATTTTGCTTTCCTGATACTTTTTCCTTCGTTTGTTGTAAACCGATTTCGATTTTTTTATTTTTCAAATAACAATGTAAGGCCGTTTAATAAGGGATTAAAATTCGGCTTTGTTCGAAAATCTCTGAACACCAGGTGGACAGTAAGCTTATTCCATCACTAGGCACATAAAACAAATAAACATACTTTCGCAACAAAAAAAACCACCTGGTAAACAATATTTTTCTAGGTTTGATGGAAGAAAATTAACATTGAATCTGTCGCCGGTACAATGGGTGTCTGGGTTCTTCTTTGCGATTGCGCTACCTCTGCTGGGGCAGACCAAGCTGCAGACTTCGGCGGTTCCTACCACTCCACACGTCATCGATATTATCAACAAATACAAGGTAATTACATTCATAACACCCATACAGCCACATCTTATAATTACAATATTATAAATATTCAATACAAAAAGTGCTGTGAAGGGCACCTATGCTGTCATAATTAATAGTTTCAACGCTCTCTTAGTCATACCGTGTCATAGGATGGCAACACACAAGCGTCCAAGACCCGAGAATAAACTCCAGGCTCATTATACAAATGTTGAATGTGAGGTTTGCTTTCAAACCGAGGGGTTCGAAGGCAGAGTACAACCCAACTTTGTTATTATTGTATGACTAAATTTACGATATCAGCCGTGATGTCAGATACGATTCAGGTACCGAACTAGTAATTAAAAGAATCATCGCGTTGTGCTCGTCTGAGATTAGGATGTAACTTCACATGGGCCTGTAATATAACCGGCACCTAACCCCTCCACCGGAACACCATCCATCCATCACCGCTTGGCGTCGCATTACAATGGCATAGTTCTCCAGAAAAACCTGCTACAAGTTCTACTGTTCAGGTTGATCTTCTCGTCATACCACGGGATTCATTAATGGACAATGGTTTCACCTACATTCAACCCATTTTTAAACCCAATAAGAACCCGAATTTTGTCCCTGAGCGACGATATAATTCTGGTTCTTGTAAGAACTAGATTGGTTTGAAAAATCGTAAAATCGAATAGTGAGAATTCATTTTTTTTTTTCAGCCGGTATCGACGATGATAGGACCTTCGCTCGCCACGAGCATTCTGAAACAAGAGAAGCCGTGTGATATAAGTTGTTTCAAGCAGGTCATCATCACTGGTGGCAAAGTTTACTCCGATTTGCTGTTTCAGTTCCGGGTAAGTTCTAAAAATATCTAGGTAAATTTTAGAAGTCTAGTCGATTCTAGTGATTTCTAAAGCTAGGGCGGAATATATTCACTCGCTATTATGTAACCGACTAAAACTTTAGTCAATATAATTCCGATATTTCGCAAATGTATATTTTATGACGTGATAACGTCTTATAAATCGATGAACGCTGGCTGCACGCACGAAAAAGCACGACTCATTGTCACGTTCCGCCTGAGCCGAGCAATCAAACGAGAGGAAGAACAAGCGATAGAGAGACACGATCGGACTAAGCTTTCGGCTTGTGATGCATATATCTCTCTTACACTCCATCGGCCGATGCGTCCGAGAATTTTTATGACGTCATCACGTAAAATATTTTTTAATAAAAATCGCCCACACTTCTTTTTCCAACACTAGACTTCTCTGTGTTCCAAGTGGCACAGACACATACAACACAACACAAACAAACTTCACGTTCATCACAGAGTTTGCTCCGGATCCCGAACCCAGAACCCCTCGCTTCGCAAGTAAGATTACTAACTAACTTAGCTTATATTCTGTGAAAACATCAATCAGCCACCATATGCTTCACAAGATACACACCGTCAAATATAAGACAGTCATACAGACGCAGACTTAGTAATTGTATTGAAACTTGAATAGGGGTATTTATAAGAAAGCTTACTACACTGTCAATGATTATATGAATGATAAAACGCCATGGCCTGTTGTCGCTCTGTTCCACAACATGCAATATAAATTGTATTAGCAATTTATTATTCATTGTCAAGATGTATATGTATATTGTGTATATTGTATTGTTCGTGAACAAGATCATGCCCGCGAAAAGAAAGTAATCCTTCCATCAGGGATTTCTTGCTTGTTCTTCCCAATGGAGGGTCGGATAGGGTTTGAAGAAGTGCTAAACTTAGTGTTAAGAAGGCAAATTCCTGCAGGCACATATTTATGTTAAAAAAATATTACGTTGATTCTTTTAAATAAGTTCTTTTTGAATAATCAACGGAAAAGATTTTGACTTTGAATTATCATCATTTTCAGAAAGCAGCCGGCATTGGCACTCGTGTAGTTGAAATGTACGGGCAAACTGAAAACATTGGACCAGTGTTCACCCCTAACCCATACGGACCCGCTGGGAACTGTGGATTTCCATCTAAGTACACCAAAGTCAGGGTACGAAGGTTTTTTCCTGTCTTAGTACTTTCATGAGAGCGTGGCTCAGAGGTATAATCTCAGATTTTAACGCTAATAAATAACACGCTCCTACCCGTTGCTACCCAAGATTGGTGCTACCCAAGACCTGAGAACAAACTCAACCTCATCATAGAAAGTTTGGAACCGCACCCCTCACCTAATACTACGCTTAAATGCCTCCACCATCTTCTGAATTGCATTTCTTTTCTCGAATTAACGAGATATTTACTATTGTGCCATGCGATGTTTCAAAGAATTCAGTTTACCCGCGGTTACCCATGAAGTGCGTCGAAATTTCGGGAGTCAAGAAACCCACAAATATTTTTGTTTCATGTAAACAAAGTGACGGGACAAGCTGAATTCCCACGGGATGTTAAATGGTTACCTTCACTCATAACAACAATAATACAACTTAAGTCCTCCCCGACGCAGGTATGAGAAGTTCAAAATCCCATCGCTTTCCGCACGTCTCCCAAGACGGGGATGTAATGTTGTGCGCCTGCGATTTTACCGGTACCCACATTCATGTGTACCAGACACAGTAAATATCTCGTAAACTCGAAAAATAATGTTCATAACCATTTTGAAAGTTATATTCTTCATTGCAGTTGGTAGATCCAGGCACGGGCGGAGAAATTACCGAACCGAATGTCACGGGCGAGCTTTGGACTAAACCCATTCGTATATCTGTGAGTTACTAAAATTTTACACCCGTATGAATATATGTGAGTTACACAAGTTTACACTCGTCCGAATATCTGTGAGTTACACAAGTTTACATTCGTCCGAATATCTGTGAGTTACACAAGTTTACACTCGTCCGAATATCTGTGAGTTACACAAGTTTACACTCGTCCGAATATATGTGAGTTACACAAGTTTACACTCGTCCGAATATATGTGAGTTACACAAGTTTACACTCGTCCGAATATATGTGAGTTACACAAGTTGACACTCGTCCGAATATCTGTGAGTTACACAAGTTTACACTCGTCCGAATATCTGTGTTACATAAGTTAACACACCTAGAATCAGTTTATTTGCCAAATTAAGTAGGATCTAACACAGTACAGATTACAATATTATAAAAATTTACAGTATTCCTTATTATTGTAGTTGCAAGTTAACAGGGAATCCCAAGCTAATCTTGTTAAAACCTGGTGTTTTGGGAGTCAGAATATAAGTTATAAATACTGGACATATAACATATTCAAATTTAAGTAATGCGAAGCAAATTATCCTAGACATATTAAAAGTAATAAAAAATTTGTGTACACAAATATATTACACATAAATAAAAAAAATTAACAATCGCAGTTATTCCTTACCACGAGTATGTATTGACATTGTTAACTATAAATTACAATTTAACATACATACCTGGGCGACCGAGCTTCGCTCGTTTTAGTACCACAAAAATGGACGAGATGGCGCTGTATTCAATTTACTACTATAAAAACGATTCTTTGTAAAAATATGCGTTTTTATACTTGGCAAAAGTTCAACTGCTACTTTTAAATTTATTACTCCTTAAGCACCACCTAGAGGGTACGAGCTTCGGACGCGAGCAACTGGACCCCCCAAATAATGTGAATAATCCTGTGTGCCCTATGTATAAGTTAAGATTAAAGTTTAGCCCACATAGGATCACACTTATAAAGGCGAAAGTTTCTATGTGTGTGTTTGATTGTTCCTCCTTCACGCTCAATTGATCAACGGATTTGGATGAAATTAAGTACCAGGATAGCTTTTATCCTGGATTAACACATAGGCTACTTTGATCCCAAAAAACCGCGGGTAACATCGCGAAGTACTTAAAGTTTATATTTTTTTAAACGCAATAGTGTTTGGCGAGCGAAATAAGATAAAATAACATAGCAAAGCACAGAGCAGTGCATTTTAATGCAAAGCATTTTATAATGTAAAATTTGTATTATGAATGAATGAATGAATGAATAAATACTTTATTGTACACCAACAGAATTTTTAGATGGTAGCTTATTAAAAAATAATATTCTAAATTTGGGACAACGGGCGGTCTTATCGCTGAGAGCGATTTCTTCCAGACAACCTTTGGATGGAATTAAACATTTGTGACGCTTTATAGGACGGCGGTGTACTCATTTTAGTTAAAGTGACATATTAAAGGAAGCAATTTAACAAAATTCTAATACATATTATACAAATAATATAATTCTAAATAATGTTTAGACGGCTCCGTGGCTTAGTTGGTAGGTCTTGCTTCGGAGGCGACCCGGGTTCGATTCTCGGCCGGGGAATAAAAGTTGGACTATAACTATAAAACAAAGCTGCGCCCCGCGGTGATACCCGCGGTTTCTCGGAAATTTTCTTATTTTTTTTGGAAAAGATGAAGGAATCGGTTAAGTCGTTCTCAAGTTATAGCGTGACATTGTAATAACTTGAAGTTATTATTTTTTAGGAGTACTACAAGAACCCAGAAGAGACCGCTAAGGTGTTGAGTGAAGATGGCTGGTACAAAACGGGTGATCTGCTTTATCGAGACGAAAACAACAATTATTACTTCGTGGAGAGACTTTCAATGCTCATCAAATACAAGAACTACCACGTAAGAGGGTTCTTGCATAAAAAGGGGGACCATGTCGTCCGTAGGATACGTGTAGGATCCTCAGAATCCCTACACGTATCCCACATTTGGTGCAAAAGTAGCAACGCAAAATAGCAATAGAACATATGCCAAATTCGTCCGGACTACTGCCACCACATCTGGTAATCCACCGCTAAACAATGATGTACTCGCACTGCTGTGTTTCGATGGAAGGTTGTGGATGCTGGTGTAATTACAGGCACTTGAGACGCACTTGCGTTATATCCCCGCCTCGGGTGACACGTGCAACGGTATGGGACTTCGCTCTTCTCATACTTTGGGAGGACCTAAGTGGTAATGCTGTTGTTATCATCATCGCCATCAGCTTATATCAGTCCACTGCTGGACATAGCTCTCCGAGTAAGCGCTATTTAGCCCGGTCTACGGTTATGCTGTTGTTACGGGCGAAGGTAACCACTTAAAATCAGGTGGGCGCTCAGCTCGTACTGTCGGTTTTAGTTGCATAAAAAGTGGAAAAATTGGAAAATTACCATGGTTCTTACTTATATATGATACAGATGAGCAAAATTACTTTTAGAGCGTCTATGTAGCTCACAGCCGTTGATGAGTACTCTCAGAGACCCTGCGAAGTGCGAGAGAAGCAACCAAAAGTAGCAGTGGAACCTGTGCCAGAGAAGTACTGCCAACACACTTGTTAATCCACCGCCAAACAGTGGTGCACTCATGTTTATGACCTATCAGTTCGTCCCGTCACTTTACTGACATAAAAATACATCCATATCGGTCTACAATTTAATTTTATTTTAATTTTTACATTTTTGTTTTATATAAGTAGGCTCTAAGTTTATGATGTTTTTATTTTTTAATGTCCACAATTAGCTAAGAAATAACATAAAATAAAAGATATTAATTGAGGAAAAATATTTTTTTTTTATTTAAGCCGGATCTTCGATTCGTTAATATTTGTAGTCACTGGGCTTGAAAGATCATTAGGGTTTTTGAAACATTATAATTTTAAAAATACGTGACCAAGACTTTATTTTGCATATTTTTCTAATAACTTGACCGGTTCCGGCTTCACGTTGATTTCAGGGACAACCTGTAACAGACATTCACTTGTATATAGTCGTTAACAATTAACAATAGTACAAAAACATGATTCAGGATTTACTTAAGACATGTATTACAACGCCGATTTATATATATTTTAGTCATGTTGGGTCACGACCCTTTTGGGGCCAGAGAAATAACGACACAGTGTGTCGCTATTTTTACTTAATACGGCAGCCATCGCCAACCTGCGGACGTGTTACACTGGCCTCAGCATGCTTTTGAAAACTGGGATTACTTATCGTACATATCCTCTCGTTGTGTCATCAATGGTTAAACTAAGATTGTATCATAATCATTTTGCAGGTTCTACCACCAGAATTGGAGGAAGTTATTCGCACTCACGAGGGTGTTCTCGAAGTGAGTGTCACCAGCATACCTCACGAGGAGGACGGCGAGCACCCGGTCGCTTGCGTGGTGAGGAAACCAGGGTCTCATGTCAGCGCGCAACAAATCAAAGACCTTGTGGCTGGTTAGTATAATTGATATTAGTTCAACTAATCTGATAAAACAATAAGACTCACCCCTCTGTAGTAGAAGAATACAAAATTATATATTTAATATAAGGGGGTTTGCTTATGATGTCTTTAACTGGCTAACCTAGGGTTCCATCAATACACTTAGACAGCTAGGAATAAAGCGTAATTAGCATATGTTAGTTTTGTAAATTCTTCAGGTAGAACAGTATTTCGATGTCAGCATGTAAAACACCTATAATAATATATTTTAATATAACTAATAATATATTTTAGTTCTTATATTATATTTTTAAGATTTTAGTTTTAGATTTGTTACCATTCTATGTTGTTATAATATTATATTATATGCTAATATTCTCAATTAATAAATATTTTTTGACATAAAAAAAAACAACTAGAACAGGTTTTTTTTTTATTTCTTATTTACATTTTATCATTTTTAAAGAAAATGACTTAGTTGCTTGCAATTTTAGTCAACTATGTAAATTCCGTATAACTACGCGGCATCGGGTAACGATGTAGCGTATTTATACGGCAAATTGTAGCAAAGCGAGGCAAATGTGATTAAGTGACGGAACGAGCTGAGAGTCAACCTGGTAAGTGGCAACCCCCGCCCATGACAACAGTAATGTCAATTTCCTATAAGCTTACTAGCTGACCCGGCCACGCGTTGCTGTGGTGTACGTTTTTGTCATATGATATTATAATTTGCAATAAAATAATATTGCGATCATAAATTGAGATGTGAGCGAGTAAATCGGTTAAGTAGTTTAGGAGTCCATCGCAGACAAACATCGTGACACGTAATTTATAAATATAAAGATTGTTCACACGACACTAATATTTTCAGATAAGCTCTCGGAAACCAAACAGCTCCGTGGAGGCGTGGCGTTCGTGGAAGCTCTGCCAATGACTTCAACTGGAAAAGTAGCTCGCTCGAAGCTACGCGCTTTTGCACTAAACTCACACAGAGAATAAATGTATTTTGAAATTAAGGGCCATTATTATTCTCTGTGCTACTGTAAAAATGCCCGTCCCTGTACTGTCACCACAAAGGGGAAAACAGGTGTAAAAGCCTCGTCTATAAATAAAAACACGTAACTGCAATAAAGGCGCAGAATGAACATTTTCACGTTTTTAACAACGACCTTACCTAAACTACCGTGTTGCAGGACGTAATATGAATAATATCTTCTTTGATAAATGCCTACCCTCTAAATGTTTGAATCACTTCATACGAATACTGAGCTATATTAGGCGTGATAATAGTGGCTTATGTCCGTTTTATATTGGCTTACCTGAAGTTAAATATTCCGTTTTTAAACACATGAAGCGAAAGTAATTTTTGCTTTGTTATTTTTGTTTAACAAAGCAAATCACGTAAAATGTAATTTAAATCAAAAGCACTGAGGAGTATTCATATTAATTTTGTTAAAGAATGGTTAAGCAAAATTTTAAATAAATTGAACCAAAGAATCACTTTGTCCCATACAAAGTTTTTCCCCTAAGGGTAGAATTTCGGAAAATTCTTTCTTATCCTGCCTGCGTCATACAAAGAACACAGGGTGTGTTCTTTGTATGACGCAATTTCAGGTCTCTACGATCAGCGGTTTAGGCTGTGCGTTGATCCGTCAGTCAGTCATTCAGGACAAAGCCTTTTATATATTGTATAGATAACCATATTCCATCAGGTGGCCCGTAAGTTCATCTGCTCCGAATAACATAAAAAAATGTATTTACAATCCTAAATATTCAGCACCAGACAAACAGTCTTAATAGTCGGGGCCTTATGTAACAATCAATCTTCACCAACTCGAAACGTTGCGCAAACAACTGTCTGATTTAAAAATTTAAAAACAAACCGACTGCAATTCTTATCATCTCTTATTTCTCGACCTGAAAGAGTTCACCCTACCATTTTAAGAAAGAAAACGGGCGAAGAAAATAGGCTGTCTGTCTGTTGCTGAATATTTAGGATTGTAAATATATATTTATATTTTTTTATACATATATTAACACCTAGACACAGAACAATATTTCCGTAACACAAACGCTTGTCCTGAGTGGAGTGGATACTGAACCCAATACCTAACGCAGAAAGCAGAACTACCAACTGAGCTGTAAGGCCAAACATTATACCTAATTTCATGACCAGAAGAATATATAATGTACCTCTATGAATGCACATGTATCTAAACCAATTGCAGTTTTCCTGCGACATAAAAGATATAATAGGCAAGTAGTTTACTTAGAACATGCATTTGTATTCAAGTCAATCGAGATCCAACAGATCTGTGAGAACGTTATCTGGGACAAGTTTAAAAGAAATTGTTACTTAATTTTCAAGAAAAGTAAAGTTTTAAATAGTGCAACCGTAGTGAATTACTTGTCAAAGGACCTGAAGTTATTCCTTCGGGTTCAAAGCTTTGGTATGTTTGATTTTCAATTTCTTCAAATACTTTTAAACCTTTGTTTTTTTTCTCTCTTCCTCTGGCGTCGCTCTTCTATGCATTTGCCATTGTCAAGTAATATTTTCTGAGTTAAACGTTTGTTCAAATGTTTTCTATTCGAATACTTTAATACAAAAACTCATTTGTTCTTTCAAATCTCAAGTATCATTTGGATACGATAATATTTACCCGCACAAGTTAACAAATACGTCATTACGCACATTACATGCACACAGATATGTCAAATTCAATTTCATGTTTGAGTTTCTCCACGTGTTAAGATTATGGCTATAAATCACACAAAAAGCCAAAAATAAGAAGAAAATTATGTCTGTTCCAACTACAATTGTCAAATTTAAAAGGAGGTTCTAATTCAATAGGATGTGTCTTTTGTTTTATGGTGTAAAGACCAGTATAAACAGGGATCGAACAACGAAAAAATTTGTAACAGCAATCACAGAGGGATATTATTAAACACTGTCTAGCCCCAATATAAGCATAGCGTACTATGGGATTCAGATAACTAATACAATATTTATGCAGTACCCTTTTTGTAAATACATACTTACTCGTATGATAGATAACCCAGGCACAGAAGAAACATTTATGTTTGTTCTGTGCTTATCCTAGGTGGGAATCGAACCCGCGAAATACAAGACAGTGATGCCGAGCTTCTTCTTCAAAAAAATATTTCGCTTTTGGAACTAAGAGTCACTTTTTATAACTCGGCATATTTAACGTTTAAAATTAAGAAATTAAATACACCAAGCACTCGAAAGTAGCAGATACTGTCAATCGAATGACATTTCAATATGGCGACCGAATTTCCTATTATCGCCGTTTCACAAATAAGTTGGTGGAGACCCAAAGAATAAATAAACTTGTTTTTAGTTTTTGACCGTGGTTGGTTGAAATCTGTAGGATTTGTTTTATGCGTATAATATGACTGGACGAGCAAACGGCCAACCTGATGTGAAGTGTACAACAAACAGCTCAGGTCCCTACTTAAGTATATGAAGTCAAATCACCTTGAGCACTTCCCTCTTTAACGAAGATGTTACGCTTCAAACTCCTAAATATCACCTGTATCTACACCCTTCCACTAAAACACAGCAACGTAATGGCATCACTGCTTGGTGGAGGATTACCACCGCACCTGCGGAGACAGTACTTTATATATATTTTTGAACAAGCGAGCGAAGTGTCCGATTGTATCAGCATTGTTGCCATAGTTATCTATGGCAACCATCTGTTAGTTGAGTATTGGAATAGTCGTAAGCTTTCAATATCTCTCTGTCTGTATAAAGATAGTTAGATTAGACGGACTACACGCGAACAAAATAAAATGTTCTTTTTTTTTATTAAGATTATAGTTACATGCCAGTTAAGCTACTAGGTATTACTTAGTTACTAAGGCGCAACTAAAAGTAGAAGTAGAACTTCTACCAAGTTCCTCCTGAGAAGTACTGCGACCTGACAATGTGCCTTCAAGCAGTGATGCACTCGTATTGCTGTATTCCGGTGGAAAGTTGTGGGCGCCAGTGAAATCTCAGTAATATCTCCGTCTCAGTAATATCTTGGCACTAATACATGCCTCATAGCTTTTTATGTCCAAAATAACGAGGCCCGCATCTACCTGATGTCAAGCGGTTAGCGCCACTCATAAACAACAAAAATACTACACAGGTCTTCCCATACCAAAGTTTGTGAAGATCCAATTCGCATCGCGATGCGCCCGTCACTCGAAACGGAGATGTTACACCTCAAGTGTCTGTAACTTTATCGGCATCCACATCCTTCCGTGAGAACACAGCTTACGAGCGCACCACTGCTTGACGGCGGAGTATCAAGTGTGGAGGCAGTACTTTTCCAGACTAAGTAGGCACAAGTTCTAGTACTACTTGGGGTTGCACCATTCGCACCCAGTGGACACGTGTCCAATGTATAGGTATTCGCATACGGTTGCGAGAAACTGAACCCCCCAAAACTCTGTTAAGCGATTCGATAAGACCTATGTATATTTTAGAACATGTACGGGTTAATTCTGCTGTCAACGTGTCTGCTCTTCGTGCTAGCATTCTGGCAGAACTGGAGAAGAAAGCACAGAAGGATGCTGGAGTTAGCAGCTCAGGTACCGGGCCCACCTGCTTGGCCCATAATTGGCAACTGTCTATACTTTCTACTCAGACCTGGACAGGATTCAAGTAAGTAAAACAAACTAATAAACGTTTACATTCTCATTAGGATTCCTTGTCTCAAGTGACATGAAGATGTTTTTTTGTTGGTGATGATAGTTTATTGTAATGATTTACTCCTTGCTCCTGTACTAGATATCGTCTACTGAATGATGGCTAGTATGTAGGCGTTCCATTCTATTTTTGCTTTTCTATTCTGTTTTTAGATGTGAAAACTTCCTGTTTTCTATGATTTAATATATTATATGTATAAGTGAAGTAAGCTATTGGTTTTCCTTTTAAATCTTAATATAGAAAACAAAGTCGGGTTTGTTCGAACACTAGTTACTCGAGATCAACTGGACCGATTTTCATGGTTTTTGATTTGTTGTATTTGTTTCCATAGCGAATAGCAGAACAACTATTAAAAAAAAATGAAAAAACAATATAAAATTTATCCCCGTATTCCCACGGGAACGGAAACCACGGTGAAACCGCGAGGTGCAGCTAGTTACTAAATAAATAAAGATACAACCAAGCAACACCTGAACAACCAATCAAGACCCGAAATCTTTACGCTGGCGCTCTGTAATCTATTGCTTTGAAGCGCTCGCGGAGGAGCTTGCCTAGTTGATCTTGACACATCATTTGAGCAAACTCTCCGCCCCGGTCAGTAGTTGGATGGGTGATCGGTTAGTGACATTTGAAATTAGCGATTCCGTACTTCGGAGGGCACGTTAAGATGTTAGTCCCGGCTTGTCGATAAACCATGTCGGAGGCTTAAAAACTCCGATAGCAGACTTAGCCACTTGAAAAGAAGATTTATCGCTTTGAAGGCAGTGTTACTTACCGACTTAGCTATGCGGCTATCAACCTTACAAACCGTATCTTAGTTGGGCAGAGGAACTCAGGAACTGCTTTTATACATAATTACACACCAGTAATTAAAAATAATTAAGTTCAAAAGCAATTAAAAATGAAAACTAATTGTGCGATAAATTAATGTGTATTAATCCGTAGCCATAGACCAATTAGATGATTCAAGTAATGATTATAACTTATTATGCTTCAGCTCGTTATTCGACCGTATCGAGTTATCGTAACTCGATAACTCAACATTTTTGATCGACTTAAAAACATGGAGGAGGTTATCTAATTCTAGGTGTGAGTTATGTAATTCTAGGGTGTTTTGTGCATTGTTCCCCGTCGTTAACTAAAACCCCTACCTCAGCCAGTCCAACTCCTTAAAATACCGGAGAAGGACTCTGGGTTGTTGGTAGAACTGTTCCAGCGATTGCTGTGGTGTCTAAGAGTTTATTAATTTTTGTAGACAATTTTTTATGACAAGAAACAATTCACGTTACAAAAATATATATTTCATATTTTTAACGTGGTTTTTTTCTGGACTGATTTCGATAGTTTTTTATGAATGAAATATCCTAACCTCCAAAGTGGGCCAATGAAAATTCCATGAAGAATTTCCATCCACAAAGGTGTAATATAAGTAAACCCATAAACATAACATGTACAATCATTAACGGACTTAGATTTACATTGTAACTTTTTGTAGTAAAAGAACGCGTTGCGAGACTTTCGTTTTTGTACATGTTTACAATTTTGATAGAATAACATTTCTTTTTTGAAGGTGGACTACCTTACTACTTTCTTTTATTTCGGGTACTATTTTTTTAAATCGTATGGTTTCTGTTTTCAAGCTCATGTAGGTATAAGGTTAAGTTGCAGTGTATACAACACTGCAACTTCACCGGATTTTTATACAGTAATCAATTAAAATCTTGTTATTATTTGTACTTATTCAAACCTGGGAATAACAGTATTAGCTTCAAAAGACCCGTTTATTGTGTGCCATGTGGATAGCATTAACCACTTATCCGGTAGTTAGCCATAAGTATGTCTCTCAATGGCATGCTGATCTGAACATACCTCTATATATAATATTGTATATCAGACGGCTCCGTGGCTTAGTTGGTAGTAGCCCTGCCTTCGAAGCGAGGGGTCCCGGGTTCGATTCCCGGCCGGGGCACACTTTGTGTGGTGAGCATGAAGTTTGTTCTCGGGTCTTGGGTGTTTGTCTTGTGTTTCTGTGTTTGTCCATGCCATCTGCGACACAGGAAATCCTAGTGCAGAGGTATGAGTGTGTAAACGTTTATTTATTTTATCATTATATTGTTTAACCTGTAGCAATAATACCTTTTACTTACTGCGTGGCCCAGTTTGACAATAACATGTTACGTCATGACAAAATACTATTCAGATTGTTTGGTGAGATAACTTTAATGTCCGCATTTGGTATGCGTGGACGCAGTCATTCGTCTGTTTAATGTAATCTGACAGACTTGTTGATGTAAGTATAACATTTTATAACTGAGGACTGGCCTCATAGCTCAGTTGGTAGTAGCGAACTGCGTTGTAGGTCGTGGGTTTGACTCCGACTTAGGATAAGCGTTTTTGTGACAAACATAAATGTTTGTTCTGTGTCTGGGTATTCATATGTATTAAATAACAAGTCAATATTTACAAAAAGTACCATAATTATTCTATCAGTTATCTGATTCACATAGTACAAGCTATGCCTAGTTTGGGGCTAGGGTGTGTGAAATGTCCATGAATATTTATTTATTACAAGTTTTTAATTTATGTTGATTTTGTCAATTATTTCTGGATGAAAAGTACCCAATAACTTTTTATGTACCTCTGACAACGGGCATGCGAAATTTCCTGATCATCAGTTGAGTAGTTAACGCGTGGAAGCAAACAACCTCACATTGGCCTTTATAATATTAGTTAGTATTTACCTTTATCTGACGTGACCGTAGAGTTTTATATCAACTTACAAACTAAGCATATTTTGTGCGAGTGATAACGAATTACAGATGGAAGAAATACTTAAGATAATAGATGGATTCTGGCGTAAATGCTCATGAAACGTTGACGTTCTAATCCAAATCTTGGGATCGACATCTATATTCGTCACGCAAAAGTTTGTCCTGGATGGGAATCGAAGCAAACTAGTAACAAGTGAGCTGTGAGGCCAAGATCAGCTAATCTAAGATCAGCCAGACAAGATAAGTTTGCACGACGATTCCTTGTCGCGGTAAGGCGTCGAGTCTGTGTGTTCTGATGGCTGAGGAGCATGATATCTTTCTCGGGTATTGGATATTTGAGTTGTTTATGTATCCATGATACCTGCGACTATAATACAGGATATAAACGCAAAATATCATGACTTTTTATAGCTTGACCTATTTGATAGCGTAGCAGCTTCTACGCCGTAGAGGGTCTACGGACGCAAGATAACTGTCGTAATATAATTTTTTGTTGTGCATTTTCTATATTGCTATATTAATTCTTATTTTATCACATCATATATCTTTATTTTTACATCTCTACACTTAACTTCGATGCACACCCGGAAAACGGAAAACGGAGAGATGCCGTTTTACCCGACTAGAGACTGAGAGGATTGTGAAATTGCCGTATGTATGTATGTACCTATGTATGTATGTACATCTTTTCCCTCATAACTTTTAAAATACTACATTTTTTTTGTTTTTTTTTTTTTTTTTAACTGGATTGTTTTAAACATATTGTGTACTTGTGGACAGTATAATGATTATGAAGATAGCATTTAAGTACATTGACATGACCTTTGAACCTAAGACTTACAATCTAAATATTCCGATGCCATCTTAATTATAAAAATCTCGTGTTATGGTCGTACATTGCGTAAAGGGCACGGACAACCTATAAGCACCTGTTTTATTACGCTGCTCAGAATTAAGTAGATTTATTTTCCTGTTAAGTACAATTTGCTACTTGCTTGCGTCTTGCCCACGTGTAATGCCTTTTATTCCTTTTAACATTTTTATTTTATTTTTTCGATTTTGAAAAGTTGTATGGTTTCTGTCCATTGGATTTTTATTTTTAAAGCTGCTTTATAATGACTTTTGATTAGTCTAATTTTTGTATATATTTGATTTACGAGATTTGTTTTCTCTTTTATTATTATTAACAATGAGATTTATATCTCTGGTGGTTGAAAATTGCAAAAATATTTCAGCAGTCAGTGACTCAAGCGCTATGGACCCCATTTCACCATATTTTAAGATGAACATCTGTATCAATACAAATAAATAAAATTGTCTCTCTGTCCGTCTGTATGTCTGTTTGTTTGTCCAGAGTAATCTGCGAAATGACTGGTCCTATATTGACGAGACATTTACTGGCAGAAAGCTGATGATATAAGGAGTAATATAGACAACATTTATTTGAGGAAAAAACATAGGATTCCGCGCAAAAAAAAAGCGCAAAAAAAATTTATTTTATAAAATGAAAATATTTCATAAAATCCGGGTAATTTAGACAATATCGTAAGACGAATCGGAATCGATAAAGAACGCCGAAATTATTTCAAAGAATACGATGATGTCGCCTTTTCCAGGAGGTTTCATTAATCGAAAGTTTGAACTATCATGTTTCTTTGTTTGTGTTTTGTCTTTTCTTGTGTTGCGTTTTATGGTATCCGTATATTTATCTCTACCACATCTTTTAATTTGGTGTTCAGAGAAAATTTCCTTCACGTTGAAGGAAAAGTGAAAAAACAGCGATCCGAAGAAAACACGTGGGCCGAACTCACGTGTTTTCTTCGAAACACTGTTTTCAAATTCTCAAAACACTTAAAAACTCCGCAAGAACTTCGAAACAAATCAAGGCTCACAAATCAAAATATTGACATTTCAACCAACAAATGAAAAATATCCCGGTTTCATAAAATATTTAGCAGTGAACGGTATTTTAAATTCAACCTAATTACTTTTCTAGCGTAACGACACGACAAATACTTATTGATATTTTAATTTGGTCATATTTAAATAAGACTGACTGATTGTTTTGTGAATTATTCGGTTAGTGTTAGATTTACTAATGGTCTGTTATATTATTTCCGTGGGACGTATAATATTTAAACGGCTTTAATAATTTTAAAGACCCATTAGCTAACGTCTCACTTAGAAGTCGCAGGTGGCATGGACAATCACAGAAACACAAGACACAACACTTCATTACATAAAGTCTGCCCCGGCCGAGAATTGAACCCGGGACTGCTACTGCCTACTAAGCTACGGAGCCCTGTCCAAAGTCATGTCTTAAGAATTAAACGTATTAAATACCGTTTAATTTTTAAGCTTATCCACTTTGCACACACAATAATGTTGGTAGTAGCCACTTAAACCACAGGCCATAAAATTGTTTGTATTCGATACAGTGTCACAAGTACAATAACAAGATTGATTGTTAGTGCCTAGTTGTCAAAATAAATGACAAAATTTCAATCACGAAACATTTGAAATGGTAATAATCCTCGCTATTCGTTTAATATTCAATATTGAATGTTTCTATGATTGCAGATTTCCTGGACATAGTTACAAAGCTCACAAACGAGTACGGGGACTACATGAGGTTCTGGTTGGGACCAGACCTGAACATTGTCGTGAAGAACCCTACAGACATAAGGGTGGGTACAATTAAGTTGCCGTCAATTTTTTGAGAAGACTTATAGCTTATATACTAAGAGTACTTTAAGCTACTTTTATTTAAGAAAAAGAAAATAGAATTATTTTATTACACGCGATGCCGCGAGGAACATCTAATTTTACATATGTCTAAACATATATTATTACGAAGATCTTGTGACACGTTATATGTGCATGAACATGTTTACTTCTTCGTGGAAATGATTACGTGTCTAAACAATATTTGGGATCTAAAGAAATAAATAAGTTTGGTTTGAAACAAGGTACTTTTAATTTACAGTTACTACTGACAAGCAACAAGGTGAACCAAAAGGGACCTGTGTATGATCTGATGAAAGCCTACATTGGATCTGGGATTCTGACTGGAGGTGGGTCACTCCTTAGTATTATTACGTGTATACTATTACGTTTACACACTCATACCCTTGCACTAGGATTCCCTGTATTGCAGGTGGCATGGATAGACACAGATATTGAAAGAAAGAATGAAAGAAAATACATTTATTTGAATACAGAACTTATACATACTTACAAAAAATATTTAAAAGAAACAAGAACATAAGAGACCAGATAGTAAGTACACATTCCGTACATCGTGCAGGCAAACAGGTCCCAGTATCAGCATGTTGCAGCACTCAACCCTTTGGTGTCAGTGCTGCGCTGGTATTCTGAAATAGACCCTAGAACATAGGGGACCTCTCGGTTCGCAGGCAGAGCTACTATCTACTTAGTTACGGAGCCGTCAAATCTACGGAGGTCTTTGTATGAGACGATCGTTTTTATAGTTCTTCCAATGACAGCTAGATGCAATTTAGATATTAGCGATGAGCGAGGGCCGAAGAAACACCGTATTAGTCTCTATTTTTGCACTGTCAGGGCACCGGCTTACTGTCGACAAGTGAGAGTGACTTTAATCTACCATGGAAGCCCAATTCGGATTGGTAGATTTAAAATTTGTTACATAACATACCAACTCCCCACAATGTTTTCATACACAACACGAACTCAAAACCCGAAGACAAATTTCAAGCAACACAATGTTCGCCCCGGGCAGAAATCGAACATGGGAAGACAAGGCAAGACTACAACTCAACAACGGAGGCTACAAAGCAATTTTTGTAGTTTTTTAAACTAGATTATATAGCTACCAACAAACCACTCAATGTAGTATTTTTAGTCGTCAAAGGTTCCTTCAAAAGCCTCCCTAATAAGGCAACATAAATATTTTTATTATATAAGAAGTGACGGGATATGCTTAAGATTCACGTGATGTTAAGTGGTTACCACCCTGGCAACAGCAATACGACCTGAATCTCTCCGACCGAAGTGTAACAAGACCCGTTACGCCCGTCATCCGAAAAAGGGTCACACCTCATGTGCATGTGATTTCTCCGACTACGATATGAACCGGATATGAAATGGCTTTTGAATTCCAGGTCCGTTGTGGCGCAACAATCGGAAAATAGCAACACCAGCATACAATAAAAAGGCAGTTCAACACTACGCCAGTGTCTTCAACAGAGAAGCTGATTGTCTCGCGAAGATCTTTGGTAGCAAGGATCCAAATGTAACCTTCAACGTGTATGAAGAAGTCGTCCGAATTACAACTCAATGTGTTTGCCGTTAGTAGCAATACAGTTTATCAACCCCTGACTAAATTCCAGGGCTTTTACTTCAGAACTCTTTACTTTTTGATGTCTTTTGAGTTAGAAGTTTTAATCTTATGCCTGAACTTTTAATATCTATTTTTTTATGTAAAAGTGACGGGACTAGCTGAAGGCCCACCTCATGTTAAGTCGTCGCCCGTACCTGAAACTGGGATGTCACGTTACATGCGCATGTGATTTTACCGGCACCCATACCCTTCCATGCACTTCAGTTTGGCGCCAGATTACCAGGCGTATAGGCAGCACTTTTCCGGGCGAACTTAGCACAAGTTCTACTTTTTTTGTTGCTGCTTTTGCACCACCCAAGGGGTACGTGTAGGTAGGGTACGTGTCTGAAACTCAATACAAATTATCTTATTTTTATTAGTTAATTTTAGTGTCTCTTGATCCCAAATATTTTTCCTTACAGAGACTCTTATGGGGTTATCCAAAGAAGACTCACAAACGTTATACAGATTGGAAGAAGTTGAATTTATGACACAAGAGTAAGACTATTTCAACTCATAGTTTTATTTTTATTATGAATGTCTTAAAAGCTAAACTACTAAAGAATCGATGTCATAGCGTACTATACGCTGGTTCAATAAAGAAAAGAATATCCGTATGAAAGCTTGGTAATCACTGAGCTTGTCATGATAGCGAGAAGGCAAATCGAGACTGATCTGATTTTCTTTTTTGCGTACGGTACGCGTGTGAGTGAGTATAGACGGCACGAGTGTGCAAGCGAGGCGCAATGATTAGCGCCGCCATTTTAGATTCGTTTCTTTAATGAACATGCGCATGAGACATATCTTCTCCGTCTCGAGTGATGACAGCAGGATGAATGCGACTCAGTAAAGATTTGAATCTCATACTGAGTCGCACGCATTATTGTTGTCATGGGCGAGGGTCACCACTTACCATCAGGTGGGCCCTCACCTCGTTCCGTCACTTATTCACATAAAAAAAATACCTGCTTGACATGACATCAGTAGTTGAATCGGGTACTCAGGCCAATTTCACACTAACGTAACTTGAAGTAGCTAACTTTGTCTTTGAAATGCTCAATGTTGTTATAGCCATTGCAGATTTGAGTGAGTTTGTGAACCTTTGAAACTTATCTAAGGCAAGCATTTTTGTAATAAGTAACTTTTCAGTACATTGTTTCTTCTACACAATATTCATGTTGCCCATGCACGTCTGCGATTAATGGAATCCACGCCTCTCCTTTAAACCAATATATTTTTCACAGCATGTACAGTCATATCTTCAAAAAGATGACTTTATGGTGGCTGCAGATTCCTCTGGTCTATTGGTTGTCAGGAGGCCAGAAAAAGGAAAACTACTACAAAAAAGCAATAGATGACCTAACATCAGATATCGTGAGGAGAAGGCGGACTGCTCTGGAGAAGCGTGTTGGTGATGAAGAAGCTGTGGGCATTGTTGATCGGTACATCTTGTCTGGAGAACTGACTGATCAGGAAATCAAGTGGCAGACTTTCAGTCTCTTTACTACCGTGAGTATTTAAGTCAATAGAAAATTGTGAACACTGACAGTTTATAAACTGCAAAGAAAGTAATGAACCATCGGAAAGTCAACACAACAACTAATATTTATTATGTGTCCAAGATAGATACAAGATTTTTTTAATGGGATACTAGAGACTTTTCATCTTTATTATCAGTTTCAAAACAGCAGCAGAATTTGTATTTATGTTTCGATTGTATATGAGCGGCTGTAACTATTTTAAATCAGGTGGGTTTTCAGCAGTGGGATTGAAAGCATTATGACTATGACCGATATGAATTATACGTCATTCGATTCCCGGCCGGGCCGGCGTTCTCGGGTCATGGGTATTTTTCTTGTGTTTCTGTATTTGCCCATGCCCTCTGCGACACAGGGTGCAGGAGTATGAGTGTGTGAACGTTTTGTTTAAGTTTTATTGTTAGACTTTATACAACTTTAATAATAAATATTTAAATTATTTTTTCAGAGCCAAGAAGCATCAGCCAAGATTGCCTCGGGAGTATTATTGTTTCTGGCACATTTGCCAGACTGGCAAGTGAGTTGTTTTTTGACACTGCTCAGATATAGGCCTTAGGCCAAGCGAGAGTTAACTTGCTAGGAGTTTATTCATCTTCTTGCCCTGTTTAATAGTGAATACAGCAGTTTACATAGTTTATGTCTAGTTGAACTTACGGAGAACAATTACGGCACATCAGGAGGAACCATAAGGAAACCATAACATGGTTTTGGTTGGAGGTTTTCTTACCGGGTATCTTTTACGGTAGAAGACCAGATAGATACCCAACATATTGAAAAAATATTTTTTAAGTTATGAAAAAAGATTTGTTACAAGTTTTTATTGTGTATCTGTATAGGTATATGTGTGTCTGTTTGTGGCATCGCAGGTCCCGAACGAATGGACCAATTTTGATACTGTTTTGCTGTTTAAAAGCTGACGTGATGGAGATGGTTCTAAGCTATAATTTATAAAGATTTGTCAGGCGTTTGAAGATCAGCAGCATTTTACCACTACACCATGCTTTTTACCATTAACCATTACACCAAGTTGGGGGTTATTACATTTTCGTTAAAAGTACTTGTTCCTTGAATATGTTTCAGGAGAAGGTCTACAATGAGATAATAGAAGTACTTGGGCCGCGAGACGACGCAGTCTCATCAGATCAGCTGAAACATCTTACATGCCTGGACTTGGTATACTTAGAGACGCTACGGTACTTCGCAATAGGCGCTATAATACAGCGAACAGTTGAAGAGGAGGTCACCATTAATAACGGTACCGTTTACCGTAAATACTTTACCATTAATCGATATGCCTGAATAATGGACAGAAAGGGGTTTTGTAGCACTACATACTCGTACAACATCGCCGTAGAAAATTGTCGCGGGTCTACAATCAAATAGGTGAATTTGGGAAAATGTTATCATATAATAGTTGCAAATATACCTACATCAATTCAAGCCTCTTTCCTTGAAAGAATATATGAGCAATTTTTTATCACAGAGGCGTAAATTTATCAAATATTAAGCTTATCTTAGACATGGTTTTCCACGAATTACTCGGCTAACTTCACTAATAAGATTAAAATAAATTATAACTAGCTTTTGCGCACCGCTCTATTAATGTAGATTTGTCCTTTTTATTACCCTGACAACGTGTATGCACAATTTCATGATGGTCACTTGAGTATTTCAATTGAACGTATAACAAATAAACTTACATTCGCATCTATGTACCTATGGTTAGGATAAGGATTATAATACTATAGCCAGCTATTTTTGCAGGTAAAATTACCCTCCCAAAAGGAACATCTTTGGTGATTCCAATACACGACCTACACCGTGACCCACGTTACTGGGAGGATCCTACTAAGGTAACATATATTTTGACGTGAATACGTCTTTGAAATTGCTACCATAATGGGAAGCAATTCAAAAAACTGATGATAACAAATATTTCCAAAATTTAATTACTCTATTTGATAGCCTAAACCATCAAGGAATTCCTGACGTTGAGTGTTAACTGTGACGCATCACTTGCTTTTTAATACTCGTAACGTATTCACGTAAAACACACGATCGTGTCCATGACACAGACACACCCAGTATTCATTTCACTTAACTAGCTTTTTGTTAATTTCGTCTATAAAATATTAGTATGACAATTCTGAAACTATTACAGGTGAAACCCGAGAGATTCCTGCCGGAAAATGTGAAGAAACGCGATCCCAATTCGTTTGTACCGTTTAGCTTAGGCCCTATGGATTGCTTAGGTAATTATTATTGTTTTAACTAATCTGCGTTATAGATAGGGCCATCCACGAAGACGCGTTCCACTCTTCTTCCCAATCCCTTACAGTATTCAAGTGTGCAACATTCCGCTAATATTTTAGTTTTGTCGATACACACTAATTGCCTATCTATACTACAATTGTATCGACAAAATTAAATAAAACACTAGCGGAATATTGCACACATGTCCTGTAAGCGATTAGGAAAAAGGGTGGGGCGTGTCTTTCTGGATGGCACTTTATGTACACATAACGCATTATCGGTGATCGATTACGTTTCTATCCTAATACCGCGAAAAATCGGAGTAGATAGAAGAAATTGATACTTAATTTTTTGTGAGATGTTTGACAACACGACTTATTAGAAGATTTTATATCTTGGCAGCTAATATCGGGCCGAATAGTTATGTGGTGAACAATAATATTACCGCGTTTCATTAAGCATATAGGTTACCTAACCTTACTATTTACCTACCTAATTTTGAAACGGTTGAATGAGACCTAGTGGTGAATAAGCTAGCGACCTCATTCTTCCAATAGTGATTTATTTCACTATTGGAAGAATGAATTTATATTTCCATAATATAGGTATGCAGCGATATTATAAACTGATTTTTTGATGTTATATTATAATATTATATTACCTAGGTACCTGTTAACTTTATTTTTTTGATCGAAATTAGACGGCTCCGTGGCTTAGTTGGTAGTAGCCTTGCTTTGGATGCGAGGGATCCCGGTTTCGATTCCCGGCCGGGGCACACTTCGTGAAGTTTCTTCTCGGGTCTTGGGTGTTTGTCTTGTGTTTCTGTTTGTCCATGCCATCTGTGAAATAGGGAATCCTAGTGCAGAGGCATAAGTATACCAAAGTAGTTTTTTTTTTTTTTTAATGGAAGGAATTGTATTTATTTTCATTAATTTATAGGTCGAGTATACGCCACAGCAATGATAAAGACGCTAGTAGTAAAAGTTCTTCGGAAGGTGCAGTTTGAAGGAGTAGGCTCCTTGGACGACCTTCCTCTGGAGGTGGCCATATCTGTGAAGGCAGCCCGAGGGTACTTCGTGAAGGCACGCCCAAGACGACTATGATGCTAGGATTCACGCATAACGATCACTGATTGAGGATTATTAAATATTGAATTATACATTTTTCTTACTCTTCTCGCTCCCTTTTCCCTCTTCTTTCCTGTGGCCAACACTGAAGTCGGAGTTTCAAACCACCCCAAAGCGTCCGATATGGCTAAGGACTAATATAGCCGGTTTCTTCGCTCATTCCGTGAGAATGACGTAACGGATGGCAAGGAAGCAGATTTATTTTAGTGGTTCTAGTGGTTAATTTAGTGGTATCTAGGGTGACCATGTTGCTCGCATCCATAGGTCACCATTAAACGTGTCCCCGTGCGAAAGGAGCAACCCAAAGTAGCAGTAGAACTTGTGCCAAGTTCTTCCAGATAAGTACCATACCTGGTAATCCGCTGCCAAGCAGTGGTGCACTCGCATTGCTGTTCCGGTGTAGGTGGTGAAAATACAAGCGCAACGAGCCCGTTGTCGTATCGCTGATGTCAATGGGCGGCATTAACAACTTAACATAAAACAAATTAACAGCAAAATTAAACAGAAAAGCCGTATCTAAACACAAAACTCCATCCAAATCGTTAGAATAGTTTCCGAGATATGCAAAATAAATTAATAAGATGAGAGACAATTAAAGGTTTCTTATCTCTCTCTCTCTCTCACACACACATCTCTTAGAATATTTGTTTCCGGGACATGCCGATTTCCTCACAAAGGTTCTTCTAAGATATGAAGGTGAAGACCGTGGTTTTCAGTTTCCTCGCGATTTAAATTCGTAATTTTTCTAGTCATTTTGCGTTTTGTTAACTTGTATTTGAACTAATGATCTTCGAATTGAAAGCCGGGGCCCTTGTTACTAGCCACCGCGCTATTTCTTCAAAGATAATATTTCTAAAGTTATGTAACTTAAAAATTAAATAAACCTGCAATATTCTCATCCCTATCTTTCTCCTTTAGGGGTGATTATTTTATCGGAGAACGGAGGTTATTATAAACTATCGGACACTCGGCGTGTGCTACTAAGCTAAAAAAAGAAATACATTTTGTGCCTAATGCATGTTTTATTGGTCTAAAACCGTATTCGCATTATTTGCACATCGGTTGGATGGTTTCAAAGTCTATAACGGACATGGTAGAAACAATTTTTGTTTTTATATGTTAGGATAAATAAAAAACATCTGTTCATAATTGGCTAAGATACCGCTCAACAAACATACAAAAAAAATAGAGAATCGCCCTTTCAGTCATCTGGCGTTATGCAGCGCCTATATGAGAACGCAGACTTAGTAAGTGGTGAGCTCATCTCCATCATTGTTTTCGCACGACTCCGTCAATACTATAACCCCAGTGAAACAAATAATTCTACAATCAGCTAGGACAAAAAATTACAAACGAAATTACCAATAAGTCCATATGGAGTATGTATGAGAATTACCTGCTAGAAAATAGGTCATGGACTTGGTCTGAAGTTCAAAGATCTGGGGGAGCTTCTTTATTATGACCATGCATCCTTGTTCATATCCCTATAATATGCCAAACCAAGGAGACAAACAAAACGTTACATAAAAATCTCTGTGTGAACACTATATACTTGTAGGCATCCGTGAGAAGTTGTTTTGTTTTACATTGTTATAAAAATCAATGGAAATATTCCCGCGCTCGGCTAGTACTAGTAAAAGCAGTTAATACAATTGTAGAGGATATTAAAAAGCATACCAATCTAAACAATGCTTTTTACTAATACATTCAAAATATCAGGTTGTGTGTAACTTTCATACATAATACAATCTCGCTGTAAGGTACACATTTCAGAGTCTGAAACGCAATAACAAAAGCTAGCTAGAGTTGTGAACAATTAAAACAAGATAATAAAAGTTATTGAGGTATTTGCCTTTATTTTGAAAAGGAGGCGATTTACTATTATGGATATACTTATTTATATAGTATTTTAATTTTTACATGGAAATTTTTCATCACATTTAACCATTTTAATAATCCTAGGCCATTCATAAGTTATTCAATTCAGTATCAACAACAATGTCAATTCGAAAAAATACAACCATTCTGTAGTTCTCTATTTTAATTGTTCATTGACACATTCCGACTCAGCATCGGAGAACTACTAAAGAAAACTTATAAATAATATACAAAATAATACAAACATTAGTTCGTTCTGACGAAAAAAAAATGAGATTTAACATTATCATAACATTTAATTCCTTGCGGGAAAATTCGTGATTAATTTACATTTTATAATTAGTGAGTCCGATTCGATTCTTTACAGTTTAATAAATATACAATAATGTGAGTACACAACCGGTGATTGCTTAAGGTTCAACACTTCTCATCTGCGAGCAGAGGGTCCAAGGAGAAGCCTAGGTCTAGGACAGGTGCGGTAGAGTGCTTTGTGTGCTTATGAGGCACTTTACTCGTCCCATGGGCTGAGTGGGCTCCATGAGCCTTACTCGTACCATGAGCCAAGTGTGCCCCATGTCCCTTACTCATACCGTGCGGCGAGTGAGCTATATGACCGTTAAGCGGCCGCACATCACCCCCAAATATCTCATTAAGAGTCTGTTGCACTTCCTTCGGTGCACTACTGGCACTGTTACCACTACACACTATAAGTCTACGCACTTCGGGCTTGCTAGTCTTGGCGTTCATATGCACACTTTTGGATAAAGACAGGGCGTTCTGTCCATAATAGAAATTGTTCGTCGCACCTGTGGATTTGCACTGAGATCGCGATAGGGAGGATTTTATGTTGGACCGGACGGTGGCAAATTTTTTGCCTAGGGTTATAGCGCTTCCGGCGTGGGATGCGTTGAAGGTACAGAGCGCTAAAGGTCGCGGGCACGACGAGTACCAACAGACGTCACCCGCGGGCGCCGACGTCGTGTCATCGCGCGACCGCGAAGACGAAGACGTCCGCTCTGACCGGTCTGACCTATCCGTCCGGTCCGGCCGCTCCGATCTTTCAGGTCGTTCCGTCCGCTCGTGCCTCTCTATCCGCTCTAGCCTCTCGACGGGCGAAGGTCGAACGGGCTGAGGGATATCCTCGGGCATCACAAAGGTATCGGGTAGCGGCTGGTTCAGTAGCGACGTAATCGCGGACGGATCGGCCAGGAGAGAGTTAGGGTCGTCGACGTTAAGCAGACTGTAGATGTCGTTCACCTGCTGGTCAGAGGTCAGACCGTTGAAGGCGGTAAGGTCGATTGAAGTGTTGACTAGCAAAGGAGGGAGGTCGACGACGGGCGGCGGCGGCGCGGGCGCTGGAGGCGCGGCCGCCGCCGCCGCCCCGGCTTCGCGCGACGCACGGTGCTCTGCTAATAGCGTGTCGAACGGCTTCACTCGGCCTTCCACCATCCGTCGCAGCGACAACGCGTGGGCCTTGCACGTCAGCGACCTCGTGCACGGCTTGCCTTCCGCCGTCAAGACCCCGCAGTGCTTATTAGCGTCGTACTCTCGGAGGTTGAATTTCGTTTTGCTTGTTTTTGATCTTTGTGACTTGGGCGTGCTCGGCGTCACGGGCGGTTTTAAAGCTTGCGTGTGGGGTTCTGCGACCGGCGCTACTGGTAGGAGGGGCGACGCGGCCGCCACGTGGAAACTGCTCAGGTCTGGCTCCAGAGCATACGAGGGAGGCGCGGGCGTCACCGGCGCGAATAAGTCTTGTGTCTGAACCGTATCGGTGGTCTGGGAGAAGTGAATATCTTGTAAATTACCTATATCTCTAATTATATTTTTCCAGTCAGTCGCGTTTGTGATGTCGTCGGCGCTCTGAATGCCCTCGGAGTTCATTATCGCGAAAATGTCGTCCGTGATGTTCTCACCGAGAGGTAGCTCCTCCGTGTCCTGTATACTGACAACGGGCAGCTCCCCACTCTCAACACAAACCTGCACCTCCCCTGTCACAGCAGAGGAGGGGCCGGGTTCGTCCAGGTACTGCAATTCCTGCTGCGGTAACACTATCCTAGAGAGAGGGGCCGCTGCCGTGTGAACTGGCGACGACCCCATCTTGACCGGGAGCCTTTCTACAGGGGAGGGTGGGGGTTGTTCCTTTTTATGTCGAGTGCGACTCCTGACTGTCGCTACCGGGGGCGGCGGCGGCAGGAGAGGTTCCGAGCCGGGATGGGATTCCGCTAAGTGTCTGTATGCAGCACTACACTTCACTATGACGCCGCACATGTGACAGATGGCTGCATTGAGATTGTCCAGCTGCGGGAAGAGGCCATGTAGGCTCATGGTTTCGTGTCGGAGGCGATGTAAACCAGCGCGGCGATATCGGCGCTCGCTGGCCTTATAGGGGTGCGAATGGGAATGCCGACGCGAAGCACCGCCTTTATCAGCCGGCGCGGGCGCTGCGAACGCCTCATCGGGCCGCGGCGAGCTATGCCCCAGCTCATTGACCCATAGGTCCCATGGCCTCTCGGCGCATTTCGCCGGACTCACAAACTTCGAATGGGTATATTCACCGGACATGGTGGCCGGTTTTCAGGTGTTCCGAATCCTCTAGCAGCGAGAGCCCTCACGGGAGCCCCGCCATGGCGTGAACGGCCTCGCTCTGATAGGTTATTACCCCATATCTGCTGCGATATTGTCGACGGCCCTTGGGTCACATCGTCTGCCGCTTGTTTACTTCATGATCCACGCGTACTATACTGAAACGTGTTGTGATCGTCTTAGCTTTTATATTTACAGGGACAGATGATCTCTCACTGACAGCTGATTATGCAGATTGTAAGTTTTTCTCCTCCACGGAACACTTCCATCTGTCGACTTTAGTTTTTAACTTTCTTCTGTAGACCTCTTTCGTATAGTACTATGTTTATTCAGCTTTATTTCATTGATATAATGTCCGCTTTGCACAAATAAAATGTCTAAAATTCTGTTTGGTTGGTTGTAATTTACTATAGAAAGCATCAACACTTTTTTGAGTATTTGTAAGGACCGTAATCGTAGTCTGTTCTCATTCATTTATGTTGTGAATGAAGTGAGCGCGAGCACGACAGAATGATTTGAATGGTATTCTCGAATGTTTGCTGCATCGATGTTCATTAGAATGCGTTTATTTTACCAAAACAAAAAAAAACCTTATCTGATTTAATTTGTTAGAAAACGTAACTTAAATAAAATATAGGGATGCAATTAAGCAACAATTTGTTTTCAAAGCATTGGCTTTTCTGTATTTGTTGTTTAGTATTGGAGACGTAGTTTTATGCTAATAATACTTAATCACTTTTTGTGTCACTTTTTTATGTCACTGTCATGAGTTTGTAACTCATCTGTGTCAAATAAATAATCGTCAAAATATCAGTAAAAAAAAACAACCGTTCGTTGAATTGAATTCACAAAATTGTACAAAATGTTTATAAAAATTGCTACGATAACAAACCCGTAAACCGACTATGCTGCGCAATTTCCTGCTGTACTGTGTTACAAACCGGCTTATTCATGTGGCTTAAAAGTGTAGGCAGATCTGTCATCTTTGGAGTGCCAATCGGTATAACCTTTCTCGACACTATTGGTTATGTGGCCAGGGTCGAGGGCATTTCTATGCAACCGGTGCTCAACCCGGAGTCACGAAATACAGACTACGTATTCCTGTCGCGATGGGCTGTCAGAGACTATGAAGTGAAGCGAGGGGACGTGATATCTTTGGTTTCGCCCAAGGATCCGAATCAAAAGATCATCAAGCGAGTTGTAGGCCTTCAAGGAGATGTCGTAAGCACCTTGGGCTACAAGAGTCAGTATGTGAAGGTTCCGGAAGGTCATTGCTGGGTAGAAGGCGACCATACCGGTCATACACTAGACAGCAACACATTTGGGCCAGTTTCGTTAGGTTTGGTAAACGCAAAAGCTGTTTGTATTGTCTGGCCGCCGAACCGCTGGCAAAGCCTTAAAGGTAAATTGCCTGATAACAGGAATCCTGTTAGTAAATCAGTATAGTACAATGATTTAGTTGTATCTCTGTATAATATCAATAGGCAATAAATGTGTTAATTAAAGAATATTGTTAGAAACTTCAAATATTTGCCTTTTTTGTTGTAAGCTTGATGTAATACTTGTAAATACTTAGAAAAAATGTCTGAATTTATTTACTTTCAAATTCTAGATCTCTTTCCTAGTCTTTTCAGCTGTACTAGAAACAATGAATTATGTAACACTAAAATATTATATTTATTTCTGATGAATCTTGTAAAAACTATTTCTCTACTTTTAGACCATATGATTTTTAGTAAAAAAAATGTGAGTTCCTATTGCAATTTCTTTATGATTAAAGTTTTAGGTAATATTATGATATAACTAAAAGATATACATTATTATTTAATAAACAGCTTGTGGAACATGGTAACTTACAGCCTATTATTTGGAAAATTATGAAAAAGAATCCAAGTAGTAATAAATTGTATGCTTTAATTAACATCCTATCACAGTATCCTATACTATGAATACTCATAACAGCCTAAAAGTTTAAACAATATTTTTCAATCCGTAACTTTCTACAATACACATAACTTTCTCAAATGATATTCCTTGCCTTATTATGTTATAAAAACCTTCTTTGGACAGGTCTATGACTGTTGAACCTGATCTACTTTGATCCAACCCTTGATTCAATAAACCACCATCAAAAACAGCCCCGAGGTGTGTAAACAAATGCTCAAATTCTTTCACAGATAATGTAGATGGTTCATTACTAAAATTTGCACTGGTTAATGCCACAGGCATGTCAAATATTTTTGTGACAGTATTCATAAAATTATGCTTAGGTATTCTAATCCCTATTTTACTAGTTGCAGGGTTCAAATACGGATTATCTAAAAGCTTAGACCTCTCTAATACAACAGTCACAGGGCCGGGTAGTAAGCTTTGTAGTAAACCGTCATTCAAATGCCCTGCCTCACCCCATTTGCGTACATCTGATATATTTGAAACACAAATAGCAACAGGTTTTCCAGAATCTCTTCCCTTAATTGTATACAGTTTCTTTATAGCATCAGGACAGTTAGCGCTACAAGCCAGACCATAGATTGTATCAGTTGGTACTGCAATGACATGACCTCTAACTAGATACTCAGCTGCTTTAACCGAGGAAAAATTCTCTGAACAAGGTATAATGGATGCCATTTTCATTTTCTCTTTTGTTGCACTCTTGTATCGCACTATACTAATGCAATAATCTAGCCTTTTCAGCAAATTCATAATCACTACAGTTCAAATGTTACAGTTAATCACGCCAGTTGTGAGCACATTTGTGATTACAGCAGCGGTAGAATGTGGTCATCGGCTCATCAGCAGAGCGAGTTTGCAGCTGCATAAAGAATGCTTTGCCATGACTGCATTTAGGACAGACAGCATCTGTAGAGTCCACATTCTCCCAGGCGGCAGCCCCGCCCATTATATAATCGAGCTCCTGAAAAATGCAAAACAATTGCTATATGAATTTCATCTTTTTTACAAGGAATTATTTTTGCAATTCTGAAATGATTACTGATTAGGGATTACAGATGTTACTACAACGAAAGCTTCGCAATTCTGTTATTAAAACCTCGAATAATATTAAAGACCGCTGTGGAACATGCAGATGTGGATTATCCAAAGGATGATGCATGCTGGGCTTACCTACCTTTAGTTTAGGAAATGTCCTAGTCGAGACTTTATGCTGGATATTGTACATATATGGACACGTATTACAAGAGTATCGTAGGCCTGTTTCAGGACCTTCATCTACCATCAGTATGTTTGCACACGTTGGGCAGAACAACATATCTTCACTCGCCTTGTAACTAGTGTGTATCTACTGACTGACTGTCTACATACGCAAATAAATAACTAATTTAACCCAGACGCAATTACCAATTTAATTATAACACTTTTCACGAATTCATTCATTACTATTAAATAATGTTTCTGTTTTTAATAAATTTATCGTTTGTATATGTTTACCTCATTTAGGTTATTTTTTACCTCTTTCTGTATAAAGGTTGTCCGCTCACTCACACGGAGTGAAGTAAATGAATGACGTGACGTTCGATGTGACATTTGAATGTGGCGTTCGGTTTGGGCTATGTCAAGAAGTTTTCAATCCATCTCAGTCACCATGGAGGCCATAAATAAAAGAAGAAAAAGAATCCATCTCAGTAAGGTGGTCTAAGGTTACATTGCCCAAGTTTATTTTAAAGCCCCTCGAGATTCCCCCTCCTAGTCGGATTGGTCAATCACGGTGAAGCTAAGAAACCCGAGAGATTTATTATTATTCGTGTTACCGAGATATTTACCATGCAAACCGGTTTGCCCGGGATCATGACGCATGTAAGTGCGTCGAAATATTGGGAGTCAACAAAACTCACAAATCATGGTAAATATCTCAGTAACACGAATAATAATGTTCATAACCATGATAGTTTTAAAATTTATACCGAGAGATTTATTTCAACAAATTCGACAGTCCGACACTGACCTGCAAAAAGTTTGTCGAATTACCACATCCACACAGTATACAAAAATACCTTTATATACTATGTTCCTTGCAAAATAGATGTATCAGTCTTCAGTGCAGTTGCCGAATATTTGGTATTATATGCATTCATAAAATACCCAATGGATTATTCGATTTGGATTAAAAATGGTATATATTTTTTGTTTCATACAATCTATCATCTTATACACTTCATTCAATTTCTGTGCAGATTTAAACCTATAAATGCAACTGAAGCAATAACATTCAGTTAATTTCAACGTAGGTTTGGCTGATTCATGAAAACTATATATTAGCTAAGCTAATTTACAAAAACTTTAATGGGAGGCACAAAGTTGCCGGGAATACAAACAATCAGTCTTCAAATTGATTCTACATATTCATCGCATCATACATAAAACTACATACATGCCATGTTTCACGCATTTTGCCAGATGGATCCATAATTTCAGATATTAAGCAGCCATACGGAAAATAAAAATATTTTATTTTAGTTCATTTCTTGACATCTCAGAAAATACTAGACAACGGTGGACTACCTGCGGACTGTGTGGCACTGACAGGAATAATCCCGACGCGACGATGACCGGTTAAGAAGAACTAACATCAAAAAGCTCGTGGTGTCATTTGATATCTGTGATTATTATTCAATATCGTTCACTCTTCAATCAGTAGTTCATTCATTGTCATTTCCCTTCTCAAAAATTTCAAATTTTCGTTTTCAAAAGTCTGTCATGTTGTTTAAGAGACAGACGTGCTTTTTTAGTTCGGGTGTATATTTATCGTAGTAAATGATAAATTCAGCATAAGCGGTGCTAGCGCAAGGTGAAGTTTGAATTGAATACAATAGTGTAAAAAATGTTACGTTCCATATTGGATGTATTTTGGAATGAGGCTGTGTGGTTGCCGCCGAATACGAGTTGGGAAGACATAGCACCAGGGCCCGACAAAAAAATTGTTTATACGGACTTTAGGCATCTGTTTTACCCTCTGCCTCTGGCTGTTGTGTTGATAGCCTTGCGGTTTCTACTAGAAAAGTAAGTAAACCTACATTTCAATATAACTGCACCTATGCTCGCTCGTATCTCATTAGTACTCACGCTTCGCTAATAAATCGTGTACTGGTGCATGATGATTCACTTGTTACCTATTTTACGAAAGCAGATAGTTCAGGAAAAGTTCTTACTATGTATATATACTATCTAATTAATTTTCTTGTCATAAACATAACTTGCACTGACAAACGTTTTTATATTTCATCTTTATTTTTTTTTTAACTTGGTAAGAAATGATTTTATAATTTAATTACATATTTATAAAGTATGCTGAAAAATATAATTTCAGTCAAGGAGCGTTAATATTAAAAACTATTCAATTCAGTTACATAGAGGGGTGATTGTGGATTTATATTCCAAGTTAACTACTGGGATTTAAACATTAAATGTATGTCTGACATTTAAATCTGTTTCGAGCTTCTTAAGTGGTGAAGAAAGATCAAACTCCTATCTGACACAAATTTAGTATAGATTCTATCATTTTCTAGCCTATACGGCCGCCCCGTTTTTGAATTTTTTAAATTGCCTAAACCCTATCTTGGCTCATCAACTACTTAGACAGGACTGGTATCTTAGTGCTCTTCAAAGTTAGCATAGAATGTTTAAGAATATTTTTAGGACTATTCATTCAATCTCTTGTTTCAGGTACTGGTTTGCACCATTCGGAAGATGGTTAGGTATTAAGAATACCAGGCCAAAGAAAGCTCCGAGCAACCCTAAACTAGAAGTTGTCTATCATTCATCACCAAAAATAAAACATAAACAGGTATGGACTCACATAATTATTTGATTGGCCAATAATTTTGATTATTATTAAATGATAATGTAATTGTGGGACACCACAAGAATAAGGGAACGATTCCACAAAATTCTTAAGAAATGGGAAATCATTTGAATGGGAAAAAGTGATTAGTCATCAAGAGAAAAAACTTTTTGTTTTGTAGATAGCATCTACAAACAAATAGCTATTTTCATTTCCTGAAGATTAATTGCTTTACGCTGTGCGTGGCATGAAAAAAAACAAGTTTTTTATTTTCGATTAATTGTCGCATGAGCGCAATATATAAATGTGAAAGGTTGGATGGATGTTTGAGACTCATCAGCGCCAGAACGGCTATACGGATGAAATTTGGGCACAGATTTGACAATTAATCGAAAATTTCGGATTTAGAAAATATAGTAGTTTTATCTCGGAAAAATCCGCGGGGCGCAGTTCATACATAAATTCTGCTCATAACGTCCTTCAAGAGTTAACTTATCGCAAGTATGTGGTTTTTGAAGTAAAATCTCGAAGAAAATATCCACAGTAATTTCTCATATTATGCTATGGAGCGAAGTATTCTAGACGTTCGACTTACTCTGACCGAATACGGAATTCAATACGACTACGATTTCCATACCATATACTATACCATCTATCCATGTTGAAAATTTCAGAGAAATCATTTACCGTGTGAGTCTGTTCTAAACACCCATCCTCATACATGATTTAGGATTAATAATAATATAGTGGAATCTTTCGCTGCACTCCGAATTCATTCGCAGTTAGTCACCATTTTCCGAATCTGCCCTAGGTTTCAAAGCGCACTCTCTACAAAAACTGTTTTCGCTCTCTGAAAATTTTTATGCTCGGTATAAAATATTTTTGACTGAGAAATGTGCGAGGAATATCACGGGAGCATTTCACAATCCACAGGAGTAGGTAGATTGTCGCATTGCGGTCAAACACGCAAAGAGCGTTCCTGCAGAATGGGAATATATAAATTAACTGGTGATTCATCTCGAACTGAGAACTTCGATCTATCATTTAATTGATAAATTTCGGGGCTTTCGATTTCCGTTCAGAAACTACTTCTATAAGGCCGTAACATAAGTGAGACATACATAGAAAATGATAAATACTTGATCAGCGTTAGTAGGTAAATTTAATTAATTTCTTTTTTGCACCAGTATTTTTTTAATGTTTCATTCACGTCCGATTAACAGTGAGGTAGTTTTATAAACCAACAAATGCCGATGCGTCCTGTGAATTTGATAATTTCGCTTTATCAAATTATTAGTATTTTTATTTGTTAATCGATACCGAAGTTTCCAAATTGGCTTCACTTTGTTTTATATTATGTTTTTACGTGACATCTCTAATGAATTTGAATTTAAGAATTATCTCCTCTATTTCAACTTATATAAAATAAATCGGTTATTTAGATTTTTCAATCAATCCAATATGTCCGCGAATTTAATATTTCAAATGTTTGTCAATGTAATTTTTATAAAAATGTTATATAATATAAAAGCAGAAACGGTCTGGAACGTAAGTGGCAGGATCACCATAGAAATATTTTAAAAAAAACTTTGCATTTGTGACATGGTACATGGTAATAGTAAGGTCGATTTTGCTCGTATCTGTGTACCTTTTGAATCTAGACTTCAAAGAGTAAACATAACGGCGATGGTAATATTTTTAAATTGGTATGGATATTTTTAGGATGGTATGCCCAGCCGTAGGGTTTGCGATATACTGTTACTTTTTTCCTTTTACTACATGTTTCCTTACCTATTATTTATTCTAGTATTGATATCCTTATTCATACATTTTTATTGCGAGTTATGTTGTGTGGTTTCCTTCCTGTTGGAAGACAAACAAAGTTTTTGTTTTTAAATTGTAAATAGATTACTGTTTCATAGTGTAGATTAGATAGCCACTGAGTTGTATAAAGCATTACATTGAAATATCTGTAGAAACCTACAGTTATTACAATGCAACAATGTAATATTACAGTCTCACGGAGTGGGACGAAATTTGGTATCAGGAGAGTTTATATCCAGAATCGCCACACAGGCTTTGGGCCCGGAAAACCGCGGGTAATACCGCGGGGCGCAGCTAGTCTATTAGCTAGCTAATATAAAAGTGCGACTGAAAGGATTAGGCACTTAAGTTTCTTTATATTATAGCTGTACCTGGTCAATAAGTCAATAAGAAAGGGCTACCGCGTCCTCAATGTATATGGACACCATAATGGTCTTACATATGTGTTGCCATTATTATTAATATAATTGCCAGCGACAGCAGGGTATCGACACGAACTCCATCAAATGGTGAATTAATGGATACTGTGCTTTATTGCATTGCATATAGATTAATTATGATTATGGCTAGGTATGATTTTCAGATATGTTCATTTCTGGACCCTCGTCCTTCACGTTATAACTATATTTTGCCAAAGTCGAAATAACCACTCCCTGTGTATAGGGTACCCCCTCAACTCAGCTGCGTACCATGGAGTAATGTTTACGCACATAAATATTTGTTGTTCTTGGACGTAGACCCGTTGCGTCCCTCACCTGAGATGGGGATGATTTCACCGGTACCTACACCCTTCCACCGGAACACAGCAATGCGAGTGCACCACTGCTTCGCGGCAGATTACCAGTACTTCTCTCTTTCCCTCGACTTGAAATTGTGAATATTTGAATAACTTTTCCTAGAGAAATTGTCTGCGTCGATTATCTGAACTGAACGAAAGTTCAGATATTCACAACAATATATTATCAGCACATATCGTGTGCCGGCTTTCATTTTTACCTCTTCCCTCGACTTGAAGTGGTGAATACTTGAATAGCATTTCCTAGATAAATCGTTTAGCATTTTGCCAAGCGAGTCTTTCTTCCAGTAACTTTCACGTCAATATCGTTTGTGTTTTCGAGGTATCTGTCGAGGTATAGTCTTCTGGTTATTAATTTATTCTGTGGATACAGGCAGGTCGTGTGACACGCGCTGTTCGTGCGCGTGATGCCTTAATTAATGTTCTGTATCTGGGTCACTCGATCATTATTACATTCAATTAGAAAGAATAGATCCCATTTAGAGATTGGGTTATATATTATTTAAAGTCGTAGGGAACGGATTTCTTGACCGAAAGTGTTAATTTTCAGTCCATCTCAACTTTGAAATACATACGTAACGAAAAGTCTTTATAACACTGGTCATCAACTCGGCTGTTTTCGAACAGAACTAACCCCGCGACGATGATTTATTGCACTTTGGGTGCCACTGCCGCGGCTCACTCTCACTCAGCTCGCTCTGTATATTACATTACAATAGTCCAAACTTAACTAACTGATCTTAAATGTGAAAGTATCTTTTGAGTATTCAAATTAAATTTTACAGTGGGAACAAGCCGTCAAACTAAACTAAAATCGTCTCCGATTACTCTGTTTTGTTCCTTTAGTTAATAATTTCGTTGAATGTTTCAAACTAAAGTTTTAGGCGGTTGTAAAACCAACATACCAGTTCAGACTCTTGTTTATTCTTCTTCTTCTCTTATACTTTACTTATTTTATCTGAAGGAATTCTATATTCTATAATTCTTTTGAGAAATAAATTCTTAAACCTAAAGATTACTTAGACTAGATTAGACTATCCTTTACAGTGTGTGTTGTGTTTTGTGTTTTCTACCTATTTCTGGTTCTCATAAGACGACTTATCTTATAATTAATTTAAATCATTGTAATCTGACGTCATCAAGTGTCTTGTAAAGTTCCTACGGTAATAAAGAATATGAGTATGAGTATGAGTGTAAATAATCATTACATTTATGATCTCATTAGTGTGATGAACTATACTCACTGTACACTACGTTACTTTGGTTCTAGCACGAGTTGTACAAGGTACATAAGATACCGTAAGATTGTAGACCTTTAATGACACGAAGACTAATGAAATCGTTGACGATACAATAGCAGTCCACCTTTTTAAATGTCGTCCCTCATCGATTTTATTACAATTAGGCCAGAATATAGGCCACTTTGAATGGAATAATTGTTTGCTGCTATCACATTAATAGCAGCAAGCAATTTTGCCGAACTTACAGTGGGAAGTTTAATATATCTTAAACTGTGGTTTAAGTGCATACATCAGTAATAATAGGTTTGCACTCTTTCGCCGATTAGCAACGATCCAACACGTGGTTTGTAGTTTCGAGAGATCTTGTCGTAAGTTCGCGTAGTTTTCATGGCCATCTACGGCCAAAACGTCGTAATTGTATACATAGAACTAGATTTTGCCCCGTGCGCGCGCTGCGCGCAGCGCGCGAGCCTCGTGTGTGCTGCTGGACTTTTAATTCAAAACCTCAAAAAGTATGTATAATTATTTAACAGGCAACTTTTTCATGTCTAAAACCCAATCAAAGAGTAAAGAGGTGAAGGTTGGGTGGGTGCGCGCGCTGCAAGCAGCGCGCGTCTATTTGGAACTTAAAATTTTTGTCAAATTTTCAATAGAAAATATTAATTCAAGTCAAATCTATGTGCAGTATGAAAAAAAATAATAGGCTTATTCATATTTATTTGCTGCGTGGTGCGCTGACACTCCTGTATAGGTCGCCCCGTGCGCGCGCTGCAAGCAGCGCGCGGTCCTATCGCTCCTGTATAGGTCGCCCCGTGCGCGCGCTGCAAGCAGCGCGCGGTCCTAACGCTCCTGTATAGGTCGCCCCGTGCGCGCGCTGCAAGCAGCGCGCGGTCCTCACGCTCCTGTAGAGGTCGCCCCGTGCGCGCGCTGCAAGCAGCGCGCGGTCCTAACGCTCCTGTATAGGTCGCCCCGTGCGCGCGCTGCAAGCAGCGCGCGGTCCTAACGCTCCTGTATAGGTCGCCCCGTGCGCCTCAGCGTATCCGTACGTAGGATTGGCCTCAGTTGTAATGTCCATAGAAACAACCTGTCAATATTCGAAGTCAGTGATTTTCTCAAGTCGTCAAGTGCAAGTCGAATTTTAAGAAAAAGACTCCCCCTTGACCGAAAAAAGTTTCGGATTTTTAAAATAAGTTTTAATCTCCATACAAACAACTTGTCTATATTCGAAGTCAGTGTGATTTTCTAAGTCGTCAAGTGCGAGTAGAATTTTACCAAAAAGACTCCCCCTTGACCGAAAAAAAAATTCGGATTTTTTAAATATTGAAAATTTGAATTTTTTTTAATGCCATTTTGTTAAATGGGCGCAGACAAACATTTTTTTGTTCCCCAGCAACGCTGCAACTCTTCAAACTTGCGAGATATGGGGCTTTGAAAAAAAGGGTCACTTTGTATGGGAGCCCCCCTTTCTAAGGTATATTTCAAAAATCTAAAAACGCAGTTCGATTGGGAATCCAAAAATATGGCCGGATGCCAAAATTCAACATTGTAGCGTGAAATTTTTTTTCGGCCGCCATTTTGAATCTTAAATTTTGGATTTTGACCGCTACCATCGGATTTCCCCCGGCGTCCCCTATGACATTTGGTCGAACACCTACGACTTTAGTCCGAGGATTGCGGAGATTTCGATGAAAACATTTTGTATGGCGGACACGTTTTTTTGTTCGGGAGCCATGTTTTTTTTTACATTTTCCCCCATAACACGACCTCCTCGTCAAGTTTAGTTCCGAGCCCAACCCCCTAAGTGTGATACTTTCCGAGATCCACCGGGGGTACCCAGGGGAACTTGAGAAAATGCCACTTTTCAGATTTTTCTGTCGTCCCGATTTTGATTTTGTACACAATCTTCATACATACCCACCCTCCATCTCGACTCCTTCTGGGAGAACAATTATGTCAATAGGTCAGTGAGTCAGTGGTAATCGAGCTTTATATATATAGACTAGATTTTGCCCCGTGCGCGCGCTGCGCGCAGCGCGCGAGCCTCGTGTGTGCTGCTGAACTTGTAATTCAAAACCTCAAAAAGTGTGTATAATTATTTAACAGGCAACTTTTTCATGTCTAAAACCCAATCAAAGAGTAAAGAGGTGAAGGTTGGGTGGGTGCGCGCGCTGCAAGCAGCGCGCGTCTATTTGGAACTTTAAATTTTTGACAAATTTTCAATTGAAAATATTAATTCAAGTCAAATCTATGTGCAGTATGAAAAAAAAAATAATAGGCTTATTCATATTTATTTGCTGCGTGGTGCGCTGACACTCCTGTAGAGGTCGCCCCGTGCGCGCGCTGCAAGCAGCGCGCGGTCCTAACGCTCCTGTATAGGTCGCCCCGTGCGCGCGAAATTGGCCGGTCTTATGTCTTGATTTTCCTCAGTTGAAATATCCATAGAAATAACCTGTCTATATTCGAAGTCAGTGTGATTTTCTAAGTCGTCAAGTGCGAGACGAATTTTATGAAAAAGACTCCCCCTTGACCGAAAAAAGTTTCGGATTTTTAAAATAAGTTTTAATCTCCATACAAACAACTTGTCTATATTCGAAGTCAGTGTCAATTTCTCCAGTCGTCAAGTGCGAGTCGAATTTAACGAAAAAAGACTCCCCCTTGACCGAAACATTTCTCGGATTTTCAAAAATAGTTGTAATCTCCATACAAATAACCTGTCTATATTCGAAGTCAGTGTCATTTTCTAAGTCGTCAAGTGCGAGTCGAATTTTACGAAAAAGACTCCCCCTTGACCGAAAAAAAAATTCGGATTTTTAAAATATTGAAAAGTTGAATTTTTTTTAATGCCATTTTGTTAAATGAGCCGAGAAAAACATTTTTTTGTTCCCCAGTAACGCTGAAACTCTTCAAACTTCCGAGATATGGGGCTTTGAAAAAAAGGGTCACTTTGTATGGGAGCCCCCCTTTCTAAGGTATATTTCAAAAATCTAAAAACGCAGTTCGATAGGGAATCCAAAAATATGGCCGGATGCCAAAATTCAACTTTGTAGGGCGAAATTTTTTTTCGGCCGCCATTTTGAATCTTAAATTTTGGATTTTGACCGCCACCGTCGGATTTCCCCCGGCGTTCCCTATGACATTTGGTCGAACACCTACGACTTTAGTCCGAGGATTGCGGAGATTTCGATGAAAACATTTTGTATGGCGGACACGTTTTTTTGTTCGGGAGCCATGTTTTTTTTTACATTTTCCCCTATAATTCGACCTCCTCGTCAAGTTTAGTTCCGGGTCCAACCCCCTAAGTGTGATACTTTTCGAGATCCACCGGGGGTACCCAGGGGAACTTGAGAAAATGCCACTTTTCAGATTTTTCTGTCGTCCCGATTTTGATTCTCTACACAATCTCCATACATACCTTCCTTCCATCTCAACTCCTTCTGGGAGAACAATTATGTCAATAGGTCAGTGAGTCAGTGGTAATCGAGCTTTATATATATAGACTAGATTTTGCCCCGTGCGCGCGCTGCGCGCAGCGCGCGAGCTTCGTGTGTGACGTCGGACTTGTAATTCAAAACCTCAAAAAGTGTGTATAATTATTTAACAGGCAACTTTTTCATGTCTAAAACCCAATCAAAGGGCAAAGAGGTGAAGGTTGGGTGGGTGCGCGCGCTGCAAGCAGCGCGCGTCTATTTGGAACTTTAAATTTTTGTCAAATTTACAATTGAAAATATTAATTCAAGTCAAATCTATGTGCAGTATGAAAAAAAAATAATAGGCTTATTCATATTTATTTGCTGCGTGGTGCGCTGACACTCCTGTAGAGGTCGCCCCGTGCGCGCGCTGCAAGCAGCGCGCGGTCCTAACGCTCCTGTATAGGTCGCACCGTGCGCGCGCTGCAAGCAGCGCGCGGTCCTAACGCTCCTGTATAGGTCGCCCCGTGCGCGCGCTGCAAGCAGCGCGCGGTCCTCACGCTCCTGTATAGGTCGCCCCGTGCGCGCGCTGCAAGCAGCGCGCGGTCCTAACGCTCCTGTATAGGTCGCCCCGTGCGCGCGCTGCAAGCAGCGCGCGGTCCTAACGCTCCTGTATAGGTCGCCCCGTGCGCGCGCTGCAAGCAGCGCGCGGTCCTCACGCTCCTGTATAGGTCGCCCCGTGCGCGCGCTGCAAGCAGCGCGCGGTCCTAACGCTCCTGTATAGGTCGCCCCGTGCGCGCGCTGCAAGCAGCGCGCGGTCCTAACGCTCCTGTATAGGTCGCACCGTGCGCGCGCTGCAAGCAGCGCGCGGTCCTAACGCTCCTGTATAGGTCGCCCCATGCGCGCGCTGCAAGCAGCGCGCGGTCCTCACGCTCCTGTATAGGTCGCCCCGTGCGCGCGCTGCAAGCAGCGCGCGGTCCTAACGCTCCTGTATAGGTCGCCCCGTGCGCGCGCTGCATGTAGCGCGCGGTCCTAACGCTCCTGTATAGGTCGCCCCGTGCGCGCGAGATTGGCCGGTCTTATGTCTTGATTTTCCTCAGTTGAAATATCCATACAAACAACCTGTCCATATTCGAAGTCAGTGTGATTTTCTTAAGTCATCAAGTGCGAGTCGAATTTTAAGAAAAAAGACTCCCCCTTGACGGAAACATTTTTCGGATTTTCAAAAATAGTTGTAATCTCCATACAAATAACCTGTCTATATTCGAAGTCAGTGTGATTTTCTAAGTCGTCAAGTGAGAGTTTAATTTTACGAAAAAGACTCCCCCTTGACCGAAAAAAGTTTCGGATTTTTAAAATAAGTTTTAATCTCCATACAAACAACTTGTCTATATTCGAAGTCAGTGTCAATTTCTCCAGTCGTCAAGTGCGAGTCGAATTTTACGAAAAAGACTCCCCCTTGACCGAAAAAAAATTTCGGATTTTTAAAATATTGAAAATTTGAATTTTTTTTAATGCCATTTTGTTAAATGGGCGCAGAAAATCATTTTTTTGTTCCCCAGCAACACTGCAACTCTTCAAACTTGCGAGATATGGGGCTTTGAAAAAAAGGGTCACTTTGTATGGGAGCCCCCCTTTCTGAGGTATATTTCAAAAATCTAAAAACGCAGTTCGATAGGGAATCCAAAAATATAGCCGGATGCCAAATTTCATCTTTGTAGGGCGAAATTTTTTTTCGGCCGCCATTTTGAATCTTAAATTTTGGATTTTGACCGCCACCATCGGATTTCCCCCGGCGTCCCCTATGACATTTGGTCGAACACCTACGACTTTAGTCCGAGGATTGCGGAGATTTCGATGAAAACATTTTGTATGGCGGACACGTTTTTTTGTTCGGGAGCCATGTTTTTTTTTACATTTTCCCCCATAACACGACCTCCTCGTCAAGTTTAGTTCCGAGCCCAACCCCCTAAATGTGATACTTTTCGAGATCCACCGGGGGTACCCAGGGGAACTTGAGAAAATGCCACTTTTCAGATTTTTCTGTCGTCCCGATTTTGATTCTCTACACAATCTCCATACATACCTTTCTTCCATCTCGACTCCTTCTGGGAGAACAATTATGTCAATAGGTCAGTGAGTCAGTGGTAATCGAGCTTTATATATATAGATAGATAGATGAGCCAACATTTTGCAGTGACATATTTGGGTGACAATGTTTTTTATAAAAAAACCTAAAAAGCTTTTATCTTGCATACCGCTGCACTATGGCTCCCTGTGATACAATACACATATGTCACGGAGATACATTAACCAAAAATCCAAAAAAAAAAACATTTGTGTCAAAAATACAAGCCGCAACCGGAGATCGATCGGACTTAGGCGCTTCGAAGGCAGGGTAACTTCATGACCACGGATGGACCGTCAAACATAAGTATGTACAATATATAATGATGACATTGTTCTGAATAACATTTTAACAAAACATACTCCCGTCATATTTCTTGATTTTAGAACAATTTTTTTTGTTCCTTTCTCATTATGCTCACGAATATGTTTACTTGTGTGTAAAATTTGACGTGTCTAAACAATACTTGAAATCTAAATTAATAAATGAGTTTGAGTCAATAACATGTTCGTCACACAAATGGTTGTCCTGGGTGGGAATTGAACCCACAACCTACAGCTCAGAAGCAGACCTATTACTAACTCTGGGACCAGTCGCCTATTACCACTAATATCGTAAAATCATTGAAAGTTATCTTTATATCTAAAAAATGATCGTCTGCCTAGTGACGACCCAACCTTGTGTCAGATTTTATCGGTAAGTGCCGTAATTTGTCGAACAATAAATTTTTTCGGCCATCCTCGTCTCTGGAGGTTATTTCTCGAATTGTTCCAGATTCGGCCTTCGATTTCACTGATGCTAAACATCGATTTATTATGAGCAAGATACGGCACGGTCTGACATTCCGTGATCTAACATTGCGCTGGATTGTGATAAACACATATTTCTATGTTTAATAGAGACATATTTCTAATGTCGTTCGCTCTATTAAATCAAAAGTTAGACAGCGCATACTGTACTTGTGCTGGACGTTTTACTTGTATGCTTGAAGTTCACGAACTGTAACTATGCATCTAATTTAAGCGGTCCGAAACTAATAACCAATCTTCCGGTTTTAATAAATCAGTGACGTTCAATTAACATTATTGGTATAGCTGGAGCTTTTTGTTGAGTGGTAGGTGTTTGTTGAAAGAATCGTTCACAACGACAAGATGAAATCTAAACAAGTAGGTATATGAAACTGAATTTCATCAGTCAGTGTTGTAAGCCGTGCTAATCTGTTCACTCATAGTTTAATCCCACTAATCTTGCTATTGTTTAATGGCCTCGTGTTGTACTGTAGTTGTTCTGTTTGGGAAATGTAATCCCAACGCTAAACATGACCTATAAAGGTGCATATCATCGAAGAACCGTATTAAACGTAGATTCCTGAAAAAGGTTTGTGGACTTAATCCACAAATGGCTTGTCTCAAATTTCGTACTTTGAAACTAAGGTTGCCAGCAAAAAAAATCAACATTCGATTACTTCACAAGCTGTTCGTTAGACTTAAAAAATGTCTGTTAGCTCTTAAAAAAATCTGTAATCCTGGTATTTATGTGGCATCAACCCTTATTGCTCATCACAAAAAAAAATGCACTGAGCGGGCCGGGATCGAACACTAGACCCCTCGTTCAGAAGGCACGGTTACCTTCATCTTATCTACGAAAACGTCTAGATAACAGAGGATACAGACATATCTATATACTCGTCTTTAATAACTAGCCGGGCGTGCCATTCAATTTGCTCGACCACGCCATGATATATGAAAAATGTTATGGAACAATGTCATGAAGGAATGAATCTACGCAATAGAAAGGAATACATTCTTGGTCCAATCAACGAATGGCTTCAATCGTGATGTTTGAATGTATGACATCTCACAATAAATACGATCATAAGTTGCTGCTTTAGTTTATAATAAGCTAGCTGTTCGCCGCGACTTTGTCCGCGTGGTGGTGATGTGTGATAACCACACATCACTTTCTGTCTTCTTTGGCTGTTATCGATAAAATTTAGTAGCGGCTATGATAACGGTGGTTCGTGGGTGTGTGTTCAAATTCCATCGACGGACACTGACGATGCAAAGATATCGACAGATATCAGGTTAAATATTCAGATATCTGTCGAAGTCTATACCTTGGGAACTGATTTGGATTTATCAACATGGATAATTTATTTATCTGTTGGTGTCTTGTATGCAACGCTGTTTTTATCTATTGATAGTTATATCATATGTCATTGGGTATTACGAAAGTAATTCCTATGACAAGTTTCGGTTTCAGTTTGCGAAATTCCAAGACATCGTCTATGTATGTTCAAAATTTTAGTCAATTCGTTTATAGTAGTGTAACACTTGTGTTTGAGCGATATATAAATAAGACCGTAACATATTATTTTAATTTTTCGATTGTTAAATCAGCCAGGTCTAAAACTACGTAAAGGTTTCGGCCAACTGCGCAAGAGCAACCCAATTTTTCCATTACACATATTGCTGTGAAGTGGATTATAATTTATTTGAACAAGTGAACCAATTTTAGTTGGAATAATAATTAAAATTATTTTATTATTTTAATTAAAATTTACTTGCGGTGACTTTTTGAGGGGCACCTCAGCAAAAGCACGTTCCTCTATTCATAATTACAACGTACTAATCTGCTGTAGTATAACATTGGAAGCACAATCTGAATGAATGAAAATTACGAAAAGCACTTGCACGCAAGCCGTGACCTGTTTTTTCACGGCTTCGCTTCTATAAAGATACCGACAGGGTTGCTACGTGTTGATTGGTATAATAGCTTTGATTAAAATTTCCCCTCTTTGAGCTATACGGGTCTTAATTGACCCCTGAGATTTTTTCAATTGCGTTTTTTGATTGTTACCAAAAGCTATTGACTACGGTATTCCAATCAAATTGTAAGTTACTTATTTGTGAGGGTATCATGAGTAATTTACCCAAAATTAAGTAAGTAGTAATAAAAATTAGGTTTTGTTTCCTAAAGCCATCATGACAACAAAAAATGCAAAGAACTTTTAATTCTTCTTAATTTGGTTGAATTTGGTTGTAGGTTTTTTATGTTCTAGTTGTTATGAATGTTACGATTTCGCTTGTTTAAATCCAGTGTTATTTGCATTCTCAAAATGATGACAACAAAAACAATATCTAGTCTAATGTATAATAATCATTGTTCAGAATATCCTTCAGCATAGGGTCGGATGGGGTTTTATATATTTATTTAATAACAGGGAAGTTCCTTAGTATATTCTTTTTTTAATTCAACGTATTAATATATTTTGACTTTGATTACAATACATCCACGCTTTGTGATTCGATACGCACGTAGTTAGCAAAATTACCTTAAAAAAACACGTTCCCCAAAACTTTTCATTTTGTGAACAACTTATCTAACTCTTCTTTCCCTATAAAAAATACTTAATATAAAATACTTCTGTACAAATAAAAAGATTGTCCTTTACCCAGTTTTAAGTTGGTAGCTATTTTATTTATTACTCATTATTACATGAATTTATCGTAGTTTTATATATTTTTTTTTTTTTTTACTATAGGTACTGGATCCGATTAATTTTACTGGCATCCGTACCCTGAAAATAATACACTAATGCGTGAGGCGTCGCGAGTATTAATTGCGTAAATAATAAACAACGCTTTCATACGTATATCTCTGCATTCCCTGTGTCTTAGATGGCATGGACAAACAGATATACACCATAAACATCCAAGATCCACAATTTATTTTACAACAACTGTACCATGCTATCGTCTCGTTTGTCAATAATCTAGGCAATAGTTATAATATAAGTCATCATTCCAAGTCACGATGGCTATTAGTTTTGAACCTCTATCCAAAATAATTGCTGATAATTATGCTGCTAATGACAAAACGTGTGCGTTGTTTTAATTATTTAATATTTATTATTTACCTAACGTTGCTACTTTACTGTTTCAACGACGACATTTTATCTATGATACTCCAGCGCACTTTGGTACCCAATACAAGTTGGTAAGAAAAGGCACGCAGCTAGCTAAATTGTTTGGTCTAATTTACGGACGAAAAACTATAGTTTTCTTGTAACGCAGCAGTCAACATCGTAAGATATATGTATAAGGCAAGGCGCAACAAGAAAAAAAAATTTGAAATATTTAGGGTTTTTAAAAACTTTGTTGTTCTCGCTTCGCTCTCTTCTCGTGAATAAATAATATATTACGGTCTTATTTATATATCGCTCAAACATAAGTGTTTTCAAGACCGAGCTTAAAGTCGACAAATTGAAGTTGAAAAAGCGGTAGCCCTGTTAATTGGATGAGTACATTTAGTACAATTGCAAATTGTACAGCAATCCTTACATCAGACAATAACCGTTTATTGAATGCAATTAGCGCGTATGGTCCTCAGAACGCAAATCTGACCTTGATTCTGTGACCCAGTTTGTTGCTTACGTTATACACAGGGGAATTTTTAATAATATAACAAAGTATTGGGTGTGTGAATATGACTCCGCCCCTTTTTGTCAAAATAAAACACATTTGTTCGCTTACAAAATTAAAAAAAAAAAATTATTGAAAGTATGCTCCATCTGCAGCTACAACCTTCGCCCATCGTTCAGGTAGTTTTCGTATTCCTTGCTGGAAGAAGTCCTGGTCTTTTGAGCTTATCCAGTTGTCAATCCAAATTTTGATACTTTCACATGAAGTAAACTTTTCTCCAGTAAGGTCTGTCTGCATCGTCCGGAATAGGTGGTAATCCGAAGGAGCTATGTCTGGTGAATATGGCGGGTGGGGTAACACTTCCCAGTCCTGTCCCTCTAAATATCTTTTTACGACTTCTGCGGTATGCGGTTTGGCATTGTCATGCTGAAGAACTAATTTGTTATGTCTATTCACCCATTCTGGTCGTTTTTCTTCTATGGCTCGCTTCAAACGCATTAGTTGTCGTCGGTAAACTTCTCCATTAATAGTTTCAGAGGGTTTGAGCAACTCATAATATACAATACCTTTCTGATCCCACCAAATACAGAGCATGACCTTGGCACAGTGAATATTTATTTTTGGCTGTGATGGGCCTGGTTCGCCTGGTTTCACCCAAGCTTTTTTGCGTTTAGGATTTTCGTAGTGTATCCATTTTTCGTCTCCTGTGACTATCCGATGCAAAAATCCTTTTCTTTGCTGTCTTTGAAGCAGCATTTCACAAATGGTTTTCCGACGTTCCATGTCTCTTTCTTTTAAATCATGTGGAACCCAGTAACCGGCTTTTTGAATCATTCCCATCATTTGTAAACGCTTTGCAACAGTTGAACGATCAACATTTAATGCTGCAGCTAATTCTGATTGAGTTTGGCAAGAATCTTCCGCCAATAATGCTTCCAATTCAGCATCTTCAAATTTTTTTGGTGGTTTTCCATGTTCTTTATCCTCAGTACTAAAATCGTTATTTTGAAATCGTCGAAACCATTCCTTGCAAGTTGTATTAGACGGAGCATGCTCACCATAAATCTCCACAAGCAAACGATAAGTTTCCGCTGCAGTTTTCTTCGCAATAAAATAATGTAATAACACTTCCCGCAAATGACGTTTATTTGGAATAAAAACCGACATTTTCGAAAAGGTGAAAACAATTGTTGCTTACACTTCAACCAAATATCATAAAATGCGTTAGATAGCTGACATTCAGTACTATCGAATACAAGTATGGTCATTTATTAGTACACGTAAACAATACTAAAAACGACATCTGTTGAGAAAGGGCGGAGTCATATTCACACACCCAATAATCCAATCCATAATATAATCATGTAACAAGTGGCTGATTTAAAAAATCGAAAGAAACCGACTTCACTACTTCCATCCCTAATTTCTCGCTCTTTCACCCTACCATTTTACAAAAGAAACATCCAAATTGGTATACACTGGGCGAAGTATAAAGTCACATCATCATCATCAGCCTATACATGTCCACTGCTGGACATAGGCTTCTCCCAGTAAACGCCACTGAGCCCGATCTTCGGCTCTCCTTAACCACTTCTTACTAGCCACCTTCCGCAAGTCGTCGCTCCACCTGGCTGGGGGGCGCCCTACGCTACGTTTGCCTACTCGCGGTCTCCACTCAAGAACTCGTCTACCCCAACGGTTATCGGTTCTTCGGCATATGTGGCCAGCCATCAAGTCACAGGAAAGCAAAATACGCAATTTCGTTTACTTGGATGACATATTTTTTCTAGTTATTTTGATTTAACAACTAAACTATTTAACGGTTTCTTTGATTTTTTTTAATCAGTCAATTAATGACGAAAGGAAACGCCAATTAATTTACCGTTCGGCTTGTGTAATGTGCATATAAAATGTAACATGTAACCGTGTTACGAAACTCATTACAATGTATATCTCAGCCTATGATTTTGTTATTAAATAGGCAATTCACAGTAATTAGTATCGAGGGTATTTAAAAATACCTGCTCATTACGTTAGGAAAAAAAGGAGAAATGGTTTTAGTCGGTTCAATCTATTTTTACAGACATCAAATGGAGATTTTCTCATTGCAGCTGTATGTTTTTTGTTTCGCTATATTTTCGCAAATTGTTCATCGATTTTGATGATTCTTTTATTTAATACTCCGAGGTGATCCTTGCCTTGACATAATGCCATCTATTATTATTATCTTAATCAATCACTGGTTTACCCCCGACTACAAAAAGGCCTGTCATTTCACCGGCAACCATACCCTTCCACCGGAACATGGCAATGCGGGTGTACCGCTGCTTGGCGGTAGATTATCAAGTGTGGAGGCAGTAACTATCTGGGTGAACTTTCTACAAGTTGTAATGCTACTTTTTGTTGCTCCTTTTACACCACCCAGGGGTGTACGTGTAATGTAATTTCGAAGTTACACGTTTTACGTCAATAACTTAGCATACCGCTAATTGTTGTCCTAATTACAACGCTCCGTCTGAGGCAGAGCAGTGAACAACATGAAATTTAAGTTTTCGTAACACTGTGTTTTTGAGCACCAAGACAAACCCGTCTTGAGCACCAAGACAAACCCGTCTAGGATTTAATGGTGCAAAAAAAAAACAGAAATGTAAAAAAATTATATATATTACACAATAAAAAATAAAAAAAAAAACTAATGCGCACTTTGTAAATTCATTATTATTATATTTTCAGCATACTATAATATTATAAATGCGAAGCTTTGTTTGTATGTATGTTTATTTCCGTTGAGTTTTTAAAGAATTACTTGCACACTTTTTTAAATACATGCTCATAATACTAAGTTTAGCACTTGTTCACGCTACTTTCCCTGAAAAAATACTAAACCGCCATCAATTCGGTGGTGGTCTCCGGACAAGGACAAATACTCTTGTCTTGCAGGATTATATCAACGTATGAAGTATCGTGACAATTATATTCTCTGTGACTTGTTAACTTTTGCTTTATCGTAGGTGCATTGTAGTCTTGAACTTGAATGCCATTGAAGTATTTCAAATTTGAATTGAATTGCATTCCGCGCACGCTATCTTGTATAAAATATCGTGTCATTGACTTGGTGTTTCCATGAATACATTTATCAGACTTCGAAAATGCATGAGTCAGGTAATTGGTTATACGGCCAACCCTATCTGAAAAGCTGCACAGGTTTATCATGATCTGCAGAATCTTTTCCGATCTGAAAATATCCATGATTTAATTCGGTATCGGATTGTTTTGTAGTTTCAACCCATCACTTTCGTCAGGTGAAACTAAACCGGCAGTTCAACTGACTTCAAATTATTTATGAACTAATTTTGAAATTATTTTTGTATTTGAAAGGATGAAGAAGCTTAAGAGAGCTTTCAGATTGGACCCATTTTTTCCAAAACAGTTTAAATAGGTACTTTAATTGTTAAATCAAAATAAGGATTTTTTCCTTATCGTCATCCAAGTAAACGAAATTGTATATTTTGCTTTGAACCTTTCTTTGTAATGGTAGGGTGTACCCCCTAGAAAAACAAAGGATGAAATTATTGAAGTCGTATATTTTCGATTTTGAAATCAGTCGCTTGACCTTGATCATATTTTCTTCATTGGTGTGTCGAAGCCGAAATCACAAGCAAATTAGATGAAAAAACGATTATTTTCCCTATTCCAGCTATGTACACTAGCAAAACAGCTCGACATGACAGAGCGTCAGGTAGAGCGGTGGTGGCGCCACCGCCGCAACCAGGACAAGCCTCCAACTCTCGTCAAATTCTGCGAGAATATGTGGCGATGTACCTTCTACTTGTACAACTTTTCCTTCGGCCTTTACATACTGTGGGATAAGGACTGGTTGTGGAATATTGATTACTGCTACATAGGATATCCTCATCAGGTAATTTCGTAGATAAATAAGTTGAGTTCGTTCAGGGAAATAATCACCTCCATTTTGGGCGTGAAATAGTTGTGCGTTACCTGCCTAGCGCTGTCTGAGTAATGAATAATCAGATACACATATCTTTGCAGGGCATAACAAATGATATCTGGTGGTACTACATGATCTCATCGGCGTTCTACTGGGCATTAGCCATATCTCAGTTCCGGGACGTCCGTCGCAAGGACTTCTTGCAGATGTTCATTCACCATATCGCCACTATAGCCTTACTTTCCTTCAGCTGGGTCTGCAACTTGTACAGAATTGGAACGCTAGTTCTGCTTCTACACGACTGTGCTGATATTTTCTTAGACGCAGCAAAGGCAACGAAATACGCTGCATATCAGAGATCGTGCGACTGTTTATTTGCTATCTTTACCGTTTTATGGATTATAACAAGAATGGGATACTATCCGTTCTATATACTTTGGAGGTAATTTTTATTATTTATCAATTTCTGTAAATGTACCATACCACGTTGGGCGCCAATCTTAAATATGAGAATAAATAATGGTTTAAGTATCTTGCGATTACTATTGTTGTGAAAAATGTTCTATATTCTGTTTTTTGTATCTAACTTGGTAATTAAATAGAATTTTCTGGCAATTTCAGTACAGTGATACGTGCCCCGATGCTACTACCGATGTTCCCCGCGTACTACATCTTCAACTTTCTTCTCATGCTCCTTTTGGTGTTACATTTCATTTGGACCTGGCTTATATTGGTACTCGCATACAATGCTATAAACTCGGGACAGATGGACCGTGACATAAGGAGTTCTAGCTCAGAAATAAGCGACAGCTCGCGTAACTCCAACCACAGCACGCCGACTCGGGTGAATGATAAAAAGTGAGTTATTTTTTCGTTTAAACATGTTGCTATGACTGCAGTGATGAAAATAATTAAATAATTGTTATACCAATTATTTACATAATAAGAACTAAGATATATAACTTGAGCTAAGTTCGTCCAGAGTAGTACCGACACCATCAGCGGTGGTAATCTGCCACCAGTGCAGTGCGTTGCTGTGTTCTGATGAAAAGAGGTTGGTACCAGTGAAATTATACACTCATAAATCATAAAAGACCGTATACCCCGTTTTAGATAGACGGCCGCTACGCGATGCGACTTAGGTCCACTGTAGGAACTGAGTCGTATTGTTGTTGTTTGTAGGCAGCGGCTCGTATAGAAAAAAATAATAATTCACTGTTCTCGTTTCAGGGACACATAGGGTCGCGCCAGACGCCCCGGACTCCGTCACAGGTCGCGGTCTCGCGTCAGATCAGCTAAGTCTCAACACACACCTCTCTCTGGACTGTCACTTTGACATTGTCATATTGTTGCTACTGACACTTAATTCAAAATGGACAACTTAAAAGTGAGAACAATGTGACAGCAATAATGTAAGTACTGGGGTATCTCCCAATAGCTTACTTTATTTGTGCTAGATATAACATTTAATTATACCGGGTATTCCTCCTAATTGTTATAGAATTACTGTTATGCCTTGATGGCCTAAACATATACATTCCTTTTCTTTCTAAAGTCATATCATGGAGTGTTGCCAGCATCGCAAAATAATTGTTACATAAATAAATTGTACGCATTAAGATGTCCACTAAGAAGTACTACTAAGTTTTATATAATAAACAAAAATATTAGTACCTCATACAGAGATATATTCATAAAAATATTATGCCTAATTATTCTATAAATAAAGATTGCAATAATATAATAAATTATCATATTATAAAGCTATTAATGCATTGTGCAAGTTTCAATAATGGTAGTGTTAACAAAGTAATTAAATCTTCAAAAAAAAAAAACAAATTTATGAAAAATGTCCAGTGTTGAATGGTGCTCTTATTTTTAAATTTATCGTAATTATTTATTTCTTAAATTATACTTATTATACCGAGGTATTTTTATGTAAACCAATCAATTTAACTGAACTCTGTGAAACTGTCAAAGTGACCGGGAAGGAGAACGAAAGAATGTTTGAAATCTACCTACAAAAAAAAATCTACCATGAACAAATATAAACTTTATAATTGTAGTAAAAATACACTTTATGTTTATTGGTCATTAAAGTTAAAGCGTTAAGTTGTTGCGTTTACAAAAAATACCTCGAATTCGAGACCAAAGTATTAGTGTTTGTTGTTTCATAACTTTGTTTTCTACTTATGGATTAATTTTTACCAAATATGGAACCTAAGAATGAATATATATTTGTAACTAGTTAAATATGATAGTGTCCAGTGACTTTTAAAAACATTTTCGACTTCTGATGTAGGATAGATAATTAATAGCCGTAATATTTTGATATTTCGAGCCCAATCACGCTTCAGCCCAAAGTAATAATAAATTCTTAATCTTACAATGATTAGAAGTATATATAAGGTTTATTTTGCAAGCATGAATAATTTCAAAAGCCTTAAATCCACACCCATTATCCACCACAACCAATGAATAATCACCAGTGATTTTGATTTTGTTCATTACTAATTATTGACTGAAATTGTAGCATCTACGTTTAAGCTTAACAACGACGAAAAGTGGCTCGCTATAGTAATTTGAGTCGTATGCACAAGGAACTAAAGTTTTTTTTTTGTTCGTTGGGCATTGTGTTGCCAGCAACTCAATAGCTAAATACTTTTATTTTATAGCGCTCGTAATGGTTATTGGTAATTTGAAATTATTTATGTTTGCCTTGTATGTAACATATAATTACTTTACTACAAGAGCCATTTTTTTTTAATTGTGTCGTTTGTTATTTTTTTATTTAAAATAAGTTTTCACTATTTATGTTACTTTATAAGATTATTTTTTAAATACACTAATGTATGAAAGAAATTAAAATGTGATTCACGAAACGTACGAAAAAAGTATTTTCAAAAAAATATAAAAACTGTAGCATTTTATTCGATATTTGTTATACGTTTAAACAGATTATATTAGCTTTAACATGTTGTTTTATACTGTCAGTAATATTTATAATTAGTTACGGGATTGTTGGTGGTTAATATAATAGTATCTATGCAAAACACCAAGATCGCACCAAGTGCCTATTTATATTACTTGGGACACTGTTATAGCATGTGCCCTTTATATATTAATATGTTGTATTATCTTAATATAAAATTAATATACTTACTCTGCATGTATTTTAAGTAAAATCGTTGCCAGAATATGGTCACTTACAATAAATAGGACAAAAAAAGCTAAAATTTATAATACGGGAATATTAATAAAGTGACAATTTAACGTTCCTACTTTTTCCAAGAGCTTTCATCAAGGTTCTAGAGGTTCTAGAATTCTCTATATATAGAGATTAGCCGAAAAAAATGTCGGTGGCGGTACATCATATGCAAAATACGAGAATGTTCCCGTTTACTTATTAAGTCTGCGTTCTTGTGATATTATTACCTTGAGTTTGCTGCCCAATACGACTTCTTTACAGTTGTTTAACTATAAAATAACATAGATTTTTATTTAAATTAATAGTATAATATAATATTTTCAAGTATTAGTGCCTAAATCACGTGCATTACTAAATCGCGTAGATAAAAAAGTATTTAAAATAAAAGTAAAGGAAAAATATTTATCATTTCTTCCTAGGTTATAGAGGCTTATAGGTGCTTAAGATTTAACGACATATCACCAATAATATAAAAAGATACTTTTATCTGTTTTGATGAAAAATATTATAGATAAAAAAACTAAAAGCTGTTGTGCATAATTTCTTTAATGCATAACCGCACAAGCACAGTATTTAAACACTCTTGAGTACTTAGATGTCTATTTTGATACTAGACTAATATTAATTGTTTTTTAAGTATAGGTTAACCTATTATTTTTTTAAGGAGTCAAGGAGTCAACGAACTATGATATAATAACAATATCATCTAATTGTACAATTTCAAAACTAGATTTCGACTGGTCAATCGCATAAAACTGCATAAAATTTAACAAATTAATACGTGCCGTGTCTATACCTACTATACTAAAATGTAAATATAGCCTTGGATAATATGGCTCAATGAGTTTTTTCAAACTTCCGTTGGGAGAACCTTAGTTCTAATGTTTGTAGGTGACTACATAAAAATTTATTATTCGTTCTTTCGACAGAGGATATGTAGATCCCGAAATTTATAGTTTCAAACATAGACAAATTATATACAATAATAAACGAGTAACTCAGCTTGTCTAGTTGTTCAGTGCATAATTCGTCTATGAGTGAAATGGATCTTGTTATATTATGAATATGTCCGTTACTATATATCCAAAGAATCTTTATAAAGTAAAACTCAGTGTCTTATGTTATCCACTATTGTGAATGCACTAGCTTTATATTTATTAGGAATAGAAATTTAAGAATTATTTTAATTTTGTTTGTTTTAAGTATTTTCAGAATATATCATTTGTTGGATATTTATAAATGAAGCGGTTCATATCACAGATCTATGTAGTTATATGAAGTCCAATCTTGATATTTTCAATATCATTTATATTGCATGAAAGTGTTATTGCAAACACCCTTGAATAAATGTTTATCATTCTGCGTATGCTCCAAAGAATGTACCCACTTATATTTTAAATATTATAATATTACATGTTTTCCAAAGAGTTTTGTGACTACTTTAAGTCTGTTAACTACGTTTTGTTTTACAAGTCTGACAGACGAGCTTTTTTTCTTATGTGTAACATCTTTCCTCTCGCTTTCCTGCAATCTGTGGGAGTGATTTCGTGAAAAGGACAAGTGTGTAACAGGAAGCCGGGAAAGCGCGCGCTATTTGACTTAGCCAATGAACGCGTGGGGTTGGCCGTCAGATGGTAACAACCCATTTTCCGACAGGATGGACAGGTTACAGTCAGCTAACAGTGTGTGACGAGAAAGAGAAATGGAGAAGGGTACGCATCAGCTGTGCGTTTATCCTACAGTATTGTGTATAAACTGTGCTGTTATATTTTAAACTAATTTATATGTGTAAGCTATATTAATAAATGTATTTACTATTGATAATAAGAGTCTGAAAAAAGCGCAGATCATTGATAAGAAATGTAAGTGAGTAATAATGAATAATTATTCGAATAAATATGTCAGTGCATAGTTAGCTTTTTTAAATTTTATAATTTTACCAAGGTGAGATGTCAAATGTTACACATCCTATCGATCGATCGATCTTTTTTTTATTATTTAATAAAAGGTTATACAATTCTGAACGCCTGGCCAATTTAATAAAAATTCCTGTTCGTGGATGGGTGGACATTTTATTTTTCATTCATACTTTGATTACAAGTTTTACCGTTGTTATAAGATTGAAACAGGAATAACCTTATCTCATATAATCGACGAATATCGACAGTAGTGCTAATAGTGTTGTCTTTAATGTATCGATCGACGATATGAAAAACTACTAACTGCTCGTCTGAAAGACAATGTAGAATTTTCTTCTTGTATTATTTGAATATTCCGTTCAATAATCTGTAATTCTTATAAGCATACTATCTGTTTATGCTATAAATTTTTAATAACATTGATATGTAAAATATAAAATTGAAAATTTAAATGATGGATTTATTTGAAGTTACTTGTAACTTCCTATATTTTACCTGTGTCCTTACACATTTTTGCAATATCCTGATATATTTTATCTTCGGCTAAGCCAACCCGTGTAATTGCTATGCTCGTCTAAAAAATATATTAACTGCGAAAAAGGTGTTTATTATTAATACAATTCTAGGAACGGCAACTTCTAGATATTATTCCTTGTCTAGAAATTGATAAATAATAAATATAAGTAAAGAAACTGTCCTCATACTTTATGATGTGTATTCGAGTTCGAACCATTTACGTACAGAATGGTGGATGAGGATAACGAAATAGAAAGCAGATTGACATTGCAAAAAAAAATTATTTACTTTGTTTTTATTTAGGTAGAAAATATCAAAATATGGCAACTTTTTCAAAGAGTCGGGTGTCCGTTTAAAAAAATATTTTCATTCAATTCATTCTTACTTCAGATTTTTACTCTGTGATTCATTGAAGAATTCACTCATCCATGGCCTTCCGCTTGTTGAGATAGTGCTTGGATGATTTCTACGTAAAGACCAATTAAAGTGCATTTAATTTGAAAGAAATATATTCATGAATATGTTGAAACCGCTCCTCGACAAGTTTTGGAGCGAGGATGTTTGGCTACCACCGAATTCAACATGGGAAGACATCGCGCCAGGACCGGATAAGTCTGTGACATACACCGATCACACGCACGTTTTCTATCCTATACCGTTAGCATTGGTGTTTATGGTGCTACGATGTGTGTTGGAGAAGTGAGTAACTGTTTATCTAAACATTATTCTTGCTGTAACCATTCACCTGTGAAGGCCGAACGATAACCTCTAACCTGCATTACTATGATGACTTCGAAGTCTACACCTTCGTTCTTAATTTGATTATTTGAATAAGTAAAAACAAATGAATACATTGTTTACTACATTTTTCTGTTTGATTAATATCAAAAGTTATTCCGGTTTTAATTTGGTAGAGTAATGGGTCACCTGTGTTAGCGGCATTTTCTTGATTAGGGATTACTCATCTTTTCCGCTTCCGTTCTTTTAATGGTATTGATTCTAATTTTAAAAACTATTCACTTACCAAATAAGACTGGCCATTGCATGTGAACAGAAAAGGAGCAAAACTAAGCCCACTGTACGCCCACTTTGAATTTAGTTATGTAGGTAGGTTTGTGTAGGTCGATATTATATGATAGTCCTATAATAACGTGCACAATAATACTAATTCAGCTATTCTGCTATCAGTTTGATCCCTGAGATTATTATCAGCCCATTCGTTAATACAAGTATTTTTAAATAAAATAGTTGAAAACTGGTTTCAAAATTTGAAACACCTATGATATAGCCCAGTAAAACCAATTTAATGGTTTTAGTTTTAATAATTTGCCATATTTTAATGGTGAAATCTTGCAAAATAACCAGTTCATTATACTTGAAAAAAAAAAAAAAGTGTTCTGGCTGACTTATTGACATAGAACTCAGTCCAGACAATCCTATTTTATAACATTTTTACATTAACATTAAAGACATTTTCATTTACTATACTATATTCTCAAAAATGGTGACACAATACAGAGTTTGGAAACGAGCATGCTCTAGAACCTAAAATTCAAAGACAAGTGACATCTACCAATCTGGATTGGTAGATGTCACTTGTCTTGTCCTGTGGTAGATCACTTTTACTCATTAAGGGTAAGCCAGTGTCCTTGCAGAGGCAACATAAGAGGCTAATACCAAGAATTTAGGTTGGTAGGTAAACTGGGTATTTTAAAAATCTTTATGAGGCATAAAATATTTTATTGATAATTGATAAAGAACTCATGCCTATTGATAAGAGTCATAGTAATATTTGCTTTCGATAAGATTGATGGCTCCATACTTAAAAAGGCAGTACACCTGGGTTTAATTGGGGCAAACATTTATGCAATGATCATGAAGTTGTGTTGGATTCATGAGTTGTCTGAAATCTGTATTGTCTTAACTGGACCCCCTAAATAAAGAAGTTTAAAACAAACAAACAGTCAATGGGCTCTACCATGGGAGGTTAATTTGGTTTGGTCATAATGCTTTCGCACTATATAGTATAGGTATAGGACATGCCACAATGTCCTAAACCAAACCATGCTCTGGAATGTTTTCCTTACTTAACTGAACTGAACCTGGTATTGCATTGCCCATATAAATATTTTGATGTGTAAAAATCATTGACACCAATTTACTACTTTCATTCCCTTTTTTGACATTGCTAATACTTGACTTTAAAGCGAGAAGTGCCGGTTTATTGAGTGTTTGTATGTGTCTGAATTTGCAACTCGGGGAATCTATGCGCGATGTGTACAAGTGTGTAAGCGTTTCTTACAAACTGTACACACACTTGTCAAGCTGTACCTGTTATTTTTTCCCTCTTATTACTCTTGAAACTCATAAAAACAGGAAAATTTAAGAACAACATTTTCATGGTCCATTCACAGCATTATCTAGCCCGAAACTAAGCATAGCTTGTACTATGGGGACCAGATTACTGATAGAATACTTAATAATAATGCTTTGTTATCATGTACATATACATATTAACACCCAGACACAGAACAAACATCTATGTTCGACACATAATTGCTTGTTCTAGGCAGGAATCGAACCCACTACCAGACGCAGATGGCAGAGCTACTAATCTGTGTTGCAAGTGTTATATACAGTGGACACTGGACATCATTTTTAATTCAATTGGATTATCCCTTTCAGATACTGGTTCGCGCCGTTTGGCAGAGCGCTAGGCATCAAGGATACCCGGCCGCGAAAGGCGCCCAACAACCCCAAATTAGAGGAGGCCTACCGAGCCGCGCCTAGAACAAAGAATGTAAGAGATATTTAGCTATTTGATAAGTGTGGCGAGGAAAATTATAGGCACAAGAGACATTACACAATCACTTTCGCATTAAATTAAAGTTTAGTTGAAACAACCAATTTAAACTATATAAAATAAAGATATTTTAGCATAGCTTGTACGATAGGAACCAGATTACAGATAGAATGCTTATAATAGTACTTTTTTCGTAATACATTCATACATAAGCATACAGACACAGAAAGAACATGTATGTTTGTTCTGGTTAGGAATCGAACCCTCAAATTACAGAAGGCAGCTACTGAACTGAACCGTGGAACAAAAAAATTAAGAATCAGGGCGACCTTCTTTATGTCGAAAGTTTTACACGCCGTCGTTTTTGCGTCTTCTCTCGACTATCTTTTCCATCCTTCCATCGTATCGCGTTTGTAATACTTGCTCCAATTTTTGCATGACCGATATTACTGTAGGACGTTCTTGACGTCATTAATAAAAACATAGATGTTTCTCCACAGACTAATTGTCGAGCTGATTTAAATAGGTCGGCGGCTGCGTTGGATCTTAGTTATGCACCTCTCAACAATTTTTTTAATTTGTACTAGTTTCTGAACGTGTAATATTAGCATTAGACACATCCATTTTCTGTCTCAGAATGACGAACACACTGTAATGCGAAATGGGTATATATAAATAAACCAACCACAAAGTCTAATGCCTCGTTCCTATATTCAATTCAATTAACGTCGTCCGATAGATTATCATAGCAACATTGTTTATATGTCAAAAAGGTATGGAACTCTGACAGATTACTTGTTACAATGGTTATTTAAAGATGTCAGTAAGTTGAATATTGTAAATGTGAATAGTACGAGTATTGTAACGGCGCTGCTCATTCTTTCATTTTAATAATAATTTATGTTATTAATAATTAATGATAAAATGAATATTCATGAACATTTCAAATAGCGCCTTTCAGCCCCAAACTATTATAGAAGAAGGAGTAACCACATGCGTACAGAGAAACTTTAGCATTTATAATATTAGTAGGACTCAAAGCTGGTACCACTCTGAACCCTTACATATGTAGATACAGTATAGCAATTGATAGGTTTAAAATCACTAACCTGCTTGAAAGATCACATAATCGCTTCCTCTGAATGGGTATTACCTATTAAGTCCGACAAGCGCATTTGAATTTTCCTTAACAGATAAGGCAAGCAAATGCAACAGCAAATAAAGTAATTTTCATGAATGAAACCTGTTCATGACATTTTTTTATATATTTCAAATATTGGGACGACCTTATTTTAATAAGCAGTTACCGACACAAATACGAATTAGGTCCTCCTCCTCCACCTTAGTATAAAAAATACCATTTGATTATAAAAATAAATTTTAATTCCGAAAAACTGCATAAAATAAGTAGTGAATATTCAAATATTTAGGATTCACTAGTATCAGTGAAAGGAATTAAAAAAACAGAAAAATGAATTTCGTCCCTTATTATTTAATGAACTGGTTATTGAATGCCCTTATGCAAAGGCTGTACCTTTGCAGTAAATTAAAATAATCTTTAACATGATTTAGATTACTATTAGATTAGTTTACGTCAGTGTCGCTCCGGCAATGTTTTGGCTCTTTCCAAGAGATTTCTTCAGGGTGAATGCCATCATACACGGTTTGGGGGTGATGTTTGAAATCTGTTAAAAATACAGAGTTTTTGTTGGCAGATGGCTGGAGCGAAATCCATACACGTGCACATCGCGTTTCACGAGACTATGTAATACTCATATCCACCCAATAAGTACGCCTAACAAATAATGGCCACTTGCAGACAGTTATATATTCAACTAACAGCAAAACAGATGATTGAAGATATGTTACCACATCACAATTTTTTTTCTGTCTAAAAATATTTGGAACTGTTTGACGGACACCAATTTGCTATTGAATCTCCAAGTAATCTGTTAAAGATTATAGGGTCTGACTGTAGATAAATTACCATGGCAACAATGTTACAATACGTGTCAAAAGTTTCATATTTTTTTAAATTAATTGACTGTCTCCAGTCGTCCGTTGGTTATAGAAACTGGTTGTTAAATAATACCCCCAAACCTAATTGTAGACTAACTTCAATATAATCCTATATATTTAATAAGAATTACTTACCGAAAATTTTCCAATTTTAGCGTGATATTCGTTCGAAAACAGGAAATAGTTACGCAACAGGAATAAGTAGTGTGTGTTAATAAGTACTTAATATTTGGAAATTGAGGGAAAACTGAGCGCAGTGAAATGGTTCTTTCGTTATTGATAGATAACTTATCAACAATTCTGACATTCTGATTCTGTTTCTACATACAACCTAAATAAAGTTTTGTTAAACTATGCTTAAGAGGCAGTGCAAACGACCGTTTTTAGGTAGTCCAATAAGGCAGAAGACCGAACGTCCCATAAAAATAGGAACAAGTATCACAGACGACTCACTCTGATTTTTGTTGGTTGTAGTTGAATATAAATAAATATTCGTGAACATGTCACACAGCGCCTTCTAGCCCCAAACTAACCATAGGTTTACTGTGAGAGCTAGATAATTAATAGAACACTTATATAGTACTATTTTTTAAATACAAATTGACACCAAGACAACAAACATTTATGTTTATCATTATAACACAAATGCAGGAGTAGGAATCGAATCCATGGCCTACAGCACTGAAGGCAGAGCTACCACCAACAGCTATGAGGCAACTAGGATTATTTTCATTAACTCAGAATCTACAGACTATCTAATTAAAAGTATATAGATCTAATTAAAAGAAGGTCACTGATTTTCGTCTGCGTTAGGCAGTTTTTCCTATAGTTCTAACAGGGATATCGTCCCAATTCTTATGTACTGTTTATTTCTTCAGCTCTCATCGATAGCGAAGAAAGTGGACCTCACAGAGCGCCAGGTGGAGCGATGGTGGCGCCACCGTCGCAGCCAAGACAAGCCGTCAACTCTAGTCAAGTTCTGCGAGAATATGTGGAAGTTCACATTTTATCTGTGCAATTTCACATTTGGCATTTTCATTCTATGGGATAAAGAGTGGCTGTGGGATATCGACCAGTGCTATATTGGATACCCACATCAGGTATTTACATTTAATTTATATGTAAAGTCATTGAAATATGTTTCTATCACCTTCTCGCCAAAACAGCTGAGCCGGTTTGGCTGAAATTTTAACATTTGTGGATGTTGATGGCCTGGATGAATATCCCAATAACGTGCGGGTAAAGTCGCGTGCAGACGCTGAATGTGACTACATTGTTGCTTGTAATTTAACCAGCATTACAGATGCGAGTGTACTGCTTGTTAGGTAATATCGGTTACTTCCCTGGACAAATTTGGCACAAGTTCTTCTGCTACTTATGATTTCTTAGTAGCTGAAATTTACTCTAAAGAACTAAATATAACTAAAGTATCTACTTGAGTTAGAAATCCAATGTTTATATATCAATCATCTTTAACATTTTTGCTATGATTCTGTGATTGTAAAAACGTGAACCTCGCGGAAATTTATGTTATATAGTTTTTTGAAACAATAAAATTATTTGATGTGTAATGAGACGATTGTTGACTAATAATTTGCCCACTAGCGTTTCTCAACTCTGTCCCGCTCACGGGCCCCAATATCCATTGGATGTATCCCTGTTAATGACTTCGTGGGAAAAACGAAATCTGTCTTGAAGCGCTAGTATGGCGCACTGTTCGCATTAGCTGATAGATATGTAGGAACAAATTGTAGTCATCAAATTCAATATCATCTAGTATCTCTGTAATAAGAACATTGCTTTTGACGTTTATTAAATGCTCAGCTCATTATAAAAAGATATGAAAATAATAATAACTGTCGAAGGTTACAGATAAAATTGGCTTTGTTTACTTCTGATTATTATGTAGGCGTTTTGACCCTTCAAGCTCACAAAACGTTCAAGGTCGAACGTTGAACTGAGTCGATCCGGGATCATAGTTTTGTGCTATAATATTCTGTAGTAATCACCAAGAACCGGCACAATTCTAAAAAATGAGACATTTTAAACACAAAAAAAAATTATTGACTCCTTTTTATCGTGTCGATGTCGATGAACAAAAAAAATTATGTTCGTCCAAATTATGTTCACAAATGTTTGTCCTTGGTGGGAATCAAATGACATACAGTACAGAAGGCAGAGCTACCAATTGAGCTGTGATGCCAGTGAAAAAAAAACATATTGGCCATGACTATTACTTTAAAATACTGTTTGTCTATCGTATATCTGTGGGCCGAGGCAATTATTTTTCTGTTAAGTCAAATATGTGGTCATACCATTTTATAAATAGAGGAGGAAACAGTGGAGCATGTCATCATCCAATGCGCAGCCACGAGGGAGGAGGGGTAGCTAGAACCAAAACAGGCCTTCAGCTAATAGCTAATAGTTTCTGGGTCTCCACAGCGGACTTTGCAGCAGTGCTGCCAATAACCTAGAGTCCTCCGGTACTTAAGGAGTTGATCTGGATGGGGTAGGGTAAGCTATTGGGGGACAATGCACAATACACCCAATGCGGGACGTCAGTGCAGGCCTTGTCATCTCCATCAAGAATAAGAATAAATAGTGCGTATACATAATAATAATGTGATGGTAGATTTAGAGAGCTATACTACAGAAAAATGTTTTTATTTGAGACTGCTGTAAAATGGTTTGTAATATTCCAGGGTATAACAGACGACGTGTGGTGGTACTACAGCATCTCGTCAGCGTTCTACTGGTCGCTGACCATCACTCAGTTCTGGGACGTGCGCCGGAAAGACTTCTGGCAGATGTTCGTTCACCACATCGCGACCATAGCGCTGTTCTCCTTCAGCTGGGTCTGCAATCTGCACAGGATTGGGACTTTGGTTCTTTTGGTTCACGACTGCGCTGATATTTTTGTTGAGGTATGTACCATATGGGGCTGATTTTCTTCTCACTCAACCACTCGTAGCTGGTCTGCGCCGACCATCAGTGCGAGTCGTTGTGCTGACTGCCGATAAGTACAGGAATCGCGACTAGACAAGATTATCATCTTGCGCCCATGACTCTGAGATGTAACGCCTCAATTGCCTGTAATTTTACCGGCACCCAAACGGTGCCCTTTACCGAACGAACTTGGCACAAGTTCTACTGTTATTGCATGTTCACTATTTTTTTGTATGTAGGCATCGAGATTATGTTATCTGTGACCGAATTTTTTGCAGTCTGTGAAGGCGGCGAAATACGCGAACTACCAACGTCTCTGCGACACGCTATTCCTGATACTAATTGTTGTGTGGATTGTCACCCGAGTAGGAATATATCCCTTCTATATTATATGGAGGTAAGTCGATGGATGTTACATCCGTATCAGCCTCTAATGTACCCACGTCTACTCTAGATATTTGAGATGGGCGATCTACCACGGGAGCCCAATCCGGATTGGTAGAATACCTTCGAAATTTTTACTCTATTTCATGGCGATTTCCTCAATATGTTTTCTTTCACCGTTTCGAGAACGTGGTATTGCCCACATAAATTATTCAAGTGAAATACTCATTGGTGCACGTGTGGGTTAGAAGCAGCGACCTTCATATTGAAAGTCGGCGTCTGCCCCTGGACCACCACGCTCTCCTGCACCTTTATTACGGCATCCAGTAATCGTGAAAATACTATGTAAACCAAGATCTTATATTGTCACTGGTTTTTTGCAAATTTGAACCCCATATATTAGCCTATACAGAACAATATTACGTTTTTCTAGTTAGTCGTTTTGCCACTCCACCATATAGACGTTTTAATATGCAGAGCTTCTGCAAACTACGTCATTTGCCTTGATAGACCTCATACGGAGCGAAATCCCTACCCCCAATGCTAGAAGTGCTAACCAAGACAATTAAAACATCTCACTTGTATATAAATTTGAACCAAATACGTTGTAATATTCCAGCACATCAATCCGTGCCCCGATGCTGGTGCCGATGTTCCCGGCGTACTACATCTTCAACTCGTTGCTCTGCCTGCTTCTGGTTCTGCATATCGTGTGGACCTGGCTTATTCTGCAGATCGCTTATAACACCATCAAGGCGGGACAGGTAATTTATTATTGTTAACCTCCGAAGAAAATGAGGGGTGTTGCGTTGAGGGGATATGTCTGTCTGTGGCATGCGGTTCAGAGAGTAACTAATATTACAAATGCGCAAGTTTGTATGTATGTTTGTTATTCGTTCACGCCTCGACAGCTGAACGGATTTGGATGAAATTTGTTTTGAGGGTAGCACATACCCATTTTTTTTTTTTTTTTTTTTTTTTTTTTTTCCGTGGGGAAATGCACTCGCATACCGCCCTGCCACGGGGAGACAGAGCGGTTATGTGGGACTAGACCCACTAAAACCCCACGGTGTCCTCCTCTGCCGCTTAGTGGCGGGAACACGGGAACGTTTTGACACACATCCGCGAACCCGCCGCGGCTGTCCGTTTCCGGACCCATCTCCTTTGGCATCTACTGCCACTCCTCTGTTTGCGACACCCCAGGACACGTGGCGTGTCGCAACCTCCTCGGGGACCAGGTCAGCGAAAGGGCGCCAGACGACCCCGTGTCTAGACACCCTAGGTCCCCCTGCGACGGGTCAGATCTGTGGCCCCGTCGCCTGCCACTACGGCCGCAGAGGATAGGGAGAGCGGCGCCTCGCAATACCGACACTCCTCTTCCCCTGCGGCCCCACCGCGTCCGCCATCCAGCGGTGGCGACCCCGCCGTGGCCGCGGAAGGTAGGGAGAGCGGCGCACCGTAATACCGGCACTCCTCTCCCGCCGCGGCCCCTAACCTTCAGCTGCGGTGCTGCCCATACAGCACCGCAGCCCGCCTCAGTTGCGGTGCCCCCCATAAGGCACCGCCACCTACTGTGCCGCTCCTATTCGGCTTGGAGCCAAAGCCTAAAGGAGCAGCCCTTCCCGGGTTCTTAGCTTCACCGTGGGTGACCAGGCCACGGTTACTAAGCCCCCCCGCCCCGTCAAGGCGGGAACCCGTGGGGGGGGGGGTAGCACATACCCTGGATTAACTAACTAAGCTATTTTTTCTCCCAAAAATTGAAGTCAGTTTTTTTCCCATAATCTCATGTTGACTTTTTGACTGCGGATAACATCAAGGCGTAGATCTTGCTCAGCTTATAGTCTCTAATGTAATATTTCCAGATGGAAAGAGACATCAGGAGTTCAAGTTCGGAGTTGAGCGATAGTCCTCTTAACTCCAACCACGGCACACCAAAAGTGAAGAGCAAAAAGTGAGTTTTTTTATGTCACACATCAAAAAGCCTTGCAGAACTCGATCTTTCCTACCTCATAAAAATATAAGAAATATAAAAGGAATTCTTCAGGAACGTGTCAGTAGTGCTATGGTGACCACTTACCATTGGTAACATTTAACATTGACATTTGTCTAGAAACATCATAAAAGTTTTAATCACAAAGTGAAAAGTGGCCTTATAAATCTCTTCTTCAAAGAAAGTCAAAGAAAAACATATATATAGATAGAATTCTATGTTTTTCTATTCTATTCTATTCTATTTCTATAATTCTTCTATAATTCTATTCTATATATCTATGTTTTTCTTTGACTGGTCTCACTTATATAGATCTTTGACTGTCTAGGTTGTGGGTTCGATTCTCACTCAGGACAAATTCTCAAAATTGGCACTTATTTTGTCGCTGTGTGTATAGACATTTATGTGTGTATAGGTTTTTTCTTTCTGGTGTGCAATATATCTATTTATAGATAAGATATAAAATATAAGATATAAGAGTATATCTATCTGTCTATGTACATTATTAATATTCATTCAATCGGTTTTCCAGGGTCACATAATCAACTGGGAAGTTGTTCCGACTACAGCAGATATGGAATTTAAATACTTAAGATTATTTATTACCTAAACAAATAAATTCCATAAATAGTTATTTAGGTTGGGGGGTTATTCCGAACTGTATACTGTAGTAAGTCCAATAAACAGGCACAGTGAATGAAACTTTACCCCGCTACATATTTAGATTGAAAAGGCCTACCTCTTACATTCTATAATTTGCATTTGTTTGGGACTTATTTTTACCGAAGTGCGCAGAAGAATGTTGTAGTTTGTCCAGTGCATTTATGTTTGTATGTTTATATATTTGGCAATTCATCTTATTGTAGTAGAAATTAGGACGCGAAAATCAACATGGCGGCTGGAATCAGCCATATTGGATTTTCGATGAAAGACTTACATCGAGTGGAGTATCAAAATCTATTTAATATCATTCCAATACTAAATTGATTAGTAAAATCAATAGTTGCGTTTGCTCGTTTTTGGGCTTCACATAATCTATTATCTATAGGCAACGCTAACAGTTAGCGGTAACGGAATAACGCCTCATAATACAAATTAATGGAATTCTTATGAAGCTATGAACAAATTACCGACTGCATAAACATGTTGCAGCAAAACTGGCCAGTCCAAGTCTAAGCAGTATTTAATACAATACATCAAAATCGCTCTCACGCCTATCAATATCGGCATTTAATACTATGGAGCCAATTTTGTTGGCAGCAGAGTGAATTAAAATCAAGTTTTAAAATGTTCAATCATTGCTCTTTCTTCACATAGTTCTATCTCTGTTCCCCAGAGCGACCACACCACAGATTATAAAAGCGCATACTTGAACCTTCACTTTTATTTTCATCCTGGTAATTTGGAAGGGATTTGTACTTAGAACGCGTATTCTGCTCTGAAACTTAAATTTGTGGTTAATCAAGCGTGTCTCTATTCAATTAAAATTGAACAAAATAGGTGTGACCACACAGACAATACTTGTATGAGTTGTCAACACGATCTCAATCCTATGTTAAGATTATAGTTCAATTTTAATGATATAGGTAATCTGACTGACATCATATTTAATTACAGAGACTGGACGATGCGTTGAAGCAATCGCATGTCACATAGATCCGAACAAGCCATCGCTATTTTAAACCATTGATTAAAACACTGCCTGAGCAAACTTTGCAGTCGGTCTAGATTAGACTTACTAAAATTAATCTACCTTTTTGATATTCTAAAAACTAGCAAATTTATAGTACAGCTTGATACAAATATATTGATAGAATAAAATATTATACTGTTATGTAAGATAGTTTTAGGCTTAGGTAAGTTTCAGTGGAAGAGATTTTATTTTACATTCTTCATTTATAAAACTTACCATAAGGTCGATTCAGTTGTGACGGATCAGAGCGCAATTAATCTTTTACTTGCACGCCATTACTTTAGTTGAAATAATGTGAAATATTATACAGGAGCATTCTGCGTGGACGCGAGCGAGGATGACAATTTATTGACATAATTTCAATGCTAGCAAAGTCTTTTTTCTTTTGTATGGCTTGGGTTAGCCAATTCAGCATATATTCAGTATAGCAAAATTTAAAGTTTGGAATGCGTTGCGTTCCGTGAAATCTGAATTAGGCCCATTTGTTTAACTGAAGGAAGGTGGTGTCAAAATAGCTTATAGCCCTATTCTATTAGCACTATCATTTATATTTACCACTATTGAGCAAAACACCGTACTTACTGCATGTGATGTTCTTATCGAAGAAAGCAATAATTAAAGCAAATTTAAATACAAGTGACTAAAACCCAATATCCTTTATTCCACTCGAATATTATTCATTAGTACTGGGTTCTAATAGCATATTTACAGATGTTTCCATCCGTGAGTTATTGGGTGTGTGAATATGACTCCGCCCTTTCTCAACAGATGTCGTTTTTAGTATTGTTTACGTGTACTAATAAATGACCATACTTGTATTCGATAGTACTGAATGTCAGCTATCTAACGCATTTTATGATATTTGGTTGAAGTGTAAGCAACAATTGTTTTCACCTTTTCGAAAATGTCGGTTTTTATTCCAAATAAACGTCATTTGCGGGAAGTGTTATTATTGGGTATGTGAATATGACTCCGCCCTTTCTCAACAGATGTCGTTTTTAGTATTGTTTACGTGTACTAATAAATGACCATACTTGTATTCGATAGTACTGAATGTCAGCTATCTAACGCATTTTATGATATTTGGTTGAAGTGTAAGCAACAATTGTTTTCACCTTTTCGAAAATGTCGGTTTTTATTCCAAATAAACGTCATTTGCGGGAAGTGTTATTACATTATTTTATTGCGAAGAAAACTGCAGCGGAAACTTATCGTTTGCTTGTGGAGATTTATGGTGAGCATGCTCCGTCTAATACAACTTGCAAGGAATGGTTTCGACGATTTCAAAATAACGATTTTAGTACTGAGGATAAAGAACATGGAAAACCACCAAAAAAATTTGAAGATGCTGAATTGGAAGCATTATTGGCGGAAGATTCTTGCCAAACTCAATCAGAATTAGCTGCAGCATTAAATGTTGATCGTTCAACTGTTGCAAAGCGTTTACAAATGATGGGAATGATTCAAAAAGCCGGTTACTGGGTTCCACATGATTTAAAAGAAAGAGACATGGAACGTCGGAAAACCATTTGTGAAATGCTGCTTCAAAGACAGCAAAGAAAAGGATTTTTGCATCGGATAGTCACAGGAGACGAAAAATGGATACACTACGAAAATCCTAAACGCAAAAAAGCTGGGGTGAAACCAGGCGAACCAGGCCCATCACAGCCAAAAATAAATATTCACTGTGCCAAGGTCATGCTCTGTATTTGGTGGGATCAGAAAGGTATTGTATATTATGAGTTGCTCAAACCCTCTGAAACTATTAATGGAGAAGTTTACCGACGACAACTAATGCGTTTGAAGCGAGCCATAGAAGAAAAACGACCAGAATGGGTGAATAGACATAACAAATTAGTTCTTCAGCATGACAATGCCAAACCGCATACCGCAGAAGTCGTAAAAAGATATTTAGAGGGACAGGACTGGGAAGTGTTACCCCACCCGCCATATTCACCAGACATAGCTCCTTCGGATTACCACCTATTCCGGACGATGCAGACAGACCTTACTGGAGAAAAGTTTACTTCATGTGAAAGTATCAAAATTTGGATTGACAACTGGATAAGCTCAAAAGACCAGGACTTCTTCCAGCAAGGAATACGAAAACTACCTGAACGATGGGCGAAGGTTGTAGCTGCAGATGGAGCATACTTTCAATAATTATTTTTTTTAATTTTGTAAGCGAACAAATGTGTTTTATTTTGACAAAAAGGGGCGGAGTCATATTCACACACCCAATATGAGATTGGGATGATCATGGAATATTTTCAGTCATTAAATATATACAACCTTTGTAAAAAAAAATTACGAATGGAAAATAAGGAAGCCTTTTATTGGTGACCCTGTAAGAATCAGATAGAAAATATTCTGAAAGTATGATTTGTTAACTCTGAATGATATGTTATCGGATGTACAGCTTTGTTTTTTGTACTTGATATAAACTCAGAAAAGTTATATCTGGAGATGCTATACAAAAAGACCCTTACTTCAAGTATAGTTTGGTCGAATTTTCGAAGTATAATAAGCTATTTTGACACACCCCAACTTACCCTTTAGATGGCTTAATTTTAACAATTAATTAAGTATAAAATCGAAATTGATTTTTCAGTCTGTTTTTGTTATAACTGTTATGAAACAGGGACCACAATGTTACTTTCTTTTCAATTTACCATTTAGTAAATATTTAGAATACTCGATGTTGTTATTCTTAAAAACATTAAAAGATAAAAAAAATGTGTATTGTGAATTTGAAGCATATTTAATAATTGTTTTTCAAGTTGATTTTAAAATTACATTAAGTGATTATTCGTATAAAATGTGGCTTTCTTGAGAATATCTCAAAATCCAAATCAATATGTTGAACTATTGCTATCTCTAAACACTGTCTATATATCTTCCCCTAACGTTTAAAAAAAACGCCTAATTTTTAGTCAGTGTTTAGCGAGATTTTTCAAATTTCAATTTATCGCCTGCAGGCCACATATTTTTCAAGAGGCGGGTTACATTACGTACCTATCCTATGTTTAGGACATGTATATAGTTAATAGATGTTATTCCCAAACCAAAAAGATTTTCTAAGCACTATATGGTAGTTATATTTTTCTACGTATATATACAAGTAGAACGCTAATAATTGTAGTATTGTTTAACCTTGCTATAATTGGTCCCCTTTTCAGCGATAGTAAGTTTGTCCCATTTAGGTGGCATTACAACTTCCGCTCTCAAAACTCAATATATAGTCAAATAAAGTTACTGTATATGAGCTCTTAGCAAACCAAGATCACTTGACAGTTTACAACGTGTATACTCAAATGACAATTCTTACGTCGTGATTTTAAGGTTTACTTTAAATTACACAGAGACATTCCTTTGACCTCAAACTTTGAGTTTTGAGTTAAGAACCACAGATGAATTAGGAGTGGACCTCAAAAACTTTTCGATCTATTACGTGAAAGCTTCTGATATAACGTTTCTTCGAGGGGACACGAATGCATTAATATTTCATTGCTATGTTGATTTATATTATTATAAAAAAATGCCTTTACTTTAGCAATAGTTACCTAGTATGTAAGTTGTAATACTTAATGTATGTATTTTGTATAATGTGTTGTAAACATCACACTTTTTTTTTAAATTTTTTTAGCTATCAGCACACTATTTGGTATTTGCTTATGGTATTTTACAAAATATATATAACGCACGAAATATTCATAGTCAGCATTTAAAAAAGATATGTATTACCTGGAATAATAAATAATGGAATTTTTCTGTTCTAGTAAAATGACTATTGTTTTCAGTAATTCAAATTATTAAAATACCTACATTTTTTGTCAAAAAGATGGACACACTATGCTAGACTATATGCCGAAACCGGTGGCAGAAAATTTTAATTTTATGTAATTTCTTTATATATTTAGCACTTGCTTCATTAACAATTCCATGCTCAAGCATTTTTACTTAGTACTGTTCGGGCGATACATCTTGAAGTTAGCTGCAAAAGTTCAAATTATATTTTTGTCTCTGTATGTTTCGTTCAGAGGCAAAAGCTTTTGCAGCCACCTTCAGTGTAGCCAAGATAGGTACGTAGCCAGAACTGAACTCACTTTAATATTTATTTCTTCCGTTATATATTACTTATACTAGGGGTTGATTCTCAATAAAATATCACAAATTTTTGCTAATTGCCTAAACAATATTATTGGTCTGAAGTCTCGAGTGTATAAGAATACGACCCCTATTGGTTGACCAACGTTTTTGGGTACAATGTTGAATTCTTCCGATTTTCCTTCGTTGTAAATTTTATTTTTTTTACTAGGAACTTACATGTTTTTGAGAAGGGATTATCCACTTATTTAAGCTTAAATATTTAGGGCAGTACATCGGTTGTAAATTCAATTATGTATTACTCGTATATAAATTACAATCCAGATTTAAGATCACACTTTCTATTAGATCTCTGAATTTTGTATACATTTCATCTACTTTCCATTGTTTACAATGTTTATTCTTATTTAATATTTAAGAAACATGGAAATTATTTTTTTGTATTATTTTTATATGCCATGTTTTTTGTATTACCTACAATTAGTTGGGGTATGATTTTTTTGAGAATTTCTTTTTACCTATTGCAGAATTAAGCACAATTATTTACTGACATTTGTTTTTGGGATCTATATATATTATTCGCAAATTAATCTTGCTATGAGTATTTAAGGACCTTCATATATTGAAGTCGGGTAGGACAAGTATTTTTTGTCTCATACACATTTTATTTTGTAGTTAAGGACTTGTTATTTCTCAATTTACCATGGATTTTACACACGGTCGCTATAATGTAGTGGTAGAACAATATTATGTACTCTCATAACACAAAAAGTATCTATATAGCTTTCTCAAAAACTACCCACTGAAAAAGGCCTCCAATGGAATCGTCGTCTTCCAGAATGAACTTTTTTTTGTAGCCACAGGTTGCAAATATGGATAGGGTATATTTTAAGGAGAATACTAATAGCTTAGCAGTAGAAATAAAAAAAAATATCTAAACAATGCATGGCAAAAACCTGTATTAAATTGTCTACTATACCTATCCGAAATAATTCGAAACTTTTATATTCGGTTTGGTTACAATTTCATAAAAAATCAGGTCTTCTGTAGAGTATCTACATTATAGTTGCAGTGTGTGAAACCCTTCATGAAATTATAACAGTCTAGTCTCAATTGTGTATGAGGTCTTATAGATCATTTTGTATATTTTTGTTTATTTATTTTAGTGTTATTTTTAATAAATAATGTAGGTACCTATATAATGTTTTATCCATTGGCGTATATTACTCAAGAGAAAAATAGACAACAAAATGCAAAATCTTTTTTTGATGAGCTGTTTCTGATCGGCCTCTATAAATGAAACATTGATTCGGAACAAATTTCTGCTCTCGATGTCCATTTACTAATTTCAATGTTTTTATCTTGGATTCCACTGGTATTGGAAGTACTTGTTCTGTTCTGAGGTTATATCTTGTAATAAGCAAATATTATACAAATTATGCTGAAATTGATTGATGCTTTATGTACTTGGACATTTGCGGTTTAAATTCCCGAGGAGCTACTGGGAATAGATAAAATGTACTATCGTGCTATGTACCTAAACCTAAGTAAATATTTATACTGTGTTGGGTTTAAGAAATAAAACGAAGAATAAATGTCTATTTTCTTTTAATTCAAATAACTTATAATTTTAAACATTTAATTCTAAGTACGATACGGAGCTAATTCACTTAGCCGAAATACAAAATACATGTGTAAATTATATTCCGTAAAATAATTCTGATTATCATTTAAAGTGTCTTTTCACTTCGATCCACAATAACCCACTAGTGGTCAGATTGATGCGAGAAAATTCAACTCACTTTTATTTACATGAATTCGTCCTCGTCTCTTCGGCCGTCCAAATGTTAGAGAATGTTGAGGCTTATTCGCCTGTCGTGGATAGTGTCCATGTGGCGGGTCTTGACGGCGCGTTGCGCGTCGAATGGTGCCCTGAATGCGACTCTCGCGTCGCCTGTTGGTTGGCCGCGCTCATTGTACCTCCTGATGACGTCATCTTGCGTCAGTTCAAATTCTGAGAAGAATTGGAGGATCTCGTCTATGGTCGCGCGGAACGGAACGTTCTCCATGGAGACTACGCAGCCGGGCGCTCCGAAGTCTTCCAATGCCGGGTCAGACTCCTCTCGACTGCCCCGGTTATCGTACATGTCCCGCCCTCGCATACTACCCCTGCCGCGGCCGCGGTTGTCAAAACTTCCACGCGGTCCGCCGCGGTCGAATCCACCCCGCCCCCGGTACCCCCCTCTATCGAACCCTCGGTTAAAGCCTCGATCGAACCCACCGCGACCTCGAAACGCTCCTCGATTGTTGTGAAAACCACCGCCGCCGCGCATTTCATAGAACGGTGGCCCGGTCGGCTCGTTCCCTTGATGGCCGTTCGGTGCTTCCATGTCCATTTGTTTGGGGCCCTCGAGCGCCTCTTCGACTACACCGCGCGGCACCAAATCGACAGTGACGCGAACCCCATCTAGATTACTCCCGTGCTTGGACACGGCCAACCGCGCTTCTTGACCCGAGCGGAATTCACAGAAGCAGTCCCCTGAGGGCAGACCGTTGGTGTCTAGCATGAGGTGTATTCTGGCCGGCACGGATCCCGTGTCAGAGAGGAAGTTTACGATGTCTCTGTCGGTCGCGTTGCGCGGGAGGCCTTTCATCAGCACGCAGTCGAGGGGCTCATCTTCAATCGTAATCACATTTTGATTTTTCTTCCCGCCCATATTATCGACTTGGCTGGGGAAACCCGGACGGTTAGCCCAGTTGGACGCGGCCGAGCGAGGGTCCATGCTTCCCGGGCCGGGGAATCCTCCAGGGAACTGCGGCCCACCAAACGAGGGAAACCCTTGCCCTTGTGCGAATGGCGGAACAAAAAATGGTGGTGCCCCAGGAGCTTGGCCTTGAGGACCGTTCTTTGACTGTCCGCTCTCGAATTGTCGCCGTTGACGTGGGTCTCTCGGTCCCGCTGGCTCCTGCGGGGACTCTTCTTGTATTTCCTGATGCGCTTCCTTCTGTTCTGCTTTTTCGAACGGCGGGTTTTTCACTTGATTGTACTCTTCGTCGGATACTATAGCAAGTGTCACCTGTCTACGCCCAAACGCAATACGATCTTTCCGCTCAAAAGCTAATCTAGCATCCTCAGGTTTTGCGAACTGCACATACGCAATCCTGCTACGTGTCATGCGGTCGTCGCTCAACGTGATCGCCAGCAAGGAAAAGTCACCGAAAGTTTTTATAATGTCATGTTCTTTGATATAATGAGGTAGGTCGGTCAGTTTTAGGACTGTGAAGGTGGACTGAGAGTGATCCATTTCCGATTCAGGTACCAGGTTACGGTCGTCCTCATCATTGTCATCACGGTACGGCAAGAACGAGTCGACAGCCGTATCGTAAGACTCATCATCGAGATCTTCGACCGAAACCTGAGCGCCTTTCAATTCATTATATTTACGCTGCAACGCGAGTTGTTTCGAGCGAATTTCGCAGAATCTGACATAAATATTCCCAGTGCGTCGCCCCATGTTGTCGTTGATCATTTTGATACCGTGTTTATCGATCATGAATGGGAAGAAACGGCGTACGTCGCCGTAGCTGGTGTGGTTCGGTGCGTTTCTGATAGCAACGCAGCAGTGTTGCTGTTGATCTTCAAAACGTGGCGGGCGACTATCTCTTCCTCTGTAGTTGCCGCCTCCTCGTCCACCACGATTTACTTTCCCTCCGTTCTGATCACCTTGGAATGCGTTCGGGTTCCTTTTTTTGGCCAGTTCTTGCATTTTGTTCAGCGTGTCTATCATTGGATCGTTCCGCTCAAAGCGATTCACGGATGGTTGATTCTGGTTCATCATATTTGGGGTTGGTAATATGGGTCCGTTTTGAAGGACGTTGGGCTGCAGAATCTGCGACAGAGGCATGTTCAAATTCGCCGGGTTTCCGAAAGGATTGACGAAAGACTGGTGCTCTCTGCTTGGGCTATCCTTTTCTACCGAGTTCGTTATGCTGGGAGACTTGCGCCTGTCCCGAGAGCGGCGAGATGGTGAGCGGTCTCTTGAGCGACTGCGGTCTTTCCTGTCGGTTCTATCACGTTTCCCACGCCTTTCCCTACTACGGCTCCGATCGCGACGACGGCGTTCCTTCGACCTGGACCTTTCTCTGCGTTCCCTCTTCCTATCCTTACGATCTCTATCACGTGACCTCGACCGCGATCGGGAGCGTCTCCGTTCTTTATCTTTTCGTTTCCTATCGATTTCATCATCTTTCTTCTCCTCTTCATTATTGGCTAATTCGGTCGGGCTTATGAGAGGCGCGGGAGGTGCGATGACAGCAGGTTGCGGGATCTCTTGTGGGTTGCCGAGTCCCGGGATGCCAAAGTTAGATAGTAAGTTGTTGCCTAGTGCTGATGCGAAGGGTGACATTGTCGATATTGGCGTAGACTCTGGTTTCTGTACAGTTGGGGTGGGCGTAGGCATAGGGGCAGGTGGGGTGGAGACTGGCGCTGTAGGGGCTAAACTCAGCAACGGTACTGTCTGCCGAGCCGCCTCGATAACCTTGTGCATCTCGGAGCGGGAACTCAGAAGAAGCTTCACCTGGACCTCCTTGATTTTCCCGCAGTCCAGCATCATCGCTTGACGCGCGTCTTCATCCGTACTGTAACAAAGGAGATAAGTGTTTTTAAGGGTTCAAGCTAATCCTCGTTCTTTCGAACTATATATTAACTCCTTCACTACCACACGGATTTGTTGATAGAAATAGCGATCGCAATACAATACCGTAGTACCTATATCATATTGATCTACCTCGTAAGGTAGGCAACATTAGCTATGTAAGCGCTCAAAAATATTACAATTATTGAAATTCTCGCCTTTTGTCTACTATAATATTCATGCATTATAAACCTTCCGGAAAATAATCACGTGGTTACGTGGTTTAGAAGTTAGTGGAGAAGAGACTATTTAGAGAGATAGTTTATTTGACTGAAGAAAGGTAGCCGAGTTATTAGTGGGTAAGCAATGGCTCCCACTATAGTGTAACAACCACTCACAAAGCACAAAGTGGTCCACTATTGCTCAGCCTAACCCCTCGCCGAAGAAACGCGAATTTACTTATTTTTTTTTTAATGTGAATTATTGACGGAACCAGCCGAGGGCCCACCTGGTAGAAGGGATCCCCCCCCAATTACAACAGTTATGCGATACGTCTCATGCGCGTGTGATTTCACCGACACCCACACCCTTCCATCGGAACACAGTTATGTATGCAATACTGCTTTTAGTGGCAGATTCCAGGTGTGGTGGAAGTATCTCTCCGGCTGAATTTGGCACAAGTTCTACTGCTACTTTTGGTTGCTCCTTTAGCACCACCCAGGGGGTACGTGTAGGGAATCAAAGAGTACAACACCTACGGACGTGAGCAACAAATATATGTAGTTTCGCTCAAAAGTAGGTACAGCAATATGACCACAAGTAGATCCCTATATCTACTACAAGTCGCATTGCGATCGTCTCTCTGAATTATGTTCCAAGATAGAACGTCTCGTCCAATGTAATTTAACCACCCTACCAATTTTCGCGTGGAGTCACGGGGAAAGACCCGTGTTGCGAAAGGAACTAGAAATCTTATGCCAAATCCGTCCGGAGAGTACTGCCATGATACGTACTATATGTACTGATCGCGTTACTGACCCGGTTGAAAACTGCGGACGCCTATGAAATTACGTACATTTTAATTAGAATGAAAACTGAGATATACCCTCATATCCATGTCGTGCGCGTACAATGTGACTTTGGAAGACCTACATATGGAAAGATCCATATGTAGGTAGGTTGTTATGCGTTGGGGTGACCACTATCAGGTGGACTGTCAGCTAGTACAGATTATCATCATCATATGAAAATTAAAATATCTTTTTTACTGTCATTTACGAATCATTCATACCAATTTCTACCTATCTCACACAATTGTGTTATTTCTGTGTAATAACAAATTTGAATTTTTATGACGGAAGCATAATATATACAATTTGTACAACTCACGAATTCAGTGTGTTTTTTCCTGGATTATCAAATTATAAGCAAAAACAAACCGTTTCTCCTGCAGGATATTCTGCTCTGTATCTAATGTGGGCCGCTAATGTTTTAACCTCATCTATTATTTATTTTCGGCCGTTTATCTCTTATGGATCTTGTAAGTTTTTCATTTCAAAAGCTAGGGAGTTCTACTGGCCAACAAATAAGTAGATCTGCAGTCATGTCAAAGTGAAACTATTGACTTAGAAAACATTATCTCTTGCTTATAATGGTCCCTAGTAATTTTTTTGTCGGTTGATATTTTGTTTATGGACATTTGCCGCTCATGGCATCGCTCATTTGCCATCTTAATACTAGTTTGAAGTCCCATTAGTATTATGAGTAAGAATACACAGAATAGATAACATTATACTTTAAATTTTGCGTGTTTATTATGTGCGTCTGTGATTCGGCACCTAAGTCATGAGTCATCATAGTAGGTAGGACGTACTTACTGAAAGCTTTCATTTCCATTGTGCATTGTGTTGTACAACCTATTTAACCCAGGAAACGCTTATTTTCGCTTTAACTTTACGATCAAATATTCGACAGCGCCCAATTTTTTTTTTCATGTACCTACCTAATATTAATTGTAAATAACATTTGTCGCAATGATACTACACTGATACTGTCTGCTGGTGGAGAGACGGTATACTTACCAGATCCAGGCTTAGGGGCTCACCGCCGTTCCAAGAGAATCCAAATCTCTGACTCGTGAAATAGAGAAACTGAGGCTTTGAGTTTTATTATAACTAATAACTATCTTTTCCCGATTTGGCAGCCCCCAGCGGAGATAAGCCCCTCCTAAACCGAATTCCTGGATCTAGTACTGTTGCCTAATAATAAAAACTACTGAATAAAGTGATATTACCAAGCGCACTATTTCCTCTCACTTATCGGGAGGTCGGTGTTCCTGCAGTGGGATAATTTGAGACAGATACAGTAGCAAGCGCAGTTGACAGGACGCATCTGCGAAACCTTATGAAAGCGCGATATTACGAAGATATCTTCGTGTTTTGCTCTAAGACATTGCGGACAAGACGAAGGAAAGTCGAAATCTGGACCCTCGGAGCCACGGAGCTGTCGTGCCGACAATATTTATAAAAATAAAATGCCCAAAATCCGGCAGGATTACTACGTTCATCGGGTATTGTCAAGTCAGAAATTGGGAAAAACTGGGACCACTTTTTGTAATGGGATTTTTGCCACTGCGTCACAGCGATTGTCAAATTGTGAATCAAGATAGAAAAACATCTGTCGGATCAGCTAGTTTGATATAAAATGTATGTTTAAATGTTTGTCCTAACTTTTTGTGGAAAGTCGTCAGATTGGTAGTCAATCTTAGACTAGATTTCTGTAACGTAGACTGGACACGCTAACGAGCCATGGGAACACATTACGTCCATTGCGGGCTGTCGTCATCTGTACGGTCCAGCGGGCGCGACGCCGAAGGGACATTTCACGGCATGATGAACCTGTCTCAGCCTCGTTCGCTCCATATTCAATCCCTTAGAGCGAGGGAACATCTTATCTATTTATATAAAAACTAGCGGCCCGCTCCGGCTTCGCACGGGTATAAAATATATAGCCTATGTCATTCACTGAAAAAATGATTAAAATCGAGCCAGTAGTTTTGATTAGCCATTATTTGTCGTAAAAAGTATAATAAATGACAAAAAAAATGTTATTGTAGGATATCCATAAAAGATAGACATACCATAGCGGAGTTTTCTGTAGACCTTTTGAATGTGTACAACACTTAGTACATTATTTTGATAAATCTCGTAGGGTCCGGCCTGCGTTTGCAATGTAAGCGGAATAAATGAAATTATTTACGACATCACATTAGAAACCTCAAAAATAACAGTATTTTTCCACTATTTAATGCATGTTATTATACATATAAACCTTCCTCTTGAATCACTCTATCTATTAAAAAAACCGCATCAAAATCCGTTGCGTAGTTTTAAAGATTTAAGCATACATAGGGATATAGGGACAGAGAAAGCGACTTTGTTTTATACTATGTAGTGATGAATGCCTAAAACAAACTCGAGAATAACTGCTGACCAATTCGGCTAATACTTGTAGTTGTGTTGGTAACTGTCAGGATAAGGTTTTTATGAAAGAGTATGTTTGAAAAATGGGTTTAAAATCTCCATATAAAAAAGTGAGTACCTAAGTGAGTGAGGATCCTCCAATTTTGACAGAATAGATTCTCAGTTGTCTAGTTTCTTACATTACCTGGATGGATCCAGGTCCTATACCTGGATCAACACAGGCTCATTTTTGTACAGAAAAAGTGAAGTAATTGTTTGTGTCTTTTAAAAAACAACTTCTGTCGCTGTTTTTCCCATCGTCTCATATTGACTTTTTAACCGCGAATGTCATCACTGCGGGGCTCAGCTTTAATAGTTACCTATCTATTCAATATAGTTACGATACATGCTATTGGAAAGACTGTAATGAAAGGCCGTAAACCGTACCGGCCTCAGTCATGAATGACAAGGTAGAACGCGGCCTGTCTTAGGACAGGCCGTGGAGAACTTAGCTTAAAAACCTTAGCCATGATGAATGGAGCAGACATTTCCAGGAATAACATGTATGTAAAAAAAAATGTTGCATCCCAATAAGCGTTCGTGAAAGAAAGTAGGTACTCCGACCGACTGCTTCTGCCGTAGTTGAGTTTCATAATACCCATTGGTACATAAGGAATCAAACCAATGTCCCGTCCCGTCCAAAGCCGTAGTGACTGTTTACGCTAAAAACTTATATGCGGATGAAATCGCAAACAATCAAGCAAAATAAACTCGTTTTACCCATAAGGCAAATTTATTATAGTAATTTTTTAAAGGTCAATTTGTGTACGTCATTGACATAAATGAATGATTTAAAATATTGGAAGAATCGACTATCGAATACTTTCATCTCCTATTTCCTTTTTTACATATTTATTACCTAACCATAAAAACAAATCCAAATCGGTCTAGAAAATTCGCAGGAAAGCAAAATAAATGCAACGCAACGCAACGCAAATATAAAATAAAATGTTGTATTGATAACCTCGTTCTTTGGAAGTCTATCGAAATTCCCCAGCAAAATACAATTACTGTCAATAAACATTGTGAGAACTTTTATGAAATGTAAACCTACTTTATAGCTTGCTTTAAAATCTATCTAGATGACAAAAAATCTTGGGTGGCTCTACACTTGACGCAGGACCAGCCCTCGGGTTGGTCTGTTGTTCTAGGGCATAATCTCAACAAATTTAGACTAAACACTAGTAACTGAATTTAATCGATATATCATTTGTGCGTGTATAAAGACAATATAATAAAGACGAGAGTTGGTGTCTGTATATTTGTTACTTCTTCACGCTCAAACGGCTCAACAGATTTGGATGAAATTCGGTACCAGGATAGCTTATATCCTGGACACCGCGAAGCGCAGCTTGTTTTTAATATACCTAATGGAAACCAGAGAGACAGCCGACGTGATGTAAGGTTGGTCACCTCTACCCTAAACCACAAAAAAAATTGCAAAGCACTTGTCACTGTGAGACATGATGATGAAAGTCCTCATAGGTCTGTAATTTCGACGTCATTCATATCTTCACCCGAACACAACAATGCGAGTGTGTACCGCTACGTATTATAAAACGTGTTGCACTTTAACTATGTGACAATGTATGCGTAGGTCCTGTTACCACATATCTAATTATTGCGCTTTGTAAGGTACAGCCTTACTCAGTTGCTATCAGGTTATTTTGTAGATTCCCCTCATACCGTTTAAAATCATTGCAACACTACGATTCTGGTCCTACAAGGCTGGTAGGATGAAAAAATATGAACATTTTTGGATAGTGATACAAAAATGATCATATTTAGTCATAGATTCATCAAAGAAAAAAATTCATTCACAACAAAAACTGAGATACTGCCAAGTGCCAGTTGAAGTTCTTGAATGACGACCGCGGAAGTGTGAAGGGAGGCAGAAGTGAGATGAGTTCACACAGCTTAGATGTGGTACCTAATCGTGTAAGCTACATATATCAAATACCTAACTAATAAGTACTTACACATAAGTTAGCACGCCAAGCTTAGCCCTTTTGTCCGTGTTGTGAACCAAGGTATAATAGTCTCGTGCCGTTTGCCGATACATCACACGAGTCGGTTTTATTGCCCAGGCGCGAAAATTGACGCAATTTGGCCGGCACCCCTTTGCGACAGGGCAGGTCTTGTCACCCCCAATAAGAATAAGACGGCTTATACAAACCAGCGTTGTGTATGCATTGCTGCGTTCCGGTGGAAATGTGCTGGTGCAATTACAGGCGCAACAGAGAGTGTATTGTTATTTACCCATCACGTGAGTTGAGTGAATAGTCCCTTACAAGTACTTTAATCACGGAATACTAAAAAGTTACTGTGCGATACTGACAGTGAACCAATCTTTGTGAAAAAGCGTTTTAATTCAAAAAATAATCCTACTTTAATAAAAAATGGAAATTTAATTTTGAAACAACTATCAAATTTATAACTATTTCAGATTTATTTATCAAATTAACTTGTCTATTGTCACTTTAAAGTTAACAAAAACATTTCTTCAACATGGTCAATTATATTGTTTTTGAAAAAATATATTAATTTCAAGCATTGATTTAAGTAGTATAAGATACGTCATTTTCGAGCATTACTTTATAAAAGCTGGTCCACATATCACATACAGATAAACACATACCCACACAGAATCTACATTGGTAAAAAGATACATGCCTACTGTGCATCGCACGAAATTTAATCACATATTATGTTTTCTATTGTTCTCTCTTTATATTATTATTTTATGGTAAAATCACCACGGCTAAGTTTTTTATGATAGTTTGTGACGGAACGAGCTGAGGGCCCACCTGGTGGTAAGTGGTGACTCCCCATGATATCAGTAATACGACTCGGTATGATTTGGATCTTACACTGAGTCGCATTCATCCTGTCCATCACCCGACGTCTTATGCGCATGTGATTTCACCGGCACCCACACTCTTCCACCGGAACACAGTAATACGAGCACTAGTGCTTGGCGGCAGATTCCAGATGTGGTGATTTGAACTCATTACTGAGGGTTGTACATACATATTTGTACTTTATACTTTAAGCGAACAATAAAGTACGCGAAAATACTTTATTTCGCATCATTTGATTTCTCTGGGACTCATTTTACATATAATATACAAACAAAGGTTGTTCGTAAGAGTTTTTGCGTAAACATAAAACTAATCAATTGCGTGAAAACGAATTACTTATATACTTTAGCCATAATATAGAATCTTAAATTCCGCGCAGCTGTTTAGAAGTGACATGTTATATATGTTTTTAAGTAAAATAAATTGTACTTTATTTTGACACATTTTACTTTATTTACACAAAAAAGATGGCAGCCCCAATTACAACTACAAGAACACATTTGGACTTTCACCCAACTCCCAGGGAATCGTGTTGAATTTCTGGATAAAAAGTATCAGTAGTATGAACTCAAATCATGCCAAGTTTCATTTGAATTCATTCAGTAGTTTTGGCGTGATGGGCGGCCAAGATACAGAAAGACAGTCAGATAAAAAAAAAAAATCGGCTTTTGCTTTTTTGCAGTAACGATTATAAAGCGTTCTGTAAAAAAGTTCATATATCTTGTATGTACAGAATTAGACTTGTTGCAGTTTTATTATAACGTAGACGTAATGATATCTGGTTAATATACTCAGCTACTCGGCTTGCCCCTCCGCTACTTAAGCAGAAGACCGCCACTAAGCCGCCACTGATAACAGCTCTACAGAGAGAGCTAGAACCTCTCTCTGTAGAGCTGTTATCAGTGGCGGCCTTAGGAGGTGGCAAGCAGGGCAAGCCCGGAGCTTCGCTTTCGAACCCTCGCAGAACACCTGCCTCCTGCTTCCAACTCACCTAAATTCCTCATACGCCAAAAGCCTCAAAGATCTATCGCCCGGAGCCTCGCAATATCTAAGGCCGCCCCTGGGTGTTGTGACATCTTGCGTCGTTCGTGCATAGCTACTCCATCACTCGAGTGCTCAAGCTATACGAGATCACCCATGATTATAATCACCTGGGTGATCAATCATAGGCGAAACTTCGCGCCATCAAGCATGATGCAAGTACCTACTTTCATAGGATTCATTAATTACGTAAGGATGATTTTGACGATTTTTGACACCCCCTATCCCCATGTAAGGCACCTACATAAGATTTCTCGAAATCCCCCTTCTTAGAAAGAAAGACAGAAAAAGAACAAGCAGATTTAAATCGAAATGCACCATTCAGCATCCGGAATAGAACTAGATTTCTGATTTTAATTTCGACTTGTAAAATATTACATGAATACCCATTCCCTCCTCCCCCATATAAGGACATGTAGAAATGTTTTGAGAACAAACTTCGTGCTCACCACACAAAGTGTGCCCCGGCCGGTAATCGAACCCGGGACCCCTTGCTTCGAAGGCAGGGCTAATACCAACTAAGCCACGGAGCCGTCATAGCATAGCAGAAAAGTATTGGTTGAGAGTTATTGCTTTAGCTTGGACGCTGTTAACAGTACAAGAATCTATTGTTTGTAAGATACGCATTGTTCTAACATTACGTTAACAATAACTAGTCCACATACCAATACATACATACCCAATATACGTACTATAGGTACTGATTAAAACAGAAATACATATACCCATACTGTATAGCGAAAGAGATAACAATTATTGTCCCTGTATAGTACCAGCGGATACCCGGCGTGTGCTAACACGCTAAAAAAAAGATACACATTGTGTATTTCTTTTAGCATCAGTGTAGGGCTTGGTGGTACATAGTGCCACGTGACTTTGAAACGAGGATATCGTTTTCCTGTTTTGCTACCGGCACCATGCCCTTCTACCAGAATACAGCGGTAGATTATTGTGGTAATATCGTTAGTCACACTTATATTATAAAGGCGAAAGCTTGTAGAACACAAAATCAGTTCCTGTTCTATCAGTAGTGAGCAAAGTAATTGGTACCATTGAAGATCATGTGCTGGCTGGCATGAGCTTCAATCACTAGAATAATCCATCCGCATCTGAATTTACCACAATAATTCGCCACAGATAATGTACACATGTACTGAGCCCAGAAAAAAGGGATAATTGTTTTGATTCGATTAGAAAACCTAACCTTGATTCGATGATAATGCAATAAATATAGCATTACTAATTAATACTTAATTTTACGCTAATCATTCGTTCATAAACTGCAGTCGTTTCCTAGAAAGTAGGTATGTAGGTACCCTAGTTGTATCAGTCATCGTCGTCAATTTCCCGTCGTTTACTGGATAAGCTAACAATGTACAGAATTAACTAGATCATTCTAATAATAAAGGAAATTCTTCTTCGTGCAATACCGCGTTCTCAAAACGGTGAGAAAACCGGCATGTCCCAGAACCAAAAATTCGATGTTCCAATCCAGCTTCAGCTCCCGTGGTAGAGGAAAGCCTTTATACTCTCACTTGTGAGTAGGCCGGTGTCCCAACAGTGGGAACGTTAAAGGCTGATTACGAGGCTGGCCCGGATTAGTTCTCCGCTATTTACTGCATTTTGTAAGTAGTATTTAAATAAAAATAGGTAAACTACTGTTTTTTTTTATATTTCAAATGCAAGTCCTACAAATATTTTGTATTTCGTATTTTAAATATTTGTATTTTTACGATTTTGAATTTTTTCATTTGTAGTTAAGACATCACAAAAAAAAATAGATGGAAAAACATACAAGTTCGTGCGGAACCTTCGATGCGCAAGCGCGACTCGCACTAGGCTGGCCCGTAGAAGTTTTAAGCAATATATGCACCCATTTATTGCACTATGTTCCACCCAATGTATGTCCCACCCGGTGTATATTTGGGGATATAAGTATAAAGGTCCGGCAACTTTGAAATAAACCACACAACAAGTCTTTTAAAGGTACCATTCCGAAGGCAGCGACAGCGACAGTCGACAGAGGCAGGCGAGGAAACAGGTGTCGTTTATATTAGTTTGTACCTGAGCTCGTACGTACGTCGCGATAGGTGTCGCGCTACAAATCCTGTCAAAAGACATCGCGCACGCGACGGCGACACAGTTGCGCTGCTTCCAAAGACATCCAAACCAGTAGTGTCGTTTCTTTGAGCGGTAAACATGGATTTTACTTGCGAAGACGAAAAATTGAAATAGGCTGTCTGTATTTAGTGTCTGTTTAAATCAGAACGACACGCAAGAGACAGCGTCATTGGTTACGGCAACAATATGTCGCCGTCGCAAACGATATTTGTCTCTCGACTGTTGCTGTCGTCTTTTGAAACTTTTTGAACCTTTCCCAAACTCCATTACAGTCAGCTTCGTACTTGTCTGAGGAGATTGTAAAGTTTAACTCTCTTGCGCTCTCTTTAGGGCATATAGGCCTAGTATCGTGCTAGTGTTGAAGAGTACATTCACGGGACGTTACGTCACGCAATGCTGCCCCCGTCTCCAATGTAGGTAAAAAATAATAAAAATAACATATCTGTAATCGCAAGCAAATTATTGCGACAGTGGAAGTTTGAAAAGTGTGATGGCTCAGTATTTTGGAAGCGGCTATCAATTTAAGGTTACCGGTTCAATCCTGGACACCAATCAGATTTTCACTTAGAAAATGTATGTGCGCAATGCTACGGTCTCAAAACGTAAGCAAAACCGCCTTATCTAACAACTAAAGTTTCGAAATAAACGTAACATCTACCAATCTGGATTGGTAGATGTTACGTTTATTGCACCCAAGGTAGATTGAGCTCATAGTTGCTTTTTGAGCTAGCTAGCAATAAAGCTAGTTATGTATACCTACTCTGAACATAGATTTAGTTATTTACTACTGAATTATTCTCATTTTTGACTTCGTATAATATTTATATCGAGAGTTATAGTATTGGAAATGCGATTTAAAAAAACGGTGGTGACGATGTCTCTCTTCTAATTCATAAGCTGGTTTACCTAACGCACATTGCTTGTGAATTATAAACAAGCATACTTATGTAATATGGGAATCATATAGTGGTAACTGTAAATACTGTGTAACAGCTCGAGTGTCTGTAAGTGCAGGGTCAAACCTGGCTCAGTTTAACAGTGCCAACCGTTTGTAATGTAAACTTCTTGTGAAAAAATTAATAAAAATTTACTTAGAGTGAAAGATAAACTTGTAGAATTTAACAACCTTGTTTTTTTTATTCTAGAGATCTTTGCTATTTTATACGTTTAGTCTCAAATTTGCAGTCCTGCTAGCGAACGCGGTTTCGTTTTTTCTCATCATTCGATAAACTGTAAATAAAATAAGGTATCCACCAAGCATCACACATTCATAAAATGCTCTAACACATTTGTTCCTTATGGTCTCAAGTATCATTTGGGCTTGTCAAGTTTTACACATACGTACAAGTAAACATATTCGTGAGTATATAACGTGTCACAGGAACTCCTTTGGCATACTACATGAACACAGATAGGTATGTCAAATCACAGTCAGTTTTCATGTTTTAGTTTGCGTCTGTTCCAACCTTCGGGTTGGTCGGTTAACCAACCCCAAGGGAAGAAACTAAACAAGAAACACCTCAGATACAGTATTACATATTCGCGAATATAATCCTGCGTCTAGAGTAGAGCAAATTCATTCCAAAGCTTTTTTGTCATCTAGATAATCTGATATTTTATAGTAAGCTTTAGAAACAAGTTTACGTTTAGTAAGTTTTAAATTTATTAATTGACAGTATTTTAATTTCGCTCGGAATTTTGTTAAAAAAGCGTACACATTGACCTTTGAACGAATTGCTAACCTAGTAACCTGGAGCCTAGTAGTGGGCACAGCGAGTTTATATTTATGCCTTTTGTTTAGGTACATTATGATTATCACTTTTTTTGTGAATATGCCTCTTTGTTTACTGATGTAGATCAAATTCTCGTATATATGTTCTGAAATGTAACCGTAAGTATATATATGTCTTTTACGTAATGATTCTTGGGGACCCAGATTGTACATTGCACGAACACCCCTCTTCTACAGCACAAATATGGCGTTGATATCTGCAGCATGTCCCAACAGCAGTATGCCATATGACTTAATGCTGTGAAAGTAGCTGAAATAAACCAGCCTAGCGGTATCAACGTATATGAGCAGGCGGATCTTTTTGATGGCATATGCTGCAGAACTAAGTCGCTTCGACAATTGAGACGGAGATGTTACGCCTCAACTGCATGTAATTCTTGTGACATTCAATGTACCTACCAAGAACTTACGTTTTGTACTAGACCTAGTTGTAATATACCGTTTCAAAGGACAGGAGCTTCCAAGGCACACAGATATGTCAAATTACAGTCAGTTTCATGTATGAGCTAGTCTTATTTGTGTCAAGATTACGTCTGTACCAACCCATCCAACAATCGATGAATGAAAGACTTAGGCACCTTTGTGTATGAGGTATAATTATGCACTTTGAAGATTGCTGGTTTTTGTCGAGATTTAGTGTAGCGTAGAGCTACAGAAACTAGAAACACTACAGCTAATCGCTTAACATCAGGTGCAGGTAGCAGGTCACTCCACGGGCCAAGCATATCGCGACGATTCCGCTCTCCGTCGTCAAATTTATCTGTTACAACGAATATAATTTCGCCGCGTTACCGCAACTAATTTGTAACGCCTAGAAAACATCAGTTGAATAGTTTAGTTTGTATTATAGGTAGACGTGTCATAGTAGCAGACGCTGGTCAGAAATATGTCGCATCCGTTTATCCTGACAGGTGCTGTCGCGACGATTTCGTAGTTTATCAAAAACCACTAGTCATTCATCGCGATAGCTTAAATGTTTCCGAATGTCATAGTAGGACGACACTCGCCGCAATACACTCATCAATAAAGATGGCCCATGAGTCTGTACCTACCAGTATTTATCAATAGCAACTGTAGGATCTAGGGAATAGTTCAACAATTAAGTCATTGGTCATATAGAGACAAGATTGGACTAGAAGTTATGCAGATCTTTCTATGATATGTGAAAAACAAATAGAATTTTTGCACGAGGAGTTTTGTTGTCTGTAACTGTTGGGATCAATTTATAGTTGGTAATACTTAGCGAATAAAGCTGTGCGCAGACTGCAGGGAATTACTAAATCGGCCTATAGAAACACTGCTGGACATATGCCTCTCCTAATAAGCACCACTGAGCCCTGCCCCGTTTTCGGGCTCTTCGCGGCCACTATCCGCCAGCTCAGCCCCCTCCTTCAGCAAGATGCCGCACCTGATGCGCACTGCTCTACGTATGCCTACATGTGAACTTGTCCCACCCTTTGGAACTTCGGCGCTAGTATTAACAGCCCACCGCCACTTCAGTTTGCTAATACTATAGAATACGTAGATAACTTTAGATCTCTGTATGTGATGATTCCATTGGAGTATTTCATACTTGAGCTCAGAGTGACTCGTAGTAGTATCGCTCCATGACACTAAGCTCAATATCATTGGGCATTGAGAAATGCACAGATCAAGGGAGAAACAGCGAATGTTTTATGGTTGTAGTTGACTGATAGTGCGCAGTTCTTGGTTCGTGGAGTCGAGAAGCCTGGAGAGAACCAGGATATTGTCTGTGGTATACATCCATGAGCACCTTAGCAGGACTTAGCAAATCGTATAGATTTTGAAGAACCAATAATTCTTGTACATTTGGTAGTTTATCGCAGTAGAGAGCACAAAATAGATAGTACCTATACCCACCATTGGCTATCTGCCGGATTACAGCGCATTTACCAAGGTAATTGCCCTATTCTTATCAGGTGTAATTTGTGAGAATAATATCTACGTTTATAAATAAATACTCTACGATAGTTACGCCCAACGATGTGAGTCAAAGAATGAAGTGTCAACTCTTTTTCCGGATCAGGTGCAATGATCGGAATCTACCTCCTGCGCGTACAGAGTGTCGACATTTTATCAATTTTATTGTTGATCGCTGCGTCCATTTCATAGTACCAGAGCTCATAACCGTGTGTCATCGATCAGTTGATATTTACACATACAATATGTACGTCTAATATAAATCTCAACGCTATTTAAGCTTAATCTAATTCACGGCGATTTTGAAGTTTATTTTTTTGGTTTTGGGCTCTCGTACAAGCGGATAATACAGCGACACATTTTACTACTGATGACGTCTTGGTAGACCATATTGAAAAGGCGACGCTCAGCACAAATTTGCCGATCAAGTGCACGCAGCTCCATAAAAATCAAGCAAAGTTAACACTTATTTTCTGTATGATTTCGGTTACAGGCACACATTACCACCTTAATCTCAAGTGAAAAACTAGTTCCAACCTAACCAAATGGCACAGAATAAGTAGGATCTTGGATGAATTACGTCGAGGTAGTCGCACGTTATTGTGTGCGTTCGCCATGTTCGCACATTCTAAGTGGCCAGCGTCCCTATTTGCTACTGACTATTAGTTAAGAATTTTGAATCAACTATCGAGGCGCCCACCGCGCCTTAGACGAAAAGTGGAAAACCCTCGACAGATGTAAAATAAACTAATAAACATTTTCGAGTGATAAGATGGGAGTACCTAATAATATTGAAACGGGTTTGCTTGTTAGAAGTGCATTTGCCTAACCAATGGAAAAGAAGATTCGCTTAAAAATTTAAACTATGGATTTTCTGAAAAACTACATGTAGGCTGCTGGGTAAGTCCTATAAAATACAACGATATGAGCAAGCAGGGCTCGTCTAAGTGTGTGGTTTATTTTTGTATTGTGTGTACGTAATTATTTTTCGGATAAATATTATAGATATATTATACTATTTAGAGTCGGAGATCCTTGCTAAGATTATTGGGTCATGTCTTCCGGATAAGTAAAATTAAATTAGACCCAGATCGAAAAAAATAACCCGAGATTATAAGTTAAATTGCAAAAAATATAACTATTACTGAAAAGTATGCGTTTGCAGCCAAAAATCTTTTGAACTGTAGGAACCTATTGATTATCAGTCAAACTCAGTGAAATATTGACGGTATAGCTGTGTCCAGAAGTTAAAAATATAGAATTCAAGATCTCAGTTATTATGTAGATTTCCTGTTACGCCCTCAACTTCGCCTAAAAACACTTTATCACGGTTTGCAGGCCTTGTAGCAGATCAATTTCAATAATAAGATACTTTAAGGCACGGTTTCTAATTCCGACGTCGAAGTTATTGCAAAAAATTTTGTATCAACACGCAGCAAATTATGCACTTAGAAATATGTCAAAAACATAAATAGTTTGAAAATAGGTACAGATAACGTTTGTGTACTTAAAACAATCTTAAACTGAAACTTACCGCAGTGTCAATAAATTAGTTGTCTGCCAACTATTGATAGGCGTAACGAACCGCAGTATTCAGTAAAAACGTAGTCACTATAGAGCATCCTCTCCTTGTAGTTGATGTTGAGACATATGATCAAAATTTCTTACCCATTCAAGAAGTTACCCAGTTCATCGGTCCTTAGTAAAGAGTTGCAGCATTACAGAATTCATTATTTCATATCAGCAGCATCGACACTTGAAATGCATACCATCAGATACTTTACATTCCATATTGTCTTATCGCATGCTGTATTTTAAATGCACGAGATTAAGAGAGCGAGTTGAACACCATCCAAGCATTCATCCGTAGTTTTCCAAAATATTGCGGTATTGAGTTTGTTTAGAAATGTATGGTTCTGCTACCTCGACAACTCCATTCAAAGCATTCAAAATATTTAAATGTTTCATTTATTAAAAACATTAAGTACCTAAAGCTAGTAAATGTATACTTAAACCTAATGAGATCATATACATCTTTGGTAGGATCTACCATAGCCCATAGGTTAGTGAATGGTAATCAGCTGCTTACAAGAAACTGGATCTTGACTACAAGATTCTATGCGTGTATCACGACTGCATTTTTTTACCACATCTACGATTTAATACCTTTCAAATTACGATAGTTTAGTCATCTGCTTACTTGTTCTGTGGGGTGTCCTTAGTTTAACAATGTTTATAATTTACCCCGAAATGTATTAAGTTTGGAGTCATAATATTTTTATTACAGGATTTGAAGGCAAAATACAGTCCTGTAAATAGCTTCACATCCAGTTCAATATCCTCGACCAATATTGGATTAGATTATGCTCAAGAAACCCTATGAAAACAGTAACTACGCAGATTAGTATCTGGGCAGTTCAGTGTTTCAAGAGTTATCTGAGCATAACTGAAACCCAATTTAAGAAGTCGGAAATTCAGATGGGATTCCCTTCACAAACAGGTTGTAAGATTGACGTATAGCTACCTGAACGCAATAAAGGCATCTCCGAGCTCGCCGCCTACGATGTGAACGCCCCCTTCAGGGATGGAGAGGCCTCGGAAGTAATTCCTTATGTCCAACGCGTTTGCCGACCACGGCAGGTTCTGTAGGCGGATGATGACACTCATTGTGGCCTGGAAAGAAGGAAAGAGAGCGGTCCATATTGTGGCTAGTTGAAATGATTTATACCATTGATTTTCCATGTCCAGCACTGTTATTTCAGAAACTGGTTAAAGAGGAATAGAGCAGAAAGACGAAAATAAAGCTTTAGCGGCTTCATTTCTTTACTCTCATTATACGAATATTCGTTTAATGAGAGTAAAGAAATCGAGAACTGAATATTCGTATCGTCGTAAGAGTAAAATTTTAAATAAGTAATTATATAGGTAGTATATTTTTCAAGTATCTATTGTAGATACAATTGAGTGCAGTTGATATAAATTATCCCTGGTGGCCGTGACCTTTACAAGTGCCTACTTGCAAAATTCAGATTTTGGTTGATAAAGTAGTTGAAAGAATAATTATTACGTCAATGACCGCCAAAGTGTAAAGGTTAGATCTGCACTTAGTGGGATGAAAAATTCAATGCCATATAACATAGCAGTTATATTTGAGTGGGGAGAATGCTCATTTTATGAATGGTTATGTAGTGCTAGTGTAACCATTCATAAAATAAGTGATTATTTTAATTGAATGTATTGTTTTACTCTTTATGAAATAAGTCATGTAATGATAATGGTAATGCTAATTTGATTTTATGAGTGAAACAAGACAGATATCTTTAATTGAGAAATGCAACAATATAAACTTTTGAGTAGGGTCAGGTGGTACACAGTGGCGATAGCAGATACAGTGGCTCAGTACAGTATGCGAAAACTAACAGAGATATATAGCAATCTCACGTGCCGGTCGGTAGCACTTGAGCTGCGAACAAGTCGTATCCAGTCGGGCAGCGCACACGGCGCGTGGTTTTTGTGTGAAAGGAGATTTTTGGTTTTAACAACATAAAAAACACTTTTAAGGTAAGATATCTCTTGTTCTATCTTTTTTTTCACATTACATTTTACTAAGGCTTTCTATTCACTGTGTTATGTGTTTCATTAAGGTTATTTTAGCGTGTAAGTCACTCTCGAATAATGCATACATTTTTTTCTGCACAATTATTTATTCAAAATGTCGATGCAGTCAACAGTGGATCATTATACGAAAGTACACAGTGGATCATGATCCACTGTGGATTTATCTATTAAGCAGTTGTGTTAAAATAATGGAAAGGAACTAAATAGAAAAATGTTTGTTTTGTGTCAGTCAGATTGTTATGTGAAAGTTATAGAAAATGTATTATGATTATTTTTTGTAAAAAAAAAATGTTCCTGATTTCCCATTATGGGGTTCTTGTAGTTTCCAATTTTAAAGCTTGATATATTTACTAAGTTTTTCTTAATAATTTGTGATCTCTTTTTTTATAGCTTATTTAGTTTTTCTTGTTCAGGATTTTTTTTGTTACCTCCTTAGTGGCGATGGAGGTGGTCGATTGTGTTATTTTTAATAGTTTTTTAAATTATAACTTGGATTGTTCGTGCATAAGTAGCTAATAAGATTTACCTAAGGTAAAGAATAAAGAATGATTGATTTTGTAAACAAAATATGTTTTATTTCTGATATTCCCCTTAAATTATCCACTGTGTACTACCCCGTGCCACTGTGTACTTAAGGCATAGCCACTGTGTCGACCCTATGGTACACAGTGGCTCATTTCTGACTTTTTAAATAATGATATTTTTATTATTTCCTATTTCATTACGCAATAAAATAGTAATACACAATCAAACTAGCTGAACTACTCTATGCTCATTTTTAATTACAATGTCCTAGCTCTATCCAGAGCCGAGTTATGTCTTTCGGAAAAAAAGTGAGCCACTGTTGACCACCTGACCCTAGTATAATGTTCATTTTGCAATGAAGTGTTATAAAAACGAAATATTAGCACTGGATTTGGTCTGAATCATCTATTTGCTAAAATTAATAGATAATCAAAAAATGCCCTATTTGTTAATACATATTATCATAATATGGATTATTATATTTGGTGTGAATGAACGAAGGTTATTTTTGTCCAATTGAGAGTATTTTATTCTAAATGACTCATAATTATGATAAGCTGCATTTTCTGACCAACATCACAAGAAAATCTAACAAAAATACCTGTCATCTCTAATTTCAAATAGGAGGCAGGTCTCAAAAAGGGCCCACTGGCGGCCTATTTGCGGAAAACAGTCCGCTCCACAACTACTACCTACCTATTTTTATTTAGTGTTTAGACTAACTCACCCAGGCTATGGCTGTATTTTGACAAGCCAGAAGTATGCATGTATCTTTGAAGCAACAAGACGGGGTGTAGCACAAAAAAGTTTAAATCTTTAGTTCTTTTGGATTCCTTAGGAACCCAAAGGAACTGGTTTTATCTTGATGGATATGTACCTAAGAGACCATGCAGTATTATTGCTAAGTTATTGCTAAGCACATTTGGTGTGCAGTAAGAGTATATTCAGTTCTGTCAACTGTCTGATTATCATAATATAGTGCTGCTTAGATCAAGATGGTCATCTGGGTGTTGATAATTAACCAATATAATTTCTTGTGCTGGTTGCTCGGCAACTACACACACTTTCTACTTATTTTCACAAAGATATTAAGAACATCCCCATCCATTCCTATCAAAATCATTCCTCTATTAACTGCAATTTAGTTTTTTTAATTACCAAGTTTCAAAATAAATCCCTTTATTCTAGGCTTTCTTCCTGGTAGTAAAATTAAGTTAGTTTTATGCCTATTTTTAGCTATGTCACCTTTGCCTAACAGCAACACAACTCAGATCTTGTTCTATTAACCTGCTAATATTTTCCAGTTTCTCTTCATTCAAATGGATTATTTGAGTGCTAATACAGCATGTTACAGACCTTACCACTTTTTTCATAAGAATAAGATAGTTATTCACCAACACATAGAGAGGAGAGCAGTCATCAGCAGTGAAGAGATCAGATATAAATACAGTTAGTCAATTTCTACCAGATATAATGTCCAATAGGTAACCTAATCATAAGTTGATGAAAGATTGTCAAATATAATACTAGCTTGTAATTGTACAGAAACTAGATCAGAGATCAAATACTTATAGTACTATATAAGTATTTGATCTCTGATCTAATCTTATTGTCTTAATACATACAGCCAAAGAACAAACATCAATGTTCATCACACAAATGCTTGTCCTGGGTGGGAATTGAACCCACAACCTAGAGCACAGAATGTAGCGCTACTGCCAACTGAGCTGTGAGGCCAGTCATTGATTGTATGTTGGATGATTATTTCACAGATAACCACCACAGTGACAAATTCAGTACACATTTTGGTTCAAAATATACAGCTCTTAACACAGACATAAGTTTTACCTGTTTCCCTTTATTGGATTGAATTAGATCCCTACTAAGTATAAAGTCTCCATATTGTCTTCATAAATAACTTCGAATATTGATTTTAGTTTAGTCTGATGCCAGCAGAATAAAAATTAGTGTTTTATCATATAGAACTGTTATGTACCCATATTCTGTTCACCTATAAACTGCAGCTGCTGTAACTCCGTAGACTCTAAGGATTTGCAGAACTTAGTGAGCAATATTAAGTGTTTATAGGCTACAGTAACTACAGGTAGCATGTAGCTATTTACCAACATAGTATTATATAAAATTTTATTTTGACACCAAGCATCCACCTTCAGACTAGCCCATATTGTATGAAATATTATGTGTTTAGATTATCAGAGCACGGTCTGGAATTATGTACGCATATACTTACCAATGAAGGTTTCCACTCAGAATTACAAATAAGGTGTTTGACTTTCGGTAGTCGAAATTACACATATGTCCCTACAGTCCCTAAACATACTGTAAGCTGTGTTCTGTATCATATGATACGACGAGGATTCCGAATATATTCCCGACATTTACCTTACAAGTAGGCGTTAAGGCGTAGGTACAATGAGTTACATCATTCTGTTCAGGAAGATAACATATATGTTCATAAAAAAATAGTACAGCGGGCTATAATGATAGCCAAGTATTTATCTATGGCTTGCACCAGGAGTCAAGCCTAATAGTGGTTGTATCAAAGGCTAAATCGACGCGACGCCATGATAGCATGCCGTGGTGGTATCGCATCGCACAGGCCAGCAGGCCACCAAATCCGAATCGTTTCACTGACTTACCCTAATGTAAACGCTAAAACTATGCACTCGTTCACGTAATTAATAGTTATGATACATTTTAGACGAATCACTATAGAATAAGAAACAAATAACACAAAGTAAATCGCAAAATCATCCAAACTTCGCAGCGCCGCAACGGGATGAATGACAGCACATTTAAACAAGATGGCGGTCGCGTGTCACTAATAATAAGAACGCGGCGGAGCACTGACATCTGACATGAATAAACTGACTGAACAAATGACAGATAACCTCCATGTAATTTGAAATGCCATAATTTGACATGTAAGTCTACGGATTTTATCATTTAATTTAGCTTATTGATATTAATTATAATAATTATCATTTCCAATAGAAAATTCTAGTATTAAAAAATACAGAAAAACATGAGGTAGGTACAATTACTCAGAGGTTGGCAGAATTTGTACGGCTTAAGACACAAATTCTGCCAAAAAAAAGAAACTGACATGTTGCAAATTACTGCCGATTGTTTGTCATAATTTTTTTAGTTGCTTCCGTAGACTCTCGTCTGTTTACAGATAAGAGCATGAATTATCCCCTTATCCTGCTGTGGTACTGTCATAGAGTATTGCAACAGAAGACAGCAGCGACGGGAGACTGTAATGTTCAGTCAAAATACAGGTAGTGTAAAATAATTTTATACAGCCTATTTGTGTCTAGTATATAAATAAATTATAGGCCTGAGCAATAACATCGTATAATTAAGGGTCAATACATTAATATGGTAAGAAGAAGAAGAAGAAACTATGAGGCAGTAATAATAGAATATAATAACAAAACATTTTTTTTATTATATTCATATAAATAATAAAATAATGTTATATTCTATTATGGCCGGCGGAGCTAGGGGAGCAACAAAAAGAAGCAGCAGAACTTGTGCAAAGTTCGCCCGAAGAAGTACTCCCTCCACACCTGGTAATCTGCTGCCAAGCAGTGGTACACTCGCATTGCTGTGTTGCGGTGAAAGGTTGTGGGTGCCGGTGAAATCACATGTGCATAAGCCAACGTCTCGGGTGATGGGCGCAACAGGGTGCGACTTGGGTCTTTTTATACTTCACTCAAGGAGGACCTACGTCGTATTTCAGTTGATGGGTGGAGGTACCCACAAAAAGCCAATGAGCGTTCAGTTCGTTCTGTCATTAAAGTTACTACATATAAAACGAAACCTTTGACGTCGGAATGGACTATCTTTAGGCCTTTTTCGTAAATTTATATGAAACTATCTGATAACAAGCTCATTCTGTGTTTACAACGCTGATGGATTAAACGGAATTATTAGTATGTATAAAAAACGCTATATTCACTTTCCTTTCAGTATAGTTTATATGTACTGTCGATATAAAATGTACTCTATGACTATGATTCGTACTCTCTTTTATTTCATTCAGTCATTCATTTCGGTCGCGGTCGTTGGTTGGTGTGATGCGGATTTAGTCTTCCAAAAATCGTGAAAAATATAAAATACTGTGTATTTATCAAAAATAAAAAAGCAGAAAATAGAAGTGTTCAATATAATCAATGTAAGTAATACATTTTTAGAACAATGTAACGATGTAATTAGGACATTTTGCCACATTTCATCTTGTCGTATTCGTACCAACACAAATCATTTCAGTAAATACTGAATTTTTCTTAATTCCCTAAGAACCTTTCCAATTTATCACGAAATAGTCATCTCAGTCCACATAAATACTGTTTCACTAGCAATAATTATTATTTATGTTGGATTTTAATTGAAATCTATTGACAAATTTTGTAAGGATTCTGTGCCTATGTTATAAATCAATACGATTTTCTATAGTAAATTCCACAATATTCGACTTCAAAACGTTCTTTTGACAAGTACTCGAAATACAGATACCAAAAAATAAAAGTTATTTTAAAAATAAACATTTCTAGAGACATTGGCCTTAATTTGAGGTCAGTGCCCCTAAAAATAATATTAGTTATAAAATTTTGTATTTATTTCAATAATTGTGAATCAATAAATAAAATTCGAATAAAACATAAGTATGATATTATATATGCCTCTTTGAACCCCTATATAATAGAAACCATGGGGGTTCCATAGATCTATTATTACATATAAATTCACACCTTTATCCTAGAAGAGAAAGCTATGCTCATGGGACTGTAGACATGGAAATTGAGTGACTCACCATTGTTTTCCCACAAAAACTCGCTAACAGTTTCCTTCAGTAATACAAATCATTTTGAAATAATCTGACAATTGGGGCAAAACTAATGCCAATCATAATTACCAACAAGTCTGGATGAACTCAAACTCATTTATCCTTTTAAAGCTTTAGTATAATTTGCACATATGAAATTTTTAGAACAATAATTAGCTAATATAGTTTTAACTAGTCTAATTTTTAGGTTTACATCTGATCTAACCCTAATAGACCAACTCAAAGGGAAGAAACATACAAGAAATTCTTCAGTATTATATATTTGCAAATATGATCCTGCATCTAGACTAGAGCAATTACTCTTTTTTGTTGTCTAGGTAATCTGATATTTAATAGTAAGCTTTTGCAACAAGGTTTACGTTTGATAAAAGTTTGATATTTATTTATTGACAGTAATTGAATTCTGCTCAGGATTTTAACAAAAAAAGCATAGAATTGCTAACCTTAAGGAGCGTAGTAGTGGGTACAGAGAGTTTATGTTTAGACAATGATTGTCACTTTTTTGTGTCAATATATTGTACTAATATGTTTACAAGTGTCCATCACATTTTCATATAATTATGTACTGATATGTAACTATTTGAGAGAGAATATTTATGTCCTTAAATCTTTTATGCAATGATTCTTGGGGACTCAGATTGTAAATTCTGAAAACAGCCTTCTTCTGCAACATTAATATGGTGTTGATATCTGCAACATGCACAGTATGCCATTTGACATAATGCTGTAAAAGTAACTGAAATATACCAGCTTAGCAGTTTCAATTTCTGTGAGCAGACATCTTTTTGACAGGGTATGCTTCAGAACTAAGATACTGATTGGGTGATCTGTTAATTAAGCATTATACACAACATTAAATACAGACACTCCAGTACTCACCTACATTTTTTTTCAGGTGCCGCGTCCCTTTTAATCGCAGCAAATTATACCATAAAACTGCTTTTTTGGTCACATTATTTTACAATGTTGTAATTGTGATTTTTCAATGATCAATCTAAAAGTGTAAAAGCTAGTCTCTATAAAAAATTTATCAATGTGTGAACGGTACCCGGGATATTCATTTGGGACTCCCGTCAGTAGCTGGGACCGGGGTTACAACATGGAGAATGTGAGTAGAAACAATTATTTAGACGGTGTTATGTTTTTTTTGTATTTATGATGGTCATAAGGATTTTTTACTGCAAATCCTATAGTATTCTCTATCTTAGTCGGCAGGACAAACATGATCTTTATGTATTTTTTTATAATTATTATCATTAGTCTATACTGTATACTATAATGTAATGCCTTTTTCGTCCACAACGTTTTGTCACCTGCTCTATAAAATCGCATAAAATTGTGGGAGCTGGAAAGAATTGGGGAGAGGGCATTTGCCTAGCAATGGAACATAAATGGCTGAAAATTATAATCATTTTCAGTTTGTCAAAGTAGTTTACATACTCCTTAGCTGAAAAGTTAGTAGTTGTCCATAGCAAAAACCTAATTACATTAGATTACATCATCAGTGTCAATGTGTAAATTTTTTATAAGTTAATAGACATGACACAGAGTTTAGCCATTCATAAATTTAAATTATTGAATTTTTTGTGGTATTTGAGGGTACAATATTTTTTAAATAACTATAGAAGTTATTAATTGAGATACACAATAATGAAAAAATTTGGAGGGAAAATTTAAAGTGATTAAATTGACTGGCATGGAACACAAATCTCATACTATTCTTAACTCTGTGACAGAACAACAGTATAGCATAGAGAGTCATTGACACTCAGATCACTTGATGTTCTAATTTACATGAGATCTTTTTACAAGCTAGTAATACTGTTGGCAAGGGCAGATAACCTTCATTCCTGTATGCCATATACAATAAAAAAAAAGTGAATTAAAAAGCTTGTATTTAGAATATGACCCCATAGATTTTGCAATCTAGATGGCTCAGTAACTAATTTATGTTGTTTGTGTCTCCGTGCTAGACCAATTTTTTTCAGTTTTTTTTCTTTAGTTGATAGTGTAGTTTATTTAATTTCAAGTTAACTCTTAGGATTACTTAGTAAATGTAAGTATTTTTATTGTATATTTTTCTACAGGGATGAAATCTCAAAAACTACTTTGTTCTAGGAGTGTTGAGAAATATTGCAGGTAGTAAGCCCTGCCTTAAAAGCTAGAAGAACAAACCAAGAACAAACTTCATGATCATCACACAATATATGCCCCGGTTGCGGATCGAACCCGGTACCCCTTCGAAAGCAACTTTACGAACAGACTTAGTTACACATAGCCACGCTACGGAACCATTATATACTGCCAAAAAAAGGCATTAAAACATGAAAAGAAAAATAAACTTTGTCAACGCCTCCTTTGACAAGGAATTCTATTACTATTGAAGGAGTATGAGTGTAAAAGCTTTTGTTTATCGTTATTATTTTTTTAAATGTATTGTTCGTTTGACGGCTCTCTTAAGACAAAACAATCTTAATAAAAATGTCTACTTTAATCGTCCCCCAGATAGATATTATGTTCCTCTACTAATTTACCATTTTATGCTGAACCACACAGGCTGATGTCAGAAATGTTAGATGACATGTTCTGGCTACGCATGATTTTAATATTGTAATGGCAACATTGACGCTTAGTGAAGCGTTGCATAACTGCGCCCCTACATTTTTCTGGGTTAAATAGCCTATGTGTTATGCCTGATCTAATCTTCTTTCAGCCTTTCTGGCGTGAATGAGTAACAAACATCCATCAATCCATCCATCCAAACTATCGCATATATAATTGTAGTAGATATAGTAAGATTACTCGTATAGAGCTTCCGAGTGAATAGGCGCAGCGACTGTCGACGGCGCAATATAGACATACTACTAAGCATATAATATACATACTACTTAGTACTAGCAGTAGTATTATAATAGTTCTCAGTAAGTAATTGATAGTACAAGGAGCTATTTTATAACTTCTGCTGGTTCCAGCTTCAAAGTGGTGCGCTACGTGCGTACTGTGGCTCCATAATTTAGTTGGATGTAGCCCTGTCTTCGAAGCGAAGGGTCATGGGGTCGAATTCCGGCCGGGGCAGAATTCGTGTGTGAAGAGCGTATAATGTAAAAAAAATGTTTACGTACTGTAATATACCTACATAGTTCTTTGAAGCACTGCAAAAATGATTTTGTGACTTAGTTAATGCGCCAAAGCTGTGGCGTAGATTGATAGCATCGGTAGAATCTAATCTGAGCCTTCGCCTCTGTGGTTTAGCCTGTAGTGAACACCGTGCGATTCTCCCCAAAGTCTACCATACGAACTCTGAACTTGACTGCAAAAGCTTTTGACTCTTGCCTTCTAAGTGAGAGATGGAACCCTGTTGGAACCCTCGACGCAGTTGATGCTTATTTTCTTGGAAGTAAGTCACCAACTTTGATGTCGGAGGTTTCAACCGCCCGTTAGCCTCCGACATGGTTTATCGTCTAAATTCTAAAGCCATGTTGGAGTCCTTCGAACTGAGCGCTTTCGCCTAATCAGTAGATAGACGTACATCTATCTAATTGTCCGAGCAAAGTTTTGCGTTACTGATAATAATAATAATTTCTTTATTTCTGTAATAAACAATTTTATAGAGGTTGGGACCTTCTTTTAAGCGTAAATACTTGAGAAGGCACTCGAGAACTGATGAAAAGCATATAGGCAAGCTTCTCCATGAACGCGAGCTTATACTGTAACCAACAGACACATAAATATAGAAACATATTCGAATTGCATTTTCCCAGTCGTTGGTATAAAGAGCCTAATGTCACCCCAACATCTTTCTGCTACAAGGGGCTTCTGGCAGCCTTCCAATATCGAATGGAAGCCTGGCATTACTTGGTTCATTAATAATGGGTCGTCAAGAGAGTCATTAGCGTTTTTGAATGCAAAATATGACGGCTTGTGGTTTCTAATAGCGATGGGTATTGAAATTGCTTGAGAGATTTCTATGATCTCGCTGGACTCTTGATTGTAACGTGATCTCTAAATTTCGGCTTGAAAGTTGAAAGTTTTTGTTGGAACTGTCGCCCTTGACACGATAGCCAGAGGTACTGATTTAATTTCAATCAAGGCAGAGGCGAGCACCCACTGTGTCCAACCAAAATGCAATTTGGCAGTTGTGTTGCGTGTATTTTTAAGGGTTGATAATACGTTTATGGTTTAAGGCTTTATTGCTGTATAGTAAATCTAAATATTGAAATATTTGTATGCCAGTTGTGAGACATGTGAACGCAATCCAACAACACCACGTGGACCTTTTTTTTATGTAACTAAAATTACGGGACGAGCTGAAGGCCCACCTGATGGTTGTTTATTTTAGATCTAAAAAAAATATGCATGCTGCAAATAATGTTTTTTTTTCTAAATCTTTATAGTTATAGTGTGCGTGTTCCCAATCTGTCGTGTGTTGATACGCATGTCGCTTCAAGGTTTCCTCTGGTTAACCCATGCAGCATTGCTATTATACTTACATATTTAAGATCCTTTAGGAGTCATTTAAATTGTATGATATCGGTAAAGATCGACTGGTCGACTGAAAGCGGTGTGAGGTTCTTTGTATTGTTCTCTTGGTCCTACCGGTAGTGACAACGTAGTCTGTTGGCCAGTTTCGCCGGGGCTGCCATAAATAAATCAAAATAATCACAGCACTTACCTACTTGGAAATTTGTAAGTACACTTAAACACGTCACAGAATGCGGGCTATTTTATCATATTTTGGCCGAGTTTCCGACAGTTTCCAACTTCGCCAATTAGGTCGAAACGAAAAATACACAAAAAACTTCATTCGAAAGGTCAACTGCTTTCGTGGATTCAATTTCACGATTGGGGGCTGCGTAAATATAGTAGATTTTCGAAGAAGATTAATTTACAAGAGTCCGAAATCTTCAGACAATTCAGACATGATATAGGGGTAGGTACTTTTAAATATGAATAAACCATCATTTCTATGCTGACGGTAAATGTTTATTGGGGTTTAGTGCTCATTTTCCATCAGTTGGCCGTTTCTCGTTCACCAATATTATCATATACAGATATATATTGTACAAAACATAAACACTACATAAAGCGCTATCAACTCTAAGGCTCTATTTTCAGCATATTATTGTTTCAAGGTGACAGGCACCATAAAAACTATGCAGTACTTAGGTTGACATTCGCAATAAGCAGGTTACCGCTGGGCTATCTGCCAGATACATCAATTTATCTCATAGAAACATGATACGTTTCCGTGATAACGCAAGGATACCCTTGTCCTACAACCATTAAGCTGAAATATGCGACGTTTGCCCTCTCAATGATAGGGAGAAAGCTCTGGGGGAATAAATAAGGTCTTATGTTACGTTACTCAAACAAAAAATTATAATATACAAGGTATTATTCACGAGAAAGCAGATTACAACAATTCGTTACTTAACCAAAATGGTGATGGTAAATATTAGGAGGAACTTGGCATCTTCGTGTACCAGACCACGTGTTTGTACGTGACATCTAAAAATCTAGATTGAACTATCGCAGTAGATTATAGACTATCTAAATTAAAATACGTTCGCTATCAACATTTGTAAGTACTTAAAATAATATAATGTTTTTTGGTATTGTCAAAGACTTCTTTCGTGTGAGTGGCCAACTCTGGTGTCGGAGCTTTCAAGCCGACCGAAGGCTTACCGACTAGTATAGCCGGGACAGACATTTCAAATACCACTAAATAATCAACCATTCAACTTCCGACCGCAAAAAACATGCCAGACATTCTCCACAAAGAAATACCAGTGTCCCGTGAATTACCGATGTCATTGGAACGACTTATTTCATGAATAGTCTTGCAAGCGAAATATAAAACGTCGATTTGATATTTAAATTACAATTCTAATCTCGTCTGGAGTAGCCCACCTGAAACTACAAATATGTATCGCGATTCATGTTATTGGAACTTCTAGACATTTTGAGATTATTTCGATACGAATCGCGCACGAAAATCGCACCTCCGATTCTTGTGCTTCAGACGGGTACTTGAATCCCTGAGGTAGCCTATCTGTGTCCTCATCAATAAGTCTGTTTTTTCCTCTACTAGAACCCAACCAATTTTCCCAAAAACCGGAACAACGTACCTTTGTAAGTACAAACAGTTTATCTCCATTTCCAATACTCAATTCCGTTCATTGGAATGCTTTCAGCCAAGGCGCAGTATCCAAAGTTATAGTTTTAATACAATATCGGGTTTCTGGGTCAAGGCGGACTGATTTGCCCCATTTTTTCCTACGATTGTCGAGTTACCCGGCCGCTGTGTTTGTGAACGCGGAATGGTGGAAACGAGAAGCGATATACAGCCTGCATTTCCATAACGATTTTATCTATATAAATAAAATACAATTGCCGCATGTATGACAGTATCATTGTAGAACGACTTGACCGATTTGGCTGAATTTTTTTTGTTGTGTTTGTAATTGTCAGTATAGTATGAAAAATTTTTTTTGGGAAATCCATTATAAAGGTCGGAAATTTGTATGGTATTTTTGTATGGTTGAGAAGCCGAGTTTGGAACATATTTTTATAAGTACTAGCGACCGCGCTAGTACTTATAAAAATATGTTCCAAATTATTCTAGTCTGAAGAAAAAAACAAAAAAAAAACAACGTTAACACACTCATACCTCTGCACTAGGATTCCCTGTGTCGCAGATGGCATGTACAAACACAGAAACACAAGACAAACACCCAAGACCCGAGAACAAACTTCATGCTCACCACACAAAGTGTGCCTCGGCCGGGAATCGAACCCGGGACCCCTTACTTCGAAGGCAGGGCCACTACCAATTTTACCATTACTATCATTACTACCAACTAAGCCACGGAACTGTTGACCTGAAACTATATTTTTTTTTATTTCTAGACAATATTCTACGACTACCTATCTAGATTTGTTCTAGCTGTCCCACAAATTGCATATCCATTACTCAAATCCTGTTTGTAGCAAAGCTTTAAGTTATGTTGCAAACTTGGTAAAATCAACTAGCATAGCAGATCGCGCCGCGTTATACCACCGCTATGACCGTGTCCGCGCCCATAGGCGAGCGTATATTTGTTTTGATAGCTCTACACTGCAGTCACCTCTTTATCATTGCAATACATCACTTATGGACCCTGTATTATAAGAGTAAAGGCAAATTTCTGATTTGCCTTCCTTCAAATGACTGATTATCTCAAGGTAAGAATCCCTTTCTATGAAAATGATAGAACTTTTTTTGTGTTAGATTTTCCATTACTTAGATTTTAAAGATCAATGTTTTGAGTTTTAATCTTAGATCTTTGAACTGAGGGGGTCTTCTAAAAGGGACTCTAGTTTTGTATCCGCAGTCTTGTGGTGTCATCCGCTGCCGTTTATTTCTTAATCTACGCTAAAAGTGGCAGTTCCATTGCTTACCATTTATTTGCGTGCTGGCTTTATTTTTTAATTTTCCCGCATTTCGTGACTTTGCGTGCACGGTTTATCGTCGTTTGATTGTTTTGTTGTTATGGGTGGATGAAGACTTTAATTTTATAGCGGCCGTTTTTACGCTCCGGTTTGCGTTTAGGATACTCGGTCTTTATTTAATTCCACATATTACGTGGTATTACTTATCAAGGTGATGCAAAGCATTCTTTTGAAATTATCTCAAAATAATTAGTGTCGGGTCATAAAGTTTCAATGACACGAATTACAATATATTTTTAGTTTCAGGTGGGCTACTTCAGACGAGATTAGTTTTGTAATTATTAAAAACATGTTAACTAATGCCAAATATTCGGAGTCGTTTAACATGGATTTCGTGGGTTCTGCCCTGACATCTCTTATTACCACTTGACAAAATTTGAAGTTACCGCGTAAACTCGGGGATGGCGTCTAAATGTGGACCAATATTAAACTTAAAGCAATGCAATAAGACTCGTTTCACATTGAAATATAATCCAAGTGTTTTCGGGATACTGTCAATAGCTTGTTTGAGGGATCATAAACTCAATGATCTTGTTCACGATACTGTCCCTTCTTATAGTGATCGCTCTGACTCGAGAGGATGGAAAAGTGGTGACAGCAAATAAATTTAGGGCACGGTAGGAAAACTTATGACTCAAATAAAAAGAAAATTCTAAAGAAAGGAAAACAGAATATATATCTAAAGTGAAATTAGGACACAAAAAGATAGAACTAAAAACTCTCGGTGATTAAAACTGTAGATGTGTTCAGAACAATAAGAGCTGGCCCAACCAAACTTTAGAACCAGATACAAGAACATACTGGTATTGTTAGCTCTAAAGCATTCATAGGAAACTTGACTGGAGTGGAGTTGTCGACATATAAAAGTAACATGTTTATTTATGTCATACCATACAAATTAAAATAAATAATGTCAGTCAAAGTTAATCACATTTTGAAAATTAATACAAATCGGTCGTCTGCTAGCATTTGCTACAGAACCGTGGCTTAACCAAGGCCTCACTTTCAGCGAATAGGTGAATGTGCTGTAATATATCGGATTGCGCTAACGTCATTAAAATTACAAGTCCTTGTTGGAGCCTGCCAGCTGTTCAACGATGCCAAAGGTTACATATTTGTGTAGGAGAATAAACACAAATTTTCCCGCAAATATAAATTGGGTAGCTTTCATCCAGTTATTGCTGCATAGAATACGTTTAGCATTTTTTATGCGCTTGTAAGTAAACGCACAAATCTTTATCTCTATAGAATAGAAAAAAAACATTAATTACATAAGCAACATTACGTTTTAAAATTACCCGCGGTATTTCGAGAATATTCTGGATGATTTTTTTTTTCCCGGAAGAGTACAAGTTATTAGAAAACATAAAAAAAATAGTGGAAACCGTTTCAGTCGTTCTCAAGTAATGGCGTGACGAAGGAAAATAGGGATTCATTTTTTATATATTACTTTATATATATATATATATATATATCTATAATAGTTATTATTATAGATATGTAACGGCTCCATAACCTAGTTGTAGTAAGCCTGCCTCCAAAGCGAGGGGTCTCTTCGATCGCCAGTCCGGACTGTGGACTTTGTGTAACTTGGTCTATGAAAGTTGTGTTGTGCATCTTTGTTTGGTCGTATCATTGCGTTTCAGAGAGCTCTAACGTATTAGTGTGTAAGCGTTATTAAAAGTGTTATTGTATACCATAGCTTTCGATAGCAACACATGAGATCTTGGCGTTTCATAAATTTTAACTGTCAGGATTATGAATCACGCGGCCAATTATAACAATATCCTTATCAATACCCAAGCAAATTTAACACCAAAGTTCACAAGGTAACCAATCGGAAAGAAACGAACTACGAAAACAAATATTAATATATATATATTGATGATTTGGTGACCGTGAAATTTGTCCAACAATTATCAGTATGTCTGCTTTAGTCACAAGAGGAACGAAAGATTGAATGAAACTGAAATTTATATACTCGTCACTGTGGCTATAAAACTTACTACGCAGCGTAAATATTTTCCTACGTATATTTTGCAGTGCATAGTTTTTTCGAAGATTCTTTTTATTTTATTTTTTGATTCCAGCAAATACAGCATCAATACAGAGGCAGAGGTGGTCCACCACGGTTCTGGGGCAGCATGTCTGAAGGCGGGGGGGTTTCCAACGCCGGGGGTGACACCGCCAAAACCAACCTTATAGTCAACTACCTACCTCAGAACATGACTGAGAAGGACCTATATGCGATGTTCATGAACATTGGGCCTATTGAGAGCTGCAGAGTCATGAAGGATTTCAAGGTAAGCTAAAAAAAACCTGCTAGGTGCGATTTGAACAAACTAGTAAAAACCTCTGTGGTTTCTTAATAGGTATTAATCGTTCTTTTTGCTGTTATTTAATTTGTGAAATAATTAAAAGAAGAAACTTCCGGACCCAATAATTGTAGGTTGGGAAGACAAACAGGCTTTACTTAATTTAACCCTTTAGGAACCTTCAAAATCCTAGCAAAAAATTTTGATGCCGGTTCTGATTGGCGCTAGAACAATATATATAAATGTCACCCATTTCGTTCAGTTTTATATGCAGTGAAAGAGACAACAATAAGTAGGGCTGTCAAATCCTTTTGACCTTTTAGCTCAGGTTAATACCGATTGGCTTCATCGACTCGAATTCATCGGACGAGGCGGAGTTAAAGAGTGTTGCATGATATTAATGTATTGTATTGAAGTCTTTGTAGGTTTCCAGGCTGAAATTCAAATACTAAACATAGCTATGGTTATCCTTTAGGTTTGTGTAATTTTTAACACCCTTTGAATCGAAATTACGACTGTTACAAGGGGACATCCCATCTCCTTTAGATCATACTCAAGGTTTGATCATGGCTCCTATTTATCTCGATTGTATTGTCGGATACAATACAATTTTAATGTTAATGTTGATTTAATGTTGATATGTATACAATACAATATTGTAATACAATACAATTTTTTTAAAATTTTTATTAAATGCATAAATTATAATTACAATATATTTTCTATTATTGTTTGACCTTGATGTATAATACATTATTAACCTTAATTTTTTTTATTTTGTTTGACCTGCGCCTGCCTTGTTTAAAAGCAAGGTTGTAACCGTTGCTTATCTTGTTTAATATTAATTTGCAAGATGCTCCTTCTTCAACCTGTTTCAACTTGTTTGACCTTGATTTTTCCTTGACCTTGATAATCACTTTGTCCTTATCTGCCTTCCAGACTGGCTACAGTTACGGCTTCGGTTTCGTGAACTTCACGCGGGAAGAGGACGCCGCGCGGGCCATAGATATGTATAATGGTTATCAGCTCAGAAATAAACGGTTAAAGGTGTGTATTTACACTACAATTGTGATTTGTGGGGCCATGTTGCTCGCGTCCATAGGTGATCACTCTCAGAGTACGTAGGGATCCCCCGGGTGGTGCCATAGGGGTAATCCAAAGTTTCAGTAGAACTTGTGCCAAGTTAGTCCGGAGAATATCACCACATCTGGGTATCAGCCGCCAAGCAGTTGTGCACTGCGTTGCTGTGTTCCGGTGGAAGGGTTTGGCGATGCACCCGTCACTATAAGACGTCTTAGAGTGACGGGTGCATCGCTATGCGACTAGGGTCTTCTCATACTTTGGTAAGGCAGGACTGGACTCGTTTTGCTGGGGCCGCGGAAGAGTGCAAGCCGTTCCCGTAGCAATGGGCGTCTAGAAGGGACCGTGGGGTTTTTAGCCGGTAAGAATCCGGCATAACCCGTCCAACGTCCCCAAGGGGGGGGGCGGGTACTGATAAAGGTTTTCCCCACGAAAAAAAAAAAGACTGGACTCGTTTGCTCTTGTTTATGGGCTTATGTAACTGTTAACTATTAGGTGGGCTATCAGAACGTCCCAAAACTTTAGTCTCATAAAAAAATGATCGGGGCCAGCTTATTTAGGAAGATTTTATTACATTTCAGGTGTCATACGCTCGGCCGTCGGGAGAAGATATAAAGGAAACCAACTTATACGTAACGAACCTGCCGCGAGCGATCAATGAGGAGCAGCTAGAAGTCATATTCGGAAAGTATGGGAGGATAGTGCAGAAACACATACTGCGAGATAAGAATAATGGTACGCCTAGGGGCGTCGCATTTGTGAGGTAAGAACTTGAATTGAACATTAGTCCATTAAAAAATACGGTGCGTCAGATGGCGTCGCATCTGTAAGGTTAAAGTTTAAAACTTTAACCATTAAGTTCAGATTGATCTGGAATAAATGTTGCTTTTATTGTTGATAGCATGGTTTTGAAGTACGGACGCCATATTAGAAAGTCGCTAATTAAAATTCAGAGGTGCACCAATGAGTTTTTCCCTTGGTGGGTCTTTATTAAAGGAAAAAAATGGTTGTCTGTAAAGTCGGTTTACGGACGATAATTTTACGTGATAACTTAGGCCGATCGTGCCTCTCTATCGCTTTTTCCGCGCTCTCGCTTGCACGCTCGGCTCAGGCGGAACGAGACAATGAGTCGTGCTTTTTCGTGCGTGCAGTCGGCGTTCATCGATTTATACGACGTTATCACGTTAAAAATTGTGAGAAAACTGGCATGCCTAAAATCAAAAATATGTTGACATGTGATATCTACCAATCCGATTTTGGTTCCCGTGGTAGATCAAAGCTAGATAGATTGATTATTTCTTTATTGTCACACCATTTAAAAGAAATCCAAACAAATAAAACCATTTACAATCATGTAGTATAATGGGCGGCCTTACAGGATTCTCTTCCACCTAATGCGAATTCACGCTGATCGAGAATTGGTCGTCCCTTACGATTGCAGTAATGGACATTGCATTTATTTTCAGGTTTGACAAACGCGAAGAGGCGCAAGAGGCGATAGCAGCTTTAAATAATGTGATACCAGAAGGTGGGACGGAGCCACTAAGTGTCAAAGTAAGTAGCAACATTTTTTTTTATGTGAATGAATCTCGGAACGAGCTGAGGGACCACCTGATGGTAAGTGGTGACCCTCGCCCATGACAACAGTAATGCGTGCGACTCAGTATGAGATCCAAATCTTTACTGAGACGCATTCATCCTGCTGCGTCCATCACCCGAGACGGGGATGATACGTCTCATGCGCATGTGATTTCACCGGCAGCCACACCCTTCCACCGGAACACAGCAACGCAACCACTACTGCTTGGCGGCAGATTTCAGATGTGGTGGCAGTACCTCTCCGGACGAACTTGGCACAAGTTCTACTGCTACTTTTGGTTGCTCCTTTAGCACCACCCAGGGTACGTGTAGGGAATCAAAGGGTACACACCTACGGACGCGAGCAACTGGATCCCCCAAAAATGAATGATCAATGAATGAATAGTTTTTCAAGTAGCTTTTATAATATTTCAGGTGGCCGAAGAACATGGTAAACAGAAAGCTGCGTACTACGCGGGCTGGGCGGCTGGATTCCAACATAATCGAGGTGAGTTCATTACCCTATACAACCATCATCAGCCTAAATCAGCCAACACACAACTGTCAGTAAGCGCGTAGTCTTCGCCCCCTCAACCACATTATCCACACTATTGCAATCTGTCTTGATCCCGCTTGATGTGTCTCGTGGCTCCGTGGCTTAGTTGGTAGTAGCCCTGCCTTCGAAGCGAGGGGTCCCGGGTTCGATTCCCGGCCGGGGCATACTTTGTGTGGTGTGCATGATGTTTGTTCTCAGGTCTTGGGTGTTTGTCTTGTGTTTCTGTGTTTGTCCATGCCATCTGCGACACAGGGAATCCTAGTGCAGAGGTATGAGTGTGTAAACGTTTAAACAACTCTGGAGAACTGTCAAAGAACGCTGCGTTCGGTGATATCACCAGGCGTAATGCACTAGCTGTGATAGTGATGCAAATCAACCCACCAATCACAGCGCTTGGATTGTCGCCCGAAGACCGTCCCGCGATGTCATTGAAGCATGTTGACTACAGCGCTACCATTTGGAACTAATAATGTTACCTTTTACCCCGTATTAACATGCCATAGTTTAGACAAGACAAAGATAAATGAAGTGCAGTGGTAAATGAAAATTAACTTTTTTAGCTGAATGGTGCCAACTGTTTTGGGACAACTAATCTTAAAGTAAACGCTATCTATATATATCTATTGTATAAGAACTATTAGAGGTTTCGTTCCTAAAATATTTTTTTGCAATCAGACTTTGCTTTTGAGAAAATTAGAACAGAGAAAGAGTGTGTATGTTATTATTTTGCCAGAATGTTGAACCAAATAGATTCTGTGATTCGATGAAACGCAATATTTTATCAATCACGCCAGAACGGCTGAACGGAAATGGATGAAATTTGGCACAAAGATAGATTATAGTCTGGAATAGCATATAGGCTACTTTTTATCCCGGAAAAATGTACGGTTCCCATAGGAAGTCCAACCGCGGGTGACACCGCGGGGCGCAGCTAGTTTACTCATATGTAATCGATGTCGTTGTTTGAATGAAAGGATTGAATGGGTTATACCAATTGTAGACTTGCTTCTAGCATGTGTCGGGTTGTCTCATCTGGTAAAATGCCCCACCAAATGTAGGACAAGGATAAAAGTCGATTCGATCCCACTTTCACATAGAAATTACGACTCATGACTAAAAACCACTACAAAATATTTAAAAAAAAGTATCATTGGCAAGTTATCTATAGTAGTGCCTTTGCACAACTTTTGTTTGCAAAACACAATATTGTCATTCAAAACTGCTTACACTGCTATCTTCATGAAAATTCATCGAATGGTCACCAAATGATCGGTATTTTTTATTTTCTTGTTTGAATCAGAGTTTAAAATTGTTTTGTATAATACTTATTTCACATAATTTTTAAGCATTTCTTAACGATCAATCCTATACCGATCACCGATGTAGATTCTTCCGTGTAAAAAATATTTAAGAAGTCTCTGAAATTCGGAAGTGACGAAAAAATTTAATCTTCCCAATCAGATTGAGAGAATCACATATGTTAGCGTTTTTAATGATCGTAATAAAAGGTCTCAATTGGAATCCGCTCTCAAATCTAAAAATTTACGCTCCGACGGAATCGGGTAATTAACTTCGGGCAATTAACTATCGTATGCAAATTGCCTGCTAATCATGTCTGCAGTTTAACTACCCAAAATGCTTACTCGATAAGAACTTACTCAATGTTTCATCTACTTTTTCCTTAGATTCATATAATGCCAATTTAATGATATAGTTAGCGAGGTATTAGTTCGGGGCGAACCACTATAATACTTCGTAATCGATCGAAATGGGATCCAGATATTTTCGAGCTTGAATCACTTTTGTACACTCAGTACATTTTACATTAATTAATTTTTTTTTTGTGGTTTAAATGCTAAAATTAAGGTTCACGAAACACATTTGTACAAATCTCAATCAATTGTTTTGTAACTAGATTTAACTGAATGAAATTTCAAGAACAATATCACAGAACACGATTTAGTTAATGCAGATGTTCTTTTATGGTCCGGACTTTTTTGGAATTGCATTCATCCAGAATCGCTTACAAACAGACCCAACCGCGGCCCAGTTATTAAGTCCTGTGACATATATTCCCCTATCAGTCACAACGTAATACGCAATCTTATGTGACTAAGAATTGCAAGTAAACTCGTTGTTAGTTGGACGCTCAGACAAATATTGCCAGTTCAAAATATTGTGCCTGAAAATTTTCCGTTTTGGATGAACCCTGTTTCAAAGCCTTTCCATCACTGTCTTATTTTAAACTTTGCGATTCTCAAAGATGTCAATTCCAATGTTGACCGAGCCTATCTGTTGATGTAACTTCTGAGTCTGTTGATGAATGACCAGACGAAAACTAAAGTAAATGGCAACTATCACGTTCTGTTTCATAAGGAGAAATAGAGACGGCAATAATTTTAGAACGATCGACGAAACAGAATAGACACTGTTTTTAAATTTGAAATGTGGCCCTTATCCCATGTTTGGTCCGAGTCATTCTGTTGCAAGAACAGATGCTTTAAGTACCGAGCTAAACTTTATATTTGGCATTTCCACAATTATTGGTCTCGTTTACTTTACAATATAAAGTATCAAGCTATAAGTAATAATAGCTACCGCTTTGGAAAGCGCTAGCGCGAAACCAAAATAACAGGTTTTGCCAAATGACAATGAATTGACTAATTAGACGAGCGATTGGCAATCACTGCCCGGTAGCGATATCCGCTCGTGTTAATACGGATATCTAGAGAGCTGTTTTTCAAACCATCTTTTGTTCGCCTTTTTGATTATGAAACAGAACGAGATTGATATCGTTCAGTTTATGGTGAACAAAATCAGCACCATTGTCTTGAATTCCAAACCTTGCGCACGCTGCCCGGACCAGCCGCCCCGGTGATACCGCAACGGCACCACAGTCTCGACCAGCTGGACATGCTTCACCGGCAGGACACGTGGACATCGACCAACTACAGTGTGTACCCGCAAGCGCGCTACCCGCGCCGGGACCTCTATCAGAACTACGCGCACCGTCCTTTCTGAAAAGGGGTTTACTGTAAAAAGTTCCGCTTGTCCGACACGCGGATATAGCGGGGACCGCTGTGTGTTGTGTTCTAGTGTTTTAGCGGCGTTGCTGGTGATTTTCGGAGATTCGCGCGCTATATGCCAGATTATGTTATATAGTTTCACATTTTTGGAAATTATATCGTTTTATTGCATATCCGGAGATTATTTTAGTGATGAAGTGTGTTCTTTTACTGATATTTAAGTTACTCGACAGAAATAATTATCAATTAGTTTTGTCCGTCAAATGATACTTGGCAGAAAAAAACATGTTTGTAACAATTGTCAGTACGATATCAGGAATTTTCCAGACCAAACCCGCCCTGTGTCGCGGGTAATTTTTATTCTGGGACCCTACTCGTCGGTCGAAAATCCTAAAATTAACTCCCGCAACGCCTTTTATAGATAATTTGCATTTGCCCTTTCCACTGTTGAATTCCTAATAAAGCTTTTGTATATTATAAGTAAGGTGCAAGACTCGTGTAGTTGGAATCGGATAGGTTGAGTGCTATTTCTGTGGATATTTTTCTAATAGTGTATAAAATAAGTATTGTTATAAATGTCCACAGAAATGCAAGCAGAAGGTATATTTCGGAAAAAAAAATGTTTTTCTACCTGAGTAACTTCAACTATTGACAGTCCCGTCTGTTTGAATAATTCATAAAATATTGTCACAAACTTTGTTAGACAGTTTTACAATCTTCTTTGTAAAAGTTCACGATAATTTTTGCATATATTAAATACCAAGATTAATTGAAGCAAAATTTTTATTCAAAAAATATCTTATGTACTTAAAAAAATACTTACAGATAAGTTTGTAAACCTGTAATGTGGCATAATATAATAAATGTAAGAACTAAGGGACCCCGTCTCAGCACAAATTCAATTGTTACTATATTTCTAGAACGTTCTAGACTTAGGTTCGCTTGACTAATGAATTTAATTTCAAGTTAAATTGTAACATTATTCCACAGTTAAAAATATAATATCATGCAGTGTTTTAAATAGATAATAATTAAACAGACTTCTAAAACGTTTGTTAAGAGGGTATGGTATTTAGTTAGGAAATTTCCAATTAACTAGTAATGCAAATTTTCACCTTTGTATCGCGGTATTGAAATTTCCAATTGACTAGTAATGCAAATTTTCAACTTGGTATCGCGGTATCGAAATTTACAATTAACTCGTAATGCAAATTTTCACCTTGGTATCGCGGTATCGATGAATGAATCAAGGCCCCTTGATTTGTTCTAATTTTTTTTTAAGTATCGTTCATACCAGTTCTCTCTGCAGGGATACCGGGCTACTCTCGAGAAGTGAGAGTGAATGCTTTGTTCTAACACGGAAGCCCAATCTGTAATGGTAAATGTGACACGTCTGCGAATTTATGGTTCTAGGACATGCCGGTTTTCTGCATATTCTAGTTACCATAGTTCCTTCAACGTTTTGAGCACGCAGTATTGGGCACATGTTTTTTCCAATCAAAATACTCAATGATACACTTGTTGAACTACCGACCTTTAGATGGAAAGTCTATACTCCTTCCTAGTATCGAATCATACATATTAGTATTGATTCTGTTGGCAAGAAACTAATCTGAAATTGATTGTGACAACTCTAGACTATTGCTGTCTCTTTTAGTTCGTGCGAAAGAGAAACTGATGAACTGATGAGAAAGAGACGAAAGAGGGACTGATTCCGCGAAGTTTAGTTATAGTATGGTTTGACACCAGTCAACACAATTTAGAATTCTTAAAAAATTACTGGTAAAGTCACTTTTTTTAAATAAATATATACTTACAAGATTATTTAGCTGCATAGATTTAATTCATTGGTCCAAGTGAAGTTAGAATTTGTAGTCATCTGTGCACCGTTAGAATTCTTATTACGAATCCTGTTGAAAAGCACCTAATAAAGTTTAAATACCCAATATTTTACACAACTTCTGTATATCTCTTTCTTTAGAATGGAATAAATAAAGGCGTCTTGCAAATACATTTTGCGGCTCAAGAAATCAGTAATTTATAAAATTCCTGTTGTACAATGTAGAATGTATAAATACATTTTGGTAACATCGAAAACTCAGATTTCTAAATACAACGCATATAGGTTGTGTGTGTAAAAATATATTTTTATAATATAACTGTCAATTTATTAACGGTATCCGATTTCGTTAGAGTTGTAATTACGTTGGTGGGAAAATAACTTGTTTTAGAAAACCGTTTTCGTTTTTAGGGGTTACTGCGGTTTTGTGTGGTTTTGCTATAACTAGTTTTCGGCTATATGTGTTAATGTTTTGGTGTTATATTGATACTGTATGGGGGTTAGTTTTCCATCAAGCGCATGTATCGAATGCCTTAACAAAATGCTGATGCTTGCCTTTTGGAGAAGAAAGATATATTTATTTAAATTTCACTAAAAGATATGGATGAAATATATCGAGAATATAATCGTTTGATATAAGGGAATATACGCGTTTGATACGGCTAGTGTCGTCACAGTGACAATATAACAGTGGTGATTTGTTCAGTAGTTTTGGAGTCTACGAGTGTTGTTGAATCCCTTTGCTGTTCGCTCCTTCTCCCTCCCTATTGTGTGATGGGTATACGGCATATTGAATATAAAAAGTGAATTGGAACTTTGTGTGGAACAAACTGACACATGTTTACAATCACAAATGCAAAGCGATGACAACTGCTTTGATTACTGATAACTACGACGCAGTTGTAATGTTATGTTCATGTGTGGGTTCAATCAATTTCATTATGTGTCATACGCTCTAAAGCATCCTCTACACGTCGATAGATGCGTCAGCCACCACACCGTTTCTTGTCGGTTTTTTCGAAAGGGTTTCAGCCCAAGCGTCCGGCGTCTGTCCGCGCGAGTGACAACGCATCAACGCTATCGGAGTTGCGAATGAGAGTGCATGCGTAGAAGTACGCGTTTTTTCTCGTTCGCTAAAATGGCTATTAATATGAGCACTAACGAAACATTTAAATTCCTTGAGTTGTGTCTAGTAGGAAATTGCATGTGGAAAAGAAAAATAAGTTTCCACAAAAAAAAAATTCTAGTATACAATTAATTCATAAAATTTTATTATTTCAATCAATTAATTTTATTGGGGCTACTGTACCCTAACAAGCTTTATAATTATTATGAAGGAGATCGCGAATGACAATGGCCGTTGTCGTTAAAAATGTCCTGTTTGTGAATATAACAGCATGTAAAATTGCCAGAGTATAAAGATTATAATGTACGTTAATATTTTGGTGTCTATTTTATTTATTAAAAGCCATGTCTATTGTTTAGCAAATTGGACATATAACAGAGTCTAGGTAGGTAATTTTGATTTGAGTTGGAATTAAGACAACTTAAATACCTACATGACAATATGGTGCTGCTGTCAATTAGTTGTTAAAAGTACTAATTAAATAAATAGCTGTGGCAGCTGCGGTCTCAACATCCATTTTTAAATGTTGCGTGCTTGCGTCTGGCGAGAATGAACACAGACTGACAAATCTACAGACGTGTAGCTCGCGCGGATCCATCTGCGGACGTCCGCGGACGCATCTGTCGACGTGTAAACGAGGCATAAGGGCTCGTTGCTGTGTGTCGTTGAGTTTAAATCTTGTAGATTTCCATCGAATATTGGGAAAAAATTAGATTACCGTCACTTAAAATAAAATTTGTCTTTGAAAAAATATATATAATTGCTTGCCGAAAACAAAGGCTCAAAGATTTGAATATTAATTTTACGAACTATTATATCTTTTATTATATAAGCGTATTATAAAAATATCCGATACCCATCGTAAAGTTTCTCGTCCTTTTTCCTAAGATACAAGTAAATTTTAAGCATAAGTTATTAATATTGTACATTTATCTATATGTAGTGGTTTTATAAGGGACACAAGTTCAGTGAGGATCTTCTCGATTAGTTTACTTCAATGAATTGTTTTTGGCTTTAAAATAATGCGGGCCCTTTGCCTATATAGACCTGTATTACCTTCATCTAAATAATAAATGACTATATTTTTGTATAAGGTAAATAAATATCAAACAAACAAAATGTTGCGCGTAATTGATTTTGTTACAATAAAGGTAATCCTCACTGGATGAATACGTAGTAGGCCTAGAATGCTAGAACTAGATTCAAATGTGAATTGTGCCTATGTACCTATAGATAATTCATAAGTGTGATTTATGGTTTTCTCGTTATTTCTGAATAACTGTTAAAATATTAAATAGCACGTTATACAAGAGGTGCTAACCTAAAATTATTGTACACATCAATAGAGGTCACATATTGATTCACATAACTTTGAGTCGTAATGCCACAATCACAAATCATGCCAATTAGTCATAATTTACTGCAGTCATAACAATGCATAGGCATAATTTTTTCAACGAGATAAAACTATTCTAATCCCTATAATTATCAAGCCTAATAGCAACAAGCATTATATAAAGTAGTCGTAATATTTAATAAAAGGTTACAATTATATTGTGATTTAATAGTGTTATGCGAATCAATAAGGAGCCGTCGTTAATTAATTAGATGACACTAAACTACTATAATTATCTGTATTAAAAAAAAAAACTTATGATAATATTAATTCCAAACGTGTGTAATATTTTTTTTGGATTTTGGATTAGTAACTACGTATGTTAAAATAATTGACATTATTTATTCCTTAATATCCGTTGGATTACTTATAATCGAAGCTATTATGTGATTACAATAGATAACTTTCAATAGATTGCTCAATAAAAATAACGAAAAGACGCGCATAGATTGAAACTAGTTATTTAACTGTTATTATTCCGTGCTGTGGCTTTTAGAACTTCCCGCGATTGTCTTCGAAATATTTATAAGATTTATACTTTATTATTAGTCGTAAAGTTTGGCCTATATTATGTTTAGGCAAAGAAATAATAGATTTTTAAATAAAAATGTATTTGCCTTACGAATATAATATATTTTAGTTTGATGTGTAATCTTATGATACGGAATCAATTAAATTATGGATACGATTTTTCTTATAATGTTTTAGTGTTACATAGTTTTAGGATATCGTTAAAATAACAAGTATTTTTAACGTTATTATTATGGTATATTTTGGTTATTATGGTATAACCAATAACAATCATATAAATGTTTTTAAATGCAATCCAATTATGGTTTGCAATAGCAGTCTTCAACATATAGGACACTTGATGTTCCGTATGAATTTAATATATTCAATTCGCAAATAATAAATATATTTTCCTAAAAATGGCAACTTTTCAAAAACACAACCTCAAAGCGATATTATTATATCTGTGGTTCTAATTAAAATCACTGCAATAAGTTATTATTAATGAAACTATCAAATATGTATTTCTGGTATTTTTGTGGATTTCGTTCCATAAATCATGATTTGTTTGGAAGTTAGCATTGAATGTATAGTATTTATTGAATATAGTACTAAACACTAACGCAATATCTTCCAAATAAAGGCCAAACGATAATAGTTATGTGGAAATAAATATTATTCATGATATGTTATTTTTGATTGTTGATTATTCTACAGGCAAATTAGATAACTCAGTTCCTGCGCCGTGACTGAGACGCGGGGGCTGCGGGCGGGTAGTTAGTGATAGATGAAGGAAGGATGCATAAAATTTGCGGATAGAAGATATCCGCTAATTGTATCCACTCTTCCTTCAAATTTCCGTAGTGTCGTTCGAGGATCTCAGTTCTATAATTTGCGTTTACTTAGGTAGGTATAAACCGTTTCTTAAATAGTCTGGGGTATTTAACAAACGGTTATAACAAACATATAGTCTACTTCACCAGGTTGGAAGTGGTTGCTTTTGGCTACGGGCCACCTGGTATACAAAGACTGTGACTTGGATTGTGGCCAGGTCCACGCAAGAACTGACTGTTAAGTGAGGGTGCCGGAACCCACCGTTGGGTTCAGTGGTCTATGGTCTACTTTGTCAAACCATAAAGCCTAGTTATTTTTTATGTGAATAATCTGTGGGGACGAGCTGAAAGCCCACCTGATGTTAAGTGCTTACTGGTCCCCTCGTACTGAAGTATGAGAAAATCATCGCGTTGCGCCCATGACGATCAGACGGGGATGTAACATGTAATGCGCTTGTAATTTCACCAGCACCCACACCACCGTTTCCACCGGAACACAGCAATGCGAGTGCACCATTGCTTGGCGGTGGATTACCATGTGTAGGCAGTACTTCTCTGGACGAATTTGGAACAAGTCCTGCTGCTACTTTGTGTTGCTCCTTTCACACCACCCAGGGGACACTTATAGGTATTCTAAAGGTACATACCTACGGAAGCGAACAACACTGTACCCCCAAAAAAATACTGGTGACTCTGTCACCTGAAAAAGTAGTGACATCTTTTCGTTTAGAGCTTAGTTTAATTTATTTATCTAAATTATCTGTGCTACTTTTTGTTTGAAAAAAAAAATGCTATTAATTTCACTGTCTAAAATTTCCATGCCTTCCAATTGATAGAAATTGAATGTATCAAGTCATGTAAGGTATGTAAGTATTTAAAAAAGTACTTTATAATAAGTATGTATTGTATCATATTCTGGTTTCCGTTAGTTCCATCACATTGGTTCAATATGCTATGTTTAGTTTAGGTCTAGATGGGGCTTGTGATATGTCCATGAATAAATACTATTTAATACATATATAATAAATATCCATAGGTTTTTAGATAAATAGATTTTGGTGTAAGTTGAAATAGACAGGCAAGTTAAATTAAATGTACAACTAAACATAGATTTTTTTTCATTCGAATACAACGTATCTGGACCTAATCTAACACTCACTGTTTATTTTGTCTCATTTACAACGTGTTTCAAAAAGATGTGACATTATTCAAACAGTTGTCAATCAGATTGTTCAATTCACCCCACCAGGTTGCCCAATCCTCAGCATGTTAGATCTTAGTTATCAGAAGTCAAACTATAACATTAACTTGATGAGGTTCAACCCTAGAGCACGGCACACACTGCCTTGATTGTCATTAATTACCTGCTTGTGTGAGTGCGGAATAAGCGCGGACAGGAAACGCTCATTAGGGTTGTCAAAAATAAAAAAATAATATAAATATTTTTTTTATTTTTAAACTTAACATTTGGATTTGGATTTTTCAGGCGACGTATGTAGGATTCAAAATCTGATTTGATTGACACCATTTTGACCATACGTTGTATAAATGTTATAAATTGCTCAATATACGTTGTTGTATCTGAATATTAACGTTTCAGGTGACTACTGCGACTATGTGGAGCCATGGGAGCCCGTGCCGGGACCGCTAATCCCGCCCACCCCCCGGAACGGTTGCCGGCCATGCCCCAGAGTACCGTACCCTAACTTCCCACCCAAGGGGAACCCCCGGCCGGTTAGGCCTAGGAGCTTTCCTTGGGCCCCGGAATTCCCCGACCAGAGGTTTAAGGGGCAGAGGTGTAGGAACGGTCCGTCGCCTTATTGGTAACGAGATATTTAGGGGGGGGGATGGAGTTGAGTATCCCAACAATCCTGTTGAGGGGCCGTGAGGGTTCTCATGTGATACTGCCTTTAGGCTGAACGCACATTGACTACTATTGTTTGAGCAACTGTTTGATTGCGTGAAGTAAAAAAAACCAGCGGCCGCAGTGAGTCTTTTGAAATGTGTTTAACAACAATGGTGGTTTAAGCGTCTGTGTGTGGTTCTTTGAAGGTGAAACTATATGTTTAACCTCCATAAAAAAAGGAAATATTCTCAATTCTGCTGTAGGTTTGCCAATCTATATCTTCACTAATGGTGGACCAATTTGGTTATTTTTATTTTATATGAGGTGGTCATGGGAAATTTTCACCTCTTAAAAGCGAAAAACATGATGAAAGTGTTTATATTTAAATCTGTCTGTCACTTTCTGTTTATTACGAAACTGAACTATCTGAAGGCCCACCTGATGTTAAGTTTCCGCCCGCAACAACAATAATTTTACGACTAAATTCCACCTCAACGCAAGTTTCCCAAGTGTCTCTCTTAAGAGGTGAAAATCTTAGAAATTTTACGGAAAATTCACCGAGACGGAGATGTATCTAACGTCTGATACGCCTGTGATTTGACCTACACCCTTGCAATGGGATACAGTAATGCGAGTGCACACCTAAATATAGTTTAAAACAAACAGAACGTTTCAAAATTGTAAGAATATGCAGAACTAGAGAGGCGGTATTTTACTGCCATCATAGGGTAGCTTCCGAGTGATTAAGCGGCTGTACAGTATCCATTCTGCGTAATAGTATAGTAACCAATGTGCGGACAGTCTCAGTGTCCAGAATACTGCAAAGCTCGTTACACTATGACGTAACTTTTCTCGTTTATCCAAAGCAAGATTTGCAATCGTAAAATGAAATCATCAATATATAACATTTTCTTGTCTGTCGTATAGAGAAATAATACATCAATGAGGGCTCTGAACATTTAATATATATTTGCTAGCCGTTTTGAGGCTTCTCGTTTGGGACTGTATCAGATAATAAAGCTATCAATTTATATTTAAAAGGGATTGTTGGTGAAATTTCGCTGACTGAATGTCTAGATTGTAAATATTATTATGGAATTCTAAGTATTGATATTAGAATAGTTTACTCTTCCTTGTATTTTAGTCGCATATGAACTTCTATTCATTCTTCAAAATCGAAACGGTGCTCGAAGGTTATGGAGTAGACCTCCAGATTTTGGTGCATCAGTGACGTCATCTACCTATTTTCTTATGCTGCGTCCACACCACTGCTGAACGAATAAAGCGTACGTAAGTGAACGTAGCGAGGGTACAGCTTGGCTAAATTGTTAGAAAATAACAGGGGCGCATTGTCTATGCAATTTCGACGCTGCCTCAAGATACCTTGCCTAAAACTTCATTGGTACCCGCCCACCTTGGAGATGTTTGATTCCTACTGGCTAGAAACCCCCATGGTGTCTCTTTGGCTAATCCGTAATTCCACAAACAGTAGTGAATGATTGTGTCTGAGCAGTAGACCAAGCATTCAAGATTATACTGGAATGTAATTTCACTAACGCCCACTTACATATTAAGACTATTATGTCTTTATATGTGAGTGGCCAGTAAACTAGCAGTTTAGTAACAGAATGTAGAAAAATTATGTAAGTAAATGCTTAGTCTGTGAAGAGAGTGATAAATAGCAAGAGGCGTGCATAGAGCAAAATGGACTGTAACAATATGAACTACAGGGATTAATTTTGTTGGAGCCCTCACATAGGTCACAAAGAGTACAAACCATAGGGGCGCCACTTTCTACGCATGTACTTTTAACTTTTGCTCACAGTCTATCTTACTCGCACATATATAAGCTTAGTATCAAAATTAGTTTCATTTCATGGCGATTTTGTCCAGCTAGTCCATTCATTTTTCTGATTAGATTACCCGAATCTGTATTCCGATTCGGGCAATAAATCCATACAAAGTCACCTTCGACTCATTCGATTTTAACCGAATGCGGTTCTTATTCAGGAAAACGAATGAACGTGAGTACGCGAGATATATATTAGATGAATGGAATTTATATAATGTTTTATTTTTAAATGAAAGTAGCTTTCTGTTTAACATATTCAGACAAGCTGTTTGTACATTTAGTTGTCTTGAAAAAGTAGCGTCACCATTGAATTTTTCATTGTCAACATTTGATTTTTAAGTTGTGTGCGATTTATTTTCAGTTTGTAATAATTGAATATGGTTTTAGTTTGTTCACTTTTCATTAATAATGCGTTTGTAATTTGTATGTTTAATGTATTGTTTGTATATTTTTTTATTAATTAAGGATTTGTTGTTCATAATGTTTGTTTTAAGTAATATAGGTTTTAAAAGATTATGTTGTTTCTTTGGTTCGTTTGAATTATTTTATAATCAACTCATTGTTATGTTTAAGAAATTAGCGTATTTATTTATTGGGCTTATTCTCAACCACTCCACTACCCAATAGCCCCATCTATTGAGTAAGACGCATTGTGTTCAACGAGAATCAAAACTGGATACTAATTGGTCAAAATTGGCCATAAATTCATGATATTTACAAGTTACAAAAAAAAGGACAATATTTTATACATTTGTAAAAAAATATTATGTCCTAGTAATAGTTTTTGCAAACGCTGACTCAATGGTTATTATTATTATTCATTTAGATGCCTGCTTTTCTACATATTTACACTTCTTAAATGTTTCATGGTCTACAAATATTTATTTTGAATTTAGTTCTGTTTTACCATAGTCACAACACTCTTGAATTATTTTGTGTTATATATATCCTCTTTTTGTCTTTATATCGATTTTCTTTGAAGTTGAAAGAATATAGTAATCCCATATAGTAACGTAATAAAAGCCTTGTTTGTCAGGACTGTATGAGTCTATTGAGTGCTTTTCGTTGATTTAAATAGTATGGAAGATATGCCTTTTGTAACATTACGTTTACATGACGGATCTATATACAAATACACATACCTCGATAGGATGCATGCGCCCTCTGGCGTTTCAGTCCGCCAACGTCACTCCGCTTTGCTCGCTCCTAAACTGAAAATTATCCGCGTAATCCGCTTGTGCTGTGATGTAATTCTATGGACGCTTTAGAAGGCGGTGCTTGGAAGCAGTAACCTACAGATATTGTGTCTAGATATCTTATTTTAGGCACATTTCATGTATTTTGTTACCGCAGCCTCAACGGATTCCAGTGCAACTTTAGCCAAATTGCTAAACGCGCACACTTGGGGGTAAATAAGAAATGAAACAAGTACAATTTTCCTATCAGTCTATTTATTTTCAGAGTTGACAGTACCATACAGGCTATATACTCACGTGCGAGTTTAATCTTAACAATGCAAATCTGTAAATAGAATACAAGGTGTAATTTGATGTCATGATCGAGATACGAAAAAGTGAGAATAGATCCTAGAGAGCGCTTTTCAAAATGGTCTTTATCAAGTTTTTTTTTATTACTACAAGACTTAGTTGCTATTAGTAAGACGTCTGTTTAAAAAAAAAACAAATTGAAACAATTATTGGCCCATAGCATTGTTTTTATCATTATCAGTAATCTTCGTAGATTTTGTAATTCTAATAGTATTATCAATTCTGTTAGATTACTAAGGCTCCATCTCTTTTTTCTAATAATGTATTGTACAATAGCTCACGTCAATATTTAATATAAGGAGTTACCAATCATTCAGTGTAGTAATCAAGAAAGGGTTTTTTTATAGAGTCCAGATATTATATAACTTTGGTAATTTTTAATCTAAGAAGCAGACAAAAGTCGCAGATTGCCTTGGTAATATTACGCGGGCTTTTTATAATTTATAATGTATCAGAATCTCACGATCATCCATCGTTCTTCGTTCGAGTGGGATCATGAGGTGAGTTTTCGATCAGTTTCATAATCTCCACTAGTCTAAGCTTTTAGGAATAACTCTACTGGCCAAAGCTGGCACACAAAAAATAAAGATATTAACTATGGAATGTGAGTTGTGCTCATGCCAAATTAATATGCCGCTTGACCGTGATCATTAACAACGATAATTTCTAATATGGACCATTGATATAATCAAAAATGGACGGATTCTTGATATACAGACAACAAATCGTTGTGTTGCAGTGCTGGCAGACATTGACGGGTCTTGGGTTTGTGATGTGTATCTGTGGCTACTGTGATATCAAGTCAGGGTCAGCAAGTGCAGGGTTTTTTATGTGGCTGAACTAACGAATGGCTCGTGACCATTTGAGACCAAAACCAACCTTTTTAGAATCATTATATACTATGTAATTTTTAGATTAAATTGTGTTATTTAATGCATATTTATTTTTGGGAGGCGGTGAAGTGTCTAAATCATAAAATTTTACGTTTAATTATTTAGAACTACACTTCTAAACACGTAAAATGTTACATTTCATAAGCGCTTAGATTAAATTGGAAGATGGAACATCTCCTTTGCTTGTAACGTGCATTTTCTTGGGGTTTCAGGCTGCTTCCATATCTTTATTCTGGTGGTAAGGTTCCGCTGCGGCTTATCAGCGCCTTCAGAACAAAGCCATGCTACCAAATGATTTCCTTCACCTATCAGCATAATGTTTGGTGTAGCAACAGAGAGAGAGAGAGAGCGCGCAAGTCGGGAATGTCTTGCTTCTGCTCTCTTACCAAGATGCCTCTAGCTAGACAAACTTCACTTTATTTGCATCGTCACTTAACACCAGGGATCTACCCTTGCAACATCTGTTACATCCTCTAAAGTTACATCAGTATTAAGAATTAAAATTTTCTTTAATAATATAAACTACATATTTAAATTGAGCATTCGTAATTACATAATGGTGCTGATTCCGTTCAAACCAAACTTAAATCATATCTCTTTCTTTGCACTAATTGATGATGACGGTTACTAAGTAATAGTTTACTTTAATAAAATTAATAAACAATAGACCACTGTATTTTCAAAAGAAGTGAAAAAGCTATTAATAAAGTTTTGTTAAGTTTGATACCAACAGAATAGCAATATATTAAACCAATTAATTGATAAATCAATTGAATAATTTTATTGAGAAATTATTTAGAGTACCTATCTACGTTGTTTCTTGTCTATAGTTACTTTACTTACTAACTAGGTTCAATTATTTCCAAGTTTTCATCGATTTGTAGTTATCGAGTCCTGGTTGATAATTTCCACTTTCGAACATTTCAGCGTGAGTTTTTTGGGAGCTAAGTAAACTGCATCTCTTGATTTATATGGAAATAAATTTAGAGCTGTGATTAATTTAATACCATGCTAACACAGTATTGCCCAACAAAACATCAGCGATTATAAATGCTAAATAGAAGAAAATCGCCGAGGTTCTCAAGGACCAAGGGCAAGATCTTGGCTATCTATGATTATGACGTAGCTAATTAACTGTCATGCAAAAGTAGATTTTCAATTTAATGACGCTTCTCATAAAATATAACAACTTGATGTCGTCAATTACTAAATAGTTGACATTGACTTAAAAATGTCAGGCCAGATAGCGGACGTTTTGAATAACGCCAATCCCATATTGTCGTTGACGTTTTGACGCATCTTCAAAAACTTCAATCCCTTAAGATGTTCCCGCGGTTTTAAATACTAAAAGAAAAGACCGCGTGCATAATTCAAATAGGCGCTTAGAGAACGCCAGTTTTTTTTTTTGCTTTGTTTTTAATGTATGGAAGTGATACCAATAGTCGCTAACGTATCGCGAATCCAACAACGTCAGTTCCTAATAGTCGCTGACGTTTTCGCGGATCCAAGGCAGGAACTTCGCAATGTCCGTGAAGATAACGTAATGTGAGGGATCGCAGCGGTACTCGTTCTCTCTGGCCACGGATACTGAGACCAGACCCCGCACATACCACGCGGAGCCTAGCTTGAACACCATGCCGCCGCCGCTGTCACCATTGCAGACTGACGTTCCTGTAAATATTAGTTGGTTACAGTAACCGATATCAAATACCATCAACCAAACCTTATACTCTGCTGCAAAGTAGAAGTACAATCGCATTGCTGTGGTTTAAATTATAGGTTGCTCGCGTCCGTAGGTGACGTGTCCGTCCCTTTAAATCTCTACATGTAATCCCTGGGTGGTGTTAAAGTACTGCCACTGATTCTGGTTATCTGCCGTCAGTGGTGGACCTGCATTGTTGTGTTCCGGTGGAAGGGTGTGGGTTCCGGTGAAATAACATGCGCATGAGACGTAAAATCCCCGTCTCGGATGACGACAGGTGCGACTTAGGTTTTCTCATAGTTCGGTCGGGGAGGGTCTAAGTCGTATTACTTTTGTGTAATCTGTGTATAAGTATTAATTCTCATACACAGGTTAATTAGACTCATTATTGGATAAATGCATTTGCATATCTTACGCATGCAACGGCTTTAAGGTTAGACAGTGATTTATAGATATTTTTGTTTCCTATTTATGGCAAAATAATTTTATTTCAATAATTTCTTTATTTATGAAACTAGAGTTATCACTTATCACTTAAACTTAGTGTATAGTTACATATTACCTTATCTTAAACAAATTCGAACCCTCATTTTGTTAGATAACGGACAGCAGAATACTTAGGTACATACTACCTACTTATTTTGTAAATATATTACAAATTATCACCCAGACAGAACAAACATATTAAGTTCGTCACACAAATGCTTGTCCTGGCTGGGAATCGAACCCAAAACTTACAGCAGAGAAGGCAAGAGCTATCTAATAACAGAGCTTTGTCAACAATAGTCAGTTTACATGATTTTCTACAGTTGTAGGAGGTGATACAAAATTATGCTGCCCCTTTATAGTCTACTATTAATATGGTGTGCAAATGTTTTATACATAAATTTTTACTTCATTACGTTAGATGTTACATGATAGGTAGGTACTAAACTACTTTTCCAGTGAAGAGGAGATAAGTATATATTTATCTCCTCTTCACTGGATAAATTGTGTAGTATTGTTTTGTTAAGTTGGGTTAACTACTTTAATGTCACGTTAATATGTTCACGAATATGTAGTGTAGAATATGTTTGTGTAAAATTTGACGTGTCATAATGATACTTGAGATATAACGGAATAATTGGTGTTGGTGCAATGAGTACACAGTCCAAATTTGGAGCGAGTGCCTTGACATTTAGTAATGATTATGCTTTAACTAATAATTAAGTGCACCCTACACCTAGTGTGCGTTCAAAGGCTAAAAGTGTCACCTACTGTCCCATTTTCCAGTATTCTCATTGAAGACTCCTGTAAGTAAAATTCTATGTGTATAGTCCTTCCTGCCCAAACTCGTTTTGATGTTATTTTTATTTTTTTTATTTATATTAATTGAGCTTTGTGTGGGGGAATAACAATTTTCACAAACAGCAAATAGTATTCTATGAGAAAAGCGTTTTCTAACCTGTGTTTTATGACCTTAATAGCTTTGGTTTTATAATTATATGTTTTGACCAATGATCATTATATCCAACAGCAAACAAACTGTTTTTAAAGGCTTTACTTACCATCTCTGAAACCAGCGCAATAAGTGTACTCCGAGGTGAATCTCACGAAGAACTCGCTGTACGACCTGATGCAGGTCTCCTGGCTGACAATAGGCATTTCTACCAGGGACAGTTCTTCAGTGGCCACTCCAGTGTCGTCGTAACCCCAGCCTACAACCTGGAAGGTAAGGAAATTTACGGTTGTGAGTCGAAAGGAATGTGTTCTGGCAATTCTTAAAAAAAAAATACCATATTTTTTTGTGACTTGTCGTGTTGATTTGGCTGTTCACCTAATGTTAAATGGCTATAAATAACAACAATACTTCTCTTGTCCTCTACCGAAGTATTAAATGTGTCAAGTCGCATCGCGTTGCACCTGACATTCTCGAGATAGGTATGTCTCATGTCTATAATTTTAACAATGTTTACCTAAACTTTTTCACTGAAATACAGTACCGCACTCACACTATTGCTTGGCGGTGGCTTACCAGATTTGTTGGCAGTACTTCTTTGGATGAGTTCTACTGCTACTTTGGGCTGCTTTTTCACACCATCTAAGGGGGTCCCTTAGATGGTGTGAAAAATAAACCTAATAAAAAAACGAATTGATAATCCATTGGAAGGCGGTTGAAAACTACGGAACTATCAATTAAACTCATCAAACATATCGGCAAACCTGACCGAGATATCAACTGATACTTACCGATCCCCGCTTCCCGACGACGTAGCTGAGGTCCACCTGATTGTCGGGCCAGAGACAGGCCGGCCGCACCCAGTCGGTGTAAGACACCGGCTCCCGCAGCCCGAGGATGCTGATGTCTCGACTGAATATAGTCGCGTTGTACTCTGGATGAACGATAATACTATCCACCTGGAAGATACAATTGCACACGTTGGTCCAAGTTGTTTGATACGTGGCATTGAGTCTTGCGGTTTTCAGCTTCGAGTTCTAATTAAAATTTTGTTGACCCGGAAATATTGAAATAAGTATAGCCTAGTTCTTGTTCGCAGGAATACATTTATAGAATCAAATTTTTCTTTAATATCATTACATTGGCAGGACTAGCTGACACCTTAAGATAAGTGACTACTGCCGCCAATAAACAACAGACAAACAACATTTATAAGGGAAACCTTTAGGTATATTACTTCAGTAACATGCATAATGAATCTTCTCATGTTTCAAGGATCATCCTATGGGTATTATATGGGACCACCTCAGAACTGGAAATATTTTTTTTTCAAATTTGAAATGGGACCACACAAGCACCAGCTTTCAAATAAAAAAAGAATCATCAAAATCGGTTCACCCAGTCAAAAGTCTTGAGTAAACAAATAAAAAAAAAATATACAGTCGAATTGAGATCCTCCCCGTTTTTTGAAGTCGGTTAAAAAGCAGGGATTGTCATTTCATTACAAACGATCTGTTAGTTAAGTCCGTCACTTCTGACTTTGCTATTGAATGCTAACAATGACTGAAACTCACAAATCGTATCTGAACTCCGTCTACAGAAGTCCTCAGGTTATGTTTCCCTAGATAAGCAGTCAGGGTGTTCACGTAGACCGGTTTCCTGGATCCCTTCAGAGTGACGCAGTGGGCCGCTGTGATGATGTGCTTGCGGGAAACCAGGGTGCCTCCACAGATGTATTTGTTATCTACTGTCTGAAACAAGAATAATGATTTTCATTGATGTGTGATTGATTTATATCAAGAGGACTAAGCCATTCATCTGCTGTTACTAGTAGGTGAAATTATTTTCCCTCGACCCCTGTAACACTAAATGCTTAAACACTCATTCCCCTGCACTATTCCCTGGCATGGACAAACACAGCAATATAAGACAAACACCAAAGACCCGAGAAAAAACGTCATGCTCCCCAAAGTGTGTCCCAGCCGATAAATCCCGGGACGGTTTCGGCACTACGGAATCTCAAATCCACATAATCATCTCCTAATTACTGCCTACCCCAGCCCCTGGAACTTAATTACTAACCCTTACCTGAGTTTGGTAAAGCGCAATCTGCCATGGCCACTGGCCCTCCAGGGTCGGCGTTCCGTTCACCACCAACGGGATTGGATTGTTCAGTGTCACTTTTCCACATTGCTGTTGCTGAAATATTAAAAACGATAGTGATTGTTAATATAATGTGGTATTTTTTTTCAATCTGAAGGTCGCTGGTTCAAGCCCACGTAAACCAATGAGAAATTTATGCAAGTTATCGAAACGGTGAAGGAAAAGATTGTGAGGAAACCGGCGTGGCTTAGAACTAAAAATTCGTAGTTGTGACATCTACTCATCCGGTTTGGGCTCCTCTGGTAGGTCCTATTCACTCTCAATTAATGAGAGTAGGCCGGTGTCCCTGCAGTCGGAACATTAGAGGCTGATACGGATACGGAATATTATAAATGCGATAGTTTGTCTGTGTGTTTGTTACGTCTTCACGCCTCTACGCCAAGTTAGGTCATACCCTGGAATAACACTTTTTATCCCGAAAAAGAGAAAGAATTTTTCTAGTGATTTGCAATATCCACAACTGTCAGTTATTTCCCAACATCTCATGTTGCCTTTTAACCGCGGGTAACAACGTGGGGCGCAGTTAGTAGCTCACAAAGCAAAGAGCGTGTTAACTCAGCGGCTGACACCGATTTTCAACCGAAAAATCCAGAGGATTTATAAACTTATGTGCGTAATACCACTTCTCAAAACGGATAAGGAAAACATCGTAAGGAAACCGGTATGGCAAGATTAAAAAATTCGAAGACATGTGACACATATCAATTCGGATGGCTACAGTGGCAGATTAAAACTATTCTCACTTAGATATTTCTTCGAGACTCGATATATACGTTACGAATTCTAATGTGGTTAAACTTCTGCTATGTCATTTATTAAACTGTAGATGTATAGATCAGAATAGAATAGAATGTATGTGTTCTTATCTCTTAGGATTCAGTATTCAATTCAGTAGATTGGTAGCCTAGTGGTAGTACAAACTCCTAGATTAAATTCAAACTTCGTTGGTTCAAATTAGCAGGCTATTCAAAGAGTACTGACAAAACATATAAGCGCTGTATTACTCACGTTCTAAAAAATGTTTGAAAAACATCATGATTTAAAACTGACATAATTGTCCATAACCGAATATTTTAATTAATAAAATATTTACTTGCAGTTGCAGTTATCTACAATACATCTCTAGATAATCTCATATCTAGTCTCTTATGGCATTTATATATGCATTCCTCTTATGAATATCCAGTTTCAACTGAGGCAAAAATAGCTTATAGGAATTTCTACAAGCGGCTTTCTTTGAAGTCAGAGTTTTCCATAAAGACAGGAAAATAGCCAGGTTCACAAAAATGCATAGTTCCTTAATGTACATGCAAGGCAAGGGTAGCATACGAAGCTTTTTAAACACTGTTTTACTACTATCTCACTATTAAACACCAAATATGGCTTTATACACTTTCTCTATACTACAAAAGCTATATCTATTTCTACGGTGTTAGGTATGTGCCCCCACAACAATAGGTATGTGAGTATTTTGGTTACGCTCAAACGGCTCAATGGATTATAATGAAATTTGGTACCAGGATAGTTGGGATATACCCTAGATTACCACGTAGGCTGCTTCTGATCCTGGTACCAAATTGAAGCATGGAGCTGTAAGGAACAATAAAACATAAAGACATATCAGTTAATGATCAGGGCCGTAAGAAAACAATTATTTGTTTCAACCGTACGAAACTAATTGGTTTGCCAGGTATTATGTATATTAAATCGGATTATGAAACCGGTTCTTCATCTGTTTGGAATTTGTACCGGATGTACTCATAATCATTTATTTAAACCATAAAGACAAACACTTGATTATGAAAAAAATACATTTATTCTATAAGATTTTTTTTGGTTGCCCTGAACGGTCCTTTCGGGAGGCGGGAACACGTACCGCTTGGGTCAAACTAAAAGTAGCAGTAGAACTTGTGCCAATTACGTCCGGAGAAGCACACCTCTGGTAATCTGCCACTCGTGTTGCTGTGTTCCGGTGGAAGGGTGTGGACGCCGGTGAAATCACAGGTGCATCAGACGTAACATGCTCGTCTCGGGTGACGGGCGCAACGCCATGCGTCTTGGGTAGGAGAACCTAGGTCGTATTGCTGGTTGATAGGTGGTACTATACGAAAGTTGTAAGTAATTTTCGACTAGCGGGTGTATTTTTCACGGCCGTCGTGTTTCGTTGTGAAAGTTGATATTTTAAAGTTGAAAGTTGATAGTTACACGGTGTTTTTACCACGTCAAGTTCTGGGCGCCTGACTTAATTTAGGTTCCGTAAAAGCCTTATACGAGTATACCACAGAATATATAAACAGTTCAAACTCAAACTTATTTACTTATATAAATCTCTAAATGTAAATAATTCACAAATTTCAATAACTGCGTTCCTGCGTTTTCTAATTGAAAATTGTGACGTCAGACTAATTCAATATGGCGGGCTGTATCTTTTGTAATCTACTAATAGATTAGTAGGGATAGATTACCATAGAAACAATGTTATTTGTCAAAAAGGTCTTAAGAGATAATTATGTTCAATTACAATCTTCATTCATCTGTTAATTGATTATAGGATTTGGCTGTAAATAGAACGGTATACTATGTATGGTAGGCATCAGCCGTATACCAATATTATAAATACGAAAGTTTGTTACTCGTTCAGGCCTCAACGATTGACCGGATTTCGATGAAATCTGTTACGAAGCCCACACTCCTAGATAAACACAATGCTACTTTTCATCCCAAAAAAATAACCACGGGCGCAGCTAGTTTCTAGATAGATCATCAATTCCTATGAAATTGTGATGATAAAACATTTGAATTTATTGTTTCCACACCATACTATCCGCACATATTATAACTATTATACTATACAAGGACGAAAAGAGGAAGTAAGTTGGCTACTTTCTAAAATGCGTGTAAGGACGACCAGTCTTTAGGAATTTCCAAGAAGGAAGGAAATTCCAATGCATGTCGCTATATTTTCTTTAGCAGGTATTTCCATCATCGCGCTGGTTCATCGAGCTAGTTCGCTAGATAGAGACGGGCTTTCAGATCATCTGTATCATCTGTACCGTTAGATAGGAACACAAAGAATAATAACTAGTATTTGTTGCCTTTCTAATTGTTATATTACTGCGAAAGCATGGCGGTATAATAACAATTTTAAAATTTTGTATCCACTAACATTGACCTTTCTTTGTTTTGTGTCCGCCCAATACTTTTTAAGTTAAAAAGACACTTCACAGCAAGAAATATGTTTAAATCAAGTTTTCAAATTAACTTTCACGCTAACTGCACCAAAAACTACGATGGATGCAACTATATAATATATAAAATTATGAAAAAAAATATTGATAACCGTTTTTTTTTACTGCGTTTTGACGCGAAAATGTACATAGAACCCTCGGGGAGTCCAGTTGCGCCTCGTACCCCTTGGGTGGTGCTAAAGGAGCAACAAAATCGGGAACGTATACAATTTGCTGCAAAGATCCATTGCCTTTTAGCAACCTGGATTTTTATTTATTTCTATTGTATGACATACCTATGGACATATTTATTTTCTCAATAGCAGAATAGTGTTTATGAATGCATTATCTACAATATTTTGTAGTTATACTGCGATGTCACTGATCTTTTCATTGTCGAGTTTTTTCTCTTGAATTGGTCGGTCAGGGTTGGAACAGACGTAAACTTAACAAATAATACTAGCCAAAACATTAAAACGGGCTGTAATTTGACATATCTGCATCTAATGTGCCTAAGAATCTCTTATGAACCGTTATGTGCTCACGAATATGTTTACTTGTGTGTGTAAAATTTGATGTGTTCAAACAATAGTTGAGATCTAAAGGAATTAATGAGTTTGGAGTTTTGAATCGTATTATCCTTATCTATTACCACCTGTATAGCTGGTTTGACATTACTTAGTTCTACGGGGATACGTACAGAATGTACGAATCTGATCGTTTTTGATAATTTCTGGCAAACACAAATAAACCCACCAGTTGTGACGACTTAAATTATTTTTCCACTTACATAGCTTCTGGGTAAGTCCCATTTACAATCTCATATTAAATTAAATATCTAACAATAGCGATTAAATGAATTTATATTTAAAACCAGTTTGAAGAATCTTAATCGTTTGCGTGTCGACGGTGAACGTTGGTTTATGATGTACGAGCTTAATTAACACAAAGATGAATTGTGCAGAATGGTCCCAACCATTTTAATATTTATTTTCTGTACTTTTGTTTGAAGTTATACCGATCTTTTGGAGTTGATTGAAACAAGTTTTGTGATAAGAGGGTTTTAAATACTAGAAATGCGAGAGATATTTGGTCAGAAAATTTAATCCTAATAAGTATTATATATAAAACACAAAAAAATTCTACCTATGTCCGTTATAGACTTTGAAATCATCCAACAGATGTCCCCCAAACAGGTTTCATTAGAAAGGCGAAGATGGTTTTAGACCACTAAAACAATGCATTAGACATAAAATATATTTCATTTCTTTTGTTAGTGTATCACACGCCGGGTATCCGGTATCCGCTAGGTTTGTATAAACTGCCTATACTTCCGTTAAGATATTATATTTTAAAAAGGAACTTACCTGTGGTTTATTCTTGTTAGAGTTAGTACTCGAACTACTGGGTATATTGATTAGAATGCCGCCTCCAGTGAAATAATCCCCGGAGTCGCCATTACTGCGGACAAAGGAAATAATATCTTGGATAACTGTCAGTAATAAAATGGTTTTTTGCTTGATGTAACGGGATTCGATTATTATCGGATAATAGTATACTATTAGCTTACTATTACGCTTATAACGTGAGTTAGGATTTATAATTCAACTCAAGCTAACCTGTAAAAGAATCGCCAAATTTGTTTTTAGCTTATATAAATACATATATTGTATAATAAATATTCCAAGTTATGTCGCGAACAAAATTTGCTAATAAATCACTTAAAGTTACAGGACCACGTTTATACAATCGAATAAGTAAAGATGTGGAAATATCCACTTTAAAATACAATATTCTGAAGAAGAAAGTAAATACTTATCTACAAAACCTAAATAATCATGATACTGAGAATTTACTTCTCATTCACGAATGATAACACTAATAATTCACTCACTTCACTCATTGGCAGGGCGGCAGTAACCACTTGGCATCAGGTGGGCTGTCAGATCGAACTTCAGAAACGTTACTATTAAAAAAAAATACTAATCGTTCTTAAAATAAGATTCGCACTGAAGTCGTACATTGAGGTCCTATGAACCCGTGCTTTCTGTTAACCCAAACATATTCCATGAGACCAGATATAAACATGATATTATTGAAACAAAATAACGGGATTGCGTGAATATTTCCAAATTACATTTAAACACATAAGTTGTAGGTATGTATTTTTGTAAGCCCTATATTTGGAAACAGAAAACGACAAGCTTCGAGGAAAAAATGTTTTTTGAAGATATTTAGTGTGGCGCCAAAAATCGGCCATAATATTATTTATAATTTTGATATAGCCAGTGTCACTTTTACAATTAAGACGAATCTAAAGACACCTCTCTAAAACCCATTAAGCCGTTTAGGCTACAGAGCGTGCAAAGAAATATACATACATACTCGTACACTCGAAAATCATAACCCTGTTTCTGACGCAGTCAGAAAAAAAAGCAGTGACTCAGTGAGTCTTCTAAACATCGCTAATCACTGGCAGAATTTGAAGCATTATTCATGTTAGCAGGTACATACCTTAGGTACCACTTTATTTAAAAGGACCGAGGTTTATCGTTAGGTGAAGTAATTGAGTAGCACTCTTGTTAAGCTCTGAAAAGATCTTGTGTCCAATATTATATGAATTGCTGTGAAGCGGATAATAACACAGAACAGAGAAACTCTAGAAATAAAGAAATATAATTTATAGAAATTTTACATAGCGCCATGCAACCCAAACTAAGCTTACTGTTATTATAACTGATTACTGATAGAATAATTTTATAATACTTTTACTTAATAATATAATAATACATATAACACCCCACATTCGTCATAAGAATGTTTCTTTTGGGAATCGAACCCACGACATTTAACATAGAAGACAATGAGTATCTATCTACTGAGCTATTAAGCCAGTTAGATTCTTTTTTCTATTAAAATAACGTTATAACGACAGAAGTGAATACTCAAAACAAATGAAGAAGTGAAAGCGCAATACGTCACGAGCATGTCGAGGTCATTGGTGACGCGAAAACATATGTTTTTCCCCTACCAAAAATCGGTCAACGCGGCTAAAGAAGTTTTCACTTCAAAAACCTTACCTTACGTGGCCGTCGTCAAAATCGAGTATTTCTTGTCTCCTGGTGGTAGTTCGCCCCGGCGATTGGGTGGTAAACCCGTAGGGCGGCCTCGTGATTTTGTTCCCATTATTGTTCTGGTTGGTAGATTGCGTAGGGTTGCCAGATGCATCACTAAAAAAAATATTCATGGACATTTCACACAGCGTCATTTAGCCCCAAACTAAGCATAGCTTGTACTTTCGGAACTAGATAAGTGATAGAGTACTTATATAGTATTTTTTTTTTTTTGTAAATATGTACATATTTATTATTTTTTAATTACCCGGTGAACTGTTTGCCACCTCAAATTTCTATAATAAGTTCTCTTTATTTATAATTTTAGATATGGTTAGTCTATTAAAGTCTGTATGGATAATAATACTGATAAAAAATCCTTTTCAAGATCTAATGAGAAAACCTCTTATTTTAATACACAAATTACTTCAAAAAAGATCACGGAAGACTCCGTTATTTAGAAAATGATACTTATGGGCCAAATAATTAAGATAAAATGCTCTAATGCCTTTATTAATCAAATCTCGTTCGGTGGGTGCGGTCTCATATTAAAGGTTATACGAATATATCAGTTGTTAGTAAAACGTAGTAAAATTACTGAATTTGCATGGTAAATCTTACTTATATGGCGACAAACTTACAAACACTTACTTACAAAGGCGAATGTTTGTATGTTTGTGTCAACTTCACGTTCAAACAGCTCAACGGATTTGGATGAAATTTGGTACCAGGATACCTTATATCCTGGATTAACACATAGGCTACTTTTAATCCCGGAAAACTGCGGGTAACACCGCGGGGCGCATTAAATATTTGATTATTTGTAGGTGTAAAACTGAATCTGCATGTTAAACCTTACTTATATTATAAAGGCGAAAGTTCGTACGTTTGTGTCAACTTCACACTCAAACGGCTCAACGGATTTTCCCGATGCGCTCAAAACAAAGTTGCTTGTGGCTACGCCGTAGGTCACCGTCTACGACATGGATGTGGATAAATCCAGGAATATATCTTGAAGTTCAAAATGGTTTATTTATATATTTATACATAAGACATAAGTTTTCGTTACGCCATAGACACGCAGATTAGAAGAAGACGTACTACACTATTAATGATTATAACGTCATGGCCTGTTGTCGCTCTGCCCCACGACACGCAAAATAACTTGTAATATCTAACATTTCGGTATCGAAAAACAAGTGTATACGACATAAGTAAAATAATTGTATTGTTTGTCAACAGGACCAAGCTCGCGAAACGAAAGTAATCATTAGGAATTTCTTGTGTGTTCCTTCCCATAGAGTTCCGGATGGGTTTGAACAAGCGCTAAACTTAGTAATAAAATGGCGTGATCTTGAAAGTACATTTAAAAAAAAAGTGATGTTTTCAAGTAATATTTTAAGAATTCAACGAAAATAACTATTTATTAACTTGGTATTTCTGTCACAATACGGCGTATTATACATAGTGCGTCATATAACGGTAATCCTTAATACCGGTATTCGAGTTCTCATTATCGGCTTCGAGTAAAATAAGCGTTGTCTGAATTAAAATAAATGTCGACTAGCAATTGCAGTTTTGCGAGGTTCTGTTCTGCAAACCTTGCCTTACATGGATATATATACAAACCAGAACTATTTCCACAATTTATACAATGCAAAAGAATTAAATTTTAAAGTATTAATTGTTTTGGCTTTAAGTGCAAAGCAAACTATCACCTCCATATTCGTCTGCTTATAGATTTATATGTTTTATTTCTCAGTACTAAACAGTGCGTCTAGTTATCTACATTAATATCTACGGTCGATATAGATTATAACTTGTACCAATTGTGTGATGCAAACTCCTGATACCTAGCATCTGGCGTCATATTAATCTAGCCGCTAAATTATATTCTATTTTGGGTTCTGGGAAACGCTACAGTGTAACGTTTCCCAGAACCCAGAATATGTATGTTGTAGATTCACTGGTTCAATTTTCTAAACAACTAACATTGGTCTGGAAATAAATAGCTACAGCCACAGCCATAGCCACAAGAGTATAGCCACAATATAGTTTAAGTTACTCCTTATAACGTCAGCGATCTGCTAGTGAAAGTCCCGTCAAAATACATCCAGCCGTTTCGGAGATTAGCAGGAAATAATAGAGAAAAAATTAAAAAAAAATTAAAAATGGTATAAATTCTGTATATACAGAATATATTTTATATATTTATATTTTATATATTTATACTTGATATTTTTTTTTTCGAAATTAATTTAGCACGAGGCTGTTATTTTGACATAATATCAAATATACAGACACTACAATTTTATTTGTTGGATCTTTTAGACACACAAAAATAACAATTTTGCTACGGATTACATTACATACATTAGTATCTCCAGTTATTAAGTTATATTGTTTGGCAGTTAGTCTTTCGTGTATATCGTCCTTTCGGGGTATCAAAACTATTTGAAAACACTCTGTACCCTTTACTGCTCCGACTACATTGCAATTATTACACGTCATTGTAACCCACAAGGCGAAAATTGGCCCGAGCCTTTGTCTATCCCTACAGCGGAAAATGCGTAACATTATGTAGTCTTTCTTATGACTAAAACATTATAATAAATTTGTTTGAATGCTGTTCTAGGAAGGTGTTAGGTTTAGGTTACACTGTAGAGGCGGGATAGTGAATGCTAGATTGATCCTATCCCGTCCCACCTTAGCAGTCGACGGCAACCCGCGGGTTTTAGTGCGTAGGACGGATACTATGTCTGGGAGTGTCACATATCCCCTCAGGTTCCCCCGGACCCGAAGGGTAGGTTTTCCCGCGGTAAAAAAAAAGAAGGAAGGTGTTAGGCGAAATTTGGCCCGAGCCTATGCCTATCTTTAAAGGGGAAAAGGCGTGAATTTATGTATTTACTCTTTATTATGACTAACACATTACAATAACTTTGTTTGAATACTGTACTAGGAAGGTATCAGGGGAAGTCTCAGTCGGCTAACGTCAAGGCGATATGTAAATGTACCAGCAATCTCGCATAATTTACGTAATTACGTTACGTATAGGTTCATAACTTAAAGATGTCTGTAGATCACAGGCTTGTTCAGACAATTCAATGAACGAGATAGTGTTTATTCAGGTATTTGTTATCTATAGTCTAGTATCTAGTCTATCTGGATCATTTAGTAATACAAACAATATTGTACTACAGTCCGGACGATATGGTACTTGTGTCGTGGGCGATTCAATCTAGGATCTAGGCGATCTAGGAAGTTCATTTCGAAGAACTCGACCGGAGATGAATTAAATACGTTAATTATAATATAAATCGGTGCACGCGGTAGATATCTGTGTTTTCATTCTAGGTGTATTTTTTTTATAATTTCACAGCTCTCATGAGTTCTGTCATCATTCACAAGATTTTGCGGTTATATTTTTGCTGAATGTTATTATCCTGGAGTCAGAAGTCTATTGTACATTTCAATGTTAGCTAGACTAAAGTGTACATGTGTGGTTATGTAGATGGTTGGTACTTATTTATGAAATGAGCAATTAGCGTCACGAGCAGCAGTTGTAGTCCAACAATGTACCTAATGGGTTTCGAACCTACAAATTAGTCGCATCTGTGAACAATATCCCATATTTATTTTCAGTGATTGTAGCCTAGATCAATCACCGTAGTAAACGATAAAAGGTCATTATGTATGATTAATTAATTGCCATTATTGTGTTTGATAGTAATTAAGTATTCGATGGCCGCGTGACTGTGTGGAATGGTATGAAAATCGGCTTGAAAGTAAGTCGAAAACTTTGGCGGAAGGGAAGTTAAGTGTAATAAATAACCATTGACAAGGAATACATTCTATTCAAAAATGCTTACTCATAAGTGCGTTATTTCATCAGCAAAGCTCGCATTTGAGTGATACTCCGAGCACTGACCTTAGTTTTTGAATCCTGTCGATTCAAAAACTAAGGTCAGTGCTTTGTTGACCGCAAATGGTCTTGACAACATTACCCGGTATTTATTTTGCCTAGACTTTACGAGCCGCCACATCAAACCATATAGTCTACAGATTAGCCACTAAAGGTAAAAAGTCCCAAATAGCAGCGAGCTCAGTCCATGTCCGTTAATTATTAGTTTAAGTCGGTTGAGAGTCTTCCGCCCTCGCGAAAAACCCGCGTCAGGTGTTCAGGCCATCTCCGGCCAAACTAGTAGTCCAGTCAAAAAAATCAAGCAACAATATCTTACTAAGGATTCCAACTAAACCCTAGACAATTTCCGCCGTCAATTGGTTCCAACCTTTCCTTGTTTTCAGGATCAGTGAGCCGATTAATTTCAATAACCGTTAAATAGAGAAATCACGAGGGGATGATTTCCCTTTTCATGAGATTCCTGTAGTGGACAGGGATTAATTAATTAAACATAATTACGTAGCCTCAAATTAATAGGCTATATTACACTATTAGTTAACCTGGACCTCAGATTTAATTTTGCCTCGAAAATAATTAGTTTTATTTAAGACAAGTTTTAAGCCCCGTATAAAACGAGGTTTATATTGTTTGACTTTGAATATGTCTATGTGCATGTGTTTTTGATTCTTTCATGACCTTATCCAAAAAGGATGGTTGGATTTAAAAGCGGTTTTCTTGTCATAAAACTGGAAAACCGCTTGTTAATATGATGTTAATTCATACATTTTTTATTTGTATATTATAATTAGTTTGGTATAGAATATTGTTATTAATTCGATTGTGCAATATATCATAAAACGAAAAAAGGTTTTCTACACTAGAATTCTTGTTATGATACGGAACCATGTGGCAGGCACCGCGTGTCGCGTATAACAGTTCGCTATAGTGTTTTTATTTGGTTATATCTTGATTCAAATTTCATATAATGAAAAAACTGTTATATACCAGGATTCTTGTTATGATCCGGAACAATGCGGCAGGCACCGCGTGGCGCGTATATTCTAGCTCTTATAATTTATATCATCATTCTAGCCTGGCACGTAACAAAACAGACATTCTATTTTATATTCAATTGGCAGTTTGCCCTGGCATGTGATGTTGTATTATGTACAATTATTATAGTAATTCAGCGTTGCTTTATAATGTAACTTAAATTCACTAAAATCTACTAGTGTACGCCGCTAAGCAAACATACAGTTCTTTTATTAATTGGTATCCATCAATATAATAAATATATGTATTTTAGAAAATAATCTAAAATGCTTTCACTAATAGAAAGCTATATTATTCGAAAGCGCGGCTCGGAATAAGTACGTATACCTATTCGTATCTCGATGTATGTAGGTATTATAATAATCTACACATATTTTGAGAGATTAACGCAATTGCCGTGAGTTAATCTCGCCAAATCTTGAAAACGGCTCGATCGATTTCCATATTTTTTTGTTTTATTCGTCCCAATACTTGCTTGGTTTACGTAAAGAAAATTAGAAAATACCCAATGGAACAGCCGAAAAATCGAGATATTCGAAATTGGTAATTTTGTATGGGAATTTCCACTTAGGAGTTTTACGAAGATCACCGAGTCATCTTATTTGTTAACAAATATTATGTACTCGTTCTCAAAACGGTGACGGAAAACATCGTGAGGAAACCGGCTTGTCTTAGAACCAAAAATTCGATGACATGTGACATCTACCAATCCGGATTGGGCTCCCGTGGTAGATCAGAGCCCATTCACTCTCAATTATCGAGAGTAGGCCGGTGTCCCTGCAGTGGGAACATTAGAGGCTGGTACGAAGTACGAAGATGTACTGGACCGGTGGAGAGCTAATAGAATACACAATGGCCACACTGACAAGGAGTTATTTTAAACACCAAGTTTCACAACAACTACATACACAACAACTATACAATCAATCGTCAAAGTTTTGCCGATGCAGAAGACAGAAGAACATTGCATTATATTTGCTCATGATAGTTTGTGTCATAAAAGTTTCCGGTAGTATTTTAAAACCAGTTTAAAACTTACATAGCTGGCTGGTTTTACAAATATCACATAAGAACGACAAGTATCACATAGTATACGAAGATCCAGGATTTAGTATTTAACTTCTAGTGGGTAAATGAATTATCAGATATATATTTTTAATATAGCTACCACATTTAAAAACTTCGCAGGTTAAGATAAATAATAAAATTAAATTTCACTGCTATTAAATACTGCCTCTTTAGCGCTACATGAAGAGAACGAGACAGATGCCTTTTAACTTTAACTACATAATAATCGGAACATAATTCGGCGCCAGTATAGATGTGATCGAACGTATTAAAATACCAAATGTACAAATATTATTTAAGCTTTTGCGGTTTTCTTATAGACCCTGACCTTTATTTGTCAAGTCAATAACGAGTTTACCTCGTATATATAAAACCGTACAATGGAAATTGCGATTTATTGCATGGGCAATAGATTCAATATGGCCGAGGGTGGTTTTTCGTCGTGAAAGCTGGGGGCTTCGTTTAAAAAGAAACTATCAATGTCACCACTACTTTATATTGGTTCACTGTTTGGCCTATGCCTCTACCAAAGAAGCGTCGCGAAAGTTCGGCCCGCAATCTCTCAGAGGCTAATTTATTCTGATGGCAAAGTGAAGTGAATGTTAAAAAAATACCTTCAACAATATGACGTAAATCTACACTTATGTTGTGATGTTATTACCTATTTTACTTTATATTGTGTAATGACATTTATTTTTGATTGTATGGATTGTTAACCAAGTTTTATTTTTTATTTTTATATACAATGTGTATAATTGACCAGAATGACCTGTAAATGTTCTTTACCAATAAATACAAATGACTTATGACTTGTAATGCAGATGTCCCGAAAAATCGTCTGCCACATAAAAATTGGAGAAGGATAGAACATAAGAGCCATGATGGTTTACGGCTAGTGTAAAACATTATTGTAATTTGGTATAAAATCGGGCACTGAAACCCACCAATTGGTGGAAGTAGAACAAAAATCAGTGATCTATTTCGACTTAAAACTACAACTCACATGCTATAAGGGTTAGGCTGCTTGTGTGGTTGTTGGGTCTGAGGCCGCACGTACACGGGTCCTTCATCAGAAGGCCTACTCTGGGTAGGTCTGTCTTGCACCGGCCTGGTCTGTGGCCTGTCCTCCGGCTTGATCACGGTCTGAGGTCTCACTGTGGTGGTCTGGCGAGGCCTGGATGTTGTGTCTGGTCTAGGCCTAAAAAATAAATTAAAATTTACTACCGTCTGTCTAATTTCGTTAATTTAATGGGTCATTGTTGTACGCGTCCGTAGGCGAGTACCGTCTCCAAACAGTGCAATTGCGTTGCTGTATTTCGGTGGAAGTGTGTGGGTGCCAGTGAAATTAAAGCGCATGAGATGTTACATCCCCGTCTCAGTGTGACGACAACACGATGTGACTTGGTTCTCATACTTTGGTATGGGCGGTACTTTGGTACCAGATAGGAAGGTTAAAGAGAGTAGAGAAATTATGGGCAGTATTAACCAGTTATGGTCATCGGCTCGTTCCGTCAGTAAGTTCACACTAGTCAAAAGTCAAATTCAAACTCTGCCTAATCGTTCCGAAGATGTTACAAAATCCAAATGTTAACCTGTTGTTAGTACTTGGTCCATCCTGCCTATCCCCTGCTGGTTGAGGATTTTTGGCGTTGCAGATTTCTCTGCCATTAAGCCTGATCTCCTGCAGTCTCGGGGCCTTGCTGAGCTGGTTGTACTGGACGAAAAACCGCACAGCTATGGCTGGGCCAGGATTGATTTTCATTTCCGTGTTCTCAATCTTGAAGTCGATGTTATCGGATGTGGATACATCGCCCACCCAGTTCTGGAAGGACATTGTACATAAGCATCTCGTTCTTTCTTGTGGGTCTTCCTATGTCCTAGTAAGGGACGAAGTAATGCTGTTGTACTTCAAGTGGGGCATGTGACAGTTTCAACAATTACTAATGAAATAATGAATTTGGATACTTGCAGCTGTTGCAACATTACTGCTCACGGACGAATAATTTTGTCGCTACAATATCAGCTGTTTCATCTAATATGCTTTAGTCTAAGACTCGAAATATAATATTTGTATCATTTTGAACCGACTTTCAGAGGAGGGTTTATATTCGGCTGTAGTTTTTTTTTTAATAATTTCTTTTGTTTGTTGAAAAATGTATGTGCGCAATACGTTTTCGACATTATGACGGAATCAAAACCAAATTCAAAATTTGGATTCAGAAATCAACGCCCATTCACTCTCAATTATTGAGAGTAGTAGCGAGTGTCTCTGTAGAGTGAACATACGTATCATGTGTCAGCCTATACGAACTAAAACTCATGGTATAGTTAAATAAATAAATAAATAAATCAGAATTTGTAGCAGCATTATAACAACCTATAGGCGTCTACATAATACCTATAAGTGTAATACAAAACGGTTATGAATATACTATAATTATTAATCAAAAAGCATAACAGACATTAAAATCAAAGGCAGTGATTACTCAATAAATTATTATCGTAGATACGTCGAAAAGGAGTATTTAAGAATTATATAGTAGGTATTAATTTTCCTGTTTGTGGCTTTTTTTGTGGCTGTTATTTCTTTAAATATACAATGGAAAATATATGAAGAATGCCAAACGTTTTATATTCTTCGAAATATTATGATTAAAAACTATTGCGAAAAATCTAAAAATAATCAATTCTCGGATGTTTGTCGACGCATCTATATCACATATATTTTATCGTGTTTGTTATTGCCAGGACAAGGCTTGCAAATTTCGCGCAACTCACGTGAAAAGCCAGAAATTGGGAAAAACTCTTGCTCTTTTCAACCGACACCAAAAACAGATTTCAAATAATGGAAGAGTTTCTTAATTTGGATGTCATCATCATCATCATCATTTCAGCCGACAGACGTCCACTGTTGGACATAGGCCTCCCCCATAGCTTTCCAGGTTAGACGGTCCTGAGCCACCTCCATCCACCGTCTACCCGCGACCTTGGCGATGTCATCGGTCCATCGGGTGGGAGGCCGTCCTACACTGCGTCTGCCGGTTCGTGGTCGCCACTCGAGAACCTTTATTCCCCAGCGGTTGTCGGTTCTTCGAGCTATATGGCCTGCCCATTGCCACTTCAGTTTGCTAATTCTAAGAGCTATGTCGGTGACCCTGGTTCTTCTACGGATTTCCTCATTCCTGATTCTGAATTTGGATGTATTGTTTCGCAATTTTATCGGCTTGTAAACCTATTTATACGGTTCTTTTAATGTATTTGTTAGGTTGAAAAGTCTCTGAAGTGAGAATCTAAGGGAAACTTATGGATGTAACCATTGAATTCTGTTTATTCTATACCAGTCACTTTTTACATTACAAACTGGGATTGGCCGATCGTCAATCAGTGAGTATTGATTTGCCTCATTAAAATTTAATAATTAGCTTTATTTTTACCTTTTTAACAGATTAAAAAAAATGTTTCCACACTCATACCCCTGCACTAAGATTCCTTGTACGGTATAGACAACTATAGAAACACAAAACAGGCATCCAAGACCCGGGAAATAACTTGACGCTCATCACACAGTCTGCCCCGGCCCGGAATCGAACCCAAGACTCTTCGTCTTAATGTAGATTATGCTTATCTTCGTCTTGTTGCTTACAAAGTACTACACACGAGAAAGTGTAAGTGTGTACTATAGTGAAAAAAACAGTTAATCTGAATGCAATCCACAGTTCATTTCGCACTTACCCCGAGTATATCCGCCTTCGAATCCAAAACGATATTCAGCCATAAGGAATGAAGCGTGCTATCTGTTGATAGGTTGACGACACCGTACCACCTCCCTGGTTCAGTGCCAGGGGGCTCGTACATAAACACGTTCGGGCATGGTGATATGGGGGTGCTCTGCTCGTGGGTTGGCACTGCCAGTACCACTAAGACTGCGCAAAGCGCTCTGATCTGAAAGTAAAACGTTTTGAATAAACGGCTTGATGGATTTTAGCTTGTGAGGTGTCGTTAGAATCAAATTATGTCTTCAAAAAAAAATTTTCCTCAATTATCATGTATGGTATCAAAGTGCAGGCTAACAAATATATAAGTACAACTAATATATTTAAATGTAATTTGGATTTTTTCATGCAGTCGTGTTTTCTGTTTTTTTGTGAATAATGACGGGACGAGCTTAAAACTCCCCTTAACTGGTAAACTTGGGTCCCCCTCACCCGAGGCAAGAGAAGATCCATAGCATCCCGCAGCGCCCGTCACCAGAGACGGGGATGTAACATCTCATGGGCTTGTAATTTTACCGTGAAATTGTTATTCTCGAAATCCCCTTGTTTTATGTTTACCGCAAGCCTTCGTATAAGAAACATCTAGGCCTAAAATACTGTTAAACCCATGGAATGGGGCACTTGTTACCTGTAATACAGGTTTTGTAAACCTATCTCAGGCACCAGTCTCTGACAAAAAGGTTTTATAGCTAAGCTTAAATTGAGTTAATAACCTCACCTAACCTTAATTACTGTAAACAACCTTTGTAAAGAGAGAATACTTAATAATTATTATTATAGGCGTGGCCAGGGAGTATAAAAAACAACAACAAAAACAACGTTAACACACTCACACTGCACTAGGATTCCCTATATCGCAGATAGAACGAAACGCAGAAGCATAAGACAGACACCCATGACCCGAGAACAAACTTCATGCTTACCGCACAAAATGTGCTCCGGCTGGGAATCGAACCCGGGTCCCCTCGCTCGAAGGCAGGGCTACTACCAACTAAGCCACGGAGCCGTGTAGTAAGGTTATGCCGCTTGAGCAAGCGTTTCCTTCTACATGTGAACACATGGTGATGCACACATCCTAGTATACTACTACAATTTGTAGAACGTGTGGGTAATCAGATTCAGATTCAGATTATTTTATTCATAACATTTTGTTACAAGTCAATAATTCATAATTATACACTTAAAAAAGTAAAAATTTCACATAAAAAAAAAAAAATGGCCTATGTAAAAGATCACAAATCTTTAATTTTTTTATATTTGTTAATTTATAACTGTACTGTTTAATAATAACATTGCATAAAAATATTATGATATTAAATTAACAGAAATTTTATTTATTTATCTTTCAAAATCTTCAATTCTACAATAATTTAAATATAAGTTTGCCAGATGTATGTACAAAAAAACAGTTTTCTATTCAATCCTCAAAAATAAGCATTGCATAAATTTAGTGTTCAGTTTTACAGAACACCAAATTATCAGTATACGAATTTTATTCAAAAAGGCAAGTGTATCACGTGACACAGTAACATCCGCACACAAATGGTATCAATGAAAACCAGCGCTAGATGTTTTTGCATTTAGCTAATTTTAATAATAACAGTTTTTGTGGACTTATTTAGTTACTTTTAGATTTTTTATGTTAAATAAAATAATAATTTATTAATACTTTAATACATAACGTAATTATTGTTATTATTTTATATTAATTTCAGTTTTTGAATACGTGGCATATTATATAGGTATATTTTTCCTATTCTATTATGTTACAAGTGTGTTTGCTAGCCTGTAAACTGTAATTTTTGAGTTATAAGCGTTCGTTAGCCAAGGCTCGTTACATTACATGGCTAATTAGACAATTTCCGAGCATGATATGAATCTCTAATTACTAGTTTGCAGTCATAGAGGGACACCCAACTTAATTACCCACTGCAGAGATAAATAACTAAATATTCGCTGACCTTTCACACAGTACTATCTTGTCCCAAACTAAGCATAGCTTGTACTATAGGAACCAGACAACGGATAGAATACTTATATAGTAACTTATTTTATTGCAAATACATAAATCTATGCAAAAAAATAAAATTGAACTGTGTGTTTTTAATGTCAAAATGACAGCTTTTTACTAAATGCATTTAAAAGTATATACAGAAATCATAATCAAAACCGCCTTTTTAAGATTTTTGTGTGGGTCTGTCCGTCTTTCTATGTGTTGCGGCTAATGTCCGAAACGTCTAGATCGATTTTGACGGGACTTTCACCGACAAATAGCTGATGTTACGAGGAGAAACTTAGGTTTACTTTTATTTTAGAAAAAGAAAGAACAATTAGGGTTACGCGCCAAATAACCATTAACTTACACACGGACGACATCGCTAGGAACAGCTAGTATAGTGACACCCAGACACAGAACCAATAATTATGTTCATCACACAAATGCTTGTCCTGGGTCGAAATCGAACCCGCGACCTACAGCGCAACAACAAGTGTGCAACATTGTTTTAGTTTTGTCGATACAATAGTAGTATACATAGGCAATTAGTGTGTATCGACAAAACTAAAAGACTAGCGGAATTTTGCACACTTGTATTGTTTCATTTCATTTCATTTATTTATTTATCTTTTGGCATAAAGATAAGCACTTAGACACGTCAAATATAACAATAGTACAGTAGTAGTAGGAAAAAAGAAAAAATACAATAAAATAAAAATCAAGTGTACAACTGTAAGCGATTAGGAAGAAGAGGAGCGCGTCTTTGTGGATGGCAGTATCACTAGTATAGTATTATTATATCTGTGCCATTATCTATAAAAAGATGATACCCAACGAGATTTTTGGATGCTGCCACCAAAAGCCCAGGTATAATTGTCAAGCCGCGATTCCCGTAGCCCCGTCTTAGTCAAGAGAGAGGATCATGGGGTTTTAGTACATACGACATACCCCTCCCCCCCCCCGGGAGGGACGAGACGTAAACGTATTTCCCCATGTAAAAAAAAAAAGGTATAATTGTCAAGGCAAATTGCGGTCAACAACGGACAGAACGGAAACTACAAGACATGGAAGGAACTTGTTTTCCTTCACAAATTTCAGAATGTAATTGTGTGTATTACATTCTGAAATTCATTAGTAGCATTCCTTGAATTCAAACCAGCGACCTTCGGATTAAAAGTCATATTAACGCTCTCAAGCGTACACCTGATGATTGATATCTATATTTTGACGTCACCGAGATATTTTCTGAGAACGATGAATAAACATCATCAACATAATAGTCTCAATACATTTTAATTGCGGTACGTGGTTTTTGTGTTAGGACTAATGTTATATTCCTTAGTATTTTTTGCAATCAAATATAATAACAAATAAACGTTTTCACACACCCCTCTACTAGGGTACCCTGAACAGGCACAATGCACGTAGCAGAATCACCCAAGATCGGGATCACATCAAAACCTTCATGGTCAACATACACAATTTGCCTCTAGCGGGAATCGTACCCGCGTTTACCAAATCCTTTGATGAATAAAAAGAAACGATTCACTGATTCATTTCTAATAATTCGATTTCAATAATTTTATTCCTTATTTTTTGTGCATAGAAGTGGATCTTTCCACTTCTATAGGTAAGTTTTATCAAAAAAAAATCATCAACCGGTCCGGTGGTTTCCAACCAGTAACACCACATCGAGTCACACCGTTCTGGTTGCAACTCTTTTTCCATAATTGACGCGAAACAAACAATAAGAAAAAACTATTTGTCTGTTTTCATAATGTTTCTAACTTAAGTAGTATAATATAAATAACTAGCGATCCACCCCGGCTTTACACGGTTGTACATGTACAGTGTGTATAATTTCGCTCTATCTAAAAACATGTTTTTAGGACATCATTAAAAATCATTGGAAGTCTAGGCTGTTTTTCTACTATAATATTCATGTATTAGACATAGAAACCTTCCGGAAAAAAGGCTCTAAATGATAGTGAAAACCGTATCAAAATCCGTGACGAGGTTTAAAAGAAGTTAGCGGAGAAAGAGACAGACGAAAAAAGCGACTTTGCTTAATACTATTAAGGTATAATACACAATATTATCCCTTAATAGTACAAAGCAAAGTTTAAGTTAACGAAAATAAGAAATTGGTATATGTTTTCTATTTCTTTTTAAAGTTTGATTTGTGAGCCAGGAAGTGTGCATCCACTTTTGAAATAGGTTAGTAGTACAATTCTCACTATTCTGATGTTATTAGAAGAATATTATCTTGTTTGTGTCAGTAAATTTGACCTTAATAATGCTAATGATAAAAGAATTCACAATAGTCGCGCTCACAGCGTAGCTTAGCAAGTCTGCTGTCATTAATTGACAGGCTCAGTTGGTAGTAGATTTGCCTTTTGTGCTGTATGAAGGTTGTGAGTTCGATTCCCACTCGGGACATTTGTGTTTATATGTTTGTTCGGTATCTGGGCGATGATATGTATATATTTACAAAAAAGAAAATACTAATAAAGTATTCTATTCTAGTTCTCATAGTACAAGGCTATGCTTAGTTTGTGGCCCAAATGGCACCGTGTGAAATGTCCAAGAATCAAACTATCATCACACTAATATTATAAAGGTGTAATTTTGTATGTACTTATGTGTATGTGTGTGTGTGTTTGCTATTTCTTCACGCTCAAACGGCTCAACGGATTTCGATGAAATTTGGTACCAGGATACCTTATATCCTGAATTGACACATAGGCTACTTTTGGTCCAGCAAACCGCGGGTAACACCGCGGGGCGCAGCTAGTTTTTTATATTTTAGGTGCCTTGAAGGTAGAGTGGGGATGGCCATTTAAATCCATTGTAGATTTGTTTTTTGCAGAACTTTCACATCATCATGTTTTATTGCCTACGTTGCATACAGCATGAAATACAGTTTGCATACCACAAATATCTCAAACCTAAGAACTAAACTTGAACTTATGACGAGCCTATGCTCGTCACACATTTGTCAGTATGCTGAGTGATATTTTGCTTTCATCTTACTCCGACTGAATTCCGAATAAATTCGAAGACATGTGATATCTACCAATTCGGATTGGACTCCCGTGGTAGATCAAAGCCTCTCACTCGCTGTCGGCCAGTCGCTGCAGTGGGAACATTAGAGGCTGATACGGAACGACGCACTGGGAAAATCATGAATGTCAAGTTCTAGGGCTTCTAATGTTAGAGACCATTAGGGCATCGACCCTCAGGGTATATAAATAATCCGCAACGGTCAATAAGGTCCTGCAACGGGTTTGCACAACATCGAGAAACTCCACCAGAACCGGTCTACCACCATTTTGCTTACCAGTCACTTAACCAAAAACGTCTTCATTGTAAACATGAATAACTTCCTTGAATTAATCAATTTGGTAAAAACCACAATTTTCAACCACATAATTACACACTCAAAAAAACCCGGGGCATAAAATGAATCTTACCATTTTAGTACTTAAATACTTTAAAACACCTATTTGATAACACAAAAAAATGTTCCGTTGATTTTCGCTGACGCAATGCGTGCGTCTCCTAGCGAGATACTTCGCGAATGACAAGAAAGAAATAAAATAATTATCTAAAGGTCAAGTTTACGAGGCAAGAGCGAGAGATGTTCATCTTGATCTATAAGTACGAAAGAGATACGTATAATTTTGCATTTTCTATCAAGTTGCGCATACGCAAACTGGTTAGCAATGATGAACAAAATGATTAAGGTGCACAGTACTTAAAAAAAATGCAATGTAGAATTGTATTTAAAACACAATTTACATTCTTGTCACATTATTGATATATTACTTGCTAGGATTAGCTTTGATTTATACTTTAAATTAATGTTCATAGTAAATTTACACAGCGCTTGTAAACATTGCAAGCATAACTAGTAAGCTTGTACTTAGGGAACCAGATTATTGATAGAATCCTTAATAATACTAAGCCGGAACAAACAGACAGACACAAAAACATTTTTTTTTTCTTATAAGTACTATATATAATTTCAAAGGCATAAATAGTTGACATAGTTTTTTGTCAATTTAATCAGATTTTAGAGATATATATGTGCTAAACAATGTAAGGACCTTTTTGAAAAACAATCTTGTTATGGTAGATACAGTTTGGCCGTTAAAAGCTAAATTTCCATCCCCATCTGACCTCATAGCTCTGTTGGCAGTAGCTCTGCCTTCTGCCCTGTAGGTCGAGGATTCACCTCCCCCCAGGACAACCATTTGTGTGACGAATATAAATGTTTGTTCTATGTATTTACAAAAAAAGTACTATATAAGTATTGTATTAATTATCTATTTCCCATATTACTAAGCTATGCTTAGTTTCGGGCTAGATGGCATTGTGTGAAATGTCCATCACTTTTTAAAGCACTAAGCATACAGTCTCGTTGTTTTTTGTTGCATTGTATGACTGTGTCAACGGATCCACGGATCCAGTTTAACTAAGCATAACATTGTGCTTAATAAAACTGGATCCGTGGTCACTGGTTTGCGGAAATACGCTAAATTAAGATACGCATATCATTATAAACGCCTCCGTAGATATAACCTTGTTTATAAACCAATGAGTCCCGGATCGAATTCCCAACTGGGGTTAATATTTGCATGGTTGGCAAACTAAAACTCCTTTATTTCTTTAGTTCTCAAGTTTCGTTACGACATGTCAACTAGACTCACAAGTAAATGTATTCGTGTCACAGCTGTGTGCATGTAATGTGCCTAAGGAGTGACCACGGATCCAGTTTTACTAAGCACAATGTTATGCTTAGTTAAACTGGATCCGTGGATCCGTTGATACAATCATACAATGCACTAGAATTCCCTGTGTTACAGACAATAAATGTCTAATTACAGTCAGCTAATTGTCTTATTAGTTAAGTTTACGTCTGACCATTTATTTTAAAGTTAGTAAATTAATAAGACGAGTAGACGGACCACCTGATTTTAATTGGTTACTGACGCAGATAAAAAATATGTCTCAGGTAGTCTCCTTACCCTAATAAAGTATGAGAACCAAGTCGCATCGAGTTGCGCCCGTCACTCTGAGACGGGGATGATTTTCATCTTCAGTGTGTGTAACACCGGTGCCCACACCCTTCCACTGGAGAAACACGAGTATACCACTGCTTGGCGGTGGATTACCAGGTGTGGAACCAGTACTGCCTTGGATAAACATTGCTAAAGTTCTACTGCTGCTTTCTTGTTCCTTTAGCACAGCCCAGGGGACACGTTTAGAGTATCTACTACGGACGCGAGTAACATTATCCCCCAAAAGGTATTTCCCCATAAGGAATGAATTAGATGTGGTAGAACTCAGTCCACTGTAACCTTACCTCTTCACCTGAAATGTCCAACATCTACGTTGTAGCACAGATCTACGACGTAGCACGGGCAGTATAGCCGGCATAATGCAACGTTTATTGGGTTGAAAAAAGATTCATCCAAGTAAGTACAACGGGCGAAGGAAAAAAGTCAGTTTTGTTTCAATGGGTGATATATTTTTTTCAAGTTATTGTGATTTACGAACCAATCTGTTGATTCAATTTTGATACTTTTTTATGAGACCAATCTAAAAGCATGATTTGAATGATTTAAAAAATCGATATCAATACTTTTATTTCTTATTTCTCACCATTGCCTTTCCATTTTAAAAAGAGAAATTAATTGCTAACCAATTAAAAATATGTGTTTTATATTTGCTCCCTACCCCACGACCAAAATTTTCTGTTGTAATTTTTACATTTTTGTTCTTTATATTGTATTAGGAGTACAAATAAGTTTCCGCCGTTTTATTGTATATTAGATGGCGCGGCACGGAGTTTCGGTTAGCTTTCGCAGATGATAACCGGCTTAAAAAATAGTTTGGACATTCAAGAACAACATAACCTATTAATATCATTGATTTTATATTGGTAAAATATGATTTTTATAAGTTGAAAATGTCAAAATTTGAGCCAAGTAAGCGTCATTTGCGGGAAATATTAGTTTACTTCTTTAATTTAAAGAAATCTGCTGCTGAGGCGCATCGATTGCTCGTAGAAGCATATGGTGAGGTTGCTTTGAGTGAGAGAACGTGTCGAGAGTGGTTTCAAAAGTTTAAAAATGGTGATTTCGACGTAGAAGACAAAGATCGCAGTGGAAGGCCAAAAATTTACGAGGATGCAGAACTGGAGGAATTATTGGAGGAAGATTCATCTCAAACACAAAAAGAACTTGCTCTAACATTAGAAGTCACTCAGCAAGCAGTCTCACATCGTTTAAAATCATTAGGAATGATTCATAAACAAGTAAATTAAGTAGCCTCAAAAATTATGATTTTTTTTTTAATTTTATGTGTAAATAGTAAAACAATAAAGAAATGAAAATTAATTAATTAAAAAAGTCACATAAAAGCGTAATATGCAATTTCGATTACGATATTAACCAAACACTTCAATTTTATTTATTTGTATTGTATATTGTAGATATGTATGTTATAAACCCGATCTCCTATCATATTTTTGACAAGTTCAGACAAGTGTACACAATTCGGTTTGTATCATTTTGAATGCGAGTTTTGCTATTTTCGAGTTCAGTGATTATGTTATGTTACACGAAGACACTCGGCCACGTGGAAGGAAATGTTTCCATGAAGAAATTCTTTTAGATATGTTCAATAATTTTATTTTCTAGAGGAGAAAGAGTACGTGTAAAAAAGACCTCCAAGCACAAATCTCGACGAGAGAATTAAACGGCTCCGTTGCTTAGTTCTGCCTTCAAAGCGAGGTTTCCCGGCGGCATGAAGTTTGTTCGCAGGTCTTGGGAGTTTGTCTCGTGTATCCTAGTGCGGGGTATGAGTGGTTGTTTTTTTATGTGGCTAAAGTGACGGGACGAGAAGACTCATCTGATGTTGAATGATTACCTCCGCCCATAACAACAGCAATACGAGTTAACTCCTCCCCTATGGAAGTAAAAAAAGACCTTAGTTGCATTCCGTTGCGCCCGTCACCCGAGACGGGGTTGCTACGTCTCATGCGCATGCGATTTCAACGGCATCCATACACATCAATGCGAGTGCACCACTGCTTGACGCCAGATTAGCAGGCGTGGAGGCAGTACGTCTCCGGGCGAACTTGGCACAAGTTCTGTCAATTTTTGTCGTTCCTTTACCCCACCCAGGGGATACGCATAGGGACTGAGGGCATTGACACTTTCCAGCTGACGAAAAAAATACCTAAACTTTTATAGCGAGGTAGCGAGGTGTCACTTATGTAATTTACCCGGCATAAATCACACGAGTGACGTCATCGGGGAACGATTTGTCACCGGTCGGGCTTGAGATGGGTCGTATCGTATCTCAGCCAATTTACGTTTTGACAACTTATGAAGCTTATCGCAGAAGGCGAGTTCAAGTTTGATGTATCGTACCGTGATATGGTGACAAATTAAACAAATAAAATTTAAACAATATGTATTCTGTTTAAATTTAATTTGTTTAATTTGTCAATTGTGGTGCGATTCATCAAACTTGAACCTACTTGTTTTTAAATCTCAATTATAAAATACAAGTAATTGATTAAAAAAATCAAAAAGTCGAATTTTTTTGATTTTTTTAAATCAATTATTTCTTGATCTTAGGGCTCACACTCTACCATTTTTAAAAACAAAAGATCCAATTGGCAAGGAAAAAAGACACAAGACAGCATAAGATTCAAATCAATCACTTTTAAAGTACCTATCAAAATACGATTTTCGTTTACATGGATTACATATATTTTTAGTTATTGTGATATAACAACCAAACTATAGAACCGATTTTGATAAAAATTCGATCTAAATACCGTTTAATCACCTATAACTTTGGTTTGATATAATACCGTGGTTTTTAGCTTGTTATCAATTCCGTTGTATTTTTATAATATTTTTTTGTTTTTTTAGCTCTGATCTCCGTGATTTGTCAACCGAAAATCTTAGATCTTAATCTAGATCTAAATTAGGAAAAACGTTATTTTTTTTGTAAAAATATGCATTTTTATAACATATACAATAAGGTAAACTTATACAGCAAAACCCTATCTAAATACAAAATTTTATCTTAATGGTTAGAGGTGTTTCCAAGATACGCGAAAGAAATTCATAAATAAATATTATAATTATACAAGAATTGCTTTTAACGTATTAATAATTATTATCAAAAAATCATCAACTCAACCCATTACATTTTTTATCTATGCTTTAAAATAAATTAGTTATTATATAGCCGTAGAACACAAAGGAATTGTTTAAAAAAAAGTTTGAAAAGTTGATTGACGTGTTTTCTCCAAAGCCAAAATTGAACTGATAAAAAAAAACCTGTGAAATATCTATCTTCTAGCTTCCAAATAAGTAGTTGAAAGCTACAGTCCTTTAGTTCATATATGTGCCCTGTTCATCATATAGATCGGTTTATAGGGTCGTAAATCCCATAAACGTTCAAGTATTTATCAAGGGTTACCGAGCCCCGTAGCAAATGGGCAAATAGCCGGCTAAAAATAGGACGTACCTAAATAAAAAATAACGCACATAATGGTGTAGCGACCTGTCTGTAGCCCCGCGCGTTACGGTTGAGAAATTATAGGCTCAAATCCAGGATTTGTGTTATTTATTCCATGCGGGTTTAAAATGAACACGTTTTTTCGTGCACAGTCGACAGCTGGGGTAAACGGAAAGGTTATATACAGGGCGAGTGCAATATTTCTGAGAAATAATGTGCTCTCCAACAGTGGCGGCCTTAGGGGGTGGCAAGCAGGGCAACCGCCCGGGGCCTCGCACCCTTGCAGAACAACCCGTTTTTTTGATGTACTGCAGCTGTCTTTAAGAGGATGCTGACTTATTACCAGCAGCCCTGTACACTTCCAACTCACCTGAATTCGTCATATACCAAGTGCCTCGCAAAGATCTATCGCCCGGAGCCTCGCAATATCTAAGGCCGCCCTTGCTCTCCAATATAGCGTATCGACCCACGAGTGAAATGAGCTAGGTCAATTCTGGCTTCGTGAGCTTTTTGACTGGCCGATTAGCTCGGCTCGGCCTTCTGCGCTGCAGGTCATGGGTTCAATTCCTATTTAAGACAAGCATTTGTATGACGAACATTGTTCTGTGTCCGGGTGTTTAATGTGTATCATGTGTACATACTTACAAAAAGCACTATATACATATTATCTAGTCCCCATAGTACAAGCTATATTTAGTTTGGGGCTAGATGCGATGTGTGAAATGTCCATGATTATTATTATTTAATTTAGGTGTTAGGTACCTATGTACCTATGTACCTAATGTATGTAAATGTAGGTTATCTAAGCTTATAGCAAATTATTAATTTCGAAGTTACGTAATTTTTTATGTGAAATTAGTATTAGGAAGAAAATTAACTAAATTTAATATTAAATTAACTAACTCAACAGAATCTCTCGATTTCACATAAAAAAAATTGTCTTATTTAAAATCTAGCTGAATAAGACAATGTTTTTTATGTAAAATTCAGGATGCCACACTAATTTTGACACAGCCTGTATTAAGCTATTTGTACAAGGTGAGTTTTAAGGCTTTGCGCAAACGTATATCCCGAAATTGTGGACATAGCAACTAGCAACTACACGTATCTAAACGCAAAACATTTAGATTTGATGGAAACCTGACAGCAGCAGTAGAACTTGTACCAAGTTCGTCCGGATGACTACTGTCTCACCTAGTAATCTGCCGCCAAGCAGATGCACTCGCGTTGCTGTGTTCCAGTGGAAGGGGGTAAATGATGGTGAAATTTCAGGCATTAGATGCGTAAAACCTCCGACACATGCAGGTGCAATGCGATGCGACTTGAGTCTTATCATGATCAAACTAAGTATGATCAAACTCCAAGTTGCGAATGTCAGAAATACGACTCAGGTCATATTTTTGTTGTTTATATGCAGTGGTTACCACTTCGCACAAGTCAAGTTATTTTTTTAACCGACTTAAAAATAGAAGGATATTTGTTTTTCATTGTATGTTTCATGACTAATTGTGGATCGATTTGGATGATTATTTTTGGCATGAATACGCGCTAATCTAGTATTAAGGCCGCGTGATCTCGTAGGTACATATTTATGACAAGCTGTTCTCAGCGACTTCGTTCGTGTGGATTATTATTTTTTTTTTTTTGTGAGCGGTACCTTAATTCTTTTATCTTTTTCGGAAATAAAAATAGCCTAATTTACTACTTATAATATCAGCTTATTGCCAGTGAAAATCTCGTAGTAATCGATTTAATCGTTTCGGAGATTAAGAAACACAAAACAAAAATAGTTTTTTTTGTTATTAATGAGCACCGTAAATACTTAAAAATGCAGTTAGTATTGAGCTGTTATTTTGACATTGCAAACACTACAATTTTATTTAGTTGTAAATAGATAAAATTGAAAAAGCTGCATTAAAATTATGTCAAGAATTCAACTGGAATAAAAATTATGTCTTGGCGTTGAAAATGTTCGCGCCACAAAAAAAAAAAATGAGGTAAGTTGATTTAAACAGTAAATGATAAATAAAAAACTGAAAACTGACATCCACTTTTTTGGACTTCCTAGATGAAAATCCTTGTAGGTAAATCTAGTACAGAATAGTTTACTAAGAATAAATCGTGAAAGTTTAAGTAGTTCAACGATTTCCTGTGTGGTCCCATGTCGAAAAAGTGTCTCTTAACTTTCTAAAGCTTTAAGACAAGGCAGTATTTACTCGCTGTTTGCGAAGCGCCTAAAACTTTATTCCACGCACGTGACGTGAGTATGAATTTTTATATTGCTCTCAACGAAATAGTTCAAATGTCGTATCTCTGAGAATATAACTTTGGTCCGTGCAGTGTAAAGACCGTTTATTGTATATATAATTTGAAAAAGCCACCGGTAATATCGGATATATAAGTGTTATGTTTTTATTTGCACACGTGCAAAGCCGGGGGCGTATATAACTTCTAGCTGCGCCCCGCAGTAATACCCGCGATATTCCAGAATAAAAAGTAGCCTATATGTTAATCCAGGATATAAGTTATCATGGTACCAACTTTTATCCAAATCCGTTGAGCCGTTTGAGCGTGAAGGTGGAACAAACAATTTATAATATTATAAAGATAAAACTGAGCCACGCGAAAAAAGAAAAGAGACAATTGTATGACTGACAACTGGGCAGCTGTGCGAGTCTGCCTGTATTTAGGAGAAAGGCTAACTTAGACTACTTTTATTTAAGAAAGATTAAAAGATTTAGGGCTTTGTGTTGAAAAAATGTTAAATTCCACCCAGACGAGTCGCAGAACAGAACAGCTAGGTTCAAATAAAAAAAGATTTTTCCACATCCGTTTATTGGTATGTAAATGACATAGTTTATTTATTTAATAAGGACTCCCAATACAGGATACACTGAAGATGCAACTTAAAATAATCAAAGTTCTTAAATAATAGTGGTCCCGCAATTATAGGGCGCCACAGCGTGTTAATAGGGACAACTAGACAACATTTAAAAAAAGTTGAAAATATAACAAAAAAAAATACTACATGCGAGAAAAACAAATCATTTGGGCAAACATGCGATAAGAATGGAAATATTATCTATGTTAGAGTAACTTCTGCTTAATTTAACATAAAGTAACAAAATAAAAAAACGTTAATAGCACCTGAAAGTTGCTAACATTAGTTTGAAGTGGTCACTAAAATTAGTACTTACTAAGAACTTAGGTAGTAAATTAAAAAGGAAAATATTGACGGAGGTAACACAAAAACAACAGGTCTAATAACTTCCCCCTTTGGATGTCGGTTGAAAAATAGGAACGATGTCACCTATAAAATAAACGCAAGGAAGGCTTAGTGTTGGTCAGCTAGTATTGACACTACTTTACCCACGTGCTACACATAAAGAACCCGTCTATATTTACCGTTGAAAGGGACAAAGGTGTTTCCCCAACCTATCTGCTTTAACAATACAACCTTTTGAAACTATGTTTATGACTCATAAAGTGTGACCTGTGAAAAGCGCAATATTTTTATATTGAAAAATACCTCCACGAAATAACTTTTTTACGAGGGTTGCGGAATGTTTGGTTCGTCGTCTACTTTGTGTTTTATAGAAGCCATTTTGTGGAAAGCTTTAAGACCTGTATTTCTTATACTTATTAACTTACCTTACTTTGATTGGAGATATCATCTAGAATAACGGATAAAAAGATTGAAGAAAAGAAATTTGGCATCGATTTTTTACGGGTCCAAATAAATGTAGGTTATTCAGAACTTTAAGAATTGTACTTTAAATGAATTGGTAATTTTTTGGCAAATGCTTATCTGTAAAAAGTATTTGCATTTCTTATTTTTATGTTTAATTTACAAAATCAGATTTACTATAAATAAATTTCATACTTACTATGAATAATATAAGGTGGTTGCGAAATTAAAATCATCTTTTTACCAATAATATACATGAATTTCCGTTACATAGATACAGGTTACAATAACTTCTCATGTTTTAGCTAGTCTAATTTGTTAACATGTCTATTCCTATAATAACTTATCAGACCAAACGGGCTATATTGATACTTGGCATATAAAATTGCATAATTTTGTTTTACTCATGAGAATTTTAACGAGAAAGCCATGCGTAAATGAATCTATTACGTACATCTTTTCTTATAGCTCAACAGAAAAACTATACACCTGGTATAGAAGATCTGCTGAGAAATAAGAAGCGGAAAATAACAAATCGTTTTCCCGCACCATAACACTCAATTTAGGTATTAAGAGTGTCGCGTCCACTAATCTAGGACTGCGTTCAGACCAGTTCAAGCCGGTGATAATGTTCGAAATACAAAGGTTTATAATGGAAGTTAACAGTTAAACGATTACATACCTCTGTACTAGGATTCCTTGTGTCGCAGATGGCATGGACAAACAGAAACACAAGGCAAACACCCAAGACCCGAGAACAAATTTCATGCTCACCACACAGTATGCCCCGGCCGGAAATCGAATCCGGGACCCAGGAAAATCCGCTTCGGAGGCAGGGCTACTATCAACTAAGCCACGGAGCCGTCATGTTATTCACGTCCTAAGGTAAGAGTTCCTCTGTGTTCCTACAGGTACCTTCTGGGTGATGCGAAATTAGCAATCCAAAGCAGCAGTAGAATTTGTGCCAAGTTCGTAAAGTATAATAATTCTCAGGAACTACTGTCACCACAAGAACAATGAGCGTGGTGGTCCAGAGGCACAGACGCTTCCCGATTCGATTCCTGGCCGGGGCACACTTTGTGTGGTGAGCATGAAGTTTGTTCTTGGGTCTTGGGTATTTGTCTTATGTTTCTGTGTTTGTCCATGCCATCTGCGACACAGGGAATCCTAGTGCAGAGGTATGAGTGTGTTAACGTTTAACGTTTTTCGTAAAACTTGTTATTCATTAAAGGAGTACTGCCTTGTGACTGCGCCCCAACCCCAACTCGGTAAATGGCACACCGTACCCATAAATCACAATAGTACCCGATAAGGATTTGTGACTTTGTACACGCGACCTTATAATCCCTATTTCCTTATTGATAAGCCCTTATTATATTTCGGCCATTTTCGGCGAGTCGACATTTTGTTAGATTTATTTGTTCGCTCAGCCGGTTCTTACACGAATTAGGAGAAAAGTAATTACTGTTTTACGCGAACGACATCATTTGCTAATAGCAATTTGTTAGGCGCTAATTTGCTACGGTATTGTTCTGGGTTGGATTGTATGTTATAATATTAAGGGTTGTTTATATAAGGCACCGGACTCACTACTCATTTGAAATGAAGGACTACTGGAAGGTATACTCATAGGAAAACCACAGCTTTTTTTTTTAAACTAAATGCCATGGACTTGGATCCACCAAAAATCGTCAATTTAACTCGATCGTTTTATTTTTAACACTTTTTTAAGTATTTAAGTTTCAAAATACAACACCTAGACAACCAACCATAGATGAAAGTTAGCACGCGTCTGTCACTGTCACTGATATTGAATCCTAAACGTATAGTATTATTATATCAATGCCTAAACTAAAATGTTGTGTTCTTGAACGAAGAATTGAAAGAAATTGACGGACCCGCTTAGTTGGTAGAAGCCCTGCCGTCGAAACGATGGGCCACGTGGTCGATTCCCGGCCGGGACGCACTGCGTGGTGAGCATAAAGTTTGTTCTCGGGTCTTGGGTGTTTGACTTGTGTTTGTGTTTGTTCATGCCACCTGTGACACAGGGAATCCTAGTGTTATGACAATGTAGGGTACGAGCGTGAAAAACGTTTATTTATTATTTTCACCCGCGTAGTTCCCTTTACCGTGAGAATACGGAGATAAAATATAGTCTATATTACTCGCTGATATTGTAGCTTTCCATTGAAAGTGAAATAATTCTTAAAATAAATCGGTTTGATGGTTTTGGCGTGCAACCGAACAAACAAGCAAAGTCACTTTCGTTAGGATAATTAAAAATATTGATTAGGATTTATTTAAATGCATAACAAGCCGGGTTGTAAAAAATATAGCAAAAAAAACTTACACACGTATAATTATAAAAAATATGTAATAAGGAATTTAAAAATATGTATGAATATATTAATTTATTCACACTCAGCCTCGTGCAGGAGAATGGCTCGGCGAACGTAGCGAAAGTGGTAGAAGCTGAACACCACCACCAGTGAGAAGAAATATAGCACTGAAACAAGACACTAATTAAAAAATCGAAAAGAAACAACCAACGTTTTCAAAGTAGCAAAAAACAATTTCGTTTACGTGGGTGACATATTTTTCCAGTTCTTTTAATTTAACAACCAAACTATTGCACCGATTTTGCACGAAAAACTCTACGGGACCAATATGGGAAAACCGACTTGCATTTTTTAAAAATTTGAAAGCAAAATAAAATAAATCTAAGTCGGTTGATAAATGGCGGAGAAATCGGTGTACATACATATAAAAATATATAGGTATACATTGGAACATAGACTCAACTTCAAAAAAGGGCCTCCCCCTTTTTTGAAGTTGATTCTATGTTTTTTGAAGTTATTTAAAATAATACAGCTGAATTGAATAACCTCCTGTGATAGTCGGTTGAAATAAAAATATTATGCCAGGATTTTAACGCAAGTTCGGTTGAAATAAAACATTCGTCTATACGCAAATATCGCGTTGCAGTATCCATTCCAGTAATTTGTTTACGTTTTAATTTGTAAATTCAATGTTAAAGATTCAGTCTCAAGCCAAGCATAGTTTGAAATATGTGATCTAGATAAATGATAGAATAGTTATAAAGCTCTTTCATTTTTTGAATACCAACATATAATACATATTAACACATAAGCATAGAACATAAATTTACAATGTAGATTATACTGTATTTTTATATTTAAGCAATACGATTTAAGCTGGGTTTATATAATATACGTTCGGTTGATGTTCGCGTATGCGCACACAAATATCGAATTGAAGTATTCACTAACTTGTTAACGTTTTGAGATAATTTCAACCACCTACAATTTTATTGATATACCGATAACTCAATTCACTTCTCTCGAAATTTTATATTTTATAAGTTTTTTACAAAATGAGCATTCATTATTGCAAACTAACATGCAAATTATCATAGTTTCATTTCACTGAAAATCTAGTTTTAATTAAATTATGGTGTGGCAATAACAGAATGTGTTCCACCAGCAAAAGCAGGTAATTTAATTATTTAAATGCACTGCATCCGAGCAAATAGTAGTTAATGTTTTTAAGTAAATTAGTTTGTAAATAACTAATTTATTAATTAATTTGTTCAGCCAACTTACCGAAACGTGTTATGTAACGAAAGTGACGGGACCAGCTGAAGGCCCAAGTAATGTTAAATGACTACTTCCGCCCATAGCAACAGCAATACGCCCTAGATCCGCATTACCCGAAATATGAATAGACTCAATATTGTCAGGTGTAAGTACTTCTACGGGCGAACTTTACACAAGTTCTACTGCTACTATTTGTTTCAGCTTTAGCACCACCCAGTAGGTGCATGTACAGTTACGGACTTGACAACTGGATCCCCCAAAATGAATTTGTAATGTTACTTGTATAACTCATCATCATCATCATCATCAGCCTATACATGTCCACTGTTGGACATAGGCCTCTCCTAGTAAGCGCCACTGAGCCCGATCTTCGGCACTCCTTAACCACTTCTTACCAGCCACCTTCCGCAAGTCGTCGCTCCACCTGGCCGGGGGGCGCCCTACACTACGTTTGCCTACTCGCGGTCTCCACTCAAGAACTCGTCTACCCCAACGGTTATCGGTTCTTCGGCATATGTGGCCAGCCCACTGCCACTTCAGCTTGCTAATCCTCTGGGCTATGTCGATAACTTTGGTCCTTTGTCGGATAACCTCGTTTCGGATTTTATCCTTCAAAGTGACACCGAGCATAGCCCTCTCCATAGCCACTTGTATAACTGGGGAACTTGAAATTTAACACTCTGTATCTTGAATAGGCCATTTGAAAACGGGCCATTTGACATATATTGGCAGGTTATTGGCAGACCTGTTGTCAGAATTTTCATCTCGTCACTTTGCTTGTTTTCAGAAACTCACCGGCACTAAGAAACGTGAAGAGACCGCTGACGCAAGCCAGATTAACCAGTCTGTGGCTTTCATCCTTTATTTTTGGCGCTGAAATCATAGGAAAATAAATAAATGAATAAACGTTTTCACTCATAGGCACTGGGATTTCCTGTGCCGCAGTGGCATGAACAAATACAGAAACAAAAAACAAACCAAGACCGAGGATAAACTTCATGCTCACCACACAAAGTGTGTCATGGCCGGGAATCGAGTCCGAGGCTCGCTTCGATGGCAGGGCTACGACCAACTACAGGAGCCGTCAAAAAATAGTGTCATAGTAATGTCGATTCAGTTGGCAACAATAAAACGACGACTCCTTGGTAATGAATTACAAGTTCATTTAACGAAATAATCGTATACAAGAATATTTTTTCAAATCCGACTCTGCCACTCGGAGTTCCAGTGATTAACCCGTTCAAACAGACAAATCTTCAGATTTATTATATGATTATAGATGTATTACATTTTGTATATAGAGATAACAGTATGGATTTTAGGCTGGCAGTAGATTAGCATAAAACGGACGGTGGTTTCCCAACCAGTAACACCTCATCTAGTCACACTGTTACTGGTTGGGAATTTTTGATATTTTTTTTATTTTTACCGTCTTTGAATCTGATGCAGGAACGTCCAATTTTAGCGAGGGCAACAGACATGAGCAGAATCCATACTAAAGATGCCACTAGCAGATACACCTGAGGAGAAAAATACATGGATTAAGTCAGATTTTTTGACAAGATATAATCTAATATCTAATAGAAAGTCTAATACTGGTTGGTCCTACAACGAACTTTGCTTAGTGCTACGTTTCCTCTTACAAAACCCCTCACAGTGACCATTTATACCATTTATTTCGTAAAAAGCTCAAGTGGTTGCCCATCCGATTTCGCCGTAAGCTGCACATGCTATCTTCTCTATAATATTTTGTTTTCTCCCTCATCGCCTTCTTACCTCAAGGAACGATTTCAATTCTTACACCTTTCAAACACGCGATATTTGCGCTCCACGCATACCCTTCAACTTCAGACTCCTGTCCATACATCCATTTTCTATGACAAGTCCTTTACAGCCCTGTCAGTCCGTCTATGGAACGCTCTGCCTGTCGACATTAGACATGCTAAGTCCCTTCCCATCTTCAAGAACATGGTAACGAAACATTATTTGTCGCTTCGATAAGCGTTTAAAAATTTAACTTATTTTTTTATTCTTTTTTCTATTCTATGCACACCAACATGCCCCTTCTATTTTTTCTCTTTGTCTGGTTCATCCAAAGGTTGCCTGGAAGAGATCGCTTTTAGCGATAAGGCCGCCCATTGTATTACCTTATTGTGAATAATTTATTGTTTACCAATTTTTTTTTTTTTATTTTGTGTTTGGTGATCAATAAAGTGTTATCTATCTATCTATTTATTTATGTTGAAATGATAACGGAGTTTAAGATTGCCTTATTCAAATTGTTTTTACTCTCATTGTAATGCACGCCCGAAAAAGACAAACTGCATTGTAATTCTTGTACATAGAAAGGCAAGCAATGAAGATTATTCTGATTCTGATTTTAATACTGTGATACTTTGCAAGTTTGAAACTTAACATCTGGATTGGAAACTTCTACTGAAGAGAAGCTTTCGGTGGTTAGTTGTCATGTCAAAGTCAAAGTCAAAATGCTTTATTTCCGTTGAATTCTTAAAAAAAAATAACATGAAAAGGTCACTTTTTTAAACTAAATATACAAGATCATGTGTTCTAATTATCTACTAGGTATAGCACTCCGAAACAATTCGACCCATGGTAAAGAACAATGAAGAAATTCCCAATGGAAGGATAACAAGCGCTAACGATACCCTACCAGCTCACTCACCAGCATTGCCCTGCAGTTCTCGGTGAGGGCCACGACGATGAGTAGGCAGCCCGCTCCGGTGATTCCAGTCAGAACAGCACCAGTCGCCATACTCATCACTGAAATTATAAGGATATCATTATCAGGAGGTTCCTCTCTCTCTGCAGCCGATCCGATCGCGTGGGTTTCACTCCACTAGCTGTAACTAGCTGATCCCCGCGACCACGTGGAATTTTACTTTTTTATAGCGCGGAACCCTTTTTTTTCTCTAAATTATAGTATTTTATGTTACTCTTTATAACATTAGCTATCTGCCAGTGAAAGTCTCGTCAAAATCGGTCCGGCCGTTTCGGAAACTAGCTGGAACAAACCGCAGACAGATAAAAAAAAGGTTTTTTTTTTGTTGATTTAGGTACTGTTTAATTTCAATTGAAATTAGTAAAATGCTATTATTGTGACATTTCAAAAAGACACTTACGTTTTATTTATTTGTAATATAAATAGATAAAGATTTATAGTGAAAATATACAGAGCTTATTGAAGTTCGAAAAAATCACTGCCGATAGGTAAGTTATACCAACGTTGGGTGTTAGGGGTCTGATGCATCTCATCATACTGTTTCCCATGCGTCAGTATTAAGGTCAGCAGGATAGATCCGACCAGCACTTGACAGAAGGCTATGAGGAGTACCCCGGGGAACAGGTTACAAATGCCGCAGCAGCTCTCGAAATGGCATCCTGGCTTGTGGATGGCGAAGTGTAGAGGCACCTGGAAAAGTATGAAACAAGTTTGAAGATTACAGATAGACAGATGACGCCTTTTCTTTGTATAATTTGAAACTTATAGGAAGGTGTAATTAATAACTACATCACGATTAGTTCCTTTAATATCTGTGTGCATGTAATGTGCCTACGGAGTTCCTGTGACACGTTATACAATCACGAATATGTTTACTTTTACAAACATGTTTTTAATACATGTGACATGTCCATATGATACTTGAAATCTAAAGGAATTAATGAGTTTGAGTTTGAGTATATAATACTCATCAAATTATGATGAGCAGGGTTACAATTAAAAGTAACATGGTACCTACATACTAAGTAAACTCTTTACTTAGACCATTGTTGAGAATCCGCATACCCCATTGGAGAATAGGGGTGGCGTTTTGTTGATTTGTACCTGTACTGTACTTCTGCTACTGCTGCGAGCTCTCTTGTCGCTGGATTTTGTGTAATCTGTAGAACTTTTGTTCATTTTTATCAGAATTCTTTTTCAAGTCAGCGATGATGATAAATTGACTTCTTTATGGCTTTTTGGATGAAAAAGCTTGATGATATTTGGTGAGTAGCGTTGACAAGCGGTGACAACTTAGTGACAACCACCACGCAGCTACTTTCACATAATATAATATGAAACGAGGTAGAACTTTCAAAGTCAAGAAAAGACATTTTAAAAAAAATATGTACAACATTACGCGTACCCTTTGATTCCCTACACGTACCACCTGGGTGGCGCTAAAGGAGCAACCAAAAGTAGCAGTATTTTCTTTATTTTTAGCATAAAAACTCTGACTAGGGCAAAAGTAAAAATCAAGAAACAATAAGAAGTAATCAAAACATGTTCCGACTGCTTCAAACACGCTCGCAGGCGGCGGTTGCGACTTGCGCGTCAGCTGTAATCAGCTGTAAACAAAGCGTCACGGAAATTGCCGAATGCCCCCGAAACCGTGATCGGCTAAGCCGATTAGTCGGTTCATAGTCGGCACATCTCATCGCTCTTTCACCTGGTATAAATTTGGCTGCATATGATATAAAATGAGATCCAACTAGGTTTTTCCAATTCTTACGTATAAGCAGAAACGTTGATGTTATTATCAATAGAAAATGTCAGGGAGAAATTGAACTTGCAACCATAACCATTCAGCTCGAACAACAAACCGCTAAACCACATGGTCCTCAATGGGTTTCCACATTTAGATAAGATAACGCAATCATTTATAGTATCCAATTCAACAGAATCTATTTATAATTGGCCAAACTGTGTATTTACATTTATCAGTTAATATATTTTTAATACACTCATTAGATAACGAGGGAATTGGCCGCAGACAAATTGGGGAATCCAGATTGATGGTCAGATTTTGGTGCAAAATGGGAGGGATGATATCAATACTGATTTTATTTGCATGTCACGTGATATCGGTTATGGGGGTGCGATCTGTGAGTATTTTTACTAAGATGTAAAAAGAATACTATATAAGTATTTTTTCAGTGATTTGGTATCATTCGAGCTGTTTAAATTGGGGCTAGACGGCGCGGTTGGCCATCCTACGGGAAGTGTATATTTTTCCGTTTCCGTAGCCTATGTATTCCTGTGACACGTTATATGTTCACGAATATGTGTACATGCATATGTAAAATTTGACTTGTCCAAATGATACTTGAGATCTAAAGAAATAAATGAGTTTGACTTTGACTTTGACTATGTGCTATTTCAGACTATAATCTATCTATGTGCCGAATTTCATTCAGATCTGTTCAGCCGTTCAGGCGTGATTGAGCAACAAACATCCATCCATCCAAACTTTCTCATTTATCCATCACAGCAAGAAGATCCACCTGTATAATTTTCCGTTTTTTAAAGGGTCCCTTCAAGTCCACCTACATAAGGGTAGAGCCTTGTGAGAACCCAACTCTGCCAATGGACCAGGATCCAGCAGCCTCGTTCTTTGCAGAACTGTACAATACTACAGCGGAATCGAACCTGATGCGGGGGCATGTCACGGTTCATCGTGAGCACAGAATCAAGAAGGTAAGTTAAAAAAGTTTACAGTTCGTATTGAGGGGGTAGGTAAATGAGGTTATTGGTTACGTCGCTTCCATTATGTATGTTCTTAAAATTTGGGTGTTTGTGTGTCCATGCGCGGTACAGAGAATGCATGGTTATAAATATGTGTGTAAGTGTATGATTTGTTTTCCAGATGAAAGCCAGAAGCTATCTTTGGGTCAGTAACAAGTGGAAAGTCAACTACTTGATCAACAACATGGGCTGCAACCGAGTCTTCTTTCCTGTGCTGGCAATGGCCACTGGTGTCAAATACGACTTAAAAACTTGCACTCTTTATAAAGTAAGGTTCTACGAAGTAATACAAATTGTATGTACAGTCTTTATCTCGGCAACTACTGCCACCAGTATCATTTCGGCCATAAAAAGTAACCCTTTAAACTTTAAAGAGTGTAGTATCTATGGTATTATCTGGACGTCTCAGAATGCGCTTGTCACTGTGTTGTGGAAATTGCTATTAAATAAGTGCACGGAACTTATCATTAGGTGTGCTGATCTGTTTCTGCTTACGTCATCTACTTTATGTTCTATAATAAGCTAGGATAATTTTCGACTAAGTACTGGTAATCATCAGCCTTTGGTAGTCAATTGTTAGACTTAAAACTCTCCTAATGCGCACCATTGAAGATTAACATAAGTTCTCCGATGACACAAGTTAAATCCCCTATTTTATGCACTTAAGTGTATTTTTCCATGATATTTCTATGGGACATTGATTTATCTCATCAATTAAATAAGAATGAATCGCGAAGATCGCGAGGAAATCGCGTAAAAGACGATAATACAAATTTGTTTGTTTGTTACGATTTCATGCCTAAACCACTGAACCGATTATAAAATTTCTTTCCCCAATCAAAAGCTACATTATCAGCGAGTAACATAGGCTATATTTTACCCGCGTATTCCCACGGGAACGGGAATTTCGCAGCTAACCCCGCGGGACGCCAGTACACCATACAAAAGCCAATATGTCTTTTACAGGGTGTCTACGCGTACACAAATTTCAACGTGAACAAAATCCAGCACATGTTTATGAAGACGCAGGAGTACGGCAAAGTGTTGTGGAAGATTGAGGTCTTCTCTCAGGCCGGGACTGTCTTCTGTTACGACTTCGAGACTTTGATAGAGCAGGAAAAGTAATAAATACAGTATCAACCTTGGTTCTTTTCTTGTAAGCTTAAAAACATACAGTTTTTATTGGTGAATGTTACGATTTAGCGATTTTCTTTTTATTAAAGACAGTAAAAACTCAAAACTCAAACTCATTTATTCCTTTAGATACGTTGTTGGTCGTAGATGGCTTTAAATCTGGTTCCAAGCAGTAGTGCACTCGCACTGCTGTGTTCCGGACACAACACGTTGCATCCCTGTCTCGGGTGATGGGCGAAATGCGATGCGACTTGTGTCTTATTGGCGGCGAATTAACAAATGTGTCAGTACTGATTTATTTGCGTTGCTCTTTCCGCACCCTGGGGACTTTTGTAGGGAGCCTGAGGGTACTCCCTTACCGGCGTAAGCAACATAGACCCAGTATTGGTAATATAGCCAAAACTAGCTCGCTAACTGACAGTGTTATTAGCTATGCGTCTAAGCTCCTTACGCAAATCACATACGAGTATATAAGTACGTTCGTATGCACGACCGGTGAGCAAAGATCATAAACGCCATTTATGCGCTGGTGGCAGGCAATAAATAACTTTACACTCTGATCATAAGGTACATAAGTGATTGGATGTATAATCTGGTCAGTGTAGAAGCCTAATTTTCCTATCTTTGAATTACGGTGACCTAGGTATAAGCACCCGTCAAACGAGATATAGGGGTGCTACCGGGGAAAACAGACATCAAATTTAACATATTCTACTCTCCCCTACTAGAGCAGAGGGAGGCAGGGTTAAAAAGAGTACTTATTCCAAGTGCATGTGACGCTGGATCTTCATCGGATTCCGCATCAGAAAATTCTAATAGATAAATAGCGGTTTCAGGGTATTCTCTTCGACGTTGATACGTTGATTACTATTGCACAGATTTTTATATATATGTCGTGGTAAAGTAGCTTGGGGTTGTTATTAAAAAGCCCGACATTAACACACTGTTCTTCCATGAATAATTCTTTATTACTATCAATATGTTCCACTGTAACACTGTAGGTACAGCAAAGTACAGTAGCTACTCGTATTACGTCTGTCCGTCCACTCCGACAGTTTTAACAAGAATGCCTTGGGCTTTTTTTTACTGTACTTGTTGACCGCAGATTACCTTAACAACTTTACCCGGGCTTTTGGTTTGGTTTACCTGGGCTTCTGGAAAATTCCTGTGCTTCATTCGATCGGCCGTATTTATAGCGAGTTCTTGGCGAACAACAACGAACAACCGGACGAACATAAACACGTGATAAAGTTAGGTTGTTTTGATTTGTGATGTGGTTGTGCTTTGCTTTGCAATAGATTATCTTACATAAGACAAATTATTATATTCACCAATCAAAAGCATAAACACATATTATGACCAACATTAGAAAAATCAGTTATTCCAGAGTGAGGGAGGGGAGGCGTTTAGTTATGCGAGATTTGCCTCCAGCTATGCTCAAAAAAATTTAAAAGTACAGAGCTGAAAGAATATTCACCAAAACCAAATTTCAAAAATTCCATAAAATGACCACTGTGTGTTTTGTTGTCATGGAAAACAATTTAATATATCCTAATGAGTTCGAGACATTTTTGCGTTCCAGCAACCACAAGAAATTAAATTGAATCTACTTTAATCCAGTTTCCATGATACGTTACTGTAGACGACGTGCCTCGCGAACAACCTGAAACATAAAAATATTATTATATAAAAACACATCTAATAGTTCGAAATATTTAAAGCTTTGATGTAAAAAAATCATTATTTATAAATAAATCTCTCCTACCTTCTTTTGCGCGCAGATTAGCGGTACAATTTTGTTTCTCAGTGCTGTCAATGACGAGACCTCGGTGACACGCTGTCTCCGCGCAAAACGCCCAGAGTTTCTTATAAATTAAACAGTGTTCTTATTTTCGAACTCCTACCACTCCACGCATTACCGGCATCATCTACAAAGTGTGGTCTTCGAGCCAAATCTACGTGGAACCGTGCAAGTTCGCTAAATGTTCAAGACCCCGCCGCCCCGCAGCCGCCATTACGTATCAGAGACAATGGTGAAAACGCGAAGCGCACTAAAAAGGGAAGAACAGTTTAACACACTAAAACAAGACCCCGGGCGGGAAATACAATCAGAAATTTTGAAAAATACTAACGCCGGCAAAGTCACCTTGCAAGAACGCCCGAAAACAGAGATTGGAAGCCTGAAAAATATGCAACAAGAAAGAGCTGTTACTTCGACTCAGTCAAAGTCGGTAAACTCCATCGAAGCACGAAAGAAAAAGTTGGAATTTGAAGCCGCTCAAGCTAAAGCTGAAATTGAAAAACAATTAATTGATAAAAGGTTAGCCGCAGATTTAGCCGCCCTCGAGAGTCAGGCATCTAAAAGCCAAGGTTCAAGATACCAGAAAACGGAGGTGGATTCGATAGAAAAGGTGCATCAGTGGCTCGAGCAAAGTCATATTTCCGAACTACATAACAGAGTTACTCGTGATGACGTTCACGGCGCCGCCGCTGGTACTAGTGCAGACATACAAAACCTCACCAGTGCTATATATCAAAGTAATGTACAGAACCAACAAATGTTATCTCGCTTTGCAACGTCTAAGGACTTGCCGCCGTTCCACGGGGACCCTCTGGAATGGTTGGCCTTCAAACAGGCATATGAGGAGTCGACTTCTATCTGTAAGTACAGTGATGGTGAAAATATGTGGCGGTTACGTAAATCATTACGTGGGGAAGCCAAAGAAACGGTGGGCGCTCTTCTAATGGGTAACACGGCACCGCAATCCATAATGGAAGCCTTGGACCTCCGCTACGGCCGTCCTGAAATCATAATGAATAAAATAACCTATCAGTTGAAGAAAATACCACCACTTTCACAAAGTTACCACCATGAAATAGTATCGTTTTCTATCAGAATCAAGAATTTCGTGGCTGCAGTACAAGCTATAAAACAAGATGATTACCTGAGAAGTCCAGAACTAGTGACATCAGTGTTATCTAAATGTCCGAGCGTGCTTATAAATAAATGGGCCGATTTTTATTGCCTAAACTGTGACACAAATAAAGCAAAGTTGGAAGTACTCGCCGAGTTTCTATACAATGAAGCTAACAAAATATCTACCGCCGGCCTGAGTAGCATTTACAGCCTAGCCGACCACAGAAAGAAACCAGAAGAACGGAAACACTCAGTGCTTCTAGGAAGTAACGAGGGTTTGCAATGCAATTTTTGTCGCGTGGGGAAACATTCATTGGCTGATTGCCCGCGTTTCAAACGAGCGATGACCAAAGATCGCTGGCGATACGTACGTACCAACAAGTTGTGTCATAAATGTATGCTGGGATCCCATGAGCGCGACACCTGTCCTGCAGCAACATGCGACATCCAAGAGTGCGGCCTGCCGCACCACCGTCTTCTCCACTGGAAGGCTAGAAACAGCGACAGGGAAAACATCGAGAGTGATAATGTGCCTACAAATGTAAACAATAATGTACTTATTAGTGACAATCAAATAAATTGTGATAGTGACTCCCATATAGACAATGAAACTGTGGCTCATGCCTATACTAGTGCCGAATCTAGTGTTTACCTAAAAGTAGTGCCGATAAACATTCACGGTCCGCGTGGTGTGATCCGTACGCACGCCCTCCTCGACGACGGCGCTACGATATCTCTAATATCAGCTGATATCGCCGACTGCATCAGCTTGCATGGACGTAAACAAACTTTATGTGTGCGCGGCGCATGGGACTCGAAATTAACATGTGCTAGTGAAATTGTGAACTGTCAAGTTAGTAATATTAACAATGACACCTACGAACTTTGCGCTCGTAAAATCAATGAACTTAATTTACCGTTACAAAGATTATCAAACCTGAACGTCGAAAACTATGATCATTTAAAACAGATTCACGGTGTCATAAAATACAGTGAAAATATAAAACCTAAATTGCTAATAGGGCAGGACAATTACCACCTTATAAATCCAATAAAAACAATAATCCGAAATAAAAATGAACCGTGTGCTACTCTAACGCCGTTAGGATGGTGCGTTCACGGCGTGTGCCCTACACGTCGTAATCACAACGGAAAGGCATCTGAGTGCGCTATGATCACCGTGGCACAGCGCGCCGCGCCGCCCGCTCGCTCCCCCCACGCCTGCCCCCGCGCTGCCCTCGCCGCCTGCACTCCGCTTGCGATGGCGCCGCTCACAGGCGCAAGTGAGTCATGCGAAGCTACACCGCCGCCGCCGCCGTGCAAAGCGCTAACTTCTATGTACGCAAAAGAATGCAATTGTTTACGTTATCTGGACGACGACGCTTCGAGACACACGGACCCTATGGATGACGCACAACTTTACGAACTTGTAAAAAAATCTTTTGCGCTCGAGAGTATAGGAGTGCATATTAAACCAAGACAAAATAAAGATGAACTGAGAGCCATTAATATTGTAGAACAATCTGCTAAACTAAATAACGGAAGATGGGAAGTTGGTCTACCTTGGAAGGATCAGCACTCAAAAATGACTAACTCTTACTGCAACGCATACCGTCGGCTAAGGACTGCTGAAAAGAAAATGGCAGTGAACCATGAATACGCCGGAAGATATAAGGAGAGAGTTGACCATTTACTCGCCAATGGCTACGCCAGTGAAATCGAAACTTTAGATAACATATCACAAAATACGAGAATATGGTACCTACCGCACTTCGGTGTAGACAATCCTCATAAAGAAAAGCTACGACTAGTTTTCGACGCAGCTGCGAAGTCCGGTGGCCACTCGCTTAACGATTACCTGCTGCAAGGACCAGATTTGCTCGAGTCGCTCTTTGGCATTATGTTACGCTTCCGGGAAAGGCGTATTGGGTTAACGGGTGACATAAAAGACATGTTTCTCCGTGTCAAGATAAGAAAAGAAGATCAAAATGCGCTGAGGTTTCTTTGGAGAGACACACCTGATGCACCCATCAAAAAATACATTATGACGTCATTAATTTTTGGGGCCAACTGTAGTCCGTTTGTCGCACAATTTGTAAAAAACATGAATGCCATGCGATTCAGTAATGAGATGCCGGACGCTGTAACTGCGGTTACGAAGCACCATTATATGGATGATTATATAGATTCATTTGATGACGTCACCACGGCTCTAAAGATAATGAATGAAGTTACCCATATACACCGAGAGGGAGGTTTCGAGATAAGAAACTGGACATCGAACCGTACCATACCGAGTGAGAGCCTCAGTCGATCTGCCGTAAAGTTTAAAATTGAAGATGACAACCTATATGAACGGACACTTGGATTGTTGTGGTACCCAAGTATAGACTCATTTGGGTTCAACCTAGCATTGCGCCATATTCCTGATAAAATATTGAAATGTGAACAACGACCAACCAAGCGAGAACTGCTTAGAATAGTTATGTCAATTTACGATATTTATGGAATGCTAGCACCATTTACAATTAAAGCGAAAATTATTATTCAGAACACATGGAAATCTAATATAAATTGGGATGAGCAGATATCATCTAAACAATACGATGTTTTTTGTGACTGGATTAAACAGTTACACGGAATAAAAGAGATTCGCATACCAAGATGGTACTTCAAATCGATAATTGAACCTAATTACAAAACATTGGAATTACACGTATTCTGTGACGCCTCCCCGGCTGCATATTGCGCTGTCGCGTATTGGCGGGTGCATACCCATGAGGACAACGTTTGTGTATGTTTCATAGCCAGCAAGAGCCGTGTCGCACCCGTGAAACACGTGACGATACCGCGACTCGAGCTACAGGCTGCCGTCCTCGCGTGTCGTCTCGCTGAAACAATAAAAAAAGAGCACAGACTTCGACCGACTTCTAGGTATTTTTGGAGCGACTCAACTACTGTCCTTCATTGGATACACAACGACACGCGCAACTATAAAGTTTTTGTCGCGAATCGATTGGGAGAAATAGATGAGTTATGCAATTCTCAGGAATGGCGATACGTACCATCTGATACGAATATTGCCGATGTAGCAACAAAATCCAGCACCTATAATTTAAAAACAGATTGCGAATGGTTCCGTGGCCCTGATTTTCTGCATCAGAAAAATGTTGACATGAAATTCACCATATTACCTGAAACTAAAAATATATTAAATGAAGAGGCACTAGAAATGATACACACTGTATATACGACAAATCATCATGAAAGCATACCAGTACCGGAACCCACCAGGTTCTCGTCGTGGATTCGTCTATTGAGAAGCACCGCTACTGTATTGCTATTCATAGAGAAATGTAAAAAAACCTGTAAAACTGAAATTGACACAAATATGTTACAGAAGGCTGAAAGGTTGATAATGAGATATGCCCAGTCGCAATCTTTCGCTAAAGAGATTAACTCATTGTATGTGAATAAACAAATACCTACAAATAGTCGATTGCGCACGCTTACACCTTTTCTTGATGAATGGGGAATTCTACGAGTCGGCGGCCGAATACAAGCAGTTTTGGGCATTAGTTCCGAAACAACAAGACCCATCATATTAGACGGACATCATCCTATTTCACGGCTGATAGTCAAGGACTGCCATGAAAGGTCAGCTCACGGGAACAATGAAATGGTTGTGAACGAGCTCAGACAAAAGTACTGGCTCGTGAACTTAAGACCAACTGTACGTACTGTCGCGTCCAAATGTCTTATCTGCAGAATCAAAAGGGTCTTACCATCGGCACCAAGAATGGCGGATTTGCCTTTGGCCAGACTAGCGCACCATCAGCCAATATTTTGCCATTGTGGAATCGACCTTTTTGGACCTATGGAAGTAGCAGTCGGCCGCCGCAGGGAGCGTCGCTATGGCGTGCTGTTCACCTGTATGACCGTTAGAGCGGTGCACATTGAGATCGTACCGTCACTGACCACCGACTCCTTTATCATGGCCTTGAGGCGCATGGCAGCCCGGCGAGGCTGGCCACAGCATATCCTCTCCGACAATGGGACAAATTTACGAGGCGCCGACAGTGAATTGAAAAGATCATTTCAAGAATTGGATTATTCTAGAATCAAAGATGAAATGACCAATAGAGGAGTCACTTGGAGTTTCATTTCCCCAGTTAGCCCTCACAAGGGCGGAGCGTGGGAGCGCTTGATAAGAAGTGTCAAGACAGCGTTGAGAGTGGTGCTGAAAGAAAGGGCGCCTCGAGAGGAGACATTAGTAACCTTACTTACGGAAGTGGAAAGTATAATAAACAGTAGACCACTGACCCACGTATCAGTCGATCCTAGACACATGGAGGCACTCACACCTAACCACTTCTTAATTGGCAGCTCATCAAACTTACCCACCCCCGGAGTATTTGACGACAGGGACTTGTACCTGCGAAAGATGTGGAGAAAGGCTCAACGGCTTACCGACATGTTCTGGCAACGTTGGGTAAAAGAATATCTGCCGGGACTCATTACTCGTCAAAAGTGGTTCAGAGAAGGAAAATCATTGAAAAAGGGAGACGTGGTGGTAATAGTTGATCCAAACTTGCCTCGAAACACATGGCCCCTGGGCATCGTTGACAATGTTTATCCTGGAAACGACGGACGAATTCGTACAGTCAGTGTAAAAACCAAGAATGGTATACTTACCCGGCCAGTAACTCGCTTGGCACTGCTACCAACAGCAACTGAGTGTCCCTCAGGCGACACTGGGGCGGAGAATGTAGACGACGTGCCTCGCGAACAACCTGAAACATAAAAATATTATTATATAAAAACACATCTAATAGTTCGAAATATTTAAAGCTTTGATGTAAAAAAATCATTATTTATAAATAAATCTCTCCTACCTTCTTTTGCGCGCAGATTAGCGGTACAATTTTGTTTCTCAGTGCTGTCAATGACGAGACCTCGGTGACACGCTGTCTCCGCGCAAAACGCCCAGAGTTTCTTATAAATTAAACAGTGTTCTTATTTTCGAACTCCTACCACTCCACGCATTACCGGCATCATCTACAGTTACGTTACGTTTTGTTTATGCAACTAAACTCTGCAATACTAACCCTAGCAACAGTTGAAAATGATGTTACCATAAACCAAATATCCAATCGTATTTACTGACTGAAAATGAGATTGAAATTCTACGAATCGGCAAAACAAAGCTTATGTAACCTAGCAGTCTGATTACTATCTAAGTAGGAATTTTGCTCTTTGTGGGGCTTTTGTTCAGAGAAATCATTGTCTATTATGCAAAACCGCATATTTATAACTGTGCGATAGTAATTTCTACTAGTAGTACTACTGATGTTTGAATTAAAGTGGAAAATCTTGTAGATATTCAATGATTGTATAAAACGTCAAGTATTTAAAGATATATTGTGAAGTGTAGTGTAGTTAGCCGCTTTCCAAAACCGGAGACAGACTTGTGACTACGACATTCATAAATTACTATTTATGAAAATCTGCTTGATTAAATTACTTTCTTCGATGATGTAGCAGATTTTGTTGAATGGGGATCTTACGTCTCACGTCCGTGTGATTTCACCAGCACCCATACTCTTCCACCGGAACGCAGCAATGCGAGTACACCGCTGCTTGGCAGTACATGCGCAACCTTCCGTACTAGCCTCTAACGTTTCAAATGCAGGGACACTGGGCTACTCTCGGTAATTGAGAGGGGTTTGATCTACCACGGTAGCCCAATCCGGATTAGTAGATGTCACATGTCTTCGAATATTTGGTTCTATAACAACGTTTCGAGAACGTGATATTGCGCACATACATTTTTCAACTGAAAAACTTATTGGTGCACGTGAAGGTTTGAACCAGCGACCTTCAGTGTGAAAGTTGACGTCTGTGCCTCTAGGACACCACGCTCTCATAACATAACCTTACTTGTGTGAACCTGTGTGTATTCAGCAATATTTGAATGGTTAGTACCAAATAGCCAGCAGGTATCTACCCTATAATGCTAAATTGTATCAATACGCATCCCTGGCTGTTATTGGCTGTGATGAAAATTGTGTAATCAGCACATTCTGGGTCATATTCCCGGAATCCCGAATACTACGACAGATAATACCTAAGTCATCTTTTGGCCGCTTGAATATCGACGTGAAACGTTAATTAAAGTAAATTTTTTGTGCACCTGTAAAAAAAACTTTAAATTTTTTTTATGATTTTTTTCCGAAAATATCGTTTCTTAAAATTCGGCAAAACTCAACATTTTTAGCTAATAAAGATAATATTAACTAAAAATGTTGAGTTTACCGTACGTTGAAAATGTATTTGTCTTGCGTTATTTAGAAGTACGGTTCTCGTGATTCTATTTTGTAACTAAACAGTAATTCAGCTGAAAAGTTTTTGCTTTTTGTTAATTAGTAATTTTCGGCGAACAGAGATATAATTAATTAGTTTTTTCTCGTTATTGTGTTTCAAATAGTCTGGTTTTCAATAATTACACGAATGTCCTACCTAACCAAATTAAAATTAAAACAATCATGTAAACTGGTTATTTGCGTAAACTAGACTAATTAAAAACCATGATTTTAGCATCTATACAACATAAATAAAGTGTTTGTAATTTCAAAATAACAGCTTTTTACTAAATGCATTTGAAAGTATATAATATTAAAAAAAGTTTGTCTATCTGTCTGTTTGTTCTGGATAATCTCCATAATGGTTGGACGAATTTTTGCGGGACTTTCACAGTCAGATAACTGATGTTAATACTTATGCGAATGACATCTTCATGGATGATAATCGTGAACGAAGTCGCGGGTACAGCATACATGGGTTTGATTCCCAAATCGAAACCTTTGACCAACAGCGTAGAAGGCACAGCTGCTACTATTTCAGCAGTGAGGAAGCATTTAAAAAAAGGATCTTTTTCAAGTAATTTTTAAGACATTATCGGAAAAAGAAACTTATGAATTTCAATTAATTACTATCTACGGACGAAAGCATAGTGGTACTCCCTACTTATTTGTTACCAGAGTGGTTTCTCATCTCGTGCAACATCTTGGAATAGGGGCCCGGTATATGTGCTTGAGCAAGCAATGAAAACCTTACCTTACCATGCTTACCATTCATATACCGTTGGGTACAGTTTTAGTTTCCTATTCCTTATCGAATCCAATTTAGTTGCTACAAAGATAATCGGAAGAATCCACTTTTTGAGAATAAATTTACAAATATAAATCTGCTAGTCGTACTTTCATGGGTGTCGGTGATCACTTAATATGTAGGTTATCAGATTATTCCGCCATTAAGCCGCAAAATGTTTATTTTCGATAAATTACCGTTTTATATGTAGTTTGTTCAATCATAATTCTGTCATCCTATTTTTATTTGACGATGTTGCATGTAACTGTGTTTTTGAGAAGTTCATTTATTCGAAGTTTAGCAGAGTTTGTAGTAAATAAAACTCTTTTGAGAACATCCTGACTTATATATTATTATATAATAAAATTAATAAATGTGAAGGTGATTTTGTTTGTTTGTTACGCTTTCAAGAGTTAACTAGTGAAGCCATTTAAAAAAATTCTCGCACCAATGAAAAGCTACATTATCAGCAAGTAACATAGATTATATTTTATCCCTGTATTCCCACGGGAAAGGGAACTACGCGCGTGGAACAGCGGGTCGCAGCTAGCCCCAAACCAAGAATAGCTTTGTACTATGGGGACAAGATAACTGATAGAATGCTTATATTGTACCCTTTTTTTTTGTAAAAACATACTAATATTTCATAATAACACCCAGAGGTAACAAATATTTATGTTCGTCACACTGCTTCACGTCACAATGCTTGTCCTGGGTGGGAATCGAATTCACGACCTACAGAGCAGAAGGCTATGATGTCAGTCTTGAGGCGGACATTCGCACATCAACGCCTGAATTCATCAACTAGTTTCGAAATGATATAAGAAATTAACTGAGAAATCAAAAACAGACGATTATCCTCCTTACCAGCCTCCCACCGGCCTACTCTCGATAATTGAGAGTGATTGGGCTCTGATCTACCACGGGAGCCCAATCTGGATTGGTAGATGTCACATGTCTTCGAATTTTTGGTTCTGCGACATGCCGGTTTCCTCACGATGTTTTCCGTCACCGTTTCGAGAACGTGGTATTGCGCACATGAATTTATCGAGTGAAAAAACTCATTGGCGCACGTGTGGGTTTGAACCAGCAATCTTTAGATTGAAAGTCGGCGTCTGTGCCCCTGGACCACCACGCTCCACATATGAGTATGTATGTATACGCTCCACACATGAGTATACATACATACTCAAACTTTAAAAACTTTTTTATTCGGAGCTTGACAGGCTCACTAATGATTCCGTAAACAGGATGATATAATTATGATCGGCGTAATCAGCCAATTTAGATTCAAAATGTTTTCATCGGAACATTTTCCGTTGATGTGATTTTAACTGTCTCTCATTATGTATCACTGATGATCACCCAGTTAAAATTGTATATTATTATTAGTTGAGACGCATTATGCTTATTTTCAGAATACTTTGTATGTTAATTTTACTAAAAAATGTATGGACTAGGAAGATTTCAGAGAAGAAATCGGTAAGTGAAAGTGCCTATATAATATGTTAGTTTTTAGTTTTCATTTAAACGCTATTTCCCAACAGATGTTTCCTGTCTTGTTGTGACCCATCAAAATCAGTCACGCCGTTTAGATTAGCCGGAAAAAACAGACAGAATTATTTTTTTTGTTATTTTATATTAACTTTTTAATGCATTTGGTTAAAATATATTATTTTGTCATTACAAACAGATAAAACAATTATATTTATTTCTTTACATTATACAAACCTCCACCGAGCGTAATCTTCAAGCCAACACACTAACTTGCCTTGGCTAGGAATCGAACGGAACACCTTGCTTAAAAAAGTTACTAACAACCAAGCTAGTGCTACCAACTCTCTCTCTTGGCTCTTATTAATTTCACATTCGTTCAATTCATCCTTCATCTGGTCATACTACCTTTCTTATAAATTTTATTGCGCTTTATCTTTGTCGTCGTCTTTATAAGCATTGACGGCTCCGTGGCTTAGTTGTAGTAGCTCTGCCTTCGAAGCGCGGGGTCCCGGGTTCGATTCCCGGTCCGGGAACACTTCGTGTGGTGAGCATGAAGTTTGTTTTCGGGTCTTGGGTGTTTGCCTTGCGTTTCTGTGTTTGTCTATGCCATCTGCAACACAGGGAAGCCTAGTGCAGAGGTATGAGTATGTAAACGTTTATTTATTTATTTATTGCATATCTTACATACATCACAGAAAATATTTGTATGATTATAAAACCTTGTCGTTTTTTAGGGGCCTTTTAAAGCGACCATTGTGAGCGTATCGCCATGTGTCAATACCACCTACCCCCTGGAGCGAAATCCTTCCATATTGATGCATATAGAAACATACGGGACCAAGACACGCCTCCTGAAAGGCAATCTTACCATTCTACGTGATACCAACAATGTACAGGTATTGTATTAAGAACTAGCCGTTCTCCGTGACTTCGTCCGTGTGGAAATTATCAATTGTTACGCGCGGTACCCTAATTCCTAAAATAAATTCTAAGTTACTCCTTATAACATCAGCTATGTGGCAGTGAAAGTCCCGTCAAAAACGGTTCAACCGTTTTGGAGATTAGCCAAAACTAGACGAAATAAAGGGGAGGAATGGACAGACAATAAAAAGCGTATTTCTTTTTCATCAAAGCCCAAGACGGCTTCACAAGTATACAACTAAGTAACACAAACGAAGCTAATACATTTGATTGCCAGATAAAAATAAAAAACTTCATCTGGGATGGAAGCAGATGGAAACTCGCCTATCTGATGAATGGCATCAGCTGCCAGAGTTTGCTGTTGGATCTGTTTAATCGTGCCATCGGTTTTAAAATATACAACCGTGACACCTGCACTTATTTAAAGGTAAATATCTTATCCTTATCATCAATCCATTCCTGTCCAATGCTTAACGTTAAATTTTCCGCCAACCAGTGGCCTCCAGGCGGGTCTACAATTCTCCATTCCACTTCCAAATATCATTGTTATTCTTTAACTGGCCTCATAGCTCAGTTGATAGTAGCTCTGCCTTCCTACTCAGGATAAGCACTTGTGTGATAGCTACTCATTGTTGTCTTCGGTGACTTGCAATGATTTTCTGATCAACAGGGACAATGGATTTTCCAAGATATGGACATAAACCCTTTACAACACATCTGGACCTCAAAGATGGAGTATGGAAGGATGCTGTGGCGCAGCGAGACTATATCTGGAAGATCTACTTTGTCGTGTTGGGATTTCGAAACAATAACCGAGCCAGCTTAGTTTGATAAATAAATAATGTGTGTTGATTGATACTTTTTACGGTTTTTTTTTATGCGACTTATTATGGGGCGAGCGATGTTATACGCGTCGGTTGGTACCTGAGAACCAACACTTGTCCCCCGGGTGGTGAGATGGGAACAACCAAGGAAAATCCTTTAGCTCCAAAGGAATACGTTTAGGAACTCTGACGGACGCGGGCAAAAGGATCCCAAAAACATGGGTTTGGGTGGGTGGAGTCCTGGTCTAAAAAGTTCTACTATTCACTTAATATTCATGAGAAGACTACCATCCCAATGAGGTGTATGCACAAAAGGCAACTGTAACAACTTACAATTAAACTTTACGGAGTAAGCCAAACAGGTGTCTGTGTGAACTTCTGAACCAATTTCGTCTATGCTGAAACTACTTGCGTATTCTATTCGCCTCATTTTAACTCTATAATGCAAACTTTTGGTTGGTTTAGTTGCTCGCTTCCGTAGGTGAGTACCTTTTGAATCATACGGGGTAGGTGTACGAATTGAAAAGCTTGGTGCTAAAAGAGCAATAAAAAGTAAGAAACAGCGCCATCTACGACGACTCCGTGGCTTAGTTGGTAGTAGCCCTGCCTTCGAAGCGAGGGGTCCCGGGTTCGATTCCCGGCCGGGGCACACTTTGTGTGGTGAGCATGAAGTTTGTTCTCGGGTCTTGGGTTTTTGTGTTGTGTTTCTGTGTTTGTCCATGCCATCTGCGAAACAGGGAATCCTAGTGCAGAGGTATGAGTGTGTTAACGTTGTTTTTTTTTATCTATTCTCAAAATAAGTTTAACTTGTACTATGGAAACTAGATAAGTGATAGATTAATTAAATAGTTTTTTTTTTTTTGTAAATGCGTACTTTTATAATATAATACCCAGACACAGAACAAACATCTGTTTCTCATACAATTACTTGTCCTAAGTGGTAATCCAGCGCCGAAGGCAGAGCTACTACCGACTTAGCTATAAGGCCAGTTTATTATAGGGTTAGGCTGTTATCGACTAAAATTATGGTATAGCCAGAACCTATATATCAACGTGCACTCCTAAGCACTGAACAGTTTGTCCCAAAGCCGTTTAAACATACAATTTATATACAATATAAATAAATCAATGGCGGTTAGTTTGTCTCGCTAAATTTCGAAAACAGCTGGACCGATATGGCGGATTTCTATATTGTTGTATTCATAATTATTAAGGCAAGTTTTAAATTATATAATTTCCTTTGATAATTCACGGGAAAACTCGGAAATCGTGAGAAACTGAATGTACATTTTTCTATGGGATTTTTGCCGCCATGTCGTGATAGCCGATTATCAAATTGTGAATCAAGACCTAGTATCTCCGTGCCAGCCTCTAATGTTCCCACTGTAGGGACACCGGCCTACTCTCGATAATTGAGAGTGAATGGGCTCTGATCTACCACGGGAGCCCAATCCGGATTGGTAGATGTCATATTCGTAGATGTCAGATGTCTTCGAATTTATGGTTCTAAGACATGCCGGTTTTCTCACGATGTTTTCCTTCACTGTTTCGAGAACGTAGTATTGCGCACATAGTTTTCAAGTGAAAAAACTCATTGGTTCACCTGTGGGTTTGAGTCAGCAACCTTCGGATTAAAGTCGGCGTCTATGCCCCTGGTCCACCACGCTCTTAGCTAGTATCTATTATAATAAAATACAATAAAACATAATTGAAGTAATCGTAAATAGTTACGCATAAATTTACAATATTCGTACTACCATTTTAGTTTATAAATTGAACATATGCTTAGGTAATTTTCCCACATTTCCATGTTGCTCTTTTGTAATAAACTGGGGTACACTCAGCGTCATCATTTATTTAATACGTTGTAGAACATCCAGAGAGTTTGAACAAACAATAGAGCAAAGTAATTTCCCGAAATACGCCTATTTAATGCCTATTTAAAGACGTTTAAATGTGGAGTTTCTCAAACCAATATATATATAGCATATGTATAAAAATATTACGTACATATAATATTTATGAAGTTATCTGTAAGTTCAATATAGAAACTAGCTTTTATAGCTTCAGGGCTACAAATACCCTTTGGGAACCTGTGTTTTTTTACTGGAACCCTAAATACTACAAGGTTAATGCGAGTATGCCGTTTTAAAAAATTACATTGTGAATTAACCAACATGTTTATTGATTTTAAAGTTTAAAGCTGGAGAGAGTTACGAAGCTTTCATCGCATAAAAAACACTTTACAGGTATAGCTTGCTCGTAATATTCTAAGGCTACTCTGCTACTCTTGGTATTACACGTGTAATGCAGGATGTGTCCTATTTCCTATTGTCTACTATGTGGCTGTTTTAATTTTGTGTTTATGTGAAGTTGTGGTTTTTAATTAAACTGTGGTGTAGATAGATAGAAATCTCTTTATTCTACACCATTTCTAATTACATAAATACATTTAAGTTATTTCCAGGGAAATATGAATAAGTAATAAGTATTTGTAATTTACAATGGGCGGTCTTATTGCTCAAAACAATCTCTTCCAGACAACCTTTGGATGGGCTGGAATATACAAGAATGATATGGGACGATGACTTTGAATAAGGAAATAAAAACTACTTATTAATGTACATTTAATCACATTATTAATGAATAGACAAATTATTTTAATTACCTTTTATTTTAAGATATTGTTTTGGTTGGTTGTACACTAGCAAGGTTATTCATAGAAAAGCAGCGAGTAAAAAAATTAATTATCTTTTTTCAAAATAATATTATTTCTTTATTACTAGCCGACCCAACAAATGTGTTGTCTCATCTGGATTCATAATTTGGCTGTCAAACTGTCAAATCTCATTTGCGTATGTGGTGAAGCAAAAATCCCATCGTACTTTAAAATTTCTGAGAATATTCCAATTTTCCAGAATTTTTTTTAATTTTTTCTTTAATTAATTTTCAGCCTGTCCGCTCTAAAATGATGCACTACAATATTTAATTTGACTTTATAATGGACTATCGTGGTTTCACGATAAAAATTATCCTTCATTACAAATGTTTATTTTCTTTATGCCTACGGCACACGTTTGGCGTAGGTATTTGGGTAACAAACATCCAGTAATTTGTAATTCAACATTCCAATATTCTATTATTAGGAGAAAGATGTTTTAAATAAGTTGGAATATTTTGGGGTCCTATGCTGCCCGTTTCTCTATCTGTCCAAAGCTTTGATTGTGTAAATCACTGTTCATTATCTCTTTTAAGCAATGTGAGGTAAATGAGTTTAGACGACGGTGAAACCTCAACTGAAAAGTTACCAAATAAACTCACTAAAATATAGATAGGAATCGCAAAACACTTATTTTTCGTGGGTAAATTGCGTCGACAATTACATTGTCTGTTTATGCGCGAAACAAAGAATTGTTTTATTATGTGATGTCTTGGCAAATTACAATATGTATTTTAGAACATGTGCTATTCAATTGTATAATTATCTCATAAGTTAAGTATTAATACTATATTTTTATCAAATTGGTCTTTTGTATAATTATATTATTCGAGTATATTGGGTATCGTTGTTGACAAATATGGACATTTCATTTCCCCATCCTCTACCATTAAAAATGATTCGTGGAATTTTTCTTTTTATACAATAACAGTAACCTATGTTACATTAGTTGGAACGTTAGACGCTGGTACGAAAGCGGATCTTGCATGTTCACTTAAAATCCATGGAAATGTAGCAAATATTTCAAATAGGCACTGCTCCAAACAGGGCCGTCGGTTGAAATTAGGTAACAATTCAGCCTATCTGAAATTTCAGCCCGTTCCAGCCCCGACGGCTGCCAGTTCTGATATTCAGACTGTGCAGGGTTGGATTTAGCTCATTATCGAGGGCATAGTAGGGAATACGTAGACCGTGATAAAAGCGAGTAATGCGCACGCACAAAGACTTCTATCATAAGATCATTTTTGGCCAATAAACAATGTTCAACGCGAGAATATAGCCAGTGTTCTTGGCACCCTACCCCACGATCAATATTTTCTGTTGTAAATTTTTCATTTTTGTTTTTATAAGTCACTAAGATTACGATGTTTTTTTATTTTATGTGTAATAAAATAAATATATAAACAATTTAATTTAACCTCTAGTCATCTAGGCTAGCCATGCTGCAAACGCACACAAAGAAGCGTCTGTTTGTTAGAAAGTTCCATGCGGTATTTGACCAATTAACAATATTGTTTTAGTAATTAATTCTGTAGTCTTTTAGGCCAGTCGCGTGTATCTCTTAAATGGGCTACGAATCTGCACACGTACACAAAAGCACGATGTCACAAAGTTTCATGCGGTTTTAAACAATAAATAATGTAGCTCCGTGGCTTAGTTGTTAGTTCTTAAACTTCTTGTAGTAAAAGGGTTTATTTTAAGTTTTTATTTAAGAACTGTTTTTAGCAATGTTATTGAGCTCCTATGTATACATTCTTAGAACGCACCTGTAATTGTCTGAGTTGCCAAGTATTCTGTTATCTGTCCAGTTCATTACAAGTTTTCAGCCGTTGAGTCGGTAACGATGGCGGGTATATTAAGGTCGGAACAGTACTCGAAACTTTTTGAACGTACAAAGATTAGGAAAATTTGGCCTATTGTTTTTATTAAATGAAGGGTCTGGAATGATTTTCAATATTTTTAAAGTTTAACTAGTACTAGATTAAGTCGGCATCGTTCGGATTACTAATTTACTTCTTCATTAAATCCTGGCTGCCGAATTATTAAGGAATGATTAAATTTATAAAACCTTCAGCTTATTATTACTTTAATAAGGTCATAAAATAGTTATTAATATATTATATAATTAGTAGTAAACTAGTGGGGGTGGTTAAAAGCTGTTGTTTTGCTGTTATCAGATTAAACTGTTTTTTTTTTAATTTCATTTCACTTATTTATTTCATTCACTATTCATTTGTACTATGCATATATAAGTGAATCAATACTTTTGGCGCATCGTGTTTGAAAAATTGTTTTTTAATATTTGTCACTCCTATTCCACATAACGTGGCATTCCTTTACATAAAATATAGACATTATAAACTTCACGTCTCTCAGTTTAATTTTGAAACCGCCACTTACTTTAATAACTAACTGAAGTTTGGTAGTTATGCCACTATGAACTTTTTCTTTAATATGTAAGATTCAAAATGATATGTAATCCAGTTCCGAGAATGTTTATCCGGTAGCTCTGGGCGGTGTGTCCTGACCCTTACACAAAACGTGAAAATTTTTAATCAATAATTTATATGCTTTGTTAACATTGACCCGGGGTAAACTTAACAATGGAAATCAAGTCGTGGAATTTGAATTAAATAGCGAAGTACGTTTTGACGAGCTCGAATTTGACGCTTGCATATTAAAATGTAGTTCCTTATCATGTAAAATGTCATGAATGGGAATTAGGGGGTCCACTTGCTCGCGTCTGTAGATGAGAGCACTCTAGTACCAAAGTAGCAGTAGAACTTGTGCCAAGTTCGTCCGTAGAGGTACTGCCACCATCTGGAATCTGCCGCCAAGCAGTAGTGGTTGCATTGCCGAGTTCCGGTGGAAGGGTGTCGGTGCCGGTGAAATCTCATGCGCATGAGACGCATCATCCCCGTCTCGGGTGATGGACACAGCAGGATGAATGCGACTTAGTGTAAGATCCAAACCTTATACTGAGTCGCATTACTGTTGTCATGGGCGGGGGTCACTTACCACCAGGTGGGCCCTCAGCTCGTTCCGTCACTCGATCACATAGAAAAAAAAACCCTACTTGTATTCCTGAGTAGCTACTTTAGTTGCTCCTTTGGCACTTAAAAAGAGAACTAAGAGTAGCGGTAGAACTTAAGCCAAGTTTGTCTGGAGAAGTACTGCCTCCACACCTGGTAGTTGCCGCCAAGCAGTGGTACATTCGTACTGCTGTGTGTCAGTGGAAGGGTGGGTGCCGGTGAAATCACAGGTGCAAGAGACGTAACGTCCCCGATTCTAGTGACGTGCGCAACGGGATTCGATTAGGGTCGGAGGACCCAGGTAGTGGGCAACACTGACCCCTTGACACTTAATGATTGTTTACGTTGTAAACACTCAAAATTAATGAAAGAAAGAAGAAAGAAAACGTTTACACACTCATACCTCTGCACTAGGATTCCCTGTGTCGCAGATGGCATGGACAAACACAGAAACACAAGACAAACACCCAAGACCCGAGAACAAACTTCATGCTCACCACACAAAGTATGCCCCGGCCGGGAATCGAACCCGGGACCCCTCGCTTCGAAGGCAGGGCTACCACCAACTAAGCCACGGAGCCACATGCTTTTAAATGTACCTGGATCAGCTAAAACAGGTGCCAAAAGTGACTAAAAGTACAATGTAAAAATATAAAACCATATAGTACTATTAGGCCTTATAAAAAGCTTTCATAATTTCAAAACCCTTTTACTTTGGATGGCGTGGCTTCTAGCTACACAAATGGATTAAAGTAATTTTCTAGACTTTGAAATATGGACCCTTACTAAGGGTACAGTCTTCAAACGGTGAGTTTACAATGTTACGTTACTTTGCCAGGTATTATAAGAATAAGTTTTTCTTTTAAACTCTCTTGGTACTGAACAATATTCGAGTTTCCGAGATACTTACCATGATTTGTGATTATGACCATGACGCAAAAAACTGCACTTTTATTTAATTTAACAAAGGCTAATTAATTAATTATAAGTAATTATTTAGCCTTTGTTTAGTAAAATGCTATTGGATGAATATGTGAATAATTGGAAAAACTATTACACTATCAACCAGAGCACACACATCTATACAAATAAATAAAATTGAAGTGTCTGTTTGTAATATCAAAATAACAGCTTTTAACTAAATGAAACATAGAAACACAAGACAAGGGACAACAAACTATGCGTCTTCTTCTTTCTGTCTTATTTCACAAATCCCACCCTGTCTGGGAATCGACTCTGTCACCCCTGGCTTCGAAAGCAGTGCTACTACAATCCTACTACTATTATAATATAAAGGCGAAAGTTTGTAAGTATGGATGTATGGATGTTTGTTACTCTTTCACGTAAAAACTACTGAATGGATTTGAATGAAACTTTACCACAATATAGCTTATACATCAGAATAACATATAGGCTACAATTTTTGAGGTTTCTATAAAATCTATATATATATATTATAATAAAAGAAGTCGTGTTTGTTACAACACTTATAACTCGAGAACGGCTGGACCGATTGCCATGGTTTTTGATTTGTTGGATTTGTTTCCGTCCCGAATAGCAGAATAACTATTAAAACATTGGAAAATTAACGAAAAAAATAAAATCAATTTATCCCCGTATTCTCCACGGTAACGGGAACTATGCGGGTGAAACCGCGGGGCGCAGCTAGTAAATCATAAATTATGAATACCAATCGAGATACCATGGTACGTGTGTTGTGGCATAGTGAAAGGTAAGCCGAATGAATGGGGGAGTAGAACGAAGCACGTAGGCTCGGTAGACCATCATTAAGAAACGAGAACTGACATACTGTGTATGTACTTAGATGTAGACCTACAAAGTGGTAGACCCGGCAATATTTTGTGTGGCTAAATAGGCCGGTATTATTACTATCTATTAGTATTTTCTGCTATTTTTAGCAGCAACTTGTGCCAAGTTGTCCGGAGAGGTACTGCCAGCACATCTGGAATCTGCCATGCAGTAGTGGTTGCATTGCTGTGTTCCGGTGGAAGGATGTGGCTGCCGGTGAAATCACATGCGCATGAGACGTATCATCCCCGTCTCGGGTGATGGACGCAGCAGGATGAATGCGACTCAGTAAAGATTTGGATCTTATACTGAGCCGCACGCATTACTGTTGCCATGGGCGAGGGTCACCACTTACCATCAGGTGGTCAGCTCGTTCCGTCACGCATTCACATAAATAAAATAAAACATAAATTAAAATAAAATTGTTTTTGTGCTAGTATATTTAAATTGTATACAATATCTAATATAATTATAATATAAGTGTGTGAGTGCACGTGAGCCGTTTTTCCGTAAGCCGTCTTACGTTCTCTGTATGCTTAATTAAAAAATATTACTTTATAATTAAGTTTAATACATTTAGCATTTATATTCTTTAAAACAGTAGCATTAGCATAGGTAGATAATTTTTTCATACATCATTAACCAGGCTAATGTATAAAAATATAATAATAAATACTCAATACCCCCTATCCGGTACCGACACGTTTATTGGGTAATCTGTATTGTTGAAATCTGAAACCTTAGTACGTTTTAAGTTATATTTAATACGAGAATAGTTGGATTGAAATTGACCTTTTGCGATAAGCCTAAATTGTCTAGAGGTGTCAAGATGAAGTAGCTAGTTCTATAATTTTGAGCTCTACTATATATTTGCGAAATAAGCAGCAGGCTTATTGAATCACCGGAGCAAAGTGAGCTTATCAAGTGTTGACAAGCGTGACATAACTGTTTGCTTACGTCACTGTTTGCTAACCCAACTTGGGGTAGACCATGCATGAATTAGCAAGTTGTCGGAACTCATGGTAGGCTCTGTATGTTGAGTTGTGATTTTCCACGCTCTAAAGGGTTTTTAAACCCAGATTCAAAGGGATGTTATAATTTTGACGGTTTGGTTTGTCTGTCGGGTGAATATGCGGCCTCATAGCTGTCAAAGGGATGGTTTTATTTATAAGCTGTTATTTTTGTAATCGAATAATATAAAAACTAAGCAACGTTTAGACTATGGGATCTAGATTACTTGTACAATACATATATAGTATTTTTTGTATACAAACTACATCACTCAAACATAGAAAAAACCTATATGTTTCTCATACAGATGCTTCTATATTCTGGTGGTTCTGGGCATCATACCCACAATCTACGGCGCAGAAGGCAGAGGTGCTACCAACTGAGTCGCTAAGTAAATACTTAGTGTATGTCAGATAGTTCTTAGCCATGCGTGGTGGAAATCAGTGGAACCTATCTCAGGGTTATCTGGAAGGAATTGAGCTGATTGTTTCAGCTTAAAACTTGCTTAATAATTTAAAATGTCAATAATATTTAACAAGAAAAAAACGGAAAACATTAAAATTGAATTTGTTTACTATTAATATGTTGATGGCACACAGGAATGGAACAGGAGAAATTGACGGCTTAAGGTTTATGTAGAATTTCAAATCATTACTTTAAACGACCAATTCTTGTATATATATATTCATGAAGTTCGTTTTTTTATAAATATTATGGTGTCTGTACCGTTTAGAATGCACTGTGACTTAGATTTTTGGATTGGGTAGACCTGAGCATATGTTTGAACGGGTAAAAATAATATTGGGTAGAAAAATTATGGGTTGAAAGGGAAGCACTCATATTTATTTCGCGAATCTCGAGAATGGCCCTAACGTTTTGGATAAAATTTTGTTTTGCTTAAGTTCTTATAGAAAGCATATTTTTTTACAAAAAAAAACACTTTTTACACAAAAAGCCGAGTGAATCTCGGTCGCCCAGATACAGTTAGTTACAATACAACAGAACTTTACTTAACACAAGAGGTACGTAGGTGTAATTACCTACTCGTATTTACCTATTCTGCGTACCCAAACCTGGGATTTTGGAAATGTTCGGGTAATATATAAATCAGACAAGACAATCAAAATTATTCCGTAGGTATAGAGTAAACAAAACAATAAAACGTTTACACACTCAAACCTCTGCACTAGGATTCCCTGTGTAGCAGATGGCATGGACAAACACAGAAACAAGACATACACCCAAGACTTGAGAACAAGCGTCATGCTCACCACACCGAGGGTGCCCCGGCCGGGAATCGAACCCGGGATCCCTCGCTTCGAAGGCAGGGCTACTACCAACTAAGCCGTCTCGGAGAATCGAGTATTTATGGAAACAATTGTATTCATAGAAATGGTTGCATCAGCATTTTTTTATGCGAGTTGTTTAACGGGATGAGCTGGCGGCTCATCTAATATTAAGTGGTTACCGCCACCCATAATTTGATTCAGGTCTTCTGCTAAAGTATAAGAAGAACCAAGCCGTATCGTGTTGCACCCTTCCACCTGAACAGGTCAATGCGAGTATACCACTGCTTAGAAGCGGATTACTAGGTGTGGAAGCAGTAGGTACTTCTCCACATAACTTAGCACCAGTTCAGCTGTTACTCAAACTACTGCTACTGTCACTTTTTGAATTAACAATGCGTTACTCACTGGTTGATGAAAAAATGAGAGACGCCATTACTACAAGCGAACTTGGTGCAAGTTGGATCTAATTTATAATTAAGAAAGTCATATTTCTAAGTTGATCTCTTGCCAGCTGCAAAATAGAAATACAAAATGTATCTTTCTTCGTTGCTAGCTTTTCCAATAATTTAATCGTAGCAGAATTTGTTGGTTACAGTAAGACCAGTGCTGATGATAAGATTTTCAGATCCGTACCAGCCTCTAATGTTCCCACTGCAGGGACACCGGCCTACTCTCGATAATTGAGATCGGGCTTTGATCTACCACGGGAGCCCAATCCGGATTGGTAGATGTCACATGTCTTCAAATTTATGGTTCTAAGACATGCCGGTTTCCTCACAATGTTTTTCTTCACCGTTTCTAGAACGTGGTATTGCGCACATAAATATTTCAAGTGAAAAAACTCAGTGGTGCTCGCGTGGGTTTGAACCAGCAACCTACAGACTGAAAGTCGGCGTTTATGCCACTGGGCCACCACGTTCTCGAAAAAAAACTTGTATAGCAGATATTTTTTATGTATTTTTTTTTTGACACCTCCATGTATTTTTTTACTGTTTTCCTGTTACTCCATGGCTTTTTTTACTAGCCACACTAGATAACTCCGCTATAGCGGCCGAGGCTTGTACGCGCAGTGTAGGTTGTAGGTCGTATTGCTGTTATTGGAAGTATCCACTTACCCCCGTCCCCCCGTGATAGTCCCGTCACTTCAGAACTAAAAAAAGTATTTTTTATCTGTGGTAACGTCACATTGGCTTGTAACCATAGGCTAGAAAGTGAGCTATCTGTCTCCATCTATTTTCAGTTAAGTTAGAACCGTTGCCTCGACTCGTGATAATTAATTTGTTCTCCGATAAGGCGTTTAGTTGAACTATAGTATTGGCTTAAGTTTAGTTGGTTCTTTAGTCTGGATAATCTAAAGACGGATATTCCGGACTAACTTGCAAGTTCGTCCGGAGAGGTACTGCCACCACACCTGGAATTTGCCGCCAAATGGACTGGCGCAACGGGGTGTGACTTGAGTCATCTTTAACTTCGGTCGGAGAGGAGCTAAGTCGTATTGCTGTTGTTATGGGCTGTGGGTGGAACATCAGAAGGATCTTCAGCTCGTGCCAAAAAAAATACTGCTTCTGTAAGTCTATATCTCACTGTTTCATCATCTTTAATTAATTTACACAGGACGATTTAAAATTTTCAATACCGAAGATATGTTAAATATAAAATTGAACATTCATTTAAACATAGCCATTTCAATTTCCCCGCAGCTCTAGAAAAATTTATAAGCTTCATAAAACCTGTCTAAACTTGCATTTTGTTTAGCAAAAGCACTCCTTTGTCTTATGGGAAAATAAATAGCTCTCTTTAGCTAGGATATTCATTATTTTAAACCACAAGAATGAAAATAGCTTTTTCTTAGACATAATATATTTTCATACAACAACGTTAACACACTCATACACTAGGATTCCCTGTGTCGCAGATGGCATGGACAAACAGAAACACAAGGCAAACACCCAAGACCCGAGAACAAACTTCATGCTCACACAAAGTGTGCCCCGGCCGGGAATCGAACCCGGGACCCCTCGCTTCGAAGGTAGGGCTACTAAGTCGGTATTTTAATTTTTTTTTAATCAGTCACTTATTAATTATACTAATATTATAAAGGCATGTTTGTGTGTACATTTGTTACTTCACGCAACAATGGCTTTGGAATCACAAATGGAATTGGAATCCAAAGCCTTGGGCTTTGGGTGAAATTTGATACCAGGATAGCATAATTTTTTTCTGTGATTAAAATGACGGGGCGAGCTGAAGATCCACCTGATGTTGACTGGTTACCTCCACCCATAACTTTTAATACGCCCCAAATAATACGATACGATATATATCCCAAATAAATATAAATTACAACTGCAATACGACTTTGGTCCTCCCCGAAGTATGAGAAGGCTCAAATCGTATCCCGTTGCCCCCGTCGCCCAAGACAGGGATGTTACGTCTCATACGCATGAGATTTCACCAGCACCCACACCCTTCCACCGAAACACAGCAATGCGAGTGCACCACTACTTGGCGGCCGATTACCAGGAGTGGAAGCCGAACTATGCACAAATTCTACTGCTACTTTTATCTTAGATTAACATATAGGCTACTTTTGATCCCGGAATTATGAAATGTTCCCTTAGGATGGCTATCCGCGGGGCACAGCTAGTAATAGTAATATCAGAGCCAGGAAAACTAACGGTTACATTAGAATGTGTTTTTTACAAATGGCTTTTAGAACTCTGTAAGTAGTGCGATGGGTACATTATGTAAATCATATACTGATGGCATGGGTCATTCTTCCATCGCGTCAACGCTTCATTACCAAACAAAGCCGATAGAGGCGCGGGGCAAGGGGAATCCGGGCGTTCGGGGAACTACCTGGTATCGGACATTATTGATAATGTCTAGGAGGTTTAAACTAACTCGTTTCAATAAACTTCCATACTTATTATTTAATCAAAGTATAAAAATACTTAGCGTAATAGACTACTTGAAATAATACTATAGGTATGTTTATTTAAAAAAAATGACGTTTACAAGTAATTTTTAAGGAATCCAATGGAAATAAAGTATTTTGACTTTGACTTTGACTTGAATTAAAAATCGAATAAACCGACTTCAATACTTTCACGGATTATTTACGCACTTGAGAGTTGATTTCTTCATGAATATCTGTGGGAACACTTTGGAGATATAGCTAATAAAAAAAAAAAAAACATTCAATACAGTCCACTATTTGCGAAGAAATCACGTAACGTATCCTCCTCCTCTGAAATCTGCTAAAAAGAAATATGTATATCTTCAAGATTATGCGTTCTTAAATATGAGTTTGGAGTTAAGATACTGACGGAAAATAGCACAGATCGCCTACCTCATGTTAAGCGGTATTTTTACCTATATCAGGGCCTGATAACGATGATAATATGATAATGATGACTCTCCTTATCATATTGAACCCATAATTATGATGTCGTCTCGTTCTATTTATTTGTACAAAACAAAAATAGCTATATGAGATTACAAGGAACTTAAAAGAGAGTAGGAAAATAGGTCTTGTGGGTTTCCAGTACTACTTTTAATTAACACACACACAATCGCACTTCAAAGTTCAAACTTACCACACACATTTGGCTTGGCCGGTTTTGAACCCGGAACCCTCGCAACTACCAGCTCAGGCACTGTGATTAATTTTCTACAACTAACTTACCTGTGTGATGGATCAAGTGAGATTGCATAGCGTTTAAGAATTGCCACGTGAGTAATGTAGTTAAATTACTAGTTTTATCAAATATTTTTATAACGATTATAAATTTTATAACGATCGGGAACGAACCCGGGACCTCTCCCTTCGAAGGCAGGGCTCCCAGCAACTTAAAAGCCGTCTAACTTTCCCATCACTTCGTGAATAAAACGTTATTATAATTATTTTTATTAAAATCGTGATTACAGCTTTTGCGTATTCGGATTTTTAGCACTGTATTTTATATGGCTACGCCCCGCGGTATTCTGGGATTAAAAGTAGCTTATGTGTTAGTTCAGGATATAAGCTATTCTAGTACCAAATTTCATCCAATTCTGTTGAGCCATTTGAGCGTGAAGGAGTGACAAACATACATACAAACTTTCGCTTTGTGAAGTGTGATTTAGTGGTGTGCCTATGTCATATTTTTTATGAAAACGATAATAAAAACAGTTACAGACGTAACTTTTTACTAGCGCAATAGTTATTGTATATGTTGTAGTACAATATAGTTTAAGTTAAGTATATACTAGAAACAGGCAACATTTTTAAAGAATCTTTTTAAAGTATATTTGTACCTACTCGTAAATGATCACGCGGTAATATTACTATTTTTGGTTGATGTGTGCTAAACTATTTAAATAACTGCAACATGAAGTTAGATATAAATCTATACGAAAAATTTGTACAGGCTGTTCAATTTTGTTTAAGTAAGAATTCTTCCACCAAGTTTACAACGGTCCGTTTTTTTCTTCTTTTTAACTTTAATTCGATGTTCCCAGCAAGGCACTCGTCTCGCTTACGCTAAGCGACGGAATAAGAAAGTTCATTAGTGAGTTTTTATGTACAAACTTTGGAGAATACTAAAAGTTTAAGGGTGCTGTATATTAAAAATAGGTTTATCGATCTATTGGTATAAAGCGAAACACATTCTGACAACTTTTGATACAAGCGAAGAGAAGATTCTATTTTCAGCCGCTTTTCATATGTTGTGTTTTTAATGTTATTGCTGATATGTTGCCTACCCTGAAATATTCTAATGATTTTTTCTAGAAACTGTCTATTTATTCTCTCAGGAACATCTCTGGAGGCAGCCCTTTCTACAGCCTAAAAATATGAAATCGGAAAGATCTTGTGACATTTGTGAAATTGTGCGACTCACCTTAACGGGCTGTATCTTTTCATTTATACGTAGCGGGCTGTAATAAGCACAGATTGCATTCATAATTAAATCCGAGTTGATTCGCACTTCATTAATTCAATCCAAGTTGATCTGTGTCTAAAATGTTCTGTCGCGTACCTTTCTAAACAACTCCTAGTTAAACTTTCAGCAAAACTGTTCATTAAATCCTATATACCGATTAGTTTCAGTTCCAAACAATCCGTTTATGTTTTGCGAGATTTCGTGAGTTTCTGCCCGTTCATTGGATTAAGAACTTGATCCAACTTCGAGTTTCCGATCAGATTGATGTTGAAAACAGCAAGCACACTAAAATATGATATAATTAGGTATTAGTTTAAATTTTATTTTATCATTCGTTGCTTTTACGGATCCGTGGCTTAGTTTGTAGTAGCCCTGCCTTCGAAGCGAGGGGTCCCAGGTTCGATTCCCGGCCGGGGCGCATTTTGTGTGGTGAGCATGAAGTTTGTTCTCGGGTCTTGGGTGTTTGTCTTATATTTCTATTTGTCCATGCCATCTGCGAAACAGGGAATCCTAGTGCAGAGGATTCAATCATATCATATCAACATGTAAGTCTTTCAGATAAATAAAATATAGGTCATTACGAGAATATGAATTAATTTTTACAAGGAAACAGCACTTGGGCGGTTTTTTGTGTCAAAATTTTATTGTAAATTTTTTATTTTTGCAAGAAATACATTCAGGTTAAAAGAATACAGGTAAACTATAACAACAACCCCATTTCAAGGCGTTATAATTTATATTTAAATATATTTTTACTTGCCTATTTTACTTGAAATTTCAATTAACACATTGTTTGCAATGAAAAACTCTAGTCGGTGATTAAGATTTATTTATATGTTTGTAACTACTTAAAAGCGTAGTGCAGTGAGCTTGCTAATTTCTACCCAGTTATATCAATGATGTCTGTTTTTGATGGTTGGTCTGCGGGAGCCACCTTTCGTCAAGTTTTAATTGATTAAGGTTTCAATCATATTATGTTCCGTCTTCCGGCCTCAGACTTGAGACGTGACTCAAGTCGGTTAGTCCTTAATAGCCAAGTATGTTGATGACCATAAGTCGTCTACCGATACAGTAAATGTCTGTCAGGATTGAGAAGCCAAATCATAATGGAGTTCCCACACTTTTATACACTGATAGTTTTGTAGGCCCTTTCATGGAGTTTGAGTGTGTATGTCAAACTGAGGTACTGTCACTTAACAAGTGTCTGATTACAAAATGAAATATTTACATCCAACTTTTTTTGAAGTCGATTCAAAATGGAATTAACTGACTTCAAAGCTTTTATATCATGTTTATCGAAGTCATACACCACGAAGACAATTAAAAAACAATCACTCAAATCTTAACTTACAATTTAACTTTTAACTTCAAAACTAATACAAATGTCTATATTTGTCACTTAAATGTGTGTCCTAGATCCTGGGTGAGAATCGAACCCATGACTGACAGCGCAGAAGACAGACTAAACTGGAAAACCGGTCAACATATTGTAAAAACACATTCTTCTATAACAAATAAAAAATAAAAAACAAAACCGTGATAAGACCATAATTACAAAGTAACTTAAAAACATACAACATGTGAACCATTTCAATGTTAAGAACAATACAAATGGTTGTGTATTGTTATTTTTTTTATTAGACAAATACAAGTGTTTTGTCTAATAAGAAAAAATATAAAATTAATTATCACCGGAATCAATGCCTTTGTATTTAAATCAGAGCACCCTGTTTATTCAAATTTTTTAATTGTTGATTTTATATACAACAGTAGCGGTCGGTCGCGACCAGAAGACCAGTGGTGGCCAGTGTTCACGGTGCTCCATTTTCAAGGATATACTAGGACTTTTTTTAAAAGGTTAGTGTTTGTTTTCTAGTGAATAAAGTGATTGAACCAGCGCAGCGGCGTGCTGATGTTACTGAGTCTTCAGCTTACCTATGCCCTGTCGCGTGAAGATACAGGATAGGCTCAGTATCGGCAACTATTCTTTTTCAATAGGATCACCACATAACTATGTCTACAACGAATTTATCTGTTCTATTTCTAAAGTGTTAAACATATTTCGTACTGTAAGTTCATCTATAACGGAGTGAAATTTCACTGTTTTTTTTTATTACAGTGGGTAACGCATAATTTTCAATATTTTTCTTCACTTTTCATTTTTTTATCGATATCTTCTCGGAATGTGATCCTATTTAGACCACCGAAGTGGTTTCATAGAAAATTATTGGATTTCTTTACGCCCAGAGTAAAAATAGTGTTGTAAGTATTGAAGTAGGTTTTTTCGTTTTAAAATCCGTCAATTGTTAAAAATACAATCATTGGTAGGTATGGAATTGTCGGAGTGTGGGTCCGAACTGCACGTTTCCATTTTTTTTAATGTTTTAAGCTGAATTAACAGAATAATGTCTTTTTAATACGACCGTTTAATTTACCTGTATTTTTACCAGCTACCAATCCCTTCAATCCGGAGAGGCGGGGTGGTAGCTGAATATATTATGTCTACTAGTTCCCTGGACAATAAGAAAACATTATTTGAATGTCATAGAGTGCGCTGTTTTCACTACTTCAAACCTATCCTTCCTTCAAAAGTTATTTTATAATGTATATGGGTTTCATATATTAACTATTCCTGTGTTTATCTAAGACCTTTCGCAATGTTAATACTGAAATAAATAAATAAAAATTATAAAATAACTACAAGACGTCCATTCCACTGCCTGCCACATGAAAATGTAAAACTCGCTCATTAGTTTTAGTAAATGTCCACAGGTTCCAATTGCCATTTAATTGGAATGTTCACTCAAAGCCCGGGAAAAAAATAATTATGTTTCTATCTTAGAATTACTAAGATAGAATTAATTAACTTTGAATTACTAAGCCTACGCCTATATGTTAGTTCAACCTTTAAAACGCTTTTTAAAAACATATTATAGCTTTTCTTTTCACAGATTATTGACATGTGTCAAATGATGTATACGCATAAAAATACAATACAGTGGGTGGTAGAAAACCCTCGGTGTGCTAGTACAAATTGTATTTGATTTATAGCTCACCATTTCACCACATGTAAGTGTGTAAAAACAATCGGTGGTACGGAATCCTCAGTTCGAGTCCACGGTACTTAGCCGGTTTTTTTAAATAGTTCCGATATTAGTTTGATATTCAAGAGCTGAATTTATAGATATTTTGATATAAAGTCTTGTAAAATATAGCTGTGCCACACGATGCGTTGCGACATCGCTACGGTGCCTAGATGTAGTAAGGTACAACATTATACGTTTGTATGTGGACAGGATTACAGGTAGTATGAAATTTGTCGCAATGCGTACAACGCAATGTATAGTGTTGCTCTTATATTTAGGTAGTCTAATATGTCGGCTACTAAAACTGAATTAGAGGTAATACGCGCTATTATGTTTCAGGCCACAAATACCTACTGTAAAAATGTTAGTCTAAAAACAATGGTACCTAGTTATTGACCATGGCCAAGACGTGAGACTTTTGTTTTGTTACCTTCGCAACCTTACAAAATTAGGATGTGGGAAAAACTATAATAATGTATATTTTTTGTATATTGTAATACACAAAACAAATAATATATCTAAGTATAGGTTATGTAGTTACATAACACAAGTGAGACTTGGACTTTCAGATAAAGGTTTTCATACCAATCATTGTATTTTCAATCCTATTATATTTGAATAATATTCGCCACAATTACACATATTCACTGAAAATTTTAACAAATTGTCTATTTCTTCATATATATATATATATATATATATATATGGTTCAACAGACTCTATAAACTTAGAATTATTGGCTTAATGGCTTAGTAAAACTTTACCCTTTTGAAGACGTAGTCTAAAAAGTACGTTTAATCCTCATTTGGCAACTTAGCGGCGCTACTTCGACTGAGCTGTGCCGCTTTGCCTGCTTACATAGAAACATTCGAGGCTAGAATAGAAGCACCTACCATCTGCGGCGCAGTGCTGAACTGCACGCAGAATATTATGCGGTGCGGTGCGGTGCGGTTGGGCCGCAACGCATCATATGGCCTAGCCCTTAGGCACTAAAATGTTCATTTCCTTACTGTGTTTTGATAATGAACTTATTTATTCGTCAGCCTACATACATTTAAAAGTTGTAGTATCGAAATGTTTGGATTCAATGAATATTTATATCGAAAATAAATTAGCGTGACCCACGGTTCATACTACAGTACGTAAGAGATTTACATACGCGTCGTACCTAAATGAATTCTAATGTTAAGTATGCTAGGTATATTGAATATAAAAAATAAAGTTTTCATAGCTCTGACCAAAAACTTTATTGTCAAGTTAATAAAAATGGAGACGAAAAAGAGACGTGAAAAGGCGCGGCTAATTCTAAAGTTATCAGTATAGCTTTTTTATACTTAAGTGTAAAATTGAGAATACACCCATAAAATAAATCAATAAGACAGTGGCGCTACTCTACATAGATATAACTCACCAAAAGAAATCTAACTGTTTGTGAATTATCTTTTAATTTAAGTAGCTACTACTTTAGTAAAATGGATAGTGAATTTTATTTTAGATCAATTTGTTTATATCTCAATCCAAGACCACGTGCAAAGATACATGAGACAGACTGTTTGTTTTCCGCATTGATTAACCTTTTTTTTCACTTATACGCTTTATATTACGTTTTTGAAATCGTGAGGAAACATGTCCTAGAACCAAAAATTCGATGTGATTTGGATTGGGTGGTACATAAAAGTCCATTCACTCTCACTTCTCAAGAGCAGGCCGGTGTGCAGAGGCTGATACGGATTTGTTTATCAATTTTATACGCATTGATTATACGATCTTATTTGGAAATACAATCTTTTTGTGGTTAAATTTTCAGTCAAAGCTCGAACAGATCCCGCCGTCAAATAAAATACGCATTACACAAATTTTGCTCTGAATGTCACAAATTTTCACGCAGAAACATCCTTTGTACAGAATGGAATTGAATTAACTATAAAGGAAGCTGATGTTTTAACGAATCGAATGAATATGTATTGAAATGAACCGTGGTCGATAAGGGTCGGAATTGTTTAAGCTACATTGAATTACTTGGAATTTTCCTTGTCCACTGAGCAGTAAAAAATAAATCATATTAAATTATACAAACATCTTTGAAGTAGGTTTCCATCTGTAACAGATGACATGGGCTTATACATAAATGTTTAAACGTTTACACACTCATATCACAAACATCAAGAATCGAGAACAAATTTTGTAAAGTTTTAATGTTTACGGTACGCAAGTCTTTGCTCGGTGTCGGTAGCCCTCTCTACCTCCCAACTTAGACCCACTCGTGTCAAAAGGACCAACCGAGCAAACAACCTCCGTCGAGGACCACATTACTGCTCAATTCCTTCCCCACCTACGTAAGAGAAAACCCGAGTTGCATCTTCACTAAGATATGAGGATGTGCATTACAATGCAATTGAATAAATGTTTTCTGCGATGTGTTCCAGTGGAACTCGCAAAACATACCTATATCCATATTTAGTATTATGTGTCTGTCTATCTATATGTTACCTTTCTACACTTAAAGCTATCAATTCGGGGATGATATTTTTTTTTTAATTACTACGTGTCAAAAAGAAAGTAATTAAAAAAATTATAACCTTTTCACGTCAATACCACTTAACAGTTATTTTATAATTTAAATAGGATGAAGATTAATGAAAGCTCGTAGAAATATACTACTCGATATAATCGATAGCCCACGATACGATGGAATAGGCAAATCGAAGTTCTAATTCTATGCAGGCGAGGTCGTGGGCAATTAATAATTTCATAATTAACAATGTAATTGTCTTCCAGATGGCACCAACACCAATAGCCGAAGACAGGCTGACGTCAGGACACCGGCTCTCGCACCCCCCACCTGGAGACGAGGTCCTCATCACCGGAGTGTCAGGGTATTTCCCGGATTCAGACTCTGTGGTGCATCTACAAGAAAACCTCTTTAATAAGGTGAAATATAAAAATATGAGAGAAATAAACATAATACACGAGTCAAATGCAAACCGCGTTTGACTCACACGAGTAACATATGTTTAAAAGTTAGCAAACTCTCGAAGTAATGGAAGTAGGATTTGGATTTCGGATTAGATCGAGTTTTTATCTTTGTTTTATTTGTTGGATATTTTTCCGGGGAGAGATAAGACGTTGATCCCATCCCAATTCCAACAAAACTAAACTAGGAACTGAAAAAAAAAAATTAAACAATTAAATGAAATAGGGTATACCTATATATAGTTGCTTCTTCTTTCGTGTGTGTAAATAGCTAACTCTGTTGTCGGAGAATTCAAACCGCCCGAAGACCTCCTACATAGATAAAGATCATGATAAAGATAGATTCATTGATATAGTGACAGACATTTCACATAGCGCCCCCCAATTTAAGCATAGCTTGTGCAACGGGAGATTACCGTTAAAATAATTATGTAGTAATTTTAATCTAAATACGTGGGTACGTAATAATTTATATTATCACTCAGATACAAGAGCACACATAACATAAATCACACAAATGTTTGTCCTGGGAATCGAACCCTCGACCTACAAAACAGATGGATGAGAGACATATAAATACCTTCATTTCGGGCGTAATATAATCATAATGTAATATGGTCACCAAATTAGGTACTTTTAAAATTAGTACCTAATTGGTGACCATATCAGGAGTATGGTTTTGTAAAACCTCGGTAGTTAAAATCAGACCCAGTGCAACTTGGGACTTCAATCATAGCTCACGTCCGTAGGTGTGTACCCTTTGACTCCCCACACGTACCTCCTGGGTGGTGCTAAAGGAGCAAAAGTAACCAAAAGTAGCAGTAGAACTTGTGCCAAGTTCGTCCGAAGAGGTAATGCCACCACAACTGGAATCTGCCGCCAAGCAGTAGTGGTTGCATTACTGTTTCGGTAGAAGGGTGTGGCTGCCGGTGAAATCACATGCGCATTAGACGTATCATCCCCGTCTCGGGTGATGGACGCAGCAGGATGAATGCGACTGAGTAAAGATATGGATCTCATACTGAGTCGCGCGCATTACTGTTGTAATGGGCGAGGGCCACCACTTACCATCAGGTGAGCACTCAGCTCGTTCGGTCACACATTCACATAAAAATAAAGCTCTGAGTACAAACAAATCGGAACCATAAATTTCATTAGTTTCATACATTCCCACGGGGACCTAGGATTGCACAAAAATGTAGACTAATATAGAAAAACGTGCCGGGTGTGAGATGATCATTTGGAAAAGTCGAACGAATTGTAGTTATAAAGGAATTTTAGTTAAAAAGGTTGTTCACAATTTAGCTGTACATAGAAGAGGCCTACGGGACAGCCCAAGCTGTAACAGTAGTAGTAAACATTCGCCATTTTTTATTAAAAAAAATCTAACTCCCAGCGTTAGAACATATTCATTGAAAATGCCGTGGTCGGCGCCCCCTAACCGATGTACCCGTGTGCAACGCACACCCTGCACCATCTCGACTTTTGCGTCTCGAGTTTTGTAACATTTTCACCGTACCAGCCTCTAATGTTCCCACTGCAGAAACACCGGCCTACTCTCGATAAATGAGAGTGAATGGGCTTTGATCTACCACGGGAGCCCAGTCCGGATTGGTAGATGTCGCATGTCTTCGAATTTATGGTTCTATAAGACATGCCGGTTTCCTCACGATGTTTTTCCTTCACCGTTTCGAGAACGTGGTATTGCGCACATAAATTTTTCAAGTGAAAAAACTCTTGGGTGCACGTATGGGTTTGAACCTTCAGATCAACCTTCAGATTGAAAGTCGGCGTCTATGTCACTGGGCCACCACGCTCAACATTTGCACAAATGGTACTAATTACAATCATTGTTACAGAGCCGTAAGTGAGTCGTAATTAAACTTAGCCGGTTTTTAGCAGAGTCGGACTCATCCGGCCGTATTTTGAAATAGTCGGAACAACCCCTTCCCGATCCCAAGGGAGCATACGGTTATTCATTACCGTCCCTACAATGTCGTCGTTGACGTTGAAAAATTAATTCGGGTCGCCCTTTCGACGTGTATGAAAACAGTGATTTAAGATAGTGTAAAAATATTTCCTGATAAACAGTTCGTAAGGCTCTCGAGACCATAGGTCAAACAAGCGGAATTTTAGTAGCATCAAAAACACAAGTAAATAAATTAATGATAAAAAAACTTTTTAATAACAAGCTTTTTCGTGTTCTCCTCAGCAAGCCCTTTCATTTGATACCCATACTGTGGTAGTGCAGAAAAAATAACTAGTCCACCATCTTGGATGATCCGCCATATTCGAATTAGAATGACGTTACATATCTAAGCATGCATTGGCATCCAAAATAAGCGTGTATACCAAATTTCAGCTCAATCGGTTAAAGATAACTGATTTAAAATTCAGTTGCAAGATTCCACCCGGACAAACAAACATAAACTGCAAGTTAAACAAAAGTTTGTATATAAAAAAACAGTTGTTCGCTACGGGATGCCCGTAGATTTGAAACATGACGGCATAAGAGAGCATTAAACCGTTTGCCGTCACGTCACTTCAGTCGGTTTACTACCAAGGCGCGCTAATATATAATTTACATCTATTGGCATTCTTACCATTGAAATACGGCTGTGATTAATCTCTTCCAAGCAGAAAATACAAGAGTACGATAAAGATAATGATTTATTAGCACTAACAGTACCAGCTTTAAAACCTCAAGTTGAAAATCTGCTGCCAACTTGTTAATCTACTCGTAGGCGGTCCGCCACCATAACGTTCTAAGATAGATAATCACTACACATTAAGTGATCATGTGTAGGTATTCAAATGCAAATTGTCATTCAGTAAGTGTTGTAACAAGTTCATTTTACAATAATGTAAAAACCTCCGACTTAATGTAATGGTAGTGAGCTGATGATCTTCAACAACGCCTGAACAAATATTAATGACTTATAGCTAAGAACCATCTCGATCAACAGAAAAAAATCGCATTAAAATTAGTCCATTATCCGGGAGCTACGAAGCCACAGGCAAACACACACAAAAACACACTACTAAGTTATAATACCCCTATTTTTCGTTGTGGGTTATAAACTATAAATATGATAAAACACGTGTCTTCTGTCTCCCCAGGTGGATCTGATCTCGGCAGACGCCCGTCGATGGAAACTTGCCCACCCCGAAATTCCGCAGCGGACGGGAAAAATCAACCATGTCAACAAATTCGACGCGTCGTTCTTCGGAGTGCACTACAAACAAGCACATACCATGGACCCCATGTGCAGAATCCTGTTGGAGAAGGCGTATGAGGCCATCATTGATGCTGGTAAGTCTGCGACAAATTAAACCAACTGAGAGCTAGATAAAAATTTTCTAGGACGCACGATATAGCACTTTCGGTCGGGAAGCGAGATAAAGAGCGCTTACGATTTATGACCTTAGGTTAAAAGGCACTTGTCATTTTTGGTATTCTTGACCCATATAGGAATTATAGTTTAATGTTTGAAGCAGTTTTTTGACTTTTAAACCGTCCAGTTATACGCATGGTTCCATATCTAATAATGTTTGTTTTTATAATATATTTTCATTTTCAGTTTGGTAGGTACAAGTTAACTTTTCGTGATGTTATTTTGATATTTTCAATAACTTAGATCAATAATCAATATAATAAATAACTTAAATAAGATAAGATTAAAATTAAGTTATGAAATTAAAAAGTATTATATAATAAGTTATTAATTAAAAGTAATTAAACTTTAGATTGAAATATAAAAATCAATTGATAATATCAATAAAACTATAAAACGGAACTGACAATTACGAATACAACGAAATAGAAAGCAGTCAAATCAAGCCATTTTCGAATATTTGCAAGACTAATGAATAGCAGTCGATTTTTATACACAACAATATTTTATATTTTGGTTTACAATGCAACCAATGGAAAACTAGTGCAAAAATACAGCATTCGTAGACGGATTCTTATTTTAACTATATTTATGAACAATAAATATTTTCCTATTTTGATCGACACCGCTTACTCTTGCATAAAGTTCAGTCAGCTATTCGAACCGCTGACCAAGTAGGTCGACTGCGTCCGTTAACTCGTTCATACTAGGTTGTTATAGAAACAAGCGTAAGGCAACCGATTTTGTTATACCAGGCCACTCAGAAAATGTGGCATAAAAAAAAAATGTATGGAACACTGGCCGGTTATACTTTTATTTTAAAAATGAGATCATCACGAGAAAAAATTCAAAAGTTCCAAATTTAAATTACCCGCCACATCTTATTACCAATTGTAATTATCATGCCTCTCTGGAAAATAGATATTTTGCGAGCAATGTAGACCTCGTTAATTGATACCTCTTTGTTGCGATGGTGCATGTTATTCATTCTCGATGTTATGACATTCTCGATAAGCAACAGTGAATAAGATGATCTGGGAAACTGCACTACCGATATCTAATTCATTTATTTATATTTATTTGAGAAGTATACAGAACTAATCCAGATTACAAGTTAACACTTAAAGAATAAATCATAATTCAATTAAATTTCCACTAGTTAAGATTTTATCTGGAGATATTTTAATAAAACACAATTTATAAAGGAATGCTCAATAAACTCTTTAGTATATCACAAAATAGCAATTTGCTCTAGGGAAAATGGTTACATTTTGGTTTTTCTCCTACTGTCTAATCGAGAACATCGATACTGGTTTCTTTTGGGAGGGCGTACGTTACACCGATAGTAGTACAGAAACATTTTTGGGGGGTCCAGTTGCTCGCGTCCGTAGGGGTGTACCCTTTGATTCCCTACACGTACCCCCTGGGTGGTGCTAAAGGAGCAACCAAAAGTAGCAGTAGAACTTGTGCCAAGTTCGTCCGGAGAGGTACTGCCACCACATCTGGAATCTGCCGCTAAGCAGTAGTGGTTGCATTACTGTGTTCTGGTGGAAGGGTGCGGCTGCCGGTGAAATCATTTGCGCATGAGACATATCATCCCCATCTCGAGTGATGGACGCAGCAAGATGAATGCCACTCAGTAATGATTTGGATCTCATACTGAGTCGCACGCATTATTGTTGTCATGGGCGAAGGTCACCACTTACCAGTTGGGCCCTCAGCTCGTTCCGTCACTTATTCAAATTAAAAATTAAAAAACAACCTAATACTGAGGGAGAATGAATAATGATGCATCGCCGTAATATTCATATCTTTAAATTATTAACGCTATCCATAAATTAGTTTTGTTCTGATTATTCCTTAATAAACGCTTTAATTAGGTAACTGAAATAATTTCATTCTACATTACGTATGGCGTGGGTAAGTAAGTATTAAACAGCACCGCGCGGTCACAAATTGGTGCGATTCAATTGGTAGATTAACGTTAAAAAATTAAAAAAAATTAATGTAATAATGTTTTTTTTCAAAAACACGATGTTTCGAAACCACCTAGGTATTATCGAATAAAAATAATGTTATCACATTTGACAAACGTTAATTTAGTGCAAAAAAAGCGTATGAGTGTATTTACGTTTTTCATTGGTTGTATAAAAAAACACTAAGGTGTGACCGCGCCCCATTTTATCGTATTTCAATCTATACCACCTCCTTTCTTTGCCAGTAATGAGACCAATTTATTTGGCACCGAAAGTCTGAGCACTCAAATGAATTAAATTCCTGAAGGCGTCCTATTCGAGACGATTTCACCTTATTTAACTTTAAGAGATGGTGATTTGTACGTGTTTTTTCTTTTATTTTCTATATCGAGGACGTTTGACGTAAATCAAAGTAGGTATAGATATTTTTATCACAATTTGAGAATCCTTTGGGGGATCCAGTTGGTCACGTCATCCTTTGAATCCCTACACGTACCCCCTAGGTGGTGCTAAAGGAGCAACAAAAAGTAGCAGTAAATCTAGTGCACTAACTCAAAACTGTGAATATCGTCTGTTGCGGTATTATAGCAAATAAATTGTAAGTGAAATGCAGAGCTAAATTTATCCGAAGGTAAAACAACGCCGAACATCAAAAAACGTTATCTGAAAAACCATTAAAACTTCTACTTCGGGAGATACCTAATTATAACTCAATATTCGCTTTTAGAAAGAAGCATTATCTTATTTTTAGCCTCGGTAAAATATATTTATTCATTTGATATTTTGTCGACAGAAGAGCGCGCGTAAATACACAGTAATAAGATTACAGAAAAAGCTAAATATATGACTAGGCCAATCTTAATCAAATTACGGGAGCACTCTTTGAACGATTGATCCAAATCCTTTAGATCTCAAGTATAAATACTTGAAACAGTACTTCAGATCTAAAGAAATAAATGAGTTTGACTTTGACTTTGACATTGACAGCGACACACTAACAGTTCTCACTGTATAACGCTGTATAGCATTGTCAGAACTCTGGTACTCTCTTCAGGGGTTAGTGGTATGTTTTAGCTGAATTTGATCAGAATAAATTCATTATTCTACACAGAACAGAAACTAAAGTAAAAATATTATTTCATATTTATTGTTCAAATTATATGAATAGTAATTTTTTTGTTGATAGCTTTCACTTAATACAATTACCAAAAAGAAATAAAAAGGTTTTACTTCCTATATTGGTAATGAAACAAACTTTAATCAAAATTTTATTTTAACTCAAATGCTAAAGCATTGCTAAAGATGCTAAAGATATCGCAATTTTTTAAAACCGACTCTCTTTCGTTGCTGTCAGTGTATATTATATAACATCTACATAACTTATTGAAACATTTTGTAAGACTACATTCAAAGATACCAACAAAATGTTTCACCACATGAATTTTCATGTGGTGAAACCGAGCGCTTCGGCGGAAAGATTAACACACGTAGGTTCTGGTTTCCAAACGAAACCGCAAAACTAACAGGTTTAGGGTTGAATAACCCAAATCATTTGAGAATATGTTAAACATATAGGGTGTAGTGAGCAAACGTTCTAAACTTCTCGATGATAATTTACCTGAATTAAATAAATGGACCTGAATAAATTTTATTCAGCCTCCTAGTTTTATGTTTTGATATGAAGTTAGTCAATGGAAGCCTTACCCTTATATTATAAGCTCGTCATGCATAGAAAAATATATCTTAATTTATAATCTATGAATTCCGACTTTATTGAACTATATAAACGATAGTCCGAGTCGTTTATAAAGACTCCGACTAGCAAACCGTAGAGCCATTACCAAGGATTTAATGAAAAATCTAATTATATTTTGATAATTATTACCTTCAGCCCGGTTTGGTTTATGCTTCAAAATTATGGTATTACGTGTGTGTAACTGTGTAAGTAGGACAGATAGACTTTGTTATTTTTTTTGGGACCCTTTGGGTACTATATACTGAACCCTAAAAGTGAGATACGATTTATTTAATAAAAAAATCTTGTAAGGAAGGCTTATGGTCCTTACAAGAAAGCGTCGATTAAATTACAAACTTTATATAAAAATTGGTATTACTGTTATGCTGTCTGTAACAAAATTAAAAAATCTGAAATCGTATGTCAACATAATTGTCTTCTACTACTTTTAAAAGTTACGTTAGAAGATTACAATATGCATTCTAGCTACAACGGCTACTTCAACTGTCTGTCTTAAACCCACCCTGTATAAATATTTGATTTTTAAATTAATGTTTTGCGAATCTTTATTAAGTACGCCCTGTATCTCCTGAATAATTCAACACCTGAATTAAGTTATCTCATCGCTGGTAATGGAATATCGAAAGCAATATGGCGGAAAATAAGGGCTTGGATCCATTGTTTTTGAGCGTGATTGAGGATCTTTTACGGCAGACATCTGATTTGTCAAGTGGGTATTGATGATCAACCTTTGTTTGGGTATTCAGAATACTCTACTGAATTAATTGGGAATATTATGAAGCTTAAAAGACAGGATAAATGGATGGATTGAATCTATCCAAACTCATATGAATCATGATGAAATTGCATTGTATTTGAATTCATTTACGTCAACAAAGCGTAAAAGGGTAACAGTAATCACAACTGAAATAAATAAATAAATAAATAAACTTTTACACACTCATACCTCTGCACTAGGATTCCCTGTGTCGCAGATGGCATGGACAAACACAGAAACACAAGACAAACACCCAAGACCCGAGAACAAACTTCATGCTCACCACACAAAGTCAAGAATCGAACCCGGGACCCCTTGCTTCGAAGGCAAGGCTACTACCAACTAAGCCACGGAGCCGTCAAGTGAAATAATACTATTTAGAAATAACAGAATACACCTATTAAGTTGAGATACATAAAAAAGTGCCTGAGTTTTACAAGGTATCTACATCTCCAACAAAAAATAATTGAATATTAACGAAAATAAACGAAACTTAATTATGAACTTTATAAAATTCAGTATTGACGGCTCCGTGGCTTAGTTGGTAGTAGCCCTGCCTTCGAAGCGAGGGGTCCCGGGTTCGATTCCCGGCCGGGGCACACTTTGTGTGGTGAGCATGAAGTTTGTTCTCGGGTCTTGGGTGTTTGTCTTGTGTTTCTGTGTTTGTCCATGCCATCTGCGACACAAGGAATCCTAGTGCAGAGGTATGAGTGTGTAAACGTTTATTTTATTTATTTATTTATTAGTATTGAGTTAATTTTACGGATATCCTGAAAAATATATTGTAAAAAGGGTGATAAGATCTCGGAGTATATAATAACTCGAGATTATATACTCGACCTTATTTCTGCTTTTTCTTTTCGTGAGAAAGTGGCCAACTGTGGTTTCGGAGTTTTGAAGTCGCTTGAAAGCCTCCGACATGGCTTATGTAATTATGTAGCATCGAGCAACATCTTAACGTATCCACGCGGAAATGCTGAGTCCACATCACGGAAGTGCTGACTAATGCCCCAAATTCGTAATTAAAAGGTCTATTGAATGGAATCCATATTAATGTATCCCAACAACCTAAGGTACCGTTTCGATAGTATTACGGAGATCTAAATAAGTACACGTTTGTCCACAGGTGTGAACCCCAAAGAATTGCGAGACACGAAAACTGGGGTATTCGTGGGTGCTTGCTTCTCAGAATCTGAGAAGACATGGTTCTACGAGAAAATGCAGGTCAACGGGTTCGGTATTACTGGGTAAGTTGGCATAGTTTCGTCAGAGAAAAGTATTTTTTTTTGTTCATTCAAGTATTCAATTCAATAAAACCTTACAGAATAGTATTCCTGTGCGTTACATTTATGAAAATATTTACAAAATAAAATAGTTAAATTAATATGTAAGTACACTAAATACCAACACTAAATACAAAGGTGAGATCATTAATTGACTTAGCACAATACACAAAATGAAAACCCTTAAACTAAATTATAATAGTTATTACGCTTGACATAAACTATGTAGGAACTAAATAAATGGTAGGTAAAAGATTTTTTTTATATGCAAGTAAAGCGACGAGCTGATGACCTTATATTAAATGATTAATACTCTGATTTTACCCTACCGCAGTTAATTAAGACCCATGTCACATCACGTTGCCACTATCACTGTGAGACGGGTATGACGTAACACCTCAAATGTAGGAAAATTCAGTACCTCAGAAACTGCAAATCTATGCAGAAATTCTCCTGCAAAGCTTTGGATTTTGTGATGATTTATTTACTTGTGTGGCGTCGTCGACCGAGGTGATATACAATTGAATGTCCTTTGAAAATTAGAGCAAATTTAGACTAATATGTGAACAGTAGAGTTCATACATATATTCACGACTTTACTCTCAGTTTGCCACATCTACTTCCCACGATAATGTAACCCACAATGTGAAATGAGACTCTTTATCTTCGGGGAATAGGTGAGGCGGTGGGAGGTTCGAGGAAATGATGTATTAATGTATAATTTGAACTCGTGCATTCAAATACCAACTTGAAGCGAAAACAATTTCGATTCTGTAGAACCGCGGTGGATTCGCTCTCGTATGTTGAAATTTAATTGCGAACACAATAGTAACAGCAATACAAATAAACTATTCCCTCGGAAGCCCGGAAGACCCAGCAACTTTATCGCAACTTAAATCGCAATAATTCCAAAGCAAGTAAGTTTAAACGCTTTGTAACTGGATGAGAGCTGCCAACAATTGTCGTAATGAACAAAATTGCATCTTAGCGAGGAGTTTTGTGTTATTTCCATTGTGTTAATTTACTTGACATTCTTTAAGCAAGTATTTATATTGTGCGCTGTTTCATTGTGAAAGGATGACTGAAGCAAGTGTTTTTATGCAAGATATCTAATAAGTAATAAAGAAAACACACAAAACTCATATTATTCATAAATATAGATACATAAAACCTTTATTTGACTGACCTCACAGTTCAGTTGGTTGTAGCTCTGCCTTCTGCGCTGTAGGTCGTTAGTTCGATTTCCACTCAGGACAAGCATTTGTGTTACAAATATAGATGTTTAGCCCACAGTATTAGCTATGGATATTTTAATACTAGATGGCGTGCATGATCGCGCTGGATCCATGAATATTTAAACGTCACTCAACAATTTCAACGAGAACAAATTTCATGCTCACCACACAAAGTGTGTCCCGGTCGGGAATCGAGTCGGGCTTAATGACTTACATAAGCCGACGCCACGAAGCCTTAGTCAAAGTCAAAGTCAAACTCATTTATTCCTTTAGATCTCAAGTATCATATGGACACGTCAAATTTTACAGATGCATGTACACATATTCGTGAGCATATAACGTGTCACATGAACTCCCCAGGCACATTACATGCACACAGATATGTCAAATTACAGTCAGTTTTCATGTTTAAGCTTATCTTATTTGTTAAGTTTACGTCTGTTTCAACCCTAACCGACCAACCCGAGGAGAAGAAACAGACAAGAAACCCTTCTAAAATTATTTATTAATTTTAATTATTCTTTTTCTAAATTCATTCATGTAATTCTCAGATGTTCCCGTGCTATGTTAGCCAACCGAATCTCCTATTGGCTTGGAGTTACCGGTCCATCCTACACCGTGGACTCGGCTTGCTCCAGTTCCCTTTACGCCTTAGAGCATGCCTTCAGGGCTATCAGAGATGGCCATTGTGACGCCGCCATCGTCGGAGGTTCCAATTTGTGTCTACATCCTTACGTATCTCTACAGTTTTCAAGGTAAGTCCGACGCTTTGTATCTTTGTGAAAAAATGCAAGCTGATTCTATTTAAAGGCTTAGATTTAAACCAACGGTAGAATTCATCGTTTCATTCTAGGATGTGACAATTGATCTTATTATAACTTTCAGGTTTGAAAATGCCTAACAGCTAGCTAGCTATAGGTAGCTATAACCAACCAACCATAACTTCATATATAAAGTATAAAGATCTTGGTATAATCTATTGCGAATTAAGCGGTTCTTGTAACAAATATTTTGATACATAAATATTGCTTTGTTCTTTTGTTGATTTAACTTCATCTATAATTGCAAAATTACAATTTCTTTACGGGCTCTAAGTTAAGCAACTATCGGCCCAGTGAGATATTGGATGGGTTATTAAGCCACCATTGATTGGCATTTGAACTGTTGTGTTGTAGCGTTACGATGTTGCTCAATATATAATTCCATAAGCCATGTCGGAGGCTTTCGATCTTCTTGAAAACTCCGACACTAGAGTTGGCTACACGAGAGAAGAAGAAGGCTTGCTTAAAATCTGTTGACCAGAGGTTCTGTCAAGTATTTTCAGTTCTAGAAAACCGTTGTACCGTGATTATTATTTTCTTAAACAAGGGAGCAATATCTTTTACCTTAAAATTGTATGAGTCAGTCATGAGTAATCATTTATTTTCGTGTTCTCCGAAGATTGGGAGTGCTCTCACCAGACGGAAGATGCAAGAGTTTCGACAACAGCGCCAACGGATATGCACGCTCAGAAGCCATTGTTGTGATCTTTCTGCAGAAGGCTAAAGACTCCAGAAGGTAAACAAGTATCATCATGCATCTTTTGATGATCTTAACTCGGTTAATTTCAATCCAGCTCAGTATAACTTAACCAAATATCTGTGGAATGTTCAATCCATACTATAATTTTTTTTGGAGTGCACTCTATGATCTATACTGAAGCCAAAACTGTAATTTTTTTCATACATGTCTGTCTGTCTGTCTGTCTGTATCTTGGCCGCGCATCACGCCGAAACTACTGGACGGATTCAAATTAAACTTGTCACGATTTGAGGTCATACTTCGAGGTAACACATAGTCCCTATATAAAGTTCAACAACTATAATTTTTAAGTTCCTTCCAATCCTTCTAACTTGTCTAGTTCATGATTATAGAATTTCACTTATCAAAGTCAAAATCAAACTCATTACTTTAGATCTCAAGTATCATTTGGACACATCAAATTTTAAACATACATGTACACATATGCGTGAGTATATAACGTGTCACAGGAACTCTCCAGGCACATTACATATATACATGGGCGTACCCAGGGGGGGAGCAGGGGGAGGCAGCTGCCCCCCCCCCCCTGGCAATGGGAATTTAAAATAAAAATGCATGCATAGTCAAATATTTTATGTCAAATTGACAGTTTTCATGTTTTAGATAGTATGATTTGTTAAGTTTACGTCTGTTTCAACCCTGTATGATATTCAACTTTCCCTGATTTGCTCAGGGTTTACGCTCAACTTCTCCACGCTAAGACCAACTGCGACGGATACAAAGAACAGGGAATTACATACCCTGCCGGACATATCCAGAAGCTGCTACTGAGGGAGTTTTACGAAGAATGCTCTATCCCACCTTCCATTCTAGAGTTCGTTGAAGCTCACGGAACAGGTAATTAGATGCTATAATTTTTTTTCGTATCATTGGAAAGATAGAAAACGACTTTGAAGTTTATAGGTGAAAGATAGGTATGCATAGGTTGAATGGTTACTTTTGGTACGAAGTAAGTGGTCCCGGGTTCGATTCCCGGCCGGGGCACACTTTGTGTGGTGAGCATGAAGTTTGTTCTCGGGTCTTGGGTGTTTGTCTTGTGTTTCTGTGTTTGTCCATGCCATCTGCGACACAGGGAATCCTAGTGCAGAGGTATGAGTGTGTAAACGTTTAATATTCTTTAATATTGATATTCTTCTTACCTGTCTCTTATTTTCTACCTATCTTAATATCTCTTCAAATTACTAATTTAATTAGGAAACTGTATTATTAAGGATTATTAAAACAGTTTCCTAAGCAAAACGTTGAGTATCTAATGTTATAAAGGATAAACAAAGTTTCTGTGATGAAAATATCTCACCTAGTGACACCTGATTTCTTGCTACATTTACAAAGCGGGGCGCTTATTAAAATTCATTTGTATTTTTAAACTCCTCTTATGATGATGCAATTCACCCCTCGGCAAAGAACGCTGAAGATGGCTAGGAAACTCCTTTAATGCTGAAAATATTAGCTTCGTAGCAAATTTTAGTATGCCATGTACATTCCAAATTTTCAACGATCGATCTAATACGTGAAGTAATGTGTCTTGATATAAAATCTAAAATGTTTCATTTGGACAACAATTCATGCTTAATTTAAGCATAAATAATATATACAAACACGTTTTAAAATAAACAAAACACGCGAAGAAAATACTGCCTCCATAATACGTCGTGTCCTTAAATCATAATATAATGAGTATTGAGCATATTCGTGGCTTCACAAGTAACAATTTATTTATCTGTGGTTATTGATTTCGTGGTCACCAATAACGTCTACTTTCCTTTCTCCACTGTAGTGTCTTACAAAGAGGTGTAGAAGCTATTAATTGAACTAGCTGTTCCACTAACAAGCTAAACAAAACAAAGCAAGCTATATAGCCTCTTTGTGTTGTTAACAATGAAACTAACTCGAGAAAAGCTGAGAATTTTATTTCTGAGTGCTCTCTGCCGCGTGCGCCGTCTATTTATATTTTTTTCATTTTTCTGGTACATTTTTAATGGTTTTAGTGGAAGAAGTGTTTGGGCTAGTTTTGGACTATTTTGGTCTGTTTGTAGGACTTTTGGATTGTAAGGTTATTTTAAAATATCATCTATGTATACAATATATTGATTTTTGAGGATTTTTCAAAAACCGGAATTTAACGAATAATCGTATCGGTCAATTAATAAGGGCTCTGAAGTATGATCTCCCAAACAAAAAAAGGATCATCAGAATTGATTCATAATTGGCGGAATGATCGTGAAACAAATAAAACTTACACTTGAATTGAAAACCTCTTCCTTTTTTGAAGTCGGTTAATAATTAATAAATACATTTAACACACCGAAAAATTTCCTTTGTTCTCTTTAAAGTTAGTGGTAATTTAGCTTTAATTTGACCAAAATTGGTGTCAGAACTCTAAGAGGGAGAGAGTATTCAAATTAACATAATTGCCCAAGACACAATGCAATGTTCCTAAAGTTACACTACAGATCTTAGAAACTACAAGTTTACCTTAATGTTCAGACTCATCAAGTTAATCACGAGAATCATACGCAAATATTACCCCAATATCTCTAATTTAAAATTGTTTTCAAACCACTTATTACGAATATCGCCTAAATAATATTCTATATTATTTTAATCTCACACCTTTGCTAGTAGATTACACTCATAAGTCTTTAAGTACGTACGTAAGTACGTAAAGTAATACGTAAATTAAAAGATAAATATTAAGTTAACTATTCACAAGTATCACTTTTTTGTTAATATCGAATTCTGCTATCATAAGCTAATCCAATGTATAATATTTGATACAGGAACAAAAGTAGGAGATCCCGAAGAGCTGCTGGCTATAGACGAGATCTTCTGCGCTGGTCGTAAAACACCGCTGATGATCGGTTCAATCAAGTCAAATTTGGGGCACAGCGAGCCTGCTTCTGGTCTCTGCTCAGTTGCTAAGGTAGCCTAATTTCTTTTTAAATATTTTCTTTTTATAACATTTCTTACCTTTACCATTAACCACCTGTGCTCTTCATGTCATTTTTTTCTAGTCTCTTGCCATTCTCACAATGTGATGATGATGATGTGTAAATGTTTTCATTACCCAGGCCTGATTTTAAATAAAATGTTATTTAATTCAATTCAATTCATTTATTTTTCGAAATTAAGAATGCACTCAGATAAGTCAAATAATACAATAGTACAGTACAAATACACTTAGTATAAAACAATAGTACAAAAGTAAATATTCAATAATCTAACTCCAACTGTATGTCAAAAATATATAACTCTTGTGGAAATAGATTTTTGACTGTATCAGTAGAACTTATGTATAATTTCGTATGTATGATTTCGTTGTACTTCTTGCAGATGTGCATAGCTTATACAACTGGCTACATTCCACCAAATCTCAACTACGTAACCCCCCGAGAGGGAGTCGACGCTTTGGAGAAGAACCGACTCCAGGTGGTTACGGATAAGCAGCCCTGGGGCAAGGGGATGTCTGGTATCAACAGTTTTGGGTTCGGTGGCGCCAACGCTCACGTTCTGCTGAAGAATATCGCGAAAGATAAGGTGAGAAGTTAATTATAGAGTTTTATATTAGTGAATATGATAAACTAAATGATCTAGAACACAAAATAGCAGATACTTTAGAAGTAAATGGTAATAACGATGAAACAAGCTGCTAATTAAAACCGTTCAATATGAAGTAAGTACTATAAAATCTGAAACCAATACGACAAAAGAAGAATCGGTTTACCTTTTTATTAATACGTAACATACTACTTCTAAAATTATATGTAAAGGGTAATTTTTATGTCGCAAATAGCCCGCTTGATATTTAGTACCATTAATATATTTTTACTGTCTTTAAAACATCAGTATTTCTTCTAATATTAATGATAATTAAAATTATTCTCAGGTCAACAAAGGCATGCCAAGCGATGATTTACCCCGTTTAGTCTGCGCCTCCGGACGTACAGAATCCGCCGTTGCCAAAATCCTAGATGATCTGGAGTCGAAGACAGTAGACGTTGAACTTATTCGTCTTCTTCACTCTATCCACGATGAAGACATTACTGGCCATGTTGTGAGAGGATACTCACTTTTGGGTATGTTTTAACCATCCCCATCATAAATATCCATATATTCATTGCCATTAATTAAAAATATAGTCATAACCACGCAATGGTTTGTAGTTAACCGATACTATCTACAATAACTGCATCTAACTTGGAGTTGCTGATTTCCTGAAATAAGATGTTTTATGCCTTGAATCATTGAAATTGATATTTCTTACAGTATATTAATGAAATATCAATTTTTAAAGAAAAATTAAGATTCTTTGAAATGTTTCAAGAAGATAGAGATTAGAAAACATAACTGTTCACACAGGCTGGAAAATATGATTGCAAAGGCTAACCAAATTGCAAAACAGATTAATAAGTTCAATTAGTTGACTGACAATTGTTAAATTTAAACATTGTGGTACCTATGTATGAAAACTATTAAGTGTGATTCGAACTTTTTTCTTCTAGCTTCAACGCCCACTAAGGCTGTGTCACTGGCTCGCGACGTGCAATACTTCTCAGGCGTGAAGCGACCAGTTTGGTTCGTGTACTCAGGAATGGGATCTCAATGGGCTGGCATGGCTGCTGAGCTGATGAGGATCCCAATCTTTGCTGCTGCTATTCAGAAGTACGTGTTCAGATACATTGTATCCCTAAATTTGTTGTTCTTATTTATTGTTATATTTTGGTTTCTTCTAATGCGTTTTAAGGATTTCTCCAATTCTATTCCGATTCTATTGTTTCTATATACTCGTACGTTCACTTGTTCTCCTTAAGTTCAACAGTCTATCATACAGGTAATTTTATTCACCATTGCATAAAAATTCCATATACTGAAAATGGAAGGCATATCACTGAATATTATGCTCCTGTTTTTCTTTTATATATATTACACTTTTATTAGTGTATCCTATAACTAGTTATATTTATAATTTCATTCTTTTTTTAGATGCCACAAAGCTTTAGAACCTAAAGGCATCAACCTCACTAAGATCATCACAGAAAATGACCCTAAGATCTACGATAACATCCTCAACTCGTTCATCGGTATCGCGGCGGTGCAGATCGGTCTCACTGACATCTTGAAGGCTATTGGCATTGAGCCGGACTTCATCATTGGTAAGGGTATATCTGTTAAACAATATTATTGGTCCATTCGGTCCCATTCCGTATCCGTATCAGCCTCTAATGACGTACTGCAGGGACGCTGGCTTACCATGATAAATGAGATTATATTAGTGTTTTTGGATCTACCACGGGAGCTCAATCCGGATCAGTGGACGACGTTTTCGATTTTAGGACCTGTTGGTATCTCAGATTAATTTCCTCTACCGTATTACGAACATGGCAATGTGCATTTTTTTTCAAACGCATCTCAATTAATACATTAATGAGACTATTGTACTATCACTTCGCTGATGTTGCTTATTGACAACATCTAACTTTATTTTCAAAATATGTAAGGGTTTTTATTATTTTTTCCACAGGCCACAGTGTAGGAGAGTTGGGATGTGCTTACGCTGATGGATGTTTCACAGCTGAGGAAATGATCCTTTCCGCTTACAGCAGAGGTTTAGCTTCTATTGAGACTCCGTTCATCAAGGGATCTATGGCTGCAGTCGGCATTGGATTTAACCAGGTACGATTTTGTTCCCCTATCCAAGGGTTCATAACTTAAATTATAAATTTAAAAGGAAACGGACATCCATTTTGAAGTTCCATGGTGCTTGGAGACGCGAGTACTCCGAGTGTAAAATAGCAAGCCAAAGTAGCTGTAGAACTTGTGCTATGATTATAAGTTCTGCCACAACTGTGGTACACTCTCATTGCTATGTTCCGGTGGAAGGGTGTGGGTGCTAGTTTAATTGCAAGCGCTTGTCGTTCATCCCCGTCTCAAAGTAACAGACGCGACTCGGGTCTTTTCAATCTTCGGACCTTTTGCGTAAGCCGGTGTAGTTTTGCGGCTGTTAATAGGCAGCAGTAACCATTTACACCCGTTGAGTTGTCACATCGTCAGTTTAAAAAAAAACGTATAAATAGAAAAACTCTAATGAGATCGTGTCATTAGTAGGACGTGGGCGTTGACCATGTTTTACTCCATCCATACGCTCGAAGTCACGTGAACTTAGCTAGTGTTCGATTAAACTTTCTACTCAATCGTTTCCAAATAACGCTTACCAAAAATAGCAAGTTTTCAATTTAATTTACTGTTATGTTTCGAGTGTTGTTAAAATACAATTGTTTTGATATATGCTCAAAAATGCGGTGGACTATTTTGCGAAACAATAGTTTTAACGTCGTTTAACTGGGTTGCAGATAGAACTGCGAATATTTAGAAAACACCATCAAAGTATTATAATATTTAGGTGGAGAACGTTGAGTTGAAATTCCATTGCACTAGACGCTTAGTCCTAACAAAGACTTGAGTTTCAGAATAAACATTGCAGAATATCACATTTTAGCGTGATTGTTTGATGTTTCTTATGTTAAAATAGGTATATCCGCAATTTCCCTTGTGGAAATGAACGGTCGTATAGTTTTATACTTTATGAATAAATATGTCGCACAATACGATATTTTTAAAATCGTTAACTAAACCGCCAGCCTACTCTCGACAGCATGAGAATGAATTTCACACGCAAATCTAATATGTACAGAAAGAATTCGCATGCTTCCTAATTTTTGGCTCCATTACTCTATTTTTTATAAAACAATTACTTTTCCACAGTAGCTTTTGATGAAAATAAGGCTAATAAAGGTGGTTAAGATAAAAATGGTGCATATCATTCAAGGTCAAAACCAAACCACGCTTTGCTTTGACTGACTCTTACAACTTTTGGGTTCTAGTGATCTCATACGTATGGAAGATTAGTCCAAAATCGGGTATGGGCACGAAGGCTTTCAGGCAGTCAGCCATCTTGAATAGTCTGTCAACAAAAGATAGATGACGTGCGTGCGTGCTCGTAGAAAATATTTAAGAAAATGTTTTGATGGAGGTTTGATGTAATATTTTACAGATTTCAAAGGTGCTATAATAACTGTTCAGTTCTGTTAAAATTTTAGTACTGTTCCTACTGCCACTACATCAGGTAATCCCTTGTCAAGTAGTTCTCACATTGCTGGTCCGCTGGAAGAGCGTATATACGGTTGAAATTACAGGCGCATGAAGCGATAACATTTTTAGCTTGATGAACTAGGTGCTAGGTAGAACGCCTATTTATATTTTCGGCTACAGGTGACTTTTGTAAGTATAACAATACCTATAGTATAAATGTACTATTGGCCTTCTATTAAGAATCTCAGAAAAACGTCAAAACAGCTGGCTATATGGCTTCAACACCAAGTTAACTTATACCGAACTGTATACGTCACTCAACATGTACTTTCTACAGGTGAAAACCATGTGCCCTCATGAAATCGAAGTGGCGTGCCACAACGGCCCTGACTCCAGCACCATCTCAGGTCCAGCTGATGCCATGAAGAGTTTCGTAGCTAAGCTCACAGCCCAAGGCATCTTCGCCAAGGAAGTGCCTTGCTCCAACATCGCTTACCATTCCAAATACATCGCCGAAGCTGGTAAGGCAACAACTTTTTCTTCACATTGGATATATCCACGACTAAATGATGAATTTTACGTGTCCTCTGAAGAAGTTTTAAACTGATCACCTTTTCAATAAGATCACCAATCACTACAAAGATTAAACCTGTATATCATCTAAATATTATAATATATAGTAATATGTTAGTAACATTAATATGTAACTAAAATATGTAACTCATCGGGGGCCTGTTACTCGTATCCGTTGGTAAATACTCTCAGAGGCCCCTCACGTGTGTTCCGTGGTGGAGCGAAAGGAGCAATTCAAAGTAGCAGAAGAACTTGTGCCAAGTACTGCCTCCACACCTGGTAATCTGCCGCCAAGCAGTGGTGCACTCGCGTGGCTTAGATCGTTGATTTTTTTTTATGGAATAGTGGGGCAGACTAGCAGACGGGCCTCCTGATGGAAAGCGGTCACCGTCGCCCATGGACATCTGCCACACCAGAGGAAATGCTGATGCGCTGCCAGCCTTTCATTAATAGATTAACCAATTATTAGAAATTACTGAATTAGAAAAACTGCTTATAACAATCTAATAAATAACGACTGACCAATTTAAATTGTTTTAATTACTGACTCCTTTTTCCAGGACCCACGCTGCTTAAATACCTTAAACAAGTGATCAAGACCCCGAAGGCTCGCTCTGAAAAATGGGTATCCACATCTGTTCCTCAGCCGCAATGGAAGGACGCTAAGGCAAAACTGTCATCTGCTGAATACCACACGAACAACTTATTGGTAAGTTTTATAATCTGTTCCTCTCTCTCAAATTAAATTGAGGATAATTCTTTTGGTATATAAATCGGAGGTTGAGTAAACTTGAGTATGCAAGGCATGCATGGTATGATGGAGTGAAAGTAAGTTTCAATTGTTTTGTTTGTAAGTAGGCTCATGTGCTTATTTATCCTGCAGCTTGTATATTTGTTCTACTGTTTGTTTTTTGTCTGGGTGTTAATTACTTATTAAACGAATGTAACTATAAAAAAGTCTACACGTGTACCTTGGATGGTGTGAAAGTAGCAACCCAGATTAGTAGAAGAACTTATGCCAAGTTTGTCCAAAAAGTACATACTGCCATCATACCTGGTAATTCGCCGCAGTGGTGCACTCGCGTTGCTGTGTTCCGCTGGAAGTGTGTGGGCGCCGGTGAAATCATAATCACTTGATTCGTACCATCCCTGTCTCAGGTTGACGGGCGCAATGTGATGAAACTTGGATCTTTTTAGACTTGAGTAGAAGATCTGAGTCGTATTTTTTTGTTAACTTATAGTCAATTAACATCTTTCAGTAATCGGGATTCTATAATACAAGCTCTGCTTACCTTGGGGCGAGGCGGCGTGAAATATCCATGAATATTTATCTATTCTTACCATTTATCAGTGTCCAGTTCTCTTCGAAGAGTCTTCCCGCCTTATCCACCACAACGCGATCACCATCGAGATTGCACCCCATGGACTCTTGCAAGCCATTCTCCGCCGTTCCCTGAAGAAGGATGTCTTCAACATTCCACTCACTCAGAGGAACAATAAAGACAATGTGCAGTTCCTCTTTGATGCTATTGGCAAGTAAGTACTTAATTATACTAAAACTTAAACTTAATTATTCCTTTACAATACATCTCACATACACATCACATCGTTTACATACGTATAAGCATACGTTTCCCAAGAATTAGTTTTCTTTATCTTTTTTGCAGGTGATTTGAGAATTGTTACTGACATAATATGTAACTGAGCACATATTTTTTTCGACAGGTTATACGAGGTTGGCCTGAACCCACACCTGGCCAACATCTACCCTCATGTGCAGTTCCCCGTCTCTCAAGGAACACCTATGTTGGCACACTTGGTTGAATGGGAGCACAGTGAAGATTGGTAAGTTCAATTTTCCATTGAATACTTTACCTTAATTAAAGATATTTTGGTATTCACAAAAAGCCTTTGACAGCGCAAAAGAGCTCGCTCGTATGAATGAGCGTTTGTGATGGTAAAAGTCGTACACTAATTCATCCAAACATATTTTCTCATACATTTAATAAATATATATGATATTTAATTTATTGTTGTTATTAAATTAATTATAGCTAGGGTTGAAAACTCTTATTAAGTAATCAAAAGTATAGTTAAAACAAATCAAAATTCACACGCAAAAATTACATTGTTACTATTGGATGTGAGCCGAGCATATTCATACTTAGGTAATGTCATATATCAAGTACCACAAATAATTACGATATGGCGCTGTGTAAAATTATCAGTATAATTATAAAAGCACCTAAAGAGAAAAACCCTATATAAATACAAAATTTCATCGAAATCGTTCGCGCCGTTTCCGAGATACGCGAAATGAATGAAAATGTATACAAGAATTGCTTTATTGAACAAATTCACATTTTCACATACAAACATCGCTTAGTTCCATCAATGCATTTCGCTTTTTGGAACCAGTAAATTACTCCTACAGAAGTCTATTTAAAATATACCAGAAGCATTGTACTGTAAATTTTCACTTAATTCCTGTACAAAACGTATGGCGGTTCCCTGACAGGCTAAAAAGGGAAAAACTACAGTTAATCCCACTGTAAATTGGCTTCGAGCCAGCTTTTGTATCCTGACACAAGCACTATCACGGCTTTTATTCATTGCATTCAGACTTAATTTAGTCGGATTTTTTATACAACTGACGTACTAATAAAATTAGTTATTATTATATTATTAACATATAATATATTATAATAATTGACTTGAATAATTTAATCGCTTATTTTTAATGTTTTTATTAGAGTTTACCTAGTTAGTTAGTTAGTTAGTTTTTAGTTTAGTTTACCTTTAAAATCTGTATAAAAAGAAAAAAACATAATTTTTGTCCGGAACGGATTCAGAATAAATAATGTTGATGGTAACATTGTGTCAAACATCTATAATAGATTTTTCTTGTCTTGGATTTGTAGGAATATGTAGACCTGTGTATCAATACCGCCAACTTAAGGAATCCAACTCATCTTCGTACTTTTTCAATTCCTGCACAGACAATTTTATAAAATCCGTTGTGCTTTTAACCAAAATTCCCAGCCAATAAAGTGAGGAGATTCCACGAGCTTTCAACCCCTCAGGACCATTCGTCCGCTAAATAAACACGCTAGTCAGCAATATCCTCGAAAAACAAATAAAAGCCCAAAAAATGCAATTCATACGCAACCACCCCTCCCTCACTTAATCTCGCTTATGCCACAGAATATGCCAGTACTGTGTACGCACACTTATCACCGAAATCCACCTGTAAAACAGCACTCACACACACAAAATGCAATAAAGAGCCGTCTTATATTAATTGTCGGCCATCGTTCACCCGCCGCAAACAAATACCCCGCGTGATCTATGGCCCGCACTTGCCGTCCATAACCCTTAATGCCTGTGCTATAGAGTCTGATTTGTCACGATGTCCACCATCATTGACTGGGGACGTTAACGGGTCATTTTTCACGCACTGTACGCGGACTAAGCTAATTTCTTGATGTATTGTGAGATTGGTGCAATGCGGTTTGCATTGTTTTATCCGGTGGCAAACAGTATTTGCTGACACATAATATGACTTATTATAAAAAAAAAATCTAAGCACTCAATTTTAATAGCTATTTCGTAACAAGATCAGTTTTATTTAGTTTCTATTCCATTCTTGAAGGTTTTATTTGTTATATTTTTATATATGCAAATAATGGCGAAAAAAATTATATCTGAAACATCAAAACCAGAAGATAATTCAATTATTTATAAGCCGAAAACAGCCTACAAAAATTGCAAAAAAAAATCGTAGCATATTCTTATTAGCTATTTATCGTATATTTATCGTAGCTTATTCTGAGGTAGTAAAAGTACGTTATTATTGTAACTTAAAACAAGGTTAAAAATTATAAGGTTCAAAATTGCGTGAATGATAATGGGTTGAGAAGACAGTCGCACTACGAAAACCAGTGAAATTTCCATAATACTGCCTTAATTTACGACTTTTTACTGCATTAACAGGTTCATGACATAACGCACTCCCTCTTTTCGCCTACTTTCACCACAGAGTAACTAAAATTTTCACATTACTATAGTTAGTGGCCCTCGATTTGTGTTTCACTAATTCTCTGCTATTGACTACACAATTGGGTTGGAATGTATCTCCAACAGTAGTATTTACAAATAAAATGACTTTTAAATACTAAAATTGGTTTTTCATAACTAACTTAAATACACAAAATACTTTGAAAATGAGTTTCTAAACATTAGATTGACCGATTTGATATCAAAAATAATATAAAGTTTTGATTAGATATTAGTTAAGTTAGTAAAATCATAATTATGTAATATTCAATTAAAAAACTTGTTTTATACAGGTATAATAAATTCTCATTCAATAAAATACTTATTCTGATATCTACTTTGATGAAAATAATAATTTATAGTTACTAGCTCCGCCCCGTGGTGTTATCCACAGTTGGCCATCCTACGGAAAAATATTAAATAAAAAATATAATATATACGTTTTTTTTCCGGCATAAAAAGTAGCCTATGTACTATTCCAGACTATAATCTATCTCTGTGCCAAATATCATCTTGATCCGTTCGGCCGTTCTTGCGCAATTGAGGAACAAACATCCATCCAAACGTTTGCACTTAAGGTACCTAGTAGTTACTCGTAGATGAATAATTTCACGTAGTCCTTTAATCTTGCGAGTTTAACTGCAGTTTTATGGAAAGGTTGGTGAAAGTGAACAGCCTCATTAGAATTTATGAGCAGTTTCATTCATACATGTACCTGTGAATATTTTATGATAATAACGCGGAGGCTCGTATGACGGCGGAGTGACCCCCAGAATAATGGGGATGATTATACTTGTACAGTGTGGGTGGTCCCTATTTACCTATTCAAATGACCCTAAAATTGTTTCTCCGCATTTTGGTTTTTCGACAGTCACCAAATAATTATAAGTTAGAACCCCAGTGCATTATTTTGTTCATAATAAGCAAGAATTTTTATAATATATTTTAGTCTGACAATTGCTACGTTGTGCCTAAGCAATTATAGCAGACAATTTTACTCACTGAATGTGTTTTTGGCCAGGTACGTGACGTCATACAAGGCTCAAGAGAAGATGAAGTCTGGAGAGAGAACCGTGAGGATGTCCATCGTGGATGAGGACAGCGAGTACATGGCTGGACACGTCGTAGACGGTATGAAATTAATTTAACAACTAAACTGAATATGCATAGCATATTGAGGCTATAATATACATATATGTTATGGATATATGAGAGCGGGGTAACTCAAAAGTTGAGAAACTGAGTTTCAGTCCGAAAGGGTTTGGTTCAAATCCGAACGAGACCAAATGAAGTCACGTGAATCCCTACCTGTCTGAATTGGGCTCCCGTGGTGGGTCTAAGACTCTAGGCACACTCTCACTTCTCGAGAGTAGGTTTCCCCACAGTAACATAAGAGGCTGATACCGATTATTGAAGAAATAATGAATGTGTATTTTTAAATTCGTCAGGCCGTAACTTGTACCCCGCTACTGGATACCTGGTCCTTGTCTGGGAGACCCTCGGCATGATGATGGGCGAACTCTACACCGAAGTGTCCGTAGTCTTCGAGAACGTTCGCTTCCAGCGTGCCACGAACATTCCCAAGGACGGCAATCTGGAGTTCATCATCATGATTCAGAAGGGCAGCGGCAACTTTGAGGTAAGGGGAATTACCAACATTTTAATCTAGATTCTAGGAACATTAATTAATACTGTAAGTGATTGTGTCAGTTTTTGTAAATCAGCGTTGGTATTTTTAGTGAATTACCAATTTAACTATATTATTGCACTAAAACTGTTCAGGCTTTAAGATTACTCAATAAGATACGCAGTTTACACGGCTTCCGCATCACAATGCTATCACATGGTATAGAAGCTATGGATTTGACTTACGATGCTCTTTTCGAACGCCCGCATAAAGTTACTATATCATCTGAGACAACAGTTCAGACAAAAAATGCCATTGAATGTTCTCTTTATGTCGTCGCTACTCTTGTTTTAACCGCCACTGTTTTACAAATAGGCAATGGCATACTATGGCTAAATCACCTGATGGTAAGCTGTCACTGTAGCTGGCATTGTCGATGCCTCAGAAATGAAGGCTTAAGCTTAAGAAGAATTGCCATCGTTTTCTTGTTACAACCAAAGAAAGGAATGAAATAAAACGATATCGACCAGATCTTTCGATTTAAAAGTTGAGACAAAGAGTATTCTGACAGCTAGCTGACTTTTTTATGAATGCAACTGCATTCATAAAAAGTCCCAAAAAATCTGTCTTTTGAAGAAGATAGCAGAAGATTCTTACTATGCAAAAATTATATTTAAAATAATCAAAGCCATAAATCTTGTAAGAGTAGTCTACTCTTTCTCTTTCATGTTTCCAAATCAGTTTCATGTTTCTTATTCATAATCTTAATCTCAAAATGTCATACTAGATCGTAGAAAGCGGCGCCTCAATTGTGACCGGTCGCATCTATGCCAAGAAGAACGTAGGTCAGGACTACCGTGTGTTACCATCCCCACCTGAAGTCACCGGACCCAACATCAAGCATATGCTAACCAAGGACTTCTACAAGGAGTTGAGACTCAGAGGATACCAATACAGGTAATATTTTTAGAGAAGCTAAAAATTTGGAATATATCCTTCCACTGGATTACACAGTTACAGTTTCAATATGTATGTCTTCATCAACAGTGGTCTGTTCCGTGGCGTCCTCGGCTGCAACGTTCAGGGCACGCGCGGTCGCCTCTCGTGGGTCAACAATTGGGTCACCTACATGGACTGCATGCTTCAACTCAAGATCATCGGCAACGACACCCGCGGTCTATTCGTCCCCACCAGGATTGAGAAGCTGTCAATCGATGCCACCATGCATTACCAAGCCATTTCCAAAATGAACCCAGATTCTACTAGAAACTCGTTTGAAATTAGGGTATATCCTGAAGTAGATGTTATCAGGTAAGTTTGTTGATTTAAGATTTTAAACTCTTAATCTAAAACTTAAGATATGGATGGAGACAACAAAAAACTTAAGATTTCTCTTAAGTTTTTTGTTTTCTCCACATGGGAATATCACAGATATATCAAAGTATTTTATATCTGCAATGTTTTAAAGATATTCCATTGTATGTAATGCCGAATCGTGGGTAATAATAATAATTATTATTGCAGAGCTGGAGGTGTTGAAATCCGTGGACTTCACGCAACACCCATTACTAAGAGGGTACCTTTGGGAGTTCCTGTTCTTGAGAAGAACGAGTTCATTGCTAACTTTGGAAAGAACAAGATGAAGGTAGTGTATCGATTATCATTTTACTATGTGAAACACATGAAGACAAGGACATAAATAATATAGGTCATATAAGCTAAGATTATAACATATTTTCTACTAATAATAGAGAATAAAAAAAGTAGTTTATTATTAGAAATGGTTGTCAACTACAACAATTTACCTTATAAAGAATTAAATATCATAACAATTTTATATTGCCCTTTCTAGGCAGAAGACGTACTCCGTTCAAATATTCAACTTGTTCTTGAGAATATTCAAACTTACAAAGTGAAAGCCATCGAATTCGCCGATGAGGAGTATAAGAAGAACGGTTATGAACCTTTAATAGAAAAAGTTGGGGATGTCTTGGGAGATTTGCCTTTGGTCCAAGCTGATCTGCTCCTGATAACAGACGAAGAGATTGAAATGCCTAACAACATAACAGTTGAGAATAAGAAGCTTACTGGTGAATCGAATGCTGTGATATTCATCGGTGCTGAATTGCTTAGCAGACCGGAGGTAATTATACTAGCTACGTTTTCCTGATATATTTAACAAAATCGTAGAACTGATTTAAATATACCATAATTGAAATGAATAGCTCTAATTGTTTGTACATAACTTTCTTCATTAAGGTCCTTACTCAAGCGGCGGCTACTCTTCGCGACAAATGCTTCATTATCAGTCGCGAAAAGGACCGTCCCGATCCTACGATCCACTCCACCAAGTACGATATCATCTGCATCTACGACACTGGAATCGAATACCTGGTCCTCTTCAGGAAGAGGATTGGCTCTAGGCCAGCCAAGTTTGTCAAAGTTGTCACCCAGGACATGTCATTTGGATGGATTGACAAGGTATAGTAGCTGTTTGCTCATGTTGATCCCAACATCTATTCAAAACAGTACAATATCATCATTTGTTAGAAGATTACACCAAGGTCCAAATCCCTTACGAATGTAAAATCAAAGTGACAAGTGCAAGCGGTGCAACTTGAGTAGTATTGCCAATGTTTACATATAAGGCAGTGTCAACCTAAGTCATATTTAAAATAAAAATCGGTTTCTTTAACAAAATTAAGATCACAACTTTGAACGACAAATTCAGATGTATTGATTTTTAGTTATTGATAATCCAAGAATCAGTGTCTCTTCTAGAGTCAAATCTAGTTAAGAATGAGATGAGAGTTGAGCGAGCCACAAACATTTTATTTTTTAGGTTAAAGAGGAAATCAAGGAGGGCCAGAAAGTGGTTCTGTACAGCCAGGACGAGCACATTAACGGTCTGCTGGGTCTGGTCAACTGTCTGAGGAAGGAACCGGGTGGCGAGATTCTGTACGGTCTGCTGATAGCTGACCCATCCGCGCCAAAGTTCAACCCAGATCTGGAGTTCTATGAAGAACAACTGGACAAGGATCTGGCCCTCAACGTGTACCAAGATGTAAGTATTTTAAATTAAGTTAGTCATTACTGAGAACCCTTTAGTATCCCTTCACGTACCCCCTGGGTAGTGCCAAAGGAGCACCTATAAGTAGTAGTAAAATTTGTGACAAGTTTGTCCGGAAGCCTGTGGGTGCCGGTGAAATTACAGGTGCATGAGACGTAATATCCCCGTTGCGGGTGATGGGCGCAACTGGCTGCGACTTAGGTAGAAGAAGCTAGATCGAATTTGTTGTTATGCGGAGGTAACTTCTTAACATGAGGTGGGCCTTCAGCCCGTCGTGTGTCTTCAGTAGTATAAAATGTTACTGCCTTTGTTATATGTATGTTAATGTCAAGGTTTGATCGGTTTATCTTTGACTGGCCTCACAGCTCAATTGGTAGTAGCTCTGCCTTCTACGTTGTAGGTCATGGGTTCGATTACCATCTGAGACTAGGACAAGCATTTGAGTAAAGTACATAGATGTTTGTTCTGTGTATGGGTGTTAATATGTATTTTCAGTCAGTCAGTCAAAAAGCACAATCTAATGGCTGCCTACTCGTTGTGCTCTTTGAATCCTTAGCACTCTCTGAGCAAAGTAAATACGTTATGTACCTTTCACGCAGTTGGTTAGCCTAAGACACTTGACCTTTTTCGGGATAAAAACCCTATGTGTTAATTTAGGATATAAGCAGGATATAAGCAAATTTCATCCAAATCCGTTTGAGCGTGAAGGAGTTACAAATATCACACACATTCATACAAACTTTCGCCTTTATAATGTTAGTGTAGTATGATTGTACGTTTCATTAAATTTCTATTTCACCATTCAGGGTCAATGGGGCACTTACCGCCATCTGCTTCTCGGAGACTTGGATACCGTCCGCGCCGACCACGCCTACGTAAACACCCTGACTATTGGAGACCTGTCCTCATTGAGGTGGATCGAAGGAAACATCAGGAAGAACCAAGTCTTCAAGAACCATGAGCGTATTCTTGTCCATGTGAGTCTTTTCTCCTCGAGTCAGGGAACCCTCAGGGAAAAGGTTGCTCAGATTCCCCTCATTAATATTAGTATTCATTTGACAGCCCTCACAGCTCAGTGTTGGGTTCGATTCCCAGCCAGGACAAGCATTTGTGTGTCGAACATAAATGTTTCTTCCGTATCTGGGTGTTAATATGTATTATATATATGTTTTAAAAAAAAAATATGATGTATGTATTCTATCAGTTTTGTAGATGAATATATATGAATATCTATGAAGTATCTATGGCTATTATGGTATAGTTATTCGTTTATAAATTGCTTCAATTGTTTTTTTTATCTATTTCCGACTTGACCCATAAATGTTCCATAAAAAATAATACAACGAAGTAGAAAACAGCCAAACCAGACCAGTCGTTTTCGCATTTTAGCGTGACTAACGAACAGCAGTTGATTTTTATATAGATTTATAGCGTTTGCCTGCCATCTCGCCGAAGTAAGTAGTTATCTATAGTTATAAATAGTTCATCAAATAAATTCTTTCAAGGTTTGTTGACTGACGTTTATGTCATATTTTCTCCCAAGGTATACTGTACAGCCCTCAACTTCCGTGACGTCATGACCGCCACCGGACGCGTGACGGTCGACGCCGTGGCGCGCGGACGTCTTGCGCAGGAGTGTGTCCAAGGGTTCGAAGTGGTCGGCAAGACTCCCAAGTAAGTAACTTAAGTAGCAGATTAACTTAACTAGAACTTCCTACAAGTGACTGATATAAAAATTTATGAAATCGACTTCAATACTGACATGAGTAAATTTTTCATGATTTTTCTGTCGGAGTTTAAAGTACACATTATTATTTTTTTTTTATACATTTGCGTACTTTCAAAATTTACGAAAACATCGCGTAAAATACAGCCAAATAAATTTACAGGCAAAATGAGAATTTCCTTTTTTTGAGGTATGTTATGAAAATACGGTTGGCTGTAGACCACAAAACAATAAAATATACAAATCTTGACTTAGCTTGTGAACAATGAGTGGTCTTATTACTTTGAACATTCGTTTTCAGATAAACTTGAGATAGTGACGAAGTATTTTTAAACACTTTGGTTTGGGAGAAATGTATAAGATACACCTCTTGAATTGGTATCAGATCTACTTGTAATCTGTCTTCTTCTTGAATTTATCAGACACAATCAATCATACCATAAAATCGAAATTCATTTAAACTATCTAATAAACACACTAAATCATATTATTTCCATTTCACTTTATACTTTTCCACCGATTAGTGAATCGGTTATATTACTTATAAGTGGTTTAACCCGCATCAAAACTAAATCTTAAGTAGACTGGAATAAAAAAATTGATTTTTTTAGTAGCATACATTTCTGTCGGCTTTTGAAAGGTATAAAAATATCTACGAGTAGGTTTCACATCAAATTCCCAAGAAACTTACAAATCACGCACCACAAGACTGTTATATATTAGTCAAAACAGATTCAAAAAGTCATGCCGAAACCCGGGATCGAACCAGGGACCTTTAGATCTTCAGTCTAACGCTCTCCCAACTGAGCTATTTCGGCTCTTACAATGCGACCTAAATATGTCAATACGAGTAACACGGAAAATATATTGTTTTTCGGCATGCGAGAATTTTCGCGGATTATCACAAAAATCAATCACGACCTTTCAGCGTACTGCAGATAACTTGTGACGCGACAGAATTGACGGATTTCATTTTAGGGTAATGATGATAAAGCTATGGATAAACGAGTTAATAAAGAAACGACTGTTTTTATAGATAATGATAATAGTGCAAGTGTGCAACATTCCGCTAGTAATTTAGTTTTGTCGATACACACTAATTGTAATCTATAATACTATTATTCTAAAACACGGATTTTGATGTTTCTCCTATATTATTCAATAGAGTGTATTGTACAAAGCTTCATAGAAATAAACCAAAGTAAAACCATGAGTCGAAATGTGGAATGAATAAATTGAAGTTTTTTTTTTTCAAATTCAATAGTCAAATTCACTTATTTACTTGTTTGTAAATAAGTGAATTTGACTATCGGTGGCAGAAATCAACTGCAATTTCATAAGTAATTATTTTATATAAATCAGTCTCCTACGCAACGCTGCGGATCGAATCCGTATCTAAAGAAAAATACAGTTTAATAGTAAATAATGGGTTTTTGGAATAACTTCAAAATATTAATAGGTGTGTGAATATGACTCCGCCCCTTTTTGTCAAAATAAAACACATTTGTTCGCTTACAAAATTAAAAAAAAAATTATTGAAAGTATGCTCCATCTGCAGCTACAACCTTCGCCCATCGTTCAGGTAGTTTTCGTATTCCTTGCTGGAAGAAGTCCTGGTCTTTTGAGCTTATCCAGTTGTCAATCCAAATTTTGATACTTTCACATGAAGTAAACTTTTCTCCAGTAAGGTCTGTCTGCATCGTCCGGAATAGGTGGTAATCCGAAGGAGCTATGTCTGGTGAATATGGCGGGTGGGGTAACACTTCCCAGTCCTGTCCCTCTAAATATCTTTTTACGACTTCTGCGGTATGCGGTTTGGCATTGTCATGCTGAAGAACTAATTTGTTATGTCTATTCACCCATTCTGGTCGTTTTTCTTCTATGGCTCGCTTCAAACGCATTAGTTGTCGTCGGTAAACTTCTCCATTAATAGTTTCAGAGGGTTTGAGCAACTCATAATATACAATACCTTTCTGATCCCACCAAATACAGAGCATGACCTTGGCACAGTGAATATTTATTTTTGGCTGTGATGGGCCTGGTTCGCCTGGTTTCACCCAAGCTTTTTTGCGTTTAGGATTTTCGTAGTGTATCCATTTTTCGTCTCCTGTGACTATCCGATGCAAAAATCCTTTTCTTTGCTGTCTTTGAAGCAGCATTTCACAAATGGTTTTCCGACGTTCCATGTCTCTTTCTTTTAAATCATGTGGAACCCAGTCACCGGCTTTTTGAATCATTCCCATCATTTGTAAACGCTTTGCAACAGTTGAACGATCAACATTTAATGCTGCAGCTAATTCTGATTGAGTTTGGCAAGAATCTTCCGCCAATAATGCTTCCAATTCAGCATCTTCAAATTTTTTTGGTGGTTTTCCATGTTCTTTATCCTCAGTACTAAAATCGTTATTTTGAAATCGTCGAAACCATTCCTTGCAAGTTGTATTAGACGGAGCATGCTCACCATAAATCTCCACAAGCAAACGATAAGTTTCCGCTGCAGTTTTCTTCGCAATAAAATAATGTAATAACACTTCCCGCAAATGACGTTTATTTGGAATAAAAACCGACACTTTCGAAAAGGTGAAAACAATTGTTGCTTACACTTCAACCAAATATCATAAAATGCGTTAGATAGCTGACATTCAGTACTATCGAATACAAGTATGGTCATTTATTAGTACACGTAAACAATACTAAAAACGACATCTGTTGAGAAAGGGCGGAGTCATATTCACACACCCAATAATAAATTGAATGCATGCATAGTCTGCTGCAATACTCTCCGCCATAACTCTGAAATTCAAATCAGTCGATCAGGATATCAGATTCATCCATTTTGTTTGTCATTCCCATCACACAGGTCATTAATTAACATGTTTCCGAGCCAAATATTGTACATTGATACAATTTGTATTTTGCATACATATCCCTTAATAAATTGAAATGGACGCCCAAAATTGTGACATCAAATGCTAAAATGCTTATTGATGATCAAATTATTTTACTTTGTTTTGATATTCAGAGCGCCCTTCCCATTTTCAATCAACGTCACAACAGGTTTTGGTGGTTAATGGACTAAGAAATATTTTATTATACTTCCACGCGAAAGCGGTAATAAAGATCTGAAAGGATGTCGAGGTGCTTTTTGCTTGATGAAGAATTGAAATAATTAAAAAATTCATGAGTGTTTTATTTGATTAATTTAACGGCCGAGTCGTTTGGTTCTGGCAAGGGAAAGAAACGACATTCTATGTTATTATTTCATTACAAAACTTTATGTCAGAATAACTAAGAATGATCGCAATAAAATCATTGATAGGGATGTCATAGGTAAAAACACAAGTCATTTAATCATCTAACTCCTGTCATAAAGTATTCAAAGCTAATAACGCTGCAAATTTTTCAAACACCTATTTCCACCAAACGTTGCATTACCGTATCTAAATCCGTTGCGTGATTTAGAAGAAGTTAGTTGATAAACAGACAGACAGACGTGGAAAGTGACTTTGTTTTATACTAGGTAGGTACCTTTCAGGATTTTTTTTATCTCAGCTGAATAATCGTCTTATTTCCAACAGTGGAGCTCGCGTTATGGGTATGGTCAGAAATGGCGGTATGGCTAACGTCGTGGAAGGCGACAAGGCACTCCTCTGGGCCATCCCTGATGAGTGGAACTTTGAAGAAGCAGCCACGGTTCCAGTTGCTTACGGAACCGTTTACTACGCTATGGTAAGTTCAGTTTTCCCATAAATCTCATTAGCCATGAAATATACAGAAATGCAAACATAATCATCATCTGCCACTGTTCTTCAGCTCTGCCTATCCACTTACTGTTAGCTACTTACCGCAAATCATCAGTATGTTATCACTTTGGCTTCATGTGGTCAGCTAGTTGCATCCTATAAAGAAAATCATATCGTTTAATATTAGTTTTACTGTTCGACATCATGACGTGACAGCCTCAATATAAGTAAAGTTAAATAGTAGTAGGAGCGCATCATGCTTCTAGTATTGCAGATACCCATGGGCAACGGTGACTGTCCATCACGTCAGTCCTTCAACTCATCCACCTATTCTCACGTGCAAAAGTCAAGGAATACACTATAACAAAATACTAATGGTAATTAGGTACAGTTCTGTATGATATCCCTTTTCTAGGTCATGGTTGGTCAAATGCAGCGTGGTGAATCCATCCTCATTCACGCCGGTTCCGGTGGTGTAGGACAGGCCGCTATCAACGTGGCCTTGCATTATGGCTGCGAGGTGTTCACCACTGTTGGTACTGCTGAGAAGCGCGCCTTCATCAAGAAGCTCTTCCCGCAACTGAAAGGCACGTTACTGTTACGTATTAATGTCAATTTTTGTAATAAGTTGAACAATGTCCTTTTACATTTCAGTTTTCTTACTTCGTACAATTTTAGTGTCTCTGTCAGATACCACCAATAAGTTTATGGTTCTCTATTGTTCACTATACTATTACGGTCGTAGTTCTATAATTCTGGGTTTAGTATATCTTAATGTGTAGGTAACATTTATTTTATTTTATTTCACCTTTCAGTACTAATTCTTGTATCATAACTTTTTATTTATAGATAGTCACATTGGTAACTCTCGTGACGCCTCCTTCGAGGATATGATCCGAAGGGAGACCAAGGGCAAGGGTGTGGATTTGGTCCTCAACTCTCTGTCTGACGAGAAACTACAAGTAAGTACAAAATATGACATGATTTTTTTATATTATATTTGTACATTTATTTACACTTATTTAGTTTATTGTTTGTGTGTTTATGTTAATACTTACAGTATTGTTATATTTTCTAGGCTTCAGTGAGATGTTTGGGCTACCGTGGCCGTTTCCTCGAGATCGGAAAGTTCGATATCAGCAACAACACTCCCATCGGAATGTACTTCTTCCTGAAAGAGACATCCTTCCACGGAATCATGTTGGACTACATCTTCGACCAGAGCTTTGAGTTCAGAAAGGTAAAGTAGCACTATAACAGCACTATTCCATGTTGTATTGTGACTTTTAGGCAGATTAGTAACAAGCTAAAGTGTTTTTTTAATAACATCAAATCGATTATAACATTTACATAGTATAATATATCAATAATAATGGCCCATATACTACTATTATTATTATTGTAAATATACCTTATTTTTGGTATATATTTTTGCTTTGACTGTTAACAGAAGTTGCAAGACCTCCTCCTCACCGGTATTGAGAGCGGAGCTGTGCGTCCTCTCACTTATTGCACCTTTGAGCAGAAGGAAGTGGAGACGGCCTTCCGTTACATGGCTGCCGGCAAACACATTGGCAAGGTAATATTTTAAACTTACTGCAGAAATCTCCAGATTTATTTAAAAACAATTATTTTTCAATGCGATATCTCTGAATAATTTAACTAACGGCTATATCAAAGTATTATGTTAATGCAAAATGCATTAACTTGCTCGTTTTATGATTAGTGTGTACCAAAAACTAAGTAGACATTGAAATATCCGATTATCTAACAGAACTTACTGATTTTATCTGTCATATTAATCGTAAGACGATATTCAAGTTTGGGTGCACAGGTCTGATTATTAAATGTTACTGTACTTAGAATTATAATGTACTGATACATGTTTTTCCTTTGTCAGGTCATCATCAAGATTCGTGATGAGGAGCGCAGTTCCCGTCCTGTTAAACCAGTTCACTTACCCATCGATGCCGTACCTAGGTACAGTTTGGCCGATGTTTCGTGGCTTCTCTGAAGTTGAAAGGGTCAAATATATTGTTTTCTTTTTCTGTAACTGTGTTTCGGTTTCCGTGTAAAATCTTTTGCAACCAACTTCAGATTCGTTTCTTCTATCTCTTAGAATAATTTGACATATTTAATTTTACCTTCGTCAATGTATTCTTGATTGTCTCCTTGATTTCTCCAGATATTAATGAATATTTTGTAATTATATGATGAGTATACAGTTATTAATTACTGAAGGTTGATAACTATTTTAGTCTATACTTAAGGTTTAACTATGCCGATTCATCATTGATTTATCTATTATTCGGTGTATAAAAATGTTCGTAATACAAAATGTTCAAAGTATTAAAGACTATTGTATTATTTATTACGTCTCTATTTCTTATTCTTAGGTACGTTTGTCATGAAGACCACGTGTACATTATCGTTGGAGGTCTTGGTGGTTTCGGTTTGGAGCTCGCCGATTGGTTGATCATGCGTGGAGCCAGAAAACTAGTTCTCACTTCTCGCCGTGGAGTCACCAACGGATATCAATCTTCGAGGCTTAGGTAATTTGAACGATCTAATTTTGTAGTATTCATATACATTATGTGATTTGTTCGATAAGTATAATGCTGGACAAGTGACACGTGTTACATTATTCACTGCTGAATTGTAAAGCTCTTACTGTTGATCACATTTATATTATAAAAGCGAAAGTGTCTCTGTGTGTATGTTTGTTACTCCTACACGCTCAAACGGCTCAACGGATTTCGATGAAATAAATTTCACCAGGATAGAATAGATCCTGGATTAACACAGACTACTTTTGATCTTGGTAAACCGCGGGTAACACTGCGAGTCGCAGTTACTAATAAATTTATCTTATCTATATATCTTATTGTTCCTCAGGGCATGGGCTTCTTACGGTGCTGATGTTCAAATCTCCACTCATGACATCACGTTGGAATCTGGATGTGAAGACATGCTCAAACTGGCAAACGCCATGGGCCACGTTGAAGCTATCTTCAACTTAGCCGTTATCTTGAAGGACTCTATATTCCAGAATCAAACACCAGAGTCCTTCAAGACTTCTTATGAACCTAAAGCTTTGGCTACTATGCATCTGGATAAACTATCCAAGAAGATGTGCCCAGGTTTGAGGTAAGTGAATTTATTCTCACTATCTTTGTTTCATCTGTCAAAAATAAACCAACGGTTTATTAGCAATGACTATATATAGGCTATATTTCAATGGTGTCTCAGGGTTGTAGTTTGGGACCATATTTATAAATTATGATTAAACGAAAGAGCATTAATCTCAAAGCATTAGAAAGCTGTAAGAAATAATATATTTAGTAGTAAATGAAATCATAAATTATCATATTGAATACTACGGTAGTTAAACGAGATTTTATCGCAACAGGGACTTCGTAGTGTTCTCATCAGTGTCTTGTGGACGTGGTAACGCTGGCCAGACCAATTACGGTCTATCGAACTCGGTGATGGAGAGGATCTGTGAATGGAGGAAGAAACTCGGACTTCCAGCTTTAGCTGTGCAGTGGGGAGCTGTCGGTGATGTAAGTAAATCATATTCATGTAATTAAAATGATTTATAAAATAGTATAGACCTTATAAAGAACACGTTAATGCAACTTGTAGAGAAATCCACGGTCGCTGTACAAATACTGTAATTACTGTAATTACGGTCTGTGGTCAGTGATGAAAGAATAATGAGTCTTTTATGAGTCTACTAGCTGCTCACCGCGGTTTTACCCGCAGTTTGATCAAAAGTAAGCTATGTGTGAATGCAAGATAAAAACCAAATTTCATTCAAATCCGTTGGGACGGTTTAGCGTGAAGAAGTAACAAACATACACACATAAATACTTTCGCCTCTATATGAGTTTCTCTTCTACTCGTATCGATGATTTTATCAGATCACACTATGGTAATTTCAATAGCAGTAAAGGATGCCTCATGCAGGTTACTGGTCATTAAAGCACTTTTTTTTCCAATTACTTTACTGTAATCTGATAATAATACGATCTAGCCGTATGATATTATAGCTAATGAGTAATTTTAATCTAACTTAATTTGCTATATAGAATATTTCCAAGAATGTGTCCATTGGCACTTTTCTCACGGTCTAGTTAAGGGGAAGACACTTTGTTCATGTGTTCTTTGTTAGTTTGTAAATTGTACAACTATCACTCTCACTGCACTTGTCACTAAACTAGCTCAAAAGGCTTAGTTCTTTTGAGTCTTCTTTTTGTGTCTGTCGAGGAGCTGGATAGCCTCAACATTAACATTCTTAGAGGTGTTTAAGAACTGATTTAGATTTTTTATTTCATTGATTCAGGTCGGTCTCGTCGCTGACATGCAAGACGACGACGTTCAGCTCGAGATTGGAGGAACATTGCAGCAAAGAATTTCCTCCTGTCTTCTTGCTTTGGACAAATTCATGAGACAGGATTCTCCGATCGTATCTTCCATCGTTGTAGCCGAGAAGAAGGCTGGAGGGTCTGGCTGTGGCAGCATTGTGGATGCTGTGGCGCAGATTATGGGTAAGAGTCTTAAAACTACGTGCGTGAAATATGTAATGTTTCGCTTTACAGCCTTTATATCATCTTATAATGAAGCCAAATATATCTACATACATATTGGGTGTGTGAATATGACTCCGCCCTTTCTCAACAGATGTCGTTTTTAGTATTGTTTACGTGTACTAATAAATGACCATACTTGTATTCGATAGTACTGAATGTCAGCTATCTAACGCATTTTATGATATTTGGTTGAAGTGTAAGCAACAATTGTTTTCACCTTTTCGAAAATGTCGGTTTTTATTCCAAATAAACGTCATTTGCGGGAAGTGTTATTACATTATTTTATTGCGAAGAAAACTGCAGCGGAAACTTATCGTTTGCTTGTGGAGATTTATGGTGAGCATGCTCCGTCTAATACAACTTGCAAGGAATGGTTTCGACGATTTCAAAATAACGATTTTAGTACTGAGGATAAAGAACATGGAAAACCACCAAAAAAATTTGAAGATGCTGAATTGGAAGCATTATTGGCGGAAGATTCTTGACAAACTCAATCAGAATTAGCTGCAGCATTAAATGTTGATCGTTCAACTGTTGCAAAGCGTTTACAAATGATGGGAATGATTCAAAAAGCCGGTGACTGGGTTCCACATGATTTAAAAGAAAGAGACATGGAACGTCGGAAAACCATTTGTGAAATGCTGCTTCAAAGACAGCAAAGAAAAGGAATTTTGCATCGGATAGTCACAGGAGACGAAAAATGGATACACTACGAAAATCCTAAACGCAAAAAAGCTTGGGTGAAACCAGGCGAACCAGGCCCATCACAGCCAAAAATAAATATTCACTGTGCCAAGGTCATGCTCTGTATTTGGTGGGATCAGAAAGGTATTGTATATTATGAGTTGCTCAAACCCTCTGAAACTATTAATGGAGAAGTTTACCGACGACAACTAATGCGTTTGAAGCGAGCCATAGAAGAAAAACGACCAGAATGGGTGAATAGACATAACAAATTAGTTCTTCAGCATGACAATGCCAAACCGCATACCGCAGAAGTCGTAAAAAGATATTTAGAGGGACAGGACTGGGAAGTGTTACCCCACCCGCCATATTCACCAGACATAGCTCCTTCGGATTACCACCTATTCCGGACGATGCAGACAGACCTTACTGGAGAAAAGTTTACTTCATGTGAAAGTATCAAAATTTGGATTGACAACTGGATAAGCTCAAAAGACCAGGACTTCTTCCAGCAAGGAATACGAAAACTACCTGAACGATGGGCGAAGGTTGTAGCTGCAGATGGAGCATACTTTCAATAATTTTTTTTTTAATTTTGTTAGCGAACAAATGTGTTTTATTTTGACAAAAAGGGGCGGAGTCATATTCACACACCTATTATATAGTGCTAAGCTTTCAATATATTAGCGGACAATTTGCGTGTTCCATCACTTACGAAAATGTTGTTTCTTAGGTATCAAGGACTTGAAAACGGTTTCCCAACAAGTGTCCCTGGCTGAGCTGGGTATGGACAGTATGATGGCTGTGGAGATCAAGCAGACCCTTGAGCGAGAGTTCGAGATCTTCCTCACCGCTCAGGACATTAGGACCCTAACCTTCGCCAGGTAAGGTTCATACCACTTTTTTATTATCTACTTAATTTGAACTAATTTCGAAGTTAAACTGTTCATCAACATTTAGTGACCCTTTAGGTCGACCCGTACCTTTCTTTACACGCATAAAAAAGATTGCCCCCAAAAACTTGAAACCAGAATTTATATAATATTTTATACTCGTACGTTATTTCAACAGGCTTGTAGAACTAACTGCGCAACGTGAAGCAGCAGCTTCAACGTCAGTAACTCGTACAGTGAACATCGAAGGAACGGCTGGACTCAAGATTCTGATGAGAAACTTCGGAAATGAGAATGTCGTGTCAGAACCGCTTATCTACATGCCTACAATGGTGTCCGATGGTGTTGAGGTAACAGAATCACTTAGCTTCAAATATAGGGGAAAAGGGTGCTTTCACAGAGTAGTAATGTTAATTCATTTTTTCTTTGTGAAGAAGTTTGCTTAGATGATCTTTACAGATAAGTTAAGCAATTCGCTGCCCGGACAGTATCTCGATGGGTTATCCTTTAGTAGCATTTTTAGTAGCAAAAAGATGAAAAGTAATGCTAATGATAATTAAAAGTCTTATTGCACTAAACAATTTTACCAAGTGACGTATACTTTATGGAACTTATGAATATTTTAGTAATAATTTGCCTTAAAACTGAATGAGCCATTTTGGCTACTGGAAACTGGAAACTAATGTGTCACTGCTTTCAGTCAAATATTCCAACAATTTCAACAATTTACCCCCAAATAAAATAAAGTTATTCATCCCACAACCAGAACATAAGTTATGTCAATAGCAAATAACAAATGTTTGTAAATTAACTGATGCTAATTTCATGAAAATTCTCTAGGGTGATGAAGCTATCCACGTGATGGAACGAGTGATGTTCATGCTGCCAGGGTTGGAAGGCGGTGCCTCAGGACTAGAGCCGCTTTGCAAGAGGCTGAAGATCAAGGTGTGCGTGTTGCAACTTGGAGTCGAACACAGGAATGAGAACCTGGAACAGATGGTCAACAGGCTGCACCAGGTAAGACCTCACTAGAACAAGTTAATTTTACGTGGCCTTAATTTAATGACCTAATGACCTTCAAATGGCTGAACCGTATTGGTAAGTCATGTTTAAGAACCATCCCTCGAAAACATGCTCTTAAATTAAAAAATCGCATCCAAATCGGTTCACTCGATTCAGAGTTACGGTGCTACAAACTGACACTCAGACACACATATCGGTAAAACCCTTCTTTTCATCAAGTATGGGGGATTAAATACACCACTTTAAACAACACTGGAGAGATAAGATGGATCAATAAATGTACAGAAAAAATGCAAGTGAAGAAAGTTACGGCAGAATTAATCTTTGGCATTGTCCTTCATCTGAAACATCTTTCTTTTCACAATCCTATGAATTCTCGAAGTAGTATAATAACAATACTAATCATAAATAAAACAAAGAGAACATGCTACAAAACTTAAATTATATAATGCGCGAATATAAATTTTGTGAACATACAACATAAATAACAATCGACGTAGCCAAATGTGTTTCATGAATCAGCTCTGAATTGATTTGAATTACCGTGTATTTATTACCTTTTTTTGTTACAGTCGGTCATTACAAGACTAGCTCCAGGGGCGCCATTCTGGCTACTTGGATACAGTTTTGGGTCGCTCCTTATGATAGAACTAGCTGCAAAACTTGAAAGAGAAGGTGAGTTTCATTCATTGCTATTTAATAAGTTGTTAATCGCTGCTGATTCAGCCAAATTTACAAATAACGTTGTGCATATAATATGCATAATTTAAGATATAATTCTGATATAATAACGTTTAATTTTAGGTCTCAACGGCACAGTGTTCTGTCTTGACGGTGCGCCAGATTTCCTCTACGCCATGTTGACAATGACCATCAGTTTCAAGAACGATTTGCAACTGCAAAACAGCCTCCTGTGTCACACCGTCGACATTATTGCTCCCAACAATAACATCACCGATACACTCATGGAGAAACTGAATGAAATTGAATCCTATGAAGAAAGAGTTGAAATCGCTGTCAAGTCTTGTCCTATTCAAAGCAATTATTCAAACAAATTCATCTCAGCTATTGCTGCAGTCTCTTTTGACCGTTTGAAAGTAATTCTCAACTATAACACTAAGACCGCTAAGAAGATCAAATCTCCGATCGTGCTTCTAAGACCTAAAGATAACCCACCTAATGTTGTCTGTGAAGAAAACTATGGTCTGGATAAGGTTACTGAAGGAAACGTGACTGTTCACTACTTAGAAGGAAACCACATTAGTATAATTGAAAATAAGGATTGTGCTAATATCATCAATAGGACATTGCTCGAAAGTGACAAGGATACTGGCAAGGCAGATGAGAATGTGGTCACAAGTATGGTAGAAAATCAACGTGAATTAAAAGCTTAAAACAATGTTGAAAAATTTCAATAAATTATTGATAAAAAAAAAATTTGACTGCTTTCCTTAATTTTTTTGATTTGTAGTTTTATTTATTGTGGCATGGAAAAGGTAAACTGCGCTAAAATGGAATAGAATTTAGAGTAAGCGTTTGATAGAAATTATTTAAAAATAGATGGCCATATTTTTTAGTTAGAGACTGATTGTAGAATAGTCTATTTATTTTATTGTTTTAGACGTAATTTAGGATAAGGAATTGTCATAAAGACACCAGTACCAAATAAAATATTCATAAGGTTCGGGCTCCCTCAGGGAGTGCTTTTAGCTCTTTTGTAATTAGTGCATATATTGGTGTTTCGTGAGTTACTTTTAAGTGGTAGGTTTTATTAAGTTATATTCAATCATTTATTATGAAAGCTTTTGACGAAAAAGTTATTTTAGTGTCAAATATCGGTGAAAGATATGGGAACGTTAAATATATTTGTATTATGAAAGCATTCAATGACATGTATTATTTACCTACCTGACTCCGATAGGAATAATTTCCCAGGCATACATTTTTTCGTGGAATGTTAGCCTTGTTTGTAGAACATATTGAAAAAACATAATATAAAAATAAAAATATAGGATAAAAATACCAAAATCGGTTCAAAATTCAGGCAAATAAAGAGTAACAAACTTTAAAAAATATATAAAAGCTGAATATATAAAAGCTGAATATAAAAGCTGAATATAAAAGCTGAATACAGCCGAATTAAACAATTTCATAACTTTTCCATCATTACAATCGAAATATTTTTTTGAAGCAAAGTAATAAACAATAAAATCTACTGATTCGGGTATGAAAGATAACATCATTACTTAAAAATGTAAGATTAATTGTAAGGTTTGCATAAAAATATTTTGCTAAGATATTTTTAATTATAAATTGAGCCTGTGCGAAGCCGGGACGGGACGGCTCGCAATAAAACGCAATCATTATAATCGGCCCACAGCGACTTCAAATCAAAAAAATTGCTTTCACATCCAGACGTGAACCAATGAGATGAAATAAATAAATGCGCATTATTTTTCCTATATATACGCAACATCACGTTTGGTAATGCTAAGAAAAATAGTTTGAGGAAAACGGCATGTCGATATCGATCGGCAATATCGATTGTTGGGAGTATGAGAGTTCCTACAGTAGACATAACAATTAAAATTAAAGTACTATAATTATTATATCAGTAACCTGGTTCCTATAGTGCAAGCTATGCTTAGTTTGGGGCTGTATGACGAATGAATTTATTATAAAGAAACATATTCAAACTATATTTTATTCATTTAATGTTTTATAACCTAATCACCGCTGACTATTCTAACGAACCCAAACTGATCGCACATCTATTCATCCGTAGAAATCTGACGTAAACAAGACCGCTTGAATCAGGGGGCCTACTCTCTACTCAAAACACAAAGCTTCAGAACAAGCAAACACCCTTTTATCACTAAAATTGGACCTCATTTGTACACTGTAACTATTCCGTGAAATTATTGAGATCTAAAATTTCAAATCAATTCTATGGAAAAAAACATGTCTAAAATACACAGCTATAAAACCTGCTTTTAAAAATAAAAAACTGCACCCAATTCAGTTCACCCGTTTAAGAGCTACGGTGCCACAGACAGACACACATAGCGGTCAAACTTATAACACCCCTATTTTTGCGGGGGTTGATAAAAAGTATTTTTAAACTAAACCTTTAGTTAAACATATGTATGTAAATCACATACATATGTTTAACCAAAGTATAGTTTTCAGAATTTCACTTGAAACATGAATTTTGTAGTAGACCCCTAGATCCGTTCTGCATTTAGGCTGTGTTTACACTGTATACATCCCGGGTACACTGCGTACAGATACAGTCAGTATTCCGTTTCAGTAATGTAATCAACCTGTCTGTCTGTCTGGCATATCAACGCGATTCCTCCGAGCCTGTGCGTCAAATTTGATGCATATACCATTGATGTCTGGTTTGAACGCCTCTCGATACTTATACTACGTATATTGATAGCTACATAGCTTAGTTCGTAGCTACTATGCTACCGAAGCGACATCAGCGATCAAACTTTGTTTGATGAGCGTAATGTTTGTTCTTGGCTCTTGGTTGTTTGTCTTTTGTTTCTATGTTTGTTAGTGCCAGATAATTCTATTTCAGGACCTTTGAGCGTGTAAAGTTATTTACTATAATATTATTATCATGTAAATTAGGATCACTCTCCCAGTGATAGTATAACAAGGTTAAAAGTTTCCCATTGATGAATGCGACTCAGTAAAGATTTGGATCTCATAATGAATCGCACGCATTACTGTCGCCATGGGCGAGGGTCACCAATCACATTAAAAAAAATTGAGGCCCTGCTTAGCCCTTCGGGGATAAGTGTAAATAAACATAATATGTATACATATATGATTTTTATCAATAAAAAGATTTTGTATGATCAGTTTTATTCAAAATGTATCTCAAAACGAACGATGAATGATTTCATTCATTTTAATTTTAATGTTTTTGTTTAGTATTTTTTAAATCTTATTCTTTCGTGTAAGGAAGTGGCCGACTCTCGTGTCGAAATTTTCAAGCCACCCGAAGGCCTCCAACATGGGAATCCAATTATAAAAACGACTAGATAAGATAAAAAAAACCAACATATTATACTAACGCTTACGCATACTTTTGCAACAACAATCTCACAATACAAAACCCGAGAGACAATGCTCCTCATACAAATGTTTGGGATCTAACCTACCGTTGCATTCGAAGCAAAATTACTACAACAGTACAGATTCGTACGGTCCGGGTCGGGTATGAAGTATTCTCTTTGATATTTGAACGTAGCGGTTTATTAGATTACAGAACTGTGTGGAGCGTGTCCGGCGCTTTTCACAGGTATTGATAACATATTGAATCTTGGTTTTTGTCCGACTTACCTCCATATAAATGGACAGTATACGAATAACAGATAAAGTACGGCTCAATTTGAAACGCGACAAAAAGTTTCTCCGTAATATTGTCAATATAACTTTTATGATTTCTTTGGTTGCCAGTGTAAACAAAGAATTTACGATCACCGGATTTTAGTTGCTTAGTTTAACAACAAAATGGTGACGAATACAACATGAAAATTTCATTTTATCGGTATTCTCTAAATCGTTTCACAAAACCACAATGTTTTTACAACAAAAGCTATAATAAAATTTGCTGAACCCAAACTCAACTGTGAAATATCTATTATTTTCAAAAGGATCTCGTTCGGCTGCTATGGTGATTTTCGCTGTGAAGAGAGGAATTTGTATGGATCAATTGATGCTTTGGTATCCGTGTATAAAAGATTTTAATGGGATATTCCTTTCAGAAGCAGAATATCTACTCTGAGTGCGTACGCTAAATTTCAACGTTAGGTATATCAAAGAATTAAGATATTTAAAAAAGAAAAAACTGGTTAAATTTGTTTCAGACTCGCGCATCCAGAGTTTTGTATCATCATTTGTTTATTTTACTAGCTGACCAGACAGATATTATCCTGTTTTGACTCACAATTTGATAATCAATTGTCAAACTACAGTAGCAAAAATCCCATACAATAATGCACTTGCAGATTTTCTCCAATTTTCCAAATACCCAAAGATTTTCATGCAACTTGCACTGACAATTTCAAACAACGAAATAGAAATGAGCCAAATCGGTTCAGGCGTTTTCGATTTTTAGCGAGACTAACGAACAGCAATTGATTTGATTGATTCCGTCGAAATTTCAGTTTGTTACAGTTTGCTACCTTTCAAAGGTAGGCGTAATAGTAGAGACGGTATAGGCTTAGTGATAAGGTATTCAAACAGCAAAAATCCTTAAAAAATCATCTAAATGCAAACCCAAGTCGCACTTGGAAATTTCCGTACCACTGATAGTATTTATTATTTGCTTTGCTATATCAATACATATTCTGTAAAAAATTCAGTCCGTCACTTAATATTCCAAAGTCCTTTTAATACACGACAAGCACGTTGTACGTTCAGTAATTGAGTTTACGAATATATGTAAAATAATATAGTACTAAACAATTAAAATAAATGGCAGTTAAGCATACCATAGTATTCGAGAGATAAATACAAATGTAAAAAAAAAACACTAATCCGTAATATAGTTACTTTGTAATTGTGTTTCATAAAAGTTACAAAAACTAACGCACAACTGTTGCCAACATTTCCTTAGAAAAAGAGCTGGCAACGTGGTGGCACTTATATATCAAAGTTAGGGGTTGCTCGCCGCTAGCGGTAATGGGGCAATCCGACGTACTACTGAGACACACTGGCCGCAAGAGGGAAGAGCTAGATTCAACAGGGAATCGTGCTTTGTGTGCTTTGGTACTGAGAGTGCTGGAGTTTGTTTGTCAATAGTATAAAGCCTGGGTGACCAAGTTTTGTGACTAAACATTGCGTTTTTACAAGAAATACAATTATACAAGTAAACTTAAACAGCAACACCCTAACTAAACACAAAATTTCATTCAAAACGTTCGAGCCGATTCCGAGATACGTGAAATAAATATATATACAAAATTGCTAGTTTAAATAAGGTAAGTAGCAATTTTTTACGTTTACACTCATACGTACATGTTTACGCACTAGGATTCCCTGTGTCGCAGGTGGCATGGACAAACAGAAACACAAGACAAACAATGATAAGGATCTTTACGCTCATCACACAAAGGCCGAAAATCGAACACGAGACCCTTTTTATATGTAACCTCTATATATTTCATACACAATATTTACCTTACAACAATGTCAAAGATCTGAGTAGACGTATTAGCAATGGCTTTTGATAATAAAATTTTAGTTGGAACATTTGATTTTCAACTTTGAACTTAAAAAGTAGATATTAGGCATATTTTATAGACCCTATGATTTTGTGCTTCAAGTTAGAACTAAGTCTATCTGTTTTATCTAATCAATCAATTTAGGGTTTCTTTAACGATAAATTAAAAACGGTAAATTTTCATAATTGTTTATTGTACACCATAAAACAGATTAACACAAACATGAAACAGAGAGGTAAATGTAAACAGGCACGCTTAACTCTGGAACGAGTTTTCTTCCAGCATCCAAAACTTTCCGGAAGAAACACGCTTGAGTGTCTAAACGATACTCGCGATAGAACCAGAGACCAATGTAATTTACCCGCGACTCATACGACCCGGCTTACCGCAAGTTAGGTAGGTTTGGAAACGATTCTGTATGCGTTTACAATACGACCTTGGGCCTGGCTCGCTAGCTTAATACTAACCTTAGGCAGCCTAAGTCCTTTTTCTGTTTTTATAGGTGGCGATAACCACTTTACATGAGGTGAGTGGACCGCACTTCGTATAAATAGATTTGGTCTTACACCATTCAAATGACACATCAATGTTCTGAATCCTGTGAAATTGATCGTGACATAAACTGTCTTTGGAACTATACTAGTATTATAAATAAACGTTTATACACTCATACCTCTGCACTAGGATTCCCTGTGTCGCATATGGCATGGACAAACACAGAACCACAAGAAAAACACCTAAGACCCGAGAACAAACTTCATGCTCGCCACGCAAAGTGTTCCCGGGCCGGAAATCAAACCGGGACCGCTTGCTCCGAAGGCTACTACTACCAAATACGCCACGGAGTCAAAATGCGAATATGTATTCATTCACGCCTCAATGGCTGAATAGATTTGAATGAAAAATCTTATGAAAATAGCTCATACACTGGATTAACAGAGGCTACGCGCTTTTTATCCCGAAAAAGTGAAGTATTCCCGTGGTTGGCCAACCGCGGGTAACATCACGGGGTATAACTAGTACTGTCAATAAAACGTTTGTATTATCTGTGGCTGCCAAAGTAAACAAATGTAAGTTTAGTTCTACGGACTCTCGCATCTGTTTACAGTGCCAAAATGGCGTCTATCAATTAGGCACCAACAAATGAAATTTTCCTACCCTATGCAACCCTCAGTTTGGTACGTCACATATATAGTAAAATATGTCGTAACTATTGGCCCGTATGTCAGTCCACAATTGAGTTACAACTTGATATAAATCTCAAGTAGAAAGTTAGTGTTACGGTTTTGTATCATTTTACAAAAGCCGAGGTCCAAAATGAAATGATAAAGTATTGCTTTTTAATGAGCAAATGCTAATCGTTTTTGCTGAAACATAGTTACAACAAAGTTAACACACTCATACCACTGCACTAGGATTCCCTGTGTCACAGATGGCATGGACAAACACAGAAACACAAGACAAACAAGACCTGAGAACAAACTTCATGCCACCACAAAAAGTGTGCCCCGGCAGGGAATCGAACCCGGGATCCCTCGCTTTGAAGGCAGAGCTACTACCAACTAAGCCACGAGGCCATAACTCACTCATGACGAAAAATTTCTTAAATCTGCCTAAACTTACGGCTCCGTGGCTTAGTGTGCCAATTCATAACAAAGTTGCTGGGTAACAAACATAAAAAAAAAACGAATTGATTTACACATCCTATGGAAGCCATTTAAAAAAAACATACGGCTGAATGAGAACCTCGTCCATCCTTCTAAGTCGGTTAATAAAATAAAGATTCGTGCTACAGTGAAAAACAAAAATTGTAGCAAGAACATAACAATACATTTCCCAATTAAAATAATGCTTATTAACGTCAAACAGTAGTAAATTATGAAAGAAATATTGCCTTTATCAAGTAACAAAGAACTTTTCACAAAGGAGAAGGGTCTTTTATTTTCCGTAAATAAACCTAGACTCGATGGAATAGCAGTGCGAGTTATAAATGGGAATCACGAGTCGCAGGTTCAATACTCACACCGAAAATTATATCATGTTTAAAATCACATATATGTATGTATACTACACACTTACAGAGGAAGATTGATTTAATCCAAACACGATCAGCAGTTACGAGACTTAGTTCGGCCCGGATAGTATTAGGATGGGTGACCGTTTAGTGGCGTTTCAAAATTGCGCTTCCGTACCTCGTTTGGCACGTTAAGATGTTCTAGAGCTATTATCGCTAGGACACGCAAAATAATTACGCACACAAGTAAACATATTCGTATTTAAGCTCCTTTAATATATATATTAAATTACCTACCTTTGAACGGCTCCGTGGCTTAGTTGGTAGTAGCCCTGCCTTCGAAGCGAGGGGTCCCGGGTTCGATTCCCGGCCGGGGCATACTTTGTGTGGTGAGCATGAAGTTTGTTCTCGGGTCTTAGGTGTTTGTCTTGTGTTTCTGTGTTTGTCCATGCCATCTGCGACACAGGGAATTCTAGTGTAGAGGGATGAGTGTGTAAACGTTTATTATTATTTTATCTATTTTCATGTTTTAGCTAGTCTTATTTGTTAAGTGTACGTCTGTTCCAGCCATCCAAATTATTCCATTCCCTGCTCTTCCGCAAGAATGTACTGATTATTCTAGTTAACTACATACATTTTAAAATAAATTATTTCCTTTATAAAATAAGAAAGAATGTCCTGCATTGAAAAGGGTATATTTATTTCGCTAATTAAACAACCTTTACAGAAAACAGTCAGGAAACCGTCAGAATATACAGAACACAAATAATAGAAATCCCTCTCTTTGTAGTACAATGGCAAGGGCTTAACGTCAGTTTGGACAAATAATTTATCACATAGGTACATACGTTGGACGCATGGTGTTATTAAACTAGCAGCCGCCCGTGACTTTTGACTAATTTGATTTTTGCGGTAGTTTAAAGAAGTAGGTTTAAGAAGTAGGTTTAAGAAGTAGGTGCGGTAGGTTTAAGGTGTCCAAGTAATCTTTGATGGCAGCAGAAATATTTCAACTGCAACAGTGGGAGCCTAACCTAGACCTTATCTATTGGATTCGGGTGTTTTTTGGCTCTAAATACATTTTAAAGAGAATTTTTAATGACGCAGTTAAGTTAGCCTCTGAGAGATTAAAATTTCGCAACAGCAACGGCGGAGATTAAAAAAGAAAATCTATTTTATAAAATTACTTTTGAATAATGGCCTGCATATAATTATATATTAGGGACTGGAATATACGTTGGTTGGTCGTCGCCCTCGTTGTGGTTGATGGCTACTTTACTCGAGCTTTTGGTGAGGGCGGAAGGCATTCTCCAAAATTTGGCTCTTATTTGGGCTCCTCCCAACCACGGCCAGCTCAGAAAGCGCATGCGAAATATCTTCAAATGTTTCTATACCCTGTGACAAACAGACCTATATCTTTATTAGTGTTTCGTAGATTTTGTGGAGCCTATCGCGTGTGCAATAAATCACACCTGTTTGACGTTTCTACGTGCGATAAATTCGCGATTTGCCGCAATTGTTACATTTCGAGGATATTTGGATGTGACATAATTTGGCAACCAAAATCGACTGTGCGAAACAGTTTTCGATTACGTATTATTATTAGCTACACATGCATGCATGCATAGTACACCATACGTTGTTCTGATACTTTAGTAGGATTATATTTCTCTGTGTAAATGCTATTGAAAAATTAATTAGTACTGACTAATACTGACTAGGCAGATATCATATAGGGGTGTCTCATAAGTAATGTCGGTTTTCATATGTTTTCAATAAATATTAGCAAGCATAGCTACGGGAATAAAATTACTGATAGAATACTTAGGTAAAACTTTTTTTTGTATATGCATATTACCACCACGGTATATCTGAACATCTAATATATGTTCGTCACGCAAATATTTGTCCTTAATGGGGTTGAACCCACGACCTACAACGCAGAAAGCAGAGCCACTACCAACTGAGCTATGCGGACAGTACAGTAATATCGTAATAATAACCCTAGAGCTACGAATAAGATGAAAGAACCTATAAGTATTTGCTATATAAATCAAGTGTGTCCCCCCATAGCCATGCCACATCCATTACCTACCTATTTCTACTCCATATTTTGGAGTGGCGATAAATTATGTTCCCTACAACATTGACAACGGACCCTACTGTTTTGCTGACGGTACTGGGTATTTAATCTGTGGCTAGGTGCTATAATTAGTATATCACAACACGACAACTTTATTTATTGCTCTTGTGTACCTATTGGGAAGATACGGAGAAACTTATGTATCCCAATTCATCGGATATGATTGATAACTAAAGTGTTATTCCGACGGTGATAGATAAGTATATAACTTTATAATATAATAACATGTACAATATAAAATTAATTTATTGCTAATGACATTGATACATAATGTTTTTCGTATACAATTAAGTATTATCTTTATAAGAGATGTAACGAGAGGCTGCCTCGCGCGATGGATGCACGCGTGGTCAGGGAAATTGTAAAAATTATCGAATTAAAATTGATTGCAGTTCACCGCACCGACACTATCCCGACAATGCCACGACATCGCCCTGACACCAACACGACAACGCCAAGAGAACGCTACGATATTAACACGATAACGCCACGACATCAACACGACACGACAACACCACGACATTGTAATGTTCATAAAAAAAAATCACTTATGAGTGCTGAAATCTGTATAAACGATTTTTAAATCCAGTAAAAAAAATAAACCGACACAAAACTGCGGAAACTTGTCTGTTAGATATTGTGACAATTAGGTGGAATATCGTACATTCCGAACAATGGCGCGACGCGGCCAAATTACTGTTACTAATTACGAACCCACTCTTTAGCGAGATTGGGATAAGTAGGGTGGCTATGTTGAGGACATTTTAAAGATAAGTTCACTTTCATTTTAGATAAATAACGTTTTTTTTATTTTCGAAGTACTGTCTCATTCATGATAGTGGTTGACAACAAGTAACTGATTTAAAAATCGAAAATAACCGACTTGAGAAACATCCAAATCGGTATATAACGGGCGAAGAAAGAAAGTTCTGTGGTAACAAACATAAAAAAATACATTCAAATTGAGAATCTCCTCTTTTATTGAAGTCTGTTAAAAACGGAAACTGTCTTTATCTGGATTATTCCATAGATTCAGCAAGCAACTGTGAGCATAAAAATTAACAGAGAGTATCCGTATTATTTTTGCCAAGATATGTAACTACATCGTTATTATTATTTATATAAATTATTTTACAAGGTGTATTTTCAAGAGATGAATTAATAAAATAAAATATATTAATATTTTTTTATTTAACACAATTATTTATTTGTTATCACTATTCGTTTAGGGTGATTACTTACCACATGAATAAGTATTATTATTATTTTCCTAATCAGAAAATCATTTAAATCATCTGGTTAATTTAAAACCTTTATTTGTGCCTACTCCTTTTTTTAATGTGAGTTTTTGTTATGTGAGTTATGTGAGTGACGGAACGTTTTACTTTTTTAACTTTAACTTTCGTTACATGATTTGAAATTATCGCAGTGGACATTGTTATTTATCATAATTCTAGGAGCGAAAACTGTTTAAGGCTATTTTGTTTTATATCTATTTACTCGGAAGAAAAAAATTGTCTGATGAAAACAGACGAATGTTGTGTTTGGGTATTATTATGAATCATATGTTTAAAAAATCTATGTAAATATTTTATCTGTTGTCTAGTTCCCATAATACAAGCTATGCTCAGTATAAAGTATATTATTTATAAATATAAAAAAGTATATTAAAAAATCTCTTACTGGCCTCTTATTATAAAAATTAGTCGCTGTATATAGCCATCTCTGAAATCCAACTTTTCTTTTGCGTTCTGTAAAGTAAGGTCTCCCTATCGACGGGTAATCTCGCCACCATCCTTTATTAGGAATGGGCTTCATTTAAAACCCAAAAAAAAATCTTATTTCGCAACTCCATAACGATTGTTTAGACTTTAGACTGGTGCCTTTTTCATGTTTTTTGCTTTTAGCTTGAAGAGGGTATTTTAAAAAGGTCTGCTTTTAACTTTGTTAAGTTACTTTTATGATTTGTTTCAATTTCCCACCCTTTTCAGCTTAACTACATTATATGTAATTGAAACAGCTACTGTTAGTTAATTAGTTTGCATTCTCTTATATCTTACCTTTTCATGTTATATGTGTGTTAGCATGAACTTAACTCTCGGGTTTTTGGATGTGTCTGTGTGGTCAACCGAATTTCTACACAAACCTTCATGCTTCAAATCAAAGCAAAGATTCAACGAGATTTTCACTCAAGAATGTATACTTAAAATATTATTATATGAAGAAACAGAATGTCAAACAAAATTCGCCGAATGAAGCCAAAACGTAACCAATTTGTGTACGTACGTCGTACGTTACATTACACAAGCATACAAAATTTTGTTGGTAGAAAATCATTTATTTATTTTATTTATTTATTTATTTATTTAACTAGCACGGTTTGGACCACTTACACTAATTAAAAAAAAAGACAAAATTAAAATTGTTATATAAAATCTAAAAAAGTACAACGACACAAAAAATAATAATTAAAAAAATAATAACAATAAAATAAAAGAAAAAAAAAATTGGAATACCGCATACAATTTCAAGTTCAATTAAATATAAGAACAATAAAACATAAATTACAATATCAAAATATAAATAATATCAATTAAAACCTATTAACTACTTGTCTTCTGACTCGCACCAGCACAAACACACCGACAAGATTTTTTGCCAATCATCCGCAAATATATCGCAGTCGGGGTTGGCGTCAAGGAGTTTGTTAAGGGCGGTGAGCGTACGAGGTAGTGGGGAGTTAATACGTGCAGCAGTACGACACGATGGCACAGCAAAAAGCTTGTGCTTTCTGCCTCTCAGATAATTGGTAGGGACAAAAAGTCGAAGTAACTCACTAAACAATTCAGGAGCATCAATCGTTCCACGGACTAGTTTGCACGCTATTAACAGCTGGTCACGAGCTCTCCTAGTTCTAAGAGAGTTGTAACTCAGACATCCTTGCAAAAATTTTGTAGGATACATAAAGGGATAATAACCTAACTTGTGTTTATATAGAAACCTGAGAAATGCCTTTTGAACTTTCATAGCATAAGACTCAAAGGCATGGCCAACAATAGAGTCGCCGGAACAACACAAAAGTTACCATATTATATGGAGATGCATCACTTTGCGTTAAAACATTTACTAGGCTTTACCTTAAAATAATTCTATGGTTAGATATATATGCACAGCTTTCAGTACCATGTTCACGGCATCAAACCCACCGTTTGAATCCACATATCACATCATATCCACATATGCTTGTGCCATTGGGCCAATACTCCACACAGAGTATTGGCCCAATGGCACAAGCACTTTTTATTTTACACCACAAAAACCCTATTAATATTACAGTCGTAGATATTACCCCAGAATTTCAATCTGTATCGCAACATTGATTCCACGAGAGCGTAATAAAGTTGGTCCGAACCAACCTCGTCTTAGACTCCTGAGAGCGTGGCAGGCAGAGCGTATCGAATTCTCCACTCTAATTCGGGATTAAATTTTGATCAATATATACTTCTAAGAACACATATTGATCAAAATACTACCGTTCTATGGTTGGACTAGTGGAAATGTTAACATACCTACAGGCAGGGTAATACGGCTCGTAAACATATATTTGTTGGCAACATCGCTTGCCCGATTCCCGTGAAGGAAATTAGGGCGTTAAAAAAAGATGGCTCTACAAAATAAGCCACGTACGTAGTATATAACATGTTCTCATCAATTTATTACTATTACAATAATAGCACTATTATTTCACTTTATTTATCTCATTTCTCATTATTTACATATTTACTACATCATTAACAGAATAAATAATTTTAAAAAAATGGTGAAATATATATAAAACGGAGAACCACCGACCGCAGAATAGGACCCAAGCGGTCGATGGCTAGGACTGCAGAGAGAGGATCCCACTGATGATGAGTATAATGATTATTATGAAAAAACTACACAACTTTTATAGCCTGTTGTGCGTTTAATTATTGCTAAACCAGCATCCAATGTCAATTCGAAAAGGTATTTTAAGTAACCATAAATATTTTTCTAGTTAACATTTAATCAGACATACCTTACCTACATTACGAATACGGCTTTATTAGAATAAAGCTTGGCTGCATTTGATTGCCAAGTCCAAAGTTGCGCGAACTTGGGAACACATCCATTCTCAGCGTAAACGCAATTTGTCGGTATCTCGAAATTTGCATGTATATTGGATCAACTCACCTATTTGACAGTGATAAGAATCGCAACGAAAAATACCCGTTTACCCTAATTTTACGCATTTTCCCGTAAAATTGGAAAGATTAGGTTTAGCATTATAAATCTCTGCAAAATAAGATCGCAAGTCATTACTCAAGCTTGTTTGTTGCAGAATTTTATTTACAGCTTCACTTGCTGGCTATTTTGTACTTAAATGGTCTATTTCTTACGTCTGTAAGGATAATGAGATAGGAGCCATGATACCAAGCAATCCCTCGCCAAACAGAGTTGCACTCGCGTTGCTGAATTCTATATCTACATGTGCTGCTGGATGCATAGATTGGCTTACGTGTCACGCATAGCACGCATGAAACTTTACATGCCCGTTTCAGAGTGACGGGCGCACCGTGATACGACTCAGGTAATTTCATAGAATCCCTAAACACATCCGTGAAAGAGAAAATGAGTTTAACTGCTATTTTTTATGAACGGTAACCACTTATTATCTCGAGTCATCAACGCATTACGTCAAATTACTATTATAATTACGTAGCATATTAATCATTTCTGACGCCAAGCAGCATTGCTGTTTTTGGAAGTATCGTAGTATGTAAGTGTCTTGGTAGTGGGACCACTATAGACATAGTGGTCCCACTACCAAGCCTGACTCTCGTAAAGTTATCAGTTATCAGAACATGATGCTGTAATACTTCTTTTACAGCATCATGTTCTGATATGCCAACATGCACCAGAGTTAGCCACTCACACGAAAAGAAGAACAAATAGACTTTAGGATATGCTTTTCTGTCTGGTTTCGTCACCCCGTTTTCCGATCTAGATATTATGCACATATAATATTACAATAGAATATCTCATTAGGGCTCATCTAAACTTAGGCCTTTGGAGTGAAAATCAACGTCAATACCACTAGATTACTACCACCTCTTTCATCATTTTTATTTCGGAAATTTTTATACTTATAGAACGTGTGGTTTTCCATAGGATGTGAATTAAAACTGGCTGATTCCTAACGTACATTAGAGTTTAAAAGAGTATTTTGTAAATTTCTAGCTATAGTCTTTCGAATCAAGAGTAAACAATATTGTTAATTTTCTTGTGATGCCTTTGAAAGTTTTTGGGTTCGATTCCCGGTCAGATTAAACAGTGTGTAGTGAGCATGAAGTATGAGTACGAGACATACGGGGCGTATGTCTCGTGTAATTGTTTGTGCCACTTCCATGGTATGGATTTGTGAGCGTTTAGCGTTCACCACGATGTTTCTCTAAACCGGCCTCAATCAAAGCCCTAATTAATAAACATTTACAAAATTATGATTTAACCTAAGCTCGTAAGCTAAACTATGTAAATCGTCAGCTATTACATCAACCTTTAACCTTTGGTAATAGTTTTCAAATCACCCGACAACATTCCGTCCGCAAGCAAGGAGCTCGAGAAAATTTCAAATTATGTAAATAAATCTCCGTTTGTTGGCGGAGTACCGGGAAATTTACCCGCCTGAACTCGTCCATAATTTTGGGGTAAATTTTAATTGCGATTCAAAAACTCGTTTCGTCTAATGAGTCTGTTTGGAGGAAAAGTTATGGTTTTGATCATCGATTTAATAGAGTTACCTTCACCCTTTTTGAAGTCAAAGGAAAGGGTTTATTGGAGAAACATCGGAGGTAATGTTTGCAGTTCCATTTAATAACTATACAAATGCTATATGCGTACGGGGGTACGTTATGTTACAGATGATATGCACAAAAAACACAATAATCCAAGACTTGAGAACAAATTGTATACTCACAGAATTTTCCACGGCTAGGGCAAACTATCAGCATAAATCGAACAGTGGATCTCCCGAAGGCAGTCATTCTGCCAACTTTTAAGTAGCGATAATAATGACAATAATTTTTGTAAAAGAGTAATTTTTACACACTCTATATAATATCAATAGGGTGTGTAAAAATAGGGTAGCTAGATCGATCGTTATCGTTTAATGAGTTTTATTTGCATACATGTGTACAATCCCTTTCAAATTGAAGAAAAACATCCTTGTGGAAAATGAAATATCATATTGTTCTATTAACCCCATATTAGTTTTCCCTGATAGACTAAAGTCAATTCACTATACTTGACTCCGATCAATACTCGAGGTTTTGGCCAAAACTCAAATATCGAGCCTGATTTTCGATATAATTGAAATTGAACCATAAACGTTGGAACAAAAGTTTGAGATTTGTCTAAACATGAGTCACTGGACAGCTGTCAATTTTACTCTGCATAATAATTAATATTCTGGATTTATCGATGGTAAATAAACTCCAAACTGGATTGAACTGGATTTAACTCTCTTAATAGATAATAAGAACAAGTAATTTATTTATGAGTATAATCATATTTAAAGATTTTTTACTTTGACTTTGATTAAATAACATTCTTAATTGCTTATGTTGCTATGTTTAAGAGTTTAATTTTGGTATTCCGTACTAGCCTCTGATGTTCCCACTGCAGGGACACCGCCCTACTCTCGATAATTGAGAGTGAATGGGCTTTGATCTACCACGGGAGCCCAATCTGGATTGGTAGATGTCAGATGTCTTCGAACTTATGGTTCTAAGACATGCCGGTTTTCTCACGATGTTTTCCGTCACCGTTTCAAGAACGTGGTATTGCGCTAATATATTTTTCAAGTGAAAAAACTCATTGGTGCACGCGTCGGCTTGAACCAGCTACCATCAGATTGAAAGTCAAAGTCTATGCCCGTGGGCAATCACCCTCTCTATTTCTAATTTAGGTATAGGTTTAGAGAATAAAACAATGAAATTATTAGTTTGTATTTAATTTATGTACATAAGTCATTCAAGATATGTATTCACAACTACAATTATAAAATTTATTCTAGACTATTACTAGGTATAACGCAATTACATTATTAAGATTATTTTACAAGTGCTGTTATTGCATACAAAAACTTGATAAAAGGAATTAAACATGAATTAGAACTGAACATTTGCAATGTAATGTAGATAAAATATATGTAAAGAAATTCATAGATAAATGACATTTGCTTATTTACTGAAATAATACACATAATAAAATTGTACGAAAATAACAACCAACAATGTTATAAAAATCAAGAAATGAAGTATTAACACAAAGGTATAAATTGACACAAAACAAAGTTATGAAAAATATATGAATATGAGTAATATGTGCTACAGCAGCAAATGATGCTGTTATTCTGCCTAAACCACGTAATCCGTAAGAACAGAACAGAACAGAACAGAAGAGAACCGTAACAGACCTTGTGAGACATTTATTCCAATTTAAGACTGAACATCGCACATCTGCCTATGCAAGGCAATACTTCGTCGTCGAATTTTATTTTATATGAATATATGGCGGTACGAGCTGAGGGCCCACCACGTGGTAAGTAACGACCCCCGCCCATGACAACAGTAATGCGACTCAGTATAAGATTTGGATCTTACACTGAGTCGCATTCATCCTGATCCATCACCCAGACGGGAATGATACGTCTCATGCGCATGTGATTTGAGTAGTGTAATCATATAAAAAGTATTCGTGATCACGGTAGACGGTTTTGCGAGGTCCAATTGCCCAGAGTCCCTGCACGTGCAAAAGGAACACCAAACTAGCATTAGAACTTGTACCAAGTTCATCCGGAGTAGTACTGCCTCCACACCCGGTAATCTAACGCCAAGCAGTGGTGCACTTGTATTGCTGTGTGGAAAGGTGTGGGTGATGGGCGCAACTTCAGTCTTCTATTACTTTAGTCGGGGAGGACCTTAGTGGTATTATTATTGTTATAGACAGATATAACCACTTAATATTAGGTGGCCCAACACTGTTGTTGTGCAATGATAAAAAGAGTATTAGGAATTCAGCGCCATAAAAGAATTACGGGGAAAAATCCTACGTGACCGGAATTTCAACGTCAATAACGAGTGTGTCGAAATGGAACCCTTATCTAACAAAAAAATATGTACGAACTCCTGTTAATACAATGTAAATACTAAATTTATCTATCTAAATGCAAATGAGGTTGTCTACATCCGTCACGGCAAAAAGTGGTGGACTTTTCGCGCTCGACTTGATATATTAATGCCGTGTTATATATTTATTAGATACTAACTAACCCGACAGATGTATTCCTGATTTGATCCACAATTTGACAATCGGTTATCAAACGACTTTGTGCCAAAAGTCCTATAGAAAAATGTAGTTTAAGTTTGTCTCGATTCCCGACTTCCCGTTAATTTTCCAAAGAAGTCATATTGTACACACCTTGCCCAGACTATTACAAACAGAACGAAACCAAATTGATCCTGCCATTTTCGATCCTTAGCGAGACTAACGAACAGCGATATATATTATATTAGTAGTAATTTGGCAAAAAAACTGATTTCCATATATTAATCCATTATTTTTCACGAGGGATATTTTTATTCTAATTTCGACGGGATTAAAGTGGAGTTACCACACCCACACCCACACCCACCCCTACTTCAGCAGCTGACGGTCACTTTACTTATTAGTCATAAGATCAACTATCGATGTCAACATTGGCTGACTTACTATGACTTTTAATTCCAAACTATTACTAATGGTGAAGCCATTGCTTAACAAACAGAATGAAACATAAAGCCGAATTAAGACTCTCTTCCTTTTTTTAAGCCGGTTGAAAGTAGAATTAAGAGAGTACACGTCAATGTCAATTACTTAAAACTAACCGAGTCGATTCTGTACATTGTAGGTTTTTAATACTACAATAAATCATATATAAAGATAATGAGATTTTTCATAAGCTTTAATAGTAAATGTAATGATACTGGCTACAAAAAAATATGTTTCTAATGCTATATTACTGTCGTATTAAAACAATCTAAACAAACTACTTAAAACTGTAAAATTGTTTGGCTTTCATAATCATACAAACCTAAATCCATCCTACAAAATCGTCCTTAAAACCTAAAATAAAGAAGCTACGCCATGTCTACGCGCGTAGCATATCCGTAGCGAGCCGTTCCAATGAAAATAACATTCTAATACACTGTGATAAAGTCTGTTACAACAGTTGCTTTTCCAGGTGTATCCTCGAGCGGCTAGCCCCTAGTTCCGTCAGTGGAAAGTGAACGCTCTTACACAAAAATAAAGTCGGGTTTCATACAGCAGTCGCTCCTCTTGTCCGGTGTGTCGTCGGTTTTCACCCACTTGCCATGACAGTGTGGCGCTACTAGCGCGTAGAAGCGGGTAGTATGTCCTGCCACGCCGTGTCCGCTGCAACGCCATTTCAAATCCCGCCTGAGGGCCGCTGTCTCACATTTCACGCAAACTGTAGCACCTGAAGGACAAGGATATTATATGGAAGAAATTATTGAGTATATTTTGCAGCTTGATCTAAAGCCAGTTTTGATTTTGTGCCTTTGAGTATTAGTAGCCAAGTTCGTCCGGAGAGGTACTGCCACACCTGGAATCTGTCACCAAGCAATAGTGCTTGCATTATTGTGTTCCGGAAGGGTGTGGGTGCCGGTGAAATCACATGAGCATGAGACGTATCATCCCCGTCTCGGGTGATGGACGCAGCAGGTTGAATGCGACTCAGTAAGACCCAAATCTTATATTGAGTCGCATTACTGTTGTCATGGGCGGGCGTCGCCATTTACCACCAGGTGGGCCCTCAAATCGTTCCGTCACATTTTCACATAAAAAAAGTCCCTACACGTGCCCACTATATAGGAGCAACCATGATATAGGATATAGGAGCAACCATGATATAGGATATAGGAGCAACCATGATATAGGATATAGGAGCAACCATGATATAGGATATAGGAGCAACCATGATATAGGATATAGGAGCAACCATGATATAGGATATAGGAGCAACCAAAAGTAGTAGTATGCATGGTAATTGGCCGCCAAGAAGCGGTGCACTGATATAACTGTTTTCCAGTGGAAGGGTATGGGTGCTGGTGAAATGTAACTTCCTCATCCCGAAGTTGTATTACTGTTGCTATGGGTGGAGGTAACTACTGAACATCAGGTTCTCAACTCGTCCCGTCACTTAAGTAGCATAAAAAATACTGCACAGTATCGAAACAAAGTAATCCTATGTTTCTATTATAGTTTTCCTCACAAAAGGCTTTTAAAATACGACTGGAACATGTCCAATACATCGAATAGACTAGTCTTAAATGGTTCTACGTAAAATGCACGCTCCATCCACGCAATAAAGATAGAATCTGTATGGCAACGGTTTGATACCTGATCGCCTATTTCAAATAGACTTAGAATGATGGTGTATATGGAAAAATGTACCTTCTCTCAATGCTTTATAGTCTGAATCCGTGTGGCAGCCTTTTGACACCTTGGTCACCTCGAACTGGGCGCAATACCTGAAAACCATTTCCGTTCTTCACATTGGGAAATTGAAACATATCAACCATTTACAGTGGGATCAAACTCAGAGGTTCCACTCTAATTGTAATTCAAATTTAAAACTCATTTATTTAGTAAACTCAGTTTAAATTTAGCTTCTCAATTTATAATCCTACTAATATTATAAACGCGAAAGTTTGTAAGTATGGATGGATGTTTGTTACTCAATCACGCCAAAACGGCTGAACGGACCTGGATGAAATTTGGCACAGAGTGGAATAGCACATAGGCTACTTTTTATCCCGGAAAAATGTACGGGTCCCGTAGGAAGCCCAACCGCGGATGACACCGCGGAGCGCACCTAGCATTCCATAATATTCTATCTTTTTGAATCAATTTCGAACCTCGCTTCGAAGGCAGAGCAAAAATAACAATCGATGACAAAAGCTAGCCAGTTTTTTGGCTGAACCCGATGGAAATGATTAAAAATACAGGAATACTTAGTTTAATAGTAATCGGAACCTCTGAGTTGCGTGTACGTACATTGTGTCTTAAAATATACTTTGAAAAGTTTATATTCAATACTTCCCCGAGAGGTATCAAGTTGTTCGGAAAATTTGAGACGAAACAGATATTTTCCGATATCTTTTTTAAACTACTGAGTGTGTTTTATATAAATGTTTTTATGACTTAGTGTTTGGAAGATCTGACGGCCCACCTGATGTTAAGGGCTACAGGAAAACGACTCAGGTCCTCCCCTACCGGAATATGCGAAGACTCAAGTCGCATCCTTTTGCGCCCGTCACTCTTACATGGATATGTAATATCTCATGCGCCTGTAATTCTCCGAATACAATAGTAGGCAGCGGATTACTTGGTGTACAGGCAGTAATTATTCTCTGTGTAACTTTTCGAGTGAATGCCGTGTAACTATGCATATAAATTAAGTCTAGAAAACTCGTAAACGTAAATGTATTTTGCGTTTCTTGTCTTGTTTGTGAATGTCTCGAAATGTGTTGTTATCGCGAAACTTGAACGGGCGTGTCTAAGTTCCACCATGGAGTTACAGAGTGCATTAGTACCTACTTAGTTGGCATGTTAAGAAGTGTAGGTACTTTATATCCTTTCATGAACATACCCGTTAGTAGGTGATGTAAGGGGTAAGTTATCTCGACTTATGAGGTATTTTCGCGGAAAGTGGGAACTATGCCAAAATGTTAATGATAACTCTTTAAAAAAAAAAAAAAAACAACTTTAACACACTCATACCTTTGTACTAGGATTCCCTGTGTCGCAGATGGCATGGACAAATACAGAAACACAAGACAAACACCCAAGACCCGAGAACAAACTTCATGCTCACCACACAAAGTGTGCCCCGGCCGGGAATCGAACCCGGGACCCCTTGCTTCGAAGGCAGGGCTACTACCAACTAAGCCACGGAGCCGTCAATTAAGCTAGATTGTAAATATATAAAGTAATGCTTTTACTAACATTAAAGTATTTTCATAGCAGCCAGACACTACTCATGTCCGAAAAAAACGACTTCAATACGTTGATGACCTGTTTTTATACTACCAAATAAATAATCATCGAATTCGGCTCACAATTGGATTCAATTCATGTTGTATGGCTTCCAATTCGTAGATATATCACGTATCGATACGATCTCATTAGTAGATAAATATTTATCATAAATTAGCGACCCGCTCCATTGCCATTAGGTGCCATTTACTGATGAGGAAAAGAAAAATCAAAAGTATGTTTTTCTCTCATAAAAACCTTGTAGCGAAAATTATGTACACAACAAAAAAAACACACGAATCGGGCGAGACTTTCTTGTGATGATCTGTCATTCTTTCATACGTAAAGCGATTGATTTTGAAATATATAGAACAGTGAAGAATCCAATTATTGTATCAGAATCAAAAATAATTTTGACTGAACTTGACTTCGACACGACAAACCAATTGTCATCATGATGCCAATTGAAAATATACTTACTCTCGATGTGAGTTTGATTCAGGATCATCGGGGTTCCTCAAGCGAAGGTTCTTGCGGATGTCCACAGTCTCGTTCGAGTGTCTACTGACGGATAATCCGCCAGGGAGAAGCATTGCTGTTTCCTCTGTGAACAATATTGTAATTAGAAACAAGTGGTATTATGTCGTAGATCAGCGTGAGAGCGTGGTGGCCCAGGGGCACAGACGCCGACTTTCAATCTGAACTTGAATCTGGTTCAAACCCAAACGTGCATCAATGAGATTTTAACTTAAAAAAATTAGGTGCGCAATACCACGTTCTCGAAACGATGACGGAAAACATCGTGAGGAAACCGGCATATCTTAGAACCAAAAATTCGACGACATGTGACATCCAGCAATCCGGATTGGGCTCCCGTGGTAGATCAGAGCCCATTATCTCTCTCTTTTATTATCTCTCTCGTACCGGCGTTTTACTAGTAGGGAAGACACTGTACCTTTAAATAACTATTCGGTTATAAATAAAACATGTTTTGTTTTTTAAATCTCAGCTCTTTACTCCCTTTGACGATATGCAAGGCAGGCTTTAAAACAGAGCTCCTCTCACGGTACGGAACCCTAAAAGGAATAACTGAGTAAGATTAAAATAGCCTCGACTTTTGAGAAGACTTCAGAGGGATCTGAGGAGCCGTTGTCACGTCACGTACACACGTAAATAGGTAGAATTTATTTTATCCTCCATCATTTCCGTGCCACGGAAATAATAAATTCCTTTTCTTTGTTACGCAATTTTGTAGAATATTATTGTCGCAAAGCGTCTGACGTTAATTAGAACTGAAAGCTCCCTTGCACCACCCGAGGGTCCTACTGTGAGTTCAAGCGTTTAGCTCTCACCTCGTATTCATTCATGACTGCGTCATTCTCATTTTATTAGGTATGTAAAGCTAAATGCACCAGCCTTCCTTTTTTATGCAATTTAAGAGGCGGGACGAGCTGATAGCCCCCCTGATGTTACATGGTTACCGCCGCTCATAAACCACAAAAAATACAGAAGTATTAGAAGACCTAAGTCACATCGCGTTGCACCCGTCACTCTCAGACGAGGACGTCACGTCTCAAGTAATTTTGCCGACAAATGAACCTTACCACCGGAACACAGCAACGCGAGTGCACCACTGCTGTGTGGGAAATTACCACGTGTGGAGACAGCACTGCTCCGCATGAACTAGACACAAGTTTTACTGCTACTAAATTATTCTGGCTTCGTAATACTAATGCTAGCTTTAGCTTACAAAGTAAAATAACGTCACAATCAGATTGCACCGTGCCGTACTTGCACTCCACCTGTTTAACACTCTTCTTGATACTACTGCTACTTTCTTATTTTTTACCCCGTAATGGAATGTCACTGTCTTCATCGCATCCATAGTGCTTCTGACAGGCTCTACACTACACCAGTGAGGAATACCTCTTGACTCCGTGCAGTACTTGCACTACACCTGCTTATATCCACACTTCTTAATACTACTGCTCCTTAAAGCTACTATTTCTTACCCCGTAATGGAATGTCGCTGTCAGCATCGCATCCATGGTGTTCCTGACAGGCTCTACGCTGCACCAGTGAGGGGCACCTCTTGCCTCCGTGTGCTGCCGCTTGCACCACCCGCCTGCTTCTGGCCATGCTGCCAGAACCGCATCGTGTGTCGCAGTCAGACCATGAACCCCAGTTTGATACCACGCAGTCTATAACTGTGAATGAAAGAGGAAAGTCATTATCATTATGAGCTTACCGACAAAGTTTTTTTTCCTTTTTTTTCCTTGTTCTCTTGTGATATTACTTTGACTTAGAACCAGGCCTCTCTCAGTAACTGCAAATTGAGCCCAAGGGCGCTTGGATTGGTTATTGGTTCTCAAAAAAGGCAATACATAAAAATATGACCAAATATCCCATCACAATAATAATTTTATATTCTCATCATAATTGCCTTCATCTCCATCATGAATGGCAAGTATCGCTATATATAGCTTTCGCCAATGCCGATAAATTTCAAATTCAGAGTAAAAAAACTTCTACCATAATAAGATACAAGTAGTTCTAATCCTTTCAGTGACAAGTTGAAAAACAAACACATCCAAGAAAACAAAAGCACAAGTTGGAATAGTACTACAAATGGAAACTCGGCAAAGCCTTCCAAATCTAATTAATTAGCAAGCCCGCAAGATACTTGCTTCACTCATACCGAGCACCAATTAAGCGATGGGATGTTCCGTTCCGGAGAATCCATAGCTTACTAAGCACTGTTTTAGAATAAATAATTATGTATTCTTTGGAAATGGTTGTTTAGCCTATATTTTAAAGACTCTTTAAATAAAAATAACTTTATTGTATAATACATCTAGTGTGATCTTAACTATGGTATGATCAAAAAGTTTGCTGTGTTAAACCATATAGATCCTTTACAATAAGGTACATAATAATACTAAATATTAGTATGTCCAGTAGAAGCCCATATCCAGATCATTATCTATCTCTGTGCCAAATTTCATCCATATTCGTTCAGCCGTCCTGGCGTGATGAGTAACAAACAATGATACATCCAAACTTTCGGCATCAGATGTTTGTTTGCTTTATTACGCTCGTCCTCATTCACTTAGTCAGTATCCCGGAGCACTAAAGTAGCGTGTAATGATAAAGTCTATCCAGCTTTTTCCTTTGGTACCAGAACTCTTTTAAGCTGGGATTAATTAAAGTCTGAATTGGGAACGTAGACTTCACTTTCATTTTTCATCATAGAGCGCGCGAGCAAGGCGTTTTACCTTTACGTATTAACCCTGAATAAATGGAGAGGTTATAAGATTCACGGCTGTGTTTATGTCTGTCTGATTTTTTTATGTAACTGGTGGTTGTAAAATTGTCATCACCAATAAACAACAAAAATACTACTCATGTCATCCCCTACTATTACCTACCCTAAATATGAGAAAGTTGCGTTGCGCCCGTCTCTTTGAAATAGGGATATTACGCCTCTGTGCCTGTAATTTCACCGGCGCCTATACCCTGCACGCGAGTGTTTGGCAGTGCATTACCAGTTTTCAAGGTAGTACTTCTCCACACGAACTTGGCACAATCTCTACTGCTACTTTGGGTTGCTCTTTTCGCACCACATGGGACACGTGTAGGGAATATTAGGGTTTTCACCTACGAGCGAGCAACTAGACCTTTAATAATGGCTGTGGTAACTTTGAGACTACGTATTACCATGATCGTAAGTATTATATATAAAATGATAATCGTAAGATAGTAAGGTGAAAATCGGTTGAGACATTTCTAGTGTAAGCTCTGAATACTAAAAAGGGATTCATATATTATATCTTTTGCTGCTTAAAACTTTTTGCTGCTTAAAAATTTAATAAGAGTAATGTGCAAGAAACAGCTTGGTTTAAGAACTACCAAAAGTCATAAAGCCAAAATTTTGGTTTCTTTTACATTTAAGGTTTGATTAAACTGGTTTAAATAGTGGTACCTAATTATACCAGCCCTATAAATAAACATTTATACACTCATAAGAGCTATGAGTGACAAACACCCAAGGCCCGAAAACAATCTTTATGCTGACCACACAAAGTGCGTCCCGGCCAGGAATCGAGCCCTCACTCCGAAGGCAGGACTACTACCAACTAAGCTAAAAACGTCTAGTATAATCAAAATAAGTATACCAAAAGCTTGATTCAAAAGATTAACATGCATTGTCAAGATTAAAATGCTTTTCCCAATAAACTCAAATAGTTAGACCGAATGCAAATTGCAATTCGATCAAGTAAAATACAAGTTGAGTTTATACACGAATGCATCTCTCAGTTCAATGAAAATACTTTGAACGACTGCAGCAACTGATATATGGTAAAGGCGAAAGTTGGTATGTATGTGACTGTGTATTTGTTACTCACGCTCAAACGGCTCAACGGATTTCAATGAAATTTGGTACCAGAATAGCTTATATCCTAGATTAACGCAGGCATTTTTGATCCCGGTAAACCGAGGGTAACACCGCGAGGCAAAGCTAGTACAAAATAAGAAAAAATCTCCTTGAAGTACATCAGAGTAGGTACTGTGTACCGATAACGGTTGGAAATTAGTTTAGAAAGTGATGATACTTGAGTCTGTGTAATGGATAGTCCTAGTTATTTCTGTAGTGTTATTTAAAGATTTCCTTTTGTCCCAGCAATACCTAGAAATAAACATTTATATTTACTTTTTCATTTAAGAGTACGCTAATAAAACCCTCGCTTCGATGCCTCTCCGGACGAACTTGGCACAAGTTCTACTGCTACTTTTGGTTGCTCCTTTAGCATCACCCAGGGGGTACGTGTAGGGAATCAAAGGGTACACACCTACGAACGCGAGTAACTGGACCCCCAAAAAAAAAAGACTAAAGCTACGGAGCTGCCAACTAAAATATCCGATGATTAAGAGCATCTGCATGGGAAGGACATATCGCCATTGTTTTCAGCAAAAACAAGTGCTTACAACAATTCATGTTGGAAAAATATTCGACGCGCAAAGCTACCTCCAATATTCCACTTGAAATGTGATATCTTGCACCGTAGCCCTCATGCTGCGTCCACACCTAACGAACATTCGTTCATTCGTGTTCGCGGAAGCGCTGTTCAACCAGTAAGCGTTGCCTTGTCAGTAACGCAAGAGCAACCCTATACAAAGGTTGTACTATATTTATCACAGGCTAGCTATTCCCCGCGACTTCGTCCACGTCCACATTTTTTTTGCGTGGTACACCAATTCCATTTTTTTCTCAAAAAAAAATAGCAAACATCTATGTTCGTCACAGCAGCGCACCTTACCTACAGCGCATAAGACAGAACTCGCGTTCATAGGTACCCTTGAAGTCCCCTCACGTACCCCCTGGCTGGTGTTAAATGAGTAACAAAAAGTAGCAGCAGAACTTCAGCTCCCGTCACAACTGCGCTATAAACAAAATCTATCAACTGAGTTGTGAGGCCAGTCAGAGCAAAGCCTACTCTCACTTATCGAGAGTAGACCAGTGCAGAACATTAGAAGCTGATACGGTTCACTTGCGTTCGCTAAGTGTGGTTCTTATAACGTGACAAATGGCCCAAGGCTTTATGGGCCATTAGCTGCTCAATATCTATGTTCAGGCGTTTTACATAGGTACATAATATTGTAATGGACAAGTTGATCGATGCGATGGTCTTCGCCAGGAAAAATATTTCGATCGCAGTGATGAGAAGAACACAGAAAGCGAATTCTACGATTATCTTTTCAAATTTTAGTTGTATATGATAGCCACATCAGGAAGGCGGCTATCTAGCATTACGCTATATTTTTTGAAGTTATACGCGGGTGAAACCACGGGGCACAGCTAGTCTTGCTAATATTATAAAGGCGAAAGTTTGTATGTGTGTGTGTGTATGTTTGTACCACCTTCACGCTCAAACGGTTCAACGTATTTCCATGAAAAATTTGGTACCAGGATAACTTATATCCTGGATTAACACAAAGGCTACCTTTGATCCCGGAAAACTGCGGGTAAAACCACGGGGCGCAGCTAGTATACTAATATAATAAAGCTGAAGAGTTTGTTTGTTTGAACGCGCTAATCTCTAGAACTACCAGTCGGATTTGAAAAATATTTATGTATATGATAGCATTAGCTAAATTTCTTTGTGTACGTGGGTAAAACCGCGGGTCGCAGATAGTAGAATAAATAAAATTAGAAATTACTCTGAATAGCTATTTAAAATATCACTCTACGAGATTCGCTTTCAATTAACTAGTTCCCAGATTACAAGCTACTTAAAATATCACTAAGAGATTCGCTTCAGATGACTAGTTCCCATATTAACAAGCTATGCTTAGTTTGGGGCAGATGACGCTGTGAGAAATGTCCCTGAATATTTAGTTTTATTTATTTATTTATTTAGTAACGCCCCGACAGCGCCACGCCACGCCACCGTCCCGCCATACCCGCTTTGTGCTGCCTAACACATTATTTGATTGTAAACACACTACTCAAGATAGTGTATCTGCTAACACAATCAATATAACAAAGCATTATGTTATTACCGGCCGTAAATTAATAGGCACACAACACAAGACCTGTCTGTTGGAGTTGTGACAGCGTCCGGCCCTCGTCTCAGATTAGCCGGATTAAGATGAATGGTCAAGGAGAACACTCACACCTAGAATCTAATTAACTAATGTTTGAGAGGAAGACCGACCCGCACCGACTGTACTGGCGACCCGCTCCGGCTAGTACGGTAGTGTGTGACATAGGTAATAATATAATTGCGTAGTACATCATTTTAATAATTATTATTATTTTATTGCCGAAAAAATCCATAATGAACAAAACATTAAATTCTTACTTGTATTATAAAGGCGAAAGTTTTTATAAATGTGTGTGTTTATGATTGTTTCACCTTCAGGCTCAAACGGCGAAACGGATATGGGTGAAATTTGGTACCAGGATAGCTTATATACTGGATTAACACTTTTTACCCTGGAAAACAGCGGGTTACACCGCGGGGCGTAGCCAGTTATAGCCAAAAAAATATATTAAAGAAACAAAGAATAACATTATGAAATTGCTGAATGTCACTTACTCAATTATTGCAATGGTTATTTGAAAAGAATTAAAAAATATTTATTTTTAATATTTTGTTTATTATAAATCTTCGAAATTCTCGACTTTCTTCTACATGCATCAAGGGAAAGTATCGTTAATATTGTAGTATCGAATGTGTAGTTTCACGTAACGACGTCGTATCGTGTCGTCACATGTTAACGCATTCTGGCCTGAATTTATACGTATCTTAGTCCTAAGAATTCGCTCGATCAAACGAATAAAAGTAATATCCTCAGAATAAATCGGTAGTCACTCAAGAGTAATCCTTACGATTCTAAGAATAGCCAGTTTATTCGGGAATCGTGGCTATAATATACTGTCGTTCCGCAGAATAAACAAAGTATTCCAAGAGTATTTAATGAATATTAATTAGCCATTTCTTATTTCAACTGAAATAATAATTACAATGGATTACCATTTTAAGAAAGAAACATTCAAATCCGTCTTCAATGGGCGATAAAAAAGTCACAAGAAAGCAAATACGCGATTTCGTGTACTTTACTGGTACATTCTTCCAGTTATTTTGATTGAAAACTATTGAACCAAATTTTTATTTCTATGGGACCAATTAAAGTAACACTAGTTTACAAAATTGAACTTTTTTTTTATACCCCAAAATAAATGTATACAAATATGTTAATATACCTTCCTTAAACCAAAAAGTGTTAGTAAAAATATTCTATCACGTCACAAATTCTTCCTACAGTCAAATGTTTTTTTTTTAACTACCTAACGTGGAAACGACAGTTTATTGTTTATTATATCTTATTTATTATATCTTTCCGAACATTACAGAAGGAAAACTGAAAGAGGGTATATTTGTTGGCCCACAAATCTGTAAAATTATGAAAGATTCTCCGTTTGAAAGCCTTTTATCTGTTAATGAAAAATCTGCTTGGAACATTTTTTGGGAAATAAGAAAAGTGAAGATTACAAAGAAATTGTTACAGATTTATTGGAAAATTTTCAAAAGATGGTAGTAAACATGTCATTAAAGATTCATTTTTTGCAATCGCATCTTAATTTTTTCCCTGAAAACTTAGGAAGTATGAGTGACGAACAAGGGGAACGTTTCCATCAAGATTTAAAGGTTTTTGAAGAACGACATCAAGGATTTTGGGATGAAAACATGTTGGGGAATTACTGTTAGTCCATTATAAGAGAAACTGATTCAAATAGCTATAAAAAGAAGGCAAAAATTTGTAATTTTTTTTTTAGTATTAATACCAAAATTAGGTATTAAGTTAATAAATATTTCTTAAACCAGACGTGATAGAATTTTTTTATTATTTTTTCTGGATAATTCTACCTAAATGAATAACAAAATAACAACTTTTAGCTAGGGTATAAAAACCGTGTAAACTAGTGAATCAAAAGGAAATTCTACTAAATAAAAAAATATCTACATTGAATGAATGAATACTCTTTATTGTACACCTCGATAGAAACATACATAACAAAAATAAAATTAACAAAACAGTCACAAAAAAAGAAGAGGTCTTATCGCTAATAGCGATCTCTTCCACATTGGTGATAAATGACAGAGATCCGAGGTAACAAACATAAAAAAATCTAATAATAACCTCTATCCTTTGGAAGTCCATTAAAAAGTACCTTAATATACCATACCTTCCAAATAATAAGCATTTACATATCAAATAACAATTTTACAACGTTTTTAATGTAAGTATAGAATGTATAATTAAATTAATTATTATCAATGTGATTCATTTGATGGAACGGAATTATCAGATTTCTCGGAGTTCAAAAATTAATTATAATGGGTATATTCTTGATGTAAAAATATACTTAACGACGATGTTAATGCTAAATCATATTACCTTCCTCTAAGGAAAGAAGGTATAAAAATGATATTTTTACGAAATTTTGATTTTTAACTTGTAATGATCAAAAAAGAATCGTGATTTTATTTTGGTAAACTTTTTCTATAAGTGGCTGTTTCTAATGTCAAAATAACAGGTTCTTACTAAATGCTTTTGAAATTATATACGTTAGGTACATATAAAAAAAAACTAAGTTTTTGTCTGTCTGTTTGACGGGACTTTCACTGACAGATAGCTGATGTTGTAAGGAGTAACGTAGGCTACTTTAAATTTAAAAATAAAAAGAATTAGGATTCTTATCACAAAAATTTAAAATTTCAAGCGGGCGTAGTTGCGGGGAACAGCTAGTAGAAAATATTAAGCATCCGCAAACCGAAATCACTCAAACTTTTATTCTAGTGTCGGTCGCTTCCGTTGGCATCAAATTAAACAAAATTCGATTTTGACAGCTCTAAAATGATTGCTTTTTCCTTTACTCCATATAATCAGAAAGAGATGGATTCTGTTTAGTTTAATTTACGTTTGGTTAGGTGCTTACAAAATCAATACCGCATACTGATTACTGACTTCATAGCTCAATTGTTAGTTATCCTAGGTCGTGGTTTCAATTCCCACCCAAGACAAACATTTGCGTAACGTTAGTTAGACATCTATGTTAGATGTTTGTTCTGGTTTTGGGCATTCAAATGTATTAATGTGCATATATTTACAAAAAACCTTACTATATCAGTGATCGGCTACCAATAGCACAGTTATACTTAATGGAGAATAGATGGCGCTGAGTGAATAGTCCAAATAAACATTTTTTTATTTGTTACAATGAGAGCAAGTGAATACGAAAAGATGAATCAAACTCTGCTAATGATGATTCTGCAATTTTCTCATTTAGTTTACAAACTATGGAGAATATAAAAAAATATAGGTTGAATGCGAAAAAGTTTTTGCTAAATTAAAGTATAGTGGCAGATATCCTTAAACAAGAATATAAGCTTTGTTTGACTAGTTTTGTCGCGAAAAACAAAACTTGAAGGGTGTGAAAACGGAGATTTGTATGAGAAGCTTAGCAAATAGATTGCATCCAGAGGAGGAACATTCTTCTCTGCATATTTTAGGTATTGGGCTCCCGTGGTAGACACGGGAGCCCAATCCGGTTTGTAGATGTCACTATCTTTGAATATTTGGTTCTAAAACATGCCGGGTTCCTCACGATATTTCGATATTTCTTCACAGTTTCGAGAACGTGGTATTGCGCACATAATTTTTTTCAAATGTAAGACTTGTTGGTTTACTTGTGGGTTAGAACCGGCGACCTTCAGATTGAAAGTCGACGTCTGGCACAGACAATCAGACGCCTGGGCCACCACTATATTAGAGTTTAATTAAAATAATAGATTATTCCAACATTTTTCCGTCCTTACAGCCCACTCTATCTGGTCACTCTGTGTTCATATGACCGGGTACATACGTTCGTGTCTATTATTGTCCGACAATGGCCCATGCTTCGGGTCTACTCCAATCTCCCTTCACAACCTCTAGTGTTTGTATGTATAACAACAGGAGTGGAGACATTGATGGTAGTGTATTTTCATATTCACATGATAGGTATGCAAATGTAGTCACCACAACAAATATGTGTTACAAATATTTTTCTGGCAATTTTTTTTTATATTTTACTTTTCAAACGAACCTCCTTTGGAAGTCAAAGGAGGTTCGGCTGTATTTTTTTTATATTTGTTACGTTTGTCTCCGTCATTTATCTACCGATTAGGAAATATATTTTTTATATCAAAAATTCAGAGTTCAGTTTCAGATTGGTATTATAAAATCATGGAATTAGAAAAAAAAATTGGAATTAAAGTATATTCAAACGCATTTATTTGCTGTCATTTTGTCATTTTAAACAGACACTCCAATTATATTTATTTGTATAAATAATTTTTAGTACAGCCGAATTGAGAAGAGAAGAGAAGAATTAATCCTTTTGTAAGTCTGTTCAATTATTCTACATCGGAACAGCCTTAGTAACAATACATCAAGCATGGACATGTGTGAACGAGACGTAATGAAAATAGAAATTGCACGAAATACACTCAACATAATAAATTGCTCTTCAGATTCCTAAATTGCACGAATCACAAATTTGCCGAATCGCCCCAAAGGGAGCTCGGTTCGAAACGTCGAATTCAAAAGCTTCGGTTAATCTCTAGAGGCGGAATTGTCCGACATGTACTTAATTAACGTCCCGCAAGTGGCTGGCCGGATAGTGTTGTGATTTGTTCGGCCTCGATTCGTCTTTATGTTTTTTGTCATTTTTTTTGGATAGGTAGACCAGTAAAGCCTCGCATCTTGCTCTAGTTTCACTATTATTGACCACAAGTAGGTACGCTACTGTTTCTAAGGAATAAACAGTTATTAGGTAGATACTAGATACTTAGGTAGATGTGCTACGTTACCTACCTAATATTTGCAATAATCAATAAAAAAAATGGCGGGAAAAAAAAATAATATTCCTTTTCATGATTCTTCATTTAGCAACCAATGATTCATGCTGTCATTTCCAGTCTGTTGATAGCGAAGTATTTAAACAAATTAGTTTAATCCATATATTACAATAAAAACAATTGCTGTACGTTAGTCTCGCAAAAACTCATTATTCATAATGACGAAATGGCGCCATGCCATTTGACGGCTCCTTGGCTTAGTGGTAGTAGCCCTGCCTTCGAAGCGAAGGATCCCGGGTTCGATTCCCGGCCGGGGCACACTTTGTGTGGTGAGCATGAAGTTTTTTCTCGGGTCTTAGGTTTGTCTTGTGTTTCTGTGTTTGACCATGCCATCTGCGACACAGGGAATCCTAGTGTAGAGGTATGAGTGTGTAAACGTTTATTTAAATGGCTAACATTATGAATAACAAACAAAATGGCCCGGGCATTGTAAATAATACCCGCATATAATTTCATAACATATCAATCACAAAATGTTGGTTGGGTACTAAAAATAAGCCCAAATTTCCGCTGGTGAATTCGGCTACAGAACGCCCACAACTTTAGGGCCGACAAATGAAAACACAATCAGAGAATTAGAATTGAGAATTGCATTTATAACGACAGAAGGCAATTATTAGAATTGCTAATACTTTCTAACGGGAAGTAATGGTATGTTTGGCTCTCCACAACAAATCTACATTAATTAACTGTCAATTAGGTGTCATAGTTAAATAGCTTCCAAGTCTGTCTTATTCTGAGTTGCATTGCTGTTGTCATGGGCGGGGGTAACCACTTACCGCTGTATTCAGCTCGTCACGTAAACACATAGAACGAATAAAGAAATTATTCAAACGTCGATAGTTAATTTTTTTTTCTTGCATTATTAAATCCATTGAACATCTGACCATTTCTTGATTTTGGTTTTATGTGTAGGAAATATCTCAGCTTTATGCTCATAAATCTAATCGAGAAAGACCTGTGATTGGCCGTAATAATTTGTAAGAAAGGCTACACGGCTACAATCTTGCCTTTGTCTTCTCAATGAACAAACAAAATATAAATAAAACTAATAAAAGTTGAATAACATTTGGCATCTTTGACTTAGGCAACTCCTTAACTAAATTGTTCAGTAACAATAACAGAGATTCCCTGTTCCATCCCCGGCCGTCACTTTGTATCAAGAGCATAAAGTGTGTTCTCGGGTCTTGGTTGGGTTTTTGATATGTGAATACTACAGGTATTATTGCAAAAGTATGAGTTAGAACCCTTTATGTGGCCTAAACTAATCGGGTGCAGAGCGTAAGGAATCATTGACAGCGATGAAATAACCCCTTATCATGTCTATGGTCCCGTGATGATGTAAACCACAATGTGAAATTAAAAGAAAGAATAACATTTAATTTGTGACACCAGGCTTACAAATGGATACCACAAAGGGAGGGATGTAAAAAAACATAAAACAAAACGAAAGCTTACTATTTCAAAAAGTCACAAAAGGATCTATGATTCAGCGTAATGTTAATTAACAAGCAATCTACGCTGGTTTTCCGTCAAAATATTAAGGTTCTGCGTGTCCATTCGGAGATATAGACGTAATACTAGTATGTATGTATGCTATAGCATATTTAGTCTCTTTTATCGTGCATATGGCAGTGTCCAGCAATTTAGTATTTAGATAACAACAAATCCCGTAAACTCTGCATTCTGAACACCCAGAACAATAAACACTTTAAACCCAACTTAAATTAATTTTATCTCCAAAATATGGGACTAAATTGAGCCATAAGTTCGGAAGGGTTTGGGACAAAACTTTAAATTTAATTTAAATTTTCGTAACAATTAAATAGGGATGGGGGCTCGTTTCGCTAAATTTATGTATGAGTTAATCACGAAGACGTACTGAAATTAATGAAACCATATTTTTTTTAGGAATGTTGGCCCTTATGAACGGTTTAGGTGGAATATTTTTGTAATGAGATACCAAAATTGACACTTCTAACTTCAAAGCCTTTTACTAGAATTAGTCACAGGTACCCGATATCAATGAAAAAAGATTGGGTGATCTGAGTTGAACTGCTATTGTTGTTAAACTGGGTATAAAATATAATAAATATACTGGGTCAGCTCGAAGATACGATTATAAAAAGAATATAAAAAAGAAAAAATTCTTCATGTAGACTTTTCTGGATGGTGCCCTACGGGGATGACAATCGCCTCAGTATTGGAGATTAAACGTTCTGTATATATACAGAACGAATCACTAAACTTGAATGCGCACTTTACGATACTCTTAAGAACTTGTCATAAATGTCAATCGAGGTTGTATTTATATAAGTCTAAAATTTGTAAACACGAATCTTTATATGTATTTCGCCTGCTGCGATTGTTTACACAGCGTATAAACAAGGCGTTTTTTTATTGCTCGCATATCGATATTTGTAAAGCTGTTTTTATAAAACAATATTCTTATGGCGATAACTGCTTAAAATGTTAGCGCACGAATTCACGCCACGGAACGTAATACTCAATGGACATTGAGTCCCATAAAATACGGTTTAAAATCTCAGCACCTTGAATGTAATAATTGATATCCATACTATGAAATCCTCTCGTAAAACACACTGCCAAAGAATCATAATCGATTTGAGATGGCGATTATTGCTTGCGATTAGCGTATAATTTCTTGCCGCGAAACGTGCGTTAAACTATCTACAGCTAAAAGTCTCATTACAAAAATGGTTTCAAATCTCAGCGTCTCCAATGTAATCATTAGTTTGGTGGTATGTGTAAGTAATACTGAAATCGTTTCGAGAGCCACACTGTCTAAGGGTAAAGTCGTAGGAGACTAGCTATATTTCGCATCAAAATAAATAGCTATCATTGCTGAAACGACCGTCTTCATAAAGGGATGAAAGGATAAATTTAAGAGTCGCTCTTTGTCATGTACGCTTTTATTAGTATTTTCTACAGCTGTACAATATGGTATTTTTAGAGTTCCGTACCAAACAAGTTAATGGAAACTCCATTTCTATCTTTAAAAACCTAATTTTTGACCCATAAAGCATAAAAGGTGAATTTTTCACTGAATATATGGTATTGTAACGAAAATGCAGGACAGTCAAAGGCGAAATCTTATCTTAGCAAAGGATATCCGTCATATTATATAAAATATATTTATAATATAATATGATACTCGAAATTTTTATATTATGTGAAAATTTCAAGTATCTAATTCCAAATTAATTAATATTCCTGGTCATTTCACACAAGCTTAAAAACAAAATCAGTTACTCCTTTAGACCTCAAGTATTGGATACGTCAAATTTTACATACACAAGTAAACATATTCGTAAGCATATAACGTGAGCTCCTTAGGCACATCACATGCACACATATGTCAAATTACAGTCAGTCATGTTATAGCTAGTCTTATTTCTTAAGTTTACGTCTGTTCCAACACAATTCCATCTAGACCCAAACTACGCATCCACCTACAACGGGAACTTGGTTACAGATAGAATATTTTTTTGTAAATACAAACATACAATACATATTATATATATTATTATTATAGCACCCATCATATACGGTTAAAAGACAGCACTTATAGTTTCTTAATACTTTTGGTACGGAACACTGCAAAACTGATCGGATTCGAAGGGAGCCATTAATACTCCTTTAGCCGTGTCTATCAAAGACGTCTGGAACGTTACGTATTCCATTATAAGCCAAATTGGTTACATGTTCAAACGCTTTGACGTCTAGACATACTCGTACATTGGAAAAAGGCCTTCATCAAGTCAAATTATCCTAGATACAGTTGCCGCCATTATTGGGATGGATCTTACGTCAACTCGTCCTAAAAGCTCGCCTTCTTAAAACTCAATAACAATAAGTAATTTTTTGAACTGAAAATTTCTTTGGGCATTTTTTGAGATGGGAAAAAACCATTGAAATAGTATAAGTATATGTAGCATCTTCTTAGTATCGCCTTCTTAAAACTCAATAACAATGATAGTAATTTTTTGAACTGAAAAATTCTTTGGGCCTTTTTTTGAGATGGGAAACATCCAGGAATCGTAATTGTTTTTAAATGAATTTGCACTTACAAGCTCCCGCATCTTATTACTAACTTATACCCACCATTTTTATACACGTGTTATATCATTGCAATAACGATTTCTGATCCTGCTTTAAAATTATATATTTATAATTGTTATTTTATTTTTCCTTATCTTAAATGCAAAAATAGGACATATACGCCACTTAAGAACACACGAAGTACGTTGTTCTCCGTAAAACAGAAATAAAATAACGTTTACACACACCCCTGTACTAGGACTACCTGTGTCAAACACAGATACATAAGACAAACACCCGAGTTCCGAGAAAAAACATTATGCTCATGGCAGTCTGCCCCGACCAGGAATCGAAACTGGGACCCCCCACTTCGAAGACAGGGTTACCTACTAAGCTACGGAGCCGCCAAAAAAAGTCCAAGTCATCGTGGCCGAGATCGGTTTGGAAGACATCATCATCATCATCATTCCATTTTATGAGCATCTATTCAGCCTAATATTTACAAGTGCATGACCCAAAGCAAAATCCAGAAAAAATACCAACCCCGCTTATTTTTCAGAAAACAAAATGATATATTGACAATTAATTATCATCATCATTGAAAATGTATTTCAAACCGTGTACTTCGAAAGAGTAACTTTATTCATTTCCCGCTCAATGAAACTCAATAAAAGCAAATCATATTTCCGCTCTGAGAAATTCATTTTCGCTTCCTTTGAGTCATTCAGTTGCTGTTTATTCCGTGTTGAAGCATCAATACGGTGCAATTTCGCAGATGCTAAAGGTCTGTTCAGATCAAATTTTAGGATTAAGCTAGGTTCCTGCCCGAACGATTTTCCATAAACTCAGTATTTACATCAACATATACATGAATATATATATATATATATATATATATATATATATCTGAATGTAAATGTATATTATACTAGCTGCGCCCCGCGGTTTCACCCGCATAGTTCCCGTTCCCGTGGAGAATACGGGGATAAATTGATTTTATTTTTTCGTGAATTTTCCAATGTTTTTAATAGTTATTCTGCTATTCGGGACGGAAACAAATCCAACAAATCAAAAACCATGGCAATCGGTCCAGCCGTTCTCGAGTTATAAGTGTTGTAACAAACACGACTTTCTTTTATATATATAAGATAACGTGCATCTATTCAATGTATATGTGAATATTATATAACGTGCTAAGTAACTCTATGTCTGTGCCGTATTACGGGCACAGACGCTGACAGACTTGAAAAATGTATATGCGCAGTGCATATACATTTTTCAAGTGAAAAACTCATTATATCAACCACGTTCTCGATACTTATTTTATATTTAATATTTATTAGACAAAATTTCATAGTAGTTAATATTTATTACAAAAAAAATTGGTCACTTTTTCTACCATTTGCCCCAATTGAGTAAAAAATGTGGCAGGCTTGGTAAAAAGTGGTCCAAAATAAATCACATTACTTAAAAACAATTTCACACAAGTTCTTATTAACACGTAGGTTTTGAGGAAAACTCGCTGTTTTCCTGTAAACAATAGCCAAACATGTTTCAGTACTTGTATTAAAATACATTCGTTATTTTCTTGTTGTGAGTCGTGTCTTAAGCTACGCGTTGATTGCTAGTCAATCAACATTATGCTGAGTCAGAGTCTTTTGTGACTGCTGGGTTCAATTTTTTATATTATCATTGTTGTGTTAGGTGAAATTGTAAGCCCGGTGTCACAAAAAAATATGATTCTTTCTTTCTTTCAATGTCAAATGCAGCGCTTTGATGCGTGCAAACGTGGTGCGTTACTTTGACAGAAAAAATAATATTTAACATATTTTTGTAGATGTTTCACCAGTAGAACACACGGTTAAGCATCGATGCAACAAACTTTGAAAATCCCAGTATTGAATTTAGCTACCCGAAGCTCATTATGAAAGCACTCGATATCTCCAGACGGGCGGTATTACCAAAGTTCTCAACTTGATAAATTACAGAGCTACGATATTTCATTAAAAATAATACCTGCCTATATTAGCATTAGTTATTGAAGATAGTTCAATAATTTGTCGATTAAACCAGAAACACTTTAGCTATTGTTGATGCCTGAATTGGAATCTAAATTGAAACTATTTCTCAAACCCTAACTGATAAGTGGGTTGTTATACGTAAAACTTATCTGCTTGTCTGTTGAGCTGATACATTTCTACGAGATCTCATAGCTTCAAAAGAAGTCAGAAAAGAATTATATAGCGTTTTATTTTTAATTAAAGTTAGGTGTGAGATGTTTTCAGGGTCATCAGTTCTGAATCACAGTTTTTAAGGGATTTCAATAATTTATTTAATGATATTTGTGAGAAAATTATGTAGTTTTAGGAACGGAACTATAATATTAGTAGGAGTAGGATAACGCACTAATAACAACTCTCTAAAACACGGAGGTCCTCTCAATGAAAGTTCAAACAACTTCGCAGCGTCCACGAAGCAGAACTTCTGAGCAATCTATGGCCGGACTTGTGAAATTTTATTTATCGCCGGCAACGAACTTCGCAGCGCAATCTTCCAATATGGAGTTTTGTTTTTTGCACTTTCGAGCTTGTTGCACCACTTTATTTCAAGACACCAGGGGCTGTCCGACGCTCAATGTGAGAACATACTTTAAATTCTATTTAAGCCAACTCAGAACGTCTGGCGCTAAAGTTAAGTCATGAAGAAATGTAAAGCTGCCGCTTGTATTTTTATCATTTTAATACTTATTTGAGAGAAATTGAATTTATTTTAACATGTAAGATAGAGCCATAAATACGACCCCAGTCAAAAAGACTGAAAAGACGGTTCAAGAATATATTCAACAACCTTCAAAGTCAAAGTCAAAGTCATTTATTCCTTTAGAAATTTTCTTCCATAGTGGGAAGCAAATAAGAAAAATGATGTTATAATTGGGTAATAAAACTTTGATGCTGCTGCACCAACATATCTATTATTTACATCCAAAATTTAATTGCATCGATAGCTAAACTATCAAAGAATTCGGGATTCGTACACGTATTCACGTAAAATACGGCCGTGTACACGGCACAGCCATAACCATTTTTTTTTAAAGCTTTATTACTTTATAAAGAGCGGAAGACTCTTGGCTGGCTCAAAACTGACGATTGAATTGACTGAGATGAAATTATGCAATTTTTCTTCTGGTTAGACATAACAATTGCATAATCTCAGAACCACACTAGAATTTACTACAAAAGAAATTCTGTAATAAATTCTAGTGTGGTTGATTTATTTGTGACCTCATAGCTCCACAACTATTAAAAAGTTTTTTTTTAAATGTTCTATAAAACTCTTGCTATTTTGCTTCACTAAAAATATTAAAGATTTGCAACAAAACGAAAAATGTGCGTATAAAGATATTTTGAATATTGTATATTCGTAAAAATATTCGAAATATCTTTCTGAAACTTTTCCTTCACACAAGATGAGTTCTTCAACGACATTTTATTCACAACGATGTTTCTAACTCTCAAACTTGAAAATTGTTGAACATTGCCTTCAAGATTTCCATACTTCTATGCAGAAATTCACATCCCTGAGACAAAGCATACTTTTCCTTGCATTCTTTAGCATATCACTCCGACCACCCATAATCTCTAGGTACTTTTAATATTTAACCGACGTCTTCGCTTTTTCGACCCCATAAAGCATTTTATCTTACGAATTCTTGGGAGCATTTTGTGAGCAATTTTGCAGGCACCAGTGGTATCCGGTTGGATGCAAAGCCGGATTTCTAAGAATCCTTGCAGTTTATCAGAATCACACTATAATTATAATAATATTATAAAGGCGAATGCTTGTATTTTAGTGGTGAGTGTGTGTGTGTGTGTTTGTGTGTATGTATGTAATGTTATGAGCCAGAATAGCAATTATTAACAATAGGTAAACAAGCTACTTGCCATTAAAGTACATTTCATTATCTATTTTTATAAATAAACTAGAAAGCTCGGTAAATTTCGTACTACCTAAAATTTGAAGTGGCTGTTACCATACAAAATTACCAATTCCGATTTCTCAGCTGTTCCTTTGGATTTCCTAATTTTCTTTTCTTAAACCTATTATTATCATTATTCATCAGTATTAACGGGAGACAAAAAAAAACTCAAACCCATCAATATTCTATCGTGTTAACGAAATGTATAGAACATTTTGTTTCAGCCAAACCCGATTTTTACCTTTATTATTATGACTGTGACATATGCCAGTTTTTATCCGTCCATCCCAACCGCAAACCCGTAGTTCAATCTGCCATCCCATCCCTACAGAGCGGATACTAAATAAAGACTGCCGTTTTTTACTTGTCGACAAATTAAGGGCCGCGGGAAGGGGAAAAATTGCTCAGTAAATTGTTTCAGGCGCTTACAACCTCGCACAGGGCAACAAAATATACGGCTGATTCATTTAACACCATTTACTTCACAAAGTTTGAATCGAAATTAAATTTAATATTTATAACTTCGATACGAGGTCCCTGTTTCAATCTTCGGCCGGAGTAAAAATTCGTTGAATTATACCATGTATTATTTGTATATAAAGAATATAATACATGTAGTTAAAATTCCAGCCCAAATTGAAGTAGTTCGCTCAATGGATTTAGTTGTAATTTTTATTATTATAATGTCCAATGAGCTGTATTTTTATAGAAGGTTGGTAATAAATAATTACTATTTAACTATAATATTGTATTATACTTTATCCGAAACAATATAGTTTTAAGGGAACTCTGAGTACTGAGTCAAATTACTGTAATTATTGAATGGAACAATAATTTGTTCTGTTATTTCATTCATTCAATAGTTGATAGTTCAATATTGAAATTTTTATGAACCGAATTCAATACTTTCGAGTCGTATTTTACGCTTTTAAGGATGGAATCCTTAATGATTTTTTTATAGAACCACTTCGCAATATCAAATTAGAAAAGAATCATCTAAATCGATCCGCAATTGGTGAAGAAATCGCGTAAAAACAGTAAAGCGACTTCGGTCTTCCCCAACGAACAAGAAGACCCAAGTCGCATTCCGATGCGCCCGTCAGGACGGTTTCACGTCACATGCGCCTGAGATTTCAAATTTCCAATGCAGCCCCAACAACGTTCTAGCCTTTCTCTGAGGCCTGTAATTCTACCGGAAACGTGCTTTTTTAATCGCATCGTAAATGCCTCTACACGTAGTAACATTTTTTTTTTTTTCATAAAAACGCGTCGCTGAACTCTGAATGCGAATTTTAATTAAGTCAAAATGGAAACGGCAGATTAAAATCTTTGAAAGGTCACAATATTATTTGTTGTCTTCGTGTTGATTTTTAAACGTTTAGTGGTGCGTTTATGTAGAAACGTGGAAAGTTTCTACACAAACTTTTATTAAAAAAAACCGGTACCCACACTCTTCCACTGGAACACAGCAGTACACCACTGCTTGGCGGCGGGTTACAAGGCGTAGAGGCAGTACTTCTCCGGACAAACTTTGCACAAGTTTCTAAAGTTTCAAAAGTAATACATATATTTATATGTAAAGATTGATTAACAAGCAATAATTAAAAATAAGTAATGAAATCTGTAGGTACATATATCTTCGCAATCAAAGGTTGTCTCCATTTAAGCACAGTTGACCTGGTAATACCACTGGCCGCAGGCCAGGCCGATAGATTAGATTATTCTGTTTGTTTCGTGGAATATTCTATTGATGTTAGGCTATTGTGTAGGATTGTGTATTACATTCGTAATTCCGATCGACAAAGGAAAATTGCTGTAATAATGCCCCACACAATAATTCCAACAGCGTCTTTATAAATAGCCTAATAATTGTGGTTTTATATAGGAAAATATAATGAGTTTTATTCTTAGTAAACGGAAAAAAATACTGGCTACTTTGATTGCTAAACTTATTGCCGGCTTCCACTGCAAAATAAAATAACCAATTATTAGGTCTGGTCTTTAGAAAGGAACTTACTCTTCCGGTGTGTCAATAGATATAACTTATAATTAACTGGATAAAATTATTATATAATAGGTAGTTTTTCTGTAAGAATACAAAGTCACAGTTGAAATCAATAATCTTACAGATAGTTACCGTTAAATGCTTTTTTATTTAATCAAAAAAATTGAAGTGTCTGTTTGTAAAGCAATTATAAAAATTTTTTAATTGTTTTTTTTTTTCCTTTGTCTGTTTGTTCCGGCTAATATCCGAAACTGCTGGACCGATTCTGGTGGGACTTTCCCTGACAGATAGCTGATGTTATAAGGAGTAACTTAGGATACTTTTACTTTAGAAAAAAAAAGGACCGAGCAAAAAAAGTTCCATGCGGATAACAGCTAATAGTCGCTGCGAACAGCTAATTTAATATAATTATGTACTAATCCCTCGTTCTTATAACTAAGTGTAGCAATTGAAAACGTTTTCTTCTTCCATTAATTTCACGTCTCTATATCAATTATTACTAAATATGTTAACTATGGCATAATTAAATAAACGATCGGGATCTCTACGGAACCGATATATCTTAAAAATACTTCGTACAGACCGATTTTTTTAATGAATATATGTAACAGCTGAAGACCCTGATGTAGGGTTACCTCTACCCATAAGAACCGCAACACGACTCCTTTCCTTTCCTACCGAAGTATGAGAAGACTCAAGTCGAGTTACGATGAGGCCTACCGACGTAACGAGGCAGTAACGTGTCACGCGCTTGTGATTTATCCGGCACCCACACACTTCCACCATAACAATGCCAGTGTTTTCCTGCATGACGATAGACTGTCAGGTGTGATGGCAGTACTTCTCCAGATGAATTTGTCATATGTTCTAAGCCGATGTGAGCAATCTGACCCCTATATTTACTTAAAATGGATTTTTGGATCACAAGCATAGACAACTAAAACTTTTTTGTGACCAACTAGTATACGAGTATCAAAGTTTTTAAATTTGCCGGCATATAGCTATTAGTTTATTCACTCGCTTGTTCTGATAAACAGCGCTCCATTATAATAATTAAATGTGTGGCTTTCGTTGCTATTATTAAGTGTTATTAAAATTTATTTTAATGTTTAGAATTGTAAATAAGTTCGGAGGTGTTTTGTTTTATTTATGTGCTGGCAAAATTGTACCAAGTTTTCTTATTATTTACAAGTCTATTTATTATTACAAGTCTCGCCCAGACTCGTTGTTTTGTTAATTGTTCTCTACTGCATCTTAATTAAAATTTATAAGATACTAGCAGTGCCCCGCGGAGTAACCAGCGGTTTCCCGGGATCAAAAGTAGCCTATGAGTTAATCCAAGATATAAGCTATCCTTGTACCAAATTTCATCTAAATCCTTTGAGCCGCTTGAGCGTGAAGAAACACACACACATACATACACACTTTTGCCTTTATAATATTAGTGTGATTCATGGAATAGTTGCAAAGTTCAATCCAGTAGAAATAAAAACGCTTGCAAATACCCCTGAAGAATTCCCTGCGTCGCAAGTCACACAACATTACAGCCAAAACCTGAGAACCAGCTTCAGGATCATTATTAGTATGTCCATGTCTGGGTTTAAACCTGAGAGCACTCGTTTCGAAGGCAGGGCACTAACTTAGCGAAGCCCCCGCCAAATCTTGACGAAGTTTTGAAATTGTATTATTCGATTACAGAAACACCTATTGAATTCTTAAACTGAAACTAAGAAAATTCTAAACAATGTTTTTTTTCCTCTTGAACACTTATTGCGTCTTAAATAAATACCTACGGAATAAAATTTGCTCGGTGGCGTATCGCAGTGGCGCAAATATAACCTGTGATACATAAATTCCTTAAAGGGAGAAAGATATTAAAAATATTATCAAAACATAATCTTAGGAAAGCCCGCCATTTTGTACGTACACTCATCTACATAATGTGTTTGAGCATAAATTATTCATTCTACGCGTGAAGTGTCGCAGATCGCAAATAATTTTATTTTCGTGGGAATTTTCCTGAAAAGAATCTATATTTTTATGGCGGTATGGAATTTTAATCTTTGTTTAGTCAGTATAATAAATAAATAAAAATACTCATGGACATTTCATAAACAAACTAAGCATAGTTTGTGATATGGGAACAAGATAACTGATACAATAAATATAGTACTTTTTTTGTAAATAATACTTTATACTTATAATACATATTAACGCCCAAACACAGAACAAACATTTATGTTCGTCACACGTATGCGTCACACGTACCCACGACCTACAGCGCAGAAGGCAGAGCTACTACCTACTGAGCTATAAGGCCAGTATGTAATAGGTATTAAAAAAACGAACAGTAGGAAACGGAATAAATGAAAACAGAAAAAAATAATGAGTCTGCAACTTTGACTGACCTTACTGGTTAGTTGGTTAGTAGCTAAGCTTTCTGTGTTTTAAGGTTGATTCGATTTCCAACCAGGAAAAAACATTTATTTGACAAATATAGACGTTTGTTCAGTAACCTTGTGTTACTTTTCACATCTACTTGAACACACTATACTATATATTTTTATATCTTGACCGTCGCGTGGCAAATTTTGAGGTACCTACGGCGTGAATTTTTGTCGAGTTTTATTTGGGGCAACTGTCTCAGACCCTACGTAAGCACCTTTTTGTTTGATATACAAAGAAAACGCAAAAACCTGATCCCTCCTTCAAAATAGACCTCTAAGACTCCTTATAATAAAAATATGCAAGTGAGTGGGCGCGGATCAGGGCGTATTACTGGGATAAGCATGGCATTAGCGAAGCTTCTCACCTACTTGGAAAGAGTAATTGAAACGTAGTCAGTTGAGAAAAGTAATTAAAATAAAAACTTGATCCGGAAGTCAAAACAGTGTCTATATTTTCAGCATAACAACACTGTTTACCCACCCACTGATCAAAAATAAAATATATACGTATAGGTTCATTTTATGATTTTATAAACGAATGTATGTCAAACCAAGTTATTCATAGAATGCATGGTGACGTTTCACGAAAGCGTTAGTCACAGTGGGTGAATCTTTAGTTTCCACAGTAAAATAACGAGATTGGTAAAATATTTCTTTTGATATCACAGTAATACAACAACATAATTGTGCACTTTTTGGATTTAGTTCAGTAATTTTGCACACAGTTCGACGAAAGACGCTAAGTACCGGGACACTGCTTTTTCCCGCAGTTTTCCGGGATCAAAATTAGCTTATATGTAAATTCAAGATATAAGCTATCCTGGTACCAAATTTCATCCAAATCTGTTGAGCTGTTTGAGCGTGAAGGTGGTACAAACACACACACACACAGAGATACAAGCTTTCGCCTTTATAATATACTAGCGACCCGCCCCGGCGTCGCACGGTTAGTAAAGCATCGTAAGTGTCGTATCAGAAACTACCCGTGCGAAGCCGGGGTGACTTGCTAGTGTATTATACATATAAACCTTCCTCTTGAATTACTCTATCTATTAAAAAAAACCGCATCAAAATCTGTTGCGTAGTTTTAAAGATTTAAGCATACATAGGGATATAGGGACAGAGAAAGCGACTTTGTTTTATACTATATAGTGAAGTAAGATAACTTAAGTTAGAGGTACTGTTTATAATGGCTCATGGTTATTGTCCATAAATATATTTTTTATTTTCATATAACTTAGTAAAGTTTCAAACTTTACCCTTTAGGGTAAAGTGTACTTAGCAATTTATTTTATATTGTATAATATCTTCCATAATTTCACAATGATTTCGCATTCATTTTTCAGCTAAAGAGGGTATAGATAAAAACTTTAAATTGGTGGACAGTTTTGCGTAATTGGAAAGAGATCATGGGATGAAAAGGATTAAAAGGGTTGATGGTTGGAAGGGTTGATCTTTAATTAATTTTTAAGGGTAGAAACACTGAATCAATCATTCAAAACGTTCCATTTCAAAACGTGGTTAATTATTTAGTTTTGAACTAAATGGGATAGCTCCTATATTTCCTGCCATTTTCTAAGGACCTAATAGATAATGATCATAATAACTTTATGTCATATAAAAAAATCTACCCATTTCTATAATACTCATAAATGTTGAAGCATCTTTTGTGATTGTAATAGAGGGTAATATTTTCCTCACACTGATAATAATTTAGGGATATCTTACCTCCACAAGTTTCTCGAAAATCAGGACAGCAATCTCCGAGTTTTAGGCACGCGTGGTCACAGTAGCACGGTTTGTCAGGCAGATCGTCAATTATTGCGTTAGAGTGTATTTTCTGCACCACGCAAGCACTGTCCCTCCCAGGACAACAGAGGTTGGCATCCTTGCAATAGTTTGCACCGCAATACCCCGCCATGCATAATGCACTCGCAAAACATAGCCAGTAATGAAGCATTATGAAAAACAAATGTGTCAAATATATTTTGAAACTGACAAACGTTAAATGCGCGGGAACAAGCTGTCAAATATATGCGCAACTTTTTAATGTTCTGAATTTGAAATCGTTTTAATTTTTAAAATTTGAAATCAGGCTTCGACCGGCTGTCACGTCACTGCGGTGCGAATTCTGAAACAAAAGAAAATTTGTTTAATTACATAATTACGGTTAAGTGAATTATAACCGAATTATATTTAATACACTGTGTAGCTACTTATTTAGCTGGCTAAAATATATTATATCATTTAGGTCAGTCATAATGATATATTATATTTATTAAAAATACTATAATTCATACTTATTAACACTTATAAATAAATAGCCTTAAGAAATGCGACCAAAATATTTCAGAAATAAAAAAAACAATATCAAAAACTCAAATGCCTCCTGTGAGGTTTGAACTCACGACCCCTGGTTTACGAGACCAGTGCTCTACCACTGAGCTAAAGAGGCTTCTGGAATGAGGGTTGAATTAGTGTATTATCCTCAGCAGAAGGTTGACATTCATTATCTATGGTGGGTATTGTTTACCATAGATTTACTTTCATACACAGCTACATTACGAATAGTGCTATCACATCAAACGTTCTCTCTTCCAATGATTAGGCCTAGTTTATTCTGAAATTGTGTAGATTTACAATATATAAATATCGAAAAAGTGCGGTTTTAAAATGTGTATGTAATATAAGTATATGAATAATTAATAATAAAAAAAAATGTAATTATGTGAAATAAAACAGTTTTTTTATCTGTGTTCCTCAAATTAAATTGAACATAGTTTAATAATTGGGCCATATTTTGCGCATATATATGTATATATGACAACCCCATGATTCATCCCCATGATTATCAAATAAAGACACCAAAGGCCGGCGAAAAAATAAATAAAAATACAAACCAACACTAATAAAATTTCTTAATTACTCAAGCCGTTTATAAACTTTCCTAAATCCAGAAAATAAGTTTTTAATTGTTAATCGCTCAATAAATAATTAAGCACAAATGGGCCTGCCTTATCTTTATCGTTATAAATAACTTCAGCTCTTTATCATAAAAGGGTAAAAAAATGTAGTAGCGAGGGTCGGCGCCCGATATCGACTGTTTCACTGTGGCAGAGGGCAAGTACCTCAAGCATGACTAAAACCTGTATGCCAGGACTTTTTGGAAGTGAATTCTTATTTTAAATGTGGACACGTCAAATGAATGAATGAATGGAAGGAATATTAATGTTTCTTTATAGTTCTTTTTGATTTGAACCAAGGAAGTTGTATACCTACGTAAATTAAATAGGAAGTTTACATTCCCTAATAGTACAATAGTTAGACATTTTGGAAGTGAGTTCTTATTTTAAATGTGGACACGTCAAATGAATGAATGAATTAAAGGAATATTAATGTTTCTTTAAAGTTCTTATTAATTTGAACCAAGGAAGTTGTATACGTAAATTAAATAGGTAGTCTACGTTCCTTAGTAGTAGTTAGTTAGTAGACGTAGCTGAAATTGCATACAATATTTCTGTCAAGACAAAAAGTACTTTTGGAAGTTACTATTTAAAATATAGACTGGCTTCTATACTCAGTTGGTAGTAGCTCTTCTGCTCTGTAGGTCGTAGATTCGATTCCCGCTCAAGTCAAACATAAATCTGATGAACATAGACGTATGTATATTTTTTTATTTATTAATGAGAATATTGATAAGAAAGATGAACCATTGCATCAATGATGTTGATTAGCACTTTTGTACACCTAAAATAGAACACAGAACATGAAACTATTAACGAAACAAAAAAATGACTTTTTGAATTTAATATAATTCGTACACTTGGGTACATAGCGATCAAGGAAAAACATGAACTCTATACTACTATCCCAGTCATATACACTTTGTACTCGTATATGATTTTGGTTCACCACCTGGAGAAATTTTGTTTGACACTGTCTTTCGGTGTCATTGTTAATTCTATGGGATCAGCATTGTTTCATTGTAGTGCTCCATCTTTCATAGTAACTTCATATTATTTTACTATTGCTGTGTGTAGCAAGAATACCCATTATCCTCCTTTGAAAGCCCTTCCCACACTTCGTCGCCAATCACACCACGCTTGACTCGTAAAATACAATGAGATTATTTTAAAGAGTCAAACGTGTTCACTTCATCGTGCAATCACCCTATACGCGGAGCATATATTTAATATTTAACAGTATTATACAAAACTATTAGCCCGGACAGTTAGTTATATCTATAAGTTTTGAAGAATTGTTTTATCATTGTTATTCATTGGAATAAGCACACCAGCTCACCACTTTATACGTATACGGTCCTACTATAGTGTATCCTACAAGGTAAAAAGTGGCCCATTGAGTCTCTGCCTAACCCTTACGGGAAAAAGGCGTAAATGCATGTATGTATTATATCATACAAAATTCGAGTCCATATTTTTTGTTCACGTCGCTGAATCAAATAAAACGCCAATTACCTGCGAACTTTATTGGGTAAACTAAAAGTTACACACGAAACAGAAATTTCACGACAGAACCATTTTCATGGAATTAATTTTCGCAAATACCAAAATTTTACTCACAATTCAGTCCCATTGTACAGTCAACGAAAGTTTCGAAGGTCTTTGTTTAGTACGACAAACGTGTTGAAAATATAGGTCGGTATTATTTAAAACATTCGGTAAGTACTTAACCGGTGTGACATGGAAGGTTTAAAAAGGTTAAAATTGGATTAAACTTAAGTAGATTTAAGCAGGAGTCGAAAACGAAAACAGTGTTGTGTCATGTATTCCTCACCAGAACAAGGAACCAGGATGAAAACACGAACGTGAACAATGGAACAAGAATGGGAACGTGCAGGCACGTAAAGGGGATTTCAATTAAAAACAAACGGGAACGGGAATAATAAAACGTTTACACACTCATGCCTCTGCACTAGGATTCCCTGTGTCGCAGATGGCATAGACAAACACAGAAACACAAGACAAACACCCAGGACTCGAGAACAAACATCATGCTCACCACACAAAGTGTGCCCCAGCCGGGAATCGTGAAGGGAGGAGTGAAGGACTAACAAACATATATAGGTACCGACCTTTGGTATTTATAATATGAGTAAGATTTATCTAAAAGATAGGAATTCCTTTGCTATTCGTTTAGTTGGTAGTAGCTCTGCCTTCGAAGCCCCGGATTTGATTCCTGCCGGACACACTTTGTGTGGTGAGCATGAGATTTGTTCTTGTTCTTAGATGGTTGTCTTGTATTTCTGTCTCAATGCCATATGTGACACAGGGAATCCTAGTGTACTAGTAACCGTATCAGCCTCTAATGTTCCCACTGCAGGGACACCGGCCTACTCTCGATAATTGAGAGTAAACTTTGATCTACCACGGGAGCCCAATCCGGATTGGTAGATGTCCCATGTCTTCGAATTTATGGTTCTAAGACATTCCGGTTTCCTCGCGATGTTTTCCGTCACCGTTTCTAGAACGTGGTATTGCGCACATAAATTTTTCAAGTGGAAAAACTCATTGGTGCGCGTGTGGGTTTTAACCAGCGACCTTCAGATTGAAAAACTAGTAAAAAAAATTATAAAAAACCAATCGCTTACGTACCTGTCTGCGAGCAACATTGTAATATATTGTGATACCCACATAATCAGATTCTCATTACACTGAGTATAACGTTGCTTGGAAGTATGCTCGACATGCCTCTTAAAATATTAAATCAAAATGTTTTGAACTTTCGTGTTATGGTTTGGTGTAACTCACAAGCGTTTGCAGATGCGAGCGAAAATATAAATTTACAGATTTCTCTAATGCGTTATAAATACAGTATTGTGTGTTATACACATGAATATTGTGCGAGCTCTTTCCGTTTTGTTAAAATCAGCGTCAAAATACTTTATTGCCAATGAATTCTTAAAAAAATACTTGGAACTGTCACTTTTTTTAAATGTACCTACAATATTGTGTATTATACACATTAATATTGTACAATATTGCGTTTATTGTGTTTATAACGCATTAATGAAATCTGTAATGTAATATTTTAGACTTTATAATAAAATAAAATATCATCCGTTCTTATTACTAAGTTTAGCTCTTGTTCAATGATGCTAATGTCGATATCAGTTTTCCTTTTTCGCCAAACTTCTTAGTACAAGCTTTAACTAATTTCTGGAGTCAGTAAAGTATAAGTAACATAATAACTCTTTCAAAATGTCTCTAAATAACCTTTATGTTAATTTACAATGAGTATTACTCAATGCATGATAATTTTATTAGGAGCAATAAATCAATGCAGGAATTTATTTTCGGCACTGATCATCCTCAGCCATAGTTAAAATAAATTTTGTTTTATTATTATTATAGTGTAACATATGTACCATAAATTGAATGATTTAAAATAAATTTAAATGAATAATCGATACAGCGCCATCTAGTGAGAAATGATGTAACGAGCTAAACGTGTAAACGATAAAACGAAAAACATGTTAGAATTTACTATATCTTCGTAATTATACTATAAACTATTCAGAGTAACCATGTACCGCTAAGCAATGCCTAAGACTTTTTTAATCACCGTCAAAAAAGTGATGTTTATATATATATTAACTTAGATCGCTTCCTATCACTTAGACCACACTTAACCCTCTGAAGCGTGCTCAAATCTCGACTTAAGTTAAAACATGATAACCTAAAGTTATTATAGATACATGGTTGTGTTTCACTTCATTAAACGTTAATGATTAAGTAAGAATTTACAAGTTCTCGCGCACTTCCTGTTCAATGTAATCTTGCAATAATTTTAACAATAAATTTACGTTATTCTCTTGTTTCGACATCGTGTATTTTGTGCTTAAGGTGAAACGTTTTTTATTTCTCTTTCGGTCTCTACGCGTCTTATTATTATAATTTAATCATTAATACTTTTTATCAGACTTTTATCACTACAGTTTACGCAAAATTACACTTTTATTTTAAATAAATACTAATGGACTTTTTACACAGCTCCATCTAGCTCATAAACTATTAATTAAAATAGCAGAATAAAAATATAAAAATAAAAAATAGTTTTTTTTTACACACTCATACCTCTGCACTAGGATTCCCTGTGTCGCAGATGGCATGGACAAACACAGAAACACAAGACAAACACCCAAGACCCGAGAACTTACTTCATGCTCACCACACAAAGTGTGCCCTGGCCGGGAATCAAACCCGGGACCCCTCGCTTCGAAGGCAGGGATACTACCAACTAAGCTACGGAGCCGTCAATAATAGACATTTAGTTACTACGCTGTGATGTTCTGCTCACCAACAAAGGAAGTCACTATCTTAATACTGACCCTGAGTCCGTCAACCATCCTAAATATTACGCCAGGACATTAGCCATGTACCTATATCAAAGGCCTTTGAGCGGCTTGATAACATCGGGCTCCGAAACAATAGCTATGATATACAAACAGACAGACAAACAGACAGGACTAAGAGTTCCGCTTTTATCCATTTGGCTATGAAACCCTTAAATTACACATATCCACCTTAAGTAACATACGCCATTACAATTACAACTTCCAACAACGCCGTGCAATGTTTGTTTTAAAGGGTGTTAAACGGACGAAAGTTGGGTTCTTAACCACCGCACACGAAAGTTAGGTATGTAACCACCAAACAACGCAAAGGATAGACCACAGGTAATATAATATGAGCATAATGTTGTATCGCCCCAAAGGAAGGCACTTACTTAGTAAGTAAGCCCAGTTCATTGTGCCAAAATGTAGCAACCCACAAAAATTATTTTGAGATAATCTGTACAAATAAATAAAATTTAGTCTCTTTGTAATTTTATTATAACAGCTTTTAACTTTTTATACTGTACTAATGACATAAAAGCAATTTTTTTATATTTGTTTCTAGCTGTCTGTCTGTTTGTTCCGGGAAATTACCGAAACGGCAAATTTTTACGGGACTTTCTCTGGCAGATAGCTGATGTTCCGCGTGATGAATTGTGTGAAAGATGATATGCGTAAGGAGTGCGTACTGAGATAACGTCTGACAGAGGGAAATGGAAGAAAAATACATGTTGTGCCGACCCCACTTAGTGAGGGATAAGGGCAGGAAGATGGTGAAGATATTGAAGATGCAACCTATCAACTAAAAAAAATAACAACCTAACAAATCCATATTGACGAAGATATACCGAGTGTAAAAAAGTACTGCCGAATTGAGAGCCTGGGAATTTAAATTCCCACCCTCTCCATCGATTGGGCAGTTAGTGGGTCGGTTGGTCGCCAAGTGACGGGACGAGACGAAGACCCACCTGAGGTTAAGTGGTTAAATGAACTGAGAGCCATCGGTTCGAGCCGCCACTTTATCATATTAATAAATTCTGTCATACCATATTTTAATTAATTCAACCATGAATTCCTGTGACATTTATTTTTATACTACTTAGTTGGCGGGACGAGTTTAAGGCCCTCCTGGTGTTAAGTGGTAACCTCCACCCACAACAACATCAACGAACCAAGTGTGAGAAGGCCCAAGTGGCATCCCGTTGCGGGATGTTACGGTGGAGACATAACCTTCCACCGGAATATAACAATAATACTGTTGTTTTAAGCTGCAATAACCACTTAACATCATTCTAGTAAACTGTGGTGGTGAGTCGCATAAAAAACATATGTTTAGAAACTGATTAAACACAACTTTTATGTAATCTACCTACACAAATTTTATTGTATGAACCTATGCTTTCAAAGTTTTCAAATTGGTCTTGTTGAGTATGTAAGCCAAGGGCGAAAGCCGAACATAGGCTGATGAAATTATCGCGTTCTGTCCTAATTGGCCTTTTAATTAAAACACTTAATAAAATTTCGAGGCATATGGATCGTGATGTATAAGGTAATTGCTTTAGAAGTCTTCACAGGGTTGTAAGAAAAACTCAATATGAACCTAATTCAGCATTTCGTAAGCGCTCTCAGCGAAGCTATTATAGGTATTTTTTTTTAAATTATCTTTTTTTTAAACTGACTTTAAAAAGGAAGAATCAATTCGGATGTTTATAATTTTTTTTATGAATATTCGCCAATTTCTCCGCCATATATCAACCGACTTGAAAAAATTTTTCTTTAGTGGAAAGAATATGATTTTTATAAAAATTTTATGGATATGTCCCATACAATTTTATTAAAATCCGTTCTATAGTTTGGTTGTTAAAAATAACTGGAAAAAACACTTCATTCAAGTAAATGAAATTGCGTATTTTTCTACTTTGAAAGTATCAAAGTTTGATTTTTTAGTTACTTGTAAAAATTATTTTTACCCGAAACCAAGACGCATGAAACTGCGTTGAAATATTCGAAGTCAACCAAACTCACAAACCATGGTAAAAATCACGGTATCAAGATTTTTTTTTATTAGTTCTGTATTGTTGTTAAAACTATTGTATTACAGTTACACCACTGCTGGGCAAAGATCCCCCTTTTTTCCTCCACGCATCACGATCTATAGTTACAGTCCATGACTCGAATCCATCCAGATCCTCTCGCCACCTTTTTCTCGGTCTCTCACCATTCTCTGATACCTACTGTGCCAAGACCGGAATTATTATTAGACGGGCCATTATGTAAATACATTAAGAATCATCCAAATTCTTAAAGATTCATATACTACAATATATAAACATCGCTACATAAAATTATACGTCAGTCGGAAATATATCACAAACGTTAGGTACGTTACTACAGACACAGCCTGTCTCAAACTATCAATTAATCTAATCTTAACTCGATTAGGGATTACCCACTGCTTAAACTAAGCTTAAACACAGATTAATGTCATCTCACGGTTTTACTATTGTCGACAGACTCGCTTATAGTCGCTACTGGCACAGGCTTGCTATCGACAAACGAGAGTGGAAAGTACATACCTACCTGTGGAGCCAGTACAGAGTGGTATTGGGTGTTTGTATTGTTTCTGTGTTTGTCTGTGCCATCTGCGACACAGGGAATCCTAAAGTATCAGTGTGTAAAACGTTAAAAAAAAGAAAAAGATCAATAATAAATCTATCCGGTGACGATTTCATCATAACTAGGTAGCTATAAATTTGATTAAAAAAGTATTTTGACACATAAGCACTTAGCCGGTAAATCTAGTTTAGTAAATGCTTATCAGCATACTAATGTCATCGTCCAACCTTTCACACTGGTACAATAATAGGAAACACTGATAAGCCCTGATTGCAGACTGAGTGAGAAAGTTGTATTATTGAATAAGCTTACTTTACTTTTGTACCTAATTGTGTTTTATTAATTAATCGAAATATTCTTGCCCTTAAAATACATAAGAGAGTCTATTAGATTTATAACTGACTCCAAAACAGGAGGAGGTTATTAATCCATTTTTTTTTTACGTTTACACGATCATTTTCAGAACTAGAATTCGCTTAGATATCATATTTTTTCCAGTTACTTTGATTTAACAACAAAAATATCGAACCAATCTCAAAACATTTCCTTTGAAATATTCATAATAGTAATAATTTTGCTGCTACTAAAAAACAACACGGAACAAAGTAAGTCTATACATTTAACCTAATTGTCCACTTAATTGCTTGAATTCCTGGAATTGATAAACATTGATTTATCTAAAATATTCTTGAATCAGCTTTCGAGGTTAACAACCGGGTAACAATAACAGCCCGTTGAACTTCTTCGTTATCAAAACTTTATCATTTTTATACGAAATTCCGGCATTGTTACAAACAATATCATTGATAAATAAACAGATATTTATTAATTGTTGAAACAGGGCTTGAAATTAAGTCCAAAATCATACTTTAAACTTATATTATAAATGCGAAATTGATTGTGCTTTCAAGCCTCAACTACTGAACCGATTATAATGAATTTCGCATACATTTTGTAAGGACATAAGGTACTTTTTATCCCGCAATAATGTGAGATTCCTACGGGATCACCATCATGTTAGTTTCATTTTCGTTTAGTTCACGACATAATTTTTCCAAGATGGCGCCGTTACGGTGAATGCAATTTCTATTACATTTTAGTTCGTAATTACTCACTAGATGGCGCTGTATCGGTGAATGCACCTTAATGCAAATTGATAAAACCTATATTAACGCGAGCGAAGCCGCCGGCAGAAGCTATAATATTATAGTATATTATAAAGGCGAAAGTTTTTATGTATGTGTGTGTATGTTTGTTATTCCACGCTCAACGAATTTTGATGAATTTTGTTACCAGGATAGCTTTTATCCTGGATTAACACAGGTCACTTTTGATCCCGGAAAAAGCGGATAATCATTTGAATTGAAAAAAACTTTAACTTATACAAGCTAAAAGAAAGAAATAACAGAGCATAAATGTTTATCAACCCATAACGCTCTCAATAAGTGGATATTATGACTAAGTGCCAAGGATTATTTAGGCTATTTATAATAGGGGCATGCCAGAAGCTTTCTCCTGTACTAAGTTAAGATGGTTACAATGTGAATGATGTTAAACATTATTTGATTTTCGTTCCGTCGCGAAAGCTTCCTTCACAGAACAAAAGTTGTCCTTTATTTTATATAGAAACTCCACCCTTAAGAGGTTAAAAGATTTTAAATTAGGTGCTCTGTATAACGGTTACACAGTAATTGGAATTTAAAGACTGATTAGCTTAACTTAGGTTTTAGCCTAACCAGCAGATTAACTTATTATCGATGTTCGATTACTCAACCCGAATAGTTAATGGATTGTAAAATCTTATGCCATCAGTCATCGTCAGCGAATTTGGTAGCTTGGTTTCATTTCCAATCTTTAACAGACCAATGTCGCAAACAAATTACAAAATGAGAAATTTATATGTAGGGATATCTTTATATTACCTATATTTATCAAATAAAAATTTAACAAAAAATCATTATCTTAGAGGCTACTTATAAAGAACAAAAAGGTAAAAATTACAACAGAAAATTTTGATCGTGGGGTAGGGTGCCAAGAATACTGGCTAAATTACCGCGTTGGACGGCCAAAGATAATCTTTGGGCGAGAAACGAGCCAGCCTTCTTGACCCAGTGGGACATATTTATAAATAATAATTTTACATATAATTTTATAGATAATTTTAAAATTGATATTACCTATAAAATTCTCTGGAAAACATGAAAATTCTAATAACTTATTTTAAACCACTCATATTCTCCTAGATTTATTTGGACGTAATCTGTCTGCCATCTTTATTGTTAGTTTGGTTAGTGTGGTATGAGTAAACGAAATTTTAATCAAATTGGTAATACAACTTTTTTTTGTTTGCTATTTCAGTTCTCCGTCATTTATGAACTGATTTGGAAAATTCTTGTTTACTTATTATAAGTATTTGAGCAAAGTCCTTCATACAGGTCACGACCCTCAGCAGTGAGGATATCGACACACGGAGGGTGGATTTCAGTTCTCCGTCATTTATGAAATGATTTGGAAAATTCTTTTTTATTTGAAAGCTTATGCTGTAAGAAATTTTATCGGTTCAATAGTTTGGTAGTTAAAAGTAAACAACTAGAAAAAAATATGTCCAAGTAAAAAGAAAAGAAATTGCAAGTTTTACTTTCCTGTGACTTTTTACTTAAATATAAGGGATGAAAGAATTGAAGTCGGTTTTGTTTCCATTTTTAAATCAGTCACTTGTTTTGTTAAAAGTAGCGTCTATACTTTCAAAATGCATTTCGTTAAAAGCTGTTATATTGACATAACAAACAGACACTTAAATTTTATTTTGTATAGATAAATTTTCGCGGTCAATCATTGACAATTTTTAATAAAACACTAAAATGCCACCTCTGAAATTTCAAGGACAAAACAATACGATACCAAACGCTTTGAACATTACTCAAAGAAATTCATAAGAAATTGTGAGAATTGCCTAGCAACCCTAATCCCCAGGTTCTGAGTACCGACTTGAATAAATAATACCTACTTGCTTTACGTCTCGACGTGTTTATATTACTTCTATTCCTGGTAGGCGCTTTACAGACTGGAGATTAATTACCACTGCAACATTGTTATCAATTAAAAGGTCCAAACGTTTTTGTATTCTTGGTACACAATTTTGGGAACAATGGATTATACATAAAATTTAGATATATACTGTTGCGGACTTTTTTGTAGAACTATTTAGGAGAAACAATTCCACCATACAATATATTAGTGTAACTCTTACAGTTTTTGCACCGCGCGCCAAAATAGCGCGCAGATGACAAATTTATTTTCAAACTTCACACTTATTTTGTTCTATTTATAATTGTGTAAATTGAACAAAACATCAGAATAACACATCCATAAATATATTGATCTTTATGGATGTGTTATATTATTGTAAAGTTTCATGAAAATCCATTCAGTAGTTTTTGCGTGAAAGAGTAAACATCCATGCATCCTCAAAGTTTCACGTTTATAATATTATATAGTAGGACAGCAAATGTATTTGGAATTGCTCCCAGTGTATTTGTCCAATTACTACTCAAAAGGAGTACAAGAATAGATTGAATGGCGATCACTATCACAAAGGAAAACATTTCATCATTTTCGAAATGGACAATCAACTTGAACGGACACTTAACCATATTTGATGAAAATTTATTGTGAATATGGAAAACCACAGCGTTCATTTTACAGAGGAATATCTGGAATTGTAGAGCTGCCGAAACAGAAAGAAAATGCCGGAAAATAATAATATTTATTTTTATTTTTTTTCTATTTTGAATGTGTGACGGAACGAGCTGAGGACCCACCTGATGGTAAGTGGTAACCCTCGCCCATGACAACAATAATGCATGCGACTCAGTATGAGATACAAATCTTTACTGAGTCGCATTCATCCTGCTGCGTCCATTACTTGAGACGGGGATGATATGTCTCATGCGCATGTGATTTCACCGGCAACCACACCCTTCCACCGGAACACAGTAATGAAACCACTACTGCTTGGCGGCAGATTCCAGATGTGGTGGCAGTACCTCTCCGGACGAACTTGGCACAAGTTCTACTGCTAATACTGCTGCTGTGGTTGGACTTACACCTCAGCTGGTAGGAACTCTGCCTTCTGCGCTGCACGTCGTAGTAGGTTTTATCCTCACCCAGGATAAACGTTTCTGTGATTAACACAGTTTGTTCTGTGGGTGGAAGTTATGTATGTATTTTTATAAAAAAGTGATTATCGTGCTATGCTTTGTTAATCGCAAGGCGGCTCTATGTGAAATGTCCATGAAAGAAATATCAGTAATTTGGTTCCCATAGTATACAAGCTATGTTAATTTTGGAAGTAAATGCTGGTGTGTGAAATGTCCATGAATATTTTTTTTTCGTATTTTAACCAACTTCATAAATGGAGGAGGTCTTTAAATCGGCGGCAACTATGTTTTGTTTTTGTATGTTTGTTACGCGATGTCTTCGATTGTTGACGATTCGATTCGATTCGAATTTTTATTGCAGTGCCAGATTAAGAGAGCACGGAGACCCTCGATCTGCTATGGGTTGTTAAAGTTGTGCTGAAAAAATTCAGTACTCAAGAAGTTTATATGCCATCTATAGGTTACAACTGTGTTGGGGTTTAATTGTAGATTTTCTGTGTGTATAGGAAACGGGTCGCAAGCAAAGCAACCTCATTCATTTTTTAAAGTCAAACGATCTTTCTATCCCATCTCTAGTTACACATGAATTATTGTAAATATCGATTAAACGTCAGTTGAAAAGCCGGCGGTAAATTAATTTATCGAATCTCTCGATAGTGGCAATCGCTGTCTGACTTCCATTATTCGAAATACAGAATTTAATTGGGACCATCGGGGTATCGATTAAGTCATATTTGATTGGTTATTGATTGTGAGCGAGCTTGTTTGTAGTTACATATCATTTAAAACTAACGCTTCGGTTTCGCACGGGTGCAATTCACTAACAAAAAGTTGTTGTGAAAACATGTGACAGAAGAACTGTCATTCCGACAACACAATTTCATCGACGAGATATTTTTTGGCCTCGAAATATTGAACGCTACAAATATAATTAACTAATTTGGAAATCGAAATAACAGACATCTGGTGGAATTTCTTTATGAAATTTGTATCGGATTACCTCGGAGTTACATCCTATCAAAATTAAAAAAGTTACAGTAACTTTTTTGAACTTTTTCATAGGATTAATTTGATTTATTTCATCATTAAAAATTATACCCATTTTTTTTTAACTATGTAATATAAATTCATAACATAGGATAAAAAATCGCCAAATTAGGTAACGCCTGCTTTTTCTTTTGAAGTTGTTTAAATAAACATAATGCCGAAAGAGCATAGTTACTGATCTGTACAATATACTTAGAATCTGCACTTTTTTAAATATGTTTAGTCTCTATATTGAGGCAAACGAAAACCTTATATTTAGTTCATGTTCATAGAATATATATTACCCGATAACAAATACAGATGGGGCCGTAAGCGGCTTAGTACCTATGTATACTGAGCGTGTAGCACAAGTTATTAGCTGCGTACTTACTTTTACAGAACATGATTCTCAGTATATCATATTTATCTTAACTAAAGCTTAGGAAAGGCTTAAGTGTACACATTAAAACTATACATTGAAATAGGTACTGTACATAAAAACTACAGAATAGAATTAGATAGGATATGTGTCGGTAGGTATTATGTTTATTCGGACGCTAATGACAGAAAAACTGGGCAGATAGATGATTAACCATACACGTCTTAACAGACATACTCTACCGTTAAATAAATAACGCCCCTTTTATCCAATAAGGTAATAATCTTATCATTAATTAAGTAAGATCAGTATCAAAACTAGTAAATGAAAAATAATAAACGTTTCTAAAACATAAAAGTTTAAAACATAATCTTTAACTATAACAGTTTTATGCATACGCTTGTTATTCTGACGGTACCTTTGCAATCTTCGATTACTAAGGTTAATTTGCGTAATCAACAACAGTTGCGATTGAGTTGTGATAAACATCAAATATTAATGATGAATAACTTATACTTTTGGTGTTTATCGCCATTCTCACTAAAGCGAAGTTTATAAAGTCTATGTCAGTGACCGCTCATTAGGGCTGCCCAAAATAAAACAATTATATTTTTTATATTGTATGGTAAAAAAAGTTTTGATTTGGATTCTGATTATCAGGTGTATGATTCAAAATTTGATTTGTATGAACGCCTTTCAATATTGTAATTTAAATACTTTGTTTACTAGAAGTTTAGGAGAGGTGTACTAAATATAACCCACTAATATCGTCCTAATTTAAGTGTGGTACGTACTAATCCGCTTTGGGAAAGTTACAAGCACACAGACACTTACGCCCTCCTCACTTGTAAAAAGGCTACATAATCTCACACGGAAGGGTTATGGAAAACATCGGCGAGAATTATGCTTTGAGGAAACTTCGTTGAGGTTTTCCATGAAAAATGTTAATGCTTATTTTCACCAACTTTTCCTTTTAGTCTGTAACTATGGTAAAAGAGGTGATATTTTATGAGGAACATTTTCAAAATATATTGTTAGTGCACAAGAGATTGGTTTGATAATAAAACTTACATTTCATTTTTGAGTATCTGTTCGTCATTATCTCGTCACTCCTGTCACCCCGCAGAAGGGGACCAAGTAATCTCTTTATTCTTTGTTATTTTTGAAATAAGTGATCATTCAAGCAAAATTAATAACAATGCCTTTGACAGATATTTTTCTATTGTAGTTTTTGCGCTATAAGTGGAAAGGCGCTCATAATTCGCTAGTATCACCATCACAAGAATACATAGACCGTATCTTTCAACCTAACTGAACAATGCAATCTGATATCTCTAAAAAAAAGATTTTCATTACTACAAATCCAAAATCCCAGGTGTTTCAAATCCGGACGACAAAGCTCTCATTTCGTACTTCAATTAAAATTTCCATCAGACTGAATAGGACTGAGAAAAAATAATGTGAACCAATTCGCTTGTTCAAATATTGTAACACGAATATTAGGTGGAAACCGTACAGTCAGCTGAACTTTTTTCAGACACCTCGTTGCCACAGATCATAAAAAGGTCTTCAGATTATGCAATGCGGGCTCTGTTGATCTCATCCGTAGTTTGTGGTTTTTCGAATCCTCGTATCCCCCGGATAGAGCGAAAGTAGCAATCTTAATCCGCAAAACTTATGCCAAATTTGACCAGGGAATTACCGCTACCTATTTTGCCAAGCAATACTGCACTCACATTGTTGTTTAGATAGAAAGGTTCGGTGAAATTACACGTATATAAAGGTTAATTTGGGAAATTAATATTTAATTTGGGAACAATTCATTCCCAATGCACTGGAGGCATTGGGAACTAATTGTTTTATCTTTGATAGGCAGTTGTTTGGCCTCGATGTTGACCTGATGTTAAGCGAAGATAAGGTTGATGATGTTGCTGATATATATTATGTTATAGTGTGACGAGACGAACTGCAGGCCCATCTGATGGTAAGTGGTTACCTTTTCGTTGCACCCGTCACTGGAACGTCTCAAGCGCATGCAATTTCATCGGCACCCACACCCTTCCAATGGAAAAAAGCATGCAACTGCACCACTGTTTGCCGGCAGATTACCAGGTGTGGAGGCAGTACTTCTCCGGGCAAACTTTGCATAAGTTCTACTGCCACTTACAAAATTTCTACAGCTATGTGATCTTAAAACTCCACCTCCACTCCGCTCATTAACGAGTTTCCCAAAAACACACATCTCCGTGAACAGTTCTGAACAGTACACTGAACAGAACAGGATCGCAGGGCACGACTAATAACTGAAATTGAAATACTCAACAATAGAATCGACACGTGTTTTGCCTCTCCACGAGGCATTTTCACGAGGCGCGAGATATGCCATGTTGAAGACTGCACCTAAACGGCAGCTTTAGCTACAGTTATTATGCTTGAATTCCTGAATACACTAATATGCGGCCGATAGATTCATATCATTCATTCAACAGAGTTCATTCAAAATGATGAAACTGTTCCTACCGCCAACAGTACCAGGTATCTAACAACCCTGTTAAACAGATATATGAAATCGAGAAGATAAATCATGAAAAAATACCTTTACGGCCAACGCGTTCGCGTAGAAAATTGAGGCTTTATTTAAGCTTAATGTACCTTACATTAATTTACCCAGATTTTTTCAGAGCTTAATCTTGAAAACAACATTATTTTTTTTACCTGACTACGATGAATCCTAAGGGAGGGTTATCCTTTCAGCCTGTATGTTTATTTGCTCCTGTATAACTTATAAACAAATATAATATAAATAATAAGTTGGTAAAAGAGATATCGTTACAAGTGTTTTGATTGTCCAAAATTATCCAATTTTATTACCCAAACCGCGAATTTATACCAAATTTATAACTCGAAAATTAAAAAAATAATAATATTATATATATGTCTTAATGAAGACAAAAATACATCCTAAATTAGTTTTTTTTTTTAAACTTATTATTATAGTTTTCAAAACACCTAAATTTAAAGATGGATAATAATATTATTTTTAAATAAAACAGTAGGTACAGCACTACAACAATACAGTGTTAAAAACTAAAACCCGACTACGCAACAACAAGATGTATCTAATGAAAATTGATTTGCTTTTCCAGTTATGGGCAGAAGTAACCCCTTAACATCAGGTGGGCTTTGAGCCCATTCCGTAAATAAAATATTGTTACAGTAAAGAAAACTGTAGACAGTGTGGAATAAATATTTTGGATAAGTAGATTATTCTGAAGGAATGTCGGGTCGTATTTCAACTTTTATGCTGAAAATTGAGGCTCTCAGCGTTATTACATCGTAATTTATCAAAACCTAATCCCAATTGTCATCTTTAGTTATGCTGAAAAGTATTTAGGTATTTAGGAATACTTATTAAAGTAAAAGTTATTACTATTTCTTTTAGAAACCGTGATTAATTTTCTTTATTATTCTTGTAATGATTTGCCTTCTTATGGTATGGTAAAATACAATTTTATATTTTAAATATTGGTTTAGACATTTACTCATCAACTTTAACTTATTTATTCCATCAAATCTCAAGTATTGTTTGGACACGTCAAAATGTACGCGCACAAGTAAACGCATATAACTTGTCACACAAGCTCCTTAGACGCATAACATGTGCATGAGCACAGTGCATCCAATATTTCTCGCTTTTAGGGTTTCACTCTACCATATTTTTATTTATTTTATTTTTTATTTTATTATTAGGACACCCAACACAGGATTACACTGAACATACAAATATTAGTTTAAGTTGTTTACAGAATTAGTGTACCCGTAATAATAGGGTATCACAGCTTATTAAAAAGATTCACTTAAATCGGTATGCAACGGGTGACGAAAAAGTCAAAGGTAAACAATTTTGTTTACTTGGATGACATATATTTACTGTTATTTCGATTTAACAACCAAACAATTTTACCAATTTTTATAAAATTTAGCCTGAAAACAAATCCTTTCAAATAAAAAATTGTTTGATAAATGACAGAGTTCTGAGGAAACGGAATTGATAACCTTGGAAGTTTTGTGTCAGTTTTCATGTGTTAGCTAGTCTCATTTGTTAAGATTTCGTTTGTTCCAACCTAACCTTTGCTTACAAAATTGTACCACAGGTAAAACTCAATTAATTGAACGTTGTGACCCCTAGGTAATTTTGAATTAATTGGTAGTAAGTAACCCATATGTACCCTTTGACTAGATTGATTACTTACAATATTCAAAGTATCAAAGTAAAGGTACTGGCTCAAATCCAGAAATACACTAATGAGCTTATTGCTCGAAAAATATATGTGCGCCAAAAGGCGAAAAAAAAGCAATTCGTGTGACATTTATAAATTAATATTGTTGGTAATTTCGCACATTGCCATCTAGACCTAAACTAAGCATAGCTATGAGGACATAGCACTTTTTTTAAATACATCCGCACCAGCCTCTAATGTTCCCACTGCAGGGACACCGGCCTACTCTCGATAATTGAGAGTGAATGGGCTTTGATCTACCACGGGAGCCCAATCCGGATTGGTAGATGTCACATGTCTTCGAATTTATGGTTCTAAGACATGCCGGTTTCCTCACGATGTTTTCCTTCACCGTTTCGAGAACGTGGTATTGCGCACATAAATTATTCAAGTGAAAAACTCATTGGTGCACGTGTGGGTTTGAACGAGCGACCTTCAGATTGAAAGTCTGCGTCTATGCCCCTGGGCCACCACGCTCTCAAATACATACCTACATACCACGCTTTTAAATACATACCTACATTTAATCCACATAAAACACCCAGACACAGAAAAAACATCTATGTTCATCACACAAATGCTTGTCCTGAGCGGGAGTCGAACTCACGACCTACAGCGCAGAAGGCAGCCTAGGCTGTGAGGCCAGGCATCTCTGAATCTAGATCCCTTTATCTATTAATCTTTATTGTGGTCATACTTAGCACAATTTTTACTAGCACTCGGTTTTAAAACCGTTTTATGCCTCTAATAACTGTATGCATTAGTTAACCTAAGTAAACCGTTTTATGAAATTAATTCAAACATGTTTGTGGATGAATACATACTAATCCTTTTATGTAGTCTTTACAATTCTTGTATGTATGTATAAATTTATTTCCCGGAAACGACTCCAATAATTCTACTACGGATATGAATGAAATTTTGTGTTTAGATAGAGTTCTGCTGCTTAAGTTTACCTATACAATTGTACTTATTGTACGTAACTTTTTACAAAAAATGTTTTAATAAGAACCGAGTGTAGCTCGGTCGCCCAATTAATTAATAACGAATACAATAACATAAGTATTATATATTCATAAATTAATATTTACCATCATTTAAAAAAAAGCTACGGTTATTTCTCAATCACCCGACTATTCGCTCCATTACTGGAGTGGTTGATACTAATTATCATCAGGACTCAATTTATCATTATTACCATCAACAAACTCATTTAACCTTTCAAAAATTACCATAGACAAGAGTAAAAAGGCCACAACGTCAACAATGAAACAGATACTTCTTGTCATCCTCAAAGAAAGGGATTTTAAAAAGAAAGGACTATTGTCTGGTCCTTGTTGTTTATGATTCTTTTGTCTGTGGGCTTTGCATTTCATTGTTGTCGACGGTTTGCTGTCAAGTGTGCTTTTTGATACTTATTAGACTGATGAAGCTAGTTTTTCTATGATCAGTGTCTTCACCCATTTTCATTGTGCTTCATTAACACTTATTATGTCTAGCTAATTGAAAGCAAGACAAAGATACTAACAGAAATTTATTTATTTCATTAAATTAATATATGACTAGAAGCCTAACACGCAAAGTGAGGCAGCCCCGATAATTCAATGGCGGCAACGGGCGTTAGTGTTCAAGGAAATACCTTTAAGTCTAAATTTAAGCTTTAATTTTAAACGTGCAACATAATTCATACTTGTATTCTTGTGTGCGTAGCAGTTAGCGTAATTGCATGGTACTCGCGCACACACAATGGTTATATTTCGACTTCACCATTCAGTGAAGTTCTGTTCGTAATTCTCCTTTTTCGTCTTTCATTTAGTATATTAAAATACACTGAAGTAAATTACAAATGTGTAATTTTACATTTCAAATTAACCTTGCAAATCAGTAAGGTAAAACCTGAGTAGAAATGTTTCTAACAAGCGTTTTTAACTCGTCAAAGGAACTCTGCTTGTATTTGACGACTGGGTTACGCACATTAAAAAAGATCAAAGACCCATAATTATGTGTTGGGTAAAAATCGGCTTTAAACTCGCCAAGAAATGATGAAAGGCCAAACGAGGCCAGAGCAAATAAAAAGCAATTATAACTCTAACCCAATCGCCAATATTCACGGATTCAATGTAGCAGTTAATTTTTTTTTTTTATTATATAACAATAGCTAAAGGACTTACTTTAGACTCACCTGATGCTAATTGGTTACCTCCACCCGTAACAACAGCAATACGTAACCTTGGTTCTTGTCATACTTCGTTCATACGTTTTTATCATACATATGCGTATGTGATTTCACCGGCACCCACACCCTTCCACCGGAACACACCAATGCAAGGGCACCACTGCTTGGCGGCAGATTATCAAAACAAAAACCCCAAAAAAGAAAAAATGCCGAGACGCATTCCATTCCATTTTGTATAATAATTAGACAATAAAACTTATTTTATCTGTGTCGTAAAATGACACAGATAAAATAAGTTTAATAAAAGCTATCGATCTAATAATGCCTTCCAACCTTTTTACCGAAGATTGATAACATGCGGCAGTTGGACGACAGCTTCCTTTATAAACTTTGGGGAGCCAATCTTGGCTACAAAAGCGATACATATTTACTTGACGGCTCCGTGACTCATAATAGTAGCCATGCATTCGAAGCGACAGGTTCCGGGTTCGATTCCCGGGATAACTGTGTGAGCATGACAACTTCATGCTCACACAGTTATCCCGTTCCCGTTCACAGTTCTCGGGATTTGGGTGTTTGTGTTGTGATTGGTTGTGTCCATGCCACCTGCGACCCAGGGAATCCTAAATCAGTGGTATGAGTGTAAACGTCAATTTAATTCTTAATCAACTTATTGTGGGTCAAGCTCTGAATTTCTTTGAAAGAAATAACAAAAACCTATGTCATGAATTGGTATAAAACTATAATAAATAACTGTTTTTTTACGTTTGTGTAGCCTATAATTATTACTATTTATGTATTTTTCGTATCCGTTTCAGCCAATACAAATTGGATTATTTAATGATCTTCCGGTTTTAATAGGTTTTAAATAAATTCCGCCATAAATAATATTAATTAATTAAACAGATGTACCAATATTGAAGTGTAAAACCCAGCTATTTCCGTAACTTGCACTGACTGAGAATAATAAAATAGCTTTTTAGTTGCATATAAATAAAATAATACCTATGTCTACCGCAAATAATTACTGAAAATTACATTTTACAGACATCAAAAAAACTACCACATGTGGTAAAAATTCATTTTTTTTTTTCAAAAGGAACTTACTTGATTTCCGCGTAAATCACAAGTCACAGTCACTACGCGTACGATAGTTTCCGGTCCCGACACGTGCGCCCTCCTCGAGTCACGGGAGCGCTGTGTCGGGAAGCGAGCATAGAGTACTTTAGTGTAGAGGCATAAAACAGGATGCGTTCGCGATTATAGAGTACTTATACATTTCGATTTTTATGTTTTGGTAACACTGGTTGATGCTCTCACATAATCTGGAATATGAATTGACCGATTTGTTTTTTTCGCATGCTTATTGGACTGTTTGAGGTAAAAAAGTAGGAAACCTAAAATTTTTTTTTTTTTTAGTGGTACAAAATTCACTGACATGTCTAAGTAAGAAATAAATTAACAGACAGAAAAACATAAACTAATATATTATGATATGAGCAGTCTAAAAAATCCGAGATGTATTGAAATAACTTAATTTTTGAGCTTTTGATCGTAGGGAATAAAAACAAATCTCAAACGTACAAGATAATAATTCAAAATTCTTGTAAATATAACAAGAATTTTTAATTATTTTCTTCATGACAAGAATTTTTTAATTATTTTTTTGTACATTTGGGATTTATTTTAAATATCCTTCATACATACCTTCCATAAACAAACATTGTCAGAGGTCAAGCACCCATAATTTTAACCATGACCTAAAAATCAGATTGGTCCGCAGCGTTGTTTTGTAATAAAATTGGAAATATACCACCTATTATAACACCTTTATCCTTTATTTTGTCCTATTTGGGCTGGTATTTTTTCTACAGACACAGACTATCTGTATCTAAAATAAATAAATAAACAAATAAATAAATGAAATAATAAATAAATAAATATATCTTGGTTCTCCCCGACCGAAGTAAAAGAGGACCCAAGTCGCACTCCGTTGCGTCTCATGCTCATGTGATTTCAACGGGCAGAAGGCAGCGGCAGTGCTACTACAACTCAGCAGTGAGGCTGTGAGGTGTGATCCTTCTGCCAATCGTATCCTATACAAGTCTGTGGTAAAAACTGGAGACTGTATACCCGTCCTTGTTGGGAAATTACAAACCAACAAACGCATTAGGGATCCGTAACATTCCATATACTGGACCCGCTTCCAATCAGGTCCTCCGTATTTAGAAGTCGTCTCGAGGTGAATGACTCCGATAAGATTGCGGCCGGATGAATGGAGAGTTCACTTGACAACTGATTGATAGGTACCCTAATTAGTTTTTAGGGCTCTGCACGAGGCCAAAGGGCACATTGTTACTTACGTCAGTAACCAACCATTGAATGGCTGTTATCTCAACAGCCGTAGCGGGCTGAAATTTTGCAGGATTAAGTGAATTATAATTTAAAAAACTTTTACTGGTGACCAAAGTGCTGGTTTTTCTCTTCCCCCGGACAGGGATGTAAAGTCTACCCTTGTAATCCCACCGACATCTTCGCGTTGCAACTAAGGCCTTCTCAAACTTCGATAGGGGAGCCGCTGCCGCCATTAATGGGAAGTAGTAACCTCTTAAAATCCGGTGTACAGTCAAGTCGTACCATAACATGTAAGTAGAAATTCCTAAGCGGTATTATATCATTTAAAATGTATTGCCATTCGCGTGAAGTTAGCTAGAGTTCCGATAAACTTTGTCAGAGTAATAACTATGGAAGTAAATAACACAGACAAAATAGCGCACAAAGAATTTAGTTAAAATTCGATTTATTTTTTATTTTTTATGTGAATGTGTGACGGAACGAGCTGAGGGCCCACCTGATGGTAAGTGGTGACCCTCGCCCATGACAACAGTAATGCGTGCGACTCAGTATGAGATCCAAATCTTTACTGAGTCGCATTCATCCTGCTGCGTGTATACACTAAATCATCGTAATTAAAATGATAATTTATTACCTCTCGACACTCGTTGCCGGGTTCACCCTAATTACGCCATCAATCATTAGATGCAGCAATTGTATCTGTCGTCCTTCTTCGCGTTCTCTCGAAGAGGCAATTATGCTTCGTTAGTTGTTTTTTTAATGAACGGTAGTGACGGGACTTTCTGTAAAGTGGTTACCTCCGAATATAACAACTGCAATGCAATTTAGGTCCTCCCCGACCGAAATATGAGAAGACCCAAGTCGCACCCTGTTGCGCCCGCCACCCGAGACGGGGATGGTACGTCTCATGAACCTGTGATTTCACTTGCACCCACACCCTTCCACTGGAACACAGCAATACGAGTGCAAAGAATCTTACTAACCGGCTTATAAAAACGGAGAGCTGCGTTTTTTTTTCTGACAAACGTTTATATACAATTTATATTTTTAGGTTTTTCTGTCTTGCCTGGATGCTTTTTCTACACGCCATTTACCAGGTTTTATTATTTGATATCGTTATAATAATGAAAATACTAGCTGCGCCCCGCCATTGGCAAAACTAAGGGAACCTTGCACTTTTCCGGGATCAATAGTAGCCTGTGTTGATCCAGGACATAAGCAATCTTAGTACCAAATTTCATCCAAATCTGTTGCGTTGTTTAAGCGTGAAGGAGTAACAAACACACTCAAACAAATACACACATACATACATAGAAATTTCGCCTTTATAAAATTAGCGTCATAAGAAAACTACAGGAAGTAAACGAGATGTATATTTCTTTTTTTTTTTTCGCTGCAGAAAATAATTGTGTCCGAGATGAAAATTGAATTTAATGTAAAATGTCACATCACTTAAGACAAAGAATAAAACCCCTGACTATCTTTTATCCAATCTTCGTAAACAATGTCAGCAACAAGGAAAAAACTATTTGAAAGCGTCCGTTCATGGAACTCTAAAAGAACTGTTAATTACTCATTATTTTCCAATAAAGTCGTGCGTACAAGTCACCTGCAAACCCTCAATTAGGACAAAAGGCATAATGCCCGGGTTTACTCAAAAGACCCCATTATATTACACAATGACAAAATGTGCAGTACACGCCGCTTTAAGCGTCAAATAATATAATTAAAACTGCGCGCCTGACAAAATTTCAGGTGTATTTTGAATTTCGTTCTTTTATGAACTATTTTTGGGACCTAATATAAAAATATTACTATACGGTTAATTAATTCATAAATTTACAATTGGCGAAGAAATCGCGAAGAATCATGCGCGTAACATGAACAAAAATGTTGGTTTTACGGGACGCTCGGCAGATGACGTTGCTGTCACGCCATTCGATTCGGTTTTACTGCCAAGGTGACATGATATAATATAATACATGTGACAGATGATGTGGTAGATGTTTTATAAAAAATAAAACAATTTGAACCCCCTTCCGCAAATGTTTAAAATTTTGATGACATTACAAAGTATTATTAGTTTGTTCAAAGTGCGAATTTTACAGCTATATATAAATATAATATAAATAGTTATAAATTTCTCAGATGCCACTTTATTTGCCGGATATTGTACCCACTACCTATTGTGTTCAGCCATAATGGAAAACACTTTCGTTGAATGTAATAAAGCCTACTTTCGATTAATTTTATGTTTATTTCCTAAAATAAAAGCCTGTTTTTAGTTGTTTGTGTAATTGTATTGTATTCAATTATGTTTTCATGTTTACTGGTTGAGGCTGTTTTTGTCATTTCAATAATTGCAGGTTCGTTCTTGGAAAAGTTTGGGTTAAAATTTAACGATACCTGTTTCACAATAATATCAATAATCCCTTGAATCACTCTGTCAAACTGTATGTAAATAGTTTTTAATCAAACTTAGGTATTAATCATTGATAGATAGATAGATAGATAAATATGTAGTCAAACTTTTTTGGTCTAGTATCATAGATAGTATAGATACTGGACCAAAAAAGTTCGACTGCATTATGTGTGGAAGCTGGTATTCGAAGCACATTCGTTTTCCTCTGTGTGGCGACCATCCGAGCTGACCCGAGGGAAAACAACTGGCAAACTAAAAAGCCAAATGAAACTGCACGTAGATTTAGAATGCTAAATGCGTCAATATTCAAACTAAAACTTTAGTTGGTAGTAGCCGTTTTGCGTGATTTCGTCGGGAACCATATTTTTTTAATTTACAAACAATCTTAATTGCGCGGAACCCTATTTTTTTATATATAGTCGTAGCCTATGTATCTTTTTATAACATCTATCTGCCAGTAAAAGTCCCGTCATCGGTCCAGTCGTTTCGCAGATTACCCGGAACAAACAGACGGACGGGATACACAAAAACCTCAAAAGTGTTTTCTTTTTATATGTATTTTTTTTTTTATTGCTTTCATATGCATGTAGTAAAAAGCGTTTGACTTTAGAAATGAGCAACCTGAGCAACGCGAGCAACTGGAACCCACAAAATCTATACTAACATAATAAAACTGAAGAGTTTGTTTGTTGTAACGCGCTAATCTCTGGAACTACCAGTCGGATCGGAAAAATTTATATAGCCACATAGCCACATTCATGAGGCTATCTATCATTAAGCTTAATTTTTTTAAGTAACCACGTGGCACAGCTAGTCAAAAATAAACTGACTCTTCCAGATAAACGAAACATCATGACAGTATCGTACTTCATATTACCCATGTAATAAAGGCGAAGTTTCTTTGTCGTTGTGCAAATGGGGTCCCTATTCGAAAGTTAGTATTTTTACTCTTTGCGTCCAGAGCAAATTCAATATGACTACTCAAACTCAAGCTGAAACTCATTTATTCCTTTAGAGCTCAAGTATCGTTTGAACACATTTAATTTTATACACATAAGCAAACACATTCGTGAGCATACAATGTGTCACAGGAGCTCCTTAGGTATATGACATGTCAGTTATGTCAAATTACAGTAAATTTTTATATTTTAGCTAGTCTTAATCAACTTGCAGTAAACTCATGCTGATTCTTCCAGGAACTTGTAAAAGGATTTTTGACAAATTAGTGATTAAACATTTTTAATCCCCGACAAAAAAGAGGGTATTGCATGTTTGTAGTGTGTATTTGTCTATCAGTGTGTCTCTCTGTCGCATTGTAGATCTCAAACAACTATGAAAATCTCTTCAGGCGTTCATAAATCCACTCCCAAACACATTGTTTTCTATCTTTTTATATTTCTTCATGACATACGCAAGTAAACGTAAAACAAGGTTGACATTATTAGATTAGATCAACTCCATTTGGGTTTCCACTAATCAACTTATTACAAACGATTTATTTATTCAGCGGATGTCAATGACTTTTGCGTGTAACCAAAAACATTTCTTCTAAAACTTTTTCATCACTTATTCACTCCTAATCGAAACCAGCGCCATCACGAACTTCATTCGCAACATAATACATTATTGATGTCCTTACTAAGCGATGCAAATAAGATACTACTTGGATACCGAGAGTGGTAATTATCGTGGATCAGTAAGATTCCATAGGGCAGGTTTGGGTCGAGATTCTCGCGATTGATGGTAGATTCTTCACTGGTACTAAGATGGCAAGGTTGTGTCTGCGTTGCTTGATCTTTCAGTTTCTTTTTCTGTTCAGTACCCTGCAAGAGATAATTTATAGGACAATAATTAGTATACCACTCTCGACCTTGACGACTAGTGTAAAATGTATTATAATCTTAATAATTTATAGATGTTCTTGAACTGTACATTTGCATTTATTAAAACGGGGAAGAAAACACCAAAGGTATACCATCTCCAAAAACCTAAAACCTCCACATTTTTAGATGATTGTCTTAGCACTAGAGAGTGCATTGCAATACTAATCTGAATTAAACTGAACTCTGAACTCATGGAATTGCAATACTAATCTGAATTAAACTGAATATAGCAACATGCCAGTAGTCAATATCTATATTATACTTTGCCCTATATTCAACAGTACTCTGAAACTTAATAACACCATAGCAGCTGACAGAAATTGTCCATTCTTGATACAATATCAGCTGACAAACGACATTTGCGTACGAAGTAGCTAAATCTCACAGAGAGTGTCACTAATTATTTCCTGAATTTTTCAATTGTTACGGGACTATTGCGAACATTTTATTAAAAAATTAGTCTAATCGTCAAATTAAAAAAACCATTGGTGTGACTAACTGTCGATATTCCAGGAATTTAAGGAATAGAGGTGTACTGTTGTGTGGATAACACTATTCTCCTTTTCTCATGATTCTAATGGTATTTCAAAAGGGAAATAATACTAGTAATAAATCTACGTAATTAAAAATACGTACGAATTGAGTTTGGAGCCGGTTTGTTTTCTTTTTATGTGTAGGCAATTTCTGTAATGTTTCACCCACGCTCTCATCAACTGAGCTTATATTACTTTCAAAGATAACGGTCTTATCGCCATCAGAATCACAAGCAGCTTGATTATTATCATTAGAACCGTTACCCTCTTCATCAGCAACAAAATGAAAGATTTCAGTAAAAGTAGGACTGGAAACACGTAGTTCAGGTTCCCTTTGCGATCTATCATCAAGTCCTTCGCTTGATGAAGCATTTCCAAAAGCTTGAGTATCCATTTGTTCTGTGTTTCCATCACATATTTGATCATTCAATACGTGACTAGAGCTACCACTTGATTGGTTAGCATCTGTCATTTGTCTTTTCGATGATTGGTTAATATCCTCACTTGAACAGCTACTTTGACGTTTAAGACGCTGACTACCAAACGATGTAGTTTCAATGTTTCTGAACGTGTGATCATTATACGGAGTATTTAGGGAATCAATCGCTTCTCGTACGTTTCTTTCAAATGATCCATCTAAAATGAAAATGGACATAGGATTGAGTAAAGGCATATGATAAGAGGATTTGTAGGATTGGATTTCTTATTTTATTTTATTAATAGGACACCCAACACAGGATAACACTGAACATACAAATATTAGTTTAAATTGTTTACAGACTTGTGTACCCGTAATGATAGGGTATCACAGCTTGCACAATAATGACAACTTGACAACAAAAATTTAAGTGTTATGTGAAATTTACAAATACTATTATAATTAGAGACATAATAATCATCATTACCATATACTGAAGCATAGTTAATTGCAAACCTAAATGATGGTATTGATCCTTTGTTTATTGTGTGTGATAAAACTCGGAATGATTGTAGTCCACACGTTAAGTTCAGGATATTAAAATCGGTCTAGCTGTTTCGGAGATTAGCCGAAATAAACAGACAGTTTTTTTTTTTATTGTTCTTTTAGGTAGACTAGGCATCAAAATTCATTAATTTAACCCTTAGAGTCCCTACAGATACCTCTCGGTGCAACTAGCAGTAGAACTTGTGCCCAGCTCCTCAGGAGAGAACTGCCTCAAAACCTGGTAATATACCAGTGGAAGAGTATGGGTGCCGGTGAAATCACAGGCGCATGAAACGTAACACTCGTCTCGGGTGATGAGCGTATCGGGATGCGTCTTCTATTTTCTCATACTTGCGTCGGGACCTAAGTCGAAATGCTGTTGTTATGGGCAGAGGTAACCTAAGTACTAAAGATAAGATGGGGTCTCAGCTCATTACGTCAAAGACAAATAAAAAGCCAAATATTGCATATTTGGCTGAAAAAAAAAACGTTCGTACAAACTTGCCTGATCGCCTCTGTTGGTGTTGCATCATTTGTTCTGGGCTATCGTACGATTCTGAAGACGTATCTGAAGTGTCTGAAATTTAAATAAAAAATATATAAAAGTAAATCCCTATTTCCCTTGGTCACGCTATAACTTGAGAAAGACTTTTCCGAATGCATTAATTTTTTTATATTTTCCATTAGTTAAAAGAAGGTTCTAACGAAAAAAAAATAAGAAAATAGTGCAGAAAATTTCCGGATAATAATGTCTTAACAATAAACTAATTTCATATTTATCGCATTCCATACTATTTATTATAAAAACGTACTGCGTTGTCAATAAACAAAGAAAGAATGATCAAATGATGAAAGAATGATGAAAGTAAAGCAATTGTACCTACTCTTCATAGAATTAGAGACTAGTTTTAACAAGTTATGACGGTGCCACAGAATACCAGCGCTGTATCAGCCCACTGACGCAGCACATGCTGAGTGGTTACCTTTTTTGTTGTTACATATTCGTCAATTTGTAATTTTGTTTTTAATTTTTAAGTGTGCCCTAATTATGTAACACAAAATAAAGTTTTTCTATTCTATTCTATTCTATTCTATGAAGTTTAAATTGAGGCGTAGCAATTTTCACATATGAAAACCGATATTACTTATGAGACACCCTCTGTAATTACCTTCTTCGTTTTCACTTCCATCAGATGTCTTCCTCTTCCGTATTATAATATCTTCATCTAACTTAGCCACATCTGTAAAAATGCGGAGATAATTTAGTTATAATAATTTTACTTGTAGCTATAATCACGGCTACAATTACGGCTCCGTAGCTTAGTTGGTCGTAGCCCTGCCTTCGAAGCGAGGTGTCCCGGGTTTGATTCCGAGCCGGGGCACATTTTGTGCGGTGTTAGTTTGCGCTGTCAATTGAACATGAATATTTATTTATTACTATATCTTGGCTTCACTATTGGGTGATATTTTGTTAGACATTCTCCTACGTGGAAAGTAATTCTATGGTCAAACCTTTAAACAGTTGCTGCAACCCATGCTTGTATTCCCTGGTAACTCCACTGACCAGAGTTGCGGAGGTTCTGAGCGACATTCGTCTTGAGGCGTTCATATCTTCGCTACCCACCCAACTGTCCACAGTTACACTGAAAACATATTAATAATAATAACGTCGACAATGCGTTGGATCCCGGGTTCGATTACCGGTCGAGGTAAACATTTGTGTATTTAAGATAAAATTTGTTCTCGAGTCTTGAATGTGTGTGATGTTAATATGTGGTTCCCTATTATATGATACGACTAGCTACGCCCCGCGGAGTTACCCTCGGTTTTCCAGGATCAAAAGTAGCCAACAAATAGGCTACTTTTGATCCCAGGATATAAGCTATCTTGGTACCAAATTTCATACAAATCCGCCGTTTGAGCGTGAAAGAGTAACAAACATACACACGCGCACAGACAGACACACAAACATACAAACTTTCCCTTTATAATATAACTGTGATGATAGCTTCCGTGGTAGATGTGCCTCTCGAAAGCCCAAGTGGGAATAAACAATATCTTATGGGCTAAAGAGGCTATAACCCAAAAATAATTGACTGATTTAAAAATCGAATGAGCTTCAATAATTAAATCACTTATTTCACGCGCTTAAAAGTGTTTTTTTTTTTAGTTTTTTAGAGAACGGCTATCACTCAGTAAAAATAAATATTGCGTAAAATATATATTCCATAACAAGACGGGACAAGTGGGCCACTTAAGTACTCTCACAAAATAAAGTAAACCCTTACCACATTTCTGGAAAACTAGTATTTGCAATTTCATCGTCCTTGTTGAGGTACGCAGCGCGCCAGGCTTTACATAAAACTTTATTTTTCACCAGAGCCTCGCCGAAAAACATGTTGTGCGTTGTATTTTTCTGTTATAATCTAATATTTCTATTAATTAAAAAAGAATTAGACAATATGTCAACTACGTGTTTGCTGTGTATTTTATTAATACCCTCAATATTCTTCTTTTGTGAAAAGGCAACGGTATCGATTATCATTCAACCAATTCATTTCCTTTTTATTTAAAAACAATTATTATATTATTGTGAAAAGTAATTTTATACTTATGCATTACATAATTTCCTAATAAAAGCAATGCAATATAATAAATTTAACATAAATCCTCGTTTTCATTTAAATAAATATGTAAGTGTATTGATTAATTACCTACTTCAAATACACTAGTTTGCCAAATTGAATTAGCAAAAAATCATTTGATCATTTCGTATCAACTTATTATTTACTAACTCCTCATTATGGACATCAAATAAGTGATGAAAGTATTCATTTAAGGTTCATTGGATTTTAAAATTATTGAACGTTAGTAATTGACGTTCAATAGATAATAAGATAAATTAATGGTAAAAAAAAAAGTTTAAATAACAAACCTTTTTCGTGTTCTCCTCAGCAAGCCCTTTCATTTGATACCCCATACTGTGGTAGTACAGAAAAAATAACTAGTCCGCCATCTTGGATGATCCGCCATAGTGGAATTAGAATTACGTCACATAGCTAAGCATGCATTGTCATCCAAAATAAGCGTCTATGTATACCAAATTTCAGCTCAATCTGTTAAAAATAACTAATTAAATTCAGTTCCAATATTCCACCCGGACAAACATGCATACATTGCAAATTAAATAACCCGAGAACAAACTTTATGCTCACCACACAAAGTGTTCCCCGGCCGGGAATCGAACCCGGGACCCCTCGCTTCGAAGGCAGGCCTACTACCAACTAAGCCACATGGCCAGAGAGTTATGAGGGCGATTAAAATAACAGACGTCCTGTCTTGTTATAGAATTACTTTGAAGACCACGTGGCGGAAGGAACAGCCACAAATAACATACTATAGGTAAACGACGCAGTTAATTCAGCACGCGTTAAATCAAAATAACTGAAAAAGATATGTCATGTTTAAAAGTATTAAAGTGGGTTTTTATCCATTTTTAAATCAGTTACAGAGTACGTAAGTATTTAAAGGGTACTCACCAACGGACGCGTGCAACTGGACAGTTTTATCTTTTCTAATTACTATATACAAATGTTTCATCTATCTGTTGATGATATTTGCCAGGACCAATATATTAATTTATAAGACACAATACGTACGTTTTTAATAACGTCTTAGTACGAATAGCTTGCACAGAATTGGACGTTGCAAAATCAAAATAAAAACCGAGAAATATAAAACATAACGTTCGGGGAAAAGGCACGAGTTAAGTTCCATTCCGTGCAATTTTCTCCATTACCAGAGAGACGTAGACGTTGCCCGCTCGCTTTACCTGATTTGAAATAATGCCCCAATTTAGCGCACTTACTTAGGGCGGGGAAACGAAAACATTATTCCTTCATGCGAGTGAAATGGCAAGCAGAGCCAATAGAATACTTAAAAAAAATATATGCGGTTTAACAAAATCTCGAAGATACTTTGTCGGACATTGTCTGCTCAAATAAGATGCAATTACTCGTGTGCTACAACGCTAAACAAGAAAATAAATACGTTTTGTGCCTAATGCATTGGTTTTAGTGGTCTAAAACTATAATCGCATTATTTCCTTTGTAAACCAGTTTGGGGCACTTCGGTTAGTTACTATCCAGGTGTACGGACTCTACAAGCACAGAGATAGATTATAGTTTGGAGTGGCACATAAGCTTCTTTTTATCGCGAAAAAATTGCTGTTATCGTAGGATGGCCAGTCGCGGGACGTAGCTAGTATTAATGTTTGTAGGTTATTCGTTGAGAGATGTCGAACATCACTAGTAGCCCGAGATCCGGCTGCAAGATTACTATGTTCATGGAGTTTTTAATCGAAATCTATTTTTATATAATAATTATGAATAAGGGAACATATTTTTGATGAGGTATAATAGTATAAGTATAATAAAGGAGTTATCCGCTTTTTTATTAAAATTTATAAATATTATTAGTTTATTATTCCGAAAAGATTTTGTTCATTTGTTTTTCAAATAAATTATAATCCACTCCACAGCAACAAATGTTAATAATCTTGAAAAATTTGGGTTGCTGTTGCGCAGTTGGCCTCAACCTCTCCGCAGCCTTAGATAATTCCAACTAATATTATAAATGCGAAAGTGAGTTTGTTTGTTATAATTTCACGCCTTAACCACTGAGTCGATTATGATGAAATTTGAGTTAGAGATAGATGGGACCCTGGAGACGGTTATAGGCTACTTTTTCTTGCTAAAATCTTATAGGGGGTGGGGTGAGGGGATGGGTAAACTTTGTATGAAACAGCCGTAATTGGTTGACAAAATCAACATTACCGCAAGCAAAGCCGCGGGTAAAAGCTAGTTATATAAAACAACAATTTTATTTTACGAAAATGAAAAAACTCCCGACTCGTTGTGGTGCTTCAAACGGCTGAACCGATTTTGATAGAATATATCTAACGACCTCCGCTTTTAACCACCAATTAAAAAACCACACTCAAATTGGTTTATCAGTTTTAGAGCTATGGCGCCACAGCCAGACACACATAGCGGTCAAACTTATAACACTAACAAAACTTTTTACGTCGCGGGTTAATAAAAATTAGATTTCGATTAAAAACTAGATGAACGTAGAAATCTTGCATACGGATCTCGGGCTATAGAAATAAGATCGGTAAAATTCAAAAAAACCGTTAGCTCCTTTAGAACAAAGTTACTTACATCCGAAACGAGATGGAGCTGTCAAAAACAGTAACGTTAGCAGTACCGATATTTCAACCGAAGCTGACGTTCTGAAATGGATATTCGATTGTGGGAAAAAGGATGTAAATCTACTTACCTAGTTCTTCTTTCTTGTGAGCAAGTGGTCAACTCTAGTGTCGGTTTTCAAGCAGCCCGAAGGCCTCCGACCTTGCTTAATGATTAGTATAGCCGGTACTCAATTCGAAGCACGGAAGCGCTCAGTTCAAATGCCACATATTGACTTAAACGCAACATGCTGTAGGTACATATACCTACGTATGGAAATTTATGTTTTCCTTTCAATATTCAGAAGGATCTCTTTAAAAACTTAGATAAATCTATTCGGACTAGCACATCAAGGGTTCCGTACCACTGATTGTATTGATTGTAGATGTTAATCTATTATGTATCGAAAGTGACGTTAAGATGTGAAGGCCCACCTGATGGTAATTTCCATAACACTAGTAATACGACTTAAGTTCTCCCTCATCTACATATGAGAAGACCCAATTCGCACCCTGTTGCCCGTCACCCCGTCATGAGACGGGGGATGTAACATCTGATGCGCCTTTGATTCCATTGTTCTTGTATTTTGACTTTTTTTATGTTCATGCCACCTGCGGCACAGGAAATCCTACTGCAATGGTATGAGTTAAACTAAATAGCTATGCCAAAAGTTTCATACACAGATTTTGGAATAAGTTAATTACATTTTATCATGCATCAATACGAATATTTCGGAAAGATTGGAAACACCTGCTTAAAGATAATAAATATTATAGTTAATTTCTAGATAACGACGATACGTTATCGTACAGATATATGTACATAGTATAAACTATGAGGTGAGCATTTCCATCGACTGCAAAAATAATAATCGTAAACCATGGTAATTTCCCATGGTTACTAAATGTAATATAACCTATTTTTTATATAACTTATATTTTAATTATTTTTTATTGTTATCTATTTTAAAGGCATTTTTTTATTTTTAACAAATCTTTTATAAATTTTTACCATCTTTTATATTATTTTGTTATCAGTCTCTTTTTATTCATTTTTTTTTACTAAAATGTTTAAATTGACGTTCGAAAGTGTACGATATACATTATTGTATAAAACATGTACTTATGTGATGATGCTCCTGTGGGGATACAGGTGGAGATCAAAGGGTACTTGTGCATGTGAATATCCGTATCAGCCTCTAATGTTCCCACTGCAGGGACACCGGCCTCCTCACGATAAGAGTGAATGAGATTTGATCTACCACGGGGGCCCAATCCCGAATGGTAGATGTCACATGTCATCGAATTTATGGTTCGAAGACATGCTAGTTTTCCTTCACCGTTTGGAGAACGTGGTATTGCGCACATGAATTTTTCAAGTGAAAAACTAATTGGTGCGCGTTTGGGTTTGAAACAGCGACCTTCAGATTGAAAGTCGGCATCTCTACTCTTGAGCCACGTGAATATCATAAAACCCCTAATCCGTTTGTAGTCTCAATCGGTCTGTCCCGACCTTAATGATGATTTCATCATAATCACGAAATCAATTCTAGGGTTATCTTGAGATAATACGTTCGTATTTTGATCCAAGCTTAGCTAGTCAGTGTCTGTTAGTTTTTGTGGTCAGCATGAAGTCTGCTGTGGTTTTCGTGGTTCTTCTTGGACTCGTGGGGGTAGTGTGGGGTCAATCCACTAATGTTCAAGCATGTGAGTTTGGTTACAAGATATAATATTTTGGCCGTGTTTCGCAAGAAATTTGTAAAATGAAAAGATGCTTTTAGTGAAAGATTTTTTTTCTTGTACCGGGGATGTTTTGTGTTTTGATTGTAACTCTCATTCTCAGAGCAAGTTATTGTATTTGAACTGAAAAACGGAAATCAAGTATTATGTATGCTTAGCATTATAATTACTAATGTGAAAGCTTGTCCACTTGTATGTTCGTTACTCCTTCACGCTTCGACGGTTGAACAGATCATGAGAATTGGGGTATTTAGTAGGGGAAGACAGGAGTAGTATTGTTGTTGTTTATGAGCGGCGGTAACCATTTAAAATTAGGTGGGACGTCTGCTCGTCCCGTCATTTAGTCGGCGTTTTTTTATGTAATTATTCACATTAAAAAGAACCTGATTTTAAAACCATGGAGACCATAACATATTATCAAGGCGAAAGTTTGTATGTGTCTATGTCTCTGTCTCTCTCTCTGTCTGTCTGTGTATGTTTGTTACTCCTTCACGCTCAAAAGACTCAACGGATTTGGATGAAATTTGGTACCAGAATAGCTTATAGCATCACGGAGCGCAGCTAGTACATAAATAAAAGAAGAAACTTAGTCTTTTGTCATTTTCAGGTATGTATCAGGGCAACGTTAATACTCTACCGATCAACGCGTACATTATCGGCTGCACCGAAGTACCCTGCTCCTTCGCCCGCAACACCACCGTTGAGATGCAGATGGTGTTCCAAGCACGTAAATTATTACTTTTTTAACCAATTATCTAGCCTTTTTCCGTAATCTCCGTAACAGCCTCTAATGTTCCCGCTGCTTGAACACAGACCCACTCTTGACAAGCGAGAGTAAATTGGCTACAATCTCACGGAAGCCTAATCCGGATTGGTAGATGTCGCATATCTGTCGAATTTTTGGTTCAAGGGCATGCCGGTTTCCTCATGATTCCTTTACCGATATTAGGATGCTCACAACTTTTTCAAGTGAAGCACTTATTGGTTCGCATTGGGATTTGAATCAGCGACATCGTATTGTAATTCTCTGAATTTTTTTCTGCAATACCACCTTGTGGAATGTCATGAAAATGGGGAATAACAAAACCGCTGGTAAAATCGCGAGGCGTAGCTAGTTATATATTTATAAATATATTTTGATTAAAAAAACGATGGATGTATTAATCTTCCAACCCGATCTCGTATGTACTATGATTATTTTGTTCTGCCAACACGCTATTTCCCATGCAACCATTGCTAAGCAATTCGAACTATGTATGTATGTGAACTACGGATGAAATTTCAGCTAGAAGAATAATGAGCCTGCGCACCGCAGCAGTTGCATATATCCTAGGACCAATCGGTACAGAGTACCCTCTTGGAGATGAAGAATTCACTTGCAACTTCCTCACGAATACCTACTGCCCGCTCTTAGAGAACGAGGTGGTACAGTACACTCTGAGGATGGATATCGAGGACTGGATGCCTGTGAGTATCTCAACTAAGCGACTAATGATTTCTGAGCGTGTGTTTTTTTTTTCTATTTCAGTCCTAGCTGTTCCCCGCAACTTCCCACGTGGTTTTCTTTTGCGCGAAACTCTAATTTTCTTTTTTCTAAATAAAATTTGCTAAGTTACTAATAACATCAGCTATCTGACAGTGAGAGTTCCGTCAAAATCGGTCCAGCCGTTTTGGGGATTAGCCAGAACAAACAGAAAAATAAAACATTAAAAAAAAATTTTTTTTTCAATACATTTACCGTATATCCTTTCAAACGCATTTAGTAAAAAGCTGTTCTTTTGATATTACGATATTGTTTTGCTTTATATTTTACTTCACGTCACCCATGTCAAGCGACTAGCGCTAACGGTGACACGCAACGAAAGTCAAATCTAACTATTCTTTATATATTTCCAGACTATATCTGTGACCATCGAGTTCGTCGTGAGAGACTTCTCTGACAGGTCTACGGTTGCCTGTATCAGGTTACCTATAACCGTTGCACCAGCCACGGCGACGTAAACTAAGAAATTTTAGATGTTTAAACAATTACACCTAATTTAGTACTTAGTTTTAAGCAGTAAGATTCAGGAAGAACGCGGTATAAGTGCGAGGCGTAAGATTGTTTAAATTTCGAATGGGATTATTAGAATAAAAGCATTCGAAATTTAATTTGAAAATAGAATTTAGGTAAACATTATGGCTCCACACTATTTAAACCTTTTTTCTTATGCTGACGTTTCACGTTTCGAAGAATTCATTTGAATCGTGATCTGGAGTAGAAAAGTGAACAGGTTAGAAGTAATTTTACACGGTAACTGTTATAGAACCCCGAGGTTTCAATTCAGTAAAAACAGATTTTTATACATATACGGCACAGAATGGCGGCGACACGAATAGTACAGCGATGTGTTGACAAGTTTGAAAGTAGATTCGGCTAAATTATTTTTAGTTAACTGTCTTTTATTTTTTATGTCATAAAATGTTACATAAAAATACTTAGAAGGCTTAAAAGATGCCGTAATAAATAAATAATTTTATGTATTGTAGTTTACTTATTTTAGCAAGAAAAGTGTTAATTGCATATTTTGTACCCTTATTTAATACTATATGTAATAAATAGATCAAAATGTAGTACACTCAAAATCCTTTTATACACTCACATAATATATTTATTATTTCTTTGATTCATTTGTTTATTTCATTTTTTATTAATTTATTCTAAATGGCAACTCTTTCCGAGAATGCGTCCATACTTCTCGCTGCTGCAGAATAAAATATATAATATGAATCATATAATTGAATTTCACTGGTGGTTTGTATAGTTAGAATTTTTCTTTGATTCTTAGATTCTTGTTAGCAAATCCGTCACCCAGGCACAGCAATAATTCAAATTCAAATCATTTCTTCGCGAAACATAGTTTACAATGATGACAGTTTAAAAAAAATTTAAGGCACAACCATGTTTCCGATTAACAGCATGCAAATAATTATGTCTGCAATTTCCAGCTTTTAAATAATGCTACATAACTAATTGTTTTAAAACCACACAGCGAAAATTAAATCTGAAATCATTCCCGAAGCACCGACCTTTCTGCTTTTGTTTTCTGCCCGCATCGACAGGAGCTGACGAGCGTTCAGCAAAAAGTCTACTGAAAACAAAATTGAATTTTACCGAAATCGTTCGGATACAGAGAATACGTTATTTTTGGATATTGCATATGCCATTTGTACGTGCCACTACGCAGGTGAAACCTCGGAGCGCAGCTAGTTATATTATAAAGGCTAGATGGTGCTGTGTGAAAACTCCATGAATATTTATTTATTAATGTATACAGTAAAAATTTTTATATAAATAAAATCAATTGCCGAGTGTATGTACTCGTAACTGCATCACTTCAGAACATCATTCGGTTTTTGTTTGTAATATTCAGGACAAGGTTGGTTTGGACAGGACAAAAATTACACAGGAAATAGAAGAATTTGGATTAAAAAATATCCATATAATAAAAGTGAGTGAGACAGAAGATCGTAGGTAGAATATAAATTTCAATTCAATAAATTATGATCAAAATTATTTAATTGACATTTTATTTCATAACATGGCCAGTATGTAAAGGAAAAATTTGGTCTCATTTTCTTCATAAGTAGTACCACAGTCCGTGCGAAGCTAGGGCAGGCAGCTAGTAACACATCCTACTACTATTATAAAGGCGAAAGTTTGTAAGTATGGATGTATGGATGTATGGATGTATGGATGTTTGTTACTCTTTCACGTAAAAACTACTGAATGGATTTGAATGAAACTTTACCACAATATAGATTATACATCAGAATAACATATAGGCTACAATTTTTGAGGTTTCTATAAAATCTATATATATAAAAGAAAGTCGTGTTTGTTACAACACTTATAACTCGAGAACGGCTGGACCGATTGCCATGGTTTTTGATTTGTTGGATTTGTTTCCGTCCCGAATAGCAGAATAACTATTAAAACATTGGAAAATTAACGAAAAAAATAAAATCAATTTATCCCCGTATTCTCCACGGAAACGGGAACTATGCGGGTGAAACCGCGGGGCGCAGCTAGTAATTTTATAAAGACAAATCTTCCGACTCTGTTAATTCGTCGCAACCGACTAATTTAAGAGATATTTAATTAAATATCTTATTGGAATTATTGTACTAAAGGTCTCATCAGAAGTAAACACCACATTTCTTAAAAAATATAGTATATAAAGTATCCAGGGCTGACCATGAAAACGCTTCCAGTGATCTCTACCAAAAATGGCTAACAACCAGCCATATTATATCAGCTTAAACACAAAAAATAATGTACAAATTAAACTAACAAACAGATAATAATAAAATAAGTTACTGTGAAGGAACAAACACAGCCGCAAAACTAATATTACCCTCTTTGAGTCTATTAAAAACCATCGCCGTATTCTATTACATTTCTATATTCTTCAGAACTATTATCTCATGATCCGTACATAAAGAAGATGGGAAAATGGGAAACCGTCAATAAACATCAATTCCTCGTGTCGATACGTCACGTACAACCCTCCACATCGCTACGTGAGTCTACGGACCTCTACACGAGTCTACGTGCATCGAGGTAACGAGGAAAGGGAAAACTTATAGCGCTACTAGTGCATATCCGAATAATTTATAATACAAAATGGCGTCTTGCGTCTTTTTAAACATAATTTGATTGTTTATTCCTTGTCCGTCCTTGCCGGCGCATTGATAAAAGCCGCTTACAACTCATACCGTTGCACTAGGACTCTCTTTGTTACAGGTGGAAGAGAGCTAAATAAACCTCACACTTCGCATGTCTGCTAACTTAGCTAAAGAGCGTTATTACACAATACAATTGAATATTAGCGTGCTAAGAAAAATCTATTTCTTGTGTCCTGTGTCCGTCGGTGGACGCGAGCAATTTTGTCCGGCGAAGTGTCTCCTGGTAAACCTAGTAATCTGCCGCTAAGCAGTACTGCATTCGCATTAAATAATAAATTATTTGAAAACTTTGTATCGGATTCGGTTCGGTTCGATTTTTATTCCGGATATCCAAATGTTTTGGTTAAAGTTTTGGAACTCCATAACATACCTGCTCAGAGACACTACGTGACGAAATAGTCAGCATGGTGGAATGTATGCCCATTGCTACATATATATAGGTATTTTTTGTATGTAGTTACATACATATAAACGGCCTCTCAAGAGATGGAGTGAGGATATCACTATTGTAGCTGGAAAACACGTCAAAAAATAGCAAGAGATCCAATTTATAACATTGTTAAGATGTAATATTATTTGCAAAGGAAATTACAAAATTCAGTATAAATTAACTAACGCTCTTTTTATTTTAACAGTTTACGAAACAAGGTTTTTACCCTTATTTGATATGGGTGGAAACGTGTCCAAGGTCTAAATTCTTTTTAAGAGATTTTGATGATTGTATCAGCTTAAAACTATAGTTTTAATATCTAACTGTTATTTAACAAATATTAATTTAAATCGCTTAACAAAAACTCCTCATCGGGATCTTAAAAATTTAAAAACCTACTATAATACTTTCATCACTTATTAACACCCATAGAGGTGGATTTTTTTCATCCAAATTTCTATAGGTTGACTTCAGAGGTACACACTATTAAAACTATTATTAATAAATAATTATCAAGATCTGTCCACAATCGACGAAGAAATCGGGCAACAAATATCACTACATAGTATAAAACAAAGTCGCTTTCTCTGTCCCTATATCCCTATGTATGCTTAAATCTTTAAAACTACGCATCAGATTTTGATGCGGTTTTTTTAATAGATAGAGGGATTCAAGAGGAAGGTTTATATGTATAATACACTAGCAAGTCACCCCGGCTTCGCACGGGTAGTTTCTGAGACGACAATGATGCTTTACTAACCGTGCGAAGCCGGAGCGGGTCGCTAGTAATTTATACAATGTTATCTGTCGCGCCCGCTGCCCGCGTGCAATTTAATTCACCCCGTATAACACGATACCAATGGCACCACTATTCGATTCGACCCCGTGTTTGATTTTAATAATTTGAACAAAAACGATTATTGTGGCTTAGCTATAATAATAACCCATAGTGAGGCGTATACCATTGCGGATTTTTTTGTTGAATGAGCTCTGTGAACATACAGAGCAGTATTTTATGTACCATCAATAGTTTTCAAAGCGAACGCAAAATATGAATTTTATAGACAACAAATTGATACCTTGGGTTACATTGTTGTAATTTAAGTAGAAGTTTTAATTTTTTTGAAAATAATTTGTGTTCTTTGTTACTCGGTGAGAATATAGCTGTTTATTGGGGAAATAATTATTTAAATCGGATGAGTGATTTTTGGGTTAAATCCTTACAAATAAACAAAATCATATCCTTCTTTTTTATAACATAAAATTTAAAAGATAAAAACATAAAAAATAATATACAAAAATAAAAACATACAAACGAATTGAGAACTTCCTCCTTTTTTAAAGCCAGTTAAAAAGTAAAAGGAGTCGCTCAAGTTTAAAGAAACTTGATAATTTCATGTCATTATCTATCTATTCAGTATGATTTTGATAGCTTATCGATATACATATCTACTGCAGGTGTCAGGTGCGTAAGTTAATCTAATTAGATTTTTAGTATTTCGTGCCACAAAGGTAAAAGAACCCCTATTACTAAGCTTACAGCGTGTGTAAGCTTAGTACTCTCTATTTGTCCTACTTTCAAAGGGCTGTATATTCGAAATGTAACCATAGTTCGCAAAAACTTTCACAGAACATGTGTTAAAGTTGAGGATGGAACAAAACAACGTAGAAAAAATATTGGTAGGTAGTAGGTATATGGATATTTCTGCGCGAGTCCAAATTGTACTAAGCTGGTTTTCATTTGGTGTAACACAACCTCTTGTTATGTTAAGATCATCTCAGTATCATTTGCACTAATTAAAAATCCTTTTGCGGCGTCGCGTGTTGTACTCGTAATGGGCAAATGTATCGCATAACTCAGGATATCTGCTCTGTCTGTCACTTAAATCCTATTTCCTCTGCAGGGATACCTGCTACTCTTGACCTAATGTCAAGAGTAGCAGGGCAAGTAAGAGCAAAAGGGCAACAATCTACCATACAAACGAGAACTGAATGCTTCCGTAATAGGTACATTACAGTGTAGATAGAGAAACTAGATTGTCTTTTTTTAATAAATATTAATTTATTAAAAAAAACTTCTAGTCCTATTATTGTTATAAACGTTGTTATTTTGTTTAAAATATTTTGCTATGTATTTTGAAATCGAATTCCACAACTCATACCGATATGTATGTAGGCCTGTGCAGGTAAGTAGGTTGTACGTATTGTTATATTATTTGCTCATTACTCTGCATGAGGCATGCTCTCAGTAAATAATTCTAGCAGAGACATCTGTCCCAAATATATAAAATTAAACGTTTTGAGAGTGGCGCTGCCTGTATCGCTTTCTGTTAAGTTCCAATTTCATTTCAATCGTCTTAACAAAACAGCAAACCATTAAAGATAGCGCAAATTTCATCCTTTCTTTCTGGCGCAATAATAGATGGCGGTAGTAACAATTTATTCATGCCAATACTTATAGCTGTTATTTTTAGCTATGAATGTTTCAATTTTATATGTAGGTAGGTAGATTATTTTTTTAAATGGTTTAAATTATTATTTTATGCACATATCAATGCATAATATTTTGTGTAATGCTTATATATATATATTTCTATTTCTAGTCAAACGTAGGTACGCATTTGAATATTCGGTAATATTATAGTGCGTTTTGAGAGGCGTACACACAATTTTCCCGTCACATCCCGCCAAAACTCGTTAGGTAATTGTAAATTTTATAAATATAATCTGCGTTTAGCGCTTGAGTTCTAGGTCATCTCTGATATGAATGCCGAGAAAACAGGATTACGTGGTAGGTACCTGTCGATAGAACCTTGTCGGAATAATAGCAGGATGGCCACTAGGTCATTTCAGATGATTAGAAATCTTGCTCAAGCTTCTATGCAAGTTTGAGCACCGCCACTACCGACATCTATAATTATTTTATAGTAGAGAATTAGTAGGGAATTAGTAGGGGAGCAGTATTTCAATCAGAGCTTCGCTGGGTAGATGGGAACTGTAAAGGCGGACACAGAAAAAGTCCTTGTGATATTGTTACATTGTTTATTTAAATGTAAAAAATGGCTGAACCAAATGTATCTTAATTCTCATCTGTTTAGGAATCAACGAAAATAATGTTATTGCTTGTTGTGAAAATAATGTTATTGTCTAGGGTAAAGTAGAAAATATTTGAACACAATGGAAACTAAAATTTGACATGTAAATTTTAAAAATAACAATAAGTACCCACCAAACAGTAGGATGCGCGCACTTACTAAATTATTAAGCATACTAAGTTGTTTAAAATAAAGGCTTTTTAAAATAAACACATTTGGAGCATAATTTTATGATCCTAGTGTATTTTGGTTTAAACACATCTAAACGTGTTGAAACAAAAGATGCAAGTGACATTAATTTTTGGCAATTGAAATAGTGTAGCACGCCGCAAAGATAAGAGCTAAAATGAAACAATCAAGGCGTATAATATACAAATTATGGCATTAAACAAATTAGAGAAACAATCACTATGTACACAAATCAGAGATCCTCAAATATAAATGCTTCATCGTCATCAAAAATCTACCGCTAGATTTACTTATCAACTAAAGATGCTTTAAATCACAGATTAACTTTCAAATAAACTAAGGTTTTATGATATATACATTCCTGCGAGATTCCTCTCACTTTGTCCACCGTTATATCAAAAATAGGTTCTACGAACACATTTATATTGACACATTTTCTACAGTGTAACGTTTGTAATACTATTTTGGTTGTCAAAATTTTGCTATGCACAGTACATCGAAATAATTTTATATTCATACATGTAATATGGCATTATTAGCAAGTTGACGAATAATAATATTACATGCGTAATTATTTCAGTTCTAATAATAGTCTCTTAATCATCTACATATAGTCTTTTCTCTATAAATTGTGTCTTCACATTAATTGTTCTATTTATAATTTAGGCAAACTCGCACACAAATAATCATTTTCACTGGTTCCCCTTGCAGTCTTTCACAACCACTCTGGGATCAATTTTCAGGATCCCACTCAACTTTTTGACATCTATTTCAACCATCCTGTTGTACATAGGCATCATCGTTTTGACATTCGTGTATTGCTCCAATGACAATGGCTTTGTTCCATAGTATGAGTATTCTTCCTCTGAATCAGATTCGACCACCGCGGTAGGGAGTTTAGTCGTAGATTTCTTGGCGACGCAACTAATTTTCGGAAGTTTAGAGGTAGATTTTTTAGCGATACGTTTCGCTGGCGGCTTTGGTAGGTCAATTTTTCTCTTGCCACGAGTTTCGTAGGAATCTTCATCGTGGCGGTAAGGGACCGTCTTGTAAGCAAGATTAAATGTGCTGTGCATAGCGGAATGGTGAATTCTGAGGTCCCGCATGAACGTAAACCTTCGAGAGCAGATTCCGCAAGCGTGCACTTCACGCGTGTCTATCTGAAGCTTGTAATATGCGTAATTTGTATACTCAATATCTGGGTGCACTTCTTTGTAGTGACTTTGCATACTTTCCAAGTTTTTTCGCAGCGTGAGACAGATGCAGCACTTGACCACGACTTGGCCTTTTTCGCCGAACTCGGACGGTTTGTTATCGTGCATGTGCACAAATGATGCTTCTTTAATCACAGATTTTTCACAATGCAGGCAAACCACTTTTTCTTCTACGAACTGTCGATTGGTCATTTTCAAGTACTCGCTAGGTAGACAGTTAGGAATTTCCGTTTGTTTAGAAAGGTGAGGCAAGTGTGGGTGTTCAGTATCTAAATGTATATGCATAGCTTTTCTAGTACCGTTGAAGTCGCAATGTGCGCAAGTCATAAGCTTAAGGTTGAAATGTCTCAGCACGTGCTCCTTCAAGACATGTTTATGTACGCTGGAGTATGAGCAAAAGGGGCAGTTTCTGTCGTTTATTTTCTTACTTTGCGGTTCGCAGATGACCAGATTATCATCGTCGGAGTCTGGCTCGACGGGCCTCTTCCGCGTTACCTCTTTCAAAAGCTCACTTGGGGCGGCTTCTTCATATCTGACCACAAGGAGAGAGTTCTCAGATGTGTCTGTAAGATCTATATCATTATCTGGCTCATAGTGTGTTGTGTTGGGTTTCATGGATTGTTTTTGAGTTTGTATGACGGCGGAGATCCACGCGTTCCGCACCGACGGATCTCTTATAGCCTCTTTTGGTCTGGCCGCGAGTCCAGTGTGACTCTTACAGTGGAACTGAGCTTCATGATACGTTTGGAACTTATCTGAGCATATAGTACAACACCATCTGTAAATGTTAAGTATGTGATCTAAATTACAGGTGTGAATGTAATGAATATATTAAGGTCAATAAAGCGAAGCAAAGATTAAAAGCTTACTAAGCTGCAAACATAATGCTCTGCTAAAATAGTTTTATATGCAATAGCAAAGAATATCACTGGGAGAATTCACTAGTTAGTTTATTTACCTGATTTTAGTCAGTTCATTTTCCATGTGGTTTCTCATTTCTTCTTCATCTTTGATTGAAAAGCTACATTTTGGACAGGAGTAGCTATTATTTTTCGATGTTCCCAGTGGGCCAAAAGCTAGTTCCAAATCAGAATCCGAAGACAGTGGTGGGGGTTTTGGCGGTTCTACAACAACTTTAGAGGGCCCAGCAACCGGCGCATCCATAATTTTCTGTTTTGCAAAGTTTTCTTTGTTCTTGTTAATTATGGCAGATTGGTGATCGAGAAGTAGCGAAACCCATCTCTCTATGTTGATATTTACGGGTAGTTGCGATGGCTCAATGAAGTTACTTCTGTGTTCGGACGCCAAGTGCTCGTTGAGACCGGCTCTATGGTAGGCCTTGTAAGCGCACAGCCCACAACTCCATCTGAAACATACAATTTTAACAATTTCAAATCTATTCAATCGTTCGTCTCGCAATATCCTCCTAAAGTGTATCAAATTGATAACAGAGCGTACCTCCTATATTTCAACTCTTCGTACAAATGTGACCTCATCGAATCTGTCGTATGCTCCGTGACCGTCTTGCAAAGCGGACATTTGAACTTGATACCGTTCGGGTCACAAAACTCCCCAAACCGTTTGCAAAGATCTTCTTTAGAGAGGTCAGCGTCACTTGAGTAATTTATCTCCTTCTTGACTAGATTTAAGTCGACAGGAATGATTGTTGTGGGCACCGGTTGAACTGGTGTGACCTCAGGCTCGGGTTCAGTCTTCACAGGCTGAGTCAAGGCATGATACGCTTGACGTTGTTTCTGCCAACGCGGCGTCCCGTCTGCCTCGTTAGGCACCGTACCTTCTCTGTAATAGTAGTAAAATACGTCTTCTGGCCGCGTGGAATGGCTGTTAGCTTGATGTTTCGTGATATTTTCCAAGGTAGATGTCCGAAATGGGCAGTAAGCACATTTGTATTGCATCTTGGTCTGATGGAGCTTCGAACAGTGCTCTACCACTTCTGGTCTTAGCATGCTCTTGAAAATACAGAGGCCGCACTGCCACGCCTTTAAATCCATAGTTGGAGCGGCGGGCGGCTGAGTGGCGACTGCGTTACCTTCTTCTCGCACTATTTGAACATGCCCAACTTTATGCACATCCGCAATATGCTTTTCGACAATTTGTCGTTTGAAATGATAGTACGAGCAACACGAACACGCGTACAATGAGGCATCATGCATTTTCAGATGCGCGAGAATGCGTGATGCAGTCAACGTTCGCGTTGTATTGAGCTGCTGGTGCGGCGGGCAATGCACGCAGTGGTAGTCTGTTGTTCCGGAATGAAGAGTCTCCCAGTGGCAACGGAGCATCTCCTCGTCCACTGATATATAGGAACAGCCTTTGGCACCGCAAGTATGGCGTTGGCGATCGGGTACGTATTTCGGGTATCTTAATGCCGCTTCTGGCGTGATGGGTATACTGTTTGGCGGTTTCTCAGTTCGAAATGCTGCAGAACTAGACGCGAGGTTGACCATTTTATCGAAATGCATCTCATTGGTCTCTAAATGCGGGACGGGGTTCACGGGCGCCGTCTGCGGAACCGGCTGCCTCTCTGCGTGCAGTTGCAAATGGCGCACCATATTTAAACGCACTTTAGTACTAAACTCACATATTTTGCAGTAAACCAAACTGTCCAGGATGGGATTTATGGGCAGTTTATCGACATCCTCGATTCCGTACTTTGTGGGCAATTCGATAGAAGTTTTTCGTTTTGGCATTACCTGAACAATTTCGTCATTCGAATGCAGAGTGAAAGCACACGAGCCGTTTTCTTCCACTTTCGACGAGATTATGATGCTCTGAACATTGTGTATATCCTTCATATGTTTTTTTATTGGTCGCAATGTTATTGAATTAGATTTACACAGCCCGCAATAATATATTTTTGAACCGTTACCCACGCTATGGTCTTTACCAAGTACGCTTTTTGGAATACTATGGTCTTTAGTGTAATGGTTTATGAGCTGCGATATGTTGGGAAGCTCTACAGAGCATGCAATGTGCGGGCAGCGGAAGGTTAACATGTGTCTACAACAAGTCATTGCGTGCTTCTTTAAGACTTGCATTTTTAGGAAATTTAGTTTACATTCTGGGCATCTGAACAGTTGATTTTGAGACAGTTTTACAAATGTTATTTGGGGCTGAACAACGGGTTTTGATGAACTTGTTGTTTCAAGTTGTTTCAAGGCAGAGGATTCTTGAGTTGTCTTCTCTGACAGTTCATCATCAGATAAATCAATAACGTCCGGTTGCGAAGAATTATCTTCAGATACCGTATTTTGTGTTTGTGCTTGTTCCTCATCGCTATCCAAACAGTAAACTACATCTATTCGTTGATTCAGAGTATGTGCCTGTTCTCTAGGCTCTTTTTTGACAACAGCAGAGGCAGAAACAGGATACGTTGCTTCCAATTCATTTTCTCGTAATGAAACTAAAGACTGTGTGGCTTGGGTTGTTTCTGCGTCAGTGATGTCACTAATTTGTGGAATAATTTTATCTGGCGTTTCATTTAATACGAGATTTGCGGAGTCAGAACTGAGTGTAACATTTTCTGCCGGATCTTCAGTAATCGGAGTCGTTTGTCTGATTAGTTTTTCTAATTCAATAGATCTTTCAGCTTCTTTGGTGGGGTTTTCTTTTACTTTGCTAGGAATAACTTCTTCAATGGGTACTTTCAATTTATTTAGGTAGACGAGCGGTAGAACTCTGAGGTCCGCTGAACCATCCTGAAATAAAAAATATGTCAGCGTTACACAGAGATATAATGTGATATAAGCAATAAAACGGATGTTAAATGTTGTCTTACTTTATTGGTGATTATACGCAAATAGGCCTGTGGATTCTTCGTGGGATGTGCAGTGGCTGCGTGGGAGAGCATTTCTGATTCAGTATCCGCACCGTGTACGCACCACGTACACTGATAAAGTTTAATGCCGTGACTCTTTAGATGTTTAACCAATTCTACTGGTGTAGACAGCTTCTCTTCACACAACTATGAGAAATAAAAAAAAATGTAGGTTACTTAACTGTCAGTATAGCCGACATACAAATTATCATATTTATTATTTACTCACATTACATGGATGAGACACTTCTGATCCGTGTTTCTGCTGCATATGCTCGCAGAACTTTCCTGAAGTATATGTCCGATATTTGCATCCACCCACACCTGAGAGAAAGAATACCAAGTTATAAAAACATTAAATGACCAAGCTTCAGTAAACAAAACATTTTTGTCGGATAAAATTCCTTGACACATACCGTGACTACAGATGTAGTAAGGGACGGCAATTTCTCTTGACAGCATATTGGTAGAATCTGAGGTGGTAGAAGCCGCGAGAGTTCTCGCTCGGAGTACTTTTGCTGCTTTTCCTGTTCCTCCATGAGCTTTCAAGAAATGCGCCCCAACTAGCTGGTCAGCGGCCGCTCGGTAAAAACACAAGATACAAGAGTACTGGCAACGACCATGCACTTTGAAAACGTGCATTACCAAGTCAATGGCGTTATCTGCCGCATCGAAATTGCAATAAGCACATTGTAAAGCCCCTTCTCCTCCCATTTGTTTATGAGCAGAGGCATGGACCAAAGCGTCTTCCGCCGAATCCGATGTAAAGGAACAGAATCGCCCTGCACATTTGAATACTCGGACTAATATATCTTTGGGCATCATCGTGTCTAACACTATGCGATGTTTTTTCGACATTACTTCCGCTTGGACTTCTTCGTATTGAAAAGATTTAACAGGTCGTGCTGCTGATTCAATAGATGTCGTGGGATACACGGGACTTGCATGTGGAACCTCTTTTTCTCCGAGACTGACCACATTCTCAATTTTAGGAAACAGCAACTCATTGTCGTCAAACATAGGAGGATCATCATCATTGACGTCTTTTGCTATCAAATCAGTCAAAGGCCGAACAGCGATGTAGTTTTTAGGCGATTCCGTTCGTTCAAGAGTAGATACTTCGATAGAAGATCTTATAGAACTTCTTGAATCTTCATTTGTATCTTCCATGGTATTTTCTAGTATGGGAAAATCATCTATATGCTTATCGAGGAAATGCGTCAGACAATCTCTAAAGCTTGATTTGACTCCTTGTAAAGTAACAATAACTTTGCACACGCAACAATACCCATCCCAAGTATCGAGATGCTTAGTTTGGACATGCTTTTTTAGAGATATAAGAAGAGTTGTTCTGTAATGTACCTCGCCATTAATACAGCACACGTATTCTTTTGATCCATTTTCTTTGTAATATAATTTAAAATGCGGTTGTTCAAAAATATCAGTTGACCCTGTCGGGTCAGAGATTTCACTTCTGCTTTGGAGGGTAGAATCCAGGGTCGAATCTTGCTCACGTTCATTCAACTTGTCGGCGACACTATGCGTAACATCGACGAGCGATGTTTTATTATATGGTTGACTGATTTGCACTGATTCATTTTGTAGTTTATCTAACTCTGAATTTTCGTTATATGAATTGTCTAATGGTTCATCGTATGTATTGCTTAAGTGAGTTGACTCGATGCGACTCTCTGATCCATTATAGTGCTCAAGTTTCACAGACATTTCGTCACTCCGTTCTTGATCATCAGTTTCGAATCGAAGTTTAGATTTAGTTGCGCCCGGCTTCATTCGATTCTTCTTTTGATCATAAGCCACATCCATTTGTGGATCAGACTCTTCAATTTTAGGCGTAATCGAACCAATCACTGACCCGATTTCGCTAATACGGTCACTTCCAGTAACTTCACTGCGATCATCGCTTGCTGCTGCGGTACTTTGATTTGATCGTGAGCTTCTCAGCATTCTCGGCTTCTGTTCGGCAGCAACGCTTTTTCTTAACATAGCTTTCATAGCTTTATTTGTCATTACACCTAAATTAATAGTATATACCTCTGTCTGCTCATCATTATGACGTACTATAACGTGCGTTTTGAGGTTTTCAAGTGATATCTGCGTAAAGTTACATTTCCCACATATATAGCCTATCAACTGACCTTTTATATCTTTTGGTGGTGGTGGTATGTCTAAATTAAATGGACAGCGAGTGACATTTACACACTCGTAACAAAGATGTTTGTATTCACCAGTATGCATACTAACTACGTGCCAAAAGAAAGTTTCCAAAGCTACTCTAGTCTTACTGAACTCTTTGTAGCAGAACCTACAGGTGTATTTTTCTGAAGGTATTTTACTGATAGCTTGGAAATTGATTTCTTCACATTGCTGAATAGCCTTTCTGGCTGTTTCTGGATGCATTCGAGATAAAGGAACTTCAGTATGAGTATGTTGCTTTTTGTAATGGTTCACAATTTCTGTACCACTGTAATGGCATAGGCGACAATCATATGTGTAGATGCCTCGCTGGAAGCAGTATGTTTTGTCAGTAAAACAATTCATATCGGGTATTGGTACCGGTTTACGTGGTAGTAGTGGCGTGATAGTAGTATTTGGTGAGTTATTTGAAATGTCTAGGTCTTTTTTCTTCTTGTTTCTCGCTTTAATAACTCCAGTTTGCCAACTACCACGTTTCTTCTTTGGCTTTTTTTTAATGTCAGCTAACACTTCGCTACTTCCAATAGAAGTTTCTGATGAAGAGGAATCGTTTTCAGAATCCGAGCTATGTGCATCACTGTCTTTAGTAGTATTTGTGTCAGCGACGGAGTCGGACTCAAATTCATAGGGATCCAATCTATCGCGTTTCTGTTTTGTTTTAGATTTAGGTCCCGGTTTGTAAGTCTGAGCATCTTTAGGTTTTTCCCTTATGTCTATATCTGTTGATTTTTCTTTATGAATCATTGATGACTCATTTGCTACTTTGGCTTTCGGCTTAGGTCCAGGTTTCTTACGAATTTTTTTTTCGGTTTCTTCAGAATTTTCTGCGCTTTTATACTTTTTAACTTCAACCACTGGCTCGTTGTCAATGGGTGGAGGATCTTTGGCTCTCTTTTTATCAACCATTTTTGCTAAACGACACATTCTTATTCCAGTGGCGTTAAGTATATCGTCACTCATAAACATTTCTTTAATGTCTTCGTGAAGAGTTTTTAATTCTCTTGACAAATTTTTAGTCTTCTGAATTTTAGGTTTCTGAACTCGTTGTTCATTTGTCTTATGAACTGGTTTTGATTTATTGAACTTGCTCTTTTTACCTCGTCCTTTACCCCGTCTTGTCTTTTTAGGGCCAATTTTCTCTGTCATTTCATTTGATTCTTCGTCTTGGTTTGATTCTAGTTCTTCATTTTGGTCATTACAAGGATCATCAAAAGTCGGATGCACATTTAAATCGTTAGTAGGTTGATCACTGACTTTTATATGTTCTTTGGATTGATCATTACTTTGGGCTGCATCTATGATTTTCTCGTTTTTGAGATCGGCATCTTCCACTGTAGTGACTCGTGAACTTTCGGTTTCTGTGTTGTTTCCAGATTCTTTATTCTCTTCAAGAATATTTGTAGGACATGCTTCTTGCGTATTTTTTACAATATCATCACTTTTCTCTGAAGACATGTTTTGAGATTGACTTTCTTTATCAATCTCTACTATATTATTTAATATGATCGTCGACTCCGATGAAACATTACATGGGTGAGCAGGTGAAAATTTATCAGATTGCTTATTGTTGTTAATATTGCTTGTATCTTCACTCGTATCTTCGTCATCAGATACAATTTCACTTAACTTTTCAAGCTTCTTCTTGATTTTTTCTGAATCTCCCGATTGGTCTCCAAGCATTGACAGCAGTTCCTTTATTTTCGATTTATCTTGGAGTATTGACAGAAGACTTCCAAAAGACTCCATGGCAGAAAATTCTTTTCGAGATGCCGACTCTACCGATTCTTTCGTAGGTTTTTCAACGTCACGCGTTGATGTCACATCAGTAATTATTTCACTATTTATATCGATAGTGCTGTCAGGTAAGCTTTCTTCTGTTTTATCAGACTCAACTTTTTTCGCAACAGTACTGTCAGGAGTAGGTAATTCGTTAATTTCTACTGCCTGATCCTTTTTTTCTGCTACGCTAATTTCATTTACCTCTTTATTTGAGTTTGAAATACTTCCTTCAACGTGAGTTGTAGAAACCATTTCATCATTACTGGATTTTATTTCAACACTTATATTAATGCTATTCTCTTCACAACAATTTTCTGTATTTTGTGTATCAGGTGCTTGTGGCAATACTGCCGCGGGAATGCTGTCTTTAGAAGTATATTCAACACTCTTGTGAGCTTCCTGTTCTTTGACTGCGACTCCATCATTTAGTATTACTGAACTTTCAGGATTCGTTACGAGCTCTAATTCATGAGTCAAGACGTTTACATCATCTTTTGCTATTTTTTTATTTAATCGTCCGTTACACTCATTCGAATCCTTTTCTATAAGCTCTGATGTATCACCTAGCATGTTTTCCAGACTATTTATGCCAACCGTAGTTTTTTCAATTTCTTCATTCCCTGACTTCGCACCGAGATCATTGTCCAAATCAGCTATCAAGTCATTAATATTATCAATCACTGGGTCTGACGCATTATTGGAAAATATTTCTATATCATCAATATGATAACTGAAGTCTGAACTGTCTACTCCTAAAGTCTTTTTTGAAGTCTGTTTGCTAGAAATGGATTCTTCAAATTTATCGGCTTGTTCTGATTTAGAAGGTACTCCAGCCTCTAAAATATCTTTGTCTTTGGTATTATTTATTTCGTTTTTTGTCTTAATTTCAGTTTCAACTTTTTCAGTCTCACCCTCCGAGCCTGAATCTTCAATAATGTTCCTTCTGATGCGTTTCTTCTTTTTGCTAGCCTCTTCAAATTTTTGTGAGTCGATTTTCTTACTAGATCTGGTTACCCGTTTATCTAAATCTTCTAGATTTATGTCCTTTTTAGCTGATTTATTTTTGTCTCTGAAACTTTCATCCTCATTACTGTCCGTGTTTTTAGTTTCTTTCAATTGTTCAAGGGTATTTTTCTTAACTGAATGTGTTTTAGCAGCCTTTGTTTTATTTTTAACATAAATATCTTCATGGTTTTTTTCGTCACATTTATCTAAAAAGGTTTTGTTTCCCAATTCGGATTTAGTGGTACTTGTAACTTTGTTTGAAACATTTATTTTTTCAGTATTACCAGTTTTTGTCTCTTCAGGCTCAGGGTCGGGACGTTTTATTTTAGGTATTTTATAGTTCTTTACACCAAACCCAGATCCCATTATACCTTTTGCAATATTGTCACTTGAATAGACTATTCCAGATTGCCGGCGATCCCTTGAATGACTACTACTCCTGTCGTTTCTGTTTCTCTCTTTGTCTTTCTCGCTTTGCTCTCTACGCATTCTTGGATCTCTATAATTTTTCCTGGGTGAATAACTTTGCTTTACATTTTGCTTACTATAATTACTTTCATTTTCAAAATTGTCATTTTTGCTGCGTGTATTGGACTCTAGTTTATCTCTTTTATAATTCTTATCAAGCGAAACTTTAGAAGCACTTAAAGGTTCTAATCTATACGCTTTAAAATCTGCTTTAATTTCTTGCAATGTTTTGTCCTTCATATATTCGACTAGAGATCTTCCAACGCTACTTGCACGTTTGAAATTACTTCGATGCTGAGAATACGGTGAATCAGTTGGTTTTGTATCACGTGCCAGAGTGCGACCAATACTGCTTTCCCGAGTTAAAGATCTACCAACACTAGATGCACGTTGTCTACGAGCATCGAATGTGTAATCAAAAACTTGAATACCTTTACCACTTTCAATAAGGTCTTGGAATGTAGCATTAACGCTGGTATCGATTGTGAACGAACGGGCCACCTGGGGTTCTCCAGGTAAAGTGTTGCCATATTGCACTTCCTTCACAACATTTCTACTAAGACTTTGAGCTCTGGTAGATTCCCCGAACATATTTCTGCCAATACTTTTCTCTTTTTGCTTATGAAGAGTGTCAGTTTCATCACGATTACTAGAGTTCCTATTACCATAGTGAACATCACGGTTTCTTGTAAATAAACAATAGTTATCATCCCGCGACGCACGGGTAGTTTCACGCCGGACTCTGTCAAAACCACGTCCAGGCGGCTCATTAGAATAGTATTTATCATTTCTCCCAACACTTTGTTCCTTATCAAAGCACCGTTGTGAATCATACGCAGTATTCTTTACATAGTGACTGCCGTGTTCATCGTGATATCTTTCATTTTTTCTATGTTGCTCTCTATCGTAGTTTCGACTTGAATCAGATCGACCGTAGTTTCTATGAGATTTATATGTACTATCTCGATTATAATTTTGATAACCACAGTCTGTTTCATCGGACTGGGAACGGGATTCAAACTCAAATTGCCTTCTGTTCAGTCTTGGATCTTTAATTTCACTTCGACCAAATTGATGTATAGGTGTTCCAGGGCATTCATTCCTGCCAAAAGGATGGTTGGGTGTAGGTGGACAATCAGACCTACCAAATGGATGGCTTGGAGTAGAAGGACAATCCGATCTACCAAAAGGGTGTATAGGTGTAGAAGGGCAATCGGATCTGCCAAAAGGATGATTAGGGGTCATAGGAGCGTCTCTAAATGAACATCTCGGAGTCCCTGGACTATCTGTCCACCCAAAGGATGGTACAGGTGTAGGAGGACATTCAGGTTTACTGTAACCATCTCTACGATCAATATAAAATTGATCATTCCTAGGATTATAATTACTTTGAGACTCTCTTGAACCGGAGCTGCTAGTTTCCCACTGTAGATTTCTTACATCTCTCGAAGATCTGCGATCTTCATTTGAATTGGAGAGGAAGTTTGTCTCCCAGTGTTTGTCATTTGTAACTGATGAGTCTCTCTCATTAGTATCACTTACTGAAAATGATGGAGCATAAACGTGCTTTGGTGTTGATGAATCAACTTCAAAGGATTGATGAGTTGGAGTCATTTCATATGATCTTGCATTAGGTGTCCTTATCGGTGTCATACTAGGCGTATAACTAGGTGTATAGACTGGAGTCATACTTAAAGCCATAAGTTGAGGTATATTGGGGAATTGTGTAGGTTTAGGTGTCCCTTCAAATGCCGCAGTACTATACGGATTAGGACTGGTTGATTGGGTTAATTCTCTTCTCAAGCGAGGGTCTATTATAGATGTTCTTTTTCCATCAGAAATTTTATTAGAGCCTATTTTATTACAGTCATAATTCAGATTATTGTTTTTTATAGAATCATTATTTTGTGTAGACGTCATCAATTTCGAAAAGCTGGAAGGTGGTATAAGTTGTAGTGGTATTGTGGCTTGTGGTGTTGGTACCGGCTGCGGTAGTATTAGCTGCGTTACTAGTTTTGGTGCGTCATTTCGCATATCAATATCTGAACTACAACTAACATTTGATTTCATTGGATTTGCTGGTATTAAGACAGGAGGTTCATCTATACCGGTGTCACTAAAGTTGTCTTGATCCGGGGATTTTGGAGCTAAATCCCCGTAAATATCGTTTAACGAAAAGGGATCATCAGCAACATCAAGCAAATCCGTATCAGATATATCATCAGTATTGTCATCTAACGACAATCTCGCTGGAAAGTTAAATCTTTCACATTCTTTTTCGGTTAGTTTCAGACTTTGTTTTTTGTTTATTTCTTCCCTGGAGCGTTTCTTAATAAATAAAGATTTAGCAGCCGTTTTTGACTTATTTTTGTAATTTTCAATGGATATTCGTTTTTTCTGAATTTGGCTAGAATTTGCTATTTTTGTTTGATGCAAGTTCGAAGAATTAACTTCAACAGCAGCTACCTTGGTAATTTTAGGCTGATGCAAAGCTGGGGTTTGAACATCAGCAGCCGCTAAAGTTATTGTTTCACTAAGTATTTCATTTTTGAGCGCTTGCAATATGTCTATTTCGGAAAGGACATCTTTCGTGGCTTTCGGAGGTAGAGTCGGTTCATTTAATAAAGGTATTTGCGTGGAGTCTTCAGTATTATTAGCCTCTGAAGAACTTTGGTCTTTTAATGATATGGTAGTTGCATTTTCAATTAAATTTTCTACAGAATACTCTGCAGTTTTAGGAGTCTCAGACCGTTGTTTTTCCATATTTTCATCACCCAATAAAGGTTTGTAAAAGTTTGCAATATTTTTTGTAGATTCACTCTGCTTATCAATGCCCATATTATTTAATTTGACCGGAGACTTAACATTCAATGACTTTTCATTCGATTGAAGAATTGAATCAGTTTCAGGAGTCTTAATTGCAGCATCTATGTTTTTAATGGGTGATTGACTGATTTCACCAAGAGATTCAGATTCTCCCTGGTCCAAAGTCGGTTGAAATGTATAACTTGATTCTTTGTCTACTATACTCGCAATATCTTGTGGGTTATCTTCAGGAGAAACATAACCATGTTTTGCTATTCGATTTTGTTTTGCATCTTTTTTCATGGTTGGGGACTGACATGTATCAGAGTCAAGACATATGACTTCTCCACTTTTATTTTCAAATATACCTGATTCAGAAAGATCATTGTCTGGTTTATTTTCACCTTCTTTGTCGGAATTAATCACAAGACAAATCTGAATTTTTCGTTGCTGGTTACTTTTATCAACAGATGTTTTAACTTGGCCAGATTTCTTATCTTTGTCCATAACGACTAAACTTCCATAGATATTTTCTATTGTTTCACTTTCACTATCCGATATTTCACCTTCTTCTACTTCATGTTGTTTTCTCTCACTGGGTTTAGGCTTTTTGTTGTAAGATTTTAATATCAGTTCAGAAATATCATCATTAGTCCCCGTTTGCTTTAGTTCTCCTAGTATTTGGCTCCTCAATTCCCGTAGAGTATCAATATCCACGTCGCCATCACTACAAGTGATTATTCTTGACAAGATATCTTCAGTATTAAGTGAATGTAAACTTTCTTCTGGCACTTTGAGAGTAATATTTAAGTCCTTACTAGTTTTCTTTTCCCTTGTAGCTTTTTTTCTTTCTTTTTTGTAATAAGATGGAGAGCTTTTCCTGGGAGATCTATTAGACGACCGTCGGCTAAAGAGTGGTTTCTCTTTGGAATTGTCATCGCTTTTTTCACCGGACCAGCAGCGCGATGTTCTTGGTTCTGGAGACACTAAGACTCTAGTATAACTACGTTTAGAATGCGATTTAGGGCTTTTTTTTGTTTCATGAGTTTTCTTAGGAGAACTATGAGTAGGTGAAGCCGTTAACCTATTAGGTCTTCTTTGAAACAATGCCGGCTCCTTACTTCCAGGTTCACAAATTTCTTCCCTTTCACTAGCTCTTGCAATTTCAGGTAATGTTTCAGTCACATTCTGGATTTTAGCTACATTTTTAAGTTTGTTTCTCACAGCCTGGAGATCAGAAGTATCTTTGGGAGTTCTCGACTCCATACCATCACCTAAAGGAACGCCAACGTCTCTCTGAAACAATGGTACCAAATGTTGTTACCAATTATTTATAACTGATGCTGTCCCCGTTCCCGTAAAATCAATTTTTAAAAACATACCTTCTCTACTTTAGCGTACAAATTAACCAGAACTTGCTCGCATTTCAAAAGATTGTCCATTTTCATCCTAAAACCGAGAAAAATATTTGAGTTGGACAAAATTGAATTTAGAGTGGACGAAAGTGAAGGTATCCTGAAAAGCATACTATAAAAATCATATATTATGCCAATGTAAAAAACATTATGCCAAATAATGCAAACATTATGCAAAAGACGTTTATGCACTCAGTCAGGGAACGTCAAATACGTTTGTGTGTCGAATAGGTCACATCCGACACATTTGTTCTTTAACACCTTTAAACAAGGTATTCTTTTTAATTTAAATATATATATTTCTTGTATCTCGGAAAATTATTTTTACAAAAAAATAAAAGGTTTTTTGAAAATTTAATACTGCGCCATCTCGTCAATTTTTGTGGTACTTGATTGGTAATCAACTACTGTCACATGAACCATTTATAATTTCAGATAAAACAAGCGAAGCTCTTATACTTCATACAAACTGGGAGTTGAAGGATGAGCCATTAACATCTGAATAAGCAGTCGAGCAACTTTAAGTGACTGTTCTTAGAGCAGGCCCAAACACAAAATTACAGCATTATCTTAAATAGGACATTCAAATAGCGCCATCTAATGCGCTCGACGCAGACCACAGGTTACCTTCTCTTTAGTCTCGGTGCTTAATGGATATGTACATATGGGTTGAATCAAACCATAGTAACCTTTTCTTTTTATCTAAGAGTAGGTCCCTCAAAGAGCGGATCTTATCAAGCTGCGCCTGTCGAGGGTTCGCAGAGGACGTGGAATTGCTCTCGAGTCGTTTGATCATATTCTCCAAGAAGGGTATATATTTTTTCATCTCCTCGAACTTGCGATCGTACTCGGACCCCATCTTGCTGTCTGTAAGAAAATATGATATGTAGTAACTCTGCTAGATATTAACAATGCTATAATTTCATTACTTATTGAAGTAACATCACTAAAATCAGCATAGGAAAACATTAGGTCCCATAAGCAGATTTTAGTAACTGTTTTGCATGTATAATTTTCTTCACAATAAAAGGTAGTTCAAAACTGAAAGCGTCAGATACCGTTTAGGTAACAGTCCCACAACAGAGATTTTATTATTCGAGGACCAATACTAACAATTTTCCATATTCCATAATAAAATTTCCTCCCAATTAACAAAATAGATATCTTGAAACCTTTTTGAGCGAAGAGATATTAAATAAACATACATTCAACGTTTCACACACTGTCATCTAGCCCCAAACTAAGCATCACTATGAGAACATTGTACTATGAGAAGTATATAATTGACAGAACACAATATATAGTACTTTTTTAACCGATATTCATAGAATGAGGTTATGTCTTCTGGTGTATTTTTTATATCCGATGAAGAAAAATATGTTTTTATTTGATACATATGCTCTCAGATTGGTCCCATAGAAGTTTTATCAATATCGGTTTAATAGTTCGGTTGTTAGACCAAAATAACTGGAAAAATATGTCATCAAAGTAAACGAAATTGCATATTACGCTTTCCTCCAATTTTTTTCTTCGCTCGTTGTATACCGATGCTTTATAAAAATGGGGGCGAAAGACTTAATATAAGGAATTAAAGTATTGTAGTCGGTTTTTTTTTTTTCAGTTTTCTTAATTACTTGTAGTTTATTAGCAGAAAATATGGCTTATCCCGAAACACTATTTTGGCATGAAACACTATTTGTATAATAATAGGTGTGTGAATATGACTCCGCCCCTTTTTGTCAAAATAAAACACATTTGTTCGCTTACAAAATTTAAAAAAAAATTATTGAAAGTATGCTCCATCTGCAGCTACAACCTTCGCCCATCGTTCAGGTAGTTTTCGTATTCCTTGCTGGAAGAAGTCCTGGTCTTTTGAGCTTATCCAGTTGTCAATCCAAATTTTGATACTTTCACATGAAGTAAACTTTTCTCCAGTAAGGTCTGTCTGCATCGTCCGGAATAGGTGGTAATCCGAAGGAGCTATGTCTGGTGAATATGGCGGGTGGGGTAACACTTCCCAGTCCTGTCCCTCTAAATATCTTTTTACGACTTCTGCGGTATGCGGTTTGGCATTGTCATGCTGAAGAACTAATTTGTTATGTCTATTCACCCATTCTGGTCGTTTTTCTTCTATGGCTCGCTTCAAACGCATTAGTTGTCGTCGGTAAACTTCTCCATTAATAGTTTCAGAGGGTTTGAGCAACTCATAATATACAATACCTTTCTGATCCCACCAAATACAGAGCATGACCTTGGCACAGTGAATATTTATTTTTGGCTGTGATGGGCCTGGTTCGCCTGGTTTCACCCAAGCTTTTTTGCGTTTAGGATTTTCGTAGTGTATCCATTTTTCGTCTCCTGTGACTATCCGATGCAAAAATCCTTTTCTTTGCTGTCTTTGAAGCAGCATTTCACAAATGGTTTTCCGACGTTCCATGTCTCTTTCTTTTAAATCATGTGGAACCCAGTAACCGGCTTTTTGAATCATTCCCATCATTTGTAAACGCTTTGCAACAGTTGAACGATCAACATTTAATGCTGCAGCTAATTCTGATTGAGTTTGGCAAGAATCTTCCGCCAATAATGCTTCCAATTCAGCATCTTCAAATTTTTTTGGTGGTTTTCCATGTTCTTTATCCTCAGTACTAAAATCGTTATTTTGAAATCTTCGAAACCATTCCTTGCAAGTTGTATTAGACGGAGCATGCTCACCATAAATCTCCACAAGCAAACGATAAGTTTCCGCTGCAGTTTTCTTCGCAATAAAATAATGTAATAACACTTCCCGCAAATGACGTTTATTTGGAATAAAAACCGACATTTTCGAAAAGGTGAAAACAATTGTTGCTTACACTTCAACCAAATATCATAAAATGCGTTAGATAGCTGACATTCAGTACTATCGAATACAAGTATGGTCATTTATTAGTACACGTAAACAATACTAAAAACGACATCTGTTGAGAAAGGGCGGAGTCATATTCACACACCCAATACAAAGCTAAAAACTTGCGAAGTTATAAAAATTGTAATCAAGGGTGTGAGATTATGATTTTCATAAAACTAACAAGCATTCTAAAAGTTATTTCAGATAAATAAATAATAATAAATAGCCAATAAGCCGGATATCGTGATAATAGACCGGGTTATACTCGTATTTATCACTATTCCACCTGACGCTAATGTCGTTAAGTTCAAAAAGGACAAGTTTAGCAAGAACCGGTACTTGCTAAGCTTATCGTTCTAGGCCTTGACTTGACCCACGAGATCATCGCCATGTACGATGTGGATTCAACGATTACCGTCCCGATAGTCGTTTCACGGAACGAACTTATAGCGAAGAGAAATTAAATAGTATTAATTTTGTAGTAAAAGTGTAATAATAATTAAATTACGTCATATTGACGCGGACTTCACAATGATACCGACCACAAAGAAATCAGTAGCTTCACTGACTGCAGTTTGGCTGGAATTGGAATCCGATCGATGTTTTATCTCTTTCTGGCAACGTGTACCTATAATCTAAAGAAAACAGATATTCGAAGCGGTTCGATCCCCAACACCGATCCAAACTCCAATGCCGTTCACGGTACCCACCACGTCGGGTACCCATACTCGGGTATCTTATTACTCTAAGCATTCGAGGAAGCGCAATTTGCATGCGAGCAATTCATGTACATTTTTACCTGTAATATATTATTTTTTTGTTATATAAAAGCGTTTTGTATTGTCATTATACGTTATTTTTTAAATTAAAATGTTTAACAGAAAAATCCGAGATCGGTCGTCTAAGTACTACAATAATAAAGTGCGTTCGCGGAGCAGGAATAATATCGTACATCTATTATTACCTGTCTTTATCGCTCCTGCTCAAATACATATCAGTACGTCACGCTCGCACAGATATACTATTACCGCCGTCAAAGTGATTCAACGTAACAAAAATTTCGCATATATTTTAACATTACGATTACGATTACAGATTATGACGGATCTGTCAAAACTTATGATAGCCCTTCAGGTACTTTTGGCACGAGATCCAAATACAAATGAGGTTTCACCAATTCATTATTTTTGTAAGTATGCTAGAACTGTCTTTTCCGGTGAAAACGGTGTTTTGACCAGCAGTTTAGGGAAATCCAATGCGGCCATCATAACGGCATTCGATAAAAAACTTAAATTAATTTATATTATTTCAAGTCAGCTGTAAAAAAAAATGCTAATGAACATTATAGTTACGAGTTCATTATAATTAGTAAATGCGTGCGTGTAATTTACAATAAAAAAAATTAAATGCAGATTTTTTTGCTTTAAATATTTCATATAAACTCGCACTAAAAACATAAATGATTGTAACCACCGGCAGTAGGTAAAGAGGTCATTGTACGAAATATTTCCTGCACCGCGACCACACTTATGTAAACTCATAATAACACGGAATGTTAGTACCTACGCTAAAAAAAGAAATACATTTTGTGCCTAATGCATTGTTTTTGTGGTCTAAAACCATCTTCGGCTTTCTAATAAAACTGATTTGGGGCACATCAGTTGGATGGTTTCAGTCTTGAACGGACATAGGTAGAAACCATTTGTGTTTTACATATCACGATAATTTACATTAGTAGGTCGATTATCCTACGGCTGTCTAATTCGGCACCCCCTGTAATCCGACATGCATATAAAAATACATTAAGCATATTTCTCACGGCATATCTTCGTCAATTACATTAATTAAACATGTTGTGACTTGTTTGCTGCACTAGTATTAGTCGACGACGAGTATTATCTCAATATGACTGTGAATGTTATTCATACTCATTTATTTTTACCATAGATGCACTAAGAAACACTTTTATGTCAATAAAGATATTACCAAAGAAAAATATAAAACTGACAGACGGACAGCGGTCTTAGTAATAGGGTCCCGTTTACCTTTGGGTACGGAACCCTAAAAATAACTTTCTTTTATTTCCACTTTATAGTTCTTGCTTTTAAAAAGATCGATGTAAGTCGTGAGTTCGATTCCTACCCAGGACAAGCATTTGTGTGACGAACATAAAAGTTTGTACTGTCTGGGTGTTAATAAGTGTGTGTATAAACATACAAAAAAAATACTATTTAAATATTCTATTAGTTATCTAGTTCCCAAATTACAAGCTATGCTTAGTTTGGGGCGTGATGGCGCAGTGTGAAATGTCCAAGAATATTTATTTATTTAAGTAAGTACCTAACTTTTTTTTTATTTTATGCGAATTATTGACGAGCTGAGGACCCACCTGGTGGTAAATGGCGACCCCCGCCCATGACAACAGTAATGCGACTCAGTATAAGATTTTGACCTTACACCGAGTTGCAGTCCATCACCCGAGATGGGGATGATACGTCTCATGCGTATGTGATTTCACCAGCACCCACACCCTTCCACCGGAACACAGTAACGCAATCACTACTGCTTGGCGGCAGATTCCAGGTGTGATGGCAGTACCTCTCCGGACGAACTTGGCACAAGTTCTGCTGCTACTTTAGCACCATCCAGGGAGGACGTGTAGGAAATCAAAGGGTACACGCCTACGGACGCGAGCAACTGGACCTATATTGATATTTCAGTAGGTATATGTTAGTATTATTTACCTACTTCTGGTTCGACCCGAACTGGGAATACGCCACCAATTGAATAATTCCATAATTGAATGGAGACAAATATAAACAAATGACTTATTTAAAAAAAAACTTTTTAAAAAGCCCTCACATCGGTGGGTTCGCTTTATAGTATAGTGGGTTCGTTTCCCACGCAGTACAAGTTTGTGTGGCCAACACAGATGTTTGTTATGTGTCTGGATGTTAATATGTTACAAATCAAAAGTAGTATATTATTGTATTATTGTTCCAGTAATCTGGGTCCCATAGTAAACGCTATACTTAATTTATTGACAGCTATACGGGTTAATATATACAAAAAATAAAATTGAAATAACTGTTTGTAATGTTAAAATAACATCTTTTCAATAAATGCATTTGAAAGTATGTACGATACATAAAACAAGAGTACAATTTTTTCTTTTTTATCTGGCTGTCTATCTGTTTGTTCCGGCTAATCTCCGAAACGGCTGGACCGATATTGATGGGACTTTCACTGGGTGATTTATAGAGTGCTATAAGCTGTGCGTTAGCAAAAAAATAAGGTTACGTGCAGAAAAAAAAATAATTTCCACGCGGACGAAGTCACGGGGAACAGCTAACAACCTAATAGGTTTCCCTCTGCTGTACGTAAGGATATAGGAACCGGAACTTCAATCCAAATAACTCAAAAAGTATTAATATAAACGGGAGCATCCTAGATGTAGGCAAGGTTGACAGGGGGTCCAAGTTGCTCTCGACCGCAGGCGAGATCCCTCAGTCCCTACACCGTGTCCCCGGGTGATGCGAAAGAAGCAACCCAAAATACCAAAATAAATAACAGCGAAAATCGTCGGAAGACCTGGTAATCCACCGCCAAGCAGAAGGTCAACTCGTGTTGCTTTGTTCCTTGATCCGGTTGATAGGTAAGGGTGCCGGTAAAATTACAGGCGCATGAAACGTTACATCCCCATCGTCTTTTTGACCAGCGCAACGCAATGCGACTTGAGTTTTCTCATACTTCGGTATTATTCTGTAAATGAGGAGTTAACATCATTTGGTCTCGTCACTTACTCAAAACAAAAAACACAGAAAATGTACTTAGTAATGAGCGGAAATTATTTTAGGCTATTTTACGCTAGATCTTCGTAATATTTTTGTTAAAATTATAATGTATCTGGTATTCGGTTCTCTAGACAAAGACAACGAAAAATCTTATAGACGTCCTGCCCGTCTGCTTGTCTATACGTACTATGTACACAAGTTGTATAATACCTATTCTATGAATCGCTATATAGCTAATTTATTAAAAGAAACCGCTTAAAAATGTTTTTTTTTTTATAAGGCTGCAGTTTCAACGAAAATTGTTTTTTAACTTATATCTTCCAAACCTATGATATCTGTGTTTAAAAAATAATATACCTACAGATAGACTAGCCTAGTAAATAGCCTGCCTCCACGAAAAAAGTGGATATCATTCGAATTCGATGGCTCCGTCGCGTGGTTGGTAGTTATGCTGCCTGCAAACAGCCTGCTGCGAGTTCGATTTCCGCCTGGATGTACTGTGTGGTGAGTATGAAATTTGTTCCACCAATCCAGAAATGCCACCTACACAGGTAACACTTGCGAAATATGGAATATGAGTGTGTAAGGTTTCAAAAAAATAAAAATGGATCAAACTAACGAGCTAAAAGCCACGAGTTATTTTTAAATAAAATACGTACGTATTATTACTTTCGATCGTAAATATGTATCTACTAAGAATAGGAAATAGACACTAAAGCAAAGAATGACCAGAATTGCCTAGGTAACTTACTAGAGCTAGTTAAAACTTGGCCAGATTTTTTTCTGAAGCTTTCGTTCTTACATCTGTGCGTCCGAGCTACGTAGTGATGGAACAATGTGTTCCACGTTAGATATGCGTTGTCGATATTCGATAGGTTGGCGACTTGGAAAGAATAAAGATCGTCGATGAATACTTGCATTATTATGAATATAACGATGATATTGTATTCACTGTCCAGTCCAAGCGCCAATATGTGAACATTTTAAGGAAGCGTTCGAAAGTTAAAATTTAAGCGTCCGCAGGCGAGTACCCCTTCGATTCTCTACACGAAACCCCTATGAGGTGGAAATTTGCTTTGCTAGCTGTAAGGATATAAGGCAAGGAAAGGCGTTATATCGAATTAAAAAAAAAACCCGTTAGTCTGGATATGATAGACAGTAGCTAACATCTAGAACTGGGGAAAACTTTGCCTGCCTACGCATTCCTGCGTAAAGCCTATAGCTTTACGCAGGAATGCGGAGGCAGGCAAGTTTTAGTTAATAGTGATAATTTGCGGTGATAGATACTTTGGGGGTTCTGTTGAGGTATCAAGTAATTACTCCAACTGCGGATCTGTACGGGTGTACCCCGTTGGGAACTTGAACGAGCAAGTTATAAATAACATCAGTTTGGTGCTACAACTAAATGTCTGTCTACTGAACTCGGCTTAATCTCTTAATCTATATACTTCAATAATATTAGGTACGCGGAACTAAACTGGTTTTAAAGTATGGGCATTTTTAATTAATTGAATAGCTTGCTTTCATTACGTGAAAAACGTTTGTTCTCTGTCCTCACAGAATATGTTGGATCGCATGAAAACCATTCAAGCACCACTCAAAATATGATTACTTCCCAACTTTTCCATTGAATTTAATGAATAATGACAAAATTTCTTTTGTTAATCACAACGGTCGCACTACAGTAAGTGCAGGTTAAATTGTAATGACTAGTTATTGGTAGTTGTAATCTGACTTATATTGTAGATTTAATATACCTTGACGAAAACATATTTCTTAACATGTTTCTTTGAAGATGTTTTACCAGTAGGTACCTACGGGGAACCCACGGTTAATTCGGAATACATGAACCACGCCCTTACGCGTCAGTGTCGCCGTGAGTAGAAAAGAGGAATGTAATTCAAATTCACGTTCCTAATCTATTTATAGAACAAATCAAGTATTTAAACTTACAAAAGTTGCAAATAATAAATGATTCGTAGGTTACAGATATTCTTATTTAAAAGTATGTATAAACCTATATTAATAAACACAATTTTAATGGTTTGTAGAATAGTAAGTTCTTGTCCTGAAGTTAAAACATATATTTTAGGGACTATCGTATGAACATATCGATCGATTCGACAAGCGTGCGGACATCACTAATTTATCACAAAAATACCCCACGTTGCACCGGCCGCTGTATAAAATAACCACGCGAAGTTTTATGTCTGCTATCCTGACCATATCGACGTTCCTGGCGTATCCACGTTAACAAAATTAAATGTTTACCTATCTAATAAGAAATAGGTAGTATTAATTAGGTATTATTATTATACTTATACTTATATGAATAAAAATACCTATCCAAATTTTGTGTAAACTAAGTAGTGTCTCTAAGTAGGTACTTACAGTACGTAGACGTGTAAATAGTTAAAATTTATTTTCATTCCTACCTGTCTTGCTTAACTCGCTTTAGTCCAAACAATCCAAGAGTACACTTCAGCAACTGTTCATTTCGAAACATTGACTAATTTCTTAACATTTTTACACATGAGACGCTTCTTCCCCAATATTCTTCCATGTTAGTTCTCTCGTTCGTTTATACGACGGTAACTATTGCTAACTAATTTCAAAGCAAAAAATAAAAACTCGTGGCCCCGTACGTTCCTTTGTGAGCGCTGTTGAGAAATGAAAACAAAATGGCGCTTGGCGCAAACGGACTGTGCAAGCAACGTGTCCAGCAATGGTGGGGTTGTGGCGCTGGGATCGACTGTACAACTTTACATTATTGCATCATCTTTTTTTCACAAATTTGATTAAGTATTTAATTTAGCTTTGGTAATTTTAAAATTATTTTATAGGTAAGGTTTAACAGAAATGCTCAGCATAAAAAACAAATGAATACATCAATGGACAAAAGGACTATGCTCTACTTTGATGAGTATGGTGTGACTAATATTATTAAAGGTATCCAAGCAAATCAACATCAAATAATTTTAAAACATACGGTTTATTAATTATTAGACGTACCTTACGTTCCATAACATTTTAGTAACCAACGCGGGTCGCAGACGTGGCCAGTCTTGATCCACTAAAGCAGCTTTCGTAAAAAAAAATGTTGGTTGGTAGAAATATTTTTACTACGAGAGTGGATCGCGTCTTGCGAATTTGTTTCCTTGTGGTAAAGTCTAATTAATTTAGTGGTGGGCATGCCTATTTCAATTTCTGTTAACCAGAGTAATACCAAACACACCAGCTGCTAAATAACTAGACCAGACGTGAGTCCGAGTCGCAGATTTACGTAACAATTAGGTAGGTAAGGATCCATCCAGTAGGTAGACCATCATTATTTAGATATTGTCATTATTGGAACCAAGCGGTCCTCGGCAAAACGAATAGATTTCTACATAACCTTATCTGCAACTTCCTGGCGCAGTTAAAACGACTCAAACAAATTTTCCGTAACACTGAACCAATTTCTATAGTTGCAATGGACGCCATCATGCATTAATAATTATGTGAAATAGGGGCTTCGGATACTTTTAACATAATTCACTGACCTGTCTTTACTAACTATTCAAATGCAAAAATATCTATTCGCCGACAACTGGCTCACTGGTGTGCATTTTGTATTAGCTACAAAATGCGTTCCTTGCAATCCTTTGCTAGCTCGTTTATCTCGGGTGCGGTGTGCGCAGTTGACTGGTGAGGCGCAACACCGACGACGGAACAAGGCCGGCGACCCACGCCCCGCCGCGAGGGGCTCACGTAGGTGCCCGCCAAAGCCGGTTCATTCGACGGATGGGCAGAGCCTAGAGCGCACGGAGCTACAGTGCCGTTCGTTTCACGCCCCACGTCTCGCTCAACTCGAGTAGATTATTATTATATCGACGCTCGCTCCAGCAAACACACGTCTGCGGAACAACAAAGTTTTTTTTTTCACGTGATGTCTATTCTATTGTTTCTAAATGGCCAGTGAGAGGTACAGTTTCCATTGCCAATGACATTGGCATAGGTAACCTTTGTGTGTAAAACTCTACGTCATTAAGGTGTCAATATAATTTGTCAAATTTCGTGTTTGGTGATTTGCATTGCAATGGTATAATTAAAAATATATTTTTGTTTACAATGTCTTTAAACGGTTAACGTTCGGTGAATTTCTATCCAAGCATAATGTTAGAGCGCCCGACCCAAAGATATCATATTCCTTATGCCAGAGCCGTGTGGTTTGACCTACTTTCTTATGAAAAAGGAATCCTCTATCCAGTAATCAACGGACATAAATAACATTTTGTATTTTCAATAAAGTTCGTGAAGAATAATATTATTATTTAAAACGTTCCACCAGTTTAAAGTGGATGTATTGGAAATCATTTATTCTAATACAAACCGCCTGATATTACGGCATACACTAATCCTTAGGCGGGGGGTTGGGTGAGTACAGATAGAGCATAAAAGTCTTTGGAGCCTAGATTAGCCCATGGAAATGTTTATAAAAGGCAATCATTCATACCTTCTTCCAGCGGTCCTGCGTAGAGTGAATTATATTGATATGTTTTGGAAACGATCAATTTCTTGGAATTACGGAGAAGTAATTGTCTTGTTAAACGATGAATAGAGAAAACGGCTTTAAATACCTCTTTAAAAAGTTTTTTTAGTACCATGTTTGTCATATACATATAGCGCCTTTACAATCCAAATCCCATCATTCAATCACATCATATGGCAACTTGATGTTCACAATTCATCAATTGGCAATGGAAGCCAAACACCTGTAAGTATATAAATATCTAGGTATTTAAATAGTTGCTAGTCAGTTCTGCTGGATGCATGTAGGTTTATGTATAAATTATTTGCTTTTAGGCAGTAGATTACCCGTATTAAATTCAACTCTAAATACTACCCTATAATATTCAACGGTTGTCTAGGTGCTACTATAGTCAAAATAGCTTTCGAAACGTAGTAGGTATCTATCTATTCAGGGATCATCTGCGCCCGTTAAATAGATATTATTTATTTGAGAAACGAATGACTGTTAACATGGAGAAAAGTACGTTCTTTCGTGTTCTAATTAATACGTAAATGATTTTGAGTTGGCTTTGAAAAAATTGTATCATTTTATATCGGGCTTTTAATAGGGACCCAGAACCAGGAAATTCTGGGAATATAATTTACTACGAAGTTCTCCAATTAACTGAACTAAGGGTGTGAATAACTTCCTTGAAACTTGATAAGTTGTAAGGAATCTGAATATTACTTATCATAATCAAACAACAACAATCGTACGGAGTAGAGTACTTACATAGGAAAATACAGTAGTACAGTAAATAAGTATACGAGCAAACAGCTACCCATTTATTGTAGCGGCAACGTAGTATCAACCTTTAGCGAACATTCTAGCGATCAATCAACTACGATGACGTTTTGCATTGGGCCCGAGCGGGACTACTAGAAAGTGAAACAAATATTTCTGCCTAAGCGCTATCAACTCGATTAACTCGACCATACTACAAGTACCTACCTACTTGTACGTATCTATACAAGTAAAGTAAGTAGGTATCTATTGATCATGAATTCGTTCACACTGCGCACGCGTGATAACGAAACCGCGAAGGTTGAGCAAAGTCAAGCGACAGAGCGCACATCACACCGCATATTTTAGCTCAGCAGTTGAGGAATCCACGAGCGAGCAGGCGGACGCTTCTATTTTAATCACAATTTTAGCGCTGGTTTCTGCGCGATTTCATGTCTTTTTTTGGTTTTGAGTACGTCTTCACCCTTCCCGAAGTCACGGGAGCCTCAAAACATGATGCGTTTTGAGTGTTATAGCGATGTTTTATTTCGCTTTATTACTGTAGCCTTAGTATTGTTTATCTAAAGTTCTGATGAACTATAAGTAGCTCAGTTTATTTATAATAATGTCAAGTTCCGTTAGCTATATACAGAGGAAAATTGGATAGTGCTCAAATGTTGTGCAATTGTGAAAACAGGGTCGAAGTAGAAGATAAAGTGGCTCGGATGCTACACTTCTGAGCTTAGCCATTGAGGTTAATGTATGTACGATTTTTCCTTAAGTTTTCATGACGCTGAGTCGTTGGCATAAAAAACAAACAAGTTACAAAATGATGTGATGAACTTGTTTGTTTGGGAATTCTGCTCAAATTGGTAGGCACGGTGTCGATAGTTGTAGCATTGCATTGTATTCTTTTAGGCTTAGCAATCAGTGACCCTTTGTCAGAAAGTTACCTTTATGACAGGTCCACCAATTTACCCATCGAATTAACAGACCTGTTTTTTTTAAAGTTATTTATGGTTGGGAAAAATGATTGATAAATGTATCAACCATTTAAATTTACGCGCGCGTACGGTAGTTCGGACTAACTAAATCTTTGTTACGTGCAGAGTAACGGAACAAGAGACTGAGTTTCCCCTCCCATACCACTAGTATGATGTCATACTCATTTCATCACAGCAGCGCGAGTATTACTTCAAAGCAGCTGGAGCCTTGAATTTACGCAATAAATTACGTTACTCCGTGGTAACGCACACCAATTTTCATCGCATGTTCTTCTCAAATGAAGTACCTAGTGATATCGCCTATTTGTGAGATAAATCTTTACGTCATAAGTTTGTCCAAGACTTCGAATATATCGACTAACTCAGACTTATGGTTAACTATGTCATCGAAATCATGAAAATCATTGAAAATCAGCAAGAACGCAGAGTTCCTAGCGTTTTCAACCGGACTTAATAAACATGGTAAACGAATACCTACGTCGAAAAAATTTACGGGCGAGCTTTGTTCCAAATATAGCTTTCCAAAATAATAATTAAAACTGACAGTTCAAGTGAGGTCTTTGGAATGTGCAAAATCAGAAGAATGTTGGGGAGCTAATCAATACGAACGAGAAATAAAAACATGAGGCAAATTTCCATAACAAGAATATTTATTAGCTGGATGCTGTGACAGAGCAGCTTTATGTAAATCCCTTTTATACCAGGGTGAATGCGACATATCACGAAGATGTATGAGCATTTCATGGCGATATCGTAGACATCAAATATAAAATTGATGTATGACAGTGTTATTGGTAACATGGAACATATACAGATTAAATTGATCCATTTTTTCCGATGATCTGTTGATGCATAGAACCAGTGGCGGCCTTAGGGTGTGGCAAGCAGGGCAACCGCCCGGGGCCTCGCACCCTCGCAGAACAACCCGTTTTTTGTTTCGATGTACTGTAGCTGTCTTTACGATGATGCTGACTGATTACCAGCAGCCCTGTATACGTCCAACTCACCTAAATTCCTCATACACCAAGAGCCTCACAAAGACCTATCGCCCGGAGCCTCGCAATATCTAATGCCGCCCTTGCATAGAACAATTGGGAACCAGTCAAGCTAACTTCTAACGAATGCGTTTACACGTATAGGTGGTATATTATAATCCCGTTCTCTTCTCCAAGTAAGTAAAGAAAACTAAGAGTTAACGGTGACACCAAACCCCTGCGCTGTGTTAATAACACAGGAATAAACAAATACGGTGTTGCGACTAATATTTTTGTTTATAACTACTGAGTCGCCCTCCTGTTCAGAGGTTAAAATAATTTACAAATATCAATACCAATACTCAATGATACCCCACTTACCTCGACTTTATTTATTGTCTATTTCCCAATTTGGCGTCTGGTGGCGGCCATATGGAGTTTTGATTACTGTCATGTCTTTAGCGATACTCGCAAGATTACACAAATCAAGTGACGCAAAAATCATCAAAATAGGCCTACACGTTTGTTCTATATGGCGCCACAAAGGAACAAATATACATAAGCTGATAAACGCATTACCCTTTGCATCGCGCAGTGAGTAAAAAGGAGGATTTAAAGATGGTGTTGGAATTCCTTACTTTAAATTTCCAATAGCTATTTTATTATAGATACTTACTTTATTTATTAATGACTGCTTACTGGTTCCCTTTCTACTCTTGTCATTCTACTAGTTGAAATTCACTAGCTTTGCAGCAATCATGCTCTCGAAGGAGAGGTTCTTTCAAAGGCAAACCTAGTGGCGCCCTTAAGTCAGGTAGTGCGATGATGGTGGCTTCGAGAATTAGTATTTGGATACAGTGAATGCGGAGGGCCGAAACCCTGACTTAGAACTAGGAATACTAAAACGAACTGTAATCTGTTACATGCATCATATTCACCCTTGTCCACCTTAACCATATAGATACAAAATCTTGAGAAGCGTTCAAAATATCGAACATTTACCACATTTTTTTTGTCAACCGCTTTGTTCTTTGCACCTGAAGAGTTTATGGTAGGTACATTAAGATACAATTTTTATATCAGTGTCAAAGAGGAGTTGTAATGCTACAGTGCTACAGAAGCAATTTAAAATGCGCTCCTGCATTTTTTCTTCCCACAGCGCGACTGTATTGTAGCGGGTTTTTCAACGATACCAGGTGGAAAAAATGTGTCGGGTCTCATCTCTTTGTCTTTGAAACTTCATAGCTGTAATTAAAATGACAATAAACAGTAGGGGGTTTGTATATGATAAATAGTTGCTAGTTTTGTAATACAATAAGTAAAACATGAAAAATGACAAATATCTCTTTATTTCTTTACTTCACATTTCAACGAAAAAAAACTTTCTCCTCAAATTACGTTGTAACAAAAAATGCTTACAAACACAACCGTAGACATACATATACATAAACGCGTCATTCACTCAGCATGCACGAGTCGTTCATTTCTCGCTGTCAACTAACCGAATGCAAGAAAATGAGGTATTCCTTGCACTATAAAGTCACTTTCCGGAAACTTAATTATTATTAGTTTATAAACAAGTTCCGAATTCAAATATCTGTATCGGATTTTATTACATCTATATCGAATTCAAATATCTCTTTCAAACTCGAATATCAAGTCGAAGGGCATAGGGAGCTGACAGAGGGTTGAAATAATAAATAGAATAAGGACTTTCGATATGCCAAAAAACTAGGCGCTAAATATAATAACAACTATAAATAAATACATCAAAATACCCACCCACCATCAGCTGCTACCATTAGTCAAGTTCACACTAGGCTAGAGTAGTTGAATGCCCCACCCACAGAAACAATGAGTAAAGAAATCAACGGTTTCATTTTTAAATTTCTTGCTTTAAACTTATACCTTTACATGGGATGGATTCGCTTTAAATTCCCTTTTCAACTCTCCTAGTGTAAACCGGAAGATTCCTTACTCGCCCATCTCAATATTTAACAACGATAGCTGTCATGTGCTAGTCCATCAATTTGTTAAGGCAGCACACGACGACTGAATTGATCTTTTGAAGTCGATATATTTCATTTTTTTTACATTTCGTTCGTCATTTTTTGATAGGGAAATACATAAACATTAAAGTGTTTGCACCTATGCGATATTCGCGCAGATGTTTCTTCAGTGATAAACCGCCCGCGAATACCACTTTCCGCTGTAATATCGCATAAGTTTGCACAAACATTCACAAATGGATGTTTTACAACCTTATCAGAACAGAAAATAATAGAAATTAAAGAACCTCGATTTAACCATGCTTTTTACTGTTAATAAATAGTCTTTTGTTTCATGCAAGAACAGGTTAAGGTAATTTCCATTATTTTCCACCTTATAATTTCTTTTATTGCTTCGCGTCTTGTATCATGAATACAAACAAATTCTATTTTAGTGAGACCTAGACGTTATTGCTGTTTTTCGAGCATTAGGGTAAAACTGTGAAACGGATATACACACATCTGTCGACAAATAAATTTCTACAAGCTCAAATATTAGTAACAATTATGACAACATTGCGTTTAAGACACCTTTTCTCACAACAACAAGAGCTAGTTGGTATGTGCCAAGCCTCAAGATGAAATTGACGAGTTAACGTTGCACTCTCGCATCAAATCAAGAATGCAAAACACTAGTAGAGCCGTATTCCATCTGTTCCAAGAAACTTCGTTTATACCTGAATAAGACTGAACAGTATGCATTGAACAATTTATGTCTTTATAACCTGTCACAAAACGTTTCCCAGCGCTGTGAGTAATAAAATTAAAGTCACCGAAATTCAGTATTTACCTTCGAAATATCGAAAAGTTACTAGTTCACCCAATGGTACCAGAAATCCAACAGCAGTGAAGTCATTGGTTTGGACAAATAATATAAAACGGGAAAAATATTTGTATGACGTACGTACTCGAAGGATACACTACACAGGACAGAAAATATATCAGTAGCCAATCAGCGGTCTATGAAAAAGTGCATGTCGCATCGCCACTATAAGAACTCTACACAAGTTCAACCCGAAGTATGTAAAGGATTGAAACATGAGTTTTGTATCCACATACTTCAAATTGAGTTCAGTTTGCGTCCAGTTTTTGTGCTAAGTTCACATGCAATTTTTCATTAGACTCTCAAGAATCATTCACTCTTTCACTCAACATTACACACGATTTATAAGATTTCAACATGCAAAACATAACAGTCGCTACAAACCTTCTTTTAGTCTAAGTACGTTATTATGAACACAAATTGGATACGAAGAGAGGTTTAATACATCGACTTATTTGTCACGTAATTTATCACTGGCCGGTATTACTAAAATAAATAAATACTATTTACAAAACGTAGTTAAAACATCGGTCGCTTAATAAACACGGATATACACTAACCACTAGCGATTTATCTGGTACTAAGAACAATCTGCATGGTTATACGAAGGGGTACATATAATTCACAAGTAATTTGCTACCAAGCGCGTGTAAACTACTAAAGGAAAAATTTAAAATAAGGCCATTTAGAATGTAATACAATAATAAAATATTTCATTGACAAATGTATCAATGTAATTCTTAGCTGATCGAGTACGTACGTCGTTTGCAAATTCAATACGGCCAATACCACTGAGCCAGCTAATGCGGACTAGACATGCTATTTTCATGGACAGTTTCAGATGAACAGTAAAACTGCTCACCAAAAAGTGTCAACAAATGATGAGTTAAATCTGTGCTAAAACCGAAAGTCTGTGAGCGAATTCAATAAACACTTAAACACCCGTACCCCTGCACTAAGATTGCTGTGTCGCAGGTGACACATTCATCCAAGTTCTGAGAGCAATTTCATGCTCATCATCAAATGTTTATCACGCCCTATCAAACTCAGGACCTCTGCTTCAAGGGCAGTGTTACCAACGAAGCGATAGAACCGTCAGGCGTTTTCTGTAGAAAATTTTGTATTGTATATTGTTGGATTTCAATAAAAATACGAATGCATGTATACGTTTGTAATAAGCTTAAGCCAAACCCTTTAATCAGCTCAGATGCCTGAAAATAGATTACCAACATTATCATCTGTCAGAAAATGTATGAAACTTTTTGACAAACAATGTTGCGATGGAAATCTCCAGTATGTAGAGTATAGGGTTTGGCTGTAATGCAACTTGCTTTATTTAAAAAATAGCATGAGGTTTTATACGAAAAAGACAGTAGCCATGGTGATCCGCAAACGGACTAAGCTTCAACTAAACTCTTAGAAACCCACTATAAGACAGTTTATATCGCTCAGCTTTGCTAAGTCTTATTAGCCGTATTGTAACCGATATATTCAGAACGATTAGAGTCCAAATATGTAATAACTATTACAGCCATAGTGGGCTGGTCTTGTACACGCTGGACCATACACTGGGCCAGTTGCCAGTAATCAATAAGGATTAGGCGCCAATTGATAAAACGGCCAGAGTATACAGTGACCAATAGCCGATTCGGAATCACCGAAAATTCTTTGATGAGGAAAACTGGTACCCGTTGTTGGTTTGGTATGAAATACTATACTAAAACTACGCAAATCTTTCTATTTCCCTTTTTCTACACGCTGGCCTAGCACATTGGCCCAATATACACAAGTGGCGTAATGCTGTCGATTCTGTTGGCTAACTTAAATCTATTTTGACAATACTACATCGACTGCAATTCCAATAATCATCTAACTCGTTACCGTAAATAGATTTCCATACCGACATTGTTTGTCAAAAAGTACACTACATTTTTTGACAAATAAACTTCACATCGCTATGAAAATGTATCAAATGTACTGTTAGTTGAACATTGGAATTGGCTGTAAGCGCTTAGAAAACAGGAAGATGATACCTTTTAGTTCGGTGCAACACCAACAGAATCGGCTTCATTAGCGGCCGTACATTGTTGTATGTATATAGGCAGGATTCCTAGTATTTGCTCAGTTGCGCAGCGGCGGTGCCGGGGAGTGGTGGTGTCTCTCCAGATCCTCGAGGGAGAGCGCGTTGGGCACGTGCACCGAGGGCAACTTGCCGGCCGAAGCACGGGCGAGCAGCTCCGGACTGAACCATCTGGCTAGTTGGTTGTCGCCGCCTCCGACGCCGACGTTGCCCATTTCTGAAATCAGGTCTGTCCTTTCAATGGTACAGCTGTATCACTGGGTTATCAAGTGTTTTTAAACCCGACGCAAAAAGAGGGGTGTTATAAGTTTGACCGCTATGTGTGTCAGTCTGCCTGTGGCACCGTAGCTCTTAAACTATTATATCCAATTATATTTATGAAATATAAATAAAAAAAAATATTCACTCAATCCAGCCTCGATTGAGTGAATATAAAATCGTCAGTCATTCACTTCTTTCATGTAAGTGGCTAATTCTGGTGTAGGACTTTTCAAGTCACTGATATGTGACTTGAAAAGTCCTACACCAGAATTACACCACCAGTCTCTAATACAGACATTGACTATTTAAACAGTACCTATCAAACATAAATGACCGGGCGGATATATGTTTCTAATGAATGATGATGAATTATTGCAAGCATGTGAAAAAGTATCTTCATTGCCGGAACGAGGTGATGGCCCACCTGTTACGACTTGGGTCCCCCGGACCTAAACATGAGAAGACCTAAGTCGCATCCCGTTACGACCATCACCCGAGACGGGGATGATACGTCTCACGCGCCTGTTATTACGTCGGCACCCACACCCTTCCATCGAAACACTGCATCACTGCTTGGCGACAGATTACCGCGGAAGCAGCACTTCTCCGGACGAATTTTGCACAAGTTCTACAGCTATTTTGCGTTCCTTTCACACCGCGCGGTGGACCCGGTGTATTCTGGGGGTATTGACAAGCATTCAAGATAAATACCATTGAGGCTCCTCTGGTGGGACTGCGCGAGCAACTGGTGCAGTGTGGTGTTCCCGGGCATGCCTCGTCCCATATTGTTCATGTTGTTGAACTGAAACATAAAATATAATTCTAAATTCCCTGGATAAATTGTCAAATAAACTAATTTGCAAATTAAAATTCACTAGCGAATACCCGCCAAAAAAGATATACATTTTGTGCCTAATTCATTGTTTTAGTGGTTTAAATCATCTTCACATTATTGCCTTACTAATGGAACCGGTTTGGGGCACGTCGGTTGGATGGGTACGAAGTCTAATGGACATAGGTAGAAACAATTTTTGTGTAACAATATATATTTTGATTAAAAATTAATTAATTTGATTGGAATTAAGATCAAAAATCATACACCAAAAATTTTTCTAATAATTTTGAAAAGTATAAACTTTTGCCTTTTCAAGTATTCTGCCTTGTACGCAGCTTCGAATCGAATTCGAATCGGTGGGACCCACGACAGGCAAAGCTACTACTAACTGAGCTATAAGAAATTGGGTGCTAATGAATAAACCTAATTTAAATACCTACAAGGTACTGTAAACTTACATTATTAGGTACTTGCGGTTGCCTTTGAGGTTGGTGGGGGAACGGACGAATATTGTTGATCATTTGCTGTAAACAAAAAAATTATTATTGGCACAAACTCTATTGCTACTTTTGGTTGCCTCTTTCGCACCACCCAGGGGACACGTTTAGGGATTCTAATTCTACGCGTACTCTCCTACACTTGCGGGCAATTTGGTCTCCAAATCCTAGTCGTCTATAGCATATTATTTCGAACATATTATTTGTCATACGTTACCTGTTGCTGCTGATTCATATAATGCTGCTGATAGTCGGCTTGCGATGGCGCGTATCCCATAGTAGGGGCGCCGCTCTGATTCCCCTGAAACAATATATCAAGCCGAGTTAGCGGAGACCTTTCTGGTATTTATAAAGGCGGTCCCGTAAAGTTCGTATACACGAAATCGTGTCAATGTAGCTTTATACCTTGACAATGGGCCGTCCCATCTGCGGCATCTTGGGCGGCTGGCTCCACTGCTGTTTTGGACTCGGCGCGTCAGATTCCTTCTCAGCAGTCATTTTGCGTAACACCTGCAACACCTAAATATATAAATAATACTATTCCACAAGCCCGTTAAGGCCGATGTAGGCTGTAAAATTTTTGCATCTACGTCTTCAATATTGAGCCAAAAAGATAAAATTATCTATTTGTTTAGGAGTTCCAATTTTAACATCAAATCTCATTTAAAAGACAACAAAATATAATAAGTATGTATAAATAATATAACAAGTAAACTTCTGTCACTGTGTAGATATGATCTTCCATTACTTTAGCCTGTATTAATATTTCAATATCCCAACAAGGGTCCATAATGTGAAACTCAGAATGTAAACCAACAACCTTGTACCATTATGAGAAGCAATAAATGTATTGTGTACTAGTTGCGCCCCGCGGTGTTACCCGCGGTTGGACTTCCTACGAGAATCGTACATTTGTCCGGGATAGAGAGTAGCCTATGTGCTATTCCAGGCTATAATCTATCTCTGTGCCAAATTCCATCCAGGTCCGTTCAGCCGTTCTGACGTGAGTGAGTAACAAACATCCATCTATACATCTAAACATTCGCGTTTATAATATTAGTAGGATTTGAGCATCACATGTTAACGCGTGTCTGTGTACACATACCGAGGTGGGTGTGAACGAGATGGGGGTGGGTTGTTTCTGGTGGTGGTGGATCTCCTGACGCCTCCGGTTGTAGTTCTCGCGTTGCTCCTCCAGCTTCTTCTTGATGAGGGCGCTCTGCATTATGGACTGGGTGTGAACGGCTAGTTCGCGGGGAGACGGAATACGGGGCGGGACGCCTGGGGGAAAAGTTTTAACGAATTAGTTTACGAGTTACATATTATTTTATGATCATTTAGAATCCATTGCACTAATGAAATTATGCCTGTTTGTAGTCATCACTCCTACGTGATTGCCTGTTTAAGCCTAGGCAATGACTAAGGAGTTCTATACTGACAGATTTGTAAGAGCGTGGTGGCCCAGGGGCATAGACGCCGACTTTCAATCTGAAGGTTGCTGGTTCAAACCCACACGTGCACCAATGAGTTTTTTCACTTGAAAAATGTATGTGCATTTATGTTTTAATACCACGTTCTCGAAACGGTGAAGGAAAACATCGTGAGGAAACCGGCATGTCTTAGAACCTTAATTCGACGACATGTGACATATACCAATCCGGATTGGGCTTCCGTGGTAGATCAAAGCCCATTCACTCTTAATTATCGAGAGTAGGCCGATGTCCCTGCAGTGGGAACATTAGAGGCTGATACGGTACGGAGATTTGTATGAAAAATTGTCATTAAGACTACGATTTCCTAACTGTAACTGTTCCCTAGTTTTTATTTGTCGTAAATGGTAAACTAAAAAGTATTACCATTCATTCTGTCCCATTGTCGCAAGTAGCATGGATATTCACAATCACATATATACATATAAAACCCATAAAACTTCCAGAAACCAAACTATCTCGACTTTGTTTCAGATTGCAACAAGTTAATACTCATGGTTTAAATGCATAAATACTCTTCTCTGCGAATGCTTCGGAATATTATGATAAATATCTCTACACACACAAACGCATACATACACACTTTGGACTTTATAATTAGTGTGATTATGACTCTTGCAACACTGCAATAGAGTCCTAGTGCAAATAAGACTTCTAATTTCAGAATTACTGTATTTAATTCCCACTTAAAATTTTGAGCGGAGCGTGCCCCTCTGGTCAAAATAGTATTGACACCACGTTTTAGATCTATACTCGTACTATACCTGGATGATGCACGCTCAAGTTTGGACTGGTCGCCATAATAGGTGACACACAAAAATTGGCTGCGTCCGTGAAAGAAATAAAAACTTATATAGTTTAAATATAACAATAAAACTGGCCGAGTGTGATGCGTACCCGCCCAAGATCCGTCCACTGAATTTCTTATCATTTTATTATTTGTTATATATTTTGGTAGGATAAACGTCATAATGATACATGCTGCGAAAGTTTCAGCCCTACGCCTCATGGCTGAAAGTATAGCCCTTTAAATCTAGGACAGATCGCCAGATATAATAATGTTTCGTTTTTTTATTGGTACGAGTATTGGTTAATATAATGTCTCATAATAAGATATTGCATTAAAATATACAATTTACAAGATGTTTAAATTATTTCTCATAATTTCACAATATTACTAGATCTTAATAATTAGATTACGATAATTATTGAAAACTGAAGTAATAATAATTTGATGATAATTATGAGGCTTCTAAAAATATGTAGACTCACCTTGGTGGGGCAGTGGGGACAGTCTAAGCGGCTGATGGTGGGGCGGTACCACTAAATGCGGCGGCGCACCGCCCATCGGCAATGGAGATCCACTGCCCTGCATCTAAAAGTAATAATAATTTATTGTCGCTATAATTTATTGTTTACTAAGTAAAGTATTATCTAACAAACTAAGTCTAAAAAATGACTAAAGAATCCAAATAGATGACCGCGATCTCGCATTAAAAATTGTGCAAAACTTTCAAGGCTTTAGAGTTAGATAACCCGCAATCTTTCTATAGCTAAACCGAACATTGTTCCGGAACCCAATGAATGGGATCATTAAGTAGTGAGAAGCCGCTACTTAAGTCTACCATCGGAGCTGATCCATTAGTGTTCCTGCCTATTACTCACCTGTCTCTGATGGTGCTGTTGTTGCATGCGCAGAATGGTGAGTAGCATCTCGCGGTGCCGACTCTGCAGTCCCGGGTTCCCGAGTTGTTGCATCAGATGTTGAGCTGTGATCTCGCCCGATTTCAGGCCTGCGAATCATAAGTATATAGTATACAGTTTATTATTATTCGTGTAACCGAGATATTTACCATGATTTGTGAGTTTTTGTTTGACTCTGACCATGACGCATGTAACTGCGTCGAAATATCGAGAGTCAACAACCCTCACAAATCATGGTAAATATCTCGGTAACACGAATAATAATGTTCATAACCATGACAATTTAAAAATTTAAAAATTAGTGTACTGTTCTTAGGGGACCATATTGCTCTCGTCCGCCCGTCTCTTAAGAGTCCCTACACATATCCTCGGGTGGTGAGAAAGATAAGCCAAAGTAGCAGTAGAGCTTCTGCCAAGATCTTCGGAGAAGTTCTGCCTCCAATTCACCTCCAAGCAGTGTTGCTGAGTTCCGGTGAAAGCGAGTGGAGACAGATGAAATTGCAGGAACATGAGACGTTAGTAGTCTCAGAGTGATGGGCTCAACGCAATGCGACTTAGGTCGTTTCATACTTCGGTAGCGGAGGACCTGAGTTCTATTCCCATTGTCTATGGTCGGCCATTCAACATCAGGTAGGCCGCCAGCTCTTCCACTTTAGTCATGGTTAGGTTTCTTTGATACAAAAAATAACCTGACCATGACCAACTTGTGTTTCTTCTACACAGCTGCTTTGCATATGAGCGAAAACACATTGACAAGATGTCTGCGCGATGTTTGTGAGCAAAATTGATTTTTTTTTCGGGTTCATAACCAGATTTTCACATTTTTTATTTAATTCCATCCAAAGGTTGCCTGGAAGAGTTCGCTATTAGCGATAAGGCCGCCCATTGTAACATCATCTCTTTTTTTTTGTGACTGTTTTGTTAATTTTATTTTTGTTATGTATGTCTATCGAGGTGTACAATAAAGAATATTAATTAATTAATTCATTCATAATCTAAGACTGACCGTGTAAAATAGCCTGGGCTTCGGGGCGCTGCAGCAGCTCTCTATCTTGCCCCATGTGGACGTTCATTGGTTCCGTGTGTTGTTGACGCTGAAAAACATAATTTATGATTTACAAGTCATTTATGACATCGCTAAACATCGTTGAATAACACTACTTTCTATCTCTAAAAAAGCTAGTATAAGATAAATTGAAACACAGGTTATTATTTCAAATCATACCTGTTGAACGTGCAATAGCTTGTACACTAGATCGGGCGGTATGACGGGCGGCGGTTGCTGTTGCACTTTCTGTTGCTGATGTTGTTGCTGTTGCTGTTGCTCCATGCTCTTGTTAAGCATCTACAATAAATACGAAACATACCATCCGTTACCATACAACTAAAAACTATAAATAACATTAAAATCTTTTCTTGTATGTCTTTATCTTCTCTTTCACTCTGTACGGAATGAACGAGATGGATACTGTTTAAGTTTGTTCTAACATTAACAGAATCGATACCATTAGCAGAGGAGCACAATAGTATCACAATATCTGAGTAGAAATTAAGGTTTTCACACCATCTCATGAAATTTGCTAGATACTTGAGCTTCTACTAATAAGACTACTGTTAATATTATAAATATGTATGGAAATTTCACGCAGCATTTAGCCCTGATAGCGCTTTACTTTAACAAAGAGTTTAACTTTATCTAGCGCTATCTAGACGGTGAATGGAGGTGGCTCAAGATCGTTTGATTTGGAAATCTATGGGTGAGGCCTATGTCCAACAGAGGACGTCTGTCCGCTGATATGATGATGATACCTAACCCAAACTAATCATAGCTTGTACTGTGATAACTAGATAACTGATAGAATAAATATCTATACATATAAAAATGAATCCCTATTTCCTTTGGTCACGGTATCACGCGTGAACGGTTGGACCAATTTTGCTACTTATTTTTTTGTTTGCTATGGTCAGAAGGTTCTTATGAAAGATAAAATTAAGAAAGCTGGGCCGAAAATTTCCGGATAACCGCGGGTAACACAGCTGGAGGCTGCCAAGAGCCTCTGAATGTCAACAGGAATGTTGTACAGAGCCATAATGTCCGCTATTTACCTGTAGAAGGGACATGGGCTGGGGCTGCGGCGGCGGCTGCGGGCGCGCCGGCTCCGCGGTCACCGCGTGCCCCCCGGACACTTGCGCTAACTGGAACAAAGCATCAATTAATACCACTCATCCACTTAACAAAAACTCTTTACATCCATTAAGGTGGCAACATGCTTACAGCCTGTGATCTCTCTCGATTCTCGTCCCAATCTCACATGTTTCAATAAACTGAATTCCTTTCAAATGAGTATTACTATAGTAAAATAGAAAAAGTGAAATGACTAGAGGAAGCTTTAAGTTTTTGTTACATGAAACATTGAGCTTAAATTGAATTTAAGGTTTGTACTCACAAAGGCATCGAATAGCTCCCCTGCTAGTTTCTTAGGTCGCATATAAGTTTCCAAAAATCTTATTCTTCTAAAATTCTAAAATATGGTGCCTTTTGAAAACCGCCATATCTTAGAAGCGAATATGAGATCGTAATTTTGAACACCGCCATATCTTAGAAGCGAATATTTAAAGAGATTAAATATACTTTAGCACTCACGAGTCGTTTGAATGCAGTGAGATCGTGATCAGGTACGGCGTGATGCTGAGGCTGTTGGGGCCGCAGGCGAGCTTCCAGCTCTTCAAGGCTGTGGACCTTGCCGGCGGAGCCCACATCTGTAACATAAGGTCATATTGCTATTGTATTATCGTTTCTTTTTTCACATCATTGGAGAAATTACTAGATCAGTGATTAGATTCACTATAATCCATATTAAAATGATCCGTCCAATTGTAACAGGGTAGTCGTCTAAAATTGTCATGTTAAGCTGTATCCTATTGCAACAACGGGATAAGTATTTATTAGTAGAATATTGTTATTAAGTTGAACCATGAGGATGTGTTCCAATGTGCTTGTGATTTCACTAGCTCCATCACTAGTATTGTAAGTATTTCTGCATCAGAAATTCATATTGAAGTCTCCAAACGAATTTCAAAATAAATCACTGAACGATGGAAAGGATAGAAGAACTTTATGATAAAGAATACGATCGCTGTATAAAGTAGCGACACTAACGAATAAAGAGGACACTTGTAAAGACTGAGGGAATTCCCCTATGGCCACGAGCAACATGGACCCCCAAATTTTTTTAAATTTTCAGGCACAGTCTATCTCTCTTCAAGCGAGTGAGTTTGGTGAGTGTCAAGTAACTTACCGGGTCTAGGCTCATTGGCTCGCAGCAGTAAGTCCATGAGGGAGGGCGGTTGAGGGCGGACGGGGGATATCGGCGCGAACACGTGTTGGGGCTCACTGGGCAGCTGGGGTGGCGGATCCATGCGAGTGGAGTTGTCCAATTCTGGAAAAATTAACCAGAGATTAGAATAAATACTAAGGTTAATCAAATTTAATGTAGATATATGTATGGAGTCACACACGTTCTGTTTTGATTGCGTAGTTGATCTGTTACCCTCGAGTGTTTATCTCCTAACCAACTTTAGTATTCAATTAAATTAAATCCATTTATTGAGTTAGACACAAAGATCCATAGATTATAATTAAAATTAAAGTTGTAAATGTCACAGTATCAATCCTTCTCACCACAATGTTTCAACTCATTTGATACGATAAGAAGATAATATTCAAGGGTAAAATTAATACGCTTTTTAGTATGTCTACTGACCGTCAACCATGTTGTGCAGAAGTCGTTCGTAGTGGCGGTCGTTGGTAGGACTCTCCCGGCGGAACCACTGGCTGAATCTACTGCCGCCTTCCGTTTCGCTTCCACCGTTCTACAATAAAACATTCATCCACTTAATATAAGTCTAACACCTGATTGTTGATCAATGGCAGACCAACGCACAACTGTTTACAGACTCCTGCTTGACTATGCAAGTGGCAGTCGCTGCTATACGAAAGCAGCGGCGCACAGCAGCGGCAATGGGTAGCGTCAGTCAGGCGCGGCTGCCAGATCTGACTGACTAGATCCAACTGACACCTTTAAGATGGTACTCTGGGCTAAGAGCTCGCTGGGCAGATGCCGCCGCAGGCGACTGGCCGAGTGGGCAGACTGCGGCGACGGAAGAGGAAGAGTAAGGCACTTACCGTGAGTACGTCAGGTATGGCGTCCAATTTGAGGAAGTCATCGAGGTTGAATTCTTGTTCGTTGTCCGGCTGCGGCTCTTCAGTCTTCGACTCCACTCCAGAGTCCTTATCCTGGAGACAATCGTAATATTGTTACAGTTTTAAAAGACTTGTTTAAACTTTTTGTACCACTATAATAAATGTGTGTAGGTAACAATGAGCGTTTCATATTTATATCAAGACTTTCGGCATCCACTGTTCTGTAGCTAGAAATTTTGTGCTATTAACAAAAACTCCATAGAAAAAAAATACACTTTTAATATTTCCAATTTCCCGGGCAACGTTTCCAAAGTTTATTTATTTAGATAAGACTTTCCCCCACGAAGTTGCATAAGTACAATAAGTTGCATGGCAGTCGTCGAAATATATCTTGGGTATGGTCACAAAGTATACAGGTATAGGGGGCCCGATCGGCTTTGTATAACGAGATAAATTGCGGTCCTACTCGGTCAGAAAACCTAATACATACGCGTCTGTTTTCGTGATTAAAAAGACGCCATCCATTGTTTTAGACATTTCTTGTACCTATTCTATGTTAGTATATCCGACTCACATTGCTAGAATTGACAGAGTCGGTAGGTGGCGCCACGGGCGATGACTCGCGCCATCGCTCGGGGACCGGTGACCGAGATGAGTTGTTCCATTTCTGCAAACAAATACATATAACAGATAAAGTATATTAATAAATAGTCATTTTACAAAAAGTTTTACGGACCATGAGGTTTTAATCGCGTACTCAAAAATATAGTTAGTATATAATTGTAAGTTTGATCTGCAATACTCAATAAAATCTCTTGAACTATTCACAGCTTGTTTAACGAACAATAATAGTGATATTACATGGTTCACTGCCGTAAACATCCCGAAGTTGATATTGCAAAAAATAATCTCAAAACATCTCGCAAGAACAGTTTTGAGACACAATAATTATCAAAATATCCATTAAAATAATTCTGCTGATGACTTTGAAATCTAATCCACTCTATTAGCAGATGTTAGCAAACACGTATCTTTACCAGACCAGATTTAATAAGGACGCAGGAGCAATTGATAAAAGTGAAATTCATTCAGTGACTCACATCAGTCTCTTTGTTGTTCGCAGTGCCATTCTTCTTAACCGGTTCGTCGAAGCCGCGCAACTCGATGGTTTCGTGTTGAGATGTCGGCCCTCCACTAAACCTATTGACACAAACATCACATTATATTATACTGGCGGATACACGACGTGCGCTAAAAAAAGGAATATATTTTGTGCCTAATGCTTTGTTGTAAGTAGTCTAAAACCATCTTCGCATTATTGCCTTTGTAAAGAAACGGGTTTGAGGTACCTTGACCGTTAGTTACAGGAAAACGTTCTATAAAACCATCCATAACTTTTTGAGATATTCTAAACTGTATTCACAGGTTTCGAAAAAAAGTACAGTTAGCAAAAAAAATGCTGTAATTTCTAGTACTCGTACAGAATCGATTGGCATAATTTTTTTTGGTATTTTGTCATGTATTTAGCTGACTGTATTTAATTGTATGTACATTTTTTCATTATCAGGAAGAACGGGCATTATGTACGGACACCTCACATAAGCCCCGGGAGCCAGGGAGGGGGATAATACATACTTTTCATGAGTGAAAACAAAAAGGGCTGTAAAGTTACAGGTAATTTCAATGGAGTATAATGGATTGGTAAATTGACTATTGGATTATATTGGTTGCTTTAGTTGGTCTCCCCGTAGGGGTGAGGGGGTGAAGGCGTGAGGTATGTGTATATAAACTTACCATTCGGGTTCGTCGTCCTTATCAAAGCGTCGTTGAGAATAGCGACCACCAGATCTACGGTTGTCCTCTCTGAAATTTCCAATTCATGAGACCATCGTTCACATTGAAACTTCCTGACGTAACCAAGAGTGATCAAGACAAGAATTACAAAACAAAACGTGAGAACCAAGGTATTTTCGTATTTTCTCGTGGATGGTCTGAAAACAACTCGGCAAACTTGGCAATTATCCGCGTGGTCTTATCATTAGTTTAGAAATCGGAACCAAGATTATTTCAAAGTTGTCAATAATTTATACATATTTCTGTTTCAATTATGATCAAAATATAAAATATTTGCCCCGTTGCGGACTCGAACTCCTATTAAATGAAATAAAAACCCACCTGTCGCGCAGCTTGTCGTTGTTAAATCGATCTTCCCGCTCCCTCTTAATGTCAGAGGAGTACGAGTCACGCCCGAACGAACGACGCTCGAACCTGAAAGAAAAAAAAACATTCAAAAACTTTAAAATTTATTGGACTTCCGTATTATTGTATATAACGAGGTCAGTAAGTAACGACGAAAAGTTTAGCTGGAAGTGGACGCAGAGTTAGTTTTCTGCATCCAACTCCAGCCACAGACATCGTAACGGCGCTTATTTACGACGCTTGTATTTACGAGTTCCTATAGCTGTTGTGTCTCCGCTGCTTGTCTTGTCCATCATCTCTCCCACCTCGATGCCACCACTCCTGCTCTGGCCCTCATTGGTACAATAGACTAATATTACAGTACAAAAGCACAATATTACCTGTCGCCGTTCAGTCGCTGTTGAGGTGGCGGGCGGTAAGGTTCAGGGCGATAGTCGTCGTCCCAAGTCTGCCTATCTCCTCTCTCCCTCTCTCTCTCCCCTCCCGATCCTCTCCCGGCGCCACCACTACGTCCCCCATCGGCTGGTTCGTCGCGCATCATAATGCGGCCGGAGCCAATACGACGGCCGCCTGGGGAAAAATGTATTCGATTCCGATTTAATAGGACACAATGGTGGTAATGTTGTTGGTGTCAGACCAAAGTAATCTTAAGGGTAATCTTAAGTAAGATGTCAAAGTAGATTTTAGTTATATTTGATGGGCTTTAGTAATATAAATATTGAGGGGTCCAGCTGCAACCCCGTCTCAGTGACGGGCGCAACGCAATGCAGTATAGGGACAGGCCCCGAGTCACGTTGCTCTTATTATAGGCCGCGGTAACCACTTAACAAGAGGGGGGGGGGGGCGGGGGGTCAGCTAGTCTCATCACTTGTCACAAATTAAATGTAGGCAATATTCTACAACACATAACAAATCTTAAGTTATGCATTACCTGTATATGCCAAATCACTCTAGGCCTTATCACCAATTTGCTTATCACATTAAAATGTAAACAAATATTTACAGTTCAAGGCCATTTTCATATTTTTAATAAATAACTATAATTGTAGATATTGACATTGACTTCGATAGTGAAATAAAGATAGAACGATAAGATTATTTCATGATCTAAATAATCATGCTTATACAGTAGAGTAAACAAACTTCCACTGCCAAAATAATCAGGGTAGCAATACTGCACTTGGATTGCTGTATTTTTGTTTGAATAATGACTTTACTTTCCCGTTACATGTACGGCAAGACCTAAGCTGTTGCTATGCGCAGCTAGCTGTCCAGTATATAAGAACTACATAATGTGGGATTATGATGACATACATATTAGTACTTTTGATATTAGGGTGACTTTGGTCTGAGTCAGTGAGGCTGTTCCGTCACGTTCACGTCACTAAAGCCAAGGTGTATTTGGTGTTAAGCCGACATACCGATAGTATATTTTTATTACGGTTACCTATATTACGGGCCTTATAAAAATCTATTAAATATGATTCAAGTTTTGCCAGCGATTGGCCTAGTTGGGAGCGGCAGCTATGGCTGCACTTACGACATAATAACTATGGTATGGTATTTAACTATTCTATGGTACAGTACCATACCTGGTTCGGGTTCCGCAGAGGCACGTTAGAGGCGACTCGGGCCGCGTGCGGATAACGCTCCGCTTTGTGTAGTCTTCACACGCACAGTGGAGCAGATACCCGCACGCGTATCTGGTAAATTTGACAATATACTTGGTAACTTACCTGGGTCGGGTTTGGCGGATAGAGGGGCATTAGAGAGAGGCGACTCGGGCCGCGTGCGGGCGACGTGCGGCGGGGGCGCGGCGGCCGCGGGCGCTCCGCAACCGGATGTGAACGACCGCCGTTGCGGGGACAGCACTATGCCGCCGCCGCTCGGCTCGCTCTCTTTGCGGACGCGTTCGCGCGGGTCCGCCGATCGACGTTCGCGGTCCCGCTCACGCCCGTACACACCCTGGAGAGATTGATATTTTAATAAGATTACAAGAATAAAATGTTATACTATAAGCTCACAAAGCTAACTCATGGGAGACTCTAAAAGCATTGAAGTAAAACACCGTAAATAAATCCATCAGATACTATCATAACAAATCAGATAAAGCCTTTACATTTATTTATTTTAGATATTGTTTCTTTTGTGAAATGTCCTTGCCACCTTGTCATACTTCATCTGTACAGATATGCGATTATTTTGTATAAATTCAACTTTTATCACCTAATACCACAAAGCCCTTATAACAACTAGATTCAGAAAATGGAATGTTTAGCCTCACCTACCTTGGAAATTTATGACCTAGCTAGATGAAATTTTCGTTTCTTTCTATATGAAAAGCCACCGTACAAACTTACCTTATGATTTTCGCTGGGTGCATCCCCTCGACCCCCTCGGTCCTCCTCGTTCGGTGAATCGGAACGTTTCTTCAGGACGCTGCAACAAGTACGAACATTACCAACCAACGCAACGTTCGGTTCCAATTCAGAGCAGGATCTCAATCACAGAGTTCAAAGAACAGTACATCTGCCAAACCTATTTTTGAAAACCAAGTAGCAGTAGAACTTGCTTGCCAAGTTCGTCCGGAGAAATTTCTCCACATTTGGTAATCTGCCGCCAAGCAGTGATGAGTTCTTATTACTGTGCTCTGGTGGGCACCGGTGAAATCACAGGTCCATGAGGCGTAACATTTCCGTCTTGGGTGACGGGCGCAACGGGATTCGACTTGGGTAGGAGGACCTAGATCGAATTTCTGTTGTTATGGGCGGAGGTAATCACTTACCGTCAGGTGGGCTTTCGGTCCTGCCACTTCAATAGTATTAAAAAAACGCCTTTACACTTTTCATGGCAGCTTTCCCTTGGAAAGTAATATAATTGTAATACATTATTAAAATAAATAACTGTTTTATCGTGAAATAAACAAAAAAATCCTATTTACGCCCCGAACAGATATTAATTTTATTCATTATCTTCCTGTTTATGAAATTTCAAAACTTATGGCGATTGATCCCGTTCAACTACCTAACTAAATAACAATAGGATATTTTTCCGATTAAATTCTTGATAGGATTGGTACCAAATATAGGTATGGAAAGAGGGAAAATATCAGGCTTATAATAACAATGCATTGTTGATTTTTTTATAAATATACATTTATTATACTGTAGGAGATCCAGCGAACACAGCGTCATAACGATACACTCGTAAAATCAGTAAGTGCCTCCTCGTGTGCCCTACCCAAGCATCATCTCCCATAGACCTCCCTTAGCCGTCGTCTCATCAGCGAAACATTAACTAAATACTCCGTAACTTCGAGTTCCTTCTTTACGAGCGGTGAGAGATGCAAATATAAGACGAAAATAGTCGTGATCAGTTCCCTTAACTAAACCATTGATACTTATGGATTAAACACAATACTCACTCACAAGACCCTCGCATACAGCATACACGTCAATCAAATCACGAGCAATTGACGTAAGCGCATGAGCTCGTCATGAGTGTGGGTGAAGCTCGTCTTGATCAGTTCCTCTAAAACCATCAGTGCTAATAGATGACACGATAAACTCACAGCGCAAGAGCCTCACATCCAGCGAAAGCATCCTCGAGCCCCTTCTTCACGAGCGGCGAGTGACGTAAACGCATCAGCTCCTCGCGAGTGTAGGTGAGAGCTCGTCGCGATGGCCCGATGGCCAGCACCGCCGGGTCGCCTCCGCCGCCGCTCGGAACGCCGCCGCCGTCTTCATGGCCTGAGATTATATAAATAAATTAATCACATGAGAAGTGTGTTTAAAGAGTCTATAGCATACAATTTGCTCATGGTGTTCTCTGTTAAAAACTGCATTATGGTACGACAGGTCTTTCTCTACTGCCAAGAAGTCGCATTAAATTACGCCCGCCACCTTGAGGCATTATCGAAGACCTGTATGGTCTTCGATCATGGCTCAGCATAAATTAGCTGGGAAAATACATAACTAAAAAAACTTGTAGTGTAACTTAGGCGTAAATTAAAGAGCATACTATACTCAAAATACTCTTAAATAATCTACAAAGAGTAGTTAATTACAGTGGAAATTGTTCGCACCGGCATAACAATATTCCGCAAGCTGTAGTTTCTTCAGTTAACACTAATTTCTGAGCTAGACTGTCGATACACTGATTCTCTGAATAAGTAATAGAACAACTAAATAATTATGCAAATGTGTATTGCTTAAGACGAATGCTTGTAACTTCACGGCGTAATTCAATCAAGCGGCTTGCGGAATGAGACCCCAACTTTAAACTCATATATCGCTCTTATAATTCCAGGCTTGCACCAATGCACAAATTCGCTTAAAGTATTTATGCGTTTCACACACCGAAGGCAACATCGGCATTGCGGAGAAACTGACATGTTTTGAAATCAAATTCTTCTTATACGTCACGTCCGTCAATCTGGATTGGGCTGTGATGGATATAGCAATTCTTTCTCGCTTGCTGCACCTCTGACTTCATAATTAAAGTCTGGAATCCAAATTTCTTTTAGCATAGGACGCACCCCCTAGAAACCCAATACCGAGTTTCTAAAATATTATTGTTGTATCATAACAAATACATTGCAGGAGATGGCAACGATGTTTTTCGGCTAAAATGTCTATATAATTTTCCAAACAAGCAAAGTACCATGCTATCTTAAACAGAAGAAAACATTCATAAACCAGCGGAAAAAACACAGAAATCAGGACCATTCTATTCAAACTCTGGTTTAATTTTGCAGTGCCTTTCCGAAATGCCGCCTGTCTCCTGTAATTGACGAATGAAAAGCGATTCTACGGAATTCAGTGATAGGTAGGTGAAATTGGCCACGCAACATAAAAACAATTGAGGTAACATAAATTAACATATTTTACACTCGATATCCGAATAAAGGCAAACGACCGGCGAAATCAATAACCAGTTTTCATCATAATATTTTTTGTGGTGCCAAGAGAATGTCTAGTTCACATTCCACTAAGATATTCCCAAGAGTACAACAGTGACCGAAGATAAAACTTAACCGTATTTTCGTTTCTTTCTTAGCTACACTTAAAACGAGTATTATGTTACTACCATAAACTATTTGCGCTTCTATATTAGTCTGCCCTAAAGCCAAAAAGGTTAGGCATCGACTAAAAGCTAGTTTCTATATTCAACTAACACTTTACGGGAGATATATTATCTTAAACTTATGTGTTAAAAAGCTAATTGAGCTTTTAATAATAACTTGTGCTGGAAATCTATTTCTAGTCATCTGTTAGAAAAATAATCACAGGCAAAAATAGTAATTTCAATAATAATTTATTATTTAAATAGATGCTCCATAATTTCAAGTGCAGCTCAAACGTTGTGAGAGCAGGGTTTACAAAACCCTTAGGTTTTAGTAAAAGTTTTAGCTGAAATCAGATACAAAAGTAACTTGGCATTTTTTTAAATTAATCTGCTTCTGGTTCCTGATCAATCATTGCATTTAGCAAAGCGATGACATGCGTCGCAGATTACCACGCGGTTTAGGTGCCCTACGCCGGATTGATGAAACTCTTACGCATTGCCTCTTTACTAGCTGGACACGATCAGCGGGCACAGGAATATTAACGATTTGATATCTAGGTAAGCACTTTGAAATAGTGCAATGTTCTCGGGGATACTCATGGATGGGCGAACATTTGTGTGATATTTATAGAGCGCTTTCGTGCCTCACATGTCGCACTGAAATGTCGGCCCTCTAGCTTCGTTAAACCTAACAATATAACTGGGACCCGGTGCTATAAGAACTAATATCAAGAATCCTTACTTTCAGAAATTAACATCTAATAGTTGTGCAATAAAACTAAGTATATCACAAAAGACCATTCTGTAACTTTGGCCTTTTTATATCTAACTGTTTTAATTTAAAGTGAAAAACGAATTATCTACAAGTACACAAAAAATGGAACACATCACATAGGCCCTGTTGACATAGAATCTTTTTTAATTTTTCGTTACGCTTACGCATTTTTAGTATAATACAAATACAGAAATAAATTTGAAGTAACTTGGCAGTAAAATCAAATTTTGGGCAAAATCATAATTTAAATATATATATGATTATTAAACCATTCGAACACACTCTAGCCAGTCTGAAATTTGGATTGGATAATACGAGTACAAATAACGAAACGACTTGTGAACCTTTTGTCGAAAAACCCTATCTGCTCGTGAAGGTCACGATGGAAATTTTTGGGACACTTAGTTTTGTTACCATCCCTGTTTGTTTGCTAATGCAGCGATGACAGCTTGAGGCTGTCAGCACCGACGGGGCTACATGATAAAAAGCGTCAACCAGGGCACGGCACGGCTGTTTGCATAATTTGTTACGTGATATGACGGCAACATTCAACAGACGCTAGTGGAATATGTTATCAATAATTTTATATGTAGCCTGATTTTGGGCAACATAATGAAGCGCTCATGGCGAAGCTAGCTTGGATATTCTATACAGATCATAAGTTCAGTATTTAGATGGATAAAAATTTTATGGCATATAGTGAGATATTCCGTGCAAATCAAGATGTCAGTTTCGGCTACACTTTCGAGACCTTCGAATGAATATTCCGACACCAAAGCTGGCCAGGAAGACAAGAGAATAGAAGAAGAATCTGCCTATAACAACAATATTTACTTCTATGGAAAAGTTTAGTCGTATCACATTGTACCCTTATCCCCTTACCACGTTTTTCATCGCTTCACACTAAAAGTCAGATAGACAGTCAGTCAGACAAGCAAAAATGAGTATGTCAGCAGAAATCGGCATTGCCTGATTCCATAAATAGAACTTGTTTTGTCAATTTGTCAGCTACATTTATATTTCCCTCGATTAAGTCACATTACAAACACAAGATAACGATAACTAACATCATTTGCGATGTCAGACATCGTCCAGTCTTCATTATGTTCAGTAGTGGAGTCCAAAGCAGTTTCAAGTTCACACAGACCCCTATTTACCTTATATATGAGTGACACGGTAATACGAAACCGAAACAAACTACAATAGAACTATAACGATATTCATATAAGTAGGCTTTGTTACTTTTTATTGAGCCGTAATCGTAAATCGCGCTGTTCAAACAAGATAAAACCTGGGAAAGTGTAAACATCTACGACACAAGTCATTTATAACGCAATTGTAATTGTGTAAGGATGGTTTTCGTTTGGCAGACGCGTATGCAGCTTGCAGTAGATTCTGCAATGCGCATAGTACGGTTTTGTCGTGTTATTTGTGGCAACGGACGGGCGCGAAGGTACAGTTTGTTTTTAGCCTAAATATGCGACGGATATTTTTTTATAAAACAGACAGGTAAGCTAGAGGCTCCCAGATAATTTAAATCTACTTAATTTTTATCAAATATGAGGGACCGTTATGCTCGCGTCTATAGGTGATTACCCTCAGAGATCGCCCGGGGGAGTCGTGTTTCCTACACGAGTCCCCCGGGTGCGGAAGGAGCAACGCAAAGTAGCAGTAGAACCTGTGACAAGTCCAGTCACATAAAAAACTATTACTGAACTCAATTACCCACATTGCATATATTTAAGCAACATTTTAGCCCTGTTATTAGTAAAAAACACTTAGAAAGTCTACAATTACAACAAAACTTCAAATGCTCAAAGTGAAGATAAGCGAAGAATTATGGAGATAAGGGCTTGTGACGAAAGTTTCGTCATATCCTTATCGCAAACGATTATTTATGCGATCTTGACGCAAGAGTTCCATTCAAACTTGATCAATCCATTTTTACGATTTTTATGTTTTTCCGTGTTCAAAAAATGTTCTAAATTAGGCTTGTTTAATAGTTTTGTTACGGTATTGTTTGTTGAGTTAAAATTTCACTAAAGGCCAAATATAGGTATATAATATATAGCTTATTAGATTTCAAAATTCTCAAATTTGCTTAGATACGTACATTAAAATAAAGATTTGTAATATTTTTTTTATGATGTTACAAATATTCGGTTTTCGGATTTATTCCTTTATTTGTGCTACATGAAATTGCTTCTTGCCAAATTTCATGGTTCTAGGTCAACGGGAATTACCCTTATTTTGAATACCTTGTATGAGTCAAAATATGTGGCATAAACGGAGCATAAAACAGCCGTATCTTTTGATTGCGTTGACTTAGTTTGATTTTCTCGCTGCTCCTGTTTTTTTGTAAAAAAGTTGCTTTTTCACTTGATATGCAAACAACTATACAGGTAACTTAAACAGAAAAACACTATCTAAACACAAAATTTTATCCAAATCGTTAAAGCCGTTTCCGAGATACGCAAAATAAATAAATATATAAACAAGAATTGCTCGTATAAATTAATAAGATATGAAAATGTGTTTTTTTTTTCTTTAATTGGGATATATAACAGTAACACAATGTTTTTTGATTCCAAGTATTGGTGTAAATACAGTAACTAATCGTATTACCCACGTAAATATATATCTTGCAGACATATCTAGGTGCATATTGTCCGGCCCACTTCGGTGCACCAAAGCGCGATTTCTGTAATTAACACGGCCGTTGGCGCGGAACGGGGCACAAACACAAAAATAAAACGATAATGAACAATGGCTCAAGGTTACGATTGCATCTCGACAGTTCAACAATTAAAGCGCTCGAACGAAGCTTGCCTCGAGGTTCTTGACAGATCATCTCACCACTTTCCGCCCGGTCAGTAGTCGGATGGGTGACCGCTTAGCGGTATTTGTAATGTCTACTCACTCACGAGAATGATGACAGATTGATCTTTGTTATAGTTTTTCCTACAGAGCCGTCCAAATAATCAGGAAATTAAAAAATATCACATATTATAAATGCAAAAGTTTGTCTTTATGTATGTTTGTTATTACTTCCGACTCAACGGCGGAATGGATTTGGATAACATTTGTTACAAAGATAGCCCATACTCTAGATTAACACATAGGCTACTTTTTATCTCGAAAAGTTAAGGATTTTTTTTGTGATTGCAAAAATCACAAAAAAAATTTTTTTCAAAAGTTATTTTCCATTGTCTCATGTCGACTTTTTTGACCGCGAGTAACACCGCAGGGCGCAGCTAGTGTTGGATAAAGATTATTTTCAGGCTTTTTTTTGCGTTGCATCAAACCACGTTGTAATAATGAAAGGTAGGAAATATTATGCACGACGCAACGTCTGCAATAAAATTATTCTGCGTTCCCGGCCGTGTTCAGATTTTTAAGTTAAGTAGTTTATTTATCCCTACTAAAATTGAAATATCGCGTACTCGACGGATAAACTAGGAGCGCAGATAAGTGGGTTTAATGCTGCCTTTAAAGCGAAGGGGCTTAGGTGCGATCCCAGCCGCGTTAAACATAGTGTGGAGAGCATGAAATTTGTGCTTGGGCCTTGGATGTTTATACTGTGAGACTATGTGCGTCCATGTCACCAGCGACGCAAAGGTAAGGCATATAGGTATATGTAAGGGATTAAAAATCATATTGAATAAACAATTCGCAAAGTATCATAAAAACTGGTATTTCATAATGACTTTCTTCCACGATATTGATACTAACATATTATTTGAATACTGTATGCTATCAACAAAATGCTAAGTCACTTCCGTTCTATCGGACCTTTGTCAACATCTGAAGTAGCCCAACACGTGAACAATCAAGTTTTTGCAAGCTAAGTTCGACACAGGAAACAAATATTGACAAACAATTCGGCATAAAATTTTAAATAGGAGTACCTATACGAACTGGTAAGAGAAGTATCTGACGCATGCAGCGCGTGATGCTGCACAAGATGAAACGTTATTTGGAGTTCATAATAAAATTAGTAGACTTACACCAAGAAACTCGCTTGACCCTCTTCGAAGGCGGTCCCGCGTGGACCCTAGGCGGCAGGTGCGTCGGAACCCGCCGCATGGCGCTTTGATAGCGAAGCAGGAACGAGTGCACGGCACATTTCACTGGAGACGCAATTTCTAGGGGAGCTTGTTTTGTAACCGCGACGACTGCAGACGCTGACGAAATCTTCCTGGCACGTTTCTTAGCGGCTCTCGCGCCGGCCCTACGTCTCCTACGCCGAGCCTTTTTCACCTCACCAGCAGGCAATACTACCTCTTTGGTCATCATGGAATAGCGCGGACAACGCGGCACAACAAAATGGCGGCGAATGATTCTAATATTTTTTTGAAAAACTTAAGCCTAACTATAACTAACGATAATATATTAGATAAAATATAATTTACACTATTAAATAAAACTTTAAAATATAACGATTGATTAAAATTAGCAGGCGTCTGAGATGTCAAAGCGCGGAAAAACTACGTATAGGTACGCCAAAATTGCGTCGATTACGTAGAAGAGATCGCGAAAAAGATGAGGAAATATATCGAAAATATAAAATTTTCTCGTACAATCGCGAGGGACAGCGCAGAGCACAGACTGGTCTCAAAGACTGAGGAACGCGCGGCGGCTGTTACGAGCTTTATGTGCAACTACCCTCAAAATTTCAAATTGGTCGTATCCGCAACGAAGTTCAATTCAAGCATTGCAGCAAGTTAATATACCTACCCTATTTCTGAAAACAATACATACTTTGTTGACAGTTAAACATAATGAAAGATTTTGGTACAGCCAGGTGGCAAAAAAATGAATGTTTGTTTTATCTGGCATTCTATAAAGAATCGAATGATTAAGACTACTTTTAGTAGTAGTGAGAATTTATGAGAGTATCCCTTACAAAGGTTCATGCTTTCAACTCTTTCATTAAAAACTTGACACCAATCTCTTTTTATGCGTACAACACGCTCTACAGCGTCGCATTATTTAGGTACAATAAAGTACAGTAGAGAAAGTCTTTTTGTTTGCTAAACAGCTAGGGGAGCGAATCCCATTCACTTGCCTTGACCTTCAGAGCCCCTTCTGAATTTCACCCTATGTCAGTATTATTGTCCAACAATGCTAGGGTCTGTATAGCTCAATTTTTACGCATACATAGCAGTCATCTTGAATGATCGAAGATTAACTTTTTTAAAAGTGCGTGACGAAGCACTTTTAAAAGCTTCAAGCCCAAATGCTAATTTAGAAGAAAAATCAAAAATAGTTTTAATAAATGATGATCTGTAGGAATACTCATACAGATCTTCGTTCTATATAAAGAAAAATTAACACTGTTAATCTCTTTGATAATTGTCGAAAAAATTAGTTCTATTTTTTTTATTGTATGTTCATAGATTGTCCTCACCATGACTAGCCTCGAAGTTCTGCCTTCTGTGTTGTAGGTCATGGGCTTGATTCCCACTCAGGACAAGCATTTATGTGAAGAATATAAATGTTTGTTCTGTGTTTGGGTGTTATTATTTATTTACAAAAAAAATTAAATACTGCATAATTAAAATAATAGTATTGAAATAATTATTTTTTTAGGTCTGAGCAAAGGCATTTGGAAATAATAGTTCAGTATTTTCGAAATAATAAAGGAAATATTGAATTTTTTGGTACTTTATTTTTTTGTCTTTTTTTGACAACTCTAGTTGTTTCATACAAAGTTTACCCCTGCCCTCACCCTAAAGTTTTAAACAAGAAAAAGTAGTCTATAACCATTAACTCAAATTAATCATAATAAATTCAGCAGTTTAAAATTAATCATAATAAATTCAGCAGTTTAGGAATGAAAGCGTAACATACAAACAAACTGTTCGCAACACTAGATGCTTTTTAAAGCCTCACAAGCAAAGCCACAGGCAAATAATTTGGTATGTAAGTAAAATATATCTTATCTAAAGTAGCATCAGTAATTCAATAGATCCTAAGCTCCGTCTAATTCAATACAGTGAACTATGTTTTAAATATAGGTCATCCCAGGTCTCGCTAGGTAAGAGTACAATATGTAGGTCAATTGTCAGAGACTTCTATGTTTACTATTATTGTAACAATTATAAAACATGGTATCAATGCTCTGAGGTTTTTGAATTTTTTATACCAAATGATACCCTATTACTAAGCCTCCAATGTCTGTATGTCTGTCTGTCTGTCCTAATGTAAATGGTAATTTAGTAATTATCCATATTTTTGAAACCATAATGTGCTAAAATTTTTAAAGGATACATTAACCTTTACAAAATTACAATTGGTGGTACGGAATCCAATCAACACCAAATCAATTTAAAAGATAATAACGATTATGCGAAAAGTAGGGCTTAGTCCCTGCTTTTTGACTTTGTAGGTTAAAGTTGCATGGATACACGCAGAAACAGCACAACTTCAAAAAAACATTTCAGTCTCAAGTTTATTCTCGGGTCGACCCAGGGAGAAACTTAATGTTCATCACACAAATGGCAGTCCCAGTTCCGGGTCAAAGCTAAGATTCACTTTAAAAGCAGGATACTACTAAATTAAATATGTAGCTGTCATACATGCAGTCAGATTTGAAATATGATTTTTGTTTTGATTATCAACAAAAGAATTATCAACCCAGAACAAAGGAATCAAAGCTGTCTTAATGTTTGTGCTGATTGTACTGCATCATTACTAATAAGTAGAATGACTGCTGAATGGTTCTTCCTTACATTAAAATTCATCTGTATCTTGTCTTTCAGTATTTACCTACCAACATAGAATATGTACAGCAATAAGAGACCATGCAACAAAGGCTAAATTAGAACAAGTTACAGTTACAGTGTTTAGAATTCAAGTATAAATAGTGACCCACAAAACAAGTATTACATTTACAAATCAAATATCTAGTATGCTATGACTAAATCAACTAAAGTAGATTCTTATTGGCTTAATGTGACAAAAAAGTCAAAGAGTTGTTGTGGTAATCAGAAAATACACCAAAGGAAACAAAAATACAAAATTTACCGCATTTTTGGATGTTTTGTCAATACGAAATTAGGAAGTAAAGAAGGAGGATGTAAAGTATATCATTAATGTACTCACCTTCGTCATGGGAGCCATCCTTTTGGCTTTGGTTGGTAGATTTCTCCCTCAAAGAAGACAATAGGTTCACAGCTGACATAGCTTGGAGATCTTTCACACAATTTTATTCAGTCTTCTTTCAATATAAATATCTTTACTAAAATTCTACAACAACTTATTATTTACAAAAGTGTTCATGAAATTACTCTATTACCTAGTATTGTTTATATCACAGACTTTTCGTTTCTCAATCTAAACGGTTCAAAACGTCCACGCACGAAAATACTATCATATAATTTAAAACTCTAAATATAATAAACTTATTTACACATTAAAAACTAACGGATATCATCTAATTATTAACAAATACGCTCTAGCGGTCACAAGATACTCATAACTAAAAGAATTTATCAGATTTAGATGCAAAAAATAAATTATAGTCCGCCATATGCCTTTTGTAACGTATATAAACCGGATTGCACTGAAAGTTGCTTTGATCAAGCCTTTTTCAATGTGTCGTAGTATTTTTATTTTCATCGGGTTATATCCAGTTGCCATTGCTTTATTTTTTTCTGCATGGCATTATGTGTGGACAGCATTAAAATTCTTAAAATGAAACGTAACTTTACGCTCCATTTCCTATAATATAATATACTTTGAGGTATAACATCTTTCATGATTACTATAGCATCGATTGATCAAAACAACAGATCCTGAGATGCTTGGCAAAAGATTCCAAAGCCATATCACTAAACATATGAACCCACAATTCTGGTAGCATCCACACCACCCAGTCAGATCCGGTCCTTCAGAAATAGCTGGCCATTTTACGAACCTTTATTATTAATATTTAAGTCTAAAATATAACATGACAGATTACTCTAATGCGTTATACATAAAAAAAAGAAAACATCACATACAACACAAAGGATAGCTTAAATAATACTAACCTAAACCATTTACATAAAATATGAAACAACATGTTACAGACTACCATTTTCAAAAACATAACATGAGAAAAATTTTACATAAAAATAAGAAGAACTTAAACTAAATAAAACGAAACAAAAACACAAGATAACAAATCAAATGCCAAAAATTTTAAACAATTGTCAACAAGTCGAATTGAGATAGATGGTGAACATGATGGTCAACATAGTGATAGATGATTGTTAGCGCGCCGATGTGCTCGGCGGGGTAGTTGCGATTAATGGAACTGGTGACTGGCTTCGCTCAATGGTAAAGGACAGTGCTGTCTTATTATGCGACGACGAATGTGATTATGAAAAGTTAGCTTATAGTTTATATAACAAGGTATTTAACAGATACTATTCTTTCCATGACTTCACCATGTAATTTGTATTTTCTGTACAGCGCATATATCATTATATTTGCTGGCATTTAGATATGTCATTATGATTTATAATACTCTATTCTTGAAAAACATCTAAATCTTCTTGTCAGCTCACACAGTTCTGAATGGTCTTAATTTTCATGAATTTTTTTACTTCGCCGGTATATTATATTATACTATCACCAAATTAATGGGGGAATTCAGGGGGAAAATTCATTTCACATAATATTAGATTATATCACTGTCAAGCTATCTCGGCAAGTCGGCAACACTGAACACTGTCAAAACGGCATCTCGCATCGCATGGCATGGCTTGCGATTTTCGATTTCGTTTCTCTTGCTTGTTTTCGCATACATTCCAATTAACATTATTCTGAACTTCAATTCAATCCAATATGTCAGTAAAGTGGACTGGTAGCAATTCCCAAAGTGAAACCGGTATATTACGAAAAAGTGAATTCAAGGAGAGGAAGGAGGAGCTATTTGTGTTCGGCTACTCCTGCAAACTTTTCAGGGACGACGTTAGAGCCCTGCACATTGACCAAGGGAAACACCTCATACCATGGATGGGGGATGAGACGTTGAAAATCGACAGGTTCGATGTTTTTTACTATAAGACTGTTAAATGTGCAATAAACAAAGCTATAGTAATACAGAATGTTTATACCTTTTGGAAGATCCTAAGATTTTCGCAGACAATTTGAAGCGTTCGGAGCGAGGATGCGGCGGCTGCGGTGTGTGACGTCTTGTTGTCATACGGTGACACGGTCCGGTGGTATGTATAACCAGCGGTTTGATTGTATAAGTATATATAATTATAAATTTCGCTGCCCGATACTAAGGTTAGGTTTAAATGGCATCTACTTGATGCCTAGCTAATTGGTTTTTCAACCCAACAATGGCGGTAGTTATGGCAGAAAAAACCAGGTTAATGTACGGTGATCATTGTAAACCATCTGAAAAAGGGTCCTAAGAAATTTGAGATTTCGGACTAATTTTGGTACAAAACCTTTCATTCAAGCTTATCAGTGTAAAATTCTCTCATAGGTGCGTCTAAGTTATTCTTAGGTGCTGATAGGCCATGTTCTCTGGACAGGTATGACGCAAGAGGAGCCCTTCATGACCTGTCGACCGTTGAGGCCCCACAGGGGGGGTTTGACTGGCGCGTGGAGCTCACCAAGTCGGAGCATGATGTGGAACAGTTGTGTGATGAGGAGAGGTACCGAGCCCTCCATACTGATGAAGAGGAAGAAATGATGTACAAAGGTAAATCATATTTGCATTGTACTTTAATTTAAGTATTGTGATGTAATATTATATACATAGAAAGAAATGCCTTTCTTAACATTATGTTAACAAAAACTGGTCTACTACAGATAAACAGTCACTGAGCAGCTGTGTATTATACTGTTACAGACAAAGTGCTATATGCACTACAGTGTAGAGGGAAAGAGATACCAATTATTGCCCATATTTGACTTGCTTCACAAACTTTTGTCCAATTATGACTGTACGCAAATTCTTTGCCTGCAGACCAACTAAGCAGACCATTTCTGAGGAGGGAGTAGCAAATCTTCTAGATTTTATAACTATCATTATTATACATAAACATAATGTAAATATGAAAAAAATAGGGTATTAGAAATCAAGGACATCTATTTGTACAGAGCCATAAAAGAAAGACATTATAGAACTTTACTACCTACATTGTTAATAGTATGTCTATGGATACTCTTAAGTGTGGTCTCATTCAGCATAAAGTATGTAACTTGGTGTGTAAGTGTTTTTCATATATGATTTGATAAGAAAGTAGAATATGTTGACAACTAATTGCTTCCACAACCATTGTGTTTGGTTTCAAATCCAAAAAATTCTTATAAAAGTATTAATTTTCAGAGGAAGAATTGAAGAGACTCCACAAAGCAGGCTATGGTCAGGTTGGCTTCAATTATGACGCTCCAGCAGATCCAACGCCCGTGCAGCCGACCGAAGTCGATGAGGAGCCGTTCGTACCTACTACGGTCTTCAAGGAGCTTATGCCTATTGATACAGTCTTTGTGAGTTTTTATTATGTTTTGGTAATGTACACAGCTTTGCAAATCACAGATGAATTTTTTAAGTGAAAACATGTTTTTAGTAATATTGCGCCAGGCTTATAGAAAGTTAAACACAATTCCTTTGTATATTAAAAGTGACAACAACGCGCTTAGAACTGTCTAATGTTCTGTTATTGGTTGAACCTAATAAAAGATGACAACGCGCTTTGGACGCCGCTCAGCGTGTTCAACTTTGAAGCTTATAGACATCAGTATAAGTTTCAAAGTGGCTTCAGTAATAAATGCCACAGAGCAGCGCAAAATAGAGCATAGTTTTAACTATTATATCTACAATTACAGCCTGAAACTGTGAAGCAAAACGCCATCATAGAGAAAACGTCCAAGTTCATTGCAAACCAGGGCGCTCAGATGGAGATCCTTATCAAAGCCAAGCAGCATGACAACCCACAGTTTAACTTCTTAAACAAGGCAGACTCGCTGCATCCATACTACATGGCCTTGACTGCTTTGGTCAAGGCTGGGAAGTGGCCAGAGAAAAAGATTGAAGTTGTTGAAGGTAAATTTTAAATGATAAAAAAAAAAATTAAAAAAAATAGAATGTTAATTCTATTGCTAAGCCATATATTTCATCAGCAAAGCATAGATTTATTTCCATTTCATCATATTAACAGATTTAATAATCAAACAGACTTCAATGAAACTATTTTTTTAACAAAATGGACGGTTTGTTTTGACACACTTGGGCTGAATTTAATTCCGAGGTATCAGAAACAAAAACATCATTCGTATCGGTCCTCAATTGACGAAGAAATCGCGTAACAAACACAAAAATATAAACATCCAATTGATAACGTTATCCTTGTTTTGAAGTCGGTTGATCGGTCAGCAATAGTTTTAGATCTGTCTATAAATATTTTTTTAACACACTTCTTTATTCTTTTTATCAATCAATATAGCTGATATAGATGTAATATTTTTTGAGATAATTTAATTGAAATGCTTGCAAAAGGTAAATAATACTATTACATAAGAATGATAAGGCTGACTAGCCTCGTACATCATTTGGTGGTAGCTCTGCCTTCTGCGCTGGTTCGATTCCCACTCAGAACAAACATTTGCGTGACTTATTTGTGATAGGGGCCAATTTGAAATGCGAGGCTAAAATAACTCGCGAAGAATGGCAACTCAATAACAAAGATATTTGTGTTGATTACAGAGAAGCCACCTGAACCTGAGGAGTACCTCCATCCAAGTCTCGCTGCTACAGTTATAGAATCTGTAAGTGCAAGTAGGAACAGTAGCAGTAGAACTAGCTGCATGTGCAGTGCAGTGTTATTCCAGAGAAGTACTGCTACCATACCCATTTATGCTGTGGAGGAGTAGTACACAGATGGATGTGGGGGTGCCAGGATAATTTGTTAACACACACATACACACTCGCAGTCTAACACTAATATTATATTTTTGTCTCGTAGTAACTAAAAAGGACCTCAACAATTCCAGGCCTGTCAAAGAACGGTACCATCTTACCCCAAACTAAGCTTATGCTTAGTTTGTGCTGTGTGAACCTGATTAGTGCTAGAATAATTATTATTTGTAACGTACTTATGATGATACACTTAGACAGATATACATCCTGTATACAAATCTATGCTCGTAACATAAATGTTGTCCTGTGTAAGAGTCGAACCTACGATCTACAATATGGAGCTAATATCAACTAAAGTATAATCATCAACACCACTACTACCAACATAAGAACATAATTTGATTTCAGGCGCCGTCCATTCCCAGCATCCACTACAAGCCATCGGCGGATTGCGACTACACGATGTTGATATCCAAGATGCGAGGGGACGGGGAGCTGGCGCCCGGCGAGCTGCCTCCCCCGGGAACAGAACCCGCGACCGCGCCCGGCACCGTCATAGCGCGCGCGCCAGTACTCTACAACACTAGCAGTAAGTATGATGAGTCAAATTTTTGGTTCCAGACCAAAAATTTTAAGGCATGTAACCAAATCTTATAATCTGGATGGGCTCCCGTGGTAGATCAAAGCTCATCATTCTTATTTGTCGCGAGTAGACTGGCCCTATAGTAGCAACATACATATACATATATAGAGGCTGATACGGTTATTAGAAGCAGCAAACAGATTATGGAATGTTCCTATATTATTTTACAAATTTTATAAACGCGAAAATTTGAAAGTATGGATGGATGTTTGTTACTCAATCACGCCAGAACGGCTGAACGGACCTGGATGAAATTTGGCATCGAGACATTGTAGTCTGGAATAGCACATAAGACTCCTTTTTTACCCGGAAAAATGTACGGTTCCCGTAGGAAGTCCAACCGAGGGTAACATTGCGGGGCGCAGGTAGTATGGAATATATTTTGCAGGTTATGGAATTCCATAGGTGTAAATTAACATATTTTTTTTAAATCTATCTATTGTTTCAGCGCCTCCACCACCGTCAGCGCCCGCAGATAACCAAATTCTCCAACAGCAACAGTACGCGTTGTACTACCAACAGTACATGTCGACATTACCACCAGTAGCCCCCTCGGTGCCTCCCTCCTTCTCCACCGGACTCAGTCTAATGAAGAGCTACGACTCTGGCTCAGATAGCAACCCGTCAGGTAAGTCATACCCAATATACAATACTTTGTACATATCGACATTACCAGCAGAAACCCCCCCCAGTACCTCCCCCCCCACTGGATTCACTTTAGGGCTCAGTGAGAAATCTGTAAGGTGACTATGAGATGGCTCTGTGGGTTAGTTGGTTGCACCCGGCCTTAGAAGCGAGGCATCCCGGGTTCGATTCCCGGCCGGGACACCTTGGTGAGCATGAAGTGTTTTCTCTGGTCTTGGGTGTTTGTCGAAAGTTAATGAGTGTGCAGATCTTTAAATAAGCACATATATTATTCACGGTGACATAGTGTTACAAAATTCAGAAATTATCATTTGTTCTTCATTATTTTCTGATTACTCCACCTATTTCCAGATCGAATATTAGGTACAGTTTAGGTCACATATTTCCTTTCAATAAAATCTCATTTCATTTAACAGACTCTGAAGAGGAAACTAAAACGAACGGTTCGAAACTCACCCCCCTTACACCGGAACCTCCCGACGACATCAAAACAGTGATACAGAAGATGGCGTCGTACGTCGCACGCAACGGCGACGAGTTTGCGGACATCGTGCGCGCTAAAAACGACCCGAGGTTCACGTTCTTGGAGCCGAGCAACGTTTACCACGCTTATTACAATAAGATGATGCAGCAGATGAGAGGCGTCGATGTCAATGGAACCTCTGAGAAGAAAGGCAAAGGTCAGCTTTCAATAATATATTTGTATTGAATATATCTTACTAGCGGGTAGCCCGGCGTGTAATATTTTTCTTACCGTTATGAAAACTAGAGACTGAACTTGCGACCTTCAGATTGAAAGTTGGCGTGTGTTATATAAATAGATAAAGTTATAAATATTGACGGCTCCGTGGCTTAGTTGGTGGTAGCCTTGTCTTCGAAGCGAGGGGTCCCGGGTTCGATTCGCGGCCTTTGTGTGGTGAGCATGAAGTTTGTTCTCGGGTCTTGGGTGTTTGTCTTGTGTTTCTGTGTTCGTCCATGCCATCTGCGACACAGGGAATCCTAGTGCAGAGGTATGAGTGTGTAAACGTTTGTTTGTTTATTTGTTTATTTACATTTTAGCAGCAGTATGTAGTTTTTAATTGTAAAGTAATTGCATTATCTATTTATTAAACTGTTTTAGTTGGCAATTTATCTTGTATAGACTATGATCGTTCAACTATTCAAACTTTTTAAAACAGCTTCTTTTCTTACAGAATCTAATTTAAATACAGCACCCGTATCTTTCTCAATTAAAAAACTAAAGGAACCAGATCCAATTCTGCCCAAACCCGCGTTACCCTACGAGTCCAGCACGGACGATGAAGAGGACAAAATCTCCGACAAGGCCTCCGACAAGACCTCCGACAAAACCTCCGACAAAACCTCCGACAAGGTTGAAAAACCAGAAGCGAAACCGACAGTACACATAGAGAACCAACAGTCAACTTTTAACCAATTACCTAACCCCATTCAAATACCTAACATGATACCTATAGTCGTCTACAAAATGGATGGTCAATTGACTCAAAATCTGCCCACAGTCAGAGCTGTAGAGCATACCAAACAGTATCTGCCCAAACCTCCAGAAATCAAGGTCTCGACGATAGAAAATATCGAACAACAGCAGAAACCGGAACCAAAAGAAGCGGTTGAGCATAATACGGAACACAAACCTGAAGAGAAAATTGAAATATTAAAATCAGAGATTGTTCCAGAGAAAATAGAACGAAAAGAGTCGCCGAAAAGAGACAGAACACCACAATCACCAATAAAAGAAAGGAGAGAGAAAGCTAAAGATATCGACAGAGATAGTCCTGCGAAACGGCGGGAGAAAAAGAGACACAAAGAGTACAGATCGAAGTCTACAATCAGAGAGTACAAGTCTAAGAGTGCAGAGAAAAGGAGAGAAAGGGAAAAGGAGAGAGAGAGAAAGAAACAGAAGGAAAAGGATGATTTGGAGAGCGAGATTATATCTTTGGAAGATAATTCTGATGATTTGATTGACCTGACTGGTGACCAGTCGGATTGTAAAGGTAAGAACCATCATAATATAATATTTTTTTGTAAATAATCTACTGCCCAATTTACTAATGCCGTATTCTATATAATTTTTAAAATTGGTAATTCCTTTTTGAGTTTATCCATTACAAACAAATATTAAAAAAAAAAATCTTATCTATAAAATATTAAAATATATTTACGCTTTTACACACTTATATACTCATACCTCATAGCACTAGGATTTTCTGTGCAGGTGGCATTTACAAACACAAGATCTCCGGTCTTGTGTGTTTGTCGTGTTCCTGTGTTTGTCCATGACACTTGCGACACAGGTAATCGTACTACCTATGAGTATGGAAACGTTAAAAAAGTTTCAGCTTAAAAAGGTCATTGTCCATCATGAAATAACACAAAATAAATAAAAATTAAAAATCACAGCTGCTGTAAAGAGGCATGCCAGAATACACAGTAGTATCTTGCTGAATGGTAGAGACTATAGCTGTTGGCGATAGTCGTCTCCCTTCCAGCGATAGGTTAAGTTGAGTACCTACCTATATAACCTGTCCTTGTGAATAAATATGTTCAGCATGAAATAGTTTTATCACTATCACTTCTTCCTCATAACCCTACAGAAGTAGGGTTTATGTCGTACACATAAACTCTACAGAGGAGTAGTTGTAGAGCGGACTGTTTTCCGCAACTAGGCCGCCAGTGGGCCATTTTTGCGTGAAGGGTGGAGGATGTCACTCCAGCCACCAGATGTCATCCAAAAAACTACAGAGGCATTGTTATCTTTAATATGATGAAATACAAATTATCTACAAATAGGAGTTGCCTTCTCGCCCTTTCTGTTCAGTTCTATATCGTGTGCTTATTTATTGAACAGTGGAAGGTGACGCTGAATCGGAGAAAGCCAAGCAGTTGGAGAGGAGACGCCGCGCGGCCGAGTTCCTCAAGAAAGTGGGCGTGGATCCTGGCGCGGCCATTCTACCAACCAACTCACTTGCCAGCGCTATGGTAACATACCGAACCTAGTTTTTTGTAGGTACTCCATTCTAACGTCACAAGAAAAGTACTCTATTTTGTGACGTTAGAATCGATTGGGTTCCGTACAATAATCAATAATAAAAACGGCAATTAATCATGTCTGTTGTATGGGAGCCTCACTTAGTCATGTCGATACGATAGAGCGAGTTAAAATACAAGTGGCGCCATCTAGTTTCTTCATATGGAACTATGAAGAAACTAGATATTTTTCTTATACTCTATAAATCACGTTATTGTGTGAGTGCCCCCTTAAATATTTATTTTATTCTGTTATTTTTTTTGTATTTGTTGTAGCGGCTACAGAAATACATCATCTGTTAAAATTTTAACACTATCACGGTTCATGAGATACAGCCTGGTGACAGACGGACAAACGCTTTAACCTTTGGGTACGGAACCGTAAAAAAGATGCAGTACATAGAAAAATACATCTACTGTGAAAAATTAGATGATTTTTTATTAATTTGTTCTAGAACAGGAATTTAAATGTGCACGACTCCGTAGCTTGTTTGGTTAGAAACCCTGTTTTCATAGCGGTCCGGCGGTCGGTCCCCGTTTGAGGCAAACTTTGTATGATGAGCATGATGTATGTTTTCGGATCTTGGGTGGTGTAGTTTGATTTTGTGTGTCCATGCTACCTGCAAAACAACGAATCCTAGTGCAGGGGTATAAAATCATAAACTTCTCTAGAGTTACAATAAAAAACTAATTGCCAATAGCAAAATACTGATTTAAAGTCGAATTTATCTTCGAAGGTGGATACGCTAGAGTCAATACGGAAGAAGAAAGCGGCAGAGGAAGAGAAGAGACGGCGGAAGGAGAAGAGACGACGTCGCGAAAGAAGAGGTACGTTTCTTTGACAGCGGCCAAACCGACGTGTAAATAAAGAGGGTAGTTTTAGGAAAAACAATAAAAAAAAATATTTGTGCTACACTATAAAAAAAATATTGTAATATAAAAGTTATTATAATATATTATTTTTTTTATAGTGTAGCAATAATTCAGAAATGGTGTTGTGAGCCCAAATCTGTTCCACCACTCAGCATTTGCTACAGAAGCATGACTGCTGAACTTGCTGTACTAAAAATAGCAAATGGAATGATATATGGAAAATGTTTCTTAGTGTTATTATTCCTAGTGACAGAAAAAAAATAACAGGAATTTTACTTTTCAGACTATGAAGATGAGGCGGAGAAATCACACAGGAAAAGCAAAAGGCGAAAGAATAAGTGAGTTATTATTTAATTCTAAGTATTTCACCATAAAGTGTGTCAGCCTACTTACTTTTTTTTATATTATGTCACTGAATTTTACTTTTACTCTCATTTTTGGTGGCAGACTCCTAGGTGTAAAGTATGTCTAGGCAGTACTTCTCCGTATCATCTATACAAATAAATAAAATTGAAGTGTCTCTTTGTAATGTCAAAGTAACAGCGTTTTTACCAAATGCTATCTATAACTATATATTTTATACAAAACAACATTTTTTTTATTTTTGTTCGTGACTCTGTTTATTCCCGCTAATCTCCAAAACGGGTGGTCTGATTTTGACGGGCCTTTCCGTCATCATTATCGATGATGTAATAAGGTTATAAGGTTATTTTAGAAAAAGAAAAAATATTAGGTACCGCTCCAAAAATTTTTAAACTCCACGCGGACAAAGTTGCGGGGAACAGCTAGTCTTATATAAATCACTTACTTTCATTGTTACAGGTCGTCCGACGAGGAAGACAGCAGTGACGGGTAAGTTACCATATACTTATCGTACTGTACTCGAGTAGGTATATACTTGTGCGTTTAAATTTGATTTGACCAAACATTCCATCAGGCGTAATCTTAAGTGACTGATAAACAAAATCTAAAAAAACGAATTCTTTTACTTTTTTCTCGCCCACACACACACTACCATTTTAAAACAGATAAATCCAAATCGGTATGCAATGGGCGAAGAAAAAATTATGTAATGTATGTAGCGCATTACTTCAGAGTGGCTGCATCTATTTTTTTATTGCTTTTGTTATTGTCAGGACATAGTTTAAATCCTTAGTTCCCAAAGTGGTCCAGGTGGACCCCCAGGGGACAACGGGAGAATCAACGGGGGTCTCCATTGGCGTGACAAAGAAATGGGGAGTTTTCTAAATGAAAAGCTAGTTGCGTTATAAACTTATTGTGCCTGCATTAATGCCACGTGTATAGCTTTTTATGTGTTCCAGCCCCAAAAGAAAAAAACGCAAGAAGGACAAGAAAACATCTAAAAAGAAGAGAAAACGCAGCGAACCTACCGACATTCAAGAAGAGGAAGACCAACCCCTGCCCTCCACCATAGACCTCTCCAGCACGTTGAAAGAGCTGCGGACCAATTCTCCCACCAAAAACCTCATCATCCCCGACGTGGAAATTCACGCGGATTCAGACGATTCGGAGAGAGAAGAGAAGAGAGAAGAAAAGAATCAAGAGGGTGTGAAGAAGAAGAGGGAGTATAGTGAGGGGGAGTGGTCCAGTGATAGTGAGGGTGATTCTTTCTCAGATGATAGTATGCGGGATGAATGAATTCGTAAAACAGGTTAGAATTAAACAATTTACTAAATACTAAAACTACTCAAAATTGAACATGTGTATACTCGTTGGCTGGCATCTTAAGTGCCACCACATTTCAAATTAACTAAAATGTATATTTCGTAAATCTTAATATATATAAATTACGTGTCACGATGTTTGTCCGCGATGGACTCCTAAGCTACTTAACCGATTTTAATCAAATTTGTACACCGTGTGCAGTTTGATCCAACTTGAAAAATAGGATAGCTCACATCTCAATTTATGATCGCAATATTATCATATGACAAAAACGTTAGCCACAGCAACGCGTGGCCGGGTCAGCTAGTATAAAATAAATTAAAATTTCTATCTATGTATAAAGAAGCATTGTCGAATTCGGATAGACATTATCAAACTTTATCCGCAAAAGCTGTAGGGACCGTACCATATGCCAAGTATAAAAAATTACAAATAATAAGAGAACTTGCTGAGATAGTGGAATGCTCTCACACGCCGTATAGCATGTCTACTGAAGATGCTTCTATAGAGAAAAGGAAATATTTATTAAAAAATAAACTTCCAATAATAAATATTTATATAAAAACTTAGTTGCCAATTTGGTAGGTTTCGTTTGTTAACATTGTACTTTCCAATCACTCCTATGAAGCAGAGAGAGAGAGAGATAGAGAGAGACAGAGAGAAGAGAAGAGATTATACACAGACTCGAATTTAAAGGTTAGGATTGGTACAGGTGCAATCTTCTTCCGATTATGTACGATTCAAAATAAGATACTGTATTATATTCTTAGCTATATAAACATTATATTGTACTCAAAATGTATAAAAAATTGTGATTTATTATATAAATAACAATGGGACATTGTCTATCTGTTCACTTTCGTCCAGTGTCTATATATAACTAACAGGTGACTATTGTTTGATTCGCATAAAATATATGATCTTTTTGAAAGATAACAATGTTGTTGTGGTAATCTACGTACAGACATCTGTTAATTGTGTATGGAAACTGATTATTCATTTCTGTATGATATTATATTTTCTATGATATGTAGGTATAGTAAATATTTTCAATAGATAATAATAAAATTAATTCTTGTACTCCGACACTAAATAATTCTAAACATTCTAAATAATTATTGTGTCAATTCTCTTAGTAACTGTCTAGTTAAAAATTTTAACGGAATAGATTTATTCTCTGTCACAAAAGTAGTATAAAAATAAATAATAGAAAAATCAAAAATCAGTGTATGTACCTAAAATTAAATGTATAATAAAATAGTGTTTGAATAAACTCATTTCGAATAAAATGTTTTTTTCTTAATACCTACATAAAAAATTCCCTACTTCAATTCTTTCATCCCATATTTTTAGCAGACAAGAGGGTAAACCCATTTAAAAAAATAAAAAAAAAATTGACTGCCACTTAGTACGGACCTCAGGTTGGGTTACTTCTAATTGGGACGGTTTTAATCGAAAACTTCCAAAGTGGGCGGTAAAAATGACTCATTATTTATATTTAGGTGAACCTATGGGCTGGTACCATTACGATGTATAAATATAATACTACTAAGGTACTACGGACGTGCCTTGCCCCTGTGACGTTAGAGGACCATTTTATCAATTGAGGGAACCTCGTTTTAGCTAATGGTTTTTTTATATTGGAACAGAGTCGGAGTAGGTACATGTAGCAAACGATGGTGTCCTAATTTTAATATGTGAGGATCCCCTTCGATTCCCAGTTTGGACAACACTCCACAATCAATCTTGGGTTCTCGAGTATCAATCATATGATACAGGAATTTCCATGGTTGGAGTATAAGTGGAAGCATTCTTCTGCAGCCACAGCGGCGGTGGTTTTCAATACACAAAACCACAAACATTAGCTAGATTTGACCCAAACTTCCTAATAGTGCCGGAAATGTGCCAAACATTTTATTACAAAAAATTAAACGGGCATCTTGTTTAACAGGCAGCGGATTATCCGTACTGGCGTTAGGTATTACCAGGAGGTCCTATCATTGGGGCGGTGGGAGGTCTCTGCCCGCCTGCCCCTTTTAACGGCACACCCTGGGATTATATCTTGCCCCCCCATTCAGGCATTCAAAGATACAGTATGGTAGTGAGCCAGGGGGAGCGAAGCCTAATTTCAAACCTGGCTGGGGGCCCGGCATCAAGTGCGCTATTCATTTCATTTCCGCACGTGTTGTTGAGCTATTTATAGTCTGGTAATAGCTGGTCTCGAGACTTGACCTGTGATCCACACGTTTGAGGACCTCCAACATAGGCACCCGCCTCAGAAAATATAATTGAAAAAGATCATTTAAGTGTATACCAAGTTACCTAAATGGCACAAGTAACGGTTTTATTCCCAACTCATGAACTCCCAGTTTTTGAGGTAAAACATCTTGTTTATTATTATTTTCTGTAGTCTCAGTCCGTGTATTTAAAACAACCAGCTTAGCTACAGCGAGTTACTTACGTAACCATTTATTTCGTAGGCTCTCTTTGTAGATCTCTTGTCATTTCACCTTACGCCCGTAATGAAAGTACCGTACCAGCCTCTAATGTTCCCACTGCGGGGACACCGGCCTACTCTCGATAATTGAGAGTGAATGGGCTTTGATCTACCACGGGAGCCCAATCCGGATTGGTAGATGTCACATGTCTTCGAATTTATGGTTCTAAGACATGCCGGTTTCCTCACGATGTTTTCCGTCACCGTTTCGAGAACGTGGTATTGCGCACATAAATTTTTACAAGTGAAAAAACTCATTGGTGCGCGTGTGGGTTTGAACCAGCGACCTTCAGATTGAAAGTCGGCGTCTATGCCCCTGGGCCACCACGCTCTTTACGCAGTACGCACGCACCAAAGTACGCCTTTCTATTAATATAATTCTTAAATAATAAATATAATATAATATATTTCTATTAATTCAGAGTACAGAGTTGTTCGAGTTAAATGTTACATGGGTCATTCTTCTTTTTAACCTACAATTTGATAAAGTATAAAATCAATTTTGAAAAAAAAAATTGAAGCTTTTTCGTCAGTACATATTATACATTTACGCACTTTTCCTTTTAAAGCCTCACTGTGCATTATACATATAAGTCGTATTAAGGACGAATAGTTTCGAATAAAAGCAATATTTTCATTTCATGTTCAAAAAAGCATATTTATTAAGCTATAAATTGAAGTAGGAATAAAAAAGCAAATTTCTTAACTTTTGATTAGGTATAAGTCAAAATAATAGCTAATGGCTATTCAAATTGTGGGTACGTGTGTGGGGTAAGTACACGCAGGTGGGATAAGTGAACACATTTTACGTTTAACCAGATTAAATCACCGTCTTATGTTAAGTTTTTAACCGCGGGTAGCACCGTGGGGCGCAGCTAGTAATACTGTTTACCGTATCTGCCTCAAAACAGATTTTCGCGTAAATGCGCTGAACCTATTTAATTCCAGAACTGTATCCTCACGATTTTTTCCTATAACTTTATTTAAGAACGTGGTATTGCGCTCATAAATATTTCAAGCGAATACTACATTGGTGCACTGCTGCCATCAAATTGCAAGTCTATGCCCGTTTAGACGTAACACGACGCTCTTAGGAATTGACCTTGCGACTCACACGGAAAAACAATGAAATAAAGTTACAGGACTGTCTTGGCCTCTTGTCAATCACCAATCGTGTGTGGTATGGGCGTCGACGAACAGAAGAGCCTTAGAACCAAGAGTATAAGAATCAAAATTCGTACTGATCGGCAGTTCTTTGAAGATTCGAAGGATTTAGATAGCCCTAAATCGTTGTCAATCAAATATCTTTGAGAATTTACGGATAAAGGTATAAATCATCATTTCTATTTGTCTTAGATAAAATAAAAAATTGCAATTGGATGATAGTAGGTGAAATAGATACTTTAATAAATTTACATGATAACTTTTACAGTCCGTCTGTTTGTAACTTAAATACTACTGCACTAGGATTCTGAGTCGTATGTGACATGGAAGCATACAAGTTTTTTGTTTAAGCATAAAGTTTGTTCTAGCATCTTGGATGTTTGTATAAGGGCAACCTTAGCTATAGTAGGTACCACAGAACACTTGTTTCCTCTGGTTTCTGTTACTGTAATACTCAGGGTACAGTATATTATGAACTTAAAAACCTAAATGTGACACAAAATTGCTTAGCTATGAAAAAAAAAATGGTTGACATGGGCGACAGGGAATTAATACAGAAACGGTATTAATGTGTTATTTACACATTAATACAGTTACTTGTGAGTAAATACAACCTACAACTCTTGTAGGTAGTATTTACTAACAAGTGATACCGCGTGATAACACCATGCCTCTCCAGCATCTAATAAGGAATTAATATTATCTGAGCGAACTACGTATCAAAGATATAGCGAATAAGATGAAAGAAGGCTATATAACCCGAGATAGTGCAAAAACCGCATTCATTGTTTCAATTGCCTTGCCTTGTGGTACCAAGTCGAAAACATTCAAAATGACGTCTGAAGTAAGTGTTTAGTGACAGTAATGGTTTCTTATCCCACCTCATACTGATAACATCATCATACCAGCATTAGGTTCCAAATAACCTGCTTGTATTGCTTATTCTTCCCCAAGATCGCTAAACTTAGTTTCAAGCATTATCTCGTGGGGACATATTTTTTATTCCAAGTTCCTAGTAATTTTAAGAATTCAACGGAAATAAAAAAATATTGACATAACTTTTTTGACTGGGAAAGCCCGAAACCTGTTGGCGTGACACGCCACGGGACTGCGTTCCAGTATACCTATGAGTATTTCTCTGAAAGGTGTTTTGCTGCAGATGAGTCCATCCATACATTCATACCCCGAAAGGTTAACAAAATCAGCCGGAATATGGGTAACATCCTGCGATAGTGTGTTTTCACAATTATACTCTATGTAAAATTAATATACATACATAACAAAGGATAGTCGCAGGATCTAATAATGTTAACAAATTTAACAGGCGCATATCCTCTTACTCATAGTAAAAGGAGTATACTTTGTATGAGCAGCACGCAGTTCTGAATGCAACTAAGCATGTAATGCGAATATGCAAATATCAGTATCATTTCCCCAGCAGAAAGGTCCAGTGTCCATGATCGACCCCTCGCAGCTTCTGCGCCCCGAGCCTGTCTTCAACGACAAGCCTATCGACGCGTTCCGTGACTACTCGGTGGATGACAGTGATCCTATCAAGGAGCGCGTCAGGCGGACTTACTACACCATGCACACTAACATGACTGTTGATCTCGTCAAACGTGAGTAACCAATCTTGCTTTTCACCGATTTCCAAGGGAGGTTTTAATTTCGTTAGTTTTTTTATGTTGGTTCATGTTATGTTGTTTATTATCCGATCAATAGTTCGATTTTTTTTCCTTCCAAGCTAGTCATATTGCCCTAAAGCGGTATGCCCGTGCATTGTTTCACCTTGTGTAAAATTATACAATTGTTATCTTATTTAACTGAGCAATAAAAGTATCTACGATTATTTACCTATGACCGCGGTGAAACGCGGGCGGGATAACAAACTGCATTTAATAGACTGAAATAAAAACGAAAAATCCGGCTTCAATACTTCCATGTCGCAATTCTCGCCTTTTTATGTTTTTTTTATAATGGCAGAGTCTGGTCTGGGGTAGGTACTCATTGCCATTTTGATTTATTAGAAAAGCGTGAGAAATGGTTGAAGTTCAACCACATTAAGATGACCATCAAGGAGGCTCTGATCAAGTTGAACGACCTCGTGGACGAGTCGGACCCTGACACGGACCTGCCCAACATCGTGCACGCGTTCCAGACGGCGGAGCGCATCCGACAAGACCATCCCGATGATGACTGGTTTCATCTCACTGGCCTCATCCACGATTTAGGAAAGGTTGGCTTATAAACAACTATTGTTTTTTGATTTCAATCCCATTAATATTGTATTTCCAGTGACGGGAAGGTTGATGAGTACCAAAGCGTGGATATATTATGTAGATGTAGAGGGATTAATGCCATATTACCAAAAAAGTTTTAAATATGGATGTGGTAGGATATAAAACAAGAGGTGGGTCAAAAAAAAGATGGATGCATTGTGTGAAAGTTTGGGGCTAAGTGGGTTTGTGTGAGACGTCCCCAATCATTTATTTTAAAATAATTATGTATTTTGATATTGATGTGTATGTATACTGATGGATGTTTATGTTTTTGTAAACTGTAGGTACATTTAACTGTGATTTGTTAAATTTTATCTTTAGAGTTTAATTGGCTTAAGATAACCTTAATTTATTGCAGTTCATTGTTTACATTTCAATCTCGATTTCTGTCCCATCTGTACTTTGCAAAAGTAAAAAATTCGACAGCGTAAAAAAAAAAAATCTGACGTATGTACGCGCCGATTCAGATATAAACGCGTAGGTACTTTTAATATATTATGTATGTAGATTGATACCAATGTTTTGCGAGAAAGGGTTCACTGGAATGTAGTTTAAACTATATATTCAGGTTATGGCGTTTTACGACGAGCCGCAGTGGTGCGTGGTGGGGGACACCTTCGTGCTGGGGTGCAAGTGGGCTGACTCCATCGTGTATGGACCGGAGAGCTTCAAGGACAACCCTGACACGTACAACCCGAAGTACAAGTGAGTCGTTTGAGAAGTCAGCTGTTGCTGTACATTCCTCACCGATAACAAAATTCATTACTTGCTACGAAAACATAGTTTGCGCTAGTATGGTTACCACTATTAGACCACCAATCTATTGCAGTCTTTCATTGTGAGTTGATGATTTCCTAGTCTGGGTTTCGGGATTTAATTGCATGTTTCAGCACTAAATACGGAATGTACAAGCCTCACTGTGGACTGGACAACTTGTTGATGTCGTGGAGCCACGATGAGTACCTGTATCAGTTCCTCAAGCACAATAAAGCGAAGCTCCCAGAGAAAGCTCTTTATATGATCAGGTAATTTCGTCCGCTTTCTACGATATTCACTTTATACTACACTAGCTGCGCCCCGCGGTTTCACCCGCGTAGTAACAGTTAACATGGGAATACGGGGGTAAAATATAGCCTATGTTACTCCCTAATAATGTAGCTTCTCATTGGTGAAAGAATATTTGAAATCGGTTTAGGGGTTTAGGCCTGAAACATCTAACTGACAGCGAGTTGTGGGTACTCCATTATAACATCACATCCATTATCCACAACCATAACTTGGCGGCTCTGAAGTTAGCAGCAGAATGTAGTTTGTCCCTTTCTTCACCTGCACAATGTTAAAAGATAACAGTATTTTTTGGCCACAATTATCTATCTTCAGTACCCACACAAATACTTTCCTGAATGGGAATCGAACCATCAGCGCAGAAGTCAGAGCTAAAACCAACTGAACTGTGAGGCCAGTCGTGATTTTGTATTTGTATTTTTGTATCCATGTTTCAACAAGTCTAATTATGGCCTTAATTTAGACCTGTACGTATCCACATGTACGGCATTTTCAGCCATCAAATCATCTACCATAGAGGTGTTCCCGTTGGTAATTGATACATATAACTGGTCTTCCTAATAGATACCATTCCTTCTACCCGTGGCACGCGGGCGGGGACTACCGCCACCTCACCACCGAAAAGGACGAAGAAATCCTCAAATTTGTGCTGGAGTTCAAGTAAGTTACTATTGTACCTGATCTCCGGTCATAGGTTTCAAACGTTTGGTACCGGTTAATACAGGATACATTTAAAGAATTCCTTCTTCGTGTCTCAGTGTGACGGGCGCGATGTAAATAAATTATTAATGGACGTTTCACATAGCGCCATCTAGTTCCAAAGTAATCAAAACTGGAAAAAACGAATACCCAATACGGTACGGTTTAAAACATGCAGTCCTTCAAAGATAGGACAGATGGACAGGCGATTGTAGAAGCACAGATACATTAACTTATTCTATCTAAGAGAACTCAGAATGCTTCATGAAACAGCAAGGACATGGAAATATAATTCTGGTAATAAGTAAATTTGAAAATTTCCCGATAATAACACTAACTAGGATAGGGTTTGAGCAAGCGCCAAACTAGTAATAAGAACGTGAACTACGGGATCACCCGTAGTTATATACAAATTTAATAAAAGAGATGATGTTTTCGTTTTCGAGTTTTAGTGAGACTAACGAACAGCAATTAATTTTTATATCCTTTTTACAGAATTCAGCGGAAATAAATATTCTTGACTTTTGACTATTGAACATGAAAGAAATTGAATTTAGGTACTGTAACGTTGATACAGCGCCTGTTATAGAGATTTATGATTTCTTTTTATTACATAAAAGCGAAGTTTATGCTGACATGTCTTTAATAATACTAAGTGATAAAAAAAATAATATTTACAACTCTAAAATATAACCAGACCAAAAATGCTAACAATATATCTTTTCCCAGTAAATACGATCTTTATACGAAGAGCGAAAAGATCCCGGACATCGAAGCCCTGTGGCCTTACTACGAGACCCTCATCGAAAAGTACATCCCTGGCGTTTGTGAATGGTGAAAAACTAACAATATTTTATATTATGTCAAAGATAAGTATCAACTAATTATTAAGAACTTGCTCAAACTGTAAAATAACTTTATGTATTTATTAATAAATTATACGGAGTGGAATTATTAACGTTTTTTTATTTTGTCTAATTCAATTAATCATATATTTCATCAATTTGACAACCTAATAACAAATTTCATCCAAATCCGTTCAGTCGTCGAGGCGTGAAGGAGTAACAAATAGACAAACATTCACATTCTTAATATTAATATGACATCTAGAATTAAGAATAAAAATTGCTCATTTAAAATTACCTCCCTTGTTTTTAATACAAGCCTTCATACGCGCGGGCCGGCCGTCTACTGCGGAATCTTTTCAATAAGAATCCGTCACAATTCCTTCACAAGGGCTCGCTTGAATTACTGTGGAAGCGACACTGCATTGATATGATGTTTTTCTATTAGGTTCAAAGGTTATGGATATCGTTGAAGAGCTGATAAAATTGAATGAAAATGGCACCATTATTTCGCCACAAACTCATGAGATCCTAAGTAGCGTATTGATTAGAACACGTGAGTACATGCTGCAATTATCTAGGAATATGTTTAACTTCGTATTTGCTACATCCTGCCTTCATCCTGAAGTGAGTTAGGCAGAGCCTCACCGGGCCACCTTGTGGTTTACACTGTTATACAAGTTACGTAGAAGTAATTTGGCAGCCAAGACAAAACGTTTACCAACGACATTACCAACGAGCCTAGGTGTAGAGAATCTCGTGAGAGAGGTCCAAGAACAACTCGTGAGAAGGTAACCTACCCACACATTTTTGGTAATCTAAATAAAAGTGTGAGCAGTAACCCCGTCTATCTTTCCCGCTTCTTCTGTGAAATGCTTTATTTAATTACAATCGTGATTCTAAGCCGATACCGAATAATAAAGTGTTTGATTCCAGTTAATATCCATTTGAACTGTATTATCTTTCTGATAGCCCTTGCCCCAACACTATCAACCCATCATGCATTTAAGATCTGTGCTTGAGCTGCGGTGATCAGTTGATTTTCAAGTTCTTAGTGCCCGAACTCGCGCCATAATGAAGGATAGAGTGAGTGTTACAAAACTATTTCAAAATTATGCCTCGTTTTTTATTTTTCTTTTTAATTTAAAAAGCAATAGATTTTTTATGACAAATTTTTATGAAAATACAAAAAAAGGACATACTAAATATGGTATATCGACATATAATATTATATGTCGATATACCATAGTTATATTTACCAATTATAATAATATAATTGGGTTTATTTAGATAATATTAATTTTAAATAAAAAAAAATCACTATAAAAATATATCAACTGTTAATAACAAAACATAATTAAAAAAAATATGTTATTATTAAAAGAATTAATAATAGGTATGTAAATGTGCATTTTATTTTCATTCCAAGGATCTACTTATTATATGTCTGTCTAAACAAATGCAACAAAAAATAATTAGCAAAAGTGGTCCAGCCGCGTGATGCCGCAAGTGAAATAGGCATTCATTTTTGTATCATTTTTGATCATTGTTACGCGATTTCTTCGCCAGTTGTAGACCGATATGGATAATTATTTTTTTAATTTGATAGGGTATCCCTCAAGGTTCTCCCATAGATTCATTTTCAGAATTTCATGAATAAATGCCACCCATAAGTGATAGCAATATTGATGTCAGTTTATTAGCTTTTTAGCTTAATTACCTTTGTAAGACAAACATAAATTTAAAAGCACTTGCCGAGATGTAATGTAACATAATGTATTTTCAAGACAACCGTGGGTATGATTGACCCTTCCCTCCTGCTGCGCCCGGAGGCCAAGTTCGATGGTAAGCCGGTGGAAGCCTTCCGGGACTACTCCATCGACGACAACGACCCCATCAAGGAACGCGTCCGCAGAACCTACTACGACATGCACAAGAACATGACTGTTGATTTTGTAAAACGTAAGAAAACTTATTAGTTTTATAACTCCTTTTCAACCGATATCAGGAGGTTATCAAAACGGCTGAATTTTTCTTTTTTTTGTATTTTAACTCAATGCTCCGTCAACAGGTTTGGAAAATTCCTTTTTTTTATTTGGAAAAAAAAATTACACAATCCACCCGGCCCTGTAAAAAATGTGGATGGTATATCTCAGGTGCCTGTAATTTCATTGATCAAACCGGAGTGCAGTAATACAGGTCTATCATAGCTTGCCTATAGAATTGTAGGTATTGTGGTGCCTTGGTAGCAATTCCTCAGACCAAATGGCACAAGTAATACTGGTAAATGTGAGAGAAACTAATTGAAACATCTTTCTTATTTTATAGAAAAAATGGACAAATGGCTGAAGTTCAACCACATTAAGATGACCATCAAGGAGGCTCTGATCAAGTTAAACGACCTCGTGGACGAGTCGGACCCTGACACGGACCTGCCCAACATCGTGCACGCGTTCCAGACGGCGGAGCGCATCCGACAAGACCATCCCGATGATGACTGGTTCCATCTCATTGGACTCATCCATGATCTCGGAAAGGTTATACATCTAGCTATCCCCGTTACCTACAGAATTTAGGAAACTAACAATAAAAGTAATTCCTGAAAGATCCGAATTGTCAGCTCTTTACACCCACTGTCAATCACTTCACGCAAGTTGTCGCAAAGCGAAGCTTACTTGCGCTCCCAAAAGAGAAAAGTCGTTCCAAGAAAACGTATACCAAAGCCGTTATCAGCTCTTCATTAATATTCTGTCAATTATCTCTGTCATATTCTGATATGACAAAAGAACAGCAGCAAGATTAAAGTAAAGGCATGAGCATGAAATGAAGGCGTCTAACACGTTCTGAGTTCTGAGTACTTGGTACAACTCCCTCTTAGAGTTCTTGGTACAACATGATGTGACTTGAGTCTTCTCATGCTGCGCTAAGGGAATTGAATCGTGTTGCTGTTGTTTATATGCGGCGCTAATCATTTCACATGAGGTGAAAAAATTTATGTGCGCAATACCACGTTCTCAAAAACGGTGACGGAACACATCGTGAGGAAACCGGCATGTCTTTTGAAAAATTCGACGACATGTGACATCTACCAATCCGGATTGGGCTCCCGTGGTGGATCTGAGCCCATTCACTCTCAATTATCGAGAGTAGACCGGTGTCCCTGCAGTGGGAACATTATAGGCTGGTACGTACGAGCTGTCAGATCGTTACAACAATTTAGCTGTTAAATTGTCATATTATCATGTAACATATTTTCCTACACATCAACTATCTTACTTACCTTTGTAAAAGATAATATAACCCCTAAGATGAGATGAGAACTATTTGCCTGAGTTCCCAAACCAAAAATTATTCTGAATCTGATACTTTCTGTCCAGGTAATGGCATTCTACGGAGAGCCGCAATGGTGCGTGGTGGGCGACACCTTCGCAGTCGGCTGCAAGTGGGGCAAGAGCATCGTATACGGAGACGACAGCTTCAAGGAGAATCCAGACACTTACAATGCTAAGTACAAGTAAGTAGTTATAAAGAAAAACAATAATTCAACCTACCTTTTTAATCCCCAACTGAAACTTCGCCCATGACAACAGTAATGCTTGCGATTCAGCATGAGATCCAAATCTTTACTGAGTCACATTCATCCTGCTGTGTCCATCACCCGAGACGGGGATGATACGTCTCATGCGCATGTGATTTCACCGGCAGCCACACCCTTCCACCGGAACACAGTAATGCAACCACTACTGCTTGGCGGCAGATTCCAGATGTGGTGGACCTCTCCGGACGAACTTGGCACAAGTTCTACTGCTACTTTTGGTTGCTCTTTTAGCACCACCCAAGGTGGTACACACCTACGGACGCGAGCAAATGGACCTCCCTAAACGTGACGTTAGAAATCCTTTGGTTCCAGCACCCCCAATGGTGTGTACAAGCAAGAGTGCGGTCTGGAGAATCTGCTGATGTCGTGGGGGCACGACGAATACCTATACAGAGTTCTTGTCCACAATAAGGCTAAGTTCCCGAAGGAAGGCCTCTACATGATCAGGTGACCAAATATTTGTATTGTTTCGTAGCTTAATTTGTAGTTATAAGTTGCTTTCAGTGAGATCGATTCCCGAGCATATTCTCCAGTCTTCTCTCCGTGGCGTGTCAATGCCACATGTGTTTTTTATACGTTAATAGTGACAGAACCAGTCATATCATATCAGGCTATTTTAATAGAAGAGAAATAGAATAAATACCTAATTAAAGCAGCTAAGAAGTAATACCCAATTTAGACATCGAATCTATAGGTATCTATTTAGCATCAAATTACATCTGTCATTACAGGTTTTCCTAATACAACAGTGTCGTCTTTCTAATTAAATAAGCTAAAAACTCGTATTATTTTTTAGGAAAGCACAAAACATACATCCTTCACATATATAAATTGCTGGTCTGATTAAGCCGATTTCTATTTCGTTACTTTCGTAATAGTCAGTATAAATAAGGTTTGTAAGATATAATTTCTTTGAAAATTTCCCGGGAAATGTCGGGAAATACTGAAAGTACATTTTTCTATGGGATTTTTGGCACTGCGTCGTTTGACAGCTGCTTGTTAAATTGTGAATCTTCTTCTTTTATTTATGGCCTATGGCTTGCGTGGTGGACTTATCCACGATTTACCAGTGTCGAGTCGCAAGAATTATTAAATTGTGAATCAAGACAAGAAAACATCTGTTGGCTTAGCTTGTCATTAATATCTACTTATTTCAGATACCACTCGTTCTACCCGTGGCACGCGGGTGGTGACTACAAGCATCTGTTGAAGGAAGAAGATTACGATATCATGAAGCACGTCCTCGAATTCAAGTAAGTGAAGAACCATACACTACCAACCCACTTACCAAAAGAAATCTTCATAACATACGGACACTAGCAGATCAAACCGGGATCAAAGGATCAAACCGGGGGGATACAGATAAAGGGAACAAAGTCTAAGAGAAGGGCGTTAGTTTTACCTCTCTGTATATTTATAACGCTCTACATTATTTTTGAGGTCTTATTGCCACTTATCTTTATAATTTTTTCATAATTTCCAGGGATACAGTAACCTGAGCCATTACCATACATGAAATATGGAAAGAGACAATAATATATGTTTCCTACTTTAGCTTATACTACTAATATCGAATCGTCGTAACATTCTTCGTATTTGTTGCAGCAAATACGACCTCTACACAAAAAGTGCGCCCGTTCCTGATATCGAAGCACTGTGGCCCTACTACGAGTCCCTAATCGAAAAGTACATCCCTGGCGTCATCGAGTTCTAAGCGGTTGTCGATTAAATAATGCGTATTGATCAAATAATTTTATATTTTTTAAACTGACAGTCACTTGACGTTTCGGCCGGTTGAATGACACGAAAAACGCGGCTGAATTTTCAATGAAGCCAATACGCCCATGGCGGTCGAATGAAACATGACATTGTGACCAAAAAAAAGTAACTAATTTACTGTAGCTGAATTTTAGCGTAAACACAAATATTATTACTTCTTCATATTTTTGTAAATTATATTCGTAAGCTGATTACAATTTGCAAATACAAATTTTATAGTCTTTGTTATTTATATAGTTCAAAAGTTATCTTTAAGGTTAATTTAATGATTATTGTAAATAAATTGTGATAATACTTTTATTACTGTTTGTCATTCTGTATCTTACATAAGCATAAATACTATGACGTAATAAGTAATTAGGTATTTGAGTATTCGTTACGATATGTCAGGCATCAAAATAATAAATAAAACAAATAAAATACAGTGTATACTCAAATCAGGAACTTTATTTAAAGCTATATTTACAAAAATACAAACATCTCAAAATATAATAATTATAATTAATTACAATAATAATAACTACACAGCGGCAACAACCAAAATTGAAAACGTAACACACAAATTACAAAACCTAAGTTTCTATACCATAGTATATATTAGACCAGTATGTCAGATCTATTGAGACCACAGAAAAAAAGTTTAATACAGAACTATTCTTTGTTTGAGAATGTATAATAATGATTTGAAATTTAGGTTTAAAAAAGGCTGACCATATTCATAAGCTTTAAGAACTAAATTTTTTTTTGCAGAACTATCATATATGTCGCTGATTATATAAAGTTTTTAAGTAATTCTTTGCTAAATTGAATTTTCTGCATGATTAATATATAGCAGACTTCTATTTCCGCCGTCAAGCAAAGGTAGGGTACATGTGCTTCTAAATTTATTAAATTACTTTAACCATCTAATTTCAGGGAAACAATATAATACGAATCAGGTAGGCAGATTTGTATTCCATGCCGTGCAATTCTGTAATGTTTGTCGAAATAAGCGGTTAAATAATATTCTTGTACTCATCGTAGTTTGGTTACGAGTGAATTTACTCATATACTCATAACATATATAAGATTAACTAACAGACAAATATTTTAAAACGTCTGCTCTGTTATAAATATCTATGAAATAAACACATTAAATATACGCTGAATATGTTATGATTGAGGATATATAATTATATATTTCATTAAATACTTCTACCGAATGCTATGTTTTTAGCAGAATTACAAGGACTAGATTTAATAAATATCATGTAATTATTATCGGAAGCTAAAATAACATACTGTTTACAGATATACTATGTCACATTCAATTCCCATTATCACCAGGATTCATTCAAGACCTTATAGCGAATCAAATAGAGTTAAAATTCGTTCATCAATCACACATCAATATAAAATTTTTTTATTCTCCGATGATACCTTGGCTCCTTACAATAATGAGACGCTAGAAGGCCTCCGAAATAAACACCCGCCTGCTAACCAATCTCTTTTACTACCGAATCCTCCAGTTCCAGGAGCCATTAACATTCAAATATCCGAAGAGCAGACCTTATCAGCAATCATGTCGTTCGCCAATGGCTCTGCTGGTGGCATAGACGGGATCTCGCCACAGCACCTCAAAGATTTGGTAAGTGTGTCCTCTGGTGATGCCGGTAGAGAGTTGTTGGTAGAACTCACCAAGCTATGCAACCTCATGTTAGCTGGTAAGGTTTGTTCGAGTTTTGCACCGTTGCTATACGGAGCTCGGCTATGTGCCTTTAACAAAAAAGGTGGTGGTATCCGACCTATTGCTGTTGGATGCACTTTTAGAAGATTGACATCAAAACTTGTCTGTCGGCACATAGCCACATATCTCAAATCCATTTTCCAACCCGTACAACTTGGGTTCGGTAGCAAAACAGGTTGTGAAGCCGCAGTACATTCCGTTCGTACTTTTCTAAATACTGATAACGACGCTGATGTACTGCTAAAAGTAGACGTTAAAAATGCTTTCAACTCTTTGGATAGGGCTTCATTGTTGAACGAAGCCTCTATTCACATACCAGAGGCCTATAATTATATTTGGCAGTGTTATAGTTCTACATCTAAGCTCCAATATGGAGAACACCAGATCTCTTCAGAAGTTGGCGTTCAACAAGGAGACCCACTAGGACCAGCACTTTTCAGTTTAGGTATTCAGCCCATTATCGCAAACCTAAATTCAAAATTAAATGTCTGGTACCTAGATGATGGAACACTAGGAGGTAAAACGGATTCAGTTCTGAAAGATTTCAAAAACATTATTGATGGGTTTCAAAAACTTAATCTGGAATTAAACTTTGGCAAATGTGAAGTATTTATCTCAGACAAAATAAATAGAAATGATCAAATTCAAATTCTCAAACAATTTCAAGCAATAGCCCCAAATATTTTGATTCAGAACCGGAAATCGCTTCAACTTCTAGGAGCTCCAATTTTTGACGAAAGTATTAGACCAACATTAGAAAAAAGCATCAAAACTTTCAAAGATAACGTCTGCAGATTGGGCATACTAAATTCCCATATCTCATACACCATCCTGAAATTTTGCCTTTTCTTACCAAAATTCACCTATATAATAAGGGCAAGCCCAATCTGGACTCAACGTGATCTTTTAGATGACATGGATGCCATTTTAAAAGAAGCCCTGGAAAAAATTCTAAATTTATCTTTAGACAATTCTTCGTGGACCCAAGCGTGTTTACCCATTAGATTTGGTGGCATTGGCATCCGCAAAATTTCCAGTGTAGCTTTACCGGCTTTTTTGTCCTCCATACACAGTGTTTCGGACTTATGCGGACAAATAATAAAATCAGCTTCAGCAAAAATTCATTACAGTGAGGAGGCGATTATAGCCTGGAAAATTTTATGCCCCAATGATGACATCCCACAGGAAACTCATCAACAAAAACTGTGGGACTTGCCATTGGTAAATAAAATTTTCAAGAATTTGCTTCAAAATTCAATCAGTGACCGTGACCATGCCCGCCTTCTAGCAGTCTCTGAGTGGGAATCTGGACAATGGCTATATGCCATTCCTTCCCAAACCATCGGGACATTGTTTGACAACCACTCTTTTCGGGTGGCAATTGGGCTCAGACTCGGCACCCGTCTTTGCGAGCCCCATCGCTGCACATGTGGCAGCGCTGTTGATCAACACGGTCACCATGGTCTCTCATGTCAAAGAAGTGCAGGCAGGTTCTTCCGCCATGGGTCACTAAATGATACCGTGAGGCGGGCACTTGCCACCATCAACGTGCCCAGCGTATTAGAACCACCCGGTTTGGCACGAGACGACGGCAAGAGGCCAGATGGTATGACCTTGGTACCCTGGGAGCGGGGACGAGCGCTCGTGTGGGATGCAACTTGTGTCGACACGATAGCCCCCTCTCACCTCAACGGAACCAAGAGCAAGGCTGGGGCTGCTGCGGAGGCTGCTGAAAAAATCAAGCGACGCAAATATGAAATACTTTCAGGTGATTACATATTTACGCCGCTTGGTTTTGAGACTATGGGACCATGGGGATCGACTACAAAATCATTTATTAAAAAAATTTCAACTCTTTTATGTGAGGCCACTGGGGACAAGAAGGCTGGCTCGTTCCTCGCCCAAAGATTATCTTTGGCTGTCCAACGCGGGAATGCAGCCAGTGTTCTTGGCACCCTACCACACGATCAAAATTTTCTGTTTTAATTTTTACATTTTTGTTTTATATAAGTAGGCTCTAAGTTTATGATGTTTTTATTTTTTAATTTTCATGTGTAAATAAAAAACTATTTAATAATATAAAATGATTATTTCACAATTTGATACGAAAAAAAAGATCGTTATAATTATGTTGCAAAAACTAAAAAATCTGCAAATTTAAAAATATATCCATTTTAACACGCAATCATTTCCCTATAGAAGTTTCAATTAATATTAAAATAATAGTTTATTATCTGATCGGCAAGCTACAAAATCCATAAATTCAGAATTCATTTTCATCAATTTGTCGACAAGTGATATAAAACTTTCTTGTACCTTCAAAATAATATACTCATTTGTTAGCCCAATTATCTCGAATCATAATAATTGTCTTACTAAAATACCTTATTAAATCAAGTACTATTTCAATAACGTTTCTTTTCAATCTTAAAGAAATTGTAATCATCAGGTTTCTTACGATGAAACACGAAGTGGGCTTAATCTTGTACAATTTGACATTTTCAATTGCAGCACATCTCGGTATTTTGTAATTTTATAGCGATTTTATAACTGTTTCAGACGGAAACAACAATCAATAACAATCAATAATTTCACGGGAGTACCACACAACTCATACACTAGTTGGAACCATCCTTAAAAACCTACTGGAATCAGTCTTTTGTTGAAAAGACGGTTTTTGATCACTTACCCGTGTCTAAGGCCATACCAAGGCATTTCATTGTACCACACCTACTACTATTTAGTGCCTAACTTATTATCAAATAAGGCAATATTCGTTAAAATGCTTTAAGGTTCATTTCTGGTCACCTATATAGGCAGGCCAACCAAAGAACAGAGCTCTTTCAGACCCCTCCCGCGTCACTAATTTTGATTAAAAATCGTCGCTTTGAATTAGATGTTGCTTGAATATCCGCATTCAGGCCATAAGAAAAACGTACCAAAAATATAATTAGGTATCTCGTAAAAAAGCTACCATTTAGCAGGAATGTCGATATACAACCATTGCGTTTTAGCTAACTGTATAATTTAGCTTTATCCTCAATTTCACTCATTTATCATTAAAGCAAGAATATCCAAAAGTTTTCTATCAAAATACAAGAACAATGCGTCATGCGTTTGTTCTATCACGCCTTTTTATTAATTCCTATACAAATATGGCTGTAAATGCCGTCACACTAACATTCATAGATATATAACTAAATACATAAAGCGGATAATGCCTGTTTACTTCGAAACTTACTTTGCAAAACGCCTCCGTAACATTGCCATGATGGCTGAAATGCTTAAACATATGTTTTCACATCTAATACAAGTTGTAAGAAAAGCCCCATAAATTACTTAATTATCTCTTAGAGCAGATGGAAATAAGCCAAATTCAACTATCTGACCTTTTATTAAGAAGCGCGGTAAGTAAAAATTTTTGGGAGTTGCTTTGTTACGCCTCGTACATAATACAGAGCTGATAATACATGTGCTCCGTCGAGTTGATAATACCATAAATAGAGCTGTTAATACCTATGTTTCGAAGTGTTTGTAAATGCTTGTTACATACGCCATTACTTGCTGCCAATCCGGCCTCTCCTGCTGAATCATGTCTTGAATGTTCTGCGGACAATATTTATGTTTATCAATCTAAGCTGAAGAGATTTTGGGCACATTTTCTTCAATAGCTAAGACTCATACCGATTAAACAAGCAACAATCGACCAAATCAAAGGCAATAACCGACAAAATCGATTTCTAAAGAGGGTTATAAAAAAATTTGGCATCATGAACTTATATCCACTGCCAGCAAATCGGTACTATACAAATGACTGCTAATATTAGTTTTTTGGAAACTCGTTATCAATACAGTGACAAAACAGCGTCAAAAAATTAGGGAAAAAACAAAAACCCGACTGTTGAATTAACTTATATTTAAACATATATATATTTTTTAAGACATTTATAAAACTCTGTATTTTGATATCCCACTATCCACATCTAGGCATATCACCCACACCACGGCATAGAGGAAAAAAAACTTTTAAATACAAATATACAACAAATATAGGCTCTTTTAATGTTTTATAATATTGACATAACCAGTGTCGTTATCGTAATTAAGACGAATCCAACAACACTTCAATCTAAAATCCATCAAGCCGTTTAGGCTAGAGAGCGCGTGCCAAAGAAAAAAACATACATGCAACATACACACACTCGAAAAACATTGCGACTGGCGCAGTCAGAAAGATGAATCACTTACGAGAGTGGTTGGAATGCCGACCGACTCGGCTGCAGCGAAGGCGACGGAGAAGTTTGTCCTCTTATCGTGGGGCGAGAGTGTCGCGTACGGTATCCGACCCTCGCCCAAGTACGAGTGTAGCAGAGCGCAGAGTGCCATGCCGTCATTCCATGATGAGCTATGAATAATAGATTGTTGTGAGAAGTTTGGGGGGTCAGTTGCACGCGTCCGCCGGTGACTCTCCGCAGGTCTTTTATATCCCTACATGTACCCCCTGGGCGGTGCTAAAGGAGCAACAAAAAGAAGCAGTAGAACAAGGTACTAACTCTACACCTGCTAATCATCTGAAAGGAGTGAATGCCAGTGAAATTACATGCGCATGAGACGTAACATCTCCGTCTCTGGTCTGGGGAGCAACGGGGTGCGACTTGGGTCTTTTCATACTTCGGTCGAGGAGGACCTTTGTCGTTTGCTGTTGGTATGGGCGGAGGTAACAACTTAACATTAGGTGGGCCTTCAGCTTATCACGTGACAAAAAAAATTCCAGAATGGCGGGATACTAATGTCCAAACCATATGGGAACTGATGGAAAAGATTTTGTAACAAATAATATACACGCTAGCCACACAAATTGGGGTGGAATTTGAACCCACAGCCTTAGAAGACAGAGCTACTACCAACTGAACTGTGAGACTAGGTAAAGATAGTATATTGTTACATATATTTTGTTTTCTATTACGAACGATAAGGCGTTCTTTAATGAGTAGATGGTTATTTTGAATTCAATGAAAAATGGGACCTTGGCATCCTTACAAATTTGTGTAAAGGTACAAAGAAAAAGTTACCAACCTGAAGTTTGTAATATCGATATTGTTGTACCCCAATGTCTTCTGTTGGCACCATTTCAGGAGCGCGTTGCGTTTGGACCCCCCGTTCTTTACTTGTAACGCATTCAGGGGATCCTTTCTCTCGCCTGTTAAAAAAATATTTTACGTGGTTTCATTCACATTTTTAGGGTTCAACTTTGATTTGGTGAAGGTTAAAACAACACATATTTAGTCGTGATAGTAATTTGTAAGTTTTCATGCAAACAATGTGAAGCTAAGCAATATTTTCTGTGGTATTTTGTGGTGTTTGAGTGTGGTTTTGGAATTTGTACTGCTCACTTTTATCTTGTAATAATAATGTTTTATATGTGTGTGTTATCAATATGTTTGTGTATGAGGACGTGTCTAAATACCTATTAGAAAACAGCAAAGGTGTAAAATAAATTGAAGCGTAACTAAGTATACTATTAATATATATATAGCGTACATAATATTTCCAGCCCATTGCCACTTACATTTGCTAATCCTATTGGGCTATGTCGATAACATTGTCTATCTGTCGAATAACCTCGTTTCGTGATGGAATGTGTGTGGGTGTGTTATGTTACGTGTCAACTCACAGATATCCCCGTAGCTGTTCCGTCTGACGAAGGACTCCATGGCCTTCTGCTGCAGCGACATGGCGCGCCGCTCGTCCGGGATGTTGGTGCCGCCGGCAGCAGGTTCTATTCCGCGTTAGACACGATGTAGCAAGCGTGCGATGGTAACGGACGATTTTGTGCCAGAATAATTTATAGTTTGTGGTTTTACTGATTGTTGGTAAGTAAGGTACTTACAGACATTTTGATTATCTTCTAATAAATAATTATGACTATGATCAATCGGTTGATTGGAAGTGACTTTATTTATTTAGGTTCACTTTCTTACAAATACGTGACAAAAGTGTTTTTTGTGAAGAAGTTCTGTTTCTTTTGTGTTCTTGGGTACAATAGTTGCACATATATTATATTTAAAGATTTAATTTTTGTACAAATACATACAAGTAGATATAACATTTTTGATCATTATTATATTATTCACAAACTTTGTTTTGGGAATATCAGGCACAAAATCGTCGAACAATGGCAAAATGACAAACGCCTTCATAATTTGTATGAAGAGGTTTTTTTTGAAACGTACATGATGCAAACCTTTCCCAGTTATAGCGAGAAGGTTTTCGGCTAAGAAGTCAACCATTACCAGAACATTTCGAAGAACAAACCAATAAACCAGGATAGTAAAGTGGATATGCCCTAAGCACGAAATAAATAGGTACAGTTCGCGCAAATCTAAGTCCTCGGAATTTAGCAGCAAGCGGTTGCACAGAACGAATTTAGAATATAATATGCGTACTGCGCAGCAAATAGCCGTAGTAAGCGCTAAATCCTGAGGGTTCAAAATAATTTGCGCGATCTTATACAGAGGGCCATGAACATAGACAAGGATAACAAAAATGTTTATGTAAAATAAAATGTTTTCATCTCAAAATTCACGATAGCCGCCTTCACTAAATTCTTATACAAAGTTCCCATTATTTTTTATTGCAAGCAGAATTTTGTTTCACTGTATCCGTTATAATTACGACATAGTTGTAGATGTAACAATATGTTATGTTCACTTTGCACTAAATCAGGACGTGTCAACTTTATAAAAAACCAAATCTTTCAAAGAGTCCTGAAAAAACGACTGGTTTAGAAGTGTCGTTGTTGTACCGAGGGTGCGTTATGATGGCATCACTCAACTTTAAAACCGTGAACATATTATGTAGGGGATAGTCCCAAAATTTTCCTTGGAATATCTCCTCAAGGGGATTTTTAAATTTTTAAGCGTTTTAATTTGAATCAAGGTTTCTATCTCAAAGTTGGGGAAAATCCAAGTCAGATTTTGAGACTAACCCAATATTAGCCGGGTCTGTCGACAGAACTATCGGAATAAAACATCTCAGCAAAGTTTCAGACATTTCAGTATAAACAACGGTAGATATGAAATAAAACAGAAAGTAACATGCAAGCATGTAATAATTTAGAAATAAATTAGTAACAGTCACACAACATATAGTTAGGTAATGGCAAGAGTGGCCTAAGCGCCTCCATGCCGCCATGCTGTAAGAGACAAGCACATGCATGTAGTCACTTTTTGACCCCCCACTAAAAGAAGGGGGAAGAAAAGAAGAAGTTGGACGGTTTTATTTGTCTGTCTGTGGTGTGTGTCTCCAGTAGACAACTCAACTCGTGTGAGGCAACAGGGATAAAAAGTCTTGGTCCAATTTCAAAGCGGTATTTTTTATTAAAGCTGGTTATGGAAGATTCTCAGCCATACTTGGTGGACGTTGGTGGAGCTGTTTTCAAGGTCAGCTCTGAATACTTTTTAAGGCATATTTTATGATTAATACCGCTAAAAACTTTAGTCTTACTTTCTAAGCACAAAACTTCGATAAGACTAAACAAAAAATTGCAAAAAAATAATTGGGGACGGGGGACGGGGGTACTTTATGGTGTAAAATTAACTTGTTTACGTGTAATTTGATTTTCGCGGAATCTACTATTTAAATGTAATAAAAATAGGAAGACAATTCAATAATCACATCTCAGCTGTAAAAACGAATTAAAATTGGCAGAAAAATAAGATCCTTTGACAAAGTATTATGAACTCCAATAAATCTATCGGTATCGAGTTTTATAAATCCATATAAAGCAAGTTTTATAAAGCATAGTGAACTTACCGGTAGCAATAGGCGAAGGTCGCGGGGTCCTGGCAGCCGGGGGCTTCGTGAACGAGGTGGCAGTCATCCCATTAGCGGGGGGAGGGGATGGTTCGGGTACGCCGTTTTTCATAGAATTGCCTGTAGCTGTCGTGTTTACAGGTGTTTGGACCTAATTGGAGGAGTTTGTTTATTATCACACTAATATTATAAAGGTGAGAATTTGTATGTAGATGTGTATGTTTATATCTATGTTTGTTATTCTCACGTCTGAACGGGTTTGGATGAAATTTGTTATGGACACATCAATGTGTCCGAAAATTGCCATAGTGAAACCTTCTATTCTCGTAAGCCAAGAGTAAGCTTATCTCTAGGTGGAGACAATGAGTATTTACCTGCGGCCACTCGGTGACGGGGGTGGTAGCCGGAGACTGCTTTGCAGCTTTTGCAGCGTTCTCAATGCTTTCGATCAGCGACTTCACTGACAGACGGGAGTCTTGTCGGCTCACACCTTCAAACAATTAAAAAGTAACATTACCCAGGCAAAAGTTTCAATTTGCATTACACAGCGCAAAGTGGAATCCCCGTCTCGGGTGATGGATGCAACAGGATGAATGCGACTCTCAGTGTAAGATCCAAATCTTATGCTGAGTCGTATCACTGTAGTCGTGGGCGGGGGTCGCCACCAGGTGGGCCCTCAGCTCGTTCCGTCACTAGCTCATATAGAAAAAAGTTATTCAACAATGACCCTAGGTTTCCAACATTGATAAAAAAACAGCTATAAAAACAATTTCCAGTGGCTACTGATGATTGACTTAAGAACAAATAAAAAAGTAAAACGCTATTTAGCGATGTCAAATAAATATAAAATTAGGTAGACTGACAAATAACTCCGACTCTGATAGAGTAATAAAGCGCAATTTAGATCGCACAGCGATGCTATAGATCTTAAATAAATTTAACATCTGTTAACTAAAAATCTATTTAGTAATGAAGTAGATTAAAATCAATTTTATTTTTTAACTGAGTACGGATGCGAATGCGGAGTCTGGCGTCCTACGAAATTGCATTTCTGTAAGGTTTGAAAAGGTACGAACGTTGGCAGGCAGGTGTTTTGCAAGCACGATGGCATGTTGCAAAGAAATTGGCATCCTTATTAATATAACTTCACTGATGTTAAGTGTTGAATAATAGTTAAAGTCGCTTGAAATTGATTGAAAGCATGATGTTTTTACCTTTGGTCCTTCTGTGCGATGCGGCAGTCGCCATGATATCCTGCAGAGAGGCGCTCGTCAGAAGAGGCGGCGGCGGTGTCTCTTCCGTTCGAGCCGGCATCGCTACAAAATGAAAAACTTCTCATGGTAGACGAAATCTTACTAAATTCGAAATTTGAATCCGTTCCTAGCTTATGGAAGCAACTCGACCGAGGAGTTTTTATTCGGATTTGAAAATCATCTCTACCAAAGAGGTTGTTATACTGCCATTAGCAACTTCTGACTGTTGAGTCGTGGATGATGAAGTGTTTTGTGAGCAACAGTCTCTGTTACTTAGTTCTTTTGTAAGTGGGCAGTGAAAACCCACCATCAAAAAGTAAGTATATTTTGCCAACCACCATAATATACCAAAACTCCAAGTTGTCATAAATATGCAATATCTTGCACCAATATATTTCAATATTAAGAGTGTCCTGGGACTGAAATTCGATTCCTATTCAAATAACCCATCCAAATAAAACCTTTGGAATAAAATACTTGTTTGTAATCCATTAGTAATTCACAAAGCAGGCCAGCAAGTCCAGCATTTGTGCCTTTGATGATTAGTACTTAGCCCTGCCATTTACACAATATGGCAGTTTTAAAACAAATGAAACAAAAAGAAAAAACCAAGACCACCACCCGTTCACCACAGAAACAGAGAAAAACACACTTCCACCAAGAATACAAAAATATAATGTTCCATACATTCTTACAACAGTTATTTACATACACTCTAACGTGGCACAGAAGCCGACTTACGCATGTATCTTGGCGGATCGTTCAAGGACCTGATTGGATGAGAAAGCCTTTTGTGCTCCAACGTCTTCCAGTAAGGTTTCTCTCGCGGGAGCGAGCTGGTATTTGTCAACAATACTGGCGATTTCGGTGTTTGCAAGGAATATTTCCTTGTCGGAACTTCGGTAAAACTTGGCTTATCTATGCTTTGTGCAATGTCACTTATGCCTGAAGATCTATTTGTAGAATTACCACTGGGTGTCCTTGACAAAGAGATAATAGACCTAGCTATCTTTGCAGTTGCTTTAGCGTCTTCTATAGATAGGATTTCCTTTTTAGGCTTCTTTGGTTTCCTAGGAACTTTGAGGATGGCTTCTCTTGTGATCGCTGCAAACTCTTCGCTAGCTGACTGGTTTTTGTTAGATATCTTCTCATCATCGGCTATGTTCCTATCAGGTAACGGTGGGCGATATGGCTCGCCGATTTCTTCATAAACATTTTCCTCGGACTGTCGTCTCAAAAAGCTTTTATTAAAAAAAGGATTTGTATCTGAGACATCAGCTTTATCTTTGTTATAAAAATTTGGACTGATAAATGTTTGTACAGTGTTAATTACAAAAGGGACGTTCTCCACAGGTTGATAGTACTGATTATCCAACAAGAGGTCTGCAGTCTTTGAACGCTTTACTACTTCAAGATTACTAATACCCACTTCTACAGGTATTTGACTTATATTTGTTGTAGATGTAGTTGTTGATTCAGTACCACTGGAGCTCGTTCTCCATGGTAACAATGGTAATTCTTTTACTTTTTTATTCTTCTGATATAAGCCTCTCTTCTTTTCACTATCGAGGTTTAAACTTTCAACACTATTTGAAAGTTTTAGAGCTTTATCTTCAGCAACTTGAGCAGTATCATCGTAATAGATAGTGGATTTTTTATCACTTATTTCTACAGGTTCCAGGGTTTGAATTATTGTAGATTCTAAAGTTTTAATTTCTAGAGCTGGTTCAGCAATGTTTGATGTCGCAGCAGAAGGCTTGAAAATCACTGGTTGAATAAGAACAGGGCTGATAATGATAGGAGTAGGTGTGTCAATATTTGTACTAAGAAGTTTAATTGGTGTCAAAAAAGCTTTTAACCTTTTCGTTGGCTTGGGCATGTAGAATTCGGGACTATTCTTACGTAAAGCAACGATTTCTCGTCCATCACATAAATCTCTATTATTGATTTTTAAATGGTAGCTAACATCGTCGTTTATAGGTGAAGACTCACTGGGGTTTCGGTCGTGTTCTTGATGAATTGTTTCATAAAAAGGATTTTTAGATTCTATTATAACTGGAGTACCACTTGATGATTGCGCCTCTTCGGAGTTTGAGTCGGTAGCAGTTTCAAAATCATCACAAAATACTTGTACCGAATTGGGATTCATACTGGTATTAGGCAATGGTTGCATTACACTAGTTTCTATAGCTTTTCCGTTCATATTTTCACCTGGTTTTTCGAGATCACTTTTTGCTTTTTCACTATCTACGTCGTATTTTATTTGTTTACCAGATTCATTGAAGACTATATCTGGACAATGGTCGTTTAGTGCTTCAGGTGTCTCTAAAGATGTTTGTCTACTTACTGAATTATTTCCAGTTATTCTTTCGATAGCAGCTTTGAACGTCAATTTTAGTTCTTCATTCACTTTTTTTAAATCTTTCTTAACTTCTTCACCAGTATAATAAGGAACTTGAGAAGTAGAAGTTTGTATCGTATCCATTTTGGAGTCCAATCTTACGTCATTAGGGTATGGAAATGGTAAATGGGGATCTGATTTAACTATAGGAACATCATTGATTAATTCTTGATTACAAATATCTGTAACATTTTTTGTCACAGTTCGAAAGTCATTATTATTAGTCTCTACAGGCTGGTCTAAGAACACACTATCTGATCCCTCTGTAAATAATGAATTCTCACTGTGATTAGCAACACTCAGAAAATCTATACTAGTAGCTTCTTGTAAAGCGTTTTTGTATGCCTTAATACTGGTTATGTCTTCCATACTAAAAGCTTTCAGTTTTCCTTTATAAATTCCAGAGAGATCTCGACTAAATATTGTCTTATCTCTGGGTTTCCCAATGTACACAGATTCAGATTTGCATTTTGGGTTGTTGTTTAGATTAATTATATCATCAGTAAGTTCAGGAGAGTCATGGCGTTCAATAGCATCCTGTCTAATGATCGTGTTATTAGGAAAATCAAAGCCGTGTTGTCTGTTGATTTTGTCATTCGCAAGATCGATTGCATCTTGCCTCTTCAGCTCTTTGTTTTCAAAGGGAGCTATGGTGGTCTCGCTCAAGAGATTTCCATGGAAAACATCCGGAGATAGTGGTTTCTGACTTTGATCATCATCTGTTTCATCTGCCGTAACGTTATTCAAATCAATTTTGGATTCTTCATCTTTGGATGGTGAGTTTGATTTGAAAAATGCTTGGTCAACCACGCTGCTGTGCAGAGGTGGATCGGAGACATTGCTGACTCTTGACAAGTATCTAGTTCTAATACTTTTGAATACTTCCTTAGAAGAACTGTCACTTTCCAAAACATCGGATTCTTTGGCTTCATAATCCTCATCTGAGTAGTCTATAACGCTATCCATAGATTCAGTTCGCTCTATACCTGTTTCGGTAAATGTTTTATTAATTAACAATATACAACATAAATGTGGATAGTGTATGTATGTTAGTAAAGACTCCGAAGTTTGTTTTAAACTACAAAGAATTAGTGTATGAATTTGCTGGTTAAAATATTTAACTAATAGACAATTAGCGTGATGTTATACTATCTACTGCTCTATGTTACGTGATACTTTCAAAGAGTCGAATGCTAGTTGTTATAAGTGACAAATGTCATAACTTTAAATGTCATTAGCAGGAAAAAGTTACTTTATTAGTTAGAAACAATTTATTAAAGAAACAAATTAGTTTCTACCTTCTCTACTAATACAGAAGTTTCAACTGGTCAGCAGTTTGCATCCGAACATAACTTTTGAACATGCATAAATGCATAAACCTACACCACTCAGACTTCGAATGGCCCATAACATAACATATCCTCTTATTTTTACACCATTTACGCGTACGTTACACGATTGTGATTATATACTTTCTTTTCTTTAAAGAGAGCGGACTAAATCAGTCTCAAAATAATAGCCTACTGTACACCCGATGTGACATGCTATATCACTACATAGTATAAAACAAAGTCGCTTTCTCTGTCCATATATCCATATGTATGCTTAAATCTTTAAAACTACACAACGGATTTAGATGCGGTTTTTTTAATAGATTTACAAATTTTCGTATTATAACTTTTTCGTGAAAAGTTCCGAGATGGTGAAAATTTAATTTAATGCAAGATGTCACATCACGTCTAGAACAGGGTCCCAGCATATACTTCGAAGGCATAAGCAGACGGCAGACTGAAGTTTTGGCAGCCAAAGTACAAAGCCCCCCATACAAAGTTCGTGTAGCTTAAGAAATTTGTATGTAGCAAAATTTCAGTCTGTCTTTAGCCATTTACCAAAATTCTACCAAAATTCAGAAAATGTAGCTAAAGTATATTCATGCAAAATTCAGTGCTCTTAAGTACATTTTCAACTATGAACCATTACCAAAGACTAGATTTCGACAAGTTATTGTTATATACTACTCGTAAAACTACGTAGCCGGTCCTATAAAGTCTGGGAAACCAGAAACTCATGCAAAATACTCTGGCCAACTGTTTTGCTACTACCCGAACCGAAGCGAAATGAAACTCCGTGGCTTAGTTGGTAGTAGCCCTGCTTTCGGAGCAAGGAGTCCCGGGTTCGATTCCCGGCCGGGGCACACTTTGTGTGGTGAGCATGAAGTTTGTTCTCGGGTCTTGGGTGTTTGTCTTGTGTTTCTGTGTTTGTCCATGCCATCTGCGACACAGGGAATCCTAGTGCAGAGGTATGAGTGCGTAAACGTTTAACGTTTAATCTAATGTTCCCGTGTGCAATTTAATGTAATGTTTCAGATTTGAGCATATACTTGACACGTCTACTCTTATCATGGAACGGACTCTTTGAACGCGCGTCTACGATTAAATTTCAACGATGGAAAAAAGTATTTATTGCAGCAATATTAGATAACGATTTAACAATAATACGTTTTATACATTCATAATTTTGAACCAGTTCTCTTAGCCCGAATAGGCTGATATTCATGTATAAACCAGATCACAATGGATTCTGATGAACAGGACCATAACTCCTCGGTAACAACAGAAATAAACAGCCATATCGTGTTTAGCCTCGTTAGATTTGTCTTGACAAGTATCTTTTTTTTTTAATTCATTATAGGCCATCGTTTGACCGCTATCTCACCTGATGGTAAGTGATGATGCGGTCGAAGATGTAACACGCTGGCCTAATATACAATACCTATTCACTCTTTTCTTGAAACCCAAATTGTACTGCTCGGGAAAAAGACGCGCAGGCAGCGAATTCCACTCCTTTGCAGTTCGGATTAAAAAGGAGGACTCAAACCGTTTTGTGCGAATCCGAGTATCTACTTATTTATGACACTAGGTTGTATATACATTTTCTTCTTTTTTTGTTTTTAATTATATTTTTCTATAAATTTATTTATAATTGTGGTGTTATTAATTTATTAAATTTATTTAGATTTTCTTGACAAGAATCTACTTTTTATTTATGACACTAGTATACATTTTCTTCGTTTTTGTTTTTAATTTTTTTTTTTCTATAAATTTATTTATAGTTGTGGTTGTGGTACCTTTGAGCGAGTGCATCTGATCCTCCAGCATCCGTATCCGGTCGCGCGCGGCCTTGTTCTCGGAGACGAGCCTCTCGAGCTCGCGCTGCGCCTCCGTCTTGAAGTCGTTGGCGACGCGCACGGTCATCAGCAGGTCGCTTTGGAACTGTTTCCATTCCGTTTCCTGCGAGACGAAGCACAAATTATCGAAGCAATAAACATGCTGAATTTTTTTTGTAATTGTAATTCTTTATTGTACACACACACACATGAAATAAATAAAATAAAAGGAAACATAAACTAAAAACAAAAAGTATGTACAAAGGCAAGCTTAACCCTAAAAAGAGTTTTTCTTTTTTTTTATGTGATGTATTTTGGTTGCTCCTTTAGCACCACCCTACGGACACACACCTACTGCAGCGAGCAACTGGACCCCCCGAAATCCTCTCTTCTGGAATTCTCTCTGATTGACGCCACAAATTAAATCAGTATAACAGAAACATAAATTGTTCTGATAATTAGTTAGTATAACAACAGATACGTAACAATTTAACAACTTAAACGTGTAAAGAACTGTTTGGCAGATAATAATTTTGGAAACGGTGAATGATGGCAGTATATCTCCGGGCTAGTATTTAATACTCACATCTCGTTCCCTATCCCTGGTTAGTTGCACATTCCTCGCCCTAGCCTCCTGTAGCTGCCTCTCTAGATCTGCCACTCGAGCCAGGGCCTCCCCAGCTCGACTCATCAACGCCAACTTCTCGTCTGAAGCCACCTGCACCTGAGATTACAATTTACTTACACTTTGAAACCATCCAACCGACGTACCAATTACCATCCAACCCTAACCGGTATCATTAGAAAGGCAATAATGCGAAGATGGTTTTAGACCACTAAAACAATGCATTAGGCACAAAAGGTATCTTTTTTAGCGTAGTAGCACACACCGGGTATCCGCTAGTCGAATACATAATAATAATAATAAATATTCACGGAAATTATACATAGAGTTATCTAGCCATAAATTAAGCGTAAACTCGTACCTGTATCTGTAGTTCGGAAGTGTTGTCTTGCAAGGATTTCATCTCGCCCTGCAGCGCAGACTTCTCTTGGCGGAGCTGTTCGATTTGAAACTCCAGCTCGGAGATGGTGGACTTTGCGTTGTTCCGTGACACCTGCAATGTGGCAGTACATTGTCAATTCAGAATTAGGCATAATTTCAGTCTTAAAATGCACGCCCCTACCAATGTTTTAATCAGCGCCGGCCCGAAGTAAATTTTAGAATGGAGCGAGATCCAATTATGGCGCGTCTCTTGTTTGCTCCTAATAATATTATATACCTATACCAATTGTAAATGCAAAGTAAGGATTTGGCGCCTGGAGCGACTGCTCCGTTCGCCGTATGGGCGGGCCGCCCCTGGTTTTAACCCCTACAGCCAAGATAATGTACAGACGCAATACACGCAACCTCGCCAATACCATTGATTCTTCAGTCGAACGCGCGGACGAATCCGAGATATTGGAGGGGCGTGCATTTTTAGATTGAAAAAAAATCTTCTATCGGACGGTCCCGTGGTAGTGCTACTACCACGTACTACTACTAGTGCGTATTTGTTTTTAAAATGCATGTTTAGTACTTTTATTTCAGGATTTTACTTAAAATAGTATATCATATCATACGCACTTTATCAGTAAACCAGTGCTCTGTGTTCTTACCAGCGCATCGTCGTGCAGTTTCCTGGCGTCGGAGTGCGCTCGGTCTAGTTGCCGTTGCGCGTGCGCCAGCCGCTCGGCCAGTGTGTGCGCACGCGCAGCGGCGGCGTCCGCGTCCCGCCGCGCGGCCGCCGCCGCCGCTTCCGCCTCCGCCGCGCCCTCGGCCGCGCCCGCGCGTTCCGCCAACTGATAATACTTATTACATAAGCAAATCATAATCTTTACCTTGAACGAGTAATTCTTGTATATATATATTTGTTTATTTCGTTTAACATGGAAATGACTCTAACGAAAGGCTTTGGATGAAATTTTGTGTTTAGATAGGGTTATGATTTTTAAGTTTAGCCGTATAATTGTATTACTTGTAAAAAAAGCATTTTTTACAAAAAAGTTCAGGCCGTCTCCGAATCATGTTTATTAATAATATCAATTTATGAATATTTCGATGGTGTAACTGAGTAAATAAATAAATAAATGTAACATGATGCTGAAGAAATGTATACACCAATTGTTATATTCGTGCAATAAGAAAATAAGTATGTAATTAGGTTTTTCCAGTACTATCTTCTACTAATAGGTTATTTTTTTTACAATAAAAACGTTTATTTCGTCTTTCGCTTCTCATTCAGGTACCTACGCAGACAGATCTCATCGATTGTTCGTTCCAGAGGTGATTCTATAGCACTAATAGGATACCTTTGCTTTGGCTGCGTCCAAGAGGTCGGTCAGGGTGGTCATCTGATGCTGCCTGGCCGCGGCTAGCTCGCGCGCCGCGCCCGCCTCCTGCTCCCACTGGTTCCTCTCGGCTTCCGCACGTTCTAACGTACCTTCTAATACTCTAAAACACACAAAAAAATCGCGTTAAAGCAAGACAATTTTTTTGCGATTGCTGTGGCTGTGCCATCCCACCGGATGTTAAGTGTTCACCGCAATCTATTAGCAAAAGTACTGCGACTTATACACAGCACTACGACTCAGATTCTCCAACAGCCAAGCATGAACAGACCCAAGTCGCAATACGTTGCGTCTAAGACGACACGTGTAATTTTACCGGCACCCACACCCTTCGGAACACAGCTACGCGAGTGTACCCCTGCTTGCTTGGATACCAGGTGTAGAGGCAGGACTTGACCGGGCCAACTTGGCTGAAGTTCTACTGCTATTTTGAGTTCTTTTGAACCACCGTGTGGGGTACCTGAGGGTACCTACCGAGACGCGAGCAACATGGTAAACGTTCATAAGCTTAGCTTTTAAAAATGGTACCTAATTCATCAACATAGTAAACGTTTATAACCTTAGTAATAGCATTTAAAAATGGTACCTAATTCTTTCGGCAAGGGTTTCGTTTTCTTTGGTTTTCTCTTCTAGCGCAGTCTTCATATCATTAATTTCCGCCTCCAATTGCTCCTGTTTTGTCATCAGGTGCCGTCTCTCTTCTTGTGATAACTGAAATTATTATTACTACAATTATAAATTAAAAAGAATTTGTTTATCACTACATAGTATAAAACAAAGTCGTTTTCACTGTCCCAATATCCCTATGTATGCTAAAATCTATAAAAGTACGCAACGGATTTTGATGCGGTTTTTTTTAATAGATAGTGATTCAAGAGGAAGGTTTATATGTATAATACACTAGCAAGTCACCCTAGCTTCGCACGGGTATTTTCTGATACGAAACTGATGCTTTACTAACCGTGCGAAGCCGGGGCGGGTCGCTAGTTAGTAATAAACTTAATAATGAACTTTTTGTCTCATAGGTCTATAAGATTTTGCAGTTTTTGGGTTTAGGGTAGACCCCGTTAATAACTGAGTGCAACTTATTAACAGCATAATAAAATTGCTCTTCATTCAAGCACGTCTACGACTAAATGTCAAGTACTTTTGATGTAAAAAACATTTTTCTATTCATATTCCGTAAATTAATTCATAAATTCATAAATTATGAGCGTGGTGGCCCAGGGGCATAGTCGCCGACTTTCAATCTGAAGGCTGCTGGTTCAAATCCACACGTGCACCAAAAAGATTTTTCACTTGCAAAAATTTATGTGCGCAATACCACGTTTTCAAAACGGTGACGGGTAACATCGTGAGGAAACCGGCATGTCTTAGAACCAAAAATTCGACGACATGTGACATCTACCAATCCGGATTGGGCTCCCGTGGTAGATCAGAGCACATTCACTCTCAATTATTGAGAGTAGGCCGGTGTCCCTGCAGAGGGAACATTAGAGGCTGTTACGGAAATTATGTGTTTGTTGTAGATGTGACGAAATAAATAAATAAACAACAACAACGTTAACACACTCATACCTCTGCACTAAGAATCCCTGTGTCGCAGATGGCATGGACAAACACAGAAACACAAGACAAACCCAGGACCCGAGAACAAACTTCATGCTCACCACACAAAGAAGAGCCCCGGCCGGGAATCGAACCCGAGACCCTCGCTTCGAAGGCAGGGCTACTCCCAACTTAGCCACTTAGCCATCTAAATAAGATAATTACAATTAATATCGGGAGTCAACAAAACTCACAAATCATGTTACCATGACCTCGGTAACATATCTCGGTAACACGAATAATAATGTTCATAACCATGATAGTTTTAAAATTTATAATTACAATTAAGTTATACCGTATGCAACATACAATAACAACAAGCGTCTTTCATCAGCAGCATTGCTTGACCTAAGGCTCGAACATTGCGTGTGCGCATGTAGTTATGTAACGGGGCATACCTTAAGTACAGCCAGCAACTGCTGATCGATGTCGCCAGATAGCGTCTCTGGTTCCACCCCTTCACGGAGAAGCATTTCTTGAAGCGTGTCCACCTAGAGAATAATTTAATATTTTATTATCCTACATCATCAGACTTGAATAGAAAATGTACATGTACGTATTTTGTGTTCGTTTTGTCAGAATCTAGAAAATGTACATGTTTTGTGTTCTTTTTGACAAAATATAATGATCAAAATTTGATAATAAAATATAGTTTGTGTTATTTGTGATCGTACTTTTTCTTACCATAATAATAATCGTCTTAAATTCCAAATCGCTGCAATTTATCAAAATTCCATTACACCATTGAGCAGTACTGAATGGACGAACAATGAAGATAAACCAAAATTTGTGTCTCAAATGTTGTGAAGACTGATTGATACATTGCACTAAGAAAATTTCTTTATTTCGTCAATTAAATTAATTGAGTAAAACTAAATTTATGTTAAATACTAATTTTAGTTGCATTTCTATTTATTTCTGTGTTTTTGTTTTTCCCTTTTTATGTGTATTTACTTACTAATATCACATATTGAATACCTGTAATGTTGTATATAGAGAATGAATCAAAATTAATTCTAAACAATTGATTTAACCACAAGTAGTTTGACTACGGGGGAGAAAATTTTACCTTCGTCCTGCTATCCTCAAGTTTCTCCGTCTGCCTGCAAAGCGACTCAAGAAGCACCTGCTTCTCATCAGCTAAGCGTTCGTTGTCGGCGTGGGCGTCGGCCAACTGAGACTGCAAGTCAGCCAACTCCGCTAAAGTAGCTTGGAGCTCTTCGCTTGTACTGGAATACAAGGTTTTACAAATGAGATTAAATGTTCAAAGCCAGTATTAAACTCAGACTCAAACTCATTTATTCCTTGAGATATCACTCAAGTATGATTAAGGCACTTAAAATGAATCTCATGAGCTCCTTAGACACATTTTATGCAGACCAATCATATCAAATTAGTTCTCATTTTCTCGACTCAAAGGACCACATCCGTTTCTATGGGAAAGAGCACTCATTGTCTCAGATAAAAACGGGAAAATATCAGACGTATCAGAAGAATTATATGGTAAACTAGCTGCGCCCTGCGGTGTTACCGGAGATAGGCCATCCTATAGCGGGATGTTAATTTTAATAAAAATACTATGAGCTATTTAAGACTATAATCTATCTCTGTGCCAAATGTCATCCAGATCCGTTCAGCCGTTCTGGCGTGATTGAGTAATAAACATCTCCATCCAAACTTGCGCATTTATAATATAAGTAAGATTCTAAGTCTGAATAGCACGACAACTACGCACCCTTAGAGAACTTCATATCCAACACAAAGGGCCAGAGGTCGAGGAGAGATGGGAAAATCATGAGGCAAGATATCATCTGGTCGTCACTGTTCAATATAACCATATTCCATGTAAATTAAGAGTTTGGATGTCGATTTTTCCAAGTTGTCCCATGCACCATGCTCACGGCTTCCCCCAGAAAATTGTACCTGTAATGATGCTCCTCCATTTGCAGTATGCGGTCCTGCAGACACGCAACTGACACCTCGCTGAGCGACGAAGACGAGTGCTTGTCCCATTCTGGCGTGCTTGCTTCACCGCTATCTCCTTCGCCCTGCAGAACAATATTTTACTTAGACAAATAGGAGGAAGAGAATAGAAATGAGATTTGAATAATTTGCTGGGGGAATCTGAATCTAATAATAATCAATAGTGGTGATGAATTGATTCGATATTCGAACATGGAACTTGGTTATTGATCAGGGTTCTACGGTTTGTCCCAAATACTAGTGTAGTTGGACATCAACGTCAGCCTACACTAAATCTACTCACGGTAAAACACTACTCAGCTTTCTTTAGCTTTCCGTTCTACTTTCTACTGTAGCTTTATCGCAGCTAGGGCGCAGTGCCGATCCAAGGCATGTTTAAGATAGAACGAGATACGTGAATAGGAGCTGTCACTATTGGCTACAACTAACTTTAGGCCACTTTGCGAGTGTCTTTAACAATCAAAGATTCCCAAAAATAAATTTACTGGAGTTCTTGGTAATTTATAATATAATAATTGGTGAAATTGTTGTCCTGGCTGTCGGTTTAATATGGAACTATTCATTTAAAATTACACGAGGTAAGTTCCAGCTAAATTAGTCGTTGAAAAACAATGGTGGCACTCAGATAACAAGGTGAAAAGGCCCATTGTGGATATGGCTAAACCGTTTGGGAAAAAATATATTGTAGAATCTCTAGATTTCTATTCACAGGTAGTTAGAAGATAGCGTTTAGGAGTAGGTACTCACGTTAGCGAGCGCTATGGAGGCGGGCGCGGACGAGTGCATCCGGCGCGGCGCCGGCGCGAGCAGCAGCTGTCGCTTCTCGCTGTCGGAGAGCGGCGAGTGCGCGACGCCTCTCAGCCGCGCGCGCAATGCGCCATTCTCATCTGCCAAGCAGACTAGAGCCGCTTCGCGTTCCGCCTCTACACTCTGTAAGGCAGAAGGAACAATAAAATAGTAAACACGAGTAGATAAATATCTTTTCTATGACCTGATTTATCAGTTGTTGGTCACAGATGGCCTTGACAGCATCACTTGAGCTGCTGGTGAAAACAAAAGGATCTCAATAGAAATATTGATCGAGAAATTATGTCAGAATGATGATAAGGTCAGTCAGACGGCCAATTTGTTCTGAGCTACCCAACTGATTATAAACGGCTTGCCCCGTTAATAGCAATACAAATCACGAAATAAAGTATGGGACGACCACAAGGCCTTCACAGAAGAATGGCTACTTCCCATATAGTTAACTTTTCATTCCGTAACCGGCGTAATAATACCTTAACCTCATATAATACCTTAACTTAAGTACTATTTCGTTAGTTCTCTTATATTTCATACATTTTGAAGCAACTGGTCAAAGTGGCGTGTTTCTTGTGTCATTTGGAAAACTTATTGCTTGAGTAGGTCGAGTAGAAAAAATATCTACCACATCAAAACATACATTGGTATGATATATTTTTTAGTCACAGCTATGGTTCATATTACTTCTAGGATTGGATTGTTTTTAAGTGTTAACTAGAAGTGTTTTTAAGGACACAAAATAATTGACTATTGACTCTTAAAAAGTATCCCGCGAGAAGTCAAGAAGAGAATCTCCTCTGATTCTCTGATCTCGTCAAAACCATCTGCAGCCAACAATGTAGTCCATTTCATCCTCAGTCAGTCATATTGACAATGCTACTGAAGAAACTGAACGAACCTTCAGGCGGTCTAGTTCACTCCTAAGCCTCTCCGCCTCGGAGGCCTTTTCCAGTAGCTCGTCGACCCTGGCCTGAAGCTGTGCTCGCTCCATCGCGCTCGCCTCCAGCTCGCGGCGAAGTGTCTCGATCTCACGGGCACCGGATATCAGTGAAGCCTAAAAGTACAGAAATACGGTTTGAAACTATTGTAACAGGAGCATATCATATACAAGGTTTATAAGTAGTCGAAAAATTACTAACCGAGAAGTAACTTCAGGTAAAAAAACATGGAATACAAGCATTCCTTTTTTTATTTCTTAAAGGATACATGCGGCTCAAAGAGACAAACTTATTTGTTGTAGCTCCTTACATACATCCCTAATTTACTAGTTACGTACAAATAATTGAAGGGTGGCATAGAGGGTAAAAATAATGGAGGTGAACATAAAAAGAGTAATGAGCAGTTAAATATTTCTGGGTATTGTTTTGCTGAAAATAATGATAAATTGCCTGTAGGTAGGTATACATGCAGTTTTGAAGGTTATGTAAGGATAATGTATAAGGTAATTTAATTTTATCAGTGGCTCGTTGCTATTTGTTTATTTTAGTGTCAAATTTTTCCCTATTTCATCGCAACTGAGTATCTGAATGATCGATCGCAAAACCATAGTTAATACCTACTGGTTCCAAATTAAAACCGATCTTTATCAGATCTGGTTTAAAAATCAAAAGTGAAATTTTACCAATGAATTTGTATAGGACCGCCACGAAGGTACACCTTATCAATTAAAATAAACAATCATCCAAATTGGTCTAAAATTGGCGAAGACATCGCAAAAAATTGATGGACCTCAGCTCAGTTGGAACTAGCTAGGCCTTTTGCGCTGTAGCTCATGGGTTTGATTCCCACCCAGGATAAACATGTTTGTACTGTGTATGGGTGTCAATATGTATTATAAGCATGAATTTACAAAAAAAGTTGTAATATAATGTTGTAAAATGTATTGCGAAATTCCTCGTGAAATTCCGCAATTTCAACATAGGACCGGGAGGCGAAGGAAATCATTATAGGGAATGTAGAACCAAAAAACTGAATCCTGATTGAGAGTGAGTCGGTTTCTATGCAGTGGAAAGATTAGAGACTGTATGATGCATTTCATACAGATCCAGCTATCACTATCTTGGTCATATATTTACCTACTAGATAAATATGATTTGACGTGTAGGTGAGAACAATTTTGTGTCGCGACGATAGCCAAATTAACGATATCTGTATGTCAATCATCACAGATTGTAAATGCTTTATTTCGCATTATATACTTGAGAGATTGTGAGAAATATAAGGACCACGGCGGTATTTAAACAAATTAGCTTATCTTGAGATGGCGTCTTTTGGTACGCCGTTGAGCTCGTTGTCGTTGTCAACACTCGTTGGTCGTGACAACAACAAAAATGAATCGATGTACCTACAATATAGCTCACGCTATCTTCAAACGAGATGATTACCCACTAGCCATTTTCCCCTAAACCAAAAGTTGGCCGACATATTGAAAAACAATGTTGTAAAACTTTCCTAAGAAAACATGGAAGAACAATATATATTTTAAATAAACGTAACTAACCTCGGACGGTACTCTGCCCCTGAGCTCCACCTCTTGAAACCCTGGCATGTGGTCAGCATTCAGCACCACGGGCAGGCTGACGAACTCCTGTGAGCCCCTCTCCCCTACCGACTCAAGCTCCTCGACGCTGCCATAATCTTGCACCTTGTCCGACCCATCTTCGTACTCCCCCAAGGCTTCCCGCAACTCTGGATCCTCTAGCACCGCATTATTGTTGCCCAAGTCCCTCTTTTTGTGGGCTTTATGGAGTTTTTCTTTCGATCCAAATATCTTCAGGGTCTTATCCCGGGCCGGTGCTACTTTGTGGTGTTTTGAGTCCAAGCTCGAGACGGAAGGAGCGCCTTTTAGAGTTGACTCCTGTTTCCCCTGACTTGGTCCTCTACGGAACAACGATTTGAACTTCATCATCTTCGCGGCTATATCATCGTTTTCGTATCACTGATCGAATAGGTTCGTTTGCATGTTTGATTTCACTGTGAGTATGGCTGCGACGTGATCGGAATTAGAGATAGTAATGGAACACTTAGTTTGGTTTATGAAGGCCTCCGTTGTTTACTACTTCCGAGTGAGTGAGCGGCTCTTATCTAGACGTCGTATTTGCTGATAGTCAAGTAATGAATCAAAGATAGTGGGCTATTTTCATAAAACGAAGCCGTAAAACCGTTTTAGATTCTTAACAACCGTAAATTATTATGTTGCAAACAATAAATTTGTGTTAATAGTCTTTAATAAATATCGAATCCTAGTATTCAAAATCTATTACGCAAATAAGACCCAAACGCCATTAGAGAATGCACAGAATGCACTTGCCTGTTAAAAACTCGAAAGTAAAATAAATAAATATTACTCCAGATATAATAACAACTAAATTGTTTTTATGAGCTCTTTTCCACCTTAAACTCCATCACGTTGAACGAAGCCAATGCCAAATAACGCAAACCTATGCTCATTCTTAATGACACGCCATACCTAATTGTAATTGACATTGGAATGTTATGCAGAGACTAGATGACAATGAATATCAGTTACTAGTGGGATAAGCCGTACCACCAACCTAATTAATGTGTTGCTGTATAAATTACGGCGAGACGTGAGACTGAGGCTCTTTTAGGTTTGCATGATGATATCTAAATAGTTTTATATAGAGCAGTAGCTTTTACCTGCGGCTTCGCTCGTATTAATGTTGATTTCGTCAACCAATTCCAGATGTTTCATACAAAGTTTACCCCTGCCATTACTTTTTAGAGGGAAAAAGTAGCATAAAAAAAGTCTCCAGGACCAGGAAAAAAAAAACAGTGTTCCGCGCAAAAACAAACGTGTAGGTACCTAGAAGATCGCGCGTTTTTATTACCAAGTTTGGCGCTTGTTCAAACCTAAGTTGATGAGTAATAAACTCAATTGAGTGACATTTCCATCTGTGTTCAGAAATCATGACAGAAAATGACAAGTTATAAGTTATAAGCTAGACTTGTAAATTAATAACGAACTTGTCAGGTATTTCTGTCCGCTATTTAGGAAACTATTCTTTAGTACCTTTGAACCAGCCGTTGTGCATTGATATAAAATTCAAAATGGTATAGTATCCAATATTTAAACAGACAGGTTCCTACAACTTCGTCAAACCCAACGAGCAGCCACGCGACGTCGACAGACAATCCAATAATCCCTAGCACTGGGCACGGCCGCTCCCCCATTATGCAAATAGATAGGGGAATGGAACTACTCGATTAAGGATTTCCTTTGTTGTAGCTGTTCGCTGGATGAATTTTGATCGGGGGCTTAAATTGACAGAATTAAAACGAGTACATGCCAACCAGAATGATTTTTTTCGTAACTTTGTTCTTGCTTTGGATATTTCATAAACAGATTGTTTTAAGTGTCTTTGAAATACAATATGAATGGTTTACCTATTTATCTAGATGTCAATTTATTGAATTAAAGCAAACATCTGACAGCAATTAGATAATCTTAAAAACCTACAACTTCTTGATTACATAAAGATTATGGCTAGTATAAAGTAGGATGTGAAAGTAGACAATTTAAATTCGGTTGTTTGTTTATCATCTCGAAAACTAATTAAGATAATTTAAATAAATCTGCATAAGATTGCACAATTTTGTATTTACAAAACATTAGCGACTTCGTCAACGATAATTAATTAGCCCCAGCATCTCTTTTTGGTATTTCAAATACTTAGTAAAGGACGATTTATAATACTTGATTATCCAAATTGCAATTTATGTGACCAGCAAACTCAAACTTATCTATCCCTTTAGAAGTCAAGTATCATATCGAAACTTCAAACAACGCCACAGTGACTCCATGCCTTTTAAAATAAGTTCTACAAACCATAATCAAAACATTTTTGTACCATTTAAGAACATATTTAGATGAATTTCCCGCACATTTTTATTAGTTAAGTAAAAGTAACGGAGCCCTATGCTACTGTCAAAGATAATGACACATAGCCAGACAGCAGATAATCAAACGCGCAAACTAACTCAACAATTAAGCTATCTTTATGGAGTCCAAACATGCACGTTCAACACCCGTGCTACGCAAAACTGGTATTAAGCACGTAAGTATGAGTTTGTGGACCCTGGGCTATTAAGTTACTACTTGGGGCCTAATTAATCAACTAATTACCATTGTGTCATAAAACTATTTTCGATATTTTTTACTAGGTACACAGTATTAGAAAAAAAAGGCAATTTAATATTTTATTTAGTTAATATGACTAAAATAAACAGAACAGAACATTGCAGAACTCAGATTGGCAAACTTAATGTAAGATTTTATAAAACATATTTTATTTTAATCCAAGTTATTGTCCCTTTTGTCTTCAGTGGGGAAATATCCAGTTCAAAAACATCGTACGTGACTACTGAACTGACAACTTGGTACTATGAAAGATATGACCTAATAGATACTTAAACGCGACAACAAAACGTACGTTTCCTATGTAAGTATTATAGTTGTATCGTAGAATGTATAACATTAGAAGTCATGAATGCATTAAAGACGAAAGTATAGTAAGACGAAATATAATATAAGGAAGTCAAATAACAAGTTACTATTATATAAACAGTCTAACAAATAGACTTCTATTCTTTTACCCCCTTTATCGCCGTTAGGTATATTAACATTTTGTCTCGAAATTTCTATCTAACTACTTCGGAGATACAATCGGTCCACGAATGGCGAACATACAAAAATAATACAGCCGAATTGAAAACCTTCTTCTTTTTTGACGACGATTAAAAATGAATTGCTTTCGTTTAATAATAAATTATTTGAAATAAATTATGATATTTTTTTTTAATACATACAAGATTTTGGCTTTCGTGTTCTCCTCAGCAAGCCCTTTCATTTGATACCCAGACTGTAGTGCAGAAAAATTAACTAGCTCGCCATCTTGGATGATCCGCTAAGCACGTATTGTCATCCAAAATAAGCGTGTATACAAATTTCAGCTAAATCTGTTATAGATAACTGATTGAAAATTTAGTGACAAGATTCACCCGGACAATCACACATTGCTAGTTAAATAAAAGCTTGTAAAAAGGCTTCTGGAGCCTCTTGGTGAGAGTCTAAGATCTATTCAAAAACATCCTTTGAACTTATAACATAGAGTTTGACAGCAGAAAGAAATGTGAGACCATTTTAAAATCTGCTTCTGGGTGCGACCAACACACTTGTATGTAAATTCGTGGTTGATTTGTATGTGTAACGAGTAAAGCCAACGGACATAACACAATCCTATTTAGGAATGCTGACTATTATTGGAACGATGACAGTTAATAATTGTGAACTGAGTACAAAAGTACTCACCTGAGTTTGTACGAATGTACTAGAAGGTAATTCTTCTATATATATAAGGCAAAACTGATTGACTGATGTATCAACGCACAGGGCAAACCATTAAGGCTAGAAAATTGAAAATTCTCTTACATTTTCCTCACGATTGAAGATTGATATGACGAAGGCATCCACTAAAGAAGGATTTTTCAAAATCCAACCCCCAAGGGGGGGGTGAAATAGAAGATGAAAGTTTGTATGAAACTTTTTATTCCTTGGACATATTTGCATGAAATTTCCTATGAATTGAATACGGCAAAAATAATAATTTACGTATTTCAACGATATCCAAAAGGCCAAACCCTTGGGACCCTTAGGACTAGGAAAATTTCGCACACGTATTCCTCTTATGACGTACCTGACGACAGAGCTTCGCTCGTTTTAGTACCGCAAAAATTGAAGAGATGGCGCTATATTCAATTTACTATGAAAACGTTTTTTTTTGTAAAAATGTGTTTTTACAAGAAATACAATTAAATAAGTAAACTTAGCGGAACCCTATCTAAACGAAAAATTCGTCCTAACCGTTGGAGCCGTTTCCGAGATACAAGATGTATATATAATATACAAGAATTGCTCGTTTAAAGATATTATATAAATAATATAACATTAAACGTTATAAAAAAAAGCAAAAATAGTTGGAGTTGTTTCTCGTAGTATGACCCCGACGTGATTTGAACACGCAACCTTCTGATCTGGAGTCAGACGCGCTACCGTTGCGCCACGGAGTCGGTAAGTGATGAGACGAAATATTGTTATATATTGTCATGGTCATGATTACACTAAAAGATACTCGAAAGTAGTAATTTTTATCTGTGCGTTAATGAGATTGACGCAACGGTCCGTGATATTTGTGTTAATATTAACAAACTTCCTGAGTAAATGGCTATAAAACACGTACACTACATTTTCCATTTTTTTATTAGACTGAATTGTCATCTAGTCGTAAAATTAAAAACAAGAGGCTAACCACTCCTTGTTTTTGGGATTGTTCTCATTTTATCTTTTCCGCTTACAAACCCAAAACAATAGGAGGCAGTGTAAATATGTATAGGTATAATATACCTCGGCAAAATACTATAATAGCACTTCGTTTTTTTTTTTAAATAGTAGTATTTTTTTAAAAGTCGGTATTTTGTCACTTGTTTAACATGTCTTTTGCACACATTTCTGTAATTTGTGTTTGAGGACAAATCAATCGTAGTGTTCTACTCGCTTCGCTTGGTTTAGGCATAAAAATGCTCCGTTATTGATATCAAGTTTTTGATATCCGCATTACGTGAATACCGCTATGCCATAACACCGGTCTGGCCAAGAAAACATACCTGCAAATCATGCTAACATACATACCAAGTACGTAAGAAAGATTTAAATTCAAAATCTGGCCCGGTACCTGGTAGTAGCAGTAGAACTTATGCAAAGTTCCCTGGAAAAGTACTGCCTCCACACCTGGTAATCTGCCGCCAACCAGTGATGCATTGCTGTGTTCCGGTGGAAGGGTGTGGGTGCCAGTCAAATCACATGCGAATAAGACGCATGTGACTTTTTCCAATGGTAGGAGTATAAGCCATTTCCATTTTTTACATCAGTCAATTATATTTATGATGGCGTTAATAATAGTTGGAAATAATAAACCACGTCAAATTATTTGAATACTATTTTAATTAATCAATTGTGCCGTTGACGTATTATTTAGTTAGAGGTTACGTGAACTACAGAAGAGGCAAGAACAACAATAGTCGAGATACAGCCTCAAGGAAACTGCGTTTTTTCCCATACATTTAGAAGACAATTGATGTAATTAAGCTAATCACCCAATTGTTATACGTGAGCATAGTGCTATTCACTATGGTTCTTACAGTCTTTGGAGACTTCCTTAGGTTTTCAAAAATAGATTTTACTAAAACCTTTTAATGTTTTACTGAACTCTATTTTTAGTTCTAGGTAACTACGATGATTACTTGTTGTTTTACACAGATTAAATATTAATACACAGGTAACTTTGGGAGTATCTTCGTCATTAGTGTTTTTTTCTGTGACTAAAGTCACGGGACGAGCAGACGCCGCCGCCCATAAACAACAATAATACGAATCAGGTCTTCGCCGTTCCCCGACCCAAGTCGCATCCCGTTGCTCCCGTCACCCGAAACGGGGATATAACGTCTCTGCGACTTTACCCACACCCTTCCACCACAACATAGTGAGGCCAGTGCTACTTGTTGTTGCTTGATTAGCACCAGCAGGGGGACCCATGTAGGGGGGACCGTGTAGGACCAACGTACGCGAGTAACTGGACCCAGACTATTGTTCCAGCGAAAAGCAACACGTTGGTTATTCATTATTTAAAATCAAAACAGCCTCAAGGTTATCTCACGAATTCCAACTTTTATAGATAGTAATTTGGTGATAAAATTGTAAATTGTTCAGATTTTGCTATCCAAAACTAGTTTGATACGTTGCTATTATGAGCATATTATACACCCATTACGGTACGTGGAAGCAGTTGGATTTTGACAGTTATTTTTTGGCATTTATTATTATCTCTCTCGTTCAAATATTCTCGAATATTTTGGTCGTACCTATAATTTAATATCACTGCGTAAAACATTTATCTTCTGGCACAATTAAATTACAATTCATTCACAATTAAATTCCTTAAACGTTAAAACAATGAAAAAATTGTACATAATAAATACATAGATTCACGTTTTTCAATGCCCTTACTTATACATTAAGCGTTAGTAAAAATTGAATTGAATGTATCATCTCATATCAGACGTAGAATACCCCCCAGGACGGTCAGAGAATTTCGAAATATTTTCAATGCTGCTTATTTTCTTACTAATATAATGTTCATCAGTTTCTAAACAATTACTCCAAAGATGACAAATTCCATTCACTCTTACATTATGAGTACAATCTACAAATCATAAACAGTAAGCTAGCAGTACCAAGCAAGGCACATGGAACGGTTGGATTCGAATCTGTAAATCACGAACAATGGAAACCAAGGAATATAGAATAGTTTATTGTATGACCTGATGATACCCGTCGCCTTTCATCAACGTTTCCACAGATCCCATTAAGACATCACCTAGCAGCTACTATGGAAAGCTTGCTAGGACCTTAACCAGAGCAAAGTATCTAGAAACAGACGCCATAGTTAATACACGAGCTAACACGCCGGTAGCGCAGTTTATCCAATAGTTACTCCTCGCTAGGACCACGTCGGGTGAACGACCAGCCGTGGCCGCAGCGGCCTAGGGAGGTCGCGAGTTCTGATCAAATATCTGGACTTGCGGAATATTGTTTGATATAATTATATCAGCAGAAGCTGCACGTGAATGTACTTTAACCACTTACCTAAATAATCATCTGTCTTCTTCGGTAATCATGTTACTGAATAAGATCAGGTATCCTTTTTAGATTGTAAAAAAGTTGCTCAAAAAATACCTACCAGAGACAATGCTTGATCAAGTTTAATAAGTTTTAACTTACTGAATCAAACGGCACCTCTATTTTTCTATTTTCATATACTGTTCATGTTTCATGACTGATTAGTCTAGTCAGTTTACAGGAGCTTTATTTTCGTAGTAATGTTCATTTTGTAATTTCTTTTGTGATATGATGTGAGTGATAACTATTATACTTCTAAGGTGTAACTCGTTTAAGGAACAGATTTTGAGATTATTCAGAAAGCAACTAACCAAAGAATGGCAAACCTTAAAAACCTAATAATAAAATACCCGAAATTAATCTAAAATGTGTAGAGAATTTCCATAAAAACCCAATCTTAAACATTATGGATGACAGTTATGTGTATTCATGCTTATGAAACATTAATAAAACTGACACGCCATTAACTAATAAAAGTTACAAACAAGCCAACAACAGTTATGGCAGGAAATGAATCAAAAGCAAAGAAATGCAACGTGAATAAAAGATTTACGAGGTAACTGTGAACGACCTAGAAAGGTCGCTTTCCTGCAAAGCAAACTGGTTTGCTTGAGCCACCATATTGCGATGTTGACTTGGTTGTAGACAATGCAAAGCAAATATTATTCGAATGGTAGTTGGATAGAAAATACCAATGAGTTTTAGTAAGTACCTATCTTGAAGTTTACAATTTGCAGAATATTTTGCTTATTGATTTCAGATATTATACGTGTACCTATCAGTATAAGTAGATTTTTTGATTGATTAGGAGACAATTTCTTATAGTACATTTATTTATTATTAAATATATTTAGAACCAGCTGACCCGACAGACGTCTATTCTTAGCAATTTCGACCGACACAACATCTGTTTTAAACGATATTTGCAGCGCGGATTCTGACAATTAGTGACAGTTATGTCAAACAACTTACACTTAAACATTTAAATAACTGACAGTTATGTCAAACGCTTTATGGTTACATTAGAAAACTTTATATTGTCAAGAGCATTAAGACAGTTACATTAGTTAATATGGTCGTTAAGTTTTCTTTTCATTTCATATGAATTACAAACACAACAAAAAAGAATTAGCAAAATTGGTCCAGCCGTTCAGGCGTCATGCCCTTACCAAGGGAAATAGGGATTCATTTATATATATTCGCCTTGTTTAATACTAATATATTAATTAGTATGAAGACGATTCATCAATTATGGACCAAAAAAGGTGATGATACACATTATCATCGCATGTGTCCATTAGTCTATTCTTTCTATAGGAGCTACGGTTATTTTTGTACACCACGAGACTTCATGTGAATGACAATTAGGTAGACAGATTCAGGAATAAATAATAATAATTAGGTACGTAGTGGCGACGTAGTGATTATATTATATTACAAAGTTCTCGAGAAAAGTGGCTTTCAGTTACATTTACAAACTCAAATTTTAGAGACAATAAATGAGGCAAGGAGATCTCGCTATTGGATAACAAGAAAGTTGCATTACCACGATAGTAGCATCAAAATAACAATGAGCACTTCGCATAACTCTGTGCCGTGAGATATCGAACTTTCTCTCCGTGGTGCCATCAGAAACCAGTTCCATTTGCCAAGTGCATCGGCTATTCGAGAGTTTCTAGCCATTTTGATAATCGTGTCTGTAATTAGTCTACCCAATCAGACAACATTCACTGCGAATCTAGGTAGTAGAGCTATACTAATACAGCTCGAGTTATATTCTAGATACCTTATATATATATGGTTAGTGGCATTAGTGTTTAGCAACGTACCTACATTTGAAAAAAAAGTGATGTATCCAATTATTTTTCCATTCCATTCCCAAGAATTCTACTTTTATTATTACGACTTTAACTTTGACCAAATATCTTCGTGTCTGCGTAAGCACCATGTTTTAGATTATGGTAAAATTTATTTATATATGTTTTTATTCTGGTGTAGTCCAAAATTTTCGTTTCTTTATTTCTAATTCTATGTCTACCATCCAAATACAGAATCAAGAAAACCTGGCCTGAAATATAATAGGTTGCGTAAGAAAAATTTGCAAGTGTAGCGACTGGTAACTATTTTGCACGACACGCAGAACTTGAATATTTGACACACTTGATTAATAAACAGTGTCCGTGCATGTGAATGTAGATGTTTATTTAAATCTATTACATGGGTAGGTATATACTATACATATAAAAATCAATCGCTATGCATTCGTCTCGCAAACACTCGTAAATGGCTAACCCATTTTGGTTGCTTTCTGTTTCGTTATATATTGGTAATTATCAGAAGGTTTCATTGTTTGGCAGCGGATTGTCAAATTGTGAATAACGACAGAAAAAATTGTGACGGGTCAGCTAATATATAATTCAACTTCACACATTCATACGAAATGAGAATACAAAGCTAACAGTCTCATGGGTCTAGCCTCTAGCGCCGGCGGCGGCGCCGCACTGTCGTCATCATCCTCGCAATTGCTTAAATACAATACACAATGAAACCGAGCTAAATAGTAAATACAACCATGCAATGTTGTAAAGTGTAGCGGAGTGACGGCGTTGCATTATAATAATGACTTACATTTTACACGTGCTTTTATTAGCTAACGTGGCGATGTGTATTACGGATGAGATGATATTGCACGTTGCGCTACGTGTTTGACACCGATAGGCCAGATCTACAGCCATGTAAAATTTTTCAAGGGTATTTTACGCTTGAGATGTGCAGCGTCTTTTGAATGCAAAAAAATAAAGAATGAGAACTGAAAAGGTCTACCATATGTAGAGATACACTAATCGAAATCATCTTCTTGTCCTATTTTCCCTCCTTTCTCTTCTATCAGCAGTTATTCCTTTTACCTATATCATCTTTCACGCAATCTATCCATATTTTCCTTCGTAGAAAGGAAGTTGCGTGATCACTTATATCTATCAAATTCCACCTAGTACCCTCTTAGTTAAATGCGAATCTTCACACCTCGAGATACCCACACTATTCCACATTACGACCAATATTTTTAACTATAATACAAATACAAATTATATTTGTTTGTTTTATTTGTCATATAGCAATGATTAACAAACAGGAAAACCGGAGCAAAAAGTCTGTGCAATCGTAACAGCCACACCATAGACGCAACAATGCGTGACTAACCCAAGCAATGGCACTGAATCACTGTATTGAATTCACACCACCACACAAGTTGTCATAGAGAACAAATTGGCACTCTGAAAACGGTGGAGTAACGTGCTGATGTAATGCGAAAAACAATAGGCAATATCCTTGGTTCACACTTGGATAAATACATAACACAATCTAGCCCCTTGCTATTAACTTTGTGCTGGTCGACGCATGGATAGTGTTTGACTCCTAAAAACTTATGTTAATGAAGAATTAACATAAATTGCTCCCTTGTTTAGTAAAATTTTATCATAACTACCCAATATAGCTTATAGCAATGACAAACAGATTATTAAATGAAGACACGTTATATCATTTAGCCAGAACTTGTCTTCACTGTCTCTGAAAATTGTTTTTTTTTTTCGATAACTAAAAAATCAACTATTGAATTATATTTTATATGGTTTCGATCCATTTTTGCATGTTGTAAACGATATTTTAGCTTTCTATACAAGCCTTAAATCGCTAACTAAATAAAGTTAAACTTCTAACGATGTGTCTGAGAAATTATTGTAATTAGTAATTACATACGGAGTTTTTAATTTTCTAGATAGATTACCATCACTTATTTTAAATAAATATCCGCATTTTATAAATTTTCCAATCTTATCGCAACCATTTTCACACGACATTATTAAAGATTATCACTACATACAATAGTATAAAACAAAGTCGTTTTCTCAGTCCCTATGTCCCTATGTATGCTTAAATCTTTAAAACTACGCAACGGATTTTGATGCGGTTTTTATTAATAGATAGAGTGATTCAAGAGGAAGGTTTATATGTATAATACACTAGCAAGTCACCCGGCACGGGTAGTTTCTGATACGACACTGGTGCTTTACTAACCGTGCGAAGCCGGGGCGGGTCGCTAGTTAAAGATAAACTTGATAGTTACCCTTGAGTTATTTTGACAATGTCTGTAGTCAAAGGTACGTTTAAAACTTCAGTCCGATATAACCACCCTTTTTAGTCACCAAATTATTATTACACTTTGATGTAATTACATCAATGTCTATTCTGGAACCAGAGCCCAGGCAATTACGATGTCTCATGAAAAATAAAATGCAAATTTTAGCTCCTTTAATAAATAAATCAAATGATATCTCATAATACATTCCTGAACGTTGTAGAATGAATTCTGTCATTTTAAGCTTGTAACTTGAGGTCTAAATCAATTAGCTGACTCATGGCAGCTTGAACTACTGTGCGGGTCCAATTCGTGGAAAGGACTCTGCGAATGCCATGCCATTTGCACATTTTTTCAATTAGCTATAGCATTTAGTGGGTATGGCCGAGAATGAATGAGATAGTTGATTTCTGGCCATGGTAAATGTTTCTAATACTTGTTTTTTTTATTAAAAACGTACTAAGTTAATTTTAGATAATCTATTTAATCCAAATCAGAAATAAATGCTGCATTTTTGCAATAGTCTGAAGACACATATCGAAGTACGTAGGTCTATTCGGCAGGTATATAACCTTCAAAAGGCTATTTACGTAGGTGGTTTTTCTTACGAACAAGTCATATATGTATCAATGATGACAAAAATATCGGTATGTTTTAATTGTAATGATTATTTTATTGAGCAGGCAATTACTGTTATCCGCCTCGATTGTTTAGAAAGTTCTAAAATTAAATATCTTTTTCGTCACTATTTCATATTCTTGGGCCCTATTCCGTGATTGAAATTGACATTTCAATTGACGTTTGACATTTAATATTATTTGCACCAACGCAGAACATGTCAATAAGAAAAGAACACGAAAAAATCGTATTTCATTTAGTATTTTAATCTAGTCTATCTTTGTTGGAATAATATTTTAGTAAAACATGCATCGGGCGAAGTATAAGGTCCTCAGAAGCATATTCACTTTATTCATATTTTTGTAAAGATTTAAATCATCTTTATGCTTCTTGTTGCATATTTGTGTTTTTCATGGGACGTTTGCAAAATCCAATAGATTGCTTAATATTTATTACCAGCATACCTATAATGTTCCTTTTACGTTATGCAGGCAAGTACCTACTATTTTCTCTTCTCACGAGACCTTATTTTTTAACGAATCATGAATTTTGCTCATGATAAGTCTTGCCGTGGTAGTATTTTTAGAACAAATGATAAGAAATTATAAGCAAAGTTCCTTTGGGACGACTTTTCTCTCTTACAATGAGATTGTTTTAATAAAAAAAAACAATCACAAGACAACAAAAATTCCGTTACCGAGGCAGAATTTTCAAAAAGCTCGAGAAACATATCGATACAAGCAATTTTCCAAGGATATGAATTTTGATGCCTCAGTACAAAACCTACCTACGTAGGTACTTTTCTTGTCACTACGCCTACATCGAATAATTTTAACGCGTCTTGCCCGTCATGGTAGATTTTATCTTTAAGTGGTTACTTCCACCCCTGGAATTGGGATGAGCCATCTATTTGCGAGATGGAACAGATAATCTACAAATGTCAAAAGAAGTAAGTACCTACTTGAATTACATAGGAAATTATTATGTGCCTATATTTCAACTTCAACTTTATTCAGATAAGTATATGAATGATCTTGTTTCAATCAGGTAATGAAATCATCCCATACAAGTATTAAAAGTCGTCTTTAAAAGGAAGGTCCTAGGCCTAGCAAGGTCAGCTTCTATTCGAGTAGGTATGGGTGCCAGTTCTAGGAACTTCATTCAAAAACTAAAAGCAGAAAGTAACGAAAGCGAACAATCTATAGCTACAAAATTATTCCTACGGAAAGTAGGAAAGTACCTAGTGTTGTACCTACCTGAGAAGTAGATGCTTTGACATGGCAGCACCTACATAGGTATATGTTAAATTACCAAGGAAACAAGGAATTCATTAATGAATTTCAAAAATACCCCGCCGGTCACTAATCATCTTCAATCGACAATATGTCAGTCATTGACCAATAAGAGAAATCGAAACAGTAAGAGTGCATTGTTATTCAATTTTTAATGCTTCGTACAAAATCAACAGAGACGCTTCATATTACAAACCACTAATATCCGATCACATAGGGCACATCACTTTAACATTTAACACACCATAATATTACACTTCGAAAAAGGTCGTTTCGTTTTGTACACAAAAAGTTCGAAAAAAAGAAAGCACTCGGCACCGGAGAAGGGACGACATCCGCCGACCACCGAACCAAACAAACTTGCCCTGCCTGTTGACTGTATGTGTTGAATAGGTCGGTTCAAACGATTAAGCGACCGAATTTAAGACACAGGCAATGCAGCAATACATCCTACTCTGTATCATCGCGGTAACTTAGCAAGATAATAAGTTCGAGGAACGCAGCACATGCGTGTAAGTAGCACAGTTATATTGTTCTTACTCCCTCTAACTTTATACATTGACGATAGAGAAAAAATACGTAGAATGAGACAGGTGAATGGGTAAAAATGAGGTATTACGACGCGTATGTCAATATAAAAATGAACTCTAATTATAAATATGATAAGAGTCTTTTCCTACTTTCTTAGATAATGAATAGGCTATTTAGGGCGCGCATATTTAAAATCCTATTCGATCAGTCATACGTACACAACGTTAACTAAATTACTAAAACACTAGTTAAATACTAATTATCAAATGGCTTACCCTATTGGAACAACGGGCAGCGATGTGATCCTTTTCCGATAACTCTTGACCTCATTAGTAGACGTCCAAACGTCATTATTGTTGATGTTCTTTGTCAATTTCAAATTCTTTTCCGTTGACTTGGGCTTCAGAGTTGGCGGCAAAATGCCTTCCGGTTTTGGAGCTGGTGGTTTTGCTGGTGCATGGGACTTTTTCACAATTTGCAAAACTACATTAGAAGCTCTTGACTCCTGACGTCTTATAGGGTCCTTTGGCCCGCCAGGATCTGGAGTGGCAGGTTTGCTCCTACTAGGTCGTTCAGGATCCGTTACTAGCTTGTCGAGACGTTTGACAGACGGTTTTAGAAGGTCCACCGTACGCCTTACTTTTGTTCTTGCTGTTTCGTGTGCAGGAACTAAAACAAAAAATGAATTACTAATAAAAAAATACGACTTCCATACATTTACCCCCTATTACGGGTTACAGGAGGAATTCCATCAATTCAAATTCTAATGAAACCAGATGAAACCGGTTTTATCAATTTATTACAAAAATAATCATTGCTTTTTTAGCCTTCGTTTGAGGTTTTTTTAGCCTTCGCTTGACCACAATTTCACCTGATGTTGAGTGATCATGAGGTTGATGATGGAGCACCAAGGTCACCACCTTTACCCTTGACTTGAAAGTACAAAATTATTACAGAATTGGCGAAGAAATAGGTACATCACTACATAGTATAAATATCGCTTTCTCTGTCCCTATATCCCTATGTATGCCTTAATCTTTAAAACTACGCAACAGATTTGATGCGGTTTTTTTTAATAGATAGATTGATTCAAGAGGAAGGTTTATATACAGAATAAATAATACACATAAAAACAGTAAAAAATTTACAAAGTATTAAAAAAAGTTTACTTACCAGTCCGAGGCCTATTTCTAGTAATGGGCTTGGTCTCCGCGCTGCCTATTTTGGAGTTTTCTTCAATTGAACTTGAAGAAGTGGCGGTAGGGACCGCCTTGCTGCGCGAGCTGAATGTGGCCTTGAAGAAGTTTGCAGAAAACGCTTTTGTCCGTGTAAGGCGAGAGTTGGCGGGATTCCTAAAATAAAAAAAAAACCATTAGGGGACACCCGGGTTTGAACCGGGGACCTCTCGATCTGCAGTCGAATGCTCTACCACTGAGCTATATCCCCAGTGACGGAAAACTTAAAATAACAATACCGACGGTCAAAAGATGTCGGCCGCCAACCATATGATTTAGTTCTTTGAGCACATCATAGATGGCGTTGTCAATAAGTTCTCTGGAGTTTCACTGATTTTATTATTTAATTTTAAATGATATGCAAGAGGTTATAAATACTTCGTTTGTATTAGATTATTAAAGTGCTAAGACATATACTTACTGCTTGATGTTATTTGGCACCAAAGGCGCCTTCTGCTGCATAACCTCCTCGATCTGAAACAGTAACAAAATACTTGAAAACAGGAATTTTACAAAACGAGCTTACGAAATCAGGATGAGTTTTTTTGAATTGAGAAGCATAGCCGGCTAAGTTCTCCGCAAATTCAACTTACATCACTGCAGCTCATTTTAAGTGTATTGTTTTTAGAGTATAAAATGCAACTAAGCGTCACCTATCTAAAAGTGATTAGTAAAGATAAGTGGAAGGTACGTGGTCGATCGGTTATATCTACCACAATAAACCTGTACTCCTTCGATCTTCGGACCGCGATCATGTTTGGAATTAGATTCAGCTTATCACTAACAAAACAAGATTTACTATGTAAATAATTATGCAAATTAGTTTTTTTGGGTATATTACGAGTTTCACTAAAGTCAGATTGAAAGACATGATGAGTTGACGACATAGGTATGTGACATTTCACGACCTCTTTGTTGGCGTAAGCTTATCTTTTTTATTGTGACTAAAGTGACGGCACGCACTCACAGTCCATTTAAGTGATTACTGACGTCCATAAACGACTCCGGTCTTCCTCTACCGCGCTATGGAAAGACCGGACCACATCGCGTAGCGCCTGTCACTCTAAGACAGGGATCTAACGTATGATACGCCTGTAATTTCACCGGCACCCACACCCTTCCATCAGAACACAGCAATGCGAGTAAGAAACAAAAACTTGTTGACAAATGCAAAGGTCGCTGGTGCAGATTCGATTCACGCACGGACCAAATTACATTTCTTATGACAAAATGACAGAGTACATTTCTTACGAAGTATTTTGGCTACAGAAATTTCGAGGCAGTATTTTACCAATAAGGGAAAAATAGGGATGAAAGTATATTCGGTTCATTACATTTTGAAATCAGTCATTTGACGGTGGTTGATAACCGGTACACATTTTGCCCTACCACCACGCTATGAATGGTTTTTAATGGTTGACTACTATTTATATATAACGTACTGGACGCGAAACTCGGTACTGAGAATATCCGTACGGAGTTGCATCTCATGAGGTGCAACTCATTAATTCACTGGAAAAGCATCGTCAAACGTTGTGACGGTCGAATTGCATTCGATATTGTCAGAAAACTACATAAAACTATGTGTTAATGTACTTCTTCTTTTCAAGTACTGAAGCGCTAAGTTCAAATGTCACTAAACGGTCACCCATCCAGCTACTGACCAGGCGGAGAGATGCTTAATGCAAATGACCTTTAAAGATAACCCAGGCAAGCTTCACCAAGAGCGCTTCATCACACAAAAAAAGAATATCAATAACAATATTGTTTACGAAAAAAAAAGAAAGCTTTGGTTTGTGCTTAAAATTTACCCAAATCGGTACTTATACTTAGGTTAAAACAACCAAGTGGAATCGCTCGCACTCTGAGGGCTCCGTACCCCTAATCGTATTACGGACCCGACAGACGTTTCTCTGTCTTGATTTACAATTTGATAACGAACTTTAAAACGATATTTGCACTCGTAGGAAAAACGTTAGTTTTAAATTTTCCAATTTTACGATAAAGTGCCCACGCCAGCTTATGATGAGCCATCCGTTCAAAGGTTTCGGTAAATACTAAGGTTTAAGTTATTTGGACGATATACTGAGGTTTGTGATGTCAGTATTTTCTGAACTACAAAACAGTCGACTTCGAAATATTCATTAGACAATCTTTGAAAGACATCCTTTCTGACACAAAAAGGATGAATTAAATCGGATTACGCGTTAATGAATTAAAACTAAGTATACATTTTGACTTTCACCCTCTCCCAAGAGAAACATGCCGAATTTCGGCATAAACAGTGTCCTATCTCGTAGTACTTAAATTATGCCAAGTTTCATTTAAATTCATCTAGTGATTTCGGCGTGATACAGACAGACAGAAAAAAATCAATTATTATAGTTTGGGCTTCCAAAAAAATTCTAAATGTCTGCAATGTACAGAGAAATGGACCTGTCACGGTTTTATCTTATGTTTAATAATAATAGCTTTATAGTCTCCGAGTAAAATACCTGTACCATACGGACAGACAGAAAAACAGACAGAAAAGACGAAACTATACCTAAGGGTTCATTTTTCCATTTGGCTACGGAACCATAAAAAACCATTTTGCTATGTATATGACGGTAAAATATTCGAGTGTAGGCGAGTTCTACCTCTGCAAATTACGAAAGAACTTGATCAATCCACCGGTTCAATATCACCTGGTACACCCACCCACAGTACCCTTCTACTGGTGGTTACATTCAGTCAATGAACTGATTGTAATACCTACCAGAGTTATTTTTGTGAAATGACATCAGTATGAATACAAAACAAGTTTTTGTATTATTTTTAATTCTTAAAATTTGCAAATGAGACCCGTCGTTATCAGGGTATGCTGATTTCTGATGCCAACGCTACGAATCTGCGAACCAAAACATCTTGATGATGGTAGTTTTTATTCAGAATAACTTATCTGCGCGTCAGGGTCTTCCAGGTAGAGTATTACTTAATTTATTTAAATGTAACGGCCAAATAAAATAAACCGCCAAACAATAAATTAAATTCAAAGAAACATGAAGAAAGAGACAATAACACCATTATTATTTTCTAAATTGTATTCCGTTATATGTTAATACAATTAGAAGATAAATAACGTCAATAAATAATGAAACAAGTCGAATAATTTCTTGATGATACAATAAGAACAACAGGCGCGTTGGCGCCGCAAAAAAATCAATTGTTGAAATTTATAATTATATGCCTATCTATAACCTTCGGGCAAGCAATAACAAAGATTCATGGCAATCGAATTAACGGTACGACAGTGCATACAATACGAACAAAGAAACATTTATTTTTAACCCCAGACGAAAATGAGGGGTGTTAATAGTTTGTAGTGTGTATGTGTGTCTGGCTGTGGCTTCCAAACGAATTGACCGATTTTGATGCGGATTTTTTCTGTTTAAAGGTGACATGGTCGAGATGGTTTTTAGCTATAATTTATGAGGATCTGTTCAGGCGTTTGATGTTCATCAGAATATTACCGTTACCCCATGACGGGAGTTTAAATTTTTTTGTGAAATAATCTTGTATTATATATTATTAGATGTCTAAAGTAAGCAGTGCACAACAATTAACCAGTATCAGCTTCCAGTCTTCCAGTCACAGGAGGCATTAAAACAATCTCGTAACTACCAACAATTTCATCCAGTAATTGTGCAAAAACATCAACACTTCATCCCGAGTTGAATAAAGCTATAACCATTTATATTAATTACTTTGGGCCTAGCTAGATGGTGCTGTGTGAAATGTCCATGAATTTCAGTTTATATCTATCCATAGATAAAAAATCAATTGATGTTCGTTAGTCTCGCTAAAACTAGAAAATGGCTCGACTTCTCCTTCGTTGTATTCGTAATTGTCTGGACAATGTTTTTATATAAAAATTTACGGGACAGTAGGACATTGAAAAAGATCTGAAAACTGCATTTTTCTATGGGATTTATGATTTTGGTTTCCTCAATTGACAGCTGATTGTCAAATTGTGAATCAAGACATCTGTCGGGACAAATAGTTTTTTATTTAAAAATAAATCGCCGTGCGCATGTCTCGCGATAACTAGGAAATGGCTCGAACGGCTTGAATTGTCATCACTTCACGAGCTTTCACCTGTGCAGCATAACTTTTTCAGTAGCGCATGTCGGAACGTTTCTTTCCGACTCTAACCTTGATCTCAAACGTTATCACTGGCTTATCTCGAACGAAGATTGTATCAGTGACATTGAAAAACTTATCTGTGAGTAAACAGTGGTTTTGGTGGTTTTTAGCTGAGAGAAATCAGCAAGTAGTTTTTATTACACACAATTTTAGTAAGTATGCGATTAGTTATAGAAGAAAATGGCTTAGTGTAGGCACGCACACCGAGAGTTCCGTATCACCGAATGTATTTATTATTTTACATTTAGCCATATTTACACTATCGATTCCCTTTCAGAGTACGAACAATCTAACTTAGTAATGATAAGAGAACGTGATTCTACAATGTCCATATATACCTAATACCTTTAAACGAGCAATTCTTGTATATATATTTCGTGTATCTCGGAAACGGCTCCAACGATTTGGATGAAATTTTGTGTTTAGATATAAGTTTATAGTTTACATATAATTTATTGTATTATTATTATATAATTGTATTTCTTGTAAAAACGCATATTTTTACAAAAGAAAGTTTTTTAAAGTAAATTTAATATAGCGCCATCTCGTCAATTTTTGTGGTACTAAAACGAGCGAAGCTCGGTCACCCAGGTACTATTTATTCAAATATGACGATACCAAATAAAGTTTAAAAAAAAAAAATACTGGTTTTTGATTTTAATGTTTGTAAATTAAAATTTACTAGAAAAAACTCATTCCTAGTTATCATGAACAGAAAATAACTTTACTTCTATGACGTTGATAAGGGAGTTTTATAAAAACTAAGGAAACCATAATTATTGAATCTAATGAACCAGTGGCTATAAAAAAAATGTATCAGCTACAATACATTCGAAACTCTATAAAAGTACATGACATTATTACACTTCCCAATTTGTAAACATACTGCAAGTCGAGGATAATTCGATATCTCCTAAACAGAACCGCGACTAACAAGGACAGGTTGTAAAAACGGTGCTAATAAAATCCACATATTGCACACTCAAGTATTTGGAGGACTTCAGTTACGATACGATTTTTTGGCTGGACTATGTTGGCGTTGTTGGCCGCAGATGGCCTGAACAAATTTACACGGGCTTTTGGTGAGAGCGGAAGACTCAACCAAACTTGACTGCGTAAAATTATATTAAAAAAAAGTCGCGGTCGTAGAAGGAAATAGTAAATATATTTCAACTTGTTATCAACACGTGGAAACAGGCAACAAGTGAGTTTTTAAACATAGGTTGTATTTGTAAGTGTGTCCTTCATAATTGTTTGTTTTTTCATATTTTTAACCGCACATTTGTAACCGGACCCCTCAGTCGTAAAATCTCGTCCCTACAACTCAAAAACCCAACCAACCCTGTACAATAAACGAAAACAGTGTTATGTTTGTCTATATGTTGGGTATCTGCAGTCTCTTGCATCATGGGTCGTCATTACAGCTTGTTTGAAGACATTGTATCTACAAAACCAATTTCACGGAATGACAAACGTGGGTGGTTGTGCAACTTGTAACTTGTTCCAGATATCGATCGCGCAATGGTATATCTTGATGTGACATTGGAGGACTGTCTTTCGTATGAATAAGTGGCCCACTCTGATGCCGTAGTTTAATGGCCTCCAACATGGTAGTTTTGTGATCACCATGTGAAATTGCGACAGAGTTGATTGGCCTCACATCTCAGTTTGTAGTACCTCTGATTTCTGTGTTGTAGGTCTTGGGTTCGATTCCTTCACAGTATGTCCCTATGAGTTCGTTCTGGCAGTCTGTCCTACGTCACACTGACCTTACTCTTAGACTATTGGATGAAAAATGGAAGCCAATGTCAAAATACTTTATTTCCGTTGAATTCTTCCTGTCACACCAGTAGTATACAAAAAATGCAAACATTTTGCGTGTTGTATATTATAATTTTTGAAATATGAACTCTTTAAGAAAGAATTCAATTGGGATACGGAACCCTCAGAGTGCGAGTACGGATTGCACTTGGCTAGTTTCAATTGATGAAACTGGAAAATGTAAGTTAATTTCTAATTCCTTCGCGCTATCCTCACAATAGCGATACGACCAAGATTAGGTCCTATGGGACTTAGGTAAGAAAAATTGACTCGCATGCAGTGCCCCTAACTTATATATACGTAACTTTTACCTACTATTCAATAACCATACCAACCCCAACACGCCTCGTGGAAGTATAAGATAGGGCCAAACCTCTATTTCTAATAGCCTACTGAACAATTGTCCAAAATTGTTCATAGATTTTAAGATAAGATTGTTGTTCATAGATTTTTAGATAAGAAAATTATTCATAGATTATATTTACCTATCAATGTTATATTTATGTTAGAGTAACACATACCTTTGAGTGCCTTTATGGCACTGACAGTAAGCCAGTAGATAAAATTCCGTGAATGGCGCAAACTCAAAATGCACAAAACTCACAACTACCGATAAAGTATAAAACCCTACTCAACACTGGCTGTATCACTTACTGATAAGAATTCTTATTTTTAAATCACGACAAATTTTTATGCTGTTTCGCGCGCTCTATGCCGTGCGATGCCACTTACTAACGAAAATGCGCAGGAGTGGTTTTGGCGTTGCGTCAAATCTGTAGGTGTGATAAGGTTTTGCCAGCCAGTGCATTACTCATCTTAGGGTGGATGTGGGCTTTATTGGGGAAAACAAACAAATGAACACGTGAGTTTATGTTTGAAATAATTGTGTGTATAATTTGTCTTCATTAGTCTGAGGTCTGTTTGTTTAATTATTGACTTCGCAGCACAGAAAGTGTCAAATGTAAGTCAAATGTTTAAATTAGTGTATGTTCCAATTAAATATACTTTTTATTAATTTATAAGCTGCTTACGACCCGCCCTGGCTTCGCACGGTTAGTAGAGCATCAGTGTCGTATCAGACACTACCCGTGCGAAGCCGGGGTGAGTTGTTATATACAAACCTTCCTCTTGAATCACTCTATCTGAAAACAGTATTAAAATTTTTAAACTACTAGTGTTTAAAAGATTTAAAGGGCACAAACAGCGGGAGCGACTTTGTCTTATACTATGTAAGGATTATATGAATATGAATGACTTGAGATTGAATCGGTGAATGGATGGAATGATCATTTTTACATGACATTATTTTTATTATACTATGATTACAATTTGGAAAATATTTTTTCTGTTTGAAAGGATATGCTTTCATGTTAGTCCCATAGAAATTTTATCACAATCGGTTCAATAGTTTGATTGTAAAACCAAAATACGTGGAAAAAATATATCATCCAAATAACGAAATTGCGTATTTTGATTTCCTGTGACTTTTGTTACCCGTAATAAACCGAGTTCGATGTTTTTTTTTATGGCAGGGTGTAAATGGGGTTTCATCCCTTATTTCTTCCTAAGGGCGAGAAATAAAGGATGAAAGTATTGAAGTCGCTTTTTTTCGATTTTTAAACCAGTACTTATACTCATACTCATTTATTTTCACCGTAGGATCATTTGTGAACACTTGGTTATGTCAAATTTACAATTACATAATGTTACAGTAATTATGTAGGTCGGTACTATTTTATAATTAAAATAAACAAGCATAGTAGCGTCATAGAAATACTTAAAATAATTGAAATAAAATGTTATATTAAAAATAAAATATAATTAAACAATGGCTGCTTGTTTAAGTTTTGTTGTTAAGTTCTGAAGTAACAAACATTAAAAAAAAACAGTCGAATTCAGAGCTTCCTCCTTTTGGCACGGCACAAGATAGCGCCATGCTATTTAGATGTTTCATATCAAAATAACCAATAATCAAAATAGCGGTTCAAACTCTGTTAGTATCCAAAAGAAACTTTATACGTCTGTTTGCTCTTGTTTCACTTTCACTGTTGTCAACACAAACCCATAAATTGTTAGGACACGTAGTGAACGCCTACGGAGAGCCGACAGGTTTGCGCTTGCGCAATGCATCCGATTAGACAGGATAGTGTTTCGACACAGCCTTCGCGGAGGCAATGTATCAATCCATGTCCATCAGTAGTGGATTTGTTGCCTTTGATTATGTGTCTCTTATTTTGTAATTTATTATTGGTTGGTTTTGTGGCGTTCCCGAACGAACACATAAATGTCAGTCGGGAACGCGCGCTGTCAAATAAAAAGGCGGGTAGCTTTTAGGACATTCACCAGAGAGAGCCACGGCACTAACAGTGATTTATAAACGTGTAACCGTCGTTTTCGTTGTTGTTTTAACTGTAACTTAAAATTGGATTTTTAGTGAATTTTAACTACATCTTTTTCAGATAATCTTATTAATTTTACAACCTAACTATTAAACCGATTTTGATTAAAATTCTATTAAAACACTCTGAATGCATATACAAAACACTCAAACCAAAAAAAAAAACCCAAAACGGTTGACAAATGTCGAAAAAAAAATGGTTGAATTGGTAACCGCCTCTGGAAGTCGTGTGAAAACAAAACCACCCAAAAGCCGAGAACAAACAATACGCTCATAACTCATAAAGCAATGTAAATTAACTGAATTTCGTAATTGTTTTGTACTCTACACCAGTTTAATACGTCTCATTATTGAATAGAAACATCCTGTCGCAAAAGATAAATCAATCAATCATTATTAGCAGCATAATATTGTAATTGAATCTAATGACCAATGGTCTCTGACATAGATACGTAAGTAGGTTTCGTTATTTTCGTAGGGACTGGATCATTTTAAATGTTTTAGGATAATTTTAAATTGTAATCCTAACTAATATTATAAATGCGAAAGTGCATTTGTTTGTTACGCTTTTTACTTAAACCAGTAAACCTATTTTAAAAGTTCCTTCACCAATGGAAAGCTACATTATCAGAGTATAACGTAGGGTATATTTTTTCCATATTCCCACGAAAACGGGAATTACGTGGGTGAAACCGCGCGGCGCAGCTAGTATTTAACATAATTCATAATTATTAGGTTATTTTTGTTTACTGAAATGACAGGAAAATTCAATATAATGAAAGAAAAACCTACCTACGTTATTGTGAATCACAGCTACCAGAAATACCATATTACAATATAATGCCAATACCTATAAACTTTTTTAAGGAAAGTGGAAATTAATTAAAACGAATTAATTAGAAACGTGATAAAAATATTATAAAATAGAATAGATGTTCTATTCCATTATATTTTCGAATTACTTGGATGTGAGCGTAGGGTGACCTCAAATGATCGAAACGTGTGGAAGAATACGGGGGAGATCTTTGTCCAGCTGTGAGACACAATAAGTAAGCCCCTAGTATCGAAACCCACCTTCGAATGAGCGTAATTTTTGAGTGTAACTTATTAAGACGTGGTATATTGAATTTACATGTCACAATACTAATCTACAGTAGGTACAATTAAACAGCAGCAAAATTGTAACCAATAGATAGATGGCAGACAAAAGTATTAAGTACTGAATTTTTTAGCACTTTTTACTTAAGAACCCATAGCAGATCAAGAGCCCCTCGATAAAATTTGCTACAGGCCCCGTGCTTGCTTAATTCACCTCTGTAGATACCTAGATATAACTCTTTTTTACGATAAATGTAACTGTGTCTCAGAGATGCAACATGATGCAATTTCAGTCTTCTCATACGGTTCGCTTTTTTTTATAGACGGCAACAACCACTTACCACCACGTAGGCTGTCAGCTCGTTTCGTCACTTTAGTTACTTAAAACAACACGTGTTTACCTCCGCCCCAAAACAGCAATACGACTTAGGTACTCCCGAGTCGCTATCCCGGTTTGACTGTCTCTGGGGATGACGGGCGACGGGAACGGGTAACAACGGGTAATTCACGACAGCAGAATAAAGAAATACGAGTGCACTAGTACTTAGCGGCAAATTACCAGGTGTGGATGCAGTACTTCTCCGAGCGTACTTGGCATAAGTTCTACTGCTGCTTTTAGATGCTCCGCCGACCATCAGGCGGTGCATTAAGGTACTTTAAAAGGTACAGGATACACCAAAGGTCGCGAGCCAAAATATTGCAAACAGAAGAGATATTTTTTAACCATTTAAACATACACATAAATTTTGTCTGCATAACTGTTTTATTTCAATCGATATATAATTCAAATGGTATCAATGCGCGTCAAAAATGCTAATTTTTTAACGTATAGGGATTAATTTAACAATCAATATTATTTATCTTCCTCTTCATAAATACATAAAAGCGAAAAAATACAAAACGGGTGACCATATCTTCCTAATTTGTTAGGATAAAATGCCTTTTTAGTGACTTTTATTAGATTCTATTCTATTTTATTAGATACAGTCTCATAAAAATTGTGTCATAATATATCACTAGCGGCTTCAATATAAGATGTTTTACAGCAAAAAATACGAACGAAATTATTTAATCCTTCAATTCAAACCAACTGGATCGATGACAGCGTGTGGGCGATACATCAAAGATGTCTCTCAAAATTGAACCACACTGCTGCGATATACGGTTAAAAACTCTCAAATGCAATTAATCTGATCATTCTACGTATTTTTTTAAAGCGCGTTTTACCTTACTTGCATTGATGGGTTTGTTCACAAGTTACATTTTTACATCAATGTAATCAGGCAATGTATGCAAAAGTCGACAATAATTTTGCTATTCCTAATGTTATGACGACTACGACGGCTATATAATTAAATAATCGCTGTAGGTGTGTCTGTTATTCGCATACGTGACATAAACCTACAATAATGACACCAAAATGGTGTTGAATGGCATAATATATGCAAAATTATCGTGTCTGTCAGTAGGAATTGATAATATATTGCTGTTTATTGCTTTTACGTGCAATGTCTAGATGTATGTAAATAATGATTTAATTTTTGAGTACAATTTACGCACCCCTCTTAAGAAGGGCATAAGAGTGCGTGGTGTATGTAGCTAGTGGCATAAGATTAGAAATAGCACAATTATTCTCAACTTTTGCATACGCTGCTTGAACGAATCCGTCAATCAACGCATTTCACATAATACGAGCTTATTATGTGTTATATGCTAATAATTACCCCGCAAGATATTTTTAAATCAACTGGTTCGAAAAACACACTTATATCCTTGAAATAGAATTATCTGTTTCAACCAAACGAACATCCAAAAGCAAGAAAAACCTATCACAATAGCTTTTCCCCGACCGTGGATCGAATCCAAAATCTCTCTTCGAAAACAAATTATCAACTAGGTTTCTAAGCCGTTTATAAAAAGCTAGATTTTAATTGAGTAAGTATTAATGAAGGCTGAATAAGCAAGCCCCAACAAACAACACGTACTTAGAATTTTAAATATATATTCAATTTAAATTTATCTCCTAACAAGCACGAACACGGCTCGTAATTCTATTCGCAATTTACTATTATAGAAACAGATATATTAAAAGCAATTGGCACTGGAATATTAAGCAGGCGAACTAGGCCTGTGGCTGTTATGAATGAGGTGTGAGGCGTGCGTTGGCGCGCATTCGGGTCAGGCTGCAGTTTGCACGTGGGCTTCGGCCACGGGCTTATTCTACCAATTAAATACCTAAACATTAAGTTTTTGCAGACTGAGATAGAGCAACGGCTGGGAGATGCGTACATTACTGCGAGTACAATACGCGCGAAATGTTCCCGCCCGTTGCTAACCGATTTAGATGTTTCTTTTTTAAAATGGTAGGCTGTACTTTTTTTATTAAGAGCGATAAATAAGGTATGAAAGTATTGAAGTTGGTTTTATTGCTTTTTTTTATCAGTCAATTCTTTTGAATCATTGATCCCAGCAAGCCCATTTGTAAAACATGTTAACTTACATTAAACAAACATAGCAGTTTTAAAAATAATTGGCTTAGTTAAACGATAGTTAGTAGTAGCCCTTCTTTCGACGCGAGGGGTCCCGGGTTCGATACCCGGCCGGGACACACTTTGTGTGGTGAGCATGAAATTTCTTAAATAAAATGAAAAATCTTGCTGCGTGTTTGTCTTTTGTTTCTGTATGTCTCCATGCCATGTGCGACACAGGGAATCCTGTAAACGTAAAAAGTAATGTGTTACAAGTAAATCTATATCTACTTACCCATGGTTTTCATCAAATGCCCGATTCAATTACAACACGGTCACTAGAATCGTATTTGTATCACTAATATCACAGTCAATCTTTGGATTCAGTTAAAGCGTTCACTTCAAATGTCCACTACACAATGTTGAATGTTTATCCTGTAAAATAATTTCACCTATGTTTGTCTGTCATAAATACGTCAGTATCTATGAATCGTTGTATTTCCCTCTTCCCTCTTTACGCATGTTGACGCATGACGTTTCGATTAATAAGCAACGGCTATTGTCCAATTTAATATTTTACCCATAATAATAAGTTATTATGAACCTTTTTATACGCTAATTATTGGCCTCTCAACTCAGTTTCAACATATATGTTTGTTCTGTGTCTGGGTGAACTTATATTACATGCATATACTTACATAAAAAAACTATAAATTATTCTATCAGTTATCTGATTTCCATAGCGTCTACAAGCTATGCTTAGTTTGCGGGTGGAAAGCACTGTGTTAAAAGTCTATTAATAAATAAATATTCATGAAATTTCACACAGCGCCATCTAGCCCCAAACTAGATAACTGATAGAATACTTATAAAGTACTTTTTGTAAATATTTACATATTTAATACATATTAACACCCAGAAACGAAACAAAAATTTATGTCCATCACACAAATGCTTATCCTGGATGGAATCGAACCCTACCTACAATGTAGAAGGAAGAGCTACTACCAACTAAGCTATGAGGATATAATATTAAATAATAAATACGAAGTAAAATATTTTTTTCTGTTTCAATAAATATTTTATTAGAGAGTTGCGTATATAAAAAAAGATATATCGGGGACCACGGCTATTGTAATGCAATCGAAACGGCAACACAATAAAGGATTTAAGCCATCAAAAAACAAAATATAGCAGGTGTTCTATAATAATTTATAAGATTAACTTAATTTTGTAATTAGTATTATAAAATATACCTACTTAGTATGTTCTTACTTGTTTTTTTTAGTTACGTTAGCAATATATTGTACAATACACACAACAACCAGCAAGTTATTTTTAAAAATATCATATAATATTACAAAACAAGCACAAAAAATCGTAGGATCGTTTTCTATGATAGAATAACCAAGAAAAATTGTTTAAGCACATTCGTACACTCTTCACGTTAGCAAACAACCACAAAATGAATATGACAATGAAATAGAAATTAATAAATTATAATTATAATGTGATTTCTGCAAAGTTTGGTGCATGCACCACAAATACTGTTTTATCGCTAGGCCCGTTGTATTTGTTTACCAATTGTCCGTTTGTATTTGTAGTTTCCCATCCAGTGACCATGAGTTATTGCCAATTTTAAAAGAATATTTCGACGGCAAACTTAAAATATTTAAAATAGAAACCTTTGAAATACGCACTCAATAAATATATTTTCTGAGATAAAAGTAGCCTATTTGTAACCTAACTGTAATCTTTGTATGTATCTTACATACATCCAGATCCGTTCCTCGTTCTGGCGTGATTGAATAACAAACATCCATCAATCTATCCAACATTCGCATTTATAATAGCAGTTGGTAAGTCACCCACAGAAGACTTGATCCCCACAAAATGCTTTATTAAACGTATTTATACGATAATACCTATCCTAAACAAAATCAAAACATGGCCACCACACTAAACTAAGCGTTACTAAACAAAATCGAGTAATTTGTAACAAAACGACATTTGCCTGCCGCTTTCGCGACATCTCACTTGGCAAACCGTAATAACTGTACCAACAGCAACGGTGGAATTACACTAGATGACTTTGGTATTTCGTCTACTCTACCTACATGATGTCGAGCGATATAAAAGATTTTATGATGGTATCAATTAAGTAGGGGGAAAGTATGGTCATGTTATTATATTAGAAGGGATAGATTTTTTTATGTGAATTAATGATGGAACGAGCTGAGGGCCCACCTGATGGTAAGTGGTGACCCTCGCCTATGACAACAGTAATGCGTGCGACTCAGTATGAGATCCAAATCTTTACTGAGTCGCATTCATCCTGCTGCGTCCATCACCCGAGACGGGGATGATACGTCTCATGCGCATGTGATCACCGGCACCACTACTTATTGGCGGCAGATTCCAGATGTGGTGGCAGTACCTCTCCAGACGAACTTGGCACAAGTTCTACTGCTACTTGATATGATTAGATAGAATATGAGTGTTGTTGGATAAAAGAGAAAAGGTACACTTAAGAAAAAATGGTAAATTGTGTTCAGATCATCCCTTGTATTCCCAAAGAATACTTATAACACTTCCATTCATTTTAGTTTGGGGAGTGTGGAAGTGAAAGACAGACACCGATCCAAATAAATCGAAATACGCCATGAAACACAATAAGATGATTGTGAGTAACGGAAGACAAGCTGTTAATAATGAGTAACGTTATCGAGACGGTAGAAATGAGCTTGAAATTGGCTCCAAGATCCACTGAAGTATAATAGATGATCACCTATATAAAGCTTAACGGACTTCAAAGATCAGTTAGGTGACGCCTTCAGTTTTTTGGGCCTCGACCGCAACACAAAAAATAAACAACCTCGTTACGGTTCCGCCAATTTGTTATTGACCAGTGGATACGAATGAAAGGTAACCAGTCTAAAAGATAGCCTACTTTCTTATGAGTAGTGACTAGTAGAAAAATGCGTCTGCCGCCGGCTAACCCACGACCCCTCTGTCGCTACCCTGCGACACAGTTACATTCTCAAAAAATTACTCTGTACGCATTAGACGCTTCCACAGCGTCCGATAAAGACAACGACATAATACCATAATATCGGCGACATATCGGGAGACGATATCGGGTACGACAATGACACATAATCGTACTACTCGTAGATACGTCTCGAGTAGTCGCGTGTAAGAGCTTTGAAAAGATACCGCGTTGGTTCACAAGTTTTCAGGATATTGCATGGATGTTGATGGAGGATATTGATTTCTTGTGAAAACGTTATGTATTAAATGTACGATACTACTGTTGTTACTAGTCCTAGGATATCGTGTAGTTAGTGACTGTTATGTGGCAACTGAACCGAGCAGTCCAGCGCTTTGGAAACCTTGTTACGATTCTGATTACATAGGCTGTAGGCCAAGTCGCAGGCTTTCGTATGCCTTGGAAACTAAGACATCAGTGAGCCATTTACTCATAAGAGATCGTGTCGGTATCGTTATCGGCCAGTGTGAAAAGGAGCGCCCACAAGTATATACCAATGACGATATACCGAACCACTGGTTTAATGCTCCACCTACCTAGCATTGTGATGAGCAGTTTCATTTACGCTACTAAGGAGTATCTGGACCGTGAATGGTAGGTACCGTGACCGCTTTTGTCAGGCCACCTTTGAAATCTGGTGGGCCTTGGTCACTTGTGCACAGTACATAAATCACAATAGCAATAAGCTTAGCTTCAAAGTAACTAAAACCTACTGTGTCTGATCGGGGAAAGAGTGGTCTGGGAAATAAACCTGCAATTACCTATTTTATTAAACATACGCTTACACACAACCTTGCAATAGGATTCGGTGTTGCACGTAGCATGGACACACTTTTACGACCTGAGGAAGAAGTTCATGATTATCACACAAAGTTTGCCCGGCCGGGTACCGAATCTAGGATCCTTCGTTTACAGAGACTATCAACGAAGCCTTTAACAACTTAGAGCAACGTCTCTCAAATTTATTCTCATGTGCCATGTTTTAAACTCATTACAAAATTTGACCAATTAAAATGTCATGTCATGATACCATTGGCATTGGTGAATATATTCACTAATGATACTCATTGCTCGATATATTTACTTACGACGGTATACGTAGATTTTAAAACCCGATCAAAAAGATATAATAATTGTTTTAGTTTTGACGGCTTTCCCTGGTAAATTTCTTTGCAGCTCCACAATAAGCGCTCCTATGTCTATGGGATATGTATGGGAGACGTTTTATTTATATTTGGGGGAATTCATTAAAGCCTTTCCATGATAACAAGAGAATTTATAAAACAAGTTGTTATAATGATTGTAAACTTCTTGTCAATTCGGTACACACGAACGAGTCTATAATAATTATTATTCTTTTGGGAAATATTTATAGACCAAGTAACTGATCTTCGTTTTCTGGCCTTGATAAGATGCAGTGTGATGTTTAAGTTCTAAGGTCAAACGCATTATCTGGTCGGTTAAACTAAACATGACAACTACGAGTGTCAAATAGATGCATATTACCTTAGCGAAAATTTATTATTTATTATACAAACAACTAGGGCCCGCCCCGGCTTCGCGTAGATCGTAACGAATAATTTTTATCTATCTTTAAGGTTTAGCCAACACTAGCAATGTAAGCGCCCAAAAATGTTTTTTATTACATCATTACAAATCATTGAAATTCGCGGCTTTTCTCTACTCATCATCATCATCTGACCTTTACGTCTGTCAAAGATGAATAATTATATGCATATGCAATATGCATATTTTATACGCGGTTTATAAGCGGTTCATTCCGCGCATATACAACAGCAAAACGACTCAAGTTCTCCCCTGCCAAAGTATGAGAAGAAGTCGCAGTGCGTTGCAGACGTGTAATTTTTTTTTTTTGTTGTTTCTGGCGTTATATCTGTTTCTACATTTTATTTAAATAACTTACTGGTCTTCAGTTATGCATGATCAATCAATCAAACCTCAAAAGTAAGATTCAATTTATCGTTAACTATTTGTTTGTTATTTTTTTGTCTTTTATGGAGACTGGAAATCATTAATAGTCTCTAATGCTAGAAATATTTCTGTGCTAACAATGTAAATTATTACTGTCCTTTCGGAGTTGAATATAGGGTATTGTACGGATTCACCCCGTGCGTCGTTTATTCGCCCCAAATGATTGGTGCTCCAGTACTCCCTTCCTTCTTCCTACACTATATTATGAACAATAAACCAAATACGTACTTTAAAATTAATAATTATCGGCCGACAGCGGTGTTATTATACGTAAAAACGATCGTTGGCAACCACTAACTGCCAAATTTTTCGCTAGGCGATAAAAAACTGGTATAGCTAGTTGGGCTACACGAAGAATGTGATATGTGCTAGCAGATTAATAGTATTTGTGCTTGTATTGTATAATATGTCAATAATTCGAACGTAACTCGTAACAATTCTAGAAAGATCGAGGGTAGAGCAACAGAAGGAAACAACAGAAGGAAGGTTTTATAGTTATTAGACCTAGAGTAGGCTAATTTTCTTATTTTTTCTCGCGCTACGGCACTGAACGTTTTTTCGATTCCACCCTAAAAGTAAAATTGTCACGACTCAGTCATCGGCGATCAATAAACTATTAACCCCGATCTATTTATAGTAGCGATGCTACATCGTATCATCGAGAAAGCTCGTTCGAAGTAAACAAACACATAAAATATTAACTTCATTGCACCAATACGATGCAGTAGCACGTTCACCGATCGATGCGGCACCAAACGAATCCCGAAATTTTTACCGCGCATTAGGTGTCCTTTTCAAATTATGCTCGACAATCTGACAATCACTGTTTGCACTTGGTTTTGTATTGTTTATTTTTGCTTAAAGTAAACAAACTAGGAAAACAGATGTGTCGTTTACTACGATCGTCGCGTAACTAACTGGCGACGGAACGGCGAGCCGTCGGCTAGGGAGCGCGGGACGCCAGTGCGCACCCAAACTATAACCTAGCCAGTTGAAATAGCGGGGTGTTTGGGTGTAGAACATCTGCTGCGAGCGGTTACAATACCGAGGCGGGTTGTGGCCATTCATAGGGACGATGTCTCGCATGGAGACTTCCGCATTCATTTTGTTTACCTGATACTCAGATGTATCAGTTATTCTGTGGCATGTGCAGCAGAGGGTTGCGTTGGATTGAGGTGCTTAGCAATTAATTGCTAATAACCTGAATGTATGGGTCATGTCATTGTATCTATTTACTTTCCAATAGTCTTTTAGGTAAATGACCCGGTGAGTTTCGTACCACCTAAAACTCCAAATTAGCAATTCTCTTACAAAGTTGATAGTTTAATTTTTTTCGATATACCATCTCGTTCTTTTGGGTTTTCCTAACTTTCTATTTTAATAAACCAAAATTATATTAGGCAAAGAAGAAAAAAATCAAAAACGCACCGCAATTGGTTTTTATGTATAAGTAGGGAGTAGGGCAACAGAGCACCACTCGGTTTTTTTGTGAAAAATTTCGTCCAAATAGTTAGCTATTTGGATGAAATTTTGTAAAAACGAAATTTTCCGCCGTTCCGCCGAAAAGCCGTTTCCGAGATACGCGAAAGAAAAAAATTTAAATACAAGAATTGCTCGTTTAAAATAAAAATAAGAATAAGTCATATGATATTTAAGATTGTGGTGACATGATTTTGACTTCATGTAATCGCGTTTATCAAATAGTATTCGTGCTTACTAAGTTAATTAGTAATTTGTCCAAAACTCATACCAGATTTAGATATAAAATCTTATCAACCGTCTATACAAAATGTGTAAGGGGTAGCTAAACTAGTGTAAACGTATGAGTTGCGAGTCGCCTAATGAACGCAATAGTATTTATTTATTGTTTTTAATTAGTACTGCATTTATACTAATTACATTTAAAAGTAACAGCTTACGAAGACATTAAAAAAAAGAAATAATTAATATTCTTAATCTAAATTCAAATAATATAATTAACGCAATAATAACAAAACAAAGTCACTTGATATGTGAATATTGAATTTTTCACATTCAAATTACATTCAAGTTGTTCCTATACAAAAACTTATAATATTATAAAAATAAACCAAAACGTGATGAAATACAAAACACGAAAAATGTCACTGCAACGGAAAATGTGTCAGTATTTACACATTTTCCGTTACAGTGAGGTACGAACCCGACTTTTTGAAACCGAACAGTATAGTAGAGTCGCAAGTTACGTATTTTGAATGAAGTTGAAATACACGTACCCACTCATATTTTTTCCCCTCGGTTGCTGCACCCTAAGCGACGAGGACTGCTGGTTGCTGGGACTCGCAACCCGTCGTTGGTGTCAGTGTGAAGCCAGCTTTACTTCACCTGAACCCATATTTTATTTATTTATACATTTATTGCAGCATTTTATAGTAATACTAGACACATTTTATACTTATTATATTGTAGAATTAATAGAATAAGTATAAAAATTTTTTAAGTTAGTTTAAATGAGATGAGATAACGATGAGATATCGTGTGTGTAAAGAAAGCGTTAAATGCCGCCGCGTTAACTCTACATTAAGGTTGTGCATCGCGCGGACGCGTCCGTATCGCGACCCTGTCTCGACTTAGCAGTGAGAAATGCGCCTTATAATTTACCTACCTGGCATCAAAAAACAGCTAATTAGTTATAATCGGTACTTAATTGTGGTTTATAATGAGTAAAATGTTGCAAGATTAGTGCGCTCTGATAGACAAGAGTATGAGAGCGCTAAGGTATTTTTTTATCGTGATAATATCCTAATCTAACTCTTAATATTATAAATGCGAAATTGAGCTTGTTTATTACGCTTTCACGCCTAAATCGCAGTTTAGATTATGATGAATTTTGATACAGAGATAGATGGGACCCTATACCTACTAGGCTCGCTCGCTTAAAACTTATAGGGGGGGTGAGTAAACTTTGTGTGAAACAACCGGAATTGGTTGACAAAATCAACATTATTGCGTGCAAAGCCGCGGGTAAGAGAAAATAAAATTAAACTTTATCTAAGACTCTTAAATTCAACTGAAGCGAATCGAAGGCTCGATTTTTGTCACTTTCTATGACTTTCAGAATACGGATTTTTTACGGCGACTAGTGATTGATGGTTGCCTAGCACTGATTATCTATCTATCTAATTCAGTAGATAGTACTATTGGCAATTTCTTTCGTATATTCCGAAATTTACGGGGCGAGCTGATAGCCCACTTTATGTTAACTGGTTACCTCCGCCCATAACAACAGCAATACGACTAGACTTAATGTCCGCACGAAGAATTGCAGTGTGTGCGCTACAGCTGTGAGCCGTGCCCACCTTTAAATGAGATGAAGGTTTGTTTGTTCTAAATTCGAAACATTAATTTGTCTCGAACTTTATATTGTCACAGGTAATCACAATACTATACTTTACCATTAGAACTCGTATTCACATAAAAGTGGAATATAACATGGAAATTTAGTAGATGCATACAATCGGGAATCGATGATAGGTGTCCTTCCTCACTCCCCACCAAGTATTGCCCTACAAGTGGGGAAATTAAAAGACCCGAGCATAAGACGACTTTTGTTCGCCAAAGCGATACCATGCAACTTTTATAGGAGTTTGTATGGAGCATGGCGTATTGGTAGTCAAAAAGTTCCCTTCCCCTACGCATCCCTTCAATGTAATAAGGTTACAAGCTACTAAAAGAAAAAACATGATTATTTCATACAAACTTTATTTAAATCAAAAAATAAAATCTACAATAAACCTTTCTCTCAGTTACGTTTAGTAAAATCTGTTTTAGCATCTCAAGTCCACACCCACTTCAAGGCATATACCCTAATTCACACCGCACGTAAGAAAATCATTTACAATGAAGGTCAACCAAATAAAAATCTATTCATATCACAACAGACATACAAAATCAAAGTAAAATAGCCTGATGCATTTCATGAAGGTTTCACTATCCGGTTCAACGCAGACAAAACTATGCAGTTTTCGCACCGAGTAAACACACCATACAAATTACTTGTTACTGTACATAATAATTAGTTATGGCTCTTGATTGACATTGCAACTCTGCCAATGTTTCGTTTCATGATATTTTAACGGTCTAGAGCGTACATTGTGGTTTACAGATAGTTTATAATGTGGGGAAAATCCACAGCTGAACTGCCTACTAAATCAAATGAGAGCACATGATAGCAATATTGCCGCCATCATTTTATTTAGTTCCTTGGACACTCGAATCTGTTTACAGGTGGCTCGGTGTCCCAAAATGACGTCGACCAACAAGAGATCGAGACCAATTGCAGCCCCCATCTATATAAAATAATAGAGATAATGATTTTACGCAAATACCGAACCGCAATTAGTCAGAATTTTTAATTATTAAGAGTTTTAAAACCTTTAGTTAATGTATTCGTATCTTTCGAGTTATAGTGAGATAGGCACTGTTCTTGACAAAACTCACACGCATCGACCTAATTAAAATTCTATCAATTAAATTATTTATTAGCAATCGCAATTATTTTATCAAAGACATATTTATATGAAACAATTAATCGCGCTTGGATTGATAAATTTAGTATACCAGTGATATTGCAATGCGACCGCAAGTGGCAACACTTTCTCGATCGAATCTTGGCTTAAAAATCCCTAAAGTAAGGATTATTTTAGATTGACACGTTAGTCTGTTGTAATATAAAAATAGATCATAACAGATGAAATACCCCCTCAATGATAATACAATCCTCAGAGTAGAGATAGCATAAAGAGCTCGTCTGATTGTTGTTGTCCCCCCAAGTGGTTCAACATGAAAACAATAATTCCCGTAGTCAGACATGATTCTGATTGTTTAGTTCCCAGGTGTCGCCTACTCTGAGCTCCTATTCCAATTCCACTAAACCTTAGAATAGCTTAACAAATTATATTAAATCCTCTTTTACAGCTAAATTACAATGCATAAATTTTATTCTCAATAAAAAATACATATCTCAAATATTGAAGAACACACTATCTTTTTGTTTTATCGGTAACGAATGAGGCACATTATTATTACAATACATTATATTTCTTATTATTTACAATTGGACTTGTTTAACTTAACTATTAAACGGTTACATAAGATTCTTCAGTCCGTTGTATTTCTATACCCATCACACAGAGTAAGATACTACATTATGTAATGGAGTTCATACTCTGGCCATAAACGTCGCCCACCCTTAACAAACCGACAAAACAACTACTATCAACAAAGACTTACTAAATTACAAAATTTCATAACAATTAATATTTATTAATATTTATTTAGTGGCGCTAACGCTGTTGCGGGAAAACAGATTTTGATGTGAAACATCTTTTGGCGCGCCTTGGCGGTAAAACATAAAACTAGTATGCCGTGACGGCATGACGCACTCTTACGCCGTCATGTACCTTCTACGCCACCGCTCTGGATTATCTTGTGTTAACACCATCAACTTTGATGTTTCATATCTATCGGACGTCCCGTGATCGCCAAACTTTTTTAAAGGGTTGGCAACATTCACAGCTTTGAGCGTATATCTTAGTTGTATACAATGTTACTATAATCATTTCACAACATAACAAAACCAACATTTTTATTTGGTTTTCGCAACATAACATCAATGGTTTCATAATCACATACTCATGGTTCAACATAACAACTGATAAGTAAAAGATTGATACTAGTCATATATATAGAAAAAAAAAAAAACATGCACCACAACAACATTCTACATTTTGTGTAGTTCAACAGGTCTACATAATGTAGGGAATAAGGTATTTTGATGCATGGCGAATGCAACCAACAGTACTTCAAGTAATTTTATGTTAATTTATGTATAAGGAAGTATGTTAAACAATTCTTTTCCCAAAAGAATAACATTTCTTACGTTTAACATTTTATCTATTTAGGTTTCATAGGAAAATAATTTCTAATTACAATTTCAAACATAAAATTTGGTGATTTACAATTTGTTCTGTACATTATAATATAATCTGATTTTTAGCACTCTTAATTTTATTTCTTGAAAGCACTCGCGGTATATCTATGTATCCCAATAGAGATATAGTTATTTTTGTGTATATAAAATTTAGTGTTCTACAATTTGTTTTATATGTATATGGAATCACTGATCAAGGAGGCATTATTCTCACATAAATACAACTAATCTTCGGCGAAATAAATTCATTACCAAACTTTCTAATATTTTCGAGTGGCTTTGGCGGTAATTGAAATAATTGAATAGTTCCAGGTTTTTAGCAACGGATTAAAAGATACTTCATAATTAAAACCTAATTAGAAATAAGAATTGTTCATGTTTTTGAGGAAATTATCCGCTCGAGATTAGTCTTATCTCAATGAGAATATAGCCCCCAGGGAAGTTACTATGTAGCCTCTGTCACGCATCTATGAAAATCAGATTTTCACATTTCGTCCTAGGTTAAATGCAAACGCGATAGAAGCTATAAATATAGAGAAAATAAATATCTACTACGGCTAGTTAAATCCTCGTGGTCCACGGTAAATTACGAGTAATTACATCGCTTTGTACTATCGTTCGATCGACTCTGCCTAGACCATAGATACATCAGCGTTTCAAAGTGAACAGTAGTGCCATCAATGCCGACGTCATATACTCTTCGAAACACATAATATCTAAGCCCCAGCGAGACGTGAGACTCGACACAGCGCATCGTCTTTGGACACGGGCTGATATTCGGAGACAAGTCTGAGACAGACACAAGTTACTCAGCTAACTTTATACTACAATGACGGGTACCAATGTTAAGGTACTTGGTCCAAAATCTGCCATGATACCTACTTATGAAACGACATGTATTAAATGTCTATAGGGCATAATGTAAATATTTCTACTTACCTATTATATTTTTGTGTAAATCACAGTTTAGCGATAAAACTCGAGTGTAAGAGTAATGTTGCATTTCTATAATACAGGATCACCATAGCAGTTTTGTTATCAATCAAAAAGTCAATAATTTTTTTTTCTTCACGTAAACCAGTGCTATATTGCACAGTGCTTAAAATTTTAAAATATTCTTCTTATCAAATTACTGATCTAAGGAGGCGTCCGTAAAATATAGAAACGCAACATTATCATAAAAGAACCCGCATGGTTCCCTCCACACTTGAGAAAGGCACGATAACTTTAACTATTTATACGGATACTACGCTCACTTCACGGCAGAGCTCGGACCTCGCCAATCGTCCCGTCTCCGAATACGAGGGTTAGACAGTCGTCCAGTGAGGGTTACTTAGCGAGGCGACGACGCAGGCGGTTGCGGAGCGCCAGCGCCGGCGCCCAAGGACCGGACGCGCGCTTGCCTAACGCTCGGGAACACTTGGATCCGGCACTCAAACGCGCTGATTTTTGAGCGGGGGCAGGCGCCGCGTTCTCTTCACAGCGGGCGCGCTTGCACGGAACCGACGCGGTCGGCGTTTCCGTCGGCGCGGCGTCGTTGCGAGATCGCAGCGCTCGCGGCCTGTCGAGCCGCTGGGGGGAGCACGCTTCGCCCGTGGTCGAGTGGACCTCGGGCTCATGGGCGCGGCGCGGGCGGGGCGGCGGCGCGGCGGGCGCGGCGCGACTGCGAAGGTCGCGACGTGGCGCGCCTAAGTTCTCCTTGGAGCGGCGCGCCGCCGGGGCCCGCCGCGCCTGCCCCGGGGCGCGCGTTGAGTTTCCCCCCACACTGACCCCTGAATTCCCTCCTGCGACACCTCGCAACTCCCGCGCGTACGCTCCTATGCTGCGTGTTATCTTCTGCGCGAGCGGCGTCGCTTGCGACCTCGTCGCCGGTCCCGTTTTCTTATCTTCCTCCTCTTTTTTGACAGTCTCTATAGGTTCGGGCGCGGGCGTTCGTCTAGTTAGTATGACGACGCGGTCCATAGCCGGTGCGGGTTTCGTGCGGGTGGAAACTTGTCTGGTCTGCGGGCGCGGGGGTTCCGGTTCGTGATGGGAGCGTAACACTCTGTCTGGCCGCGAAGGCGCATCTTTCCGCGGGTCGGGGCGTGGTTTGCGGCCGCGAGGTTTCGGAACCGCCTCGATTGGCGAGCTGGATGACACTTCATTAATCTGAATGCCACCATCATCAGGGACTTCAGGTTCCCGAGGAGAGTCGCTCGCCGCGGGGTTGGTGACGGGCGCGGGTGGAGACAAGGGCCTTCTAACGTCGGGTTCCGAAGTCGGCTCCGGGACGAGCGTCGCGGGTAGCGATTCTCTCGGCTGCGGAGGCGGCCTCGGCTCCACTTCGCCGGCCAATTCGTCGGGCACCGCCGCGAGGGTATTGACTACTCTGGTCCGGTTCAATAACCTCGTCATGAAGTACGATTCGGCCGGGTTTCCATAGTTCGTTATGGTGTCCGAATCGTCAGCTTCCTCGGTCAGTGTTGGCGCCGGAGCGGCCGGTGCGACTGGAACCGGTGGTAATGGTGGAGCATCGGGCGCGGGAGTTCTGTCTTCAGAGTAACGGGTCATGATGGTAAGTCCGTTTTGGGGGACGGTAGGTTTGGGGTCGTTGCCCTCTGGCGCGGGCGGTGGAATGGGAGGCGCTGAGCGTGCGGCGGCAGTGCGGGATCGCAACACGGTGGCGCGGGGCGGTCCCGGTGGATCTAACATTAGGGTGACGACTGAAGTGTTGTCCGCTCGCATTCGAGTGTTCGACCATCTGGAATACACAAATTTCTATCATATTCCTGTCCCCATCAGACAATGTGGGATGAGCACAGCATGTTTTCGTCTTCTCTTTCTTCAGCTGTCATCTTAATATTCACTTCAAGCAATCTTTCACACAATCCTTAGACTGCTAAATAAATTATATTTCATAAATTTTCGTTGTAAACATTCTAGAATTCTGAATAAATTCTTATTTCTAGTACTTGTGGGTATCTGCAGCTTGCGATGATGAGATCAAGGTATTTTGTGCATTGTTATATGCCATGGTCTTCAAGTTAAATTTAATAAATGACACTTTTTAATGAAGAAATACATATTATTATGAGTACATATTATTTAAAGAAATATATGAAGCATAATACATTTTATGTTATGTGAAATCAATGAAATATCAGACTATTTTTGATTTTCTTGTTTGTTTGTTTGTTTAAACGTTGTTTATTTCTAAACAAAGTATTGAAACTTACCTTTCAAGAGCATGGTCCACTAAACTCTTGCTGGGATTGAGCCAGTCCCTTGGCTGAGATCCATTACCCCCCACCAAGGCTGCCTCGTTGTGGCGCTCCGTAGCTTGGACCAGGGTCACTGCACCCTCCGGTGATATCATGTTCCATAGCCCATCTGTGCCAAATATCAGACACCTGGAAACAAATAGTTTATTAATCTTTATTGTCTTTAGTGTGTTTCATGTTACCTGCGTTCATAGGTATTTACAATTCAATGTTAGTGAATTCACTAAAGGTTGCTTGCTGAAAATCAGCGCTGGGATCTTGTTTAACGAGCACATGTAGAGCACACAACTTTTCTCGCAAGTCCTGTATACGGCAGCGATCCGCCAGAGCATGACTTCCCTGAGTCTTGTTATTTTACTTTTTTATGTACTACTATGTGATTGGCGTTTTATATAGTTTGCGACGATAAACTATTTCTTTCTTTCTAGATGTGTACTCTCCAGTCCCTATACCTAATTTGTACGATGAGATAGGAGCACCCTAATATAACTGCCACCACAAACACCGGTAAAATTACAGGCACGATATATTTCCGTCTCAATGCGATTCGCAACGCAATGCAATTTGGGATTTCTCATATTGCAGTATTCTCAGCTCGATCTAAATTATTATTATATCAAATGAGACTTGATATAAACAATAATTACAATACATTAAAGAATGCTGCTTTTTTGGTTACCACTTAAATCACGAGGGTCGTCAACAAGTTACCTTACTCACTCACATAAAAAAGGCATCAGCTAAATAACGTTTCTGTATATTTTTTGGCTGTGTATGTGGCTAATCGTCCAAAAAATACAGTCACAAAACTATTTGTAATGTTTTGAAAAGACTCTTTCGCGACTTGGGCGCTAGGGGTCGCGCCCGCCTTTGTGGGATCGGTTGATACTGCTAGTTCAGTCCCGACCACCAACAAGATGCAACTTAGGTCTTCCGAAAACCAATAATAAGCTTTTCTTGTTCAGTTTTGCTACAAATTGACCAGCCTTGCAAAAACTGAGGTAAGAATTGGATTATTAAAAGGTCAAGTTGGCTTTGACCTTTCCTGACTTTACCAGGTATAAACTGCTACTAATATCATAAGGTCAATATTAAATTATATAAATATTTATCTTGCATATTTTATTTAGTTAAGTACTATTTTGACTATTTTGCACCACTACTTTGTAGTGACGGGAGGAGGTGACATGCCGCCTGATCATAAGTGGTTACTGCCGCCGTGGTACTGATGTATGAGCAAACCCAAGTCGTATCGTGTTGCGCCCATCACGTTGAGACGGGGATGTGACGTTTCATGTGCATGAAACTCTTCCACCTGAATACAGTAATGTGAAAGCACCAATTCTAGGAGACAAACTACCAGGTGTGGAGGCAGTACTTTTCCGGACGAACTTGGCACAAGTTCTACTGCTACTAATGGTTATTCCTTTAGCTCCACCCTTGTGTGCTGTACGTAGTGGATTCGATTCCCGATACCAGGGTAAACATTTGTGTACCAGGTATAGAGGTTTGTTCTGTGTCTAACAGACATTTCAATTCTGTCAAAATTACATGTAATATCTATATTTAAAACAGATTGTCAATGATGTCGATTTTGTTGGCGTCATATTAAACATTTTGAAATTAAAATGTTCTCCAAAAATACTAATAATTATAGGTGATATACACAACTACAAATAAAACTTAAATTTTACATTACCACACATTAAAACTGTCTTAAATCTGCATATTATTCAATTAATGTAATGAAATAATAATGTATAATATTTTAAATTTATGAAAATCTTAATCCATCATAATGTATTTAGAAATGTTCCATTACTATTTTTCATCAACAACATATGAAACAGAATTGATGTCATTTGTTTGATTTTAATTTCAGTTTTGTCTGATACCAATAGAATCATCACCATTAACACTGACTGAAACCAGCGAGTGACTCATTACCTAAACTTTGCTGGGTCAATAGTCAGCACACCAACATCAGGATCGGGACTGACTATAAACTCATCATTCCTCGGATTGTAGCTCCACAGGTCACCAAGTGACCTAGCCACAGCCAGGAACGGTATCTCATCCATTGGGGTGTTCTTTTTGATGGGCCCTTTATGCCCGAGCCGCGGTCTGTTCCAAACCACCCTGGGCACTCCTGCTTTTGATATGACTTTGCCACCACATCTTTGTATTCTTTCTATTTCTGCTGAGGACTCTGGCTTGTGATCTAATGTGAGCGGTTTCGCAGACCACTCTTCGGAGTCTGAAAATAAAGATAGACGGATAAAGACTTTATTGTACAAAATACAAATACTATTATTACCATAAAAACAAATATTAAAAGATTTGTGAAACTAGAAAAAAATTATTCATCATCATTTAGAATGATAAAGAATATAAAATTAAAGATTGTATCTAACAGTGTTAGTGCAAATTGTCATTCCTGAAAATGAACACATTTTTATACTATGAAAATTGAATACCTACCTTCTTTTTGGTAGCCAAGAACAATAGCAGAGTCGCCAACATGGCCAATATAAATCTTTCCTCTTCTTATAAATGCCACACTTGCTGTGGTCCCTGCTGTGCTGGGTAATCCTGTTACAGTCTTTGGCCATTTTTCTGGAACAACCAGTATTGGTTATAAGTATTATACATTACTCATTACAAGCTTATATACATTAATAAAAATAAATATTCATAGACATATCAGTGTCATCTAGCTTGTACTATGACTACTACTATTGTACTATACCATAATTATAGTATACAATTTGATTGGTAGAGTTAATGTTTTTCTTGTATTGTTATTTGTTACTGTTAGCATGTATGTTATACCATTTGTTCATTTTTTAAGGTAATTAAAAACCTAGCTTTTAATTACCTTAAAGCTAATTATCGGATAGAATATGTAGAGTACTTTTTTTGTAAATTCATTGACTTAAAATTCATCCTATAAAAAGAAATGAAAATCAGAAATATAAATAACCATCACATAAATGTGTGTATTGAGTGGGGATCAAACCAATGACATTCTGCACAGAAGACAGAGCTACAACCAACAGTACCAAATAAACTTTGGGGCCAGTTTATATAGCACTAACTTAAACATAACAAAAAAAACCATTAAGTACCCAAAATCGTTAAAATTAATAATGAAACATAACTAGATTAAATTGGTGTATGTATCCTTTTTTAAGTGGTTAATTTAACCATTTCCAAAACAATGGCATTTCGATAGTCTTTTCACTATGGCTCTTTTCATTCAGCCTGTCCATCAGCAAGAATATCAGCCAAAATTCAACATTAATATTTTAAAAAATGCCAGTTGAAATGATCATGACTTAAGAAAAACTAATTTCTAAATTAGGACAATGAAAGAAATGGACACACTTTCACATCCTGTTTCTGCTGAAAATTGGTGACCTTATATTATCGTGAGAGGTAACAGTGGCCAGTACAAAAGTATAAAAACAAACTGGTTACGCAGCTTTCACTTTTGTGTGAGTGGGATTCAGAAAAATTGTGCAAATAAAATAATTATGGCTGAGAACCAGTATGTTATCTAACCAAGATACAATGGTCAATGAACACAAGAAACTTAGTAGCCTCAATGTCATACCACTCAAGTAAAAAATCTGATACAACAAGGTCAAACCAAAACAAATGGTCATTTATACATTAGGGAACTTAATTGTTGTTACAAAAGATATGAGAGTGAGCGTGAGCAAAACTCGGTGTTTACCTAACTCTTTCCACATGTTCAAGTGGGTCAGCATATAACCATTTCTGATGGCTTTGAGAACATCCTCGTCGTTGTCAGACCAAAACTGTCTCTGCTTGACAATTGAGTCCATCAGGTGCTCCTTCGCGAAGGCAGCAGCCTCGCTTCCACCGTGGCCGTCATAAATCCCGAAGAAAGCGTACTCCAAATCCCTTTCATCCTCGGTTTGTTGATATGCAACCGAAAACAAATCTTCCATGTACTTTCTCCCGCCTTGACTGCAGTGTCCAGTGACACGCAAATTGACACCAATTGATGCAGGCATTTTACAACTAAAATCACTAACTACGACACAAAATAACAAAACATTTAGGATTTCATCGTAACACAAACGTTTCTTTCCTTTACATTTTGCATTTGCAATTACGCGAGTCGCGACTGACGACAGATCACGTGGACATATTGATCACTACGCGTGCCCAAAAGTTTACGGCGTTTTGTATGAGTGTGAAAGGGAAAAACATATGTTTGTCAACTCAACACGAAAAAAAAATAGACGCCATCACTCTTTCCGCCATTTTTATAAAACTGTAGAATAAGCTTCTTTTATTTTGTTTTCAATAAATTTTGGTCACTGATACCTATATTTAGCATTAACATAATTAAACCATAGTATTATAAGTTTTAAATTTCTTGAATCTAGTAATTGAAACGAAATTAAAAGTTACAAAAGAAATCTGACAGAAAACTACTTCACTTCTAGGAAACATATTCGTTCAGAAACTTGTATGCAGTGTTGCCATCCAGCGCGCATCAGGTTTTTGGGCTAAATGGAATTTATTAAAACAAATTAAATCGGTAGTTATTACTACCGATTTAATTTGTTTAGTTAGCTGCCATGTATAAATATAAACGTCAAAATAGCTTTGGACAAAACTTAAGACTAGGTAGCCTAAGACATGAAGCTTACATACGACTCTAAAGAGCACTGGAGACTGCACTGCCAACATGTTTTGAGGACAAGAAATATTAAAAGTTGGAACTATCTTAGGGTCTAATATATCTAGATTTTTTCTAGAACCCAGTTAATATATTTCCATAAACCTTATAAGTATAATTCCTTATACTTTGTAATTTAAAGCTGTACCATCCGCTATTTCAAAAAACATTCTACTAGCATCCGATACATTTCCCCAAAACACTTTACCATACGTCATTAATGAGTGGAAATGCGCATAATACACCGCCTTGGCACTGCCCTACGTAAGTCTGTTAAAGTCCATTAACAGACTTCAGACTCAGGTTGGTAACTGCAGACAGAACCTACTAAGAATATCACATTACTATAGGTCCCCTCCCCTGTCTCTAACAACCGGCACATTAGATGATTAGCACAAAGCCACGGACAATGCTATTGAAGTGACTATGTTATAAAAGGCTGAAATATTGACATGATAACAAGACAGCTGTATGGTTTTCATTGTACCAAATTTTTGAGACTTATTGCAAGACTTGGTATGGGATTGGTATTCATTCTTTAAGGTGGCAACTCCACAATCCTGTTGCATTACTTATGTAAAACATATAAACATGGTGTGCTATTGAAGTATATAAAACAAATATTACTATAGTTCTATTTATTTCCTAACACTATGAATTTTATAATACTAATTACTTCATTCTTCATGAACATCCCATGGTTTTTCAGGTCTGAACCGATCCCATGGTTGTGGCTTCTTATATATTTCTGGCTCTTCCAGCCTAATGCCTCCATTAACAACTTCATTCAAAAACTTTTCTACTTTTCCTCCTTTGGTAGTTTCAATATCGCAGTAAACCTCACTTATGCCAGATTCCAAACACCGCTGAGCTAAGACTTTGCCTAGTGTTATATAGGCACAGGTATCAGTTGGACTGTATAACTGTTTACGGAGTGCCCATTCTGAAGTTTTTGCCTCAATTATGGTGCCATTGAGGTAGTGGATGACTTCTGCTGATACTATTCGATTGCTGGGGTTTATCACCAACCTGAAAATTCAAAAGATATGAAATATACAATATTAGGAGATTTTAAGTCGTAATATATTTACGGATCACCAACAAAAGAGTTGCACAGCATGCACTATTAATAACTACGATCATTTTGTATTATAGAGACAAGTTTGACTAATAAAGAAAGATCTTAAAAAAGTGAAATAGGGTAAACATAGAAAACTTATACTATAACTTTTATGAATCCACTTACTTGTGCCAAAACTTTTTGCCTGGTTTATCTAAATGATATCCATCTGGTTTTCTGGCGATACGGATTCGTTCCAAGTTTCGTGGGTTTCGGTTCACAAATTCAGTAGGGGCTGTCGATTGCAATCGACAAAGATGTGATAGGGGAAATGTTTTCCTGAGGTTATTCATTTTGAGAACAATAATTTACTGTAGATAACTTTATTTATAAATTAAAATTAAATATTCATCTTTATCTTGGTAACCTCAAAGTTTATAGATAAACACATATAGATAACTCTTCTTCTTCTTCTTCTTTTATTTATGGACTCCGTGGTGAAATTATCCACGATTTGCCAGTGTCAAGTCGCAAAAAAAATAGATAACTCTTAATTCTTATAATAATCTGTGATTCTGTGAAACCAGTAGTTTGCTGTCATGTCATTTGTCAATCTTATGTCAGCTGTTCAGATACTGGGAGTTTTTAAGCGGTAACTAAGAATATAAGTGGCTGATTTAAAAAAAATCTAAAAAAAACCGACTTCAATATTATATTTTATTTCTTGCCCTAACACCCTACCATTTTACAAAAGAAACATTAAATCGGCACATACAATGGACAAAGAAAAAGGTCAGGGGAAAGCAGAATACGCAATTTCGTTTACTTGGATAACATTTTTTTTTTTATAATTTGGAAGCGTTATGTTCAAAAGACTTCTTATCACTATGGGATTCCTTAATAATTTTGAAGAATCAAAGCTTCATATGAAGTGATATCAGATATTTAATGATAGTGTTTGGAATGTGTGTAAATTTTTCAAATCTGCGAATTTGTCAATATTTTAATTAGAAAACAAGCCGCGTTAATTTTGAAATTGGAAGTTAGAATTTTGTACGAGCTTGAATAAAAATGTATCAGACATGAACTGTATACGCAAATTGATAGGAGGATCATTACACTGGATGGAGATGATGGGAGAGGACTTCATGGCAAGAAGAAACCGAACTGTTCAGTTCGACTATAAATTTTAGTTAAAGTTTGAAGAAAAAATCAACAGCAAATGTAATTATTGTTAATAAAATCATTCTGGTTGTAAATATTCTGGTAACTTCTCCGAGATAAACTGGCCATATTTTGTTATAATTAACCCAAATGCAGAAAATACTTGCAAAAGTTGGCATTGGCAGACATTGGCAGAAATTGTGTGACTTAAGACACAAAAAGCCAAAAAGAATAAGAAGAACCACAACAGTAAGTTCACTCCACAGATTACTAAATGATTCACTCGATGGTGTGAAATTTTATAAAATCGATTAGTATTTCTGGTAACGATTATTTCAATGATGCGGAAGCACAACACTAGAAAAAAATGACGTATTGTTGTGTTCATTTTGCCCACCCACACGTCGTCGTCGAGTTTTGATAAGAAAAATATTAGTTTGTATTCATTCGGAGCACGTTTTCTTACCATCATTATCGTCTCCAGCTATGTGGCGGCATTCGCAGCATGTGCACAATCGAATTTTCATCTTCTCAATCGTTGTGCGAAGCAGTTAGGGTAGTGGAATCCGAACACCGTGTGTGATTTGAACAGTTACATGTTTTGCAATAAATTCTTACGCCCACTGTGTTAATTTGTCGTTGTGCTGGTATATTATACGTGATGCTTCAAGCTAGAGTGTAGTGACAGTGGATTGTTGTTATAATGTCGCTGCAAAAGAGTGTAAAGAGTGCAGGAGGTGACAGAAGTGAACAGGCTGATACGACGTCGATATGCTCGTCGGTGACCACGCAGCCGGACCGCCACGGTTTCTTCGGAGGCGCTCAATACAGTCCAGAACCGTAAGTTCCATATATTGTCTTATTGCAGTGTGTTTTGGCGTTGATTGCATGTTTTTGTGAAGATTGTTTGTTTTGCTGTGTTGCACTTAGTTAGTTTATAAATCAGGTAAATAAAGTGAAGAGCGTGACATTTTAATCTTACTAATCAAAATCATTTCATAATTTCCCTGTTTTATACAATACATAGGTAAATTATTTAGGTTTTCAAGATTTTGACGTTGATACAAAAATTCTTGGATATCCAAAATTAAGAGGAATTTATTATGTATAAATTTTGTTATTATCTTAACAACATCAGTACAACATAACATAACAATTTGGATGAAATTTGTTATGAAAATAGCTTCCTGAAAATAGTAAATAAAATCCTGGATAAACACATAGGCTACTTTTTATCCCAAAAAAGCGAAGTATTTTTTACAGTATAACATAGGGAACTGCACTTTTAAAAATAAAATGACTTTCGGAAATGGTTGCCGACCATTATATATAGGTTATCTACATATATATAATGGTCGGCCAGCATTAATCACATTTTAAAGTAATACCTGCCTGAAATTGGATTGACTCATAATTGAGTCACAACTAAAAAAATTCTTTTAAAACTTACTTTAGAACCTTGAAACTACTAAAATTCTGCATTGACTTGATTTGTATCTGCAACCCTGGTTTTACATGTGCGCGCTGCAGTCTATTAAGAATGGTTATCTCTACAAAGTTGCTTTCCGTGTCTGTCTGTTTATCCCCTACCTGCTGCTAAACCACACAACAGATTTTAATGGGGCTTTCACCATCATTTAGATAATTATTCACAGAAGGTTTATATATGTGATAATAGTCTTTAATCAGCTTTTTTCTCTACTTTAACATGTTAAAATTTTTCGTAATGATGTCGTTAAAACATATTGGTCTTGGGTGTTTGTCTTGTGTTTCTGTGTTTGTCCATGCCATCTGCGACACAGGGAATCCTAGTGCAGAGGTATGAGTGTGTAAACGTTTATATTTTTTGGGCGCTTATATTGCTAATGCTGGCTTAACCTTACGAGATAGATCAAATTGATGTACACAATTGTATTACAACCTACGTCAGACAAACTATACAACCATGCAAAGCCGGGGCGGGTCGCTTGTAGTTTATAAATGCAATAAATTGTCCTTTCCTACTCATTCTTTCAGATCAACATTATTTTCCACATTTAGTATATTTTGCGGGCTCATACAACATCGAGTTGTAGACCCCAAAAAATGCACAGTTCCTGTGTGAACAGGACTGAAGCTTCATTTCACGCACATGTAGGCACAAAGCCGCTTTTGAAAGCTGGTATAATTATTCGTAGTTACCCAAGAAAACAAGTATAACATGAGACTGACAAAAACATCGAAAAAAACACCTACTTCAATTCTTTTATATTTCTTATTTCTCGCCCTTAAGAAAAGAGGGCGAATAGAAAAATCACAGGAATGCAAAACTCGTTTCGAAAGAAGCATTCGTTTACTTCAATGATATATTTTTTCCAGTTATTTTGATATAACCAATTTTAATAAAATTTCTGCGGAAATCGGTTGAAAATAGTGATAAAAATCGGTTGAAAATAGTAACTTCCAAACCAATTTTAATAAAATTTCGCTGGAAATCGGTTGAAAATAGTGTCGAGCTTTAAACTGATGGCAACATCAGCACAGAAACATTAATGACTTGCGTAAGCAATACATGGGATTTATTTAGGGCACGCCATTGTAACTCGTGTACGGTGTGAGAATAGCAGTTTCTACGAATTTTAATTATGTAACGGGATGGTCGTATAATTAGCGGACAATAGCGGGAACCGCTTTCAAGGAAACGACTCGACTAGTCTTGTCTTACGAGAAATCTTACACAAGATTTGGACTCTTGAGGTTGAGTCTTAACTTCAACACTCCAAAACCTTGTTGGGTCTTTTTTTGTTTACGAATGGGAAACTGCTTCAGATACACTTGTTGCCCTGGGGGGTCAGCCGAGTTATGTGGGACTTTGACCCGAACTAAACCCCTCCGGTGGCCGATCTCTGTATTCGAGGACACTGGGTCTCTGGGCTCTCCAAAGGAATGAGAAGTTCCACTTGGAGAGCCCAGAGACCCAGGGACCCTAAACCTAGTGGTGTCCTGGAGTAACTGGAGAACTAATCATAGATCTATGATTAGTTCTCTAAATATCGTATTAGTGGCACAAACTTAGGTCGCGGAATGTAGTACTCTGTTCCAAAATGGGATGCGAAGCTACTTCCGAAACAGGTGGTTGCTGGACGACTGGCTTTTGGTCTATCAAAACAGCACGGCCCTATTCGAAATATAAACGTGACGGCTCCTGGCTTAGTTGATAGTAGCCCTGCCTTCAAAGCGAGGGCTCCCGGGTTCGATTCCCGGCCGGGACACACTTTGTGAGCATGAAGTTTGTTCTCGGGTCTTGGGTGTTTGTCTTGTGTTTCTGTGTTGTCCGTGCCGAAACACACAAACACGTATGTGTGTTATGAATTGAATACAATTTAAATCACCGGAAGTGATGATTTCTTTTGTACGACGTTATCAGGAAACACGTCCAAATTCATTAAAAAATATATTTCGTTTTTAGATACTTTTTTTTCTGAAACATTCAACATAATGTTTCGTAAAGGTAATATATCCAAGAAACAATTATTTAATTCCAATGTTTTATATTGTGATCTCATCTTTACTAATACTAAATGTTTACGCCTGTAATGGCGTATCATTTGGGGCGCCAAAAGCAAATTTAATTTAATTTATAATTTCATTATGAATATGTCGATGGTGTAAGTGATAAATAAATAAAATAACTTAATACCCGTCAGTATTTCATTAGCGTCACGCTCACAGCTAAGCTATGAAGTAGGTTTAAACGTTTAAATTATATGTAAAATAGAAAAACCTGTCATTGGCCTTTCTTAGGCTTATACAACTATTGTATTTTCATTATTCAAGGAGATATCCATTATCTAAAATATTGGGTGTGTGAATATGACTCCGCCCTTTCTCAACAGATGTCGTTTTTAGTATTGTTTACGTGTACTAATAAATGACCATACTTGTATTCGATAGTACTGAATGTCAGCTATCTAACGCATTTTATGATATTTGGTTGAAGTGTAAGCAACAATTGTTTTCACCTTTTCGAAAATGTCGGTTTTTATTCCAAATAAACGTCATTTGCGGGAAGTGTTATTACATTATTTTATTGCGAAGAAAACTGCAGCGGAAACTTATCGTTTGCTTGTGGAGATTTATGGTGAGCATGCTCCGTCTAATACAACTTGCAAGGAATGGTTTCGACGATTTCAAAATAACGATTTTAGTACTGAGGATAAAGAACATGGAAAACCACCAAAAAAATTTGAAGATGCTGAATTGGAAGCATTATTGGCGGAAGATTCTTGCCAAACTCAATCAGAATTAGCTGCAGCATTAAATGTTGATCGTTCAACTGTTGCAAAGCGTTTACAAATGATGGGAATGATTCAAAAAGCCGGTGACTGGGTTCCACATGATTTAAAAGAAAGAGACATGGAACGTCGGAAAACCATTTGTGAAATGCTGCTTCAAAGACAGCAAAGAAAAGGATTTTTGCATCGGATAGTCACAGGAGACGAAAAATGGATACACTACGAAAATCCTAAACGCAAAAAAGCTTGGGTGAAACCAGGCGAACCAGGCCCATCACAGCCAAAAATAAATATTCACTGTGCCAAGGTCATGCTCTGTATTTGGTGGAATCAGAAAGGTATTGTATATTATGAGTTGCTCAAACCCTCTGAAACTATTAATGGAGAAGTTTACCGACGACAACTAATGCGTTTGAAGCGAGCCATAGAAGAAAAACGACCAGAATGGGTGAATAGACATAACAAATTAGTTCTTCAGCATGACAATGCCAAACCGCATACCGCAGAAGTCGTAAAAAGATATTTAGAGGGACAGGACTGGGAAGTGTTACCCCACCCGCCATATTCACCAGACATAGCTCCTTCGGATTACCACCTATTCCGGACGATGCAGACAGACCTTACTGGAGAAAAGTTTACTTCATGTGAAAGTATCAAAATTTGGATTGACAACTGGATAAGCTCAAAAGACCAGGACTTCTTCCAGCAAGGAATACGAAAACTACCTGAACGATGGGCGAAGGTTGTAGCTGCAGATGGAGCATACTTTCAATAATTTTTTTTTTAATTTTGTAAGCGAACAAATGTGTTTTATTTTGACAAAAAGGGGCGGAGTCATATTCACACACCTATTAACAAAAGGAAATTTGGTAGGAACATTCTTAAAAATAACATTGTACAATGGCCGGTATGTTTTACAGTTGAACAATATCAAGCTCGAACCGGGCGCGTAAAAAGCTACAGCACAGCACTGGCCAATTTCTATAATATACTCGTACAGTTAGCGCGAGTTTTACATTTGCGAGCTTATGTTAAGAGTCAATGGCATTGTTGAAAGCGTAAAACTAATTGTTCTTAATGGCCACTGTTTCAAACTTGTTGCTTCGTCTTGCTCTCATTCGTGTGCGCGCGTTAAATCTCTAAATGAGTGAAGGTTGGTCCGCCGGCGATACTTTCTGTTTCCGCGAGTTTCACTTGTGTTTTGTTATCGGCGCATATAAATGGTATGTAGATATCCGATAACGACAACGAACAGGTCGATGGCACCACGATCGACTACCACGACTACTACGACATACGCCTTCATACGCCTTATGCCTTCATATTATGCCTTCATACGTGATGCCATCACAGATAATACCGATAGATTCGACGCGCAACGTCACGGTGGGGTGCAGGCGAGAAGCTGGGACGGTGATATTATATTTTATCCAACCGAGTAACGCAAAGGAGGTTCGCATTTTGACTTTCTTCGCCAATTGTGAACCAATTTGGATTAATTTAACCCCCGACGCAAAAAAATAAACGTTTACACAATTATACCTCTGCACTAGGATTCCCTATGTCGCAGATGGCATGGACAAACACAGAAACACAAGACGTACATCCAAGACTCGAGAACAAGCTACATGTTCACCACACAAAGTGTGCCCCGGCCAGGAATCGAACACGGGACCCCACGCTTCGTAGGATACTAACAACTAAGCCATGGAGCCGTTTCGGTAAAAAGATGTTTAAGTTTGACTGCTATGTGTATCTGTCTGTCTGTGGCACCGTAGATCTTAAATAGGTGAACCGATTATTAAAAGCAAGTTTTCTAGCGATGGTTCTTGGAAATGTTTTATCAAAATTGGATCAGCAGTCTCAAGGTCATAAGCTCATTACCATTACACCGAGTCGGGAGTTTTAACATTTTCGTAACAAGCATTGTCACTTAAAAAAAATAGGGGAATATTAAAGTTTGAATTCGACTTATAAAAATACTAATAAAAATAATAGTCGAATTCAAACTCACTTACTTATTCCTGTAGATCTCATGTATCATGTGTGTGTGTGGTATCGTGTGTTATAGACAATTCTTAAGACTCGGTGTCTCGCTATGTGTGCCCCAACTCCGCAATCACTTACTACATAACTTAAGTACGATTACCTCAAGTCGGGGTTTTTTACATTTACGTAAAATGAACATGTTCTTGAAAAATAAGAAAACACTTTTTACTGAAGCCTTTATTTCTTCGCTGTATAATTTTATCAGCACTGTATTGATATTGTAAACTACACCTGTATAAACACTCAAGTGCGCTGTACAAATTCCTATGAAGGTGACTATTTTAACTTGCAGATCATGCAATACATATGTCCGACTATGGGAATCCGTTTTTTGCTCGACTGAACCATTACGCTAGAATAGAATTTCGTATTCATACAGTCTGATGTTTTCCACTGCAGAGATCGCCCTCTCGACAAGCAATGTCCCAAGCCTTCGTTTTTTTTTACAAAATGATCAATGACTATGGTTTGAGAACATGATGTTGCGTCAGTTTTATCACCCGGATATGAACGTGCGGCTTTTAGATTGAAAGTTAGAATCTGTAATCGGTCTCCACGTCCTGCAAAATAGTGTAACCGGAGCCATGGAATTGTGAAGCCATGGAATGTCAAGTCAAGTCAATCACATTCCGTAGCTTATACATAACTCCATCATACGAAATTATACTTCGCCAATTCTAGAGTGACGATGATTGATTGCAAAATTCCAATCCGGTCTAGTACACGCTGGTTTCCTCACGAGGTTTTCTTCGCCGTTTCAGAACTCTACGGGCCCATGTCCCACATCACCGTACATTTGTATGGAACTGGCGCACGGCTAATGGTTTCCTTTCCCAACGTGGCTGCGATCCCCTGGGTGATTCTTCACACACATGCCGTTGCAGACTTCGTTGAAGACTAGAAAGTAGAATGCAATTTCATTGACTTTCATTTCCTCGAACGGAACAAGTATTTCGGAGGTGTGGCCGGGTTTTAAGCATTCTTCTCGGAGTAACGAGCTTGATTTCCGATTTTGTGATCCATCTACAACTGGCCTGGGCTAAAGACCTATCCTCTTTTTATGGCAATGATTTTATGTGTATTGTTTTTGACGAACTACACTATTACTAAAGTTAAAGTCCGGAAACGTCTCGAGATAACTGGATCATTATTCACATTGAGTCATGTTTCGATCATTTATTGATATCTGTGTCGATTCTGTTGGCATCAAACTACTATTATAAAATCGCCTTGATATGATTAAAACAAATAGAAAATATAGTTTTGGTACTAAACAGAATTGAAAACTTGGCTACTTACACACAAGAGAAGAAAAAAAGAAGGCAAATTGATTTTCTTTGATGATTACAATATGTAGGTACTCCATTAGCTAAAAATACAAGCAATCTTCCACACGAATGAATGAACCTTTCGATCGAGTGCTTCATTTTAGCATTGTGTAAAGGTCATCGACATTATTAAGAATTTAAGAAGAATTTATTATAAATAGATGAACAATTAGGTACATACATAGGTTAAAGCCTTTTCCGAAATACTATTATACATAATACGTAGATGTGGTGAATGTTAAAAACAAAATGTGTGATTTTTTCCGGGAAGGGTTAGGCAGTCTCAATATGCCACTGTCCACCTTGTGAGTTAAACTATCGTAGAAATTACGGAACTCTCGTACCGCCAGATACGGAGTATACCTACTCAATAGGTACCCAATAGGTACTCAATACTCCGTATCTGGGGGCGAGGTAAAAAGGTGCGGATGAGCTAAAGAAGGAAGGGTAAGGGAGCGGTGGCGATTGGTCGTTGAATATTAGATTTTTCTATGAGATCTATGAAAAAGTTATACTCGTAGTTACTTTGGTACTAATATTTGGCGAGAGATGGGAAACGGTATGTGCTTCAAGTGATTGTAAGTTTATACTTCAAAGAGATGACAAAATCGCTTCAGTGCGATTCGGACTCGAACACCAAGAGACCTTCAAAACACAGTGTGAAAATTTCAGTCAGTCACGAGATGTTAAGTTACAACAAGAGGTTAATAGAGTGCCCTTATTGTGCAGATAAATTTTCCCTTTACAATTAATCTTATAATCCTTAACTGACATCTGAAACTGGCATAATAACTTAATATTTGTAACCGTAACTGAAATCGATTATTCATATATCCGTATCTATATCCAGACCTAAAATTTCATATCTATAATTTCCCTGCTGGTAAGGAAACGCCACGCCATACAAACTAAGTAACTTAGTAAAAGTTACTAGAAAATCTGCATAGGTGCATGTGCTCTTACGGACATATAGACATAGTAAGCTACCTAACCTTACGGTACGGAACCTTTAAAGTAGTCATACCGTAACATTTAAAGTTTCAAACCTTATTAAATGTGATTCAATATAAATTAGTTTTGGTCCATCGGGCAGAGTTAATTAACTAGTTAGCTACACTTGTTTGTGGGTTGTTGCGTGATTTCAGCGATGTAAATATGTGACGAGTTTTGCGGTTGTGTTGTCATAATATATTAGGTGCCTATAGTTTAAACAGAATATCTAATAAAACAGGTTTCATGTGTTTCTGCTGTTTCAAAAACTTTTTACTTTACATTTGTTTTAGAGATGGGATTAAGCTGGCTGTGCCAGGAAACGGTACGCGTTTTATTTATTTGCCTGGCGTCACGGTTCAGTTGGTAGCTCTGCCTTCAGCGCCGTAGGTCGTGGGTTCGTTTCCCACCCAGGACAAGCATGTTTGTGGCGAACATGGATGTTGGTTTTGTCTGGGTTTTAATATTTATTAAAGATATGTATGTATTTATAAAAAATATTACTATTGTATTCTATCAGTTATCTAGTTCCCATAGTACAAGCTATGCTTAGTTTGGGGATAGAACGCGGCGAATTATCGAACCTTCGGCGCGAATAAGTAGATTTGAACATTAGCCCAAACGAGATAATAGCGACGATTCGCTCCCTATTCAAATGATCCCAATTCAAGTCCCCTTACGCACATGTACTCGAGTATTACGCACCACTGAGTCACGCCTCCATATGGCACCTTCGAGACCTTGGTATTTGGCTGTCATAATTGCAATTTGAACAAATGGCGCCGGCAGGAGGCTGGGGGCTCTGTCTGACATCTGTGTATGAGAATAACTTTGAGCACAATGATCGGCGTTTGGATTCGTTTCCATTTTTTTTATTATCTCATTGAACCATCTCGTTGTATTATTTACAATATTAGGATAATAGCTGCGCTCCGGGGTTGGCTATCCTACGGGAACCGTACATTTTTCCGGGATAAAAAGTAGTCTATGTGCCTAGTCCAGATTATAATTTATCTCTGTGCCGATTTCATCCAGATCCGTTCAGGCGTGATTCTGAAACAAACACCCATCCATCCGTCGCAACTTTCGCATTTAATAATAGTAGTAAGATCTGCTATTACAAACAACTAGCTACCTATTTATATTCATAGGTAGCTATTAATAGCTACCTATTACGGTTCAAAATATCCTGTTTTTTTTGCTTTTCCTGTAAAGACGTTTTAGGTAGGTACTGCTGAGTTCCGGTGTAAGGTCATGATCATAAGACGTTATATTCTCCACTTAAGAGTGACCGCCGCTTCAAAACTTAGGTCTTCCTATATTTCTGTAGGGGGAAAACTGTGTTTTTGGGCAGTTGTAACCACATAACAGCGGGCGAGCTGTCAGCCTGATCCGTCAGTATAGTCACGTAAAAAAAGATCTAGACTTACAAGTAAGTGATGTACGAAAGCCAAGCCCCTCGACACAATTAAGTAATGAAACATTAAACATGCATCAGCCAATGTAACGCCAGAGGCTCCGGCCTTCGATACCCATTTGCATAATTGAACCCTCGCTTTCGATCCATTGTAAGTGAATAATATTATCGCTTCGTTCTGATTGCCGAATTTGAGATCTAAGGACCTAGGTAGTAGATCTGTAGATTAGCTATGCATAAGGGCACAAACGCCGCTGTATAATACGGACTGATTCAGTACACCATTAACTCAAACGCCAAACCAAGTTAGTTTCCCGATACCGATTCGAATTTTCAACTTATTACTAAGGAAGCATATTTAATCACATCTTTGCTTCACTTAGAAGCAATGGTGTCCTGAAATCTGCTTCCTCTTTTTAGTACTTGAACATTTATTACTCGTATAGACTCGTACAACATGGGTTCAACCATTTCACTCAAATCGAAAATACACGTTAATTATCTATCTACATACTTCGTATCATAGCGCATCAACCCTGAAACGGCTCTTGTTCATCGCCTATAGTAATTGGTATAAAATATACCAATTACTTTTGAAAAAGGTCTGTATGTCTATCGGGGCGAAGTAACTATATTTCTATGCTATCCATGATTTTGTTCTAACAATTGACATAAAAATACATACGAATGGAACAGACATTATTTCAGAAACAGATGGCCCTCCTATCGATAAGCAGACATCTCTGCCCGGTATAACAGCAACACCCACTTTTCAGTTACATGACACTAAGCTGCGGTAGTCAGCCTGGTATTTGGTAAACTGTAATAATTTTTGGGGTATTCAGGCTATCCTCTACGAAATTAAGGGTCAAATATTTACTGTAAGAAACTTGAGCCATTAAGAACCTGCTCCAAATTGCATCGCCCAAGGTACAATAAAGACCCAACTACAAGACAAAGTCGTTCGAAGACAATATTTATGCAATGTTTTTTTACATCGGAATGTTGACCAATGTCTGCAAAAGCCTTCAGTAAAATTCGTTAGTCAGTGAAGCTGATACTGTTAGTGTAAGAATAAACTAAATAGCACCCATCTCGTTCTGTACGGAGTAAACAGGGGCAGCAATAATTTTAGATTTGCCAAAGTCGATATCATTTCTGTTTGATGCCAATAAAATCGACACCAGTTACTATTAAAAACCCAGCGAATATGAAAAAGCAAGAAATCGGTCACGTAGAAGTTTATGGTTACTATTCTACGCGACCAATTCTTTCCTTTTTTACGTGATGGTATTAATTTGTTGGTGGACCAAACTAAACCTTAACGACATCTTCTGTTTCAAAAACTCTCAAACAAAAATAAACATATGCCGGCAATCAGTTAAAAAAATGGCATAAAACATCCGGTTTTGCAACCAAAGTAAGTGAACGTCTATTTCCTTCAGACGTAATAAGCATTGAATAATTTCCACTATTTGGAGGTCACATAACATCAGTTTACCGACCTCAGGCTCAAGGTTGTCCTCATTAAGATCTAGTTCTTAGGCCATGCCTTATCCGATCTTAGGTAACTTTTATGAAGCTAGGTGATACTAAATAACGTAATTATAAATACTGCTATGTGACAGCAAGGTTCCAATATATGCGTTTTCTAAAGTCTTTAATAATTCAACAGCACTGCCTAAATTGAAGTTGCTACCTCACATCAGAAATTCATCCGGATAGGTTTTCATTAGTCTTACGAATATTCGTTTAAAACATTACCAGTTTGCCCTGGACGTTGATGATATCATCGGTCCATTGGGATAACCAGCAATAATTTACACTCAGTTTACCCCATTCCATGGTCATTCAAACACTCATTCAAGTCGCAACATGTAGGTACCTATCCTTATATTTGAGAAAACCTTTCACCAAGCATTATCTTGTAAATGTGATTTGATTTCTAATTTTTCTGTGGGGTTTCCTTATATTGTTCTTATTTTTTATATTACATATATTATAACTTTGCTTTCTTTGGGCCTTTTTTCTTCTTCTTTTCGTGTCGATGTTTGGTCTAGATGTGCATAGACCAGAAGGAAACAACCTCAATAGACCGCGTTGATGCTTCATTCTGATCCTTCCGCCTGATTATATTTATAGTATTGAATGAATGAATGAATGAATGAATGAATGAATGAACACTTTATTGTACACCATAAAATTTACATAATATTCATATAAATATACTTAGATTTAGTACAATGGGCGGTCTTATCGCTGAAAGCGATTTCTTCCAGACAACCTTAGGATGGAGTTTTATCATGTGTTGCTTCATAGGACGGCGGTATACATACACAGACTATACTAGTGGAGAATAAAGGAAAAATATGATATATTATAACTCAATCACTTAATACTTAATTAAATCCGAATACACAATATAACATATCTAAAAAATAAACTAATACATAATAAAAATAGATATTGATAATAGAGATAATGTGCCTACATAATAGCAGTAACTGAAAACATAAAAAATAAATAAAAATACTACTAATGGATATTAGGGAAATGTTTTATAAAGAACTAAACTCGACCAACTGACAAAAAGTGTTGCTTCAATTTTTCTTTAAAGGTGAACTGAGAAGATGCCCCCCTGATTTCCACAGGTAAAGCGTTCCACAGGCGAACAGCTCGAACCGTAAAGGACTCAGAGTAGAAGGATGTGCTGTGCATGGGCGTTTGAAGGGCCAAATTTTCTGACGATCTAAGTGAAAAACCATGAGAGGAGTGGAGATATACAAACCTTTCTTTCAGATAGTTAGGAGCAGAGGGGTTGAAAAGAATGAAGTAAAGAAGAGAGAGAATATGTGAGTTTCGGCGAAGTCGTATGGGGAGCCATTTAAGCAAAGTGCGAAAAGGAGAAACGTGGTCATATTTACGCAGGCCAAAAATAAATCTAATACAGAAATTTTGTAGGCGCTCCAGCTTGTTAAGCTGTTCCTCTGTGAGATCCAGGTAACAAGCATCGGCATAGTCCAACACAGGAAGAAGCAAGGATTGAGCAAGCGCAACTTTAGTGGTAGTTGGCAAAAAGTTTCGAAGCCTCCTAAGAGATCCTGCAGAAGCAAACCTAAATTCTTATCGCGATTCCATGTATGTTGATAAAAAAACGCGCAAGTGATACATAGTACGTAATGTGAATTGCAGAAGTAACACAACCTGTGTCTGGTGTTGGACCCATTTAGTTTTAACGTATGAACTGAATATTCTTCAGGAACTGTTAAATCCGAGTGCAAAACCTTTCATTACATACTTACTATAACATTCCTCGTATGTCTCTCTTCTATAAAAATGTTAACCATAAATATACTGAATGCCTTTATTGCAATCCTGACCTCAAACGAGGAAGCTTCTACAGCAAGGGAATATACTAGTCGAGATTATAACGATTATGTCATCGCGTTCCTTCATACTTCCTAGCTCTGCATATTGAAACGAGGCCGTTTTTCTTGGATCTATTGTTGTGAGCTTGTTGCTTACCAACATAGTAACTAGTTCTAATGTTAGCCATTTCATTGATCATTTTGTATTAGAAGGACTCAGCGTTCTTCCACACAAGTACTTCTACATATTTGTACATACTGACAAAGAATACTTTCCCATTTATATTATTGTGGGATGGGTTTACAGAAAGCAGTATGTCCCAAAATATGTGGCCAAATTTTTTATTTTTTTTTTATTGTGTAATATATATAATGTTTTTACATTTGTTTTTTTTTTTTTTTGCACCGTAAAATCCTAGACGGGTTTGTCTTGGTGCTCACATTCGCCTTATTACATAGAACATAAATATGCCAATGTACATCGAGAAAAAAGAAAAAGTACTTATATGAATTATAATAAATTATACAAAAAAAATACAAAACATGGTTAAAAACTTAGACTCTGAGAATATGATCCCTGATGATAAATGATAGTAACACTCCGTAATTAATTGGGCGTGTCCCAATTGCAGGGCGTTACTGTGAAGAACCTGTTTAAGATGAATTAAGTAAATTATGGTAATTGTTTGTTACAGCAAACGGACAGTATCTCCAAGCACAATACTGAAGCGGGAACAGAAATGGCTGCGCATGCTCAACAACTGGGAGGCGTTTATGAGCAAGAACTACAAGAAAGTTCGCGAGAGGTGTCGGAAAGGTGAGAAATTGTTTCTATAGCACTTTTCGATTTCTCTTCCTGAAACTTTCTATTAATATTAAATAATAAGACAATAATCTGACCTTTTTTATACCACAAAATTTATGAGTGAACTGCAGTCTCACTTGATTTTAAGTGGTTACGACAGCTCATAACAACAGCAATACAACTTCCCACACACACTACAACCCTTTGCACCGTCACCCGTCACCCAGACGGGAATATAACGCATCATATGCCTTTGTTCTCGCCGGATTTCACCCACACCCTTTCACCACACAGCAGTGTGAGTGTCCTCTGCTTGGAGGCAAATAAAAAAAATAGAACATCGAAAGCTTATTCCATTTTCAATATCAGTTATTAGGTTATATTATTGTTCTCTGCACTAAGATTTAAGGGGCACACGTCCATACTTTATGCTTATGACATAAATGTTTACCCTAGCCGGAGATCAACCCGAGACTTCTCTCGGAGGCTAAATTACTATTAACTTAGCTATAAAGTATAAGGTTCTTTGTGTTCTCGATTTCTGCCAGCTTACTCTATTTTCAATATCGCGGTCACGTAGTCGATACATATCGAAGACCATCAGCCAATTCAATCTAATACATTTTCGCCTAGGAGCTAGCGCAGGCGACCGCTTTTAATTGGAGATTTGCCTAAAAATCGATAGCTTAAAATCGGATATGAAAGTGTCGATCCGATTTCTGTCACCGGTAGTGATGGAGAAAGATAGAATACCATTATCATTACACCGTAGAATAATAGAAGAAAGAATTTAATGTATTGCGAAGCATCACATCATTAGTACACTTTTTTTTTCCAATAACACTTGCATTCCCTAATTTTAATCGACCGTAGTCTGTCAGAAATCAATGACCTAAGTAAATATTAATGACTACGGTCTAAATAATCGATCGTCTGCCTTTAGCTCTATATTTACCTATATAAATAACTTGCCATGTTTTGACAAGACATCTGTCCCATATTATAACTAAATGAAAAGTGTTTATTATTTACTCCTATTGTTCTGAGACGCTATTGTCATCTTAACAACTGTATTTGTAGGTATGCGTGTGTTGGAAGCTGACAAGTGTGTGATTAATATCACTTTCACTGAAAGGCTGTGATGTTTTTCGATTAAATTTTTACCGGGTTGTGATTAGCAACTCTCACATTCGCCCATGAATATATAAAAAGCCACTCGTATATATTCTGCTAATTTAAATGTGAACGATATTCACATTTAAATTAGCAGACATTAAACTTGGCTATTATACAAGAAATTTGCCGAAATAGAGAATCAATAGCATACGTGAAATATCTACATCGAAACTGCTGGTTTATTAGTATATATATTACAAACTTCAATTGGCTTTAGCTACGTTTATATTTTTAAAGAGACGTTAGTTTTCGACGAAAATGGCAATTGAAGCGATAATGTAGCGATGCTAACCTACTTCCTTTCAACTCAGGAACAGGTACGTCCATATTACTGAGTCACTCCACCAAACCGCTAATGCGTACAACTTTACGTACAAGAATGGAGTGTAGAACTTGTAACCTCTCGTTGTAAAATAATAGCCTCACGTAGTCTCTCAAAATTAAAATAAAACCAGTTCAACGGACAACCGGTCTTCATAATTCCATCTGATTATTTGAGAATTTTGCTCCTAATGAATTCATATTATCGGGAAAAGATATTCATTGACATTCCATTAAAATATATTCAATGTTTTACCATCGCTCAACTTAACTTGATAATTAATAAAAATCATAATATTGTCCAGAAATTCGTACATGATTCTTTACGAAAAACCGGATTACTATTTATTTATAATTTTGTGTAGCATCATAAAAAAACAAATAAACATTTTCTATAAAGTATTCTTATAATTTCGGGCTCATCGAACCTTCGTTTGCAGGCATACCAGCATCAGTCCGCCCTAAAGCCTGGTTGTACCTCTGCGGAGGCCAGCTATTACTGGAAAAGCATCCGAACGAATACGAGGAGTTACTCCAAGCGCCGGGAGACCCGAAGTGCATGGACGACATCAGAAAGGACCTTCATCGCCAGTTCCCGTACCACGAGATGTTCATAAGGGAGGAAGGACTGGGGTAAGCATCATAGGCAAGGGCGGCCTCAGATATTGCGAGGCTCCGGGCGATAGATTTTTGTGAGGCAGTTGGAGTATGAAGTATTTAGGTGAGTTGAAAGTGTACAGGGCTACCGGTAATCAGTCAGCATTCTCTTAAAGACAGCTGCAGTACATCAAAACAAAAACTGGTTGTTCTGCGAGGGCGCGAGGCGAGCACAAGCGAGGCCCCGGGCGGATGCCCTGATTGCCACCCCCTAAGGCCGCCCCTGATCATAGGTATTTACAGGAAATATTCCATTATAATCCCCACCAAAATATTCCAGAGGAACCCTCTGGAATATTTTGGTGGGGTTAATGTAGCTCGCGTCCGTAGGTACCCAGTCTCTGTCTCTAAACGTATCAACCGAAATTAGCAAAACTTGTTTCATGCCATATTTGTGTCATGTTTGTCCGGGGAATTTCTGCATACCTATTATTCGCTCGCTAGTGTTCCGGTGGAAAGATGTGGACGGTAAAGTTATAGACTTATGAGACAGCTTGGCAGAATTAGATTTGCTGTCGTTACTTCTAAGAAGAAAGCAGATTGCAGTTAAAAAAATTAGATCCGCTGCAAATCATGGTATAAGAATTATTGCAACCTATCGTAAAACATGTCATCAACTTTTTGGACACATACATCAAAATAAACCCAAAACGGATACAAACAATCAGTTCAGTACTTAAAAACAGAACATTAATGCGTCATCTTGAAAATTATTTCAATGTAGGAAAATTGGTATGCGAAACATTATTTATTACTTTACACTATCAGCGTTAATATAAACTAACGCAATAATTCTGTGATTCACTTTCAACTACGTCACTGTATATCAGTTTTGCATTATGTCATAGTTTGCAGTTACGGCGAGAAGTATGCGCGTGCAGTTTCCTGCTTGTTCTTCCCCTGGATTTTCTGATTAGTGATAAGAACGCGTAATCTTATAGGTACATATTTCTTTAAAGAAGAGACATTTCCAATATTTGTTTTTAGAATTAAATCGATATTTAGTTTTTGTCTTTAACATTAACATGAGTAGTTAGAATTTTTTTCTAGTAATTTAAACTCACACCAAAACAATTCCTGCGTTTTGTACCGGTTTGGTGGTGACCTCTAGCAAACCTATGTGGCGATTAGAATGGACCGAATAAGGTCTCAGGGGTACATAAGCAATTCCTTAAGAGTGTCGTAGTTAAATTTGTATAAAAATTGACACAGACAATTCGAAGGTGTTGTCTTACTTTAGTGCTGACTGGCATTATAATGTATAGCTAAAGAGTTGGACCAAAAATTTATATTGTTAGAGCGAATTGACCTTCCTTCTTCAGCCATTGATTGTATGTATGTCAGAAAGTATACCAACTTTCAATCTGAATATAGCGAGTTCATTTCAGGATCTGGATTGGCAAGCGCGAGATAATAATCGCAATCCTTTCTTTCAGACAACAAGAGCTATTCTCGGTGCTAAAAGCCTACTCAGTCCTGAACCCCAAAGTGGGGTACTTCCAAGCGCAAGCTCCTGTGGCTGCGTTCCTCTTGATGCACATGCCGTCGGTGCAGGCCTTCTGGTGCCTCGTCAGCATCAGCGACAAGTACCTGAGCGGGTACTACAACCCGGGACTTGAGGTGAGGACACACTTTTTCCATAACTGTCTATCTACTCGGTGCTTTGGCGTAGGACAAGCTCACAAATAAAAACTTAGTTCCATAATATGCTTCTTTCATCGCGACCATGACCTGACACCACGCCATACCAACTCCGTGTTGTATAAGCAAGTCTTTGTATCAGGCGGTGTCATTTTAGAGGGCAAAACGTCCGTCGTCTGCGCATACCCTTTGCGATTCATAGTAAAAGAATATATGCTAGGCATTATTACTGTTCCACGTCTCTTAGGTCCATGTTAGAGGAATTTCAAAAATTGAAATGTATCAGGTTCTGCAACGTGACGGCGACATTCTCCATGCGTTGCTTCGTCGCACAGCGCCTGCCGTCCACCGGCATCTCGTGAAGCACAAAGTGGAGCCAGTTCTGTACGCGACCGAGTGGTTCCTGTGCGCTCTCACCAGGACGTTGCCCTGGGACAGCTTGCTAAGGGTTTGGGACTGTTTCCTCTGCGAAGGTGTAAAGGTAAGTTCATTTTGTCACCTCAAAGCTTTCGAGTACAGACCATGATGCTCACGTTTGTAGGTGAAATCCCGCAGGATCACGGATCTGCTGTGTAAGGATTCTGAGTTACGTGTGAACGGAGCCACCCAAAAAAACAGTAGAATTTGTGCCGTACCGTACCAGCCTCTAATGTACTGCAGGGACACCGGCCTACTCTCGATAATTGAGAGTGAATGGGTTCTTATCTATCACGGGAGCCCAATCCGGATTGGTGGATGTCACATATCGTCGAATTTTTGGTTCTAAGACATGCCAGTTTCCTCACGATGTTTGCCGTCACCGTTTCGAGAACGTGGTATAGCGCACATAAATTTTTCTTATTGGTGCACGTTTGGGTTTGAACCAGCTACCTTCAGATTGAATGTCGGTGTCTGGGCCAAGTGGAGTACTTGGCACAAATTCTACTGCGCACAGCTTGACGAATTACTACATCCGTCAAGCAGTGCGCACTCGTGCTGCAGTGTTATGGTGAAATTACAGGTGTAACATCCTCGTCTGTAAGTGACGGGCGCATTGCTTCGCCACTTTGTTCCTCTCATACTTCGGTAGGGGAGGACCTAAGACGTATTGCTTTTGTTTGTAAATACTTTATATCATATTGAATTGAGATTACAACCTAGCGCTCCATTTGCTGGGCGTTAGAATACTTTTTAGCCCGGCACCTCGTGGTATCAAGCAATATATTACATGCATACTAATGAGCCTATATTCCCAGGTGCTGTTCAAAGCCGCACTGGTGATCCTCCACGGCGCCCTAGGCCCGGCCAAGGTGCGCAAGCGCGCCGCCGGCCTCTGCGAGACCCTGGAGGTGCTCCGCCACCCGCCGGAAGGCATCCTCGGCGAGGAGTACCTGGTGTATCACATGCAGCGCCTTGGACTGACGGAGGAAGACTTCGAGTTCGAGCACCAGCGCCAGACCGCGCGTCGCAGAGCCATCGCCGATAGGAGGTGAGGACCCACTCTTTGAATAGAATAGAATAGAAAAACATTTATTTTGACTCGTAAGTAGGTACATTCAGTGGACAATAGTAGGTGACAGAAATAGGAAGGACAGTAACAGGAGACAGAAGAAAAAAAAATAGTAATAAAAAAGACACAGTTAATATACAGAAAATTAAAACATGATATGTTAATCCCACGTATTCCAATTCCGGGTCCACTATCTCGGATAGTAGTCGAGTCAAAAATGGCTCCAGCTCAGCATGTCAGGCAGGTGCCTAAGTACCTACCTGGTATTTTGCTGGCGCCATTGCGATAGTCCCGTTAAAAACGCGACAGTAAATAAATAATTAGCTACTCTTCGTGTATTTTCAGGCTTGCAAACTTGATGTTTCTTGGTAACATGCCAATTTTGGTACGTAAGCCAGAATAAGCTACGTAAAGCCAGGATTGGGACTAATTAGTTCACACTGCTTCTACTTGGATTAAACATTTTTAGCTTTGGAGCATACCGTGCTTCGCGGCATATTCTTGTTTTGTTTAATTAACTTACTGTGATTTGTCACATGCACACATATGACAAATCACAGTATGTTTTCATGTTTAGCAAGGTCTTATGTTTTGGGTTTACAGCTGTTCTTATACAACTTACCGACTTAGCTTCGAAGTCAGTCAAAACTATTAATAATAATTATTATTGTTATTATTAAAAATTCCCAAAAAGTCCCCACCAAAGTCGCATCCCGTTGCGCCCGTAACCCGAGACAGGGATGCAACGCCCCAAGTGCCTGTAATTTCACCGGCCTTCACCCTTCCACCGCACAATGGCAACGTGAGTGCGCCACCGCTAGGCGGAAGATTATAAGGTTCTACTGCTCCTTTGCTCCTTTTGCACCACCCAGGGGGTACGTGTAGGGATTCCAACACAAGTGTAATAACTCGACGGCTTCGACGGCTCCGTGGCTTAGTTGGTAGTAGCCTTGCCTTAGAAGCGAGGGGTCCCGGGTTCGATTCCCGGCCGGGGCACACTTTGTGTGGTGAGCATGAAGTTTGTTCTCGGGTGTTTGTCTTGTGTTTCTGTGTTCGTCCATGCCATCTGCGACACAGGGAATCTTAGTGTAGAGGTATGAATGTTTAAACGTTGTGTTTGTTGTTTAACTTACTGTAGATCCTGTTTTATCATTTTTCTGTAAACAAGCCTCATCGACATGTGTATACTCTATATCCTTATTGTAATTTTATAAAATTCTATGTGCTTGAACTAAAATAAAAATATTATTAGGTTAATATTTAATATATATCCTTTCTTTTCAGTGGCAGCTGATTCAGCGATTGTTCCTTTAAGCGTTATTCCAAGAATAACGCAAGGGACATATTCAACACTCTGTGAACAGACATACAAGTGTGTGCAAGCATGGACTCACTCACGCTATGTGATAGTATAACGCTACAGTGGCCAAATACGGAACGACCAAGATCGACTGACGAGTAGGATAGCGTTTTTAGATCTTTGTAGAGTAGGGTGTTTTGCTGTGAAATATGGTTTTAATTGTATTACCTGAAATATGTATTCATTTTCGCATAACCATAAAATAATTAAATTTATAATGGCTGCCCTGGAAAAATACATGCGTAAATGGTTTGTCAACATATTGATGCCTTGTACGGATTTATAGACTAGAAATGCCAGGAGCGATAAATTAACGTGCCTTTCGAATTACGGGAGCGCTCAGTTCAAATGCCACTAAACGGTCTCCCAACTTCCGGAGATGCTTAACTTTGCAAACAACTTCTATGCCAGTTAAGCCACGAACAAAACGGTGGAAAAGATAAATTCGAAGAAAAATATTATGGTATCACAAAAATATGTCTAGCTTTAGAGGGTGAAGTTATTCATGTCTGGCAGTCTTCCAAACGTGAGTGAAACAGATTAACGGCCAAACTTTATATTCTACTAGCATTACTGGAGATAGATTACCACCGCAACATTGTTATTTGTCAAAGTTTTGTGTCAATAAATGATAATTATTATTATAGTTTTGAGATAACATGTTGCTGTGGAAATATTTATCCATTCAGCTGTTAGTTTGAGATTACAAAACTTACTGTTTTTTGGTTGTTCATGAAAGATCTAAATACGAAACTACCAGAGTCAAAGTCAAAGTCAAAGTCATTTATTCCTTTAGATCTCAAGTATCATTTGGACACGTCAAATTTTACACATGCACACATATTCGTGAGCATATGCAACCTAAACCTATTTCATAGCAAAATAACATATCGTTAGTGTAGGAGTCAATATGGATTGTCTCGTTTTCATATCTCGTAGATATTTTAGTAAAAGGCAGCTTCGATTCTCGAGAAAGGTTGAGTTGGAACTGTATTTTGAAAAACATTATAGTTTTAAAGACAAGTTTGTATGAATAATTGTAGATAACCGTTTAGTCGTATTTCTTTTTTGTAAAAGTTGCCGGTGGTGTCCGGTTATAAACGTGCCTTCCGAAGAACGAAGCGCCCATTTGTAATAAAAAATATGTTTTGATTAGCAAAATTGTTGTAAGTGTGTTTTACAAAACAAGAAAATTGACAAAGCAATTGCAATCTTGTAAATGTACCAGTATTTAATTGAACTGTATTGTTTGTCTGTAGCTTATTATCGCATAAAATAATGTAGTATATATAATAATAATAAAACGTGCAAAAATAGTTCATAAGCCATTGTGATAAGGTTGTATATAAAATTACATATCTTGAATTGTAAATATGTCATTAAAAACCGGTTTTCCATTTTCAACAAGCAATTGACTGGAAATTGGTTACCATAACAACATTGATTAATTTTGAACCCGTATTTATAAAAAAATTAAGATCTTTACAAAATAAGTGCAATAAATAATTTGAATTAGGCCAAAAATGTATACCTACTTACTTTTTACAGGTAATGTTGCGATGTAATCTAGATCAATAAATTTGTTGAATATTGAAATTGATTGTTAGAGGTGTGATAGGTGGGCGAAAATGCGGGTTCGATTCTCGAGAACACGCCAAATTAGTTTGCCCTATAACGTGAGTTATAGGCAGGTAAAATTATAAAATAAATTATATTCTTCAAATGTTCGCTAGAAGTTTTACGGACCGCTATTATTGCATTTTTTATACAAAGCTTATTTAGACACATACAGAGAATTATTTACGCAAAATGAAAAAGAACAATATTTTACCCGATTTTCTAAATATCTTGTTACACCGTTGTCTACTATGTACCTGATATATTGTGTCCGGGCTCCGGCTGGAAAACTTAATAGGCATTAAATATGTTCTCGGGTCTTGTATGTTTATCTTGTTTACCTGTATGAACTATGAGGAATGGCATGGGCCAATGGCAATGCAACTAGGGATCTTTGTGCAAGAGTATGAGTGTGGAACCATTCGTTTGTCTGATATCTTAGATCACATATATCTGTTAGATATATAATATCAGGAACTTAAGAGACAGTGGTGTAATCATATCCTAATTGAATAATCAATCCCCTTCGAGAAAACGAAGAGAAATAATTATTTCTGTTTACTCTGGATCTGTGAAACACTCGCAAACGAAAGAGAAGCTAAAATCAGTGCGCAAAAGTTCAAATTAATTTGACAAAGTTTACTTGAACTGAAGCTCTGGGGCCCTATTGAGCAATTGCTTCAACCAAAAGGGCCTCTGTGCGAGCGAGACGCCAATAACACGAACGACAGAGATAGTGAACGAAATTATTTCTGTTCGGTGAATAAGTTTCTCGGTCAGTTTGTCTTCCCTTCCCCTTCTAATGTACAAATACAATGATTGTGAACCAATACGTGAGTTGATATTTTTTTAACGTTTACAATAGATTTATTCCATATTCTTGAAATAACTATTTTTTGTGATTTAGTATCAGACTTATTCATATTTGGTGTAGTTAAATATGCAGTTTATAATGTATTAATGTCTATTGCGCGCATTTCTATCCAAAGTATTATTTCTATTATTTACATACTTACATATAGTTAACGCATTTCAAATCAAATATCTATTTATGGACACAAAGATTTTAACATAATTTATATGCCATAGGCTCTCGGACTAGTGTTTCATGAGTCAGCGGCTTCTGGCTAAAAATGGCCTCTTGATAAGATCTCTTGAGATCTTTGTTAATAACGAAACAGTTGTAATAGTTGTAAGGCTTTTGGCTAAATGCGATCTCGTCCAGAGCACTTATAAAATTGATAGTGCGCGCAGTAGACAAATAAAACAACTACCACACTAGAAACGGATTCAGATGTAGGCTATGAACTTAGTACGTAAGTCTTGTATTGGTGCATAATTTTTATTCATAATTTTGCCTACATCTTTGCGTATTCATTATTGGAACCATAAACAGACGAAATTCAGCAAAATGTAGGCACCGAACTGTATTATTTAGTTTTAAGGATGCGATGCTTTGTATATCTGTTCTTTTCTTGCTACAAAATGAGGAAAAGAGATGGCAGTATATTTTTGATTGTGTGTTGTGTGACTTTTGTTTTCATTGTAACGAGAATTTTAACTCAATGTTATTCTGTGTATATTTTTTATTTCTTGTTATTTCCTTTCAACGATTAGCATTAAGTTGGTGATTAGCATTTTGAACTTTTGCACATTTATACACTTTTGAATTGTTTTTTTCCTGTTCTCATTTATTTTCATAGCACATGTTTATGTGATACAATAAAATAGGTGTAAAATTTATATATAAGAATTGTGGACTGCTTTTGTTAGTTCCAGCTGATTTAGAACTCTTCTGCATTCCGTTGGTGCCTTTATCTGTTGCGTTTATTCAATCAAAATCCTTCGGGTCGGCCGTTTTGCATCGGCTCTGACAAATTTGATTTTTTAACTAGTTACCTTGACAGACGCTGTCTTGAATCCTGTTATTTGCAATATTCCGTGTAAATTTCTATTATAATTTAAAATAAAAAAACCAGTTATAGCGTTCCAACTAACGAACAGCATCATTAAGACTTGAGTGTCGATCGGAAGCCCCGCAGGCGGGATTTGTGAAATGTCTTCCTTTAATTTTCTGCTTACATTCGTACGACACTAAAAACGCCCATAACTGTATATTCTCACTAATATCGTTACACTTGGTGTAACTTGGCTACAAAAGGGAATCTTAAACAAGGCCTTATATTGTTCCTTCCATGTTTTATTCATAGTAAGAGATATAAGCTTTTAGTCAACGTCAGAGTAGGCTAGGTACAGCGGGCGAACTGAATCGTGGTGCACAAAAGCAGACCCAAATTAAATTACATTATAATTCCAGTCAGTTTCTCAAGTAGACTAAAATATTCCGTACATTCCGCCGTTCAGACTGTTTCTACAAGTTTAGTTATCTATATTTTTGTAAACTCCTGTCGTTTCCCTATTGCTGCAATAATATGTGTTGTAAATAAATAAAAGTATTGATAAAATTCTAGTTCTTTTTAATCCGTGTCCTCCTCATGTTTCCTCTGCAGGAACACCGTGCTACAAGTGAGATGGGCTTTGATTTACCACGGGAGCCCAATCCCAATTGGAAGATGTCATGGCCTTTTTATACGAATTTTGGTTCTAGGACATGCGTTTCCTCACGATATTTTTTTTCACCGTTTTAGGCAGAAACGAGGCATACATGATTTTCAAATAAATTTATGCTCTTCTGGATTTTATTGCATTGAATGTTTTTTAAATAATTATTCGATTGATATCTGTTTGTGTTAATTTGATTTTATCTTTAAATCTGTGTAACCTCCCGCACTCTAAATATATGAATGATGAAACGAATAGTCATGTCCTCTTGTTCACACGGCATTTATTCTTCTTTCACACAATATGTTGCGCATACATTGTATAAAAAGCCATTACAATACCTGTTTATACCTACTGCAAAAATAATATACAACTTATAGAATACTCACCGGATTTGTTAAATAAAAAGGTATAATAAAATAGGAAAATATTTGCTTATACATTGTTAACAGCAGAACTGAACCGGTAACCGGAGGGGGGCGGGGGTACCAGCTAGACCGTCTAGCTACATCAACGCAAAACCTCTCACAGTTAAGGACATCCACGTTAATATACGTACATACGGAACATTCGGAATTTGACACTAGTAGCTATCTATGACTGGCCTCATAGCTCAGTTGGTAGTAGCTTTACCTTTTGTGAATCACGTCGTGGATTCGATTCCAGGTTAAACATTTGTGAGACAAACATTAATGTTTGTTATCTGGGTGTTAATATGTAATGTATGTATGTATGTGTGTATGTGTATTCTTTAATTTGTATAGGTACCATTGTACAAGTTAGTTTGGGGCTAGAAGGCGCTGTGTGAAGAATTTATTTATTTATAAAAAATCTGGCGACCCGATGTCAACCCTCGCCCCTCTGGTGACCGGTTCATCACTGCTCTCAACAAAATTATATTTAAATCAAAATTAAATACTTTGTAATATTACATAACTCTTAGATAAAACAAATGCGATGTATAGATGATTCACACTGGGCACTGAGTGATGGCATCGTGTCAAACTATAATCACGCTTACTGTTAGAAAAATAGTGATGTGAAAACGGTCATCTGGTGCACCAAATTGGTATAACAGGCAGAAAACAAAACATAAATATACTTATTTGTAGAGGGTAATAGATAGTTTAGTCATTAATTTTCATTTCAAACATAGTGCCTGTTTAACCGCCATCCTATAGGTTCTTCATATTATCTTAAAGATGAGGTATTTTCTGTTTATTCCATAGACAACAGAGAATGGACTGAGCTTTCCGTATTCAGCTAGTTACGAAAGAGACAAACCGAGTGTGCGGTCAGTAGTCGTCTCTTTCTAGTATTTTGATTGGTCTACGTCACTGACGTCACGCCCTTGTGATTTAGGCTTGCAGGAAAGAGACAGGTATTGGTAAGTAGCCTTGTCTCTTTCGAGAATGGTGTGTTCTTTTTTATTTTACTTTTGTGTAAACGCTCGGTCCATTCTTTCTGTCCATGGTTTATTTTAACAAGAAGACGGCATCACAGTTTTTGTATTTTCAATTTCAACAATAATCGTAGAAAAAATATCGGTTTGAAATCTGAAGTTCGTATTTAGACTTGTCATAAGAATCAAAAAATGTCCGAATATTGCAACGTAGCGAACCAGAGTGTAAATATTGCAGATGCATAGAATATCTTAGACCTACGAACACAGAGATGAGCTATTACAAAATTACAGGTACATACTTAAATAGGCACTATTATCGAAGTAAGATTATTTATATACCTCTACTAAGAGGTATTGTAAGAATTTAAAAATACTGAAATAAAATAAATACAGACGTTTCGGAACAACGGAGAAAAAATATTTTAATATACAATATGTCAAGAAAGCCCTATCCGATCCGTGAAGGATTTAATGTCGTTTTATTTTCGTGTTTTCGAGTATCCATCTCTGGGATCAGTTTGCAGGCCGCCAGAGGGTTATCGATTAGAATACCGACCAACATCTTAACGTGGCCTCCAAAGCACGGAAGCAAGCAGTTCAAATGCCTACGGTCATCTATTAAACTACTGCCTGGGCGCAGAGTTGTAGGCATCAAGCTTTGCCACAAGCGATTCAAGATATTATTAAGTACAGAGATTCTATTCGAACCCTTTTCAGATAACAAGAGAAATCCGGTATAAAATTCAATAAATGGGGAAATTTACATTGCAATTTATGGGGCCGGGCAGCGTCCCGCTTGTCTCGAGACGTCATAGTCGATAGAGTTGCCATATTAAAAAAAATACTAGATTTTGGGGTAATTTCGGAAATTTGAACAAATAAATGATTTGAAATTGAATTCATGTTTAATTTTATGCACATTTATTTTATTTCGTAATCTGTATGGGATACCTACCTATGCGCCTTTCGAATCGTAGAGCGTTTTCAAACATATTATAAATTACTATTATAAAATCCACACACCAAAAAGAAAGTAGAGCTTTCATTTAATTTGATCGCGAATGATTCTTAAACTCTTTGATCATACACAAATGTGTTTTTCTCTTTCGTGCATCTTATATATGTTATTATATATGAGCTCTTGTCGGGTGTCGGGTAACATACGTGGGAGGGACATGTAATTTGTAGGCCAGCTTCCGTTTGTTCATCTTTTATTATCATGAACAAATTCATACATCATCCTAATTTTTAGTTGCTATAAAAACACGCCATACAAGTAAATACATTAGAGGCACACATTTATTTCGGACTTCAACACATTGGGCGCAGAATGAGCTAAGATTACACAGTTAAATATTTCAAAGAAAATGAGTTCACAAACAGTTCGGTGCATAAACAAAAACTACTGGACACATTTTGAAGTATGTATATTTTGTTGGCCAATTGCCCATCAACACTCATACTATCACGCCGAGAGAAAGCATTTGGGTGGCAGGGATACACATAGTTGATTATGTATCCCATACACACATTTAATAATAAAAGTAACGTGTATAAACTAATTATCTGAAAGATCAGAGCAGAGTGCATAACAGTCGAATCGTTGTCGATTTAGCTGGAGTTGAAAAAATTAAAAAGAATTCCGAACATTCCGCGTGGCAGATCGTGGCGCAAATGTAACGCATTTTCATTGCGAAGTCGTCGTCGATTTTACTGGCGTTAAAACAACGTCTGAAATAAACAAGGTACTGGAAAAGTGCCCCTGTCAAGTGAGTTACTATATAAAAATCTGTCCCTTTCAACAGACAGTGACTTTATGTAAAAATGTCCTGACAACAGTAAGTAACTTGATGAAAAAGTGTTCTGACAACAGTGAGTAACTATATGAGACTGTTCCTGACAACAGTGAGTAACTATATAAAACTGTCCCTGACAACAGTGGGTAACTTTACGAAAAAGTTTTCCGATAACAGTACGTAACTTTATGAAATAGTGTACCAAACAAAATTGAGTTACGTAAATATAATTTCAACGCCAGCAAAGTTGACTAAATTGACATAACAATGAAAATCCACTACCTTCCGAACCAAGGGATCTGAAGTAGGCCTTTTAACATCGAACTCAGGTCTAGAGGGAGGGATTAAATATGTTTATTATTACTATATATATAAGGACTAATGTCGTAAAGCTCTTAATTATTGACTTGAAAAACGCAACGCAGTTTAGGCATACGTAATATATTATTTACAAGATATGTATGAAACAATACAATGCAAACCCTACTCTTAGTAAACTTGTGGTCATTTTTATAATATTCATATGTTTTTGGTACTTACACGTTTTGTCAAACGCGGCTAGTTGTAAAAAACTGTTTCAAACAGTCAAAATAAATTCTATATTGAATGAAAATGCTTAAGCAACGTTTAAAAACGTTTGTGTATTACAAGGGTTTAAAACCCGAGAGCTTGTTTATTTTCTGGGTACATTTTCACAAAAAGACAATAATATTTTTCAGTAAAACAAAAAGTATTTTGGATACATAAAAATTTCCAATTACCTCAACCACTATTATGCTGGATTCTAATAACATACAGTTTAAGACGTCCATCCCTTAGTAACAAGATTACCACAAAACTATATTATTTCATGGACTTTTGATGAGTACAGCGTTACTATGGTACTCCTGCAGCTTAGCAATGGTTTTAATCATTTGTATACTAGAAACACAGAAACCACAAGTCACAAACATCTGAGCAAGGAGTGACCCATATCCGTATAAAAATAAGGTTGCAATTAGCATCGCTAGGTGCGTAAGGCCATCATTGAATCAGACTTTTCAAATACTTCGCTTTGTTCTTCAGAATGTTTTTAACATCGGCGATCATGTCTAAGCGCCCGTAGTGTAGTTTGCTCACGACCGGATTCAAAAACTTGTCATCTAAGCACAGTTTCACGAATTCCTTTTCGAGTGTACACTCGCTGGTGTATAACTGCAGGTCGTCGAATATATTTTCTAGGTTTTTAATGTTATTTTGCACTAACTGGTTCAGTTTCGAGAGCACTTCGACGGACTTCACCTCGTCTGGGGACTTTTGCACTTTCTTTTTCGATTTCTTCGTGTTGGTCGGTACTGTGATTTCATTGCACACGCCGAGCAGGAAGGATATTATGCCGATGAACTGAAACATTGAGATTATTGGAATCAAGCTCCATAGTTTTCCGGCGCCCCAGAGGTGTGTGTGTGTGTGTGTGTGTGTGTGTTGTGTGTATACTACTAGACTGGCCTGTAGATCGTCGCTCACACTCACACTGTGTCACGCAGGTAACAGTTGTATATATATCACCAATAGATGGCACCACAAGATGTTTTTAAATATACTCACTTCTAAGTAGTTAGAAAGGTGTTCTAATCTGTCCCTCATATCCCATATGCCACTCTTCGGCGGTAACGCTTGTTCTGCCGAGTTGAGCAGTAAGGTTACTGCATCGCACAGGGTATGGGCCGACGAGTGCTGTCCCACGCAGTAAGAGCCGACCATAAGCAGCGTAGTGGTGTATAGCTCTCGGTATGGTACCTCCGAATTTACGAATGCTGAAAAAATAATGTTTATATATAAACCCTTCAATAATATTTACATATCAGTCGTATGCCGGGTCCCAACTAATGGACAACGAGTTCGATTCGTGTTATCTTTAGTAACTCACCAATAATTCTAGACGGGAACGGTGCTGAGATCGATATTCGCTCCTTAGTGTTGTACAATTCTCTGCACTTCTGCATCGCGATACCGAACGCCTCTATGCAGGTTTTTAACTCTTCAAATTGCGGCTGTTTCTCTTCGATGGTCCTACCGTCCGCCAGTTCTATGCAGAGAGCTAAGGCTGACACTAGACCATCCTGTAAGTGGTAGTTTAGAAATAAAACATAAAATTTAATAATTGTATTTAAAAAAAAACACTATAATGACGTGTCAGAAATTGTATATTGTAAAAAAATTAAAATTGTGTAAAGACCAACAAAGAATTTATTGGTCTGTTCTTTAGCAGCGTCTAATATTCCCCACGGCAGGGAAACCTGCCTACTCTGATACGGATGTGTCCATGCCTGGCGACACAGGGATTTCTAATGCAGGAGCATGAGATGCATGCGTTACCTTAAGCCGAAGGTAGGCGACATCCTGGTCAAACGTTCTGCTCTTTAGTTCGGGATCCTGCGCCTCTGGCGGCTCGTAGTTAACGATCACGTTTAGATCCCGGTTATCACTGCAAAGCAAATAATATTTATAAACAAATCCTGTTATCGTCCACACTTTCCTCAATCTGGTGGAACGGAGAACCGTTCCGACCAGAGGAAAATTGCATGCCGTTTCTAAAATAGAACAAATCAGCTCCTATCGTTGTCTTCAAACCTTCCACTGTTGCTGGTTGCAACACCACAAAAACTCACAACCGCAGGTTTACATTACTGCCAAGAAAAACGTTCAGTAGTACGGGGAGTGACCACAGACTGTTCCGACCAGAGGAAAGACAAATGCAGTTTCTAACAGAGGATAAATCAGATCCCAGGCTGTCTTCAGGCCTTCCACTCTTGGCTGGTTGTCTCACCACCGAACCTCGCAACCAGAGGATTGCATTACTGTCAAGAAAAACGTTGAGTAGTTCGAGTGACCACAGACTAGGTAGTAGGTGAGTGTGTACTCACGTGGGCGCCAGGTGCAGCGCGCGCGGCGCGTGCAGCGGCTGCGGCGGCCCGGCCAGCAGCGCCAGCAGCGCGCGCGAGCGGCCCGCGCACGCGCCCCACGCGCACGCCTCGATGCGCTGCGACCACGCCGCCAGCTCCACTAGCTTCTCGAATGTGCCGTAGCGGTACGCGTAGGTCAGGTGCTCCGCGCTCTAACGACAACAACGGACGTTAAAATATAAGCTCATTGAGAATTGTGTCTATGTCAGAAGGGGTACTTCTCCGGTACTTGGAGTTGAGCTAAAGGTAAGGTTAGCTATTGGGGGCGTATGCACAATACACCCCTATGCGGGATGTCAGTGCAGGCCTTGTCACCCCCATCTAGAATAAGAATGAACTGAGAAAGCTCCTGAGCTGGAATTCGCACATTATTTTTAATTGCATCATTCCATTATTTTTTTTTTTTCGTACCACTTGCTTGTATTGTCCATTTAATTTAAATAGACAGTTATTTATGTGCCTGAAAAATTATCTTGACTCACGTCCTTGGCTTGGTGCGAGTGGAACGCTCTAGTGTCGGCGAGCAGTTGCAACGCCTTGCTGGAGGCACAAGATGGCGCCAGGCGCGCCGCGTGCATCCAACCCAGGGACACTAGCTGTATGTGTTTAATCTCTAGTTTTTGGTATATTGTGTCGGCTGCTAGGGCATTGCCTGGAACCAAACAAGGTTAATTACATAGAAGCATGGTACTTTCGAAACATCAAGCGTAAAATACCCCTTGAAATGACTTATACAACTAAAGGTTTGGCAGTTTGTGTTAGTATAATAGAACTCACCGAGCATATGGTAAAGTTTGACTAGAAGTAGTTTAACGTGGAAATTCGACGGAGAATGGAACAGCAGCAGCTCCAGGAGGCCTAGGGCTTCGAGGATCGGAGCGGTGTCCTGCTTTTGCACCGCTGTAACAATATTGTTTACCAGTTTTTAACATACCTCAAAAGGAAACTTATAAAGGATATAAATTCGGTTGTATGTATCTCGCGCGATATCTTCGCCAATTTGAAGACCGAATTGAATGACTTTTATTTCGATATGGTTTATAGATAATGCCATCCACGATAGCGCGCCCCACTCTTCCTTATCGCTTACAATAGTATTATAAATAAGCAATTATAAGAACATAGACATATATAACATTAAATTGTTTGTGAACAAGATCATGCTCTCGAAAGGAAAGTAGTCCTTCCATTAGGGGTTTCTTGGTCGTTGGAACAAGTGCTAAACTTAGTATCAAGACTTAGTATATTTATTTGAAAAGAGGTGACTTTTTAAGTATTTTTTTAAGTATTCAATGGAAGTAAATCATTTTTAAATTCACTTAGCGACAAAACTAATACACTAGCGGAATGTTTCACACTTGTACCATAACCGATTAGAAAGAAGTGGGGCACGTTTTCATGGACGGCACTATCTGTATCTCCGAGGTCTTCCCATAGAAAGTTCATGGTAAAATTTCATCACTCACCAGCGTAGAAGTAATGATGGGCAGCTAATACCCCATACCCGTCTGCTGCACAGAACTCAGTAGGGGTGGTCTGAACCAGACCGTTCTTCAGACTCCGGAGGTAGTGGGTTCTGAGTTTGTTGGCAAAGGCCAGGCTCTCTTCTGGAGGCAGTGGGGGCGCTGTGACCCGCCACAGGGAGAGACAAGAGATGTGACGTTGTACATCGTATACCTGAAATTGGGCATTGACGAATAATAATGTTTTTTTGTAAAATATTGCGTTTTTACAAGAAATACAATTATGCAGGAAAACTAACATCAGAACCCTATCGAAAGACAAAATTAAATCCAAATCGTTAGAGCCGTTTTCGAGATACGCGAAACAAATATACAAGAATTGCTTGTTTATAGTATTAAGATTAATGGGCCCTGTGTCGCAGCTGGCATGGAAAATTTACACAAAAAATCGACGGCTCAAACTATTTGATGACATTGAGTGAGTAGATGGGATTTTGCTGTTTAAGTATAGCTGTAAAACAAAATTTTGAACAATATCCTACAAAAATATTATTTTCTTTATAAAAGTACATACGGTATCCGGTTCGCTGTCTTCATTGAAGTCCAAACACGTCAAAAACTCCCTGGATCTCTCCTCCCTCTCCTCTTTAGGCAACATGGGCAAATACGGCCTGAGATCGGGCAAAGCACACGGTTTGTGAGCAAACACCCTCAAATACTGAATGCACAATGCTACACCGCTGCCCAATATCGTTACCGGATCACCTTCCACGGACAACCGCCTCCAAAGCTCCAGCCTAGCAAGATACGGCCCTCGAATCAGCTTCCCAGATGACATGCCCTCGACCAATTGGCAGATGAACTCGTGGCACTTTTCCGGTGTGTCATCAGCTGTACTCTCCAATTCGGGCTCAGTCTTCTTCATCAGTTCGAATACGGAGTCAAAGTAAGGCATGTAATAATCCCACCGGTCAGCATTCTCATATAGCAAGTCTTTGCATAGCGTGTTCAAACGCTTCCAGTCGCCGACTTTCTTCAAATAAGGTATCACCGCTTGGGGTATCATGCTGGGTACGATCTGAGCGTACCGCGGGCTGTCGAGGAACTTTATAATGTCTTCCCATTTTTCCTGCAGTTCAAGGATCATGATGTACAATCGGGTCTCTTGTTCGGCCTCCATTTTGTCCTCGGACATGTAGTTTTCGACCATCCTCTGTGCAAGAGCAAGCAAGATACCTTTCTGCTTCGAATCTTCTGCTGCTTTGGCCTGTTACAACAAAACATACACGGTGATTGATCGGTTACGGGATAACTTTAATTCGTGTTAACAGAGAACTCGGGCTACCATTTAGTTCATCAGGCGACACATTAGTTCAGCAAAAGTTAATAGAATTAGAGTTATACCAATTTTGAAATTTCCCGGTAAAAATATATTGTTACTTCTTCACATTAAATTTGCTTATTTAATTAATTCAAGTAAAAACAGACAGCGAACGGAATTTTGTTTTAAAAACTGGACCCCTGACGAAACTAGTTGGTGAGTTGGTGAGTGAAACTGTTCTAGATATTTGGCATGATAAAAAGTCTTCAACCAACCTGCAGGACAATGCTCATAACAGCCCAGCAGTAGTACGGACTCTTTGGTGCTATCTTGTAAAGAGCCATGGCGGACCGCTGCTGGGCCTTGTAGTCTCCCACTCGCACGTACGACATGAACAGATGCGTGTACAGGTCCTCGCTCAGCGGCTCAGCCTTTACAGCGTTCTCATACAACCCGCACACTTTGTGTACTGAAATGGCAAACAATATCTAAACATTTTGGTATGAATAGGCAAAAATTTATTTGAGAACAGTATTTGTAATTTGCAGAGATCTGAGATCTTCAATCATCAAATGAGCAGACGAACCGGAAGTACCGTCGTTGCTTGGTTGACTTCCCGCCATTTCGTACCAAATGGTTTGCGTCGACCTTCATCATAGTAGGTCCAAGGAACCAGCAACTATTTATACAGATAATTTAAATCCTGGAGGATTCAAAGCAAGAGTACATTTTTTTTCTAGATAAGCGTGCTTCAACTTGACCGTATCATCATTTATCATCAAGTGAGGTAGTAGTTGAATGCTTGGCTATAAAAAAATATTTAAAATTCAAGAAATCATAAAAATTATGAATTTGCACAGAAATAAATAATAAATAAATTTTCGTTCTAGCTCTTAGATTTAGTTACATATATAATTTGAGGAAGACAAGACTATCCTACAAATTAGAAGGCTATTATTTGATATTTTGAGAATTTGGTATTCTAGGAAAGGTGAATTTAAAAAGCATTATTGCACTTATCGCCCTGGCAAGACAAATGTAATATTTACATTTATTAAGTGAAGAAACAGTAGTTATGATCATTAATAAATACTGTTTAATTCAGACAATAATGAATACTAATAGGAGTACCAAAGAAATTCAATTTTGACCCAGCATTGACTCACAATTATTGCAGGTTTGATTCATGCTCATTAGTACATTTTCTGATAACAACCTACGCTGAAGGCAATTACAAGGCCTATCTACTTATACCAGGGTGAGAACAGCCCAAGGTATTATACTTTAAGTATTATACTTAAACAATAAAATCATACATTACTCGTTTATTCATGTAACTTGCAGCTTTTGCACCATACGCTCGCAGATGATTGATTTTTTTCAAGTTACCTAACACTTATCGTTATATTTCGGCCAATTTACACAATAGCTTTATTAATTATAGCCTATGTGTTATTCTGATGTATGAGCTATATTATTGTAAAGTTTCATTAAAATCCATACAGTATTTTTTGCGTGAAAGAGTAACAAACATCCATACATCTTCACAAACTTCCACCTTTATAACTTATCTTGGAATTATAGTGAAACAATACAAGTTAATTAAATAAAATTAAAGAAACTATGATCACTTGGGTTTCAAAACATAGATTTCGTCTGTGAGCACTACAGTTTAATCTCAAAATAGTTACTTCAGAACAAAATTAGTAGCATGAATAGTTGCAAAACATCACTTACTTTGTTGAGATTCACGATAGGATATCGTCATCGCCTGCAGAGTCGAATCGTCAGATGGCTTCTCGTCGGCCAAAGCGTCCAATACGACTTGGGCCTCTGGTCCTCTTCCTAACCTAAAAAGCGCTAGCGCCTTTAGAGCTTTGGCAGCCTGAAGCGAAGGCGCCTTCTTGAGGACCTTTTCAGCCTCCTGCAGGGCTTTTTTATTGTTGCCATTGTCTAGCCAGTCTGAAATAACAAATTATTTTAGCAAGAATCAATCAACTCTCCTGGGGATTCCTAAATTAGGAAGTAACAGTCAATAACCAGTTTTACCGTAAATGGGACGCAACCGCCGCTCTACTATACCGCCGTCTTGTGGTTGCAGTGGCCGCACTGCCATTTTATCATTTATTTAGATTTTCTCGCAATTTTTAATGCGAATTTTTGGCTTTTCTGGCTTCCTTTCGGCACGTTTGTTATGCGATTTTGAATCTGTGGAATCTAATCTATGACATGACATTTGACAGTGACATAACACGAATAATATATCCAGTCGAAAGTACATTGGCCACAAAAGGCTAAAAATAAGAAGAAGAAGCTCGGTCATTGGCAGAATTTGTGTAGTTTAAGACACAAAAGGCCAAAAAGAAGAAGAATAATATAGCCAGTATCAAAAAGATTGAGCATTTCAAGCCACAGATTAAAATAATAAAGATGCCGCTAAACGGACAATCCTTCTTAGTGTTCAAGCAGCTGCTTTCAATTTATTAACTAGATGGCGCTTATATAAATAAATTCATACACAGGAGTGATTAGGTTATCGTAATATTAGATATTATCACAAGTATTTTAAGTTTACTTATAGTCAAGAAACTCACTTTATACTAATATGCTCTCTATTCATACTTTACTAGCTGCTTAGTACAGTATGCGCAACTTTCTATTTTTTTCTTTTTTAGGAACCTTCTCATGACAATAAAGAACACAAGAAAAGAATTAGAAAAATTGGTCCAACCGTTCACGCGTGGGAAGGGAAATAGGGGAGTTTACGGCTGCTCTATAAAACGGGAATGTAACGTCTCATGGGCCTGTAATTTCACCGGTACTCACACCACACCCCATTCGTCTTACTACTGTGTGATGGAGTTAACTGTTAACTGGAGTGGTGGCAGTAATTCTCTGGATGTATTGTATTTGGCACAAATTCTATTGCTACTTTGGGTTGCTCTTTTCGCACCACCCGGGAGATACGTGTAGGGCCTGAGGGTATTGAAGGTACCTACGGACGCAAGCTACCAACTATCTCATGAACTACCCTTTGTGCTGCCCACTTTTCTATATGCTATTGGTAGCTTGCTTGTAGTAAAGTTCAGCTTGCTATTGGTGTAAGGTATTGAGTTTATAAATTCCCCTGAGCTCCTATGTAACTGTTTCATCGATTAATCAATTCAATGCAAATTGCTCACTTTTGCTACTTTCTTTTAGTTTGCTTTATTTTCTTAACTGAGTTACCTGCAATAACTTTCGCCTTGATACCGGTTTATCCAAACTTGGGCACGCCATTATTTAACGGCTTGCAACCTCACTACTTCCGTAATACCTATAATATTCTACAGCTACTTGGTATTCGTGCAATTTGACACATGTTTTTGTAGGTGGAAGTTAAATTCAATAAGTTAGACCAATGCTCTACATACTCAGTTACACTTGGTATAAAAAAATACATAATTTATTATTTGTAACATTTTAATTTTCATAAATATAATTTACAAAAGTCACAGGTTTCATGACACTGCTCCTCGACCTAGCTCAAACTCATAATTTCACATAAAATCACACATTGCAATCACTCAGTTTCGTAACTTTAACATTTTATTCCTAGTACCTACATATCTATCAATAAGGCAGTTACTGTAGCTTCTTCCTTAACGCTATCATTTAGCTCTTAAATCGACAGTTTCAAAGCCAGAATCAGGTATCGTGGCTACTTTAGAAGGCATCAGCTCCGGCGGTTGTTCTCTCGATAGCGACACTCTTTTATGTCTTGGAGGGGGCACAGGCGCCGGTGGGGGAACTTTCGACCTCAGCATACTCTTTATTCTCATACCACCTCTGTAGTAGTATAGGTAGATGGCCGCCAGCACTGCAACTGCGACCAGGAGAGCGACGATAGCGATCACAACTCCGTACCACGCACTTCCCGACTTCTCTTCCGGAGTTGGCACCGAAGGTCTTCTTGCTGGTGGTACATAGGCAGGCCTCGGTCGTTTGGTTGTCGTAGCAAAGCGATCACCTATAGCTATGTCAGCGCAAGCTCTGAACTCCTCCTGAGGTCCGCATCCAACGGCCTCCGTCCCATTTTGACAAGACCCCCAGTTGTTTCCAGCTATGTATCTCCATTGCATCACACAATGAGCACACTCCAATCCTTCGGGAAGTTTATACTTCATCTCGTACACTTTGTTCCCATCTTTCGGGTAGAATTTCGTTCCGTCTCTTCCGTCGAGGTTGAGAACGTATTTGTCCAGGCATTCCTGGGTTGTTCCTTTGGCGTCTTCGCAGACTCGAAATTCAAAGTAGCCGTTATGGTTGGCGGTGAGTTCTACTTTGATAGTGACTGCGTCTTTGGGGGCGTATTTTCGGACGATGACGCCTTTGCCGAAGCGTCCTCCGAGTTCATGGGCGCGGGGAGTAGGGGCATCCCAGGCGTCACCGCAGACGCCGCATTTCCCTCCGTTCTTGTTCCACTGCCTAGAGAAGCCTCCGCAGTAGAGTTCGTGGTCGTTGTAGTTGTGAGGGGTGTCGAAGCCGAAGCGCCACGCGGAGGCCCTGGATGGTGGTTCAATCAGTCTGCCGTGGCCGCTCGCGCCGTGCCACGATACTGCTAGCACCGCCAGCCAACACCACATCACCTGAAACAAACAAAACATTATAGATCTTGAGGTGACAGATATCTTATATATTTGTGACGATACGTAGAGATTTTACTATGTTTTTTAATCGTTTGTCTACACGTCGTAGCCCTAATGACAATGGCAACTCCACGCAATGCCCAGATACAACTAAATGCCATAGAGCGAAGAGCCAAACACATCGCTATGGCTGTGGTATGTATGTAACTCCTAGATAGTCTTCTTGTTGAAGAGTAAATTAGTATAATTATAGAGTAGTTTTAGATTGCGTCAAACATTAATTAGTACCCGTATTAAATTGTCAGATGAGAAATACGTTTGAACTTCACCTCATTCTTCTCTGCGGTAAGGAAAATTGCATAAAGCTCAAGCCCATTTTCTACGGGTAGGTCTCGCTACGTAATAGGTAATTTAATTTGTTTCTCTTCATGGTTGATCAAGAGATTCTGAGATAATTTAAATAATAGTGCGTCGAATTTCAGTAAAATTGCATGTTACAGTGCAATATCAGTACAGATTATTGCCAGAGATTTGGTTAAATCGTATGTGATATAAACTTTAATGATATATTCATCTTACGGGAAATGGTGTCGAAATTAATCTTAATCAGTTTTATTCGTGGTAAACTATACTTCTCAGAACTCGTAATATACTTGATCAATACATAACATAGGTTATACTTAGTTGTTTTGTTTTTCGTCATATCGTCGTCAAGGATCCTACTTAGAAGATGATAGTAAATGTCCCTTTTGATGTGTGTTTTATACTACAGTAAAACTTATTTAGCATTTCTTGTAAAGAAGAGTATATTTTCTTCTTCCGCTTAATGAGTCTACGCTTGACTGTGAAAATACGCAAAATGTTGTAGGCGATGTAAACAAGCCTATTCAGGCTAATGGTCCAACAGTAATAGTAGGTAGCTACATCTAGAAGACAATTTACAAGATAACTGTATACAATGGACGTCGCAGGTTAATGATCTCGCGATGACATAATCGATAGTCTGTGCATCCGACATTTTCTATTCGTTAAATGCAAAATAATGGTGATTTCGATCTTGACTTTGTGGGATGGAAATGAGCTTACAAGATACCGTAAGATAACACGGTCATATTATATATAATCATACTACACTAGTAACTGCAGATAACTATAGTAGTACAGAGTATTATTAACTTGGTTATTTTCGTTTATAGAATATAAACGTGTTTTCTACGGCCAGTCACGAAAATCGCGTGATGTCGATATATATACACATTATGAAAATATAATATATTGGTTCACGTAGAGCGTTTTCAAAGGATAAGAGGGAGAGTAGATATCACGTAATTTTTTTGAGTGAAATTTTTGGAGTATAGATTTAATGTTGGTGAACATACCTATAGAGTATAGATTTATTTTAGCACCTAAATACATAATTAAATCAAATCTCCCTCGATGGATTTGATGATTGCTGCGGGCCTGCCCTCCTATCCTTTTACGACTCCGTGGTTTAGTTGCTAAACCCTGTCTTTGAACCAACGGGAAGATTCAATTCCAGGCTGGGGTAAACGTTGTGTGTGATACTTAAAGTTTAGGCCTATATCCTTGGTCCATCTATAAGGGTGCAATTTCTTCATTTCTTCTTCTTCATAAGCGAAAACGTCGAAAGTATAGCTTACCAAAGATATATATTTTTTTTATTTTATATTAAAAAAGGAAAATCTAAATCGGTCCATAATTACACACACAAAAAAGATACATACAGCCGAATTGAGAAACTCCTGTTTTTTTAACTCAGGTAAAAAAAAACTTCGCTAGATCCCAGAAAAAAATATTCTCTGCACATTATTGCATACTAGTATTTATTATACTTCGTTGCACGCAATATTTGCACACAAAGAGAATTAAGTGTTTATTTTCATTTCTTCGACTAAAGTAGGTCAGTTGTTAGCAAGAATTTTACAGTAGTAATTGACTTCAGTAAATGAGTATAAACATGAAACTATGATTTAAAAAGGTAAATGATATATCCCGGGAGCCCTCTCGCTTTAATATTAATATTCAACAAACGTAGCCATCGATATTCGACGCCAGTTCCACGAAGTATTGCGTTTCTGTTTTTTCATGACACCAGCGACACAGGGAATCCTAGTGCAGGGTATCCGTGAGCATACATTATTATTGTTTTATTGCCGTCGTTCCTTCTCACCCGCAGCGCTCGCTGTAGTTGACGGTAAGTATATAATTTCAGATAACCGTGGGAGAATTACCAAGTGGAAAATCAATTACTTTAGTTATGTACCTACGGCGTTACGTTAGGTTTATACATTTTACTATTAACGTTAAACTCCTCAAGGCTTTGGAGTTGGAGGCAATTTACCAATCGACGGCTTTGACTCAAAGCTTCTAGTAGCCTGCGAATTGAGCGTGTCACGGGTTCGAGGCCGGGACATACACTTGTGTGGTGAGCAAATTGTTGTTGCATGGTAGTCCTATTGTTTAGGCACAGATATTATAATACTATACTAGTACTTAATATTACTATGCCATGAGTGACTCGGAATATTATTCCAGCGCTATCTTTTCCAATAAAACTACTTTTATTGTTTTAAAAAGCAATGCACTGAGAAAACCAGACAATCTGCAGGTAAATAGTATTATTATGTATCCGGAGTGAGTAAAGTCAATTATAATAATTAATATAGTGTAGTAATTAATAATGTAGAGGAACAAATCTCATCAAAGGGTTATCTGAAGTTAGCCTACAAATCGCCTTGAGATCGCCATATCAGAATGTGTTGAAAAGAAAATGTAGGCTTTGACGCAATATTTTTAAATTGTTTATTAACTTATTTCTGAACAACTATTAAGGGACTAACCAAACAAGTGCAACTTGCGTTTTGACTAAACGCAAGTTGCACTTGTTTGGTTGAATGAAGTGCCACTATTTGACTGTCTTTCACTATAACACAGCAATGCGAGTGCACCAGTGCTTGGCTGTGGATTACCAGGTTTGGATGCATTACTTCTCCGGAAAAACATGGCACAAGTCCTACTGTTACTTTGGGTTGCTCTTTAAATATCATTTAGTTCAAATATTATTGTTGTTGTTTCGACATAATTACTCAAAATAAAAACATTTAAATTCACCAAAGCGCGCTAATAAGGTCGGTAGGTACTGTCTGACCATGTTTTTGCATATGTTAGCGTAGCGCCTTTGTTGTGTCTCGTTGCCACATGGACAATTGGTGCTTTGGCAACGTCAGGTCAGTTCGAACGTGAGAAGCGTATTGATTCTGAGTTCTGGTGGACGTAGTAAGATTGAGAATGGGAGGGGCCAAGTTGCCCGCGTCCGTTGGAGACCCATTAGGATACCTACACGTGTTCCCTGGGTGGTGCGAAACGAGCTGACAAAACTAGCAGGAGGGAAGAGGGAACTTAAAGGAGCCAAGTGCTGCCACCATTCTTTTAGGAGGAAAAGTTTAATTCCTAATTTCAGAAAACTAGAATAAATTTCACACTAATGAAATTACCAAAATGACATGTGAAATTATGAAAGTAGTCCCCCTTTTATAATACACCCAAGAATCTTCCAAAATGGTTTTGTATAATAGATTATGTATGTAATTCAAAACACTATATTTTATTAGCTGCGTCCCGCGCTGGTACCTGCGGTTTTCGGGGATCAAAAATATGTGTTAATCTAGCTATCCACGTACCAAATTTCATCCAAATGCGTTGAGGCGTTTATGCGTGTCCGTTTGGCGTTGCAAACGTTCGCCTTTATTACATTAGTGTGATGTTTGCTCTATAGAATATTTTTTTTATCTTCGCAAAAGCCATCTCAGAACGTTTTATGTAACAGTAAGGACATGTTACTCTCACTCACTCTCAATTATCGAGAGTAGACCGGTGTCTGCAGTGGGAACATTAGAGGCTGATACGGAAGGACATGTTTCCTCTAGAGAATTAATAGGTTTCGTGCATGTGATCGGCCCCAGAAGACAGGCCTTGATACGTCCATGTCTTATTGATTCAGTCAGGGTAAATTATATTATAAGTTGGCCAATCGGGTTACTATTCGACATTTGTTTTCACTATGCAATATTTGAATCATACATTTTTATGAGTCACAAAGGATGTATCGTGACTAAACTAATAAAATTATGTGTTCACATAGAAACTTTAACATTAAATCACTACGATCTCAATATGTAGGATTAGTATAATTAATGATCCAATGAACTTAATCACCAATTCATTAGGAATACAGATAAAAAGTAGCGTTCTTATTATTATGGACATAATCTATAGATAGATAATCCAACCGCTTAAATCCAAACTCTATATATAACTAACGGATAACTGGAGTATAATCTAACTATAATCAATTACAGATTACCTACAGAGTTTACCATTGCAACATTTTGAGACAAATGACAATGCTGCTTGGCAATCTATCTCCAGGCAACTGTTACATAATTAAGTTACATTATAATCAATAGTACATAATTGTTTAACAATTATTAAAAATAAAAAAGTTTCGTAATGGTAGTTCAGTGAAATTTAATCCACGACCGCTGGCAATGTGAATAAAAATCTTAATAACGTCAAATAATCTCACTACGGCATTGTAATGATATTACTTTATTTTCATTCGTTATTTACCGACATACCCATACCAAACTTATGTATGTATACTAATAAAATAAGTAATAAATCAACAAGATCTATCTAAAGTTTTCAAGCCACTAAAATTAGTGTCATTTACACCTCACGACCTTCGTGTGGTCACGACACGACTTATCACAACATCACGAGTGCACATTTGTTTAAGTGTCACTCTCCATTTTTCTAAATAATCCTATAGATCGGCAATAATAGCCAGAAAGTTACGTTCCGAAGTTTCACTTTCTATTTTGATTTCATTCACGAAGTCAACACGTGGGTTGAATAGATATTTGCCGTGGTCAGACATTACATTCTTGCTCCAAACGTCAAGGATAGCCGATGTCCGATGATTAGTTAAAGCTTAAAAATTAAAGCTGGAAAAGCTTATAAAATTATATTAAAAGCTGGTAAAGCTTTTAATGTTTATTTTATCTATACATTTTTTCTCCGAAATATGTAAACTGATAGATTTTCAATAATATTTTGAGAATGCCTGGAAAGTAATTTAGGAGGAAGAGGAGTAAGTTGCGCATATTCATACTTTACGAAGGTCCACCGGCCGTATGAGTGGAGATGGATTCACGGGAAATTCCTCAGTTTAGTTCTATCCTTAGATTTAGTTTAAGTAGGTTAAAAAACTTAAAAATAAAAAATTTTGATATGTAGTACCTACTTCTTTAGGAAGAGTTCCCCAAAATGCGGCCGTTTAGTTAAAATAAGTATTCGTTACTGAAGTGCGACTTGAATCTTCTCATACTTCGGTACGGGAGGACCTGAGTCCAATATGACTCTGGACCTTTTGGACTCAGGTTTATGGATGGTGTTAACCATCAGGCGGAACGTCAGTACGTTTCATGACCAAAAAAAAAACTGTATTTCTGTTCATATTAACAGTAACGCAACGTGACTAAATAATAGGCGATTACGACCAAAAAAAAAACAAAGGAACAACAAATTAATCGTGTCAGCCTACTTCCCTGTAACCTCACCAATGCCAAGTAGAGAATATTTACTTCCTCCATTAAATGTATCTAAACGAATGGTTTGTCGCTATTTATACCGTTTCCGGTGAAAATATTAAGTTTACTTAAGTGAATTAGTTTAAATCATTACATCATTGAGTGACGAAATGTATCATTTCAGCTCTATTGACCAATGACAAATGAATGAAGTAAAAAAAATGGTTTTAGTTGGGAAATAGTTCAAGTAAAAGTTCTGTAGCTTCAGAACTCAGAACAAAAATACACTATTTTATTAGGCATATTTATAGACAGACTATGCAAGCCGATTAACAATAGAATTAACATCTATTGTGATTAATATCTATTGTATCACAATCAAACCAAACAAGTGACTGTAGATAGTTAACCATGGCAACATTGTTAACTGTAAAAAAATTATGGAACTTTTTGATTAATAAAAATGTTGCTATGTAAAAGTCAAGTCAAAATACTTTATTTCCGTTGAATACTTTTTAAAATATACGAGTAAAATCAATAATACGGTCAATGTATAAAAATATTCGAAGTGATCCCGGGTTCGATTCCCGGCCAGGGCACACTTTGTGTGGTGAGCAAGAAGTTTGTTCTCGGGTCTTGTATTTCTGTTTTTGTCCATGCCATCTGCGACACGGAATCCTATTGCAGAGGTATGAATGAAAAAAATATATCATGCGTATTTACAATTTAACAACCAGCTGGTTATACGAAGACCTCAGTATAGAATGTCCACAGATATTATAATACTTTACTAGAAGTATGTCTAAAACCTCTAGGATCTCGCTTATTACTTAGTTTGGCACCACTTGGATCTTGAAGGACTTTATATAATCTGTATATCTACCTACTCTGGAAAACGACGCCATAGATAATAAACTCTTGCTGGTACTACATCTACCTACTTTAGAGGTACGTACTTACCTTAAACTTGTTTTTACATATCATCCCATGGTCGTTCTCATAACATTTATCATGCGCGCTAAGTGTTCCTAAATTATTATTTATTTATATTATTGTATTTAAAGGATTTAACTTATAGCTAATTACTACTTATGATCGCACAAACGTAGGTACATATAACAATGGGTAATTTTGTTTTTATGACCTTATTTATGTATTTTTTTTTATTGATATTCAAAGATCTTGAATTTAACTTGGGAAACTAGCTTTTTATAGTCAAGCGGTTTTTGGTCTAGATATCACCAAGTTTGCCCAATGGAACCGACATCTTTTAATGCCAGCATCTGTACTGACCGTAGATTCTAAAAAACTTCTGAATTTCCTCATTCTACAGTTAATTTAATCTTTAATAAATATTAAAAAAAAAAACCGGTCAAATATTACGCAGATATGAAATTGCAACAACGCTCGAAAAGTAGCGAATAGTTTTTATTGCGATGTGCGCACTTGGCTTCTTTGAAGCGATAACTGACGGAAACAGATTGAGAGCAGTGACCCTTAAAAAAAAACGATGAAATAACGGGTTCTAGATTTTTTGTCCAAAATAAAAATCGTAACGAGAGTGAAAGTACCTATTTTTTTTCTTGTCATTTTGCATTAAAACGAAAACCCTATTAATCGCTGTTATTGTGCGGCCTATAATACATAGTAGGTATAGACAAAATAGCATTTTTTTAGAAATTCAAACTATCTTTTAAGCCGCCACAGATTATGTTATGGTTAAATGTTTTCAAGTCGTACTTCTGAGTAGTGAAAACCCATGCTTAGGATTAACCTCACAGATAAAGACAGTGTTTACGAAAAGAAAGTGAGGATTTGTATTAGAAACCGTCTCTATCGCTCGCTATGCCATGCAACTTGTTTATTGCTTTCCCAAGGATACGATCCAAGTTAACCTTATTGGTGAATAAATCAAAGGTTGAGATACGTTTTGTAAAAAATAAGTAAAATATTTTTAACTACGTAGATTCTTAGTCATCGTTAGAACCGGAATTGGCTTTAACCCGCCAATAAATTAAGAACTAGTCATTAATAGGTTTTTATGTGAAATCTGATTCCGCGGTTTAGGGTTTTAGCTCATTCGCCTGACTTGTCAAGAGTAGGGGAATGCTGGGGGGCTTCGTGAGACGACTAGGCGGCTCGACCCACCAGTGGTAATGACGTGAGATCCAAATACCGACGCAACACTCGCTATAAGTGCCTACACTTGCACTGGACAACTTTATTATTTCTATTAAAATAATATTGTATCAGGCCATTCGAAGTCGCAGCACGCATTAGAAAGTTGAATTTGTTACCCAATTATTATTATTTTGCACGAAACGCCTTTCGAACAATTATTAAAACTATGAGAAAACACTTAAATTATATCACTTCCTCAGATTGTCTGAGCAGAAAATAGCTGTCATTTCAAAAAGTGTATGACTACTAAAATCCGACTCTCTAACAGGCTAAGTGCTATTCCGTACACATTTTATTTGAATGAGTGTTTTGGACGCATTGGTATTTGTGGGTATGTATACCTATTTGGATGTTTTGGTAGCATGTTGGTACCCCACGCCAATCTTTTTGAAACTATGTATAAATTTGGATGACAGTCTGTGAAAGTACTTCCAACAACCCGGCGCTAACATTTACACATATTCTATTTATTATCAGACATTTCAATGTTACTGGTTGCTTAAGTTTGTATGAAAGAATTCAAAATTTCCCGTCTGGGTACTTTCAACAAACTGTCAATGGTATTTATCAATAAATCTGGTTGTAAATGTGGTAATTTTTGATTAAACATGTAAATCGTGAAATCAGGTACATATCTTAGAGAAAAAAAATATGAAATTCGCTCCAAAATATAATTAATTTAGGTGCCGCCATAACTTCAAACTAACAATTATAGCTTTGTTTATAAATAGGTACATACACTGATTTAATAAAAAATTATTAATCGCTATTGTAGGTAAATTGCCTATTTGCTTAGTTGGCCAAAATTTGAACTAGATAGCGCTGCTATTTCATGAGATTTTCGTAGAATTCTTAAAAAATACTTGGAAAGGTCAATTTCTTTTTTTAAAATAAATAAGTGCCTACGAGAGCATGCGTTCTTAAAACTAAGTTTAGCGTTTAATTACTATAACTGAATTTAAGTCTCATGTCACTTTTTTCAGTGCAAGCCTTATGTGATTGCACAAAAAAGTTAAGAATAATCAATTTCGCCTGACGATGTGCAACGACGCATCTTGCGCAAGCAATGAGGACTCTATTGCATTGCAATTAGGGCGTTTGTTGTACAATACGCCGGTCACGCATGTTGGTGATTCCATGTTGCTAGCTTCCGTGTGGACTCTCTCAAGGAAGTGAAGAAATATCATGTAATTTGAACCCTCGAGGGAGCATACGACGCAATTGCCTAAGAGACAGCGCAAGTTATTGTTGTGGGGGTCCAGTTGCTCGCGTCCGTAAGTGTGTACCCTATGCCCTAAACGTACCAAAAAAAAAAGGATTTGCTTTATTTTTTTTTTCATCGTTCATTCAACAAGTTTATTTTACGAAAATGTTAAACCCCCGACTTGGAGAAGATAATAGTAATGTATTGATGAACGTCAAACAACTGTCCAGATCTTCATAAATTATAGCTAAGTACAATCTCGACTCCTTCAGCTAACAAAAAAAAAAACCAAATCAAAATCGGCCCATTCGTTTTGCAGTAACGATGCCACAGACTATAAACTTAAAACACCCTTCCTTTTCGTCGGGGGGAATGAAATGGTTAGGTCCGCTATTGGCACGTCAGTGGTTTTCATCTGCGGAGGGCGAGTGGACAAAAGACAAGAAAAAAAGGCTTTCTCTTAAAGGCTCTTAGTTTCCTTGAAACATCTTTGACTGTAAATGGCACCAGATCTTTCCAAGCTCAGAAGCGACATGCTCCTCAGAAGGAATCCTCATCGGAGTGGGATCTTCTTCTTATTTAAGGAAAATTTTAGACATAAGTATTACACAAAAATTTAACAACCATTCCATTTTAGAGAAATCATAAATTAATGGTAAAAAAATCTTTTCAATAACAAGCTTTTTTCGTGTTCCCTTCCATTTGATACCCATGCTGTGGTAGTGCAGAAAAATAGCTAGTCCGCCATCTTGGATGATCCGCCATATTGAAACTAGAATGACGTCACATATCTAATCATGCATTGTCATCCAAAATAAGCTTATATACCAAATTTCAGCTCAATCGGTTAAAGATACTTGATTTAAAATTCAGTTGCAATATTCCACAAACATACATTGCAAGTTAAATATTATAAAAGCTTTTAAAAAGTAGCTTCTTCTACCGAGCTCGATGGACATGGACTGACGCGGCATGGACTGTTCGGAAAAACTACCAGTCATAGATTTGGGTCTCCAAAACACCACTTTGCACATGTTGACCCTGCATCGTCTTGTGTGCGTACAACACACAAAATGTTCCCAGTTGTGTTTTAATAGGATTAGCAAGCTGAAGTGGCAGTGGGCTGGTCATATATGCCGAAGAACCGATATCCGCTGGGGTAGACGAGTTCTTGAGTGGAGACCGCGTTTAGGCAAACGTAGCGTAGGGCGCCCCCCAGCCAGGTGGAGCGACGACTTGCGGAAGGTGGCTGGCAGAAACTGGATGCAAGGAGCCGAAGACCGGGCTCAATGGCGCTTGCTCGGAGAGGCCTATGTCCAGCAGTGGACTGAAATAGGCTGATGATGATGATGTGTTTTAATTAGCGCATGCTGTGGTCACTTGTAATTGAGGAAGCACATTAGCCTTAGTATTTGTAAATATTTGTAGCTTTCGTTGGTGATCTAATAAATAAATAAATACACAGGTTGGTCACTCCAGCCAGACCAAAACTGCAGAGACAGAGGAGTAAACATTAGAGGGGGTCCAGCAGAAGATTATAAATCGCCCGCCCATTGTTTCACATTACTTGTGTAGTATTTTTTGTTATGATTTCGGTTATTTTGTTTATGTGAACAATAAAGTGTTATCTATTTATCTATAATGCTTTTAAAGTATTTGTGTTTGTTTAACATCGTCTTCGGAGTCTAGCAGCAAGGCAGTAGGTTCAAACATTGGTCTAATGATCGGTCTCCCTCTCCTACCTGTATATATTGTAATAAGTTTAGACTTCACAACCGATATTCAGAAAGGTCAGTACCTTGATCGGTTCCGAGCCGGCGCGTGACCTGCATTCGGGGGCCGTTTACTCATGGTATAAACAATGGTTACTTAATAATCAATGGCTCCGCGGCTTAGTGACAAGTTTGTTCTCGGGTCTTGGGTGTTTGTCTCATGTTTCGGTTTGTCCATGCCATCCGCGACACGGAATCCTAGTGTAAGGGTACGAGTGTTTAAAGGTCAAACGTTAAAAATAATTGAGTCCTGTATTGAGTTTTGAAAACCTGCGGTGGAATCTCGCTATAGTCCAATTTTTAACGATTATCTTAAAATTCGAAATTTTAATTATTAGTCTATCTCTAATTGAGCCTATGTCAAGACCAATTAACATTTTTCAAGTGAGCATTATTTTTAATTCATTTATTATTATTACCCACGCCTTGGGGAGGCGTGGGGTTATTAAAATGCGTAGGCGGCCCATTTTGTGCCTGCGAGCTATTTTTTGTTCCGTGGGGCTGATAATATTCACTAAAACTTTAAATTAAATTAAATTGATTGACAGATTGATATAAATTTGATAGTATTTTTGTCCGTTTTTGATCTGTATCTGCTCTGAGACGCAGGGACACAGAGACAGAGCAGAGAGTGTAAACCCTTACAAAATTAGATAAATCTAAGATCTGAGCTATTCATGTAGAAGTTGACGGCTCCGTGGCTTAGTTGGTAGTAGCCCTGCCTTCGAAGCGAGGGGTCCCGGGTTCGATTCCCGGCCGGGGCACACTTTGTGTGGTGAGCATGAAGTTTGTTCTCGGGTCTTGGGTGTTTGTCTTGTGTTTCTGTGTTTGTCCATGCCATCTGCGACACAGGGAATCCTAGTGCAGAGGTATGAGTGTGTAATCGTTTAAATGTAGAAGTTACGACTATTTATACTAGAGTTTGTTTGTAATTTGTAGTACATCCGACGTTTCTATTGTTAACTACCCGGTTTGTTATGCTAATTGGCTGTCGGTGGATTGGTCGAGATCTGCTGGTTATGGCTTGGATCATTTAACAAAACAAGCTTATAAAGTGATTTCGTTAATGTTTTGTGATCTTATATTATCTCCGTATTTTTCATACTCTGTCTGTTACTTTGAGACGCGTACATGTCTTCGAATGGGTCCCATACATTTTCATTTCATTTATTTTCCACAATTTGGTACATATAGAACACTTTTTATCGTCAAAACCTAAAGATAAATCTTACATACTCAGAAAATAGACAAGATACCGTGATTCAGTTTGTAAATACAATAATTAAGCGCTACGTACAAAAATATCATCCCAATTTCCGACATTTCCCGTGGATCCTGTTCCGAACAAATCAAAATAAAAGCCATATCTCGATATCTGTCATATATGAGGCAATTGATTTTTATTTAATGTCTTCATTTTATCATGAATTTGGTCCTATAGATATTCCATTGACAAATTCCAGCGCTTAGTCTCTCAGCAGTTTTGGTTCTTTATGAAGAAAAAACAATAAGTCAAAGTCAAAATACTTTTTTTTTAATTACGGTTAAATTCTTCAAAAATAATTGGAAACGTCACTTTTAAAAGTACTTACAAGATCATGCGTTCTTATTACTAAGTTTAGAACTTGTTCAAACCCCATCCGACCCTCTATGGGGAAGAACAAGCAAGAAACACCTAATGGAAGGATGACTTTCGCGACAAGGATCCTGTGTTCACAAACAATAAAATGTTCCATAAGTATACATCTTGTGTACAATATATGATATAATACGTTTATAGTCCTATTTTTTTAATACATAGGTACATATATCCAGACAAAACTATATGTGCGTCAGATCCTTGCCCGTCAATACTTGCTCTGGCTGGGGATATGCGAGATCGGACCGAGAATAGGCTCCTGCAGAATTAACGCCCAAATCAAATTAAAAAAAAAGGTTGCTCTACAACTTAGATAACTCGTTCAATTCGCACAGTGATGCAACTGTAACGAATGACACAAGTAATCTATTTATAGGTGTAAGTTTCATGGGAAAACGACGTGTGAATCTAGATTTAAATCTTTCTGCTCTAAAAACTAAGGCCTTATTCCCAAGTGACATCAATCTCGAACATTTCCTTGTGTTTCGGTTTCGAATGGTGTAATGGCGGCCGAACAATAAACGTGAACCAATCATTGTTTAAAAAGCGATTTGAGATCTCGCAGACTGTTCGACAAATCAGCCAGACGATCGTAAGTTAACGCTGAATGTAAGGTACATTGAGTATGAGTAAGTTCCAATGCAAGTGATAGGATTACTATCACAGAATATATTATAAAAAAAAAAACATTATTATCTTACTCTTTTCAGCAAATAGTACATGATTCACTGCCTTTGCATTTATGTCATCCCTTACACTTCACGAGTTCATCATTCATCAGTCAAATAATGATAAAAAATTATAAATAATTATTCGAGATAGCATTTCATTCGATGAGAATACGACCCTTGATGTGAAATTCCAAATGGATAGCATTGTGTTTGACCTAGATTACCTACTATTGATTGGCTTAAAGCTTTGGTTTCAGGCTATTTTCTCTTATCGAGATAATGATAGAGTAACAATTGGTGATTTAAAGTGTTTTTTTGTAATTTAACATAGAATGAATCGACTAAATGTTACAATAAATACACTTACACCTGAATTGTTAGGTAGACAAATTTCTTCATTCTTTTGGTTCGTAGTCCTTAGAACACGCACTTTAGTTTGGACACCTAGAATCTGCAGCCAAGCAGTAGTGCTCGCATTACTGTGTACCGTGACATGCGCATGAGACGTATCATCCCCGTCTCGGGCGATGGACGCAGCAGGATGAATGCGACTCAGTGTAAGATCCAAATCTTATATTGAGTCGTATTATTGTTGCCACCGTTTATAGTCCTTGGGACAACGCACTTTAGATTGGACATAAATATGAAAATAACTTTTAATTTGTAATATGCTAGGTTCCAATGTTGAAAAAGTACAAGGTTTAATGTAAATGCGTAAGTGTCAACATAAGTATCATAATTGGATTGTTTCTGAACAGGATCAGGCTCGCGAAAAGAATGGTAGGGAATTTTTGATTATTGTCAACGGACGGATAGAGTTTGAAATAAGAACGCGTGAAATACAATACTTTATTTAAAAAGTGACGTTTCCACGAAATTTATGAATTATTCAATGGTAACAATAATTTTGACTCTTGACTTTTCACATAACATTTAGGTGGGCATTCCTGTTCTAAATCTGACTCATTTCAATATACATACAATTCACTACCTACGTAAATTTAATTGGCGACTTAGAAGTTCGGTTTTGCAAACCGGATCGAAAACGATCATATTGTGAAACAAAAATAAAACAATAAATAAAACAGTAGCGTACGTTGCAAATATTAGTAAATTTGACATAGTAAATTGTTCATGAATGACCCTACGGTGAAATTATAAGAGTATATTTTTAGCAACACAATTTTGCAATGATTTTTGTCACGATTTCGACCTGGCCATTTTTTCTGACGTATGTGGCGCACTGCTAAAATCACTCAGGTAATTTCTTTGTTGACATAGCAACCGCCCGTATGACTGCGCGTTGATAAGTTTAGCACGAAAAGTTACCTAACCATTGAAACTACGTGGGTAAGATGCTAGTGTCCTGCAGTAAGGGTACAGACTATCGATAGATATACATAATTTGAAAAGTTATCGATAAAACAATTATTGGAACTCTATTGCCGTTCAACTATGGAAGTTATGGAAACTCTTGTCTATCAGCCCTGACAGTAATCAGTAAATTTTGGCTGGCATTTGGCAAGTTATAAAGTATATTGTTATTTATATTTTAGAAAAAAAGCACAATTAAGGATCCGCGCAAAAATATTGGTAATATCAACGTGGAACAGTCACGGGGAACAGCTAGTTCATTATATAGTTTCACAAATACAGTTCAGAAGTCACCCAGTCTGCTCACGAACCGACGCCGCACCCCTTTATAAACATGGCAATCTTAACTTACCAACCTCTTATGGAATCAGGCGGTGTGGGATTAAGTAGACGCTTCAGAATCTCTAGATCTTTTTAAAAAGTATGTTTTTTTTTAGGTTAGTAAGAAGGTTCTTTAATATATTTATTTATAGAGCTTTTTCGCTAATACGAAGATGTCGCTCTGTTTTACGAACTTCTTACAATTATTGCATTGCTTACTAACATAATATACAGCATAAATGTTATTATCTATTTCTAAAGGCCTATTTTACATATTCCAATATTATTTTTGTCGAATCGGAGTCAGGTAAAGATAAATGCGTGTTGCATAAACCAGTGGAACTGTCATTAATGAATAAACGCTTCTCGGCACTTCGTTTCGGACACATTCCATTAGAACATGGTATGCGTCTTCGTCAAGGTTTTCAATTTTTTCAACCGATTTCCGGAGGAGGTTATTATATATTCGGGTGTTTTTTTATGTATGTTACCTCATACACAAATATTATAATAGTACCTCAGTTCTCCGACATCTATCAACCGATTTAGAAATATCTTAGAAAGGTTATGCTTTCAGATTGGTTCTATAATTTTTTATCAAAATCGGTTCTATAGTTTGGTCGTTTAATCAAAATTACTGAAAAAATATATGTCATCTACTTAAACGAAATTACAAATTTTGCTTTCCTGTGACTTTTTTCTTCGCCCGTTGTAAACCGATTTGGATGTTTCTTTTTTACCTACCTACCCCTGAGGGTGATGAAAGATTAAAGTATAAAAGACGGTTCTTTTTTGATTTTGAAATCAGTTCCCAGGGTTCCTGGGACCTTGGGGATTCTCAGTCCGATCTCGCATGTTAACATAAACGCAATTTCTTTCTTAGTAGTATTATTACACTAGCTTTGCCCCGCGGTGTCATCGGTATACTTCACGTTTTCGGGATAAAAAGTAGCCGGGTGGATTCATAACAAATTTCATCCAAATATTTTACTGGAGGCGGATTCAGAAGTGTTTCTGATTCTACTACATCAACTGATAGCTTTAAAATATGTTATGATTAAAGATCACATACGACATTTTAAAGAAAACGCTCATATCTGAACGATATACGTGCTTAAACGGTGAAACATGGTTTTATTTTATTTTACTCTATACTTTGAGATATGATTTTACTACGTTATCATAGATTGATCTTAGATCATTTACCGGATAAATCGATAGAGAAAAAAAAATTCAGGCGAATCTGAGAACATTTTCAACCGACTTTCAGAGGTAATCAATTGGGTTGTATTTTTTTTGTTTATTGAACGATTTGTTTTTATTTGAAATGATATAATTAAGCCCAAAGAAATTTTGTTAAAATCGATTCTAAAGTTAGGTAGTTAAATCAAAATAAAAAGAAAAAATATGTCAGTAAACGAAATTGCATGTTTTGCTTGCCTGTGACTTTTTTCTTCCCTTGTTTTATTCAGGTTAGAATGTTTCTTTTTTAAAATGGTAGTTAAAATAGTAAGGGCGAGCAATAACGGATAAAAAAAAAGAAGTTTTTTTCGATCAACTTTTCGATCAATCATTTGTTTAAATAACTATTAGAACTGTAAACACTATTAGTTGTGTGCGCCCGGACATGTAGGTAAAAGCAAACTTTCATAAATTACTTAACTTATATCGATGTCATTTTTATTTGCAATTGTATTGTTCAACCTCAGTTCAAATTCCTTTCATACAAATTGATGGAAGTGGATCTTTATACGCTCGTTATGGTGAGATGTTCGTCACACATTGTTGAACCGTTTGTTGACGGTTTTGGAGTTAAAAACTTTCAACCAATTTAAGGTCTCTATTACTATAATAATTTCATTCCATAGTCAAAGTCAAAAATCTTTATAATAGCGGAATTCTTAAAAAATCTTTGAATAATGATATTAATTTTAATTACGCTATCGCGTGTTCTTTTGTTAAATTAGGCTAGGCCCTATACGTCCCGTCCTATTTTTATCGACCATAGACTAAATATAGAATCTTGACGTAGGTAGGACGTAGCGTTGTGATTGGCTGACCCCTGATGAGAATTGATAGAATGATGTGATTCACACTTTGTTTATTGTGTTCAAATGCCATTAAAATCATCAGCGGTATAACAAGAATGACTGATTCATTCGACGTGGTAACGAATATTTACTTCTAAGACGAATAAACTAATAACTTTATGTACTTATTTGATTATTACCTACGATATAGTGGTATTTTAAAAGCAATTGGGAGATCGCTTTTTTTTTTAATTAGGCATATTTAGTTTTCCTAACGAAATAGGTACTTAGTAGGTTGGATGGGTGACAGCTTAGCGACATGAACTTAGCGCTTCCGTGCTTCGGAGAGGACGCGAAGATGTAGGTCCCGGTGGAATTAATTGATAAGCTAGATCGAAGGCCTGATCTAGGTTTTGGACGCATTATTCTCTTCTTTTTTCTTAATGTCATCCAACTACCAAAAATGAAGATGACGAAGGCTATGAAATATGACTGATGTGTCGGTAACGTACTTTCTTTGTGGGAGTTGTTGATAAAATATATTTATATTATACAAAAGGCTGTGGCTAGTAAATGAAGTCATCGTCGATACAATGACCGAATCTGGCAAACCTATACTGATATGAGAATATGTACTATATAAGTATCTATATTTTTTCACTGCTAATTATTGCAGTTCGCTATAAAGTGTGGTTTTATAGTATACAAAACCATAAACAACACATTTATATTGGCAAATAATGATATATATAAAATTAAGTAGTTTAAATATTTAAAACAAGCTTTAAAGCTTTTACTACTTTAGTGCTTGTACGTTCTATTTTAAAATCAGTTTATTGTAAATAAATAACATGAGAACTTAATATTGTACACCCGGAACTAACAGGACTTAGCAACTTTCGCTAGTACATAGCCACTCAAGCGTCCGGCCCGCGCAGCGACTATGTCTGCAACGTCCCGCTCCGCCGGCATCGTTTTTTTAATAACCGCGCGCGACCTTTTTTCACATAAACATTTACTACTGGACAACTACTGTACCTTCATTAGAATAAAAAATACCTACGGCAAGCTAAAAGAATCGAGAATTAGTTTAGTTCAAAGTAAATTACTCATATCAATCTGAAAGTATAAAAATAAAGCTTAAAAGTTGGTGATGTGAATAAAACTTTAAAATTTTTACTTTTACGTGTGGTTTACGTGAAAATTATAATAGTTTTATTAACTATTATATTATTTTGTAATAGTTTAGTATTTTCTCTTTAAAACGATACCAATATTTCAATATTGAATACGACGCTTTCTATCAAAATAAAAATTTGTAATCCAGGTCCTCCTCAAAAAAATATGAGCGGAAAAAATCAAAAAAATATTACAAAATGGCCGCCCATAATGCGCATTTACACGTTCTTTTTTTTTTCAGTGAAACACAAATGAATGTATTCTGCTTTAATACTATTATTATAGATACTAAATAATATATTGTACTTTATAATTTAATACTAAATAATAATAAAAAACGAACTAAAATATACAAAAAAATATATATTTACAAATTTAAATTTTACACTCCTGTACTAGGATTCCCTGTGTCCTGTGTTACAGGTGGCATGAACAAACAGAAACACAAGACAAACACACTAGACCTAAGAGAAAATTTCATGTTCACCACACAAACAGTGCCATGATTCTATTAAAGTCAAAGAGAATTCATTAATTCAATGAGAATTCATTGAATTCTTAAATTAATTACACTATTGTTATCAACTCTCAGCAGTTGCAGTCTTCCCTGTAGAACTCATTGGCCCCATCAGTTACTTTCAAATTGGTTCCTCCACCACCACATAGCCAGTCAAGATCTCCGCAGTGAAGGTCAAAATACTTTATTTCCATTGAATTCATAGTCAGTCGCATCTGAAACAAATAATAAGGCATAAGTTGTCAATCTTATTTTCTTAGTTTCTAGGGACTAATAGATTGTTCTATTAACTACTTACTAATAGAAGAGATCATGTAGGGCTTGGACTGGCTAGTGCTGGGCTGGTGAGGGGCTGGGTCTAAGGCAGTTGCTGGCTCCACCTCCACGAAGATCTGATGAATCCTCCTCCATGAAATCTGTAAAAAATAGAGAACTTGTGTATTAAAATACATCATACTTATTAACACTTAGTCATATCTAATGCCACCACACAAAGTATGCCCGGGCTGGGAATCGAACCCGGGACCCCTCACTTCGAAGGCAGGGCTACTACCAACTAAGCCAGAGAGCCTATAAAATGTTATATGTTATTATAATTGTTTTTTCTTTCTGGTGTGCAATAAAGTGTCTATCTATCTATCTCAAAACAATATTTTGAATGTATAATATTATATATTGTTGCAATACATATTTAATGTAGATGAAGCTGGCAAGCAGTAGTGCTTGCATTACTGTGTCCCAGTGAAGTCACATGCACATGAGATGTATCGCCCCTGTCTCGGGTGATGGACACAGCAGGATGAATGTGACTCAGTGTATGATCCAAATCTTATACCGAGTCGCAGCCAGTTAATACAATATACAAAATTAGTCTAAAAATTAGCCAGTTAGTAGAAAAATACAAAGTGTACTTACGGTTGTGTATTCATTATTTCCATTTGGTCACTGCAATATTAATGATGATGTTAGTACACATATTATATTAACCATAGATATAGTAAAAATAGCACAAAGTATTGCCAAAATCAATTTGTTTCAAACATATATCCAATTTTGATTGTTGATTTATTATAATTTATATTGAAAAACAAAACATATTCAATACATACCAATAGGTATATATACCAATAACTTCATATTGTCAAGTTTACATGCCACTAAGTTATTTATTGTAAAATGATACCCAGGTCCGTAATCCACCAATACATCACCACAAAACATGAACTGATCGCAAAACACAAAACGTGTAAATGTAGCATTAGACGTTTTCGATGGTATCTTGATCAAAAACCTGACTGCTAGTTGCAAGTTCAAGTTGCATATTACGATTTCCAGACACATCTCAACATATTTATTATTAAAATGTATATTAACGTGATACCAGTGAAGCATTATCTTATATTATGCCTTTGTTTTACATTATCAAGACCTTTTATATTATATATAACAACTCAAAGTCATCAAACGATGTTGGCGTCATGACACCATATCTTCTCAACTAGATTTAACATCATAAACGTTTTGGAATAGTCGTAATTTTACATATTTCGTAAAGAGATAATCCCCACAATCAATTTGATATATAATACTATTAGAAATAACTAGTAAAAACAGAAAACTTACCTCATGTTCGCAAGAGCTCCGTCCACAAAATTTATGGAATTCGAAATGGCCATTTAGAAATTTGATTATTTTTTTCTGAGTTTATTCTCGTTCTTTCCACAGATATAGGAATTGTAACAGATAACACATTTCATTGACTACCATCTAGTATCGAATAGCAGTATTAATAACAGCTGAATTTGCGTCTGTTGAAGCGTGAATAGGTCGATGACCGCGCGCGTTTTTCGGCCTCGATCGATACGTGGACTCCACAGCCATACCAAGTTTTTGTCAAATCGACACTTGGACGCCCAAGTGGATATGTAGTTCTCTAGGTCAGATAAACTTATACGCCGATTAATCCTTAGTTTTGCAAGGCAGTCGAAATGTCTTTGTTTATAACGAGAAGGAAACGCTAAATGCTTGCACATTCTACCAGTCAATTGTTAACTTTCAAACGATTAGAAAACAACCGTGCGAAAATCAGCTCTACTTACATTCATGTTTCGTGTCCAGTTCAATCCCTCAATGATTCATTCAACACAAAAAAAAACACTTTCCTTTACGGAATTTTATATTTTTAAATGTTTACGAATGAACCGGTTTTGTTCCGGTTTCGGAATACGTGGTTTCGCCGCGCGAGTACAGCGCCAACTGTGAACCGATTTGATAAAAAAAACAACTTTCACGCGAAGCGAACCGACCGACAACGACTCTGTGATTGTGACGAGCGGTCGCGCTTGTTGGCCGTAGTCGCTGCAAATTATGTGACATAATTACGGGAGCATGAGGCGATTAATTATAAATTAACCTGGATCGATAAGTTGACCGGAACATATCGTCTTTGATTATTTCTTGTTAGAAAATACCAGATTGGACAGGTAGCAGTTCATTTGTAACCTTGTAGAGCATTCGGAAACGCAAAATTAATAGCAGGTTCATCATCCTTAATTAGGTACTTAGCTGAAAGATATTAATAAGTCTAAGTAAAACAACAGGCCAACTGTAATTCAGACTAGCACAACGAGTTTTGGGTACCACTATGTTTATTTACAGCTATTTGTTACGATCCGCTTAATATCCACTATTGTCACGTAGATATTTACGTCCAACTGAAAGCAACCGTTTAATGGTAGAACAGACAGACACAGACGTATGCTCAGCAATTGGGTTCTTTTTACCCTTTGATTACAAAACCTTAACAATTAAGGCTACATCGATATTTATGGCATACCTATATACGAGTGACCTAGTTTGGATATCGTTGATTGATCGAGTAGCCTCCTACGCCTTTACACACTAAATAGTGATAATCAATATCCCTTTAAGGTGGAGACAAGGGTTAGTGCCTCAAGTACTCTGGTATGCTCTGCTCAATGCAACAGCGAGCGCCGGGCCTCTAGCGAGCTGCCTGGAGTTCTGGGTTCAGGGCTCTACGGTCCACATTTCGTTTAATCTTCGCGGTGACAGCTCTGGATCTTTAAACCACATTTTACTCTAGCACTGGACCCTACAATTTGGGATGAAAAAAAACCCTAAAGATATTGTAAAAGATTTAATTCGTGCCTGCTCACCGGTTTACAGGGAATTGAGAACAAAATCATCTACTGCACTATTCACTATATCATCTGCACTATTTTTTTTTTAAATTTTAGTGAAAATTCGATAAAAACTCTTGTTGGGGATGGAAATTTTTTGCGGAAACAGCAGATCTAGGATGTACTAAACGATCCGGTTCTAACGGTGTGCTACACTCGTATGTCTTAGTCAATTTGAAAATATAAATAATCCACTCTATTACTTTATTGATTTTCCTATAATGATAAAATAAATAACTACATGTACCGCCAAGCTAACACATGTTAAAAAATAGCATTTTTTTTTCTGTGACGCAGGTGTATTTGACTTTTAGGAAATGTAATGTGATGCGATTAGGAGTGATGCACCAAAAGATTCATGCATCACACGTCAAAACATTTTCTTCTTTATTGCTTAGAAGTATACAGGATACATCGAATTAATTATTATTATTATATCATACCTTTCCATAAGCACCCGCATACCAAACATAGTAATTTCACGGTCCCTGCACATTGCTCATGTTATCAGTCAAGTTCAAATAAAATATTTATCATTACAAAGCTGCCCATGCACGCTCCTACTTTAAATTCCAACAGGTTCGCCGGAACGGTTGAAGGAAAAGCGCAGGAAATAATATGAAAAGGGACGATTTAAAAAAATCCCTTATTTCTTGCGTCTACCATTTTAAAAATGAAACATATGAAATCAAAATACGCATTTCGTTGATGACATATTTTTTTCCACTATTTTGATTTAAAAACCTAACTATTGAACCGATTTAATTAAATGTTTTATTTCTATGGGATCAATCTGGAAGCATGCCTATCCTTAGAAGTAAAAAATTTTTTTTTTTAGAAATCTTTTCATTTCTAAAGAACCGAGTACTGAATACAACCGAATCGATATCATACTCCGGAACCCTCAGTTGAATCATGACATTGAATAATGAAAAGAAGGCGCTTCGATAATCTTGATCGTACGGAGAAACAATAAAGACTCAAAATATTCGCGATGCGCAAATGTTTTGCCTCAAATGCATCAACATTCTGAAGAAGAATGCACATACATTATGCCTAATGGGTTTTTTACTTTTCAATAGCATTGTGAATATCTCCTGTGGAATCTGGCTCCAGGAACTTGTGCTCTTGCTATTTTGCAAGTGGCATCTTAACCTGACTAATCATCAAATATTTATTAGGTACTTTCAGGGTACACCACTCAGAGACTCCTTTCGTTACTTAGAACCACTTCGGGCTCTTAGAGTTTGGCTAGTCTGGTGTAAAGCGAAACTCACGAGTACAGACACAAGTTTTAGAGTGTGATTGTACACTGTTAAGAGTTACAAATAATGTGATAAGCGTGTCTGAAATTAAGCGTGACTTATTTACTGGCCAACAAACTTATTGGCGCGTAGCAATTTTGGTGTCAGAAGATATTTGATAGGCTGGTACTGCTGAATGATGTAATTAGGTATACGTGATACGTGCCAGCGACAAACACCAGGTTACCAGCCAACGGCAACGGATCATTCTAGAACTAATAACGCCGAAAACCTAGCACAACTTATTTACTGTATTAAATCGTGGACGGATGTGATTCAAAAGTGGTTTTCCTTGTAATGTTATTTGGAGTGATACCATTCCATGATAATTTCAACATTTAATTGAATGTTATGGATACTTACGTATATTTAAGAAAACTACATATGTAATATTATTAAGAAAACCTAAACACCCATTTTAATTTCCCCGAACGCTACTAATTTTCCTTGTTTTCATCAATAATTCTAATTCCATATTTGCTAGACAGATTTTTATGAGACTTTTATGAAAAAAAAAGACATTAAATAATATACCACCATTTATTACGTTCGAGTAAATAAGCTAACTACAGCAGTGATTTATAAACAACAACTATTGGTTTTAAAGTAAAACATTTGTGAGAACATGTCAAAGCCGAATATTTCGTCAATATCATAAAAAATGGCTGTAGTTTGGATATAAAAGCCCTTAACCCATACAAAATGTGGCTTATATTTGAGATAAATATGTAAATACGGTAAAATTAACTAGAGGCAACTGCAACTGAATATTTTCGGCAATCTTGAGGTTGCAACATGTGAAACAGAAGTTCTGATTAGTTGGTTTAATTCAATTGCTTCTATATAACTTCACGGAAATTGAATTAAGAGTTAATCTGTTACATTTAACAGATTAACTCTCGGTTTATTGAGCTGGAAGTATCATCTGTCCAATTATAAATAAAAGTTGTAACGAAATATAAATTAGATGAAACATACACATTGCAAAAGCGAAAATAAGTTTATTCCGCGTGTTTCCCATACATATTGACATATTTTGTTAGGATGTACCTTTAAATATTTATATTATTCAAATGTTTTCACTATGGTGGACATACATGCCTAAATACTGAAAACATAGTTTGTATACTATCTAATCATACTACAGAATGTATAAGAATACGCAATTAAATTATGCTGAACAACAATATATATAAATGCATGTGAACATTATAATAAATCCAGGCACTGTTTTGTATAAATGTTATAGATTGTAGTTGGCGACACACGCACTGCATTGAGAATAACTGTACCTTGGTATGTACGAAAAGTTCATTATCACAAGATTTGAACCTGTGATAATGCGATTTCCGATTTTAGCGACAGTTCCCATCATACAGACTAATATTTTGTGACATTTTTCGATCGAATCTACTTCTGATGGATTACTATAAAACAAGTTTTATTCAAACATACTTGACAAGATCACAATAGCAAGTTAAACCGACAACACTGATGAAGCGTCGTAAAGATTTATAAATCATTTATTTGCGAAACACAGGTACTTATAGATGACAAAAAGAGATACAGTACAGCTATATTTCCACTGTACAACATGCAATATTTTGGATAAGTTAGTACCCGATTACAAGATAGTTTTTTTCTGCATTGTAGTCGATACGATAGCTCTGCTACGGGTTTGAAGGAAAGGTATTTATTCGATGTAAATTCTCACGAAGTGCGCGCGATGATAGTCATGTTACTGCTGATTCTAACGTCTGGTGACGGGCTGCCAATCATCATCGTCTGGTTCCCGAGCTGAAACAATATTTTTAATCTATTTTGTAACAATTCCACCGTTTTATTAGCTACTGAAGTGATGGAACGATCTGTAAGCCAGCCTGATGTTTATAAACAACAACTTAAGCCGTAGGGCTTAAGTTTTTGTTTATAAACATCAGGCTACTCAAGTATAAGATCAAAGTCGAATAGATTTAACGTCTCAATTGCCTGTTATTTCACCGGCATCCACAACTTTCCACCTTCAGAGTAGCCAATATACATTCGTCGTATATCATTATCGGGATGATAACTACATTATTTTTTTTATACTGACTGAGCGTCGTAGAAGATGATGCTACCTACATCTCATCATACCTAGAGCATCGTGTGCATGTTCAGAATGGGCCAGTAAGAACGCCAGAATTGGAAATGGATCCCACCCTAGACCGCGAGCAACATTCCTAGATTGTAGTTCAATAAACATCCATTATGAATAGATCTAAAAAGAACTGGCTTACGTTTCTCATCGCGACGCGGCGGCGGCGGGCGACGGTCGCGATCATCACGCCTCGGTCCGTCTTTATCGTCGCGTCTCGGTCCATCTCTATCATCACGTCTCGGTCCATCACGATCATCACGTCTCGGTGCATCGCGATCATCACGTCTCGGTGCGTCACGATCATCGCGTCTCGGTCCATCGCGGTCATCGCGTCTGGGCCCGTCGCGATCATCGCGTCTAGGTCCGTCCCTAGAAAACATATGTAATATGGTAGCTACACTAGAACTGAAGAGTAATAAGCTTTGTTAACGATATCTTCTAAGGGCCGCGGAAGAGAAGTGGAAGGAATTGTGCATAACTTCTTGAATATATCTCCATTATGTAAAGTACAAAAGAAATATTTTAGTTCGCTTCTCTTCCGCGGCATTGTAACTTGAGTTGAACATGAAATATTGTCATTATTTTCGAAAAAAGAACACGCGAAGTATCGGATATACGGACAAAGAAATATAAATCCATTGCAGGAGCGTTTTTCGAATTTGGAACATCAACTATCCAGCAATGTTGTATGAAATGGACAGTGAAAGAGTCATTGTAACGGCTGGATGTGTGTTGGGGGATTTTAAGAAGAAGAGAAGTAGATGACCTGCATGGCTTATCACTTATTATTAAGAAAGACTTAGTGATTATTCCAGTCAATGTGGACTGTTGATGAAAATAATACAAATTAGAGCAAAAACTACCAAATAGGTAACTTAGTTATGTGAAAGATTTGATCAGCATGTTTTGTTTCTTTTTTTAGCCGTCAAATAAACTTTGAAAGCAGGCACATTTTTTTTAAATCCAGATAATTCGCAACAAGTAAACTTAAAAGTGAACCTATATTACAAAGATCATGGACAATGTGTTGTGTGTGTCAGTGTATTACCGGTCGTCTCTCCTTGGCGGGTCGCGGTCGTCCCTGCGCGGCGGGAAGCGGTCGCGATCCCGGTCGCGGTTGAAGTCGCGGTCGCGCTCTCGGTCGCGCGGTGCGTCGCGGTACTCCCGCTTCTCTTCGCGGCGCTCGTCGCGCGGCGCGTCTTTGCTGCGCCAGGCGGAGGAACGTTCCTGTATAATAACAAGTTAATAGTATTTTTCACATAAAAATAGTCACAAAATTTATATAGATATGTATTATATAAAAAAATATTTCCTAAGATATCGCATACATACAGTTTATTACTTTTACCTTGGAAGACTTTGTTTTACTTGGAAGTTATAAATAAAGTACAAACAAGCTACATAAAAAAATAAGCTACAACAATCAAGTCCCAACCAGGACGCAGAACTTCGGCACAAATATAATTTATTACATTTCTACAGGAAAACTAATAAATTGTAATATAAAATTAAAAATTTTGGCCAATTACAAGCTTTCATAAATTATAAATAGGACAAACTTAACACTGAAAACTATAATTTGAGTCATGTTATATTGTACACAAGAAAAAAATACTTTTATATTATCTCTACATAGTATAAAACAATGTCGCTTTCCACGTCTGCATGTCTGTTTAACCGCTAACTGCTCCAAAACCACGCAACGAATTTTTATGCGATTTACACCATCATTTGATAATTTTTCACGGAAGGTTTTTATACGTATAATACATGCGTATTATAGTAGAGAAAAAACTTATACTTTAAATACCTATACTTTAACTATGTTTTGTAATGATGTCGTAAAAACATATTTATGACCGCTTACAATGCTAATACTGGCTAAATTTACGAGATAGATCAAAATAATGTCCTAGGTTATTGAATTATGACCTACGTCATACAAACGGGTTGTTAATTATTTCATAAAATAAAGTGTTTATGAACATCAGTCGCACCACCGATGCCCATCCAAATACGTCTTAAGATCCATCTATCATACACAGCATGCACATGTTGGTCCAAGGATAAACATGTGTTTATCCTCCCTATATGTATATGTATGTATTGTATGTGTATAAACATGTATATCTTACGGTGGAAGCTGGCGGTGGATCGACGGGGGCGGCGCGTCTCCAACTGCCGCCGTCAGCGCCGCCACTCGACCGACCCGCGTACCGAGGTCTGCAATACAACATCATTACTTCAAATCTCGCTTAGATATATGGTATGATCCCATCACAACTGTACATACTCCGCTAGGACACAGGTATTTTAGGCAGGGTTTTTAGCCAAACAGGTCACGGCCCACCTGATGTTTAGTGGTCACCATCGCATATTGACATCGGCAATATCAGTGGTTGCGTTGTTTCCTTGTCTATTTGTTACCCTGAAGATATTTTTGTTATTTTTCTTTAATCTACGCAATGCGGACCCTATGGACGGATATGGATTTTGTTGGATGAACGTTCCAACATTTTTGAACAGTTTCACACTATCTACATGATTCACATTCTTGATACTATCTATATGCAAACCAAATTATTGTCAGCCTATAAAGAGAGGAAGAGAATAAAGTATGTAATTATTGAACTAAAAGCAGAATCATATTGGATTATTAGTACCTGTCCCGATCAGGATCCGCTCGGTCTCTCGGCGCCGATCTCCACCCAGAGTCGTCCCGGGGCCGGTCCGCTGGCCTCTCGTCTCTGCGGTCTTCGCGGGAACGGTCATCGCGAGGGCGCTCTTCGCGTCTGTTAAAAGGGATTTTTAAGTGACGAAATGAGAAAGTGGCTCACTTTATGATAAGAAAATAAACAATTTTTGCATAAAAAAATCTACTTTTTAAGTAACGATATATGCGCACGAATTAGTATATTTGTTCGTGAAAATTATGATTGCAGCAAAAGATAATTGTATGACTGACAGAATAAAATAATATGTTCTGAAACTGGCATTTCGTACCAGTTAAAAACATTTGTGTGGCGAACGTTTGTTCCATGCCTGGATCTTATAGTGCAAGCCATGCTTAGTTTGAGGCTGCTGCATGGCGCTGTATGAAATGTCTATGAATATTAATTTATAATTAAAGCACATTTTGGTATCGCGTGTAGGTCAGTGTCATTGCAGTGGAGCATTATACAGATTGAGAAGTGGGTAAAACTTACTTTTCTTCCCTAGGTGGGGGTTTCTCGTCTCTCACCGGTGGTCTCTCTTCGCGACGACGCTCGGGAGACCGTGCCGGTACGCGACCTGTAAATAAATCATACCTTTTCGTTACGAAACAATGTCTTAATCAATAATCCTTAATTACATAAGGCTTATTAAAAGTCAACATGGTAATAGGTGTTCAATGGTATTTCCAACTCATTAATTAGGCAATATTGTATGGCTACTTTCGACTCTTCGACTTTAGCTGGACTGGCCTCACAGAACTGTTGATAGGAGCTCTGCCTTCTGCGCCTGTAGATCGTAGGCTTAATTCCCACCCATGGAAAACTTAGATGTTTGCTGCGTCTGGGAGTTAATATCACTACATAGTATAAAACAAAGTCGCTTTCTCTATCCCTATGTCCCTATGTATGCTTAAATCTTGAAAACTACGCAACAGATTTTGATGCGGGTTTTTTTAATAGATAGAGTGATTCAAGAGGAAGGTTTATATGTATAATATAATACACTAGCAACTCACCCCGGCTTCGCACGGGTAGTTTCCGATAAGACACTGATGCTTAACTAACCGTGCGAAGCCGGGGCGGGTCGCTAGTATCCTATATCTTAATATATATAAATTACGTGTCACGATGTTTGTCCGCGATGGACTCCTAAACTACTTAACCGATTTTAATCCAATTTGTACACCGTGTGCAGTTTGATCCAACTTGAAAGATAGGATAGCTCACATCTCAATTTATCTTCGCTATATTATTTTATTGCAAATTATTTGTCTATTATTTGACAGTCACAATAACAAAAACGTTAGCCACAGCAACGCGTGGCCGGGTCAGCTAGTAATATTATAAATGCGAAAGTGGAGTTTATGTTTGTATGTTACGCTTTCACGGCTAGACCACTAGTTAAAAATAAATTGAAGCACTCACTTGGCCTCCAAGGTTCTTTCTTCTCCGGTTCCTTAGCATCCGCCTTGCGCCATGCACTCGCCTCTTCTCGTGACTCTCGTGGTGCTGGATCTCCTCTTCGCCAGCTAGAACCAGTAGCCGTCTTCGACTCTTCAAGTTTCCGCTGCACTTCTGCTTCCTTCGCTCGGTTCTTTGCTTCCACTCGGGCCAGCATTTCTTGGTGTTCCCTGTAGATATTACACAAAGAAAATGAATTCGGGGCAATGTTAGTCTTAGCACACCAGAATACGATTCCGTACCAGCTTCTAATGTTTCCATTGACGTAACTCGGACTTACTCTCGGTAAGCCTGAAAGAACTTTAGCCCTTTCATGGCCCTAAACAAATTGATAGATGCCTTCAAATTATTCACGAGCTTTTGAGACGTAATTGTGTTATCTTGGTTACCTTTCCTTCTTCTCCCGAATAGCAGCAAGTTCTTCCTGTGCCTTCCTCTCCTTTTCTTCTCGTTCGCGGCGTTCCTCTTCCTCCTTCTGTCTGCGGGCCTCTTCAGCCGCGCGCTCTTCTGCGCGACGCTTTTCTTCCAGTCTTTCGGCATACTTAAATAAAAACACAACAGGTCATTACAAACTTTTGATTTAAACAATTCCTATCAATTTCAATGTCAAACTCTTGGCTGTGACGCTGTGTCTGCGCACTGTTTTTGATGGCTTAGTTAGTTAGTAACCTACGAAGCTAGGGGTCTGGAGACGGCTGAAGTAATCTGGTAATGGCCAAAAATGTTTTCCTTTACAAATGTCATGTTCCAGATGCTGCAACAATGCTTACTACCAAACCAAAGTCAGTCAGTACTTCAAAAGTTGTACTGGCTGGGGTAGGTCAGTTGTGGGGCGCATTGCACAAGTGCAGACCCAAGCCACACCCAAAATAAGAACCTCCCTACATTAGTTGACGAGAGCTATAACTATATAGTTACCTCTGCCTTGCGTTGTTCGATCCTCTGCGCCTTGCGAGCAGCGAGCCGTTTCTCTCGCTCCGTAGCGAGCTTCTCCTTGAACGCGGCGAGCCTTTGTTCGTAAGCGGCGCCGCGCTCCGTTCGCAAACGAGCGAGGAATTCATCTCGGTACGCCCCCATTCGCATCAGACGCGTGCTTGTAGCCACATCGCGAGCACGGGCCTCTAAAATAGTATAAAAATTAGGGTAGATCTCTGTAAGATGGGGATGCAACATCTCATACGTCTGTTTTCTCTGAAATCTACGATCTTCAATCACAACTAAAGACCTTTATACAATCCCTACTTCATGCCACTTGAACTGCAGATTTAAATTCATGTAGAAGAAAGGCAGCGAAAGCGGAGTATTGAATACTGGTGGAGTTTACTGTGCTGACTAATGGTAGAATCTTACCAATAAGCTGCTGAATGCGTTCCTTCTCTTGTTGCTCCCAGAACGCCTTGTCTGCGACCTGCTTCTCTTCTAGACTCTTCTGTAGCAGTGGGATTTCCTCCAAACGCTTGGCGCGCTCGAAATAGTCTACCTGTGAAATTAAAGGGACGCGTGAAGATGAAATTAATAAGAATTAATTAGGATACGATAAGAAAATCCATAACAATAGTTTTACCTTCTTCTCCTGTGACTTGAGCCTAGCCTGAAGCTCGCGACGTTCCTTCATCAGTTCTTCGGCTTCGCGCTGAGCGATCGCTTCCGCGTCCATCTTCTTCAGGTCCTGGATTCAACAATAATAAAACATTCAAATAAAAAAAAATTAAAAAAATCGTAAAAAGGGATACACATACCCCTTGGATGGTGCCAAAGGAGCAATTAAAACTAGCAGTAGTACTTGAGCCAAGTTCTTGTGGCACAAGTGCAACTGCTAGTTCAAGTGGCCACTTCAGGAAGTATAAAAAAGTAATTTATTAAAACAAAAACAATGAAAGACACAATATTATAATTTGCTTTTGATTTTTAGTTTAAGTGTTTTAGGTCCCGCTACAATTAATTATTTTTTTATATAAAGTATATTTTTGGCATAGTTAATAAGTATTAATAAAAAAATTCTGACTTAATTAATACCAGTTCGAACATAAATAAAAAACATACCTCCTCATCCAGTTTCTGTAGCATCTTCTGTCCATGCGCTGTCTGCGAGATGTGCGCCATGCGCTCCTTGAGATGTCTCTCCTTCATGGCTTGCAGTTCGCTTTCGTGGCGACGCTTCTCTCTCTCCTCTCTCTCTTGTTCCTGGCGACGGGCCTCGGCCGCCGCCGCCGCGCGGAGCTGCTCCTCTTGACGCCTGTTTGGAATTAACATGTCTTAGATCAGAATTGTGTACTTATCGCCCGGACGTATTAGTATTATCAGCAAGTCAATCCATATACCAACATGACAGGTGAGATGTATAGGTTTTCTTAATCGAAAATTTTATATAATGTTGTCCATTGATAAGTATATGCTAACAAAACAATGCAGACTTATTCAATATACTTCTTGATTTCTCTGTTTTCCCTCATAGTGAGAGATCTGGTATAAGAAATATATACCCTCATCTGTTATTTAATGATAATAAAGAATTGGTGCTAGACGATGTATACATTGATACATCGCAAATAAGTTGCCTAGCTAAATACATCAATAGTGTTGAATCACTAGGAGCAATCCTCAAGGAAATAGTGTAGTTGAAGAATCCTGTGCTTTCATGGCAAATAGAGAGATAGTTATAACTGTGTCTCACCTCAATTCCTCTTCTTCGCGGACAGTATTGAGTCGTTCAATGTACTCCTTGCGCTCTTCAATGATCTTGTGCCTCTGGAGTACCCTGTGGTGTTCCGCATGCTTGTTCTCGTGGTAATGCTGGACCATAGCAGCCCGGGTGCGGTCGCGCTCCTGCTTGCGGCGCTGGGGGAAGAGCGTTTGAACCGCTCGGGTCAGGACCTCGGCGGCTCGGACTAATTGCTCGCGAACCTGGAAACAAGCGGACAGCATTATGCAACATGTTCACTAAGAAACAGATACTTCTTACGTGTAGCCAAGACCTTTGTGTTTTCAGGTAAATATTTGTAGAAATCTTGTTTAGTTATTAAATCGTTTGCTTCTTTCAGTAAAAAAAAGTGTTAGAAGTGGATTTTCAGAAGAAAAAAAAATTTAAGTGCTTGATATATGTATCTATATGAAAGCTGGTTCTAGAACCTGCTTACAATATAAATGGTGTTAATGATCTACACAGTTTTAATGTCAAGAACACTGTTTCTCTTTTTTTTCGCATAATATCCACTTATGCGATGTTAAGCTCTTTCAGACACATATAAAATAGAACTACACCCATCAATTAACTATGTTAACTGACCTGTTCAGCCGGGGTGGCTTGCAGAATGGCACCGCCGCAAGCCTCATCGGCGGCCGAGCACCATTCGCCACCACCCGCTTCAACGCCGAAATGCACGCATCTATAATGAAAAAGATTAGATTTAAACAAAATAATAAAACAACCGTCATCCAGGTCTATTTTGCTTCCTTAGTCAATCCTTTTACAGTCCAGTATCAGGAGTGCAAAAGAAGCAACCTTAATCATCAAAAGAACGTGTGCCTAGTTTGTTTGAGTAACTTACACTTGTTTTAAGCGGTATCTTATCTACAGCAAAACGACGTATTAATAATTTTATAACATCAGGTGGGCATCGCATTGCGTCCATCTCTTAAAGACTTGAAGATGGAACGTCTCGCGACCCAACGAGGATGTAAATTAGTGCCTTGTGTGGTTTACTTGTGGGTGTAAAATTTGATGTGTCCAAACGATACTTGAGATGTAAAGGAATAAATCAATTAGTTTGGAGTTTGGGTAGTGTTGCATGCTACTTGTACTACAACTAAACTGTGCAGGCATAAATTAACACAGACTGCAGAGTGAAATGCAGCCTGTCGCGTCAAACCCACAATATTATCTACCTCCATCCCTTTGCCACTATATTATCAAATAACATAATGGTATTTAAGTTGGAGGAATAATTTATATCTGTTGGGGGTATTGAATTAACCAATAATATTGTTTCTGTTTTTATTTTGTATGTTGTATGTATGTTTTGAAGTGATCATTATTATTACTCACTGGTTGGCATGGTCGATGCGTATCTGCATATCGTTGTGTCTCACGCAGTCCACCAACAGGCGCTCCAGATGGAACAAGTCTTCGGTGCCAGCCAGTTCCAAAAGGCGCGCGAACTGTACCCGCGCGTAGCACTGAGCTACTTGTCGGATCAGACGGACTAACGCCACGTCGGTAAGAGCTACCGTGTACTGGGCTAGCGGAGAATCTAAAATCAAAGATAACAATATTTGATTCAAATATGTATAAACATCTTACTTCTTATTTATATTATAAAGGCGAAAGTTTGTATATATGTGTGTGTGTATGTTTGTACCACCTTCACGCTCAAACGGCTCAACGGTTTTGGATGAAATTTGGTAAATTTGGAATGTCTTTGCTTGGAGATAGTGTTTGTGTGGATGTAAATAACACAGATCGCGTTATAAAGCGACCTGTCGCGTCAAACCCACTATATAATCTACCTCTGAACCCTTGCCATCATAACATTGTACTGTCATAGATGAGATTAGTTTCAGAGGCCATCTCATTAATTTGGTTAGAATTACTTGTATACTATCCCAATAACAAATTAAGAATAAACCAAGTTATGAACAAGAAAAACATCGGAAAAAAAATTTGCGTGTTTTGCTTTCAAAGTAGCAAAATACGCAATTTCGTTAACATGGATGACATATTTTTTCCAGTTACATATTTTGATTTAACAACCAAACTATTGACCGATTATGATAAAAATTATATGGGACCAATCTGTAAGCATATCAAATAAACAAATTATTTCCCAAATAGGTTGATAAATGGCGGAAAAATCGGTAAATATAAATATTAAAAAAAAACACCGAATTGATAACCTCCTCCATTCTGAAGTCGGTTAAAAATATATGGGTTTATTTAATTGCGTCTGTCACCCTGAGACATTATGATGAAGTCTGGTGAGCCTGTAATTTCACCTTCACTTATCGATCAAGAAGCAATATAATTTATAACAACAAGAAATGGAATAAATTAAATGAATGAATTGAATGAATATGGGATAAACTCCTGAATTTAAAAGATGAATTTAATGACTGCAGTCAATGAATACTTACTTGGTTCATCTTGCAGAGACTTGACAACTCCCCTGACATTCGAGCTGATGGTGAGAGGATCAAATTCCACCTCCAGCCAGGAATAGAGTTGTTGAAGTTGAGGCGACGCCAGCGCCACCACATTAAGACGGACCACATCTGTAAACAAATTAGAAAATAAAGTATCTGAATCAATAATTGCTAATTGGTCCACGGCTCCCACATTTATCTAATCCATTTATTAATAATAAAAATGTGTAAATAATTGTAGGATATTTCAGTACTACTAGGAATTGGAACTTGGTTGTCTAGGTTTGCAATATCCTTTTTGCAATTAACAATTCTGCTGCCTCAGGCCTTTATCATACAATATATATACAAAAATCAATCGCATATAAGATTTTGCCATTTCTAAAATACTAATCAATCCATAAGATTGTAAGACATACTGATTATTTTATAAAACAATCAGAAATATTGTAAGATTTAGCCCTTCCAAAATAATAATCGATCCATAAATTGTACGACATGCGGAATTTTTGCATTCAAGACAATATTCCTAACCAATTGATTGTTAATTGACTAATTTCTGCTGAGATCTAGATTATAACTTACCCTTCAGCAGGCTAGCCCTAGTCGGCGGCTGGGCTAGACCGAGCAAAACCGCCAAACGCTGAGCCTTCTCAACTGGGCTCTTGTCGGTCTCAACGAAGCGGTCGAACTCGGGGTGCAAAGACGGCAGCGGCACCGATAGAACCGCCACTAGAACTCGACAAGCCATCCTGAGGAAAGAAACAAATTTTATTAATAAATAATAATAATGGTAATATGTATTTTGCTGATTCCGCTGAGCTACGTATACAACGCAGGTCACATCATCGGTAGGTTACCTAGGCGTGTGAAAAACATGACCTTACCAATTCTTCCACAATTTAATGGAGTTAAAACTCTTTTCCACTTTGACTTACATTACAAAGCCAAGAAATCTTTTTAAAAAAATTTGGTGACGCTGGGATGGATTGGATGCTGGGCTATTTTTTTTTCTTTTTAGAATTTGTTTTATGTATTTAGTAGCTACATAAAACTGAATTAACTTAGATCGCGATGTGGTTTACTTTTAGTACTCATAAAATATGAAAAAAAAAACTTACTTCTGGAAATCATAAGTGGTATCGTACAACGGGTACTAACTTCTGAAACTGGTAACAAAAACGAGTACTAACATGTATTAAGCTATGTAATATGAGCCTTACTTTTGCAACTCCTCCTGAGTGATGTTCTTCTTCATCTCTCGGGAGAGCTGGAACAGCTTCAGGAGCGCCGCCGCGTGGAACAGACAGTGGCCTGCCTTCCAGAACACGAGCGCCAGCTTGCCGTAGTAGTTTGCCATAGTTTTGGCAACGGGAGACTTTTTGGACATGTTCATTAGGTTGTGGATGTCTTCGATGGCTTTGTATGCTTCCTGTGATGAAGTGGTTTGGATAAGAACAAATTTTAGGATTTCGTACCCAAATGTCGAGGTTCATACATATTTTTAAGCCTATAATGTCACTCTGTCTGTCCTACCTTCACTAAAAAGAGGGTTTCTTTTAAATCATAAGCTGTCATGTGTTAACTTAAGTGGCAATCAAGACCAAGAGAAAAGAAGATGAAATCCCTGGTAATGCTGTACAATTTAATCTGTATAACAAAAAAAGACTTGGTCAGGTTAGGTTCATTATAACCCAGAGAAGATTATTTAAAATGATTTTTATTATAAACATAATAAATTTCCATTCCAGCCCAGTCTCAACAAGCAAGCAAATAGGCTTTTAACTATCAACTGAGCCTAAGAACAATATGTAGATGAGCACATCTGGATTTTAACTAGTAACTGTGTAATTGAAAGTCTTGATAAAGACTTTCACATTACCAAGTTCACCGATACAAAAACATCCTGTTATTTCTACACACCTGCCACAATTCCATTTGGATAGCACTGTCCAACTGGAAGAGTCTGGTCTCCAAATTTAGCTGCTGGGTCTCAGGCTTTGAAATGCTCACATTTCCAGTTTGCGATTGCTGAAACAATAAATATGTATTTACATGAAAAACCATGTGTGAAAAAACAAAAAAATTGCCCTGGTCAGGATTCCAACCCAGGACACCACACTTCAAAAGCAAGGTTTACTCACAGTGAGCTTATAGATATCTTCCAAATGCTTCCGCAGCTTGTCACAGAGTTTCCTGAACTCAGTCTTGCGAGAATACTTGAGGCAGAATTGGAACGCCATTCTCGCGATGTCGTGGTACAGTGTTTCCACGTGAGCGTTCGTACGGAGCAGTTCCAGGCACTGGCAGTACGACTCCCATAGGAATTTCACCTGGAATCAAGGAAATAATTATGAATGTAGCAATAATATAATTTTGTAGAGATGAGTTTTAAAGTCCACCACCCATAATTTCGATTACTGGGCAGAAATGATTGGATAGATTTTGAATATGGAACCTTTGCGCCGTCCTCTTATAAAAATGATGTTAATATATTAGAAACACAATCAGAAAACGTTAGTTTCGCGCCTACCGAGATTTTAATGTTCTGTAAGCTTTTCAAGCTCTAGAGATAACAGGCATTGTATTGTAAGGCGCATCGAAGCGCTTTTCAGGTGCTGACGCGGCGCAGTACGCGGCGCAGTTGAGATAAGACTGGTTAAAATCTTCGAATGCATGCAAGAAGTCGACCGCCGGAGGTTAGTTTGGGTAAAATTTTACATATCATTTTTTTGGACCAAAAAAAGTCATGTCAAGTCGACGCTCCGTTTATGTATTACACATTTGCGATATTGCACCAAAAGGGACGTCCGAAGTCCGGAAGCGGCGAAAGTACTTACAGTTGCAAACACATACCCATGGAGTGAGGATAGTCCGATCGGACCGATCCTGGGCATCCTCCCCAGAGACAGCGCTAAGTAGAATGCTCTCCGGCGTAGCTAGATTGTCCAGATCATCCGTATCGATGACCGCCTGCGTGGACTGAGCCCGGGCAGCCTCCGTTCTCTCTTCAGCCATTCGCAGATAACCTCTGAAACAGAATCAAATATATTTAATAAGTTTGTTTTATGAAATCGTAAGTCAATATACAACTTGGTGTAATGGTAATGATCTGAAACCGTCTGAACAAATCTTCATAAATAGCTAAAAAGCATTTGAAGCGGTATTTGAACCGCTTCAAAATAGGGCCATTCGTTCAGAAGCAATGAGGCAAGCTGAAAATGTATGAGGGCCATTCGTAGAAGGTAACACTCTCAGGTTTACTTTCCAGTATCTACCCCCAAACATAATCTATCCTTGATCTCAATTTACAAGGATGTGATGAAAAAGTCACATCCTCGCCATACTGCCATATTGTTTAGATAAAATTGATGTGTAAAAGAAAGGAAATTAGCTTTTCCTGTTAATTATAACATTGCTGAAACCAACAGCATTTATGATAATGCTGTAGGTTTCATCTAAGTGACAAAAATGAATAAATTTATGATGATGGACCATTTAAGTTGTATGTAAAGAAAATGGAGCAAGACATAGCTCCATGTTCTGGTACTCAAGAATTAAAAAAAAACTCAAGAACAGTTCAGAAGATGGCAAGAAGAATAGCAGGCAAAACAAGGACAAGGCTAAAAAAAGAATAGAGCACCAAAGCTGGGCTAACAGACCAAGCTGACATGTTGGCTCAACTACCATACAATCTGAGCCTCCTCATATTCTATGGTCTTTAAAACCATAAAATGTATTTTTGTTCACCACAGGCAGTCCTTCAGGCACATGCCACTAAATAGTTTGAAATTTCTTATAGGTAAAGTGGATAACCCAAATTGTGTACAATGCAGGATGAAAGGGGATCTATATAACAAGCTAGCTGCACACATTTATATGCTGGGCTGGATATATTTATGAAATGGTCCAAAGTCCCAAGAAAAAAGTTTAAAAAAAGGTTTATGTTTTAAATTACTGTACATAAAAAAATTAACATACCGTATCACTTGTTCCAGTGACCCAACATTCACAGACTGGAACATATTTCTATACTGGAAGAGCCCCTCTTTAGCTATATGAGACTTCCGGAGGTCGACACACAGCTCAAGGTACTTGAACATGATAGGCTCGAGGACAGACTCGGACCAGTTGTATGCCCATTTCTTGTTACGGAACACCTCTTGGAGGGTGTCTAGTGCCCGGGCAGGCTTGTCCAAATCCATAAACTCTGCAAATTAAAAGTTAATATCAATGTTTGACTGTAGCCAATGAGAAGTGTATGTAGTTTGGAAATTATTTATTTATTGTTAGATAAGCTTTGGCAGATTTACTCAGATTGATTGAAGCTGTTTAGGGATTTATTGCAATTTAGTAATAGCCATGAACTTAGTAATTTATTCTTGGACTGTGATTTGGTGTGGAATATTAAACATAGATTAGGAAATAGAATATCAACCATTACTAAACAAAAACCGTTTTTATTTGAGAATGTGTTGTACTGCTGTACCACACTATCATATGATAGCGCCACGCAAGGCGTAGGTATTTCATATGTTGCTAGAAAGTCGCAATGTCCTCAATGTAACTTGGCAATGTTCCAATGGTTTGAAATATTGATTTAAAATCCAAGTGGAAATTTGTGAATAGTAAGAAAACTATGACACCATTTACAGATCTAATAAAGTACTATCAAACCTGTATGAGAGGCATATTCATCATATCTATCAACTTATCTTTTAAACATATTGTTGAAATAACATCGTAGGTTCAAGAGGAAAGTAAGTGTTGATGCACCAACAAGAGGTTAATAGATAGGTAGTAATTCATCTCAATTGACACGCAATCTAATATCCAGAGGCGAGATGATGTATATGTAGAGTAATTTCGTACTTCGAAGTTGTGATAGGTCATCAATCGAAGACATGCAACGTGGTACAATGTGATGAAACTTGATGGACTTACCGTTGGCCCGTTTGAGGGCATTTTCCGGTCTTTGACCGTATCTCGCCATATTGTAGATCGCACTTTTCACTTCATCAACACAAATTTAGGCCTTTACAGGCAAAATATGAAGATTATCTAAATAATCTCCTCACACCGGTCTATCGGCGTCAGAGGGCGGCCACAAAATGGCGGATGTTTTATTTTATTAGGTTGGTACTAGTACCGAATTGGGGTGGATAGGGACGAGCATGATCTTTTATTTAATTCATAATAAAGTAATAGATTATTATCCGATCGATTTTAGAATACACCACAAAGACCGTAAAAAGTAACTTTGTTCACCTATTAATTTTATTCGGTTTATATATCTCCGCTTTTATAATGTACTCTGTGGGGATGAGACTCAACTTCATACCGAAGGTTTTGGTACACTTGTACATTGTACCTTATACCTTGACTAAAAGAGTATAATAAAATCCATAAAAAGCTAAAAAGAGAAAAAAATGAAGTATCTGTAATTTATGAAAATAAATTTTGTTGGTATTTGTCAGTTATCGTAAGTTAAGTTCATAATCTATGGAATATTAATAACTTTATTAAGGCTAATCCTTAATTGACCCTTAATCCATGGTCAGGGACAGTATAATATTATCTGTGGTCATGGAGAAAAGTTAGGAGAGAATAGAGAAACAGAAGTCCAACTCGTAGAATGGCACTTCTGAAGTTTGAACAAACTTCAAGAAAGTTTCAACACTGCCATTTTTTTCCATACTTCCCTTCCTTCTATTCACTTAAAACGATCTTGAGTTAACCATTTTATTTATGGATTGTTGACCATTCTATGAATAATAACGCTAAATCTGTCCAATGAGTCCTTAGTTTTATTATTTAGTCAATGTCGCACCGTCAGTCACTAGCGTATGTGAGATGGGTAACTTGCTCAACGTATAGATATAGCTATAGCAACCCTCTGGCCTACCACCTTACTCTTACAACTTGTCATCGATCAATCTTCTAACTAGTCTATGTCATCGGTATCACTTAAAGTGAAGTTACACTTCACCCTTACCGATTTTAATGTATCTTTTTAAAATGCTAGGGTGAGATTTAGTGGATGATAAACAGTGAAGTCGTCGACTTTTAGAAGGTTCGGTCGGGGTGGAGCGGCGATGTAACTTTTTGTTTTCACAATGCTAAAAGTGCGGTCTACACTCGCGCCACAACAACCGTGAAATACAAGGCTGTCACGGCTAATAAAAATCGTTCACAACCGCCTGATTTGATTACAATTACCCATATGAATTTAAAATTCAAGAATCTGAAATGGTAAACCCCATTATGGTTTTTTAAATTATAGTTACAAACATATATATTTTTAAAACTGGCGAAAAAATAATTATTTAGAATATCAGTCTATAAAGTAACCAATGTGCCTCTTATATAACCATTATTATTGTAAATATACGAGGTATAATTTTTATGTAAATTTACAGTCAGTAAAATCAGATCATAAAATAAATATAATCGAACTATGAATTAAATTCCAAAGTCGAGCAATGAGCTATTCACTGCGCTTAGCCCCAGCGGTTCGCTGACCGTATCTTGATTTTCATTCCCGCGACATTAGCATGTCGTGGTATAAAACAAATTATCCTAAGTATTTTTTCTGTCATTCTATAGTCACTCACGAAATCAAGAATATTTCGCCGTGAGTCTGAACCTTCCTCAATCCAATTTTTGAAGTTTACGGTCTCAGGTTAGGTAAATAGATGGCGTTTGTGTAGTCGAATAAAAATGTTGGTCAGAATCTGTCGAAAATGATGAATCCGGTTTTGCAAATGGTTAGAACTTTAAATATGTTGTAGTTCAATTAGTCAATATGTTTCAATTATGTAGCTAGTTAGTGAAAAAAAACTAAATTAGGGGTAGATAGTGATTTCGGTGTGCGAAAGTCTTTCGACTTTGTGTCATCTGACTGTTCTTCCTTCAAGATGGCTCCTTCGCCGGAGTATGATAAAGAGCCAAAAGCCCCGGATAAAAGTGCTACACACATTTCTAGTGAAGATACGAAACTTTTACACAACTTGGTAAACGACCAGCTCAACAGTTCTGACCACAAAACTACCACTACGGCTTCGAACTCGGAAGTAGAGGTAAGTCGTTCAATGCCATTTTTTTGATAGGAGGCTGTAAATTGTCGATTCGTTTACCTATTTTTAACTATCATCGACTCATGTTTACTGCCTGCATACCCACACTACGTTCAAGTACATTGCTGAACATCATGTTACCGATAGACTTTGGTTTTAGTGTGGTTTTATTAATAAATACGCATGCAAAAAATAATAATCTAATGAGTCTACACGTTAAAAATTTACATCTCTTTAGTTTGGTATGATTCCATGCAATTTTGTGATCAAATGATGAGTCTGCATTTCCTTGAATGCATTGTTAACATATATATACATACAATAAGATTGTAATCTCTATGATGGACACTTAACTAAACCAAAAGCTGGTTATTTTCACCAAACAATCAAAACATTTGACTTATGATACTCAATGGTCTTCTAAACAAAGTAAGAAGAGTAATCATTATGACAAAGCTGCCAGCACTCTGCGCATGCTGCAATCGTGGAATAGTTCAGATATTTATGTAGCATTTGTAAGCACCTACTTTATTTTAGGCATTTTTTAGTTTATTTTATGATATCAAAGTGTCTTTGTCTATTCTATTCTTAGTAAATAACTTATGAGACTACTATGGGAGTATGAACTGTAAATTAAATATTTACTCAATACTTACATTAATGAAAAGAATACAAGAGGAAAATAACAAAATTGGATAAACTATTAATGTTCATTTCTACCTGTTAATTAAACCAGTTTGTGTGGTTCTCTAATGCAACTTGTATTCATCAGAAATTACAGGTCGGGGTGTTCAACCAAAATTTCACCATTTATTTAAATTTCCTGAGACATGGTAGTTTGACAATGGTTGCAAAATTTGGATGTTTTTAGAACAAATTGTTCATGGTGTTCTGTTTTTCTACTTTTATCGTGACATAGCTTTGATTTTATTTATGCACCCATCACGTTGAGACGGGGATGTTGTTACATCATCTCAAGCGCATGTGATTTCACCGACAACTACATTCTTCCACCGAAACACAACAATGCGAGTGCACCACTGTTTGGCGACAGATTACCAGGTGTGCATGCAGTGCTTCTCCAGGCTAACTTTGTATAAGTTCTACTGCTCCTTTAACACCAACCAGGGGGTATGTGTGGGGATTCAAAGGGTACTACTGAAGCGAGTAATAGGATTAGTGCCTTTACTTTACTGAGATAATCAATCAAACCTAACTAAAGTATTTTCGTGTAAAAATGGTGTTTTCATAATTTTTAGAGGAAAATACCTCTGCTATTGTAACAAAATATATTCTTTACAAACATTGTAGGGCTTCTTTCTCAAACAATGTTCATAACCCAACATTGGGTATTCCAACAAGATTCAGCACCAGATCACCTAGCTTGATACATACACACATAACTGGTTGATAGCTCACGGAATCTGAATCAAGCCTGATACAATAGAAGCCCTAGACCTGAACTTAAACACATTGGATTACAAATTATGACAACATTTGTTTATGAGTCTTTTAGTCTGGTTGAACCACAAGACTTCAACCAACTATTTTTTTTGTGTTTCTGTATTCATACATCTATGGTGTAGCGTGTTTTTTTTTTATTAGAAAAAACACGCTACGCTATTACTCAAAGACGATAGGAAATTTTTCAATTTGGACAATTCTTGCTTTTTTTTTCAAATACTTCCCAGGTCCCATTAAATTTTATTGAAATCGATCAAGCGGTTTTTGTACACTCAAGAAAATCTAAAAATTATATACATTGATGATATTTTCGTTTACTTGGAAACCACGCTCTCATTGGAGCAGTGCGTTTAGTTGCCTACCCATATTAAATATAAGACATTGACATGTATTTAAATATTATTATTTTTAATTTTTTTGTCGTGTTATTTAAATTTTTTTGTTTTCATTATTTTAATTATGTGACAAAGCCCTTTTACAGCTGAAACTTGTTGACATTGTTGTATTGAGTTCTTTGACATTATGTTTTTATGTTCCTGACGAAGCCTCTCTACAGCTGATGATTTCATAATAAGTTGTTGTTGAATCACGGTATCTTGTCTGTTTTCTGAGTAAGTCAAATTTATATTTTAGGTTTTGACGATACAGAGTGTTCTTGATGTACCAATATGTGGAAAATAAATGAAATGAAATGAAATAAAAAGTTATGCGACAAGATCTTGAATTGTCTCATACATTTGTGTATTAACGACTTTTTCCCAAAGAAGTAACCTGGTTGTTAGTCCGCTTTCACTTTATGGACTACTTGTAGATATGTAGATGTGACAAATGATAAACTCATCGCAGCCAGTATTACCCTACAAATCACTTGGATATGTATTTTAGAAGTAAACTGCACTAGTAAACATTTTTTTTTATTATTTTTTTGTGGTAATCTAGAAACTATTGAACTGAGTATTTTGATTATTGTTTGCCACAAAAAAAAGTATGGTAATAAGAAAGTAAACTTTAGGTGCTTGTCAACTTTAGATGTTTGTCCTACTTGATATTGTACATTTAAAATGATGAAAATACTAAGGTATTTAAATGTACAATATCTCCTACTTGTTATCCTTCCGTCATAATTAGTAAAAAACTTTAGGTATTTGTCCTACTTATTATCCTTCCGTCATAATTAGTAAAACCGTTTCCGTAATACTTGAAAACATTAAATCGGGAATTGGCTTTAAACTTTTATTTGTTTTTCCTGGATGCTCTACAATCCAGTATATGTAGACCGAGAAGTTAAGAAGAGCGTAGTCTTGACATGTTATGCGGGGGAAAAAGCCATGTAAACGCCATAGTAAACACTTTGACACTCAGGGAATCCCAGTGCAGGGGGCACCGGGATTCCGTGTGTCGCTAGTGACATGGACACAAATACAGTCACACAACTCAAACACCAAAGAACAAACTTCATGTTCAATACACTACCCGTGACCTCTCGCTTCGACGGCAGGGCAGGTAGGAAAGGTTTAAGAAAATTAATCAGTATATTTCAATCCTATGAATTGAGGTGGATAAAGGAAAAGATGGATGGAATGTGTAAACGATACTTTAAGTAAAAAGGAAGTGAGCATTGAAATGACGTATGGTGGAATGGAATAAAAATTCATGTTGCGTTGACCCTACCTAACGTGTGATGAAGGCATGAAGATAATTATTAAATTAGTCTCTTTATATTTAAGAGTCGGACAATAATAATTAAAAAAAAATCACAAGATAAAAATTATGTAAAAAATGTATTGCATTGTTTAAAAAAAGTGTGTGAACAGTATAAAAATTAACATACATTTTCGCTACTGTACATTTAATAATTAGGTTATTTTTTATATATAACACCAATATGTCATATTTTTATTCAGATTCAGCAATCATTTCAATCTGTCGCTATTCAGCATCAGTCAGTTAGACCTGTCGAATTTACATATCACTATAATTTTGGTGCTACATCAATAATTTCGACCTGCCGGAATTCTATATCATTATCATTTCGGACTGTCACATTTCAGTGTCAGTCATTTTGTCCTGCCGCAATTCCATATCATTTCGGGTTGGTACAATTCAGTATCAATCATTTCGACCTGCTGCAATTCTGTTTCGTAGTTTACAGAGTTAAAAAAGTAGGGGTTTGATTCGGCTGTATTTTTTATGTTACGCGATTTCTTCGCCAATTGGATACCGATTTGGATGATTATTTTTTTATTTTGATGGGAACCGCCTAGGCTGTCCCATAAAAATTATATCAAGAAATTCCACCCCTGAGAGTGTAAAATAAGAGATGAAAGGATTTACGTCGGTTTATTATATTTCAATAAGTCATGATTTTGATCATAATTCAGTTTCTTGTACTTCTAGTGCTTCTGTTCAAACTATTATTCTTCATAAAAACTTCTAAACAATATTCTCTTGTGTTAATGATTGACTCATCCGAAATCCCAGGATATAACTAGTTAAATGAATAAGTACTCGCAGCGTTTATATAATACCTACTTTATTTTTATCGGTTAAAGAGCGTCGGTGCCGGTGAAGTTAAAGGACCATGAGATTTTTCATTATCATTTCTCAGGATGATCTGCGTAATGCGAAACGACCTGAGTTTTTTATACTTACCTACCACTTAACCAATTGTTATGGACAGATCTTAATATGATACCGACCATCTGCTTGCAAATAATATATTGTAACAGATGTTTCTTTTAAGGCTTATGAATACACATTGTGTCAAACAAGTTGACAATCAACATGTAACCAAACATACGAATTGACAATAATGAGTTGTTTGTTGAAAGTTGCTTTTCTAGTTTCTTATCAGTCCATTTATTCAGTTAAACAAGTTTTTTTTTTTTACGAAAATTGTGACTTTACGGTTCGTAATGAGCTGATTGATCTTCAAACGTGATCTTTAAAAATATTGCTAAGATCGATGACGTAAACTTTCAAACAGAAAAATCGCATTAAAAATATTCATCTGTTTAGGAGCTATGCCACAGACTACAAACCTATAACACCCGTCTTTTTTCGTAGGGGTTAAAAAGTTGTATGCCACTGGTTGAATGGTGAATTTCATCATGACATCTTTATTCAATGATTTCGCTATGCATAACAATTTTCGGGATTTTTACGATCACCATCAAAACAGGATGAATATGTAATAATCGCAAACCAATCTAAAATATTATTGGATAAACATGAATCACGATTCGCGTTACGAAAATATGACGGCGAAAATTGCTTCCTAACAGGATTTTGGTTTTCTCGATACAAGTATTGTACATAGTTTAAATTTGAATAAACTATGTGAGTACATGTAGTCAATAAAAAAAAACGCGTTTGTGTGATCGGGGTAGAACAGACGTACATCTCTCATCTAAATAAACTATTATAATATTATTATATTATAGTATACTTATTATATATGTGATCTTATGTTTGTATAACTTAACTGATTTTAAAAATTCGAATCAAATCAATTGCCCCCTTGCGAAGCCGCTTGGGCAGTCGTTACTGTATAATATTAGTGGAATGCCCCCAGACTGAGCCAGAATCCGTTAACCAAGAATCGGTAAAACAGCTAGACTTATGTAACCTAGAACAATTGTACTAGGCTAGACGTATTATCCGCTAGACGCCGTCGGCCGCCAGAGTACCGATCCAGTTTATTTAGCACGCAAAACACGCGATATTATGAACTCGTAAACACAATTATTTTGCGGGCCGATGATGAGTCATACATTTTGCTCGTTTTTACGTAAATTAACAAAATACGCCATTGTAAGAGTAATTATAAAAGATAATTCTGCTTTTGAGTGTTTTGAAGTTCATCTCACTGCGAGATGAAAAGATTCGAACGTAGATCCTTTGACGAGCGCACCTCCTTCGTTCTGCTATTCTTTGATAATTACAGTATACATCGTTATTATTAGGTTTTCCTGTAATCCCTTTTCGTTAATTGGAGCAAATCTTTAGCAAGTCCAAAACTCTTTTATAGTTATGTTGGCAATCTGATATCTTTTGGTAGGCCTTTGTAATAGGAGCGGACAGTAGTGTTCCGGATGGTGAGTTCTAGTTGCCTATTTTCTAAAATGTGTTGTGTTTCTGTTGCTGAAGTTTAGTTGCCGATACGGCTTGTTAAATTTCAGAATTGTTTCTAACCGAGCTGAATTTAGTGAGCCTATAGTTTCAGCCGCAACGCAGGCTTTTTGACCCCGACTTAAATAAGACATGTTACAAGTTTGACTACCCTGTATACGCCACCCACACGTCACTCGATACGTTCACCGTCATCATTCAATATATTTTAGCTGTTAATATTGTATATTATTTGAAGGATTTTGATTGCCTAATTCGTCATACTTCCACACTAGAGAGTTTGCAAATCGAATTAAGGTTTTTTCGTTGAGTAATTTGTTCCCTGTCTGAATTTGACGTAGCCTTACCGGATTCAGGGCTAGCCGGCGACAAAGGCGAGAGGCGCGCCGGTGCCGGTGTAGGCTTACGGCTAACGGAAACACGGCATTGTGTGTACCCGTCACTCCGACGCCGAACCAAGATCACATTCGCGTACTCTCACCGCAACCCGCACTGCTACACTCTGCCTGCCAACACGCCTGCTGGTTTCCATGCAGCGTTTGATTCTTGGCATCTCAACGTTTTCGTATGATTATCGATAATTAACGTATTCTATGGTCGTTAGCGATTACATCTTATAAGGATTAATGGATAGTACAGAAATCATATGCTACTCTATCTTGCTTAAAACTCTAACGGTAGCTACTAAACTACTGGATAGGATTACGTTTCGCAAACTTCTCAAGTTATTGTGGCTTAGTATGGCCAAAGGAACCGCAAACTATTGAGTTTACGGGTAACCTATGCTAAACTCATTTCGTGTATTATTTGGATTGGATAGTTAGTTTCAAAGTTCAGTGGTCTGAGAGATCAATGATACGGTGGTCGCCAGGCGCTGCTACCCCGTGAACAACTTCTGGCAAAGCTCCAACACTGCAGGCCAGTCTCGAAATGTTCCAAAATCCGTGCGGCATTTCAGTCCAACGTGGTTCAACTTAACGCTATTGCACTAATGAGTCACGCAATATGCTTCGGAGTTTAGTTTTTGTCGCGATTCGACAGTCATTGTAGGTCGAGGCTATATAAAACCTCGTCGTTATATGTCAGCGGAGCGCAACAAGTGTCTGGCTATGAACGCTGTTTTATAGTAGACGTCGAAAGCGCGCGGAAGCTATAGCCGCAGTTAAAAGGGACAAGGGCATATGATCGATCCTCCGCTGTCCTGGCCCGACCCTGACCCCCGGGAGATCTCCAGCCGCCCGCTGCGAGGCACACGGGGTGTAGATTTGCTGACGTCAATAACGTTCGTTTCATACTCTTACTAATTTATTGTACTGTGAACGTTATACGACTTCACTTTTATGGATATTTTCTACTCCCGACTAAAAAGAGAAGAGTTGTTAAAAGCTTAATAGCTGTTGTTGTTTAATCAATGTCTTTCTGACCTCCGAGAAATGTTTGGTTATTTTTGTTAATCTTGGTGTTTGGGAGATAGTTTATAGCCATGTTTGGTGGCAATAGTTGCAATAGTTTAATAGGTATGATCGTAAGAATATTTGTACTGAGAAGATTTCGATGATAGCTTCAGTTCAACCATTAAACTTATAATTTCAAGCACACACTGCATCTCGTAGTCTAGTTTCTCATGACGAACAGGATCTCGGGAGTTTGATGACGAGCAAGCAGCGCGTAAAATTGTGACATGTTGCATGACACAACAGTGATGCTAAAAATTAAAAATATGAAAATGTAATGGTCTGAATGTTTCTTCTCTGTTTCGTCTTGTTATGGATGTTTCGTCGATGTTAAGGGAATCTATTACTACTGGTTTCACTTATAATCTTTTCTTATATTAGTTAATTTTATTCGGATTTGTTTGCCCTTCTTTAACTCACGTTGTGTGAAATCGTAATCCTTGACTAGAACTTGGAAGAGTTTGTTGGGAACTCCGAAACTTCTTATAGTCAATACTTGTTGAGCTTGGAATGATAAACGAGCGCACATAAATTATGTTACAATGCTAACTACCGTTATTCGATTTCAATGTTTAAATGTATGTTTTGATTGAATGCAAACTATAAAAATAAATAAAATTGAAGTGTTTATTTCTAATGTTTTTACTACATGCATTTGAAAGTATATATAATTATATATATACGGCACATAATAAAACTTTTCTTTATTTTGTCTGTCTTACTATCCCTTTGTTGGTTCTGCCTAATTTCCGAAACGGCTGCACCGATGATGGAAATTTTACTGGCAGATAGCCGTTATTATAAGGAGAACTTGGCTACTTTTATTTTAGTTAAAATCTACGCGGACGAAGTCGCGGGGAATAGCTAGTTTGTAATATTTATAACCCAGATTGTCTTGTGCCTTGTTCTAATTGTTTACTTCGAGACGGCATCCTGAAAACTGCGATGACTAAGGCAATAGTTCGCGCTCTGATAATTTTCATTATGACCCAAACGAAATATGTACATCGTGTCTTGTGTGGGTGTATGTGTGTTTGTGTGAGAAGATTTGCTTTCTTTGTTTTTCAGCAAATGAGTAATTTGCTGGGATTTGCAAATATTTTGGTTTCATTGTTAGCCTTGTAGAACGTCTTTTGTTGAACTTTTACAGTGTATTCTAGGGTATATTTCGATAAAATAATGCAAAATAAATACTATATGTAGTTTTATGGTGATGATACAATGAGCTTAAATGTGAAAAAAATACTGTCACCATAATTTTGATACATGCCTGAGAATGCGTTAAGATCATCAGTAACACACTCAATTTACTAATATTACCGTGAAGTGTGAAAACAGACAATTACTAGTTTTAAACATTTCGCAAGCAGGTACAATTCTCAGAAATAAAATTTGTTTTAGTCATCTACACTAATATTATAAAGAGGAAAACTTTGTTTGTATGTTTGTTTGATTGTACTGAATAGGCTCAAAAACTACTGGACCGATTTTAAAAATTCTTTCACCATTCGAAAGCTACATTATCCACGAGTAACATAGGCTATATTTTATTTTGGAAAAAAATAGGGTTCCGTAAGATATTTGGGTTTTTCGGACACAAGGTGTAAAAAATCAACCAGAAAAGTTACTTATTTTGCGTACGCTGCCTAAACTATAAAAGATAGAACCATAAAATGTTCTAATTAATTGTAGATCTTATAAATATCTACAAAAAAGTCCGCGACACACTATACCCATCTATGTCGAGTGAGGCACAGCAACCATTTTTTTATTTAAAAATCTTGAATTTTTTTTGGACTACATTTAAACGCGTTTATTTTACTCATGCTATTAATCCTTATCAAAATAAATGATTTCATCACTAAGAACAGTTTATGGAGATAATATTTGGTCTTTGAATGATTAAAATTGGACGTTTGGTTTTGAAGTTATGGCGAAATTAAAATATGAGCTATCCGTATCTTTAGATCAACGGTCTACGTGCTCTATTCGGAAAAATGGGCCTCTTGGTAAGTTGCTGCAAGACGCGTCGTTGGTAATATGGGATGAATGCACCATGAGCCATAGAGCTCATGTGGAGGCCGTGGACCGTACTTTAAAAGACCTCCGAAGCTCTGCTAATGTCATGGGTGGTATCACTTTTGTATTTGCTGGAGATTTCCGACAAACGCTTCCAGTCGTCAACAGAGGTACGCGAGCAGATATTATGAAGGCATGTTTAAAATCGTCTCACCTTTGGACATCTGTTCAACATTTGAATTTGCGCACCAATATGAGAGCTCATCTACATGGAAATACGCATAGCAATTTTCCACAACAGCTGCTGAAACTTGGAGAAGGAATTTTTCCATCTTTAAATTTGGGCACCGATTATGCGGTTACTTTGGATGAGTCTCTAGGCCAAATAGTCCATAATTTAGATAGTCTGATAGATGCTATATATCCTCACATCGAAAACTTACATCAAAATGATTTTCGTTGGCTGTGTTGTAGAGCAATAGTTTCTCCCAGGAATGAAACAGTCAACGAAATAAACAGTTTAATTATGCAGAAAGTACCGGGTGAAGTTAAGTGCTATAAATCCATAGACACCGTCACTAACATCGAGGACGCTGTGCACTACCCCCAGGAATTTTTAAATTCTCTGAACCCCGCTGGGCTACCACCTCATGAACTGTTGTTAAAAGTTGGCACGCCGATAATGCTTCTCAGAAATTTAAGCCCCCCCAACATGTGTAATGGCACGAGACTTCTTATAAAGGAGCTAAAAGATAATTTAATAGTAGCGAAGATTATCACCGGCCCTGCAGCTGGTGAATAAGCTCATATACCAAGAATACCCATGATCCCTACTGATTTGCCTATACCCTTCAAAAGGCTCCAATTTCCAGTAAAAATTTCTTTCGCACTAACGATAAACAAATCCCAGGGCCAAACATTCAAATTAGTAGGAATTGATTTACGAAAAGAATGTTTTACGCATGGGCAACTTTACGTTGCCCTATCACGGGTCGGGGCTCCCAACCATCAGTATATTTTGTTACCTGAAAATAATTTAACGTCAAATGTTGTTTATGGAGAAGCTCTACAATAATCGCTTTAGTTATCTATCCTTAAACAACGGGTTGCGCTCCGGGACTGCCGGCAGAAGTGAAAACTTAGTATTAATTACATTTAAATATTTTCATCATTAACAACTTAACATACACAGAAAGACAATCTGTGCAGCCTGCGGATAATGACTGCGTCGTCAATGTTACTGTCGGTGTCTGTGAATTGACCTGGGAATCATTTTGCTGACCGTGTCTTTCCTGGGTAGGCTTTTTGCAGCGGTAACCGACATCCACGCGGGCGGAGCCGCGGGCGACCGCTAGTATAATATACGAACAATACTAAAACATTCGAGACAGTGTGTCTACGTTTCGTCAAAACGTTGGCATGGCTCCACGCGCTTTGTCATCGCACTCATTCCTGAGTTGATTGGAGACTGCTCTATCTAAATTATTATCTCGAACTGATATAAGTTTGAAACCGCATACTGACAAGGACTTGATAATGTGCTAGTTATCATTTGCAGTGTGGATTGTTTTGTTTTGGTGATCGTGAGCGCGCGCACGCCTACTCCATACTCAATATGGAAGTGTTCAATTTGTGTAGTTTTTACACGGAGTTGCCTAGCGGTAACGATGTTACCAATATTGTGATTAAAGAACTTTAATTTCAAAAAATAAAATTAGTAAATTGGTAAGTATAAGATTTGGTAAGTATGTACATATAAAAACACAACATGGACGATCACAAAATTCAATTCACCCTTATAATACGATAATCTTTGAAATATGAATAAGCAAGAAAAAAAAATAGTTCGATTCCTTGTTTAATTCTAAGGTAGTTCTATAATAAATAAAATCGATTGCCGCATGTGTGAGATCTTGGTAATTCTCAAAGCAACGTTTTGATACTATAAACATACTTAATATTTTTTGCTCAGCACACTTTAAATATTCTCTCATTAGTAAATTGCACCGATTGTATAAATAGCCCTTGCGAAGCGGGCGCGGCTTCGCACGGGTCTCTAGTAATAAATAAATATCCATGGACATTTCACACAGCGCCATTATAGCCCCCAATCTAAGCATAGCTTGTACTATGGAAACCGGATTACTGATAGAATAGAAAATTATTGTTAATATATTAATAAATATTAATGTCAAAAACAACCATCTATGTTCATCACACAAATATCTGTTCTGGGTGGGAATCGAATTCACGACCAACAGCTATCTAAAGCTAACAACTAAGATCAACGAAATGTAATTTTGTGGAGTTTTGTGAGTGTATCGATCAGCTGGAGCCAGGCCAGGAAGGTAATGGAAATATGTACTTGAATAGAACGCCGCAAAAGTTGTATGAATTTTATCGTTTTCTGTTCCAAATACATTAGCCTAATATATTCAGAAGTTGTCGAATCGAGTTTCGTTTCTATTAGTTGCGTTTAATATATTTCCTATCTGCAGTGATGTAATTTTAGTCACGTTATTATCGCATTTGTTGTGATAAGGCGTCACGCATCCATATGTAAATTTTTTGGATGCTCAAGCGCGCGCTAGGTAGCTCCATACGAAATATATACGATTATTGGTTTTCATAGAATATAATGGGAATTGTTATTACGACATAAAATATGCTGATATCATTATTTGATATAATTTTTGTTTAGGCTTAATCAATAAAACAGCTCCGAAAATTTCGCAATGTTATGTCGCACTCTTCAATTTTTTTTTGTAACAAATTTTTGTTCATCAGCTTCCAATGAGAAGAACGGAGAAAAAATAGGATCCAAGAAATATATGTATAAAAATGTAGCAAAACGTATAAAGAACCGTAACTATCTGGAATGGAAGTGAAGGTAACTGAATTACGTTCCAGCCTCTGTAATTGTAATTACACGCCTGTCTGTATAGAGAAGGGATTTGTTGCAGAGATTTTTAAATTTTTAGCATGAGATGTTTTGAATTTCTATTGACCACGTTCTTTATCGTCGTCTATTCAAAATCGTAAATTAGTAGATAATTTAGAAATATTACAAATAAATCTAATAAATTGACTTCAATTCTTTCATCACTTATTTTACGCCCTTCACGAAATTTCTATGAGACCACTATAAGGAATAATTCAAATCGGTCCACAATTGGTGAATAATCGCGCCAAAAATCAAACAAAAATAAAAACATACAGCCGTATTGAGAAATTCCTCTTTTTATGTCGGTTAAAGATTGGCTTTAATTTGAACCAAAATAATTTTATGCTATGTTATTTTTTATGCAGTTTATATCCAGAACAAAGGGAAGTAATCTATCAACTCATGAAATGCAAAAACTGGAATAGATTTTTTACCAGGCTCAAAACTGTGATTCGATTCAATTGTCCACCGTTTTTGTCATAGTATCTGATATCACACTACTGGCACAGATGAAAAAAATGTGTACCTATCTATCGCCCGTTGTCTACGCCCATGTCCACTTGCCCACAAGCCAGTTTGATAAAGGGAACGTAATTAATTTTGTAACCTTGACATTATATAACGATTGACAATAATAACTCCCCCTCGTGATTGGTGAACTAGGACTCCGGAAGGATTTCGTTTATTATATATCTACAGTTCCACGCAAAATATGCTCTGGATATAGTTATTTTTTCTACACTACCACAGTATGAAATGAAAAAAGCTTGTTATTAAAAGTTATTTTGTCGCTGATTTTTCTAGAATAAAAAAGACATCATTTTTGTATAACTTCATTTAAACATACATCTGACAAACTTTTTTTTTTAAGTGGGGTCGGTTGACCAAACAAAAGTAATAAAATTAATTATTTAGTCTACCTATCCCGCATAAGTTTAGAGCGGGATTAGCTGACTAAAGAGGCCATATTTAGCATACGCCGAAAAAGTAGCTTAAACGCGTTTCTTAGAATATATTGATAAAAGCATTTTTCTACCGAAATAAAATATAGCCTTAGCACTCAGGGATAATGTGGTTCCTATTAGTGGTAGTAAGATCACCCCAACATCCAAACAACCAAATTTAACCTCTTTATAATATTAGGGTAGACGGGTTGTACTCTGAGGATCCCCGTCTGAATCTCTTTGAAGGCTTTTCACTGAACCTATAATAATCCGATTAGCAACACAGACTTGGTACGTATAGTACATAGTTTCTAAACGAAGAGGTCGGCTTTTGGCTTCATCGATTTGTGTTTTCCCGTGAGGAAAATGTCACCCGACATAGGTGAATAGTAAGCATTGGGATTTTGTATGTATCATATGTAATGATATATGTATATATGTTTGATATATGTGGTTCGGCCCGAAATTACAACTTAATACAGAATTATTTAAATTTTGGAATCACTTTTGAACTTCAGGCGGTTTTTCTGTAAGTTGTTATAACACGAATAAACTTAAATCTATTTTTATATCAGACTATTATGTAGTAGGTATACATAAGTGTCTGGTTTAAGAATCGAAAATTCCGATTAGCACTTTCTAAGTTAGTATTTATTACTTATTTTTGCCAAAAGGGGGCACACCCTATCAATTTAAAAATGAAACGTCCAAATCGCTCTACCATGGGCAAAGTAAAAAATCTCACAGGAAATACCCAATTTCGTTTACTTAGATGTTTTTTTTTTCAGTAATTTCGTGCATTAACCAAATTATAGAACCGATTTTGATGAAATTTATGTGCGTCCAATCTGAAAGTATATCAAACCAAATATGTAAATAAAAAGAATACAACAGTCTTGAAAACCTCGCAAGTTGGTTGAAAACTACACCCGAATTCGGTACAACACGGGTACCGTGTGTTCAAACTTATCCCTTTAGATCTCCAGTATCGTTTGAACACGTCAAAATTTACACGCTCAAGTAAACATATTTTTTGCGTAAATAACGTGTCACAAGAGCTCCTAATGACATCAGCTACTTACACAAAGATTTGTCAAATTACATTCAGTTTTCATGTTTTAGCTAGTCTGTGTACAATATATCATGTCTGTGGCAGTAAGTGAGCCTTGGTTAGAAAGCTAAAGATTGTTCGTCGAGATTTCATGACGACGAGGTAGATTAGACTACTATAATGAACTCCTAAATTCAAAAAATAAATGAATTTGGTATGGCACCTAATATATGTTACAAAGGGATGTAAAAAAAATTCAGCGTACATCAGCGTGTAGGGTGTCATAGGTTTAAAACATTATTTCATGTAGTTTTACAATATTTTTTTGTTGTATTTTCATGCCCTTTTATAGTTATAAAAATGTGTGTAAAATTTCTTCTTAAATTTCAACTATGGAAAGAATTATTCTAAAATCTATTAGACTTATGAAACTTGGAAACGCCACCAACGGAAATAAGTTGGATATTTATAGGTTGAATAGGTTTTCAAAGATAAAATAATTAATTAAAAAAAAACAATTGTATACCCTCAGTATATACGTATAACCGTTTAGTAAGAAACTTAATTGACCGGTTTTTTTATCTATTTGCCTACACTAATAGCTGTAATCGAAAACTCAGCCTAATTGTTCTCACTTTGTGTCTCTGTGTTCCACAACTGTGACTGCTAATTACTACTTGGTAATTAAATTACTAATGACTTTTTGTTTTGTTGTAGAACAAACACGTCGAAACATTGGACGACGAGAAACTGCGCGCCCTTTTAGATGAGGCTATCAACTACAAATGTCCTAAAGATCGAGAGGGCAAAAGTAGCCTTTTCAAGGTAAGTCATAGTTATTTTTATAGCTTTAAACACTACAAATATTTACAACAATAATTCGGAATGCAAGTGACTGATTTAAAAATATAAAAAATATACTTCAATACTTTCATCCTCAATTATATAAGAACGACACCCCTGGTGAATTTTTTCCATGTAATTTCTATAACATATCTTCCAAATCGGTCTATAATTGACGAAGATATGTAGTTACAAACATATTGCGAACATCCTTCTTTTGAAGTCGTTTAAAAATATGATAGACATACAGTTCTTACTACATACATTATATTTCGTGTAAGTGGAAACTGAGGTTTCGGAGTCTCGAAGACTCCGAAACCTCAGTTTCCCGGCATGGCTTTATGCACTAGTATACCCGGGACCGACATCTTAACATGCCTTCCGATACGTACATACAATAAGATATCTATACAAATAAATAAAATTGAAGTGTCTGTTTGTAATTTCAAAATTACAGCTTCTTACTAAATTCATTTCAAAGTAAATATAATACGATAAAAGTAAAAAAAAAAAAAAATTTAGTTCGTCTGTCTGTCTGTTTGTCTAATCTCTGAAACTGCTGGACCGATTTGGACGGGAGTTTCATTGGTAGATAGCTGATGTCATAAGGAGTAACTTTAATTTTAGAAAAAAACGAAATAATCAGGGTTCCTCGCACAAAAAATGTAATATTCCACGCGGATAAAGTAGCGGTTTACAGTATTGAATATAAATATGTATAATAAGGAAAGATAACGAAAGTAACTGTAGCAGAGAAAGATTGGTATAGTTTTGGTTACCGTATCAAAAGAATACGGACAAAGAGCAGAACTTCTATGGGCTTCTGTTCTCCTATTCTCCAATAATTAGCGAAGCCCCATGCATTTCATCTTACAAAAGAAATCCCAGTCTCCAATAGATTACATCGTGTGAAAATATCGTGATAACAAAAAGTCTGTACTTGAACTAAGTTAACGAGAGCTGTGATCATATCTGTGGCCAAGACCTGCTTCGGGGTCGATGCGCCTAGATTAACTAATCTAAACCTAAATCGAATAATTTGCAATAGTTGCGCGCTACCTACTCTGTCGAAACACGGGCGGATAGATTTTTAGTTTTCGGATATGCACTGTTTTAACACAATTGAAAATAAAATATAAATAAACGTTTACACACTCATACCACCGCACTAGGTTAGGAAACACAAGACAAACAACCATGACCCGAGAACAAACTTCATGCTCACGACACGAAGTGTGCCCCGACCGGGAATCGAACCCGGGACCCCTCACTTCGAAGGCAAAGCCACTACCACTAAGCCAAAGAGTCAAAGATTCGTAACTAATATTCATGGGGATTTCACACGGCGACATCTAGCCCATAAATAACTTGTAACATGGAAACTAGATACTATAAAAATATGTATTTTATGTCTGTAAATACAGACAGAGCTCATACATTCAGAGCTTGTGCAAAATTCGCTCGGTGAAGTACTGCCTCCACTTTTGGTTATCTGCCGCCAAGCAGTGGTGCACTCGCATTGTTGTGTTCCGGTGGAAGGGTGTTAGCAGATGTAACATCCCCGTCGTTACGGGCGCAATGGGATGCGATTTAGGTCTTCTCATACTTCGGTCGGAAGGCACCTAAGCCGTATTGTTGATGTTATGAGTAAAAATAACCACTTAACAGGCGAGCCTTCTGCTGTAATCTAGTGAACGCCACACGCAGTAATCTATGTGTGGCGTTAACCACACACATCACTAGCTGTGCTTTCATTCCCAGTATTGTCATGAGGACAAAAATGCAGATACTGGACAGGGATAATTAGGTTAATTAGAAGATTTTAAGTGTTGCCTCGCTTACATTATACTAATTATACCTAAGTATCTCTGTTTAAAAGGCAGGGACGGCGACCAGGCCTTGTCATCATTATAGTGAATATACAAAACCGATAATAGCGTTCTTTATTTGTTGAAGCCTTCAGTGTCACTGTTTTCACAGATTATATATTACAGTAGTATGTCAATCGAAAAACGGAAATTTTGGAACTCGTTTATTATATATGTATTTTGTAGCTGCGCTAATACATACTAAACTTAACAACTGTTTCAAGCATTTACTTACTCGTGTAATCGGCCCGATCTACGCGGACCTTATAGCCCCGACGAGTTGTCATTCACAAGCATAATATTTTCAGGAACTCTTGGAGGAGGTGGAGCAAGACGAGCAAGCGTGCGAGGCCGCTGCGCGGAACATCACTGGGTGCCGCGGCGGGTCAAGAAGAGGCGCGCGCGGCCGCAGAGCTCTGCCCCATTCCAACTCGCTGCAGGATCTCGTCGCGGCGTTAGCGGCGGAACCCGCACCGAGGCACCACGCGCGTCATACGAGACACCACGCTCCCGCGCCGTCTAATGTCTCCGCGAGAGCCATACACGGGGGCAGCCTGCCCTCCGGTGTAGATACTTGTACGTTCCTCTACCCTACCATGTGTATAGTTCACTACAGGACAAATATGAGGCACTATCAGCGGAACCCGCGCCTAGGGTCCACAAAACAGCTTCTTGTTTTGTGTCTTTGCAAGGGACAAATGCGTGTTAATACTTGTATGCCATTCTTCCTATAATGTTTATAGTTGACTGCAGGATGCACCGCGCTAGTGGCGGTATCGGCATTGACGTATTTTGGCACCAATGACGTTTCTTCCTCAATGTCGCTTCGAGGTCCTTACATGGGCGCCTTTGGTATAGGTATATACTTGGATGTTCCTTTTCATCATGTTTGTACGCGTAGCAATGAAGTCACAATTTTATTCTGGCTTGTAACTCTGTCATACCATATGTCGCGCGATTGCCCACTATGTATTGCCCCCTGAATTTCAGATTGCTATAATGGCAACCAGTTCTACGGCTTGTACATATGTTCCGTATAGATACAGATTTCCTCATGCTGACGTGAATTGCCACTGATTATTCAGTACCCACGTCTCAGGGTGACCAAGAAATAATCAATTTGACGAGAAGAAAGGCATATACCATCCTTTTGAAATGCTGCTGGCAATGGTACTCTCGGTAACGTTGGTCGATGTGTCTACAGCGTCTCTACTCAGCGAGGAGGGGTCCCACTCTACCGCCGGATACCTGGCCACGGTGCGCTGCGTGAACCCGCCGCCTCTAGCCGAGCGCCGTGTCTCCGCCAGCGACGCCAACGCGCACGACCGAGACGGCAATAGGTAAGGAACATCCACAGGCCCGTGAGTGCAAGAGACGACCACTCGTTAAGTTAGTAGTCATGTATCTGATGTGACTGTATTTGATCATGTTACCTGCGACACAGGGATATCTCAGGATATGAGTTTTGTCTGGGTTAGTTTTATGTCTCTATCTATACACAAATTTACATCCAAATCGTTAGAGCCGTTTTCGAGATACGCGAAATAAATATACAAGAATTGCTCGTTTAAAGTAATATATATAAAGCCCAAAAATGGTTTCTACCTATGTCCGTTATAGCCTTTAAACCATCCAAACGATGTGCTCCAAACCAGATTCATTAGAAAAGCAATAATGCGAAGATGGTTTTAGACCACTAAAACAATGTATTAGGCACAAAATGTATTTCTTTATTTAGCGTAGTAGCACAAGCCGCGTATCCGCTAGTTGTTGCTTAAGTTAACGGAGCCAATGTTTATGACCGTCTAAAAAAAAAGAGTCCAGTTCTATGATGCAATAGAAAAATAATAAGTGACTTATCTTAACAGATAACAAACAAATCATGTCATTGGATCGGCGCTCGGATCGCCAGTGTCAAGGACGTAACAGCGCATATAAGGTCGCATAAGATAATTTTATTTATATTCCGTTACTTCGCAACGAAATGAAAAAATAAATATGTTAATCACGCAGAATTCTTATTTACAAATTGTAATTATGTAGCGAATTCTCGAAAACTGCTGTAGTGATGTTTTTTTTGCTTGTCAAGGTAAAAATATCAGCAAGTAAATGCCTTGTGGTTGAAACGAGTAGCACAGTTTATAGTACTTTCATAAGCGCATAATACGCGTGACGGGTCGTCGGAAGTCGTATCAGTTTTTAAATGTGTATATTGTTCGTGTTTGTAATCATTATTTGTCCGCGATCAGACTTTATCCAACGCCAGATATTATGACGCTTCTTCAGTGTTTCAAGATGACAAAGTTCGAAAAGGGCCCGGTAGGGTTTTGGTAGCTTAATCCAATTTGGGCTTTCCTTCAGATGCGTGTGATCAAGCTCGCGTGTTACTTTATTGGGATCGGACACTGATAGAACAAATTACTAGAGGTGTTCGGTGACCCGTGCCCTTTTCAATTTCAGTCGAACGTAACTTTCGGAATGGGTGGTCTATTTTGGACAATGTCTCTTGACGACATTAGCTCTTTGCATTTTGTTTGGTGATTTCTTTCAGAATTCGGTAGAGATAAAAAGATTATAAAAGAGTCCGAATTGATTGCGTATTATCGTAAATAATACTCAATTAAAAAAAATACTGTTAATAATCTTATTATGAACAGTAATTTTTCCCCTGATTTGGTTCGGGTGGAATTAAACAAACTTTTTTTGCGCGAATACCTAATATTTTTTCTCAAATAAAAGAAGCCTATTTTACTCCTTATCACATCGGTTCAGCCGTTTCGGAAAATAGCCGAATCAAAGACAGACAAAAAATTCAAATTGTTTTTTGTTATAAGTACCGTATATATATTTACTTTCAAAATCATTATGTAAAAATATTTTATGTTGACATTAGAAACAGACATTAAATTTTATTTATTTGTATAGATTGTCACGGTAAATTTTTCACTGATAGATCACTAAAACCATGCTTGTGTGAATTTAATGTCAGTTTTAAAAAAGTCATTACGAAAGCTCCATTCGAACGAACGGGACTGTAAATAGGCGCTCAGTGTGCGCGAGTTTGTTCACACGCCCGGCTCCGTGCGACTTGTGACCGGTGCGCTTGTCCGCAGGCGCAGTAAGGGGATGTTCCCGATGACGTACACGGCTCGCGCGACGCTCGAGATCGGCAGCGGCAGCGTGTGCTCGGGCCGCGCGGTCACCACCACCACCGCGTCTAATCAGGTGCGTACGTCGCCTCACCCCCCCGGACCCCCCGGCGAGCCCGCCCGCAGCGCCCGCGCTCCGTCCAATCCCACGAACGAACACGGTGGTGGTACGGTACAACCAGGTAAGAGCTGTAGACCGCGCGGCCCCACCGACGAACTGACGACGCGCGACATCCACGATCAGATGGCGTACAGAGTCGACATGTGGTACCGCGGACTGAACGCTTACGCACGCCCGCGAGACATTGAAGACGAGAACAGAATGGAAGAAAGCGCGACGCGAAGCGTGCCCTTAACTCCCACTTTCCGAGGTGACGCCTCCCGGGGACGAGCCGCCGATCGACACTCGATCTACTCCGACTACAGAGTTGGGAGCGATGGAAATCTATACAGGGTCGATGCACGTTCCAAATCTAGTGATAATTACCGAGGTGATATTAGTGTAAGGAAACGTAGGGGATCGATAGGCAAAGGTCTGGTTACGCCGACGCCGTCGATGATAAATCCGAGGAATGTCAAAAGTATGACTATAGGCAAGCCTCAACCTTACCATAAACTTGTCGCAGAGAAGCCGGCCGGTGAGCGAAATGACGATTTGAAGGCTGATTCTAAAGTTGCGTCCGGTCCTGGATCGGTTGAAAATGTAAGCGGAGATGAGATTTGCATAGACATTGAAAGTGAAATTGCGATGTCACCGGGAGACCAAACGTCCAAATGTTTTCAGATGGGGGGCAGTGCGGGTGCGGGGCGCGGGCGGGGGCGGGGAGCGACCCCCCATAGTGCCGAGCCGGCGGGTGGTAGTATAGAGCTCGAGGAGATCGTATGCCACCGCGCTAACAAAGACAATCCCGCTAGCTCGTTCACAGAGTACCTCGCCGGCCAGGAGAACCTATTCCGGGTGTTAGAGGCCACCGACGCCGCCGCGCCCGAAGATGAGTATACCCTAAACCGACCGGAGAACGACTATAATAACAGAAAATACGACAAAGAGAAAACTGCGCGAGATGTAAGTAGCGATAAAGACGTAGAGATCGAAACGATAGACATGGACCGGGACGAGAATTGCAACTCGCTCGCGCTGGAGCGGCCCGACAAGGTCGGCGGCGGATACATTCTGGCGGAGCTTCCCAATAACGCTTATATCTTCCTAACGCTTCCCAAACGCTTGCTTAACAAACACGACAGAGAGTTGCAAATCGAAACCAATAATAACAAGCCCGACAAGAAGCGGAAGAAGGTACCAGTAGGATCTAGTAGTAGCAGGAGGAACGATGCGATCAATAAGAACGCTCTTAGAGTGCTGTTGTTTGAGAATCTTTTAAAAAGCGATAGAGAGACCGGCCACGCCGTCGAAGAGGTAGGCCCCGCTGCGTAGATTGTTGCGTTTCTGCGCTTTAGGCGTGTTTACTGATTGCGCCGTTTTCCGCAGGTCGATTCCGCTATACCGTTTAGTTGCATCACGAGTCCGGAGGTGGTGCCCAGTTGCAACACGACATCTTCTTCGTCCACCGCCGTCGCCGTGGACCCCAAGGTGATTCATTACGAATGTTGCATTCTCCAACGATCTGTACACGCGCTTACTGGCAAAACGAGTAATTGATTAATTTACATCTCGCAACGCGATACGACTTGGGTTTTCTTATAAGTACTAGAGGATCGGATTAGTCACAAAAAAATACAGAATTCCAGAAAAGAAATACAAAGCTACTAAAAAAGTTTAAAACAAGTAAAATTAGTTTAAGCGCTTGTACAGATCCTATTTTGTATTGATATTAGTTAAGTGTTACCACTGTTTATGAAGCTTAATTCTTTGGCATGATTATGTTTAGCATAGAAGAGACTGATATCCGTACCCTAGCTTTTGATTCCGAGCAATGCAGCTTATTTTGTTTATTTTTAATCCTATCCTGTTTATTTTTTTCTAGTTTATCTGTTAACTATTGTTTCGAAGTGTTACATCAATTTAGACGTGACACTTTGAAACAGTGAACCACGCACTTTTCAATCTCAATTTTGAATCTAAATGAACTCGTTATTAATGGTAAAGAATAGGCGTGTTTCAACTGGTAGTAGGAACCCGGCATGGATTTGGACGATCAGCAACGTTGCTACATCACACTCTTATATGTTATTCAAGTTCTGTATGTAGGGATTTATGATGTTCAGCAAGTAGAGATAATGTATAGTAACTTTTTATTGAAACTTCCTGTAACTTATCCTGTCCGTAACAAGTAAACTCGATAGAAAACTGGGATAAATGCAAAAGCCTTTCGCGATGACTCAATGGGTCCGAAAACGGCGAAGTTTTTTTTAATAGATGATCAATTTTTGTTTCTATTTCATGAGTGTTTTACTGCAATCCTTTGAACTTTGCCCTTGAAACGTTTAAATGGTTTAACGTACGTATGAGATTGTAAGGCACATTGTAATAAATAATCACGACGCAGGTGAAGGTAGACCGAAAAACGTTTATGATTTTTGGATGGTCTGCCGCGTAAAGTCGATAGATTGGGTGGCAAAATAGACCGCTAGCAACCTGATTAGGGGTTTGAAGGGTTGTTTGTGAGGAGTGGGCGGCCACGTTGTCGATCGTCCGACATCCCGTGCTAAGTAGTGGTTGGTGCAGCCGCTGCAGCCGTTGTCGGACCACGTCACCGACGCCGACGCGCCGCCCCAACCGTCCGACACGCCCTCGCATCCGCCATCCGCGCACGAAGCGCCTCTACTGCAGGTACCATACATCATTATGATTCACAACCTAACCCCTTTCTCACTTTAAAAAGAGCGCTTGCAATTTGCCTAAAAATTTGCCACTCCTCCCCGCTATCACTCTTCTGTTTCTTGTACAAGCGCCACGAAAGTAAGTTGCTCTTTTACGGTTTACCAATTATGCGATATACTGGTCCATTCGGTGTATCGCGGTCATTTTACCACGTTAAATAATAGTTTGTCCCACACTCCAGTCAGCGCTCTTTTTACGTGACGGAATTGAAATTAAATACAGAGTGATTCCGACCCCCCTCTACCTAACGATTGAGTTCCGAATGTTGGTTATTCAATTATTTCATAAAGAAATGGCAGCTCTTGGCCATACACTAATTGGACTTCTCATAATACACTAATTGAAAACATAATTAAACGCTAGCGTTATGGTAATTAAAGATAATTCAAAGGTTTAACCGGAACCGCAAAAATGATTCTCGATAGGCTGTTTTACACACCATTCACAACTATTTGAGAAAAGAGTTTCCGTCAGGAAAATCATTCCATAATCTGTTATTAGGTTCTTTATCCGGTATAAATTTTGTTTTATTTTATTGTTATGCACAGCAGTAGTCCCCCAACGTTTTCGTATGCCGAAGCCAGACTTGCCTTAGAACTGGGCAAATACTTTGATCCCCTTACTGCTAAAGGCGTACAAGGCTTGCCAAGTCTGGCTGCGACATAGTGGCTGTTGTTTTTTATCTTTTATTCATAGTTGCACTGTATTGGCTTAGCTTTCATAGTCGGCGATAGTGTGAATGTGATAATGAATACGCCCGAGGCGAACAAGTAGCATTAAAAAACTATTATGGTATTATTTAATACACCTGGTCGAAAACTACGAACCGTAAGTGGTAAAACTTTTAATTTAAAAACCGTTACTTTTTTTTTTCATTAAATACTCCTTTTTCGCGCCATGCGTCTAGTTAAAATTCAAATCAATTCACAGCAATAACGAATCGCCTGCCATGAACGCTGATTGGTTAATATTCAAATTTTGTCGAGTGCTAATTGGATGGAATTGGATTAGACTGTCGATTACCTAATTTTTGATCGGCCACTCAGAATCCTGGTTTAGATTATATCTTACCAACTATTCAGAACTTCTTCAAATATTTTTTCTCCATCCCTCTATATTGGTTTAGTAAATTGGAACAATGCCACATTCAAATTTGCCAGCCCTGAAGTTAGTTACAGAATGTTGTTCTCTCTTTCTACGTCTCACTTATGGTTAGAGACAACAGTATTTTTGACCACTATCATGTTTGATGCAAGCAGCCGCGAAGTGTGATCGCAAACAGTTTCAATGGACTGCCGCTCTCGCGCCCCAACTACGGGTCCACTGGAGCCACCAACGATGATTACAAGGTAAATGTCTATACATAATGTGCTAATACACGGTGCAAGTAACTTCTCCAGGCCTCACTTGCCGTTAAGAAATCATCGAAACGCCCGTGTACTACTAAAACGAGAAGACATTCGATGAAACATTACGTGTGCCAAATCAAATCTTACTATTTTTCTAATTCAACGATTAAATGCCCAGTCAGTTCGATTGGCGTCTCGTTTAATTAGTATTCTGGCTTTAATGCGAACAAGGACTATTATAATTGTTATAGTTCTAGCAAATCTGATGCTAGTGGACTTGTACTTGTTACATGCACCGTGTAGCAGCTAACTTACTTAGGGCTGTCGCAGACGTTTGTAAAAATCTCAGAAATTACCGGTCGTTGTTGGTTCTGCATGGATTATTACTATTCATGAGGGCGTTTGTGACGGCTCTTTTTCATGTAGATCGTATTTGATTCACAATGCTCTCTCGATATACCACATTCCTCCAATGTACATCTACCTGATAATAATGATTTCATTTGGGATGATGACTGATACTTATTATATACAGTTATTGCAATTCATTTGTTACAATTCATTTGTTACAAGATAGATGGCGTAAAAATATTAGTAAATTAATATGGTTTTTATATATAAAATGTTATATTAGATAAAATATAAAACATAGTCATTGCATTCTTGTTATTTGATAAATAATAAAGAACAAGAAATTGGCCTATTCTCATATAATTGCTGTCACTGTCAATATCATTAAACAAATTACGTTTCGAATGTTCCGCATTTTCTCTATTCGGACAACTGGCCTATTCAATTTAGTTGCTGACAATATCAAATTTTATTCCATGAATATTTGGCCTATATTCAACGTGACAACAGCTTTTACTATATGCGTTATTATATTAAAAAAAATTAGTTTGGTTAAATCGAGGTCGCAGCCGATGCGTTACAATTATTTTAAAATTAATTTTATTTTTATACTTCATTCCCCAAGTGAAAATATATTTAAAAAAGTTAGTCATCATCCCTAATTTATGTGAATTGATTACATTTTCAATCAAATTTCAATAAGCTTGTTTCTATAATACCACCGATAAATCATGTTTGCAATACAAGTAGTACACATATTTTTTTCTTTCTTTTATAAGCTCGCTTTGACTTTGGTAAGCACCTTGATAAACCACATTAAAATCACATTTTTTAGGATATAACTTTTTATAAAATAAATTTGTAGTCACTCGTTTTGCAGAAGTCTCTCGACGAGAACGGAAACTCCGTACAAGGGTACGGCTCGCCTCTATCTGGATCTAGTCAGCACAAAAAGCCCAGGAGGAAAAAGTCTTCCAAGAACGAGACGGTGATCGATTGCCAGCAGCTCGACGGATACCGGGGGGATAAGGCCGATGTCAACGAGCTACTGAGATTCATAGAATCGAATGCGGAGACGCGTGGACCTAAAATGCGCGCGAAACACAAGGATGACTCCGACGACAAAGCCAAGAAACGCTCGTCCGAACGACGCAAGGATAAAGAAAAAGTCAAGCGGGCCTCCTCCCTCGAAGAACTGTCCCGCACCAAGCTGGAGGACCTGACCGCTCGCGCCGTGCCGGCCCCCAAACCGGAGCGCCGCTCCTGGGGCGAAGCTTCCCCCTCCGCTCCCGTATCCGAACCCAAAACCCCGCAACCGGCGACCCCCCCGCCGGAGCCCGAAGACCCGGAACCGATCGACCCAGTCGAAATCCCCTTCGAACTTCCCGCTATCCCTCTACCGGAGACAGTGGTGGAGCAGGCGGATTTCCAGACTGTGACGAAGAAGCGCAAGCCGCGCAGGCGCACGGACGAGCCGCCGCGGCGCGCTCGCCAGCCGTCCCCCCGGCGCAGGGAGTCCGCGCCTCCGTCGGACCGCAGCAACGATTCGAACGACGACATGGATTCGGTTCACTCGCTCCCGCAGCCGGCGACGACGTCCGCCCCGTCGCACGTCTCGTACGCCGACATCGCGCGGACCAGGCACAACATACCGGACCTGATCGAGTCGTGCAATTACTACGCGGAAGGCGAGAGCAATGAGATCCCCGCGGCGGTGGATGTGGACGGGTACCCGGCGCTGGTGCCCGGCGCCGAGACCTCCGCGCCGGCGTTGCCTCGGCGCCGCGAGCCGAAGCCCCTGCCGCCGCGCAGGGAGCGGAAGGAGCGTGCCGCGGCGCCGCCGGCCCCGGCCGACTGCCCGGCGCCGGACGTCGTCGCCGACCGCCGCCCGCCCGTCATACTTTTAGACTCCAACTCCAAGCCGAGGGATATGGACGGCGTCACGTTTGGATTTGACATCAACGAGCAGCTCCTAGGTTTGTATATCTTTACTATACTAACATGTGTTATGGCATTGGTTCCGTTCCCTCAAGATCAGCTTACCATCAGCTGAGCACGTTATTGTGTGTTTCGGCCATACAGTTGTGGCGTCAGTATAGGCTAACGAGTGTTATTTTAACTCACGATCCGTAAAAAAGAACAACATGCGCAGCACGCGATTGATACTTAAGTATTTTTACCCGACTGCGCGACACAAAGAGTTGTGTTTATCAGCCTATGTAGTGTTCACCATCTAACGGCGAAAAGTAAGGGATAGAATAATGAAGGCGGTTTACTCAATTTTTAAACCAACCAGTTACGACACTGGTTCTATATATATTGTACAGTGTTTAAATTCGCAGGTGGCGTGGTACGTCGCGCGCGCTGCGACCTAGTCCGCGACGCGGTGGAGGGGCAGGAGGGCGCTCTGAGCGTGCGGGCGACCCCGCGGCCGCTCCGCTACCTGCCGCCGCCGCCGCCACCGCCGGCAGCCGCGCGGGCGCACGCTCACATCGTGCACTACGTCAGCGCCGGTCAGTCATTACCCTCACCACACGGTCCGCTGGTGCGCATAGTGCGACGCATTAGAGAGGCTGGGGGGCGCTCTATGCGGACGCGGTTGCCAAACGAAATTTGCCCACGGAACAAAAAACTCATGGCATTACTTTGCGATTTTCAATTTACCAGGCAACTTTCGCGAACTTTCTGTCCATTTATAATCATTTATTATGAATTGTAGAGTACACTTGGCTTAGTCTAATTTAAGTCAAAATACAAATTGTTCTTATCAAAATGAATAAACATAAACCCGGTCATACACAACAGCCATACAAACATTACATAGGTGAAATTAATGCTAGGAAACATTCTCTTCCAGTTGAACCTTTGGATATTGTGGAAAAGTTAACTCGCAAGTGCACGAAAAAATAAAAATAGCACAAAATTTAATTTTTAAATAGATCTAGAGCCATCTGCGGTCTACAAGTTATAGTCCATTCAAAAATAAAAATTAATTTAAATATTTCGTCTGGTTCATTTCCAGCTTGGGAGGACGTGTTCCGCTCGGGCAAGGCGGAGTACTACGGGGAGTAGCATGAGGCGGCGGGCGGCGCCGTGCCGCGTCGCTCGCCGCCCGCCCTCGCCCCTGCACCCGCCCCCGCCACCGCCCTCACCCTCACCCTCGCCCTCGGCTCCGCCCCCGTTCCCGCTTCCGCCGCCGCTCGAGGCGAGTGACGCTGGCCGGCGCGCGCGCGTCACAGCGTGTGTGCCGATCCCGCCGTCCTCTTTTGCATCCAGCGGCGCGGGTACTACCCGCCGCGCCGGCCCTGGCGACCGAGGCGTAATCAAGACTACTGAACGAACGTTATTGTTGTGCGGGCAGTGTTGTGTTAACGTTATCGTAGTGTAAGGAGTGTTAATCGTACCTTATTGTGAGGAGTGGCTAACGAACCTCGCCGCATTGGGCAGTCTTGAACGAACTTTACCGCAGTGGGCCAAGTTGATCAAATGTTACTGCAGTGGGCCGTGTTGAACGAACCTTATCGTAGTGGGCCGAGTTGATCGGACTTTACCGCAGAGGACCGAGTTCATTGAATCTTACCGCAGTGGGCCGTGTTGAACGAACCTTACCGTAGTGGGCCGTGTTGAACGAACCGTGCCACTGTGGGCCGTGTTGAAGGAACTTTACCGCAGTGGGCCGAGTTGATCGCATCTTATCGCAGTGGGCAGTTTTCATCGAACCTCACCGCAGTGGGCCGTATTGATTGAATCTTACTGCAGTGGGCCATGTTGATCGAACCTTACCGCAGTGAGCCATGTTGATCGAACCTTACCGCAATGGGCCGAGTTAATTGAACCTTACCGCAGTGGGCCGAGTTGATTGAACCTTACCGCAGTGGGCAGTTAAACGAACCGTACCATAGTGAAGGAATGACGCCGTAGTGTGGTATCGGACACTAAAAGCTCATATCGAATATTAAAAGTCTGGAGCTAGAGGAATATTCAACTCTACTGTGATTCAATGTCTGAAGTGCGGGGCTTGAGTGATCGATCCTTGTCATAGCGGAGTGTGGCGCCTTAGACGATTTAATCAACGCTGTTATTTTATTGTATGATATTGCGGTGGGGCCCGGGAGGATACGAGTTCATTAATCAAACTTGTGAGCCAAGACTGCGAACGAGCTTGTGGCGAGGCGAGGCGATACGATGACTATTGATCGAACTGCCTTGCGTTAGTGCGGTGCGAGTGTTTGAACAGTTGTCTGGTGAAGAAGTGCAGTGCAGTGCAAAGAAGACCGAATATTGACGAAGAAGTGTTTTACGTTCTTGCAGTTCGGTCACGGAAGGCGTAAGCCATATTAGTGAATTGTGATGCGCGGCTCCGCCGAGCGATGCGATAACGTTATTGGGATATTACGCTGCATCCGTTGCTCCGGTGCGATGCGGCTGTGTTCCCGCGCTCGCAATGTCTACCGATGCTATCCGACTAATGTCGGCGCTGTGATGAATAAACTTAATCTTTCGCTTCCAACGCGATACATTGAACGCGACTTTGAGCATTTAATGTTAAAAATTGCACTTTGAAAAAATTATAAAATGCAAAAATTGTTAGCTGTCTGAAAATATGTTGAGTTACATTTTTCCAGTCTGGCACATGATGGGTATTGGCGCCCGATCGCAGCAGGAGCGAAAGCCGCTTTCTATTGACCATATATTATAGTTTTAAATTTTTACAGGCAGTATTGAAATATCCCATGTTTTGGTAGCCTGAGAAATATGGTTGATAGATACTGCCCTGTTTTTTTATTCTATCACCGATTGCTAGAAAATCTGGATGGATCTTAGTATTCCCTGTTACTTCTTATGATAGCTTTGATCAAAAAACTATAATAATTTGTACAGTGCCTCGATCATTTTTAATTGACTGTTTACTTTTTGATCTTAGGGAAAAGCTAATGTCCGAGGGTAGGGTGGGTAGATGTGCCAGACTATTTTACTCATGTTTTGATTTATTAGTAGTGGAGGCATGTACTATTTTGTTTCTGTTATTTTCATTGTGCTTGAGTTTGTTATGTAATCACAAATATTTGATAGATTTCCTCTAACTGGCCACTCAAGAGTATTTTGTTATGTAATTTTTAAGTTTACCATTTTAAAATGTAAATAAAATTAAAGATCTTTTAATGTGTAACTGGTCATTTTGTTATATGGATCGGTACCATTGCACTTGCTCATGATACTATTATGGTTGATGTTATAATTCTGCAATGCTCAATAACACATTAAACATAAAATAATTCTATAATATAATATGACTCCATACATATTTATAGATAATTTGTATGTTATGTTTAACTGCGTTTGGGATAAAACAATCTACCAGTATTTATGTCACAGATACAGTTTACTCAATTTGATCAGTTTACTTTCTTTTTTCAAGATTCTTGCTCTGCTTTAAGCCAATGAAATAAAATTCTTTAGAATTTTCAGAATTCAACTACAATTTACTAGAATCATCAACAGACAATTCAATATTGAAAACATGTTGGTTGATGACTGATAAGGCTCCGAAAATCGATAGTGTATTTATTCAATTGCATTTTATTTTATTCTACTTGAAGAAATCATAATAATGTTATGAGCAAGTGTTCTAAATAGTGTGAAGCAAGATGCAATTAGTAGTTTCATGGTTCAATGTGTCCTGTAATTGGTAAACCTACCATTTTCTAAAACTACCTCCAATGGCATGTAACAATTTGAAAACTGTAACACATTGTGCTTACTTTGATCTTTGCGAATTATTTTGTGTTTTGCTCAAAGTATTCTGTATGTGTAATCTAAATTTGGTTGAAGATTGGACACAGCTGCCATGAACCTACCATGAAATTGAGGAAAATGTGATTTGCTTCATGTTATTGAGGCAGTATGTAAGGATTTGAGATGCAAATAATTAACAATCCTAATAATTTATGCATGTATATGTTTAATAAATAATACGAGCTTTGTGTAAGCGCAGCGTGGCGTGCGTAAAATTCCTAATTCATTAGAGAACTGATTTTCATCAAAATTTTTGACCAATCCTCGTCCTCATTTTCCATTTTCACCAAATTGGAATATATGAACACTTCAGTATGTTGAATGGATATATTCAAGATGTTCAGCAAATTGTTTCAGTTGTCTTTTGGGAGTTGAAGAGTGATGTTGTATAATGTTTTTACATAGCTAATGTGTAACATATTGCATTATATACCTATAATGAAGAGTAAGTGTGACTTCTGGGAAACCCTAGTCATAATTTAAATCCTAATAACTTGCGCTGTGGGTCTACATCTTACACTGTCAATGCTCCTGATTCTGTGTGACATTCTATACAGCAAACTAAACATATTGCTGTTTCTTATATTATACATATGTATGAAAGAGATAAAACTATGTTTATTTTGATGTTGAGAAAGAATCACAAAATTAGATGCAATATGTACTTTTCATTGTTTTTATCAATATGTTGTTATCCAGTTGTATTGAAAAAATTGTTGAATGTGAATATTGTTTTCGATCAAAATTACCAAAATAATAATAGGTTTACTAAGTATAACATTCTATTAGATGTCCGAGGGTGTGTTCCTGTATAAAATAATTGGCTAGATAATAATTTCGATAATTGATGTTGTTGAATATTATTATAATGAATAAATGATGGAAAGTTACACCTCTCACAGTCATAGGAATTTTTATTAATCATATTAAGAAAAAAAAAACCTAGTCTTAATACAACAAAAACAAGAATCTTAAAATTTTGCTTAAACAAAATGATGTCCTGGTTTATGTTTTATACAATTTTAGTTTTCCAAATTATGACTGTTTTGTGTTATTGCTATTTTGGTTTTTGTAATACTTAGCACTCTAATAAGAATGTCATCCAAAAAGTGACATTCGTTATAAGAGCCTGGGGTGTGGTCGTAATACATGAGTTATTAAGCGTTGCAAGACAACTATTGCGGCGGCCTGTCATTTTGAAAATTTATTTAACTGCCAGAATAAATCAAAAATTATGTACAACTATAATATCGAATTACTACAAAAAGGTAAAATGTGAAATTCTATGTGGAATACCACGCGTTGTCGCCTCTACGCAGCCATGTGGTCAAGATGAATGACGCCGTGACAATAAGTGTCTTAGGATTCATCAACCGCGAAATAATGTACAGACCACACACCTGGAATAAATGTAAATATGAAGTGAGTTAATTCGTTTCCATATTAATTGAGAGGTTATTTTTTTTAAACACATGTTGAGATTTTATTGTACTGAAAGGACGCTCATATCAAAGGTATTGAAATTATTTATTATTTCTGTCCCTTGTAAAATATGTAAATAGATATGCAGAAACATATTGGATTTTTATCGATCTTAGTGCATACTAGATGTCGTCGTAGAAAATAGATCTCGGGTGTGTATGCAGCATAATAATAATAATAATAATAATGCGCCGGCGCTTGTTGTAAAGGGTATTAGGTGATTGGATAAGAATGATGGAAATTCTGCTTTGTTTATCAAATTCGTATGTTGTTCAAATGTTTCCGTTTTTGTAATATTTATTAATGTCTCTTAGTTTCACTATGGAATGGGTTAAATATTGTTGAAAGATATTTCGTATTTGGCGCCAAATCAGCGCACCTACTTATCTTTTTGGAACTTTTTTATCTGAAATAAAAAAAACTACATTCATGCAGCATTTATATTATATTTTTTACTAGGTTTTTGGTTTCCATTTGCAAAGCCTTGTATGTAAAACATTGAGTGCGCAACTATCGCCCTGAGATCTAAAACTTATGAGTATGGATGGGGCTGATGATGAAAGCTATATAACTTCCTGAGCTAACGATAAATGTAATTATTTTGTTTAGGTAATGAAAGGTAATGCTTAGGAAAGCTATGTAAATGTATAAATAAATTAATGCTGAAAGTATAAGTATGTGGAATTGTCTCATTCGCTGCTATAATTTATAATGTGTCAGTCACTGTTCATACGACGATCATAAGCTTCCGTGTTTACTATTAAAACTAATGTAGCCGCTTCCTTGATTTACTTACTCGAAGAATGGGACAATTGCACCTAATCATAATAATATGTATCAATTGAGAAATTTTATTTAACTGCTTCTCATCTAACTGTTTAATATTCTAGATTTTTACTCTGTTCTTGGGGGAAAATTGCGAAACGTATGATTTACCGGATCTCACAAGCTGAGGATTTAGATTGTGCTTCCTTAATTAAAGATTGAACGAAGTGGTTTCTTTAACCGCGTCGGTTTCGAATCGAATCTGTGAAATACAAAACATTACTTCCATTTTGTGTCGCAAGCTAAGTAACATATGTCCCTTCCATACACATTTAATTTAAAACAGCAATATGTATGTACATTGAGGTTTGCAACTCAAAGTTTGGGCACTAAGGAAGTTTCGATTTAGAATGTATTTGACTAAATGAGTGTTGACAATAATTATTGGAATGAAGATGGTTTATTTCGGTCAAATGATTCTACCTACAGCTTGGTAGAAATGTCAATATTTTTGGGGTTTGTAATGGCTTAAATTCTATTGGCAGTGCGAGCGAGTATCGAAAAACTTATTTTTTTTGCCAATCTGTATATTTTCTTTGATTACTCCTTTGACTAACTACCTTCTGATAAAGAAGGCAACGCAAGCGGCCATCTGCCTATCGGATAAGTGTACCTTCATCATTAAATCTTAATTTTTAATAGCATAACAACTAGTCAGACTGTTCCTAATTTATTAAAAGAAAGTGTACATTATGAGTTCTTACTACCTTTTGATATGAAATGCCATCTTCTGTTGATTGGGAGAATAGAGTAAAAATTTAGATTAATCTAACTGTAAAAGATTTGTTTATATAACAAAACAACATTGTAACCAACTGCAATTTACAGTTATGTACTTTTTCACTGTTTCCGTTTTCTTAATAAAAATGTTGAAAATACATTGTCTTTCTGGCGACCCATACCATGCAACCGTGAATTTCTAAATAAGTGACGTACAGCAGTCCTCAGATGGTTTACTTGCTGTGGTACCATCAGAATGTACCATTGGTCCCATCAATGGTACATTCTGATACAATTTTTTTACCGTTGTACTATTAATGATACGAATAAAGTTAAAAAATCAATCATCTAGCTGTGTCAAGGCACAAGATGTGTCGAGGTATTGCTGTACACTTCCTTTTTATTGTACTTCTTGGTTCTTCATGAAAATATACTACGTACCGTGGCACACACCAGCCCGCAGCGCCACGCATAAAAATACCAGTTTTGTTGGAATTGTGATAGGGAAACCTACATCTCTTTCTGTCAAGATGCTCAACCAAAATTGGTACTAAAATAGCTTATATCCTGGATTACAGACTACTTATGATCCCGGAAAGCCGCGGGGCACAGCTAGAATTTAAATAAACCGCAACAGGATGAGAATTGCATCTTCTACTGACTGAGAAGGACCTAAGTCGTGTTGCTGTTGTTAAGACGGCGATAGTTACGTCACGTTAGTTACACAAAAATGCAATATTTAGTACTTATTTCTTTACTAAAAGCGCGCAGGTCATAACGCGAGCTAGTAGAATGCGCGTCGCAGGAGCATCTGTGGCTAAATGTTTATTTAGCACCCGATAGTCAAGCAGGGCTCAGAGATAAAAGAAGTATTCCGTGACAATACATTTTTATTTTTTTAATCAACATGATACAGATGTTATGGCTTTGTATTCAAATATCATTTCTATTATAATAAAAATATTAACAAAATTATCTTACATCCACTTGAAAATGTACAATTTATTTGTAATAGACCTTACAAAATACTATCATACGGCATCGCAAGTTGATACAATCATTAGCTACGTTAGGTGCCTGCGATTTCATTACAGTGAGCGCCAAATAAGTGTGCGCGTGTAATTTGATTACAACGAGTTACAAAGGTGGGCGCCTCGATATCATTCTTTATGGTCTCGAGGACAAGATGGGTGCTGCGTGACGGAAATGAGAAGCTAATAGTTTACAACCGCCAAACATTTTATATACTACACACTAATGTCAGTTTCCGTGTGCTATCAGGCGGAACCAGCGAAGTTGATTCTAAAGGAACACACATAAAGAGGTAACAATATAAATAACGATTGTCATATCTGATATTTTAAAGTTTTGGGGCGAGTTCCTCCTTCGATCGCGACAACGCCGCGTACTGTACATTACAAAACACGATACTGTAATGGTATCGACTCGCGCTACCATACCGCTTACAAAGATAACCTCTATTGCTCCTACAATAAGGCATAAAATACATTTTTACGACTGTCATTTTCTATAGGACGTAATAGCTACTTCATGCCCGCTAGACATTGTCATTTCCTAGAGCTGAAAGCACCCGACTGAATTACCCTTGCTTAATTGTAGGTCGATCTCATCTCAAACCAACAAGTTCTATTATGAATGAAACATTCGTGCATCTCAATCGCGTATTACTTCCGTACCCAGTCTTAGCGAACATCGACCGATAAAATTTACTATCATTAACTACAAAAGCACTTACGATTTTTTTTTTTAAGAGTGAAGATATTTGATTGTTAGTAACGACTTCGTTGTTAGTTCCATTGTGTCCTAAGCCTGGTGCGTGTAACGTCTTCGCGTACTGGTAGCAAAACAGAGAGCAGCTGTTGTTGGCAACTACGCTACGTGCTAGGTGACTCAAACGAACCAACGCACACTTGCTGTCGCTACATTTACGTTTGGTTCCCCTGGTGTTACCTAGCTAGTAGCGCCAAGCAAAGCTCCAACAGCCCGCGTAGCTTTAACCCTAATTCTATTTAAGTAGAACATAGTGTGACGTTATTGGAAAACAAATATAGATTGATCATTTGATCACCAGTACGCAAAAACCCAAATGGAATCGAAAAGTGCATCAACATAATTTGATTACAAAAATAATTAGGCCATAACTGTCCACCGCAAAAACGTCATAAAATAATAGTTATAATATATACATCGATAACCGTATAACTGTTATACTATAACAAACTAATTTCTGAAAATCATAACAATAAATAAACGACCACAGTTATTATGGAATGAGTAATTTCAAACGCAAATAACAAAATTAGGATACTCTTCATTCTTTACAACTGAGACTCAATCACCAGAAAATATGAATATTTGAGTACTGGAAGCGAAACTAAGCTCACACGGTGCTTCGGATAGTTATATACAGACGCGAGTTACGTTTCCATCTAACGATACGGATGACCACGAAAATGTTCGCAAGAACAAAATTTTCTTTTTATACCTACAATCTACTAACGGATTAATCTTACAACATTAATAACTTTCAAAAACGTCCCTATTTGACGGATAACGATGTTGCAATGGTAATCTAACTCCAGTCATCTGTTCGCTGTAAGTTTAGTAGACAGGGTTTGACTTGTCATTCAAATCGAGCCTATCTGCCATTGTTAGTTGTAATTCACTGGGGTGAGTTCCAATAATTATCTGCAAAACCGTTTCTTATAGATTGTTTATTACAAAAAGAAAACTGCATAAGATTGTGATAATATCATACAATGGTAGTGAAATTGGCCCTTTGCTAAACTTAGGTACCTACTTAGTCGAAGCTACCCAAATGAAAACAATCCAATGGAACCATTAAAGAGTGCGGAGTTTTCAAGACAGATTTTGTGCATCCCAGGAAGTCATTAACAGGGATTTATTTGTTCAAAACGATTACCTTTCACAATTTTTTTTAATCGAAACTTTTTTGATTTATCTTATCTTTACAATTACATTCATAGCGATAAATTAAAGTCTATTAATTCATCGCTATGAATTTAATTGTAATAATGAAGATTTTTAACGCAAATACTTAATTAGATAAATATTAGATACTTTCTATACTTTAGTTCTTTGAGCCAATTTCAACTGCTATGAACTCATTGAGTGAATAGAGTCAAAATGCCTGATCATCATCAGTATCGAAGTATGGAAACGCTCTCGCAGAAGCGCACACAATAGTTTTAACATCGACTAGCTTGTCCCACCGCGGCTTTGCCTGCGTAAATCACATCAATTATCAATATAAAATACAATCTAGATTACATAATTTACTATTAATCATTTTTAGAATCGAATTTGTTGTTCTAGCTGTCACCCGTTACATTTTTTTTTTAATAATCGTATTCTTAGTTCAGTTATACTACTTAACTAATAAACTTGATCGATAATTAGCTTTGATGATTGAACAAATCGTCAATCGTTATTAGCATCTGTGGGAGGCGGATGTCCGACGCTAAAATGATTGTGAGCGCTTTAGTTGTTCAACTGCAATTGTCAATGTTTACATCATTAGCCGCAATTAAAATATTAATTATTGTAAAATGATGTCTACTACAATACATTGTTCATTAAGCTATCATCATATACCATAAAAATGGTGCCTCGGACTTGTCAGAGGCTACAGACAGTATCAGAGTTAAAATGTTTCATTATATAATATACAGCGGTAAGTGATAATTCCCTTAGTAGTACAGATAAGCCTATCTCACCACTACCTGTGAATATATTAATAAATATATACCATCCAGAAGCGCTCGTGGCGTGGCTTGCTTAGCTGTTTTAAACAGATCATCCAAGTTAAGCATTACAAATTTCTGTAGATTTGTCGAAGACAATTTACTACTCTATATATTAAAAAGAAGCAAGATGCATGTTAGTGGAAACGTTAGAACAATACACAGTTACTGGTGAATAACGCAAAACCTGTTAGGAGCAACTTTGGTTCATTAAGACTGACAACTTTTGTTGGGACGACTTTTTCCTATAAAAAAGAAAGATTAAAATCAAATTTGCAGTTCTAATCTTCACACCACATTAACTCTCTTGGCAGTCACAGATTGAGCCATTATACGCGCGAGGCACGAGGCAGTCACAGATTAATACAGAGTACACATTTACGAAACATAGATATAACCATTTCTAGAAATCCCCACCATAGTAAATCAAAACAAAGTCTTGGGATTTATTACGTGTTGGCAATAGTCATCGAACATAAGTTGTTAGTCTCGATGTACATAAGTCACCTTTAAGACGTTATGCGTTAGTTACCAGTTACTCTATATACAGTCACATACACCACAGCCTCAAAAGGCATCAGTCATAACAGGCTTACAAAATTTAACAGGTTCCTACTCCCTGAGTCTGGCCTAGGGCAGGCCCAGTCGCTCCCATCCAGAATCAGAAGTAGGAAACCGAGCGGCCAACCAAATATATAACTCATTATGATGATACCTATCAACTTATGATTGTCAGAGATGGAAGGCTCATCTGGATGGTAGGACAAGTGGTGAAATAGGCTTATATTAATTACGAATACTTCAAATCACCAAAACTGAAAATGAGAAAGTTCAAAGTAAAACTGACAATTGCAATAAAAACTACACGGTCCGCGATTAGAATATATCCGGGCAAGCGGACCAATCCTGCGTCTTCTTACTCTCCCAGTACCGGTGAGTGTACGTGTGCCTCAGCTGCAGCGTGTGCGGCGCGTGCGGCGACTGCGGGGACTGCGCCTCGCGAGAGAACCAGAGGGGGGCGGGGCCCGGCGGGGAGGGGAGACCCCGCGCGGCCGCCTGCTCCGCGGCAGCTTCCTGCTCCCGCCGTTTGTCGCGCTGTTTCTCCTCCAAGCGCAGTTTCTCGGCGTTTGCCTCGTCCCATAGTCCCTCTTCCATGAGCCGCTGGTCGGGCCGGCGGCGGGAGTCGGTCGGCGCGACGCCTTCTTCGGGTTCGTTTAGCTGCGCGGCCAGCACCGTGAAGTTGTACCATCTGCAACGATTGTAATAAGATTATGACAGGGCTAAACTTATTTGTACTGTGACGCCCTTGGAATTTTGCCATTTTTTTGCGACTCACCCCCCTTTCTGGCCAAAAAATACATACCAGTGTGAAGTTCTAGCCTAGGTATTAAAAAACTATCATTTTTAATGGATATGGGATAGGATGTTCTTCCTTTTATGAGCATAGCTTAATACAGAGCTCAAGATTGGAAATTGCCACTCTCATCTCTTTCCCTACATTGAGCTGCGACCATTACTTGTTGCAACTACAGAAAAGCGTATTTTGCACTAGGGCAATGTCGTAAATGGTAGTAGAACCCTCAATGCTACAGTACTGATGGAACTATATTCCTGAGAATTTGAACTCTGGGATGGTGCCGCTGCAACGCTCCAGGGCCTCGCGACGCACAGTTTGGGAAGTCCTTTTATACGACATAAAAAAAATTGCTCTATTTCTTATTCGTTAAATGTGACGGGGCGCGCTGGAACCCACCTGATAATAAATGGTTAGCTGATCAACCACTTATCCTCGGTTCCTTGTGGTACCGGGTATTTGCACCATGACAGGCGTGACTCACCAATCTGGCATACTGTGTGTTGTCTCATAGTGACCTTGCAACACGTAGCGTGACTGTAGTTATGCTACGTGTTGCAAAGTCACTCTGATCGTTTGTCTGTACATTAGGCTGCGGTGCTTACTTTTCGGCATCGGGCGGGGATTGCGCTCGCTCCCACGCGATTACAAACTTGCCGGTCTTGCAGACCGTGTTGTCAGGGGACGCTGACGTCACCGGCGCCACCTCCACGCGGCTGTCCCAGTAGCCTTGCAGCACGTAGCGCGGCTGGAAACGTTCATATTATAATATAAAGGACATATTTTAAAAAACATCGAAAAAAAAAACGTCTTTAATGCTTTAATCCCGTTATACCTCACCAATATGATTGATTAGCAGTCAAACCTGCGTATTTTGCAGTATACCTGCATATACCACATACATAATGATAATAAACTCTTTGTTAATAGATTTTTGAGACATTTGTTCCGATGGCAAAATCATCTTGTCTTTTGGGTAATTATGGACTCTCCACGCTATGCGGACGAGTAGATTTCTTGTCGACAACATCTTTGGCTAACAGGACGTACAATTGCAGTGAAGCGCTGGTCTATAATATGAAATAAACTCACCACGCCTTGAGGGTCCTTGATGACTCCCGTGACCTTCCGCTGCGTGTCCTTGCTGAAGTACCCGTAGGGCAGGTACTTGAGATGGGCCACATACCCGGTGGCCGGGCCTGCGTCTCCAATTATATCCATGTCGCCGTGGTTGTCCACCCATAGCTTGCCCACTATTATGTTGTGGACCGTCGTTGTCACCTGTTGACACGGCTCGGAAGTATATTGTTGAAGGACACTTCACAAAAAGGTTAAGACGCTGACCAAATTATGCTGAATCGCGAAATTGCAACCTACTTATGCCTAATTACAATACGACTTGGCTGGTCAAAAATACGCTTCGCTGTCACAATTGAATTGGACTTGGCGTCTCGCCTCGCGCTCGGTTCGGTGTCAGTTTTTATACCAGAGATAGCGTCGTTTTAAACCTTCACGAGGCAACATAGTAGAGATAAATAATACGGTCATTTTAAATAGATAGTAGACCATGCCACTAAGGTCTGTTTTATTCCTCAAAATAAGGTATCGAACTAAGTAATGGATGAAAATAAAATAAACATAATGAGGTTTAAGTTACCTATGAACTCAAATTAAATAAAAATGGCAACTAAACTAAATAGTCCTTGACTTTTCGATTCAACTACTACAATCGCTAGAATATGATCTGAATACCATCTATCCATAACAAGTACAAATTTACGTCGCATGTAAAGTAATAAATAAATCAACAATCACACACCTTCCTATAGTAGTAGGTGTTACCGGTATTGCTAAACACGGCATAGTAATCGGCTTCGGGGTCTATGGATATGAACTGACCGCGGAAGTGGCTGCTCAGCGAGAAACTCTGGTCCACGGTCCAGCCGGTCACGCTTTCGCAATGGCTGGCAGACGTGGGCGGGTGGTGTTCTACCTATCGACTATACTTTATTATAAGAAACTGCAGGTTGCCTGCCTGACTCGGGAGTTTATATTGTCTACAGACGACCGCTTTGAATCGGCTACTGATTTCTGTCCAATTTTCGCCGGCTCAACACTTGCTTACTACGTTAGAGTTTTAAATCGTATCTCGGCTAATTACTTATACTGAAGAATGTATATTTCTTTCGTTAAATAAAGAATTTAGATATTAGAATATTAAGCTTTGTCATTTATAACTCAAAATCTCAGTAATGTATAATTTAAGAATCATATGTATGAAACTGTTCATCAATTAAATCTTATTACTTTAAACGAGCAATTCTAACATATTTATTTTGCGGCTTTACAAAACGGCTCTAAGGGTTTAAATTAAATTTTAAGTTGAACTATATTGGTGCCAGCCCTAAAAAAACGCGTTAAAAATACTGCCAGGTACCATTATTATTACCAGGTACCGATATAATTATTCAGATATTATGTGACTTTTATGTGGTCCGCGAGACCATGGCCATGTGTTCTAGGCCGACTTGAAAGGGATCGTCTGCGCTGGCTATATGAAAGATATTAGACCTGCAAGTTTCATATAGCACGAATGCCATAATCAATATCCGCCGCGTAGATGTAATAACTCAGATTGGTCGATTACAAGCTTGTAAAACATATCGATCAACGAAAGCCGAATATACATCGAATTATCGACAATAATCTGAACCGTGCAGGTATAATAATACTATTTGAGAGTTGCTTGCACGCGTATACTTTAGTACGATATGAATGCGAATACTATGTCATTGTTCTGCCCAAATAGTATCGGATAAGCATTCCGCCGTCTGTTTCCTCTTGATAATTCGTGTCGTATTAATATACCTATACATAATTCTTTATCAAGTTTAAATTGGTATTGGTAAATTGGTAATTGGGATCAGATTGCTTCATCTCTTTCTAAGATGTCTAAATGCTGCCAATCCGACGCCAATTCAGAGGAATGGTGAGCCACGAGACTATATTTCTTTAATTAAACCATACAACATAGAACACGCAATTTGGGGCCATACAATAACATATAATTTTAAACGCAAACGTCTAATGCAGTTATAAAAGAAAATTAACAGAATAGCCAAGACTGACGAAATTACCTTTTCAAAAACCTCACTTATTCTAGTAAACGATGCACCAACACCCTAAAAAGGCTCCCAACGTCCATTTATCCTATGTTAGTTCGTGTTAAAAATATCAAGATTGTAATAGAATTTCTTGTATTATACCAAAACCTAACAAAATATTTACCTTCCTCCAAGTATACTTGTTCCCCGAGCTAGGAAACATGGCAGAGGCGCCCCCTAGCGGGATGACTTGTAGGTACTTCCCGCGAAACTTTGTGGTCATCGTGAATTCCTGCCAACACTGCCAGCCGGCCTGGCCCTCGCAGAATTGGGCGACCATGGGCGGATGGTGGGACACCTACGGTTTTGGAATTTTGCGTAAGTGCCAAATAGGTAGCCGGAGACTGGAGGAGCATAAGGAAGGGTCAAGACTTTTTAGGATTTCGAAAACATGTTAGTAGGTTATAGTTGTTTTTTTATTTTTACTTATGGAACGTTTTCATGAATAGCTTGTTATTTGTCTAGAGGAAAGGAATTGTGCTAGAGAATAAACGAATAATCGTTCGGTGACTTGCTTGAATTTTGTCCAGTATTGTCTGGAAATAAGCTTTTGTAATAGTAACCTGTGATATTCATCAAAAAAAGCGGTTCAATAGTTTGGTTGGTAAATCAAAATAACTGTGTATTTTGCTTTCCTATTTCTTTTTTCTTCGCCCCGATTCGGATGTTTCTTTTTTAAAATTGTAGGTAAGGTAATTTATCAAAATAACTACAATAAACGAAATTGCAAAATTTGCTTGCCTGCTACTTTTTCCTTCAGCCGTTGTATACCAATGATGTGTTTATTTTCTAAAATAGGGTTCTAAAAGGGTGTACCCCTAAGGGTGAGAAATAAGGGATGAAGGTATTGAAGTCGTTTCCTTTCGATTTTTAAATCAATCACTTGTTCTTTTAACAGTGAATGTATGAGTATGTGTGTGAAGTAATATTGTTGAGTATTTCCATTTCAGTTATAGTTCGTGCCTTCGATCCTGTTCTAACATTCCAAGAAAGGAAAACTCATGTATAGGAAGTTTTGCTTAGATGCATTAATTATTACTCTCCTTTCGAGATCATTTTAGTTGTAGCGTCTAGGGTATGAACGGCAAGTGTTGGTAGGAAATAGAGGAAGAGGAAACAGAGGCACAGTGGGAACTATTTACGATACAAAGGATCATAAATAACTTATAATTATGACGAAATCACAATCCGGGTGTAAATACAGCTTCCGAAAACTGCACTAGTATTCAATGAGTTTCATGTTGAGTGGTTACACACAGACACACAACACAAACATCCAAGACACGAGACTGAGACGAGAACCCTGTCTGTCTGTCTCGGTTGTAATCACTCAAAACAGCCACTTGCTTATATCAGTTGTTATAGAAGTTTTTGCGAAACTGTAGATAAATACAAGGTGTTTCAAAAAGCTGTGACAATATTGAATGGTATTCATACAAATCAGATTTTGAACCTTATGGCTGAAAATCAGAATCCAAATCAAAACTTTTTTTTACCATACAAGGTAAAAAAATACTTATTTATTTTTCGGACAGCCCTAACGAGCGGTCACTGACCGCATTTCGCACTCACACACGCATGCAATTATATCAATGAAAGTCACCTTATATCTGGTAAGCCTTTAGGGTTGAACCTTTTCAAGTTAACGTTAAAGTTTGACTTGTGATAACTTGTAATCTAACATGCTGAAAATTGGACAGAGATTGGATTTAGAGCAGTCTAGGCATACATTTAAGTATTGTCACACCTATATGAAAAACCTTGTATAAATGATATAACGATTGAAATACACTTGCCTGTTCTGATATCGCGCGCCACCCGAGATCCGTCATCCGATCACACTCGTAGGTCTCGCCCAGCAACGGGTTGAAAGGCTTATTTGTTCTGAAATCATAGGACATATACATTTATTACCTATATTTTTTTAGCCATCGACGTCTGTTCTCAATTCCTTCCAGACTCAATCTTTATGACGCCACCTATAGATAGTGCCATCTACGAAGACGCGCCCCACTCTTCTTAATCTCTTAGATACAGTACAAGTAAACAAGATTCCGCTAGTATTTTAGTATTAGGTGCCGGGCGTTTGCCAACACCCTAATGATTTCAACGCGACATTTCTCTTTACCGCTCGAGCTTGAGCCCAATTAACTACAATACCATCTAATACTGTTCAAATAAAGATTACCGTACCAGCTTCTAATGGTCCCATTGCAGACACCGGCCTACTCTCGATAATTGAGAGTGAATGGGCTCTGATCTACCTCGGGAGCCCAATCCGGATTGGTAGATGTCACATGTCGTCGAATTTTTGGTTCTAAGACACGCCGGTTTCCCTGCAGAACCGAAACCGGCAAATAAAGATTGTTGCTCTGAAATTATGGCCATTGGTATATCACTGATGTTCTGGGTCCTAGCGTACAATGTCACTCACCTATTAGACGTGGTTGAGTAAGAGGACACGGTAAATGCCGCGACGTATGCCAACTGCTGTGCGGGGTCAGAGAACTTGGCCGCCTGGTCTAGGATGCATGAATACTCGTAGTCCTCGGTCAGTCGTTGTAACATCGACAGGGGCTCGCTGAAGTTCACTGGGATTGGTATCTTTGATAATTCCTTTCCTGTAATAAAATATTTGAAGATTATCCGGGGTGTTTTATTAAATTTCCGTATCAAGGAATATGTGGAGCTTTATCGTGGAAGTATCATTGCATTAACGAATAAAGTCAAAGTCAAATTCAAATTCATTTATTCCTTTAGATCTCAAGTATCATTTGGACACGTCAATTTTTACACATGCATGTACACATATTCGTGAGCATATAACGTGTCACACACGTGTATCTGAATGATAACTAAAATCTTATCTATACCAATATTATAAAGCTGCAGTGTTTGTTTGTTTGTTTGAACGCGCTAATCTCTGGAACTACTGGTCCGATTTGAATGATTATTTCAGTGTTGGGTAGTCCATTTATCGAGGAAGGCTATGTTTTTTTTTTTTCAAAATTAGGGATCCGTTATAAAATTGCTTTTTTGTAACACAAGGTGTAAAATTGATATTTCCACGGAAACGAGAAAAACGCGGGTGAAACCGCGGGGCACAGCTAGTTGTAGATATATTGTGAGATTCTTGTTTTTAATACCACTGACATTTTCCATGAATCATATTTTATTCCATGACATTAACTTGTATACCTGTAACTAGGTAAGACGCAGTGGACATATTTATATTAATTTGTACCATGCTATTACCTGTGTTGAACAATAAACGATTTGTATGTAAAATCAACCATCATAGTAACCGGACCGTTAAGAGGCAGCTTACATTAACGCTAATTACGAACATTGTATCCTACCGATACATACCTATACAGTTCTTCATGATAGACCACAGGCTTAGCGGATAGTTGGGTTTGTCGGGAACCCGTTTCCGCCGCGGGTGCCCATCCACCGCCGAATTAGGGACTTGAGACACGTGTGGCTGTAACAAACAATTTAAAATCAAATATAGACAGTTCACAGTTTGACATAGTTTCACAGTTCAGTTGGTGGTACCTCTGCCTTCTGCGGTACAGGTCGTGGACGCGATTCCCACTTTGTGTCACGTATGTTCGTCAAACAAAGTACGCCTGTAACCAACGGCACCCACACCCTTCCACCAGAACACTACGCGCTACTGCACCAGATTACCAGGTATAGAGGCAGTACTTCTCCGAACGAACATACGAAAAAACTAACACCTGACCATAACAACACACACAGCTTTACCAGCTCGGAGACTTCGAAATATTTGCGTAAAAGTTCCATAACTGACGTAGTCCCCTACGTCCCCTACCAACACTGGATTTAAAAAAAAAATGTTGTTGATTGGATATCCCATTGAGCCACAACACAAACAAAAAGCCGGATAGTTTGCTCCAAACAATCATTTGCATAGAGATCACAAATAAATTCACGAAACTTACAACCATAGCACTATTGAAGGTTTCAAACATACTAAAATCGGTCTTTTAACAAAAATAATTTTATTAAGCATTGTCATTAATAATCCATCTGTAATAAGTGTGTCAGACCAATTTATCGTAAGCTAATTATTATATTAGCCTTATACTTGGTGGTCCTTAACCTAGATGGTAATGGTTGTGCCATCTAAGGGAGACGCAATAACATTGTGTGACAGAATAAAGCTTATACTCGGGTCTAGGATGTCTTTGTTTTTGAATTTGTTCATGTCACCTGCGACACAGATAATCCGGGTGTGCAACGTTATCATGTACCTATCAAGTTTGTTTTTCACATATAAAATTGTCGTTTTGTAGGCGTAGAATTGGCAACTACGCCTTCGGACAAATTTGGCACGAGTTATATCGCTACTTTGGTTTGTTCCTATCGCACCACCCGGGGGGGACACTGTCCCCCAAAATGTCGTATGTAACTAAGATACCACTTACCCATATAATAATTTCTTTTTCCCTATTGGCGGGCAAGTCAGCCGATGTCGCTTCCGCGCCCGCCTCCGCTCCGCCCATCGCGCTTTCCGCCCGTTCGTTGTCTTCTAAGAATATAACCTGAAAATAAAGCACAAAATATATTTAATTATGAAAAAAAAAAACAAAATCTTAGTAAAATATAAGAATCTCGCTCGATAGGATCTTTTTGTTGTAATCTTATTGAAATTTAAGAATAAAAGTAAAAAAATTATCAGACGTGATGTGATGACCCTATAAAGAGCTTCACCGATACCTCCCAAACAGAGTTCAGAATAAAAACTAACATCTCGTAATTTTTTTTATGTTATGAAATTGACGGTACGTTCTGTCGGCCCTCCTGATGTTAAGTGGTCACCGCCGCCCATAGACAACAATAACACGACTTAGGTCCTCCCAGAAGTAACTATGAGAAGACCCAAATCGCATCGCGTGGCGCTCGTCACCCGAAAAAGGGATGTAACTTCTCAAGAGCAAAAAAAATATAATAACACAAAAAAAATATAATAACACAAACGCATCATATCTCTAAAATATCTTGTATTCACCATATGCTTTTTATAAGTCTTTAAAATATCTTTGGCGCGTTAGATGTGAAAAAGTTTAATTTTACTTGTGATGATACATTTTTATTAATATGCATGGGTTATTGTATGTACACAGATGCATTGTATATTCACAAACTGCTTGTAGTCATCCTACTATTATAATATTGTAAACGCGAAAGTTTGTAAGTATGGATGGATGTTTGTTACTCAATCACGCCAGAACGGCTGAACGGACCTGGATGAAATTTGGCACAGAGATAGGTTATAGTCTGGAATAGCACATAGGATACTTTTTAGGCTGAAAAATGTACGGTTCCCGTAGGAAGTCCACCCGCCAAGTAACACGGTGGGGCGCAGCTAGTACATTAAAATAGTCAAAGAATTATACTAATGTTACAAAGATGCAAGTTTGTGTGTGAGTTTGTTACTCCTTTACGCTCTAACGGCGCAACGGATTATGATGAAATTTGGTATCAGGATAATTAATACCCTGGATTAACACATAGCCTACTTTTGTTAAATCAAAATAACTGATAAATATATTATATTTCATCCAGTAAACGAAATTACGTATCTTGCTACTTTGAAAGTATCTATTGAAGTCGATTTTTTGTACTATATGTTCTGATTGTCTCATTTAGCAAGCACGCAAAAGTGGGATGTTGCAGGTTTGTAGTGTTTTTCTGTCTGTGGCATCAAATCTCCTGAACGGATGTTTTGTTCTGTTTGAAAGCTGACGTCATCGAGATGGTTCTTAACTATAATTTATGAAGATCTATTCAGGCGTTTGAAAATCATCAGCTCATTCATTCATCCAATCGGAGATGTTCCCTGCTTAAAATTAACTTGTCTTATTTTCAATCAGTCATTCGCAAATAGTAATCATTCGATACTAATGAATTTACAACACTATCAGTAATTCCAGCTTTTTCTTTTTAAATTTGAACACTCAATGTAAATGCGTTATATTTAAAAACATTTTTAGTTGAAAATCCACTTATGTAAAACTACATAATTCGTACTCGTAATGGTGATCTCAAAATAGCAATATGACTAGCAACTCCTTTGGAGCATAGATCGTTGGTCGGGTTGGATTCATAACCGGAACAATACCGAAATGACGGGTTTTGAGTTATGTATGCATAATGGCAGAGAATCGTAAAATCTTTCTAGATCACTGCCCGCGCAAATTTTGTTTTCAACTGACAGGAAAATACCGGCAAGGAAAACAAAAGTATAGGTACTAATCATTATCGAAACACACAACTACAAATAAATACTTAAAATTACCACCAAATTATACTGAAAAGGGCATTAAATCAATTTAATAAAAATAATACATTTTATATTTAACATTTTGTAATCTACGAAAATCTCTAAACGTCCATTACTCAAAACGTGATATCAAGAAATGTCCCATACTGTTTTTGACTAATGATATAATGGGTTTGCCTCAATGAGGGGATTTAAACCTTGTACTTCTCAGTCGGTAAAATAAAATAATAACTACATCACCAAGGTCAGTCATTGTTACGAAGTCGTGATGCCACTCATATCCCGTCGTCAGTACTAAATTACCCAACCGAAAGGTTAACGAAATATGGTTGAAAATGCAATGTCCTATCGGCATAAAATCACACAATTTATTATTTAGGTTAGCGGTAGCAACATTCAGCTTTCCGCCTAACGTTGCTACTACTTGTAGCAAAGCTTGCTGCCTACATGTTCTTTACAAGTAAGTTATGTAACTATTAGCATTGGTGACCAATTAGTGGCACTTCGGAGGACTAATTAAAAAATCTTTCCCGGCTATACAACTCGACAACGGCCTGAAAATTGAGACACCACAGTTGGCCACTGTCACGAAAAGAAGAATAGGACAGAAACGTTTCCATTTCACTAACCTGTTGAGTCTCTGTGACAGTCTCGCCCTCCGATTCATCAGAGCTCTCGCCACTTTTCACTTTAGCTTTCCTATTCACCTGTAAAGGCACACGCAAGACAAATACAATGAAAATGTTTACTAGACATCTATGTTAATATCACATGAAGGTAAACATAACAGATTTGGGGGGCAGGCACTTGCAAACGGGACGTTTATAAATCAGCGAATTAATGAAGAAAGTTGTCCCAAATATTTCAATGGCCAATGAATTATAATGAGCCGACAGAGGTCAGTGGCGGCCTGACGTCACGAATACAGGAGGCGCGCATAATAAAAACCTGTGTTCAATCATGTTCTATTTTCATATACCAGAACTATTCATAGCTTGGTTAAATTAGGCTGCCTGCAACTTTTTGGCAGAAGTTTATGAAAACATAAAAGTAATACAGTGTCGTGCGATAAGCGAAATAATGCATTTACGAAAACAAAAAGGTTTTGCTTCCGCAAGATTGTTCTGGTAATTGAGAACATCATATTTCTTAAGAACCGTGATGATAATAATGTATTTTTATTAGTCAACAAGAACAAAAGACTTTTTATTGCACACAAACATTTTAACACAAAAAAAGTCACGTTCAGCGGCATTGCCGGGCGACAATCGACACGTTGCAATTTCTGGTGTGATCATGAAGTTCCGACGACGTTACAGAACGCGTCTCTGGATTTCACAGAAATATTTTTAAGGTACTTACAGGAACTTTAATCACAAATGATTTGTCGTCCATGTTGGAAGAGACACCCTCTTCCACGGCATCGAAAAACTCATGGTCTTCATCCTCTGTTTCGTTGCCAGTGCCTCCTGCCAACATTATTATTAAAGTTTAATCAAACTATTTTAGGTATTTAAATACTCAAAGACAGACAAGACAAACAGACAAACGAACAGGCATACAAAAATTGTTTTTTTTTGTTATGCCTACCGAATATACTTTTAAATGCTATTTTGATAATCCGAGTAAAAAGATGTAATAACAAAATAATTTGACATAACAAACAGACTTCAATTTTATTTATTTGTTTATTTAAAAGCAATTTTTTAAGAAATTGAATTTACGCTGTCCTATTCTCACTTTTGCAAAACACACGCCTATCAATATTATTTCTGCTTCAACACGTTTTTGCTCAGTCCAGAGGATAATAGAGATTAAGTTGTATCAAGTTTGCTGGCGTAAATAAAACGAATATTGATTATTCTACCTCTAAAATGATTTGTTGTCTGTTTTACTCCATATGAAACGAAAGGATGGATGCCGTTTGGTTTAGTTTTAGGCTGGTCTGGCGTCACCAGCTGATTCATTTGAGGCACCGAAAAAAAGGAGAACGAGGTAGCACCGAAAGTAATGGTCCAATTACGAAGATTTTTTTTTTTAAGTTAAGATTGTTTAGGGAAGTTGCTCTTCTTCATGTATGGTGGAAATCAGTGAAGCCATTTTCTATTAATTCAAAAATTCTTAGGTAAGTTAAGCTCTCAGTCTCGGTTCATGGCTTGGCTGGGACAAACACGAAGTGATATAAAATTTGTCCTCAAATCTATACTTGAGGACAAACTTTATATCACTTCGTATATTAAGTGTGGTAGGCAATAATGATTGGGATTTCAACTGATGCCTAACTACCTCAAATTGATGAATGTTTCTGAATAGTTGAAACTACAATAGTTGAGACTACTGAGTAGATGTGATGACATCCTGCAAAGTCTTCTTGTATGCTAAAATAATTTTAGATTCAATTAAAAATACATTGAAATTGAATCATAACATTTAATTTTTTTGAAAGAAAACTTGAGTTTTGAGATACTGTACCTCAAAACTCAAATTTTAGGTAGTAAAAAAAACATGAAAGTGAAAAAAAAAATTAAAATATGTTAAATTGAACTACAGTTACATAATCCTTGCTAATGCTGTACTGTACAAGTGAATCTAACCAACTTTGTTTTCATTAGTAATGAAGTTTAATAGGAGGCAATCATTAGCATCTACGAGTATATGTAATCTGTACAGATGAGATTCAATTCTGTTGGCATCAAGCTAAACTAAAATCAACAAAGACAGCTCTAAAAATACTTCAATACTAAATTTATTTATTGCTTGTCATAATGGTACACGATAATATTGTTAGTTTTCATTTTGGGTCTCACTCTTTCAGGGGTATTTATTGAATATAGCCAGATGTTTTCTAGATAGCATGTGGGTAGGACTAAACTGCTTACATAATAGTAATTTTATTTTATGAGGGTGCGTTTAGATTTTAGCTTATAATTAATTTTTGAGTTTGATTATTGTTTGATAATGAGATGGAATATAGATCATAGTACATTACTTGTACTACTCCGAGCTGCGCTAGGATTTTATAATCAAGTGTATTTTTTTAAAGAATTCTTTTTTACAAGAAATTCGCCACCATCTCATAAATATTGTAGTATAGCATACTATAAAGTATATAGTAACACAAATATCAAAAAAAGTATATAGATTGTAGTTAATTTTGTAAGCACTGATTGGTTAAGATTATTTTTAAATGATTAGTGGTGGAGGCAAGTTCGAAAAAGAAACAATTAGCAGCGAAAAGGTAAATAATATTAGTATATTAAGCAATAATTCTTGCTTCTTATGAAGAAGAGTAAGCTAGTCATTTAGTAGCTACAGTGGTGGTTTGCATTTAGAAATTATGCCAGTGTCAATTCTCTTGGGAGTCAAGCATAACCATAAAGCATTTACTAAAAAGCTGTTATTTTGACATTACAAACAGACACTTCAATTTTATTTATTTGTATAGATTATGCCAAAGTAACTTGCAAATTACTAATAGTTCTATATATCTTTAGGCTTTGTTGATAAGTTGAAGCAAAAATTTAAATACAGTCAACATTTTTTGAGTAATTATAAAAAAATATCAATGTCTTATCTCCAATAACTACTACTACAATATCACATTTTAATATTATAAAATATTGAATGCAAAACATCAATGCATTATGTGTGATAGAGATAAGCTATAATATCTGAATTGTGTACTAATAGAGAATATTTAAACAATTACCTATATCTTCTAAATGTTTAAGATAAGTACCTTATTCACTGACAAAACAATGACTCATTTATATCAGGTCATAATAATATATATACAACAAAATGTGATGTTTTATATTACCGACCTACTCATAAATAGGATTGGATTCACATTTTTGATAGACGTTAAACATTTTATTCCTAACCAAAATATTTAATAGTTTATCTGCCACAATCTAAAAATCTAAGCAATTACCATAAGTTGTGACATCTACTCTGTTCTAGCTGGCCTAGAAAGAATAACTTTATTTGTTAATGGTCAGATACGATTTAGACAGGTATGCAACTTTGTAATTAGAATGCAAGATTTAATCGAAAGCTCACCCTTTATTTTATATGAAATCGGTACAATTCATTCCATGAGTTATTTATATGTAAATGCATATTCATGCACAAGCTCTTCAATAATAGGACCCACATAATATAATATATTAGTTAACCTTAATTAATTGTTTATTATTTATTTTTATTTGTATTTGTTTTTATACAATTGATGGTTCCAAATTTTTTTTTAGTTGTACCACTACAACTATGCCAATTAGGTAGACCTGAACATAGGGTTGGAATGTCTTACAATTCAGAAAAAACTAAGATCTTGTAAACTATTGACTGTATTTACACACCTACAGTATGATTATGTTAATGAATGATTATTGCCAGTGACTGTAATGATTACAAACTAATGTAACACAAAAATAATACACAAGAAAGTCAATTTACTATATGAAATTCAATCACTTTCAACATTTTCTGATGGGTAAAATATACTGATAATATAGTTATAGCACCATTGAAGAGTTTCACTCATCGCTTGCTTGCATTTATTCAAAAAGAAATACCTATAATAAACAAACAAAAAAAAATTAGTATTGCGCCTCAAGGCCAATTAATTATGACCACCATGCAGGGAGTTAAGTATTTCTGTTAAACCCAACACTGTAACATGATATCATGCATTGGTCTGCCATACTTTTGCATGAATAAATGTTTTGTCAACAAAGAATAGGCCCAACGAATGGATTTTACAAATACTTGCTCTGGTGTCAGCTGCAGCGATTATGATGATTTTACTCAATTTACTCATGTCTATTGTATTTATACACGTGATTCACTGCGGTTTAAGCATGTGAAATGGGTGTTTTGAACTCGCAAAATGAAAACCACCAAAGCCTGAGTGAAGCGGTCATAACAGCTACGCATTTTCGGCACTTACCGCCCATTGCGAAGACAGTACTCAAATTTGCATCAGAATTTACTTTGAAAAGGAAAAATACATAATTCAAGCCGCATCTCTACAAGGCCAAGATCACAAGTGGACGCACAAGTTATGATTTTAAATACAACTACTGATAGGAATGCCGCGATAGCAATACAGCACTGGGTCGCCCAGAGGCAACATCTCATACGCGGCAGACGATAATTAAATAAACGAACACAATCAATTTACTGTTGAATTACACAGAAGAGTAAAACAACCTTGAAATCACCAAATTCGGTCTACCACAGTTGGCGCTATATAACCTTCTCGTAAACACTTTTTACGTACCGAAATAAAAGATATGGATTCTAATCACTACACATAACTTATTTTATTCTCTTTTCAGAAATAAAAACGATTCAATTTATCTTCGAATGGAACCAAAATTGTACTAATTTTATTTTGACATATCGTTGTCGCATTCGTTTCGATTTTTCATTTGACAGTTGCGTTCCGTTTTTATCAGCCTGATATACAGGCTCCTACACACTCTACCGTATGCCGCCGGCCTACTGCCGCAATGTATTTATGTTTTTAACTAATACTACTATTATTGCCTTTAGCGAACTGCAGCAAATCGCCCACTGGCATTATCGACTATCATTCTGATGGCTCTTTTGCTAGCAAGGACATCGAGTGAGTTAACGACAGAGTTAACTCACTCGGTGTCCTTGCTTGCTGGTGTGTCAGTGTGAAGGAGCTTTACTGCAGAGATACGTTCCATTACACGTATGTAAATGTAAAGATATACATAATGGGGAAACATATTTAGCGGGGGCGATAAATTCAATACGAAAGTTTGAATGAATTTTGGCACAGAGATAGATTATAGTCTGGAATAGAACATAGAGGACATACAGATGCACATAGAGGTGTAACACCGCGGGGTGCAGCTAGTAAATACAATTATATTATATACTACGGGCCAATATGTTATATACTACCGCTTCGCACGGGTGCAATATAGATTTGTAATTTTATTGTAAAATATATTTCAAGTTCATGGTTTACAGATTAAATGTGTAGGTAACTAACAGACCTACTTGCTTGCTAATTAATGCAGTGACAATATTTTTGAAAATGTTGAGCCAAGAACTTCTTGAAGGACTCTCTGGTCTTTGTCTGCACTCTCTACATTTGTATTATTACGTTACAATACAAATACAATACGCTAATGTTGTGGCTAACTTCAGTTTAGTTACAGTACTGACCTGACTGTAGAAGTGATGTGTGTAGTGTCAGAATTTTCAAAGTTGCGCTGCCTTAACAGTTGTTGCATTACTTCTGGAAAACGCATTTTCTAGTCGCCCTTAATCTGCTTACTTCAAGTTAGTTACAATACTGACCTGACTGTGGAGTGTTGCTTGCATTGACTGTGTTTGCCCAGATGTCGCGTAGCCTCACCAGTTGTTCCACTGCTTCTGGAAAACGCATTTTCTGATCGCTCTTAATGTGCTAACTTCAGGTTAGTTACAGTACAGACCTGATTGTGGAGTGTTGCGTGCAGTGACTGTCTTTTCCAAGATCGTGCTGCTTCTCCAGTTATCCACTACTTCTGGAAAACGCATTTTCTGGTCGCTCTTAATGTGCTAACTTTAGGTTAGTTACAGTTACTGACCTGATTGTGGAGTGTTGCGTGCAGTGACTGTCTTTTCCAAGTTGTCGTGCTGCCTCGCCAGTTGTTCCACTACTTCTTGAAGCCGCAGTTTCTGGTCGCGTTCGTGTTGAAGCGCTCGCCCCATGCGAGCGCTGGATGCCGCTGCTGCGCTCATGAATTCCGAACACGCCTGGGAACACCGATGAGGAATTAATTAAATATTACGATCCCATTTGAAGCGCAGATTAACTGAACATCGTGAAAACAATCAAATACATAGAGATTCTCATAAAGCGCGATTTAGCTACCTAAATATCTTATTGCTAAGAGCGAGAGCTTTCTGACCACTTTGTCGCTTTACCAAGCAGTGTTTTAAGTCTAAGAAATCACGCAATGAGTAAGAGTGTATCCGATTTTTTTTTAAAGATTTTTTTGTTCGAATGAATTTCTGGACAAATCCAGTATAGTTGCAACTGGATGAATTTATGATTTTGTTCTAAAGTTTACTTGTATCAGTAATTAGTAACAGAAAATAACGTAACATCTTTATAGTTTGGAAATCTGACTGAAGTAAGTTTTTAATTAATGTAATTGATGCCAACCGTTTTAATTAAATAAATAAATTTACTCGGAAAAGGCGAGCCCAAACGTTGAAGTCTATATAATAACTTGGACCCAATTATTATCATCGATATTGATAGGTTGCGCCATTAGTAGGCCCGTCAGGTTGTTAATCCTGTTATCTACCTAATTAATAAACATGTAATTGATGTAGGTTTGAAGTAGGTAAAAGAAAACCAAATCGATTATTCAGTGGATATGCCCCGCTTCCTAGCAGTGAAGCGCTACGTAATCGCTACGCTTCTAAGCGTAGGCATAACGATTTCGCATAACTGTTGTCATGGGCGGGGGTCGCCACTTACCATCAGATGGACCCTCAGCTCGTCCCGTCACTAACTCACATAAAACAAAGCTATACTCACATTCATCATAGCGTTGCACGATATCCTGAACAGCGTCGCTCGTTCCGACACCTGCTTCGTTGTGTCCGTCGGTGGTATCTCCAAGTCGACCAGTGACCGTTGCAAGGCTGTTCCGTGCCTTGCGACCAGTTCCGAGCATGTCCTCAGGTCGTGAAACCGCGCGGCCAGTTCCCGGGCGATACCTCCCGCGTCTTCACCCTCTCCCTCCCCCCCGCCGACCACCACCGTCCCAGAGGACATCTGCTCTTCGTCGTCGTCTGATTCTTGTGCGCGACTGTAGGGAAAGAAGATAAGGACTTCTAAAATCAATTTCAGTTCAATGTTTGATTTTTTTAATTTTAAACTTTAAAAATGTTAAACCTTTTAAACTCGTCCACCTCGTATTATTAGCCATACGAACCAGTGGGATTTTCACCATTTTTGAGTGTGTACCACACAAAAATGGTGTGATGCAATAGAGTTTCTAAGCGAAAATCCCACTGGTTCGTACTTGGATTTCAACCAGCAATCTTCGTATTCAAAGTTGGGTTCCGCACCACACGTTTAGTGCAATGGATGAGAAACTATTATTGAATGACAGGTCTTTGCACCTGCACAAAGATTTTGTATCGTTTGTAGGTATAATCGAGAGATTATAAGTATTATCTGGTTCATGTTTTGATTCTATTATTCTGGTTCGATTTACGTACAAATTATGATTTAGAATCAAACATTGTGTTGTAACTGATTTAGAAACAATTTTTATTAATGTCCCTCGCGCGTTAATAGAACTTTGTTTCTAAGACGGCACTTGCATCAATAAAGAGTTTAGTGCGTACGTAGTTCCTACTGACAAACTAAATAGTTTGTCTTTAATTGATGTCAGAAACGTTCACCTTTATAAGACTACAATTTAAAGAACTTAGAGGATGCTAGATAGATTGCTCTGAATAGATTAGTTAATTTTAATTCCTCAAATGGTTAAACACAGATATGAACATAATGATGCCAATTATCCAAGTATGATTATTTTTTAGGTATAGTAAGGAATGTTATCTACTCAAAGTTTCAGACAAATAGCTGACCTTTCGTGTCAGACAGGAGAGTATAATAAAATCGTCAACAATGACAAATCCTTGAGAGCAACACGTGATTAAAATGCTAATTTTCAGTTTCCTCGTACTTACCTATAGAATTTTACTTCACTAAACTGTATTACGGATTATGTAACATAGAATTCAGAAGTTCCGCCACGTTGCCATGACAATGCAATAACATATCAACAGATTATTACTGAAACTGATGTAAACACTAGCCAGCTAGTGGTGTTGATCCAGTTAGCATTAAACGAGACTAAACAGATTTTGGCAGCTGTAACATAAATGCTATCTATTAAACTCCGTATTCTACAGCACGAGATGGATGTCGCTAAGTTTAGTATTAGTTTGCTTCACCTTTAACAGAATCGGTATCACTATCATAATGTGTACAATGTTACAACCCCAATATAGCACGTCAATACCTCCCCAATAGGCGACGTCAGTGCCACCCCAATGCGGCGTTTGTCACTGGGTGGTTGGAAAATTTGTGACTATTTTTGTAGCATATGTATTTCCAATTTGACTTGCATTGATGCCTTCACTGCTTGACGGTGGATTACCAGATATAGCGGAAATACTTTTCTAGAACTTGGCGCAAGTTTTACTGTAACTTCGGGTTGTTTTTTTATTTTCATAATGCTAGGGGGACTGCACGCAAAGTCGAGACTCTCAAGGGTACTCTACTCACCTAGGAACGCGAGTAACATAGACGCACTTTTTATATATTTTTTTTATTTGTGGAAAATGACGGGCCGGTCGGACTTACATAGCTTTCGCCTTAGCCAGCTCCAGAGCGGTGACCCAGCTCTGCCGCTCCACCTCATCGTGTGCTCGAATGTGAAATGTCTGTGTGCCCCCGTTGCTGATCACAATCGTGCACGAGTCAGCAGTGTGGATCAACGCGCCCAGCAGCGAGATCGTGCCGCGGCACGTGTGGGCCATTTCTGCTTGGTTTCTGAAACAAATGAATAGTGTAATCTCAGTCACCTCTATGGTATTATTCTATGATCTCAGTCGAATTCCAAATACGGTTGAGCCGAACCGTCCATATTACATTTTTTGTATCAGAATGTTCTGTATATTATGTAATTTGATTTATAATAAATTATTACCTATTTCTTGCTTGGATTCTCTTTACATATCATCTAAGTTAAAATTTTCGGCCCGGTCAAAGTTTGATGGGTGACAGTACAGTGGCATTTAAACGGAGGGCACGTAAAGATGTCAGTCCCGGCTATAACAGTCGTTACGCCATGTCGGAGGCCTTCGGGCGGATTTGAACTCCGATACCAGAGTTGGCCACTTACTCACACGAAAGATAAATTCAAAATACAAAGGATTTCTCCTTTAATAACACTTGACTATCGCTTTTAGGCCCAGAAATTGGGTATACAATTCCTTTACAGATGAGGAACTATTTGTACACTGAGAAAGCACTGTTACACTGCATGAGTCAGCTCAAAACAGAGTAGTTTGTAGTAATCCTACATGCAAGGGGACCCAGGCTTTTTATTGCCTGGGCAAACATTGCTTGACGAGCATAAAGTTTGTGCTAGTGTCTTTGGATATTTGTGGTGTATATTACTTTATCCATGTCACCATGGGAACCGTGCTGAATTTCAGGATAAAAATCTCCTGTGTCCTTAATGGACTCAAATCATGCCTAGTTTCATTTGAATCCATTCATTAGTTTCGCATGATGCGCGGCCAAGATACAGACAGACAGATTGACAGACAAAGTGAAAAATAAAATAAATGTTTGGCTTCAGTATAGCCTACAGAGCTCACTGCAAAAAAAAAAAATCTTGATTGTACAGGGTTGGACCTGTTACAGTTTTATTATAAGTATAGATTACTTTTACTTAGTTCCATAATAGCCTACATATTCCGCCTGACTAAGTCTATTATATTGTTACAGTTACTTACAGGTGCAAGCCAGTAGGTTAAATCATGCCGATAGTTTTAGTGCCAGACTTACTAAAGGCAATTAATTAATCCATCTCACTTTGTTTCATATCGAGTAGAAGAGACAGTTATAATAAATTTTTCAATAATTTATATTATAGTTAACTTTGCTGCCAAAAGGATCATTTATTAAAGTCTTTGAGTATAAGTAAAAACTGAACTATTGAGTTTGAAAATGGAACAGACCTAGCAATTCTGAAGCAGATGGAGAGAAAGAAGAATGAAGCGATTATACTATTATACTAATCTGCATGCGATATGTGGGTTGAGCGAGACCACCATACTGTCTAGTCTAGAATGTGTTCTGAGTAATGAATATACATTAAAATCTTGTAAAAATTTGAACCAATGCCAACAGAGATGTTAAGCCACTGCAACAAAACCACAACTGGTTTTAAATAATATTTACTAATTAATTGAAAAATTAGCATAAGGCTGACCCAATTCTCAAGAAACTTCTAATAGATCCTTGAAATCAGCTGGTGTCAAGTTTCTCACAAATACATCAAACAATTAGAATCTTTCATTACGACTCTGTAACTTAGGTTCAGAATACATTACTAGTTGACATTTGAGACACTTATGATGTATTTCAACAATCAAATTGCAATAAAAGTTTGCTGGTTATAGATATAAAATCACTGCGTAATATTCATAGAATTCATTTCGAACTTTATATTTAAGTGCAATAAGATTATTCATAGCTATGTTAAATATTTATAAATATACGTATAGCTGAAAAATTGCATTGGATTTACCTGTAATACGATAACAATCCATTCGACAACACGAACCATCTTCTCTGATAACCCTTAAGATAATTTGTCCATTTAAACAGCCATCCCTTTTTTTCTGGATCCCCGGGAATAGGCTGACCCTTAGGTACGATCACATCCGACATTTTAGCCAAATTAATCTATTTTGATTACAAAAACATATTACAAATATCTTTTTCGAGCCACGTCTGTCGTTCATCAAAATTACACAACTGCATAGATAAAAAATATTAGCTAAGTACGAGTACAAACCACTAACCAGTGTTCCGTAGGACGAGACTCGTAGAGAAACTAAATCTGACTTTACAATTTTCACATATATTATTATATCTACTGATATATCCTTACATAGTTTATAACAAAGTCGCTACCACTGTTTGTACAAAAACTGACATACTATTTTTTTCAGGTGTGGGGGCATTACATCTTCGGACGAACTTGGCACAAGTTCTACTGCTACTAATGGTTGCTCCTTTAGCACCACCCAGGGGGTACGTGTAGGGCGTCAAAGGGTACACACCTACGAACGTGAGCAATCTTCTGGTTCGCAATGCTAAAAAAGTCACATTGATTAAATTAATGTTAAATGGTTTTATTTAATATTTTACGGTATTCTAAAAATAGCTATTTGAAATGTCACCATCACATTGAAGGGAAGCGTACTATTGGGAATGGCATTATATGCCAAAGTCATACTAACTTGTGACATATAATGACTTTTCTTTATCAAAATCTAGTGCGTTCGGTATTATAACTTCATAGTTATCATATTTGTTCTGGTTGTAATAAATTGTGTTGTCCCTGTTTCGTTCGTACATTAGATTCTTAGGAAGGAATATCAACTTGATATGTTAAAAGTGCTCTCTCAGTCAGAAATTTCTGTTAAGTCATTTATAAACATTTAAATTTCCATGACTGGGAACAAGCCTCACAAGCTAAAAATAATAAAACAAAGAAGCATAAACAGTATGTTTAACTAGAATGAACCAGAACCAAACAAAATACGCTAAATAGAAGTTTTATGACAGGAATAAATCGTTAAAACCATGTTACCATACATGTAGAACATTACAGAACGCATTTAGAAAAAAAAAATGGTTCCGCTCATACTATTCAGAAACAGTGTTTTGGTAAAGAAGGTTGCAAGGTTTGTCGTTCAAGGTACATATTTTTAATTAATTGATATCGCAAATAATTACAGTTTCCTTTCAGTAGCCTTCATTTGTGAACTTGATTTGAAAGTGACACAGGTGTTTGTTCACGTTATCTCTACCCAATCAAATAGCAAAGATAGTGCGGGATTATTTTTTAAATGAAATTATATCTTTATTGTTTAATTTTGTTTTAGGGCCAGTAATATCTAGCAAGATGGGAAGTTCCTTTTCTAGATCCTATTCTCCTAATAGTGGCCAAAGCGGAACACCTAATGAAAATTGTAAGTAAATCTACATAATACCGTCATAAATTTTCTATTTAGGCGTTTTTATTTTCTTTCTTTATTCTATAACTCGGGTCATAAAATGATTCAAAGTTTAAAGCCTATTACTAATTCTTTTATTATATCTGATGATACTTGAGATCTAAAGGAATGAACAAGTTTTGGTCTCTCTCTCTCTATATTTAGGTACCTATATTATTACAGTTTTTATTATTACATATACCTTTATTTGAAAATTACATACATTGTTAATAAATATTACATTTCTAATAATACAGGTGGTGTAATCTCTCGTGTGGAATCAAGCAGAAACTATGTTGACACAGTTGTCTGCAATGCAAATGATATGAAGGATAATGAGATGAAAGAGTTTAGTGTTGGAGATGAAGGAAAAGTACTTCTAATCAAACAAAAAGGGGAGTTCAGTGCAGTTGGTACGAAATGCACACATTATGGAGCACCTCTAGTGAATGGAGCTCTAGGAGATGGCCGGGTGAGATGCCCTTGGCACGGTGCCTGCTTCAATACAAAAACGGGTGATATTGAAGATTTCCCTGGATTTGACTCGCTGCCATGTTATCAAGTCACTGTGTCTGAGAAAGGAGAAGTGAAGGTGAGTTACTATAAAAATCCATTTATTTACTTTCTTTTATGCTAAGTTATATGTGTTCTATAACCAAAGGATAAAGAATACCCTATTACTAAGTCTGGCTGATAAGATAAGTCGTAGGGTGGCAGATACTGCTAAAAAAAATTAAAAAAATTACATTATAGATACAGAAACCTCAGTGTGTGAGTGTAACAGCCAGTTATTTTTTTTACTGTAATTTAGTCACTATTAGTGTTTAATAAAATATTTTTTCCTTATGTTGTCATGTGTCCTTATGTGTCAAACACCACACATCTAATATAAGCTATTCAAACTATCATGCTCAATGATCTTTTTGAGTGACTAAAGATGCTGGCAGATCAATTATCATACAGCAATAATATCAATGTCCTTCCCTACCAATGTAAAATGTTGTTGCATGGCTTGGCACCCATCACTCCGAGATGGGTATTTAAGGTCTTAAAGACATATTCACATCAAACATCACATCATTTTAAACGTTATGTATGAACACCACTGCAAAAAAAAAACAGATAACAAAAAACATACAAATTTAAAGCCCTGAAATTCCAATTTAATGTGACAGCTATGGTCTTATTTAATGTGATACAGTCATTTTAATTTTGATGTAGTCAGTGTCACTCTCTGAATAAATAAATAAATAAATATTTATGGTCATTTCACACCATCTAGCTCCAAAATAAGCATAGCTTGTAATATGGGAACTAGATAACTAATAGAATACATAATAGTCCTTTTTTTTGTAAATACGCGGTTGGAGGCAACCATACATTTTTTCGGGATAGCCAGGCTAATTTCATCCAGGTCTGTTTAGCCGTTCTGGCGTGATTGAGTAACAAACATCCATCCATACTTACAAACTTTCGCGTTTATAATATTAGCAGGATATTAACACCCAGACACAGAACAAACATTTATGTTCGTCACACAAACGCTTGTCCTAAGTGGGAATCAAACCCACAGCGCAGAACTGAACACCACAGAACCAACTGAGCTGAGCCCAGTCAATTAAGACGAATCTAACGACACCTCTCAAGCTAAAATCCAGTAGTATAAGATACAAGCGTGCCTAAGAAATATACATAATGCATACACTTGAAAAACATTACCCTGTAGTCAAGTAACAATACAATTTAAATCTCACTCAATTATAGTTCGCAACGAATAACTCAAGCCGGGAGTGTTTAAATTTTTATACCAAGTTTATTTCAATGCCAGTTGTGATTGTGACTAATGTTTTTACTATGACTACATCGCTTACCTCATATGTTTTACTATACTTTATCTTTGAAATGGCTATTATTGGTAACAATGAGGCTAGGATTCGCTACCCATAGGAAAGAAAGTGATGAATGTTGTATGGGATCTTCTCGAGTTCCTTGGCGGTTTTTATTGTCTATGAATTAGTCTTAGCTGGGATCTTACTTACGAAACTGTTCAATGAAACAGTTAATTCTGTGGTAAGTACCTGTTTTTGTATGCGCGGAATGGTCTAGATTTGGCCGTAAGAAACACAAGGAAACACTATCGCGAATCCACGAAAGATTGTGCGCGTCTGCCTACTAAACGTAACAGGTACTTCCTTTAACAAAAGGTTGTGCGTTGTTTTACTTGTACGCTCAAAAATGTACCTTACAAGTACCCGGTTCATAAATTGACTAGCTGCGGCCCCCGGTGTTACCCACAGTTGGCCATCCTACGGGAACCGTACATTTTCCGGGATAGTCTATGTGCTATTCCAGGCTTACCTCTAGGGTGTACCTGTCGAAGCACTTATCAGTGCCTATACTAACAAAAAAGGTGTTATTTCTCGTGTACCTACGCTCATGCGAAATAATGCCGCGCCGTTTTAGTTACACAGAATAACTAAACTTATATCAATGTAAAACAAAAGCTCGCGTGACTAATTTAATAAATTCCTCACAATAGCCAAAGTAATAAACTCATGATTTTCATCGCCTTACTTATCGTCACTTCTTGCTAAATTGGCACGGCTCGGCTGCTAGCGATATGAAAAGTTGTCGACCTTGGATGGCCTTGGAGTACCTACCTTGAACAACTCATGCTACTTTGGTATATTAGATGAGAAGTCGGTTAACAGAGCATAACTGTATAATTTAATTTTATTAAGAAATTAGCTATCTACAATATATCGATTTTTACATCCCGGTCTCGGAGTGACGGGCGCAACGCGATGTGACTTGGGTCATCTTAATACTTCGTTTATTGTGGATCAACGGAGTCGTTTTGCTTTATGGTTGTTTGTGGGTTTCAGCAACATTCAGGTGGACAGATCGCTCGTCCCAAGAATAGTCACAAAAAAAGCGTTGGTTGTTACGGCCTTTATCAGTATTAGATTTCTTGTTTTGTCTTTACTAGGGTTAGCAGTGTATCTTGAATTTTTCTTTAATATGTACTGACTGATTTTTCTATAAAACATTGACATATCGTTGTTAATCTTTATTTCGATGCTGTTTGAACAGTCACACCGCGAGGAGGCGAAAAATTTGAGAAAAGTGAATTATTTATAAAATCAAAATAAACCGATTTATACAGTCATCCCTTATTAAAAACCGGTTCCGGTAAAAAACTGGTTTTTCTAGAACCAAAAATTTGACTTCTGCCAATCCGGATTGGGCTCCTGGTAACAAACCATTCACGCTATCTACAGTCGGCTGGTCTCTTTGAAACATGATTAAATTTTCGTTTTTCTTGTCCCGGATTCAAGATCAGCATTCGTTTAATATACCGAGAAAAAGAACTTGTTTTTTTCTTCTCTTGTTGAACATATGAGTTTTTTTACTTTTGGAAGTAAAACAATATTTGTGATTATGGTAATTTAAATACTCAAAAATCTTATTAATTGGTAGAAGCAGGTTATGTTGTTTATATAAATTTAAACACATTAACATTAAAATCCGGAAACTGGTAACAAAAAAGATGCGAGTCCAACATCTCAATTCAAGATAGATTACAATTTGAGAGGACGCCCCGTAGCGATGGTGACTTCATCGAGGCAAATGCAAGTCATACAGGCACACTACGATGGCTTGCATGTATTAACTTAATGTTACTGCGTATTAAAAAAGGCGGCTAAGCTAAGCGTGATTCGTATTCTCACTTTGAGGGGTTTATACCAACTATTTGTATGTTTTATTAAAACGCCTTAGGGATGCGATAACGAATTGAGGAATCCGACCTTCTTTCCCCCGTGCCGGAGCCTTGATAGTTGCAGAGAAATATGGATTGAAACACACCACACAGTCATTGACATTGAAATTTAATCTTAAATCTTATTAATAATTAAATCTTTGTTAGAGGCGTTTTACCTAGAATTCACAGGAACATCAAAGTTCCGTAGACGAAGTGTTGGTAAAATCAGAACCGACTGAATGTTGCATTTTTCATATTGAATCAACACAGTAGGTATCGGTAATTCGGCACACCTATATAATCAAGATAATGAAATCCTTGGAAGACCTCAATGACGCAGTGGTCTCGTCGAACAATGAACTAGATGCACATATCGCAGGTTCGATAGCGACATGCATCAGGCTAGACATTATCTGCAGATAATAAAGATTATCTTCAGACTGTATGCGCATACTTTTGGCCAATTCTCTCTAATCTTATAGGTCTTTATGTCGTAATAGGACATAATGTCTGTCACTGAACAACCTGTGACCAGCGACTTTGCTCAGCCCTAGGTATTTAGTATGATAAAACGATAAATCAGTGAGAAGATAAGTGAGAAATCAGGATTAGGCACGTGTTATGTACATTTCTCTTGAGCGTTGCTTAATATTAATATTAAAACGCTTTTAAATTCCAGGTACGAGCGAAAATTTCCGATTTGAAATCCAACAAACGCATCAAAGATATGGGGCTGGTATCGGCTTGTGATGGATCTGTGGTGGTCATCATCGGCGGCGGTCCTTCCGGAGCTACTTGCGCCGAAACCCTCCGCAGCGAAGGCTTCAAAGGACGCATCACGGTCGTCTCCAGAGAGAATTACTTGCCCTATGATAGAATCAAAGTGTCTAAAATAGGCGCTGTCACAGATATCGAAAAACTCCAAGCCAGATCGCCAGAGTACTATCAGAATGCGAATATAGAAGTACTCAAGGGCGTCGTAGCGACTAAAGTGGATCCAACAGAGAGGATTGTGCATCTTAATAATGGAAACAAGCTACGCTACAGTGCGTTATACGTCGCAACGGGATCAAAACCTCGCGTGCCCGACGTCCCAGGCATTGGCCTAAAGAATATCTTCACCGTCCGAGACTTCCAAGACTCAATAGATATACTCACAACGTTGGGTACGGAAAAAGACAAAGACGTCGTCGTCCTCGGTCTGAGCTTCATCGGGTTGGAAATTGCAGCGTCTTGCAACGAGAAGGCCAAAAGTATGTCTGTTGTCGGCAAGGATACCGCACCTCTAGGCCAGATTTTCGGCAAAGAAATTGGGAGTAGCCTACAAAAATTGTGCGAGAGCAAAGGTATTCAATTCCATTTCCAAACTACAATAAAAAAATGCATCGGCGATAACGGAGTGATAAAATCGGTGGAGTTAGAAAATGGGACCACACTTCCTGCCGATATGCTCATTATGGGCGTGGGGACCACATTTTACACAGATTTCCTGAAAGATAGCGGTATCGCTCTAGAGGCGAACGGTGCGGTCACCGTGAATGATAAACTGGAGACCAATATTCAAAATATTTATGCCGGCGGGGATATCGCTAATGCTCCCGTCGCCGCTTACGGGAACCGGCGTCTTTGCATTGGCCACGTCGGTTTGGCGCAGTACCACGGCAGAGTCGCCGCTCTAAACATTCTAAAGAAGGAATCTCAGCTCCAAACTGTGCCATTCTTCTGGACGATGTTGTTTGGCAAGTCTATCAGATATGCTGGCTGCGGGCGGCCCGCTAGCGCGCATATCGAGGGCGACGTAGATGCACTGAAGTTCGTCATCTTTTTCTTCGACGAATCTGATAAAGTCATCGCCGTGGCGTCATGCATGAGAGATCCGATTGTTTCTCAGTTTGCTGAATTCATGCACCAGGGTAAAACACTTTATAAGAAAGACTTAAAAGATGATCCTTTCTCTTGGACGAAGGCAATCAACTAATTTTGAATATTTTTTTTATGATGGAGGTCACAGTATTATGTTTTACAAGTAGATAATGTTGGAACTGGACCAAACAAGATAATTCAGGTTATTACTGTCTGCCCCCATTCTCTACTCCAGCATACCTACACATACATACCCTATTTTAGTGGGGGTGAAAGCCCTGCCCTTAACGTACCTTAGGATTGTTGGTAGAATTGTTTAATTTTCTTTGCCTAACAGCAAAAAATCAAGATCATTTATGTGGGGGCTGATGGGAATAACTCTCGTATAATAATCTTGTGTAGTTATAATGTTAGCTTGGAATATTAATTCTATTTATTACGTAAGAAAATGATTTCATTACCTTGTAATCTGTATGTGATTGTAGTAATTGTATTGTATTGTGAGCCGCCTGGCATTTTCAGCATTTTAAAATTTTATATCAGCCTCATTCAGATATTATAATTAGAGTATTTAGAAATTCTTATAATATGTGGTATAAACTATAATAATAAAACTGAAAATGAATATAATATATTCAAGTTTAGTATGAACTGTATGTGGCTTACCTGGATATGTTGAAATTAATCATTGTTATAAAGTGAAAATTTTATCAAAATTAAAATCATCCATTAAATGGAACTGACAATAATTCATAAGTGCCAGATTTCTAACTACATAGCACAAGCATTTATATTCAATAATACAATTTTACTACTCCCCAGTAAATTATATACCACATAAAAAATATTAGAGTATTCTTTTATGAGCACTCTCTTTATGCCTATTGTTAGTTTAAATCAGAAAACCTAAATGGTTTAGATTAGAAGAAATATCAAGCAAGATTTTTTTTTAAATTCTGAAACAGTGTCATATAAGTGATTTAAAATCTGTTGATTAATTGCATAATGATTTCCTGTCAATAATGCGGAGTGTATTTAATGAATATTGTAACTAATATCACAAAATTATGTACTTAGCTTATGTGATATTATGATTTATGTTTGCTTTTAAGATGTGATATAAATATTGTTTGTGATTTTAAAAATTACACAATTTATTTAATTTTGTGCATTTGATGATTGATTTATTGAGATACCCTAACTCATTTTAGAGTCATACAACCATGACTATTTCATACATACAAAAATCTAAACCTTTGCACAGAATTATCTAGCAAAGGTTGAATAGGCCACTTCCTAATTATGGAAACATAGATAATGTCGTGAGCTCTACACTACAAGGTTTTTTTTTTGATGGAGCTTTTTTCTCCAGATCACAGCAATGCGAGTGCACCACTGCTTGGTGGCAGATTACCAGGTTTGGACAGCACTTCTCTGGGTGAACTTTACAGAAGTTCTACTACTAGACATCTTGTTGCAGTTATTTGCAACATTACTTAACAATCCAAAATGAAGGACTTATAATAATAGTTACCAACAAAATTGTACATATTATTTACGGACAATTTATTACTAAACCTAAGCTACACAATAACTACTTTTAACATGACATTTACTCCCAAGTCTCAGTTACTCGCAAGTGTTTCAGCCTCTCAAATAGTGTAACATCCTGTTTGAAGATTTTTCTGCTTGTATTAATTAGTTTTTGAAAGTTCTTCTCAGGCTTTCCTAGAGCTTTAGCATGGCCACTGCTTTCTTCCTGAAATAATAAGATAATTGTTATGTTCAATAAAACGACATAATATTGCAAGGACTGTATTGTGCTAAGTAGCATAACAAGACTGAATCAATTGTATTACAAAAAGTAAATCTACCCTACTTAACCTGCCTTATTTAATAGACAAGAAGGTTTGGCAAGTAAAGTACCCTCATTATCACATACAACAATAATAATTAAATATTACTGGTCCCATTGCAGCAGTGTGAGACTTCTGATCTATAGCACTTTCAATATTACAAATATTTAATAATATACTTGTGTATGGAGATCATACCTAGTTGAGTCAAAGTTCTTTCACATCTCTAATCATATAAAATGCTATTTTCAAGTCTTTTAAATCGAGGATTTCTTCCGCACTTAAGATAGAGTAAGATAATCTGTATCCGCAGTTAAGAGTTATACACAGTCGTATGGAGGCACTGGCTGATGGTATACTCAAAATTTATGGATGGTTTCTTAGTGACAGTACGACAGACTAGCTCTGCTCTCTGCCCGTCCTAACAGATATGCGTTGCTTGCAGGTGATGAAATGAAATACAAACCTCAGTGAGGTATGGGTGGCGTAAAAAAAGCATATTTTTCTCTTCAATGGCGAATTCTTCTTGCAAGCGACGTAAATGTACTGGTTCCACTTTACGCACCAGGCGATCTTTTCCTCTAAACAAGTTGCCGTTTGGTAAACGGTTTCTTCGAAATAATACCAATGATAACTTCATCTCAATATGATTTGTTTAGAAACTCAACAAAAAAAGGGAAGAATCAAATTTTATTTTAGTTTATAGGTTACCCATAGACAAAAAGGAGTGAGATGTTGACACTTGACGGTGAGAAAATAAATTTTATACGATTTCCGAACGAATAGCTTTTGACTGATTATTACTGTGTTGTCTATGGTAGAATGGCTGTCGATCGAGCGTAGGGAAGTGTCGTATTTTCGTAAATAATTTTATGAAACTACAAATAATTCATGTAAATAAATAAAGGAACTGAAAGATCCTGGTATCAAACATGGAATCACGGGACTGACAATTGTGTGTATATTTTGAGCAGTTTCAAGATAGGTAAGCAATGTTTTTCAAAACGCTTTCGTAAAATTTGTATTTTGATCTTCCCGTTATTTAAAGTTTCCTTGAGATTTCACAAATAATATTATAGGTGTAGCCGCAATTTCATTGGTTTATTATAAATTGACTTTTAGATGTGTTAAACCGGACAAAGACTGTAATTACATTTCGGTACCCTTTCACTTCATTCATTGTGTACAATATTTCGTGCTCTACTTAATTTGTACTTTTGTGTTATTTTGCTCCTGGTATTAAACTGTTAGGACTTTTACATTGCTAAGCGGCCTGATAAAGCATTGTAATTGCTGGTACACAAATATTTTAAAAACGTTCACACACAAATATTGTAATTTCTAAATCAAGCTGTTCTATTAATTTAGTGCCGGATTAAGCAAACGCGGGGCCGCAGCAAATTCTACCGTGGGGCTCTTGAGCTGCTATAGGTTCTTAAGTATAAAGTGCTAAAAAATTAAATACACAATGTTTATCTGGGTACAATTTTGTTGCAGTTTATTTGTACCTACTTGTTGCAAGTAAATTAGTTTTAATCAAAAAATTACACTCAGGCAGAGGGTTTAGATATGCAGAGTCCCCTTTTGTATGGGACTCTTACTCTTGCTGTTTAATTTAATATCCCAGAAGCCACCTAAATTACCTTTATATGATTTCTTCTTAATTGTCTAACAAAACTATACTATCAAACTATACTATCAACCACTATAAAATAGATGTAAAGAATATTGTTACTTATTATAATTATTGAATAAAAATGGTATAACAAGCATATAAAATATATTTCCATCAATTGTATATTTCAAATAAAACTTACAATATGATATATATACAAAGCTATGATTCTTGTTATGAGTTTTGGTTCACATCAATTGCTCTATCTAAGTTTGGAAACTATGTTTTTATTATCTAAACATAGATCATATTGCTTGTTTTGAGACTAACGTCTGTTCCAATTGTTGATTGAGAATTGTCAGTCTATCCAAGATCACAGCAGTTTCACTATATCTGAAATTGAAATATATTTATGTAAAGTACACTGGTCATAAGGTCTGTGTAAAATATTAGTTCTTGTGTATAACTATTCAATTGATTTAAAAGTGTTGTGTGGGGATGCAAGTCTCTATGTGATACTGGAATACCATAGAAATCTGTAGCTGATTGATTTGGAATTAAGAAAGCTCTACGGGTTCAAAGGTAAGTAAAATGTATGCCGCTGCTTGGATGATAGCTGAGCAGGAGTTCAGCTATCTACCAATTAAATACAGTTACCAATTAATGCACTTGATTCAATGAATTCATTCATTCAAGAATTTTATAGTCTCTGATTATGATTACATATAAATTTTAATAAAAATATTGGCTTCTATATCTATGATCCAAAATATTTTACCATATTCTCTTGAATTAAAAAGGACACCAATAGTTTCAAGACCTAAGAAAGTTTTTTATTTATTATAGTTTAACGCTAATAAAATTACAAAATATATTAATTTCATCTGGTATTTATCCGACACTGTTTTAAGTGAATGTCTCTACAAGTCATACAAGTTGTAGATACAACAGAGAACAATTGTGTTTGTTTTGTGTGTGAATTTACTGTATGTAAATTCAGTAAAAAATAATTCCAACATCTTGTTTTTGCTCTATTGATTGTACATGCAAATTCATGTATTAGGATGAATATTGTTTATGACATCATTTATATTTTTTCTTTAGTTTATTGAGATATAATTGTCTTTTTTCATTTATGAATACAAAATGTTTTAAGTGTCTTGCTTATTTCCATGGAGGATCAGATAAACTTAGTAATAAGAAGACATGATCTTGTAGGTACATATTAGTTGTAAAAAAGTGCAGAGGGCTCTTTTTATGCAACTTGGTAACATAAGTTGAGTTAAAGATGAGCAGATTGGCTGAAATTAACTCCAGTAAATAACAAAAATACGATTCAGGTCTTCCCCTACTAAAGTATGAGAAGATCCAAGTCTTATCACGTTGCGCCCGTCGCTCTGTAACGGAGATGTTACGCCTCAGATGCTTGTAATTTTACCAGCACGCGCACTTACACCGAAACACAGCAAGGCGAGTGCACCACGGCAGATTACTACGTATGGCAGTACTTCTCCCGACTGTCTTATATATTTACCTTTTTTAAGATTTTTATCTATTCAGTGGAAATAAATATTTTTGACTTTGACTTAATTTATATGAGCTGGCAGCTTCCTCTGTTCCCGGGAGTCGCAAAAGGCTTCCAACATATTTGAAGTGAAGCAAAACCAGATTTTCAAATCAACCCAATGTGTATTCTCACTTCGTCTTCCCTTGGATTTCAACCAGCGATCTCCGTATTAATAGTCGGATATCACATTTCTACAACACTCCCAATTGTGGATAAATTTGATTTCCATCGCGCGTTTTGTTACAGGCACCCAACGCATAGACCCAAGGTAGCTCCACAGTACGCCGGCTGTCATCAGAGCTCAAGATGGCGCAGGTCGGAGCCAATATGGAGTACCAAGAATACAAGTGGGCATATTCAATCATGGACTCATCCAAGTATGTATTTTTAAATGACTTCAAAATAGGTTGTGTATATTGTGTAATTGTGTTATTATTTGTGTAAATAGTTATGTATATTTTTTGTTTGCACCTCCAACTCCTTTATTCCTTTAGATCTCAATTTCGCGTCGTTTGGACACGTAAAATTTTACACACATATAGAATATAATCGTGAAAATAAATGTCCGTGACACATTAATGTTCCTTAGGCACATAACATGCACACAGATATGTCAAATTACAGTCAGTTTTCAATGTTTTAGCTAGGTTTAATAGAACCGAACTCTTCCAATCTGTCTGTTTGTGTTTTTATTACTCGATATCTTCGCCAATTGGGCGCCGATTTGCCTTCATTGCTTGCCTTTTGTCATACTCTCATTTTTCATTTCACTTGTTGCGATGCTCCAGTCGATTTGCGCTACTTCGCGCCTGTTCCTACTCCTGTTCCTGTTCCCCCGGGCGACTTCCGTTCGGCGTCGACGGAATGCGCGATTACACGAGTGTGGAATTCTACAACATTAAATTGTCGAATAATTAATTGCAACGATAACTTAGATTATTCTCAAGTAAGCTAGCGAAAGCAACTCTTACATTTAGAAATAATGTTAAATCGATATAAAATAATGTTCGATATAAAAATAAGAAACGCTAACACACTCATACCAGGGGTAATATTCCCGAACATCCAAGACCCGATAATAAACTTCATGCTCATTACACAATGTTTGCGCCGGCCGTCAATCGAACCCGGGACCCCTTAGTTCTCAATGGGATTACTACCGGGCCACAGAGCCGTTGTATTAAGAACGTTTATACACTGCACTCCGATTTCCTTGCAAAACACATAGACACATAACAATACATTCAACACATGAAAACAAACTTTATGCTCATGACATGACACATGAACCGACGCGGGCGACCTGGTTAGGGGTTCTCGCACCCCTTGCATGTAGGGTATCTGCTGACGTAACTAATAGCTGATAGGTACTTAACATGCATAATTTCATAAGGTATCATTTGGTCTCCTTTTGTATGTTATAAATTATAATATATTATACCTGTGGCAGACCTATTTATTTGTAAAATTGCTTTCTAAATTAGTTTATTAAAGATCCGCAAGTAAAGGTAATAATAATAATAATAATAATAATAATAATAATCTTTATTAATTGACTTAGTGCTAAGATTAACATAGTAAAATAACATCTGATTAAAGGTAAGAATACACTATGCCTGAACTAGGAAATCCTGTGTCTCAGGCGAAATAAGGCCAACATATGATTAAATGATCAAATAATAAAAATAATAAAAAACTATTCAAATTAATAAAATAACAATCTGTAAACTTATATGATAAATCAACTTAACACGATCTAACTTAAAACATTACTTTATTTTGTTACAGTTAATAACTCCTCTGTTTCCTCGTAAGATAAATTAAGCAGAGCATTGTGTAGAGCTCTATTACAATTTTGATTATTCATTGCATAGATGCATAATTTCCGATTGAGTTTGTTATAGAGGTACGGCCCTAGGAACATAAAGAATCTCATTGCGAAAACATGTTTCACTTGTGTGTTGTTAGTGCAGACTATATCGTTCCGTCTTTTTTTAGTAATTTCGGCATTGTAGGGAAGTGCTTTGTGTTGTTTTAAGACTGTGTTTACTATAAATAGCTGCCGAACTGTTAAAACTTCACAGGACTTATATAATAGGTTAGTTGGATAGAAAAAGGGACGAAAAGTGGCAACCTTCAGAACTGCTCTTTGCGCTCTTTCTACGGCTAATATAAATGATTTACACGCTCCACCCCAAGATGTGATACAATAATTGATTATATTCTGGCACAGTGCAAGATATATTTGCATAGTTAACTTAATATTTGCAATACAGCGCAGTTTCTTAAACACAAACATTAATTTTCGTATTCTATTACTCAAAACTTCAATATGATTACTGAAGGATAGAGTATCGTCTATTATAACACCTAGATATTTAATATGATTAGTAATTGAAATGATAGGGCAGTTACACATATTATTGTTTATAATGCGATTACACTGGTGTGCATATATAAGTGGGTTAGTTACTGGCGATTGTGATTTCCGCATCGTGAATTTTAGGTATTTTGTTTTGTCGGCGTTTAGGGTTAGTAGGTGACTTTGAAGCCAGTTATTTACAATATTGAAGCCGAGTTGTGCATACTCATGCACTTCCGCGTCTGTACCAGCTGAAAAAAGTAGAGCAGTGTCGTCAGCGTAAGATATTATTTTACCATGAGATAGTTGAATGTAGCATAGGTCATTAATGTAGATTAAAAACAAGGTACTCCCCAAAATGCTTCCTTGTGGGATTCCAAAGGAAGTATTTTGCAAATAAGAGCTGCTTACATTATCCATTTTTACGCACTGACACCGATCACTTAGATAGCTTCTTAACAGTTTATGCTGTTTTCCCCGTATGCCTATATGTTCTAACTTGTTGAGTAAAATGGGGATAGAAACAGTGTCGAAGGCTTTTGCGAGGTCTAAAAATATACCTATAGTCTTATTCCCTTTGTCAAGTTCTTTCGCAATGAAATCTGTGAGGTCGTGCACAGCATCAGCAGTGGATAGTTTAGGCCTGAATCCAAATTGATTTTTAGATAAAAGTAAGTTGTTTTCTAAATAATGAACTAATCTGTTATTTATTATTTTCTCAAATATTTTAGAAATCGAAGAGAGTAAGGATATTGGCCTGTAGTTCGTGACTAGTGCCTTGCTTCCTGACTTATGAACCGGGACAACCACGGCTTTTTTAAGACACTTAGGAAAAATTCCTTCGTGCAAACATTTCTGGAAAGCAAAAGATAGTGGTGGGGCAAGGATATGCTTGTGTTTCTTGAGTACTTTGGTGGGGATATTATCCCAGCCTACAGCACAATTATCTTTCAACCGCATGATAATATTTTCCACTTCCCGAATGTCAGTATCCAAAAATACAAAAGATGTTGATTGATACTGATTAATGTCTGATTTAAGCGGATATAATTGATTAGGAATTTTTTCGGCAAGTGTTTTACCAATATTAACAAAATAGTCATTAGTATTATTAGCGGCAGCTAGCGGGGAGGAATGTGATTTTAATAAATTAGAGGACGATTCGCGTTGTTTTGATGTGAAGGTGACATCTTTTATGACTTTCCACACTTTTTTGCTATCTTGACCGGCACTGTCTAATAAGTTTTTCTCATATTGGGTCTTAATCTTTTTAAGGAGGCTGTTACAGAAGTTGCGGTACCTTTTATAAGTCGTTTGTATCATTAAATTATTTTGACAGGCTTTGGCCTTCATGTGCAGATTATCTCGATGTCTCATGCAGCGAATGAGCCCCGGTGTAATCCAGGGCTTTATATTTAGGTACTTTTTACTTATTTTAACGCTCTTAGTATTTTTATTTAGAATTGATTGTATGGTGTATATTAGGTCGGACATACAAGATTCTGCGTTAGGTGAATCGTAAATAGACTTAATGTCAATATTACGGAAATCGTCTTCTAATCCATTATGGTCTAATTTGGCAATGAATTTAAGATGTTTGATTTTAGGCACCTTTAGACTAAGTGTTAGTAAAGCGGCTTTGTGATCGGTTACCGAGGAGTTAATCACCAGAGCGATTGCAGGCATGCCAGATTTAAGCATTATGTGATCCAAACAGGTGCCACTTTGATGTGTTGGTAGTGTGTGCGCTGGCAGTAACCCGTTGAACGAACAACGGTTTAAATACTCCTGTGCCGTCCTATCACATTTACCTGGGAGGATATTAATATTTATGTCACCTACCAGTGCAATATTTTTAAATAAAGATAATTTTTGAAGATTGTTGTGTAGCGACTCTAGAAAAGGTTCTATATTATTGAAAGATGGTGATCTATACACAGCCAATATAGCAAAATTGGTTGCAATTTTAACTAACAGACAGCTGCAGTCCTGAATGTTCAATTCTTCAACAGATACATTTAAGGAATTTCTAGCATAAACTACTACTCCATCGTTTTGATTACGACTTGTCTTAGTATTATGAGCACTATAGCCATTTATATAAGGTAAGTTGTAATTGTGAATAGCAAGCCAGCATTCTGTTAAAATAATTATGTCACATTCCACGTTAAGCCTTTGCAATAAAGTGCTGAAGTTATCAATATTTTTATAAATACTGCGAATATTTTGGGTTAGTATTGTTAATGCGTTAGAGTAAGAAGAAACATGTTTTTTACAACATTCAACATCACACAACTTTGACTCGGATACAGTGAAATTATCAAGATCATTATTAATACTATCAGTCATTTTTAAAGTTAAGGCTGGATTCAAACTATAACGCGGCGCTCTTAGGCGCCTTCATAATCTATAGAGTTAATATACCTTTGCTCGGCTAACTTTTTGGCAGGACAATCTAAATCACCTGTTTTGTGATTACTTGGTTTTTTGTAACGCAAGCAAGTTGCACATTTTGCTGACTCCGCTTTCTTTGGGCACTCGCTCGATTGGTGACCTAGGTCGCCGCAATGTCCGCACGTGTAGGCCTCAGCTCTGCATGACTTAGCCGCGTGACCAAATTGTTGACATTTGAAACATCTGGTCACGAGAGTAAAGTCCCGCACGGGACAGGAAGACCAGTTCACGAACACTCTGTCTTGGGTTATGAGGGCCTTACGTATAGTAGCAGAGACCTCTATTATATAGTTACAGGTCTCCGCATCCTTCCTTCCAGATTTATGGCTCAGCTTGATAGAGTCCATGAATTTGTCTCTCGTCATATCTGGGATTTTCTCACACAGATTCTGCTCGTATATACATTTATATACCTCTAGCTCGGGCATATTAGATGGTACACCAATAACCATTATTCTTGGTCTGCGCTTGTGAGGCTCATCAACAGTTAAATCAGATCTAGTCAAGTGAACTGAGTTTTTAAGCTTCTCAATGTCATCTTTAGTATCTGTGCTAATGATAACACCCCCATTTTTGGTCTTACGAAGCCCTCTCACATGGAGCTTCATTTCCTCAGGGCTAATAATTTTTTGTACTAAGTTTTTTGTTACATCGCTGGTTTGGAGTTTATCCTTCGGATAAATAGCTACAGAGCTTATGTTAGTGGGGCGGATATAATTATTGGTACTTTTTTTTACCATGTCTGCAAAAGAAACTGTTCCTGTTGGTTGTGAGGACTCCTGGATGCAATGTTGCAGGTCCTGCAGGCGTTCCGACAGGTCTTGTTTTTCTTTTAGGGCTTTTAGATAAATTTGTGCTTGGAAGGTCTTTTGCTTGAGGGACTGGTATTCAACAGCCATTTGAGATGTGCCATGCCCTACCTTTCTACACAAATTATTAATTCTTAACTTTTGCTCAGAGTTTAATTTTCCGTCTGAAGCAATCGCGCACACTTCGTTGAGGCACTGTTCGATGGTAGTCATCCAGCTCTGGATTTCCGTGGTGGGCACAGTTTCAATGATCTCGGTTTCATCTTGTGAGGGCCGCGGAGTGTGGGCGGTGGACTCAGCGCGGGGAGTGGGAGTGGGCGGTGGACTGCGCACTACTTTACTGCTTCGCCCAAACGGGCTATCCATATTGCTTATATTCTTTTTTTTTTATATTTGAAATCAAAACATATTCAAAATAGATTGATTAAATACACACACTGTCATAACTTTGCACTACTACGTTACTGCTGAATCTAAACTAGGTCAGATCTTATTGTTTATTAATTTGAGCAATTATTGGGCACGTCTTAACTCGGCGAGTGCCTAGAGCTAAGCTGAGTGCTAAGGTGGAGTGGTAAGAACGTTTTTTAACACAAATTAAATATTTATTGTAGAAGAACGGTAATATAAATTTAATCAAAATATTGCCCATCACTTGCAACCACTTTTTCCCATCTCTCAGGCAGCATTCGAATTCCACGTCTGAAGAACTCCTTGTCTTTTGAGGTTATCCACGAATCAACGCAATTTTTGGTATCCTCATAAGATGTGAACCGCTGCGCCGTCAGAGCATGTGCTACGGACCGGAACAGGTGATAATCGGACGGTGCAATGTCTGGTGAATACGGCGGGTGGGGTAACACTTCCCAATCAAGTGTTTCCAAGTACTTTTTCACGGGAGCCGCAACATGTGGACGAGCATTGTCATGCAGAAGAATAATTTTTTCGTGTCTAGAATAGTATTGAGGGCGTTTTTACTTCAGAGCTCGGCTCAATCTCATCAATTGTGTTCGATAGAGGGCTCCAGTAATTGTTTCGCTCGGATTAAGCAACTCATAATACACTACACCTAGCTGATCCCACCAAATACACAGCATAAGTTTTTTTCCGTGAATATTCGGTTTTGCTGTTGATGTTGACGCGTGGCCAGGTAATCCCCATGATTTTCTTCTTTTTGGATTGTCATAATGTATCCACTTCTCATCACCAGTTATGATACGATGTAAAAAACCGTTTTTTTATGTCTAGCTAGCAGCATTTCACTTAAGCATAATCGGCGTTCAATATCTCTCGGCTTTAATTCGTACGGAACCCAATTTCCTTGTTTATGAATAATTCCTAATGATTTTAAACGATGTGAGACTGCTTGCTGAGTGACTTCTAATGTTAGAGCAAGTTCTTTTTGTGTTTGAGATGAATCTTCCTCCAATAATTCCTCCAATTCTGCATCCTCGTAAATTTTTGGCCTTCCACTGCGATCTTTGTCTTCTACGTCGAAATCACCATTTTTAAACTTTTGAAACCACTCTCGACACGTTCTCTCACTCAAAGCAACCTCACCATATGCTTCTACGAGCAATCGATGCGCCTCAGCAGCAGATTTCTTTAAATTAAAGAAGTAAACTAATATTTCCCGCAAATGACGCTTACTTGGCTCAAATTTTGACATTTTCAACTTATAAAAATTATATTTTACCAATATAAAATCAATGATATTAATAGGTTATGTTGTTCTTGAATGTCCAAACTATTTTTTAAGCCGGTTATCATCTGCGAAAGCTAACCGAAACTCCGTGCCGCGCCATCTACAATAAAACGGCGGAATCTTATTTGTACTCCTAATATCTCACGTGTGATTGTGACTCTCTTCTACTACTAAACTCCTAAGAGACTGGTTCTATCAGAGGAACCCACACTGACACACAACCACACACCATTCATGTATACATTCAAACAATACATCTTCTTTATCCCGATATGGCGTGTTTATTTATCATGGAGACTATTCATCCATGCATCATCGTTTGATGTGTCTGAACCTACGTCTCGGAAACGATATCTATCGTTCTTGGCACGACTAAAGTTTATCGTATACATGACCTAATTAGAGATCCTTCGCTCGTACAGATTTATCTCAAATGTTTATTAAATTGGACACGGAAAATGTTACAAAGTTTTATTTAGAGGTTTTTCTAGACGACTTTATCAATTCGGATGACGTTAAATTTTATATTTGTTTTTTCTTTATTAATTTCTGATTGGTCTAATAGAAATGTAGTTAAAATCGTTTGGTAGTTAAATCTAAATAACTGAGGGCAAGGCCCTCTAAGGGCGAGATATATTATGGGATGTCGAAGTCGGATTATTTTTCGATTTATCTAATCAGTTATATAATGTCATAACTTTTCTTATCAAACAACCGTTCAAACCGGTTCAACAAACCGTTCAAAACTTTTTTAACTTATGGGTTACACGCTCGTGGCAACGTAGACGTGACAAGCGGTGAGCTTATCGCCGCTTTTGTTTTCTCATGAAAATCTCGGCTAACACTTACTTTCAGTGTAATTAACATTTCTTACTATCCGATAGCCAGAACAATGCTTATACCAACAATAATGAATTACCAACAAATCCGGGCGATAATTAACCTACAGGATAATTATTGGTTTACATCTTTTATTCAATTTATAATTAACTATCAAAGCTAGTCTAATAATAAGATGGCCAAGCCGATTTATTGGAGAAAAAAAAAACCGATTAGTTATCGGTAAAGTTTTTAACTTGACCGTCGGATAAATAATTAAAATGCATTTGTCCGTGGCTTCGCCCACATTAATGTAGATATTTTCTGTTATTTCTGGATGAAAGGTACATAAGGTCCGTTTCTGTACCCCTGAAAATGTGTATTCCAAATTTCATGATGATCTGTGGAAAAGCTAAGGCAACTAAAGACTAACGCCTTGTAAAAACCTGTAAAGGGCGACTTGGGTTTATCGAGACTGACATTTTTTGTTCTACGACTTTTTTCTAATCAATGAAAAGAATATTGAATCAAATTTTCAGTTCTAATCATTTAACTCCACATAAACTCAGCAGGAAGACAAATTTTAAAATTGAGTTTTATTATAAAATACGTACACCGTACAATATATATTATACTTTCAAATGCATTTAGTAAGAAGCTGCTATTTTCACATTACAAACAGATACTTCAATTTTATATATTTGTATGATAAAGGGCCAGACAAATCTATCTGTTGTATCCAATATCAACTATCTCTTCGGAGGAAGATGCTATCGGCGACACGAACCTCAGGTAGTCACGCTGTCATAAACAATTTAGTAATAAGAACGCGTCATTTTGTAGGTACAATTTCACTAAAAAAGTGACGTTTTAAACTTTTAAGATTTTTGAACCGATTTACTAAGGAGGTAATCAATTCGTTTGAATTTTTTTTTGTTTTTTTTTTCTGTTTTTTGCCGCAATACTCAGTTTAACCTATTTGGAAAAAATCTTATTTTTATTTGAATGGTCATGCTTCCAGATTGTTCCCATAGAAATTTTATCAAAATCGGTATAATAGTTTGGTTTTTTAATCAAAATAACTGTCATCCACGTAAACTAAATTGCGTATTTTCTTTTCCTGTGTTCCTGTGTATTGACAAATTTGGAATTCGAGGAATAAAGAATGAATGAAAAAGTATTTGAGTCGTTTTTTTTAGATTTTTTAAATCATTCACTTGTTACTTTGACGTTATTAAAATGTTGTAGCGCTATCATGTCAACACTCATTACTCGATTCAGGCTTTGCCCAAAATAAAACAAGTGTATAAGTTAGACACGGTCATTAAAATGTACCTACTTACCTTGTTGCGAATTCTAAAAAGTGCCGCTGACTCCGGTGAAAGTGCAGTAGATCGCATGCGCAGAATGAATAATGTCAATTCTTTTAATGTATCGCTTTCTGTTACAAGTGAACTTATTACCACTTAGAAAACCTCCTCGTCGCTGATACAAATCTCCTTTCTTTTTGAGTAGGTTGCCAACTCTAATGCCGAAGTTTTCGAGCCGTCAGATTGCCCTCGAAATTACTTATCTTTTAACCGGAACCGTTATCTTAACGTGACTGCTGAAGCAAGGAATTGCACTATTAAAATTCCACTAAACGTTCACCTATATTTTTTTTCTTAATCTTTTGACTGGGCGGAGAGTTGCTTATATTCGATGATCGTAAAGATTATCTAGGCAAGCTTCACCACTAGTTCTTGGCTTTTGTCTTGGGTTAGCTTTTAAGTAGCTGTTTGTATGAGAATGGGCTGGGTTACTGATGCAAGAAATTGTGACACGCTCAGCTCCTTTTCATCCCATTTAATGGGCCTGTTATAATTGAAAATAGACCTTTATTTACTAGAATCTTAATTATAATATTATTTATTCTGTGGTTAAGAAACATAGGGTTACCACTACAAAGACACGAACCCAATGCAAAAATTTAGTATCCTGCGCACCATAAGTTTTTTTATTTATCTCTGGGAGTAAGGCTTGATTATATGTCGCGCAGATGAAACAACTTTGGGTTGATCAAAATTTTTATGGCATGGCTTTTGATATTTACGAGTATAATTTGATTTACATTCCTTATAATTTAACGTTATGTTTATTGTAAATATATAAACAACAGGGAAAACTCCAATGGTTTCGAAGTAGATTTTATATTATATGTGTTTAATTAATAATGCACGAAAACATGTTTTGAACTCCCTTTTATGGGATTTAAAATTATATAAATATAATTAAATTATTATTTTAAAATGAAGCTGTATTTATACTAGCTGACCCGGCCACGCGTTGCTGTGGCTAACATTTTTGTAATTGTGACTGTCAAATAATATGCAAATAATTTGCAATAAAATAATATTGCGATCATAAATTGAGATGTGAGCTGTCCTATCTTTCAAGTTGGATCAAACTGCACACGGTGTACAAATTTGATTAAAATCGGTTAGTAGTTTAGGAGTCCATCGCCGACATACATCGTGACACGTAATTTATATATATTAAGATATGTGTTTATGAGTCTATTTGTGGATTTTTTTTTCTAAGCTCTAAAAATGATGGTCTGATTTCAGGGTGGTTTTTTCTTAACACTGATTTATGGAAGATGGTTCTTAGATATTTTTGGTGATTTGGAGCATCGGCTCTGATAACTTTACTTGAAAGGTTTAAATGATAACTTTTAAAACGTTAAGTCTTATTTCTACAAAATTTAAGATTACAAAACATACAAAAAATTTTAAACAACAAAATTTTTAGGTTGTTTTAAAATTTTGTAAGATTACATAGATTACATACCTCATCATCACTCATCAGGTGAGATTGAGGTCAAGCGAAGGTCTACAAAAAGAAAAGTAGGCTACGCGTTTTTGTTATCTTTTAATTTTGGTATTAGTCCAAAGTTATAAGACTGTCGAGGCAATTATTGGCATAGCCCATATTAGTAAACGAGACGGGTACTAATATGGACAGATAATTTATTAAATAAAATTTTAATGCCGCTAGTCCGTGACTGGCTGGACCAATTTGCAATATTTTTTTCAACGTTGGTTTAAGTCCGCATTTAGTTTTTAGGAATAGAATACTAGCCTGGAAAATTGGACGAAAAAATTTAAGTTCTTTCTTTGCGTCTTTGTTCACTCTTTAAAGGTACAAATATTTTAGGTAGGATTCGCTATAGCCGTTGAGGATCATAACTTTTCCTGAAGAATTGATATTCCAAGGTTCATATTGACTAGTATAATGATGAACAAGATCTCGTACAAAATACATACAACGTACACCTCCATTACACTGTCTTGCATATTACGAGTACCTACTTGGTACTTCTTTGGTATCCAAGCTCCTATCAGGCTGGTGCTATCCGCGGAACCTAAATTGCTGTCTGAGCAATTTAGGTTTCTGAGCTACGATCCGACTTCAACACACGTATATTTATTCGTCTATCTAAAACTAATTAGCATTATACAACAACTAGCTATTGGCCTACGGCTTCGCACGCATTGATATTGTCAATTTTTCTGTATGAATGTTAAAAAAAAAACCATGTCCTTTTTTATACCTCTGACAGTGCGTATGCAAAATTTCATGGTGATCGAATGAGTAGTTAAGACGTGAAAGCGTAACAAACAAATAAACTCACATTCGCATTTATATCCCACTTTGTTTATTGTACTTGGCACGTTTCTATATAGCCCTTCTATATTTGGCATATAGAAGGGCTATATATGGCCCTTTTTCTTTTAACAGTGAATGTACGTGTTATTTGAGAAAAAAATAAAGGGTTTGTTTCTAAGTTTTTGAGGACGAACTTTTAATTATACAAGAGGTTCATTAATTTCTGTAAATTCACTTGTTTTATCTTGTTGTGTACAGGGTATCAGCGTGCCTCATCTCGATGCTGCTCATAGTGTACGGCAGCTTTCGTTCTTTAAACATGGAGCGCGAGGCGAGAGAACGGGCCGAGAGGGAGCGAGAGGCAACACTCCTAGGAGGGATGCCGTCGCCGCCCTCGTCGGGGACTAGTAGTGAGTACTTCGCCTACATATCTTGTGACGTCATATACAGTGGATCCCCAGTAATCCAGGACAATGTCGGACTAACCAATTAGTCGGATTATAGACCCCCCTATAGTCCGTTTTTTTTTAAAAAGAGTACTTTTTGGTATTACAGATTAAAATGATAAGATTCTATCTGAACTACAAATAATACTACATAACTATGTATGTCGAATTTAGTCATAAACAACACAATAGAGAGCGCAGGTTAAAACATTATAAATTATTCACTTGCTTGCTTGCATTACAATTTACGCGGTCCAAAATATCACGTTTCTTTTTGACAGTGTTGTGTGCTTTCGCTTCTGGGTTTGTGATGACATTACTATGTGTATTGTTATTGTTTATTGTGTATTAGGTATGTAATAGATTATAAATAAACAGTAAACAATGAACGCACGCTAGGCCGCTCCGCTATCACATGTAGTCAAATTCGAATCAGAAGAGAATCTAAACAACGCGTCGACCACACAATACTATGTAGTGGTGGCGCGTTTGTGTACCTACATTCAACATTGATAGGTATGTAGGATTACACGGGCGCTGGACTAGACAGGGGCTGGATTAACGCGGGTCCACTGTACAGCTACATTTAAAAAAGAATAAAATATAGTAAATTTCAAATGAGGTTATGAAAGATACTGGAAGAAACTAGGGGTAAAAACTGGCGCCCTCGTTCCTTTTAATTTAGTTCGTATTATATAAATACACACGCTCAAAATGCTCAACCGATTTGATTCCATGAAATTTGGTACCAGGATAGTTTATATCCTGGATTAACACATAATGCTGATTTTGGTCCTCGAAAACCGTGGGCGCAGTTAGTAATATAATAAATGCGAAAGTTTGTCTGTAAGTATGTTTGTTACTCCTTCACGGATAAATGAATTTTAGGATGAAATTTGTTATGAAGGCAGCTCATTCAGGGTATGAGGTGCCTACATTATATCCCCAAAAAGTAAAGTATTTTTTTATTGCTTTCAAAAACATAACTTGGTTAGATTTTTCCCGTCTCATGTAGACTTTTTAACCGCGGATAACACGGTGGGCGTTATCAGCTATGTATAAAATATACATTCTTCAGTTACTGGATTCCAATCTAAAAACCTTTGAGATAAAGGTGGCTTCATATTTATAGAAAGAGCATTTCTAAATTGAGATCCACGCACTCTGAAGATTCCGATCAAAATGTCGACTGTCTTGAGACATTTCCCAGAATAACGAACGATTCTAAATTTATCTAGGTTTGCAGAGACCCACCTCCCACCATTTATGGTTACATCTAGCTACTGCCTTGAGCCCTATCACAGTATGATTATGTATGTCCATTAGTGGACATGTAAGGCATTATGCCATATGGTGTAGAGTATCTGTGTATTTCGAGATTTGTCGCAGCTTAGACGGCTCCGTGGCTTAGTTGGTAGTAGCACTGCTTTCGAAGCGAGGGGTCCCGGGTTTGATTCCCAGCCGGGGCACACTTTGTGTGTTTTTTTTTTGTTCTCGGGTCTTGGGTATTTGTCTTGTGTCTGTCCATGCCATCTGCGACACAAGGATGTGTGTGCAGAGTGCAGAGGTATGAGTGTGTAAATGTTTATTTATTTAGTCAATATAAAATGAATCAATATTTTTGAACATTTCAAACAATGCCATCTAGCCCCAAACTAAGCATAGCTTGTACTATGGGGACTGAAACTTTACTTTTAAGTACATTTCTTTGTAATTACATACATATTATTGTAGATACAACGAATATCTATGTTCGTCATACAAATGCTTGGCTTGAGCGGGAATCGAACCAACTGAGCAACTGAGCTGGTGAAGCCAGTCAATTTACATGGAACTAACTGACATCCTGTCTTGATTCATAATTTGACTTTCGACTATCAAACGACATACTACCATTATATCCCATAAAAATATGCACTTCCAGTTTTTTCCGATTTCCGACATTTCCAGTGAATTTTCCTAAGAGTTTATATATTACAAACCATAAACTGACTATTGCGAACACAACGAAACAGAAATCGGCGAAATTGGTCCAGCCGTTTTCAAGTTTTAGCGAGACTAATGAACAGCAATTGATTTTCAACCTACTTCCGGAAGAGGTTATCAATGCGTTTGTATTTTTTTATTTTTGTAACCTCAGTGATTTGTCATTTACCAACCGATTTGATAAATTATTTAGATATTAGTAATATTATTTTAAATGATTATCGAGTTTTAGTGAGACTAACCAGCAGCAAAAAAAATAAACGGCTCCGTGGCTTAGTTGTTGTAGCCCTGCCTTCGAAGCGAGGGGTCCCGGGTTCGATTCCCGGCCGGGGCACACTTTGTGTGGTGAGCATGAAGTTTGTTCTCGGGTCTTGGGTGTTTGTCTTGTGTTTCTGTGTTTGTCCATGCCATCTGCGACACAGGGAACCCTAGTGCAGAGGTACGAGTGTGTTAACGTTGTTGTTGTTACCTCAAATACATAGCTAGAACTTCAGCTTGAAGAGTAGTTATGAATCTTCACATGAGTTCATTGATGAAAAAAGTAATCGTCATGGCACGCTTGGCAGATGTGAACATGATGGCATAGGAACGTCATACCGTTTTGTCGTCACGGTTTACGAGTCTATTTACTGCTAAGCCGCGCCAATACATGTTCACATTACAAAAAAGGGATTGGAAATGTTCCCTTTGATCAGAGTGTCAAATAAAATTGAGGCAAGCTTTCGATCTTATACCATTAATCTTGATTACCCAAATAAAAATTGACACAAATAAAATAATAAGGGCATAAAGATACGAGCCCATTTTTTTTAAGGTATGCTTTTATGTTCCCTGACCACACTATATTTTGAAGAAGATTGAGTTTAAGATTAGTGATTAATTCTTGTTTTATAATTGGAACTGGTAAAACCGGTAAAGCCGCCAATTTTGTAAACTTTTTTTCTAGTAACTTTTTTATCATGTTTTTATCGAGGTGTTTAATAAACCGTTATCATTCATACTTTTTTGGGTCGGAAACTACGAATAACTCATTACTACAATCTGTAAACCTTGGTAGAACGTCTATGGGCCCGTACTGTAATTCTAGCTCAATGGGCTTCTAATTTCTTGATTACTACCTCGGACATACCAATTTACTTACTCGCGCCATCTTAGTGAGCTCACTCTATTCGGAGCGAGCCAAATATGACAGAACGATAAGAGATACAATTTTATTAGTGTATGAGAAATGAGCGTGGTGGCCCAGGGGTATAAACGCCAACTTTCAATCTGAAAGTTGCTGGTTCAAACCCACAAGTGCTCCAATGAGTTTTTTCACTTGAAAAATTTATGTGCGCTATACAACGTTCTCGAAACGGTGAAGGAAAACATCGTGAGGAAACCGGCATGTCTTTGAACCATAAATTCGAAGACACGTGACATCTACCAATCCGGATTGGGCTCCCGTGGTAGATCAAAGCCCATTCACTCTCAATTATCGAGCGTAAGGCCGGTGTCCCTGCAGTTTGATTATTAGAGGCTGGTACAGAGATACGAGAATTTATACTCCCAAGTAGGTACATTATATCAACTTTTTATGCCAAGGTGTAATGCTGTTGACTTATCGTAGTTTGAAAAGAGTGATGACTCTGGCATGGCCCGTCTTACAATAATGCAGAGGCGGCTCGAGACGCCAAGATGAGCAGCATCAGTGCTACAAAATAGCAATTGTGTCTGCAGATTTCAGTTCTTTTGTTTTAAAATGTTACTCTTCATCACACTGCTAGAAAAACGAATTCATGAAATTCGTTCTCTCCTTCTCTCTTCACAGTAAACTGTACTATTCCTATCAAAGTTGGATACAACACATTTATCCAAGACCCGTAAACAAACTTTATGAGTATAAAATTTGCATTTCGGGTATCGAACCCGCTTCGTAGGCTTTACAAACTATGCTATGAAGCCATCAATTTTAATGCAAATGAATTCAGCCATTCGCATTTTACAATAGCACAGTACTATTGTAGGTAGATGCAGATGTTACCGTTGTCTGAACCTAAGTGATATTGACCTTCCTGCTTTGCATATTTTACTAACTATTTACAGTCCGCGGCTTTACCCGCAGTTAAAAAGTCATGAGACGTTGGGAAAAAACTGACTGAAGTAATCTTTTTTGCAAGTCGCTAAAAAATTAAGTTACTTTTTCGGGATAAAATAATAATGATAAAAATGTTTATTTTCAAGATAGGTTTACTAATTAGTTCATGAGTCTCATTATATCTAAATATCTTACACTAGAGCTATCTCCAACAATTGAATTTTAAACGGAATTTTATTTCTTTGTTAAGCAGGCATCTAAGTCAAAATAAAACTATTTGGTAAGAGTTTCGTATATAATAATAATTAAAATAAGTAGGTACATTTTCTAACACTTCTTACATTATGAGGTTTTAATATTGTGTACTTTGCCTTAAATCTGCGCACTAACAAAACTTTGATTCCTCGGTTTTTCCTCGGTACTTAACAAAACGTATTCATACACTATGATCTATACCCTAAAATGGAAAATATATTAGGAGTACAAATAAGTTTCCGCCGTTTTTAACACAAATTAAATATTTATTGTAGAAGAACGGTAATATAAATTTAATCAAAATATTGCCCATCACTTGCAACCACTTTTTCCCATCTCTCAGGCAGCATTCGAATCCCACGTCTGAAGAACTCCTTGTCTTTTGAGGTTATCCACGAATCAACCCAATTTTTGGTATCCTCATAAGATGTGAACCGCTGCGCCGTCAGAGCATGTGCTACGGACCGGAACAGGTGATAATCGGACGGTGCAATGTCTGGTGAATACGGCGGGTGGGGTAACACTTCCCAATCAAGTGTTTCCAAGTACTTTTTCACGGGAGCCGCAACATGTGGACGAGCATTGTCATGCAGAAGAATAATTTTTTCGTGTCTAGAATAGTATTGAGGGCGTTTTTCCTTCAGAGCTCGGCTCAATCTCATCAATTGTGTTCGATAGAGGGCTCCAGTAATTGTTTCGCTCGGATTAAGCAACTCATAATACACTACACCTAGCTGATCCCACCAAATACACAGCATAAGTTTTTTTCCGTGAATATTCGGTTTTGCTGTTGATGTTGACGCGTGGCCAGGTAATCCCCATGATTTTCTTCTTTTTGGATTGTCATAATGTATCCACTTCTCATCACCAGTTATGATACGATGTAAAAAACCCTTTTTTTATGTCTAGCTAGCAGCATTTCACTTAAGCATAATCGGCGTTCAATATCTCTCGGCTTTAATTCGTACGGAACCCAATTTCCTTGTTTATGAATCATTCCTAATGATTTTAAACGATGTGAGACTGCTTGCTGAGTGACTTCTAATGTTAGAGCAAGTTCTTTTTGTGTTTGAGATGAATCTTCCTCCAATAATTCCTCCAATTCTGCATCCTCGTAAATTTTTGGCCTTCCACTGCGATCTTTGTCTTCTACGTCGAAATCACCATTTTTAAACTTTTGAAACCACTCTCGACACGTTCTCTCACTCAAAGCAACCTCACCATATGCTTCTACGAGCAATCGATGCGCCTCAGCAGCAGATTTCTTTAAATTAAAGAAGTAAACTAATATTTCCCGCAAATGACGCTTACTTGGCTCAAATTTTGACATTTTCAACTTATAAAAATTATAATTTACCAATATAAAATCAATGATATTAATAGGTTATGTTGTTCTTGAATGTCCAAACTATTTTTTAAGCCGGTTATCATCTGCGAAAGCTAACCGAAACTCCGTGCCGCGCCATCTACAATAAAACGGCGGAATTTTATTTGTACTCCTAATACAATGTTGATTTGAGCACAAATCGCCACTCAGCATTTACTACAGAAGTATGACTGCTGTAGCACTGGTTTTCAGTGGTGCCGTAGTGTGTGATGACAAGTGATCAGATAATCGGATGCATATTTACCTAACGTTGAGTTGTTGGCTGTATTCTTCATCATTCGCAAAATCTTCGCGCGTTGTGTACTGGTTAGGAAGTCCATTTCTATAATAATTAAGGGCGAAAATTTGGTGACTCATATATTGAAATCGGTTTAATCGATTTTCAGCCTGTTCGTTCTATAAATCAATTTATTTTATGTTCACGAATATCAATAAGCAAAACTTCAATATACATTGAGTGATATGATTGTTCGATGCAGTTTTGCATGCCATGCCTTTGTTCATTTAATTCGATTGCTGCCAATAACTTATAGCACTATTTTGTTCTGGCTTTCATTCAAACTGTCTTTGATACGAACATTAATACAAAGATGTGCTCAACAACAAACAGAGTTAGACTGTTGACTTGTTATAATCTTCATATTAAATAACATAACCACTTACCACTTGTCTGATGAATAAAAATCATTCAAGTCTTCTATTGAAATGTCATTTCAGCAGCAATGAGCTTCTCTCTTCGCTAATTTATAGATAAGAGTATAATATATCCACTGTTTCCAGTCCTCTTATGAGTGTTTTGTTACGTGAGTGACAGAACGAGCTGAAGATCTACCTGATGCTTTGAGGTTACCGCCGCCCATAACAACTGCAATACAATTTAGATCCTCCCGACAAAATGAATAGACCCAAGTCGCATCCTTTTGCGCCGGTCACCCAAGACTGAGAGAGATATAACGTCTCATGTGTCTGTTATTTCACCGGTACTGAAACACAGCCATGCGAATGTGGTGCATTGTTGCTGTTTGATTTTTTAATTTATTGCTATCGTTACGCGCTTGGTTTCTGGATATTTCAAAATGCCAGTATTCCGTCGTTATTACTTTATTCGCTTCTAAATCACTTGATGTTATCACTTTCGTATCACAAGTCAAACTAACTCTGCGTCGACAGGCGCTCTCTCTACCTACATGGCTAAAACAGTTTTAAAGGTTCGCAATCCATTTAACTGGTAAACATGCAATAAAGACGCTTAGAACATATCTACTTGGCAAGTAAACAAAAGTACAGTTCAATGTGATATTGGCCTTATTATAGCAGTTTCTTGAGATTCAATTTTCTAGAATACTAGAGTAGGTATTTTTAAGTAGCCCGCTGGACCTTTTCGCTTGGTAAACAGGTAACGATGGATTGTTCTGGAATAAACAAGGATGACGCAATTAAAACAAGTTGTAAGGTTACGTAACAAAAGGCTTTAAATGATCCTATGTTTCCACTCTTATGTGTGTGTCGGCGAACACGTAAAAAGCATAACAAGTGAAGTGTTCTTTTCAGACGTTCAAACGCTCAACACCATGCAGGCGCTGTGCTTCCCCCTCGGCTCGTCCGTGGCGCTTCTCATCATGTTCTTCTTCTTCGATTCTATGCAGACGCTCGTCGCGATATGTACTGCCAGTGAGTATTTCTTATTTCTTACCTTCAACTTTACCGACAGACCCAATGATCTAACACTATTTTATTAAAGCAAAATTGGTTATAGACTGCCATAGCAACAATGATATTCCATAATAATGTTCCATAAGGCTTGGCTGTAAATAAAGGGGTATTATAAGAAAGACTTTGGGTTATGTCTGTCTGTGATCTATTACCTTGTAAAGGGTACCTTGTGGAACGATCGTGTATTAATCGAGTGGTGTATGGAAGCAAATTTAAAGACGTATACACGTTAAAAAGTACTCAATACTTTTTTGAAGGGTTTATCTTATTGTTTGTTTTTAAACCCCCTTTTGGTCTTACCCCTAAACATTTCAATCAAAACACTCCTGGTTATTAAAAACTTTCTTAATCAAACAAAAGTTTCATCCTTTATGTTTGGTGTACATCGTCAAAAAAATCCTAAAGATCAATCATTTCACATAAGTATTACAGCTGTCTCTCTCATTTTCGTTACAGTCATAGCTTGTGCGGCGCTGGCGTTCCTTCTCACTCCCCTGTGCCAGTACCTGGCGGGTGGCGGCGCGTTCAGTCGCGGCGCGGTTTGCGGACGATACTCTCCACCTGAGCTCGCTGCTGCGCTACTGGCTGCCGCCATCGTCGCCGTGTGGGTCCTTACTGGCCATTGGCTACTCATGGATGGTAAGCGTGTTCTAAGACATGCCGGTTTCCTCACGATGTATTCTTTCACCGTTTCGAGAACGTGATACAGCGCACATACATTTTTGAAATGAAAAATTCAATGTTGCTCCTTTGGGTTTGAATTAAGAGCCTTCAGATTGAAAGTAGGCGCTTGGCCTTCACGCTCTCATTGTTGTCATGTTGCTTACATGAATAGAGATATTTTTACATGCAACGGTCTGTTTTGTTGTAGCAATGGGCATGGGTCTGTGCGTAACTTTCATCGCGCTGATCAGGCTACCGTCGCTAAAAGTGTCCACTCTCCTGCTGACGGGGTTGCTGCTCTACGATGTCTTCTGGGTGTTCTTCTCATCATACATCTTCACCACAAATGTCATGGTCAAAGTTGCCACGAGGTGAGGCTTGGACATTATTTTATTTACGTGATTTAAGGGTTCTAATCATATATGATCCGGCCGGGTTATAGTGAATGACAGTGTCTTTTTTTTAAATTTCTTTTGAATTCTTAGAATATATCTTGGAATCCTCCATCACACTAGTACCTATTATATAGTTGCAAGTTTGTATATGCGTTTTTTTCGTTACTCCTGCACGATCAAACGGCTCAACGGATTAGGATGAAATTTGGTACCAGAATAGCTTATATCCTGGATTAACACGCTACTTATGATGCCCGAAAACCGCGGGGCACAGCTAGTTTTTTATATACTGTACCTACAAGATCAAAAGTCTATTCAATGGAAAACCAGACTAGAACCCCTAATGGAGGGATATTGCCTGTTTATGTTCCGGGTATTTCTGTACGCATTTGTGTGTCTGGTAAATGTTTGTGACGTCAACTCTCGAGGGATCTTACTATTTCAAAGTGTTTTTTTTAAATCGTAGGATCCCTCGTAGTAGTAGTAAATTTTCAGCTGTTATTGTAACTCATAACTTAAGTCATAGTTCTTTAAAAATGTTGATATCTTTTGATTTGCAGGCCAGCGGAGAATCCAATGAATGTGGTGGCGCGCCGGCTTCAGCTGGGCGGCATGCGAGACGCTCCCAAACTGTCGCTTCCCGCCAAACTCGTGTTCCCTTCCATGCACCACCAGGGGCACTTCTCTATGCTCGGTCAGTGTACATTGACTAGCTTTTGTCAATGCATTCGGGTGACGCCCATCCAGTGTTACCTTATATGCATTTTTTTTTTTTTTTTTTTTAATTGACTATACGTTGTTGACCGCAGATGGCCTTGACAACTTTACACGGGCTTTGGGTGAGAGCAGATGCCTCTCAACAGACTTAAAAACTAAATTTAAATATTGTAGCAGCAAACCATGGGCACCTCTTAGGTACGGACCTCGGCTTGGCTCGCTGCTACTGATCGGGACGTTTGGACTAAGACTCGCCCAGGGCGAGCCGACAAAGAGATTCTTCGACCCCGCCGGCGAGGAGGTGCAATGGTGGGGCTTCTATGCACTAGCACCTCTCTCTAGGTCACAACGCAGCAGTTTCATAAATCATTACGTATAATAAAGCATTTATGCAGACATAGATCCCCCGCAGCGTTTGTCTCGTGATATTTTTGGCAATTTTCATCAATCATCGTCATTTTTCAGTCAATTACCTACTCAACCTTAATGAGTTATATACCTATACCATCCTTAAATTTTGGTAAGTAAGATTTCAGACACAAACAATATCGAAAAAATATAGCTAGAAAATGCTTGCATATTTTTAAATTAGCGATATTTTGGGTAATTATTTACGTTATCCTTATTAAATAAATTAAAATATCGAGAAAGCGGTCGCTGACGCGACAGGTGCGCCGCCCGATCGTGGAAATAAAGTACATTAAAAATACAATAAATAGTACAAAGCAAAAATATTTGGTAATTAAAAGATTAAACAAAACAAGCAATTATAAATTTATTTCGTGTATCTCGGAAACAATTATAATGATTTGGATGAAACTTTGTGTTTAGATGGGGTTTTGCTGTGTATATATACCTACTACTTACTTACTACATTTTCAATTATCTTCAGGATTAAAATAGATATTTTACCATCGAATAACTAGTTTCTAAGCAGTTTTGTCTTAAATTTCCTTATATGACATAATCACTAAGAATAATTCGTTTCAGGTCTGGGCGACATCGTGATGCCGGGTCTACTGCTGTGTTTCGTGCTGCGATACGACGCGTACAAGAAGGCTACTCTCGTGTGCCAAATGGGACAGGTTCCCGGCCCTAGATCTATGGTGAGAATTCAGTCGTACACGATCAAAGGCTCAATTTGACTTATATACAATAAGTATTTCATATATAGTAGAAATCCAGCATAAAGGTCTGACGAAGGCCAAATCCTATGCTAATATATATTTCGTTTTTATAACACATAACAACAATACTATTAGAACTACTTAACAATCATTACTATCATAAAAAGTCGTACTGTCCGACAATTATTAATACGCTAAGTTTAGAGGCAACTGCTATACCATAATATTAAAATCATTGTTCCTTACGGGCGGAAGGATTTTATTCCCGCATTTACCTCTAAGTGGTATATTTATCACTCAATTATTTTAAAATTATGGTTCATAAAAGTAAGGAAAAAGCTTAGCATCGCATTTTAACTGAAATTGCTATCCTCGTTTTTTCTGTTCTTTCTCAGTAATTAATCAACGGTCAAATCTAATAATCTAATGGGAAATGGGATTTTAAAATCAATCAACCAGCGTCCTTGGCAGTTTGTTAGCAATTTGTTTGAGTTTTGAAACCGGACCTGTCTTATTATCTTATTATGATCAAACTAATATTTAATACACACAACTGTTTGGTCGTATATGTATTATTACCTCCTAAATATATTCCAGGGTTCTCGCCTGACGTACTTCCACTGTTCCCTGCTGGGCTACTTCCTAGGCTTGCTGACGGCGACGGTGTCAGCCGAGGTGTTCAAAGCGGCGCAACCGGCGCTCCTCTACCTCGTGCCCTTCACGTTGCTGCCTCTACTCACCATGGCCTACGTCAAGGTACTACACGAATAAACACTCCAGAGTCCCTAGGTGCCTCTACCATGCCTCACTACTGGTAGAGATGTTAAAGACCTGCAAATTGCTGCCTCTACCATGCCTCAATACTGGTAGAGGTGTTAAAGACCTGCAAATTGCTGCCTCTACCATGCCTACGTTTGGTTTTTAAGTAGGCATGGTAGAGGCTCATGACGACTAAAATGATTTAATTTTTACTTATTTTTAGTATTTCCTAACCATAGATAGTTCCAAAATTTTTTTTGTGTATTTTATCTCATCATGTATGTATTAGTACCAATAAATGATTATCATTATTATATTAACTGGATTAACCCATAGGCTACTTTTATTGCGCGGGGCGCTCTGCTGGGCTCCCGTTGTAGCCTGTCCCTGTACCGTCGGAAATAATAATAATAATGTCCTCCTAATCGTTTTCGATTATAGCGAACCCTTTGCATAGTTAGCCCTAATGTGGCTAGCTAGACCAAATTTGGTCTTAAAAACTCTGTCACATTACGAGCAATACAGCTCACCAGCAGCATTGTAAGTGTAGTTATAGATACGCTTTGGTCGGGCTTTGTTCAGCACGCCACTAAACGAGCGTCTTCGAATGATTTTACACTGTTGTGGATGGTTGAACGCCACTGGGATCGTCGGAAATAGTATGGACATGACATTTATCATATGTTTTCAGGGCGATCTTAGACGAATGTGGAGTGAACCATTCATAGCGCCGCCGAATGGCAAGAACGGTGCGGATTTCGACGTGTGATCCCCGACAGTAGCATCAGATAGCTGTCAAATGCATCGTATACTGGGACGATTTTTACTCGACTTGATATCACTCGGACGAGGTACTGAGATTGTGCTGAACAATTTGGCCGTTGGAGTGGACCGTCATAGGATAAGAGGGCGTATTTGTTTAATTTTAAGTTGCTGACATATAGCTATCCCTTTCTTATGAATGAAAACACGCTTGCCGTCTCTGCTGGGTGTAATCGGTTACATCTAAAATAATGTTATCCCTTTCTTATAAATGAAAAGGAAAGGGACGGCAGTACTGGAAGGTGCAATTAGTTTTAAGTTGTATTTGCTAAATGTATAAGTTCGCTATCCCTTTTATGAACGAAAATAATTGGGTTGGCAGGTTTTAGGGGGGCTTGGTTCTTTGTTGTATTTCTTAAAGCTAATGATGTTTAACTATTCCTTTCTTATGAATGAAAATGAAAGGGGCGGTAGCTGGAATACTGCATTCCTTTTGTAATTAAAAACAACAAGGGGTATGGCGAAATTGAGTGATATTGGTTCTTAATTACATTTCCTCAGTCTAGTAACTGACCAACCTTTGTTACTATACCAATCAATTTTTTTCATAGAATAAACTGTCATCAGGTTTTGCTCAACACTTGTCTTCAAACTCCCTATGGATTAGCGATCAGATTCGGCGTATAACTCCCGCCTTAGGTTTTTTTACATTTGAAACACACTTCGGCATTTTCTGTGATTATTTTGTTGTAAATTAACCATTATCGTTTGATTATGATTTAGCTTAAGACTTAGAATATGGTATTGCATTAACTTAAGTTTTTTTATTTAAGCCGAAATCAATTTAACCGCTATAGAAATCTGCTATTCAACTTTGAACAAATTCATGGAATGAGAACACGATAAACATTGTTGTAATATCTTTAAAATTAAAATATCGCGCCTTCAAATCGTCCTAGGTTAGTTAGATAAATCCTTAAGTTATCTGTTATCGACGGAATATATTTATGGAGAGTTTAGTGAAAACTTGTATAAGAATGGGATGTTAGCGTTATCGAGTGATTGGATATAAAATATACGAAAACATGCTATATAGATATGAACATTAATTCAATATTTATTGTCCAATCCGCCTAATTTCCTTTTTTTAAATCAGATTGTTTAGAGAGAACATAATTTTATGATGTGTATAGCTAGCCTCAACATAATGTAATGCCGCAATGTGAATTGGTGTCTAACGCCTGTGTTCATAGCCCAATACTATCTGAATGATATGTCCCTTTCTAGCTTAACAAAAGGAAAACACGACAGAACGGGACAACATGCGACATTGGTTGTTTATGAATAACAGCGTAAATGACAATTATTTTAAGTTGTATTCTTTATACTGGGGCACACTAAGCTTTAATTACGTTTATAATGGTTTGGTACAAACGGATATAGTGTTATACTCGGCGACCGTGGTCCGATGGTTGATGTCGGAATATCGTACGCTTCTGGGCCAGTTGCATCACTTGTGCGATGTAGGATTAGTAATATTGCAGCGCCATCTTTGAGATTTTAGGTTGAGTAGTTACTGGGGTTGCCAACTCTTAAAAGAACCAACTGCGTAACTGCTTCTGTGTGCTTCACAATGGCAATCAAATCAGACGATGTATTTTTTTTTAACTTGAAAATGTCTTGAAAATATCTAGCTGAGGGCCCAGCTGATTCAACCGGCACCCGCACCCTTCCACCGGAACACAATAATGCAAGCATTATTTTTTGGCGGCAGATTCCAGGTGTGGTGGCAGTACATATCCGGACGAACTTGGCACAAGTTCTACTGCTACTTTTGGTTGCTCCTTTAGCACCACCCAGGGGGTACGTGTAGGGAATCAAAGGGTACACACCTACGGACGCGAGCAACTGGACCCCCCAAGTAAATGTAAAACATTTTCACGCCTTAGTCAGTAACCAGAACAAATTTAAGTTCGCATTATAAACGGCATTCAAATTAGTGTGACCCGGTTATAAGGTTTGGGATTCGCGTATGTCCGTTTATTTTTTTTTTTGAGAGTGTCAATACGCCACACTTCAGTATGCGTAAAAGTATAAAGAATTGTGTATTTATCTTTGCGTTTGAGAAGCAGCTGTCAGTGATAAAACATGTATTATGTACATGTCAAATTTACACGAGAAACGCATGTTGCATACTAAAGTGACCGGCACTAAATTAGTGATAATAGATGATATTTATAATTATTATGGTAATAAGCAGACCAGTGAACTTTATCTAAGGTACCCGAATTAATCATTGTTTTCTTGCAATCTCAAAAATACTCAGCTTTTCTACCTGTTTTTTATAACTTTTATAAACCTTGTTACTTGATTATGGTTTCATAGGGTCTTGTTTAGTAGTGTCGCCCAACGGGAGTTGATTGAAAAATCCCTGCGTTATGTTAGATTGATTAGAGACAACAAACCAACCAATGATTAGAGACGACAACTCCGTGGCTTAGTTAGTAGTAGCCCTGCCTTCGGAGCGAGGGGTCCCGGGTTCGATTCCCGGCCGGGGCACACTTTGTCTAGTGAGCATGAAGTTTGTTCTCGGATCTTGGGTTTTTGCCTTATATTTCTGTTTTTGTCCATGCCATCTGCGACACACGGAATCCTCCTGTATAGAAAGTTTATTATTATTGAAAAATCATCGCGGAGATTTCCATTTGATTTTCGGATGACACAACTGAAAGTGGCTTCGAGTATGTTCTTACGGACGCCATCGCAACGAGTAGCGATACATATTATAATTAGCAATTGATTGCAATGCAAGTACTTTTTTCTTCGTACGCAAGTTAAAGTCAAAATTCTTTGCCAAATGTCTCTAATTCGTTGCTCTATTGGACCTTAATTGTGTGGCTAGAAGTTTGAGATTTGAGTATAAGTCTTGAAAAACTGTCGAAAGATTTTTACTTTAATTTCAAACTTTGTGCACATGCAAAAGTTGGTTCAATTACATATAAGAACATTTCATTGACTTCAAACTTTGAGCTTGAGTAGTCTCGAAAGTGGCGTGTCTTAAAACAGAAATTTGTAATTGCATGCAAGACAGTGGATGTCGGAATTGCATGGAAAGTATTGAATTCTTAGCCATGTTGTATGTATCAAACATCGAAAACATTGTCTTTCTATACAAAGTTGCTATATCTGAAGAGCCATAATCTGATCAATCAACTTTTAATGTAGGTGTAAGAATTAGGATATTTCTATGAATCTCATTTTTTACTTGTTATAAATGTAGTTAAAGACTGATTCATACTGGAGTAGGCACACTGGGTCATTGCAGATACAGAGTTCTTTAACTAATTTCTAATTATTATATAATACGTGCGTTGTACACAGAATTTCTGTTAAATACCATATTTATCAATTCTTCTGGCCCAGTGCAGCGCAGTGTGAATTAGTCTTTACAACTATGCTACTAGTATTTTTATATGATCATCGATTTTTTCACTTATGATCAAACTTTTTGTCACTGCCTTAGACTGATGTTTCAATAAATATATTTATATTCTCTATGAGTTACGGTCGGGTGCCGTACAAATCGGCGAAATACACCGTGTTTCTGAATAATCATTATTATACCAACAAGCCCGCAACGTCACAAGAACGCTGATTGGGCGACAATTAAATATTCCCCAGCGGAATCCAGTGGGACCCACATTTGACCGTTGGTTCTAATATCTGCCTTTAGAAACTGAGGTCAGCTGGAAAATTAATGTGGGGGCTCTACATTAATTTTTCAAATGTATTTTTTATTCGGGTGGTCCTAGTATCTGGCTGAGGCTATAAGTGTGATAAGTACTTCGCAACATCACTTTATCACCTAGTGAGATATCAGTTGGATATTTTTGATGAAAAAGAACTGTTGTTGCTGGATTAGATATGTTGTTTCTGTAATCCATGCCACCTACGACACAGGAGCATCCTGGCGTAGATGTACAAGTGTGCCTAAAGTACATGTTTTTTGCCTATTTGTGCTGGTACTCCTATCGTTACATTAGTCTTCTATCGATATATTATTAGGCGTCGTTCTAATAGAACACAGCTACGCGACAATCGCAAGTCCGTGCCTTTTTGCTCGCACAAACCCGCGATCAAACGTACAGTCGAATAAGTTTCCTAACTGACAAACGATTTTGAGTTGAGTTTTGATTAAAGACAACTGACAACTCCAAACACAGATATCAAATGCATGTCGGTTGCAGTTCGAGCAACTGACTGATTTTAAAAATGAAATAAACGTACATCAGTACTTTCATCTCATATTTATTTATATTGTAAGTGGTGAAAACTGATTTCCCTGACAATAAAACAAAATCATGCGTACCTATCGATCTCCAACTGACAGATTTCGTAACATTCAGCCTTTAGTTTTACACAAACTTTGGAAGTATGTAAAATCGCGCGGTTTTACGACGGACGCGAAATCGCAATGTCCCTATTAGGACCTCGCCAGACTACTAACTATTGTTGTTATTATTACAACAACACTTACGTTGTTGTAAATTATTTCATTGAATTTAATAATTAATGTTAAATACATGTAAGAGGTTTAAATGGTGTGATTTGAATTTAGATACATTTATAACATTTTTAGTTTACCTTTAAATTAGTTTTTAATAAATATAGATTAGTTATTTTAATATTTACTTATTAATTACAGTGTGAGTGTTATTTAAAACATTTTTATCCTGGAACAGTATTTATGAGGAATGTGATTTACTATTTTTGAGGCTTCATTTTGAAAGTAACATCTTAATATTTTCTTTTTACATTTCTATAGTTCGCTTTTATAGAATTATATTGTGAATTGTATTTCTCAGATATTTAAGTGTTTCAGAAAGTGTTATAAATAAATAGTTTCTGATGTATCCTACATTAGATATTCGTTCAACTATCAACTCATTGTAATTTTTCATCTCTGTAAATAAAAACATAAAATGTTAAGATCAAATTTATGTACAAACAGTGTTACTCTTTCATCCACCATCCCATAACAATGTAAATACCTAAATGACAACACATTTCATTGATTATTGAAACTGGGAAACACATGTAATATTTTTATATGTATCTGTGAGGAATATCTAAGAATACCTAATAAAAATATTAGATGAAACCATTTTGGGCTATTTTATTTGTGTAGGTACTGCTTTATGCAAGCATTTTAGCAGGTTGTGCAAGTGCCAGTATTGTCGAATATAGAGACAGCTTGCTAGTTTGTAGTCTAATCCGTAATATCCCCGTCTCTGGTGACGGGCGCAACAGGATGCAACTGGGGGGGGAGGACCTAAATCTCATTGCTGTTGTTTTGGGCATTGGTAACCACTGGCACATCAGGTTGATGACTGCGTTATCGTTTTTATAACTATTGCAGTTATCATCGTACAACTTAAATTTTATTTAAATTTAAAGTGTACTACTGAATGTTCAAAATAAAGATCATTTTTATTATTATTATGTGGGCCTTCAGTACATCCCGTGACTTCAGTAGTAAAAATAGGAACATACAGAACACAAGGATTCAAAATCATACACATAACACTATTGAAAAACATGTTAACTTCATGTTTTTCAGTTAACTACTGAATACATATTGTTAAGTAAGTAATAGTCCTGTCCGAGTAGCAGCAGTATATTATTAACATCTCAATTCTTAGGGAGTAAATGAAATAACAAAGATTATTATTTTTATATTATTTATTTACTGGCTTCCACAGCTTTGTTAGTGTCCCTTTTCTCTATAAACCGTAGCTGTTTCTTCCTCATGCGCTTTAGTTTAGCAGAGTTGGTTATAACTTGAACCACTTCAGCTTTCTTTTTATTCTCTTCTGCCCTCTTTAAATTTTCCCGTCGTCGTTCTTTCCTTTCGAGTTGCTTCTGTTTGAATTCCTCTAAGACTTGTTTTGATAGCTCTTTAGTCCGTTTGAGTTCTATACGAAGGGCTGTTTTCTTAGCAAAATCTTGTCTTAGGCCTTTAGTTTTGTTTATAGTTGAGAACCTGCAACAACACAGAAAAAGTTTGTAAGTTTGGAAAAAACAAGAAAGCTTGTAAAAACTGGGTAAATTATAGCCTTACTTTTCTTTTTCAGTCTTCCAAAATCTTCCAGACTTTGGTTTTCCTTTGACTACCTTGGCTTTATTTTTACGTTTATTATTTTTACCAGCGGCATTTTCGACGCTAATTTCTGGAGATTCGCTGGTTTTGGACTGGTTTTTTACTATGTCTGCTACTAACGAGAGCACTTTTTCTTGCGTTTTATCAGTCATATTTTTTAAATTCTTCTAAAACTCAGAATTAAATACCACACGTGTTGCGTGTCAAAACTAATTTGCTAACTTACTATAGCGTTTTAGCGTTACCTGTAGAAATGCACATGTCAATGTTATTGTTATCATCTTCTTCTTTCATTCTTCATTCTTCTTCTTCTTCTTTAAATTGTTTGTTTATCTATATATCTATTGTTAATCTATGGTATAGAGAATATACTTCTAAAGTTTCCTAGTTCAATCTTTCTACATTTTTAGGATTAAAATTCATATAAAGTTTTTATAAGTAATAAATAAAATAAGTTTATAGATTAAAATTAAATATTTAATTATTTTATTCTAAATGTTAAAATAATATAATTTGACTTTAACTACCAACCAACTGATGAACCGAAGGAACTATAGAATTTAACTAAGCATTGTTTATCTAAATAAAGTACGATATTATTGAACATAAACATTAAGACCAATCAAAATTAATTACGGGAAATTAAAAAAATATATAAATTTGCGTATTTATCCTTAAATTATTATTATTATTTTAATTGGACTACAAATTCTTGTGAAATCAATTCAAATTTGAATCTTATGTAACTTTTTTTAAATTGTTGGTAGTTAAAATTTTAACTACCATGATATATATTAAATATATTATACATAAGACTTCAAGTAAAATCCAATGGTAATATCAAATATTTATCGATATATACACGGTAATTTGCGTATTTATCGTTAAATAATTGTTATTGAATAAAATTCGTTTTATTTCCATTAATAATATATTCCATAATTTTTTTATTACATTAAACCATTTAATTACCATTTTTTGGATGTAAACGTAACAATGTGATAACTCGGTAGGAGACATATTTTTAGGAGGAATAGCAGTTGAAAATTTGGCTTTATTTTTTACAGAAAAATGATATTCAAGAATAATCTCTGATATTCCGTATGAAAATCCCGTTGTCAGTTTGCTGTAACGAATTTTTTTGTTGTTCGAACCCTATTTCTACTTGTAATAATGTATGTATATTATCTAGCTATGCTTTACTATATCTGGTCGTACACATAAACACGGATTTCAGTAAAAATGAAATGAATCACTTTATTTCTATTCTACGGCAGAGTTTTCCCTGTGCTAAGTTTGGGTTTTTCGGTGAAATCTGTTTATTTTCTCGTGATATCGTTTAATTTTAGGAAAAATTTATTGTGTAGTGACCACAACAAACCCAGAATGCCAGTAAGTGTATCCACATTCTCTCTCCTATTTAGTCAAAAAATATATAATTATTGTGTTGTGGCACACTATTTCAGGCGTATCACTCAACATTATGCGACTACACGCAATCAGTCGGCAATCTTGCCCTCCTGCCGATTCGAACCACATACCGTGGGCCGGCGCCCATGAATCCTAAGATAGAACTTGATATTATTGATGAAGCCCTCAACTTCTTCAAAGCGAATGTGTTCTTCAGGTTCTATGAGATCAAGGTAAGACAAAAAAGACCTTATAAATTTATAATTTCTTAAGAGATCACTTGTGAATATTTATTAATACTTTGTTTTTCCAGTCTGATGCAGACAGAGTTCTTATCTACCTCACCCTGTACATCTCTGAATGTCTGAAAAAGCTCCAGAAGTGTTCTAATAAAAACCAGGGTCAGCAAGAGATGTACATGCTGGCAATATCAAGATTTGATATTCCCGGAGATTATGGATTTCCTTTGAATGCTGTTTACTCTAAGCCATCTAGCCCACAGGAAGCTGGTAAGAAAAATAAATTAATAAAAAATGTATACAAGCTAGTGTTGCTTATAAACAGGTAACTGATATCCTCACTGATGACTTCCAGCCACATCCCTAGAATATATTTTTGTAAAGAATACCCTCTACAATAATGTGGTGGGATATTTTTTAATTGACTTTTTTATTTTGTTCTCTATTTTCCATATTACAGATATTAGGTATGCAACTATTTGTAAAAATAATCTTCTTGCAGATTTGATGAGACAGTACTTACAGCAGTTGAGGCATGAGACTGGCAATAGAGTTTGTGAAAAGGTTTGTGTATGAATTCCTGCTAAACTTAATTAAATACTATGGGTAATACAACCTGCTCAAACTCAAAAGTTATCCAACCAGAACTGATTACTGTAAAGCTATGTCTTTAGTTTTGGAGTTATTAAGATACCTAAAACATTCCTAAAATTGCCAAGGGGCCGTCTATTAATATGTGAGGCGTTTTTGTCGATTTTTATCTTAACTGGAATTTTATATTGATTCTATTTTAGGTGTTTGCAACTGAAGATGGAAAGCCAAGCAAATGGTGGCTTTGCTTCGCTAAGAGGAAGTTTATGGACAAGTCCCTATCTGGGCCGGGACAGTAATAAGGAAACAGTAACCCAAATGAGTATTCATTTATATTTGCACACATTGTATAATAATTATAATTATTCTTGATTCCATTTTATACTTGTTTAGTCTAATTAAATATAATTTCAATATAGATTTCTCAAAAATACTGTTGATTGATTTTCTTTTATTTTGTTACACATTACAGTCTTATTAATACGTAGATAAGATACATTTATAAAAAAAAAATTGTTGGATTAAAACATTTGTTTGCATAAATATCATGAAGTTGTGAATTTTAAACTTAATGGCAGTTACCTTACTTAAATTACTTACATTTAAACCCTAAATGATAGAAATAATTGTAATTAATTCAGGCCATACTCTTTGATAAGCTGTCCTGCAATAACCAGTCTCTGTATTTCAGAAGTGCCTTCATAGATCTCTGTGATTCTAGCGTCCCTGTAGTGACGTTCTGCAGGCATGTCTGATACATACCCCATACCACCTAGGATCTATAACAAATAGCAATATTATATACAATAATTAGGTATTGAGGACAACTTCTAACTAAATTATCTTTGATATATTGTATATCACACTAATATTATAAAGGTCAAAGTTTGTATATATGTGTGTGTGTAATTTTGTTACTCCTTCATGCTTAAACAGCTCAATGTATTTGGATGACATTTGTTACTAGCTTATATCCTGGATTAACACATAGGCTACTTTTTATGCCTAAAGAGTGATGTGTTTCTGTAAGATGGCCAGCTGCATAGCTGGGACTACATATTTTTAAGTTAACTTTAACACACAATTTTTTACTAATAATGTGATGGTCTCATTCTAATGTTGTTATTGTGTAGACAACAGTGTAGCCAAACCCAGCATAGCACAATTTTGGAAATTAAATAAGACAAAAATACTAGGATATATGATTACAAATACCTGAATACATTGATGAGAAAGGAAAGTTGCTGCCTCAGATGCTGCCAACTTGGCCATAGCTGCTTCCTTCGTATAGGGGTGCTTGTTGTCTTTCAGCCAAGCCGAACGCCATGTCAGTAGCCGAGCTGACTCCAGTTTTAAAGCCATATCAGATAGTTTGTGTTGTATGGCCTGTAGCTTTACAATAGGCTTTCCAAATGCAAGTCTCTTTGATGCATACTCTATGGCTACATCCAATGATGCCTGTAAAAGACATCTACCTGTTTATTGAATTTAAAATATGTGAGGTTTTTGAGTAGCTATTGAGTAGGAAGTTGAGAAGGAAAGGAGGAAGGAAGTTGAGCGTTGGAATGAAAACTTAATGATTTTTGAATAACACATTTCAAGTTTTTAAAATTACCTGAGCAATTCCTAAGGCCTGTGAGGCAATACCAATTCTTCCAGCATCAAGTGTCATCATTGCAATTTTGAAACCCATACCTGGCTGGCCGAGAATATTCTCTTTAGGAATTTCACAGTCCTCAAATATAAGTGAGCAGGTTGAAGATCCTCTGATTCCCAATTTATCTTCCTTCTTTCCTAGTTCTAGGCCTTTGATTGGCTTTGGCAGGATAAATGCTGAGATTCCTTTGTGTTTTAGACTCTTGTCTGTAGTTGCGAATACCACAGTACCCTTACTCTCATAACCATTGGTGATCCAGCATTTTGTTCCATTAAGTATCCATTTGTCACCACCATCTTTGGCAGTGGTGGATGCCGCTCCAGCATCTGACCCATTTCCAGGTTCCGAAAGAGCAAAACAGCCTATATTATCACCTGTAACATTGAAAATATTTAGTTTCATACTAATTTTGTTACTATCATCTTTGCCAGGTACAAAGTCTCTCCAAGCTAGTGTTTTTTATGAGATAGTACTTTTTTTATAAATAATAAAAAATATACTATCTAAGTATTCTATCAGATAACTTGGTCCCATAATATAAGCTGTGCTTAGTTTAGGGCTAGATGGCACTGTGTGAAATGGCCATGCATATTTATTTATTATTCACTCACCATTACAAAAAGGTGTGACAAACTCTTTCTTTTGTTTATCATTTCCCCAGTGTAGCAATGGTCCCAAATACAGAGAGTTATTTACAGACATAATCACACCAGCTGAAGCACAGCCTCTTGAAATCTCCTCAAGTGCTATAGCATATGCAAGGTAGTCCAGCCCTGCCCCTCCAAGCTCTTCGGGAACTGCTATGGACATCAGACCAAGTTCACCCATTTTTTTGATAGCATCTCCAGGGTACATATGTTCTCGGTCGAATTTGGCTGCATTCGGCTTTAATTCCCCTTCAGCGAAATCACGACAGGTCTTGTATAGCATCTGGTAGGTTTCAGGCAAAGCTGAGAACGATGCTATGCTCCTTGACTGGCGCAAACATGCAGGAGCTGAAAATATTTTGATTTGTTTTGATAGTTAGTTTTTATATTTTGTACGTATTTTCATTAGTTCCTAACTCTAATTTTCTCTACTTACCAAGGGCTTTTGAAAATGTAACCAACATATTGTTGAAAAATAAGTTAAGATAAAAAAAGTAAATAAATAAAAAGGACTTTGAACTTTGAAATATTGAATATTCCAATCACATTGATGAGTGAATAGTGATGAGCTAAATGAAGTGGACGAGTCGGCATTCGAGATTTTTGATCGATTGCTTAACACATCTCACTGATTTTCACCGAACCTTTAGTTATAGTAATATAATAACATGCACCCCCTTTGAATTTATGTTTTCACGGTGAACTAACTTAAGTTTAAATAAAATAAAATAATCTTTAATGTTCAACTGTTTGTCCATTAACTTTTTTTCATGAGATCGATTAATTTGTTGGCGCTTGGCGCTGCACATACACCGTCATGTCATTGTAATGTCAACACGAACTTAAATCAAATGTTGTTTAGCTACTATCTGTCAACGTCACTTCACTCTGTCATTTGTCGACAAACGACAAACAAAAATACGAAAAACCTAAAAAATGATAAAATGAAGATATTAATGAGATTTCTGCCTAGAAATCCTATATGGCTTACAGCATCTAGAATACTAATAACCCATGTAGCTCATTACACCAGGTACGTGCACAGACACTTAAGATTTAATTAATTTATTACGTAGTAGATAACCTCTAAAATTATGAATTTACAGATTAGCAGAAGTAGGAAAATTAGAAGTGCCTAAAACCTCGGGTAAATACGACACTGGTCAGCTTATATTGCATAAAGTATTTGGATACAGAGGCGTAATTCTGTTCCCGTGGTTGGCAAGAGTTTATGACAGAGATGCTAGCAGTAAGAAGGAGAGTACGGATTCTTCGACCAACCCTGAGGCATCTGGGGATTCCCTGTCCAATGTTGGCAAGGAGGTGAAGGGCAGAACCCACACATTCTACCAGGTTCTCATAGACACCAGAGATGCACCTTACATAGTGAGTACCAACTGTGTCATGCTAGATTCATTAAATTATTTATCATTTTGTAAAGTATTTGACTATTGCAAGTATAAATAAAATATTAGTATGAAATTATGTCATTCATATACTCCATTTCAGCCTTTTTATAATGTCTGCGCCTAGTTCATAATCATTAATTTTAAAGATTAATATGCATCATTTGATTCTCTAAGAAATTTAATATACTTATTTGATTTTTATTTTTGACTGTGCAAACAAACATCGACATGAGACCTGAATGGAAGAAAAAGGTATATGAATAACATAAACTTTAATAACTGTGAATTAATATATTAATACAAAAAATTTTAACATGCTTTTGTGATGTATGTGTTTGTGAGCTTGAAAAATTTAACAGTTGTCTCTTAAAATGGTCAATACTAAAGAGATATGCTTATAGTATGTAATGTTTATTTAATAACATTCTTGGCACTGCGCAGTAACCATTCATTGTTTATATTAAACTCATTATCTAATGAATTATTATCTTAAAAATTGTTTTATTTACATTTTCACTGCATCTCCATCGTAACTGAAGTATTTTTATGAAAGAATTACGTAACATCATGGAAACAGGGGGCTAACTTTGGAATCCAGTTTCATTGTAATTATAAATTTGATTATAATTACAATGAAACTGGATTCCAAAGTTAGTCTTTACATCTTGCAAGATAAACGGTAATTGTTATCAACATATGCAAGAGATAATAAGTACATATTCTGTCTCAAATTCTGCAACTTTCAAAGTTTGCGAACTCGAACTTTAATCACATGAAATCCCATGCGCATGAAACGTAACATCCCATCTTGTGACGGGCGCAACAGGGTGCGACTTGGGTCTACTCATATTTCGGTCGGGGAGGACCTAAGTCGTATTGCTGTTTTATTTACATAAAAAAAATCCTTGCGGCGATCGCCCAAACGATTTGGACGTGCGCCTACCAGAATATGTCTTTACTCATTCACGCATATTCCAGCGCGCTCAGACCGAGGCGGTGACATTCCTTGGTAACCAGGAGTCGAGTCGCAGTCTATACGCTATCCCCGGATTGGACTACGTCGCGCATGACGATATAATACCGTACGCATCCGTGGAGCGGGTTCCGCTGCAGCATGAGCTGTTTGACAAGTTCCTTATGCATAACCCTGACAAAGGTAACTATAATTTGGTAGCAATAGGGCAATTTCTGTACCAGATCGTACCGTTTTTCTCTTTTTGGCATGGTATCTAAGCTTCATTCGCAAACATCTTTCGGTTCTCAGAATAAAAAATTCAATGTTATTTCATTTATTTCTTCACGTATCTGACAGCGGAGAAACGGAAGACAGAGGATTGTAAGAAATACTGTCTCAGCTTCTACCATGAGGAAGCAGACTGATCAACTATTGAAAGCTTGGTAGTGTTCTTTTGTAATTAAATAATATCTGCCGCCAAGCAGTGGTGCATTTCTGTATTCCGGTGAAATACATGCGCATTAGAAGTACATCCCCGTCTTGGGTAACGGGCGCAACGCGTTCCAATTTGGTCAGACAGATATCGGTCGGGTAGGACCTACGTCGCATTGCTGTTGGTATGGGCGGAGGTAACCACTTAATATCAGGTGGGCCCTCAACTAACTATTGTTACATACGTACAGCATAAAATATTAAGAGCTTTATAAAGGATTTGCTGCAACCTTAGGGCCTGTCATTAGTTCTAAAATATCCCAATTTCAGACCCACCATTCATAGCGCAAGAGACGCTTCGAGCGTGGCAGAAGAAAAACCATCCGTGGTTGGAACTGAGCGATGTACACAGGGAAACTACAGAGAGCGTGCGAGTCACTGTCATTCCCTTCTACATGGGCAGCCGGGAGTCACAAAATTCCGCCGTGTATTGGGTAAGAAGTCAAACTTATTTATTCCTTTTGCGGTGACTTGGAGTTTATCGGGGTATTGGTGTCTGGCATCAGGAGGTTGAAATAATATACGGCATACAACCGAATTTATTTTCGCGGAACTCCAAAATGTATAACCTAAGTAATGCGGACGGGGCGACTGGCATCCACATCGCGAAAGCTGACGCATATGCACATATACACATACGCATATGTATAAGGATACGGAGGGTATTGATTAAAGGCAATAATCCGATGGTTTTTGACCACACAAAAATGCATTAGGCACAAAAACTTCTTTTTTTACCGTAGAAGCACATGAACATTTTGTTTTATTTCCAGTGGCGCTACTGCATTAGATTGGAGAACCTTGGGCCGCAAGCGGTTCAGCTCCGCGAGAGACACTGGCGTATATTTTCCCTGAGCGGCACGCTGGAGACGGTGCGGGGCCGCGGCGTGGTCGGCCAGGAGCCGGTGCTGGCGCGCCACGCGCCCGCCTTCCAGTACTCCAGCCACGTCAGCCTGCAGGCGCCTTCAGGGCACATGTGGTACGTATCGCGCCGACAACAATCGGCGGTCGCAATCGTAAGACCACAAGTGATGGTAAATACTGATAAGACTGTAAAATAAGGGGCTTTCGTCTCTTATTTCTCGCCCTCACGGCGAGTATACAACGGGCGAAGAAAAAGTCACAGGAAAGCAAAATACGCAATCATGTTTAGTGATATATTTATTCCAGTTATTTTAATAGAAAAAATTACATGCGCATGAGACTTATCTTCCCCGTTCCGGGTGATGGGCGCAGGGGGATGAGTTTGACTCGATGTAGGATCCAAATTTTGTACTGAGTCGCATTACTGTTGTCATGGGCGGGGGTCGCCAACTCGTTCCGCCAGTAATTCACATAAAAACAATTTTTTTTTTACTGATTTTGTTAAAATTTGTATGGGACCAATCTGAAAACGTATGTGTTATGTTAATAACTAGCGACTTTAGTGATATTGTATTTTAGATTTTTCAAGTCTTGATTTAGTCACATATATTTCTGATCACAACTTCAAAAATTATACATTTTGATTATAAATAGTATTTCTTTTCCAGGGGCACGTTTAGAATGGAGCGCGAAGACGGTTACACGTTCGACTGCCGGATCCCGCCGTTCTCTCTCGAAAGCAAACCTGATGAAAGCGGCCCAGTGGCGCCCACTCCCGCCGCGTGACGTCACTAGTATATTGTACACCAACACTCTTAGGGAAACACTCATCTCTGTGTTGTTGTAGTCGGTTCAGGTTCAGATTTCACCAGACACTGCCATTAATTGTGAGTTTTTTCATACGAGAAAACAATCAACTCTATATTCAACAACACAAGAGAACTCTCTCGTGTTGTTGGATATATATATTTTGCAGCGGTAACATCCATGAGTCCTGGTGATCACGGAGCATGTAACTGCGTCGAAGTGTCGAGATTCTACAGAACTCGCAAAGAATGGTAATCTCAACTCTGAAAATAGAACATTATTTTTTATTTTCAGAGTTAATCAGAGTTTGACCAGGATGTTTCGAAAAGGACTATATTGTAGCATCGCCAGCAATCTATTATGTGATAAGAAGGAATGTGGATCTAGGTGCTACGATTCTCAAATTTCAAAGTAAATCTACAACTCTTTTTTTTTAGGCTTGAAACAGACACCGCTCCATACAAAGTCCTTGTAATGTAAAAGTTGTATGAGCGGTTTCGTTTTGGCGGACAAAAATTTCGTCGTCTGCTTTAAGATTGTCACATCAAAACTAAGAACTTACGTTTAGAATAGAGTACCTTTGATTTAAAACTTTGAGGTTTAAGAATCTGAGTAAGCGTCCATTATTATTGGAATTGCGTGTTTGTTTTGCGAACTTGTATTCAGAGCCGCAAGTTTCTGTTTTGTGAACTGTACGGTATGCGCGCATCTCTATTTCATTTGGTTAGGAGAGCGGCAGACAAGGAGCCCCAACCGAGATGACCGTCTCAAATATAGACGTCTCGCTCTACTGTTCAATGAATGAGCGAGATGACGTGTACTAACACGCTTTCTCCAAATAGTAATGCCGCGTAATACAAAAGAGGTCCTGTACTCAGCTTATTCCCGCGTCTTGTCACTGATATCGATTCTGTCCTCTGCGAGATATATTTACCCAATTTTTTTCTCAAAGAATAACTTGAGAAAGCAGTACATGACTATGAACTCGATTAGGTTGCTATAGATAGTGATGTTCATTCAATCAGTCATTATTTTTAGCTATTATCTCAGTGTAAATTATTTCGATAATATATAAATAGTATTCCATTGCATCCGTTTGTTTGTTTTTATAAATTCATTAGTCGTTTTAAATATGTTCTAGATCTGTAATAAATTACAGTATTCTGTTTAAATTACTTGTGTTTTATTCGGCTCAGAGCGATTCTACTCTGCGAAGTCACTTTCGCAGAGTAGGGTCGGGTAAGGTTTGAACAAGCGCCAAACTTAGTAATAAGAACGCATTGAATTCATTGGTACATATCAATATGTTAAAAAAAGGGTTTTCAGCTTTGTGTATCAAATATTACCTTAACGTGATAGTAAATTATATCTTGAAAAAAATATTATAAGATTTTATAAAAATGCGCTGAAATGATAAGCGCAGCCGATTAAAAAAAAATGGGCGGTTCAACATTTAACAGTTTGAAATAAAACTTCAAAGTTCGTCGATTTCTCTACGAGATTTCGTATTTTTTTATTTTGGTCAAAATTTGGTTACAGGAACGCACGAATAATATTTACAATATATATACAATCCGATAATACACCTCATTAATATCCACACGGTATTTAACATCACGTCTATTCCCTAGCACTGCAAAGTCACCATCACATAATCACCTTGTATAACGGTTATACGTTACCCGTCATTTTCATTCGCTATTTGCGGCCTAAGCATTAATTTAGGCTTAAAATAGTTTATGAAAATAGCAAAAATGTGACTGGTGACTTTAGTCATATAACATCAAAATTTGTTGGCGTTTCATGTTCATAATTTTGCTACAACCTAACCATTCAATATTGTAACCCCAGACCAGCTAATAAAAATAGTGCATCAGACTACGTAAATATATAATTGCGAAATCTTAATCGCTATTCCAATTATATGGATCAATTTACATTGGAGTTGAATGAAAGCGAAGCGACATTCAAATTAGTGTATTGCTTCGATGCGCTTCGATTCGTCGCCCGATAGTATAAATAGACCATTAACCAAAATACTGTGTGCTGTTTCCACAGTCCTTTATTTGGGGAATGGTTTATACTTGAAGTATTCCTACAGTACTAAGGACTGCTCATTAGGTAAGGTGCTATATAATGTTCTGTATGGGCGCAACCCTTGGCAATAAGTATTTTACATACAAAAGCATTATCTATACAAAAGGCACTTGTGATTTTCCTCCCACCTCAAAATGTCTGTTGCATCGTGAGATATTAAGAGATAGTCAATGTTATTTTGCAATTTCATAATACTGAATATTCCCTTGTGGGTTAAATATAATTTAAGGTTACAGTTTAGTAGAGCACAGAAAAAAAATATTATCTAAAACGTTTGAATAAATACCTAGTACTACGCCACAAAACACTGCAAGCGAATAACTTTAAGCAGTATTAAAATACAGAGAAGGTAATATACCCAGATAAACAGGAGTAATTTAACACAGCTAAATTAAACATTTGGCGAAATTATACGACTAATTTAGGATTAATCATTAAATGACAATATTTATTTAAGTAGATATTATTAATGAAATACCTAAGGTGTTATAGGGGCTGTTGGAAATTTCAAGCCCAGTTTACACTAAAGCGGAGAGAAAAGATGTTTTGTAAATTACCAATCAGCTATCGTCATTTCTACATCCTCTAGTGACATTCTGCATTGGTGGAAATACCCTCTACGTCTCTCCTCTACTTTGGTGGAAACCGAGGCTCAAGACTCGTGTAATAACTAACGGATGTGTTTGTCTGTCAGTGGTCTTGTGGACAATTTCCATAAGGAATATATAGATTTTTTTTTTCGGTTTTAGTTTTATTAAAGCTGGTATGTTGATGGCTTTTAACAACGCACAACAAGTTTGAATACTTTTTTGATGGGATTTTGATTATTCAAGCGTCAAAATTTAATCTTACTTCTAAAAGTACAATAATAATTAATCAGATTAAACTGAGTGCCATGAAGTCGTAATCCATCATAATCATATATTATATTCAAATATGTGTTTATAAAAAAAAAAAGAATTAGCAGTTAGTAGCAGCCGTCAGTAGGAAGAGGAAGTAACCTTGTTTTTGAAATTGACAACATTTAAAAAAAGCCTTCATATCAAAATTGCAACGCTCAACGCGTGGACGGACTTAGATTTATGATTTTTCTTGCTCCGCCCCTTTTCACCCAATCATCTGCATTTATACTGGAAAATTAATTACGGTTATCATTGCACTTAATTCTTTAATGTTTCTCTTTCAGATTTACATGTTATCGAATTTTAACCTTAAAGAGAAGATTAGTTATCACTAACCTGTTCCCCGCTTCCAGTGCCGTACAAATAAAAAAATATTATATTATAATAATAGCCTATTAGTTATAATTGCACATTTCAAATGAGTTCAAATTTAGTTTTAATGAAAATAAATGTCTTTAAACCCAAATACTCGATAGTGTGAGTTCTACCACCAAGTAGAAGTGCACTCGTGTCCCGGTGGAACGATGTGGGTGCCGGTGAAATTTTAGGACCTGACTCGTGATGGTATATTTTATGATGCGGTTATTACCATGTTAACCAATTAACATCAGCTGGTCTAAAATTGCCACACAGAGCAATTCCTTGCCTGGATTCCCGGGAGAACCGTAGAAATACCTAAATTTCTTCTTTAAATGGCTAGTCGTGAATCGTAAGCAATGTAATTCATTAACAGATTCACTATGGTTATTGGTTATTGGTTATTTTTACGACCATTTTACATAAATATTTTTAGGGTGACCAAAAACTAGTTTTAATTAATACTACATCTTTATATTACCCAGTCCACCATCAAAATCTTTGTCAGAGTTATAACATGTTCACTGTACTGACACTATTATCTCAAGTGAGTGCTGTTGATAAGTGATTAGGGCAGTTTTCACTTGGGTTAATGATCAGTTCGGATCAGTCCAGGTGCATAGTTATCTAAACAAGGTAAACATTAATTACCGTATGTTCGTACCAGCCTCTAATGTTCTCAGTTTAATGCAGGGACACCGGCCTACTTCGATAATTAAGAGTGAGAGCTTTGATCTACCACGGGAGCCCAATGCGGATTGGTAGATGTCACATGTCTTCGAATTTTTGCTAAGACATGCCGGTTTCCTCACGATGTTTTCCGTCACCGTTTCGACAACGTGGTATTGCGCACATAAATTTTTCAAGTGAATAACTCAATGGTGCACGTGTTGGTTTGAACCAGCGACCTTCAGATTGAAAGTCGGCGTCTGTGCCCCTGGGCCACCACGCTCTCTACCTTGTGCAAGTGATTAAAGATTATTGTGAGTGATTAGTGCATATGTGTAGTGTAAACTGCCGCTTCTGGTGCAATCTTATGAATAAAGCCATCTGATTAGTGTGTGTAATTAATGCAAGTGCTTAGTGATTAGTACTAAACACAATAAAGGCCAGTTTGCACTATGATTAGTTCCGTCGTATATTATTAGTAATCATGTCGATCGATTTGTGTTTTCATGTTTATATGAATAACTCGTAATGCGTAGTCTCCTAGCTACTCACAAATAATAAAACGAGTTGTTAAACACCTTATTCCACTAATCAATTATTTTCATCCATTACAGTTCAAACGTGTTATTACTAATTACTAAACACTGGCGCGAATCACTCGCACTAATCACCAGGTAAAATGGCGTTGATTACTAGTAATAACTTAAAAGTGTAAACCGACCTGAATATAGTATCAATGACCCATTTGATATACCATGATTTAATATATATTTTCAATTAAAATGAATTGCAAAATGTTCCCTTAGCCTAAACTTTTTATGTATCTGCCAAACTATTCGTAATTATTCATATACGAATCTCTACCATGAAAGGGTAAACGAGAATTATTTCATCTGGCCATTTTGTGATTTGTAATTTAAAACATGATTATATTAGGATTTTGTTATGTAAGCGAAGTCCGTTCTAGACCATCACGTCGGCCCGACCTCTTGTCACATATAATTTTAGTCACAAACTAAATAATGTCCACAGTTTTCCACAGGGGGCGCCACCGGTAAATCTGTTGCGTGTCAAAGAAATTTGATTTCTATCACAACTACAAAACGTATATTGGGGAAGCACCCTCAAGACAATGAAATTTAATATTTATTTGTAATCATGCTGTTGTGGAAACTAGACTGGTTTTATAACTACGCAGATTTCTTCCCCTCTCCGCTTTGGTAGAAACTGGGCTTTAAACCAAGCGTAACCCATGCTTAGTGCTTAAAGCTAGGCTTCTACCATGCTAGAGCGTGTTCATTTTCACCTAGCACGCAGCGTAACTACGCTTGTACAGTATAGTCTATCCGGCCAATTGCGTAACCGTTTTTTATACAGAAAGACAAAGAAAAGCGTACATTTTAAAAACCCCATAACGACAGGGGCGCCACCTTAAAAACCACTTAGTGTTACAGAAATTTGATTTCTACACAACTACATAAGGTATTTCAGGCAGTTTCGTGACAATGATAACTTCATATGGTGCCCTGACTATGTATGATCGACAGTGAGGGGCCAACGTCGAAGCAATTTGTGTTAAAGAAATTTGATTTCTATCACAACTAATAGGGAAAGCAGCTTCGTGACAATGGAATGGATATCTATATCCACGTACTACAGTCTATCGGGCCAGTTGGATGATAAGGGCGGCGCACATTTCGAAGAACTCCATAGTGTGGTGCCCCTGACTTTGGTTGGACGAGGCCGGCGGTGGGGGCGCCACCGGGGAGGCGGCTTCGTCGTCAGTATCCTCGCGCTCTCCAGATAACGACTTGAAGTCCAGAAGATACGACTTGTAGTCCACTTGGTATAGTTGGAGCGACATCTTCACGTATTTGTCCGTCATTTTGTTCAACGTCCGCACCCTGAAAACGATAGTAACGCAAAAGTAGAATATTGGAAACAAGTTGCGCAATGTAACACTTGGCAAGGCCAAACATTGAAGCACAAGACCCTCGCCAGGAATCGAACCCGGGACTCCTCGCTTCGAAGGCAGGATAGCTACTAAGCCACGGAGACGTCATAATGTGGGCTGTCAGCTTGTCGACACTATAGACAAATATGTAAAGAACTTTAAAAACTGTGTATTCTTACACGTCATCCTAATCAGTCTCCATAGGGATCGTCACGTGAGGCTCGAAAGGGGGGAAAGGTGGAACAAATCATAAAATATCATAGGGGGGGGGGGGGGTGAGGGGAAAGTGAGATTTCTAAACCGAAAAGCGTGACCTTGACTCGCCTTTGGCAATCAATCAGTCAATCAAGTCAATCAATCATTATATCTCGGTAGGCGATATCCCCGCCTACCAAGACAACCACCCAAAGTATCTTGTTACAAAGATACTTTTAAAAACTACACTTGATTTTGGGTAAATTTGGGTAATTGGTTTAAAATTTACTAAAAACGTATCCTGATTAATGGACGACCCCCAAAGTGGTAATGTATACCTGACGTGATACGGGTTGATGACTTTCCACTCGTAGTCCAGCGCCTTCATAGCGCGGAACACTTCCAACATTATGTCGTTCGGTTTGCTCTGCGACCTGATGCCCAAGTGCCATTTCGCCCTGAATAACGAACATTTCTTAAAGAAAAATCTTTTAGGTCATCATTATGAGTACTCTTTTTAAACCCAATGCAAGTAACTGCCTGTTGAGAGCTAGTGGCTCAGGAGTCAGTGGTTTAAATACACAAGTGCAAGGAAGTGGTTTTGGCTTGGTAAAAATATGTGCCTAATACATGTTCAACGGTGAAGAAAAACATCGTGAGGAAACTGCCATGTTGGGAGTTTCTTCCCATTATTCCACTTTCCTATAGATTTTGCAGGTTCCTGTGCTTTTGGAATTAAAAAAAACAGGGAAGCGGCATCATACATAATTCGACTATTAACAATCCGGATTGGGATTGGGATTGGGAATCCCATGGTTAGAATAAAATCCATTCACTGCCATTTATCGAGAGTAAGTCGGTGTTCCTGCAGACGGAACAGATTCAGATAACCATTGCAGATAGTTTTGAGAAGCGCATTTTTTGTATGACTAATGTTTTATGTATCTATGAATGTCCTCGCATGAGTTGACGCGTAGACATATTTATACATACACCCATAATTTCATACAGTCCCGCTGATATTGGAAATTGTAACGTGAATGTGTTTTAGTTATGTACTGTTCACTTAAAAAAATGTCCTGGTTCGAACTTCCTAAAGTTGGAACTTGTGGCTGTGTCGAAATAGACTGTGTCACGAAACAGTGTTTAAACTTATCGCCGTCTTCTTCGAACGCTGTGTAACGGAAAGAGACGACGTTATACTTCAGGCAAAGTAATTCTAAGTGCATAGAACCAGCTTGCAGCGGAGAATTGCGGAGAAGGGCGATTTGATCTCAAGTTTTACTTCTATTGAAGTGCACAGTACCGTTTCACAGGCGTGCCTCTGGTCTTGTCTTGTTGTGGGACGGTCGCGGGAGGGAGCGACGAGTCGCGAAGAGGCGCGATTCGCTCCGGGTGCGGGCGGGAAGAACTCTCCACACTTTGAGGCGGCGAACTGCCTAGAAATAAAAAAAAGTAACATGCGTTAGTGTGATTCTAAGGATTCTAAACTATTGTCGCTCAATAACGCACAACGCTTTAATATTACCTCAAGTTAATTCACTATAAAATCACAAATAAATTCATTGAAACATTTTCACATATCACAAATACTTTGTACTGGCGACATAGAATCCGTGAAACCTTGTTAAGAGAAAACTTATTGCTAATAAGACTATTTTGTTTATGCATACTGGCCACATAGAAGTCCTTGATCTCCGCCTTAGCGGCCTCATCAGCTATCCTCTTGTTGTCTATGATCAGATGGTACGCGATGGCTAGCTGGTCATGCGGGTCTCCGCTCAGTAACGCGTTGTGAACCTCATACTCCTTCACGCCAAACTTATCGCACACTTCCGCTATAGCCTCCGTGTCTATGACACTGCTGTCCTGTAAACGAAATGATTATTGTAGGTCGCAAATAAAAAATACTGCATAGGTGATGACAGATGGTTCATGGATGAATGGCTGTGGAATGGTTGCTTGTACAAAAAGGACCGAAAATTTAATATCTTCATTAAACTGACACATTACATACAACAAATTTGGACCATTCGAAGCCACAACAAAAAAGGAAGAAGAAGAACAAATTTGGATTGATAATGACAAAATTCCCATCACTAAATTGCAATGAATTCGGAGTGATCGAAGATGTTTATAATCATTAGGATCCATGTCATGTCTCCATAATTCGGTGCACTGGCTGATTCAGATGAAGTCAGAAAATTGACAGAAATAGCGGAATTAGGCTTAAAAATCGATAATCAGGAAATAGTATTGTTGTATTTGTTGGCATAAAGTGTTGTCTTACTCTCACTTGACGACATGGTGCCCAGCTAAAAAGTCCATAAAAAAAAAATTAAAAAAAAAAAAAAAAAAACTTTACGCCTAGGTACATAACTCTTCAGTTATGTACTTAGGTATAATGTGTCCGTTTTTTACGTATAATGTTACGTATAACGTATGAGGATTGGTCTTTACTTTGTGGTTCCACCAAATCCGATTTCGTGTTACATTGCAGTTTTATATACCTAATATTTCATAGTTTGAATATTTCAATGCAATTAGACAAATTAAACATTGAAAGTTTTCTAATGCATAGTAGATGCCGTAACAGGGACGTAACGGTTTGAAAACTGTATGAAATTAACAATCTTTAGTAATTCTATAATAATTAACCTTTGTTATGGTTGTTAATTATTATAACGAATTACGAACAATGCGTTTGTAATAAGTACTTAGATAAGTTAGCGTAAGTATGTTATGTACAAACAATTTTTTTTTTAGATTCTCTTTAATCAATAATTATTCTAGCATTATCATCAAAGTTATTATATTAAAATCAAATAAAATTACGTGCACCCAACAAAAACTACAAAAAACAACTGCGGGATAGTCACTTTATTACAATCTAATAAGCTTTATTTTCCAATACATAACATTAAAATAAAATCGCACTATTTCAAGAGGTTTAAGGTGATCTTTTAAAAGCAAACCTTAGTTACACACAACTTTTTTAACCCAAAGCATGCTAGCTAAGTTCGATTTGGACTCGCATCCGAGGGTTCTGGGCCATCGAATGTATTGTTTATTTTATATTTATATTTTGAACCACAAACCTTTTATTGTAGCGGATCCATAATAACGGACTTGTGGTTCAAAATATACAGCTTTTCAAAAGTAGGACAGACAGACTTAGGCATAGGGCATAGGCATTTTCTAGGGTCTATTACTAACTATTAAGGAGTTTAACCTTTCAAAAACTAAAAATCCACATTTCAATACTAAAAAATAAGCTCAATGGAAATTAAGATTTAAGTGGCGATAATGAGGATGCGCTAAATATAGATTAGGGTGCGTTCATTTATCATTTGTTTTTTAATCAACTTTAAAAGAGGACGATTTAATTTATATTCTCAATTATAGGCTTTACAGTACTATAGGTCATCAAAATTTATTTTTTTTTATTTTCTTAAATCCACTTTTTTATTTTGCTGTATGTTTTTTTGATCTGTAATTTGTACCTAAATGAATGCACCCATAATATGTTTTGATGTGAATCATGATCAAATCTACAACAAAATATTTACCCTCATGCGATTAGTCATACGGAATCCAAGTAATACTAACTACCTGCTCGACCGGGGATGGAAACAAATACCCGGGTAGGTCCTTCTGGAACCAATCGTGTTTCTTCACGTCCTCAATGGTCGTTCTCTTCATGGGGTCCACTTGGAGCATACAGCACAGCAGGCTGACAACGTTCTTGTTCAGGTACTCCGGAATGGGGAATATTCCAGACTTGATTTTGCGGAAGAGGGTAGGTACATGTTCATCGTCAAAGGGTAGAGTGCCGCAGAGGAGTGCGTATAGTATGACACCGCACGACCAGATGTCTACTTCAGGTCCTGCGTAAAGTTTTCCTGATATGACCTGTTGATAATAATATTATTACGAAACACAAATTTCATTTTAGTTTCTCTAGGTGATTATCCATAGAGCTACCAGAATCTGGCCACAATTTAATAATAATTAAATATATTGTAATTACCTATACCTGAATCTGTTTCAAATCACTAGCTAAATAAGAGCATTGCTCGCCCGGTATTATGTTAGCGCCGAATGTAAGCGACAGTATCACTTTCTATTCATTATGTAGCTACCCTGTCGTTTACGTGTTAACTGCGTTTCATGGTAGCAGGAGGGAAGCGAGACAGAGGCGACAAGCCTGTTATAGACTTAAAAAATATTTTTCTAATTTATAATAATTATAATGTGTATTCAATAAAATTTAAAGTGAACCTATCAAAAAATGGTTTATGGTCATTGCAGTCCGCTTAAAAGCACGAATTTCTCTAGGGATTTGAAACAGACTACCATAATTAATGGCTTTTCCAATGCTTTCTTCTAGTAAAATATTTCTCAGTAATTTAATAGACCAGAATAAATCAGTATTACAAACAATTTTTTTATGCTTATATATAGGGCGGAAAGAAACCACTAAACATCAGGTGGGCCTTCAGCTCGTCCCGTCACTTCTAGTTTAAAAATATATATGTTTTTATTAAAGTAACCCACTGCATCAATGTGCTGTTCTAGCTCAGTTGATCCATTTTGGAGTTCTATTAAAATGTAAATTCTAATTACCTCAGGAGCAGCATAGTTGGGTGACCCACAGGATGTCCTCAGAAACTCCCCATCCATCATCATATTGGACAGGCCAAAGTCAGCAATCTTCACATGCATGTTATGATCCAATAACAAGTTCTCCGGCTTCAAATCTCTGTGCACAATCATGTGTCTGTGACAATAGTCGACTCCAGAAATGATTTGCTGGAAGAACCTTCGAGCCTCATGCTCCTGCAGCTTGCCTCTCTTCACAATGTAGTCAAACAGTTCACCGCCTGACACATACTCCATTATCATGAAAATGTCTGTAGGTGTTGATATCACCTGTAAATATGACATTAAGTAATTTTAGTATAAGAGATGGTGATGAAGCTTGTCAAATTTAACCAACAAATTCTGTAAATAAATATTTTAATGAGATAAGCAGACAGATGGGACAGGAGAGTAAACCTGTGCAGTGTAGGAATGCCGAAGGCAGGTTTGAGGACAAAACAACTACCATTTATTGCTTGTAGCACTGAGGTTTTCCCTGAAGGCTGAAAGTGGATATGAGGATCCAAATATCACACTCAGTGACTTTCACTGGAAGCCTATGATAATGAATTTGTTTAAGCCCAAAGAGATGTTATGTAAAAGAGCTTTTATCACCATTGAGATCTGCAGATATAATACTTTTTACAGTACTTTATAAAGCAAATTTGAAGGAGTAACAAAATATCAAAATGATGAAAAATTGTTTATACTATTTAGATAACTTACCTGATATAACTTGATAATATGAGGGTGTCGAAACAACTTGAGATTTTGTATTTCACGCCTGATCTTCCCCACGACATCAAGGGACTTGATCTTCTGTCGATTTAGAATCTTCACAGCGACCTTGTGCTTGGTCAGTTGATGTTCACCGATCTTTACTTTACCAAAAGTGCCTACCCCAAGGGTTGCGCCTAAAGTGTAGTGACCAATCTTTACTATAGGCTGGTTCCCACTGGTGACCAGGGTGGCTACTGCTTTCTCCGTCATTTTGTATTGCGAGCGAAACGATGAGGTGTTGATAGGTTGAGGTTGGTAAGAATGTTACATTGGCGAATGACAAACAATAAAATTGGGAACTTTCTTATAGGTTTCAGTTTAAGTAAAGTACATAGCACGACACAATTTATTAAAATTTTGCGTAGTATTGCAAAATTATGGTAAATAGTAAACAGCTAAGATGGGACGATAAACAGATCTGTCATGAGTCATGTCATGTCAATCAAGTAATAAGCCAAAATGTCAGTGCCAATTGAATTTGATAGAATTGTGAAAAGTGAAGTTGATTTTATATTGGCAGAGACAATATTTTCATTAAATTATCCTCTATAATCCTGTATATTAGATAAACATACACTGGCCAAACGAAGGCCAGTGACCGAACTTCGTTGGTGTTGTCGTTCTATCTGAAAAGTAAGCCAGCCAGCGATCTTTAGTTGCTCGTTTGCCGGAAATACATAGATGGGCGGCAACATCAAAGGCTCGAGAATAGAAAATGGGAGCTAATAAGCCAAACACTGGTGTGTACAGAAGCAGAATACTTAGTTACTAGCGTTGTACGCTATCACGCAATAAGGATCACGATTAGCAATCGTTCGCTTATTATTGTTAAGCAATAATTTTAAACTAGTTATTTACGGATGACCGTATATTTAATTTTAATGTCTTTTATGCGTATTCATTTGTGTGTTAGTTAAAATAGGCCGTTTATATAATTATTTACTTAATTTTTTAGGTAGCATATGTTATATTGTTTCATTTGTTAGTTGTTGTTAATTGGTTTTTATTGGGAACAAATCAAAAAGCAGAAAAATTGCAGGATGACTAGCCTAGGTAAATAAATAAATACACATGCCAAAAGTGTGACCAAGATGAACGTCGAGCTAACGCCAATACAGCCAACGTTCGCTTGTCGTGTGTACGCAGTATTAACGCACACAACAGCGAAGATAATAAAATAAGAAATCTGTCACGAACGAGTTTTTTTTGGCGCGATGAGTGTTCCGTACCATATATAATATATATATTTTTAAATAATTAATATTTACACACTCATACCTCTGCACTCACCATACAAAGTGTGCCTCGGAAGGGAATCGAACCCGGGACTCGAAATCGAGTATTATAAAGTCCGGAATCATTAGCTTTTATCGTTACATATTGTTGGTGAATACAATAAAAAGTGTTTCAGTGGTTTAGTGTAGTTGTGTTCTGTGTGGGGTATATATTGGATCACTGGAAACTATTACAACGCACTAAAGACTAAAGAAGATCTTAACTTCCTTAATAGTTAAACATTTTTGGTTGTAAAACATGTAACAGACAATTCGACAGAAATATATTTTTTTAATTATGTGTATTGTGTTTTCTTCTGTATTCTTTTTTGTTTATTTACACGATCTACATTATAAATTAGTGATATTACTTACTCTACGATCTATAATAAAAAGAGAAAACTAGCTTGTTCTAAATGAAAGAAAGAAAATATATTTATTAATAATTCTAGAACTAAAAATTAGAAGACATTTTATTCAGGGTATAGATAATTAACGTTGTCGTTAATGCTTGCTAGATTATTTTAATAAGAGAAAACAAAACATTCTGTGCAAGATACGAGTATACTCTATATACGAGTATAAGTCTGGCACACGCAGTTTTCATGCATAATATATTGCTCAGGTTGAAGGCCGAGCATGGTGGTCCAGAGCCTCAACATAATAATTCGATACCTGGCTAGGTGTCTAGTTAGTGGCTACATAGCGTCGCACGAAGCTTGTACTTGAGTAATTGGTACACTTAACGCTCACTCAGAAAAGTTAAAATTTAAAATAGGGCCAGCTGGCCAGTCGAAAGTAGCTACGGAACACTAAAAACAAAAAATCGAACGAAAGTGTCGATTGTCTATGAACAAACTGCTGCCGCCTGCCCGCCTGCCCGCCCCGCTTCACTCTCCGGCCCCGCTCCACCCTGCGATTTTTCTTGTCGAGTGCACTGCGGAAAAATTTAATAATTTCGAGTTTTTAATGTATTTTTCTCTTAGATTATCGACAATAAAGTGTTTACACAATGGATACGTGTGGAATTTGCCAAAAACCAGCCGTTGTAAGTACTTTTGTGAATTTTATGGCCCTCCTTTCATAATGCTCGGATCATTATTTTTTGTTTTCTTTACGAGATTGCTACGAAAATAACGCATCTGGAGGTGTATGAGGATACTGTAGCTATCACATAAGTGAAAGCCTCAAGTTTTCTTTGTTGAAACATCAGAATTGTGCAAGAACATCAAAATATATTGATAAAAAACATTCAAAACCTGCCCGCGTATATTTTTTTTATTCCTTGTTGGTCGGTCGGTCGCTTGGCTTGTTTTTTTACGTCTGGCTCAGCACTGTATAAAAAAACGCTGAATTCCTTTTTTTATTTGGATAGTGAACCTTGGCAAACTCTGCAGGCGTTTTGTGGCTATAATACAACGTCTATGACTTGTAGTTTATTTTTATTATGGATGTTGTTTTAGTGTCTGTTTTCTTTTGCAAGACAAATTTTACTTTTAGTATTTTATTTATATGGCTGGTTTTACTGCAGTGTAAAAGGATCCATAATTCACATGTGACCTTTTGTAGTCACCACATAATCACATACCAATTCTAAATCTTTTCAGCAACTGTTTGAAACGGGTAAAGATGGAATCTATGCTTGTTTCAAATGCCAACCGCTGGTCCCTGAAATTACTCTCGAGGACAACTCATCTGACAACTCTCAAGCACAAACTGCTACTGAACAGGTATATTGTATTTTGCTTAATTAACAACTAATTGAGTGAATGTAGAGTATAAGTCTAGGCACAGTGGCCCTTACTCAGAGAGTACTGTGTCTAGCAGTGGATCGATATTTCCAATTAACTTGATCATGTAGTGATTTGGTTTATGCCAACTTCCCTCACCATTATTAAACACTTATTTAGGAAAAAGTCCTTACAGACAGTTATAAATAAACTCAGAAATGAAAATTAAAAATAAGTAATAAAAAAGTATTTTTTTTTACTTTTAATTGAACCTATATTTTATTTGAATTCTAACCTAATTAAAAAGAATATAATATAATCTACTTAAAAGCTGTATTGCTAATTTGGTAGCCATGGGTAGCAACAACTGAAAGAAATGTTAAGCATCCGTCAGTCTGACTGCATATCAATATCTCCTATTACAAAGCCTGTCATGCAATCCACATCATGATATTATATCAAGTGCCTGTCATTTCACTTAATTTAATAAATACCTGCACATCTGAAATAGCAGTAATAACTTAATATTCATTACTTAGCAGTAATGTAATGAACTAGTTTGTCCTTGGAAGTAGGTACTTGGATGTCAAAGTCCAAGTACTTCCAGGCACAAACCTTTAAAAAAATCCTGCAATTCTGTTGAGCTCATTAGTGCTGGGCCATTGAAAATCATATAAAGAAAAAATAAATTAAAGGGGTATATTATACGTTTGAATAGGCTGATGAGAGTTGCACGATTGCAGGAGAGTGCTGACTCGGGTTATTATTGTGGGCTATGTCACAAGACATTCCAGAAAAACATGCAATTGCAGAACCACCTTCGCAACCACCGGGCGGAGAGGCGCTTCGTTTGCACCTACTGCAACAAAGGTATTTATGATCCATTAATGTATTCGCTACCGAAATTCGCGATACCGCGAAATTTAGAGATTTCCTCAGGGTCGGCATTTGCAGCCCTGTTGTAGCAAATGTCTATATGGGATGGTAACCACTTAACACTACAAGTAATAACAACAAGGCTGTCGATATTCCGATATTGCCGAAGAAAAAAAGTTGAGAGAGACAAAAGTATTCATAATCAGCATAGCCTTAAATATTACATTTATTGAATTTAGAATTCCAAGTCAAACCATAGCTATTACGCTTGAATATCGTCAGTCCAATAAAACGGAAATTTCGTAACAAATATTATAAAATTCAGATCAGGTTGAGGGCCGAGCGAGGTTCCAGAGCCTCTAAGATAATACGCACGAAGCTTGCACTTGAGTAATAGGTATACCTAACTTCGTTCAAAAAAGTTAAAATTTAAAATGGTGGTTGAAATAATAAAACTCTGTGTCATTAACACAGTATTGATTGAAATCTAGTATAAGCTATTGCTGTTTTAAAATCCCCAAGTCGTGCCCTAGTTATATTCAAGAATCAAATGTAAAAAAAGATTTTTTGAGTTAAACCCTCTATAAACTTAAGAATCAATAGTGTGTAAACGATTCAAATATTAAAGTCATTTTTACTTTTTCTTGCAGCATTCTCTCAGTCCAACAATCTGAGAGCTCATCTTCGTATCCACACCAATGAAAGACCTTTCAAATGTAACGAATGCGGGAAAGCATTTACTCAGGTAAATAGGTTTTTTTTACGACAAAATTGGGTGATTCACCTCATGTCAAGTAGTATTTGCTGTCCACTACAACATAGGTCTATCTGTACTGGAAAATCACTACCATAAACAAGGAATAAAAGAGGACCTAATATGTACCCCATGATACCCCTAACATAATAATATAACTTGAAGTTAAGATGTTATTCATTTTACATATTGCTCCCGGTTATTTCAGTACTTAGCAAATATTTGGTGATCAATACAATCGAACTCTTTCTTGTCAAGCTTCTGTTAGAAAATTAGTCAGATCAATTTCATAACATTGTACTTCAAAAAATTTGAGAATTATTTTTATACTGTTTAACCAGGTGACGAACCTGAACAATCACGTCCGGTTGCATACCGGCGAGCGTCCGTTCGTGTGTCCGGAGCCCGGCTGCGACAAGGCGTACGCGCAGGTCACTAACCTCAACCAACACCGCAAGCGGCACCTCAGCGGACGGCCCATAGAGCAGTCGTATGAGTGCAACGTGTGCGGGGAACAGTTTGCGCAAAGGAACCACATGACCAACCATCGGTGAGTGGACACTGGGGGTAGGGAGTGCACACTGTGGGACACTTTTAGATAAGGTCAATGATGTTAGTGGTATGTTTTTACATGAGTGTGAAATCATGTAGTGACGGAACGAGCTGAAATACATACAAAGTAAGAAGCCGGATAGTCAGCGCTCTTTGCCGAATAGTCGCTGACTACGAAAGTGGCCTTATAGAAGAAAGTGGCTTTACCGACTAGTCGGAACATCTCTAATAAATATAAAAATTTATTTATATTAATAATTATATACAATAAAAAAATATTATACACATGATAACGGCTCGAGCGATTTGGCTGATTTCTTTTTCGTTGCGTTCGTTAGAAAACATACTTAATATTTTTTCACTTACTTCATAAGCATCGCTAGTTATAAATATATAGCATATATATTGCACATATATATATTAACTTCAGACGCGTGGCCCACGGCGAGGTGTCGAAGAGTCCGGGTCGCCCGGTGAGGCGCTCCTGCTCCATCTGCGAGCTGAGCTTCCCCAACGACCGCCTCCTGCAGCTCCACACCAGCCACGCGCACTGCAGCGAACAGAGCGACTCGGAGAGTGAGTCCAATACTATCTTTAATATCAATAAAATAACATTGGGTTTCGAGTATGTATTTTATAAGATTTTAAATATTGTCCAAACATGATGGCCAACTGCTGGTATACTTTGGCATACTCAGGCAGTTCGTTTTCTTCTTCTTTTGCTGTTGTCTCGCAGTGTTGGAAAGAATTAGTCTTATAGTGGAACCACTTGGTAGTTCATAGCCAGTTGTCAAGTTGGTTTTTGAAGGCTTACAGAGGCAGCGGACTTTCCGGTAACAGGTTCCAGTTGTGGACAACTCGGTCGCCATGGAAGTTATGTGAGGCGAGCGTGTTAGCAGGATCACATCCTAATCTGAGATGGTGGCCATTTTTTTTTTCGTGTGGGTGTCAGAGGCCTCCAACATTCTCTATCGAGTAGTATAGCTGTGATCGACATCTTAACGCCTCATGTTGGCGACAAGACGAGTATTGATAGCATTATGTGTTGTTACATTGCAGAGAGCGAGTTTGCGTGCGTATTCAGCACGTGCGGGATGCGTTTCGCGACACCGAAAGAGCACACGGAGCATTTGCTGCGCGCGCACCAGCTGCGCGTCCTAGCGACCAGCGCCAACGACCCGCCCAAGCGCGGCCGCCCGCCCAAGCAGCAAGATAAACCCGACGTAAGATATCTTAGCACTAACCGTGTGCCCCTCCGTGTACAAAACACAGCCGGGCACAATTTAAAATGAAATTTAAACTACGTTAACACACTCATACCTCTGCACTAGGATTCCCTGTGTCGTAGATGGTATGGACAAACACAGAAACACAAGACAAACACCCAAGACCCGAGAACAAACTTCATGCTCACCACACAAAGTGTGCCCCGGCCGGGACTCGAACCCGGGATCCTTCGCTTCGAAGGCAGGGCTAACCAACTACTAAGGCACGGAGCCGTCAAACACTAAAGGTCTTATTACAAAACGTGGACTAACTTTAGTACTAGGTTTAAACCACCAATATTCATGTAATAATGGTGGTATAAATCTAGTCTAATTAGTCCACATTTTGTTATAAAATGTGGACTAAGTTAAGTCAAGGATCATTATGACTCATAATTATCTTTGCAAGATTGTCGTGAAGGTGCCACAAGACCACAGACGCACAGCCGTCAAACTGTCATCTCTACAATCTTTTTAATCAGTGGTTAAAAATATGTTGCCGAATATGGGGCCATCTCCAATGTCAACAAAGCCATTTAAAAATTATTTGTTGAATTTATAATTTTACGAGTATTAAAAAAAAAAGTGAACCTATCAAAAAAGGTTGATGGTCACTGCAGTCCGCTCAAAGGTCAATGCACGAACTTCTCTAGGGATTTTAAACGGACTATGGAGGTAGTGGTGTCAGTTTGATAGATGTTTATGTCTGTCTGTCTGTGGTCTTGTGGAAAATTTCTTTTACAGCAATCTTGAAGCGATAATTATGAGTCATTATAATCTTTGACCAGGTTTGGTCCATTATTTACTTATATAAATTAACATAAATTCCATTTTAATTTGTACCTAATAATTTAATAATCTTTTATCGTTAAGTCGTCCTTTTGTACAAAAACTTAATTCATTTTATATATTAACAAGTTAATAATTCGTCCATTCTCCTTTGTCAAATATTTATCCTCGTATCGTTCATCTGAATATTACTCAAATGTTAGTGAAAAATCAAGAGTTGAAACGTGGTGCGCTGTGCCTATTTGAGTTGTTAAAATTTTTTAACTTTTAATTTCGTGTTCTCCTTATTTTATCAGGGAATTTTATCAATAAATAAGATATAATTATCGTTAACAGGAAGCTTATGTAGAGAATTTGAAGCGCGCTCTGCTGGCCAGCTACACCGCAGTCGAAGCCCGCTCGCCCAAGTCGCACAACAGAAAACAAGTAAGTCATTATACTTGAGTGAGGTTGTGGAAATACCTCTCAGCCTCAAACCTCAAGAACCATGTTGCTTGTGTCTGTAGATGAAGTCTCAAGTCTCTACACGTATCCCCCGAGGAGCAATCTAAAATAGATAGACATACACATTAATTTATAAGTGAAGACAAGTTTTCTTGTTTAAAATAATGAAATCCAATCAAAATCCTATGTAAAAGTATTCTATCAATAGTTGTGGTTATTAAACACGATAATTTACTCAGGTGAACGGCTCGCGGCGCTCAAACAAGCCCATAGAGGTCTCTAGCGACGAGGACATGGCGGAGGAATACCTGGAGGAAGAACAAGACGGGCGGGAGGGTCAGGAAGAAGCGCAGGAAGAGGTTCAAGAAGAAATCCACGAAGAGATCCAAGAAGAGTACCTAGAGGTACAGATAGAAGATGAGATACCAGTCGCCCGGGAGACGCAGGAGGATCTAGAAGTGATTCTGGGCTGTTGATGGTCTGCGATGGACCCGACGCGCCGCCGTCGGGTGCTTGCATCTCTTTCTTATAACGCGATTCTTGTATATGCTATCTTGTTTCGCCGCTTTACGTTGCAGCTAGGATGCGAACTGTCAGCACTTTCACTTCTATAACACAGTTAAGTGTAGTAGAACGTATATTGTGTTATTGCGTTTGCTGCTGGGGTAAAAGAGCTGACACTGAAAACTTGTCACCATTTTCACCTCTGAGCTGTGGTCAGCCTCAGATAGATAGTATCAGTATGCGTGTTAGATGTGTTATAAAAGGCATTTTGGCAGCTTAGAGACGGAGCATAATGTTTTCTCGTTCTCTCTAGGGACTTCTAAATAAATGGTCAAATTTGAGCGAGGAATAACACATTTTGAATTTGGCTGTATAAGTTTGTTTTCTTCGTATAAGAAAATATCGAAAACAAATGTATAGTGTATGAAAATGTATATATAGCAACTGTGACATAGTAGGATTTATATTATAGATTATTAACAATTTATTATTATAGTTGTATTAACTGACGAGGCGGATAACATCACAGTATGTTACTATAGAATAAATATAGGAATATTAAATATAGCATGGGTACTATAAAATAGAAGACTAATTCATCTAAGGTTCGAAAGAGATGCAGGTATACTCCGACGCCGGCGCGGCGTCTACTGGTTTTCAATATTTAGTTCTTTTAGCTGAAACCTGTTGAATATAATTTGGTTTTCAATATTCGATCCACCTTCACTTGACCTGTTAGTTTGCATACTTGTTTATCACTTGGCCTGTGAGGCCTTGCTTTAAAATTTGTCACAAAACGTAGCTTAAATAATAAATCAATGTAAATAATAGTTAACAAAAATATTCCGCGTGTAAAGAGAGTATGTTGACAAGTTTAGCATTTTGCAGTGGTGTTTTATTAGTGTCATAAAAAGAGACTTAGATATAACGTTGAAACTGGCAGAGTTTGGTGCCATGCGTAAAATTGAAAATTCCAATTAAGTCAATTTAGCTTTCATACTTATAAACAGGTAAGTCATTTATTACAAAGCGTTAAGTAAAGTTATATGGTTAACCATATAACGATGGAGTCAATTTGAGCTTTATTTATACTAGGGTGGGTGATTAGTGAACAATGTTCTAATACAAATTATGGGGCTTTCAGCTGGGGTAGTAGAACCGATCCTGCTATAAGCAGCAAAATGCTTTAAGTTACGGGTTTTCTGTTAAAAGTGGGCATAAGACAGAAATGAGTCTGAACTCTTGTGTTATTTAGTTGAAGATAGATCAAATATTGAAAACCAGTGGTAGTGGCCAACCCTCGCTGTCTATAACGGTCATCCTAACTCATGTCTACTAGGCTCGACTGCGGAGACGCTATCTCGAATAACAGGTGTGTAGCCGTGGTATTCATAATTGGGACTTAGTGTTGTATTGTATATAAGGGCATGTTCCACCACTTTATAATTCCTGGTATGTAATAGACGCTCTGTGATTCAATCTCTTTATTTTTAGGTCTCGGTACCCAAAGAGTAACTCCGTTACTAAGTTTACAGCATTTGTCTGTCATATCTTTTAAAGGCTGTTCTTTTGGATCGTAGTGAAATCTTTATAGAATATAGTCATAAATATTATATTTATGGATATTTCATACATCAAAATCTAGCTCCAAACCTAGGATAGGTTTTATTGTGAAACTACAATAGATGACTGATAAACTACTTTTTTGTAAAGACATATTACATAATTACTTATTAACACCCAGACACAGAACAATAATTTATATTTTTCACACTAATGTTTGTCCTGGGTGGGAATCGAAGCCGCAGCACATAAGGTAGAGCTACTACCAGCTGAGCTTTGGATCCGGTCTATATAAGTTATAATGGCATACATCCTAATAAATAATAAATTAACGGTAAAAAAAACTTTTTAATAACAAGCTTTTTTCGTGTTCTCCTCAGCAAGCCCTTTCACTTGATATCCATACTGTGGTAGTGCAGATATAGCTAGTCCGCCATCTTGGATGATCCGCCATATTATGCTAACTATGCTCTAAAGTTAAAAAAAGTTGGTGATAAACTAAATCATTATCTTGAATCATTACGTTAACAATTATTCTGTAATAACATCGTCCTCTCTCATTCCTATTTCATATTATTGTTGTGCCCAACAGGGTCCATAATGATCTGTACCTAATATTATAACAATTATATAACATTGTGGAATACAAAAAACTATTGAGTATTGAGTAAACAAATGATACTCTACATAAGGTCATACGAGCTTATTAATACCACGGTAGTAGAACTAGACATGGCATGATTTAAGCGTTTTAGGCATGCTTTGGTGTCATTTGGTTGTTTAGATTTTAGCTGCATGAATGGGGACAATTTTATAATTAATTTAATTTTTTTTGTTTATTTTCCACCACCAAACTTTGTCTCGTAGACCACTTGCTATGTTTTTCGGTTTTGGGTGGACCCCCTGCTTGGCTAATATTTGTATGTATATGTATTGTAAAGTTATATTAATTATCTGTATTCATGGAAAGCCAAAATTAAATTCCTGACCTGAGTAAATAAGATCTACTTTGGTGGTTTCCCAACCAGTAACACCTCATCTAGTCACACTGTTACTGGTTGGTAATTTTCTTCTCATCGAGTAACACTATTTAATGGGTGTGACTCGTTGGGAAATTATCTGCAATAAAAAAGTTGCAACCAGTAACAGTGTGACTCGATGGGAAGAAAATTCCCAACTAGTAACAATTCTCGTTCACCCAATTAGTAAAGGGTATTTAATGATATGTTTTCTTTGTTACAGACTGTAATGAAAGACCCTTTAGAAATTAAAGAAACAGAATACGCAGAGGTATGTGTGACCGCTTGATTAACCAAGTAATTAATTATATACTTGTTTAGTATAAGTTACTTTGGCGGCTTCGAAATCTAATTGGTAGTAACCCTGTCTTCGGAGCGAGGGGTCCCGGGATCAATCCGCGGTCGGAGCACACATTTGTGTGATCGGCATGATGTTTTCGCTCTTAGTATTTTATGATGATATGATTCTATGCCACTTGTGATACAGGGATTCCTAGTGCATGGGTATTAGTTTTTTCTAGTTGTGACGGGGGGGAGCCGGCGGGAGCTGTTTCTAGGATCGTCAAGTGTCTCCTGAGTGGGAATCGAACACACGACCTACAACGCAGAAGGCAGAACTACCAATAGCTGTAAGGCCATTCAAACGTCATAGAAAAGTTTCACCCTTAAAAGTACAAAAATCGGGAATGAAAGTATGGAAGTTGGTGTTTCGATTTTAAAATAAATTTTTATCATTTAATTTCAGGTTACAATTCTGAAGCAGCCCCAATACCTGCCCAAACTGAAAGTTCAAAGTTTGTTTCAGTGAGGCATTCTATGCAATAAAAATAAGTGATTAAAACTACAATAAGATATATTATAAAGTTAGTTCAAATGTATTTTGAATATTGACTTAGGGCCAATTATATAAGAGGTAACATTTAATTAAATAGTAATTAAGCCCTTTCAGTACTAGGAATGTTGGCTCGATGCGTGACGCTTCGTTTCTTGGAGGGTGTGGCCAAGAGTGGCTTGTAGATTTAATGTTGCAATGACGTGCTGTAAATGGAATGTGGATAGCATAGCATATCTCTAAATAGTATAAAGAAAAGTCTCTGTTTTCGTCTATTTCTCCGCTGACTTGTATCCGTGTATTGAACCACGCAACGGATTTTGATACCGTTTTCACTATTATTTCGAGATTTTTTTTCCGAAGGTATATGTGCATTATACATGCATATTATAGCCGAGAAAAGCCGATAATATCATTGATTTGTAATGATATCGTAAAATCCCTATAATTGACTAACATATTCACGAGATTACCATAGCAACATTGTTGTGACAAATAGTGTATGGACCTCTTTGGCAGATAACAATGTTGCGCTGGTAATCTATATTACGTAAACTCCAGTAACAGCCGAACCTGAAATCAACTAGTAGATGACTGGAGATAGATTACCATAGCAACATTGTTGTGTCAAATAGTGTATAGACCTCTTTGACAAATAACAATGTTGCGCTGGTACTCTAAATTATGTAAACTCCAGTAATAGCCGAACCTGAAATCAACTAGTAGATGACTGGAGATAGATTACCATAGCAACAATATTATCTGTCAAAGAGTTCAAGATGTGTGGATCTTTTTGGCAAATAACAATGTTTCTGACCATCTATCGCCAGTCATCTGTTGATTATAGGGTTTGGTTGTAAGAGCCGGTCTCTTACAGCCAAACCCTATAATCAACTAACTATTCTAAGTCTATTCTGGTAAAGATAGATTCTTTATTTTTAACAAATTTTAATTTACCATAATTATGGCTTTGTATTATACTTATCGGCTGGTGCTTTGATGATCGGCATTCGTGCGTTGAATAGTAAATATCAGAATGAAGTTAATCATTGATCAGTACATAGTATTAATTATTTTAGCGAAATTTCGCCGTCGACTGTTTACTGCGGTGCACCGCGCGGTGTGCAAGTTAAGGCACGAATGCGTCATTATTTATTTAGGTTGTAAAATTACGCATTTGTTTTACGACGGATATAACGCAGCTTTGATTAGCGTGCACTGCCATGAACTAGGTCTTATGGCAGTGAATAAATCGTAATTAATTTCTAGATTTGAGATGCTTATTAAAAAAAACAGAGGAGGTTTTTTAAAAAAGTTTGGTTTTGAATTATTCTATAAGATTTTTTAATTAAATCTCTTAAGAAATTGATGGTTGATTTTAGTATAATTACAGAACGATCCATTATATTAAGTTACGTTGACATACGGAAATAATGTTGTTTAGATCTATACGTATATCTTTCGTTTCTAAAAAATCTCCTCACTGTTTACCCATTAATAATACTTGTAAATGTATAATTAGTTCGTTATGTTTTAACAATGTAAATAGCCTGTATTTTACCGTTTGTAGATACGAATTGGCAAATGATCTAAGATAGAATTAGTTATTTTTAAGCATTAGAAATTGATCTCCAGCGGACATTGGTGTATAAAATCAAATTATATTAAATAATTATCAAGATTTCAATTGAGAGGATATAAAAATGTTATATTTTACTATATAATTATTTTGGCACAAACTTATTATATAGTTTTGGTGTCGTCCAATTGGTGATTTGGAACTATTTGCCTTTATCTTTCCTGTTTATGAAGGCACCTAATTTAGTTTGGCACTCTGAAACTAAATTAACATATTGCTATCTTTTTTAAATCCCGACTGAAAAGAAACGGCGGCTATGGCGTATGTGTCTGTATGTCTGGTCAACGATTTCCAATAGATTTTCATTTTATCAAAGCTGATGTGATTGTGAGAGATATTCAGTGATAATCAGGCGTATGCAATGGCTAATTTAAGTGCTATCAGTTTTTGTAAAATGAACTTTTACACTAAAAGTAAATTTATTAAGACAAAATGTACAAGAAGTACAAAATATAGTTTGGTCCATGTGGCCCGAAAATCGTGATCTGTAACATCTCTTCCCATTGTTTCATATAATTTTATCTTATGTGTATTAATTTATATGAAAAAAATAGCAGTATAGTAATTTAGATTTGGAGAATGTGTAACGAAATTGGTTTAATAATCTCACGAAGAGAATATTTTAATGGCCGTATTTATAAACGTATATATCGATTTGTTAATTTGTGTTTTATCTTTTGCGACTAATTGTCACACATAAGTTAAAACTTGAATTACAGGTGCGTGAGTTGTCTCGCGGTCCGAATCCGACTCGTACTTAGAGTATGGGAGGAAGATTACCTATGGGCGGCAGTAACCACTTAACGCAACCATCAGGTGGGCTATCAGCTCGTCTCGGCACTTTGTCGGTAAAACTTCTAATACACGTTTATAAATTAGGCCTATCGTTCTATTACTCGTTTATAAATTGGGCGATCTAGATCGATAATTTATAAACGATCGCACCAAAATGGCGGCACCAGTATTAGGATAATATTAGATAAATTACATGTGAAAATTTGTATAGAAGCTGGTGACATAAGTCGTGGAGCATGTAAATAAGATGTATTCATATCCGTTTTCACATAATTTAAATTAATGTCCCCGACTTTTCTGTTAGTTGTTTTGATAATGCTTACCTGTTGGTATAACGCAATATTTTTATGAATGGTATGATTGATCATGTTTTTTGGCGTGCTAGTTATTTAATTTTACATAGGTACAATTGGGCCGTTCCGTCTTGGCTACTGTGAAGTTTGCTGCTAAAGCTATCTTACCATCACTGAAACATAAAGAGATAAACATGTATTTTGAAACATCAGAGCATCCAAGATTCATCGGCCGCATTATGAATAACGTATATTATTTACACATATAAATTGTACTTGTCGATATAAAAATTTGTTGCATATTAGGTAAACTGGCAGTTTGTATAAATCTAATAAATCTATTCTATTTTAAAATGCCTTCTTTCCACAATTTGAGCTGACGATTAGGATTCTCGAGTAATATTTACTTTAATCCCAAAACATGAAACATAACTTTGCTCTGACCACAATTTCTTTCTTAACAGCGCAGCATGAGGATAATTAATGTCACCCTAAGGGTTGAATCACCACCCTTAGGGTGACATTAATTAATGTAATCTAGGTTATGAAAGTCAATGAACATGTCGAGTTTTTATGTTATATACTTCGCAAATACCTATTTATATTGCGTTTATAATAAGGCGATGCGCCTAAGGCATGACAAAGTTCTTCGTTGGATCATATCTCACTGGACACAAAACGTAAATTCTTTGATTATATTTGAGGTGAGTGTTGAGATTGTACCGATATTGAAATGGTTTTAGAATTACAAACTTTATGAAAACGAATTCAATTTCTGCTGGTATTCTGTTTTTTGATCTAAGTAAAAGTAAACCAAACGTCATCTATCTCGTTCTGTTTCATACAAAAGACGCAGAAATAAATTTCCAGTTGTCGAAATAGATTTTATGATATTCCAATGGCAACAGATAAATTCGTACTAGGAGAAATATGGGCACTAAAAGCAACATAAGTTTGATTGTTTGCTTGTTAATTATGAAATTAATATGTAAACTGGATGTTTTATCTTGAGTTTATCAAATTTTAATTAGAATACATTCAGTTTATGCTTTGTCTTCCATATCACGGGTTCGATTCCCACAAGATGTAAAATTTTATGTTATAATTTTGCTAATATCTGAACTGCATCGCGTTTCTAATTCCTGACTAAAAAGATGATTGTGTGTCTGTGGTTTTGTTGCCACTATTTGAGGCAACATATATACGAAAGGGATAGCGTTTTTTTGATGCTGGTTGTTGGAAGTTTGTTTGGTGGAAATTGGCGGAGCCGTTTCCAAGGCTTGGAATACTTTTTTGCAAGGATTCTCATGATATTTGCCGCTTAAAACTATATTCTTATTTCTAAACGTACAACTTGAATAAGAATTCGCCATTTAGCCACGAAAATCTCAGTTGGGACGTATCAGTTTTTGTAAAACTTGTTCTTATATCATTAATGTAGGTTAAGGTGCAAATGTTCCTATGAATGAAATTAAACAGTTTGAATATATGGATCGCATTCAGATTAAAATAAATGTTAAATAATTATTAGTTAAGTGCTACAGATAAATGTCGAAACGATTTTCTATCACGTAAAACTAATAATAATATATGCTGTAAATTGAGACTGCTTTTCTTTCTCCACATTTATTTTTATTTCGTCGTACTTATTGTTTGTGTTCTTTTTCTAACACGGAAGGCCAATCCGGATTGATAGATGTCACATCTCTGCGGATTTTTGGGTCTATGACATGCCGGTTTCCTCACGATGTTTTTCTTCACCGATATGAAAAATGTGGTATTGCGCACATACAGTAAAAATCTCGTTATTGGACGTGTGAGTTTGAACCAGAGACTAAAAGAAAAGACTGAAAGTGCGACGGTGCCACACACGCTCGGTAAGTATTAATCATAGTACCTATATACAAAAATTGAATATCTGTGTGTAAGAAGAATAGCAGAAAATTTATGTTATATGATTCCTTTGTTGGATGTGGCACCCACGCCAAACAGACAACTGCAACAGACTGGCTATAGTTCAATAGCTAATTGGAACCTATTGCACTGCAATATAGGTAGTTGTATAGGTACCTAACCTAGGTACAGGTAGCTGTATAGATACCAAGCCTAGGTACAAGCAGCTGTATAGGCCGAAGGTACACGTAGGTACTTCGGCACCTACCTACAATTTCTAAGGCACATACATATTTCCTATTACATATGTAATTAACTATTGTCTTCAGAACCTTCTGTAGGTACTTGCATGCAACTTGTGATTAAATAGCATTCCCGAGTTTGCAAGTGCAGTGAGCGGACATTCTTTGTGTTGGGCTCGAACGCGTAAATATTTGTCTCAAGGTAAGCAAGTACTTAAAGGAAAAGTATACTTTTTTATGTGATTATTGGGCACTAATATTAAGCGGTTACCACCGTCCATGACAATACCAATACCACAGATATAACAATACTATACTAGTACCAATACGGTTCTTCCCTACCTACGGAAAGTTGTCTTCATTGGGATGCAATGTCTATGAATTTGTTTTTTTTTCAGTTATATCCTTTATGGATAAAAAAGTAAATTTGCATATCATTCGCCTCGTTGCTCCTCTAATACCTATTTTTAATAATAGCTTTGCTGCTAGTATTTTACAGACTAAAATTTTAAACCAGTCTTGACTAAAAAGACTGATTTCATATGTTAGATGGCTGATTAGTTGAGGCTAATTCCATGAGGCAATCTATCGCTAAAAGGATAGCGGCTTAGGATTTTTTAAGGGCTTCTTTTGTTCGGAATTGCTTAAACCAACTCCAATAATAGAATATAAAAAAAAATTATAAGATTTAACTACATTGCGCTATTAATTACTCAGGTGGGGTCTTTATTTATTTTTGTGTGATTAGGTAGTACTACTTAGGTACTTATTAGATTATTCATTTTCCGACAAGGTTTCACGACAGCTCGGGAAATGTCCTTACCGAATGAACTCTGTCCCAGAGAGTTCTGAGCCTATTCTGTAGCCGGGGTCGCTTACTTATCACTATTGTGAACAAACTATTTGGAACCTACTTGCACAAGGATTCTCTGAGTAGCAAGAGAGATGGGCACACAAAAACACCCATAAAACAAACATCATGCTTCACACACTGCTCTAAATATTCTAGAATGAATCGCTGGACCGGTAAAGTAGCAGTGGTGACGGGAGCGAGTGCTGGCATCGGCAGTGCCATTTGCGTGGCGCTGGCCAGCGCTGGGATCCGCGTGGTCGGCCTGGCCAGGAGACCTAACCTTGTTGATGTAAGTTTAAAACAAATAGCCGTTGCCAGGCGGGTTGCGGGACTCTACAGTCGGTTCCTTTATTATAAGAACCTCATATTTATACCTACTAGGAATGCTCATTATGATATTTCACATTGCAAAACCGCTTTGGGCTGGGTATAAAAAGCTATTTTCAACAAGCGTTTGTTTGTGGTCTTGTGGTCAATTCCTTAGAATCTAAAGAATATGAAGGAGCTTTGGTTAAAAAGTTGCTAAAAACAAAACATTACTCATAAATATTGTCGTATAAGTCTATGGTTATATTTTATTTGTCTACCTACTTCAGCAAATGAGTACCTAGGTACTTAAGTAGGTATTCGTATAGGTACACACCTACTTAAGTATAAACTCATGCCGATTGCCATCACGTTACACAGGTCGATTTTACTGTCAATAGGAAATGTTTTACATCGATAAACGGTAGGTATAATAATACACGAGAATATGTATTCAACCTAGTAAGCATGAACAAGTTTTCAAAACGTTATTATAGGTATCTAGGACTAGGTAGATAAAATGCTTAGGTGATGTCAAGCGCGAAAAAACAAACTCATTATAATGGATACATAAGCTATTCAAACAACCTTGAGTTTTCAATTTACTTGGTAGTTAATTATATGAGATTCAACGTGCATCACATAATTATAATGTACTACTTTACTTTGATTACTTTGCCAACATTTGTAGGAATTGCAATCAAGAGTCAAGGGCAGCGGTTCGATCGTTTCAAGAAGATGCGACGTGTCAAACTCTGAAGAGGTGGACGCCACCTTCCACTGGATAGAAGAAAATGTGGGGCCCGTCCACATCCTGGTGAATAATGCCGGCATCTTGTTTGACGGTCAGATTACTGGTATGTTCCAAATATGTTGTTCAATAGTTATGTTAACAATAACTTTAAACATCTACAAATAAGTAGGTAACTCAAGCGTCTCATATCAAGTAAGTTTCAAAAGTTAGTCGCAAAATACTTTAAAATGCGGAAAAGTTGATAAGTGGCTCTGATTTCAAAAATTTTTGTTTGTCTAGTTTTCCACATTTTTCGGCTTATTAAGTGGACTAACTAGCTGGTTTATTCACCCCATTGAAAAGTGGGGTAATTAATATGAAGTAAATATGAGAAGGAAATGGAAAAATGTGAATGTTTTGTACCGCTTCAAATGAAAAAACTGAGATACACTATTGTATAAATGTATTCGGGAAACCAAGAAAAGATGTTAGATACGCGTCTACATGAACTCTGAGAAAAAGGTAGGTAAATATAAGTAAAAATGATTGATTCCCCATACAAACTTACACCCTCCCACCCTTTTCATCCCTTTAAAGGATAAAAATTATCCAATGTCCTTACTAGGGTCTCAAACTATCTCAATACCAAATTTCATCTAATTTAGTTCTGTGGTTTAGTGGTTCTGTGGTAAAAAGGTAACAGAGTTACTTTCGCATTTACAATATTAGGATGGATGTGGGCATAGGATACCAGGCGGATTATATACTATACTATATATATTATATGAAAGAAAAATATTTCAGATGTGGGAGACAAAGTGTTAACCAACGACGAACTGTCCTCGACAATCGACATTAACGTGAAAGGGCCGATAATGTGCTCCAGGTTTGCAATAGGCAGCATGCGGCGACATGGGATCAATGGGCATATCATCACAATCAACAGGTAAAGGAATCTTTACTTCTATACGAATAATAAATGATATGATATATTATTATCAGTATTATAAAAAGAAATATTGATTTTTAAGTTTGTTTGTAATGAATTTACTCATTATTACTACTTATTAAATTTAATAAACTATTTATTAAAACATTTCTATTGGCCCGAGATTCAGCTGCAAGGTTACTGTGTTCAACGAGTTTTTAATTGAAATCTATTTTTTATATATAATTAGTATTATAGAAGAAGTATTTTTAATTAAAATGACAGTAGTGCTAGTATTTTTAATTAAAATGATTATTCCGAAACAATTTCATTCTCTTGTTTTTTAAATAACTGATTATCCACTAAGTGTCCACAAAGTGTGAAATTAAAATAGTTCTAATTCTGGTTTTAAACCTTTATAGTTCAGCTAAAATGTGTCACTACTTTATAATTGCAGTATTGCAGGGCACTACGTGCCTTTCACGTCTAATTTCAACGTGTATCCGAGCTCGAAGCACGCCATCACGGCTTTCCACGCGTCTCTGGAATGCGAGCTCGCATATTACAACAGCAAAATTAAGACAACGGTAGGTGCCTTCTTCTTGACAATATCTTGACAGGATATAAATAAGAATATCTTCGAAGGCTGCTACTATCAAATAAGCCACGGAGCCGGAAGCATACGGAAGCTTACGGAAAGCTAACTTTTGTTAAAGTCAAAGTCAAAGTCAAACTCATTTATTCCTTTATTTATCATTTGGACACGTCAAATTTTACACATGCATGTTCACATATTCTTGAGCATATAACGTGTCACAGGAACTCCCCAGGCACATTACATGCACACAGATATGTCAAATTACAGTCAGTTTTCATGTTTAAGTTTATCTTATTTGTTAAGTTTACGTCTGTTCCAACGTCTTAGCTTTCCGTAAGTTTTTCCGATCGCATTTTTGTTTTGTATATTCTCAGAGCCTCTCCCCGGGACTAGTGGCGACCCACATGGCTGGACATCTAACCGACAGCAGCCGACCAGCTCTCAGTCCGTCGGACATCGCCGATGCTGTGCTCTACGCTTTGTCTACCCCGCCTCATGTTAATGTGAGACCTGAATTGCACTTGGCAATTGCACTTTGCCAATTTTTACGAAAAGCTTTCACTCTTTGTTTGACTGATGGGTTTGCGCGTTGCTCATCAGATTAAGTTCTTTGTACAGTTCTTGCAAGATCTAAGAGCTTTAGTAGAAACTGATAGTACTGAGACCAGTAGAATACTGAAAAAAGCGTGTTTTTATTGTTTTGTTATTGTCAAAAAGCACTTGTTATTATTTTCAAGTTTCAGATGTTGTACCGGTAAATTTAGGCATTACCTATATTACATATTAACACCCAGGTACAGACAAGCATCTATGTTCTTTGCATAAATGTTGGTTCTGGATGGGAATGGCATCCACGATCCAAAGCGCAGAAAGCATCAACTGAAATGTAAGACCGGTAAAAAATTGCCAGTTTACATGAATTAATTAACTACATTTTGTTATTTTGCCAATGATATATGGATACTTAGAAAAAGAATAAATTTTACGAAATTTGCAAAAATATTTCAGGAGAATGCTTTAAGCAGTTATTTTTTTACAGATAAACGAGTTGACTGTGACCCCCGTCCCTCAAGAAAGATTGTAAAAATCGATAATAAAAATAAAAAGCAGAATATTTTAGTTATATTTTATTTCAAATATATACTTATACGTTACCTATTTTTTAAGTAAGTTAATATAATCATGGCACTACATTGCTTAAAATATACATCAGTCATTTATATTTTACTTTATAAAATATATATCTTAGAAAATATGGCTTAAGAATTCAGTCAAATTATACCTTCTTAAAATGTATAAATTTTGGTAAAATATCACTTGAGCGCTTTACCAATAATCCAGCAATCAGTATTAGTTCGATTTAAATTGACTTCTTATAAATTGATGACAAAATGTTAGTAGTTAAAAAAATAAAAATTACATTATGTAGTGATGGCTCTGGTGAAAGAGGTAGATGCCATGCCCAGGATGCTGGTTCCGAACTGTAGGAAGGACCGCACGATGTCCATTTTGAGGGTCCAGATGGGTGACTGTAGTTGGTCAGCAGCACCACCTCCAGAACTGGAACTGGAACTTGAACCCTGAGAACACAAAGATTAAGTAGTAAAGACAGTTAATATTAAGGCACTACATGAGTTTGTGACATGTTTGGAGGTCTACTCTGTACGGGATATAATTGGGATTGGATCATATTTTTACCTTTTTCTGTCAAGATGTCCAATCAAATTAAGGAACGAAATAAAAACCAGTTGATCCCAATTATAATTGCAATCCCGTCCAACTAGCCCTAGCCCACCTTATGTTGGTTGTAAAGCTCTTTTTCCATTTATATATGAAAAAGAAAAGTGGGTTTTTGACCCGTTGCAGCTAAATTTAGTACAACCAAGTACCGACATCTGAACTGCAAATAATATTCAGAGGATGTGAGACACTCTCATTAATTCTGACAAACATTCATCTGATGATGAAAGAGTGTGACCTACATATCTTTAAATATCAAGCAGTGAGTCTATGTGGAAGAAAAATAGGCAGGTAAAATAACACGACAATGCTAAAACAGTGCGCAAGAAAAGGTGCTTAACAAATAAAACAAGGTGCAAAGTACGGCATTTCTTCAGTTTGCCGAAATGTGGACATAGTTTTTGTGTCATAATCTCATATCTGTTGATAACAGAAAGCATACAAAGCAATACAAATGTAATAATTAAGCTTCATTCAATTCACCAGTAACATCGATTACTTACACAAATTGTTGAACGAATTAGGCACGTATCAAAATTACCACTAAGTCAAAATTAAGTCTTAAGGATATTTCTTTTCTACTTTAATTCTCACTTAATTTATTAAATTTAATCTACATTTATTTACAAAATTTGTAATAAATAATTTCATCTACTATCACTGTCCTTCACTGTTTGATAAATATACAAGCATGCTACGCCTACAGCATGTATGCGGTGGTAATGGATTTGAAAATATTGATGACTTGACAATGGTGGTTTGCTGGAGCTTATCTCCAAGGGTGCGAACTTCCGCTGGAACTGCCTTTGGACATGTCCCCGGACAGGCCCATGAGGAGGCTGGCCAAGAATCCTGCTGAATCAGCCATCTTCATTTTGTTGTCGCCCTCTTCAGAGCTTCCGGATTCATCGCTCACCTGTTAGAATGCATCATAGTCTTCATTCTTAAAAATTACTCAATTATTAGAGAAAGGCCAAAAAAAAAAATTTTTTTTAATAATTGAATGTATCTATAATGAAGGTACATTGCATTAGATCTATACGCAAATGTTCAACACAAACATCCAAAATGATATTAGAATAACTAATCTTACTTTTTTGCCTTGACAGAGGTCTTTTATTTACAAAATCTTCAAGTGAACTCATTATTCAAAATGAAACAAGAAGGTACATACCGCACTAGTTCCTTTTACCAATGTCGATATTAGTTTCCCAAAGAATGCTCCATTGTTTTTCTGCAATTAATAATAATTTATATACTTACATATGCATGTTCTGGCAGCATTTTGAAGTAGAATTAAATCTTTGTAATAAATTTCAAAAACTTTGCAATGTTACATACCGATCCCCCTCCTGTAATCGTATCTAGCGAAGTTAGTAAGTAACTAGCGATGATTGCACCTGGATTTTCCTCTCCTTCTGACTAAAAGTATTTAAGTATTATAAAGCAGCACTTAGTTGAAGTATTTTCAATATTGTCTATGCTTGTTTCTAAAACTTACCAATAATCCAACAAAAAGTCCAAACCCAGTAGCAATGAGAGAGTTGAGGTCAAACCCGTCTCCCTAAAAACAAACATGGATGAAATACAATATGGAATTTGATAAAAAAAATATCTAAATTGTAGTATCAACTCCTTACACTGAGACTTCCAACAATTCCACTAACTGCTGCAAGCAAGGATCCCAAGTCAGACTGACCATCCTCCTAAAAAGTAAATTCAAATTTAGCATACGCACTTACAGCTTTAGCTAAGGACAAAATTTTGATCCTTTTTCATTCATTTCTTATTTTCTTGTTCTTTCAGAAGTATTGATACCAATTTCTTAAAACTTACTCCACCACTCAATCCAGCCAAGAGGCCAAGAACACCACCACCTTGGCCATCTCCCCCACCAGGTGGTTCATCAGAATAATCTGAATCATTATCATCGCTGTCATTCAAACCAGAATCCTGTTTCGAAGCCTTATCATTATTCGAATTATTCTTTTCAACGCTTTCTTCTGCTGCATTGTCTGTCTCTTCTGAATGTGATTCTGACTCTTTACCATGATCGTCATCATTATCAATATCTTCATCACTATGTTCTCCATTACTACTGTCATCATCAGATTCATTGGTATCATAGCTGTCTTCATTTTCTTGTCGTAGGAATGGCGGGGTCAACTCTTTTACGTAGTCAATTTCAATAACGTTATCGGCAATATCTTGGCGGCGAAACATTATTGGGTTGTGGACAAAGTAATCTCTGATCATACTTCTGATCATTCTCTGAAACTAAACAAACGAAATATAATTTAAAGAATAGGTACCTTATACCGACAAAAGCCGCGAAATGAAACACTTGGCATTGTAAGAAAGCAAATAATAAATAGGTATCCAAAGCAACATTGTGCAGTTCTAGTATAATATAAAAACGTGCTTACCATTCCAAACACGAAAAATTGTGCTTTTTCCAAAACCAAGGTGCAAACACTATAATTGAAAGGTTTCAAGTTCATTAAGAATAAAATTTTCTCTCGTAAGTATCTTCTTTTTAATATATCTTGTTCTATCTGTCTCATATCACGATGGTGGTCTCTTTCCAATAACAATTGTTTTAAGCAGAAGGGAGGTAATTTGAACAAAACTTAAACGACATATTTAAATCTGCCATAGTCTGGGAATAAGCGCCTTGTCAGCATCACGTGAATGAATATTTCTTCTTTCGTATGTACAAGGCACTCGAAAGACTGACATAGCTTAGAAAAATGAATAACCGGAATCAAAATCTTAACCGGCCCTTCGAAGCGTAAAATCATATATATCTGACAGGTACATAAATGTAATTTTGACACGCGGGAAGCATAGGATAATTACATTCAAGTTCGAAACGGTACGCGACAAAATATTTTGGGTATACCAACGATCGAAAAGTTAGTTTAATTAGTTAACTTTTTTTTTTTTTTTTTTTTTTTTTTCGTGGAGAAATGTCTTAGCATACCGCCCTGCCACGGGGAAACAGAGCGGTTATGTGGGACTACCCACTAAAACTCCACGGTGTCCTCCTCTGCCGCTTAGTGGCGGGAACACGGGAACGTTGTAACACACATCCGCGATTAGTTTAATTAGTCCTACGCTTGTAGACGCGGTATTATTTTTCCAATTAAATTATTGCCGTCATAATTATTTGACAGCATATTTTAGGACCTTATCTTAACAACTTTTTAAAAATGGCACATTGGTACATAAACGTCATCGCCCTGCCCTTGAATACGTATTTTGCACCCTCAAACTACAGATTGAGTAATTGGTGTGCAGTTGGTACTGTGAACGGTGGCCGTAAAAGTGCCGAACATTGTGCTGATTACTGGTTGTGCAGGAAATAGAGTGCTGTTATTAACCCACAAGGTTCTCGTGCTTTTGGTATCGTAAATGTTTTGTGCACTTAATAGACAGACCTAAGTAAATTGCATTCGTGAAAAATTACTAGATTATTCAGAAATAAAAACGCCATGTGGCTCTATTTTTTTTAAATGACTTTTATTTAAAATCGATTATGTTCACATAACGATAATAATTATGATTCTACAATTTAAATTATTTAATAAATAATGTCATATTTAATCTGTGTCTGGGTGTGAATATAATTAATATGTATGTATTTAAAAATAAAGAGTATAAGTACTATCAGCGATCTAGTTCCCATAGATACTGTGATATCCCATAGATATTATTATCTGAATATTAATTTATTATTATTTATTTGGTGATGCTCTTCATCACATATGTTCAAGGAGTAAATAGTGACTAGTGACTGTTCTGTTGTAGAGAAAAAGCTTCTAATTTAAATAAACAGTTCTCACACCTTTCTCCTCAAATTCAAAGATAGTCTCTGCTTCTCTTTGCATGGTAAGAAATACAAACTGCCCCGGAAATTGCTTCAAAGATGTCTCTTTGAAGTAGCTATATGTTAATAATTTTCTTCAATGGAAATGCACTTACCGCAGCCCCAGAAGAGGAGGGAAAAAGCGCTGTAGCCAGGTTGAGCAGACTCATGAGGTTGCTGCCTCCGCCGGTAGAGGGCGACACTTGCATAGGCTCGTCGAAATCGTCATCGTCTTCATCATCAAAGCTGTAGCTGCTTGTCGTCGTGGTAGTGGAACTGGAGTCGTTTGATTCTTGTTTCTCGCTCTTGAAAGGAAAATAGACTTGGTGGAGCCAGTTCTTTGTAGTTTGTACCTTTCTACTAAGCTACTCGGATGACCTCTCTAGTATATTCCAAATACTAAATTGGAACTTTAGTTATCCTCAATAAGCAATAGGACGTAGCAATAAATATAAATAGGTTGAAGGAATGAGATGGAGATCCTAAATTTTATACATATAATAAGTATCTTTTTAAATTTGTAAAAACGAACGTTTGCAATTTGTAACGTTTTACTAAATACCTAAATTTAGTAAAATACAACTTTAGGAGGATATAGTGTATCGACTTTATGTACTATTTATTAATTGAACAAAGCTTTGTTCGGCATATCTTCAGTGTTATCTATTCGGTAATAACGCAATATTAACCTCCATAAAGAATTTTTTACTCACCTCAAGATCGCCCTCTCCATAACCGTCTGCTCTGAAAGGCCTCCCGTTCTTCCCCGGCCGCCGACCTGCTGGCGAGCAGAGCGTCTGCGTCAGCAGACAGCACGCGAGGAACAGGACCAATCCACGAGACATTTTAGTACTAAAGAAAAAAAAACTATTTATTATCGTAGTCAACTTTACGATTAATGAAAGATATATTATTTTTCTAAGAAATATGTATATTAGCTCGACCGGAAAAATCGTAACCGTAGCGAATGTACCTAACGGTGTCAAATTCAATTCTACAAAATTAAAATTAAAACTGATGAATATCTTGAAGACTTATAGGCAGTTTGGAAAATCTTTTACCATTCCTCTTGAGAAATATTTTATAGTTGTAAAACTGATATCAGACAATTTTAAACCTTCGCTTTTAAAAGGGAAGATTCATGCCATAAATAGCCATAGAAACCAAAATAGTTATATTCGAGTATAGAGTCTGTTATTGAAAGATAATATTTATAATTATTCACATTTTAGGGGAATACTGCATCTTATATAATAGTAAAATAGCTTACCTTCGTCTGGTATTCACAAAATATCGTAGAACCCACAACTGGGTGCCAGCCCAAGATCAGGCAGAATATAGCACTTTGAATAGACTTAACACGAGACTGGTCAGACCTAAAGTTAATCGAAGGTCGATGGTAGTCTCCACGGAGCAATCACTACTGAACGTGACACAGCCGTACGAATGTCATATAAACAGAACTAATTAGCAAATTGGGAGAAATTGCATTATCTATTAATGATTCGCAATTGGTGATTACGCTGGAATGTAAGGATGATCACTTGATCGACTATAAAACGAGTAATCTACTTTTACTAAATTACTTAGTGATTTGTGATTCATTCATTGACTAATCGAGTATTTCAATAATTTTGCCGTAGCAAGACATCACAACAACGTTAACACACTCATTCCTAGGATTCCCTGTGTCGCAGATGGTATGGACAAACACAAACACAAGAAAAACACCCGAGACCCGAGAAAAACTTCATGCTCACCACACAAAGTGTGCCCCGGCCGGGAATCGAACCCGGGACCACTCGCTTTGTAGGCAGGGCTACTACCATTGTTTGAAACTGGCAGATGTATTAAATCTATTGGTACCCGCACATACCTGAATGACTAGATGCTGTCGAATCGATACACACACAGCGATTGGTTCACTGTCCGTCGCAGCATATCTTATAGCATCACTACAGCCACGAGTATCCGTCGGTTATACAGGTGGATCCTTTCCGAATATACATTTTTTTATTACGATGTATGAGCATAGCGGCTTTCAATGGGAGTTGAAGATAATATACGCTTTAGAACCTTGAAAACATGATATGATTATATCCATTCAATATCAATATCAATAACTCAGCCTCAAGGTAATTTATAAAATACTTCCAACCGATGTACCCCAAACCGGTTTCATTAGAAAGGCAATAATGCGAAAATAGTTTTAGACCACTTGATAATGCATTAGGCACAAAATGTATTTATTTTTTTGCGCAGGGCAGGCACGCTCATGCTAGATCCTAATATTTAAAAAAATGTTGTATCTCTACTGCGCGGGTAAGTCAAGCGTGCTAGTAGAATATTTGCGTGTCACAGAATACGCAGGAGGTAACACGTTCAAGTCCAAATCACATTGTTTTCGTCCATACATTAGTAATGAAGAACCGAAGTTTGGTAACCTACTTACTTGTGTTGTGGGCTATTTACTTGTTCTAAAACATAAAAAAAAATTAAAAGTGGCGTGTTTGTGTTAATTTATTTCTATGGTGTACATTAAAAGGACTAAGATTAAGAACTTGGTAACGGCATACGGATAAAAATCTATTTGCCTTGTGCGTATGTTTCGTTACAGCCTGTAGCGTAGGCGTGGAGGCACACAAGCTATATCCGGTGGTTGCGCCACTCGAGTTGCCAAACCATCGCGTCCCTCGCTTCCGCCACACTTGTGCCACAGATTAAATAACTTACGCACTTCCTTCCTCCCTCAATGATGGAGTACGCAGCGCCGTGAACAAACAAACAAATACCTCGTCATCCGGTACCACGATTAATACGTTCTTCGAGTTTTTAAACGAAATATTTTTTTTTCTAATATATAATTATGAATGGGGAACATATTTTTTGCTATGGTGAGTCAAAAAGTGGCCGCTAGTATTTCGCTGCTAGATCCCGATTAAAAAGTCGATGAACGACTTTATTTGAATTTCTTTAAAAAATTTTTGAAGAAAAATTAGGTCTCCCTAAGCTATAATGAACACATGCCTGACTGCGCAAAAGATAAGTATAATGTTCATAAGTTTATGGTCAAACGGCAACTGTATTTATTGACATTTTCTTCAGTTATTCGCCACCGATTTAAGCATCATAATTTTGAAAGCTTTTCATTTGTCTAGTTTACGGAAAAAGCCAGTTTCAACTACTTCCCATCTACATGACAACTGCTACAACTTTTATCTGAAGATCGTTATTTAGTTCTTTGTAACCGGACTTTCCTCCTATGATAGTAAAACATGTAAAAAAAGACATTGTTTTCAAGAAATATAATTTATTAACTTATGCATCATTTAGATCCATTAATATATTACAAATTGCAAGACAAAAAACCTGAATAAAAACTTTTAAATAAAAGCTATTTACAATATCACGATAAGCTCTAGACATGTTTTAATTAAAATGTTATTTATTTTGAATTCGACTGGGTAAAAATAATTAGGTGTGATGATTTTTGTATGTTACTAAAATGACGATACGAGCTGAACGCCTTGATTATAAGTGGTTACCTCAGCCCATAACAACAGCAAGACGACTTAGGTCCTCCCCGACCGAAGTATGAGTAGACTCAAATCGCGCCCTTTTGCACCCGTGACCCGAGAAAACGTAACATGTCCCCGATATTACGTTATGCGCATGTTATTTCAAGGTCATTAAAGTGTTGTAAATAAGATACCATTATAGCTTAAGGGCCAAATCTTGTTCCTTCCCACGGAGGATCAAACAAGGTTCGAGCGAGTGCCGAACGTAATGAGAAAGCGTAAAATAAATCTGTACATATAATATTAATTTTAAAAATCGAACGATGCTTTTGTTTCTATAACTTTAACGGAAATAAAGATTTTATTTTGTTTTTTTTTTTATTTTGTTTATTTATATGTGCGCCAAAAGTTTTTACACGGAAACATTAAAAATATAAATTATGTAGGAATTTATGCGACGTGCACAACCTTTGATAGGAAAGTGGTTGCCTATAAAAGGTTATGCCTTAAGAATTAACAATACTTAATAGATAAAACATTGGTTCTGTTAACAAGTAAAACGGTTAATAACAAATCTCAAAGTAAAAGTGAAGGATTACAAGAAATCAACAATTTTAATTAACTCTAAAATTAAGTTTTATACATGTATACCTACGTATTGCTGTTGTTATGGGCGAAGGTAACGACTTAACAACAGGTGGGCCTGCAGATAGTCCCGACACTTCAGTAGTATAAAAAATGTACCTACCCTCCTATCACCACATGTGTTGTCATCAAAATATTATTATTCACAATTAAACTAATTATATACATATAATAACGACACATTTTACATGGGGCAGTTTTAGGATACAAAATATATACACAGTCAGCTAAAACATAACAAATAAATTGAATGTATAATTTTATCTGTGGGGAAAAATCACAAAGAACGAGAGAAAGGATCCAAATTTTGCGAATTGATGCAACTCAAAATGGCAGTCGTCCGGAGAAGTACTCCCTCCACACGTGGTAATCCGCCGCCAAATGGTGCACTCGCGCTGCTGTGGGAGGGTGTGGGCATTGGTGAAATTACAGCCACTTGAGGGGTACAATCCCGTCTCAGAGTGACGGACGCAACGCGGTGAGTGTTGGGTATCTTCATACTTTAGTAGGGAAAGACCTGAGTTGTTTTTGTTGTTTATGGGCGGCGGTGCCAACTAATCATCAGGTGGTTGACAGCCAGTTCCAACAATAGAGATAAAAAAAATTAAGACAATCGGGCTCTTGTTCCTAGACCAAACAATAATTTATAAAGTTCATTTTCGCTATCTCTTAGTGAAAATAACTGTATCATCTTCTTGTCCTTAAAAGAAGACGACAAGTAAAATTGATAAAAAACATTAAAAATAAAGTTTCCCTCAGTTTCGTTGCAATATTTTCATGTAACGAGAACCATGCTAAACTCATACCGCTCCATACAAACTCTTACTCTAGCTACATGGAGTTTGTATGGCGTGGTGTTGCTTTGGAGGACAATAAGTCTATAACACATAATCAAAATTTACACTCCTGACCCTTACATCCCCTTAAATACCATGTTTCATCAACGTCTCATGAGTCCGTAGCATCACAACCAATGATATGGCAACACATTTCTTCCCAAGCCAACAACCGAATACAAGTCCAAATCCACTCTCTATAATTGTCTTTGTCTATATATAATTCTTAAATATCTCTCTATAATTATAATTGTCTTTGTCTTTCAATCCGTACCAACTGATGCATCGGCTCTGGGCGGCCGTAGCTTCTCAAGCAGTGGAATTGCAACCCCGACGAGCTCCTCCCAGGCAGTGAGCCGGGTACAGGGCCCGCATTCACACTCCTCACCCCCCACGTCCCCCTCCTCGAAGCCCAGGTCTTCGCCAGACCAGGTTTCGTCTTCAGACAGTTGCTCTAGATGGCGGTCCATGCTTACCGTCCGGTTGAAGATCCTGGGGCATTCTTGCTCGTTGTTGTTCTCGAATTTCACCTGTGCAGAAAGTACCTTTGATTGATTACGCCGAGGACGAAGTGGTGGAAAGTGATGAAAGCCACAGATAATTCTAAAATATCTCTGCTCTACCTATTTTGGGAGACAAATACAAAAAGGTGACTCATCCAATAAAGGTCAATTATTACTACTAAAACACTTTTTTAATCTATACAGAAACAAATAAAATTATTGTCTGTTATGTCAAATAACAGCTGTTTATGAAATGCATTTGAAAGTATATACAAAACACACCATTTTTAAAAATGTTGTTTATGACTGTTTTTAATAGGCCTTTTATTGACAGATAGCTGTTGTTACAAGGAGTAACTAGGCCCTTTTCATTTTATCAACAAAAAAAAAAAAAAAATTAGTTATCCGCCCCAAAAAAAAAATCCACGCTAATGAAGTCGCAGGAAAGATATTTTCCTATCTAGATCAACATTTTGTTCATCAACTGTCAAACGACATAGGTAGCGGCAAAAATCCCACAGAAAAATGCATAAGTAGAATTCATTCCTACGAACCTTGTCAGGACAATGATGTTACAAATAAAACAGGGAAATCGGACTAGTCATTTTAGAGTTTTTGAGAGACTAAAGAACGGCAATTGATTTTTATGTATAAGACATAATATACCTATGTTATTACTTTAAACGAGCAATCATTGTATATATATTTATTTCGCTCGAAAACCGATCTAATGATATGGATGAAATTTTATATTCAGATAGGGTTTTGCTGTTTAAGTTTACTTGTATTTCTTGTAAAAATGCATTTGTTTTACATAAAACACGTTTTTTTAAAATAAATTATGCTGAGTGTTCACAATTTGATATAGCGCCATCTCGTGAATTTTTGTAGAACTTGATTAGTAAAACCGCATAGGACAGAATAACGTGGAAAGCAGTTATGGCAACCACAACTCGTGAACCACGAATAAGATGAAGAAGATTTGTAATAGATGGCCCTAATGACATTATCCAAGTATGAATATGTTCGGCTCACATCCGGTAGTATGTGTAATCACCGTATTATTAACAGTTAACAGTTAATCAATATGTCATTCTTAGATAGATAGATCGATAAACTCTTTATTGTTCACACCAGAAATTGTACAGAAAAACAAATAAAAAAGAACATATAATTGGTGGCACAATGGGCGGCCTTATCGCTAAGAGCGGTCTCTAAGGTGCCTCATAAATATAATTGCCGATAAAACACGATATTACCTTATCACGAAGATGGTCCTACGTCATGAGTGGAGCAAATTAATTCCCAAACATCTTTTGTCTTTGTCACTCACGTGTAATTTGACGGAGGGGTCGCTGGCTCGCCGCTCTCCAAATCGCGACGCTTCGCACGCCGCGAACACAGACTCGTCATCTGTACAAACAACTTAATTTTAAGAAAATGTAAGAACCCTCGGCTTGGGGTACTGATAAACTACACACCCCTGAATATTTCTTTATAAATTATAGCTATGAACCATCTCGATCACGTTAGTTTTCAAACAGAAAAACCGCATCAAAATAGGTCCATTCGTTTGGTGCTACGATGCCGCAGACAGGTACAAAGTTACACAGATACACGCTACAAACATTCGTCGAGGGTTAAAAACTAATAGACACCTAACTACTGCCAAATACCTATTTTATGTCGCAGTTACTATCGATACAAACAATCATAAACACCCAAGATCCGAGAATAAACTTCGAGTTCATCCAAAAAGTTTGCCCCGGCCGCGGATCGAACAAGGATTCTCTAGTCTTTATTCTAAAAAAAAAAACTCGTAAGTTAGTTTAGAATGAATATTATTGAAATGATAATAAACTTCTATATAAGAATTTTGTATAATATATAATTTAAACCAGCTACTTTATACGATTCAAAAGAAAGATTTATCTTTAGTAATTTCTGCAGGCTTGAAGGTTTTTCCTGTTGGGTACATGGCCCGTAGAAAGCGTAATGAAAATAAATAAATATTTCCTTAAATACGTTTCACACAGTGCCATCTAGCTTCCAAACTAAACATAGCTTGTACAATGGGAACCAGATTACTGATAGAATACTTAAAGTGTAGTACTTGTTTTGTAAATACATACATATAATTTATTATTAACACAGAATAAACATCTGTTTGTCACACAATTTTTTGTCCTGGGAGAGAACCAAACTGGGTGGTTTGAGCACAGAAATCAGAGCTACTAACAGAACTGAGAGGCCAGTCAAAATATAAAATTAGACTCTTTTTATAGACAGACATACAGACAAATTATATCATATCTTCTACAGAAAAATTTAAAACAGTAAACATCCTTTTTAAAAAAAGACACGTCTTCATAATAATCATAGTACCTGGGGAAACGAGCATCGCTCGTTTTAGTACCACAAACATTGACTAGATGGCGCTATATTCAATATACTTTAAAAAATGTTTTTTTTTGTAAAAATATGTGTATTTACAAGAAATACAATTAAACAGGTAAATTACAATAATATAGCAGAACCCTATCTAAACAAAAAAATTCATTCAAATCGTTGGAGCCGTTTTTAAGATACAAGATACAAGTAATTCTTGTATAATATACTAGTATATACAAAAATTACTCGTTTAAAAAGATAAAATAACGTTAAAACTTATAAAAAAAAAGCAAAAGTAGTTGGAGTTGTTTCTCGTAGTATGACCCCGACGTGATTTGAACACGCAACCTTCTGATCTGGAGTCAGACGCGCTACCGTTGCGCCACGGAGTCGGTGAGTATTACAATGAAATATAGCTTTGGTACACGTAAATTGAGATTGAAAAGTATTTGTGTGACGAACATAAATGTTTGTTTTGTATCTGTATCTGTTGTTAGTGTATGTATATACATATTAACAAAAAAAAAATCTATTTGTGTATTTTATTAGTTTTAAGTTCCCATAGTACAAACTACGCTTAGTTTGGGGCTAGATGACGCTGGGTGAAGAATAATTTTTTTTTTACTTTTACGCTCTCTTTCACTAGATTCCCTGTGTCGCAAATGGCATGGACAAACACAGAAACACAAGACACACAATGTTTGTCCTGGCCGGGAATCGAACCCGGGACCCCTCGCTTCGAAGGCAGGGCTACTACAACTAAGCACGGAGCTGTCGCTTACTCATAACGAGAGGAAGCGTGTGTGAACATTACGATTGATACGGATAATAAATATATATTTGTAGTATTACTAGCTGCCATGGGCGTACCCAGGGGGAGGCAGGGGAAGGCAGCTGCCCCCCCTGGAAATGGAAATTTAAAATAAAAATGCATGCATAGTCTCATTGACTTATATTGATTTAACTACCTATAAAGCAGGATCATTTGCGGTTGTTTGCCCTACACACTACACTACATATACCTAATGTTTCATGTAGGTGTGTTTGTGTAGTGTGTATGAATGAGTATGAGTGTGTAGCCGCGAACGATTCGATCTAAAAAATCTGACTTGCCCCGTTCTTTTTTGAAATAGTTTAAAAACATATTGAATCTCTTGTGCTCAGTAAAGTAATATCATCCAAGTTCTTACCAATGAACATAGCTAGAGCGTTGGCGGCTTGGTACGCGGCGGCGGCGGGCAGGGGCGTGTGCGCATGCGCGTTCCACACCGCCCGGGCGAGCAACGCCGCGGCGGCCGAGTCCCCGCACGTGGCCGCCGTCTCCAGAGCCCGTGAGGCGAGTTCCCCCGCTCGGCCGCTCTCCGCCCCCGCGCCGCACACGTTCACTAGCACCCCTGCGGCAGCGCAACGGACGCTTGCGTCCTCTGTACGAGTTCAGAATGTGTGAATTAATAGATAGATAACACTTTATTGCACACCAAAAAGATAACAATAGCTTAAAACTAGAAATCCTAAATAATAAAAAAAGCGACACAATGGGTGGTCTTATCGCTATAAAGCGATCTCTTACAGACAACCTTTGGATGGACAAGAAGTATTAGAAATGAGAAGGGGGATTGGTGGTAATAATAAACAATAAACGTTTATAAACTAATTACCTTGCGCTAGGATTCTCACAGATGGCATGGACAAACACAGAAACACAAGACAAACTTAAGTTTTTGTCATGTATGTTCTGTATTTATATTGGTGTCTTATCTACAACTAGCGACCCGCCCCACCATCGCACGGGTGCTCGGTTTTTCTCTCTTATATCAATCAAGGAACGGTTACTGAACGGCGACTTACCGTAATCACAGCACGGTTACTGAACGGCGACTTACCGTAATCACAGCACGGTTACTGAACGGCGACTTACCGTAATCACAGCACGGTTACTGAACGGTGACTTACCGTAATCAAGGAACGGTTCCAGAGAGTCTAAGGCTCCTTCAAGCACTATCAGCTGGGCCGCTTGTGGAGCCCTGGTCAGGTTGCCGAGAGCGCGGACCGCCTCGCAGGACGCGCTCCCGTGCCCGTTCAACCATCGGCAAGTTGCTGGAGGTGAAGAAAGTCAAAGTCAAAAATCTATATTACCGTTGAATTCTTAAAAATAACTTGTATCAATTTCTTTTTTTAAATAAACAAGTACGGCTGCACGCGTTCTTACCTGGAGCAATATAAATTACCTTTGCAAATGCAGTCTAGGGTGTAGTCCAATGGATCTGGGGGGTCCGGTGGATCTCTGTAGAATGTTATGTTATTGAGAGTTGCCAACGCCGCAGTTGCCAGTTCCTCGCGACGCTCCGATATGCTAGCGTGGTCGTCGCTTGAGAAATCCTGAAAAAAAAAACATTTTAAAATTATTCTCAATCCAGAAAATTGGCTTGCAGGAAATAGGACACTAGTAATGATGGGAAATGGTAAAAGGTAGGAAAGTCTACTATTTTTATTTTTTATTGAATAATTACCAGTTTAGTACAAAATAAAACTATAAAACACTCAAAAATTGCAGCACTGCTCTACCATCAACATGGAAAAAATGTCCCGTCTCATCATGCACCTGTAATTACATCGGCATCCACACCCTCCTACCGAAAAACTGCAAAGCTTTGTGACCATACGCCAGGAAGTGTGTTCAAAGTAGGTCGAACAGCGCAGCGGTTTTGGTAATCGCTTATTTGACAAAATCATAGTTTCGCGAATCGTCTCTCAAATCCGTTAGTCGCAAACCAGTCGCGAACCGCGCACGCGAACTCTTTTACCATACCAAACCATTTAATTAGATTATCATATATATAAATTAGTTACTATCTATAAGTGTTCATAAATATAATATTGCCACGGAGCTACGTCTTTTGACTAACGCCAACCATTGCAATAACGAGAAGCTTCGTAGGTCAACATACCAATACCATACAAGACCTACGACTTCTTTCATGGTCCTTCGAGCCGGATTTGAACCAGCGACCTATGGACTACCTATCAAGAACTACGAATTCTTTCATGGACTACTCTCATGCGACTTCTTTCATGCGTCTTCTTTCAAAGTGAGTGTCTGACACTTTTGAATCTGTGGATACTCACATTGTCCTCTGTGGACCTCTCGGCCAGCTGGAGACAGGCCAGCAGAGCCTTCACGGTCCGCTGGGCGTGAGTGGCGGCGAGCCCCCGGCCCGCTCTCTCCGCCAGACACAGGTTTGCTACCACGCGGACAGTCTGTACAAAAAACGAAGTAATTTATAAAAATCGATTGCTGTTCGTTAGTCTCGCAAAAACTGTGAAAACAGTTGAAGAATAATGTCTTAACAATACACTAATTTCATATTTATCTATTTATTATAAAAACGTATTGCGTCAAAGAGAGATTAAAAGAAAGTAAACCAATTGTACTCTTCATACAATTAGAGACTAGTCTAAACAAGTTACGACATGTTTAAATTGAGGCGTACGAATTTTCACACACGAAAACCGACATTACATAAAAGACGCCCTCTATATTAAGATGCTTCCAATACATGTTGTACTTACTTTGATAAGTACATCCTCGTTGGAGCCATCGGATCCTCCCAAGTCTGTGCCTAGAAATTACAATACAAAAATATTCATTGACATTTCACATAGTGACATCTTGTACAGGGAAATACAGATACATATAAATACAGATTATAGATACAATACTCATATAGTATATTTTAATTGTAAATACATAACTACTTTTTTATGTGATTGTGTGATGGAACGAGCTGAGGGCCCACCTGATGGTAAGTGGTGACCCTCGCCCATGACAACAATAATGCGTGCGACTCAGTATGAGATCCAAATCTTTACTGAGTCGCATTCATACTGCTGCGTCCATCACCCGAGACGGGGATGATACGTCTCATGCGCATGTGATTTCACCGGCACCCACACCCTTCCATCGGAACACAGTAATGCGAACACGATTGGCGGCAGATTCCAGATTTGCTACTATTCGTTGCTCCTTTCGCATCACTTTAGTTACATTCAAAATAAATTGTTTTTTAATGTTTGTATGCATACCTATAAGTTGTAGGTCTGAGTCAGTCTCCTTGGCATCGTGTCCGTTTCGTTTCGTGTACGACTCCAAAATAGTCAAAAGAACGTCAATACCCCCTTCCTCATTATAAATCTGTAAGATAAACATATTTTCAAGAAAAAGTTGATAAAATAAAAAAAATTAACGTTTACACACTCATACCTCTGCACTAGGATTCCCTATGTCGCATATGGCATGGACAAACACAGAAGCACAAGACAAACACCCAAGACCTGAGAACAAACTTCATGCTCACCTTACAAAGGCCCGGCCGGGAATCGAACCCAAGACCCCTCGCTTCGAAGGCAGGGCTACTACCAACTAAGCCACAGAGACATCAACAATGCTTTAAGCATTGTTGAAATTTTTCCCGTTCCCGTTCCCGTGGAAATACGGGGATAAAATATAGCCTGTTACTTGCTGATCATGTAGCTTTCAATTTGTGAAATAATTTTTTGAATCAATTCTGAGGTTATGGCGAGAAAGCGTAACAAACAAATTAACACTTTCGCATTTATAATATACTTATATTATAGGATCTATTTCTTAACAATGCCAATATACAACAGCAATATTTTTTAACTATATTTTAATTGTATAATGTCACAAACTATATAATTAATTTCAAGCATTATCGTATCGTATCTTATAATTACAATAGACAAGCATAGTAATGCTTTTGTAATTATAAGATAGTACCTACATAATTATTGTAATAGTAGGTATAACGTAAGTGTATTTGACATAACCAAGAGTTCACGAATGTTCCTACACTGAAAATAAATGAGTAATGAGTACGAATATAAAGAACTGTGCCATCTGCAATGTTTGCGGGTAGTCTCACATTGTTCCTGGCGCGCTCGTCTGCCGCCGCCATGTTGCCGAGCGTGTACGCGAGCCGGACGGCGAGCGGCGCTCGGGCCGCGCACGCCGCCAGCGCTCGCAGCAACGCTCGCGCGCTCGTCGCCGACCCACACAGCCAGGAGCAACAGCATTCCTGGACTGAGAGGATGCTGGAAATATCATTTATTCATATCACAAAATTAGAACCGCTGCTTCTATTCAAGTCCCACTAGTGCCGAGGTTTCCATTCCACAAACATTTCAATTTGGTCGCGTTGTACGAGTGCATTCTATTGTTTATCGTCTATTCTGTAGCTAAAATGTGAGAATGTGCCTAGAATGTGAGTACTCACACAAACCTTTGAAGGTTTTCGAGTACAATAACTAGATATAAATAAGAACAAGACTGTACTTGAGTACTAAATGCGCAATTCAGATCGTACTGAATTTTCGCTCCGAGTTGAATTGACCAATTCTGAGCCATCCTAAATCCTTACCTCAGACAACGTGCCACGTTGGTGAGCACGTCCCGGTCAGTGTGGTGTAAGAGCGCGGCGAGCAGCTCGCCGAGCGCGCCGCTCGTCACGAACTCGTTCGCCGCGTTGGGCTCGCTCGCCAGGTTGCGCAGCGCGCCGGTCAGTTGGTAGAGCGCGTGGGTCGATTGCTCGGTTATCGAACGGGGGTTTTCCGATTTCTGTAAACGCGACAATATCATAACACTTTATCGAGCAATTCTTGTATATATATTTATTTATTAATTTCGCATATCTCGGAAATGTCTCAAACGATTTGGATGAAATTTTGTGTTTTGCTGTTCAAGTTTACCTGTATTTGTTACAAAAAGGTTTTACTAAAAAAAAAAACGAAGGAATATGTTACACTCGTAGTGCACTTTTCGACCTACTTAGAACATCTACTGTATATAACTTACAGCTGTATTGAGAAGTTTGAGGTGTATAGCTGCCAGGTGTACCGCGCCGGCCGCGTGCGCACGCGCACTCAGCCGCGGCTCCAACGCAAGCACCCGCAGCGCGCCCGCACCGTAAATACAACACTCGCTTTCTGTCACAGGGTCCGCTCTGCCGCAACCTTCCACCAGCAGTTCTAAAAAGCGCAAAAGACGCCAAAATGAAATCCAATGCAATATATTTCAAACTATCTTCTCTTTCACGTTTGTCGTCCTGCTGTGGATATAAAATACATTAAAATACGTCAAATACGATGAACATTAGTTACTTTTTAATCCAACGTACTCGTCACAACAGGCTGATACGATATTACGACTGAAAAATAATGTAGAAATATACACTCTGCTAAGTATCCCTTTCGGCTTCACACGTGTAACACGTGTAAAAAAAAATTGAACTAATATATTTTTAATAAGGCACTTTGTCCTTAGTAAAAAAATTGTGATTTTGTCGGCACAATTTTATTTATTAAAAGTACAGAAGGTCAAACTGCTTAGTCTATAAAGAATCAATAGTCTTTACTATTAATAAAAAACGAACAGAATAAAATATTTTAGGACAGACAATACAGCCAATAAAAAAATCGCGTGCCACCTCAAAAACTTGTAGCAAAACAAGAACATTTAACAGGCAACCATTGCCAGAACTAAAAATCATGAAAATATATGGCAAGCTAATCCGAAAAAAGGAAAATTATGTTAATACGAGCTAAGTAATCTTTTCTATATGCAGATCCATACCAAGTAAATTGGTGTCCTTGAAGAAGTGGTCGTTTTTATCGTTCCTCGCTATTCTGAACACCAGCTTACACGCGGCTGCCAAATGCGTGCCCGTCACGCGCATCTGAAACACGAAAGAAATTAACTATTAATGTTATAAAAATACATATAAACAGCTAAGTTGAGGTTTAGTTCAAAGCATAAGACATTTTATTTCTATTCTACAATAGATCGGATTCTCAGATCGACCCCGCACACAGAATTGGTCGTAAACCAATTCTCATGCTTAATCTTATATAATAGTAATACTCCCAGTCTTCACCACACAAAGTGTGCCCCGGCCGGGAATCGAACCCGGGACCTCTCGCTTCGAAGGCAGGGCTACTACCAACTAAGCAACGGAGCCGTTGATTTTATTTTATTCCAAGATTTCAATAATTCATCATTCAATTACCGAGAGTAGGCCGGTGTCCCTGCAGTGGGAACATTAGAGGCTGATACGGTGTGAAATGTCCGTGAATATAAATCGATTATAATTGTCTCACTGTAAGCAACGCTCTCGCGATGGCCACAAGCACCCGTTCGTCGCAGCTGTCTATGTGTGTGTACAGCGCACGCAGCGCCAGGTCCCGCAGCCCGGCTGCCGGGGCGGAGGCCCCCAGCCGGCCCTCCAGCGCCGACACCAGAACAAGAGTGCGCTCCGAGTCCCCGCCCCGCTGGGAGAGCGCGTCGCATAGCTCCAGAATGCTCATACTGACAAGAGTCAAAGACACTACATTTCTCAATCACATAAAAAAAAACCAGTTTTTTTTTAACCACCTAAAAAAAACAGTTTTTAACCACATAAAAAAAACTGTTTTTATGTGGTTATCAGTTTGGTTGTTTTTTTCTTTATTTTTATGTTTGCTACCTCGACTTTTCCATGTATCAACCGATTTGAAAAGTGACTCAATAAGAACGCATGATCTTGTAGTTAACTACAAATATTAGGTATTCTAATATCTAGTGTTATTGGTCTATGAAAAAACTGTACGTCTAATTTTACGTCAATAAATGATTACTATTATTATTATAATATTAATTTAAAAAAGTGACGTCGAAATCGATCCCCTCGCTTCATAAGAGCTATACAGACTAATTATGATTCGTAATTATATTTTGACTAGCTGTGTTCCGCGGTTTCACCCGCGTTTTTCTCGTTTCCGTGGAAACAGCGTACGCAAAAATAAGTTTTCGATTTTACACCTTGTGTTACAAAATAGCAATTTTATTACGGATCCCTAATTTTGAAAAAAAAAACCTAGCCCTCCTCGATAAATGGACTACCCAACACTGAAAGAATCATTCAAACCAGTAGTTCCAGAGATTAGCGCGTTCAAACAAACAAACAAACACTGCAGCTTTATAATATTAGTATAGATGACGTGTGAATTATGATTCAAATCAGCCCCAGTGTTACCAGTGGTGATAACTCACCTATCCACGTGATGGACAGACGTGTTGGGTAGTTGAACGGCCAGGTGGTGAATGGACTTGACACCGATGTCTCCGACCCGGCTCGGGAGGTCGCATGATACTGACTTGGTGCCAGCGAAGAGTTTCCTTCTGCCTGCCGAGTCTAGGCTCAGTGCTGCAATGAAGGAATGAGTCAGTAGCACTCTTAATAAAACAACGACCACATCTAAAACCGCAAAATTTCGGTTTTCAGCGAAAAACTAGGTAGTACTTAATCAGTCTATGAACGGCTCGCACGGGGTGGGGGACAATTATGGACTCAAATAATTTTATACCTTATTAATTCAAGAATAGAGGTGTTTTTTATAGTTAGGCTGTGAAGCTTTCCTATGAGATCGCTATTTTACTGAAACTTATTTTGCCAAAGTAAACTTTTATACACATACTCCTGCACTAGAACTCCCTTTGTCGCAGATGTCATGGACAAACACAAAAACACAAGATCCGAGAACAAACTCCATGCTCACCACACAAAGGGTGCCCCAGCTCCAGTTAGCAGATAGTTCAACACTCAGACACAGAACAAACAACTATGTTTGTGAAGCAAATGTTTGTCCTGGATGAGAATCGAACCCTCGAAAAAATCGCCTAGCCTAATTTTGTGATTCAGACAGAAGCTGCATGCTTTTGTCTAAAGACGCAAAACAATATATCTTACGTAATATTTTTGCACCATCCTAATTTATTCCAGAAAAATCCTTCACTTCCTGTTAATCAAACAGTGTTAGGAGAGATATTTGATTCGAGAATTAACAAAAATAGAATCTTCGAGATCTTTTAGCGATATATAAATAGCGTGCCTTTCGGCGCAGTTTCAGTTTTCCTTGAGACATGAAACTGATAACATCTAGAGATTTGGAAGCGAATAAAGTATCTGAAACGGGATGGTTTTTTTAATGCACTAGCATTAAGTATCAGCGAAACTCCAACACGTAACAGTATGAAATCTTCAGTATCACTACATAGTATAAAACAAAGTCGCTTTCTCTGTCCCTATGTCCCTATGTATGCTTAAATCTTTAAAACTACGCAACGGATTTTGATGCGGTTTTTTTTAATAGATAGAGTGATTCAAGAGGAAGGTTTATATGTATAATACACTAGCAAGTCACCCCGGCTTCGCACGGGTAGTTTCTGATACGACACTGATGCGTTACACACCGTGCGAAGCCGGTGCGGGTAACTAGTAACATATAACCGTTAACTAGATATTACATACTCACACTTTGCAACAATATCAGTTTTGAACTCTGTGATGTTAGAATCTCCATCCATACCGGTCGGTCGCCTCACGGATATCGCATAAGACAAATCTGACTCCGGTCCTGATTCTGAAAGAAATAATTTTATTTGAATTCTCTCATAATACTTCTTACAAAAATAATACACTGAATTATTGTGTTACGTTTTTATAAGGTCGTAGCACTGCTATTTATACGTCTTGTTGGGGGTGAGTTACACAACCCCACGCCTTCCCAATGCGTGGGGTATATACATAGTATTGTATACAATAAAAAACCGGCCAAGTGCGAGTCGGACTCGCGCACAAAGGGTGCACGAGCACTATTGCTTGGCGGCAGTTTCCAGGTATGGTGACAGTACCTCTCCGGGCAAACAAACTTGGCCAAGTTCTACTGCTACGTACGTGTAGGGAATCAAAGGGTACACACCTACGGACGCGAGCAACGGGACCCCCCACGTTACGTTAGCCAAGTCACAATTTATCACAAACTTTATGTCTAATAATCTTTTATGGCTAATAATAAACTTTATGGCTTTAACATGTTTAGGAACGGAATAATTTTGGTTTCTTTAGTACCTACTTTTTTTCTTTTACTAGACTTTCACAGATTTTTTCCCATCTTGATTCACAATTTCCAAAAATCCCGTCTCTAGTGATGGACGCAGCAGGATGAGTGCCATTCAGTGTAAGTCTTACATTGTGTCGCATTACTGTTGTCATGAGCGGGGATCGCCACTTACCACCAGGTGGGCCCTCAGCTCGTTCCGTCACATCTTAATACACAAAAAACGAAAAAAAAATGCCTGAAGCGCCTCGTCCTGACAATTGACTTTGTTCTGAAATGTTGCGGTTACATACAGACGGCAATTTATTTCAATCTATATTTACCTTGGGTGGTGTTTCTCTTATGCAGAGGCTTGGCTCTTCCGCTGAGATGAGGCAACTTCGGGAGACCGCTCCACGCGTCACTGGAGCGCTCTTGCGTCGACCGCGACTGGTTACGAAGCTGTGAGTGGTTCCAGAGACCGAAGAATTATTAATTGTAGGTTATATTAAAATAAGTATTCAATCAGTAATTTAGTTCCCATTGTACAAGCAAGCTATACTTCATTTGGAGCTAGATGGCGCTGTATAAAATTTCCAATAACATTGTTTTACTTACAGGTGGTTTCTTTCTTGTGCTGTTCTGTATTCCACTCAGCAGCACCGCGTCAAGAGTGTCCTCTTCGATGCGGGCCCCTCTCGCCGTCGTGGCATCCTCGCTGCTCTCAGACAGACACAGATTCTTCAGGCTGAAAATAACACATAATATAAATCTGAATACCTTTGTTACACTGCCACTAAATCGAATAACTTTGTTCCCAACGAATCCATAAAATAAAAACCTGGCGTGTGTCAGTCAGGTTCATGCGTTGACAGTTCCGTACAACCAATTGTTTTTATTATAGCTATTGTATGTTTCTACTTTGACACAGCACGAGGTCCTTACATCCATTTTTTCATGACTTCTATCATATTTTACATCTTTTAGTAATGAAACTTGAGTAAGTTTCTAATTTCTAATTTCTAGGAAAAAAAGCAATTGAAAATAGCGGGAACATTTTTTACCTCATTTTGTCATCTTGTTGTGGTATCATAAGCAGCCAGGTACAAACCGTACAACCAAAAAGATTACATTTCAACTTAATACATACAACATACGAAAAGACTTTCACAAAGACCTATATTTAACAGTATGTTGGACTATACGGAGACTGTATTTTGCTTATCTTAATAGCTTTGATCACCTGCCGAATGCACAAATACCATGACACAACTAACAAAAAATCACCCCTCTCTTAGTCATAGTAGAAGGGCTAAAATAAATATACGTTTCAAGCATTGCATTTCCAAATAATTGAAAAATACGTGCAAAAAGATTTGTCAGAAGTGGGATTCGAACCCACGCCCTCAGAGAGGACCAGAACAACTCATACCCGCGTTCAGCGAGCAAGGAAACCTTGAGTCTGGCGCCTTAGACCGCTCGGCCATCCTGACGTTAACGATATTGCTAAAATTAAGCATCAATCAAATAGATAATATGAAATGTTGAATTATTTTGGTTGGTTAATGATGCCTTATTGTTAGTTACTGTAATCGTTAGTCCAAAGTACCAATATTATTTGCATGTGTTAATTATTACGCTTTCACGTTTTAATTACTCGATCGATCTTCATGAAATTTTGCATAAGCGTTATCAGGGGTACAGAAAAGGAAATAAAGTACCTTTCATCCAAAAAGCTAAGTTTTAGCTAAAGCTGGTTAAAATATTACTTACTAGGCTTCGCTCGCGTTAATGAAGATTTCAATAATTTATTTCAAGGTGAAAGGTATCCTTTGTCCTTTTCGCATTTTAATATTTTAAAGTTAGGATTAAGATGTGATAGCATTATTAATGTTTAGGTCTCTTGAACTTTCAATAATAATAGTTTGCTAAGATTATTGCAATTACAACAAATTTAATTTTAAGTTTAGGATAAGTAATTTTGCATGCCCATGTGGTAAAAATTGTTGGATCCTACCTTATCTTTTTATCGAACATTTATAACCCTTATTTAATTGCAAATAAAGTGATTGATTGATAGATAGAACTTTCGACATGACACCTTGTCTGTCTCTTATCAACCGACTTCCAGTGGAGGTTATCAATATTATAATATTTTTTTTTATTAATGTTTTGATAGCTAAATCTAAATAAGTAGAAAAAATATATTTTTTTTTTTCGATTTTTCACTCGGCCACTTGTATAAAAACAGAAATTATTTTACAGCTGTCAAAGTAGATTTTTGTTTATTTGGACGCTAGCGTCGATACCAATACCAAGGCACAGATATTATATTACTACTAGGTGCGCCCCGCGGTTTTACGGGATCAAAAGTAGCCTGTATTAATCGAGGATATAAACTATTCTGCTACCAAATTTCATACAAAATAATGAGCCGTTTACGCGCGATAGAGTAACAAACACAGACACACATAAATAAAAACTTTCGCCCTCAAAATATTAGTGTGCTACTAGTAATCATGTAAGGTATACTATTAATATAGAAATACTAACTCAAAAGAACTGGGCGGCCGTGTGTCCTTCTTGCGCGTGCGATCGCTGAAGAGGGTCCGCTGCGGCTCGCGCGGCGTGAACGGGCGACGCGTGCGCAGCGGACGCAGCGCGCCCACGCTACCCGCTCCGCTTGACGCGCTGCTCATCTCTGTGGACAAACCCTAATTGTGGCAACCTGAAAATATACTTCAAAACGTCGTTACTAACGGGGAACATTGCACAAAACACGCCTTCCCGGGACATCAGAGAAGGCCCCCCAAGAATTAGCCGTTTCTAAATAGGTATTTAGAAGGGAAGGGGTTTCGTAGAAACCAAACCATGCTTACTTATCTGTTTCTGCATTAGCATTGCTGCGTTCAGGTGGGGTGCCGGTGAAATTATGGCGAATGAGACGTTATATCCCTCGTCTTGGAGAGAAAAGCGCAATGCGATGCGACTACCTAAATAGAGACGGACTGGAATCGTTTTTGCTGTTGTTTATGGGTGGCAGTAATTTAAAGCAGGTGCTATAAGATCGTCTCGTCACATATGTAATATAAAACATAACACATTCATCATTGTCTTCCGATTAGAACGGTAGGAGTGTCTATGCGTCAATAAGCAATATTTTACGGGTATAATTATTATGCTATAAATAAGCGGCTGGCTTCTTCATTAAACATGACACCTTAAAAGAACTCTATTCTATCCAAATGTAGCAATTACAATGCATTCTATTTCGTTGTAGGCGCTATCGTTCCAGTGAAATATAATGAAAAATGATTTATTCACACAGCAAAAACAAGTACCTACACATCACAATCATATGGTAAAAAAATATGAACAATTACAAACATAAAAAAGATAAAAAAAAAACAAAGTTAGTGAAAAACACAATTCATAAATAAAGCAATAAACAAAGTCTGTAATAAACAAATTATCGTATGCTTTTACCGCAATGATTTTCAGAAATTCAGTAATTTTAACAAGGTATATCATCAATCAACAAATCCGTTATGTTGGACGATAAAAAAGAATTTTCTAGCTATGCGTGCGCAAAATTTCCTATACAGGGTGAAAGCAGAAGTACAGCAGAAGTATATCCGAGTTCTAACAGTAAAGTATAATATAATATAGCATTATGTTATCTGTGACAATATCGAATTCAAATATACGTGACGAATTTAAAGACAAAGCTTTTGTTTTGCTTTTGATTATCACCTCGTTCGATTGTGGTTCACCGCTTAATGAACGAAAGTTAAAAATGTTATTAATTTTTTTTTAATCTGTTCTAATCTGTGCAAAAAATATTTAATAGATTTTTACCATACATGCTGATATGCAATTTCCAAGATAATGACTGGCTTTTTACGATAACTACAAAATTAAGCTTATTTAATTGGAATAAAGATAATTTTGTAATTTTACGATATTAAAAAATTATCTTTATTTCATTCCTATTATCTGTCTTTGAGTAGTATTTCCTTTATGCGCATTTTTATCACTTTACATTTTATGCCTGATGTTTTTATGATATCTGACATTATTCGTTTAATTATTGTAAAATACCCGATGACGCAATAATGAAATTAATTATTTTGCCAGTGTGATTAGATTAATTCAGACTACATTGAGGCGAAATATGTATAGTATTTTGACCAACTAACAATCCATATACCATATTTCATGTGAATAAATGATCATTTATCTAATTATTGTAGAAACAAACCTATATTGGTATAATCCTATATCCACTGATTAAAACTGCCACCCTGTAAAATAGGGGTAGGAAAAGGAGTTGGTATAATTCGCCGTGGCAACCAGTTAATAACACAAGTTGACCGCACGACCTTAGGTTAACCACCTTGAGAAATCTTGGCTTTGCCACGCTATGCTGAGCTGTGATTATGAATTTGTAAACGTTACACGCGAAGCAAGAATTACGGTAACTAAATGTTTAAAAGGGATGTTGATTCGTCTACTATGAAATCGTTTCGGATATCATTTCATTTATACATGAAATTATAAATGAAATGATAATTGAATTTTAGTTAGATGAAACTATCATTTCATTTATATTAGGAGTACAAATAAGATTCCGCCGTTTTATTGTAGATGGCGCGGCACGGAGTTTCGGTTAGCTTTCGCAGATGATAACCGGCTTAAAAAATAGTTTGGACATTCAAGAACAACATAACCTATTAATATCATTGATTTTATATTGGTAAAATACAATATAATTTTGTATAAGTTGAAAATGTCAAAATTTGAGCCAAGTAAACGTCATTTGCGGGAAATATTAGTTTACTTCTTTAATTTAAAGAAATCTGCTGCTGAGGCGCATCGATTGCTCGTAGAAGCATATGGTGAGGTTGCTTTGAGTGAGAGAACGTGTCGAGAGTGGTTTCAAAAGTTTAAAAATGGTGATTTCGACGTAGAAGACAAAGATCGCAGTGGAAGGCCAAAAATTTACGAGGATGCAGAATTGGAGGAATTATTGGAGGAAGATTCATCTCAAACACAAAAAGAACTTGCTCTAACATTAGAAGTCACTCAGCAAGCAGTCTCACATCGTTTAAAATCATTAGGAATGATTCATAAACAAGGAAATTGGGTTCCGTACGAATTAAAGCCGAGAGATATTGAACGCCGATTATGCTTAAGTGAAATGCTGCTAGCTAGACATAAAAAAAGGGTTTTTTACATCGTATCATAACTGGTGATGAGAAGTGGATACATTATGACAATCCAAAAAGAAGAAAATCATGGGGATTACCTGGCCACGCGTCAACATCAACAGCAAAACCGAATATTCACGGAAAAAAACTTATGCTGTGTATTTGGTGGGATCAGCTAGGTGTAGTGTATTATGAGTTGCTTAATCCGAGCGAAACAATTACTGGAGCCCTCTATCGAACACAATTGATGAGATTGAGCCGAGCTCTGAAGGAAAAACGCCCTCAATACTATTCTAGACACGAAAAAATTATTCTTCTGCATGACAATGCTCGTCCACATGTTGCGGCTCCCGTGAAAAAGTACTTGGAAACACTTGATTGGGAAGTGTTACCCCACCCGCCGTATTCACCAGACATTGCACCGTCCGATTATCACCTGTTCCGGTCCGTAGCACATGCTCTGACGGCGCAGCGGTTCACATCTTATGAGGATACCAAAAATTGGGTTGATTCGTGGATAACCTCAAAAGACAAGGAGTTCTTCAGACGTGGGATTCGAATGCTGCCTGAGAGATGGGAAAAAGTGGTTGCAAGTGATGGGCAATATTTTGAATAAATTTATATTACCGTTCTTCTACAATAAATATTTAATTTGATGGGCAATATTTTGAATAAATTTATATTACCGTTCTTCTACAATAAATATTTAATTTGTGTTAAAAAACGGCGGAAACTTATTTGTACTCCTAATACATGAAAGTGTAATTTCAGTTTTAAGCCGCTAATATTTTGAATCTCATTCATTTAGGTATTGTCCTATTAATCTTATTACTTTAAATGAGCAATTCTTGTATATATATAATTTATTTAGCGTATCTCAGAAACGGTTCTAACGGTTTGGATGAAATTTTGTGTTTAGATAGGGTTTTGCTGTATAAAATTAATTTCTTGTAAAAACGCATTGCGTCAATTTATAATGAGTAAACCCCACGACAATAAAATTACTTGTAAGAGGCCGATATATTCTCACACAAAATAAGAAGAACTATACAATGTGATTGAGGGGCGGAAATTGATTTACAAGCGCAAAATACGTTTATACCACTGATACTCAAAGTATAGACCACTTTAATCTAATTTAGGCAGATAGGTAATTTAATTTTAGCTTTCCATAAATGAAACATATGACAATTCATTTACATTTACAATTTACACAAATATTCTATCTTATTATATTTTTATATATTTGCAAAAATACAATATGTATTAGCATAGCATCATAACCTAAGCAGGGCTTTTAATAAAAAAGCAAAAACATGGCAAGTGGTATTTAAGATTAAAAGTTTGGAGACCTGTGGTTTATACGATCGGCGGGAAAGTTAATTTGTAAACCATATTCACCTTTCGTCATGTCGCTCGTAGAAAATGTGTCAGGTCACGCGAATTCCAGCGATTCAGTTTCGCCAGGTATGACGTCACAAAACAGTTTATCGTCGATTCTTTAATAATAGAGCTTTTGTGCTCTATTACGGGGCTTTATGGAACGAATTTCTGATCATGACATTGTATATTTCTTTCATTACGTGTCACCCAATTTATTGATTTTACTTGTGTTGGGGTCGAATATTGCTTTAAAGCAAATCCTATCATGATAGTGAGATTTTCTCACATATCGTTTTGATGCGACATTGGATATGATGATAATGATAACGGTAATAAATAACGATATATTTTTTTATTTTTACAATAGCTTATTTTTGGTTCACCGGTACAGGAAAATTTGGATACTGGACAATCTAGAATATGTAGGTACATACTTATTTCAGAAAGTTACCAGATTATATTTTTAGAATTCTATAATAATGATAATAATATTTATTTGACTATGGTCCTGACTATTATGAATAATTAGTGAGTGACTTGTATTAATACGCCACAAAATCATTTTTATGAATTATAGGGTATTGTGAATCCATTAAGCAAAGCGTCTACAGCAATTGGGGTGCCAAGTCATTCACGGTAAATATCCCGAGTAATTAGGGCCTACCACCCCATCAGGATTGTACAAGCGCCAATTTTCTACCACAGTGGTAGATAATTACATGTATAAATAAAAAAATAAAACTTTGATACTGAAAGTGTGTGAAACCTTATCTTTAAAGACGCTCAATAGGTTCGTTTTACGTGAGCGGATGTTATACAGCTAAGATAATTGATAGATTCAAGCCTTACTTTACGGAAAGCCATAAGACGATCAGAAAAATGGTAATAAGAAAAACGTGCCGATTCTATTGTTAAGTATTTACTCATTTATCAGAAGCTTAGCGAAGATGTACTAAATATTAACCTTTTCAAACCAGTTTAGCGGCTTTTGTTTAAGACATTTGCATGCACAAGTATGTACATAGGTAATCAAGGAAGACGCCAAGATAGGATTTCGCGTCATCCCAAAAGTTGCTTCAGTCCACTGAAGCAAGCAAGTCCGGCACTGCGTATAATATACTAATATATCAATATACTAAATACTAGCAGCCCGTCCCGGCTTCGCACGGGGTAGTGACATAACTACAATAGTTGGACATATGCTACCGCGGAGTTTTTTGTAGACATTATGATGTTCTTCAATATTGTTGTACATTATTTTGTTCTATCGCTAATAGTTTCGGCAGCGCATTCGACGAAAGACATTTTAAGACTCAGTTTTCTACACCTTCGGTTACATTGTTCAAATTTTACCAAGGATCCCTAATTTTTTTCAAAATGAAATGTAGCCTATGTCAAATTGGAAGAATGTAGCATTCTATTGGTGAAAGAATTTTTTAAATCGGCCCAGTACTTTTTGAGCCTATTCATTACAAACATACAAACATACAAAAATAGGTAAAAATCTTTCCTCTTTATAATATTAGTGTAGATACTAAATATGAGACATTCTTTGACCAACTCATCTTCTTACCTTCACTGATGGCGGCTCGAGCTTCGCTGATGATTTCTGCCGAGGTTTTCCGCCGCGGAGGTGCGTAGAATGGAGCTCCACCGCTTCGCCTAGTGGCCCGGTCACTCATTTTTTATGCTGCAAAGAAACCCGGTATTAATTTCACTCTTTTCCGGAGTTCACACAGCTGAGTCCACTGTTATGTTATATTATACTGCGAAAATGCGGGTATGTCATGTCTCTCATAATAAAATAAGAGACGTCAAATCTTGTCATCGGATCTTTTACTTTCCACAGATGTAGCGGCTTGGTGGGGTGAGTTTTGCCATTGGAATATGGAACCCTAACAAATCACTTAAGAACTCTTTATCCTTGTCATGGCATGTACATACACAATTATACACCAAAATAATACGTTTATAGGAAGAAAATACGTTTATTACTGTAAAGGTACATAACATACTACTAAAACAAAAAAAATGTGTACAATATCATCATCATCATGTATCATGTATCATCATATATCATCATGTATAAAAAAATCATACTAAAAACCTAACTTTTCAACACACAAAGATTTGTCCCGACACGGGATCAAACCAAGGAGTCGCTTAGGCTGCTAGGTTTACTACCAACCACACTAACGACTTATCATACTTATTAAACTCCTAATCATGTCATGATCAGTAATAAATTGCGGCTAACGAGTGGTATCAAAGTCAAAGTCAAATTCATTTATTCCTTTAGATCTCAAGTATCATTTGGACACGTCAAATTTTACACATGCATGTACACATATTCGTGAGCATATAACGTGTCACAGGAACTCCCAGGCACATTACATGCACACAGATATGTCAAATTACAGTCAGTTTTCATGTTTAAGCTTATCTTATTTGTTAAGTTTACGTCTGTTCCAACCCTAATATTGTACAGTTGTATATACATATTGTACATATTGTACATTGATATATTGTACAGTTCGATGGCTTTTGATAACAATCTACTTGAATAAATTAAAAGATAGTTCCCCTTTGCTAAGTAGGGCAATGATGAATAATTGACTGCTCTACCATGAAAGCCTTAGTGATATGAATGTCATTTCTCATCGAATTTGACCTACTTGCATGGATATGAGTAGAAAAATATTTCTTCACAAGAATCACACATTATAAATTACTTAAGAGTATTTTGGTGTTTCGGCGTCCCAAACCTATTTTGAATTTCGTATACTTATTTAATTTCTTGAATAATTCAGAAACAGATTATAATATAATAAATTGATAATAGATTGCACGATTTTCTTTGTATATAAACTATGTTCGTAGTTTGTATAAACTCACTATGGAATGTTTACGTGCTGAGAATGCAAGCAACTCAACATATTTAATCATATAGCTAACAAAAGAAAATAATTTATTATAACAGCACATTGCAATTCAAATCAATAATATAAAATTAATACTGTTCAACTGCAAAATTATAGCTAAACAACAATTTAAAACTAAAAACTTACACAATGAATACGACGCGTCGTAGCGAGTGCCACGATACAAGGTCTACGCGATACTGCTACGTTCCTACGTAGCAGGGATACGGAGGAATGAACTGTACTGCTACATGAATTAAATCCGTAGACCATCTACGAGGAGCTACGAACATCCTCAATTTTTCCTTAAACAAAATGTTTTTAGAGAATCTTTTGACTAATAATTTTTAAATTAATAAATTTAGTTAATCAATTGCATATGTAGTTAATATTTAATTATCGTCAAGAACATTTAGCAAATCGAGGTTTGAAATTGTATAAAACAGCGCTGATATATGTAACTATTCATATCTTTGATAGAAGGTAGTTGTAATCTGTATACACATAGACGAACCAGAGGGTAATAGTAGGGATACGATCGATCGTTGCATTTCTTGTATCCTAGGCTACCAATTGCAAACATTGACGAAACCGGTATAAACACTTGAAAATGAAGTGGAAATAAATATATTTCTAAATTAATAATATAAATGCGACGTACACTAGTACTAAATATATTACATAATATACAAGAATTCCACTAATGTTAAAGGCGAATGTGTTTCTTACGATGTTATTAATGAATGTTTTAAAAGGATTTTTTCCATTCCATGTAATTTAAAAATCAGGCTAACCATTTGTACGAACTATTATTACTGTACACTGAACAGTGTTAGTGCCACTAGTGATGACAGCTGCGAAGCTTGGTAGCCTGCCTTTACAGCGAAGGTTCCCGGGTTCTGTTCCCGACCGGGGCAAAATATTGGTGTGATATACGTTTTTTCATGGTCAGGGTCATAGGTTTCTTGTCTTTTAAAATAGTAATATCTCAGGGCAATCAAATTTTTCTTTACAACTATTACTGTGATAAGGAAAATAAAAAAAAATCTGAGTATACAAATGAATAAAATTGCAATGTCTGTTCGTAATGTCAAAATAAAAGCTTTTTACTGAACGCATTTGAAAGTACGTATATATAATACGTACAATACATAAAACAAAAAATCAAATAAAATAAAAAATAAAATTATCTGTCTGTCTGTTTGTTCCGGGTAATCTCCGATTTTGACGGGACTGGCAGATAGATGATGTTATTAGGAGTAACTTACGCTACATATTTTAGAAAAAGAAAAAGGAATTAGAATTCCACGTACAAAATTGTTCGACTCCACGCGGGGAACAGCTGGTACTTATATAAATAAAAATCGATTGCCGCATTATAAAAGACCATTGACACATTTATTTGATGTGTTTCAATTATCTATACTAGGTTTTTTATACCTATATTATATACCTATATGATCTATACTTTCATTCAAAATTAGTATATATTTAATACTTTTTCTCAAACGCACCTCTCATTTTCTTCATTAGTAAAATGCATCCGTGCGAAGCCGGGGTGGGTCGCTTGTTGGAGATAAAAATCTCAAATGACACTTTTGGCTGTATGATTAACTAAAAATAATCGGGCTAAAGAAATTAAAAAAAGGGTATTCACTTTTAAATCAAACGGCAAACGCAACTTAATAAACATTTCGAAAATATGAAATTGGGAGTTTAGAATTTCGCCAAAACTCTACGGCGACCGAGCGGGCTGAAATTTTCACACAGAAAGTGTTATGGTGGTTCAAAAAATATATTCATACCGAATCAAATCACACCCTAGTTTGCTATATACTAAATATTGGGAGGATTTACGCGTTCAATCCCTAGCCATACAATGAGTGTGAGCGTAATGTTTTTCCTTGTATCTTGAATGTGTTTATTGTATAGGTATGTATGAGTTTATATTTTTTATATCTACGACACAGCAGTCTAGCACAGAGCCACGTTCAGCAGCGTCGCCCGACGTTCCTTGACAAAACTCGCCCCTACGAGGCATGACGAGATCATCTGACGATGTTACTGAACGCGGTTGAAGGTATATAAACGTAAGGGTTTCTTTTCTATGATGATGCATGCCGCTTTCCACACGGGAAGATGTTTCTTAGAGTTCTGTACTTACGAGTTAGGGGAGTCATATTACTATTATAAGTCATCTCATCTCGTTTGATCATCTCGTAAAGGGCTGTATCTTTTGAACAGTAGTTGCAGGTGGTTGAAATTTTCATAAATGTATATAATAATATGGCAAAACAAATAAAAATATACAAAACTGGCGAAACGGAACCCTCGATGTGAGAGGCTAAATCATACTTGGCCGGTTTATTCAGAAATCATAGCAAATTTAACAGTTCCAAACGTAGAAAAGACTCACCCATTTAGAAGTATTTGATTAGAAGAATTTTCATGATTCTTATCAGATTCAGCTCATAAAAAACTGCTTACGTATACAGGATATAAACATATAGTAGAACACATAAATTAATTTTTTGATATGCACGTAACATAAATAATAATAAGGTGAAAATAATTTTCTGTAGGTAACTTTTATTGCATTTATACCTACGACTGAAAATAGATCCTCTCCCAACTCTTTTATTTGTTTATTATTTTTTGTGAGAATTACGGGAACCATAACAAATAAATCAATGTCAAATCAACGTCAAACGAATAAATCTATGTTGTCTAAAAAGTTTTTTGCAATGAGCTTTTACACTGAAGTCTATAACTATCACCACGGCTTGACCACTTTAAAAGGAAATCACAGGCAGTGACTGTATTTTTGTCTTGGTCTTTCATTGATTTATGCCATTTTCGCGCTGTGTAGATTATACCAGTGCCCAATGAACTTAATTTGGTGATTGATTGGTGATGACGGAGAATTATACGAGTTTCTGAAAAGCAGTAAAATTGTGAAAACGACGCCCATATTATGCACTAAAATGAAGCGAGACGGATAAATACATCTTTTATCCATTTCGCGTATGGTTAAATTGGAAAAGTAACCCGGAAAATTGCATCTGTCCAAATGTCGTTTGACAGCTGATTGTCAACCTGTAATTAAAGACAAGACCAAGTATAGGATTGTCGGGTCAGTTAATAAATATCTAACAAAAACACCCAATCAGAACGAGAGATAAGCTGCGAAACCTTCGCGTTTACTTGCGAAAGAAAACAGCACTTTCGTTATGTTTTATTTAAAAAAAAATAAGAAATTACCTAAAGTGTAATTTGATTTCCTGCTGACGATAGATAGACTGCATTCAGAAGTCTTTTATTAGGGTTGGGTGACAAACGGTTGTTATAACTTGTTATACGTCGGGTGAATGTTTTGCCGGCTTGTGACAACTGAACGCGACCATGTGGTAGCCAAAGAAAATAATCACTTCTGATTTAGTTATCTGTGGATTCAGTGGCTCGATGGTCTGCAAATGTATATTTTTTTGTAAATTGTGGTATTTAATGTGGTTTATTTTTTGTCCACAAACTTTTTAACATAGAACTGGGGCACATCCATTTTTGTATTTAGTTTTAGCTGTGTATTGTGTAAAATGGAAAATGCAATGATATTACTGTACGATGTATGTAGGCTCTGCCTCGATGAACCCGGCGTGGACAATATTTTCAGGCCAGTTGACTGGTCGCAAGATATTTTTACATACACAGGTGTAAAGGTAAAGCAACAAAGTAAATATGCACAGAGGGCCGGCTGCGTAAAACGTGCGCAAACATGCACATCACACATAAACGCGTACGTACGAGGATTTCAGAAATTCAGTTGTTGGACGGCCGGCCTTCTGTATCTACCTGTTCCATGGTAAAGGCAACTAATTGATAATCTTAGAAAATCTTCCTCTTGATTGTTCTTCCTCATGGAGGGCTGGATAATGTTTGAACAATCGCCAAACTTGTTTTTTATAACCCTTGAAAGGTACATATTAATTTAATGAAAATGGTTTCTAAAATTTTTTTTAGGTTCTAATAAAGATTTTTGATTTTTTATCTACAATAGGTTAGATACCCTTAGTCTATAAAACATAAAATAACATGTTACTCATGCAACTACAGTAAAAAAGGTTGCAAGAGTACTTGTGAGCAATATATTTCCAAATAAAATTTGTTTATGATTATATTTTGACACTTCCAGGTGCAGCTAAATGATAAAATGCCACAGACAATTTGCCCAAGTTGTAGAGACATAATGAACTGTGCCAAAGTCCTACGAGAAATAGCAGAAAGGAACAACCACAGATTGATGTCACTAATAGCTAGCGATACTGAATCTGATAATCAGGTAGATCGGCCTCCCAGCATGTATATCATGATGAGCAGAGTACCCAGTAGTCATTATCATCAGGTATTTGTTTTGCTTTCTGTAGATAGTCCTAGTAATTATATTTTGTCAACATCTGAATATGACATAACGAACCGACAATACACATTTTATGTATATCGTTGGTTATCAAATAATAATTATTTTTTATTTTGTCTCAACTAAGAGCGCTATATCTTTGACTGAGCTACTTACATTCTACTTGAAAAATTTAAACATAAACACACACACACACAAATACAAAGTTTTGCCTTTGGTAATCAGTGCTGTAGGTTGTAGGTTTAATACCCACCCAGGACAATCATTTGTGCGATGAACAAAAATGTTTGTTCTCAGTCTGGGTGGTATTATGTATTACTAGCTGTACCCACAACTTCGTCCTCAATTGTCACCTTACTAAAGCCAGACTAACTAATTAACTATCAAGAATAAAATACTAATATAAAAACAGATGTTAGCTATTGTTTTTTATTTTTTCAGTAAAATTATCCTTGCGATCTATCAAAAATCTAACCAAGTACTAATGTATGTATGTTCAAGTTATTTGGACTTAATACTGAGATTTTGATGGGATTTTCAGTGGCACCGATGCTGATGTTATAAGAAGTAACTTATGTTACTTTCATTTAAGAAAAAGAAAAATTAGGGTATAAAAATAGGGTTTGGAGCAAAAAAAATTGTTAATTTCCACATAACCGTCAACAAAACAACAGTTAGTACTATACAAAAATGAAAAAAGGGTAGGTTTATAAAGGCATCAAATCATTTAGACAATGCAGTATTACTCTGTTACAAATGTGAAGAATGCTTGTTGTGTTGCACTCCTGCTCAGCATAAATTATCTTTATAGATAAATTATTGCATCCAATTAATCCAATATTAGAACAGGGCATTGCAATTGTAAATTTTTTGATATTTAAGGCTCATTTTCCCACCCACCACCAATACATATTGTTCTGAATTTTGATGCTAAACAAAGTAATGTGTTTAATGTGTATAAGCTTTCTTACGCTCTGTTTACTGTTGTTTGTTTAAACCTATGTGCTTTTTAATTATACTTTTTTTTTTGCATAGGCTATTTTTTCTTTTTCCAGTCTGAATATGATTGTTGAATTTTAAATGATGGCATAACATTTTTTTTGTTATGACAGTACAAGCTGAGGGCCCAGCTCATACCGTCTCAATGTAATGCGACTCAGTATAAGATTTGGATCTTACACTGAGTCATATTCATCCTGCTGGGTCTATCACCCGAGACGTCCCATATTATGTTATTTTGAAGCAACAAAGCATAATCATTTATTGAAATGCCTTAAAATCCAAGTAAACTTGCTGGTTTCAACCACAATGTTTTCCTTCACCATTTTAAGATTTGTGCGCACTGCAGTTTAAAGACATGACCTCAATAGTGCACGCCCAAGTTATTAATCCATGCCATTCAGATTGAGTCTGTGTTTTTAACATTCCATACTCTTCCAACTAATCTGGTTGCTTTTTATATTGGAAATCCATCAATAGAATAGGCGTTGCAGTTTCATTCTCTAAACATAATATCTAAAAATAAATTTGTTTCAATTTCAGAGTAAAGATTCCATTTCTCCAAACTTATCTTCAACAAGTGAAACAGTAAGAAGTACATTCTTCGAAAATGAAAATTTTATTTTCAACAAGCCCTTCGTTATTAGTCCTAACAGTGATATATGCAAAGCAAACGCCAAGAAAAGACCAAGTAAAGCTGGAAGTATCGGTGTGGGTACAATATTTACTTTAACAATATTCAATAATTACACACTCATATCCCAACACAGAAACAAGACAGCCACCCAAGACCACTTCATGCTCACCACACAAAGGGTGCCCCAGTCGGAAATCGAACCAAGGACGCCTCACTTCGAAGTACTACTACCAACTATGCCACGGAGTATTCCCTGTGGCCCAGCTGGCATTGAATCGCGTTTTTTTTTCAGAATGTTTTTTGTGTACGCACACAAATGTCGAATTTGACCGTTTTAGTCCTGACATTAATATTGACGGTGCTACAGAGCACACGGAGCGGCCGCTCCAAGCCTCAAATCCGATGGGCAGAAAAATACATTTTTACAGAAGAAAAAAAATAATTTATATTGACTGTGTAGTCTATCTATACTAGGTACACGATCAATATCTAAGATTTTTACACCGCATCGGTTGACATGCCAGGCAAGATCATTTCTCTTGATCAAGTTTAGCAAGCTTGAAGAATTTTCACAATCAAGTATTAAGCAATCAAGGGTGCCATTATTAAGTTTCACTCCATTTTTATACTTTCTTTAAATTGCTTTGAAAGATCGTTTCCGAAAAATAAATAATATATTCTTTTTTTACATGCCTTAACGGGTTGCGCCTACATCAGTGTTTTTCAACAAAGGTAAAACCCAATTTTTTTAGAAACATGGTTTACACGAATCGGCAGAAGTATTTAAACTGATCGAAAACTCCAATAATATATTTCAAGTGGATGCAGCATGTATTTTGTGTTTATATTCCAGCAAAAATTTAAGATTGGTATGCATTGAGGTTCAATTCTTTTATAAAAGCATGCCAGAGATATATCAGCTGCATCAGCTGTAAGAAATAAAATCATTACCTCTAACATCTGATGCAGAGTTTGGGACACTTTAGAGTGTGTCTGCAAATCCAGATATGTAGGAAACATAGATATTGAAAATTGCAGCTATTCCAATACATGCTCATCTTGATAACAATCAATTCATTACTAGCAGAAAATATTTGATATGGACATTAAATTTCCTTCCTTCTATATATAAATTTATATTATCTTTTTAAACTTTGATAAACAAAATATTATATTTATTCATGGAAAACAAAAAGCTTTTACAAGAGATCATTATAAAGAAAATTATATTATAGTTTAGATGATTATTTAACAGTTTGCACTTATGAGTAAAAGAATACAATCCAATTTGAAGCATTGTCCCTAATTAACTGAAACTTTTTGAATTCATGTAATCAACATTTTTTATATTTAATAAGCTAAACATTCTACTTTGAATTATTTTATTTAATTCACTGGGATTTCTGTAATTGAAATCCGAGATTTTCATGTTTTTAAAGATGCAGGCCCCGTTCTCTCATTTATAATATAAAGCACATAAGAATAAATAAAGCTTTCTATTGTAAATAATGAGAATATAATTTGTTTCAGAGCGCCCCCAAAAAAATATCAGTAAGAAAGGATCTTTTTCATTCCTTCTCAAAAGTGGTGAGTATAACTTTTTTAGTTTTAAATTTAAGTAAGTTGGTGATTGGTGGTAGTGACGACGGGGATCTGCAGTCGTGGGCTCGAATCCCAGAATTAGCCCTGTAATGAAGCGTTTGGATCCCAGTCGGCCTTACAAGCAGCCCTGACCACTCACGTGTGTGCGTTCATATACAGCCATTGCGTAAGTGGTATTTGAATTTATAGTATTAGGATTGTCTATGGATCTAATGTATACAAAAACAAATGTTTGTTTGTCCATATCTTATGCACTGCTGTACCGTTCATCCGATTGCGATAAAACCTTGTCAACTTATTGCTTGCGCGAAAGTTATAGGCATAATACAATTAGTAGCATTTAGTTTGTTCCAAAATTGTTTATTTTTACGATAGCAACGCGCCTTATATCACATAAATTCTATTACTCTAAAGTTATGTAATTGACCATGGAGCGAAACTCAAAGGCAGTAAAAAAAGGTGGTCTAGTCAAACGACATAATAATATTATTATTTGCGTACAGACATCATCAACAAAAAAGAGGGAGGCACCTAGTTCCAGTAAGGGGTCAGAGAAGAGAACTCATTCAGATGAACGCAATTGTGAAGTATGAACTTTTCTTTAAAATCTTACATTTAATTAAATGTTTAGAGACTCCCCTGCTATAAGATTCCTTAAGATGAAGCTGAAATGGACAAATATTCACAATGCAAAGACCCGTGAATAAATTGAGCTTACCACACAAAGTTTCCGAGCCGGGAGTCAAACCCGGGACCCCTCGTTTCCAAAGCAGGGGAAACAATTTTCGTATTTTATATTTTAGTATTGTATATAATATAAGTATTGCTGTATGTTATTGAGCTCAGGTTACTGTCCGCAGGCTGAGTTTCCAATGGGCCGGTAACATGATTGCAAGGCTAATTCTCTGAATCTGTTGAGTTAATGAAGTAATTGCAAAAAACCACTATGTGGGTCACCACTCATACTGAGTCGCGCGCATTACTGTTGTCATGGGCGAGGGTCACTACTTACCATCAGGTGGGCCCTCAGCACGTACCGACAATAATTCACATAATAAATAATTAAAAAAAATTGTGGTTTAGTTACTTTCTAAAGTTTGCTGTATTATAGTTTATATTTTTATTGTACAGGTTTCACCAAAGAAAAAGAGCGAAACGTCTCCTAATTCCAGTAAGAAGGTGAAGCAACTTAAGACTGACACGGATGAGCACAAGTGTGAAGTATGTACCTCCTACATATAATACAAATATATAAAACAAGAGAATAATTTAAAAATTTGTAAAACCGTCTTTAATACTTTATTTTCGCCCCTAAGGGTGAAATTCCAAAATGTATTCCGTAAAAATTTTATGGGACCAATGCCCTATCAAATAATGGGACGGGGGTCGAGACGGGATGTAACGTCTCATGCGCATGTGATTTCACCGGCACCCACAGCCTTCCACTGGAACATAGAGTGCACCACTGCTTGCCAGTGAACTTGGCAAGTTCTACTGCTCCTATGGGTTGCTCCTTTCGCACCACGCGAGCAACATAAAATGTATTGTGTAATACAGGTTTACCATCTTCCAGACATGCAAAAAAATTTACGCGACGTCAAAGAAGCTGTACCTCCACCAGTTATCCCACAACAAGAAGTTCCCGTGCCCCATAGACGCTTGCCCGAAGAAGTTCGCCACCAAAGGCGACCTACACAAGCACATACGCTCGCACACCGGCGAGAAACCCTTCAAATGTAACTTGTGCGATCAGAGCTTCACTCAGAACGTGTCGCTGAAAGCGCACAAAGATAAAATACACGTGGAACAGCACCGCTGAAGGAACTCCCATAATATAAGATGCATGTAATCTTAACCATCTTGAGTTCCGCGAAGTAACGTCTGGATTCAGTCATCGCTCGTAATATAAGTTCTCGTCGCTGATCCTTGAATTTTCATAGCCAGACTTGAACAGGCGGAGATTTCCGATCGCCAGACTTCAAAAAGGCTGAGTTTTCGGATCGGTAGACTTTAAACAGGCCGAGTTTTCGGATCGGCAGACTCCAAAAAGGCGGAGTTTTTGGATCAGCAGTTTTCAAAAAGTTGGAGCTTTCGGATCGCCAGGCTTCGAAAAGTCGAAATAAAAAGGCGGAATTTTCGGGTATACAGAGTTCAAAAAGAAATTTTTAGATTGGCTTTATAAGTTGATTTTTCGAAATGGTTTTTGTTCGCACGCAATCAATCTCGTTTTATAGAGTGCTTTTGTGAGGTCCTATTATAAGCTAAATTAGACATATTATATCAACTTATATTGCGTTTCAGAAAGTTGTAACATATGAAAACAAAGATTTTTTTTTTTACTTTGTATTATACTGTATTAGAACTGTTTTAATTTTTGGAGAATTAATGTGAATGTAACAAGTTCATGAAAGTATATTCGTACAAAAATCATTAATATTATGTAATTGTAATTTATTATACAGAATACCTCGGTGACATCTAGTCAAGAGATATAAAAATACTCATTTTAAAAATCATGTAGCACTTGATGAAAACTTGTTGAGATGAGTTTAATGATCATGGGAACAGTGCGATAAAGAGTTTGCTCTTAAATTAATATTTGTTATGATTATGTATATATAGTTCCTAAAATATTTCATCCAATTCGTAGTTCCATTTTTGGAGTTACATGCATTTAACTTGGTCCTTAAATGGCCATCGGGTAAGATCATGTTATAGTATAAAACATGCACATACAATACATCGATATTCCGTAATCAAATAGCAAAAAAGCCATTTAGTTTCATCCTGTAAGTCTGTATGTTACAACCATTTTACTCGGGAGTCTATTAGTACTCTATATATAATATAATATGATTATGTATATATATTTATGACTTATCGAGCCTCTAGAGGGTAGCTGCCCCTAACTGCCCCTCTTAGCGAGACTCACGGTTCGTATACCCTGAATTTAGCTTCGCTGTACCGGTAATACACGCACAAACAAAAACGACTTTTCATCTACCTTACGTTTTTTTCAAATTTGTTTTATATCGCATTTTTAGTACCAATGAATGAAAAAAAGATGGGTACCATTTAAATTGATTTAAACCCAGTAATGGAGATGTAAAGTATAACAAAACATAAGCTAAGATTCTATTATAGTAATATATGTATACCATGTATAAAGGATTTATATATTTGATGTGTAGTTTAGATGCTAATGGATTATTTTTAGAGTAGGTATACCTTCGGAATAGAGGGCATTGTGATACTATTTCCAATTAATTGGAAACTTATTAATTGGACCGCATGGGAAAGGCCCATCGCTATATGTAAATAACCATGGATACGTTATGTAGTATTATATTAATCTCATATAATGAAATATCTGTTTGTATTAGGTTTTATGTATGATCTATTTATTGTAGAAAACCATTTATATACTAAATACTTTGCAGTCTGTACTCGCTGGCAAACTGGTCAGCGTACGTATTTAAATTTGTTCTTATTATATCTACTTTTTCTCATTCTGGCAATATCTGCGTCCAAGGCAAAGAAAGACACAATTTAATTTTTCTCTATTTGTTTTAATTTTTAAGTCGTATCCCTAGTTAATTTATTGTGTAATCATAAACTCCAGCGGATATGATAATCCCACCCACGAGCCGCTAGATGATAGCGTGGTAAGAATTGAGGGCCTTCCGCTCTCACCAAAAGCAAGTGTAAAGTTGTCTATGGTCCATTTAAATAAAGAACACGATGAGAATTAAAAAAAAAACAGCGATTATACTAACAATTCGACTATTAAAAGTTCAATACTAGATAGTGTTAGTCATGTTGGTGCAGCGGTTTGGTTCCCCTCTTCAAAAATTGTTCTTAGTTTCAAATGTCCATCGATAAACTCTATATTTACTGGCGAAGCTATAGCGCTTCTAGAAAGTATCCGTTTTGTTATGTCACACAATTTAAATAATGTTATATATTTTCTGATTCCAAAAGTGTTTTAGAGTCCATTGTATCAAATCCTTTTAGATCCAAATCAAGATTTCCAATAATTCTCAAAATTCGTGAATATCTATTCAAATGTCAAGAACTTAATCTAACTGTTGTCCTGGCCTGGGTCCCCGGGCACTCCCAAATATCTGGAAATGAAACAGCGGACTCTTGCGCTAGACAAGCTATACAAATAGGTACTCATGAGTACCTCAAAATTTACTCCCACGATCTCTGCCTAGTTCCTAGTACTCATCTAACTTCGTCTTGGTCCCGCATGTGGCTTGAATCCAGATCATTAAAAGGCAAGCACTTTGGTCGCATTCAATCAGATATACCAACAAAACCATGGTTTTTTAAGTATCGAAATGCTGATAAAACCACGACTTCGATCATATGTCGATTACGACTTGGTCACATTTGTTCACCTGTGCATCTAGCCAAAATCAGAATTAGGGATCATTCAATATGCGAATGTGGCTTAGAAGAAGGATGCGTTGATCATCTTCTCTTCTCTTGTCCGAGGCTGCGGCAATCTTTGCATGACGTTATGCCTGCTGAAGTACAGAGACCACTTTGTACAAATTTCTTACTCTCTTTAGTTTTCAAAAAGTCTATTGTTGCGATATTATGTAAATTTATTAGAGTCAATAAAATAAAACTTTAAATTTGATAATACACTAAATACGTTAATAAAATTACACCACTGACTCCATAAAATCTAAAGGATGAAATAATCACTTTGTTAAGATTTATAAAGACTCTCTCTCTCTATACTGGCCATTTTTTTATACATTTCCATCGGTTTTTTATGCGAAATCTTGCCGTAAACGTCGTTAGTGGCTAAATTGCGGGCAGCCAAGCCTCAGAAGCCAAAAATTAAAAAGAAGAAGAAGAAAAGTTCAATGTCGGTGACTCCACTTCCTCTGCGCCTTAGGTTCTCATTCGTTATGTAAAGCTCCTGCACACACTGCGCAACATATATGTTTCATGTATAGCTTAAATTGTTACAAATGTTGGTCCATTTTTGCCCCTGACTAAAAAGAGGGGCGTACTAAAGTTTTTAGTGTAGGTATCTGTGTGTCTATGGCATGGTAGTTCACAAAGGATAAACTGATTTCGCTGCGGTTTTTTGTTTGAAACCTGACGTGGGCGAGATGCTTAGCTATAATTTATGAAGATCTATTCGGAAGTTGGTTTTTACATTTTCGTAAAATGAACTATACTGATACGCTTTTGGACTTTTCGACTTTTGCTGTTGAATTTTTTTACTTTGTTCAGTCTTTGTTCATCTTGATGGCAGAAACATATTCAAATTTAAAATGTATTGTAAATTCAATATTAAAACTCGTTAGTTCCAGTCACTAATCTTCAGGTCATACTACTTTTTATACAAATCTTGGCAATTTATTTTAATCTGATAGTTCCAAACACTTAGGCCAGTGATTTCTACGAAATTTTAAAGAAATCTTTGATAAGTATATTTTTTTATAATTTTGAGACACTTATATTATTTAATTTTCAAAATTAGTTCCTGCCACCAAAGTCAAGGCTAGTGATTCTTATGGTGTACGATGGAAATCTTAAAATTGTAATTTCTGTTATAATTCTAATGAACTAATGGAAATTTACAAAAAAAAAGTTACACAGAAAAATGTTATTTCCGGGTTTAGCTCACTTTGAATAAATAAGATTTCCGGATTCGGAACTACGTGCAGGGAAACAGGTTTTTTTATTTGTAAATATTTATAATTAAGAAAAAACATTTCAAAATATTAATTTATAGATTTTTTTGTGTCCACTTGTGATGCATATATTGAGGCACTTGATTATTTTTTCTTGGTTGGTTAAAGTTGGTATTTATTACCGACTCCATTTTTCAATATGGATACCTCGCTCTTTCTTCTTTAATTATTTATTAAGTATGTTAATTAAGATCTCGAGCTCTGTTCAGTTAATTAACTGAAGGGAGACATTTAGTAGTAGTTCGTTATTTTGAACTGTACGATATTCTTCATTAATATTTACTATGTAAATACGATCTCGGCTCTGTTCAGCTGTATAACTGAAGGGAGACCTTTAGTGGTGTTTTGTTATTTTGAACATATGTACGATGTTTCCTGGAGGTCCTTAGGACAGTTTTCAGGTGGTGTTTATGTTCCCCATTTTTGAGGTTTTGGACCAGGATATTTCTCGGAATCATAGCTTAATCTATGGCTCCATTCTTAATATAATTCAAGTAACCCTTTTTTTCGTCGGGATATGCACTCGCTTACCGCCCTGCCACGGGGAGACAGAGCGGTTATGTGGGACTAGACCCACTAAAACCCCACGATGTCCTCTGCCGCTTAGTGGCGGGAACACGGGAACGTTATCACCGCCCCGACAAGGCAGGAACCCATGTTTTCTCGTTATTATACTTTATTCTTGACGTTTAGTGGAGATCATCTTGTATGATTACCCTCTCGTAATATTTTTAGGAGTGGCCGGATTAGAATCGGATCTCATATAACTTGTAGTAACCTCATACAGTATAAGGAAGGTTTAGACATCCTAACAAATATTATAAATGCGAAAGTGAGTTTTTTGTTACCCTTTCACGCCTAAACCACTGAACCGATTTAAAAAAATCTTTCACCAATGAAAAACTACATTATCAGCGAGTAACATGGCTGTATTTTATCCCCGTGAAACAGCCAGTTGTTTTATATTCATTATGTAATCTGAATCGTTGATAACTGACAGTATTATTCGAAACTGACAGGTATTGGGATTCTGAGACGCATGCCACACATAACTGTCATATAAAACAAAATAATTTAAAAATAAAAATAGTCTTTAAACATTTCATATAATCTAAACTAGTTTTCAATCACCTTTCTCTAGCACCCCAGGTTTGCTGAAACAAAACTTTTCAGTGTTAAGCTCGCCTATGTGCCTATATTCTATTTCATTTTTGTATCCTTACATAGTATAAAAACAAGTCCGCTCCCGCTGCTTGTACCCTTAGATATTTAAACTACGCAACGTATTTTAATGTAGTTATCAGCAATAGATAGAGTGATTCAAGAGGAAGGTTTATATGATGTATACATGCATATTAAAATAGAGAAACTGCCCCACATTAGTATTTACATTGCACCCGTGCGAAGCTGGGGCGGGTCGCTAGTAAAGAATTGAACTAAAAATGGCTGTCGCACAATTGAAACTACGGTGATGGCAAAGTTGCCAGATTTGGATCAATGTGCGGTATATACAACCGAATCACGCGGTTTTATTGCTAAGTTTGAATTTGTTAAGTTATTATATTCTACTCTATGTTGTACAAGTGTTGATTAAGTATAAATTATTAGGAGCTTTGATGTCTCTCTCGAAAAATAAACTAATGTTGTATTAAAATATTTTATTTTAATAATGTTTTTTAATCTATGTATTTACACTAAGACCGTTATACAGTACAATTAATTATTTAAATGTTTATCATAACTTATAAGGGTCATACATTGCATTCTATTATCTATACCTTAATTTATTACTAAATACAATGCCAAAAAACCATGAGAAAAGGAAATCACTTACACTATTCACTCAAACTATTTACAACATTCTGTGGTAAGTCAGAGATTAATAATTGCACTCGGAAATAATTCGGCACATATAAATATTATTATTTCACCTGTGCCATTATTTAGTGCCGTAATGGAAAACCGGCCAAGTACGAGTCGGTACTCGCGCACGAAGGCTTCCGTAACGTTATCAATAATAATAAAATACAAGTGGAGTTTCTTCATATGGAACTATATCCTAAAAATCATGTTCTTGTATGAGAGCTCCATACAGCCTGGTGACAGACGGCAGACAGACAGACGGAAAGCGGAGTTTTAGTGATTGGGTCCTGTTTTACCCTTTGGGTACGGAAGCCAAAATTGTAACCTATAAATGGCAAATAAACGTATACTCCATACGTCGATTTTGATTGATCGGACTCAAATATTCAAGCTTAGGGTATTGAAAGGGCTAAAGCCTATTTCTTATTCTTTCTTATCACGAATCGAAGCAGTGTACTTTGCGGACGTTGAAGTAAAGTAAAAAATTTGAAATCATATTTTATTCGATCCGCTACGCGAATTTTATCTCCCGTCTAAAAAGAGGGATTTTAAAAATATAAGGCTGTGTTCGTCTGTCTGTTCTTAGTCAATTTAGTGCAATTCGGTAACGCTGTTCCAAGGGTTATAAATATTGAATATATTCTCAGCATTGTTTTAAAACATTAGTTATGCCTATAACAATTTCAATACTAGAGTTTACATAACAAGTGAATGATTAAAAAAATCGAAAATACAGATTCATCCCAAGTCACATGAAAGCAAAATACGCAATTTCGTTTACTTGGACGACACATTTTTCCAGTTATTGATTTAATAACCACATTATTGAACCCATTCTGACCAACCTGAAAGCATAAATAATCTTTCCAATGAAAAGATAATTTTCCAAATGAGTTTAAAAATGATGGAGAATTGAGGTAAATTTATTTGCATGGTTAAAAATGTTTATTCCATATTTTTTCAACGCCACCCAGTTGATTAAGTTTAAACAGTATACAATCCGCTGTACCCGCCTAAAGCCTAAAGCTTTGGTTACCCATTATTCTGATAAATGCCACTACGGTCCATCCAAGTTGACTGTGCCGAAAATTACTTAACCTCATTGATCTAACAGAAATGTTCAATGGAATGCGTAGAAAAGCAACAGGAATGTACAAACTGCCACCACCAATCCTAAAATGAGAGAGTCGCGTCGTTTACGCGCGTTTATTCTGTATATAAGGCTGTTCAGCATCGGGAACCTGAAAAAAGGAAACTCGTATAAAAAACAACGAAAAAAGAACAAAATAAAATTGCAAAAATATTTGTCAGAAGTGGGATTCGAACCCACGCCCACAGAAGTGGACTGCGACCTGAACGCAGCGCCTTAGACCGCTCGGCCATCCTGACTTGCATAAACTTATTGAAATATTGAGTCTGCTTTTGAAATTTACAACAGCTAACTATTTCAATAAATCGTAATCCTAAGTCTTCAAAGACTGTCTTACATATTGATAGTAAAAAATATGCTTCAAAATATTAAGATTCCAATGTAAACCAAAAAGAAATTTATTAACCTTAAGTTTTCTTTAATATCAAGTTAGTTAAAATACTATACCTCTAACTTGTAAAAAATGTATTGTATTATGATTGCAATCTAAAAAGAGGTTCCAATGAGATTCCCTATTGTCAACATCTCGGATGTACTTTATAAACTAATTTAGGGGATGAATTTTTATAAATCATTTCTTAGGGCCTATATGAAATTAAAGGTTGTGCATTTATTATGGTAACATTACATTAAGTAACATTACAACTGTTTCATAAGCAAAAAAAAAAAACGGAAATAAACATTGGCTGTGCTCCTGATACTTATACTTACTTATAGAATACTTTTACTTAAACTTTTGTGTGTCTGCGTGTTGATCTATACCCAGACACAGAACAAACATCTATGTTCTTCACACAAATGTTTGACCTGAGTGGGAATTGAACCGACTACCTACAGTGCAGAAGGCAGAGCACGAACTGAGCTGTGAGGCCGGTTAATTAATGGTTCACCTGTTAGCGATGTTGTTGAAGGTGGTCTGCATGCGCTTGAACGCCTGCCGCTGTGAAGCGAGATGCTCCCTTGCCTCCATCGCTATGTTTATCTGCTCATCTACCAGTATGTGGGAGCTGAAACATTAACAACATTTATAAGCTGATGGCTCTGTGGCTTTCTCTGTCCTAGGTTTGAATCCCGGCAGGGACACACCTTGTCTGGTGAGCGTAACTTGGTTTTGGTGAGAGATGGCAGCGGGTGCCGAAATGTTGCCTCTGAGTAACTCATAGTTCTCTCATTGGACTGTAAGTTATTTGAGGACTGTCTTATCTACTCGTACTTAAGTCTATATCAATGTCAATGCCAAATTGAGACGTAGCGTAGATAGTCACCTGTGTAAGTGGATGGATTCCTTAGCGATTAAAAAAAAAGCGCCGGTTGAGTCCCGAGCGTGATCGTACTGATCTTTTTTTTTTTTTTTGTGATTGAATGACGAAACGAGCTGAGGGCCCACCTGATGGTAAGTGGTGACCCTCGCCCATGACAACAGTAATGCGTGCGACTCAGTATGCGATCCAAATCTTTACTGAGTCGCATTCATCCTGCTGCGTCCATCACCCGAGACGGGGATGATACGTCTCATGCGCATGTGATTTCACCGGCAGCCACACCCTTCCACCAGAACACAGTAATGCACTATTACCCAGGGGGTATGTGTAGGGAATCATAGGGTACACACCTACGGACGCGAGCAACTGGACCCCCCAAAAGTAGTGTCTCCGCGTAATTCATAGTAATCTCGTCGAATTAAAAGTACTTGGAGGACTGTCTTATCTACTCGTACTTAAGTCTACGTCAATGTTAATTTGAGGCGTAGCGTACCTGTGTAAGTGGTTGGATTCCTTGGCGTACTGGTCGCGCCGGTTGAGCCCCGAGACGGCCGCTGGGGGCGGGTTGGTGCCGCCAAGTAACTCTTCGCGTTCCCGCCGAGCGCTCACACGGGCCGATGTCTTAGTGAACTCTTGTTGGTAATCCTGCGTGAGAGAAATATTGTTTGTGTTACTACACTTTACTCACAGCTGAGTTGACTAGATCTCTGCCTTCTGTGGTGTAGATCGTGGGTTCGAGTCCTACGCGGTGTTGTATGCATTTACAAAAAAAAAGATTTTTATATTAAGTATTTTATCAGTAATTATTATTTATCAACATGTTTCCAAAGCAGGAGGCTCAATTTAGTTGTATTTTTAATTGTTTTAATTTCTTAGTTTTAGGGTAACAATTTAATATTTCTCACTTCAAGTTGGGTCAATCAATAGTTTTTAAATCAAAATATGAAAAAGCTGACTTCAATGCTTCCTTATTCTACTCCCTACCATTTTAAAATGAAACATATAAATCGGTCTGCAACGGGCGAAGAAAAACATCACAGGAAAGCAAAATACGCAATTTCGTTTAATTGGATGACAATTTATTCCAGTTCTATTGATTTAAAAATCATACTAATGGCCGATTTGTAGCGTAATGTGAAATGGAGTATAAATGGGTCATTGCTGCGTAGTCAGCAAAATGTAGCGGCTTACTGTTGGTACTATTCACTATTCTGTGAAGGTTAGCAGTTGTTTGTCGCACACGAGTGAGCACGCGCGGCACATATACGAAAATAATGTTATCGGTTTTAATTGTCTACTAAAACTGTTATTTGTATATAGTACATTTATGATTTTAAAGTATTTTATAAAATAAATTTTAATGAGCCCTATTTTTTTTTCTATAGTGAAAGTGCCCTAAGTTACCCCTTATAACATCAGCTATCTGCCAGTGAAACTTCCGTCAAAATCAGTCTAGCCGTTTCGGAGATTAATAGTTTTTCTTGTTATTAGTACCGTATATACTTTTAAACGCATTTAGTAAAAAGCTGTTATATTGATATCACAAACAGACACTTCATTTATTTATTTGTATAAATATCAGGAATCTTGTGTTTAGTGAAACAAAAGGTTTAAAAACAACGGTATCTAAGCAACATATTACTGTAGTTAGGTTGATAAATAAATAATAAAATGTCAGTTATTTAAATAACTATGTTCATTCAAAATGGATCATTGTTAACAAACCACTTTACCATAAGAATCTCCCTGTGCCTTTTGATGGTGTGCATTGTGGCCGTTCCGGTTGGAGCTATGTCGGCCATTTTGTCGTTGATATTTGACAGCTGGAATAAAATTATACTAGTATCAACTATACTTATTGTATACTAGTTTACGCCAGTATTTGGGAATTTCCCTGCCCTATATGTGGCTTGGTTCAGGTTCTCCTGTCTTACGGAATTATGGAAGTTTTCAAAAGTGTACCCGTGGTCTGTGACTAATAGGTTCCGATTAAGCAGTTGAAAAAGTGCTGCCAACAACAACCCAGAGTCCTTCTCCAGTACATGAAGGAGTTGGGCTGGCTGGGGTAGGGTGTAGATAACAACAGGAGACATGCACATTACACCCCTATACAGGACGTCCTTGCAGGCCTAGTCACCCCCAGCCAGAATTAGAATTAGTAGTGGTTTACGCAACTATAGCCAATCACTCTTGGGTTTTTAGTCTGTAGGAGTCAGGTATAACTCTCCCGCTGCCCACTCAACAAGAGATCTATGATTTCCCAACATAAGCAAAGGTTCTCCTGCATGCAGGTTTTTGGACATCTCTTGTGCCATTGCTTCGCAGTCACACTGGATCTGAGATAGGTCACAAAACCCCCATTTGAACATTTGGCCTACAGCCTACCAATTCAGTGATTTCGAAGTAGAAAAATGAATTTAAAAAAAAGTTTGGCTTTAAGTTCAAGTTTATGAAAAGCCAATCAATATAAACTTTACCAAAACTTTATATTGATTGTATTGCTCACTTTATTTAGGAGCTGCTGAAGTTCCATAGACATAGTATCAAACATATCATCACTGTTTAGTAGCGGCACATTCTCCCCAGTGAGGCTGGATGTGCTCGGACTCACTCCGAGCTTACTGAATGCTACCAGCTTCACGTCTATGTCGTTCTCTAGCAGTCTGGCTTGTTTCCGCAGTTCTGAAAATAATTGTAAAAACAAATTCAATGGTCTGTGGTGGCTTAGCAATGCGAATGTACCGTTGCCTGGCGGGAGATTACCAGTTCTCTAAGTTCTAATGCTACTAAGTATACTTTTGATGGAGTCTAGCTAGTATGAAGGTCTACATTCCTATCTTCCCACAGGCTCATGCCAAGAGCTGTATCCAGCTTGGATTCCAATGTATATACAGTCAGCCAGTGCAACTTTGCTTGGTAACGAAAAAAATATTCGATTTTTGAAAAACATTTATATCCCAGAGAATCCATAGAAACATGAAAAACAATGAAATAGTCTTGTGCATAGTTATGCTCATTAAATCATTAAAAAATTAGGTTGCAATGCAACGTCATACAGTTCAGTACAGTCACTCCTAAAGATAAACCGGCACGCAAAACAAAATGTTATATTTTGATGCTTACCTTCCCAAGACGGCGCTGCCATGGTAGCCATTACACGTAATAAAGTACACGTATTCTAAAATACTTTGCTTTATAAACAATTCAGACGTGAAAGAGAAATTGTTGTTCTTGTTTATCAATCGCAGTCTTGCAAGTAGCAAGACAGACAGAAATTAAAAAACACCAAAACAAAAGTCACCGTGGCTGAACCATCAGACCACAGATTATTAGAAACCATTCAAGATTTTGACTAGACTATCTTGACATTGATATGACATTTGATTTGGTGACATAATGACGTTACAACACGCCATTTTACATTTTTTAATGGTTACGACTCACTTCTGTTTACGAGCATGCAAAACCTAATATCTTTACACGAATATGTACTAATACACACCCATATATGCTTGCATACTTCACGAACGAACAAGACTCAATCGTTCACTCATGTTCGTTCGCGTACTGCAAATTTTTTCCATGCCTTGTTTACATTGGTAATATTTGTAGTGTTCAGTGTTATAATATATAAACTTTTCCGACTGTAATGTACAATTTGACTGTGTTTTTTCATGTGAAACATCTGCTTGGGTGTCTTGGCAGTAAAACAGACTCGTATTCCGTGATGGCAGACGGTATCTACTGCCGTCATGTTTCACAACTGCCGGGCTTCCAGTGACGGCAAACGACAATCGACAACACTTTTGTATTGGTTGTAACTTTGATATAGTCCAATAAAAAATATGGAAAAACTCAATTCCAAGAGTGAAAAATAAAGAATAAAGTACTGAAAATTTATGAAATATTATTTTAATCTAAGACAATATTGAATTCAAGTTAACTTGCGTAAAAACTAAAGTGCCATTTTTAACAGATTTGTCTCCGAACATCTTAACAACTTCCATTTATACAGTTGATTTGGGATCTTTTATAAATTACTTTAATTTATATTATAGTACCGCTAGGTACGAAAGCGGTAAAGAAGCGGTACTTTACTCACTCACTGACTGCATCGTTTTCGTTCTTTAGCGAAACGGTAGAGTAAAAAGTAATTTGATGTGTAACTTCTATTAGCGCGTCTTGGCAGCAAAACCGACGCGTATGACTTGTCGGCAAACATCAAGACGCTCTCTTGTGCCAACATGTTTCACATCTGACGTGTGCGACCAACTGCTTTGCTCTATTTATATTTTTTATAGGTTTACACTCCAAATTAATAAAGGGGGTACGTGTATGCAACCAAACAGATATTCAAATGCAACAAAACTCGGTCCTCAGTTGGCGCATTAAAACGATAGATGGTCATAGCGCGGAAATCAAAATGTATCGGTGTATTGGCAAACTAATATTGCTGATTATTGGAATATATCTTTTAATTTACGGTAAACCGTATAATAAAATGGAAAAATATATATACCTAAAAGCATTATTAGTATACTTTGCCACAAATGCGTAGTGCGAGTTACTCTACCAATGTAAGCACAGCTTAAGTACACCTATACTTATTTTATAAACCTACAGGTAAATTAGGTAGGTACATACTGTTATGAAATTATTAACTGGTTCAAAACGTTCTTTAGAAATTTAATTTTGTTGTATAAGTAATATAAAACAAGAGTTATAGTTGTTCACATAGGTATTTCACTCAACTGTATATTGTTGTCCATCACTCGCTTTCGGACAGGAGCGCGAGTGCGAGGAAGATGACATTCGATTTCCTAGGGAAGTTTTCTGTGGTTCATAACTTTAAATATATACCTTTATACTATAAATATTCGTTACATATTAACTAATTAATGTTACTAATATATGGCAGGAACAAAGAGACTACTTATTCTTAACTTTATTAAGTGGAGTGTAGAAAAGAATGAGTCAATTTGATAACCTTGTTTCTTGTTTTAGTACTATGATTAGCCAATGCCCGTAGAGAGAATAAACAAACTTTGACTATTGTAAAAACATAAATATTATAGACTGTAATGCATATAATAATAAAGACTAGTATTACTGCAGAACCGGGTAGATGACGTCCTCATATCGAACGCTTTCGACTATTATCTATCTCTTTCTATCAATGCTAATACTTAGTTAACGATCTCTTTCGCACAGTTCAGTTCACCCCACCCATCACAGTTGTCTTTCATTGGAATTTAGTTTCGCAAGGGACAGTGTTCAATTTGTGTTTGTTTTAACAAAGTTTCATCTATTCTATTCGTGTCAATTTATTGTAATGGAACAGTTTAGATATTTTTAATATTATCCTGATTTTTGTTTATTTTACGAATGGAGTAAAAATGTAAACATATTGTATAACAAGGACGAAAACAGCTCGATAGTGCAGTTCAAAATGGCTGGAACAGCCGTGAATAGTAAATTACGGAATTTGAAGTTCGACAAGATTTGCAGAGCATGTCTCGAAGTGAAGAGAGACATGAGACCATTATTCGAACAGCTGACCGCGACGATGCTGATGGGCATTTCGAAAGTAGAGGTGAGATGACAAATTAATAAGATATTTTTGGAATGTATTTCTGTCTCTATCGCACTCATGGGAAATACGTATAACGCGTTTCAATAGAACGGTCGTCACATCGCGTCATCTTTGTTTAGAAGTCATTCAATGAACAATTTGGAGGGATCCCATGCCAGGTAGCCGGGCGAATTTCTCGAAATTGGTTGAGAAATGTATTTCTGTCTCTGTCGTGTCGTACGCACTGGCATGCGTCATGATTGAGATAAAAAATGCGTGACCGAGATAGGGTTATGAAAGCGGAGGTTTAGCTCTACTACTGGGAAAATTAACAGGATACTCGTATCAAAACAAAAAACAATGTAGGTACAATACCTAATATTTATTAAACTTTTGCGATCGATTTAACTATATATTTTTATTCACCTACGCGGTGTTTCCCTTACGTACCATACTATTTTCCCCAATGTTTTCAGACGCAACGCTGTCACGGGCAACCCTAACTTTGACTTTTAAGTGAAGATAGGGGATGAATTGACGGTCCACCTAATGTTAACTGGTTACTGCCGTCCAAAAACAACAGCAGTAAGCTACTATTACATAAGATCAACGTAGGTGTTTAAAATGAGACAGAAGCTGGGTTGACAAGTCTATTAAGTAGAGCTTCGTCTTTTACAAAAATCAGATTAAAGTCCATCATTGACACTTGACACACGTAGGTACTTACGATTTTAAATAATCAGCACAAGTACCCACTATGCGCATCAATTTATTAAGTTCTGGAATATTATTTTATAGGTACAGATATTCAATTACGAAAATACATTTTATATTCTAATTCGAATTATAATAAACCTAATACATATTTAAATATTAGTTCTATACAAAACATAATTTGACGTTGGCACATAAATTAACAAACCACTGATAACCAACTGGAAAGTAATACAATGTAATCTGTTTACTTATTCTATAAAATTAATAATAGATAAAGCATGGAAATCATTTTAACGCGAGAGAATTCAAGTAATCCTTGACTGATCGAAAATATGGTACTGTATTGACTTACACCTTGGCGTGTGACGCATTTAGGTTACCGGCAGGAAGTTACTTTTTAACCGATTTCAAAAAAGAAGGTGATTCTTCAAAAAAAATTAAAGATACAGTCAAAAGCTGTATCTTTAATTTTTTTTTGGTTGTTACCTCATGTCTTTCGACTGGGTAAACCGATTTTGATGTTTTTTTTTAATTTGAAAGCTGGTGCTTCCTGTGTTGGTCCCATTTCAATTTTTATCGAAATTGGGTGCTGTTTTTGAAAAAAATCAACAGAAATCCAAAAATTGTATACTTCGATGATATTTTCGTTTACTCCGAAACCTCGCTGTCTCATTAGAGCAGTGCGTTTAGTTGGCTTACCCAAATTTTGGATATAATAAAGTGGTAGGCTGCCCCATACCTAAGGGCGAGAGAAATAAGGGATGAAACATGAAATTTTTAAATCAGCCTTTCCGGCTTCAGGTCTTCATGTCTCAGCTTTTCAGGTCTTTCCGTGCCGAATTGTGAGACAAGACCCAAGTCGCACCGCGATCTTTGTGACGGGGATGAAGATAGACATCTTATGCGCTTGTAATTTCACTAATGTGTATCTGATGTACCTTAGGTACCTTTTAATGATACCCCTGTACATGCAGTGGGAATATTAGAAGTTGATACAGAACGACTTTTAAATAGCGACATCCACGAAGACGCGTCCCACTCTTCCTAATTTCTTAGAGTACAAAGTGTGTAACATTCCGCTAGTTCTTCTTTTAGTTTTGTCGCTGGATGCTGGCCAGTAAACTGTAATGTCAAGCTTGATCAACCCATGTGCCGAATAAATTTACTATTTAAATTAATTAATTAATTTCTGTTATACCATCATATGGCCTGATGCACCAAATGTAAACACTCATCACATTTTAGACTGGTCTCACAGCTCAGTTGGTGGTAGCTCTATCTTTTGCACTGTAGATCTTGGTTAGATTCCCACCCAGGACACAATCTGAGTGTTATTCTGCAATATAATTATGTATTTACAAAAAATGTGCACTATCAGTATATTCGTATATATATGGTATTGTATCAGTTATTTGATTTCTTTTTTTTATTTATTTCCATAGTTGATTCCATAGTTGATTCCATAGTAACCGCTATATTTGGGGTAGATGGCACTGTGTGATACTCAATACTCAATACATTTATTGCTTCTCATAATGGTACACGTTAATATTGTTGGTTTCACGGTAATACATTCTGAGTTTCACATTATGGACCCTTGTTCGGGCATTATAATATGAATGGAGGCAGTCCGAGGTTTTCTAGATAGCGTGTAGGTAGGTGATATGTCCGATCATAATTGTTTATTAATTAAAAATAACCTATCTATAGGTATCAATGGGGGACGGTCTTCCAGCCCAGCTGTGTCTTCAGTGCGTGCATCAGATATCCCGGTGCCACGCATTCAAAGATCTGGTGGAAAGGAATGACGCCATGCTGCGGGAACACGCCGCCTTCCTGGCGGAAGAAGCGCTCAACAAGGAAAGGGAAGAGGTAAAGAAACAAACGGTGGTCGCAGCCGTTGCACAGATAAAACACAGGTTGGACATGGCACAGAGTAAACAACGACATGGACTAATTTGGGTACCTGATGGGTGTGGTGGAGAACATCGTGCATCAAGCATTCCGCAAATTTTGACAGCGAGCCAAGCTGAGGTCTGTACCTAAGAGGCACCCTTGGTTTGCTGCTGTATTAAAATTTAGTTTTTAAGTAGGCCGAGAGCCATCTGCCCTCGCCAAAAGCCCGGGTAAAAGTTGTCAAGGCTATAGCCAACAACATATAGTCCAATAAAACAAGTAACTATAAAAAAAAAATCGAATATCCTGCAGGCAGGGGCTGGCAAGGTTGAACCAGCCGCTGCCAGAAGAAAAAAGTCATCAGAAGAAAAAAAAGCACGCAATTTAATTTAGCTACATGGATGACATATTTTTTCCAGATTTTTCGATTTTACAACCAAACTATTGGATCGATTTTGATATAATTTCTATGGGACCAATCTGAAAGCATATCCTTTATTTATTTATTTGTTTATTTATTGGATCACCAACGAAATATACACAGTCTTACAAAATATATTTACAAATTTTTTGGTGAATGTGCTCCCTCAATTAGGCACGTTTTGTGTGATACAAATTTGACATTAATTAGAAACAAAATATAGAAAAGAATCTTAAAATAAGGTTTTATAATAGAATATGTAAAAAATAGTGAGATGGGGTAAACAGAAAATCAGTTCGAAACAAATTCTAAATTTATGGATAACTAACTCACAAAATTAACAGATTTCATTGAGATGTCTCTTGAACTTGTGTAATGGTTTACTTAGGTCTATGTCACTATTTTTTGAGAGTATATTGTAAATAAATCAAAATCGGTTGATAAATAACTCAGGTAGAGTATAAAATTGTTCTATTTATGCGGTTATTTCTACAACAGAAAGAAAAGGATCTCCTCAACTTGGCGTGTGCAGACAACTACATGCAATATATGGAGGTACCACTGGCCAACCCCAGCCAAATATTGGAGGGGTTCTTCGCGCCCACCCCTGAACTGTCTGAGCCAACCAAACCGGAAGAAGTCAAGGAAGACGCGGTACAGGCAAGTTTTATCCTACGAGTAATATAGGTTGGTTGGAACAGACGTAAACTTTACAAATAAGACTATTTAAAACATGAAAATTGACTGTAATTTCACATATCTGTGTGCATCTAATGTGCCTGGGGAGTCCTCACGACACGTTGTATACTCACGAATATGCTTCTTCTTCTTCTTATTTTTGGCCTTTTGCGTGAACGAATATGCTTACATTTATGTGTACAATTTGACGTGTCCAAATGATACTTGTGATCTAAAGAAATAAATCCGGATTGGGCTCCCATTGTAGATCAGAGACCATTCACTCTCAATTATCGAGAGTAGGCTAGTGTCCCTGTAGTGGGAACATTAGAGGCTGGTCCGGACTTAATAAAAAGGGCTTATTCCCAGAGGTCCATGAAAATATTAATATTATTTTAAATATTCTTAAATGAACACCACATATACAATCAGTAAATACAATATAGAAGATGGTATTTCATAAGTTAGTAAGTCTTCATTAGAGCAAAATAGACTACAAGTTTGACTCAATTTCAGAGCATAACAGATGTACGCCCTGCCGCTAAAGAGAACGAAACAACGAATTCCGACGATGAAAACTACATGGAAATGGTGGTCTTCCACGCGACGTCCACCGTGTCTCCCGGGAGGCACGTTTGCAACCTCTGCCACAAAGAGTTCAAGCACGCTCGCTGGCTGAAGCAGCACATGCGTTCCCATAGTAACTGGATCAAGGCGAACTGTAAGAAACCGCCCAGCTGCTCTATCTGTGACAGAACTTTTAAAGTGAGTGATATTTATTTATTTTTACTTGCTGTTATTGATTTTTCCTGGACTACGCGACGCAAAGGGACCAATCTGATAACAAATTCTTTCAAATAAAAAATTATAATCTAAATCAATTGATAAATGACGGAGCAATGGGGTAAAGAACATAAAGGAAATAAAAGCTAATAGTACTTTTTTGTATTTACATAAAAATATACTATTTATGTATTAAATCAGTTATCTAATTCCCATAGTACAAGCTATGCTTAGTTTCAGGTTAGATGGCGTGTGACATTACCATAAATGTAAAATTATTTTTTAAATTTGAATACATACTTTGTTACATACATATTTTTTGACTTTTCCGTACGTGGCTAACTTCTTACCCTAAAGCTGATCAAAAATCTTCTATATCATCCCGTTTTCAGGGCCCAGGGATGCTGAAAATGCACATGCGAACACACGAGCAAAGAGTGCCGAAGCAGCCCACTTGCTCCGTGTGCCAGCGGACGTTCCCAACCAAGACCCTCCTTTACCGCCACCGACAAACACACTTCGAACAAAAAACCCACCAGTGCACAGTCTGTGAGAAGAGGTTCTTTAGCGGCTACGCGTTAAGATCGCACATGGCCCGGCACCGCGGCGAGAGGCCGTACATCTGCTCAAACTGCAACAAGAGCTTCTATAACCCTACCGATTTGAAGGTGAGTGGTCTTTTGGATGGTCTGAAATGGTCGTTCAGGCAGGCATTCTTTTATACTATAAAAGGACGGGACGAGCTGAAGGCCCATTTGATATTAAGTGCTCATAACAAAATACCACTCAGATCCTCCCCAACCGGAGTATGAGAAGACCCCCCCCCATGATGCTCTCTCTTGACTACGACGGGGCTACGGGAATCGCGAAATGCACACATTCGCGGCTCCGTCAGCGCCACGGTCCGTGTCGGACGGACCCGCCTCGGGAGAGGAATACCCCCCCATTTGGCCCCTCAGAGTGTAGCCCAGGAGCATGAGAAGACCCCAGTTGCACCCCGTTACGCGTCACCCGAGACAGGATCTTACTTCTCATGCGCATGCGCAGTGGATGCACCGCTGCTTGGGGCCAGATTACCTGGTATGAAGGCAGTACTTCTCCAGCCGAACATTGCGCTAGTTCTGCTGCTACTTTTTGTTGGCAGCACCCAGGGGGTACGTGTAGGGATTCATAGGGTAACTCGCCTACGGACGCAAGCAACGAGACCCCCCGAAAATATCCATATATTCTAATTATTTATGCAACAAAGTTGACACATGTGTAATGTAATACAGACTTAAGAATAAAGAAAAAATTACAGAATAAAGCACAACTAAGACAGCTTGAAAAGTCAAACTATATTCACCAGAAAGGACTACTCCACTGTAGTATGTATACATGCGATTAATAATGATAATAATATATTGTAATATTATTTATCGCATATATAAAGTTGCAAATCCCTAATCATATATCGACGTAGTAGACAAAGTACCGCATTTCAATTTATTAAACTTCTCGTCCTCATCTTCCTTCACTCTAAACGCCTCCTGGAAAGTACTCTTGCTTTCCTTGGACAAGTACTCGGGGAAAACAATGCGAAAACGCAAAATCAAGTTTCCTTTAGCCTTCGTCGGGCACGCGGGTATCGGCAGACCCTCGTCCTCAATTACTTTCTCATAAGTAGGAGTAATCACTTCGTCGATTTTGATGCGCAAAATGCGATCGTCCAATGTCCTCAACGTTATAGTCAGCCCACACAACGCCTCTTCTAGTGAAACAATATGGATTGACAGGAGATCGCTCAGACCTGAACGCACGTAATTATCGTGAGGGCGGTCTTCTGTAATGAAGATGACGTCAGCGGGGATCCTAGTCGGCCCCTGATCACCTTCCTCTTTAAACCTAACCTCAGTATTCGGGTAAATCCCTGGTTTAATCGGGATGGATAGTACTTTCTCTCTAAGCTTTAGTTCGGAGCAAGTTTCGTCGGTGAACACTAGCCGTTGTATTTTCATTTTCTTCAAGCCTCCTTTGTATACCTCCTCCAGAGACAGAGCCAGCGGTCTGACTATAGTTGGATCTTTTTCTTTGTACCCCTTGCCTAATGGGGAGTCGAACATCGGTGGCGGGTTCTCGTAGTAATCTAGAAGGTCAGCATAAGGATTGCTTGTGCCGAAGAATTCGTGAAACGTTCTCAAAGGTTCTCCGTGGTAGCAGTAGGGTTGGATGTACTCTGTAGGTCCAGGGACCCCCTTTTTCAGCCCTTCCTCGCCATATTGATCGTATACCGCCCTTCGCTTGTGATCTACTAACACTTCGTAGGCTTCCCCGATGAGGGCGAATATTCTTTTCATGTTTTCGTCATTGTCGTGTCTTTCTGGGTTGTATTTTAGCGCAAGCTTTCGGTACGCGCGTTTTACTTCCGATTGTGTGCATGATCTCTTCACGCCAAGTATTCCATAGTAGTCATAACCCATGTTTCTGTCTTGGAAATTAAATCCTGATTTCGATTTTTTTTTAGCTTGTTGTGTCTTTAGCCACACCAATTCTGGAAATAAATTTATGAACAAAGTCTAATAATTCGATTTTTTGAAGCAAGTTTTGACATGTCATATCTTTCATGGTCATGATTGATGCATCCAAGGAGGATTCATTGTTCGTCTACGGATACATTAAATAGACTAAAAAGTTACAAGCTAGAGAAAAAGTTAGAGCGGAAACCAAAGAGGGTTTCCGCTCTAGAAAATGAAGTTATTTCTTGCCACGTAATTACGTACTGTTGGTGAAACCTCTCTGAAAGAAACATGATTACATCAAACAACCTTCTTGTTTCTTCTTACATGGTCCATTACCGCTTGTTCATCTCATCAAAAACCAGGTTATTTCTACGGAATCTAACAAAGTTTCTGTGATGGGTATCTTAATATCTACTACTATAAACGCAAGGATGGATGGTGATACTCAATCCCACCACCGTTGAACGGATCTAGATGAAATTTGGCACAGAGATAGATTATAGTCTGGATGGACATATGCTACTTCTCATTTCGGAAAAAAATTATGTAATCCCATAGGATAGCCAACCGCAGGCAACAATGCGGAGCGCAGCTAGTTCTTACATAATTAATGTCTTCCAAAGCCACAATTCAAAGCAAGTAATACTTCTATCCTTCTCATAAGGTCCACTTCCGTCTGCACACCGGCGAGAAACCGCTCAAATGCACGGAATGCAATAAAACGTTCCGACGCCACTCAACTCTCTGCCAGCACATGAAGAAACATCGCGGTATACGGAACCACATCTGCAGTATTTGTACCAAAGGGTTCTATGAGGTGTCCAAGCTAAACGCGCACATGAGAGTACATACTGGTAAGTTCTATAAAGATTTCTATCGTGACAACTAGTCCACACTGCCAGTTGATTGGTCACGTGGTTTCAGGCGAGCGTCCGTACGAGTGCCAATTCTGTAAGCGCCGCTTCGCCCAACAGTCTGCGCTGATATACCACCGGCGCACGCATACGGGAGAGAAGCCGTACATTTGCAAGCTTTGCCCGGCCAAGTTCACCACCTCCTCAGCCAGGAACAACCATATGCTGACCCATACTGGCAACAAGAGGTGACTAGACTATGATTTTGGTTATACCTAGGTATCAGAAGCCATGATTTGGATGGGATACTTTGATCTTCCACTGCCGTGCTAGAAACTTGTATGGTCGTATCTGGACGAGTTCACCACCTCCTCAACCAGTAACAGCCATATGCTGACCCACACTGGCAACAAGAGGTGACTAGACTGTGATATTAGTTATACCTAGGTATCAGAAGCCATGATTTGGGTGGGATATAGCTTTGATCTTCCACTGCCGTGCTAGAAACTTGTGTTGTCGTATCTGGACGAGTTCACCTCCTCAGCCAGGAACAACCATATGCTGACCCACACTGGCAACAAGAGTTGACTAAACTCTGATTTCGGTAATCAGAAGCTGGTATCGGGTTAGGCAAGCGCGCTACAGCAGCCCAAAGCGCGATTTGCTAAAAAAAATTCGGTACTCATTTTATTATTTACAGATTATAATTTTATTGTTGTCTACCTGTAGCTACTGAAGATTACTATGCAGACATCAAGTAAATTCAATATACAAAGCCTTAATAAGTTTCATTAAAAAAATTTGGCTCAGGTGTTTGGATACGCAGCAGCGCCCGTAGCAATTCCTACTCTTTCTCTTAGTAATCCGGAACTAATGTTCCCCAGGTTCGTCTGTCCCGTATGTCTCAAAGGATGCACCTCCCGAACGGAACTCCGGGTCCACATGAGCAAACACACCGGCGAGAAACTATTCGAGTGCGAAATATGTTCTCAAAGATTCAGTTCTGCATCGTACTTGGCGGTGCACCGTCGATACCACACGGGGGAGAAGAAGTACCACTGTAACGTGTGTGGAAAAGGTAAGATTCACTTGTAATGTAAAAGAGGTTATATCGAGTGTGTTGCAAAGGTGTTTTATCGTACAAAAGTTATTGGAACTTGTCTTCGTGCAAGAGCCGCAGTCGTCGAGTCGAGTCGCATTAATACACTCTTGTACCACAGCCGAAGCGGCTAACCCAGATTTAAAAGTAGGCATTTTTTTACACAGCTTTTTTATGATCCATCTCGTTCTGTTTCATAGGGAGTGAAAAGGACAGCAATCATTTTAGCGTTATTGTAGATGTCAACAGAATCTACACCGATGTATGTCAATGTCACCAAATTAACCTCAAATATAATTACGTCATAATAAATAGATAGATTAATGACACTTTATTGCACACCAAAAAGATAACAATAGATTTAAAGTGACACAATGGTCGGTCTTATCGCTATATAGCAATCTCTTCGAGACAACCTTTGGATGGTCAAGAAGTATTAGAATTGAGAAGGGGCATAATATTCGTGATTGATGCTTCGCAGGTTACATAGAATCCAACTCGTATAAGAAACACATGAAGACCCACGAGCAGAAGTCTGAAACAGACTCCAACTCCGAGAACGGATCGGAAGCGGCCAAGAACCTCCTGGGGGGGACAATGGCCAAGAACCAACAGAACGCGCAGCCAGACCAAACTGTAACGGAAAACCAAGGTCAGTTACCTGTTGTTACTATTATACATAGATAGAAAACTCTTTATTTTGCACCACGATGACATAAAAAAACATACTAAGAGTAATTAGCCAAGACATGTGAAGTACAACGAATTTTATAACTTGCTAAAAAAAAATCCTTATTGTAAACTGATATTTCCAGGTCAGCAACCCGTAGCCCAGATCGAGATCCAAGTCCCCCCAGAAGCGCTGACGGTGCAAGGAACAGCGCCCCCTAGCGGTGGGCCCGTCAAGAAGTACAAGTGCGGCGTCTGCGTCAAGACTTACATGTACCTGCACAGCCTGAAGAAACACATGATCACCCATCTCAATGTGAGTCAGTCATCCCAAGCTCATTACTATGTCTATGTTCCCTGGAAGCGTAGAATAAATATTAGTTACTGTGCGCTCCCGGTGGAGCGGCGCTGATTTATTTTTTACGTCTTACAAATCGATGAAAACCCGCTGCACGCACGAAAAATCTTTGAGATCTTTTTTATTCAAATAAATATAATTTTGCCTTTTCTTCGAGACTTATAAATTAACCCTTGTGTTAACCCTTTTCTGCAGCAAACACAGCAACAGCAGCAACAAGCGACACAGCAGCAGCAACAACAACAGCAACAACAACAACAGCAGCAACAGCAGCAGCAGCACCAACAACAACAACAACAGCAGCAGCACCAACAACAACAACAACAGCAGCAGCAACAAGTACAAGTACAACAGGTGAATATTTTAATCGAATGTGAGACAAGAATTACTTGCCCCGTATAGAATTTAACCTCGCACTAAATTTCAGATCCAATTTTTTTTATAAGATTTAGAGTCACTGATTATAAAATCACAAAATGCTGACAGATTTAGATGGAGCTTCAAGCGCCATCTTGAATTAAGTTTTTGGTCGATATCTCAGAATACAATTATATAGATATACAATTTAGGGCAAAACTTATTGAGACCATTATTGTAGAGAATAAAATATAGCATATTATATGTCCAAAATGAAACATTTATGAAACAAATATCCGTTTATAGGTTCAACAGCAGATGCACCAGCAACAATTGCAACAACTGCAACAGCAACAACTGCAGCAACAGGTGTTGCAAGTAGGCAGCGTGCAGCAACTGACAGTGCCCATACACCAACAGTTGCCGCAGGGCATCACCGTCTCTGGCGTTCAGGTAAGAGGGCAAGAATTATAGCGTTTTGGTAGATCTGGTAAAGATCTTGCATCAGAAACTCTCAAATCGTTTATAGTACCAGATCCGGCTGAGATTTAATGTGCAAAATAGGACATTAAAATGTGCATTATACTAGGTTTATCGAGGTTATTTATATATATACAAATGATATCAATTTTTTCAGTTTTTTAACAGTTTTTTTTTTCTATACAGGCCGGCCAACACAGCTACCCAGTAATATCGTCGGTGCAATCGCTCCAGCTGCAACAAACGCAACAGGTTAACACGGTACCTGCATTGATGTCGTTATGCACACATTCTATAAACACATTCTAGACAGTAAGGTGGTGCGGTCCCGCATTGCCACATGCGTGCATATGACTTGTATTAATAGTACGACAGCTTATTTAACTTAGATCTCTAGGGATCAGATCTCCAGGATGACCTCCAGGATCGCTATCTTTCTAACCCAAGACGTAAAAAGAGGAAAAACGACGTTTATAGTGTGTATCTGTGGCATCGTAGCTGCCACAATGGGCTGATTTTGATGCGGTTTTTTCTGTTTGGAAGCTGACATAATCAAGATGGTTCTTAGCTATAATTTATAAAAAACCGTTCAGGGGTTAATTAGTTCATTACCATCACCCCTAGTTACATTTTCGTAAAATGAGCCTTGTTCATGTTAAGGCATCAAACCTAGGCTAGTTTTAGTGTCACGTAGACCTTCGGTGCTGACAGAACTATATAAATATAAATAAATATTATTGGACATATTTCACACAGCGCCATCTAGCCCCAAACTAAGCATAGCTTGTAATATGGGAACTAGATAACTGATAGAATACATATTATAGTATTTTTTGTAAATAAATACTTATAATACATATTAACACCCAGACACCGAACATACATTTATGTTCGCACACAAATGCTTGTCTTGGGAATCGAACCCACACGTACAGCGCAGAAGGCAGGACTACTAGCAACAGCTATGAGGCTAGTCAAAATCTAAATATTATTGTCAGAACGAAAGTCCGCATTTGTTGTTTATCTGATACATTTGATGTTTTTATTGCTACAGCAACCGCAGCAACTTCACGTGCAGACGATACAGATCCATCCGCAGCAGCAACACCAGCCGATACAAATCCATGTGAGTTTACACCTACCTGAATGATTTTTGGATGATAATAAAAATAATTTTCACAGCGCCATCTAGCACCAAAGCATAGCTTGTACTGTGGGTCTAGATGACTGATAGAATATTTATATACAATAGTATATTGTTGTAAATCACACTATCACTACATAGTATAAAACAAAGTCGCTTTCTCTGTCCCTATATCCCTATGTATGCTTAAATCTTTAAAAATACGCAACGGATTTTGATGCGGTTTTTTTTAATAGATAGAGTGATTCAAGAGGTAGGTTTATATGTATAATACACTAGCAAGTCACCCCGGCTTCGCACGGGTAGTTTCTGATACGACACTGATGCTTTACTAACCGTGCGAAGCCGGGGCGGGTCGCTAGTATATTATAAACACGATTGTATGTATACAAACTATCGTTATGAGTTAGTGACGGAGCGAGCCGAGGGCCCACCTGGTGGTAAGTGGTGACCCCCGCCTATAACAACTGTGATACGACTTTGGTCCCCCTAGACAAGTAAGAGGCCCAAGTCGCATCCCGTATTACCAATTGAGCTATGAGCCCAGAACGAACGTTGCGAGTGGATACCCGTGTTCTCTACCTACCCCTCCAGGAAACGGGCGTGATTTTATGTATGTACCATATTATTCAACTGAGAACTATTTAATCGTAGGCGGTGGGAGTGCAACAACAACATATACAGCACGTCGCTACTTCTACCTGCCAAACTATGCTACCCAACATTCTACAGGTAAATTTTTCTATACCACAGGTTTCCAAACTTTTTGTCTCGTAGACCACTTACTATGTTCAGATCTGGATAGAACGCCCGCTTTGTGTTGTAAATTTATTTACTTGGGTATGTAAAATTGGACGTGTTGAAACGATACTTGAGATCCAAAGGAATAAATGAGTTTGAAAGAATATCGTTTATTATTTGTTGCTGTCTTTTGTAATTATTTTCTTTTATTTTTTGTGTAGCTACGCTCTTTACTTTTAATATTATTTTTGTGTACATGAGAATGATTTATTGCTTTGTGTAATATAATTATATTAAATATGATTTAAATATTAATAAAAATATATAAATTAATCCATATTTCCCTTAGTCACGGCATTACGAGAACGGCTGAACCAATTTTGCTAATTCTTTTTTTGTTGTGTTTGTAATTGTTAGGAGAAAGTTCTTATGAAAGAAAAAAATTTGAAAGTTGCGCAGAAAATTCCCGGAAAACAGCGGGTAATTTTCGGAAAACAGCGGGTAATTTTCGGAAAACAGCGGGTAATTTTCGGAAACAGCGGCAGCTAACAAATAAATAATTACGGTTAATTTCAGCTGCAACCCGCCACGGTGGTGTCCGGTCTGGGGCAACAGGAGCTCGGCGGGGTGGCGCACCGGATTATACTGCAACCACAGCAACAAACACACCCTCAAGTCTACACCATCCACCATTAGGCGCCCGCGGCGTGGCTGCCTAGGTCGCTAGACGGGCAAATGTAAGGCACCTAATTTTTTGGTGTTTGATTTACGGTCGATTAAACTTCACTTTAAATATATTGCACTTGTTCAGTATTTTTACGCAAATAGCCTGTTTTAGGTTACAGTTTCAGTTCTTGTAATTTTTTAGTTACGATTGTTTGGAATTTTAGACTTGATATAGTCTGAGACTCAATGAGCCATTTAATTATTGTTGAATATTAACTTTGTATCGCATAACCGAAAAAATAGAGAAATATTTTAATTACTACCAATCATCGTGTTCTACTAGTTGTTCAACCAATAAAGATCATTTAATTTATAATATAAGATGAAAATAATTTGATATTACCTCTATAGTGGCCGAATATTGCAATATGACAGGGAACTTAGAACTTAGTGATGTTGTACTGATTACCTCTAACTGAATGTATGTTTTACATTTGTTCGAAAATACAGGCTTCCCATTCTCCGAGTGAAAGTGATAGAAATAGCAAATAGATAGCTTGGTCAATTTTATATCTAGAATAAAAAAAAATTGATAGTTTACGCACCTGATGCCTTATCATTGTTGTAATTCTATATTGACAGCTTGGTAAGAGAGCAGATACTAGGGCCCAACGAACAACGCATTATTGTTGCTCAATTTTGAATTTTAACTACACCGTCTCGCTCGCACTTGTACAAAACACCGACCTATCAAAATGTACGAAGATTTGTCAAACTGTATGCTTTATATATAGAAGAACATTTTGTACCACTGCGTTGAAACAATCGTCCGAAACTTCTTTACAGATCATACATGATAAACTACTCTACGCTTGGTAGTAGTTTTGCCTGTGTGCCGTATATCAGAGTGCAATACTTTATATGAAGCATTAATTAATAGTTAATGCTTTAAAAATGCACTAGAAATGATGCTTCTATTTTCCTCTTTTACCCGGTCCATCCAAAGGTTGCATGGAAGAGATCGCTTTAAGCGATAAGGTCGCCCATTATATTATCTTCTTGTTAATAGTTTTTTTTTTATGATTGCTGTAATAAAGTGTTATCTATATAGCTTTAGAAATTGGCAATACATAGGGATAGATTTAATTTTAGATTAGAAATTAATTGTACAATTATTTTAGACTGTATAGTTTACAGCACCACAAGTAAGATAATTTATTTAGTTTAAATAAAGTTATTTCTATAGTCTGGAGTTTCATTGAAAATAAAACGAATACTTATTAAAATAAATCCACTTGTATTTAGGATTACAAAAATACTTACAGTTAATCGAACTTAAATGCAATTCACTTAAATTATATCAAATTCTAAATTACTTAACTTTATATTATCATACTGTGATCATTAACAATTCAATTTGAAAGGAATGCAGAATTCATTTGTATTGTTGCATTGTCTCAAAGGTGGAAGGTATATTGGATAGCTTTTAATTACTGAGAGGTATGGGGTTCCATTTTGCTGGCTTACTTAAACGAGTGTGCTACACTCATACCTCTGCACTAGGATTCCCTGTGTCGCAGATGGCATAGACAAACACCCAAGATATGAGAACAAACTTCATGCTCACCACATAGTGTGCCCCGGCCGGGAATAGAACCCGGGGCCCCTCGCTTCGAAGGCAGGGCTACAGCTACTAAATTATAACATCAACAACCCAATACCTTTTGGACAATGCAAGTATTTTAAAATAATATACAATTTGGCACATTTAATAAACATTATTTTAATGATCACACAGTTAAGGCTAGCCCACACTTCCGGTCCGGGTCAAGTGCAGAATTAAAACGAATTAGAACGTCCGATAAAACCACGGACCGGCATGTAATCTCATCAAACTACCACCACAGTATGACAATGGTGTATATACTTTCTATTTCAAACGATCTAAAAGAGAACAATCATTGTAGACATGTTAAAGTCTAGTTAGATGCTAAAATAATTGACACTTGTTTTGGAAAGAAAGTGATCCTGATTGGAGGCGCTGTTTCACTGTACATAGAGGGCCGCGTTTCATTACATCGTCGTGCGTAATCCACTACTATCATCGAAGAACATAAATCGTCGAGGGTTTTTTATTTTTGATTTAAAACGACAAAAATGTTCCAAGTGGTTTGATCCATTTTGTCGTTTGACACAAAGTTGCTACTAAAGTCAAAGTCACGATAGCAAAAATGTTTAATTATTGGAAAAAGCGTAAGGTATAATAAATTTCTAAACTTGTATTCGTACAGAATTAAAATATTACGAATAAATGTTGACATTGACATCCTACCTACTACAAAGCAGCGCTATCTGGTATCAATGTCGAAACAGCGCCAACATTTGAAACTAAATGTCTTTGAACGTTTACAAACTCCACACAAACGTTTGTCTGACTGGACATCGAACCTGGCACTCATTTCAAATGCCTTACAACCAACTAAATTGCTGTATATGCCGGTTGGATATAGTTTCCATTCTGCCCGGACCCAGTAGACATGTCCAGTAATACATTTATGAAAGTACAAAAATAATCTTCCAACATTAATTTTCTAACAAAACACACATTACAACACAACATGTTATCCCAAAATGATGCCTAATTTTAGACTTAGTCTTAAAATTTCTTCATGGAACGTCAGATACCAATAACTATGAAAATACAGGTATAATTTTATTTGAGAAATTCACGTGTTAATTTCGATACTATGATCAAATAGCTTTATTCAGAGGCGATATTAAGATGTCTAAAGTTAGTTATATCGTATAACACAGACTAAACATGACATAACAAAATGTCTTAGATTTTTTGTATTAATCTTCGTTCTTCCCTTGGGATTGTCTAGTTTACCATTCTCATTCCGATATGATCGAAATAGCAACGGTATCTGAACAAAATCTTAAGATTATTTTAATTACAGACAAAATACATTTTTCTAAATCAAAAGCTAAATGATTATGGCTATCCCTTTTAAATATAACAGAATTAGAAGAGATAGCAATGTAACCTTTTAACCGGATTGTTTTCATTAAGCTTGCCATCGCCGTCGTATAAAAATTATCTTAAGGATTTTGTGCTTACAAAATTATCTACAATCGATATGCTCTTCTTGATATTTGTCTCGCTGTCTTATTTATGAGACGTTGTGAGCTAGATGTGGTCTTATATTTTAAACCAAGGCGGTTAAAAGCTTTAGACAATATGACAATTAGGGGCAAAGGAGTAGATTCTTAAATTTTTGTCTTGGATTGTTAAACAAACTAAAAATAAGGTATTCTTAATCCGTAAGGCGTTCTGCCCGTACCTTTCATGCCCATATCAAGATAACAATACATTTATAATTATCGATTTTAGTTTAGATCCTTGCTAACAGGATCATCCCAATTAAAATTATATTTACACTAATCTTAAGGCCACAATTTCACACAATCCTCAAGAAATCAAGTTTAATAATTTCGCATCATTTGAAATTAGACCTATTGTTTATTAAGACACGCAATGGACGTCACATTAAGTAACGGAGGCAAGTCTACTCTTGCTTGGCGAGAGTAACATTCCGATATAACTAGGGCGCAGCCTAACGAAAGAAACCCTGTTCCTATGACCTGAATTTTACACTGTAAACAAAATTAAACTAGAAACCATTCTAGTTAAAGTTAATATTCCGAGTTCACACTGAGTCCTCACAACCTCACACCTTTCAGAGTGAAAAGTGTCCTTACAATGCATTACGGATCAAAATATTAAAGTTTAAATTAAAAAAGTATTGTTGCTACAAGAACTTTCAGATTTTTAAAGTTGGCTGTATCACAAAATTTTGTCTCTGAATCTACGAGAATAAGGTTGCTATACACACGGCACCGCTTCTTGCTCGTTGTCGGCTGTGAAGCGAATGAAAGCTGAGTTCACAGAGACCTGGCAACCTCACAACTTTCAAAGTGAAAGCGTCCAATACAACGCATTACGAATCAAAACACAAAGACAAGAGAGAATCTTCAGAATTTAATTTGTCTATGGCTGATGTCCGTGAATATATATTTGTCTATGGTCGATGTCCGTGAATATATATTTGTCCGTGAATATTTTGTCTATGGCTGATGTCCGTGATTACATATTTTATTTTTATGACAATGAGGTTGTTATACGCACGGCACCGCTTCCTTCTCGTTGTCGGCTGTGAAGCGAATGTACGCCGAGTTGACGGTGAGACCCGATGGCAGTTTAACGTCGCGGAAGTAGCGATGCCGCCGCGCCTCCTTCGCAGACATGCGTTTAACTGGATCGTATATCAGCATCTTTTGGAGCAGATCCATGCCACTTTCGTCTAGATTTTGCACCTGAAAAAATATTTTTTTGTTGGAGCATAATTTATTAAAACTACTCTATGCTTTTTAGAGACCGACGTAATACATCCTAACTAATATTATAAATGCGAAAGTGACTGTTTGTTACGCTTTCACGCCTAAACCACAAAACCGATTAAAAATTATTTCACCAATGGTAAGCGAGTAACATAGGCGATATCTTATCCCCGTATTCCCACGGGAACGGGAACTACGCGGGACGACAGCTAGTAGTTATGTATATACAAAAACTTTATTATCATGCACTTTTTTAAGTCTTCCATTAATAAGTACCTCATTGTTTGTTTTTACGATATCAATAATTACATACAAAATACCCAATATGTTTCGCAAAAAATAAATAAACAAAGAAAGTACGGAGTAGACCCAAGCGGTCGGTAGTTAGAGCGGCAGAGGAACCTGCTGGCGATGCGTGCCGTGTCGGGAAGTAAAAATCATATTAAAAAATATAAAGACTTATATAAAAATAAAAAAACAGCGGTTCGGAAAACAATATGGCCTGTATCTCAGGAACCCTGTGGTATTTGAACATGATTTTTGCATTGATAATAACTATTTATTTGCTTCCAACATTTAGCTTTTTCAGCTGGCATGGCGCACCCTTAACCATTTTATAATATGCCCTTGCTATTCAGACCAGTTAATTAATGAGTCAATAGGCAGTTGACACAATATCTTTTTGTTCCAGGACATGCCGGTTCCCTGTAGATAGATGTTTTCCTTCACCATTCAGAGAACATTTTATTACACACAAAATCAAAAAGCATTTTGGTGCACGTCTGGTTTCGAACCAGCGACATTTGGGTGGAAGTTCGGCGTCTGTATTTCTATTACATTTGAAGAGTCTACGTACATGATTGTGTAGATTGAATGTGTTCCAATTGGGGAATGTTGGCTTGTAATCTGGCAGCGAAGACACGCCCGGCCAGATCTCCTCAGTGGGTGTGCGTAGCATTCTGAAAGTAACACATAACCTCCAGTTTTATTTAAACATATATGTTGTATATATTTATGCAAGCCATTTATTAAACCCTGTATTTTGATAACACACCTTTGCTTAACTTCTAATTAATTAGTAAATAGTCAACAATAGAATCAACCGTATTTTACCTCTCCACAAGGAATCTTCAAGACCTCCCGCTGATGTCACCGCTCGGTCCGACCATTAGCCAGTCCGATAATCGCCAATTAGCCAATTTTGGTCGAATAATAACATACTTAGGTCGTGCGATTTACTAATTACGTACCGATAAACCAATTATTACTAATGAATCAGCGATAACGTCAATATCGGTATTGCTACTCGTTGCGTTAATCGGAACAGACGTAAACTCAACAAATAAGACTATCTAAAACTTGAAAACTGACTGTAAGTTGACATAATATCTTTGATACACAAAACTACATGCTAATTTGTGTCTCAAACTCATTAATTCCTTGCACAAAGAGAGTAATCAACATATTTATTGACATGAAGTAGGCAAATACTAAATTGCACCTTATTGCTGTGTTTGAGTTATCTGTTTATACATGGTACCCTAATATTATTTATTTTGTGGCAGTACTTCCCGAGCCTAGCAAACAGCTGGTACTACTGCTGCTACGAGTACCATTGATCTACAATAGTTACCTGAAGATGCGGAAGAGCTGGTCGATCTCCGAGTCTCCCTGGAACAGGGGCTTCTTGGACGACATCTCTGAGAATATGCAGCCCACAGACCACATGTCTATGGGGCATGAGTACCTAAAAAAGGATTCTTAATTAGTTCTTAAAAGAATGCTAATGTTACACTGCTTGGCGGCAAATCACCAGTACTTTTCTGGGCGAACTTTGCTCAAATTCTATTGCTTCCTTTGTTCCTTTAGCACCACCCAGGGGGTACGTGTAGGGACTCATAGGGTATCGTTCCTACAGACGCGAACAACGAGACCATACATTGCATTATTATGTAGGTAATTTGACAGTATATCAAGAGTGTATAGGATTACCTTTGACTGCCTAGCAGAACTTCAGGAGCTCTGTACCAGAGGGTGACCACTTCATGTGTGTATACCCTGACTGGCACACCAAAAGCTCGGCCGAGACCAAAATCAGCCACCTGCAAATTATAAGTCTTATCTTAAACTTAATTTCTTTTGTGTTTTGTTTGCTTTAATAAAAATAATAAATAATACTGTAAATAAATAATTAATACTTAGTGTATTTAAGTTGATAGTTATCCCAAAGTTCAAAGTTTGTTCTCAAGTCTCGGTTGTGTGTTGTGTTCATATGTGCATGAAAAATCTGATATTTTTGATCCATCGTAATACCATGAGTAAGAAGGATGGGGTAAGCTAGTATTAAAAGAATATTATTAGTAAATAGTAAGCTAACTCAAATAAATCAATTTCAATACTTTGATCCCCATTATTAGACGCTGGATGTAAAATTTTGCTATTTAATTTTTACTACTATACAACCGAATTGAAACCAACTCCTTTTATGAATTAGTTTAAAATTAGTCTCCTAGTAGTAGTAGTAACGGCTGTGGTATGTGTCTATATGGACATATAGAAGGACAGGGTGACACTTTAAAAATGAAAAGCAAAATGGCGGCGAAACTGTGCTTTTTGGATGCTCCCTCACAAGCCATCTCGCTTGTGCTTATGCAAGACACAAGTCAGTCAAAATCAGGTTGTTTTGAAGACAATATGCCATACTCACTTTGATGATACCAGTCTTATCGATGAGGAGGTTCTGTGGCTTCAGATCTCGGTGCAGTATGCGCCGCTGGTGGCAGTACAGGATGGCATTGTTTATTTGGTACAAATAGCTCTTCACCACAGTTGGGTCCATGAACTGGAGAAAGATAAATCTTTACATTAAACAAAGTAGCTCCTGAGACAAGAAAGACAAAAAGACATAAAATGCATAATAGCTTGATGTTTTTTTTTCATGGACTTTGCTTCCATATCCAACTATCCAACTATCTGCCCCAAAAATATAGTTAGTACTATAAGAACCAGATTACACAGAAAAAAAAAAACAATATTTGTTTGTCTTGGGTGGGAATCAAACCCACAACCTACAGTGCAGAGAGCAGAGCTACTACTAACAGACCTATGAGGAGTGCTGCTTAATGTTTTTCAATAAATCTTATTACAAAGGTATTAGACTCAACCAACTTACTTTTCCCGATCCCAGCGAGTCCATGTATTTCTTGAGGTCCATGGAGAGGAACTCGAAGATGAGATAAAGTCGTGACTCTTCCATGAGTACATCTTCTAATTTCACTATGTTTGGGTGGTTCAGCTCTTTTAGTAGAGATATTTCTCTGTAAAAATATAGTCAATTTGCTAGAAGTGCACCAACAATTCATCACAATTACCTAAACTTTGCAATTTTTTTTATAATTGTTAATAGATTACTTTTGTGTACAAAAGAAGGAATCTACTTGAAATTGGTAACATGAAATGGTAATTTAGTTGGTACTAGCTATTACCAGTGACTGTGGAATTTAACCTTTTGTTCGGCCGGGGAACCATAATGCTTTTGCTAATATAAAAGTAGTCTATGTTACTCCCATTAAAATCAGTTACCTGCCAGTGTAATTCGCCTCAAAATCTGTCCAGCCATTTCAGAGGTTAGCCAGAACAAAATGACAGAGAGACAACAAAAATTTATATTGTGTTTTGTTATTTTTCAAATGCATTAAGTAAAAAGCTGTTATTTTAATATTATAAACACTTAAATTTTATTATATTAGTATGGCTAGTTTGTTTTCCAGCTAGGGATCGAATCGGGGACCCCTTAGGTTACTACCTAGATTTTATGGTACCCACAACATATTAGATAGGCTACTGACTATTTACATATGAAAAAGAAAGAAAATTGTATATAAAAATTACGAAGATGATGAGGTCGTTACTTCAGTAAGAAGTGTTACTTTTACGTTTATTTCATTTGATTTTGTTAGCGATTCTATGAAATAGAGCAAAAAAAAAACGATACCTGATGGCTGTTGATGGAATGCCTTCGTCTTCAGATTCCAAGCGGATTTTCTTCATAGCTACAAACTGGCCCGTTATTTTATTCTTCCCTTTGTACACTACACCGTAAGTACCTTCACCGATCTTTTCTATTTTCAAGAAATCATCCATTATTCTGGTTTTTAGTATTAATTCTCAGCAACAAAAAGCGGGCCAAGTCTTTTGGCCGAACCGTTGGACAATTTTCTAACCTTTCATAAACTAGAGGTGCGAAGACCAGTTATTGCGATAAAATATGTAAAATTCATGTCAATATTAACGATTTTAGAAGCAAAATAAACTATTATTTCAAGAAATTGAGAAAATTTGATCCCCTTCTCTCACAACGTTTTGTCTTGTCAAACGAATTTAAAAATTTTCGAATAAGATTTTTTTTAACTCGTGTGAAACAATCGGTTATTATAAAACTAGCATGGCATAATATGTCTCTGTCATTTGCAACAAGAAAAACAAAGACAAACTGATGTTTATGCTTTAAAAATAATAAACGCGCCATAGAGAAACGAGAAAAGAAGCGTGTTACAGACAGATGGCCTGCGTAGCAGGTCATTCATCAGTTGAGACATTGAATCGAAAGACCTGTTCGGTCGAACTAAATTCGTAGAGTTCGTTGGAAAGTTTAAGTGCACACAGTCCGACCAGAGAGAATAGAATTATCGAAAACTAAAATTTTCTGTAGGCTCTATCCATATTTATATATCTATATATGTCAATGTCAATTCGGCCAGTATGGACCCTTTTAAGCTCATTGCCAGATTTAGCATTTTCTTCTAAGCATACTATTAAGTATTTTTTAAACTAATCAACATGCTTTGTTATTTACATAAATGTAGTAGATAAACCCGTTAATTCATATTAGTTAGGCTTTATTAAACAAAATTAAATATAGTGACATTATCTAATCCTACTAATATAAACGCGAAAGTTTGTAGGTATGGGTGGGTGTTTGTTACTCAATCACGCCAGAACGGCTGAACGGACCTGGATGAAATTTGGCACAGAGATAGATTATAGTCTGGAATAGCACATGGACTACTTTTTATCCTGAAAAAATGTACGGTTCCCGTAGGAAGTCCAACCGCGGGTAATACCTCGGGGCGCAGCTAGTCATCTATATGTATTTTTTTGGCAGAAAATGTGTATCCCCCCCAGGCTTCGTCACCTGTCACGATATTATAGACAGCCAATGATCGTTCTCCGTTAAACTTTTTTATCATTTTACGGCACCACAGGACACGCAGTCACCCGGGAAGCACAGAAGTTGATAATAATATGCTGGATGACATTGATATTAGTGTAATCAGGCAAAAAAAAAATTATTTTTATTCGGATAGGAAAGAAGTTCCTACGTTGTACAAATTGCTAGCTATTCTAAAAGATGATAATGTCTTCCTTTAAAATAGCTAGCAATAACGTTATGTGAAAAAAATATGAAAATCTAATAGGATCGTAGACCTTGCAATGTATTCTACATAGAAGTCAATGTATACTAGTTCACTGCCCCGTAGTTGATGACGTAGTTGATATTCATTGGGTAGGTACTTAAGTAGATGTTTTTTTTTTAAGCGCCTAATGTGACAGAAATACCTTGTTAATTGGTCACTCCGGCTAAACCACCGGAACAGGAAAACGAGTGCATCACTGCTTGGTGGTAGATTACCAGGCGTGGAGGCAGTACTTCTACGGGCGAACTTGGCATAAGTTCTTCGGCTACTATTAGTTGCTCCTTTGGCATCACCGAAGGGGTGCGTATAGGGATATTATAGGATTCTCACAGCAACTGGACTCCTTACACCCAGGGCTGCCGACGAGTTGATGTTTAGGTCCTCCGCGAACGTGCCCGCTCCGGTGCCTGCTGTCATTTTAGAGCCATCTGTATAAATTCTGAGTTCGTGTATGTTGGAGCTATCACTAGGCTCCACGTGTAGCTGTATAATGAAGCTCTTGGAATGTATGTGTTTTTTGGCTTCTGAGAATGAGGATGAAAATTATGATTGGCCAAGTACAGTAGTCTCACTAATCCGGCACTTCCGTAGTCCAATACATCTAATAATCCGGCACCCTACGCTCACACTTCTCTCACCGCTCCCTACTTCCGTTAGATATTATAATTCTTCGAAACATGCGAGAGAAAGTTTTTGAACATGTTTCAAAAAAGCAGACCTCTATTAAGGATTACTTTAAGACTAATTAGTTAATTGTTAGATATGTCACTATGTGTTTTCTATACAATTTAATAAATAATCCGAACATTCCAATAATCAGACATTTGCTGGTTTTGAATAGTGCCGGATGGGTGAGATTCTACTGTACTTCTAGTAATTGTGTTCTAACACATTCTGCTGAAGAATTGATGTCAGACACAGAATATCTTGACTGAAATGATTTCTGATTTAAGTATTATAATTTAATTTATTATTCAACAATACTGCATTATTTAGTCCGTTTATATATCCGGAATCCATTTATGAGTAGAAGCCTTCATCCTTTTCGCGTTTTGTGCTCTAGCAACACTTCCTTCCTATAGGTATAACTATGCCTCGGTGTGTGTTACGTTATCTGTGTGCGTGAGGCGACTACGATTTCGCGGGCTTGAGCGAATGTTCCTCATTATAGCGTCGTCTTTCGCCGCGTGCGCACGACCTAGCACAGAATCGGAATATTGTAATTTTTTCTTTTTGTTTCATATTTCCGAGAATCTTCCTTCCATCCGAGACATGGAGAGCAACAGCGAGGAGAACAGTTCGAGATCAAGAAAAAGAAACCGCGAAGATTCGTCGTCGTCATCATCATCGTCGTCGGCAGCGTCATCGAGGGAGTCACGCCCTATTCAACCAAGGAAGTACAAAAAACGAGGACAAGTAAGAGATGAACAAATCCATGTTTTATCACAGCAGGTGTCCTTTTTGGCAAGTCTCATTACCTCGGGAATAAGCAATGTTCCCACACCGGTAATTTCACAAATACCCGGTCCAACCGACGGGGGGCCTGGCCCTTGTTCTAAAGACCATGCGGTACCAATGACCCTGAACAACCTTTCGGATGAGATTGCTTTGAATCTTCCATCGAACAGTGAGGAACCTCGGGCGGAATTAAAATTATCCGAATTAACAACTACCCTCAAAGACCCTGTTTTTCCTGCATCCAACGAAAATCGTTTAAAATGTTTGGCTGAGTTACAACGTTTTAAAAACAAGGAATGGAATTTAGTGAGATTTTACGATACACAAAAGAAATACACTACTACCCCCGGTTTTGTTGAACTGAAGGTAAATGATGAGCTTCGCCGATTTGAACCTTCAAATAATGAGGATAGGCTTCACCTAGTAGAAAGGTCCTTTGCTGCAATGACAAATGCTATGCTATTGCAAAAAGACGAGTTTAGATCTACCTTACAAGAATTGATCGACTGGTCGTGTAAAAATGAATCTTTGCTTACTCCCGCGTCATTATGCGAAAAAGTACAAAATCTCTTCAATAGAGAATCTAAATACATGAATGTTACTGGAGACATTTTACAAATGATTTGCGGTAGGCGATCCGAATACATACAGCTGCGACGAGACGCTTTACTGCAGAAAATACCAGATCCATTTCATAGCGATGCACTTCAGGCTATACCCCCCAGCACCGAGTACCTGTTTGAGGAGAATTATCTGTCCTCATACCTGAATAAAGTTGGAGGTACCGAAAAACTTGTAAAATCTTCTCAAATTGCAGAGCCCAAACTTCAAAGTTTCAACAGAGGCCAACAGAGATCGACCACAAACACAGGCCGGCAGACAAACGAAACATTTCGTCAAAATGCCATTGGAAAGAAGAACCAATCGGCAACCCACGCCCCGAAGCAAACTACTGGCTCGCTTAGACCGGCAAGTACAAGTCAATACCAGAATCACCGAGGTAAGAAACGATACTCAAATTCTCACCTCACAAAGACTAACAAAAACCGTCGCGCATGACTCGCGGAAATTTCGGGGGGGCTGTCTAAAGCTATATCGGGATGTTTGGAAAAAATTGGGGGCGCCGCCAATATTATGCAAGATGTTACGTGGTCTCAAGATACCGTTCCTAATGAAACCACCCTTAATTTTTCCCAACCAACTGGTTTTACAAAGATTCCAAACGAAAAGCAGTTATCAAATGGATCGACAGATACAAGACATGATAGCATCAGGAGTACTAGAGAAAGCAGAGTATACACCGAGCTTTCTGTCAACGCTTTTTCTTACACCAAAGACCGACGGAACCCTTCGACCAATTTTCAACCTAAAAAACCTGAACCAATTCGTAAAAACAAAAAAATTTCAACTCTTCAGCCATTATCGTTTACCGAGTTTTGTTCAAGACCAGGATTGGATGGTAAAGTTGGACCTGAGCCAGGCGTACTTTCATTTACCAATCAAACAACAGCACCGGAGGTTCCTGAGGCTCAGTTACAGAGGCCAGCTTCTTCAGATGACCTCCCTTCCTTTCGGTTTGTCGTCAGCGCCTCAGACGTTCTCCTTCCTGACCAACTGGGTAGCGGAACACCTAAGAGCTCAAAACATAAGGTGCGTAGTCTATCTCGACGATTATTTACTGGTAAATCAATCCCGACAAGTTCTAAGCGATCACATTGCATATACCACACGCCTGATGCAGGAACTGGGTTGGACTATCAATTTCGAGAAATCGATACTAATTCCAAGTCAGCGACTCGAGTTTCTCGGTGTAGTCTGGGACACACAACTGAACACCAAGTCCTTGTCGGAGCAGAAGTGCATGACATTACAAACGACACTTCAGCATCGACTAGTCCAAGGCCGTTGGTCCCTCAAAACGGCCCAGATCCTTTTGGGGAGACTCAACTTTGCCAGCTTTGTAACACCCAGGGGACGATTACATTGCCGTACCATGCAATACTACATGCGGCACCTGTCCAAGGAACACCCACACAGAATGCTTGCTGTACCAGACCACGTGATGCAAGACATGAAGTGGTGGTTGAACTCGATAGGCAGCTCGTTACCCCTCCACCAGAGTCCAATATCTCACATTCTTACAACGGATGCATCCGATGTGGGGTGGGGTGCCCAACTAGATCAAATCCAGATGTCAGGGCGATGGACACACGAGCAGAAAGAATGGCATGTCAACCTGAAAGAGCTCTACGCAGTCTATGCAGTAATGGAACAGACACATCTCAAAATGCAAAATTGTCATGTTCTAGTACAGACGGACAACCGAACAGTCGTAGCCTACATCAACAAAGAAGGCGGCACGAAGTCGAAACAACTCTTAGATCTAACAATACAATTAGTCAATCTAATGGACAATTTCGATATCTGTTTGACAGCCCAGTACTTTCCGGGACGGTTCAACAGCGAAGTGGACGCCCTTTCCCGGGGGAAACCCAACCCGGAATGGCACTTGAGAAGTCAAGCGACCAGACTGATATTCCAGAGGTGGGGCAAACCCCAGGTGGACCTGTTTGCCTCGAAAACAGCCCACGTGGTCGAAAGGTATGTGTCAACGAATCAACAAGATCTAGAGGCAGTTCATCACAACGCGTTCTCTCTACGGTGGGACTTCGATCTGGCCTGGTTATTTCCTCCGCCGAACTTGATACCGCAAGTATTGGCATACTTGAACACAGCACGGGGGCATTACATTCTGATTGCACCAAAATGGGACAAAGTGTTTTGGAAGGCGGATTTGGAACAGCGGGCACTGTCAAAACCGTATCACATTCCGAACCTTCCACAAGTACTGGTGGACACACAAACGGGCTTTCATCCACCACAGATCCGGAATCTGCACCTGGAAGCCTGGTTGATTTCGGGTGGAATGAACTAATACAAGATTGGTCTGAGCAAGAGAAACTACTTTTATTTTCAAGCTGGCGGAAATCCACACTCAACACTTATATGCCGGCCTGGAGAAAATGGACTAAGTGGTGCGCATCAAACTCCGTAAACCACAAAAATCCTAACCCGGTCCAAGTTGCTCGTTTTCTAGCACATTTGCATAATAATGAAAAATTAGCGTACAGAACCATATTGGTTCACAAGTCGGTTATATCAACATTCACTAATATCACCTCTGATTCAGATCTATCTTCAAATTTTTTTATAAAACATATTTTAAAAGCAATTTCAGTTGCAAAGGAAAAAGCACCGAAGCCTCCGTCGTGGGACCCAAGACTGGTACTACAGTACTTGAGTGTGAACTCTCCCGATATCGACAACCTTTATGAAGTGTCTAGACGGACAGCAATTTTACTTTTACTTGCCTCTGGGCGCCGTGTACATGATCTAACATTATTGAGAATTAACCCTGAGTTTTTCTTAGATGAAGGCGATTACATGGTACTGTGGCCTAAGTTTGGATCCAAGACCGACAGTGCCAATCACAGGCAATCTGGATGGCGACTCAAAAGAAATCCAAGCCAGAATCTCGACTGCGTGTACTGGATACGTCGCCTTCTGGAGGTATCGTGTAAACGCCGTGAAGTATGTAAGTGCCATGAATTATTTATTACCACTAGAGGAGAGCCAAAACCGGCTTCCAGGACTATGATAGCGAATTGGATAAAATCTGTACTAAAGGAAGCTAATATTGATGCTACACCTGGTTCTGTGCGTTCAGCGGTTGCATCCCTAAATTGGCTTGAGAGTTTTCCTATTGATAAAATACTAGAAACTGGAAATTGGAAAAGCGAGCATACTTTTCGGAACTTTTACCAGAAAGAATTGATTACTAATGCAAAACAATGTACGTCTAGCTCACTGTCAAATTTTTTCAGTGCAGAACAATGACCTTATGCTTTCTGTTATATATACCTTACTTGTGATTTGCAAATTGTTTTTCAATGACGAATAGAAATAATTTTAGTTATATTTTATTTTTGTATGCAAAAATCAGAGAAAGTATAAATATATGTACCTATGTACCAAATGCGTTATTTTCTAATTGCCAGAACTGACGCTAGGACATAAAAATCCCTAGCTTATATACATATTATTTTAGCTACTTACCTACACATTATAGCATCGTCATCATATATTATATACATACCTACATAGATAGATACATACCAGGAGATAACAAACACGTCACTCATAAATGGATTCCGGATATATAAACGGACTAAATAATAGAGAGTTTTACCTAAAAATAAAACTTACCTATTATTTATCCTAATATATCCGGAATCCAGGTAATCCCTACCTGGTACATCATTCATGAGTATAATGAGGAACATTCGCTCAAGCCCGCGAAATCGTAGTCGCCTCACGCACACAGATAACGTAACACACACCGAGGCATAGTTATACCTATAGGAAGGAAGTGTTGCTAGAGCACAAAACGCGAAAAGGATGAAGGCTTCTACTCATAAATGGATTCCGGATATATTAGGATAAATAATAGGTAAGTTTTATTTTTAGGTAAAACTCTCTATTTTATTGCTTTTCCCCTTTAAGAGTAATAAAAAGTCAGTAAAATCCAGTAAATAAAATAACTACGAATAAGGCCAGTCAATAAAAATTTACTGCGAACTGATGTTTTTTCGATTAAATTAGAAAATAATAGCAAATTTGCATTAAATTATCTTACAATATGAAGTTGGAAAATAAGTTTATGTAAAACAATTATCAAAGTCTAATAAGATCACAGACCTTGCAATGTATTCTAGAAGTTAATGTACTTCTATGTATGTCAACGTATGTATAGTTCATTGCCCCGTAGTTGATGACAGTATTCTTGGTACTTAATAGGTAGCTACGATTAGGTGGTAATAATTAATTAGTGCAAGCTTAGCTAGCTTAGTAGCTTTAGTAGTTTTTTTTTGTGACTAATGTTACAGAAATACCTTGTTAATTCGTCACTGCCGGCCATATACCACCGGAATAGCAAAACGAGTGCCTCACTTCTTGGTGGTAGATTACCAGGCGTGAAGGCAGTTCTTCGGCTACTTTTAGTTGCTCTTATACCACCCAATAGGTGCGTATAGGGATATTATAGGATTCTCACAACTGGACTCTGTTTTAAACTGGGTTTTATGTGGCTAGTGACGGTCGAGCAGACGGTCCTAAGTGACCCGATGTTAAGTGATTGCCGCCGCTCATTATCGACAAAAATAATACTCAGGTCTTCCCTCATCAAAGAGCGAGACTTAGTGTGTCTTAAGAACCGTACGCTTCTTACGGTCATTAGAAACGTACGGTACGTTTCTTAAGACACTAATGTTAGTAATTAAATCAATGAATCATATTTCGCCCATAAGTTGATAAATTAGGGCTTTGCTCGCGTTAAAGTAGATTTTATCAATCAATTTATTTCTGGATGAAAATTCTTGATTTATTCTTTTTGATTTAGCCCTAAAAACATGTATCTATACATGATATCGGTTGCGTAGTTAACGCGTGAAAACGTAACAAACAAACAAACTCACATTCACATTTATATTTTGAGTTAGGATTTGAAATTAATGAAAATAACGATATTTTTGATTTTACTCGACCGCGACGGAAGGTTATGTTTTTCTTTGGCATGCTCTGAAGCTTATAGCTTGATGGATTTAGCTTGAAAGGTGTCTTTAGATACGTCTTAATTTTGAGAGTGACACTGGTTATAACAAACATAAAAAAATAATCGCAGATTTCTGGCAGAGAATAATAAACTAATAGCTTATCAAAATCCCGGGTTTTATATTTATAAAATCCTGGATTTTGGCTAATATTTCACACAGTCGGGTTTGATTTTATCAATAATTTCCTGTTCAAATGAATTTTTGGGTGGTCCACGCATTAATGGAAGCACGTAATAACTAATAAAAAGAAAAAAACCGTACTACATATTTCTATGCAGGCGTATGTATGAGTGTGAAAACGTTAGGCATTATTTTCTTTTGTGAAGAACCGTATTAATTAACACATAATTAATTATTTTACATTAATTCTGTGGTACGTATAACATAATAAATTAATAGTAGCATTATATCCTATTCTATTCCTTAATACCTACGCACGATGTACCTATTCATTGAAACACTTACGCATTCAATCTATCTATTAATTACCTAATTATTCCTATTGTTTCAATTCCCCATGATGAATATCATAATACTTGGTGTTTTCTTCCGTTTGAGCAGACATTGTATCCAATGCAAAATTGTTACCTAATCCAAAAAAAGAAGAAAATTTGTTGAGTCAGCTAGTTTGAATATCTGGCCATATTTTGTTAATGCAGAAACTTGCGAAAGTACAATAACTCGGATATTGTCAGAATTTGTGTGGCGTAAGTCACAAAAGGCCAAAAAGAAGAAGAAGTAGTTTGAATATTTTGCGTGCGTGTAATGTGTTTAAGGAGTTCCTGTGACACGTTATACAAAGAAATATCTAAAAATCGATTGCCGTTCGTTAGACTCAAAATTTCAAAAATTAAAAATTCAGGAATTATGGTTTTCCTCAAGACGAAAGAAACTAAGGTACAACTGAAAAATCTAAAAAGAAATTGGTCATTATTATGTTTTCTGTAAGCATTACCACCCTCTCCATAATTCAAAAAGGTTAGCTGGCGAAGAATGCTAAGTAGCACTAAGTTCGCCTTTGTGCTCCTTGTTCTTATGCAATAATTTTCAAGATATCTATCTACACTTTTATGGCTGACAGTACCTACGAGTTTTTTAATCCCGTTATTTGTTTTTTAAGTGAAACAGTACTGCGACCTATGACTGCATAAACATACGATACCTATACAGAAATACTATTTACTGATGTACGGATTTCGAAGCAAGGCTAGTTTCGAATCAAAATTTGTCAAAGGTACACAAAGGCCCAGGCAAGTGTCAATAATTTTTATTACTTTAGTTTGATTTAAAAAGAAAAATATAGAAAAAATAACCTTTGTTTATACAAATAAATTAAAGTGTCTGTTGGTTATTTCAAAATAACATGTTTTTACTAACTGCATTTAGTAGTAGTAGTAGTAAAGTATCTGAAGTTCTGGAAGATTGGGTGCTTACCCGTTCGACCCAAGATTTTCATTTCATTTATTTCATTTATTGTAGTTTGTGAACCTAGGTACATAACATGAGATGGAAAACTTAATATAATTAGATCACTAGGCTCTGCCATTTGCCATTTTTCTACCCAGTAGTTACATGTGTCACCCGGCCCAGTTTACAATGGATTCTCAGACACTCCTTAGTTCAAAAACATCTACTTTGCCAGAAATCTGTTAAAGGATTAAAGTGGACATAAAGGTGAAAAAGATCCATCAATGGATCTTTACAATGGATTTTAGTGGACCTAGCCGGTATTTGCTCCGTTCGATCCAAACATTGGATTCAAGTTACTCTTTCTACCCACACATACATATTCCTAAATTTTTATAGTGCCGCTATGCGCGACTGTGTCGTTAATTTTTGTATTTTTTTTTCAGTTTCTATTCATGTTGTTTTATGGAAACTTTGAGGTATAACATAAAATGTTATCTTTACTTTTAGAAACTTACATAACCATGCCACCTGCACCACAGAGTGAAGTTTCGTTGGCCAACAGCGATGCTGTTCCCTCGCAGAATGGCCACAAAGTCGTCATTTCCGGTGTATCGGGTCTTTATCCAACGTCGAGATATGTTAAAGATCTAGAAAACATTTTGTACAATAAGGTAAGTTGCTAAGCTCCTTTTTTTTAATAAACGTTTACACACTCATACCTCTGCATTAGGATTCCCTGTGTCGCAGATGGGCAAACACAGAAACAGAAGACAAATATCCAAGATCCGAGAACAAAATTCATGCTCACCACACAAAGTGTGCCCCAGTCGGGAATCGAACCCGGGACGACTCGTTTCGAAGGCAGGGCTAATACCAACTAAGCCACGGAGCCGTCAAAACCGGAGCCGCCTTTTTTAGCTTTACATATTTTTTATTCACATTAAGTAAATAGTTCTGAAAATAACTTTTTAACCTATTTTATAATAAGAAATATTGTGATTTGGCAATATCAGAATCCTTTCGAGTGGTCTGACTTTGACAGTAGACCTATCCATTCAGCCTATACGATAAAGTACATTCATTATTTCTTGTTTGACTAAGTGACGGATCGAGCTGAGGGCCCACCTGATGGTAAGTGGTCATCCTCGCCAACAGTAATGCGACTCAGTATAAGGTTTGGATCTCACATTCATCCTGCTCATGCGCAAGTGATTGCACCGGCACCCACACCCTTCCACCGAACACAGCAATGCGAGCACTACTGCTTGGCGGCAGATTCCAGGTGTGGTGGCAGTACCTCTCCGAACGAACTTCGCACAAGTTCTACTGCTACTTTTGCTCCATTAGCACCACTTAGGGGATACGTGTAGGGAATGAAAGGGTACAAACCTACCAAAAGATCCTGCCAGTGTCACTGGCATATCGGATTAAATTTCTTCGCTTAGATCCTACACTAGTAATCCTTAGTTGCTCTTAATCTGGATCTCTTAACCTTGGATCTGTTCAAAAACTCCAATCATGATTTCAGATTAACCCAGTTGCCAAAGGTAATATCCGATGGGACTTCCGACACCCAGAAGCAGCGCAGTACGGGGGCAACGTGCCTGACCTGGACCGGTTCGATGCCCAGTTCTTCAAAGTGCACTTTCGTCTTGGAAACAGCATGGATTCCATGGCAAGGAAGCTGCTAGAACTTGCCTACGAAGCTATCTATGATGCAGGCAAGTAACGAAAACAAAGTTATTTAAGTGGCTTAGTTGGTTGGAAAGCAGGTTGCCTTCGAAGCGAGGGGTCCCGGGTTCGATTCCCGGCTGGGGCGTACTTTGTGTGGTGAGAATGAAGTTCTCGGCTTTTGGGTGTTTGTCTTGTGTTTCTCCATGCTTGGCGTCGATATGCCATGTCGGAGGCCTTCGGGCGGCTTGAAAACTCTCACAGCAGAGTTGGCCACTTAATCACAGACGAAATCAGGTTATATAACAGGGGTAATATACTCATAATATACTCATACTATAAAACAGGGGTTCTGTTTTATAGTATGAGTTATAAATGTGAGTTTTATTATTATGTAATAATTTTTTTAAACACCAATGAAAGAGAGGCGTGTTATAAGTTTGTAGTATGTATCTGTATGTCTGTCTGTGGCATCATAGCTCAAGAAGCAATGGACCAATTTGGCGGTTTTCTGTTTGAAAGCGAATTTATGAAGAATTTTCAGGTTCAGGCGTTTGAAGTTTGACGTGTCCAAATGATACTTTGACGTGTCCAAATGATACTTTTGACGTGTCCAAATGATACTTGAGATCTAAAAGAATAAATGAGTTTGACTTTTGACTTTTGACTTTTGAAGCTTATCGGCTATTACATTACACCAAGTCGAGGTTAGTTACATTGTCGTAAAAATCTTGTTTTTTTTAGGTGTCTCTCCTGGGTACCTGTCGGGAAAGAAGGTTGGCGTTTACGTAGGATCCTCCTTGTCCGAGTCTGAGAAAGCTTTGTTCTATAGTGACAACTATAGAGATGGATTTGGTATAGCTGGGTAAGATAAAACGAAATTCATTTGAATATTGTACATATTGTTGCTTGTTGCATGTTGCTCGCGTCCGCAAGTGAGTACTTTCAGAGTCCATACACGTGTCCCCTGGGTGGTGCAAGCAGAAACAAAAAGAAGCATAATAACTTGTGCAAAGTTCGCCCGGAGAAGTACTGCCTCCACACCTGGTAATCTGTCAAGCATTGGTGCAATCGCATTGCCGTGTTCCGGCATATGTGCATGTGACGTAAAATCCCCGTTTCGGGTGACGGGCACACCGATATAGCCTTAAGTGTACCAGTTTACAAGGAAACAAGTGAAAACTAACAATTGTGAGAGACTGGTGCCTTAAGTAGGTTGGTACAAACCTGTATCATAGGTCACCAGCCCCCACTTTGTAAGTAGACAAGTGTTGAATGCCAACAGAAGAGAACATCTTCGGACATTAAGAGAATGATTGGAATATTCGTATTGCTGTTGTTAGGTGGTCACCATACCTAGTGGTAACCACTTAACATCAGGTGGGTGTTCAACTCGTCCAGCCACATAAGTCACTTAAGTTAAGTTAATTAGCTGTTAATGAGTTAAGTTAATGAGCTGTTAATCTAATTAACAGTAATGAGATATAGTCCGAAATTAAACAGTTATTGTTATCTGATTCCCATATTACAAGTTATGCTTATTTACAATTCATAAATTGGTATATTAATAGGCACATTTAGTTACAAATAGGAAACGAGCCTTGGGCTAGTATATAACGGAAATATAATCTTTGCGTTACAGAAGCAATAAATCAATGTTTGCAAACCGGATTTCGTACTGGCTGAATACTAAGGGACCCTCAATGGCGATCGACGATGAATGCTGCAGTTCCACGGTTGCCCTCGAGCAGGCCTACCTTGCGATCTCGAGAGGAGAATGCGAGGCTGCTATCGTAGGTGGAGCCAGCTTATGCCTACATCCACAGTCTATCATACATTGCTCAAGGTATGTGTATTTCTGTAATAAAACAGGTAGAAGATTAGTGGCAATTTAAAATTGGACAAAAACCGACTCCAATACTTTTTTCTCGGCGTTATTACTTATTCCTTGTATAGTATGTCCTTATCCTTATTTACACCCTACCATTTTAAGAAAGAAACGTTCAAATCGTATTATTAAAAAAAAGTCACAGGAAAGTAAAATACGCAATTTCGTTTACGTGGATGATATGTTTTTGATTTAACAACCATAGTAAATAAGAAAAAAAAAAATTCTATGAGATCAATTTGAAAGTTTATCTTATCAAATCAAAATAATTGTTTAAATTACGAAGGCTTCTACTAATTTTTCTACGTAAAAGGAGATCTCAACATATACATACTATAGTTATAGAAATATTGTAGAATCTGTATTTGTCTATTATTTTCAGGATCGTGAAAGTAAGCAAGGATGATAAAACAAAGTCATTTGATCAAAATGCGTCTGGTCTTATTAAGACCGAAGCTATTAACGTATTGTTTCTTCAGAGAGGGCCGGATGCACGAAGGTACGTACCCCTTCTTCTAACCCCCGACCCCGCCTAAAAAGAGATTTTAACTTTGACGGCTGGGTTATTCTGTCTGTGGACATATAAGATCTTTTTCTAATGTTACAATAACAACTTTTAACTGCATTTGAAAGTGTAAAAGGTTTTATAATAAAATTTTTGTCTGTCTGTCGGCCTGTTTGTCTTTTTGTTCCAGTTAATTTTCGAAACATCTAGATTGATTTTAACAATAAGGAGTAACTTAGGGTAGTTTTATTTCAGAAAAATAATTAGGGTTTTGCGCAAAAAAAATCTAGCTAGAATGTTATAATGTTTTCAGAATCTACGCAACTGTGCATCATGTAAAAAATGAATTCACAATGATTCCACAAGGAGAAACCGGACCTAAGTTCGGGTTCTATCGCGAGCCAGAAGTCACAGCTGGATTTTTGAAATCATTTTATGAGAAAGTTGGTTTATCACCTAGTGCTGTGGATTATGTTGAAGCTTTTGGTTCAGGTAATAAAGTCTGTTCATGATAGATAATAACAAACAAACATTTACACGACCACACCACTGCCAGGATTCCCTTTGCCACATGTACAACATGGATACCCAAGACAAAAAAAAAGTTTACCACGTCCAGGGATCGAAGGGTCCCTTGGTTAGGGGCCAGGGTTCTACTTAGGTACAAAACCATGAAGCTAGGCTACGGAACCGAGGAACTTTTACAGAACCACCTTTGCTACGTAATCATTGACTAAACTACGGAACTTTACAACTTATTTACGGAACCATTTAGCTACTGAACCGGCGTGGAAATGAAGGATTTGTAAAGATTTTAAGCGCTTATTTATTGCGTTGTTTGCAGCTGACCCAAATGTCGACAAGTCTGAATTAGAAGCTATCAATAAAGTTTTCTGCAATGGCAGAGAGAAAGCTCTGATGGTGGGCAGTGTCATGTCAAACATTGGATACGGAGAAGCTGCTTCAGGAATTTCAGCAATAACTAAGGTATTTCTTTATTATATAGAATAGAATAGAATAGAAAAACTTTATTTTGTGTTACATAATTAAGGCTCACTTAAAAATTATAAACAAAATTACACGTTTAAGAATATGTAACAACAAAATAGGTAACCACTCAGCAGTGTACTGATAAAGCGTTAGTATTCTGTATAGAAGTCTTTTTTTTTGTAAAATGAACAATTCACAGCTATATAATTTTTTTTTTTATTGAAGTGACGGAACGATTTGACAGCCCTCCTGATCTTAAGTGGTTATTGCCGCCAGAACAGCGATACGACTCCGGTCCTCTCGTGCTGAAAGTATTTGAAAACCCAAGTCGTATCGCGTAGCGCATTTGCAAAAAAGATTTTGTGAAAAAATAAACTTGAAAACCTAAAATTCATAAACTTGCAGGCTATTTTGTGAGTACATAGTCTGTATGTAGGAAGTTATAATCTCGTTGGTTGTACTTTTATCACTTTGGTGTAAAAAGGTGACATTTGAAAAAAATAAATGACATTTAAAAAAAAAGGTTTCCCGCCATTTTTCAATTGTTTTTCTGTCCAAGCAACTTTTGTAAATATACAATATAATACCTAATTAGAATCGTAATTCTTACCTAGTGATTATATTATTTGGATCTTAATGAACAAATTGAATATCTACATTTTGTATTTTTATATGGTTTTATTAAAAAGGGAAAACATCGAGATGGGCCTCGAAATTTGTAATATTTTTAACCGTTTTCCGAGATGTATTAATTTTTATTTGAAAACTTTTCAGATTGGTTCTATATAAGTTTTATCAAAAACAGTTTTATAGTTTCTTCATTAAATCAGATTAACTGGAAAAAAAAATCGTCCAAATAAACGATATTGCGTATTTTGCCTGTGAGTTACGAAGTAATTATTGCTGTATTGTTTTAAGGTGTTATTGGGATTTCATCGTGGTGAATTGGCGGGAAATCTGAACTATGAATCTCCTAGAACTGATGTGGATGCGATAAAGCAGGGACGCATCCAAATTTTGAACGATCATCATCAGTACAGAGGAAGGTACGCGGCTGTCAACAGCATGTCCACGACGGGAGTCAACGCTCATGTTCTGTTGGAGAGACATGACAAGCAGAAGGTATATTTAACATTTACATTTGGGGGGTGATCATCAACTGGGTGGTTTTGAGCAGCAACTGGGTGGTACCAAAGAATCAACTAAAAGTAGTAGTAGATCTTCGTCCGGAAAGGTACTGCCTCCACACCTGGTAATCTACCACCAAAATAGTTTGGTCATAAATCAAAATAACTGGAAAATGCGTATTTTGCTCTCCTGTGGTTTTTTTCTTCGCCCGTTGTAAACCAAAATGGATGTTTCTTTTTTAATCTATAACTTGTTTATTGATTATTGCAGGACCTCAACCGCTACAAAAGTAATATTCCATATCTAGTGACGATTTCTGGCAGACAAGATTCATCCGTGAAGAGAGTTTTAAATGGACTGAAGTCTCGCCATATCGATCCTGAGGAGCTGGCTCTACTATACAACATACACGACACTAGAATTTCAGGACATTTAGGCAGAGGATTTACCATTTTAGGTAAATAATATTATACCGTAATATTTTACAATATTTTTTTCTCTATAAAATTGTATTTTCATTCATCCAGCCATATTGTTGGAAGACTTGGATGGATCTTACGACAATACGACAGTATTCAAGGCAAAGGCGGAGGTCTAAGGAGTAATAAGTTTATCGGCGGTGTGCTTTCATATTATCAGATTTTATATTTGAGATTATATGTAATAATATATTTCAGATACGGATTCGGATGGTAAGACCGTAAGTCTGGCAGAGGAAGTGGTTCATTTCGACGTTGCCCAGCGGCCGCTCTGGTTTGTGTACAGCGGGATGGGCTCGCAGTGGGCAGGCATGGGCACACAGCTCATGCGTCTGCCCATTTTTGCTGCGGCGATACAGAGGTATGTCTGCTTGCGACGTTGTTTTAGTTATAGAAAAACCTTTATTAAAGTGCTACTTACTCGCATGTAAGTGATAATCTATATAAATAAAAATTAATCTCTATTTCCCAGGGAAATAGGGATTAATTCCCTTTGTAACGCATCACGCGTGAACGGCTACACCAATTTTGCTGATTCTTATTGTGTTGTGTTTGTTATTGTTAGAAGAAGGGTCTGCTGACAAAAAAATTATTCAGATTGTTGTGTTCTGTTGGAAGGGTATGAGTGCCAGTAAAATCACAGGCGCAGACGTTACAGTGACGGCAACAGCAAAAAACTTAACCCAAATAAAACTATTTATAGGAGAAAAAAAAATATTTTTTTGTACCCTAATATTGTATTATATTCCAGATGTGATAAGGTCTTGAGGCCCAAAGGATTAGACATCACCGAAATAATAACATCGACCGACAAAACTACATTCAACAACATTCTGCATTCGTTCGTGGGGATCGCTGCCGTACAAATAGGACTCACCGATGTCCTACAAGAACTTGGTCTTGTTCCTGACAATATAATCGGTATACTAACAACTTACTTTTAACTTTATAAAATACCATCCTTTAAATTAAATCTAATGTGTAAAAATATTATAATACAATAGTTAAAATTCCTATGTGACTACTTCGAAGGTGAGACCTATTAAATAAAAAAAAAATCAACCTTTATTCTTCTTTTATTTAAATAAAAGAAGAATCAAAGAAAATAAATCGTGGATATACTTTGAGATTGGTCTCATATAGACCAGTGTAAGGTCCAAATCTTATACTGAGTCGCATTACTGTTGTCACGGGGGTCGCCACTTACCACCAGGTGGGCCCTCAGCTCGTTCCGTCACTTAATAACATTAAAAAACAATATAAGTATAATAAATTTCAGCAAAATTGATTACGATAGTTTAGTTTTTAGTTCAATATAGCTGGAAATATACTATATAGTTCAATTAAACGTAATTGCGCATTTTGCTTGCCTGTGATTTAGATCTTTATTTATTGAAATGTTAGCCGATTTTTTTTATTGTTTGAATCAGGCTAATAGTAATATTTAAATGTATTTGGAACAGGGCACAGTGTTGGAGAACTGGGCTGCGCGTACGCCGATGGCTGCTTCACTGCAGAAGAAATGATACTGGCAGCTTACAGCCGTGGTCTGGTCTCTTTGGAGACACCATTCATAAAGGGTTCCATGGCTGCAGTCGGTTTAGGATTCGAACAGGTGACAAATTGATAATGATTTCAATATTTAGCCATTTATTCGTGGATATTATTATGTTCATCAAACAAACCTGTTGTATAATGTCAGACATACAGCCATACAAACTTTCGCCTTTGTATTGTAATATAATTGTAATATTCATTAAAGCTCAGTAAGTCGGTAATGAGCAACACAAAAAAATTGTGCCATACCAAAATTTACGAATAATTTTTTTTATGATTATTTTTTTGATCCCGGACAACCGCGGATATTAAACATACTAATCATCTCTCGAAATAAACCACAATAAATATTTATCTTTCATATTCCAGATATCTGAAATGTGTCCTCCAGAAATTGAAATAGCTTGCCACAACAGTGCGGAGTCTAGCACCATATCGGGACCAGCTGAAGCGATGAAGAGTTTTGTAGCGGAACTGGTTGCTAAAGGCATATTCGCTAAAGAGGTGCCCTCTTCCAACATAGCTTATCACTCGCGGTATATTGCTACAGCTGGTAAGTCCTACTAGCCTTTTTTTATGTGTATACGTGACGGAACGAGCTGAGGTATCACCTGATGGTAAATGGTGACCCCCGCCCATGACAACAGTAATGCGTCTCAGTATAAGATCTTACACTCATCCAAATCTTAAGATGATACGTCTCATGCGTATGTGATTTCACCGGCACCCACACCCTTCCACCGGAATACAAGCGACTGCACCGTTGCTTGGTGGCAGATTACCAGGTGTGGTACAAACAAAAAAACAAAATTGCTACAAACATGCAAGCAACTAGTCTTATGGTTCTAATCATGTAAAAGATGCTATTTCTCCTCCGATTCTCTTTAAATTGTTTCTAAAACAGGGTTACAACGAATTTATAAAATTTTCAGGTTATTTCCAGTATAACTTTTATTTCTAATTTGTGTAGGACCCGGACTTTTGAAGTATCTGAAGGAAGTCATAAAAACGCCAAGACTTCGCAGTGATAAATGGATGTCTACTTCGGTGCCTCAAGAGAAATGGGACGAGTTGGAGAACAAGTACAGTTCAGCTGAATACCACACCAACAACTTGCTGGTGAGTAGTGATTCTTTGAATTCTTAAGAAACTTATTCCATACAAGCGGGCGCACCCCGCGGTTGGACTTCCTACGGGAACTGTACATTTTTCCGGGATAAAAAGTAGCCTATGTGCTATTCCAGACTATTTTTTTTAATATTTTTTTTGTTTATTTGAATAAGTGACGGAACGAGCTGAGGGCCCACCTGATGGTAAGTGGTGATCCTCTCACCCATGACAACAATAATGCATGCGACTCAGTATGAGATCCAAATCTTTACTGAGTCGTAAAAACTAATTTGTATTCATTTTCATGGATATTCAGTCTTAGGTCAAGTGTCGTTCATTTAAAGTCTATTCCCCTTTGTTTTTGTTGACGTTTGGTATTGTGTTGCATAACTTAGATAAATGTTAATAAGTGACCCATCACGATTTAGTTAACGATAGTTTGATCAAATGAAATGAAGTTTACTGAAAGCGTTACATACAATATTTATCAAAACAGTGTAATACAATAAATATTTTTAATGAATTGATTGTCATCCAACTTGGACAATATTAGTACCCAAACTAAGATAGCCTGCGTGATATAGTACTAATGTCCTCCGTTGGACTAAGTAATTACATCATCAGTAAATAAGGTATATTTTAGAAAAATATTACAAGTTATAGGTATATATTTACCATACCAAAATATAGGTATATAACAAATTATATGAATATCTGAGTACGATTCGGGCTATCATTCTGTACCTCTTACTGTTTCTGCTCCTTGCGCGGCTTAGTTGGTAGCTCTGCCTTCTATGTAGGTTTTATTGTAGGTCGTGAATTCGATTCCCTCCCTGGACAGGCATTAGTTATATCAGTATCATGGTAATACAAGCTATGCTTAAGTTTGGTTATAGATGGAGCTATGTGTAATGAAAAAAAATGAATTTTCTAGAAACCTGTACTATTTGAAGAAACCAGTAAGCTGATCCCAAGGAATGCAGTACTGGTAGAAGTGGCGCCCCATGGTCTATTGCAAGCCATCCTTAAGAGGTCTTTGCCAGAAAGCTGCACCAACATCGCATTGACTAGACGCGGACATTCCGACGGTGTTCAAATGGTTCTAGAAGCTGTCGGAAAGTGAGTTACAATTTTATCGTATTACTTAAAACGACCAATTTTTGTATATTTATTTCGCGTGTCTCGGACACGGCTCGTAAAGATTTTAATGAAATTTTATGATTTTAATAGGATTTTGTTGTCTAAGTTGTGTACATATAATGTTATGTTTCAGGTTGTTTGTTGAGGGTTACAACCCCAAAGTTCAAGTTCTCTACCCTAAAGTGGAGTTCCCAGTATCGACGGGGACGCCGTTTTTATCGCACTATGTTGATTGGGCCCATGACGAGAAATGGTAAATAGATTTTTTTTTCACATTTTTATACGCAAAATAAATACCCACTACCCGAGAACAAACATTTGTGTGACGAACATAAATGTTTGTTCTGTATCTGGGTGTTAATTTATATATGTATGTACTAGCTACGCCCCGCGGTGTTACCCGCGGTTGGACTTCCTACGGGAACCGTACATTTTTCCTGGATAAAAAGTAGCCGATGTGCTATTCCAGTATCTTAATTATAATCTATCTCTGTCAAATTTCATCCAGGTCCGTTCAGCCGCTCTGGCGTGATTGAATAACAAACATCCATCCATACTTACAAACTTTCGCGTTTATAATATTGGTAGGATTTACAAAAAAAAAGTATTATGTAAATTTTCCATCAGACATCTAGTTCCCATAGTACAAGCTATGCTTAGTTTTGTGCTAGATGACGCTGTGTACTCATACTCATTTACTTCACCGTATGAACCATAAGGTACACTTGGTTATATTAAATCAACACACATACACATCATAATCATATCATATACAAAAAATAAAAGTAAAACTTGGCTACTTAACATTTGGGTAGGCGGGAAGATCTCTGATGGACCAAGGCAGTAACCGAATGGTGGCCAAGAGATATGCGTCGACCCCAAGGCAGACCGGCCCGATGGTCGGACGACATTATAAAGATGTATATCATCATTTAACTTTTGTAAATCTTTGATACACATACGAGTACATACCTAATTGTTGTCTGTTATTAATATCAGTTTTCAGAGACATTTACTAACTTTTTTCGTTGTGATTGTCGTGATATTAGTTAACCAAAAAATTTGAATCTTTTATTGGCTGTAAGATTAATATTAAGTGTTTTTATATTATCTCTAAGAGCTGTTGATTCTGTTTATAATAAACTAGCGGCCCGCTCCGGCTTCGCACGGGAAAAGTTGTTGTAGTGACATAACTACAATAGTTGGACATATGCTACCGCAGAGATTTTTGTAGACATTATGATGTTCTTCAATATTGTTGTACATTATTTTGTTCTATCGCTAATAGTTTCGGCAGCGCATTCGACGAAAGACATTTTAAGACTCATTTTTCTACACCTTCGGTTACATTGTTCAAATTTTACCAAGGATCCCTAATTTTTTTCAAAATGAAATGTAGCCTTTGTCAAATTGGAAGAATGTAGCTATTGGTGAAAGAATTTTTTAAATCGGCCCAGTACTTTTTGAGCCTATTCATTACAAACATACAAACTCTTTATAATATTAGTGTAGATAAATAAAGACAGTACGAATAAACTGGATTCGCCTTGTACAAGACCGGCAACAGGCGTGCTAAGAGGCCTATACTCAGCAGTGTGTGTTACCGGCTGATTAGATAGATAAATAGAAAAGTAAAACAAAGCAAAACACAAGATCTATGATCAGAATTCATGAATATTTATTTATTATTTGTTTCAGGTCTGTGCCTCTGCTCGCGTCCACCCAGAAACACGTCACGGCATCCTGCGGTTTCATCATATCTGTACATGATGATGAATACAGATTCCTAAGCGGACACGTTGTAAGGCGTAAGTGATTTGACGAAATCTTAGAATAGAATAGAAAAACTTTATTTTGTGTTACATACATAGGGCGCACTTGAAAATTAAAAACAAAATTACACGTTTAATAATATGTAACAACTAAATAGGTAACCACTCAGCATGTGCTGCGTCCGTGGCCTGCTATTCATATAAATTCATATAGATTTTAAGCTATTCATATAAATTTTAAAATTAAGATTATGGTTCAATCAGCAAAACTCTATCTAAACACATTTCATCCGAATCGTTGAGCCGTTTCCGAGATAAGCGAAATAAATAAATATTGAAATATACAAACAAGAATTGCTCGTTTTAAGTAATAAACATACAAACAAACAACGTTAACACACTCATACCTCTGCACTAGGATTCCCTGTGTCACAGATGGCATGTGCAAGCACAGTAACACAAGACAAACACCCAAGACCCGAGAACAAACTTCATGCCACCACACAAAGTGTGCCCCAGCCGGGATTCCAATCCCGGACCCCTCATTTCGAAGGCAGGGCTACTACCAACTAAGCCACGGAGCCGTCAAGATAATGTAAGAGTAAGATATTTTGTTACAGAAAAAACAGTGTTGCCATACTCTTTCGCGCTGGTCGCCGCTTGGGATACCCTAGCCATGTACTTGAATGTTCCAAGGAAGCAACTCAGTGTGAAATTCAGAGATGTTATTTTTCACGCGCAGCCTCTCCTACATGATCAGAAAAGTTTGAAGCTGTCTGTATCTCTGCATAAAGGCAGTGGGTATTTCGAGGTAAGTAAAACAAACTTACCTTAGAATTACCGGTATTCTTGCAAGCTACGTTTTATGAAAATTATCTTAGAACGTTTGTATTTACATGTCCAATATCAATCAAATTTAAATATTTTTTATTCCTTTAGATCTCAATAAAGATAATTGAGACCTAGAGGAATCTTGGGCACATTACATTTTTGTGTTATTCAAAAAATTCAATTTATTTATTTCAGACTCATGTCCATATTGATATATTACATTAATTATTATTCAAGTTATTATCAATCAAGTTATAAAGTTATTAGTTATATTAACGCCTACATTTTTCTACGAGCAAAGTATTGACTTTGCTCGTAGAAAATATCTGTTTCTCACAAGGAGATAGTTTTATTTGTATGCATTGCCACAACTTCGAGAGTGAAATTGTCCCCAACCCATCCATATTCTTGTTAATAACAAATCAATATATATATATATATATATATATGTAAAATCATTCTATCACATTAATAAAAGAAAGGCTAGATAGATCATTTATAAAAATATGGAAATAATGCATTTGATTGTTAATTGGATAATTGGATCACAGTACATTGCTTAATGTCGTTACAATTTTAATGTCGTTTTACAGATAATGAATGAAGAATTCCAAATTGCAAGTGGAGTACTTGAAAGTGATACTAGATTAAAATCAAAAGTTAATCCGAAAATTGATACCTCTGTCCATGATGTAACACTGAATAGCCAAGATATATATCGGTTATTATACGAGAGAGGATACGCTTATAGGTAACATATATTATCTACCAACTATATTATCTTCCAATATTAAGCGTTGTTATAGTGTAATTTTACATCATTTGATATAATTACTTTGCATTGTTATTGAAAGAAAGAAAAATATTTTATTTGTGCCACTAGGCTTACAATCAAACATCACAATAATTATAGAAAAAAAAAACAAGAAAAAATTAATAATGAACTAGATAACGTAAACGGCTCCGTGGCTTAGTTGGTAGTAGCCCTGCCTTCGAAGCTAGGGGTCCCGGGTTCGATTCCCGGCCGGGGCACACTTTGTGTGGTGAGCATGAAGTTTGTTCTCGGGTCTTGGGTGTTTGACTTGTGTTTCTGTGTTTGTCCATGCCATCTGCGACACAGGGAATCCTAGTGCAGAGGTATGAGTGTGTAAACGTTTATTATTTATTTATATACATATTTACAATTAACACCTAGAGACAGAACAAACATTTATGTTCCTCACATAAATGCTTGTCCTGGCTGATAATCAAACTCACGACTACAGCGCAGAAAGCAGAAATACTATCATCTAAGCTATAAGGCCACTCAAGTTGTTGTTACTATTGCGTAATCTATGACTACATACACTAAAGACAGGTTAATATATCATTAGAATCTGCAGTGTATTGTATTGTTTTCCTATTGTTAAACACAGTAATGCAAGCAGTATTGCTTGCATTACTGTGTTCCGGTGGAAGGGTGTGGCTGCCGGTGAAATCACATGCGCATGAGACGTATCATCCCCGTCTCGGGTGATGAACGCAGCAGGATGAATGCGACTCGGTAAAGATTTGGATCTCATACTGAGTCGCATGCATTACTATTGTCATGGGCGAGGGTCATCACTTACCATCAGGTGGGCCCTCAGCTCCTTCCGTCACCCAATCACATAAAAAAAAAAATATATATATATATATCCTTTTTGCAGTGAGGAGTTCCGCAGTGTTCACAGTGCTAACGATACATTGACACAAGCCAATGTACTCTGGAATGATAATTGGGTAACGTTTATTGACGGCCTGATCCAACTGAACGCTCTCAAACACCAACATCATGATGTCTCCGAACTTACCCATATTTGCCAATTAACTATTAATGTGGCTGAACACGCTAAATATACAGAAAGCTTAAACAAAAAATTACCAATCATGGCAGCGTCTATTTGTGACTACAACAAACAAACAAGGTAAATAAAATCTATACTTATAATATTATAAAGCTGCAGTGTTTGTTTGTTTGTTTGAACGCGCTAATCTCTGGAACTACTGGTCCGATTTGAATGATTCTTTCAGTGTTGGATAGTCCATTTATCGAGGAAGGCTATGTGAATATATAGGCTATGTTTTATTTTTCAAAAAAAGAACTAGATAAACGCGAGTGAAACCGCGGGGCACAGCTAGTGATTTATAACATAGAACAAAAGTAATTAGTATGTAAAATCAATAAAATAATAAATGCGGTAAAATTTTCAGGTGCGGCGGCGTTCTGTTGGAACATGCGAATTTCTATGATTTCACATTGAAAAGTGATGCAGTACAATTGAACGGCCTGAAATTTGTACCGAGCTTTGGATCAAACATAAACGTAATTAATATAATAATATTTGTCTAATTAACAATAGTTGAATGTGGTTATATATATTTATTGTAAAAATAATAATAAAGCATCATATATTTTTGATAGTTGCAATGAAGCCAAAATTATTGTTACCCAAATATTATTAACTGAATTTTATACCTTAACGTATTTATACATATTTTTGATGATTTCAGGCATCGACCTCTTTGCAAATATTTATACAAATAGTTGCAGAAAACATGAATAAAGATACTATAAAAATTGTTGGATTATCAAATCAAATTGAAGATACAGCAATATTCAAGGAAATTAGTAATATTTCTTCGGAAAACATATGTGACGTGCGAGTTGAATACAAAAAGCTAATCACGAATTCAATCACCGATAGTTCGGAAAAACATATAAGAGAAGCAGATATTTTAATTGTTCAAAACCTATCAAGAGATGATCAGGTAATCATATCTACAATTATTATAAATGCGACTGTTAATGCAGATGATATTTATTACGAAGGTAGCTCATGCGCTGGATTAACACAAAGGCTAATTTTACCCAAAAAAGTGAAGTGCATTTTCCCGTAGGAAGGACAATGTGTGACTTTTTAACTGGTATTAACTGGTAATTTATGGGCCCCGTGGCCGGGTAGTGATATTAATAAATTGTGTTTGTAAATATAGTTGATATGTATTTTCATGTTATGATAATTTGGTTGCAGATTTCTAATATTTTTGAACGCTTGGATAGAAAAAACATGTATATCATCAACGAAGATACGACGCAAAATTTGGATACAATAAAATCAATGGCATATAAAGTATTATATGTTTTGTCAGATAAAGTTAAAGATCCTAAACTGGAACTAATTGTATACAAACCTACTCCACGCGCACCTTCCACCAGATTTACTTTTGTTCGATCTGAAGCTGATGTTCCCAGTTTGATTTCAAGTCGAAACAGTCTCACACCAAACGGTGCTCTTCGGATACTGGCTCCTTACCCTGCCTTTCCGGGTCTTAAAAATTTAATCAAAAAGTGGAGAAACGAATCTTCAAGAAATAACATAAACCTTACTTTGGTTAAGGATATAGAACATGTCAACAACATGGAAAATTTGCCCAGTGATCTAGCATATAACGTTTTTGAAAATGTAAGTGTAAGATTAAGTAAAAAAAAACACAAAATATGCAAAATTATCACAAAGTCTCTGTTACAATATTTATTTGAATGTTAATTAATATTTTTTTCTATACACAGGGTATTTGTGGTGGCGAGTACTATTTGCCGATATCATCAAAAGACTTTCGCAACAATGAAAATCAAACTACAATGATGCTTACTGGTAATATGGATTCATTACAATGGGTTCAGACACCGTTGTTACCTGAACCAGGAGTTACAGTACAGGTATATTTAATTATCTAGTTATGTGTTTAATTACAAATTAATAACTAAATAATAGTTTACAAAGAAACTAAAATGAAATTGTTAAGTTATTCATTTTTATTAGCGAGACGCGATTAATTTTTTCGACTCAATAACTAATCAGTTTTACTTAGATTACTTATAAAAGTAATTATCTATACAAAAATGTAATAATAATGCTTTTGATATTTTGGTTTTAACATTTCAATATCTGCTTCGTGTTTTGCCTCGGGTATCACCATAATGCTTTCGATAAAATTAGTCTACTTAATATTTATGTAGAAGACTTAATTGGATTTCATTATATAGCCACTAGGCCAATAAGGTTTTTTAAGGGAAGATAATGTCTTGACGAAAGAGATCTATAAATGCACTTATCAATTTAGGTTCACTATGCTGGGATTAATTTGAATGATGTTAGAAAAGCAACTGGAGTTACTTTAGTGAAAAATGATAAAACTGACCTGGGATATGGAATGGAGTTTAGTGGACTTACAGAAAGGTTAGTTTTAATTGAGTTATATTTTATTCTCTACAATCTCTTGGAATTTCAGTTTTAGTTTCAATTCCGTTCAATTTGAATATAATTAGACGGCTCCGTGGCTTAGTTGGTAGTAGCCCTGTTTTCGAAGCGAGGGGTCCCGGGTTCGATTCCCGGCCGGGGCATACTTTGTGTGGTGAGCATGAAGTTTGTTCTCGGGTATTGGGTGTTTGTCTTGTGTTTCTGTGTTTGTACATGCCATCTGCGACACAGGGAATCCTAGTGCAGAGGTATGAGTGTGTAAACGTTTATTTATTATTTATTTATAATGTCTATCACATTCGTACATATTATGTAGCCAAGATAAAAAAAATAACGCTTTCAACGTTGTCATTCTAGTGGTGAAAGGGTAATGGGAGTTGTAGCAAACGGTGCTGTTCGAAGTCAAGTAGTAGCAAAACCTGAGTTTATATGGCCCGTACCTTCTTATTGGAATTTAGAAGACGCTGCTACTGTACCACTTGCCTACCTAAAAGCATATTACTGCATTGAGATAAAGGTTAGTTTAGAATATATTAATTTGGAATCGATGGTTATATATGCAAACTTTATTGTAACTCCTGGTATTTTGTTTTAGTTTCTTGGGTCGTGTTCAGACAAAATTCACAGTATCCTTATACATGGTGGGGCTGGAGCTCTCGGCCAAGCTATGATATCTGTTAGTTTGGCCAAAGGCTACAGGGTTTTCGCAACTGTCAGAGATTTGAAGAAGAAAAAGTTTCTACTGAAGATGTTCCCCGAATTGAGAGGTAACAATTAGTAATTAGCTAGACCAACTACTGCACTAGTCTTAATATATATAAATTACGTGTCACGATGTTTGTCCGCGATGGACTCCTAAACTACTTAACGGATTTTAATCAAATTTGTACACCGTGTGCAGTTTGATTCAACTTGAAAGATAGGATAGCTCACATCTCAATTTATGATCAAAATATTATTTTAGTGTAATTATTTGTCTATTATTTGACAGTCACAATTACAAAAACGTTAGCCACAGCAACGCGTGGCCGGGTCAGCTAGTAATATATATATAATTAAATTCGACTTTTGACATAAAATTGTTCATTTGTATATAAATATACATTTTGATCGACAATGTTTTGTTTCAGAGGATGATATTGGAAATTCAAGGGATGTTGCTTTTTCGGATATGGTTCTAGGAGCAACTGCTTCAAGAGGTTGCGATTTAGTTGTTTGTAACGTCAGCAAAGAGCTAAAACACGTAAGTCAGCAAAAGCACATAACCTAAACTATATAGGTATATAATAATACAAAGAAAAACGGATTTTTTTGTATGTTTGTTTGTATTTGTTTGTTTGTAATGGATAAACTCAAAAATTGATTGTTTATTTCCAGGTTTCATTCCATTGTGTTGGGCACAATGGTATGCTTATAGATACTGAGCAGGTACACAGTCAAGAGAACTTTTTGTTTGGAATGAAAAATTTAAGTGATGGAAGAACTTACAAAACTCTCGATATCTCCTGCATTTTTGACAATCTAAGATCAGAAGATGTAAAGGTTAGTAAAGATGTGGCTAATTATTCTAGCTATTTATATGTAGGCTCAAGGATATATATTTGTTAAGACACAATCTAAACTAGCGTAATGGTTGAATTGTTATTTTCAATGTTCCATATAAAATAAACGTACATATCATTGAAAACATTTTTTTTACATTTATCAAAACATTTATTCGCTTCGGGGTTAACAAGGCTCTTAATTCAATTTCAAAACAGTACCACATTTATTCCTTTGTGGCATGCAAATTATACTAGTTGTCAATTTCCAATCAAATACATCAATATGTCTCGGCTTAGTATATTGTCTCGGGTTCATTTCCCGGCCGGGGCAAACGTATCGTGAGAATGAATTTTAGTCTCGTGGTGTGTATTGTATGATAATGCGTAGATGCCATCTGCGACACAGGGAGTCCTAGTGCAGGGGTTTGCATGTGTAACCGCTTAATATATCCTCAATATGGATGGATACGTCTCCAAGTTTAATACTCTTGCGCATGCAGTATATCCAAAGAAGGATGTGTAAGAATGCTTTCTTAAAACTTTAATCTTATCTGACCCTTCATGGGGAGAATAGGCAAGAAACCTAATGGAAGGATCACTTCGTTTTATATATTACTAGCTGACCCGGCCACGCGTTGCTGTGGCTAACGTTTTTGTCATATGATAATATTGCGATCATAAATTGACATGTGAGCTATCCTATCTTTCAAGTTGGATCAAACTGCACACGGTGTACAAATTTGATTAAAATCGGTTGAGTAGTTTAGGAGTCGATCGCGGACAAACATCGTGACACGTAATTTATATATCCTACTACTATTATAAAGGCGAAAGTTTGTAAGTATGGATGTATGGATGTTTGTTACTCTTTCACGTAAAAACTACTGAATGGATTTGAATGAAACTTTACCACAATATAGCTTATACATCAGAATAACATATAGGCTACAATTTTTGAGGTTTCTATAAAATCTATATATATAAAAGAAAGTCGTGTTTGTTACAACACTTATAACTCGAGAACGGCTGGACCGATTGCCATGGTTTTTGATTTGTTGGATTTGTTTCCGTCCCGAATAGCAGAATAACTATTAAAACATTGGAAAATTAACGAAAAAAATAAAATCAATTTATCCCCGTATTCTCCACGGGAACGGGAACTATGCGGGTGAAACCGCGGGGCGCAGCTAGTATTAAGATAAATATTCGATCTGACGATACTATTGTGTACTTCATAGAAGTTGCATGAGATGGTGAGTGAGGGTATCGCCCTCGGGCATGTCCGTCCGCTGTCCCGGGTGGTCTATGCGCCTGAGGAAGTGTCGCGAGCTTTTCGTCTGGTCGCCGGGAGCCACCATCGCGGTCGTGTTCTACTTCAGCTCCATGACCAACACCCTTCGACACAATCCCGGTACGTATCCATTATGATGTGGTGCCATAATTCGTTTATCAGAAACCTTCAATACTTTTCCAATCGATTTCCAAAGTCGGACTTTTTTTATTAATTTTAAAACTATCATAGTTATGAATATTATTATTCGTGTTACCGAGATATTTACCATGATTTGTGAGTTTGCCCGGGACCATGCCGCATGTAACTGCGTCGAAATATCGGGAGTCGGACTTTTTTTTCATGTCTGTGACTTCATTTAACCACCAATTTCGACAGGATATGCTGTTCCATAGACAGGTGGTTCAATCAAAATAATTAAAAAAAAATTGCCATCCAAGTAATCAAAATTGCGTTTTTTTTTTGCTTTCATTTAGCTGTTTATTTTTTGAAATGGTAGGTACTCTCCAAGAGCGAGAACGAGGGATAAAAATATTTTAGTCTGGTTTTTTAATCAGTCACTTGTTTCAGGTTGAATTGTTCTGAAGTTGGGCGCCACGTAATATTCTGCGATGCTCAACCCCTTGGAATGCAGCTTGCTGATATGCTAGTGGATTCTGGAGCAAAGCATTTGCTTATACATGTTTCACAACCGTCTCCGTACCTTCGTTACAAGCAAATGTATGCATTATTCAAATGGGTGCTATAATTTTTTTTATTTTGTGGTTTTAAAAATTCCATCACGCCAAAATATACTTACACCAAACTAATGTGTTGATTGGACCTGGTTTTAAATATAAGACACTTGCATGATTTGTTATTTGCTCTATATGAAGTCAATAGTTTAAGAACATCTATTTTTTCAGGATGTGGACAAGGTTAGGCTCGGAGGTCACGATTTCTTCAGAGGATTCAAACAAATATGGATTTTCTAGCATTTTAAAAAGCGCTGCAAGCTCCCCTATTATTGGCGTGTACGTGGCTGCAGCTGAAGTCTTGAAACCTACTCTGCTGACATCCTTGGATTTGGCTACAAGAGCCTTATGTCCTTCACTTAAGTATGAGTTTTCTATAACCGTGTGTAACTAATTAGATATTATATCAGAATCTCTTAAATGATTTTTTTTACAAATTTTCAGGTACTTTTTGGTATTCGGATATGGCGACGATACTGCCCAATATATTTCAATCAACCGAGCTAATGATAACTTGCCAGCTACCATGATCAATATATCAGTGCTAGAAAAAGTAAGTTCTGTTTTGGTTCCCTCAACATCAAACTACAATGGGGGTGTTAAAAATCATCCTCCTGGAATCCACTATCCACTAGGAATCACTGCATTTCAGGAAACACAACATAAATATCCAAAACCCGAGAACAATGTTGCCAATATCATAAGGTTTATCTCGGAGGATAGCCTCCCTTCCTCGAAGACCCTCGACTCGAAGACATGGTTGCTAACTAATTCACTAATAAGTTTCACGTATGTCTGTATGTCGTGTCGTAGCCTAGTAGGAAGAACTGACATTAATGAGTTTCGTTTTGAAATTGAAAGCTTAATAATAGCTTAATAAGTCAACAGATTTAGAATATTCCTTTTATTTGATAAGTACCTTCGATGTAGTCCCATATAAACTTCATAAAGAAATTTTACCACTAATGGTGTAGAATATGTGATCAAAATATTGACGTTGGTTTATAATATTTGTAAACCAGTAAATTTTGTGAAGTGTTTATAATATAGGCTGTTTATAAGTTATGATCTCTTCTAATTTCAAAGGAACTAAAGCTGTCAGTACCAACGATTTCAAACTGGCATTCGTACTCCAAGATATTCATGATGATTAGTATCTATATAAATAAAAATGAAGTGCCGAATGTACCAGCAGAACTGCTGCACTTATTTGGCTAATTTATTGTGTTTGTAAATATCAGGGATAATACAAAGGTTTCTATGAAAGAAAATGTTGGAAAAATTGTACGTAAAAGTGAAAAGATTGGGTTAAAAATCTCTATGTAAAAAAGTGAGTGAGAAGACAGTAGGGAGATCTTCAAAGGTATTGTCAGAAATGGCAGATTGACGGTCGGTTGTTTAATTTCTTATATTACTTAGATGTGACGGCATCTGCATGACATTACCTGAACACATAGGCTAATTTTTATCCTGAAAAAAGATAAAAATTTATACAGAAATAAAAATATATACTAGAACAATGTACCTAAAACTAAAAACCTTAAACAATATAATATAATAACTAAAATATATTATTAAAAGGAGTCCCTTTAGGCAGGGTTCCGAAGATACTGGCAGCGTTCCCTCTTTGAATAGCTAGATTAATTCTTTGTCTAAAAAATAATATTTTTTTTTAAATTTGACAGGTATAAACTCTGTCATATTTTGCCCATCGCCTCATGGTGATTTTTTTAACCGCGGGTAATTAAAACTGCGGGAAACAACTAGCATTATATAAAAATAACCGTTAATTTTTGTGAAATTAATTAGTTCCTTTAATTGTTAGAGTGAAATTGATGGTCTCACATGGTGGCGAGGTATAAAAGCGGCATCGGAACGTGCGTTAGTATGTTCAAATCCAGTGGTACTGGCCCATTCAAAGCTTCAACCCAAGACGTCTTTGGTACAACAAATTGCAGCACTTACTGGTAAGCACAAAACAACGTTATAGCGAATATCTTTTTTCTGCTACGTAGTAGCATTTGTGCAAAGTTCGCCCGAAGAAATACTGCCTCCACACCTGGTAATCTCCCGCCATGCAGTGTTGCACTCGTATTGCTGTTTTCCGGTGGAAGGGTGTGGGTGCCGGTCTAATTACATGCGCATAAGACGTAATATTCCCGTCTCGGGTGACGGGCGTAACGGGGTGCAACTTGGGTCTTGTCATACTTCGTTCGGGGAGGACCTAAGTCGTATTGCAGTTGTTATGGGCAGTTGTAACTTAACATGCTGCTCTAGAAGATACTTATTCTCTCTTTTTTTCTTTAGCAGACTTTTGAAAATTTCGAATTTATAAAAAAAATTGTGGGAACTACAATGACATTCTTATATTTCAGATAAAATTATACTTGAAGATGAAAATGACACGAAAACGCTCCAAGAATTAGGTATTGAAAATGAAAAGTCGCGAGAAATATCGTTTTACTTGAAAGATACGTACAATATCGCAATCGTGGAAAGTCAGATACCAACACTGACCTTAAAAAGGTTGGAACACTATTTACTATTATATTTACTACATTATTTTAGTATAATAGATATAATTTTCTCTCTAAGTATAATAGAGTAAATTATTGGCATAAATCTCAGTTTTCATTTAAGACAATAAAATTTTCAATAAATGTTATATGATGCTTTTTATCTGACCAATTCGTGGCTGAGTTGGTAGTAGCCCGGGTTCGATTCCCGGCCTGGCACACTTTGGGTGGTGAGCATGAAGTTTGTTGTCAGGTCTTGGGTGTTTGTCTTGCGTTTCTGTGTTTGTAAATGCCATCTGCGACACAGGGAATCCTAGTGCAGAGGTATGGGTGTGTAAAAGTTTTTTTTTTTTTTTAGTTTAAAAGAAATTGAACAAAGACTGGCTGATCCAAGTTTCGATGATTTGGATGGATTGAATGCATACTTCTCGTATGTGGACGCGGACGAATTAATGGCCACAGTAGATATGGTTTCAATGCCTACAAGAACTACTACTTCTATTATGGTGAGTACGAACACCACAAATGATGTATTGCAAATCTCAGCAGTAATTTCGAAGCGCTCACGACGAAGCTTGATTAGGCGTTTTTTTCCATCCAAGTTTAGTAAAGTCAATATCAAAGTGTACTCTTTTCTTCTCTTTTTCTTCTTCTAAATGGCTTTTTGTGACTTTAGCCATAGCCACACAAATTCTGCCAGTGTCTGGTGTTTTAGCTAATGGATTCGTAAGTGAAAACTCATTAATTTCTTTAGATTTCAAGTATCATTTGGACACGTCAAAACTTTAACCAACCGGTACTCCAACTCCAACCGGTCACTTGGATGAGTGACCATTTAGTGTTGAACTGAGTGTTTCCATGCTTTGGAAGGCACTTTAGGTCGACACCTAAACTAACTCAACTAATATAGCTGGCACCGACGTGCCAGCTATATTAGTTGAGAAATCGGGCGGCTTGAAAACTCTGACACCAGAGATGGCCTGATAATAAAAAACCTTTTCGTTTGAATTAGTTGAAACGAAAAGGTATTTTTTTTGTGACATTAGTGACAGGATCAGCTGAAGGTTCAAAAGTTCACCTGATGCTAAGTGGTTACCTCCGTCTATAACAATAGCAATAAGGTTATCCCCGTTAATAGTTTAAGAAGATCTAAGTCGCACCCCGTTGCGCCCATCACCGGCACCCAAACCCTTCCACCAGAAATCAGCAGTGCGAGTGCACCACTGATTGGCGGCAGATTACCAGATGCAGTAATAACAATGTTTTCTACGATGTTTGTGCAGAAAGACCACACAATCGACGTGACGGAGACATTCATGTGGATACTGCCAGGACTGGAAGGTCACCACGAGAGGTTCCACTCACTGTGCAGCCGCCTCAAGCTGTCAGCTTTCGTGCTGCAACCAGGGTGCGACCATGTCGACGAAACATTGCAGGATCTAGCGCTGAGATATGCTAAGGTGAGTTATTAATGACTTGAATTTCTTGACGGCTCCGTGGCTTTTTTTTTTATGTAATAGTGGGCAGACGAGCTTGCGGGCCACCTGATGGAAAGTGGTCACCGCCGCCCATGGACACCTGCAATACCAGGGGCAATGCCGATGCGCTGCTGACCTTTCGTATAGTTGGCTTACTTCATGCTCACCAGAGCATGAAGTTTGTTCTCGGGTCTTGGGTGTTTGTCTCGTGTTTGTCCATACCATCTGAGACACGGGGAATCCTAGTGCAGAGTCATAAGTGTGTAAACGTTAAACGTTATTTACTCACACAAGCACAAGCATTTTTTGGCTTTGGATCACAAGGCTAAAAAATATTTGTACCTAGAATAAACTATAATAATCAAGTCAGATATATTAAAAAGTACTTTGAGACGTCACTTAATAATACCTATAAATATGTAACCACGTGTTCTTGTTGATAAGTTTAGCGTTTGTTCAAACCCTACTCGAACCTCACCGACCGTCGCACAATCATTGAATATATTATATGAAATAAATTTTCCACTTATGCTTCACCAAACAATAGTATTATTTGTATATTATACTACCAAACTCTTAATTTTCAGGTTATATTGAAAAATACTGGCGTGAACAAAAAATTCTATCTATTGGGTTTCGAAACTGCAGTTCTTATTGCATTGGAGTTGGCTTCAATTCTAGAACAAAACGGTAAGAAAATATGACATAATACGAGTATGTAGTAGATAGTATACATTCTTTTGTCAAGAAAAAACTTATTTGCTATGCATACTGGCGAACTTTTAGTAACTAAATATTTATGTATTTTCTCTTCAAGTGAATTTTGAATTCTATTGAGATATAAAAAATCTTATACCTTTAGATTATTTTTTAAGGAATGTTTATATACGAGTATATACTGAAAAATTAAAAGCCTTACGAGATAGATCAAAATATGTAATACGGAGTTATATTAAGATCTACGTCACACACTATACAACTGTGCAAAGCCGGGGCGGGTCGATAGTTCCTAAAAATCAATATATGTAACGAAACAACACGACAAAGAACTGACATACTTGCAAATAAAGTGATTGATATGATTATGTGAAACGCGATCTTCTATGTATTACAAAACCAATTACAATTTAAAATCACCTATCTTATTTTCAGGGTACACGGGTACAGTATTCTGTATTGGTGATGGCCCAGAAGAGACCAAAACTCTGTTGAAATATCACTTACGTGACTGCAAATCAGATGAAGAACTGCAAACCAAAATAATCCAACATATGTCGGCACTCATGGCAGGAGAGAGTGCTCTGGTGGAAAAGAAAATTGTCAGCAGCGGTCCATGGCATGAACGTGTTGAATTGTATGTACGTGGTCTGCTTGGCCACGTATCGCATTCAGAACAATACGCACGCGGAGTGATTCATTCAGCGTACTCTCGCATAGCGTCAGTGTTGAACTATCACCCGAATATAAAAGCATTGCAATCACAAATAATCGTCCTTCGTCCGCGGAGTCCACTGGCGTCAGTTACTGATCAGTCTTCTCTGCAAGCATATTCTAAGCAGCCGCTTGTTCTCCACGACCTTGTGACACCAATAGAACATTCTGTAAAAGACATGCAGTGTACGGCTTTGATTAACAAATATCTATCTAAAGATATTTTAGAAGCATTTGAGAAGAGAAATCTGTGTGCCACACAGTATTTGAATGAAGATACATTCCTTTTGTAATGATAATGTTGGTCATAAAAGGAATTGAACTTATGTTCTATTATTCTATAATTTGTCTTGGGTCTACGTTGCAATTGTTTATTCATAGTCCATGTTGATTTGGAAATAAATACATATTGTATGTTCTGAAATATTGTTTCTATTATAAATTATTTATCTGCATAAAACTACGAACCAGTGCGAATATTGATTGATTGAAAATTCTTTATTGCACTTATACATAGTACATAGGCGAACTTAATGCTAATTAGCATTATCTTCCAATTAACCTTTGCGTAACATGGAGATACATGTGATAGTGCTTAAAAACAACAAATAGAGATACCTAAATAACAAAAAAATATCCTACATAAATAATAAATATCTAAATAATAAATATATATATATCTATGTAATGTAATCTATCGCGAATAGATCGTAGGTGGTATGTAATTGAGAAAAAGGGACATTTTTAAGTGGAGGTATTAAGGTTATCTGACGCAAGCAATAACGCCACTCAAAGCTCGTGTAAAGTCGTCAAAGCCATCTGCGGTCAACAACGTATAGTTAAAAAAAACAAAAATATAACAAAAAAAAAATAACACCACTCATCGTCTTTAAGTCTTTATTTTTAATTAGTATGATAGGAACTTATTTAGACTCAGTACAAGCCATCACACATCAAACTATGTTTACTTATATTATTTTTGATTATTTGATGACTATAAATCGAAGATTACGTCATGATTTGCAAAAAACATAACTTCTGTATAAGGTTATTTGTATTCGGATATCTTTTGTGTTCTTTGTTGTTTCCGTGTACATAAATACTTTTTTACTTTACTTTAAATGTACTTCAAAAGGCGGTCTTATTTTCGAACACGATTTCCCAGACAAACCTAGTTAAATTAAATCCAAAATAAATTGATACTTCGTAAATTGATCTCTAAGTTCACGTCTATATTTCAACCAGCAACCTAGATAGTCGGCGTAGACCACCACGCTCAATTTTGCCCGCTCATAACAAACCCAGTCGAGTAGCCAACCCATTGAAAGTAATCCAGAAATATCCAAACCACTTACATACGTCATCGCCACAAGATCTTTTCACATAAAGACCGTCTAGCGATCGTAAACTGTGAGCCTCACCCGTGGACGTCAAGATTCCAATAATCTTATTTTGGCGCGCATCAAGGAATCCGTTGACGGATATATGGAAGTCATCTTGCTTCGGCCGTTCACCTGAAGAACGATGATAGTTTTATGACAATATAGATAAAAATATAAAGCGCCTTGACCACTGAATATCGGTCAGGGATTGTGCTTGCTAACATTGTTTTTATGAAACATCTGTTGTTAGGACGTTTCGATGATTCGTTCGCAACTGTAAAAATTTACTCGAGCTGCTCATTCTCTTCATAGACGCAGGTAATGCTAGTACTGAACTAGAACATTTTATTGTTTAAGAAGAATCGTGTATTTTTACTTCGTTTGGAGACATTGTTAACGCATTTCTAAACGATTTCCTTCTTTTCGGAGTTTAGGAGTTTACTGTTTATTAATGTTTTATAACATTTAATTTAAAGACCAAACAGCACGGTAGATGTAGGTTCGATTACCACCCTGGACAATTTTTTGAGTACGTACTTTATTACGTGAGTACGTATGTACGAACATACGAGTGGATGTTTGGTCTACGTCTGGCTGTTAATATATATTATTTACAAAAAGTACTGTAGGTATAAGTATTCTATTCTCATACTATACCAGCTTTTTTGTATAGCGTTTGGAAAATTGATTTTATATTACAATATATTTAATAGTATATGGTGAGTTTAGTTAATAGGTGTGTGAATATGACTCCGCCCCTTTTTGTCAAAATAAAACACATTTGTTCGCTTACAAAATTAAAAAAAAAATTATTGAAAGTATGCTCCATCTGCAGCTACAACCTTCGCCCATCGTTCAGGTAGTTTTCGTATTCCTTGCTGGAAGAAGTCCTGGTCTTTTGAGTTTATCCAGTTGTCAATCCAAATTTTGATACTTTCACATGAAGTAAACTTTTCTCCAGTAAGGTCTGTCTGCATCGTCCGGAATAGGTGGTAATCCGAAGGAGCTATGTCTGGTGAATATGGCGGGTGGGGTAACACTTCCCAGTCCTGTCCCTCTAAATATCTTTTTACGACTTCTGCGGTATGCGGTTTGGCATTGTCATGCTGAAGAACTAATTTGTTATGTCTATTCACCCATTCTGGTCGTTTTTCTTCTATGGCTCGCTTCAAACGCATTAGTTGTCGTCGGTAAACTTCTCCATTAATAGTTTCAGAGGGTTTGAGCAACTCATAATATACAATACCTTTCTGATCCCACCAAATACAGAGCATGACCTTGGCACAGTGAATATTTATTTTTGGCTGTGATGGGCCTGGTTCGCCTGGTTTCACCCAAGCTTTTTTGCGTTTAGGATTTTCGTAGTGTATCCATTTTTCGTCTCCTGTGACTATCCGATGCAAAAATCCTTTTCTTTGCTGTCTTTGAAGCAGCATTTCACAAATGGTTTTCCGACGTTCCATGTCTCTTTCTTTTAAATCATGTGGAACCCAGTCACCGGCTTTTTGAATCATTCCCATCATTTGTAAACGCTTTGCAACAGTTGAACGATCAACATTTAATGCTGCAGCTAATTCTGATTGAGTTTGGCAAGAATCTTCCGCCAATAATGCTTCCAATTCAGCATCTTCAAATTTTTTTGGTGGTTTTCCATGTTCTTTATCCTCAGTACTAAAATCGTTATTTTGAAATCGTCGAAACCATTCCTTGCAAGTTGTATTAGACGGAGCATGCTCACCATAAATCTCCACAAGCAAACGATAAGTTTCCGCTGCAGTTTTCTTCGCAATAAAATAATGTAATAACACTTCCCGCAAATGACGTTTATTTGGAATAAAAACCGACATTTTCGAAAAGGTGAAAACAATTGTTGCTTACACTTCAACCAAATATCATAAAATGCGTTAGATAGCTGACATTCAGTACTATCGAATACAAGTATGGTCATTTATTAGTACACGTAAACAATACTAAAAACGACATCTGTTGAGAAAGGGCGGAGTCATATTCACACACCAACATTCAATAAATTATCTCGCAAATATTATATAAGTATTCAAATATAATACTTTTTTAGAAGTAAAAGCTGAACTTTATATTTTTATACCAGAACAACAAAATCGGTTAGATGGGACCGTACCAAATATTATTTTTCTATTGTTTATTATTCCATATAACTTTTCGCTATATATTTTAAATCTTAATTATATTGGCCAATTTGAGATCCATTGCACGAAAGGAAACAACACAATCAACGTCTACTGGAATCTACTTTGAGATCTATCAGAACTGCTGCACCTATTTAGCAATTTTTGTTCGTTATACTCTATGTAGTTTTTTCAATAAAAAAAATTGGGAAAATGACCCGGAAAATAGAAAGTATTGTAAATTACTGAATGTAATCTTTTCTATGCAGTTCTAGTTACATAGGCACTCGCGCAAATGTCGTTTGACAGCTGATCAAATTGATCAGTTTGTCAAATTGATCAGCTTGTCAAATTGATCAGCTTGTCAAATTGATCAGCTTGTCAGCTGCCAAATTATGAATCAAGACAGTACAACGGCTGTTGGGTTAGCTCTGCTTACTAGTTGCTTAATAAAAGCAACACAATGTGGAGTGCAACTTGCCACAAACTCTTTGAAGCCACTCATGTATAAAATTAGATAATGCTCAGAAAGAGCGGTTTACGAGGCACTAGTAAACACTCGCTACTGTTTACGAAGAAAGTTCGGCTCGTAGGAGCTCCACGAGTTAATGGTAGAAGCAACATTATTCTCTAAGAGAAATATCGTATGGTACCTTAACCTAACCTAACCTTTTTTTAATCCCCATCGCAAAAATAGGGTTATAAGTTTAACCACTGTGTTCGTCTCTGTCTGTGAAATCGTAGCTCCCAAACGAATGGACCAACATGATTCACAACATGTCTCGCAATGGATCTTTTATAGGATATTGTATAGCTTTTTGAGAATGCTACCAAGCTTCCAATCCAAAGATTTAAATCATTTTTATGGAATATATGAATAAAGGAAGCGTGTTACTCAGTTAATGATTATATAAATGATAAAGCTCCATGATGTGATGTCGTTCTGCTACACGACAAGTAAAATATTTTGTAACATCTGTTTACATCGTAATAAGGAAAATATTATTTAGATTTAAGCACTTACTTTTTTAGGGGTTTCTTGCTTATTCTTCCCCTTGGATAGTCGGATGGGGTTTGAAGCGCTAAACTTAGTTTTAAGAACGTAAGGCCTTGCGTTAGTCTCGCATAAACTCAAAATTGACTATCAAGCAAAAATGCCAACAACAAAAATATTAATTTCCAATCAACAAAACAAACTTGTATAGCTCTGAATCTTTAAAATAAAACCTACCTATCAAAGCAGTCAGCTATTAATTGGAATTAATCCATTTATCTCCATTGAGTAGAATGTATGGCGACAGTAGTGTGAACGTTCGTACATCCGGCGCAGGCGCAGCCATCGTGGAGTGGTCGATGACGGACAGATGCGCAGGAAGGCGCGTCGTTACCACTGTCGTCGCCTCGGAACGTAAACATATCTACATGTATCTATTCTATACAATACCAAGAGCTAATAAGATATATAATAATCGTTTACACACTGATACCCCTGCATTAGGACTCCCCATGTCGCTGATGGCATGGGAAACATGGAAACACCCAAGACCCGAGAACAAACTTCATGCTCACCACGCAAAGTGTGGCCCGGCGGGAAATCGAACTTCGAAGGTTGGGCTACTACCAACCAAGCCACGGAACCGTATATATCGAGATAGGTAAAACATGTATGTTCGTCACACAAATATTTGTCCTGGGAATCCAAACCATGACCTACAGAGCAGAAAGCCGAGTTACCAACTATGCTGTGAGGCCAGTTCTGAACAGATCCTGGGGCAGTCCTTGATTGTGAATGAAATAACAATTACAACGCTAACGGAAGCACAGATAAAAAAATATATCTAGTGTTGCTTCTTAACTAGACGGCTCCGTGGCTTAGTTGATAGTAGCCCTGTTTTCGAAGGGAGGGCTCTAGGGCTCGTTTCCCGGCCGGGGCACACTTTGTGTGGTGAGCATGAAGTTTGTTCTCGGGTCTTGGTTGTTTTCTTGTGTTTCTGTGTTTGTCCATGCCATCTGCGTCACAGGAAATCCTAGTGCAGAGGTATGAGTGTGTTAACGTTGTTTAAAAACTCCAAAAGTCTTGCTTGCTTGCTTTCCAGCGTGCTTCTTGATATCATGACACAGAATAACTAACACTGAGTAGGACAAAATAGTTTGCTCTATTTTTCCATCACTGCTACTCTCAAACAGATACAACTCATTTTATTTTGCTACTTTCTTTCTTCTCAGAATCGTGTGTGGGACGATCGCCGAGTGAAACCCCGCCTTGCGATAGTCTGTCCTTGTCACTCAAGAGCTAAATTTTGTTGCGGGAACAAAACAGCACGACAGAGCTACGTCTGAAAAAATTGTCACAAATATTTGATGGAGAATATTTTAGATACCTACTGACCGTAACTTTCATCAAAATTATGATGTTTCTGTGCAATCTTTGGTATATTTCTTTAACTTAATAAAATGAGAAAAATTTATAGTCGCAGCATCATTATTACCAATATAATATTTTAACATGCTTCATGATTATAGCGGATTTCATAAATACTGCTATGATGGTATGCGATGCCAGTAATATTATGTTCGAAAGATTGCGTGTTTGTTCTCAGATCTCAGATAAAATTTGTTGAGAAGGTGCTTAAAATGATGAAATATTTTTACACGCCAGTAACCAAAAAGTTACATTTACAAGTAGGTCAATACAGAAGAAAGACAAATAACATATTTTTGAAGTGACGTTTAGTATTATTGTAAGTTTGGATGTAGGTTTAACATTTTCTTTTTGCAATTCTGTATTATCGCGTACAAAAAATAACTAGGTATAGTAAAGTAGTAAAGTTTTAAAAAATACAATCGTCTAAATCCCATCAGACAGTATTCTGAGCGGCTGTAAAGAGGACTCGATCGATTTCTACAAAATAAGCTAAGAACCTTCCCGTATCCATGAGCTTAAATACCTCATTGAAATCAGACCATCTGTCAGAAAGTTAATGAAATATTTGATCATAGGTTCATCCGAACGGCTGGACCGATTTTGACGATAGCTAGAGTAACAGGCTACTTTATTCTAGAAAAAGAACGAAGAATTAGGATTCCGCACAAAAAATATGTTAAATCACCGATCACTAACTGTCCCACGCAGACAAAGTTACGGGGAACAGCTAGTAACAAAGTAGAATTAACAAATCAGACTACATACCAAAAATGTAATTAGTCTGTGAATCAATAAACCAATTTAAGGATTAAGGCGATAAGTCAGACAACAGAAATCCATATTAAGATGATTTGAAAATGTGTGCCTTGTCTGTTTCTTCCCCTCGTTTTGATTGGTTGGAACAGACGGAAACTTAACAAATAAGACTAGCTAAAACATAAAATTTGCGAATATGTTTACCTGTGTGGGTAATATTTGAAAGGTCCAAAAAACACTTTGAGGTCACACTAGACACTAAACGGTATATCTAGGTACAGCCTTTCATGCGGCAACATCTAGAATCAACGATCCTGATGAAATTAACGATTTATTAGAAAGTTGCGGAGGACTAAATATTACTACTACTAGAATACTATTGACGCAAGTATATCATGAAGTAATCGTTATAAGTAGAAACACAACGAAAAAGGGGTAGGAAATCAACAACTAAACAACACTTACACATAATACAAGTAAACGAAATTGCGTATCGTTCGTAAACTGGCTTCAGAGGTGTTCTCTACCAGGGTCCACTTGGAAGTCCATTAACAGACTACGGACTCAGGTTGGTCGCTGCAGACAGAACCCGTGTAAATGGGGCATGCGAGACTCCATCTTAACTGGGTGCGATTGTGGAGCCACAGTTCAGTCCATGTCCCATTTACTTATACAATATGTCCCCTGTGCCCTGCGACCTGCATTGGATGATCTGCACAAAGCCACCAATAGAGCTGTTGAGGTGGCAAAATTCTATCGCGACATAGTTTAACTAGTTAGATACATTGATACAATAAGAAGAAGAAGAGGTGTTCTGGGCTTGATCCTCTACCGAGCAAAGCTATGTATGATGAGCATAAAGTTATTGTTGTGGACGTTTTGCTTTGAGACCGTGGTGGCCCAGGGGCATAGACACGTGCACCAATGAGTTTTTTCACTTGAAAAAAATTATGTGCGCAATACCACGTTCTCAAAATGGTGACGGAAAACATCGTGAGGAACCCGGCATGTCTTAGAATCAAAAATTCGATGACACGTGACATCTACCAATCCGGATTGGGCTCCCGTGGAAGATCAGAGCCCATTCACTCTCAATTATCGAGCGTAGGCCAGTGTCTAGTCCAGTGTAACATTAGAGGCTGGTACGGTTTTGCTTATTTGTGTCCTGAATCTTTGTTTATACACGCTTACAGCGTAAGCGTTTTAAAAATAATTGTAGGTTGTATTCTGGGTACATATATAAAATGTGATTGTTTATACCTGAGATCTAGTGCATTTAGTTTGTTTAGGCTGGGCGCTGATTAGTGGGAATAAACTGAACAGCGAATGAGCGGACGACGATTGATAGGATATGTACAAATAAATTAACTCTATAGTTTGTTCAATGTATTTGTGATGAATAAGCGGGATGGATACGCAATACATTTAAAAAAATTACTTTATTAAGTTACGAAACTCAAATTCGTATCTATTGAAACAAGGAATGGTTTATAGATAACTATCAGGTAAATCCTTTCTCCCAACGAGTAACAGGAACCCAACTATAAGTAAAAGTCTGTTTTTTGGACCGTAATTTAAGCCGGATGATTTTTTTACTGAAACAGTATAAGTTTGTGTTAAAATGCCGGATATCCTGATAGATATTTCAAATATCATAGGTTAGTGAGTCCATGCTTTTTTTTAAAATAAATCGTGAGGGACTTTTTTATAAAAATCATTAATATCTGAATGTTATTATTGAACATCGTCGAAAATGTATTCCTACCAAGAAAACTCCAACAATCCAACAACAACCAGAAATCAAAATGTATTTCATCGGCCAATTCATCTACCCACGGCGCAGGTACGAACAAACACTGCAGTACATAATTCAGTGAAAATAAATAAGGTTATTCTTATAGCGCGCTCCATTGGGCGGTGGGCGGATTGGGGCGGGATGCTGCGCGTCGAGTTATCCCGACGACAGAAGCGATTCTCTCGCGCCGGTGCGCGCGCGCCGTTTTTGATTAACGCACAGAAAACTGATTTATCGCGTCGCGTTGAAAAAATAATCGGCACCAAGTGAGGACAAGTGATGGAGGGCCAGGAGTGGCGGGGAGAGTGGCACCACCAGCGGCAGTTAGACGGTCAGTGATTGATCCTAGTGTTTATCGACGCTGATGACACCTGCCTATTTGGATACCGAGCTGGGCTGCTGATTGCCCACGACAGTCTAAGCCTAGTGCCAATTGTCTGAAGGTTTGCAGGGCTATTTGTAGTCTCAATCGCAAATAGCATCGAGGTGTTGCGTGATGGTCTCAACGACAGGTTCAGTTCGCAAATACCCGACTTTTATTACTTTCATTTATCTAATCATGGCTTTGAAATAGCTGATAATATGCGAGTGCACCATTGTAAGCTATTAATTTATATATAGCATAGACTCTACCTGAAGTATCCCACGGGGCTTGTATCATTTTTGATATCCATATCAATTCATTGTCCAAAATTTTAAATCCTCTTATGTTTTGTAATTATGCTTAGGAATTAATAAAATAACGAAATTAAAAATATCTTATACTCTAGCGATTACAATAGATGTTCTCACGCCAAAGAAACTTTTTAATAAACTGCAACATTTAGCCGCGTTACTTTCAAATATTCTTTAATATATGAAACAAAACTAAACTTAAATATTTCAATTCTTTTGAACAGTTTAAAGACATAATTTCATTAATTAACAAAAGAAAAAGAACTTATATAAATATGTTTCTTTATTAGCAAAATAGTGAATTATCCTAATAGGTTATTCTTTTTTGTTAAGTTTGGCGCCATCTCCACGATTTTATATTATTAAGGACGCTTTGCACCATATATTTAATTATTGGTTTGCACGAATTGTAAAAAGATTTAAGTAATTTATTAAATAATAGTTTAAGGATTTTTTTTATTATAATATATTATAATTATTTTACATTTAACCCCCAAATTGCAGAGGGTCGAAGATCTATGCAATTTAAAAGTGGAATATATTTACAACCCTCAAGTGATCTCGATTTGGAGAGGCATTAGAGGTCTTTGTTTCAGAGATTTTCTTAATAATTAAGTAATAAATAATCACGATTTTAACGTGAGCTTCTGTTCAGTATGTGTACACGTTAAAGAATGAAAGAATTTGTAATCTGGATTTGAATTACGACAAACACCTTCAAATATTCATTAGAATTTCTTCAATGATATGCAGTAAGCGCTTGCACATTAAAAAATGGGTACATCTCACATAAGCTACATCTAAATCGGTGTCCAAGCTCTACGAGTCTTACTTTGTCGCCGTAGCCGAAAACAAAGCTTATAACTTCACCATTTTCGTTACAGCCAATATTATCGTAGACTTATCGTTATAAACGTACCTACCATTTCAAGTGGGCATGTTTTTGTCCCATGTCCTCTGTTGTAGCTAATTACCTACGAGAAAAAATGTCGCCCACCCCGTGGCCTCATCAATCTTCATTGACGTTGCTGTTTTAGCTGTAAGGTCATGTTTGTTATGTCCATCTGTAAACGTTAAAGATAATTGTGATCCTGAAAAAATTTCATAATTTCGAACATCGAACAGTTGCTATTTTATACGCAAACGACTGTCGGTTACGCTTTAAGAGATTACAGACACAGACTAGCATTCGTGTTAGGGGTTAAATTTAATATTTGAACACAAAACCCTAATAATTCATAAAAACAAAACACATAATAAAGTACTGTACAGTGAAAAGTTACGTATCAAAGTATCAAATGTTTATTTTAATATTAATCAACTCAACCGCACAACAAAAGTCCGCCTCGTACTCCCAAACCATCATTAATTATTTTTGCATCACGTTATACTTATTTCAAATTACTCACATCATTCCAAACGTTCGGAAATCAAAATTCTAAACATAAGAACGCTTAAAAAATCACAAAGCTAATCGCCAGTCGTCAATCGTCAGCGCGACAGCGCCCGCGCAACTCCAGCCGACGAGAGATAGATGAATGAGCGCCATCCGAGGCGCGGAATGTGGACCGCACATGCCCGGGAATCGAATCGGTTAAATACTCTACAATCAGCTCATCTTTAAATAAGTTCGAAGACAAAGAGGTGGTAATACTTAATAACTTTAATGCTACACAATATATTAACAGTTGATCAATTTGAATGGAACGCGTTGTGGTAAGAGTGTAGACGCTGACATTAATTCCGAAAGTCGCTTGTTCAAATAAAGAAGTTATACTTATGAGATTTTCGCTCGTTAAATTTATGTGCGCAATATCAGTCTCAAAATACTGAGGAAAAACATCGTGATGAAACCGGCATGTCCTAGAACCAGAATTATAAACGTTTGACATCTACTAATCGGGATCGAGCTGCCGTGGTAGATGAAAGCCTATTCACTCTCCCTTGCTAATAGTAGGCCTTCCTGCAGGGGGAACATTAGAGGCTGATGCATTATAGCCGAATACGGATGATTAAACATTTTGACAGGCTTGGGTGACAGGTGCAACGTGACTTATGTCTTCTCATACTTACGTCGGGGAGGACCTAAGTTGTCTATGGGCAGCGACTTAATATCAGGTGGCCGAAAGCTATTCCTGTCACATTCCTCACAGAAAATATAGGGGTGTCTCATAAATAATTTCGGTTTTCATTTGTGAAAATTCCTTATGAGACACCCCTATTCATTATTACTGAACGCAATGCATAATAAAGAAAAAGCGTGTTGCGTAAAACCTAGCTGCACTATTTTGATCGGATTACAAATATTTATTTATTAATTATTTATTGTACAAAAAAACCTAAATTAATGTACAAAAGGAAAACTTAAAGCTAAAAGCTTTTTCTACCAGTTAACCTTTTATAGTAGAAATGGTGGTAGGCGTGTTAAAAAAACCTATATATAATAAACTAAAGCTATTTAAAATTTGAACTATAGTAATATTTATTAGATACATATATTATACTTATGGATATAAATGAATAAACTTAAATGAAATCTGCAATATAAGAAAAACAAGTTATAACATTCGATACAATACGATGCCCGAACATTTTTTGGGGGTCCACGCGCCTCGATTTTCAAATCGATTTAATATTCGACCATTCGAGAACAAAACCAACATTCCCGCCACAAGCATTCGACAAAGCAACATTAGGTAATTAGCTAGATTCTTTAACCTGTGTCTAAATATGAAACTAAAGCGATCTCATGTTTATTTAAGTTTCGCATCGTCATCTTGTTCGACCACCCGTGGCTTCGTCTCGATCATCAGCAAAAAACATTTTTTTATTGACACAGTAGAAATGTGATAACTAAAATCTATGAATCGACAGCGGTATCTATTTTTCTAGCAACAAACAAATCTACGAATGAAACAATTTAATTCAAAGATTCTCGGATATTTTATTAATATAACCTCAATTTAGGCATAGCTTAGTACTGATAGATTACTAATATAATTACTTTTTTTAACACAATTTGCCCATCTTTATGGAATAAGTAGGATGAATGCCCCTTGTCGGCATTGCCCTTACGTTAAACAAATTTTATTTATTTGTATATACAATATAAAATTTTATTATAACCATGTGGATTAGGAGAAGGCACTGGCTCTTGAAACAGTACTAATTTGGAAGCCGATAGATTGAAATTGTATTTTGTGAAATTTTGCGTAAACAAAATAAATGTCTTAATATTTTTAAACGCGCCAAAATTTTTTAACCAAGGCTAATATGAAGTGTAGTTTCGATATCCATCAATTCTAACCGAAAGTTTTACGAGGGTGGAACAGGCAAAAAACATCTTGCAGACTACACGTGGCTTTTATCTTATCAAGTACATTTGTTTTACAGCCTGTCACGTCGTCAGATTGTCACATAGATTTTTAATGCGAGTAAGTGACGGAGTCGTAACGCTCACCTGGTGGTAAGTGGTTACCCCCGCCCATAACAACAACAATCCAACCCAGAATAAGACATGGACCTTAGACTGAGTTATATTTATCCTGCTGCGTCCATCACCAGAGAAGGGGATGTAACGTCTCATGCGCCTGATTTTGTGGGCACCCTCACCGAAGAACACAGTAATGCGATCACTACTGCTTGGTGGCAACTATAACTAAATAAGTATTCTATCCATTGATTTGTAGAGATTGTATAATACATCAATGATTCTATCAGTAAACTAATTCCCATATTACAAGCTAATATTAGTTTCCGGCTAGATGACGCTGTGTGAAACGTCCATGAATACCTTAGCCTAAACCTACGCATAAGCAGTTGAAATAAGTAGCGTACTTAACCAACACTTAAAATACAATTAGACCACCTACAAAATTACAATAACTCACCGTCCTTAAATTCTCACGCTTTATAAAACAAACCATCTATTTGGAGAGGGAAAAAAATTAAACAAAAAATATCCACCGGATTACTCGAGCTTACAATGAAAACAAACAAACGGACATGCAGGCCATAAGTCATGGATACGTCGGACTGATGGCGTTTGCAGCCGGTGGATGAATTGATGTATCAAATACCTACTGTTTCAGATTTCAAACTGAATAATGGTTCTTTGAGAAAAAGGTAAAAAGTCGAGTACACCGGGTTGTTCCTAATTTTGGGATATGCGAAAGTGATTTGTTACGAATATCTTTGTTCAAAAACATGTTCAAAGTTAAATTGAAAGATACTTTAAATTTATTTGGGATTATACAACCCGTAAGAGGGTATAAAAAACGGTTAATTGAAGTGCAATTTGCAGTCACCAGCGGTTCCGTAACTCAGTTTGCATTTTTAGTAAACTTGTTGAGATATTCTACCAATATTATAAACGCGAAATTTTTGTAAGTATGGATGGATGTTTGTTACTCAATCACGCCAGAACGGCTGAACGGACCCGGATGATATTTGGCACAGATATAGATTATAGTCTGGAATAGCACATAGGCTACTTTTTATCTCGGAAAAATGTACGGTTCCACCGAAACACCGCGGGGCGCAGCTAGTACGCCATAAAATTGAAGTGTCTGTTTTTAATGTCAAAATAACAGCTATTTACTACTCGTAATTGTATTTGAAAGTTTATACGGTACTTATAACAATACATCTATTTTTTAAATGTTTGTCTCTCGGTCTTTCTGTCTGATCTCCGAAACAGCTTGACCGATTTTGGCGGGACTTTCACTGGCTTATAGTTGATGTTATGAGTAACATTATTTAATTTTATTTGTAAAAGAAAAAAATACATTGCGAGTGCATTTTACAGCACAAATCGGTATCGGTATTCTTCTCTAATTATAAATACATTGGTGCAAAAGCTGCTTTGTCTACCATATTTCCCACATCAATAAACATTATTGCCAGATGAAAATACCATCGTTATAGATGCAAACGGATTCCGTATCCAAACATCAGGCAATACTTTCCAAAAATATGGCTAATATATTAATAAATTTTGTTTATTCTGAAAATATCGTTTCCTGAAAATAATGGCGAGATAATACGTTTCTTATTGAAATGTTTCAACCGCGCGTCTTCGGTTGCCCGCGATAACTCCCTAAGTAAAATAAACTATGGACGGTCGTCTGTTTGTTATTGTTATATTTTAATTCTGAATGTGTTTGTAATAAGCGTCGGTATTTTCAACGCTTTGAAGTGTCTCTATAAATTTATCATGGATTTTTATGTTTGTCTGTCAGATTAAATTTTGCTATAATGTTTGTTATAAAATAAATAATCACGGAAATTATACACATCTAGCCATGGGCGCAATATAGCCTGAACTATAGCTTGTACTTTGGGAACTAGATAACAGATAAAACAATTATAAATTACTTTTTTCTATAAATACATACATGTAATACATATTAATACCAAGACAGAACAAACATCTATGTTTACCATTCAAATGCTTGTCATGGGAATCATCATGGGACCTACAGCGCAGAAGGCAGGGCTACAACCGAGCTGTGAGCGCCAAGAGCGCTTCGCTTTTTATAAATAAGAGGATGCCTGGGCAAATATATCGTAAATTAAATACTGTCAAGTATTTAAAGTCGGGACTTCAGTCTTGTTATGCTGACCATTTGGGTTTGTTTACGCGAACTTAATTGGTTCTCATACGGTAATCTGAACAACGTTTTAAGATCGTGCGCATACTATGTTAAATTTGCGTCTATAGCCTTAAGCGTCTGTCTGTTTCACTATAAGAGGCGATCCCTGCCCATGACAACAGTAATGCGACTCAGTATAAGATTTGGATCTTTGAATGGAGTCACATTCATCATGCTGCGTCCATCACCCGAGACATAACATTTCGACAAATACTCAACCTATTTTGAAAATTCATTTGAGTATTGTATCAAAATCAATGTATCTAATTCTGTAAACCCATATCCTGGAATAATAAAAAGTTCAACCAAAGTAAGGGTTGTCCAAAATACATCTCACATAAATTTACTTGTTCTAGTAACTAATTGGTCCAATTTATCCGGAATAACGTAAGGAGTGTCGGAATGCGTGGCATAGCTCAGATTACTGGCTTGGCCAATGATTTGTATCTATTTGTACGAGGTAAAATGTATTTCTAGATAGTATGTTAGTTGTACAAACATTTGAAAACACCCGATCTTTGTTCTTATTCGGAGTTTATAAGACTGCGATCTAATGCTGTTTTCGAAACATAGAAAACGCAATCTAGCAAAATATAGCTACACCAATCATATGAGAAGTAATACACTTTTATAAGTCACTGAAAATTTAGTATTAAGTCAATTATAGTCAAAAATCTTTGTTTCCGTTGAGTTCTTCAGAAATTACTTGAAATCGGCACTTTTTTAATATGAATATATTTACCTAAGAGCGTTATTTTGCTTGTCGTGCAGTAGAGAAATAACAGGCCACGGCATTTTGTCATTGAATAATCAATAAAAATGTAGTACGCCTACTGAACTAAAATATTTTAGGGCCTTAAGTAAATAGGTATTACTGATTAGTACATTCTCTAGTTTTTACTGAACTCTATTATTTAATAATACTCGTATTTTTTAGTTGATTAGAACAGTGATATAAATTCTTAGCTAAATCGTTACATTTTTAGTAACATATCGAAATTCTACGTTCTCAAGTTTAAATTTCTGTCACATTCTTTTCATAGACAAACTGCGTGTGGCGCAGGGGAGTGAGGTTATTCATTGATCTATTCCTCGAGGAATAGACTAGAATGCTTTAGTAATCTGTGGTTTGTTTGATTTACGCGTCACCCAGGTCGTCACTTCCCGCCCTGCGTCATAACTTCAGTTTCGGGACGTGAATTATTTTAAACAATATTTTGAGTGGCGCCATACAAATTTATTTGGTGATTCTGTTTTTATTTGTGGTATGTTGCAGTATCGATTGTTTTTTTAATGTGATCATAAAGGAAGGAAAATTAAAGTGTTGCGTAGATAGATTTTTACAACAGTTGTATTTGAGTTTTTGGGTGGTTCAACACCAAATTTGTATTATGGTATTTACGTGTTTGAAACAATTCAAACACGTAAATGTCAAAAGTATCTTTGTTGTGTCCTTGCTTCAGTTGAAGAGCAGTTGATAGTTTTTAAGTATGCTACTTTTAATCTGAAATAATGCTCGCTCCATTTTAGTTGAATTTAAAATGATGTACGTATTATTTCATTTCATTTACTTGGATGACAATTTTTTTCCGATTTTAATAAAATAATTTATTTCCTTTCAAATAAGGAAAAAAAATTCAAAATAGGTTCATAAATCTGAAAAGTGCTAAAAATCAGTGGAACCCGAAAGAAAACTGCAACGCATAATCTATTTAAAATTTTGTTTATTTACGTAAAGTATAATGAGGTATAGGATCGGTTAACAGTTAACGAGGCATGCGACACAAATCACCATTAGCTCAGGCGATGGCGACCGACCGTGGACGCGCGTCTCTTACGCACTACGGGATAATATTTTAATGACGGTGTTTTACTTATGAAATAACGAGCTTCTGCACCTGGTTTTGCTCCAGTGGTACCGGGATTAAACTCAGTATGCTCTATTACAGCTCATTTATCTATGTTAATCATTTAACCGAGAGCGTGGTAGCCCAGGGGCATAGACGCCGATTTTAAATCTGAAGGTAGTTCAACCCCACAAGTGCACCAATGAGATTTTTACTTGTAAAATTTATGTGAGCAATACAACGTTCTCGAAACGGTGAAGGAAATCATTGTGAGGAAACCGGCATGTCTTAGAACCCAAAACTCGAAGTCATGTGACATCTACCAATCTGGATTGGGCTCCTGTGGTAGATCAAAGCACATTCACTCGCAGTCACTCTCAGTTATCTAAATCGTTAGAATCTCATGTTAATACATAATATATTTTAACACTTTTCAACGAAGACTTTCAAGATTTAAGAATAAGAACTTTCTTTGAGGATCCCGTACGAACGCTGCTGGTACAACAAGTTAGACTAACAACAATTAGTAGATGCACAATGCACTGCATAATCACTAGAAGTGATATACTTAGATACAATATAATGGACCTTTACCATACTAATATCGTTTTGTGTAAAGACTATCATAATTACGTCAGTAATTAGCATACATTATGCCAATTACTAATGATTACAATGTATACTAATGAATTAAGTAATATTCCTTGATAGGAAGAAACAGACAATTGTATTGTTTTAAATTAAACGGGGCACATTATTAGCATAGGTTATGGTCCGAGTGTACAAAAATAGCGTACCTAACCATGATGGTGTGATCATAATATTTCCTTAAAAATAAGACATAACCTCAAATTATACTGTGATATAGATTGTGAGTGTCAAAGTATAAGAACAGAATCGTGCAACATCTGCGCACCCAGGAAGTTGAAACAATTGCACAGAATTGCATAAAACAAACACATGGCCAGGAATAGCGGTGGACTGGCAGCATCAGTCAATCAGCAGTCACAACAGTACGGATGCTGACGTGACGCGCGTTCCTAGAACGCGTCAGGCGGTGGATCCCGATACACAAATCACGAATCACGATACACAATCAACTGATGTAGATATCGCGATCAGAACCATTCATACTGTTCTAATAACACACTGCGTTCGTATATAATAACCCTTTTTTCTTTTAATAGTAATTATCTGTGAATTTACAAATGTTAGATAATTTACTTGATCAGTAAATTTTTTGACAGTCTGCTATATGGAATTCTATGATTAGTCATAGCGGTTTTGTCTTGCTTTGCGCATTAGAATTTTCTAATACAAATATCTGACAATGCAATGTGCAGTCAGCAAAACGACATATATACCTGCTACTAACTACTTAGTGCAGACATTTTGAATCTGAGTTTTTGACAGAAATAATGCTGCCAGATGCATTTCCGGTTTCACTGAGGATGTCGAGTATGAGTGAAGGAAGGTGGCTTGGCAGCAATACGCGCACGTCCTGCCACGTCACGCTTTACGTTGTATTCCCGCCCAGCGTGGTGGTGACGACCGCGCTACCGTCCCGCCCGGCGTGACGTTGCTATTGCATGATTTAGTTCAGTACATTAGAAGAGGCCCACGCCCGACCGATGCCCCGCCACGCTCTCTATGAGTCTATAGCTCAGTATCTTGGATTATGGTCGCGATAACAAAGTATTTTTTCCGTTAGAGATTTCTTACTTGTTGACCCTCCATGGGGGGGTCGGATAGGGTTTGAACATGTGCTAAACTTATTAATAAGAACATGATCTTGTAGGTACACATTTATTTTTAAGAAGTGACATTATCAGTCATTTTATTAAGAAATCAACGTAAATAAGTTTGACTTTGACATTGTGTCTACTCAATATGAAACAAAATGCGATGAACACCATTGAGTTTAGATTAAGTTTAGTCTGAGATCAACAGAATGTCTGCATATTTTGTTCCTTACATAACTTAATCCTTTGTTCTCTTTAAACTTTTGTTTCAGTGACGTATCCGATTGGCTTGTTAACGAGGCTCGCAAGAAATGTTGACACCACTCTTGATCAAAGCGCACAGCATTGTCTATTTGTAAGCAAAGCCGGGCTAAGTGAAATGATTCATGGGTTCGATGATTGATTCCTCGGGGTTTAACGTGATTCTCGGTATTCGCATTATGAATTAGGGTTAATCTATCAGCAGTGTCTGCGTAGACATTTGAAGAGATACGGCAATCCTTTTTTTTTCTTTTGGTACTGGCTGGTACTTTTGGTACTGGTTTTTTAATGGCAATCCTTTTTTTTCTTTTGGTACTTTTAATATGTGGATAAAATTACTTTTGTTATTGATTTTAAATGATGTTATTGTTTATCAAATCATATCCGTTGACTTAGAGTTCGCTGTCCACGTTTTGTTTCACACGTTGAGGTGATTGGAATTCTTCATCATTATATATGATCCTACGCCCATTTCAGCACAGTATGCAAAAAGATAAAAAATTTGTTAGTTTTTTTAAAATGAGGTTTTATTATCTACCTAACAATTTATATAAAACATTGTTACTAAAACAGAAATGTATTAATAGTCAAAGTCAAAAATCTTGGTAGTATCCTTTGAGTTTACAAAAAATAATTAAAATAGTAACTGTAAAAAAATATTTACCTTCATGAGCACGCGTTAATAGTACAAAATTTGGCGAAGGTTCAAACCTAATCCGACCCTAAATGGGAAGATATGATACCTTAGCAATCTTATTAAAACCCAACCAATTGTGGTGACTCCGTCTTTGTTATTTGGTCGTGTTATAACGCATTTGTTTGTGGTATGAGGTGCAATTTGTACTGATGTGAGGGTGCGTAAATCAAACCGAGTCCCCATCGCGTAACACGTGTGGTTAGGGATGACTCAAGTGCAAACTTGAGGCAGATGACACGACGAATTATGGAGTGAGATTGGCTGATAAGATATTGGACGTTTTTTTTGACAATTTGAAAGGGTGGTTTAGGTTCGTGGGCAAAAAACTTGGAATATATGTATAGTATGTTTAGAGCTAAATGTGTTTAATTCATATTTATAATTAATATTATATAGGCGAAAGTTTATATGTGTGTGTATTTTTATGTTTGTTACTCCGTCACGTCTTAAAGGTTGAACGGCTTTTAATGGATCTTAAATGAATTTAATAGTTTTTACACCAAAGTATTTGTCACTGTGTGTACAACGTATCTGAGAATACTTTAATCCAATCAGGCAATACTTTTTAATCCTTATGTATTATGACCTGAGTCTTAAATACTTGGTGTTTATTAATTTCATTATCTGTTTTTATCATAATTTCACTCCATAAGAACTTTGCCAAAGATATTGCGCTTTTTATTGTCGTTGTTCTGTGTCCGTCTAAAACTGAAAATGATTGATTAATTTAAAAAATCATTCAATTATTTTCAGTTTATCAGTCACTTGTTTAAAATCTTAATTGCTACGTGACACCCCTATACTGCAACCGGAGTGCTCGCATCTTAGATTTATAGCGTTCAATCAATGCGGATTTATAGCTGAGGAAGAGCCAGCACCTTTTGTTACGCAAATAGCCGACAATTATAATTGTTTCGTTGTCTGCCTAATTAATACTTCTGGTTTGGCTGATGAAAAAAGTTTCAGTAATAATATCATTATTATAAATAATTATTGCTAATCAATGTCGATGCAGAACGCAATATCTCGAAATTACAATGTATTTGTCAAAACTGTTTCAATATCGTTGTAGCTAGTCCAACAAAAGAAAGAAATAATATATTTTTTTAACTACGGGAATCAGATAAATAGTCAAAGTAAAAAAATCTTAAAGAATGACTAGAAAGCGTCACTTTTCTAATAATAAAAACACATACTAATAGAACACAGCACTTTGTAAATGCATACAAATTAACACCCAGACACAGTACAAACATTTATATTCTAAACCAGCGCTGAATAGTTATTTCTTATATAGGTAATATTCAGCATAATACTGAGCTAATATCAAATTTGCTATGAATTTCGATTCTGGGATGCACAGGAAATGAAATATGTTTCATATTAATTATTTTAGTTTAAATTCTCTCATTATGTTTATTCCCTACTTTGTCATTTATTGCAATTAAAAAGGTAGAACAGAATCTATTATATTCTGTTCTATTTGTCACTTAATGCTTATCCTGGGTGGGAATCAAACTCACGATCTACAGCGCACAAGGCAGCGCTACTATTAATAGACCTTTTCCATTAGGTAGATGATGAATTGGCCTCTTAATTCACCCGACTTCCAAAGGTCAATAAATTCGGTTGTATTTTTTTTCTTCGCCCGTTGCAAACCGATTAGGATGTTTCTAAAATACTGGTAGGTACATCTCTAAGGGCGGAAAATAAGGGATGAATGTACACTTGTATGCTTTTCGACGTACCTTTTAAATCAGTCATCTTTAGTTGCTTCTTTTATAGTCTCTTCAATACAAGCTGATTAATTGTTCTAATCAGCATGCCAATAGGCGATATTGCAACTGACGTGAAACGAACACCTTGGCTCAAGTAGTCCATATTCTGATCTTTATAGTCCGTAACGGTCGAAGGCGACACGTTCTAAATAGCTGAAGATGTAAGAACGGACAGTAATGTCTTTATTACGGCCATTAAATGCATACAATCACGGTTCTACAGTCACATCTCTTCACTAGGATTACTTACGTGACATGTACGTCCAAATTCAGCCATGATCTGGGAGCAAACTTTATGCTCAACACAAAAATGTTTGCCCTAGCCGGAAGTCGTTCCCTGGAAGGTGTTGCCAGTGTCACCAAATTGGCTACGGAGATGTCAACAAGACAGCGGTATTGATTCTATTGACTCGTAATAAACTAAAATCGACATTGACAACGGATTATTTTAAAATTATTGCTGTTATTTATCTGCTACACGATTCCACTTCTCTTTCCCCACACGTAGGTAGAGAGGGTATATTATAGGTGGAGGTGACCACTTAACACCAAGTGGGCCGCAAGTGGGACTTTTTTTGCTAAAGCAACATGGCGAGCAAAAAGCCCATTTGATGTTAAGTGGTTATCTCTGTCTATAACCTCAGGTCCGCCCGACGGAAGACTCAAGACTCAAGTCGCTTCACGTAGCGCCTAATGCGCCCTTTAAAATTGTAAATTAACGGCAAACTTTTAAAAGTTTACAAATATATAATAGATTACTTAGATGACAAAAAGTTTGGGTATGAATTTGCTCCACTCATGACGGGTTCGGTCCGTTCTCACTCAGTCCCGTATTCACCCGGTCCGTTCTCCCCCTATGAATTTGCATACTGTCACCGAGGGGTTTCTTGTCTGCTTCTTCCAGTTAAGTTGTTTACTATCACCTGGCTGGTGGCCAGGCACCAGCTCTTCCACAGGAACACAGCAACACGAGTGTACCACTTCTTGGCAGGCGATTACCAGATGCAAGCAGTCCTTGTTCGGACGAACTTGGCACAAATTCTATCGAGCGACTTTCATAATAATAAAAAATCGTCCAGGAGTTTCTGAATAACTTAATAACTGACTGAAGCAGTAAGGACGGCAATTACAATAAATTCCCTCCCAGGACATCGTGCTAATTTACCAACGAATGTGTCACGTTAGCGGCGGTGGCAGCACACAAATAACTCATAAACTGACAATTATGCGATCCTCAAAAAAATTTATCGTTTCCGACTACATGCACCCACGGCTGAAGTGATGATTTCATGTGGAAATTGTGAAAAATTACGTTAATATGCATACTGGGTATATTATTTTTCGAGTTACCGAGATGTTTACCATGATTTGTGAGTTTTCACTCCCGATATTTCGACGCAGTTTCATGTTCATAATCATGATAGTTTTGGTATATTTCTTGTGAATTTTTTTGCCAAAATGAACAATATGATTATATATTTTTTTTTCATTGGTTTTTAATATTTTTAAATGAATAATTTTTATAGATATAGTTATAAAATCATAAGTTCAAAACTTCAAAATTGTCTATTTGATTGCAAATAACAGAATTTCCTAGTAACTAGTTTAAAAACCTTTATAGTAGGTATAAAAACTTTTACCCGCCTTTTGCGAAGTAGGCTGAAAAAATGAATGGTTCTCAAAATAAACAAAAGAACATTGTCGTTTCCACGTAAGTACAGTTATCAACACCAGTCTTATTTATAATGTCAGCGTTGACAACAGCCGTTGAAATTATTGGTGCTATTCTAGATGCGTTTCAAGTTTATCCACCATTACGAATTAGTTGAGTGAGATGTCCGTCGGAGGATGGACGTTCATTTTTATGGGACTGTACGTTATTTTTATGTGCGCGAGTGTACACGTGTGGTTTGTGAAAGTTTTTGTTCGTGAAGAAATGTATCTAGAGGACAAAAGGTTGAAAAATATTTTCTGAACTTCATAAAATACTCATTTATATAATGCTAACAGAAGAAGCTTATAACCTGTAAGATGATTAATAGTTTCGATTTATTTATGGAATATAAGATTATCATTTTTAACCGACTTCAAAAAAGAGTTATCAATTCGACACGTATGTATGTAATATATTGAAACTGCAATATTTTAACAAACTAGCTATTACCACGACTTCGTTCACGATTCAAAACAATGGTTTTGTGCCATTGCTTTTATGTGTTTTTTAATGGTAGTTTTATCACCACACCTAATAGAAAAAATACTCCTAACGAATAAAGCTTATTTTTTAACAAAAGAAGTAAAACCAACAGTTAATTAAGCGAATTCAATTGTAACTATTGTACAACTTAATCAAATAAATTGAACACTCCTCACAAATAAGGCAACATTTGCAACAAAAAAAACCTTGTTTATACTTAAAAATACAAAAAGTAATATTCATAGAAGACTGTTTATTAATTATGTACAACATAAAATGCCTGCTTATACCTATTATATAACCTAAAAATATCGTAAAGATACAGATGAAACCATAAATATTAATAAAAGAACAATAATTAAGTAAGAAGTGGAAAGAACTTTTTATCAGAATTTATATTCAAGAAATATTGTTCAAGAATATGGGACAATCTTTAAAGTAACTCCTTTCTAACAAAAGATTTTATCCCCTCTCCCAAGGGAACTGCGTCGAATTTCGGGATAAAAAGTATCCAGTATTGTATTAAATCATGCCAAGTTTCATTTGAATTAGTTTCGGCGTGATGCGTGGCCAAGATATAGAGAGACAGATCAAAAAGAAAAAAAACTTTTGGCTTCAGTATAGATTATAGAACAGATTTTTTTTTACATATCCAATAACAATTACAATACAATTTTACAATTGGACCAGTTAAAGTTTCATATAAATAATAATCTATACTTATAATAGTTTCGAAGAATAAATATAAAACTGTATAGGTCTTAATCGTGTGAGCAATTTATGTCTTTTATTTTAACATAGGGTACGGTGCAAGTTTCATTATTATCTTTTCAGTGGTTTTAATAATGTGGACTAATACGTGTTAGTGTGTAGTAACGGTTCTTACCTCAGAACCCCGTCATCAATCAAGTTTGTTCCCATAGAAATGCGATAATACCGGTAGCTCGAAAAATAATATTGACAAACGTCAACAGGAATCGTATCAAGCCAGACGGGGCAGTGTCCAGTGAGCGTGCATTCCCTGGTGGAGCGGCTGGGCAGACATCACGAGCAGCAAGTCCTGCCACCACTTCACCACACCATCAGAGACGTGAGTTTAACATCTAAGGCCTTCTTCTTCTTCCGTTTGAGTGAGTAACGACCAGTATAGCCGGGACTGACATCTTAACGTGCCCTCTGAATTATGGAAGCGATTAGTTCAAATGCCACTAAGCGGACACCCAACCAACTCCTGACCGGGTCGAAAGTTGCTTGACTCAGATGATCTGTAAAGAAGAACTAAGCATGCTTTTCCACGAGCGTTTCTAATCTAAGGCCTAAAGCGATGAAAAACTAATTTATTCCTTTCGATCTCAAGTATACTTAACATCAAGTGGGGCATCAGCCCGGCCCGTCACTTTCGTTACGTAAAAGTGTGCTGTGCTTCGATCATTGACTTCTAAGATTAATAAGTTTTGAATATATGAAATATAATTTAATGAAATATAATATTATACCAGATATTTGGTAGTTCAAGCATTAGCCACATGCTTAGAAAGAGCGTGGTGGCCCAGGAGCACAGACGCTGACTTTCTATCTGGAAGTGGCATATTCCAACCCAAACATTCACCAATTTGTATTTAATTCCAAAAGTTTTTATGTGCGCAATACCAGTTCTCGAAACGGTGAAGGAAAATATCGCGAGAAAACATATCTTAAAACCAATATTTTGGAGACATGTGACATCTACCAATCCGGATTGGGTTCCCGTAGCAGATCAAAGCCCATTTACTCTTAATTACCGAGGGTTGGCTGGTAGTAGTGGGGACATACGGATACGGAGCCTCATACTAAGTCATCATTCTAAAAGGTGATTGATTGCAGAATTCGCTATGCAATCGGAGTACGTACTCGCCGCTTCAAGCGCTGAGTGAGAGTACGTGCAGAGATCACGGCGCTCAATCAGCACCGCCGCCACAGCCGCCGCAGCCACCAAGAGTCCAGGTAAGTGTTAAGATACCTCTAACACTATAGCACGAAGGAGTACAAATGACATCCTGGTACCAAATTTCATCCAAAATAAAGTTTTAGAATCTTATCTAGAATACTTACTCACTTTTTTCATGTAGACTAGCTTACCCGACATATGTTTTCCTTTCTTGATTGACAATTTGACAATCGGCTGTCAACCAACATGGTGGAAAAAATCTCATAGAAAAATGTACTCTCAGTTTTTCCCAATTTCTGATTTTTCCCGTTAAGTTTCCACAGAAATGATATTACAAAAACTTTGTGTTGGCTATTATGAACACAAATAAATCAGCCAAATCGGTCCAGCCGTTTTCAAATTTTAGCGAGACTAACGAACAGCAATTGATATTTATGTATATAAATTTTTAATAAAAAGTTTTCCCTTTTGTCCAAAAGCCGTCAAACCAGAACGTGACTCTCCATCCCGCGGTGGCAAGATGCAACGCGTCCTTAGAACTGTCACATCTATGGAGGAGTTTCCACGACCTCGGCACGGAGATGATCGTCACCAAGGCTGGGAGACGGATGTTCCCCGCGCTGCAGGCCAGGCTCGCTGGTCTTCTGCCCAACGCGGAATATCTGCTGCTGGTTGACTTCGTACCGCTGGATGATAAGAGATATCGATATGCTTTCCACAGGTTAGGTTTTAAAACAATTTTTTATGATGGCCTATCTGGTGATAGGTAGTTCTTTTCCAGACAAAGTTGCAGTTGCATAAGTACTTAGTTACTAAACAATTATCATCTTTAAGGATTAGTAGAATGAAATTAATGAAAAGGGTTAAATATTATCGATATTACTGATACCCCTATTATTATTATTTATGTACGTGTCCACCGGGTGGTGTAAAAGGAACCCAATGTAGCAGTAGAGCTTGTGCTAAGTCCTTCGGAGACGTACAGTCACTACACCTGGTTATCCACTGCTAAGCAGTGAGACACTCGTGTTACTGCTTAGGGAAGTAAGTACCTGCCGGTGGAAGGGTGAAGCTCACCACCCGTGGAATGCATTTAGTACTCAGGAGGTACTCTTACTCTTCTACGTACGTGAAGCGAACAACAGGAACTCTGTTTCTTACACTGGACCATTTACAATAAAAATAAGACCAGATATTTTTTTAAATTTTGACGTGTTGGTAAACTGTTAGAAGAGTATGCAAGACAGACTGTTCCAGCCCCAATTAATTATGGAAAAGGGCTACTGATTATGGTAACTACATAATAATTTTGTTGGCAGTTCAAGTTGGGTGGTGGCTGGCAAGGCAGACCCCGTGTCTCCGCCTCGAATCCACGTACACCCCGACTCACCTGCTCCAGGCTCCCACTGGATGCGGCAACTCGTGTCCTTCGATAAGCTGAAGCTCACCAACAATCAGCTCGATGACAATGGTCATGTAAGTTTACCGAAGCTGCAGGACTACGAGTTGTACATGTTGCTTTCCAGTGCTTCAGGACAGATTTCGTAATTCCCACGAAGGCGTTGACAAGGATAGCATTACAGGGACAAGGAATTGACAAGGATAGCTGAGAAGAGATAGAAGAGTTTTCGCTAGTAAGCAAATGATTAGCCAACCAAGGTCTAAAACACAAATCAAATAACTTTGTGTACACACTTAAATTATAAAGCCGAAAGTTTGTAAGTATGTTTGGTAAATTTGGAAAGCTTATATTCTGGATAACTTTCCAAATTTACACAACAATATCTCAGTGTAGCTTATATTCTGTATAACCATAAAGGCTTCTTTTTGATCCGCATTTAAAATAAATAGATTCTGGAAACAATAACTACCTACATAAACAAAAAATCATCTTAAATTTCCGTAGGGTTCCCGAGACCATTTTTTTTTCACTCCAGAAAATTTCATTATTTCGCTGTACGCTAGCGCACATTAAAAGATTAAATCTTTTTGCACACAGATAATACTGAACTCAATGCACCGCTATCAGCCAAGACTCCACGTGGTGTACCTTCCTGGAGAAGGGCAGCCCACGGCGTGCAGCGGCACCTTCCAAGAGGAAGACGTGCGCACTCGGTATAGAACATTCGTGTTCCCGGAGACAGGATTCACCGCTGTCACCGCTTACCAGAATCATAGGGTATGACTGGCTCTGCGTCCACAATTCGATCTTTTTCCAGTTCTGGTATAACCTTTCTGGTGTCCAGTTGCTCGCCTCCGTAGGTATCCTATGAATCCATACACTTACTCCTTGGATGGTGCTAAAAGATTACCAAAAAGTAGCAGTAGAAATTGTGCAAAGTTCGCTCCGAGAAGTACTGCCTCCACACCTGGTAGCTGCCGCTAAGCAGTGGCGCACTCGCATTGCCATGATGGAAGGTGTGGGTGGTGAAATCAAAGCGTATGAGACGTAACATCTCCATTATGGGCGACGGTCACAATGAGGTGCGAATTGGGTCTTCTCATACTTCGGTCGGCCCCGTCACTTTTGTAAGATACAACCTTGTTAATATCTGCAGCCAATAAAATCCAGTCAAAAAAAACGTGATATAATGCAATTCGACCTTTGTATTATTTTATATTTAACTATGCCCAAAACTAACAGACCCAATTCATCTGTAAATATTTGGTAGTGGTAGTGGTGATAATTTTACAATACATTTCTTTTTTACTTTACGTTGTGAGAATTGTCCTTGAAAATTTATTTGTTTGTAAAACTTATTTTTTATTTTCAGATAACACAGCTGAAAATTCAGAGCAACCCGTTCGCGAAAGGTTTCAGAGACTGTGATCCAGACGACTGGTGAGTTTTTATAAATATTTCGTAGCTGTTAGCTTTTATAAACTCTGAGTCCAGGAAGGTCCAAGCAACTTATGCGATTTAAATGAAATAGGTATCACACAGGAACATTCCTACTCATATTATCAGAACATTTGTAAAATGCAGCTTTTTTTTTACTAAATTTTAGGAGCTTTTAAACAACTGTGTATATTAAGTTATGGGTACAATGGGACTAACATCCCATTGCAGGTAAAAGACTCAAAAATATAGATAAAAGATGAAGAAAACTATAAAAAACTACATATGCGAAAAAAGAAACAAAAAGTTTTTGGTAAACTCGTATTGGTTTTGCTAGCAAAGTATTTTTACTGGATTTGTAGCCAGCCAGTAAAGTTGGAGATCCCGAATTAATCCTTTTATACAACAATATAATATTATCTTTAACTACAATTAAAATATGCGATAATAAATGTAGGTACAGTGAAGTTTTTGTAATTCGTACTTGAAGAAAATGTTGCTTTAGTATTTATCAAGAATCATTATTATTTAAAATCTATATACTTCTTGGAACCCTTTCACATAAATATAATACTGACGTAAATATTCCTCAAAAATTCCTGTCCAAGAGTTACAGGGTGAACATAAAATGTTTAATGACTTCAAATCTCTACCACATTTCACCCAAAGCACCCTTGTCACAACACAAGGCATGAATCAATTTGCCACAAAGTTTTAGACAGAATAAGGGCATAGCCCACGTGATACTTTTAGCATCAAGGGTCAGCGATTTAGTCGCTGTATGGAAGCTTAATACAGCGACTTAGTTTTAAACTATTTTTACTAACAGAATTCAGTACCAACAGTTGTTTTTCAAAAATTTTAAACAGCATCTTCAATTCACACACTCTATATCTAATACCACGCCTATCCAACGTATTGAGTCGCCAACACGCGATACAGCATCGAAGCAAATGCCAGATTACATGATTTTGATACAGAAATTTAACACAATATAAGGCGTGAGTCCGCGAATGTTTTGAGAAGATATTTTGATCTCTTTCCTGTTTCCTATCTCGTTATCGAGAAACAAAATTTAAGACGAGCATACGTCTCCTTATAGATAAATGTTACGGTTTTCCTATGTTTCTTAGTATTATAGTAAACACTTCAGAAAGTACAGATGTTGTTGCATGGCTGCAGTCGCGCGGTCGCCGATCGCCGCCGCTAAAAGTAGCGCGTGTGCTTTAACCTTACTACACAGACGTTGTATTTCAACAGCCGGTGTCAATTCAGTTTTACGACATGCCCATAGAAGAAGGAGTTACGCGACAGTTATGGCGCGCTTCGTTTCCTTTCCCGCCAAATTGAGAAAAGAAACAATAACAATTTATCGTTTTCAGTTTCCTTTGATTAAAGTTTTAAATTTATTCATAACTAGTTAAGAACCCGATTATTGTTTTCCTGTCTTGATTCCACAATTGATCAAACGACATGGTGGCTAAAACTTCACAGAAAAATGTGCTTTCAGTTTTGTTCCGATTTCAAATTTTTCCGTGAATGATCCAAGGAAATTATATTATGCAAACATTGTCTTGACTATTACGAACACAACGAAATGGAATCAGCTAAATCAGTCCAGTCGTTTTCGAGTTTTAGCGAGACTAACGAACAGCAATAGATTTATATATTAATATATTGATTTATAAGACATTGTGTTTAAATTTCTCGTTATCACTATAAAAAGTGACTTATAGGCCCTACTGTAATTTTTTTTTCAAGTTTAGCAATTTTATATTTTTGTTTCCACAAGTTTTGAACTATTTTTTGAAAATAACAGATTATATAATAATTAAAAAGACTTTTACGAGGGACGTGGGAACATCCAACTACGTTTTATAGAAAGGCATGCAACGGGTTTTAAAATAGCCTAAGACCGCAAATAGCAAATCTTACAAAATAATATGAAAAGCAGTTGATTCAGAGATTTCTTTAAAGTAGACATATCAAATACATAATGAAGATATGTATATACTCGAACAAAAGAGTTAACGTGTAAGATTATTATTTATGTGAATACTTGTACATAGCTCATAGATGTTTTGTCTGTTTTACATCGAATCGCGAGGGTATTTTGAGTTTGAGGTTAACACATACCTAATATACCTACGTTTGCTATTATTAGGCTTTTATAGTATAAAGTAAAATAAGTGTAGGGATAGCAAAAAAATATTCATTGCAAAGTGCAAGATGCACATACAGCACTTTAATATAAAAACAGATATTGTGACGTATATTTTGAACAATAGTTTATATAACAGTAGGAAATCTACCTCTAGTCACAAAACATATCATACTATTGACGTACCAAAGAATTGGGAATTTTGCCTTATTTCACTATAACCTAAAATTCTGATTAGTAATTAAACACAAACTAATTTATTAATAATTTTTATTCCTTACTGATTTTCCAACAATTTCCGAAGTATTAACTGGAAAGATAACAAGTAAATACAGTTCTTTAATTGAAACGTTCTTAAATAATGTAGTATAAACAAATTTTTTAAACAAATATTGTTAATAATTATTTAGCTAAACTAACTTTATTGTCTGTCCGTACACACCAAACGGGCGTGTTGCGCCTGGGCATAAAATCCTATTTGTTTATATTGGCGGGTTTACAGCCGTTCTGCTCGCTGCATTGGCTTCCAGATACCAGTAAATCTTCCCGCCGTCTGAGTAAATCATGGTAATGTTAGGTACATTATTTCTACTAGTACATTTTATACATAACAATGATTTGCCACGGTAAAACTGTTAGGATTTGTGACAGATAACGAATGTCCATGGACATTTCACACAGCACCACCTAGCCCAAAACTAATAAAGCTTTACCAGTACATACAAACCAATAAATTGTGTGGTCTGGTTGCTTGCGTCCGTAGGTGTGTACCCTTTGATTCCCTATACGTACCCTTAGGTGGTGCTAAAGGAGCAATCAAAAGTAGCAGTAGAACTTGTGCTCGCATTACTGTGTTACGGTGGAAGGGCGTGGTTGCCGATGAAATCATCTCCGTCTTGGGTGATGGACGCAGCAGGATGAATGTGACTTAGTGTAAGGTCCAAATCTTATTTCGAGTCGCCACTTACACAAAAAAAAAAAAAGATTGTTTGTTGGATGTAGTTGATAGAATTTAAATAAATTGTTGGGTTGTCTGGAAGACTAAAACTATTATAGACTAAAATTGTTATATATTTAGTTTAATATCTCCATCGATAGAAATCATGCCTAGGTTCCAGGGTCCCGGGGTGGATTCCGGACAAGGGCACACTGTATGGTGATCATAAAGTTAGTTATAGGATCTTGGGTTTTTTGTTGTGTTTCTGCACACCGGAAATCGTATTACAAGTTGAGTTTGTAAGCGTTCATTTCTTTTTTATGTGAGACTAAATTGTACGAAATTCAAAACCAAATTTAGTTATACCAAAGCTCCAAATAAATAAATCACAGACACATCCACCGAAAAAATATCCTCACATGCATAAACACTAACGGGAAGATAAAAAAAATCTCATTCATTATCCTATTCCCGCTGCGAGTTCTTGGTATAATCGATTTATTAACTTGGGAGGCAACGTATGATTGCCATTTGTCGCAGCCTGTCAAAATAGTTATTAACACGAATACCGTAATGTGACTCCACCCAGTGGGCGGGCGATAATTTGTGACAATTAATAATACGGAACCATTTTAGGATTATATTACGGACTACTCTTTAAGTCTTCACAATTAGTGGTCCATATTGCTGGAGTTCGTAGCAGAGTACAGACTCTACACGCGCCATGTTTTTTATGCTTACTCATACCCCTGTGATTATAATCATCTATGATCACTAGGATACACTGTATCGCAGATAGACAAACACAGAAACACAAAACAAATAACCGTGAACGAACTTCATGCTCGCCAATTAAAATATGCCCGGCTGGAAATCGAACGCGGGACTCCTCGCTTGTGAAAGAAGCATACTCTTGCGTTACAACTTGTGCTAACTTCGTTGGGAGAAGTACAACCACCACAGCTGCTAATTCATTGTTAAGCAGTGATGCAATTTGTTCCGGTGAAAGGGTGTGGCAGCCGGTGATGTTACAGTGGCATAAGACGTTATAATCACGGCTTCTGTACTTCGGGTGGAGCTGGATCATAATTATGTTGTTGATGGGAGACGCTAACCAGATAATACCAAGTGGGCTATCAGCCCGTTCCTTAAATTTTATCTTAAATTATGTTCTTGAACCCACACTAGAGATCCCTGTTGTACCAATGAAATGGCTAGGTAAACAAACAGAAACCTGGAGCTATCCTCGACTATTCCAGCCCACCGGAGCAGAGTCAGCAAAGAGGCTTGCCACGCCGTCGCGAGTCAGCGCCAAGCGAGCCGTGCCAGCAGCTTACACAGCCATACGCAGCCGAGCCCAGCGCGTGCGGCCCTCTCTACGCAGCGCACACGCATCCTATGAGGTAAGTAAGCTCATCATCATCATATCAGCCGATAGACGTCCACTATTGGACATAGCCCTCCCCCACAGATTTCTAAATTAAGCGGTCTTGAGCCACCTCCATCCACCGTCTACCCGCGACCTTAATGATATCATCGGTCCATCGGGTGGGGAGTCACTGCTGCGTCTGCCGGTTCGTGGTCGCCATTCGATAACTATTCCCAGCGGTTGTCGTAAGTAAGCTCAGCATAATTTTAATGCAATGAAACAAGTATGCCCTGATATTTCAAGTGCCAGAAACTTGCACAGCCGTCGCAGCAGAGCCCATGAAGCTCTTCGCAACGCAAACACATCCTATGAGGTAAAGAGTTTGTCTTTAATTTCAGTGTGCTAGAACAGGATCAGCTGAGAGGCTTGCCCCGTCGTTGCGAGTCGGCGCCGAGCGAGTCGTGCCAGCAACTTACACAGCCGTACGCAGCCGAGCCCAGCGCTTGCGGCCCGCTATACGCAGCGCATTCTCATCCTATTAGGTAAAAATAGTTTTCTTTACCATAAGTGCAAGTTACACAGCCATGTGCAGCTGAACAGATTGCGTGAAGACCGTTTTTCGCAGACACACGCATCCTATATGGTAAGGAATTTGACATATCTTTAATTCAGTGCACTGCAATAAAAAAAAGTAGTAGGCCCTCTCATTGCACTAGAACGTCTAGTACAGAGTCAGTAGAGGTTTTCCCCGACTTTGGAAGTACCAGCAACTAACAAAGCCATTGCTCCCAGCATTTGTTTCCCGCTTTATGCATCGCACACGCATTTAACGAGGTGAGGTTTTTATCAAATCTTTGTTGATCATGTAAAGAACAGCAAAGAGGTTTGTATGGATCTTAAATTCCTCTTGCACATGAAAAGATAGCTTGCTAATGTACACAAAGAGTTCAAAAAAAATTGGATAAGACCACAACTTGTAATCTGCCACCAAACCAAGTGGTACATTGCTGTGTTCCGTTAGAAGGGTGTGGATGCCGGTGAAATAAAAGACGAATGAGACGTTACCCCGTTGGAGGTGACGGGTGCAACAAACGTGGGTCTTGTGTCGTGTTGCTGTTGTTATGGGTGATGGTAAGTATCAGGTGTCCAGTCACTCTTATCACATAAAAAGGTTTAACGTTTCAACACTTTAAAACATTTTGATATACCTGAGGATTGATAAATTTTGTAATGGTAATTAAATCTTTTTAATTCTTGTTTCATTGTTTTCCAGGTATCAACCACATTCGAGTCACAATGGAGCCTACACCTACTACGCCCACAGGTAGTCTGTGCTTTCTGGCAAGTCTTTATGTGGTCAAATTATTACAAAGCAAGATCGCCAACGGATTTTTCTCTCATGTTATCGATATTCTTACACTCCATAATAAGAATGTCAGTTAATATGCCATAAAAGCATTTTTTAAAGGTCCAAGGAATTATCAATATTTTTTTTGGAAAGTACGACATCTGTTGACAGTTTTCTTGCGGCTACTAAAGTATTATTTTATCGATTCTCATACGGTATACAAATTTATAAAATATCCTTAATGTTAATAAAAAGAATTGAAAATCTCTTTCTAGATTTCAAGGAAATAATGGTAGACGTACGAGAGGGAAACTGAATAAATTCCTTAAAAAAATATCAATCTGATTACTGATTTACAGTCATAATTTGTCAAGAAAAAAACATTTTTTATTATTTAAATTTACTAAGTAGCTACGTACGTACGTAAACACGCAATACTACTTAATAAAACCTAGCTGCTATAAAGTATAAGGCTACTGTTGTATTCGTTGGTGAATAAATGTCTGAATGTATTATATGGTCAGAAAGACAACATCTTGTGATGGGTGATAAAAGAAAATTGTATGAAATAGTTATGGTGGACAGAACATTATGTAAGAAATGTCATTTTATACTTGCACGCGCCTCATATTTTTACAAAATTGAATAAAAAGCAGGATGTTACAAGGAATATACCACTTATACATATACTTACACTTATAAATATTCTGACCATCTGTAAAAGATTAATATTGTATTCTTAACATTTTGATTTTAAGTATGGACATGGCATTATAAAAATGTATATTTACCAAAAACATTTATACCAAAGAGTTGCTAGTGTTTATGTAACATTTTCCTTTTATAAAATATCAAGCAATACTAAGTTATTATCGAAGTGTTTTTTAAATACTAATGTTACCAAAGAGTCACAAAGAACTTTGTATATTGTATATTCTCAATACTATATGTAACGTCGTAGAAAAATATTTATTTAAAACTGTTTTAGTTTTTGGCTCTTCTAAAATATTTTTCTGGTAATTTTTGTTTTAATTTTTATATTGCAATCTGTGAGCTTGATGTGCCTTTCATGGTGATTATAAAAAATACCAAATTGTATCTAACTAAAAGAGATTTTAGCATAACTGATTTATGGATTTAATAAATATTTAGATTTATTTATTTGTAGCTGTAATAAAATTATAATATTGTAAACCAAATCGTTTTCATTATTCTTACCGAATATCTAAACTGTGGAATGTCCAAAATTGAAGTACCAATTTACGATTAGTTTCAATATTTATTTTAGATAATTTATTTTTACATCCTAATTATACATATATACATACGAGTACACGACAAATGTACTTATTTATATCAAGAAGAAACAATACTGGAAATGTTGTGGCAGCTGTTCAATCTGAGGTGTTCTGAAGTGAGTCTTCTCAGCCACAGTGTACGTAGTGACTTGGTTGACAGTAGATGATCCTGGCTCGTCACCACGCTCCACAAACAGTTTAGTTGTAATGGTCTCTTCGATCTCCTCACCCACTAGTTCTGGCTCAGGTTCAGGCTCTTCGATAGGAATTAGAATGGTAGATGAGAAGGGATCAACGTATCCGTAGTAGTCAGTGTAAGGGAGAGAGTCATAGAAGTTTGGGCGAGGAGTGACTGGCGGACTGTGGTGATGCACTGGAGGTGACGGAATTTGAGACTCATGCGCATGGTGGTGATGACAGTGAGGTTCAGGCTGATGGCCTACGTGGTTCACTGACTGTTCCGGTTCAGAAATGATGTCTGGGAAGTACTCGAATGGAGGAACTGTGGTCTCTTGGGTGGTTTCTTCTTCAGGGTGTAGAGTGTAAACGTAAAATGTGTCGTTTTTCATGGGCTCTTCGTCCACTGGAATGAACTGAATTTCTTGAGTGGCATTCGTTACGTCACAAACATCTTTCAACATAGATGTTAATTCCTGAGCATGTCCGTTTGCAGCGAAAGCGAGATCTGATAGTATTTCTGCGTCTGCGTTGAATTCTATTCCGAATTTATCAGCAATTTCTTGAGCGGTCATCATTTTCTCGATAGCGATATTCTGGTATTCGTTATTGGCTTTTATGTGCTTCAAAAGTCTCATGATCATTTGGGTACTGTCCATTGGAGTTTCAACTGACCTCTTATTACGAACGCCATTATCAGTAGCATTCTTGTTCGTAGCATTCAAAGCCATAGCAAAGGTCATAAGATTAGCTATCTCGCTCTGAATAGCCAGACCGATTTGTTCTGCAACTCTCTTAACGTTTTCCAATTGTTCTTCACATGTTTGGTTCGTGCTGTTGTTGGTAACTTGAGACATCATTGAAGCTGCAGATGTAGGGTACATACTGGGAAACATCTTATTGGCGAATAAATACATATCAACAAAGTCTGGTTGTGCTGAGTTGAAGTCTTTAACCACTTCATCGTCGTTTAGTGGATTCACTAGAATCTCACGAGCAATGGGTGTTTCTTGTACCTCTGCACTTTCCTCTTCTACATCGGCGTATATGAACGAGGTCTGTAATATAAATGAAAAATAATTAAAATTCTTATAAATCAAATGATATGTTAAAAGTAAATTCTATGATTATAAAACAATTAAATTTAACTTAAGAAAGATTTTACTTCTAAGATGGTTTAACAAGCATCTGTATAAATAGTCACTGTTATTTTCTTGAAAGGTAAGCAGAATGGGCTCTAAGTTAGCCATCGTTAGAAAAATTACCTGGAGAATTAAGGCTATAACTAGGAATAAGGGCGCCATGTTGAAGGTGATATGGCATGCACCTGCTGATTCAAGCCTTTTATATGTTTAATTGGTATCTAAAAATTGCGAAATATTTCTCAATACAATTCCTGCAACTGTTCTATAAAGATGCGATAGCGCATGTCTTTATAATTTAAGCAACACAGTTAATGACATTCAAATAAGTAGGTATATTTCTGGTGTAATGTATTTTATATTTGCAGCATTTGTAGATAAAAATCGATACGGATACAAATATTACTAAAGAATATTGCGAGTATGATCAACGAAATCTTTGATAAAGCTTTATATAGTTTTGCATACATAAGTTATGTTTAATATGCTCGTAATATTTCCGAGAAAATATTGATGTCTCCGTAATATATTATTATGGTACAATTTAATTCAATGATTTCGGTTATATCGTTTATTTTAGGCGTATAAGACACGGAACCGCTCACTGGACGCGATCAGCGGATCATAATTATGTACCTACTCTTTTTGTCATCTATGAACTCGTTACACACGGTAACCACCTGTTGGTGCGTGCGTTGTTTGTGCGTGCTCCTTGTCGTGTAACACGACTCGGCGCCTATGGAAATGCCGCCTATGGTGTGTTCGGTTCATTGAGAATGATATTTTGATGTAATACAAGTGACGGAACGGTATGTAGGTGCACCGTTAGATTTGTAGCAATACGATTGAAGTCCTTCCAACCTAAATATGAGAACACCACCCGAGTCTCATCCTTTGTGCCCTTTTGTCAGAACATACGAGTAGGTACTAATGCGAAAACGTTTTACGTCCATGTGTATAAGAAGTCAAGTTGTACTTACCAGATAATTGAAATTATGACAATGATTGTTTTTTTTTTTTTATTTTATCGTAGGTTATAGCTTATTTGTGACGCATATATAATGTGATTCTGGGGAAAGTGAGAATAAATACATATAATAAATAATTTTATATTAACAAACTAAACATAATTCGGTTTCAAGTTTTTTTATTCTTATTCTAATATTTTTATAATAACAATAAATTAATAATAATTACTACAATCATATTATTTACAAAAAAATAAATATGGTATCTGTTTTAAAATAACATTACTAATTTCTGTTGTCATACTCCAAAATCAAATGGATGATGCAACACTTCACTATGCTTCGGGTAGGTTGGAGGAGGAAATGGTGAAGGCGCGTATACTGGTGATGGATATCCTACAGGGAAACTTGCTGAAGGGTATGGTGATGGGATACTTGGAGTGGGAAAGCCCGGTGGGTATGGTGAGGGCAATGGCGAGGGTAATGCTGGAGGCGGTGGGTACAGAGGGTAGCCTGGTGGTGAGAATATAGGAGTTGGGTATGGTGGCGAACGTAACGTCGAAGCTGAATATTGTAGTGAAGGCAGTGTTGGAGTTGAATATCCTATAGAAGGATATGGTGATGGAGAAGCAAATCCTGATGGGAAAGGTGATGCTGAAGGAAAAGGTGATGCTGGAAAGTATGGCGTAGATGACATTTGTGGTGCATAACTTGAAGGAGGGTACGGCAAAGGAGGAGTTATCGAGGAAAATGAAGCTGGAGGGTATGTAGGTGCAGGTGAATAGGGTCCTGCGACCGAGTAAGATAAAGGAGACGAATATGGAGCAGGCACTGAGTACAGCGCAGGTAGTGAAGGTGTTAACGGGCTCAAAGGTGGCGTTGGAATCTGAGGGTATGCAAGTATTGGAGCTTCAGCGAATGTAGGTCTAGCGGCTGGGTATGGAGCCGGGTATGCTGGTGGGCTAAACTGAGATTGAATTGCATATTCATAGGGATAAGGCCACGCTGACCTAGCCACAGGATGCGTTTCAGTTGGATAACCATAGTCAGCAGGTTGAACACCTGGTTCTAAGTAATTTGGTGATGGAGATACGTAGACTACTTGAGGAGGTCCTGATGATACTGAGTAGGTGAATGGAGTTTCCGGTGATGTTGGAGTAGTTTCTTCAGCTGATGTCGTTGAAGAGCTGGATGATTTTGAGAGTAGTGCTGGAATTCGAAACGAATTTTTAATGATAAATTCCTTTTGTAAGTAACTACATTTAAGCATAGTAACGTTTCGTCTTTTGGGGCAGACAATTATGAAGGCAATGAATTTGTAAGTTTTGGTATTTCGATTTCTGAATTACATTCAGCCTGGAAAATTCATTTACATCGTAATTTTTTTGTAAAACCCAAACAAAAATTGCACAAATATAGGAATCTAATCTAGGACCCACAGCGTAAAAGGCAGAACTACTACCAACGAAGGTCAATCAAGTAATGTTTGTATGGTATAATTTTGTTAAAATGTGTTTATTCTAAGTATGTTCAAACGTTTTCAAGTTAATTGCCATAAGTTGATAAGTCAGCAAATTATAAGAATGTGTTATTAGTTTACTTACGTGAGGCGTACAACGCACTCAGCATTTGACTCATTCGCTCATTCAAAGACGCCAGCTGTAAGCAATATAAACATTAAATAATTGTTACCTAACCAGCCACATGTTCCCACAGCTAGGACATAGCATATTCTCAACGAGCTAGAGTTCCGTCCAGCCTCTAATTTTTCCACTGCAGGGACACCGGCCTACTTTCGATTATTGAGAGTGAGTGGACTCTGATCTGCCACGGGAGCCCAATCCGGATTGGTAGATGTCACATGTCGTCGAATTTTTGGTTCTAAGACATGCTGATTTCCTCACGATTTTTTCCGTCACCATTTCGAGAACGTGGTATTCCGCACATGAATTTTTCAAGTAAAAAAACTCATTGGTGCAAGTGTGGGTTTGAATCAGCGACCAGATTTTCAGATTGAAAGTCAGCGTCTGTGCCCCTGGGCCACCACGCTACACCACGCAAGAGTAAATTGGCTTTAATATACTACGATAGAACAATCCACATTGGCACATGTCACATTTCATCTATACGTATCGTTGACATGTCCGCGCCACCACGCTCTTGCTTTGACATGTAGTGTTACGGGTTTGATTCTGGCACAGTTTGCACACGTATGTATTAATCAATTTACCTGTGATTGTGATGATGCCGTCGTACACGATACACAAGATAACCCCAACGACAGCGTACACAATTTTATAATTAGTTTAATCATTTTTGATCACTTTCACCAAAGCACTAATCAAAAATTCTTACACCCACAGACGTGGGCTACTCCCGTTGTAATGTTTCGTCAACTGGGATGCTGATGATTTAAATATTATATTATAATCAGAAGATTTGATCAAAATCTCGTTTTATTACGATAGTAGCTTGAAGATAAAGTATGTAAAATGCGCGTGAGGATAGAGACAAAGATAATGGAAAACGGAACTAGTTGCGTAATAACAACCAATAAAATAAAACTCAAGTAGGATACATCCAAATTTATTTGTGCAGGTTATGCAGAGATTTTACACAAAGCTAGTGAAGTTTATTTGAGTTCTAATAAGCTATTTGCGACTATAGTGAATTATTTTGACAATAAATTACATAGCAATAAACTTTATGTCATATAATTAAAGCAATCTGGAATCAGTTTTATATATCCGCCCATTCTTCCATCTATCGAAAAGTATTTCTAAACCCAAAAGAAGTAAAGACAACACTGCTCCTGATGCTGTCAATCCCAAAAGGGGTGCTACGTCTCCAAAACTGACTCTCTCAGCCAGCAAGGCAGATCGGCACGGAGGTCGGAGAGCGAGGAGTCTGGATTGGAGACGCTTTGCCAGTCCTACTTCGTGGATCCAGTTAGACACGCAGCGGAACACGTTGGTATATTGTCCTTTTACGGTGGTCGTTATCCATGTCATTGACTGAAAGTAATTTATAAGAAGCTAAGTCTGATTTGGACAACCAGGGTTACGCCATTAAAATTTTACCTGCAACTAAAATTTTAATTTTAGTTTAGTTTAAAAGACAAACAGACGTTGTAGACTTAGTTACAGGGAAACTTACATCTCCAACTTTAGTCGGATGTCGATCGATTATTACAATTAAACCATAAAGTTTAATAGTCATTTCTACGTCTCTTAATTATTCATTGAAATGAAATGTACATAATAATTAACTAAGAGATCGATATCGATCATCTGTAATTAATCGATATCGATATCGCTTAAAATCGAATATGTTCTGTTGTACCCAAATACAGAAAAACTTGTGAAAGTACATTAACTCAGACATGGCAGAATGTGTATGCACAAACCCCCAAATCAGCAATGAACTGAACTCCATTGAATTTCCATTCCTTAACAATACTTTTACCAACTATGATTACCAGCAAGTTCGTGCGAAAATATCATAACTAATTGTAATTTAATACATCTAATTGAATTGAAATTATTCACATTAAAAGGTCAAGATCAGCGACACATATTAAAATCAATTGAATGCGCGAACTTTGCATATTGTTTTTATTCATAAACTAGGACAAGTTCATTAACAATGCAACAGTTAGTTGGGCTCTTTTTGCTTTTTATTTAGACAAGTCAGTGATTGGATGAAAGGTCCCTAAGCCTGTGCTTATTAAAGTTTCTGTTTCTCGTCTGAACAACGTTTACCTTGCAAAGGAATTAAGCAAGGAGGAAGCCTGGGCGAGTCGCTAGTAATACATATAACTAAACCTATAAAATAGAAGAATTCAAACTGTTTGATTTATAAGTTTATTTTTTGACAACACTTATTAACACCCAGATTCAGAACACACACAAATGTTTGTTCTGGGTGAGAATCAAACGACCTACGCAGACGCAGGCAAAGCTCCCATATGACCAGTAAGGCTAGTCTAATTATTGTATTTCGGAGGTCATGCTCAAGCATTCCCGTCACCCCTGCAAAAGGCGGAGGCGGAGTGAAGGAACACCCTATAGTTTTAGTGGTAGGCACCCAGCGCTGCATTATATAGAACATTTAATAAGCAATGCTGGAGAAGAGTCACACATAACCCCACACCTCCTCAGAGGGGTATATGGGGTAAAAAGGGCAGTTTAATTAAATAAATGATATTTGAAACATTGTGGCCCGGTTTTTGAAGAATTTGCTGACAAGCTCACAAAACCGCTGATTGGTCGGTTGAAATCAGTACTTACCTCTGGTATAGTATCAACATGCTGTAACTTGCAGATCTGGTCATCAGTGAACCGTTTAAAGTGAGGAAAGATCTGATTGTATTCTGAATGGAACGCCGTGCTGCCTTCTTGTATGAGGGCCACGCCTCGTTCTAGTTCCTGGTAGAACGATGACGTCATCTTTCTTCTTTTTAAATATTCTAGGTCGTTCCAATTTGTTTTCACCTACAATTTGTGGACAGGATTTGAAATTATCAATACATTTTTTGGTTTTAAAACAATCTACGTCAGTGCATATATATAAAAAAAGAATGTATAATCAATAGATTATCTTAATTTGAACTTATATCAAGTTCAACTACCACCAACTATCTAATACCACCAACTATATAATAACCAGTGGTGCACTCGTATTTCTATGTCTTGGACCTTCTCATACTTCGGCAGGAGACGACTTTAGTCATTTAGTGGTACCTTCATCATCAGGTGAGCCAGGTCATGCGAACACAAGAAAAAAAGCTACGTTTCGCAAAAGTAGGATGTAACGACACCATCTGCCACACATACAAAGAACCTCAAAGAACACTGAGTACCTAACACAATTCGTAAAAGAATCTACAACAACGCTGCACTAATCCTATATCGCGCAAGTGATGCGTTCGGACAGTTTGAGCATATAAAGAGCCTCCCATCACCAACTGTCAGATCGCAGTCCCCGAGCAAAACCCACTCGGTAGAAGATCTTCCCTTCTCTCTTAGAACTCGAGTTCCGTGGCTTAGTGATAGCCTTGCCTTCGAAGCGAGGGGTCCCGGGTTCGATTCCCGGCCGAGGCACAGTTTGTGTGGTGTGCATAAAGTTCGTTCTCGGGTCTTGGTTTGTTCTGTGTTTCTGTGTTTGTCCATGCCATCTGCGGTGCAGGGAATCCTAATGCAGAGGTTTGAGTGTGTAAACGTTTTTTTTTTTAAACCTAAACACATTATTTGATATTATTATGATCAATGCAATCTATAGTAATGATTTTTGAGCAGGAAACTTACATCAAACATCAGGTATCGCATATAGTCATAGTCCTCGGAAGCTATGTAGTATCTTGAATCGGCGAGGGCTCTGAGGGAGTCAGGTCCACTCCGGCCGGAGCTCATGAGGGCAGACACGATCGCTGATGTGTAATACGCATGAACCAGCATTGAGCAGATCGATAGAACTATAAATGTCCATCTTCCTGATAAACCATTCGGTACAGCACTTGCATCTAAAAAAGACAGTATACTACTGAGGTTTTCCGGGATCACAATTAGCCTGTGTGTTTATCCAGGATATAAAATCCTGGTACTAAATTTCATCCAAATCTGTTGAGCCGTTTGAACGTGAAGAAGGAACAAATATACATACATATACACACAAACTCTCGTCTTTATAATTATAAGTGTGATTTTTTATACTTATTCAGTGATTACCTCCGCGCATAATAGCAATACTACGGCAACTGTTCGGGGCCATCGCTCATGAAACTGCGTCGAAATATAGGGAGTCAAAAAAACTCACAAATCATGGTAAATATCCGAGATATGTACCATGATTTATGAGTTTTTTTAATACACGAATAATAAGTACCTACTATATAAGTCTAGTCTACCAATTATTTAGTTTTCATAGTACAAGCTATGCTTAGAATGGGGCTAGATGGGGCAGTGTGAAATATCTTTTTTTTTGTAAACCTTATTCCTTCTCACCTTGCTGTAAACAAGTGGCTAGTACAGCATAGTATGATCCATCCTTTTCTTCCTTGCTTCTAGAACAGACCCTTTGTGCAAGAGCTAGAATGAGACCGATAGCCAGACAGGTCCACCAGACACCGGCCGTGAAGGGTTCAACGAACATGTTAGTGCTGCTTTCACGCTCAGCCAGGTATGTAAAACCGACGCTGTAAAAAAACATTTGAAATATTCATTTACTTTCAACGTATTTTCATACAACAGGCGTCATCTCATGCTACCTATTTCATATTGTGATTCTTGTGACTTTTTTATGTATTGGAAGTAAAAAGCTTACATTGCTAATGCTAGCTTAACCTTACGAGATAAATTAAAATGATGTATCATGGAATTGTATTACTTTCACACACACATTATACAACTGTGTATACGTAAATCACTCTCAATTATCAAGAGTAGGCCGGTGTCCCTGCAGTGGGAACATTAGAGGCTGGTACGGTTATACGTAATTATGCATCACACACGCTATAAAAATCATACACTTGCTATAAAAAATCAAGTTTTATTTATGTATATTAAAAAAGTAGTCCTGTTGTTTTTGATGCCCTCAATCTACACTTATCATCCTTAGACACAAATCAGATTAAAACATTTTAATTTAAAAAAATAACGTATAATGACAATACAAAACGCTTTTATATAGGTAACAAAAAAATAATATATTACAGGTAAAAATGTACATGAATTGCTCGCATGCAAATTGCGCTTCCTCGAATGCTTAGAGTAATAAGATACCCGAGTATGGGTACCCGACGTGGTGGGTACCGTGAACGGCATTGTAGTTTGGATCGGTGTTGGGGATCGAACCGCTTCGAATATCTGTTTTCTTTAGATTATAGGTACACGTTGCCAGAAAGAGATAAAACATCGATCGGATTCCAATTCCAGCCAAACTGCAGTCAGTGAAGCCACTGATTTCTTTGTGGTCGGTATCATTGTGCAGTCCGCGTCAATATGACGTAATTTGATTATTATTACACTTTTACTACAAAATTAATACTATTTAATTTCTCTTCGCTATAAGTTCGTTCCGTGAAACGACTATCGGGACGGTAATCGTTGAATCCACATCGTACATGGCGATGATCTCGTGGGTCAAGTCAAGGCCTAGAACGATAAGCTTAGCAAGTACCGGTTCTTGCTAAACTTGTCCTTTTTGAACTTAACGACATTAGCGTCAGGTGGAATAGTGATATTATAAATACGAGTATAACCCGGTCTATTATCACGATATCCGGCTTATTGGCTATTTATTATTATTTATTTATCTGAAACCTTTAGAATGCTTGTTAGTTTTATGAAAATCATAATCTCACACCCTTGATTACAATTTTTATAACTTCGCAAGTTTTTAGCTTTGTACAAATAGTGTTTCATGCCAAAATAGTGTTTCGGGATAAGCCATATTTTCTGCTAATAAACTACAAGTAATTAAGAAAACTGAAAAAAAAAAACCGACTACAATACTTTAATTCCTTATATTAAGTCTTTCGCCCCCATTTTTATAAAGCATCGGTATACAACGAGCGAAGAAAAAAATTGGAGGAAAGTGTAATATGCAATTTCGTTTACTTTGATGACATATTTTTCCAGTTATTTTGGTCTAACAACCGAACTATTAAACCGATATTGATAAAACTTCTATGGGACCAATCTGAGAGCATATGTATCAAATAAAAACATAATTTTCTTCATCGGATATAAAAAATACACCAGAAGACATAACCTCATTCTATGAATATCGGTTGAAAAAAGTACTATATATTGTGTTCTGTCAATTATATACTTCTCATAGTACAATGTTCTCATAGTGATGCTTAGTTTGGGGCTAGATGACAGTGTGTGAAACGTTGAATGTATGTTTATTTAATATCTCTCCGCTCAAAAAGGTTTCAAGATATCTATTTTGTTAATTGGGAGGAAATTTTATTATGGAATATGGAAAATTGTTATAATATAAATGTGAAATTTTATCTGAAGTAGGTATGTGTGTACAGATTTAGATAAAATTACTATGTCCATCACACAAATGCTTGTCCTGGGTGAGAATCGAACGCATGATCTACAGCGCAGAAGGCAGGCGCCAACTGAGGTGTGAGCAAACAAGGAATTAAATGGTATCTAAGTAACTTACCTAAAAGGCCAGATCGGCATGACATAATCCAAAAACTCTAAACGATTCTTCAGGATACGGAGTATTCCACCACTTAAATCCGCTTCGCCTTGCCATAGCTTCAGTAACATGCTGCTATTGTGGACGGTGGTGCTCCAGAGAAGCGTTTGAACTAACTCATTTCTGAAATTAACTTAATTGACTTAAGCATATCAATATTCAACACTAAAACTTGAAAATTTTTACTAATATTATTAATGCGAAAGTTAATCTGTGTAGATAAAATTTCATGGGAACAATATGATTCTTTCAAAAAAACAAAAATCCGACGGCGTGAAATCTTCCAATTTATATTTAAACGTATAAGTTGTAAATATTTTTGTAAGGCATTTATAAAACCCTGTATTTTGATATCCCACTCGGTAGGTATTAAGGAATAAAAAACATTTACAGAGCGTGCCAAAGAAATATACATCCATATCTACAATCGAAAATCATAACCGTCCAAAGCAAAAGTCATTTACTTTGACTTTGTCCTTATAGCGCAGACGGGTAAAAAAAGATTTATCCTAAAACAACCTAATAATTAGGGCCGGCCCGAAGTAAATTTTAGAATGGAGCGAGATCCTAATAATATTATATACCTATACCAATTGTAAGTGCAAAGTAAGGATTTGGCGCCTGGAGCGACTGCTCCGTTCGCCGTATGGGCGGGCCGCCCCTGCTAATAGATACCCTCCACCGTTGGAAGTAGGTTGATTGGTATATAATACTGACGTGGCATTCATAGCGTCGATGACCAGTATAGATGCTCCATAACCGCACCTTATTCCACCATCCATCTCCTTCAATGTTTCGTTTTCAATATATTTAATATACGAGCCATGGTACCACTCTTCAGAATACTGTCCCACCTGAAAGATATCGTTTATTAATCACTTTAACTTTTAGATCGATTATATTGTTCATATTTTGGTGATCATGTTGCTCGCGTTTGTAGGGATAATACCCTCAGAGTCCCTACACGTGTCCGCTAGTTTTATTTTATTTTATTTATTTCTTAGGGGTAACAAACAGTTATACATTAAAAGTAAAGAACAGTCAGAAATCAAGTAATAATTAATGTACAGCCAACACCGTAATCCACAACTTACAGTAAAAGTATTATGAAAAAGAGATCTTGCTACTATAATAGATTTACCAATAAATGGTATAAAACAAAATAAAGTTGGTGTGCATAAGTAATTTTAGTTAAAGACGGGGGACAATGCACAAAACACCCCGATGCGGGACTGCCCAGTCACCCCCACCCAGAATTAGAAGCCGTGTCGGAGGCTTTAGGGCGGCTTGAAAACTCCGATACGAGTTGGTTCTACACGAGATGAGATGAATAAACGTAGAAAAAATACTTTATGGCGTACCGGCGCGGCTATACGAAGCGCATGCCCTTTCAAGTTCCTCTTCCTCAGGACCCTTGCGCGGTCCTGCATCACAACCAGCCCGTCAGCATGAGTCCAGAGCCCCCACGGGTGAACCGATGCTCCTTCACTGGGATGTACATGAATATCTTCGAGAAATATTGTGGTATTTGTGAATGTCGCGCTTGCTAAATAAATAAAAAAAACATACTAATATTGTAAATACGAAAGTTTGTCTGTATGTATGTGTGTTATTTCTTCACGCGGCTAAACGGATTTTTATGAAATTTGTTATTAATGCTGCTAACACAGTTTTTTATGACTTGCAAAACACACTATCTGTATTTTCAAATCTTCTCATGTTGACTTTTTAACCATGGGTAACACCGCGGGGCGCAGTTAGTTCATTTATATTTGCTAATTCAGTTCACAAGAATGCATTTATAATGTTAATCAAATTAGAAGTTGGTACATTCAGCTAATAATATTTAATTATAAGTGATAGCCGCGGTCAGTGACCGCTCATTAGGGCTGTCCGAAAAAAAAAAACAAATAGTTATTTTTTATGGTAAAAAATAGTTTCTATTTGGATTCCGATTATGAGGCAATAAATAAAAATCTGATTTGTATATTGTTCAATATTTTTGTACGTAGTTCAACTTTAAAAAGAGCCTGATTGAGAATGGTACAGGTTTTTACACATATGAGTATAATTATTTTAAAATGGTAAGTATTTTAGATTACCAAGATTCTTCAATTCCGATGGATTTCCCGTTCTAATAATTGTCATCTCCGCATCATACCGCACGCTATGAACTACAATAGGTAGCTCTTCAGAAATCAGCAACCACTTGTATGTATTTGAAAAATGTTCAGCTTTAACCTTAAAATAAGTGAATTACAGGCAATTTCAAAAACATATGCAAATTCTTTGTGTATCCAGGTCCAGTTGCTCGCGTCCGTAGGTGTGTACTTTTTGATTCCCTACAAGTACTGTCCAAGTACTGTACAAGTCCCCTGGGTGGTGCTAAAGAAGCAAGCAAAAGTGGCAGTAGGACTTGTGCCAGGTTCGTCCGGAGAGGTACTGCTACCACTGCTGAAATCTGCCGCTAAGATGTAGTGCAAGCATTACTGTGTTTCGGTGCAAGAGTGTGAGTGCCGGTAACACCACATGCGCATAAAACGTATCATCCCCGTCTCGGGTAATGGACGCAGCAGGATATTGCAACTCAGTGTAAGATCCGAATATTATATTGAGTTGCATTACGATTGTGAAGGGCGGGAGACACCACTAAAAAAAAACCATTATCTAAACTCCCGTTCCAAATAATAAGTTTTATTTTCGATCTGTCAATGAAATGTCTATAATTAAAAAAGTCCCTTATATGTATATTCAAAGGTTTTGATGATTCTTTATTCTGAAATCTCAAACTGTATTGTTATATTTCAGGTTTAATTTCAATTATCTATATACAGAAATATTTGTTTAATATACATCTTGAAATTATTGACTGATTTGTTTTATTAACCTGATGTCGATCTATACAATACAATACAAAAATACTTTATTGTACACCACACTTTATGAACAAATATAAATAACTTACTTGAAGACAAGTTAATGTACAATGGGCGGCCTTATCGCTAAGAAGCGATCTCTTCCAGGCAACCTTTGGATGGAGAGGAATTTTAAAGTAAGCTACATTGGTCGGCGGTGTAAATTGCTATGGGGAAAATTTCCCTAAACATAAAAACTTATAAGTAGTAAATAAACGATACGTCAAATACATAATAAATATAATATACCTATAACTATAAATAAATAAAATATATATATATATATATATAATATATATATATATATAATATATATATATATATATAATATATATATACCTAGATACAAATGAGAATATAAAATTATGAAAAATTACGAGTCTTCAGATAAATAAAAGGCCTTCACACGAGTTTTAAAAACAGCGAGTGATGGTGCCTGTTTGATGGATACTGGTAGCGCATTCCATAATCTGACAGCTTGAACGGTAAACGACTTACCGTAAAAACAAGTTTTGTGAGCAGGTGTTTTGAGTAGTAAGCTTTTTGAAGGACGAGTAGGGCGAGGATTTCCAATGCAGAGGAATTCGAAGCGCTCCTTCAAATAACTAGGTGTAGAAGGATTGTGAAGGAGATTATATACTAGCGAAAGAATATGAGTATTCCGGCGAAGGCGTATTGGAAGCCACTTGAGTTTATGACGAAATTCAGAAATATGGTCGTATTTACGAAGACCGAAAATAAACCGAATACAAAAATTTTGAAGACGCTCGAGTTTACTGAGCTGGTCCTCCGTAAGATCAAGGTAACTGGCGTCAGCATAATCTAAAACAGGTAGAAGAAGAGTTTGAGCAAGCGTAATTTTAGTCGCAGTAGGTAAAAAGTTACGTAATCTCCTAAGCGAACCGGCGGATGCAAACAGCTTGCGACTAACAGATTCCATCTGCGGAATCCAAGACATGCAGCTATCGATATAAATACCCAAACTTTTTACAGTTTTTGAAATAATCTATCTACTGAATAACTGTTAATATTAAAAACCTTTTCCAATATGCTGTCGTTATTCTGCGAGAAGTATACAACTCCTTGCAATTGAAATGGATGGACTCTTGATAACACAGAAGGGTCACAAGATAAGGTCACATAAGCCCCGAGCTTAGACATTTGCTTATGTAATTTTATCTGGTCTGAAAACAAAATGTACTCAATCAATGATGGTTGAACAAACTAGTTCATATATTTGGAAAACATCTGAATGTAATTAAAATTCTAGGCTTTGTTTTCAATCCACCTTTGGGCAGTAGATCCGGGTAGATAGCTTCTTGTACCTACAAGAATTCAATTCCCATTCAGGACAAGCATTTGTATGACAATGAGATGTTTGTTCTGTTTGCATTTACAAAAAAAAAGAGTTCTATATCAGTATTTTCTCAGTTATCTAGTTCCCATAGTTATGCTTAGTTTGTGGCTAAATGGCGCTGTGTGAAATATCCATGAATATTTATTTATTATTATTACTGGTGTACTTCATAAACATAAATTACCTGAGTGCGACCAACAAGATAAAATGATGATACTTTGAACGAATCTGAATTGAAAGAACTCTACCAAAATTGAGGCCAGCATATTGTGGGCACTTTCTTGACTTGTTGTGGACGAGCGAAACTGAAGTAAGGAAATGGTAGTTGGGTAATATCAGTAATATAATTTTAAGTCAACTACGTTCTAAGCCTTAGTGTACACGATACAGACACATAAATTTTCTTTTTGTGTGTATTGTAGTAGTTAGTCGAGCTCAATGAGCATGACGTGTTAATATTGAAAAGTATAAAAAAAATATGTTTTTAAAGTTATGTCAAGCATTTGCCAAATGTGTCGAATTGATATTGAAATCAAAATAAAATAATTACCTACAAACATATTTTTTTAATGTATGTATTATGTAAATATAATAATTAATTTAACGATTGTTTACTAATACAAACACTTGTAAGACGAAGTCTATTAAACTTTTATGTAAATAAAGTTATTCAACTTTTATGTAAATTTATTGTGTTCTCCAAGTACACTTTACCAACAAACCCATCAGTTTATTCAACAATGTATTCGTGGCTGTACATAAATAATTTAAGCATAAATCATTTGGGCGGTGTAGACATCCAGGCCAAATAACGAGGTTCTCACACAAATTATTGTGTTCGTTGTATGCATGAATGCATTAACAATTCAAACTCCTTACCTAGTTGAAACAAAAATTATTTATTCAAAAATCATTTGCAATAAATTAACAAAATAACTCTAGGATATTAAACTAAACTGTAGATCAAGATTTTGAATAAAAAGGATCTATGATTCTAACAATAGTATGGAGCGCACGCACACGGCGGAGGTAGTGGTAGCGGGGGTAACGGCTTTGGCTCCAACGTTATAGGCACAGGAGGAGGCATTAAGAATGCCGTCATCGGGATTCCGGGTGGTGGAGGTGGCGCACAGCAGCACGGTGGGGGTGGAGGCACAGGAGGCACCAGTGATATAATTATAGGAGCAGGCGCTGGAGGCAGTGTAGGAGGAAGAGGTGCCGGCAAGAAGAGTGGTGCTGGGGGTGGAGCGGGCAAACAGAACGGGGCAGGAGCGGGAGGTAAAAACAACGGAGGTGGTAGGCATAATGGCGCTGGGGCTGGAGCAGGGGGCAAAACAAATGGTGGAGGTAAACAAATAGGTGCTGGAGCTGGAGCGGGAAGGAGTAAAGGAGCTGGTGAAGGTGCTGGTAAAAATAATGGTGGCGGGGGAGGAAGTAGAAGAGGTGAGGCGCAAGGGAGTGGGGGAGGTGCTGCCGGCATTAGAACAATTGTAGGAGGTGGTGGCGGAGGAAGTAGAGGTTCCAGACATGGTACTTTATCTGTAACAAGATTTAACAATATTAACAACTTTTATTTGAGATATTACGATTTATCAAGCTAACTGACACACTGTTACATATTAAGCTTAAGAGATTATATGTTATACCTATTAGTTTTTCCGCAAGCAATGGCTTCAACAATCTGTAAATATAAAAATAAATAATTATAATTTTTTCAACTAAGTCATATTGTGTTAATGATTAATGTAGGTAAGTATATACATACGTAGCCAACACCGCTTTTTTGCATGCCTTCATTTCCTCTAAAGCCTCCAACTGTAAAATGAATAGACTTTTATACCATCCACACTTGCATATTATATAAATTATAAATTCATTTTGATACCTACCACACATAACCCTTTTTCAAGACATGCGACCGCATAAGTCGAACTAATTAGACAGATAGCCATGGAGGACCAAAAAACCTTTTGACCCCCCATTTTTCACAGAATTTTTTAGCAGTTTACTGAGCAAAACAATATCAACGTCTATAATTTTGGCTCAGAAATACTCGTATTTAAATAATTTATGAGGGTGCATTCGTAACCTACGTGCCATCTGTTTGACGATAATGTTATCGACCATGGTTTTGCAATAGATCAAATTGATTCTAAAGAAATTTTGAAGACAAATGGTTCGTTTTATTCTGATAAGATTGAACGTGTTGATAAAGTGTTAGATTTGTGAAACTTGGGAAACGGTCTAAACGTTCTACCTTGCATAAATCTGTTGCATAAATTATATAATTTTATTGATCAAGCATATCATTAATTATTGGATTTTTAGATAGCGTTGCTGAATGTGGCTTTATTATTGCTATTAAAGGTATAAAGAATGAGTAGTGATGGATCAGCGAAATGCTACTGAAATAACAAAGCTTGCTCTCCGCGCGCTCAACTAAACTTCTAAATTATATCTACATGTAATTACAAATGATGGCGATGAAGGGTTCAAAATTATATTAGATATTACTAAATATAAGTACATAATTAACATAGTCTAAAATTTCTGATTAGTAATGTTTGTGGTATTCTTGTGAAGGAGACAAAATATTTTGGTTAATTTAAAACTAAACTACTAAACTCAAAATAACTAAAATCGATCAATGAATTGATATGGTATGCCCGTACGCAGGCATTTAGATAAGTAATTATAACTGAATGAACATCAAAGCAGATTGTAATATGTATAGCAAAGAAATATGTATAGCCTTGGATAGCCCTAGTTAGTTACTATTTGGAATAAACTATTTAGATACTACATTTAAATATGGATAAACATAGGCTCATAATGCTAAAAGAGGCATGTATAAAAATGTATGTGATAAATTTCTTTTAGAATTTTTGAATTAAGAGGCTGGAAAGAGGTGATCAAGAAACAATTGAAATTCGTAAAAGCTTTAAAATTTCGTAAAATAGTTAGATATTCTCAAATTCATAATGCATTTAATATGATAATGCCTGGTTACAATGCATTTTAAAGTAATAATGATGTACTTGATATATGAACTTGTCACTTTAATGTGTCAAACATCAGCCATTACATTGAATTTTAAACAATTGATCGAGATTACCGAACCAATTGTCTTATTATTTATAATAATAACGTGTTATATCAAATTGAGATCAGTAGATAATTTATCATTATCTGCCCCAGTATAAGAGGCTGTATGAATTTAGCTTGAGTTTAAACAAAAAGTGAAATTACAAGATGGGTGTTCATCAGGTCTTACTTAAAAATGTGTCGTTATTATTATTAATTTGTAGTGTAAGTATAAATGTTTAATTATAAGTGTATTATAATATATATATATTATATAATATTTATATATAATTTATTTATAAGTGGTCACCGACTTTTAAGTCAATGTCAAAACAATCTTTATTTCCGTTGAACTACTTGTATGTATTGTAGTAACATTTCCGTATACCTCATATTAATTATAAATGTCACTTTTATAAAATCATAGCTCAGTTGGTAGTAGCTCTGCCTTCTACGCTGAAAGGTTGTGGGTTCGATTTTCACTCAGGACAAGCATTTTTGTGTCAGGGAGTTAATAAGTATTAAATGTATAAATAATGTACAAATAAAGCACTATATTAGAATTCTATCAGTTATCTAGTTCCCATATTACGAGCTATGCTTAGTGGCTCTGAGTAAAATTCCATTAATATTTATTTTGTTATATATTTATAATCTTATTATTACAAGTAAATGAAAGAGTGCATAATAAAAAATATTGCTATCACGTTATTCTTAACTGGCCAAAATCAAGATTTAAATGTTTTGTAATTTACTGTATCAGAAGATGACAATTTTTTTTTCATCTTCTGATTCCGCACCAATTTCCAGTTTTACCCAATTCCCAACCAATTCCCAACCAAATTATATCCAGCACAATAACCAATTTCCAGTTTTACCATCAAGTGATTTAGCGGCCAAACGATAATCAATAATTATATTTATAATATATAAAAAACTGTTTAAAAGCATAAAAGTTTTGATTGACTTTTATTACCGTGGGTTCTAATTCTGCACAAGATAAGTGTTTGTACAATCAGCAAATTTTAGTTTGGGCGCTATCATCCAGTTTCCCGTTCCAGTTCCTCTCCGATACCAATTTATAACTAGGATTAAGAGTTATTGGCTTAAGTAGATACAACTCGTAATATCTAGGAATCTACAAACTACCTATTGTTTTTTTACAGATTCCAGCACATGCACTCAACCTTGGACTCATAGCAGGTGACAATAAACGACTCTCTAACCCACTCGTCATCAAAAAAGTCGCGAAGCTATCTCCTGTATTTATAAATATAAATTCAGGACTACCTAATATTGGCAAACCTTTATCCAACCTACCTAAATTATCACCAAAGCCACCACCTTTAATACAGTCTGAGCCAAAATTACCGAAACCAAAACGCTCGTTACCATTGTTACCACCTCTTTTGCCAAAGCTACCTCTTTTACCTATTATACCCATTTTACCACCTTTCTTACCTCCTCCCCTGCTTCCAATTCCATTGATACCTCGGCTCCCAACCATGCCACATTTTCCAATTTTACCACCAGTATTAACTTTACCTAAATTGAAAAATACTTTGAAGCCTCTAAGTGTTCCTATTTTAAGTAAATCACCTTTGAAGGGATTAGAACCGAAACTAAATATAAAAAAAGATATTTCAAAAAAACTGTTAGATTTGACGATAAAAGGCTCATTGACTACTGCAGAGTTTTTAAGATTCAAAAAGTTATTGTCTTTGTAAAATCTTTCCAGGTACTTACCGGTAGTTTGTAGTTAATCTTTTGAGGCTATTCAAATTAAATGATATATTTTTAAAATTATACAAATAAATAAAATTGACGTGTCAATATATCAGATTTTTTACTGAATCCATTTGAATGTATGTTCCCGTATTCCCTCCATTAAGTAGCTGAGGAGGACACCGTGGAATTTAAGTGGGTAAAGACACCTAGTTCCACATAACCGCTCTGTCTCCCCATGGCAGAGAAGACGAACGTCTTCCCTCCACGGAAAAAAAGGAATACTCTTATTTATTATACTTATTCAAAATATTTTTACTGTGATCTATGAATGTTTTATTTTCAGTGAACTTATTATCAACATTTCTTAGAAATAATACTTAACTTAAATTTAAACATAAACATAACATGGACCAGTTTCACAATATAATTAATAAATAAAGGTTAAGTTTAACAATAATAATTTAATTAGGAGTTCATATAATACGTAGCTAAGGTATGACAATTACCATATAATTGTTGTTTTCAATGCTGAGTTATTCTGTACAAGACGTTTACAAATAGAAAGAAAATTTTGTTAAACAAAGTTGTCCTTCAATTATAGGGCAAGAGCCCTCATTTATAATTATATATTGTAATTTATAATTAATCCTCATCCGTGTTTTTCTATTCAATCGATTTTCAATTAATGATTGAATAATTAAACTGACAATTAATTATTTGTTGTTACTTACTTTAATAGAAATATTTATTGTTATTGTTGGCTCTTTGACATCAAATAACGGATCTTTCTTAATTATAAGATATTTTACTAGAAATAATTTAACAAACCTCTTGTTCATTCGTGGAGTTTTCTATTTGAACGCAATAATCGTAAAAAATGTTCCAAATAACTATTTGGAAATTGTACAAATATAATTAGGTACAATCATTCAATTCAACTTATTCAGTTTAGCGTTCTCCATGAGAGCGTTGACGCCGCGAATAAGCATATCTTTCATCTTGGCGACAAAAGAAATGAGGGGGTACGCGAAGGGGCGATCTTCTGCTCGACACGTGAAGCAAGGTTCCGGCAGGCGGGGACGGAAGATTGACTGCCTGGTGAGGAGACTGCTCTGGAAAACAAAAACAATGGGGGTTAGGTATTAATATTCTTAATAACTGTAATCCAAACACAATTATGGACACATGATACTGATTAATCTGGATGTCCAGGATTAAGTAAGGAAAACTATATTTTTCAATCGGTTTCCTTGTCTCTAGGTGTCAGGCAGCAACGCCAATTCGATTAGGATAGAAAGATCTCGAAAAGCGCACATAAACAAAAGAGTTCTTCCTTAAGGTAGATATAATAAAATATTCTTAATAGAAAGTTTACTGCATTCGAGATTTAATCAATTACATTGTGATCCAAGGGACTGCAATGCAAAGTGTACCAAGTCTCAATATCTAGCAGTTTTTATAAAAGGATAGCTGTTGATGAAAATATCATAAACGTACGTCTGCAATGGACCCCGCGGGTAGGTTGCAATCGCCAGTGAAAATATTACACACAGAGTTACCAGCTACACATATTAAACGCGGAAATTTCACTTTTGCCATTATTCGATGCAGTATTTGAGATACGTATATTACCATCTAGTCCTAAAACTAAGACTAGCTTGTACCATGGGATATAATACTTAAATATTACTTATAAATACATACATATACATATTACTTAGACACATAGAAAACTTGTATATTTATCAAATGCTAGTTACAACGCAGAGCTAGCTGATCTGTGAGACCAATTCTATTTTACTTTCAAATGTCTGTTTCGTTTATGTTTTAAAATTTATGAGTTTGTAGCCAGATATCATAATTTTAATTCGTGTATAATTAATGAAGCAGGAAGGTATTGCGGCAGAGTTTAACATAACAGGAGGACATCGTGGGGTTTTAGTGGGCCTAGTCCCACATAACCGCTCTGTCTCCCTGTGGTAGGGCGGTAGGCGAGTGCATTTCAACACGTAAAAAAAAAAAAAAAAATGTTTTGTAAAAGTTCAAACCTCGACAACACACAGTACAGCCGCAGCAACCAGAATTATCAAAAAACTTTTTAACTTCATTCTCGTAGTAAAACTTCACAACAAGGTATATGACTAATGATCCCGCATAGCAGCTACTCGTAAACCACTCCATTACTATCGGACTGATCTTGAATTCTGTATCACTTGAATAATTCATATTTGATCACGTCTAACTTATTGTATGTCTTGCCTACGGCTTTGCTTGAGTGTAATTTAAACGCGAGCAAAGTGAGTTAGTAACCCTTTTTTCGTTTTCGGAACTGTGCCACGTTAACTCTTTTGGTAAAAAAAAACATTTCTGTTAATTCCTAAAATCCTCCTCAAAATCCTCAAAATCCTCTTAAATACCCGAAGGTATTTAAGATATCTTACCGACTAGAATAGCTTGGAACAATATCTTGACGTGCTAACCGAAGCACGTATATACATACGTGTCAAAGAACATGTAATACATATACCAAAAACCTCGTCACGATTATCTTTATAACATTCTTACGTATATACTACATATGTACATGAAGTTATGCACGCTTATTCCTGGAAGGGTCAGACAGAGCCAAAATAGGTCACTTTTTCCCTGTAGGTTACGCTGATCGTGAGAACGTAGACTTTACAACTCAGCGCATCGCATTTATCTTTCCACAAAATAAGTTTAACTCGACATTTCCTTGTGTAAAATATAATCATTACTTCTCGTCTTAAAAAGATATTACAAACAAACAAATGTTTTCATAAAACACGATATGATGAGTTTGTTCTCAGGTTGTTCTGCTGACGAATTGGGCCATTTGTAAGAATGCTGATCAAGCTTTTCTCCTACTCATGTGTACGTGACAACAGCAGTCATTTCACGGCAAAATGTAGTGGCCTCAAGACAATGTACCGATACGTGGGAATTACGTTGCTTCTGGTGGTTCGTATCTAAATATGTGTTAATTGTGAAATTTTGATAGTGATAATGTGACGCAGTGACTATGAAAGATGTGTCGTGTTGGTGTAAGATTGAATTTCAGTTGTGAACCTTTGTTTTTCAATCATTTATTTATTATTATAAAGAGTTTGTTCTGATAGAACATGCCACCTCTGAATTTATACATATTAATTATTACAAACCAGGAAATAAAAAAAAAATATAATGAATTTAACCTTTAATTCAAATTCACAATTCAAAATAAAAAATAAACTAAATATGGGCTTTTGCGGCTTGATAAAATAGCCTGTACTGAGTTGTAAACCTTAGCATCTGGAATTTGACAGGTCTTCGTTTTGACTGGACAGAACATCATAATCAATACTGATATACGAGATCTAATATATATTATCTACTAGCTGACCGGGCCACGCGTTGCTGTGGCTAACGTTTTTGTCATACGATATTATAATTTGCAATAAATTAAAATTGCGACTATAATTTGAGATTTAAACTATCCTATCTCTCAAGTTGGATCGAACTGCACATGGTGTGCGAATTTTATTATAATCGGTTAAGTGGTTTAGGAGTCCATTGAGGACAAACATTGTGACACGAGATTTATATATATTAAGACTAGCTGCGTCCCGTGGTGTTACCCGCGGTTTGCCGGGACTTTCTGCGCAATTATTTTTTGTGCAATAACAAACAACAAAACAAGATTTAGCATAACTGGTCCAATCATTCACGCGTGATTCCTTGACCAAGGGAAATAGGGATTCATTTTTATATACCTATATACAGTGCAACCTTAATATAACGTACCTCAATATAACGACTTCCTCGATTTAACAAATTCTGCGTAAACCCCTTGGATTGTCTATAAGAGTCAATATAAAATATACCTTTACATTGCGAACATTCTTTGCGTACAACCTCTTTATAACGAATTTTCAACTATCAAGAAAAAGTATTCATACCTCTAATTAACGAATTTTGCCAACCCAAAACCTTTATATAAAGTTTCCACCAATAATATAACTCTTAATCTTATAATGTGATTCATGTCTCGACATGTTTCGACACGCTTTTGTTTGTACAGTAATCATTGTTGTTTTGATGGAAAGTAATGTAAACACCTCTGCTCATCACTATTGTTAAAGATTTAAGTTAAAATAATTGATTTAAGATAAAAATGTGTTATCATTTATTAGTAGAAGTTGTTCGTTATAACAAGATAAGTACGTAATATTGAGGTGAATAAAACTATTCTTTTACCTCTTTATAACGAATTTTAGACCAATCTAACCTCAACATAACAAACCTCAGTTCAATGAATTACTTGATATTACGAATATTTTCTTGTTCCCCTCCGATTTGTTATATCGAGGTTGCACTGTATATATAGATGACTGGCCTTATAGATCAGTTGGTAGTACCTCTGCCTTCTGCGCTGTAGGTCGTGGGTACGCTTTCCACCCAGGACAACCAATTGTGTGACGAAAATGTTTGTTTTTTGTATGGATGTTTTTTTACAAGTACTATATAAGTATTCTATTAGTAATCTTGTCCTCATAGTACAAGCTATGCACTAAGTCACTAAGATTATGATGTTTTTTTACCTGAAATTAACCAATAAATTTATCGATTGAGCTATGCATAGTTGGGACTAGATGGCGTTGTGTGGAAGTATTAAAGAATATTTATTATTTTCCAGCTGGCCCAAAATGAGGGAGCTCCGTCACCCTTAAGAGTAACCATTGACTGCTCATCAGAAGAAAGGGTAAATTTACTTATACTATTATCATCAACCGATTTCCAGAGAAAGTTATCAATTCGGCTGTATTTTAATTTTTAGGGTTCCGTACCCAAAGGCTGAAACAGGACCCAATTACTAAGACTACGCTGTCCGTCTATCACCAGGCTGTATCTTACGAACCGTGATAGTTGAAATTTTCACAGATAATGTATTTCTGTTGTTTGTATCGTAACGAATACTAAAAAACAGAATAAAATAAATATTTAAGGGGCTCTCATACAAAACGAGAATTTGAATATATTTTTTCGTACGGAACCCTTCGTGCACGAGTCCGATTCGCACTTGGCCAGTTTTTACCTCAGTTCTCATTTTAGGAATACGGAAGATCCAGCGTTCGGAGACGACCTTCAAACTCCAACTCCCGTTCTGACGTCAGCTCATTCTGCAACCTCATTAACAACGCTATCCCGGACGCCGTCAAAGATGGCCGATTCGTGGTCGTAGATGACATTGACCAAGACGGATTCAGTGACACACAAGTTCCCATTTCAGTGGCGCCACCCCAAGGTTTTATACCAAAATACAATCGACTTAAAATCCCCAAGATTAAAGTTCCAAAGATTAACGTGCCCACTCTGAGGGCACAGAATGGATACTCTGCTCCGAGCATAGGAAAGCCGATGTCGTTTTCTTCTTTGAGGAGATCTGTAGAAGACGAGTCGTCTGCTGAACGGATGGAAATATTCAAAAAGGGAGTCCAGAAGATGCTCCACGTGGTGAAAGTGCTTGGACAAATAGACCAGTATATATCAGAAAGGACACGAATAGTAATTGATAAACTAGCGAAAACTTTTGCTGATTGATTAAAATATCCAATAATTCAGTATGGAAAAATATTTATGATGGCCTGTTATGAAATTTTTTTTAAACCGGCATTATGCAAATTCCCTATTTGGAATATTATTTAGATGGATTTATCTGTTAAGTATTATAGGTTCAGAAAAAAATTAAATGAATTAGAAAAAAATGCAAAAGTAACAATGACGATTAAATCAGCCCAAAAGATTTAATTATTTCAACATTGCAAAGTTTTATATTGCATGGACAATTCACACAGCGCCATCTAGCCCCACGCTAAACCCAGCTTTCACACATGACTTTGACACTGATAAGCTGAGTTTAGGAGCTGTCTGAAATGTCCATTTAAAAAAAAAATTAAATGTTGTTGATTTATATTTGTTGATAATATAATGTTTTTTTTATAATATATTATAATGTTCAGTCAGAAAGCAGACCCCTACAAACAGCTGTGAGGCTAGTGAATTTTATAAACTCTTGATATCGGGCTTAGAATATTTCCCTGAAGCCTTCCTATAATAGTACCTACATACGCTTGTACACTAATTCAATGCACTATGGTTATCTGTGTCGCAGTTGGCACCGACCAACAATCACCTTAAATCAACGGTGATTTGTTGATTATACAGTTTGTTGAATATGCTTTTCCACTCGACTATTCTCGGTCACATCTATTGTCAAAAGTGTTACTAGTAGATAAATGTAGGATCTAAGTAAATATCGGACAACATAATCAAAGATTAAATTAATATAGATAAACCATATTTATTGTTTTTGTATAACAATTAGACGTATGCAGCATAAGAATCACATAAGTTATAGTCCATATACTCTTTAAGCAAATCATCGGACAAGTATCGGTTCACCGCCTCCATACAGCCTAAATCTTCTAACGCATGGGCAAGAGGAGCTTCTAAATCGTGGCCAGCAACTGGTTGCATGGAGTACTGTTGCAACGTAGAATCTCCAGGTATGGTCTTGGAACCCTTAGTACGCAAATGCACGATTTTTGATTTTAACTTTTGGCATGTAGTGTGGTACGTTCTGGTTGTATTTATGCGTCCATATGCGGCGTCAATTATTCCTCGAACATACTGAGCTGTATGAGATGTCCGATTCAATATGACGTTCACACAAGCCGTCACCCGTTCTTCCCACGAAGAACAGTTCTGCATGGCGCTTTCTATTTGTGCCGAGTCATCTACTGACATTAATTTAAACATGTGTGTAATGACGCGGGTTTGTAGTGCTTCTTCTGTTAAGAATTCTTCTAATTCCTGCTTAACTTGTTCTCGAATATCGTCGGGACCACCTCCAACACAGAATACAACACCTGTCTTACCTGTAACAGAAGCGTATGTGAATTCATAAATCATTCTGTACATCTGAAAATTCAGTCAACACTTAAGTTTGAATTATTTTCGGTTTGTTTAGTATAGTATCGCAAAAATATTAAAAAACGGATTAGACCTGGTGTTAAGTGACTCATAATAACAATAATATGACTCGGGTAATCGCCGACGAAAATATGAGAAGACTTAAGTCACCTTGCGCACTTCACCCGAGACGTTGATGTAACACCACTCACCGCCTTCCACCGGAATACAGTTCGATTGTCATCCCCTACTAAAATTTGGGAAGGCCCAAGTTGCGGCCGTCACTCTGAGACATATCACTGCTTGGCGGCAGATTACAAGGTGCGGTAGCAGTTCTTCCCCAGACAAACTTGGCACAAAATTATACTGCTTTTTTAGGAAACCAAGAGTATTCACCTACGGACGCGAGCAACTTGGGTCCCCAAAAGTATGTATGAAAAGTAAAGTGTAGTAAAAAGATTGTGTTTTATTTGTTCTTACCATGAGCTTCCAATATAGCTGCCAGTTCTAAAGCCACCATGACACCGTACTCGTAACCAAGTATATAGAATGACTGTGTCATTCCCAATTTCTTCATGAGAACCTAAAAATAGTCATTATTTACGGTTAAATTTACTGTTTCAAGCAGAACATTAGTTTAAAATTGGTACGATAAAACGATTTTTTATTTACTTAAGATCAAGATCAAATAGAATTCTTAGCTTCTTATTATAATAATAATAATATAATAATAATGTTTTTATTGCATTTACCAAAGTACATTTTCTTAACTATAATAAAATCTCCTTTTAAGTATAAAATATACTTGTCATAGGAGATTTCGCTCTTGCTTAGGACTATTTCACAATTTTCTGCATGGGTAATAAATAAAAACATTTTAAACATAGTAGGTAAGTCTGCCATAAAATTTGAGTGTGTGTCAGTGTGTGTGAATTGAGAAGGTGTCGGAAAGAAGGTGAGTGTATGTAATGTGTATGATTTTCACTGTATGATTACACTGAAACAATCAAGTTGATATGTGTATATGAGGGTGTGCTAGTGTTAGAGGAAGAAGTGTATATGTGTGTAGTTGGGGGAAGGTGGCGTGTTGATTGAGTGTATTGGTATGAACTACATACAAGGGTAATTTCATATGGGTTATATTGGTTGGCGTTAAGTTTGCCTGTAACATTACACAATGCTTTATGTAATAGTTTCCAAAAGTGCTTCAGTATCATCATAGCTTAAGGATAGTAACCATTTGGTTAACTTGGTTTTACAGTTATAATAATTATTGTGATTAAATAATTATTATTAATATACTTCTTAGCAGCATACTTAAGAGTTTATTCTGTACTGCGACCTGACGGCTAAACTTGTGGATTATGTAAAGTACTGGCGGCAACGCAACGCATGCCTGCTTCTATACTTGCCGATAACGATGCAGACCCGATACGTAATAGAGTGAAGGTAAGGATAACCCGAAGTATGCAAAGTATAACAATGAACATTTTGGTACACGTAACACGATTCAGGACATTAGGAAATCATACTATATCCATTAAAGAATTAATGTTCCCATGATGGTACAATATTATACTTTTCGGGTTAGGGGGTTTCGTATTTTCTTCGAAATTTTTGGGCTTTGACTAGGTCAAAGCCCAAAAATAAACTATCTGTGCTAGTACAGATAGTTTATTTTGAGTTATTCCAAATTTATCAAAAGTCTTACTTTATAAAGTACTTCCATCATTATATTTCTAGATATACTCGTATTTTAGCTATGTATAGTACTGAGCTATGTCTGTTTATTACTAAAATATATATAAATACCTTCGAGTATCTCAGAGCAAGATCTTTAGGACTTTCATTCGGAAAGTCAAGTCCTGGCTGCAGTACTACGGCCGGCAGCTTAAGTAACTGGCACATAGAGCGGAATCGCTCGTGATGCCCTTCCATTCCAGGTACAATAGCCATATAGGTCCCCTTCAATTCTAACTCATCTTGAATCTGCCAGGTGTAATTATTATTAATGAAAACAAAATTTTGCATAATTTTCAGAATACGTTCACTAGACTTTAGCAGAGCTATCAAAATTGCAATGTTTATAATGATACCATTAAACGATTCCATAAATAATGGAAGACTTTACAGATAAAGCAAACGCCAATTTATGACGATAATAATAAGTAGACCATTTCAAAATTTACTTGAATGCATTCAAAAGTCTACTATGGTCTAAACGTGTAATGCAAGTAGGTGCGGTATACACAGAATTTACTTACCAATGTAGTTACTAAAGTATCTAACAAAATTAAGTCAGTGGTTCCACGCAATTCATCAGAATCCACATATGAAAACATCGTGTCTAGTCCCTTTACATCACTGAAGTGTTTCCTCGTGGCAGCAAGTTCCATCCGACGTATTCTGTAATAAAATAGACGGGATAATATTGACTGCTCCAGTAAATCCTTCATTAGCAGTAATAGGTATTACTGCTAATTACTGGATAAAACTGTAAATGAGTGTTAGTAGCTCATTTTGTCGTCATTTTATATTTGCAGTATCTTACTTGTTCTTTGTCAAGTCCAGGATATCTTCAAATTCCAAAGTAACCTTGAGTGTATCATTCAAGTACGATTTGAATTTATGGAGAACGTGGCTTTTCACATGTAAATCTTTTAGTTTTGTATCATCGCTGTAGTCATTCAGATTTAAATCTGCCAATAAAATAAAGTGTACAACATCAGAATAAATAGTAGTATTTAGTATACTACGCTATGCAGCAATGACCTCTTCATTAAAATTCTTCTTTAGCACTTAAAATTATCTTAGTCACTGATGTAACAGTCACACAGTCATGTAAAGTATGTTAGAATAGTATGAGAAAAGTACCTGTTATGTTGGAAAGCATTTGTAAAACTGAAGAATTAGCTGAAATTTGTGGATTTGCTATTACTATCGGATGGTAGATGAATAGCGAACGTTCCATTGTATCAATAACATGCTGATTCCACGTCCAGTCATTAATCAGCAAGTCATGATCCTCATTCATCTGCAAGTTGTGTAATATATTATAATAATAAGAACAATTTCTTATTGAATTTTTCTCTCATTTAATCATGGTGCTCATATATTAATTTTGTTACAATATAAAATGTATAAAAACTTACTTTCTTTACATCAGGTATGATAAGTATTTTTGCTGGCAAACCTTCCTTTAATCTAGACTGGATAGAATTTTCTTGGATTTTATTATCAGCAGTGGTTACAGCAAAATATCTGTAAGATAGTACATGTTTAGTTTATAAATATTAGCTGCGCCTCACGTCGTTACTGGAAAATACTGACAGAAATTGTGTATTTTTCAAAGTCACTAAAAATATTTCAAAAATACTTTTTCGGGATAAAAAGTAGCTTACGTGTTTATACAGGTTATTACCTACCTTTTTTACATATTTCATTCAAATCCGTCTAACAGTTGAGTAGTAAAGTAACAAACATACATTTACAACAGACGTTAAATCGCCGTCTCAGATGAAGGTCGCAAAGGGGTGCAACTTGGGTCTTCTGATACATAGGTCGGGGAGGGCCTGAGACGTCATAGCACTTAACATAACATGGACTTTCAACTCGTCCCGTTAGTGTTGCAGTATAAAAGCAATACATTCCGACTTATACAAATTTATCCGTTTATAATATAAGTGTGATAAAAAAAATATTTAGTGTTAATACTTACTTGAGAAGCGGGCACAAGCTTCTAGACGCTTTATCAATTTGATTGATAATTCCTGTAAGATTCACTGTAGTGATATCTTTTTTGGTATCGATTACATAAATTCCTTCGACTGGTCCTGATTCATTAGCTTTATTCAAAAGCTTTTGTATTTCCCCAGTGTTAGATATTTTACCAAAAGATACCTCCACGTTTATACCAAGATTCTTCCATATTCTACAAATAATTTATAAAAGACGTGATATAATAATGATTCCGTAATAGTGTTAGAGATTCAGAGGGTCATTAACATAATATATTAAGTATTGTTTACATCTATTAATTGAATGAAACCAAGGTAAAGGTAGTTGACATATATTTATCTTTTTGATTATACTAAAACGGCCTGAGGATAGGTACAAATGACCAAAGCATCACCACAATAAAAAATTGTGTTGAATTGACTGATTTCAGATGTTCCAATTTATTGTAAAAAACAAAATTTGTACCAACCGTAGTTTGAGACTAAGATGGACGGATGCGTCTAAACAATGAAGTTGAAGATTTTTAGCCCCACGAGCTACAAGCATGTCTGCCAATAAAAGTCCAGAAGAATTTCCATTCCATAATATTACGTGATTATGACTTGGACTACATATTATTCTGCAATAAAACAAGAGATTATAAAATGTTGGTAATAAGCTAGCAAAAACGAACTATGTGCGATAAATACTCGAACTTTGAAGCATGAATTTTATTTATAGATATAATACCTCGGCTGTGCCGGAATCTGGGCTTTCTCCAATCTGATCAGAACACGGCCACGGTGCTGGCTGGCAGCGAGTAGATCGAATGCTTGCGGAGCTTGTTCTGGAGCGTACGTCACACGAGTCAATGGACGTACGAATCCTGCTGTTATACCCTCACTCATCAGTGCTTGGAGAGTCTGAAAAAAGATACAAGGATGAATTCATACAAGGATGAAAGCATAGGTTCATTAGACGTTACATCTCCATCTCAGGTGACGGGCGCAATGTATGACAACTTGGATATTCACATAAATTGGGCCCAGAGGACGTAAGTCGTATTAATGTGAAGCACTTCTTCACATAAAAAACGACTAGCCGAGCTGAATGCTGTCCCCGCCACCTTTCGTCTGTTTCATTTACGAGTTCTTCCATACTTCGGAGGGCACACTAATATGTCCGTCCCGGCTGTACCTTCAGGCTTTTATGCAGCTTAAAATCGGAAGATACCAGAGTTAGCCACTCACACGAAAATAAGAAGACTAAATATTTTTTATTTAAAGTGATGGAACGAGCTGATGACCCATTTAAAAGGGCGAAAGTTTGCATGTATGTCTCTCTCTCTGTGTGTGTGTGTGTTTGTTACTCCTTTACGCTCAAATTACCAGGATAGCTTATATCCTGGCTTAACACATAGTCTTCTTTTTATTCCCAAAAAATTAAGTATGTCCGTAGAATGGCCAACTATTGGGCGCAACCAGTGCGTTATACACGAGTAAAATGATATATTTTAAGTAGTAGTACAGAAGAAGTAGTACCTACTGTATGACTAGTACTACAGTAGATTCCTAATCTTACAGTATTTAGATTTAGTATAGATTCTTTATGAAATAGGGTTATATTTAAATGTGTCTACACAAGCAATACTCACTTTCGTAACTTCAGAATTCTTCTGCTCAAATAACGAATTGAAATCAACTACCATGAAAGATCTGGATCTAGTCATGTAAGACATTCCATATTCATAGTCTTCGCGGCTTTGGAGCATTGACGTATCAACCATAGTTCCCATGTGGGCTGTACATTTCAAGCAATCCTAAAACAATAGAATTAATTTGTTTCAAATCGCATTCAATTATTTTAATTTCAAGAATCAAACCCGATGATAATTGTTATTCATGAATCAAAAATAAGCAATTCTAGTGCTAATTCTAATATTTTCTTACTTACATTTCTCAGTTCCCCTGCGACACAGCTCAAAACAATATCACACCCTTCACCTTTCGTTGCACTTAATACATCATCGCCAAATGAGCTATCACGAGAGTTGACAATATGCTCATCTAAAACAGAATATTTAATTGCATTATTGATAACATTAGAATCGGCATTTTGACCAAGTACCAGGATGTGATGGACACAAACCTTTTAACTGCGGAAACAGTCTTCGCAAAAATCGCTTCTTGGAAAGTTCAGAAACAGTGGTAAATACTTGACACCCTTTTGCTAGAGCTATTGATATTGCAGCTTGTCCTAAAGCGCCTGAACCCCCATGTATAAGTACTTTCGAATTTCTTGCCAGCTGGTTTTTTATATTCTGCAGAATAATACAATTGAATTGTGTAATTCAAGATAAGTTTAGTGTTTATAATTAAATAAATGTTTCAAAACCAATGGTTTGAATGTATATGCTTTGTATACAGGTTGTTTTTACCTACATTCAGGTACTGCGCACTATAACTTTCCTACATCAGATTCATCAATTAACGTTCTTGATAGTCTGTTTTTATTAATTCAAATTAATTTAATTATTACTCATTAATTATTTATTTACCAAACAGTAGAAGGCTTGAATATATGCCAGAGGAACCGTTGCTGCCTCTTCAAGACTCCAATGGGAAGGTACTGGCCACATCAAATTAGGTAACGCAGTTATCAATTTTCTGACAGAGCCGTTCTGTACCAGGCCAATCACTCGGTCACCCCTACAATAAAATAAAATAATTAGAGACAAATTATTTTTAAAAATCAAGCATGATAGTTAGATAGATTAAACAAAAATAGATATACTTCTCGGTAAAGCCGCTGAAATCCATGCCAAAGCCTTTTTCACCATCTTTAAAAGGAATTACACCAGCAGCCTTTTTGATGTCAGTGACATTCAACCCAGCGTATTGCACCTAAAACAAATTATTATTAGCCTTTTTTTATGTTGGGAAATCCTCATGGATACTCTCTCGTTGCGGGGGCAGCGAGAGAGTTATGCCGGACTCCTACCGGCTAAAAACCCAACAGTGTTCCATCATGACGCTTTAGTTGCCGGAGATCGCGGGAACGCTTTCGAACTCTTCCGTAGAAATTATTATTAGCCTACACTGTCCCAACGTAGGGCAAAGGCCTCTCTTTAAAAAGTTAAAGGTAGTTACAGTGTATAATAAAATGGAATATATAAGTTACAAGCGATCCGCCCCGGCACAATACAGTATGTGTGACGTAGTGAGTAAGGTAGTAACTATGGAATGTATTACAAACAATGTTTGAAGCTATCTCTAAAATTGAACAAGAAAAAGCGATGTATGCGCCCAAAAATATGTTTATAAGACATCATTACTAATCATTGAAATTTCTTGGCTTTTCTCTATTGGTAAAAACATATACATACCAACATTCCGGACAAAATTTTGATGTGATAGTGAAAACCTTATCAAATCCGCTGACGGAGACATACAGACGAAAACAGCGACTTTGTTTTATACTATTTAGAGATATTTTAAATTATTTGCCAAGCTATTTGCTATAAAATAGGTTTGCATTTACGTCACAGACACGTATTAAGTGGTTAAATCATCATTGTTTACCAGATAGTTAACATTAAATTAGCAAATACGATATCCTGTCATTGTTTTTTTTTATATTATACCTTAACTTTGATACCAGGAATTGAATAATCTTTAGCTTCTTCCCAATGTAGAGTGTTCATGTCACCAATTTTGCTGATTTGAAGACCAATATTTCTTTCGTCTGATGGTTTATTTTGCTGCATATTGGTTTCAACGATTGTCTTATTTGGACTTGCTAACTCAAAAGTTATGTCCGCTGTGTCAAGAGCACTTTCACGGAATTGAACACTTTTAAAAACAATACCTCCACATCTGAAACACAAACAAAAAGATTATTTAATACTTATTTAATTTGTAAATTATGATGTATATAGGGGTTTCGTTCCAATATTACAGTTCAAAGATCATTTTGTAAACAAAGAGTTTTTAAAAATTTACTTACGTTGTTGTTTCGTAAAGATCATTGATTTTAGCCTTAACAACTTTTGTTTTATCCGATAGCTTTTTAGACGGCAAATGGTTAACATCAATAATTATCTCTCTTATTTGACAAGGCTCTACTTTGCCCGAAATAGATTGTTTCAAAATGTTCAACTGGAGTAAACCTTCAATTAGCAAAGTCCAGTTTTTATATACGATTTCTGCTTCGGTTATATTTTCGTTGACTCGGTGAATGCTTTTAAAGTCATTACTGAAAATAAAAATGTTGATTGGTGACAGCCTTTTGGAAAGTAAGCAATTTAATATCACTTTAATTATTTTATAGGACAAGAAAATTATCATAAAGCGCTAAATCTGAACTAACATGTAAGAATATCCACGACTGTTCAATGTTTGATATATTTCTTCATTGTTTATATTCAGCTCCTTGTCCCATTCTTCGTCAGAAGTATCATTGATTGTTGTTGATTCGTGTGTAGAGATGAATCCCGATGCCATTATAGTAGACCCGACCACAGCCTAAATAGATGATATTGTATTTAATAATAATTAAATAAATAATTAATAAATATTCATGAAAATGTTGAACAAGGATTCATTTTAAATAAAATATACGAATATTTTGATGTTGTGGTTTTGAGCTTTATCCTTACAGTAAATCTTCCATTCCCTCGGTGAAACGAGACACTCAACTTAAATGGGCTCTGGTCGTAAATAATCGGTTGAGAATAGAAATGTACGTCAAGGAATTTAACTGATACTTGTTTCTTCTTCTCTCCAAGACTCATGGCCAACGTATCCCAGACTGCAACTAGTGCAGCCGAAAATGGATATAAGACTTTGCCTAGAATAAAGTAAGAAGATATGTTTAAAATAATTAAGTACATCAAATAATTAAAAATATCATCAATTAATGGCATATATATATATATCTTACCTCCATCGACATTTCCTTTTAAATAACTGAAATCATCTTCTTGTACGTTTATTAAGAAGTTACAAGAAGATGCCTTTTTAATCTCGGTTTTAGTATGTAGACTAAGATACCTGGGCCAAAGAAGTATACATTAGTTAAGCTGTATAATTATTTAAGGTAGTAAAGCTGACAATATTCAAGACAATACTTACCATTCCTCTGAATGCAACCACTCTACGTGGTGTGATAAATGAGGAGTTCCTGTTGATACTGGAAACTCTATTTTTGGATACAAATCCTGAATTCTTGGCGTAAAACCTTCTATGTATAGCCTAAAATATAAATTGAAAATATATATTTTTTTTTATTATTAATTTACTCAGTGCACGTGTTAATGAAAAATACTAACTTTCCTATGGCTTCAAGTAAGAATACAGCATTGTCACTATGTCCTCGCTTGGTGAGCGGTATATTTTTGCAGTCAGATGGCAAAGAACGTTTCAATATAGCCTGAAGGAGGCCATGTGGTGCTATCTCCACCAGAATAGCGTTGCTTGGAACCAATCGGCTTGTTTCTTCAAAGAGAACCGGACTCTGTGTGCAGGTAAATTATAATAAGGTATTTAAATTGAATAATATGTAGGCGGAAATTATAGTATTAGTTAGTTATTATACTATTAGTTGACGGCTCCGTGGCTTAGTTGATAGTAGCCCTGCCTTCGAAGCGAGGGGTTCGAAGAGTCGATTCCCGGCCGAGGCACACTTTGTGTGATGAAGTTTGTTCTCGGTTCTTGGGTGTTTGTCTTTTGTTTATGTGTATGTCCATGTCATCTGCGACACAGGAAATCCTTGTATGAGTATGTTAAAGTTAATGTAGTTACCAATAGATTGTTCGTTAGATATTCGGCAGAGCAGAATTTAGCACGAGGTTCGTTCCATTGTTCCTCTGGTACGGATGTGGATAGCCATTGAATACTACGCTCTTTAGGATTGGTTATTATTTTAGATAAATATTCGAGTAAAGCCGGACCTGGAAAAACATGATTTTTTTAAACAATGGATGAAGAACCCCATGAAAAGAATTATGTGATATATGTGTTATGTTTATCTACCTGCAGCAGCAATATACTGTGAGTGATAAGCAATATTTGAGCAAGGCACTTCTTTAGCAAAAACTCCGTCTGCAGTCAATTTTGTTACAAATTCTGTAATTTTATCAGCAGGTCCAGATATTGTGCAGGATTCAGGACCATTATGGCAAGCTATTGCGATATCAGATGGACATATATCGCGTATCTGAAAGAAACAGATGAAGAATAAATCCGATTTAATAGCTAAAAGAAAGAAAGTACAAGAAAATATATATTTTTTACTTGCTCATATCCCAGACCGATTGCTGCCATGGCACCACGAATCAATTTTGTATCTAAGGACACACGTCCTCGGCTGTAAGCAGATAAAATCGTTTCCTCTGCAGTGAGGCACCCATCGGCGTACGCACACGCAAGCTCACCAACACTATGACCTGGTAAACAATTTCAGGGGCAATTATGTTTGCTGATGATGCTGTTTATGCTGATTTCATATGCTTCATTTGTTGTACTTACCAATGATTTTATCGGGCTTTAGACCAATCTCCTTCAGAATGTCGGTAAGACCAATTTGTATCGCTGCAATCCCCACGAATGAATGAAGAATATTGTCAAAAATTGTTTTATCGGCTGAAGTTATTACGTGTACAATGTCAATGCCCTTTGGCTTTAAGGCTTTATGGCATCTAAAAAAATAATTTAGTCTAATCATTTAATAACCGCTGAAATAAAACAAATTAAGATTACATATGATTTCTGCACTTACCGTTCAATAGCAGCTGCAAAAATAGGTATACGCATAAGCTTTTCACCCATACCAACCCACTGAGAGCCCATTCCACTGTACACAAACCAAAGAGGCCGCTGGGCGTCGTTGCTATACTCAGAGTTCTCAGCAAGACATACAGTTTTGTTTTCATTATCCGTATCTTTAACAGAAATTTCAAATAGCCTTAGTGAATCGAATACGCCATGCGTTTTATTATTGATAAATCTTAATGTGACATACCCAAAATGATGTACCCTCTTCCTAAGTGTCCGCTGATATTATATGAGTGTATATTATGGAATAGAGCCAGTTCCTCCGGATCAATAGGGCGTGATTTCAAGTCTTCAAATATTTTGGGCAAAGTGGGTTGCTCTCTTGTAGAAAGCACCACCAACCGTGGTATGGATGACTTATAGCGAGTTAAGTCCTAATAAAAAAACAAACACAAAATTTTCAGCGATCACAAGTCTGCTAAATTCCACGAGATCTCAAGATCGATTTAACGTATATTTACTTTCTTTAGTAAGGTTGAATTTTTACCTTGGGTTTGTAATTTCCATATAACAAGACATGGGAATTTACTCCCGTAATAGATAACCCATTGACAGCAGTGTAAGTGGATTTAAATGGCTGGTTCTCCCTCACGATTTGCATTCTACCGTCTCGCAAGGCATCTACATCTTGTCTTGGCTTCTCGCAATGCAAATTTCCAGCAATCATCTCATTGTGATATCCAAGAAGGACCTACAAATACACAGAAAAAATATTTAATTGATCTCATAGTTGAGTTGCTGAAGATCTTTGGCATTTTTTTTTCAGCACCTAGTAATTGTTTGTCGCTGTAATTGATAATAGTTATCGTCTTAAATTACCTTTGTAATGGCAGTGATGCCTGAAGCACAGTCAGTGTACCCAATATTCGACATGACACTGCCTACAAGCAGTGGCTCTGATCTGTTATCACAGAATATTCTTTCAATGGTTTGTAGCTCCGTTTTGTCAGCTTCTGGAGAAGCTGAAATATTATAAACATTAAAGATATTACGTATTTTATGATAAACCAATCACTACTGATTAGTTTTTATACCAGATCCAAAAGCTTCCACATATTCAACTGTTTCTGGTGGTACACCCATTTCATGGTAAAACTTCTTCAGAAGTGCAGTCGAAGTGTTGATGTTCCGATTGAATCCAAAAACTTGACCAGTTACTGCTGTGATTGTAGAACTGAATTCATTATTAACTCCAACAATTTCAGCATATATTCTGAAACATTTTGATAAGGTTAGACTTTCAAAATAGGTAATCATTCTCGAATAAGAACTGCGAACATAAATTGCTCTATATTTATTTAAAAAATTAGATTTAGTACTGACAAAGGTGATTAAAATTTTAGAAATAATTAACTAGTGATATACCTTAGAGCGTTCTTCGCTTTTTGCAAATATATAACATTTATAGCATCTGATCTAGCAAATCCATCGGCGTTTTGAGCGAAAGATTTGGTTTTACCGTCGGGGGCCATGGCGACGCATCTGAAATTGATTAACCATGTATCCAAGTAATTTATGAGCAGATTTTTAAGATGAGTTAAAGATGGAGAGTAAAGGAAGGAATAATTTTCGAAAGCGAATTTTTAGGTGATGACGGTTTAGTGGCATTTGAACATAGCACTTCTGTGCTTCGGACGTTTAAAAGTCGGTCCCGATATACTAGTTGATTAACCAAGTCGGAAGCCTACGGGTGACTTGATAATTCAGATACCAGAGTTGGCCACTTGCTTACATGAAAGAACAAGTGAAAGTGATGTAATAGGGCCAACACATCACCTAAAACCGCCCAACTTGTTGGATTAATAATAGCTAAGAACAAAATAGAAGAAAAAGTAACAAAATGCGTGAAAGATTCACATACCTTTTGTAGTTCACCATAGTCTGTGGATGTAGGCATATGCTAGAGCTACCTACTATAGCAGCCTCGCAGTCACCTCGGTTGATGGCTGCAATAGCTTGTTCCAGAGCAACAGTAGATCCACAGCAAGAACAATCGAAGGTGCTTGATGGTCCTTTGATGTTCAGCCAGTATGAAATTCGGTTGGCATACATGGTTTTACTGACCCTATATAATTCAAAGAAAACAAAAATTAGTTTGAATCATTTCTTCTTGAGAATTAGCCTACAGAAATGTGGTTTCATTATTTAAGGCTGTAAATGCTTTAAATAGTACAATATAAAGTTCTTAAATCATCAATGTATCTATATTGGTGTATGCACTTAAATTACGCACTTTCCAAGCACATTATTTTAGGCAGGCTTTCGAAATACAAAGAGAACGCGTAAGGTTTAGGTTAAGATAAAAAATATCCCGCTTAATTGAACTTGTATTTAATTCTTCCAAGGGTACCAAGAACACTGGCTGCATTCTCTCGTTGAAAGGCCAAACATAATATTTGGGCGAGGAACGAGCCAGTCCCGTGTTTTTTTTTATAAGAGATTTTGTGGTCGGTCCTAAATCAAGCGGCGTAAGATCTCCTGAAAGTCCTTCATATTTTCGTCGCTGGTTGGTTGGTAGGTATGGTTTCAGCAGGCTCCCCTGCAGCCCCAGCCTTAGTTTTGGTCCCATTGAATGCGAGGGGGCCATCGTGTTGACACAAGTAATACCCTACATGAGCGCTCGTCCCACTCTCAGGGAACCAAGGTCATACCATCGTCTGGTGTCAAACCAGGTGGTTCATCTACACAGGGCACATTGACGGTGGCGAGGGCCGCTAATGTCATTCAGGGCGCCATGGCAGAAGAACCTGCATGCACTTCTCTGACATGAGAGACCATAGTGAACAAATAGTGACGTGTTTATTAATAGCGCTGCCACATGTGCAGTGATGGGGCTCGCAAATACGGGTGCTGAGTCTGAGCCCATTTGCTACCCGAAAAGAGTGGTTGTCGAACAATATCCAAATTCCCATTAAGAGACTGCTAAAATGCGGGCATGGTCACGGCCACTGACTGAATTTTAAACCAACTCTGTGTATACATTTTATACTAATGGCAAGTTCCAGATTTTTTATTGATGAGTATACTGTGCTTTTGCATTGCCTAATATTTGGCTAGATAGCGCTGTGTAAAATAACTATGAATATTTATTAATATCCGTTCTTTGCACTTGATATGGACTTTTTATGAACATATGTACTAAACAATATTACTAACAATAATAACTTACCCAGTGATACCGAAGCCGTGTTTAGTTTTTAAGTCATAGAAGCCTTTGTTTTCTGTTTCTGACAAGCCTGCTCCGACATACACGCCAATTTTTTTACCATTTAGTTGTGTGGGACTTATACCTGAAACAATTGCATACCATGGTTCAAAGACCTATTTGTCAGCCCTATTGTAAGAATATAGATAAGTAGAAAAAAGTTCTAATTACGTATTTAGTTTTAGGTACCTACTAGGATTGCAAGTGATCGCGAGGAATTGAAACTAATCTTAGCTTACGCGTTGATCTGAGTTTTAGAGTTTTAGATCTGTCGTCTATAGGTGACGGTACTTAACATCAGGTAGGACGCCAGATCGTTCTATCGCTGCCGTGACGTCGTAAAAATATTTGGGATAGTGGATATCATGTTTTTACCTGCATCATAAATAGCCTCGTAGGACGTTTCGAGAAGTTTCCTTGCCATAGGGTCCATGTTCATAGCAAGGCGATAGTGAACTTTGAAGAACTGAGCATCGAAACGGTTCAGATCAGCCACTTTTCCCAAGAAGTTGACAACTTCAGGGTGCGAGTAGACCCAACGAGGGTTTTCGGATGTCACCGGGTTAATCTGTTATAATTGGAAAATCATTTATTACGTTCGTTAACATTACATCCTCTGGACGTTAATAAAATTCTGGGATTTATTTATTATCTCAACACGGGATACATTGTACATACAATTTAAAATAGGTAAGTCTTAGAATATAGTGACGGGACCACTAAGCTTAACAAAACAGTTAAACCGGGAAGTTATGAAGTGCAATTTTTATTAACGTTATTTAAAAATAACGTTATTAAATTATATTGAAAAATAGGTGATAATCCTTATTAAGTCGTCCTTCATCTTTTTGATTAGATTAATTGTTATTAGAACAAAAATTGGACCAAACCAAACCTCGAAATATCTACGGGACAGTCTTTATATAATAATAACACCTTACTAACAAAAAAAAAAAGAAAATGTCTTCAATGTACCTACAGCATTGGACCTGTTACAGTTTTATTATAAGTTTAGATAACATATAATATTTTTTTTTTAATATTTTTCTGCGTAGTATTATCAGTAGTAGTACTAAAAATTGAATTGGGATGTACAAGCCACCCTTGATTACATGACTTTTGAATGATACTTTATAAGTATTCAATGACCCAAGACTTTAATTTTTTGTTGAACTACAATATCAAAAATCCAATCTGACCTTTGCTTTAAACCAGCAGCATAGGTGTTTCGTTAAACGCACCTACATTTTGCATTAATATCTATGGGAATTATTTCACTAATCTTTAACAAGTTTTGTAATATTCTATCAGCACGCCTTACCTTGTTGTAGAGTATTTCGGAAAACTCTTTAATGTTTCGTGAATTTGGATACAGTCCTGACATCCCAGAAACCACAATCCTCTCAGGATCGCCTGGCAGGTTCCCGCCGGCATTAGGGTTTGGAAGCGATCGTGGTTTTGGCGTCATAGTTATGCACAAATTCTCAGAACACTGTTTGCAAGAACGAAAATAGTTAATAGGTTCCTGATAACACTGTTTTTTTCCTGATTTCAATGCACTGTCTCGAAATGAGGTTATTCGCAGTGTTCTAGGTGCTTTTAAGCAAAATTCTTTTTTAAATTTGCATTATTTTTAGGGTACCGTATCCAAACGGTAAATTATAATAAACCATTCAGTTATTTTAGACATCTAAGAATATAATGACCAAAAGGAAATAGAAATTGGCCATCACGGGAGGATCGCTTTCACCTTGAACCATAATGAGTGGATTGTTGAAATTTTCACAGAATGAGTGTGATCCTTACACAGAAATATTTGCATATAAATGGCACTAAGAGATTGATTACAAATTAAAAATGGCAATTAAAAAATGTGTTTAGAAATTTCTAATATATATATGATTTTCTGAATGATATTTGATGATTAATGAAATTAGTGATCATCACTAGTTTTGCTGATTCTTGTTTTTTTTCTTTCATAAGAACCTTCTCCTGACAATAATGTCAGGAGAAGGTTCTTATGAAAGAAAAAAATAAGAAAATTGCGCAGAATATTCCCGGAAAACCACGGGTAACGCCGCAGGGCGCAGCTAGTAAATAATAAAATTAGTGTACAGGACTTTCGGAGTGTAATTACAAAATTCGCTCGCAGTTAATTACATGACTTTTGGCTTGCTAATTGATGCATATAATGTGATACGTCAGGTTATTTTAATCACTGATTAGCTTCTAAACAATAGACCTATGTGCATTAGTTAACTAGCATTTGCGTCAAAATAATTTAAAATTTGGTTAGTTTTTTACTAGTTTTGTTTATCATGTTGCCATTGTTGTAATTATGTGGAATGGTGTGGGGACCGGTCAAATCACAGGTGCATGAGACGTAGCATACCCGTGTTGGGTGATGGGCGCAACCAGATGACACTTAGGCTATCTTTGAGTCGGGGAGGATCTAAGTCGTATTATTGTAATGGGATTTTTGCGCGCAAAATTTTCTTTAAATTATTTAAATAATAGGTTGGAGAGAAAGTGTTTTCGTATTTTGTCTCTTAGATAAGAAACATTTTTTTTTAATGTAATTTTAAAGCAGTTAGGTACAAATGTTACATTTATACGTTAATTGTATTATGTCATATTTATATTGTATTATACGTTAATTGTACTATTTCTGCTTTAAAATTACAATAGAAACAAAAAATGTTTCTATCTTTCTTTCTACTGTAATTTCCCGCCATTTTTTAATTGTTTGTCTGCCCCAAAATATTATTGATTCAGATTAAGAAATCGGAAAATTTTCAAATAGATTTATTACAAAGGGAAAATAATTATACAAAAGGGAAAAGTGCGAAAAATAACATCAGGTCTAGGACCAATTAGTATTATATGGATCAGCTTGCGGTTCTTAACAAAACAGACGTGATAAGTGACTAGTGCATAACATTACTCAATCGTGACCTGGGAAGTATAAACTCTATCTGTGAAAATTGCTTGTAACTATAAAAAACAAGGAAAGCGCTCAAGATAAGCCAAAAGAAAAGAACTCAGGGTTAGAAAAATAAGTTTCAAAAATACATAATAATAAAAAGCTTTATTTTTATATTACAGTTATTAAAATTGTCTATATTAATTATCTATATTATTAATAGATAATTTTAGTATAACTTGTTGCTTCGACCAGCTCTTTCAAAACGTTTTGAAATAACTAGTCAAAGCAACAGGTGAAAAGTGCTGGTTTATATTTAGCACATCGAGTAAGCATTGTCATGCAACGTATTAATGTAGCCAGCATTTTGGGCAAACAGCTGTCTGGTAATATTTAAGAGTTGTAAATATTTTTATTTTATCATATAGTATTATTATAGATATAGTTTTTGTAATTATAAATTCTTTAAAGCATTTAAAAAATATATAAAATATATATTTTGCTTATTTAGTGATCATTCTTAGTTCTTAAACTTTCTCGGTCTTATTTATTTTTTAGACTTAAATATATATTACTTTATACACGGTTTTCCGTGATTAAATAATCAATATAAACATATTAATTATGATATACATAACATCGTGAAGGAAAACATCGTGTGTTCCTGCTGAGGGAACAAAGAGGACTGTTAGGTTGACCCATGAAGGGTGAAATAAAAGTATGTACATACGCCCAAAATGTAATAAATATTATTATTTAAAGTTCACTCTACGCCTATTAAATTATTTGCACACAGCGTACGAATCGCACAAGTTGCTTTCAGTGTAGACATCCAGTATATCTTTAGATAAATATTTATTGATAATAACTGCACAGCGTAGGTCGTTTGCAGCGTGGGCTAGTGAAGTGTTCAGATCGTGGACTACTACTGGCTGTTCGGAAAACTGCTGTAAGTTCAAATTCTCAGTGGTGACCTTCGAGGATTTGGTACGCAGTAACACTATTTTTGACTTCAATTTCTGCGGAGTTATTAGGCATGTCTTGGAAGTTCTTATATGCGCGTAAGCTGCTTCTAAAACTGCACGTATATATTGCGCTGTATGCAAAGAACGACCTTGAAGTACGTTCACACAAGCTGTGACACGCTCTTCCCAGGAAGAACATCCCAGCATTGCTTTTTGTAACAGGGAACTGTCTGTTTCTGACATCAATTTTGACATGTGGTCGATAATGCCTTCTTGCATGGCTACTTCAGTCGAGAAATCAGCCAGGTGTTCATTTATTTGAGCTTGGATGGCTCTGGGATCATCTCCGATTAAATATACTGTTCCTGTATGGCCTGTAACAAAACACAAATAATATTTATAGTAAAGCAAACAAGAAAAGATTTAAGTATTATAACATAAATGTGCATCAAAATATTACAGACTCAAAAGTATGCACTTTGCTATTCATAAAATAATGTTATTGTATAAAAATGCTTAAGTACATGTGCGCGGTTACCGAAGACCCCTACGGTTAATACAAATATCATAATCTTAAATAAAATAGTACATACCATTAGCTTCTAGTATAACTGCTAATTCCAAAGCAATTATGACTCCATATTCATAACCGAGTAAGTAAAATGATTCCTTCACGCCCAACTTATTCAAGAGAAGCTGTAAGTTGATAAAATTTGATTATAACATATTTTTCAATAGTACAAGTAACACAGATTAGAGGTTTATTAATAGTCGCCCAGTAGCTACTTTTACTCAGTAAAAACTGTACTTTTGTCTAAACACGTTACAATCAACATACAAGTTATGATTAATGGTTATTTAACAATCATTGATAACAACTTGCATAACTACATAATCACTTAAAAAATAGATTATGGCAACATTAAAATAGTTATTACCTACCTATATAACAATCCAAAAATCATCTTGAAATACCACATGGTTCCAGAGATCCTGAATTTGTTTTTGTTCTTAAGTACTATTTACATATTTTTCAATAGGTCTTTTTCACTAATCGAGTTTTGGCAATTACAAAATCATATAAAACAAAGTTATTTTTTTTTATTCACTTTTTTATATGATTTAATTCAAGTAGATTCTGTATAGGTAGTTCTTTGAACCAATTTCAGTTACTATGAATCCTTAATGCTCCACTTTTTGTGTCTTCTCCTATTTATTTTATTTTATAGCGTGCCGGTTCATGTGCACGCCATCTTTCTAGGAGGCATGAGTTCTGATAAATTTGGTTTAATACTTTTCGAGCTGATAGTACTTTTAAACAAATCTTTGAATAGACTTGGTCGAGATACATAGGAATTGGGGCCAGGTCATCATTATTAGTTACCTTAGAATATCTGAGGGCAAGATCTTTAGGGGTCTCGTTTACGAAATCCAGTCCCGGCTGCAGAACCACAGCTGGCAGTTTGAGGATCTCGCACAAAGAACGAAACCGTTTGTGATTTCCTTCCATTCCTGGTACTATACAAAGGTATGAGTCCTTCAAATCTATTTCGATTCCAATCTGAAATTGATATGTTATTTTGAATTGTATTGTTCTTGCATTTTATTGTTGATTTTTCACGTGTCTGTCTAGGACAGGAGTAGGAGATAGAATTACCCTACTTTCTTGATTCACAGCCCAAAGTGGCCCAAACGTGCAGAGAAGTAATAACATGATTTTAACTTCCAGTGAAGTATCATCACGAATCTAAGGTTAAGTAAATTTCCAATACTGTTGTAGCATGTTATCATCATAGGTTACATTTATCAAGTCAGTATGCAATAATGACTATGAAACGTGATAGCCCAGGGCCGCAGCAGACATGTGACATCTGGCAATTCAGATTTTGCTCCAGTGGCAAATCAAAGCCCATTCACTCTCAATTATCGAGAATAAGCCGGTGTCCCTGCAGTGGGAACATTAGAGGCCGGTCGGCAATCATGTCAGACATTAAATGTAAAGTGAAGCAAAATAACAAAAGTTTTAAATAATAGTGTGAACCTACATGATTTAAGACCCTTTTGGAAAATAAACTATTATTATTATTAAACATAATAGTTACCACTGCATTGACTAAGGTTTCCATAATCATCAGGTCAGTAGTTCCACGAAGCTCATCCGAATCTACGTATTCAAAGAATGTGCTCAATCCTTTAGTATCCTTGAATTTTTTTTCTTTTGTATACTCCTCCAGTTTTTGTATCCTAAAACCAAGGCTCCTCAGGTAAGTATATTTCAACCGTACAATGCGTGGAATCGTGACTCAAAATCCTACTAATATTATAAACGCGAAAGTTTGTATGTATGGACGGATGTTTGTTACTCAATCACGCCAGAACGGCTGTACGGACCTGGATGAAATTTGGCATAGAGATAGATTATAGTCTGAAATAGCACATAGGTTACTTTTTATTCCGGAAAAATTTACGGTTCCCGTAGGAAGTCCAACCGCGGGTAACACCGCGGGGTACCGCGTCAGTATATAATATAAATATCATATGTTTAGTATATTATATCTAAATGAGTATTAATGTCGATATCACCTGTGAAATTGGACAAAACGACTATTTCATAAATTTCATATTTTTATTAGTTTCAAATAGCCTAAATCCAAAAATGTCTCAATAAAATTTTGTTTACTGACTATTTCCGTAAACTAATAGATTGATTGAAAACTTTTTAAATTTTATAATAACATATTGCTTAAATCGATTGTAAATAACTAATTAGAATGGCGAAAAATGACATGCTGTTTGACCATAGCTTTGGTTTCTCGGTTCATGATATTTGCGTTATTTATCTGTGCGTTACTAAATGATGCCGTCTGCATAATGTGAAGCTTTGTGTAGATATAAGTAAGCATTTTTTATCAATACTTCAACTAAATATTAGGCTACTATTTTCTAAATACTTACTTGTTCTTAGTGAGCGTTACAATATCATTCTTTTCTAACTTCATATTGAGAGTGTCATTCAAATATGATTGGATAATAGTCAGTTCTTCGTTTTCTACGCCTAGATCTCCTAATGTTGTATAATCGTCGGCCTGGAGTAAATTACTTATACCTGAAAAACTCAAAAGAATTAGAAACTTCCCGTATTTGTGATTCCAACATAGAGGTCCGTAAATCTAAATCTATACGCCCCTCAATTTTTTTACGTTACAAACATCTTCTCATGATGCCTGCAAAAATGTATCATAATCCATAACAAATGTATTAGATCATCAATCACATCAAACTCAACCTAATTTATTCCTTTAGATCTCAAGTATCGTGTGGACATGCCACACGATATAAACATAACCGTGCACATATAACAACAGCAGCTAATAACATTACATGCACCCAGATAATTATGTCAAGTTTAATGTAAATAGCTAGTCTTATTTGATAAGTTTGCGTCTGTTCCAGCTCTAACCAACCAACTCGAGGAAAAGATGCAGGCAAGAAAACCCTTGGAGACAGTATTGCATATTCGCGGAGACTGTCATATTTTATACTTAGCTTTTAAAATAAGCTTTTTTTAAAAAAAATTAAATTTATATTCTAAAAGTTATAGTATTTCGCCCAGAATGTTGTTGAAATGCATATTGACAGTACTGACAAAGGCGTGTACTATTATATATTATAAGAAGGCATTTCTCGTTAATTGCCTTCTACAAACAACAATCAAACAAGGAACAATCAATGCATGCACAAAATTTATTTAGTGTAAGCGCCGTGTATTTATTTTCTGACTGGACATTACGTTGATGACCGCAGCACGGGCTTTTGGTGACCGTTGAATTGACCGTGAAATTGGTACAAGTTCTACTGCTATAAATACTGCTACTAATTCTGCGACAAAAAATCTTTATTATATTGTAAAATGAAATTTCTGATATACCTGCTATATTGACAATTTGCTGCAACAGTGACACCTGCTTTACTTCTTGCGGTTTTGCAATCAGCACTGGATAGGTACAATGAAGTCCGCGTTCTATAGCATCCACTGCTATTCTATGCCACAGCATGTTATCGATCGTCGCGTCATTTTGCTTTTGCTTGTTAATGATATCGGGATCCGGCAAGTTAATTGTTAATGCTGATAAACTATCGATAGATCGAGAAAGGCAGGCGTCTGCTCCAACATTGCTATTGATGCTTGCCACGGCAAAATATCTGTTGAATGAAAAATAACAAAAACAAATTTTACGATGTATTAAAGTGGCTAAGGTTAGGATGTAGGTTGTTTGACTATTGAGCAGAATAATAAATAATAATAATAAATAATAACCTTATTTATAATATATATATTATTATAATATTGTATGCGGATGTATTGTACTTAATTTGTCAGTAAAAGACGAAGGATACTTCACTGAATTTCAAAGAGTACATTGACACAGAACCAGGAATGCATCCCACCTTTCAGGTATTATCTTAAGAGAATTACTTGAATCGTTAAATAATTCAAAAATAATATTATATTTTTTTTATTATTATAATTAAGTTCCAAGTACTTTGGAGTTCAATAGTTGTGTGTTTCATTCCTGGATATCCGACGTAAGAACGCCGATTAGTAGTAAAAAGATGTATGGGCTTAAAACAGATACCTGGTGCAAGCCCATAGCTGCATTGAAGCTAGCAGTAGAACTAACTAATAATCATCATATATCGTTATCAACATACTGTGTAGGCACACTTTTAATCTTGAGCGCCCACCATAAACAAGCAGATATATGATGTATATGGGAACAGATTATGTATAAGTTTTTTCAACTTACTTTAGTAGAGGACATAAAACTCTTGACGCTCCATCAATCCGATTCACAAATGACGTTTTATCCTTCAAACTGGTGCTCTCATCTGTCGTCATGATGTAAATTCCTTCAACTTGTGCTTGTTCGGTTGCTGTTTCAATAAGTTTGTAGATTTCACTGTACGAAGTTAGTTTTTCAAACGAAACCTTAACTTTTACTCCTTGATCCCTCCAGAATCTGTAACACAAATTTCTCAATAAAAAATAATGTCTTGTTATAAACATTTAATTTAATGATGAATAAGGTTGGGACCAGGATATCTGAAAAATATTCAAGTATCTCAGATTAAACTAGCGTTAGAAATCACAATTATTCAATGATAATTGTGAAAACTAAACAATGGTAACCACGAATGACGCAGTATACAATGGATCTTTACTCGTATTTGATGAATAGATGTCAGCAGGTCATTAAGATCATGAAAAGTGATTAAACGAACGAAGGTAGTCCAGGATTATTGAGAATGATCTGTGTCCAGTTATCTATACTAATTACTAATAATAATATTATAAAGCTGCAGTGTTTGTTTGTTTGAACTCGCTAATCTCTGGAACTACTGGTCCGATTTGAATTCTTTCAGTGTTGGGTAGTCCATTTATCGAGGAAGGCTATAGGCTATGTTTTTTTTTTTTTTTTTAATTAGGGATCCGTAATACAATTGCTATTTTGTAACACAAGGTGTAAAATCGAAAACCTATTTTTGCGTGCGCTGTTTCCACGGAAACGAGAAAAACGCGGGTGAAACCGCGGAACAAAGCTAGTAATTAATATAATGATGCTCTGATTTGTTTGGAACTGTATATTAAGGGTGGTTTTGTCATTGGAACTTACCGAACTTTTAATCGATAGTGAGAAGATGAATCTGGGAAATTAATCCAAAGGTTTGTAGCTCCACGAGCCACAAGTCTGTCTGCCATCTGAACCCCAGTATGTTTATCGTCACAAAATATAATTTGGCAATAGTTTGGCGTACAACTGATTCTGAAAACGAATAGAAAGTGTCAATGACAATCTTCGATATCCACGCGCAATGGGTGCTGCTGCGTGCCGCTAAAGTCTACATTTCATTTTTAAATAATATAAGAAAATCATACGAAATCACGTCTATTGCATATTAAATTGTTTATCTAAAATACTAAACTCAATGCTAATTAGAAATACAATTTGAATTTGTGACGTTACCATATACACCAGAATATAATGATATTACCTAAGCATAATAATGAAGCATTGAATTTGTTATTGCAAACAAACAATTTAATATGCATCATTAAAGTGCGTATACAGTGATAGTAAGCCTAATTATTCCGGTAGATATAACAGATATTATAGTAAATATATTTCTAGTGTTTTCTACAAACCTGGACTGTGCTGGCAGTGGTTGGTCCTGTAGCCTCAAGAGGACTCTACCGCGGTGTCGACTTGCGGCAAGTAAGCGGAACGCTCGAGGCACTTCGTTCGGCGCGTACAGCACACGGGATAGTGGACGGACAAATCCACTTATAATACCATCGCTCACCAGGTTTTGAAGATGCTGCAAACCAATAGAGCAAAATTACAACAAACGGAAGGAATTCATAATTTTAATTGGTGCCGATGGCAATAACTTTTTGTAAGAAACAAAATTAAAAATATGCCTCAGGCTATAAATTTTGAAAATATCATGGTTATGAACATTATTATTCGTGTTACCGAGCAAAACTCACAAATCATGGTAAATATCTCGGTAACACGAAAAATAATAATGCCTCTTTAGAATTGAAAATATATTTCACAAAGAATATACTCACCCTGATAATTTCGAAGTTGTTGGGGTCAAATATGGAATTTAAATCGACTGTCATGAATGATCTGCTTCTTGTCATGTATGACATTCCATACGTAAAGTTTTCGCAATCCTGGAGTAGCGAGGTATCAACGGTAATTCCCGAATAAGATGTGCATTTCAAGTTAGTCTAAAAATTAAACATCTCAAAATTAGTTAGTTTCCGAATATGAAACATCAAGAAGATAGTGTTCGAAAAATGACAATCGAGTTATAAAACTGCAATATTAGTTAATACAATTACCTATCAAAATTCGTCTTTTTCAGTCGTGTTAGTGAGTGAATTCTGGTGTTGGAATTTTTAGGCCACCCATAGGCCTCCGACATCACTCGGGGGAATATGTCGAATATAACGTGCCCTCCGAACTATAGAAGGGCTCGGTTAAATTGCTAATAAACGGTTACCCATCCAACCACTGACTGGACGGAGATTTATTTAACATAGATGATTGGTAAACGTCATCTAAGCATGCTTGGCCACGTTCGTTTCGATTCACTGTGATTATTAAGATAAAGTGGTAATACTAACATTTCTAAGCTCTCCTTTTACGCAACTCAATATGATATTACATCCCTCGCCATTAGTTGCATTTAAAACAATATCCCCGAATGAATCGTGCCGTGAATATCCAATATATCCCTCTGAAAATGATATTTTTATATTAATAGGAGTGAAACAGTTATACATAATATGAAATTACATAACATATAATCCCATTTCAGTACCTTGAAGCTGTGGAAACAATTTTTGTAAGAACTTCTTCTTAGATTGATCAGCAACTGTTGTAAAGACTTGGCATCCTTTAGCCAAAGCAATCGAAATGGCAGCTTGGCCTAACGCTCCAGCTCCACCATGTATGAGAACCCTAGAGTTTTTCTCCAGCTTATTTTTGATAAACTGCAACAAATCGGCCAATATAGTAGAACATTAAATTTAGCTAGTAATAATCAACCCTACATCACGTTGAACAGACAGTAGCAAGACATACCAGACAGTAGAAAGCTTGAACATATGCCAAAGGAACAGTTGCCGCATCTTCAAAGCTCCAGTGAGCAGGTATAGGCCAAATAAAATTAGGATCTGCATGAACTATTGTACTAGCAGAGCCGTTCTTTACCAAGCCCATAACGCGATCACCCCTAAAAACATAAAAACATCATAAACAACATTTCAATAGTAAAGCCAAAGAATACAGATAAGAAATATCTGCTGAATCAATATAACTCGTACCTGTCAGTTAAACCACTGAAATCCATACCGAACAACTTTTCATTTCCGTCAAAGGGTATCAACCCAGCAGCCCTCTTCATATCAGATATATTTAGTCCTGAACATTGTACCTGTGAATTCATCGTATATTATTATTCGACGGCTTCCACGCTATAAGACGGAAAAGAGTGGCGTCGCTGTTTCACAGAGTGCGCGGTAGCTCCAACAGTATTCTCAACATGATTGCAGCCCGGAACGATTGTCCCATACACAAGCAGTGGGTGGGAATCATGTTAGGCAAAATAAAATAAAATAATATTTTAATTCTAATTTTTATAATATAATATATTTAATTCTTATAATAATTTGTAATATGTTTAATTGTAATTTAATTTGAATGTAATATATCAATATGGACATGAGTCTGAAATAAATAAATTAAATTGAATTGAATTATTATATTCATAAACGATTAATTTAATTTATCTATGATTGTCTTTTTATTGACAGTTATTTTGAGTTTGATCAAAGATGACGTTATTAAGATTAGCTAATCTATCGCAAATTTTATTGTTTTGTTTCTGAATTATATTATAACTAGCGGACCTGGCCTCGCGTTGCTGTGGCTAACTTTTTTGTCATATGATATTATAATTAGCAATAAAATAATATTGCGATCATAAATTGAGATGTGAGCTATCCTATCTTTCATGTTGGATCAAACTGCACACGGTGTACAAATTTGATTAAAATCGGTTAAGTAGTTTAGAAGTCCATCGCGGGCAAACATCCTGACACGTAATTTATAATATATATATTAAGATTACTAGTTTATAAACATTTATTGATGGTTCTAACGTCACTCACAAGTAATTAATTAGATTAAATCACCTTAATTCTATAGTGTTGTAGCCCTGTTATACATACGCTAATATTTCTGTCGCTGGTTCAATTGAAGAAGTGCGTCAATGTGTTTTTCGCGTTTAAAATATATGTGTTTTACTGCGTTATCAAAACGGTGAAGGAAAACTTCTTGATGAAGGAAGGTGAAGGAACTCTCTCTCGGTGGATAGTCGATAAACCCGATCAATGGGTATTTTCAAATCCAAATTATATTCACTACCTCACTATACAGAATCGTCATACAAACTGAGCTACTATAGGTATCTATGTAATGTATTACATATTTATTATACATATATCTAAAATATTTATTATTTTAATTTTTTTTGTTATTACTTATTGTTTTTAAGCACTACCCCGCATCTTCATATTAAAGGTTAACTAGAAGAAAATGCTAATTAGCATTAAATTCGCATATGTACTATTTTTTGTGCAATAAATAATTTTCAATCAATCATTCAAAAACATGTGACATCTATCATTCCGGTGAAGATTTGAGCATTACAGCCCATTTACTTTTGCTTATCTAGAGCACGCCAGTGTCTCAGCAATAGAAATATTTGAAACTGATACAGTACCTTAACTTTGATACCACTTGAAAAAACATTAGCTGTTTCTTCCCAGTGCAAGGTATTAATATCTCCAATACTTCGGATTTGTAAAACCAACGGTTTTACGTCGATCGATGCTTCAATATTTTGAACAGCATTTTTAGTCTGTGGAAAGGTAAATATAAAATGTTTGGTTTTTTCTCCAGTGATAAGCAGACATTCTGAAATATGACTTACTATAAAATCATCTTCAGGCGTACTCAATTCGAATTTGATTGGATCGGGAATTTCAATAGACATATTGCGAAATTTGATGTTATTCAATACAATTCCGCCACATCTGCAACATTTATAATGTAAATATATACAATTCATTAAAATGCAAAATTTAAAACTTTAAATTAACTTGAATTTAAATACACGTACGATGAAAGGTCGAGTATTGGGTCAATTTTAGCCTTTACGAGCTTGTTATCATTGAACAGTTCGTATTTTATTTCATTGTGTTGCTTTACATTAATAGTGAGATTTCTTATTTGACTAGGCTGTACCATTCCAGTATAAGGGTGTCTTAAAACATTCAACTGTAGCATTGCATCAAGCAACACTACCCAATTATCATTCCATAACAGTTTAGCTTCTGTTATAGTCTCATTTAGTTTGTGAATGCTTTTGAATTCATCACTGAAACAATAAAGTATTATTATATATATATTTTCAGCTTGAACTATTATTTCGATAAATCAATTTGAAGAACTTACTTATAAGAATAACCTCTACAACTCAAACTTTCGTATACTTCTTCTGCGCCAATTTCTAATTCATTCCAATCACTTAAATGTTCCCATGAATTTGGTTCTACTACCGTGATAAATCCGGATGCTACCTTAGACAATTCATTCAGGACCTGAAAATTCAGTAACAGTGTTTCTAATTTAATATCTTTTTTTATGTGAATAAATGACGGCACGAGCTGAGGGCTCACCTGATGGTAAGTGGTGACCCTCGTCCATGACAACAGTAATGCGTGCGACTCAGTATGAGATCCAAATCTTTACTGTGTCGCATTCATCCTGTTGTGTCCATCACTTGAGACGGGGATGATATGTCTCATGCGGATGTGATTTCACCAGCAGCCACACCCTTCCACCGGAACACAGTAATGCAACCACTACTGCTTGGCGGCAGATTCCAGATGTGGTGGCAGTACCTCTCCGGACGAACTTGGCACAAGTTCTACTGCTACTTTTGGTTGCCCCTTTAGCACCACCTACGGACGCGAGCAACTGGATCTTTCTTCTTCCGGGTATGTAAGTGGCTAACTTTGGTGTTGGAGTTTTTAAACCACCCAAAAAATGTGGCTCATCGAGTATTGTAGCCGAGACATGCATTTTAAAGAAGCACAGAAGCGGTCTGTTCAAACTTGTGTCAATTTTTGTGTTTATATTTTTATATGTATGTTAGTCTGTAAGGTATTTATTATATGGGCTTGGTTTTTAGTATTTATACAAAAAATGTAAGATGCCTGAAATAAAGATTTAATATTATTATTATTATTATTAAGTACCACTAAATAGTTACTGTTCTGAGTGGGCTCAGTTGCTTAACTTGGACGATCTTTAACAGCTAAGAAAGATTCACGAGAAGCGCTTAATTGATTGATTGATTTGAGCAAAAATTGTAATATTCATACTGATACTCATTTATTCGGCCTTAGGAACACTACGGAACACTTGGTTTTGAAAAAAATGATGGCTTACATAGCCTAAAAAATAACAAGAAATAATTAACTAGAACCAGACAAGACAAATTACTTTAACAATATTATAAGTTTACAATAATATAATTTTAATTGTCATAATAATTAAATTGAATAAGTAAAATGTTAACTACAGCTGCTGTATAGGGGCATTGTCAAATAATAATAAATAATAATAATTAAATACATATCTATGTATTATATATAATATATTATTGTAATTATAAAATAATGATGTTATGTCATAGTGATAGTGATAAAATGTTAACTATAGCTGCTGTATAGGGGCATTGTCAAATAATAATTAAATACATATCTATGTATATATTATTGTAATTATAAAATAATGATTTCATGTTTGTCATAGTGACAGTGGTCTAATAAAAGTTGAATTGTGTTAATGCGACGTCATCGATCTAAAATACTTACATCAAATCTTCCATTTCCTTTATGTATGGAGACGTTGAGTTTGAGCTGTCTATGCTCTTGCAGCACCGGTTGACAATGCAGATGCACTTCAGAAAACTGAACCGATACGTTTTTTTTCTTTTCTCCAAGAGTCATTGCCAGAGTGTCCCAGACGGCAACCAATGCCGCAGCAAACGGATATAAAACATTACCTGTAAATATATTCATAAACGTTAATTGAGAAGATAAAATTAAGCCATTAGTGAGAGATGGACTAACTCGCCAGTAACACTTGAAAAATTGTCTATTATTGTATTTCATCTGTTTTGAAATTCTAGCACCGACTTCTTAAGGGATCCGGTTATGAAATAGTAAATAGGTATTTGTTAAATGTAAATAGGATGACATACCTCTTATAATATTGCCCCTCAGATAATCGTACTCCTTTTCTTGGGTATTAATTGAAAAGTTGCAAGATGCCGCTTTTATTATAGAAGTATTTACAAACGCACTCAGATTCCTGGAAACAAATTGATTAAAACAATAACTTATTACTCATGGTTATCACAATTCACAACCAAAATGACTACTGATTGAAAAATAATATTTAATTCGATCAAATACTTTGGTTATAAAAGCAAGAATAAAATAAAATAGTTGAACTAAGAAAGCAGGTATCCAAATAATATTTATGTACCATTTCTCAGTGTGCATCCATTCTACGTAATGTGACAAATGTGGAGTACCCGTGGATACAGGAAATTCAACTTTTGGATAAAGCTCTTGAATTTTCGGTGTATAACCTTCAATAAATAATCTGTAACGCAAAATGTTATCAATATAAAAAATATTTCAGTGTTATCAATATAAAAATACACATACTTATAAAGTAATTCAGTAACAGTTTAGAACCAACGGGTATCACTGTTGGCTTCCAGTTACAAAAACGAGTGAGACCTTTTATTAATGAGGCATTTTATAATGACTCTTGGAGTTATGTGATTTGGAACTATGGGTAAATTAGATGACTTGAGAGCCATTTTTGTAGTAGGTATAGGTGTTGTATGACCTGCGTCAGCTATTATTATAAAGAAATCAAGGTGAAAACTAAAACTTACTGTCCTATGGCATTTAATAAAAACACAGCATTATCCTCATGTCCACGCTTCGTCAAAGATATATTTTTACACCCTGGCAAGGACCGCTTTAGGATTGCTTGGAGAAGTCCGTGTGGTGCTATCTCAACGAGAACTGCATTTTTAGGGATCCATTTGGAAGTTTCTTCAAAAAGAACAGGGCTCTGTAAAGTTTAAAAATGTTTAGTTTGGAGGTACATATTTTAGGACGCAAATATGACCCGAACCAGCCTCTAATGTTCCCACTGCAGGGACACCGGCCTACTCTCGATAACTGAGAGTGAATGGGCTCTGATCTACCACGGGAGCCCAATCCGGATTGGTAGATGTCACATGTCGTCGAATATTTGGTTCTAGGACATGTCGGTTTCCTTACAATGTTTTCCGTCACCGTTTTAAGAACGTGGTATTGATATAATATGATAAAAGATTATAATTTACCAATAGATTGTTTGTAAGATACTCTGCTGAACACATCTTTGCGGATTGTTCGTGCCAATTTTTTGCAGGCACTGACGTTGATAGCCAGCGCTTACTACGAAGCTTAGGCTTCACTATTACTTCAGAAAGGTATTCAAATAGTTTCGGACCTGAAAAAAAAATACAAATTTATAAAAGAATAATGTGATGCAATTAATATAAATCAAAATCAATTGCCGCATGTATCATTACTTTAAAACGACTCAACTGTTTTGGCAGCTCAGTTCTTCTTAAGCGCGCTTCTTATGAATATGAGTAGGTATATTGCCGTACAAGTATACTGATTATAAAATCGAAAAAAGCCGACATCAATTAAGCTCAGGTTTGCGCGCAGTTCATGATATATCGGATGAAAAATATAAATACCAGCGGGAGCAATGTACTGCGAGTGGTAAGCAATGTTGGAGCATGGAACTTCTTTAGCGAAAACTCCACTTGCAGTCAACCTCTTAACAAATTCGGCTACATTTTCAGCAGGCCCTGATATGGTGCAGGATTCAGGCCCGTTGTGGCAAGCTACTTGTATTTCAGGTGGACAGAGTTTAGATATCTGCAAACACAAACGAAATATTTTGTAGAGTCTCGGCAGAGAATCTGTACTATTTTGAAAAGTACCATTAAATTAGTTACAACGTCTTGGAGGGGTCAATATCCCAGGGTTCAGTTTCTCACGAAAATCGTGACATCAGTATTACAGCATTGAAGGTTCTATTAACATTTACGACATCGCCCTTGACAGGCTTTTCTGCAGTTGCAATAATACAAAACAGTCGGAATTAAATGTAGAGAAAGATATGGCAAAGTCAATTTCCAAACATGAGCCCTGTTTGTAAAGAAAGCTACGTTTAGAAAAGCAGGAACATTCAATACTATTCTATTACAATAAATGAAGTTTGGAGTTTTTGATAATTTATACCTAAGGTAGAACTACACACTGTTTCGTACGTACGCAAAGAAATGGTAAAGGCGTCATAGTTGACATAAATGTTTGGAGAGCTCTGGATATACTATTTTCAGATAAGAGTTCCTTCAAATCAATAGCTGACTAGACTTTAGGTATGCCCTATATGTATTTTATATGTAACAGCCTGCTTGCCTATTTTTAACATTAAAAAAAAAAAAAATCTATCTAATAAGCTTATTATTTAGAATTTTCTCATACTTATAGCTAAAATTCTCTCGACATTTATTCTATACTTTTGAACCAATCGGCTCTATATCTTTGAGATGTTTTATAGATGGGTATATATAAAAATGACCGAATTATATTTACAAAATGTTCAGTTTAGATCAAGATGATTAATTTTTTATTTCGTGTGTTCTAATCATTTCAATCTAATCTAATCTAATCTATTTATGACTTTATATGAAATGTAACCACTAGAAAAAAAGTGCTATTTTACAAAAAAAACTGTTTTCCATCGTATAAGGCTATGCTTAGTTTGGGCCTAGATGGCACTGTCTGAAATGTCCATGAATATATATTTATTATTGTTCCTACCTTTTCGTATCCTAATCCAACAGCTGCCATCGCACCACGGATAAGTTTAGTTTCTAATGAAACTTTTCCTCTGCTGTAAGCTGCTAAGATCATTTCCTCAGCAGTCAAACATCCGTCGGCATACGCACATGCCAACTCGCCAACACTGTGACCTGAACGAACAAAATGCCTTATTTTACTCATGCTGAGCTAGGGACGTATTGAGCCACGTGATAGGGAATCTTCGCCACAATTATTATGCGAGTATACCGATTATACCGATATACCGATTTGGATATATCTCCGAAAACTATTGATGATATATTAAATGATGTACATAGTTTAATGTTTATAATTAATATTATCATTAGCACACGGAAAACTGCATTGTTTTCTTAGGAACGCCAACCGCCGGTAAAATCGCGGGACGCTCCAGGGTTGTACTTCTTAATTAAGATTGTTTATGTAAATAGAAATGCTAGAAGTATGAGACATGTCGAGGCGTGAGTGAACAGCCCTATACTTATTCTATTACTAAAAACGCCCACCGTGTCGTCCGCGGTTGCCGGAAATACTTAACTTTTTAGGAACAAGTAACCTATTTATTAATCCAGGATAAGGTACCCTGATACCAAATTACATACATATCCGTTTAGCCGTTTAAGCGTGAAGGAGTAACAAACACACGCACATACACACACGGGGCGGGGCGGATCGCTGGTCTAGAATATATCTTTTAAGAATGAATTAAGGATATATAAAGATATCCACTGCTTACATAGTCGCATATAATCGTTCCCATAATCTACTAGGTTGTACCAATCATATACAGTCGTTAATACGTACCAATATAGTTGTCTGGCTTGAGTCCCAACGCAATTAAAATATCAGTTAAGCCAATTTGTACCGCTGCAATTCCTACGAATGAGTTCAAGATATTGTCAAACACTGTTTTGTCTGGTGAGGTGATAATGTGGACAATATCTATTCCTTTTGGTTTCAACACTTGATGGCACCTAAAACATAGATACGACAAATTCAACACAAAGCAAATAAATAAACGATGACAATGATTCATAATTTAACACATAAAGATGACACCATAGGCAAAATTATTTTTTGTCTTATAACACAAAAAACAATTTTGCCAACTGTCTTTTTTTGCCTCAAGGATCTTGTGTTAGAAGCATTGCTTTATTTTATTCAGTGCTTCTGTCTTATCTTTTTTATTTCTTATCGTACATTTTACAACAAGTAAGTACCTTTCAATAGCAGCTGCAAAGATTGGTAGGCGCATAAGCTGTGCCCCCATTCCAGTCCACTGAGATCCCATTCCACTGTACACAAACCACAGAGGCTGTTTCGCATCGTTGAAATACTCAGCTTTTTCGCCAAAACTTCGTGTTTTCTGTTCATTATCTGTATCTGTTCAAAACAAATTTATATTTTATCTTCAGTTTAAATATTCTGTCACTTCTAAAAGCTGAATATATTATGTTGCTGCCAGTAGTAAAAAAAAATAAGAAGGAATACTATAGTTATAAGCCAATGCAAAAATCAAAATTTCTTCAAAAACTTCCAAAGTTTCCAAAACTTCCATGCTGGAAGCGGCTCACCATCAAAAATAGCTATTTACCAAGTACCTACATCACTATAATTAAAAAAAAAACTTAATAAATAAGATCATGCCTTCTGGAGCTATTAAGCTTACAAAAGAATTGACCATACATTGGCGGTGCGCCGTATCTTGGCGGGTCGCAAGCACAGAAGTGGCACTCGATGTGCAACACGAGAAGGGTCCGGAATCGACAACACAAAGGGTTCGCGCAAGTATTTGTAAGCGTTCCCGCCAGTAAGTGACAAAGTAGTAAAACCTTGGGTAATTATCATCTAGACCCACATTACCACTCTGTCTCCCCGTGGCAAATAGATTTCCATTGTTGCGTCCTATAAATTTTTTATCTTTCTACATCCAGGTTCTATAATAAGGGCATTACCCAAGATAATGTATCCTCGCCCCAAGTGACCAGGAATATTTTCGGTATGAATGTTGTGCAACAGAGCAATTTCTTCGGGATCGATCGGTCGTGATTTGAAATCTTCAAATATTTTGGACAGTGTTGACTCTTGTCTCGACGACAGCACCACTAGCCGCGGAATCGTGGACGGGTATCGGGAGTGATCCTGGGAAAAAATCTTATTGCTTACCAACAGATTTTGTTGTACAGTACCGTACTAGCCTCTAATGTTCCTACTGCAGGGACACCGGCCTACTCTCGATAATTGAGAGTAAATGGGCTTTGATCTACCACGGGAGCCCAATCCGGATTGGTAGATGTCACATGTCTTCGAATTTATGGATTTAAGACATGCAGGTTTCCTCACGATGTTTGCCGTCACCGTTTCGAGAACGTGGTATTGCGCACATAAATTTTCCAGTGAAAAAACTCATTGGTGCACGTGTGGGTTTGAACCAGCGACCTTAAGATTGAAAGTCGGCGTCTATGCCCCTGGGCCACCACCCTCTCACGCTTGTTGCGCTTGTTACGCTTGTTGTACAGTAAAGCGATGGAATTATGAGCGTACTGTTACTTTGGATCTCTAAGATCTTCTTTGAAAGTCGCTGTTTTCGTCTGTCTGTTTCTCCGCTAAGTTCTAAATCGCAATGGATTTTGATACCGTTTTGTAATGAAAACGGTAGTAAATTATAGTTTCATTTAGATAATATTTTCGGAGATGTTTACACCTATGTATGATAAATGCTTATAATAGTAGAGAATAGCCGAGAATTTCAATGGTATTATATTTAATGTCATATTATAATATTTAATTTTGAATTAGTATTTTATTATTTTTAATAATTTAATATTTACATCATTAATGTTGGCTTAACTTTACGAGATAGATCAAAATGATGTACCTACTACGAATTTTCTTACGTTCTAAGCCGGGGCGGGTCGTAAGTTAATTAAATCTACATCTGAATAAACGAATTTTGGTCATATGGCGTCTTGTTCGTTTATAATAAATAAATACGGTATAATACATATTAACACATACACGGAACAAACATTATCGTTATACAAATCATCATCACCAGTATTATCTTATTCTATCGTTAGGTAAATATTTTATGATCGTGTACCTTAGGCTTGATGTGTCCGTGCAGCAAGACATGTGAGTTTATTCCTGTCAGTGATAGTCCGTTTACGGCCGTGTATGTACCACGGAGGGGTTGATTTTCCCTCACTAGCTGCATTCGGCCATCTTTTAAAGCAGCCACGTCTGTCCTTGGATTCTCGCAGTGTAAGTTACCCGCTATAAGGCCGTTGTGGTATCCAAGAAGAACCTGAAATAAAGCACAGACAGTTAAGTAAACCACAGGAATGCTTATTCCTAGGGAGCAAATACTTGAGGGGTACAGTTGCTCGTGTCTGCAGGTGCCTTTGAAGGTAAGGATAGGGGTGCGTAACAAAAAATGGTACGAGAACTTGTGCAAAGTTCGCCCGGAGAAATACTGCCTCCACTCCTAGTAATCTGCAACCAAGTGGTGATGCACTGGTTGCTTGCGCCTGTGAATTTACATGCGCATGAGACATAACATCTCCGTCTCGGGTGACGGGTGCAAAGCGATGCGTCTTAGGTCTACGCATACTTGCGTCGGGGAATACCTTAGTTCTATTATTATTGTTATAGGCGGAGCTTTCAGCAAGCTCATCACCATTAAATAAATAATTGACTGATTAAAAAGAACGAGAAAACTGACTTTAATACATACATACCTTATTCTTGCCCTTAGATGGTAGGTACCTTAACTTAAAAAAAAATCTAAAGCGGTGTATAATGGGCGAAGAAAAAAGGAAAATGGCGATTTATTTTGATTTCAAACCCGAGCTATTGAATCGATTTTAATAAAATTTCTAAGGGAGTTCACATAAAAATAAAGGATTTGTTAAAACTGTTGTAAATGACGGAGATCCGAGGTAAACAACATAAAAGAACTTTTATTTTTAAATGGGTCATCATGCTGACGGCTTTGTATTAAAACACCGCTACCGGCAGTTATAATTGTAATTTATAATTATTATCATTAATAGTAATGTTACCTTTATGATTGCACAGCAACCAGAAGCTGAATCAGTGAAGCCAATATTAGACATGACGCTGCCAACACGCAGAGGATCAGCTCTGTTTGCACAGAATACCTTTTCAATGGTTTGCAATTCCATTTTGTCAGCTTCTAGGGAAGCTGCAAACATAAATTTATAAGAGTACCGTTAAGTTGAATTAACCACTCCACATAATTTCTTAATTGACATTGGTTTATAATTTTAAAATCGAATAAACGAAATCGTTCCTCATTTTATGCCTAAGACTATAGAATTGACGACTCCGTGGCTTAGTTGGTAGTAGCCCTGCCTTCGAAGCGAGGGGTCCCGGGTTCGATTCCCGGCCGGGGCATACTTTGTGTGGTGAGCATAAAGTTTGTTCTCGGGTGTTGGGTGTTTGTCTTGTGTTTCTGTGTTTGTCCATGCCATCTGCGACACAGGGAATCCTAGTGCAGAGGTGTGAGTGGGTTAACGTTGTTTTTTATAAAAAAAAAAAAAAAAAAAAAATTCTTCATGAAATTTCTATGGGACCACCTCGGAAAATAAACACTACTAAATAAACAAGTGGCTGAGTTAAAAATCTAAAAAGAAAAAGGCACAGGAAAGCAAAATAGCAAATTTCGTTTACTTGGATGACATATATTTCATTACTAGCTGTGTTCCGCGGTTTCACCCGCGTTTTTCTCGTTTCCGTGGAAACAGCGCACGCAAAAATAGGTTTTCGATTTTACACCTTGTGTTACAAAATAGCAATTTTATTACGGATCTCTAATTTTGAAAAAGAAAGCCTATAGCCTCCTAAATAAATATTCCTCGATAAATGGACACTGAAAGAATCATTCAAGTCGGACCAGTAGTTCCAGAGATTAGCGCGTTCAAACAAACAAACAAATACTGCAGCTTTATAATATTAGTTTAGATGTCATCGAAGTAAACGAAATTGTGAGTTTACGTCGAGTAAAACCGTCATTTTTAAAACTGCAGTCTTTTGTCTCCTACGTCGATCACCCGCTTTACGAGAGAATTTCTTACGGAAATATTCACATACCTGAACCAAAACCTTCCACATATTCCACAGCCTCTGGAAGTACTTTTGCTTCTTCATAGAACTGTTTTAGAAACGCCGTATTACTGTTGAGATTGCGTTTAAATCCGAAAACTTGGCCAGTTTCATCGCTCATTTTTGAAATGAATTCATTCTTGACGTTGATCACTTCACCGTAAATTCTAAAATATATCGAAGAAAATTATTTTATCGTCCAACGGATATTACGATGGCTTTATCGTTTTATCTGTAGAACGATATAGCCACCGTTTTAAATGTCAACTTGGAATTCAAAGATCGCTGGTACAAAGGGCAAAAATGAATTTTACGCTTGAAAAATGTAAGCAATACCATGTTCTCAAAACAGTGATAGGAAAATATTGTGAAGAAACCGGCATATCCTAGAACCGAATTTTCGAAGATATGTGACACCTCCTAATGTAAATAGAGCTCCTCTTTCAGATCAAAGCCTATTTACTTGTGTAGAGTAGGTGGTCTTTTTCTTACTTTATGTGAATAAGTCTGCCAACTCTGGTGTCACCCGAAGGCATGGCTTATGACGTAACGTACCCTCCAGTGGAAATATTAAAGTCGGCGGCGGAATTTGTATCATACTTTCCGAATCTTAAACTTATATCATACCTTCGCGCATCGGTGGCTTTTTGGAGGAACAATACACTTATAGCATCTGATTTGGTACATCCGTCAGCATCTTCAGAATACGATTTGGTTTTTCCATCAGGTGCAATACTTATACATCTGAAATCAAAAATTGAAACCCTAATTAAGATTTGAAGTGTCTGTTGAATTCCTTAGTATAGCCTAAACCGGTTCTTAGAGATTTTGGCGACTGTGTTTTGTCAATATAAAACTTGCTAAAAATATTTTGAGTTATAAAGATATTTACCACAATTTATGACTTAGGAATCTGGTATTCGGTTTAGTTTAAAACAAATATCTTCACCCGTATTTCGACAACATTCTGCTACAGCAAATTTTATGTATTTATTTGGATATTTGAACATTTACATCAAGATTACCTTCTGAAATTCACCATGGTTTGTGGCAGCAAGCAAATGTTTGCGCCTCCAACCAGAGCAGCTTCGCAATCACCGCGGTTCAACGCCTGAAACGCTTGCTCCAGAACAATTCCTGACCCACAGGAGTCACCGTCGATGGTGACGGATGGGCCTTTGGTGTTCAACCAGTACGATATTCGGTTTGCGTACATAGTCTTGCTACAACTGCAACATAAACAGAAAAAGTCGGTTACAAGCCATTATATATGTGACAAACAAATCTTTCATATGACTAAAGTGACAAGACGAGCTGACAGCCAACCTGATGTTAAGTGGTTTCAACCACCCATAGATAATAGCGATCCTTTGCGTCGCGCTGTCGAGTAATAATACAGTAGTTTTGGGGGGTCCAGTTGCTCGCGTACGGACGCGTACGGACGGACCAATAAAAAAAATTATTTAAATTCATATAATATATTAAATTCATGTAATCGCTTCTTTAACAATGGATAATGAAAAGTTAATTAACAAAATCAATGAGTTATGAATATTAACGCTTCGCATGTACTTTAGCAGCTTACCCAGTAATGCCGAAGCCATTTTTAGATTTCACGTCCAAGAACCCAACACATTCAGTTTCAGACAAACCAGATGCGATGTAAACACCCACTTTCTTCCCGTCAAACTGAGTAGGGTTTAGCCCTGTGACAAAATAAATCTATTTAATTATTATTATTCGTTTTACCGAGATATTTACCATGATTTGTGAGTTTTGTTGAATCCCGATATTTCGACGCAGTTACGCACACATATTATTCGTGTTACCGAGATATTTACAAATCATGGTAAATATCTCGGTAACACGAATAATAATGTTCATAACCATAATAGTTTTAAAATCTATTTAATTATTATCATAGTCATAGTTAGTCATAGTTCATTTATTCATAACAAATGTATGGTTACAGGTCAACATACAAATCATAAATTAATATTACAATAATAAAAACAAAATTAGGGCAATACAATTCATGTACTACCACAAAATTAAAATATAAACAATATATTACACATCAAAATCATAATGTCAATAAATAAGAATTCAAAATTAAAAAAAAAACAAGAAATCCGATATGGATATATCCGAATATATCCATATCCGAACTGATATTATAAATGCGGACTTGAGTACAAAGTTTTTATTGTTTCGCATTTCTACTACTCAACCGATCTTGATGTTTTGCATACATGTTGTCAGGGGACAATAATAAGACATACGGTACCTTTTACGTTGAAATAAATAATTGTTTAGATATCTACATTAACGCAAGCGAAGTCACGGGCAAAAACTAGTATTTATGTATCCATATAGGTGTTACCAGGTATGTATTATGGGTATATTGTATATTATAAAAAAGTAGTATAAGTATTCTATCAGTGATCTAGTTCCCATAGGACAACCTATGCTTTGTCTGGAAGCAAATGGAATACTCACTTAAAGGAAATATCCATCACAAACAAAACAGCCAAATTGATTGGGCACTCAAGCGATGATATTTATTACATGTTGAAATTTGATTTATATATTGATATATAATACGTATTGTTGAATGGATGGATGAGAAAACTAAAAATTTTACTAACCAAGTTGAGTAGGTAAATTAATAACCGACAAAATACTATTTTTCCAATTTTTCAGAATTTATCATCAATTAAATAAATGAGTATAATATGAATGCTCATAAAATAATTCTGAGGGTCTTCAGGAGAATTGACAGTGTCATTTAGAGTAGGTAGTATGCTGAAACTGTTTGGCAATTCAGACATACCTGCGTCATATATAGCCTCGTACGCCAGCTCAAGCAGTTTCCGTGACATGGGATCCATAGTGTGACCCTGCCAATAGTGCACTTTGAAGAACTGAGCATCGAAGAGTTCCAGACCAGATATTTTCCCGGTGTAATTAGATAATTCAGGGTGCTTGAAGTCCCATCTACAGTCTTCCATCGTAACGGGGTTCACCTAAAATGTTAATATTCCCAGTTCAACTAATGTACCCGAACTGAAGACTTGCGATTTTCCTTATGCAGCGATGAATCGATCTAACGGCGCAAGTAATGTTGAAATGTTAGCTGGTATAGCTCCGTAGGTTAATTAGTAGAAGTCCTACCTTCGAAGCGAAGACGTAGGTACTACCTCCGATGAAGAAAACGGAATGGAAAATCATGGGCATACGGGAAATAAGTATGTTATTGGGGTCTTGGGTGTTTCTGTGACACATGCCAGATAGGGAATCCTAGTGCAGGGCACTACACATTTAAACGTTACATTACTTGATTACGTTATGAGTATATTACCTTATTGTAGAGAACGTTCGAGAAGTCTCTTATGTAACGCGACTGTGGGTACAAGCCTGACATCCCGGACACCACCACTCTCTCGGCATCAGCAATGCTCCGAGGTATCCCATCTTTATGAGCTTGTGTATGTTCTTGAGGAGACGGAGTCATTATTTGTTCTGCAAATGAGGTCAATGTGTTTTATTCATAGAATATAAAATTCAAATTCAAAAATAACCAAATATCTATCTACAACTTTTCAATCAAGGATCGAGTAAAATGTGGGCCAAATAAACACAAGAACTATTTTCATAACTTGTTATTGAGTTTGTACCCACAATGTCAATGTTCAACAAGTGACTGATTTAAAAATCGAATAAAACCGACTTCAGTACTTTCAACCTTCTCGCCCTTAGGGTGTACACCATGCCATTTAAAAAGATACCTCTAAATCAGTATACAATGGGCGAAGAACAAAGTGATAGGAAAACAAAATAAGCAATTATGTTTACTTGCATGACATATCGTTTATGCACAAGTATAAATGAAAACAACTGTGACTTCATACGCGTATATTGATTTGTTATTAACAAGAATATGGAAATGGGTTGCGGGCAAAGTTTCACTCCCGAAGTTGTGATTGCAAGTGACATTGCATACGAGTACAATAAAAATATATTTCCTTGTTAGATTGTAGTAGATTGACGTGGCGAAGGCTTTGCTCGCAGAAAGAAGCAGGCGTTAACACATTTTTGCCGTTATTTTGATTTAGCAACTAAACTTTGTTTTTTTTTTTCTTCTTTATATATAAAACAATTATGGGACCAATCTGAAAGCATATCCTATCAAATTAAAATAACTTTCAAAAACCGTTCGTTAATCACGGAGAACTGAGGTAGGAAACATTAAAAAAAATACATCCGTATTGATAACTTTTTAGTTTTCTTTTTTATGCCCCTCTGAATATCATTTAAAATTAATGATATAAGTATTACAAATACGCACCTATATTTTGAGAAAATATTTTTACGCAATCGCCATTGAAAAGGAGTAGAAAGCAATTCCTCAAGATTTCATCGTCAGGCTCGTTGAACGATGAATTCGAGTATGCTGATCAAAAACTTTTTTTATGTTTTCTGGCTTAAATTTTTTTTCCTTGCAAAACATTTAATAAATTGATTAATCCCAGAGTAAACGTACTTTCTGTATGTGAAACTTAAATAATTGTAAGAAAATTTAATCAGAGTTGCAAAGTAGCGGGTGGCCCGGTTTATTTGCTGTCCAGTGTCGATCATTTAACTTTAGCTACTCTTCGCCTGGCTAATAGATGGCTGAGAGCACACAGCTGAATACGGGGTTCAGTGGTGGACCCATGATGATAGGTAACTAAAACTGGTGTACTGATTGAGGAATTGATATTGAAGTGTCGCGAAGTTTTTTTTCTTTTTTATGTGAATGAGTGACGAAACGAGCTGAGAGCCCACCTGATGGTAAGTGTTGACCATCGCCCATGACAACAGTAATGCGTGCGACTCAGTATGAGATTCAATTTTTTACTGAGTCGCATTCATCCTGCTGCGTCCAGCACTCGAGACGGGGATGATACGTCTCATACGCATGTAATTTCACCGGCAGCCACACCCTTCCACCGGAACACAGTAATGCGACCAATACTGCTTGGCGGCAGATTCCAGATGTGGTGGCAGTACCTCTCCGCCGAACTTGGCACAAGTTCTACTGCTACTTTTGGTAGCTCCTTTAGCACTACCCAGGGGGTAAGTAGAATTAAAGGGTACACACCTACGGCCGCGAGCAACTAGACCCCCCAAAGTTAGTATCATCATGTTATATTATTTGTTGAAATACATTACACGTTACCTCAGATGTTTTAATGAAGAGACTTCAAAAACAACACGATGTTGGAGCCCAATGTCTTCGAAGTAACAATGAGGGTTACGCTTGTAGGACTGAAATTCAAAAGAGACTTTATTGACATTTTATATCAATGGAATTTAAAATTATAAATTAAAATTATTCCGCTTCCTAGGTGCCAAAAAATTAAGTCCGAGTCTGACTTCACGGCGTGGGTTCCTCTGTACAGACGTAAACATCACTACATAGTATAAAACAAAGTCGCTTTCTCTGTCCCTACATCCCTATGTATGCTTAAATCTTTAAAACTACGCAACGGATTTTGATGCGGTTTTTTGTAATAGATAGAGTGATTCAAGAGGAAGGTTTATGAGTTTTTTTTTTTTTTTTTTATGTATAATACACTAGCAAGTCACCCCGGCTTCGCACGGGTTGTTTCTGATACGACACTGATGCTTTACTAACCGTGCGAAGCCGGGGCGGGTCGCTAGTAACAAATAAAACTATCTAAAACATGAAAACTGACTGTAATTTCACATATCTGTGTGCATCTAACGTTCATGGGTAGTTCCTGTGACACGTTATATAGGTACTCACAAATATGTTTACTTGTGAGTGTAAAATTAGACGTGTCCAAATGATATTTGAGATCTAAAGGAATAAATGAATTTGACTTTGACTTTGAAACATATAAAAAAATTGTGTTAAAACCTCGACTATGCAAAAGCCGTAAACGAGATTGTAATTAAAATCGAGTAGCCGAGGCTGACTCCACACTTACTAAGAGTTATTCCTACTAGTCCCCACCCATCGTACCCGATTAGTCCCCACTACAATAATAACATTTATTATAATATAATCGAATATAACGCAACAACCCACTCACTTAGTGAGTTGGTTATAGTGATAGAAGTAGCACCTAGTTGCCGTAGCTGCCGTAGTTTTTTGTAAAAAATATATACGGGGTTTTATAAAGGGTGTTTGTGCGATGTCCATAAATTATTGTATGATATTCTAATTATTTACTTCACTTACTCTAACAATCTCGTTTACATCTTTTAATGTTTAACACTATATTTCAGTTGCCTAAAATGAATGTTGAATAAAATTATCCAACCATTTTTCTGTCATTTATCGACTCATTTTAACTGTATTTTTATGTTTGTTACGCGATTTTGGGGGGTCCAGTTGCTCGCGTCCGTATGTCTCTACCCTTTGATTCCCTACACGAACCCCCTGGGTGGTGCTAAAGGAGCAACCAAAAGTATTAGAACCTATGCTAAGTTCGTCCGGATAGGTACTGTACGATTCAGTGTGAGATCCTAATCTTATACTGAGTCGCATTACTGTTGTCATGGGCGGGGTCACCACTAACCAGGTGGGCCCTCAGCTCGTTCCGTCACTTATTCAAATAAAAACAATCTAAGTGAACTCATAACATTTATAAAATCAGTCACTTGTTAGTGTTTGGTACTCAAACGGAACTCTAAACTGTTGTAGACACATATAAACTGACATCAAAAGTTTACAACGGTTTAAGCAGGTCATTTAATATTATATATTTTATATACGTAGTGTCTGTAGTAGGTACTAGCAGTACTTATTATAATATTCATACATATTCCGTGGCTTAGTTGGTAGTAGACCTGCCTTCGACGCGACGGGGCCCGGGTTCGGTTCCCGGCCGGGCACATTTTGTGGGGTGAGCATGAAGTTTTTTCTCGGGTGCTGGGTGTTTGTTTTGTGTTTCTGTGTTTTTCCATGCCATGTGCGAGACTGGGAACCCTAGTGCAGAGGTATGAGTGTGTAAGCGTTTATTTATCTATGTTAAATATTTAAATTAAAATTAATAAAGTAAAAATAATTAAAAAGAAAATAATAGTGTGATTTCTTTACATAATCATAATAAATACTCATTAGAGGAGAGGAAAGCGTGGTGGCCCAGGGGCACAGACGCCGACTTTCAATCTGAAGGTCGCTGGTTCAAACCCACACGTGCACCAATGAGATTTTACACTTGAAAAATTTATGTGCGCAACACCACGTTCTCGAAACGGTGACGGAAAACATCGTGAGGAAACCGGCATGTCTTAGAACCAAAAATTCCATGGCATGTGACATCTAAAAATCCGGATTGGGCTCCCGTGGTAGATCAGAGTCCATTCACTCTCAATTATCGAGAGTAGGCCGGTGTCCCAGCAGTAGGATCGTTAGAGGCTGGTACGGACTAATATTATAATTGCGAAAGTTTGACTGTATATAATTTTTTTACTCACTACACGCCTCGACGGTTTTGGATGAAATTAGTTATGAAGATATTTTTCATTTCGAAACAGTGAAGTCAGTTTGGTCGCATGTAGACTAACCACGGGTCCGCATTTACTATAAATATATATGATTCTGGCGTATACCATTTTTTTTTTTAGGGTTGAAATACCTACGTATACCGCTCCGTCCGGGGGAGGACGGGGCGGTTATGTCAGTCGTGATCCGACTACCACCCTGGTGTTCCTGCTCAGCGCGTTTATGCTGGGGCTACGGGAACGGTGTTTTTACTCTGCCGCGGTACCAGCGGCGTTGATCCTCGATGGTAGGGACCTTATCATAAACAGTACACCCAGTATACCCTTTTTTTTCCGTGGGGAAATGCACTCGCATACCGCCCTGCCACGGGGAGACAGAGCGGTTATGTGGGACTAGACCCACTAAAAGCCCACGGTGTCCTCCTCTGCCGCTTAATGGCGGGAACACGGGAACGTTACACACACATCTGCGAACCCGCCGCGGCAGTCCGTTACCGGACCCATCTCTCCTGGCATCTAGCAGCCCCTCCCGGGTTCCTCTTAGATTCACCGTGGGTGACGCAACCACGGTTACTAAGCCCCCCCCCCCCGACAAGTGGGGGGGACACCCAGTATACCCTAAGTGGTCAGAAAGGTTGTTAACTACAAAATTAAAGTGACATCAATGACTTGAAAGATAGCATAGAAAGGAAAATGAACAATTAAAAGTAACGAGTATCTACCTACAAACCATAAACATGCATAATTAATTATCACGTTATTTTCAATACAAAATCAGTTCCGTGTAAATTGCAAACCTTGAATATCTAAGAATTGGAATAACAATATTTATTTAATATACTTAGAAAACATGTACGTACTTACGCTAATTTAAAAGTTATATTCAATGTGCTAAAAAAAATTTATTCAATGTGCTAACAATACGAAACAATTGGCAAACGTAATGTTTGATTAACAAACATTACGGTTGTACATATTTTAAAACATTAACTCCCGTTCTAGTTACAACTGTGTTACAACAAGATAATGTTAATGCTCGCTCTACATAAAACAAAGCGAGCGTATTGTGTACGATAATGTAAACAAGTTGACATAAACACTCGAAGTTTCACATTAAGTACGGAAAGTAGTTAATTATTTAGAATAAGGATATTTTATTTACCACTAGCTTTTTTCACTTCGTACACTTGGTGAACCATAATTGATCCATCAAAAACAATTCCACCATGCATTATATTCGTGTAACTCTTACAATTTTTGCTCCGCACGCCAAAATAACTCGCAGATGACAGTTTTTTTCCGATTAGTGATAAGTGATTAACACTTATCGTTATATTTTGCCCAATTTACACATTTTCTTTATGAATTATATAGCCTATGTGTTATTCTGATGTATGAGCTATATTATTGTAAAGTTTCATTCAAATTCATACAGTAGTTTTTGCGTGAAAGAGTAACAAACATCTATACATCCTTACAAACTTTCATGCTTATAATATTAGTAGGAAGTAGGATACTCAGATAAATGAAGGATTAAAAAAAATATAAACAAAGAAATCCATGTAGAATGGACAAAAAAAATTCTAAAAATACAAAAGGAACCATGCAATATTTGTATAGGTAAATTAAAAAATAAATAAACGTTTACACACTCATACCTACACTAGGATTCCCTATGTCGCAGATGGCATAGACAAACACAGAAACACAAGACAAACAGCCAAGAACCGAGAACAAACATTCATGCTTACCACACAAATATGCCCCGGCCGGGAATCGAACCCGGGACCCCTCGCTTCGAAGGCAGGACTACCACAAACTAAGCCACGAAGCCGTCAATTGAGATGTAGCATTATCTGTCTTATTTGACAATATACCTATTCATTAGGTAAAACAATAATTACGATAAAGTATATTCGCCAGCTTAAGATGAGCCGTATGTTCAAAAGTTCCTGTACATTACGGGGTTCAAGTTATTTGGACTTATCACTGAGAGTTGTGATTTCTGTAATTACTGAACTACAAAACCGATGCCTTGACTACAGACCTTGAAACATTTACGATATTATCTTTAAAGTACCTTCTTTCAACAAAAAAGGAATAAATTGAATCGTTAAAGAACAAGTTTTGACTTTTAGCCCTATTTTCCAAAAAAACCGTGCTGAATTTCGAAATAAAAAGTATCCATCCTACCTCGTAGTATAAATTCAAATCATGCCAATCAAGTTTCATAATTCAAGTTTCGTCGTGATGCGCGCCCAAGATACAGACAAACAGACAAAATTTAACAGTTTTTTCTTCAGTATAAACTATAGAGCCCCATGCAAAATAAATGTATTTTCAATGTAGAAAATTGGACCCATTGTACAATTTTATTACAAGTATATATTGGCTTATTTATATTGGTGACCTTGGACTGTACGAACTAAAAAAAAACGTAAAAAAAAAAGTAACAAAATCACGTAACTGTTACGACTTATTTCAATTGAAATACCGACGTCTTTACATATCGCCGGCGTGAACACTTACCCTTTAGCCTCTGAATTCCATAAAATGTAGTGTGTTTACGTCATAGAGAACAAAACAATAGAAGGCTTGAAAATCCAGCGCATACTTCCATTTGTACTCTAGTAGTAGTAGTATATAATATATTACAATATTATCGGGGGCCCAGTTGCGTGTACCCTATAAGTCTTTACATGTGGGACCCTAGAGAAAAGAGCCATTTCCTAAAAGTACCAATAGAACTCTGGAGGAACTCTGGAACATCTGGAGAACTTTTCTTTTTCGACGTAGACGCTGTTTTTGCTTTCGTTTCGCAGTCTCAGTCACAGCTGATGGCTTTGGTGAAGCCAGAGGAGTTCCAAGAGATGCCGCCGCAGCCAACGCCTTCCGAACCGACTGCGACTTTCGTTCGCGTTGAGGTCGCCCAGTTTCTTCACACGATGCCTGTCGCCAGTAGGGACGAGAGTCCAGCAACTCGTCATGCCATATCGCTGTCTCGCCTTCATGAACACCTCATGTACTTTGGTGAACAATTCGGACAATCTATCGGAGCGTTTGAGGTTCGTCCGGGGGAACGTGACACGTTATATGCTCACGAATATGTGTACATGCATGTGTAACATTTGACGTGTCCAAATGATACTTGATATCTAAAGAAATAAATGAGTTTGACTTTGACTTTGGAACCAATGCTTGTCACGGCCACATACAAGGCCGTCTTAGGGCACCCCAGGGCCCTTGGGCATACAGGAATTTGGGGCCTCTTTGGAAAGAAAATGGAGTGACATACAAATATAAACCTTTTGATCTGGCCCTGCTGATCTGGTTAATATTTCAATTTAGAAATGTTGACGGTTTAAAATACGCTATTGAGCGGAAGTTCTGGGGCCCCGTACGATAGGGGGCCCTGGGCACGGGCCCCGTGTCCCCTTATGGTAAAGATGGCACAGGCCACATATGTGATTTCAATCTTTGTTTTTGTGAATCCTGATTCCATTCCATAGGTCCTCTTATTCCATAGGTTTCAAGCTTACTTAACAGAAAGTTATGGTCCACATGGTAAAACGCCTGTATCATATCGCAAAAAAGGCAGACAAAAATTCTCTGATTAACCTGACAAATAATATTGTATAGAAATTCATAAATCGCAAAGTTAATGTGTTTTTTTTTGCCGAAAACCTGTTTTAGTCATTACATACAATAGAATGGATTTTTTTTTCTAAATAAGAATAAATATCTTAATAATATTTTTTGTGTTGCTCGCGTTCATAGGTGACCCTAGCGGGTCCCCAGCGGTGTTGCGGTGGAAGGGTGCCGGTGAAATTACAGGCGTATATGACGTCACATCCCCGGCTCAGAGTAGGTACACGCAACGTGGGATGATCTACTCATATATCGCTCGAAAATCAAAATTTAAATTATATTCTTCACCGAAGTCGATCATTATTCACATAATAAAACAAACATCAGAACCCTCACCGTGGCCAGATCAATTATTCATACCTTTTTACATACGCTACGTACAGGTCGATGGTTAAGTATTATTGCGTTGAAAATTTATAAATTTTCTGTTCATGAATCACTATTGGACATTAAATTGATTTTTTGAATTATTTTTCTAATGTTCATTTTATGACAAAACTAGGGTAGAATATGCGAGATATTTGCACTACTAAGTTTTGGTATACAAGCATTTGAGGGTCCTTTAACTTAGGCAAACTAATTTGTAACATTAAGTTCCATTTACAAAATAGGTATACATTTAGGCTTGGTTTTGCTTCCAAGCCGAATAGGAGCGGCACAGTAGATGGCGGTGGCTTATGGGGAGCACCGCAACTGAGGCGGGCTGCGGTGATGTATGGGCAGCAACGCAGCTGAAGGTTAGAGGCCGCGGTGGGAGAGTGTGCTGCTCTCCCTACCTTCCGCGGCCACGGCCACTGCTGAGTCCGTCCGTCCGTTCGTCCGGAGTTGCCTTGATGCTTGGTAATCCGCCGCCAAGAAGTGAACACTCACACTCCGGTGAAATTACAGGCACTTGAGGTGTAACATCTCCGTCTCATGACGGGCACCAGGCTATGCGACTTAGATCATCTCATACTTTCGTAAGGGAAGACCTGAGTTTATTTTTTTAGGTGACAACCACTTAACCACAGGTAGGCCACCAGCTTGTCCCATCCCTGTCCCATAAACAATAAAAATATCCAAAATCTATATACTTAAAAAGTGGTAAAATGGGTGTCTATTTGTTTCATTTTTCTTTTTATTGAACATCCCTGCTATAACATTCTGAAACTTCAGGTCAAAGTGTACACGCAACTGTCCAATTAATTTAAGCAATTTCATACTCTTGGCAATTCTATACATCAGGTCATAAATAAACAGAGTAAAATATATGCTCGCATTTTTTTTATTGACTTGTCTGTATGTTACTAATTACTTTGAAACTGCTCACGAGAAAAATAATTGATAAAACCATTTTTTTTTGTCTGAATGTCTTCCCGTGTGTTAAAAAAACCTACGAAACGTATTATGAATTTCTATAGTTGTCTTATACCTAGTTAACTATGCAATTATGGATGAAATAACTATATTTCATCCATAATTGCATGAATCCATAATTGCATTATTCCCATAAATTTCTTACAACCTAAAACGTAACCTGTGACAATCTTCATCCCGGGCTTTCAGTGAGGTCGTTTCTGTCAATAAATGTACTACATCATTATTTCTATAACGTGCTGACCCCAAAATTTTACCCCTAATTTAAATTGTATTTTTAATTGAAATCCGTCCTTTATATTATCCAACAGCTTCTTATCCGTTATTAAGGGCAAGATAGATAGTCCGATAATTAAGCACTGGGTGGCTATTCATCTTGCCCAAAACAAAAAATAAAATTTTCAGTGAGGCTTACTAACATAGTTTAAGGAAAAGTTTTACTAACAAGTTGTATGGATTTATTTGAATGTCCGAAATAAAAATTATTCTATTCTATTCTATATTATGTTTTCTGCAGCGGCTTTCCCTCTGTCTATTTTCTTCGACCCCTAAAACCTGTTAATCTTTAAGCCTAGAATGAATAGTTTTCTCCTAGACAAGCGTGCACCATCGTCAGCCGCATTTTCACTTTCCATCAGGTGTTTCCTCTAATGTTCCCGATGCAGGGGCACCGGACTACTCTAGAAAAAAAAAATACCTATTTACTTTCTTAAAGACAAGCTTACCATCGTATCAGTGTTTCTGCAGTATTATCCAACACTCAAAATAAATTAACAGTTTCAGTTCCGCAAAGAACAGGCGACGCAGTGAATGGAGTATTTAATGGCACTTTTAACCAGTTAATAACTCAAGATCTACTTAACATGAAATTCGCTTAATAAGTCTAAGGAAGACTTGTTAGAAATAATATAAGATATTAAATATTTTCCAAACAATCGATTTCTATTAACACCTAGCGTCTTTCTAAGTTATTATAGCAAAATCTTACTATCGTCTTGTATAGAGGAATATTTATTAAATTAAGACAAACAATAAATTAATGATAAAAAACACTGTTTTAATGACAAGATTTTTCCGTGTCCTCCTCAGCAAGACCTTTGATTTGATACTCATACTGTGGTAGTGCAGAAAAATTAACTAGTCCGCCATCTTGGATGTTCCACCATATTGGAATTAGAATGACGACACATAGCTAATGCATTGTCATCCAAAATAAGCGTGTATACCAAATTTCAGCTCAATCGGTTAAAGATAACTGATTTAAAATTCACTTGCAAGATTCCACCCGGACAAACATACATACATTGCAAGTTAATTAGAAGCTGGTAATAATAACACCAACCGCAGCTGGCAGTGCCGGCCCAGCGATCTGACATGACTGCGAACAGTCATAGTAGCGCATAGTAACATAGACATAGTATAATACCAATAGGGTATTTGAAAAAATATTTCAAAATGTTGCATTTCTTAATAAAAAGCCATAAAAATAAATTTCGGCAAAACAAACACGCTTCCTTGCCATAAAATAATATTTAAAACCTTTTTTTATTCCCACAAATACGCTGTCAGCCATTTTGGTGACGTAATATTGGTAAAACAGTCAGTCATTGGTAACAGTCGTGTACCTACGACCGGCACTCATTCAACTTAACAGCTATAAATATTTGATATTTTCTGGGAAAATAATTAATTACAATAAATACACTGACGAAAGAACCCAATACAAAATACATTGACGAAAGAATCCAATTGATAGATATGTACCTAGCTGTTTACACTGAACACTGAAAGTTTTTGCATATATGACGTCACAACATGGCGGCTCGTGTTTTAGGTCACGTGATATGCAGATAAAAAATACGACTTTTAATTTTAATATTATATATTTAAATAATAAAGTGCTATTATGACTCAAAATTAGAATATTTAAGTATAACACATAAATATAATTTTTTATCAAATTTCATAATTTATTTTTTTACTACCGTAAATAAGTATTGAAAAAATTTGTTAACAAGTATGTAGGGTGAGAACGTTACAATTTTATTTACTAGTGTTTATACTCGTAGTTCCTATGTATTCAATGCGAGTGAATCCGTAAACAGTAAGTTGTTTTTAACTAATAATGTTATTCTGCTATTATCATACGATATTCTTTGTGTATGGTTATAAAGCCGCATTAACTCGGTCATATAACTTAGATACGTGACAGAATCAGTTTGTTTTGCGTATTTGTTGTAGCCCTTAGTAAGTAGTTAATATAAAATAATTACTATTTTATTTTTACCACATCAAATCTCATTATCTCGTTCCTATATTACAAGCTATGCATAATTTTGTGAGAAATATGTCCATGATTATTTATTTATTTAATTGCAGATAGATTACAAAAATGACTCCCTCGCCTCAAGCGGGTGCTCAATCACCGAATGTGGCGCCTCATCAAGATGACCAAATTGTCATCTCCGGAATGTCGGGTCTCTACCCCAAATCAAAATACATACGGGATCTAGAAAATGTTCTGTATAATAAGGTAAATTTTCTATGGTTCATAATCAAACGAGTAGTCTGAAAATAGATAAATTCAATTATTTACTGTAGAGCACCAAAGGACCAACAAAAAATAAATACTAATATAAATAATAAAAGGATTTAGAGGATATAGATTTTTACCTTCTAGATATAATGCTGAAGTTAATTGAAATATACTAGGCAAGCGGTTTCAACGTTTGTGATCAAGTGGAACTTTTGTCAGCGTATGCTGTAGAAATAAGTCTCTCGTGTTTAAAATCCACTGGTTTTCAATCAGTTCCACATAGGATGTTTAATGCAGGAGTTGCGTAGCACCATAATGATATAAGGTGCTATCAGTTTTGAAAACAATAAGCTTTTGCTTTCAGATAAACCCTATATCAACTGATGATCTGCGCTGGAAATACAACCATCCTGAAGTAGCTCAGTATGCCGGCAATGTGCCGGACCTGGATCGCTTCGATGCTCAGTTCTTCAAAGTCCATTACCGCCTTGGGAACAGCATGGACTCAATGTCTCGCAAGCTATTGGAACAGGCATACGCGGCTATATACGATGCTGGTAATGAGTTCTAAGCATCTAAGTCGTTGACAATTGGAGGAGAAAGTCTTTGACTTTTATTCTACCCGTGCTGAATTTTTTTGCCACGAATTTATCAAAGTTGGTAATAACACGTATGAGGTGGTAAATTGTTACTTCCACCCATAACAACATTAACACACCTTAGATCCTTTTCGACCTTAGTATGAGAAGACCCAAGTCGCATCCTATAACGCTCGTCACCTGAGATGGAGATTTAATATTTCATGCGCCTGTAAATTCACCAGCACCCACAAGTTTCTTCCGCTATGTGAGTGCAGCACTGCTTAGCGGATTACCAGGAATGGTGGCAGTACTTCTTCGGACGAACTTGCCACAACTTCTACTGAGGGTACTCCGCTACAGACGCGAGCAACATTGACCTGAAATAACCAGTAACATCACATCCAGGCAAAAAGTATTTAGGTTTATACAAACATTCTTGATTTTTCCAGGAGTCAGTCCAGAATATCTGTCCGGGAAAAAAGTTGGCGTATACATCGGCACATGTTTCTCGGAAACGGAGAAAGCTTGCTTTTACGTCGCCACATCCAGAACCGGATTTGGAATAGCTGGGTAATTTAAATAAGTTTTCTCAATAATTTCACTTAAATTGTCACTAACAACGGTTTATGGACTTCCAACGGTTTATGGACGGCACTATTTTATAAATTCCATATTCCAGGACTGCATTTGGAATAGCTGGATCAATTCATTTGTCATTTTAATTGAGAGTTTATGAATTTCTGCAATATAGGACTAGATTTGAAATGGGTACCTGGCTAAATCAAATAAATATGTAATTTTAATTTATTAGACTTACCTTTGTACTACGTGAGTTTATGGACTTGTGACTATATATTGCTGTTCCGATAGAAGAGTGTGGATGCCGGTGAAATCATATGTGCGTGAGACTTAACATCCCCGTCTCGGGTGACGAGTGAAGTAGTAATTTTGATTAAAATAAACATTGCTGGACATTTCACATAGCACCATTTGTACTATGGAACCAAATAACTGATAGAATACATAATTACTATTATTGTTGTTTTTATGTAAATAAATACATATAATACATATAACATGTTAATGAATAGACACAGAACAAAGACAAATATGTTTATGTTTGTCATACACATATTTGTCTTGGGTGGGAATCGAGCACAAATTACAGCGCAGAAGGAAGAGTTACTACCAACTAAGGTGGTCCATAGTTTAACCTTATTCCCCTGTAAACTTACAGTTGCAGTAAAGCAATGTTTGCCAACCGCTTGTCCTACTGGCTTAATGCCAAAGGTCCATCACTGTCTATTGATGGCGCCTGCTGCAGTTCCACCGCTGCCTTGGAGCAAGCTTATCTCGCCATGACCAGGGGGGAATGCGAGGCGGCTATAGTAGGAGGAGCAAATCTCAATTTGCATCCACAGTCTTCTGTGCATTATGGAAGGTAACATGTAAATCATAACCATTCTTGCATTCTTCATCATGATCATCATCATTTAACGATGACATATTAAAAAGTATCGACTGTGTATGAGGCACGCTGATAACCTTTATCGTCTTCGTGATAGTCTTGATAAAAGTCAAAGTCAAAAATTTATTATTCTAACAGCGATTTAAAAAGTCACTATTTAAAAATTCAGTACAAAATAAGATGTTTATTACTGAATTTAGCGCTCATTCAAACCCTGTATCATAATTGGTCGTAGTATTAGTTAGAATTGATGCAACTAAATGCGACTTACGTGTCTTTTGATACTGTGGCAACTACTTATTATAACATCAGATGGGTCGTATGCTCGCCCCATCACTTTAGTCTCATAAAAAAGTTTAATATCATCTATTCTAACTTCAGGATTATGAACCTCAGCAAAGATGGTAAAACGAGGTCTTTCGATCAGAATGCTGCCGGTTGTGCCAAGTCTGAAGCTATCAACATACTCTTCCTACAGAAAGCCAAAGATGCTCGACGGTATGTAAAAATCCTATACTGATAAATAAAATCTAAATACGCAACGAAACGATCTATCTCGGTTTGCATGCCGAAGAGATGAGTTCTTGTGTGGACACCGCGATGCTCGACGGTATGTAAAAATCCTTGATAAATAAAATTGATAAATAAAATCTAAATACGCAACGAAATGATCTATCTCGGTTTGCATGCCGAAGAGATGAGTTCTTGTGTGGACACCGCGTGAAAACGAATGTAGGAGTATGGTGCACCCGGATAGACGGAGCGATTTTTCGAATAGGTGGAGCGAAGCCGGTTTTCGGTTTCGTAAACCGGGCTTAATAGTGCTTACTTACTGAGCCTTTGCTAGCAGTGGATTTATTTAGGCAATCAGGATGATATTTCGTTAAAGTTATATCAATCTTAGGTAGCATCACACGAAACACACATCCAAGATCCAAGAAGAAACTTACCACGCAAAACTTCCCCGGGCAGGACCGACAACCCTCGATTTGAAAGCTACTACCAACTTAGTTAGTTGTCTTCAATCTGGAGTTCTAATGCCTAAGAAGGGCATCTTGAATAATCGTATTCTAAGATATCCAAAATGATGAAAGCTTCAGAAATATTATAATATTCTTTTACCAGATTAATCAGTGCGAAGTATTTTTAGTCCGGATGATAATAACAATAAACAATATGCATTTCAGAATCTACGCTAATGTATGTCACGTCAAATGCGAGTTCATAAAAATACAAGATGGAAATACAGGACCTAAGTATGGTTTCAACAGGGACAAGGACGACACTGCGGGGTTTTTGAAAAGATTTTATGATTCAACTGGAGTCCCACCCTGTATTGTCGAATATGTTGAAGGTTGTGGATCAGGTAACAATATTGAGATTAGATTTATATGTTTATTTTGTAATTACTTGAAGATTAAGTGAGATAGAGAAAGGCTGAGTGAGAGAAACAAACTAACAGCATCATTTTCTGGGTGGTTCAGTTGCTCGCGGTCTACGTGCGTGAGTACCCTTTGTTTCCACACATGCACCTCCTGGGTGGTAATATAGGGAGCAACAAAAAATAGCATCAGATATTGTGATCAGATATTGTGGGCGGTGTACTTGCCCGGAGCGGAGGCTGTGTGGAGACACATAAGGCCGATTGGCCTCCAAGAACACTAGTGCAATCGCATTGGTTCTGGTGGAAGGTTGCGGGTGCCGATGAAATCAGCCCAGTCCCGGGTGACTTTAGATACAGCGGGCGAAGAAAAAAGTCTCAGGAAAGCAAAACATGCAATTTTGTTTACTTGAATGATATATTTTATTGTGTTATTTTTTTGAAAACAGAGATAACAAACATAAAAAAAACTATAGCCGAATTGATGAGCTCCTCTGAAAGTTGGTTGAAAAGAGAAGCGTAGTTAGTTAATAATACCTACCATACATTTACAGCTGTACCTGAAGCTGACAAGGCAGAATTAGAAGCTCTTGACAAAGTGCTGTGCTACGGTAGAAGGCATCCACTTTTGGTTGGCAGCGTCATGTCTAATATTGGCTATGGTGAAGCTGCTTCGGGAATTTCTGCTATCACTAAGGTCAGAATAATTTCAATATAACATATCTATACAGTATATTATAGAATTTGTTACAATCTTACCTGACGTGGTTTACAATGCAGCCAAGTGAACGTAACATGATTCAACAATAAGTGACAATCCCCAAAATACCCTTATGCATGACGTCAGTCCAGGCCTAGCTACCCCCACCCAAAATTATAATTAGAATTAACGGTATACTTGCCTATAACAAATAACAATAAGCTTATACAATACAATATTCTGAGCTTCCACTATTTAGAACTACAGTATCGACTTAGTCTCTAGTGTTTGACCAGATGTAAACTTATCAAATAAGACGAGCTACAAAATGAAAACTGACTGTAATTTGACATATCTGTATGTATGTATTGTGCCTAAGGAGTTCCCGTGAAACGTTACATGCTCACGATCAGGTTTACTTGAGTGTGTAACATTGGATATGTTCAAACAATACTTGAGGAATAAATAAATTTAAGTTTAAAATTTTTGACTTCAATCACCAGCTTATATAATGATTTTTTTTTTAATAAAAGAGCCTGATCGTGATTACATTTTAAGGTCCTATTGGGATACCATCGAGGTGAGATAGCAGGCAATCTGAACTACGAGAATCCTAGGAATGACGTAGCCGCGATACGGGAACATCGTATTCGTGTGCTGAATGACCACCATCAGTTTCGAAGGACTTACGTAGCTGTTAATAGCATGTCTGTGACAGGTCTCAACGGACACGTCCTTTTGCATGGACATTACAAGCCTAAGGTAACATTACACTAAATCATATTTCTCTGTAGTTAGCCTAAGATTGTAAACACTTTTTTTCGAAGTTTTTGCAATCACCAGACTGTTTATAGAGCGTCTAACAAATAGGGGAAACTGAGGTATAATTGGGACGCTAACGGAAATAATATGAATAAAAAACAAACGTTTTAAGTTAACTTTATCGTCGTTTACCATCAAGCCTCCGTAAAAACATATTCCTGAAATATTTTATACGTGCATGCACATCATCAATTTGGTTGACAAACTATTCAAGATGGCTGACTGCAATGAACGAAGCGCCCGAAAATTTGAAACGAAAAAAACATTATAAAGCCTTAGTGATGTGTCCCATACCCGGTTTTGAAGTAATCTCTCGGGGCACCTAGAATGTTTATTCTACGTTTGTTTGTATGTGTGTTTGTTAATGAATGAAAGGGTCGAAATTAAACATTCGACTTAAAATTATACTGTTTTATGCAATTATTTTCATTTATATAAAGTGGTGAATGGTTGAGAGATTTGCGGTAAGCGAGTAATATCAGTCACAAAGGTGTATTACGAGTCGAAGTAATACACCTTTGTTTTCGCCTTTCGCCATAGCGCGTTTGTTTAAATTGAATGCTACTTTAAAAATATTGAAAATAAATGTTCACAGGAAATTATGAAACAAGTAAACATGGAACCTGTCATGAAATATTTTTCAGGACCTCAACAAATACAAAACCAACATTCCCTACCTTGTGATGGTTTCTGGAAGACAAGAAACTTCAGTCCAGAGAGTCCTGGATGAGCTAAAATCACATCCCGTGGACCCTGAACAGTTAGCTCTACTGCAGAATATACATAAAACTAGAATCAATGGACATTTAGGCAGAGGTTATGTAATTTTAGGTAAGCATTTTTAGGGAGCCATGTTGCTCTCGTTGTTGGTGAAAAAGTAGCAAGCTAAGTTACAGTGGAACTTGCGCCATGTTCATCTGGAGTACAACTGCCACCAAACTGTGGTGCACTCGCATTGCTTTCTCAGTGGGAGGATATGGTTCCCGGTGAAATCATACGCATATGACATGTAACATCCCCGGTTCAAGAGATGATCGTATCAGGATGTGACTTGCGTCTGTTACTTCTATCGAAGGAACCTAAGCCGTTTTACTGTTGTCATAAAAGGTGGGGTTCCGGCCGTTTAATCACTTTGATTACTTAGAAAAAAGTTAAACCTAGCGACTACTATGTTATTACAGATACAAAAGATGTCAAAACAGTCACCCTTGCTGAAAAAGTGGATTACTTCGATGACGTTAAGCGCCCTCTATGGTTTGTATACAGTGGCATGGGGTCACAATGGCCGGGTATGGGAAGACAACTGATGAGGCTGCCTATCTTTGCTGCAGCTGTAGAGCGGTAGGTCACAATTTAATGGTAAAATAATAAAAGTAATACAAATGTTAATATTTTCTACTTTATGCCTACACTGTTTTTTTAGCTGCAATCAAATCTTGAAACCTAAAGGAATTGACATTGTTCATATTATAACTTCTCCCGACAAGAGTGTCTTTGATAACATACTTCACTCTTTTGTGGGGATCGCAGCTGTGCAAATTGGTCTTACTGACGTCATGAAAGAACTTGGACTTGTCCCTGACAAAATTATTGGTGAGTTAACAAAAACCAGATAAATGCTAATAAAACTAGATACTGAAATTTGGAGGGTACATATCTAGTAGTTTATATTCGAATAAACTACTATGCACCCACCCATAAGAGTGATTTTAAAACCTCCTTTAGGTGGAGGTTGGGACCCAAAAACAAAAAAAAAACAACGACTAATTTGAGAAGAGGATATTTCTTGGCTATTTTAAATCAATCTTCAGGGTTTTAGTATCTTTATCTTAATAACTCTAAGACATAAGTTAGGAAATAGTCAGGATAGGGAGGTTTAAAATGTTTGTCTGAAACTTAAAATACTTTATATTGTCTTTAGTTTTAAGAAACTGAAAATTTAATTATACTTAAATATTAACGTACTTCATCTAAATATATCAAACACGGTATGATTCGAGAGTAGGTTTCTATAAAAAAAGACATAATATTATATATATATATAGGAAAGGTTTAATTTTCTTGAGACGATGATTCGTCTCGAGAAAACTAGCTAGCTGTAATATTGTTTTCGTATAAACTGTTTGTCATTTACATTGTATATCATTTACAGGACATAGTGTAGGAGAATTAGGGTGTGCTTACGCTGATGGATGTTTCACTGCTGAAGAGATGATACTAGCAGCATATAGCCGAGGCTTAGCTTCTTTGGAGACACCATTTATCAAAGGCTCTATGGCTGCTGTTGGCTTAGGATTTCAGCAAGTGAGATTTTTTATGTCATGTACTCATAATGAATGATTCCTTGCTAATTGATCCTTTTACAATCTCTTTCGAAGAATATGTTTATCCCTCGTTCCTTGTCTTAAGTATGTCTGATGAATAATTTTATGTACTTAAAGTGTGAATTATTTGACACATTTTGCCGCCGGCTTCACTCAAAAAATTTCAATATAATTGGTTGAGTAGCAAATAAACAAAGTCCCATTTGCATTTAAAATATTAGTTAGGTTTTTCTTTTTATCTTTTGCTAACATTTTGTAATTTATTTTAGATCTCGAAGCTGTGTCCACCAGAAATTGCAATAGCCTGCCATAATAGTGGTGAATCTTGTACCATATCTGGACCGGCGGATAAAATGAAAATGTTTGTTTCCGAATTGACGACAAAAGGCATATTCGCAAGGGAGGTCCCATGTTCCAACATAGCTTACCACTCGAGATACATTGCCGAAGCTGGTAAGAAATAGTGATTTCATAAATTTCAATAACATTTAGTACTCGTATCGTACATGGAAATTTTACAAAGCGCCATCTGGAATCATGGCTTATACCTACTATGGGAACTAGAAAACATAAAGAATACTTATCGAGAGTAAGCCAGTGCTCCTACAGTGGGAACATTAGAGGCTGAGACGTGGTTGCAATCATTATTAGTTAGACATAAATGTAAAAATATATGTCTTTATTTGGCGCAGCTTTTGTAGATTTATGATCATAAAGCTATTGCTATGAAAACTGACAATAAATATTTATATTGTAACTATATCTTATAAAGTTACTTATCGGTTTATGACATGTAACGACCGTAGGTTTCCTTAGAGCCCCTGTACGTAGTACCCCCTGTGTATAGTGCTGAAGGACCAACTCAATAGCAGTAAAACTAATGTCAAGTTTGGGCGGAGTGCTGCCACCACTCGCAATATTTTAGTGGAAGGGTGTGTGAACGTAAAATCACAGGCGCATGAGACATGTCAGGTGTTTGTTTCTAGGTCCTACGCTTTTGAAATATTTGAAAGACATCATCAAAACGCCGAAGCTCCGTAGCGACCGATGGGTTTCAACGTCAGTACCTCAAGAAAGATGGGACGAACCGGCATCCAAATATTCTTCGGCGGAGTATCATACTAATAACTTACTAGTAAGTTACATTATTTGGAGAATAACTTTCTCCGTGACAAGGGAAGTTCTTCCACCGAACGATTGTGTTTGGGGGTGATCGCGAGGTCGGGTTCTATGTATGTTTAAACTTCCCGAACGCACTGCGTGATGAAGGATTACGAGTAGTAGTATTACAGCGCCATCTGTTGTATCGTTCTTGTATTAATGTGTTAGGTACTGTTCGAGGTTCTCTGTATGTGCGGTAGATGGAGCCTCCACAATAATATCCAGCATATTGTGTATAGTTGAGAACCAAAACGAATAATAAGTATATTATACGTTTATAATTTACATAATATGCTACCATAATGAGGCAAGTAGGCAATAGTAATAATATGAAGTATGAAACATAATATCATAAAGTTCCGTATCAGCTTCTAATGTTCCCACTGCAGGGACACCGGCTGACTCTCGATAATTGAGAGTGACCGGGCTTTGATCTACCACGGGAGCACAATCCGGATTGGTAGATGTCACATGTTTTCGTATTTATGGTTCTAAAACATGCCGGTTTCTTCACGATGTTTTCCGTTACCGTTTCGAGAACGTAGTATTACGCATATCATTTTTTCAAGTGAAAAAACTCATTGGTGCACGTGTGGGTTTGAACCAGCGACCTTCAGATTGAAAGTCGGCGTCTATGCCCCTGGGCCACCACCATAAAGTTCATCGCTTATTATTTCAGAGTCCAGTGCTTTTTGAAGAAGCAAGCGCAATTATACCCAGTAACGCTGTCCTTGTTGAAATAGCACCACATGGTCTTCTGCAAGCCATACTCAAAAGATCTCTGCCGGAAAGCTGCACCAATATCCCTTTGACCAGGCGAGGGCATGCGGATAGTGCTCAAATGATACTTGAAGCCCTGGGCAAGTAAGTACAAAATATCGTCCTTAGTTTTTCATTAACTTTACAGATTGACACGACATGAACAAACATTCTGTAAGATAAAAACTACATTCCACTGGGCAAGTACTTATGAACCCTGCTAGGCTAAAAATTTGAGATCTAAGGTTAACTGTTACTTCAAAAAATTGTAAGATGGCGCTATATGACAATATCCAATTATATTCGGCTTACATCCTTCTATTGGATGTAAGCTAAATATAATTGGATAAAAATAAACGAAATAATCATCTCGCATCGTGATGCTGAACTAAATTACAGATTAAAGGACAAAGTAACAAAAATGTTTTCAAGGTTAATAAAATTTCACTTTCAATGACCTATTGTCGCCTTGATTTCTATCGAACTTTTGACATCTTCTCATATATTTTTCAGTTTATACATGGTTGGCTACAATCCCAAGATTCAAGTCCTTTACCCGAAGGTAGAGTTTCCGGTGTCAACTGGAACACCCTTCTTATCTCATCTGGTTGATTGGGCTCACACGGAAAAATGGTAATGGTTTTGTTAAAATTTTAAAGCACGTACTCGAGGTGAGTTAGTGTACGCCACAGTTCGCACAGCGGCACAGCTCATGACTACAGCTTGTTAAGATATATTTGAGCAGTACAGGAACAGACAGCCACTTGAGCTACCCATCCTAGGCATTCTGAATAGTCGCGCAATATGCGACAGGTGGGCAAAATAGTTCTCAAATAGTATGGCAAGTAGGGTTAATCCAATCCAACCACAACATAATAACATCTTTGTTAAATGTGTAATCGATTGTAACTCAAGTGGTTCCTATAACATAGATTTAAGATAAATAAAAAAAAAATCGTTTTGTTTTACTACATCATCATTAGTCATGTAGTTACGCCATTAAATGGCGTTTTATCCTTAATGACAACGTTTTATCCCTAATGACAACGTTATATCCCTAATAGCGAAAAATAAGGGCTTCATTTATTTATCACTCTTCGTATTGAAGTCATTGCATTTTGTTTTTAATTCAGTGTCATGTTTTTCAGGTCTCTACCGCTCTACGTTTCTGCTCAGAGACAATTTACAGCATCATGTAATTTTTTAATATCTGTCCACGATGATGAATACAGCTACATGAAGGGCCATGTAATAAGAAGTAGGTGAAAAAATTGTATTGTAGTGAAGATAAGTAGCAAGTATATTAAAGAAAGCTTTTCATGACTAGTTCTACTTATGGCAATATTTGCCTACTTGTCAAAATCATTGCCCATGACATAATTATTCTGAGAATATCGCTGATTTGTTTGACAGAGTGGCTTGGTTGGAAGTAAATCCTGCCTTCAAAGCTAGGAATACTGGGATTGAACCCCGCCTAAGTTATGTAAGATGAGCAGTGATTATGTTTGTTCTCGGGTCTTGGAGGAAGTCACTTGGAATAATAATTCATTTTCCAAAATAGAGAGTATTAAATAGCTAATTATTTTTATTAGGAAAAACTCAGGTGCCGTTTTCTTTTGCGCTGGTTGCTGCTTGGGACACCCTATGTATGAGTTTGAAAGTTCCCAAGAAGGAACTGAATGTAGTGTTCTCTGAAATTACATTTTACGCACAGCCTGTGTTACACGACCAACAAACTGTCAAGCTGAATGTTGCCCTGCAAAGAGGAAATGGAAGGTTTGAGGTAAATATGCAAAACTAGGACACGTTTCATGTTAGAAATCACACAAAACCTTTATTTTAGTATAAAGTTTTTGTGTGATTTCTGGCTTGAATAGTCAAGTCTCAATAATATTGATATAAAACGTGATTATCATTTATAAAGATTTTTGTTTATTCCATTTATTTTTTGAGTGCAATTTAACCCAGTAATTTGTGCCGAAAATCAAATTTCAAATCATTTTCTATTGGTAAAAATTATATCAGTAAAAAAGTACGGAACACTACCTCTATAGATAGTAACATTATGTTCTTATACATAAAGAGCGAACTGTAACTAAACCGCCAGTGCATGACAAGTGGAGGCTTCTTGTCCAGCCGCCGGGTGTGCTCCAGGAAAGCCAGGCTTGGGCGTTCTCTGTCTCCAGAGGAATTTCTGTTTGCGACACTCTTAGAGCGCATGCGCACTCTTCACGCGTAAAATTTGTATTTGGAGAATTGTTGTCCAAAAATTAGAACCTAAGCGCTGAAACGAATCATAAGAGAATATAATTTAGCATTATATTCCAGATTATCAATGAAAATTCCAGAGTTGCATCTGGTTTTATCAACGTTAATGATAAATCTATTGTGACCGATGATATAGGAGACGTTCACGATCATGAATTCGGTCTCTGCAGTCAAGATATTTATACATTGCTCCACGAAAGGGAATACGCCTACAGGTACCCATGTTAACTAAATTTTTATCTTCCAGATGAATGTCTGGTCTCCACAAATAATCGAAGAATCTTAAAATATGATATAATATGATAGTAGAACACTGCTAACACAGACAACAGGCTTTATTTCCGCTAAAACGATACCGATAGAAAGAAAATACGTTTATTCACTAACTCGTACCATAATTACAATAGAACAAATTTGTTACTTATTAGTAGTTAAACCAAAACTATAACAACTAGTTAAATTTAATTTCATCTGAGAATGGGATATTACGCTTCAAGTGCCTGTAATTTCACCGGCACTCACATCTTTTCACCGCAACACTTCGTGTTAAGCTTGAGTTAGAGTTTGTATGGACTGATGTCCCAGAAAAAGTTCGTCGTCTGCTCGTCATCTGTCTGTTGTCTGCTCGAGCCATATAAGTAAAATTGATTTAATTTTTAGTGGGGATTTCCGAAGTATTCACAGTGTTAATGACACATGCACAGTAGCAAGCATCCTTTGGAATAATAATTGGGTAACTCACATTGATGCTTTGCTACAATTCAATGCTTTGAAGCATCCTCACAACGCTGTCTCGGTACCTAGTGATATCAGAAAGATATCTATTGATGTGATGGAACACAAAAAGTATACAGATGTATTTGACGATGACATAGAAAAGGCAGTACTCAAAGCATACGTTAGTGAAATTAATGACTCTACTAGGTAAGTTTATTTTCATTGCATGTCCAAAAACATTAAATTGTATTTAGATTTTGAATTTTACTAAATCAGAAGTATTACTTTTACGTTCTTTATCGATAGCGACTTAACATTGGCCTGATTTTGACAAGTGAGAGTGAATGAGCTTTGACCTACCACGGGAGCGATCCGGATTGGTAGACATATGAAACATGTGTCCGAATTTTATGTGGGCATGTTTTCTTTACCGTTCGAATACGGATTATGTCGCTGATAAATTTTCAAGCAATAAACAGCTATCTAACTAGCGACCTTTTCATTAAATATTGTTCGTACACCATTGCCACTATTATATAGTGTTATTTTTGTGTGTGAGCGTCGTTCTAACTTCAACTTAATTAATCAAACCTTTACAAAATATTTGGTACTATGTGTGATGTATTGTATTTATATGATGTATATTATTTTGCAGATGCGGAGGCATTTTGATTGAAAATATCACTTTTCACGACTTACCGCCATCAAAAGAAAAAGCAGTGGAATTGAAAACTTTAAAATTTGTACCTAGAATTCAATGCAACTTAGATGTATGTTTCCCCCACTAAAATATAATTTGTTGTAACGGATTGCAAAAGACAAAATCAATAATTTTCTTACATCATTTCAGTACTTAGCATCATTGCAGGTGTTTATACAAGTAGTAGCCGAAAATATTAATAGAAACGAAATAAAAATTGTTGGAATAGCATCAAAATCTGAAAATGTATCAGTATTTAAGGACATAAGTTATATTGCTTCAGTAAATAATATACCTGGTATTAAAATTGATTATCAATTGATTCGAAGCAAAACTGCGATACATTCTGCAAATCTTTTACAAGAGACCGATCTATTTCTAGTCCAGAACTTATCAACAGATATAGAGGCAAGTATACTCGTATATAGTATATGGTGATGGTTGCAGGCAAAACAATCAATAGTAGGGTTGCCCAATGTTTTGGAATAACAAAGAAAATAGATTTTAAAGATTAAAAAGAGGGTATAACCCCCTTTTTAATTAGGTACCGACATTTAATATTATGGTATCCAAAAAGTATAAAATAATAGTAAAATTAAAAATAGAAATGTAATTCTGACCAGGTCAGAAGGCTAAGACTCGTTTTCCCCTGATAAACACGCATTAATATTACAGATCACGCAACTTCTGAATAGTATCTCTCGTGAGGATGTTTATATTGCTAACGAGGATAAAGTGCACATTACAACAGATAACAAAAAAACAACACCTCACAAATTAGTACCAGTGATGACAAATAAGACTTCAAAATCACGGTTAGATTTACTGAAGTTCAAACCATCGTTACCAGCTGCATCAGTAATATCTGCCATAGTTCGTTCAGAAAAGGATCTTCCAGCGCTGATAGCGTCTCGAAACAAGCTGACACCTCAGAGCGGTCTCATCATCGTTTCAAGCTATCCTCCGTTATCAGGACTCAGATGTTTAGTGAAGCATTGGAGAAAGGATTCCTCGCGAAACAACATTAATCTTATTATGGTCAATGATGATCATCCGAAAAAGCTGGCTAAGCTTTCGGAAGACCTAGCATACAATATTTTGAATAACGTAAGAACAAGAAAATCATAATAATTTATTTTTTTCTACCAAAAAAAAATGGCGGGGCGAGCCGAAGACCCACCTGATGTTAAGTGGTTATCTCCACCCATAACTATAGCTATAAGACTTAGTTACTCTCCAATCGAAGTCTGAGAAGACCCAAGTGGCATCCCGTTGCACCCGTTACCCGACGCGGGGATATACACCATCGGAACACACAGTAATGCGAGTGAATTACTGCTTGACGATAGACTACCAAGTGTGGAGGCAGTAATTCTCCGAAGGAACGTGGCACAAGCTCTAGTGCTACTCAAACATTTTTACTAAACTTCGTTCCACTTTTTTGGTTATATGATACTTTATTTGAAGTTGGTAATAGGTAAATCATTGTTATTTTTAGCTAAAATGATTTTGTGATTTTTTGGTAAACATTTTTCTTATCTTTTGTTTAAATTTACGCAGGGTGTTTGGGGAGGAGAATACTACTTGCCAATGAAAGAAAGTGATAACACCGGATGCGAGATTGCGCTACGTAGTCATGTGATTGGAAACCTTGAATCTTTGCATTGGGTTCAAGCACAGAAACTAAAAACTGGAATTTCCGTAAAGGTAAGAAGGGGAATAATGATCTGTCTGCTTTTAGGACACAAATACTCAATAAATATTATTCTGATCATTCTTTGCATACAACATTTGCAAAGTATCCTGAGCTTCCCAATTACCGATCAAATTCAAATTTCATTGAAATTACGCAGGTTCATTACGCTGGAATCAATATGAATGATGTCCTCAGAGCTTCTGCAATAATTCCAAACACTGCTGAAATTGGTTATGGCATGGAATTCAGCGGAGTAACAGAAAGGTGAGTTTTACTAATTAAAACGTTAAAACAGGATACATATGAACGGATTACAATAAATGTTGCAATTTTAGTGGACAACGAGTAATGGGTCTGATATCAAATGGAGCCGCTCAAAGTTATGTCATAGCACAGCCGGAATTATTGTGGCCGGTGCCTCCACACTGGTCTCTGGAGGATGCTGCTACTGTTCCACTTGCATACGTGTATGCATATTACTGCTTTAATATAAGGGTACGTAGTAGCATATTTCATTAATATTAAAAAACAAATAATCATACTACTTAAAACTTTGAAACTTCTGCCACTTTTCACTTACCGAAATTAGTTGACTATTATAAGAAATTCCGAAATTACGCAAGTCGCGTCGACTGCCCGTTGGTGCAATAGAAGCGTATGGGTACGGTAAAATCAAGTACGGGCTCGAATAATTTTGACATCTAACTAATTGTTGTCCTCGGCTGGGGCCAACATTTATGTATCTTGCAATAGTTCAGTGTTGGCCTTGTGTACATTGTATCCATGATATACACATGCAGCAGGAGTGTGGAACCATTAGTTTGTGTTGATTTTATTTTCTACAACGAATTTTCTTAATGTCTAATTCAGAAAATTCATCATGAACATCACCATTTTCGCCATTCTGTTTCAGACTAACACAGTTCTGAGGGAAATAAACAGAGTTCTAGTCCATGGTGGTTCAGGAGCTCTCGGCCAAGCGGCAATATCCATTGCTTTAGCTAGAGGTTGTGAGGTATATACGACGGTCAGTAATGTGCAAAAGAAAAAACTCCTTTTGAGACTTTTCCCTACATTGAAAGGTATGAGGGTTTATAGATGTCATTAATTTGCCCCAAATTCTTATGACGGGGATTCAAATTGAAGCGGTTTTTATGATGATTTTTGTTTTAGAGGAGAACATTTGGAACTCCAGGGATAAATATTTTGGAGATATGGTTTTAAGCGCTACAAAAGGTCAATATTGCGACCTGGTTATATGTTGTCTCAAAAAAGAATTTAAACACGTAAGTATTTTTCCTTTTCAACAATTATTTATTAAACGGCTTTGATAATAATATAACTGGCTAGTTGGTAGTTATTAGTTCTGATTGTCTAGGTGTTAATATATGTTAAAATATTTATTAATTTACATTAAAGAAATATGAGTATTTAACTTATATTTTAGTTTATTTATGTATCTTATCTATTTGTCTGTATATGGACCGTTGTCTCTGGAATTAGTGGCGACTAATAGAAGAACCATTTTCCATCTACTGCCTGTTGTTTGATTCGAGTCCTTTATTAGGTCTGAAAGTGGCAGGTAATATCGGAAACAAGTCTTTTTGTATAATATCTTTAATTTTGATGCGTATTTTCTTATTACAGACTTCACTAAAATGCTGTTCCAACAATGCTTTCATGTGTGATATCACTCAAAGTGAAAACCAAGATGTTTTTAAATTTGGCATGCAGTGGTTGACTAAAGAAAGAAATTATCTACAAGTCAACATTTCATCTTTTTTGCAAAATGCAAATCCTGGTGATATTAAGGTAAATACGTAAAAATCGCTGTTATATTAGTATGTTATAATAGTAGCATAAAACCATGCGTCGGACATGGTTTGCGGATCTCATTTGGTAGCCATCTCTTAAGACGAGGCGTAGTGCCATCCATTTCCGCGAAACCATTTGGCCGAATCATTTCAGAATAATCAGAATAATCGAGACCATTATTAGCATTGTTTAAATAGAGATCACCCATTTCAATGTTTTTTTAACTACCGGCTTAGTGTAATAACTTGTCGAGTGACTTCGTGTACGTTTCATCTCTGATGAATTGAATGGCAGTGCATTTTTCAGAAGCAAAAATATAACGACTTGTTTCGAAATATAGTCAGCATGATCATGCTAATTACCCCTTATAAAACAGTCAAGCATTTGACAGCGATTGACCCCACAAAGACTAATTATAAACTCTACTCTACACACTAGACTCTAGTCTAATTATACAGAAATTAATATATTTAATCAAATAATTTCAATAAAATTATACTAGCTAAATCTTTAAATAGCATCAATCATCAAACCTCTTCAAAATAGTATTTTGAAATATTGACCTTGAAATGGCTCCAGCGATTTCCACCAAACATATATGAACCTTTTGCCAAATACCAACTTTAATATAAAAGAAGGCTCACATTGAAATCAGACCACCCCTTTTGTAGATGTTACCGTAAAGGAGGACCACAGCTCCACGAGCAAACAGAATAAGCCGTCACAGTTACAAAGCTTAAATGTTAAAAAAAAAACTTAAATGTAATCTCTCTATTTCAGAAGCTACAAGCATTGGTTAGTCAAGGCATTGCTAGTGGGGCCGTGCGTCCTCTGACACGAGTGACATACGCTCCTGAAGAAGTGACTCGCGCATTCCGGCTCCTTTCCATGAGCCGTCACCGGGGCCGGGTGCTCATTCGCTTAAACGAGGAGATCCCGCCGACAAAACCAAGGTCTATCTTTTTGAGCTTTAAAACTACTGTTGTGTTCTTCCGGGTAAAGTATTGCACTACTGCCAAGCAGTAGTGCACTCCCGTAGCTGTATTGCGGTGGAGGACCAGTAAAATTAGGCCAAGAAAATCCACCAAAGTGGGTGGAGATGATAAGACAGGAGGGGCTTATTAGCCGGCGTGTATCCCCCAAAATACCATTTGTATCGATCAAAACTTTGAAATATTACCTACATTATGATAGTACTCTGATATAGGCACTAGGTACTATGTACACTTATGATAATATTAATTGATTCATTTAGAAATTCTAATTTGGAGTTTGTGCTCACTTTTAGACGATGTCGCACGCCGTCGTGTTTATATTTCTCAGCACAATTTAAAATTACGTAAAATGAATATTCTATATTAATATGTTACTTGTTTTATTTTTTCTGCAGATTGACCATTTCCGAAGACGGATGTCAAGTTGTACTCTGTGACTCTCAACCTCTTGGACTGGAAATTATAAACATGTTAATAAATTCTGGAGCTAAGATGTTACACTTACATTTCCCATATCCACCAACATATCTTCGTTATAAACAAGGGTAAATAATATTTCTCGTTCTATTCTTATAGTAATATTGTACAATGGAAGTCTTAATTTTCATCAGCCCCCTTGAATTACCTAGGATTGTTGTCGATGTTATTCGACTATACTTATATAGTACACTAGCATCAATATGTTTTAATTTAAATAGTATATTTTTGTTGCTGAAAATAACGATACTCCCTATCTTCTTATCTATCTATCTCATAGGGGTTTCTTGCTTATCCTTCTCCATGGAAGGTTGTATAAGGTTTGAACAAGCGCTAAACTTAGTTTTAAGAACCCGTGCTCTTGTAGATAATTTTTTATTTAAAAAGAGACATTGACGTTTCCAAGTACTTTTTAAGAATTCAACGGAAATAAAGATTTTTCTTTGACTTTGACTTCAAGTCCTAGAATGACGAGCGCAATGTAATTTTAAGAGTTTTACTATTCTGTATCATACTGTAGCGACCCAAATGATTTTGCTGTTGTTATGAGTAGGGAGTTATCATCAGAATAAACACGCACCCGTTATAATGAAAATATATCTACGATTCAATATTATATCATTAAAAGTTCAATATCTATTTTCAGTCAATGGAGTGCGCTAGGCGTTAAAGTATCGGTGACTTCAGAAGATCTGAATGACGAAGATTCAATCACAACGTTCTTCCAAGAGATTTCAAGATCAGGGTATATTGAAGGAGTATATGTAGCAGCTCAAAATATTTTGGCACATACCATGTTATCAATGGATTTAGCAATAAGAAAATTATGTCCATCCCTGAAGTAAGTAAGAATTTTTGTAACAATTAAATATAAACTATAGGAAATCATTCGATAGCTCCATATCTTAGTTGATTGAAGCGATGCTGTCGAAACAAGGGGATTCGATTCCCGGCCGGATCTCACTTTGCGTATTTTTCTTGTATTTCTGTTTGTCCATGCCTCCTGCAACACGAGTCGACTACTAGACTAAGGCCTCTCCAAAACTGGTCAGTACGATTGAACCCAGTTTTTGGCTCTTCACAACCACTTGTGGAGGTGGTGGTGTGGAGAGCTGGACTCTTTTATCGCTTTCTATACTAGGACCCTGGACTACTGTACGTATCTACTTAGTCAAATGTATATGAATTTGACTAGGTATTATGCTCATTTGTGTTCCTCGTGTCATTCTTCAACAAAGTCATTCAAGTGCCAAACCTGACCAAAATAGGAATGTTGACGTTACATATTTTTCCATTTGATATCAATAATTATTTTTATTTCTAGACACTTTTTGATGTTCAGCCAAGGTGATGACTCTGTTCAGTATATTTCAATCAAACGAGCAAAAGATGGACTTCCGTCTACGGTACTCAACTTGTCAATGCTGGAAGCGGTGAGTTTTTATTATTTCGGGAAAATAGCTGTCGGGTTACTTAATTATCCATTAATTCCTCCTTAAGCACTCAAGCGAGTAGCATGGCTTCCTTAACATATCACTGTAAATCACCTTTCTAGAATGAAGATGAAGAGGGTTTGACGTGGTATCAAGGTGTATCGGAAGCAGCCGAACGAGGCTTAATCAGTTCCCATCCAGTTCTTTTAGCGCAATCGAAAGATCTGCCTAAAGAATCTTTTATACAACAAATCGCAAAATTATGTGGTAAGTTCTAGAAACTCATACCAATGGGAAAGAAATCTCATAAGGTTGTTATGAAGAAGACTCAAGAGAACTAAGCCTTTTGAGCTAGTGTAGTGATAAGTGCACTGAGAGCAATAGTTGTACAATTTACAAACTAACAAAGAACACATGAACAAAGTGTCTTCCCCTTAACTAGAGACCGTGAGAAATGTGCCAATGGACACATTCTTGGAAATATTCTAGATAGCAAATTAAGTTAGATTAAAATTACTCATTAGCTATAATATCATATGGCTAGATCGTAATATTATCTGATTAAAGTAAAATAATTTGACAAAAAAAAGTTCATTCATCACTCGTTTTTGAAATGGTCATAATTTTGTAGATTGAAAGAGACCGTAAAACCTCATAAACATCTAAATTCAAACGATGAAGTACCTATTACATCATATACATTGTGTCCTTATCAATAGGTATATAATTTTTCGTGTTTTCAGGCTTAGTCATCCCTGACAGTATTGACCACAAAACGACACTGAAAGACTTAAAAGTTGATAGAGCAAGATCACTGGCAATTGCTTGTTTCTTGAGAAACATGCATAACATTTCAATGAATGAAAATGAAATACCTTTACTTACTATAGAAAGGTAAGAAGTTGACTTATCAGAAATCTACAATAACAATGATAAATAAGCTAATTTATGACCGAATTCTTATAGATAATTGGCCCTAACTCGGAAATATTAAAATCAACACAAAATTCGAAATAACCCAAAGCTGTTCGTTGAACTAATGTGTAGCTTAAATCAAGACTTCTAGAAACACGCCTTAATGTTATAGCGGTTTCAAACCCGTTACCCTGCTCATATACAGGGGCAATATATTTGATTAATATAACTTTTTTAACTGGTAATAATTAATTATTGGTATACAATAGAAATTATAATTGTTTACAATTACAATTGTAACGTTAAAGATGATAATGTATTTGCCATATTTATAAAATAACGATTTCTGAATTTACAGATTAACTCAAATTGAAAATTCAACGACTGACACTGTGTTTGAAAACGTTGAAGGTTTGAGGACATTCTTCTCATACGTAGATCCGGATGAGATGCTGGCCACTACTGAAATAGTATTCATGCCAACGCTTACCAACAGTTCAACAATGGTCAGTTTATCTTTATCTCGTTTACTTCGAAAACAATTTTTATAGGACCCTCCAGTTTCTTCTTTTACAAGCCTGCATAGCAGCCTGGATTCAACTAAAAACAAATGACTATAGGTAGATTATTAAACTGTGGTAATAACAAAAATATAGTCATGTGTTAGTGGAATATAGAAGCTGGAAGTTACAGGTAATACACAGGCCAAACCTTGGTAGCTTCATGACTAAGTTAATAAAAGCTCTACCCTTTGCGAGAAGAAAATAAATTTGGCTTTAGAATGTTAGATATTTGTATCGTAGATTTTTGTATCAAGCTATCTACAAACAAAATCCCAGTCTATGCGTATGTTGGCATCTTTTTAATAGTCGACATTTAAAACGATTGTTATACTCGTAATCGTCCAAAACTATTATAGTTTAAATTAATATTGTCAACGAATAATTAGGGATTCTACAGTCTAAACATGGAATCCCCTCCAATAATAACAATTATTTAAATGTGTGAAAATAAATAATTATTGCAACGCTTTATTTGTGTGCGTGCAGCGATTTTTTCGACTTCTTGAGAAATCGGAATCGTCCGCGTCCGAATTCACAATAATTCGGAAAGTCTCGTCAGGCGCCTCTGACTGAAGAACCAAAATTGACAAGGTTGCGAGAGTGAAATATCTCTAGATATAATTATAACGAAACAAAAAATTAACTGTGGAAGATGATTGACATAATTTCCACGTAATATCTAAAGTCATGACAAAAGAATGAATTTCTTTCATGATACATCATTAAAGTGTTTTTAAATAAACTGGCCATATTTTGTCACAATTAACCCTAATGCAGACAAAACTTGCGAACATACATTAACTCGGACATTGGCAGAATTTGTGTGGCAAAAATCACACAAAAGGCCAAAAATAAAAAGAAGAATTAAAGTGTTTGCTTTTTTCTACAAAGTGTCACATTATTTTTACAGAGGGATGATGAAATCGACGTAAATGAGACATTCATGTGCGTAGTGCCAGGTCTGGAAGGTCACCACGAGCGTTTCCGTTCTCTCTGTGAGCGCCTCAAGCTGCCAGCCCTCGTGGTACAGCCGGGTCTTGACCACTTACATGAGACTGCTGAGGAACTAGCCCTGAGATATTCTAAGGTATTTTGAAATCAACTTTAATTACCCAATAAAGGGGAAGATACTCAAACTGACACTTCGCGGTCCGGTAGTTTAAGTGGACTATATGTTGTTGGCCGCAGATGGCCTTGATAATTTTACCCAGGTTTTTGGTGAGAGAAGAGGCCTCTCAACCGGATCCGTCAGTGTATGTCGGGATATGTTCAAACTCCCAATTTACCGATGATTTCGTTTGCGCGATGCAGGAAATGTGTATGCTGCGCCATCTGTTTTTTAGTTCTCGTACCACTGTGTTAGATAGTTACTCAGTATGATTCTAGATGGCGCAGTTCGTTTTTTTGTGCTAATGAATATTTCAATTATTTTTTGGATATAAGTAATCCTAATTTAAATTTCTTATTCTAATTTATTGTTATTTTTTGACCTGTTATAAATATTTTTTAGGTGGTTCTTCAGAGAGCCGGTATGAGGAAAAACTTTTACATTCTATGTTACGAAACTGGCGTTCTTGTTGCTTTGGAATTGGCTGCCATATTTGAAAAACATGGTAAGTAAATATCATATAATAGATAAATAAATATGTCTCTGTGGTGTCGTGATAATTTGAGATTCAAAACATACATTCCTTGTAAGTAAGATGAATATTTTAACTTTATCAGTAGGTAGTTTTGGCGTGCAAAAGTAGCATCTATCAAATATTCGTAAAAACTTCAAGAAACACAGACATACCTATTTTTACTGCATTAAAAAGTTAAGTAATTATCTATTCTTCTTTTAGTTTAGTATCGAACAGTTCATGTTAAATCTCTATTTCAAGTAGATAATCCATACCAACCCTGATGTTACCATCGTGGGGATGCCGAATTAGTTTTTTTTTATACGAGAATAAATTGATTTTACTTTACAATGGAAGCAAAATATCGTTTTTTTTTTCCTACGAAAAATATGAAGAACCTTATTCTGACATCAGAGTCAGAGTCACATCAACCTGACGATAACCTGCTACCGTCAGGGGTAACTAAAAAGAGTTTTCGGGTACCTATAATAAGTATTTTTTCAAGTGAACAATTTTATATGTCCTCAAAAATATTACTTGCAGGCCAAACAGGAACAGTGTTCTGCATCGGCGACGGACCCGAAGAGATCCAGGCGCTGGTGAAAGAACAACTTCGGGAATACACCACCGAAGAAGACTTACAAAAAGCTCTAATCGAACATATGTTTTCTTTGATGACAGGGGACAAATCAGCTCAGTTGGAGATGAGAGAGGGTGATTCCTGGCAGCAACGCGTCGTTGCATGCGTACGGACTCTGCTTGGTCAAGTATCGCATTCCGCGCAGTACGCACAGGGCTTGATAGAAGCGGCGTACGCTAGACTTATAAATACAATCAACTACAACGCTACACCAAAAGCTTTGAGTTCAAAAATCGTGGTCCTTCGAGCATTGAGTTCATATTCTACGTCAAGTGTTCCTTGCACGCTGCAACGTTACTCGCTACAGCCAATCAGCGTCTACAATTTGACGACAACGCTTGCGCATGCTGCTCAAGATAAACGATGCCCGTCGATCATCAACAAGTACCTCTCAAGTGACATTTTGGAAGCGTTTGACAAGAAAAATTTGTGTGAGACTTATTTACTAAATGCTGACACGTTCATGCAATAATAATTTACAAACAAAAGATGCTTCCGTAGTATCACGTATTTAAGCAGTAGGTTATTCATTTTTCTGTTTTTAATTATTAAATGACAATAACTGTTGCTATGGAATTTTATTTGTAATCTGCAACTAAAATAAGGATTGTTATAAGTTTGACGGATGCCTTGTCTATCTGAGTTTTTAGGTCGATACCTTTTGTTTTTTTTCGATATGGTGAAATTGGCTCCCGTAGCTCGTATCAATAATCCAGGCCGTCATACTTAGATAGTGATTAGTCCATACCTTGAAAACTACTGAACCCATTTTGATGAAAATTTCACTGTTAATATAAGCGAATGAAAAGAATGGTCTCAATCTTAGTTCAAATAATAGTTTCGGAGAAATGCATGGACAAACAAACATTATGTACATACACATTGTTTTAGTTCATTAAAAGCATTTTATACGGATCGTGTCTATAATAATGACCTAATTAGGTACGATAGATGCTGGTATAGATAGGTACTGAATAAATTAACTGACTTAATTTTACATTACAATACATCTCACAACTTTTTGCAGCAGAAGAACTGCGTTGCGTGACTTGTATTTTTGTACATGTTATGTTTTTGATGGGATATAGCTATCTCCAAGAATTAGCTTCCCTCTTCGAGTTTTTAAACACATTGATTCTGAAGATAATATAAATGAAATTATCTTTAAAAGGTCCTTTATCTAGGCCACACAACAGTATTCTAGAATTACCAATGACATAAGGCTTAAATCTTGGCATCAATTCTAGGGGTTTCAAAACAGTTTCTATAGTTTGTATTAAATAATACTTAAACTAATTATGTTCCACGTGAAGGTACTCATACTGCGTAGGTTAGATACGCATTGTATTGCAATTAAGTCAATATTATTATTAAAGTCGAAGAATAAAAGTATAAACCGAGAAAATGGTTCTTCACGTGTTTTTTTTTCGAAAAATTGTTATGTACAGTTTACCAATACCGCCTAAAACTAAACCCCTAAAAACCCACCCCATTCAAATCCGGATAGCAGCTATTGGTTCGGTTTTAGTTCCCACTTTTACAATAGCTTGTTTAACAATATCCCGCGTCGGATTGCTGTAGCGTTTTTTTTGTTGTTCGATCCCTTTTTCTACTGGTCTATGTCTATACCTACTGTGCTGTTATCCGGTCGTATCTTCTATCCTAGTCTTTGATCGGGTCGTGCAAAGAGTATAAATATTTATAATAATTATTCACTGTCTGTGGTCGTGCATTATTTTGGTTAACGTTGACGTTTATCAATTCAGTAAACTTACTTTAGTCTTCCCGAAAACTTGAATGGAATGATTTAGGTTACAAACAGTACGTGACGTGATATCACCACATTCTGTACCTCAACTGTGCTTTAAATAGAAAATTTATTAAATAGGTACATCTCAACTTACTTTTAAAATGGAAAACCTTTCATTAGGTAAGTAAAATACAAACGTAACCTCAACTTACACGTATGCAATCCGGTGACATTTTAGCAATTTTCAGGTGAGATTTATACCTCCGATAAAAGAGGAAACGACACAAGTGGAAATGGGACTGAAGATAAGCCGTACAAGACCATTTTGCAGGCCATGCGACACGCTGGAAAAGAGCCCTTCCCTACTATCTACGTCGATGCGAAAGACGAAGGAACAGTCTATGAACCAGCGGCTAAGTCCCAGTTGAAGAAAATACAGAAGATATGGGTAAGAGAAAACTACAAGGCAGCTGATAAAGCTAAGGCCGATGAAGAAAGCTCTGATAAACGCCAACAGAATCTCGAAGAAGCCAAAAAGGTTGTGATCAAAGAAGATCCCAGCTTACCTAAAGCTAAGGTGGTGAAAATCTGTGAGAGTGAGTAATTTCTGATTTTGTGTTCCAAAGTACCTATTTTATTGCCAAATCCATAATAACAGCATAGGAACTACATATTTTGCCTAAAAGAGTAACATGAAACTGTATTGCATCACTATTCACGTTACTCACCATGTTTTAAATTTATAGTCTAAGAAATCAAATATAGTTGTTTAGGAGCATGTATAGCTAACTGCTGACATTGTCATTTCTTTTCAAAGCAATGCTCTCTGCATAATTGGTGTAATTGGAAGATACTAAAACAAAATGTTTCCTCAATCAGTGTCCCAAAAATATCATGTTGCTATTTTTGAGCATTTTGTTACATATTATGTAGAAAGCAATGATGTTCAATAAAAATGTACTATATTATATTCAAATAATAATCCATAGGTTGATTATTAGGTAATAGTAATTATTATTAATTAACTTATACCAACCAACAATGCGGCCAGCATTTTGGGCACATTGCTTTGTGGTAATATTTTTGTGTTGAAAATACAATATTTTGTTTTTATTATTAAGTATTATTATAGATTTATATCTAAACTTTAATAGTTATGATTATAATATTAAATTAAAACTAGGAGACTAAAAAACAATTATCAATTATCTACCATAGCACATTAGTATGTTATACTAATTAGTCTAAGTAATTTAATCAGACTGCTGTAAATTTAGTATATATACAACAAATAATAAGTTAAGCACTATGTCAAATTTACCCAAAATTCACACAGACAAAATACAATAATTCAGAATGATAATAAATCCGTACATATAATTTTTACAAAAACAGTTGCAAAAATATGCAGGTATATGTTAATTAATACAGTTTGTCTATTTCAGACATTCAATACAATATAAATAATTTCACTCATCATATTGATAAGGTTCTCAAATAATGTAATAATTTCAGCGGAGTCTCACCGTGGTGAAAGAATTTGTGTCCGTGGCTGGGTGCACAGACTCAGGAAACAAGGCCGTGCACTGGCGTTCATCACAATCAGAGATGGCACAGGCTACTTGCAATGTGTACTGCATGGAGTATTGTGTCAGACGTACAGTGCCCATGTGCTCTCTACGGAATCTTCGGTTGCATTATATGGGACGTTGCAAGTTGTACCTGAAGGAAAAACAGTAAGTTAAAATGTTAAATAATAATAAAAAACAATTCAAAAATTTGTTTTACACATCAGTAACTAAATTACATGCGCATGAGACGTATCATCCCTGTTTAATAATAATAACTAACGTTTAATAATATTGGTCGTTTAAAGATATGATGAATATGTATGAATATGTTTGGGTCACAACCAATATTAGCAATGTAATAATTTTATTAATCAATATGTAATTTGTAGGTATCTAATAAATATATTATAATTTTGGTAAAAACAATTTACAAAAAGAAAAAAAATCCAGTGAAGCTCGGTCACCCAGATACTTATTTTAATGTACTACTGTTTTAGGCCCCAGGGGGTCATGAGTTGACAGCTGATTACTGGGAGCTCATAGGGCTGGCCCCCCCAGGGGGAGCTGATGCCATCCTTAACGAAGAAGCCTTGCCTGATGTACAGCTGGATAACAGGTGAGAGAATTTAACTGTACCCACAGGGTAGCATTTCCCCTATTACCAATGGTTCTCTTTCCTTCAGCAATATTAACATTCCTTAATAAATTGGAGAAATCTTATGCCAAAAATATATCTTAGTGACAAGACAGCCCATCGAGGTAGATTTATTTAATTGATTACTATGTATGTATTGTATATGCGTTTTGATGTATTATACAATAAAGTGTTCATCAATTCATTTAGAAATAAAAAAACAGTGGAATTTTGCACTTTTTTTTTTCAAGTCGACATCTCGAGACTCTCTTTAAAGATTTGACCTCATCCATACCATGTGTATTTGAATGTGTCCATGCCACCTGTGATACAAAAAACAAAAATTAAATCACTTTAATTGCAGTAACAACATATTTTTGACTTATGAAAATAATTCTGCTCTGCCATTGGCGGTCTTATCCCTGAGGGGATTTCTTCCAGACAACCACAAAGACTAAATAGCATTATTATCTGTATGTCAAGGCACATAATGATTCGCGGCGAGAACACATCGAAGGTACTACGCGCCCGAGCGGCCGTGACCCGCGCTTTCCGGGAACATTTCGCCGCAAGAAAGTATACAGAAGTCACCCCGCCCACTCTCGTACAAACGCAGTGTGAGGGCGGATCTACACTCTTCAAGTTCAGCTACTTTGGGTGAGGATTATATTATACTAGCTACGCCCCGCGGTGTTACTGGTTGGACTTCCTACGGCAACCGTACATTTTCCGGGATAAAATATAGCCTATGTGCTATTCCAAACTATAATTTATCTCTGTGTTAAATTTCATCCACGTCCGTTCAGCCGTTCTGGCTGATTGAGTAACAAACATCCATCCATACTTACAAACAAACATACATCGGAACACAATAATGCGAGCACTATTGCTTGGCGGCAGATTCCAGGTGTGGTGGCAGTACCTCTCCGGATGAACTTAGCACAAGTTCTACTGCTACTTTTGGTTGCTCCTTTAGCACCACGCAGGCGGTACGTGTAGGGAATCAAAGGGTACACACCTACGGACGCGAGCAACTGGACCCCCAATTTTTATTCTTTTGTCGCCCAGGTACTTATTGCCTAAACCAATGTTTCAGTGAGGAGGCGTACTTGACTCAAAGCTCCCAGTTGTATTTGGAGACTTGCCTGGCGTCTTTGGGTGACGTTTACTGCATCGCGCAGTCGTACCGCGCGGAACAGTCGAGAACTAGGAGACACCTGGCCGAGTGAGTTGTAGTTTTTATATCTTAATATATATAAATTACGTGTCACGATGTTTGTCCGCGATGGACTCCTAAACTTAACCGATTTTAACCAAATTTGTACACCATGTGCAGTTTGATAGAACTTGAAAGATAGGATAGTTCACATCTCAATTTATGATGGCAATATTATCATATGACAAAAACGTTAGCCACAGCAACGCGTGGCCGGGTCAGCTAGTAATATATTGAATATATAAGATTATGAGGATTGTTGAATGGCTGGACTAAATCAGCCAGATTTTGTATTTGTTGTTTCTAATTACTTATACAGGTACACAATACTTGTAATTAATGCACAAGAACAGGTCCACGTTTAATTAATGAATAAATAATAAACGAACTGAAAATATGTATAAATAATTCAATTTTTATTGTATTATCAGGTACAGTCACGTAGAGGCGGAGTGCCCTTTCATCACGTTTGATGATTTACTCAACCGGCTCGAGGACTTGGTCTGCGACGTCGTGGACAGAGTGCTGCAGTCGCCGGAAGGACAACTAGTGCACGAACTCAACCCTAACTTCAAGGTATAGTTCCCTTTAAAAGTAACAATTCTATATATTAATGGGGAACTTAGCGTAACCAAGACTTGGTTTGCGACGTTGCGGACAGAGTGCTGCAGTCGCCGGAAGGACAACTAGTGCACGAGCTCAACCCTAACTTCAAGGTATAGTTCCCTTTAAAAGTAACAATTTTATATATTAATGGGGAACTTAGCGTAACCAAGACTTAGTTTGCGACGTTGCGGACAGAGTGCTGCAACCGCCGGAAGGTGTTAGATCAAAGCCAAAACTCTCAATTATTAAGAGTAGGCCGAGGTCCCTGCAGTGGGAACATTAGAGGCTGGTACAGAAACTGCGGATTTTGCATCACTATAATAACTTTATTAAAATGTTACGAACTTCTTTTCAGAAACCTCAAAGACCTTTCAAGCGCATGGCGTACACAGAAGCGATAGAGTGGTTGCGCGAAAACAACGTCACCAAGGAGGATGGATCTTTCTATGAATTCGGTGAGGTATGTATCACGAACAAGGGCGGCCTTAGATATTGCGAGGCTCCGGGCGATAGGTCTTTGTGAGGCTCTTGGCGTATGAGGAATTTAGGTGAGTTGGAAGTGTACAGGGCTCCTGGTAATCAGTCAGCATCCTCTTAAAGACAGCTGCAGGACATCAAAACAAAAAACGGGTTGTTCTGCGAGGGTGCGAGGCCCTACAAAAGCGAGGCCCCGGCGGTTGCCCTGCTTGCCATCCCCTAAGGCCGCCACTGATCACGAATCTGAGCATAATATTAGACAGTTTTACAAGATTTTCATAGATCAGCGATCAACAGTTTTCTACTTTGTAAGCTTTTTTTTATGTGTAAGACTTATGGCACTTGCTGACAGCCCACCATGGGCTTACCTGGGGGGGGGGGGGGGGGGGGGGCAGCTGCCTCCCCCTGGAAATGGAAATTTAAAATAAAAATGCATGCATAGTCAAATTTACTTATATTTAACTATGTATAAAGTACGATCATTTGCGGCTGTTTGCCTTACACACTACACTACATATACCTAATGTTTGTGTAGTGTGTATGAAAAAAAGCCACGAACGATCTTAAAAAATCTGACTTCTATTATTCAGTATTTTGTATGTATTTTAGTATATTCTTGTGGATTCATTTACTAATATTATACTTGGAAATACAAATACAATTATCATTTATTCTTGCTTGTTCTTCCCTATGATTTTGTTCAAACAAGCGCTAAACTTTCATAATAAGAAAGCGTGATCTAGTTGGTACATATTAATAAAAAAAAAAGAATTACGTTAAGTATTCAAACAAAAACATTTCTTTTTTTACTTTATTCATTGCTATTTTGCAGGATATACCAGAAATGCCTGAGCGCAAAATGACAGATTCGATTGGCGTGCCAATTCTCCTATGCAAGTTCCCAGCTGAGATCAAATCTTTTTACATGCAACGGTGCTCCGATGATAAGAGGTTGACGGAATCTGTGGATGTACTGATGCCGGGAGTGGGAGAAATCGTGGGGGGGTCTATGAGGACTTGGGACTACGAGGAATTGCTGGAAGGTATGTATTAGAGAGCGTGGTGGCCCAGGGGCAGACGCCGACTTTCAATCTGAAGGTCGCTGGTTCAAACCCACACCAATGAGATTTTTGTGCGCAATACCACGTTCTCAAAACGGTGACGGAAAACATTGTGAGGAAACCGGCATGTCTTAGAACCATAAATTCGAAGCCATGTGACATCTACCAATCCGGATTGGGCTCCCGTGGTAGATCACTCTCAATTATCGAGAGTAGGCCGGTGTCCCTGCAGTGGGAACATTAGAGGCTGGTACGGTATGTATTAGTAAACGTACTGGTTAACATTCAGATGTGCACCAATGTATTCTTCAGAAGATTTTGCTCGCGTCCATAGGTGAGTACCCTCAGAATCCCTACACGTGTCCCCTGGGTGGTGCGAAAAGAGCAATCCCAAGTTGCAGTAGAAGTTATGCCAAATTTGTCCAGAGTACTGATACCACACCTGGTAATCCGTGGAAGGGTTCTACTGCTACTAAAATAACATAGAAATGCTTTGCCCTCAGCAAGGGTGTGGTTCAACCTGTGTTTATATAAAACAAGTACTAGCGACCCGCCCCGGCTTCGCACGGTTAACAAAACATTGTCGTATCTGAAACTACCCGTGCGAAGCCAGGGTGAGTTGCAAGTTTTATTATTATATTATACGTATAAACCTTCCTCTTGAATCACTTTATCTATTAAAGAAAACCGCATCAAAATCCGTTGCGTAGATTTAAAGATTTAAGCATACATAGGGATATAGGGACAGAGAAAGCGACTTTGTTTTATACTATGTAGTGATTAAGATCTTGCTGACAAATGCAATTAATATTTTTTGTCTGTCGCAGGATACAAACGCGAGGGCATCGACCCCGCCCCGTACTACTGGTACACGGATCAGCGCAAGTTCGGCGCCGTGCCCCACGGAGGGTACGGCCTGGGGCTGGAACGTTTCCTGTGCTGGCTGCTCGACAGATACCACATTCGCGACGTGTGCCTGTACCCGCGCTTTTTGGAACGTTGCACGCCCTAGGCGCTCATACAACGGAACCGTCAGCATTTAGTCACCATAGTATTGTATATATTATAACAGGAATACGTGTTTATTTGTTGGTAAATCGATACTTTGAGCCATTCTGCATTGCGATGGTTCTCTTTATGCAGAAATTATGGATGAATGCGCTTCACGCTATATATTAGATCTTTTTTAGTAAAATATTACGCTCTTGTTATTTTATCATGCGATTTATCGTGGTCTGTGACGGCCGTTATCGTCAGAATTGTAAAAGGACCTTCATACATTGTCATACATTTTACTTCTATTATATGATATTGCCATGCCGCTGTCGAATTGTAAAAGCGCTTATGTTGATGTTAAGTTTGATACGGGCATATTTTACAAGTAAACAAGTAAAAAAAAAGTCCATTCGAAAAGGTAGATATTACGAGGTGTACTAAATGCTCCCTTTTTTCATCCCCAGATGTCATTTATAATTATATCGAATATCTCATTTAAACTAATGTCATTTTGTATGAGTATAGCTAGAGTTTGGGGGGTTGTCATTAATTTATTTTCTATAATAACTGTGATTATTTATGACCAAACCCTATAAGCAACTAAGAGATAACTGGATGTAGATTACCATAGCAACATTGTTATCAGTCAAAAGGTCCATACATTTGATAGATAACAATGTTATTAAGGCAATTGATCGCCAGTAATATGTTAGTTGATTAAAAGATTTGGCCGTTAATGAATCAGTAATTGTGTATATTTTATATCATCAAACTAAATCCATTTGAGCTCAGAAATGAATTCAATCTTTGTCTGGATAGTTTGAAATGTTTATTTTAGTGTTTAAACAAAATCTGAATCAATATTTGTTACAATAAGTCCAGTTATAAGTATTGCATTTGTTATTTGCATTTAAAATGTGAGTTCATTGCCTTCATAATTTTGAAAATACAGTGCTTTGTAAGTTGTTTGTTTGTTTTATTCCTCAAGACTTGACCACAGTGCGCTTCCAAGAGTGAATGCTACTAATTATTTTGGGGGGTCCAGTTGCTCGCGTTCGTAGGTGTGTACCTTATGATTCCCTACACGTACCCCCTGGGTGGTGCTAAAGGAGCAATCAAAAGTAGCAGTAGAACTTGTGCCAAGTTCGTCCGGAGAGGTACTGCCACCTCATCTGGAATCTGCCGCCAAGCAGTAGTGGTTGCATTACTGTGTGAAATCACATGCGCGTGAGACGTATCATCCCCGTCTCGGGTGATGGACGCAGCAGGATGAATGCGACTCAGTAAAGATTTGTATCTCATACTGAGTCGCGCGCATTACTGTTGTCATGGGCGAGGGTCACCACTTACCATCAGGTGGGCCCTCAGCTCGTTCCGTAAATCAATCACATAAAAAATAATTAACGATTATGGAAATTACTTCCTACTAAATGTTTCCAGATGCTACCTTCGGGTGTCTTAATAATAAGACGCTACTCGCCATAAAAATTAAATGCTATTAATAAAAGACTAAACAATAATCTATAATGAGTATTTATTGCTAATAGTAGGATAACGAGTAGGTACTTTGGCAAAAAAATTACTTCGACATAGCTGATGTTTTTGATGTGATTTCTAAGTCGCTTCTACCGAGCCCAGTTTCCGAAAGTCAACTAGATATCTCTTAGGTTAAGTCATGATGGTGGTCGGGTATTCATGGACGAACCAGCTGGCAAGCATGGTTTTTGGTGAACAATCTGATTTCTCCTCGGGAAATGTCTTCCATTATCTAACCTAAAAACTATGCTTGCATGCTAGTTCGTATTTCAAGCGGGTATTTTACTCAGAGATCGCGGGGCCAAATTTTTTTTTTGTTGTATGGGTTATGTTTTGCTGGCCTGAATTTATGCAGATGCCTTGACATTTTGACGAGAGCTCAGACATTTTATTTTGACTGGATTGTTGGCCTCTTCTGGCCTTGATAAGTTAACGCAGGTGGGTCTGCAGTTTGAGTTTAAAGTGCAATATGAAAGTTTTGCTCCCACAGAATTTCGTTTGCGAGATGTAGGTAGAATGCAACACCATCTCTTGTTCAGTTCATGTACCTACATGTTAATTACTCAGTGTTCTTTGAAGTTGAAGTCAAACCCAAACTCATTTATTCCATTAGATCTCAAGTATAATTTGGACAAGTCAACATATTCGAGAGCATAAAGCATGCCACAGGAGCTCCTTAGGCACATTACTTGCACACAGATATGTCAAATTAAGTCCGTTTTCACGTTTAAGTCTTAGTTGTTATGTTTACGTCTGTTCCAAATGTAGGTACAGGATAACCGCAATCCAATTCTAGTAGTAACCTTTTGGATCTCTGAATCATACATATAATTTGCATGTCCCGACCTACCTAAGAGCTGGTAATCATTTCACACGGGCCATAGCGCATCCTAGTTCAACACAAAATAAACAATCAATATCTTATCAAAAATGCTAGTAAGTTTCTAGTAGTAGGGCTTCTAATCAGTCATGAGTAGGTATATTGTAAATGCATTACTACTGCTACTGAGTGGTGAAGGTTCAAGGCAACCATTCTGCGTCCATTTCAAGGTTACGAGTAGCCTCTCTTCGGGTCGGTGTTTCGGTGAGGTCCTCTTTGCTACTTGCCACTTTGTGGTAGACGTTTTTGCCTGTTTCTACAACGTATTCAACGCCGTCAGCTGTAAAAAAAAGTATTTGCGAAATCAGTAACAGATTGGGCTTAAAGCTCAGGTCAGCTGTAGTTTGATTCCTAACCAGGACAAACAATTGTAGGAAATAGATGTTTGTTCTGTCTTACTCTAAATATATATCATATGTATATGAATTTACAATATAAAGTATTACGTAAGTATACTATCGTTTATCAGAGTAGCCTTATAGTTCAGCTGGTAGTAGCTCTGTTTTCTGTAAGTCGTGAATTCGATTCCAAAACAAGCATTAGAGCGATAAACATTCTTTACATGTTTGTATTAACAAAAATAAAGTGCTAAGTTAAAGTATTAGTATTCTATCAGTAATCTGGTTCCCATGGTATCCTTAGATTGGCGCCGTGTGAAATTACCATGTTTTTTTTTATAATTATATAATTGTAGCAACTGGTAGGAAGCTTTAAAAAGACTTAATTTTTTCATGATTTCTTACCGAGAACGCCACCGGTTTTCCTCACAGCCTCGCCGATGTTATGCGAGGAGAAGGTATCGGGATTGATGTTTATATTCACGCCTTCTTCCTTCTGAGGGTCGGGGCACTCCTTCTGGTTGATAATGGACAGGTCGAATGGGTCGATGCCGAATGTGGACAGTTTTGTTCGCATCTGTGGGCAGAGATTATTTTATAGCATTAAATGCTACAGACTTAGTTTTTACTGTAAAGTTGAACTGCGCTGTTCAATTGTTGCGTAAGGCAGAATTGACAACTGTGTTGTTTAACTGGCAACTAATTGAGTTATTGCCAGTTATTGAGTTAATACGTACGTCGGGGGGACCTAGGACCACTTAATCTCTTAATCTGTCAGCTCGTTCCGCCACTTTTATCGCACAAATAATATGTAATTTAAAAATCGAACGTAGTCGACTTCAATTTTTTTATACCTTATTTCTCGTTAACCTACCATGTTACAAAAAGAAACATCCAAATCGGTATACAACGGGTGAAGAAAAAAGTCACAGAAAAGCGAAACATGAAATTTCGTTTGTGCGGATGACATATATTTCTATAGTTATTTTGATTTAACCACCAAACTATTTGGAACCGCACCGAATTTAATAAATTTTCAAAAATAAAAAGATTTTTCCAAGTTGGTTGATAAATGACGGAGAACAGGGGTAACAAACATAAAAAAATACAGCCGAAGTGACAACCTCCTTTGAAATTAGGTTGGTAAAAACATACCTTATCCACGTAGATCTTTTCGAGATCCTTGGACCGCGAGAGAATTGTGGCGGAGCGCCTGTGAGCAAAGGTTAGCTTCTGACACGTGAACACTGCAGCGTAGGATATGTAGTCTGTCGCAATGACCGTGTAGCTCGCTGAACCCGCCAAACCTAATGGAAATAAATTTCAGTTTTCAGTGAGGCATCTCAGTTCAATAATCAAACTTAATATTGTAAATGCGAATGTTTGCATGTGTGTATTAAAAACGTAAACGTAAACGTTTACACACTCATACCTCTGACACAAGACAAGACAAACACCCAAGACCCGAGAACAAACTTCATGCTCACCACACAAAGTGTGCCCCGGCCGGGAATCGAACCCGGGACCCCTCGCTTCGGAGGCAGGGCTACTACCAACTAAGCCACGGAGCCGGTCTACTCCTTCACGTCCTTCCTTCTTCCTTCCTTATTTGTTACTCCTTCACGCTCAAACGGCTCAACGGATTTGAATGAAATATGATACCAGGATAGCTTATATCCTGGATACTTTTGATCTCGCAAAACCACGTGAAATTTTAGGGATGTGCTGAAGCTAATATTTAGTGCATTAAACAGCAGCTATCGGACATTTTTTTTTGGGAAGGTACTTGCGCTCATACTGTGGAGGCGTGGTCGGAGGATGTTACGTCTCTTGTGCATGTGATTTCACCGGTACCCACACCTTTTCACCAGAATCATTATATCATTTAAAAAAAATATCGAGTGTGTTTTATTTTCAATTATAAAATACCGGCCTTGTGCGAGTCGAACTTGCGCACCGGAGGTTCCGCACCAACTTGAAGTAAACGTGTAAAATGTTTTTTTGATTATAAATAAATCATGACTAATTTGTAAGCTAAGATAAAACATTATAAGTTGTACCTATGCCTTCTTCCTTCCTTCATAATAACCAAGTCCACGTAAGGAAGGTACCATGTACGCGCGGCAAAGTTCATGTAAATGATTCCGTTATTAAAGAACTCGTTTTAGGTACTTGATCTAGATCATTTGAATTGTCTGATAAAGATAGTCAAATTGATATCTGAAACTTACTGAGGGGGAATCTCACAGTCATCTTAGCTTGGATAGACGAATCTGGAATTGTCAGCGTCCCCTTGTACCTGAAATGACAACAAATGGAAAGGTAACTTTCATATCTGTTAAGTTCATGCTTAGTCAATAGCACAACAGTATCTTAAAAAAATTTAAGAGAAAGAATACATTTGTGAAGCTCTCGTGACTAATTCTACTAACCATATCACTGAATAATAAAACACAAGTACCTATAACATATATGATCATTTTATAATATTTATATATTAATATACGACAAATTGCATCCACAGATAATTTTACTCTTGTCGTTTACAAACAAAACCAACCGACTTGTGCGAAGTGTTACACTGGATTTTAGCAGTAGCCTAGAGTGACATAAGAGCAGAAGATGAAAATGTTATAATGAATTTGCAATGATCAATATCTTACTTGTATTCGTGTTTGAGGGGAGTAAGCCCCAAGATGAAGTGTTGAGAGATCTGCTCCAGCTCATACTTCCCGGGTTCCATAGTCTTGGTGAAGTTGTATGTGATGCAGTGCGACGCTGTGGACGTCTTCTGGATAACGTACCAGGTGCCGAGGAACTAGAAATATACTAACACATTACGCTTTAATCCATAAAGGGGTGGGCTGAGCCTTAAAATGGCCACATTTCACCTAGTTCATACTAAGTGGGAATATAGACATAAAAAGTGGTGAGGTCATTGTTTGCCAGTGTTCTGCCACGAACAACTCAGCTAGCAACTTCTTCTAGTATAGGACATTCCTTAGTAATTCAGCAGCTAAGAAATAACTAATAGTAGAATATGAAGAGTCTAAGATTGAAATTACTAACATTTCCATGTAACTAGAAATATATTAGTCATAAAATATATTGTAGATGGAGGATTTGCTTGTCAGTATTAGAAAATTAAAATTAAACATTGATTGTGGGCTGTTATGGCAGAATGTTAGATCAATGATATACAGTATTTGAAAGACGTTATATGTTTTTTCTTTACCTACCTCACGTATCTAATATGTAATGAATAATAGAAGAATACCTACTCTTACTGCCCGTTCTAGAGATGAAGGATTATCAGCCAAACTGTCAAGTCATTTTGACCTCTTTGACAGATAAAAATGTGGCTTTGGTTATCTACTTATCTCCATTAATATGTTAGAAGGTTAGAGTGTTCAGAAATGACGTACACTTCTACTACGTGTTGCTGAATATGTCAGACATAGTTTTTTAGAAGAGGCCTGCTTTTGAATGATTTATTCATATAATAAGGTTTTTTTTACTCTCAGTCTCAAGTGTCATTCAGGCCGGACATTTCCTTCATTCATAAAGATTAAAAATAAATACTAAGATTTATTGCCTACCAGGAAATATAATTGGCATATTATCAAAACATTGAAACTGACCCGTGCATGTTCCGATGAGTCACGACCGATTGAAACAATGCACTCATGCATCGACGCTATCATGTGGCGTTGAGAAGAAATTCCACGCGAGTTCATTTGAAACAATAGTCATTTGTTTGTCTTTAGGCTTGGTTTCATACATTCATTCAATAACCGTAATAATTGAATTGGATCGTCCACAATGACCACTTCCGCCACTATCAATGAAATGTGGGTTGAGTTACAGAACGTAACTCTTAGTAGAGTCTTAAAAACACCTAAAGATTTATAAAAGCATCCTAATAATTGATATTCGGGTGATCACGTTAAATTGTGCAGCGAAAAGTTTTTGAAGTGAAAACATCTTTTTTTTTATTTGAATAAGTGACGAGCTGAGAGTCCACCTGATGGTAAATGGTGACCCTCGCCCATGACAACAGTAATGCGCGCGACTCAATACGAGATCCAAATCTTTACTGAGTCGCATTCATCCTGCTGCGTCCATCACCCGAGACGGGGATGATATGTCTCATGCGTGTCTTCTTAAGGCGCGTTGGGCATTTTTTGAGATGGGAAAAGACCATTGAACTCGCGGCACTGTCACCGTTACCGTTACCGACACCTCTGTATTAAAGTATCTTAGTGTAGTGTAGTGTGCTTTTGTTTTCACTTTTGTCGGCACTCCCGGAGTGCCACTGTTTTTGTACGGTTCCCGTAAGATGGCCCATCGCGGGTAACACCGCTGGGCGCAGCTAGTTGTTTTTACGAATAGTTGTTTCGAACATATTCATAGATTTTATCAATTGACATTGAAGCGATAGTGTGCAGCAGCGTGCGTTTTAGATAAGTACCGGTGCCAAATGTTTGTTTGTCTTGTCTTTCTATTTTGGGAACAACAACAATATAAATAACACTTCTCACGAATAATGTTTTATGGTGAGAGCATACCTTTCGGTTATTATATAACTAGTACGGTTCTCATTATTTTTGTAATTGTCAACCGACTTCCAAAGGAAGAGGTTATCGTTTCGATTGTATTTTTTCCCGCGAAGGTTATCAATACGGCATGTTGTAACGGAACGCATGTGGCTTACCGTTCTCTCACGAAAAACCTGAACCATGACAATAACCATAAACAAATAGGCGATCGAAAAATAGAATTATTCACATATCCATGCAAAAGATGGATAAAGAATATTATCACTTTAACTCTAACAACGAGCTGAGTATAACACAATAATGTAAATAAGATTTGCCAAAATCGTTCTTAATGTAATGTGGTAAAGATACCTTTTGAGTAGAGCCGCCCCGATGGAGCCAACGAGTTTTTATAACATTTTACAACAAAAGGGAATACATTAGTTATCAAGCTTTGCCAAAATTACCTTTAATTCCAAGTAACAAAGGTGTCTTTTAGGGTGAACTACTCTAAATAGACAAAGCGGGGAATCCCACAGATAAAGAACAACATTATATAATAAGTTGTGCTAATTATACCCTTAATTCCATGTGGCAAAGATGCTTTTTAGGGTGAACTACCCAAAATAGACCAAGCGGGGAATCCCACTATAAAATAAATTTATATGTACAGGTTGAGTACAAATCATCTGAATCAATAGTGGTTATTCACATGTGCGAATCTTGTACCTTACGAAAACATTGTATGGAAATGGTTATGGAATAAATTATGACAAATAATCTCATTGTAATGGAGTGGATTTCCATATACCGATTGAGTATCTTTCCAGGATTTTGTTGTAATGATACTGGATCCTTATACTTTATTAGATTAAAGTAAATGGGGACTGAGTTCGATTCCAAACAGACTGTAATGTTTAAATATTGTTTTGAAACATTAATGGAAATGAAGCATTTGACTTCCACATAATAATTCCCGGATATAATTTTATTTTCTAAATTATTTATTGTGATCAATTTCTATGTATGATTATTGCAAAATACTATTCACTAATACAGATAAAGATTATCTAATTATTTATGAATTACTTACAGACATTCAATAATATTTAATTTTTAGATTTCTTCGTTTGAATCACCCTGAGTCAGGGAGGTGTGACCTGTCTATTGTATTAACAGGAACGTGAAGGTATTAAAAGGCTGCGCTTGAGCAACGGGAGGGTTCGATTGCAGAGTTCGATACTAAATTCGGGAGTGAGAGCATAATTGTGTGACTGTTGCATTAGTCGACAATCTGTAATCCATTTATTTTACTGTCACTTTCAACTCAGTGATTTGACACTGACAAAAAAAGTTGCATGATTAATGATTGAGGTGCTTCCCGCTTCTTCTTTTGACACGCCGGTTGGGATCTTGACTGGGGACTGGAGAACGAGCGGCCGTCGTGGAAAGACACGTGAGTGGTGTAATAACAAGTGAAGTGTACCAGATAGTTAATATACTGTGTTGGTAAGTTGTATTTTAGAACGATCTCCAACTACGTGTCGGCCTCCAGTTATTGGTGAGATTTTCTCTATAAAATTTAATAACTTTTTCATCAGACTGACTGTGTGAACCATAACTAACAAAGAAAGTATTCTGAGTTGTTCAATCTCTGGCTTATGCTATAACTGAAATGGTAGCGTGCCATTAATTACGTTGATCGAACCCATTGTTATGTTTGTTTGTACAATCACTACGAATACCTGAGAACCTGAATTGTCTTAATAAACACCTAAAACCAGAGATGTGAACATCTATAACTTGTGAAACTAGGATTCCTATCTCAATGATAATTTTTATAGTTCTCTTATATCGAAGAGACCGACGGTGGCCTAATAACTTTTATTAGTATACCACGGAAGGGAAGTTAGGCCTAGATGTTATATTCCTAGGTCAGTCAGGTTGACGTAACTTATAGATGGAAGCGGGGTCTGGCGCTTCCATCCTTGGCTTCGGCCGGGCCAAGTCCAGTGGTATACTAATCACATACATTTTAATACAGATCAGTAACAATAAGGCCTACTTGTCTTAGGACATGATAGTCTTTCTTGTAACCATGAAGTTCTGGAGTTATTCGTGAAGTGGTTTATTTATTATGTTTGTTAAACAGATATTCAAGGTCTTAAGTCATATACTATTACTATAATGAATTATTTTATATCAAAATGATCAAGTAATTATTTATAAAACCTTATTACTCCTAATTAAATACTCAATAAAGGTCATAATCAATACATCTGTAGTGAATATATATTATAATGAAAACTCTATTTTAAATAAATTAAACTTAGATTATTGTTAGCTACGTCAAGACTTAATACCTAAAAGAAACTGAGTTATTACGGAAACACAATATAGAGTCCTACCAATCACTAGCGATCAGCCATGGCCAAAATAGTTAAAAATATCACAACAACCAAAAAATCAAAAATAGGTTTAAAGGGGGGGTGTTACAATTTGGAAGGCCGTTCCCAGGATATATTAAGTTTTAGCAATATTTTATAATCTAATCGATATCAAGATACTTATATTTAGACAAATTTACATACCATTTTAATAAAATAATATATTTAGGTTAAGTCTCATGGTATTATTCGGGTGCGATTGTATCGCACAATTTGTTGACGTGAAGAACGGATGGGTATTAAGTCTCATATCTTTAATATTTATCTTTATTATAATCAATTACGTTGAATGTTAGGAAATCAAACATTTTCACAATTTATATATAACTAGCTGACCGGGCCGCGCGTTGCTGTGGCTGGCGTTTTTGTCATATGATATTATAATATAATTTGCAATAAAATAATATTGCGATCGTGGGTTTAGATGTAAGCTATCCTATCTTTCAAGTTGGATCAGGCTGCACACGGTGTACAAATTTGATACATAGGGTCGGTTATTGTGATTAAACCATGATAGCTAAATATATGTTCTCGCGGACTTTTTTGTAGGTCTTAATGGGATCTACAAACCCGTAGTACATCATTTTGTTCTATTGTCAATAGTTTTTGCAGCGCACGCAAAAATAGGTTTTCGATTTTACATCTTGTGTTACAAAGTAGCAATTTACTTACGGATCCCTAATTTTGAAAAAAAAAAAAAAAATTCCTCGATAAATGGACTACCCAACACTGAAAGAATCATTCGGGTCGGACCAGTGGTTCCTGAGATTGGCGCGTTCAAATAAACAAACAAACAAACGAACTCTGCGGCTTTGTAATATTAGTATAGACTAGTTGACCCGGTCACGCGTTGCTGTGGCTAGCGTTTTGTCATATGATGTTACAATTTGCAATGGAATGATGTTGCGATCATGGATTGGGATGTGAGCTGTCCTGTTTTTCAGGATGGATCAAATTGTACAAATTTGATAAAAATCGGTTGGGTGGTTAGGGAGTCCATCGTGGACAAACTTCGTGACACGTAATTTATATATATTAAGATAATAATCAAATTTATTTTGATTATGTTGTTCAAATTTAGATAAAATAAGTGAATTCTAAAGAAATGGGGGTCGCATTTATTAATTTTAAATATATGCCCTCAGAGTAAGTTGGAAAGTCGATTTAAAAGTCTGGTGTTTAGAATAATTGAGAGTGCGTGGTTTATTAGAACGTTCAAAAATCTTACGCAATATCACCCACCGGTTGCTATTTAATTTTGTAAGGGACTTAAGTCTATTTATACCAACACTGACTTTTATTGCCATTTAATTCTTGCAGGATGTTAACACGTTATTTATGTAAGGATTAAACGGTGTAAGTATAATCTGCGTTTATCGTATTCAATTAAGATTGGACTAAATATGTATCAAATAAAATAAAATAATAAATAAACACACAAATATTTTATGAATAATGACGAATTATCTATTAGCCGTGTCAAGGTAAATAAATATTTATTTCAACTAGTGTTTAAGACTGTTAAAGGTACTTTTATTGGTATATAAACGATAATATTATACGTCACGTTAATTATGGACCTTCCTATTATAATTATTGGATGGTGTATTATTTATCATGTTGCGACCAAATAACTTCTAAGATTCGGATGACGAGTGCATAAAAATAAATATAGTTTTCTTGCGGATTTAATTAAGATTATTATATTATAAACGTTTTGGATGTACAATAATTTTGTGATATCGGGAACTATACTATGCGAATAAAATTGTCATATAGGTTTCGGTTCGTCATAAAACACGTTTTACTTATGTACACGTAACTACTACTACTACCACCTACTCTTCGTTTGTAATCTACCTTCTGCGTTTGTCAATTATTCAATAGAAATGACGATTCTAGTTTTATGTTAAAAGAACCGACCAAATCGCTCGTACATGGCTAAGTAATTTACACATTAGGTATATTAATTTCAGCAGATATGTCATTATTGTTGAGAAAAGCTGCAGAAAATATCTAGGAATTGATGTCGGAGTTTGTCAATGAAAGACAAATATATATACCTAGGTATTCGTTGGTAAACACTATATAACGTACAAAAAATTTTAAACCTACGAAACCGAACGTTCCGGAATTTATTACTACTAAATGTGAAAATAAGTAATCTACATGTTATTTACAAAGGTATCTTAGTGAATTATAGTATGGTTTGGTAATTTAGCTGCATTTACAGAGTAAGAATTATTACTGTAATAAATTATTACAATATTATAATAAATAGGCTCTCCTGAATACTGAAAATAGGATATAAAAATCATAGATACACATCAATAGTATCTATCTCATGAGAAAAACAACCATGTATTTTATATTATCGTTTTATATAGCGAATATATATGATGTAATAATTGAAATCCAGCGTTAATGAATCATGATAGAATTTTTAGTAATGGTACAATATAATATTTACCTAAAATCTTTTAATTATTAAGCTTCACATTTTGTAAGGATCTTATTTATTATAAAATTTGCGTAAACACAATTGAAATTAAAATAGGCTGTTAAATTTATAATATGTGAATTCACATAGGTTTGCCTACACTCTATATTTATTAATTAAGTACTGCGTTTGTTAAATAGAATTCGGGGGGTCGTGAGTCCTAATTTTAATTGACGGTGATGTTACAAACGTCTAGTTACTAATTTTGTACCTATTTCGTCCATGTTGTATTATGCAAACATGACAAATTTCATTTTAATTAATTAAATATTAGGAGATACATTTGATATTATAAACGTTCATAGGCTACAATATCCGCATATCACATTGTAGATTGTACATTTATTTGTCACATAAGTGGTATAAAAAATAAAATAAAAAAAAAAACCTTACTTGCGTGTATACAACAAAATCGTCAAACAAATCTTTGTTCACTGATTAAAGGTGATTCAAAAGGCGTCATCTCTGACTAGGTCTAAATATAGAGATGTACTTGACAAATGTAGGCAAGTGTTGAATATGAAAATATTTTATGACAAAATACTCGTAGTTTGTAAGTAATACTGAAAAATAAGTATCAAAATAATTTTAGTTCACCGAGAACTATGTAAGACTATGATAATACTAAATTAGAAATAGCATTTCATATATCCAGGTATTTTTAACCATAACTATTACCATATTCACGTACAATTTAGAACTTTTTTTAATTTAAAATTTCACGTGTATCGTTGGTTAACAATAACACATCAACATTATATAGATACCTATTATATACATACCCTATGTAACACATAAAATACATTAGTTAAATAGGCGGTGTGGAGCGGCGATGACAAAGACCTAATAGTACTATTCGCCTTTCGGCTTTTCTAAAAACGGCCATAATTAGAAATCGTAAAATTTATTAGAGATTACGAAGTCGTACGGGCGTCGGCATTAATATAAGGAAAAAAATCTTTACGGCATTGTCAAAAGAGAACTGACTAGCGAGGTTTGTTATATACAACAGCTCAGAACTCTGTCACGTGTCAATAGATGGTACATCATTATTTTTATTTCGTTCATTGTGTTAATATTAATGTTTCTTATTTAATTCTTTAGCTTAATTCAGGTTGTGTCGTAAAGGTAGTGGTTGAATCGATCATTATCTGGGTTATTTACGAGAAGTTGAGTTTTCCTAAATATGAATATTGATATGCCAAAAATTAATGTCTACTACCCATAGGAGATAGTCACCACGTGAGTTATAATTAAGTGAACGTGACAAGTGATGAGCGCATTTACTGATATTGTTTTCTCTGTTTACTTAAATTTACTACAACTATGTTATAATCTATAAACAAGTTAACACAAAACGAATTCTTCACATACTTCTAATTATTTTCAGCTTTTCATTTTATATTAAATGATGTACTTTGCAATGTTATTTTAAGCACAACTACATGTTTCATTTGGCTTCGCTTTCACACGAAGTGAAACATAAATAACGAATAGTTAGGGTTTCAAAAATTACATCTCACCTAAAGATTTATAATATAATGGAAGTGACAAGTGATGAGCGCATTTACCGCTATTGTTTTCTTCGTTTACTTAAGTTATTGTAAATTTATCATAAGTATGTTATAATCTATCAACGAGTTAACACAAAACGGATTCTTTACACACTTCTATTTATTTTCAGCTTTTTAATTTTATACTAATTTATATACTTTGCAATGTTATTTTAATCACAACTACGTGTTTCATTTGGCTTCACTTTCACACGAAGTGAAACATGAATAGCGAATAGTTAGGGTTTCAAAAATTACATATCACCTGAAGATTTATAATATAATGGACGTGATAAGTGATGAGCGTATTTACCGCTATTGTTTTCTTCGTTTACTTAAGCTAAATTTATCACAACTATGTTATAATCTATCAACAAATTAACACTAACGGATTCTTCACAAAATTCTATTTATTTTCAGCTTTTTAATTTTATACTAATTTATATATTTTGTAATGTTATTTTAAGCACAACTATGTGTTTCATTTTCGCTTCACTCGAATTGAAACATGAATAACGAAAAGTCAGGGTTTGAAAGATTACATTTCACCTCGTGAGTTATAATTTAGTAAACGTGACAAGTGATGAGCACATTTACTGATATTGTTTTCTTTGTTTACTTTAGCTAAAATTTACTACAACTATGTTATAATCTATCAACAAATTAACACTAACGGATTCTTCACATATTTCTATTTATTTTCAGTCTTTTCATTTTATATTAAATGGTGTACTTGGTAATGTTACTTTAATCACAACTACGTTTTTCGCTTGGCTTCGCTTTCACACGAAGTGAAACATGAATATGGAATAGTCAGGGTTTGAAAGATTACATCTCACTTAGAGATTTATAATATAAAGGACGTGACAAGTGACGAGCATATTTACTGCTATTGTTTCTCCGGATACTTAAGCTAAATTTATCACAACTATTTTATAATCTATCAACAAGTTAACACAAAACGAATTCTTCACATACTTCTATTTATTTTCAGCTTTTTAAATTGTTAGGTGATTTTATATTAAGTGATGTATACTGTTAATTAAAGCATGACATGTTTCACGTGGCATGGATACATGAAATGAAACATGAATGCAGTTCATATCGAATTATGAACTTTGATACCGTATAAAGTGCAGTTTTCAATAATCGAAAATTAGCTATAGAAGGTTGTTCGATTTCGTCTATGTACATTTTAAATAGTGTGTCAAGCGCCTCAAAACGGTATTCGTATGAAATAACAAGTATTCGGAAATAAATATTAGGTTATACATATATGTCTATTTTTAAATTACAAACCATATATAAATACATGAACACTTAACTTAAATTATGACATCCATCGGTGAACGACGTAAAAAAAAAAAAAAAAAAAAAAAAAAAAAAAAAAAAAAAAAAAAAAAAAAAAAAAATTTTGAGCTATCGTTGGTGTGGTCTATGGCGAGTGAATCGAAAACCAGTCATGTTCTCCGGATTAGAATTATGTATAAAACAATTAATTAGGTATAATATTATATTATTTCTAATATTACTTGATCCCAGCGACTTCATTGTCGTGGAATTATTTTTACCTTCTACATCTTTTTACTCTCAATACTTTTTCTTCGTCTAAAATAAAGGTAGGCAGAATTACTCTTTTGTTGCGTCAACTATTTGCCAATGTAAGTGCCGTCACAATCAGTCTAGTCTATTCATAGATTGGCCGGAACTAGGAAAACTGACTAAATGATAAAATGGGTTTTTTTTTTATAAGCAAAATATAATAGCAAGAATAACTTGAAATGAGCAGCAGGAAAACATTGTCATAACTACACAAACGTACTAACATTATCTTGAAAAAAAAAAAAAAATCAAGTAAATTCATATACATTTTAGAAGAAATAAATGAGCCAAGCAGGTCGACGGGGTACAGATATGAATGTGATCCAGAAAATGCAAATTTCGTACTTTTGTATTCTTGTTGTAGCACAATGAATCGAAATATGTTGCAACGAATCAAAATAAAAAATAAAAAAAAACATTTTGGTCAACAATAAGTAAGTTTGGTCACTTTTGTCGCAGTTCCGTACGCTACCCACTTGGAACAATCAATAGTACGTCAAGTATCATTGGTTATTTTGAGTTTGGATATGTTTAATTAACGAAAAATGAAAAAAAAAAAAAGAAAACTTTTGTTTTTTTTATTATTTCCTTGCTGCATTTTAGGAGAACATTAAATAATATTGTGATACAAGCTGTTTTATTATCAATGTTATACATCTATCTGACTGATAATCACTTCAATATACCCAATCTTTGGTAAGGTTAATGGTAAAAGGTAAAAAGGTAAAGGTAAAAGGTAAAAGGTAAAAGGTAAAGGTAAAAAGGATTGGTACAGCAATACCTACAAGTTGACCTTCGAAATATTAGTAAGTATGGTAAGTTTTACTTATGTTTCTTAGCAAATAAGCGAATGTTTTATCCATATTTATGACTGTCCATGTCTATAACTATGTATTTTACCATCAAATTATATTTTGTTGAAGTTGTCACATATTCATTCAAAAGTAGACATGCTCATTTCGAAGTCTCAACTTTTAAGTTATGGTTTTCGGATTAATTGAGTGGCGTGGTTAGTTGCGGATGTTGGAGCTATGATTGGGTCAGAATGAAGATTGTTAGTTAGATTAATTGTATTTTCACCTTTTCTTTTTTTAGTTATTTTCATCATACGAGGGCTCTTGTAATTCGATGACTTCTTGAGTTGAGACGATTTGTTTTTATTTGATTTCGGGCATACATCACACTTACAAAGAACTGTTATGATGGAGATTTTGGAGTTAGGGTAATGAAGCACCAGGTATTAGCCTGATTTCATAAAAGTTCTTACTCTACACGAAGCCAATGCTAGAAAATAACACTCTACATGCTCCGAATTATAAACAAATTGTTCAACTGAGTTTAACCTGAGTGGGGTGATCTAAATGATGCTTCTCCATGTCAATGTCCATAAGACTGCCCGAAGCGTGCAGGATGTTGGAATTCTGGCTCTTTGTACAAACCGGTACGGTAGTTGCCACATTGTCAAACAGCCCCTCCTTCATTGTACTAGACATGAGCAGATCTCACAAATCTGTTTTCCTGATAGCGAACGACAGCTCTTGACGGAGAGATGGAGTAAACATATTTAGCTTGCTATAAAGCTTGGTCCCTGAACCAGTAAATAATGAATTTAAGTTCGGTTTAAAGAACACAACACAAGAAAGGTACACTCATATTCATACATGCAAATAGATGTCTGAAGTCAAATATTGATGAATTAGAAATAAAATATATATATATATATATTATAAGGTGTTATGCTTTATTTATATATTCGTGAGATTTTGTATAATATTGGAAAATTTTCTTCGGTTAAAGAATTTTCCACCTGCGTAAATTTTGGGGGTCGGCTGTAACGGAACGCATGTGGCTTACCGTTCTCTCACGAAAAACCTGAACCATGACAATAACCATAAACAAATAGGCGATCGAAAAATAGAATTATTCACATATCCATGCAAAAGATGGATAAAGAATATTATCACTTTAACTCTAACAACGAGCTGAGTATAACACAATAATGTAAATAAGATTTGCCAAAATCGTTCTTAATGTAATGTGGTAAAGATACCTTTTGAGTAGAGCCGCCCCGATGGAGCCAACGAGTTTTTATAACATTTTACAACAAAAGGGAATACATTAGTTATCAAGCTTTGCCAAAATTACCTTTAATTCCAAGTAACAAAGGTGTCTTTTAGGGTGAACTACTCTAAATAGACAAAGCGGGGAATCCCACAGATAAAGAACAACATTATATAATAAGTTGTGCTAATTATACCCTTAATTCCATGTGGCAAAGATGCTTTTTAGGGTGAACTACCCAAAATAGACCAAGCGGGGAATCCCACTATAAAATAAATTTATATGTACAGGTTGAGTACAAATCATCTGAATCAATAGTGGTTATTCACATGTGCGAATCTTGTACCTTACGAAAACATTGTATGGAAATGGTTATGGAATAAATTATGACAAATAATCTCATTGTAATGGAGTGGATTTCCATATACCGATTGAGTATCTTTCCAGGATTTTGTTGTAATGATACTGGATCCTTATACTTTATTAGATTAAAGTAAATGGGGACTGAGTTCGATTCCAAACAGACTGTAATGTTTAAATATTGTTTTGAAACATTAATGGAAATGAAGCATTTGACTTCCACATAATAATTCCCGGATATAATTTTATTTTCTAAATTATTTATTGTGATCAATTTCTATGTATGATTATTGCAAAATACTATTCACTAATACAGATAAAGATTATCTAATTATTTATGAATTACTTACAGACATTCAATAATATTTAATTTTTAGATTTCTTCGTTTGAATCACCCTGAGTCAGGGAGGTGTGACCTGTCTATTGTATTAACAGGAACGTGAAGGTATTAAAAGGCTGCGCTTGAGCAACGGGAGGGTTCGATTGCAGAGTTCGATACTAAATTCGGGAGTGAGAGCATAATTGTGTGACTGTTGCATTAGTCGACAATCTGTAATCCATTTATTTTACTGTCACTTTCAACTCAGTGATTTGACACTGACAAAAAAAGTTGCATGATTAATGATTGAGGTGCTTCCCGCTTCTTCTTTTGACACGCCGGTTGGGATCTTGACTGGGGACTGGAGAACGAGCGGCCGTCGTGGAAAGACACGTGAGTGGTGTAATAACAAGTGAAGTGTACCAGATAGTTAATATACTGTGTTGGTAAGTTGTATTTTAGAACGATCTCCAACTACGTGTCGGCCTCCAGTTATTGGTGAGATTTTCTCTATAAAATTTAATAACTTTTTCATCAGACTGACTGTGTGAACCATAACTAACAAAGAAAGTATTCTGAGTTGTTCAATCTCTGGCTTATGCTATAACTGAAATGGTAGCGTGCCATTAATTACGTTGATCGAACCCATTGTTATGTTTGTTTGTACAATCACTACGAATACCTGAGAACCTGAATTGTCTTAATAAACACCTAAAACCAGAGATGTGAACATCTATAACTTGTGAAACTAGGATTCCTATCTCAATGATAATTTTTATAGTTCTCTTATATCGAAGAGACCGACGGTGGCCTAATAACTTTTATTAGTATACCACGGAAGGGAAGTTAGGCCTAGATGTTATATTCCTAGGTCAGTCAGGTTGACGTAACTTATAGATGGAAGCGGGGTCTGGCGCTTCCATCCTTGGCTTCGGCCGGGCCAAGTCCAGTGGTATACTAATCACATACATTTTAATACAGATCAGTAACAATAAGGCCTACTTGTCTTAGGACATGATAGTCTTTCTTGTAACCATGAAGTTCTGGAGTTATTCGTGAAGTGGTTTATTTATTATGTTTGTTAAACAGATATTCAAGGTCTTAAGTCATATACTATTACTATAATGAATTATTTTATATCAAAATGATCAAGTAATTATTTATAAAACCTTATTACTCCTAATTAAATACTCAATAAAGGTCATAATCAATACATCTGTAGTGAATATATATTATAATGAAAACTCTATTTTAAATAAATTAAACTTAGATTATTGTTAGCTACGTCAAGACTTAATACCTAAAAGAAACTGAGTTATTACGGAAACACAATATAGAGTCCTACCAATCACTAGCGATCAGCCATGGCCAAAATAGTTAAAAATATCACAACAACCAAAAAATCAAAAATAGGTTTAAAGGGGGGGTGTTACAATGTCAGTTACCCCAGTCACAGATATTATAATTCTATACTAGTAACTCAGTTTTCCGTCATTTATCAAATCAAAATAACTAAAAAATATGTCATCCAACTAGACTGTTGTTTAGTTGTCTCTATTAACATGCTGTAACGCCCTATAATTGCGGGGCCACTATTATCTAAGACCTTTGCCTATATTAAGTTATCCTGTGTTGGGAGTCCTTATTAAATAAATATATAAACGAAATTGCATGTTTTGCTTTCCTGTGACTTTTTCCTTCGCCCGTTGTATACTGATCTGGATCTTTTTTTTAAATGGTACGGCGAAAATAAGAGATGAAAGAATTGAAGATGGTTTTTATTTCGATTTTATTTCACTTGTTCTTGTTATTTATCTCGGACATTTACTATCATATTTGATTTTTATTTGAATGGTCAGATTGGTCCCACTAAATTGGTTCCATATTAATATTATAAATGCGAAAGATTGTCAGTATGCATGTTTGTTACTCCTTCACGCCTAAACGGCTGTACGAATTAAGATGATATTTGTTATGTAGTTCATAGTTCATACCCTGAATAAGCTGTTTTTTATCCCGAAAAAGAGAAGTATTTTTTTTATGACAAGCATCTTTTAATTTTTTTCATGTTGACCTTTTAAACCGCAGGGTGCAGCAATTGCTTTATGCCGTTTTATAGAAATAAGTACATAACTATTGTATATTGATTACAACAACAATAGAACTGTAAAAAGTTATATCCTATTTAAAATATCAACTTGTTAACCTTCATAGTTTAACCATAATGGGCCCTTTCAATTCAATAATATGTAGACGCAACAACTGATACAAGATTACAAGAATTTACACACACGTACCTGATTCATCTCGAAGCTCGGCATGGGTTCAACGACCGGGCAGGCCCCCAGGTGGTACGTGTGGCTGAGGGCACCCCCACAAACCCCCAGAATTACGAGGACACTGATTACTCTCTTCATTATTACGATCGTGCGTTCGTCCCGGTCTCTCGACACCGACTGCCCGATGTGAGTTTTATGTATTGTTATGTAGTTGTGTGGTAGGTATCTATAGAAGATAGGATTGACCACATTACGGGAGGTGGACACTTCTGAGAATATGTTACACACGTAGCTATAATATATATATTTAGACTAGCGACCCGCCCCGGCTTCGCACGGTTAGTAAAGCATCAGTGTCGTATCAGAAACTACCCGTGCGAAGTCGGGGTGACTTGCTAGTGTATTACACATATAAACCTTCCTCTAGAGTCACTCTATCTATTAAAAAAAACCGCATCAAAATCCTTTGCGTACTTTTAAAGATTTAAGTATACATAGGGATATAGGGACAGAGAAAGAGACTTTGTTTTATACTATGTAGTGATGACGTCACCATCATATACCGTAATTTATATTATTGTATATTACCAACTTAGTTTAGTAGGCTTAGTCGGTTTTTTTTCGGTTTAAAAACCGAAAAGAAAAACCGACCTCAATCAGTTACTATGGTAATTGATATCCAGTCATTTGTTTGTCATAGTCTGTACTATGGGTGATTTAATGCGGGCTACCAGAGGGGTCACTGACGTAGCGAACTTTTGGAAAAAGTTTATATAAAGGTTTATTTTATCGACACGAAAGAAGTAATTTGTTAGTTGATTATAAGGTTTGACTTTAACTACGTAGATAGGCAACCTTTGCCCACAGATAAGCCAGTTACAGCATCGAGTGAGTCATGGAAACCTTACTTTTTATGTAGAGAAGTGAATGAGACATACAACGAGTCTCATGACTCATACATCGAGTTAGTTCTGTTATGAACAAACAATGAATTTAGTAGGAAGTATTGACCAAACGGTTTTTAGATGTAAATCAAGGCCATATGAGTCAAACTAGCTGCGCCCCGCGATGTTACCCACAGTTAAAAGCCATAAGACGATGGGACAATAAACACAAAGAAATATAACAAAACTAGCTGACCGGGCCACGCGTTAGCTATCCTATTTTTCAAGTTGGATCAAACAGCACACGGTGTACAAATTTGATACACAAAATCGGTTATTGTGATTAAACCATGATAGCTAGATATATGTTCACGCGGACTTTTTTGTAGGTCTTAATGGGATCTACAAACCCGTAGTACATCATTTTGTTCTATTGTCAATAGTTTTTGCAACGCACCCAAAAATAGGTTTTCGATTTTACACCTTGTGTTACAAAATAGCAATTTTATTACGGATCCCTAATTTTGAAAAAAAAAAACATAGCCTATAGCCTTCCTCGATAAATGGACTACCCAACACTGAAAGAATCATTCAAATTGAACAAACAAACACTGCAGCTTTATAATATTAGTATAGATATAAAGTAAATCTCAGAGCTACTTATTGGCTTGGATAACCGGAGATATGACATGAGACTGGTCACAAAAGTATCAGGTCAGTCCGATAATAAGATGACCTCGGGTTAACACTGAACACACATTATGGGGAGTCCAGTTGCTCGCGTCCGTAGGCAAGGGCGGCCTTAGTAACTGCGAGGCTCCGGGCGATAGATCTTTATGAGGCACTTGGTGTATGAGGAATTTAGGTGAGTTGGAAGTATACAGGGCTACTGGTAATCAGTCAGCATCCTCTTAAATACAGCTGCAGCACATCAAAACCAAAGACAGGTTGTTCTGCGAGGGTGCGAGGTCCTACAAAAGCGAGGCCCCGGGCGGTTGCCCTGCTTGCCACCCCCTTACGCCGCCGCTGTCCATAGGTATGTGCCCTTTAATTCCCTACGGGATAAAAATTAGCCTATGTGCTATTCCAGACAATAATCTATCTCCGTGCCAAATTTCATCCAGTTCCGTTCAGCCGTTCTGGCGTGATGGAGTAACAAACATACAAACTTACAAACTTTCGCGTTTACAATATTAGTAGGATTATTATCATCCATATTGGGAGGCCAGTTGCTCACGTTCGTAGGTATGCACCCTTTGATTCCCTACACGTACACCCTGGGTGGTGCTTAAGGAGCAATCATAAGTAGCAGTAGAACTTGTGCCAAGTTCGTCCTGAGTATTACTGCCACCACACCTGGAATCTGCCAAGCGGTGGTGCTCGCATTGCTGTGTATCATGCTGTGTGACGTAACATCCCCGTTTCGGGTGACAGACGCAACGGGATGCGACTTGGATCTTGCGTATTGCTGTTGTTACGGACGGAGGTAACATTAGGTGAGCATTCAGATAGTCGATATTATGTATGTCTTCATGTTATACAAAAAAAAAAATATAAGCTACCAACTCTTGTTATTTGCCTGTATAAGTAATTATTTTATTATCAGTGTTCAAATTGTAGGCATAACATGCAATCCAAAATAAACTTCCTTCCTGTATTTGTTATGACTGGTTATTGTATGAAGATATTTCTCAGCACCCAACTAAAGTGAGGAACGTTATATATATATATATATATATATATTTTATGGGAATAAATGACGGAACGAGCTGAGGGCCGAGCTGGTGGCAAGTGGCAACCCCCGCCCATGACAACAGAAATGCGACTCAGTATAAAATTTGGATCATACACTGAATCGCACTCATCCTGCTGCGTCCATCACCCGAGACGGGGATGATACGTCTCCGGCGCATCTGATTTCACCGGCACCCACACCCTTCCACCGGAACACAGTAATGCGAGCATTACTACTCTATGGTATTGTATTTTGCCTGTATAATTATTTTCTTATCATGAGTGTCGGCATAAGGCAATTCAAAATAAACTTCCTTCCTTGTGCCTATTTAAGTTATGCTGTGATTCTGTGTCTATTTGTCTGCCTTTGGTCTTACGCTCAATGTTTTAAGGCATTTTATCTTAAAAAGTGATGGTTCGATTTCAAATCTGTTTCTCGTCATCAGATCTAAATACGCTTCTGTTATTTATACTGCTTAAAACTTTAGAAATAAACTAAACTAAACACACAATTTCAATAACATTTAATAATAGATAACAACGAAAACCTCTTGCCGGAAATAATGTACATTGAAGATATTTTCAAAATTTATTTGGAGTTTTATTTTATTTTTGTCTCATGTTCATTTTTTTTCTCTGTCTGTCTGTATCTTGGCCGCGCATCACGCTGAAAGTACTGAATGAAATTTCCACTTGAGACGGGCTTAATGTGGAAACCAACAATAACTCTCATTATTTTTTAAGTTCCCAGCATAATAAGAGTACCTATTAATTAAGTAAAAAAGGTTTAAATAGTTCTCTAATGTCGCTGCAATGAATACTTTATCATTTACAAATGAAACTTTACATGATTTGAGTTCATCCTCCGAGGTAGGACACTTTTTATCCCGAAATTCAGCACGGTTCCTTTGGGAGAGGATAAAAAGTTATTTTCAGAATTATTTAATTTATTAATGTTCTTTTATAAATATTACTTTGTTTCTTCTGTTTTTTTTTTAGGAATTTTAACTTTACGTAAAAAAAAAATTGATATTAAATGATTAGTACTTTTACTGTGACCGTGACACAGGGACTCGTAAATGGTTGTTTGTTTGCTTCATATCTTTATCCCCTGCCCTATTTGAGTCAATGAGAGCAATTTTTCTATTTGCGTCAACTCAAACGTAAAGATGTAGGCACCTACATAAACTGAGGTGACACATCTCCAACAACATTTTCCTGTTCGTATTTGTTTTGATTGTCGTTTATTTAGAAGTGATAAGGCTGAATAAGCGTGAATAATTTATTTAAGCACAATAAACGGTATTTTACAATACCTATAAAGTTTGTTGTTGATTCTTATTTTTTTGATATTTATTAAGTATATATGATTTCTATAATACATATCTATCAATAAATATAGAACTAGCCTCTTGGCTCAGTTGGCACTGCCTTCTGCGCTGTTCGTGGGTTCGACTTCCACTCAGGACAAGCGTTTATGTGACTTAAAGGTTTGTTTTGTGTCTGGTTGTTTATATTAATGGATTTACCAAAATAAGTATTATATAAGTATTCTATCTAAGTAATTATAAGGTTTCATTAGAAAAGCAAGAACGCGAAGATGGTTTTAGATTACTAAAACAATGAATTTAAACAAATAAACATTTATTTTTTATTCCACTAGTTAGGAATAAAAAAAATATCTTATTTTAAGAGTTATTCAGAGCTCATGTCAAGTAATTCAGTTTCGGGCAAATCAAATGGTTCGTAAGGCAGTTCAACCGTGACCACCGCTGCTGCAGGACTGGTGACCGAAGCCAGTTGGTTTCCCAATTTGATATTGACGGTTCTCGCAGAGCCCCTGAAAGAAAAAGATTCTAATTTATTCGCAGCATATATTCAATCCAATGGTTCAAATCCAACGCAGCAATGAGATTTGACTTTAAAAATATCTCATGTATTTAAACCATGCATTTAATGAGGTGTGACATCTGGCAATCTGGATTGGGTTCCCTCATTCAAAGCTCATTCACTCTCACATTTCGAGAGGTCCCACAAAAATCCCACTGCAGGGACATATCCCTGCAGTGGGATATTATATTTATATATATATTTTTGAGATGATACGTAGGCTTGCTGACTACTCAGACACAATATAATAAACAAACAACACACTCATACCTCTGCACTAGGATTCCCTGTGTCGCAGATGGCATGGACAAACTCAGAAACACAAGACAAACGCCCAAGACCCAAAAACAAACTTCATGCTCACCACACAAAGCGAACCCGGGACCTCTCGCTTCGAAGGCAGGGCTACTACCAACTAAGCCACAGTGTCCGAATTGACAAGGTGTCATATCTGTGGGTATTTGTGGTCAATTCCTTTTTGCATTCATAGTTTAAAGAAAAAACAAAAAGGTCAAATTTTAAAGCATTTAGGTCTTTTTTCTGTGTAAGACACTAGTCTACTCACTTATTGTAGAGTACCACAACAACAGTGTTTTCCGGGGTCAAGACTGCCACGCTTTGGAAGTTTGTCATGATCGATTTGTGCATGGTGCTATGGATTCTTATAGACCCCCTCGGGATGAACTTAGAGAAATGTCCCATGGCGTAAAACATGGGCTGTTTGTAGAACTCGTCTCGCTCTGGGAACACTATAATTGGGGAATCCACGAAGTTCTTGGCCCAGTTTGGCCCACCTCCGGAGTTCAGGCATAGGTTCCAGTCTAGCCATCCAATTGAGTTGTGATTGAGATTCTGAAACATAACAGAGCTTTTTTATATATCGTCTGTTAATTGATTAAAGTTTGGTTGTTAATGACTTACAATAATAATATCGGAAATGTATTCGGTGGCTCTGGCCCACGAGCCCAGCACAACTTTTTGTTCCCAGGGATAACTACCTGAAATTAATATTTAAAATATGAGGTGTCTGTGTCGTGGACACGGCCTTGTATTTTACGAGAACACGTGTTCTCACTAGCAAGCGATGCGTGATACAAGCGGTACGTGTACCCAGGAGGATAATAGAGGGTTCTATCCCTTAGATTAACATCATCAATAATAACTGCGCTAACAATTTCTGTCAGTAAAATTCATATTCAGTCAATCATCAGTGATAAATTAAATGCGAATCTGGGTCGGCCAAGCAAAATTGGCATTCCTTATATATGAAAATGATTGGTAGATGAAATCCTATTCTCTCACGTGTAGAGAGTGGGCTTGTGTACCTGCAGTGGGAACCTGATTGCTGACACGGATTACAGTCGGAAGTAGGTCTGTATCCTAGGAACATTTGAGGCTGCTACGATATAATTTAATAGAAAAATGTTCAAAATACCTGTACAAGCTTCACTATTAATTAACACTTTTGTGGGAAAAGGCTTCATAGCAACATCTTGGACTGACACGGGAACTGCGAAGTCTGAATAATAATGCACGGCGGCGCCATCAACGTAGTCCAAAACCTTTGGCCTCAATGCAATCATCTGAAATTAGAACTTCTTGGTGAATTTTGAAATTTAATATTAATCCCTGGTCGAGGAAAATATTTTTTTTTTCGATTACTTAACGAGATCTTCGGAAGGTTATGCGGTGTCCACAACACAAGTACTTACTTAGTGTGGATGCCGCAAATCGCACTTAATTGTATGTAATTTAGGTACTTGTATTATTATTTGTTTATGTTGATCAATTAAGTTACTTTGTGAAATGTGTTTCTTACAATAAACATTACTATTACAAAAAAAATGTACCAGTATACAATTCTTGTATAGGTACCTATATTTATTTATTTGGCGAATCTCGGAAACGGCTCTAATGAATTTTATGCAATTTTGTGTTTAGATATTCCTTGTAAAAACGCATTAATATTATAAAAAAAATGTTTTCTATAATGAATGCTGAAAATTTATTACAGCCATTATTCATTCATTCATTTATTTTTTAATTTTATTTTATAAAAATAATGCATAAAAATAACATTTCTAAGACCTATTGTATTTATGTCTGTAACTTATGACTTTCAACGTGTCTTATTGATACTTTAGATCTAAAGCAATAAATTAGTTTGAGGTTGTTGGTTTAGTTTTGTTAATCTAAATTAAAATAATTTGTTAATATCTCGGCTCAAATCTAAGACGACCCGTAGGCTTGTCTTAGTGGCGGCAGCAAAAGAACACCGCTGTTTTCACTGGTATGCTGGCCCTCTGTTTAGTGGTGAGTATCTTAGAACACCTATAAAATACTACCTTGTTCCACCAGTAATAGAGGAACAGCCTCTGATCGTCTACAGCAAATATCTTCGTGTCTTTGAAGGTAGAGTTACGAATTGTCGGCCCCAAATTGTTTATAATCCAATCTCCCTGTAAGACATTATTATTTTATTATGCATATTCCAGGATAAAGCGCGTTTTATATCGATGACTAGGTATGCCTCACTAATATTATAAAGGCGAAGGTACAAACTTTCAAATGTGTTTTGTGTGTGTGTTACTGAAATAATAATAATTAGAGGCTGGTACGGAGAGACGGGCCATCCAACCATTGACCGAGCGGGGTGTAGCTTAACTTGAATAATTTGTAAAGACACCTACATGATGCGCATGAGACGTATCATCCCCGTCTCGGGTGATGGACGCAGCAGGATGAATGCGACTCAGTAAAGATTTGGATCTCATAGTGAGTTGCGCGTATTACTGTTGTCGATGGGCGAGGGTCACCACTTACCATCAGGTGGGCCCTCAGCTCGTTCCGTCACTCATACTCATAAAAACAACCTACTAGGGAAACATAAATACATGCCATGGTTTCCGCTGTCCATCCTAAGGAGTTAAAGTTAACGAGTCCTATAAAACCATCAGTCGGCTCGTTCGAGGTGGTGATACCCCAAATCGGAATACCATCTGCTGAATACTTTTCTATAAATCTGTAAAGTAAAAAATATGCTTATAAATATATCAGTATCAAATTTTACTAGAATATAATTCATTATTAACCGACTTCCGTAAAAATAAGTTCGTACTTACTTATAAATGTAATCCGCAAAAGTCTGATAATAAATTGGCTTGAGCCTGCTTCTTCCCGAGATAGCGTTGTTGGTCTTCATCCATCCTGGTGGAGACCAGGTGGTAGACAATATGTGTATAGGCGTTTTCGACACCTGCATACCAGCTTTTATCAAGGGCATCTGAAAATACAAGATATTTGTACAAATTATTGTCAAATCCAGGCAAGAATTTAGGCTGCAATAAAAATCTCTTCTAAAAAAGATTCGGAGCAGGAAAAAGAATTTCAGAGGAGAAAATATCGTGAGAAGTACCTACCGGCAACACCTAGAACCAAAAATTCTTAAACACGCAACCTCTACCAAACTGGATAGGGCTCCCGTAGTAGATCAATATCCACTGTAACTTTTTTAAGGGTAGGCCTATATATCTGCAGTTAGTTACATCAGAGGCTAATATTAAAACAAGACCATCCCTTTTAGAGTTATGTCGAAGAAATGAAACACATCCGCGACAGAAAAAGAAATCAAGCCAAATTATACACCCTCATTTTAATCAAGGGTTCAGATACCTTGTATTCAAAATCTTCGTAGCTCAACGAAAAGTTCTTTAGTTCCGTATCTCCAACTGACTGTTCATCATAAGCGTATGGGTGGGTTGAGAAGTCAGTTCCGCCGATAGGAACCCGAAGCATGTTGTATTGGAGACCATTCTCACTAAAGTAGGAGCTGAAAATGCACAAATGTGTAGATGTTAATAAAACCACAATAAATGACGTGTCGTGATCTTGCACTTTTCTGAAGTCGCTGGTTGAAATCCAGAAGTAAATTAATCAATTTATGCTTAAAAATAATGTGCGCAATACATAATTATTATGTTACATGCTGAGCTCAGGGATTTTTTACATAACCCTGTATGTGGTAGCGTTCCACAAACTACTATTTTATTGTTTGGTTTTTTTATTCATTAATTAGTATGGTTTGTATAAAAAAATGTCTTATAAATACGGTGAATGTTGGATCGAGGATTATTTTTTATCTTATTATATTACTTCATCTTTCCTTCTATCCATACTATAAAATACATATTTTTCAGAAGTACAAGAACAATGAAACAGTCAAAGTGCAACAACGCTCATTACTATTATCAAGTGATCAGTATATATCAAATGAATGAATGAAATGAACGAAATGGCTTGATCATCAAGCCATTTCGTAGGGGAAAGAGTGCGGATGTCGCTGAAATTACAGGAGCATGAGACGTTACATCCCCGTTTTACGGGATGCGACTTCTTATAATTCTACAAGATGACCTGACTCGTATTACTGTTAGGTGGTGCGGTAGCTCATAGGATGAGAATTAAGCACATGCTGCAAAAGTACTGATGAAGGATTTGGGTAAACATTGTGGATCGGCCTTACTCCACGAGATATTTCTGCAGCGGTTCAGAAAGGTTCTTCCAGTTGATGCCAGCGGCGTCTGTGGCCGCACCTCCAAAACCCTCGATAGTTTGAAACTTTCTGCTTGGATCCAGCTGTATTGTCACCGAATAGTGCTCTATAAAATCAAGGTCACGTATAAAAAATCATATGAAATTAAATTCAGTTCAAAACTTTAAATCTATCTTAGTTCTACGTCTACCTTTAAACGTAGAAATATGCAGCATAACTTGTCAAAAATAGATAAACGACAACTAAAACTACTATAAAAACTACACTATAAAGTTAAAATTGAAGTAAAATAAATTAAAATTGTAATAATTAAAACTGTTTAGTGAAATTGATCTAGAATACATGTATATTATATTGTTTGGAATACAATGTATACTTCAACAGGTATATAGGTACAACAACATGTAGGTAGAGGTACGTACCTACTTGTAATCTAATCAAAAATGGTGAGAAAAGCCCTTGCCCCAATCGATTCTGATTTAAGTTGAAGCAAAAAACTTGAGAAACGAGTATAATTTGATTGATAATTTGACAAAGTTCCACTTACCTAAGTTTCCATATCTTATGAGAGGTCCGGTAGTTTTATTGAAACGAAGACCATCCTGAAATTTAAAACAAAATAAAAATTTCAAAACCTTTTTTAGTTAGACATTCACGTAGACGCGCTTGTTCAAACCCGACCCTCCATGGGAAAGAACGAGCAAGAAACCCATAATGGAAAGATTACTTTCGTTTCGCGTGCATATATTTACCTTAGACGATGTGTAAACCACATAGGTGCCGGTCCCCGGCGGGTCTCTGGTTACTGTGTCGCAGTACGTGGAATTGCACACACACACCACTGACTGGTTCGGAATGCTGCGAGCGGCGCATGGCTCATCTGACGATAAAAACATCAAAAAATGTCTAGCCTGTCTAGGATTAACTTCAAAACATTTATCACTTTAGGGGTGAAATTTATTCATGAAATTTCTATGGAACAGCCTTGGAGAAATCTCTACACTATCAAATATTATAAGAGTCATTCAAAAAGGTCCACAATTTGTGATTAAATTTCGTAATTAAAAGTACGAAATGCAAATTCGAACAAAAAATGAAACCAAAACAAGTATCTCTGTATATATAATAGTAAGTCCATAGTTTCTCTCACTTACCTCCACTAGCAATTGCCAATGAAAAAGCCAATAAAATTAGTATGAACTGCTTTACCACAACCATTTCAAAGAAATTTATGAACGAGTTATTTATACATAAAACGCTATTGATATCATATCAAACCCTCACGATTCGTACATAACATTAGTAATCTATAAGCACAAGTATAGAGCGCCGAGTTTAGTTACTTTTTATCAGTATTTTTGAACAGCAAACATCCCGCTTGAATGTATAGCTGGGTACTGACTGAGTGAGTTGATTGGCCTTTGTGGATCCATTTAAGTTACTACATCTGTGTCTGAAGGAGTATGTATTATAAAGTTCCGAACACAAAGGGTGTGAGGGCGTGGCCCAGGGGTATGGGAGTTCTTTTCGTGTGTCCGAAGGCTTTCAACTTGGCTTTTCGACTAGTTTTCGACATGCCTTGTGAAACACGGAAGCGCTCAGTTCAAGTGATGATCCGTAATGAACGTCTATGTCGTACTTACAACCAAACCCTATAATCAACTAACAGATGAATGGATTTAGATTTCCATGGCAACATTGTTATCCGACATGAAATATACTATTAATATTTATACATATTATTATATTTTAATTATTTTTTTACACATAACAATTTGTTCAAAATTTGTTAGCTGTTTAACTATGAATTAAAAATAGGGTTTGACTGTAAGTAAGCTTCACCATGAGCGCTTCAATCTAAAGGTCGCTGATTCAAATCCAGAACGCGTATTACCGTTTTCAAAACCTCTGAAAAAAAACATCGTGATGAAGCCAGCATATCCTAGAAACCCAAAAAATCAAAGACCAATCCAGATAGGGGTCCTGTGGTAGATCAAAACCCATTCAGTCTCAGTTATCGAGAGTAGACTAGTGTCGCTGCATTAGCAACGGTAGAGGCTGCATTAGCAACGGTAGAGGAGATAAGAGTAAAGGGAATCCTAAGCTTGCTAGATAGATTTTAGATTTCGTATAGTGTTTTAATTTGAAATGTTGTTTGTACACGTGTATTTCACTGTCGTTGCACGCTCTCACCACGGTGCCACAGAATACCAGCGCTGTATCAGTCCACGGTCACAGCACATGCTGAGTGGTTACCTATTTTGTTGTTACATATTATTAAACGTGTAATTGTGTTTTATTTATTTTAGCACTAATTATGTAACACAAAATAAAGTTTTTCTATTCTATTCTATTCTACGTAAGAGTACAGCAGTATACCCTTGGTCTCCAGCAGCTAAAGCATCGTGGAAGAACATTGTGGACTGTAGGAGTGTGGTAAAATCTCACGTAAAAAGTTGGAATCCTGCTGGGTCCATCACCCGAGACGGGGATGATACGTACACATGCGCATGAGCATGTGATTTCACCTGCACCCTTCCACTGGAACACAGTAATGTGAGCACTACTGCTTGGCGGCAAATTATCGTGTGGTGGCATTACCTCTCCGGATGAACTTGGCACAAGTTCTACTGCTACTTTTGGTTGTTCCTTTAGCACCACCCGGACCCCCCGATCTAATTCATTATAAGTTTAGTGGATGTGTACCCTTTTCAGATCTCAATATATAAGGGGTAATATATATATAATTTATTTTGACATATTTATTAATAATTAGCATACAATAGTATAACTAAAAAATGCCAGTTTATAATCCTAGCTGATAAATTGCCCGGCCTTTTTCTGTAATAATTAATTATAATATTAAAAAAAAAACATTTAATTCAATCCGCTTTTATTTATGCGCTGCGACTTCTATATCTGGACATTCAATAATATCCTGCTTGTTTATTCACTCTTGGAATTTCGACAGTGACAATTGCCTTCGGTTCTGCTATGATTGTTGTACTCCTGCTGCGTAGTTTCAGAGTCACGACTCTTTTTGTATGACTGTAAATAATAATTAATAACAATTAATCTTCGCAAGAATGAAAGAAAGAAAAGATGATTTATTCATGGACATCTCATAGCGCCATCTAGTTCCAAACTAAAATTAGCTTATACTATGTGAATTACGAGTAGATAACTGATAGAATACTTATATGGTACTTTTTTATAAATATATATATTATTGTAGGTATATACATAATATGAACCCAGACACAGAACAAACATTTTATACTTATTCGTCACACAAATGCTGGGTAAAAATAGAGTGTTATTAACAACCAGGTTGGCTGGTAGCAAATGCTCTAATATCCTCTAGCTTATTAATAAATAAATATACAAAGCTGATAACCCAGAAAATGCTCTACCAATTTCCATCAAACATGGCTCACAGCCTTAAAAAACTTTAATACAATAACAACCGTGTTGGAAGGAAAACGACGAACCATTCCTCTTGGAGATATGTTATCGAAAAAACAACAGCACAACAACCAGTCAAACTTAAATGCAATGTTTTCACTCACTGGTTATTATACATCACGACAACCACAGTATTCCTCGGCGTCAGAAAGGCTACGTTCAAAATATGTTCACCACATCTGAACCGCTCGGTCACTTTGATTCTCTTAGAGCCGCGTGGTATGAACTTCGAGAAGTGTGCAATCGCATAGAACATCGGCTGTTTGTATATCACTTTCTTGTCAACGTCGACGATGACAGCGGCGTCTGTACTGGCTCCTGTCCAGTTAGGCCCGCCCTCGGTGTTAACGCATAGGTTCGAGTCTATCCAGCCAACTACATCATTGTTTAGATCCTGAAATTACAACAATAGAAAATACCTCGCGTTATTTTAGTTATAGTTTTAAATAGAGGTATGATTTTGAAACTTTAGGTGACTTCTGACAGCTAACGGTAGTTCAAAGGCGGAGAAAAGTTATAACATTATGATTAGGTATATTTTTGATCTTAATAAAGATATCCTATTCTAATAAATAAAGCTGTAACAAACAACATTTATTAAAAAATATATTTTGTTCCGACACTGGAAACCAATCATAGCTTAGATTTATCTTTCATACGCCAACAATATACGTAAAACATAAACAGACATGCAAACCCAGGCGTCAAACTTATAACATCTTTTTTGTTGGTGGTTAAAAAGTGTGTTTGAAATATATCCATTTCTTATAGATCCAGAATCAAGAAACGTTTTCTGTTCTATGCAATTCTTTCAATAAATTACACCTTAATTTAATTATGATGCAATTTCTAGAATATAAAATAATTGTATATAAAACATAGGCAGGTGTATAAATGTAAAGAGGGCATGTAAAAAGATAATACCTGTATTATATTTTTTGCGTAGTTTTCAGCTTTTGCCCATGATCCCAAATCAACTTTAACGTTTCGGTCTGTATCTAGAATGTAACAAGTCAGTTATTATAATGATATTAGTAACATACTAATTATGAGCCACAGTTCACTGTCGAATATAAATACCTATGTTTTTACCATTATACGCCTCTGAGTAAAACTTTGTAGATAATAATTGATTAAAAGGCTATATGCTGGTGATTATTAAGTTCTTACCATCGTCGTTATCTTCAGTAGCAATAACGAATAACCCGGGGTACCCTTCAAGGGATCTTCGCAGCTGTGACGCGGGGGTGTCCTTGTCGAAAAAGTAGTGGATGGCCATACCGTTCAAATACCTCAAAGCTTTGGGGTTTTCAGATGACAGCTGGTGAGTAAAAGTTATTAAATAAAGTTTGACAAGAAGAAATAATTGAAGGAAACAAAAAACCCGATTGCGAACAAAAATCCAAATTACATTTTGTTTTTATCTATTTATCTATTTAAGTATATATATTTTCTATATAATTTTGCCATATTTGATACCACTGATGAAGAACATAGGTTTGGAGGAAAAAAAGGGAAGACATAATATAGCGCCACAAATCAGCTATTTTAATTTTTATGATTTTGTTGATATAGCCAGTGTCACTATCACAACTAAGACGAATCCAACCACACATCTCAAGCTAAAATCCATGATGCCGTTTAGGCTACATAGCGCGCCAAAAAAACATATGACATACACTCGAATAACATAACCCTCCTTCTGTGTTTCACCATGCCATCTGCGATACAGGGAATCGTAGTGCAAGTGTAAGCGGTTTTTTTTAAAACCATCTTCACGTATACGAATTTTAGGTTACTTACGATATTGAACCACAGTGGTAACAGCAGCTTCTGATCATCGACTCCAATGATCTTGACCCCAGGACAGTGTTGACGCATGGTTGGGCCTAAGTGCTCCTCTATCCAGTGACCCTGCAACATAAAAATAGTTATCCAAGTACTGACTTCACTCAGTTGGTAGTGGGCTTGATGCCCGCCCAGGACAAGCATTTGTGTGCCGAGCATAAATGTTTGCTCTGTGCCTGGATGATAATATATATTATATATTGTATATGTACCGGCTGCGCTGTTTTTCTGAATCAAAAGCAGCCTTGTTAATCCAGGATATAATCTCTCGATTACTGAGTGTGAATGGGCTTTGATCTACCACGGGAGCCCAATCCGGATTAGTAGATGTCACATGTCTTCAAATTTATGGTTCTAAGATTATGCTGGTTTCCTCACGATGTTTTCCTTCATCGTTTCGAGAACGTGGTATTGAAAGTGAAACAAGTCATTGGTGCACGTGTGGTTTTGAACCAGCGACCTTCAGATTGAAAGTCGGCGTCTACGCCCCTGGGCCACCACGCTCTAGCAAAGAATTATTTTTTTTATAGTTTTTAATGCATCTTACCATATCAGAGATTCTCCATTGCAGAGCTGCCTGTGGCCTAGTGGAATTAGTCATACCATTCATAGGCTGGTTTGACGTTGTGATACCCCATATTGAAACACCCTTCGTGCGATATTCTTGAACAAACCTTCAAATTATAAATTTTTAAATAAATAATCATGGACATTGCACGGAGCGCCACCTGATCGCGAGCTAAACATAGCATGTATCAGATTATGAAAACTACTTTTTTTTTCTACTGAAGTGACAGGAGGATCTGAAGCCTCCCATCCCATCCCAAGGCCTGATAATAAGTGGTTGCCTCCGCACATAACAATAGAAATTCGACCTGGGTCCTCCAACCCAAGACGCATCCCGTTGCGCCCGTCACCCGAGGCGAGGATGTCACATCTCATGCAACTATGATTTCATCAGAGCCCACACCACTTGAATGCAACACTGCTTGGCGGCAGATAACACTGTTTATTGTGGAGGCAGTCAGTCTCTGGACGAACATGACAAAAGTTATATCTGCTACTTTTAGTTGCTACTTTGGCACCATCCAGGGTATGTAGGGATACTAGAGGATTTGCACCAAGGGACACGAGAACTAACTTTTTTCGACTCACATGCAATGATACTCTGCAAACGACTGGTAATAATCGTCCTTTAGACGGCTAGCTCCAGTAAGGCTTCCAGAGTCCTTCATCCAGCCAGGGGGTGACCACACCGTAGCTACGATCTTTAATCCACTGGTAGCGGCCTTAGTGCAAGCCTTGATCATCGGAATCTGGAAATATCGAATATAATTTACTCCAGATTGGTGATGAATCTGGAAAAGTTACAGCTTTTGCACGAACTAGATCTACAAGAAGAACCAGAAATTGCAGTACTAAGAATTAGATTCGAAAATATTACCTTGTAATCGATGTCTTCAGGAGCCAATGAGAAGTTGCCCAACCTGATGTCATCTTCAGGTTTTTCGTTGTAGGCGTAAGGATGTGTTGAATAGTCACTGCTGCCGATTGGGATACGAACCAAGTTATATTCCAACCCAGCAGCACTAAAATATGATCTGAAAGCAAAACAGATTATTTCTTTCAAGCTCACACAGCCCTCCCATCGATTTCCATCATACTATTCAAATTTGAAGAAAACCTGTGTTCTCCAAGATCAGGAAAAATAGTCCACCGAGCGAGTGTCATACTTAAATTGCCCGAAAGCATCAGTTGCGCGATGTAGGATTAGTAGTTCCACAGCGCCATTTTGTAAATTTATGTACTAATTTTGCTAGGGGTTTTAGCGGGCTTCGAGGTCAAAAGTTATACAGTAATTCACGCTGGGTTTTATAGACCCCTAAGAAGAAGTCTGGTTCTCCGCGTTGGGTCAGAAGCAGCCGTCTTCGGGACACCGAGGGCGTTCAGGCTGGCATTACATTATAGCTTTCCGTAGTGACATCTTATAGTTGGGTTTATCAACCAACTATTAGAAAAAAACCTAGAAAAAAATAGCTCCCGAAAAGATCCAAAACATTTTCAGCCGCTGAGACACACTGCACAAACTGTAGGTACAAGATATTGCCCGTATAACAATGATACCGAAACGCGGAAGATGTTGTTGACAGCAGCAATACTCTCCAAGACGAGCTGAAACTGCTAAAAGTACTGCTGGGTGAAGCTTACTCTATTAAACTCTGCTCCAAATTATCGTTGTCCAAGTTCTTCCAAGTCAATGCCACAGCATCAGTGATGGCGCCACCAAAGCCTCTCACAGTCTGATATGTCGTGAATGGATCTAAATCCAACGTGTACTGGCATGGCTCCGCTGAGAACATGATAAATAGTTCATTTTAAACAATACCAGTAAAGTTTTAAACGTTATACAACCTCACTTGCTTTCCTGTATGATGGCAGATGATATGGACACAGCCAAATATCTCAGACCCGAAGTCAAACTAATTAACATTTGAGTAACATACCAGAAAACTAAAATGAAATTAAAAATTATATCATTTTTGAATCTCTCGCTATATATGAAAGAAAATGTGGACAAGAAATGGTACCAAGCGCAGTTACGTGCACATTCCAAGTGAAAAGTCCGTTTTTTTTTAAATAAAAGCTGTTAAATAAACATACTTACGCATCTTATTACGTTCTACCATGAATCTCGATCTGAAGAAGCGTTTTCCAGCCTAAAACCAAGCAATAAATGCTGATAATCATAGCAATTAAAAGCCATAACCCACGCAGGTGAGAAGTCGCGAGCTGCAGACTGCGAGACCAGTCAATTGAAACTTTTATGGTTATGACTACCTGCGCTCCGCGGTGTTACTCGCGGTTGGACTTCCTACGGGAACCGTACATATTTCCGGGATAAAAAGTAGCCGATGTGCTATTCCAGACTATAATCTATCTCTGTGCCAAATTTCATCCAGGTCCATTCAGCCGTTCTGGCGTTATTGAGTAACAAACATCCATCCATGCATACAAACTTTCGCGTTTATAATATTAATTGGATTTTTAAACTAATCTTCTGGACTTACCTCAGAGGATGTATATACGAACGCTTGACCCGATATAGGACTTAGTCTGTATAAAGTGTCGCAGTATGTCTCATTGCAAACGCACACACTTGAGCGGTTTGGGTAGAATCTAGGCTCACATGGCCCGTCTGCAAAGCAATTAATCCATTAGAATAGTTTATCATTATCATCTGCCTCCGTCATATCCACCGCTGGACAGGATGTAGTCCCAGAGACTATTATTCTTTTTCACTGATTGCTTCTCACTGAGGCCTCAATTTCTTCATTCCATTCATTTTTGTTCAGGGTTCTGGTAGTCCAAGTTTTGTAGTAGGAGTTTTTTTTTTATATATGCTCACAGGAAAAAAGTAAGTAAATTCTGATATCACATATGACGTCTTGGTTGCCGCCATAGTCTGATACACGAGGTGAGAAGGGACCCAATAAAACCATGTCTACGTGCGACCATTACTTAAGCAGATTTGTCATAGGTTTTTTTAATATGACTAAGATGACGGGACGAGGTGATTTTACGTGGTTGCTACCGCCCACAGACAAAGTGATCCAGTTCTCTCGTACTGAAGTATGAAACGATAAAACGATGGTGCGACGACCTGGATGCATTCTACGAATTTTGGCCGATGGAGGCCCAAGAACGTTGCTAGATGAAAGAAAATGAGGAAGACCTACCAGCCCAGCCCTTTCTTTTGGGGGGGTCCAGTTGCTTGCGTCCGTAAATGAGTACCTTTTGGATCTCTTACGTGCCACGTGGGTGGTGCAAAGGGAAGCAGGAAGTAGCAGAACTTGTGCAAAGTTCGCCCGGAAAAATACTGCCGCCACGCTTGGTAATCTGTCGCCAAGTGGTGTGTTCCGGTGGAAGGGTGTTGCCGGTGAAATCACGTGCTCATGACGTAACATCCCCGTCTTGGGTCACAAGCGCAACGATGTGCAACTTGGGTCTTCTCATACATCGATCTTTCTGCCGTTGTTATGGGCGAAGGTAACTTAACATAAGCTAGTCCTCATAACATAACTTAATATAGGATGGGCCCTCAGCTAGTCCCGTAACTTTTATTACTTAAAAAACATATACAGTAGGTACTTACCAATAGAATGTCCAGTTGCATAGTGCATCAGCACTGCACATAAAATAGCAGTGTATATTTGGCCGCGTTCCATACTCGGTCGTTTATGAACTCCGAGCTATATGGAATACATGATACATGTGACGATCTCTTTGAAGATGTCCACATTTTAGCTCTACACTCTCATGAAACAGGAGTTATACATGATGTTCAGTCAAAAAAATTTAGCCTTTCATACAAAAATATTTATCAGATCTTGATCCAAATTTCATCTAAATCATTAGAACCGCTCCGAGATACGCGAAATATAATATATAATGAAATAAATATATATATTTATTTATTTCGCGTATCAAGGTTTGGTTGTTCAAAGTTAAGTCTCAAAGTCTTAAGTTCAAAGAAGAAATAAAAAAATAATTTTTCGGAACATTCAGATCATTTAAACTTACCTCTAAAAAATAATCAGATAAGTTGAGTAATTAAATATTATAGCTTTTGAGTTTACGAACGAAAATGAGAGAATTGACGTATAAGATTTTGTCCTGCCTGACTATGGGAATGGATTACGGGTAGATAGCGATATATTGTACATAGAACTATATTGTATAACCGTAATAATAAGCCAAAGAATAGATTTATTCGTCTTATTTTTTTATATTTAATTAGAGATGGATCGAGTGGAAAGTCCATGTGACGGTAAGTAATCCTTGCCTATGACAACTGCAATCCAACTCAGAATAAGACTTAGATCTTTTACTGAGTTTTATTCATCCTGCTGCGTCCATCACCAGGGATGTAAATTCTCATGCACCCGTGATTTCACCAACACCCACACCCCTCAATCAGAACACAGTAATGCGAGCACTACTGCTTTGCAGCAGATTCCAGGTGCGGTGGCAGTACCTCTCCGGACGAACTCAGCGCAAGTTCTACTGCTACTTTTAATTTCTCCTTGCGCTCCATCCAGGGATTCTAACTTTCTTCATTCCGGGCAACTTTGTCCCCATAATGATGCAATGAATATGGTTGTTGAATATTGTATCAACCTGTATTTAAAATAAATATTGATCTAGCTAAACACTTGTATTAATATACGTATTATATAAAACGTATTGAACAATAGTTATAAATAATGTAGCGCTTAATGTAAACACACGCAAATACGATATTTTCCTTGATAAAATTTGGCACGATTTCGGCACCTGACGATCCATCATTGCATTCAGGTGCTAAATTCTGAATTGCGTTTTACTTTTTATATTACTACGCAGATCACGAGAGTCGGATTCCGATTCTCAACCAAAGTATTTGATAAGTTGCATCGTAAAGTGCCCGTCGCTCTGACACTCCCAAGCCTGTAATTTGATCAGCACCCAAAAATTCCAAGGCTAGCAGTAGAACGTACCAAAATTCATCCGAAAAGTACTGCCTCCACACCTGGTGTTATTTTAACTTGCCTTGAATAACGTACACTGTTTTAAGGCTGAATAAAATGAAGTCTGAAAAATCTGATCTTTCGCCAAGTAGTGGTGTTCGCATTGGTGTTCCGGTGAAAGGGTGTGTACCGGTAAAATCACATGCGCATGAGACTTAACATCTCCGTCTCGGGTGAGTCGTATTGCTGTTATTATGGGTGGGCCTTCAGTTCCTCTCGTAGCGTTAAAAAATGCAAGTATACCTACTACTGCTTCGGGGCAGAATAGGTAATATATGGTCATACTGTCAGATGTCAGATAGTCGAAAACATGTGATAGTCAGTATGTGTGTAAAATATTATAGCTTTGATATGATGACAACTTTGCCTATAGAAGAAGAAGAAGAGAACTTTGCCTCGCTTCTTTATGTCAAAGAACAAATTGGAGGTAAAAAGAAAAAATGACAGTAACTAAAGTTGTTACTGAAGTACTCGTTTATTTACAAACTTATAATTATTATTTACATTTCCTTATAATTAAACCTTTTAAAAAACTAATTACATTCATAGTTATCATCAATGCTTTATCTTAAGAAGGTTAACAGCAAACAATTTTAGACGTGAATACGTTTCTAAATTTGCTTCCACAGTGGGAAGCAATTCAGAAAACTGATGATAATTAAATCGGGGGATTCAGTTTCAAGCTGCAGCTTTATATCTATCATCCACCCAAAATTTAATGACACAAAGGATCAAAGAGTTCGTGACGTTGAGTGCGAACTGTGACGCATCGCTTGCCAGGCTTTTTTATTACTCAGAACAGACACGTATTCACGTAAAATACACGTCCGTGTCCACGACACATCCACGCCCCAATTTTTTTAATGATAGTTTATAAATTAAAGACATTTTACATGTATTTTTATCACTCCCTTGTACACACCATTTTACATTTAAAGGAAACATTTTCCTTTAATGGTTCTATTAATATCATACCATTATTTTCAGATGCAGACCTTTCCATATCTATGTTCGCATTATCAACTTTTTCTACTTTTGCAGGAGCCTTTAAATTGTTGGAACTTCCCACTTTAGATTTGCCTGTATTAGCTGGATCAAAACTAGCTAACCTCGCTTGCATAGCTTCTCTTACTTTAGCTAAAAACGAGTCTTCGCCATTTTTTGGCCAAACAAGAGGTTTTGGATTTTGTGCTGTTGCCTCTATATGATCTCCTATTCCAGTAGTACCAAAAGGCCCATTTCGGTTTTCTCTTAATTTGAAATCTTTCTTATCTTTGAAACTAGGTAATCTAGGTTTTACATCACTAGGCTTGAGGCTTTGGAGTTGTGGATAGTCATCTATAATGTCTAAGTTAGCAGTTTTGAAGTTATTTTTAGATTTAACCGGTGCTGGTACTTTTGACGATATAATTTCACTTGGTGATTGTTTTGCATCGCCCAGGAATTTTCTTGTGTGGACAGCTAATCTCTCTCTAATGGATTCACTTTTAGGTTTTGTTGAAACGTCTGGAATTGTTGTTTGATATTCATTCGATGTAGAACTGAAAGGACTAACAGTTGTAGCTGCAAACGTTATTGTTACTTTACTTGTTTTATCCTTGAATGGGTTTGGTTTTCTTAAGTTAGGTCTTTTCAAATCTTTAATGAGACTAGGATTTGTGGATAAAGAGGACAACGATTTGCCTCGATTAACTTGAGAAAACAATTTCTCAGCGTCTTGTTTTAAATTTGATGATTGTTCTGATAATGGAAACTCAGTTGAAGATCTAGGTTGTAGAAATTCCACTTTAGTAGGGACATGTGAACTTTCAGCACCAAAAAGATTTTTTTGTGTATTAGTTTGGACTTTTTTTAATCCATTCTTAGCCAATGAGCTAAAAGAATTATGTGTGTCAATTAATGGATCAATTTCTTGAGATAATAATGTGCTAGATGATGATTGAAGTCTAGCTGGTTTTCCCTTAGATTTTCGTAAATTTTTCATCACAAATTGATTTGTATTTTTTGTTGGAAATGTCGGAATACGCGTAGTGCTTGTCAAAGGTTTGAATGGCGACTGGTCTATGATACTCTCGTGTATTGAAGAAAGTCGATCATTCAAGTCATAATGTATCGCTTTAAGTTTATCATTGACGTCTTCTAATAAGTCTTGTGGTCTTGCAAAATGTTCACTTAGCGAGCTTCCGCCCTTTAATGTTGACTTCATTCGTTGTTGTAAGCCCTTCATAGTTTTTTCAGCATTTCGACGAACTTCATCCACATTTGGAAGACCAGTATTTATCAACGGACTGTCATTAAACAGATCTAGGTTAGTTTGTAATGATTTTCCAAGTAATTTCTGGGTATTGGTATGAAAATTGCTTCGCAATTCATCGAAAGTAGGTAGGCTTCCCAGACGACTTCCGAGTAAGTTTAAATTACCCTGTTGTGTTTTCCGTGATTTTGATTTATCAGATCCAAAGCTCAGTGAAGCCCCAAGAATACCCTTATCATTACCAACTCTGGATTCTAGTTTCAATGGCTTTAAATCAAGATTGTCTGGTATCGGTAGTTTAGCTCGAAAATTATTCAAGTTGAGTCGTGGGATTTTTGAGGATAAATGTTGCTGTGAAGACGACAGTGGCTTAAGCTGGAATATATCGACATTGAAGTCTTCCAATGGTCTTACAGTTGGAACTTTTCGTTCATTCGTAGTACTAGCTGCTGAAGACATTTCAACAGGTTCAACTTTTGAACATTGAATTTCTTCTTCCGAAAAACCATTTTCAGCGTTTCTGTTATTGGTATCGAAAATATTTGTAAATCGCTGTCGTTCTTCAATTGTTGGTAAATTTAAGACTTCAGATTGCTTTCCTAATAAATTCAATGGTTCATGAGAAATAGTTGGTCGTAGAATATCTTGGAGCGAAGATGTCAGTTTTTGATTTAAATTAAGAGGGTCTAAATCTACACTTTGGAATATAGGTGTTTTCAAAGGTTCTCCTAAGCTGAATGCATCAATATTTTTAAATAATGAAGATTCTTGTTTAACATTCAAATTGATAGGATCCGAATCAGGGAAGACAGAGGATTTGAGCTTTTCATTCAAATTTAGAGGATCCAAAAAGACAGGTAGTGTACTACCAATAGGAGCACTAGCTTCAACAACCATTTCTGTGTCATCTTCTGGCTTACTCATTGGTTTAAATTCCTGAGCAGTATTTTGTATTCGTTCAGTTTGGAAACCACTTCGGCAGCCTATTTCTTTTACTCGTTTCGTAGATATTTCTCTATCTCTCAATCCCTCGGAAGCAGATGCAGTATTAGACTGTTCTAGTGTATTCAATGAGTCTCGAGGAATAGTTGGTTGTAGAGCGACACCTTGGAGTGGCGATATCAACTTATTATTAAGATTTAGAGTGTTTAAATCTACGCCATGAAATTGAGACTTTTCTGATGCATTGCCTATGCTACTAGGATCAATATTTTGAAATAACGGAGATTTAAGCTTTGCATTCAAATTAAGAGGATCCAATTCAGTTAATACATGGGATTTAAGTTTATCATTCAATTCATCTGTATCTACGTAAACAGGTAGTGTACTAGCAATAGAATCGCTAGCTTCAACGTTCATTTCGTTGCTATCATCAGGCTGGCTTTCAGCTACGTATTTTTGAGTCGTTTTTTGAGTCAGTTTACTTAGAAAATCCATCGGTTTAGAGTTTTCTTTTACGTTATAAGTAACTTTTTCCTTAGCTATATATTTTTCATTATCAACAAGGGCATCTACAAGACTGTCCGATTCACTATGTTCATTGTTTGTTGTGACTAGGTCATCCGAATCCGGGCTTATGGCAACTACAGGCTCTTCTCGTACGTCTTCACTTTTTACTGATTTAGGAGACATTAGTTGCTCGTGATTTGAACTTAATACGAGTAAATCATTGGATAAATCTTCTAAGTCTTTAAAAGTCACTTGATTAGACTTTTCTTGATCTTCGCTTTCTTTTAAACTATTGGTTATTGCAGTGGGATCATCCATAAGTTCTTTTTGTTTATCAAAAGATATGTCTGTCACTTGTTTATCATTATTTTCTTCCAGAAATTTAGCTGCTTTAATTTTAGGTATTTTTAAATCTTCAAACCTTTTTGCTAAATTATTTTTAAAAGTAGACAAAGTTTCACTTATAGTTGAGATGGGTTTAAATTTAGTGACAGTTATCTTATCAGCTTCTGGAGGCTTAGGTGTTATTATTTGTATTTCATCTATGGAGCTCAGGTTGCTAACAACTTCATCATCTCTATCACAAGAAGAATCTGCCAAAGTTTCACCTGAATTAAGAAGTTCTGGTTCGTGACTCTGAATATTCATGTTTAAAAAGTCATCATTAGTTTGTGTAGTGGTGATGATATTGACATTATTGTTGTCATTGTCAAAGTTATCGTTTTCAATTTCTAAAGATCCTCTGTTTTCACATTCTTGACTAAAATTTCGTTCATTTTCTTTAGATTCATGTGTGGTATTTAATGTTTCATTATCAGTTTCTTCTATTTTCTGGCTATTATCTCCCTCAGATGTTGATGATAGTTGCTCTTCAGAAGACAGTTCATCGCAATCCGATTCAACTGAATTTACTTCCTTGACTGCTGCATTGTTTGGTAATACGGTGGTTATAATTTCGGACGGGCTTGTTAATGCATCTTGATTTTCTTTTAAACCTACTATTTCAGCACTACAATCAAGAACACTTGTATCTAATGTATTTTTATTAACTTTATTTTGTGAGTCATCATTTTCCCTGTGACGTTTATCAGGCAAAAGTAGGATTTCATTCATTGAACTATCATAAGATGAATCTTCCTTGTCATCACTGTTTATAGATGGAGGCAAGGCAAGGATTTTGGTATTTGTATTTGCTTTTAGCATTGGTGTTTTGAGAATACTTTTTGGTATTAATTCAACATCTTTTAATTTCAATAAATTCCTGAACAAGGGTGGTTTTTTGTTGAATTTACTTTCTCCAGTATCGATTGTCGTAGCTTCTTGGTTGTTAAGTGCCAGGCTTATATCATTGTTACTTTTTAAATCATTTTTGGCATTTTTTAATTGCTTATCTAGTTTTAATTTAGGTATTGCAGGTAAATTAAAACGTTCAAATAAATTAGGTCTGCTGTTAAGAGATTGTTCCAGTTTATCAAATGCTGTAAAACCTTTTAGACCATGAGCATCATTACCATTGAACGCATTATATTTTAGTTGAGGTCTGAATGTCAACGAAGGAGTAGATTGTTTAAATTCAGGCAAATCATCTTCCATACCTATAATACTTTCTTGAATATTGCTAGCACCTACGTTACTATCCATATCCCATATATTTCTGTGCATGAGATTTGGGTTTTTAGCTGTCGGTAAACCAAAGATGTCAGGAAACACTTTAAGAGGATTGGATACTGTTTTCATCTTACCTAGCGATCCACCTAAGGGATGTATACAACGCGATTCTTTAACATTAGATTCTTCAGCAATAAAACTATCCTCATTATCAGACGCTCTAGATCTAGGTTTAACTATAATTACCACGTTTCTAGCACTTTCTTCAGAAACGGCGTCTACTTTTGCAGCATCTCTGGCAAGGGCATCTCTGTATTCCTCTTCTGTGGCTTCACGTAGTGTCTGTAGCATAGAAGTAGCGAGACCCACTTCGGGTTCCAGCAGATTTTTCTGGTCATCATTTGGATCATGAGATCTGTAAAAGAAACATATTTGTTCATCAAAAAAGCATTTATTTAAAATTAATTGTGCCCGCGACTTCGTTTGCGATTGCTATCCCTTCAGACATATGTAAAAACAATGGTGTTAGCTAATGTTTACATGGTTCTTTAATGGTAAATTTATCACCACACCTAATAGAAAAAGATATTTCTAAGGAAAAAAGCTTATTTTTTACAACTTAAGTAAAACCAAATAATGTACCTACAACTAATTCAACGCAATGGTATCTAATTTCAACTTACTAAAACGAATTAAACGCTAACAAATAAGGCTAGTTGCAGAAAACGAAAAAACCCTGTAATATCTATGGAAGACAGGCTACTAATAGTTAACAACAAAAACGTCTGCTATAACCTGACAAATTACAGAAGAAACCAAGTTATGTATGTATATTTATAGAAGAGCAATAATTAAATAGAACTATTGTTCTAGAAAAAACTTTTTATCCGAATTTACATTGCTCATTATTGAGATTTAGCACGCACGCCAGCTTAAGCTGAGCCGTACGTTTAAATTTTCTTTTATATTCCCAGGTTCTAGTTATTTGAACCTAATAAGGGTTGCCATGTCTGTAATTTCTGATCAATTTTACCGATGACTTTGAAATATTTATGATATTTTTCTATTAGCTGTGGTGGTAAATTTACCATAAAAATAACAGATTATAGAAAACGAAAAAATAATAACTAACACCATTGTTTTTATATCTGTTGCGAATATTTAGTCTGGAACGAAGTTGCAAGTACAGATAGTCCTATCTAAAAGTGGCGTATCGTTTGAACTGTAAGTAGTAACAACACATATTTTTACAAAATATTTGTAATTATTTACGACCTCAAAAATAACAGTATTTCTCCACTATTTAATGGATGTTATTATACATATTAACCTTCCTCTTTAATCATTCTATCTATTAAAAAAAAACCGTATCAAAATCCGTTGCGTAGTTTTAAAGATTTAAGCATAGGTACATAGGGATATAGGAACAGAGAAAGCGACTTTGTTTTATATTATGTAGTAGCGGATACTTATACAAACATACAAAATACAACCGTTCAGTTAGATGTTGTACAATATTTTTACGGTACCCTTAACCTGAAACGCACTTAAACGTTTTACTATTTTAAGTTACTCATAGACTCCAACGAGAGTATTAACACGATCACGAATCGTGATAATTACGAATACATCTAAAATGCTATGAAACTGTCAGGACGAATACGAAACCTTTTACTATGAGGTATATTATTAAGCTTATTAAAGTCTATGTGTTAATCCCGGATAAAGGGTACCCTGGAACCAAATTTAATTCAAATCCGTTGAGCCGTATGAGCGTGAAGGAGTTACAAACAAACATACACACAGACACACAAGGTTTCGCTTTTATCATATTAATGGATACAGGAGGCGCCTGATAGCATATATGTAACTATAATAAAGGCTGATAGATAGTGTTTTATGAGTAGAACTGAAAACCGGGCATAGTAACATTATTATTCTGAAAAGGCTAAAAGTATATAAAACTAGCGACCCACCACGGCTTTGCACGGTTGTACAGTGTGTATAACGTAGGGCGTAAAAAAATCTGTAGCACAACATTTTGGTCTACCTCGTAAGGGTTAGCCAGCATTAGCAATGTTAAATCTTCAATGATTTATCTTAGCTTTTCGTTACTACAATAAGCATGTATCATATGTATAAACCTTTCGGTTTTTACTAAATAATAGTGAAAACCGTATCAAAATTCGTTGCGTTGCTTAGAAGAAGTTATCAGAGAAACAGACGAAAACAGCGTTTTGGTTTAAACTATTAACAATTTAAATTCTTACCTCAAAAAGGGTATATTAGAATGGAGGCTTGGGGAGAACATAGACGATGCTCCTTCAGAATCAGCACTTCGGGGTCGACATGGACAGTCATCATCAGCCCGACTTCTTGGCTCCTTGCCAGGACACGGGCAGCACTCGATCAGCTCGCGCGTGGGTCTCGAGAGCTCATCTGACACTGGTTGTGAGACCACCTGAAAATGTGATTCCAATATTTATATACAAAAATAAAATAGGAGTATCTCAGTTCGTCTAGATGTTTTTATTCCGTACCGTACCAGCCTCTTATGTTCCCACTGCAGGGACACCGGCCTACTCTCGATAATTGAGAGTATAGATGTTTTTATTGTTAACGCGAAATTACCGCTAATAATTTTTGTTTTATGTTTGTTACCGCAGTTCTCCGTCATTTGTCAACCGATAATGAAAATTTTTTTTTTTTATTCAAAAATATGCTCTCAGATTGGTCCTGAGGGCCCCACCTAATGGTAAGTGGCGACCCCCGCCCATGACAACAGTAATGCGACTCAATATAAGATTTGGGACTTACACTGAGTCGCATTCATCCTGCTGCGTCCATCACCCGAGACGGGGATGATACGTCTCATGCGCATGTGATTTCACCGGCACCCACACCCTTCTACCGTAATACGATAATGCGAGCACTATTGCTTGGCGGCAGATTCCAGGTGTGGTGGCTTAAAATAAATTATAGATATGTTGAGACTTACATGATATATTAACACCAACAATATCACTTCCCGCATCTTCTACGCGCCCTGACATGGATCCGGTAAATGAATCCATCTTCCTGCTCCGAGGGTTAATAAAGTCTACCATCTTTGATATCAACAATCAATGATCTTGATAGTAACGGTAGTGATAGCTTGATGAATGATAGGCACGCGTTGCATTACGTGACCTGAAGGCTGCGTCGGCGTATTTATGTGAGTAATCTAGGTTTTTGGAACATGATGACCTGGATTACAGATTCATTGATAAATCGTGTTTTTATCACTAGTAATTAACTGACTTAAAAAAGGAGGAGGCTCTCATTCGGTAATGTTCTTTTTTATGTTACCTAGTGACTATGCGATCTGAAGCCCACCTGGCGGTAGATAAGTGGTTACCTCCGCCCGTGACTACAAACCAACTCATTAAAAGACTTGGATTATTTTTATTCATTCTGATCCGTACACAATTATACAGGTATCTGTGTCCTTCTCATGTCCTTCTGCTGCGTCCATCAGGTCTTAGGACTGATTTGTATTCATGCTGCATCTATCACCCGAGACGGGGATGTAACATCTCTTGCACCTGTGATTTATAATCATAGTATGTTTGTTACGCGATTTCTTCGCTAATTCTAGATTTGAATGAGTAAGTATTTTGATTTCTAAAATAAATTATGCTGAGTCATCTTTATAACATCAGCTAGTGAAGGTCCCATCAAAGTCGGTGGAGCCCTTTTGGGGATTAGCCGGAACAAACAGAAAGACTATTCGCTGTCCTAGTTCCCGAGGTAGTAGTTTGTTCCTGTGTACAGTATTCAGTTATTGCATACCACAGTTATATACACATAATAGATCGAGCTCGCTCGTTTTATATGAAATTATAATTTTATCAAGTAACAGTAGATTATTCAATGAAATACCTACCATAAAAATTTACGAGATGGCGCTGTATTCAATTTTCATCATAGTTTACCATAAAAAAGCTTTTTTGTAAAAATGTGCGTTTTTACAAAAAAACCCTATCTAAATCGTTCATCCAAATCGTTGGAGCCGTTTCCGAGATACACGATATATATATGCAAGAATAACTCGTTTGTAGCTAATAAATTCAGCTATATTTCGGTTTTAACATTATATGCATCGGTACAAAAAAGTCTTATCGAAAACACTTATAACAAACTTGTCAAGCAACATCAAGCAAGCTTTTTGGTAAACCAAATTTTTACATCTGGCAATAAAACAAACTTGTTTTTGCGAGAAAACTTGTGTTGTGCGATATAGCATCAAGAATTATTTTGATTACAAAATTGGTATGAAATTCGGTTCTAAACAGTGAATTAGTGTTAAAATAAAGCAGTTCAGTGGTGCTTGATGTCTCGCATGGACCCCCAGCATTCCAAGTGGAGCGGCTAAAGAGATTCCTCGGCATGGCGGGCCCGTCCGACGGCGAGCCCGACGGATGGGTCGAGTTTTGCGAGCGTCAGGCCCGCGCCGTCGCCCAGGACTTCGCCAAAGCTTGCCTGCCGTTCGTCCAACCTAATGCAAACGACCCTGCTCGCCCACACGCTACCCACAAGGAACTGTTGAAGAAATTCGTTGACACATTTTCGGAACAGTTCGAAGTAGAATACGGAAAACTAAAAACATTACACAAACTGCCGAACGGCACGCATACAGGACACGATGAAAGCGATTACTCAGAGGATACGGATTCTCCGAAAACTCAACACAAGCCGTTTTTCCGTCGATTATCTTTCAAAGGTCTGAGGCGAGGCAAAGGGTTGTTTCACAAACAGCATTCTGACGAGGTTGAGCTATCGTCGAACCTGAACAAACACAATAAGACTAAATTAGCTAAGATAGTCGTAGAATGTAGGAAGGAGGGGTTAGTTAACTACTTGACTCCAGAGAGCTTAGAGCAGCCGAGTGGCCCTCAGAAGTGGGAGCGGTGTAGACTTGCTCTGGTGAAGACTGTTGGGGGGTACATGTTGGAGTTTTACTCTCCACCCAAAGCGCAGAAGCCTCGCAGTGGAGTATTTTGTTTTCTCATATCAGAGGCAAGAGAAACAACAGCTTTAGAAATGCCAGATCATGAAAATACTTTTGTATTGAAGGTAAACATTACATAATTATAAAATTAATTAATTAATATTTCAAAAAATTGAGTGTATGGTGTAGTATGTATGGTAATGAAGTATTTGGTGATATAATGTATCTTGATTTTATTCTAATATTTTTCTGTTGTACAACTTTTGAAATCTTTCTTGAGCTTTATTATTCGTGTTACCGAGATATTTACCATGATTTGTGATTTGTGAGATGGTAAATATCTCGGTAACACGAATAATAATGTTCATAACCATGATAGTTTTAAAATTTTCTTGAGCTTCTTTTACGCATAGTCTCTTAGACATTATCTTCATAAATGCAAATGTGGTAAGCAAGTATTGTTTAAGGAATAGAGTCCTAAGTTTTATTGCCCTGGGTAAGAGGATCTGGAATAGTCTGTTACTGTGTTCATGCCTCTGGCCACTTACAGAATATTAATGCGAGGCAGAGTGCATCTGTTTTTTTCTATCAAAAGTTTTTCCATGTTATTAAAGAGATGAGAATTGAGGTAGTGAGAGAACTCAATAATAAATGTTTACTGAGATGATAAGCTTAAAAGCTATTCCATACATAGGCGTACCCAGAGGGGTGCAGCTGGAAATGGAAATTTAAAATAATAATGTATGCATAGTCAAATTGACTTATATTGATTTAACTACCTATAAAGCAGGATCATTTGCGGCTGTTTGCCCTACACACTACACTACATACCTATACCTAATGTTTCATGGAGGTGTTTGTGTAGTGTGTATGAAAAACAGCAGCGAACGATTCAACCTAAAAAATCTGACTGGCCCCCCCCCCCCCTAGGCCAGAAGTTGGGTACGCCCATGATTCCATACATAGGTGTATTAGGTTTCAAATATATTTGGACATCCTCAGTGTTGATCAAAAAACACATGCAATAATACAGAAAAATCATATCATGGCTATCATGATTAGAAAGTGAAATTATACAATACTCGTTTCACCCTGTGGTGTTTGTTACCCAAGATTTAAAGTAAATATTAGACAGCAAACTAAAGGAACTAGATGAATGATAGAATAATTATATATATAGTACTTTTTTTTGTAAATACATACATAAAATACTGTTGGGGATTGTCAAAGACAATTGTCAAATCAGTTAGCTATCAAGGTCACGCAAACTAGACTATTAGACTAAGAAACATTTCTTAGGATTGGCTTACTAACATTCATTCTTCCATTCAAATATTAGATTTTGACAAGTCATCATCTCCTTCAACTATCATGATTAGATAAAGTAAATTACTTTTTCAACAAGAAATCCTAATAAACCTTTTTCTATAGAGTTATCAAACTGATAATGGTCAAAAACTATTTGTAACTTTATTATTCATATACAAAAAGATGTTTATACACTCAAGATACCCCTGTGTCGCAGGTAGCATGGATGCTCACAATTGCTCAACACAAGCAACCAAGACTGTAATTGCAAAACTTCATGTTCACATTTCTAAAGACTACCCTGGTGTAGTCAGTGGACCAATCCACTGAAAATCTGATCACAGTTTTTATTATCAACTATCATATACATTTAACCATGGTTAACATGTTAACAAAACATTGTTATTTGAATTACCGATATATTTACCATGATTTGTAAGTTCTGTTGACGTGTCTTGACGTGTCCAAATGATACTTGAGATCTAAAGGAATAAATGAGTTTGACTTTGACTTTGTTGACTCCCATTCTGATATTATTTAAAGTCAACAAAACCCATAAAACATGTTAAGTATCTCGGTTAGTAATTCGAAAAATAATGCAACTATCATGTCTTCTTTTACAGGCAGACAATAACATGGAGTACGTAATAGAAGCGGCTGATGTAGACGACATGAAATCGTGGCTGGCCACAATCAAATACTGCATGCGGTCTCCTCCCACCACCCAGCCACCGCCGGACGCGTTGCCCAGCGGCTCAGAACCCACTCCCCCAGACCTGCCTCCCAGGAGGGACTTGCCCAGTAGCTCCAGCAATTTGGATTTAGCTGCAGACACGCCGGAAGAGGCTGAATTAGGTAAGGCCTTTGTAAAAGCACACTGTTCGCTAATTCTGAATTCTGATCTACTCGGTTACCATTGGAAATATTACCGAGCGGTTCGGAACCCACTCCCCTCAATCTGTCGCCTAGAAACGACTCACCCAGTAGATCTATCAATGTGGATTTCGCTGCAGACATGTTGAAAGAGACTGGATTAGGTAAGGTCTTCATAAAATCATAATTTTCTACCATCATTTGAATCTACATCCACTCGGAAGATGGAGATAATCTGACTAGGCCAGAAGCTGGGTACGCCCATGACTGTAACGCCCTTAGGATTTTGCCATTTCTTTCCGATTCAACCTCCGCGCGGCCAATAACTACGTACCAGTGTAGTTCCAGCTTAGCAACAAGTTATCAAAAATACTCCAAATAACATGAATAATGAGATGGGATAGGATGCTCTTGATTTTCTGAGCATAGCTTCTCAAAACGGAGCTCACGTTAGGAAATTGTCACACTCATCTCTTTCTCTACATTTATTTGCGGTCTGTACTTGTACTGACTGCAGAAAAGCCTGCTTCGCACAACTGCGATGTCACAAATAGTAATAGAACCCTCAATGCTGCAGTACTGATAGCACGATATATCTACTAAGCACTGAGATAATATCGTCAGTGCTTAGTAGATAGACAGATCCATGAAACCCTGTTTTAAGTAATTCAAAGTTTTTGAGTACAGCCCAGTGGCTCAGAACCAACTCCCCTAGATCTGTCGGCCAGGAAGTACTTGCCCAGTAGCTTTAGGCACCAGTAACTCTTAAAGACCGCAGTCAAAGCCGACAATCTTTGCAGTTCGTAAAAAATACTTGGAAACATAACTTCATTATATTCTGTAATTTCAGGTTCAATAGCTGAGGAAGGGTGCGAGGGTTCGCCCCGAGTGTCCCTCGCAGAGTGGCCGTGGTTCCACGGCACGCTGGCGCGCGCGGCGGCCGCGGGCTGCGTCCTGGCTGGCGGCGTGTCGGCGCACGGGTGCTACCTCGTGCGACAGAGCGAGACCAGGCGAGGGGAGTACGTTCTCACTTTCAACTTTCAGGTATGTCTGTGTTCATCATTTTTTAAATTTTCATATTTTTAATTTCATATTATAAACGCGAAAGTTTGTAAGTATGGATGGATGTTTGTTATTCAATCACGCCAGAGCGGCTGAACGGACCTGGATTAAATTTGGCATAGAGATAGATTATAGTCTGGAATAGCACATAGATTACATTTTATCCCGGAAAAGTGTACGGTTCCCGTAGGAAGTCCAACCGCGGGTAACAACACTGGGGTGATGGACGCAGCAAGATTAATGCAACTCAGTGTAAGATTCAAATCTTATACCGAGTCACATTGCTGTCGTCATGGGCGGGGGTCGCCACTTACCACCAGGTGGGCCCTCAGCTAGTACCAACAATATTCACATTAAAAAAATCTATATTTAAGGCCACCAATTGTACTAAGCAGGTTCCTTGAATCGACTACTAATATATTTCTCGGTGTACAAAGTGTTCATTTATTAATTCCAGGGCCGGGCAAAGCACTTGCGCATGACGTTGTCGGACTCTGGGCAGTGCCGCGTGCAGCACCTCTGGTTCCCCAACGTGCTGGACATGTTGGACCATTTCCGCACGCACCCCATCCCCCTCGAGTCCGGCGGCGCGGCCGACGTCACGCTAACGGAATACGTCGTGTGCCAAGACGGGACCCGCCAGCAAGTGAGCCTAGCTTAGACGTAGCTGGTTGTTGTATTTTTTTTTAAATCTTATTTTCCGGTATTTATCATGGTACCGGTACCGGTATTCGAAACCCATTCTGAAATAAGAGTTTCACATAGTAACGGTTCGAATTATACCGGTATTTAAAACGTTATATTACGTTTTAAAATACCGGTATAATACGTTTTAAATACCGGTACAATTATTTCAAAGTCTTAATTTAATCCTAACCTGTATGTAATATATACAAAATTTGATTGCTATTAAAAATACACATAATCTATTGTACATTAAGCCAGGACGTGTAGATAAGTAAATCGTTTACAAGTACATTTTACGTTAATGTAAAAACCCCCGAGTTAGTGTAACGGATAAGCTGATAATCTTCAAACGGCTACACAAATATTCATAGATTATAACTGAGAACCAAATTGATCAAGTCTGCTTTCAATCAGAAAAACGAATCAAAATAAAACGCATCTTAATTGGTCCATTCGTTCGGGAGCTACAATGCCACAGATACATTACAAACTTATATCACCCCTCCTTTTCGTAGGGAGTTTAAAACTGTAAACTGTCTATTCATGAACTGCTCTACCACAGATTAAATCATAGCTTTTTTAACACCGTTTCTTTGAGCTGTTTTTTGTATATACGGGATTTAATCGAGTAATTAATTATAAATATTTTCCCCCGTCATTTTTCTGTTTAAAGTACATACAAATCAATTGGCTTTGAAATGATTAACTGCTTAAAATGCAATCGTTTGCTTTGCTTGAAACTAGTCACGGGCGCGTTTTTTTTATTAGTGGTAAATACCCAAACAGAACGGTATATATTCACTTGGGTATTGGCCATCGCGTATATATGAACTGTCACGTACATGTCATAGTTTCTTAACCAATCCGAATTTTAGTAATGTAGGTGTTTTTTGCCGTAAGGATAATTTATATATATTTACATATATGACTTGAATGACTCATTCAGTGGAAGATAAATGCAACCATTTTACTTTTTAATTATACCGTAAAAGTTCCATATTTCCCAGTTTCAGCCATAGTATTAAACCGTCATAATTTTTAAGCTCATCCCAGTCTCAAGAACTAGAGTTCTTATGAAATATAAGTTTGTAAATACTTTTATCCATTAAGATGCAGTGTATGTTATATGTAGGTATCTGTCTCAAAGCGGGGTTTGAACTAGGTTAGGTACATTTTAATAGTAAAAAAGTACTTAATGTTTAGTACTGCCATATTATTTTATATTTTAATTCTCGTCATTAAGAAATCTCTGTATTGGAGAAACAAACTTGCCTAAATCAATTATTTTTGTAATACAAATAATAACCCTTATATATTTTTGCTATTATTCGTAGCTTTTATAAAGTTTTCTTATTCTCCATGAATAACATCACAAAACATGGTTTTTAAAGCCCCGCTAGAGTAGAATATTGCCAGGATAAGCGAGTAGATATAAGCATAAATGAAAGTTGATGCCAAAGGCACAGTTAGGTTTTGCTTGGTGAGTAGCGTGGCAGCGTTGAACTGCGCAGCGTGGCTTGCCAGGTAAGCGCGGCATCAAGCTCGAGTTTGCGTTGGTTTGCTAAAACACCTACGAAACTCATAGCAAGCGAAACTCCCGTCTTCGAGACTTCGGTCTCGGTAGTCATAACCATTCAATGATAATCATGAGGCATATAGAATCCCACCGAATGCCTTAACGATGCTAAAGTGTAACTGATTAATATTGTGCAATACTTACGATAGAGTCTTAAAAAATTAAAGCTGATAACCTAGTGTGCGCGGCGGGCGTCCACCGAGATTGAGCGGGTCTCGCCGCCTTATAATGCACTGAACTGTACTAGATGATGCACACAGTGGCGTCTCGCCGGGCGGGGCGGCGAAATAATACTACACAACTCAGAGGTTTCATCATTTGCGCTAAGAATATCGCAAATGTCATAAAAATTTTGACATAATAACCTCGAGACAGTTTATATATGGATATCGGCATCCGTACTCAAATTTTTGTCTGATTCAAGTATCGATCGACAAAACATTTTCAATTATTTAAATATTTAAATGTCAAAAATTCATATTGTCTACAGTTAGTAAATGTTATGAAATCACGAAATCTAAATCGCTTTTGATACCTCCGAGTTGCGTAGTACCTGCATATTATCTGTAAACTCGTAGATACATATCTTGCATGTTCGATGTTGTGCATTTGCATCGTTTTTTTTTTTCATTGTGCTGTTGTTGGTAGTTGTAGCTTACGCGATGTGTTTTGTTTATAGACTAGGATATATGCTCAATAATAGAACTCAATTTTGTAGAACAAAATTACAACAAAATAAATTGTTATCTGTGTTTTCATATCAAAGTAATTAGGGTATATTGCATTTATATACTAAAGCTGCCACCATTTTACATCGCAGGATCGCCATATTAGCCAGACTGCTTTGTAATGTGTTCATAATGTACAGTCTGAGCAAATTATGTTGTCAATATTTGATCGAACGGCCAGGCCGTATCTACAAAGCAAACAGCGATTACTAGCGTAAATCAGTAGATATTTTGATATAATTCAACTTGGCCAAGTAATTGTGAATTGATGATTCAGCTATGTGAAATTAATTTCAGTTACTCATTCTCTGATTAAGTACTATATTATTTATATAGTTTAAGAATAAACAAATTTTTACTTTTTAGGTTATATGACCTTAATATTTATTGATTCCTAATCTTGCATTTTATTTATTGGTGGCAAATGTAAATATTTTATAAAGTTTTATAACGAATGTATTGGTTAGTACGTAGGGCACAAATATCACGTTAATATTTGTTGAGTTTATGTATCACGATGTATAAGCACTGCCATTGTATTGGTGGTTAATGGCTCAAAATACCATAGGGTTATGCCACGTGGTGGTACTGACATGTTTTGTTTTACATCAATAGTGGCATTTTTAACAAATATTTGCCATGAAAAACTATATTAGTTTTCGAGAACATTTAAATATGTTTAGTTTAAAATATAATAGTAACAGATTAAAAATATGCAGATTTTATCGGTACCAAAAGTGCAAATCGCATACATGTTATACCATCGATTAGAAATTTGCCCAAAAAGAGTTATACAACCTTATTTATTCAAAAATAAATAAGCTTGTATGGAGTTCATCCCGTGTTTTGGTGTTTAGTCCCGTGAGACATGAAATGTCAAAATCTTCAATCAGATTCATACCGGCTCCGGACGGGCGCAAATACAAAAATATAATGTAAATTTCCGACTATTATGGATAATCCAAAAACTTTTCTTTCTTACATACCTTGTCCTGGTACGAACAACAAAAATAATCAGCTAAATAGGTCGCAAGTGAACCAATCAATCTCTCATACCTGCGATTGATTTTTGATGTGAAACAGCTAATGGCGCTGTACGGGAGTGAGGCCGACTCTTGGCGTGGCGACGCCATGGGGACGCGCCGGTCGTGGCTCGTCGGCTCAATCCGCCTCAGCTCGGCCATCCCCTCCACGCGCATGCGCTCTCTTTTCGATTCGTTTAAAAACTTTATTCGATGTTTCACATTCCAGGTGTCCCGCAACGTTATTTTTTATTTAAATAGACACAGGATTTTACAAATAATTCTGGTGGCCGAAAATGGTACTTTATTTTCTTGTCTCACGGGCGTAGGTAGTTTCACTAAGAATAACATTCGTTATTGTTTATTATGGACTGTTATTATAATACTAACTAGTATTTACGTTTTTTGTTTTGTACAAAATCATGTTCTTCCGAGCTTTAATTATAATTTCTTCGTTGTAAATTTTTGTCATAATTAAACTTTATGTATGGAATGGCTTTTTTTTATTTTGCTCTTTTCATTTTGTTTACTATGTGTTTGCGTGTGTGTACCTGTTTGGGTAAGTTGTTTATGCAATATTACTCTAGATGTTTGTTTAGTTGCTTGTTGTTTGATCACTACGCATATTTTGAGTTACGTTGCAAATTATTGCATAGAAAATTGTACACAACATTCTTCCGAGCGTCCAAACGTGTCGGTTTTATTAAAACTCTTTTCCGTATGTCTATAATATTAGCATTGCAATGACACAGACTTACTGTGTGTCAAAATAAAGAATTTTTCCTTTTAATTCTCAAAAATGCTTGGTAAAGTCGCTTTTTTGTAATAAATATTATACAAATAATAAATATTGTAGATAAAATTTCTTTAGTACCAAAATTTACTTGCTACTTTTCTTGTTACCATTGATGTGTATTCTTTCAGGGTGGGGTGATAGCGAGCCACGGCAGCGATGTGCGCATGCGCCGAGCGGAACTAGAAGCTGTCGCAGTGGCGTCCAATGAGTCGCAAGCACGGGAAATTCGCGCCGTGGACAACCAATACAGTTTTGTCTAACAATCGGCCGGGGCGCAGACGATGTTGCGAAGAATATGCTGTAGCAGATACAGTTTTGTCTAGATCTGTTTTATGTGACTTGGTTGCGTGTTAATTGGTGGTGCGCATTAAATCTATTTGATGGCGTTCAATACAGACATCGCCGGGTTATTTTTAAAAACGTTAGGAAACCAGAATGCCTAAGAATGAAATTAGGCGGTATTGGTAGATTAATATTGCGGTAGGTTAATGCCATTCGTGTATCGCGGTAATCACGTTCCCAGTTTTGACCCTGGCTGGGGGCCCAGCTGCACCCCCATCCCCCTGGGTACCATGACGCCACGTCACACGATGTCGCTCAAGATGCCACGAGTTCGCAGACACTCAAGTGTCACTCCGAAGCCGCGAACATGATTAGGATTAAAACATTTTGGCACCCATTTGGATGACATTAAATTCATCAAGTCATTGAGGGTTACCAACAATTTACACGCAGTCGAGTTTATAATGATTCTTAACAATTTTCCTTCTCGAAATTCGTCTTTCCTTTCTCCTTAGGATTCAAGAGCGCTCCACCGTTAGTTTAATTTAGTCAATGTTTAGTCAAACTTATTGTTGTATAACTGTATGTTAGGTTATAGTAATCATTAACAGCTTGCACTATTCTAAGGTTTTAAAATAGGCTTGTGTTATATTTTTGGAGCGTATTTCTCCATAATTTCGTTCAAGTTGAATCAATCTGCCACTCTTGAAATTTTACGGAGGGCAACACACTTGTTTGATAAGTCTTATTTATTTGTAATTTTCTTGTAGAATTGACAAAGCTGTATATTTGAACCAGGGTTTTTAACCAAATAAATATTTCAAGGATCGAAATTAGTAACTTAAAAAAGAACAGTTTATTCAGTCAGATATGTTTAGATCCAAAGATTATTATAATTGTGCAATATTTGTTATTTTCATTTATGTCAGAAAAATCTTTAATTTATTTGTGTAAAATAATGTAACATAGCTTATGTACTTAATGTTATATTTAATGTGTAATTGGTGAAACTGCGTTAACGTAAAATTATGGAGCGTTAATATTAAGAGATCTACTGTCTATGCCAGGACCTCTTAAATATACTGTTTGTAAGTATTTTACAGAAATTTATATCTTAAGAATGGGCTCAATAACCTAGACTTTATGGACATAGTAAGTGTCCCTCAAAATATATTAATACTAGCTGCGCCCCGCGGTTTCACCCGCATAGTTCCCGTTCCCGTGGAGAATACGGGGATAAATTGATTTTATTTTTTTCGTTAATTTTCCAATGTTTTAATAGTTATTCTGCTATTCGGGACTGAAACAAATCCAACAAATCAAAAACCATGGCAATCGGTCCAGCCGTTCTCGAGTTATAAGTGTTGTAACAAACACGACTTTCTTTTATATATATAGATTTTATAGAAACCTCAAAAATTGTAGCCTATATGTTATTCTGATGTATAAGCTATATTGTGGTAAAGTTTCATTCAAATCCATTCAGTAGTTTTTACGTGAAAGAGTAACAAACATCCATACATCCATACTTACAAACTTTCGCCTTTATAATAGTAGTAGGATACATTACTTATCCTTGGGAATGTGTTAAAAGTATGTCATTTGTCCGAAAGCCCAACGCATAGTTAGCAATGTTTATACTGGCAATTTAAAACATGAGTCCCAACATTCACTTGATTGAAATGGCCAGTTTGACCGTTAGGATCAACTACGCAGCTGATGCAAGCTGCCAATTTGTTAAGAACAACCACGCAGTAGATGAAAGCGGCCAGTGTGGCCATTAGGGTCAACCACGCAATTGTTGATAACGACCAGTTTGCCCGTTAGGGTTAACCACGCAGTTGATGAAAGCGGCCAGTTTGGCCACAAACACGCAGTTTATAAACGATTTGTTTCGACAGTCCAACAGTAGGTATCTATCATCCAATTGATGTTTTTTTTTTTAGGATAAACCTAATAAAATTTATATTCTATTAAATTTAATGTGTGTCAAAGTATAGAATAACTTTGTTCGGACTCAGAAACAAAGTTTCGAGTCTTAGATGTATCAAATTCGATGCAGGGGTATTCGATTTTGAAAATAGAAGAAGATCGAAACTTATCAATGTACTGGTAAATTAAGATAGCTAAATATTTGTACGTTAAATGTTATAACTGTGTCGGCAAGTAGGTAGGTACTTAGTAGATTTGTTTTGTATTGTATGATTAAAAGTAGTATGTTTTGATTGTGTCTAAAAATACTCGTCGCCAATAAGTTTTCAGTACTAACGTACTGTGTCTGAATAGACTAAGGTGATCTACTATGAATATCTAACAGTATATTGTTAATTTTCTTCTCGTAGGGAAAATAATATTTATGTTTTCGTTTTCGACTACTTTTGCAAATGCCTTGTAGACATAATGCCATCCACGAAGACGCGCTCCACTCTTCTTCATAGGAAGAAGAGCGGGGCTTTCCCTGCTTCGGAGAGCACGGAATGATTGAATGAATGAATTAAGATGTCGGTCTCGGCTATACTAGTCATTAAGCCACGTCGAAGGCCTTCCAGCGGCTTGGAAACTTCGAGTCTTCGTGGATGGCACTATCCTGTATGGATTGTCTGTACACAATTTTCAGGAAAACATTGTCAAATATGGAAAAGTAATAAATTGTTGAAAGAGTATTATCAAGTGCATATTGGAATTTGTATATTTACTAAACATTGTTAGTATCTTCTTATATGTGTAAGTAGTGACCGAGAAACTGATTTCACATGATTCTTGTTGAAGAAATGAGAAAATTCACAATATTAACCGGTTGGTATTCAAAGAGTATGTTCGGTGTGCATTATATACAGATGTATCGCGTTTGTTTGTGTGTCAGAGGCTTAGTCAGAGCTTACGGTTCGGAGCGAAGCATTCTACTTCTACATTCTACCCCAATAAGGGTTGAAATTTTGAAAAAATACCATCAACATAGCACGCGCGAGACTGGTTATTTTGATATTATTTCAGTGCTAGCAAAGTCAATACTGTAGTGTCAAACCTGAGAATCTTGCCTTTTTTTATTTGTGGCCGATAAGCTGATTCATAACTTAACTAGTTGACTTTAATGAGCCTTTAAATGTGTTAATTCAGGACATAAGCTATTCTGGTATCTGGTAGCTTGTACTATGGAGACTAGATTACTGATAGAATACATTTACTACTTTTTGTGTAAATTCCAACATAGGTAATGGTATGGTGTGAAAAAGATACACAGAACTGCTTGTCCTGGGTGGGAATCGAATCCAATAACTATGGCGCATAAGGCAGAACTAGTACCAACTGAACAGTAAGGCCAGTCCTATTACTGATGTAGGCGAAGCAACCACTTAACAAGTGGGCCTTAAGCTAGTTTCGTCACTTTGGTCACATAAAAAAGCTTAATCTGTGCTGTTATCCGAATCGTCATATCTGAATAAGGCTTTAGTAAATGTATAAATATTTGCTTTTCGCACTTTATTGCCGTTTGGTGTGTACCTACCTTTACTCATTGAGCATTGTGGATGTTAAATTAAGTATATCAATGTTCATTATCTGTAAACTAATATACATTCCTTTGGTGTATGTAATATTTGGAAAATGAACTATAAACATTATTATTTTGCACTGTATTTTTCATTTTAATCTTACGATAAACTTCCACAAGTAACAAGTGACTTATTATAGAAATAAATACGCATAAATAACAGCTCCTTACAATGAGAGACACCTTAAAATGACTATTACAAAAATCTTATGTTCTCATTAAAATTGAGTTTTTGAAGAGTTTCCGACCAGCCGCATTAGTGCGACTCGTTTGGGTTTCTCAACTCATATTGAGTAACACTGTTACTGGTTGCTACTCATTTTTGCAGATGATTTCCCAACGAGTCACATCCAAAGTGTGACTCGATGGGAAGAAAATTCCCAACCAGTATCATGAAGTGTGACTTGATGAAGTATTGCTGGTTGGGAAACCACCAAATTTACAAGATGAATTTGAAATTAACTTTTCTTGGCCCGACAATAACTTGTTTTACTGTGTGTTGATTTACTATGTCATACTTTGGGTTACATTAAAATTGGTATAGATGCTTACAATATTAATGAGAAACTTTTGTTTCAATCGATATTACATCTTTAAATGTATGGATTTGTTAAAATTGATTGAATTATATTATAGTATACACCATGAGCATGGATTGAGCGTTACCACTCTCTAGAAAGAGAAAGCGACTGTGCGATTGTACCTGTCTCAGTTGCACATGCAGGGAAGTACGATACACTCCTGAACGCCAAAACGTCAATAAATCAGCATACTAGAAAGAGACAACTACTGGCCGCACATTCGCTTTGTCTCTCTCGTACTTTTCATTCTGTACAACTGAGTATAGAACGCTCAATCCATTCTCTGTGTATGCTCAGATGTCAATAGCAACTTTTAGAAGCGCAATTAATTGGCCATCACAAGTACAATATTATAGAAACCCAGTATTAGGATATTTAGGAAACTAGAATAGATCTAGAACAAAAAAAAATTGACTTCTTGAGAACCCTACCATTGTATTGTACTATTATTTATTCTGTGTCCCTGTCTTCACCACAAAAAGTTTTCAAACATAACACAGTTTTACTGTAAAATTCTTTGGCCGTTGTAAAAAAAGGCACAAGGTTGCAGTATCGCAAGTGGCATGGAAAATACACACCTCTTAAGAAATACACACCCACACAATCACACTTCATGCTCATTAATTCATGCATTCACCCGTTTAAGAGCTATACGGTGCCACAGACACACAGCAGTCAAACTTATAACACCCCTCTTTTTGCGTGGGGGGTTAAAAATGTCTAAACTTAGGCATCGATTCGCAGCAACAGGGTTGTTTACTTTCACAGTATCCTTGCTAAACTAATCGTCTAACAAAGGCACGATATAAAACTCTGAGAACATCTGCCTCTGGTCCTCTTTCTCCAACTTGAGTTGCAGCAGAAGAAGTCCATTGGAACTGCATCGAAGTACCACCTGGAACATAGTTTTGCACATCCTTACTAATTATAAAACAAAGCCGCTCCCGCTTATTTCAACTACGCAACATATTTTAAAGCAGTTTTCAGCAATAAAAAGAGGACGAAGTTTTATATGTAGTATACATGCTTATTATAGTAGAGAAACTGCTCCACATTAGTATCTACATTGCACCCGTGCGAAGCCGGGGCGGGTAGCTAGTGGTTAATAACTAAACAATCCTCATGCTCCCAGATCCGAGCCCGCAGCAGGTCGTAACATCGATTCCCACCAAGAAGGCACAAGGTCTACTGCTACTTCGTGATGCTCCTTTAGCACCACCCAGGGGGTACGTGTATCCCTTAATAAATGAGATTTAATAATAACCTTAGTCGATATAGCGAGGGCTTTCATTATTAGCCTAATGTGGGGGAGTTGGTACTTCAGAGTGACTGGCTGTTCGCAGCTGAAGCTTTGCACCATGTCGGAGGACTTTGGCATGTCGATGCACGATCTATCCTGGAAGGTAATCTATATTCAGTTGGGCCAGAACTTAGTTTGTATCAGAAATGTTTTTGCTGATTTAAGCTACGAACCTGCATCCCATAGGTAACAATGCTGACATTAGGGTGATCCGGAGTGAGGTTCAGCTCTATGACGTCACAAGACCGCTCTATGTCAGCCAGGAGGCCAAGGAATGCAGGCGCTTTCAGTACCAACTTGGCAACTTCAGCTGCATCCTCATCTCGAAGCTCCAACAGTGAGTCGGCAGTTTGAGTAGCAATCTCACAATCAGTCATCACATTTTGCAGCGATTGGGGTTGCAAACTGCAAAAATAAGATATATAAATAAATAAAAAAGCCTTTATTATTCCTTCACTATGCCTATGTTATTAATTTAAAAAAAAGTCCGTATGTATACATCTTGTTAGTTAACATTGAAATGTTGAATTGATGTTTAATCCATATTTCATATCCCATAGTTTTTTTTTTCTCCTGGCTTCGCACTCCTATGCATTTGCCATTAAACAAAAAAAATTAAGTGTTTATTTTAAGTTAACATGTTTTTGTGTCAATAAAATGAAATGATTATACAATATAACAAGTTATTTTGCGTGTCGTGGAGCAGAGCGACAATAGGTCACGAAATTTTATCATTAATATAATCATTGCATTTACCTAATGAGAACAAAATTATTTCTACCGAAAGGAAAAATTAATTAATCCAACTTACACCAGTAGTAAAGGGGATCCCTCACTTCTATAATACATTTTCAAACTAGATTCTTCCCCAGACCCAAATATGTTCAGACATTCCGCAAGCACAGATATGCTTATCTAAAAACAAAATAATAATATTAATTAGAAGCAGAATAAAGTTAAATAATTTAGAAGAATAAATAGTTTATTAATTACTTTGAACATAACATCTGCATCTTCTTTCACATGGTACTCGGTAAAGTTATCGGAGGGCACATAGGCTGATGCTTGGACGCACTTGCCTTCCTCCACAGTAAGTTTGAGGCCTTCAGGTAGGGCACAAAACACTGCTGTCTGAAATGCAAACATAACTGCAATTTTTTTTCATGGAACTCTATGAACTGGACCACCTGACAGCCCTGATGTTAAGTACTGTACTGTTAAGAACAGCAGCCTCTAGGGTTGCCACCTTTTCTTTGTGCAAATAAAGTATATTGGTTATTAAAGGTTGAAAAAAAAGTACATTGTGTCTAAATAAAGTACCTTCAATTTATTTTACTTTATTTTGCTTAAAAACATATCTATCATTACTTTTAACAAATAACTATCACAACTATACATCTGTACGGCATTTTTAGTCTATATTAAAGTATTTTGATTTAACGAAAAGATTCTTATGACCAACCTTTGTATAGAAAGCAAAATGAATACAATTATATTACTAGTATATGTAAAATAAGTACAATAATAAATAAAGTATGGGTGGCAACCCTTTTTTTTTTTTTTTTTTTTTTTTCCGTGGGGAAATGCACTCGCATACCGCCCTGCCACGGGGAGACAGAGCGGTTATGTGGGACTAGATCCACTAAAACCCCACGGTGTCCTCCTCTGCCGCTTGGTGGCGGGAACACGGGAACGTTAGCACACACATCCGCGAACCCGCCGCGGCTGTCCGTTTCCGGACCCATCACTCTTAGGCATCTAGTGCCACTCCTCTATTTGCGACACGCCAGGACACGTGGCGTGTCGCAACCTCCTCGGGGACCAGGTCAGCGAAAGGGCGTCAGACGACCCCGTATCTAGACGCCCTAGGTCCCCATGCGACGGGTCAGATCTGTGGCCCCGTCGCCTGCCACTACGGCCGCAGAGGATAGGGAGAGCGGCGCCTCGCAATACCGACACTCCTCTTCCCCTGCGGCCCCACCACGTCCGCCATCAAGCGGTGGCGATCCCGCCGTGGCCGCGGAAGGTAGGGAGAGCGGCGCACCGTAATACCGGCAGTCCTCTCCCGCCGCGGCCCCTAACCTTCAGCTGCAGTGCTGCCCATACAGCACCGCAGCCCGCCTCAGTTGCGGTGCCCCCCATAAGGCACCGCCACCTACTGTGCCGCTCCTATTCGGCTTGGAGCCAAAGCCTAAAGGAGCAGCCCCTCCCGGGTTCCTCTTAGCTTCACCGTGGGTGACCAGGCCACGGTTACTAAGCCCCCCCGCCCCGGCAAGGCGGGAACCCACGGGGGGGATGGGTGGCAACCCTAGCAGTCCTATCACGTAATATCCACACTGTCTGTCACATCCACATTCATACAATAGGGTAACCCACAAAATGAACTATTTATGGGTGGAGGTAACAACTTAACATCAAATGACACTTCAGATCCTTAAAAAAATGTGCAAGGCAGAATGCCTTGCCCCTGAGGCAAAATATTACTTAAAATAATGAATTCTTAATAAAAATATCTTTAAACTTAATGTACATATTAAGTAAAAAAAGTGTTGACAGTCATTTTTATTACCTACTAAGTTTGGAGGTTGTTCAAACAATATCCATCCTTCCATGGAGAAGAACAAGCAAGAAACTTTAATTGAAGGATTTATTTTCCCTCATTATTAATTTTCCTAGACATAATATTTGAAGCTAGTTAGGAGTCAATGTTACAAACCTCTTGAAACTGTATAGCCTTCAACAAACTGCACAGTATTTTCCCCGAGTCCATAGACGCAGTGAAATAATACTGTGATGTTCCTTCATTCATTTTTCCCTCCCAATTCAAACATGGACTTTACAAGTATGAGGTATTGATCTTGAGACACTGTTTGTACCTCGATTCTGCCTAAAATGTGTGCTATTCTAGCAGCAAGGACGTGTTTGCAATATATTTCACTCTTTCTATCCAGTACCTGGTGCTTGAATGCGCGACAAGGACAGAAATTCACTCTTGGGAATATCCTGTAGCAGCAATTGTTCTCGCCGTTAATTTCAATGATATATCTCAGTTTATTCAGAGTAACATAGCTCACCAAAGTACTGTGTTTTTCTAATATATCTAGCGCTCTTTGAAGTACCACACCGAAAACAGAATGTAGGGAGAGAAGATCGTCATCTGAAACTTTTTTTTTAAATAAAATTGCCGCTAAAATATTACTGAAATCAGAAATGCAAACAAAAAAGCTTACGTTGTTTATCCTCCGCTTTATTTACTCGTTCTTCAACGTGTTTTAATATAGTTTCTGCAACTTTTATTACTTTATAATGTATAACATCGCTATTCATATTAAACACAACCAAGCCAGAGAACTTCAAAGTACGACACAAGTTTGCAGAGACAGAGATACATTATTTTTTACAAAAGTAAACAAATGTAAACAAAAACAAAATGAGAATTTGACATTGACAATTGACTTTCGAAGTAATAAATAGTGATGTATACCGTTTCAGTCCCAATAGAATAGACGGAAACGAAATCGATGTTTGCCGGAAACAAATTATTCACAAAGTCACAACCTACGGTCACGCACACGCTCAAAAATCAAAATAAGCTTCGCGGCTGCGCAGTGCGTGAGTTGCGCTGTATTTTGGGGCTATGATGCGACATGAATATTCCGAGATGTCATTTTCTTTTCTTGACGATAAAAATAATGTCTACTTCTTAAATGACTAGTTTAGGCAGTAATAAATATTATTTACATTGATGTTGAATTGCATATCCTCTCAAAAAATCAAAGAAATGAGGGGGAAAATTCAAGGAAAGTGTTAAATAATTATATTCCTGAGTTCACGGAGGTTTGTTGTTTTGCTGCAATAAATTATTATGACTGCTATTTATGTTTAAACGCTTGTATACTCAAAGAAGGGTGCGGTTTCAGATTCTACGACAGAGAAATGCCTGAACATTTAGAACTGCAACACCTCGTGGATTTATCAACAGGCAGTGGTGATGAGACATTGCCAAACCTCTTAGAAAATAAGAGGCCCCTCATAAAGCGATGTCCATACCTTGGTTTGATACTTGCGACGCTATCATCACTATTTTTTTCACTATGTTCAGTCATTGTCAAGAGTCTTGTGAATATTGACCCTATGCAACTTGCTATGTTTCGTTTTGTAGGAGTTTTACTGCCAACAATACCAATTGTGATATACACAGAGCAGCCAGTATTTCCCCAGGGAAAGCGACTTTTATTGATACTAAGGTCTGTTGTAGGTACTGCAGGATTAATGTTAAGTTTTTATGCCTTCAGAAATATGCCATTAGCTGATGCATCTGTGATTGTTTTTTCAGTACCAGTTTTTGTTGCTTTATTTGCCAGAGTTTTTCTGAAAGAACCGTGTGGTATTTGGAATACTATTTCTATTATTTTAACTCTTATAGGAGTGGTTTTGATTACTCATCCTCCTTTTTTGTTTGGTGTAGATACCACAGCAGAGCATAGCGACAACTACAACAGTCTAAAAGGTGCTGTTGCTGCCTTTGTATCTACTATTTTTGGAGCAAATGCCTACGTATTGCTTCGTGTGTTGAAAGGTTTACATTTCTCTGTCATAATGACAAATTTCGGTGCTATTGCCATATTTCAGACGTTGTTGTACTCATTAATGTTAGGGGTATTGTGTATGCCAAACTGTGGCACTGAAAGATTTCTCGTGGTTTGCTTGGCATTGTTCAGTTATTTGGGACAAATATTACTGACAATGTCTTTGCAAATGGAACAGGCCGGCCCAGTAGCGATTGCCCGGTCAGCTGATATTGTTTTTGCTTTTCTATGGCAAGTAATGTTTTTTAATGAGATCCCAAGTAAATATTCCGTATGTGGTGCTGTACTTGTATTGAGTTCAGTAATGTTGGTAGGTTTACGTAAATGGGCATTGGCTTTGCCGGAAGATTCTCAGTTAAGAAGTAAGTTAGGCGTATTGGCAAAGTAAAGAACGCTAGTATTTTGGCTAAAATGTCACACTTTTTTGTGATTGAATTGATTGTCACCATTTAAATGCAAACGAACTTATCCTTTTCACTATTTTGTTAATCCAGTAGGTACAGTTTTTAATTCCTACTATCTTGTTGGATGGAAAGGAAGAATATTTTAATTCAACTACAATACACCTACATGCGGAAAATTCCCACGACAATTTTCATAAATAAATGGAAAATAAAGCTAGTTAAATTAGCTGCACGAAACAATATAGCTTCAAATTAGTCTGATAATGAACAAATACAATAACTATTAATAATCATAGAATATTTTCTATTAATAAGTGCTACTTTCACCCTTTAAGACTGTTGTTGAAGTCCAATTTCTTACATTTAATTCGTTTGTTGTCTTTTGACCCCTACGTTTTATCTCTTGTTCCTTGTTCCATAACCGTGAATCTTTATAAATCATAGCGCTCAGTAGGTTGCAGAATTTATAATTGTTATTTGACGCGTTTTGCTATTTAATAGCTGTTTTGTAACACATACACATCATGTAGAACACATAGTGAACATAATCATCGTTATAAATAATTGTTAGATACTTAGATAGTAATTAAGGATACGTAATTAAAGAGGTTTCTGTAATTAATTTTCTGTTTATCATCTGAAATACATACCAAATAGCGAAACTAGTCACTAAACTGTATTTTTGGTTTAACTCATAAGTAGATAGAAAATATTTTTAGCTTTCATGTTGGAAAAATTTTACTTTGTGTTATCCGAAATGTTCCAAATATTATTAAGGTATCTGAACTTGTGTCCAATATTTTATTATTTTATAAAATATTATAATTTGGAAAGTTGATTTGTACAAAAAAAGTAGTTATAATTTATTTGAAAAATACAATTGTCATTAACTGTGCTTCAAATCAAACGGCACCTGTTATTTTATATTTATTGTATGTATTGATTTTGTCCTTTTTATTAGTCTATTGTAGATTCCACAAGTACATTAGGTACACAATTGTTCTAAGATAAGTTCTTAAGTACACTATGTTATTATAATTTTATTTTGATATCTGTGGAACTAGACAATTTATATTTCATAAAAACAGGAAGATAATTAAATATTTATATATCTGTTGTCATATACAATAATTAACGAATATTGCAAAAAATACAGTGAACATCAGCCTTATGTAAACGATAAATTCATTGTTATATTGTGATATTTTGATCTACGAACGAATAACGTGTACACTGCTTTTTGAACTTAAATAAAAACTAAACAAATCGCAAGTTGTATCTTTTTTATAGTACAGAATTTAAAGAAGCTGTAAAATTCAATGTAAAACTGCAATTAAAAACATTCCTATTGTCTGATCCTGTGGTCGCGTAAGAGAGCTTTTCATATGTACCTATGTAGGTATTATTTTATGGTAATTCCTCAAAGTTACTTAATTAAAATGAGACTGGAAAAAATCTTATTTATTTCGTCATATCTGGTCTTGTCTTAGGCTATTTAGTGGCAATCTAGAAAATATTTGTTTGTTTAATGTTATAACTTTAATATGTTTTGTTTAATGTTATAATGTTATGTGTTTTGTTAACATATTGATACTTCAGAACAGCTGTAGGTACTTATCTAATTCTTATGTTGTGTTCGACCAAGGTTTGTTTGAAAAATTGTACGGAAAAGTGAAACATTTGGAAAAAAAAATCTCTGAGAGATCTTTAAAAATATTGATCAATTGACAGAGAATTCAGTTCTGTTATTTAGAATTTAGTCTTACTTTAGCGGGATGGGATGGGACCTGGATTACTTTGAATCCCGAAAAAGTGAAGAATTTTTTTGGTGCTCATATTCTGTCAGTTTTTACGATTTTCTCATGTTGATTTAGTAGCCGCGGTTAACAAACGAGGCGCAGTTTAGCATAAAATCAATATCACAATATTCTTCTTCTTCTTTTTATTTTTAGCCTTTTGTGTCTTAAGCCACACAAATTCTACCAATGCCCAAGTTAATGTACTTTCGCAAGTTTTTTTCTGCATTAGGGTTAATTGTAACAAAATATGGCCAGTTTTATCACAATATTCTTCTTCTTCTTCCGTGAAGTTATCCACGATTTGCCAATGTCGAGTCGCAAGAATTATTGAGCCGATATCAGATGGAGAAACTTGTACAAAAAAAAATACCTCGTGAAAAGAGGGAGAAACGCAAGTTGATTTAAAGCCTGTAATTAAGGACAACACAATTCCCATAAAAATAACATGTTAAATGTAAAGTAAATAGGATAATGAAATTCTTTCAAAATTTTAATTTGTTTATACTGATAAATTTACACAATTTCACTATAAAGGACTGAATACTAATGATAATAAACATCACAATATTCTAATACGGGTTAGCTGACTGTAAATCAATAGGCTAATTGTATGTCAACGTCAGTTGTGTATTTGTACTTCATGTTCATGCTGCAGTCAGAGTCAGACGACCAACAATCAACATAAAAAAAAACACGGCAACCCGTTCGAACCAAAAACATTTTCTGTGTGTTTATTTATTGTTATTTGTCCTTTTCAGGTCACCTTCTAGTTTTATTTTACATAAAGAATATTTCTATTCACTTAAAAATATCATGGCTGACCGTCTCACCCAACTACAGGACACTATAAACCAGGTAATAGTTACCCATTAGACAACCATCATCAAAATGTTTTACTCGAACCTTTGTACAATTTGTGACCGTGTTACAGCAAGCTGAGCATTTCTGCAACAGTATAGGTATACTGCAGCAGTTCTCCACGCCTAGCAAGTTCCCCGGTTTCGACCGGAGTGGGTCGCAGACGCCACAACAGCAACAGAACCAAGAGGACTATGCTATGCTATTTGCGACGCTCATATCGCGCTGTGCAAAAGATATTGACACGCTGATTGAGAGTTTACCGAGTGAAGAGAGCTCTACAGAGCTGCAGGTGCAAAGTTTGAGGAGACTTGAAGCTGAGAATAAAGAGGCTGCAGAACAGTTAGAAGAGGTTAGTATTTGTCACATAGTTATTAATGTAAACCTCGAAATAAAAAGAGTAGTAGACTTGTGCCAAGTTCGTTTGGAGAAGTTTTTCCTTCATACCTGGTAATGCTCCCAAACAGTGGTACATTCACATTGCTCTATTCCATTATAAGGGTGTGCTGGTGAGATTTCAGGCACATAAGAGGTTACATGCCCATTTCAGTGTGAAAGGTGCAATACAATACAATCTAGATCTTTTCATACTTCAATAGGGGAAGACCCGAGTTGTTTTGTTGTTATTTATGGGTGGCATAAACTACATAACATCAAGAGGGCTGTCTGCTTGCAAAACAAGCGCTCCTGGGTTCGATTCCTGGCAAGAGCACAATTTGTGTGGTGAGCATGTAATCTGTACCCAGATCTTGGGTGTTTGTCTTGTGTTTCTATGTGCGTCCATGCCATCTGCTACACAGGTAATCCTAGTGGATGGTTATGACATTTATTTATTTTAGTAATTTATGTATTCCAGGTTGTGCGTCAAGGGGAAATACTTTTAGAAAAGATTCAAGGAGCTCTCAGTGATATAGCTCAGTGTCAACTAGATATGCAAAACCCTGCGACCATCCTCAACAAAGAAGTCAAACCACAGTTATAGAACCTAGTGGGCGGTGGATACCACCGATGATAACCAGAACTTTGCAGATGTGTTTGTCTTTGTCTAACCTCTTCCAAAAGAAGTGGCTGGGAAGAGATAGAAGTGTGTAATTGTTGTGGCTGAGTGTTCCTTCCTGGAAAAGAACTCTAATAAGAAAGTGTACTTATAATACTTGTAAGACCTACTTGGTTTAAGAGTTGGGTATTAGCATAAGTGAAAATGGATTTTTTAATCTAAATACAAATTCTAAGTAATACGACTAATGGTTTTTTATTTGTGTATCAAGTTAATTCTCATATTAAAGTGGGTAATTTATCCTTGCAGACTTCTGACGAAGCTATCATTCTAATGCGAGATCACTTCCAGGCTTCCATACTGGTCCAAGAACATACTGCTGTTAAAAATGATGTTGGGAAGAAACTGAAAGAAGTTGTTTTTTACAAGTGACTAAAAAATGAGGTTACTTTTTCGCAATAAAAAGTAGTCTAGTGTTAAATAATATTGGTATAAGCTACATTCATAACCTATTTTATTTAAATCCATTTAGCCGTTGAGGTGTGAAGGAGTGACAAACATATTGTATTGTACATTCAGACAAACTTGTATTTAAAAAATTATAATGTATGATATCTTAAAATACATTATGAGACTGAATTGAATATTTGCTCCGGAATAATTCTATTTTGCCGAGTCAGTGTTCTGGTGAGGTAGTTGAGACGGTTATAATTCTATTTTTTAAGTACTTTCATGGTATGTTTCTACCCATTTATAAATTACCCCTTTTTCCTTTTAACAGTGAATTTTTATGTGTGATTGGAGAAATGAATGAATGTTTTATCTATCTAAATATTATCAGCATCTACAGTGAGCTATAGATGTAAGCTAACATAAACCTATATAGGTTGCCGCCGTAGCTTCGATACTTCAGATCGTGTAAAATATTCCAAATGTTTTTTAGTTATATATAACGCCATCTATGATTTATTAACGACATTATGTAGCGAGCTGTTAAGGTTATATCGCTACGTAATGTTGACAGTGTTATTAAAAAGATGTCTCTACAGTCTTCGAACTCCAAATGGACATTTTTATTTATCTATATTTTTGCTTTACTTGGGAAACAAGCAGTAATTACATAATATTAATAATACATATAAAAAAAACAATAGACCAGCACAGATTCCGCCAGTAAGTTGTACAAATTTGAATATTGATAGCTTCTGAGGCAGCTTTGTAACAAAAAATAAAAAAAATAGGTGACTAATCAATAGCGCAAGGTAGAGATATTTACTAAAATAGATTAACAAAGATATTTACTAAAATAGATTTATAATTGATACAAGAAAAATAAGAAGTTAAGTTGAATAATTACTCAAATAAACATAAAATAAGTCATGAATTTCATGAGTTTCAAAAGGTAGCACTAAAATTATTTTAGTCAATTCATCCCGCATATTTCTTTGTTTAGTATAGAATTTGGACCTCGAGATATGTTCGATGGGAAATTTATCCTATCGGACAGACAGTGCAGTCTAACCAGCAAGCGCACAGCACACAGGAATGTGCCTCTTTGGAGCCTCTTTGGAAAGGATGTAAAGTGAAATAAAAATTAAAACCTTTTTGTTTATAATTTTTATTCGAAAGCGTTGAGTAGTCGTCCATTAATCATGTAAAGTTTTTTAGTAACTTTAAATTTTTAACCCCCTCCCCCCTTATAGGTTTAAGACTACCCAAAATCACGTGGTTAATGGACGATCCCTAATCGTAAACACCTGTCAATGATCCAAGCTATTGAAAAAAGCATTTAAATAATACACAAATAAAGAAGCAATCGCGTAACAAACAATGCAGACGAATTGAGAACCACCTCCTATTTTTTAAAGTCGGTATTATACACCGACCAGACGTATTATAAATATTTATACACACACGGCTAATTGTGCCAAAGCCATCGCCGGAAGCGATGACAAGGAAATCGACAAATAGAAGGTGGACCGCATGCTCGGAAGGAAGTGAACGTATGTACATCTTTTAGTAACCGTATCAGCCTCATGTTCCCATTGGAGAACACCGGCCAGTGTACATTTTAGACATTCAATATTTTTTTTAATACCCTGAAATATTGTTCAATAAATTTACCTTCCACAAACAATTTTACAGTCACGAGATTTCACATACTGATAGAGAAATAGAAGCACAAATTTCGCATTAAAAACAAAAAAATAATCGTCTGCATATTTTTGTTTTGAGTTAATATACCATGACCGGCTACCGATCGACAAGTGAGAGTGAATGGGCATTGATCTACCACAGGAGCCCAATGAGTTTATGTCACATGTCTTTGAATGTTTAGTCCTAGATAACATTTGGATTCTTTTCGATATTTTCTTCGTTTTAAGATTGTAATATTGTGAAAATCCGTTCTTATTACATAGGGTTTGAACAAGTTTTAGTCACATCTACGTTCACTTGACAGACAGATCACACCCGCAAAGTGAAAAATTACACATTGGGGCTCTGCCTAACCCTTCGGGAAATAAAACGTGAATTTATGTATGTAGGTAATTATCAACCAGTCTAGACGAGCTCATTTAATGCCTTACCATAAAATGATTCTGATGATCTATGTACCTAATCAACACATCACTTTTCTCATATGGAAGGAAGGAAATTTCACCAGATCTCATCCCGAAACCGGCCCGGCACTCCCATGCCTCTCGACGATGTCTGCGTAGAATATACTACACATAATGTAAGAAAATACATTCAACTCAATTTAAGCGAACTCAGGTTTCATGTTGGGACATGAAAATGTGTAAAGCTTCTTTTAGTAATATATAATCTATTTATTTTACTACAGTAATACCTATTAGAAAGATATTGTAGCGAGATCGGGCCGAGAATCCGGCCCCTGAACCGCAGTCCTCACCTCAGTAGCAATTCGACATCTGCGTTGAGAGCACGCGTCGACTACATACTGCTCAATACCGCGAAAGTGATTATGAACTTTGAGTGACTCGTGTTGTGTATGTGTGACTCTTTGGATTCTGGAACTCTTTTAAGGTAAGAAAATTCAAATTTGGAATTAGTTTTGAATTTATATCGTGGCCACATTCACTTTTGGCGGTTGTAAACATTTTGCTGCAAGTTTTCGGTCTAGAATTTATAATTAGTTATGTATTTAATAACACGCTGGTAGTACTTTTGCAATTAATAATTATCGAACTACATGGACATTCTTTTAAGTTTTATGAAACGAATTCTATCACAGATGTGGATTAATAATTAACCGGCTTAGTACCTTGGATTCGAACACAAGGATTTTGTACCACTATTTGTATTTTTTTTATAATGTTATTATGTTCCTCATAATTATTGCTATTATGTGAAAAATTCAACTTTTACGGTTAAAAACGAAAACCCCTTTTAATACAGACAGGCTGGTATAAATAAAATTTGCGAAATAGTTGTGGTATTTGGCTGATAAATAGCAAACTTTTTATTATTATATTGTATTGTATTGTAAATAATAGATAAATAATTACAATTGCAATAAGTCATTGCAATTTTAATTTACTAACTAACCGTCATTGCGACTTGGCAAAATACCTTATGGAGTCAGGGTCAACTTAGTACTAAATTATCAATATTCTACAAGGATTTGGTCACCGATAGAATTTTAATATAAAACAGGTTTTGTCAGTGTCTTCGAAATGTTGAGAAGTTCAATGATAAATCATAAACGGCTCTCTATGTCCTCTACATAATATTTTAAAATGTAATATCTAAACTGAGACGTGGATTGTAGAGTCAGTGTTGTTGTACAATCAAAATTTTCGACTCTATTTAAACTCAAACATATCTGATCAAGTATCGTTTTGAAACGTCAAAATTTACACGCACAATAAAACATTCGTGCGCATATATTCGTGCCACATTAGCTCCTTATGCACAAAAGATGCACATAGATATGTTAAATTATTTAGTAAAAAAATTTGCTAGTCTTTTTTAATAAGCTTACTTCGGTTCCAAACCTAACCGACCAACCCAAGGGAACGAAAAGCTGTGTTACGCATTGACGACATTTATTATCTATATTATTAATTATTATTAATGTTACTACACGACCCCTCTTTTGGTTTCTCTCTGGTTCACAGTTTGACAAACAACATAAGATTTTTTTTCCCTAGTTCATACTCACTCTAAATCGAAGTTTTAATTTTACATAAATTTGAACATAGACGTGATAAGTGAGCAAACCACTCTCAAATTTCTCTTTAACAGCTTTTCGTGTATGGCTAATCCTGGCGTAGGAATTTTCAAGCCAACTAAGGCCTACGACATGACTTAACTCATATAGCCAACATCTTAGATTAAGAACGGAAGCGCTCAATTAAAATACCACCAAGCGGTCACCCATCCAACCATTGACCAGACAGACAATTGCACATGTAAAAAAACATTTAGCAAGCTACGTCATGACATGTGCACCCGCTTGAATTCTAATAAATAAAACCGAAACAAAAGCTTTTAGTAAAGCTTGCTTGGTTAATATTCCGCGAGCCGCTTCCATTGGCAAATCATTTTTCTATTATAAATACCGGTAATATGCAAATAATAGAAAAGAACTCTCTGCGATAAACATGATATTACGTTAGATGGCGGATGTGCCGAGAAAGTGGTGACCCAGGGAACCGGCTGTTCTTGACTCTTGAGGGTTTCCAATCCAACGTGTAGACTGTGCTTTCATACATAAATACAAATATCTTTATTTGTAACTATAACTCACGATCTTATTATATATAAATTACGTGTCACGATGTTTGTCCGCGATGGACTCCTAAACTACTTAACCGATTTTAATCAAATTTGTACACCGTGTACAGTTTGATCCGACTTGAAAGATAGTATAGCTCACATCTCAATTTATGATCGCAATATTATTTTATTGCAAATTATTTGTCTATTATTTGGACAGTCACAATTACAAAAACGTTAGCCACAGTAACGCGTGGGCGGGTCAGCTAGTAGTTTATAAAAACTGTCGCGAGAACAAATATCTATGTTTATCACACATATGCTTGTCCTGAGTGGGAATCTAACCCACGACCTGCGGCGCAGAATAAGAATAAGAATAAGAATAAGAATATATTTTATTGTTACACTGTGTATATAAAGATCTTATAAGTATTATTTATGGAACAACAGTTTGTCCTCTCGGACGTACAATAGGTCAGAAGAGAATCGAAGGCAGAGCTATTACTGAGCTGTGAGTTAGTTAAATCGAAGTGACATTAGGCTGGCTTCAAATCTCAGTTGGTAGTATCTCTGCCTTTTGCGATACAGGCCGTGGGTTTGATTCTCCAGAACAAGTATTGTGTGGCGAACATAATATTTTTATGTGTCTGGGTGTTATGTATATGTATGTATTTACAAAAAAAGTAATAGATATGGATTGTATTAGTAATCTTGTTTCCATAGAAAAAAATTTGCTTAGATGTCCATTAAAATGTTAGATGTAAAATCTCCGTGAATATTTTTTATTGATCTCGTTGCCAAAACATTAATTTAATCCTGAGCACTGTTAAGTGTATCACGTGGGCTTAAATCTATACGATACTGTGGTTGGCCTCCGGAGTATGATAATCTGAACTGGATAGTACAAGTCTCCGACTTTTATTATTTAACAATATTATTTCAGACACTTTTAATATTTTAATGTTCGGTACTCGCTAAGTTGATCGGCTAGCCGAAGGATGTAAGGCTAGGATTACTAGGTAGTAGCGCTCGAGCCGAGGGGGCAGGATTCGATTCCCTGCCGGAGCAGACTGTGATGAGCGAAAAGACAAGACCCAACCGACAACAAACTTCATGCTCACCACACAAAGTATTCCCTGGCCTTGAATCGAACCCGGGACGTTTCAAAGGCGTGGCTACTACCTACTATGCCACGGAGGATATCTTTACACCGATCAGGCCAAGAGGACGCAAAAAGGCGCTTACGATAACAATTTATTTAAAACTATTTGCATGCGTTTCTTTAAGCCTCACCTTGACATTTGAGAATCCTCTTTTAATTCTTCGGTTTCGTGATGCAGGATTCAGTTAAGTGTTAATTAAGTTAACACGAAAAAAAAAATGTGTGCCTATTTAGTTAGTGCTCATTTCCATAAAACAACCGGATTTGTCGGTTTTTTATTGTTGGTTTTGTGTAGGTATCGTGTGAGCTCTTACTTTTGTGATAAAATATATAATATGACATTAGGATTTATAATATTGTTTTGGATAAATCATGGAATCAGATTTTTCTGTTGTTATGTTTATTTCTTCATGTCGTTGACCCTTTATTTAAGGAATTATCATCATACAAGTAACAGGTTCAATAATCGAAAAACATCCGAATTGATAATCTCTACCTTTTTGAAGTCGGTTAAAAATATCGCTCGTCTGAAATATAATATCGTTCTCAAAATTATAGTGACTCTAATATGGTTCTCTGTGTTGGATCCCTATGATAATAATAAATAAATGAATAAATAATGTTAAATTGGTTTCATCCATATATCGTAGGATGGGTTGGATAGTAAGAAGGATAATACTATTACTTTATAGTCGTCAAAAAAGGCCATAATTTCGATATACATTACTCACAATCAAAGATGCGATCGTAACTCGGATCGTAATCGGTACTCGGATGTAATCAACTTTTCATACATTGAAATATATTGAAAATCAGCATTAGCTATTTGAATGAAAAATAATATTTTTTTTAATTAACGGCGATTTTTTACGTAATTACCTGATAAGATTCGTCTCGAAACGAACTTTCGAACGTGTTGCAACGATATAGGTCACGGGACGACTCAATAATGATCTAATGATTTAAAGTTCTGGATACCTAATGCGTTCTATATATATTACTCACTATTATTATATTGTATATAAAAACAATTTTAAAGATATTATAAATAAATGGACATTTCACACAGCGCTATCTAACCCTAAAATTAAACCTAGCTAGTACTATGTGATCCAGATCACTTAAAAACCCTATCAACCTATATTTTTAGTAAATACATACATGTAATACATATCAACACCCAGACAGACACTGTTAAACTGACACATGTTCATCACACAAACGAGTCCTATGTGGGATTTGAACCCACGACCTGCAACGCAGAAGGCAGAGCTACTACCATCTGAAGTGAGGCCAGTTTAAAGAAGGTAGTTTGCAAATTGTCGATGCGTGTATTGTTTGAGTACAAAATACCTACAATAAAAGTTCAAGGTGCATGTTGCATCACAAATGTAATAATAAAAATAATAATCTGCTATGAAACAACACTTTCAACTTCGATTCTACGCAGAGACGCTTATTCTCAGCTAACCGAGATAAATATTTCATAGCCGCGGATGTGTTGTCGCGGAAGTTATGCCGCGGAGAGTTGCCGCGGAAAAGTGTTAGCACCTTGTGACAGTGCACAGAAAAGTGCCGTAACAAGCCCCAGCACCAAAGCGTAGTGAAAGAACACCAGGGAGGTGTTAGTCACGCCCGACATTACCTCTTCGCCTGCCTGGGCGGGATGTTGTAAGGTATTTTCACCCTGAAAGAAATATAGGCATTTAACACTGTTACTGTTAACCTGAATGTTAGCAGTAACAGTGTTAAATATGCTAGCTCGTAGGCGGATCCTTACACACGAACGGTCCGCTAATCCTACATTATCAATGGGGACAATTTTCTCTTGTCGCAAATGTAGTGGCTGCCGCTCCCGAATGGGCCTTTTCAGCCAAATGAGGAGATTGGATCTAACCCCCATTTTTTTTTCTCGCCAACGTAGCCCCAGTCGTGTCTCCCGTGGACCCTGGGGTCTACCTAGACCACTTTGGGAACTAAAGCTCTTTTAAAAAAAGGTTTATTTCCTCCTGCCTCTTTCTGCGCGGTATGACACGTCGTCGTCTCGATGTATTATGGCTCCAATGGCTGGTGATTTTTGCGCACAAGCTATCGGACATACGGCAAACGTGGCCTGCCCTGTTTCACTTTAGTTCCGCTTGGCAGCTATCTATTTGGAATAGATTTTGGTTAAGGCGTTATGTAAATACCTGAATAATAATAATGGACATTTCACACAGCGCCATCTAGCCCCAATCTAAGCATAGAGAATCTATGAGAACCAGATTACTTCTATCATATTTATATATTATTTCGTTTTGTAAATAATAATTATAATAATAATTTCTTAATTTCTGTAAAACATTCAGAAAATACATATTGACACAGACGTAGTAAAAACATGTATGTTACACACATACTTCCTGGGAATCGAACCCACACATCTACAGCGCAGAAAACAGCTGTGCCAACTGAAATCTGATCTTTGAGGCCGAATAGACCTGTACTAGTTTAAAATGCATATTTTTTTATTAATGTTGTAATTTAAAGACATTTTTATTTCATGTTCTCAAGGTAATTTGCAATTTATAACTGTTTTGAATTAGAATAGTAGGTCGCGCACTTTTTAATTGTCAATATACATTCCTTCATGTTTAGGATAATTTAGATCAAACAAATGTGCTTTTTATATTTAATTCGTCAATTAACCTTGTGCGTTATTTCGTTACATATACGTGTAAGTAGATGTTTTTATACTACTGAAGCGAAAGGACTTTCTGAAGGCCCACCCGATGTGGCTTATTAGAAGGCTTAAGCTTTTTATTCATACGACTTGGTTTCAATCGAGCTTTGCATACTCGCTTTCTTAGGTTCGAAATTTACACATTAGCTCTAAGGTCTATTCTAAAGTATTTAAGCTCAATGGAGTTTATATCTCCCTGAAATATGTCGAATGGATTTGAGAATAGGCCCTTATCGTGACCGAGACCATTTTTGCGGTGAGGTGCTTGCATAGTTCTATTTTAAGCCCTAAAGTTTGGTTCTTCAACAAGGGTGTCTGATGACGTAAATTGTGGGTTTTTGATGTTAATGATAGGTTTGTTTCCATTAGCCAAATCTATTACATTTCAAATGGAATTCATATTCAATTGTTACTTTAAGGCATTGGCAGTAATTAGCAACACAATAATTTAGGTCATCTATTATTGTTTTTACATTTGGCCTGCTAATGAAGTAAATAGCCAATCAAAACGCAGAACGTGGCTGGCAAAGGCTTTTGAAAGTGACTCCGTGTCAAAGGTCATTATGTAACTTGCCATCAGTATGAAGATGGTAGTTACTGTAATTGGCTATCATATTACCTGCACTTTGCAATTTTTAGGGTTCCGTATGTTAATACTAGTTATGGACTAACTGCGGTGTTACCTGCGCATCAAATGTAGCCTATGTGTTAATCCAGGATATAAGCTATTCTGTTACCAAATTTCATCCAAATCTGTCGGGCCGTTTGAGCGTGAAGGAGTAACAAACATACACACACACGTACAAAATTTAGCCTTTAGTCTTTTTATTATTTGTTTGATAAGCGGGTTCCAGGATTGAAACAGACATTATCATAACAAATGAAACGAGTTAAAATATGGAAACTGATTGTAATTTGACATACAATATTTTTTCTTGCTTCTTTTTACTTAAGAAGCTTCTGCAACAGCTTATATGCGCACGTATGTTTATTTGTGCTTGTAAGTTTTGACGTAACCAAACGATAAAATAATTCTTCCATTAGGGGTTTCTTGCTTGTTCATCACCATGGTGGGTCGGATAGGGTTTGAACTAGTGCTAAAGTTAGTAATAAAAACGCATGATCTTGTAGGTATACAAAAATAATTAAAAAAAGTGACGTTTCCAAGTAATTTTAAAGGTTTCAATCGAAATAAAGTATTTTTCACTTTGTCTTTGATAAGTGCTGTAAAGGAATAAATAAGTTGTTATCTCGAACTTACAAACAACCGTAATCTCAAGGTAGAAAAACTTAACTAACATAAGAAAAGAAAACCGTTTGAGCCTTCTAAAAGCCCACTATACATCTAAAAGTTAGCTGACATTAAGCAGTGTGTAATAATGACTTGCACCTAAAAATGATTGTATCTAGTTTGCTAATCGTCTCGTTACAAGTACATAAAACCTTTGTGGATTGATTCATTGCTTACGACGAAAACTCATTTGTCGAACAAGCAAACTGTTTGGGCAATGTTTCTTACATCTTCTCTAGAGTTGCGTAGCCTTCTTGGATTTTATACAAACGCGAATTGAAATGAAGTGACATTCAAAAGGTATTCATAAATTATGTTAAATAAAAAATCTATTAATAAATTAAAGCGTTACATCAGATAATTTGCCGATACGAGAGAAAATTGGCAAGATAAGCATTAAGTCTTTTTTTAATTCAATGCCAGTTGACACAGAATCCTAACTAATATTATAAATTCGAAAGTTTTTCGTTCTTGGAGAGAAGGCCCACGGCAGACGCCGACTTTCGATCTGAAGGTCGCTGGTTCAAACCCAGGGTGGACCAATGAACTTTTTCACTTAAAAAATTTATGTGCGCAATACTACGTTTTGGAAGCGGTGATGGAAAACGTCGTGAGGAAACCGGCATGAAACAAAGAAATGTTAAAAAAATTGTCCATAGGGATGAAGGTGGCTCCAAAGAATATGTGGTGTGGCTTTAATGATATTAGTTATTATTAATTAGTGAGTATTAAGGTCCGTCCTTTACTTTCAAGATTATTTTGTCCGACTTTTTCACATCTCTAACTTCTAAGTGAATTATTTGTTGATCGCTTTCGTAACTCGATGCGGCAAACTGGGTTAGCGCAGTACATGCTGATTGGATATACGTGACAAATCAATGTGTTGCTATCGACTGGAATATGAACGCAGCGCTGATTTATGTAACTGAACGCAGCTAAGCTAACGCGAACGGTATGATTTACTAAATGTACCCGCATTTTAAATTTGATGTTATGTAGGTAAATACTTGCGCTCCGCAGTGTTGTCAGGAATTAAAAAGTCACCATGTCTTACAAACAACCAATAATTTTTCTTTCAGCTATACTAGCCAGCTTTTTTGCTTCGCTCTACTTTTACGAAAATAACATGACGCTGGCATGTCCAAAATAAGGGACGAATGCGATTAAAAAAGTCACCATGAGACGATGAGAAAAAGTGACAGAAGTTGTGTTTATTGCAAGTCACAAAAAAAATATTTAATTTTTTCGGGATAAAAAGTAGCCTATGTGTTAATTCAGGGTTTCGGTACCCCTCTCATATCTTATATTCAAACCTTCAAGTTATTCAAACCAATCGCGTATCAATCTTGTTATTATTGTTTTATTATTATTATTAATTAACAGCTGATTAATACTCCATATATTAATATAACAATCAAAAATATTTTGTACTATAATACTATATTGTATTAGTCATACCTGTAAGAATAGATGTAATTAGAATAATCCATTTTTCAAGAACAGCATATAGAATTATATATTTTCCAAAAAAAAAATAAGTTTACTTTTTAAACTAACGTTTATTTTTAAACCAACATCCATCCTTATAAGTACATTTTCATAAAAAATCGAAAGGTTTTATCCGCTTCTCGATGCAGGTCATAAGATGTGCCCACATTATTTAATTTAAATTAATCGTCTCAGAATCACACTTGATATTTCAGAAATTAATAGATGTTGTAAAGGTGGGATTGGCCAACCGGGGTCAATAGCCGGCCTATGCGCGAGTCATTTAAGAACAATGATCTCGAACATTCGGTTTAATCTGCTGCATACAACCAAATATAGGCACGGGACAAGTCCTGACCCTACTCGAAACAGCAAAAAAATATGAGTAACCGTGCAGACTGTATTTGGAAATATTAGTAATCCTACAATGAGAATGAGCAAGGTTGCATATCCTATTATATAAAATACAAAAATTGTTTCTACCTATGTCCATGACTTTGGAATCTAACCGATGTGCCCCAAACTGGGCGATAATTCATTAGAAAGGCAATAATGCGAATGGTTATAGACAACTAAAACAATGTATTAGGCACAAAATATATTTCATTTTTAGTAGCACTCGTCGGGTATCCGCTAGTTACAAATAGTAATAATGAAATTAAACAAGTCTTTGCGTGCGGCTTTACTTAATTTACTCTTTATTAAGGCACATTTAATTGTGAAACTCCTACTTATTGAAGGCGGTTAAAAATGAGTAGATTTTTGCCGTTGACATTAACTTATAATAACAAAAGCTAATCCACACTGCGTGAAAAGATAATCTATAGAAGAGTTCAAACAATACTTGAGCCACAAACACAGTGACCGTAGTACGACTGATACCGCTACATAAACGAAAGTGAATTTGCTTTGCACATTTTAATTTACTTCGTTGGTTTAGCGGCAATCCTGCAAGATGAGGTTTGATAGTAATATTCACCTTCTTGTTTTCAAACCAAGGATTTCATCCTCTTTATTAGCCTTGAAAAACCTTTTTTATTCTATTGTGTTATTGGCCGCAGATGGCCACGAAAACAACAACTTTACGCGGGTTTTTGGTGCGATAGGCTCTTCGGTTAAAAAAACTAATCAAAATAGCAACTCCTATTGACCACTTAGGTACGGACCACGGCTCAGAGCTACTGATCTGTTATATGAGTGAAAACTCACTCAGAGTGGGCGGCAAAACTTCTTCGACTCCGCCGGCTAGGTTGTTGCAGAACACCTTCGGATAGATGGTGGTGATATCATCAGGGCTACCAAGAACATGTCTTGGTCTACGGATAGAATGACCTTGTTAAACCATGTCACGTAAAATCAAAATGTCCTTACTAGAACAATGCAATGCCGTTATGTTTTCCTTGCTTTTGTTTTATGTCCTCAAGAATGGAGAGTTTAAGTTTTATACAGGGAAGTTTGCCAAGTAGGTATAATGTCTTAAAGCTTCCTTTTTAAGATTGCTAGAGTCCATTTGCTGCACTTGATTTTTTTTTTTATTTATCGATCATTACGTCATAACTAGAATTATTCTTTGACATAAACTAGAGAGCATTGGAAAGACGAATTCTTTTCTGAAAGAAATGTTACCCGCGGTGTTACCCGAAGTTTTCCTGGAGTTTACTACGCAACTTTCTTAATTTTTTCTTCCTTGAACTTTCTCCTGTCAATAAAAAACAATAAAAAAAGAATTAGCAAAGTTGGTCCAGCCGTTCATCCGTGACCAAGGGAAATAGGGTTTGTTTTGATATATATTCAATTAATAAGTTTGATTTTAGACGTACCCCGAAAAAGCAAGGATCGGGTCTACTAGGAAATAGACGGGTTCGGTCCGTTCTCACCCAGTCCCGTATTCACCCGGTCCGTTCTCCCCCAATTTGGTTTAAGTACGATAAATGTACAGGTACAAATGTGTTCCACTTTAGTAATGTTAAAAGTAAAATATTGGCTACTACTAAATTATACTTGGACATGGACATTTATCGACGGATTAGCAAACTAGGTATTATCTAATTTGCTGAGCCGTCATTAAATGTGTAATACGTTGGTTAATGTGTTCCTAATTACTAATACAATGGCGATGACGGCCGCCATATGTCTTAAGGCGCGCCCGATCGAGACCGTGAAATAAAATCTAGATTTTTGCCATTAGCCTGTTCTTGTAAAAGTTGAGTACCGTTGGAGAAAATCGGAATTACTGGACTGATGAACATAAATCACCGTGTTGTTCAAGTAATTAGAGAAAATATAATAAAGCCGGCGGGCATACGTCTCGTTAAACTGTAGTTTATTGAGCCATATTTTTGGTAATAAAAATGTCGTGATAAAATGATAAACAATATTTATATAAGGTTTGTTTATATTATACTGTTTTGCGCCCCGTGGTGTTGCGGAACCAAAAGTATTTAGCCATTGTTTTAATCTAGTAGATATATAAGCTATCCTGGTACCAATTTCGTTCATATCCGTTGAGCCGTTTGAGCGTGAAGGAGCAACAAACATACACACACATTCAGACATACATTACATACAAAATTTCGCCTTTATAATATTAGTGTAACTAACTTTTGCTCGCGACTTCATCTGCGTAGAAATAGTACTTCGAGTAGCCTATTTTTTTTGTCCGAGATTTCATGAATCTCTATGCTATGTCAATAATTCAAAATACTGGTTAGTGGTTTTGACGTGAAGATGTAGTTAAAAACTACCAGGGTCTCACTCTATCTCCATACCAATTTTCATTTAAATCGATCCAGTGGTTCAAACGTAGAAGTGTAACAGACAGACAGACAGAGTTCCTGTTGCATTTATAATATTAAATTAGTATGGATTTTATTTGCAAATCAAATGTGCCTTGTCAGCTGACATGATTGGCAATAAAACAAATGCATTTTTAAGACAAGTCTAATTTCAGTCTTGGAAGTCCCGATAATTAAAAAGCTTAGGCGTTTATTATTTAATATTAGCTTTAGTATATTCCAGGTGATTTTTGGGTGATTTTGGTTTTACCCTACCCTTTGTGTAGGGTTAAACGGGACCCTATTCGAAGAGTCCGCTGTGCGTCTGTCTGTATAATTAGAGAGTTGAAATTTTCACAGATGATGTATTTATGTTGCCGCTATAACAACAAATACTAAAAAAATAGAATAAAAAATAGATATAAAGGAGGCTCTCATAATAACAGACATGATTTTTTGCCGTTCATAATCGCACTTGGCCGGTTTTTTTATTACTTTTTTTTTTTGTTTTTTGTTTGACAATGCGAGAGTAGGCCAGGGCTGTCAAAATACCAAATAACTACCACGATTACCGAATTATTTATCTCTTGAAAGGCTAAAATCATTATCTGGTATTTAAGCGTCAAAATAGGTCCAGCCATTTTGGAGATGATAAGCTGGAACAAATAGACAGAGGGACAGACAGGTGTCAAAAATTTATAGTTTTTTTTTTTTGTAATAAGTAAGTACTGACATAACAAACACACTTCAATTTAATTTAATTGTTATATCATATTATCCTTTTCAACAACCTAATACAAAACCAGTGCCTCTTATTGGGTTTAGAACTAGTTCTGTAAAATATTAATTTATTCGCCATTGGTTGTGATCGCCGGTATTTGACCTTACGTTGGCATTTGCTATTTGGAATTCAGTTGGCGAGCACTTGCGAATTATCTGTGGACTCGTCGCGTGATTGTGGACCACTCAATACAGTAAACGCGCCAATTTACAAACAAAAATATTGCCATACTCAGATCATAGATTGCCTGTCCTCATAGCTAAGTTAGTTCTGACTTGTGCGCAAGAACAGAACTAAAATTTTGTGTGACAAATAGAGATTGTTCTGTATCTGGGTGTTAACAGAAGCTGAAAATTGTTTTATGACCTTACTTTTGTCGTGATACGTTCCGAGTTTGCTTAATTTAATTTAATTCTATCTATTATAACATTAAGCGTAAAATCTCCCTCTTGGTTTTTATGCTGCGCTCAATGTGGCACGTTTTATTAAAATATTTTTTGGTCTTACAAAACCACTGTCAGAAGGAACAAATAAGAAAATTAAATAAATATTCTTGGATATTTCACAGAAACTTCTACCATCACCTTTCACCAACAACCAAACTATTGAACCGATTTTGATAATAAATCTATGGTATCAATCTGAAAGTATATCCTTTCAAATAAAAAAATGATTTTCCAAATAGGTTGATAAACGGCGGATAAATCAGCGAATAAGCATAAAACAAAAATTAAAAACGGTGGAACTTTTTTTGTTTAAAGTCGGTTTATAAAAAACACTGAATATCAAACAGTGTTCTCACTTAACCAATTGGGCCCTTGTCATGAATAAAACATGAGGAATATCAAGGTGTAAGATGACCAGCGATGATGACATAATGATTTCAAATGGGCAAATACGAGTGTTGACATTTAGGCAACATCATCACCAGTAGTCCTTATTACCACGCAATAAGAACCAATGTAAACTCCTTAAAAATAACCTTTGCAAGTAAAAGGTGTGATCATATTTATGCAAACGATTATAAGGTTTAAAATGGCATGTTGATTTGCTTTGTCAAGTGTTTGGGTACCAACTTTAAGTCAACAATTAAATAGAGACAGGATTATTACATAAGTAATTTTCATTTTCATACGTTTTTAGCAACACTTGATATTATATAAAGTTGATAAAAAAAGTTCATTAAGTGGCTACGGCTTTTCGTTCGGAACATAAAGCTTGAGGGATAGATATAAAGACAGGCTTAGTAATTTTCGCTTTTGCTCCGAAACTCCTCCTGATGAAATTATTGAAGTCCGTTTACTCGATTTTTAACTCGAGTCTGAATCGTACTTCAATTCAGAGTAGTACTTCAGTTCAATTCAGAGATCTGAGATATATGCGCATTATTTAGGAGATCGACTGCCGCACCGGAAAACGGTAGGTAATAGAACCTGTTTGCTTTATCTGTGGTCGATGATCCGGAACGCAAGCTCCTTTCAATTACCATTTGAATAAAAATGATCTGCATTGTACGGAAACATGTTGACAAGTCTTTCCATGGTATCCATTCATCGACATGCTATTGGATTAGTTAATCGATGCTACGGCGTGCTGATGTTTTATGCAAGGTCATGATTTGTTTGCCTATTTAGCATAAAAAGTCGCTGATGACACGGCCAATGTAAAATTTTTGCGAAGTGGTAACATTGGCGAGTTATAAACTGCTTTTATAAACATTTCACACTAATATACTCCTTTTTTTGTAAATGTACATATATTAATATGTAGGTAGTAAGTACAGATTAATACACATATATTAACATCTTCATTATGTTCGTTACACAAATGTTTGACTACTCAGTTTGGTGCTAGTGTTTTTATCTAGTATCATAATAAGGTAGTATTGGCGCTAATATTTATTCTGTGGTTTACGCCACCTTTGACATAAGGAATCCTAGTATAGAGTTATAATTGCTTAACTGACTTGATATAATTAGAAAATGTCAAATGGCTAGAAAGTTACAGCCATTACAGAAAAAAAAGACTTTTGAAAAATTTTCGCGTTTTTTCGTTTGCCCTTAACTATTACCCTTAACTTAAGACCTAGAACATAGCCTTGCGGAGTTGATATACTTATCAAGAACAAGGACAATTTGAAACGTCGAATATCACGCGAACCAAAAATTGTTTTTCAATTGTCGAATACAAAAATAGCACTACTGATTCTGGCAATACACGCGGAATTACATTAGTTGAATACAAATGGGTTATGAATGAAATATACAATCTTTTTAACCGACTTGAAAAAAGGATGAGGTTCTCAATTCGACTGTATGTTATTTTTGTGTGTAAAACGATTATTCGAAGACGCCTGAACCGATTTGGAACCAGGTTTTTGAAAACGGTGTTTGAAAAATCAAAAGAAATTAAAAAAAAATATACATAGATGATTTACGTAGATTATTTAGATTTACTCCGAAACCTCGCTGTCTTATTAGAGCAGTTCCTACATATATCGTCCTACCTATATTATATATAATAAAATGGTAGGCTGTTCCCTGGCATTTTATTATGGCTGTAAGGGTGAGAAATAAGGGATGAAACAACTGAAGTCGGTTTATTTCGATTTTTAAATCAGCCGTTTAACGGTTTTACACTCATACCCATTTTTCCATTCTACCTGCGACTTTTAAATCTTGGTGCAGAGGAATGAGTGTCTAAGCGTTTAAGTAAAATAGGAACGAAGAAACGTGTAATTTATTAAATAAAAATGCACCATTCACTCTCACTTAAAAAAAGATACAAATGAACATTCATAACAATTACTCGTGATGCTATCGGCGTATCAATCTGTACACGCAACGCGACGCATTGGGAACGAATCGATTGCGTCCGAGTAAAGAAATAATCGAATAATTATCGACATGAATAAACATCGCTACGTAATTGTAGAGGTGTGCTTAGAACACTCAAAAGCCGGCGGGAAAGCCGGAGCTGATTAGCCGGCACGTAGGTACATACTTACATAAAAATATTTATAAAACAGTAAATCATTAGCCGCTCAATCTATTAAGATAAATAATTGTTACTGTAGTAGTCAAAACCAAAATAAAGTTAAAGGTTTTAAATTTAAAAATTCGAATGTGTGTGTCACAAAATAACAAGCATTACGTTTTTTGGCATACACTTTGTCAAGGGTACAAAAAAGGACATACGTTTCGACCAGAAATAAATTGATTGTCATAATTGCTTCGATCGCGAAATATATACAATATATAACGCGAGTGAATCTGCGATTACAATAAATACATAATTATTCCGGTCAAATGGTTAATATTAGTCGGACAGTCGGCTTTACGAATCCCTTAGAGCAACTTTAGTAATAATGGACAAATTGTGCATACAATAACTTTGCACGCTGGTTCCCATGAGAGCCCATTGCGCATCATTACAAACAAAGGTATCGGTGATTTAGTAATCAATAATCATTCAGCATGATTCATTATTTCTTCCTGGAATTGTTTCCTTAGGGTTTTTATCATCTTTGTTTACGACTGAAGTGTTGGTTGGAGGTTATGGTCCATGGCTGCGTATAACGGCATTGCTGTCTATAACTACAGCAATACGACTGAAGTTTTGCCTAATTAAAAGTTTTTTTTTTAATGTAATATCTTCCGTATTTTCCATTATTCTTCTTTCGTGTGAGAATTGTCCGACTCTGGTATCGGAGTTTTCAAGCTACCCGAAGACCTAGTATAACCGATACCTTAAAATGCCACCCGAAGCACGGAAGCGCTCAGTTAAATTCCCTTATATAGTTACCCATCCAACTTCTGACCGGGCCGACAGTTGCATAACTAAGATGATCTGTAAGGAACAGCTAAGCCAGCTACGCCTCGAGCACTGCATTGATCAAACAATCAATTATGAGTAAGTTCATTCGTCAGACGTCCGCCCTCTTCAAATTACAAAACCGCTGTCAATCCAAACAAAAGATTGTCAAATTCAAACAAAAGATTGTCAATTTTAAACAAAAGATTGTCAAATATGACTTGTTACATTTTATTAGAACGATACATCGAGTTGGGAGAAAGTGGGTTGCGCCAATTAAGGGGCGTTCGTCCATGTATGTATGAAACGGTTAAAAGCAGCGATATGGTAATAAAGATAATTGAATTATTACGAACACTTGTTCAATGTTCGATTTTTTATAACAGCTTTTACATATAAATATTTTATTACTACGGAACTGAGAAGGGAATTTGTTTAGGGTGAAAGGTCGTTTGTTTGTGCACGTTAATGTTCCCATTTATCACCAAAACGGTTTAATCTATACAAATAAATAAAATTAAGATGTATTAAAAAGTAAACACCTGAACCCAGACAGGTCAACCAATGTCCACCAACTTGCTAAGAAAATCTTCCAAATACAGATAGTGCCATCCACGAAGATGCGCCCCACTCTTCTTCCTAATCGCTTTCAATAAGTGTGTAACATTCCGCTAATGTTTGTTTGGTCAAATTAATAACATAATAATGAATAACATATTAATTTAACACATACAAAACTAAAACAATAATAGTGGGGTGCGTTTTTGTGGATGGCACTAGTTATACCAGCTTTAATATTATAAAAACCGCTTCAAAATCAACCGATTAGAAATACATTGTCTCAAAGGGATTGAGCACACAACAGAATCCGTCAAAACGCAGAAGAAACTGATAATTGTAATTTATGCAATTGGAAGATATTAGTTATCTTAATTAGCGTAATTAGTGATCAATTAATTTATCATTGACCCCATACGATTTTATCAGAAATCATCAATTAAAAGTTGATATGATTTGTTGGGAGAACATTTTGATGGATTTTATATCTGATGTTTTTTTTTTGCAGGTAATATTATTCCAATGTCAATCGAGTTACAAGACCCTTGTAAGTAGAAACTTAAAAATACATTTGATTTACGAAAACATTTTTTAACTATAGGTACATATTTTTATAAATTGTACTTTTTCCCTGAAGGAATTTTATTTGTCGAATTATTAACATTACGTATAATAACTATAGAAAGAAACTCAAAAATGTCTAAGTTTTCGAGAAAATTCGTCTGGTTTTTATTTACGTGATATCATCCAATAAAAAAAGACATGCAATCGTTTTTCCGCAATTTCTTTCAAAACAAAAATGCTGTTTCCTTTAAGTGTCAGAGTTGCAGTAAGCTCAAGATTTGCGATTTGTCCACAAATCAAGACACTGTGTCTATTAATAGCCAAAAGGTTTCACAAGAACAACGCCCTATTTCAAAAATCTCTAAAAATAGAAATCGTATTCAAATTAACGTATATCTTACAAAATATACCTTGTTATTGCATTATGTCGTAACGTTGTGACAAGTACCAAACCTATACATAATCGAGTATCATCTCCGTTCCACGTCAGTTGATGGAACACATGAAAGAGGGAAGTGTCTTACATAACGCAGTTGTGCACCTGTGTTGAGGTAACAGCGAAGATTGAATTGCCAGTTTATAGTTATTTTTATAACTCATGTGGTTCCATCAAAAGTTGAGAAATTAATATGGTTGCAGAAACATGTTTAGATGGTGTTAGATCTACTGGTTTCGGCCACCGGTTTTTTTAACTGAGATGTTTTATTCCGCTCTTGGTTAACTTTAATGTTTGTTGAATTGTTACAAAATGACTATTATTCTTGCCCCATCGTCTCCGTTATTCAAATAAAAGTTCCTTGAGCTAAAAAAGTTTTTTGTCTTCCTCTGTTTCAGTCAACTTCGAATTCAATAGAGCGAGACATAATTAATTTAGTTAGAGCCGTCTCTCTAATTGAATTAATTTAGTTGGCAATTATATTTTAATAAAGTGTTTACACAACGACAGTCTAAGCTACTATAACTTGCAACAGATGAGAACACTATGTCTAGTCTACGAAATGTACAATAGGATATATTTGTGCAATTTTTTTTTCTGGTTTCCATGAAGTAGATTGCTATAAGAATAGTTATACTTATAACACTTTTCACATACACATTATTAACACAGGTACAAAACAAACATCTAGGTCCGTTACACAAATATTTGTCCGTGATGGGAACCGAACCCACGATATCACAGAAGGCTGACTACCAACAGAGCTGTCCATAACATCAGCTTTTAATATTCCCACTGCCGGGACACCGGCGTATTCTCGATAATTGAGAGTAGATTGGTAGATGATATATGGTTTCAAATTGGTTCTAAACATGCCAGGTTCCTCACGATTCCATCAGATTGAAAGTCGGCGTCTACGCCCTTGGGCCACCAGGCTAAGCAAAGCAAGGCAAGGCAAGGCAAAGCTGGCTCTGAGCTGTAAAGCCACTCAAGAACTTAGCTTATTGCAAAGAAATTTCACACTGGTGTCTAGTATAACTTGAAAGTGCAGGTGTGAAATGATCTGACCGGCGCCGGCGCAGCGGTGCCTACAGTTGGCATGCGGCAGCCATTTCAAGTCGCGTGCGCACTTTATTAGGACATCAAGTTAATTAGCAAAACACTGAATACTTGCTTGATTGCTTTTTGTTTGATTGTTCGGAGTCAATGACCGGAAAACTCTAATAGCCGATTATTATGAGTCAAAAGACTATACTTTTAGGGGGTCTTGTTGCTCGCGTCCGTAGGTGTGTACCCTTTGATTCCCTACACGCACCCCCTGGGTGGTACTAAAGGAGTACCAAAAGTAGCAGTAGAACTTGTGCCAAGTTCGCCCGGAGAGGTATTGCCACCACACCTGGAATCTACCGACAAGCAGTGCTCGCATTATTATGTTCCGGTGGAAGGGTGTGGTGCCGGTGAACTCACAGGCGCATGAGACGTATCATTCCGTCTCGGGCGATGGACGCAGCAGGATGAATGCAACTCGGCGTAAGATCGAAATCTTATATTGAGTCGCGACCCCCGCACTGTCATGTGCGGGGGTCGCCACTTACCACCAGGTGGGCCCTCAGCTCGTTCCATCACTTAAGCCCTTAAAAAAAACTATAGTTTATTTTAATGGTCAGAATATTAAAGCTCAATGTGGAAATTTAATAGAATTTCAAAGGGAGATTAACTAAATTGTGTTACTTAATTTTCAATTTGCTGCAATACTATGATAAGTGCTTGTATTCTCGTTTCATAACTACGTATTATCTGTTTATTGCCTAGGACCTATCATTCTCACTTACGTGACCCGTTTTACGTGAGCATCATTACAAAACATACTAATTACATTTCTAAAGTCATATTCCACTTGGAGGTTTTTGACGGGCAGTTGACGGCACCAAAGCGTCACGTTTTCTTTCTTTCTTTCTTTCCTTTTTCAGGCGGAACCGTACATTTTTCCGGGATTAAAGTAGCCTATGTGCTATTTTAGGCTATAATCTATATCTGTGCCAAATTTCATCCAGAGTTGTTCAGCAGCTCTGGTGTGATTGAGGAACAAACATCCACCTATCCAAACTGTCGCAAGATGTCTATACTCAGTCAATAGACAATTTGTTGACTCATAAAAATTAAAAAAAAAAACGTACTAACTGTACTACTTAGTACAAGTTACTAAATTAAAATTGTATCAGGTACACAGGTGTACAGGTGTAATTGTGGTTTTTTATTTTTTATGTGCCAACATATTGTCTATTGACTGAAGTTCAAATCGGTTCATAATTGGCGAAGATATCCCATTACAAACATTAAAAAAATATAATTTCCTCCTTGCTTCGCCGTACTTGGATAAAAATATACCACAACACAGATATACCATGAATACTTGCAACCAATGAACCGTGTCAATAGCATTTACCCTAAATACGACCAACATACGCATTGTCATTCAAACTAAACTAACTCAACTCGACAATAATCTGAACCGCAGAAAGGCGTAGCAAATCCATCAATAACAATGTATAACCTGCTTCTAGCTGTGTACATAAACATTATTATATATTATACAACAAACATACATAAGACTTTTATATTACGCAATGCAATTGTTGCGATGTGGTCGAATGTTTTGAAACGTAGGCGATCTGTTAAAGAAAATAATGTTGTTTATGTTTATGTTTTCTCATCAATAATAATGAATCGTAGTAGGGCGTAGGTTTTTTTTAATTTCTTTTTCAAGTTCGTTGCCTTGGTCTTCTTCAATTCATTTTCCTCTGTAGATGAGTATCATACTTATTTATATCCATCATCCATTCGTGAACACTTGTGTCAAATTTATAATCTTAATATATATAAATCTCGTGTCACAATGTTTGTCCTCAATGGACTCCTAAACCACTTAACCGATTATAATAAAATCCGCACACCATGTGCAGTTCGATCCAACTTGAGAGATAGGATAGTTTAAATCTCAAATTATAGTCGCAATTTTAATTTATTGCAAATTATAATATCGTATGACAAAAACGTTAGCCACAGCAACGCGTGGCCAGGTCAGCTAGTTACATTATATAATTACAATAATTATGTACAACCTTATAATGCTAATCTATAAAAATAAATAACATAAATGTTTCTTTGTAATGGCACAATATCAGCTTTTTGCGAAATGCATTTGACATTATATGAGGTATATGATATGAGGTAGTCATAAGTAAAGACAATTTTAAAAACTTTTGACTGTCAATCGGTTTGTTCCGGCTAATTTCGAAAATAGCCGCACCGATTCAGATAGGACTTTCACTGGCAGATAGATAGGCCGTGGAATTTTAGGCGTTACATCCCCGTCTCAGAGTAACGGGCCCAACGCATACCGACTGGGGTCTCCTTGGTAGAAAAGGACCTATATCGTATTTCTATTACCTATGTGCGGCGGTAATCACTTGTAACTGATTGTTACGCCTCAATTACCTGTAATTTCACTGGGGCCCACACCCTTTCACCAGAACACAGTGTACCATTGTTATCTGAGTCCATAGAGTTAATGAGATTAAGGTAAAAATCTGCTTCTAATCCGTTTTCCAGTCCGCGTCCCTGATCAAAATGAATCTGACATTTGGTTCATAACATATATTGTCGCAGAGCGTGGTGGTCAAGGGGCACAGACGCCGACTTTCAATCTGAAGGTCGCTGGTTCAAACCCACACGTGCACCAATGGGTTTTTTCACTTGAAAAATTTATGTGCGCAATACCACGTTCTCAAAACGGTGACGGAAAACATCGTGAGGAAACCGGCATGTCTAAGAACCAAAAACTCGACGACATGTGACATCTACCAATCCGGATTGGGCTCCCGTGGTAGATCAGAGCCCATTCACTCTCAATTATCGAGAGTAGGCCGGTGTCCCTGCAGTGAGAACATTAGAGGCTGGTACGGATATAATATATGGTAAACACTACACATCACAATAAATTTGAAAATAACGATGATGCAAACATTTACGTAAACTGTAGGTACAAGACAAGTTTTTACAACGTAGAAGAGACGTCAGTTCATAAATCTGTTTGCTCATCTGTTCAAATGGGTATTCAATAATAGGTGTTCAATTTAATGTGCTTTGAACACAATGGCCCAAATTTATGCCAATGAAAAGCATCGTTGGAGATACGGTAAAAATATTTACATTACTGAACCAGGAATCACGTCATGCCATGTTTATTGATATCCGTGATACGTATTCATTAATAGGTGCTTTTGTTACATTTCTTCTTCTGTGAAACCACACTAATATTATAAAGACGAAAGTTTGTATGTGTTTGTTAATCCTTCACGCTTCGACGACTCATTGCTTGATATTTGTTATCAAGGAAGCATATAAATTATAATATCTACATTACTTTTTCGGGATAAAAAGCTTGTGTTAATCCAGGGTATTAAAATACCTTATTTTAGGTGATGGTTTAGTTCTCATACGCACTACTGAAACTCGGTTATGAGTTCAAATAGGTCTCTAACGTACTGGCTGAAAGTGCGTTTAAAATGGCGCCGCACTCAACGTGTTAATATATAGCTTTTTTATTCTGAAAAAGTGATGTAATATTAAATTATTACTACTTAATGTTATTACTTGTTCTCTTGTATTCGTTCGTCACCATATCCTTGAGCTGAAAATCAGCGTTGTAACTTGTTGCAGCACGTGCTGATCTCAGGGCTTTTCACACTACCCTGTATGTGACAGCGTTCCACACATTATTTATTTCTTTTAATTTTTTTATTTGTTGTTATTTTTTTTTCCTTTTGTGTTTTAATAATATTATATGTTTTTCATTTTTATGTACAGTCTGTGTGAATAAATGTTTTCTTTCTTTCTTTCTTTTATTAATTTTATGAGTATAAATTATATCCAAACTTCAGCATCATTGGATGTCTTTAAGTGGAGCAGAATAGACTTTCCTGCACAAACATACCAATAAAAGCTTTTAAGAAAATGTTGCTCTGTTTTGCCAAGAACCCGCTTTTAGAACCCGCTATAGGTGCCAATTCTTTATGCAATAACATTCAGTACCTATTACAATAACAACATAGTTGCTCGCAAAACACCGTTCGTGATGGACTAGCTGCAATCGTGAACACTTTCTTCAAGGCATTCCATTTGTTATGAAAACGAAAATAGATCACGATGCATGTTCGTGGAACTCGTTAATGCATATTTTACTCTTTAGAAAGTATTTTGTGAATAACTATTTTCGTCTTAGTGAGAGAAACGCCACCGCCAACCACTTAGAATGAAATTTTCCATTAAGGTTGAAAATTTAATTCAGATTTTTATAAATAAATAAACGATTACACACTCATACCTCTGCACTAGGATTCCCTGTGTCGCAGATGGCATGGACAAACACAGAAACACAAGACAAACACCCAAGACCCGAGAACAAACTTCATGCTCACCACACAAAGTGTGCCCCGGCCGGGAATCGAACCCGGAACCCCTCGCTTCGGAGGCTCGCTCGCCTCGCTCGGAGACGACTCCGTGGCTTAGTTGGTACTAGCCCTGGCTAGTACCAACTAAGCCACGGAGTCGTCACGGATTCCTTTAGAATTTTCTAGAAAAAGTATACTACAATAATTTAATTCATACATAGTATAAAACAAAGTCGCCGTTGTACCCTTAGATCTTTTAAACTACGCTACGTATATTAATGCAGTTTTCAGCAATAGATAGAATGATTCAAGAGGAAGGTTTATATGTAGTACTAGCACTGATGCTCTACTAGCCATGCGAAGCCGGGGCGGGTCGCTAGTTCCATTATATTAGTGAGAGGTGAACCCATTAAAAACAAGTCGATTAATTATATACTGTTAGTTATAACAAATTTATTGGAAGATAATGGTAACCTAATAATCCAGAGAAATGCAAAGGCAATGAGGTTGCTACTAGTGATTTTTGTCACCAGGATAGTGTACAATCAAAATGTAGTACATTATGCCTTCGGTGGAAAAGTGGAAAAAAATTATAAAGTAAATACAAGGGATGGGATTAATTACTAATACATAGGATTAATATGGATTCAAGTACCTTCCGCGCATAATTGTATATGTCAACTGAAAAATATAGTATTTATGTTTTTTACTTTACAACTTCAGTATATATTTCTTAGCCGTGAAAACTAGGCATAAGATAAACGACCAAACCGTATTATCCACTAACAGATAACGTTACTACAGATAGATTACCATACCAACTTTCATTTGTCAAAAAGATCCACAATTTTTGAAGGACGACAATGTAAATCTATCTCCAGTAATTTGTTAGTTAATTATTGGGTTCGGCCGTAAGCCGTTTTTGGATAGATTATTTGAGCAGGCAGTCTTTAAACGGACTTGATTTTACATACATTTGCTTAACTGATTGCGGAGGAAAATGCTTGGAATTTTGAGTTGATTTCCGTTCAGTAACTAGGCAGACAGCTTTCAAAGGGCATTCCTCTATTGCGATGCAGGGACTATTTTTAAATAAAATTAGCAAAGAAGAGCATTGTTTACATCGTCAACAACGAGTGGTTTTCGTTTAAATTATATAGAAGCGAGGTGTCATCTGCAAACAATACAATCTTATGATCACCTTTATAATATAGGAAAGATCGTTTTTGTAGATTAAATATAGGAATGACCCAAGTATAGATCCCTGAGGAACGCCCATAGTAACCACTGACTTAACTTCAACTCTCTGTACGCTTTTACCAGTTCAGATCAAAGTTTCATGGTGTACGCAATTAAAAGCTTTGGACGAATCACAGAAGACATCCTAGGCATCAAATAAGTTACTAACTCAACACCAACGACGTCTTGTAAATTGTTTATGATGTAGCAAATCATTTGCGTCAAAATGTTTTTGCAGTTGATTTAAGACCAACTTTTCAAAGATTTTATTGCATTAAGATGGTAGTACATTTAACACTGTACCTGGTCAGATGTACTACCAGATTTTAACATAGTATTTATATACACATTCGCTAAATATGATAGCTAATTCAGGTACAATGGTGTTAATTAATGGCTTTACAATACAAACAGAAATACCCGATAGGTCAGTGGTTTTTTTACTTTTATTAATTTAAAAGCTTCTGAAATGTCAGTTCAATTTACATAATCAAATTTAAAACCTTTGGAACATAATGGTGCATTGTCTTTTAGCAATGACTCTGCTATTATGTGGGATGAGTTCAACAACTTGGTAGTAGAGACTGGTATGTCAATAAAGAATGTCTCAAATGCCAGGGCTACTTTACTATCTTGTTTGACGTTTCTTCTCATACTCAAGTTAAAAGTGTTCATAGGGATTCGGACTTTTCAGTCTCACTGTTAATGATATTCTATGTTGTTCTAATTTTTATATTGGAACTTATGAATCGCGACTTGCTTCGACACGCCATTTTGTAAATCTTTGAGTATTCCATAACATAATTTTTAAATGACTCACTAGTATTAAACTGTTATAACCTTAGTCTGCTTTTATGGATATCTAATGTATTATACTTAGGTAATAATTGTTCCTTAATATCCCCGTCTCGGGTGACGGACGCAACGGGATGTGACTCGGGTCTTCTATGACCGGGTGATTGCTTAACTGGACTAGTAGCTCTGCCTTCTGCATTGTAGTTCGTGGGTTCAATTCCCACCCAGGACAATTATTTGTTTGCGAATATAAGTGTTTGTTCTGTGTCCGGGTGTTCATATATCATTATTTCTAAATATGTATTTACCAAAAAAAAAAGTACTATATGTATTCTATCAGTTATCTAGTATTTATTACATGCTATGCTTAGTTTGGGGCCAGATGGCGCCAAAATTTATATTTATTATTATTATTATTTATTAACTTTGATGGTAGCAAAAACACAATATGTAATTAGGATATCAATGTTATAAATAGTTTGAGTCAGTTGATTAATATTGACTATTAATCAAGTGACTGCAATCTATACAGTATTCATATGCGCTAAGGAACTTAACGTAATGTGATTAAGCAAAATATTTCCTCGGCCTGGCCGCATTCCCTGTGCCGTGTGTACAAGTGTACGCATTTGCCTCTCGTACAGGAACACACAACTCATAAGCTTCCCGTCCAATATTGACAGTAAACAAGAGCATTATATTTTAAATGTGTTTATAATGTACGTATTGGTTTAAAAATAAAATTATTATTATTGTTGGTTCTGAATTTATCCAGCTCCTTAGAGTCGGTAATATCTGAAGTTCGCGGGCCTAATATTGTTATTATTATTATTATATGCAAATATAAAAACCCCCGCCTTGGGGTAATGGTGATGTACTGGTGAATATCAAACAGCTGAACAGATCTTCATAAATTAAATGTAATAATGGACGTGGTCCAAATCGTTCTTAGCTAAAGAACGATATGAACCACGAACAGAAAAAAACGCATCAAAATCGGTCCACTCGTTTAGGAGCTACAATGCCACTGACCAACCACTGACAGACACACATACACAGATACACACTACACACATATAAGTCTTTTTCGTCGGGGTTAAAAAACCTTATAAACGTTGACACACTCATATACCCGCACTAGGGTTCTCTGTGTCGCAGATGGCATGGACAAACACTGTAACACAAAACAAACCCCACCACACAAAGTGTGTCCCAGCCGCGAAACGAACCTGGGACCCTCGCTTCGAAGGCAGGGCTGCCAACTACCTACTAAGCCACGGAGCCGTAAATTTTTAAATCAGTAATTTTAATTTTCTTGTGAAAGCTTTAAATGTCCCCGAACTGCGTTCTACTGTAGCACACATTCCGCAAAGCGCAGTGCATTGGGAAACGGATCCAGTAGTTGGAAACATTCTTTCGGATTAAGGAGAGGTCTATTACCTTAATAAATGGGCTCTTAGACTTACAGTTTAGACTTAAAGGTCAACATGGTGTAACCGCTAATCCGCTACTAGTTCTGGAGCGAAATTGGCTATTGTTCCATCAACTTAGACATTATTTCTAGAATCTTGTTTTTTTTATGTGATTTATTAACTGAACGAGCTAAGGGCCCACCTGGTTGTAAGTGGTGACCCCGCCCATGACAACAGTAATGCGACTCAATATAAAACTTAGATCTTACACTGAGTCGCATTCATCCTGCTGCGTCCATCACCCGAGACGGGGATGTTTAGTAGGTTCCTTACTTTAGGGGATCATGTTGCTCGCGTCCGTAGGTGAATATGTTATAATAAGGAGCCACCTAAATTAGCAGTAGAATTTGTGCCTAGTTTTTCCGGAGAAGTATAGCTTCCACCCTTGGTAATCTGTCGCTAAGCAGTGGTGTACTCGAGGAGGTGTGTTGCGGTGGAAGGGTATGGGTGCCAATGAAATTATAAACACTTGAGAAGCGGGCACAACGCGGCACGACTTAAGTCTTCTCATACTTTAGTAAGGAAGGACCTAAGTCGTATTAGTGTTGTTTATGAGTGGTGAAAACCACTTAACACTAGGTGGACAGACGCACGGCATATGTGAAACGTGAATAAAACAGCGTCATACCATTTGCATTCTGTTTTACTGTCAATAGATATTTCAGTTATTTCATTGGTGTAATAAAAAATCGGATATATAAAGCCACTTAACGCGTGAAACGTATTCATATTCTACTTTATTAATGCACTACTAAACTTGCTAATTGTTTCTCAGAGACTGAATCAAAATAGTATAAAACAAAGTCGCTTTCTCTGTCCCTATATCCCTATGTATGCTTAAATATTTAAAACTACGCAACGGATTTTGATGCGGTTTTTTTTAATAGATAGAATGATTCAAGAGGAAGGTTTATATGTATAATACACTAGCAAGTCACCTCGGCTTCGCACGGGTAGTTTCTCATACGACACTGATGCTTTACTAACTGTGCGAAGCCGGAGCGGGTCGCTAGTTTTAAATAATTCACATCTCTTTAGCATATTTCAATCTCTGACAAACTTTCGCTTAACATTTACTATTGTTTTGTATAAAAAAAATTACTACTTTTTTATTAAATCACAATTACAAAAGAATTATAATCCTCTTCTAATTAAAATTAACAATGTCTTCACCGTGGGATAACTGGTTTCTATTCTGTTGGAGACCAATTATAGTAAATGATGCCGAACGCAGTTGTATCACGATTTTCATTAACTGTTGGAAAGTAAAATATTGAACTGAAAGAGTAATAATTAAACTTCAGTAGTGTACATAAAACACGAAATTACTACTCACAACCTTCTAATTGCTATGTTTAATTAAAGTCAAATGGTACCTGTTATTTTTAGCTATTTGAGACAGATCAAGACATAACGTTAAAATTATAAAAGGTGTTTGTTGATTTTTAATCAACATCTTGTGTTTTTCCCTAATTTCATTTAAGAAGAAACGTACCTAATTTGTTTGTAAAAAAAAAAAATTGAAAATAACCTTATTTATTTTCATTTTTTCTTATTTTCTTTTTAACAGAATATTTTTCTCAGGTTCTCAGGTTCTACTTTTTATGTGTATTAAGGAAATGCAAACAGCTAAAATGTGATAAAATTAAAAGAGAGTTATATAATGCAATGTTTGGTAATAATGTATTACATAACGCAATTCTCAGATTAATTTAACAATGTATTGTTAAAAGTTATTCGATTGTATGTTTTTATTACGTACGTAATATGTATGTCCTCCAATTCATGAATTTACAGATGTGAATGTTTTTTTTATAGGGTTTATTTTCGATGTTGTCCCGTAGAAATATCATGGAAGTTTACCCCTAAAGGCGTAAAGAAAGTATTTGAGTCAGGTGACTTGATTTTTTAATTAGTCACCTAATCTACCGCACATTATTGTTGTGTATTGCAATATTAGGCCACGAACATATGTTCGTCTTCGTTCGCTTCGGATGTGTGCGGCATATATCGTATTGTGCTGAGTGCACACTGGTTCGCACGGTGAAAGCGACTCGCAGAAAATATCGCTAGGTCGCATCCATACCACACATGTCATTGAGAGTTATTACAAGTGCATTTGGCTGCCATTCCATGAGATATTTTGCGGAGTCCAGTTGTTGGCGTCCGTAGATGAATAGCCTCAGATTTCTTCCCCTTGGGAGTTTCTAAAACAGCAACAAAAAGTGGCAGTGGAACTTGTGCAAAGTTCGCCCGGAGAAGTACTGCCTCCACACCTGGTAATGTCGCCAAGCAGTGGTGCAATTGCATTGAAGGGTGTGGGTGCCGGAGAAATTACAGGCGCATGAGAAGTAACATCCCCGTCTTGGGTGACGGGGGCATCGGGGTGCGACTTAAGCCGTCTCATACTGCGGCCAGGAGGACCTAAGTTGTATTAAGCTAAAAAACACTAACCTAATCTAAAACGATGTGTCTTCTTCTACAGATAAAAAATATGCTTTTGTGCTGTAAAGCTTGCTGTGCTCTGATGAAAACATGATACCTAAAACTCCCAGGAATAAATTAAGAATTTAAAAAAAAAAGAAAACATGATAGTAATATATAATAATATTATAAAGCTGCAGTGTTTGTTTGTTTGTTTGAACGCGCTAATCTCTGGAACTACTGGTCCGATTTGAATGATTCTTTCAGTGTTGGGTAGTCCATTTATCGAGAAAGGCTATAGGCTATACTTTTTTTTTTTCAAAATTAGCGATCCGTAATAAAATTGCTATTTTGTAACACAAGGTGTAAAATCGAAAACCTATTTTTGCGTGCGCTGTTTCCACGGAAACGAGAAAAACGCGGGTAAAACCGCGGAACACAGCTAGTTTGACATATATGTGTGCATGTAATGTGTCTAAGGCGCTCCTGTGACATATGATCATAAGTATGTTTACTTGTGTGTGAAAATTTGACGTGTCCAAACGATACTTGAGATCTAAAGGAATAAATGAGTTTGAGTTTGATAATTTATGTGCAATAATCAAGTATTCCATGATCTACTAAGCTTTACTCCTTACTTCACATGGCTACATCCTTCACACAAACCTTTTTTTTTTTTTTGTCAAGGGGGAAATACTTTGCGTATACCCCACGCCTTGGGGAGGCGTGGGGTTATGTCTGACTCACCCCCAACACTACTCAGAAATAGCAGTGCTGGGGGAATACACACTAAAACCCCCTGGTGTTCCTACACTACGCCTTCACGCTGGGGCTACGGGTACGGTATTACTCTTCCGCGGCCCCAGCGGCGTTGGTCCTCGCGTATCGGGACCCCAACACTGTATGAACCTCCCTATGGTGGCGTGCCCGGAACACGAAACACGCCATCCTCCGGTGGATCCTTCACACAACCCTAGCTCGTTTCCTTGATGCTATATATATTTGTTGTTGCGTAGTTGTGTCCATTTCACCTGCGTTACAGGGAATTGCTTTCATAAAACATCATCCACGAGGTCAAGGTCAAGTTCAATGACCGTGCAGGTGACCTGTAGTTTATGCCGGCAATTTCGAGTTTTATTTGCCTTACTCAACATACGGTACAGTTACTAAGAGGTTTAGTTTGTGTATTTTTTTAATATCTCCAGTTATCTGCTTTTTGTGCATAAATTATAACTGCCCAAAAGTATTATAAGACGAATAGGCGAAATTTAGACTAACAAAGGTTGCCACCGTTTGTTTTTTTTTTTATTTGTGGCGATAACTGCTTTTGTTTCAAAAGCTAGAAGAGGTAGAGCAACCCTTTCAAGGTAGAAAAGACAGACTGATTGATAGTCGTTGTGGGTTTAATAAATCCTTTACCCTTTGAGAACGGTACCCTAAAACATTCAAACTTGATTTCTTATTAATGATTCAGTTATTCCAAAAATAACCACTCACTGCTTTGTAGCATCAAACTGTCGATTCATTGATAGTAAGTAATTGCTTTCACCTATTTCTTAGTTCTACGTTCTACGAGCTCTACTGTGTAGTTTGGCATCGATCAATCAAAACTTTGTATGGGGTATTAACATAAAACAAAATTTGATTTTAATATACGTGTAGGTGTTGGTGGAGGTGCAAGATTTTATGCGTAAATTATATTGTACATAAAACTGCACTAAAGCTTTAGTGCTTTTCGTTTGTTTCAAAACGTTTGTTTGTACAGACAGTATTTTCTATTTATACAGTCTCCTACACCGTATGCTCTTTTGTGAAATAGTCAATGGTTTTCATTTGTTCAAATATCTTGAAAAATATGTATGGTGGTTTATCATAAACGAATCCAAGCTTCTTTTAAAATTAAAGTGCAAGTTGCGAGTATATCACATGCGCAGATCTTCTGCCGTTTTATAAAATCCCGACAATTTTACAAAACGTCTTTATATTATGTTTTATTTGTTATAATTTATCTCAAAAGAAATAAGTTTTTGCTCGGTTAACTTTAAGTTTGTTTAGTATAAAATAAAAAATTAACTTCTTTAAAAATATTTAAACTTATGTGTTTTACCTCCATTGTATTATTTAGATGTCACGCTAGTTATAAGCATCATAATGTCTGTTGTTGGCGAATCTCATCTCTTTGTCCCTTTAATCTTATGAATATACAGTTACTGTAAATTGTTTTATTACCTTTCTGGCACGTGTTCTACTAAGGCATCTTGCCCTACTCAACGGGCGTATCGCAGGGCGACACACTTTTCAGAAACAATGAAAACAAGGGAACTTAAATCTCGTTCACATTATGAACGGTACAATTTTTGAGATGCAGTTAACCTTTGTTTTGCTTGGAGGTTAAGGGCCTGTCTTTCCACCAGGATAAGTTTATGTTGTAGGGCCTCGCACCCTCGCAGGGCCAACCCGTTTTTTGTCTCGATGTACTGCAGCTGTCTTTAGGAGGATGCTAACTGATTACCAGGAGCTCTACACTTCCAACTGACCTAAATTCCTCATACGCCAAGAGAGAGCCTCATAAAGATCTATCGCCCGGAACCTCGCAATATCTAAGGCCCTTGCTTGTGTTTTTTAAAATTCTTATTTCAAAATTGAATAAAACGACTTTCATTCATATTAGGGGCGAAATTTTTCCATTGTTGTTGGTCAAATATGCTAAGATCCTCTCATTCAAACTTGAATGGTAATCATAACCTTTCGTAACGCTGCATGGTTGCATTCACAACCCATCCCACAACAGGTCTCTGGGGAAAGTAAGTTTACTTTGAGTACTTTTTGTTTATTTTGGGTGTTTTAAATAGATTTGAAGTGTGTGCCTCTCAGCAGAGCAAGTAAACGTGACAGACGGAGTCAATCTTTTTGAAATTCTATGACATGGCTTGATAAACCAGTGAAAATTAAACAGATGTTTTATTAATCCCTCTATAGTTAGCGATAATATTTGTAATAATTACATTTGGCTATTATTTAATAGACTTAAAAAAAGGTTATCAATTTGTCTGTATGATTTATTATTTTCATTTATGTAAAAAAAATTGTTTTTTTTGGCTATAAATTGTAATTTTTTCTTTTGACATATTATTTCAATTTTGACATGACTTTAGTGTAATTGTAAAATTGCAAGACCCTATTGATTTATTGATGAACATGTCTATTGAATACATATCTACGTTAAAAATCAAAAATTACTTATTTAGATTTAATTGCATCTAGAACTTCATAAAACCGCCTATAGAACAGTTAATACAAAATGTTGAAACTTTTCATACAATCTACTACTGCAAAATTCTATTTCCTATTTTAGAATCCCAATAAAATGTGGTTTCTATAAGTTCAATGACGCTGTTATCTGCATAGATATAACTTCAGACGTTTATACGGACATTTTACGATCCTACCCTTTGTTACGTCAATATTATTTCTGTGCTTTTGTTACACAAGAAATAGGAATAAAAGTTATCTAGAATTTTCATATATTCCATCCATAATGGCTAGAAAATTGTTAACAAGAAATTATTGAGAAAACAAAAAAATCCGACTGCGCGAACAATTCCAAATTTAATTTCAACACATAAGTTGTAAATATGTTTATTCTGGATCGAGTGTGGTACTATAAAACAGGGTTTTATAGATATAAAACCCTGTATTTAAGAATCACACTCGATAGGTTAATATTTATTTTGAACACCAATTCAAATTTGAATTTTTTTGTGTTTCCTTGTCATATTAATTTTGAATGGAGTAGTTCTGTCTTCGCTGTTGTAGGCCGTGAGTTTGATTCCCAATCAGGACGAACATTGGTGCAGTGAAAATAAAATACTATATCGTGTTCTATAGTTATCTGTTTCTCATACTACAAACTACGCTTAGTTTAGGGCTAGATGGCGCTGTGTGAAATAACCATGGATATTTATTTATTTATATTCGCTTCTATAGTTTTCTATATTGGCGGCTAAAACAAGTAGATCGTTCTATCCGTGACATATCATAAAATATACCTATTTTTAGATAGAAGCTTTTGCGAATAGAATTTAGCGCCTTGCGTGTAAATACTTTTCTATTTGATCTATACTAATACTATTTCTTATTTTTAATTACAAAAACATAACCCGCGATCAGATATTATCGGTGCAAAATCTATTTTAATATTATTTTAATTGTATTATGAAAAGTAGGAGTAATGCTTTAAGTAGTAGGTATTCTGAGCTCGGAGACAATTTCCACTTTGTCTTTAATAAACCATCTTTAATAGAAAAATAACTTTAGAAAAATAAATAGCACAGTGTTTTTCAATGTCTATGAATACGCGACCCCTTTACAGATAGAAAAATTCTGGCGACCCCCTTGGACCATAGACAAACAGAACTGAAGAAACTATGTTTATGATTTTCTACCATTATGTAAAGACCTACACTGAAGAAGTTGCGAGACACAAAAATATCCACAGCTGGCTGAAATTATGTTTTTATTGTGGTAGTTTTGCTTTTTCCCTTTTGCCAGCGACCCCCCAAGTAAGGCTTCGCGACCCCCCTAAGGGTCGCGACCCACAGATTAAAAAACCCTGCTCTAGCAGATACACTGCTCCAAAATAAATAACCACTACAAACAGACCGACAAACTAAATCTTTTTTATTATTTTGAAGGAAAAAAACCATAATTATTATAGTATAAGTAATAACTTCTTCTAGTATAATAATAAATCTTTATTTTTAGTTCATCTCAACCCTACTAACTGAGATGAAAACAAACTCAATTTTCTTCTATTTTCTAGACGAACTGAGAAAATAACTCCAGCTATTGAGAAATAAAACTGGTACTTATGACAATTCTTCATTACATTTATCTTTCGGATCGTGCAACAAATTCTGGGACACTGAATAACATACTCAGTTGAAAAGGTACTGCTCAACTGATATCTTAGTAATTAAACGTCCATTTTCGTTGAATTACTTTGATATCATCTAAACGACGAGAAACACAGATGCTCGCAGTCAATTATAATGACACCGATCTTTATTGTGTACTGATGCTGGAGATCATTAGAGATCTAATTGCGTAAACTGACATCCTAGAAAGGTCAACGTTCTCGAGATGTGGTCCAAATGTCACAAGGCACTTGACTCTGCAAATATAATATAGTAGTGCATGCTGTTTCTACATTCTAAGATGATTATCTAGTGAGCTACATTTTCCTGTCTTTAAAAATGGAGGAGAGTTCCGAATTAATTTTACTCACACCCGCGTTATGATGGAAGGGTGTGGGTGCCGGTGAAATGAGCTCGTGAAACGTTACATTATCCGTTTAAGAGTGTCGGGCGCAACGCGATTCGACTGGGGCGGACTACGGACCGCAATCATTTTGGTATTGCAGTAACCATTTAACATCAGGTGGGCTGGTAACCTTAATTAAAGATCTGTGTAGCCTATACCTAAGTAATGTTTTAATCTACATTATTAACAATGCATAACCTTTTTAGAGTCGTTATAAGTAATTGTATCACTCATAAACCTTGTCGCTTGAATAAGGCATATATGGTCTATATATGGATTGGTCCTTGTAAAGGTAGACTCGTGTCAAGGTATGTTGGCGCCTAGGCTGCGTGACAATACCTATGCGAATATAAACACGTAGGTATCCTAAGTGATGCCATAAAATGATACCTTTTTAGACCTTCCTGAATACTCCGTTGAATATAGACAGATAGTTCTTCACTTAAAAAATTAATGTGCGCAATACCACGTTCTAAAAACGGTGACGGAAAACATCGTGAGGAAACCGGCATGTCTTAGAGCCTAAAATTCGATGACATGTGACATTTACCAATCCGGATTGGGCTCCCGTGGTAGATCAGAGCATTCACTCTCAATTATCGAGAGTAGGCCGTGTCCCTGCAGTGGGAACATTAGAGGCTGGTACGGTATATAGACAGACTTCTTAGCTCCGTTGGTAAGCTCTGCCTTCTGTGTGGTAGAATGTGGGTTCTGCTCCCATTCAGGACTACCATTTGTGTGACGAACATAAATGTTTGTTCTGTGTCTGTGTGTTTATATGTAATAAATGTAGGTATTACATATAAAACCTAACCTTTTTAGAGTCGGAATAGTAATATATATATAGTCGTTTTTATAGTCGTTATCTATGCTTATTTTGTGGCTAGATGTTAGTGTGTAAAATGTCCTTGAATATTTTATTATTAAGATTTGATTTTAAGTTGTTATCTTAGTGTGAAAGGCTCGAATTTATTTGACAAACCGTAATGTTTGACATAAATATATGACTTAAGCGCTGATATCACTAAGAAGTCATAAATCATAAGTCAAAGCCTTTCTATCTATATCTACTTTAAAATATATGTGCGGATTATTGCAGTAGTTTTTAGAATCTATTCATTACTAGTTCAAAGGTAAAAAAGGCATTACTTCCAAACAACTAACTAACTTATTTATAAATCGTAAAAATACCGTCTTCTATACTTTCGAAGTAGCAAAATACTCAATTTCGTTTCCTTGGATGACATATTTTTTCCAGTTATTTTGATTTAACAACCAAACTATTGAGTTGATTTTGATAAAAATTCTATTGGACCAATCTGAAAGCATATTTAAAAATATATTTTTTCAAATAAAAATAAGAATTTTCCAAAAAAAGATACATGGTGGAGAAATCGGTGAACATATAAAACTATATAAACACCCGAATTCATAACCTCCTCCTTTTTGAAGTCGGTTAAAATGATACGATTAAGAAACGTTTTCGCTGCCACCAAATTCTAGATACACAACTCAACAAAACGATAACATGTAAAACACATAAGCCGGGGTTTGTTTATAACTTTCTTTCCCAACTCGTTTAAATAATAGTTAATGGTGCCTTAAAACTGGTAACTTCGTGTGATAGACTCCATCACATCCCCTCAAGGTGACGGGCCGCGCCCCGAACCCATTACAACACTTTCAGACACGCGATCCGATTGAATCTGATGAACACCCATTATGGAACCGAAGAGTTGTAGGGTTATTTCTTTGATTGCGCCAATCAAGACTGTGTGTTTTTAGCCTATTATGTGGATGGAAAACAAGGTCAGCCAACATTATATTTTTAATACACATTATTTTTAAAGTGACTTCCAAACCGTGGAGGTTATTCGGTTGTATTTTTTTTTATTTTCGGAACCTCTTAGCTCCTTTATTTATGAACCGCTTTGGAAAAATAACTTTTTGTTTAAAAGGTTATGGTTCAGATTTGTTCCATTGACATTTTTAAAATCGGTTCTTTGATTGTTAAAGCTATATATACTGAAAGCAATATATACTGACAAAGTTAACGCTGTTTTAGTATAGTTTGTAATTGTAATTGTTATAGGTTGTTTAAATCTTTAGTCAAGGAAAACGAAGGTTTCCTTACGATATTTCGAGAAAATGTTATTGCACGCATCTTTCTAACGGAAACTTTCCACGCCTGGATTCGAACCAGCGGCCTTAGATTGAAAATTGACGTATTTACCACTGGGACATCAGTATAAAGTTTAAAAATTCGAAAGCAAGATAATACTTACGTACAAATTTAAGTTTTTTGGATGGCTGTAAACATTTGACATCGTGACATGTTCACTTCAAATAAAATTGATAAATTTCTAAAGATACGTCAAAACGTATTCATATTTAAATATTGAACAAACATAAACAATTGTGACGGTAGTCCTAATTAACTTGTCAGAACAAGTCTGCAACGTAAGTTTCACCACGTGCTATTGGAAGATGGTCACCAATTTCAACCTTCGTGCCCAGTTATAAGTGTGATTTTGGAGTGTTGTTTTAGTTGTTTTCGTATTGACATGGTGGTGCCTACGTCCGAAATGTGATAATTGGCTGCCAAGGTGGACTTCCTACGACCATCGACTGGAGATGACTTTGAGCCCTGAGCCCCAGCTTAAAACGGTTGTATATGTATAGTGTGTGTGACGTAGATCGTTATAAAATTTCGTAGTATCTATCTCGTAAGTTTAAGCCAGTATTAAGTGTGTAGGCCACCACGCTCGCGCCACAGTATGCGTATTATTATACTATGTATACCGTTATTTATATAAATATTCAAGTAAATCTCCCACAGCACCATCCAGCCAAACTAATAACATAAGTACTATGGGAACCAGATAACTGATAAAATCCATGTATAGTATATTTTTTTGTAAATACGTGTATTATAACACAATAACACCCAGACAGAGCAACGTATGTTCGTCACACCAATTTGTCCAGACTGGGAACCCGTACCCGCGACCTGCACCGCCGATGGCAGAGCTATTACCAACTTAGCTTTGAGTAGTTACTGTTTTATTTACCTGCAGTGTTGTAAACCAGTTTTTGTTAGCGTAATGTTTGGAGAAAGGCGTATTATTTTAATCAAAATTAGTACATGTTCATTTGGTTCTCTTAATATCTTTATTTTTGCTAATGACCTTCGATTTGACTCATACGGTCAAAATATTTACCTATGGAAACCAGCAATATTATAATGATAATGTTTGATTCATTATCTTATATACTTAAGTATATTATTGTATATACTTAGGTAAGCATGCGTTTTCGTGTTTTACTAAATTGCCTACCATGGCGCTGCTACTATATACTTTATGACAGGTAGTCATAAAATTTATAGACTTTGGCAAACAACAGCGTTTTCGTAGTCGTGATCTTGCAGCATCCGGATCTCACTGTTCATATTATCGAACCAACCATCGACAAATTTTAATCAGACCTTATTTCCGAAAGAAATAACCTCACACTGGCTAGCAGGAAATCTATTACATACAATCATTTTTGACACGTAAAATTTGCCGTAATGTTGAAGCGAAATGTTCTCACGGGGCGCGTGCGCGTCTCGGATCAAAGCCTCCGCACTATGGCCTATTCTGTGCCATAACCACTGCCGGTGGATCTGCCCTTTCACTTTCTAGACCTGGCTCCATTGATTCACGGCTTTACGACCGCCAATAAATTAGAGAACATATAATAATTATTGGTTTCTGTTTGATATTTTTTATTTACAAATAAAGTGTGCGCTTGCTTTAGCGACCATATTTATTGAGATACTTTTGAAAATAAGATTTATTCTTCACAGTCAAGAAATTCCTGCTGGGGAATTTCTGAAGAGTTTGGGGAATGAGTAATTGATTGAGTTGTGTATTATTTACTCTGAGATATTAACGTCATATATGTATGTATATATATATATATACATATTATAATAGGTGTGTGAATATGACTCCGCCCCTTTTTGTCAAAATAAAACACATTTGTTCGCTTACAAAATTAAAAAAAAAATTATTAAAAGTATGCTCCATCTGCAGCTACAACCTTCGCCCATCGTTCAGGTAGTTTTCGTATTCCTTGCTGGAAGAAGTCCTGGTCTTTTGAGCTTATCCAGTTGTCAATCCAAATTTTGATACTTTCACATGAAGTAAACTTTTCTCCAGTAAGGTCTGTCTGCATCGTCCGGAATAGGTGGTAATCCGAAGGAGCTATGTCTGGTGAATATGGCGGGTGGGGTAACACTTCCCAGTCCTGTCCCTCTAAATATCTTTTTACGACTTCTGCGGTATGCGGTTTGGCATTGTCATGCTGAAGAACTAATTTGTTATGTCTATTCACCCATTCTGGTCGTTTTTCTTCTATGGCTCGCTTCAAACGCATTAGTTGTCGTCGGTAAACTTCTCCATTAATAGTTTCAGAGGGTTTGAGCAACTCATAATATACAATACCTTTCTGATCCCACCAAATACAGAGCATGACCTTGGCACAGTGAATATTTATTTTTGGCTGTGATGGGCCTGGTTCGCCTGGTTTCACCCAAGCTTTTTTGCGTTTAGGATTTTCGTAGTGTATCCATTTTTCGTCTCCTGTGACTATCCGATGCAAAAATCCTTTTCTTTGCTGTCTTTGAAGCAGCATTTCACAAATGGTTTTCCGACGTTCCATGTCTCTTTCTTTTAAATCATGTGGAACCCAGTAACCGGCTTTTTGAATCATTCCCATCATTTGTAAACGCTTTGCAACAGTTGAACGATCAACATTTAATGCTGCAGCTAATTCTGATTGAGTTTGGCAAGAATCTTCCGCCAATAATGCTTCCAATTCAGCATCTTCAAATTTTTTTGGTGGTTTTCCATGTTCTTTATCCTCAGTACTAAAATCGTTATTTTGAAATCGTCGAAACCATTCCTTGCAAGTTGTATTAGACGGAGCATGCTCACCATAAATCTCCACAAGCAAACGATAAGTTTCCGCTGCAGTTTTCTTCGCAATAAAATAATGTAATAACACTTCCCGCAAATGACGTTTATTTGGAATAAAAACCGACATTTTCGAAAAGGTGAAAACAATTGTTGCTTACACTTCAACCAAATATCATAAAATGCGTTAGATAGCTGACATTCAGTACTATCGAATACAAGTATGGTCATTTATTAGTACACGTAAACAATACTAAAAACGACATCTGTTGAGAAAGGGCGGAGTCATATTCACACACCCAATACATATGTATATACATATTTTAGACTATTTTACCGTACGGGAATTGAGCCCGCGACTTGGGCTTCTCAGCCGGTTACTCAATCAAACCACTACACCAAGCCCAACCTTGTAATATTTTTGTATTAGTCAATCCAGCGTAAAAAGAAATAAATAAATATTACTATGGATATTTTACACAGCGCCATCTAACCGCAAATAAGCGTAGAGTATTATTGATGGAACACTGTTAACACTGTTAGAAACAAAAAAAAAACATCTAGATATACCTCACATAAATATTTGTCATTGGTGGGAATCGAAGCCCCGACCTACAGTGCAGAAGGCAGAGCTACAACTGAGATTTGAGGCCAATCAACGTGTTATTCTACGTCACCTAATGTATATTTAAATTAATATCAGCATTAAAACAATCAGATTGATCGTTTCTTTATTGGATATGTATTTATGAATTTAATTTAGTTGCTTCGCTAATAGGTTAGAGGTTAATCACATTTTTACTACCTACCTTCACGCGTAACATTATTAGTTATTGTAGTATTTACTACTTAGCTATATTATAAACTGTTTTGAAATCAATAGAGTTGATGCCAAGATTTACGCCATATCTGCTTCTCATTGGTAATTCTAGAATACTGTTGTTTACCCTGGATATATTACCTTTTAAAGATATTTTTATATAAATTATCTTCAGAATAAATAGTCTTTAAAACCTTGAAGAGGAAATAATTCTTCTAGATAGCTATATCATTTTATTCAAACTGTACAATTTCCGACGCTTATTCTTTAGGGCTGCAGATAGCAATGTTGCAGACTTGGGGAACGCTCGTTAGGTCTGCAACATTGCTGCCTGTAAGCTTTGAACTAATTGTTTATTTCCAATAGTAATTTATACTTAACTTGTTTAAAATTTAATGACTGTGGAAAATTGGAAAGTCTTCAGAGTTATATCAACTTGGAGCACAAACATATAATGTGGTAAACTCTTCGCAACTGCATTAGAACATATAAATTACTTTCTAACAGTCTTCGAATTCTTCTCATCGCTGTCATGCAGCCCCATAACTCCGTACCGTATTAAATGATGGAAACGCAAGATTTCCCTGGCACTTGTTCCGCAAGTTTTTGCTCACTGCGGTTGCACCTCCAGGCTGAAATGAAAGCAGTCGTGTTTCCGCTATCCATGATCATTAATCGTTTTGATGTCTATGGATACTTGGAACTTCTCGTCTGCTTCGTTCACGGAAACGGTCGAAGGGATTTAGTTCCGCGATTTCAAATTGCTTAGATCTGACCGTCTAGTTATTTGTCACGCCCACATTGAGGATGATGCGTATGAGTGATTGTCGAAGGATCTGCACGGAGATATGTTTGATACGCCCACGTGCTATGAGAGATGACCAGAATGACACATGGTTAATTGTAGCACGCTTTGCGAATCTATTATAACAGCACCCACACTTAGTAATGACTAAGATTCACGTGTATCAAAAACCATAAGCTCTTAGCGATAAGGCCGCCCATTGTGCCACCATATGTTCTTTTTAATTTGTTTCTCTGTACAATTTCTGGTGTGAACAATAAAGAGTTTATCTATCTATCTATCTTTATCTCCCCATATAATAATCTTATACTTTGATCTCTATTTCATTTTCATCATCAGTATCATGAGACTTAGCATATACCCAGACCCAGAACCATATTCGTAGGACATGGTGACATTTGTCGCGTGGATATCATCATTACTAACAATTAACTATTCACTTGACGAAGCATTTGTTGATGACTTGACAATTTAACTGTATTTTTACAAAGTATTGTACTCTTGTTTTGATTTTATTTTATTTTTTAGTTTTGCATTTATTATTTTGTTTGTCATTGACTTTTTTAAATGTACAAGTGTATCTTAATTAGAGAGCGTGGTGGCCCAGGGGCACAGACGCCGACTTTCAATCTAAAGGTTGCTGGTACCCACAAGTGCACCAATGAGTTTTTTCACTTGAAAAGTTTATGTGCGCAATACCACGTTCTCAAAACGGTGACGGAAAACATCGTGAGGAAACCGGCATGTCTTATAACCAAAAATTCGACGACATGTGACATTTACCAATCCGGATTGGGCTCCCGTGGTAGATCAGAGCCCATTCACTCTCAATTATCGAGAGTAGGCCGGTGTCCCTGCAGTGGAAACATTAGAGGCTGGTACGGTATCTTAATGGAATAAATATATTTGAATTGAATTGAATTGAATTGAACTCCTCTTGCTTCTCAGTTGATCGCTTTAACCACTACGCTGAGTTCATCAGATAATTAATATTTTATACGCCTGTCTAGACAAGATATTTGTTATTAGACCGGTTTATCTGCGTTAAAATCCATGCTGATGATGAACCAGATGTGCCGTAATATTTTTATTATCACGAGCTGATGCACCATTGATTTTAAGTCGTTACTGCTGCCCAGAAATAACAACAATATAGGTCAAGTTGCTCGCGTCCGTTGGTGAATATCCTCAGAATTATTCTGAGAAAACCAAAGAATCAACTGAGGCAGCTCAAACTTATCCCGCGGGATCAGTTTACCTAATGAAAAATGACGGCTCCGTGGCTTAGTTGGTAGTAGCCCAGCCTTCGAAGCGAGGGGTCCCGGGTTCGATTCCCGGCCGGGGCACACTTTGTGTGGTGAGCATGAAGTTTGTTCTCGGGTCTTGGGTGTTTGTCTTGTGTTTCTGTGTTCGTCCATGCCATCTGCGACACAGGGAATCCTAGTGCAGAGGTATGAGTGTGTTAACGTATATAAAATCGAATCGAATCGAATGAATGTTTTGAATCGGACAACTGATCCCATTATTACAATACATTTGATGAGTTGTACAGGTAACCTTAAACGGCAACCCTATCTAAATACAAAATTACATCCAAATCGTTATTTCATTTCCGAGATACGCGAAACAAATATATATAAATAAATACACAATAATTGCTCGTATAAAGTAATAAGATATTATTATGTATTCCATTACTTTACTACAGTACTGATATATATTATCCGCTGGGTGGTCTTGAATATTAACAATGACGCCCACCGAAACTTCGAGAACTTATGGCGATGCCGGCAGGTCTTTTAAAAGCCTTCGGTATATATAATCGAGACCTAATTATTAATATTTTTTCAGTGGATTGCATGAACTGTGCTTTCGAAGTGAAAGTCGGCCATATTTTGCAATTAAGAATTATAATTATTATTCAATCCATCTTCTTCTTTGGTATGTATAAGAGGCCAACTCTGGTGTCGTAGTTTTCAAGCCGCCCGAAGACATGCTTAACGAAGCACGGAAGCGCTCATATCAGTACTAACCTATCTCTGGCACCAGTCTCTCACAAATGTGGTTATAAAAATAAAAAAATAAACATGTATACCTTAATCGTAATCAGTTCGAATGCTTAATTTAGTTTAATAAATCATTTAAAAATATTTTTTGCACTTTTCTGTTACTTTGAAGATGGGTTCTTATGAGTAGCTACTTCCTTACTCACAACATTTATGACACTTTTTCGAATGTAAGACATAAGGTATGTATAATATAATGACAGAATTTTGAAGTACCTACTTAATAATAAATAAATAAAATATTCACGAAAATTTAAACAGCGCCATCTAGACGTAGCTACAGTGGGAATCAAATTACTGATAGAATAATTTATAGTTTACCGTCCTCGTTAATATACTTAATCTCAAAATGTTTAGTAATTTTCTGGGGAAAATAGCAAATTAAGCTTTTTTATAACATGCGCAATTGCAGACAATCGACAATGAGTTGATTAATTGCATCGGAAGTAAGTCTAATACGGAAGGTAAGCATGCATTAATTGCAATCAATCATATCGTTGAACAAACAAAGACAGCATGTTCGAAATAAACGTCACGGTAATTTCACTTATAAATTGTGTAAAATACACACAGACCAACTATGTACTAACGTACTAAACGCGCAACTCACTGAGTATTTCCACAAGGAGTTGCAGGACATGAGTTGCAACGCGTTGTTTCAGTGGTTCGTAGAATTTATTAAATCTAATTCTGCTGATAATTCTGCTGTATTTGTATTAATGATAGATAGCCCCAAAGATCTTTCATGGAAAAACTCCATATATAAACGTTTACACACTCATACATCTGAACTAGGATTCCCTGTGTCAAACACAGAAACACAAGACTCACCACACAAAGTGTGCCCCGGCCAGGAATGGAACATTAATATATAATAATTATTAAGATAATAAGCTTATACCATTGTATGGTTCTTCTTATGTCGTGTTGGTAAGCGGCCGACTCTGTAGTAAATTTTTTTAAGGTGGAAGGCCTACAAAACAAGCTATCTCAACTGCAAGCAATTTTAAAACAAAGCATTTATCAATCGGTATAAAGATAGCGAGATCACTTTCACTCTCGATACAAGTGGGAACTTGTTGTAGGAGTAGAGATGGGATATGATTAAAAAGAATAAATAAATTTATATGGATGGATATTTCACACAGCGCCATCTACCCTCAAACTAAGCAAGCCGCTAGAAAGGAACAAATTACGGATAATATATATTATTAAGGTATATTACAACATCGTTCGTTTGTTAATTTGTGTTCGTCACACAAATGTTTGTCCTGGGCGGGAACCGAACCACCGACCTACAGCGCAGAAGACAGACCTTCTACTAACCAGTTGAAGAATTAGGCGGCTAGGGCCAACTATCAACGCGTATCCAAGCGTGTCGTTATGTCACAGGAAGAAATTCAACTTGTTTTTCAACAAAGAGAACATGGGGCCTATAAAAAAATATCTATTATTATTATTCATTTATATCAGATCATAACATATTAATATTTCATAAAATTATACATCTCGTACCAGCCTCTAATGTTCCCACTGCAGGGACACCGGCCTACTCTCGATAATTGAGAGTGAAATGGGCTCTGATTTACCACGGGAGCCCAATCCGGATTGGTAGATGTCACATGTCGTCGATTTTTTGGTTCTAAGACATGCCGGTTTCCTCACGATATTTTCCTTCACCGTTTCGAGAACGTGGTATTGCGCACATAAATTTTTCAAGTGAAAAACTCATTGGTGCACGTGTGGGTTTGAACCAGCGACCTTCAGATTGAAAGTCGGCGTCTGTGCCCCTGGCCACCACGCTCTCATACATATATACCATCATAAAAATCATTAAATTAAATGTCGCAGTTCCACATACAAACATCTATTCCATCTTCCCCGGAGCCGAATCCTCATGATAAACCATTGAAACAAGAGCTGATGCTGCTCCACCTTGTTAGATTATATCACTCCATAACCACGGTGCAATCCACACATCACTACCAATATCCGCTAACATATCATCTGAATTATGTAACCGGTGGGTATTATGTAATGTAACACATTCGATTGGTCGTTACGCGGGATAATTGGTATTTTATTGTTTGTTGGTGGTGTTCCGGTTGTGCGGGATAGGAACTTGGCAGTTTGCTGCCGTTTACTTTCATTTATAAGTTTTTTTCCCCGAAACATCTGCGTAGGGTTTAACAATTTTTTTGCGTGGGAACTAAAATAATCCTTATAACATCAGCTATCCGTCAGTAATGTCCTGTCAAAATCGGTCCAGACGTTTCGGAGATTAGCCAGAACAAACAGATTGTCTTTTATTTCATAATTTCGTCTGGCGACAGAGATTTTTTTTTTAAATATCGTATATTTTTACTATCAGATTAAATCGTTGTCACTCGCCGTTTTCTATCCTTAAGGAATACTTCATTTTTTCTAGCTAAATATAACGTGTTAATCCAGGGTATGAGCTCCGTACCAGCCTCTAATATTCCCACTGCTGGGACACCGACCTACTCTCGATAATTGAGAGTGGCTTTAATCTACCACGGGAGCCCAATCCAGATTGGTAGATGTCACATGGCTTCGAATTTATGGATCTAAGACATGACGGTTTCCTCACGATGTTTTCCTTCACCGTTTCGAGAACAAGCTATGTTAGTAGATGTCTAAAATATCTAATCATTACATACAATAGTATAAAACAAAGTCGCTTTCTCTGTCCCTATATCCCTATGTATGCTTAAATCTTTAAAACTACGCAACGGATTTTGATGCGGTTTTTATTAATAGATAGAGTGATTCAAGAGGAAGGTTTATATGTATAATACACTAGAAAGTCACCCCGGCTTCGCACGGGTAGTTTCTGAGACGACAATGATGCTTTACTAACCGTGCGAAGCCGGGGCGGGTCGCTAGTCATATAATAAAACTATCATGTCTAAAATCACCCATCTCTACACTAACGCTGTCACGACGCGAGCGTGTGAATTCGCAATACGCAGATTTTACGGTTTCTTTATTTCATTTACCCATAAATTTACAGCTCGTTTAAAATACCCGTAATTAGAGGCAATTATGTAAGTTATTAATTAAAGTTATGCTTAATAAAATGTTAACTTTCAATCAGTTTTGGCATTGTAATCAGTTTTGGCATTTGACGGCTCCGTGGCTTAGTTGGTAGTAGCCCTGCCTTCGAAGCGAGGGGTCCCGGGTTCGATTCCCGGCCGGGGCACACTTTGTGTGGTGAGCATGAAGTTTGTTCTCGGGTCTTGGGTGTTTGTCTTGTGTTTCTGTGTTTGTCCATGCCATCTGCGACACAGGGAATCCTAGTGCAGAGGTATGAGTGTGTAAACTTTTTTTTTTTTTATTAATCCGTTTTGGCATTGTAATTAGACATGATACTCGTATAAGACGGTTGCATAAGTTTATTGAAATAAAAATAGTTGCACAAAGTTAAAATAGTTGAAAATAGTTAAAATTGAAACAACACTGCAACTTAGGTCCTCCCTGACCGAAGTATGAGAAGACCCAAGTCGCACCCCCTGCGCCCATCTCCCGAGACGGGGATATTACGTCTCATGTGCTTCAATGGTCATAGGTTTCAATTTTTTTGGTGTTTAATTGTACTTACTCTAGATTACCATAGTGACATCAAGTAAATTAGTTTCACTCAAAAAATTACGCTCATTCAGATGGTTTGGATACGCGGGGCCCGTAGCAATTGCTACTCTTGCTACGTGGATAAACTGGCTATAGTCTTCTAGATGGATTTTACTTTAATACAAAATGCCATTATATTAACTCACTCCATTATATTATCAACTCGGTACTTTAATATAAAATGCCATTATATTAACGGGAACCTTTATTTGTTGCAGGTCGGTCAAGTTATCATAACAACAGAACCTTACTGTAAATAGGCGTAGACCTACTGAAAGAAAGCGTATGCTAATGGGCATCTCATCGCTTAGTTTGGCGTCTCAGAATTACGTGAGTAAGTAATTAGTTGCAGTAGAACTTCAGCAAAGTTCGTCCGGAGTAGTACTGCCTCCACGCCTATTAGTCTGCCGCTAAGCAGTAGTGCGGGTGCACTGCTATGTTTTGGTGGAAGGGTGTGGGTACCGGTGAAATACCAGGCGCATGGGACGTTACGGTAGCAACGACATGCAACTTTGTAACTTTGTGAGGTTCTTTTGAGGAATTTATGTGAATTAGAAGTATAAGCTGCTATAATATATAAGTATAGGATGCTGACTTACCAGTAGTAAGTCAGCATTCTTTTAAGGACAGCTTCAGAACATCATTACAAGAATTGTTCTGCGAGGGTGCGAGGCCCCTACAAAAGCGAGGCCCCGCTTGCCACCCCCTAAGACCGCCACTGCAACTTTTACACCGAAAGGAACATTTCAACTGCAGTTCCTCAATACCTGGTCGAGATAGTCCACGAGTCTCTTATCATCACGTTTTCGATTATCGTCACAAAATCACTCGATTGTATTCTGTACGCACGATTTTGACAGTTGTGTTGCACAAGAGGCGAAAACAAATCTGTTGATGAAGTAAGCGCGAATAATTTTTCTGGGGAAATAAATATTGGCATAGTTTGAAATCTTTTTCAAAATATTAAAGTTTATTAGATTAGACTTAGAATAATTTTAGGTTCATATTTCTATACATATGGATGATATAAGACAAGAGGTAGGCCAAAGAAAAGATGGATGGATTGTGTGAAAGATGATACGCGTAAGAAAGGAGTGAGTACTGATATGACGTCTGACAGAGGAAAATGGAAGAAAAATACATATTGTGCTGACCCCACTTAGTGTGGGATAAGGGCAGGAAGATGATTTCTATACATCTAGCAGACAATTCTGTTGCAGATAAAAATATTCTCTTAAGGGTAAGCTGCCAAAGTGAAACGAAACCTTTTTCATACAATCAGATATCCTCCGTCGCAGTCACGTTGTCATAATGCCCTTGAGCCATGCCCATGAATGAGGCATACGTGAACAATACCATTGTGAGTCAGTACTGCATCGGTACACCTGATTATATGCGCTTCACGAATATGGTACCATTTCCGCAAACTATTTTGGTTTACACGCTTATTTAGAATTACATACGTCATCTACGATTTTAAATTTGTTTTCGGTAGACGCAAAATCTTTTAGCGGGAATCGGCATAGTCCCAACTCGGCTTCTAAGCGCCGAGGAACGCGCAAGATATATGTTATTACATAAATATTCTTTCTTATCTCAAAAATCCGTAGCGGAATCCCCGGAATTCGAGCAAATGACACTTAGCCCCCATTTAAGAGCGTCTTAGGTCTTACCTTTTTTATACTACGTACTGAAGAGGCGGCACGACCTGAAGACCCACCTGATGTGAGTGTATACTGTGTTATGTCACAAAAGCCCAATTTTTATTGGTAGATGTCATGTCTTCGAGTTTTTGGTTCTAATGCATGATTTCCTCGAGATTTTTTAATTTATCGTTTCGAGATCGTGGTATAGCTCACATTCTCAAGTGAATAACTAATTGGTGCTGTTGAACCAGCTACATTCAGATTGAAAGTCGGCGTCTGTGCCCCTGGGCCACCAAGCTCAAAACAAGGTGCTTAATTACGCAGTTTAAAAGCTCAATTTGCCAAACGTAAATAGACAAATTGCAAGGAGAATGGCATGAAATTACAAAGTTAATCACAGGTGTACAAATTGAATGCAAAATGACTCATCAAATCAGTTGTACCGTGTCACATCGTATCTGAACATCAAGATGTTTTAATGTTGCCATCTATCGACTGACATGTCATTAAAGACCGGGAAAGACCAATATTTCACATGGAGTCATTGAATATAGCAATCACAGGGCTCGGAGTTATTTTGTTGATTCAGAGATTCAGATCAATTTATTGCGAAAATGGATACCTATTGTACATTTAGTAGTCTCTGAAGTCCGATTTACAGCATGCAACATTAAGTCAGTAGACCGCACACGATACAGTAAAAATCTACTATTAAATTAGGTACAATTATTGTCAAAATGTATAAATAATATAATATGTTAACACAAATATATTATCAAAATGACAAAAAAAGTAGCCTCTTGTTCAAACCACACGACTTCTGTTATATCAGTATCAGATATAAAACTCTTTATTGCACATTGAAATTACATAAAACTTTATTAATCATTACAATAAATACAATGGGCGGTCGTATTGCTTAAAGCAATCTGTTTCAGCCGACCTTCCATATGTCGTCATCGCATGTCACCCTGAAGATTGATAAAAGAAGCAATGAAATTTAATATACTTTGGTAGAAGAAAGAGCCTTTTTTTAATCTGGTTAATAAACCTAATTATTTTGTGTGCATTGTGTATATAAACCAAAATTTTTCAAGTAAAAAACTTCATACATCTTACATCGATATCGTGGAGAAAATATCTATCATTCAAATTCTGATATTGGTTTTACTGTTTTGTGCGTTATTCAAAGACTTTTTGATAATAGTCCAGTGGCTGTTAGAATGTAGAAAGTGAACTACAGCAATAAGTACCTAAGAACTCTCGTTTTCATTTCATTGTGTCGATGGAAAAATAAATCTTTTATCAGTTCGAAAACATGCAAAGAAATACGTCTATTGTGATGGTTGAAGGCCATTGTAACCTTTCATCGTAGTTATTAGTTTTTTTTCCTGACATCGAAAGGTTTCTGTATTTGAAAATAGTTATTAGTACCTGAACTTTTGCTTTCTGATGATTGAATGTTTTGTCAATATTCTATTGCATATAACCGAGCTTAGAAATGGAAAGGCTATCAATTCGTCTGTGTGAATTTTTGTTTTTTATCGGTTTGTTCGCCAATTGTGGACCCATCTGGATTATTTTTTTATTTGATAGGATTTACCTCTATGATAGTTCCATAGAAATGTACAAATTGCAACCCTAAGGGTGAAAAGTAAGGGATGAAAGACGAAGTCGGTTTTATTCGATTTTAAATTAAGTCACTTGATTTACTTTATAAATATAACGTGCAAAAATTGCTAATTATGATTGTAATTGAAGTCAAGGGCACTTTAAATCAAATCAGTTATCAATCCTTTTGGTAGTTCATAACCTTTATTGACATTTTACACATCAACATCTAGCCCGAAACTAAGCATAGGACAACTAAGAACTAGACAGAATAGTTGCACAAAAAATATAGATCTTGATCGTCACAGAAATGCTTGTCCTGTGTGGTAATCGAAGCTACGTCGGTACAGCGCAGAAGGTAGAGATACTATCAACTGAGCTGTGAGGCCAATCAAGTATTCTAGTGGTATACAATACAAATTAACGTGAATGAGCAAGCAATAGAAGTAAAGTATAGGATGATAAGCCTAACAGAATTATTCAGAAGGTATATCCGTTAATTCTCTTTGGATGCGCCTGCGCATGTCCCCCTTGACCAACTTATTTGCTTACCGATAGTTCCCATACAAACAATAAAAGTGTTTGCCGCTTCATCGACCGTTGACTAAATACCGTAATTGTCGTAAACTTTTTGCTGGTAATCAATTAGTTTGGTAAACATGCAAATACCTACTTAGGTGAACTAGGTTTTTAGATTTTACACAAATAAGTTAAATACTCATTGTAAAAAATTAATGAGCCCCACATACGATGGGTGTCATTATTTTAATTGTTTCGAAGGCCACTAGCATTTGTCTGTCTGTTTATCTGTTACCTTTTACACCATAAGCTGCAGCCGTTTGGAATTTTCACCAAGTATGTGTATTTTGGGACTAACGTTGAAAATTTCAAGTCCCCAGTAGTAGTCTCTGTCGCAGGTGACAAGCATAGAAACACAAGACAAACACCCAAGACCCGAGATCAAACTTCGCTCATCAGCTCACACAAAGTGTGCATGGAACTTGGGATGCCTAATTATCAGCCAAAAGTTATCATAACTTAGGAGTTAGTATAATTTAGTAGAGTTACTAGCGGATACCCGGCGTACGCTACTACGGGGAAAAAAAATAAATAAATTTTGTGCTTAATGCATTGTTTTAGTGGTCTAAAACCATCTTCGCATTATTGCCTATCTAATGAAACCGGTTTGGGGCACATCGGTTGGATGGTTCAATATCTATAACGGACAAAAGTAGGAACAATTTTTATGTCGTCTTATATATTAGGAATTACTTACTGTGTCAGTATGTTAAACTAGATAGAATCATCATGCAAGTCATTTTCGATCCACTTACGGATAACAATGAAACTGAAATTATACATCATACTTATAAATCCGATGATAAAGCAATATTATCTGGTCTAATGATGGAGCTAGAAGGTAGGCACAGAGCACCTAATATAAAAAAATGATGGCCAAGTTGGCCCTGACGTTGAAGGGGTCCCAGGCCCGATTCCCGGCTGGGACATACTTTATGATGAGCATAAAGCTTGTACTCGGGTCCTGGGTGTTAATCTGATTTCTGTGATTTTCCATGGCATCTGCAACACGGAATCCTAGTGCAGTTCTTCCCGTTACTTTTTATTTCCTAAAAAGGATCATAACTAAAAAAATTCAAGGAGAAAGTATGAGTTATTTATAATATAGTAAGAGTTATTAATAAATAAATAATTACATAGCTTTTTAGTGATAAGAACGCCCACTGTATTACCTTCGTTAGTTTGTAGATATTTGGTGCAATAAGGTGCCGTCTATCAAAACCTCCTTTAACCCAATAATGAGGCCGAATGGGTTTATCCGTTATATAATCCATCAGCATGCACCAGGCTGCATTAGCCTGGGAGCCGAGACCACCCGAACAGATCATTTGCATCGGCCGAGCCTCCATTCGCCACTTCCTGATGGCCATCTCTCTCCATCACGCCTCCACTGATGACGTTTCTACTAGGAAGCGATATTGTTGCGTAATAAAATAAAGATCCAGTGTCATTTGACTATGACTGATGCACAGCGTGGTGGCCCAGGGGCATAGACGCCGACTTTCAATCTAAAGGTTGCTGGTTCAAACTCACACGTGCAACAATGAGTTTTTTCACTTGAAAAATTGATGTGCGCAATACCACGTTCAAAACGGGGAAGGAAAACATCGTGAGGAAACCGGGCATGTCTTAGAACGATAAATTCGAAGACATGTGACATATACCAATCCGTATTGGGCTCCCGTGGTAGATCAAATTCCATTCACTCTCAATTATCGAGAGTAGGCCGGTGTCCCTGCAGTGGGAACATTAGAGGCTGGTACGGATGCACAGTGAAGGCTCAAAGACTATTTTCGCTGTGAATGGAATAAAATGGAAATGAATATCTTTGTTTTGATTTAAACCACAGGTCTCCAAACTTTATCTCGTAGAACACTTGCTATTTTCGGGTTTGGGTAGACCAGGGACTCAGCTTGTATTGATTTTACAATACAAGTTACAATACAAAGTTACAATACAACACATGAAAAAAATGTTTAAAAGAAGTTCTCACTACTTTTTACTTTAATTAGTGGAATCAGACGCATATCGAAAAATGGATTATGAGATACGACAAAAACAATTCAGGATTGGTGAAATAAATTTAAACAAAATATTAGACAAGATAAATTATGGGGTTTGTTTTTGTAACATTTACCTACCTGGACGTAAAAAAATAAACACATTCTCTAATGGTCCGCTTTCGCACTGAGGAAAAAGCATTATGCACATACAGTGCATAATTTTTTATACAGGTTTAAAAAAATAGTTGATTTACATTCAAATTTAGTCTAATTAGAGTAATTTGCTGTATTTATGTAATTTTCCACGAAATATGAAATAACTCCAAGCCAATTACTTTCTGTCAGTTAACGAGAAGTGCTGCCATAGGATGTATAATAACGATTTTATCAATAAAACAATATTATGACTATTATAATAGCCCTCTAAATACATGCTGATTTCACAGATACTAACCTGGATTGAATCAGCACGGGGTTCTTTATAAGCATCATTAAAACCATGACCTAGTTCTCAATATATTTAACAGATAATAATTCACTTTGAGCACGTCTATAAACGCAACAAATTGTAAACAATTTTCAAGAACATACGATTTGATTTAGTGATGAGAAAGTGTTGCATAATAATAACAAACTTAATGTGCGATTTACGATGCACAAATAAACATTTATGTATTCTAATAGTTTATTGATTGATAGATTGAGTGATAGATTATTTACATTGCATAACCAAAATTCACATATGGTGAATGTTGTATGTAAATTCCGACAATAAGTTTTGCCTTACTCGTACGAAACAGAGATTTATAATCACGAAATTTTTGTACAATGATACCTACCCGATCTCAAATGGTTTCCGACGCCGATAAACAACATCAATACGATAACGATACGATACGATAATTTCCCGGTCAAAGTGAAAGAGGAATCGAGACTGATCGTGTTGCGCCTGCCACTTGAATCACATAAAATAGAGGGATATTTTTAAATTTATTTCTCCTGAAACTTTCACGAGACATTAATACCATTTATGGTATAAATGATTCATCAATCATCACGCCCAGTTAAACAGCTTTACTTAAAATCACCTTGTTGATGAATATGGGCATTTGGCGTTCAATTATTGCAATTTAGCCAACAACTTGCCGTTTTGTCGGAGTGGAACCACGAATTTTGAACCCTGTTTCATGAGATATAGAGTCATTAGTATGTGGGTGATTATCAACTGCTTTCTCGGCATGATGTAAAGTAAAAGTGGCAGATTATGGACGCTGTCACACCGGACTGTAACATTGAAAGATCAAATGATAGCTAAGATCTTAAGTGGTTTTTTTTATTATCAGTTTTAGTCTTAATTTACTATTGAGGGTAGCGTCGAGCTCAACAGTTACAGAAAAAAAAATACAGTGTAATGGCCCATAGATAATACGAGAAAATCTTTAAACAGTAATATACCATATATTGTACATAATAATATTTATAATAAAGACTAAACACGAAATGACTGAAAAGTTCGATCTTTTTGATCGCCTTACGATTTTTGAGCCCACAAACTACAGCGCAGAAACAACAGAGCTAAAAATAAAAAAAAAAGTCATCAACATCATATCAGCTGACAGATGTCCACTGTTGGACATAGGCCTCCCCCTTATATTCAAACGGTCTTATGCCACCTCCAATCACCATCTACCCGTGTCCTTTATGATGTCACCGGTCCATCGGGTGGTTTGGTGCAACGTCCTACGCTGCGTCTGCCTGTTCGTGATTGCCATTCGAGAACTTTTATTCTGGCCTTCATGACTTGCCAATTTATTTTAATTATTTTAAGAGAATAAATAAAATGGTAATGGCAGCAATTTATTATTTTGGAAAGTAAAACATTTACGATATAGTTAGGTGTAAATATTAGCGTCTAAAGTGTTAATAAGATGGTTTGAGCTACGAGTAGGTATGTGCGCGCTAAAACGAGATTGGTTCATTATGTCCAAATTATAAAACTCTCAAACACTTATCACTTTCTAAGATTTCTTGTTCTAAGTACCCTTTTTCAACACTGAACCATTTTTACTACACTGCAGTGATTACTACAACATTCGTTCTTGATTGGCTTTGGGAGTCATTTCCAATTCGCGTTAAAGTTAGCAACGGTGAGAAAAAATTTTGGTAATATCAAACAGTTATTTGTTATTTATTTTGATTTTATTGTAACACTGCTTGCCTTAACTATTTGGATCTAATTTGACAAATCGATAAACAGAACAGAAATAATTGACTGATTTCAAAACGGAATAAGCCGACATCATTGTTTTCATCACTTATTTGACACAAGAACTTCAAGAAATTCCTATATATCCGCCTGAAAAATGTACCCTATAAAATTAATAATAATCATCCAATCCAATGGCGAAGAAATTGCGTGAATTGGAAACCCCCCCCCTTCGAAGGCAGCTAGAAAATAAAACAAAAACAAACTTACAAATTGCTATAAAAATAATAATTCATTCATTATCAGAACAGAATTGAACAATATTATAAATGTTACCACTGTAATAAAAGGTCGTAAACATTGGAGAAAATGGTCGTGTAACCTGCAACTGGCAACAATGCATATTGTTCGGTGTTCTCAGCGATGTCTTCGAAATTTCCAGATGTGTGAGAGATTTCTAGCATAAATCATTCGATTGAGAATGTACGTATGGCCACAGAATAGTTGGCCAACGATTTTCTAGAAGTAGATGATTCAGTAATCCCAAATTTCTCTATTCAAATTACGATTACTTTCCTGGATATCGATAAATCCAAAACCAGACGCCATCAACGGCTTACCATTCAGTTTTTCTATTGATTTAACTGGCAAACTAAATTAATAACTTGTATTGACCATGACCAAATTATTTGTTGATTTTGCAAGCGTCATTCAGTTGATTTTATTATTTATTTATTAACTGGAATCTTAACCAGTAGCATACTATAACAGGTAGCAGATGTGCGAAAGGTAAAAGGTTCAGTAGGTTTCTAAATATTTTACAATGTAAGTACCTAATAAAGTAACAATAGGTGAAAATGATAAGGTACCAGATTAATATTTAATAAAATTAAAGCTTTATATAAATACTAGCGACCTGCCCCGGCTTCGCACGGTTAGTAAAACGTCAGTGTCGTATTAGAAACTACCCGTGCGAAGCCGGGGTGACTTGCTAGTGTATTATACATATAAACCTTCCTCTTGAATTACTCTATGTATTAAAAAAAACCGCATCAAAATCCGTTGCGTAGTTTTAAAGATTTAAGCATACATAGGGATATAGGGACAGAGAAAGCGACTTTGTTTTATACTATGTAGTGATGATCTAGAAAATATGATGTATGTGTACTTCTAAGGTTTTTTTCTTAATTCCGTCCTACTCAGGAGGTAAATAGAACGGCAATAAAATACTATAAACAAGCTTCTAATTAAAGGAAAAACTAGTGCAATCAGATGTTTCCGACTAAATCAAAACCTCGGTTTTTACTTGTTTTTGTGCAGAAATAATCTCACGGGTGACTTCACTGGTCATCATTTCCTTATGTCCTTTGCAAGGTTAAGATCATTAAGCCCATTTGCGACTCGGAACTGTATCAGAAGGTCAACTTCCACTTTCGTCCATATTGACCTAGTGTTTACTTTATAATTGCCTTTATACCATACATGGTGTAATTAAAAGCAGCATCGAGGTCGATTTTAAAATAAATACATTGGTGACATTTTTGAGACAAATGAGTCTATTTATGTCCTAGCTACCGTAGCTGAGAGAGCGTGGTGGCCCAGGGGCATAGACGCCGACTTTCAATCTGAAGGTCGCTGGTTCAAACCCACACGTGCACCACTGAGTTTTTTCACTGGAAAAATTTATGTGCGCAATACCACGTTCTCGAAACGGTGAAGGAAAACGGCATGTCTTAGAACCTTAAATTCGAAGACGTGTGACATCTACCAATCCGAATTGGGCTCCCGTGGTAGATCAAAGCGCATTCACTCTCAATTATCGAGAGTAGGCCGGTGTCCCTGCAGTGGGAACATTAGAGGCTGGTACGGTTACCGTAGCTGACCCGTCAGATGTTTTCCTGTCAGATTCACAATCTGACAATCAGCTGTCAAATGTCGTATTGGTAAAAACCCAATAGAAAAACGTATTATATAATACTTTAACTGTTTCTTCAATTTCCGACTTTCCGTCCATTTCCAAAAAAACATCTTTTATACAAACTTTGGTCTGACAAATACGGACATAACGAAATCAAAATCGCATGGACGGTGCAGAAGTGCATAAAGTACGAACAAACGAATATATAACTCATTTAATATAATAAATTAACTTAACACTCGAAGTTACGCTTCAAGCGCCTGTAATTCCACCGGAATATAGCAACGCACCTCTGCTCGGCGACGGATTACCAGATGTGAAGGCAGTACTTCTACTGACGAACCTGGCACAAGTTCTACTGCTTTGAGTTGTTTCTTCACACCCAGGGGACACGTGTGGGGACTCATAGGGACCTACGAACGCGAGCCTCGCAATGGGCATTCCGTCTCATTATTCAAATAAAAAAATAAAGATCCGTTATTCTTGAATAGTACCAAGATTCACCTTACGTGCACCCAAACAATTAAAAGAAAACGTGTGAGGACATTCTATTCGAATAAAATGGACAACTCAAAGTAAATAACTATGTGAAATAGCATTGTCGCAGTGAAATCTCTGTGGGAACCGTCATCATTTCTGGAGATAGTCGCGAAGTCGTTTCCGTGTATGCACTTATAATCACAACTCTTACATTTGTTCAAACGTCATAAGTCTTGAGAGCGTGGTGGCCCAGGGGCACAGACGCCGACTTTCAATCTGAAGGTCGCTGGTTCAAACCCACTAGAGCATCAATGAGTTATTTCACTTGAAAAATTTATGTGCGCAATACCACGTTATCGAAACGGTGACGGAAAACATCGTAAGGAAACCGGCATGTCTTAGAACCAAAAATTCGACATGTGACATCTACCAATCCGGATTGGGCTCCCGTGGTAGATCAGAGCCCATTCACTCTCAATTATTGAGAGTAGGCCGGTGTCCCTGCAGTGGGAACATTAGAGCCTGGTACGGACATGAGTCTATGTGTAAAACTTTGAAAATGTAACAACCGGTAATGACCTAGAAACGCCTGAACCAATTTTGATAAAACATGACTAATATCCACAGATAAAAAAACTGCTTTTAAAAAAAACCAGCAGCCGAATCGATTCCCTCATTTAAGAGCTACGGTGCCACAGACAGACAGATTTTTTCGTCAGGGATTAATAATAAAATAGGTTAAACTTGAAAGCATGTATGTTTCTAAATAATTGTTAGATAAATCTCAGAGTTATAGCCAATCTTTAAGTCTGCACCTACTTCTCATAAGAATTTATTGGGTCGGTATTATAGTACACAGTGAAATGGGGCATGAGAATGATAGAATAGCTATAGGTCCCATAGCTGCTGCTTCGAAACGAAAGGTTCCGGGTTCGATTACCAGCCGAGGCACACTTTCGGGTCGAGTCAGGAAACCCTTGATGATTCAATTTCATGATGATTCTTGAGCGAGTTTAGGTACCTCTCTAACTGGCCGCATAGCTCTGTTGGTAGTAGTTTGAATTCTGGCGCAAGGTCGTGGGTTTAATTCCCAATTCAAGTCCTATTAAATGAACGTAAATATTTATTGTATGTCTGGGTGTTAGAATATATTATATGTATGTATTTAAAAAATACTAAATGAGTGTAATCAGCGAAGTATTCCCATAGTAAAATCTATGCTTAGTTTGAGGCTAGTTGCTGTGTGAATCTTCCATAAATATTTATTTTATAGTTCACGATGTTACTATGGTATATATAATAATTGGTAGTATGTCGAAATTGTATCGCAGTTATTGCAAACCTTATGTATTATTCATTATCCTCTAATCACGCTCACCTAGTTTTAGCCAACGCTCGGAAATGCACTACATATTATGTAAAGAGGTTTCTCACGAAATGCTTTCAAATGTAGTGAATCTTTCATACAGCGAGAGGCAATGGTCCAACTGTGCTAACGCTGGTTGTGATGTCTAGGCGCAGCGAATAATAATAATAATAATAAATATTCATTTACATACAGCGCCATCTAGCCCCAAACTAAGCATAGCTTGTTATTTGGGAACTAAATAACTAATACAATAGATAACAAATAGAATACATATATAGTACTTCTTTTTTGTAAATATATATTTTTAATACATATCACAGAAAATGCCTTCATAAAAAAAAAAAAATTGAAAACATAAAAAATACATAAGAAGAACTAATGAAAAAAAAAACCATAACATTTTTCATAATGTACTAAACTCGACCAACTGACAAGTGGTGTTGCCGTTTGTTTTTTTTAAATGGTAGGGTGTATCCTCTAAGGGCAAGAAATAAGGGAGGTAAGCATTGATTTCGCTTTTTCGATTTTGTTCATATTATGTCTAACCCACTTCAAGTTCCACAAATATAACAATTCATTAGCTCACTAGGAAGCTGAGATTGTCGCACGCCGACAAAGCTATTGTTGTCTTTTCATGTTACGTTAATGATAGCTTTCTCTGTACATTAATTTTAATTATACACTTGGGAACTAAATGATTTCAAACTCAAATTTTGGCTTTTGTTTTACATTATATAATTTTCGTTTCGTAAATTTTATTCAGACGTTTGCATAATCTGTCTCGAAACTTAGGTTCCGCGAGTCCAGAATAACATCGACCTTGGTTATCTCTTGGAATACAATTGGTGTTACGGAACCTACGGTGTTTCCTTATCGCACTTAGCTAGTTTAATAGAAAAAATACCTAATATAAAAGTAGTACCTAGTATAAATACCTAATAAATACCTAATACCTAATAAATACCTAATACCTAATAAATACCTAATATTGACTGGCTCCACAACTCTGGTGGTAGTAACTCTGCCTTCTGTGATGTATTGTAGGTCGTGGGTTCCTTCTTGTCTGGGTGTTAATAAGTATTATAGGTATGCATAAAAATACTACTTTATAAGTAATAAGCGGAAAAACAGAAATAAAGCGCTCTGATTGGTCAGTCGCGATAGTTGTATTTGAGTCTCAACATTAGGGATATAGCTGTTTTTGTTTCGAGTTTTGACACTGGTTTTCTGTATGATTAATCTTTTTTTGATAACAAAAGATTTTATAAACATATATAATTAAAAATAAAGATTGAGCATCTTTAGAAACATATAATTAGGTACACATACATGGTTACGCTAAAAGTAATTCTTGAATAGGAATAAAATGAGATTCATAGTTACGTTTCAAGTATTGTATCAGTAGCGTCGATCTAATACTACAATATGTACAAGTTTTCCTTAATTTGGAGATACATGGCGCTATGTGAAATATCCATTAATATTTGTTTATTTATTATATTTTTATTTATATGGCGGATGTTGTTTTTTATTCAAGCTTAAACATCATAATAAACTTCTACAAACTATCTGCACGTAAGCAACGATTTTAAAAACGAGTTTGATCGATCCATCGAAAGTTGTTTTATCAACCGATTAACTTTATGATATATTTACGTAACGAAAAATTCTTAATTATAATATGAAAGTGGAATTAGAATGTGTGCAATGGGACCCCATTTTTGTATATATTTACTATGTACTATGTACACAATTGTGTACATAGTACATAGTATTAGGAGTACAAATAAGTTTCCGTTTTATTGTAGATGGCGCGGCACGGAGTTTCGGTTAGCTTTCGCAGATGATAACCGGCTTAAAAAATAGTTTGGACATTCAAGAACAACATAACCTATTAATATCATTGATTTTATATTGGTAAAATATAATTTTTATAAGTTGAAAATGTCAAAATTTGAGCCAAGTAAGCGTCATTTGCGGGAAATATTAGTTTACTTCTTTAATTTAAAGAAATCTGCTGCTGAGGCGCATCGATTGCTCGTAGAAGCATATGGTGAGGTTGCTTTGAGTGAGAGAACGTGTTGAGAGTGGTTTCAAAAGTTTAAAAACGGTGATTTCGACGTAGAAGACAAAGATCGCAGTGGAAGGCCAAAAATTTACGATATGCTGTGTATTTGGTGGGATCAGCTAGGTGTAGTGTATTATGAGTTGCTTAATCCGAGCGAAACAATTACTGGAGCCCTCTATCGAACACAATTGATGAGATTGAGCCGAGCTCTGAAAGAAAAACGCCCTCAATACTATTCTAGACACGAAAAAATTATTCTTCTGCATGACAATGCTCGTCCACATGTTGCGGCTCCCGTGAAAAAGTACTTGGAAACACTTGATTGGGAAGTGTTACCCCACCCGCCGTATTCACCAGACATTGCACCGTCCGATTATCACCTGTTCCGGTCCGTAGCACATGCTCTGACGGCGCAGCGGTTCACATCTTATGAGGATACCAAAAATTGGGTTGATTCGTGGATAACCTCAAAAGACAAGGAGTTCTTCAGACGTGGGATTCGAATGCTGCCTGAGAGATGGGAAAAAGTGGTTGCAAGTGATGGGCAATATTTTGATTAAATTTATATTACCGTTCTTCTACAATAAATATTTAATTTGTGTAAAAAAACGGCGGAAACTTATTTGTATTGTACTCCTAATACTACTAATTAACTTGATTGTTTCATCACCAGTATGACCACCAGTGACCGAATTTATCGAGATTAGATTGCGCATACGCATATTTAATTAAATAATTAGCTTCTTAAATATCCACTGCTTATATTTAACCTACCAACATGATGTAGTAGATGTTTCAAAAATTTTTAATTTCAAAAATCGTCCAACTTTTTAGGAATCCTAAAAGCTAGCTAAAAAGCCGATTGAGCGTGAAGGAGTACACACACATACATACACACGCATACTTACAAACTTACGCCTTTATATTATTAGTATGATGCCACAGTTAATTATTGTATTGGTACAGTATAGGTGGAAAATTTTTAAGGTTCTACTGAATCTATGAAATGCTATAAAGGAGTAATGAATGGAGTAAAAGAAGAAAAAAGGGGTAGTTGCTATAGCTGACAATATTATATATAGTATATCTATATATATAAAAGAAAGTCGTGTTTGTTACAACACTTATAACTCGAGAACGGCTGGACCGATTGCCATGGTTTTTTGGATTTGTTGGATTTGTTTCCGTCCCGAATAGCAGAATAACTATTAAAAACATTGGAAAATTAACGACATTTATCCCCGTATTCTCCACGGGAACGGGAACTATTAGGGTGAAACCGCGGGGCGCAGCTAGTATATATATAACGTTGTTTATAGTTATAAACAATATTTTAAGAGCGAATGTGATTTTTGATTTTTTGTTTTTAACTGCTCAATCATCATGTAATTTAGCATACACGTTGTCAGAAGTACAGAAAAGGACATGAGGTACCTTCATTCGGAAATCATTTGATTGACATAATCAGCATTTACAGCGAGCGAAGCGTTACATGTAGATTTTGTCTACTTAAAGTTCAGATCATTAAGAGATTGTAATAATGATCTTAAGATCATTAATAATAATAATAAATAAACATTAACACACTCATACCTCTGCAGTAGGATTCCCTGTGTCGCAGATGGCATGGACAAACACAGAAACAAAAGAAAAACACCCAAGAATAAACTTCATGCTCACCATACAAAGTGTGCCCTGGTCGGGAATCGAACCCGGGAAGGCAGGGCTACTACCAACTAAGCCACGGAGCATTAAGAGATTGTAATAATGATCTTAACTTTAATCCTACAGAGTCTTCCGCTCTAACCAAAAACATGCGTAAATTAGTCAAGGCCATTTGCGGCCAACATTATAGTCCAGTAAAAAAAACATTTACTCGTATTTGAACAAAATACAAGTGATTTGATATTTGGACTTTTCATACGCGACTATGGGTGATACTTTTGAAAGCTATTTACAATAATAATAGAAAGCCGGTGAAAGTGGACATGTTAACATCGCAAATTGAACGTTAGCTTTTAAATTATTATCTAACACGTATTATAGAATAAATTTGTCCTGACTCTAGGTTTATTTTTAAATTAATCTATTTTATAGTTATTTTTGGAATAACTTGCAATAGTTTATACCATTAATATACTCGTTAAAGCGGCCAAAGTTAATGAGCAATGTAAAAACAAGGAGCGCGCTGAAGACCCACCTGATGTTAAGTGGTTGCTGCCGCTCATAATACAACAATAGCAATACGATACACGTCATCCCCGACCAGAGTATAGGACCCAAGTCGCACCCCGTTGCGCCCGTCACCTAATTAAGGGATTCTATGTCTCCATGCGCATGTGATTTCACCGGCACCCACACCCTTCAAACGGAACACAGCATCCCCAATGTGCAAATAATTGGTATATATCTTCACAGGTTATAAAACCCACAGCTAAGCATATTACTTTTACTTTTAACCGCTACTGATGCTGCTGGTCTACTAATGGTACAGCAGTAGTCTACGATATCAGAGGTTCTAAAACAAAGTTAACGTTAAAAAGACCCTAACCCAAATGCTCCAGCTTGTCCAGTTACTTTCGTTATATAAAAAAAATCTACAAACTTGATTGTAGATGTGCAATTGTTTTATTAATTTTATTTTAGACTACAGGAAAAAGGGACTCTTCTTAATCAGGATTTTTACAAACTTAAAAGACGAGATACCAACACATATTGTTATAGTTATAGTTTAAAATGTTGTTTTTCTTCTTTTTTATTTTGGTTGCAAATCTGTTAAATTAATTGCGGCAGATGCAACAGTTCACACAACATAGATTATGTTAGATGGCAAAATATTTTATTACGTCTATTATCTATAGATACATTTTAACAAGCATAGTAACTACCGTATGTATTTGATTGGATGATTTCGAATAGCTACAATTAGACTCGCAATTTATACAGCATTTAGCTAACTTTCATTCATCTCGGTTGGTATTTTGAATGCCAAACTTTATTGATGGGAAACCAATTGGTAGCATCGTAAATAAATATCATTGGGCCAGCCGCAAAACCGTGTCTAAAGTGGAACATTCTATAGAAATATCTCGGGACGAAAACCACCCATCTTTTATTGAATATTGTTTTTAAATTAAGTATTTTTCGAAAACTGAAGGCCAAATTTGGAGAATTAATAATGTTTTGTGGTTTTGATTTTGTGCTCATCGCATAAATATTGCTTCGGCCACAGATTTAACCCGCAACTGTAATGTAACTGTAATAAACTGTAATAACCCTCAACTGCATAACTGTAATAAAGTTATAGGAGGTAGCTCTACTACCTACTTGAGAAATATTGTTTTTTATAAGGCAAATTAAAAAAAAAAATCTTATAAAACATAGTTCACCAAATTAATTTTCCTTGTTACAGAAACAAGATGACCGTCAAGAAGACGGCTCGTACCGGGGGCTATGCGGCCCTGGTCGGGCGGCAGAAACTGCACTCGGCTAATCAGCAGGTGGACATGACCACGATCACAAAACCCTCCAACATACAGACATACAACATCGTCGTCGGTTTTAACGAAAAGGACCAGCTCCAACTCCTAACAAGAGAAGACGCCTCGGATGACGAGAAACATGATAAAGCAAAGCTCATCAAGGAGTATACGGAACTAAAGACTAGCAAATGTGAAAATATATCTATAGACAATATAGAGAACTGTATCAATATTGAGAATTATCCGAATTGCAACAACTCTCTAGTCTTCTACGTAACCAAAAACACAAATCGTGAAGCAGTTGTTTTAAAATTTGAGAACGAACAGGATTTCAAGAGGATATACTTCACGTATAAGTATTTCAAAATGCGGAATCGGTTGACGAAAAATGCGAACACATACCCAAGCAATGACACATTGTTTTCGAAGAAGAAAACTTACGACATATTCAAGAACAGAAAAGCAATATCGAATGAATACGACTTATTGCAAACAATAGACAGTGATGGTATCACCCACTTATCAGTTCAGCAGAAGAACTTGAATCTACGGTTCGATCAGCCTATGAGCCTGATTGGTATCAGAAACGACACACATGATGCAAATGAGATCGATAGTATTATATACACAGACATTGATATCCCAAATAAACCAGATAGAAAGAGACTGTTTCACAAAAAGCCAAAAGCGCCACAGCCTCCTGCTTTAAAAGATAACAAAGTTCTCAAAGGGGAATTTGTGAGGGTTAATGTGGATAGAACTCCTGACATAATACCGAAGGATGTCAAAATTAATAAAGTACCTGATATCCTTATGTTTAGAGATAGCAAGCCGAAACGGAATAGTCCGCCTAATCTTTGGTCGGCGAGCAACAAAGGTAAGGATAATTTTATACTCATACCCATTTATTACACCTTGGGAACTTTACCCTTGGTACACTTGGTTTCGTTAATGACTTGACTTGACATTACTTAATTGACATTAATATTTTTTAAAAAATATGCCCGTCCGGTTCGTTTATGGGCTTCCTATCGCCACCTTCCGGCTGTAACATCAAATCATTGGTACTGTCACTGAAAGTTATTCTGATAAAATAATCCACATGTATTGGCTTGGTCAGTTTCCGCTTCCAAGGACCAGTTCAACATGATGCTCCGAGTTCAAACTTCAAAATTAACGGGGCAACGTATTCATCAATATATTTATCTAATTTCAGCTTGTGACATTTGCCTGTATTGCCTGTTTGTTCTGTATTGTATTTAAAATAATAAAAAATGTAGATGTAGATTACAATCAATAAGCTCAAGCTACAATTAGATGGGTATGGCAAAATTAAGCTACAATTTTAAAGAAATTCATATCAAGAAAAATGATTTACAGATTACACAAAAAACAGATACGAACGAATCTAGTTAAATAAATGTAATGATGGCTTGTAATTATATTATTAAAGAGCATAAATGAAGTATAAATAAAGTCTGATAATTGATCTTAAGGGTAAATAGTGCTGTCCTAATGGTAGCTATTTGCTCTCAGTAGCGGAAGTCGGCTTGAAATGAAAGGATATCAAACAGTTATGACGTAATAATTAAATTTAATGAGAGCTTAAAAGCTAAATTATGCTTCTAGAGCAATTGTAGGACCACCTGATGTTTAACTTAGGGATCGTTGAGATTACGGCGTGCAATGAATTGTGGTTTTTATACGAAGTACTTTTTTATATAGTTTTTTATGCTGCTTTAATGACAGGACGAGCTGAAGACCCAACTAATGGTAAGTGGTTACCTCCGCCCATAACAACAGCTCCACGACTTCCGACCCAGTCAGTTGCACCCGTCACCCGACACAGGGATGTTACGTCTTATGCACTTATCTCTCACCCTTCCACTGCAACACAGCAATACGAGTATCACTGCTTGGCCGCAGATTCCCAGGTGTGGAGTTAGTACTTCTAGTAAAACAATGTGAGTTTTGTGTTGAAACTAATTTATTCCTTGAGATCCCAAGAATCGTCTGGTCACGTGAAAATTTACACGCACAAGTAAACATATTCGTGCGCATAGACTAGAATAGAATAATTTATTCACAAAGATGATACATATCCAACATGAAATATACATATAGAATATCTATATGTGTTACAGTATGGGTCGTCCATATTTAATTTCAGTAGATAAACGTAAGAGGCATAATTAACAATTGAATCATTTAGCCTTTGTGTGATGCGCGTAAAGTTGGTTCTCGGATCTTGGATGTATGTCTTGTGTTTGTATATCCAAGGAAATGAAATTGCATATTTTTCTCTCCTGTGACTTTAGGAATTTTTAAATTGGTATTGTGTATTCCATAAGGGCATAATAAGGCTTGAGAGTATTGAGTCGGTTTATTAGATTTTTTGAAAACACACCCTTGTTTGCTCTGTGGCAGTGGTTTTTTTTTTTTTTTTTGTACCACTTAGATGGCAAACAATCATACGGCCCACCTGATGGTAAGCGGTTACCGTAGCCTATGGACGTTTGCAATACCGGGGGTAACACTCGCGCGTTGCCGACCCTTTAAATATTTTAAAACGCCCCTTTTGAAGGACCCCATACAGTAGTCTCCAGGGAAAACCTTGTGAAAAAAAAGTGGTGATGTAATCGTATCGAACTCAATCTATTTTACATCTTTTACATACTAAACGTTTTTCCATTGCAATCCTTATTGCAATGTTTTTCGCTTACTTTCTCTGTTCACGTACTCATCGCAACATTTGGTCTCGATGCAGTTAACCAAGGTCGCTTGCGCAACGCGGGTCATTGACTATCTACAAAAGTTGCTTACATACTACCAATCCAGTCACGTTTTGTTTATAACCTTCGTTTGTTGCTGATAGGCCTATTTTGATTTGAGCTCGAAAGTGAAAAAAAAAACAACGTTAAAACACTCATACCTCTGCACTAGGATTCCCTGTGTCGCAGATGGCATGGACAAACATCCAAGACCCGAGAACAAACTTCATTTTTACCACACAAAGTATGCCCCGGCCGAGAATCGAACCCGGGGCCCCGCGCTGCGAAGGCAGGGCTACTAGCAACTAAGCCACGGAGCCGTCTTACTAATTGACCCGACAGTTTTTTTTCATTCACAATTTGACTATTGTGACCATATTTGACGTGTCAAATGACAAAGAACAAAAATCCCTTTAGATTCAGTTTTTCTTCACTTGTCTACATTTCCCGTGAATTTCCCAAGAATTTCTTGTCTTGACATTTACAACAACAAAATATCAGCCAAATCGGTTGAGACGTTCTCGAGTTTTAGCGAGACTAACGAACAGCAATTCATTTTTATATGTATGCCTATAAAAAACAAGTAAAAAAATATCCACTCTTATTGAAGTCAGTCAAAAAACACGGCAAGCAACTTGTTCGTAGATTTCACAGACGTAAATGAATAGAAGCGACGTAATCACAATTATCACGGCGCGGCGCCGCACGAATCCAATCTATCGGTCAGTCGTGCTTTACGACATCCTGACCTGAAGAGCCACTGAAGAAATAGGTGGAACTCTCTTGAGATTTTGAACTTTATGTACAGCGACCCGCAGGTTTCCGGGATCAAAATTAGCCTATGTGTTAAAACTGGGTAAAAATTGTTTCATCGAGCCCGGTAGTGCCGACCTCGACGTTTAACGGGGTCGATGGCACAAATCAAGTATCATCTGCCCCGGTGTCTTTAACGGGCCGGATGGCACAGATTAAGGCGCATAGACCCGGTGGTGTTTAAAGCGGAGTGAATATCCTCTATCAGCCACTTTCGGATCATTCACTCCTTCTCAAACTTGGACCCTAAACGAATCTGAGTTTGAAAAAGAGTGAATGATGAGTGATTTTTATAATATGTAGTTTGATTACTCTTATCCGCTTACTCTTTTCCCATTTTATTTGATTAGCGAATGTTTTACGCTTTCACAATCCTCGATCAGCCAATTTCAAATCATTCACTCCTTTTCAAACACAGACTCATTTATTCCAGCTATCTAAAATTCTAAGGTAGGCATTACATTTTATCAGTCAACCTTTTGCAACTTTGGTTGTTTAGTAATTACATGAAGAAATAACCGTTTCGTGCTAATAGAATTTATGTAGGCTTGAAGTAGTTTAAACTAATAACTCAATCGCACTCCGTTTGTCAAACAAACGAAATGCTTGTTTACATATTGCGCGACTGCGCTTGCGTCGGTTTTTGGAACGTACGTGACAGACATATATGACCCACTGCAGATGATTTAGTGAAATAGGATTCAAAGGAAACAAAAAGTTCATGAAAAAAGTATATGATTGTAGTACGGGAATGATTGGTTCCTGTATCAGCCTCTAATTTTCCCACTGCTCGGACACTGGCCTACTTACGATAATTGAGAGTGAATGATGATGATGAGACTGGTGAGTTTGAGTCAAACCCATCCGTCGTCGGATGGGCAACCTCATATTTTTTTCTCGATATGGAATATAGATGCTACAACGTTTTAGCATCTATATTCGCCGTATAATTTAACTAATTCCCAGCCACCTCCCTATCTGCCCCATCGATGGGGCGGTTGGGAACCCCCCTTCCACTGAAATAATAGGAACTTTGAGATATATTTTCAACATCCTCATTATAAGAATTATAATTATGTTAAGATACGATCAATTAGTGTCATATTATAAGACATTTAAAATTTTATGATTTGGTTAGCAAACTTACAGTTAGTGTTAAACACTTAAATATTTATCATCATTATGTGTGTCTGTGTGTCTATATTTGTTAATCCTTCATGCTCAAACGGCTCAACGGATTTGAATTAATTTCGTACCAGAATAGCTTATATCCTGGTTTAACACATAGGCCACTTTTGATCTCGGAATACCGCGGTTAACACCTCGCCGCAAATTTTACTATAAATACATTAGAGTTATGTGTATATGTACATTTAGAAATTCTAACTTGACGACCTGTCCGTACGTTGCATATGTTTAGTGTGGAAATTCGTTTTACGAGCCAAGCCTGTTAGTGCGAGCAATTCTTCAAATTTATGCTCCTTTGTGAGCGCATACCTCCCTCCATCAAGCATTGTTGATTGGCTTTTGAAATATAACCACGATAAATGTACACGAACGCCTAAAAACCGATAGAAAATTATACCTTCGGTATGTAGAATTAATTATCTTACATGATTTTAGTCTTTTTGTTGTTAAATCTAAAGGCCTATTTCTCAAAGGCGTAAAGGAATATATTTTATTGTAAAACTGTGTATACAAAGATCGTAATAATAGTTATGGAAGATCAGTTTGTTAAAACCTAATTCGTTTCCAAGTGTACAATGACACTATAAGGAACTTTACTGTTAATCCATTTATTTAATTTATATTTTAATATCCCCTTCAGTTGCTGAAAATCAGCAGATAGTGGAATGGTTTTAGGGGTTCCTGGCTACGCCCGTGCTATTAAGTCTAAAAGTTCTGTCTGCCTTACCCTCCAATTAAAAGACTGTATCAGGTTAGACGTCAGTCTGTTCCGTCAATAAAAATGATATAACAACCACAACAAGTGACTGATTATTAAAAAATAAAAAAAAAAACTGTCTTTAATACTTTCACTGGACGAAGCCAGAGGAAAGACAAATACGCAATTTCGTTTATTTGGATAACATATTTTTTTTCCGGTTATTTTGATTTAACAACTAAACTATTTAACCAATTTTAATATTTAATATTTAACTAAACTATTTAACTAATTTTATGGGACCAATCTGAAAACATTTCACATTAGAGGCTGATACGGAAACAGCATTTCCAATCAACCGATGAAAATTGTGACACCATTCACGCCACACTGGCTATCTGTGTATCGCGGAAGCTTCACACGTGTAAGTGACCCTCGCGGGAACCGAACCTGCCCTTCATGCTTGGATTGTGTAGCCGGTGCTGCAAGCCTGGTGTTAGGTTACTCGACATACATGTTTATTCATTATATTAGTGATAAGTCTACAAGTCATACTTGAAAATATATTTTTACTGAAGATATTGTAGTTTTTATTTAGTCCGTTTCGCTTGTCAAGAGTAGATTGGTTGTAGGCACCAATCTACTCTTTACAAGCGAAACGGACTAATGGGACTAATGGGTGGGTACATTAGAAGTTGAGGTACAGGAGAAGGTAACCGACACGGACCGTGGCGTTGACGGGACCGCAGAAGCCTGCAGAGCGATTCCCGTAGCCCCGTCGTAGTCAAGCGCTGGAGCATCATCAGGTTTTAGTAGTGGCAACTTGCTCAACACCATCCGAGCCGAGTCCAACATACCGCGCCTCACTTCGAGGGAAGTACGTTAAGTACATGATGAAAAAAAAAGTAGGGGAGAAGGTGGTGCAATCAAAAACCTTTTATCTGACTCTGCCGTAAATTGGTGAAATCTGGCGCCCCTGATGCCAAAATGAAAGCAATACCTGAGAATAATTGCAATAAGGGCGCTCAGCCTACGCGTCCAACGAGTCCAACGCGAGAATGCAGCCAGTGTTATTGGCACCCTACCCCACGATCAAAATATTCTGATGTAATTTTTACATTTTGGTTATTTATAAATAGCCTCTAAATTATAAAAACATAATATTTATGAATATATAGTAAAAATTCAAATTGTCATTGAGAAATTCTGAAAATCTTATAATACTAAAAAGAATACGCTGACGGTCTCATTCAAAATTACATAAAAATTAGATTTAAATTAAAAACTCTATAAACATTAATCTTGCAGCCGGCTAGTAATGAATTTACGAATATGCCACAATTTTTCCAGTAACCCAATTTGAAAACTTATTAAACGTGAAAATCTCAGTAGGTGCGGGTAAGGGGGTAACACAACGTTGAGATAGGGCTTAGATTTTCAGATAGGAGGAAAATCAGAAGACTGTTAGGACTACCAGCTTACTTTTGCACATACTATTTGCTAGCTACTTCACTTCATTAGCCCTGTAACCTACTATTCAATCAATTAAGCAAACACAATGTTTTACAAATCGCATCAAAGTGTGTTAATTGAGAAATTCACATGCATATGCAGTGCCAGCGAGGCCAGTAAAACACACCTAGATCATCATTTCAATCTTCTTTCTTTTCGCTTATGTAGCTAACTCTATCGTCGGAGCTCTCAAGCCACCAGATGCCTCCGACATGGCTTACAGGCTAATAGAGCCGGGACCGACATCTTGACATGCACTCCATCCATTTTTTCCCCATCTCTTATCTGATATCAATCCACTTCCATATTTAATACTCATTTTGTTATGACTTTCATCCCTTTGCATAACATTTCCATTCTACGCTAACCTAATACTCTTCAACTTTTTCCGTCACTGGCGTACGCTTTTCCATATTCTGATACTAAAATCGAAAAATTTTTGCTATATTTATTTCATCAGCGATAGACAATTTAGCTCTAAAATCCTAGCTCCATTTCGTTACTTTTCAACTTCCTCATTCGCAGAAGCTTTATCCTGTTTGCAGAAATCCTTCATTAGATCAGCTAGGTCATCAACATCACATGAACCTAATTTGAAAATCTGTATGCGACACAGCTCGGAAACGCACGTGTTCAGAATACATCCAACATTTCAAATGAACTGATGTAACTTAAGCAAACAGCTTTACATGTCAAGCAAATTGCGTAGTCCAAGACGACCCAAGCCGGCCTCTAATTATTATTAGTTGATCATTATTTGATAACCATAATCAACTAAATTTAGATGTATAGGAAGTATGGATTAACATCTTTTATGCTAATTTTATTCCAAGCGCACGAACGCAATTTAAAATCAATAGTGTTAAACATAAAGTTTATTTTATTTATTTCTCCATTTCAGCTGCCGGCTATGAGTCCGACCGTGAGGAATGGAAGAGCAGCAGGTCGCAGTTCTCCACAACAGCATTCGACAGTCTCGCGAGACCGACCAAGATGGCAATGGCTCTCACGCTAAGAAAACCCCAAAGATTAGAGCCAGTCCCACAATACTACAGACTACCTAGCGAGCAAAAACCCAAGCTCACTCCGCTGCCGTTTAGGCAGAACAATTTCGTCCAAAGACCTAGACTTCCCAGACCAACCACGGAAGTGAAGAGAAACGTTCTGAACACAGACCATAGGAAGTTCACATCTCTGCAGAATTTGGAGATACCGAAAAAGCTGAGTGAACCAAAGGCAGAGCCGAAAAAGAACAATTATTCCAACATATCACATCGGATAACTGGTTTGACGAATAAGTTGAGGGATTTGGGGAACCCGAGCAATACTTTGGGTAGGTTCAAAGCACAATCGCATGGAGACGTGGCAAATCTAAAGCCAGTGCTGAAGACACAGGAGAAGAGGTCTGTCGTGAGGACTTGCAGTGCAGAACCACCAAAGAAAGTTACGTTCAGCGCGTTCGCTACTGTCCAAGTAGTTTAATAATTTATTCGCTGAGATTCGACTGATTTTGTTTTACAATACGATTTAGCTGATCTGGTATAGGATAGAATTTATAGAAAGAGTAGGCCGGGATGATTGTGTAAATATTTCGATTCGTTGTAAGTCGTTGTAACTACCTAAATTTTAACAAACTCCTGTGTCATTAGAGCAAGCAAACATGGATTTTCTGCACTACTTATTTAAGAATAAAGTGTTATATATAGCACTCTATCGATTAACGTCCATTTCAGTAACACATAATTGTAGCTAGATTTCATGATTAGCTCGCAAACTTAGCTCACATCCTTTTTTATGTTAAAAATGTATAGATCTGCTATGCTTATCTGCCTAAAACCATCCGTTGTCGAATATAGAATATTTTTCACGCTTATTACTGCTTATTTTGTAAGCTTACATAGTTATATTTGAAGTCCCTAAACAAATTGGCTTTCTATCAATTAGCCTGAGCGATTTTCTGATGAAATGCCACCAATCTTTGGGTGAGAGATTGCGGTTGGTCAGTTTCAGGCATATTGCAAAAACATTTCACGCGTATTATTGTAATATATTTATTCTTTGTGAATATATAGGATGTACAGTAGTGTACTCTACGAGTTCAAATTATTGGATATTTTGTTCAAGCATTAATAGCTTGTGATACTTATATGAGTTTTAAGATTCCTTTCCACCAATAATATGACAAAAAAATGTTTATATAAATGTATTATAATAACGCAGCAAAGCGGAGTGTAGCGGAGTGCGTAATTTTGCGTAATAATATAATTTATTATTATAAAATGATGCTCTTTTAATGTAGCTACGTCGCCCTTTTTAACACCATACCCAAAAACAGTGATATGAGTCAGTGTGTTTCTGCGTGTTTGTTCTGCATCGTAGCTCAAAAACTAATGGATCTATTTTGACTAACACTTAACTTTTTTGTTCATCTATCGTTTTCGTAAACTATGAGTATCAAACGATCCTATTACATCCCTCGCTACGCAACTTTACAGGTGGAAAGGCCTTATTTCTATTGTCATTATTTTAATTCCAAAGATGAGTGTCTTGTAAATGCGGAGCATAGAAATAAAGTAAAGCTTGCCATACAATTCAAACGTATTTCTAGATAATTATTGGTCTTACAGCAAAGCAAACACCAAAGCAAAAGATCTGCCAAGTGTGATTCTTACTCGCACTGATGATACAACAAAACAAATGTGTTTTTTTTAATTAAAATTGGCATATTTATGATACTATCCAAGACAAAAGATGAAACAAACTGTTAAAAGAGGTTTTCAAGCTCTACCATGAAACAAAAGAACTCGCTTTTATACTTTAGAAGCGCATATGCAATCCATTACAAGCTCAATTAACAAATATTTATTAAGACTATGGAAAACCCTGTGGATTTGCTTCGATGTGCTTTATAAACGTATTTTTTTCCCACAAAAACCGTTTTTTGGCAAAAAAAATTTTTCTTTTTTTCTTCAAGAATCTCACTGAATTTAATGGCTAGTCGAAAATAAACCTTACTGTAATTATAAATTACCTTTATGATCACTTTCTTCTATTACTAAATCAAGATTTAGTTAGTGTTTGAAAAATTATGTATAAAATAATAATATTCAAGATTTTATAGAAATTAATTAATTATGTTTTCACTTTTAATCCTATGTTATGCAAGTTTTTTGTTTATTATAAGTTATTTGTGTCTAATCTACGTTACAATTGTAAGCATCTAACTTTAGGATAATTGCAAGTCATAAGAACTATTGTAAATCAGCTTCTGATATACGATTAATTTTCGAGTGTAATGTGAATAATCTGCACGTTACCAATTATACATATATTTTGTGCGGCCCAGGAAATAAAATGATCTTTCGAATCAATGAATTGATTTTCAAAGACTTCGATGTAAAAAAATCGAAGAATCTGCTTTCGATGTAAAATAATGTAAAAATTTAAATAATATGTTTGAGTTCATTGGATCAATTTTTGGTAAACTTGTATACTCACGTTTAAAGTAAGTATTTGTTTATATTGTAGGTCTGCGTTTCGCACGATTTTCTGTTGTTAACTATTATCTACGTATTTTAAGACTTTGTTGTGAAAAATTAATAAAATGATTACCAAGGTTTATTATTTTATTTCAGTATCAGCTCAGATCTTATTTTAAGTTACAAAATGTAATAAATTACATGAATTAATTAACATTCAAATGCATAATTAGAATAAAGAAAAATATTCTTTTCCATTTTCCATTTCAAAGTATGAAAGTAGACCCGACGGTACTACTAAGCTAAAAAAAGGAATACATTTTGTGCCTAATGCATTGTTTTAGTGGTCTAAAACGATTTTCGCTTAAATGCCTTATTTATAAAACCGGTTTGGGCACATCGGTTGGATGGTTTCATAGTTCATACCGTTCATAGGTAGAAACAATTTTTGTATTTTATATAATATATTACTAGCTGACCCGGCCACGCGTTGCTGTGGCTAACGTTTTTGTAATTGTGACTGTCAAATAATAGACAAATAATTTACAATAAAATAATATTGCGATCATAAATTGAGACGTGAGCTAACCTATCTTTCAAGTTGGATCAAACTGCACACGGTATACAAATTTGATTAAAATCGGTTAAGTAGTTTAGGAGTCCATCGCCGACAAACATAGTGACACGTAATTTATATACAATATATTAAGATATATTATATTGTAAATACTTAGGATTCATATATATTTTGATGCTCACACTTTCGATCAGAGTAAATGATTTTTCCAAAAACCAATCGATATTTTTTATAATGACCTATAATATCTTATCAATATTTGTAATGCGACACAGTGATACTAGATATCACGACTTATCTATCTATACACATACCTACTAAGGCAGTAATGAAACTGAGGTTATCTAAAGATTTACGAGGCAATACGGGACAATTCGTAACTTCTAACTGCTATAAACATACACATATTTTACACACATTGCTAATATCTAAGTATATATTGCTTTCAAGGATGATGAGAAAGTAACGCACAGTATCAGTAGAACTTGTGCCAAATTAGTTTGGAGTATTGTAGTATTGCCACCACACCTGGTGATCTGCCACCAAGCAACTGCTTGGTGGTGCTCTCGCTATTCTGTGTTCCGGTAGAATGGTGTAGTTCCCGGTGAAATTACAAGGGCTTGAGGCGTTAAATTCACGTGCGCATGTATACATGGGTTATCTTATACTTCAGTAGGGGAAGATTTATAGTTCTATTATTGGCGGTGGTAACCACTTTAGATGGCCTGTCAGCCAAATGCATTAAAAAATACTACTATTTATTTTTGTTAATACAAATGTATTCTTCTTTCGTGTACGTAAGTGGCTAAGTCTTTTGTCATTCAATACATATGTACATATAATCGTGCAATACATGTAGGTACATATTAACACACAGACAGAACAAACAACTGTGTCCATCACATAAATGTTTGTTGTCGAATAGATAGGGTTTGAATAAGCTAAAACTGTATTTTATTGACGGCTCCGTGGCTTAGTTGGTAGTAGCCATGCCTTCGAAGCGAGGGGTCCCGGGTTCGATGCCCGGCCGGGGCACACTTTGTGTGGTGAGCATGAAGTTTGTTCTCGGGTCTTGGGTGTTTGTCTTGTGTTTCTGTGTTTGTTCATGCCATCTGCGACACAGGGAATCCTAGTGCAGAGGTATGAGTGTGTTAACGTTGTTTGTTTATTTGTTTATGTTAAAATGCAGATTAAACACCCAGAACAAGACACCCAGACACAGAACAAGTTGATGTTCGTCACACAAATGCTTGCCCTGAGTGGGAATGAACTCACGACCTACAGCGCAGAAGGCAGATCTACCAACTGAGCTCAGACAGTCAGTATAGGTAAGTAAAACCTGCCAGATAGAAGGGTTATCAACCAATTCATCATTCATAATTAAATTAATCTCGTTTCACATAAAAATATTTTCAAACATGGATAACAAAGCGTCTCTTTTCGATTGGTTATAGGAAGGAGATAAAATAACATTGCTGATAAAGTTCGACTTGGGTTATGTAAGAATGTATTGAGAGTTTTTGTTCAGTGTTGCAAAAGTGTACAATAAGGTAAGTACTTTTGGGCTATTCGGAATTTAATACCGATCTAAGTTAAGATTTTTTTCTTACTGAGATACAATTCGTAGAAACATATTTTTTTTTTCTGTGTATTCGTTTTTAAACCCCTACGAAAAAGGGTAGTGTTATAAGTTTGTGTGTCTGTGTATTTGTCATCGTAGCTTCCAATCGAATTGACCGATTTTGATGCGGTTTTTTGTTTGAAAGTTGACGTGGTAGTTTAAAAATAAAAACTTTTGCACACTCATACCTCTACACTAGGATTCCCTGTGTCGCATATGGCATGGACAAACACAGAAACACAAGACAAACACCCAAGACCCGTGAACACCCGTGCTCACCACACAAAGTATGCCCCGGCCGGGAATCGAACCCGGGACCCCTCGCTCCGAAGGCAGGGCTACTACCAACTAAGCCACGGAATCGTTTCAATGATTCTTAGCTATAATTTATGAAGATCTATCCAGACGTTTTTTTGTACATGAACATTACCCCAATTCGAGGGTTTTTACATATTCTTGGCATCAAGGACGGAATTAAGATTGATGAAATAAAAAAAGAAACAATTATAGGGGTTAACAAATCTCACAATCCTACTGTGGAGTTAAAAAAACGCCAATGAACATCCAATGATTAATTGAAGCATGAAATTATTGAAGTCTGCTTTTTTTATATCATTCTCTTGTTAATTTTAAGCCTTGACATTTTATATCTGTTGTTTTTCAGCATCATGTCTCTTGTAGCCCGTGCTTTCGAGTCCAGCAAAATAGTGCCGGATGTCATCCCCACTCCTCCAACTGCCAATATTGAGGTAATAAAAATGTCTAAACTTTAGAATAAGATATTTTTACAAAAAAAAAAAAACTTTTTTTGTTGCATTTATTTATTAATATTATTATAGTATTGTTCTTCCTTTTAAAATATTGACACTTAGAAATCAAAATATCAGTTCTTCGCCCGGTGTGACATTTTTTATTTAATTAAATTATTATAATAACTTTGATTGAGTATATCGTGAAATAAAAATTAAAACGATAATAAACTACTAGGGAAGCCTTACTTTTTCTGTGATATAATTTTTTCGTGAGCAGTTCTGAGTAGGTAAAAACTTAATCTAATGTAGTGTATCGTATCAGGTTCTAAAGGGGGTAAACCACGTGATTTTCTTCCGAGCCACAATAAGGCAGCCCACATTCAGACAGACAGACAAATCAGTCATCAATATCAATATCTATCAATTTATTACGCACGCAGATTATCAATTAATTCGTTATTTAAAAGCAAGTCATTTTGGAAAAGAAACAAATAATTATTTGCGTGCGCGATAAGATAAATGATTAGTTCTGTATGTAACAACATCATAAATTTATGTAAATAGGTACCTACTTATATATAACAATTTATTTGTGTCCTGAGAGTGCGTAAAAGTAAATGAATAATTTAAATAATTTACCGTTTAATTAAATTATTTAATTTACCTTATGTACAAACCTAGAAAATTGATAGGAACTACAATATAATTTTGACATAAAAGCCTTGTTTCACTTACATTATTATTCCTTCTAAACATTTTAATCGATTTTTCGTTTTTCCCCTTCAACGCAACAATTTATATCTAATTAAATTATCAGTATTTAGAAATATTTATTGTGAAACTGTTTAAAAAGATCTTAATGGTAAATTTGATAATTTAATTACCAAATGATGGTATTGTTCTGTCAGGATGCGACTTTGACACCTCTAAAATGATTGTTGTCCTTGTTACTCGATACAATAAACAATAAAATACATGTTGTTTAGTTTAGTTTCAGTTGTTGTTGATCTGACTAAAATAATCGATTGTTTACTAAGCAAGTCTTGTCGATAAGTCGATGAAGGTCTAGCAGACCTGCTTACCCTTCTCTAGAAGAGGCCCAGATTGTAGTTTCAGGAAAAACATACTAGGTACTAAAATCTTTACTGCAAATGGAATCATTCTCTCGGAAAGAAAGTAAACCTTCGAATAGAAATTTCCTGCTGGTTTTTTACCATGGATAGGGTATGAACATGGGCGCCGGCAGCAGGGTGCAAGGGGGTGCACTTGCACCATGTCGGGAAAGAAAATACAAAAGATTGAGAATTTTTGGCTACAGGGATTCCCCGAGCCGTCAACCACAGAGTATGTAGGATATTCAAATACCCACACGATTTAAATTTAAGATTATCTTATATTATATTATTACATGTAATATATATTTATTTTACTAGTATAGTATGTACATGTATCTGAAAAAATTCCTGGCGCCCATGGGTATGAACAAGCGTTAAACGTAAATAAAGATTTTTGGCTTCAAGCACCCGAACAAAACCATTGAACTCAAGTTAATTGCAAAAGCCGCTACGCCATCGAGGTCATCTATAATAAATTTAGACAATCGAACATAATTCTTCCTATTTATTGTGGTCTGTCCAAAGCAATAAATGTTAACAATATTGCAATTGCATGCATTGTATTGGCCCTAAACATGCTTATCTTGTAGTTTTCAAATCACGTAGGTAACAATTGGTAGGTAACAGTGCATAACAGTGCTAGTAACTAAACGATAACAACGCAAGGTTAATATTATTATGCAATACAGAGAACAACACGCTATTTAATTTGTATGATACTCATTTTTATCTTTAACTGGCCTTGCACAGCTCTTGATAGCAGTTGGGGGTCCATGTTGCTTGCGTCCGTATGATAGTACCCGTGACAGATGCGTGTTACCCAGGTGTTTAAGGAGGACCCAAAGTCGCAATAAAGCTTTTAGGTAGATAGAAATTTCTTTATTTTACTAGAAAAACAAGTATGTACACAGTTGAAAATACTATTTAGGATTTCCTTCCTAACCCTAACCTAATCTTTTATTGATATTTGTTACTGTTAGGATGTATATCTATTATGAAGAGGTAGTGCTTGCTGAAAAATTATAATTGAAATACGTGTTTTAGGTATAAACTGAAATATTAACACGTAGGTACTTAATAATATAAAATGTACCTAGTTCGTCCGAAGTTGCCACTAACTCACACAAAGTAATATAAAAAAATGTGTTTCAGCTGAAATACCCGAGTGGCGCAATAGCATCTCAGGGCAATGAGCTGACTCCGACCCAGGTGAAGGAACAACCCAGTGTCTCCTTCCAGGCTGACCCGAACGCGTTCTACACTCTTGTATTCACTGGTATTATCCGTTTTACCTGTCCTACTATTCATACTTTCTTTTCTATTTCTCTATCTATTTTTATTTTATTTATCATGGATATGAACGGTATTATTCGAGTTACTAAGATATCCAAGAAGTTCAAGAATCTCCAAGAATATTTAGTTCCGTATCAGCCTCTAATGCTCCCACTGCAGGAACACCGGCCTACTCTCGATAATTGAGAGTGAATGGGCTTTAATCCACCACGGGAGCCTATTCCGGGTTGGCCACCTGTTATCGAATTTTTGGTTCTATTATTTTTGGTAAAAAACTTCCAGACCCTGACAACTACGACGGACCTGAGCCAGTATACCGCGAGTGGCACCACTGGCTGGTTGGCAACATTCCCGGGGGTGACGTCTCCAAGGGCGAGGTCCTATCCGGGTACATCGGGTCCGGACCCCCCGAAGGCACCGGCATCCACCGCTACGTATACATACTCTACAAACAGCCAGGAAAACTGCAGTTCGACGAGAAGAGACTGACTAACAAGTAAGCCTATTTTTTAACCTATTTCAAAAAGGAGGAGGTTATACAATATATATTTTTTGTTATGTATATTCACCGATTTCTCCGCCATTTATCAAACGATTTGAAAAACCTTTTTTTATTTGAATGGATATGCTTAACTGTAGGCAACACCGCAGGTAGCATAAACAAACCTATTATTAAAGGCATTACTCTTGAAAAACTCTAAATAAAATTTATCTCTAAGAAATTAAGCAATCGATCAACAATAGTGCATATTATCAGCCTAGACAACCACTCTACATTGTTTTTTTTTTCTTTTCAGGTCCATTGACGGCCGCGCATCCTTTTCGACGAAGATGTTCGCTGAAAAATACGGACTGGGGGCTCCAGTCGCTGGCAACTTCTACCGCGCTCAGTTCGACGACTACGTTCCTCTGCTTTATAAGAGCTTGGGTGTTTAACTCAAATATTGTCCAATGTCCATATAGTTAATATTCAAATGTCTCAATACCTTCTACTCCTACAAGATTACCTTCTTACTAATAAAAGCCGCGAAATGTTAATCTGAAATATGACCAACCAGTGAGAATGAAAATAGAAGAAACAAATCAGAACATCACCATTTTTATACAAACCACTAAACCTGCTATACATAAGTACCTACTAAGTAACTGTATATTATAAAAATTAAAAAACAAAACGAAGGCGCTTGGTTTTATTTCACAATTATTTTACCGTTTTCAAAAAAGGAGGATGCTCTAAATCCACTTAATTTTTTTTTGTTTCTGTATGTAGATATTGGCTAATTGCGACAAATTGGTCATTTGTTTGATTACCTTGGCTAGTCTCTCGGTTTCATGTTTTTCATTGCGTTCTTTCAAGAAATACAATAAAACTTAACAGCAAAACTGCAATATATATATACAAATCACAATATATATACAAATTACATAAACGTGCAATTCTTGTTTAAACATTTATTTCGCGTATCTCGGAAACTGCTCAAACGATTTGGATCTCAAACGATTTGGATCATGAAAGAAATCCACTTTATGAATGTATTGAAGCCGTTTTATTCGAATTTTTAATCAGTCGATTATTAATGGCATTTATTATTATAACCCTAATGAAAAACAAAAAGACAAGGTATGGCTCTTTGATCATTCTAAATATCTCTATAAATTTGCCCCAAAGATAGTGTTCGTGGTTTTGGTTGTAGATAGTTCCATTGTCTGCTAGTCGTTCATCTAGGACTTTTAACTCTTAATTACCTTCTTAGTTACTAGATTAATTAACCAGTAAGATAAATTAATTATCTTATCAATTAAACCAAGTTCGCTGCAGTCGCCTGATAAAAGTTTCCGGCAAATAGTGTTAAACCGTATTTCTCAGCGAATCTCTTTATTGAGAAGTTTGTCCGGTTTACTTGTCTGTGAATAAAAATTATGAAATAAATAATTAGTCGTTCATTGTACTTGTACTATTCATTCAGCTGTACCAAAGTTAAGGAACCCTTAGCTTTGTCAAATCATTATGTAATTAAATAAAAGTGACGGAACGAGAAGACTGCTATTTGATATCTATCTTTCTATCTCCAGTAATCTGATAATCGGATAAATGGTTTGGCTGACAGCTGGTGCTATTCGTAATAAATAAATAAAATATTCATGGACATTTCATACATCGCCTTCTAGTCCCAAACTAAGCATAGCGTGTATTAACTAGAAAACTGATTAAATACTTAAAGTACTTTTTTTGTAAATACCTATTTATAATCCATAGACCATATCACCCAGACACAGAAAAAACATTTATCTTTGTCACACAAATCCTTGTCCTGGGAATCGCACCCTCGACCTACAGCGCAGAAGGCTACCAACTGAGCTATGAGGCCAGTCGTAACAGGTTTCCCATGATTGCAAAGAAATATTATGACGTCAGCAACTTACATTATCGGCTCGTTGAATTGTACGAATCCCTGCTGGCGGTACACCAAGAAAACGTACCGGTGCGGACCTGACCCCGGGATTGGCGTAGGGCTTTGGTACGAGGCTAAGGTCATCCCCCTTGCGAGGTTCTTCCCAGGTATATTGCCAACTAGCCAGTGAACAAATTCCCTCAGCACTGGTGCTGCACGCGAAGGCACGTCAGGGTCTGAGAAGAGAAGGCATTACAGTGTGTATCTTGTACACGTTGGGCCAAGGATCTGACCAGCGTGCCGGACGTGTAAACACTTGTGGCGTTTTTTAACGTACTTTTGTATGGCAGAAGGCAGCCAATGGGAGCCAACAATTATGACAGTTAAGAAATAAACGTGTAAATATTCTTGTAACTATGCCATATTTTGTTACAATTAACCCTAATGCAGACAAAACTTGCGAATGTATTTACATTATCTCGGACATTGGCAGAATTTGTGTGGCATAAATCACACAAAAGGCCAAAAAGAAGAGAAGCAATAAACGGGAGGCAAATTCCCTGGCTCTCAGATGGTATGAAAAACAAGGAGCTTGAACCAATGATAATATTAATACTGGTTGTTCCGAACTATACATTCGGACTAGTGTAAAGGATGTTCATGTGCTCAAGTGCATATAAACCTTTATCAATAAAAACTAAATATATTTTTGTAAGTATAAAGTAGGTAGACATTTTTTTAACAATCAAACATTTTTGCTAACAACCGACGACAAAAAAGAGTCATCTATCGAACGAGACGGATTTGTTGTTTGTCTGCAGTAAAAATATGCCTACCCAAGCTGGCAACTTACCAACCAAGGCCAATGTGTAAAATGCATTGGAATTGACATTCCAGCAGACCTTCCTGGGTTGGGCCAACACCGCGTTGACTGGCAAGATATTTCCGAGGCGTACTTTGGCGTTCTGTCTGTATGTCACCTGCAAGAAAGTTTTACAACGTTGGTAATTGTCATGTTACACATGATTAGTACTGTTACTTGGTAAATTACACTAATAAAATTATCTGGTCAGCAGGTTTTAAAAAAATCTTAACAAAAACTGCATTACCTATCGTGTGATATATAAAAACTAATTCATTTGAGCATTTACAAATATTATATCGGATTCTGAAGTAATTGTGCAAAATTTTAAATAAGATCTTCAAACTTAGACATTATGATTATAGGTATACATCAAATGAATAATTGTACTTTGCCTCAAACCTATACAGTCAATAACCGCAGCTCGCTTTATGTTTACACGACTACCTATATTAATTAAGCGACAAGTACTATCCCAGTATAAAATTAATATTTTCCTAGATAGAAGTGTGCAGTTGGGACAGTAATACCTAGTATTTACCGAAAGTACTAGGCATTACTTAGTTAAGCTCTCATAACTAAGTAGAACTACATGCATTCACATTTTTAGCTAGATTTAGTAACTACGAAATAAGCGCAGTAATAATTTAAAATTTTAGAAACTATTTTAATGCGGTTTGGCCGTTAGCGTGATAAGTCACAATAATTTATATTCGAACGGAATCTAATTTATTTGGCACATCTACAAATATTACAATGCAAACCCAAGAACGTGAAGGATCTTCGACCTTCATCCCAATATAATATAAATATATGATAACACAAACAATTAATCTAATTTTCAACTATTTTTGAGGGACCATTTTGCTCGCGTCCGTCGATGAATGTACCCTCAGAGTCCCTACAAGTAGTCCCTGGATGGTGCTAAAGGAGCAACAAAAAGTAGCAGTAGAACTTGTGCCAAGTTCGTCCGGAGAGGTACTGCCACCACACCTGGTAATCTACCGCCAAGCAGCGGTGCACTCGGAAAAATCACGGAAAAATCATCATAGCAGTTTTTCACTAATTAAAACCTATCTATGTAAACTTTTTATTCAACTCTATACCTATACAGGTTGCATTCCGCAGTATTACTATCTTAGTACAAATTGGTCATTTGTTTGAATTTCATTCAAATCCATTGGCCATTTGAGCGTGAAGGTGTAAACGCACAAACGCGCGCGCGCGCAAACACACATACACGTTTTCGCCTTAATAATATACGTGTGCTGTATTGATTGTGAAAGTACGTTGATGTAACTCACCCGAACCAATGTCCCAGGCACATTAGGCACAACATCGGGAACCACTTGGTTATTTATAAAGGCTCTGGACAGCCTCCGTGATTGGTTCTGCCCAGTAGAAAACGTCTGCGTAAGCAGAAGAAAACTCACGACGTACTGGATCAACCCCATTTCACTGCGTTCGAAGTCTTATTCAAACGTAACGACCCAATTACCTGGGTTACTATTGTTTACATAAACGAAACAATAAATAGTAATTATTACAATGGCATTAATAAAAATATTATCAAAATTATGTTAGCAGGGACAAAAGCACCTGTACACGTTCAAGTTTCAATTTAGGTTGAAAATATAACTGCTTTGATTAAAGTATTTATTAACAAACGTGCGTGTTTAGAGATAAGTTATCTTATATACAAGAACAAAAGATTTAGCACAAATTGGTAACACGCATATGAATGTAAAGGCATATCGCTAGTTCAAGGGTAGTTCGGTAGTTCTTAGCCCTTGAACTACGGAGATGCCCAGAGTTAGCCCAACTAAAGTAGGTAAATTCTTGTGAGTAGAATGGACTTACAATGAAATACTTATACTTTACTAAGTTTAAAAAATATAATATTAAAAAAAAGATTCTTGTGTGTAGAAAGGACTTATAACGAAAGTAAGTTTCCTCATTTTAATCGGATTTTTTTTATTTGTTATCATAAAGGAGATTCGATTCTATTTCAAGTCCAGTCCAGTTGTTCGCGTCCGTAGGGGTGTACCCTTTGATTCCTTACACGTACCCCCTGGTGGTGCTAAAGGAGCAACCAAAAGTAGTAGTAGTAGTAAGTAGTAAAAAGTAGTAGAACTTGTGCCAAGTTCGTCCGGAGAGGTACTGCCACTATATCTGGAATCTGCCGCCAAGCAGTAGTGGTTGCATTACTTTGTTCCGGTGGAAGTGTGTGGCTGCCGGTGAAATCACATGCGCATGAGACGTATCATCTCCGTCTCGGGTGATGGACGCAGCAGGATGAATGCGACTCAGTAAAGATTTGGATCTCATACTGAGTCGCGTGCATTACTGTTGTCATGGTCACCACTTACCATCAGGTGGGACCTCAGCTCGTTCCGTCACACATTCACATAAAAAAAAAAATAGGATCGAATCTCGACACTTGATAATACCTTCACGGATCGGACTGGGTTTCCCATTCTTTCATTTTATAATAATAAAAGAATATTTTTTGATATTGATGAGACTTTCACTGGCCGATAGTTGATGTTAACTTAAGCTCCCTTTGTAAAACCGCGCTAAAAATTGTTAAATTCCATGCGGATGACGTCGCGGGCAACAGCTAGTCCTACGCAAACAGATAGGCAGACGTCATAAATGACACATAAATTAGACGTAATTTGAAGCATGACATATCTACTGGTTCCTTTGTGACTGTCAAAGTAAACAAAGAGTCTTGTTTGACTCAGTTTTTGCAAGTGATTGATCGTTTGTTTTTCATGATGACTCGTTTTATGGCAAACTAGTTATTTGCGCGGCAAACGGCATGCGGCTCTTATAAAGCTGTCATAATTGACATTCATATCTGCCGCGCTTCCGGTGACAGACATTTTTTTTATCGTCCTTACTTCCTTACGTCCTTATTTTCCTAATTATTTACTGTAATCAATAAAGTAATAATGAGAATAAATTGTGTATTGTGAATTTCGTTACGAAAACGATGTAATCACTCTTAGTTCCTTGTACATTCGTCTCCGTTAACACCAAAATGGCGTCAATAAATGGATCCATGAATTCTTTAATAATTGGTAAATGTTAAGTAAATTAATGTTACTGCTCAAATGGCAGGCTAGTATTCTTTATTAAGTATTTCCATCTCAATTATATAGGTTCACAAAGGACAATAAGTGAAACAAAATCATCATCTTCCTGCACTTATCCCACACTAAGTGGGGTCGGCACAACATGTATTTTTCTTCCATTTCCCTCTGTCAGACGTCATCTCAGTACTCACTCCTTTCTTACGCATATCATCTTTCAGACAATCCATCCATCTTTTTTTTATAATATTTTTTTTAATAAGTGAAATGAAATGAGGTCAACTATGTTTGATTTGATTGATCAGTTTGGTGTATTCACAATACGGCTTGCTACTTGTGTCTTCTCATACTTGGGTCGGGGAGGACCTAAGTCATATGTAATGGGTGGAGGTAACCACTTGACATCAGGAGGGCACTAAACATGAGCCATCACTTAAAAAAAATGCTTGTTTGGTCTTAAGCCCTGGGTCCTTACATTTATCTTAAGCATGAGTTATTTTTCAATCAATTTCCAGAGGTTATCGATTCGGTTGTATTTTTATGTTTAATACACCGTGATTTATCAACCGATATGGAAAAATCTTTTTTTTATTTCAAAGGTTTATGCTTTCAGATTCAATAGTTGGATTATAACATCAAAATAACGGAAAACAAAATCATCTAAGTAAATTAAATTGTCTAACGAATTGGATGTTTCCTTTTTAAAATAGCAGGGTGTCCATCGAGAAATAAGGGAAGAGAGTATTGAACTCGATTTTTAGATTTTTGAAATCCGTCATTTGTTGGATGGAATTAATGGAATGGAATGAATGAATTAAATTTATAAAGTATATACAAAGTACCATAGAAAAAAATCAAATATGTATACTTACACTACATTTTTTAACTAATAAATTGACGATAGGTAGGCATACAGTCAAGAGAAAACATTACCTAAAACTTTGCTGGTTAAATAAAAGCCGGATGTCTTTTAATGCTTTAATATTTCCAAATACATTTTCGCTTATTCTAATAGGTATGATGCAATCACTGGTGATAGAATAAAAAAAAATATAGCGCATATATTGTTTGGTACAATATCTAAAGTGGAATTATCATAATTTTACGTTTACCAAATTGATAATCAACAACGTTTCGCATAAAAATCTTCTAAAACCATCAATCAAAGGCCCTTAGTTAAAAATCTTGATATTGAATCTTGATTTCTAGTAATATAGGTTATTATTTCCACTTTTGTACACAGATGAATTTATTCGCCAAGTTGTTTATACAAGAGTGGCACGTAATCGTCGAACTGTGCCTGGTAGAAATTGCCGGCGACAGGGTCGCCGAGATTGTACTTCTTGCCGAAGGCATCGATGGAGAATTTGCCACGGTTCGCGCCGGAACTGAAATGAAACAGTCAGTAAATGAAACATCATAATTTTTTGGGCAGCCCTAATGAGCGGTCATTGACCGCTCTCATCATTCTGGACTCACACGCATGCGGTTACCTCCATCTATCTACTAAGTTGATTCTCTAATGCATAGGGTTGAACCTCGTCAAGATTACGTTAAAGTTTGACTTGTGATAACTTGTCTGTGATACTGAGGATTGGAAGTTGGGGTGAGTTCTAGATCAATCTAGGCATGCGCTGTTAAGTATTGTCACACATTGTATAGTATACTGGCGACCCGCCCCGGCTTCGCACGGGTGCTCGGCTTTTCTCTACTATAATATAATAAATAAATATTCATGGACATTTCACACAGCGTCATCTAACTAGTTCTAATAAAACATCGTGAGGAAACCGGCATGTCTTGGAACCAAAATTCGACGACATGTGACATCTACCAATCCGGATTGGGCTCCCGTGGTAGATCAGAGCCCATTCACTCTCAATTATCGAGAGTAGGCCGGTGTCCCTGCAGTGGGAGCATTAGAGGCTGATACGTACGTACGTACATATAAACCTTCCCCATTAATCACTCTATCTGCTGCTGAAAAATGGATTAAAAAACGTGGAGTGATTTAAAAGATCGTTATAAGATTTATACTCTGTAAGGATAATATTTATAAAGCTACTCACGTGTTTGTCAAACGCTTCTCGTCGAAGTTGAGTTTCTTCGGTTGCTGGTAAACGAGAAACACGTAGCGATGCAGGCCGGTTTTGGGAGGGGGGCCCGAACCCACGTAAGCGGAGAGGGTCTCCCCCGCCGCTACTTGGTCGCCGGGGATGTTTCCCACCAGCCAGTGGTGCCACTCGCGGAACTTCGGCTCCTGGCGGGATGGAGCGTCGGGGTCTGCGAAAGGTTGGGGATGCCACTTTATTCTAGTTGCTTTTTTTTGGCACGCTCTGTTGTCTAAACAGATTAATAGATTTTAACTTGAGAGGTATCGTTAGTCTTCTTAGTAGTGAGAATAACATCGGTTATAACAAAATTATAAAAAAATAACTGTTTTTGGGTGCCATATTATGTCATAAAAAAATACTTTTCTTCAAAACCTATCGAGTGTGGTATCAAAATACAGTTTTAATAAATGACTAACAAAAATAATTACATCTTATAATGTTTAAATGTAATTTGGCATGTCTTAGAACCAAAAATTCGACGACATGTGACATCTAATCCGGATTGTGCTCCCGTGGTAGATCAGAGTATTGTACATTCATTCTCAATTATCGAGAGTAGGCCGGTGTCCTTACAGTGGGAACATTAGAGGCTGATATGGTACGGGACTTTTTGTAATTTGGACGTATTTTTGTTATTCTCGAAAATTTCTTGTTGCAAATCATTTACCGGTCATGGCTAATGTGTAGAACTTGTTCGGGTCCGCATTCCATGATACAGTGGGGGTATCCTTCACCTGTGTGGGGGTGAGCTCATTGCCTTCGTTCACTTCCACGCCGCTCGGGTATTTCACCTGAAAATTAGACCAAATACCAAACATGTGAAAGCTTGCAACATATTTAGTATGATTGTCAATGTCATTTGTAGTGTATTATTATCTGTGGATATATATTTTGGCGGTAGCGATAGAACGGTCCTAGAGTCAACTGGTAGGAAGCTGGTGAAACTAATGTGAAAGTGATTGAATTGTTGGTCTAAATGATACCACAATTTCACCTACCCAAGTTAATATACTGATAGATTTCACATACCGACATCGAACCCCAAACTAAGCAGAGCTGGCAATATAGGAACCAATACTGATACAATATATGTATAAGAGCTTGTTTTTGTAAATACATACATAGAGGATACCCGGCGTGTAACGCTAAAAAAAGAAATACATTTTGTGCCTTCTGCATTATTTCAGTGGTCTAAAATCCATCTTCGCATTGCCTTTCTAATGAAACCGGTTTGGGGCACATGATGTGATGAGTATAACGGACATAGGTATAAACATCTATGGTTATTCAAATCGTATTGAATCGAATGGCCATAGATGTTTTTTCGATGTTTTACTTGGCTCACAACTCAATTTGTTAGCAGTAGTTGGTTGTTACTGATTTAACAAAATCAAGAAAAAATCGCCTTTCATTCCTAATTTCTCGCTCTTATGGGAAAAAAAATCCAAATCGGTATACAATGGACGAAGAAAAAAATTCACAGAAAAGCAAAATACGCAAATATATTTATGTGTAATTGGATGACATATTTTTATTGTACGATTTTGAGAAAAATTAAATGGGAGTAATATGCTTTCATATTATACTTATACTTTCAAATAAAAAGATATTTTCCGAATCGGTTAGGATGACCACTGAGGTAACAAACATATTAACAAAACAGACCGAAAGTCGGTTTAAAAATAAATGTGTTTCAATTTCTAAAACAATTCAGTTCAGTGTATCATTTATAAGTTATCTAATCTAGCCATCTAGGAAATAAGTAATACCAAGGAAAATTAACAACAAGTCCGGATTAAGTAAATTGTACCTGAAACTAAAATAAAAACAAATTTGAACTTAAATATTGAGAAAATCATCACGGCCTAAAACCAAAAATTCGAAGACGTGACATCTGTTTAGCCTTGCCAAGCGAGCGGTCTGGGGTTCGATTCCCGGCCGTTGCAGACTTTCTGTAATGAGTGCAAAGTTTCTCGGGTCTTGGGTATTTCTCGTGGATCTGTGTTTGTCCATGCCTCCTGCAACACAGGGCCTAGTATGAGTGTGCAAACGTTACTTAATCAACCAACCCTGGTTGGGTGCGTTCACTCAGTGTCTCATCCATACACTGTCACGTGACGCGAATAGACCGGTGCCACTACAACATGTGGGAGTGGGAACATTAGAGGCTGACACGGATGGATAACAATGGTACATTGTACATACACGACACGACAATGTACAGGCTAACGAGAATTAAATTACACGTTTCAAACCGCGAGAGACAGTCAATTGACACAGGAGTGAACATTTTGACTGATTATAGTGATATCTGAGTTGAATTGATATAAATTATGAATAGCATAATAGTATCAATTATAGCAATTGCGGAACGACATATATTGGTAGAGATCTTTCAGTTAAAAAGTGCACGCCCCTCCAGTATTACCTACTCTTTATATTCAGTCTTTTGTATCTGTATCTACATTTATCATTCGTGCTTTGTAGGCATTTATGCTCATGCTAAATGACTAGTACTAAAATCTTATGTTCTCATTAAATTAAATTAGTTTTCTTCCCATCAAGTCACACTTACTAGTTGCAACTCTTTTTTGCAGATAATTTCCCAAGGAGTCACACCCATAAATAGTGTAACTCGATGGGAAGAAAATTTCCAACCAGTAACTGTGTGACTTGATGAGTTGTTACTGGTTGGGAAACCATCTACTAAACGATTATATTAATTCAATTGAATTTATATTTATTTTATTCTAGCGGTTCCACGCGACTTCGTGTGCGTGGAATATATTTTCTTTTGCGCGGCAGACTATATTTTCCTTTTTCTGAATTAAAATATCCTAATTTACTCCTTATACTCGTAACCTATCTGCCAGTGAAAGTCCCATAAAAATTGGTCCAGCCGTTTCAGAAATAAACCGGAACAGACAGACAGACAGACAACAATTTTGAAAACTGTTTTTGTTATAAGTACCGCATATTATGTGAAATGCATTTATTTTGACAGATAAGGTACATATGTTAAAATTTGAAAAGAGCTTTTGACTGTGGCTGAGGATGATCAATGCCGGAAATAAATTCCTGCATTGATTACCCTCAGCACAAAGCACTCCCACAGCGGAGAAGCCAAACTCTCAGATACAGTCAGAAGCATGCTATTGCGACTGCTTCGTGTTCGACTCATCAGGGGTGCAGTTTTTTTACGCAAGTTTTATTGACATTACACATGAACCCATGTTCAATAGCTTATACTTCACATACTCTAAGCAACTCTCTGATTTACCCCCACCGTTGGGCTAAGCAGTACCATGTCATCGGCGTATCTAATGTTATTATTACTAGCGCTATTCATCCGGTAGCCGACACGTGTACTACTGATGATGAGGTCATCTACATATAGGTTGAATAGACGTCAACCCAACCTGTCTCACCCCGCTCTCCAACCTATATTCCCCCAATAGAGAAATGGCTCACTTTAAATAGTTGGTTTGATTTGAATACCAATATTTAAATATATTTAGGACTTAAGTCGGTAAAGCCCTGTCCCTTAACTTTTTCCAGAGCACATCATATGATACTAGGTGAAATGCCCTGGAGAGGTCAAGGATACAGGCGTAGACCGGCGTCCTGCAGCGTGTATACTGAACGGTATTCTTGAGACTTACAATTGCACTTTCTGTAGATAGTCCAGAACATAACGCGAACAGAGCCTCATGAAGATATAGGATTTTAGATATAGGTTTGCAAGTGGCAAACAAACCATCCAATAGTTTAGCAATAATGGCTGATATTGGGCGTTAGTTTTGCCATTATGAAAAACATAGAAATTACTCTTGGAAGGTGAGGTCCCCCCGTTCATTTTTCTCAAGATCTTCCTGACCTGTCCTGCAGTGATAATAATAGTATCAAGCTGGCTTGAAGGACCCAGCGGAGAGTTGACCTTAAAATGGTCCTTGAACATTTCCTCCTTATTGAACATTTAACGCTTTACTTGTATGCGTGAACTGGGACTCTTCCGCGCGAATTCGGGAAGTCTCGACGGGCGCGTCTGATAAGAGCCAATAACATTGACGAGCGAAGAACTTGGAGGGGCGTGCATTTTAAGATTGAAAGATCTCTGACATAGTAATACAGGCAAAATATTTCTATTTGGGTCTTCTCATACTTCAGGGTAGTGATACCAGCTCGATGGATTTGGAGATTTCATGTGATAATTGATCTCATGAGTAAGGCATCAAGTGAATGCCATGTCACGGTGACAGGCGAAATGCAACGCGACTTAAGTCTGTGATTTTGCATTATCTACAAAGGTAGTCGTAATATCAAGTTATGGAATTGAAGTTATGGAATAATAGGATAGTTGTATGCCATTTATAGCATGACGAGACGGCTTCGAGGGTAATCAACAAATGTGTGCTGCCCTGTAAAGATTATTAAAAAGAATACCTAAGAAGAGATTCAGGTCTTCAGAAGACGCCCTAAAGCGTCCAAGAAAATAATACTGAATGTATTGTAGAAAAATAATAATTGAAGAGAGTAAATTGCCCGGATTGTTCCAAGTTTTCGGACAAATTCAAAGTAAGATTTGTTTGCAAAAGAATAGATATAATAAATTCAGCTGACTTTTTTGTTTATTACCTCAGAACTCAGTCAGTCATCAACCGAATGATTTTTTGTTTGAAAGGATATACTTTCAGATTGTTCTCATGAAAATTTCATCGTAATCGGTTCAATAGTTTCGTTTTTAAATCAAAATAACTGGTAAAAATAGGTCATCCAAGAAAAAAAAAAATCGCGTATTTTGCTTTCCTGTGACTTTCCTCTGCACCCATAGTGGACCGATTTGGATGTTTTTTTAAAGGTAGGCAACTATCTCTAAGGGCGAGAAATAGGGATAAAAGTACTACAGTCGGCTTATTTCGATTTTTTTATCAGTCAATTATGTTGATATTCCATGGGACAGAACAGCAAAGCTCGATCCTGATAAATCATTATCCAGCGCGCTGCGCCACTGCAAATTACACCTTAATAAGCATTAAAATGTCACATAATTGAATGTTTGGATAACTAGGCATTCATTAGCTACGCCATAATACAGTACGTGTCATAGTCGATGTTATTACGGCATGATTATCTGGATTGAGTACCATATCTACACCATCATTAGACTTCAGTAACTAGGTAGGTATGTAATGGCTATATTAAGGCCAAAAGCACGTAATTTTAATAATTTTTTACTATTCTTGCAATGTGTGTTTAGGTCAAAATTTGCAACTGGATTTTGTACCAGTTCTCGGAGTACGAATATTCTGAAATCGGGTATTCATGCTTACACTAATGACAATGCAATATTATGGTGTACAGGACCTGTTGCTACTGCCATGGCCACCTGCAGACCACTCCTCCTCCAACTCCTCAATAGCTTTCAGCAGCCATATCGTGTTTAGGCTTGTTAGATTTGTCTTGGAAAATACTTTTTATTTAAGACACTTTAGATTTTCTTCTTTTAAACACACTTTTTAAATAACGTTTTACACACTCATACCTCTGCACTAGGATTCCTTGTGTCGCAGATGGCATGGACAAACACAGAAACACAAGACAAACACCCAAGACCCGAGAATAAACTACATGCTCACTACACAAAAAATCGAACCCGGGACCATTCGCTCCGAAGGCAGGGTCTACTACCAACTAAGCCACGGAGCGGTCACATATAAAAATAGTTTGCTTGAAAAAAATTGATCTCAATTTACAGCCGATCTTAGTATAAAATCTAGTCAGGTCAGAATTACTTACAAATGTTTTTTTTTTCTCTTAAAATTTCGAATACCTGTTCGAAATGTTTGGATTGAATTTGAAACACTAGCGCAAACATACCTATAAATACAAATGTGAGTTTATGCTTTCACGCCTCCGATCATCATGCATAAACGTCATGCGTACACAATAGCACATAGGATACCATTCAATCCTTTAATCCGGAAATAAATTGATGGCAAAATCGCAAGCGAAGCCACAGCTAGTCTTCTAATAAAAAAATATACCTTGTTCTTTTTAAAAAATGGATTTGATACGTCGATAAAGTCGAATTTACTCAGAATACCCGAACTTATCAATAATTTCGTTGGTGTCGTACAAGTGTATGGTTTAAAAAATACATTACTGTGTTCCGGTGGAAGGGTGTGGGTGCCGGTGAGATCACAAGCGCATGAGACGTATCATCCCAGTCTCGGGTTGGTTACATTGGAGATCCACATGTTATACTGAGTCGCATTACTGCTGTTATGGGCGAGGGTCGCCACTTAGGGCCCACCTGGTGGCAGCTCGTTCCGTTACATATTCACATAAATATATAAATATACTAGCTGTTACCCGCGGTAGAACTTCCTACGGGAATCGTACATTTTTCCGGGATAAAAAGTAGCCTATGTGATATTCCAGATTATAATCTATCTCTGAGCCAAATTTCATCCAGGTCCGTTCAGCCATTCTGGCGTGACTGAGTAACAAACATCCATCCATACTTACAAACTTTCGCGTTTATAATATTAGTATGATAGGATATATATATTTCAATAGAGTGAGTAGAGTATCCATACCACAATATTTGGATTATGGCGACATCGGTCTGTAAAAATAACGGCGTCTACTGCACCACCACGACTTCGATGTTTTGATTCAAAGTTTATAATAACTTAAAATAGAGCTTACCGCGTATATTCAAAACACAAAAATTCCAATTTAAAAGGAAACACCCAAAAAATAGATGATAAGAGTTTGAATAAAAAAATACTTTTCTGTTATAATAGCTTAATTATACGATATTATCGTCAAATGTTAAACCAGCCATGTCTCATAGAATAATTAATAATGTTTTTTTTTTTTCGAAATAACATAAGTACTTAATAAATTGTGGTCTTCGTGAAGTTTTAAAGATCGCAGCTATTTTCAGCTAGTAATTCGTAAACTACCTGCAAAGCTTTTGAGGTATAGAAAATAGTTTTTGGATTTTCTGCTTTGTCGTGTATGCAATGTACCGTACCAGCCTCTAATATTCCCACTGCAATATTAGAGGCTGGTACGATACATTGTACATGTACATACATTCTAATATTCCCACTGATAGTAGGCCGCTGTCCCACCGGCCTACTATCGATAATTGAGAGTGAGTATGCAAAGTATCGATACGAAATCATAGTGTAGAATGAGTGTGTGTTAATTATATTAGGTATTGTAGTACACGCTTGGTTAATGGCTAGTCCGATAACGATTAAATAATTTGCAGCTAAAATCTATAATTCTTAATATTATAATTATTTTTTTTCCTATTGACGTAATGGGACGAGCAGACGACCCACCTGATGGTAAGTAGTTATCACCCATACAACAAAACTACGACTTCGGTCTTCCCAAGGCATTGCGTTGCCTGTAATTTCATCGGCACCCACATCCTACCACAGAAACGCGAGTACACCACTGCTTCGCTGCGGATTATTAGGTGTGGAGGCAGTACTTTTCCACACGAATTAAGTACAGCTACTGCTACATTGGGTTACTACAGCAGCACAATCTAAGAGACCGTACGAACTTGGGTATTCACCTACAGACGCGAGCAACATGGCCCCAATATATTAAAATGGTCTGAGCATCGACTCGAAACTGGACCAGCTTTTACAGAAGCAATGAAGTTGAGATAGAAAGACAAACAAATACATTTGAGAAATTAAACATATCTTGGTTCGGACTGGTTGTTAATGTCGTTGGTAAAAGTTGTCATGGATCTCGGATTTATTTAACTAATTAAGTATAATATGAAAGAAAGATGTGAGAAAAAATGGCGGCGAAAAACGTATTCCACTAAGAACTTACTAAGTAACAAGTGGCCTTTTGAGACTGCCTAACTCTACGAAAAAAGCGTTAATTATGTATGGATAAAATATTCAAACACTCACCTGTAAGAGCGCAGAGGGCGCTTTGGATATCACGTCCGGAACCACCTGGTGGGCCTCGAAGCTCTTCGCCACGGTCGCCATCGATCTCGCTAGCACCCTAAAATTGACCATTGACGTGTCTGCTATCAACAAAACAATCGACCATCTCAATAATCTGATCATTTTCAACTCGATACGTAGCGTGAACAGTCTCTGCTCAGAGCGAGCGATGGATTAAGAATGGCGAGTATTGGCGACTGATGGGTTTTTTTATAAGGCCGTGTAACCGATTAGTTTAATGGGTACAGTTCTGAATAGAGGTGTTATGTAAACAATTGTATTTGTTTGACGCTTGGTGACGATTCGCGCTATATTTCAAGCGATTCGATGAACTATATCAACTCAAACTCCTTTTAAACATATTTTGAATAGGCGTTTTTATGGTATATTTATTTACGTATCCATATTAAATTAAATAAGGCCATCGTTTTTTGCATTTTATCTGGAGTAAAACTGTCTTTATACCAAACAATTCCGACCAGTATATTACTTTCAAATTTTACTTTTATTTCAGGCTACATTCGATGGCTCCTTGGCTTAGTGGTAGTAGCCCTGCCTTCGAAGTAAGGGGTCCCGGGTTCGATACCCGGCCGGGGCACACTTTGTGTGGTGAGCATGAAGTTTGTTCTCGGGTTTTGGGTGTTTGTCTTGTGTTTCTATGTTTGTCCATGCCATCTGCGACACAGGGAATCCTAGTGCAGAGGTATGAGTGTGTAAACGTTTAATATTGTTTAATACATAAATATTATGAAAAAGTATAAAAACATACCCATACCCATAGAATAACAATTTTTTGTGCGAATTAACATACATACGTCATAAAAGTAGATAAGAAATCTCTATTCTTTTTGACGTACATCAGGCAGTTTGATAGTTTACGCCAGTGGTTTTCAACCTTTTTCATGACACGGCCCCTTTAGTATGAGGAAATATTCCGTTACCCCCCTACCCGTTGCTTTTTTTTTCATATATTTTATGTTGTGACAAATTAATCATTCATTTTCATAATTATTTATTTCATAATAATTATTGTTTTCTTTTACTGCAGTAGCTTTCCCAACCTTTTGCAACTCTATAGACGCTTCACGACCCCATAGGGGGTGGCGACCCACACGTTAATAAAAAAAGTTGATAGCATCGTTTAAGTCATCGCAATCGTTTTACCATTTTGGAATCAAGACTAAACGCGCCATCTTTTGAAGCTACTATAGTATAGTATACGCCAAAATAGTATAGTACATTTTTTTTACAGTACAGTCGTTTAATTTTTGGTGATGTAATATTTGGAATTTAATGATGGGCAAAAACTTAACAATTTATTTAAAACTGAGGCAGTTATGTTTTAACTTTTAGCTGTATTTTACAGAAGGGTTATTCATGTTTCCAACACAGAAAAAAACTGACGAAAAGTTAATATTTGTAGTCACAGGACTTGTGAGATCATCACAGGGTGTTAAATGTTATGATTTATTTTAAATCCTTCTAGTTTGAAAAGTGACCAAGGTTTTGACACATCGAGTTACATGGCTTTAACATGTAATAAAAATGGCACAAAATATTTAGGTTACTCCATATTTCATAAAAGTTCCAAATCCAGCTAAAAGATATTTTGCTTGCTTGACACTACCATTTCGGAATTGTAATTTTATACTTATGTCTTGTACAATCAGCACAAAACTTATTTTAAGCATACATAGTTAATACATATCTAGACATATGCTTTATCTATTTTTTTTAAAGTAACGAGCGAGCCTTGCAAATGATATGTATTATCTGACATCTCACCAATCAACCCACGTTTAATCCCAAGTGATTTGCGGGAAATCTCGCTTCGTTTTCGCTTACGCCGGTACAGTGCGAGATAGTCAAAATCAAATTGTCATAAAATCAAAATATCAACACGTAAAAAATACTAAGATATTTATAACACCCCCATCTAGCCCCAAACAAAGAATATCTTATACTATGGGATATAGATCACTGCTAGAATACCTAGATAGTACTGTTGTAAATACATACAAATTGTACATATTAACACTCAGACACAGAACTAACCCACAACAACAGTGCAGAAGGCTAATCGACTTAGCTAAAATTTGTCAGATACCAGAAGGTAACTACTAAAAACACTATAAATAAGGTACCTTTTAAAATCTTAAATGCCTCTATACAGCAACGATAGAATTTTTATCAAAATCGGTTCCTTAACTTGGATGTTAAATCAAAAAACCTGGAAAAAATATGTTTGCCAAGTAACAAAATAGTGTATTTTGCTATTTTTAAGGTATTGAAGCTGGTTTTTTTTAGATTTTTAAATCAGTTACATGTTACTTTTTATGCTGCATGTGATACAAATAATAGCTATCAAATGATACTAGAGATCTAAAGGAATAAATTGAGTTTGAGTGACTTTCAATATTTACTGTATTACCTTTAATAAGTACCTAGACAAGAAATAGCCCAATACAGATAACTAATAATTTATGCCTCTAAAGTATTTGTGTGGTTGTTTTATCAGGTTTTATACAAATGTGGTGAAGAAAGTTACAAAAATGATGTAATCAATAGCTAGTTAAATTGTAGCAATTCATCAAAAGTCGTAGATATCGACCTACCTACCTAATTCAAATAACAGACAGATTAATTACTTTGCAGGTTGGTAAAAACTTCAGACTAACTAGGTTTCAAGTATTAAATTCCAGCTGATATTATGAATAACAATAATATGCACTTAAATTATTTTAGAGTAGTTACGTAACAATGATATATTGTGCAGTTTCATGTACCAAGGAAGTAAAACCTGTTTCAGGCAACGCTTCTAGAAAGCAATACAAATAAAGGATAGAAGTGTACATTTGGTGAAGGCTGAGATGTGTTTATGTAATTTAGTAAAATATTTTATGATATTACCTTTCTTTTCGATGGAAATGTAGAAACAAGAATTATGATAACAAAATATGCCGCAGACCGCCTCTGTGTACAAAATAAATAACCTTAAAAAAAACCGGGTCATTTGCCGCCTGACAATGACATTGACATTATTTACTAGCGACATGAGACATATTTAAATGGCAACAGTAACTATTTAAAAAGAAGAAGAAGTAAACTATTTACGCCAAAATTATCTCTTAAAGTGTATTTAATATGTATAAATTATTTATTTAGACACAGATTACACATTACAAGCAATAATAAATCTAAAACTAAAATCTTAAAAATATACTATAAGAACTAACATATATTATTAAAAGGAGTCCCTTTAGGCAAGGTTCCAAAGATACTGGCAGCGTTCCCCCTTTGAATAGCTAAACTTATTCTTTGTCCGAGGTAACTGCCAGCTCTTCGGTCTCCTGTGATGTCGACTAACCTCTTTGCTATTTCTTTAAAAAGTCTTATAGCGCTAGGACCCCACGGACCAAGGGTCTCGACACCGAATGGGACAAAATCATATTCGGCACCTAGACCCCTGTATTTGGATGCTTTAGCTTTTTCAGCTGCTTCACAAGCCGCACCAGCTCTATTGTTGGTTCCATGTAGATGGGAAGGGGCCAGCGTGTCTGAACAGGTTGCATCCCATACCATCACCCGGCCCATTTTCCATGGAATCAAACTCATACCGTCCGGTCTCTTGCCATCGTCTCTTGCAATACCAGTCGGCTCAAGTAGACTTGGCACGTTGACGGTGGCAAGGGACTTGCGTATGATATCGTTAAGTGCGGCATGTCTTGAGAAGCGGCCTGCACTTTTTTGGCATGACAGTCCGTGATGTCCTAATTTGTCGACATCACTGCCACAGGGACATTTGTGAGGAGCGCAGACCGGAACCCCAAGCCGTAGGCAGGTTGCGATTCGGAGCGTGTCAGGCTCAAGGAATGTTCCTGTATTTGACGAAGGGTACGCGTGAAGCCAGTAGCCGGCCTCATGCGTACCCACGGCCAAAATCCTAGCACGCGCCGAACCTGTACTACAGCCCAAAAAATTGTCATAAATCAATTTGCAGTTTATGTCGTCCCAGCTCCTCTGTGAATTTGGAGAAATTGGAAAATTTTGACCTGGGCATGCAATTAAGAAAGCGTTTCTAGCTTCTTCCAAGCCAGCAATCTCAAAGTTTGAAGGGGATGCCCTTAAAATTTTACTTATGAGATTTGCTGAACTATGTATAGAAGATAGGAAGGCTGGTAAAGCGACACTGGAAATTTTGCGAATCCCTAAACCACCATAACGGATGGGTAGGGATGCTTGGGTCCAAGATTGCTCATTCAGCTGCATATTAAGAATCGATTCTAAGCTAAATTTTATTAAGTCATCTACTTGTTTCAAAAGATCTGGGTGATTCCAAAAGGAGCAGCAACGGAGCACATACGTAAATTTTGGGACGAAAAGACAGAATTTTAAGATGCAAAGTGCATAATGTGGACTAATTTCAAGAAGACGGTCAGCAGAATTTTGAAATTTAGCAATTGAATTATTAATATATTCAGAAATAGATTCATCAAATATTGGAGAACCTAAAAGGTAAAGGGAATTACTGTTAACTATTTTAATATTTGGAGCCAAAATATTAAATTTTTGTTTTACGTCATTTAAATTTAAGTTGCAGTTATTTATAAAAAGTTCACATTTGCTAAAATTAAGCTCCAAACCAATGGCTTCAAATTTGTTTTTGATCAAAAAAAGGTCCGAAAACGAAAATCCGCCAAAATTGAATCTTGTCATTCATCAATGTCACGTTCGTGGCTTTTCATTGTCATGTCAGTAGTATCATATGGTATACTTACCAGTAAAACAATCGATCGTTTTTATTATTATAATCGATTCACCCGTTTTACCATTTGCTGGGGTAAATAATATTTAGTTTTGACAAACTTTTCCCCATTAAATAGGTAAAATATAAAGTAGAAAATAACTGCTGTTCTCAAAGTTATTACATCAGTTCTTAATGATAAAATCGGTTAGGTTCCTTTTGACACAATAACTACTTAATATGCTACCCAGTATGTTGCATATGGTTGGTTTTAAAGTACAACAGTATACCCTATTTCCTTATTTTTTCATTTTTAGCAGTTATCAGTTAATCTAAGACGTAAAGCGATAGCAGTGATTTTGTAATTGTTTGATTTCATCAAAATATTTTATTTCTTTGTCAATAGTTAGATTTGGACTGACTGATGCCTGGATTTAATTAGGCATATATTTACCGAACGCATTAGTGATTTTGATAGAATGTAAATTAAGATGTCCTTTGGAGTTTATTGATCTTATTCGATAATAAATATTATTTATTACTGTCATTATTTACTAGTCAATAAACTAAGTTGGAGACTTTTCATCCGAAAACTCCAATACTAGAGTGTACCACTTTCACAAATGAAGATGATTTATAAAATAATTTGAAACACAACAATCGATTATTTTTAATATTCTCAATACTCGTCTTTTCAATTTTTTGAGATTGAATGAACCTTAACCTGTTTACCCTGTGGTATAATTTACGTATAACATCTGTGGCGAATAGATTGATCTTGTGTCGTGCTTGTTGTTGTTGTAATTCTGGTGTTTTCTTTTTCCTCAAATCTCGTATTTTAGTAGCAAGTCCTTGTAAATCACGTACAGTTTGTATACAGATGCAACGCAATGTTTACATTTTCATAGAAGTATGGTGAACGACATCCAACTGACTAAACGTTTAGTAGTCATTGCAGTAGTCCTGGGTATTATTTACATTTTGAAAGAGTACGTGTTCGTATCGATATGAGTCAACAAAGAGTAGCATACTTCTACAATGTTGATGTGGGTAACTTCCACTACGGGCCTGGGCATCCGATGAAACCGCACAGGCTGGCGGTTACCCATAGTTTGGTACAGAATTATGGCTTGCACAGGAAGATGCAGATCTATAAGCCGTACAGAGCCAGCGCTCACGATATGTGTCGATTTCACAGTGAAGACTACATAGAGTTTCTGCAGAATGTCACTCCACAAAATATTCAAAGTAAGTTGTAGAGTACAATACTGGAATTTTTTAGCTGAGTGGTCCGTAGGAAAGCTATGTCAGTGATGATCTCACCACTTTTCATGTCCATGTTCCCATGTTGGTATAACGCACAAGAAATGTGACCATTTTAGCTATTTAGAGGTATTGGCGTGATTGGATTGGATTGAATGATTTAAAAAGATATTTCTTTCCATATTTCAGGTTACTCCAAAGACTTACTCCACTACAATGTAGGAGATGATTGCCCAGTTTTTGAAGGCCTCTTCGATTTCTGCTCAATGTATACAGGCGCCTCTTTAGAAGGTGCAATGAAGCTGAACAATAATGCTTGTGATATAGCTATCAACTGGTCGGGGGGACTGCATCATGCAAAGAAATTTGAGCCTTCTGGTAAGGATATTTGTTTGCCTTTCAATAAGGTTTACTGTGTCAGAATAGACTGCATAGACTCAATGACTTTCCACAATAAGTAAATTGGTTGAAAACTTTTTGTAATGTAAAAACCGTTTACAGACTTTGCACTAATATTGAAATCGACTGCGGAAACTTGATAGGCTCTTAGTACATTCAACTATCTTCATGAGTCCAGTCTTGTGTTTAGCTGAGTCGAATTTGTACCTTCTGTCATGTTTCTCCTTCACAGGTTTCTGCTATGTCAACGACATTGTGATAGCAATCTTGGAACTACTGAAATACCACCCCAGGGTCCTGTACATAGATATTGACGTACACCATGGGGATGGTGTCCAAGAGGCATTTTACCTCACTGACCGCGTGATGACAGTCAGCTTCCATAAGTATGGCAACTATTTCTTCCCTGGCACGGGGGATATGTATGAGATTGGTGCTGAAAGTGGGAGGTACTATTCGGTAAATGTGCCTTTGAAAGAGGGGATTGATGATCAGAGTTATGTTCAGGTAAGAATGTTTATTTTAGATTGTTCCGTGAAGTATGTAACAGTTGGGATATTTATTTGTAGAATTAAATGTCTCCTGCCCCTGATTTGTAAAAATATCAATGGGGTCTGGCCATAAAGTCGAGAAGCGGGTTGCATTCAGATCTTATTCACATTCTGGAGTCCACCTTTTTTATTTAGAAGTATGACAAGACAAACTGAAGGCCCACCTAATGTTAAGTGGTACCTCCGCCCATAACAACAGCAATACGACTTGGGTCCTCCCCGACCGAAGTATGAGACGACCCAAATCGCACCCCGTTGCGCCCGTTATCCGAGACGGAGATGCCTCATGCGCATGTGATTTCACCGGCAGCCACACCATTCCACCGGAACACATCAAAGCGAGTGCAACACTGCTTGGCGGCAGATTACTAGGTAGGAGGCAGTACTCCGTGCGAACGCACAAGTTCTATTCTTAAACGTACACTATAATTACAGGTGTTTAAACCAGTAATATCGAATGTGATGGAGTTCTACCGCCCGACCGCGATAGTGCTGCAATGCGGCGCTGACTCTTTAGCTGGCGACCGTCTGGGCTGCTTCTCGTTGTCCACGCGGGGCCACGGCGAGTGTGTGAAGTTTGTCAAGAACCTGAATGTGCCTACATTGGTAGTAGGTGGGGGAGGGTACGTATTTGTTGTTTGTACACGTTTATTCAACTGTCATCGCACGCCCTCACCACGGTGCTATGTACAGAATGGAGAGGGTACGTATTTGTAGTTTGTACACGTGTATTCAACTGTCATCGCACGCCCTCACCACGGTGCTTTGTACAGAATGGAGAGGGTACGTATTTGTAGTTTGTACACGTGTATTCAACTGTCGTCGCACGCTCACACCATGGTGCTACATAATGGGGAGGGTACGTATTTGTGGTTTGTACACGTATTCAACTGTCGTCGCACGCTCACTCCACGGTGCTACAGAATGGGGAGGGTACGTATTTGTAGTTTGTACACGTGTATTCAACAGTCGTCGCACGCCCATACCACGGTGCCACAGAATATCAGCGCTGTCAAGGTACCACTGACGCAACACATGCGGAGTTACCTATTTTGTTGTTAAATAAAAATTGTCTTTTTGTTTCGAGTAAATGCATTTAGTAAAGTGCTGTTATTTTGACAATACAAACAGACTAAATATTATTTATTTACATAGATTACTCCTCAAAACATCAGCTATCTGCTAGTAGTTGTCCCGTCAAAATCTGACCAGCCATTTCGGAGATTACCCGGAACAAACAGACACTTATTTTTTTAATAATAATAATAATAATTAACGTTTACACACTCATACTTTTGCACTAGGATTCCCGGTGTCGCAGATGTCAAGGACAAACAGAAACACAAGACAAACACCCAAGACCCGAGAACAAACTTCATGCTCACCACACAAAGTATGCCCCGGCCGGGAATCGAACCCGGGACCATTCGCTTCGAAAGCAGGGCTACTACCAACTAAGCCACGGAGCCGTCTATTAAAACTATTATTTTTAAAATTTGTGTTTATTGTATATTTGTATTTGATTTTATTTCTACATGGATTGTTTGCAGATACACATTGCGGAATGTGGCGCGGTGCTGGACATACGAGACGTCTTTGCTGGTAGACGAAAACATTTCAAATGAGCTGCCCTACACTGAGTATTTGGAGTTCTTTGCGCCTGACTTCACCTTACATCCAGATATGAATGGGTAAGGCGTCACAAAGTGATTGTTTTTTTTAAATTCTATATATTGGTGTGTGAATATGACTCCGCCCTTTCTCAACAGATGTCGTTTTTAGTATTGTTTACGTGTACTAATAAATGACCATACTTGTATTCGATAGTACTGAATGTCAGCTATCTAACGCATTTTATGATATTTGGTTGAAGTGTAAGCAACAATTGTTTTCACCTTTTCGAAAATGTCGGTTTTTATTCCAAATAAACGTCATTTGCGGGAAGTGTTATTACATTATTTTATTGCGAAGAAAACTGCAGCGGAAACTTATCGTTTGCTTGTGGAGATTTATGGTGAGCATGCTCCGTCTAATACAACTTGCAAGGAATGGTTTCGACGATTTCAAAATAACGATTTTAGTACTGAGGATAAAGAACATGGAAAACCACCAAAAAAATTTGAAGATGCTGAATTGGAAGCATTATTGGCGGAAGATTCTTGCCAAACTCAATCAGAATTAGCTGCAGCATTAAATGTTGATCGTTCAACTGTTGCAAAGCGTTTACAAATGATGGGAATGATTCAAAAAGCCGGTGACTGGGTTCCACATGATTTAAAAGAAAGAGACATGGAACGTCGGAAAACCATTTGTGAAATGCTGCTTCAAAGACAGCAAAGAAAAGGATTTTTGCATCGGATAGTCACAGGAGACGAAAAATGGATACACTACGAAAATCCTAAACGCAAAAAAGCTTGGGTGAAACCAGGCGAACCAGGCCCATCACAGCCAAAAATAAATATTCACTGTGCCAAGGTCATGCTCTGTATTTGGTGGGATCAGAAAGGTATTGTATATTATGAGTTGCTCAAACCCTCTGAAACTATTAATGGAGAAGTTTACCGACGACAACTAATGCGTTTGAAGCGAGCCATAGAAGAAAAACGACCAGAATGGGTGAATAGACATAACAAATTAGTTCTTCAGCATGACAATGCCAAACCGCATACCGCAGAAGTCGTAAAAAGATATTTAGAGGGACAGGACTGGGAAGTGTTACCCCACCCGCCATATTCACCAGACATAGCTCCTTCGGATTACCACCTATTCCGGACGATGCAGACAGACCTTACTGGAGAAAAGTTTACTTCATGTGAAAGTATCAAAATTTGGATTGACAACTGGATAAGCTCAAAAGACCAGGACTTCTTCCAGCAAGGAATACGAAAACTACCTGAACGATGGGCGAAGGTTGTAGCTGCAGATGGAGCATACTTTCAATAATTTTTTTTTTAATTTTGTAAGCGAACAAATGTGTTTTATTTTGACAAAAAGGGGCGGAGTCATATTCACACACCTATTATTTGTCTACCATCTCTATCTAAACTACCTTTGTGAACCTTTAATTAAATTGAATTGTATGTTATTTTTCAGGACGAACAATGCAAACACCAAGCAATACCTCGAGGCGATATCGAAGCACGTATACGACAACCTGAAGATGTGTCAGCATTCGCCGGCTGTCCAGATGACACATGTCCCAGGTATCCACTTAACAACCATTTTTGAACCCCGGACTTCTGCTTTTAACCGGAATTCTCTTTTTTAACATGCTTGCAATACGACTTAGGTCATCGTCCGAAGCCTGGTAAGACTCAAATCGTACCCCGTTGCGGCCGTCACCCGAGAAGGGGATGTTACGTCTCATGCGCATGCGATTTCGCTATCACCCACACCCTTGCACCGGAATAAAGCAATGCAAGCGGCAAGATATTGGCAATTTGTCTATTGTAATTTGTGCCATGACTGAATTACTTGAAAATAATAAGACTAGCTGTTCCAGCGACTTCGTCTGCGTGGCCGTTTGCTTGTCTAACGCTCATAAAAATAACGTTTTTCCCCTTCCAGGCGACTTCTTCCCCGACGAGTACAGGTTAAAGGATGACACAGACCCAGATGTACGCATCAGCCAGGAAGAGGCCGACAAAATGGTGGACGGGAAGAACGAATTCTTCGAGGACGAGAGAGACAACGAGAAAGAGGCGGTGGTGCCAGAGCTTAAGGAGCCATATCATGCGGAGAACCTCTCTGATCCCCTCGCCATATGACAGGAGGTCAGGAGGTTCGGCAAGAAATTCTATGTGAACATCGAGAGGTTGAACACTGATAAAATAAGTGACAAAGTGATTTGTGAGAAGTAGGTAGTTTTGGATTAGGACTCTACTAGGACGGCTCGTACGCCTGCTCTGGAAATAGGCATTTTTTTAGTTAACTACAGTGATGTCGAATGGTTAACGGTGCCCTTTTACAGCAGCAAAACGACTCGGTTGACGACGGTGATGCGACTTGGGTCTCATGTACAATTGTACAATTGTTTTACTTTCTTTTAATCATTCGCTCTTTGTTTATTGACGACGCAGTACGTTTTTATAATAAATAGTATGGGATGCGAATAATGTCATAACAATACACGAATTTCATATTAATCGTATATTAAAAGAAAGTATAGGAATTGTACCTACTCTTCATAGAATTAGAGACTAGTCTTAACAAGTTACGACATGTTTAAATTGAGTCGTAGGAATTTTCACATATGAAAACCGACATTACTTATGAGACACCCTCTGTATGAGACCCAAGTCGCATCATGTTGGGCCCTGACACCCACACCCGTCGATCGGAACATAGCAATGTTGGCAGTACTGCTGGGCGGCGGATCTGGTGTGGGGGCAGTACTTGTTCGAACTTGGCACTAGTTTTTCTGGTACATGATGATTTCGGACAAGAATTACGGCTTCGTAAAGCATACACGTGAACGAATAATGAACTAATTTCAAATAGATCTGAAACTTATCTTTTGCGTAAAAAAAGGTTCATACGTCTGCAATTAATTTTGTCATTAGGGCATCTGAAATATGAATTTTAGATTATGAATTCAGGTAGATGACTCAAAAAAACGAAGTTTACATAGATCTCAAATTTATCATTTTAATTATAAATGATAGGTGTGGAATAATTTGCTGGTTTCGTGGTCCTACTAACAGGATTAAAAAGTAAGACTACGCGAAATCCCTAATTATTAGAGGGTTTTCGTCTTTTTATTCCTGTGAGTAGGACCACGAAACCGCCAAATTATTCCTGGACCTAATATTGTGTAAAAAAATAACTTCAAATATATGTAATACTTTAGGGTTAGATAGGGTTTCATTTTCATCAATAAAAAAATTAGGACGACGAGATATAACATCCCTGTGGTCCTACCAGCAGGAATATAGTAGGACCATGACGAAAAATACTAATTATCTGGACTATTATTCCATTATAGTCGATAAAATTGAAGAACTTCCTTCACGAAATGTCATGGTGGGAAATCAGTGAGGCTCTTCATATGCTATGATCCTTCTACATCTGACACTATCACCTCTGGACAATATCACGTTGGGTTTGCCCACTAAATGAAGATAAATACATGTTAATGATAATGAAATGAAGATATATATATATATATATATATAATAATAATAATAATAATTTTATTTATTCAGACAACTAGATCCAAACGTGTTAGTAACTTAAGGCTAGGGGTTAAGGGGGGGTACCTAATAATTAAAACAGATTTTGTCCTCTGGGTGAGCTTCCTCACCAGAGGACATGCATAGTTGTTTGCTATGACTCTCAGGATACTGTTGCTGCTCGCGCGCAATCTGCTTAACAAAGAGGCAGTTTTTTTCCGCCAGATGGCCTCAAAAGTATCTGTGCGCGCATCGGCGAACATACCTGAAGCACTACAAAAGCGCGGGAGCAACAGCGTCCTGAAATCATTTCTCAATCATTCACTACCATTTTGTGAAATTAAGTTAAAATGTTTGTATAAATATTTATATTAATAATAAATATTGTTTATTGATCAGTAACAAATTTTACAATGTAACATATTTAATCAGTATAATCATCATTAGGTGCATGTAACTTAAGTTGCATTCAGCTAAGTTCAGTTTGTGGCACCCACACTAAGTAAATACTTGTGTTGTGAAAAAGTCCCATGTATATTATATAGGTACTTAGGTTATACCCTTTGATCTCTGTAGTATGTTGTTTCATTTATACGACTACTAGCGACCCGCTCCGGCTTCACTTCGGCTTCGGTTAGTAGAGCATCAGTGTCGTATCAGAAACTACCCGTGCGAAGCCGGGGTGAGTTGCTAGTGTATTATACATATAAACATAAACTTTCCTCTTGAATCACTATCTATTAAACAAAACCGCATCAAAATCCGTTGCGTAGTTTTAAAGATTTAAGCATACATAGGGATATAGGGACAGAGAAAGCGACTTTGTTTTATACTATGTAGTGATACCTATACTACCTATAGCCTGGTGGAGTTGTTTAGCTTTTACAGTACTTAAAATATTATTTAAACATACTTAATACTTTATCAAACATAAGAATAATAATTATAGTTATTTAAAATAATTCGTCCATGTTAGCAAACAGTGATTAATATTATATAGAATTCTCTTTGCATGCTAGATAGCTAGATATAAATCTAACGTAATAAATGTTTGATGTAATATATGTAGATATTTATTTCATGCAGTACAATAAGTAGGTAGATAGGATGTTGATGTAGATTTGTTGATGTTAATTGATTGAAGTAGTTCTCTTGTCACAATATATGCATATTAATTAAATGTGTTTTTTATGTATGTAGGTACCTTCTATGTATGTTAAATAAAACCGCAGATTAGATTATATAGAAGCTCCTAGTCTGATCTAGAACTCACCCCACCAGGTCTCCCAATCCTCAGCATGTTAGTTCACGAGTTAACACGTCAAACTTTACCGTAAAATTGACGAGGTTCAACCCTAAGTATTAGGGATTCAACAATGGATAGATGTAGATAACCGCATGCGTGTGTGAGTGCGGAATCATGAGCGCGGTCAGTGACCGATCATTAGGGCTGCCCAAAAATAACAATGACTATATTTTTTACATTGTATTGTAAGTTATGTTTTGGATTCTGATTTTCACATGATGATGAGATATGATTCAAAATCTGATTTGTATGAACACCTTTCAAAATAAATTGGGAAAAAATGGAACCACGTTATTCTAAAAGATTTTTGACACTACGTAGCCGATTGTCAAATTGTGAATCAAAACACTAAAACATCTGTCGGGCCCTTTGGACGGATTCAATCAGAAATCAGAATCCCAATAAAAACATGTTTTTTTTAAGTCCTATCAAAATGCTGATGAAACGACTTTGACCATATTTATGTCGATTACCAATACTTGGTCGTATTTGCTCACCCGTACATCCATAATCAGAATTAGACACCATTCACTATGCGAATGCATATTATTCATTTTTTTAATTTTCACTTCTGAAATATCTACCAAACAAAAAAAGAATTATCATGATTGGCGGAAAAATCGCGTAACATACATACAAATCAAAATAGAGTAGAATGAGAACCTGCTCCTTTTTTGAAGTCGATCAAAAAGTAGGCAGCTATGAAAATTCAATGTTCTATCTTTGAAGGCTCCGTGGCTTAGTTGTAGTAGCCCTGCTTTCGAAGCGAGGGGTCTCGGGTTCGATTCCCGGCCGGGGCACACTGTGTGGTGAGCATGAAGTTTGTTCTCGGGTATTGGGTGTTTGTCTATGCCATCTGCGACACAGGGGATCCTAGTGCAGATGTATGAGTGCGTTAACGTTGTTGTACCACAAACGGAAAACTGGTTTATAAAAATCAAAGCAAGAATTTGAAATAAAAAATTTACATTTGCTAATTTTCCGAGCCCTGATTGGATAATTTGGTTTGACAGTTGAAATACAAATTTTTTAAATGATCAGATAGGTACCCTATTTCGGCCCGATCTTGCATGTTACAATAAATTCCAATTCTTTGTAATTATGTACTATTATTATCGTAAAATAACAATTTACTAGAAGCTTTCATTTTTTTCATGTCAACACTCATATGAACATGTGTTGGTTTTTTAATAGTATCGTCTCACATCGGACCCAGAATAGAGTCCCAGTCCTTTAGGAACTGAGGTAAATAATACATAGTGTTTAAGATCTGTAGCAAGTTTTTATTGTACCTATATTTTTTGTATTTATAATAATGAAATTAAATAAAACACTAATTAATGTAAAAAATTGTATTACATTGCATTAAATTGATCAATAACACTACCACTTCTCATTGCTGGACCTCCGGCCTTTTTTAGACAAATTCCATGACACAATTTTGTCCAATAATATACAATAACATACCAGATATTTACAGTACATGCAAGTTGTCTTTGAAGGGCCTCTAGAACTATTGAGACAACAAGCTATCCTTTTACATTTTTGAGATTTATCTGGTAAAAAAGGCTACTAAATTCACTATTTCTTAATAAATATTCCTAAAAAGAGATTATGCCATTGAATTATTAAAACTTCAGCAAGTTTATTTTGTGTATATTGTGAGATAGCTGTCATTAAAAATCTTCAGTGCATAATTAACTGATTAACCTTACTAAGAGTAGAAGGCACAAAATATTACAAAGCAACGGTCAAAGTTAATAAACACCAAATCTCAAATCTAAATTGTTTGCATTAATGTACTCACATATCTCATTCTGTGATCGCCCTAAGTCAACTGTGAGTATTCTCAAATGATCACAAAATTTAATGATTTCTTTAACAGTCTCCTTCGAAACCTCAAAAGTACAGTCCAACCACAGATTAATAATATTTCTAAAACAACCTTTTTCAAGCAGATGGAGCAATATCCCATCAATATTCTCCTTTGACTGGTATTTGACCACTAACTTCTGCATGTTATTTGTATTTTCAAGGAAGAAACTTAAAACTAGTCCAATGTTGAAGAATCCATTTCCGATTGTCAGCATTCGCAGCCCAGGGAAGAGTTGTCTTGGTTTTTGGAAATGTTTTGGTACAACTAAATTAGGCGACTGAGTGATGAGACATAGGGTGTCGAGATTTGGACAACACTGCCCAATGCATAATAATGCTTCAAAACTAAGGGATTGTTCACTGTCCCAAAGACAAAAATTGGTCAAATAGCTTCCCTTGATGGTGAGAAGATTATGCAATGAACCTGTAAAGGTAAAGAATGACAAATCCAACCTATTGAGTTTTAAATCACTGACTGCAATCTCATTGATTATATCATCCTTATTATGTTCAGATAAATGAGTGACAGATAATTCTTTCAAATTAGGACATATTTTTGCTAATTTCTTCATTCCTTCAGCTGAAGCAAAATGATAGTTAATTTTGCGAAGACTTAACGGACCTATTGGTACTTCAGTACTGATGACAGTAGAGCCGATATCACAAGTGTCAATTCGTAACTCTTGCAAGCATGGTAAGTTACAGATGACCATGATTATCCCACTTTGCGAGACGCATCGTCCAATTTTATTGTGTCGTTCACTTCTTGGTGGATCCATAGATAATACCCTCAACTTTTTCAACTTTGCTACAGATTTGAGACCCTCATCAGATACATTTCTAATGAGCATTGATGCATTAAAAACGGATTTGCAGATGTCTACTCGAGAGACAATATTGATTTCCTGGAGAAGGAGGCAATTTGAGCAGATTACTTCTAAAATTTCATCTGAGCAAATAAATTTTAGATCAAGTATGATTAAATTTTGCAATGAAGGCAACAGCTGGAGCCAAAACTGTAGAGGTATGCCATTATCTAAGTCAGATTTGCGGAAGACTGTCATGTGAGGGTGTGTAAGAAGCTCTAGTTGATAGCTAGGGTCAGCAAATACTGGCATGCAAGTTCTTTCTGAACAGAGGACATCAAATAACCTGAAAAAGAAAATATTTTTAATTAAATGTATTAATAGAACCGGATAAAACAAGTGATTATAGAGTATAGGTACCTGGCTGGCAGTAACGACGTTAGATATATTTTCATCGATAAAAGGTCCCTTTCAACGTCTACAAAAGAGTCTCGATATTTCTTTGTTGTATTGGTAATCACATCGTTTATTGTAGTAATGCAATTTTTAACGCATATCTTGAACAAGCTATTGGGCTGTTTTCTTGGCGACATTCTAAAACAACGTTGAATGTAAAATTAGAAACTGACAATATATATTAAGTAACCTGAACTATACGTAATATTCGTTAGCTATTCCTATTTGTTTTTGGGTGTTTCGTTTGTTTCACATCATTGAAATCCACAACAAAGTTGTAAATACGAACTACAAAGATAAAAGATCGCGATGGACATGATGGAGCACGGTAGACATCGATTTATAGTCATAGCTGGACCAAATGTCATTGTCACCGCCTTCACTAGTATGTCAGTGTCTTCCTCGCAATATTTTTTTCTAATATTTAATAAATCATATCCCACTTACATAGTTTTATTTTACATCACTCAACCCATCCACCAATAGTTGTATCTTAATAAGTGCATGCTGTGGTCACCTATAATTGAGGGAGCACATTGACCAAAAAATTTTGTAAATATATTTTATAAGACTGTGTATCTTTCGTTGGTGATCCAATAAATAAATCCATTCAACCCATCTAACCCAACAAAATATTGTCAAGGGTCATGTATTAGTAGTGAATATTAAAATTATGTGTGGAGCAAAACAAAGTAGCAGGTACCTAGAACTTGTGCCAAGTTCGTCCAGAGGAGTTCTGCCACCATACATAGTAATCCATCTATATCTCTGCACGTCCTAGTGATGCACTCTCATTGTTCTGTTCCGGTCGAAGGATGAGGGTACCGTTTAAATACATGAGACGTTGCATCGACATTGCACGTGTCAGAGTAACGTGCGCAACACGATGCGACTTGGGTCTTTTTTAAATTCAGTACGGACCCGTTTGACTGTTGATTATGAGCGACACTCTACATGAGTTGTCAGCTAGTCGCGTCATTTAGTCAGAAAGAAAGTAGGTAGTAACTTTTTAAATGAAGATATGAAAAAAAAAATGTTTTCACTTTCAAATTATTTATTTTGTTCTGTCGTATAATTTTATACACCTAAAACTAAAATAAATTTTATAATCAGTTAAAAATAGCTTTCTTGTTAAGTATATTACATAGTAGACACCTTCTATGTATCTCACTAAAACGTGTTTGAATTTAGAATTACCTATCTAACTCTCTATCTGAATATAAATGATAATTTAAAAAATAGTCCGCACGGAGTCTCTTCGTACATAACAAGATATTTCGGTATAAATGTTTTCAAATAATTATAGGCAAGCCTAAGGAATTAGGTAACCTATACACTTACTTTATATAGGTATGTGGTTAGATACAAATAATTATTTATTCTTGACGTGATACATTACAAGTTGTGCTGTTCATTTGAAGATATACCTCACAATTATTTGGATAGATACTCGGTAATGTCTTGGTTTACACCAACGCCTTTTTTTTTCAAATTGGCGGGATTTGTCTGAAATCTGTATTGTTTCGAATTTACATTGAAATGTTTTTTTTTTCATATTAATATCTATTAATGAATACCTAGGTATTATTTTCTTGTTTTTAACTTTAACTTTTACTTTTACGTTTGATAGTACAATTATGTTGACCGTCAGATTTTTGGATAAGTAATTCATATACTTAAGTCCTTGGATAAAAATTATGTATCATTGAATATAATGAAATATTTTTGCTAGTTATTTAGTTCACAGTAAAATCCTTATTTAGCTAACGATGATAGGTACATCATTTTTAAATCAATATGACTATTTGAGTACATAGGTATTTTAAAATTAAATGTAGGTAGGTATTTACATAGATAAAATATACAGGTAGGCAAATTTTGGCACATGTACACATAAAGGTCATGTTAAAATATGAACTACGAACTAATATTATTCCAGTGGTTATGCACAACACATCAATTAAATAATTGTGGCCACATTGACTATCTTCCTACCTAATTAATTATATTATAAGAAAGTGGAAAGTAATAAGGTACAAAACGAAATGAAAAAAAGACTTCAAATTCGAGTAGATACGTAAAAATATTATATAATAAAATGATAAAAGAGCAATAACAGGGCACAACATTCATAATATTTTGTGCATAGATTTTTTTTCACCAATATCTAGCAACGACTTACATACGAATTCAATATAATTATAGAAGTTTGACTTCTAAAATAAAATACTACAGAGATATAGATATACTTAACAGAATCTAGTAAGATATAGAAGAGAAAGATCGTAGATTTTTTCCTAAGCTATAGGTACACACTTCAACTATACACATTCATAGCCCGTCAATGGAAAACTAAAATAACTACATAATCACCATCATCAGAGTCTTCTAATAAAATTATGACCACTGTTAATTGACCATCATTCACACTTTGGTCATGCTCTCTGATGCTGATCAAGTTCTCTCGTCTGTTGCTTACGTCAATATTCTCTCTTACTCCTCCATCACCAGGATTATCATCACGATTATCTTTTCTTATATCACTGGCGTTCCTACTAATGCACCTATCACCTCTAACATTTCTTTCAAATTGATTATTATCATTGGTTTTATTTATACTACTGCTGGTACTGCCTATTTTACAATGTTTTTTATCTACAAAATTATATGATTGGGCACTTGCCCGATCACTTTGAATTTCTTTATTTTTACAACTTTCTTCACTGATTTTACACAAATCTATAGTTCTCTCTAGAGTTTCACTTCTTTCTTTTTTCTTATTTATATTGGAATAGTAGTCACTTTTACTATTGTTACCGTTGGAGTATTTGCTTGATTCTCTGCCTCTACACATTCCATTTCCATGATGCCCTGCCTTGGTATCTAACTCACTGATTTGTTTAACACACATTTCACTTTTTGGATGTCCATGATCCACGCTATCTGATTTACAGAAGCCGGATCTTTGCAAAGATCCGCGTTGCATTATTGTCTTGTGACAGTTTTGCTTTTCGATTGATTGCTCGGACCTTTCCAAAGATCCGATTTGCGAAACGGATCAGAGTCTCTTATGAGAGTCCGTGCTTGCACTTTTTAAAGAGCCAAAGCGACGAGCTTGTGTTGCTGCAGAGGTTGCCCGATCTAAACTGGCAGCTCGGAGAATGAGGCCTCTCGACTGTGATGATGCCTCTGGTCTTATCTGTAAAGAAAAAAAAAAAACTAGTATGTAAAGGACCTCGTGCATGTATAGATTTATATACAAAGCAATACATTTAGGAGTTCTGTACACTCCGTATCACTTTTGATGTATTTTTATACGTAGATTTTTTAATAAATCAGCAATTAACATTTGATCTTGTACATTACTGACAACAAAACAATTTCAAATTAGGAATTACCGGCTCTCCAACAGATCCAACTCTATGCTGTCTTGCTTGTCTACCAGAAAGTCCCTCGGTAAAGGAAGTCTCTAAAGACTTCTGCGAAGGGTCGCTGATAGACTGAGAGAGGAGGTGAGTGGTTGAAGAAGAGTTTGAATCTTCAATATTCGAGTATTCGTCAGGGCTGTCTTCTCTTTGAGGATCAGATTCCTGAAAAAATATAATTGAAAAACTCTAGAACAAAACTCTTTATGACAATTGACATTCTCAAACACCTTACAAAGCGATGTTGACAAGAATCACGGTGTCCAAAACCAAAAATATTCCTATCCATTTATAATAATTTTCAACGGAGAGACACATTTCGTCAAACACGGAATGATTTATGAAATTGAATGTTTTACCATTTCTTTTTTCTTGTTATGGTATTTGGAACGAGCGTTTTCGTTAAAAATAAGCTGTATACTGAATCGCGAATGCTATTTGAGTGTCCTTCATACTTGAGAAGGGAAGAACCGAGTAGTTGTGCTGTGGTTAACGACATGAAAAATCATTTATGAGATCAATGTAACTGGACAAATGTAACTTGAAAAAATTAAAATGACCACATAAATATATGATTGATTGTTTACCTCTTCGAGTTCTCTTAAAGTGCTCGGATAATGCAGCCTTCTGATATCATCTCTATCCTTCTCTCTCTCTCGCTTTTCCAGCTCATCGGCTAACATCATAACTTCCCAGTCGCCGCCGCCACTAGGTAATCCTGTAAAATAATAAATACATACACCAGCTTGAATTATTGAATTCTGGTTTAAAATCGAATTGAATTCGAATATATAAAAGAATGACCACTTAAAACAGATAGTCAGACATATACTATACGTGTATTATTTAATGAGGAAATATTTTCATTTTATAATTACGTATTATATGAAATTTGAATATTGCACACGCATAGAATAAAACACATTGGAACTTTTCTAAGTTTAAGTAACACATAAATTCAGCAATAAATATGTCGTGGCATTGACTCTTTTCAAGTTATATAAGACACAGATCAAAATTAAATGCTTTTTACCTCGAATTGGAGAAGAAATACCATGGCTTGAGCTGCTAGGTCGGCTTCGCCGTGAGGTGTTGTCAATAAACTCCTCAAACATAGGAGTACGAGGAAGTGATTCTGAGTCACTGCTAGATGATGTTGACCTGTAAAGTCATTATCATTATATTCTGGAGTCTATAAGCTTTAGGGCTTTAGGCTTAAACACGAGCGGAAAATCAGAAAGGTAACGGTAATCTTGTCCTGGCATTATGGACTTGTCAGCATCAGCTGCCGACTTGTCAGCGTTGAAGATTTACGGCAGCCATTGTCAGCTCTTTTTGTATAGGAGCTAGTTCCAAATTGGTTTCCGTTGAAGAAACAATTTTACTGCTTTTACTTCGTCCACATCACAATAACGAAAAAGAAACACACGTCTATTATGGATTGAAGAAAGAACAAGTTGGACATATTTTTAGACCCTATTTCTCTGTTCTAAAGTTTTATGAAGGAACAAGCCACATTTTTCTTCTTATGCTTCGGCTCTGAATTCAATATCTAAATCGCATGTGAACTGACTTTCAGTCTACTGACAAAGTGGCTAACGCGGCACACAACAACTGCAATCGTCGCTATAGTTGCAGTCATTATGGTATAATTGTGTGTGGACATGTGTTGATTAAACATAATACATACGAATCAGTCCAACTGTAATCGCTGCCCATATCAAGTACGACCTCGTTGCAGCTAGTTGTGGTCTTTTGCTGTGTATTTCGGTTGTAGCCAAAAAATGATCCCAAGCTGAATTTCCTATGCTGTCTTTGTCGAGTTGGCTCTGAAAGAATAGATCAGAATTATCTTCATCTGAAAACGATACGAGTACCCCACATCACTCTACAAGGCCAAAATTGCTTTGGTCAACTTGTGTGGAATAGTCTCTCAGACATGGATGAAACTATTAGCGGAGTTATTTGTGGGAAAATAATATGGGCGATGAATGTGATCTTATTAGCTATTCGGTCATTCCCAGATGCTACTTAAATGCTGAAGCTTTATATTCAAATCTTACTTCTTCCATTTCTTCCTGTGTGATGAATACCAGTGTCAACCGAGAGCGTCTTCTTAATCTTCGATTTGGTCGTGTCAAGGTGACTGCCAAAAAAGTGGAAGGGCGTTGTTCTTCTGCTCGTGCGCAGACTCGACTGTTCCGGGCTCAGTAGCGAACGGTCTTCCGACATTGTATGCGGTGACAGAGGCCTGTAAAATTTGCTTCAATGTAAGTATTATTTATTCTTGGAAATTTATTAGCTTAATCCTGATATGGTAACATGATTAAAAAGGTTAAATCTTGCATACTATAAAGAGAATAATTAGAGCATAAAAAATAATAGTAGCACACCTTGTTAAATCATGCATTTCCATACTTTCTTGATCGCTTTGGTCTTCCCATGACTTTCTTTGCCTTAGCTTAGCTGCACGTCTCCTCGAATAAGTCCCAGCTTTTCCGTCCAGATTTAAATCTAATCTCTTGGATTTGCTTATCGTCCATTCCTCTTTGCTTGAAGATGTTTTATCTGTTCTACTTGACAATGATTCAGCTAAGCTTTGCAGCTCTGAATAAGACAGCTTTCCTAACTCTATACCGCCAGTCATTTCTGATAATTTCTCGTCCGTAAGATCATCAGTGGAAAGTGATTCCTTTGTTGCAGCCGTGAGTGTTTCTTCCAGCTGTTCTTCTTTTTCTTCTTCATCGGCACTTATTGTTGGTGGAGATGTAGCAAATACTGTATCTAAGGAATCACCTCGCTGTCAAATAATTACAATTGTTATTTTGGAATGATTCATGTTTCAACAGAAAATAATAAAAAAAATTAGTATACAGGTTGTACTTACCATGAATCCTTCTTCGATGCAAGAAGCTTCTTCGCTTCCAGAACTACCGTTCTTAGGCTTTGGCTTTGGTTTATTTTCTGGTTTATAGTTTTCAAACTCTTCATCTCCAGATGTTGGGGTAGAAATATTCATTCCAGAAAGCCCTAATCTTTCTAATTCTTGAATTCGGTTCTGAAGCTGACTTATGATTTCATCTCGTTTTCGAACTTCATTTTCCAAACTGTTGAACCTGGAGAACATACTTTTTACATCATTATAATTATAGTTTCTACTTTACTCTAAATGCAAATAATATCACTTAAGCAATATGTATAACGACTCTGTATAACAAAATAACTCTGAGACGCGGATGATAATTTGCTTGTCAGAGGCTTATCAGATTCTTCTCCGGACGAACTTGGCAAAAGTTACACAATGTGCACTAATAATTTGGGTTAATCCTTATCTACCACCCAGGAGATAGGTGTAAATACTCTGAGTTATTCACCTCGAAACCGAGCAACACGGTCCCCCAAAAAATTCTGTGTCAATTTGACATCTTACACCCATTTCTTACCTTTCTTGAAATTTTCCTTGAACATCGTGAAGATGACCTTGTATCACTTGTTTTATTCCGAGTAGCACTTCACCAAAATACTCCTGTTCTTCAAGAGATCCTGCGAATGAATACATGTTATCTTTTAGATACATCAATGAGGTTTCTTTAAGTTAGAACTACATATATAGTATGTTATCTGTTATAATATATTTACCTCTTAAAAGCTTCCTTTGATTTGCTACTGCAGAAATTAAATTAAGTTTTGGCTTTTCTGAAGGAACTTTAATTTCTTCAGGCCTTAAAGATTTTAAATCGTATACTGGATCTATATTTGCCTGTAAATCTGGTTCAGGTCTAGTATCTTGATTACTTTGTGTAAGAGTAACATCTTCCACTGATTTTGTATGAGTGCAATCAGTCTGAAAAACTTCATTGTCAGTTGCTAGACAAATATGTGGTATTGATAACGATTCTGTTCTGACATCAGGCATTAGAAAAACATTACTTTTGGAATCTGCAGGTGCACTTGCTGGTGGTGACGGTAGAGTGTGTCGATGAAAAGTAACACTCTTTGCAAACTTGGAATGTCTTGCTGCAAACCCTTCTAAGGTTGGCGCGCGACATAGCTTTTTTAGCTCATTACTTCTTTCAGGACTTTGAGAAGGAGTAACATCCTCCGATAGTTTTTTCAAAATAGACTTCAGTGTGCGCCTTTCAAGTGTTTCATTGGATTCATGACTACATGTAGAATCTGTTGATTTCCTTTTAAATTTCCTTTTATCCATTGTGCTGCCTTCAGAATGGCTCCTGGTTAGTGTATCGCATAGTAAATCCTCAGAAGAACTAGTGCAGTCTAAGCTTGAGCTACGAATTTTGACTACTTTTTCTAGCTCAGCCAATTTTTGCCTTTCATTTAAAATTTTTAGCTTTTTTACAAACGGTAATCCTCCATACTCGGGTGAAAGGTCATCTATTGATTTATACTTTTTGGCTCTCGGCAATAACATTGACGATGAAGATAATTTACTATCAATGGGTTTACCTATAATTTTCTTAGGAGATAGAGTAAGTAAATCTAATGATTTCTCTTGGACGGCTTCTAAAGGGCCTGTTAAGCAGATCTTAGGATTAACACTACCGCTACCACCTTCAATATTATTATTGTCTATCTTAACGAGCACTGCTGTTGTAACAGTAGACATATTTAAATTAACAGCTGTTTCTGGTTTTATCTCTTTAACTGTAGTTTCGGAATCTTTGTCTTCATCCATGCTACATTTACTTGGAGTTTTAGACTCATTTAATATAGATGCTTTCTTGAGCTTTGTCCAAGGCTTTTTGATTTTTGGTTCTTCTTTGCCTTCAGTTGCTGTTAGTGGCGTTATTTCTATAGAAATCTTTTCTAAAGGCATTGGTTTATTTCTCTCTGTAGGTGGGGTCAGCTTACTTTTCTCTGTCGATAATGATTGCTTACTTTTCTCAGTTGATAAAGTTTGCTTACATTTCTCTGTCGGTAAAGTTGACTTAGTTTTCTCTGCAGTTGAAGAATCAACATCTTTAGGACCACTTTGCAACATTTTAAGTTTATCTCTAAAGGTAGATCCAACTGCTTTCGCTGGAGATTTTATTTTGTTAACTACAGAATGTGGAATAGAGATCAAATTACTTTCTGTTTTAGGAGTTGGTTCCACGTGTGCTGCAGGTTTATCACTCAAATCTTTGCTTAATGGCTGGCTTACAGCAGTTCCATCACTTTGAACTTGTAATATTTTATCTCTAAAACTAACTTTAGGACGAGAAGCCCCATCGCTTGATCCCGAAGAATTTTTTCTTGATGTTCTTGTAGTAGGACTTTGAAGTTTACCAGGTGAGCTAGATTCTGACCCTTTTCGAATGGGACTAAGAGTTTTAATCGTAGGGCTAAGAGGGCTTTTTATTGAGCTAGGACTAATGGTATCCGAGCTGGATGGTTGATTACTTGTTGGCGTGAGTTGATTCTTGTCACGTTCTTCCTTAGCTTTAAGTAACAATAGTCTTTGGAGCAGCGGTAGACCAGCCCCTATGACTTCAGGTGAAATAGCATCTGGGGCTGAGCTTGTTGATGGAGTGGGTTGGCTTACTGAAACGACTGATGATGTTGAAAGTCTCTGTTTTGCCACTTTTTCTTCACGGTCCTGCAAAAAAATTGTGAACTTTTAAAATCAAATCAAATAAACTAACTGTTATATGCAGTATGTTGGCATTTAAACCGAGCGCTTTTGTGCTTTCGAGGGCACGTTAAGATGTTGGATGCATTACTAGTCGATAATTGAATTAAATAATAATTCAATCAGAAGTAAATCAGAGTAGGCTTTTGACATGAAAGAAAATGAGGAAATTTCTGTGTACTTATAAATTATTTTACTAATAGTTAGTCACCTATATACTCTAGTTTTTAATGAATTTTCACCTGTTTTTCTTTGAGAAGTTTTAGTCTTGATAGAAGTGGCAGACCAGCTCCGATAGGCGAAATACATTTCTCGCCATCTTTGCTACCTGATGTTGTCTCACCGTTCATATCCTGAAAAATTTGTCACATCATTACTGGTATATGCTGAGTATGAGTCCGATTTGTAACTAACAAACATTGTTAACAAGGTTTTGTTATGATTTATATTGTGTATGTTTTGTGTATAAATTATTTCTTATTATATTATGACAATAGACATTAGTGTACAATAGACAACCGTGGGATGATAAGCTCATACGAATAAATAAGAATCCGATTTTTGTAATCCTATGGTTGCCCATGCAGATAATATGCCAGGACGCTTAGATACAATGAGTACTGAATAATATTGTGAATGTCGGCTTAAATTATAGTAAACCTAAACGATGCCGACTTGACCATCTTAAAGAGTCGCCAATAGGAAAACGTTTTTTGTTTCATTCAATATCGAAAATGTGTTTCTATTGGTAGTCATCATTGAAGCATTTTTATGCGTTCCGCATCACTAGAATAATAATTATAAAAGTTCTAGGCATGTAAGTGAATGTATATGAGGGAAGACCGAGAAAAAGATAGATGGGTTGCGTGAAAGATGACAAGAGTAAAAAATCACGGTTAGCCATCCTACGGGAACCGTAATATTTTCCGGAATAAAAAGTATGTGCTATTCCAGACTGTCTGTGTGCCATTTCATCCAGATCCGTTCAGCCGTTCTGGCGGGATTGAGTAACAAACATTCATCCATCCAAACTTTCTCATTTTAAATAGTAGTAAGATTAAAATGATCATTACTTCTTGATTTTGTGGTTGTTGAGAATCATCACTCTCAACTCTGGGCATTCTCCTTAGTACTTTTCCATCTGTAGATGTTCTTTCTGCACCAGCTAGCGCTTGAAGCTCTAAAGATTCTCCCGACCGTCTCCCAGCCCTGGATCTACTGCGGATTGCGTTGCGTATGCCCTGAAATATAATATATAACCTTATTATTTTTCTTAGAACCTTTACATATTTTCGTTAACTGCATTTTGCTATCATTTGCCAGTACAGAAAAAAATATGTAGTATGCTAGATAGGAATGCTTAGTTACGCTTAAATTAGGATATCTAGAATGGACACATGTACCAAAACATAAGTAAGCATCTAAAAGAACATTTTATGTTTCTAATGGTTTGTTTGTTTACTAACTATTTAGCTTTGCAGTTCTACTATGCGTGAGTTTTTACGATTACCTTAACATCACTGCGTATTTTATGAACTATCCTTTTCGGTCCACTATCGTCTCCTAAATGTTTATCTGGACTTCTCAGTAAGGCATCCTCTGCAAGAAATGTGCGGTTAAGCGTGTTAAATATCAAATCACTCACGAAATGAGTTTTAATTACTTACCTTTAGCGTACTTTCGCGACATATTTTTCGCTTCTTGCAATCTTTTTCGTCCAAGAGTTTGTAGAATATCCTGGGCTTCTGGGTAATCCTTCATGGCTGCTAATACATCTTCTCTTGACAAGGAGAACAGTTCTGAATATCCAACGGATCTGACGTCTGCTGTTCGTCTGACATAAATGCATTTTATAAGATTCGTGTTTTCTAATGCTTTAATTTCATTTAATTTACTATATTAACTACTTACTTGTTGAGTCCATCGAGATTTAAAATGCCTATTTCTCCGAAGAAATCGCCTGCTTTCATTGTCGTCAGTACCCTTCCAGTCTCTGATATAACTTCTAATATACCATCAGCTATTATAAACATCTCTCTAGCTACTTCTCCTGAAAAAAATAACTTTTTGTGTACAGCGGAATATCTAAAGTGGATACTCATAAATAAATCAGTGATACGAGTTTTATTAACCTTTATTTCTTATTTAGGCACGTAAAGTTACCTTAGAGGCGTATATACAATCATTTGAAGCAGTCATATATTCTTCACCCACTTAATTTATACACATCAAAAGAAAGTAATATCTAAAGATATGTATTATGGCTAAGTTAATGTTTTACGATCATACCTTTTCGGCATATCGAATCCCCGGGTGTAAATATGTACGCTTTCATTTTCAAAACTAGGTCATGAAGGAATTCCGGTTGGCACTCTTGGAATATCGTCACCTGGAACAGTGATAAATAAAGTTAAGTACAAAAATTAGTTTTCTTCGAAAATTGTAAGTTTCGCAAAAATTCACCACTAATTAAAACATTTGCCAATGGAATAGGAATTATTTTTAACTGACTTAAAAAAGATGTCATTCTCAATTTTTTACGCTATTTCTACCTCAATTATGAACTGGATCCATATCATTTTATTTTTTTAATTTGACAAGGTGTACCTCTAAAATGATCCAATTGATATCTCATGAAGAAATTTCACTCGTAAAAGCAATCGATCGGTAATAAATCGAATATATCGCTCTTGAAGCGCTCATGGCGTAACTGGCTTAGATCTTTACAGATCCTATTTTGATGGTTGAACTTGTAGTGGCATTTGAATGCGTACTTCTGTGTTTCGATTTGCACGTTAAGATGTCAGTTCTGGTTATACTAGTCGCCATGTCGGAGGCTTACTCACACGAAATAAAAAGAGGAAGAAAGCGTCTCCGTTAAATGGTGATATAATATCCAGAGAGATGTCCAGGAGGTCCAGTTGCTCGCGTCCGTAGGTGTGTACTGAACCAGTAGTGCCGGTGAAATCACATGCGCATGAGACGTATCATCCCCGTCTCCTATGATGGACGCGGCAAGATGAATGCGACTTAGTGTAAGGTCCAAATCTTAAAATGATTCGCATTACTGTTGGAACTATTGGATCACCTATTCACATAAAAAAAAGTGCAATCTAAAGTAAAATTGGTTACCTTTTTGAGAACACTCAAGTTGACGTGCAAAGCTAGCTCGGTCTTCAGCTTGTCCGGCAGTAGACCCAGCGCTGTGTTAATGTCACCACCGCCCTGTATCCGACCCCTTGACCAGGAGTAGTCGTACCACCTTAGCACACGACGCTTCATACCCCCTGGCACCTGAAAATCAAAGTGAAATCACCCTCCGTGATTGTCTATGCATTGGCAAAATCGTTGTACGAATCAAAATGCAGTTATTCGATGCCATTGAGAACCAATAAATTTATCAATGGTTTTTGAACTGAATCATTTAGGTAGTATATAAGATAGGCTTTCAATCAAAATCAAAGTCAAAATACATTATTTCCATTGAATTATTAAAAAAACCTTGGAAACGTCACTTTTTTTAAATAAATATGATTTCATTCTTTCAAACAAGATCATGCTTTCTTATTACAAGTTTAGCTAGCGTGTTCAAACTCTATCCGACCCTCCATGGGGAAGAATCGGTATAGTAAAAAAGTCTTCAGCTTGAGAAACTTATCATATTAAAGGGATTTGCTTTAGAATTTCACAAAAAGAAAGTAGTTTTTGAGAACTTTACTATATTCAATCTGTCGTAAAAGTATGTGAATTGACAACTAAATCTACTGGTTTGGTACATGCAATATTATTATAACATATGATATTTTTGTATTAATCTATATCTTAAACTGGAAATAAAATTTACTTATTATCGTTACTCGTAAACGTACTCATTATCTATAGATATCAAACAGTATGGTGAATGTACTCGTGCCTATTGAATAGTAAAGTTTAGCCCAAAATTTCCAAGTTTTGAGTTCGGGCGAACCATAAAATTAATATTTTCTTCCAAACACTCCCCAAAAAACTAACATTACTTGGGTAAAATCCAACACTACGAGTTCGAAAGTCACATTTACACTTTCACTTAAGTTGTCTGAAGTTTATGATCTTGAAGTTTGAGATCATGTAATAAATCAACAAAGCGAAAATCCTTAGCTTTCTGGAAATTGTAAGGTGGTCTTAAATATGTTAGCAAAGTTTTCCTAAGAGCAGTTACTAAGCAGACGGTTTATCGACCTTTCCGGCCTCGAACGTGCACCAATGGGTTCCACTGTGATATATGTTGTCATTTATCACTTGTGAAACGGTGAAGGATAATATTGTAAGGAAACTGACATATTAAGGAGTCCGTAGATAAGGGTCTCGTCGTACTAGGGTACGATCTTAGAAGTGGTATGAAGGACCAAGCGCCCGAATTTTGTGACATTGATAGCCGCGTTCTTATATTATTGATTCAGCTTGTCTTAGTTCATATTCCAGTACCTAGGCGACCTAGAACATTAGATTACCACGAAAATTGTCGATATGGCACTGTATCAAATTATCAGCTTATTATAAAAAAGGTATATTTTGGAAAAATATGCGTTTTTACAAGAGTTCCAATACTGGTAACACTTATACAGCAAAACTCTATCTAAACACAAAACTTCATTCAAATTGGGCCGTTTCTGAGTTTCCGAGAATAAATAAATTAATATACAAGAAATTCTCGTTCAAAGTAACCTCTATATTACAGTCCTTACAATTATTATTTTTGTGGCATGAAAAAAGATTGAACATCGTTTATAGATTTTTCTCCTCTCCTAAAATAATCACGTAATTTTAAACTTTGCGTTTCTTTCAATGAACAAGTAATACGAAATAAAATATTTTTGTTTCAATTAATGAATTCAAATTATACATAAAGATCAGCGCCTACTTTTTTCTCATTTATCTGCGATTACACTAGAGATGTATGGAAGAAATAATATGTTCTTTTTTTATTAAGATACTGTTGATGAAACGAGCTGACGGCCCACTTGATTAAGGGCTATTGCTTGCTATAATCATAATATATATAATCATATATACTATAATAGGCATTACGAGTCAGGTTCCAACCAAACCCTGCTCAAGTATGAGAAGACATAACCGCATTTCGTTGTCCCGTCACTTTGAGACGGGAATGTAATTACAGGTACATAAGACGCACCTGTAATTAGGTCGAAAAAAGAAGCTTTCTATAAGAAATGCGCCATTTGTGAGCGTAGAAAATAAAATATTTTTTTTTAATTATCAATCGCACTCGATAAGAACCGTTTATACTTTTAGTTAGTCATTTATATCATAGAAATACAGTGTAAAACAACATTACTGTCACACCCCAACTGGTAATATGGGCGTCTCGTACGTTATTCCGTAAAGATACATTATTTCAGAGTTCTTAGCATCGTCATTAGCATATTACTCGCGAGATGTAACTTATTGCGTAATTTTTCAGTACTGAATTGGGCTTCTTTTGTATACATTAAATGTAGTTTAGCCTATACTTATAATGAACTTAAGTACAATAAAGGAATTACTTACCTTGTGGTGTCTCATGTAAGTCTTTGCGCCATCAAGCAACCGCTCAAATTCAAGTCTATTTGCGTTCCTGTTTGTGATGACGTTTCCCACTTGTCCCACTATCGTGGCGAAAATGAACACTCCTATTAGATAGCTTACTATCGTGAACACGTATCTGTGAACAGAATATAAAAAAAATAGTGTTTATTTGAACATGTACCTCACTGTGAATCTCCTTTCTTGTTGACTTTACCTGCGCATTGAATTACCTATTATAACTTAAAAATGAACGTAAAAAGTAAGTCCACCACTTTGTATGGTTTACTAGGTATTTTGAATATATATTGCTCTCACCGGTCAGGGCCAAATGCTAATCTGTTTATGTGCGAGCGGGAGAAAAACAAATTAGCTTTCCAGAGTAAGGATAAAAAAGTCAACAAGAATTTAAAAGGATATCTTATTTAGTAATAAATTTCTCCAAGCTTTCACTGATAACTCGCGGCATGATCATACCACGTTCATGTAGTATGCCAGGTGAAAGAAACGCTTTATTGTACCTCTAACATTAAGTACGATAAACGCAGCTCACGGACGGAATATTTAGTACAAACGTGGCTCTTATTGTTGGAAGTACCTACACGATTTTGTTGTAAGAGATGTAGTAGGGTACCGGAGTTAGACAATGAAACGCACTTTAGGTAATTGGTTGCCGTGCATGTATACCTAGACAGCAAACTCGTGAGTGAGATTGTAAATTTGTATAATACCTGCTTGCTTTTTTTATGAACCTTAATTTATTATGATTTGATAGCAAAATAATACTCACCCGTTGAAACACAAAAATGCTTATCTCACATTTGTCTGTAAAAGTTCAATACTGTTTAAAACGTGTAATGAATTGTTAGACAGTGATTTACGGATTTTGCGAGCTAAGTAGGTATATGTAGTACGACGGCAAATATTAATCTAAAATTACAAGGGTGATATAAAATATAATAATAAGGCATGCAAGCAAGTGAACGATAAAACAATAAAAGAAAACAAAATAACATAACTGTGCAAAGTTTTCGAACAGTTGCAATGGACAAAACACCCAAATTCTACAAAACAGACTATAAGCGAATTTTCAAAATGGCGGTTCAAAGTGAAGGCTGTTCGAAAACTTTCTAGAAATTTCTCGTATCGACACCGATGAGTGACAAAACAAAAGAAATAAATAAAACAACTCCATGGTAAAGAAACTATTTAACATTTATTATTACCCGAAGTTAGTCGCTGCGAAGCGAACAGCCTCCAAATTTCTGCCGCCGCCATTTTGTTTTTTACTACCTTCCACACGGCTGTTTTCCTCGTACAAAATATTTTGGACAATGTTTATGTGTTATCAATAACTTCGATTAAATCAATCCTACTGAACACAAACCGCCACTCCAAGATATTTCTTAGAAGCGGGAAAAATTGATTTAGCCGTTTTGCCTGATAAAAGTTTATTGCCACAAAATACTTTTTCTAAATAAATATTTTAGTTTGTAGATAACTACACCAGCAAAAAGTGTGAATTATATCTGAATACCTCATTTTCAGAAAATTTTGCAAACTTAGAAGACTTCCAAAATGAATTTAATTTTCTCAAATTTAAAACACATTTTAATCGATGGAACTGATTGACAAGATCAAGCAGATTCTAACAGAATGAATTGGAATAAAGATATCTTCTATACTCAAATTATTTGTCATTGCCCAATAACGTTTGTAAAAGAAAAACAACTTTCAGTGCAATTTGAAAATGTAATAGTGTCTTGCTAAACTCTCTTCAAATTGTAACTTTTATAAAATGTTCACTTACAAGCTAGCGATCGGTCAGATCATAAAGTTTTCTACTGATACAATATTAACATAATGGTTTTGTTTTCGCACATTTGTCCCTATTCGAGTCGTGTAATGTATATGTATTACGAGTGCGTGTGCTTTAGATAAGTGAGTTACGAATGGTTGGTATGGAATGGTAAAAGACACGTTGAAAATTGTGGGTGTCGGTGATAATGCGATATCGAAGTCGGTATTTTTAGCCTTATTATTCCGAATATCTTTTTAACTTCGTTTTGATACCGTAGAGTTTATTTTAGGCACTTCTTTCGGTTGAATATCGTTAAAGTTTCTGTCTAAAATACCTATATTTCTAAGTACTTAGCTCAATTTTACCTTTGGTAAGAAAGATTTGTTAAAAAATCTTTAATAAATTAGTCTAAAACGTATTCGTCTCACTGATAATGTCTGAATCAAGAGTCAATCCTTCTTACAAGCTGTTTGCCTTCTTGAAAACCATGAGCTATAGGCCGATATTTTCTAAAGCTAAAATTAATGGAAGGCATTATCTTGAAGCTTCAGAGGGCGCGTATTTGAATAGAAAATGAGTAAATAAGCATTATTTACTCATTTTCTAAAGATAAAGCCATTTTCTTCCCCTATAAAAATATAAATACTGATCGTTTATGTTGATTTCCGTGTATTAATATAACAGTCCATGTGAACACAGATTACGCGATAATATTAATAATTATGCATAGGGTATAAAATTTAAACTATTATCAAACATTCTGCACAGAAAGAACTTCAACCTCGCCATCACGTGTGTTTCTAGAATGATAATCTTTTTCAAGACGAGTGCTACCTACTCGTATATAAGGATAGATACAAATATTAGGATCCTAATATCCGTATTCATTAGAGCCTGGGGAAACGAGCTCTCGTATCCTCAGGCGTGATATATGTGGGATAAATTAAATGCCACAGCAAAGAAAACCGATTTCCAATTTAGACGAAGGTGCCGTTAATTGAAAACTAGAGTATCTGCTGCGTTAATTTGGCGGCTTTGGACATTGTTGGCAACATAGGAAGTTTAAGATTTTCACTAACCTTTGTTGGGAAAACTAGGACCTAGATGGGCCTAGTTTGCTTGTAAAACGACATGTTGTAGATGAACTGTTTGACAATGTCCGTTTGGAAAATTGTCATGCATAAACTTCCCGTGTACTTTTATGAAATTTTTAGATACACGTGTTTCACATTAGTGGGACCGGGTGGAATAAATCATGAACGGGCCCGGAGTGAGCAGAAGCGTGAAATAAATATCTAAAAGGTCAACAACAATTTAGTCATGATAAAAATATTTTAGTTCTTGTTACAATAAAGATCATTTTTATAAACTTATAAACTGGTTTGCAGCATGATACATGATACATAATTTAAATATAGTACTTGTAAATACTTTAACAAACCTACTTCTGCATTTTTAAGTGCTATATTATATATATTAGCAATATGTCAAACCATTTAAGAATTTTGTAAAACAGAATGAAATTTTCGCGAAAAGCTTTTGAAATAAAGATGAGATAAACAACACCTTTTTCAGTGATTTTCAGATAAATGAATTACAATTAACCTGATTTACATTTCTTTGTATTGAATCAAAGATAACGAACCTTGTCATTATGAAACCGTTAGTTGTGCATAAAAAACCTAATAAAATGAAGACTTCACTAATTTGGGTTCACCAAACTATCTTTGACACTTTATGTCTCGGAGAATTTTATGGGTTCATTGTATAGGTCAATAAGGTCATCTTAAGATACCATATTTCACCAGAACACAGAAAGTAGCAAGCATTGACCTGTTATTTATTCGTTGAAGTACGCCGACTTGCAACATAGCGAGTTCACAGGTGTGAAAAGACCTTCGTAAATTTATACAACGACCTATTCACTCTCATTATTTTAGAGTAGTTATTACTCGTTATTAGGAATGTTTACAGGTTTATAGAATCTGGCGGGTCTATTGAAATTAATATTACGCGTCACATATTTTGACTTCAATGGATTATATAGGCACAATTTACACACTGGGTGCAATGTTCGATATTGTTATTATGATTTTTTTAAACAATCGTTGATCGTTCAGTGGAAGATGATTGAAGTTGTTTTACTGTTGTTGATGAGCAGTAGTAACCACTTAACATTGTTTGGGTTTTTAGGTCAACTAGTAGTAGTTTAGTAAATTTAAGTTGATAAGTTATGAGAAAACATGACCGCATGAGCTTATTAAAACAGCAAATAATTGTGGTCTTAAAAGATCAACTCACCTCAAAGGCTTAACAAATTATATATATATATTGGGTTGCCACCTGTACAAATATTTTTTTGCTTTTAGACATATTTTTGGATTACAAAGGCTTTTGTCGTGATAGTTTTAATGTTATTTGTAAGAGTCTAAAAAAAGATTCATATAAAAAAACAAGCCGCTTTACAAAGTTTTAAACAGCAACAAACAACAATAACTCTTCAATAATCAGTATTCAGAGTAACGATGGATAAAATTTAAGCGAACTAAACAACGAAGAATAATTTTACAGAAACCAAATTAATATATTTACTTTAAAATCGGAAATTAAAGTCTCTTTTGGAAATACGTTGCCTCAAAAGAAATGATCACAAGTTCACAAACCGATTTTACTTAGATCAAACTTCTCACACCCCTCTTTTTGGGAGGTTGAAAATTTATTATCCATTTGTTACTGTTATAGATTGAAGTAGGGCTTTCTCAGCAAAATTAACTTATATTCCTTGGATATTATGAATTTTAATATCTCTCACCAGTGAGCGTTACCAGCTGATTAGATTGATAGATTTCGAATTTTCGTCCGTTCGTTGATTTTTTTACGAAACAGTCTGTCAATAGTTTGACAGGCGTATAATAGTTTTGGGATGAGATTGGGAAACCAACGTTCTGTAAGTTTAGAAGTTAGTTATTTTCCGCCTGAGTGAGTTAGTATGAGTTCCGAAGTGAGTTATTTTTAACCGACCTCCTGGTTTTATGAGTTTCAAATAGCTGTTTTCACAAAGTATAAAATATTATTAAAAAAATTACAAAATGTATTACAAACCTATTTACCATAATTAGAACGGAAAAAATATGTAAACTATGGTTAACCATACATATTTAAAATTTTGGAACTGCTTTTACAATTACATTATATTCCGGGAATTTTCCCTTAATAGTAAAAGAAATATGTGGCGTTAAAGTATAATATTGAATTTAAGAATCTTTATAAAACTATACATCTCTATATATCGCTACAAACAGCACACAGTCGGAGACTTGTGTTGCAATGTCGGTAATTCAGCTTTAGAACTTATGCACAATAAGATAAGGGGTTTATTCCTGAAATACTGAGTGAGCTCTTGGCAACCCGTTCGTTTCCAAAATTCTTATCCCCTGCAACGACATTTAGCGAGCTGGCTTTGTAGATATCTACGCGATGCTACGAGACAGCTACAGACGCGTAGCGCGTAGAGGCTCTATGAAAATTTCTGATACGTTTTCATTTGCCAATGCAGGCTTCAAATTGGCATGTTTTGTGATTGGGTACAGTAAATTACAGTAGCATAATTGAGCTAAGCATTAGCAATTTCAAAATGATGAGTTTGTAAAACAAAACCTTATTGTTTTTTTTATTGTATTGCACGTTTTGTTGCCGGTTTGGCGTGAATCATGCTCAAAGCGTGTTTGATTTGTATCTATTGTGTTAAATGGTTACGATTACGATCTGACAAACGAATCGCATGTTATATTTACCCTCGGTTCGACTTGAACTGCAAGAGGCGGGACTTGAGCCCGCGGCGCGGCAGAAATTTGGGGCCTCCATGCGTGCTATACAGAACCTTCCTGTTAGTTTCTATGCTAATAAATATAATGATGGAAAAAATATGTGAAGTACCTCAGTATAATGTCAGACTTCGATATAACTCATAGCTAGTGCTTGTTTAACCTGTGGCTAGATTAGTGTTATTGTGGCATTCAACATTTTTACTTACATACATACTTTTAGAGGCACAATATGTTAGTCCATGCCAGGATTAATTAGTGAAACAAGCGCTAGCTATTTCTTATTAAAAAGGCAGTAATTTATGTTGATAATTATGTCTATGTTTAAAGTGAGAGTAATTAATTGTTCTGGTAAGTTTTATATTGAATTTGTACCGATGGATTACAAAACTAAATATTTTCAGAATGTCGTCATGTCAAATATTACATAGGTACATAGCTCAGTTGGTAGTAGCTCTACCTTTTGTTTTGTTGATCGTGGGTTCAATTCCTACTCAAGCATTTGTGTGACAAACATAAAAGTTTGTTCTGTATTGCAAAGAAATAATATATAAGTATTCTATCAGTTGCCATAGTATAAGCAATGTTTTGTTTGGGGCTAGACGGCGTTATGTGAAATGTCCATGAAAATTAATTTATAAAAAAAACTCGACGCATGTTATACGTCACGAACCGGTTTTATCTTTAACCGGTTTTAACAATGAATGTCTATAAGTAAGTCTAATGTTTCAACAAAGAAAAAAAAATATGATGTTATTTTTGCTTTAAAAATTTTGATCTAATGGCTCTGGAAATGGATCCACAATTTCCACCAAACAACTGAAAACCATCTGGTATATTTTATAACGGCTTTAATAAAGTAAAACCTCTTTGAAATCAGATCATCCTTTTGGAGATACGTTGGCTCAAAGGCCTTGTTCACAAGACCACAGACAGCCTAAAAAAACACTGCTGTCTAACTTAATATTCCGATTTTTAAGCGGAGGTTAAAAGAGATATACCGACAACAGAAAGTAAAAAAATGGAAAGAGATTTCGCGCGAATTTGTTATGTTCGCGTAATCTCTTTTTATTAGGAAAACCGATTAATTATTAGCGTATCAGAGATAACTGAATAATTAGTAACAAGTAACATTCAAGACACATTAAATGAATGTCTCTGCTAATGAATTTAGCTAAAACCCTGTTTAAAACACATCTCCTCTTACAGTTTGACTCATAAAACCATTAATGTAACCTCACGTACATTTGAAGAAAAAACACTAGTCATTATCATTTCTACATTAGCCGTCTAAGAACCCTGATGAAGGTAAACGAACGTGACTGCACTGCCATAAATCTTCCCAGTTTATTTGAGAGTAAGATACAATGTAGAATTTTCAAAAGTAGCCTTTTCTATTTTCTCGAAAGCACGTTCATCGTATTTACCGAAAACCACTTAGTCCAAACTAAAACAGACTTTTGTCTACGGTTTCGGAATTCGTAAAGCTTTTACAATACGTCCCAATCATTCATTGGCTTTGTCTGTTAGTGTTACTATTGAATAATATTTATTCAATTCTGTCGTCTTATTTGAAAAGGAAATGTAACTAATTGATTCAATTACAAAATACAATGAATATAAAATACAAATAATTTCATTTATTTACGCACACAAATTTTGAAATAAATGAGCTTATATTTCTATAAAACATAGCTAAGCGAAGTCCAGTAGGTTAACATCATTTACAAGCTTTTATTTAACTTGCAATATTTGTATGTTCGGGTCAAATCTTGCAGCTGAATTTTTAGCATTTTTTTAGCATTAATCCTCCATCAATTGCGATGAAATTTTGCATACACGTTTTTTATAATGTACAATTTGTTGTTGGTCGTAAATAGCCTTAACAACTTTACCCGGGCTTTTGGTGACAGCAAATGGCTATCCATGGTCGATATAAAGGTGAGTATTTTGGGTAAATATTTATGGTGTGGTAAAAAAGCTGAAAGCTCCGCCACGCCTCCCTTTGTAAAATTGTCTACTGCCGCCACGCATTGGCTAGCTTCACGTTTTACGTATGGAAAAGTTTAGTGATAACCTCGCCATAGACCATACGAATAAGTATTCATTATAAGTTGCTTATAGCACGAGTGCCTAACCTACTACTTCGGAACAATAACGAGAAACCATGTCAACCAGCGTTGAACAGGGCTTATTATGCTAGAAAATGTTTTTATTCAGAAACAGTCGGTGAAATGCTTGGTGCCGAATTGTTGCCGGCTTACGGTAACAACGTCGACTTTAGTTTTAATGCTTTGTTGACGACAAACACTCGATCAATATTGGTATATAATACGCTTACATGTACGAAATATTATACATTTCATCTGCAAACAAGATACGCCCTTTGGAACAAATGCAGTAAAAAAAATTCTATGATATAGTGTAGTACAGTAAGTATAGTGACAGGCTGACGACCTGGTGTTATGTGGATACTTCTGCCCGTAAACAATAAAATTATGACTCAAGCTATCCCCTACTGACGTATGAGAAGACATGTTGCATTGCGTGGCGCCACGCAGATGGAGACGTAATGTCGTAATCACTCTCAGATGGAGACGTAATGTCAAAATAACAGCACTTTATTAAATGTATTTTAAACAACGGTACTTATTATAAAAAATCTATTTTTAAAGAATTTGTCTGTGTTGTTCCGAAACGGCTGGACTGTTTTGGTGGAACTTTCACTGGCTTCACTGTCAGATAGCTGATCTTAAGTAAGCTACTTTTATTTTAGAAAAAAAAAGCATAAGTGTTCAAAAATTGTTAAATTCCACGCGGACGAAGTCGCGGGGAACAGCTTGTCTGTTTTGAAATCCAAATTACTGAATCGATTTTGATGAAACTTCTATGGGGGGCCATGAAAGCAAATCTTAAAAAAAAAAACCAAGTCGTTTTAAAAATGGCTGTAGATTAATTCTGACGTAACACACATAAAATCTTTTGAATCCTTTTGAAATCGTTTGTAAATAGACGTTAAATGCCAAAGAAAATTATCTTGTATATCACGATATTAAAAGTTTCGCTTGTACCGTCGCGAACAATCAAAGAAAAAGTAAAGCCATAAAAAGTATTTACAATTTGTTGACAATGGTCTTCTTGTGAAATGAGTTTGTGAACTCGCGACTAACTAGTTTAGCAATTCATAGTACACCTAGCTTCCTTTAGTAATTGAATTAATAGGGTATTCTGCTGAAGATGTTTGGAGAGACGTGGGTGCATTTGCGTTGACGCGAGAGCATTTGTTAGTGTAAACCAATTTGAGATTCCGGCGAAACTACTTGCTGAGCGATACTCGCTCGCATCCGTAGGTGTGTACCCTTTGATTCCCTACACGTACCCCCTGGGCGGTGCTAAAGGAGCAACCAAAAGTAGCAGTAGAACTGGTGCCAAGTTCATCCGGAGAGGTTCTGCCACTACATCTGGAATCTGCCGCCAAGCAGTAGTGGTTTCATTGCTGTGTTCCGGTGGAAGGGTGTGGGTGCCGGTGAAATCACATGCGCACGAGACGTCATCCCCGTCTCGGGTGATGGACGCAGCAGGATGAATGCGACTCAGTGTAAGACCCAAATCTTATACTGAGTCGCATTACTGTTGTTGCCACTTTCCGCCAGGTGGGCCCTAAGCTCGTTCCGTCACATTTTCACATTAAAAAAATATATATTATATATATCTGAAAAGTTATGTACCTACTTTCTTGCAAATAAATGTATTCTTATTTTTGTCTTGTCTATAGATTCATTTCAACTGTATTTTTTTAAATATGAGTTTTAGGTGTATACGATGTGCAGTGTAAAAAAACAAACCCAAGCATAATAATGGAAATCCGTACCCGTACCAGCCTCTAATGTTTCCACTGCAGGGAAACCGGCCTACTCTCGATAATTGAGAGTGAATGGGCTTTGATCTACCACGGGAGCCCAATCCGGATTGGTAGATGTCACATGTCTTCGAATTTATGGTTCTAAGACATGCCGGTTTCCTCACGATGTTTTCCTTCACCGTTTCGTAATGGAAATGGATATTCAGTATTCCCTAGAGATTTATCGGCAGTACTAAATTAAAAAGAAAAACAATTTTCAATAGAATTCAGCCACAAGTGAATACAATTAGAATGTTGAACTTTACCATAAGTTTGTTTGAGACTTGTTGGGAATTCTTGATTAAGGCTGTATTTATCTACAAATGTTTAAGTATATTTAAACGTCTTGTCGACAATGTTGCTCCATTTCTTAATTATGCCAGAAAATTGTGAAATCATAGTATAGACGTGTGCGGCGTGTATCTACTAATGTTTTTATGATTATATTTTAGTGGCTGAAGTGATGGAAGGAACTAGCTGAAAGCCCGAAACCCGATGTTAAGTGGTTACTGACCCTCATATGAACAGATGGAAGAACCAAACCCGGGCTTACGTCGTATATTGTTGATGTTTTGATAGTATTTTTAATCATAATAATTTGAATTACTAGTTTTAATAACGAATTTATTTATATGTTAAATACTATTATACTAATATAATTTAATAATTTAAGAGTTCCTTAAATTTTATGATATTTTCAAACTGCGTCAAAATATTGTTAGTCAACAAAAGTCGCAAACCATGCTAAATGTCTCATTAAAACTAATGTTCATAAACATGATACTCGTAGTTTTAAGAGTCATTTTCAAACTAATAGAGATAATTCATGAATAGGTCAATCTCTATATGTTAATCATAAATACACGTGGACAAGGCTCTCAGGAGATATACCTACTCAATATTCCGCGTTGAAGTTTAATTGAGTTTCATATCGACTGAAATTGAATCACAAATTGAGTTGTGAAGTAAAGCAGACTCAAATTGTGATCGTAACTGAGTTAAAATGGGTCAGATGATGTTTTCTTTAATGTAAGTTGATACAACACATAGTAATACAATGTTATGCATTGGCGCAATCGCGCTGTTGCGTGCCGGATGCTGTATGGGAGCGTATAGGGTGTGATTATGGTATGAGACGTAAAATTTCCATCTTTGAGTGATGGCCGCAGCGCTATGCTACTTGCTAGGCTCGCACTGCGACAGGAGAGAATTTGAGTCACATTACTGTTGTTGATAGTAATCACTTTAAGAGATCATCTCCTAACTTTCATCACAGAAAAAGAACTTGTTTCACTGATTGCATTCGGAGTAATGATTAATACGGCTAACTCTTTAAGCATGCCAGAAATGCGAAGTTTTAATGATCTCGCCATGATCGCGCAAGCAATGATTAGGGATCCAATTTGGAATTTTGCGGGCTTTAATGAGATTTTTATGGATCATTTGGTGGTGAATAACGGCTTTGTCCGATCGGGATCGCCGATTAGTGCAGGGTATTTTATTTTTAATTAACGATACCCTAAGTTTACTGAAAAACGACCCATCCTTCAAGCCTTATTATATTTACAGCTGAAGTTTGTAACAATGAGTCTTGACTATAAAGTTGGCTAACTTTGTTGCTTGTTAATTGCGGATATAATTAATTATGTTTATATAATTTTGATGAGTAGTATTGTAAAGAAGATGACAGGTGTAAATAAATTGGATTATTCACGCCTGCGCCCAATTTGAGATTTCAGAGCAATTTTTATTTATATACTAAGGAATATTTGAAATATGAATCACGCAGGTAGTACATATCTCGTAAGTATTGGAAGATATAGCTCATGGAACTTTACAAGCCCCACGTTTCAGTAGCTCTGCCTTCTACGCTGTAGGTCGTGGGTTCAGTTCTCATCCAGAACAACAAATTTGTATCTACTTCTTTTCGTGTGAGTGGCCAACTCCAGTCGGAGTTTTCAAGCCACCTGAAAGGCTCGGACATGGCTTATACCAAACATACATGTTAGTTATAGAACTTACATGTAGGTTTTTTATATGAACTACTATAGAACCTACCATTTCGAAGAGCCAGTTCAATTTTTTAAATAAATAAGAATAAATTTATTCACTTTATAAAGTATGTTCCTTACGTAGGTAATTTACAACTATTGCCTTTTGGGGCATTATTTCATAACTAATAAAGTAAAACATCACCTAAAAATCGTATCATCGCAATCGTACGGCTAAAATTTTAATACTCAACAAAAAATGTATGGGCCCTTGAAACAGTGAAGATCTTTTCATCATCAAACACAAGATATCCAACAAAAGTAAAATAAAACATATATACGGTGGTTCTTTGTACTGGTTTTGACTTTCGTCCCTTTGTTTTCGATCTCTCCGTAAAATGAGATACCGCTACAATTTCATATTTTGATAAATGGGTTTTCCTTGTCAACTTGAGTAAGACGATATAGCATAAAAGAAAAACATGCGATGTGTCTTCTGTTTTTAAAAGTAAACGAGAAATGTTTGCGTCATGACGTAATCTATATACAATATAAAATAAATTAAATTCAAGTGTCTGTTTGTAATGTCAAAATAACAAAAGCTGTTGTTTTGACATTACAAACAGAAACAGAATTTTATTTTTTAGTATAGTTTTATATAAATAAGTTTGACTTTCGTGTTTTTATACAGTCTGTACATTCCACAAGATTTAGCAGTGCAGTCATCATTAGCCTACTATGATGTAGTTCATGGTAAAATTACAGAGACAGAGCTATTTAAGGTATTGAACTTATGCAATACCTTCAAATCAAGTTCAAGTTGCATTTATAGTTAGTGGTTTTATATGCGATTATCTTAGGATGTCTAAGGATTCCCGTTTTGCAAAGTAATAATAATAAATATCGTTTAAACACTCATACTCCTGTACTAAGACTCTCTGTCACAGGTGGCATAAACAAACATAGAAACCACAAGGCAAATATCCGACAACAAACTTTTCACACACAAAGTTTGCTCCAGCCGGGAATCGAAATCCTCGCTCCGAAGCCAGGGTAGCTAGCAACTAAGCCACTTAACCTAAAATAACGCATTCATAACAAGTTCACGTAATCGTTTCCAAAACGATGAAAATGGTCACGTAGAATATTCAACCTAAAATAATCAAATTAAAAAAGGAAGTAGAGCATCAGTGCTTATCTTATCTAGCTAGAATATCACTACATAGTATAAAACAAAGTCGCTTTCTCTGTCCCTATATCCCTATGTATGCTTAAATCTTTAAAACTACGCAACGGATTTTGATGCGGTTTTTTTTAATAGATAGAGTGATTCAAGAGGATGGTTTATATGTATAATATACTAGCAAGTCACCCCGGCTTCGCACGGGTAGTTTCTGATACGACACTGATGCTTTACTAACCGTGCGAAGCCGGGGCGGGTCGCTAGTTCAATATAAAACTGTATTACTCACTCAGCATTTGTTTCTGGCGTTGGCAGGTCACCGATGGTTGTGAGAGTGAGTGTGGACCAGTAGAGCGAGCCAAGGTACTTTCTCGTAAGAGTCGCGTAATCACCTGGACGATGAGGGTACACCCAATCACCCTGAAAAAAAGATCCGATTGAATTGGGAGATATAAAATGATTTTAATTATTTTTATGTAAAAAGTGGCGGGATTAGCTCGGCCAGGTGCCCATCTCGTTAAGTGTTTACCTCCGCCCATACCAACAGCAATACGACTTCGGCCCGCCCCGATTGAAGTATGAGAAGGCCCAAGTATAAACTAAGCAATAATATGCTTTCCACATTTCAATGAATTCTCATTATGTAATAATAAATTGTCAAAAGGAAAATTCATTAGCTTTGAATACGTTTGAAGATTGAAGGAAACCTGTCGTGACAGCGTTTTGTAATTAAAAGAGACATTATCCTTAAGATAGTAAAATTGGAATAGGCTATGAAACGAGATAATCTCTGGATAATCTAGATGGCATACACTTCAAGCTTTAACAGTAATTAGAAATAAACATTTAATGTCGCCTCGACATTTAATTTAAGGAAAGCATTACGTACAAGGGTCTGATAAAAAAAATTTAATCAACAGACTTAAATTCTTTTCTTAAATTATTCATACACCGTCAATAGTGACTATTTCCATAAAAGTATATCAAATCAAATAAAAAAAAAGAATCATCAAAATTGTCTCACAATTAGCGAACATTTAAAGAAACAAATATAAACTTGAATGAGAACCTCCACATTTTTTTAAGTTGTTTCAACAATCGTGGTACTTTAAATAATGCTACTTGTCCACTGCAGCTGAGGTTTGATAATAACAAAATCCTTTGGGTGCAATTCAGACTTACAATAATGGTTCCGTACCTCTGTTATTTTACTAGTTTGTTAGGGTTTTCGTCTAACTAAACCAAATAGAAGATTATAAAAAATATTTAAAAAAAAAAATATATAAAAATATTTTTAGCCCGGTAAAATTCTAGCTAAGCTAGCTTATCTATTCTCGTTCAGAAGGCCTTCAAACTAAGGACAGACAGACATGTCATAAAAAGATCTGTCCTCTCTCTCGATGAGACGCAAGACATGAGATGAGACTATAAAATATTTTAAACCACCATAATCACAGCTTGAAGTGAATGTTCATGAACATTTCGCTTTGTACGCGTTACATGCAATATTAGAAATTAAGCCGCCGCGCAAACGTTTGCATATACAAAGGGCAGATGTTCATAAGTCTTAATAACATATTTGTGTCATTCTGGTACACACAAATGACAAGCAACTTGTGTTATTTTATTGTGGAACGATACCTTAATCTTCTGTAGCAGAAATGAGAACTAACGAAACTGAACAAATAAATATATATGGATATTTCACAGAGCGCAATCACATACTAAGCACAAATTATAGGGGCCAGATAACTGTTGCAATACTTATATAGTTATTTTTGTATGTAAATGTATGTAAACATATTAGAACCCAGACACAGAACTATGTTCGTCACAATTTGTGTTGGGTAGGAGTCGAACCCACAACCTACAGTGAAGAAGGTACTAACAAATAGAGCTGTGAGGTCACTCAAAAAATACTTACCTGGGAGCTTTCGAGAATAAGAGGATGTAATAGTTTGGACTTTACAATTAATGTCATTTAGCACTGGTCTTGTGTTTCTCTGTTTATCCATGACATCTGTGACACAGGGAATCCTAGGATGAGTGTGTAAACGTTTAACGCTTAAACGTTTAAGACATTCAAAGTGTGACATTGATGTATTCTTATTAATTTCCCCATTTCTTGAATTCGTATTACTATCCCAAGATTTCATAAACATAGATGGTTTTACTTTGAAAATTCCAAGAAACAAGATACATTTGAATTCTTTATTTTTCACATAATGGGGCTTTCTTTAACAAAGGCTTATCGTTAGATAGTTCGAATTCAAAGTTATGTTACTTTGTGAAGAGCTATTTCATATTTCAGTAGACTAGCTGACCTAGAATCTCTGATTTCAAGTGCTAGCAACAAGCTTACCTAGCAAATTGAACCTGTAATCTGAAAACAAATCTAGTCGTTATATTCAATGCTTTTTACTTTTACTTTTCCCACTGCAGGGACACCGGTCTACTTTCGATAATTGAGAGAATTTAATATTATTAAATATTAAATTCCAAGTTATTTTTAAGAACTCAACGGAATTAAAGATCTTTCACTTTTACCTTTCGCTATTTTTCTCGTCATGTATTCAAGTATACATTTATATATGCTCATAGATTAAGACGTACCTGAAATCCCTCAGCCTCGGACAGCAAGAAGTAGAAGCATCCAAACCAGTGTGCCAGGATCAGGAGTATATGGATGAGGTTGATGACCCGCCAGAAGTTGGGATACACAGTCCTGGACTCCACAATGTAGTAGCAACTGACAGCTCTGTAAACCTGCAACATAAAACATTACCTATAGAGTAATGGCATTATGAAGGCGTGGTTGCTGCCCCAGTGGTACGAACCCTGACATTTAGTAGCAGCAGAACTTGTGCAAAGTTCGCCCGGAGAAGTACTGCCTCCACACCTGGTAATCTACCGCCAATCAGCAATACATTCGCATTGCTGTGTTCCGGTGGAAGGGTGAGGGTGCCGGTAAAATGTCATGCGCATGAAACGTAACATCCCCGTCTCGAGTGACGGGCGCAACGGGGAGCGACTTGGTTCTTCTCATAATTCGGTCGGGGAGGACCTAAGTCGTATTGCTGTTGTTATGGGCGGAGGTAATCATTTAACATCAGATGGAATTTCAGCTTATCCCGTCATTTTAGTATGTAAAAAATCGCTGGTACAAATCCAGATGCTTACTAATAATATTTTCACTACCAAAACGTAAGTTTGACACTTTGACACTTTGAAAAACAGTAGGATATCAGTATGTCATAGAAATAACAAATAGAAATTGTGAATGAAATCTTCCAATCTGGTTTGGGCTCGTGTGGTATATTAAAGCCAATTCACATTCGTCTGTTAAGAGTAGGTATGCAATAGGAACTTAAAGTTGAAAATAGGAGATGAATGTAGTTTATTTGTTTATTAAATCTATCACTTGTCAATCCTAGTTCGGAATTCACCACAAAGGGTGACATTACGTTATAATGCCTCAAGTGTATCAGTTAGCAAACGAAATCCTCGGATAGTTCGCGTGTTGTAAGCGAAACCTTGAACGGAGGCTTTTATCCGTAATACGAGTGACACTACGCTTATCGAAAAGCAATATTATCTGCTCGTTTGACAACCCTTTTGACACAAGTTCTGTAGTAACGTAAAATATAAAGACCGTTATGAAGGATTGGAAGTGATTTTATTAGTTTTTCTTTTGTTTAATAACTATTATAGTTAACATACTTACTGAAAAACAGGTCTCACACTTCTTAGATTTAGGATAGCGTTTGAACAAATGCTAAATTTACTAAGTATTTTTTATAGAATTCAATGTAAATAAAGTATTTTGATTTTGACTTTGCTTTTTGTTTTGTAGGTCGTGTGTTCGATAGCCACCCAGTTCTCATATTTTCGACGAATATAGATTTGTACTACGCCTGGGTGATATTGACAATTATTTACAAATTATTATAAAAATTATTAGTTCTACCATAAGAAATTTGGTTCTCATAGACACAAGCTATGCTTGCTTGGGGGCTAAAAGGCTCTGTTTCTAGGAATACTTATTAACAAATTATTATTAGAATATCTCGGAGCCTCCTATTGGCTAATCCCAGCAAAAGTTCATATGAGAATCTTTTATTATTATATTTATGCTAGTATTTATGCAAGGAAAGACAAACCTATGTCGACCACAGATGTATTATGTTACTAAGTCAAGATTGTATGAGAGTGTCTGGCAGCGGCAGTAGACAGACACTGGCTTTGCTCAGACGAGATCTTATCTTCGTGACAAGCTGTTAGCTGTTCCTTTGACCAGCATAAGTCAGTTTCGTGGCGAACACGTCACCACTTCCTTGAAGGTTTAAGGATCTTGTGCCAAAGCTTCTTTGTCGTGCTTGAAAATATAAAAACCCGGTTTAAAGATATTAATAAGTACTATATATTCTATCAGTTATCTAGTTCCCATAGTACAAGCTACGTTTAGTTTGAGCATAGATGGCGCTGTGTCATGAATATTTATTTATTCATATTAAAATCATTTGATTCCTTATTTTCCAGTTAAAATACAGCTAGCAGCGCAAATAAATTGTCGTAACACCACACACTGATTGATTTTTTTCGATCATGATACAAGTTTTATTTGCGAGATTTGGTTTCTAATTGAAAGCAAATGTTTGCTTATATCACACGAATTTGAAACATGCCTTTCCTGCAAATATATATATAAATCGGCGTGATCACGAAGCCAGTACACATATTTTGCCCTTGAAAAGGTATTTTTGTCTTTGTTTAACCCTTTTAAATCAAATCCTGGCAATGCCGCAACGCTTTGAGTACATTTCATCCGATTACAGATGATTCTAATCTCGTTTATCTAATTATTGAATGTGTGCAATTCGGGTTGTCCACCTTAATTTGGAATAAAGATAAAAGAATTTCATCGTTTGACCGTATTTTTTCATGTATTAAAGACCAATGAGTTTCATGGGACGTTACTTAGGTGCTAAGTAATTTTTAAAAATTTTGTTTCGTGTGATAAATTAAATAAGATGTGAATAATTTGTAAATAACAAAGTTGTCCAGTTAGGCAATATATGATAGGCGATATATATGGGCGCTTTGCAATCTATTTTTGCATAATTTTTTTATAAATTGATTTTGTATATTTTATTAATGCTCTTTTGCTCCGTACCAGCCTCTAATGTTCCCACTGCAGGGATACCGGCATTAATCGAGAGTGAAAGGGCTGATTTACCACGGGAGCCCAATCCGGATTGGTAGATGTCACATGTCTTAAAATTTTTGGTTCTAACACATGCCGGTTTCCTGATGATGTTTTCCTTCATCGTTTCGAGAAGGTGGTCTTACGCACATAAATTTTTCAAGTGAAGAACTTATTGGTGCACGTTTGGGTTTGAACCAGCGACCTTCAGATTGAAAATCGATCTCTGTGCCCCTGGGCCACCACGCTCTGAATTATGACCATTACTATATTTACTAAAATGAAAACAATGTGGGGGGTAGTCCCAACTATCCTAAAAAACTTAAATTTGGTATAGGATTTTATAGTGACACAACTAACAAAAAAAGCCATATATTTTGGACTTTTAAAAATACTTCTAATTTATGTTTTGAGTTTATTATATGTATATTTGAAAAATGACGGGGTTTCGTGAATTCTCCAAATATTGTTAGTTAAAATTAAACAAAACAAACAACGTTAACACACTCATACCTCTGCACTAGGATTCCCTGTGTCGCAGATGGCATGGACGAACACAGAAACACAAGACAAACACCCAAGACCCTAGAACAAACTTCATGCTCGCCTCACAAAGTGTGTCCCGGCCGGGAATCGAACCCGGGACCCCTCGCTTCGAAGGCAGGGCTACTATCAACTAAGCCACGGAGCCGTTACTTTTCGTTACTTGAGAAGGCGCTCATTAAATATATCCTTTGATACTAAATACGGTGAAGTTTCGTAGTAGGTAGGTTATTATAACAGAGATTTTGAGGGGTCCAGTTGCTCGCGTCCGTAGATGTGTTTTGTTTTTCCGCTCTGACATCGTGTGTAAATTAATTTGTTGTAATGTTTTCGTATTTAGCAATAGAATTTAATCCATTCACTCAATCTATCTCAATTGAAAACCTCTACAACTATATTTAAATAAGTTGTTTCCGTTATTGAATACCCTTTGATCCCCTTCACGTACCCCCTGGGTGGTGATAAAGGAGCAACCAAAAGTAGCAGTAGAACTTGTGCCAAGTTCATCTGAAGTGGTACTGCTACTACATCTGAAATCTGCCGCCAATCAGTAGTGGTTACATTACTGTCAATTTGCGTTGCGGCTGAGTTACGAATTTTTTTGTCACGCCAACGTAGGCCCCCGTCTTCCTGGTCCACCTGGACCACTTTAACCAAGGCTTTAGATCTTAAGTATTGTTAGGACACGTCAAATTTTACACACACAAGTAAACATATCACACAGGAGCTCCTTAGGCATATTACTTTTTTTTATGTGAATGAGTGACGGAACGAGCTGAGGGCCAACCTGATGGTAAGTGGTGACCCTTGCCCATGACAACAGTAATGTGTGCGACTCAGTATGAGATCCAAATCTTTACTGAGTCGCATTCATCCTGCTGCGTCCATCACCTGAAACGGGGATGATTCGTCTCATGCGCATGTGATTTCACCGGCAGCCACACCCTTCCACCGGAACACAGTAATGCAAACACTACTGCTTGGCGGCAGATTCCAGATGTGGTGGCAATACCTCTCCGGACGAACTTGGCACAAGTTCAACTGCTACTTTTGGTTGCTCCTTTAGCACCACCCAGGGGGCACGTGTAGGGAATCAAAGGTTACACACCTACGGACGCGAGCAACTGGATCCCCCAAGATATGCACACATATATGTCGAATTACAGGAAATTTTAATGTTTTAGCTAGTATTATTTGTTAAGTTAACTTCTGTACCAACCCTAACCGTACGTTATATACTCTGTGGTGAATTCAAAGTGCCCACAGTGAAATGCTTTGGATAAATAATTATTTCGTACGTCTTTCCTACAGTTACACAAACCGCAACCTCGTTAGCTTTATTCAAGATGCCGTCAGTAATTAGTATTGCCTCCGAATACAATATACGAAGGTGGCAATTTGATTTGTTCACAAAATTAATGAGCTATTCACAGCAGAACACGATTAATTCTGTTCACGGAATTTATGAATTTGTCTGTTCCTAAGCGTTGGGTTGGTGGAGGGAAAATTGTCGAAGGATCGTCAACAAGAGTAGGCTTAAGGCTTAAGTTCAAAACGTTGCGGTTGATATAATAATTGGGTAACAAACAAGAATCAAAATATTAGGACAAGGAGGATAATTCGCGGTTATTTGCTCCCACTACGTTAACGGGGGACAGTGATTTGGTGGGTTATTCCTGCTCGTCCCCACGCTTCGTCCCCACATTTATTTACATGGGGACGAATGGGAATGACCTGATTTGGTAACGTTTTGATTGTTTTCAACATGGGTTGATGGCATGATGAAAAGTGACAGAGTATTTTAATTTAACTCTTTTTTCATTAAATTCTTCTAAAAAAATCAGTTTGACAGATAACGATCTATCTTATTTATAAGGAGTTTAGGCTAATAATAACAGACTTTTTCGATACCTGAGTAATCTCCTTGCAGCTGCGAGTGATTTGAAAGCAAAATGGCTGAAAAATCTGCATTGGTGCTGCCACTACGAGTAAATTAATTTTGTACAAACTTGTCACAAGTTTGACTCCAGTCTTAAGTTCTCTTTTAACCTCCTCCTGTTTGATCTCCTTTTTTTGAAATCGGTATATACTTCTGACTGGCACCTCCTTGTGTTTGTAACGATATTTTCCGTTTCGACCGTCATTACTAACATAGTTTTGTATTCACCCCTCGAATGTTTCCTTTAGGTTTTCGTAAAAATCGTAAAATGATATATTTTTCCGTTTAATCTTTTGCTTAAGTTTTATTTCATAGCTTTTTCGTCAGATATTACGAGAAGTGTAAAGGAGGTTTGGAAAAGAGCGAGTATATTTCCGGAACTTCCGCTTTCTTTCTATTTCCGCTTTCATAATTATCTTAAGAGAAAAATCTTAGTAACTAATCTTGGCATAAATTCACGATAAATTTTTATCTCTATCCGATATTATTTTTATACGGTAATTTCCATTGAAATTAAATACTTCTTGATCTTAAGAAAACTGTTGTCTTAATCTTTTCATATGTAATTGCGTTAAAACAGATGGTTCAAAATCTCAAACATCAATTGTTTCGACACCTTAGACAATTGACAAGATTTTTTATGTATCATACTGCTGTTGTTTCCCCCGATTAATATACACATTTAAAAGTAGGTTATGTATTTCGTTCTCACCAAAAACCTACGTAAAATTGTTAATATTGTCTGGCATAAAGTATCGTGAAAAAGTGTCTAATTATTAATATATATTTGTATGTTATTGCGAGCAGTCTATCTTGCGTTCCCCCTGATGAAAAATAGTTACCGTCACCCATGGATATCTGCAATGAGGCACTGCCGTAGCGCTGTCCGCCTTTCGGATAGTGATTAACCCGCTAAAGGAACCCATATCAAACTTCGAAACGAATCGAATCAGACGAAGTTTGAAATTCGTCTGAATTTTAACCAGCGGCATTTTAATTGGAAGCCTGTACCTTCGGTCAACTACCGTCTTTTGCTTCAGTTGCCTTAAAATCTGCAATACTGCGTTTTTTTCTTCAGTTCCGTTCACAACATATGTATGTATATAAACAACATCACATATACATACCTTGAAGAACCTTGGAAAGCGAATGATTGGATTTGTTCCGAACTGGAGTTGGAGAAGATCGAGGGGTGTCAGCGATGCGATGTCCAGGAGAAACGGCCGCGAAGAGAGATAATGCTTCGCCAGTTTCTTTGAATCGTAAACCTTGAAAAGAAATTTATAATATCACTATTCTTTCTCATCACTATATAAGTCAAAAATGTGATCGAGAAATCTTAAATATAAATTTACTATGGTAGTCTTCGGCAGTGGTTTCTCATTACCCACCGAACAAAAATATGCTGCTAAACAAGCATTGGGTTTCAGCATGATGGTTGGTAAAGCCACAGAGACAAGCAATGAAGGTTTATGTCAAACATCTTTAACTGACTATGACGTGATGGCAAAAGGCATGCCACTTTCTTATGCCTTCATGTTTGACATCTGCCGGATAACCCGTGACGGCAAAGATTTCCTTCATCAATTTCTTTGCGTAATATTTACTTATCTTCTTACGTTATTATTAAATTATCTTCCTGTCTCACTGATAATAAAAAAATACAAAATGTTCACCTAAGAAGCATAAAACATTATGTCGAGTGGCTCTTTGTAGAAAATAGATTGATTAAATAGCAGCATTTACAATTTAAATATAATGCTTAGGTTGACCGCAAAAAATACAGGTACCATTTTACCTTAATAGAATAAATATTAAATATATTCTATGAAATGGATCGTCATAATAAAGGCTCTTGCCTAAATGACAGGGCAATTCACGCGGGAAATTGCGCTCTGCGGTAAAATGGCTGAATGAATGAAGTATTTTTCGTGAATACTCGCATAAGCCTTTCAAAATGATTTTATCAACTCACAAACTTATCGGGGTATTTACATTTTTGAAAGAGTTTGTTTGAAAGTAATTCTAGAAAGCCACAAAATTTCGCCGATTCTGCACTATGATCAGCACCAGACTATCATGTCCTATCTGCTTGACAAAACCTTATCTTCATCTCTATTCATCTCAATTTTCTGCCGTTGGGATCCAATTCGCTTCAAAAATGTCTATACACCATCTCTTTTTGTGACTTATCAAACACACTGCAATCCTAACACGTGTATTATCGATGGGTTATTATTTTATAATATACAATATGGCTTGATACTAGATTCAAGCCATATTATAATACATTTATAATATTTAGTTGCAGATATATTATTATATCTTAAACTAGCTACCCGACAGATGTTTTCCTGTCTCACAATTTGACAATTAGCTGTCAAAATGATGAAGCAAAGAACAAAAAACAAAATACCCAAAAAAAAATGCAGTTTCAGTTTTTCGCTAATTTGCTACCTCTTCCGTATATTTTCTTTTATAAAATCCTTGTCCTGACACTTAGGAAAATAACAAAGTAGAAATCAACGAAATCGGCTGAGCAATTTTTAAGTTCCAGCGAGACTAACGAACAGCAGTTGATTTTTATATATCTTAGATAATTCAATAATCTCACTCACCATCAGTCCCTGCTCCAGATATCCTGTTCGTAGTTGAACGACCAGATCGAGTGCGAACACAAGATCGCTCAGCCCGTCACACGTTACCCAAAAGTAGTGGCACATTATCTGAAAACAAAAACCTCACATGAAAACCAGGATAAAAAAGAAAAAACTTTTTTCAATTTATTTGAATTTGTGATGGAACGAGTTGAAATCCCTTCTGGTGGTAAGTGGCGACAACAGTAATGCGAGTCGCATTACTGGTGACGTGGGTGGGGGTATAAGATTTGAATCCTACACTGAGTTGCATTATTACTAATTAATTACAATACACTTTTTTGTGTTCATACCAAGAGTAAACTTTATTACTAAGCCCACAAGATTTATTTGTCTTATATTTAAAAGCCCAAAAATCCTTGAAATTATAAGCTATCGGGAACTATCTCAATGAAATCCGCCATTTTTATTTATTTCATAAAGGTGCACAATTAATTGATAATATTATACTTTTCCAGATCAAGTCTTCTTTCCCATGGAGGGTCAAATAAGGTTAAGATGTACTAAACTTACTAATAAGAAAATTTGTTCTTCTAGATACATATTTCTGAAAGTAATGTTTCCAATTTTTTTTATAGAGTTCAACGGTAATAAAGATTTGACTTGGACTTTAATTTTGATGATTTGATGTTGAATTTTGATTCTATCACAATTAATTAAGATTAGCAAGCGAATAACTATTTTTATATAAATTTTAAAACTATCATGGTTATGAACATTATTATTCGTGTTACCAAGATATTTACCATGATTTGTGAGTTTTGTTGACTCCCGATATTTCGACGCACTTACATGCGTCATGGTCCCGGGCAATGTATGTAACTGCGTCGAAACATCGGGAGTCAACAAAACTCACAAATCATGGTAAATATCTCGGTAACACGAATAATATAATATAATAACTATTTTTATGTATATGTATGATCAATTATGGGTGCTCTTTGCTTATTCGAAATACTCTTGAATGACAATTTATTTATTTAAATAATAAAAATATTAACTAAAAGTAGATAGATAAAAGATAGATAATCTAAACCTAACCTAAGGTTTGATAAGTTTGATACATGAACAGCTAACTGACCAGCTATTTCAACGAACCATAATAAATACAATCGGTTCTGCGGAACCCTCAATTTGCGAGCCCAACTCAATCATAGCTCGTTTTTATAAGTATGCTCGTATCCCGTCCTCTTTTAAGATAATATGCTAATTAAGAGCGAGGAAGAGAAATTTATTTAAAAGGACGACGTATAATGAATGAAATGTTTGCAATTGGCTAACTCAAGGTCAACCTTATAAAATGAGCCAAATAATTACCGCTTTTATATTTGGCGATGGATGGACTTAACATAACAAAATAATTCTTGCTAAATATCAATAAAGTGGTCAGTATAATGTCTCACTTTAATACTTTCTTCGCGAGATATTAGGACATAACGTAATTTAGGATAATTGTTTTGTAATCACCTTATCTAACAATTTTTTTTACCTCAGTATTTAAATTCCGTACCAGCCTCTAATGTACCCACTGCAGGGACATTGACCTACTCTCGATAATTGTGAGTGTTTAAATTAATAAAATATACTCGTAGCGACGTTACAATTCTAGTCTAGTTCTAATATTCTAGTCTGCTTGTCGAGAATAGTATTATTATTTTTAATTATTTATTTGGCTTTCAATAGGCGTTGAAATTATCAATAATAATTACTTAATAATCTATACAAGTACTAAAATTCAAGTGTCTGTTTGTTTATCAAAATAACAGCTTTTTCCTAAATGCATTTGAAAGTATAAACTGGAAAAAGAAAAAAAAATTTTACGTCTGTTTGTCGCGGGCCATGTCAAAGAGAACAGCTAGCTAGAAATAATTGTACATTTGTAAAAAAGTAAAACTTAAAGTTTTTAAATGTAGGACTAATAAAGTAAGGTCTACGTTCATGCAGGAATTTCTGCATGAAGGTAGACGTTAAAACGTTGTTCTGCATGCATGAATAACGTTTTAATGTCGAATAAATTTTATTTCACCGGCTAGTCGAGAAAATACTTCATAAACTTGCAGAATAAGTTGGAAAATATCCATGAAATAGAACGAAAAAGTCGAGTCAAATTTTTGCGCCTAACTGTATGATTTACGAGTATTTAACTAGTTGGAGAAATATTTGTCTCGCAATTTCGAGATCTAGAAATCTTAGACGTAAGAAAAGTCAGGCTGAATACTAATTGTATTTTGAATATTTAAGAACTTGTCATTTGAAAACTTCGGAACATTGAAACTTTTAAGTTTGTCGCCTTATTAAAAAGTTCTCCTTTCTCACTAGTGAATTAAGAATTTGCCGAGATTTTATGAAAAAATTACAATGCGCGAAGGATTTTCAGCTCTAAACAGTTTTTAGAACGAAATGTACCAATGTATCGAAAATGAAAAACCAAAAGTTAGTCAGTCGAGTAACTGAAATTTTTACAAGACTTGCAGTCTAAACTTGTTCCTATAAACATTATATATATACAATAGAACTAGTTGCGCCCCGTGGTTACCCACGAATACAAAGTCAACATGAGGCGATGGGAAAAAACTGACAAAGGTTGTCTTTTTTGCAAGTCACTAAAAACTTTACTTAGCTTTTTCAGGGTAAGTAAAGTTTTTACTAGCTAGTGTGTCTACTTTCAAATCCGTTCAAGCGTTGAGGCGTGAAGGAGTATCAAACATACATAGAGGGTAGCTTTCGCAATTATAATATTAGTATGATAATCGAAAGAATAGAACTAAAACTCATAAAAACCAGACGTGTTCCAAAGGGGTAATCTCGATTGCGTAGAAGTCACGTGTCACAAGATCGCAGATCAATTGCGCCTACCTATTCCACGTATGGTCTTGGATCCCTGGGGAATTCCGGCCAACGTATCCACGCCTTCTATTTACTCACACATGCTTCTGGGTAAAAAAGTGCTTTTACAATGCACCGGACTGGAGACGACACGGAACGGGTTGTAAAAGAATGAGAATTAAAGAAGAAGAAAGAGATTTTAGCTAACAATCTGACTGCAATTTGTCTTGTCTATATGTAATGTGCATAAGGAGCTCCTGTTGTTGTATGCTCATGTTTACCTGTGTGTCTAAAATTTTACGTGTCCAAATGATACTTCAGATAAAGGAATAAATGAGATTGAATTTGCCATTTTTGTGCCAAACGGGTCATATGTTCAATACATTGCGTGTGTTGCAATTTTAATGTGTTTATTATGTTTTCTTGTATATATGATTCACTCATAAACATATTATATAATGTTTATTGTACTAATAATCTTTCCCACAAAGGTCCTTGGGCTTAAACAATAGATGGCACGTATTGCTCTTTTTTGTCAGACAAAAATCGTATTTATCTTTGTTGCTGCACCCCACAATAGAATTGCATAGATCTTTTGTTTGCTATTTACTTTTTTTTTTTAAACCGTTGCTATGTATTTCTTTTTACAGTCTAGCTAAATGAGACTTGACTTTCGATAAATAATCTATTACGATTTCTCAAATAAGCAAGCTGGCTTAAGAAGATAAATTGTCGCTAAGAAAATGCTACGTATAGAAAACGAAATGTGAATCCCGGCCCGTCAACATTCTATTGGCACTAAAGACATCGAAGTACGTGGCAATAGTACTTTTCTAGTTTCAATAGAAGTGCTCTCGTATTTTTAAGAATAGAAGCGTGAATTGGATTGTAATTTGGAGTACTTGCTGATGGTGTCGTTTTAGGAATTGCACTTTAGTTTTATGCAGCATGCACCCGTAAAACTATCTCTAGATATGGATATTATTGGCATTGGAATAAAATCACTATCATTGAAATGGGGTCTCAGTTTTTATGAAACTTTAGATAGCCACTAGATAAAGATTTTAGTCTAGATGTCACAGATCATTTTCATTATAAGCACCTCCTAGAGGAAAATTACCACTAAATATGCCTCAAAGTTATTCACAATTGAAAATCATGCCAACTAGTCCCGAATGGATATAAACAAGGGGTATTACTCAAAGTTTGGGGGGTAGCTGGTTTATTAGGCGAAATTGATGGCTGTGACAATACAGTCTGTGCTGAGCTGAGAAACATCATGTTTCGAGATTCAATCAAAATCTGGCAACAATGCTTTGCAATTGACTTTAGCACTTTTACTGTGCGGTTCGGTTCCTATGGTTAATTACGCTCCATAGCTTAGTTGGTTAGTTTGTAGTGCGAAGCGAGGGTTCTATTCCCAGCTCAGGCTTACTTTGTGTGGAAGTTTGTTCTCGGGTATGTGTGATATGGGATTGACCATAAATACGTAAAAGGCATGGCAAGTCAAAATTGATACTTTTCAAGGCAAAAATTATAAAATTTCAACTACTTATTATAATTAAAAGTATTTTTTTTTTAAGGTAAATACTATAACAATATAATTAATAAAAAATAATATATATAATAAATATAAATATGTATAATAAAAGAAATGGTATTATAGATATATACCAAAAAAGATAATGTCTGCCCAGTGAAATATGCCTTTTAGATTTGCTAACGTATTCACGCCTCGTACGGAATTATTGGAATTCATTCAGAATTATCTATTGTATGAAAATTATCAGTATATATAATGGGTCTGTTCATTCGTTCCGTTTCCTTGTACAAAATCCAATATGGTGTTTTGTTTTTCCGCTCTGATATCGTGTGTAAATTAATTTGTTGTAATGTTTTCGTACATAGCAATAGACTTTAATCCACTCACTCAATTTGTCTTAAATGAAAACCTCTACAACTATATTTAAATTAGTAGTTTCCGTTATTGAATACCCTTTGAGTTCCTGTAACACCCCCCCCCCCCCCTTAATTAAATAAAATTAATTAATTGTTTGTTTTTAACCTATGGCTGTGGCTGTGATTGTGGCTGTGGCTGTGACTGTGATCGCTAGTGATTGGTAGGACTCTATATTGTGGTTCCGTGGTACCACAGTTTCTTTTAGGTATTAAGTCTTGACGTAGCTAACAATAATCTAAGTTTATATTAAATGATATTACGTTTGAATTAATGCTATTTCACTGCTGACACGATAAGTGAATTTTCATTCGGTAGTTATAACGAGAGTAGTAACACTTTATAAATAATTAGTTAAATTAGTTAACTACCTAATTGATCATTTAGAATAACGAATTATCAGTATTTAACCATAACCTAGGTATTTGTATGACTACCTAACAAATAAACTAAATAACCTGCTCCATGAATAGTTTCAGATAATCGTAGTTACAAGGAAGACCATCATGTCCTAAGAAAGTAAGCTTTATTGTTATTAACCTGTATTAAAAAGTATGTAATTAGTAATTAGTATACCACTGGACTTGGCCCGGCCGAAGCCAAGGATCGAAGCGCCGCCGCCGCTTCGATCTATAAGTTACGTCAACCTGACAACCTGGTCTAGGAATTCAACATCTAGACCTAACTTCCCTTCCGTGGTATACTAATAAAAGTTATTAGGCCACGGCGTTCCCTCTACAAAATTTATCCCTCCTAATTATAAAAAGGGAGAAATTCATCTGAGAAAACTATAAAATTTGGACAATTAGTCATAGTGTTAAAATAGGAATTTTAGTTCCCCAAATTGTAGATGTTCACATCTCTGGTTTTATTTCTTTATTAAAACAATTCAAGTCTCTTTAGATCGATACCATGACCAAATATTCGTGGAGACTGTACGTAATCAGAAGATGATTGTAAAACATAATTACAGGCTTCCTTACCATTTCAGCTATAAGATCAGCCAGCTTATGTCTCACAGTTTAACCATATTATCAACATTACAATGCATTCGATCAACGTAATTGGTGACCCGCTACCATTTCAGCTATAGCATTAGCCACAGGAATACTTCCCCAAATTGACCGAAGTACAAAATGTTATAGTTAATCAGTAAAGTTATAAAACCACACAGTTTTACTCAACCACAGTATCGTCTTCAATTAGACTCATTATTTGACTGGACCACTATCGGTCAAAACAACATTATATCAGACTTACATTGTCTCTTAATATAATATTCGAGAATTACATTCAAAGTTTAACACTATTAACCAAATAATATACAAAACAATACAATTATCAATATATGCTATAATTTCTGTATCAGACTATGCGTCCAACCTTCGGTACATACAATACATTATAATTACCAGTTTAGGTGATTAAAACATATTTAAAAGTCAGTTCAATCAAGGTAGAAATGGTATAATTTATATCTCAACTCACATGGTTTACGATACATATACCGAGATTATTCTCTTCAATTCCTTATTTAACAAATAGATGATTTCCGTAATCAAATAATTCAACGCTTTACATGTAAAATTGTAAATTATCATCCTACTTGGTTAATTCCTACTTCGCACGTTTAGTTTTAGTGTACCTACTTTGTGTATTTAAACGATGTAAAGTGTGTTAAAAGAAATCTAGGAATTGTGGTACTTACTGCCACTCCTCCACATTTAAATTAAACGTGAATGTACAGAGTAAATTGAATTCATGTGTATGCGAGATTGGCGGTCTCGTCGAAGGCCTAACTATGCCTCCCTAGCCTACCATAATGGTGTAATATATAATTATATAAATAGGTTCAGGATATCTGACACCAAGGACCTAAGGTGACAGACGGAAAAGGGAAGGAATAAGGTGTGTGTACATGGATAGGTACATCTCACGCCAACTTTCCAGACTCAGACGAGTTGATTAAGGCTTGAACTTAGTCTTCGCCACGTGAGGGGATGCTGAAAAACATAAAAGGGTCCCTAAAACACTGAATTTAATAACTACGAGGATATACAGGAAAGGGTGTAGGTAGGGGTAGGTAATTGTACACAGGATTAGCTCACGCTGATTCTCCAGACTCAGAGATAACCATTAAAGGGCTTGAAGTAGTCTTCGCCACGTGAGAGGAGTATAGGAGTTCCCTAAACCACTGAAGTTAATTTACAATTACACTTGCCAACGTTTACTAAATTTTAAAAACAAATTAAATATAAAATTTTCAAATATTCTACACTATATTTGAGAGCTCTATTCCGCCCAATGATTAGAAAACGACTCTCTCCCCTGAATGCTCCCACGCTGCTTTTATTAGTCCCTTAGTTGGCCGCACATCTACTCAAAGACGACAGGGTGTTCCAAACGAAAGAGTTTCAAATATAAATACTTATCGAATGTTTCTAGTTTATTATAACTTAATTAATCTTAATCTATAGATGTGAGAAGTATTTGATAATAGGAATCGAACCTATTAACTAATCTTGAAAATATTATTGATTAAATTATTTTCAAGAACAATTGCGCAGGTGTGCAACAAACATCGTAAATAATATAATTTAGCACAATATTTCATATTAATACTGTATGAGAATCGAACTCAGACTTTATTTCCATGCCATCTGCGACACAGGGAATCCTAGTGCAGAGGTATGAGTGTGTTATCGTTGTAACGTTGTATTTGCCTTTATTGAATATAATACGGTGTTATTTGTGATGTTATTAGCAGCTTTCCTGGACCATAAATCCAGGTACCAAATTTCATCCAAATCCTTTGAGCCATTTATGCGCAAAGAGTAACAAACATACACATACATACATACATACATTTTTTATAATATTAGTGTGAATAATAATATAAAGACTCGGCAATATTAGCAATTGCTGATTTTGTTTGAGGATCGAACTCAAACTATGAAGACTTAGAATCATACTCATCTGGTGTGTGGGAGTCGAACCCACCAGTTTTACAACTAATAATTATTTGAGTGGAGAATCGAACCCACTATATTTTGTACAGTGACAAACATTAAGCAATGCTTTTGTAAAGCACGAGATTCGAACTCGTGACTAACTGAAACATTTTGTGAAATCATCCTTGTAGTAGTTTTTATAGATGAGTATGAACAATGATAAATTGACCCACAATTTATCATTCAGGAACTACAGGAATCGAAGCTGTTATGATATTATAGAATTTAATTTAATGTTAAATTATAACTATTGTACTAGTGGCCAGTGCAAGAATCAAACCTGTTATGGTTATGTTAATTTATATTTTGTTATAACTGTTGTTATAATTATAATTACAGGAATCGAACCTGTATAATTTTATATTAAATTATAATTATTGTACTAGTGTCCTGTACAGGAATCGAACCTGTTATGGTTATGTTAATTTATATTTTGTTATAACTGTTGTTATGATTATAATTACAGGAATCGAACCTGTGATATGTTTATATAGTGTTTGACTATATTTTTAGTAGAGACGGGACTCGAACCCGCGACCGTTCACGTTCACACAGAAGATCCATGAACCACCCTGTATAATATTAATGCATAGTCGCATTTTAAACATTGGACTTTAGATCCTTATGTTTCGATTTACCTCCGTTTCAATAGTACCCCTGTCACATGGAAATAAGGACGTATTTGCCAAACTTATTTTTGTTTTGGCATCGGCTAACACTTAAACAATATTGAAACTCTTAAGTCGACACAATATTGAGCTATGTTGATCCAAATATATACAATTTTTTGTTTGTGTTTAGGACGGATGCGTGGCCAACCATATTGTCTAAAACTACTAACAATACAAATATCTTTATAATATTTTGACCTTTTCGTGAGGGAACGGTAAGCAACATGCGTTCCGTTACAGCCGACCCCCAAAATTTTCGCAGGTGGAAAATTATAGAACCGAAGGAAATTTTCCTATGTTATTCAAAACCTCACGAATATGTAACTTATATATAACATCCTATTTTAAATTATTATTTTATTAAAGTTTTTTTTTTTTTTTTTTGCTCGTATCTTCTTATTTGACATTATTTGACTTCAGACATATTAGTGTGTGTATGAATGTGAGTGTACCTATTTTGGATACATTATAAAATGTACTGTGTGTTTTTAAACCGAACCTAAATTCATTATTTACTGGACCAGGAACTAAGCTTTATAATGACCCAAAGAAGCTAGCTCCATCCCTCTGTCAAGAGTGGTCTCTCCTGGCAAGAGACAGGGGTTGTGAGGCCCTGCAGCCCTATTAGCATGTTGAGGTGACCGATCGACAACTATTGGTATCACGCGCACCTTTGTACGATTGAGCATGCCCAACACTCCGCACAGTCCAGACATTTCTTAGCGACATCAGCATAGAGAAGCTATATTCAGATCACCCCACTTAGACAAAGTCCAGTGAAATAACTAGTTCACAATTCGGAGCATGTGTAGTGTGGGTCAGTTTCTAGCTCTTAGCTTCGTGTATAGTAAGAACTGTCATGAAATCAGGACAACTCCTGATGATTCACTAACCTAACACCAAGTCTCCAACATAACAGTTCCATGTAAGTGTGTCGTATGTATGAAATCGAATAAAGCAAATCGTCTCAACCCAAGATATCATCGGATCACAAGAGCCCTCCCATGATTTTACTGAAGAACAAGAAAATAAAATGAAATTAATTTATACAATAATATTCACTCTGATGCAGTCATAGCTCCAACATTCGCAACGATTCACGCCACTCAATTAATCCGATAATCATAACTTAAAAATTGAGACTACGAAGTGAGCTTCCTACTATTCAGCGCATATATTTCAACATCAAAAATTATAATTTTATTACAAATAAAAGTTTTTTTTTTTTCTAATTTTTACCAATAAACATTTGCTAATTTGCTAAAATATAACATCATTAAAACTTACCATACTTACTAATAATAATGTAATATATACTTCCTTTTCTAGCGTTGTTGTATCAATCCTTGTTACCAAACCTTCCACTGTTACCTTTTACCAATTAAACATCGTTCTGTTCTTTATTCTGATATTATGTCATAATACAGTTTAATCATTTCTGAACCTGTACTGGAAACTGATAAAAAAAAATGATTAAAATTTTTTTTTTTTTTTTTTTTAACTTACGTTTTTAAAAACAACGTTTTTTTTTTTATCAACTGAACCATTTATTAGTATCACGATCGATACTTTGTAGATATTGAAAAATATCTAACTCATTCCGGATTCAACCGAATAGTAGTGTAGTTCTTTTATAATATCCTGAAATTGAAATTCCATTTCATCATGCAATGCCCCTATAATCTACCAATCACCATATCATGCACATACAAGTATTGCAAGAGCTTCAAACACCACATGCACTAAGATACATCATCCTATAGTCTGCAAACTATCAGACCAGTACTTAGCTAGTTTTCTTTTACTATTTTTATGTTGAGTCAACTCAAAATACCCAATTTCAGGTGAATTAATTCACTATCACAAATATAATTTTCTTAATACATCTTTATGTATTTGTTTCTGTATGTCCGTTGATACAAGTGACTTTTACAATCTCCTAAGTCCTTGTAATAATTTTAATGTCATGTTTTGATCGCCACAACACAATAATTAATAATAATCATCAAATAGTAATATCATTTAGTAGACTTATCGACCCCCCATTAAATAATTTATTTAACCAACCTCAAATAAAGAGGACGTGATCAAACAGACCATACCCTTTTAAACCGAACTGTTTAAATTAAATCTTATTGGAATTAGAATTCCAATGTGATAAAAAATTAAAATACAATTTTTATTTATTTCTCAATATTCGAAAAACACTATTATTAAATTTACTACCATTTACTTATTTACATTTACTACCATAAGTCTTGACTTGATTTACTTATTTACATGTAATACCATAACTTGAATACGTCAATAATAACATTAATGATCCTTATAGAAAATGAGAATAATGAACAAGGCCAAAACTGAATCATTGATTTCAATTTCTACTTGAATGTTTAAACATAATTACTAAACTAATGACCATGCTATATATATAAACTCTCTAACTCATAAGAGTGCGTGAAATAAAATCTCTTAATTATGGATAACTAACATTATCTCAAAAAACAACATTTAAATAACATTTATCTCAAATGCAATAATGTATTAAATAAATTATTGCAATCATTTCTAACATGTAGTTTTAAATGTTAGGTATGTATGATCGAATGGTACAATTATTTTTCGTTAGGCTTAGCTCGCTGACTCAAATCATATGTAACTATCGAGAAGCATTTTTATTACCTCTAATTACCAACAGAGAGCCCTGCTTACATAAACTAGTTGAAACACTATTCAGTTAACCATACGCATCATCAAGATAATTTAATACTAACGTCGTGATTCCAGCTTTCTTATTAGAGGCACTCTCTTATCTTATTAAAAGTTAAAATTGCACTAACGTGACATAGATTATACTAACACATAACAAATATCACATATAATAAATTGATCTTTCAAGTTGAAAAGGTTTCATAACCAACTAAAAGGAACAAAATGTTGGTAATATATTTATGTAAATTTCGTAAATAAACTCATAATTGTATGGGTGACAATGCTAAAAGAAATATTGTATTTTTCATTTAAGTATCAGTGAAATACTCCTTGTCTATTTATTTCGAAGTATTATAGGAAGGCTAAGATAAAATGTGTTGAGAAATATAGTAACTTAATTTGAATCCGTTAAATTGCATATCTCTGAGATATATATGATATCCAATTCAATTGGTGATATGGAGCCCTAAGAGTGAAAATACCCATACGGAATAATGCAAAACCATTTTTAATACTATTATGTTAACTGATGTTTTTGTAAAACGTCGTGTCCATAACCCAAAAGTAACGACCTGACCTTTCTACAACATTGGTCACTTAAACATCTGCGCGTACGCATAATATATCACTAGCTTTTATAAATTTACCATTTGGCATCCTAACTGACGGTAAACGCTAGAGTAAACATGTGCAAGACAATTGTCATATGGACAATGGATTATATTATTAAACGAACTATCTCAACTAGATTTTTTTTATTCTACATGGAATGGTTATTGTGTGATATTTTCGACCTCCAGTGTTTAATAATAGGGACAACCATTTTAAGTTTAAATTCCAAGACTTTGCCAGATGTGACTGATCTATTGTTTCTTTTGCTTTTGTTTTTATAATGCAATATAAAGTATCCTTTGAAGTATATTCTCAAACTGCTTTCTCCCTTTTTTATGACCATAACTAAAATACTTAGATTTAAAAAACTTCTATAACCGAGATGGACAAATATATATTGTATTTATTTTTGAATACGAAATGTAAGTCGGTAATTTACTATTATTTACTTTTCAGAATTAAATGATGACGTTATTCAACTTTTAATGAACGAAACTAACGATGAATGATTATTTAAAACGGATTTAATATGAATAATATTTATATATTATTAAGTTTATAAATCTATATAATATAAATTATCATATTGTATTTCAAAACCAAGTTCTAACTGGAGATTACTAGATATTAATTATGTTCATATCTTTTTTTTTCAAATGTAACTTATCAGTAAGTTAATTTTTATCCGAGGTTTGTTTAAAGTATAATGAAGATAAACAATAAGTAAATTTATTTAAAGTATAAGAAGATAAACAAATATATAAAGGTAACAAGTATTAAATAAAGTATAGGTTAGTTACTCTATCGTAACGCTGTATCATTAATCAATGATATCAGATACATTAAACAGAAATATTACTCCTATACAATAGTACCGATCTTTGTTCAACCCAAACAAACTTATAATATGCAAACTCTAGTTGAAAGTGGATTCATAATTGTATTTAATACACCTCATGTATTATGGTTCAACAAAGAGAATCAGATTCTTACAAAGAGTAATTCTCAAAGTTCCAATTACATAAACAATTCAACCTTTTGTTATTTTTTTGTAACCTAAGCCTTAGGCAAATTAAATAAACAATCATCAACATGTGGCTTTGGTCCCACGATGAGTCAAGTGTTTTGGGTACCATAATTTCAACTATGTTGAGTATGCTAACTTGAATCTGCGTCATTAAAATTGATATTTATGGCCTACTCAGTTTTTGTTAAGCTTTTTCTGATTATTTTGAGAGCAACCCATAAATAAGTCAAATTTTTGTTATCTTTATAAACTGGCCCTCGAGTAAATTAACTAGGTAACCATTGACATGGCATATTGACATATTGACATATGGCTTTGGCCCCATAATAAAATGAAACAAGTGCTTTGGGCACCAAAAAATGTAACTTTGCCTGAGAATGTAACACTTTGAAATTGAACTGTACCATTAAAATTGATATTTATGACGTATTTAGTTTTTGTTAACTTTTCCTGACTATTCTCAAGTAAATTTATTTACCAATTTATATAAAAGGTTTATATAATATCCGACTCCGTTATATAACTACAGTAACTACAATTTGTTCCACTACAACTACTTGGTAATTTAATGAGTTGACCATTTTTATGGACAGTAACTACCCGATAATCTATAAAACTACTATTTTTACTTTATTTAAGCTTAGGACGTTTCCTTTGTTAAACTATTTATATAACGTTAGATTACGAAGTTATATTTTCTTTGACTATGTGTTCAAATTCTAAATGCTTTATTCTGATATCAGATTTTCTTATTACGCTAAATAAAATGATATTAACAATAAACTATTACGACCCCCCATTGTTTAGACTTCACATATCTTATCCAAATTTGAATTTGCCTCTATATATAATATTTATAAATTTGTTCAAAATTTTTGATTATATCTGTAATATGAGACTTAATACCCATCCGTTTTCACGTCAACAAATTGTGCGATAAAATCGCGTCATAATACTATATGTATATCACAAACAACCCCGAGTTACAATTAAACTAACTTTACCTAGATTGTTTTAGTTTAAATATGTACTCCTTTATAAACAAATGCAGCGACTACTGAAATATTACTTAATTATATCCTATAAGGTATCTTATGCTATCGTGATAAGGTTCAAAATTATGATTCCTTGAAAATTATGAGTGAAACTAACTAAGGACCTCTACAGCATGGTGCTTCAGTTTTACGGCAGCATAACTGAAGATTGCTGGTTCGAATATAATAACGAAGTAAATTATTGATTAAAACGATATGTAACTTTATGTAAATAGTTATTCATGATATTTATTTTAAATAATATAATATTGTTAAGACTTAATATATCCTGGGAACGGCCTACCATATTGTAACACCCCCCCCCCCCCCTTAAATTAAATTATAATTACCAGTAAGGTGATTTAAAACATATTTACAAGTCAATTCAATCAAAGTAGAAATGGTATAATTTATATCTCAACTCACATGGTTTACGATACATATACCGAGATTATTCTCTTCAATTCCTTATTTAACAAATAGATGATTTCCGTAATCAAATAATTCAACGCTTTACATGTAAAATTGTAAATTATCATCCTACTTGGTTAATTCCTACTTCGCACGTTTAGTTTTAGTGTACCTACTTTGTGTATTTAAACGATGTAAAGTGTGTTAAAAGAAATCTAGGAATTGTGGTACTTACTGCCACTCCTCCACATTTAAATTAAACGTGAATGTACAGAGTAAATTGAATTCATGTGTATGCGAGATTGGCGGTCTCGTCGAAGGCCTAACTATGCCTCCCTAGCCTACCATAATGGTGTAATATATAATTATATAAATAGGTTCAGGATATCTGACACCAAGGACCTAAGGTGACAGACGGAAAAGGGAAGGAATAAGGTGTGTGTACATGGATAGGTACATCTCACGCCAACTTTCCAGACTCAGACGAGTTGATTAAGGCTTGAACTTAGTCTTCGCCACGTGAGGGGATGCTGAAAAACATAAAAGGGTCCCTAAAACACTGAATTTAATAACTACGAGGATATACAGGAAAGGGTGTAGGTAGGGGTAGGTAATTGTACACAGGATTAGCTCACGCTGATTCTCCAGACTCAGAGATAACCATTAAAGGGCTTGAAGTAGTCTTCGCCACGTGAGAGGAGTATAGGAGTTCCCTAAACCACTGAAGTTAATTTACAATTACACTTGCCAACGTTTACTAAATTTTAAAAACAAATTAAATATAAAATTTTCAAATATTCTACACTATATTTGAGAGCTCTATTCCGCCCAATGATTAGAAAACGACTCTCTCCCCTGAATGCTCCCACGCTGCTTTTATTAGTCCCTTAGTTGGCCGCACATCTACTCAAAGACGACAGGGTGTTCCAAACGAAAGAGTTTCAAATATAAATACTTATCGAATGTTTCTAGTTTATTATAACTTAATTAATCTTAATCTATAGATGTGAGAAGTATTTGATAATAGGAATCGAACCTATTAACTAATCTTGAAAATATTATTGATTAAATTATTTTCAAGAACAATTGCGCAGGTGTGCAACAAACATCGTAAATAATATAATTTAGCACAATATTTCATATTAATACTGTATGAGAATCGAACTCAGACTTTATTTCCATGCCATCTGCGACACAGGGAATCCTAGTGCAGAGGTATGAGTGTGTTATCGTTGTAACGTTGTATTTGCCTTTATTGAATATAATACGGTGTTATTTGTGATGTTATTAGCAGCTTTCCTGGACCATAAATCCAGGTACCAAATTTCATCCAAATCCTTTGAGCCATTTATGCGCAAAGAGTAACAAACATACACATACATACATACATACATTTTTTATAATATTAGTGTGAATAATAATATAAAGACTCGGCAATATTAGCAATTGCTGATTTTGTTTGAGGATCGAACTCAAACTATGAAGACTTAGAATCATACTCATCTGGTGTGTGGGAGTCGAACCCACCAGTTTTACAACTAATAATTATTTGAGTGGAGAATCGAACCCACTATATTTTGTACAGTGACAAACATTAAGCAATGCTTTTGTAAAGCACGAGATTCGAACTCGTGACTAACTGAAACATTTTGTGAAATCATCCTTGTAGTAGTTTTTATAGATGAGTATGAACAATGATAAATTGACCCACAATTTATCATTCAGGAACTACAGGAATCGAAGCTGTTATGATATTATAGAATTTAATTTAATGTTAAATTATAACTATTGTACTAGTGGCCAGTGCAAGAATCAAACCTGTTATGGTTATGTTAATTTATATTTTGTTATAACTGTTGTTATAATTATAATTACAGGAATCGAACCTGTATAATTTTATATTAAATTATAATTATTGTACTAGTGTCCTGTACAGGAATCGAACCTGTTATGGTTATGTTAATTTATATTTTGTTATAACTGTTGTTATGATTATAATTACAGGAATCGAACCTGTGATATGTTTATATAGTGTTTGACTATATTTTTAGTAGAGACGGGACTCGAACCCGCGACCGTTCACGTTCACACAGAAGATCCATGAACCACCCTGTATAATATTAATGCATAGTCGCATTTTAAACATTGGACTTTAGATCCTTATGTTTCGATTTACCTCCGTTTCAATAGTACCCCTGTCACATGGAAATAAGGACGTATTTGCCAAACTTATTTTTGTTTTGGCATCGGCTAACACTTAAACAATATTGAAACTCTTAAGTCGACACAATATTGAGCTATGTTGATCCAAATATATACAATTTTTTGTTTGTGTTTAGGACGGATGCGTGGCCAACCATATTGTCTAAAACTACTAACAATACAAATATCTTTATAATATTTTGACCTTTTCGTGAGGGAACGGTAAGCAACATGCGTTCCGTTACATTCCTACACGTACCCCCTAGGTGGTGTTAAAAGATCAACAAAAAGTTGCAGTAGAACTTGTGCCTAGTCCGTCCGGAGAAATAATGCCTCCACACTAATCGACACGAAATTACAGCAGCATAAGAAGTTACATTTCGGGTGACAGGCGCAATATATATCACGTAGCGCCCTTCACCCGAGACGTCTTTTTCTTTGGTCTTCTCATACTTCAGTCTGGGAAATCCTGAGTTGAATTGCTGTTGTTATGGGTGGAGGTTACCAGTTAACTTCAGCGTTCTGTGTCTTTTGTAATACATTAATAAAGCTCGTCGAACAGGTTTCAGGCACAATTAAACCTAGCACGATTGTCAATCACAATTATCTTGCTTCGACAACAGAAAAGTTTCAGTGGAATACACTCAAGAAACTCCCAAATAAGTACAATAAATGTAAAATCAACTTGTCAGGATTGTGGGTCACACTGATATTATATTCACCACTATACGTCATTCAGAATTGAAAAGGGTTGACTCCATTTCGCTTACTGTTTTTGTAACAAGCTTTTAATCTTTCTGTGAGAATATATACAAAATAGATGTTATTTAGACATACTGTAAAATAATTGTTTTTGCCTTGCAACTCATACGAGTTATTAATATATTTGTGTGATAAATGACAATAAATATTTTTGAACACATCTTTATCTACTTCCAAATTAAAATAAATAAATAACTTTTAATTTATTAAGAATTTTTGTAACTACATACATATAATACAATATTAAACATCCAGACTACAGAATTAACATCCATGTTCGTCGCACAAATGCTTGTCCTTGTCAAATCGAAATTTTGTAGTATTTTATTAAAAAAATAAAATATTGTCCATTTCACAGGAATATATATGCCACGAAGGAGAAAAAAATGGTTGGCGGCAAACTGCAACAGCAATCCAAACTTGATGCTATAAAACACAAAACCGAAATAATTAGATGGCGCACAGAAATTTAGTACAGGGCCGTTTTCTTCATTTACGCCAAATATTTCAGTATTTCATCCAACCGTGATGAACCCCCCAATATGGGTAAACAACCACCCAGATAATATATCAAATATCCAATTAATTTCTAACGATGTTACCCGATCAAATAGCTGTACCTACATGCCGCGTTTACGACACGAGTCTGTTTTAATCCTGTCAAACTGGAATTATATTAAATTTGTATTTAATTTAACTGTTTGAAGCATGTAATCCGTAAATTAGATTCTAAAACATGTTCCTCCTGATCCGAGTAACTCTTTTAAAACTTTTAATCACATCACATTAAACGAATTTACATATTTATTATTTCGTACTTAATTTTCCAAAATAATTTAGTACAAGCTATGAATTTTCTCATAATAATTATACACATCTGGTGAAATTACAACCATAAAGTCATAAAATAAATTGTTGAAAGTATAATAATAAATAATAACGCTTATACATTCATACCCTTGCACTAGGATTCCTTATGTCGCAGATAGCATGGAGAAACAAGACAAACGAAGTGTGTGTGAATCGAACCCGGGACTCTGAGCTTCGAAGGTACGGCTACTACCAACTAAGCCACGGAGCCGTCGTATTGAAGTCGACTTATTCTATTTTTGGATCAGATTTTGATTTTTTTGAAAATAAATATTGCTTTTGTACCTACAGACTTTTATGAAAATACTTTGTCGTATTTAAAAGTTTAAGGACACAAAAATAAGGGTAATGTAATATGCGCGCACTTTGTTTTTCTTTGAAATTGCTTTTACGATATTCGCAGGATTTCCAGTATAAATTAGATTATCATGTATATTTTGGAGAAATAAAAGGCATGGGTTGATATCCGGGTCATGTCAAAATAAGAACATTCAGTTATTGTGAGCCTATATTGTCTCGAATTCTATGGTAACCCAATTTGATAATCTATAGAATAGAATCTATAGAATTCAATTTAGAAGATCATGTTAAAGTCGGATTGCTATAATATCTTCATATATTTGTGAGGGATATCTGAATGAGTATATTTTGATGTGATTTCGATCGTGTGTCCAAAGGTTAAGATTGAAATTCTCAGCTCCACAAAACTTGATTGGGTAGATTGCACTGAATAATTTAACATTGGCGTTGCTCCAAATTACGGACGAATGGATATAAGTCTAATAGTTATAAGCCTATTTGATAGCTACAAAAGTATCAAATGATGCCACTATATATTTTTTATAAGTAACAGTATAAATTCATTATATTACCAAAATAAAACGCGCTCTGAATTAACTAGGATAAAGTTGTATCATAATAGTTATGGTAAACATTTAACATCAGGTGGGCCTTCAGCTCGTTCCATTACTTTAGTAACAAAAAAATACATAGAAGATATTAGTTTTTACCTGTAATTCTGGAAAGCTCTGGCGCACGATCAGCGTCCACAGATTATAAAGCACGCACAGGGTGATCAGCCACAGCCAGTAGAAGTAGAAGTTCTCGTCAGGGTTCACCACGGTTCTCGGCACTCGTATCCGTTTCCGTCTTGTTCGGTTTGTCGTTCTGTGATCGCCTGTCGCGCCTTCTGACCCGGTATCATCTACCTGTGGACATGAGTTACTGCTTTGTTTCTTGATTTGAAATTTGGTGGAAGGATATATTGGTGGACTAGCTGCGTTCTGCGGTATTACCCGCGGTAGGCCTTTTTACGGGAATACTTCACTTTTTCGGGATAAAAAGTAGTTTATGTGATAATCCAGAATATGAACTACCTTCGTGAGAAATTTCATTCAATTTCGTTTAACCGTTTAGGCGTGAAGGTGTAACCAAGATACACATATGTACATACAAACTTTCGCCTTCATATTATTAGTGTGATGGAGCAGGAATGATAAGCAAAACTGATACACCAAGCGTATTAATTATCATTTGGAAGACGTATTTCTATCATGCTAATATTATTAATACGAGAGTTTGTCTGTATGGTAGCTTAGGGGGTCAAAAGTCAGCCTGGATTTTTCCAGACATAGACTTTTCCCATCGTCTCATGCTGACTTTTTAATAATACTTGTAACTATTATTAATTTAAAATACCTCGGTAGTAACTCGCCAACTAAGCTGTAAGGCTGTGTAGACCCAGAAATTACAAAAATATGGCTCTGCTAGTTATGTAATAGACCGTTCGTATTAACCAGTGCATTTTATTCTTGTCTATCGATTTCAAACAGACTACCATCTGAAAATGTGCTGAAAATTTCTCATGACTTCGTCAATATGAAGTTTACCACTGAGGCTTCAAGATTCATTTTACATCGAATTCAGTATTCTAACATCGTGTTCAAAACATTTAAATGGGTTTTCGGAACAGTCACCGTAGTTTTATGTGAGTTAATATGACTCCGCCCCTTTTTGTCAAAATAAAACACATTTGTTCGCTTACAAAATTAAAAAAAAAATTATTGAAAGTATGCTCCATCTGCAGCTACAACCTTCGCCCATCGTTCAGGTAGTTTTCGTATTCCTTGCTGGAAGAAGTCCTGGTCTTTTGAGCTTATCCAGTTGTCAATCCAAATTTTGATACTTTCACATGAAGTAAACTTTTCTCCAGTAAGGTCTGTCTGCATCGTCCGGAATAGGTGGTAATCCGAAGGAGCTATGTCTGGTGAATATGGCGGGTGGGGTAACACTTCCCAGTCCTGTCCCTCTAAATATCTTTTTACGACTTCTGCGGTATGCGGTTTGGCATTGTCATGCTGAAGAACTAATTTGTTATGTCTATTCACCCATTCTGGTCGTTTTTCTTCTATGGCTCGCTTCAAACGCATTAGTTGTCGTCGGTAAACTTCTCCATTAATAGTTTCAGAGGGTTTGAGCAACTCATAATATACAATACCTTTCTGATCCCACCAAATACAGAGCATGACCTTGGCACAGTGAATATTTATTTTTGGCTGTGATGGGCCTGGTTCGCCTGGTTTCACCCAAGCTTTTTTGCGTTTAGGATTTTCGTAGTGTATCCATTTTTCGTCTCCTGTGACTATCCGATGCAAAAATCCTTTTCTTTGCTGTCTTTGAAGCAGCATTTCACAAATGGTTTTCCGACGTTCCATGTCTCTTTCTTTTAAATCATGTGGAACCCAGTCACCGGCTTTTTGAATCATTCCCATCATTTGTAAACGCTTTGCAACAGTTGAACGATCAACATTTAATGCTGCAGCTAATTCTGATTGAGTTTGGCAAGAATCTTCCGCCAATAATGCTTCCAATTCAGCATCTTCAAATTTTTTTGGTGGTTTTCCATGTTCTTTATCCTCAGTACTAAAATCGTTATTTTGAAATCGTCGAAACCATTCCTTGCAAGTTGTATTAGACGGAGCATGCTCACCATAAATCTCCACAAGCAAACGATACGTTTCCGCTGCAGTTTTCTTCGCAATAAAATAATGTAATAACACTTCCCGCAAATGACGTTTATTTGGAATAAAAACCGACATTTTCGAAAAGGTGAAAACAATTGTTGCTTACACTTCAACCAAATATCATAAAATGCGTTAGATAGCTGACATTCAGTACTATCGAATACAAGTATGGTCATTTATTAGTACACGTAAACAATACTAAAAACGACATCTGTTGAGAAAGGGCGGAGTCATATTCACACACCCAATAAAATGCCCCAATATTTTTATTATAGTAGGTAGTAGCCCTGCCATAGAAACGAGCGTACTGAGTTCGATGCCCAGACGGGAAGACTTTGCGTGATGTGCGTAAAGAATTGGGTGTTTGTCTTGTGTTTCTTTCTTTGTCTGCGACACAGGGAATCCTAGAACAGGGGTATGAGTGTGTTAACGTTACTTATTAATGTTGATTATACTCAAAGCAACCAACTAGCTGAGCCCCGCGTTGTTACCCGCGGTTGACCATCCTTAGGGAATACTGCACTTTTCCGGGATCAAATGTTGCCTATGTGTTAATCCAGGATATAAGTTATCCTGGTACAAAGTTTCATTGAAATCCGTTTATCCGTTTAATCGTAAAAGAGTAACAAATATACACATCCATACAAACTGTTGCTTTATAATATTAGTGTGATGATAATAAAAAAAATGTGATCAGTGTGATTGATGTTGGTTAGATATTGTCACAGAGTATTATTACCCAATACTACTATTATTGCCTCTCATAATGGTACAAGGTAATATTGTTGGTTTACGTTCTAGGTTTCACATGACCTCTTGGACCTCTTGGACTGCGTTCATTAATAAATCAATACTGTAAAGTCCAAGATATTCTAGATAGCTTGCAGGTAAATATAGTCAATTTATGTATCATTCATATTATAATAAGATTTGAGTACCCTACACGTGTCCCCTGGTTGGTGCGAAAGGAGCAACCCAAAGTAGCAGTAGAACTTTTGCTAAGTTCGTCTAGAGAAGTACTGCCACCACACCTGGTAATCTACCGCCATGGTGCACTCGCGTTTGCGGCAGATTACCTGGTGTGGAAGAAGTATTTCTCCGAGCGAACTTCGAACAAGTTCTACTGCTACTATTTGTTGCTCCTTTATCCAGACGGTACTCACCTGGACCCGAGCAACTGGACCCCCCAAATATTCATAAAAATATATTTTGTGTATTGTTGAAGTGAAAAATTCTATAGCGCGTTGGGAATTTTTTGAGATGGGAAAAACCCTTGAACTCGCAACAATGTTACCGTTACCGGATCCGTGGCTTAGTTGGTAGTAGCCCTGCCTTCGAAGCGAGGGGTCCCGGGTTCGATTCCCGGCCGGGGCACACTTTGTGTGGTGAGCATGAAGTTTGTTCTCGGTTCTTGGGTGTTTGTCTTGTGTTTCTGTGTTTGTCCATGCCATCTGCGACACAGGGAATCCTAGTGCAGAGGTATGAGTGTGTTAACGTTGTTTCTTTTAAGTATCTGAGTATCTGTAGTGTAGTGTGCTTTGTTTTTATTTCACTTCTGTCGGCACTCCCGGAGTGCCACTATTTTTATTTAATTAATACATTGTTATTGTCCCATAGCGAATCTTTTCATAGATCCCCATAAAATGTATGGTCACAAATTGTGCTATAACAATTCACACCATTATGTTTATGATGGCAACGTTTTGGGATCGTGTTACCATTAGTCGGTAGTGAAGTGACATTACTTAAAGGGCAATTTGATTACGGAAATGGTATCATTAGGTATGTTTTTTTAGTATTCTCTGATAGAATGTATGGCTTTCATTGTCATTCGAATTACGCCATGATGTAAAATAATGTCTACCGTATTACAATATCGGCAAAGTCATACCACAAAACATGTGGAAATTATAGTACATACGAGTACAATAATTCGTTGGTCTCATAACTCAGTTGGCTTTGGTTAGTAGCTTTGCCTTCTGTGCTGTAGGGTTCAATTCCCACTCAGGACAAGCATTAGTCTGACAAACATAAATGTTTGTTCTGTATCTGGGTGTTAATAATATTATATGTGTGTCTTTACAAAAATTCCTAAGTAGTCTATCATTTATCGAAGACACGGCCAAATACCAACTAAGCTACGAAAACATCTATCAAAAGACTAGAGAATTCTATTCAATCAAAAAAATAGAGAAAAGATCGGAAAAATAAGTGTATTTTATGTACTGAACTCAGATCTTTGACGCCATCACTTAACCAGTACTTGGAAATACTTAAACAGTACAGTTGTCACCCAACACAGCTAACTCCTTTGACACGTGTATTACGCCTGTTCTCAATGCATTGACCTTCTTTCTGGGGCTTCAGAATTCAATATTATTTACATACGCACTCACAACCTGGTTTATTGCCGGCAGGAAATGGAAGGTGTTGATTTGAATACCAATTTGCACACACGCCTAAATAAAAATGTTGTGATTTTCGTGAAAGAAGATCAATTTGTTTTATTGTAAGACTAGCTGCTCCGTTAAAAAGTTATCATGAGACGACGGGAAAAAACTGTCAGAAGTTGTGCTTTTTGCAAGTCACTAAAAATTTAATCGACAAACCATTTAACAGTGTGATATTTCAACCGAACGAAGTTATATACTTTTTTCATTAGTTTCGCCAGCGTATTCAGTAAAACTTACCTAAAAAAATTACGCCTATCTTAGTTCGATTTATTATTATAACCCACACATACACATACACATTGCTTAATTACGCAAACTTTCTAGATTCCAACCCTAAAACCAAACATGTTTTCCTTTAATGTCTAATATATATTTCCCAAATAAAAAACCTATACAAGATCAGTAAAATTAATAATTAAAGATTGGCCAATGGTATTTAATATAAAATTTTGTAGAAGTATACATACTCAAATATGAAAATTCAAGGAGAATATTTATTGGAAATATTTACACACACTCACAGTATCCTGTGTGGTTGGTGACTGCCTTGTCGAAAACCTCTTCAAAAACGAATCTTCTCTCTTCAATGGTGGCTTCTTCTGTATCGCTGAACTCAACTGCACTGTGGTCCTTAGTTTCATCCATCTTTGATTTGATTTTGTTCTGCATTAAAATACATAATTAAACTTTACTGTACAACAAACACAAGTATACTAAAAGATTATTTCAAGATGGGAAAGTTAGGAACGATGTATCCTTTTAATTACAAAAGTTTCTTAACTGTTACATTAAACTTTGTTTTTACGTATCAAGGAGATATCGTTAAAGAAATAATTTCAAAATTTCTATTTTTAGTGCATTGCACATATACAAAGATGAAAATTCGTGCAAACAAACTATCCACATGCGGCATGGCATACTAGAAAAACTAGGAAATTTTAAAGGTTCGTGTCAGAAATGCATGAATTTTCACAACTAACACAATGGTTTACCGCACTGACAATGTTTTTACACTTTTAAAGCCAACTTCTATCTAAAACTGACCCTCAGAAAAAGTAAAAACACTGTCGGCACGATACATCAGCCAACACGTGAAAATTCCCGCATTTAAAACTCAAGCGAAGAATACCACAATAGTAATCTGTATACAATTTAAGAGTAAAACTTATCGAATCTATTTGCTCATCTAAACTAATCGCTATTCTATTAGAGTTTGAACAATAAAATCTAACAGAGATGCATTTAACACGGCTTATCTCCAGTGATAGGAAAGTCCAAGGTGATCTAACATAATACCGAAAAACACACAAAATCGAGTGATCCAAAGTACCATTCCCGTAGTCCTATACACAGAAGGTTACAGAGGGAGTTTAAACAAACAAGGTAAAATGGACATCGAAGCGGCGTTACCGTCAGCCGCTTGTCGAACCTCTTTATTTTCCTTAAGGCTTGGTAGTATGCCATGACTGCTTGGACGTGCCTCCATTTATGTCCGCGTTTGTCTGATTCTGAGGGGCGCCTCTCATCCGTCTCGGACTTGTGAGAGGAGGACGAGCTCGATGCAATGATCGCTCGCCTAGAAGGGATGTTTGCGTTACATGGAGGAACGAAGTGTGGTGATGGCCGAACCGGGAGCTGCGACGCTACGATGACATGTTCAACATACGATTCGGTTAGGTTTAACTACGGGTGAGTTCTATTCAACTACTAAACCTGTACCTGTAACAGAACGCGTTGTGACTACAGAATCTTAACAAGATACTTTTTTTTTTCAAGTGTATTCTTTCTTGTCACCTTTATCAAATAAACGCTGTCACGTGGTAAAAATGAGGAGATATTAAAAATATCTATAAAAAAAATCAAAGCATATCAATTTTATTGTTGAAAATAGTCAAAAAATGATCCAAAGAATCCAAAATTGCAATTAGAGAATACAGCAAATAATTAAAACTGCTTTTTTCTATGAAAATTTTGCTACTACGCGCGCCAATGTTATTTGTAGCTGATATTCAAGTTACATATCAGGGCAGGGCAGAAACAAATGGAAAAACAATGATTACTAATTACTGTATGGGTATTATCATCATTTTTATGATGCTGTTACTATTCACATTAATACAATTGTACAAACCAATTACTTTACAGTTTTTTTAATGCCATCCAATTCATGAAATCATCCAGATTTATTGAAAACTCCTCATTTGTCACATGATTTGACATGTCACGACGCGTTCAATGTAACGAAGCAAGGCAAGTCTTTGCTATCTATAAGTCTACCCTCTATTAGAAGCTTACATTCCAATGAATCTTATGAATGCAGTCACGGGAACGTCGCAGGTCCCAAGTAGACTTCACAAGAGCACATGCAATTATAAAGTCAGCTCTTTGGATTTGTGTTTTTACATAATTTTTGCATGACAATCTGCTGTGCGGGTATCGTGATCTACTCGTAACTTTGCTAAACATTGCACGAATGCAGGTTCTGTGGTAGCTTGCGCCAATTACGTGTTCATTGTGACTGTTATTATCATGACTATTTAATTAATTATTTTATAATATCCAACGTATTCCTACTAGCTTTTGCTGACCCCAGTAAGATTTGTAAAGTAACCAAAGTAATTTAGAAAACGAAAAGCGCCAGTTAAGTTGCTTTTCAAGTTATTTATCAGCTAAAACTCAATCCAATCAAATTCTTCTTTGATTTCGAATATGATGTATCGCTTGATATCAAAACATGTTCATAAAAAGATATTATTTCATTTTTCCTTTTTCCAAATCACTGACCACTTAAATTGTTAGTGCGAAACTTTCTTTCCTCTAGCTTTTAGATTACCTTATTTAAAAAAAACATTTGATTTAAAACTTGTCTCTACAATTTTTTTATGTTAGGTAAGTATGTATTGACTAAAAATAAGTATTATAAAAATATTCTATCACTTAACTAGTTCCCATAGTACAAGCTATACGGGGCTAGATGGCGCTGTGTGAAATGTCAACGAATATTTATTTCTTCATAAAATGCTTAGAATAATCATGATAACAAAGTCATTCATTACTGTCAGCTTGTACGTAATCAGCTTCGGGTCGTGCTCTAGGGGCGCTAAGCGTTCCCGAAGCGCTACCGACTTACATGTCGTCTGGCTTCGCATTTGGGGTGAATGGCGACAACTTGTTCAACAATCTAGAGTACGAGAAAACTCATATCATTTCATAGAAACCTCAATGCCACAAGAGTTCAATGATTAGGTATTCATTGAAATATTTGCGATAAATACAAAGGCGACAAGTCTAAAGCATTCATTTAAACATTCCTTTTTGTTGTTTTCCTACGAGATTTTTCGCCAATTGTGAAACTATTTTGATGATTATTTATTTGTTTGATATGCCTCTGAAGTCGTCCAATGGATTTTTTTTGTTATAAAACAAACATATTTTTCTTATAAAATGCCTTGAATAATCATTATAACCAAGTGATTTAATACTTTCAGCTTATACGTAATCTTATAAGCTGAAAGTATTGAAAGTAAGATCGGGTCGTGCACAGAGGAGCAAAGCGTTCCCGAAGCGCTACCGACTTTCATGTCGTCTGGCTTTGCATTTGGAGCAAATGGCGAACATAATATATGTTCAATATTTGTACGAGAAAATTCATATCCTTTTATAGAAATCACAATAAAGCTTGTCATTGAACCAGGAGAGGGCAAGATCATCTCAAAATTTTAAGTAAACCAGTGAAGTGAAATGAAATCGAATATCGAGGGTTCCGTTTCCGAATGACAAAAACAGAACTCTTCAAGTTCCATTCTGTCCTTTTTTGTCCGTATGTCACAGCCATTTTTCATATAGATTAAGGGTTCTGTATAAAACAAAATTGAAGCAGCTAGATGCAGTTCCTCCTTTCTGCCCTTCTTGGGTTGCCCATGCATTAAAGTTCAATTTGCAATGCCTGAAAATCTCGACTAGGTAATTCTTTAATTATTTTATTAAACCGTTGTACATCTTGTACTCTATCATCGTTGATCATGTACGTTGACACGTACATGCGCATGAAAATATGATTTTAACGTGGCTTATGTCTGATCTCTTGAATGTCAGTCAAAACGTAAATGTCGGCATGGGAACTCCCACGTATACATACATACATTGCAGTGAAGCTGTCATGATCAAAAATGAAAAATAAAACGGTATTTTACTTCCGCCATCATTTATTTTCCTCCACTCGTTTTATTGAAAACTTTACGCAACTTATAACAATTGATTACGTAAGCAAACTTGTTCGAGTTATAATACAAAGTTATTTGACAATTTTAATTCTATTTTACAATCTCAATAATTGGGTCTTGAGATAGATTTGTTTTACCGAATCTCGATGTCTATTTCTGATCGCCGAATTATTTTTGCTTAAGGTATGGTCGTGTTCCGAAGCGGATTTTATCCGAATTTAAAAACGATGATACAGGTTTTATTCATGTTTGTTATCTTCGCTAAATGTGACGCTATTTGGTTAACTCTTTTTATTTGATACATACCTCCTAGGTGATTTCGTAGAAATTTCAAACAGAAATTCCACCAGTAACAGGAAAAATTAAAAATAAAATTCCAGGTATAACGAGGAAAGGGGATAAACGACGGGTAAAAGACAGGATAAAAGTCCAGTACTTCGATTTTTTAATGGGTAATATTAAATTAGGCTTACTATTAAATTAGTTTTAATATTAAATTAAGTTTACTATTATACTTAAATTATTCTTGTCGCTATTATAAATATCTATTGTATATAGACAAAAATAAATTGCTGCATCTATGAAAGATTAGCACTTAAGAATGGTTCGACGGATTTGGTTGTTTTTTTGATTTCGTAACAGGACAAGGTTTGTACAAAGAAAATAACGGCCAAGTGCGAGTCGGACTCGACACCACACGAACTTGTTGGTATACTTGTAGGTTTTTACATTTTTTTTGTAGTGTAACTACATATTTATTATTTTCAGATTTATTATTTTACTTGTGCTACATAACATTGCTTCTTTGCCAATTTTCATGGTTCTAGGTCAACGGGAAGGACTCTATAGGTTTGATTTCCTTGCGAGAGTCAAAATATGCGGCATAAACAGAGTATAAACAGCCGTATCTTTTGATTGCGTTGACTTAGAAGTTTGATTTTTTCACTGCTCCAGGGATTGCAGACTTGAAATATTTGATATGACTTTCAACTTGATACCTGATCCTGAGAAAAAGGGTCTACGCATATATGATATAATATATTCATAGAATAATATTTGTTGGCTCCGTGGCTTAGTTAGTAGTAGCTCTGCCTTCAAAGTGAGGGGTCTCGGATTTCATTCCTGGCTGGGACACACTTTTTGTTAGCTTGAAGTTTATTCTCGCGTCATTTGTTTCTGTGTCTGTCCATGCCATTGAAACAGGGGATTCTAGTGTAAAAAAAATTTATTAATTTATAGTAACTGATGAAAAGTAACACGGGTTCAGTAAAACCAAATCGTTCATTTGGTTTGACTGACTGAATTTCTTTAACGAGAAGCATAACAAGGGAGTACACAAATAACCGTTATTGGGGAGGATATAGCCATGGCGCTTGCTTCTGTCGCGGTGCTTTAGCGTTTCAATAACAATGTTTCCCCCTTTACGATCGCAAGGATGAACACACAAAGGTGACTCCGATCGATCCGGTTTTCCAATATTTTACGGAACTCAAAACAAACAGTCTAGGTATATTCATTCAAGTATAAGGTTCTCTTGGTGAGATTCTCTCTAGTGACGAGAGACATCTCACACTCTGTCGTCTTGATGTTTGTAACCTTTTGCGTTTCAACAACAATGTTTGTTGCGATCGCAAGGATGAACACACACACAGTTGTCCACGATCGATCCGTTTTCCCAATACTTTACGGAACTCAGAGCAAGCATTAGATATATTCATCCAGGTTCGCTTGGTGAGATTCTCTCTATAACTTCTAATCTTGAGACGTCTCAAATTCTGTCTTCTTGGTTTATGATAATCTAAAAGTTGACACATAATAATGGCTCCAATCAATCCGTTTTGTAATAATTCATGGAAGTCAAAGCAAAAAGTCTAGGTATATTTATTAAGGTCCGTCCGTACCAGCCTCTAATGTTTCCACTGCAGGGACACCGGCCTATCCTCAATAATTGAGAGTGAATGGGCTTTTATCTACCACGGGAGCCCAATACGGATTGGTAGATGTCACATGGCTTCGAATTTATGGTTCTAAGACATGCCGGTTTCCTCACGATGTTTTCCTTCACCATTTCGAGAACGTGGTTTAGCGCACATAAATTTTTCAAGTGAAAAAAGTCGGCGTCTGTGCCTCTGGGCCACCACGCTCTCATTTATCAAGGTAATAAGTCCTTTTGACTTCTAAGGTTGAGATGTCTCACACTGTGTCTTCTTCAAAATCTAAAGAATAGTCACTTAGGTGACTCAATTAATCCGTTTTTCCAATATTTTACAGAACTCAAAGCAAAAAGTCCAGGTATTTTCATTCTGGTATAAGGTTCTCTTGGCGAAGTTCTCTCTAATGACTTCTAACGTTGAGACGTCTCACACTTTCTCTTTCTTATGATCACAATTTAAGTCCATCCAGTTTTGGAATACTTTGTTAGCTGAGACCTGTAATTGCACATAATTATTTAGTTTTATGTTAGCGGTGCTAGTTCTTTATGGCTGCAATAAAATGTAATTACACCCGACTTAATGGGGGTAAATTGTCTTTTCCAATTACCTTTTCCCAATAGTTTAGGTATATAATTGTATTATTAGGTGTAGTAGCGTAGTTTGTGTTTTTTGCATTTAAAACGATTCATGAGGGCTAATCGCTTGGATTTAAATGAGTAACCACTAATCAGGGTTAGCGTAGAAAATGTATATTTAATAAGAAAGTATTTCGTCATTAGAAAATAATAATTGTTACTCTGATTTTTTAAGTTAAATTTCACAGATTGATGTGATTTACTGACGTACATTAGACAAAAAAAGTAGAATACGTTTCCGAATGTTTGAAATTGGAACTCATATTCACATCTACATCCTTAAAGATATTCTTTCCACAGGTTTCAGCAAAATACAAAATGTGAAACAAAATTATTTTGCACAACAAAGTTTGCGTTGATGTGTTATTGCAGCGTACTTTATTGTAATCGGAAAACTGACAATTGATTTCCGGTTTAATTGAAACTGACAGGAACAAAGTGTATGCCATCAAAAATCTGGATAAACGATGTTCAAATAATACGTATTTACGCATAAAACGTTGGGTTGTAGAATCAGACAAGTTATGCAATTTCTGCGTTAATAATTTGTTTAAATAAATACAATAATAAATAATAAAATAAACGTTTACACACTCATACCTCTGCTCTAGGATTCCCTGTGTCACAGATAGCATGGACGAACACAGAAATACAAGACAACCACCCAAGACCTTAGAACAAACTTCAATCTCACCACACAAAGTGTGCCCCGGCCGGGAATCGAAACCGGGACCCCTCGGTTCGAAGGCAAGGCTACTACCACTAAGCCAAGGAGCCATCAACTAATTTAATATTATTAAATACTAATTTAATCTTTTCAAGAATATACGTGGCTATATGTCATCGCCAGCCCATTTTCCAGACCGGAAACTATTTTCATTAGACGACAGGAAAATAGCATCTAGGACGAGCGACTCTCGCGTATTTTAGCGCGAGCGATTTAAAAAAAATATTTGTTACATGGTTTAGATATTGAGCAATCAATAGCTTATTTCATGGTTTGTAATTAATAAGCTCATAAATATTATATGTACAATATATGTACTTTAAATATGTAGCACAATATTTTATGCACCATTAATTTTTTACGAAGCGCATACCAAATATTATCTTCCATAGGATTTTTGATATTTTAGGTTCATTATTGCAATTTTCGTACGGATCTCTGATTTTAAATAAATAGAATATAATTTTTATCGCTTGTTATTAATGTAGCATACCAAGGGGTAAACATTTTTAAAATTTATGCATTCGTTTTTAAGTTTTTCCATTACAAGCAGAAATAAATCTTTCCTTTTTAAAATATTAGTGTAGTATGCTTGATTTTTTTTGAATTTTAAACTTTAAAACAACAACCCTCATGACTATATATAACTTAGTTGACCTTTCAAAAGAAATGTTTTTATTGATCACAAGAACCTTTCGATTAATAAAAAATTGGCGTTTCTATACTGACATTTGTTTTCCACGGAAGTTATAATTCCAATTACCGAACACGTATGCGTTCCCAATGATTAGAAAATGAGTTTATTTTATATACCTTTTAGTTGTTATTGCGATAATAACGTAAAATTGGCTCTCGGGTCTTGGGTGTTAGTCTTGTTTTCGTGATTGCCCATGCTAGCTGCGACAAAGAAATTCCTAGTGCAAAGAAATAACTGTGTACACTTTATTTTATTTAAACATATATACTCAAGCAAGTTTGCTAGCTTGCTTGAGTATTGAATAAGGCTAACGTTTTAAATATACAAATCAAGAATTTCATGTTCAAGTATTTCTTTCAGTGTTCACTGTTGTGATCTTCTAGCCCACGAATGTGGATAAAATAGAACTTAGTTAAGTTAAATCTATGCTCCATCTGAAATGGCCCATTTGTGGAAATCGAAAGACATCTGTTCCGTTGAAACGGAGCTAAGTTCTGCCGAGTGATCACAAATCAGCAAATGTTGAACATCAATTGCCGATGCGTAGACAGAAAGAACTTTGTATTCTTTTATTTCCATCTACCCGAACCGACAATTTTTTTTCTGACTTCAGTCACAATTTTGGTAATCATCTGTCAAATGACAAAACGAACAAACACCTTTAGAAAATGCTGTTTCAGTTTATTTCAATTTCCTACTTTTCCGTAAATTTTAAAAACTTTTTTTCAATCATTTTCTTCTATACAAACTTTGTCCTGACAATTACGAATACAACGAAGTATAAATAGTGTTTGATCGGGCGAGCCATTTTCAAGTTTTAGCGAGACTGACGAACAGCACTTGATTTTTACATAGATATAGATTTAACACACTATCTTTACCGTTAATTGATACACATTGTAATTAATAAAAATAATTAACATTCATTCATTCATTCGCATTAGTTAAATTTATTACCAAACGGCTTAATTCGTATGGACATATTTTTTTATTCCATTGATTATAAGTTGATTATAAGATAGCCCAAGTTGTAGTAACTTGGGCTACTTTTTAACACCAGCTATCTGCCAGTGAAAGTCCCATCAAAATCGGTCCAGCTGTTTCGGAGATTACTCGGAGCAAATAGACAGACGGACGGACAGACAGACAACAATTTTAAAAACTGTTATCTGATATGCGTACCTTATATTCTTTCAAATGCATTTAGTAAAAAGCTGTTATTTTCCCATTACAAACACACACCCCAATTTCATTTTTTTGCATCATTAATAATATTGTTGTTTGTTTAGGAATGATTTATCGGATGAAAACATTATGGTTAGGTATGGAAATTGTCTAAAGTGCTCCTTTCATTTTGATAATATACAGAATCACTTTAAACTATTTGCAGGGAAGGTTTTAAGTGTTTCATATTCCTGTTATTCTTACTGTGAAGAACTAATCAGTAATAATACTTAACATTTTACACTAACGATTTTTGTCGATTAGGTTTTTGTCGTTTTGTTGATGTTTAAGATTGTTTAAGATTGGATAATGGGGTAGATATATGTATTATACTTGTTATAAGTGTATATGTATTATACTTATAACAAGTATTTATCGCTCTTCATTCTATTATTTTTTTAAAATCATCTATCAGCCATTTATGCGAATAAGGCTACTTTCCTTTTGAAAAGAGAGGATAATTATTGTTCTAGTTAATTCACGTTTTCATAATTTCTTGTACTTATTTATATCCTCTGAGAAAAACGTTCTCAGTCCATTCCACACATTCAAATCTATGGCTTTATTTTTTCATTTAAACATTATTAATTCTAATACCATCTACTTTTAATGATGTAAAGGTGAAAAGGTTTTTATAGCCCGAAATATTATATAACTCAGAAATAACCTTTCAAATTTATTCCTTGTAAAATTAAGTTTCAACTCGTATATAGGAAAGTATTCATCGAAGATGACGTTATCTCACGAATTCTTTCTGCGATTCACTACGATAGCTAGTAAGCCTTTTATCTCATTTAAGTCTCACCTCTGTCCAGGACTCTTGCTTTCGCTGCTAGCGTTGTTGCTAGAATCATCATCCTCCTCCCTGGAAGTGGCTGCTGATAGAACCCTGGAAGACCCCCCGTTATTGTGCTCGCTGCCGTCATTGTCTTCACCTTCGGAAGTGCGACTCGTGCCTTCTTCTGCCTGCGAAATATTGGTTTCATTAGTACTGGTAATTGGAATTGTTAGGCGCAAGGTATGTATGCATATGCTTGAAAGATTTTTACGTTATGGTATTTTTAATAAAATGTTTATTTCTCAAGAAATAAGGATACTTTAATTCGAACAGTTTAAAATAAAAAGTTCTATGCTTTAAATTCTTTAAAAAAATTGTAGCTAATATAAATTTATCATCATTTTCGTTTTTTTCTTTTTGGGTTACATTTTGTATCTTCTCGCGTTTGTATTTATAAATTATAAGGAAAAAATCTATTATTTTGAAAAACAGGTATGTGTCGGAATCGTTCCCTTTTCAATATTATAATATATCTCTGAATATATTATACCTCTCTCGTTGGGATCGGAGTTTCAAGTTATGCGAAATTCTACAGCATTTTATTCAGTATCACTGATAGGTAAACTGTCTGTTGAAAATTAATTTGGCATATACCTTACATGCTGCGTAAAATGTACCAAACTGACCAAAATGGAATGCATGTAACCTATTTTGAAACAGAAATGAAATTTCAACATGTAAAACTGTTTCGTAGGCATGTTATGAAACCAAAGTAACGTTTGGTCACATAAAAGATGAAAGCTTATGCCCTCCCGATGCGCCTTAACAACAGCAATAGACTTAGGTCCTCCCAGACCAGTATGACAAGATCAAAGTCGCATCCTGGATTTCCCGTCACCGAAGTCTCATGTGCTTGGGATTACACCGGCTCCCACACCCTTACATCGACATTGCAATGGTCCCGAAGCACTTAGTATCAGTTTTACTGCTACTTTATGTTGCCACATTCGCGTGTATGTACGCGTGGGACTTAAAGGGTATTTTACCTACGGACGCGAGCAACCCGAAAAAGTTGGTTCATAATGTGTAAATTATGGATGATATTACAAATTTCAGATAGAAAAAAAAACGTGCAGATATTTTCATGCTATTTCATGCTCATTTCTGATAAACTATTGATAGCTAGCATTCGTGTACGTATAGCGTGAAGAACCAATTTAATCTCAGACTATACATTCTTGTTCAAGGACGAATCAATGATGTGGTCTAGGATTTATAGGCTTGTCCAGACGTTATTTAGATTATCTATCTAATTAAGGGCCATTTGGTATGTCACATCGATGTGTTTATTTCTGTTTTGGGGCTTAGAAATGTGTTTTAATTCCGTTAACAAGACCAATAAAATATTGTAACATGAATTTGACTTCCTAACTAATGCATTCATATTTAATAACAAAATTTTCTTGGATATTTCACACAGCGCCATCTTAGTCCAAACTAAACATGGCCTGTAATTTGGGGAACATATTACTGATGCAATAATTATACAGTGTTTTATTTTAATATACTTTCATGTAACGCATAAAACCATGCTTGACTTCCTAATCAATGCATTCATTTTTACTAATACAAATATAACATTAATAGGCATTTCATAGCGCCATCAAAGTCCAAACTAAGCATGGCTTGTACATTGTAAAACATGACAGCAACCCATATATAGTTTTTTTGAATATATACTTTAATGTAACGCGTATTTACACACACACACAGAATCAATATCTATATGTTTGTCACAAAATTGTTTGTCCTGGGTGGGAAGCAACCCCATGACCTACAGCACAGAAAGATGTTACTACCGAGTGAGCTGTCAGGCCAGTTATTAATTGAATATTGAAGTTTTTATACAACAATTCCACCATGTATATCCTTGGTTTAATAAAATTGCAAAAACAAGACACTTTTCCATCCAACTTTCTTTGTGGTCTCGCGATCACTGCTGGAAGACGTAAACTCTATAAGTTATGAGGAGTAGTTTCCCATTTTGCGCCTTAGCATGAACTTGAAGTAAGCTCTTGAGTTTTTTATGTGTGAATTTTTATTTAATTTTTTTTTTTTTAATATTTTTTTTTTTTTTTTTTTATTATATTTGAACTTTTTCAAATATAATACAGAAATAAAAATTCTGCTTGCTTAGCAAATTGCTTGCTTACTTAAAAAAATGCTTAGCAAATTGTTTGAATGAATGTTGTTTTTGATATAATTTAGGTAGGAAATATTTCTTTAATCATGCTATATTTTTGTAGCCACAAGTTTTTCTTAACACTATTTTTTTCAAATTAGTTTTCTTTCTTTTTTGTGATGAATTTTAGCTTTCTATTGTATTGTTTTGCATTTAAAGCTTTGGCAGGCAACTGTTATGTTATTTTTATATTAAATATAATACATACTATTTTGCAATTGCAATATTTTTAAATAATCAACTTCTTTATTTAAAAATATGTTGACAATGGAAATATGTACATTTCACATTAACATGTCATTGTTTTGGAATGGTATTAGATATTAAGGCCAAACCCAACCCTTAGTGATTGAATATAATAAAATATTTTTACTGTGATTTAAACCATATTGTATAATATAAAATTAGCCTTATTTCCGAACTAGCGTTAGCTGTTATAGCAGCCGGTTGTTCCTTTGATATAGCGTTAATATATGGTTGTAGTTAACTATACCATTATTAGATAACCTAAACCATTTGTATTGTATAATCATATCATTCAAATAATTCACATCAAAGTTTACGCATACACAAACAAGTAGTGACATAATTATGTTTCATGTAGAGTGATGTGTTTTGACATACTGATAGGCAAACCTACGTCTGCAGATTAGCGAGGATCAAATTGCCCTAGAGCTAGAGACAGCGAGGATGAGCAATAAATAAATATATTATATTAATATTTCTTATCTCTCGTATCAGCCTCTATTTTTATCAACCTTTATTTTTTAATTTTTGCTCAGTATTTAAAAATTGTTTATTCCTCTTTCTATTGTATTAAATTCCTATTTCGTTATTTTCATTCAAGTCCATCTAGGTTGCCTGGAGGAGATTGCTATTAGCGATACGGCCACAATAGTACCACGTTGTACTTTTCGTTGTTATTTTATGCGTAATCTATTTATATATATTTATTTATAATAAGCTTACAAGGAAGATGAACATTTTGATCTCAAAATTAAATGAATTTGTGCTATTTCTTAAACATATCCTATTCGTTTTAATGGTTGCTCAGATGAGGGTCATCCTGGGTTAAATTTGTTGATTGGGTAGGTTCATTATAATTTTAGGTTGTTAAGATACAATCTGTAGTTGATTTTTTTTTCTTTTTATATTCTTATTACTTACTATAACATATAAAATAAAACACATCATGTTTTATTTTTGTTACGAATATTCTTCATGTCTACTAACTTGGTCTAAACATTTTTAAAGTTTTGTTTCAAGTCAGATCACAACAGTAATAACGATTTTTAAATCTTGTAATATGTGCCTTAATTAATTTCAGCTATTGAATAACCACTAGTTTGATAGGATGAATCGAACAATCGATTTTCTTATTCATAATCGATGAATCCGAAGAATTTCTGATTAATTGATTGTTCAGTAATTTAAGGAATTGATTATTCGAATGTATTATAGCAATATATAGCATCTACAAGTATTGACTGGACCGTCGTGTACATGTCCGAGGCACTTGGGAACACAAGAATTTGCTAGAAGCGCTCGTAGCAAAAGAATTATTCAATAGATCTAATCGGCAAAACAACGTTCAGAGCGGCTTTCACTTCAATCACTGGCATTTCTGCCTCAGGCAGCCATTTAACTGTCAGTCCCGGCTATTAGTCTACGAGTCACATTGGAGCCTTATCGATGGTCTGATTATTTTGAAAACAGGTCACTTACTCATATACGAAATTGCCTGCCTTAAGCTTCTGTCACACTAGCGAACTAGTGATGTGAGGCTTCTCGCTGCGATTATTATCGCTGCGAGAACTCAAGTTGGGTGGCTAATTTTACAATCATGTAGACATATAAATAGATATTTATTTACTTGTACAATAATTATGTACCAGAGTTAAAAACAATACGAGGAAATTACATAATAGTATTATATAAAATTAAGATTTTCATACTTATACAAACTCATACTTCTAGGACTCCCTATCACAGGTTGCATGGACAAACACTGAAACACATGACAAACACCCAAGACGCGAGAAGAAACTTCATGCACACAAGACATAGACATAGACATTTATTTATTCACGCATATCATAAGTGTGCCCCAGTGGGGAACGTTTGCTTGGAAGACAGGGCTACAACTAAGCCACGGAACCGTCAAAAAATTTATGAAGAATAGAAAAATGGATATCTACAATATAATGATGTATTCAACAGAAGCGATTCAGCATTGTTTCCACTGTACGTTACATCTTTTCATATCATCTGAGTTAAGTAAAACTCTTTCCTAAATAACGAAATTTGGCTCTGAATTATCGTGCACATATAAAATAATTTAAACATATTTACATACATACATAATGTACTTTACAACTATTAAAATACAATATATAGTTGACAAAATTTTGTGAGGTGAGTATATTCTCAGTCAAATATTTTTTTACATAGACTGGCGTTGTTAATTTCGCTTAGTGGCATTTGAACTAAGCGTTTCCGTGTTCCACGGGGTACTTTAAGATGATTTTCTAGCTATACTTGTCGCTAAGCCATACCGGAAACCTTCAGGCGGCCAAAGTCCAGACCAGACCAGATTTCGGCATATATTCACACGAAAAATGAAGCTAGACTCGAATATATTTAATTCCTGCTTTGAATATTAATTCTATGATTTTGTTTTAATACTTGTACGAGTACTATAGCGTGTAGGCACTATTAAGTTCCTAAATGAGTCGAAGGTTTTGGGGTGGGGCAAAAGAGACAGAACCCGCTCTTTGAGCGGTAAAATATTACTCGCAGGTCGCTTTTTCGGTCGTGAGAGATGAGCCTTAAACGCGGAGTTATACCGTCCGCATCCGAAAATTGTTTTATTCTATTTTCGTACCTCAATATGTTTATGTGCCTTTCTAAAAGAGGTTGTATAGTAAGTGACTGCTAAACGTATTTACGCAGTTTTTTTGTTGCTTGTGTAAGCGCTTATAGTGTTTTGTTTTGAGGGTAACGGGGCAGAATATAATTGGGTTCAACTTTTATTGAACTTGGTATGGTACCATTTAGGTAATTTACTGATACTCTAAATAATAACCATTCAATTTGTACACCGTTAACAATAAAACAAATAAAATAAAAATATTCAATTATTTTTATGCAATAAAAATTTATAAAGGCACATATTATGTAGGCCTGAGTTATTGTTACGCGTGTTATACTTAGATACGTGGCGTCTTATAGAACAACGTATGGAAGTTTCATACTAAGCGAAGTTAATGTGGAAAAAAAAAAAACAGTTAATACGTAATATTAAAACGAAGCTAAAAGATTTTGAAAAAGAACAACCAATGGTTTGAGATGGTTTTTTATATGATGTTTCATAGCGATATATATTTACATAAATACTGTAGCAAATATATTTATATACATTAACTAGAATAACTTAATTTTTCCGAAACGTATCATTGAAAATATGGAATGGAAATGTTATTTTCTACTGCGGGGAAACAGAACACTAAACAGATTTAAAACCTTTACATAAAACTCACCTGAATTCGTATCAGTGGAATCGTCTCTTCTCTGAACATAATATTGAATATATTTCAATGTGTATTGTCTGTGGTTTGTGTAACAATATTGCAGTGCACTATTATTTTACAGGCATTTACATACTATCACTTTAATAAGTTACTAAGTGAAAAATAAGTTACTAATAGTTACTAAAGTTCCTTAGTGGTATAATACTGCACCATTATGTATACATTTACAAGCAAACGAATTTGGCAAATTCAATGTTTATGTATTTTTTATAATGCAAATCATTACATATTGGTGTAGGTAACCTGTCTTTAAAACAAACACTACTTTCGTAAACTAATTGTGAAAAGATATTATGATAATGTATTCAATAACTAAACTAAAAATAATCTTGATTATATTAGCTATCTATAATAATAAATAAATAATACAGTAGATATCTAAATACTACAATATATACGTAATAAAAAATACTCCAAGTTAAATTCTTGCTTAACTTACGCTTTAAAAATCATAGATAAAAGAAAGAAGATCTTTTTAATACAAAGAAAACTTTATTTTCTAAAAATAACTATCATTAGAACGCGAAAATGTTTTATTGATAAAAAAATCTTACCTAATGCAAATTCGGCTACGATGTAAAGCTATTCTACCGACCTCTGGGAAATAATCTGCTACCAAGCTTGAGTGTTAGGCTACTAATATGACAGTTAAAGTCTACTAGTAAATTTTCAGATGGCATACTCTGTATACCAAAATAATAAATATTCATTGCCATTTCACACAGCAGTATCTAGCCCCAAACTAAAGCATAGCTTGTACTATGGGAACTATATAACTGATAGAATACTTTTATAGTGTGTGTACATATAATGCATATTGACACTCAGCTACACAACACCTATGTTCGTTACATAAATGCTTGTCCTAAGTAGGAATCTAACCCACGATCTACAACGCAGAAGGCAAACTTTCTACGAACTAAGCTGTGAGACGAGTCAGTAGTAATATCAGCAATGTTTACAGGCAGATGATATCACCAAAGAAGCAGTAGATCCTATGCTTTTTTCATCGCGAGAATAACTACTTGATAATGCACTGCCAAGCAGTGTACTGTGTTACGGTGGGAGGGTGTAGGTGCCAGTGAACAGGCGCATTAGACGTTGCATCTCCGTGCAAAGTGACGGGCACAATTCGATTCTCGTACGTAGTGGAGGACCAAAGTCGTATTGCTGTTTTGGTCCGGTAATTAGTACGGTCCAGTTACTATCATCATATAAATAAAAAGCAGTCGTTTCTATAACAGTTACTATTTCAACTTGCTTCGAGAACTAGACAAATATTAATGCTATTAGCACGTAGCCTGTAGAAATTCGTTGTTATCTCAGTTGTCTATCTATCTTGTCAACATTCGTGTTAAACATCAATTGCCATCATAACAATATTTCTATAAAAATGTATGTTGGTCCACTGACAAATTGGTCCTGTATAAATAATTTGGATCATGTCATTTTGTTGGATATATTTTTGAAGCCTTAGTAAAACTGGGTAAGTACGCGGCCCGTTTAATTATTTGCCACCTTGGTTGTATAAAACGATCAAATCAACCTTCACAGAGACACCCATTTCGAGTACATTCCGCGATTCATAAAACTCGCCTCCAAACGGTATTATAAATCGATCTCACCCATACTCCTTAGTCTCTACTGTACCCGACTACCCGTTAGGCCAAATCATCTCACTAGACCAAGACATATTTACGGTGACCTCGATGACGAGATATTCGGAGGTGTTCTTGCCATCTAGTCAGGTCAGAGTAAACACTCTCTATTTTCACTGCCCCGCCGGCGGAGAGCGAGTCGGCAAAGAATCTCTTTGTCGGCTCGCTCTGGGCGAGTCTTAGTCTAAACGTCCCGATCAGTATCAACTGTAAGGGAATGCCAAAATCTCAGAAGTGAAACCAGGATTGCCGTGATAATCTCGGGTTTATTTTCTATTCCACGATGTTATCCGTTCCGTGGCTCCGAATCAAGTATCCGGCCACAGACCAAAAATTACCCGTGCCTGTTGGTGACGAGCATCTGTCAGTGTCAACCAGTGTTACCTGAACGTAACACTAGAAAGAATATTGTATCGATCAATGTGACAGATGCTCGGCACGACAGACACAAATTACAGAGATTCGTTACCAGATTTAGTGATGCTATTTAAGAAAAATGACGTTAATATTACATAAGTCTTACAACTCGGCCTTCCTTATCTAAGTGTGTCCTCACACTTCAACAAAAAAAAAATACAAAATCAATATATAAAAAAAAATATAACAACTAAAATGTGATTGACAAAATTAAAAGTGTACTTTGATTGATTGACAAAATTAATTAACTACATCTTATAACCTAGTTATTATCTATCGTGCACAGTCTGTTACGATCTACAGTCATCTGTGCGATACCAATATTGATACCATTCGCAATCTGCACTGACTGCTCGCAACCTGTGCTTCTGACATCCCCAACATGATTTACGATCATCTGTGCGAAACTGTGGCGCAGTTCTATTCGATATCTGCACTGATCACTCATGCTGGTTCAATCTCAAGCTTTAATTTATCAAACATCAATTCATATAGTTCTAAATAACATGTATCTAGGGTTAATTGAATCATCAATATGCTTTTGAATCATCTACGATCATCTATGCAACATCGAATTGGAATTTGATGCTATTCACTTCTGCACTGATCGCTCATTACAAAAACATTTTATTGCTACACACATTAAATATTATATTAAAGGTAATCAGGTCATATATCATAAATCTTTACATCATTAATTTATCAATCTACTTCAATCAATCAATCTACTTCGCTTTCAGATTCTTTGTCATTTTCGTTGCCACTGTCACTAAAATAATCGTTAAAATTAAGCCACGGATATATCTTGTCAATCGCTACTACATTTTCATATCTTTTGTTTCCTTTCCTAGTAAGTGGAGTGTCTTCGATAACGAACCGTTCATTAGGTAAAATCTTTAGAATTCGATATGGACCATGAAATTTCGGTATTAGTTTCTTTGATTTACCTAAATGTTCTTTGTCTGTTACCGTCCTTTCGATTCTGACAAGGTCTCCAACACTGTAAGATCTAGATTGCTTTCTTTTCTTATCAAACCTCGCCTTGGCAAGTTGTTGGCCCCTATCGATCTTGTCTTTCGCGTTAGATCTCAGTCGCATTAAATCTTCTCCGCTCACTAACTGGGATGTTTCGGAAATCACATCAGCTAACATATTTTCCGATGTGGTCATCAATTTGCACCCAAATAACAATTCCGAGGGGCTTTTCCCTGTACTTTTATTTACTGTCGTATTGATGCCTAATTGAATGTCACCTACATATTCGTCCCAAGTATTTTCATTTTTGTCGTGACACTTAGTGCTCAGGGCATCAGATATGGTGCGATTATAGCGTTCGACCTGTCCGTTCGCTCTAGGAGTAGCAACTGCATTCAATACGTGCTTTACGTTCAGTTTATCCGTAAATTCCTTAAACCTTGCGCTTGTGAAACATGAACCCCGATCGGTAATAAGTCGCGAAGGTGTACCAAAATAGCTAAAATATTCCTTAAATACCTTGATCGCAGTCACCGTTTTTGTGTCTCTTACAGCACGTACGTTCACGAATTTTGTGAATGCATCAACTATCACGAGTATATACACATTACCTCTCCTAGAACGGATAAACGGGCCGAGATGGTCAGCATGTAGCGTGTGAAAGGGCATGTCTACTTTAGGTATAGGATGTAATAATCCTTCCTTATGACCCGATGGAGCTTTGTGGTGTGCACATTGTAAGCATGACGAAACGTATTTTTTTGTAAAACGACGCATTTTTGGAAACCAAAACGATGTCTTTAGCCTACTCAGGGTTTTTTCAAAACCAAAATGTCCTACATCATCATGATTCATTCGTAAAACCTGCCACCTAACTCCCCTTGGCACGACCCAACGAATTCCATCATTTACATTACGGTACACATGCTTGCCTTTGATCTGATAATTGTTTCGAACGTCGGCAACGAATTTAGTCTGATCATCTAACAAAATTTCTCTAATTCTCTTTACCTCTTCATCATTATCCTGAACAGTTGAGATCCAATCTGTTACTTCTGCATGCAAAACATCGATCACATGAGTATCCGTCTCGTTAGTGAGCTCAGTCACAGGAGCACGACTGAGAGCATCAACATGGGCCATACGTGTCCCCGGCCTATATTCAATGATACAGTCATACTCCTGCAACTGCACCCACCATCGCGCGATCCTAGGGATCAAATCACGCTTTGTCAGAGTCGTTCTAAGAGCGTTGCAATCGGTTACTATTTTAAATTTTAACCCAAGAAGATATACACGAAAACGACTTAACGAGGCAATGACGGCTAACGTCTCCAGCTCAAAGGAATGAAGCTTTTGTTCATCTTCAGACGTTTTCCGACTATAATAAGCAACTGGTCTCAACTGACCGTCGATGCCGCGTTGCATAAGTATACTTGCAATACCTATTTTCGATGCATCCGTATGCAATTCTGTTTCCAATCGAGCATCATACAAGGCTAATATTGGTCGCTCTAAAAGCTTGGCTTTTATAGTATTAAAAGCCACGGTACATTCCTCGGTCCATTTCCATTCAAATTTAGCTTTTAATAGATTCGTTAACGGACATGCCAAAAGTGCAAAGTCCTTAACGAACCGCCGAAAGAAACTTGCGAGACCTATAAAACGCCTCACCTCGTGTACATTTCTGGGCACAGGGAAGTTGGAAATAGCAACAGTTTTGCGTGATCCTGGCCTTACACCATCTCCCGATACTTGAAAACCTAGAAAATCTAACTCTTTTTTGAAAAAGTGACACTTCTTCAACTTGAGTGTTAGCCCCGCTTCGGACAAAAGTTGAAGAACTTCTTCTAGTCGTATCAATCCCTCGCTAAACGAGCTGGCAGGGATTAAAATGTCATCCATATATATAACTATATACCTCAACTTCATAAAAACTTTGTTCATAGCCCTTTGAAAGACAGAAGGGGCATTTGCTAATCCGAAAGGCATTTTTTTAAATTGATATTGTCCATCAGGCGTAACAAATGCAGTGAGTTCTTGCGAAGATTCTGCTATAGGGATTTGGTAATAGCCAGATGCTAAATCAAGACTAATGAAAAGAGAATTGCCCGATAGCCTATCCAATTGATCGTCGATCAGTGGTAAAGGGTAGTGTTCCTTACGAGTTTTATTATTAAGGGCTCTGTAATCAACGCAGAGCCTCGTCTCGCCGGTTTTCTTCTTAACGAGGAGGATGGGACTAGCATAAGGCGAATTAGACTCACACGCAATATCGGCATCTATCATCTCCTGCACCATAGTTCGCACTAATTCTCGTTCAGGGTACGAAAGTCTGTAAGGGCGGTAAACTACCGGCCGAGTGTCATTCAGTTCGATTTCCATTTGTACCACGTTAGTATATCCTAGATCCATTAAACTAGAGGAGAAACAGCATTCATATTTCTTAAGAAGAGTCTCGAGTCGAAGAACTTCATCATCACTTAAATGATTACCATAATCCAGATCGGATTTCGTATCGGCGTCGTTAAGGTTCAACAAGCTGACACTTAAGCTGTTTTCGGTACTGATAACTCGGGTAATCAGTGTGTCTTTGTTCAACGTTAATGTATTGTCACTAAAACTTTGTACTAACAATGCTCCAATACCATTTTCTAGTTCATATTCACCGGGTAAAAGATATAATTCTTTGGTGGGCTCGCCTCTTAATGATCCCTTAACGTACACGGATCCCGAATATGTATCATCAGCACGTACGGGAATCGTCATCATACGCTTAGGTTCAACTGTGACGTCATCCCTTAACCATAACTGTAGTTTTAATGAGCCCTCCCTTGTGATGATTAAAGAGTCTGTGGTTTTTGTTATTACTATACCAGGTTTTTCGGTGTAACTATGACCAACCAGAACTGGATATTTTATCATACCGTCTTCAACTATGTACGCAACGACCTTCTCTGTAATATCATGAATCGTGATATCTACGCTTGCAATCCCTAATGGTATAACTACGTTGTTTCCTAAACCTCTCATAGTAGGTAATTCGCCTACTGACCAACTAATGCCTAATTTAGACGCTTCACTACGCGTTATCAGAGTACACTGACTGCCTAAATCTATGTACCCCTTAGACTCGGTGTTGTTCACTTTCAATCGTACGATGTATTTATCGTTACTAGAGTTTTCAACGTCAACCTGCATAACTGTTTTTTCTGCTTCGGTCCTTTTATTTAGCTCATTTGGTAATCGCGGACAGTCGTTAGCCAAGTGTCCTATCCTATTACAAACGCTGCATCTCAATATCTTTTTTGTGCATTTGAAACTATAATGTCCAGTTTCTTTACAGTTAAAACAAACAGCAGACGCACTAGATTGTGATTTAGTAGATTTTAAGTCGTTACCGCTAAATAGCTTGGAATTCGGGGTTGTGTTATGCGACGTGAGGTATTTCCTGTCTTGAACCATTTTTGACCTATCAACCTCCCGACTTTGTTGTTTAATCGATTGAAAATAATTAAGAACCTCTTCCGGTTCCTGGCATTTCGCAGCCTTCGCGCCCAATCTTGAGGCACGATCGTCAATACCATATAAAAGGCAGTCAACTGCACGCTTACCAGAAATTTCGCAACGATTCAGTAAATTTATTTTTTCATAGTAATATAATTCTAAAGACTCGCCATACTTCGCGCGTTTAGATAGCATTTCAGTAAGTAATTCGGCGTAATCGTCACTACTAGGGAAAGAATCGATCAGTTTATTTTTCCACTCGGGCCACGAAAATGACATAGTTGGTAAACCCTGATACCACGTGCGGGCAATGCCCATTAGTTTAGGTAGGGAATAATGTATGATCTGATCGTCTCCCCACTTATACAACCTAGCACATTCTTCCACTTTATTCAACCACATGTGGATGGTTTGACCTTTAACCATGGGGTCAAACTCGGGGATAACATTGCCCAACATTGGAAACTTATTGCCCTCTGGCTTAGCCCTCGACAAAGATTTTATCAATTCGCTTAGGAATAACTGAGTTTCACTTACTATTGGTGTACCTCTCCTATTACCGTTGTACGTGCTGCCTCTATCCGCTGACCTGCGCCACCGTCTCGATTCGCGATGGCTGCGCCCCTGCTTCCTCGCCATGCTGCGACTCGGCCGTTGCTCGTGCTCACGCCTGCGGCTGCTCCTCTGCTCCCGCTCCGTACTGCAACTGCGACTCGGCCGTTGCTCGTGCTCACGCCTGCGGCTGCTCCTCTGCTCCCGCTCCGTACTGCAACTGCGACTCGTCCGATGATCGTGCTTTCGCCTTTGGCTGCTGCGCAGGTTTCGCTGACGTCGCCCTTCAGTTCGCGTTTTAGATTGACTTCTACGCAAATCTCCGTCCGTAGACTCACTGCTTGTAACTCGGCGACGTCTGGAACGATCCGCTCTCGATCTATTTCTACTGGCTTCATGATCTCGATGACGACGCTTACGTCTTGGCTCCAACATATCCGGAGTGTATCGAGAACAACTCCTCCGACTATCGTCATTGTATACATGATCCATATTTCGTGGCACAAAATGTTTTTCTACCACCAACGTATAGAAAAAAAAATAATTCGGTGCAAGATGTTAATTCGCCAAAATTGTGGGAGTGTTTACTTTATCCCACTTCTGAAATGTAAGGGAATGCCAAAATCTCAGAAGTGAAACCAGGATTGCCGTGATAATCTCGGGTTTATTTTCTATTCCACGATGTTATCCGTTCCGTGGCTCCGAATCAAGTATCCGGCCACAGACCAAAAATTACCCGTGCCTGTTGGTGACGAGCATCTGTCAGTGTCAACCAGTGTTACCTGAACGTAACACTAGAAAGAATATTGTATCGATCAATGTGACAGATGCTCGGCACGACAGACACAAATTACAGAGATTCGTTACCAGATTTAGTGATGCTATTTAAGAAAAATGACGTTAATATTACATAAGTCTTACACAACCTAAACGCTCTTTAAAACGGTTTGCTGCTAAATTATTAAAATTGAGTGTTTAAGTAGGTCGGTAGCCATCTGCTCTCACAATTCAAAATTCTTTTATTTCGCTTTCAATATTTAAAAGAAGAATACGTTAAAATTTTTAAAACTATCATGGTTATGAACATTATTATTCGTGTTACCGAGATATTTACCATGATTTGTGAGTTTTGTTGACTCCCGATATTTCGACGCAGTTACATGCGTCATGGTCCCGGGAAAACAAATCATGGTAAATATCTCGGTAACACGAATAATAAGAATACGTTATATTTATTTGCCACCTTGGTAATTTAAAAATCAGATAAACACGGAGGTTTTTTACTTATTCTGCACCACCAGGTATAAAAACCGGCAAAGTAATGTCTGTCATAATTATTTGCAATCCTGGTCGTATAATATCTGGCTAAAGGGGGCCTTGTACGTATTTTCTACTTTGGTAGAATAACAAAACAATTGGGATGGGAGTTCTAGATTTACTAACTTAGAAGTATAAAAATCAACTTACTACGAGGGATTTACACTAATTTTACACTTTGGTTTTATAAAAGCAGTACCATTCAGACTCGAATACCGATATTGCCTAAGAACTGACTTTATGTTTATCTATAACTGTACGATATCCGTCATTAGCCTAGTTCTGTGAAAATGTCAGTACGTTACGATAGGTTAAAAGGTAATAGAGACAGACAATAGAAACATTGTATGAGTATTATCCGGCAAGCTTTCAATTATGTCATTGTACCTCTTGAGTTTCAACCCAATATTTCTGCGCGTCCAGTCAGGTTTATCTGACAGATTTACAAAAACCTTTCGAGGATAATGGACCGAAAAAGGGTCTATTATGTGGTTGCTCGTCGGAATCATAGGCTTATTTTAGTAATGCATTGAGCCGGTTTTCTTCGGAACTTTATTTGGGAAAGAAAATGATGTAGGTTCTTATTTTAAATATTAATATTTATGATGCCTTGTAGTGCAAAAGCAGTTTGTTGAGGCGGATAGAACGTGGGTACGATTCCGACCACCATGATGGCATGATCCAATGAATGTTTAGTTCAAAAAGAAGATATTTTAAGAAGATAAAGATATTTTTTAGATAAAGATATAATCTACATATTTATGCAAATATAATATTGCATTAATATGTAGATTTCTAAGTTAATATGTAAGGCGGGAAAGTGACACAACATGCTTTACCTTTAGGTGTGAAAAGAACGTGAAGAAGAAGAAGCGTGACTTTTTAAAAATTGGTACATGCATTAAAAAAATATATATATGGAAAATATGTATAAGTATTATAGATAAATCGTCAAACGAAAAAAAAATAATGAACTACACATACAGATAATGTAACAGTATTGTATTGAAAATTATCATTTAGAAGTTCTGAAATACTTATTATACATTTGTTGATTAGATTGATTGCTTTGAAAGACCATTCTCGAAAGATTTGGAAAATCTATGGGCAGATGACGAAAACTGATACTGCAATGGGATTTTTGCCAGTACGTCTATAACAGCTGATTGCCAAATTGTAAAAATATGTAAGATAAAGTCACAGTCAAAAAACTTTACCTACACCAATAACATTATTATAAAAATAATTGGGAACGTGATTTAAAAGAACAAATATATGTGTCAACGACATCATGTGTTCTTAAAACTAAGTTTAGCGCTTATTCAAACCCTGTCCGATAGGAAAACGTCTGGTCAACTAGTATAAGAAAATTTAAATGGAATGTAATTTTAATGAGAATGTAGTTCTAAAAATAGCCTAAATAAAAACATGAACAGAGCGTTCGTCAAGTGCTGACTTCGCAAGTGTCAGATCAGCGGCTTGACCCAGTTTTTCGGGTTCAGATTTGCTTGTTTACAGTTTGGTAGCTCATAATGTCTCTTGATATCTACTCCACGGAATTAATGTTGCATTTTGTTTTTAGGTTGTATTATGACGGTCTAAAATTTACGTTTACACACTCATACCTCTGCACTAGGATTCCATAAGTCGCAGATGGCATGGACAAACACAGAAACACAAGTCAAACAACCAAGACCCGAAAAGAAACTCACCACACAAAGTGTGGCCGGGAATAGAACCCGAGACCACTCGCTTCGAAGGCAGGGCTACTACTAAGCCACGGAGCCATCTCTATAAATATGTTTTGTCTCATGCTTAACTATTTACTACACTTAGTTCCCATATCAAGTTGTAAGTCATTTACGCAACTCATCCAAATACTGAGCCGGTGAAGGCTTAGGACCGTTTAGTGACATGTAAAATGAGCGATTCAATGCTTCGGATGGCACGTTAAGATGTCGGTTCCAGCTAAACTAGAATGTAAGCTTTGTCGGAGGTCTTCAGGTGGCTTGAAAGCTCTAACACCAGAGTTGGTTTTGTGAACGTACGGCTCATATTAAGCTGGAGTGTGCATTTTATCGTATAGGCTTAATGGATAGGCTATTATCAAAGTCAGACTCTCCAAAGAAGTCAGTCTTGAAGCTCAGAATTTATAGGAACCTTTGAGTACATGTCTGCAGAATGGCAATCGCAAACGAAGTCGCGGGTACAGCTAGTTAGTTATATTTTTGTTGGTGTACGTAACACTTATTACATGAATCTTTGGCATGTGATACCAGGTACCATATCTTTATTTTTATGCACACTCTAGAAGTTTTCCTATTTTGATTCGATGACGTAGCTATGTTAAACGACGTTGTGGCAAAAATCCCATAAAAAAATGCACTATCAGTTTTTACCCACTTTCCAACACTTCTGGCGGGTTTAAATAAAAATATTTTAATCAAAAGCAATTACGAACAGACTGAAATAGAAATCAGCCAAATCTGTTGAGCCGTTTTCGAGGTATTCCGAGACTATTGCACGGTGATTTTTACATAGATAAGTGACGGAACTAACTGTCAGCAACCTGATGTTAGATGGTTTCCGCCGTTCATAAAACAACGATAAAACGACCCAGTTCCTCCCCTAAGTATAAGAAGACCGAAGTCACATTACACTGCGCCCATCTCTGAGACGGGTATGTAACGTCTGAAGTGCTTGTAATTTCATCGCGCCCCCTTCTACCAGAACACTCCGTTCCACAACAATGCTTGTGCACCACATGGCGGCGGATTATCAGATGTGGTGGCAGTACTTCCCGAGACGAACTTGGTTCATGCGCCTGCTACTTTTGATTGCCTCTTTCGCACTAAACGAGAGTTATTACCTACCTACGTGGTCCCCCTTTATTTTCCTTGACAAACATAAAACTGTGAATAAACTGATAACATCACTTCGTCGGGAATGTTTTCGAATCTTTTTCCTAAGGAAGTCATTCGGGACCAATAAAATCCACGTTTCAAATAGAAAAACGTGATTGGAGTGAAAACCCTCTGAAATAATGTTCAAAGGTTCCATCCAATCTTACTTACGGATTGATCATTGTGGTTAACAATAGATCCCGTACAAGGTACGAAACGTCTTTATTTGTACTCGCCATTTAACCTAAAATACCTTTTATTTAAAAATTGCTGACCCGACAGTTTTTCCGCCTTGAATAATAATTTGTCAATCACTCGTTAAACGACGTAGTGACGAAAATCCCATAGAAAAATGAACTTCATACTTTCCGTGAATTTTCCGAAACAACAAGGTTTTTTACAAACCCTCTCTTGACAATTACAAACTCAACCAACAACATGTTCACATTTTTTCACCAATCATTTATTATATATACCGTAATCTGACCTGATAGAAAAGGAAGGCTGATAATGGAGTACGCTTGTTTAGGAGAAACTTATACCTTCTACTTTTGAAGATTCCCAGGTTATATATAGTAAATTATCTATTTTCAATTATTTTTTTTTATTTTACACTATTTAGGTACATAAAATATATTTAAACCAAGACAAAGAGAAAGACAAAAATGAAGACAATTTACAACGACAAGCTTAACCCAATTTCCATTTCCAACAAACGTATCAAAACGCGCGGCAATTTTTACATACATAATCGGGGTCAAACGAAATATGCCATTGATCTCTTTTCAAGCAGAGATGGAATGAGCTTGCTTTGAGAAAAAAAGGTTTGAGAAATAAATTGTTAACAAGGTCTAGAACATCAATCTGCTTTAACTTCAACGGTCTGTATCCTTTGAAGCCGTAGCAGGCTGAATTTGTCACGGAATATGTTTTATTATCGTGTATAACAAGACACTAATAAATTGGCCGTCACGGGATGCGATGTGAAACATGTGCACACAAAGAAGCAACGAAATGTATAGTGTACGCTCACGCACAAGGTACTCGAGAGCGGTAGGCGTGGGAAGAGAGCGTTTCGTGCCGTTTCCCGTCACGGCATACGAGTCAGTTTTACAACAAAAGTCTAAGAACATGATTAGTGGTACGGAATTTTCGGCCTGTCAGTCTAAATTGGATACCGGCAGCACTTGGCTGGTTTTAATTACATTCAGTGTATTAAACATGAGGAAATTAAACATAATTCATCATAAGATTTATAATTATAATTGCGACTTTTCCGTGAGCTATGAGGATAAGTTTTTTAATTAATATTTTGGGTCGCGTTTGATTGCTAAGCGTTTGATTTTAAGCGACTTTGAGTCTGAAATGCCAACAAGCGAAGCCCGGATTATACTATTTCAAGTGAGACTGTTTCTTACTTGAGGGCTGTGGGCTATCACTGTTTGTTTCAGCCAAAGTTGAAGGCTGCTGTATCTACTGAATTAAGCCATTATGACCACCAACTGAGAACGTGGTGGCCCAGGAGCACAGATACCGACTTATAATCTGAAGGTCACTGCTTCAAATCTACACGTGCACCAATGAGTTTATCACTTGTAAGTTTGTGTGCAACACCACACTCTCGAAACGGTGAAGGAAAACATCGTGAGAAAACTGCCATGACTTTTTGAACCAAAAATTCAAAGACATGTGACATCTACCAATCCGGATTGAGCTCCCATGGTAGATCGAAGCCCATTACAATTATGTGTCCCTGCAGTGGGAACATTAAAAGGCTGATACCACCAACTGAGCCATTATTGCTTCAAAATACTTTTTTCTAAGATCAAAAACATCCGTTGTTATCTCAAAGTCTTTGAACAAGACTCTTGAAAGTAAATAATTGATGCGCAATTCGTCAAAACAACAAGAGCCCTAGTTTATTGTAAACACTGAATCATATTAATCATCTTACAACTATTATAACGAAAGTTTGGGTGGTGGATGTTTTTAACTCTATCACGTCAGAACGGCTGAATGTATCAGGATGAAATTTGGCTAGAGATTTTTTTTATGTGAGTAATTAACGGAACGAGCTGAGGGCCTATCTGGTGGCAAGTGGCGACCCCCGCCCCCGCCCATGACAACAGTAATGCGATTCAGTATAAGATTTGGATCTTACACTGAGTCGCATTCATCCTGCTGCGACCATCACCCGAGACGGGGATGATACGTCTCATGCGCATGTGATTTCACCGGTAGCCACACCCTTCCACCGGAACACAGTAATGCGAGCACTACTGCTTGGCGACAGACTCCAGGTGTGGTGGCAGTACCTCTCCGGACGAACGTGGCACAAGTCCTACTGCTACTTTTGGTTGCTCCTTTAGCTCCTTTAGCGTGTAGGGAATCAAAAGGCAAACCTACGGATGTGAGCAACTGGGCCCCCCTATATATACAATATATAGCCTATAGCCTGGCATAGCAACCGCAGGTTATATTGCGGGGCGCAGCTAGTATTGGATAAAATAAGACTTGTGTTTCAGCCTAATGGTCGTTTCTCCAAGACTGCGGTCTCCGAGGCTGGCTGGCTTTTATCATGTCAGGAGCTGTCAAATGTGAAACTTGATTAATTTTGCTTTAATCTAAGTAACTTGAGAGTGTTTGTGGAACCCACCTCCGTCAGAGTAAACGCTATATCTAGTTTGTCTGTGGGCTGTATTAAGAATTATTTTTGAAAAACAACACTGTTTGTATTTTTTTATACCTAGCTCGCTCAGTTTTTAACCTTTTGATACTTTAATCATAAAGTGTCAGAGTGAGTTGAGCATAGTGGCCGACACAGACGCCGACTTTCAATCTGAAGGTCACTAGTTCACACAGTTTGGCCAGAAAACTGGCATGTCTTAGAATCAAATATTCGAACACATGTAACATCTACTAATACGGATTGGGCTCCCGTAGTAGATGAAAGCCCACTGTCTCTCAATTACCGAGAGTAGGCCAGTGTTCCTACAGTGAACTCTGCAAACGTAAGAGTTAGTTGCACCAAGTTTATGGGATATTGCATAGCAATCGATCAGTAAACACAAACAGGTATATAATTACCCTTTAGTGCCCTTTATAAGTTATTTAAAACGATAACTCTGTGTGGACGTTTAGGAATCGATTTTGTGTTTATTCCAAGACGACTCGTGTGAAAATTCCTGGTAATGCTTTACTGGGTTATTTGAGGCTATAATTTAATCGATTCGCCTACACGGCTTTTAATCGAATGCATGAATGTTAGGTTCGTTTGGACATACATTAGCAAGTCAAAAGGATTACCAGCTTTTAATGTTGATTTTGTCAAATAATTCCGGTTGTTTCATACAAAGTTTAACCCTCCCCTCACCCTATAAGTCTTTAGCAAGAAAAAGTAGCTTATAACCATCTACAGATTCTCATCTATCTCAATAAATTCAGCGGTTTAGGCGTGAAAGCGTAACAAACAAACTCACTTCCGCATTTATAATATTAAAATTAATAATAAGGTTGGGTACTTGGACAGTTTAGTATGCAATTTTAGACTAAGGATATAAACTGATTTGTATCGTATATCCTCAACATGTATCGATCATCTCAATAAATGCGGCTGTGTTTTTGCCACCACATGAACAAAATTGTTTTTTTTATTGTATTTAAGTATTTGCCTCTTTACGGGTCGGATAGAGTTTGAACAAGCGCTAAACTTAGTTTTAAGAACGCATGATATCGTATGTACATATTTATTTTTAAAAAGTAATGTTTCCAAATATTTTTACGAATTCAATGGAAATAAAGAGTTTTGATTATGATGTGAAAAAACACTAAGCATTGTTTTTTGTTTAGAAAAAGGCACCAGTAAAATTGTTACTTATTATTAAATGCTGTGGTATATTTGTATTGTTGTGTCCCGGTGGAAGGTGAAATGAAATGCACATGAGATGTTACATCCCCGTCTCGGGTAACGGACGCAACGGGGTGCGACTTGTGTTTTCTCATAATTATATTGGGGCTGACCAAAGTTATAATACTTATTGGCGGAGGTAACCACTTATCAGGTGGGCCTTTTATTCGGCCCGTCACTTTTAAAGTACGTTTATTCTTAAAGTACTGAAGGTGGAGGTGATGTTAAGTGGTTACTTCCACCCACAACAACAGCAATACAACTTAGGCGCACCCCTAGAGGAAGAGATATTACGTCTGATGTTCATAAAAAATAAAAATAAATGTATATTAAAAATAGCCTAATCAAGATTCTAAATGCCTGTTATAACGAGAAATACTTTGAACCCTAATGTTTGAGGCGATGTCATGAAATACTTCAGTAGACAAATGATCTTCATAAATAACTTGATGGCAATTTGTGCGCTGCCTTCCACATAATATATTTTTATATCATCATAACTATTTACGTTGGTGTGTTATTTTCGGCTTAGCTAAAATAAGACACCCGTCGGCTTTCGGTCATTCAAGTACTTATGTAAAGAACTGTATTATAGCTGTGTGTGTGTGTGTGTGTGTGTGTGTGACTGCCAACACACTGGACACCAGCACCACCGCTAGTGGTGCATCCTCATTGCTATAATATTTCGGTGGATGGGTGTGAAATTACAGTCTCATAAGAGGTTACATCCCCGTAGGTTGTTCGGTTAGGGTTGGAACAGTAAACTTAACAAATAAGATAAGCTTAAACATGAAAACTGACTGTAATTTGACATATCTATGTGCATGTAATGTGCCTGGGGAGTTCCTGTGACACGTTATATGCTCACGAATATGTGTACATGCATGTGTAAAATTTGACGTGTCCAAATGATACTTGAGATCTAAAGGAATAAATGAGTTTGACTTTGACTTTGACTTTGACTAGGGTCCATCCTTCAGTAGGGAGGACTAGAATTCTAAAGCAGTGCTAATGGACGCCAGCAACTACTTAACATCAGGTGGGCTGTCCGCTGGTACCGTCAGCTTAGTCATAAAAAAAAAACATAAATATCTATTAAGAATATTTTATTTTTATTTTTCCGAAATTTCCGAATTTATTCTCCGGTACATTAATTATTCTCTTGTTTTTAATTATACCTAACGTATTTTTCGCATTAAGGGTGGATTTTTCCTTTAACGAAACCATAATGAAGGTACACCCAATCAATTAAAAATGTATCATCAAAATACGATGTTAACGGGCAGAGATATCACGTTTCAACAAAACAAAACAATACAGCTGAATTACGACCCTCTTTTTTAACTCGGTTAAAATGTATGAGTGCAAGGTTTATAAACTAATCAATTAAATTAGAGTGCTAATGAGAAATGGATGATGTTTCCCGGATACTAACAATTTCGTAGGTCCTCTAAAATTTAAATGTTATCACAAGTAGGTATCATTAATTGCTGATTTTTCCTGTAAACATCGTTCTTTCATTTGTTTTAAAACTCCACATCCAGAAAATCGCGGTTTTACCCGCGGTTGTCCGGGATCAAAAGTAGCCAATGTGTTAATCCGGGATATTATTTATCCTGGTACCAAAATTCATCCAAATCCGATAAACCATCTAAGCGTGAACGAGTAACAAACATACACACACAACCTTTCGCTTTTATAATATAAGTGTGATAAATTACTTAACATCTCTTTATACATTCAATAAAAATGATATAGAATATTATTCATAGGTCGTCCCGTTACTTCCATTAAATAAATAAAAATACTTTGTAGCACTTAGTAGCAAAACTTTAGACGGTTATTCTTCGTGGCCAACTCTGTTGTCGAAGTTGTTAAGCCGAGTTGAACGCCATGAGCATTTCAAGTCGCTAGAAATCATACTCATTATTCAGAACTACAAAGCTACTTATTGGTATTCAGAAAATGACTATTGGGTACACATAGAATGCCAAAGGCGTTTCACGGTGTTTGAAGCTTATTTCTAACGCACATAGGTGAGGCAGCTTCAGATATACCAAGTTCACAAAAGGTAGAATTTATTAGGAAGTCAGTTTAGATTGTTCGATGTTCAACGGTTCAAAAGAAGATTTTTTTTATACTACAGAAGTGACGGAACTAGCTGAAGGCCCATCTGATATTATTTAGTAAAAAACTTTTTTGGTCATTACAATCAGACACTTCAACTTTATTTATTTGTAAGTAAATTACAACATAAAAGCATTTTTTTAATTTTGTTTATAACAAGAATGTTGTTTTAAGCAATGATAAAGGCTCTTTGTATATAATATTTGCATTACAGCCAATCCAATCTAACAGTAGGTATACGGAAACCATTAATTATTCCGTACCTACTCTTTGGTATATCTACTCGGTGGTTTATGAAAATTCATATTTCGGTATGCTTTGATCCACTGTTTATTCACGTGCCAGTACACAATTCGTGGAAACCTGAGATGATTTTTAACGAATTTTGATTAGGGTATAAATTGGCCTTGCTTTTGGGGTGAGCAATTATTTCGCGGTTCTTTGTTCCTTTTTGATGTTTTATCCTATACTGGTCATGTAGAAAAGTCAACAAGAGAAATTGATAATTAAAACTCATTTCACGGGCATCCGCACCCTTCCACCGGAACATAGCAGCGAAAGTGCTATGTTCCGCTGCTTATCGGTATATTACTAGGTGCGGTGGCAGTAGTCCTGTGACAGGTTATATGCTTATGAATATGTAAAATTTGACGTGTCCAAATGATACTTGAGATATAAAGGAATAAATGAGTTTGACTTTGACTTAGTTCTCCGGAAAACCTGGCACAGGATCTACTGCGTCTTCGGGTTACTCCTCCCATGGCCTCGGAAACTCAGTTGGTTACTACGAACTGAGTTTCCGAGTTTACTCTGCATTCTGCGCTGTTAATCGTTCGATTCTCACCTAGTATGTATATGTATATGTATGTATAATAGCTTATACTGTGGGGATCAAATTACTATATATAATACTTATATAGTTCTAGCGTCATCTAGATCTAAACTTAGCTTGTACTGCTTGAACATTTTGCAACACAACCACATTTTTTTGTTAATACACAAATTGTTGTAATTATATATTATAATTGTTATTGTATTACAATATATTGTATTGTGTCTGGTATGGTAGATGGTAGACCTGGAAGGGAATTGAACCCACGGCCTATAGCGCAGAAGAACTACTACCAACTGAGCCGTGACGCCATATTGGTATTACATAAAATAATACATAAAAAAATATATCGGCTTCACTTTGATTTCCGTTTTCGTCTCGAAATTACCGGAGATACTGAACCGAACAAAAAACAGCTCAAATATGGTGAATGAACATGGAAAAAATCTGCGCCATGGATTAAATAAGCGAACGAGCGAAAAATTGATTTAATTGGCATAGTTCCTGATATTAAATTGGCGTACAATCTGAAATTATTTGGGAGAAAAATCCATTATGTCGTGAACCCTGAACGGATTGTGAGAGTGTGGAAAATTACGTGATATGAACCAGCTGTCCCGTGGGACTTTATCATACAAAAAGAGCCTTGAATAAGAATAGATCAGGGTGATATGTGACCTTTTGACCTAAATTCGTCTTGAACCATTATACCATTGATTTAATCGGCCTTAACCTGCACGTTTTATACTTATATTGGAAAAATGTCGGTGAACAGTTCAATGCTCGTGCCTATAATGCGGACTAATCTTGTTTAAAGAGTGTCTCATGGCATTATGTCAGCAGCTGGTAGATGTCTGATGCGCAGCCACGTCACATTTCTACTGGCCTACTACTACCAGATAACCAATTTAAAACTTAATAAAAATCGCATAAAACTTGGCCTAACTGGGAATCTAGCTGTAGACCCCTCGCTTTGATGGGACAGCTACGGAGCCGTTAAATCATCATGTTTGAACTGAACTGATTTGGACTTTTTTTTGGGGTTAGGTGATTTTAAGCAATCTCAAAACTTCGTAGAAACGTTGTCTGTTGTTGTTGGCGTAATTATAAGCGTATAGCTACGGTAAAGCTAAGGTTGCGGGTCCCATGAAGAATTTTTGGGATGCAATTGTAAAATTGTCTTGTGACAACTTGACTAAATGTGTTACACATTAAAGGTCTTCTGAAAGTCGCTCGTCCAAAGCCATACGTGCACCATTGAGTTTATCATTTGAAAAAAATTATGTGCGCGATACCACGTTCTTGAAACGGTGAAGGAAAACATCTTAAGAAAACTGGAAGAAAAAGTTCGAAGACCTGACATCTACCAATCCGGATTGGGCTCACGTGGTAGATTAATGCCCATTCATTGACGATGTTCCTGCAGTGGGAAATATTAGAGGCTGATACGGATTTTAGCAATTTGATTTTGGTGGGAAATGAACAAAATGCCTTTTCGAAAAGTCTCTGTCATGAATCATAATATCGTTAAGTGTAGAAAGACTAAGTTTACAGCTAAGTTGGTGCGACAACGGATGCAAAGTTTGTGTAACCTTGGCACTTGATTTAGGCATTTACATACTCTGAAGTTGGATAAATTTTGTTGGAAAGTAGTATTTTACGTTCAACAAAAATATATTTTGTACTTTCTGTAGCAATCAGATTTTTATGTAGCTAAAATTATGTTACATACTTGTAGTTTCATATTGGCAAGTAGATAGAACAGAAAATATACCATTTACGAGAACAAGATAATAATAAACCTAACTTATATTAATATATTATAAATGCGAAAGTGGTTTTATTTGTTTCTTTTATTGTTTTTGTTTGTTATGGTTTCACGCGTAAACCACTTAACCGATTTTAAAAATTCTTTCATTAATAGAAAGCTACATTATCAGCGAGTAACATAGGCTATATTTTATTTCCGTATTCCCACGGGAACGGAAACTATGCTGGTGAAACCGCGGGGTGAAAATATTCCTGGAAATTTCACACGCCACGCATCTAGCCCTAAACTAATTAGATTGTGTCAGATTGACTGATAGAACACTTACATATTAATGTATAATATGTAATTATTTAAATACAGCTATGTTCAACTAAGCTGCGAAATCAAAAACATGAAAGTAATATTTACCTATCTACTGCGCCTTCCGACATTTGGGATACAAGAGCCGATAAATAGATAGTAACTCTTGACAAACACGCCGAACCAATACGAATACACTTGTTAGTTAACTTTCTTCTTCCACATCCGCGTCCCTATATTGGTAATACACTTGCTCTACGCCAGGAATATTAATGACGACATTGCTATACACTCAGAGATATTTTTTGAAGTGAAATCTTATTTAGGCGCGTTGGCCATTTTTTGAGATGGGAAAAAACAATTGAACTCGCAACACCGTTACCGACATTTCTGTCGGCACTCCCGAAGTGTCAAAAGTACATTGATTACGTTGGTTAGTACATTGGTTAGTGTCAAAAGTACATTGATTTTTATCAAAGTAATTTTAAGAATAAAAATAGTGTTTAGTTTAATATTTAGATAGCAAATTTAACTTAAATTTGCTATCTAAACTTTTATTACGGTCTCCAATTAAGGACGTACCAGCCTCCCATGTTGCCACTGCAGGGACACCGGTTTACTCTCGATAATTGAGAGTAATCACTTTGTACAATACTTGTAAATTTGTTATTTTTACAACTATCAATCTTACTGAACTTATCTTTACACTAGCTCAAAAGGCTTAAACTTTTGAGGTTTCTTTTTATTATAATACTTTGTGGTCGAGGAGCTGGATAGCCTCAGTATTAATATGATGATGATGTCTTTGTTAGGTAGCTTTAAATACTTTAATTACATCACTAATGAACGAGAGAAAATATAAGCAAGCAAAATTATCATTCAACAGATTCTAGCATTGCCCAGCCCTCTTTATTCTTGTCATATTGTATTCTGTTGTTGTTCACTTGAAAGCTTTGAATGCTGCAACCTTTAGGAATCCCTAAAGCGGCTTTGAATTTGCTCAAGTCTGCCAGAAAGAATCAATATTGAATTTTACTTACCTTTGGCAAATATATATAAATATTCCACTACTTGTAGAGAGCATTCCGTAACAACTATTATTAAAGATCCAAAATTTTGGTTCTATAAAGTCAATGGATCTTTTATGGAAAATATAAACTCTATATAAACTTCCAAAAAATTGCCTGTTAACCCGAAACTTTGATAAAGCTCCTTTATGTTAAAAATATGTTTAAAACATTAAAAAGGGAATATAGATTTAAGCGCTTACATTGTAAAAAGTATCATGCCTACAAACATAATGGAATCTTTCTGTTCGGGGTTTCTTGTTTGTTCTTCATTGGAGGAGAACAGGTCTTGAACAGGTGCCAAAGATAAATATCACGTGATCTTGTAGATATATGCTAATATTGTATTAAGAAAGTGCTCGTGGCAAAGTTTGGCTTTTGGATGATCTTATTCTAGTCGACGACTTATTCACGAGAGAAGAAGTCAATATTTTATTTAAAAGAGCGTATCCGTGATTGTTTTTTCAAATATGAAATTGTTTTTTGTTTTTTAGTTTTAATGTGTAAGCTTGGATGTTTGTTTAACAATCACGACAACTTTGTACAATCGACTTGGATAACATGTGGTAACTAATGTCATAGTATTTTTTTTTTTAAATCACGGGGATCTGACCTCCTCTGGAAGTCGGTTAAAAATGACTTTCCAAGTACTATTTCTAAACGCATTCTCACACCAGGTCGCAGGTGAAAATTCATCTTCTCCAAGCCAAATCAAAGACAATAATCTTGATCTCCATGGAATTCTTAAATATATTCTGAAACTTTTTTAAATATTTTTTTTCTACATTCAGTTTATTATTAATATTGCGTTTTTTTTTCTTTAAAGGATCAGGCGTGTTTGAAGGTAAGCTTAGGAGTCACCTCTACCAATAAAACTTTCTCAATTTGTTTCGGTACTATGATCCAGGTATCTGCCACTTACGATATTTTATTTGACGTGAGATCTACTTAGATGATAAGGCTAGCTCTGCTAAAGTGGTTTTTTCGATTAATTTAACGTTTTTTTAGCGGGCAATAAAATAAGGTTGGCGTTGTTTTAATATAGCTATTGTATTCGTAGACAGTGGATGGAGGTAGGTCATGATTGCTTGATTTGGAAAGTTAAGCGGCAGGCTAAGTCCAACAGTAAAAGTCTGTCAGCTAATTTGATGATGATAATAATTATAGACTCAATATTCCGTTGGAGGGTTTCCAGTGGGGTACAATATGAATAAGTTTAAAAAGAGTGTGAAGAGATTTATAACTGATAGGCACCGCGTTGGCAACACCTCAAGTGTTGCTAGCGTCTATAGGCGATGGTAGCCACTTACCATCAGGTAGGCCGTTAGCTAGAGTGCCTCATCATTCCATTAAAAAAAATATATATGTGATATAAATGCAAAAAATACTTAAATTATCTTATTTTTTATAGAAGGGTGAGTTACTTGCGTCTGTAGGTCCTTTGATTTTCTCCACGTAACCCTGAGTAAAAGAGCAACAAATAGCAGTAAAACTTGTGCCAAGTTCTAGTGGAGAAGTACTTTATTTTAGGGTTCCTTACAATAAGGAGCACCTTAGGAGGCCTAAGCCTAGAACATCTGTCTATTTGTTTATTCTAATTTCAATGATTTCGATCTACTAGTATTTGGTATGGTGGTATACTAATAAATACTGTTTTTTTTTTTCAGGATACGAAAATATCTATGTATTTTTTTTCACGGAAACCTAATTCTTTTTCTAGTGAAAGTAGCCTATGTTACTCCTTATAACATCAGCTATTTGCGACTAAAGTCCCGTTAAAATCGGTCGAGCCGTTTCTAAGATTAGCTGGAACAAACAGACAGACAGACAAAATTTAGTACTGTATTTACTTTTAAATCATTGATGATGATAATAAAGATGATTATTTTTTAATTTTACACATATATTACTGCTCTAGGATTCCCTATATCGTAGGTGGTATGAACAAAGACAGAAACACAAAACGAACATCCAAACCCGAGGATTTTATGCTCAGCATTCAAAGCTTGCCCCGGCAGGCAATCGAACCCGAGACTACACACACCACAATAGAATACTGTGATAGATAAAATAGATTTATAAAGTGTTATCCATTAAAATATATATTGTTCAATATACTGTTGAAAATAGGATTAAATTTTATTATTGTAGATACTAGCTTTTTTAATTAGTGACAAAATTCAATAACCTTTTTACTTTAATTGTTATTTTATTCATTGATTGTGGCTTTGTTCGAATTTCGAAGTGGTTTTTACGAATAGTTATTAATCAGCGTAATGGCAATATAGGGCAATCGAAATCAATTCGCTTTACAATTATCCGCCACTATAATGTTATCTAAATAATTTACCAGAGTGACACATTATTATTCAGGAGAGCGTCCGAGAAATAGCACCCAACCCAAATAGAGCTGGCTCGTTTTATTACATACCATAATGTGGAGGAAATAAAGGGTCGCGAACACTTTTTTATTTATTTATATTCTTCATACAAGCACATATATTATAATAATATACTTGCACTACAAGTGACGAAGCGAACCAAAAGACAACCTGATGTTAAGTGGTTAGCTAAAAACGCCCATACAATACAACTTAGTTCCCCCTGAAAGAAGTATGAGAAGACCCAAGTCGCATCCTGTTGCGCCCGTTACCCACCACTGTTCGGCGGTAGATTATCAGGAGTGGAAGCAGTACTACTCCTGGCGAACTTGGCACAAGTTCTACTGCTACATTTTGTTGCTCCTTTAGCACCACCAAAATAAGTGTGGAATCAAAAGGTACTGACAGGTGAGAGGAACTGGATCCCCTGTAGACTGCATATTGTTCTTTCAGTGTAGAGGCTGTTCATGAGTTATCATTAACTGGTCTACTCTCAGTGAATGTAAATTACGAATCGTAATGTAATGCTTCATAGCTTAGTTGGTAATAACCCTCTGCCTTCGAAGCGTGGGGTCACGGGTACGAGTCCTGAACTTCAAACTTTATGTTTGAAAGTTGACATGAGATGCCACATTAAAATCGGTATATTCGTGTAGGAGCTATGATGCCACAAATACACAGATACACTACAAACTTATAAGCCTTCGTTTTCGTCGGGGTTCACGTCATGCTAGTTTGTTTTGCTGCCAAGACGCGTCAAAATATGTTTCAGAAAAAAAAAAGGTTAAATGAATAGTGATGTATTTTTAAATTTCCAACAAGTTCGATTTATTGCGTTGACAACCCTAAGCAGTTTTCACCTAATCAAGTACTGTTCACCTAATTCGAGTATTGGAACTCATATATCTTACTTAATGAACAAAATATTGAGATGCTAGTATTACTCCGGTATTTGTTTTGCTCGTAATTTCACGGTTCGTAATATCACGTCTTGTTTCCTGTCCATTGGTATATTAAGTTTTCTCGGCTACATCGCAGCGCAGTGTAGATGAGGGTTTTCAAGCCGTCCAAAGACCTCTGACATGGCTTGTCGATCAGAAAGCGTTCCAACATCTTTGTTTTATATATGTAATACTTTTTTCTAGAAGTGGTCACCTGTTTTTATATTTCATTAAAACTATTATAAATTATAATATTGTACATTATGTATAAACCCGCTGGAGGTGATGTCCCAGCTGTTTAGTCTCACTGAAAACCAGCGTTGAATATTTATTTCTTATAAACTATTCAGCATAATGCTGAGCAGAGATCAAATTTGCTATGAATGACGCTTCTGGGTTGCACAGGAAATGAATTATGTTTTATATTAATTATTTTAGTTTAAGTAGTCTCATAATGTATATTCTTCGTTGTCGTTTATTACAAACAAAAACATATTCTATTCGATTCTGGTACAGCCGCGACTGAAGTGTTTATATGCAATTGCAGTGACGTAACGAGCATACTATTGTACCTAATGTATCTTTGAGTAATTTTATTATGAGTTTGATTATCGTCATTAACAAAATTTAGATAAGTAATACAGTAATTGCTAAGTGCGATTTGGGCTTATAAACCGAGGGTTCCGAAGAAACGATCCCTTTTTTATTATTTGGATAACATTTTGTTAGGATCCTGAATCCATCAATTGACTTCAGATAATTGATGGATTCAGGCGTTACTTTGCGGAAGTACATGTTAAGATGATCTTAATACAGTCATACACGAGTAAATACTCAACAATAGAAGCGGAGTTGTACTAAATATTTTTCCTTTTTTCCGACTTCAATCAATCAAAACATTATATTAAGCAAGGGTTGTAAAGTCTTCTATAACAGTACCTACCATAATTTTTATTTGCATGTAAGGCATGCCTTACATCTCAATGGTGAAAATATCGAATAAAACAGAAAAAAAATCGGTTTTGGTAATTTTGAATGGTAATAGCCGCTTTAAAATTTTAGTTGATACAAAATTCACCGGATTATTAACTGGCCGCAAGTTCTCAACAAGAATAACGAAATTACAGGTAACATTTTACCTTAAATTACAGAAATTACGTATTAAAATGGTGACCTTTACAAAACTTTGATTATAATATCAGTATGGATCCAATATCCCCCAGTATTAGGTACAAGGTGATTGGTATTTTTCCGTAATATATCAAATTGAAGGGACGAGCGAAACGTCTCGGTCCCTTTTCAATATATTTTCTTATTTCCTGATATCTATCTCAAATGGAAATGTAGACCTGTAACCCTACCAGGAGTTCAGATTGGTTTCTGGGTGGTTAACTCTTAGAATATGTACAGTAAAAGGACCAATAACCCCTTTCCTTGAGTAACAGGAATACTGGACACATTACACATACATATGTACGTGTATGTGTAAAAGGTAAAGGTACAAAAAGCAGTAGAACTTCTGAAAAGTTCGTCAGGAGAAGTAGGCACTGTTTTCATACCTCAAAATCTCTTGTCAAGCAGTGCACTCGTATTGCTGCGTTCCGGTGGAATAGTGTGGGTGCCGGTGAAATTACGGATGCATGAAACGTTAACGTGCGCAACAGGATACTATTTGTATCTTCCTGTACTTCGGTAGGGGACTAATTTTTATTGCTTTTGTTATCGGCAGCGGTAACCTAACAGTACGTGGATCATAAGCAAAACAATTGTAGTAAAAAATACTCTTATTTTATACATAAATTTTATAACTGCACGCTTGCACTGATGCTTAAGACTCGAGAAGTGGCATGTAAAAATCAATGTGAAGAGTGATAAAATGCTCTGCCTCAAATCGTGGTTAATGATTTATTCTGATCCGTCCGTCTACTGGATCGATCGACTGCGCCAGAAAGAGGGTTTAGTTTTTCGAGTGTATGTATATTTCTTTGGCACGCGCTGTGGCACGGCTTGATAGATTTTAGCTTGAGGTGTCGTTAGGTTTGTTTTACTTGTGACACTGGCTGGACAAAATTATGAAAATTTAAATGGCCGACTTTTAGTGCTATATTGTCTTGAATATCTTTAATCAAAACCTTTAGAGTGTGGTATCAAAATAAAGGGTTTTATAAATGGCTACTAGGACGTGCAATTTTTATCCCAAACAGAAATGTTTGGTGATATTTTGAAAATTATATAGGCCGTAATTAAAAAATCTTTTTTTTTCCGAAAATTTCTTGATACAAAGTCGTGTTACAAGTAAAACTATGAAGACATAATTTCAATTATCTCCCTTGAAAACCACCGGCTCGGTGATCCAATTGTGGCAGTTTTATGGTTTCTAAACATTGTTTTACACAAATTCTGTCTGACATGCTTATCTGTATAAATGTACATTGAAAACTTGAGCTACTGTTTAAAGGTATACACTGGTTATGATTATAACAAAACCATCTCCATTTAAATTAATAAGTATTCATGGACATTTGGAAACTATATTTAAATTCTAGTAAGAAATCTAATCAGCGTTGTAGATGCGCCAATGCCTCTTTCATTTCCAATACTTATTGTCCATCCAAAGGTTGTCTATAAGAGATCGCTTAATAGCGATTAGCCCACAGCTTTTATTTGTTAAAATTTGGATATTTAATGTGCAATAAAGTGTCAGCACCAGCTAAGTATAGCTTTGTAATTGTAAGAACGACGGGACCGGTAACGCATTATAAAATCTAAGTATAGCTTGCTCTACCAGATCATTATGGATTGAATACATATACGTACAGTATTTGTATTCAGTTGGTGTTGAGGAGAACTACTGTCAAAAGAAAGCTTAATGAAACCTGGGACTTCGAGTATATCGACAAAACAGTTAATTACCTTAATTAACGTCTGAAAAAACTAAGGTTCGAGTTTTGGGTTTTGTTGACGGTACGCGGCAAAAACCTTTTTCACACGAAACATGCTCTAGTTTGAAAGTTGAAGCTAGCCACAAATGCTCTTTGAGCAGCAATGAACAGCAGACTAAGATGCAATGTGGACATTATCACGCCAAATCCAATACATAATTGTTATGAATGCTTTAAAATAAGTTTTGTGCTGACAATTAAAATAGTTTTTTTAACAAACTATTTTATTATTAAATTGTCGTCGGTTCATACATCTTTCTTTCGTAGTCATAAAACTATAATATTAAGGTTTACGTGATGCTGTTTTGCTAAAACCAAATCCTAGAGATCGAACTGAAAGAACATTTTTAATAGAATTAAAGCTGTAATTTGATTACCTACATATCTTGCACCACGTAGATCTTGTTCAGAACATTTGTTTGTCATATTATTTTTATAATTAAAGACTACACAGCTCTTAGTATGAAGTATTAGGAATTAAACATAGCTATGGCAACTAGATAACTGAGAGAATTATTTAATTACTTTTTAGATGGTAAATCTTACTAATATAAGTGCGTATTTAAGTATGAGTTTGTTACTCCTTTTTTATGAAATTTGTTGTATAGGTAGACAATAGGCTTGTTATTGTGAAGTATTTTTAGTGACATGCAAAAAACAACTTTTTAACCGCGGGTTGCTGCCAATATATCTACATATAAAACATACGCCCAGACACAGAACAAGCATCTAAGTTCGTCACACAAATATTTGTCCTGGATGAGAACCCACGACCACGAAGGCAGAGCCAACTGATCGGCGAGGTTAACAGTGAATTTATTCAGATCACTGAGCTATTTGAAGTCAAGTCAGCAACAATGAAGGCCGCCTGCGGGCGCGTTTGACTCACAAACATAATTCCTCTAAAGCAATATTACTTCAGGGTGAGTGTGTAGGATATTTCAACAGTCTATTTTCGATCTTTCATGTATCCGACAGTATTTTCGATACCGAAGTATTGGCATCTGTCGATAGGATTTAAGATGTCAACTGTCTGGACCGAAATTGCTTTTATCGCATAGGAACGAAGTATCCAAAAATTGCTCAGGAAATACGTTCGGAGTAAGTGAAGAGTCGTGAATGAATATAATGATGGTGATGACCTAAACCAGCTTACTGATAAAATCCGGCCAAGCGCGATTCGTATTCGTACTCTGAGTGTTCCGTATCTCACTTATATATGTGATATAAGTGTTAGAAAAATTTTGGTTCAACGTTTTAAGCAAGTATTACTACTTACTAAAAGTATATTTTTTATTATTTTTACTTAATACTTAAAAAATAAAGAGTATAACTTTTTATATACCATTTGATTTAAATAAAACCTCAAACATTTAAAAAAATATTTTAATACTTTATAATAACTTCCCACAGAAACTAGTTTAGGTTCGCTTTAATATTTATTAACTAGCTTCTACCCGCGGCTTGGGTCTCGCTAGTGTTGATTTTGTTAACCAAATCAGTTTGTTTCACCCCACCACTATAAGTTAAGGCGTGAATGCGTAACAAACAACCAAACTTAATTTTATAACTTTTTTTTAGTTAGGATAAGTACCTATTGCTTGTGAATCCTCTTCACTATTATATAACGGTTCATAGAGCCAGTACCACATATATACACATACCACCTTACCACATATATGCCCATAGGCAGACATTCAAACATATGACAACCCTCGTTTTTAGGTGATTAAAAAGTGTAGTCACCGCCTTACACCCTTTACCTTGACACACGAACAGGAGATGAGAAATCTCTAATGCTTGTAATTTTATCGACACCCTTAACCGGAACAAAGTATTACAAACCCATTTCTGCTTGAAATTCGGCAGTAAAAAATGTATAAACCAATACCTGAGTAATTTTGTGATTTCTAATGCTTGTTCGGGTAAGGGTTGCCGTAAGAAAAATTGGTACTAAAACTGGCGTCACAGCTTATTTGGTAGTAGCTCCGTGTGCTAGGCCATGGGTTTGATTTCCAACCAGGACAAATATTTTTGTGACGAAGATATTTTTTTTTATGTCTGGTTTTTAATATATATGTAGTTACAATAAATATGTTAATTTAAGTAATCTATTACTAATCTGGTTCCCATAGTACAAGCTATGTTTGGTTTGAGGCTAGGTGGCGTTAGATTCGATTTTACTTGTGAGACAAAATTATGAAAATTTAAATAGCCCACTTTTAGAAATTATCTTTCCACAAAACCTTTAGTGTGGTATCAAAATAAAGGAAATAAATGGCTACTCGGACAATTTTTATCCCAAACAGAAATGTTTGATGAAATTTTATGTGATAATTTTGAGAACATAAAAAAATTCTTCAAAATAATTATTTTGAATAATTCACCTAAATTAATTCGCTACTCCAGACGAGAGTCTGTAAGACATGATGTGACAGTTGAGAAAGCAGAATCTTCGTAGCTTCTTGGCAATCACGCTGAATGTGACAGCGTCTGTCAAACCCATCTTTATATCCTCATAGCTTAGAGTAAACGACGCTTAATTTAAAATAAACGTTGATGCTAAATCATTAATATTATACAAAGTCGAAACAAATAACTAATTAAATACTTTCGAGATATTTTAGAATTGTTTTATGAATTTTTAATGTTTGTTCTGGGAATATTTGGTTGATTTTGGTTTTTTAAAATACTTCAAAGTAATAAAGTAAATGTTATTGTATAAATTGGAGTCCTAAAGTGAGGAAGTCTGATTTTAAAGGTCCAGCAGCTTCAATTAGGCCAACTTGAGAAGGATATTATTGAAAAAGTAATCTAAAGGTTTTTTTTTTATGTGATAAAGTGACGAAACGAGCTGAGGGCCCACCTGATGGTAAGTGGCAACCCCCGCCCATGACAATAGTAATGCGACTCAGTATAAGATTTGGATCTTACACTGAGTCGCATTCATCCTGCTGCGTCCATCACCCGAGACGGGGATGATACTCATGCGCATGTGATTTCACCGGCAGTCACAACCTTCCACCGGAACACAGTAACACTAGCACAACTGCTTGGCGGCAGATTCCAGAAAACGAAATCTCTAGTAAAAAGCATTAAACAATTCTTAACTTTATTTCTTCTCTTTACTCTAATCCAATTAAATAGTGGATCACAACAATAGGCTATGGAATGGTCCGAAATGATTGCGAAAATTTTACTCATACGGAAATATCACAATGCTGTGACGTCACGGTTCCCAAATGTGTGTCGTAATCGTCACGAATGGGGCCACCCTATCGTGGGTGCCGGCGAGATAAGTCAGCTATCGTGAAAGTTTAACGCGATCACGGGGGTTCCTGGGTAGTATTGTCTCTCTGTTTTTGGAAGACAAGAAAGGAGTTTTGCTTAGTGTTTAGCGTAACAAAATTGCGTATTTTGCTACTTTGAAAGTATACCAGCAGGTCTTTCGTTTTTATAATTCGTTATTTGTGCATAACATTATTAAAAATAATTATTATTATTTTTTATTTATTTCAGACATGACATCCAATAATTAATAATTAAAAAAAATATACACACATTAAAAACAGAAAAATTTAAATTAAAACATTGCAGTATTACAAATTAAAACATTACAAACTCTAATAACCTCTAACTCTCTTACTACAAGACACTATTGCGTTACGAGTTGGGTAATGGGCCGGTGGACTTTTAGCCAGTGACTCATAGTAAGAGAGCTCAAATCATTAGTCACGACGGCCAGTAAGCTTTTGGTGCTGTCACGGATCCTCGTCATCAGAGATGCAATCCTTTATTATTGTTACAAATTTTCTTCGTCCAATTACTAAACTATACGAACGCTATAGTTGGTCTGTTTAGACCTCATGGCGCCCTCTTTCGGATCATTACTTGGCCTAGTGCTCTTGATATCATGTCAGGGACAACGACCTACTATCGATTAGCGAGATCGGTAGCACTACCTGTCAATTATTCAAGGTCAAAAATACTTATTTCCATTGAATTCTTGAAATATAATTGGGTCAACATTATTACCTGCAAGATCACGCGTTCCCATTATTAGATATAGCAATTGTTACCTTATCCCTCTCTTACAGACAATTTAGCAGACAATTAAAGAATTACGTAAAAGACTCAATGGTTAAAAAATATTTTGAATGACCCGGTGCACTTCGTACCACCCAAAATGCCAAAATGGTAATTCCCACTGAAAATAAACAATTACCGTATTTTTGATTTTTCGACTGTAACTTTCGTATTTCCTAATTTTATTTGTCTCTAAACATCCTAAGTAATGATCAAACAAAACAAAAAAAGATAAATATTAGAGTAGGCCACGCCATTTTCGAATTTTTAGTGTTTAGACTAACGGAAATTAATTTACATGTATAGATAGAAGATGTGCACCATCATTTCCTAGATGCCTTTTCTAATTATTGTATTTATCTATGAAGTTAAAATAAATACAAGCAAACAATTTTATTGCCAACCACAAGTTTATAGACCAAATTCTCTTTCCACGCGAGAAAAAATACAAGAAACAAGGTCACCCCGTAAATTAGAGGGAGGTCAAAACAATATCATCTTGTAAACAATAGAGAGAACCCGTATTTTTGAAGATAAATAGTACTTCTCTTTCAAAAAACCTATCAAAATACCATGAGAAAATTTGAGCTGTAATAACTAGTTTGGTTTGAAATAATATTTTATTGTAAGATAAAAGCAACGCAACAGTAATACAACGCCAAGGCGCAGTGCATTCGCGATGTGTTCCGGCAGGAAGTTGTGATTGCCTGTGAAATTACAAGCGTTACATCCTCATCTCGTGACGGGCGCTATGCGATGCGACTTGGGTCTCATACTTTGATAGATTAAGGTTGTTTATGGGCGGCAGTAAAAAGTCAGGTACAAAAAAAGGATAAAGAACATTATTAATAGTCTTTTTCCAACTAGATGTTTCGTACCTCCAACATCAATATTCCACGTTTGAATGGATTCAGAGCAATCCATTCAAACCCCGAATATTAAAGTTGACATGATGGCATGACTAATACTATAATATTATAATATATCAGGTACCTCTTTATCCTATTTGTAATAATTGAAATAAACATTTTTTTTATGTTATTACAGCGACAACGAGCGATATAGCAACAAGACTCAGCTAGAAGAAGACCCAATCGTATTTGTTGCGTCTGTCAGCCGAGACGGGGATGTAAAGTCTCATGCGCCTCTTTTTCACTGGCACCCACACCTTTCCACCAGAACAAAGCAATGCGAGTGCATCACTTGCCGGCAGGTTGGAGGCAGTATTTTCTGCTGCTACTTTAAGTTGCTCTCTTAGACCCAGGGGGTACGTGTCAGACTCAAAGGGTATTCACATACGGACGCGAGCAACACGGATCCAATGAAATGAAATATACATTGAAAGGATAAGGGATTAAGAATAAATTTATTATGACCAAACATTGCAACAGATGTAATGTCCACAAATCCGATTAATATTCAATTCAATTCCAATCATTTTTTTTTTTTTTTTTTATGTCAACGAGTGACGAAACGAGCTGAGGGCCCACCTGATGGTAAGTGGTGACCCTCGCCCATGACAACAGTAATGCGTGCGACTCAGTATGAGATCCAAATCTTTACTGAGTCGCATTCATCCTGCTGCGTCCATCACCCGAGGTGGGGATGATACGCCTCATGCGCATGTGATCTCACCGGCAGCCACACCCTTCCACCGGAACACAGCAATGCAACCACTACTGCTTGGCGGCAGATTCCAGATGTGGTGGCAGTACCTCTCCGGACGAACTTGGCACAAGTTCTACTGCTACTTTTGGTTGCTCCTTTAGCACCACCCAGGGGGTACGTGTAGGGAATCAAAGGGTACACACCTACGGACGCGAGCAACTGGACCCCCCCGATATTGGGTTAACAAAAACGCACAAGGACTCCGAATTAAAACTTTTATAGGTGGTATTTAAGTATTATTTTGACACTTCCAACTTGCAATAATCGTTAAAAGTGAATGGCATAATAACCTCAATTTGTTTATTGCAAATTACTTAGAAACGGTCCTTAGTTGTCAGTAAATTTAAGGCCTTACATAACGCATTTTATTTTATTTCTTAAGGAACACTTTCATTTCATTCATTTCACTCTGTGATTGATCTATGAGCGACTAATTTAAGCTTCACATAAAATTTGTCTGAGATTAAGGAACAAACTTAAAATTTGACGAGTCCAAACGGTACTTAAGATCTAAAGGAATAAATGAGGTTGAGTTTAACTGATTGGTTTCGTCACAGAAACCTTTAGATAAATCAGGTTTTATTCTCATATAATTAGAGGATAAGATCAATGTGTGATCATGAAATGATCTGGCAAGGCAGTTTTAAGTTGAAAACGTTGTTGACTGCTTAATTATTAACTTCTTATTAAACAATCTTTATATATTATTCGCGAAGAGCCTAGAAAGTTAATTTTTTTACGTAACGGGACGAGCTGAAGGTTCACCTGATGTTAAATGGTTACCTTCGCCCCTAATAACAGCAAAATGACTGAGGTCCTCCCCTACCGAGTGTACAAATTAGATACGTGTAATTAAAGTCTGTGCCCGCATTATATATTTGCATGAAGTGAGAGCTAATGTGGGAGCGCCCTTAGAATGCATTGTGTATTATAATAGTACTAAAACAAATAGATATTTATTTTATAAAATTATAATACTAATCCATGTAGAGTTGTAAAGTAATAGAAAAAAAATATACATTCAATTAACTAGGTGATAAATTTATCTAAAACATAACTACGATAAAGCCATGCATCTACTCTAAGTTATGTAAAAACCTGTAAACATGCCACTAGGCCATTTCATTTCATTGTCAGTGCATTACATTCATTTTTTCTTACCACTGACGGCAAACGCACAATTTTATTTTTTTTATTAGGCATTTATCTTACGAAAACTTTCACATTCTGTGTATTCAAGTCGCAAATATTGCGCCTTAACTCTGAAATTACGTGCGACGTTTCACTCGAATGGTATTTAATAAGGTTGTCACTACACTTTATTTTGGGATAACGTATTTGTTCCGAGTGTGTCCGCCCCGTGGCTGCCACGTTTCGCGACCAACGTTCGACTGAGTTGTGACTACAACGTACAGACGAGCGCCGAAGTGATTTGTCTTCGAGGTTTTAATTAGTTACTCTGTCTGGAGTTTCAAGTGTATAATGATGCATAAAAGTTCTCGTGGTTTGGAGGGAATTCTTGGGTGAAGGTGGAAGTGGTGGAAAGTTTGTTTGGTACGTGTTTCGAAGATTAAGCGCTGCGTATCGTTCTATTTACGTAGTTGTGGCGAATTTGTTTTCGTGTTAAATAAAATTTCCGTAATGGTGGGAATTACTTAATATTGTGGACTGTCATCTCGTGAATTTGGTCACGAAATACAGTTTTGGAGTTACAAAAAAGTTGAGACGCCCAGCAGATGTGAAACACCACAGTATAAGAGTACAGTACCGTTTGCAGTCTCGTTATATGAGTCAGTTTTACTGCCCAGGCGTGCCAATAGTTTCCAAATCAAAAATGTTTAATAAATTTCCATCGCTTCTGTATTTCTTATTGTAGAAGAGCTAGTGACTACCTTGAACTGAGGAGATTGCCGAAACAGTGATACTAGGTCGCATACAAGTTGAGATCCAGCATCAAAACATCCCCTGACTAACATAGTCTTAAAACTCGTAATTCTGAACACGTAAGTCAAAGTTGTTTTTTTTTTATCAAGTTTTATTTGTCTTTTTATTATAAACTAGCCTATTCGATTTGACCGGACATTTAAGGGAAAAAGTAGGGGGAGATTTTTTATAATGCGTTAGTAAGTGATTTTGCTTTTATAACTTATAAATCATACTGTTTCTGAGAACTTATCAATGAAATAGTATTGAGTTAACAATTTTTTTTGCTTATTTAATTGAATCGACGGAACTTAAAATAATATTGTATAATACAATAAATCTTAGCACTTGTAAGAAACTTATAACTCTCTTATTTCCAATAACAGGTAACTATTTAATATTTTTGTAATATTTTTTTTATATTTTCTTATTATTATGTAATATTTTTACATGACTGTACTTCCTTGAGACATGACATCTGCGAAGACTTAAAGCAAAGAACACTCGTTAGCAAAAGATTCATTGGAAAATTATCGCGATCGTGTCTTTTAATAACGAACTGCTATTTTCAACAGACTTCCAGATAAGGTCATCAATTCGGTTGTATTTTTATTTTAATATTTTTTTAGGTTACCGTACCCGTAAAACGTGTAGTACGGAACCCTTCGTGCGCGAGTCGACACGCAATTGGCCGTTTTTTATATTAAATTCGTTTCACCACCATTTATCAACCGATATGGAAAATTCTTTTTGTATTTGAAATGATATAATAATAAATAATAATTTAATTTATTCAGATAACTTAATCATTCGATACAACACATAAAATTATTAATTATTATACAATAAAATAGTCACAAATATAAAAAAAAAATTAAACAACTCATAGTTGTTTAATTAATATAAAATAATATGTTAGCCTTGGGGTGTATTACTGTTGAGACCCAGTGCTTTTGTAAGTAACTGCCTAGTCTGACAGCTAACATCTCAAGTGTACTTTCTTTTTTTATTTATACATTCAGATTGGTCCCATAGATTTTTTATCAAAATCTGTTCAATAGTTTGGTCGTTAAATCAAAATAACTGGAAAAAAATATGCCAAACAAGTAAACGAATTTGCGTATTTTGCTGCTTTGAAAGTATAGAAGTCGGTGTTTTTTTCGATTTTTAAATCAGTTGCTTGTTTTTAAACTATTTCTAACACTGGGTCTTTTATATTTTTGACTTAAATTGTCGGACAAATCCAGTCTAAGGCAAATCTAGTCAAAGGCAAATCCTAATTAGGTGACAAAGTAAATTTCCGCGTTTTAACGAAGAGATTAATTTGGGAGAAAATAGTCTTTAACGAAACGAGTATTGCTAATTAACTTTAAATTCCCGTTGTTCTACGTAAATAATTAAATAAAAGCATGGGTAAATACAGAACAATATATCCTATTAATATTATAAACGCGAAAGTTTGTAAGTATAGATGGGTGTTTGTTACTCTTTCACGTAAAAGCTACTGAATGGATTTTAATGAAACTTTACAATGATATATAATAGCTAGTTTGATATATTATAAAACTGTTGTGTTGAATCCGATTATTTAATAGAAAATATAATTTGGAACATCAAATAAAATATGCAGACCTAGTCTGTACAACTCTTGAATAAAAAGATGAGGAGGTTAGGCTATGTGAGGATTTTGAACCAAATTGAAATGATACCTGAGTAGCGTAGTAATTTTTCATGAGGTAATTCTCTTTATGCCAACTTATGATTTTATCATCTGAATTGGATTTTAGATATTGAAAGTATGAAAAAGCTATTTCACAAAAAAAAGGTTTTTAACTCAAGTTAAGACTTAAGTTATAAGAGGGTCACCACTTACCATCAGGTGGGCCCTCAGCTCGTTTCGTCAATAATTCACATAAAAAAAGACGCCACAATCAAAAAACAAATGCAATGACAGTCGCAAATTAAAAAGTTACATGTTTCCAAAGATTTTCATTTTCGATAATTGCTTTTTTCATTCTTTTTTAGGTCTCCGTACCCAAAGGGTAAAACGGGACCCTATTACTAAGAATCCGCTGTCCGTCTGTCTGTCTGTCTATCTGTCTTTTTGTGTCTGTCGGTCCGTCTGCCACCAGGCTGTATCTCACAGATGATGTATTTCTGTTGCCGCTATAAAAACAAATACTAAAAAACAGAATGAAATAAATATTTAATGGACTCTCATACAAAAACGAGATTTTAATGATATAGTTCCACATGAAGAAACTAGATGGCGCTACTTGTATTTTATCGTTGCGTTTCGGTAACGACATGACTTGTGGAGCACAACTCCGGTATTGGTACGGAAACCTTCGTGCGCGAGTCCGACTCGCACTTAGTTTTTTGTAAGGGGCCAGACCCAGGAACTCTCAGTATACTTTTAGCCCCACGTATAATGGTTGTTTAATGTATGACCAATTTCAAAGCCCGTTTGGGTTGTTTGCTCTCTCTGGTTTCATAATAAGATCCACCTGGTGTCCGTCGTCTCAGTGGAATTAATTTTATGCATTACCCTCGAAAAACGGGGGTGGCATAATAAATCTCCACTCCACGCGTCCCTTATTAAAAGTTAATTTAAATGTTCCAGGTTTTTTTACACCCGAAATAACACCATTCGCGTTACAAGTGAACAACTGAATTACTTTCAGTGATGGTTTTAAAAGTGTTTGATTGAGTCATGTCATTATGCAAATATGATTTTAAAACAGTCTCACTACAATCGAAGTATTGCAATCATAATAATAATATAATAATAATGATTGCCTTTTATTCAGACAAACAATGATTATACTAAATATTATTTTAAATGAATTTTGCCATCCCTGTTCGTTTGCCATTTTCTGGCAAAGGCCTCCTCCAACTGCTTCCATTCTTCCCTGTCATTGCAACCATAGTCTTTATTTAACCACAGTATTATGTAATTGAGTCACGACAAAGTCAACTAGGAAAAAACTTGAAAAGACTTCAACTACCTGCGTCCCGCGGTTTTACATCATACGAGAATATTTAACTTTTTAGGGATATAAAGTAGCCTATGTGTTAACCCAGGATATAAGCTTCTGGTACAAAATTTCATCAAATCCGTCGAGTCGTTTTAGCAGGAAGAGGTACAAAACACACATATACAAACTTTTGCCTTTATAATATTGTTAGGTGTGACAATACCATTTATATTACCGACTAAAAAAAAATGATATCTACGAAGTAAATAAATCATAAATTCAATTTGCGAATGAAAATTATATAATCCATTAATTTTATATCGTTTACATAGTTACATAATTCCATAAAAGATGACATGGATAAATGTGTTAATCAAAATGGTTTTGATTACCTCGGGTGGAACGATGTAGTCACGTGGGGACAATTAAAGGCCGAGTAAAGTTGGCAAGGCCATCAACAGCGTGATGTCTACTCAAATGATTGAATAAATGATAATGAGAGAGTAAATGATGATGAGAAATCGAAAAAACCGATTTCAATACTTCCATACCTTATTTTTCGCCGTTAAAGGGTACCGTACCATTTTAAGAAACAAATCTAAGTCAGTTTACAATGGGCGAAGAAAAAAGTCGCAAGAAAACAAAATACGCAATTTTTACTCGAATGACATAATTTGTACAGTTATTTTGATTTGTGATCCAAAAAATTGAACCGATTTTGATGAAATTTCTCCTTTGGGATTCGGTTAAAAAAAGCGCAACAATGTCAGTAGGAAAATTAGCATCATCCAATTTCTCGTAGCAAGTATTAAACCCGCAAATTGTCCTTGTAAATGATACCAAATCATCCCGAAAGGGCAGCCTTAAGGCGTAGAGGGCTCTACGCCGTAGCGCTTCGAGCGCGCGAAGGGCTTACATTCAATTCGATTTTGACTACTCAAACATTTAATATACGGTTACATGAAACCAGATACAATTTCATGGATTGTTATGTCTTAGAGCTAGCGCAGACCAGCGATTTTAGTCGGACCGACAATAGTCTTTCAACATAGCGTGTTCTGTACTAGACGACGTGGATGTCACACAAATAAGTTATACAGTGGCAGATTAAAAAATTGAATAACTCAATTCAACACATTTTATTGTATTTTTTGCCCTTAAAAATGGAATTATCCACTGTGAAATTTCTATGGGACCAACTGGGAGGTATGCTCAATCAATCAAAAAATAATCATGCAATACGTTCCCTTTTTTACCCCCCAAAAGTGGATATTTATATTCCATGAAATTTCTGTGGTTCAATCATGAAGATAAATTTTGGTAATTCAAATCATAGATATCTTTAACCAAGTTTACTATTGGTGAATGTATCGCACAATAAACATACATAATCGTAACATGATCAACTCTTTGTAACTTATGTCCCTGGTAGTGTTGAGACATGACTTAATCAATATATATACTTTTAATAAAACTGTAACAGATTAAGTTCTGTACATTGAAGATATTTTGGTTATATTTGCAGCTATAATCGATACTGAAGTCAAATATGTATATTTTTTTTTTGTCTATCTTTATATGTGTGAGTGAAACTACTGAATGAATTCAAATAAAACTTGGCATGATTTGAGTTCATATTACGAGGTTAGGACACTGGAGACTTAGTTTCCCAAAATTCAACACTGTCCCCTTGGCGAGAGGAGGTAATTTAAAATGTATTTTTAGTTGTAATTCATTAATGCGTTGTCCGATTTAATTCATTATTTTTTGTTAGGAAAAAAAATACTTTATAGATCGTTCCGTAAATATTTCAAGGTCATCGGTTAGTAAGTTCAGAAATAACAGTCGTTACAACCCTGAGTATAAATCTCAAATAAATTAAACACCGGAATGTACAGGACATTTGGATACTCTGTTTAAGCTCTTGTTCATACTCTATCGTATAGACTTAATGGTCTATTGTCAGATTCAAAGGTGTCAGATATTAACTCCTTTGAATGATAAACTACATTTTCCTTATAGCGTGTGCAAGCAGATATTACCAAATATTTTGCTTGTCGTGGAGCAGAGCGACTTTAGCGAGTTTTCATCATCATCATTAATTTATTCACTTTAGGACACAATGGACACTTAGTTTCGTTAAAATAACAATTTTTGTAGCAGCTGTACATAAGCCTTGTCAAATATGATAAAATATCTCTCCATGAAAAAAATATTTATTATTTAAATAATCATTTACTGATAGTTTTATTTATTAAATTATTACTTATGTCTGATTTACATACGTACGATTTTTAACGGCCGTTTGCATTGAGCCTAACACTTGTAGGTACGGATTAATGTGTTGCTGTTAACAATGTTTATATAGACTAATAACTTGTAACGTTGTATAATATACGATATAACCATGCAACATTATACGAGTATGTCTCATTTATGACATGATTGATGTAAATTGAGTAATTAAAAATGACAACGCCGTATGTTCACAGCTTATAAACCGAAACAAGATGATAATTCGTTGAAACATCCATTAGACTGGCCTCACGGTTCAGTTGGTAGTAGTTCTGCATTTGCGCTGAAGGCCGTGGGTTTGATTCGCACCCAGAACAAGCATTCGTGTGATGAATGTTTATTCTGTGTCTCGGAAAAACTACTATAAAACATTTTATTAGTAATCTGGTTTTCATGTAACATCTTATGCTTAGTTTGGGTTTAGGTATGATCATCATCATCAGTAATATCTAGTCCCAAACCACTTCAGGACATAGACCTTTCTCAGCAAGCGGTATTGAATCTTATTTTTAGAGTCCCGTACTCAAAGGGTAAACCGAGATACTAAGACTCCGCTGTTTGTCTGTCTGTCTGTCTGACCGTCTGTCACCAGGGTGTATGTCATGAACCGTGATAGAGAGTTGAAATTTTCACAGATTATATATTTTTGCTGGCACGCAACACGCACGCAACTTTATTAACAATTTTACTGACACGATTTTAATCACATTAGTGGATAGATGAGTGCTTGCAAATAGATTTGATTTTATGACAAACAGGGTAATTCTGAACATGATGAACCTTTAAATCTAGATGGTATATTTATACCCAAGATTACAGCAAGTTTATGGATCGTATTGTATTTGGACGTTTTTTATAACATATACCTTTTATATGCGTTAAAAGATTTTCACGGTGTTATGGCTTTTGTTGCTGTTTTATGATGTTATAGATCAAGTTGCCACATAAACATTGTTTAGTCGGTAGCGTAAAAATACGTACTGACTTGCAAAATTGCCTTAATGTATAATAAAACTTGAAATGAATTGCTTGAAATGGCCGGTTTTCAACTCATTATTTATCCCCTTCAACCACTCTGGAATGATGAAAATACTTCACTTGTGTCTGCTTTACTTTAATGATAGATACTTGTTCTTCTTATTCATGTGAGTAAGTGGCCAACACTGTCGTCGGAGTTTCCATGAGTAGTACCTATACCTGGAACCGGTATCTTAACTTGTACGAAAAAAAACAGTGATTGGTTGATCAGTTAAGGCGTGAACGCGTTACAAACGAACGCACGTTTGCATTTACAATATTAATCAGGATTAGGACAGCTTTAAAATTTGGGCTCAAGCTTTATCCTTCAATTTATATCCAAAGCAATGCTTGAGTAGCACCGAACAAAAGCAACTGCATTTTACTGTCTCAACGTTGAAACCAGTGATAATTAGCTGCAGACTCGGTTTACAAAAGTGGATATTGGGTTGTCTACAAGCTCCGAGTAACTCAGCGGGACACCCTCAATACATTGTTAATAGCCAGCTGTGAGGGATGGAAACTGTTGAGAATAATGGTTTTCGTTCTGTTTGTGAAGCAAATGAATTGTCTATTTCTAGGTCTATGATACGTTTGTATGGTTTTTTGACTAGCCTCACAGCTTCGTTGGTAGTAGCTCTTCTGCGCTGCAGGTCGTGGGTTCAAATTCTACTAAGGATATTTGCAAGCATTTGTGCGACGAACATAGATGTTTTTTCTATATCTGTGTCCGTACCAGCCTCTAATGTTCCCACTGCAAGGACACTGGCCTACTCTCGATAACTGAGAGTGAATAGGGCTTTGATCTACCACGGGCGCCCAATCCCGATTGGTAGATGTCACATGTCTTCGAATTTATGTTTCTAAGACATGCCGGTTTCCTCACGATGTTTTCCGTCACCGTTTCGAGAACGTGGTATTGCGCACATAAATTTTTCAAGTGAAAAAACTCATTGGTGCACGTGTGGGTTTGAACCAGCGACCTTCAAAGTCTTTGAAAGTCGGCGTCTATGCCCCTGGGCCACCACGCTCTTATATCTGTGTGTTTAATTTATATTCTAATTTTTACTTAAGGTCAAAATATACTTTATTTCCATTGAATTCGTTAAAAATTACTTGGAAACGTCACTTTTTAATTTTATATGTATACCTACAAGGTCATGCGTTCTTATTACTAAATTTAGCACTTGTTCGAACCCTATCCGACCTTCCATGGGGAAGAACAAACAAGAAACTCCTAATGGTAGGTTTGGTTGTGAAGCCCTAGTAATACTACTGATTTATCTTATAGAAATTAATCATTGAAAAAAATCAAACAAGAAGAAGTCAAGAAGATGGTTGAGTCGAATCTAGATCAAAGATGTCTAATTCCTTACTCGCTACTTCGTTAAAATAATTCGCTACTCTTTTCAAGTATATGAGATCACACGTTCTTACGAGTATTTCTAACTTTGGAGTTTGTTCAAACCCTTTCCAATCCTCCACGGTGAAGGACAAGTAAGAAATATTTAATGAAGGGATTCCTTTCTTCAAGTTAACTCTCTTCTTTCTGAAATAGTTTATAAACAAAATAAATGTAACAAGAAACAATCAGGTAACTTGTTTATTGTCTTGATAATATCTACTAAAGATCCTTCACTCGTGGAAATAGTGCGTGGCAATATGTAGTACATGGCAATTTAGCTTTCTACTTTGTTCTCATTAGCCAGAATTTGCTGGTAGTTGTGTTCATTAGTGCCTCAATGAAAGCAATTTGTTTGGTTATGAAAACGCGCTGTTCGAGAAGTAAGGATCTCTCTACTTTGAGTCACATTCGTTGGATTCTTTTCATAATAGAAATATGGGGGGCCCAGGGTATTGCGAAAGCAACAATAGCAGTAATACTTGTGCCAAGTTCAACAGTACTGCCGCCACGCCTGGAAATTGCCAAGTATGGTACACTTGCGTTGCTGTGTTCCGATGGAAGGTGATGGGCACCGGAAATTACAGAATCTACCTCTTTTAAAGTATAAGAACACCTGAGTCGTTTTATCGTTGTTTATGGGTGGCGGTAAACGTGATAAGTGGTAATCGCCAGATGAGCAGATGACCCAAATCAGGTGGATCTCTGCTCGTCACGACACATCACAAAATAAAATATTGAATACTCAATATTTTATTTATTATTTAATATAGAATCTTTATTTATAATTTATGCCGTGTAAAATTTGGGAGTGCCCCCACCAAAATTATTCATTGCGGTTCCTTAGGGACACGTTTACGTTCAACTTAAGCACATTATTCACTTGAAAAACAACATAGCTTTGTATTAGTATTAGAAATACATATTTTTTTCCGTTTATCCACCTGCTTCTTTGCTTTGCGCAGCTCAAACTGCTTTGAGAGTATCCGCGTGAGATAAAACTGCTCTTTCGAGCACGTATATACATATTTTTTCGGTATAATCCGGAAAATGTATGTGTTAATACATATAGAGCATATCTTGTTATGCCTCCAGGGTCTAAGACGTTTCAGTTACAGCCTGGATATTCTAATGCGTCCCTTAAGCCTATGGCAAAATGGAGTGCGATTAAACTGTGATTTTGTGACGACATCTGCTGCCTGCAGCCTCCCACATATATATAAATCAGTAGTTATTCCGCGAAAGAAGATTAAATGGTTAACGCTTCTAAAATTATTTTGTGCTTTCAATGTTTTTGAAAGTGGATGGCTAAATTGACAAATACATTTTCCAAATCTCTTGATCTAAGCTCCATATCTATTAGCTATATCCAATCAGTCCGTTGCAGCCTTCACCGCGACCTTTTCTGCGCCGTAAATAACCACAACCTTGTTCACAGTTCCATCGACAATCGGTTTTCAGTTGGGGATGATTTCGCGCAGCAAACATACATAAAGCATTTAGTCTAACTGCAAACATAATTAATAATTAAAGCACTATTGTGCCAATTATTTGTTAATAATATTAATCTGAGATCTCAATTAATGGATACATTAATTATAAATACGAAAGCCAATATGTATTTAACTTTAACTATTATTTACCGAAAGAGCGGTTTTGTTTTATGCCAGTTTCGGTTATGTTAGCTCTCCAAATGTATATTACTTATCTGTAAGGTTGACCGACAGAAAATGCTCCTTTTATACATTATTTACCGATTGCAATAATAATGCTTCACATGTATATGATTATAAATATTTCATCATGTATTTTTTGGTTTAGTTTAATTAATATTTGTACTTTTTGTACAGTTGGGACGGCTCCATGGTTTAGTTGGTAGTAACCCTGCCTCCGAAGCGAAGGGTCCCGGGTTCGATTTCCGGTCGGGGCACACTTTGTGTGGTGAGCACGAAGTTTGTTCTCGTGTCTCGTGTTTCTATGTCTGTCCATACCATCTGCGACACAGGGAATCCTAGTGCAGAGGTATGAGTGTGTAATCGTTCGTTTTTGTGCTGTGGAGTCAATCACAAATTTTGTTTCTTTCAACAGAGAATTATGAACATAAAATAAATATATGGTTATATCTGTTTTATAAATAAATTGAGATCTTAATTTAATATTGATACTTTAGAGAAAACAAACTCCCACTTCTAAATAGACACTGGTTGATCAACATCAGTTATACGCCAACAAGTTAAACAAATTTGTATTTCATAACATTGTTGATTCAGTGTTTATGGATGAGTATTATTGAAATATAAACGTTTGATTGGTGATTGTCAACGCGCGACGCGAGAGGGCGCTACACCACTATAAAGGCGGTGACACGCCTCACTCATTTTGCATTTTACTTCACTGGCATGCGCGCATTATTCGCAGCTAATTTTTTATTGTATTTTTTTATAAAAATAAATTTGTATTATCAAAGTCATCACTTATAAGCTAGATACTTCTTTTAATCCCGAAAAAGTGAAGTCAGTTTTATCCCATCGTCATAAGTTGCCTTTTTAACTGCGGGTAACACCGTTGCGCAGCTTGTATTCTATATTTATGACAGACATATAGGCGCCAAACTTACAACAAACCTCGTTATTAGAAGTGAATCATAACAGCAACATCCTCTAGCGGTGAAAAGAGAAATTAAATTGTAGCCCTCTCTTGCAGGGTTTTCCGCATAGTCTTAATAGTACTGTTGGATTTCGATAGGTGGCGCTTTTCTAAATTACGGAAAATACTTGAAAGTGGTCACTTTCATTATCAGAGTAGCTTCCCGCTTTGGTCGCAATGTATGTCGTTATTTATGTTTTTATTTGACAATAGCATATTATACTCATCCAGTTTTATTTATTTACGACGACCTCTGGCGGTATTTTTTATTCTAAACTAATAGAATAAAAAATATCGCTGGTAATAATATTATTTGAGATTTGGCTCATTTATTTCCAGTATTAGCTCATTGATAGTAAAAACAGTTATTACTTTTTACATCCAGATATAAACCAGCAAGCTTATTCGTTTGTTTAAAATATAGATGAATTCAATGTTTTATATACCATCTATATAAATAGATGAGGACTGGTTTTATCGTGTAAACTTATATTACAATTGACAGGACTGAAAAATAATTATTATGCACAAATACTATGCACGAGAGATGCGCTTTAAAGATACGCAAAAAAAATTACATTTGAAGGTGGAAGACTCATTTCTCTTTTTAAGAGTAAGCATATTAGAGCATATATGAGTATTTAGACATATATTATATATATCATGTAAATATATTTGTAATATTTTTTGATAGATTGTGAGGGATGGCGTGAGAATTCATTTTAATGATCATGGTTATAGTTTGTAACAAGTTAAGGCCGAGAAGTAATAGATTAGTGTAGGACATGTTATGCGGGAGATGAATGTAATATTACCAAAAGAGTTTTATGTGAACGAATATAAGACAAGAGTTAGGCCAAAGAAAAGAATGATGGTTAATGTGAAGGATGATATAAGTAACAAAGGAGTGAGTACTGACAGAGGAAAATGGAAGTAAAATACATGTTGTGCCGACCCCACTTAGTGTGGGATAAGGGCATATTTGGTTATAGTTTGTAAAAACTAGAGAGCGTGGTAGCCCAGGGGCATAGACGCCGACTTTCAATCTGAAGGTGGCTGGTTCAAACCCACACGTGCACCAATGAGTTTTTTCACTTGAAAAAATTTATGTGCGCAAAATTCGAAGCCATGTGACATCTACCAATCCGGATTGGGCTCCCGTGGTAGATCAGAGCCCATTCACTATCAATTATGGAGAGTAGGCCGGTGTCCCTCCCCCCCACGGGTTCCCGCCTTGACGGGGCGGGGGGGCTTAGTAACCGTGGCCTGGTCACCCACGGTGAAGCTAAGAGGAACCCGGGAAGGGCTGCTCCTTTAGGCTTTGGCTCCAAGCCGAATAGGAGCGGCACAGTAGGTGGCGGTGCCTTATGGGGGGCACCGCAACTGAGGCGGGCTGCGGTGCTGTATGGGCAGCACCGCAGCTGAAGGTTAGGGGCCGCGGCGGGAGAGGAGTGCCGGTATTACGGTGCGCCGCTCTCCCTACCTTCCGCGGCCACGGCGGGGTCGCCACTGCTGGATGGCGGACGCGGTGGGGCCGCAGGGGAAGAGGAGTGTCGGTATTGCGAGGCGCCGCTCTCCCTATCCTCTGCGGCCGTAGTGGCAGGCGACAGGGCCACAGATCTGACCCGTCGCAGGGGGACCTAGGGCGTCTAGACACGGGGTCGTCTGACGCCCTTTCGCTGACCTGGTCCCCGAGGAGGTTGCGACACGCCACGTGTCCTGGCGTGTCGCAAACAGAGGAGTGGCACTAGATGCCAAAGGAGATGGGTCCGGAAACGGACAGCCGCGGCGGGTTCGCGGATGTGTGTGTAACGTTCCCGTGTTCCCGCCAATAAGCGGCAGAGGAGGACACCGTGGGGTTTTAGTGGGTCTAGTCCCACATAACCGCTCTGTCTCCCCGTGGCAGGGCGGTATGCGAGTGCATTTCCCCACGGAAAAAAAAAAAAAAAAAAAAAAGGCCGGTGTCCCTGCAGTGGGAACATTAGAGGCTGGTACGGTTGTAAAAACTTGTGGGCTTAGTGAATACATCTTTTAGTTATATTTTTCTTTTAATTCCTTCTAGCCAAAGACTACGTGGGAGGCGGTTTTAAACATAATGTTTTTCAAGAACTTAGCCTCATCTATCGAAAAGACTCAGCAATGGCTTGATTGATGGAACTTTCTGCTTTGCTGATGGATTTATTAATTCAAGGTATAAACTATGGTATCAAAATCCGTTGAGCCGTTTGAGCATGAAGGAGTAACTTATAAATTATTATTGGTGTGCGTTTAATGGGGTACAATTACATAATTCGATTCACGATTTTGTATATAATGAAATGTGTGCTTTTGGTGGATGTTGTTAAGATAATATAAAAATATTGCTCTAACAAAAAAAACTAACACATAATATTTGTGAAATTTAAATCTGGCTTGCTAGATCGCTAAAATGTTTTTATCGCTTTACTATAATGTTAATAACATGTCTGACTGAATCTGAATGATACCGGTTCATTTCATTTCAATAATAATAAAAACTGCAGTAAAATGTGCATTGAATCTATTCCGACTTGCAGTGTTTTATCTTTTGGCACACGTCCAAATTGAACTTTCGTGGATACTTATCGTGTTCTAGCAGATTTGTTTCTCAAACAGACTGAATCAACTAAAAAGTGTTTTTATATTTTTTTCTCATATTACTAGCCCTTCATAGGTCTTCTGGTCTTCTGGTTCAAAGTACTCGTAACTAATTTTATTATGCGTCTAACGAACTGTTACACACATAATAAAAGTTTACGCAAGAACTTACCTATTTCATGTTTGAAAAATTTAAGTTTCATGTGTTACTGTTTATCTTGAAATTATGTACGCTGTGTATTTTGTATAGTTTGATTATAAATTTACTAAATAAGACATTAAAACTGTACTACGTTAAGTTTATAAATTAATTTTGCTATTATATTTTATAGTCAACGGATTGAAAGGTACATTTAAATTTATTTATATATACCTTAAAACATTTGATATATTAGATCTTAAGCAAAACTAGGCCAAGGTTGTCGAGACAAACAGCCCCTAATGTTCATTCCGTCCAATATTCACCCGAATTAATGTCAATGTTTATTGGATTCCATTACCAAATTGGATATTAATAAGGTGCGAAGGAATAAATATAAATAGAGTGGTTTATAAATTTGTATGAATTCAATTATGAAAATTCTGCGCTCAAATTCGAATGGGTAATTAATGTACTCATTTATCTACCAAATTTGTTGTAATTATTGGACTGGCGTCATATCTCTGTTGGTAGTAGCTCTGTGGTAGCGCAGTAGAGCAACTGAGTTCGATTCTTCTTTTCGAATGAGTTGTGTAAAGAAATTATGTACTACTAGCTGACCCAGCCACGCGTTGCTGTGGCTAACGTTTTTGTAATTGTGACTGTCAAATAATAGACAAATAATTTACAATAAAATAATATTGCGATCATAAATTGAGATGTGAGCTATCCCATCTTTCAAGTTAGATCAAACTGCACACGATGTACAATACAAATTTGATTAAAATCGGTTAAGTAGTTTAGGAGTCCATCGCGGACAAACATCGTGACACGTAATTTATATATATTAAGATGTAAGAAAAACAAAGATTTTCTGTGTGGTGGATGGCATGGACAAACACAGAAACACATGACAAACACCCAAGACCCGAGAATAAACTTCGTGCTCGCCACACAAGGTTTGCCCCAACCGGAAAACGTACCCCGGACCCTTCGCTTCGAAGGCAGGGCCACCAACTAAGCCACGGAGTCATCCAACGGAATTATATTTGCTCCGTGTCTAAAATGTTAATAAATATTAAAGTATTGATAGCCATTTCACCGCTGCTATCGAACTGCTAATGCCAAAGCACAGAAGTAACGGCAGAGCCTATTATGTCTTCTTCTTGCCAAAGGCTTCGGTTTAAACAAGCTTTTTCTTCATTTGTGTTGGTAACACATATCAATTTCGACCAATATGTCGCAATTTATACCTTAAATTTGGCCTCTATCTTGTCCTTTAGCAACAACTGCAGAGTATAGTAAGTAGAGCAAGTGTGGCAAATCTTGCATGGGGCCTCCGCATTGCACTTAAGATGCCTATACACAGGCTAAGAGAAGGTAAACGACCTTTTACGAATTCACTGTCACACCTAGCTGGCGCCTTTGTTAAGTATCCAATTTGAGGAACAATGTATCATATAAATTGTGTATGATAAATAAACCAAAACAGGGAAAACTTCTGACATATGAGTGTTCTTGAGCCTAAACTTGTAACAAGGGTGTAGAGTAATAAGCGGTAGTCACGACTTAATTTTAAATCTATACATATAATAAAACTGTAGACTTGCCGTGTCTGTACATTAAAGATTTTTGCAAAATAATAACTGGGAGACGTTAGGAATAAGTAATAAAACGTAAAAAAGCAATTTTTGTAATTTTTGTCTGTTTGTCTGTTTGTCTGTATGTTTGTGCGCACTTTACGCAAAAACCATAGATAGTTATCAAAATCTAGGTACTAACAAATGTTAAGCTGAGTCTCGAATAGCGAATAGGGTATATTTTATCAAAATCGATTAACTAAATAAAAAGTTATTCAATGTTTTATTCAAAAATGATTGTGCGCACTTTACGCAAAAACCATAGATAGTTATCAAAATCAAATTACTAACAAATATTAAGCTAAGTCTCGACTTACCGAATACCGTTTATTTTATCAAAATCAACTAGCAAAATCAAAAGTTATTCAATGTTTTATTCGAAATTTAATTTGGTTTCACGCGCCTGCCGAATCCTTCATGCTTGACTCGGTGTGGTGGGCCGGTGTATTGCAGCATGAATACGAGCAGGCGCTTGAAGGCAGATGACACGTGTAGTCGTAGTTTGGGTACTAACCCAAACTACGACAAAACGTGTCATTAACTATAATTAGGCAATTAGTTTAAAGGCAGTTTAGTTTTTCTTCGTTCTTTGAACTGCGAAAGGTTGATTAAGTTTGATTACGAGTTAAGCTGCCTGTCAAACGAGTCATTTACTTGATGGAGACCTACATTACATTCTGCCGGGGCTACGGAAGAGTTCGAAAGCGTTCCCGCGGTCCTCGGCAACTAAAGCGTCGTGATGGAACACTGTTGGGTTTTTAGCCGGTAGGAGTCCGGCATAACTCTCTCGCTGCCCCCGCAACGAGAGAGTATCCATGAGGATTTCCCAACATAAAAAAAGACCTAAATTACACTGGAGTAACGCCATGGCCGTATATCCGGCCGAAAATAACTCTTCTTGAGGGTACATCATCATCATCATCATCAGGGGCGAAAGTACATAACCCTTGCGACATTTGTTATCGATTTTGCTGATATTATCTGGACATTCAGATGCAGCACATATATGGAAAAAGTATCATTATAAATTAGCGGAAGTCTGTCAAAGAATATGCAGCTCAACAATGATAACGAAACATAAATCGATGCTTGCTAGCTATCTTTTTTTTTTCTGAGTTAGTTACGTATCGAGCTGAGGGCCCACCTGGTGGTAAATGGTGACCCACACCCATGACAACAGTAATGCGACTCAGTATAAGATTTGGATCTTAGACTGAGTCGCACTCATCCTGCTGCGATCATCACCCTGATTGGCACAAGTTCTACTGTTACTTTTTAGTTGCTGCTCTAGCACCACCCAGAGGGTACGTGTAGGGAATCAAAGGATACACACCTGCGGTCGCGAGCAACTAGATATGGTATGGGGGACTTATTTCTCACCAAAGCCGTCTTGACCCACATATGCAACCGAAATAAAATTGCTCCCTCTGTCTCCTAATTGGGTAAAACAGCTATACACATAGTTACATGAAACTAAAACCGCCAACAAAATGTTTAAAATTCCAAAAACTTGGAAGTCTTGGAATCTGGAACTTGAAACTTGAAGCCCAGTTTGCAACATTTCTAAAAATAGCGTGTGTATTTGACACTGTTTTGTCACTTCAGGACTTATTTCATATGTGTATGATGATATAACAACACTGATACAACATTGAGCAGTGTCCCAGGGAATGGCATTGAACACCATTCAACGCCATTAACAGAGTAGTGGAACAATAAGACGATTTTTTGTCAATGGGTATATACTTTGCGTATACCATGGAGAGGCGTGGGGTTATGTGTGACTCACCCCCAACACTACTCAGAAATAGCAGTACTGGGGAAATACACACTAAACCCCCTTGGTGTTCCTGCACTACGCCTTCACGCTTGGGCTACGGGTACCTTAGCGGCCCCATCGGCGTTGATCCACGCGTATCGGGACCCCAACACGATGTGTAACTCCCTGTGGTGGCGTGCCCGAAACACGAAGCACGCCATCCTCCGGTGAGCACCTCATCCGTCGGACGGCTGATTCCCGGGATCTACCATCCGGAGGTTCCCGTTAGGGTGGCAGGCGGCGCTCATGCGCCTGCCTACGCTGACCTAATCCCCTACGTCAACCAGGGTGAGGAGATTCTTCCTGCCTCACCCTCTCGGCTGCTTCCTTCTGCGAGATTACTTCCTTGCAGAAGGACTGAGCTGCCAAACAAGATCTCCTGCTGTCTATCATGGATGAGACCATAGTTGACAGCGAAAGGTTTCTGCCTATAGCCGCGGTCAGGAGGGAACAATAAGATCCTACCAACTATCCCATCGAATGTTTAAATTTCTAGAGTGCATCTGGACTCCCATCACACAATATATTAAACTAAATGTCGGAGTGCCCATTGCTCTTTCATAAATTTAAGTCTTCCTAAAATATGTTACGGCACCAAATTGAAAGTCAAGAGTTTAGAGAATTCCTCTCATTCCTATCAACTGTCCATTTAGGTTTAAACGTATTCAGTCTCCGGTGAGCCTATGTTCCGCAGTGATCAGACGTAGTCCTTATATTGAGTTGCTTTCTGCACAGTCCGCCTTAGCAATTCAAATATTTTTTATGCGCACGTTCCTGAAATATCCTGCAAATACGACTTCTATAGTATAGTTTACAGAGAAGCATTATTGTAAAATATACATTTGCAATGGTTGCAGTTTCACTTACGTAGTTCATCATGCAATCAAGTCTTTAATCTTCCCAGTTAACAAAACCTAAGTAATATGGTAAGAATCCAACGGGAAAAAAAGTATTTTGAGATTTAATCATAACATAATTGTAATATAATAGTTACGACCAGACATAATAAGCATCTCATTATATTTCTATCCTCTAGGCTGGGATAGATCTACGTCCACGCGGACGAAGTCGCGGGCACAGCTAGTTTTTAAATAAACACTATATTGTATAAATCACAGACACTTGAAAAAATTTATAGAATTTTCTCTCTTACAGAACCTCTGGGTGAGCAGATCCGAAATTTACATTTGTGAGGATCTCTTTACTTTCGCTTTATTTACTGTCATCCCCAAAAACATAAAACTGACTTAAAAAAGGGAGGCTCTACTTCTCTCCTCTCAATGTCTTTGTGACATTTCAGGTCCCATATAAATATTTAAAGTATATAAATCCAGCGTTACTATATGCTAAGGCAGGCTTTGGCACTGATTTTCACTGTTTCAGTCGCCAAGATATTCGTGTATGTTTTATTCCAAATATGTATCTTACAAAACTTTTATAGAAAACCATATCGAAATCGGTTAAACTGTTTTGGAAATTGCTCTTATCCTGGATTAAACCAGAGCATTATTAGCCGGAACAAGTAAAGTAACTTATTAGTGACAAAAACACAACGTTTTTTTAAACAAAAAACAACTTTTTACGATCGTCTTTTTACGATGTTGATTTTTTAACCTTGGTTTACCATTAAATTATTGAACCTTATTTTGCGTTAAATCAATAAGTATGAGCTAACCTAGCTGAAATATATTATCGGCTATCACTTCCGCTTGTCGCTCCACACGTTGTTCTGGTAACTGGGACCCCATAGCGTAATATAACAAATTGGGGTCGTTACAACGGCGTGACATTCTCGCCTGCTTTCAAGTTCCTAAACGTTCAGAGCGAGAGACTTGATTTATTATGATAACATACTTGTGCACAGATGCATTTGATAGTTTAATTTAGACAACTGTTTGTTAAGCGGCCATAGAAAAATGTACCTAATGGTTTTTAGAGATCTTTTGGGATGCAAGGAATACTCCATGCTCAAACTAGACTCCAAGATTTATTCCTCTAGATCTCAAGTATTGTTACACGACAAATTTTACACACACAAGTAAACATACTTTCGAGCACATTACACAAATACAGGTATGTCAAATTACACTCAATTTTCATGTTATAGCTAGTTTTGATTGTCAGTGACTACCTCTAGTGTCGGAGTTTTCAAGTCGCCTCACATGGTTTATTGACGAGAATAGCCAAGACCGACATCTTAATGTACTCTCCGAACACGGAAGCGCTCAGCTCAAATGCTAATAAATGGTCACCCACCCACTACTGGCTAGGCAAAGATTACTTACAATATATTTTCTTAGAAAAAAGAGATCCTCCTTAACCCACTATAAAATTATTATCATAATAAGGCTATTGTGCTTATCTTAAATTGCCCCTTTAGGAATAAACAAGGGTAAATATACTGTTAAACTTAGTGGCTAGAGTTGTAAGCGTTCTAATGGGACAGGCCTCATTAAGAGTAATATGCACTCATCTAATATGAATTGTAACAACAGTATAAATGATATTCATAAACATTTTATAGTCACTTAGCTTAATGCTGTTTGATGATACGGTATCAACTAATATTTACAGGTCACGACAGACATGGACAGGAAAAATAAAGTAAGGCAATTTTTTTGGACCATTATCTTCTGTTTTGTTAGCCGTCCATAAAGTTAACTAATTATTGAATAAACAGGCTATTAGCTGGAGTATTAGCTATTGTATAACCAATCAAATCTTTTGTCGCTGAATTGTAAGTAGAATTACATATAATTCGATTCTTTTCTTTCAACGTTCTCACGTCTTGATGAGGCAGAACGATATATGTTAAAACTTACGCCACACATTTATATATTGATATAAAATAAAAAAATAATTTACAATAATGTCAAAGCAAGAATAATAATAAATTATTCAAATTCCAAACAAAATAGTACGCTTATATTCTTATGTTCTAAATATTCTAGCATTATAAAAACATTTATTAATTTCCCTTTTAATACATAGACTGATATATCTTTACATTAATTTGGCATACATTTGAAGTCTTTAATTAGGTGGAATATAAATAGACTATTATTAATTTTATGGGTTAAACTATCGTACGATCGCAGAATCACAAATGGCGAGAACATCGCCAAGGTTATTCTTCATCGAACAACTAAGCTTTTTCTTAGAGTAAAATAATTTCGTAAATATTGTTGTAATTGTATTTAAACGAGATACATTTCCTTAAAATTATGAATTGTTATTTATACGTCAAAAGAGAGTCTTGGTCTACACATGTAAGTGAAATAAAAGTATATTTTATAGATCACTATAAAATATACTGATCAGTCAGTCAGTCAAATATTCAGTCAGTGAAATATACAGTCATCAGACTGTCTGAATTGATGATTTCTAAATAAGCAATGTCATCATCACATTACTCTCTCTTTCTTACTCGTATTCGCATCTTCACAATGTGAGTTTTCAAATTTAATTAAAGGAGTTTTAAATGAGAGCTTGATATTTCTGTAAGTAGTTTGAGGCTGCAAGTTTTTCTGCAAAGAACTTTATAAATCATCTCGGCTTTGTTTGCAAGTTTTTAAAGTAGGCAAAAGCAAGACAATGAATAATGGTAAAGACGTTTGCTACACAAACGTAAAATATCAAAAGCCTTATTTTTTTATTTACAGCATGTAAGAATATATATTATATTATATATATTATACAATATATATATATATATATATATATAATATATTGTAATATAATATACTATATAATATATATATATATATATATATATATATATATATATTATATATATTATACAATATAATATAATACATCACGAGAGAACAAAAAACTCAAATGACGTGTTCATTTTAAATCGTGTAGCACATTCGTAGCGTTTGCGTAGCACTTGCTACGAGGTTGGACTGTTTTATTTTCGGTACGCCCACCGCTTATTTCCCACGTTCCATTGAACATCCATTAATAGTTCAAACATCAGTGTGAACATTTCCACGAAATGGTTTCAGATATCCATCACTATTCAAAACTTTATTTCCGGACTCAAAATTCAAATTCATTTTATTACTCCAAACTTTGATATGTAAATATTCCATTACGAAACCCTTTGAGTGAAGGCCAGATATCCTCTATTCGCAAATATATGTACCTAGTTTTCTGATGTAAAGTTTGTCAAAATATGTTTTTCTTGTTTCTGTTTTTTTTAATATAGCACGTGTTAATTACTAAATTTATATATTTTTCAAAACCTCTCCAACCTTTCACGGGGAATAACCAATCAAGAAACTCCTAATGGAGTGATTCCATTGTTTTCGCGATCATACGATGCTCACAAACATTTACAGTTTACAAACAATTTAATTATGTTCACAGGTCGTACTTGTAATTTATATAGGAAATATTTGAAGTTACGAGAAAAAAAAAGACAAGTGAAAAAAGTAATATTTAGCATTTCTGCATTCAATATGTTAGTTTAGAGGTTACTTCCAAGCTGAAATCCACATAGTACCTACATAGTAATCTACTACATAATGTCCTCCGTCTGCCAACTTTTTGGGTTCCTTTGTTTACTTTGAAACTTTTAATCCTTACGATCCATAAGATTTAATATTTTAAATCAGCTTCATTAGTAACCTTGCCCTCAAAGCCCCCTAGCTTTAACCCCGTATTCCTTTGTTCCAGATTCAGGCAAATTTTGTGTGATGAGCTCGAAGTTTGTTCGCGGGTATTGGGTGTTTGTATAGTTTATGTGCCACCTGCTACACTGGTTGCCCTGGTAATCCATGGTATACATGTGTAAAAGTTTGTTTGTATGTGTATATGTTTGTTACTCCTTCATGCTCAAACAGCTCAACGGATTTGGATGAAATTTGGTACTAGGATAGCTTATACCTTTGATGGCTACTTTAGATCCCGAAAAACCGCGTAATTAAAGACTACTAGTTGCGGATTGTAGAAGAAAAGTACGTAGGTGAGAGTAGCTTCTATCAGCGTGGCTTTCTTCGTGTAGGCATATCATGTAATCATCCACCATAATAAAATGCATATTTTGAAGTTGTTGCAGATTTTTATATTTAGAATCCGTGTAAACCTCTTGTACGAAATACATTCACATGACATCGCATACATGACACTTTTCAACAAACTCGTGAGAGCGAGACACCGCTATTTGTTTGGCTCGTTCTAACAGACATTTACCAAGGCCGCGTAATAATACGAGTGTACCTCCTAAATTTTTATAGGCATACAAATACAAACAAATACAAATACAAATATCTTTATTAAGAAACAAAACATTAATTATCAGAACACTTGTAACATTGGATCCCGCACTAGGGCTAGCCTGTATCGCGGGTATCCGAAAACTAGAGTTACCAGATACATTTATTTGGAGGAAAAACGTGCAAGGTTATGGTTACTACTAATCGTACTATAGAATAAACAAAAAGAAACGTGAAAAGACTGCAAGCTATGAAAATTTTAACTTAGAAACATGCAAAATAACAAATTAAAATAAATATTTGTACTTATGCTACAGGCAGGGCACATAGAGAGTTATGTAAATTAATTATAATTAGGCTGTATTTAGGTATGTGTATGAGCTGTGCGTAATGCTGGGTATGTGTGTGTGTGTGTGTGTGTGTGAGAGAGAGTGTTTGCGTGAGTGTGTGTGTGTGTGCGTGTGTGTTTGTGTGTGTGTACGAGTGAGTTTTGGCTTCCTGTGGTAGCACCAGTCTATAAGGAGTCTGGTTACAAGAGAACCATGGGCCCACCGGAGGTCTGAAAGAATTTAGACTATGGTTACCAATATTGATTCAGTTTCATCATAGTCAAGCGTGAGTAACCATTTCCTTATTTTCTCTTTTGCACCAAAGAGAGAGCAGGAATCGAGCTCACACTTGATAGTTACACGCTTATATATGAAAGGAAAAGCAAAAGAACGGAATCGTTTCGCAAAAGAGGTTTTAATCAGTGGTACTTTAATGAAAGTTTGGCGACGACTATCAGCTGAAGAACTTTTCGAGTTCGGAATTGCATGAGATTTATGGAAAGCTAGGGTAACGTTCTGAATATACAGTTGTCTAACAGACAGTGTTTCAGATTCCAGGTGAAGTAATTTTGTTGGATATTTAAAAGGCTTACGAAACATTACTTTTAAAACAGATCTTTGAGCTCTTTCTAATTTAATAATAAAAGTTTTAGCTGCGCCACCCCACACTGTTATACAGTAGGTTAAAATTGACTGGCAAAGAGCCGTGTAAACTAGCACCAACATTTCTGTATCGGCTCCATCTCGAAGTAGTTTCATAACATGAATCAACTTTCTAACTCGGCCTGCCAGAGTTTTAATGTGAAGCTGGAACGAGAGTTTTTCGTCAAGGATGACTCCAAGATATTTAATCTGTTCAGCGCGGGCTATGACATCACAAGTACACTCCAGGGTTCGGGATGATCCTGATTTACCGCACCTGTGAATTTGGACCGAAAATGTCTTGGGAGGAGAAGTAAGCCTATTCTTGTGAAAACATAGATATTTTGTTTTATCTGTATTTAGAGATAGTAGATTAAGGTCTAACCATGTTGCCACAGTTACAAGACCCCGTTGAGCTGCTGCAAAGACTTCTTCCCACTTATTGCCTTTAAACAAGATAGCGGTGTCATCTGCGTAGCACACAACCTGTGTGTTTATGCTTTCCCTGAACAAGTTAGCTATGTCGTTTATGTACACAATAAATAGAGTGGGGCCGATTACACTGCATACTAAGATGGACGCCAAATCATTTGTAAATTACATTAAGCTCACGACCATTCCTTCTAATTGAAATTGGAATTTGCAAGGCAAGCTAACCCCTAAGAATCACATTAAGGATAATAAGGTTACCAAGAAAATTTCATATCTAACACGCTTCTACATTTTAATTTTGGTATCTGGTGATTATGGAATATAATTTAAATTGATTTATTTTCTGGTACATAAGGAAATGGGAACAGTTTTTATTCAATCCTAGGTGTATAATAAAGTCGTTAACTATAGCCTCTTGCAGTAGCCCGAAGTCACTCAGAGAGCTATGGAAAGAGCTCGGAGTTTCACTATGCAATAGAATCCTGAATGAAGAAATCAGAAATCGGGACCACCAAATAGCTCTTAGAATTATCAGTCTGTAGTGGCATTGGGCAGGCCATATTGCTCGAAGAATGGAAAACCGCTGGGGAATAAAGATTCTCCACCCCCCATCCGATGGACCGATGACTTCAAAAAGGTCGCGGGTAGACGGTGGATGGAGGTGGCTCAAGACCCCTTGATTTGGAAAGCTATAGGGGAGGTCCAACATTAGACGTATGTCGGCTGATATGATGATAATGATGAGGTGTATAATGTTTTTCCAGTATTTAGGAATTTAGTAATTGCATGAAAATTGTGTTTCTGTGTCTGTCCATGCCATCTGCAATACAGGGAATCTTAGTGCAGTGGTATGAGTGTGTAAATATTTAATAGTGACTATATATGTAATATTATATTATAATAAATTAAATTTATTTTAAAATTACACATATTTTACAAACTCTTGCAACATTAAATGCATTAATTAGTTTATTGTTCAGTTACATTTGATGTGACAAGAATAAAAATATTATATTGTGTTAAAAAACGGCGGAAACTTATTTGTACTCCTAATACAATCATAATATTATTGTGTTTACTGTTGCTTATATTACTATCATATATTAAAACTAACTATAATATAATATTTTTAAATATTTCTTGTTTCCATAGTTAAACTTCTTTATTATATCAATCAGACAATGATTTCAGTTAACCTAGATATTGTACATTTCATATTACTAAATCATAGTTCAGTATATACTCATTATTTTTCAGTTAAGCAAACAATTTGAACGAAGATATTTCTCGAGAAAATCTTATGAAAGAGTCTTGAGAGTTGTGTATAATCAGGTCAAACAAGGAGAGGAACTAGGACATAAACAACCTACCGGTTTGTTTACAAAACACTCAAACAAATGGAGATCTTCTATCATTCTTTTTGTGTGTCTCATACCATTAATCAAAAGATACAGTTGGCAAAGAAGAAGTGGTTTATCTGTATTTTTTATTCGGTTTTACAATGCAATGTTTTCTGGTTATTCTGCAAATTTACAAATTTACAATTTACGCTAAGTAATAAGAACGCGTGATCTTAGGTACACGTTTATTATAATTAATGACCTTCCCAATCATTCCCATAGGACTCTATTTTTCAGCTACCTATCTATAAGTGGTACAAATTAACATTTAGTTTAGGTTTCAGTTAAGTCATGGTTATAACATAACTTAAGTTATGTCTAGTTTTAAGCTTATTCTTATACTTTACATTGATAAGTGTCTTTGTGCTTCGCAAGCAGTTATATAATTTGTCGCAAATAAATGTTTTTTTTCTTACTTTCTTTCTTCAAATCCTGAAACACGTTTGTACTATTAAATGTAAATAACTAAATAGACTATTCATTATATTCTTTTAGTTACCTATCTATTGCGTACGCTATCAACTCTCAAATACTATTGCACGAAAAATGCTATAAGAATTTTATTTTACGACACGTTCCAGAACATTAAATAGTAATAATACTGGATACTTTATGTCTATAAAATAATATCATTTTATTATTATTTTAACTTTAACATTGTACGATAGTCAAGAACATAATATAGATACACATAAACCGCTGAGTTTTAATACAGTTTCAGTGACCTACATGTAGTTGTAAATGAATAAGATTAAAAAATGATGGACGAATTATGCAAGGGATGATTTATTTTTGTGAGTAAGCAATGGAACGAGCCGAAGGCTCACCTGATGGTAAGTTGTTAACCCCGCCCAACAACAGCTATCCGACTTGGAACAAGACTTGGATCATAGACTGAGTTGTATTTATCCTGCTGCGTCCATCACCCGAGACGGGGATGTAGCGTTTTATGTGCCTGTGATTTCACCGGCACCTACACTCTTCCACTGGAACACTCGATGCAAGTGCACCACTGTTTGGCGGCAGATAACAAGATGTATTGTAGAGGCAGTACTTCTCTGGGCGAACACAGTAGAATTTGTGCAAATATCTACTTTTTGTTGCTCTTAGCACCACTCAGGGTCACGTGTAGGGATTTCTAAGGGTAGGTACTCACGAGCTACTGTACCAAAACATAAAGAGAATTTTGTGACATACCATTGTTTGGTTTGAAATTTCTATTGAAACCTATATTTCCTTAAAATTCTATAATTAATATATTCAGGATCATCGCTATATTTTTCGCTTATATCTATCAGTTATACCTATAACTATCGATCAATAAATCAGTTTTCTTTCATATTTAGTAATTTGAAATATGCCGCGAAGAAATAGTGCTCACATTATGGTTGAAGGTAAGTGTTGCCACAGATAGAAAATGGAGATAAGTTATTTGAACCACTGACATGTTATTATTACAAAAACAAACAAAATAATACACAAGATTGTTATATAAGGTCAAAGTTTCACTGGAGTCAACTGGGAAAGACTGAAAAGTTACAAACTGAAACTAAGTGTTGCACGATACTTCTCACAATTTCCCTGAAACTTTTAAAACAGGGAAAGTTGTTTCGAAATATTTATATTTATCAAGGCACAGATTATATGACTGAAAAGACTTTTATGTACTGGTACCGGTTTATTGCGGGATTTGGATGGATGACCATTTAATTGAATTAATGGCTTTTGAAATTAATAGCTTTTGAATTGAGTGCTTCCGTGCTGCGAAAGGGCACTTTAAGATGTTGGTCCCGGCTATATTAGTCGTTATCCATATCGGATTCCTTTGCGCGGCTTGAAAACTCCGACACTAGAGATGGTCGCCTATTCACATGTAGGAAGAAGAATTAGTCTTACTTGCTTCTATGACTCATTTCAAATTATGGTAGCCAAATCTCTGAGTGATGTTTTACATTTTCGCATTGATTACTATTTCAAAAAGATCATGGTGTTAAATTAATGACAGAACACTTTATTGTACACCAATAAACATATACATAGTAGACGATTAAATAAATCTACTTAGATCTAGTGAAATGGGTGGTCTTATCGCTGAAAGCGATTCCTTCCGACAACCTTTGGATGGAATTGTAATGCGTGTTGCTTTAAAGGCGGTATAGATATAGAATTGTAGGATACGAAGAGGACTTTTGTATTACTATTCATGGACAATTAACCGCGCAATTCATGGAAGAATGCTTTTACGGAAATTCTTTTTGATAAATACATACTTATAATGCAAATTAACACCCAGATAATAATCTACGTTCATCACAAATGATTTTCCTGGATGAGAATCAAACCCATGATCTACAGCGCAGAAGGCAGGGATACTACCAACTGAGCTGTGAGATCAAATTTTGTACCAATTTAGGAGTTAAATGGTTACTACTGAGAGCGTGGTGGCCCAGGGACATAGACGCCGACTTTCAATCTGAAGGTCGCTGGTTCAAACCCACACGTACACCAATGAGTTTTTTCACTTGAAAAAATTTATGTGCGCAATACCACGTTCTCAAAACGGTGACGGAAAACATCGTGAGGAAACCGGCATGTCTTAGAACCAAAAATTCGACGACATGTGACATCTACCAATCCGGATTGGGCTCCCGTGGTAGATCAGAGCCCATTCACTCTCAATTATCGAGAGTAGGCCGGTGTCCCTGCAGTGGGAACATTAGAGGCTGGTACGGGTTACTACTAGCCTAAACTGACAGAATTGAAGAGGGGATCCTTAAGACCTAGTTTAAGTTATAGTTAGTAGTTAATACTTGAGAAACCGTTTTATCCCTCATTACTATGCAGGGTCACACCTCTCTGTCAGTGTCCATTAGATTTGATTTGTTTAAGGTAAGAAATATTTATTTTATGTTTTTTCGACAACTTTCATAATTGCGAATCAGAATTTTTCCAGAAAATAAAATTATTGTAGCTTCATTTTCCTCGCACCATTTTACATGGATGATTTTCCATAAAGTGTTTGTTGCCGTTGGTTGTAAAAGCCTTGTAGGTTGTTTGGTAAGAAATATATTATTTATCATTCACTAACTTTTGCCCGCGACTTCGCCCGCATAGATACTATACTTTTAACCATAGGTGATCTATCAATAATTTACGTTAAAAAACACATTTGGACAAACACCCAAAGCCCCGAGAACAAACTTCATGCTCACCACACAAAGTGTGCCCCAGCCGCGATTCGAACCCGGGACCCCTTGCTTCGAAGGCAGGGCTACTATCAAATAAGACACGGAGCCGTCCATTTATACAATATATTTGTGAATTATGGCCTATGTGTTAGTCTGATGTATAAGCTATATTATTGTAAAGTTTCATTAAAAGCCAGTTACAGATTTTGCGTGAAAGAGTAACAAACTTCCATACATCCATACATCCTCACAAACTTTAACGTTTATAATATTAGTAGTATAGTATAGTATTCACTCCTGCTTGCCGAGAGTAAGTATCCCCTGTCAAGGGAACAATAAAAACTGGAACGGTACGGTACATACTAGGTAGGTTAATGTAGAATTTGAATGCCATTAAAACTTTTGACGACTCGTGTTTAACTTGAAAACGTTCAAAACTTTCATTGATCCCGCCAAGTTGAGACGGAATTCGCTATGGTTACGCTATTCGAATACACGCATTCCTAGAGCTTTTCAAAAGTATTCACCTAACGAATATTTCCAACCTAGGAATTTGACAAAAGTTTATATTATACTTTGCTACTAGCTAAATCGCTGTAACTCAAAGTTATGTAAAAGCCCAACTGGTTTAGCTATATATTATTGATATAATAATATAATAAAACTGTTATTCAAAATTTGATGAGTGTTCAATGTTCACAAATGATGGTAGACGTTGGTCTACTCATGTTGGAAATACAAATTGTATAATACATTATCAAACATTATTACGAAACAAAACAAAAAAACAGGTCAAGTGCGAATCGGACTCGCGCACGAATGGTTACGTAACATCTAAAAAACAAAAAATAAAAATCACTTTTTTACGAGAGATCCCTTAAATATATTTATTTTATTCTGTTTTTTAGTATTTTTTGTTATAGCGGCAACAGACAAACATCATCTGTGAAAATTTCAACTCTCTAACTATCACGGTTTATGAGATACAGCCTGTTGACAGATGGACAGACGGACAGCGATCGTAGTAACAGAGTCCTGTTTTCCTAAAACAAGCGATATTAACACTAGGTACATATAAAAATTAATAATTCTGTTATTTATGCAACCTATCTATCTTAAAATATATATTTAAGACCAGTTGATCATTTTCACAACAATAAATCAAAATTAAGAAGTCTAATATTATATAGGAGAAAGTTCATATAAAAGTATCTTTTCTATGGTTGTTTTCTTCTTTACCTGACCAATTCTAACGAAATAAAATAGAAATTCTTGCTGCTTAGTCAATTTCATTGCATTAATGCGAAATAATTAGATAGTCAAACCCATCGGAATAGCGAAAGGTTATGCAATCCGATACATTATTGTTCGCAATAGTTAAAGAAAAATACGAAAAAGTAGTGTTGGGATTTATATAAAATGACGCCGGCTGGTCTGACATGGTGCAAATTATAGAATACTAGCGATGTAATATAGTTTCTTATATTTTAGGCAAGCGCTTTAGATATCGAGTTAGATAAAAGTAGAATATATAAAATATCACACGATATATTATTTTAGAACGAATACTATCGTAATAATCTTAACTTACTAATATTATCGTAAATAAAGCGCGTAAATAAATTAGAGCGTTGTAGCCCAGGGGCATAGACGCTGGTTCAAACCCATACGTGCACCAATGAGATTTTCACTTGAAAAATGTATGTGCGCAATACCACGTTCTCGAAACGGTGAAGAAAAACATCGTGAGGTCATCGGCATGTCTTAGAACATTAATTCGAAGACATGTGACATCTACCAATCCGGATTGGGCTCCCGTGGTAGATCAAAGCACATCTACTCTCAATTATCGAGAGCAGGTCGGTGTCCCTGCAGTGGGAACATTAGAGGCTGGTACGGACTATTATTATAATATAAATGTGAGTTTGTTTGTTTATTAGGCTTTCCCGCCTAAACCACTGATTCAATTTTAAAATTATTCTAAACGTACAAACTGCGGTAGTGACTTTTATACTATGTAAGGAAAAGATAATATAGATAAATCGTTTTTAAAGAGAAAGCATATAGTGTACTCTTTTAAAAGATAAAGAAACTGTACTTACTATTGATTTAAAATGCATAGATAAGCAGTATTCTTAATCCAAACACTCGAAATCGCTTATGTTTTTTATTTGCAGCCTCTCAACGGGTAGATTTTACGACACCAGCTCACACAACTACATATATAGTTTACGAGGCAATCTTTATAGCGCCCGGAAGAATGTGAAAGTTTACGGATTATAAACTGAGTGCTGGCTGAATTCAATTAGATGCCATGGGTAGCGAGGGTTGAGGGGTCACCTTCTCGTGCGCTCAGGAGTTGTGCGGTCAAGACGGCTCCGTGGCTTAGTTGGAAGTAGCCCTTCAAAACGAGGAGTCTGGGGTCCGAATCTCGGCCGGGCACGGGTTTGCTCTCTGGTCTTGGGTGTTTATCGTGTGTGTCTGTGTTTGTCCATGCCATCTGCGACACAGGGAATCTTAATGCAAAGTTATTAGTGTGTAAACGTTTATTTATTATATCGCCATATTTGATTATTCGATCGAGGTGTCAAAGTCAAATTCATTTAAAGTCAAGCTCATTTATTCCTTTAGATCTCAATTATCATTTAAAAACTAGGTGCGCACCACTGTGTTGGCTATTCTACAGGAACCGTACATTTTCCCGAATAAAAAGTTCCTGTGCCTATATTCCAGACTATAATCTATCTCTGCCAAATTTCATTCATTGCGTAACAAAAATCAAAACTATCGCATTAATAATAGTAGTAATACAAATATTACTACACAAAGCTTGTACTATAGGAACTAGATAACTGATAGATAGTTATTTAATACTGTTGTTGAAACATACATATTAACACCCAGAGACGGAGAATCGTACATTTTATTATCAAAATAAAACTCACCCTTCTAAAAGGTGATTTTTTATACCAGAGTAATTAGGATAATGAATCTTTTAATTATTTAGAAGCGTGCCACGAATGCCTAAACTGTTGATTTCAATTATATTCTACTTACCCCTACATACAAATCAATAAAAGAAACTCTCATTCGAAAGGGATTATGTTCATCTCATGACTATTTCGTCACACAATAGCACTGATACTTTGCCAACTTTTGCCTCTTCGAATTGGCATCGTGTCAAGAGCCGCGTTTGGCTCTACACAATCTCACCTGCTAAATTGATGTTGCTAATGACTGACATTGCAGTTAATGTGTTGTTGGTGAAGGTGAACATTTTTTTTTTTTATGGTTCATTTAGATTAAGTTTTTTTTATCTTTAATTAGAAGTCAAATATTATAATTTATCGCATTAAGTAATACTGTAGAAGAATTCATTTTTTTGGGGGGTTCAGAAACTTGCGCCTGTAGGTTTGAATCCCTACACGTAGGTACAAAAAGTAGCTGAAGAACTGGTACAAAGTTCACTCGGAGAAGTACTGTCTCCGCATGGAGTTAACTGCTGCCAAGCAGTGGTGCACCCGCATTGCTGTGGAAGGGTGTGGCTGCCGGTCAAATAAGCTGCACGAGAGAGGTAGCACATTCCTGTCTCGGGTGACGGCCGCCACCTGTGACACTTGGGTCTTCTCATACTTCGGTTGGGGAACACATAAGTCTTATTGCTGTTGTTGTGGGCTGAGGTAACCACTTAACATCAGGTGGCCCTTCAGCTCGTTCCGCCACTTGTTACAATATATAACAAAAAGAATATATAAACAGTTCACTTGACCAATAAAAAAAATAAGTAAGCTTGTTTAGGCACTCGAATTCTTGAAAACATTTCTTTCCATACATTTTTTGTGGGAAGTGCAAATATACGTAGCCATAAATGCTAATCAAAACGAGGTAGCGAGTAATTTGACATATCTATGTGCATGTAATGTGCGTAAGGAGCTCCTGAGGCACATTTACATGTGTAAAATTTGACGTGTCCAAACGACACTTGAGATCTAAAGGAAAAAATGAGTTACAGTTTGAACCTTGAAACGAATGTTTCTTCGTAACTTGCTGTATATCCCTACTATTCTTGAACATGAGGTTTTAGCTTTTATTTTCATTATAAACCCTGCATCCAAATGTTATTCTTTATGTATGTTAATATAATATTTGGGCCAATCCTCTCTTTGACCTTCCTTTCAAATATCTACATTTCTTATCTCTCTCAAATCTCTTGCTTATTTTTATATCGTTTAAGTAACGTACGTGCTTGGGTAGAAATTTTATGAGTAGTCATAAACTACCTACTCGTAGGAGCTCTATTATATAACAGCGCTTATAAGAATGCATCCACATCCAACATTTATATGACAATAATGTTACAAAAATTAAGAGGAGTATCCAAATCGTTATTTTATTAAATAATATCGTTGTATTTTTATATTTAATTAAAACTATTCAAGGTTTATTATGTTTTGTTGTATTTAACTATATACTAACAATGTTATGTTTAATAACAGGAATGTTTTGTGTTGTACAGCCCAGATTTTTACCTTACAGTTTGTGTTTATTTTTCATATTATTTTCATTATTATGTTCATATTTATTTTATAAATTATGTAATAGTATCGTTTTACTTGCGTACTAGTTATATAAATTTTACGAGAGGTTTTCCGGGCTCAAAAGTAGCCTATGTGTTTTATGCTATCCTGGTATCACATTTCATCCAAATCCGTTGAACCACTTGATCGTGAAGGAGTAACAAACATACACACCCACACACCCATGAATACATATAATCATTTATTTTAATAATATAAGTGTGGTTTAGTTAAATTAGATACTAGATTATCGTCTAATGTGATTCAATTATAAACTAGCAGTTTTAGCAGAATACTAATAGAACTTAAAAGTAAGAATATCTAATTTACACGAAACATTTATAAATTGTCATTAATCTAAACAAAGTCAATAGCAATTATGGATATTAATAAAGCTTATGTTCTTACCTGCTGATCTTGCGCGCTCCGGCCGTGTTGGGTCTTGAGATGATTTAGCTCAGTTCCTCAGGTCATGGAGGCGAGAGAGTACAAGTGGAATGCACATATTCCTTCGCCTGCATGCCCTCAGGAGCGGAGCATCGCTGGACTTCATTCGTCAGGAACAGCGTAGACGTCACAAAATACAAGCATTTATCGGTTAACTTTAAAAGCGTAGACGTCACAAAATACATACAAACATTTATCGGTTTAAAATTAACTTTTGTCTACGTTAACCTAAATGTATGTTCACATTTATATTATATATATATTATTAAACATTGTGAAGAATAGCTTAAAATATTAAATAAAAGATAAATGCGTCAGTTGGGAAAGCTATGGAAGCAAAAACAAGGTAAGCAAAGATCTAGTTTTAAATTAGTTAAGTGTAAAAATTAGTCATCTAGTGCTTATTACAAGCTATGCTTAGTTTCGATGATGGTGGTGTGTAAAACGTCCATTAATATAATGTAAACAACTGTTGGGAATCTCCTTAACTTAATTATAAAGTCTAGTTATGGCAACATTGTAGATAGTTAAAATTAGATATTGGCATATGGCAACCCGCAGCTGTCAGTTGTATTGCTCCTTCTCTTTACGGCTCAAGCAAGACGTGTATCGAGTGAGAATCTTTTATTTAAATCTACCACTCAGAATTCCAGTTCCAAAGTACACTCCAATAGTATTTAAATAAAATGGTGTGCGGCATACGGCACTCTTATAAATCATAATCACAATCAATCACAAAAAAAATCATAATAATAAATTTTTTTTTTGTGTCTCTCTTTTCGTCCGTCTATCTGTTTGTCTGCCTGTTTGTTCCGAAACTCCGTAACGGCTGGACTGAATTTGACAGGACTTTCACTAGCAGATGTTTCAAGGCATAGATATAGGCTGCTTTTATTTTAGAAAAAGAATTAGTGTTTCGCGCAAGAAATATTTTAAATAACCCTCCGGAGTACTTGCGTTTATCTAGTACTCTATATTACTGAACTCTGTAAATTACAAGCTTCCGCCGTCGCTAAACTAAATGCTATTTGCATAATAGCTATCGTAATACTAGAGATCTCGACAATACAGGCTTATGCTTAATGTGTTAATCTGTGCTTAGATTACTCTGCCTTGGCTTATATGAAGTACTTAGCGAACTCTTGAATAGATTTAATGAACTCTTTATTATTCGCCAAGAAATATATAGAAATTGGTTAAAGATATCTGCATAAACCTAGTATAATAGGCCAACTTTCCGCTGATATCAATTAAAGACAACCAGGTATGAATATACATTTTAAAATCGTGGGAACTTTCTAGTAGCTTAAAGCGCCTGTGACAAAGGTTATCTAGATTTCTAGAATGTTCCGCCAGACCCTTAGTAGGATGAGTGACCCTTTTTAGAATTCAAACTGAGCGCTTTAGTGCTTCAGACTTACTTGAATATATCAGTCCCGGGTTTACAAGCCGATAAGGCATGCCGGAGGCCTTAGCCTGACTTTTAAACTGCAGCAACAAAGTTGGCCACTTATACGAAAGAAGATAAGTAGTAATTTTACTTATTGTTACGTTTTGTATTTACGTAGCATAGGATTACATTCAAAATACGATTGGTTCAACCTCAGTTGGTAGAAGCTGTGCCTCCAGCGCTCTGGGTATGGATTCGATTCTTTCTGAGGACAGACATTTGTTAGACGAACATAGATGTTAATTGTATCTGGATGTCAATATGTATTATAAATACTTATACATTTAGTAAAATATTTATTATAGTATTCTATAAGTCTCTATAATATCAGTAACTTGGTTACCATGACACAAGCTATGGTCATGTGGCTAGATGGCGCTGGGTGAAATATACATCAATATTGTTTTTGTATCGAAAAAAATTATAAAATAAGTTTCAACCCAGTCCTTCCAATATATGCTCATAAAAAAAAAAAAACAGTGGCACCGCCGATAGAAGTGAAAACAAAAGCAGACCACTACATATACATAAATACCGAGGTGTTGGTAACGGTAACGGTAACATTATCGCGAGTTCTATGGTTTTTTTCCATTTAAAATGCCCAACGCGCCTATAGAAGTTTTCATTTCAAAAAGCTTTATATATCAGCATTCGGTACTGAATAGCACTGCAACCTAAACAATGTCGGCAGTTTTATATGATTCTTCTTTAAACAAAGCTTTTATTTTACTGCCGCCGTCCACAGTATATTTGTGTCTTGAGGCTACGATTCGTTCACAATGTTGCTAGGTTACATTCTTACTTGAAGAAAATATAAGTTGTGCCGTTACAAATCGGCTCTAGCTTAGCAGAGTTTCGTCTGCAAAAACTTTGCGGGATGAGCATAAAATTGATTTTCTGTTTTTGGATGTTTGTGTAGTAGTCCTGTATCTGTCCACCGGTAATTGTGTGGTATAAATAAATATTCTTAATTCATATTTCTTACACAGGCAATCATGATACAGCGGGATGAGTGCGTGTGCCCAAAAAAATATATTAATAGTGTTTATAAAAACACAAACAGCTTTTGTATTTATTTTGTGGAACATAAACAAACTGTACCTACTTCTTAGTTATGGTATTGTATAAAAAGATCACATCATTAGTTCAGTTAAAAATTATTTAAATCGTTAAAAATCACTTTGTTGCAAATAAATGTTTATTAATTAATTGTTTTCTTAATCTTTAATTTATTCGCCGTATCAAAAACAAGGACACAAGGTTAGTAATGACTAGTAATGACTTGTGGATGAAGGATGAAGGAGTGGAAAAGGGTAGGTGTTAAAAGTCATCCAATGAAATATCATCAATACCTATATTATACTTATCTAATACTTATAACTTAAGTGTTGGCTTAGGATTATAAATACGATCAATCGATAAAAAAATATTGGTTGGCGTAAACCAATTTCCAATCCAATCATCTCCAATATAGATCGGTATCTTCAGGGCCCCTATCTGCGCTGGGGGTTGCTCAATCTCAGTGTTCACGTCTCGTTCGTAAGATTTCACATCTCGTAACCTATGACCTTAACTATTAACAGCTAAACCCTATAAGCTATTATTTTTTCACACGATAAAAGTGGCAGAACGATCCGTCGTAGGCCCTCTTGCCCATAGACAACAATAACACATCTCAGGTCCTCCCTGACATATGTAGGAGAGGACCCAATTTCACCGGCACCCACACCCTTACACTGGAACACAGCAATGAACCGTTGCTTGGCGACAGATTACCAGCTGTGGTGGTAGTACACGGGCGAACTTGGCAAGTTCTATTGTGACTTTGGGTTGCTCCTCCGACCAGAGACATCAATAAAACGAGTACCTAACTCGACGTAAGTATGAGAAAACTCAAATCACAATTGCGTTGCGCCCGTCACCCGAAACGTGGAAACGCCTCAAGCGTCTGTAGCAACGGCACCCACATCCTTATTTTGACACAATTCGATATAAATAAAAATCGATTGCCTAATATATAAGCGCATCACTTTAGAAGAGCTAGTTCTTTTATTGTTTTGTTTGTATGGCCAAGGTTTATATGGAAGAAAATGTTCGAAGAACGGCAAAGTGAAAAACTTGGATTTATTTGTTGGTTTGTTAAGCTTTCAAGCCTAAACTACTGAACCGATTTTAACAATTCTTTTACCAATGGAAAGCTACATTATATGCGAGTAACATATTTTATACCCATATTCTCAAGAGAACGGGAACTACCCGGATAAAACTGCGGGGCGCAGCTGGTTTTGTATAAAATAGCATTCGGCTACCATTGAATTATATTTGATTTAACGAAATGTATATTGTGGTCAGAAATGTATGCTTGTAAATTTTTACAAAGTATTTTTATAGCTCTTCGCTTATTTTAAACGGTGAGAAACAACCCGCAAATCTACATAAACGTTTTATTCATGCCATAAATTTTAAATGCGACGTGAATCTCGGAGATATAAAATATTTTGCAACGCGACGAAAATTTCATATCTGTGTCTCATACAGCCGAATGTAACAATAGCTTGCCATCAGCAGCTGTCTATTTACTTGTAATATTGTAACTATGTATCTAGATTACGCGGTTTTTCTCAAGGTCAGTTTCAAAATCAAGGCACATTCAAAGCACATTTTTAACCGACTTTCGGAGGAGGTTATCAATTTGTTTGTATTTTTTTATGTTCTCTGTCATTTATGAATCGATTCTGAAAATACTTTTTTTATTTGAAGGTATATATAGATTGGTCCCATTTTCTTTATTATTAAAAATCTTAAATGGTAAATCGATATTAATGAAAAAAAAAATGTTAGCAAATAAACAAATTTGATTTTTTTGCTTTCCTGCCTTTTCAGTTGTTTTTTGTTATTAGTACAGTATATACTTTCAAATAAATGCACATCATCGGTGGCATATATATCATGAATATGTTTATTTGTATGGCGGCTCCGTGGCCTATTTGGTAGTAGACCTGCCTTCGAGGGGTCGATTTCCGGCCGGGGCATACTTTGTGTGGTGAGCATAAAGTTGACCTCGTCTTGGGTCTTCTGCAGCACAGGGAATCCTAGCGCAGATGTGTTAATATTTTAAAACGTTTAAAATCCGATCTCACCCACTATTATTCTCTGAAAGCTGAGCACGGCTTCTAGGGATCTCAAACAATTCCATTTACTTTTTCAAGAGGCGTGACTGCGGAGAGAAATCCTGGATTATATCATAAGCCTAATCGTTTAATCATCGTAAGGTGTTATTATCTGCATTGTAAACAAGTTTTTAAACCTCTGAGGGATATTTTTTTGCTCAGATTGCTATATAGTACATAGCATCCTATTACTAAATTAATTACGTCTGCCCTATTATACCTTTACTACCTGAAAAGTGCGGACGTATCCATTAGTTCTGCAGTTCATCGACCGAATAATACCGAAAACCATTGACGTGGTCGATTCCTGGAATATACAAGCTGGAATATATGCAGTTTCACTGGTGTGAAATGCATACGTACCTATAATAATGTATAGTGCCTCCGTTTCAATATCAAATATCGGAGTACATTGATTGATTTTGAGGTTAGTTTAGGAGAGTAAATCTAATACCTTTAAACGAGCTCTTGTGTACAATATATATTTTGTACAATATATCTCGGAAACGACTCCAAAGATTTGGATGATTTGGTGGCGGTTTGGTGTCTATCCACATATAACTGTGCTAAATGTCATAACATTGTAGTACGTGTCTGAAAAGGTAATAGGTACGCCTGCCCTTGAGCGTTAGGTTTTGCGGCCTTAGAATATTCAACGTACCTACTGAAAAATTATAATTTAAACCACCTCATCCAATCTAATACCGGTTACTCCTCAGTTTCGTTCTCATCTTAAAAGCTTAACTCTCTCGCACTCTCTATATAGCAGAATTTGTTAATACAGGATAACAAAGTATAATAGAAAGTATTGGCATTATGTAAGTAGTATTAAAAAGTCCCATGATTAAAAAGTTAATATGAGACGATGTTTAAAAACTGACAGAAGTTGTATTATTTGCAAGGCACTAAACATTTATTAACTGTTTCGGATAAAAAGTAATTCAGAGTATGAGCTATCTTCAAATCAAATTTCATCCAAATCCGTTTAACGGTTGATGCGTGAACGAGTTACAAAAATATTAGTATATTGTTAGAATTTACAGAATGACTAGCTGCGCCCCGCGGTTTCACCCGCCTAGTTCCCGTTCCCGTGGGAATACTGGAAAAATATAGTTTATGTAACTTGCTGATAATGCAGCTTTTCATTGGTGAAAGAATTTTAAAAATCGGTTTAGTGGTTAAAGCTTGGAAGCCAAACAAATAAAATAATCTTTCGCGTTTATAATATTATCCTAACTAATATTATAAACGTGAAAGTGATTATTGTAAATTACGCAAACCTACCTTGTGTGTACCATAAGAAAATGTTATCACATCAGTCTCAATTTAGAAAAAAACATCCTTAGCTCGTTAGAAAAGGTAAATTGCCTCATTGTTGTAAGCACGTCCAATATTTTGCGAAGCGAAATTATTGTCAGTCAGTTTTGGTAGATTTTAATAATAAAGGTCTGCATTAGGATCCACCAAAACCAAAATCCGCCAATTTGAACTTCACACGGCTTTATAACTTTTGTACAAGTTAAAAATTCAAAAGATCACACTCTTATTTTTGTAGCGTTACGTGACAAAATTTGTTTTCCTGATTTTTCGTGTAGGATATTTTTTTATAGGACGAGATTTGATTATACTGTAAGCTTTTATATTTTTTATCTCATGGAAGAACAAAACAAACGTGGCATACATTTTGAACTTTTAATTAAAGAATAGTTAAAAAAATAAATACCTACTCATATTTAACTTTTATGATGTTCGTTTCAAAACAAAACACAATTTTACTAAGAAAATCATACGTTAAAACTAAATGTGATTATCTGTTTGTTCGTTCTCTTAGCTTTATAACTAGAATATCTTATCACTTAAACATTTGTAGTTAAAATGAAATTATTAAAATTAAAAACATTTCAAATCATCGAATCTTCCATAATTTTTGTCATGTGAGTGGCCAACTCTGATGGCAGGGTTTTCAACTCGCCTGAATGCGGACATGGCTTATCAACCAATACATCTTACCCGGCATAATAACGTACCCTCAGATGCTTGGAAGTGTTCATTTATTGGCTTGGTTCTAAAAACCAAGCCAATTAATAATCACTCATTCAACTATTGAACGAGTGGAGATATGCTTAACTAATATGTCTTTGAAAACCATTAATAGATTTTGAACTGCGAAGTGAAAGAACACAGAACGCGGCAATTAGCATCGCTTAATCACGCTCAAAACTACAAAATTGCCAAAAAAAGATATATAACTCTAATCCCATCGGTTGACTAAGTTATTCTACCAATCACTGCGCAATCTAGCATTCGGAATTTAATTTAAATTCTCCCAATTAAAGGTCTGAACGCTAGCGGAAGTGACAAATTGCAGACGGAGCGCTCCCCTCCTACAGCCTCCATTGTGAGGTATGAATACGTATGCTGTGATCACAAAATAGACATCATTTTATGAGCAGAAGTATCACCTTGAAAATATGGAAAATTTCATACATACTTAGTGTGTAAATGTGTGTGTAAGAACGTGGTGGCCCAGGGGCACAGACGCCGACTTTCAATCTGAAGGTTGCTGGTTCAAACCCACAGGAGCAACAATGAGTTTTTTCACTTGAAAAATTTATGTGCGCAATACCACGTTCTCGAAACAGTGACGGAAAACATCGTGAGGAAACCGGCATGTGAACCAAAAATTTTTTATTTATTACTCTGCATTCGAACAGAACTAAATATTAGGTTAAGTCGAAAAACTGAACTGAAATTCAATAAATAACAGGTAACTTACAATTCGTATTTACACAATATGTAAATTATGTCTGGCCTCACAGCTCACTTAGTAGCAGCTCTGCCTTCTGCTCTGTGGGTCGTGGGTTCAATTTCCACCTCCTACTATCTATGTTCCTGACACAATCACTTGTGTGAAGAATATAGACTTTTATGCCGTGTCAATAAAAACTAGTATATTAGTATTCTATCAGGTATCTTGTTCCCACAGTACAAGCTATGCCGAGTTTGGGGCTAGATAGCGCTGTGTGAATCGTCCATGAATACTTATTTATGATAATTTGTGAACATTTTTATCTGCTATTAGCGACCCGCCCTATTAATAACTAATGAAGAAAACAAAAATTGCGTGTAGCTAAAAAATATTAAAAAATATTTATCCTCCGTACAAACCTTATCTGGACAATTCCAAATATTTGCGGCAGTAGATTTTAATTCATACAAATGAGTATTGGGTACGTTGATATATCTGATGCCTTTTATAAATCCTTCAATTACTTAGCATAATTTGGATAATCTAGTTCCGCCGGCCGCTAGTTGATTAGCGCCAATCATTTGCATAAGACAATGGTTTAAGGTTCTTTTTCTCTCTCTCAAAGCCACTCGCGTTGATTGCTATGTCTACAAAAATTTATTTCTTATTTTGGTAGTAGCGTAACCCACATTACGAATCCTGGCGACGCTGCATACCCCTTTGGGGAAAAGGTGTAATTTTATTTGTAATATACAATATGAGCTCCATAAATTCTGAAACTATCATTACTGCTCATAAAACAATCTATACTGCGCAGTTATGCAGATGCTAGGGATTAATGGTAAAATTATATTCTTACTTTTCTTTTAGGAGAGATTAAAAGTTACAGAAACCTGAAGATTTTAGGTCAAAGGTATCTTATTATATAAAAAATATCATTAAAGATCGGATTTGGAACGGTTGGCTACACTCATACGAGAGACAGAGATGGAGAGTTGAAAGGAGAGATAGGTTACTAAATAATGACGATTGCATCTTTATCGTTACCACCATTAATACCATTGAGATATTAATAGGATCTCTCATGCGCTTGTAATTTGTCCATGCTTTATTCGAAATAGGGAAACTTAGTACAAAAGTAAACAGCGTTTTAAAAAACACGAATTTCGACGGCGAAATCAAATAAAATTGCGCAAAATCGTCGTAGATTTTCCGCCTTCAGACAAACTGCTAACAAGACCGAGCGGAGATTCTAACTATACCCCCGAGTAATGAAACGAGTAATTGTATAATTAGGGTTCGTACACTCCCCATGAAGCGCCTTTTGTAAGAATTACCCGAACTTATTTACTACCCCTAACTGAATTTATGTAATTCAGGCTGTGTTTAGGTTTTTTTGTGTTACGTAATTGACTAAACGAGCTGAAAGCCCACCTGAATTAACTCGTAAGTGATTATGTGGTAATATCCATCCATAATAAAGACATACGTTATCCGCGACCTTAGTATCAAGTGAAGCAAGTCGCATCCTGTTCACTAAATATGCGCCTTAGGCACATGACATGCACACAGATATTTTATGTCAAACATGTTTAAACAAGTCTAATTTGTTAAGATTTCGTTTGTTCCAACCCTAACCGAGAAACCCAAATGCAAAATTAAAATACGACTCATCAAAACGACGTGTTTAAAAACAGCAGATGGATGCATGACTTGCCCCGGAAAGCACGTTTTCATTCCAGCCATCAATGTCGCAATCATGCAAGCAATTTACTGAAATTAAAAGCGGGTTCCCTGACTGCTCTATTTGAGCTTTCAGTGCAACTAGTGCTGATAACTATCCGGCTTATGATTGTTATCCGGCTCCATGGCTTAGTTGGTAGTATCCCTGCCTTCGAAGCGTGGGGTCCCGGGTTTAATTCCCAGCCGGGGCACACTTTGTGTGGTGAACATGAAGTTTGTTCTCGGGTCTTGTGTTTCTGTATTTGTCCATGCCATCTGTGACACAGAGAAGCCTAGTGCAGAGGTATGACTGTGTAAACGTTTATTTTATTCATATTTTTGTCCCAGCTTTCAATGAATTCAATTCAAGGTGTAGGAATTTTCACATATCAATACCGACATTACTTATGAGACACCCTATGTATATCAAGGTTTTCTTATTTGAAATTAACATAATAACCTTTTAACGATAAGGCCGCCCATTGTGCCAAAATTAACTAGTCATTTATTTTCAATGTGTTTATATGTATAAGGTGTAATCACTACCATCTATTTTGATTGTATTTTTTTAGATTAATTCAAATAGTTAAAATACGAAGGTGTTTTTCCATTCAATATATTTAATAAGTTATACATTTGGCTTAATCAAGATTTTCTTAGTTGACATTGATATTACAGCTTTTAGCGATAAGGCCGCTCATTGTGCTGTACTGAAAGAGTTATTTATTTTCAACTAGATGCGCCCCGCGGCGTTACCCGTGGTTTTCCGGGAATTCTTTGCTCATTTTTTTCGTAAAATCCTTTTACTGGCAATAACAAAAACAACAAAAAGAAAGAATTAGCAGAATTGGATTAATTTATATATATATATAGATAGATAAGATATGTGTTTATATATAAGCTGTTAACAAAACATTGTATCTATGTATCTATTATCCAAAAAATGTAAAGCAATTTATTTGAAAATTTTCAAATTTCCTCTAATTTTTTGTGGTGAAAATATTTCCGGCTTTTCCATGGGCCAACTCTAAACACAACCGAGAGATAATTTCCAACTTGAAATCTCAATAGAGCACCTAATCTGGTGGCTAGCGGGATCCTTCCGGCATAGGCGTTCCGTTCCCGTGCCACAGTGTAGTGATATAAAGTAAGAAAAAGCCGATCAACTATTTTCTAATTATTATTATAATATGAACTAATCATTGAAAAAAAAATATTAATTATATATAATATTACTTTTTTCATTATTTATGGTGAAGGAGTTTCTATATTTTTTGTGACTATAGTAACGGAGCAAACGAACCAAAGTAATGGTGATTGGTGGACGGTGCCGGAACCATTAGGTACTCATAAAAACAGTAACATGGCTTAGTAGCTACCCTGCTATCCGCTCGTTAGTTATTATATAAATCAATAAATATTCACAGACACACACACCGCCATCTAGCACTATGGGAACTAGATAACCGAATACCTTACCTGGAATACCTTTTTTTTTAGTAACCCAGATTCGGAATAACCATCTTATGTTCGTCACACAAATGCTTTTCCCGAGTGGAAATTGAACCTACGACCTACACCGCAGAAGGCAGAGCTACTACCAACTGAACTTCATCAATTTCAATGATATCCAATTAAAATTATATTGTTTTTTGGCTTAAGGCGTAACATACAAACATATTATAATATACATGTTTTCTTCAATTGAAATGATTAATTCGTAATATTAGTAATACTATTCATCCCAATAGAAAAAAGTATAACATAATAAAGTCTTACATTTCAAAACTTCATAGCTCCAATATCAGAAATGTTTCTGTTATAAGGTTTGCAAGTTTATTTACTGACTACACGTATACTGTGGCATAACGGAAACGAGCGCCCAACGGAAATGCGCATCGGGTACGATTGTGCTTACTACAAGCAAATATGTTTAACAGTGATTACAATAGTATGTACATATTTAATATTTACATACAAGTATAAATTACGTAACTTTTTAACCTCTTTCTAACTTTTTAGTGGATACGAAATTGTTTTATTTGATACTATATTTTTCTGTCACCTGTTACCATCTATACATATAATAAAACTGTAGACTTGCCGTGTCTGTACATTAAAGATTTTTGCAAAATAATAACTGGGAGACGTTAGGAATAAGTAATAAAACGTAAAAAAGCAATTTTTGTAATTTTTGTCTGTTTGTCTGTTTGTCTGTTTGTCTGTATGTTTGTGCGCACTTTACGCAAAAACTATAGATAGTTATAAAAATCTAGGTACTAACAAATGTTAAGCTGAGTCTCGAATAGTGAATAGGGTATATTTTATCAAAATCGATTAACAAAATAAAAAGTTATTCAATGTTTTATTCAAAAATGATTGTGCGCACTTTACGCAAAAACCATAGATAGTTATCAAAATCAAATTACTAACAAATATTAAGCTGAGTCTCGACTAATGAATACCGTTTATTTTATCAAAATCAACTCGCAAAATCAAAAGTTATTCAATGTTTTATTCGAAATTTAATATGGTTTCACGCGCCTGCCGAATCCTTCATGCTTGACTCGGTGTGGTGGGCCGGTGTATTGCAGCATGAATACGAGCAGGCGCTTGAAGGCAGATGACACGTTTAGTCGTAGTTTGGGTTCTAACCCAAACTACGACTAAACGTGTCATTAACTATAATTAGGCAATTAGTTTAAAGGCAGTTTAGTTTTTCTTCGTTCTTTGAACTGCGAAAGGTTGATTAAGTTTGATTACGAGTTAAGCTGCCTGTCAAACGAGTCATTTACTTGATGGAGACCTACATTAAATTCTGCCGGGGCTACGGAAGAGTTCGAAAGCGTTCCCGCGGTCCTCGGCAACTAAAGCGTCGTGATGGAACACTGTTGGGTTTTTAGCCGGTAGGAGTCCGGCATAACTCTCTCGCTGTCCCCGCAACGAGAGAGTATCCATGAGGATTTCCCAACATAAAAAAAGACCTAAATTACACTGGAGTAACGCCATGGCCGTATATCCGGCCGAAAATAACTCTTCTTGAGGGTACATCATCATCATCATCATCAGGGGCGAAAGTACATAACCCTTGCGACATTTGTTATCGATTTTGCTGATATTATCTGGACATTCAGATGCAGCACATATATGGAAAAAGTATCATTATAAATTAGCGGAAGTCTGTCAAAGAATATGCAGCTCAACAATGATAACGAAACATAAATCGATGCTTGCTAGCTATCTTTTTTTTTTCTGAGTTAGTTACGTATTGAGCTGAGGGCCCACCTGGTGGTAAATGGCGACCCACACCCATGACAACAGTAATGCGACTCAGTATAAGATTTGGATCTTAGACTGAGTCGCACTCATCCTGCTGCGATCATCACCCGAGACGGGGATGATACGTCTCATGCGAATGTAATGCAAGCACTACTGCTTGTGTGATTCCAGGTGTGGTGGCCAGTGGTGTGGTGACGAACTTGGCACAAGTTCTACTGTTACTTTTTAGTTGCTGCTCTAGCACCATCCAGAGGGTACGTGTAGAGGATCAAAGGATACACACCTGCGGTCGCGAGTAACTAGATATGGTACGGGGGACTTATTTCTCACCAAAGCCGTCTTGACCCACATATGCAACCGAAATAAAATTGCTTCCTCTGTCTCCTAATTGGGTAAAACAGCTATACACATAGTTACATGAAACTAAAACCGTCAACAAAATGTTTAAAATCCCAAAAACTTGGAAGTCTTGGAATCTGGAACTTGAAACTTGAAGCCCAGTTTGCAACATTTCTAGAAATAGCGTGTGTATTTGACACTGTTTTGTCACTTCAGGACTTATTTCATATGTGTATGATGATCTAACAACACTGATACAACATTGAGCAGTGTCCCAGGGAATGGCATTGAACACCATTCAACGCCATTAACAGAGTAGTGGAACAATAAGACGATTTTTTTTGTCAATGGGTATATACTTTGCGTATACCATGGGGAGGCGTGGGGTTATGTGTGACTCACCCCCAACACTACTCAGAAATAACAGTACTGGAGAAATACACACTAAACCCCCTTGGTGTTCCTGCACTACGCCTTCACGCTTGGGCTACGGGTACCTTAGCGGCCCCAGCGGCGTTGGTCCACGCGTATCGGGACCCCAACACGATGTGTAACTCCCTGTGGTGGCGTGCCCGAAACACGAAGCACGCTATCCTCCGGTGGGGACCTCATCCGTCGGACGGCTGATTCCCGGGATCTACCGTCCGGAGGTTCCCGTTAGGGTGGCAGGCGGCGCTCATGCGCCTGCCTACGCTGACCTAATCCCCTACGTCAACCAGGGTGAGGAGATTCTTCCTGCCTCACCCTCTCGGCTGCTTCCTTCTGCGAGATTACATCCTTGCAGAAGGACTGAGCTGCCAAACAAGATCTCCTGCTGTCTATCATGGATGAGACCATAGTTCACAGCGAAAGGTTTCTGCCTATAGCCGCGGTCAGGAGGGAACAATAAGATCCTACCAACTATCCCATTGAATGTTTAAATTTCTAGAGTGCATCTGGACTCCCATCACACAATATATTAAACTAAATGTCGGAGTGCCCATTGCTCTTTCATAAATTTAAGTCTTCCTAAAATATGTTACGGCACCAAATTGAAAGTCAAGAGTTTAGAGAATTCCTCTCATTCCTATCAACTGTCCATTTAGTTTTAAACGTATTCAGTCTCCGGTGAGCCTATGTTCCGCAGTGATCAGACGTAGTCCTTATATTGAGTTGCTTTCTGCACAGTCCGCCTTAGCAATTCAAATATTTTTTATGCTCACGTTCCTGAAATATCCTGCAAATACGACTTCTATAGTATAGTTTACAGAGAAGCATTATTGTAAAATATACATTTGCAATGGTTGCAGTTTCACTTACGTAGTTCATCATGCAATCAAGTCTTTAATCTTCCCAGTTAACAAAACCTAAGTAATATGGTAGGAATCCAACGGGAATAAAGTATTTTGAGATTTAATCATCAGACATAATAAGCATCTCATTATATTTCTATCCTCTAGGCTGGGATAGATCTAAGTCCACGCGGACGAAGTCGCGGGCACAGCTAGTCATTTAATAAAATTGATAGAATCGAAAGTTATTTTACTTTAAAATGTCAGTTAATTTTGAAAGTCAAGTTAGAGTTTACTGTAATCGAAAACGTCTGTCATAAAGTGTCTGTAATATTTTGGCATAATTCTATATTATGTTCATTTTAACAGTTATTTCATTTGTGTGATTAGGTTATACATACATAAAAATACATTTCATATTTCTGAATATATCGAAAAGTGATCATTCTTATCATTGTTGACTTTATTTCAAAATTTAATGAAACCGGCAGGAAAATGAAATAGAAGAACCAAAAATACCAAGTTGGATTGGTACAAGTAGACGTTGCAAAGAATGGTTTTAAGTTCTGGTAGCAAAAAATGGATAGGGATTGAATAAGCGTCAAAGTTAATAAAGTAATAAGGAGTAAACCCATTGTTTTTGCGCGAAACGCTAATTATTTTTCAAAAATAAAAGTTACTCCTAGGCTATGTCCTAACATAGGCTATGTTACTCCTTATAACATAAGCTATCTGCCATCCAGCCGTTACCGAGATTAGCCGCAATAAGCAGATAGACAAAATATAAAAAATGGTTTTAAATACCGTATATTACAAATGCATACAGCAAAAAGCTGTTATTTTGACATTACAAACAGACACTTAATATTATTTATTTATATAAATAAACGTGATGTGTCTGAGAAATTATTAAGAATTCCATGGACTTAATGATTTTGTCATTAAAACGTAAATTGACTTAAGAAACTGAATATTTGACAGTTGGTTTGTTGTATTATACAGAGCAGAGATTCTATTTTAACACTCACCCATTTTGTTATTGTGGTAATATCAACTAAAAATCTATTTCAAGCAAAAGGATTAATGACGTGTGATCTAAAGGAATAGATGAGTTGCCTTTGAAGTGGGTTCGATTCCCGGCTCGACAGACTTTGTGCGATGAGCATAAGTTCTTGGGTGTTTGTCTTGTTTATGTTTGTCCATGCCATCTCCGACACACGGTATGCTAGTGTATGGGTATGTGTGTAAAACGTTATTATTATTCTTTTGCCACAAAAACTAGACGAAAGTTTTTAAAAAATAAATTAGAATGCCTCGTCTTGAAATGCTTAGTGTATCTTGGGCACTTTCATGCAATTTAGTTGATTAATTCTGGTAAAAGCTGTGTTTTGAATGTTGAATTCTACATTCATTCTACATTTTAGTGTAGGGAAGTGTTGCTGCTTTGTTCGTGGAAATCAATGGCGGTGAAATGCTCACCATTTTTCACGTCTACGTTCTCTCTCTAGCTCAAATATGAACTATCTGTAATTTGACATATCTGTGTGCATGTAGTGTGCCATAATATGACATAATATATGCTTACGAATATGTTTACTTGTGTGAGTGAAATTTGACGTGCCCAAACGATACTTGAGATCTAAAGGAATAAATGTGTTGGAATTTGAAAGAATCGCAACCCAAATTGTGAAAAATGTCCTGAAAGTAAAATACTATACCAAATATCAAAGATACCCCTTTTTAACTTATCTTTGATAAGAAAAAAAATTAAATTAGAACAAGCTGAAGACCCAACTGCTGTGAATGTGTTACCTCCGCCCATAACTGCAACACGATTGAGGTCCCCGCGACTGTATAAGAAGACCCAAATCGCATCTCGTTGCGCCCGAGGGAACGAGGATATAAGGTCTCAAGCACCACCACCGGAACACATCAACCAGATTACTTGATGTAGTAGTAGGTGGTGGCAGTACTACTCTAAACTTAGCACAAGTTGTACTGCCATACTCTTTTAGCACCACTCGGTTCTAAGGTAGGTACTGAGGAAACTCATCTACTGATGTAAACAACATGGCCTCCAAAAATATTCGATGAAACAAACAGAGATCAAGGTTTTACCGTTAAATTAAACTAACTATTGGCTCTACTTGTCTCAAAGCGAGAAGGCTACGTTTCTCCGTTGGTTACTTTTCATTAGTATCTACTAGCGACCCGCCCCGGCTTCGCACGGTTAGTAGAGCATCAGTGTCGTATTAGAAACTATTGTACCCGTGCGAAGCCGGGGTCAGTTGCTAGTCTTACCTATTTTTGTCACCTTCTATTGTCCACTGTATGTATCTACTTATGTCGTATCAAATAATTTTTTTCTATTCTATTTTATTCTACCTACTGTGACTAAAATTACGCTTGCTCAAACTCTTCTGCTACCTGTTTTAGACTATGCTGACGCCAGCTACCTTGATCTTACGGAAGACCAGCTCAATAAACTCGACTTTCTTCAAAACTTTTGTATTCATTTTATTTTCGGCCTTCGATAATACGACCATATTTCTGAATTTCGTCTTGTACTCAAGTGGCTTCCAATTCGCCTTCGCCGGAATACACATATTCTTTCACTAACATATAATCCTTCACAATCCTTCTACACCTAGTTATTTAAAGGTGCGCTTTGAGTCAATGCGTTGCGTAGTTTAAAAGATCCAAGCGTACAATCATCGGGAGCGACTTTTTTTATACTATGTAAAGAAGTTTGGATACATCTTATCCAACCCAATCATACCATAATACTCTGACAGGAATTATTTTAAAGTAATATTACAAATAAAAACTTACACTACCAAAATAAAGCAAAGGTTGAGGCTAATCATTTAAAAATTTAAGTATTTCAAACCTTCAATCTGTAGTTTTAGTAATTCGTAATTACACACACACACACACACATGAAAAAAAAAGGAAACATAAACTAATAACAAAAAGTATGTACAAAAGCGAGCTTAACCCTATGAAGAGTTAACCTATTAAGAGTTTAACCCTGTAGTTTTTTAACTATGCTAAAAAAGCGACATGGTGAAAAATAGAAATTGCTTGGACCAGCAGCCTCGTAGCAATTTTCTACTTTAAATCTTATAAGTTATATTTCATAGCGGTAACAAGGAAAGATGAACTCTCAGCTGACAGGCTTGGCACCAATAATGCTGTTTAAGGCCCCAGTGAGAGCGAGATGTTGTTTTATTTAGTGTTTTGAACTGACTATGCTGCTTTTGACTTTTTGCCGGCGGACGTCAAAAAACTATGTAGTTGAGAATGCCACCGTTTACAATGATATTTATAACGAGAAAGATACGGTTATATTCATCTCTTATAATTTTATTTTTAGCCATAAATGTGAATTTAAATTTTTGTTAATTATATCATTATGGTTGTAAATATTCTTGTAACTTTTCCGAAATAAACTAGCCATATTTTGTTACAATTAACCCTAATGCAGAAAAAACTTACAATAACTCGGACTTTGGCGGAATTTGTGTGTGTGTGATTTATCACACAAAAGGCAAAAATAAGAAGAAAAAGATACGGTTATATTGTTTTTTTTTTTTTTTTTATGTGAATTCGTGACGGAACGAGCTGAGGGCCCACCTGATGGTAAGTGGCGACCCCCGCCCATGACAACAGTAATGCGCGCGACCCAGTATGAGATCCAAATCTCTACCGAGTCACATTCATCCTGCTGCGTCCATCATCCGAGACGGATTATATTTATATATTTAATATTTAATTTGAATACCAGTTAATAATTTTATTTGAAATAGTATTAACATACCTGAACTGAGACTGGAATATGACTGAATTAGTAAATTAATACAGTATATTTTGAATTAGAACGTAGTGAAGATGACCAAGGTCCTGAACCACGCCATCTTTCTGAAAACGGTTCAAGTAAATCAAGTAAAGGTAAGCTATTCTACGGTGAATCATTTATCTCAAATACGTAGTTGGAGCAGTTGCCGCTTGGCGGCGCTGCACAGGGTCTATAAAAAGCAGGTATTGGGTCGACGGGATCCTCTTTTGAATACTTATATGTAAAATGAGAAATATTAAAAAAAAAACACTTTTATATCTTTTTTTTTTCTGGGCAAAATTCTTCCCCATTTTTTTTCGAACAATAACATTGATAAGTGAAATAAATTTAATATTATCAACACAAGGCTGCATAAATCCCAAAAGTCATACAAAATTTCCTAAACGTTCATCTGATTTTTAAAGCAGGGTTCAGTTAGATTCGACAAGCAATATTAGTTTACCGCTAACAGTGTAACCAAGCCTTTGCATGGAGGCCGAGGCTTGTTACCGCCCTCATGCATTGTGCAAGGGTCCTCTTCCTTTGAACGTGCAACGAGGCCGCCCGATAAAAAGAGAATTAATGTCCTGCCAGACGATATGGTGGACAAAATTTCATAATTCACGTCATGCATTTTAGAATACATTATTGTTATGCAAAAAACATATTCTCATTGCTTTTCTACCTCTTAACTCAATTTTATTGAGGCAGGCATAACGCGATGTGAAATTCTTTAAACGTAGTTAGTACATAAATAGTTAACTGATTTAAAAGTCGAAAAAATCGACTTCATCATTTTTATCTCGGACCCTATCAAATTAAAAAAGGATGTCCTTATTGCTATAACGGTTTACTTATCCATATATTACAAGCTGTTTTGTTTTGTACTACATGTTAGTATCAGGGCAAATATGGTTTTTAACATGGCCTCCTAATACAATATATAAAAAAAAAAAACAATTCAACAATGTGTGGTCTTGAAATTGGTCTTGAGGCAATTATAAAACGTTCCAAAGTCTGCAATACTTCTATTTAAATAATCCTTTTGTGTGTTTTGAATAGAAAACTCATTTTCTTTCAAAGAATCCCTTATTTCCTTCGTGTCCGGTAAAGTTACGAGGCGGTATCATTTTTACATTACGGAACAATAGGATCGAGCGCAAAGCTTTACAAGTGTACCATCTTTTATTCTAAAAAAAATATAAGTTAGTACGAATACAGGTCGAGCGAGTAACGATTTACTGCTTTGGGTACTACGAAGATTTAGAGCTACGTGGCTACGAGCCCGTAGAGTGCGGCTACGCGTGCCCTCGTTGGTGCTACGAATGGCTACGCTTCTGCTACGGAATTTCTTTTGTGTTGTATTCAGATTTTAAACAGATTTCGGAATTTTTCACTCCAATGCATAACGCGGTCGTGGTATGCCGAGTTTATCACGCTTCGAGGCTCTTCACAATAAAGCCTATTTTTCACATTGATATTCTTGATGTCACGGCTTAGAACATTGTATAAGAGACCTTAGATTATTTATTATTGTCACATAATAATTGAGAATGGTTTTTAATACCATTCACCTTATATTCAGTAGTGTATTGTTTTAAAAATTAATTAACACTTTATTGCGCACCAAAAAATTTATAAATGGAAACCTAATAAATCTGCGACAATGGTTGGTCTTATCGCTTAAACCAATGTCTTCTAAACAACCTTTATTCTTATAAATGGATGACGTTTACATATTGTAGTATAAATGATATACGAGCATGTATATAAGAGAAAAATTATGAATGTTATTCAAGTACGATTTAACTCGATATTGTTTTTATTATGAATATGTAAATAAAAATGTAAAGTTCGAGAAACATTCATTTTCTGAAAAATACAATATGATAATTGTTTTGTAACATTAGCTTTATTATAATAATTGTATGATATTCATTGTTGTGAATTCCACAAATTACTTAAATAATGAAGTCAATTAAAAAACTTATCTATACACAAAACAAAAGTAAAACTTCGCTGTAAAGCAAAGTTCCAATGGCTTCCCAGATTTGTTTTCTTGAAAGTGGATACTTCTAACAAGTTTTAGGCAAAATGTGAAAACCAACGACTTGGTAAATGGTAATGAGCTGATGATCTTCAAACGCTTGAACAGGTCTTCATAAATTATAGCTGTTCTTAGCTATCTAACGTCAGCTTTCAAACAGAAAAAAACCACAGTCGGTTCATTCCTTCAGGAGTTTTGATGCCACTGACGGACACATACACACTACAAATTATAACACTTAACGTCTCTCGTCTCTTTATCGTCGGGGGTTAAGAGTTCACTAACCTGACTGGGGGTGAAGCTTGACGGTTGAAGGGGGTTGCAGGAGGGGGCGGCGGTGCTCCCATAGTGCTGCTGGTATGATGACGTCAAAATCTTCTTATGCGCAGAAGCATGCGCCCGGTAAGCGCTGACGCTCAATTTCATAATTTATCACTTAAAATCGGTACCCGCAACTTTTTCATGCAAGGATTCACAAGTACTTTTCATAATTTATCACTTAAAATCGGTACCCGCAATTTTTTCATGCAAGGATTCACAAGTACTTTATGGTTTGTTTTCAGATTACAATGAGCCAAAATTTTGTTTCATTTGTATTACTCACTCTATTTGTATAATTAATTAGAACCACTTCTCAAAATGGCGCTGTGTATTATCATCTGAAACAAAAATAATGACATGGTTAAATTAATATGTAATAGCTTAATGAACTAGCTTAATTAGCTTAGGTTAAGTAAGAGTCACATAATTGAAGAAAAATAAAACCCTGTGTGAATCAAACCCGCGTTTGTTATTATTATGTATGTATTTACATTAATTGATTGATTTAAAAATCTAATAAACCAATTTGTATACTTTAAGTTACGTATCTGCTATGGGGGAAAGCAGCAGATATTCAGCAAGTATTTGTGTTATAAAAGAGGGCAATACGTGCAATTTATAAAATGAAATCACGTGACTCTCTGAAAGAAAAATTCAAAGAAACTACCTTAACAGTAGCATCACAGTATATTCATGAAACTTTATTATACGTCTAAAATGTAGTATACCTGGCTTTCTATAGGAAGTAATCCAAAAACCCCTTATTAATATTTAAACACTCTTTATGCATAAGAGTATTCAGCGTATTAGTAAAAACCACTATCGCGTTGACCTATATACGGGTTTGGAATCAAATTCCCTTTCGGTGCCTTTAATAAATAATGAATATTGAAAAAAGCTTCAAGTTCAGCCTGCCCTCAATCATAGTGATGTCTTCTTGTATTGATATCGATGTAAATAATGGATGACTTAACTTGGGAGATGTTGCTCGCGTCCCCCGGGTGCAAAAGACACAAACTATTATTTGTAGAACTTTTGTCAAGTTCATCTAGAGTAGTAATGTCACCACACCTGGTAATCCACCGCCAAGACGTAGCCAAGGTCATGGACTCGATTCCCACCCAACTCAAGCATGTGTACGACGAACATTATGATTGTTCTGTGTCTGGGTTACTATGATTAGTATGTATTTACAAGTGAATGATTTAAAATCGAAAAAAACCGACTTCAATACTTTCATCCCGTATTTCTCGCTCTTAGGGGGTATTAATAATAAATTATAAAAAAGAAACATCCAGATCGGTATACAACGGGCGAATAGAAAAGACACAGGATAGCAAAATATGCAATTTCGGTGAGCAGCCGATTAAACCGATTTTGCAAAAAAAATATGGGACTAATATGAAATATCATTTTCAAATAACAAAGAATGTTATAAAATTTGTTCATAAATAACGAAGAAGGGAGGTAACAACCATACAGCTAAATACATACAATACAGATAACGTCGGCTGAAAAAACACTATACAAATTTTCTATCAGTTACCATAGACAAGCTACGCTTTGTTTGGGCCTTCCTGTGTGTGTAAACTAAATGTTGATGAATGTTTTATCAAACCTTCCATTATCATATATTCTGAATTTTATACAGCCAAGTTAAATTTTATGTCAGCAATAAAACGCTACACATCCGGGCGGTAATGCGACAAAATATCGATATAATAATTACATTTTATCGACAATGGAGTGGCACTGTGCTTCGGCGCCACGTTGTCGAGAGAGAGCGAGTGACGTGGACAAGGGCCTGAATATTGCGAATGGTAGCTTTATTGATCTTACTAATGCGCCTATTATGGTCCCATACAAAAACTTTTCAAAGTGGGTTAATAATGAGAAATCAAATTTTATACCCACGGAGGGTTAGATAGCTTGAATCTTAGTAATAATCCGAATGATCTTGTAGGTTAATATTAATGTTCCAAATAATAATTTATAAAAAAAATCTAGCCCCAAACTACACAGATATTGGAATTGTATCGTACTTTTAATAAAGTTTGTATTAAAGAGAAGCAAATTAAGCAATGTTTTTTTTAATCAACGTTTCTCCTTGCCCCATATAACCCCAAACTCAACAAAGTTTGTACTATGTGGATATGAACGGATTTCAATTACAACATACAATATTAAAATGCTTAGATCGATATAATATCTAATGAAAAGGCAAATATACTTGTTCATTCATTCAAAGATGCAAAAACAGTATTACGTAAACTTTGCTGAGTTTAGGGCTAGATAGGGCAGCGTGAAATATCAATGAAAGAAAACATTATTTTGCATTATTTTTCGTATTAAATAGTAAGATTATTTCTTTAAAACTGGGCGGGCGAGCTCCGTTCGTTTAAAAATTCAATTACCAATCAAGTACCCACTAGTGACGAGATGGTGCTGTATTAAATTTTGAGCATAATTTATTACAAAAACCATTTATTATTGCATAAATATGCGTTTTACAAGAATTACAATTATACAGGTAAACCCTATATATAAACAAAATTTATGCGAAATAAATATACAAGAATTGCTCGTTTAAAGTATTAAGATTTACTGATGAGGTAATTAATTATTTATTGAATATCTTTTAGATATATGACAAACAAAAGTGCTTTGTAATAGGGCTCTACAATGCGGAACTCTCAAATGGAGAGCTGTCAAACAAAGTCTTACAAACAAACATTGCTACCGATCTAGTTTCCACAAGGGTTTTATGGGCGAGTACGATACGTAGAAAGGGATGAACGATGATGAACGATCCCGTAAAACTTGGGTCGTATAGCACTCGATAAAGTGAAATGAAATACGTGTTGGAGTGTTCTGGAAAAACGATCTTCAAATACACTTGACCTAAGTGATCAGACGACTTCGGAGACGTAATCACTCGTTTAAACGACTTGTTGGTTAGTAGGCGTGACTACGACAGTATCAGTATTAATTTCGATTGTGTTGTACCCTATATTTTTTATTTTATTTTAATGAGTGACGGAACGAGCTGAGGGCCCACCTGATGGTAAGTGGTGACCCTCGCCCATGACAACAGTAATGCGTGCGACTCAGTATGAGATCCAAATCTTTACTGAGTCGCATTCATCCTGCTGCGTCCATCACCCGGGACGGGGATGATACGTCTCATGCGCATGTGATTTCACCAGCAGCCACACCCTTCCACCGGAGCACATTAATGCAACCACTACTGCTTGGCGGCAGATTCCAGATGTGGTGGCAGTACCTATCCGGACGAACTTGGCACAAGTTCTACTGCTACTTTTGGTAGCTCTTTTAGCACCACCCAATGTTATCGATAGAGATAGGGGATCCAAAAAGTAGCAGTAGAACTTGAGCAAGGTTCGCCCGGAGAAGTACTGCCTTCGCACCTGGTAATCTGCCGACAAGCAGCAGTACATTCGCATGCTGTGTTCCATTGGAAGGTTAGCTTATCTAGCTTATCTAAGCTATAGCTTTTCTAATGAAACTGGTTTGGGGATGATCAGTTGGAAGGTTTCAAAGTATTGTATATAACGGAATTAGGTAGAAACAATGTGTTTTTTAGGATTATAAAAATCGCAATTTTAATATAATTCAAAATATTTGCTTCTTGTGAGTAAGCTCGTAACTACCTGATAAATCATTATTAACATAAAAAAACGCCAAAAGTAATCTCAAAAGAAATCCTGGCTGTTATTTTTCATATTTATCGTCTTAGCCGTTCTGAGGAAGCGTATACCAAACGCAAAAAGGTTTTTATGCAAATCGGTGTTCATCTCAAAGATTTACCGTCAATTGTAGCACCCGCCAGAGATTAATGGCGGTGAACCTATCTAGAAGCCTGATTCAGTTATATAAAACGTGGAAAAGGATCTTTAACCCTAACAGTAGTGCTATTACTGTGTTCCGGTGGAAGAGTGTGGGTGCCGGTGAAATCACGAGCGCATGAGATGTATCATCACGGTCGCGGGTGATGGACACAGCAGGATGAATGTGACTCAGTGTAAGATCTTATACTGAGTCGCATTACTCTTGACATAGGCGGGGGTTGCCACTTACCACCAGGTGGGCCCTCAACTCGTTCTGTAACTTAATCACAAAGAAAAAAAAGCTCCCTAAATTAGGAGTAATAAAACAAACTCAATAAAAAGTAATGATAATTTTATTTCCACAACTTACAAACAAACATTTGCATTCATATTTACAACAATTCAGGCACAATTAAAAATCGCATAAACCAACTTATTACTTTTATCGTTTATATCTTATTTTATTACTTCAAACGAGCATTTCAAATAAATATAAAAAAAATATTGATTTATTTAGCGTATCTCGGAGACGCCTCTAATGATTGGATGAAATTTTGGGTTTTGCTATATAAGTTTTATCTTTATAATTTTATTTCTTGTAAACAGCATATTTTTACAAAAAAAAAAAAAAAAAAATTTAATAATAGACTAATAGAAAATTTAATACAGCGCCATCTCGTAAATTTAAATATGTGGTACTTGACTGGTAATCTACGGTTACTTCAAAAACATATAATGACGGATAAAAAAACGATTTTACGTTTAAAAACAAAAACAAGCGAAGCGCGCTCAGATATTATATATAAGATTAATGGTGGAGTTTCTTCGTGAAAATTCTATGGGATTATAACCCTATCAAATAAATAAATAATTATCCAAATCACTCCACAATTAACGAAGAAATCGCGTCGTAATCACGCAAAAGATGTGATAAGAACATCATGCTATTTTTGGAGACTTAAAAATCACAACCGAATAAAGATCTTAATTTACAAGAGTGATTTTTTTAAAGTTGGTTAAAAAATACTATATTGTTGAACTATTGCTAAAGAGTAGTTCTATATATTATATTGTACATCCCGTATACCTAATTCTAAGTGACATTTAATGTTGACTTGATAACAAACTCGTCACAGGTTTCAACATCAACATAACACGCAGACCTACGTGACACATAAAAGTGTCATCTCATGTGAATAATTTTGCTTTGAGCCATAAAACGAAATTATGTGGGTCACTATTATAATTGGACGGTCCAAACAAAGGTAATGTCAGACTCTTCAATTACTCATATAATTATAATGAACCTATCTCGGTAAGTTGCGGGGTCAAGCATTTTTTTTATGTGACATAAATGGTACGTACAATCCATTTAAAGGGCTACTACCGCTCATAAAGTGTTAGAAGTAGCAGTAGAACTTGTGCCAAATTTGTCCGGAGAGGTACTGCCACCACACCTGGAATCTGCCGCGAAGCAGTAATGCGACTTAGCTTCTCCCCGACCGGGTATGAGGAGACCCAAATAGCACCCTGTTGCGACGTTATGCAAGATGTAACACGTCTCATGCGCCTGTGGTTTCATCGGCACCCACACGCATCCACCGGGACACAGCAAGTGTACCAATGCTTGGCGGTAGACTACCAGGTGTGGAGGCTATACTTCTCCGGGTGAACTTTGCACATTTCCACCCAGAGGGTGTAGGAATTTGAAGGGTGGTTACGTGAGCAACTGAACCCCCCAAATAAAATCAGAAATTACTTTAAAAAAACGAAAAAATCTACTTCAGTTCTTTCATCCCTTTCTTCTCCATACCCTACTATTTAAAAAAAGAAATACATAATGTCGGTTTACAATGGTCGAAGAAAAAGTATAATAACATGAACGCAAAATACGCAATTTCGTTTAGTTGGATGACATATTGTTCAACTAAACTATCGAACCAATTCTGATGAAAATCTATGGGCTCCCATAGAAATTTCTGATAGAAAGTTCCCTTTAAATAACTAAAGAATTTTCCAAATAGGTTGATAAATGTCGGCGTACAGAGATAACAAATTAATTTTACGAAAATGTAAAAACCCCTAACTCGTAATGGTAACTGAACCGATTTAGATAAAACACGTTTAAGAACACCTCTAGAAAACCTGCTTTCAAAAAGACAGACATACAGAATTAGGGGTCAAACTTACGAGTATAACCCATATTTGAGTTAAAAAAATCATACTAATTGGTAATTTGGAAGTGATTTGAAAACGCTTTTTCGTCGTACGGTACGAGCGCATAGAACCTATCGCTACAAGGCTCTTAAAAACATCCCAATTAATAACCTCTTCCTTTGGAAGTAAATATATAAATAAATATTCATTGACATATTTCACACAGCGCCATCTAGCCCCAAAAAAAGCATAGCTTGTATTCGCATTCTGTTTCATTATGTCCTGGGTGGGAATCGTACTCACGACCTACAGCGCAGAAGGCAGAGCTACTACCAACAGAGCTATGAGGCCAGTCGGTTGAAAGTGCTTTAAAGCGATCACAGGTTAGCTGCACGGTATAGGCGCTCAGAAAATTTTACTACAAGGGTCGTAAATGAACAACCGAATTCAGAACTTTGGAAGTCAGTTGAAAATCTTTAGAGCGATTAAATTGGTGGGTACGCCGTACGTAGCGGCAGTTCAGAACCTTTCACTACAAGGATTAATACTCATTTTACAGCGGTTATGAACTTCGTTGTGGGCTGGGTCGGTGGCAAAAACCACTCCGCTTTGATCCACCATGACGTGGACCGGAACCACTCAAACTTTGAAATCTTAACATGGATTTAGTTTGTTAGTGTCCTGATTACGCAGATCAGGGCTTAGTTATGGACGGTTTCAAGCTTTGGAAGTTATTAACTTAGATTATACTTATGTATAACATATTTAAGTGTTATACATTATTATTATTTTATTTATAACAGTTGTTAGCTTGAATAGATGTAACGCCTTGGTTTACTAACTCGGAATAGATGTTATTTAATAGTCAATAAATCATTTTTAATTAACTTTTACGTGAATTTAATTTTGCCTAATAGCTCAGTTTGCAGTAGCTCTGCTTGCTCTGTAAATGGTGGATTCGATTTTCACCCAGGACAAGCATGAACATATTAATGTTTGTTCTGTGTTTGGGTGTTATTATGTATATGTATGTATTTACAAAAAAATAGTACTATATAAGTATTCTATCAGTGACTGAAAATGTATATAAGTCAAACACTATCCTTGTTATATATATATTTTTATTAAAAAAAATCTGTGAGTTATCTAGTTCCCATAGTACTTAGTTTAGGGCTAGATGGCGCTATGTGAATAATCATGAATATTTATGAATGAATGCAAAAGTTCTCTTCCTATAGAACTATGGCTAAGTTTTTGATAAATTCACGATACATCGCTAACAATATCATCTGCACACCGAATTAGGACTCTCCTAGACATTCCATTTCTTTTCGAATCACATATCGATTATCGGTTCTGCGAACAGTGTAGACAACAAATTCTCATTTCAATTTTCCCAGAATGAGGAATACAATTGTTTACCTTGATTAGTGTTTTAGTGCGATATCCAACAGCAATATTACTACGTAAGTCGAATTTTTAAATGTCATTAATTTTTTGTATTTAATTATGAATAGGAGCGTGGTGGTACTCCCGTAGCCCCAGCAATGGGCGTCTACAAGGGACCGTGGGGTTTTTAGCCGGTAAGAGTCCGGCATAACCCGTCCAACGTCCCCAGGGCGAGCGGGTACCGATGAAGGTTTTCCCCACAAAAAAAAAAGGCCCAGGGGCATAGACGCCGACTCCAATCTGAAGGTTGCTGGTTCAAACCTACAAGTGAGCCAATGAGTTATTCACTTGAAAAATTTATGTGTGCTATACCACGTTCTCGAAACAGTGATAGAAAACACCGTGTAGTATTACTGTTGTCTGTAAGCGGCGGCAACCACTTAACATTAGGTAGACTGTATGCTCGTCCCGAAATCTTAGCCAAATAAAATCTTTACACAATTAAGTTTGTAAAGATTTTATGTATTGTATAAAGATGTATAAAGATTTTATTAACCCCTGCACTACACAATCTTCAAGCTCAACATACAAATAAAACTAAGTCACGAAGCCGTCTAATAAAAAAACATATTAATAATAATAATAAAGTAAGTTTGAGTTTATTGAATACTCGAAGCATATTCTCCCTCCCGCCATGAATATCCATACTTTTTAAAAGGATCCCTAACAACGTCATACAAAATTTTATAAAGCAAATCTTGTTGTTGGCATATTTCCGTTTCACTATAAAATGGAACCGCCTCTCGCTGCAACGTTATTTATTTCGATTCGATGCGAAACTAAATTGGTTGGAAAATTGTAATTTGAAACGGTCCCTAGATTTATTCCTCTGTAATATATTGGTGAATGGTATCAACAACCAAATATGTACCAGCAGATTGCCCTAATATTATAAAGGCGAAAGTTTCAATGTATATACATATATGTCTGTGTGTCTCTTTCACGCTCAAACAGCTCTACGGATTTGGATGAAATTTAGTGCCAGGATATCATATAGTCTGGATTAAAACATAGGCTACTTTTAGCTACGCCCCGAGGCATTACCCGCGTTTGGTCATCCCATGGCAATACTTCACTTTTTCAGAATAAAAAGTAGGTAGTCTATGTAATATAGGAGCTACCTTCACAACAAGTTTCATCTAAGCTGTTGAGGCGTGTAGACGTAGCATACATACATACCGCTAAACTTTCGCATTTATAATATTAGTATGACTTTGATTGGTTTATTGCTCAATATTAATTTGTGATGTAATTTATCTTAATTAACTATTGTGTTATTATGTATAAGGTCCAAAATCGCAGTTATTTTTGTGATAAAATTAATTATCGATGAAGTGCAAAATATGATATCTCTCATCAAACCAGCCCACTCCCCGTTTCCACAAAAATCACCATGCCAATTCAATATAAAACATCCATCCAAATCTAAACATTTACTATAAGATATGATACACTGTGTGAGTTTTGTTCAGATAAACCTAAACAAAAATCTTAGACTTCTTATCTACAATAATACAATCTCGTTCAATAATCTCTAAAATTTGATATTAATTATTTTAAGTGGTCGCAAAAATAATTAATAAATAATCATAAAATTAATCGTTAAACAATTTTATGGAAAGTATTTTGCACAATAATATAAAATCAACAGACTAATCAGGGCAACCCTTTGTTACGGAGGGTTGCGGTACTTACTCACGTTCATCCTTTTTATTCTAAAAGGTCTTTTGACTAATCCAGGATAATAGGTAGGTACGAAAGTTTGTAAACAAAATTCAGGACTGTCCATTAAGAGGTCAGAGACTTTTATATTCCGTTTTAATAGCTTTTGGTGGCTAAACATAGCCGACATCAAGTTTGCAATTATTTGAATTCTAATTGATTGGCCGTTAAGTTGCAATATGTGAATGAAAACAAGAAATTATTAAGAAAAATAGTAAACCCGAGTGCGGGAAAAATTCCAAATTACATTTAAACATATAAGTTGTTTATATTTCTGCAAGCCATTTATAAAAACCTGCATTTTGAAACCCCAATTTTTACTTTGAGGATTTTTTTTATGGTATTATTATATAATATATATATTTATATTGGCGCAAAAAATCGATTCTATTTCTATTTTAATTTTTTTATATTCAGTGTCACTGTCACAATTAAGACGAACCCTTTCTCTCAACCACTCCTACCGGAACAGCCATATGTAATAACACAAATATGCGAGGAACCAAACTGTGAAAGAGATTAAATCTAAATAAACCAAGTTTGTATTTCCAACAATGTTTATTTCTTTACCGGAGAGGATAAGAGGAGTCAAGGAAGATGCGCTTGATGACGTAAGTATGCTCTATAACTAATTAGTTCATCGTCTAATTAGCTCAACTATGTATTACGTAGCTAAACTGCTTGCGTATATATAGGCTTCATTGAACCCTATTCCACAGAGCTATGCAAAGCTCGGAATGAAAATCAAACAATCCTTCATCATTGGAATGCGGGAATTATAAATTCAATTATTTTTCAACACGTAGATATATTTAAATATATGTATGCAAATTGATGGGTGACCATTTTGGTCAATTTTTTCCAATTAATCGCGTCCGTAGGCGCGTACCCTTTGATCAGGGAACACAGACTCAGGCAAAGCTAATGGTTGGTGCTAATGGCAGTAGAACTTGTGCCAATTTCGTCCGGAGAGGTACTGCCATCGCACCTGGAGAATCTGCCGCCAAGCAGTAGTGCTCGCATTACTGTGTTCCGGTGGAAGGGTGTGGATGCCGGTAAAATCACATGCGCATCCTGCTGCGTTCATCACCCGAGACGGGGAGTTTCGGGCAATGGACTGGATGAATACAACTATATTGAGTCGCAATACTGTTGTCATTGGCGGGGATCGCCACTTGCCACCAGGTGGGCCCTCAGCTCGTTACGTCACTAATTCACATTAAAATCAATTTTTTTGTGGCATTTGAACTGAGCGCTTCCGTACTTCGGAGGCACGTTAAGATGTCTATCCTGCCTATACTAGTCGTTAAACCATGTAGGAGTCTTTTGGGCGTTTTGAGAAATCCGACATCAATATTGGCCACTAAAAAAGAATATTACATTATTATATGTAAATATATTGCAGGTCCAATAATATTACATACATACGTTTCGAAATGATACTAATTATTTTTTATACAAGATTGCAAACTACGCAATATAATCAATGTTTTAACGAGATAGAAGCTCAAAGCTCATAGCAAATTAAAAGTTTATCTCGAAAATGGTTTCGAGTGAGAGTCTCCAATTTTTGCGCGAACAGTTAAAACCACTCCATTGTGTTTTAATCTCGTTAAAATTAGTGAGGGATGAAGTTGAATCTGCTTGATCAAAATAAATACATTACATAATGTATAATATGGGTTATTTGTCTCGATATATTCGAATACTGAGAAATGTTTGCTATTTATGTTATGGAATGAAATGGAGTAAGTAGACCACCTGATGTTAAGTGGTTATCGCCACCTATAGATAAAAGTAATACAACTCAAGTCCTCCCCTACTATGAGAAGACCCAAGTCCTATTGCATTGCGAGCATCAGTCTGAGACCCCCGTCTCAGACTGATGTAACGCAACATGTGTCTGCTGTTTTTTTTTTAAAAAGAAATGTTTTTTATAGACCCTTTCTTTGCCAATTGTGCACCGATTTTGATGATCCTTTTTTATTTCGATAGGGTTAACTTCCAAGGTAGAACAGAAATTTTACCCCTAAGGGGTGAAAGAATTCCACCCCTAAGGGCGTAAATTAAGTAATTAGTTCAAATCAAGTATTTTTTTAAGAATTGTTGAATGCTTAAAAATAAAGTTAATGTAGTCCAAATCAAAATACTTTATTTTTAAGCATTAAACAATTCTTAAAAAAATACTTCCCAAGTTACTTTTAAAATAATTATTTATGACAGGTACATATAGTGATGTAAGCATTGAAAATGGTTTATTCGATTTTTAAACAGTCATTATTGTCCCAATGCACCCCATCACTAGCCAACTACACGTAAAGTACAGCAGAAGCCTTGGGCCCATTTCGCTTATTTTCCCGATGAGACTCGGGCCAATTGTTTGTAATGTTTGTTATTTCGAAATATGCAATTATCCTTTGTAGATGTAGTTGTACTAAATAATAATTTAAATTCATGGACATTTCACACAGCGCCATCTAGCCCTAAACTAAGAATAAGAATAAGATAAGAATAAATTTATTTAGCATATAAAGAAACAATATATGTATACTTACACTACTTATAAACAAATGACAACATAAAAAAAACAACGTTAACATACCTTTTTAACTACCTTTTTTAACTAAAAAAATTACGTTATATAGAAAGGAACTAGGTAACTGATATAATATTTATATATAATAGTAATATTTTGTAAATATAAACTTATAATACATTATTATCACCCAGATACAACAAACATTTATGTTCGATACACAAGAATGCTTTGTCCTGAGTGGGAATTAAATGTTGTATATATTATGTTAAACTTTTGTAGCAGTTTTGTTTTGCAAAGCGTTCATCAGTTAATTAAATATTAAAATATACCACCAACTGTCCACAATGTGACCTTCAGGAAGATAAGTAGCCCAACGAAGCACGGCCTAACCTTTCGGAGGAAAGGCTGTGATATTTATATTTGTTTGAAATTAAAAAGATATACTTCACCAATTATTTTTCAATTTACACTCTGCACTCCACAACAGAAATACAAGACCCATGGCCCGAGAACAAACTTTACGCTTATCAAACGAAGTCTGCTCCGGATGGGAATCGAACCCGGGACCCCTCGTTCCGAAAGCAAGCTACTAAGCTACGGGGCCGTCTTTATTAGGAACAACATAGAAAACATAAAAAGAGGATTATTCTGTTCAAATACTTAATTGTACGCGTTGCATTACTATAGTAACACTTACCACCCTTAATTGTTCGGAAGAAGACACGGGATGAGTTAACTTGTTATTTGTGTCTTGAAACTACGCTTAATGGGAAGCGAATTGCCATGTTTATAAAACAAACTTCACCCCTAGGGAAATACCAATGAATTCAATTCAAAACGTACTCTATATCACTGAATTAAAGTGCTCTTTGGCACGTCGATATAAGTGTCTCCATGATGAAACACGATGTCATTTTCATTCTAAAATTCAGCGAGGTGCGAAATGAACATTGAGTGGAATAACGTAGGTAGTAGTTACCGTGGAATTTTTTTTTTTTTTTTAATTTTGGTTTCCGTACCCTAAGGGTAAAACATAAAACCGGACCCTGTTACTAGGACTCCGCTGTCCGTCTGTCACCAGGCTATATCTCATGAAGAGCCTACCTGATGCTAAATGGCGACCCTCGCCCATGACAACAGTAATGCGTGCGACTCAGTAAGAGATCCAAATCTTTACTAAGTCGCATTCATCCTGCTGCGTCCATCACCCGAGACGGGGATGATACGTCTCATGCGCATGTGATTTCACCGGCAGCCACACCCTTCCACCGGAACACAGTAATGCAACTACTGTGTTCCGGTACTGCTTGGCGGCAGATTCCAGATGTGGTGGCAGTACCTATCGGGACGAACTTGGCACAAGTTCTACTGCTACTTTTGCTTGCTCCTTTAGCACCACCCAGGGGGTACATGTAGGGAATCAAAGGGTACAAACCTACGGACGCGAGCAACTAGTATCTGATGCTTTAATAATGACTTGCAAATTTTAATATTTAGATTAGGGTGCTGCCTCAAAATCAAAAATAAGTCTGCGATCTGAGAACTTAGTACATCAAAGTTTAAAATTTACTTTGATTGAGATTTCTGTTTGAAATGAATTGGATGTTAACTTATTGTGGATTGGCTTGGTTATTTGAAAGACCCCGGGGTGTGTGTCGTCTCCGTCTTAAACAAAGTTGAAACGAGTACAATGACACTTATGTTATACCATCCATCGGTTCTCAAGATACGTGTAAGTGTGGCCTGGCTTACTGATACGAGCTACGGGTGTGGATATCTTCGCCAATACTGACCGATTTGGAAAATAATTTTTTTTCGTTGTATACATTTTTCGCAAATTAATCTTATTTTACTTATTTCTACTATTACTAATGGAATTGAGAAGGCTCCGTGGCTTAGTTGCTCCCTGCCTTCGAAGCGAGGGGTTCCGGTTTCGATACCCGGCCAGGGCACACTTTATGTGGTAAGCATGAAGTTTGTTTTCGGGTCTTAGGTGTTTGTCTTGTGTCTCTGTGTTTATCCATGCCATCTGCGGCACAGAGAATCCTAGTGCAGAGGTATGATTGTGTTAACGAAAAACGAAATATTTATTTAATTTCTTAAAACGATATCCTAGTTACATATTATAATTGTTCGCATTACTGTCTGGTACAAGGCCGACCTCTTCCAGAGAACTTCACTTTTAACGAAAGTATGTTAAAACCACACGAGAAAATCATTATGCATACTCTGATGTTTTAGACAAATTTTATGCGGTGAAGTTACGTTGTTTGTGATAATGTAGAACCGGAGAATGGTAGTTTGCGAAACGGTTCTCATATGTATGTGGCTTTTGTAATATCAATTTAATGTAGCAATTCTATCATAATGTTACAGAGAGAGAGTTGCCAGAAAGTTGTAAAAATTGGGACATTTACAATTTTATAGCAGGTTTTTTTTTGAAATTTTCGCTGGTTCCTATTGTCGTTGTATTGCTTTTGATTATAGTTGTGTGTAAGTGGGCCACTAGATCTATCCAACAAATTGCATAAAAGTAATTGAAAATGCATTTTTCTATAGGGTTTTTGCTTTTACTTGCGAAAATGTTAGCTGATTTTCAAATTGAAAAAAACCCGACATTGTGTTGCTAAGCGCAAAATTCAAAAACGACTTGACCGTTAAGGTAATTTTTTTATTTTTTTATTATTCCTTACATTCCAAGTATGGTTCTTATGAGGATTGAAAATTAACGTGAATAAAATGAACTGCGGGTGAAACTGCGGACCTCATAATAAATATATCTACATAACACCTGGTTCTAGAAACAGTCAAGAAATACAGAGCCTCACTCTGTATCCTACAACCAACAAATCAATAACACGATTTCTTTCAATCCAGATTGTGTCCCGTATCCCAATTAAAGCCGATTTGCTGTCACTTGTCACGACCAGTGGAACCATTAGAGGCTAGTACGGAATGCACACCAAGAGTCGCGTCATGAAGAAATAAACCATCACTCCAAGACGAGTGAATTTCAGCGAACATTCATCCATTACTCACGGGGCTAATGACCTGCCGTTCTCATCACATTCGCTATCTGTCTCGCTCCACTGACCACGAATAAATGAGGGTGTGTGATATTACAAGATATTTTATACGACATGTGATCTTAAGCGAAGGTCAGTCGCGGAATTCTGGTTTTAAATTTGTAATACCAAGACGTGGGCATATTATAGATCGGTACGTGCAAAGCGATACATTTTCTTTGTTTTATTGATAAAAATTCAAGATGGGAAAAACTGATAGAAATTACTTCACTTTTTCGGGATAAAAAGTCGATTTATTCGGGATAGTTTTCGTTTTATTATGAAACCTGATTTCAATACTACCTTTATACTTCGTTTTTTTTAATATCTTAATAAATAAAATAAAGTCGGTTATGCTCGAACACTTTTAACTCGAGAAACGGTAGATCGTTTTTCATGGTTTTTGATTTGTTGTAATTGTCTCCATCACGAATTGCAAAATATACATTAAAACCTTGGAAAATTTACAAAAAAATAAAATAAATTATCCCCGTATTCCCACGGGAACGCGAACTATGCGGGTGAAACCGCGGGGCGCAGCTAGTGTTATATATATTGATTTCTGATAATATAAAGCTTTATAGGATATATTATCGAGGCAATAAGCCCGCGTAGAAAAAGAAACATCGATTCAGTCAAATGAGCCCAAGTTCGTCAGTATTTAATTACTAACGATGATTTCCTGTGTTTAGTTCATTCATTTATTCCCTTTGATACAATTTGTACACTCGGGGAAGTCATTAGCATCAATTATGCTAAATACTAGCTGTGCCCAGCTTTTGCTGCGTGGAATTCAAAGAATATTCGTGCTTTCTACTTCTTCTGAATGGAATCCGTCTCCTTGCCAAGTTCTTCAAGTTTTATCCCCTATTCAGCCTCTTCAAGTTTTATTTTTGCGACAAAAAGTAGCTTAGGCCCTTTCCCGAGCGTATGTCTTTCCCATCTATCTCTTTACCAAAGTTTATCGAAATTGGTTCAGCGGTTTAGGCGTGAAAACGCTACAGAATTACTTTCGCATTTGTAATATTATTATACTTGTATTTGTAATATTATAGACTGCTCCCTGGCTCACTTAGTAGTAGCCCTGCGAAGCGAGGGGTCCTGGGTTTGATTCCCGGTGCACATTTTGAGTGGTGAGCATGAAGTTTGTTCCCGGTCTTGGGTGATTATCTTGTTTTTCTGTGTTTGTCCATCCTATCTGCAACACAGGGAATCCGAATCAATCTGAAGGTCGCTGGTTCAAACTCCATTTTTCACTTGAAAAATGTATGTACGCAATACCACATTCTCGAAACGGTGACGGAATTCCGTGGTAGATCAGAATCCATCCACTCTCGATTATCGAGAATAAGCCGGTGTCCCTGCAGTGGGAACATTAGAGGCTGGTACAAATACAAAAGAAATACAAACATACGATTGTAAGAACTCCTGGTAACGCTAATAGTTTTCCTTGTCGATAGTGCTTTTATCCTAAACCAACAGTGTACCTTCGACGCATTGTTTAACAGTAAATGTAGGTACTCCTGATAGCCGACTTTGAATAGTGTCAGATGCATTGAAATTCTGATGAGTTTGCTAAAATGTTTCTCACATATCATCTAAAAAAAAAAAAAAGAAACGCTTACACACTCAAACTCCTGCAATATGTTTCCCCGTGTCGCATGACATGGGCATTCACAGAAACACAAGACGAACACCCAAGACCCGAGAACAAACTTCATGTTTACCTACGGAAAATACCAGTAGGGGTTCCTTGCTTGTTCTTCCTCATAGAGGGTCGGATGGATTTGAACAAGTGCTAAACTTAGTAATAAGAACTCATCATTTTGTAGGTTTATATTTATAAAAAAAAGTGACGCTTCCATGTAATTTTTTAAGAAATCAATAGAAAAATGTATTTTGACTTTGAATTTGAGTTTGAATTAAGTATATTCTGAGGGTCCGAAAACGAAGGGGTCGTTGACATCACTATGATGTCAAACAAATTTGTTGCCAACTGAGACTAAGTGTTAGTCATTTTCCACGCCATCAAACAGACTTTAAACACCATGAGTTAAACCTGCCCTGTCGTTCAGAAGGTAAATCTTCCAGGTTTTCGCATAATGGACTATGCAGCTGTGGCACACAGCTCAAAATAGAACAGACGGGATCAACTCGGTGACAACATATTTGATTTGCTTCAATCCTCTTAAATAAAATGGATCGGTGGATAAAACGTGGAAGGGGTGTCAAACACAATGCTCTTCTGGAATGGGGAATTTTCTGGCACAATTCGACAATTTAAAACAAGATTAAAGTTCAGAAAAAGTATGTTACATGATATAAAAAGCTCTATTATAAAGTATTGTTGAGTCTGTACTATTTTTTTCGTGGTTCCGTGCCTGTAAATTGTCGTAGACATTGCTAATTGTGTGCTCGTCACACACATAAATATTTCAAAGTCAAAGTCAAAAATGTTTATTTCCGTTGGATTATTAAAATTTACTTGGAAACGTCAGTTTCTTTTTTTAAAATACATAAGTACTTACGACAGCGTTCTTACAACTAAGCTTAGCACTTATTCAAACTCTATCCGTACTTCCATGGTGAAGAATATTTTATTGCGAAACCAGTAATCTTTGTTGTTTATGGAGGGGGTAATTGCTTAGCATCAGCTGGGATAAGCTGGCATGCTCGACTACTTTAATATCATAAAAAAGGATGGTACAAAATTAGTATTACAAATCAACGTCACATGAAAAACATTGCAAATGCGAGTAAAATATAAAATTTAAAGCCAGGAAAACCAAAATACAAAATTTATATTCCGTGTCTATACACATACACAAAAAGTTCTCGTTTAAGGTCATAAGTTTTTCCATATTACAAGTGTAAAATGTTAGCGAATATAAAAAAAATTATACAAATAAAAAGGCTTCGTTACCTCACCGGAGGAACCCCAAACAGCTTAAAGGTTATTTCATCTGTGGATGATCCCTGGCACGGAGCCAGCTCGCGTGTACAAGTTGAGACCTGTCCGGACTAAACTCTCACTAACAGAATACATGAGAGGTCCCAACACTACATAGGTACACACTTTATATTGTTTATATAGCAGAGTCAAACCATTTCAACTGTGCAATAGGTATAAAGTCTAATTAAGTATCGTTTGGTTTTTTTTTTTTTTTTTTCAAATCGAGTCATTCTTGTTCTTCCTGGGGATAGCGGGACAGCCTAATAACAGAACGTATGGCCACGTTAGGTATGAGGTGTACCTATGGTTTAGCGCCAACCTACCTTACCATACCTACGGCCCATTCTGACTCTTTAACCTACGGTTGAAGATTCAGAATCAGAAGTCAGAAAGAGTCACACATTGTCAGCGAGTAAGAAAGGCTATATTTTCCTACGGGAACCGAAACTACGCGGGTTACACTGCGGGGCGCAGCTATAGTTAAAATATACCATAGCTAACAAATAATACAGAGACGATCACACGCAAAACTCAAAATATATTCTGGGTTCAGATGTCGCTTCACATTTACAAAAGTACAAAATTATTAAAATCGAATAGCTTTGGAAGTCCCGCACCTTACTATTGATTTTCGTTATGTATCCCTTCCACACAACTTTCTAACCGTTGTGATGAACATTTCGAACCAAATTGTGTGTTTTATTAACATAAATAGAAGATATTCCAAAAACTTTCTCCAATAGATAACTGATTTAAAAATCGAAAAAAAAACAGGTTATAGAAACCGGAGAAAAACTAAAACCCTCGGACAAATAATACTATTATAGCAAAAACATGAAAACTATGCATTAAATTTGCTTAAGAAGCTCCTGTGACTCGTTATACTTGTGTGTATAAAATTTCAAGTGTTCAAATGATACTAGAGATTTACGGAATAAATGTGTTTATCTTTAAGTTTATGACGTTCTTGTATATAAAAATTCCTCAATTCTGATGTGAACAATCGCTGGCTTTCTAAATCGAGTACGAAGCAGGTGGTAAACACCCGATACGAGCTGGGAAGGGTCGTGGGAATTCGGGAATAATATATAAGCAGGGATCGCTGTAGATTTCCCTAAAAATGATCACACAAGTGACGGCTGCGATTTGAAAACGTTTTCACATCCCATACAACCGAGCTTTGTCAAGGATAAACGTTATATTTATTTCGCGATAAATATAACAGCCCGTTTCATATTTATCGCGAAATAAATATAATGGTATAGAATTGAAAATGCAGAAACTAGGAAAACTGTTACACTTGGAAATTAGTTATATTTACTATTATACAATATATACACCAACCAGCCACACAAGTGAAAAAACTCTTTGGTGAGTTTTTCACTTGAAAAATTGATGCGGGTAATAACTGGGTAATAACACGTTCTCGAAATGGTGACGGAAAACATCGTGAGGAAACCGGCAATTCTAACCTAACTTGTGATTTCGTAAATGTAGCTACATTAATCCGACCTACGTAATATATTTCTTTGCTGTGATCTTGCAATGATCATGCTAAATGCTTAATTCAAATTTGGGTTTTATTAGAACTATTTATTTATCTACCAGCTGCGGTATTATCTGTGGTTGGCCATCTCACGGGAATCCTTCCTTTTTCGGAATGAAAAATTAGCCTAGCCAGAAAATGAGCTACCTATATAACAAATTTCATCCAGATAACGGATCTGGAGCAGTTTAAGCGTGAAGGAGCAACATATACACACATACAAATTTTCACCTTTATAATATTACTAACTGCAGCCCCGTAGTTTCACCCGCGTAGTTCCCGTTTCCGTAAGAATATGGCAATAAAATATAATTCATGATACTTGCTAATAAAGTAGCTTTCCATTGGTGAAAGAATTAATAAAATTGTTTCAACGGTTTAGGCGTGAAAGCGTAACAAAGATACAAATAAAGTCACTTTCGCATTTATAATAAGTAATATTATATTAGTATGAAGTAAGTTAGCGCGATGGAGTTGTCAATTGATGCAGTAGATACAAAATAAGCAGCGCTGTTGGTGACGGCTCGGCTTCGTGAAATATCGGCGGTGGAACGGACGGCTTGATAGATGGCCCCTCGGGACCGGAATTTGTCCTGCTCCCAAATTTAAGAGTGTTGAGGACACGATTAGTACACAAATTTTTGATGTGATTTATTGGTGCTACCTGACCTGGTTATATGGGAAAACATCATACTTATTATTATAAATGCGAACGTTTGTCGCCATTTTTGTTTGTTACTCCTTCACGCATCAAAGGTTGAACGAATTTGAAAGGAATTTGTTATGAAGACAATTCATAACCTGCATTAACACATAGGTTGCTTTTTGTCCCGAAAAGGTGAAATGGTCCCGTAGGCTGTCAAACCGCGGTTAATACGGGTGCAGCTTGTTCTTCATGTTCAACTTGACCAGAACGAACAAAACATTTTGAAATTAAAATAGCAGTATTGCCATGTTATTTTAGATGTAACCAAAACTGACAAAATGAACCGCTTCAATTACCACAGTTGCGCGACTGAATAAATTCATTTAGTGGGAAAATTCATTTGTTGATTTCGTTGCTGCGTGTTTTTGTAGGATATGCGAAGAACGTTTTTATTTACTTGCCATTGCATTGACTCAGTTTTGTTTATTTTGATATTTGTATTCGATCAAGATTTATTAACTGACTTCAAAATTGAGAACCTTCCTTACTTAGAAATAAGGTTGTATGTTTTTTTTTATGTTTCGGTTCTTCGCTATATGTAAACCGATTTGGATTATTCCTTAAGGGTTTATCATAAATAAGCGTGTAAAATAAGTGATGGAACCAAGACAGGGATGTTACGTCTCATGCGCATGCGATTCTACCGGGACCCACACGCTTCTACTGGAACACAGCAATGCGAGTGCAATACATCTTGGCGGCAGATTCTGTTGAATTTTGCACAAGTTCTACTGCTTGGTAAATATCCAGATGTGGAGGCAGTACTTCTTCGGGCGAACTTTGCACAAGTTCCACTGTTGTTGCTCGTTTAGCCCAGTGGTAAAGTATAGAGATTCAAAGGGTTCTCACCAACGGATGCTGGCAACTGGACTCCCTTATACATACAGACAAAACTGGAGAATGAATGTCAGAATGCAGAGTATTTGAAGAAAATAAGAATGGAACATCATCTCTTCATCTCTCTCAGTCACACCCTTTTGTCACAATATTAAAAAAATGCTAAGATTTATTTATGATAGATATACTTGCTTTGTATTGCTTTGTTCTGGTGGGAGAGTGTGGGTGCTGGTGAAATTACAAGAGCATGAGACGTTATACACTCGTCTCAACGTGATGGACGCAACGCAATACGACAGTTTTCTCATACTTCGCTACGAGAAGATCAAAGTCTAATCGCTCATGGCTATAGGTGGCTGTAACCACTTAACATTAGGTGGGATGTCAGGTCGTCACGGCAGTTTAGTCACATAAAAAAATATTGGAACGTACAAAAATGTACATTATTTTCTCAAAATTTACCCATCGCTAATTTCATGAAAGGTTTAATGGTATTTCAGCCTCTTTTAAATTGGATTATCCAAAAATTTGCACAAACTTTTCCGTACGACATACAAACAATTTGCATTTACAAGTTATCAGATTATCTGATGTCAGGCAAATATTTGATAGCAATTTAGGCTTTAGCTTGCCAACTTAATAACAGGTAAGTAAACTTTTGCGAAGAAACAAAAAGATTCTTTTTTTTTATATATAGAGATGTCGTTGGTTCTTTAAACATTTTACTAACAACTTATTGTATAATATTTTCAATAGATGACAGAATCTTGCCATTGGACCTGCTTTTGCCCGCAAAAATAAAATAAAACTCAAAAATTAAATAGAAATATAACCTACTTCTTTATTGGACCTTTTTAATATATATTAACGTCAAATAGAATATATTCAGTACGTTTTTTTCTTATAAACAAAGCTTGTCTTGACAATAGAAAATACACACAAATACAAATCAAACAGGGTACTCTCAAGTGATCTTTTATACGCGCGGCAATTGAATTTTATTTATATGTTTTATCATACGAATACTGAAAATGTCCCATTATTATTTTTATCTCCAGTACCAGAACGATCTGAGGGTTAATTGGTTAACTCCGTCCATAACAATCACAATACCACTCAGGTTCACCCCACCGAGTTATGAGAAGACCCAAGTAGTTCCAATTGGCTCGCCACCCAAGGGGAGGTAACGTCTCACGCGCCTGTGATTTTACCAGCTCCCACACCCTTCCGCCGGAACACAGCAATGCGAGTGCATATAATACTAAGTAATAATGATGTTATAGGTAATTAATCTATTGTAATTAATCTATAATAAAATTATTAATCTATAATAAAAAAATTAAAGTCAATTCTCTATGTACATAAGTGCGTCAATTCAGTACGGTACTATTTAGCAATTTTTTTTTTGCACATAATTATTTGTCAGGACAAGGTTTATAAAATGGAAACTTTTTGGGAAACTCGGACAAATTGTTGGGAATTGGTAAAAACTGAAAACACATTTTTCTACGAGGTTTTTGTCACTAAGTCGTTTAAAAGCCGATTGTCAAGTTGTGATCAGTACAGGAAAACATCTTTTGGATCAGCTGGTCTATACCTACATATATTATAGAAGTCCATTGCTGTTCGTAAGTCGCACTAAAACTCAAAAAATATTTAGCTGGATCGAATTGGCAAATTTTTATTTCGTTGTGTTCCTAATACTCAAGACAAGGTATTATTTCTTTGGATAATTCACGGAAAATTTGGAATTATCAAAAGAATTAATCAGAATTATTAAATCAGAAAAAAGTAAAAGGATTTTTTTCTAAGACTTTTGCCGCCATGTCCTTTTACAGTCGATTGTCAAAATGTGAATCAGTACAGAAAAACATGTTTTGGGTCAACTAGTATATATATTCGCACTAAAACTCAAAAACAGCTGGACCGAATTGGCAAATTTTTATTTCGTTGTGTTCCTAATACTCAAGACAAGATATAATTTCTTTGGATATTTACGGAAAAGTCGGTAATCGGGAAAACTAAAAGACAATTTTGACAGTCGATTCTCAAATTGTGAAACAAGAAAGGAAAACTATTATTATTATTAAGTCAGCTATTAATTAATTGTCAGGTCAGATATTAATTAAATGAAATCAAAGCGCAGAGAGACATGAACAATGTGAATCCCCATTCAAATTATACTCATGAATGTACCGAACCGATCGCTCATAATTAACATCAACTGATTATTCGACCTTGTGCCTTCGCTGAAATGTTGTTTGTTGAACGTATTTTATATATATGTTCATGGAAATTGCACGTAGTGCCCTCCACCCCATTTAAACATAGCTTTAGTATGGGAACTAGATAAGCTTCACAATGGGAACTGAAAAATATCTAGAACTTTTTTGCAAATACATACTTATACATACAGGTACATATCATCTGAACATCATATTGTATTGTATAAAGACATTAATATAAGAGACGATAATGTTGAATAGTTTGTACGTAATAGTTTCAGATGAGAATTAGAATACATATTAAAACTCATACATAGACATAACTATTTTTGTCACACAAATGCTTGTCGTTGGTTGATATAAAACTCGGTGGTGCAACCAAAAGAACCAGAAGAACGTTTGCCAAGTTCGTCTGGATAAATACTGCCTACACCTAGTAATCTGCTGCCAAGCAGTGGTACTGTTCCGGTGAAATCACATGCGCAGACGTGACTCAAACATCGATACGGAAGAACTTGAGTGGGTTTTTTTTTGTTTTTTTTTTCATACCACCGGATGATACGTAACAACTTAACATCCGGTCTGCTAGCTCGTTCCGTCACTTTTACTGCATGAAATAAGTAAAGTTGTTTGTTTATAGAATTATAAAGAAAGGAGAACTATTTCGGCAACACTTTAAATAAACGTGAAGTTCGGAATGGTAAATAAAATACAGTCGAGGCGAAACTTTTGAATAATACATACACTCAGGCAATGAGGGCGCCTTTGCAAACAATGACACGGACCTACAGAACACGAAGTGACTGCTATTTCCATGCCTCGAAGCAATCACAGCAGCTTGCAGTGTCTTCGATCCGAGCTTAGCATTTTTACGATATGTAGGTATCGTAAAAAGGCGAAGCTTCGTTTTTTATTGGCTTCATATGATTCAATTTTGTCTTTTAATGCTTGTGTGTAATTCTAACTGCATAACAAACAGACAATATGTTATCATTTTACAAGTTAATTTTTTATTATTATATATTTTGTGCTATATTGTTATACTAGCTGCGCCTAGCGTAAGTTATTCTTGCAAGTCAATTTGTGGTGGTTGGGTTTGTGCCGGTTTCACTTTGTGCTATCAATTTTTATACTTTTTAATGATAACTCAGTTACCTAATATATATGACTTGCATATATTTTGTTATGCTTTGCACCTCTCACAATTCCTTCACTCAAAACTTTTGAAGTTTGAGAAACATTGCTTACATTTATTTTGAAGTCAAAACCGCGCATTCAAAATCTCTTATCTCTGTTGAGAGTTAGATCAACAAATTGAATATGATAAAGGCGTTATTCTTTATCACCAATTTCGCGGAATACAACCACTTCCATAATCATTATGTCCCGATAAAAAGTAAGTGCAAATAACGGTATTCGCAATACAGAGGCGCGAAAATATTCGTGCCCACTTGAGCCTCACTCTGCGCGCTACGCCTGCTTTAAATAAAAAGCCATTATTTTTATCTCTCTTCATACTAGTAGCCCGAGAGACTGGGTTGATTTCATCAGTGCTTCTTTAGCAACTAAAGGAGCAAAAAAAAATTAGTATACATTCTGCAAAATTCAACAGAATCTGCCGGCAGGTAGTGCGCTCGTTTTACTGTGTTCCGGTGGAAAGGTGTAGGTACCGGTTAAGACACATGCGCATGACATGTAACGCCAGGTGACGGGCGCAACGGGGTGAGACTTGAGTCTTCTCATACTTCGGTTAGGGACCTAAGGTGGGCCAGGTGGATCAGGTGGGCCTTTTACTAGTACCGTCACAATTGTTACATATAAAAAAAATGTGGTTCTTACTGCCGCACCCGAAAGCATAAACTGTATGTGTGCTTTACCAAGGGCGGTAGTATTACTATGTACTCAAGGATCATAATACCTTCTACTCGATGATCTGTGGTAAGTAATGGGCACTTTTTTTTAATAGCTACTGTAACATACCTTTTGGAAACAGATTGTGATGCGTTTTACCCCGTATATTGGAGATAACTCTTGTAATACAAGGTAATAATGGTGAAATGTATCTTCGTAATGTAATGTAATGTAATTTTGTTTCTGTGTCTAATTCATCAAAGTATAACGTGTCAATTAATGTATGCATGTATACCAAATTAATTTTATGTTTAATTCTACACTTGTTTTTCACAGACTTCAAACAACTTCTAACTCGAAAGTTTTATAACTAGACCGCGCGTACTGCAACTTTGTTTTCAAAATGTGGCAACCGATCGCTTGGAAACTGCTTTTACTATGTTGTAATAAACTTTAGACTGTCTCCTTGGTTACTACGCTTTCCGTTAAATCTTCATCGTATTTCTTTCTGTCCTCTTAAACCACGTTTTATTATCGCTTGCAAGGAAAGATGAGATCTTTCTACACATACATTTTACAGCGTAGAAATTTGTTTTTGTTCAATTAAATTTATTTTTGTCGGTTTTATATAGGTTACACTGAAGGTTCTATTGCGCTCACTTCGTCTCTCTCAAGGGTAATAGCTGAAAATCCGTGTTTGCGCTCTGAGCAATATTAGTCGCTGAGCAACGACCCTTTTGTTATACTGCAACACACATGTATATTTTTATTCTTTTGTCTTTTTATGTATAACTGTGTACAATATTTTAATGTTTTATTTATTGCTCTTATTATGTTTGTACCCTTTTTCCTATTGACAATGAATGTACGTGTGTGATTGGAGAAACAAATAAATGGTTTATCTATATATCTATCTGTCTTCTATCTTAAGAGGTCTTGATTCAATTGTCTTTTATCTGCACAAATCAATTTACACCTCTAAAAGATTTAATTTCATAAATAACTACATAGATTTTTTTATTTTTCTTCCCGTTTGTATGTGGCTAACTCTGTTGTCGAGGTTTTCAAGTTGCGGGATGATATTCAACATGGCTTATTAACTAGTAAGATAGATCATCTGTAAAATAGATTTATCTTGATTTAAAAAAATAAAATTAGCGCTTTCTACCAGCATCTGTGTTAATTAATCAGAACAATTGTGCTTGTCTTTCATGCGATAAACCACCCTCCTTAGATAAACAATTAGAATAATTTAATTACAGCAAACTTGTAAAGTATTGTAGCTGGGTCGGAAAGCTTTTGGGGGTCCAGTTGCTCGCGTCCGTAGGTGTGTACCCTTTGATTCCCTACACGTACTTATGGCAACCATAAGTAGCCTTTTTGATGTGAATAAGTGACGGAACAAGCTGAGGACTTACCTGGTGGCAAGTGGCGACCCCCGCCCATGACAACAGTAATGCGACTCAGTATAAGATTTGGATCTTACACTGAGTTGCATTCATCCTGCTACGTCCATCACCCGAGACGGGGATGACACGTCTAATGCATATGTAATATCACCGGCACCCACACCCTTTCAACACAACACGATAATGCGAGCTTGGTTGACAGCAGATTCCAGGTTCACGGGCGAACTTCACACAAGTCCTACTGCTACTTTTGGATGCTCCTTTAGCACTACCCGAGGGGTACTCTCCTACGGATGCGAGCAACTGTACCCCCCAATCTTTCTTCTCCAACTTACTACGCAGAGACTCACAAACTATAATATTATTGTATATCATCAAACGTACTTTTATAATTGTAACTGATGTGCTAGCATTATTTATCGCGATCAAACCAACTACCTTTAACGCCTCTACAAATATCAGTTAAATTGGTATTTGCTATCTGAAGTATCAAGTCCCATTTTGAAGTTTCAATCCCCACGTAATAACAATTACCTACTGCTCACAAATTATATTGAAACCACCGTGACGGTGGGATAAATTATGCATAAACTTAATAATATCTTCGTAGAAGGGCCTGCTTATAAGTAGGCATTTATTTTAACCTTACGTAGGGATTATTTACTCTCGATATGCGCGCGTGAATACTTAACATATATAAACATATATAATACTACAAAACTTGGGTAAATGTAACTCCCGTACCAGCCTCTAATGTTCCCACTTCAGAGACACCGGCCTACTCTCGATCATTGAGAGTGAATAATGGGCTCTGATCTACCACGGGAGCCCAATCCGGATTGGTAGATGTCACATGTCGTCGATTTTTTGGTTCTAAGACATGCCGGTTTCCTCACGATGTTTTCCGTCACCGTTTCGAGAACGTGGAGAAAAAACTCATTGGTGCGCGTGTGGATTTGAACCAGCAACCTTCAGATTGAAAGTCGGCGGCGCGTTCGCAAAATGCACGGTCTCACAAAAAGGGAAATATTATTTTATAAGTCATTTTAAGTGAATTTGTAATTCTAATGAGAATAAAGTTTCTTCAACTTAGAATACTTAGAACTTATTATAGAATACTTTTTTTTTTTCAGAAAAAACAAGAACTCGGTTTCCGAACAAAAGCAATTGTTATAATCCACGCAAATTAAACAGTCGCAAGAAACAGCTAGTACATACATATAATATATATTACAGACACGACAAAGAGAATTAACATCATGTTTGTCATACAAATATGTATCCTGGATTTTAATTGAACCTAAGACCAACAACGCAGGAGGCAGAGATACTACCAACTGATCTGTGAGCATAGTAAAAATATCGTCGCAACATCAAAACATTTTGTATCACAAGTAAGAAAATAAATTGTCATGTTTCCTTGGAAGTGAATTTCACAAACATCTTATTAGTACAAATTTACTCCAGATAAGATTTTGTTATTGGCCAGCTTTGACAGCGGCTAATGGCGTGAAACTCCGAACAAAATCTTATTATATATATAAAAATGAATATTTGTTTGTTCGTATTTTTTCGTGCACTGCCCTACCGTTTCTCGATTTCGATAAAATTTTGTCTACTAATTGGTGGCCCTTACTTGCGCGTAGGTATAGGGGATAGTAGGGCATAGTATGTTTTTTTTTGCGACAGCAACACGCATTGTTTCAAATAAAAAAAAAAAAAAAAATTGGTATCATTAATTAGGGTATCCTCAATTATTTTATCATGGGTACAATGATTACTGATTCTAATTATATTATACTGATGATAATCTTGTATAATGATACTTTGATTAGTAGTAGGTACAAGTATTGATACTAACGTTTTGTCAAGTTTTAACGTTTTACTTTTAAGCTAATCTTCATAGTATTAACTGGCCTCATAGTTCAGTTGGTAGTAGCTCTGCCTTCTGCGCTGTAGGTCATGGGTTTGATTTCCGCCCAGGACATTTGTGACCAACATAAATGTTTGTTTTGTTTACAACAAAAATTCTACGCATCATATCTTAATTGCATGACATATGTTACTAAATTGCGTCCAAATCCGTGAGTATAAATAGTCTGTTTGAGCGTGAAGGAGTGAGAAACATACACACAAACATATATAAAAACTTTTGTCTTGACTATATTAATTAGTGTGATAATCTCAGCGAAACTGAAGAAAAATCCAACAAGTTGTGACCAGCTTATGGGTGTACTTCAGTGACTCTGCAGTTTATGGGACATTAGTGTAATAAAAAGGTGATAAAATAGAAGCTACTATTCTGCAGTCGTTACTACATTGTAAAAGTCCCTTTAACGATTTCTGTCAATTTGTTACTCGAGTGAAGGGCACTTTATACAACTGTTAAATAACAAAATGTGATTAACTTGTCAGGCGAGCGACGATCAATAGATGCTACAGAGCTACGGAATGCTACGAGGTACTACGAAATGCTACGCACTGAATTCTTTAAAATTACTTGTTACATTTCTTTTTTTAAATAAATACCTACGAGATCATGCGAACTTAAACTAAGTTTAGCGCTTGTTCAAACCCTATCTGACTCTCCATGGAGAAGAATAAGAAAGAAACCTCTAACGGAGCGTCTCTTTTACAAAGTAAGTACTTTAAACTGAATAACATTTTCCTTTACTGTGTGCTTGTGGATCAGAGCGACATCACACCATGGAGCTTTATCATTTATATAATAATTAACTGAGTAATACGCTTCCTTTATTAAATTGTTCTTTATATATCATTTAAATATTTGAATCGAAAGCTTGGTAACATTATCTGGAAGCTTTATAAAGAACCGAATACAATTTCCCATAAAAGATCCACTTTTTGTAATCGGAATCAAGTATTCACGAATGATCCTACAGTTATAATAAACGAGTATGACATCGTTTTCTTCTTAAAAAATAGAAATGTTTTTATGGACGCATAATAAATTTCCATAAATATTCTGTGATGCCACTGTTAAGATAAAAATTTCTTTGATTTTTTTTTTTGATATATTTACGTGATGTCATTTTATAAATTGTACGTATTGCTCTTTTTTATAATATTATACCACCGTTTTTATATTTTACTAAGGTCCACCTGATGTTATATCCTTCCCCGCTGAAGCATGACAACCCAAGTGGCACTAAATGGCGCCCATCACCCAAAACGAGGATGTAACCTCTCAAGCGCCTGCATTTTCACCAGCACCCACACGGAATATAGCCATGCTAGTGCACCACTGCTAAAAGACAGGTCTAATTCCAATACAAACAAGTGCTAAGCTTGTGTGAGTCTCTGTCATGTTTGTATGACAGAAATTCACAAGCTTAGCGCTCCCAGAATATAGACCATCTATCAAAACACCCACTTGCTTCCAACAAACAACGATGTGTCAAACGATTTATCTATATCCTTACAAAGGAACATATACAGGCTGTGAATATTACCCACGCATTTCAGTGGAATTTGAAAACCAACATGGCTTGTTTTATTTTGAGGTTCGAGGTGCTCGCGTTCGCGTGTTATCAGTAGTGTAGCCAGTAACAGTAGAACTTTAGCAATATTTATTAGGAGAAATACTTCCTCCAACACAAGTAATCTGCTGCCAAGCAGTGGTGCACTGGAGGAGGGGGAAGGTAGAATCATAGGTGTATCAGACATCCTCGACTCGTGACGGGCACAACGCAACGCAATATATGTTATATGTTTCCAATTGTGGACCGGTTTGAACGATTGATAGTGTCCTTAGAGGTCCTAGATGCTCCCATGGAAATTTTATGAAATCTTGACCTGTGAGTGTATAATGTATAAAAGCATCAAAATCGGTTTATTCAATTAACTTTGTTTTTTTGGTTTTAACCTCTTCGCTGTCTTTTTCGCAACATCCACTTCCTTTTTTTTTTTGTTAGGCTTTAGAAACTTCTTGTCTTGATTAAAATATAAACACTGATTTTTTTGTGATCAAATCTGATCGAAAAGCATATACGACATTACGAAAATCTCTGTTATAGAGAAAATAAACCACCCTGTAGCATAGTATGTCAAGCATATCCGTAGTAATTCTAAGACAGCTATATCTTTATCTGAGAAGATTCATAACCCTTCAGAGCTTACACGGATTGGAAAGCGTTGTTTCCGCTAAATCCATCGCTTGGGTACTTGACTTATGTTTTTGATCTACAAAGGCATTTGACAACAATATAAAAACGTAATAGATATACTAGCCTATTGTAATATAATCCTCGTCTCGGGTGATGGACGCAGCAGGATGAATGCGACTCAGTAAAGATTTGGATCTCATACTGAGTCGCGCGCATTACTGTTGTCATGGGCGAGGGTCACCACTTACCATCAGGTGGGCCCTCAGCTCGTTCCGTCACGCCTTAACATAAAAAAAAAATATATATCGACAAAACTCACAACTTAGTAGCTATGCCTTTTGGCAAGTCGCGGGTTCAATTCCCTTTCAAGACAAACATTTGTGTGATAAATAGATGTTTGTTTTATGTATTTATGTTCCTACTTGTATCCCTGGAGATGCGAAAAGAACAATTTAAAGTATCACTCTCACCCCTGCACTATAATTCCCTGTGTCGTACGTGGCATGGATAAACACAAGAAAAACTCAAGGTCCCGGCAGGGAATCGTACCCGGGACCCCCAGCGTTGAAAGCAGCTTCTACCTAGCTATGGAGCCGTTTGAAGCCATCTTCATAATCACATTCAAATATATCGCAACATAAAAATATTAGTATAGTCATATATGATATATAGATTTTTCCCGGCTCAGTCATATCGCAATCCCTCAGATTAATGTGAGGGACCGGTAGGGATCTCGCATTGATTGCCCACACCTACCTTCAGTGCCTATTCGTACCTGCGATTACAGCGAACGGTCTTCCTGATGAAATTGAACTGTTACCCGTATATAGTCTGACAAGTCATTACTTAGATCAAGCCACACAGTCTGGACAAAGTAAATTGATACCGAGAGAGAGCCCATATCCAAGGTTCGAGCCACTCAATCCAAGACCGTTCTTGTGTGTGTGTTTTTAATATCTTAAAGGTAGCAGAACAGGCTAAAAGGCCCACCTGATATTAAGTAATCACCTCCACCCATAACAACAGGCATGAACTAGGTTCTCCCCGATATAAGTATGAGAAAATCCAGGACGTAGCCAGTTGCGCCCTTCACCCAAGACCGGGTACCATTAGTAATTTCACCGGCACCCACACCCTTCCACCGGAACACAGCAATGCGAGTGCACCACTGCTCAGCCATTTATCAACCGATTTAAAAAATCTTTTTTCATTTGAAAGGATATGCTTTTAGATTGGTCCCAGTTTTAACAAAATCAGTTCATAGTTGGGTTGTTAAATGAAAATAACTGGAAAAAATACTTCATCCCAGTAGACGAAATTACGTATTTTGCTAACTGTAAGTAAGTATTAAAGTAGGTGTTTTTTTTCTATTTTTAAATCAGTTACTTGTTTGTATTAGTATTATTATGTCGTGTCAAATTAAACAAGATGTTTACTCCCTTGTGGAAATAAAGTTATAAAAGACAAATACGCGCCTCTTAGTTTATTCAATAACGGTAATGTAATAACGAAGCGAAGAGTGATCCCTTTTATTTCCAAAACAAACTTGAAGGATATCGCGTTTCGGGTCTGATTGCTATAAAAATAGCCAGTGTAACGCGAAACCTCAGTATACTGGTACCAATTAAGATTTTTCTGTATTGTTTTTGAACAAACAAATCTTTATTACCCTTTGCTTTTGCTCTATGATTCTCTCAGGTAGCATGAATAGAGACACAAAGCCAAAGACGCAATAAGAAAATTCCTGCTCATCACGCGTAAATGTATTGATCTTCTAATTACCGTATCAGCCTCTAATGTTCCCACTGCAGGCACACCGGCCTGATAATTTAGAGTGAATGATCTACCACGGGAGCCCAATCCGGATTGGTAGATGTCACATGTCGTCGAATTTTTGGTTGAAAGACATGCCGGTTTCCTCACGATGTTTTCCGTCACCGTTTTGAGAACGTGGTATTGCGCACATAAATTTTTTCAAGTGAAAAAACTCATTGGTGCACGTGTGGGTTTGAACCAGCAACCTTCAGATTGAAAGTCGGCGTCTATGCGCCTGGGCCACCACGCTCTTCTAATTAAGGCCCGCGTAATTATTGAATTTAGGCATTACATCCCCGTATCAGTCAACGCACTGCGTCTTGGTTCTTCTCTTAGCTCGGCAGACGAGAAATTGAGTCGTGGTTGTCGTTGCCAACCCACTACTGGGACTGAAATAGGCGTAGATTACTTTCCCTATAAATCCGAACCATATAGCTTTGAAGATGAAATATATTTTTTATCGACAAACTTTATTCAATACTGAATCATATTTCTTTGTGATAGTTCGAGTAATACATACAATTATGTCAGAGTGTTAAAATGTTTGTCTGTGTGTTGTATCTAAATCTTCGATGTAAATTTGGAATTTGCTTCTATCATACGAAATCGTTTTCTATAGGGCAATCTCGTATTTTATTCACATTACTTGTAAATGTAATTCACGCTTAAATATGTTATAAATAGAGTTGTGGCGGTACTATATTCGGTTTCAAGCAGAATACCGAATAAAAAGCCAGGAGCGTGGCCGAATAATCGACTATTCGGCCTGATTAACGGACGTACAAAAACTGTAATAAGACATTTAGGTAACAATTAGAGACTCTCTTCTTTGATTGGCTCGCTTGCCAATCACTTTCATTCTTTACATGATGGTGATACAGATTTACAGTGATTTAATAACTTTTGTAATGATCATTTGTGTCATCATTATAAGTGATTTGTGACTTTGGAACTAAATGATGAGCAAAAAAGGACTTCAGTATGAATTTACTAAAAGTAATTACGAACATTTGCGTTATATGCGGTACAAAGTATAAGAAACAAAAAAATTTCATGGTAAATGAGGAAGTTTTCCAACAGTTGTGGTAAATGTTATTTTGTTTCTGCATAAAGTACTAAAAACGTGTAATTGTTAAGAATTAAACATTGAAATTAATGATAACTTAATAAAGATTTTGGTTTGTTAGAAAATTAAACTCCTAGTTAGTTATTAATTAATCATTATGCGTATGCGTATGATTTGCATAAAACTATAATAATAATCATCATTATTAGTTCTAGGCAAAATAAATTTATGCGTATAAATCATACGCATAAATTTATTTGAAATAAAACGTGTGATATTGGTCCTGGGAATTGTTTGATGTATTTTTCACATTTACAGTGAGTGTCGGTGGCAAAAACTAGTATTTCACGCCTGATAATGCAATCTCGAAGTGGAATAGTTTTTCCGCGTTTCTTTGACTGAACCGATAAATCGTTTCGCGTAGATATTTTATACTTTTTGGCAGCCAAAGCGACTTGCAGATAATGTTGAATTTTGCTATTAGATCTAAATGGTCCTTATGATTTGCTACAGCGTTTTAAATAATAAATTCATTCACACTACGCCATCTAGCTAGAAACTAAGCGTAGCTATGGAAACAAGATTACTGATGGAGTACATACAACTTTACAGTACTTAATTTTGTACATATATAAAACACAACATGAATGTCTAAGTTTGTCATACAAATGTTTTTTCTGGGAAACTATACCACGTTTTACAGTAGAAGGCCAAATAAGCTGTATAACCAAATAAGTAGCAAGTTGAATTAAAATAAATAGCTAATTATAATTTGAATTAAGTTTGTTATACCATTTTACTCCAATCCCAAAGTTTCGATAGAAATCACAAACAGTATTATGCAAAGCTTAGTAAGAATATGCGTGATCTTGTAGGTACATCTTAATTTCCAAAAAAGTGTCTGATAAAAAAAATCAAAAAAATTACTTTCATCCTTTATTTCTCGTCCTTAGAGGGGTACATCCTACCATTTTACAAAAGAAACATCCAAATCGGTATACACCGGGCGAAGAAAAAAGTCACAGGAAAGCAAATTACGCAATTTCATTTACTTGGATGACATATATTTTCAAGTTATTTTGATTTAAAAACTAAACTATATCACTGATTTTTTTTTTTAAGGAACTTATCTGATATAGGGGAAAAATTAGGGGAGGGGATAATAATGAGGATAACAAATAATAAAATGGTACAATCAGTTCAGAGAAATTAGTCTGAAATCAGAACTCGCTCTAAAATCTTAATACTTTTGACTCCGTTCTAATTCGGGCAATTAAGCTTCGAGTAAACAAATATCTTGGTTTTGTTTTAAAGTACTCATCCTGAAAATGGACCGTAATTGTAGGTAAATTGCTTAATTAAGCGATCAGCACTTTTAATACCTTATTTTTTGAATGTAACAAAATTTTCCGGCAAGCTGATGTTACGTGGTTACCTACGCCCATAACAACAGCAATACGACCTGCGTAATCCGACTACGTAATTTTGGGTGACGGGCGCAAAGGGCGTTACGTCTCATGAACTTGTGATTTCACCGGCGCCCAAACCCTTCCACTGGAACAGCATTACGAGTGCATCACTGGTTGGCAAATACCATGTGTCGAGGTACTTCTCTGGACGAACTTGGCACAAGTTTTACTGCTACTTTTAGTTGCTCTTTTGGCCCCACCTAGGGTGTTCATGTCTCTAGGTATAGTACAGAGTTCTCACTTACTAACGCGCGCGATTGGATCCCCACACCCTGCACCCTGCTAATAAAAAAAATATATATTATTGAATATATTTTTTTTTATTGCTCATCGCACACAATGGTTGTGAGCATGAAATTGATTCGAGAGTCTTGGGTGTTTGTCTTGTGTTTCTGTTTGTCCACGCCATCTGCGATACAGAGAATCATAGTGCAGGGTTGTAAGTGTGTGGTTTACACAAATAAATCTCTAGAACGATGATTTTCCAAACAAATAGTTTTTCAAACAATATTATAACCGTATTTAATTCAACCTTTATTGAATTGAACTATGTATATAAACTTGTGAGGCCCTGACCCAATCGAATGAATAGTAATGTGAGCGGCAAAATCTATTGTTAACTCAGTCCTATTGCCCATATTGTAACACCGTTTTCCTAGTAAGTCTATCCTATTCCAAGCCTTGATATTGGACAGAGACGGAAAACCCTTTATGGCCATTCGATCCCAAAGAGATATACTCCTTTGCATTGATATTTTATACTTAAACCTTATTGGAATAGCTGGCTGAAATGTCAACTCAAGTGTTGAACTCCATGGACCAGTTTCCGTAAGTTTGACCAATTTGAAATATGATGCTGACTCATATCAGTTTTTTTCTAATGATTGACTGACATGAAATTTCATTGGCGACAGCTGCGCCCCGTGGTTTTCCGGAGTCAGCGGCAACAGAAATACATCATCTGTGAAAATTTCAATTAACTATCACGGTTCATGAGATACAGACGGACAGACAGACAAACAGACAGAACACGGACAGCGGAGTCTTAGTAATAGCGTCCCGTTTTACCTTTTGAATGCGGAACCCTAAAAAGGGTCGACACCAAGTATTTTTTAAAGAGTTCAACGGATATAAAGTATTTTGACTTGACTTGGAAAACACTAGAAATATGCGATATAGAACGACAACGGAAATGTGAAGCGTACTCTGCGACACAGTTCATTAGTCTAAGTTGTCGTGTGGAGAGTCACTAGTACCATCGTGCGCTCTCGAGGCAGAACTTTGACGCATCCTTATGTGGCTTCAGCTTATTAGCTGGTGAACATGCTTTTATTTTTAGACGATTTTATTGAAGTTTAGTCTAACTAAGCAACGAAGTTGGATGGGTGACCATTTAGTGGCATTTGACCTGAGCGCTTCCGTACTAGTTAAGCTATTTCGGAGATCTTCGGGCGGCTTGAAAACTCCCGACACCAGAGTCGGCCACTCACTCACAAGAAAAATAAGTCTAACTTACTGATAAATTATAAATAAATACACACCAACAAACGCACTTATCCTCTCATACCTACACTAGGAACACAAGACAAACACCCAAGATCCGAGGACAAAAGTCATGCTCACCATACAATATCCTGGGTCGGAATCGAACCTACGAGCAAGTAACAATACAAAAGCTTGTTAGAGATCTAGAATAAAAAGTATAAATCTTAAAGTTAGGTAGTACATACATTTTGTACCTAATGCATTGTTTTAGTGGTCTAAAACCATCTTTGCATTGCCTTTCTAATGAAACCGGTTTGGGGCACATCGTTTGGACGGTATCAAAGTTTTTATCAGACACAGGTAGAAACAATTTTTGTTTTAAATATTAGGATAATAGAAGAAAAATCCGTTCGTAGCATTTGGGCTAACTAATGGAAAGTGGTTTTCAACCACAAACATCGCAACAACAGAAGCATGTTGAAGCGCTTCTTGTTTCCCGCCTTAACTATCGACTTATCGAAGTGAACAGGATTATGCTCGCAAACAAAACCGAATCCCTCCATTAGGGTTTTCTTCCCCATTGAGGATTAGAAAAGTTTAAACAAGTACGAAACATAATACCAAATACTAGAGTCGTTACGGCCTTTTCTGTATTGGAAAAAATATGGCAGACGTTCGATTGTCTTTCATGGAAGTAATTACAGATAATTTAACTAATTGTTTGCTTATAAGTTGTAAATGACTTTTCAGCATACAAGAATTAATGTTAATATATTTTATTCCAATACATTAATTGTTCATTGGATTTTAAAGTTTTGAAAAATTTATTGCCTAGATTTCAATTTGATTGAGTGTAGTTTAGTGTAAACTAATTATATCTGAAATGATATTTAGTTACGTGTCACACTAACTTGTCTCAATTGCTGCAACTAAATACTGACTTGATACAAACTAAATATTAATTCTAGCTAACCCAGATATATCAAGGTATTCAGACTTTATTCTTAGAACCTCGGGAACTATGTATCCAATAAAGGGATGCCCTAGCGATTAAGGCCAAGTATTTTAATCAGGTAGCAGAACCTTAACATTTCAAGTTATTTATAGGAAAATTTTAATATAGTTTAATAAGTAGTTAGGATAAAAAAAAATAGAGGTTAGTTCGGCTGTTACAACGTGTAGGGATTCAACGGGCACTCACCTACGTGAGTAACTTAACCCCCAGAAATTCAATGAAAGTTAAGATTTGACTTTGATTTGATTTTGAAGCCACTACGATTTCTTAACGTAATATAATTCCACGACGCTCATGTTCAATTCCGATATGTAAAAACACATAATGTGTCTTATATATTTTAACCATGTTATCTTAAATGAATAATTCCTAAATTTAAATGCCAAATCCAAAACAAAAGATCAATTTGTCCCATTAGTTTATTGAAGATCACAAGTCATGCGGAAAATCGACTCACAGTAAACAATTAGTGGTGTTTTGGCGTAGCTGAAAGAAAACCGCAAGCTCAATTCTCAACTTTAGGTCTGCTATCGAATCAAAGAAGACCTCAGCACTATGTGAAAGTTGAACTTACATTTCAATTAATGGCATTTTAATATACCTGTAACACAGCTACAATTAGAATTCAACACTTTAGATTTCCTAAGGAATATTAGGATCTCAACAGATTTTCGAAATTACTTCAGGTCGAAGCGTAGCCTGATCCAAGAGCTTGTCTGGTTCAGAAGTTGAGCATTGCTATCCAGACATTTTGGTTAAATCTTCGAGAGCCTTCCGTTTTCAGCAAAGGCCCGCATAGCGTTGCCTGGACATCTAGGGCAACGTTAGCCATGCACGAGAAATATCCATCAGATAGTAAATTTATCTAATTGCTTACAAAGTGTAATGGTTCTTAAATAAAACTGTAAAGTGTCTGATTTTAATTAGTGGCTGTATTTATATCCATATTATACTTAATTCTCCTACCTGCCACTTTGAGACTTGTGACGCTAAGAAACTGATTAAATATAATGCTATCGTTACCCTTATTTTTAATCATTTAATATCTGAATGCTGTCTTTCTAAGAGCTTAAATTTACAGAATATTCTAAATATACAGAAATATTTATAAAAATCATACTACAATTTAGGAATATATGTTGTACTGCCAATTAAATAAAATTGTTACTCATTTTGATGAGTTTAGATCATAACTAGGTTGGAAAGAAATTATATTGGAGGGATGGACAGCAAATTAAAACGTGTGCTTACAAACAAGCAGGCTATTTGTTTATACCAATAGTCAAATAAAGAAAATTGTAGGAAAAAACACAATTTTTAAACTGATCGCTACAAAAAAAAGACAGGAAGAACATAAAATAATTTATCATCAGCAGAAGTGGAAAGAAACATAAACAGCAAATAAAACAAAAATTGCCATCCCTTACACTCCTACGCCTAAAAGGTCTTGTTTCAGCATTTCATGTCTTTATTATCTCTAATTCTAGACGTATGTGCATTGACATAGAGTTTATAACTATTGTAATAGAGTTATATAATAGAGTTTATAACTATCATTGAAAAAAATAATAATAAACAGGGCTGCGTGAAAAATTCCAAATTACCTGTTCTGTACCATCTATTGTATTTTTTAGTATTCTTTAGGCAATCCTTCATTGTATCACATAATTGGTAAAAATTTCAGATCAATACGGCATAAAAGATCAGCAATACCTTCCTTAGCAATAAACAGGCAGACAGTCTGCCTGTTTATCGTGTTTTTAACTCATTACCAGGATTTCCTTAAATGATGACTGCAGAATCCTCATTAAAATAATACTATTCATTTAAACTTTTTAATCCAATTAAACTTCGTCGTCCGTCCATCGGGTCAAGCTTCGTAGAATAATTCCATGCAAAACAATGTATAGGTAAATATTATGAGAATTCCCCTTAAAAATCCTATTTGAAATTCTCTCTTTATTTACAATGAAACTTTATCACAATATTGCAGCCCATAAGGACCAACTTTGGAAATGATTTGTAAAAAAATTGTTAAGTCTACACAAGTCACATGACAACGATTTTACTCGGGTTGCTTAGTGTCCACTTCTTGCCAACAACACTTAGTAATTATTTTTGTGCAATCAGTATGTACTGCTACTTGTTACCAGGGAAGTGAGTTGACTGAACTGGTAGAGCTACGGCCCTGGTCTGGACGTAATGTCGTTTGCGGTGTCGATTGGACTGAAGATAGATTGATCTCCACTTGTTTTGGTAGTCGTAGCTACAGAATGATGTATATTTGGAGCACTATGAATAAACTTGTTTCTATTGATTTTATTATGTTGCTTTCTTATCACTGCGACCGTATTCGGTCCATTGTGATCACCACATGGTATTATATAACTAAAGGTCACCACTAAATACAACAGCTGCTATAAACGGCAGGATTTGTTGCCTGCTCTCTTAAGTATATGTTTCCCGAGATGCGAACTACGTTTGTGTATTAGCAGTCCACATTCCCCCAGAAGTGGCGTCGCAAAAATTAGATGATCTAAATATAACTTCTCACAGTTAGTAAAAGCATGAATGAAGACAATCCCTTTTTTTAAAAGAAAGTTAAACACATCTTTCTCTTACAAATTTACCACTAAATCATCAGACTTGTCACTGAGTAGCACATAAGCTTATACATAATATAGCGCGGTTGTAAAAACGCCGTATATTAGACTGTTGACCCGCCTCATACCGCAGAAATCGACTAAAGTCGGACAGCGCTGCTCTCATAAATCCGAGACGCAGACCGATTCAGTGGGTGTAACAGGATGACGTCAAATTTATGGCCATGCCTATTGAAATGGAATAAAATAAAGCGAGCAATAGAACACTGGACAGGGCACTCGTGTTTCTGCCTCAAGGAGACCTTAAAACTGAGATATTGGCAAATAATAGTTCTAATAAATTCGGAACCACGCTCCGCGACATATTGAGCATGAAGGCGATTGTTGAAGTTTTATGATTTCGGCTGCCACAGTATATGCGAGTAAGAACAATAACTGTTGTAGTATGATTGATGATATACTATATCTAAGGTTGTATCAAACAATGATTGTAACGTATTTAACATAGTAAATTATGTCGTTAATCTGACAGATAAAACATTCATGGAAATTTCTCGCGTCGCTAAATCTTGCCCCAAAGTACTTTTTTTTCCTTAAACACACATTTTAATTTTCATACATATTAACTCCCAGACACACAAATGTTTGTGTGGAATGTGTGAATGGAATCAAAATTTTACGTTAATTATTTAAATATTATATAATATTAAAATTATTATTATTTATAAAAGTATAAATTAATTATTGTATTTAAATTTCAATTTAATATTATATTTAAACAACTAGCGGATAACGGCGTGAGTTATTAAAAAAAATAATATATTATTGCCTTTCTAATGAAACCAGTTTGGGGTACTTCGGTTAGATGGTTTCACCCGCGTAATTCCCGTTCGCGTGGGAATACAGGGATAAAATTTAGCCTATGTAGATAATGTATAATAGCTTTCTCTGGTGAAAGAATTTTAAAAAGTGGTGTTAAAGATTAATAAACAAACAAAGGGTGTTTGATTGTAAATATCAAAAGAGGTATTTTTTAAAAATATTTTTCAGATATATAGTGATCTTATTCATTTTATCAACTTGGCACCTATTTCTGGTAGCTGCACTACGAGCATGGAGTGTGTTGGCAACAATCCAGTTACAGACTGGATATATTACGGTTCGATTGTTGTTTGATATCTATTGTGTATTGACTGATGTTATGAAATAACGAATCATTATGAATCTGAGCATATTCATGATTGTTGATCCGTCAGTCAGGGTTCCAAACCTCAATAAAAATACATAAAAAAAAATATATTCATGGACATTTCACATAGCGTCATCTAGCCCCATAAGCATAACTTTTACTATGCGAACAAGATACTGATAGAATATTTCTATAGTATTTTTTAAACACATACTTATATTACATATGAACACCGAAATACAGAACAAAAATGTATGTTCGTATGACGAATACGACAAATACTTGTCCTGAGTGGGAATCAAACCCACAAACAGCACAGAAGGCTGACTTCCAACTGAGCTATGAGTCCTGAGTTATGATTAACGCTTTACTAACTTTTATTCAACTAAAATGTATGGAATTTTATGTTCTACATACACCACAGGTGTTACCAGTGGTTATAAATTATTAAATATTAGACAATGGGAAAAACTGACTTCACTAGTTCGGGATATCCAAGTCTATATCCAGGGTATGAGCTAGGTTATTATTATTTATTCGATTAAACAAGTAAATAAAATTGAAGTGTGTGTGGTAATTTCAAATTAACAGCTTTTTACTAAATGCGTTTGAGAAATTATACGGTAGTTATACCAACAAAATAATTTCTGAAATTGTTGACTTTCTTTGTTCTGGCTAATCTCCGAAACGGCTGGACCGATTTCGACTGTACTTTCACTGGCAGATAGGTGATGTTATAAAAAAGTAATTTAGGCTACTTTTATTTAAGTAAAAGACAAAAAAAAAATACAATTAATTTTAGCTAGATAAAATTAGAATATAGAAATATTCTAGTCTTTGCCCGGTGCTCGAGCAGACTAGAATACTATTAAATTTATTGACATTGCATTATTTAATTTATTTGATCCATTTAATCCTTTATTAATTATATTGTATTTTGATATTTTTTTTTACATAAGTTAATTAATGTTTGTATGCTCAAATGGCGAAGCCTAGTGATCTAATTATATTAAGTTTTCCATCTCAATTATGTACCTAGGTTCACAAACGACAATAAATGAAATGAAATGAAATGAACTCGTGAGTTTGACTACGCATTCCCGTCCTAATTAAACGTATTTCCCAGTTGGCTAGATTGTCGTAACTTTCTAGGTCATCTATTTATCTGCCACAAAAAATACGATATTTCTGAAACCGTGCCGTCTTAACAAACAGACTTCTTGATTGTATTTTACCATCAATCTTGTGCAAGCGGCGACGCGGAGAGGTCGTGATTGATTACTTAGCAAAATAATTGGGGATTTTAAACATTTTATTATATAAATAGCTTTGTTCTGGCCTCATAGCTCAGTAGGTAGTATCTCTGCCTACTGCGCTGCAGGTCGTTTGATTGCCACGCAAGACAAGCGTTTGTTTGCGAGCAGAAATGTTTGTTCATAGTGTATGTGTTAACATTGAAAGTTTCAAGTTTTATCCTCGAAGGGAAAAGTTGAACCTTAATAGGGTCACATTTTTGTATTACACTACAATAGTGGGAACCTAGACGTAATAGGTGGTGAACTTGTCTCTGCAAAGTTTAGTGCGGTGGCATCAATAGCATGTATGTTTGTATAATATACTAGCTATAATCTAGTCTTATTTTAAACTTCTTATTTCTATCTATAAAACTATCAAGCACAATCATATAATAAAGATAGGGGACAGTAAGTAGATAAGGGCTTGGTTTTAGACACAGAGCTATATACAGAATCTACACTAAGTCATAAAGACTTGTGTCGTAAATCCTGTATCACTTCCAGAGTAGCCAGTAAGTAGCCATATCTATTGTAATTGATTCTTTGGAGGTACATAATTAATATTATATGATGTATATTAATATAAAATCAAAATAATCCAACTCAAATTAACTTCATTGATAATATGGAATGTAGTTATTGATCAGTGTATCATTCGTCTGCGGCGTCTTTTGCCCTGATAAATTTTATTTAGCCTTCATCTAGGAAATTACTTTATCTGTGGGTGACACCTTGATCAAAGGATGAATAGTAATTGTTTGGCAGAACAGTCTATTATCTCGAAATGTTTTAATCATTTAAGCACAAAACCTTTAGCTTGTCTAGCCTTTTGTATGTATACATACAATATGACCTAAGGAACATAATTATAATGTTTGTAAAGAATCAAGCTCGCGAATAGAAAGTAAACCATCAATTACGGATTTCTTGCTTGTTCTTCCCCATGGACGGTCGGATAGGGTTTGGATAAACGCTAAACTTAGTTATAATTAAGCATGATCTTGTAGGTTCATATTAATTGAAAAAGTGACTGAAGAATTCAACTATTGACCTTGATTTTGACTTAACAAATTTATGAAGGCAGTAATAATCACGTCATTAAATAATCATTAGAACCGAGATAATTATGATATATTTAACACAAAATTTACTTGACTAATTACGTTACGAATCGTTGTTATTATTGTTAAGTAACAAATTATCCATAATCCATGACAATCCATAATGGATTCATATTCTTTTTAAACGTTTACACACTCATACCTCTGCACTAGGATTCCCTGTGTCGCAGATGGCATGGACAAACACAGAAACACGACAAACACCCAAGACCCAAGAACAAACTTCATGCTCACCACACAAAGTATGCCCCGGCCGGGAATCGAACCCGGGACCCCTCGCTTCGAAGGCAGGGCTACTACCAACTAAGCCACGGAGCCACGGATTCTATATAAATAAATAAACATTCGAGGTATAACACAGCGCTATCTAGCCTCAAACTAAACATATCCTGTTAGTAGTACATAGTATTTATTCTGGGTGATAATATACGTATCCAACATTTATGTTTGTCATACAAATGCTTATTCCTGCTGTAGGAAACGAACCCAACACCTTCAGCGTAATTGGCACAGCTACTACTAACAGAGCAGTGAGGCCAATCAATAATATGTTTACTGCCTTCTTGAACCAGTCTGGAAGAATCTTTATATCCAAAACTCCTTATAAAATTCGAACTTTTGTATAAAATCTTCAACACATCTAAAAAGAGCTAATAACCTTTCCAAACAACTCAGATGTCCCAATACCTCATACACAGACAGTTCCGAAATGATTAATGTTTTCCTGCGATAGCTCACGCTCGGAAAAAACGTTCAAGACTTGTAAAATGATACCTATCCGATGAAAGATTTGACAGATGCTCCTAATGAGACCGTCGTAGCCTTAATAGCTCGAAAAGAGGTCGTCCTCGAAGGACCCTTGAAGTTTGGAAGGACTTAGTGAGGTATATATTGTCTTGTGGAAACACGCCTTGTACAAATTGCTGGTTTATCGAAGGCAAGCAATTCTGGCCTCTTGAACTTTCTAACTGTCCGAGGCAGGGATGGAGCGCTCTTGGCGTCGTTTGCTTAGCTGTTTCTTAAATATCCTAATATATAAAACACAAATATTATTTCTACCTATATCCGTTAAAGACTTTAAAACCGATATGCCCCAACCGGGTTTCAAAAAAGGCAATAATTCGAAAATGGTTTTAGCAAAACAATGCACTAAGCACAAAATGTATTTCTAGTAAATAAATAAATATTCATGGACATTTCACACGGTGTGTTCTAGCCTTAAAGTAAGCACTATTCTATGGGAACTAGATACCTGATAGAATACACATATAGTATTTTTTTGAATATTAAACCCAGTCACTGAACAACCTATCTATGTTCGTCACACAAATGCTTGTACTGAGTGGGAATCAAACCCATATCCTACAGTGCAGAAGGTCCTACTGAGCTGCAAGACCACTCGTGTAAGTTCCTTTATATTTTTCCTTTTACAAAACTTAAGATTTTACTCTCAAAATAAATTAATAACGTTATACAAACTAACAGGTCCTGAATCTCAAATAACCCGAATATAATAAACTGGAGCCTACAATTGACTCCCAACAAAGCAGTTACATTAAACTTCATAGGCTCAAGATATCCTTAAAAACGGGGCGTTTATAAACAAACGACTGCTTAATTAAGATAAGGGTCGCGAAGTGGTATAATAAGGTTAATTAACATAATTTAATTCGTTGTTAGCCATGTTATACAAATCTTTACTGATTTTAGTACATTTAAATAGCAATGCTGTCTGTAAGAAAAACACCTTTTTTTAACACCTGTCGAAAGCTTGTAGTATGAGACTGTCTGTAGCATCGTAGGTCCCGAAAATATGGAAAAAATATTGAAGCTGTTTTTTTTTTTGTTTGAAGACGGACGTGATCAAGATGGTTCTTAGCTATAATTAATGAAGATTTGATCAAGCGTTTGAAGATCATCAGCAAGTTGGAGATTTTACATTTTAGTAAAATGAACTTGGTATATAACTGAGCAAACACCCCACCTAACCGTTAGTGGTTACTGCCGCCTATAAACAGGAAAACGACCCAAGTCGCATTGCGTAGCGCCTTACACTCTGAAACGGGGATGTATAAAATTATATGCCTATAATTTCACCGGCACTCCCCTCAACAAACACAGCAACGCGAGTGTGCTACAGCTTAGCGGCAGATTACCAGTTGTGGAAGCAGTATTTCCCCGGACGAACTTGGTACCACTTGCCGCCAAGTGGTGCACTCGCTTTGATGTGTTCCGGTGGAAGGGTGTGGGTGCCGGTGAAATCACATGCGCAGTAGCCGTAACATCTCCATCTCGGGATTGGCAGATGTCACATGTCTTCGTATTTTTGGTTCTAAGACATGATGTTCCTCAAGATGTTTTCCTTCACCATTTTGAGAACGTAGCATTGCGCACAAAAAATGTTCAAATGGAAAAGTCATTGGTGAGCTTGTCCGTTTTGATCCAGCGACTTTCAGAAAGTCGGCGTCTGTGCCCCTGGGCCACCACGCACCACTCTCGTTACAAAAGTTACAAAAAATCCTACCCGGTGGTGACCTTGTCATCCAGACAGAACCAATCCCGCCGGCGGGATCGAAGAACCTCTAGCCGCCCACTTTGGGTGAGTATACACTCAAAAATCTCGATTAGCAGCAATCCAAGCCGAAGTTCGTACCGTACCTAAGTGGTGTACTTCTTAAGCCGGTCGAGGTACTCTTACCAAAAACCCGCGTTCACAAGGCCATCTGATGACAAGGCATAGTCTAGTTAAAAGAAGTTAAGACTCAGATTTCCTAGAATAGCGGTTCTATCTGTCAATGGTTCTTGGATACCGTAAAATGAATAAATCTAAACTTATAATAAAACTGTTACAGGACCAATTCTGTACATTTAAGATATATATAGCATTTTATTTTGGCAGTGCGCCTCTGTGATCGATTGTGAAGCTAAAACTACGTTTTTTTTTATTTTTTGGTTGTCATCAATGCATTGCAATAGCAAATTCATTGATTTGTTTTTATTTTTAATGGGAATAGTTAGTCTGTAGGGATGGTAATCGCGAACGAAGTTATGGGTACAGCTAGTAATAATATATAACTTTATAGCAGTTTTAGTAATAGCATAATATTAGTTATATCGATAGTTCTGTCCTGACCGTCAATTGGCGATCTTATCCCTGAAAAATTTCGTCTAGACTGAAGTCCCTGAACCTTGCCTTTGTTTTCAGATACCGTAGTTTCATAATTTTTTCTACGTCCGTCATAATATTGGCCCTAAACTGGACGTCTAAGAAATCAAATCGTAGAGATTCTTTTTTTTTAAGATATCAAGTAAAAAAAAAATAACAATAATTCAATTCAAACTAAATGACAATAAAACAAAAGAACAGCAATTCAAATAAGTTTTAGCAATTTTATCTCTTTTGATCCATATTATTTTAGTGTACCTATGTGACACATAAGATTAGTCCCTAGTTTCGAAAAACAGTTCATATCATCATAAAAATGACTTCATTAACTCAAATGTCATATCATCCAATCATCGTGCGGGAAATTGTTTTTACGATTAGTGAAAAATAAAACAAAAATAAAAAATAGTGTCTTAATAAAAAAATTTATAAAATGAAATATTTTGAAGAATAAAATGGTCTGGATCTCGGGCACCCTGCGGAATTTCAAGAAGAAAGGTTCCTGAAGCTCCTCTGTGTCCAAGATTAAAATATAGAGAACAATGGCTTCAAGTATCAAGCTATTTAGCTCTCACCTTCCTATCTCATTTATAACTAAATTAATATAAGGACTTAAAGTATATTTTGCTGAAAAGGTGCCCTTATTCCATTGATAAATTTGCAACTAAATCTTGTTGTTTTTATCATTTAAATGTTAATAGCTAAGCTAACCTTAGTTAATAGTTTAATATCTTAGCTAAGCTAAGCTTCCTGATTCTTAAATAAATGATATGAAAAATTGCTATGGCCCTAATAACTCTTGATGCTGACTTACTGATGATATAATTGGTCCGAGCGAACAAACTTGAGGCTAGAGTTCAGAATGAAAAATAAATAATAATGGACAAATCACACAGTGCCATATAGTCCCAAACTAAGCATAGCTTGTACTATAGGAACTAGATTATTGATAGAAAAAATTGATAGAAAACAGAACTGATATATATATCCATCACACAAATGCTTATCCTGGGCGGGAATCGAACGCACTACTACCGAAAAAGGCAGAGGTACTACCAACTGAACGGTAAGACCAATAAACGCCACAAAAAGCCAAACGCTACGTTTTGAATTACACTATTCAATAAGCATGACATCAAAATGTCCCTGTCTATTGGAACACCTAAGAGATTCCATTGTTCATATTTAACCTGAATTCCAATACGTCTGAACATTGCTCACGTACTGCGATTCCAACGCTTCTCTTCCCTACAGCAAACTCCATTATAAAGTTAAGAATTGCATAACTAGATAACGTATAAAGACTCAACTTTTTATTTGAAGCAGCTGTTTAAAAATATATATAACTTCGCAGTGGGAAGTTTCATAATGATCTGCAGTGGAGCTTCTTCTGTGTTCCGTTATGATAACCAATGCGTTTTGAGTGAAGTTTTGATATCATACGTAATATTATACTTTTTTTTTTTCTCTTTTTTTTTTTTTTCTCTTCTTATGGCTTCGCACGTACTTAATACTTCACTGAAAATGATCGTTCGGTGACCGACCGATGACAAAACGCAAACATCTGTGTGTGACCGAGTTCCTTTTGACATCTGTGCCAAAAAAATTCTGTAACGTCGCTCGCGCATCGAAAAAAAGGTGAATTGCGATATAGTCATCATAGTCATTTATTGGTAATTATTAATACAGGTCATAAAACATATACATCCTTGTATCAAATAACAATCATCAAAAATAATTAATTATATTAGTTAAAAAAATCAACATAATACAAAATCAATAACTTCAGAAATATAAATATTCGATTGGAATACCACTTTTACCAACCTAGTTGGTATATGCAGATTAGTACATATATTGGGTAGTCCAGCTGCGCGTTCGTAAGGATTCAATGCCGACACGTACCCCCTAGGTGGTGCTAAAGGAGCTACAAAAATTAGCAGTAGAACTTGTGCAAAGTTCACCCGGAGAAGTACTGCCTCCTCATCTGTGTTCCACCAGCTGTGTTCTGGTGGAAGGAACTACCCACACACATGCCGGTGAAAGCACATGCGCATGAAACGTTTCGGGTACTGGCGCATCCAGACCCTAAAAAAAAAACATCCGGAAAGTGATGAAGACTGGAGGCAGCTGCCTTTCAGGGTAAGTAGATTGAACAGTTGGTTCTGACTAGCATAACCTAGCAATCTCATCAGAATGCAAACAGTATCGGTGGTTATCATTCTCCTATACTACGTGTCCTAACCGACCCTCGTAGCTCCTAACTGACCCTGCAAAGTATCTACTGATTAGATGCCTTGTTTATTATAAATCAGATAGTAGGGGTCGCTACTAGGGTATTTTACTATGGTTATTAATTTAATAATTAATTAAACCAATATTTGTACATTAATCTGTATCCTCACAATTTATCGGGTCTAATTATTAGCGTAATGGCCAGTTTCACCGTTGTCTGCAACGGTATTATAGACATCTGTGTATAATACCGTTGCAGACAAGGTTAGACGTTGTATCTGTGTTGTATTATAGACGCAGTCTTCTTCCTGTCAAAATAAGATACAGTATCGCAGATATCTATTACATCTTACTAATATTATAAGTGCGATAATTTGGATAGAAGGCTGAACGGATCAAGATTAAATTAGGCACAAAGTCAAAGTCAAAAATTTGCAAAAAAAACGCAGCAGAATACAACTCAGTATAAGACATGGGTCTTAGTATTTAGTAGACCCAGGTCAAGTGATTAGTAGACTTGGGATTTCTGTTGTCGTGGGCGGGGTAACCACTTACCAGGTGGGCCTTCAGCTCGTTCCGTCACTGACTTGCATAAAAAAAACAACGTTTACCCCGGTCTCGCATCGAACCCGGGATTTCGAAAACAGAGTTGCTTCACTTTTCGAAACGTTGGAAAAAAATTGGGATCGCACTCGGAAATATAAAACTAAATAAATTCACGCATAAACTTGTCGAATAATGTTGTTTTGTAACAACTTTTTTATGTGGCTTAAGTTATGGCTCGATCTAACAGCCCTCAGATATTAAATGGTTACACCACCCACAAACAATAGTAATACGATTCCGGTCTTCCCCTCTCGAAGTATGAGAAGACACAAGTCGCGTTGCACCAATCACTTCGAAACAGTAATATCATCTCACGCGCCTGTAATTTCACCAGCACCCGCACCCTTCCACCTGGACTGTGACGTGACAAAATTTTCAAACACAAAATTTACAAAAAAAAATACACAACTGTAACTACCCTACCCAATTTATGTTTTCAATAGATGCAAATAGTTCTAGAACACGTTTCGAATTATTCATAAATAAAATACGAATAACAATGCGAGTCATCAATTTTAGCCTTTTAATTATTGAAAATGAGCGTAGTTAAAATAATTGGAATGGGAAATTGGTATAGTTTAAAATGATTGGAAAACAAAATTGATAATAAGCAATGGTTGGAACCTTCTTCGAAATGCAAATTGACCTATCCTAATAATAGTTAACCCACGGTAGACCCTCTTTGTGGAGTTTTGTAATTATCCAGTTAATTGTGAGTTGAACTAGCATACTGATGGTTCTGTACAACCAATTAATTTATTATTATTTGTTATGCCATAATTACAGCTGTAATGATGACATCGTTAGTATACTACGCACAAATGCGCGCGCGTCTAGGTGCCTTATTTAGCACGTCGTGAGAACTTATTCTGGTTTATCGAAAAATTGTTTATTCAAATATTCCACTACTTACTATATATCGGATTTAATTTGTATTATTATGTTAATATACCTTCTACAATCGACTCTACAAATATGGCAAGGATACAAAACAACAGCTTGTATAAAACATAGTCGCTCCCGCTGTTTGTACGCTTAGATCTTTTAAACTACACAAGGTATTTTAATGAAATTTTCAGCAATAGATAGAGTGATTCAAGAGGAAGGTTTATATGTAGTACTAGTAACTCACCCCGGCTTTCTACGGGTAGTTTCCAATACGACACTGAATCTCTACTAACTGTGCGAATCCAGGGCGGGTCGCTAGCATATTATGAAGGCGAAGGTTTGCATGCATGTGTGTGTATGTTTGTTACTCCTTCACGCTCAAACGCTTCATTAGATTAAAATTAAATTTTGTACCAGGATGACACATATATTGGATTAATATATCTTGGATCATAGGCTACTTTTGACCCCTAAAAATCGCGGACAACCCCGCGGGGCGTAGCGAGTATATTATAAATAATAACAACAATAATATAGTAATTGTACATGTGTACATACTCAAAAAAAAAACACATAATTTTACTACTTTCATCTTAGTTTAGGAGAATTTCTGATCTCTTTCACATGTTAAAACACACTATAAACCCAAATAAATTTGTGAAAAAACGCTATCAATTCGTGTATCACTCTTTGTCACAATTTGAAATCATTTCGCACAGAAACAGATGCCTGAAACGCAAAACAAAAAGCGGCAGAGCCATCCATTTCACTCTTTTCAAACTGGGTTTGATCCTATCTATTTACATACACCATTATCTTATTGTAGTCCGTCAAGCACGGGTCGAGTAACGAAGATAGATTGAATCCTGGCGTCCTCGCTTCGTTACCCTCGTGCGGAAGTGTCGTGTGACAACGCGGAGATCATTCATACACTTCTATGGAATGAATCGGAGAGGAACCTTTTGACTAGCCTCTTAGCTCAGTTGGTTAGCTGCTTTCCGTGCCAGGTCATAGGTTCGATTCACACCCAACAGAAATCTTTGTGTGGACATGAATGTTAGTTTTGTGTCTGGATGTTAAAATGTATTATATCAATGTATTTACAAAAAATTAAACTATATACATAAGTATACAACGTTTACGCACCCATACCTCTGCATTAAGTGTGTCGCAGATGGCATGGACAAACACCCAAGAACCGAGAACAAACTTCATGGTCACCACACAAAGTGTGCCCCGGCCGGGAATCGAACCCGAGACCCCTCGCTTTGAAGGCAGGGCTACTACCAACTAAGCCACGGAGCCGTCAAAAAGCATTAAAAGCATGTTTTCTAGCAGTGGCTCTTATATTTTTTTTATCAAAATCGGTTCAGTCGTTTCAAGTTCATCAGCTCGTTACCATTACGCCGACGGTTTTACATTTTCGTAAAATGATCTTGTCATTTGTACGGTATCAACGTATTTATATGGAAATCAGTGAAATCAGTGAAATCAGTGGTTACATTTATTTAATTTCGCTTCTCGTTTTTGAAATGCTCGCCATTCCGGTTTCTGAAACGGAAACTAGCCCATTTCACAAAGTTAGAGCCGACTTGGCCCGTCATAAAGAAAAAGACGAAGGCTTTCTTAATTCGTTCTTCTTCTTTCGTGTAAGTGGCCAACTCTGCTATCAGACATTTCAAGCAGCCCGAAGGTCTCCAACATGGTTTATCTACTAGTATAACGAGGACTGACATCTTAAAATGTCAAAGCACGTTAATAAGACAAACGGAAATAAAGACCTTTGACTTTGACCAAATGCTTATTATATAATAAAATAAAATATTTTAGACATACACTAGTAAAAAGTAAATAAACGTGGAATCAACTCTTTTCTTTGCGTTGCAAATTTTACACCCAGTATCGTATGTGCAACTCCTGATGAAATTCAAATAGCAAAGAATGTGAGACTCCTGACGAAATTCAAATAGCAAACAATTTGAGGACGACATCACAGCACCTGTAGATCCAGCTGTTAATTACAAACTGTTCCCTCGAGCCTGAGGCATCTGCTCTCCGAGGTAATAAATCAAAACTTCCGGGAACGTACTGTGAACGGCGACAGATGGCGCTAATATCTAGATTAAAAAATTGGATACATAATATCTGACAATCTCTTAATGGTGAATAACTGCTTTGGGAAACAAGAAGGCTACTCTCTCAAGCGTTCCGTGGTTGAATTCTGAATGTTTATATTGTACTAGCTACGCCTCGCTGTGTTACTTTTGATTAAAAAGTCAACATGGAACGATGAGAAAAAACTTAAAGTTGTGTTTTGCACGTCACTAAAGAAATACTTCATTTGTCAACCAACTTCCGTTAATTATCTAGCGCTTTTAGTCGTAAAATACAGACACAGAACAAACACCTACGTTCGTCACACAAATGCTTTTCCTGGTTGTAAATCCAACCCACGACCTTCAGCGCAGAAGGCGTAGTTCTGCCTTCTGCGCTGAAGGTCGTGGGTTGGATTACCAACTGAGCTGCGATGCCATCAACGATAGCGCTAATACATGCAACAGTAGTTTATATTGATACTTCTATAGTTAGAACCTAATGTATCGTCGCTCTCCACGAAGCCAATTTAGATCGCGACCTTCGAGTATTTACACTTCATCCAAGATCGTACATCACCCTAAACTCATAAGGTTCTTCCTTGAAGCCTGTCAAACTAGATATCCAATAATAATATTTGCAGGGCCATCGCGAACTTTGACAAGCCCCAGGCGTGGCTGCTGTAGACTTTATCAAATTTCCTGAACGATAAACTTGGAGGAATATCGGCGATATAATAGATATTGTTATAGATTATAACACGTTCTAATTAGTTAAGATAAACATGAAGCGACGGGGCAAGCTGAAAGCCGACCTGCAGTTGATTACATCCGCCCATAACGGCAGCAATACAAAATTAGTTCTTCCTTGACCTAAGTATGAGAAGACCCCACGTGCACCAATAACTTTTTCATTTGAATAATTTATATGCGCAATACCACGTTCTCGAAACGGTGAAGGAAAACATCGTGAGGAAACCGTCTTAGAACCAAATATTCGAAGACATGTGACATCTATCAATCCGGATTGGGCTCCCGTGGTAGTCAAAGCACATTCGTTCTCCATTATCGAAAGTAGGCCGGTGTCCCTGCAGTGGGAACATAGGCTGATACGGATCAGCAAGCCACGCTACACGATACAAGCTACACCAAGCGGGGGCCCAAGCAATCTTCCAATACTCCTCTTCGAACTGTCTGAAACACTCAAGAGTAACAACAGAATTTAAAAGAAAACTTGGCAAAAATCCGCTAAGATTGAACGTGATTCTGTTTAGAAATGAAATCGGAAACAATTTCAATAGTGGAGTAACCAAACAAACGTTCAGGATCCTGGTCCTATCCCTTTCTCACTTTGTTTAGAAGAAAACTTTTCCTTCAAAGATACAAAGTTGGAACTGCCCGTATACGTGATACCTAGTTAATTAAGGAAAACTATTTAGGGGTAGTGTTGATCGAACGTTGATTTTTGTGGGTATATTGAAACTGATATTCTATGTGCTCTTGATATGACGACCTATCAGGAAAAATAATGTTAAACAGTTAACAGTTTTGCTACAATATAATGAAAAGTTACACAAAAAAGTCTTTAGTAATAGTAAAAATATGAATTATAATCAACAAAAACGAAAAGAGAGAATAGTGTTTGTGTGTGTGTGTGTGTGTGCGCGCGTGTGTGGGTGAGTTTGGATTCAATGAATTCAATAATTCAATAATTTCAAATCAATAAATGGTTGAGTTTGAGTTTGGGGCAAGTGTCAAAAGACCTTGAAATATGGCCACAAAGTCATTGTCATCTTGTTAAGTATCACTTTGGTTCTTTCGTTACAAGATAAAACTTTTTAAATTCAGCCTGTTATCAGAAGGGGCCGACTTAAGCTCCGTGATTATAACTCCCTAATTACAGTCGTTTGTAAACCGAAGAACCACTTCCTCCCTTAAACTTGAACAGCGCTTAATGAAGTTGTTTTTCTTGAAGACATTTTGGTTTTTGTTACAAACGTTTTCTGATTTAATGTGTTTGAATTTGGTTGTCAAAACGCCGAAGAAAACCATCTATTTACAATATTTATTAATTTGTTTATTAATCATCTGTTTGTTTACTCATCTATTTTTTTATTTTTTCATTATATACATAGTAATTTTACACAGCGCAATCTAGCCCCAAATTAAGTAATGCTTGTACTTTGGCAACTAGATAACTGATAGAATACTAAAATGCTTTTTTTGTAAATACGTACTTGTAATACATTTAAGAAAGACACAGAACAAATATCTATGTTGGTCACACAATTGCTTGTCCGGGGTAAGAATCAAACCCACGACTTACAGTGCAGAAGTCAGACCTGTAAGGCCAATCAAAACGACTTATGAACATAATAATTATGTTAAGGCCAATTAAGGCTTATTTTAATAAGCTTTTCATATATATATGTATAATTAAAGGAGCCACTGCCTTATGAGTAAAGAAAGATAATTCTCTAATAAGTATTCTGAAGATGAGTCTCGCGGACCAGATCTGATGACCCAAGAGAGAAAATTGGTCTGTTAAACTCAAAGCTACGGTTTTTATAATTTTATGGTAATATCTGACATAAAAATAACGATATTACAGATAAGAGGAAGCAAATCATTTAAAGAGATCTTGGTGGCCGTATGTTGGCCGAGTGTTAGATGCCTTTAATCTGAAGATCGCTGGTTCACCTAGACGTTGCCTAAACTGTGCTTGAGAAAAATCTGCGCAATACTACGTTCCTATGACGACGAAGGAATAACGACATGTCCTTGCAAAGGAAATATAAATTAGAATTTGTGAGATCTAATAATCGAGATTGGATTCCCGTGTTAGATTATGGCTCATTCACTGTCGCTTGTCAAGAGAAGTTGGGTTCTAGCAGCAGGAATATTAGAGGATGGAGACAACTTTCTCTTAAACTTTCTTCAGGCCAGTATCAAATGGCTGAAGCAGAACAAACTAACGCTTTACCCCCATACCCTTCACTAGCAACTACGTTGCCTAACTTAACTTTTGTTTTCAAGCATTGTGGTATAGGTTAGGCGAGGAAAAGATTCGACGTAATTCTGAAGACTGATTGATTTGTGCCCACAAATAACACATTTCTTATGTACCTTAAATAAAGTAGGCTTAAATGGTTCACATTCTTACTTGGTATTCTTAGCATGTAACACAAAGGGTCGACAAAAACAACTTATCTTAATGGCTCCAACGTATTGGGGTTGGCTTAAAAATGGGACTGTCGAAATGACTGGGAAATGGCGGAAGCTGTTTATTTTCTACCTATTAAACTGAAAAAAGTAATGCTGGTTTTAATTGCGAAATTTTCGAGTCCTTTATTGAGATTTTCTTTCGCCGTGCCAAATATTCTATCTATACAAATAACTGATTTCAAAATTGGAAAACCGATTTCAATAGATTCGTCCTCTATTTTTTGCATTTAGGGATGAAATTTTTCAATTAAATTTCTAGGAGACTAACTTGGGGGTAAAGTCAAAGTCAAATTCATTTATTCCTTTAGATCTCAAGTATCATTTGGACACGTCAAATTTTACAATATACATGCATGTACACATATTCGTGAGCATATAACGTGTCACAGGAACTCCCAGGCACATTACAAGCACACAGATATGTCAAATTACAGTCAGTTTTCATGTTTAAGCTATCTTATTTGTTAAGTTTACATCTGTTCCAACCCTAAACGACCAACCCGAGGGGAAGAAACAGACAAGAAACCCCTCGGAGACAGTATTACATATTCGCGAATATGGTCCTGCGTCTAGACCCTACACCCTATTGATGGAAAAATATATAATTCAAATCAGTTGACAAATTGGTGAAGATATGGCGTAACAAACACAAAAAAACATATTCTATTGATTTAATAACCACCTTTTTAAGTTGATTTGGAAGCGCTCGTCGTGCTTAACTGTTCTTTACAGATCTTCCAAGTTAAGCAACTTTCGGCCCGGTCCGAAGTTTGATAGATGACCATTTTGAACTGAGCTCTTCCGTGCTTCGGAGGGCACGTTACAATAACAGCCCCGGCTATACTAGTAGTTAAGCCATGTACCTGAGAGACCTCGAAAACGGCTTAAAAACCGACATCAGAGTTGGCCACTCACTCTCACGAAAAAAGAAGTTGATTTAAAATACAATCAGTTAGTCCATCCGAAGGTTGTCTGAAATAAATCGCTTTCAGCGATAAGACCGCCCTTTGTCTAAATAGGTTTTTAATTGACTATTATGTATATGTTTTTGGTGTATAATATGTTGTTGGTGGTGGTTCCGTATCACAGAATAAATGAATAAACACGTGTTTATTCATTTATTCTGTGATACGGAACCTGCGGTGTGCGAGACCGAACGCACTTAGCTGGTATTTGAATCTCAGATGGCGTTAGATATCAGAAATCCTTTTTTGTCTGAAGTGTCTCAAATCACGTTGGATCTTGCTCGTTACGACAGCCATTACGAAAGATGGATGACTCAAAAAATAGATTTATCGTGCTGCTAGTTTTTTAAGGTATTACTCCAGAGCCACCCGTTTTACCTGTAGGTACACTGGTGAAACGAGAGTGAAAAAATAAATAAAACAACAGCTTTATTTAAACTTGAAATCACATGCGCATGAGACATATCATTCCCGTCTCGGGTGATGGACGCAGCAGGATGAATGCGACTCAGTAAAGATTTGGATCTTATACTGAGTCGCACGCATTATTGTTGTCATGGGCGAGGGTCACCACTTATCATCAGGTGGATCCTCAGCTCGTTCCGTCACTAATTCACATAAAAAAAAAAAACTTTTAGACTCAAAGTATACACTGGGCCGCAAAGAAAGCGGCTCGGTAACAAACAGCACAATAACTTCCAATATTGGAACTAGCTTTATAAAATAAAGACTAAATTAAAGGTAGGACAAATATAAGAAATAAAACCTTTTTATTTCTTTTATAATATATTAGATAATTATATTAAATACTGTAGGGTTTCATGGGTAGTTAAAAGGAAGTAATTGTGATCCGTTTCCATCGGACTCCATCTTTATTCACGAGAGCAGTTACATAGGTAGGTACACAACTTTACCTATCGTTCGAGGAAGCTCTTATAAAAATTTATCCTCTTACAAAAATTTGGTAAAAATTAACATAATTATTCCAAAGTCGCATACTATTGTCATAGGCGGTGGTCGCCACTTACTACCAGGTGGGCCCTCAGCTCGATCCGTCAAATATACACATTAAAAAAAAAACTCATTGACTTTTATCCCGAAACGGGAAGTCATTTTTTACAAGATGTTTTTTACTAGCAATGTATATAGGTCCGGATGGAATCTTGAAACTGAATTTTAAATCAGTTATCTATAACCGATTGAGCTGAAATTTAGTATACACGCTTATTTTGGATGACAATGCATGCTTAGCAATGTGACGTCATTCTAATTCCAAGATGGCGGACAAGTTATTTTATGCACTACCACAGTATGGGTATCAAATGAAATGGCTTGATGAGTAGAACACGAAAAAAGCTTGTTATTAAAAAGTATTTTTATCATTAATTTACTCGTATATGATTTGCAAAACACACTTCTGTCAGTTTATTTCCACCGTTTCATGTTGATTTTTGACAGCAACTAGTTAATATATATCCAGAATCAAGGCCGTCAATGCAATTTAACGGGCTATTGAGAACTCATTTCCATTGTTCCATCCCGAATGCCGAATGTATTGTTCGTCTCGGTCACGTACAGAACATTGCCCTATTACTTTATTAAGTTCGATATTCCCTCTTTTTCCACAGAAATGGCCGAGAAATATCTTAATTGGACATCTACAGGGATTCTTGAAGATTTATTTCCGGTAATGGTAAATCTATATTGAGTTTGTAGCCTATTTTCTAAGTTTTTTCGGAAAGTAATTGAATTATTTGGATTTTGGGTGCTACGGCTCAATTCACCGCCTCTCTCTTTCATATCTTCTTTCGTATAAGTGGTTAATTCATTGAATGAAGGGGTATGAGTTTGTAAACTTTTAAGGTTTAGCTAAAAACTTTACCATATCATATATCTTTCGAATATCGTATATTTAAAACCATTTTGCGTTACGACCAAGAGCATCCTAACTATCATCAAAATGTAATTCCACCTTTTCCGTCCCTACCCGATTGTAAAAATCGGCCAATTGTGAAGATTCTAGAAGGTTTCTAATCTCGGTGGGAAGCGAATGGCAAAAGTGTCTTACATAAAAATATGGTTTAAAATGTTTGGATGTGTGAAACCAGAGCTCAGTAGCATGTTTCAGAAACACATACCATTTCCAGTTGCTCGCGTCCGTAGGTGTGTACCATTTGATTCCCTACACGTACCCCCTGGGAGCAACCAAAAGTAGCAGTAGAACTTATGCCAAGTTCGTCCGGAGAGGTACTGCTACCATATCTGGAAAATGCCGTCAAGAAGTAGTGTTCGCATTACTGTATTCCGGTGGAAGGGTGTGGGTGCCGGTGAAATCACATGCGCATGAGACGTATCATCCTCGCCTCGGGTGATGGACGCAGGGGGATGAATACAACTCAGTGTACTGTTGTCATTGGCGGGAGTCGCCACTTACCACCATACTATGTAACCGTTATGGTCCTCAGCTCGTTCTGTCACTTCATCACAAACATTTGCGTCACAAAGCGATAGAATATTTTCAAAAAGTTAGGGATCCGTTTGTAAACTTCGATACTGTACCCCAAAATGTAAATAAAAATCAATAAAAATAACCTTATATTGTGTACGCTGCGGAAACTATTGATCATAGAGCAAAGTAATGTACTACAGTTTTATACAGAACATCAATATCTACAAAAAAATCTGATATCATATGTCATGTTAAATATCATATGTTACTTTTTCATGTTTTCATGTAACGCCGGTACAAACTAGGCCATTTTTGTTAAATTCTTACTGCCAAGTTTAGCGTTTGCTCAAAACCCTATCCGACTCTCCCTGGGGAAGAACCAGGTATCTACCCTATCTATTTTCGCGAGCATGTTAAATCACTTTTGCAGTAATATATCTAAATTATATTTTTCTTATTACTTTTAGTGAGTGTGAACAGATAATACACAATATTTATTTTATAGGGCGGCTCCGTGGCTTATTTAGTAGTAGCCCTGCCTTCGAAGCGAGGGGTCCCGGGTTCGATTCCCAGCCGGGACACACTTTGTGTGGTGCACATGAAGTTTGTGTCTGCGTCTATGCCATCTGCTTACTTGGCATGCATAGAAATGGTTGTGATAGTAGTACTTATTCGTAAAAGCACTTCGTTCTACTGATATAGAAATGTGAGAAGGGTTCTCATTGGGACACAAAGAAATCATCATCCGCTTGCCCTTTTTCTAATTTATTTGTGGTCGACACTGTATGTCTTTCTCTTTCACACTCCTCTATCAGCCGCTATCGAATCATTCGCTCTCTTTCTTTCTCGTCGTCCTTTACACAATTTCTTTGGTTTCCTCTTCCCTGCCATTTAACAACATTCATATCTCTTTTTGTAACATGCCTTTCAAGACTCCTCATTACATGCCCGCAACGATTACCTTTCAACTTAAAAAAAAATTTTGAAAAATTAGATAAGGACTAATTAATAGTTTCTTTTTTTTATTTCTGTTTACCATGTTTTTACCATCCCTTTTGACATGCCACATTATTTTTATCTGTATACATTCACCAACAAAAATAGCAACGTCATCGTGATTGAATGAGTGAGTGAATGAAAATACGCGATAAGCCGACATGGGACCGAATGATATATTGGGATGGGAACTGCGTTTATGGATTGACGGGTTATGAAATATATCATGAGATTTTACGAGAAAATATATAGAAGCTGCTTTCTTAGCTGTATTATTCATCAAAATAATAACATGAACTAGCTTTTGCTGCGAACTTTACATAATTATGTGATTAAATTATCCTCTCCCAATTATTATTTTATATTACTGTTGTGCCCAACAGGGTCCATTATAATCTGTAACTTTTACTATATCACCTGTTCTTTACATTGTGGAATACAAACTATTGAGTATTGAAACTTAATTTTGTCGACCATACGTTTATCCACGCATATTACCGCTACCCAGCCTGTTTGCAAGAATATTGAAAATAAAATATAGACTATGTCTTATAACATTAAATAAATGGAAATTTCAGCACAATTTTCGTTTTATTTTGCGTAAAAACCTTCTCCTAAAACAACGCAACGAAAAAGAATTAGCAAATATAGCGAATTCATTTACATATAGTACATGAATTCGCTGAAAATTCAATTTTTTTTAGTTATTTCACATTTATAAAGCTATGTTATAAGACATAGGCTATATTTTATTTGCTAACCTATAAAACAGAAAATCGTTCGATAAACGAATATACATCTGATTCGCCGTCAAAACCTTCCATTCTAAATAGTAAGACTATAGTTATATGTTATCTGTGGTAAAACTATGAGTAAAGATACATGTAGATTACGTGAAGCAGTCTGTTTATCCGTTTAGCCATATAAATCAAATAAAATATCAATAAACCGAAGCGAGTTACGTAATATCTGTTCACATGGGACATAAGTTGAAACCGTCTGAGGGAGCACAAGAATTATAGTAGTTTGGAGAGGCTAACTCAAATACACCGGTTATTTGCTCAATACTTAGACGGCCAGGAGATCCTAACTACCCGAATATAATATAATGTAACAGAATTTACGGAACGAGCTGAAGGCCCACCTGGTATTTAGTATTACAGCAATATGACAAGGTCCTCCTCGATCGAAGTTTCAGAAGACCCTCGAAAGTATTACGGGGGTCCAGTTGCTTTTGGGGGGGTCCTGTTGCTTTGGGGTGTCCAGCTGCTCGCGTCGGTAGGTGTGTACCCTTTGATGCCCTACACGTGTGTGGTGCTAAAGAAGCAAATAAAAGTAGCAGTAGAACTTGTGAAAAGGTCGTCCGGAGAGGTACTGTCACCACACCTGGAATCTGCCGCCAAGTAGTGATCGCATTACTATGTTTCGATGGAAGGGTGTGGGTGCCGGTGATATCACATGCGCATGAGACGTATCAACTCCGACTAGGGTGATGGACGCACCAGGATGAATGCAACTGAGTGTAAGATCCATATCTTATACTGAGTCACATTACTGTTGTCATGGACGGGTGTCGCCACTGACCACCAGGTGGGCCCTTAGCTCGTTCTGTCACTTTTTCAAATAAATCACTTAAGATCACAATCTATATAAATAAATAAGATTGAAGATTCTGTTTGTTATGTCAAAATAATAGCTTTTTATTACATGCAATTCAAACTTTAAAAGGTACCTACACATAACAGGAAACTATTTTCAAAATTTTAACCTTTCTGTCTGTTCCGGCGAATTTCCAATGTTGTAAGGACTAACTTAAGCTATTTTTACAAGAAAAAGAAAAAATAAAAAGGGATCCACGCAAAAAACTTCTAACGTTCTTCTAAGTATTACGCAAACGAGGGGAACAGCTAGCGATCACATAAAAAAAACCTAAATCGATTCCCACTATTTAGGATGCCAAATGTTTAAGACGCCAACTGTACTTACGGACAAAGTTTGGTCTTTAATAAAACATACAAAGGTACAAAGTGTACAAAGTTCAGTTTAGGGTCTTGACATTCAGCACACAGATACAACCAGTAACTTTGGTCCACAGTTTGCTTGTGTAAATCTTGTTACTTAGAAAACTAGCAACTGTTGTTTTAGGCAAAAATCCCTCTAATTTACTTCTTGAATCACGACAAGGTGTAGTTATAATTATAAATAAATATAAAATTAAATAAAAGTTTACACACTCATACCTCTGCACTAGGATTCAAACAAAGAAACACAAGATGAACACCCAAGACCCGAGAACAAACTTCATGTTCACCACTCAAAGTATGCTCCGGTCGGGCCGCTTCATCTGTTCAGGTACACATAGATACACAAACACACATACACACAGAGACAAACTTATAAAACCCTTCTTTTCGTTTAAAAACACGTCTCCATAAACGGTCCCTGATAATTCCTATCTAATGATGAAAACATGTCTGTTTTAAACCACTTTCCAAGCCAATTTGTCCGACATCCTTTTTAGAGTGTTTGCTGGACTGATTTCCGGTTCACTCCTTTGACTTCCGAAATCGTATTACGTAGAGGAAGGCGTTATTTGCCAGTCTGATACACGAACTGGCGGCAGAATATTGCGAAAATCAATCTGACTCATTGATGTGAATTGTGAATGATCTTAGAATTCGGGATTTGTTAATCAATTCTTATCAATGTATCAGTATATTAGTTTCTATTTCGGTAGTAAATAGGTTCGGTAAGTAAACTTTGTTACAACAATTGGTCAATGAACATTTTTCCGTACCGCAGAACTATTTGAGAATTTAATATGGTGCATGTTTAGCATTTTGTAGCAGCATTTTCATACTGATATAATTTACAAGCTGTGCTGGCGATTCAATCGCGATTGCCATCCCTGCTGACGGATTAAGAAAAAATCAATTATAGAAAACAATAGTATTTGCCTTTTATGTATTTTTTTCTTGGTTAATTGATCACCACAGTTAATAGAAAAATTACTCTAAACAAACTGATTTTAAAATTATTAATATAATGTATTTATTTAATAATGGACAATTAATACCTCAGTGTGACTACAGTAGAATCACTATGGATTAAGAATATAAAAGAAAACATAAAACTAAGACTACGTAGGGGTAGGTAGTAAGTAGGTTATCACGGAGTTCTGAAGCAAATATAAAAATACAGCAGAATAATAACCTCCTCCTATAGAAGTTGGTTGTGTAAATAGCAAACCCTTTAAAACAGTAGAAGATGATATGGTAGATGGTAACAAACCGCTTGTAAAACGCGTAACGATAACAGTTAAGATAACGACAAAAAGTTTTGGAAAAATATGAGGAAAATGTGAAAAAGTTATATTTATTCGTGTTACCGTGTTTATGAGGCAGGCTTACGAGTATAGCAGTTATAATAACTCGAATGCCAGTCAAAAGATTTATGATTTATGTTATTACGTGTTTTTGCACTTAATGTAGTTAATAGCAGTAGAACTTGTGCAAAGTTCGCCCAAGGAAGTACTGCCTTCACACTTGGTCCACCAAGCGGTGGTGCACTCGAATTGCTGTGTTCCGGCGGAAGGATGTGGGTGCTTTTTAATAATAACAAGCTTTTTTCGTGTTCTCCTCAGTAAGCCCTTTCATTTGATACCCATACTGTGGTAGTGCATAAAGAAAACGTGTCCGCCATCTTGGATGATCCGCCATATTGGAATTAGACTTACGTCACATTACTAAGCATGCATTGTCATCCAAAATAAGCGTGTATACCAAATTTCAGCTCAATCGGTTAAAGATAACGGATTTCAATTTCAGTTGCAAGATTCCACCCGGACAAACATATATTATATACATTGCAAGTTAAATAAAAGTTTTTAAAGAGAAGTATAATATTTTTCGAAACTGATTTACTTTTATATAATTTCTCAAACGAAAATAAGTTTTAAATTATAAATCTCAAACGGCTCAACGAATTTTTTCTTCAACGGATGAAATTTAGTACCAGGTTAAAGCGATCCTGGATTAACATTGACTTGCTTTATAGCTCAGTTCTTTCCTTCTAACTCTTCCTTCTACGCTGTGCGACGAACATAAACGTTTGTTCTTCGTCTGGTTGGTCATGTATTTACAAAAAGAGTACTAGATTTTATCAGTTATCTAATTCCCTTACAACAAGCTATGCTTGGTTTGGCGCTACATGGCGCTGTGTGAAATATCCATGTAGGTATATTATTATTACATTATCTCTAACACATCGGCTACTTTTGATAACAAAAAAGCGCGGTCAACGCCGCGGGGCGCAGCTAGTATGACAGAAGATGAAATAAAATCCACAAGTTTCAAGATTAGTACTCTTGTGGGATATTGAACTAGACTTTTATATCTTGGAAAGGGGCCAGGCAGGAAGATACGCGCGGATATATTATTACAAAATAGTCCTTTTACTGCCATCGAAGGAAAATTATGTTTTGAGCTAACGTATGTCAATAACATTAGTGAAATCATTTGGCGGTAGAAATGATGTTTAAATAGTCTAGAGATTGTTACTTTTGTGTAGAAACGGTTAAACTAATTGATTTATGATTATTCTAGCAGCATCTAAAATCAAATTAGATTTTGATCTTAAGATTTTACTGTTAGTTTGTTTAATTACTTAAAATTTTAATATAATATTTACTTTAGTCGCCAAAAATATTAATTTAATTAATAAATTTTATTTTGGCGGTGAAAATACTAGTTCCACTCAGGTATTTACAAATATTATGAATAACTATGTTTTATTAGATCTCACATTAAAACATTATTATATGAAATATTTATAGTTCCAATATAGGGGAACTTTTGTGCGTGGGTGCTTGTTAATCCTTCACGCTCAAGCGGCTTAGCAGATTTAGATGAAATTTGGTACCAGGATATCAGATATTATCGCATAGGCTACTTTTTGACCCCTTCTGGCTTTTTTTTGGTTTCAAATGTTAGTAATAGTCCAAATTAAGGTACTATGGAAAAACTATATTGGGCATAAAATCGAGAGTTTTTTTGTATGAGATATTCGTAACTTGCATCTGTAGTAGTGACAGCTGATTAGCTGACACTAGTAACCTGTCAAACTTCACAATCAGTTGTGTTTTGACAACGTGTCATGGGTCAGGTGTGATGGTAGTGTATTTGTATTAATAAAAAGACAAAATTACTCACTAATTTTACGTGTTTGCTATTTTACTGTTAATTTTTGTAATCATAGTTTCAAACTCAAATCATTTATTTTTAGAGTGTGAAGAGATTTTTAGCTGATAGGCACCGCGTTAGCAACACCTCAAGTGTTACTAGCGTCTATAGGCGACAGTAGCCACTTACTATCAGGTGGGCCGTTAGCTTGTGTGCCTCATCATTCACATTAAAAAAAAAAAAAAAAAATCTAATTATCATTTGGACAAATCACGTCAAACGCCAAAGTTTGACTATGAAATCGTTTTCACAAGTCCGACATTCGCGGGCGAAATAAACTGTGCCTGCTATAATTATGAATGAATGTAAAAATGCAAGCATTGGAATTTAGTGATGCAATGAAACATAACCAAATAATATCATTAGACCTTACCACGATAATGAACAGGCGCAACGTTTCAAAACCGAACCAAGAAATAGCTATTTAGTATGTATTTAGCTAGTTTGTAACGTATTAAGATTCCATTATCAATGTAAATTGACAAAAAAAATGTGATTAATGTAATTAAGTTTAATCTTGTGTAAAATCATTTGTTATTTTTATAATATTACAAATTCTTCGTGTAAATAATTATTTAATTATTATAAATATAATATTATGAATTAATTCATGATTTATTTTATTGTTTAAACTAGTACTTCATTTGAATTGTTTTTTTTTTTTTTTTAATATGAAGTTGTTATTTTTTTTGTATAATTATGAATTATTGACATATTGACTTGTAACAAAAAGTTATGAATAAAATAATCTGAATCTGAATCTGAATCTAAACTCACCATATCATTTAGAGAGATAGAAGTAAACCTGAAACAGAAAAAAAAATAATTAGACAATAATACAGGAATTTTTTTTTCATATAAAATATGTTCAGTTCACATATATCAAACGGACTCCTTGTTGTAACCGTACCGTATCAGCCTCTTATGTTCCCACTGCAGGAACACCGGCCTACTCTCAATAATTGAGAGTGAATGGGCTTTGATCTAACACGGGAGCCCAATCCGGATCGTATGGTTCTACAAACCGGTATCCTCACAATGTTTTTAATACTATACAATAATTTATACATAGAGACAAACAACATACTAATACCTAAACACTGAACAAGGATTTATGTTTATCACATAGATATGAGATATAGATAAGAGAGGTGGCCCAGGGGCATAGACGCCGACTTTCAATCTGAAAGTTGCTGGTTCAAACCCACACGAGCACCAATGAGTTTTTTCACTTGAAAAATGTATGTGCGCAATACCACGTTCTCAAAACGGTGACGGAAAACATCGTGAGGAAGGCATGACTTAGAACCAAAAATTCGACGACATGTGACATCTACCAATCCGGATTGGGCTCCCGTGGTAGATCAGAGCCCATTCACTCTCATTATCGAGAGTAGGCCGGTGTCCCTGCAGTGGGAACATTAGAAGCTGGTACGGTACATAGATATGATGATGAAGACATACAGCATAGACATAGCATAGCTCAGGGCTTAGTTGCATAGCTGCAACTAAGCCCTGAGCTAATCAAAAATGATCACAAGTTGCAACGTTTGACAAAGTGGCGAAGGTAAACATTTTAGATCAGGATTTTTCCCAAATCCCCGATTTCTCAGAAGCTTTCCATTCAGCCATCACAATCTCCATTTGTATGGATGTAAATGGCTCGTGGTTCCGACTGAGTGTCTGGGGACGCTCGGCTTGATTTGTTGAATAACGTTATTGAGAGGTAGGTACTATTGGCATTGAACGCTACATTATTAGCTAAATAGGAGTCTGTTTGTACGGTCAAACGACCTCATGGTAGAGCATTAGGGTAATTGGAAAAGCATTGAGGAATATAATTTCAATTATTGTCAGCCTATAGGTATACCTTTGACTTAAATCCTAACCTTATATTACAATAGAAATGATGAAATATTAGAATTTTTTACACTATCACGCCTTAACTACTCAATCGATCATCATAAAATTTTGCATGCAAAATAAGACAATAACTTTATCATATATTATACATTTTTGCCTAGAAACGATTTAATAGGTAGTTTTAATCATAGTTGAACATAAATTAATTAATATTCATGGACATTTCATACAGCGCTACCTATCATGATTTTTACTATGGGAACCAGATAACTGATAAAACATTTAGCTGTAATTAGCTGATGATCATCAAACGCCTTTTTTCTTTGGGGAAATGCACTCGCATACCGCCCTGCCACGGGGAGACAGCGGTTATGTGGGTTTAGACCCACTAAAACCCCACAGTGTCCTCCTCTGACGCTTAGTGGCGGGTACGCCTGAACAAATCTTCATACATTACATTTAAGAATCTCGATCCCGTCAGCTTTCAAACAGAAACAACCGCATCAAAATTGGTCCACTCATTAGGGAGCTACACACAGACAGACACACAGATACACTACTATAAAACCCCTCATTTTCGTCCGGGGTTAAAATAATGAGGTGATTCATATATGCATTCATAGCTTTACTTAATAACTGCATGATTTCGGATCTACAGGTTCATTGGCTCGAGAAAACATGACAGGATGAATGCGACTCAGTAAAGATTTGGATCTTATACTGAGTCGCGCGTATTATTGTTGTCATGGGCGAGGGTCACCACTTACCATCAGGTGGGCCCTAAGCTCGTTCCGTCACTCGACCACATAAAAAAATAATAAAGATCGTAATACCGCGGTATTACGATGGTAAGTGGTGACCCTCGCCCATGACAACAATAATACGCGCGACTCAGTATGAGATCCAAATCTTTACTGAGTCGCATTCATCCTGCTGCGTCCATCACCCGAGACGGGGATGACACGTCTCATGCGCATGCGATTCCACCGGCAACCACACCCTTCCACCGGAACACAGTAATGCAACCACTACTGCTTGGCGGCAGATTCCAGATGTGGTGGCAGCACCTTTCCGGACGAACTTGGCACAAGTTCTACTGCTACTTTTGGTTGCTCCTTTAGCACCTACGTGTAGGGAATCAAAGGGTACACACCTACGGAAGCGACCAACTAGAATAACTTGGAATAAAGGTGAAAAATGAATGTAATGGGAAAATATTACGCATCGATTGCGTCCAGTGAAAGCCATTATGATATTGCGTTATTCATATGTACAATCGTATCATGGCTGAATCTGTGATGATATGAATTCATTGCATATGTACATAAAATCACACGAGTGAGAAACATGAATATGTTTACAAATATTCTAACTAGTTTGTTTATTTTGAGTGTTGTTGGCGTTTACAGATGCATTGTCATTTATCACTATAATAAAATGATTGATGGAAATTTGACGCTTGCATAAACGTTATATTTCTAGGTAGATTCCCAGTCTAACAGAATGTGCTAGGATTATGTTACGTTACACACTCATACTGCACTATGATTCACTGTGTTACAGGTGGCATGGACAAACACAAGATAATTGACTTGCTTCACAGCTCAGTTGGTTGTAGTTCTGCCTTCTGCTCTGTAGGTCGTGGGTTGGATGTATTGTATCTTGTTCTCATAGTACAAGTTACGCATAACTTGGGGCTAAATGGCGCTATGTATAATGTCCGTGAATTTATTTATTTATTAATTGCAAGCCTTACAAATAGTTCTAATAATCTATGTTTCCACTGGTGCATGTATAAACGTAGATGACATGTATAGATGCATGATCTATATCTGATACACAGATGCTTGTATATATGGAGATATGTGTAGATTACATGTACAGGTGCATGATCTGTATCTGATACACAGATGCATGTATATACATGTGATAACGCACCAATGGCTTTTCCATTGGTGTAGTCCGTAACTGTCTTTGATCATCAACTATGCGTGGGATGAGTACAGCGTAAAAACTAACAGTGAGTCACCTTAGTCCGTAATTACTTTGAAGTCCTATATATTCTATATTTATATTCTGTGGGCTCTGTATTTGTATATTTCAGTGTTGCCTGAAGTAAATATATAATATTGTTTTTAGTAATTGCCTATTGTTATTTGTACTCTAATGTAAAAAATATGTCTTTCATAAGTGTACAATATACAATTTTATGTGATAGGAATGTACCTAAATTAATAAATGATTCTGAATTTGAATATGAAGTATACAAGCTGCGACCTTTGACCCTCCCTCCCCTAGCACACCCCGCAAGATTGCTCCATCTAAATATAGTCATTATAAAAGTGTACGGAAAGAGAAGAGAGAAGCGCTCACGGCAAAGCTTTAAGAACATCTAGGCTGAATTTTCTTAAAGATCATTTGATTAATGCACCTCTTTGCCTAGTCTATACTTGCTATGGTCTATATATGTAATGGTCTAAATAATTCTACTAAATGGACATCGTTTAGTAGAATTTGAACTCAGTGCTTCCATGCTTCGGAAGGCATGTTAAGATTCTATTATATCCTAGGCCTAAAACAGGACTTATCGACTATTATAATAGTCGATAAGTCATGTTTTAGGCGTCTTGAAAACTCCGATACCAGAGGACTATTCGACACCTACACAAATGAAAGAAAGAAAGGTGAAATGAGTTTTTTAAACTGTGGTACAAGTATAATCAGTAAACTCACTGACCGTACGACCCCGCTATAAGAAACTGTCTACAGATGTCTTTCCACAGTCCACAGGATATATAAAAACGATTCTGTGTGTAAATAGTGTTTCTCATAGAAGAGAAAAGAGAATTTACACACAAGGGAAAACAGAATCGTACAACTTTTATCTCGTTTTTGTGGAAACTTTTGAGGTTCGCTTAAGTTATTTTTGAAAACAGTTAATGTGTTTATATTGTTGTTTTACGAACTGTAGGGACAATGTTTGACCTCGTTTGTGAATTTATACCCTCGTATCAGCTTGTTTGATTTACAAGCAAAACATTTTAGACATTTTAATATAATAGACCGTATGTTTTTCTAAAAGTAACTTTGATGAGTTAATTGTATATATTTTGGGATATTTACGATCAGTCCTGTGTAAACAACATGTTTGGTGGACCCAGTCGTATCTCTAGGTGAAAACCTGATGTTAGGTGGAGGTAACCACTTAACATCAGGTGGGCCTTCAGCTTGTCTCGTTATCAGTATTATAAAAAACCTAGTTGAGATTGTTTTAATTTATTGAAAAAACTTATGTAACAACAGTGTATAAATATGTATTTAACATCAAAAATTTAACGATTATTTTTTATAAACTATGTCGCTTGTCTAGAGTAGGCTAGCCCCCGCAATAGCAATACGCAATAGGACTCAATACGCAATACTTATATTTATAACATCAGTGTCCGGATGTTTGGAAAAAAAATCCTTCCAAAAGGTTTATCACTTTGATGGTATTTTTTTCGATGCAGTTGGAAAATTCTATATTTTTAATTTAACGGATATATTTACTTTGAGATTGATTTCCAAGTTTCATCAAAATTGCTTCAATAGTTTGGTTGTTAAATCAAAATAACTGGGAAAATATGTCATCCAAGTAAACGAAATTGCGTATTTTGCGTTCCTGTGACTTTTTTCTTCGCCCGTTGTATACCGATTTGGATTTTTATTTTTTTAAATGGTAATTAGTGGGCATTAAGAAATAAGGGATGAAACTACTTGAGTTGATTTTATGGATATTTTTAATTTAGTCAATTATTAACTTGTATAACTAAGCTTAGAATATACATTATATCTTATATATATTTGATGTAGATATAATGTAACTAAATGTCTATCTCAATACACATTATAAACTTTCAAGGCTTTCCCGCTATCGTGTCTGGAATACTCAAACTGTACAACATTACATTTACACAAGGCTATTAGAGTTTAATTACATCCGTTAATTAATAAATATTAATGGACATATCAAAAATGATCACTCATCAATCATCTGAAGCCAAATGAATTATATGAATGAGTATCATTACTACAGGAACCAAATTACTAAGAGGATAAAGTAGGTACTTTTTACGCAAAGACTTCTAAAAATTACATATTCACCCAGACACAAAACAAACATCTGTATTCATCACACAAGAAAGACGGCTCCCTAGCTTAGTTGGTTGTAGCCCTGCCTTTAAAGCGAGGGGCTTCGATTCCCGGCTGGAGCAGACTTTACGTGTTGAGAGTAAAGTTTTTTCTCAGGTTTTGGGTCTTTGTTTTGTGTTTCTGCTTGTCCGTGCCAACTGCAACACAGAGCCTTAGTACGGGAGTATGAGTATGTTAACGAATAAAAAAAAATATTTGCCTGTGACGGAAAACAAACCGCAGGAAGCAGAACTACTACCAAACGAGCTGTGAGTCTGGTCAAAATAATATGAAAATATAATAGCATGAATCATTATCGAAATAGCATGAACATAGAATTAATCTTTATAACTTAGATTTTCAAGAGATAATTAAGCTCGCTTCTTAAAGTAAAATTCTTTCGAGAAGCAATTACATTTTCAACCGTTTTCAATAAACCGTTGTCGGGTTTGCAATATATCACGAGCGGCGATTAAGCCAAGCTAAGACGGCGAAGTATAGGTACAGAATATTTGCCGCGACGCCAAGAAATGAATCTACATATATATAGTATGCTGCGTTTCTTACAAATTTGATGTGGAAGAAAGAAAAATTGCGGTGCGTAGTTCAAAAAATGGTATTAAAAAATAAAGAATAGATATTTCGCCACTGCGCCAGGATGATTTTCGAGTGTATATTTCTTTCGCACGCTCTGTTGCCCAAACGGATTAATGGATATTAGCTTGAAAGTTGTCGTTAGATTCATCGTAATTGTGAAAGTGACCCTGTTTATACCAAAATTAAAATGACTGATTTATAGCGCTATTTCACATGACTTAAATTTTTTTTAAACTTCGTGAGTTATATCAAAATACAGGGTTTTATATGTAATGTCTTACAAAAATAAATACAACTTTATGTGTATATGTAATTTGGAATTTTTCACGCAGTTGAGTTGTTTAATGGTTTATTTTATTATGTTTTTGAATGTGTTAAGCCATGGTTTGTTTGTAGGAAGAGTATCCTAATGACACAGAATACAAAGATGCTGGTTTAAATCTAAAAGTGGACCAGGGTATTGTTTTCTTTAAATATGGATGTCCGTTCACCATTATCGTTTCATTCACCATTATCAAATAAAATAGAGAATGAAAACTTTCAACTGGCAACTGGCAACTGGCACAAAATATACAATAAATAGCAGATATGGAGAAAATATTAAGTATTTATTGTAATAAAAAAAATATATTTTCATATAAACTCCCGTAATTACTGATCAAACACTCAGAAGAACAAACAGACAAAGTGTTTTAACCGTTTTTTGTGTTACTATTAGTTTGGTTTCTGAGCACATTTTCCTAAAAACAAATATTTGTATGTAAAATACTACAGTATTTGTACAGTAATACTTCAGTACTACTTTTTTGTTAAAATAGAATTATGTACATAATTCAGACATAACAATTAATAATACGCATAATTACAGAAACCATCTGTTAATATGAGTATTTATTTTGCGTTATCATTATGTTTAAGATTTTTCAATATCCTTGATATTCTTCATCATGTCAATTAAAAAACTATGGTATTTACGTACCATCCAAACTCTAAACCACATGGCGCCACAGAAACGCTAGGAGTAAACAAACTTGCGAGAAGTTCAAACTAATTCTAGTTTCGATAGTAAGACTAATATTATCTTCTTCATTATATTGTGAATATGACCAGCTCAGTGTAACAATACCAAAACTTTGATACTATCGTGGATGATTTAACATAAAGTTTTAGCAAAATTCATGGAATCACTTCAGATATACTCATTAATTTCCCACCGCATCATATGGTCCCAAACTAAGTATATCTTGCACTATGGGAACAAGATACTCATAACTGATAGAATACTTAGATAGCGTAGAGATTTTTGTTGTAAATACTTAAATATAATAATATTAACACCCAACACAGGACAAACATTAATGTATTGTATACAATTTCTTGTCCTGAGCGGGAATTGAACCTACAGTGCAGAAAGCAGAGCTACTACCAACTGAGCTATGAGGTCAGTCAGAAAGATTAGAAAAAAAGCATTTGGTTGTGATTTTCTGGATTAGGATACCAATTTTAATTGAAAAATTACTTGCTGACTTTACAAACGCTGTCATCCACGGAAATATCAAATATTCAAATTGGAACTGATATTAATTGGTTAGCAAAAACAGACAAATCTACAAACAGACACATACAAATAGCTTTCGTTTTACCCGGAGGCTACGCAAAATACAAATTAAGGCACTATTTTTCGTAGCACTGCTACGTAGATTCAAGGGTGCTACGAATAAGACGGTACTACATTTTTCGTAGCTATGCTACGTTGATATGAACTTTGTCGTGCCGCATAGACTATACACATAATACTTTCGTAGAATCAGCTACGAATATTGACAGGCATAATATTACATCGATCAATTATGTCCAAGCCTTACATGTCATTTCCTATCGATCACGCGCGTGATGTAAAATTTACATGGGTCAATTTCCTCCGTGCGGCCATTTAACCTCACAAAGCCTATTATTTGCATGCTACTATTAGATAGCTAATTATCTCTTAAAGTGAAATGTGAATATCATTTACTGCAAAACGGAACTATTTTCTCGGTAATCATTTGAAAAATATAAAATTATATATGAATATTACGTTTAAATCATAGACTATACGACCTCAATGGTATCGTTGTTTGTTGTTTTAGCTTACTCATGTCTGAACAAGTACCAACAAGTACAAAGTTCACGCTTGTAAGATTTTCTAAGAATTATAAAAAAAGTTTAAATTTTACTTTCACTTTGTACCAGTTTGATTTATGGGTGAACAAATCGTTAGGAGCAACTAAAGTTCTTAACAAACAAGAAAGTTACAATATGCTCATTAAGGTTTTTCGATAAACAAGTCTGGATTGGTAGATTTTCAATATTTATTTTTATTTATTTAGGTTCGCCCACAGAAAATACACGAAATCTTTAAAAAGAAAATATGTGCATTCCTATAGACATATTTTCTTTTTAAAGTTTTCATTTTTTACGCTACGTGCATTTATAGGCCCTTTTATAGTTAAACACCACATGCATCAAGATTTTACCAATACTATAAATAGAATAGAAACATTTAACGAATACACGTCCGTTTTCTTACGCAATTTCCCTCGGCGTTGACAAGCGTAGTGTCTTAATGAAATTATTAAAGCAAACTCATTGGCTCGCGATCGCTCCGGATTTGACCTAGTGAAATTAAGATGTAAAGTCAGAATCAAGCTCTCAGCCATCACGGTCATTATCTATCTAAACAATGTCTGTGTCGCGATCCAGAAGCCAGTCAAACTTCTAACTGCTAACCGAACAGAACTCGTTTACGCCAGAGCATGGAGTCGCAAACTTTCCGGACACCTAATTCTAACTGAGACTAAACTATGTGAAATGTAAAGTGGTTTATTGGTAGATTTGTCAGCATTTAAATGCTTTTTGTTTTCAGAAGTGGATATAATGGTTTAAAGATACATTATGCGTAGCTTGTTCAGTGAAATGGTCAAAAATGAGAAAAATATTTAAAATAAACTAGTCTTTCTACTGAAATAAGAGCTCGCTATCTTTGTACTGAAAGATTTTCTAGCCATTTCTAAAATTATTATAGTAAGTCTATTTTTATGGGTAAACACATGAATTATACTGTGTGTGGTATTTATAAATAAAGAATAATGAATACATTATCGAATAAAGATAAAAGCGAAGGTTCAATTCGTGACCAAAAAATTGGACACCGATTTTTTTAAATATGCCTTTTGCTTGACACAAAAGCTATGTTCAAGCATATTGCAAATATTCTAGGGTTTTTTTTATTTCAATAATCCCCCGAAAAATTCTCTTATTAAGATCAACAGTTCTAAAGCTCTTTTTTGTAATTTTTAAGATATATACCATTCAAATGCATATTCTATGGCACTAGTTAGAGTTCCAAATTTAAGTAATTTTAAAGTCTTTCTAATGCGTGGGCCTCCCAATAAGAACACGCCTTGACATTCCTATATTCTGAAGTACGTGTTACATTGAACTGCATAGCAGTGAAATCCACGGCCGTTGAAATATTCATCGCAAACTCACGATCGTATCGTCGAATGTCTGCGAGAGAACTTTGTTATTAAAAATTCAATATAAAAGTTGTATTGAGTTTGAGAGGTTTTAATGTGGGATTGCTGATGCTGGCATCTGGTCTGTGCCTCTGGGAATCGACGAAGATAGAAGTATTATTTACTGGCGAATGTTGGTTATAAATTACATTGGTTATAAACAACATTATTATAACTTATAATAATTTGACGGATCCATAGCTTCGAAGGTCTTGGATTCGATTCCTGGCCGCAGCAAAATTTGTTAGATAAAGATATAGTATTTTCTCAGGTCTTTTTTCTCAGTTTGTCCAAGCTGGCTGATTTTTTAATTTTAAACACAATTCAATTATTATTTAAAAAGTAAATATTATTACTGCTAAGAAGTGGGGCACTGGCACTGCTATGTTCCAGTTGAAGGGTGTGGGCACCGATGAAATCACATGCGCATGAGACGTAATATCCCCGTCTCGGGTGCCGGACACAACGAGGTGCGATGTGATTTGGGTCTTCTTATACTTCGGTCTGAGAGAACCTTAATCGTATTACTGTTGTTAAAGGCGGTGGTAACAAAAATAAAATTTAAAAAAATGCGTTTGAAAGTATATACAGTACCTAATATTTTTTTTTTGTCTATCTGTCAGCTTGTTCCGACTTAGCTCCATAATGGCTGGACGAATTTTGACGGGACGTTTATTAGCAGATAGCAAATGTTATAAAGAGTAAATTAGGGGAACAATTATTTATAATTAAACCAAGTTTCGTAAAAATAATTAAAAATGACTTTATTTCGGTCACAAGTGAGATTAATATCAGCATATAAATACACAAACAAGATATTAATATGAATAAGTAAGGCACAAAGCACTGAAATTTTACAAGCGTATCTTTGAGTTCCTGATACGAGATGAAGATGTGGGTAGAGCGAAGCCAAAGGCCTTGTCTGGCATGATGAATTGCCTGTCTATGAGGCGCCTGTGCCTAGGCTAAGTATTTAGGGTAGTATAGTTGTTGTTATACTGTGAAACACCAATTGTGTTATGAATATAAATCAGCCATTTCTAAACATTAAAAGGTCTCGGATGTGTGGCTTGTATCGGTTATATGTTTAACTAGCTGCGCCCCGCGGTAATACTCGCGATTTTCCGGGATAGCCTATGTGTTAGTCCAGGATATAAGCTATCTTCGCACCAAATTTCATTCAAATTCGTTGAGCCGTTTAAGCGTGAAGGTGGAACAAACATACACACACACACACACACACACACACACACACACAGATACAAAAATTTGTCTTTATAAGTAAGAAATAAGACAGCCCTTCCTCATTATATTCCAGTAAGTGGCCAACTCTGTTGTTGGAGATTCTCAGCCGCCTGAAAGCCTCCAACATGGCTTATCGATTAGTATAGCCGGGTCCGACATCTATACTTATAATACAACTGTATCAATGAATCAATTTATACAGGAGTTTTACTGACAGACGGGTGATGTTATAAGGAGTAAATAAGGACAATTAGGGTTCCACGCAAAAAATGTTATATTCTACGAAGACGAAGGCGCAGGGAACAGCTAATCTCGAGCGGTTGGAGTCCCGCCATAAAGTGAACTTCAATTCATTTGTGGTGAGGGTGCCGACCGAACATCTGTCGACCTTCATGAAGGAAGAGCTGTGGCCTAAAGGCGTCGTATTCCGGAAGTTCCGAGGCCGACTGCCGAACGCTGCCGCTCCCGCTCCCGCGCCGTCTCTGGCGCCGCCGCGTTCAACGTCGCAGACATTACGTTCCTAGTTTCAATGTTTCTTTGTTTATATTTTATATGTATGTTAGTCTGTAAGGTATTTATTCTATGGGCTGACGTTTTTAGTAAAAAATGTTAATTGCCTGAAATAAAGATTATTATTATTATTATTATTATTATTATTATTATTATTAATACAATATATAAAGCAAAGTCGGGTTTATTCGAATACTTATAACTCAAAAACGGCTGCACAGATTATCATGGTTTTTCATTGTATTTGTCTCCATCAGAATATCAGAATAACTATTAAAAACATAAGAAAATTGACGAAAAAAATTAAATAAATTTATCCCCATATTCCCACGGGAACGGGAACTATGCGGGTGAAAAGGGCGCAGCTAGTGTTAAATAAATAAATGAGTATTACAGTAATTTACACTCGGTAATTTAGTTTCATAATACATACTATGCTAGTTTCGGCTCCATACCCCCCAATGTGCCAAAGGAGCAACTAAATGTAGCAGTAGAACTTGTGCCAAGTTCATCCGGTGAAAGCAGAGCATCTACCAACTGCGCTTTCAGGCCAGTCAAAATATTGAAATATTGGTGACAATCGAATAAATAATAGCAGCAGATACATATCGAACAGAGATTGCATAATATCTAGATTCCACAATTGATTATTCGCTTTCACTAACGAACGATCATCCCTCCCACTGCCATTATGTAAGTGACATTTTTGCTGTTTTTGCCCCAATTATCTCTCACAGTAGCGACGTTCTAGATGAATGGAATATACTGACATATGAAGTATATATTTTTGTGTGCCTATTCAACTCTAACATATAGTTTAATTGTAATAACTTAATTCTTAACTATGAGGATAAATGCTGCGCTGTACTAATAATCTTAAAAGCAAAAAATATACGTCATGAAACTGAAAATAATAGTAGACGAATGAGAAAACTTTAAGAAAAGAAATTAAGTACAAAAAAAACCTATTCTATAAGTCGCGGGTTCTAATCTCAGTGAGGACAAGCATTTGTGTGATGAACATAAAGTTTCTCCTGTGTCTGGGTGTAAAAATGTATTATTGTATATATTTACAAGAAAACAAGTACTCGTAATATGTCAGTTATCTGGTTTCCAATACAAGCTATGCTGAGTTTGGAGCTACAGCGTGCTTTAATCAATAATTAATGAATATTTATTCATGTATTTAAGCTACCATGTAAGCATTTACCCGCGGCTATGCTCGCGTTTATGTAAAGAAAAGAAAGAAAAGAAGAAAACGTTTACACACTCATACCTCTGCACTAGGATTCCCTGTGTCGCAGATGGCATGGACAAACACAGAAACACAAGACAAACACCCAAGACCCGAGAACAAACTTCATGCTCACCACACAAAGTATGCCCCGGCCGGGAATCGAACCCGGGACCCCTCGCTTCGAAGGCAGGGCTACCACCAACTAACTAACTAACTGTTGATTTTGTCAACCAATTCCGGTTGACTCACCCTCACACCAACCGTTAAATTTTTGGCGAGAAAAAGTTTTACATCGTAATCAATTCAGCGGTTTAGGTATGGAAGCGTAACAATCAAACACAAAATTGTAAATCGCATATCAAATTATTTGCAGTCTGAACTTGCTATCGGGGCAAACGTGAAAATTAATTGGATCGGACAATATATTAAATTATTTCCAAGTTGGCATCCTGTGGTGATGAAATAATGGGGGGAAAACAATCCATGGGGTTGAGGGAGGTCGACATCGAGGGCTCAATCAGTTCTCAACTCGAGTACCCTATAACGAAGCTTGCGTTCGGCCCAACTGATTATGTTTACAAGAGATGGAAATATGTCCATTAAAGATTTTTATTTTAAAGTGTGGATCTCTCGCTAAGGAGCCACTTTTTAGGTGATTAAAGTGACGAGAAGAGCAAATGGCCCACCTGATCTTAAGTGGTTACCGCCGCCTATAAACAACAAAAATACGACTCGAGACTTCCCCTACTAAAGTATAAAAGATCCAAGTCGCATCGTGTTGCACCCGCTTCCCTGGGACAGGGATGGTACGCGTCAAGTTGCTGTAATTTCACCAGCACCCATACCCTTCCACCAGATGTGGTGGCAGTACTTCTCCGGATGAACTTGGCACAAGTTCTACTGCTACTTTGAATGCTCCTTTTGCACCAAACGTATAAGGAATCCGAGGGTATTCATGTACGGACGCGAGCAACATGGTCCTCCATAAGGGTAATAACTGTTGTTTACAGGCAGCGGTAACCATTTAACATCAGATGGGCTGATAGCCCGATAATTTATTAACATGAAAAATTATATTTTATATTCCAAATTAAATTATAGCTCTGTTTAAAGTGGTCAGTGTAAAAATAATATTTCATACTTAAATAAATAAAATGAATATTCATGCACATATTTCACACAGCGCCATCTGACCCCATTCTAAGCATAGCTTGTAATTTATCAAGTAGATAACTGATAGAATACTTAAAATACATTTTTGTAACTACATACTTATAATACATATTGGAGACCGTGGTGGCCCAGGGGCACAGACGCCGAATTTCAATCTGACGGTGGCTGGTTCAAACCCACACGTGCACCAATGAGTTTTTTCACTTGAAAAATTCATGTGCGCAATACCACGTTTTCAAAACGGTGACGGAAAACATCGTGAGACATCGGCATGTCTTAGAACCAAAAATTCGATGACATGTGACATCCGGATTGGGCTCCCGTGGTAGATCAGAGCCCATTCACTCTCAATTATCGAGAGTAGGCCGGTGTCCCTGCAGTGGGAACATTAGAGACTGGTACGGTATACATATTAACATATAAATTTTAAAACTATCATGGTTATGAACATTATTATTCGTGTTACCAAGATATTTACATATTGACACCCAAACACAGAACAAATATTAATTTTCGCACACAAATACTTGTCCTGGGTGGGAATCGAACACTTCGAGGCCACGACCTACAGCGCAGAAGGCAGAGCTACTACCAACTGATCTATGAGGTTAATGACATAATGTAACCTGCTTTCCCGTTAAGCCATTTAAGTTCTAAATCGGGAATGCTTCCTGGAGTCCGACCACAAATCTAGTAAATCAGAGCTCTGTGCGGTTATTCGTCACAGCGCGTCCTGCAGAATTACTAGGGCTGGGATTATTTCTGCCTGGGATAATAGCATTTGCATGCACAGAATTTTATACCGGTAAATTCTTAAAAGTTTCAAACAAAGTTTATTCCTCGAGTTTTGATTGACTTGCTTCAACCAGAACACAGCAGTGATCAATTATCGGCAGATCACCAGGTGTGGTGGCAGTACTTCCCTGGCGACCTTTGCACACGTTCTACTGCTACTTTTCGATGCTCCTTTATGTACTCAAAGGGTACTCACCTACCGACGCATATAAAAACTCTTTCCGGATTAGGCATAGCCTAAGCTGGCTTCTTTCACCTGGCAGAAGTGATAACCACCACCATCGATTTCTCACAAATATCTCGACTAAAACTTTATTACAGTGCAATAAATCATTCATCTATTAAGGTGTTGCACAAACTAGCAGATTGGACAACTCTAGTTATTTTGTAGGTAACTCGTAGCTTCGTTCGCAGACCTCCCGCTCGGTACCTCAAGTTTATCTTGGACTACAAATTATGGGGCCTGTTGCATAATATAATTGTGTTAGTGATTTATGCCTGGCTTCACGGCTCAGTTTGTAGTCCGCTTTCTGCGCCGTAGGTTTTGGGTTTGATTCCCGCCAACTATAAGTATTTGTGTGACGATTGTCTGTATTCGGTGGTTGTATTTACAACAAAAAGTACCATATAAGTATTCTATTAGTAATCTGATTATCGTTATATAAGCTATGCTTATGCTTATAAAGTATGGCGCTGTGTAAAATGTCAATAAAAACTCTTTCTTTTTATAATTTAGTATACCTCTTGTTTTGTACTATGTTTTTATGGGCGGAGGCCTCACATCACTAACATCAGGTGGTCCTTGAAATGGGTCTAATAGATTAAAGAAAGAGGAAAAGGTATATGTTGCAAGCACACAAAATACACAAAAACTGGCCAGGTACAATTAGGAGGTTAAATCAAAGAATTGAAAGTTTGAAGTCAATAATTCCTCTTCAAAATAGGATATAATTTTTTTTTTAATTATCAATTTATTAAGTAACTCATTAAAAGGTGAATCCCTACATATAATATCTGTTAGTCACTTAGATCAATTTTATATTACAATATAAAGTTAAAGTTATGTTTATTAATTATCTATAATATGTAAATAACAATTGAAGGAAGGCTTGAAAAGACAACCCATATTTTAGAACTAGCATAGTATTTAATGCAATTAATCATGTAAGTAAATTTATTATACTAGCGATCCGCCCCGTCTTCACACGGTTGTATAGTGTGTGGCGAAGGTCGTAATACATTCCGCAGTACATCATTTTTATCTATCTCGTACGGTTAAGCCAGCGTAAGCAAAGTAAGCACCCAAAAATAAGTTTTTACGACATCAATACATTAAACGTATTATACATATAAACCTTCCGTGAATATTTTTATCGTGAAAACTTCTTCAAAATCCGTTACGTCACTTAAGAGGAGTTAACGGACAATAGACAAACAAACGCAGAAAGCTACTTTGTTTTATATTATACTATGTAGAGATAATGATAATAAATTTACGTAGGCATAAAACTAAACAAGTAAATTATAGTTTTGTGTAATCTAACAGACGTTTGGAACCAAATAAATCATTTTTATTATTTTATAACGTCACAGAAGCTTCTAAGCGCCAGTCTCAGTCTTCAGCCAGTCAGTTCAGTCAGTCAGTTCAGTTCAGTCTTCAGTGCAAAATTACGCCTGTTCTAACAGTTACCAACGTCTGTCGATCTAGTCAAATCTCAATCCTTTGAGAGCACGTGTAAGGTACAATTTCATTTCAATGGTATAAAGGATTCTATTGACCTCAAGCTTAGTTTTAGAACGGGAGCAGTTCTCCTGACTCCGTTTCAAGACTCGTGTGCAAATACTAAGGAGGAATTGCTACTGAATTGCAAGTGTTTAACCATTTCGAAGCCGGTCTTTCACTTCAAAATTATGTACGCCTGTGTTGCCAGCTCCTTGTATAAAGCATGCGACTGCCATGTACACTTGGGGACAAATGAACGCAGCGTTAACAATGCTGAGATAAAGTGGCATTGTGTCTAAATACATTTCATAATGTCTAGCGGAATGGTGTAAACGTGTAACAGCGCGCAAAGGTGAAGTTTTGTTAAAAGAAAAAATAATGTAGAGCAAAACTGTGAATAGAAATGATTCAAAACTTCCGACCATGTTCCTCTAATGTTCCCACTGTCGAGACACCTACTCTCGATAATTGAGAGTGAATTGGGCTTTGATCTACCACGGGAGCCCAATCCGGATCGGTAGATGTCACATGTCTTCGAATTTTTGGTTCTAAGGGAATAAAAGAAAAATAGGGGATAAAATTACTGCCAGTAAAACCAGTTTTTTCCATTTTAAATTAGTTATTTCATTGTAACTTGTGTAAATATTTTATGTGGTTACCCAAATAAACTTCACCTGAGGTACCTCGACACAGAACAACCAAGTTAATGGGGGTTACTCAGAATGTAATATTGCTCACATTACATTTTCTAAACTCCTCGAATAATATTTACCCCATGATATAAGTTTGACGGCTGACTTCGTCTATATGTTGGTAAGTAAAACGGGGTTTCATGAAATCGTTTGAAAATCAGAGAGCTCTTCTTGATTATAATCATAATGAATGTGAAAATATTCAAAATTAAAACATATTTATACCGAGGAAACTTCTCACAGTCCGCGAGTATTTTCATTTACTCTCAACAAAATTAAAACAAAGATTGAAAATCTTATATTCTTCAAAACGCAGCGTTAGCGCGATTTAGGACCTAAAATTTCGCAATACAATTTTTCGTCCACCCACCGCCATCTAGCCCCAAACTTAACATAGCTTGTACTATGGAAACCAGATTCCTAACAGAATACCTAAAGTACTTTTTTAAAAATACGTAAATACAGATCAAATATGCCTGTCACATAAATGCTTGTTCTGAGAATCGAACCCACGACAGACAGATGCAGTGTAGAAATCGTAGCTACCAATTGAGCTATGAGTCCTGTCACTATACTAGTAAAAGTTGTGTATCCTACTACTATTATAAAGGCGAAAGTTTGTAAGTATGGATGTATGGATGTTTGTTACTCTTTCACGTAAAAACTACTGAATGGATTTGAATGAAACTTTACCACAATATAGCTTATACATCAGAATAACATATAGGCTACAATTTTTGAGGTTTCTATAAAATCTATATATATAAAAGAAAGTCGTGTTTGTTACAACACTTATAACTCGAGGACGGCTGGACCGATTGCCATGGTTTTTGATTTGTTGGATTTGTTTCCGTCCCGAATAGCAGAATAACTATTAAAACATTGGAAAATTAACGAAAAAAATAAAATCAATTTATCCCCGTATTCTCCACGGGAACGGGAACTATGCGGGTGAAACCGCGGGGCGCAGCTAGTAATAAATATAACACCTTATTGAAATATATTTCAAACACATAATGCTTCGGATTCCCAGAATCGAGTTTCAAAACTCTTAATTGGTTGTTAGCAGAATACCTCCGCAACCCATCCCAGAATTAGTTAAATCCTTATCATTACGGATTACACAGAACAATTTGTTTATTGCTTACGATATTAGATTTCATACTACCGCCATTAGAGGTTTTAATCTTAAATCTATTATATTTTTAAAGGGAACAAGTTGCCCGCGTTGACCTTTCGTGTCCCTAGATCCCTGGGTGGTGCGAAAGGAGGAACTGAGATGACAGCAGAACTTGTGCCAAGTTCATTCAGACAGGTACTGCCACCACACCTGGAACATACTGCCGCCAAGCAGTAGCGCTCGCATTACTGTGTTCTGAGGGAAGTTTCCGAATTACAAATGAGTCGTTAGATCCACGTCTACCCAAGACGTAGGATGATTATATTCAGTCTTAGATCCAAGTCTTATTCCTAGTTGGATTACTGCTCATGGGATAAATTAAGAAGTTAAGATCGATCCGTTACTTCATCACAAAAAAAATGGGGTGTGGCTGTGTCGTGAACACGTCCGTATGTTTTACGTGAATACATGTACGATATGTTTGTTAGAACTCCGTCATTTATCACTGATCAGGAAAATTCTTTTCTTTTAATTTATACTTTCAGGTTGGGCCCAAATAAATTTTATCAAATCAGATAATACCAGTAACTGGAATATGTCAACCAAGTACAAGAAATTGCGTATTTTGCTTTCCTGCGACTAACTTTTTCGTTAACTTTTTAAATAGTTTCAATGTTTCTTTTTTAAAACTGTTGATTATTAGCCCTAAAGGCGGCACCTTATATTGGATGTTTTTTGAATTTTACGCAAGTCAATTATATAAAATAACTTCCAGATTTTCTCGTGCGAAAAAACATCACCACAACCAACATAACCTTATGATTATCGATAAAAAACGTGCTTAATAAATCAAATTTAAAATCTTTTTATCGCCAGAAATTTTATGCGAAGATTAACTTCCTGAACTTGGATAACTGAGATTAAATCTCTTAATGCCGAAATAAACATCCATCTTTTCCCGCATTGAAAACGAAGTGCTTTCGCTAGTTAATTTCTTGGTACCATCGTTTTTGGGTGCGGGTGGATTTCACTCAAATTAACTTTCCGATATAAATGAAACTGGCCAGCTACCTGCTAAATCTTAATCAAATTAGAGATTTACATCTCTATTCTCTGACCGTTCTATTAGTTGAATGCTTATTTATTTATTTACCTTAATTTATTTAGTGGTTAAAGGAAACATGGCGAAGAAATCGGCATATCCTAGAAACATTCGAAGACATGTGAGTCTACCGATCCGGATTGCGATCTCAGGGGATATTAAAGCCCATTCAGTCTCGCTTGGCAGGCATACCATTAAAGGTACGGAGGCGACATTAAATAAATAAAGAATTGTATCAGATTTCCACGTATAGCAATACGTGAATTTGTAAATTTGTAAACCGTTACAAAGACTACTTTCTTTACAAGACAGCTGGTGAGAAGAATAAAAATATTTTGTTATCGTGTTTCGCGTTGAGCCATAAATTTATTCATTATTACACTGAGAATAACTTATTTGCTCGCACTTGTTGGTGATTGCTTTTTTTATATATTTCGATTCACCCATAGCAATTATATTATTTACCAGCTGCATTATTTACTAAACCACTGCACAGCTGGTAATTTGTACTGAATGTTGGATTATTAAGGAAAGTTAAACTACCTATCCTTATTTATAAAAACTTGATTGTTGTTTTTAGGGTTCCGTACCCAAAGGGTAAAACGGGACAGGGAAAAATACTAGGTATGTCTATTATAAATAGTTGTGTTATTTATTGGGTGTGTGAATATGACTCGGCCCCTTTTTGTCAAAATAAAACACATTTGTTCGCTTACAAAATTAAAAAAAAAAATTATTGAAAGTATGCTCCATCTGCAGCTACAACCTTCGCCTATATTGTACCTACTTTTTGTGCAGTTTGTCTTTTTTCTCTTTTCTTTCTTTAGTGTTGGAGAGTGTACATTCACTTCTAATAGCGAGAAATAAGGTATGAATTACGTTTATACACTCATACCTCCGCACTAGGATTCCCTGTGTCGCAGATAGCATGGACAAAGACAGAAACACAACACAAACAATCCCGACCCGAGATCCGAAAACAATCTTCATACTCACCACACAAAGTGTGCCCCGGCCGTCAATCGAACCCTGGACCCTTCGCTTCGAAGGCAGGGCTACTACCAACTAAGCCACGGAGCCGTAAATTAAATCGAAGCCGATTGTTTTTAAATTTGGAAACTAGTCACTTGCTTATTTAAACCTCTGGCTTAGGATAGAGTCCAAGTTGAATTAAAATTTCTCACCACCACGTAAAACTTTTTCTAATAACGAAATAAACATGAAACACTGTTTCAATAAAGCAACAGCAATTAGGTGTTGGAAGATTTAAGGCACGGAGTTGCTGTGGCTATAATTAATTAAGTGTTAGTCTTCGTTTATTGCTATGCCACAAAGTGTTTGCCCTGCCGGCGGTAACCAGTGAAAAGGGTAACGGGTTCATTAAAATTAACATTATTTTATTAACGCAGACACCTGGAGAATTTGAATCTTTTGGAATAAGATTTAACTGGAATAATTCATGTTTTTGAGTTCAATTACAATTCTGCTATAGACTTACTAAATTTAATTACAATAATGCGACCTCAAGAAGGTTGCAAACTAATAATTAGAGTTATTAATGCGTTTTCACTATTAATAAAATGACATAGAGTAATGGAAATATTTTTTTATAATTTTCCAGCCGTTCAAAAGTTACGGCAAATTAAAAATATCGTCCACAATACTTAAAATCGACGACAAATATATATAAATAAATAAACTACTGATTTACAATCAAAATCTTGAGTCAGATTTTTCCAGCGCCCCGAAAGCCTCCGACATGGCTATTTGACCAGCCTGGGCCGATCTAAACGTGCCCTCCGAAGCACGTACATACATTTAATTGGGGTAACTTGTAAATTTACTTACCAAAGCCATCCCTTCCTGCCAAGATATAATTAGAAACACAATGTAACCCCTAACAATGTATCACTTGTGGGTTTTCATCAATTACCCCGCCTTAAGTTTAGGAGCCATTATGTCATGATGGCGTCAAGGATGAGGGTTATAATAAGTCAAACCATATTTACGATTGCGTACCCAAAACGTATTAGGAACCAGTATTGTGACCAATATTTTTAAGCCTGTTTATGTTGGTCCAAGCTATAACACGATTCTGGAAAATAAATCTATAAAATTAACTTGACAAGCTATTGAAAATCCTATTTTAAAGCCTTCTAATCAAATGTTTAAAATACCTTTCGTCCAAATTCACAGATCCAAAAGTATTTCCTCCATGTCATATTTACTGTTATGGACTCTATTTAATACGCAGACGGAAAAAGCAAGACTGCTCTTGACTTGTGTATAAGAAATAGGTTTTTGTATGTACTTTTATTCACGTTTAGGTTCACCCTGTTTGATTTATTATTATATTTCATAAATATCATTATTAGATACGTGAATAATTTGTTTAGTTTCGTAGTATATAGAATAATTTATGTGTATAGAATATTTAACCTTATTTTACCTTTCAAAATCAAACCTATCTCAATAAAACCTATTCCTAAACATTACATTTTAGCTGCATTAGGATGCATCAATCAATGTAGGTGACATCAAGGGACTAAAAACGGAAACGGAAATCGAAGACGGAAAATCAGTTTGGATTCCTAACAAGAGACAAAAGAGTGATTATTTTGTCGCCCGGCAATAATACCTTCCATTTCCCAAGCGAGGTTTCTATAAACTCACAGAGGCAAAGCGGTTTAAAGAATACTCTTTAATTGAAGAAGAGGATAATGCTGGTGTAATTAATTCTAACGCCTTATCTCGCGAGGGTGATGTTCAGCTCTCTATACTTATGGTGCAAAATAGCACATGAATTTTAGTATATCGTTAGTTTTGTCATATTGTTTTTATGATACTTGCGACCCGCGTCTTCCTCACACAGTAGAAATTTAGTAATGAAGAATACTATAGTTTGACAAGTGCACTTAGCTAAAAAAATTTAATGTGTTATTTCCTTTTATACAAACCTTTTTCTGACAATTACATACACAAGAAAAACAAGTGACTGTTATATATATTTTATATTATCAAAAATCTAATTACCCGACTTAAATGCCTTAATAAAAAAATAAAATAAATTTTATCCCTTTATATTTACCTTTAGGGATAGAATACAACAACCTCGAGACTCAACCTATCCAAAGAAAAGAAATGTTTTCAAAATAAGTCGACAGTTAACGGAGACATCGGTAAACGTACATAAAATAGTCTCTTTTTTAAGTACAAAATCAGTCAAATTTCTCAAGTAATGATAATTTATAATTTGGCAATTGACTTTAGTTTATGTTTATATTTAACCCAGTAACAAATTAAAAAATATGGTTGTAGGTTACCACTTATGGAGATTCAGACCGTCCCGTCACTTTCTTCGTATAAAAAGAGGAAGCTTTGCTAGCAACAAAACAGACGAACTTGACAAAAAGCTTTTCAATATAACAAGAAAACTTTGGTTTTTGTGTCTTGCAGTGTACTACTTGAAGCACGTACGCCCTCTTTGTTTTCCGTGGACGTAATTGCATCTTTCATTCGTTGAATTCTGCACTAGTCTCAACAGTAGCGATCCTTTAAACCAACTTTTATCTTGGGATTTTACCTAGGGCAGGGATCGTGAACCGTTGACAAGCGTGGCTATAGACACGCGACAGAATAATTTTGGCTCTTTGATAAATCAATGAATGATTGAAAGATTTTTTTGTATTTGATATTATTTATGTATAATTTTATTTTAATGTAATTTGTAACTAAAGATTTTTAAGATAATAACATTACTGGAGATAGATTACCATGACAACAATATTTGTAAAAAGATCAATCTATTTTTGATCAATAACAATGACATAGCAATCTACATAGCTGTTAGTTGATTGTAGGGTTTGGCTGTAAGTCAAGACTTTGACGGACACATTTTTTTAATATAAAATATATCACGATTCCAATAAAATGTTCACCATCTCTGGTCCTACACCAGAGATGGTGAACATTTTATTGGAATAAATAAGGCACTTTTTGTGAAAAACGTAAATCTTGGTAATAACGAATGCAACACAAAAAAAAAACTAAATTTAATAACGAAATTTGAAAAAAACATTGCTGTCACAGAGGATCGATAGATGTGAAATATAAGAGAATGCTTTGGCATTTGCTGTCACGGCATACGAGTCATCATAAACCTATCATAATAAGAGAAAATAATGTATTGGCTAGTATTTAAAAGTCTAAGGTATGGATAATAAGAACAAAATAAAGAAAACAAAAAAATATTCAAACAAAAGATATGTTGGTTGGGTCAAAACTCACGTATCAAAAATATTGGCGAATAAACCAACAGACGTGACGTCGATACTTGCACTCTATTTGTTATATGTATGGCCATTTCAGATATATCCAGAAACGAGACTTATACCACATTTACTCGTAGAGTTTAGCGGGACAATACCGAAAAACCCAAGTCAAGAAAAAGTAAACTCAACTATAAAGTGACAACATTTTTTCCAAGGTTAAGGTTTTCTGAACACTCTTGGGTCCTTATTGAGTGTGAGAAAATACGTGTTATTTAATAGAACGTGACACAAGTACATGCATCCTACTACCGTTTTCATTTAGTTCACGCCCCAGGCAGGCAAAGCAAAAACATCAGCACTTTTACGCAATTACACAGTAACTATTAAGCTCTGCTTCCCCACCATTATATACAATTATTCAATCGAGACAATTTGAGAATTTAAACAGCTGAAGGAAACGGATACGAACCTTGTTTGTCAATTATCACTCGTGTTTAAAGTTTATTCCATCGCGGCAAACCTCATTTCGTTCAATCTTCAAACTTGAATATTGAATAAACTCTCGCTTTTTAAGCTTTTCCGGCATATATTGTACATCCGATGTTTTCGGATCTTGGAAGATTTACAAATTTATTACAGAAATAAATGTTTTGAGATCTTTTTAGTAATTAAGTCATTTCTGTTATATTAATATTCGACATTGTTATTCTATCAGATATAAATAAAATAAGCTTTTTAGTGGAGGAATGATATAATATAAAGTTCATATATCCCAATTATTTATACCGGAGAAAACTTATAGATATTGTAAAAAAAATAATTTTTTATTAATATTAATTTTCGGTTAGAAACTTCTTAACTTTTTTATGAACGCCCTCTTTTTCAAATCTGAGATATCTCGAGGAATTTAATATGCGTTTACACATCACAACACTGTTATTTTATTTAGTATGATGCTTTCCTATTTAAACCGTCAATAAATAAGTAAATATTTCTCGGACAACTCTACCCCTGCATCTCCCTCGCTCACACACAAAACCCGAAATCTTCCGTCTCTTTCCTGAAAGCCTTCGTGACACGTTAATTACACGGTGAGCTTCAATTAAACATGGAACTATTTTCATAGTATATTAAACAATGTAGTCGTAAAAGAAAGTAGGTATGTAAAATAACTGACTTATTCTAATGGAAAGTTTAACAGACCCACCGATATGCGGCGTGAAGATATCCCAAGATTCTCAAGTATTTGAGCTCCAAACCATTGCAGAACAGAATTGAAAATGCGTAGAATAGAATAAAATCTACACTTACAATAAAATTGTAACAGGTCTAATTCTGTACATTGGAGATACTTAAAAAAATCGTTTTGGAGGGTCTCTATAATCGATACTGAATGTAATACTTTTTTTTTTTTCATTTTTGTCTGTTTGTTTCTTGACCGTCCATCACGTCGAAACTACTAAATGATTTCAAATGAAACTTGGCATTATCTGAGTTCATACTACGACGCCTACCTCGTAGTATGATTTTTCCAGTTTCCTAATACTGGAAACTTTTTATCCCGAAATTCAGCACGGTTCCCTTGGCAGAGGGGATGAAAATCGAAATGTGTTTTAATTCATTATTTTTGTTAGAAAGAAGCTACTTCAAAGATTGTTCATTAAAGTTAAGATTACAGTAAAAATTTCAAAAAGAAATACTGATGCCTTCTACACTGTAGGTCGTGGGTCCAATTCCCACCCAGACAAGTATTTGAGTGATGAATATAATATGATGATATAACGATATAATGTACATTATGAGCTATCCTATACCAAATGTCATCTGAATCCGTTGAACCGTTTGAGCGTGAATGAGTAACAGACACACCCAAACTTTCAGAAGTATGAAAATTCATTTTAAATGTTGTTATACACAATTTCTATTCTTTTATTTTTTTTGTCGGAGGGGAATCTGCAACAGTTACACCGGTTGCCCTGGGGGGAGAACTGGGTTATGTGGGACTTTTACCCGAACCCAACCCATCCGGTGGCCGACCTCTGCGCATTCGAGGGTCTCTGGGCTCTCCAAAAGGAACTTCACCAGTGAACACTATTTCTATTCTATCTTAACTACCTACCCGGGTTACATATCCAGGAGACTATTGTCCCGCCCCGCTATTGTAGCGTTATAAGGGTTAATTGTGTGTGGTTTGAACAAGCCCGCATGCACTGGCAAAACAATGTCATGTTTGTGATGTCTTAGTCCTGTTTATGTGGTACATATACAGTACTAGCTGTGTTCCGCGGTTTCACCCGCGTTTTTCTCGTTTCCGTGGAAACAGCGCAAGCAAAAATAGGTTTTCGATTTTACATCTTGTGTTACAAAATAGCCATTTTATTACGGATCCCTAATTTTGAAAAAAAAAATATAGCCTATAGCCTTCCTCGATAAATGGACTACCCAACACTGAAAGAATCATTCAAATTGGACCAGTAGTTCCAGAGATTAGCGCGTTCGAACAAACAAACAAACACTGCAGCTTTATAATATTAGTATAGATTTGGTGTACAATTTTTAGACTAACGTTGCTAAAAAGCTGCTTCAAAGACGCAATTAAAGTTTTAAGAGATTTTAATGTTATACCCTATTTGTATAGCTATAAAAAATTTATTAACAAAGAAATTACCAAACATACAATTTCTAAAACCATTCTCGCTTTATTGCCTTTATAATTAAACTAGTTTTGAGGCACATCGTGGATAGTTTCAAAGTCTATAACGGACACAGGTAGAAACTATTTTTATGTTTTATATTTATTGGGATTGCAGTTTTTTTTATATAACAGACTTAGTTTTCTTTTGTTTTTCACGCTTTCAGGTTAAAAGAACACGTAAAGTAAGAAAACATTATTTTTGATTTATTATAGGATAATAATAGCTTTGAAAGTGAAATGAGTTTTGTAATTGACTTTTAACTCGTGCAATAACACGAATATTTCGTTACGCGTGCAAATAAGGGAAGATCCAAGATATCCATAGCATCCGGTTTTCTTTGACATGAGATAGAGTAGTACGAGAGCTGATAGGCATCAATTATAAACAATATCGTGTCAAAATTTCAGCGGGCTTCGTTCTTGCAAAGTTTAAAACATGGCTAAATAATCTGACTTATTTATTTATTCATTCTTTAAATTTTAAATTTAAAGGTTATACCTTTCAAATGCAAAATGCTACATGGAAATTATTGCCTAAAATAATCAAATCTTTAAAAATATAAGAATTGATTTAGCCCCGTTACTCTACGGCTATTGAGTATTATAGGAGAAGTATTGGACAAGTTTTCAGCGTGCCCAAATACTTACCCAAATGTCTACCAGCTCTCGGACTATCATCTGCCTGTAAATTCACTGATACCATAATTCAATCTCTGCCGTAAAGGCATGGACGCCTACTCGATTAAAGACAGTCTTAAATCGAATAGACAATCGAATACTAAAGCTGCGATGGTGAGGTTTAAACACACACAGAAAATTACAGTTTGCGTAGTGAATAGATGAATTATTAGTTTATTTAGGCTTTGCTTGCGTTGGTATAGATTTTTTTCAATAAATTTATTTTTAGATGAAAATGTACCCTTTGTCTACTTTGTATCCCTATCAAAGTGTATGCGAACACACTCATACCTCTGCACTAGGATTCCCTGTGTCGCAGATAGCATGGACAAACACAGAAACATAAGGCAACACCCAAGACCCGTGAACAAACTCCATGCTCACGAAGTGTGCCCCGACCGGGAATCGAACCGGAACCCCTCGCTTCGAAGGCAAGGACACTACCAACTAAGCCACGGATTATTTAACATCAGCGCAGCAGTTCCAGCAGCAAAAACTAAGAGTCATCTATCAAAATATAAGTTATCTATATTCTCAGTCATATATGTGTTTTAATGCGCCAAACATAGTATCTCAACATCTGCTTCCATCATAAAACACATCCTGAAATAAGTGTTTAGGGTTCTGTAGATATTATGAATAAACAAACCATTATTTTGGCTATTTTATCTGAATCTCATAGACTGAATTGCCCGGACAATTGTAATCATCGTTGGTATACATTTTGTGCTGCTGGTTTATTAAGATTTATTAATTTTACCTAATAGCCTAACCCTACGTAGAAATAAATTTATGACGTAAGAAAGTCATTAATTGATTTATGCACGTAACGGTTACTTGGATTTTTTCATACTTTGGTCGGGGAAGACCTATGTTGTATTGCTGTTATTTTGGGCGGATGTGACCACTTAATATTAGGTGACAAATTGTTCCATCACTTTCAGCAGTATTTATACTTACTAAATATATTTGAAAGTTTATACGGTTACCGTACCGTAGTACGGTAACAAAAAAAATAACTTTGTCTGTCTGTTTGTTTCGGCTAATCTCCGAAACGGCTGGATAGATCGTGATGGGACCGACCGATAGATATCGGCAGATAGCTGGTGTTATAAGGAATACAAAGGACACTTTTATTTTAGAAAAATAAAGATAATTACGGTTCCGAGAAAAAAAAAGATAAATTCCACGCAAACGAATTCGCGAGAAACAGCTAGTAAAAAATAATAATTTCGCAGATACAAAATGTGACTCCCACGTATGAAACTGCGAAACACCTACGACGTCTAGACTTCAAAATACTCTCCGATATTGGGGCAATATTGAACAGGAAAAATATAATAAACCTTTTTTTAATACTTTAGATAGTTGATGGAAGGCGTTACTTGTGGAACGCCGTCTGGAGGCCGCATGTCTGTCTGTCTCACCGCCTATAGGCCTATATATTACAAAAATATCATAGTGACGGATATCTTCAGAAATATTAAATTAAACCATCAGTGCTACGGAACCCTCGGTGTGTGGGTTCGAATCGCAAATTATACGTTTCCAGCAAAAATGATAGAAGTCATAAATTGGCATATTGTTACAGATAACTATTCGAAACGTGCCCGTTTTCTAAGAAAGAGTAATTTGTTTACCCGTGGAAAACTTTGAAGTGACGATTTCCTTCAGGCAGGGATATTACGAAATTCACAGAAATTTTACAAAGGCAGGGAGGAAAATTCACAGAGATTTATAGAGATGTGTCTAGTATTTTTTTTATACTTCACCTGATGTCAGATTCAGATTCAGATTAATCTGTACTAATATAATAAAGCAGAAGAGTATGTTTGTTTGAAAGCACTAATGTCTGGATAATAGGCTGTCTATGCTAAAGTTCTTTAAGTTATACGCGGGTGAAACCGCGGGGTACAGCTAGTTTATTAAAAATATATCTATGACAACAAAAAATAAATTATTACTCAATATCCACTTAATATTAAGTGGTTACCTCCGTCCATAACACCAACAATACAACTTAAGTCCTCACCGACCGAAGAATTAAAAGACCCAAATCTCACCCCGTTTCCCCATCACCCGAGACGAGGATGGTTAGCACCTATCGGAACACGCGAGTGCACCACTGCTTACCGGCAGATAACCAGGTGTGAAGGCAGTACTTCTCCCGGCGAAAATAACACAGGATGTTACGTCCACGCGCATGTGATCACTGTTACACGCGAGTGCACCACTGCTTACCGGCAGATAACCAGGTGTGGAGGCAGTACTCCGGGCGGAAAAAACGCACACAAACATTATCAGGAGCCGGGTATTAAACTAGGACGGTTTGCTTTGCGAATCAGTCGCGCCACAGAATAGTATTAAGTAGAAGCACGCGAGGCTGTATTTATTATTACTGAATACGAGTATCACGTAGTGATAATGTTGTTTGGTAAACACCAACAAGGAATGCTCATAAAATACAGAACAAGCTCATAAAGAGACTTAGTTTAGCTTCATATGAGAATTCATGAGAATTTTTATCACATTTCTGCCTCACGATGGGTTGTTCTCATGGTTCGTTATTAATGAAATCTGCTAATATGTTTGGCTCTTGAAAGAAGTTTGAATAAAATTGTATAAAGATTTTTTTGGGTGGTTTCAGTAGCTGTATATTAAAGACGATGGATCTTTTATATTATTGTAACTACTGGCTGCGCCCCACGATGTTACCCACGGCTGGCTCGGTAGGGTGTATGGGAATATTCCAAAAGTATGTGTATTAATTAAGGATATAAGCCTGAAACCAAATATCATCCAAATCCGTTGAGCCGTTTGAGCGTGAAGGAGTACACACATTAACACACACACACACACACACATATACAAGTTTTCTCCTTTATAATATTAATGAGATACTACATAGCTAAGATAGGTTTCTTTTTTAATGTTAATAAGTGACGGAACAAGCTGAGGGCCCACCTGGTGGTAAGTGGCGACCCCCGCCCATGACAGCAGTAATGCGACTCAGTATAAAATTTGGAACTTATACTGAGTCGCATTCATCCTGCTGCGTCCATCTCCCGAGAAATGAATAATACGTCTCATGCACATGTGATTCCACGGGCACCCACACTCTTCCACCGGAACACAGCAATGTGAACACCACTGCTTGGCGGTAGATTCCAGGTGTGGTGGCAGTACCTCTCTGGACGAAACTGGCACAAGTTCTACTGCTATAATACTTTTGGTTGCTCCTTCAGCACCACCCAGGGGGTACGTGTAGCTAATCATGAATATTCAAAAAATATATATTTAAATGTCCGGGAGTTACATAACAATGTACTCCAATGTTCCCAGAACGTTTCCAAAGAAGATAAAATTACACCCGGAAATAAGTGAATATGCTGAGTTTGCGAGCGGAATAATGTCTTTTAAGAGTCTTCCAGGAATATTGATCTCAGCTTGCTGTAGTTCTTTAAATAGCTTATATCAGACTTATATTATAAAGGCGATAGTATGTATGTGTTTGTGTGTATGTTTGGTAATCCTTCACGCTCAAACAGCTCAACGGATTTGGATGAAATTTAGTACCAAGATAGCTTATATCCTGGATTAACATATACGCTACTTTTATTCCGTGGGTAACATCGCGGGGCGCAGTTAGTAATGAAACATCATTATTTTGATGACTCCGTGGCTTAGTTGGCAGTAGTCCTGCCTTCCAAGCGTCCCGGGTCCCGGGTTAGATTCCCGGCCGGGCACACTTTGTGTGGTGAGCATGAAGTTTGTTCTCGGGTTTTGGGTGTTTGCCTTGTGTTTCTGCGTTTGTCCATGCCATCTGCGACACAGGGAATCCTAGTGCAGAGGTATGAATGTGTGTTCTTTAAATCCTGAATATTTTTGGTGACTACGAAACCAAATCACCATTATTAGCGACATTTTTTGGCCACAAAATTAAAACGATAATAGTTTTCTGTTACTTAAGAAAGAGGGAATCCATCCTGTTGCCGTTAATAGTACCCCCACCTTCGAAGCAACACCCAAAACCCGAGAACAAGCTTAGCAACAACGATAGCTCGTTCCATCAGTTTGACCGTATAAAAAAGTACTATAAAACGCCAGCAGGGCTTTTAATGAGTCACTTTTCACTCTTACAGTACTAAATTCGTATTAATATATAATCAAGTTCTTGAAAATGTGCCAAAGTAGTAGAAATAATTAAGTCTTCTCTTGCTTTGCATCATAATGTTCACTTTGTATCGCCCCAGGCATTGCAACGGAGCAGTAAATACAGAAAATTGTATTGTATTTTGTAGCTTCGTTAAACAAGATCTTAAGAGTGGACTTACCGATAAATACGTTGATTTGTTCTATGCTTCAATTATTAAAGAGTTATTTTTGGATGAAAGCAATATTAATATTCGTGTTATAACAATAAAAGTGTGACCACCACTTGTTATGTTTCCTAGTATGATGTAAGCCACAAGATTCGGGTACATGATCGTATAGGCTTTTAACCATCCCGAAACTTATTATATCAAGGCGTGATCTTTTAGGCACATATTTATACAAATAAATAAAATTGAAGTGTATGTTTGTGTACCGTTGAAAGTATAAACGGAATTTATTACAAATAATATAATACATTTTTGTAGGAAGAAATAAAATTTAAGGAATCACGCAAAAAAGTTGGTACAAAAAATGCCGCGCGGATTAAGTCGCGGGCTTAGTTAATTAAGAAAAAATTTACTTATAAAACTTATTTTTATATTTAATGGAATTCAAGATCTTTGAGTTTAAATGTTGTTGAAAGCAATTCTTTCATTTATATAATATTTATTCAAGGTGTTTCAAAAAGGTGTGACTATAATTAAACAGTGCTTGCCTAGATTACTCTAGAATTCACCCCACCAGGATTCCCAATGCTAAATTAGAAGTTATCACACGTCAAACTTTAAAAACTTGACACGGTACAACCCTAAAAGCTTCCCAGGTGATGTGAGTTCAGAATAATAAGCGCGGTCACTGACCGCTCATTAGGGTTGTCCGAAAAATGACGAATAATTATTTATTTATTATCTGATTTTCAGACATATGATTAAAAAATTTGATTTGTATTAATTTTGAAACACTTTGTATTCCTAGGTCCAGGTTAGGTTAGCTTGTCCTAGAAATATAAATATCTTGCTTCTAGAATGCCGAGTCAAATTATCACGAGTCAGGATTTCTTTAGAGTATTAAGTTCTGTCGTTTCGTTATTTTCTTGCTTGCAGACCAGTTTATCCAGCCAATTTTCTTTCGTTATTTTCACAGATAATATTACAAAATTCTTGCTTTATAATAAAAGCATCTAGCTTAGCTACCCGCCAATCTAGACAATAACGATCTAGAACTAGCCCGCGGCTTCATAAATTATTCTCTTGGCTTACCGTTGTTTTCTCTTAACTAAAGCTCTAACTAATCACTACCAGAGGTTTTACCTCGAAAGATGTCTGTCACATACCTGAAACAAAGAATATTGTTGAGTATAGATAATTAAAAATAGAGATAGGCCTCTTTGTAGAACCGAACAGGTAAACAATAAACTAAGTTTTCCTGAACCTCTTTTGTAGAAAATCAATTTTATGTGTTGAAACCATTCAACCGATGTGCCCCAAACCGAGTTCATTACAAAGAAGATGCGATGATGGTTTTAGACCACTAAAACAATGCATAAGCACCAAATGTATTTTATTTTAGCGTAGTAGCACACGCTGGGTTTCCGGTAGTGATAAATAATCATGGATATATCGGTCGGCACCATCTCATCAAGAAATAGGTTACTAGTAGAATACTAATATAGCACTTATTTTTGTAAATACATACTTATAAAACATGTTCAGTGTGAGGGGTCCAGTTGCTCGCGTCTGTAGGTGAGTACTCTTTAAATCCCTACACGTACCCCCTGGGTGGTGCTAAAGGAGCAACAAAAAGTAGCAGTATAACAAAGATCGCCCGGAGAAGTACTGCCACCCCTCGTAATCCTGCCAAGCAGTGGTGCGCTTGCAATGCTGTGTATCGGTGGAAGGGTGTGGGTGCCGGTGAAATTATTTGTATATGAAACGTAACATCTCCCGTCTCGGGTGAGGGGCGCAATGGGGTGTGACTTGGGTCCTCTGATCGGTCGGGGAGGACGTAAGTCGTATTGCTGTTGTTATCAGCGGAAGTAGCTACTTAACATCAGGTGGGCCTTCAGATGGTCCCGTCAATTCGTTACATGAAAAAATGTTAACACCCAGATATAGGACAAACAAGAATTGCCCCAGAATAAACATATGGCCGGATATCCGGTTTCCCCGTAGTTTTCACTGTACATCCGGTATGCCAATATTGTGAGTTGTCCAGCTAAAACTCGGCTCGTGTTTATTTTATAATATTCATTTTTGTTTTAGCGTAGCTTGCAGTTTTGTTACACTGTTATGTAATACTATGTAATGTTATGCTAACAAAATAAATTATTTTCTATTTTATTTTATTTATTTATTGGCCTGGCCTCACAGATTAATTGGTAGCTCTGCCTTTTGCGTTGTAGTTCTTGGGTTTAATTGCCATTCAGACAAGCATTTGTATGACGAAGATGTATGTTTGTTCTGTGTTCTACATTTATTAAGCATTTCACAAAAAAGTACAATACTTAATCAGTTAACTAGTTCCCATTGTATAAGATATGCTTAATTTGGGGCTAGTGCTGCGTGATATGTCCAAGAACATTTTTTTTAACCGACTTCAAAAAGGAGGTGGTTATCAACTCGGATGTTTATATATATATATATATTTCACCGATTTCTCCGCCATTTATCAACTGATTTGGAATATTTATTTTTTTATTTGAAAGGTTATGCTTTCAGATTGGTGCGATAGAATTTTTATCAAAATCGGTTCAATAGTTTGGATTTTAAATCAAAATAACTGGAAAACATATGTCATCCAAGTAAACGAAATTGCGTATTTTGCTACTTTCAAAGTATTGACATCGGTTTTTTAAGATTTAAATCTGTTATATATTTTAATTCTTTAAATCCTGAAGTAGCGTACATCACGCATTTGTACCCGTATTCTAAATCTATACAATAACGTTTGATTCAGTCAAGGGTTTGAAATCCAACAAAGCGGTACATTCGAGAAAGAAAGCGGCTGAGAACCGATGAGCCATTGTGCCACGTTTATTGTGATCGGCACAAAGCCTAATGGAATAGTAGTAGCAGAAGTGGGTGATTAAGTGCTGGCAATTATGCGGTTTCCCTGTGGGCTCGTTCAGAGCTGAAGGGTGCAACCTAGCAAATGGAAGTGCACTTGGTCACAACCTCTCGAAACCTTAATTGATTTCAGAATAAGAGGATCTTTGTTGAAAAAAAAACTGATTTTGATAAAAATTCTATCGGACTAATCTGAAAGAATAACCTGTCAAATAAAAAAAAAAATCTAAATCAATAAATAGATGGCGGAGAAATCGGCGAATATACATAAAAAAATATACATGGTTCTTCTCTCGTGTAAATGAGTGACCAGCCCTGGTGTTGGAGTTTTTAAGTTGAAATGCCACTAAATGGTCACCCAACCAAATTGTGACCGGCCGAAAGTTGTTTAACTTAAATGATTTGTAAAGAACAGCTAAGCTAGCTACACCACGAGCGCTTAGAACATAGGACCTTTTTTTATGTGATTTATTTATTAACAAAAAAATTAATGATTGACTTTGATTGAATGACGGAACGAGCTGAGGGCCCACCTGATGGTGAGTGGTGCGGAACACAGTAATGCAACCACTACTGCTTGGTGGCAGATTCCAGATGTGGTGGCAGTACCTTTCCGGACGAACTTAGCTCTACTGCTACTTTGGGTTGTTAGGTTATTCCTTACGCGTCACTAGGGGGACACGTGTTTGAGGGTATTCACCTGCGGACGCAAGCAACAGGGTCACCTAAGCAGGCGTAGGCGTTCATGATGAATACCTTCTAAATAATTTATAAATTATATTATATAACATTTCCAAAGAAAAGATAAATTCTTTTATAAGTTTATTTTGCAACTTTGCAAGTATCGTACTTTGATAGACTCGTGGAACAGACAATATTATTTGTTAAGTAAGAAAACTAAACATAGACTATTTTATATGCAACTAATGTGACGACGAGTATACGGCCCACCTGATAACATCAGGAACAACTGATAACAGTGGTTCTTTTTCTTTCCATAAAAACAATTTGGACTATTACGAAATCAAAAAAGATTTCATATCTGTTTTGTCGTTCTTAACTATTCTTAACTTAGCATCAAACAGCATTGAATTGTGATATAAGCGGCGTATAAGCATGTTATATCAACGGTTTCATATTAAAATGCAATTAATTTTTCCCCAAATTTCAACCAACATAATTAAAAGTTATTGAAATCAAGATGTTTCCCACCATACAGGGTTTCACATGTTTACTCGTTACTGAGGCACGCATTAAACCAAACTCAACTTTAATGCAATCTCAGGGTCTCTTATAGGTAAAGGGGTTTTCATTAAGAGCGCCCGAACTTTGAAATTAAATGTTTTATTTAATTTCAAAGTTCGAGCGCTTTTGTAAATGATATTTCCACAACTTTTATTTTATTTTATAGTACATTCGATGCTATTACGTATGGAATATATATTTTCAGCCAAATGACCTCTGCGACTCCGCTGTAGATAAACCAATTTTGATCATCTTCAAGTTGATGTCGCAGAACGACCCAGCTCTTGCGCATGACGCGGAATGACTGTCTGGGGTTTTCTCGCATACTGTCCCGAAACGCAACAACATTCTCCAAAGATCTTACGTTTCTTTGAGGTACAGGCACTGCTTCATCGATCACCGACCCGTTTGTCTCAAAGTTATTAATTAAACGACGAATTGTACAGGACGGCCATAATCGCCATAAATTGGACGCAACGCACGGAACGTTAGGCTAACAGAGCACTGATTTAGATAATCAATTTTAACAAGTTTGAGCTGAACCAACGATTTGAAGAAGTGGTCACATCCTCAGTTGTCGTTGGTCCCTAATCAACGTACCAATCACTGCGGAGTTTTGATTTAACCATCGTCGAGCGACGTTACTGAACGCACCCAAATGCTAAAGCAAGCTTTGAGTAAGTGTTAGACAGAGCTGGAATATTAAAACTATTACGCCCATCTGTTCCCATTTAAAATTCAAGTCATGTTTCAAAGAGTTTTTATTCGGAATGTGATCAGAACTTCACGGATTAGGATGAACGGCAAATAATTGGGTATCTACGAACTTCGCCTACAAAAGGTGCTGTGATTTGAAAATATTCTAATCAGTCTGCCTATTCATAGGTTCAATTTGGACATTTCTCGGAGGAATTTTCGGAAGATCCAACATTCTCCAGTTTTAAGTATGCAGTAATTTAAAAGGCTGCTCGATTGTTTGGAGATTGTATTCCTTCGTCCTAATTAATTAATACGTCCCACGGTGTTACCCGTAATTGGCCATCCTACGGGAATACTTAATATTTTTAAGAGATAGAAAGTAGCCTATACGTTAATTCAGTATATCCTGAATTAACTAGCTATCCTAGTACCATATCTAAATCTGTCAAGCCGTTTGAGTGTGAAACAGTAAGAAACATAATTCACCATTTAGTGGCATTTGAACTGAACGCCACAGTGCTTCTGAGGGCACGTCGGTCCCGGCTATACTAGTCATTAAACCTTATCGGAGACCTTCAGGCTACTTAAAAACACCGACACCAAAGTTGTCCACTAACTCACACGAACGAAAGAGCAAAAATAATTTTTGAACTGTTCTTAATTTGATATGACACTGTAAACAAACACTGAATGCTGCTACAAGTTAACATACTAATAAACAGCTATATATATGATGTATATATCATGTGATATATATATATTTACACGCCTAAAGAATCACAATTATATTATAAAGGCGAAAGTGAGTTTATATGTTTATTTGTTACCCTTCCAAGCGTAAAACACAAATTCGATTGTAAAAAATTTTTCACCAATAGAAAGCTACATTATCAGCGAGTAACATAGGCTATTTTTTATCCCCGCATGCCCACGGGAACGGAAACTACGCGGGTGAAACCGCGGGGCGGCAGCTAGTAGGGTATAATTGAAAACTTGAATTTAGTGGGATGAAAATAAGCAGTGTGGGCGATATTCACGGGAAATTTCCTCAGAAATCTTATAGCTCATTTCAAAAAGGCTATTTATGATAAAATACCTTTTTAAATCAGATCTAGTGTGGGCGTTATCAATAAGGATTCACGCGAAAACGGTAATAACTGAGGGGAATATAAATGTAGATTGGAATAATATGCCAGCCATTGGAAACTATGTTCTTTTATGTGACTAAACTGTCGGGACGGACTGCTCACCTGATGTTAAATGGTTACTGCCACCCATAGACATCAGCGATTGAACGTACTGAACTTTGAGTTTTAACGTCTCATGTCAAACCGGGAGAGCGTGGTGGCCCAGGGGCTATCCGACTTTCAATCTGAAGGTTGCTGGTTCAAACTCAGACGTGCATCAGTTTTTTCAAATGAAAAATTTATGTGCGCAATACCACGTTCTCGAAACGGTGAAGGAAAACATCGTGAGGAAACCGGCATGTCTTAGAACCATAAATTCGAAGACATGCGACATCTACTAATCCGGATTGGGCTCCCATGGTAGATCAGAGCCCATTCACTCTCAATTATCAAGAGTAGGCCGGTGCCCCTGCAGTGGGAACATTAGAGGCTGGTACGGAATTCAAACCCGACTTTATTTTATCTATTAAAAAAGATAGGAACTTAAATATTTCATACATTTCTCTAATTAGCTTATGTTATTACAAAATATTTTGCAGATCGCTGAGCAGAGCGTATTAGGCCAAGGAATTTTATCATTTATGTAATCATTTATTGAGATCGCGCTTTTTACTAAATTATTCGAGAAAATGTTATATTTTCTGCAAGCTTATTAGGTACATACACAACAATTTTCCATTAAAAGACCCTTTGAATTTTTGCAACCAGAATATCGGGGTATTTAATTTATAGTTAGTGATGAGTTTGTGAACGTGGTGTTTTTATTTTTCTTTAAATGTAACATTTCGACAGATACGAGTAAGTTATTGCATAATACTGAAATCTAACTGTAACGATATCTTTTTCCTTTAAATCTATTTTCATACTTCAACCGTGGATGGTAGTTATAAGCATATTATCGCAAAGTAAAAAATAACCTACAATTCGAAGAAACATCAAACATTTTCAGAAAAAATATCTTTCACGGTATTTGTATCAAAAGTTCAGTAGTTTTTTATACTACTAAAGTGACAAGACGAGCTGAAATATAAAACATAAGATATCAGGTAATGTTTTTGGTAATTATACCTCTCACGTATTACCAGCACAAGCCATATTTATGGAAAAGGCCTGTGAAACAAACCATATGTTGGCTAAGCTAAATATTTTATCGCAGGATAATTACAAGCACTTAAGGCGTTATATCCTAGAATCACGAGCGCAATGTATTGCGACTTGGGTCTTCTCATTTGGTAGGAGAGAACCTGAGTCGTCGAAAATTTTTTTGTATAGTTTGGTAGTTAAATCAAAATATTGTAACTAAAAAATGTCTTCCACGTAAACAAAATTGCGTACTTTGCTTTCCTGGATGACATATATTTTACTTCTTTTTCTTCGCCTGTTGTATACCTCCTGATTTGGTTGTTTATTTAAAAAATGGTAGTTTGTAGTTTTTTTCGATTTTTTCAATCAGTCACATATTAATAGTACTAATAAACTTAACAATCGAAAAGCTCAATACGTTTTTTTAACAATTACATTTTGCGCTATTATTACGTAGCTTATTAAAACTTGCTATTTTATAAATTTTGTTATGAATAGAATAAACAGGGAGATGATAATGATGAATTACAAAAATAAATGTATTATAATAACAAAAATAATATAAATTCCATATAATACCCAAACGATTATGAATAAAGCCCTAAGACCTAATAAGTTGACATCAATTTAGAAGACTTTTTCAATTACAAGAGCCGATATGAAACGGCTGTAATCTTAGATGTTTAATTAAATATGTGTGCGGAAGAGGAACTCCTAGCCGATGAGTAATGAGAGGTCAGAACTTGTGTAATTTATCGAGAGATCGTGCCGTGGCCGCATTCCAGACGCGGCGATCAACTCTTGGAAGTCATTTTTGAGCTGAGGAAGCAAAGGGTGAGTGCAGTGAGTCTTCTGTTTTCAATACTCTGTATAATTAAAACTTTGATGAAGATTGAATCTTAATTAATCAATCGATCTTAATTAATAGATTTAATTTGATAAATAAAATCATAATAATTAAATAATTTTGTTTTTATTCCCGGCCGGGGTAGATTTTGTGTGTAAAGGTTTTCGTAAAGGTTGTTCTCGAATCTTGGATGTTTGTCTTGTGTTTGTCTATTCCACCTGCGACACAAAGAATCCTAGAACAGGGTCTCAAACCTTGTACAAGGATTTGTAAGCGTAATTTTCACAAGTGAAGCGATATTTACAGGCTGCATAGCGCTGCATACCTCTACCTTCTGCACTGTAGGTGCACGTTGGTTCGATTGCCAGTCAGAACTAGCAAATCCTACTACTATTATAAAGGCGAAAGTTTGTAAGTATGGATGTATGGATGTTTGTTACTCTTTCACGTAAAAACTACTGAATGGATTTGAATGAAACTTTACCACAATATAGCTTATACATCAGAATAACATATAGGCTACAATTTTTGAGGTTTCTATAAAATCTATATATATAAAAGAAAGTCGTGTTTGTTACAACACTTATAACTCGATAACGGCTGGACCGATTGCCATGGTTTTTGATTTGTTGGATTTGTTTCAGTCCCGAATAGCAGAATAACTATTAAAACATTGGAAAATTAACGAAAAAAATAAAATCAATTTATCCCCGTATTCTCCACGGGAACGGGAACTATGCGGGTGAAACCGCGGGGCGCAGCTAGTTGTGGAATAAATTCCTCCTCCGTACGTCAAGTAAGTGATGAAAGTATCCACGTCTGTTTATTCGACTTTTTAATCATTATTTGTCAAGATATCTGTTATACCTACACGTACTATGCGAATTTCAACCAGCTTTCTACAAATCCTTCAAGATAGAATAGAATCGTAGGCATAAGCTCAACGGAAACTGCACAAACAAGAGTAGCACGAACAATATTCTACTATTTACGAATGCTCACCCAAAACAAACAGACTTGACCTCCGCTATGTTCTGGTTAGGATTTTCTTTGTTGTTGTGAAACTCTAAATTCCTTGGGACCAGTTAAACTCACGTTTAAAAGAATAGAATAAGTATTTATGGTTGCCACATCATGTAGGTAGAAACATCGCGGTGGTCTAAGATTACGCTGCAAGATTACTACGCTCATTGAGCTTTTAATCGAAATGTATTTTTGTATGTAATTATGAACATATTTTTGCCGAGGTGCCCATCAAAAAATGGTTGTTGGTTCTTAAATTCGTTGATAACTTTTCGTCTTGGCTATTATTACATTATTATGGAATCTATAGACCATTTTACGGAAAGGGCTAGTGAAATCATTCGCGATAATACTATGGCGACTGTAATCTCAACGGTTGTCTCATTTACATTGATGATGTTACATCTGCTTTGCTCAATTCCACCCGACTATTATCAAAAGTCCCAAGCACCCTGTTATGTCCGTCATCGAAAACTGCAATATTTCATATGCCTCTAAATTTACATCCACACCTTACTTACAATGCTGTATGACGGCGGATTTCCAGCTGTGATAGCAATAATTCTCCGGATGTAACTGGTACTAGTTCTACTGCTACTATATGTTGCTTTTCGCACCACCCACAGGATACATATACACTTATTCGGTACTCATCTACGGATGCGAGCAACATAGACCCTCAAAAGATGTAAAGCAAGGATATATGTAGAATAATGCTTACGAAAAACTACGAGAAAAATTACGTATCTACATATATCCAGTCTTTAGAATTTCGGTCAAGTTTTGGACAAAGTGGCATCATTTTTATGTCGTAAATAGCAACTGCGCTATACAGCATACGATTACTTGTAATACAGTGCCCTTTTCTTTAGCATTCCCGAGCTCATTTCGCGTCCAGGCTTAATTTGTCCTTGCCCTACTCCGCTTATAACTCATATTGGGTACGGACGCAGTGAATGAGAACGATGCAAATATGATAGCAAATGGGGAATTGTCGAAAAGTCTGTTTTTTTCTATTTTTTCTATTGTTATAGCAAAACCTTCTTAACTGTAAACCGTAACCGTAAGAATTCTTAGTAACTACTACTTACTCTGCCAAGAAAACACTAAAAGATACAAGAAAAAAATGATATATAACACTATATATAATGTACAAAAGGAGGACTTAATGCAAAAGAATTTTCTGCCAATCAAATACTTTCTCGACTTGTCAAGTCAAGTCAAAATATATTATTGCTTGAAATATGTGTAAGTATATAGTGTCATGTATTTTGCCTTTGAAGGCATCCGATAATAACAAACAAACGAATCACATTGCAAATCAAATGTCTTAAGTAAAAAAAAAGTGTTGTTGTGAGTTTTACTTCGTTCGATAATACTGTACCCTGCATTTCATGTATCCAAGGACCCGCTTATGGTAAGCCCGTGGGACTAATGTAGATATTTGTAAGTATGTAATCTGAGGGTGTAGTGACCCTGAGGTACTGACGCCGACTTTCAAGTCCCTGGTTCAATTCTAGATGTGCACCAGCGAGTTTTCCTCTTTAAAACCTCATGAGGAGGTCACAGAATTTTAGGTTCATCCGTCCAATATCTATAGTTTTAATAGAATATTATGAATATTAATTTAATTTACTCAATTATCAATTACTCAATTATCAATCAATTATAATCTTTTCCCGGAAAGTACTAGGGCAGGTAAAACTGAGCTTGAATCGACTAGAAAAGGATTTGGCACATATAATTAAAAAAAAGGGACAGAATGACTGTTTAGTGTATAAGTATGAGAAGACTCAAGTCGCAACGCGTTGCGGCCATCACTCTGAGTCGAGTGTAAAGTCTAATATGCTTAGAATTAGTTATATCATATTGATTATAAAAATAGCTAAAATTGATTCCAAAAGTTAACATTGTACTCTTTTGTCATAAGCCCTCAATTCAAATTGCAGATGAGGCCAATGTAAATATTTATAAACCTCTTTCGTATTAAATTACTGTCCATTATGCGGGGTCAAACAACCTCCAAGGGGTACCTTACAAACGTAAAAGGTTACAATTAGAGCAAGCGTTAACAAAATAATAATGTATCGAATTCCGCACTAGACCCATTATCGTAGGATCCGAACACACAGACAAAATCAATACTTTTTTTATGAGTTTTGGAACGAGCTTGAGGCCCACCTTATGTTAAATGGTTACCACCAACAGCAATGCCACTCAGAACTTCCCCTCCCAAAGTTTGAGAAGTTTACCCAAGTTGTACTGCGATGCACCCACCACTCTGTGACGGTAATGACACACCTCAAGTACTTGGAATTTCACCGGCACCAACACCCTTCCACCAAAACACAGGGAACGAGAATGCACCACTGCTTGGCAGCAGGTTACCAAATGTAGAGGCAGTTCTTCTCCGGACAAACTTGGCACAAGTTCTACTGCTACTTTCAGTTGCTCCTTTCGCCCCGCCCGGGGATTAATGTAGAGATACTGAAGGTATTTACATATGGACGCGAGCAACATGATCCCCTAAAATATATGCTGTGAAACACATACAAGAGGGCATGAATGCTTCGACTGGAGATGGCACCTGAGACCTCTTGTTTCGAAGGAAAGATTACACTAACTCAGCCAAGGAGCTGCTCTGAAAGCTAATCGTTTTTCGTGAATCATTAAAACCTTTATTCATGCAGTCAATGAACATTACGTTGAATGCTATTACAGCAGTTGACAAGCAATTATTCAAACGTCCATCCACTTTCACCACATTAGGCCTAGACAAGAGGCAATCGCTTCGTAGCGTTTCTCATCATACAATCGATAACGGTTCAAGAAGGCTGCTGAAAATAATAAATCGAAGGAAACTCAAGTTTCAAAATGTCTAAAAACTTCTACAATTTGTTGACAAGTTTTTCAATTTCGCACGTATTTGCGAAAGCAAATTAGATTAAACCTGTTATTCAATTTCCATTTACACTAGTGAAAGTTTTGCATTCACCTTGCCTCCACAGTCTAATACTGTAAGTATACAGAAGGTACAGTATACCTAGGATTGTAGGATAGTTAATTGGCAACTGTTTAATCATTAGCAAACTAACTGCGCCCCGCGGTTTCGCGAAATTTAACGAAAATGGGAATAAATGAATTTCGTGTGATTAAGCATTATTTTTTGCGTAAACACGCCATCACCGAAACCAAGAGAAGGCTCGATAATACTATGGGAACTCTGTGCCATCAATTTCAATGGTTCAAAGTGGTTTACTGAGCTCCGTTTTCGTCGTACAAGCACAAATGACGTCGAACGTTTATGTCGTCCAAAAGCGGTCGTCACGGCAGAAATCGTCGATAAAATCCATAGAATTATATTGGACGATAGGAGAATGAAAATGCGAGAGGTAGCTGCGGCTGTATGCATTTCAACTGATCATGTACATCACATTTTACATGTAAAACCTTGACGCGCGATGAGTGCCGCTCTCACTTAACCATAAGCGCAACTGTGTGACAATTTGAAAGGAGTGTTCGACGATGTTTAGCCGCAATCCGAATGAGTTTTTACGCCGTTTCGTATCTGTGAACGAATAAACATTTGTTTATTTATTTACTAGCTGGACCCCACGGTTTTAGTCGCGGTTTTCCGGGATCAAAAGTAGCCTATGTGTTAATCCAGGATATAAGCTATCTTGGTACCAAACTTCATTAAACCCGTTGAGCCGTTTAAGCGTGAAGGAGAAACTAACACACACAAACATACAAATTTTCGCCTTTATAAATAACTGCAATATTAACACGGTTTCGTTGATTTTCCAATCGCATAATATATTATAAAACCTCAGTGATCGGGTGAATGGCGTTTCAAATAAACCAAGCAGTTATTGCTTTAATCAAATATTGAGCCAACCCAATGAAAATAGGTTCTACCAGGCTAGCAGGGCCGCGAAGAGCTGTGTAAACTTCATTGTTTACGTGAACTTAGTCAATTCAATCACTAGCAAATCTATTTCTGTGCCAGAGCAATCTCAAGGGACGTGGAAAATGAGAAAATCGTACCGTCGAGTAAACTGGATGTCTCTATTGCATCCTTGGTACTCATCGTCGATATGCCACGGTATTGAGTTGGGAATTGAAAATCGGTTATACTGACTTCAACACTTCAAAACCTATTTATCGCCTTTAGAAGTAGAATCATTTCTACAGAATCATCAAAATTATATATTTTAACACTATTATTTGTGTTACCGAAATGTTTGCCATGATTTGTGAGCGTCGAAATATCGGGAGTCAACTCACAAATCATGGTAAATATCTCGGTACCACGAATAGTAACATCAAAACTATTACTATTATTAAAACAAATTCAATAATGGCGAAGCTATCGCATATGAAACGTGAGAAAACTCCACCAAGAAACATCACAAAAAATCCGGATTTCCAAAAAAATAATAGATAAATATGTGCTTTGTAAAAATTTTTGTACAATTACATTGACGGGTGTAGGAATACTTATACACCCCTGTGTGGCACCAAAGAACCAACTAAAAGTTGTCGTAGAACTTGTGCCAAGTTCGTCCTAAAAGTTCCCAGTAATCAGCTGCTAAGCAGTGATGCATTTGCATTGCCGTGTTCCGGTGGAAGGGTGAGGGTGCCGGTGAAATCACAGGTGCGTGAGATGTAACATCCCTGTTTCGCATGATGGACGCAACAGGGTGCGACTTGGGTCAAAGGACCTAGGTCGTTTTGCGGTTGTTATGGGAGGAGGTAACTTGCCATCAGGTGGGCCTTCATCTCGTCCCGTCACTTGAGTAATATAGTAAAAAAAATTGATTGAAGCACATTTCTCTACTAAGTTTTTTGTCTTGGAACTCTGGATTGCTTGCAATCTTGCTTAGATGTTTACCATCATGTATTGGTTTTATTAATATGATATATTTTTAGGTTATAGTTTTTTTTTTTGTAGGTATTGTTTGGGACTTTGACCGTAACGTCACCTATGGCTCTGGAAATCAGCGGAGACTTTTAGTGCATTAAATAATTCTGAGACGGGAACACTTTTATTAAGTTTCTAAGCTTTTATATATTTACTAGATGTGATTACCCGCACGTAAAAAGTCAATATAGGACGATGGGAAATAACCGTCAGAAGTTGTATTTTTTGCATGTCACTAACAAAATATGACTTACCTTTTAGGGAATAAAAAGGAGGCAGTGTTAAATCCCAGGTATGAGCTACCTTTATAACAAATTTGATCCAAATCCGTTTAGACGTGAGGAAATAACAAACATACCGAGAAACATTCGCATTTATAATATTAGTTAGTTAGTTTTATTAGTTAATATTACTCGATAGTTTGTTGATATGTTATGGTTAAATTATTTTAATTTAGTACTGACGTACCAACGGAACACACTAATGCAACCACTACTGCTTGGCGGCAGATTTCAGATGTGGTGGCAGCACCTCTCCGGACGAACCACCAAAAACATCAATGAATGTAATTACTAACCAACCAAATTGCCATAAATTGTACCCAAAATACCAGGAAATAAAAATTACAGCTCAAATTGAGTTCTAAGTCGGCAGATCTGTACCTTTCAAACTTACTTATTTATAACTTCGGAACTCCGACAAAAACTTTTTGATTTATTTTCTGGTCCTACTTCCGAAGGACCTGCCTTGAGGTAGATCTATACAATCTGGTATATATTGCCAATAAATAAAATTATGAAGATAAATATTATTTTAACCCCGTCAAAAAGGGGTATTATAATTTAAACATCTGGTTCTATCTGTCACTGTTACTGTAATGTTATAATTCAATTGGAGCAACATCTTAAAACGGATAAATTTGAATACATTTTTTTTTTTATTGAATTTCTTGTAATTAGACTCAATAGATTTAGATTAAATTTAGTACCAGGATTTACGCATCTACATCACTCTTGGTCCCGAAATAGCGGGTAACACCGCGGGGCGTAGCTAGTACTTCATAAACCAAACGTAAATGCCAAAAACTGTTTGAGAATCCCCGAAATATTTAATAATACCTGTCAAAGGACACCCTCTCTACAGCATAAGGTTTAAGGGAAACGGTTTTTCATTCTCCTTTGATGTATGCATGGAAACCATAAAACATAATGTGGATTTGAAATACGTACATATAACAAAACACTTTTGTACGTAACAACTCTACCAAATCATAGGTCAGTATATTTTCATTATAAATGCTGTGATATAGACAGATGGCTGGCATCAAGAATTTATGAGTGTTTTACTACCAACTCTGAAAAGAAACAAGAACTTTTTGTACCTTGGCAAAATCGATTAAAATGTACATTTTCATGTCGCAAGTTTCCTATTGTGAAAACATTTTCGGGTAGTCCAAATGCCGCGTTCACACGGCAAATGACCTACACTTGCGTAGATTACTGAAGGCTATTAGTGAGACAATAGTATAGACATATTCTATGATAAACTAGCCCTATAATCAACTTACAGATATCCTACCCTCCATTTGCAGAACCAGCAAGAAACGCCTAATGGAAGGATTACTTTCTTTTCGCGAGCATGATCCCTTTATCAATTTAGTACTTAAATCTTAATTACATTTTCGTTATTACTCTTAGCAAGTCAGGTATTCCCTTACTAAAGTATGAGGAGACCCAAATCAAATCGCATTGCGCCTGTCACTCTGAAATTGTAACGTTACGGCTAAAATAAGTTTTGTTTTTTTTTTTTGCTGACAAGCTCTGCTGGCTCACCTGATGTTAAGTGTTATCTCCACCCGTAACAACAGCAATACGACTTAGGTCCTTCCGACCTTTGACAATACCCGAATTGCTCGCATCGTCGATGTTAGGTCTCATGAGCATGTGATTTCACCGGCACCCACTCCCTTCCACCGGAATACAGCAATGCAATTGAACCGCTGCTTGGCGGCAAAGAACTAGATGTGGGTTCAGTATTTTTCCACGCGAACTTTGCACAAGTTCTACTGCTACTTTTTGTTGTTCATTTAGCACCACCCTTCAAGTACGTGTAGGTATTCAATGGGTACGAGCGGGCAACTAGACCCCCTAATACCTGTTATTTACTTTGTGAAGCACATAGTTCGTTTTTTAAACAAATTGAGCAAACTAAAATCAGCCGTCCAGGTTTTGAAACCCGTTTTCAGTTCTAACAAATGAATAAAAAATACTTACTTTTTGAGTGCATAAAGCTAGGGAGAATGCAGTTTTTTCGTTGTACATTTAATTAGTCTATGTTAGCGGACAAAAAGTTCATCGTCTGTCCATATCCAGTTCTGGGAAAAGGTCTAACCATTTTTCCTCTACTCATCTACAGCTACAAATGGTTATTGTAGCTCGAATGCATGAAAATCTCGCAATCTTAACTAGGTGACGAGTTTTGACTCAGCTTTCGTAGGCTGAATGCGTCTACAAATAAATAAAACTGATGTCTTTTTGTAACATCAAAATAACAGCTTCATACTAAATGAATTTGAAATTTTATACAGCACTTATGACAAAAGACAATTATTAAAATATTCATGTCTGTTTGTTCCGACTGACATACGAAACAGCTTGGCCGATTTTGGCAGATAGTGATACATAGACTACTTTTATTTTGGAAAAGAACTAAACTAATATAAAATTTATAATCGTACAAAAAAATTGCTAATTCCAATTGTTAAAGACCATAACACAAATATCTACTACAAAATGAGAACAGGGTGTGTGACGTCTTTCTATGCGATCAATGGCTTACGCTATGATTATTATTATTGTTATTCTCATTCGCATTTCTTCGACAGAAAGTTTGGTTCACGATCCATTGGTCGACTAGCGTTTACTTTGGGAGAATATAACAGACAAAACAAACAAGTAACTTTATTTAAGAATGCTTACTTCTTTTTGCACATTGTCCATTTCACTACGCCAGGTAATGAAGTTTATTGTTGGCTGGAATATTTTCTGTGGTATGTATTATATTTTATTTTTTTTATGTGAATAAGTGACGGAACGAGCTGAGGGCCAACCTGATGGTAAGTGGTGACCCTCGCACATGACAACAGTAATGCGTGCGACTCAGTATGAGATCCAAATCTTTACTGAGTCGCATTCATCCTGCTGCGTCCATCACTCGAGACGTGGATGATATGTCTCATGCGCATGTGATTTCACCGGCAACCACAACCTTCCACCGGAACACAGTAATGCAACCACTACTGCTTGGCGGCAGATATGTATATTGTATTGTTGTAGTTTCACAGACAAATTTGCGTGATTTTTTATATCACTGGTTTTTTTAACGTAAACGAAAACTTTCCACCGACTTCTCCGTAGTAAAATGTGTAGATAGTTACTCAATATATTTATACAGACTGCAACGTTCTAGACACTCTTTTGTCGTATTAACTGAATTCAATATTTTTCTTACTGCTAAAGTGACGTGACTTTCTGTAGGTCCACCAGATGTTAATTGGTGACCCTCGCCCATAATAACAGCAATACTACAGATCCTTCCCGACCCAAGCACGAGAAAACCCATGTCGCATCTCGTTTCGCCTGTCTCCTGAGACGGGGATGTACCATGCGCCAACCATTTCACCGGCCCCCCACACCTTTCACAGGAACACATCAATGCGAGTGCACCACTGTTTGGCGGCAGATTACCGGGTGCGGACGCAGCACTTCTTCGGATGAACTTGTCACGGATTCTACTGCTACTTTTTTTCTCCTTTAGCACCACCTACTTACTACTTACTTACCTACTTACCTACTTACGCGAGCAAGTGGGCCACACAAAACGAGGGGATCGGGCGTGTTATAAACGAGACAGATACGGATGTACGTAATATATCCGCTTCATTTGATTTCGATCCTTTCCATTAATTTAAAAACACCTGGGTGTCTTAACAGACAAGTTAACTTTAATTTCAACCAATTAACTCAAACTAGAACCTCTAAACAACACATGAACTCAAATCCAGGGTTAGGCAATCCTTTGTTTGAATAAAGTCACGTTTCCAAGTATTTTTTGTAAGAAATCATCGTATATAAAGTATTTTGTCTTTGACCTCTTTCATTTCATTTTATTTATTAACCTTAGGACACATTTTAGGCACTCGGTTTCGTTGCTAACAGGTATGTAGCCGCTGCACATATGCCTTGTCAATTATTCAAAACAACATTACCTTACAACAAAAAAAAAATATCGAATACAAAATGACAAAACAATAATATTTAGTACCCATTTTATTCTTCTTTTCACCGTGTGGATTACACTACCGCGGAAATGTTTTTACAAATGCGAAGATGTAGTATTGTATTGGTTCTGCCCTCCCCATTCCATGCCCATACCATGTCAGACTAACTCACACCATATATCGCTGCTACGAATTAAACATTTTCCTATTAGTTAAATACATAATTTCTTAATATTCTGGTGGTTGTGATAAATTCTTAATATGGGTATCATAACGAAAATAACCAACAAGTCCGGGTATCCATAACACAAAGGGCATTTTTCAAGGGGTCTCATAGGGACATTCCTAACGTTCCGGCCTCGGCGATAATACGACTACTTTATTAGGAGATAACCATTTACGTATTTAATGAGCCCATACGATTTGGCTTCCGTCTGACAAATGAGTATGCCTTCACGGGGAAACTCGACACAGGTTTAATTCTAAACTTACTGGAATATCTCAAGCATTTTGGAGAATTTTGTAGGTCGAATTAGAATCTATATATCATAAATGGATGACATGTCTGAAAAACTTAGTTTTTGTGAAGAAAATGCCGTACGTTTGTCTCGCAAAAACTAGAAAGCGTCTCGAACTGATCTGCTGATTTCAACTTCTTGTGTTTGTAATTTTATTTATAATGTCTGTATTTATTGTAATTGTCCTGTATGTTCGTAAAGTACTTATATTATTGTTAATTTATTTATTTGTATAGTATGTTTTTGCCTTTGTGTTTGTTACTTGGCACATATTGTTCTTTTATTGTTTTTTTTCTTTCTTTCTTAATAAGGATAATCGAAGTTAATACTAGATGGATTCTTGAAAACTAAACGCTAAAGTTATTACTTATTAGTAATTTATTAGAGAAATTGATATTTTTCCTATTTTTTTTTACAAGGATAATCTCTGATCTGCTGACTACTCTGTAATGGCAATGTATATTATCTCTAATCTAATACAATGATCGTTACCAATTGCTAAAGAACTTGAAATCCAAATATATTTTGAATCCTCTTTTGGACCCAAGTCATGGACAAACTCCATCCCATCTGAAATCCCAATCAAAGCTACAGAGAATTTTCAGTCACATTCCTGTGAGTCTCCGTTTGATCAGCAAAAATGTTCAGAATTTTCGAAAAGGTGAATTGGGAGTCACATGGACAGATGCGAGCTGCCGATACCAAAAAGAATGCGAAAAAGTTCACAGTTCTAAACGCTTTATCACAGGGTAGATATACCCGCTGCTTCAGTAAGTGCTGATGGTGATTGGCAATGTCAATTTATAGCCAAAAATTAACATGGCTAAGCACTCCATTTGGAGGAATACATACTGGACGGAGCAGGTAAGATTATTATCTTCCTGCCCTTATCCCACACTGTGGGGTCGGCACAACAAGTGTTTTTCTTCTATTTCCCTCTGTCAGACGTCATCTCAGTACTCACTGCTTTCATACGCATATCATCTTTCACACAATCCACACAATCATTCACACAATGGACGGAGCAGGTAAAATGACGTGTGTTAAAATGCAACTAGCCGTCGTTTGGAATTTCAAGGATTTAATTTTATTTCTTAATTCGGATTTTATCCGAGGGAAATTCCGAACATGCGTTCAAATATTAAATAAACTACTTACTTGATTGCCAGTTTAATTTCAATTTGAAAAAAGAAATTAATTATGGTCATAAACATGGACGTTTTTGTATTTTTAGTAATATATCATGCATGCATAATCCTACCAATGTCAGTTCTTGAACTAAAACTGCGTAAAGTTCCTGAAATATAAACTAGAACTGCGTAGAAAAAAATTAAAAAATGATACATTAATATGTAGTAATAATACCTACTAACACAGAAAGTGTTATTTTTTAACTTTGCAAAATATCCTTACATAGTATTATAAAACAAAGTACACTTAGATTTTTTAATCTACGCATCATATAATGCAGCAAAAGGTAAGTAAGAGAAAGGTTTATATGTAGTACTAGGAACTCACCCTGGCTTCGCACGGGTAGTTACTAATACGACACTGCTCTACTGCTAATTGCTAATTTGCTGTGCAAAATATAAGCCAGCACTTTGGTCCCCCGTAGTTACCAGAGCTAGAATTTTTGTCAAATTCTCGGTACTCCTTTCTGGTCATCACTGTACCAATACTGTGCTGTGAATGAAATTGTGCAGCTCTATCTTTCGCGAATGTTCAACTAATATTCGTCCATTGTCAAAAGGGGAAAAAGCCTTTGTAAAAAGTCTATCAGGGATGTGGCATACTTCTGAAAATAGACGCGAGCGAATTTCTCTTTTTTCATTTTAATAGTGGTTATAGGTTGGAACAGGCGTAACCTAGCAAATTAGACTAGTTAAAAATGTACTCTGACTTTAATTTAAGTTATCAGTGCATGAAATGTGCATAAGGAGCTCCTGTGACACGTTATATGCTCCCAAATCTGTTTACTTATCTGTGTAAAATGTGACGACTCAAAATGATACTTGATATCTAAAGGAATAAATGAGTTTGGTAAGGGTGGTGACCTAGGGTATAAACTAACTTTCAGTCTTAAGGTTAAAGGAAAGATAGACAGATATGTCAAATTACAGTCTGATTCCGTGTATGAGCTTGTCTTATCTGTTAAATTTACATCTGTTCCAACCCTAACCGACCAACCCAAGAGGAAGAGACAGTGAAGAAACCTCACATTATTACATATTCGCGAATATGGTCCTGCGTCCAAAATGGAGCAAATTAATTCCAAAGTTAAAATCTATGTAATCTTATATTTTATAGAAAGCTTTTGAAACCAGTTTACATTTAAAAAAAGGGTTAACTTTGTATTACGCTCGGGATTTTGTTAAAAAGCGTACACGTTGACCTTTAAAAGAATTGTTAACCTTATGGAGCCTTTCATTTACCTTTCATTGTTTATGCCTAGTGTTTACATTATGATGGTCAATTTTTTTGTGAATTCTTCTGAAAAAGATATAGACTATATTCTTGTTTCATTTGAGCCCTATTCATATACAAGAATTATCACATATAATACATATTAACACCCAGTTACTGAATAAAAATCATGTTCGTTACACAAATCACATCGCGTCTCAGGTGATGGACGCAGCAGGATGAATGCGACTCAGTAAAGATTTGGATCTCATACTGAGTCGCGCGCATTACTGTTGTCATGGGCGAGGGTCGCCACTTACGAATTACACGAATCACAAATTCACATTAAAAAAAAAAAAAAAAAAAAAAAAAAAAAAAAAAAAAAAAAAAAAAAACTAATGCTTATCTTAAATGGGCATCGAACTCACGACGAAACCCTACAATGCTAAAAAGAAGAGCTACAACCAACTGAGCTATAAAGCCAGTCAATTGTTTTGTTATAATAATATTACAAAACATTTCAACTAACCTACGAGTATATAGATAGCAGATGACAAAAAATAATATATAACAAAGAATATATATAAACCTTTATTGTACATTTGACGGGTTTTGTAAGAAAAATTCCAAGCACACAAAGTCTCGAATATTCCACTTCACATATTTCCAAGCAGAAAATTTTAAGGTTTCAAGGACTAAACTGCAAAATCCTTATAAAGCCCCAAGATAAAGTCTCAACTTGATTAAATCCCTCTAATGTCGTTTACATGAAAATATACCTCTTTCGGGGTTATTTTAGACCGAGATGCGGAGATCAGTTTTTTACGTCAATTAAGATGCATATTCTGGAATGATTGCAACTTTTAGTAGCAGTAGAACTTGTTCCAAGTTCATCCGGAGCAGTACTGCCTCCAAACCTGGTAATCAACCACAAGCATTGGTGCATTCGCGATGCTGTATTCCGGTGGAAGGGTGTGGGTGTCGGTGAAATTACAGGTGGAACGTAATGCGACATGGGTCTTCTCATACTTTTGTAGGGGAAACACTGAGTCGTTTTTTTATATGTGGTGGTAACCACTTAACATTCTATCTGTTTGTCGAGTCATTTAGTCAGTTAGTCGTTGCTCTGCCTTCTACGCTGGAGATCGGTTCGATTCCCACCCAGGACAAACATTTTTCTGACGATGGATGTTCTTTATATGTCTATGTTAATACGTATTGTTAAGTATTTGCATTATGTTGGTTGGTACGAAAGGAGCAACCTAAAGTAGCAGAAGAACCTGTACCAAGTTCGTCCGGAAAGGTACTGCCACCACACCTGGAATCTGCTGCCAAGCAGTAGTGCTTGCATTACTGTGTTCCGGTGTAAGGGTTTGGCTGCCGGTAAAATCACAGGCTCATGAGACATGGCCGTCTCGGGTGATGGGCACAAAAAACTCAGTCTATGACCCAAGTCTTGTTCTGAGTTGTAATGCTGTTGTCATGGGTAATCGCTTACCACCAGGTAGGTCTTTTTTCGTTCCGTTACTTCCTCACATAAAAAAGTATTTATTTTATACGATTAAGTTACGTGGTAAGAACGAGCTTTGCGTACTTTGACTTGGCTAGATGACGCTACGTGAAATATCTATGAAAATTTATTAATTTATTTATCTATTCTGTGTAAATTACAGCCCAATTTTGAGCAAAGTTGCAGGCTTATGTTTCCAAAGATCTTTGACCCTTTAAAGTAGGGCAGATAAACAGATAGACAGACGTTGTATGTACTCGTATATATTTATTATAATAGATTATCCTTACGGTACAGAACTCAATAAGTATCTCGTTGTTTTTCTTCAACGAATAAAAATGACATGTCCCTGCCTTCGAAGCAAGGGGTCCCGGAATCACAAGTACAGTTGTACAGTTTGTTCTCGGGTCCTGGTTCATGTTTCTGCGTATGTCCACGCCACTTGAGAGCGTGGTGGCCCAGGGGCATAGACGCCGACTTTCAATCTGAAGGTTGCTGGTTCAAACCCACTCGTACAACAATGAGTTTTTTCACTTGAAAAAATTTATGTGCGCAATACCCCGTGGTATTAAAACGGTGACATGATGTTTTCGTGAGGAAACCGGCATGTCTTAGAACCAAAAATTCGACGACATGTGACATCCACCAATCCGGATTGGACTCCCGTGGTAGATCAGAGCCCATTCACTCTCAATTATCGAGAGTAGGCCGGTGTCCCTGCAGTGGGAACATTAGAGGCTGGTACGTACGTACCACTTTACTTGTAATAAAGATAATCCGAGGACGGGTATGATGTAAACTTTAAGCATTAAATATTACAAGAAAATGTGTCAAGTTTATTTTTGTGAACATATGACGGAATGAGCTAAGGGCCCACCTAGTGGTAGACCCCCGCCCATGAAAACTGTAATGTGACTCAGTATAAGATTTGAATCTTACACTGAGTAGCACTCATACTGCTGCGTCCATCACCGAGCGTATCATTAAGATTTATTTTTTAATCATTTTAGATATTTTGAAGAACAAAACATTAAATAAATATTAAAAACACTTGATTTAGAAACTGGATATGACTAGGTAATAAATATTTAAATATTGGAATATTCAAAAAGCGCCATCTAGCCTCAAACTAAACATAGCTTGAACTATGGAACTATATTACTGGTAGAATTCATAAGTAACATTTTTTTTATAAATGCCTACATAAAATACATTCAAAGTTCAAAACTAAATCTGAAATATGATGTAACAAGTCGCCTCTTGGCTTTCGGCGAATTAATTAGAAGATTGAAATAAACTTTCTGATTTATCATTTTAATTTCGATTAATGGAGGTTGTTGAGATTCGTAAGCGATACAGGCCCACTTTGGGATCCACAGGTCAGATGGCAAAGTAATTATCATTAATTAGGTATTTTGATTAAGAAATAAGGTTTGCGAAACCTACTATTATCATACTAATGAGACAAAGATGTTCTAACACAATACTAAAATAGTCTGATTTTAATGATTCCCTCCTCATTTGTTCGTCACCTTACAACACCTTTGTTACCTTAAGGGTACACCTTATCATTTTAAAAACAGTATACAACGGGCGAAGAACAAAGTAACAGGAAATTAAAACATGCAATTTCGTTTACTTGGATGATGAATGTGAAAGCATATCCTTTGAATAAAAAAATAATTTTCCATATCGATTGATAAATGAGGGAGAATTTACGTAACAAACATTAATAAAAAAACTAAATTGATGATAGCCTCCTCGGAATCTTGAAGTCTGTTGAAAACCAGCCAAATCGGTTAAAAGGTTCAAGCGATGACCTTTGACACTTCCAAGCTTGCGGTTTTTGGCGCCAAACCAACTGTCAAACGCCAAACGTCACACTAGAGTGGCGCACCGCCACTAGAGATGTCCATTTCGCGAATGATCACCGGTTACAGAATGTGTGTAATTATTTGTAGACATGGTATTGCTTTAACACGATTAGAAGGAAGCCGTATAGAGGCGACAATTACAAGTTCTTTAGTCTAGCCAGGTGCAAGGGAAGTAGTGGCTTGCGAACAAGTTCTCAATCAAGGCGCCTCGTGGCGCCACTTTAGGCATAGTCGTTTACAAGTGACGGATTTAAAAATAAAAATAGAAGTCTTCATCCCTTATTTCTAGCCCTCAGGGGGTACATCCTGACTGACAGAAACGTCCAAATCGGTATACAACGACCGATAAATTTACCACCTGCTGGCGGTTTGCCAGGTGTGGTAACTGTACTACTCCGGACGGACTCTGCACAAGTTCTACTGCTACTATACGTTGCTCCTTTATCACCACCCGTGGGATAGCACTATGATAGTATGTGTGCATATGGCATGAACAAACACCCAAGACCCGAAAATATACGCATATAACACAAAGTTTGCCCGGCCGGGAATTCAACCCAGGACGTCTCGCTTCGACAGTAGGGATACTACCTACTAAACCATTGAGCCGTAAATGTTATACACATAAATGCTGAGTACCAATAAAAATTATTAAAAAAAGTTATGTATAAAAGAAATATGATAACAGTGATTGACATAGGAATGGTAGCGAGTCGAGTGCAGTGATCTCTGCCTAGCCCGTCGGGAAATATGCGTGGATGTATGTATGTATCTAACAGGATACTGAAATAGGAATATAATCGAATTGCAGTTTCCTGTTGGCACCTACTCAACCGGAAACGCAATAGGAACTAGTATATATAATCTGATATGGATTATGATTTTAGATAACAGAATAATACAGATAATGAGAATATATCACACTAATATTCTATATGTGAAAAGTATGTCGCTATATATTTGTTTATCTTTCACGCTTTTGGCCGAATGATTAATATAAACTACTTTTTTATCACGAAAAAATGAGTATTCCCGTGGGACTGCTAAACGCGAGTAACATCGCGGGGCAAAGCTAGTATTGCACCGTACCAGCCTCTAATGTTCCCACTGCAGGGGCACCGGCCTACTATAGATAATTGAGAGTGAATCAAGTGCTTTTTATTATGAAATGATTGCACGCAATTCATTGCATCCATTATTTATTTGACGGCTCCATGGCTTAGTTGGTAGTAGCCCTGCCTTCGAAGCGAGGGGTCCCGGGTTCGATTCCCGGCCGGGGCATACTTTGTGTAGTGAGCATGAAGTTTGTTCTCGGGTCTTGGGTGTTTGTCTTGTGTTTCTGTGTTTGTCCATGCCATCTGCGACACAGGGAATCCTAGTGCAGAGGTATGAGTGTGTAAACGTTTATTTATTTATTTATTTATTTTAATTGGTACAAGAGCACTTGCGTTTACACAGACTGAAAACATTACTGTGTAACGTACAATACTTCCAATCCGGATCATCTACCAATCCGGAATGGGCTCCCGTGGTAGATCAAAGCCCATTTACTCTCAATTATCGGGAGTAGGTCGGTGTCCCTGCAGCGGGAACATTAGAGGCTGGTTCGAATAGGAATACAAAATTGGAATTTTGGAATAAAGCCTCGAAGAGCATTACCGTTCAAATCGCGTTGTTGATGTCGAGAATACGTGTGATTGCCTCTACATCGTGTTTGAAACAAATATTTGTATAGGATCGACTTCCAAACTATTCGGTGCCGATGCCCATTACGCAACTTCACACAAACATCTTAAATGTACCTATAGATGGAATTAATTATGTTTTTAACTACCTTTCGTCCCCGGCTGCACCGTTAATGTAGATCAAAAACTGTATTTTATTTCTCGATAAAATTTATACTAGTCCGTTTCTGTACCTTTGATAACGTGTAGGCAAAATGATAATCAATTGAGTGAAAGCCAAACCAAACAAAGAAACTCACATCCGCGTCTATGTATTAAATAAAAAAAAATTACCCAGCACAAACATGCTGAGCACAGTGCTTGTGCCCCGGCCGGGAATCGAGCCCGGGACCCCTCGCTCCGAAGGCAGGGCCACGGAGTCGTTATCGGCGTCTGTTTTTCCAGATCATTTTAATTTAACAGGTTTCTTATAAGCAAATTGCTCCAAATTAGACCATACCATTAATTAATTTCGAATTGTATTAGTTAGTTTAATATAGATACACCCAATGCCCCTAGTAAAATCCATTACTTCTTGTCCATCCAAGGTTGTCTGTAAGAGATCGCTTTAAAGCGGTAAGACCGCCCATTGTTTCACATTACTTGTGTAGTAATATTTTTTTATGATTTCTGTTATTTTGTTTATGTGCGCAATAAAGTTTTATCTATCTATCTACCATCACTTACCACCAGGTAAGGTAATGGTCAAACGCTTGGTAATTAAACTAAAAAAAACCATTGTTAGGATTCTTTGTAATATCTAGATTATGCCACACTTAGTTCGATGTCCAACCCGTTTCTGTCGGAGATTGAGCTGCCTCGATCATAAAGGAGGCTTAATTAAAGCTAGCGGCAGAAAAAGGTTCCGTCATAAATCAGATACTTGCCCTGATAGGGTGGAATTACACCTTCCTTTCACAGATGGATTCTTTGGATTTATCTTTGACCTTGGCGTAATGGTGGGCTCGACGCGTAGCCGCGAGATCGTTTCCTACTTTATACTGATTCACCTAATAGCATTTTCAAGTAATTATAATTTTAACCGACTTCGAAATAGGAGGAAGTTCTATGTTCGATTGTATCTTATCTTTATGGTTCTGTACCTATAAAACTGTACGAAAATCCGTTCGGCAGTCTTTAAGTTTACAAATAAACGCGGAGACTACAATATATTTTGTTATACGCAGTAGAAAAAGTTAAATTATGTGCGCACGTTATAACTACGAGTATTATTGTATAAAAACTTTATATTTAATTCATGTCTACTTAGATAACTAATTATTTTACCTAAATTGTAGCTCCAGAGGTAAAATAAAAAATGTATTATACTTTGTATTTAAATTGTAATATCTCATTGTAAATGAACTTTAAGTTTTATGAAAATAAATGTCTTCTAACCCAAAAAAACACTGTCCTCATATGAACTAATCGATAAATGTGGATTAAAGCATGGTTTGATCCAATCCAGCTAATTTTGGGGCATTCATGGCGCATTGGCCTAATAACTGGGCCAACGTATACCAGGTCCATTGGGTAATTTAAACAATTTCGTAGTTCCTGGAACTCGCACCGCAATTATGTGGAAACAGAACTAGTGTGAAACTTTGAGCGAAACATTATGATTAGCTGGCTATCATGTTTGTATTTCAGAACCCGTGACCAGGCAAATTTACCATTCATATGATGTTTTCGCTAGTAGATTCGAAGTTTAAAAATACTTTATTTATCCAGCATTCTGATAGGAGCGTCGATTAGGATTTAAAGAATCATCAAAAATAGTCATTAGAATGTTTTTTATGTGATTAAATTGACGAGAATCGCAAGACTGATCTTAAGTAGTTACCGCCGCCCATAATCAACAAAAATACGACTCAGGTCGACTCATCTTAGGCCTTAGTAGGCCTGAAAAGATGTCAAGCCATCAAGTGATGGCTTAAATAGATAGGTGCACAGTTTTTTATACTACTCAAATGATGAGACGAGCTCAAGGCCCACCTGATGGTAAATGGTTACCTCAGACCCAAGACCCATCCCGTTGCGCCCATCACCCGAGACGGGGATGTTAAGTTTCATACACCTGTGATTTCACCGGCGCCGACACCCTTCCACCGAAACAGCAGAACAAGTACATCACTGCTTATCGAAATATATAACGGTTTTGTGGGCAATTTCTTCAAATTGTATCTTTCTGTGAATTTTTCTAAATATCGTCATTAAATATGTTTTGTAACAATGTCTTTGTTAGAATATTTCGTGAGACCACAGAATTCGCGTTATATTCCTTTCAAACAGAAAGTTGTTTATCGCGGGGATTTGACGAAAATAACCTACAGATGAATTCTTACAAAGAACTGTTGTTGACAATTTCGAACACATAAATTTTATTGTAAATTATATATTTATAAATGAAATTCGTACGTTTCAATAATACGGTCCCAAGGTAATCGGTTTTTCGGGCTATTTCCAAATTAATATTTATTTTATTTATTATTACTATCTGTTTCTCCCAACGAATTCCATGAATACGAATGCGTGGAATTTAATTTTTTTTTTCGTGGAAACCTAATTCATTTTTTCTTTTTTCTAAAATAAATTTAAGCCAATGAAAATCCCGTCGAAATCGGTCTAGACGTTTCGGAGAGTAGCCGGAACGAAAAGACGACAAAAAATTTAGATTGTTTTTTGTTATAAGTACTGTATATGCTTTCGAATGCAATTAGTAAAACTTTGTTACTTTGACATTACAAACAGAAACTTAAATTTTATTTATTTGTGTAATATAGATATAATATGGACAAGTGAACGATATAAAATCGTGCAAACTGACCTCAATAATTTAATTCCTTATTTTTCGCACTTACAGCTGAAAATAGATAATTTTAGACTACTAAAAGATGCAAATAAAATGTGGTATTATACATAACCATCCTATTTGCTTTTGCGTAGTCGTGGGATTTCCAATTGATAACTTTCAAGTATGGCCTCGATCCATCTTATTTACGGTATTTGCGTGGTCGGGTTTTATATTTAATACTATATTTTATTCGATTTCAGATATCGGGTGTCACAACTCAAAAGCCTTGGTAAATATCTTGTTAATTCGAAAAATATTGCTTTAAAACTTGACTGGGTTTATAGAATGGTTGCTGTAGGGTTTTTTTTGTAACGAAAGTGAAGAGCCGAAAACCCACCTCATAATATGTGGTTACCTCCGCCCATAACAGTAAAAAGACTTGGGTTCTCCTCACGCGAAGTATGAGAAGTGTGGCATTACGTTGCGCCCGTCACCCGAGACGGGGATGTGACGACTAATGCGCCTGTAGTATTATCGTCACCTACACCTTTCCACTGGAAGACAGTGCTGCGGATTACCAGGTGTGGAGGCAGTACTCCAGAAGAACTTGGCACGTTCTACTGCTACTTATTGTTGCTCCTTTAGCACCTCCTAGGGGGTACGTGTGTACTCACCTACGGACGCGAACAACTGGACCCCCCAAATTCAGGAAAAGCGATTACAAATAATTGTGTGGCGTACTTTGATGTTCTGTGTATCATTGTTCATATGTATTACTAACTGTTCTTATATATTATTACTATACTTCGTCCGCGTGGAATTTAACAACTTTTGTGCGCAGGGCCCTTATTTTTCTTACTCCTCATAACATCAGCTATTTGCCAGTGATAGTTTCGTCAAAGCCGGAAATAACGATATAAAAATTGCAAAAACAAATTGTTATTATTACCGTATATACTTTCAAATGCATTTAGTAAAAAGCTGTCATTTTGACATTACAAACAGACACTTCAATTTTATTTATTTGTATAGATTTCTTAACAAAATTGTGGACTCCAGAATATCTGTTTGCAATTGTTTCCGAAAACTGACTATGGACTCCAAAATTCTGTCAAGCTCGATCTCGCTTCTTCGTCCTAACCCCTCCCATCACTTTTCGACGCCATCTTAAAGGTAACTTCATTTCCGTTTGCGGTAACTATGTTTCGTAACTCCCATCGAGTTATCGGAATAGAATCTAATGTGACAACTAAAAATAGGACGCTCTACGATTCCTAAGTTGTTGTGCTAGAACGCATTTGTCCGCCATTATAAATATTAAATAAATAAATTTATATTTCACATGGCACCACCTAGCTCCAGACTAAACACAATTTGTACTATGGGAGTATTGGGAACTATGGGAACCAGATAACTGATAGAATATTTGTACAGTAATTTGTAAATATATACTTATAATATATATTAACACCCAGACACAGAACAAACACATATGTTCGCACACATAACAAACAGTTATGTCCTGATTGGGAATCAACACCTAAAAAGAACAAAAAATATATGATTGTAACACAAATGCTTGTCCTGAGTGGGAATTGAATCCGACCCCCCAACCTACAGAGCTACTACCAACTAAGCTGTGTAGATTATCATTTGCACCGATTTTGCGAAAAAATTGCATTTCAGCTAAACAAGTTTAGTTTTGACCATTTCTACTACATACAGCATAAAGTAAATGTTTAATCGAAGCTCCGTGGCTGAGTTGGTAGTAGCCCTGCCTTCAAAGGGGTCCCGGGTTCGATTCCCAGCTGGGACACACTTTATGTGGTAAGCATGAAGTCTTGGGTGTTTGTCTTGTGTTTCTGTGTTTGTCCACGCTATCTGCGACACAGGGAATCCTAGTGCAGAAGTATGAGTGTGTAAACGTTAAATAAAAAATACTGCAAAGTCAGAACGCTAACCTAATAATTAATCATAATATAAGGCGTAGCAACATTCTGTTTCGAAGCATATATAAGCTTAACGAATATTGGGGTTTGCGGCCTTTTACGGGTGATTAGTTTACATCTAAGGAATACATCCAAATACACATTTATTATCGTATCTCTAGCTCCAGTTTACTGTTGTTTCCGTCTGTATAATTTTCACATATACTAAAAATATTTATATGGTTCAGCGAGCCATGCTAGGCATCCGAACCAACCACGTTGCATCTCAAGATCTGACGTCGTAAAGGGAAAGATTTAGAGATACGGAATCCGGAACTTAATTGGAGTTTGGTGGGATTGGCATCGCGGGAAGATTCCAATAGACCAAGGCAACCAACCCAAGCCAAGAGTGGACCTCAAGGTAGACAAGCCCGTTGGTCAAACGACACTATTGAAACAGCAGGAACATAGTGGATTCCTGTTAAATGATAGAGAATTGATGGAACAAATATAAAAATATAAAATTAAAGAAACATACAGTCTTATTGATAACCTCCACTGAAGTCAGTTGGAAAAAGTGTTAAATTTCTGTCCATTCAAAAGTGTTCTGTATATAGGTAATTATATGTAGGTTATTTCAAAGCGAAATAATCAGTAATTTTAAAACACGTTCCGGTGTTTTCGATTCGGAATTTCCGAATGCCTGCTCTCAAGGGCGCGTCAATAAACCTCAAAACAAACATGTGTATTGAATTATGTAAACGCTACATAAAATGATAAAATGCGGAAATGGGAATTTCTGTTCAAACATGGAACCTTTGAAATATCGTAAGACTTTGAAGTTGCTACTACGAGGGCCACGATCGTTGAGATAAGACATGCTTGCGGTCGGCGCTAGAGAAACATCTATTTCCGAACACAGCTTTATCAAATATGCAAAAAAACCGGCCAAGTGCGAGTCAGACTCGCGCATGACGGTCTCCGTACCATCATATATAAAACAAAAAAAAACACGTTTTTGTATGAGAGCCCCCTTAAATATTTATTTTATTCTGCTTTTTAGTATTTGTTGTTATAGCGGCAACAGAAATAACATTAAAATAAACCCTAGCAAAATAATGCTATACTTCGAGAAAAAGTAGCAATTCTATGAAAATAAATCATCCAATTAATATCATCTTTCAACAGAAACAGCTTCGATAAACAACTAATTAATAATATCGACTCGGTCATACAGAAATCCGTTTCCGTTTTGTTTTTATATCTGAGAACATTTTCACGACAAACATCACCGTTCATAGAAGCTACTCGGGCGGCATAATTGCATCGAATGGATGTTTATTTTCAATAATTAATAGGAAAATAGAAAATAATTGGAAAAATGAAAAAACGGAAATCTTTCCACCAATATCAACTTTCGTGGGCATCACAAATATTGTCCTTAAACATATTCTGCGAGTATGTTTATTTAGATGTCGTTCACACACCACTGCTTTTTTTATAAATGAATATTCTTGGATAATTCACACAGCGCCATCCAGCCCCAAAGTAAACAATGCTTATACTGTGGAAACTATATTGCAGATCCAGATACATATTATTACATAAAATATAACAATACTTTTTTTTCTAAATACACACATGCTAACATCCACATCACACAGACACAACACACAGAACCGATTGAGCTATGAGGCAAGTTACAGATCGTTATGCCTGATATACGATTCCCTTTATCGCAGGTGGCATGGATAAACACAAAAACACTAGACAAGACCCTATTACAAACGTTACGCTTATCACACGAAGTTTGCCCCGGCCGGGAACCAAACCGGGGACCCCTTGTTTAAGGCAGGGTGGCTTTCAAGCTGCCAAATTAGCCGCCAAAGATTTACTTTTCAGTATTAGAAACTGATGTACAGAAGAGATAATTTGTCTCATAAATTTAATTTGGATCTTCTCACACTTTGGTAGGAGAGGGCCGGAGTCGGATTACAGTTGTCAATGGGCAGCTGTAAACACTTAACATCAAAAAGGCGACCAGTTCGATCCATCACTTCTATTAAAAAAATACCTATCAACGTTTTGAATTGAAAATAAACCAAAAATCTGGCTGGCAATCGGTGTTATACTAATTTGCAATTTAATTGGATCATAATATTTTTAACGATGAACGGCTCTCAATCGCTTAATACCTTTTTATTTAGTTGCTTAATTGGATCACTAAAAAGTCTCATAACTCTTTCTTATACTTGAATTGCCTGTTTATTTCTTCACTTTTTTTTTTTAATAAACATATAATATTCATGGAAACTTCTTGTCATGGGAATTATATAACTGATAGAATACATAAATAGGTTTCATTTGTAAATCAATACTTCTTCTTCTTCTTTCGTGTCGATAAAATAAACCTTTATATAGCATTTGCCCAAAAATTCGCTACGTCAGTGGCCCCTCTGGTAGCTCGCATTAAGTCACCCATAGTGCAGGAATTTGGGCAGGATCGGCATTCCAGCAAGTGCGGCATTGTCTGCAAAGGAGTGCCACATTCGCATTCCGTGTTAGTGGGGTCAATCACACTGCGTCAATCAATCAATCAATCAGTCAATCAATCAATACTTATTATAAAATTGTAACAGGTCCAATTATATATTATATATATTGTACATTGAATATATTATGAATTTTATATATTGTATATACATTGAATATATTATGAATTGTGCACTCTGTAAGCGATACTGAAGTCAAAATTGTATATTTTTAATTTTTGTCTATATGTCCGTCTATCTGTATATTGGCTGCTGCGCATCACGCCGAAACTACAGAATGAATTCAAATGAAACTTGGCATGGCCGTCCAGTGGCCTACCTCGTAGTACTTTTTATCCCGAAATTCAGTACGGTTCCCTTGGAGGAGGGGATAAAAGTCAAAATGTATTCTTTGTTGTAATTCATTAACACGTAGTCCGATTTCATTTATTCCTTTTAGATAGAAACTGACCACTGCAAAGGAGTCAAATTACCAAATCCCAATATTTCTTGAATATAATTTCGGAGAAAAATTTATTTAGAACTTTTTACATAATAAATCTTCTTTTATAAATAGTACTTGATTTCATCTGTATTTTTTTGATTTTATTAGGTTATTGCACAGGTGTAAGAGAGGTTTTTTATTTTTTTCGTTGTAAATAATTAGCCTTATTTGTTAGGTTACAAACCAAAAGCAATCAAAAGTAAGGCTAATAATTAGCCTTACTTTTGATTTATAACGTGATTCCACCGAAGCACTGCACCACTTCTTGGCGTCAGATAATCAGGTGTTACTGATTTCTTGTTGCTCATTAGCACCACCCGAGATAGTACGTGGATTCAAAGGGTACTAGCCTACAGACGCGAGCACGGAGACCTGTGGATTATTAATAGGATGAAGTTTCGAACTTTCTAATTGACAAGAAACTTTATCATCCCCACGAAAGTAAAGCACTAGCCTATCTATCAGGTGAACTCGCACCAGAAACAGAAGTTAAGAATTAATATCGCGAAGTTTTCACGAAGGTGGCTCGGGCACTGGGGAATTATCCAACCACTCGACCAGCAACTTGGACGGATCAGTTCGCCAAAAGTTTTTAATACAACAGGGACGGGATCGATACGACACGTGACGTATTTAGTTTATTTTTATTTTATTTATTAGGGACAAAAAACAACAACTGTATAAAGGCTTAACTTAAAATGAAGTACTGCAGCCTACCACATTATCCGCAGGTTACAAGATAAAATTAATTAGAATGCGCCATGTGCATTCCGTCTGTCCATAAAAAATGTATATTCTATGTATATGAATGAATGAATGAATGAATGAATACTCTTTAATGTATACACCTCGATAGAAACATACATAACACAAATAAAATTAACAAAACAATCACAAAAAAGAGGTTACAATGGGCGGCCTTATCACTAATAGCGATCTCTTCCAGGCAACCTTAAAGAAATGAAAAATGTGAAAATCTGGTAGGAGTTGCACCAAAATCAACATGAGTCACTTGCAACTCCATAATTTAAATAAAAATTAAGCACTTACAAAATAAAAGCCTAGGCACTAAAAATATATTATACATAACAGAAATAGGTAAAATCTTATAGTAAGTAAGATTTTTCTAAAATCACGTATATGTTCACTGAGCTTCAACAATTTTCAACGTTTATTTATGAACAACAAGTTCATTTTATAAAATGTAAAAACCTCCGGCTTGGGATAATGGTAATTGGTAAGTAGCATAAAACGCCTGAACAGATCTTCATGAATTATGGCTAAGCACCATCTTCAAATCAGATCATAGAATATCGATAAATATATAGATGATTATATATAGGTAATTTTTTTTTTGTCGTGGTCTTCAAATCTTTGACTGGAGAAATGCAGCAGTGGACCGAGAATCCTGGCGGACTCTGGTGTCGCAGGCCAAGATCCACTTTGGGTCGTTGCGCTACAGTATATAAATATTTATACATATTCATATGCTTACTGGTGTTGGTTTTTTTTATCAGTCACTTGTTAATACGAATTTCACGTCCCGATCACGGAACAGTTTGATATAAATATGCTTTTAATGGACCAAGTTTATATATAAGACCGTGAGCGTTTTGATTACTTGCGCACTTGTTTCGGAATAGTACCTTCTCGAAGTATATTGAAAAGATATACGACTGACCAGATCAGTTGTTTCAGCATACTTTGTTCTGTGTCTGGGTGTCAATATGTTTTATATGTACAATATGTATTTTAAAAAAAGTATAATACTATATGTATTCTATCAGTTGTCTAGTTCCCATATTACAAGCTATGATTAGTTTAGATGGCGTTTTTTTTTACTTTTTTCAGTCATTCACTTGTTTTAAATGCATGCATATAATACATATGTATCATATTAACGCTCAGACACACAAAAAATATCTATGCTCATCGTACAAGTCTGTCGTGGGTGAAAATCGAACTCACGACCTACAGAGCAGAAGGCAGGCAACCAACTGAGCTGAGGCCGTTAAAAGTCAATAATAAAACGTTGATTTAATAGGTAAATTACTTAAGTGATTGGAATCTGAAGTTGAAAAGGTTGTTGCGAAGAATTTGCCAAATTAAAATTATTTGTATCTTTCCTAACCTTTTTTCACTTGCTAATATTTTAATGAGAATAATTTGAGTGAAAAGATCAGCGTGAAGGCCAGTTTCACTGCTAAATAATTAAATCAATATCATTTATATCCTCTTAGACAAGACAGTACTCCTCCTAATAAATAAATAAATATATTCATGAACATTTTACACAGCGCCATCTAGCAAACTAAGCATAACTTAATGTGAACCAGATTACCGATACAATGCATAATAGTCCTCTTTTGTAACTAAACGTTTACACACTCATACTCCTGCACTAGGATTCCCTGTGTCGCAGTTTGCAAACACGCAAGACTGAAAAACAAACTTCACGCTCACCACACAGTGTGCCCGGCCAGGAATGGAACCCGGGACCCCTCGCTTCGAAAGCAGGGTTATTACCAACTAAGGAGCTTAATAATAAGAATAACAATAGGTTATCACGCTTTACTTTACATGAGGGTTTGTTTTCATTTCAAATCAAGTTTAAGCGACCGTTTGGGGACTAATTCAATCTGTGTGGGGTAATGCAAATTCTCTACAAATCGAATTTCACATCTCGATGGCCATTTCAACTATCGCATCTCTGAGGCAATATGTCCGTGTATTTTTAACGGCCGTTCAACCCGTAATCTGATTTTAGGGATGTCCCTATCTAATTTGTACTGTTCTGGATGTATTCTAAGTATGTATGTATTGTAAGTGTAAGTGGATGTATTGTAAGTCGGACAAATTGAGATGGATCAAACAGGAAGCACGGAGAGCGTGGTGGCCCAGGGGCACAGACGCCGACTTTCAATCTGATGGTCACTGGTTCAAATCCACAAGTGCACCAATGAGTTAATTCACTTGAAAAATTTATGTGTGCAATACCACGTTCTCGAAACGGCGACGGAAAACGTCGTGAGGAAACTGGCATGTCTTAGAAGCAAAAATTCGACGACATGTGACATCTACCAATCCGGATTGGGCTCCCGTGGTAAATCAAAGCCCATTTTACTCTCACTTGCCGAGAGTACGCAGTTGTCCCTGCAGTAGGAACATTAAAGGCGCGTACGAATACGGATAAGTATAACTTAACTGTGAAAAGACAGGTTGACAGGTTGACAAGGCAAAGGCCGGAAGCATGAAATATAAACTTCTAATCCGGACAACCCTATAGGCTGGGATCACGCTGACGCAAGCAATCGATTGGGTCCAATACCGAAGAAGACATTACCTAACGCCAGACTATGTACAGTCGGCCAAATATATCGCCTACCACTCTACGGTATCATTTGACATCATAAAACAACAAGGTTGATTTTGGTGGGCCCTCAGCTAGTTCTTTCACTAATTCACATTAAAACAAATTTGATACAAAACGTTTAAACTGTTTAAAGTTTAAATTATCGCCACTTATTGAAATCATAAATATAATATTATATATTGTAATCATATTGTTTAATAGCTTTTTCCCGCGACAATGTAATGTTTGACAGTTGTCAATATTTTCTTTTTGGTTTTTAATCTCGTGAAAGATTAAAACGGTTCCCATTGATTTAAAAATTATCAAGATATTGGACGAAAATAATATACTAATGCACAGATAACAAAGGTCGTAATAATATCTGATAACTTCAGATATCAGTAGGTAACAAATATTACGTCATAATTGAGCATCTTTTTCATATAGGTTAAACAGAAACTTTTGTCAAAACTGGTAGGCCATTTTCTTTGTCGACTGTACCCACTAGTGTATGCTTGTACTTGTAGAAGATAATTAATATTATCGAGTTGGTGTGTCGCTGCTTTTCTGAACTTACCGGTTATTCTGATGGTAATTAACAACTGTTTTAAGTGGTTTTCCGGGATCAAAAGCAGCCTATGTGTTAATTCAGGATATGAGCTATCCTGGTACCAAATTTCATCCAAATGCATTAAGCTGTTTGAGGGTGCAGTAGTAAAAAACACAAACACATACATACAAACTTCTTCCTTATATACTAGTCACCCGCCACGGCTTTGCACGGGTGTAGATAGTAATGTGAGGCAGTGTGGAGTGATTAATGGATAAGGAATAATACTGTGTTGTTTAAAATTGCTTCATAAATAACTCATTTTTGTAATATGTTATATAAATGATTACTATGGAGTATCCTTAGTAGATAAACATGTACCATCGCGGACTTTTTTATCGATCTTTTTAAGATATACAATTCGATAGTACATTAATATAATCTTAAATTTTGTGACATCACATTATACATCTTTAAATTTCTCAGCTTTTCTCTACTGTAATATGCATGTATACTACATATAAACCTTTCTCTTGAATCACTCTATCTATTGCTGAAAACTGAATTAAAATACATTACGTAATTACAAAGATCTAAGGGTACAAACAGCGGGAGTGACTTTTTACTATGTATTGTTTACTATGTAAGGAAGGAAGTGTGATAACATGGAAATCTATAATTGGCCATACCATACAGCTTTTTCCACATACATATTGTATAATTATAAGTAACGCTATTGATGTCCTAAAATAAAGAATAAAGATATCTATAATATATAAATAAATAACCACTTCAAAAAAGAAGAGATTATAAATTTGGTATATATATAGATTATAGATATATAGATTATAGATTATAGATTATAAACCTTTTTGTGTTTACGTAACGTCTTGTACTCGCCAATCGTGAACTGATTTGGACAATTCTTTTATTACATGATGGGCTACCCACGAGATGGTAATTTTATGAAGAAGTCTTACCCCTAAAGACGAAAAATATGGTATTTAATGATTGAAGTTGGTTTGTCCGATTTTTATTAGTCAAATATGTAGGACAAAACTATAACTATTTCAACTTGCTTTTTATGTTTATCACTATTGTGTTAACCAATGTAAAGATATTGCGTAAAAATTTATATAAAATGTTATATGAATGTAAAGTCATTGCGTAAAAATTTATATAAAATGTTATATAAATCTTTAAGTCAACTTTCTATTTAAATTTATACAAGCATGGTTGCGTAATCCTATTGTTGGATTGAGTACACGCGTCATATTAACAAAAAAAGGTTTAAGAATTCTGGTTCCCATAGTACAAGCTATGCTTAGTTTGGGAATGAAATGATCATTGATATCCGGGATTCCCAGCAGTGAAACATGACAGCATATGACAGCGTCAGGCCTTCATGCCCGCGGCTTCGCTTCCTTTAACGTAGATTTAGTCAATCAATTTATTTCTGGATGAAATATCTTAGTGAAAGGTACTCTCTGACTTTTTCTGTAACCCTGACGTACAGAAATTTCATGATGATCAGTTGAGTTTATAACATAATTTAGGATTCATTAATCATACTATCATACTATTGTATACTATTGAAAAATAAATAATAATGAATAAAAATGCGAAAGTTTGGATTGATAGATATTAGTTACTATATAAAACATAAAATATAGCACAGAGATAGATTATAGAGTCTGGAATAGCGTATAGTCTACTTTTTATCCCGGGTTGTACGAATCCCGTAGGTAGCAACTAGTCAACATAACAATTTAACACAAAACAGTACAATATTTTGATGTATCACCGCAATGTTATGTCCAAAAACACATCAGACCAAACAGAGTAGTAATTTGCATGTCTGCCTCCGGTCAACACGGCGACAGTCGATGGACACGTCAGCAGCGCATAACTAAATCACATCAGTTCGCACTACATTCACTTAAACGTTAATTGAAACGGGTAGTTACAGGGTAGCTACTGAGCTATGCTTATAAAGGGGTGACTCGATAAATTCGAAATAGATTTACGTAATAGCTTTGACTGCTCCGTGGCTTAGTAGCCCTGCCTTCGAAGCGAGGGGTCCCGGGTCCGATTCCCGGCCGGGGCATGAAGTTTTTCTCAGGTCTTGGGTGTTTGTCTCGTCTTTCTGTGTTTGTTCATGTGACACTGGCTATATCAAATTATAAAAATTAAAATTTTCAGCGTCATGATATATGTCTTCAAACATTATTTTCGCAAAACTTTTTCAAGCGGGATTCCAAAATACAAGGATTTATAAATTGCTTACAAAAATATATACAACACAAATGTTTAAATGTAAATTGAATTTTGTTTTTTTTTTCAATAATTTCTTCATTACATCATACAATTTAATACCAATTAGTCCCTACGTATGTCACTATGATTGCATAACCTTCATACATGTGGAAAAATATTTTATCTGTGGTAAATAAGATATAGTAACCTCCCTCGAGACTGTCACGAAATTATATCGGGATAGGAAAATATATTAGACAATGTTGTGATCAAAAACATGGTATATAAATACTCTGATATTTTTTTAGCTACCAATATATACTACATTATGTATATGTAGTATATATTTATTAACATTTATACCACCGGCGTCTGATTCTTTTAAAAGTTCCAGTCCCTCCTAAGGATATCTGAAAGAAATCGCTACAAGCGATAGGGCCGCCAATTGTACACATCCTTTTTTTAAGTCTTATGTAGCTGAATTTGTCATGTATGGTCTGTATTTATATTGGTATTATGTATGATAAAGAGTTATAATACTAGACTGTGGCTATGTTCAAAGTGGACTTGCCCAGTGTACTTCTCTGGACGAACTTGACAAGTTCTACTGCTGCTTTGGTTGCTTCTAACTCACCACACGGGGACAAGTGTAGGGACTCTGAGGGTACCTACGGACGCGAGCAACTTGGTTTTTAGGATTACCCAAAGGATAAAACGGGACCCTACAACTAAGACTGTGCTGTCCGTCTGTCACTGACTGTATCTCATGAACTGCGATAGTTAGATTTGAAATTTTCAGATGATGTTTTTCTGTTATAACGCTATAACAACAAATACTAAAAAACAGAATAAAATAAATGTTTAAGGGGGGCTCTCCTACAAAAATGTGATTTTATTTTTGTTTTATACAATAGATAATGGTACGAAACCCTTCGTGCGCGAGTCCGACTCGCACTTGACCGGTTTTTCTTATTCTTATTGAAATGTGTCAAGGCTGTAAGTACAACTTGCAGAAATCTTAAAAGCTCTGAGTTGTTTTCGTCACAGAGTTCGCGACGTTGTCTAAAAATACTTCCTCATTAGCACATCCTTCATAATTAATTATGAAATACAGGGGTCACATTCTACTTATTCACACAGATTGTTAAAACCATATGTATCTATTTGATGGGCCCGTGACTCAGTTGATAATAGCCCTGCCTTCGCAGCGAGGGGCCCAGGTTCGATTCAAAGCCAGAACGCACTTTGTGTGGTGAGCATGAAGTTGTTCTCGGGTCATGGGTGTTTCTGTGTGGAACCCTAATTATTTTTCTAAATTAAAAGTAATAATATGTTACTTCTTATAACATGATCTATTTGGTAACGAAAGCCCCCTCAACCTCGCTCCAGATGTTTCAGAAAAAAAAAACGTTTTTGTTATACGTATATACTTATATGCTTTCAAATGCATTCAGTAAAAAGATATTATTTGGCAAATACAATCAGACGCTTCTATATTAAATTTTTATTTATTATATGGATGAAAATTAATTGCTATGAATTAGGCTCATAAAAACCAACATGGCTCACCAATTGTTTCGTTTCGTTGACCTTAATACTGCTTTGGCTTAAGAATAAAGAAAATTGAAAGAAGCCCAGAGGAACAGCCGAAAATCTTAATTGGTTTTTGTATGGGAATTGTCACTTTGGAGTCTTCGGGCGTCTATTATTGAAATAAATACATAATAAATAAAAGTAAGTGTACATAAATAAATATACGTGGAAATTTCACACCGCGTAATTTAGCCCCAAACTACGAGTAAACATAGCTTGTACTATGGGAACCAGATTACTGATAAATAAATAATCTTTATTCATTCAGTGCTACCATTAACTATTATGATTATAATTGTAAATTAATATTTAATTAAAGGTAACAATTACACTGTGCCTGAACTGGAAAGTCCTTTGTATCAGGAAAAATAAGGCTTACTTAGTAAAATATAACGAAAACTTATTCAAATTAAGATAGAATACTTATATAGAATTAATATTAACACAATAAACATTCATCACACAAATGTTTGTCCTGGGTGGGAATCGAACCCAAAACCTAGAGCGCAGAAGGCAGAGCTACTATCAATTAAGTTTTTGATATATTTGCTATTAAAAATGTTCTTTTTTTATTGTTTTCTTTCAGCTAAAGCTAGGATTAATGGCGGCTTATTACCAGGTGTGGAGACAGTACTTCTCCAAACGAACTTGGCACAAGTTCTACTTCTACTTTTAGTTGCTCCGTACCCCCTGGATTCTAGAGAGTTCTCACCTATGGACGCGACCAAAAAATAAGGTATATAACTGGACCCCCCAAACAGTAAGATACAATATATAGCTGCTTATTCCACTTTGTTCACAAGAGTATGTTTTCTCTGAAAGGACTTTTATAAATTACAGCAAGAATTATGTTCGAGGACAATATCGCTAACCATAAATTGTATATAAGACGTGGTTGATCAAGATAAAAACTCTTTACCCATTGTACAGCAATAATTATTTATTTGAGACACAATATGGCAAACACACTTAAATTATAAAGGTGAAGGTTTGTATGTATGTATATGTGTGTGTGTGTTTCTCATACTTCAATTGGGGGACCGAAATCGTATCGCTGTGGTTATGGACGGAGATAACCACTTAACATCAGGCTTTCAACTAATCCCGTCATAATTTCACATGAAAAAAAACCGTAGGCTACTTTTGATCCCGGAAAAGTGTTAGGTACACCGCGGGGCGCAGCAAGTTACGCAATAAACTCAAGCCAACTGCCTCACTTCGCTCACTCGAGGGAATCGACATGTATAGACAAGAATCTGTAACGTCCTGCCCGTCACTGCACGTCTGTAATTGGTTGGAATGCAATTAGCCGAGAGTTTATGACGCGTAATAAAAATAACGTGTATGTTTATGGGGTGGCGCGTTTTATATTAGTATTCCACCTCAAGACGAGATACAAGGTAAAACGTGTTGATATTACGTGGTTGATCCCAACAGTGTGACAAAAAATTGATTCTTTAATTAGTTAATTCAAAAATTAATGGAAGTACCAGGGGAGTTCAAAGTATTCTCGGTATGGATATGAAAGAGAAGTCAGAAAAATCAGAACCAATTTTATTCTTCAGTATAGTCTCCTGCAACCCCAATACACTTATTACAACGCGAAATTATCTTTTCAATACCCTCTAAAAAAATAATTTCCATTCCAAAAACTACCCTCATTCCTAACAAAAAAGTTCCGATACCGAGAATACTTTGAACTCCCCTCGTATGTGTGGACGATTTTTCTTTAATATTTAAGACTTTCACTTTTTAAATAAAGAATTATAATTAGTGGCTATCACATGGTTTACATGTGTGTCAGATAGGGCCAAAAATAGTATTAAGAACGCGTGACGTGTCCATTTACTTATAAGAATTTAATTAACGTCAACTTAATCGGGTAAGAAAAAATTAACTTCATGTCTCATGCAGCCACACTCTTTCACCGGAGCACAGCAATGCGAGTGCACCACTGCTTGGCGGCAGATTACCAGGTGTGGAGGCAGTACTTCTCCGAATGAACCATGCACAAGTTCTACTGCTACTTTTTGCTTGCCGGCGGATTAGCTTATGTGGTGTCAGTACTTCACGGATGATCACAAGTTGTATTGGTACTGGTCCCACACGTGTAAGGGCTCTTAGCAAAACGGACGGGAGCCACTTGGACCCTTAAATACTTAACATATCACCTTCAACCAGTGATTAGCCAGCCTTAGGAATCCTCAGTTATTACACTGTTTTGATCGAAATGTTCTCATCCAAGATTACTCTTGTTGAATATTGTTGAACAATGAATTATTCCGATGCTAATTTTCGTTTATTCAAGATGATTTGATTGTGTTATGGCGAAATTGAAGAATTGAATAAATTCGGCAATTTTAATTACCTACTCGTCTTGCAATAATGTACAAGCGAATTGGAAACCTGCTCTTTTCTTAATGCAGTTAAAAATACAAAGCTATGATAATTCGTAGCTTTGATAAATGAATGAATTAACTCTTTATTGTACATCAGTTTATAAAGAATAACCTTTTTAACTACTCATCATCACGGATCATCTAGAAATTTTACATACACGTTGTCAGGGACAGAAAAGAACATGGAACCAGAAATAAATGTCGATCGACAACTTGAATTGATCGACAAAATCTACATTAACGCTATGTTCATTATTCACGTTTCTCGCGTCCCTAGGGCCTACACGTACCACCTGGGTGGTGCGAAAACAGCAAGCCAAAGTAGCAGTAGAATTTGCGCAAAGTTCATCCAAAGAAATACTGCCATCACGCTTAGATATCCACCGCCAAGTAGAGGCGCACTCATGCTACTGCGTTCAGGGTGTGGGTGCCGGTCAATATATAGGTGCATGAAACGATTTATCCCCAACGGGCAAAACGCGACGCGACTTGAGTTGGTAGTTGTATTGCTGTTGTGGTGGCGGTTAACAGTTAACAAATCAGAAATCAGATCAGAAAAGATCGTCCTGCCATTACAACACATAAACAATTCCAAAAATTGTTCGGTAAATTGATGAGGATCACCGGCGAGATTTGCCAACTCAAATAGGAATAGAATAGCATCGTTATACTTGGAACTCAATTTTGATAGCAATCTAAATACGTTTTTATTTCCAAGTTGCTCCAGAACGTTTAATTTTTTTGGCGAGTTAATCGCCTTATATAAGGTTTAGTGAGAGACGTTTTTTAAAATTCTTGTAGGTACATATCTGACAGACAAAGGAAATACGTTAAGAATATTTTTTTCTATTTCTCACATTTTGGTATGTAACCAATCATTCACTTTGATACAAAAACTTGGACATAATAATATGCTTTTTAGTTATTTTTTCAAAATTACCTTCTAAGTGGTTTTTAAGCCTTATAATATTAATACTTAGTTATTTTTAGTAACATTTCGATTGTTTGATAGGTATGATTTGAATTTTCATTATTTTAAAGTTACCGAGACTATTTATGTTGCAAATCAACAAAATTTCTAATCATAGTCTCATATATATATCTCGGTAACTCAAAAACAATAATATTCAGAACTACGATACTTTTAAAATTCAAATTCTAAATCTAGACTTAGATTATAATGTGGAATAGTTATGACAATTATCTAAGTAACATTATTCGAGTTACGGAGATATTTACATACCATGATTCGTGAGTTTTGTTGACTCCTTAAACATTATACTGTGTAGTTAATTTACCGTAATTTCAACACTTATACATATATAAATAAGTTAAATAAATATTCATGGACATATTTCACACAGCGCCATCTGGCCCCAAACTTAGCATAGCTTGTAATATGGGAACTAGATAACTGATAGAATACATATAGTACTTTTTTTGTAAATACATACTTATAATACATATTACAGAACACCCAAATACAGAACAAACATTTATGTTCGTACATGCTACCCACGACCGCAGCCTACAGCGCAGAAAGCAAAGCTACTACGATCTGAGCTATGAGAGCAGTCACATAACCTTATATCACAACTAGATAACAATAAATAATGTCGTATTACAATAAAATGAATTCTTCTTACAATGTCCGTGCTTCGTAATAGTTTGAGAAAAATGTGAGAATAATAAATAATCCAGATAACTCTGGCATGTCGTTGAGACAAAGTATCGGCAACAATTTCGCTGACACCAAATTGAAACTCTTCCATTATCTTATTTAAATGAGACTCTGCTTTAATTTACTTTGTAGTTACAAACTCGTTTTATTACAATTTGCTGGTGGGTAGAGTTTACGTTCTATAAACAAGAAGTGAAGTAAACACAGGCAATCTACCGACTTTATTTAGACTGATATTATTTGCGGGTTCGTATTCAAATTGAGGGTCTAGAAGGGGTCATTACTATTACAAAGCGGGACGACTAAAACATTATTATTAATAAACGTATATTAGACGAAATATTGGTGTTGGTGTATAATTGAGGTCAAATTAAAATCGACCTTGACAGTTCAAACTGATTGCTATCTAATGAAACAAAACAAGATGCTCGTGGTGTCAATCAGTTCAACCCCTTAGCCGAATAGCGTTGCACTGCCACCCAATGCCACACGGGCTGAGCTAGATTTCAATTAACCCTGGACAATAAGTGGGTACCTACCTAACATATGTACGATCTATTGTCAATATATGTTATACGTTTACACACACTCATACCTCTGTACTAGGATTCCCTGTGTCGCAGATGACATGGACAAAAAAGAAACACAAGACAGACACCCAAGACCCGAGAGCAAACTACTTGCTCACAACACAAAGTGTGCCCCGACCGGGGATCGAACCCGGGACTCCTCGCGTCGAAGGGCTACTACCTAGGCTAAGCCACGGAGCCAGGCTTATATGGTAAATTTACGGTCAGGTAAATATTTTACAATTACCTTAGCTAGTTATGTCCCCAACGTCGACCGGCCACAGTATATTCGCTGCCTCGTAAGCATTTAACTGTTTACTGAGAATGAGCGCCCACGCACGGATGCAGGTGCAGATCTGTCGACGTTACGTCTAGACTCGTCGCATGAATAAAATGTAGAGAGCCCTCGGGCAGTCGTAATTAAGTCGCCACTCTTGTATAACGTAAACCTAATTTTTACTATTAAATATTTCAAAAGTGAAATTAATTGTTTTTAAAAAGGTTTTCCACGTTTTCCCGAACTTTTCTAGCTTATTAATGTTTATCTTACAGCTTTATTTTTACACGACTGCGCCCGGTTGTTTATCGATTGTTTGTATGTATGTGTGTATATTTCTTTGGCACGCTTTGTAGCCAAAACGGCTTGTTGGAATTTTGTTTCAGACGTGTTAGATTCGTTTTAATTGTGAAAAGTGACACAGACTATATAAAAATAAAAATGGCCGCTTTTTGGCGCCATGTTATTTGACTTCAATTAATTCTTTTTCCTCAGGGCTATCGATACCTTGATACCTCAAAGGTATCAAAATACAGAGCTGGCTGGCTTACAAAAATATATACAAATTACATGTTTAAATGTAATTTGGATATTTTCACGCGTTCGAGTTTTTTTTTTAACATTTTTTTGTTGATTTAGTCTTTATTCATGTTGGATGCCGTTTAACTTACCACCAATAGCAAATTTATGTTTTTTTTTTTGTTATGACAGTCATAGTTCGGCCAATAAACGATAATGTTAGCTAGTCTGAAGTCGGCTACAATATCTTTTGTCTCTTACCATAACGCAAACATGGAAAGAGATTGCAATATAAACGCTTTGCAAGCAACTTCATGATAGTTGAAAGACATCGGCCTAATTCTATCAAAACAGACCCAACATTTATAAGCTTATTTGTTTCTGAAATGCATTTATGAATAATAGAAATTAAAAATATTGCGACGCAATAAAATTAATCAAAATATCAAATTTCTGAACTCTACCAATTTATATTTAAAACTAGTGTACCCAGATCGAGTATTTACAGAATTAATTGAGCACCCCATTTAATGCTTAGGTATGAACGGTTAGGGTTGACACCGATTACGGATAATTACATACCTACCCTTTTGTTACTGCTATTACCCATGAAATGAAATTGTTTATTTTGCCTTAAGTGTTTGGAGACAGATCTAAACATATTATAATATTATTAATTTCACACACTTCGCCCTTGGAGTCCGTGTCATTATTATTATGGGTATTATTATAGGCTATTCATTTAAAAAAGTGACATTGCCAAGTGCTTTTTTAAGAATTCAACGTAATTTTTTTGATTTTGACTTTCACGTCGTTTACCTGTGCCTGGGCCGATGCTGCTTCGTAAGGACAAAAACCATCCTTACACTATTATTTAGAAATCCACTAAAACCACCTTGCATACATACACTGCACAATGTAACTAAACGCACTCTACCGATCATAACTGCTCACCCGCCGCAGTAATTTTGTTTCAGTGCCTGGATGCCGAAACCGAACGAATCTGTCCACAGACATGCAATAACTAGAAACACGATAACGCGCATAACCGCTGCACTGCCAGCTTATGCTGAAAATATATCACATACCATCACAGAGTCCAGTGAACATTCATTATAACATCGACAAAACGAATAATTAATACTTAACACAATAATCTTGTATAAACGGATCGCAGCATTCGTATGTCATATAAACTCAGCATATCCAACATTCGTAAATGCTTGATAAATACCCATTTGTTTATGATATGAGGATTAACCAGGGTTAATATCGGAAATGCAAACTGTTTTCCATTTGAAACCATGAAACTACTAATAACATAAGCTGTTAAACCGCTGTTACTGGTTATTACTTGATAAGTTCCTTTTGATTATCAATTTATTTTAATATCAAATCACTCGTTACAGCCCGGGGAAAACTTGGTATGATGGAAGTAAATTTGTTCTCTGTGTTTGTCCATGCCAACTAGTACACAGGGAATTCTAGTATACGGATGGATATAAGTGTGTTAAACGTTATTTATTTTATTTTATGCATGTCATGATAACTATATTAGCTCCATATCTTTCTAAAGTGTCTGTTTTAATGTCCAAATAACAGCTTAGTACTAAATGCATTTGTATAAGGTACATATAAAAAACAGCTGTTAAAATTTTTGTCTGTTTGTCTGTTTGTTGCGGCTCTCTGAAACGGCTGGACCGATTTTGACGGGACATTTACTTACAAAATAAGGTACTTTTACTTAAGAAAAAAAAGGTACCGTGCAAAAAAAACGTGACGGGCGAAGTCGCGGGAAACAGCTAGTCCAAAATAACATTATATAAGGATTTGTCAGATATTATTCACTTTGACCAAATGTTCAGTTGTTTACTCATTATCCTCAATATTTCGGTAGCTGACAAAGTGAATAATATCATACACATCCTTAAATAACGTTATTTTGATAACGAGCCAATAAAGTTATGATGACATGAGCATGAAATATTACATGTACCTGTACTACCCTATGTAGCTGAAGCAGAGGGGAGAGCGTCGCCTCTAACACGACTAACTTAGTTAACGCGAGAAGTCAAAGTATTTGTCTCCTTAATGTTTAGCACAAAGTACCACGAAACTGTAATTTCACTGGCCTCACAGTTCAGTTGGCTGTAGCTCTGCCTTCAGCGGTGTGGGTCGTGGGTTCATTTTTATGATAAAAGACATGTTTGTGCTGTATCTGGGTGTTATTGCAATTACACACATCGGTACAGATAAATACAATTGAAATAACACTTTTTGAAAGAATATGCCGTATTTATTAATAAATATATTTATGTCTGTCCGTCTGACTGTCTGCTTGTTCCGGCTTATGTCCAAAACGGCTGGACTGATTTTGACAAGAATTTAACTGGCAGATAGCTGATGTTATTAAGAGTAACAAAGGCTGCTTCCATTTTGAAAAAAAAAACCGGATTCCATGCAAAAAAACAAGTTAAATTCCACGCGGGCAAGTCTCGGGGAGTAGCTAGTATTACATAGTTAATTAAGGCGTAGTGATCAGGGGTATAGACGCCGACTTCCAATTTGAAGGTCGCTAGTTCAAACCCACACAAGCTCAATAAGTATTGAATCACTTGAAAAATTTAGTTGCGCATTACCACGTTCTCGAAACGATGAAGGAAAACATCGTGAGGAAACCGGAATTTCTTAGAACCAAACATTCGAAGTCATGTGACATTAGGCTCCCGTGGTAGATAAAAGCCCATTCACTCCCAATTAACGAGAGTAGGCCGGTGTCCCTGCAGTGGGAAGATTAGAGGCTGATACGGAGGTAGAACCTGCATTTTACGAGTAGAAAACGGAGCTTAGGGAAAATATTTTATTTAACCCCTGCGGCAACTAAAAATCCAGAAATGTAAAAGAAATTTCATATTTTTTAATCAACCTTTCTCATCTTTAACATTCATACAGGTTTGTTTGTTTTTTGAGTTTTAATTCATTCGCCGTTCGATCACAGGATTTCTTGAAACGAATTTCATATAATGATTAAAATTTATTCAAAGCTCAATTCGCTAATATTGATCACTTAAAATAAAATCAGATCACAGAAATTTATCGGAATTTTATTCAGTCTAAAACCCTGTTTTTCGTCGTGGATTCTCTTTAACCACGATCACAACAGATTAGTAACTTGATTGAATTCAATCCTGGCTTAGTCATGATTCTACGTGGAATTAAATTGTGCAGGTCGTTTAAGGTCAAACGTATCATTAAAATGTTATATGAAATAATAGTTCGTTATGTATTTAAATATGAAAAGATATTATAAATTAATGTGTAAAACTGCCATAGATTTAAAAAACGAAAACACTGATTGAACACTTTCTGGGCACTTGGAATTTTATCTCCAAATTGGAACCACCTTGGAAGAACACTATATTCAATAAAAAAATATTATTTTATCAGTCCAATAGCTAAACAATATATAATATAATACAGGTGAATTGAGATTCGATTAATGATCAATTCAGATAAAGCTTTGTACCTTTTAATCTACAGCTACGCTCCGCGCTACGCAGCGTAGCACTTCGTAGCATATCTACGTTTTGTCAATAGACGAAAATTTACACATCTATGAATACCCATCAGAAGTGGTGTAGACCCTCAATATATCCATCAATAATCAGTCCAAGACCTGAATACAACCATTTCCTTCCTCAATATTATCAGCTCAATTACTACCAATTTAGCTACGAGAGACTACTCTTTGTCCAGATAATACCTAATCATTTCCGATAGCAAATTAGAACACTCAAATAAGTCATTAATTAATACACGTACGTTGAGACAGTAATTACAATATTCAATTTATGTAAGTAATAGATCTTAAACATAGTTTCTAATACAATTATAGAAACACGCTTAAAGAAAGGGTAGGCAAAGTGTTGTATAAAACTATCATGGGTACTATTGATCTCTATTTTACTAAGCAGGTTAGTGATGGGTACTTCATACGTAAGTAAAGTGAATTCATCACCGCCATTGTTTTTCTATGAATGTTAAATTGATTCCAGAACCAGATTATTTCATCTTAATTTTTAAGAGATAAATAAATCGTAGTGATTAAATGAGATATTTCAATCTCTACCTATGGTGTGGTTGCAATAGAATACGTATATAAACGTACTACAGCTCATAGTCCCATGCAATCGTTACCATCGGGAGTGACTGGCATGGGAATAAGCTATCAATCTCAATTGCTGTCCAATTCGCTTTGCTAAAAAGTATTCATAGCTTAATTTTGAGAAAGAAAACCCGAACGAGATTTCACGCCAGTCTTTTAATTTAACTTCTCGCCCAGCCTCGCTTCAAATGAAATTCTCATTATAATACCTACATATCATTATAATACCTACATATTACGAAGATATTATGAAGATAAATTATATCTTTCAACCCATCAGTGTTTTCCAAGTTTATCATCAGTCGTAATTTATCTTTAAATTAATTCTGGTTTGTTTATACTATAGTGGTTATTTATGTGGCAAAAATGGCATAGCAGTAGAAATTGTGCATGTTCACCCGGAACAGAACTACCAGCACACTTGGTTATTTGCCACAAAGCAGTGGATCACTCGCATTGCTTCCGCGGAAGGGTGTGGGTGCCGATGAAATTACAGGCGCATGACGCGTAACATGCCATCACAGAGTGATGGGCGTAACGCAATGAAAACTTGGGTCATCTCATATTTCGGTAGAGGAGCGCCGGAGTCATTTGCTTATGGGTGGTGGTAAACGCTTAACATTAGGTGGGCCATCAGCTTACCCCGAGGTCACATGGGAAGTGACAGAACGAGGTTACTGTCTACCGTGGTTACCCAACGAGAAGACCCAAATCACATCCTACCGTCACATCATCACACGTCACACGAGATTGGGGTGTTACGTCTTTTAAGGCTGTAATTTTATCGGCCCCTAAATCCTTCCACCGGAACACGGCAATACAAGTACACCATCATGTGGAAGACCATGAGTTATGGTATGGTATGGTAGCAGTAATCCTTGCATTAGGGGTTTCTTCTTATTCTTCCCCATGGAAGGTCAGATTTGAACAAGCGCAGTTTTAAGAACGCATACTCTCGTAGGTATATATTTATAAAAAAAAAATAAGATTAAAATTTTTAAGCATTCGACGGAAATAAAGATTTTAGATCTGCAAGTATCGTTTGGGAACGGCAAAATATGACGTGTCATAATCTCCGTACACGCACACAAATATGTCGAAATACAGTCAGATTCCATGTAGTAGTCTAATATTTTAATATTCTCGCTTTCAATCCTAACCTTTAGGGCTGAAACCGAGGGGATCGAGAAAACGCCAACACTGGTGTCGGAGTATTTGAACCGCCTGAGATCTCTGACATTGCATACCCTACTCGTTGCATTTATTAAATTACCCAATCTGTTAGGTTACCTTATCTTGTTTCAAAGTTAAGAAATTGATTTTAGATTTCGATTAATGAAGAGATTATCAAAATGACAAAATTATTGTTCATTGCTTTTCCACGAATAACTCAGCTAACTCATCCCTCCAATAAATTGTTCCAATTTAAACCTACCACCAGAATGAAATCAGCAAATTCGAGTGAGATTTCAAATAAATATTGATTTAATTATAAAAGTATGATTCAGATATCATCGCTTATTATAGCTTTTATGATTATAATTTCTATAATTCTCCTTGGTTACAGAAATGATAACGTCTCGTTTCATTAATGAAACAATTAAGATGGCAGAATATTAATAGCATCGTTTTAAATCTCACACCTAAAATACCAATAAAGCCTAGAGTAAGTACCATTTAACGAGCCATTAAATGATTTCAAGCACCTACGCCGACAGAAAGTGAAATTAAATTTTACCGTTCGTTGACCGTCTAAATGTGATAAAATTTACATCTGTCGTATAATAAATATTACACAAATACATTATACATATAGATCAAATTATATATCATAGTTAATATCTTAAAAAAAACCTGAAAATCCTAGAGGGTCACTTACCTGATTCAAAAGTTCCGTAACCCAAAAATTCTCAGAAAAATCTCAGGGGCGAACTAAAAAATCACATAAACCAGTTTTTGAACACTATTTAACTTATCAAACTAATAGAAAAAGTTATCTTTTTTAATGACATATTTAAAAAAAAATTGTTACGGGTGCATTTTTTTTTTTTAAATGAATTGTTTGTTTGAATCCGTTGGCGGGAGGTGCCGGGGCCCGCGCGGTGCCCTCCTCTCTGGCACACTTTATCACACTGAAGTCGCCGCTGAAATCTGCTGGTAGGGACGTGCCTAATAGCTTGCAATATTTCATCGACAATTCACATCACTAGTCGTAAATGACGGTGCACTTCTGTGCTCCTCATGAAAATTATCCCGAAGAAATGTGAAAGATAAACGCAATTTATTTGCATTGACCGAAGTTACTTCAGTTTCATTACTAGGCAATAAACTTCGGACATAATTGGTTTTTAAAATACGATTGCTTACTAGCTTATTTTATGACAACTACATAATCCGCTATGCTAGGTCATAAAAATTAGGAGTTTGCGATTAAAATTACTCGGTTACTTAAGAAAAGGGGAATGTAAAACAGGTAACGTTATTACGAAAATTGTTTTAACAAATTATATAATAATATAATATTTTTATTATAATAATTATTATTAAAATAATTTATTATAATATTACAATTCACCCTATAACAATTATAACGAACATTCAGACACTACTCGTGTAGACAACATGGATAATATATTCAGGTATTCAGCAGGAAAACGTGTTTAATATCTCTTACATAATCAATCGACAATCGACAGTTTCCTATCGATATATTCCCCTGCCTTTATATCTCCACGCACTACCCATGACACGGCACAAGATTGGCCGCTTCTGCGCATGCGTACATCCTGTTTTTCTCAACAAACTTGAGTTTTGTCTTTTGCCCGTCTACAGTGGAAGATGGGATATAAATCTCACCAAGATGGGACACCCATTTGCGTGGTAATCAAAGGTTTTGTTAACGAAAACATCGACATAAGTTTCGGACACGGGTTGAATGCCCCTCGCTGTTTTTGCCAATTTAAAGTTCTTAAACTCATTTATAATATTAGACTTTCAGGCATAAAGTTTGGAGTTGTTTCATAAATACTATTCGTTGAACAAACATGCGCTGTTGAAAATACTATCCATAAATTATCAATGGAGCTTGTGAAATATTATCTTTTATTATTCAGAGAATCCATTACCAACTTACCATCAGGATTAGAGGCTTATCTCGGTTCAACTTAGACTCACGAAACTGTTATTGCGAAATGAAAGTTGATCTCTTTGGACAGTGTTATAATACAATTTTCCTTGATTTTAAATTTTCTTATTCATCAATTTGATACGTATACTCCTAATAATGAATACGAACAATTAAAAACCAAAAAAATTTCTTAGTCGTTTCACATAGAGCCATCGTCGCAAACTAAGCATAACTTGTCCTAAAAGAACCAGATTACTGATATAATATACACATAGTAGTTTTTTGTTGTCAATACATACATACCCAGATACAGAACAAACATTCGTCACCAATTTTTATCTTTTTATCCTGGGTAGGAATCGCGCTTACGACCTACGGCCCAAGCAGAGAAGGCAGAGCATCCCAATAGCTGTTTGGCAAGTCAATTATATCAAACAGGGTACAAACCATGATTTATCTTTCTAGCTGTTCTAGCTTCGAAGCACTTATCTACGCTACGCATACAAAACACGCTACGGAGCGTAGCGCCTCGTAGCAATATATCTACGCAAAATATTAAACTGAAGGCTTACAAACTCAAAACGTAAATCATTCCGGAAATCAAACCTGTATCTCGCTACAGAACTGTCCAAGTTAGATAAGATTGTAAGCTCTTGTGTAGTAATCGCTACGCTTGGCGCGCTACGGAGTGTAGCGTGTTGTAGCTATGACTCTACGCGCGGCCTACGAAGCTATGTTCCAAAGCTGCTTTGCTTCCATTTCTTCGTTAGTTCAAAATCCTTCGATCAACATAAAACGTAAATACTAAACATTTTCACTCATGTTCGCAGCGCATATTCGCAAGGTAAACGCGTCATTAAATCCGATGATTTTAGATTGGGGATTACGATGTCTGAACTATGAAGAGAATAATTTAACAGACGGTTGATTCCTATTCTTGAGAGTTTGGAAGTTTCAAGACTAGGAAGTCAAGGTTTATTGTAAAAGTTATGGAAATTACCTTGAACCGGGAACTTTTGATTTCTACGGTTGGGTTGATCAGAAACTGTTCTGGATACGACAGATGTTTGTCGATCACGCATCTTCGATTTTAATGGTGACAGAATAGTAAAGCGTAATTATGTTTTGTACAGATTTAGGATTTATTTTGAGACCAACTGCACTCTCCATCTCTTGTTGACTTTATAACCTGCCATTAAAAAGTCATCACAAACTTTGCACAAGTCCTATTGCACAAGTTGCTCCTTTCGCTCCATCCGAGGGACATGTGTAGGGATTCTGAGGATACTCAACTAAGGTCGCGAGCAAAATGGAAGGAAATTGAAAATTGAGCTTCTTAGATTCTATTATGCATATAAGATAGGACTTCATATTTAATATTTTACTTTTGAAAGCTGATAAACACGTTTATTTATGTGAATTACTCTTAGTTATTTACCGTCTACGAATAAATAAATTAGAAAGCTCTCATCATTTTTTTTTAGCAGTTTTGTATCTCTATATATTTTCCACGTGTAGACTTATGTTAGCTGGAATTATAAAAACTCCGTTATAAATCATTACGCTTATAAAAATCTGCGTTATCTCTGAGTGTTATGGGTAATGTTTTATTATGATATATTAATTAATCATTGGACAGCGGGTCAAAGCTACGCTGCCTGGTAGAAGCCAGTAACTGATAAATGACTCAATTACCGACTAGTTACCAACTTCAATTAATATTTCTGCTGAACAAAGTGTTTGACGCAGAACTTCGAACGTTATTTTAACAGACTTCAAAAAAAGTTGTCTCAATTCGGTTACATTTTATTTTTTGTTTGTTGCGCAGTATCGCGGCGAGTCATGAACGAAATATGAACAAACTTGTCCTAAGTGAGAATCGAACCTACAGCGCAGAAGGCAAAGAATATTTTTAATGTAACTAAATTATAAATATCTTGCTATGGGAAGTGGATAACTGATAGAATACTTCCATAGAACTATTTTTGTAAAAACATACATATAATAAGTGAGATTGCAAAGCGCTATCTTACATATTTCCTATCCACGCGCTAGATTCCTGCCCATTACTTAGAATGCAAGCGCTTTAAAAATAGGCATCAAATGACATATAGATAAAATGTAAACAGAGAACAAAGAGTACCTATACTAGGTAAGTACTCTTTACATTGCATCGAATCGTCGTCGGTCGGCAAATTGGCCAACGCGCGCGACCTGAATCATAATAAGCCTTAACTATTGACTCTCTGCTCGGTGCATAGTGGGATTTCCACCAGATAAGATGTCCCTCGATGTGACGTAACCACTTAAATATACGTGTTTTCATTGCGTATGAAGACCTGGTGATAAATGGTTACATCCACCCATACCAACACCAATACGACTATGGTTCTCTCCAACCCAAGTATGAAAAGACGCAAGTCGCACCCCGTTGCGCCCGTTACACGTGATTTCTCCGTACGTATGTACGGAACACAGCAATATGAGGCGGCAGATAACCAGGTGAGGAGGCAGTACTTCTCCGGACGAACATGGAACAAGTTTTACGACAACTTTTTGTGGTCCCTTTGCACAACGCAGGTGGTACGTGTAGGGACCCATGGACGCGAGCAACTGGGCCCTTGTATTCAAATTTTGTTAATTACGAAATTCCATTTTCCTTTTGATTTTTACCTTGAACATTTTAAGTTATCATCACGCGTATTTTTTTAATACAATTATTTCCTTTCATAACAACAGCAATACAACTTAGGTCCTCCCCAACCCAAATATGAGAAAACTCAAGTCGCATTCCGCGCCCGTCACCCGAGACATCTCCGTCTCGGTATAATCATATCGTCTCATGCGCCTGTCATTTCACCGGCGCTCACACCCTTCCACCGGAACACAGCAATACGAGTGCACAACTGCTTGGCGGCGGATTACCAGGTGTGGCAACCTTGTTCCTCTACGGAAAACAATTGGTAATACGGAACCCTCAGTAGGCGAGTCCGAATCACAGTCAGCCGTTTTTAAGTGCATATGTAATGAAACCAAATTTATTGATTGCTATTCATTTATTATTCCAAATCTCAAATGAATACTTATGGTGCTAGGAAAGGTTTAAGAAATTACTGAATCGAATGTAAGTGCTTTTCTGGAGCCAATTTAAAATACTATTCTAATTCACTGTTACTTAATAATTAAGTTTCTTAATAGAATATAAAACGTGAGACTGGAATGTAATAATCTAAAAAGACCACATATTTTTTTACTGTCGCATTTGCCAAATAATTATTAATAACAACCATTATTAATAACACCCATTATTAATAACACCCATTATTATCATCAAGCATAAAACTTGGACAAAATAAGGCCTGAGTAGACGACCGATTAAAATCGGTCACCGATTTTCCGCCTAATACCTCACACATCCGATATTACGCCCACTGTCTTGTATTAGAGATAAGATATTTATAAACCCTATTGGGGTGCGAACTAAAAGCGATTTGTTAGCGAAAACTATTATTTTTTTTTTTTTTCATTTTTAATAAAGTTTTAAATTTCTCTGAAATCACTAACCTGCATAACGGATGTGTCTAGTGTCTAGCAATTTACCAGATACTACTAGATTCAGATCAAAAATTCCTAATTCCTTTGAAAACTACAGTAAATTTTTATCATACTAAGCTTCCTTAATTTCTACAAGTATGGTTTACAATTCTATTGGAACCAAGCAAACTTCGTAAAATAAAGCACGGATCATTTTACAATAAAAAAATGTTTACTATAATACCAACAGAATAAACACAATTTTCGTTGTTATTAGGGGCCATAACTTACGTCACACGAATTTCGCGCCCCTGTCACGTGGCCACATGTGTTACCCCCCCCTTGACATATTTTGAAATCCCCCTTGGATCACGATATCACATTTTTAACCCTTTTAACGTGTGACGTGATGGTTGGCCCCTTAGATTCAGATGTTTTCCCTTTTATATCTTTTTCCTCCTCTTCTCGGGCGTAGACGGGAACATGGCTTCATCAGCTCGGATCAACCGGTTCACAGCGCGACTCAACGACACATCTGGCACCAAGAAACATGACATTATGTAGTGTAAACATTTGTAGTGTAAGCTTTAATGGCAAACTAAACCCCCCATATGGAATTTTATTGCAAGTTTTGCAGCATTAGTAAATTTAAGAAGCAATTTGTTTTTATTTGCGATTTTGCTCTACTTTCTCTATGTCAAATTCCAAAACTAACTTAAGCTCTGTTTGCTTAAGCATGCTTACGGAATTTTGATAAAACATAACGAAAGACAAAAGGACATTTTCAAGCGAAGTTATGCTAATCTCTACCATAACTTCGATGAAATCGGACTTAATGTGAAACATTTTTGGTGCGTTATAACAGTAAAACCTGTTCGTATGCCGTGACGGCATAACGCTCTCTTATGCCGTCATCTCACCTTTTAAAATATAGACTACTGTTTACACTACTATGTTTTTGGTAAGCAGATTGCATCATTGATTCACTCATAAACATATATATACAATTGATGTAAATGAAACGAAAAGTTAAAATTTTCAAAAACCTTTAATGTGATATCATTTTAACAGTCCACTTACTTTACAAAATTCGATGTAAAAATTGCATGAAAAATGGCGCATAATTCATGCAATTTTTACAATAATCCTAATTAATAATGTGTACTTTAGTTTCCGAAATTGTACTCGAAAAGGCAATAACATTTAATAAAATATTAAAATTATTTATATTAAGTTAAGTACTTAGATTAATACCACGTATACACTCGCGAAGTTGCTTAGGACATAAAAATATGTTTTATTGTCAAAATTGTATACAAAGGTCTTATTGTGGTTTAAGAAACAACAGTGTGTCCTCTCGGTCGGACAAACACCTTAAAAAAGCTAAGTTATCTCGTGTCACACTTTGTTGTGTAAACTACAAAATTCAGGTCCGAGATGTGCGCTAGACCATCGGAATATATATGGCATATACCATATATCGTAGTTGGTATATGCCGATTTCTCTTCGACCCTTCTCGCATAAATATCAAATTTATGGCGACTGGTTGTAGCCAAGTAACTAGCAGGCATCAATTTTAATGTTAGCATCTTGGCTACGTCGCCGTCGCCATGACATTCCAGTGAGGAATGGCTTTAAGCAACTTCGGGAGTAGTGTAAAGGGGATATGAAAAGTATAACAGTGCATAAAAATGCCGATTTATATGTTAGAATAACCCTATCCGATCCGAAAGGGTATGGTGTAAAATAGGAATCCCAATGACATTACTAAATAAGATAAGACACATAAAATATTATTAAAAGTAACCATATAATAAAACTTTAAAGATTTTTGTGCCCAAATTTCGGCAAATTCTATTATAGCATTTTATAATATGACAAAACTATCAGTGGCTGTAGTATATATGACAAGACGCGCGCCTTTTTTTATATTTTTTTCTATTTTCGTTTATTTTATTCGGAGATTTTATACCGCTTATGAATTTCTTCCATTTTATAAAGTTTTTTTTACTATTTATCTGATATGAATTACGTAAGTGGAATCCCGATACGTTATAATACATTCACGGATCGGACAGGGTTTTCTTAACGTATTGTATATCCAGGCTATACTGGTTGTATGGACACTCCAGTAACCAGTAACCAGTATCCATCGCTAATTTGGAACACTGGCCTAGTGTAAATCAGCATTAAAGTGGGTTCAGTGCCAAAGCCAGTGTGCATGTAGCATGTAATGTGCCAAGCGTGTAACGCGTTATACGCGCTCGAATATTACTGGTGCGTGACAGTTTGGCATTTTGAGGTATGTATAACTGTGGGTTTGTGTACCTGGATAGTGGCACAGAACCTACAATGGCCCCCATTCCCACAAATTGCCCATCATTGGACAAAAGTATGTAGTCAGAAGTATCGTTATCTTTTTGTAATACGACTAGTTAGATACGGTACTCCAGACCGAAATTTAAAGTTTGTACAACAAAATTAATTAGTTGAGCTAATAAATTAGAATAAATATTGCATATAAACGTCACCCAAAAAAAACAGTTTAAAAAAATTATAAAATTAATGCAATAACTAAATTAATACCCATTAACGTTTTAGAATTTTAAATTAAAATAACAATTCTCCCTTAAACTTTACCCGAAACCGATTTTGTGATTAATTTTATTATTCAGACAATAAATAATTAATTGATACCTAATACCAGTCTTTTTTTAAAGAAGTTTTATCTAATAAATAATAGTAGATCAATTACAGTTATCTCATGTAAATAATAATACCGTTATATCAGTACATGATTACCTAAACTTGACCACAAAATATAATAAAATAATATGTATATCAAAATGATTATGGAACAATATAAGTTACACACACACATACAAATTGTGAAATTAATTGTGATGACATGAAATCTTTTTCGATAGAATATATATTATATAATTATTTAATATTTTATTATTCGAGTTACGGAGTTATTTTCCATGATTTGTGAGTTTTGTGGATTCCCGATATTTCGACGCAGTTTCATGCGTCATGATCCCGGTTAAACGTCATGGTCCCAGTTTATCCATTTTACCCGGGACCATGATGTTACCCGCGATCATGACGCATCAAAATATCGAGAATCAACAAAACTCACAAATCATGGTAAATATCTTCTGAACTCGAATAATAAAATTCATAACCATGATTGTTTTAAAACTTAATAATAATAGTTATTATAGAAAACTTCGATTTTAATAAATCGTTCGTCATTAAACGCGTAATATAGTCAAATGATATGGTGATGAGATAGTTGCCAAAAATTATTATATATTTAATGAATTCTGTATAAAAATCAAACACACAGAGGTGGTACTGAAAAGGTTTGGGGCGAGATTTTTTTAGTTATGAAGCATTCTGCTTCATTGGCCACGACCTCTGCGTGTCAGAGGATGCATAAAATAATGAAATAACAATCATTATTCATGGACATTTCACACAGCGCCACTAATTAATTGAGCTTCTTCCCTTTTTTGACTTCGGTTAAAAACTAAACTTATGTCTCATGCTACCATCAGTAATACGTAGTCAGTCGTGGGTTATAACGACTGACTACGTATTACTGATGGCAGTATGAGACATAAGTTTAGTTTTTAACCCGAGTCAAAAAAGGGAGGAAAGCTCATCTCGGCTGTATGTTTATTTTTTTATATTAGTTATACGAAATCCTCCCCAATTGTAGAACTGTGACTGAAAATTTCGCAAAAATATAAATGGGTCAAACCCTATAGCTAGACAGCGCTGTGTGAAATGTCCATGAGTAATTTATTAGAACTGAGCGCTTCTGTGCTTCGGACGACACTTAAGATATCGGTCCCGGCTCTCAAAAACATAGCCAGCCAATGTAGGTCAGGAGGGCGGGAAGCCATCCCACACTTGAAACTAAACCAGTCAAGTGATATGAGCTCGCACCATCAAGAGTTTCGTAGCCAAAAGGCAAAAGAAACCAGTTACATGAAAATTTCTCAGGTATACTGGTCGATAAGCCTAGGGGCACAGACGCCGAATTTCAAACCGAAGGTTGCTGATTCAAACCCACACGTGCACCAATGAGTATTTCACAAAAAAATTATGCGCGCAATACCACGTTCTCCAAACGGTGAAGAAACACATCGTGAGGAGACCGGCATGTTTTAGAACCAAAAATTCAAAGACATGTGACATCTACCAATCCGAATTGGGCTCCCGTGGCAGATCAGAGCTCACTCACTCTCAATTATCGAGAGTATCGGTGGCCCTGCATTGGAAATATTAGAGGCTGATACGGAAGTTTTCAGGCGAAATAATCCAAAAATAGAGTTGGCTGCTTTAACGAAAGATCCTATCAACGCGTGCCGATAAAAAATCGTGTCGTGCCGCAGAACTACAAAAGCGCCCATTGAGGTGAATGGTTTGGAGGTTAGCGTGGTTACCAACCGGGCGTGGTGTTCGCGAGGCGGCGCATGCGCCGCGTGTTGCGGTCCTGGTCGCGGATCTTCTTCTCCATCTCGGCGTTGGTGAGAGTTTCGAGGTGCGGCGCCCACGCCTCCGCCTCCGACGGTAGACGGTACGGCGTCTGTGAACACAAGGCGTTTAACCAAAAAAACTGCATAGACGAGTTCTTTGCGAATTTCAGTTTAGTCTTATTGAAATTGTATTTTCCATGGACTTTCAAAAAAATAGGTTTTCAAGCTCTCCGTAATTTTATCAACCGATTTGAAAAAATCTTTTTTTATCTGAATTAATACATTCCATTCCCAATTATTTTGATTTAAATACCAATTTAGTATTTTTAGTATTATAGTTTGGTATTTAAATCAAAATAATTGGGAAAATATGTCGTCCAAGTAAACGTATTGCGTATTTTGATTTCCTGTGACTTTTCTTCGCCCATTGTAGACCAAATAAGATGTTTCTTTTTTTTTTAAATCCCTACCATGGGCGAGAGGAAGGGATGAAAGCATTGATGTCGGTTTTCTCGATTTTATTTAATAATTTAATGTCAAGTACCATCAATATTAAGGTCAGGTCAAAGTCAAGGGTCAATTACCTCGACGACGGGCAGTGGGGCCTCGCTGAATGCGTATGTGCGCTGATGCCAACTGAGCTGACCGCGGATGCTGTACGCGATGCCCGTTACGAACTCGCCGCCGAGACCCAGTTCTGCGCATAGCTTCATTGCAAACTGTTCGGGATTGTTCTCTTTCTCAGACATATCCCATTCCACCTGAAAAAATAAAACAAGTTTATAGAAGAACGTTTCAAATGTTCCCTAGTATTACTCGTATAGTAATTTACAGTTGCAACAATCATAAAAATCTCTAAAACCCCTATAGAGAAATATCTCTATAATAATTCAGAGCTGATCCTAGAAACAGCTACGATTCCCACCAAACATGGCTAAAAAGCAACAAGCAAAAACATCTGCTTCAAACATGTTACCAAACATGTTTTAAACTCTTTCGTTCTGAACTTCTTTGGGGTTCACGTCACGTCTGTGTACCCTCAAAGTCCTCAGGGTGGTGCTAAAGGAGCAACCCGAGTGTGTCCTGCTGTTTGAGTCGGATTTAACTTAATCATGGTAAGTGGTTACTGTCACTCATAAGCTGTGAGCAAACATCGCATTAAGCCTTCAGTTGCTTAATTTTTTTGTATTTCTATATTTTACCTGATCCACAAGCGATGCACAATGAGTTTTTTTCCTGTCTTTTCTATAGTTTACCTGATCAACAAGCGATGTGTTCCCAACGTGCACATTGAGTTTGATGATGACTCTCTGATCAGGCTGCTCTTCCAATATGGCCGGCGGCTCGCTCGGGTACGCCTCAATCTGCTGCCGAATAGACATGGCTATAGCCGGGATGAAGGTGCTGGTGTTCAGCTCTAGGTCATCACAGAGCACCTCAGCGAACTGCTCCGGAGTTATTATTGATTCTGAAAATACAATTATCTTTCATTCTTTTTGACTTTTTGTAATTCGGGCCACACACAAATCACATGCGCATGAGACGTATCATCTCAGTCTCGGGTGATGGACGCAGCAGGATGAATGCGACTCAGTAAAGATTTGGATCTCATACTGAGTCGCGCGCATTACTGTTGTCATGGGCGAGGGTCACCACTTACCATCAAATGGGCCCTCAGCTCGATCCGTCAATCAGTCAAATTTTGCAGGCCTACAATGGATTTCATTGTCAGATCTTACCATTCTTATTCCAAGTGAAGGTGTCTCTTAGCTTCTGCCCTTCGATCTCCATGTCGAGCCGGATCGGCACCAACACTTGCTTTTGAGAGGAGTTTTCCAACATCGCAGTCATGTCCGTGTCATCAAAACAGAGGGGAAATGTTCTAATCTGTAAAACAACGATTTAAGTCCATTCAATGAATATAAAAACTTTTACACACACTCGTATGAGTGTAAACACTGTAAAAACACACACTCATACGTTTTTACAGTGTTTACACTCATACGAGTGTGTGTAACAGTTTTTACTGCGATACAGGGAATCCTAGTGCAGGGATACCCCTGCACTAGGATTCCCGCAGATGGCATAAAAAAACTCAGAAACACAAGACAAACACCCAAGACCCAACAAGAAACTTCATTAACTTCATGCTCACCACACAAATTGTGTTCAAAGTGAGGACTAAGCCATGGAGCCATCTTGTATTTTTGGATCCCTACGAAATAGGGAGATGCCATAAGTTTGTACTGTGCATCTATGATTGTTTCTGTGTATCTGTGAGCTGACATGGTCGACATGGTGACATTTGTTCTGAGCCAAAGTTTATTAAAATCTGTTCAAATAATTCCACTGTGTGTAAATGAGTATGAGTATGAGTATGAAATACCATAATTGAAATGTACCTTCTTGTTGTGCACCCTAGTCCTGCTAATGGGGGTGGCTTGAGGCACAGCATCCAGATGTGAGGAGTTCGGCATAACTGGGAGCCATGATGGGTTCTGTGACTTCTTGCTCTTGCTTTCTCGAGGAGTCGCCAGCTCCTGGCTCACTGATATTGCTTTGTATCTGAAATCATTCAATAGCTGTGGATAATGGCTGACTGGAATCTAGAGTCCCTCTATTAGGGATGTTTTGGTTTCTCTGTTCTTCCCCATAGAGGGTTATGTGAAGAATGGGTGATCTTGTAATATATTTATAAAAAAAAAAAAACATTTCATACCAACTGTGATTAATTTTATGTTACATAGACTTTTATACTGCATGCAGTTAGTGTGGCGTATGATGAATGTCACAATTAAACATACTTGTCATCATTTCCTTCGATGATATCCTCAACCTCGGCTGCTTTCAGCAGTGATACTGAACTAGATAGCACATGTGGACCAAGACCATTGTCAACAAGACGTTTCCTTTCTTCATTGGTAAGGGTGCGCCTGGCCATGCCAGGGTACTTCTTGTAGAGCGACCCTCTGAAGAGGCGCAGGTAGTTACCAACCTAAAACATCATGATGCACAGAATACTAAGTCGCAAGTTCTCAGTTAGAAAAAAAGCGCACTTGATTAACTCAGCAATTATGCATAAATTATTAGAGAAACCTAATTAAAAGAAATATTTCGTCGCCGGGCCTTGTAAAACCAGGTTCAAACCATTTATTTTATGTACCTCAGAACCAACGCAGTAAAAATCTCCCCCTTCTTCTATTTGGAAACTTATCGGCTTATCGCCGTACGTTCGCAATGCCATTTTTCCAGATATTCTTTCAGCTTTTCCAAAATAAATGTAATAATTATCACAAAAACAGACGCCACGAATTAGTATTATTATACTAGCATTGAGTGAGTGAATGAATGGTGGAGTCAACACTCACAGACTACAAAAGCAATTAATGGAATAACCAATCTAATGTCAATGCCAATGTCATATTGCTTGCTAGTTATTTCAAAATATTCGATAGTTGCTCGATTAATTGTGTGATTATATAGATCCATACTTATTAATGTAAAATAAATTAAAAAAACATCTATAAAAACTCAATATCAATCAGTAAACGTTAATAAAGCAGTGATGCCAATTTAACCCCGTCAGGTTGAAATAGCTTAGTTTCTGCTTGTTCAAACCCTTAAATAATGATTATGACATAATAAAGAATTACGTATATGTATGTAATCTTTTTAATTTGACATTATACTAAACAGATCATTCTCTCATAACAAAACACAATTATTACGCGATTCTGCTTGTAAAGTACAATAAAAATAATAAAATATGCATTAAAAATCTAATAACTCTTCTTTGCAATATTTTCATATTTCTAAGAATTTGTTTTTAATTCAATTTTTTCCGTAAGCCTAACACAACGCCCAGTTGGTAGCACCAACAATCCAGCAAGTTGAAAAAAAAATCAGTTTGTATTGTGTCGTCAAGGGGGGAGGTCGTCGCAGCCGTTGCTCACGATTAGCGCCTAACATTATTTTGGAATAATGTCTTCTAGGACAGGGACATTCAAGAACCCGTTTTCCAGGCCATGGATGTCGGAAACTGGTGCAGCGGCTGCGGCAGGGGGCTCTGGGTCGGTCGGTATGAAAGGTGTTGTGGCCGGCGGAATCACAGGCGGTATTGAAATTTGTATCACATTTCCTACTGAATATGTGAAAACTCAGCTCCAGTTGGACGAAAAAGGTCAGTGTACAGCGTATGGTTGCTATGCTAATACGCAATTGTATTCATAAGCTAATGATCCTAAGAGGGAGCGGTAATTGGATATAAACATGAAAACATGGTCATCTATCAGTACACGATAAGTAATTGAAAATTTACAGCTTTCCTTGCTTATTTGCATGTTCACGAATACACAAATAATTGGTTCTAAATGTATTTTACACAGTTTTGTTAGTAGCCTCTAAACAAACTGAATTAGCAGTGAAAAATTCAGTACAGGTTAAACGACCTTGAGGCCGAGGCGTCTACATTTGTGATCATTTATTATTAAAAATACGCTGGAATATTTAACGCGATCTGTGGACTTTGCTCCTTAGACTGTTGATGTTGTCAGAACTAATAAATAAGTACTGAGGCCTTGGAGATACAATAATAAGAATGAAATAAAGGGCAGGTGTTTTACTCAAATAAACTGTAACTAGTTGGTTTCACTTTCATAGATATATTTGGGATTTCAGTTGGATCTTATATGAATCTTGTTGGAAATATATACAGATGTAAAAACTAATTATTTATCTGATAGATCAAGATTTTCTGAAAGACATGACAAATCAGTATGAGTATCTTGGAGAAAAACTTTTTGGATCCCTCTTCCTCAAACTTGCATAGGTAATACTGCCAATTAAAAGATAGTTATTTATTAAAAAAAACTTAGCTTTGTCGCTTAGTTGGTATGTACCATGCCTTTGAATGTGAGGGGCCCAAGTTTATTCCTGTCCACAAGGCATATAAAGCTACTTTTGAGTTGACTAGGTCCTTTCATATTATCAGCCATTGCACTGACATACCTAATTGACATCCTTTACAACCAAGGAACAGAGAGAGAGAGAGACAGAGTGTTTGTCTTGTCTCTCTTTGTCTATGCCATCTGCAAGGGTGACTTGTCTATGTATTCCCACCTTGTACAGAATAAGATCCATAACAAATCCATCCATAATCCATCTCAGTTTGTCTAAAGGGAAGTTAGATGAACTGAAAACAAGTTCACTAAAGTTTTCAGTTCATCTAACTTCCCATGGCAGGAGTTAAAATTAGTATGAAGATTTACCAGTTAATCAATAATTTGGCGACTCTGTGGCTTAGTTGGTAGTAGCCCTGCCTTCAGATCAAGGGGTCCCGGGTTCGATTTCCGGCCGAGGCATGCTTTGTGGTGAGCATGAAGTTTGCTCTCGGGTCTTGGATGTTCGTCTTGTGTTTCTGTGTTTGTCCATGCCATCTGCAACACAGGGAATCCCAGTGCAGAAGTATGAGTGTGTAAACATAATTAGTATAATCACAATTTTGGGGGGTCTATGATCCTCACCTCTGTAGTTGAGTACCCTCAGAGTCTCCTCCTCAGTGTCTCCTGGGTAGTACTACTGCGAAGTACTACTGTGGTGGTAGCAGTAGTACTTGTGCCAAGTTTGTCATTTTAAGTACTGTCACCACGTCTCATAATTCACAAGCACTGGCGAGCTTGCATTATTATGTTACGGTGGAAGTATGTAGAAATATAAATAATTTTTTCAATTACCTACATAATATGAAAGTAAACATTTATAATCTAAAATATATACATATTCGGCTGGGGCAGACTGCGATGAGCGTAAAATTTGTTTTTGGGTCTTGGATGTTTGTCTTATGTTTGTCCATGCTGGGTATAAATGCGTAACGTAATAACGTAATCCATCTATGGTAGTGCATTATCTCTACCACAACTTTCTCTATTACAACACTGATAAAAATTACATAATTCTTCCATAAAAACAGTGTTATCTGCTTCCTCGTCAATCACATTAGGCTGTTCACCTTACATTGGACCTGACCTACTTAATTCATGGTCAAATCTAACTGCTTAATGTTCTTATTAGAATCATACAGTAGATATACTAAATTTTGTTTACTTAAAAAGTCCATTCCATCTTCTTTTATTTCTTGAGACCCTCCTCGTTTTGGCACTTGAGCAATTTAGTACTGAAGAGAATCAGTATATATTTTCTTTCATACAAACCTTACAAACACAAACGGTTACTATCTGCCTGTAGTGGGCCATAGCTGGACAAAGGCCTGCTCAATTCCTTCCAACCATCTTTTGGAGCCAATGTAGACCAGTCTGTTGTGGAAAGTTAATTTTTCCTTTCGTACAAACCTTACAATTACAAACTTTTCTAGTCTGTATTGTCTTATTATAGGGCAAAGGCCTGCTCCAATTTCTTTTTTTTTTTAAATAATAAATGTTTATTTGGAACTGTTACAAGGCACGTTATAATACAAAATGGAAACGATGCTACCTGCAGAAGTATAAAAACTGTGTCGCATATAGCAACGCCCTCCTCCACGACATAATAAATATGTTCCAGATTTACATTATATTAAAAGTGAAAAACAGAGAAAAAATAATTTTAAACAGTTAACAGTTTTGCTAGACTATCATAAAAAGTAAATGTTCTTCCAATCATCTCGGTTTTGAGCCACTGCAAGACAATCTCTCTTGTTAACATCTAGTTGGTCCCACCATCTTTTTCATCGGCTACCACGACACCGCCTACCATTACGAACAAAAAAAATAAGTTACGGCAGATATAATACATGTATAAGCGACTGTCAATACTTTTTGCCACCACATCACACCATACGAGTTGGTTTTCTTGCCTAAGCGCGGCAATAAATTGTCCCCATCAATATACAGCCAAATTGGTCGACCTGTTCTGAAGTAGATAACATTACATACAACATTAAATAATTAAGTTTCTTTAATTGAAACGGTTTTAAAAGTGTTATTATTTTATCCAATAAAATAAGTAGCCGTTAGTACTATTTAAAAAAAATACATTACTGACCAATTGACCATGTTGTACAGATTTTCCTTAAAATTATGATGACGTAATTTCATTGTAAATAAGGTATAAAACAAGGCAAATAAGTAGGTTTTTGTTTATAGGAGGCACCAAGAAGTACACAGGTATCGGTGACTGCATCAAGAAGACTGTCAAAGGGCACGGGGTCCTGGGGCTGTACCGGGGGCTCAGTGTGCTGCTGTATGGCTCCATCCCCAAATCTGCCGTCAGGTATGGAATAACAAACACTCTTATTCAACTATTTTCCCCGTCACTGTCAAAAGTAGCAGTAGAACGTTTCTCAAGTTCTATTGCTACTTTTTGTTACTCCTTTAGCACCACCCAGGGACTACGTGTTTCCAGGGTATTCACCTATGAACGCGAGCATCTGGAAAAGTGGGGTGAGGACAGGAGGATGTTTGTAGGAGTTTGAGTAGGAGTAGCGTGCGGGATGCATCGTCGATAGAAATGTAGTGACGCGGGTAAATTTTCCACGGATCTAAATTGCATCATACTAAAAATACCGCCCGAATCCATCACAAAAATAGACATAGAAATGAGTGATGCTATTCATTTGATTCGATATTCGCTATCTGAATAAGACTCGGCTCTGTAATACAAAATTACGGAAAGCTTTTATAATTTATAGCTTTTTGTCATTATCTTTTAATATGTAGATATATATTACTGGCCTCATAGCTCAGTTGGTAGTAGCTCTGCCTCCTAAACCCACGATCTACGGGTCGTGGGTTCGATTGCCACCCAAGATTTGTGTGCGCACAGAAATGTTTCTTCTGTGTCTGTGTGTTAATATGGATTAAATGTATGTATTATAAAAACGGTACTATATATGTATTCTATCAGTTATCTAGTTCCCATATTACAAGCTATGCTTAGTTTGGGACTTGATGATGCTGTTTGAAATATATCAATGTGAATTTATTTATTTTTTATTGATAAAAATCAATTGCTATTCTTTAGCGTCGTTAAAATTCGATGCTGATGTATATTACGTTTTGTTCGTAAGAAATATCAAATATTGTACAAAGATGGTAGGTAATTAGATCAATAGTTAAATTCTGTTGTACGACCACCTGTAATGTTTTATTTTATCAAACGATATCTAGCTTAGATCACTTACCATTCTAATCAGTGTAACGTCAATCTGTCAGCTAAACCAGATAATAACTTTTGTGTTTGTATTCGGCGCCTGACGAAATGATTTCATTGAGCCTTGTTTTATGTGACAAAATCGTCGAGACGAGCTGTGGGCCTCATGGTAAGTGGTTACCTCTGCCCATAACACCAGCATTACGACATAGATCCTTCCCAACCGTAGTATGAGAACCACCCCGTTGCGCCTATCACTTGAGACGTCTCGAGAGTCTTATGCGCATGTGATCACACTGATTACAAGTCATTGATTAATAATAAACACTGCCAAGGTGATAAAGTAAGGTGCAATGATCTATATTTCTACTTTCCTATTTAGGTCATGATAATAGGTTTATTACTTGTTTACACTCGTATGCCGATAATAGATTTCTCCAAGAAGATTTCAACTGTAGGAACGTATATCATGAAAGTGTATATCCCCGTCACATGGGGATCTAGGGCGTGTAGATACGGGGTCATCTAACGCCCTTCGCTGGCCAGGTTCCCGAGGTGGTTGCGACACGCTATGTGTTCTGGCGTGTCGCTAATCAAGGCGTGGCACTCGACGCCAAATAGAGAGGGGTCCGGAAACGGACAGCCGCGGCGGGTTCGCGGATGTGTGTGAAACTTTTCCGTGTTTCTGCCACTACGTGGCAGAGGACACCGTGGTTTTAGTGGGTCTAGTCCCACATAACCGCTCTGTCTCCCCGTGGCAGGGCGGAATGCGAGTGCATTTCCCCACGAAAAAATCAAGATAACAAGTTTATTACTTGTTTACACTCGCTAGCCGATAATTGATATCTCCAAGAAGATTTCAACTGTAGGAACGTATATCATGAAAGCGCCAAACTTAAAGAACGCAAGATTATAAAGGTACAAATTAAAAAAAATTATATTCTATGTACAGGAGTTCAATGGAAATAAAGATATTTGACCTTCTTTACATAAACCGCAATGTACAGCATCAGTTAACATTGGAATCGCTCATGGCTTGCTTAGATGTTCTACAGATCATCTGCACACGGTCAGTATTTCGTTTAGTGACAAAAAACTGAAATAAAAATATAATTTATTGTTGATATTGTTTTAAAAGATAGTAAAAATATTAGCAGCACTTTCGTCCTTCGGAGGGCACGTTATGATGTTATGTTCTATGTCGAAAAGCATGTCGGAATCTTTCGGGCGGATTGAGAAACTATTGCCACTAACACGAACAGAAGTTAGAAGTTAAGTCGCATGCATTACTGTTGTCATGGGCGAGGGTCACCACTTACCATCAGGTGGGCCCTCAGCCCGTTCCGTCACGCATTCACATAAAAACAAAAAGTGCTAGTTTTCACAAATATTGGATTGAAATATTTGTGTCTTGTTATCGTTATCATTTCAGCACAATCTTGAAATGCAACTGTTACAGAAAATATCACACATCACGCTCATGAATACGCCGTGATCTCATTCTCATATCTAACAAGTTTACAAAGTCTGTATTAAAATTGAAGTAGTTTGTTATGTTAAAATAACAGTTTTTTTAATAAATGTATTTGAAAGTATACAAATTACTTGTAACAAATAATCATTTTCTCAAATTTTTGTCTGTTATTTTTTTTAAATGCATTTAGTAAAAAGCTGTTATTTTGACATTACAAACGGACACTCCATTGTTATCAAATTGTATAGATTGACTTGCAATCGGCAAGTATTGAAATTTCGGCGTCGCGGGTAATAAGTACTAGAGTGGATCACCTGTAATTTCGTATGTTATTGTCAATTAGTAACTTCCTACAGACAAACCAAAGAAGTAATAGGATTTTCTCGTAAATCAATTACGCTCAAAGCAAAAATTCTAATCTCGTGACATAGAAATTAATATATTATTTTACAGCGAAATAGCGAAGTTTCCAGGTAGTCTAGCGATATGTTAATTAATTGAATTATATGAATCCGAAACGCTAAAATTCTGCAAGAGACAGCACCATAGCTTAGTTGGTAGTAGCCTTGGAAACGAGTGGTCAGGGTTCGATTCCGGGGCCACATTTTGTATGGCGAACATAAAGTTTGTTCTTAGCGTTTGTCTTGTGTTTTTGTTTGTCCATGGCACCTGCAACACAGGGAATTCTAGAAGGGTATGAGTGTGTAAGCATTTCAAGAGTTATATCTGTGAGACTTTAAAAATTGTTCAAAAAAAATTCGTTTTACATTGATCATAGATTGATGGTACAATCGCATTATTTACATTGGGAAAACAAAAATTACCTAGTTAAGATAAGCACTAGCCATTACGAAGTCTCTAATACTATCTATATGGCCATTAAGCGATATACGCACAATTTTATTATGGTGTGACATTTTTTTGACATTTTATATTGTAATTTTAATTTATTTGACATTTCCATCCATTAGTATTAACAATATGTTCAATTATTGTATTTGGTCAATCCGTTTTATTTGAATTAAATAAATAAATTGAAGGCTAGCACTACGATACGATACGATCCCTGAAATGGATAAAGTGGTATCAACAACTTAGGAAATCTATCTCCCGTTACATAACATCCACAGATTATACGATCTTCTCACGTTTCTGCAAAGTGGGTAACAGATAACAAAGGTTCATTCGGTCACCCGACCCAACCCGGTGCAAGATCACGCGATACCACTCAATGACAGTGAGGTCGTTTGCATCATGATTAGGTTTCTCATACGAGTTACATCCATTTGTTCAATGCAATCCATATGCGAGCATATGGTTGAATATCATTGAACAATTTATTGAACACTAGCGACCCGCCCCGGCTTCGCACGGTTAGTAAAGCATCAGTGTCGTTTCAGAAACTACCCGTGCGAAGCCGGGGTGACTTGCTAGTGTATTATACATTTAAACCTTACACTTGAATCACTCTATCTTTTAAAAATACCGCATCGAAATCCGTTGCGTAGTTTTAAAGGGATATAGGGACAGAGAAAGCGACTTTGTTTTATACTATGTAGTGAAGAATAAAAAAATATTCATTTGTGCTACACCTTAAAAATTAAAACAAAATACAAGAATGTTTGTTCACATTACAGAATGTGAGCACAAATCGGCCGCCATTCAGTATTTGGTACAGAATCATGGCTGCTGTAGCACTGGTTTTCAGTGGTGCCGTAGTGTGTGACAGCAACTGCGTTACGCGCACTATTATTTATTTATAGTTTTTGTAAATAAATAAATAATAATAAGAATTTATGGTCATTTCGCACAGCGCCATCTAGCCTAAACTAAGCATAGCTTGTAACATGGAAACTAGATAATGATTTAATACTTATACAGTACTTTTCTTTTTAGAAATGCATACTATAAATTTATAAAGTATCTGTTAGCCTGTTTTAATCCAGTTTATGAACTACCTAAATTACAAATTTCATCCAAATTCGTTCAACCGTTAAGCGTGAAGGAGTCGAAATATATTAGTGGCTTAGTTGGTAGTAGCCGTGCCTTCGAACCGAGGGGTCCCGGGATCGATTCCCGGCCGGGGTACACTTTGTGTGGTGAGCATGAAGTTTGCTCTCGGGTCTGTGGCGTTTTGTCTTGTCTTTCTGTTTTTGTCCATGCCATCTGCGACACAGGGAATCCTAGTGCAGAGGTATGAGTTTGTTAAAGTTGTTTGTTTGTTGTTTATTAAAACATCGAGCATTGATTTCTTTTTATTCTTTATGGCTTTTTGTGTTTTTAGCAAACATTGATTTAAGTACTCTTAAGTTATTGAATAAATACCATGTCTACAATATTTAGGACACGTCGCGTGTTACGTCATGACAGTCGCAACACGCATGATCTAAGAACCGAAGGCCGCTCGGTGTGGCAAAACAACAATTTGTGCTTGGTTTCACCTAAATTTTAAACTTTCTAGGTAACCCAAAGTTCGAGCGGAACCCTTTTTGCGCGTTTATATATGTACCTACGAGATTATACGTTCTTATTACTAAGTTTAGCACTTTTTCAAACCCTATCCGATCCACCATGGGGAAGAAAAAACCCCTGTTGAAAGGATTATCTTTTTCCGACCATGATTTCCGTCTACGTACTATTACATCTTGTTAATGAATATTACAATTTATTTTGCATGTCATTGCGACAACAGGTAATGGCGTTTTGTCATTATAATGTAGCATACCTATATGTTGGTTAAGAAACGAAAATATATTTGATATTATTTAAATCTTTGGTTCAGAAGTTTGGTAGCCCTTTCGGAAAGTATATTATAGAAACGTACAATTGCCCATGGAAGATCCGTTGATCTTTTTCAATCAAATTTTTGGGATCTAAATTTTCCTTAACTCTGCTAGATACTGACGTTGCCATGGCAATCTATCAGCCACCTGTTATTTGATTATAGGGATTGACAGCTAAGAGTGTATATTCCGACGTGAACAGCCATGCCAACTATTCCCACATGACCGTGACATACTTTTAATGTTTTCATCGAAGCGAAGGCGTCGAATTAAACTACGGAAAAATACCGATCAATTTAATGTAGTGGGAGTCACAAACTCATTAGTTTCCTAAAAGGTTACGGTTACAATGGAAAAGCATATTTTATTTTAATTAGAGTATTATTTTAATTAGACTTATCGGTCTAGTATCAATAGTATAAGTTTAGTAGTAATCAATAGTATAAGTTTAGTAGTAATCAATAGTATAAGTTTAGTAGTAATCAATAGTATAAGTTTTATCCTGGTGATTACTAATTTAATTAATACTAATTAAGGAACTATTGATTTTACTGAAAGAAAGTGTTATCTGAGTTCGTAGGAAAAGGATGGCTGCGGTAAACTCACCAGTGGCAAGTGGTCCTTTTGTCTGTGTTCTCACAAGATCTTAATACCTACGTATTCAGGAAATACACGTTAATTTATATTTGCACTAGCTAACCCGGCCACGCGTTGCTGTGGCTAACGTTTTTGTAATTTTGACTGTCAAATAATAGACAAATAATTTGCAATAAAATAATATTGCGATCATAAATTGAGATGTGATCCTATCTTTCAAGTTGGATCAAACTGCAAACGGTGTACAAATTTGATTAAAATCGGTTAAGTATAATAGTTTAGGAGTCCATCGCGGACAAACATCGTGACACGTAATTTATATATATTAAGATTACGCGAGCGCCAAACTTGGTAATAAGAGAGCGTGATCTTTTTGTACAGTACTTGGGCGACCGAGTTTCGCTCGGATTTTTTAAATTATCTTTTTATAAGAAATATAATTATACAGGTATGCTTATATTATATATTCTTTGTTGGTCCATGACATCCAAATTTCATCCAAATCCGGATCTGTTTGAGCTTGAAGGAGTAACAAACGTACACATACAAACTTTCGCCTTAGTATGAAAGGAAATGATTTGTTTACTTGACAAAAAATTTACAATGTACAATATCGATAATGGCAACTGGTTAATTAGATAGTTAATTAAAGACACAACTGTGTTAAGTAGACTAATGCTTGTCAAGATTGAGTCAGCCTTGTTACTTTGAAATAGTAAACAAGTTACTGATATTTATCATTTGGCTAATGTTTATTCTTATTTCTTTCTTATTATCTTATCTTTACTATAATAATAATATTTCATTTTTACACAACATCCAAGACCCAAAACAAAGCGGTCTCTAAATCTCCACACAAGAACAAAGGAAACAACGAAAATCCTTTAATTGTGATTGGTTTCCCGCAAATCAATGTACCAGAAACGCTACTATCCAACTATCTTGCTATGCCATTCTCTTTCGTATCGATATCACATAAATGATCAGAGTACTCTACACCAGTATTACACGTCTTCAACATAGAGCATGTCATCAGATAGATAGCCAGGTCATCAGATTTGTACGGCACAGGTGGAAGAACATGACGGACAGGACGTGGCATTGAATGTTACTGGAAACCACAAGACGTGTCTCATTCTCAGCAAGCTCATTTCTATGTCACTGAACGCAACATTCAAATCTTGATGTTTCCAGATTCGGTGTGTTCGAGCAAGCGAAGCTCTACATGATCAAGGGCGATGGTACACTGTCGACGACTGGCAAGCTGGGTTGTGGTCTGGCGGCCGGCGTGGCGGAAGCGGTGTTCGCTGTCACACCGATGGAAACTGTCAAAGTGAAGTTCATCAATGACATGAGGATGGAGAAGCCGCGGTTCAAGGGGTTCTTCCACGGCGTCAGGATGATCGTGAAAGAGGAAGGTGAGTTCTGACACATTGAACAGTCATCATCATTGGCCTTGCACGTCTTTATTGTGGAGGGAACAGGTAAGGAGGACCATCTCCTCCTTATCTCTTACTCTCCTGTATGAAAGTATCCGCCGAAAGCGTCCAAAGGTGGTGCTTGGGTAGGAAGTGGGCAAATTTTAAAGATAGCGTCAAATATTATTAAGAGTAGGATAGTGAAAAATTTGATTGTGTTGAGTTATCAAAATAATTATATAAGTGAATAAAATGTTAATTGAATAAATAATAATTCATATTGATTTATTTTACATATAATACTTTTAGGAAACTCAACACACTCCGTTTGTTTACAACTGCTGAATTCATATCATATCCTCTTGCTACGTTAGTTTTACTTTGGCGAACTTGAACTGAAGTTCTTGAACTGTAATTTGCTGCTTCCACCTTGTCACTTTTTGAAAGTGTTTATGGTACTTATAAGAAAAAAAAAAACTATGTTTGTTTATTTCTTTCGGCCAATCTCCGATGCTGGACCTATTTTGGCGATCTTATAATACATCGTAGTGTGGCCGTTGACAATGTTCCCTCACATTGAATCAGAGAGAAGGAAAGAGACAGGGATTTTTAGTGGTCAGATCTTAAGTAACTCGCGCGTAGTGACACGAAACTCATTAGCCTGCAAACGTATGGCGAGTTGCTTATCAACACAAGGTAAGCAGCGGTCTGCGAACTAAAAATAGCTGCGTAGCAAGAGTTTTTTTTTTTTGTGAATGAGTAACGTAACCAGCTGAGGACCTACCTGATGGTAAGTGGTGACCCTAGCCCATGACAACAGTAATGCGTGCGACTCAGTATTAGATCCAAATCTTTACTGAGTCGCATTGATCCTGCTGCGTCCATCACCTGCGACGGGGATGATACGTCTCATGCGCATGTGATTTCACCGGCAGCCACACCCTTCCACCGGAACACAGTAATGCAACCAATACTGCTTGGCAGCAGATACCAGATGTGGTGGCAGTACCTCTCCGGACGAACTTCGCACAAGTTCTACTGCTACTTTGGGTACGTGTAGGGAATCAAAGGGTACCGGACCTACACCTACGGAAGCGAGCAACTGGACCCCCCCCCAAAAAAAAAGGATTTATGTTATCACGGAATCTTCTGTTTATCTGACCTAACGTGACGAAACCCTTGCTCCAGGCCTCGGCGGAGTGTACAAAGGCGTAACGGCCACGGTTATGAAGCAAGGCAGCAACCAGGCCATCCGCTTCTTCGTGGTGGAGTCGCTCCGAGACTGGTACAAGGGCGGCGATCGGGACAAGCCGGTGCCCAAGTACATTGTGGGCATGTTCGGTGGGATAGCTGGTAAGTTTATTTTTTATGTAACTGAAGTGACAGGACGAGCTGGAGGCGCACATGTTAAGTAGTTACCTCCGTCCATAACAACATCAATGAAACTTAGGTCCTCCCTGACCGAAGTATGAATACCCAAGTCACCCCGCCCGTCACCCGAGACGGGGATATTACGTCTCATGTGCCTGTAATTTCACCGGCACCCACACACTTCCACCGGAACACAGCAATGCGAGCATTACTGTTTGGCGGCAGATTACCAGGTGTGGAGGCAGTACTTCTCCGGGCGAACTTTGCACAAGTTCTACTGCTACTTTTTGTTGCTCCTTTAGCACCACCCGGGGGGGACTTGTAGGGAATCAAAGGGTGGAACCCTGGTCTCGCGTTTCTTTTACAGGGTCCTGGCGATAGATCTTTGAGGCCCTTGACCTGTGAAGAATATTTGTGTTTTATGGAAGAATAAGCAATTACCAAAATGTGTGTTAACTTTTTCTAGGCGCGGCATCAGTGTTTGGCAACACACCGATCGACGTCGTCAAAACTAGGATGCAAGGTCTAGAGGCTGCCAAGTACAAAAGCACCTGGGATTGCTTCATCAAGACCTGGAAGCACGAAGGGCCGCTCGCCTTCTACAAAGGTACCGTACCCAGGCTCAGCAGGGTCGTGTTCGACGTAGCCATCACATTCACGATCTACGACAGTATCATGGATGTATTCAACTATGTTTGGAAGTAGTGCGTTCTGTAGACCTTGTTGAAATATTAGTAGGTTATTGTTGATGCTAACCAGGTTTGCACCAAAGCGGAGATTTGTCTTAAAAACTACATTGTTTACCCATTTCATTAAGATGTCTGCATGGCAAGTTGCATCAGTCCGTCTCGATCAGTGCCAGTTCGTAGACCTACGGCTATGTTCAATGTTTGCCGCGGCAGTTGGGTCAAAAACTGGATTTAGTCACCACCATTTGTGATATTGGTGGTGCTGGGAATAATTCCTGGCTGATCCGTCTTTTCGCTTTGGTGAATTCCTGGCGTAATGATATATACGGTTAGTAGATATAGGTGTGTGACGGTACTCATCTTTTAGCAGGAAAGCACAAAATCTTTGATGTTCAATTTCTGTTGAACGAGATTTTTGTTTTGCATCATGTTATTGTTATAGTCGATTACCATGAAAACTATTTTAGAATTATATAATGTGACACTTAGCTGTGCTGAGTGGTGTAGTCAAGTGATACCTTGTTTTAAGTGTACAAGAATCGAAATGTATTTAATATGCTTACATTGTGTAAGTTTTTTTAGTGTGTATTTATTTGACTCCGAATGATTTTTAAATGTATTGATTTCCGAATTTATGTGTTAGTTTGTGATCTATTGTAATTGACATTATGAGTATTCAATATGACTATAATCTTGTTTCTGTTTAAATCATTTTTACTGTATTTATTTGTAATGCTGCAAGTTATTTTTTTTTTCTTTGTTGGTTATTTTGTTAAGCTTTCTCTATTGGAATGTTGTGCTGTGTTTGCCAAATAATATGAACTGTTCTTACTGGGAGGTCTGATATGATCGAATTTAAGATTAATCTTGTGGGATTCCTATAAATCATTTTGTCATCTCTTGTATGCCATTGAAAATGCATTTTAATATTTTTTATACTTCTCTCATTGAACTTTTACTTCCAAACGTTGTGGCAAAGATGATTCAATAGCATTTATTATTTATGAATTACATTCCAAATGTTTTTAATTTATTGACAGAAATACTTTGGATTCTATATTTTTGTTATCTCTTATTTTATTATATGACACATTTTTATATAATTTATGATTCGTTTTCTAATAAATACATTTTTGTGAAACAATTTGGGATTTTAATTGCAGTGACCTGTTTTTACATAAACCTAACTGTAATAAAATAACGGCTTAAAACAACAATTATTATTTATTCGTAAATATATAAATCTAAATAACAGAGTATATTATATACATATATCAGTTACACACAATATCACAATTTTTGATTCTAAAGTATACCCTCCACCTAGAAATTCAGATTATTACGCACGTGTCGCAGATGGCATGAACACACAGCCAAGATCTGCGAACAAACTATGCTTACGTAAGTTAGCACTAAGTATGCCCGGCCAAACGTCGAACCCAGGCCATATCTCGTCGAAGGCACGGACGTTACCAACTATGCTCTAATATGGAAAGTATTTATAACCCTTTAAACTCGTTCCAGGGACACATCTATGATCAATGTTATAACTTTCGACTGTTTGCATCTCATCATCGGTCAATTCAAAATCGAAAATGTTGATGTTTTCTTCTATACGAGATTTGGTGAACGATTTCGGTAAAGCAGGAATACCACGCTGGATCTGCAATAAAATCAATATTATTTATCGTGATTATATTAACGTTATGATTCAAAATGAGAAATAACTTAATAGGTATATGAGATGGAAGACACTAACGCCATCTAGCCCCAAACTAAGCATAGCTTGTAATATGAGAATTAGATAACTTAGTGATCATATCGTAGCCTTCTGAAATTACAAACAGTAATGTCAAAATAACCGTTTATTAACCGTAACCGAGTAATCGGTTCCCTTACGATGTTTTCCGTCACCGTTTTGAGAACTTGGTATTGCACACATAAGTTTTTCATGTGAAAAACTCATTGGTGCTCTTGTGGGTTTGAACCACTAACCTTTAGATTAAAAGTCGGTGTCTGTGCCCCTCGGCCACCAGGTACTAAGTACTAATTAAGTGGCATATATTATTGAAGGTTCGTTGTATGAAGTTCTTACCAAATATCTTAAAGCGATTTGCGCGCGCGTCTTGCCATATTTATTAGCCAACTCCCCCAGCTTAGGGTCAGTTTTGATGACATCCTTCCCAATGAACTCCGGCCTCGCTTCAGATATGAGGCCCAGAGGAGTATACGCCACTGGGATAACGCAATGTTCCTTACAGAAGTTCACTAGTTTGTGTTGCGTTAGTGTTGGATTGATCTGAAAGTTTACATTTCAAAATATAACCGTTTTTCGCAAAAGACAGCAAGCATACAGATATTAACTGTACCCTGCAATAATAGACTGGAGGTTCGTAAGTGAAAAAAAAGTATGGACTTTTTTTAATGGATACCAAAGTTGCTATGGTAATAAATTTCCGAGCCGTCCCAGCTACCATTTTTTTGAAAGGATTGGTACCATAATTTTTTATCAAAATCGTTTATTTTTTATAATGGTAGGGTCCCACCCATAAGGGTAAATAAGGTAACAAAGTATTGAAATCGGTTTTATTTGATTTTTTAAATCTGCCACTTGTTGACCAGTATGACAAAAATTGTATTACAGCTGTATAAATGCAACAAATAACTGCAGCCACTAAAATGTAAGACAGAATTGCTATTAAGATTCAACACAGAATTGCTATTAGGATGCAACACAGAATTGCTGCCAGCAACAATATAGCATGTTGGTAGCAATTCTGTGTAGCATTTTAATATGACCTACCTCAAATTGATTACAGACTGGTTTGACAGTGGAACTCTGGAGAATCCTTTCAACCTGTTCCTCATTGAAATTGGACACTCCTATTGCTTTGGTCAGGCCTGCTTTTAGTACTTTTTCCATGCCCCTCCATGTTTCTATGTAGTCTACTCCCGTGTCTTTGCCATCAGCCTGTAAATTACCAATAGACATATATAAAGAAAATGAAATAAACTATTAAAGACATTTCACACAATATCATCTAGCTTCAAACTAAGCATAGCTTGTAGTATTGGAACCAGATTACTATTTTCTACAGAATTAATATCTTATTGTAATTAAAAAAAGATAGAGAGAAAGTATCTTTTACTGAATCCGGTATCCAGTCCGATAGCTTTTTGTTAATTGGTATCCGGCTGGCTAGACTTAGTCTCTAGTTCCTACAGTTTTAATAAAATGAGTGATCTTAAGTTTTTATTTCTGCCTATGTAGTGTATCTGTTTCTGACCATGCCACTGATATTTAAAGGTACCTTGGTATTTTTCTATGTAATTATCATGACCTCCCAAAAAAATACTTACACTGATTGAAACTGGCCAATGTATAAGATACAAGTCTACATAGTCCAACTTAAGTTGTGACAAGGATTCCTTCAGTGCTTTCGGAACATCTTCCTCAGCATGACAATCATTCCACAGCTGAAAAGAACAGACACTACTCAAATAGGTTGCATATTATAAAGTCATGCTTATCTGCTATATTATTTCACAATGAGTCTCATTACACTGCAAGTTACTAATGTTGGACTCCGTAACTAAGATGGCGGTAACACTATTCCTCTCTTCATAGTGTGGAGTTTATGGTTAGGTCCTCAAAGCATTTTTTTTCCAGTCTTGGATGTCAGTAAGTGTAACAATTAACATTATTGGCAGTTTAATTGGAAGAAATTACATAAATACTAAAATCCAGTATGTAAGCATTTAATTCTTTGTTCTATCATCTGAAAAACACCTATGTTCAGGCCATGTTCATATGTGTGCCCTGGTTTTAGGGACAAGATTTAACATGAATATTTATTGAAAGACATAAACAATTATTTTAATTAATTTTATCATTTTAAGTTTACAACAACAAATGATTTTTACTTACTTTAGTAGTAACAAATAAATCATCCCTCTTTACAACACCCTGGTTGATCTTGTTTAATATTCCCTGACCAACTTCCTCTTCGTTCTTGTAACTGGATGCCGTGTCAATGTGCCGGTACCCTGCATCTATGGCGTTTTCCACTGCTTTTCTGAATTGGCCAGGTTCCGCCTTTCTCTAAAAAATAAAAATAATAAAATATGTTCGAACTTGACCTATTGTTTTGCTAATGTGTGTAACTAAACAAGTTTTTGTGAAGGTCAAAATGTTAACTTACAGCATAAGTTCCTAGCCCCAACATAGGCATTTCTTTACCATTTGGCAACTTCACGTTAAGGACCTTCGGAGCCATTTTATATATCTTTCTTCTAACAAGTATTTATTTTCCTTTCCACTGAGGATTTTGACTGAAATCACTGAATTATACGTGCCAACTGCCAAGTGCCAAGTGCAAGTGACCGCCGGTCGACCGCGAATGCAACTTATGCAACGGGCCAACGGGCGTAAGTAATAAAGCTGTGTAATATTCGGACGTACCTTAGAGTTTTAGTATTCGAATCTGTGATCAAATTTAATAGACTTGCTAGAAGAGCCATTCAATCGACTATATTTTTTCGTAAATACATCTGTAAATTTGAAATAGTACAGAAAACTGATAACAGCAAAATCGGGATTTACAGTTTGATTCTGCAGCTACATATCATCTATCATAATTTTTATTACTCGTAAATGTATACGTATTCATGTAAAACACACGGCCGCGTTCAATTCACAGACAAACCCTATTTTTTTCATTATGTTTTCACGCTTTAATATCCAGCCAGGCATTCCACAATCCACAATATGAGGTTTAGTTGAGAAACCAATCCATGTTATAAAAAAAATCGAAGCTATATTAAGATACCAAGTTGTACAGTATCACATCGTACTTTATCTACCCATACAATGCACAGAGTACATTTTATAGGTTGTAATCTGTGCTATTTAAAAATCTAATTAATGCACGCACTGCACAAATCGAATCGACTACAATGTAAGCTTTCGTGGTTGGTATTTTAATTTATATTCATCATTACATCGTAATAACATTTATTGTAGTGGTTGAGGAAGATATAATAATAATAATTAAATTAATAACAAATAAACCTGTGTCAGTTTACCATTGATTGAAATATTAATGCTTTACATTTCGATTTATTACATTTATTATCTGGTTTTTTTATTAGGTAACAGTAAAAATTGAGTAGAAAAAGGAAAGAGCCTCCCTCAATTATCGTTGTCAAGTCCAAGTATGTCTGCAAACCCAGACGATGCTTTTAGCAAAGAAGCAGTACAATCAATAGTGAGTTTCTTAACATCTACTATACCAAAATCAGATGTTCCAAACATCAAGGCAGAGCTGAAAACAGAATTCCTTCTCGCTAAGAAACGAAGTAAAACACAGAAAAATAAAGTAAAGAGGAAAAAGAAACAAATTCTAACCAGAAAAGAAAAGAAAGCGCTAGGATTTTATGACCATGTAGTACCTAAAAGTATGAAGTATGCAGATTTTTTGCCTATGAATGAAATTTGGTTGCAGTATATGGACAATTTATTAGATATAGGCAATAAGCCAGTGCCGGTGCCTTCTGATAAATCATGGGAAACATTTACCCAAAGTATATACAGAGCGGACTTTCATGGGAGCAGGCTTACCATTATTCGTTCAAAATGTCCTAATTATGTAGGCAAAACTGGAATATGTATAATGGACACTAAGAACACATTCAGGATCCTGTCAGAAAAGAATGTGGTCACTACAATACCCAAAAAGGAGTGTGTGTTTCAACTGCACTTAAAGGATATAAAAGTGCAAATATTTGGTAAACATTTGTGTGCTAGACCAGCCGAGAGATCGACTAAGAAAGTCAAGGGTCATTTACATCCAGATTTGTAATCATTATTGGAATGAGATTCTGAAACAAAATTTTATCATTTTGATGTCACTGGTGAACATCTTGTATATATCAAACTAAAGTCATTATAAATCTCTTACTCTTGGTATCCCCACTAAATGGATACACATTTCAGTAGATTAAACAGAACATTACAAGATTTAGTTCCTGAAGGAGTTAATAACACATTGGAGTGGCAGTGGATACCTATATATAAACTAAATAAGATTAATGAGACCTAAACATGACTGAACATCATGCAATAAAAAATTAAAATGCATCTTAATTTGTTTTAATGTTTTTATTGAGGTTGATTAGTATTCAATTTTAGTTTTCTTATGATAGTTTGGCAGTTTTCAATATTCCCTGTGCAAATCTCCAGGTACATCTTTAATGGCATGACCTTTGTAGAATTTATTTGAATGAGAATTTTTCTAGCTGTGACCAAGTCTCCTCTTAGTATGTGGCAGACTGCTGCTTTAGCCCATACAGAAACCGCGATTATGTCTCTTGTTTGATATGGTAGGGCTGAAACTAAATCATGAATCATAGGAGGATGTAAATGTTCAACTGCATCTGTTATTCGGTCTAAATTTATCAGAGCTTCTGCAGCGTAAATGTGTGCCCATGCCTTATGACTGTTGGAGGCATCTGTCTGAGCTAACAGTTCATATGCACTCATCAACGCTTGTAAAGGGTCGTGCAATTGTAGCAAAACATAACTTTGTAAAACATATGTGGAATTTTTTAGTTCGCATCTGTGTTTCCATGTTATGGGAGGACCAGGAGGTGCTTGAATGATAGGTGCATTCACATCCGCTGGCTGATCCTGGCTTGTCAGAATGAATTCTGCATTTCTTAAGCATAAAACTGCAAATTCCAATGACAGTGATGGCATTGCAAAGGATTCAACTGGGGAGTGTGAATATTGTTCTTTAGATTTTTTTGTTAGTAAAATTCTAGTGTGTGGTCCGCTGCTTAATTTCTTCAAATTATACCTTGTCGGTTCATCAGTGCAGCATTTTTTTATGCAACACTCGGCCAAGTGTATCCATATCTGTGGGTTGTTGGGGAAGTGTCTTGCTGCTTCAACAAAGCACTCAAAAGCACCTTCACAATTATTTGCTGCAAGTAACGCTAGGCCCAGGTTGTAAATATAAATAGGCCTGTCTTTACATATGATCAATCTGTCACTTTCATCACTTTCTAGTGCTCTAAAATGCTCTTTGACAGCATGCTGGAAGTATTTTGTTGCAAGAAAGGGTTTTTTAATTGAAAGATAGATAACACCAAGATTATTGTTCAGAGCTGCCCAAATATCCTCTCCCTGAGTCTTCAAATCATAATTAAATGTCATTGTTCTATATTTCCCTAACATATTAGCTGCTTCTTTGACATCTTCAGTCAAATAGATTTGCTGAGCCAACACAAATATATTTTCAATTGTGTCAGGTTTCAAATTCAATTTATTTTTCTGTCCCACCATCAGTTGAGCACGGCTGACGAGCCTCTCATATAAGTCGCTAATTTCCGTGTTGCATTTTACTTTATCTCCATGCACTTTAGCGATTTCCAAGGTCCTATCATAAGTCCGTCTACAAAGAGTCGCTTCTAGTAGGAGCAGAATTATTTGCTGGAACAGTCTCAGGTCTTTGATGTTCTTAGAAGTGAGAAGTTTTTCCAGAATAACCACGCATTGATAGTAGTACCGCGAGTGGTACAATACTACAGCGTAATTATACACTACGAAGGGAGATAGTGATTCTTTGAGTTCAATATCAGGGAAGCTTTGACCTGTCTGCTGAGCCATCGCTTTCTTGAACTTACTGACGTTCTTCATATCTTCTAGGAAGAACTCTACCACTGCTTTGTTATGCTGAACACGTTTGTTGTTCGTTCCAACCAAGCTTTCCAATTCCTTGAGATGGTGAAGGGCTGATGCATAATCCTTTTTAAGAAAACATTGGTGTGCCAACACCGCTGGCTCTTCACGATCTTTTGAATTTGCCATAACAAATTATTTTTCCAGTAATAGATTTCAAAATAGTATTATTTTTTCTAAAATAAAAACAAGCAAAGCAAGTTCAATCGATAAAAGAATGCTGACTATGACTATTAATGACTACAGACCACAGACTAATTAATGTCACAGTACAGTACACTAATTATGTCAGTTTAGTTAGAAGATACTAACCACAGATTATTACAAATTCTATAAGAACGTGATCACAGATTTCTATATTATTAGATTTGAGAGATTTTACTGAAGATGAGGATCTGACAATGATTCTAAAACTAATTTCATTCTGTGTGTGAATCTGTGGATTCATTCATATAAATTTATATGTTAATTTATTTAGTCTGTTTCATACTTTTCATTTCACGAAAGGGCAGTGGGGTATAGTGTCGTGTTTTAAAATAAAGTTTATAATTTATTGCACAAAGAAACTAACTAGAAAACCTAAATTATATCAGTTTCATAATGTACTCCTATTAATTAATTGCGTTCGTATTGTGTGTCAAAACATCAAAGTACATGCAATTTGTTTACTTTCGCGCAATTAATAAGCTAAGTTAACTTAATTCCAAAATGTTGAATCAAAACCTTCACATTAGCTCAAGAGAGTGATAGCAGTAGATGTGTCATGTCTCGAAGATCGATATTTCTGCTAGCTGCTGCTGTTGTGCTGCTGTATTTCTCGCTCATCCTCATTGTGCTGAGCCCATTGCACGGCAGTAAGAACATTTATTATGGCAGTAATTATATGAACCACCTGTCGTTGCGGCAAGTTCCAAGAGTCAACTGGTGTAAAGAGCTACGCTGGAGGTCACCACCAACGCGTAACGTGACCGCGTTAGTGTCATATCCGGGCAGTGGTAATACATGGCTGAGATACTTGCTCCAGCAGGTTACTGGTAAGTAATTCTCCTACTAACAAACACTCGGTTCCCCAAAGTAACTCTTACTGAAAGCTCAAATCTCACTTATATTATCACTCAGGAAAATTTCAATTTTATGCCTGTGATCATCGGAATTATCATTTAAACTGAGCGCTTCCACATTTGAATGGCACATTAAGATGTTAAGATGATTATAATAGTTGTTAAGCCATGATTGAGGCCTTCGGCCAGCTTCCAAACTCTGATACCAGAGTTGGCCATCAGCTCACTCGAAAGAAGAAGTGACTTGGTTTGTTACTAGGCTGCGCTAATTACAACAACATCACAACAAATAACAGTGGATTCTTGTAAACAATGAAAGCCTGTTCCTTAATCTAAAAAATAACAGCAGTTACACATATTTTACTAATTCTTTGTTGTTGTGTTTGTAATTGTTTGGACAAGTTTTGCATGAAAGAAAATGGTTGATATTGAGTGAGTGAGTGATAATAATAATAATATTCTGTATGGGATGGGATCTGGATTAACACATGGGATATTCTTTTTCTTGATAAAATTGAAGTAATTTTTTATTTCAATAACACTACTTCTGTCTGTATTTTCCCATTGTCTCATTTTGTAACAGTGGGGGGCGTAGCTCGTTTGTCATAAATTAGATGTAATGCTTTTTACAGTTATCTATTGTTGAGCATGCCAATATTGAACACACCCCATACAATAATGCTCTAATTTGTGGGTGTACTTTATTGATAAGATGTATCATTGCTGTACATTATTCGTATATGTTCATAACAATATTGAATAGATGCAATACTTTGAATATAGAATACAGATAATTAAAAAAAAAATTACACACATGTTCCTTGCACAAGAGTTCCTTGGGTCATTGACTCCCAGAACAAACATATTACACAGAACAAGCATTTTTGTCACACAAATGGGTGTCAGTGGGAATCATACCCTGAATCTACAGCACAGAAGCACAGAACACACCACAGAAGGCAAAGTTACTACTAACTGAGCTACTAATAGTATATTTATATTAGGAACCATAATATACCCTGAATATATTGTTTCAGGTATTCTAACAGGCTCAATATACATGGACTATGGGCTGAGAGTCCATGGGTTTCCCGCAGAGAATGTCACCGACGGCTCAGTTTTGGTTGTGAAGACACATGAGGCTCCTCCGTTAGATATGAATAAGTTTAAATCAGCTGTGTTGCTGATACGGAATCCCAGGGATGCCATTTTAGTGAGTAAAAAAGTTTGAGTAAGTGTTGCTATTTACCACCGTTTTCCATAGGCGGAGGTTATCAATTTGTTTATATTCTTTTTTTATTGTATGTTTGCTACCTCAGATCTCCATCATTTATTCCAAATTCTAAAATGTTTATTTGGAACACCTTTTTTTATTTGAGTAAGATTTTATTTGTTAATATACTTTTCAGACTGTTCCCATTGAAATGTCATCAGAATTGTTTCTATAGTTTGGTTTAGAAAATTTATTTGTCTGGAAAAAATATCATCCGAGTAAAAGAAATGGCGTATTTTGATTTCCTTACAGTTTCTGGCCCACACTGACCGATTTAAATTTGGTTTTAATCTTATTTTAAATGTTAGGATGCTTAAGGGCAAGAAATAAAGGATGAAAGTATAGAAGTCGGTTTTATTGATTGTTAAAAAAAATCTTTTGCTAAGTTACAAAAATACTACTTAATGGTATTTTCTTAATTTTTGGCTTTTTAGCTTAATTTTAGCTTTTATACTTTGCTGTAATTCATAGCTTTTTGTTTGTTTGTTTGTGTATATTGTTTATCGTTATCATTTCAGTAATGCTGAATGACTTTAACATTTATGTTGTCACATCTCGTTATGTAAATCGTCACTGCTGGTTTTAAAATAGCATGGAGTATGGAGCATGCTTTGTTTTATGTGGTAAATATATTTTCCTTTTCATACAAACATATCTACACTTTTGAATATATTAGTTAAGGTCGTGTTTATGTGAACCGATTTCGATTTGTTGAATAAAATCACTGTTTATTTAATGCTTATAATTACCGCATTCACACCAATCATCAGGGGCGGCCCGCCCATACGGCGAACGGCAGTCGCTCCAGGCGCCAAATTCTTACTTTGCACTCAAAATTGGTATAGGATCTCGCTCCATTCTAAAATTTACTTCGGGCCGGCGCTGCCAATCACTCACGCATTCTTGCCCTGATAGAACTTACTCAAACTTATCGACTAAGTTAATTAGTCCTAATGTCAATATACGGTTTGTAAAATTGGCATTATTTAGCTTTAGTTGATGAAAACATTTCACACAGCGCCACCTAGCCCCAAACTAAGCATAGCTTGTATGGGAACAGGCCACTAGTTTCTTAGAGCTGGCCTGATAGATGTAGAATATTTTCTTATCTGTTTCCATACCGCTGAGCAAAAGTATTTTTAGGCCTTTCAATTTTCGCGGTCTAGAGCGAATTTTGAAGCCAACCCGCTAGAAATTGGTCAATTTCTAATTAATTTAATCAGGGTCGTTAATAATATATCCCAATTACCATTTTCAGGCAGATTTTAATCGGCTACATAAAGGGCATATTGGTTCTGCGCCTAAATCGGCCTTCGAGAAGAAATCAAACGAGCGCAATAAGTCTGGTAAGATTTTAATTAATGATTCCAGCATTCAAACTGTCAAGCTCATTATTTTTTCAACGTTTTAAGTTAATTATTTTTACTAAGTTTCAAAATTGGCTTCCTGTTTTACAATTCTGTATTAAATTTTTTTTGTTATCGCCTTAAATGTGTTTCGATTTAGATAAAACAGTGTAGGTGGTTTTTATCATTATTTTTCACTTACAAACTATTATTCCCACAAATCTCTAGATTCGTTTGGAACCCAAAATTAATGCAGCTATTCGTGCTATCGAAGCGAGGTGCGCTTCTAAGGCAGGGCTACTACAAAATGCAGCGGAAGCATGCATACGCGATTTCCGCAGCCCCGTCGTAATTATTATTAGCATAATCACTATATAGCATAATCATTATATTTATTGATCTCAATTAAAGTAGTTAAACAAGGTTTTAGACTGTCACTAGGTTAAGCTGTAGTAAAAATGACAAGTTTCAACTTACTAAGCGGCAGAGGAGGATACCGTGGGGTTTTAGTGGGTCTGGTTCCACATAACCGCTCTGTCTCCGTGGCAGAGCGGCATGCGAGTGCATTTCCCCACGGAAAAAAAAGGTGGGCCGTTCCGTTCCGTTTTCACATTAAAAAAAGAATCCCCTACGGATGTGAGCAACATGATCCCCTCGCTACCCAAGCGAGGCGGGGAACTTTCTTTCTTTAAAAAAAGGGCTACTACCAAATCAGCTAGCTAAATAATTTGTTCTAGATTGGGCGAAATACGTGTCAAACCAGCTGATAGTCTGGGAGACCCTGCATAGGCTGTGGCTGACCCGGTTTCCTGGACCGGTGCATGTCGTGTTCTACGAGATGTTGGTCCACGACACGAGGAACACTCTCAGCGGCATACTCCAATTCCTGAACCAGACTGTCGCAGAAGTAAGTTAAAAGAGCAGAAATCCTACAATCCTAACTATATTATATCAACAATTCCCTGTGTCGCAGATGGCATGGACAAACGCAGAAACACAAGACAAACACCCAAGACCCGAGAACATACTTTATGCCACCACACAAAGGGTGCCCCAGCCGGGAATCGAACCCGGGACCCCTCGCTTCGAAGGCAGGGCTACTACAAATAAGCCACGGATCCATCAATATATATATTTATTAATTATATGTATTATATTTTATATATTACAATTATAAATGCGAAAGTGAGTTTATTTGTTTGTTACGCTTTCACGCCTCAACCGCTAGACCGATTTTAAAATTTCTTTCACCAATGAAAAGTTACATTATCAACGTGTAACATAGGCTAAATTTTATCCCCGTATTCCCACTAGAACAGGAACTACGCGGTTGAAACCGGGGGGCGGTAGCATGTCGACTTTTCACCCCGGGTAACAACCGTGGAGCGCAATGAGTAAAATTATATATTTTTTCAGGCCGATATGAACTGCGCGATCGCCAATAAAGAAGGAATATACAGACGAAAGAAAAAGCACAAAGACTTCGACCCGTTCACGGAGGATATGTACGAAGCGTTAGACGAAGTCAAGGATAGAGTTATTCAAATTGTCGCCGAATATAACGTTATGTCGCGCGACTATAGTAATTCTTGAAATAATAATAGGTTATTATTCGTTTAACCAAGATATTTACCATGATTTGTTAGTTTTGTTGACTCCCGATATTTCGACGCAGTTACATGCGTCATGATCCCTCCCAAACTGGTAATATCATGGCAAATATCTCGGTAACACGAATAATAATGTTCATAACCATGATAGTTTTAAAATTGATATATTAATAGGTGTTTCTCGTAACGAATTTAATGGCTGGACTTGAATAGAAATTTCGGGAATGTTTAGGCGTTTTCAGTGTCATGCAGATTGGTTCATGTACGTTTATGTGGTACCAGCTATTAGTTCATTCAGTACCGTAGCCTCTAATGTTCCCACTGCAGGGCACACAGGCCTACTCTCGATAATTGAGAGTGAATGGGCTCTGATCTGCCACGGGAGCCCAATCCGGATTGGAAGATGTCACATGTCATCGTTTAGTTCTTCATCGTCACCGTTTCGAGAATGTGGCATTGCGCACATAATTTTTCATTTGAAAAAAAAAAACTAATTTGTGCACGTGTGGGTTTGAACCAGCGACCTTCAGATTGAAATTCACTGTCTGTGTTATACTCCCCTTTTTCGTCGGTTAAAAGTCGATGCATGAAATATCGCACGCGTGCGTACAAATCCGCATGACACAGAAAACGCGCTAAGAATCTTTCTGTGTGAAATTAATTGTAGTAATTAATTGGTTGAGCCCGTCCAGATAGCTCGAAACTTATCAGTGAATTTAGATTGTGTTGCTAAATGTTGAACAAAACATTTAGAATATTAACAACATTTATTAATACACAAACTCAGTTATTAAATACAATTTGTGGCTATGGGTATACTGTCTTTTTGGCGGAAACTCCTATGAGAGCCATATATTCTAACTTATATCGCAGCGCAAGTTTCTCAGCAGGATGAATGCGATTCAGTAAAGATTTGGATCTCATACTGAGTCGCGCGCATTACTGTACTCATGGGCGAGGGTCACCACTTACCATCGGGTGGGCCCTCAGCTCGTTCCGTCTCTCATTCACATAAAAAAAACGCCAACAGAGTCGATTATGATTTGTTGGGGACTAACGCGCACCGCTCCGATCATTAAAAAACAAAATGCAGTATGCATTCTCGATGAACATACGATCCTTTGTGATTATTTTTGCGTGAACATGAGGTTCTTGTTTAAATAATTGTGTTTCTTTGTAACTATAGTACAAATTTCTAGTCATTTATATCTTTGGGGCGATTACGTAACTTTTGTTTAAAACTTCTATGGATCTCGTTAGTATGGTTCACGAAAAGTTTCTTGGCTGTGGCGCTATTATCTTGGCAAAAATCCAATTTTTTTTAATTCCTCCAACTGCCGTATGACTTTTCGCGGTTAACGGATTTATATTAGGAGTACAAATAAGTTTCCGCCGTTTTTTAACACAAATTAAATATTTATTGTAGAAGAACGGTAATATAAATTTAACCAAAATATTGCCCATCACTTGCAACCACTTTTTCCCATCTCTCAGGCAGCATTCGAATCCCACGTCTGAAGAACTCCTTGTCTTTTGAGGTTATCCACGAATCAACCCAATTTTTGGTATCCTCATAAGATGTGAACCGCTGCGCCGTCAGAGCATGTGCTACGGACCGGAACAGGTGATAATCGGACGGTGCAATGTCTGGTGAATACGGCGGGTGGGGTAACACTTCCCAATCAAGTGTTTCCAAGTATTTTGGGGGGTCCAGTTGATCGCGTCCGTAGGTGTGTACCCTTTGATTCCCTACACGTGCCCCCTGGGTGGTGCTAAAGGAGCAACCTAAAGTAGCAGTAGAACTTGTGCCAAGTTCGTCCGGAGAGGTACTGCCACCACATCTGGAATCTGCCGCCAAGCAGTAGTGGTTGCATTACTGTGTTCCGGTGGAAGGGTGTGGGTACCGGTGAAATCACATGCGCATGAGACGTATCATCCCCGTCTCGGGTGATGGACGCAGCAGGATGAATGCGACTCAGTAAAGATGCGAATCTCATACTGAGTCGCACGCATTACTGTTGTCATGGGCGAGGGTCACCACTTACCATCAGGTGGGCCCTCAGCTCGTTCCGTCACTCAATCACATAAAAAAAAAAAAAAAAAAAAAAAAACTTTTTCACGGGAGCCGCAACATGTGGACGAGCATTGTCATGCAGAAGAATAATTTTTTCGTGTCTAGAATAGTATTGAGGGCGTTTTTCCTTCAGAGCTCGGGTCAATCTCATCAATTGTGTTCGATAGAGGGCTCCAGTAATTGTTTCGCTCGGATTAAGCAACTCATAATACACTACATCTAGCTGATCCCACCAAATACACAGCATAAGTTTTTTTCCGTGAATATTCGGTTTTGCTGTTGATGTTGACGCGTGGCCAGGTAATCCCCATGATTTTCTTCTTTTTGGATTGTCATAATGTATCCACTTCTCATCACCAGTTATGATACGATGTACAATAAAAAACCCTTTTTTTATGTCTAGCTAGCAGCATTTCACTTAAGCATAATCGGCGTTCAATATCTCTCGGCTTTAATTCGTACGGAACCCAATTTCCTTGTTTATGAATCATTCCTAATGATTTTAAACGATGTGAGACTGCTTGCTGAGTGACTTCTAATGTTAGAGCAAGTTCTTTTTGTGTTTGAGATGAATCTTCCTCCAATAATTCCTCCAATTCTGCATCCTCGTAAATTTTTGGCCTTCCACTGCGATCTTTGTCTTCTACGTCGAAATCACCATTTTTAAACTTTTGAAACCACTCTCGACACGTTCTCTCACTCAAAGCAACCTCACCATATGCTTCTACGAGCAATCGATGCGCCTCAGCAGCAGATTTCTTTAAATTAAAGAAGTAAATTAATATTTCCCGCAAATGACGCTTACTTGGCTCAAATTTTGACATTTTCAACTTATAAAAATTATATTTTACCAATATAAAATCAATGATATTAATAGGTTATGTTGTTCTTGAATGTCCAAACTATTTTTTAAGCCGGTTATCATCTGCGAAAGCTAACCGAAACTCCGTGCCGCGCCATCTACAATAAAACGGCGGAATCTTATTTGTACTCCTAATATGAATAAAATATAAATCACTCATAAGTTATGTGATCGCCTTACTGATGTGAAGTTTCATAGTTTTAATTTACAATTTGAAAATGTAAGCAACGAAAATGCAACCAAGAGTTCAAATTTGGCCTAAATGCACTTGGTAATTTCGCACCTTAGCCGATTTTATTGGAGCTAGTTATATACGAATAGTTTTTGTTCCTAACCCTGTTTTCCTGTGATACCGTATTAGTGGGGTGCAATATTCCATTGTCGCCAGCATTTATATTACCTTTCTATTGGCATGGGCGACGCCAGGAATCCTTTCAGGGAGGTCAACTGCATCTGCCTACTAAAATAATAAAAAAAATGTAAGCTATAACATTTTTTTCTATTTCTATATGGAACTTCTTCGTCTATATGGAATGTTATGTAATGTTATATAATGTTAATCATACATATGTTATGTCATTTAAGTCAATATCAGTCAGTCAGTCAGTCAAATTTAAATCGCGCGGGTATTTGAATGTCCTTCGCTTCGCACGTCGTAAACATAACATCTGTGTATCTTTTGTATTTTCTTCCCGATAGAGGGGGTGCGAGTGTACCCTGCTTTGCACCCTGCTGCCGGCGCCCATGTCTAAGGGTATCATAGCTGTAATTTTAATATAGCCTGTAGTTTTGTTATTATTTTTAAGTCAATTAATTGTCAGTCAAATTTAGTAACTATTTATTGCATTTATTTATTGTTATTTATTATTTAAGATTCATCTTTTTGATACATAGTTTAAATCGAGACTTATTATGTCGTTTCTCTATAGCGAATGTCGCAGTGTTATGTCCAGACTTCGGCCGGAAAAGTTAGGTATGCAGAATGGTAGAGATCGTAAAACTCGCTAACTCAAATTTTAGTTCCAATTGACACGAAACAACTAATTTCTTTCTTTAAATCAATTCTACTAACCACTATTGATACACAATAATGATTACAACAAATAAGACTTAAATCTTAGTTACATATTCTGTCTTATATCGACATATTATGAAATTAATATAAAATATCATTAATTTTGTAACAGGTACAGGAACAGAAATTCGAATACGAAAATCTTAAATTACTCACATCATATTTATAAATGTGCCATTAATGATTTTGACTAACGACCTATCAAGTTTCAAAGTAATGTTCTTCCCCAGACATAAGGATATTTCTAATAGGCAATCTTTAATTACCGAAATTTTCCTGTATCCTGCATTTATCGAAAAATTTACAAAAATCTGCGTATTGTATTTTGTGCACCAGTTCTTTATTTCAAATGGCAGACAGTCTGAGATTATAAATACAGTTTGTGCGTAGTGCGTTCAGTTCACCGGCGCCAATGCGCCAATGTTTAGTTTCTCAACTTAGCGCTAGAGGTCTCTTTTCCTATCATAAGGCTGATTTATATTGACCCAATCTTGTACAGCAATCCGGTTCTGGATCACGGTTGTCACTTCCAGGTTTTAAATCCAATACTGGATACGATTCCTGGACTAATAGATTGTAAGTTGTCTTCACGGCTCAGTTTTTAGTAGCGTAGTGGGTTCGATTCTGACCCAGGACAACCATTAGTCTGAAGAAAACAATGGTTTGTCCTGTGTCTGGGTGTTAATACATATGTAATATGAGTATGTATATAAAGTACTAGTTACCTTTCAGTTACTTGATGTAACCTTCAGTTTCCAGTTTGTGAAATGTCTGTGAATTTTTATCTGTCAATGGAAATCTGCCATGAAACAGAATATACTGCATAGTATTATGTGGGCAAAAATAAAATGCAAGTTTCATAAAACTAAATAATGCTTTATTTCACATCGTGTCAATATTTATTGGTCACCAAGTTTTGCACTTCGTCATGGAACTTACGTGTCCAAACATTCAGTTATAAAATATATGAAGTTAACAACAATCCCACAGTAAGAATAAGTTACAAATTCATTTTTACATAAATAATGTGATATCTATACCAGTCTCGACAACCATAGTTTGAGAGTATACTCTGGAAGTGTTAGGAATATCGCAGTATTGACTTGAGTATTCAGACACAAACTGACTTCAAAGTTGATGGATGTAAATATAAACCCAATTCATACGGCCCATTACTGAAAGTGCTGCAATCCAGTTACGATGGAACTGTATTAGACCGTTTCAAGTAAATTTCAATCCTGTCCAGCATCTGAAATCCAGCTGTGGATTGAAACATTAAATCCACCTTTCATTTAATGAAACGCTAATCTAATCCGGCCCGCTGGCCTCATTTAGGTAGTTTCTTAAAAATTGGGTTATATTTTCATTTCATATGACATTACATCTATGTAATAATTTTTATGCGTTTTGTGATTAAAGAACTATTCTCAAAAGTATGTGTCTGAATACATTACAACAAGATGTATAGACCAGCGCACTTGAATCGTGGAAATAAGATTTTTTTTCTAGAATATCAATTCTATTCAAGCTAAAGACAGACTTCAGAAGGCGAAGTGTGTGAAGAGATATTTGAATTACCACTCAAATTTGAGTAATTTAAGTGGAGTGAATGGTGAGTGCGGGTCAGTCTATACATTTAGTTGATGTCAGCATACTGTAGTACTGTAGTATAGTAGCGCAAAACCACTAGGTTCTGTAGACTTGAAATAAGGATCTCAACATTTAACATTGTGAAAGCTAAGAGTAATTAATAAAAATTGTTAAAGCCCTTTTACTGGACCAGTCGCTGGCTAATGCACGAGAGATGACCATATATTCGAGTAATTGATATTCCAGGCAACTCAATCGATTAATCGGAAATAAAACCGATTAATCCAAGGGCAACCCTAGCGTATTTTGCCTGGGACTGGGCCAGTACGAGGCATTAGAGCCGTTCTAAAAGCACGAATACAATATATTCACGTAAGCAACGAATATGTCGCCGAGAAAGAAACCCGCCGTAAAATTTAACTTCTAACAATGTTAAACTCTTAATTACAAAATTATCCATCAATATCACAAATAAAATACAAACATGACAATAAACATATGGACTATACTTTTTTTTATCAATTTACCCAAGTGTAAACATCCTACGATTCATCAAGCATTCATAATACCTTCCAAACATAATTCTGGTAACACTAAAAGAATATGTTCAGACTTCAAACAAAAATCCCCGGCGAAGAATTGAACCATTTCACTTATTATGCTATTGTCAATCATAGTACAGATTTACAATAGCATAATAAACATTTCAAAAACTGAATGTAAGTATATGAGATGTTATATATAAGAGGGATAATAATAGTGGTAGGTATAGTCCAAATGTAAAATTTAGTTCTATCAATGTATCAAAGTAATAAAGCAACAGCCTCACTCACGCCTTACATATTTCACCCGCAAGCGAATTCAGTCGTTCATCCATACATAAACAGAAATGTATTTCATACATTTTAAATTATTGGAAACATGTCGAATATACAAAATTAAGTCTTGTCACAATGCTCACAGATTCGTAATTCCACCGCCAGGCATGTCTATGTCATTCACTCACAGCGTCAGCCGACCGAGTGTGAAACAAAACTACTGTACAAAAAATAATAAAGAACAAAAACACTATAATACAAAATAATAGAAGAAAAATAATAACAAGTTTATACAAAATAGTCTCGCGTTGTCTGTTCACACCACTTTACATGGGCCAGTTTTTACAACCATTTATTAACTTTCCTTGATTAAACTGATTTGTTTGCGGCAAAATCAAAGACCAATTCAAATCGATTTGCAAATTACGTCACAAAGAGTGCGCAGAAATATGTACAGTTCCATACTCGACTCGCTTTGACCAATCAGACAAACTCGAACGATTTGAATTGTTATATCATAAACAAAATATATGGTAAATTAATTAAATATTACGTTAAAATCAGCCTTTGTTTAACATTTACTACCATTTGCCTAACTACCATCGTAAACCGGCCCTCCCGCACCACAAACCGCGACAGACTAGACGTGCTAAGTGTCTCTTAAAATTACAATAAACAAGTTATAGACCGCGTCTCTGCACATATGAACCGTGAGCAAACACTGTCAATTTATCTGTAAACTATTAGCACAAGAAATATAATGACATCAATTTGTATCAGTGCTAATATGTATGTATCTATAGCTTGCTTATTATGACTCAGATACCTCTATCTCCTTTCAACTTTGGCAATAAGATAGAGACAGCTCACGTGCCAACTTAGCGTAGCTCTCATGTATACGTTCGATCAAAACGAATCTTAAAATCGAGACACAGTTCAAAATCAATGAATAAGTTGAAAGTTCATACTAACAAAAACGTTATTAGTTTAAATTATGAAATTAGTGAAGCGGTATGACTAGTATTATAGATTAAAACTGTTTAGACTCCATAGATAGACAATACATAATGTAAAAAATGCAGAAATCATTGTATTTCTTCAAAGTCTTTATGTTATGTATTGGCAATGCTTTGTAAACAACATTTACAATATACTAACAGCTATGAAACAGGCACCGTTTGTCTTAACAGTTTTACCTAAACAATGATGACGTTCAATGTGAAACTATAACATTAATGTTTTAAAGTCCAATTTTCTGTGACACTGCCGGCGTCTCCACTACCAATAGAATATATTACTACACGCTGTAAATCTGATATTGTACATAAAATCTATGTGATAAATAGCAGCTAATATTTGCCCTTTACGCCTGATATAAGCTATATTTAACGATACTTTGTACTATAAACGTATATATTTTCAATATATAGAGGTTATATATGATTAAACTATGTTTATTGCTTGTAGGGATAGGTATATCACAATTATTCGTTCCGCGATATTCCATTGAAGTAGAAGCGAAACTAGTTAGTGCTTCCTAGCAGTGTCACAGATATCGAATGGGGACAAAGGAGGATGCGACCGCGAGACATCGACGGATACCAAGGACGAATATCACATCAGGGCTAGCACGAAATATTAAGCTAACGAGATTGTACAGACTCTACGGAGCACAAAATAGCTATTCTAAACGTCATTGTCTTTTAGTTTGAAACATAAACCGTTTGGCACCAGTAGAACCGTCAGTCAGTTTATTTACATCCCGCAGAGCTTGAAAGGAATTGATGGTATCGTGCAAAACCCTGATCGCTTGACGCTCGTAAGTACTACAACCACATAATAAATAGTACCAGGTAAAGGATAATGTCATTCGAATAAATAGACAACATCGCAACACATTTACGCTGCAAAGTTTGCAGAGCGCTAACAGTAGTCCGGTCGCTTCAGAATCGTTCTGTCTCTTTCCCGCTCGCTGGTTCAATGTCAAGCAACTGAAATGTGGTAGGACATTGCTGTCTCTTTCCCGCTCGCTGGTTCAATCTCAAGCAACTGAAATGTGGTAGTGCATCGCTGTCTCCCGCTCGTTGGTGTCAAGCGAGTCAACTGTGGTCGCCATCGCTGTCTCTTTCCCGCTCGCTGGTTCAATGGCAAGCGACTGAAATGTACATCGCTCTGTCTCTTTCCCGCTGGCGCGTTCAATGTATGTCAGTAAGCGGCTGGAGTGTGTTCGCACGGAGTAGGTATCTGTTCGGGCGGGGCGGTGCGATCGGTTGCGATGCGGGTGCGTTGCGGCCGCGTCGCGCGTCACCGCAGCGCGCGGCACCGCCGGCACACGCGCACGGCGCCGCAGTCGCCCCACGGGCTCATCTCCGAGCACGAGCTGCAGAATATGCCGCCGCATCGTCTGCAACAACATACAAATGAATTTTGGGGGGTCCAGTTGCTCGCGTCCGTAGGTATATACCCTTTGATTCCCTACACGTACCCCCTGGGTGGTGCTAAAGGAGCAACCAAAAGTAGCAGTAGAACTTGTGCAAAGTTCGTCCGGAGAGGTACTGCCACCACATCTGGAATCTGCCGCCAAGCAGTAGTATTCGCATTACTGTGTTCCGATGGAAGGGTGTGGGTGCAGGTGAAATCACATGCGATTGAGACGTATCATCCCGAGTGATGGACGCAGATTTGGATTGATTTGATTTGATTTGGATTGATTTGGAAGATTTGGATCTCATACTGAGTCGCACGCATTATTGTTGTCATGGGTGAGGGTCACTTACCATCAGGTGGGCCCTCAGCTCGTTCCGTCACATATTCATATAAAAAAAAAAAAAAAAAAAACTGAACTGTCTATTTAAATGTATTTAAAAAGAAATTGTCTATCTGACTGTATCAGCAGTTCTCCGAAACGTTAACCCGATTTTAACGGGACTTTCATTGGCAGATAGCTGATGTTATAAGGAGTAACTTAAGCTACTTTTATGAGGTATAGAAAAGGAAAAAATGTATTAGGGTGCCATGCCAAATAAATGTTCCAAAAAAAAACTTACAACATTAACAAATAAGGACTAATACGGCCATCAACTAATAACATGGCAATAAACTCCTGTACTCAAGAATGTGTAGATCCAATTCGCAGAACTGTGCCGTTCCCTTTGAGACCGGAAGTGATTGGCACCCACACCACACTCTCCTTCCCGTGAGCGCCGCCAGCGCTGCAGACTGTACGTTTCTTCATATCGTATCAATGTTTCTAACTAGTTAAACGATGTCGCGATAGAATTTTGCCACCTCAACAACTCTTGGTGGCTTTGTGCAGATCATCCAATGCAGGTCGCAGGGCACAGGGGGTATACAAGTAAACGGGACATGGACTGAACTGGGGCTCCACAATCACATCCAGTTAAGATGGAGTCTCGCATGCCTACACAGGTTCTGCCTGCAGAGACCCGAGTCCGGACTGTACGCTGACCTGCAGTGATGGCGTCTCCTCGCCAGCCAGAAGTGGTGGTGGCAGTGCTGGCAGCGCGGCGCGGCGCTGTCCGGCACCCACACCACGCCGCGCGCCTCCTCTCCCACTTCCACTTCGGACGCGGAGCCGCTGCTGCTGCTCGCGCTGCCGCCGCTGCCCATGCTGCCGGCGCTGCACACGCTGCCTACGCTGTTTTTCTGCAAATATAAAACCAGTCTTACTCCGCGGTCGGTGGTTCTCCGTTTTATATATTTTTTATTCCAATGTTTTTTTTATTATTTCGTTAATACTATAGTATCAATTTTTAAGTAACACATGTAAATAATAAGAAATTTTAATGAATATCCTACTCCTACTAATATTATAAACGCGAAAGTTTTTAAGTATGGATGGTTTGTTTGTTACTCAATCACGCCAGAACGGCGAACGGACCTGGATGAAATTTGGCACAGAGATAGATTATACTCTTGAATAGCACATAGGCTACTTTTTATCCCGGAAAAATGTACGGTTCCCGTAGGAAGTCCAACGGTTAACAGCTAGTATTATAGTAATAAACAAATAATAATAATAAACGTTTACACACTCATACCTCTGCACTAGGATTCCCTGTGTCGCAGATGGCATGGACAAACACAGACACAAGACAAACAAACCGAGAACAAACTACATGCTCACCACACAAAGTATGCCCCGGCCGGGAATCGAACCCAGGACCCCTCTCTTCGAAGGCAGGGCTACTACCAACTATGCCACGGAGTAATAATAATTAATATTAATTTTGATGTTTTTGTCTTACCTTATTGTGTGAGAGTGGCATGTTGTTGGGGGACATGAGGGGGGACGCGGCCGCGGGCGCCGGGGACGACAGCCTCAAAGCTTCGCGCGCCTCCCGCAGCTGGCCGCTCAGTTCTTCCACTACTTTCTGTAACAAACAGTATTTTAACAATAATGTATCACATATAGAATAGAAATATTTTTATATTTCGTAAAATTAAGAAACATTGTTTGTGGTATTAAAACATGACAATAATGTACTGACAGTGTTAATGGTTCTTATTGCACTAATGAGGGGATCCAAAATAAATTAAACCCCCTTGAACTATGTAGCTTTTTTATTTAATAAACGTGTTTTTATCTTGTAAAATTCTCAAAACGCAACGATAGCGCGATGCAGAACTGCGCATTATACAGTAATCTGTGTCAATCGTAACACAGATTACGTTATAGTTAGTATGCATCGTTGCTATCGTTGCCCTGGCTTGAACAGACAGAGTCCTCTAGTTTTTATCTGTACGGTTTACAAACAATGAATATTAACAAAACATTAATATAATGAACTCCTGAAATTCACAAATGCTACTAAATTACTTGAATTTGTGACAAAAACCAAAATTCAGTATTCAGTATTTATGAAAAAGTCAAGCTGATATATTGTAGTTGATTTTCTTGATAGGTTGTTATAGATCCTATTGATATTCTTGCAATTGTTTATTTTATGCAAGCAATTAAGTATATTTAATTTTAATTTTAATTAATTTTTTTGTGTGTTCCAAATAAAATAATTTATATTCTTTTCTATTCTATAAGGTTGTGTAGTATGGGTTGTATCAAAGATTTTTTTTCTGTTGAATAGCCAAGTAGCGGTGTACTCGCATTGCTGAGTTCCAGTGATAGTGTGGGTGCCGGTGAAATTTCAGGCGTATGAGACATATCGTCTCGGGTAACGGGCGCAACGCGATGCGACTTGGGTCTCATACTTACGTCGGCGAGGATCTAAGTTGTGTTATTGTTGTCTATGGGCGGCGGTGACCACTTAAGATCAGGTGGGCCGACAGCTCGCTCCGTCACTTTAATAGAAAAAATAAATAAATTCAGTTTAAATGATTGAAGCAAAGACAATTCTGTAGAAAAGATTGGTCTTGATTGTTATTATTTATTTCGCACATAGGTTTCATTAAATTCACTTTTAAATCCGCACCAGCCTCCAATGTTCCCACTGCAGTGACACCGGCCTACTCTCGAAAATTTGAATGGGCTCTGATCTACCACGAGAGCCCAATCCGGATTGGTAGATGTCACATGTCGTCGAATTTTTGGTTCTAAGACATGCCGGCTTCCTCACGATGATTTCCGTCACCGTTTTGAGAATGTGATATTGCGCACATACATTTTTTCAAGTGAAAAACTCATTGCACGATTCCTGGCCGGGTCGCACTGTCTCTCGGGTCTCGGGTGTTTGCCTTGTGTTTCTGTGTATGTCCATGCCATTTGCGACACAGGAAATCCTAGTGCAGAGGTATGCCGACCAATCTAGCTTACTATAAAATTCCTCTCCATCCTTAGGTTGCCTGGAAGAGATCGCTTCTTAGCGATAAGGCCGCCCATTGTACATTAACTTTGTTTATGTAAATTCTATTTATATTTATTCATAATTGTAAGTGTGGTGTACAATAAAGTATTTTTGTATTGTATGAGTGTGTCTCACCCGCTGGTAGAGTATGATCTGGTGCAGGCGCGCCTGCAGCGGGTCGGCGGCGGGCGGCAGGCCGTCGATGGCGTCGGGGCGGGGCGCGGGCGCGGGCGCGGGGGGGTGCGCGCCCGCGCCGCACACGCAGCGCACGCGCGCGCTGCACCAGCACGCGCGCGCGCCGGCGCCGCCAGACTCGCCGGACGTCTCTATGCCACCTGGGGACGCACGCGCTTATATTATACGAAAGTTTGGCGAAATTTTGTGTTTGTTCCTCCTTCACGATCAAACGGATTTGGATGAAATTTGGCTACTTTTGATTTCGGAAAAATGGGGGGCGGAGCTAGGATATAATTAATTTTCATGGACATTTCACACAGCGCCGTCTAGTCCCAAACAAAGCGAAGCTATGGAAACTAGACTACAGATACATTAGTTATATTTTTTTTTTTGCTTGTAATAACAAAATTACAAATATGATTGATGTAAGTATCTATTATGTAAAAATAAGGACTTTTTACTAAATGCATTTCAAAGTATATACGGCAAAGTATAAAAAAAAAATTCTGTATTCTGTTTGTTTGTTCCGGCTACTCTCCGAAACGATCGCACCGATTTTGACGGGACTTTCACTGGCAGATAACTGATATTATCAAGAATACTTAGACTACTTTAATTAAAAACAAAGAAAGTTAACTATATGTGGTCCACGACACCGCGGAGAGGGGACTTGCTTCGTGTAGCGGGGAGGGGGTAACACTCACTGGAGCAGTGGCAGCAGGCGCGGCGCGGGGACGCGGGGCACAGCGTGAGCTGCGAGCCGCGCGCCCGCAGGTGTGCGCCGCGACACCGGGGGGAGGGCGCCTCGCCTTCGCTCTCCGAACTCGTGCTTGACGTCACAGCGCCTACCGACAAAAAAACAATTCACTTATATTGTATCGATGTACTCTTATATTGCACGCTGTGTTGGGGAAATATTGCATTTACAGTTTTAAGTCGTCCAACAGCTGAGGAAATTCGTGAGATTTCTGTAGGATGTTGGTGTGGTGAACGTAAGCCTTCTCGTTAGACCATGAAATAAAAGGAAGTAGTTTATAGTTGTTCAGTTCAAACACACTATACCATGGTAAAAGTATATTACAATACTAAACATAAATGACTGTAACACACTATTGGTAAAACTGATTAAATATATAAAAAATGGTTGTTGAGTACGCGTATGCCGACAAGGCATCTGGTTTGCGAACCAGAATGCCTTGTAGTCGAAATGCGAATTTGGGAGGGTTTTCACAGCGGTGCAATATCACCATATAAGCACATTGCACAATCGGTGTTGGATCTATTTCCATCAACAAGTATTATGTTGCGTACAATTAAAATACACGAGTCGATCCGGATCCGGTTCGAAGGACCAAATTGAGATGTATGGGCCCCGGGGTCGGTAGTAGGTGGTGAGTTGACTTAAACCACGGATATCACGATTCTATTTAGTTTATTAGTTAAAAGTTACAAGTTATGTTTAGAATGCTAATCCGCGGTAGTCCGCTGAGGTAGCGTAAGATTAACTGATTAAGTAAGTATAAATAACGTATAAAGAAATGTATAAGTAAATATTAAAACTAGGTTGCGGCCTTGCAGCATAAACAAAATGCCTGTACGTGATCCGTACAATATATCAAGGTCACTTCGAACCAACTCACCATTGAGTTCAACATCCAAAAACTTCGTATTGACTTCTTCGATTCCATTCACCGCCTCCTCAATCTCACTGAGGGTGCCATTCACCCCATTAATTCCGTTGACCTCGATGCCGTTGACACCAAGGCCATTGAACCTGTGAGTCTCGATGTTGTGGTTGACTATATCATCGGTGCTGTGGGTCTCCTGTGGGGAGGCTTCGTGGGAATTCCCCCTGGGGGTGTCGGCTACGTCGAAGGTGGACGATTGGTTCGATGACTCGGAGATCGAGCGCCAGGTGATGCTGATGTTTCGCGTCCGGCTAGATTCGCGGGCCGCCTGTTAATAATTAAATGGTTAATATGATTAAATATCTTATTAATCTCCGACTAAACAGAGAGTCAAGTTGCTCGCGTCCGTAGGTGTGTACCCTGTGACTCCCTACACGTACCCCCTGGGTGGGGCTAAAGGAGCAAACAAAAGTAGCAGTAGAACTTGTGCCGCCCGGAGAGGTACTGCCACCACACCTGGAATCTGTCGCCAAGCAGTAGTGCTCGCATTAGTGTTCCGGTGGAAGGGTGTAGGTGCCGGTGAAATCACATGCGCATGAGACATATCATCCCCGCCTCGGGTGATGGAAGCAGCAGGATGAATGCGACTCAGTAAAGATTTGGATCTCATATTGAATCGCACGCATTACTGTTGTCATGGGCTAGGGCCACCACTTACCATCAGGTGGGCCCTCAGCTCGATACGTCACGCATTCAAAAAAAAACTCGGCCAGCTTCAGATAGCAAGTCGTCTGTCCCCCTGGGCCACCATACCATAGAAAACCTCAGGTTATCAGCTCACCTCAGCTATATTGATGACGTCCGTATAGGGATCACACACAAAAACCGGCTGCTCCTCCGGCGTGTCCACGTCTATCGACACCGTCCGCCCGTTGACGTCGGCGACGGGAGTGACGGTAGCATCGATGACGTCCGCGGCGGTGACGTCCACGGCCGTGACGTCCGCGGGCGGGCACAGCTCGCGCTCCAGAGACGACGAGCCGCTGGTCAGGTCGCGGGGGTGGGGGCTCTCGAAGTGGTCTGGGTGCAGGCCGTCCACCTACAAAAATATAGAAGAGTTATTAGTTTTATTAGAGGTAAATAGTACTCAATACTCAATAGTTTATTGTATTCCACAATGTAATATTGTAATATGTAATGTAATATAAATGTAGATGTTATAATATTAGGTACAGATCATTATGGACCCTGTTGGGCACAACAATAATATGAAATAGGAATGAGAGAAGGACGATATTATTACAGAAGAATTGTTAACGTAATGATTTAGTTAATATAGATTATAGATTAGAGTTAGAATTGGTATTTTATCTATAGCTCAGTAAGTAGTAGTAAGCGAGGGGTTCCGGGTTCAATTCCCGGCAGGGGCAGATTATGATGAGCGTAGAGTATACTTTTGGGGCCTTGAGTGTTTTGTCTTGTCCATGCCACATGCAAAGGTAACCAAGGCAACGGTAAAGGTCTGTTTTTTTTTTATCAATACTGTATTAGGGAGTTACCCACCTGATCTCTGGTGGGTTCGACCTGCCTCGGCATGAGGGGCAGTTCGTCGACGCAACTGTCCGTGAGCGCGGACCTGCACTCGCGCCGCGAGTCGCACTCGTTCACAACCATCGATAATTTCCTGCAACGAATCACAAAATTGTCACCCTTAAAATGCAAGTGACCTAAGTCAAAAAAATGCAATTTGTGGGAAATCAGCAATAATGTTTAAAAAAAATTATATAGTTGAATAAATTTAAATATATCTCTCCCGTGTTTTGGAAATGAATGATTTTTTGCAGATTTATATACTGATATTTTTAGGTTATAAGGTAAGGCCTTTTAAGGTTAGTTTATAGCAAAATCTGAATTTACAGAAATTTTGAATTAGGTCCCTTTTATTTTAAAGGTGTGAATTGTCACAAACACATACTTAGGACACATTTTGGACCCTCGGATTCGTTGCTTACAAGTATGTAGCGGCTGCACATATGCCTTGTCAATTGTTCAAAACAACATTAACTTTAAAACAAAAAAAAATATCTAATACAAAATTACAAACAAAAAAATAATATTTAGTACACTTCTTAAAATTAAATAATGATAAAGTCAATTTACAATATAATCCAATCACATTTGGATTCTAAAACTATTAGTAAAGCGGCTGTAGAGGGGCGTTGTGAAATTGAAATACTTATAGTTTCATAAATAGCAATAATAGTATTTAAGTATGCGGCTGTAAAGTCGCCTTGTCAATAGTAACTGCTGATCGCAGCTCTATCATACTTCTCATCCACACACAAAACTGCTGATTACGAACTTTCACTTATAGGTTTGAAAACTTAATGTTTTTCAATAAGTTTGTACCTTGAATATTTTCAAACTCACATAACGTCTGGAGCGATGCTGGGGTCGCTGCATCTCCTTTGTGTCGTTCTCTTCTCCCCTTCGTTCAGTAAGTTGTCGCAGGATCGGGTTTTTGTCATCATTCCTGTCAATATAATAACTAAATGAAATAATGGCGGCCTTAGACATTGCGAGACTCCGGGCGATAGATCTTTGTGAGGCACTTGGCGTATGAGGAATTTAGGTGAGTTGGAAGTGTACGGGCTGCTGGTATTCAGTCAGCAACCTCTTAAAGACAGCTGCAGTATATCAAAAATACGGGTTGTTATGCGAGGGTGCGAGGTCTTACAAAAGCGAGGCCCCGGGCGGTTGCCCTGCTTGCCATCCCCTAAGGCCGCCACTGAAATGAATATTCATGGCCATTTTACATAGCGCCATCTAGCTCCAAGCTAAACATATCTTACATAGCTTAGATAGAACTAATGTTGATAGAATACTTATTTCGTCAAATTGTGAATCAAGACTGTCGGTCTGGTACTATAGAGAACGTGCGAGGGGGTCACTGGTGAAGTTCCTTTGGACAGTCCAGAGACCCTCCAATACGCAGAGGTCGGCCACCAAAGGGGTTTAGTTCGGGTCCCATAAAACACGGTTGTCCCCCCAGCAACCGGTGCATCTGATGCATATTCACAATACAATGCAATACAAAAATACTTTATCGTACACCAAACTTAATATTATGAACAAAATAAAATACAGAGTGGACTTGCATTGTCAAAGTTAATGTACAATGGGCGGCCTTACCGCTAAGAAGCGATCTCTTCCAGGCAACCTTCGAAACCATCGCCAACAAAAAAAAAAACAGAGAAGCAGGTGTGTGTGTGGGTACCGTTAGTGTGTTGGGTTCTGGGCAAGTCTTGCTGCGTCCGCGGCTCGTCGTACTCGTCGATCGCCTCGCCGCGCTCGTCGCCGAACATGCTCGACCACACCTGGATCGAGCGGACGCTGTAGTCCGGCCATAGCACCTGCACGATGCAGACATTACGATCAGAACGTATCATCAGATCACAGTAGCTCATTACATATAGAGGTTGATTTTGTTATGCCGGTCGGTATTACAAAATCGGCCTCTACATCTAATATCATGTACTTTTATGTTACTTGGATGACTATTGTGAGAAGACGTGGTGTTAAGTGGTCACTGCCGCCCATAAACAACAGAAATAGGACTCTGATGACTTGATCGCAATCCTACATTATCATGTACTTTTATGTTACTTGGATGACTATTTTGATTAGACGTGATGTTAAGTGGTCACTGCCGCCCGTAAACAACAGAAAAAGGACTCTGATCGCTCCATACCGAAGTATTTATATATATCGACACACCAAAAACAAATAAATATAATATTTATATCAGTATAAGATGATCCATGTAACTAGCATCATGTTGCGGGTTGACAGAGACGGAAATGTATCGTTTCACGCGTCTGTGATTTCGGCATCCACATTCATTCGAACACAGCAGCGCAAGTGCACCACTGTGCGCTGGCAGATTACCATATGTGGTGGCATTACTTCTCCGGATAAACCCGGCACAGGTTCTACTTAAGGTTGCTTCTTTAGCAACATCCGGAGAAAATATGTAGGTTGTAGGCACCTTTATTTGAGTGTTTGGGGGGGGGGGTTACTCTAACCTGGTCGTGCTGGTGCGGCTGGTAGAGGTGGTTCCTGTAGGCGGGCGCGCGCAGCAGGTGCCACACGTGCGCGACCGCGTCGCCCACCCGCGCCTCGCTGCGCTCGCGCACCGTGTTGCACAGGAACGTGCCGAACATGCACGAGTGGACGTGCGTCGCCAGCTTTATCTGTCGAATACCAAACAGATATAACACAACCAAAAATGAACAATATATCTTATATAAACAAATAAATAATCAAATAAAAAGCGCCATCTATCCCCAAACTAATCAAAGCTTGTGCTATAGGAACATTTAAATCCTGATTTATATAAGACAAAAATTGTTTCTACCTATATCCGTTATAGACTTTGAAATCATCCAACCGATGTGCCACAAACCAGTTTCATTAGAAAGGCAATAATGCGAAGATGGATTTAGACCACTAAAACAATGTATTACGTACAAAATGTATCTTTTTTTAGCACACGCCGAGCGTCCGCTAGTTACTGATAAAATACTTATATAGTCTATTTTTTTATGTTTATACCACAAATTTTTATCCTGGGTGCAAATCCAACTCAAAAGCCAGAGAACTCCCCTATTTAGCTGTAAAACCAGTATTTTTATTGTTTCGTGTCAATAATCAAGTTTGCAAATGAGTTAGTACATACCAAGTAAGCCTCGTTGAATTCGAAACTGCACGGGTACTGCAGCGCCATCTGGTGGACCCAGTCGAGCCACTGCAGGAAGATGGGCGACCGCTCGTTCGGATCCTCGGGCCCGAACTGGTGCCCGCACCGGTCCGCGAACTTGTGCCCATAGTCCAGCCATTCCCGCTCGATCAGAATGCGGAAGCCCTGCGAAGGAAGATTTCGTACATCGTTATTTTCATGTCAAAAACTGTTATTAAAGATCCAGAAAATGAATTACGCAAAATTATAATTATTCGGAATGTAATTTAAATTTTCTAGTTCTTTTCACTGATAACGGAATGCCCGTCAGTGTTGCCAGTGTTACTGCCTTTGACAACCGCTGTACTGCCAGCCCTAAAATATATGGCGACAGTGTATCTTCACAGAGTCTAATAAACGTAAATTATAACGCTTTATATAATATAAAAGCTTTTTTTCTTCAAACGCAAGACCGAAAACCAACTTTACGCTCATCTCACAATGTTTGCCCCGGCCGGTAACCCCAGCACTCTTCGCTTCGAAGGGAGAGTAGCAAGGTATTCCATCTGCATACTTCCAGGGTACTTTAGCGAGGTGTGGACCAAAACCTCTCTCCTCCAAATCTAGCATAGGCTGGGCTAGATATTTCATCTACAGGGTCCTATAATAAGTTGCGGACCTTCTGAAGATAGGTCGGGCTAGATACCTCCAGGGTCCTGTAATGGGGGTCGAGCAGCAACTGAGCGGCGGCCACGATCTGCGGCGTGCGGTCCCACCCGTCGGAGCAGTGCACCAGCACCGGGCGCGCCGCCAGTATCTCGCGGCACACCACCCCGGCGGCGCGCGCGATGCCCGACACGTACTGCAGCCACAGGGTCCGTTCTAGGTTACTGTGCCAACTGGAACAACGATAATACAAACTCAATCAACGTCAAATCGGTCCAGCCGTTTCGGAGATTACCCGGAACAAACAGACACTTCAATTTCATTCACTTGTATAGGTTCGAAGTAAGTAGGCTTAATCTTCGAAGAAATAGTAGGCATAATGTAAGTTTATAACAAGTTGAAGTCGCCCACATAAGTCACATGATCTATTTCCATTTAATCAGTATATAAATACATTCCGAACGGAGACATCAAAACAAGAGGCACGTGACTAAGAAATCGTCACTACAACGTGAAACGGTAACACACAATCCCAATTGAACTTTATTATACTGGGTATGGATTCAAAATGGCTAATTTCGTACCCACGTAGCTCTGACGTCAATTTGCCAATTGAACCTGAACTTTGATATTCTAGTTTCGCACCAATTTTGTTTGCAACTTGTCCGCTACATATATTACTTTAAACGAACAATACTTGTTTATTTATTTAGGTATAAATGTAATTGTTTCGCGTATTTTGGAAACTGCAATTCTTGTATTTATTTAGGTATATATTTATTTCGCGTATCTCGGAAAATGCTCTAACGATTTGGATGAAATTTTGTGTTTATTTAGATAGGGTTTTGCTATATAAGTTTACTTGTATAATTGTATTTCTTGTAAAACGGATATTTTTGTAAAATAAACGTAATAAATATTATTATAATAATGAAATTTCGGTCATTGTGCCCCACAGGGCAAAGGCCCTCATTGCACTCTTTTCGATGCGGGGCACTGAATAGATTCTGCGATAATATAATTCGAAAGGCTTTGAACAAACCCTATACTTAGTAATAAGAACGCGTGATATCGTAGGTAGATACATATTTTAAAAAGTGACGAATCAAAATAAATTTGAAAAATTTACGGATATGGTTTTGTCTTTGAAAGCGATCATTGTGTCGGTCAAAGAAGCCAAAGTCTCTTTTTAACCGACTTAAAAAAGCATTTTTATTTCAAAGGATATTCTTTCAGATTGGTCCCATAGAAATTTTATCAAAATCGGTTCAATAGTTTGGTTGTTAAATCAAAATAACTGGAAAAATATGTCGTCTAAGTAAACGAAATTGCGTATTCTATATTGCGAAGTCGTTTTTTTTTTTCGACTTTTATATCAGTTACCTGTTTGTAGCTTTTATATATATGTAGATATAAGAGTCATAGATATATATACAGAGGCAAAAAAAATACATTAAATTTACATTTTCCCAGCGTCAGAGCATGTAAAGCGTGATGGAATTCCTTTGTCCCGTGTTATGTTCAGTTTGGATATACGCCAAAGCGTGAAGCTTTAGGTAAATAAATAAGAGCATGTACATACGGATCATATCAACCCGTGTAGTGTATAAAAGTACGATCTGTATATATAATAACTTCATCATCACTAAATATCAGGTGAGATTGAGGTCAAGCGAAGGTCTACCAATAACATGAGCTCTTGGCGAGAGAAAGTATTGCGAAGAAAATACAGTCCCATAGTAATAATGCCCATCTAGGTACTATCCAAGCAAAATTGCACATTAATTTTTCATCTGTATGTTCCACATTTGGTAATAATGTTTATTCTGTCGGTGTCATCACTCGTTTTTGGTGCTATATATTCAGTTGGTGCACTCACTTGGCCTGGCCAAGCATCCGCTGGAAGCTGCACCGTACGTAGTAAATGTTAACGCAGAGTTACATGTAACATTAACGCAGAGCAACGAGAGTTTCCATTATTTGGACATTCATTTATACATCTTCCTCGTCCTTGGTGGTATGAATGAAGTTGGTGCACTCACTTGGCCTGGTCGCTGGGCTCGGCGGCCAGCGCGCGCATCTGCTGGAAGCTGCGCCGCACGTGGTGTATGTTCGGCATGGACATGAACTGTATGTCCGCGTTGGGGTAGTACTGCGCGCACTCGCAGCCCCCGCCGCGCGCCCGGTTCGTCACCGCCGTCGCGTACGAACGGGCGTCCACTATCAGGAGTTTGATTTGCTGCAACAAATATCCAAAGGTAAGTCGGAAATCTGTGTTGCAACTGTCAATGATTGGAAGTACATAAAGACAAACACAGAGAACAGCTCACTCCATTTCGGTATATTAAACAAAAGGCCTTTGCAGACGGCGGAAAAACGATACGACTCCACACAAACTTTTATTTAAGCAACTATGGCGTGGTGTCGCCTTTGGGATAATATATCGGATTTATTATTAATTTATTTGGTCTACTAATGGTCCTTAAATGAAAATAAAAGAAATAAAGATTTTTGACTTTGACATACCTTATTGGTGGGCGGGGCCAGGCCAGGGTCGGCCCCACAAGCGGAGCCGATGGCGGCCAGCAGCCGCTCGTCCTCACTCGACCGCCATCCAAACCAGCCCACTTCGGGTTGCGAGGAGCGTGCGATCACGGCGCCGTTGCCGCAGTGGCGCCAAACCACCGCCGGAATCCGTCTCATTGCTCGAAATCTATTAAAAAAAACCTATTATTATTCGAAGTTCCTAAAAAAGGCTTAAAGTATTTTAAGGGTACTCTTGCTGCAATAATCAAGTCCCTTCAAAATTTATTCAGAGCTGAAGACTCTGGATCACTCCATAGATTTCCTCTAAACATGGTTAAGCATCTTTTATTCTGTGGTTAAGAATACACACCGAGCAACAGAGTCCAAGTCCTCGTCGCAGATAGAAGCGGGAACGACCAGCAGCGGTGGGTACGACGGGCATAGCTTGAACTCTGCGTTGGCGGCTGTCACCCGCCACGCGCCCTTCGTCGTGAATCCCAACCGTTCCAACTGGAAACGGGAGAAAACATATCACATTTAAAAGGATTTTAATGCCTTAATCCTTTCTATTGGCATCCGATTCTGTTGGTATCAAACTAAATTATATATGACTTTGATTGGTCCAATTTTGTTGCTGTCTCTTGTTCGTGTGAAAGGGAAAGAGATGGATGCTGGAGCTGCTTCCTCAAGATTCGCCATACATAATATTATAATATTGCAACAGAATTTTAATGATCCTAATGTAATAAATAATCTGGCTATAGCGTTATAGCTTTAAATAAACGAGTGTCTATGTCTATGTATTTTTGAACAATAAATAATTTAGATACGTGGACATAAAGAGACCGCTAAACATCAGTTTTCGAAAGATAACGTGTGCTAGTGGTCACGGCATAACGTGTCACAACGTGGCATAATGTGTCACGGCATAACGTGTCCTAGTGGTGTCGTAACGGCTAATGAAAATGCATGTTTATAATGATACTCACTTCAGGACCAAACCAATGTCTGTGCTGTGAGTGCGACGCTTTGAGCAGCGCTCGGTGAACGGAAGATGGAGGCTGTTCCTTGGCCCAGGCCGCGTATGCCGCCGCGAATGTCTCCTGTATGGAGTTCATTGGCGCCATCGCGGTGTTGATGCGACGCCACCACTCCACGCACTGGTCGCCCGTCGTGAATGAGCATCTGGATACAAGCACAGATTCACTTGAGTTTAACTGCTTTAAATTCATAACCAGATGCTCATTCGCCCGTCGTGAATGATCATCTGGTTACAAGCAGAGATTGTCATGAGTTTAGCTGCTTTAAATTGATAAAATTACTTCATTATCTCCTAGCTTCTATGCCAGGAGACCACATATTCTTCTTCCATTTCTTTATAGAACATCATCTCAGTACTCACTCATTTCTCTTACTCATATCACCATTCACACAGTCTATACATCTTTTCTTTGAACAGCCTCTTGTCTTATATTCATCAAATCTATGTTTAAGACTAGGTGGTAACATGTCTTTAAACCGTCCGTATATTATCACTTAAGCGGCATAAATTAAAGTAAAGTTTTCGAGGGATTTGACTCTTAAAAATGATCTACCAGCCAAAATACATTCTTCTAGAAGAGTGAATTTTCTATTGCTGCGTGGCCATAAAGATTCTAATAATTTATCGAGTACGTTGCAAGAATTTTTAATTACGGCATAAATAAAACGGGGGAGGTAACTAGCACCGTTTTATACCGATAATTATAATTTTCCTCCTACAAAATAGATACGGGCTTAACAGTGTAGTTAATTACAGAAATAAAACGTTATCCCAGTTTAATTTATTACGGTTATTCAATTATTATGTGCTAATAAATTTGCTTTATTATGTAAGAAAGAAAAGTGTTATTATCACTATTATGAGTTTATGACTAAGATAACGTTAGTTTTGTTGCAAGATTGAAGTAATTCACCCCCGCAAACGGGGTCACAGAATATCAATGACAAACAAAAAACGAGGAATTAAGGTTTATCTAATTATTAAAGGAAATATACCAGCACGCTTTCCAAACGGTTGCTATGCGTATTATCAGTCATTCGTCCCCAATTCCGAAGCGAACACAATATGTCGAACGTGTTAATACATTCAAATTGGTTGCTCATTAGCTGTACAAGTACTGTTATCTAATACTTTTCTTCAAAAAACGGTGTTTGTGTAACTTTGTCCGAGTTATTGTTAAAAAGATTAATGTTCTATTAGACAGAAAAAATGGATTACGACTTCAGTTCAAACAAATATTTTGCAGAATTATGGACAAAGATTTTGAGAGATTATCAGAATTTAGTAATTCTATAAAAAAAAAATCCTTCTTTCTTTCTTCTAAACACCAGGATAACTTTATTATACCTATAGAGAGCACTTGACGTGGTTGTCATCATTTTGCACAGACCAAAGTACATTTCATTGGTATTCAGGATAGGCTTTAAACAAGGGCTAAACTTAGTAATAAGAACGGATGATCGTACATATCTATTTTAAATAGAAGTCACTTTCCTAGTGATTTTAAGAAATCAATGGAAATAAAGTATTTAAGCTTTGACATAAATATAATTATAGAAGGAGTCCTTGACCTTTAACTTGAAGATTGGCGTAGAACTGCAAGCTGGCCAATATCTAAAAAAAAAAAACATTTCACTCACTTGAGTTGTCGTCCATTTTTGCAAAGAATAATCAAATGCAACAGGTCCCGTATCTCCAAGGCGTCTATGAGACGGATCGGTATGGATACGCCTGGTCCGTTCCTCCTTCGAGGCTGAGCGTGAAGACGGTAGTTTGACATGGCTATGATCCCACTGTCCGCCGTCCGGCCCACCCACTGTGAACAAGATTTATATTAATTCTGTTTCAGTTGGTAAGAGATTCATGTATGTGGAAGCTTATAACGAAAGCAATACGAATTAGGTTCACCCTGACCGAAGTATAAGAAGACCCAATTCACCCTTAGTTGCACCTGTTACCTGAGACAGGGATGATACGTCTCATGCGCATGTGATTTCATGGGCAGCCACACCCTTCCACCGGCAAGGCGAGTAAACTATTGCTTGGTGGCAGATGATTCTATGCCTAGGTTGTGCTGGACGTAAACGTTGGCTTGTCTTGTCTGGGTGTTATATTGTAATATGTATTATAAGCATGTATTTACTGGTAAGTAGAAGCTATGCTTAATTTGGGGCTAGTTGGCGTTGTGTAATTATGAGAGCCTGCTACGAGTAATTGAAGTGTACTGTATTGAACGTTGCCCTAAGAAGGCTGATCACAAATTAGTCATTGTATTGTAGTTGTAGCGCATTCGTCACTGGTTAATACCAGTTCTAGGCAGTAGTGTAAGGGAACAATTTCTTATAATAGAATCTTGAAGGATGAAAGAAACTAACTGTACTCGTATCTTGCGTTCGGTCGATAGCTCCTTAGTGTACTAAAATATTTGAAAGCGATTTCTGAATACGAAATAAATTTATATATTCTAAAATTCTAATGTATGTGTTCTCTATTCGACTGTATGCTTGTTTTATGCGATTTATTCGCCAATTGTGAATCGATTTTGTATTTTCCTTTTTAGGCATCTATCTGACTACGAATTTCACGTATTAGCATATTTATTTGGTAGGGTGTATCCAAGTATAATAAGAATTATATGGAAAAAATAAAAAATACAATACAAGATAAAAAATTGAAGTCCATTTTCAAATATTAGGAGTACAAATAAGATTCCGCCGTTTTATTGTAGATGGCGCGGCACGGAGTTTCGGTTAGCTTTCGCAGATGATAACCGGCTTAAAAAATAGTTTGGACATTCAAGAACAACATAACCTATTAATATCATTGATTTTATATTGGTAAAATATAATTTTTATAAGTTGAAAATGTCAAAATTTGAGCCAAGTAAGCGTCATTTGCGGGAAATATTAGTTTACTTCTTTAATTTAAAGAAATCTGCTGCTGAGGCGCATCGATTGCTCGTAGAAGCATATGGTGAGGTTGCTTTGAGTGAGAGAACGTGTCGAGAGTGGTTTCAAAAGTTTAAAAATGGTGATTTCGACGTAGAAGACAAAGATCGCAGTGGAAGGCCAAAAATTTACGAGGATGCAGAATTGGAGGAATTATTGGAGGAAGATTCATCTCAAACACAAAAAGAACTTGCTCTAACATTAGAAGTCACTCAGCAAGCAGTCTCACATCGTTTAAAATCATTAGGAATGATTCATAAACAAGGAAATTGGGTTCCGTACGAATTAAAGCCGAGAGATATTGAACGCCGATTATGCTTAAGTGAAATGCTGCTAGCTAGACATACAAAAAGGGTTTTTTACATCGTATCATAACTGGTGATGAGAAGTGGATACATTATGACAATCCAAAAAGAAGAAAATCATGGGGATTACCTGGCCACGCGTCAACATCAACAGCAAAACCGAATATTCACGGAAAAAAACTTATGCTGTGTATTTGGTGGGATCAGCTAGGTGTAGTGTATTATGAGTTGCTTAATCCGAGCGAAACAATTACTGGAGCCCTCTATCGAACACAATTGATGAGATTGAGCCGAGCTCTGAAGGAAAAACGCCCTCAATACTATTCTAGACACGAAAAAATTATTCTTCTGCATGACAATGCTCGTCCACATGTTGCGGCTCCCGTGAAAAAGTACTTGGAAATACTTGATTGGGAAGTGTTACCCCACCCGCCGTATTCACCAGACATTGCACCGTCCGATTATCACCTGTTCCGGTCCGTAGCACATGCTCTGACGGCGCAGCGGTTCACATCTTATGAGGATACCAAAAATTGGGTTGATTCGTGGATAACCTCAAAAAACAAGGAGTTCTTCAGACGTGGGATTCGAATGCTGCCTGAGAGATGGGATAAAGTGGTTGCAAGTGATGGGCAATATTTTGAATAAATTTATATTACCGTTCTTCTACAATAAATATTTAATTTGTGTTAAAAACGGCGGAAACTTGTACTCCTAATATTTTTGTCACAAGACAAAATCAGTGGAAATCTACGGCGATGGCGCCTTAGAAGCTAAAAGTTTTATCAAAACAGTAAATACTTAATCCATATTAAATTATTTTGATGACGTCAAAAGAACTCTACACGTTATCACTGCATATCAATTGGACTAATTAGACAATTGGTAAACCAACTAGCTTGATACTCGGATCATTAATTTGGATTAGGGTTACAGTTTTCATAAATCGTAGATAAACTATAGTGATAATAATGCCGATATTGTTGATATCGAACTAAACTAAAAGATATGCGTTCGTTCTATTTCGTAAGGAGTAAAGGGGACCACAGTAATAAAATAAATTATGGACATTTCACACAGCGCCATCTAGGCACTAATTAAGCATAGTATAATCATATAGGTAATATTTTTATAGATTTTTTGTATGTAAGATATATATACACACCTAGACATAGACGAAAAATCTAAGTTGGTGACATAAATATTTGTCTTGGGCGGTAATCGAATTCAGGAGGCAAATCTTCAATCAACTTAGCTTATCCAGTTAAAATATAATAGCATTTTAGATTTGTCAAAATCAGTTTTAGTCTAGTTTTATGCCAACAACAAATCTAAAATTAGACCTTTATTTAGAAACCTGAAAAAAATTATCATCGTATGGTTTGTAAAATATACAATAGTATACATACAATTTATAGGGGTGTGCTTCACATCAAAAGTATACAAGGACTTTGTAGCGAGCCCTTTGGATTGTTTAGTGGCAATCGCGTATTCCTAACTGATAAGGGTCAGGCATCGAACCGCAAGGAATGCAAATAGTTTGATGCTAAATAGTTCGTAGCGTCATCGTGTCGTTCAACCCGATGCAGCCGACCCCGTGGCCTTTGGGTCAACTGCTGCATCGACATGGAATTTTATCTAATACAATTATTAAACTATACGTCAATCGATTAATTGGAAACATGCTGCACTTGTTTTATGATAAAACTTATCTTTATATATATAACTTGCGACCCGCCCCGGCTTCGCATGGGTGCTCGGCTTTTCTTTACTATAATATGCATGTATACTACATATACACCTACCTCTTCAATTATTTTGTACTATGTAAGGATGGTTTACCACCGCTCAAAAACTATCAACCACAGGTATGTGCAGTATTTGTCCAAAAGACCATCACAATGCCCATTAATCCCGAATTGCGATTTGAAGGGAGTGCTGGTGCAATTACAGAGACGTACCATCGTAGTCTCCAAAGTGACGAAACAATAAATAGACCGATCTGGAAGACCCTCAATCGACTGCGAAACCAGGATAGCCGATGCAAATACTATACAACATGGCAAAATGGGGTGTGATAGTGGTGCCACCCAGGATATGCTCCACCAACTAATCAAGGCAACAGACAAAGCTGTGGAGGAAGCTACTTCTGGGTCTAAAAAAAATTGCATTTGAACATCGAAACAAAAAGAATAAATAGGCAAACTTAAGTCTTCAAATACGAGAAAACTCATGGTGCATTGCATCAGATGGGCGATCAGCAAGGTTCGAAACAGCCAAAAGAAATGTGATGGAACAGGTACCTGCACAAACTCGCCGCATATCGGCGTGAAGGGCACGTCCAGGCCGGGCTCGTCGTAGTGCGTCCTCAGTCGAGGGTACAAGTCAGCCGCGCGCACCCGGTGCGGCGGCGGCTCCGGTTGAGGGGGCGCGCGGAACCGCTCGCGATCAGTCATCTCGCTTGTTGGTGCTGCCACCTGGAACAAGTCAAATATACTCTTAGATGGGAAACAATTATATGAGCTGGATCGGAAGAGTCGAGCAGTTAGAATCCTTCCCATCTAAAAAACAGATTATCTGATAACATGAGCCAAACTCGGATCTGTTTTAAAATTGTATTTTAGTTCGATTGAAAGCATAAGAACGATTATCAATAAAAACTAATTATAAGAATCCGTGATCTCGTTGTCAATATTACGTACTACGAGATCACGAATTATTATAATTAATAATTTGAAAATTGTACATATTTTTTCGTTTCCATTATTTTTTTTAGAATTCTATGCAAATAAAGAGTTTGACTTGCCTCAAGTCTTTTTTATACTACTGAAGTGACAAGCTTTAGCTCGGAGACAATCTCTCAAACAAATATAAATTTTAGGTACAAAACGATATAACAATAATAAAATCTGTAAATGAATAATGAATAACCCAAATTATTTAAGTTAAAAAATTTATATAAACAACTAACTAATAGCTACGTATCATAGACCGTAAGATACCCTTCCTCCGGAACACAGCAATACGGGTACATCACTGTTTGGCGGCAATACTCCACCTTTGGCACCTAGAGAGTACGTGTAGGGGGATACTAGAGGGTTCTCAATAAAAGACGCGAACCACTGGACCCCCACAAAACTCAATACGAAAGGAGAATTTAGAAAGAAATAAGATTCAGATTCAGATTCAGATACTCTTTCTTACATATTTGCTATTACAGCGCAAAATTTGTTATGTAAACGTAATTGAGTTACGCTTTTAGAACTATGTAGTTGTATTGGATCTTTTTTATATTGCAATTAATAATTGTATTAAGTGGATTTACTCTTACAAAGCGAACTCATGCGGGGAAATCTGTGGTATATACATGCTCTTGAAAACTAAACAAAATAATATTTACTCTCCATCCGCATAATACCTCCATAATAGCAGAAAGTGTAACACAAGAAACATCAGAAACAGCACCAATCATCACAAAAATATTAAATTACAAAACGTTGTCACTAATAAGGGGCTGCTAAGTTACTAACAACTATCCCAAAATAATAATGCGGTACCAGATAACATCCGTACTGATGACGTTCCCCATGTTAGGTGCGAAAGAGAAAGCGGATAGACTTCTCTTTTCTACAATCATGTTTAAACTAAGGACATTATAAATAGGAAGGACTTTAATCCCTATCAAATTCAGTGTAAACAAAAGTTAGAACACAAGAGACTAAAAAAAAATCGAGAAAACAATTCAATACTTTCTTCAACCCTTATTTCTCGCACTTAGGGAGTCTATTTTAAAAAAGAATCATGCAAATCGTTATACAACGAGCGAAGAAAAAAGTCTGGAAAGTAAAATACGCGATTTCGTTTACTCGAGTGACATATTTTTCCCGTTTTTTTTGATTACACAACCATTCTATTGAACCGATTTTGATAAAATGGAAGCAATGGAAAGCATAACCTTTCAAATAAAAAAGAATTTTGCAAATTGGTTGATAAATAATAGAGTACAGAGATAACAAACAAAAAAAATACAACCGAAGTGATAACCTTTGGAAGTCTATTGATAACAGCAACAACGGCCAAAATTGACAGGGCATCATTGATGGTCGTGGACGGTAATGTTATGGTACATCGCTCGCATGTAAAGAAACGGCATCTATCCGTAACAAGTAGAAACAAACATCCAAATGTGTAGATCGTTAGAAAGCGACCTTGCGTTACCTAAGCGAATGCCTCAGCATACGTGAGAGTATTACGAGGTGCAGTTGTAGCAGGAAACTTGGGTGTTTACGGTCAGCTATGCCGCAACAAATTGCTTCCAAAAATGTTAACAGTATCCTGAGTGCACAGTACAAAGAAAACGTTAAGCCTGATAGGATAATGCCTATATTTTTTTTTAATCAATTTTGTAAATAATGTTTTTCCATTCGCATTTTGTATTTCGGATCGAGCTGACAGCCCACCTGATGCTAAGAGGTTACTGCCACCCATAAACGCGTAACATAGAGCCCCTGAACTTAATACCAACGTTATCACAAAAATCCTACATCACGTTAGGCAAGTAGGTCAGCCCCTTGTGCCTTGCAAAAAGAAGATACCTGTTCTAAACCTGTTCCTAAACAAAGAATCTACACGTAACGTCAAACATGCAAACTTTTATACATATACTCAATTCTCTACTGATTTGATGCAAATAGAGCACAGTACGAATTAGCAAAAAATAAACAGCATAGAAGAATGACACCTTGTGAGAGTAGGCCTGTGTCTGTAGTGAATATTAGGCTGCCCCGAACAGAAGGATGAAGAAAAACTTAACTTGTTTGCAAGCAACAAGCGCGTGGTGATGCGCTAATAGCTTCGACCGGGGATTACCCAAGGTTGCTCGGACAATAACAAATCAATCAGATGTTTAGTTTAGCTAAAACTGCAGGTAAGGCAGGCAGTTTTCCATTAATAGGAATTACATTCAACAAAAGCCCCAAAATTACTTTTTTATGGCATTAAATGCACCTTGTTATTTTGAGATAAACACTTTTTCGTACTGTCCACAATTCCAGTGTGACTAAATAATTTATGTATATGCAAATTGTGTTACCATAGAATGTGTGTGAAGTGCAAATGTTTGCGATAAGGTTCTTAGAATGCAAACAAAGATGGCGAAGAAAAACAACTATTTCACAAACACAAATCAAAATTGCTTAAACATTGTACACTTCAAACGAGCCAAACAATCACTTGATGAAACCAGCAACAAGTGTGCTTCAAGGCAAATATTTTTATTGCCATATGAGTGCCATTGGCTCACCGACAAGTACCAAGAATGACAATCAGAGTTGATGCAATACAATTTTGAAAGCAGCGAAGTTTCGTTTGTCCGATGCACTCTGTAGCGTTTCGTTGGTACAATAAAAGAATGAGCTAGCGATTCCGTGATTGACCACGTTTGAGCACAGCAGGTATGTAGTTAATATTGAGAAGCAAATACGATAATATTTGGAATGAAAATGAAGTGAAGACAATGTAAAAAAAATGTATACTTAGTAACTTTGTTTTAGAAAATATGGTCCTACGATATCACGCTTTCTTATTTTATTACTAAATTTAGCGTTGAGTGACTTTGGAGTACAATATTGGAGAAGATTGAACCGAGTGTATTAACCTGTAGACCTGATAAAAATACTTGCACTCGAATGTTTTGTTTAACAAGTTACCATTTGTAAACAGCTCGACAAGGCGCAAGGTATTGCAATGTAAACAATGTGTCTGACACTAACGCTTAGCATTGTTGATCAATTTACAATTCCACTTGAGGTGAGTCTAAGAATTCTTCGTATTGACACTATACCGCGTTGTTAGCAGATATTATCAGTGTGTGTGACTTTGATTGTATTATCCTCCGTGCAATTAACTACGTTTATTGAGTATGTTCCTAACCTACGGCACACTACGTTAGAAATAGCATTTTCACTCCCATATCACATCAGTGCGTGAAAATCTAACAGATAATATTTAACAAGGTCTAAAAGTATTTTCAATGTTGAATATAGAGAGCTGTGAGCAAAACTCATTGTAACTATAATTTAAATCCCATCAAAAATGGCATGCAAGCGAAATTACTGAATGAACAATATTGACAAAATTTCAATTGGGTTATTTTGTTACAAATTGCACAACAATGGTAAAGCAATAGTGAAAGCGACAACAGGTGTCAGGGTTGATGGAGGTGGAGCGGAAGACATATTATAAAGGCATTAGGACGAAATTTGTAACTGTATTGTATTATTGTTGGATCAATAAGTTGGCTTTTCATTTACTTGTAAAGTTGATGAAATATTACTAGACACCACCGCGGGTAGCGCTGTTTACAGTCCCACAAAAATATACCTACTACAGCTATAAACCAAGTCTGTTGAAGTTGTGACTAAATTGTTATCTGAAGTTCATTGCAATATATTTTAAAATTCAACAAGTGCATTTGTTTGCGTACTATTTTTAGTTCAATGAATATGAGTTAACAGCAATTCCATTATCTAACCGCAATCATAATGATCAGCATATTTAGGTTCAAATGGTGGCACAGTAAATACTGCCTCGCGTAGCTTAATTGGTCTAGCATTCCAATGTAATGACGTTACTGGCCCCCGAGGCGGTTCCCATGTACCGACTACGTACTCGTAGATTGAATATGTATATTTACTTTAGGCATGCTTATGAATCATGCCCTTAGTAAATAATATTTTTTTTTTAATACCCTTCAGTATCGAGCTTGGTTTGATATGCTTATTGGTCTCGATGATCTTAATAGTCTTATCTTGTGTGCCACAGTGACTCCGTGTCTTTGACAATCGTCGATATTTCACTTCGTCTTGTTTATACACTGGTTATTTAATTTGGTTGTCTGTCCTCCATGCAATTCATACAAATATATGCGACATATGCGACCTGCACTTTGGATGATCTGTACCAAGCCACCAATAGAGCTGTTGAGGTGGCAAAATCTTGTCTCGACATCATTTAGTTTGTAAGAAACATTGACACGATTAGAAGAAGATGCAGTTCATTACAGGTTTGGCTTTAAAATCTTCCAGGGCCGTGTGCGATGTGTACAACCATCATGTTGTTTTTATCGGCGACTGGTTTTGCAGCTTCGACCATATATTGTACGACGTATGTATGGCAATAAACTTTAAAGATATTCACGGGCAACGAAAACAAAATCCGGTTTCGTATGATCCGCTTCGAATTTAGTTTATTATGTGTGTTTAATACCAAACTATTTTACTTCTAACTTTCTTTAAATAAATATAACAATTGTGCAGTATGATTTTCAACTTAAATCAAAATTAATAAAGTGTGTTAGAAAACTAATATAGGATTCTCGCCCACACGCGCATTCACCCAGGTTCAACGAACACAAAATTCGCACGCCCAAATAAAGGAAACAACAAAAGCTCGAATCCTTTTTGTTGTGCACTTTTTGTTCCGCTGTAATACGACCACTGCCGAATTTCATCAAAGAAAATAGACATGACACAATCATGACAACGGACAAAAACTAGATTGAAATCGGAGTTTGAAACTTTTTGTGTCGAAAATGTAACGTTAGATGGATGCTGTACCTGCAAGTATTTAAAATAAAGGCAAAGTTTATGATGTGGCAATGTCTGTGATGGTTGATTTTATGCAGATTGAAGATGTTTAAACTGGAATGGCAGGTGATTGAAATTCATATTAAAATATATTAAAATAAAATACTGCCCCTAAGGGTAATAGACGTAAGCGGGGAGCAGATAAATATTTACTCCACGTACAAAAAAATCCGTACCCAAAGGGTAAAGTAAAAAATCCGTACCCAAAAGGTAGTTAGAGAGTTGAAATTGTCACAGATGATGTTGCCGCTATAACAACAAATACTAAAAAACAGAACAAAATAAATATTTAAGGGGGCTCTCATACAGAAAAGTGATTTTTATCTTTTGTTTTATAAAAAAAGGTACGGAACCCTTCCTGCGCGAGTCCAATTCGCACTTGGCCGGCTTTTTTTTAGGGTCAGCAAAATTTCAGATCAAAGGTTTTCAAAATTTTATTCCATCAAACAAGTGAAGCTATGAAAAATAATGTTCTTGGACTTCTTGGGTCCTAGAAACATATTTATGTTTCTTGAAATGGAAACACTGAAGCAATAAAAAAATCGGTGGGCGTTCGGACTAACCGACGAACTACGAAACTTTTAACCATTACCAACAAGCAGACTAATACGGACATATTAATAGCTTGGGTTTTGGATCTTTAATACATCTCTTTCTTTAGTCAGGAAAAACCATTCTAAAACTTGTATAAACACATTATTTACATCAGTAGTTTATTTAGGTGAAGAACAAAGTACTCAATCTCCCTCGCATCAATGTAAAAACTATGAAGCAACAAAAGTATGGTCCACATGGTCAGCCCGTCTCAATGGTTTTGTTTTACAAGGTTATGAATGAATACGCGGATACGAGCCGATTAGGTTCTAGGAAATGCTTGACAATGTCCATTCAACTCCATTGAATAGTAGTATCTATTCATGCTCATATCAGACGATATTAACTGAATTTCTCCGGTACGAATAGTTACTAATGATAGTACTATAGCTATAAGTTGATATATAAAAAAGATAATGTTTTAACTATTCCACAATTCGTTCTCAGTAATTCATTTAGTTAAAATCATTGAAATAATGCTGATCGCATGAAAACATACAATACAGAAAGTTGAGTGACCTTTATATTTATTACCAAGAGGGTTTTCGACGCTGAGTCACCGCATGATGCTTAGAATGCAGCTGCCGCAGAGGCGTAGTTTTTGCCACATGCACCTTCTAAATATCGTCCTTAAAAGGATTCCTTGCTTCAGATGGTGCAACATCGGCGTAAATCATTGTCTCATCTAAGTATTGTCATGATGAACGATTTCGAATTAAGTAGTAGGGTCAGGTCATTGCACTTATTGAACTTTGAAAACAAAAGACGCTGGATTTGATTCGAGGACAAGACGATTTATTCAAAGGCCTCATTTATATTCTGCATAAAACGTTTAATTCGGTAGGTATTCAATTTAAACATAAAAACCGCCAAGTTTAAAAAAATAGTGAACTGAATGGCAAAAAAATGTGTTTGGTTTGAATGAATAGTATAATAATTCAGAGGCAACAAAGATGAAACAAGTGAAAAACTCGAAAGATTCGTAAACAAAACGGCAAAAAAAACAATAGAACCGACAATCCTCAGCAATCACCGACAGCTGGCAAGGCCTGCGATTCGTGAAAAAAAGTCAACAAGGATGTACCTACACAGAATGCTATAAAAATGGTCGCCTCTACGTTAAGCAATGACGGATACGTGGTAGGGGCAAGCCCTCACTTGCGTAACCTCACGCGTGACTAAGTCGAACGGTGCGTAGGAGATGGAGTATTGAGGCCGTTTAAGGTCGTCCATGCGGGCCTAGCATATGGCATCCGTGTGTTGCAAAATGTTGAATATTGATCAACACCATGACTATCAGACATTTGAGTTGGGTTTAGAATCAATTTGCGGTATTGTCAAGCTTAAGCACTTCAACTAAAATTTATATGATATTCATCTGCGGGGCCATGACAATAACATAATTTCAATTGCAATTTATGCTGACATGTTTGATGGGAATTTACGGCTGGAGGATACGTTTCAGACTGGTAGAATGATATGATACACTATACGTACTTCGGTGCCAGTTGAGTCATTCACCCGAGCGGGGGGACGCGTGTTACATTCAAAGACTCATTCAAGGCTATTTTATACCTTCACTCGTATATGATGCTCTGGTACAACATAGCCGTATTAGAAAGAGACGCAACAGCTGGTGTAGTAGTCTTGAAAACGAACTTTTGTGTGTCAATCTTCGTTGTGGACGACAATAGATGCAAAACATCCGGTGCATACGACTCTCAGATAATAGTGCTTAAATGACGTCAAATCAATAGTTACCTACTTTATCGAACCGAATTATCCTTATATACCATAAATAACACATTATATTGTTGTTTAACACATTTAGAACTGAATCCTATTAGTTTTTTGTTACTTGATTAATTTAAGCCATAACACATGGGGTGATTAATTAATAACAGATGTTAACATAAAGCGTTAATATGTTGACGTACCTACAACGAATATCGAAATCAGAAGGGAGGAAAATCATTGTTCAGTGAAATTGGATTTGTGAGACCAAGACATTAGTGTGATTAGGCAGCCGGAGCGTTAAATACTTTAATAAAACATCTAGATACGAGAAAATTATACAACAAAAATGTAAGGTGATGTCTTAAACAATGAGTGTGTGTACATGCCTTCGTAATGAGTCATGGAGTCCTGTGCACGCATCGGACTTTGAATAAGATATTATCGTAGGTGGATGTTCAATGACAGTTTCTCACAACTTAGAAACGTTGGACAACGAATACTAGCATCAGGCCACGCATATTTCATTAAGATTTTGTTTTTTAAATGGCAAAATGAAATCAACAATAGCTTCTTCATCTTAATACAATCAGCCGGCTCCCGCTTTGTATGATTCCACTGCGCAGACAAACAAATTGATTTCATGATGAGATTACAGAGGGACAAAGATTGTCTGACAACAAAACAAGTCGTCCAATGATTTCATCAACGACATTGCTGTAACAATTGATAGTAATAAAACTTCGTGAGACAAAGAAAAGTTACTGTAAAATATCGACAACACCTACAATGGTTTCAGAAGTTTGTTCAACTGTATCTTTTACAGTTAGTCCAAGACAGCTTTAAGTATTTCGATAAGAGATGATCTAATTCGTGACTTGTACGAGATATTTGTCATAACCATGGTATCAAATGATCTAAATGATGTTTAAAATAATTAATATTGTCAGGATCATGCTACGAAATGTTTTTAAACTTACCTCTAAAGTAAACTCATCACGTTCTATCACTCAATGTTTAGTTTCACTCACAGTACGTGTTGTTCACAAGATGGGTTTTGATTGCAATAAGACCTAGTCCTTGTTCAAGTCCAAAGTTCAAATGAGTGCGGGCTGAATGAAACAGACCATGGAATTAATAATAATAATTTTTATGGCGGAGTATCCTGATTTCGGTCTCGTTATTTTTTTTGATCGTATACTAGATAATTATCATCTTGAGACAAAAAGGATTTCGCGGTTTTCAATCTCATATAAATATACTAAAACAAATCTTTTGTTCCCTAAATAAGCTGCATCATTATGATGCAGCGATTTCATCCATTGTGGATCCGATTTTACTGCGACAATGTTTTCATCTCAGTTTTGGAGGTCAACCTTTGTTGTGACGCAAATGCATCTTATGCCTTATTCCTTACTTTTGACTAGATCATAAAGTAACTGCAATTCTACAACGAAGACTATTAAAGATTAGTATATTAGTATATTTTTGTGTTAACAAACACTTTCTGCTCTACCATATTGTTATTATAACGTACCTACATTGTAAGTTAAATATCTTATTTAATTGTCAATTAAGGATTTAAGGCCTAAGTTAAAAGTGGTGTAGATGGACCCCCAGCTGCAACGCAAATTTCCATACTTAGATCTAATCTTCACATTTTTTGTCGAGTTTTGATAATATGGTAGAAATGTAGGGGTCCACCAGAACCAGCTGAATTTGGAAAGTGGTCAATGAGAAAAAAAGTCTGGGAACCTCTGTTTTTGAGTATTCATGGCTCTATGTAATTTGAAATGTCTTCCATGCATGTTGGACAACAGTTGTGATGGTTTGGATTATATTCCATTATTCAGTACCGCTGATTGAATATGTTGAGATAATTTAACATTAATAACAGTAGAGTCGAGTCAGCCGGAGGTAGTAGAGTCGCTGCCACAGAAGGTAAAAGTTGTCATTTTTAGTTGACAAAGTTGCTTTTGTGACTTAGAGCTACGAAACAAACCTGTGAGTAATCAGGCGAGGGGGGTCTCGGAGGGTACTTTGAAGCCATGCGGGCGCCGGCAGCACAGCCCTGCGCGGCAGCCGGCTCATCCTCCGTATAATAGAGATGCACGAAGTCCTCCGTGTCCAGGAACGTATTGATCAGCATAATACACACTCACACGATACAAAACTATCTAATAAATAACTTAACGCAGTCTATTATCAGACTTAAAGAGCACTAGTCTACAATCACGGTTCGCAGGAAGCACGCCATCGAAATGCTTTATAACGTTCCATTATTATAGGTCTCATAAATAAATTGAATAATATTGATATATTAATAAATAAGTTAGTATTCACTACACATATATAAAATCACATTTGCACCAATCGCTCAATTATCTAGAGAAAAAAAATTGTTGATATTTTTGACATCCAGTTATCTGTGTCGAAGCGAGGTCTTCCATTATCAGATCAGTGACGTTACTACAGCTGTTTAAAGGCCGTTGACTATGTGTGTAATACAATATTTAAGCCAACACTACATTACATATGGAAATGTTAAAAGTTCCTTAATTTACAGAACCTTGTAAAGTGAATTATAAACGTTTGATTTACCTATTTACAATAAAATTATTTGATATACGTACTAAATTATTATAATACTTGCTGATTTTGAATCAGGAAGTAACAATGACAGAATATAATCCTTTTTCTTTTACTGTATGTAATTTATATTTATAATATGACAATACTACAATAAGAAACAATCATTCTAATTGGAAGCGACACTCAAAATCAAGCTATGAACTGTTTACATTCGTGTAATATCATCTCGTAAACTTCAGAAAACTTATGACAGGATGCGTCGAACTGATAAAGTCATGAATGGAAGACGACACTTCAACAATAACTTGTCATTATAAAGATCATCCCAAGGGATAAACGTTTGAAGGTCTCGTATCCATGATAAACACTGCAACTTCATTATACTTAGCTCACAATGAGCTACTTCATAAAAAATATGGCATTTGTGTGAACAATACGTGTAGTAAAGCGAGAATGTTTTATCAGATGTCGAGTGACAAAGTATTTCTGAAACTACACTGATAATGACTGATATACAATACAACTGGTTGTGTTCTCTAACGATACCGCTATCAAGGTGAGCAGTCCGAAGATAGTAAACGGTCAAAATTAAAGTTTATTTTTTATTGTATTTGATTATGGTGTGTTAAACTATCATGATTTAAGACTTTTGAAATATTGACGAACGTAGATAAATATAAAAATAATATGTTTTTTCGCTATTAAACATACATAAATTTAACACTTAACACATTATACGAGTAATAAGAGCCCTAAAGTTCAAAACATCAATGCGGGATCTAGTTCTAAGAAATGAAATGAAATTGATTTATATATCTGTCTAATAAATCAGTCATTGTATAAAAATATTTGTTATACTATGAGAGATATATTATTATGTTAAAAGAATATATAATTTCAAATATTAAAACTACCGATCAGAATATGTTATCTCATAGCTGTTACTTGGCATTAAGAATAGTATGTTATTTTTTTTTTTAAAACATATCGCTTAATGAATATTAAATTCACTTACGTAAGCCTCAATAAATACTTAGCATAGCTGTTTACGATAAAATAGTCTAATTTATCGTAAACAGATATGCTAAGTATGTATTGAGGCTTGTTTTCCACATGCAAAACAGGATTTAAACTAACAATTGTAATCAAAATTGCTGAATAAAGAAACCGTTCAATCGAACAATCCTCATATATTATTCCATGTATACTAAGCGAATGTTATTGACAAAAAGACTATACACGTTCTTTTTCCTGAGTTGAATTTAATAGTGAACTAGCATACGCTGAGTTCACTATTCATTATAAGGAGGGTCCTAATACAGGATCATATATAAAATTAACAAGGGAGGATATATATTGTTAAGGTTTGGGAAGATATCGAAGGAATAGTATTGCAATTCTCGTAAACAGAGTCGAACGGATAGCTGCTCTACTTTCAGCGCTCCGCGACGTAGCCAGGAATGCGGTCACCGGCGTCTACTAGAGCCAGTTCATGTTTCACCAGTACCGCGTCTAAATCGACGCATCACGGCACAGAGACAATGTTAAGCAAAAAAATACAAAAGCTATTGTCTCCCAATAAAAACTTTGGCTTCTACTGGAACGAATCGCACTTAATTCAAACCTATAGAACCGTTTACAAACGTGCGTATAATGGTTTCTGTTCCGACACAGATCTAGTTTCTGGTAAACACGTAAATCACCTTAATTTAAATTACTAGTTCGAGTTTAATGAAAACACATATGGTAACAATTTGAACTACACGATTTAAAGCGATTACGAAATTCGTGCTTAGCGCGTAAAAATTACCTATTACGTATTTATGAATTCCGCGACAATTACACAGTAATTGGAATCGGAACGGAAAGTGGTATACGTTACAAATGGCAAACGGTTTTTTGTCTACCGCGTATTACAAAACAATAGGCCGATTGAAAGACACGAGACTCGGCAGGCGGGTATCACATAGCCGGACCGCAATCCAGCTCGCCAACATTCTCAAGTTTCGACGACCAGAGCGTTTGCAGTTTCTACATCTAACGAAACTGAATTTCGTGCAAAAGCCGCTCTTACGACTTAGGAACATGACATTTTAGATAAAGATTGAAATTATGAACGGCATAGAAATCTTAGCTGCGGTTTGTTTTACGGTTCTAAGTAACGCGATCGCTGGACAAAATATACTTGCATTATACATGAAAGTAGTATGCATTGTAAACTAGCTCTTGCAAGCGTGGCTTTGCCAGCCGTACATATTACTTTTTCAGTTTATATCTGTTTTACGTGCTCAAAGCCGATCTTTTAATACAAATTATACCATACTTTATCGAGGTATGTTTTAATATCAATACCAAAATTTCAAGCTTTTATCAATTGGTTCAGCAGTTTAAACCTACAATCAAATAAATTGTACTATTATAGATCACGCGTAAAAAGCATTATCAGTTATTCCTGGGGTAAAATTAGAGAAACAATAACCCTTTTTTGTGAAGAGAACCTTCACTCTTAATTATTAAGATTAGGCCGGTGTCCCTACAGCGGGAACATTAGAGACTGGTACGGTATGGTATGTGAAGATAGTCGGACAATCCGACGGTCCACCTGATGTTAAGTGGTAGCCACTAAATCGTGTGACGGAATATGAAACCACTCTTTCTAAGGCCTAGGCCATCATCATCATCATCATCATCATCATAATCAGCCTATCTTAGCTCATCCACTTTCTACCAAATACCCAAGTCGTCTCCGCCTGCCGATAACGATTCATAGTTAGACAAAATAACAATGTCATCTATGTAACTAACCGAAGTCAACATCCTAATTACAGTTATAGAGTTGTGTGGTAATTATGATAAATCCCGAGTAATATAATTATTTATGAGAGACTTACCTTAACGCAATAATTATATTATAAAATTAACGTATTATTAATGTGAATGTATTCCAACAAGACCGATTTAATCATTATTAGAATAATTTAATTTTGATTTTGATTCAATAACATAGAATAGAAAGGCATAGAATTCCTGCAGTCGTATTATAGGCTACGTATATCAGCCACTAACACTGGGCAAAAGGCAACAAATCACGTCTGATTTTCTCCTTAACCTGTTTAGGGACAAAACACGTACTCTATTCAATATGACTCAATTATTTACCTTTCCCTTAATGCTCGCGCGTAGAAAATGTTGCTCTATGGCCAGTTAGACTAAACTTTACTTTGACTAATTCATAAGAAAAACACATTGACCATTATTATTATATAATAATATTATTATTTTTGTTAATATAAGAAAAGAAGAAGAAATCTGACAGTGCCAGCCAAAAAAGTACTTAAAAATATTGCATATCTCTTACGAACAAATAATCAAATTGATAATTGCATTGTGATTCTAAGCAAATATAATAGGAATTCTTGACCTTTAATCCTTCCGTGACTTAAAAATCAAGCATTCCTTCATTCCTACGTTAATTAAGCACAAGTCAACCTTGATAAGTTGCAAGATTGCTGATAAAGTGATTATAAATTTTCTTAATAATTACGATTCAAACCATTTTAATGATGCTTCTCATGCACTTCTGATCGTTGATATTAAAAATCCATACACCTTAAAATAATACAACTGTATGTAATGAAAAGGTTAGAGCCGCAGATTAATTCGGCGACAATGTATGTGCTTATTAAAATTTTAATATTACTCAGTTTCATAAGGATCAAAAGATAATGATATTCATAATCGATTCATAAGTAAAGGAATACAATATCATTAATTTATGATAACATAACGGAGAACAGTCACCGTAGAAATAAAAGATCCAACTTATGGGAATGTAGACGAAAGCGTTTATGCAACGAGCAGGCGTGAAAAGAAAACCAGCCAATGGCTAGCGCCCACGTTATGCTAACGTACAAAATACAAACGAGTCATGTGAGCGATACCGCCTCCTGGCGCCGACCATGACCTTCACGTGTGTTAGTGAATCTCAGTAAACATATTAATGGTGCACGATGCAATAAATAGTAACGGTGCAGGACTGTAACAAATGGCTATTAATAACCCAAACAAAAACCTTCAGCTATAATAAACTACGCAGCGAGAGGAAGTTGCAAACTTTTATACAATGAGGCGGACGTTTCAACTTTTATAAAATACATCTCACAATGAAAAACAAATTTGCATTAGTCATACAAAAGTTTTAACGCAATTAAATATGTAAAAATGTTCTGAAACTATTTGATTATTAAGATGATAAGATACGAGTACGTGACTCAAATATTTATATGATATTTCAGTATATAAAAATTAATCAACAAAGTTTGTAGACGATGCATTCGTTTTATTATGCTCTCTATTCAATGGTTTGAAATGATGAACGTGAAGATATCAGTGACCTTATGATAATTACAAATGTAGATGTGGAAGGCGCGAGGTATTTATGTACTGGCGAGAGAGGAACGAGTTAGGCTCTAGAATTCTTCCGCATCAATACAAGCCGAGAAACACTTCCGCGATGCAGCTAGATTACTGTCCTGTCTTGTCATTGGAGCTATTACGTGACGGGTTCTAAGGGGATATGAAAGTAGCTCTACGTTTAATCTCCTTAAATGTCAGTATAAATCAGTTGCACTAATTGAAGCGGACGTTGTTAGTGACATTCTCTGGTGATCAAGGTCGTCCAGATATGAACGATGAAGGTCGTTTGAACAAAACATTACTCAAAAATTGTAGTGTTACGCTAATAATTTATTAACTATTATGTTTGATATATGTATTTTGTTTGGTTTCTATTAATCATGGCTGCCAATTGTTCCCGAATTTTTCATACTGTAATATTACAACATGCTTCAGTTTTTACATCGATAAATTTTTTTTACTAAATAATGTTCTCTTTAAAATGTCGGCCATGCCGATTCCGCGGACCCGTTGCCTTGCACTCGTGACTTGAGTTGATTTATATTAAGCACGGGAGAGATTTATTGGAACGAATGGGGAGGGAGTGAAAGTTGTCTTGGCATACACTGCGATCACAAGTGAAAACCATTTAGGCATCATGATGCATTATTAACTTAAAGTCACGTGAATCGTGAGAAAGAGAATCATAAAGGTCGCGACGACCATGTCTTGGCAATGGAACGCGTTAAATCTGGTAATAAAGACATGCCGGATAACAACATTGTAAAAACAAATTCTAATGGCGCCTGATAGCATAAAAACAGTTGATTTCATGGAAGAGGTTAATAAGGTTTTAGAGGACAAAGAAAAACAGCTAATGAAATCCCAGTAATCTTACACGCAAACTGTTCGAGGCAACTGCGACCCAAATACATAGTGATAAAACGATGGACTTTATGATTCAGTCTGATTTAAAGACCAGATGAGGTCAGTACTAATTTCATAAGAATCCTTGCTACAATTATTGTCGTGTGCGCAGGTACTCATGAACTTTCACAGGCTTCTTAATCAATAAGGTTACTAATAATGCTAATGAGGTGGCCAAATGTTACAAAGCATTTTTAGTGATCTTTCTTGTAAGTGATCAACTTGTCGGTGTTTTGAGGCCTCTGACATGGCTTATCGACTAGAATAGCCAGGACCGACCGTCTGAACTTTATATAGATTTTTGATTGACACGGAAAAAGATTTTTCTTACGTATCAATTCCTACAAAAAGGTCTCTATATTATAAATAGGTAGATATTTTGTTATAATTTAACATCTTATCCTAACTGGGCCTCATTGGTGAAACTAGATAAAAGCTTCGCTTTAAATTATTAGTTTAACACTTTGTAATCTAATCGCGATATAGTTATTCAATTTATAAATAGACTTGGACTGTATTCCGATATCCCTTTATAGATAACAGAGAGTACAATTTTCGCCATGTTAAAACTAGCATTGCGAAAATTGTAAGCCACGTGATAGAAAAGTGGGCGCGACAGACTTGAATAACGATTTTCTGAGAGCCAGCTGAGACGAAGTCAACGTGTGGACATGCGCAGAAGGTGAAGACGCCACGTGGTGGAACAGACCTTTTAATTTAGTTTATGGGATGTGTGTATGGAACTATAAGAGTGAAAGTGATAATCATAGCTATTGTCATCCTGTGATTGCTCTCGTTTCTTTCTTTAATATGCCGCCCATCTAAATAAGTATCAGAATGATGTTGAATATTCATTTATCAGGTAATACTGCTACTATTCAATATTGGATAATTATTTTTGTCGTATATCGCGATGGAGTTTCATTCAGATATTCAGTTGATTGGAATTTCATTGACTGGCCCTCGTCAACTCAATAGGTGTTCCCAGAATCTCGGTGCAATGTCATGGTTGTTTCGGACATGCGCACTGGTGTCTTTTGAGCCACGTGGCGATACCCCATTGCATAACCTCATTTTGTGTTCTCATTAAACTACTGCAGAATTTTACGAATATTAAACCCTTATTTGGAAATCGGAGGTCCAACATCTGAGAACACATATTCAATCCAATCCAAAGAACAATCCAATTCCATTTGACTAATGCTGTCAGTCTCAATAAATAAAAAAATATATCTTAGTAATGCAACGGAACATCCACACAAACGCAAATATTCTCGCTGTCAGAATCGAAGCCAAGACTTTTCGTAATTATCGATTGCTACCAGTCTAATTTGAATATGACATTGTCTTTTTAGGTAATGTGATGAATGGTTATCAAAGATTCATTATACTCAGACAGATTCTAAGCAGCATGTTTAGAATTCTTCATGTGCTGTGAATAATTAGCATCCATAATCGCAATACCGGGTAAACGAACCACAATGTTTGGTGTAGTTGAGTTTCAATGTTTGGCTTAATTGACTAGACGTATCCATAGATCTCTTCACACTTGTGTGTGGATTGGTAAATGTTCATTGGGCTTTGATTAACAATACACGTTCTGTCTGGCTTTACCTCAAAATTCACAGCTGGCACTGTGAACCAGGAAGTGAGCGTTAAGAGAATGTCTCCGGCAATGCCTACAGAGCCCTACAACTACTTGTAGTACCATGGCACGCTGCGGCCACATTGCATTATAACGCCACGCACACACAGACAGTCATGCCCACATCATACTGCAGCATGCCAAGGAATTCTGCCGCCATTTTACTCAGATAAGTCCCAAAATTTTTATTCAGTAGTATTGAATATGCATTTATTCTAGTTGTGTAATGTGAACGTTGTATTGACACGAAACAATGTAATGTTGTTTGTGCATAAATGAAACATTAAATACGGCTAAATTGATTGGCCAATAGTTAATAACCTCGGAATGGATGAACAAAGCGAATAATTAATATTTTTCACGTTCAAGGAATTAAAAGATACGAATAATATCTAAAAATTTTCACCGAGGTAGATAGCAGAGCCTCACATTAACTGTTCACTGAGAAAACTTATTGGAAGTCTCTACTAGGTATCCATGAATTAAAATGATTCGCTTTTGAACTGTTTTTTTTGGATATTGGAAAGCGAAAACCCGCCATAACCCGCGTAACGTGGACGCCACGAGTACGTCGCACAAGTGTCATCTAAATTTCCTCAATCAATTCATCGATGAGGAACATGCCACACATTTTTAAACATTATCGCTTTACTAAAAAACATACTGAAATGTATAATAACATAATAATCCGCAAACACCATATTAATATGAAGCCATGTGCCGAACACGTCGGCGCGCACGGATTGCCATGTAAGAAATTCCAATGCGGACCTTTTAAAACTAATCGTATCCTGGAGCACTTTACAATATAATCCATTTGTATTTATCGGAGACTTCACGAAACCACAAATACGCGAACTGGATGTTAATACGTGCGCGGATGTGGTATATATCCATATTATGGTAGAGGAGGAGCGAGGTCGCATGGATCATGCGACGGACGCGCGCGGTAGCTGCGGGGCAACTGAAGGCGTGCGTGGCGCCGCCGCGGGGGGCGCGGGCCGGGTGCCGGGGGCCGGTGCCGGCATGCAGGGAGTGCGGGGAACTCCGGTGTCTGAACCACGTCTCTACATCGCCATCGCCACTAGCAGCTGAGTACGAAGTACAGAGCCCAGAGGCCCGCCGATTGTGCAACGTCAGCGGGCGCGTGCGTACCGCCTATTACCTCCAGACTTTGCAACAAAAAACTTCTACACACTCGCGTAAACCAGCAATGTTTCTACACTAATAATTATGTAAGCTTCGCTGTGAGCCTAACCCCTAGCTATGGCCAGTAAAGCGATGTGTGTTTCTCTTAATGTTTTTGGACGATCTTTTCCACTTCAGTAGTCAAGGTTGAACTTACTAATCTTGTTTCTGATTTTAATATATCAGTTTTACACGCTTTGCTGACTGGCAAAAAGATAAGTGGGTTTTCTATTTCAGTCCAAAACAAAATACTGGGAGATAAATAAATTGGAAACTTCGTAATGTGCATCTGTATAATTGTGAATTGAAATCTGATTTGTTTTATCCAGTAGGTACACGCTAGTACTAAATCTAGAGTCAGTAGATTAGATTAGTCAATTAATAATTAATTCGAAGATAAAGATGAACGAATACGTCATGACAATGACAGAAAAAGTAAGTAAAAGTTAACCACAGCATAACAATTAGCTCGTCACAGTAATAATTGTATCTACAATAATATTAGACATATTATAGCAGAAAGTGTGCCAATTATGCTCAACATTCTTGTGAAGATAAGAGCCCACACATATCGTGACATCATAAGATCTATCTCATCATTATCTTGTGTAAACGATTATTTAGGTAATTTCATTCAAGGTTCAAAACGTAAAGAAGACAAAACGGTAGTCTTCCGTTTGACAGACATTTTCCTCATAATGAACATTTTTTAAATGATGACAATAATTATGCCATTGTTTAATTTTGGGCTTTAGATAAATGGGATAAGCATGAATTCATTATTTATTAAATTCGCAGAAATTCATGGTTAAAATTCTAACTGCAACATATGGCCTTGAAATGTTCAATACAACTAAAAGAGACGTTGAAATTCAACTTAGATTTGCATGAATGGTTGTGGAAAGCAATTTACTCGTTCTACGATGTATATTCGATTCTGTAACTATGGCGACAAGAGCATACAATTCAATGCACATTAAAACCGATAGCGAATAAATTTTTACGCTTACATTCGTTTTATGCGACCGCGCGATAAGAGTGGAATTTATGAATTACCCATACCGTGAAAAATAATCAATGCCACGATCGCTTCTAATTAACATTTCAAACGTAAAAGATTCCAAAGAGCCTTCGAAAAAGTCAATGATGATGAAATTGATGAATTACCGATCATTTTTGAGCATGGTAAGTGACTTCTCCCCGCTGTCGAGCATCAAGTCGGGGAGGATTGTCTGAGTGTTCATGATGATGTTAGAGCGGTTTATAAAAAGAGCAATGCCAATAAGATGATTAGTATACCATTTGCTCACACGGAAAGAAGAAGAAAAATAAACTTTAAAAAAATACAAACCTTCATTATAAGATGGTGATGTGATGTGATTAAAAAGTTAGAATCTGCGCAGCAATCCTTAATTTTAGTAAGATAGGTAATATAAATCAAATGGACAGACCGGTACTTAATAAACACAAAAAATATAAGCGCAAACAAAGGTTAGCGATAATGGAACAGCGCTGTTTTCAGTAAATAACACAATTGGTTTTCACTATGGAAGTTATAACGAGACACTTCTGTATAGATTGCTTCTGCGTGCTACGTGGAAATTTTTGCGAGGAGAAAGAGAGCAGCATTGGACGCTTAGCTATTCGAAAACACTGGCAAACTGGACATCGGTTAACGATGTGGTGCGACAATGTGGTGGGTAGCGCAAATTGTACGCCTACGTATTTCACCCACGATCGGGCGAATGCCAACGGAACATTGTAACCCCAATGCATCACACTTTCCAATTTACGAAGGAAAATACGATAGATTTTTTATAACGATGGGCAACCCGATATTTTGAAATATCATGTTGATTCTCGTTTTGGAAGTTGATGGTCCTTCCACAAAATGCCGTTTCGAGTAGTCGAATTATAATACAACGTAATAAGAGGAAAACAGGCGTTAATCATTAACATTTAGGAATATTAAAAACACACGTGCTATTTAACATTTAATACCGAATCGAGTCTGACCCAAAACGAGTCTGCCCAGCCTTGAAGAGAATTAGGCCAGAAAAATCAATACGGCCGAATAGGTCATAAGGTTTTTTAAACCCAGACTAAAAAGAGGGTGTTCCATATTTGACGTATTATATGGTACATATATTATTTTTTAGCATTTTTCAAACAGTTATTTGTATATAGTGCCATTAGTGAATAAAGGACGGATTAAAAGCGACGGCCATAGATGAATCACGAGCAAGCGAAGGATTCTAACACATGAATCACGACCGTTGGGAGTGATTCAAGTGATAGAATTCCGAGGGACGCGAGTAAATCCGTTTTATTTAAGAGTTTCAAACTATACTTTATTCCATGACTACGAGAAAAAGAAAGATTTAAACGAAAATAGATAAGGAGTTTGTATTGAGTATTTTTTGGGGAAGGATATAATTATCCAACAACTTTTTCTTATAGCTTTGAGATGGAGGTCGAATATATTGGTATGTTCTAATATAAACACCATATATTAGTGATAATGATTAATAGTTTTTTTTTACAGTTTTACAGTGAATGTATATAAATGTATATATTCAAGAATTGCTCGTTTAAAGTAATAAGTATCCCAACCACGGTATAGGTAATTAAACATTATTATGAGGTTAAGATCCAAGTTGCTTCGCAGAGTATATTTATTACAGGTGTGCGGATGTTGGAGGTCGCTTCATCTGCATTTGGTAAGTTACTATTATGTACACTGTGGTTAACCAGCATCATATCCGGTACCACTTCCGTAAACAAGTGACAGATCGGAAAAAACTACGCACGATTATGCTGCAAGTAGCATTTCAATAAAATAGTACAATAGTATATGTATTCAATACAATACTAGATTTACTATCAGTCAGAGGTGAGGTGTAAGAAAGCCTAATTAAAATGAAATAATTTTCCATCAACTTTTTTTGGTTAATTCATTGGCGTAATGATAACACAAACAAGTTAATTTCACAAAACAAGGCCTCTGAGAAATCTCTAAATTTTTCAACTGACTTTGAAAGGTCCTTAATTCATATTATAAATACTTTTTATTTTATATTTTTTACTTCACAACTCCGTCATTTATTTTTTTCATATTTTTATCTTAGGTTATTTTTATCTTATCTAGTATTCAATCGACAATCTCCGCCAATTCTGTACCAATTTTAATGTTTTTTTTGTGACAAAAACATATAAATAAAATTTCCGAGAGCAACGTTGAAAAATAGACGGTGAAAGTAATGAAGTCGGGTAATTAAAGATAGACACTCATTTTAGTCAATAATTAAAAAAAAATTAAAATAACTCTACAATTTAAATAATTAAATTAATTTTGGACGCTTACATGGTGGTATGGTTTTGTAACAAATAAAATTAGAAAAACCTAATCGAACAACCAAAAATCTTAATTAGTAATTTTTCGCCTGTATCAAATCAATTTTAGGTGGTACGAAGTCGATCAAGTCATCTTGTATTTATGTATTTTATTGGCTTTACTATATTTAAAACACTTATCTTAAAGTATTATCTGTGTAGCTTACCGATGAGAGAGCTTGCTCTATCAATAACAAGATTAATGATAATGTAAGAAGAAACTTCTTTCACCTGCGTGCTAGTACTTTATAACGATGCTCATAAGCTTTCCAATTTCCAAAGGGAGAACGTGATTGAACTAAACAAAATAAACGTTACATTCTAAAAATTTCACGAATCTTCAAATGTTACAACACTATATTGCGTACACAATGCATTGTGGCATTTTATTGACAAGAATAAGAATGTTGGTATTTTCATTGAGATATCACAGCATTTGTATTGACAGGTTCCCGGTCTCACGCCAAAGAATTCATCTGATAACATTACTCTAGCCAGATTGTTTTGCAAGGCTGACTTGAGTACTATAGTATTTACCCCTTCTTTCCCGTGGTTCACCTATTTTGTCCACCTGGTGGACCACGGGTAAACATATTCTTCTGTGGTCCACCAGGTGAACTAAGGTGAACCATAGGAAATTATTATTTAACCGTGGTCCACCTTTGAGCACACAGTCTTTTTGGTCTTTCGTTGACGTGCTTCACTGTAATTGAATCTTTTCAAGTGCACCTCTTTTTCAAGAACTTACAACGTATTGTTTCTTTATCGTTTGACAATTAATCTTTGAGTATTTCTTGACAATTAATCTTTGAGTATTTCCTGACCATCTAACAGAATTAGATGTGTTCTGTTTAATGAAATAGTGCTCCGTCCCTGATCGCTTGTGAGTAAAATTAAATCTTATTAAAATGGGAGATACGCAAGACGAAGAAAGCGATTTGCACTATATTACCAGAAAGGGGGGCACTGTATTGGTGCATGATGTATATTTTTTCTACAGAGTCAAAACCTTTAAAAAAACCTCAGCGGTTTTATGGAGATGTGCGGAGTACAAAAAAAAGAAATGTACCGGAAATATTATCGTTAAGGTAAGTCAACATTCACGGAAGTCCTGTTTCGTAAACCTCCACGCTCCTAGAACTTTTCAAATACAAATTAACATTTTTAAAATCTTTCAGGATGGAAAGGTGACAAGTAAAAAAAATCATTCATGTGCATCTGATTTTTCCAAAATTGTGGTTGCAAATGAAATTGAATCTTTGAAAAACAAAGTCAAAAACACTGATTTGCCTTTAACACAACTTTATAAGGATAGTGTTGATATTTTAGAAAGTAAAGGATTGAACATGGTTACGCAAATACCGTCGTTTTCGAGCATACAACACAACTTATATACAATAAGAAATAAATCTTTAGGAGTTAAAAAAACTATTTATAGCGATTTTGAAGAAGTGGAAGTTCCCATCAAATTTGCACAATTGGTTTTGGCAAACTATTTTTATGAAGGATCGCGAATCATTGTCTTTTGTTCAAAAAGAGCTAGAGAGATCATTGCTGATGTTACTGAATATTTCGGTGATGCCACTTTTTCTTGTTGTCCGAAACCATTCCAACAATTGTACATATTACATGGAGATATCGGGAGTACTATAACGACTACAAAAGTTGTACCGCTGATATACGTATTGATGCCGAACAAAAAACAGGAATCATATTCGATTGTGTTCGATTTAATTAAATCACAGTTACCAAATTTCAATCCTAAAACAATGCATCTTGATTTCGAGAAAGCCGCAATAAATGCTATTTTATGCGCTTTTCCACATGTAACATTGCGCGGTTGTTTTTATCATTGGAAGAGGGCGATTTGGAAGAAGGCCAAAAAGTTAGGTTTAAAATCGAAAGGAGAAAAGCGGATCGCTGCATTAATTGCTGCTCTACCTTTGATACCCCATGAAAGCATTAAAGAAGGATTGGAGTATGTTAAATCTGAAAGCAGTGATAGCAAAAAAATGTTACTCTTCTTAAAGTACGTTGAAAGTTTTTGGCTGTCTGATAAATTCAGTGAAATTTTGTGCGTATTTGGTGAAAGACACCGCACCAATAACACTGCAGAGTCATATCATTCGAAATTGAATAAAGAAGTAAATAAAAGAAATGCAACGGTAATAAATATATTAAAAGGTTTAACAAAACTAGAAACATCAAGTTTCAAGACAACATCGAAGAGAAGAAAAATATATATAGATAACGACGATGATATTATGGGGATACAATTACAGTTACTAAATGGTGAAATTCCAATCAATTTCGCATTGGAGAAACTACGTTGATAGAGCAATTTTAGTTTTAAGTAATCATCATTTTAATTGAAGTAAATTATTTCAATAAATGAATTTAAAAAAAATGCCATTCGGTGTACTTTTTAATTTGTCGGGATCAATGTTGCATAGATTTAATCTAGCCAATGAAAAGAGGTGGACAATAGGCAATATATTTCAATAAAAATAATTTACGCGATTATCAGGTGGACCACGGAAGAATATGTTTACCCGTGGTCCACCAGGTGGACAAAATAGGTGAACCACGGGAAAGAAGGGGTATTTACTCTTTAATATAACCATAAAACCCGTTTCATTTCATAAAGCTCAAACATCTTATATTTTTTGATTGTGTTTATCAAAGTCCACTGCTGCCGACCTTGCCTTGCGCAACAAAAACACCAATCTCAATTAAATTGATAAGTATTCAACAAGTTGAAGGAACTTTCTAGCATCAATCACGAGGAGCCACAGCTGATTGACCCAAATACACTGACTGGTGAGAAAGAGAAGGAGTATAAGGGATCAGTGATATAGAAAAGGAATGGAGTAGAAAAGTGCGTGGAGGGCGTCACGTACGCGCAAGACAACAGCAGCAGTAGGGCAAGGTCGATGTTGGAATTTGTACGCCTCGTGTCGTATGGGAAACATCGGTTTGCCGGTTTGAATGTTCTCGACTCTTAGATATATGTGACTCATTGCTATGTGTTTTTATAATTGAGTATTAACATAAACCAATTAAATGATTTAGAGTTGTTTTGTATAAACTTATTTACTTCCGGAATTTGATCAGGTTTCTATATAGTAAACACTGTATATTTAATAACTAACTATTCCCCGCGATTTCATCCGATGTTTTTGCGCGGAACACTAATATTTTATCTAAAATAAAAGTGACCTTAGTTACTCCTTATAACATCAGTTATCTGCCGGTGAATTTCCCGTCAAAATCGGCCCAGCCGTTTCGGAGATAAGCCGGAACAAAGCTAGTCAATTTTTTTTTTGATTATTTTTTTGTTGTTGTTGGTATAATCTTTCAAATCCATTTAGTAAAAGGCTGTTATTTTGACATTACAAAAAGTTACTACAATTTTATTGATTTGTTTAGAAGACATTCGTTTGTGTACGAGATGGTATTTCATCACTAAAATCATCCAGAAATGCTAATTTATTATGATACAACAACAGCATAACTTTTTTAATCATCATTAACGGTACGATCACATTTCGTAAGCTGCTAACAGAGAAGTATTTAACAGTGAGATCGTAAAACGCAACAATAATCATAAAACCGTAGGTAAGCGATCGTACGTAACATAATGGATTATCAGACGATCACAGATTACTGAGTTAATAGGTATGCATAATCATTCAGGCTCTCAAAAAGTTTTGGTTCATAATTACACGATTGTTTAAATAATCAACACAATTTCAAGACTCCCCAAACGCCCAAGACGCCCCAAATGTAGGCATCTAAACGACAAGTATGCGAATTCTAAACGAGGTGCACGTTTAGAAATTCGTACACGTGTAGTGTTCTTTAAAACCAAAAGAAAGTCCAATGTGGACTTTCTCAACTCAGCTGTATATATTTTTATGTGATTTGTTCGCCAATGGTGTACCAATTTCCGAGGTGGTCGCATAGAAATAAGGGCAAAGAGACTTATTCTCTTCCAAAGTATCATTGAAGAAAGTATCGGCGTCGGTTTATCCGATTAAAACAATAATTTGTATTTGATTAAATTTGGAAATCTTCAAGAAAAGAGTGCATAGGTATTTTATAGACTAACATGTTCCATCATTGACCGTATCATCACTTACCATCAGGTGAGTTAGCATCAACTGGTAAGTGGTAACCTATAATGTAAAAAAAACAGCTTCCTAACCATGGCACTAGAGGTTTGACTCAGGTCACACTCAGGATTAGGAATGCCGATCGTAATTTGACATGATCGTTATAGGAATGGTTGATATGTGGGCGTGAGTGACTGTCACTGTGTGGGTGTGGGTGTGGGCGTGAAATAAAAGCAAATTGAGAAATAGCATTAGAAGTTAGTATTGTGTTGTGAGAGTGGAATTTTATGATGTGAAAATGAGTATAGCTAAATAATAGCTTTAGCACCACCCAGTGGTTATGGTAGGGATTCAAAGGATAGTCAACTACGGACGTGAGCAACTGCACATATCTATACTAATATTATAAAGCTGCAGAGTTTGTTTGTTTGAACGCGCTAATCTCTGGAACTACTGGTCCGATTTGAATGATGTGTTGATGGTGGATGTGTTCAGTGTTGGGTAGTCCATTTATCGCGGAAGGCTATAGGCTATGTTTTTTTTTCAAAGTTAGATCCGTAAGTAAATTGCTATTTTGTAACACAAGGTGTAAAATCGAAAACCTATTTTTGGGTGCGCTGCAAAAACTATTGACAATAGAACAAAATGATGTACTACGGGTTTCTAGATCCCATTAAGACCTACAAAAAAGTCCGCGAGAACATATATCTAGCTATCATGGTTTAATCACAATAACCGATTTTGTGTATCAAATTTGTACACCGTGTGCAGTTTTATCCAACTTGAAAGATAGGATAGCTCACATCTCAATTTATGATCGCAATATTATTTTATTGCAAATTATAATATCGTATGACAAAAACGTTAGCCACAGCAACGCGTGGCCCGGTCAGCTAGTGTTTCCATAAATTCCAAGAAGACATTGACGTGCTGTCAACATTTCCTTACACAATAATGCCTTAAAGTTGATTCACCAACCTATCAGTAGGTGCCTCACAAGGCCGTATTGTCTGCATGGATAAAAATGTGAGAGTTCCGAAGTACCCCTTGTGTGGCTTCGTCGCGTGTCCCCGTCTGTTCATGCGTTGATTTACCCCACGCCTCACAATAAGCTATTGCTTAGGGCTATTTATGTCACCTATATTCATGTTCACCTGCTTGTTTGCACACAATATGTTTTGCACTTATAGGGTAAATGCTGCTTCTGCTGACGTCGCCAACAGCTATATGAGTTCCAATAACTAAACGGGCCTTTTCATATACCATATATATATTAAATATGCAGAATTTTATAAGAAAATAAGTGCCTTAATATCTTTTAATCACCTGTTCAAGTCCAAAGATTTATTGTAAATCTCTACGATACCTGTGTATTCGAATTGCTTCAGACAGAATTTCAACGAAGTTTGTAACTAAATTCATCTCATTTTAATACGACCCTCGCATTGCAATGCGAGCAATGTCATTGCCAACTAAAGGAGCAATTCGGATTTTATATGATACAGATTGAAGGAATGAAATATAAATTATACGCTGCAAGAACCAGGCTGAGCGAACATTCATTTAAGTTACAACTGGACTTAAAAATATCTTATTATTTTAAAAGAGCAATTCTTTTTTTCTTTAGGTAAAATAAACGTTTACTCTCTCATACTTCTGCACTAGGATTCCCTGTGTCACAGATGGCATGGAAAAACACCAAAGACCCGAGTGTTCTCGGGTCTTTGGTGTTTGCTCACCACACAAAGTATGCCCCGGTCGGGAATCAAACCCTTGACCCCTCGCTTCGAAGGAAGGGTTACTAGCAACTACGGAGCCGTGGCGCCCCCGGGCCACCACGCTCTCACTACCCTAAACTCCCAATGAAATATTGTATGTTAATACTTACGAAGTGCTTTATAACCACATCCTGCGTATATTTAAGATATGATGAAATGAAAATTGGTTACGAGGGTTGTGTTAAAACTTATGTCACAAATGTTTGCCACCTGCTTACTAAAAGCTGACTAACTTGAGGGGATAGAAATATTCCAAAGGGTCGTTTTACCGTTATTGATAAATGCTATAGGGTGCGTACGACGCGACGCAATAAAAGTACATTCTTGTCTGGGTGGGGAAAATGGCCGACGTTTTTGACCTTGTACTGGCGGGGAAACTGTCTGGTTCAATCTGAATTGAATGGCGACTGTATTTGCTAACAACTGCAATTAGAATTAAAATGATAAACGTATGTCTGAGTATGTTGTAAGCATTTTGTTTTGCACGTTATAAAGTAGGAAAAAAATCTCGGCAAACAAAAATAAAATTAGCTATAAATAATTCTAAGTCTGCAAAAGAGGAGGATATTAAAAGTTCAATATAATATTCCCTTACATCTGTATCAAATTTTACAAAAACAAGTACATACTAATGTGCACATAACGTGACAGAAAAGGGAAGATCCGCACTTTCCATGCACAAAGATACGTGAAAATTCAGTTATGTTTGCATAGACTACCGCCAGATGAAACCCAAGTCACCGAGGGGACGGAGTAGAAGGCACCGTCTGCTCCATCATCAGATTAAGGCCGATGTTCCCATTTCCAAAGCAGTCGTCGGTACGCAAAATATTTGAAAACAAAATTTATACTGCTTCAACGCATTCACAGAATTTAATCCTGGTATATAAATAAACCGTTTTGACATCCCTAAATTTTTACTATTTATACATGAGATGGATGTCGTTAAATTTTAGTTAAGTCTGTCACTGTAACATTCTGAACCATTAACATAAAATCGCATCACCAATTTATTTGTATTTGTACTGATTAAATTAACCATAAAGAGATTAGAGCTTTCTAATAAAATAAGATTGTTGATATTGACAGCGACAATGTACCCCGCCATCTTGGCCTGTGCTGGTGTGAGTAACGTGGTCCTTTGCGCCATAGCATCGAGTCCAAGTTATATTTAGAAATCCGGTCTATTACTGTAATATGCAACAAGTATTACTGCAGCCATATAGGTGGTCAATCTGCTGAATAATAAAAATGTCAGGTCGCTATATTTTAATTATTATGTCCAATTCTGGAGAGTTACGTCTCGCTTATGGTACCATTGAGACGGTAAAGGTATTTTTATGAGCCGGGAAAATCATGATACTGAGCGAAATGAAATTGAAAGTTAAAGATTGGAAAATGCGATAATTATTATCATGTCGAATTATGAAGCGTTAACGTTTGGTACCATTGACCATAACGGTAAAGGTATTTTTATGAGGAGGAAAGGAAACTTATTTTACTGAGCGAAATGTAGGTACTTGAAAATTAAGGTTAGAAAATAAGAGTCAGACTAAATAACGACTGTGTGATAACTTTGCTTTTATATAATATTTGTTGGATGATAGTGGTCCTTCGAACTAGATGTGAAACAGACCTGCGTCTATACAAATAAATAAAATAGAAGTATCTGTTTGAAATGTCAAAATAGCAGCTTTTTATTAAATGCTTTTGAAAGTATATACGGTACTAAAACCAAAAAATATAATAAAAAAAATATGTTTTTTTTTTAACTTTTGTATCTCTGTCTGTTTCGGCTAATCTCTGAAATGGCTGGACCAATTTTGACGGGACTTTCACTGGAAGATAGCTAATATTATAAGGAGCTGTACCAACAACAAGCAACAGCAAATATAAAAAAAAAATTGACACCTGTTTCATGTCGTCCAGTTCGCATTTTTTTACGTGATCAACCTCACTAACTCACACTGTTATCTACCTTATAATAACTGATAATGTGATTAGATTACTAATCACGAAAATAATGTCTGTAAGATCTTTTGTAAATATTGTATATCGGGTCTAAGTTTGCAAAATTTGTATCAAAACATACTATTTAAAAAATATACGATAAATTGTATATATAGTTTTTAATAGCCGGCATACTTGAAATCATAGCGTGGAATCCGAATTATCATCTGGAGGTTTGGTTTGGATCAGCTGGTTGTAATTAATTCATAGTTGGTATCACTGATAAACGGATCAAGTGCGATTCCGTCTCGTATAACGTTCCTTGACACCGATTTTAAAATTAATTTGTTAGAATATCCACCAAAATGACACATATAATACGAAGGATTATTTGGGATGACCTAGGATTTTTTGATGTGGGACAAAACTCAGTGGGCCATACGAAGAATAAATCACATATTCTATATGAATGGATACATTAATAATAGGGTCTCCTTTTACTTTTGGTACACCTAAAAATTACAATAACAGCTGATCGATGGCTATCTTATCTTGTTGGTACTATGTCAGAGTCACGCCCACAAGAGTCTTTATGAAAAAACGGCAATATTTTATACTTAATTTACCTCATACATTGAAGAACTGGAGAAGAAACTCAAGACGCATCTGATTTAGTTTTTAGTTAATTACCTGCAAATAATGAAAACATATATTACTTCAGATGGTATGGCGACGTAGACAACATTGAAGAAAAGTTGCTTGCATTGACAGAAGACCGAGATATGAGACTGACGAGGAAGAGGATTGCGACCAACAATGGAACAACATAGGCAAAACGTGATAGTATAAATGAAAATTATAAAATAAAAAAGTATTGTTTCGTTTTAATCAATTAAATTAGATGGAAATTCAACAAAAGACTTAAAATACACATATTAGATGAAATAGAAAACATTTTCTGTAATTTGTATGTCTTCCTGTACGTAAGTATGGGAATACCTAAATCATTCAGATATCACATAGCGCTCGACACTTTGAGACTTGAAGATGGAACCATGTGCCCGTTACTAGAAAACTACCTTTTCTAACTTGAACACAATAATAAGAATACACTACTGCTTAGCGGCAGACATGGCTATATAGGAGTGCTTCCCCAGATGAGTAATAATCCATATACAGAAGATTACTTTGCTACATATTGTCATGCCAAGGAGTACATTACTAAGATAATATAAAAGAAAGAGATACAATTATCATATCAGTTTGGATAAGACAACACACACCTATCACACATACATAGAAATTTAGTACACATATGTTCAAATACTAAACATTATTTACTACGACGTAAATAAACTGTTTTGCGGTGGGGCGCCATGATAAAATTATTTAACTGATAAGTTGATAAGACAAATGATAATTAAGTGAAAGATAGTCTCAGTATCAGTTTTTGATGTACAGTATGCATAAAAATTAATTATACCTGTGACCTCTACCTTTCTTTCCAGTTTACACAGCTCTATCTGGCCTCATGGGAACTAGATCACTGATTGAATATGTATATATATAGTACATACATATGTACCTACATCAAAACTATTAGCGGAAAATAAAATAGATTTTAATGTATGTTCGTCTCTAATGAATAAACTGAAAAACAAATAATATAGCTGCATTTTCAGCGCGTAACCAGGCCTTAATTTAGTAGTAGGCCAGTATATTAATTTCAAGAAATTTAATGTTATAAAAAAAATCGAAAATATGTGCATCATTGAATCATTCGTGCAATGCTGAGGCGGTTCGCTGGTATACTGTTAATTAACACCCAAGCACAACATTTATGTTCATCACACAAATGTTTGTCCTGGGAATCTAGCACACGACCTGAAGCGCAAAAACTACTGAGCTCACTCTCGAACCGCCAAGTCTTAGCAATCAATACAATGCAATATATACAACTAATGAAACTATAGTAAAAGATATTTTTTCCTCGCCTGATCCTATAAATACCAATAAAAAGGTTAATGCCCTTCGTGGTATAAACAGAATGAGCAACCAAGGTCTCAATGAATGTGCTCAAAACAACTAAACAAGGGCTTATTATATTGAAGCTTTGATAAATAGCAAAAATTGAGAATCCTACCTAGTAGAGGTAAGTTTGTTGAAAAGAAAGTATATTGCGAAAGTAAAGTTAATAATAATCATGTTGAGATTGAAAATAATTAAATAATACTGATATAAGCCGACTAAGATGAAGTTACAAGCACTAGCTGATATAAATTTAAAATTGCTATAAATCAGAAACATGAAAGCGAGACGGAAAACATCAATATTAGAAAGATAACGCTGAAGGGATCATAAAACTCTTGAATGAAGTACATCTGGCTTTTCGAAACGGAGAAAGATATCTCAAGCAGCTGCCGCTGAATAGTGATTAAAAACTTTTTAGTAGAGAATGATTTTTTGACACAGGTAAGGAACTGAATCGATTAATTGGGTTTTAGACAGCTTAATGAGTTCCTTTGTATATTATACCTATACAAAATTTTATGAAGTTATTAGTGAACAGAAACGGAATCTGTCTATCTACAATCATAATTTTAGTGCAATAGGTGTAAGTAGAGAGTTTAATGTTATTATTATTAAATTCCTCCATGGGAATTTCTTCAATGTGGGCATGGGAATAAATTCTCATGCCACCTTCGACATAACAAACCACTTCCTCACCTGATAGTTTTCCAATAACACTATCAACAATTTTATTAATTTGTATGAAAGTAGTATAATTGATCGATTGCGCTCACAAATAATTTCTAACACTCATATGCCCAATTTACGAAAAGATGATAAAATAAAAGATGATAAAGATGAAGATGATAAAACAAAGTGCTGCTGATTGGATGTCGTTACATACATTAGATTAGAGGGTAATCTGAGACTATAATGATGCGCTTATCAGGTTATAAGAAGCGCAATAATACTGAAACAAGATAAGCAGGTCACACAAATAACTAGTGACCTATCACTTTGAATAATAGATCTACAATACATCATTATGCAATGATAGTACTTTATCGCAATACAAAACAAAATAACGCCCTTGAAATCTTGAAGGTCGTGGGTGTTATTAATACAACAAATGATATGAATACCTGCTGATATCTGTTATCGTATTTGCATAAAGTTATAATTGACAAACACCTACCTACCACTAACAAATTACTGAAGATACAATACCATAGAAACCATGATTAATTATAATTAAAGAAAGAAAAATATTGTTTGTTAGTTTAATATAGAAACTGGTTATAAATGGGTTATGTTATGAATGAAAGGCATAGACATTAGAGACATAATAAATTTAAAAATGATCATGGTTATGAACATTATTATTCGAGTTACCGAGATATTTACCATGATTTGTGACTGTGGTAAATATCTTGGTAACTCGAATAATAAAGCTGTTCAATAAGTATAGGAGTCAACATTCCTATCCAATTAAGAGACTATTCAGCGGAGTCTTGACGATGATTTCAAAGAGACTCATTAAATAGATTCGTAATTGTTAACTCATTAATAATTGACTGTATAAAACTACTTCAATACTTTCATTTTAAGTAAATGAATAGTGAAGTTTAAGTAATTTTTACGTACTTGGGGAAATTTTTTGATGAAATTTCTGTGGGACCACATTGGAGGTAAACCCTATTTAATTAAAAAAAGAATCATTCAAATTGGTAAGCTTCTAAAGAGTCAGGAAAAACAATAAAAATAAAAATTAAAATTTAGTACTAGTCGCCCACTTTCTTTTTGTATAAAAATGTTCTGTATATTATTCTGTATATTTAATTTGATTTGGTGGCAATAAAGTATTATCTATTATCTATCTAATAGGTATTCTGCAATTTTCACAAGCTGGGTGAAGCTTCACTTGCTCGGTTGACTCTTTTCCCGTAAGATAGACTGAAATAGCTGTTTCTAAAGCACTCAAAGACATAATACAGAGGTCGAAAAGCACGGTTCTTCGAATTGTAGACTTCACTGCAGCACATTTGAATTGTAACGGTACGTTTCATAAGTTATTTTATTAGCAGCACGGTTTGTTATTTTGCATTTACTGTGGGAAGACCAACAAGCCTGGCATGGACACAGGACTGGATATAAATAGCTTGGAATGGTGTACGATACGGCATTTTGATATGGCGGTGAGTTGAATGCGTGTTGAGGTACAAATGAGAAGTGCAGCGAGTATTGTGGGGATATACTTTTTATTGTAAAATGCATTTCTCAAATCAAGTTAATAAATAAATATTCATGGACATTTCACAAAGCGTCATCTAGCCCCCAAATTAAGCATAGTATGTACTATGAGAACCAAATTAATTATATAATTACAGAATATTTATGGCGTTAACGTGTCTGGGTGTCCATACGTATACACAGGTATACATAGACACACAGATATTTACGTTTGTCACACTAATGTTGGTCCCAGGTATGCATCATCATAACCGCTCTGTCTCCACGTGGCAGGGCGGTATGCGAGTGCATTTCCCCACGAAAAAAAAAAAAAAAAGGTATGCATCATATAAAAAAGAATCACGCTCATTCAAGCGCCGGTTGCAGTCTCACGGGTCATAATGTCTTTTGGGTTAATGACATTGGATAATTTTCAACCTCAGTAAGCTCATGGCTTGTACGAGCAGTCAAATAATTTTCAACCTCAGTAAGCTCATGGCTTGTACGAGCAGTCAAACCCAGCCAAGGTCAGCAGTGCATCTGCCGCAAGCACGAACAACAGAGGCCACCCCGATACTTTATTTTTACAAACATTTATTACACAAAGCGCTGTTTCAAAGGTGCTTTGATGTTTTATTGTTCTGAATACAGACTTAATAGACTACCTATTTAAAAGGACCATAAAATAAATGCACTAGGGAGAAAAACGACAGCATCAGCTCGGGTAACCGGTTCAGAGCTTCAACGCGGGCTGATTTAAATGTTTATAACCATAAAGTATTAAGTTGCTTATTTGATAGGTTGTTTTTGATTGATGCATCTATATTACAACAACAGTTTATATGCTGTAAAATACAATGCATTGAGGATATTTGCATAAGATGTATAAGTTGTAAGGAGATCGTGACTCGGAGACGTGATTCCACGATATGAGATAAATATAAATGAGGTTATGGGTGCCATACACCAAGTAACAAACCGTATTTATAAAAAGGCACTAGGCACTGCTTCTTCACCTTTATTTTAGACAAAATGGAATGATATTGTAAAAACTAATTTACCCCGGAATATGCTTAAACCAGTAATATCGTAATCGTCTTAATATGTGACCTTACGGCGGGCAGACCAGCCGGTCGGATGATATTATATAAGCAGTAGCAACAAAATTGATTTGACGTGCATAAGTCCGAAAACAGTGGCGTGTTAGAGGAGAGGCCTATATTAAGCAGTGGGTGTCTACGGCTGATGAGATAGATATCTTCTTTCATAGATATAAAAATCAATTACCGTGTGTTAACATCTCGAAAATGATTTAGCTGATTTATACTGTCAGGACAAAGTTTGTATAAAATAACTTTATTGGAAAATTCACGGAGATCATCGAAAATTGGGTAAAAACTGAAAGTGCATTTTTTCTATGAGTTTTGAGACTAAGTCTTTGACAGTCGACCGTGTCAGGTAGTTTTGGATAAATTTATATAAATCAATCTTAACTTAAGAAAGACGACTGAACGACAAATAACGCACAGCGGTGGGTCTAAAGGCACAGGGGTTCCTTGTATAACGAGATCAGCATCTAAACCCTTCAAACCGCAACAAAGAAACAATAATTGGTGACACAACTAATCTTTTAAACCAACATGAGAGAACATTTTTAGCTGCTTTGTTCCTCTTTGACTATACTTATGTAATATAATGACTTTGTTATTATAATAATAAACTATTATTTGGCTTTTATACAATTTTACGCAAAAAAGACCCCCAGTTGGTGAATGGCAATGAGCTGATGATCTTCAAACGCGTAAACAGATCTTCATAAATTATATTTGAGAACCATCTCGCTGACGTCAGCTTTCAAACAGAAAACAATGCATAAAAATCGGTTCATTCGTTTAGGAACTATGATGGTACAGACAGACACAGATACGCACTTCATATAACACCCATCTTTTTCGTCGGGGTTAAGAATAAAACAAAATCTAATTAATCGATAGGAGAGATCTAGTGGGGAGTTTACCTTAGAACTTCTTGTTTATTAAAAAAGTCATTACATAAATACGAGACACGATTACAAAACTGCTATTATTGCTATTGCTAGGCGACTCAATGTTTATTATTAGTTCTGAATGTAGGTAAATGTGGAACCCATACCTAGCGACAGAATGGGCGTGGCTCTATTTTTACAAGCATGTTTTTCATGTGACACAAAATTTTCGAATAAGATTGGTGTTAATGGAGATGTTATAAAAAAGAAAGAATAATTTTACACAAAAATCTTTCGGATTAAATTTTTATTATATGTTGATGTATGTAAAAAAATCTACATATCCTGTAGAAATCGTCAGACAGATTTTCTAGCTCCTTGGGTTTGTGTACTCAAAGTTTAACGTATCTTTTTGTAAGTATGGTAACTGTAGTTATATAATAAATAGTATTATTCTGAAAACCACTTAAAACTAGATATCGTTAATTCACTATATAATAGCAATTCGATTAAGCATCAAATTGCGACTAATAAAATAAAGGTTTCTGTGATGCATGAAATAGGTAATACAGACGCGGTGATCCGGAGTTGATCCGTGATTACCGACGATCAACCAACGCGATCAGCCGTAGGGTTGCAATGTTCAATTATTGTCCGCGAGAAAAACGTGAAACGCGCGCAACGCAGACCACTGGTGCATATTTGCAAAATAATTCTGATTGCCAGTTAAGCGTAATGAGAGACAATGTTTCTCACGTCCGTAGATGGTATCCTCGGTCCCTACTCGCGTCTCTCGGTGCGAAAGGAGTTACTGAAAGTAGTAGTAACATTTGTGGCAAAATCGGTCGGATAAATACTGCCATCACACCTGGTAATCCACCGCCAAGTGGTGCACTTGCAGTTCTGTGTTGCGGTGGAAGAATTTAGGTCACATGCGCATTTTTTTTATTTATTTGTACAATTTTAAGAAATATAGAATGCTAGCTGCGCGCTTCCGTGTTACCCGCGGTTGGACATGCATGCGAGAATGCATTACTTGTTATTATTAATAAAGAATGTAATAGATGATAAACAGATGATGTAAGGTGCTACAGCAATAGGTGGGACGAACAAATGACCCACGTATTTATTAGCGGTATTGTCATAACCTTAGTATGGGGACACCTAGTCGGCAGTACCTACATATAAAGCAGACACTCTTAGACATGATGTCATGTTTCATGCTCCCGTATTTTAAACATACCAGACCTTCGTTCATGTTAAGGTAAAAATAATGTTAATTATCATTATTAAGTTTTTATCCCTGCACTAGGATTCCCTGTCGCAGCTGGCATGGACAAACACAGAAACAGCGCTCAAAACGAGAACAAGCTTCAAGCTCACCAGTGTGCCCCGGCGGGGAATCGAATCCGAGACCGCTCAAATGACCCGAGCCACGGAGCCAAATTCTAAACATAATCTATCTAACTATAACTTACTTCAAATAAAAATAATCTCATTACAGCTCTCTGACAGCCATAAAAAACTGCTAACAGAAAGAACAGTAGCTCTTATGTGTTTTAGTAACGCACTCCATTTAAATTATGGTCTTGTTTATGGTTGTAGAAATAGAACCCAGGGTGGGGGAGTTCAACAAACCCAGGATGCGGCTCCCAATCTACGCCGACAGCGATATGACGTTTGTAAAGTGGTGAAACTGATTTTAAATGGTAATTTATTTTAAAATAGCTTTGGAGGAATCGTAAGGGAATTGGACTTATGAATGTATTCTTCTATTAATCTAAGGTTGTCTTCGAATATAGTACCTATACTTAGATATATAAAACATTCTGTATGCGATAAACTTTTGCGAAGTACCATTCAAAAATACTTTTAAGTGACGGACCGACCTGATAGCCCAACTGATGTTAACATTTCAGGTTACACCCCGATATGCTCGTCACCCCCACGAGAAGGGGATGTAACGTCTCAAACGCCTGTAATTTCACCGGCACCCATACCCTTTCATCGGAATATAACGATGCAAGTGCATCTTGGAGGCAGTTTTCCAAGGGTGTGTGTGGCATAAGTTCTATCGCTGCTTTTTGTTGCTCCTGTTGTACGCAAAACACATCATGTCTTACAAAAATATTTATGCAGATGCTAACGCGGTGGAATTTGGATAACATTAATCATGCAAATATCATGCATTATTACTCCCCCATAGAGAGAGTAATGTCCATGGCGCCTATTTCCAGAAGCTTCAAAGTGCAAATACTTCTGCAAAGAATATACACCAGTATTCGGAAAGTGCAACTACTATCCGACAAATGTTTAGAAGTGAAAACTCATCAAATGCATCAGGTTTCACAAAAGTTTTTCATGCAACTGAAAACGCGGTTGAACGTAAATATGTAATCTTAATCATATAATTATAACCCGCATGGAGGGAAAACGTGAACGTGATGCACAACGCCACATATTACAAGTTCTAAAGATAGCAAGTGCACTATAATTAAATTCAGCTATCTTTCCACGCCACACGAGTTAATTGAGAGATGAGACCTAGGTTTGCTGGATATGATATAAAATATCTAGCATACTTACTGTGTTCAAGAAAGCGAACCGCAAGCTTGGCACCTCACAACCGATTAGACTAATGAATACTTACCACACTTCTAGCATATTCTAAACCCTTGATTTAATTTAAAATAGGGCTGTATAAAGTTGACGGTCGTGTTTGTCTGTGGTCAATACATTGGAAGAAACGTAAGTTTAAAAAAGCTGGTCGGATTTTAAAGCAGTTTTAGGGTACCGCAGATAAATGACCATATAGTTTCGCACCGTATACTTTTTCGTCTGTCACGGCCATTTTACTCGTAAATGATTAGTTCTTTGTTGAGTGATATACCTGATAACATACAAAGCACTATGCTGAACATCATTATTTCAATTTCCTTACGGGTTTTTATCTTCCGACTTAAAGTAACCGACCTTGCAACTATAATGCAGTAGCCGTCATCGTTACGGCCGAATCAAAGTCCGATTTCTAAAGTCAATGCCAAAATCCTGATAAATTTGGATAGATGGTATCTTCCAGATTATTGGTGTAGTAGAAGCAATGACAGAATAGCAATAGTTGAAGCTCGCGACCATTTCAATGATGATTGATGGAACTGGATGATTTTTGGAGTAATTTCCTAAATACCAACGTCTACTTCTAAACTCGAGTTATACCGTGTCTATATTTATAAGTATAAGATAGAGAATAATGAGTACATTCTTGACTACAATATTTTTTTTTATTTATTTTAATTTATTAATACGCCATGACGTTTTCTTCTTATGAGTCTAACTTTTCTAGAAAAACATTGCAACAAAAATTTTACTCGTAATTTTCAAAATTTACCTTCAGTTGTGACACACGTTGTAGGAGAGATAACGGCGTTGTAGAATTTTCAGAAGTACCCGAAAGTTTTGTGGTTTTGATCATAAAATGATTTAGAACTTCGTTCAATAAGAACAGTAGGTACATTTATACCTTGCAATCTCGTGTTTCTAACGCGTTTAGATTAAGTGTAATTTCAATTTAAAATGTGGAGAACAACGCCATCTATGTAAAAGTATAGAAACTAAATGGTTAGCTCATCTTATCAAAAGGTCAATGTGGCCACATAAATGATTGACAAAAAGGAAGACTTTGGTGAGATTACATACATATTTTCTTTACAATTTCGTAATATCATAATGTTATCCTATTGTAAGGGCATTTGGCAAAGGCTGCAAGTGATTATTTTATGACCATATGTTAGAAAAGATTACTCAGTGGCATACAAAATACATCCCTGCTTAGCTGGGCCACTTAAGCAAAGTATAGGAAAACAAAAAAAAAACAGAAAAACATAGTTTACACACAAACTCTTGCACTAGGATTCCCTGTGTCGCAGATGGTATGAACAAACAGAATCACAAGAAAATCCCCAAGATCCAGGAACAAACTTCATGCTCACCACACAAAGTGGACACCCCACTTTGAAGGCACTACCAACTAAAATATGATAGTATAATTACAATTAAAAAAAAAACAACTTATAAATGCTATTTATAACCTATGCCATTATTCAGTTAAACATAGATCACTAATAGCAAGTCATAGGCAAGTAATTTTTAAGCTGAGAGCCTATTTAATTAATAATATATATTATGTAAAATGCTTTAGTTTCATGTTTTGTTACATTCGCAATACTACTACGACATACAAAACCAAAGTGGATCAATACTTCGTTGGCAACCTTTCAAAACAGCCTCTAGAGAAATGTATAGCATTTTACATAATATTTTGGCGCAATCTGTCTGCACTCTCATGTGGAACTCTATACTTAGTTCCATCTTGAATCATTTAATTTGTAGATATATTGATGGTTCAGTAGCTTAGAACTAGCCCTGCCTTTGAAGCAAGCGGTCCCAGGTTCGACTCCCAGCTGGAACACACTTTGTGTGGTTAGCATGAAGTTTGTGCTTGGATGTTGGATGTGTAAGAAAAAAAATTATGCTCAATAATATTATCAGTGTTTCTATTTTTTTGAAGTGTTATTACAGTTTTGTACAACTCTAAGTGCTGTAACCAACCACCATAATAACACCATCTTCATAACAGACTGATAGCGATTAATTTAGTCAGGATTATTAAAATAAAAGATTTTCTTACACAATCATAGAACTATTCTCAAATCTATGAAAAGTTAAATAATTGATGACAAGTATGAAGTTATGCCTTGTTCTAACATATTAATGAAAAGTGGATCAGATGCAACTACAGATAAACAAATACTCACACAGCTATTAGTGGATGTTGTGCATACATATATTATACCAATAGAGACAGATATATATGCATACTATAGGATGAAAGAGATAACAAATATTGTCACATAATGTATATGATATGCTTCACTTATTATGCATGCAACTAATTTTAGCGGAGGATCTACTAATATACCTTATAGTTTTAATATAATTTTGCAATTTATTATTGTGATAATAGGCCACTAAATCCATTTGTTGAGAACTCTCAACCATATATTGTTTGACAGATAGACAAACTAATCAAAAGTTCTATGCATTGAATATTATGCAGATCAAAAAAACTAAAAATGATAATGATTATTACTCTTCTAATCATTAACCTAATTAGATTTTTACTACACTTCACAAGTTGAAAGGAAAAGTTAATATGTTAGAAACTTGGTCAGATATTATCTACAACAGTGAAAGTATAGTACACTGCAATTACTTACCAAATCCATCAGTAATTAGCTATATATATGAACTCTATTTTAGATACACGAACACTGATGAACAAAGAAATCATACGACGAACTGGTATTGTATTGGCTCAAGGTTGACAAAAAGATGTTCCGATCCAAATGGGCATTTGATCTTGTCACTGTACTTGAAATGAAAATGCGCAATAGCTTACCTGAACAAACGGGAACCAATCCAATGATATCTGGATCAAAGGCTAGATAGCCCAACAGAGCACCCGCAAATATTCACAAATTAAAACTGATAAGAATTCTCCGATAAATAGTGAAAATTCAAGACAATCGGAACGGAACCAAATAGCGTCAATTCTGCTGTCAAGCCAAAATCTAAAGAAAACAGGAGCGAAAGAGATACCGAATAGCTCGTAAACAAAGCCACATGAAACGACTACAATGACACACTTTATCTATCTCAACTTACTAGCTCACTTCATAATGTGTGTGACAGAAACCAACAACCTCATGTTTGACATGGAAACTTGGAAAGTGAAAGAAAAGAGAAAACAACAAATCGTTATAAAAAAATACCATAGGCAAATCAGCTGTTCACAGCTGTTGATGAATGAGTGAGTCGTTTTTCGTATTTGTCTATGGATATTTTCTGTTTTATAGGAAAAACTTACTTTTAGTAGCACTCCTACAAGAATAGACAGTATAAATATTTTTATTATCTTTCTAAATGTATATTTATACCTATTTAATTATCTAACACCGATCAAATTCTGTAACTTTTTTAATTATGGACCCAAAATATAATCTTTATCAATATTTGTTACCTGTGGTTTGGATTGAAGTCTGTGCATCGCCATAGAGGGTGCATCGTAATACATTGGTTGCTATGTGTATCTGATTTAGTCTATGATCTAATTGGTCTGTCTGTGGTTTTTTTCGAAATCGAAATCGATCGATCGTATGGTTTTAGATTTTTATGAGTTTTCATATTTTTGCTGCGTAGCGTTTTTCTAGTTTTTTAAATCCAATAAATGGTTTGATAGAATTGTTGGCTTGTTAAATAACCCAATTTTAATAGGGCCCGTGCATAAACCGTAAATCCACCAACAATAACCTTTCGTCATTGTCAATATAAATTACGTATAGATTTGTGAAGCTTCGCTTTAAAAGTGAATACCATGGCAAAGGAAGAAGACGACGACAACTTGCCCGATAAAGACGCAGCTAAAGAATTTTACGCTAAATATGAACCGAAGGAAATCATTGGAAGGTATGGCGTGTTCTATTACCCTGAAGTCTAAATTGGTGATCACTAGCCACAATCGTGATTGTACGGTTGCCAATTTTTGCAGGAACTAGGGAATTATTCAGTGGGGCAATGAGTTTTTTTGCATAAGTATATTGACTTTGACCTTGAGAGTATTCCACATTACATTTTAAGGCATGTTAGTTAATTTAGTGAAAAAATAAAAAAAATCTCAGGTGAAAGTAATAATTACCACGTTAGGACGGCATTAGAAATTAATTGTAAGCTGTTATTAAAAATATGAAGGATTAACTATGTATCTAAGCTACTTTTTTAAATAGGTTTTATAGGATTAATATTGCTCTGCAATGTTTATCACTGTAAAACAGTTTATTATTTAATTGCTCCAAAGTTCTAACTATAAAAGGGAATATTAAGAACTGCAAAGGATAACAAATATGTACCCATAAAAATCATTTTTGTCCATGCAAACTCTAGTTAATCTTATTGAAATTGTACATTTGGAAGTAGTTTTTAACGCCAACAAAATATTCAAATTTGAGCTGACCCTGGCCTTAGTTATTTCCATCAAATACAGCTAAGAATGATAATCTACATATAAATTTTCATTTCACCAAAAATTTTCCCAGTTTGTACAATGTCTTACTGTTCTGTGAGCAGTTGATTTCTATCTCACATTGTTAAGAATAAATACAATAATAATAAACATTTACACACTCATATCTCTGCACTAGGATTTTCTATGTTGCAGATGGCATGGACAAACACAGAAACAAGATAAACATCCAAGTCCCGTGAACAAAATTCATGCTTACCACACAAAGTGTGCCCCAGCTGGGAATCAAACCCGGGACCCCTTGCTCCAAAGGCTCCAACTAAGCCATGGAGTCGTCTATTTTAGTATTTTAGTTTTTAATTATTTTAGTTAGAACAAGAACAGACAGTCATAAGTCAAAACTTGTAACATCCCCTGCCTTACATCAGAGGTTGAATAAAATAGAAGGTATTTGTAGATTTGGATTTCTATTAAATAGATATTCCAAATAGAAGTTACATAATGTCCAAGGCCAAATTATTTTTTAAATTCTTTATTACTTGGTAATATCACTTAAGCACCTGCCATTATCACACCTTCTCATCACTATCCAACCCTCCATAAAATGTATTATTAATTGTATTAATTTTGATTTTAACCTATCTATCTATATTTTCCACAGAGGCATAAGTTCAACAGTTAGAAGATGCATAGAGAAGGAGACAGGAAAAGAATATGCAGCCAAGATCATAGACCTGAGTCAGGAGTGTCAAGATGGAGTGGACACTTACACAATGAGGGATGCGACTCGGCAGGAGATCCAAATACTGCGGCTGGTCGCTGGACATCCCTATATTAGTGAGTGAGTTGTTTAAGCCCTGCATTAATTATTGGACTAAATTGAGTTTAAAATAAACTCTCACAAGTGTGATTTGAACAGTGTTCCATAGGGTACCAGATTGACAAAATAAACCAAGGCTTCTATGTTATAGACAGTATGTTCAATGTTTTCAAGGATAATCTCTATAATAGCACATAAAGCTATATATATATTACACATTGTAGGCTAGGTAGGTAGTAGTAGTGCGCAATTGACTTGGAAATTGAATTTGCAACAAGAAAGCCAGCGACCAAGTTGGAGGTTTGACAAAATATGGCATGAAATTTTAGTTTTTAATTATTATTGTAGTTTAAAAACACTAGATTTTTGCATAAAAATCTTGAAAAAGTAATGATTATTATTTATTTTCTAAAACATATGAAATAAAATTAGTTTGGTAGAGTATCATAAGTAATTAACTATCAATTTCCACAACCATTTGAATTCAAACCAGAAAACCACTATCTGAACATCATCGATCAAATAATTATGATGAAAACTAGTGGGTAACTTATAAGGAAAACCAAATGATAAACACAACTGTCCAAATATTGTTAATTAATATCTAGGTTACCCATAATGTTGAAACATGTTTTTGTGATTGATAACACTTGTCCCAATTGTTGTTTGATAATTCTCTAACTAGTAATTACTCATTAATTGCTTACTACCTGGAAAATTATACAAAATGAAATTGATCATCATTCTGTAAAACATCAGATGCTATTAAACAGACTAGAATAGATATTATCATTGACAATATACATTTTCTCTTTAATTACATATATATTATCCATATATTATAATTATAATTAAAAGGAGTGAAAATTAATTAAATCAGAATAATGATATACTTCAAATCTAGGACATAATTTCAAACAGTCTTTTGAAGTAGAACAGATTGAACAATTTGACTCAAAACTATTTGAAAGACATTATTTTTTATACTTGATGTACACACAAATAAATTCACGCCTTTTCCCTGATAGGCAGAACCTCAAGGGCCCTATTTTCACCAATGGTTTACATAAGAACATGAAGATAACTTCAAGTTCATGTATACCTACAGGTTCTTGCGAAACCCTCGGTGCACTTGGCCCATTTTATTCCTATAAAAACACTAATTTGAACACTATAATCTGAGTTATCTTTTTGTTCCAGTTGAACTACAAGACGTGTTTGAATCGGAGACATTCATATTCCTGGTATTCGAGTTGTGCAAGAATGGGGAACTGTTTGACTATCTCACATCCGTTGTCACACTCTCAGAGAAGAAGACCCGTTATATTATGAGGTCAGAATAAATTATTACTCCAGATCAGAATGTTCCGTATTCAAATCGCATTGGCGTTACCAGAGTCTATGGTGTGGAGTGTGTGGAGGATATTGATTTTGATATCTATGAAGCAAGAAAGATTATTTGCTACGTCTGGCATCAACGGTGTAGACACTTCTGCCATCCTGCAGTCTCGGAATGATGGCACTTAATGCCAGAGACAACTTTTTTGTGCGTTGTCGTTTTTTGTTCTGACAGTCTGACTATTAATAAAGTACGAGTGATATATCTGAGTGGGTCAGTCAACCTACTGTGAGACAATAATAGATCGCGAGTCGCAATGCTTTATTCTCACGTTTAATCTCCGATGGAAATAACACAAAAAAAAAACCTTAACACACTCGTACCTCTGCACTAGGATTTCCTGTGTCGCAGATGGCATGGACAAACACAGAAACACAAGATAAACACCCAAGACCCGAGAACAAACTTCATGCTCACCACACAAGGTGTGCCCCGAATCGAACTCGGGAAACGGAACCCGGGAACGAGCTGAAGGCAATAATAACAACTGCAATATGACTTAGGTCCTCCGACCTAAGTATGAGAAGACCCAAACCGCACCCAGTTGCGCCCGTCACCCGAGACGGGAATGTCACGTTCCATGCGCATGTGATTTCACCGGCACCCATACCCTTCCACCGGAACACAGCAATGCGATTGCACCACTTATTAAGCACAGTTCTTATCTATCAGCCAATTCTGGGTACCATTTGAGCATAATTCGGTTTAGAACTATGTAAACATATAATAGTTATCAACGGTAGATAGCATACCAATTTCTTTAAGAACAATTCTTCAATGTTATTCACTTCTGCAATTGTGTTTCATTTACGTCACTTTTAACCGAAATGTCTCTTGTGTAGACATTATGAATTGGGCTACGATTTCAGTGGATAGCAGGAGCGGAGGTTCAATCCCCTGTTGTTTAGGAAAAAAAAATTGTATTTTTACTGTGGAATTTTGAGATGTACGAATTTCACCGAGTCGTCTAGTTTAAAATAAAATGTCAAGTTATTCGTCTTGCAGGCAACATTTCTCTTTCTAGATCACATTATAACTAAAGATTAATACAAATACAAATTTGTTTATTTTACCAAAAACATAGATTACACATAAGACATTTGATTACTAGTGGTCCCCGCACTAGACGAAGTCTGTGTCGCGGGAGGCCGAATACCTATTAGGATTACTAAATAGAAAAAAACTATAACAGGGGAAGACAAACATTTATTTACCTTAGGTACTAGAACACTTGGTAACGTCATGCATTCTAGCAGCACACATATAAGACAACAATTATCATCAAATAAAGAACAAAAACAAAAAAAAAGTTCTGTAGTAGCGAGAAACAGACAAGGACACATTCTCAAAAGAGTCATTCCCAAAATTAGTTAAAAAAGCTTTAGAAAATATTATATAATAAACGTTTACACCCTCATACCTTTGCATTAGGATTCCCTGTGTCGCAGATGGCATGGACAAACACAGAAACACAAGACAAACACCCAATACCCGAGAACAAATTTCATGCTCACCACACGGTGTGCCCCGGCCGGGAATCGAACCCGGGACCCCTCGCGCAGAAGGCAGGACTACCAACTAAGCCACGGAGTCGTCAAGTCTTATCAACTTACATATGAATTAATTATTTTGTAGCGTTTGCAGCGTATACGCTCGCGCTTCTCAACGTAATCACACCCTACGCGCTTTTCATGTATGTATCAAGTCGCGCTTGACCCAGTGTTGAGCGAACTCTCGCGTTGTTCTAAACCCCTGGTAGCGTTTTTATTTGCGATTTAAAAGTGTACTTACAAAATGGAGTTGGATTTAGTTTCGCAACATTTCGGCCAAGAGAGGTTACTGGATCCAGTCGCTATTATCATGTGTGTTGTGTTTCATATTTATCGATGAATTGTGTATTTTGTAACAAGGTATTATGGCCAGGAATATAACATTACAATCCGTGTGTAAGAAATAGTAAATCGATTATTCTCAAGGAGCCCTTATGAGACGGGGATACGCAAAACTTAGTTAGTAAGCGTGTTCTTATGAGTAAATATTTATAAAAAATGTAATGTTGTTTTATATTTTCACTTTGCTGACTGGGCTAAGTTCAGTGTTCATAATTATAACTCAGTAACGATATTGTATCTGAAACAATGAATTAGTATTGAAATTGACATTATTATTGTATATTATATTATTATTTATTATTATTGAGTTTAAGAATTTCAAAAGTGTGGGTGTTAAATACTTGCGTAATCCTTGAGTAGTACGATCTCATTTCCACAGCATTTTTCCTTACTTTATGTAATCGTTTACACACATGAAAACACATAAGACATTATCAAAACAAACAAATTTCTTAGATGAAACATTTTTTTTGGGTTAAGCGCGATTTACAATTCTTAAATTTTTCGTTAATAATAAAGTTTTCTGTGTTTCGCCAAGTGTCGACATAATATACCTATACATAACCTTTTGATATATTGATTATGATATTGTTAGATGGAAGGAAAGAGAAAGATCGAAGAAAAGATGGATGGATTGTGTAAAAGAAGATATGAAAGGAGTGAATGACTCGATAGCGGCTGATAAAGAAAAGTGGAAGCGAAAAACATACTGCGCGCACCCCAAATAAATTGGGAAACGGGCAAGGAGATAATGACAGTTGAAAGTTGAAAAAGTTATTGTATTGGGTATAATAAAATGTCGGATATCCCGCCCTCTATAACGCAATGATTCCTGTTACCAAAAAAGTTGTAAATGCACTTGCAGTAACAGATTCTCTCACTCTTCAGGCAAGTGCTGGAAGGGGTCCGATACGTGCACAGCAAGTGCATAGTCCACAGGGATCTCAAGCCGGAGAATATCCTGCTGGACGATCAGCTCAACGTCAAGATCACGGACTTCGGTTTCGCCAAAGTGCTGAAGGACGGAGAAAAGCTATTTGGTAAGTAATTACATCAATGATCCGCAGTAATCTTTTTTTTTATGTAGCAAAACAATGGTACTTTGTCCTTTGTTGGATATCAAGTGACAATACCTATATGGTAATTGTTTCCGAACTGGATGTAACCTTACACTATACAGCGGAAGTGCTTCAAGCATGACGAGTGAGCTTTAGGTAAATTACTGCTAGGTATTTCCCGCGATTTTACCTGCGACTTATGGATTTTTTTATTTGCTGCGGGCATTAAACAATGAAAATTAAGTTGTCAAGTTGTTACATTGTCAATAGAAAATTAAATAGTGAAGTAGGTAATAAAAATAATTGTTTTTTTTTTTTCAAGTTGAAGATATAGACAACTCGAAGAACTTTTCAGTTGGCCAGTGATATAATATCACAGGTGGATGTAACATCTCACGCGACTGAGATTTCACCGGCACCCATACACCACCGGACCACAGCAATGGGCACCATTTCTCAGGACAAACTTAGCACGAGTTCTACTGCTTTTTTACATTGCCTTTAGCACCACCCAGGGGGACGTGTAGGAATTCAAAGGGTATTTCACCTACGCATGCGAACAACATAGACCTGTCATGGAAAACTTACTCACAAATAAGAATTTTTTATTATTTTACTGGCCTCATAGCTCAGTTGGTAGAAGTTCTGCCTTCTGCACTGTAGGTCGTGGGTGCGATTCGCACTCAGGACAGGTATTTGTGTGACAAACACAAACATTTTTTCTGTGTCTGGGTGCCAGCATGTATTATATGTATGTATTTACATAAAAATACCGTTTAAGTATTCTATCAGTTATCTAGTTCCCATAGCTATGTTAAGTTTAGGCTAGATGGCGCTGTGTGATTATGTAAATGAATATTTATTTATCATATTTCAGAGCTTTGTGGCACACCTGGCTACCTCGCCCCGGAGACGCTGAAAGCCAACATGTTCGAAGACGCTCCCGGCTATGGCATGGAAGTCGATTTGTAAGTAAGATGCGTCATCATTATTTTCATCATCATCTCATATTTGTCTGATATATAATAATAATAATTTTGTTTATTCAGACATCTATGATCCAAACGTATTAGTAACTTAAGGCTAGGGGTTAGTACCTAATAACAATACCTACATAGTAACCTAATGGGTCTACACTCTATGATATCCATCCAAAGGTCGTATGGAAGAAATCACTTTTAGTGATAATGCTGCCCACTGTGCATCTACCAAATTATTGTCTGTTTATGTAATTGTTTTTTTCTTTCTGGTGTGCAATAGTATATCTATCTATCTATTATTCCTTTCTTCGCTTCTTTATATATAAATAAAAGTCAATTGCCAAATGTCTGTAAGCGCATCACTTTAAAACGGCTGCACGTAATGGGTTAATTTTTTAGCAGACAGTTTTTGTAAGCAGACAGTTTTGACTCAGTTGATAGTATCTCTGCCTTCTGCTCTGTTGGTTGTGGGTTCCTTTCTTACCCATGACAAACCTTTTTTAACTAACTTAATTAGTTTAAGCTGTGTCTTCAATACGTATGTATTTATTTCTAAAGTATTTTACACGTATCTGGCGCCCATAGCTATTCTTAGTTTGGGGCTAGATGGCGTTGTGTGGCATGTTAATTTATATATTCATCTTTCAATGACGTCAAATTAATGTTGTATACAAACTGATAGGGCAGTTAATTAAATTTATATCTTTATTGTATATGTTAGCTATACCTATTATCGTGTTTGATACGAGTATATAACGATCAAAGGTTGCGATTACGCAGTGTTGCATAACTGATCATAAATTATTGAAGTTAACTTTGACTCAGTCCGTTACAATGTCAATCATTCAAAAACATTGTGGTAATTTTATCGGCGGTTTTGGTACGCCAGTGTTTACCATTGCGGTGGATTACCAGCTGTGGTGGCAGTACTTCTCTGGACAGACTTGGCATAAGTTTTACTGCTACTTTAGGTTGCTCCTTTGGCACCACCCAGGGTACACGTGTAGGAACTTTGAGGCTACTTACGAACACTTTTGTGTAGTCGCGTAACTTTTGTGTGATTGGTTAGTTTTCTAGTTGTGTTGATTCCGTTCCAAATTTCACATTTTCTAATATTTATAATTGTTTTCAGGTGGGCATGCGGAGTCATCATGTTCACCCTGTAAGTTCACCATGTATTAATTACAACTCACCACCTATAATAAATCTGTCGATGGCACCACTAAACCTTTAGTTGCACAAGAATTAGCTTGAGAATGGTGCTAGGATATACCTGCCTTATATTTTTCCTACCACCACACTATTATTTCCTCATCATTCACTCTCAATTATCGAGAGTAGGCCAGTGTTCCTGCAGTGGGAACATTAGAGGCTGGTAAGGTAAGGTAAGGCCACTTGGTGGTATGTGGTGACACCCGCCCATGACAACAGTATTGCGACTCAGTATAAGATGGATTATACTGAGTCGTAATCCTGTTGGATCTTACACTGAGTTGCATTCATCCTGCTGCGTCCATCACCCCAGACTGGGATGATACGTCTCATGCGCATGTGATTTCACCGGCACCCACATCCTTCCACCGGAACAGTAATGCGAGCACCACTGCTGGACTGCTGCTCTTCGGACGAACTTGGCACAAGTTCTACTGGTACTATTAGTTTTTCTTTTCTTTTTTCAGGTCATATTCTATCGTTTCTAGTCTCAAATATTATTATACTAGCTTGCACCAGTATGTGGAAATTTCTACGCCTTTATGTCAGGTCCTCCTGTATGCAGGTTGTCGGTCCATTAATACACAAGTTTATTTTAAATTTCTTTTGTATTTTTAACTTTCAGCCTGGTTGGGTGCCCGCCATTTTGGCACCGGAAGCAGATGGTCATGCTTCGGAACATCATGGAGGGGAAGTACTCCTTCACCAGCCCCGAGTGGGCTGATATATCAGGTAATTTATAATAATTTCGAGGTTAATTATTGATTTATTAATTACTAGCTGACCCTACAGATGTTCTCCTGTCTTGATTCACAATCGGCTAATCTTAATTTCACAATCGGCTGTCAAACGAAACCGCTAGCCTAAAAACCCATTAATCCAAACCCTCAGAAAAATGTGGTTATAGTTTTTCCCAGTTTCCGACTTTTCACGTGCTTTTCCAGTGTGAGGGTGCGGGTGCAGGTGAAATCACATGCGCATGAGACGTAAGATCCCCGTCTCGAGTGACGGGCGCATCGGGGTCTACTTACGCTTCGGTCGGGGGGGACCTAAGTCGTATTCCTGTTATGGGCGGTTGTAACCACTTACCACCAGGTGGGCCATCAGTTCGTTCCGTAACTTTCATCACACAAAATATACCTAAGTTGTATCTTGGCATTTTCAGACGACCCCAAAGATCTCATCCGACGGTTCCTGGTGGTGGAACCCAGCGAAAGAATTGGCATCAGGGATGCACTGGAGCATCCCTTCTTCAATACTGTGGTATGTCTAAAACATTACCATAATTTTATTGTCTTTTTCCAATTTTATTTAAATCATTTTTTTTAAGTTGTGCCACAAATATATGTTGGCTCTTAATTTGTTAATCAATGGTATTTATTCTGGCATCAAACTAAACTGAATTAGATTTTGACAGCTCTAAAACAATCGTCTCATTTACTCTATATGACACAACGAGATTTTGGTTTAGTTTGGTCTGAAAAAAATCAGAATCCATTGTCTAACAAATTAGAAATATTAGACAGTGTTTAGTAAGATGTGGTACAGTTTAGCTTAGTGACTAATGCGGTACTGCCAATAATATTTTCTATATCTAGGGTTAGAAGGATAGTTTAATTATTATAATGAATATTTTCTTAGTACTTATTACATACACGACGTGTATGGTGCACTTGGCTTGCGAAGCACTTCTATGCTTTTTTTTTACACTTATGAATGCTTATCTTCATTCAAACACTTTTAGGTTTAGTCGTCGCGAATACCTAGTCTACAGGATGTTAAAATATGCCTGTTTATCACGTATCTTCTGCGTTTTGTGAAAGACGTAAAAACACGGAAATTTTTTGAACAATTTGGCATTATAGTGTAAAACTATCGAAGATGAGCACATTTTTTTTTGTACACGCACGCTGAGAAATTATTCTATTTATACTCTACCGTATTATTATTCTTAATAGACCCATTCGAATCTTGTGATTGGCATCAGCAGGAAAATTACAGACAATTATTGAAAGATCTCTTGCTTATATCGAGTCAGATCAGATTAAGATTAGCGATAATTCCAGTATACGCGCTTAATAAATTTTTCTAAATTCCGTTTTGATGTAAAACGAATCTGCTATTTCTCAGACACAAACGGCAACACTCATTCAATTTGAAATGTTGTATACTTGATCTTCTTGCCTTTTTTTATTTTATTGTATTTTTTTTTTACTACTAAGTGCATTTTAAGTGCATTTTTAATGTCGAAAGATAAATAAATAAATGAAATGAAATGACAAGTGGATTGCATTCATGATTAATTGATCTTCTCAGCGAGCTTGTACCTTGTTTTTAGTTGTAAACATACACACTACAATACATTGTTTCACTAGCTATGGGACCAAGACATGAAGCCGCTCAAGCAGTCGCTATCCACGGCCGGCAGAAAGATGTCACGCATCGAACAACTCACTATGGTAACATGAGGGTTATTGAAGCAATTTATGATTGCGCATGGGGGATTTTTGGGTCTAATGTGTGTGTGAGCCAATATGTGGGGTTCTATAACGTATGTTACATGTAAATACACAAGGGATCTAACTGACGAGCTTAAAAATATTTGACGAATGCACTTGACATACATTTAGATTTACTACTTACTTGATGAGGTGTTGATTCTGTTGGTGTCAAATCAAACAAAAATTAAACTTGACTGTATCCGCCCTTTTCTCTTGCCCAAGAGAAAAGAGAGGATACAGTCAAGTTTAAAAGACGCAATCATTTAACAGATGTCAAAGTTAAGTTTGGTGCCAACAGTATTGACACTTGAAGCCTATACTTGAAATATTGACAGCTGCACTTGATATCAGCGACGGCGCTTGAAGTAGGTTTTTTGAACTGGCCTCACAACTTATTGGGTAGCTTTGCCTTCTGCGCTGTAGGTCGTAGGTTCCAGGGCAAGCATTTGGGTGCGAACATAAATGTTTGTTCTGTGTCTGGGTGTTAATTTGTATTATAAGTATGTATTTACAAAAAGAAAAGTACTTTAAGTATTCTATCAGCTATCTAGTTCTTATATTACAAGCTATGCTTAGTTTGGGGCCAGATTGTCGCTTTGTGAAATATGTCCATGAATATTAATATATTTATTATTTGACAAAATACATTACTGACAACTGCACTTGACTTATTAGAGACTAGCTGACACGACTAACATTTTCCTATCTTGATTCACAATTCGACAATCAAACGACTGACGTAGTGGCAAAAATCCTATAGAAAAACGCATTTTATTTTTTTCCCTAATTTACGAAAGCTCCCGTCAATTTTCCAAAAAAAAAAATCTGGACAAACCTTATCCCTGACTATAAAAAACACAACGAAATAGAAATCAGCTACATTAGTAAAGTTATTTTTTTAGTTTTAGCTAACGAACTGCAATTGATTTTTATACATATTTACATATGCAGTTAGATTTACATATGCAGTTGAGATACCGAAGACTGCATGTGATACGTTGACGACTGCGCTTGGGTCAACAAACACTTTACTATAAATAGTTGGTTTCCTATAAACTTTACTATAATCGAGACATCAAGTATAGGCTACACTTGATATCTCGATGACGGCACTTCCAATAATTAAAACATTATAACTGTAATTGGGATTTTATGTACGGCTCTCTTGACACGTTATCCAACTTACTCGACTTACTGACGGGCAGTGGCGGCCTTAGCGGGTGGCAAGCAGGGCAACCGCCCGGGGCCTTGCTTTTGTAGGGCCTCGCATCCTCGCAGAACAACCCGTTGTTTCGATGTACTGCAGCTGTCTTTAGGAGGATGCTGACTGATTACCCGTAGCCCTGTACACTTCCAACTGACCTAAATTCCTCATACGCCAAGAGCCTCACAAAGATCTATCACCCGGAGCCTCCCAATATCTAAGGCCGCCCTTGCTAACGAGTGTAAATATTATATTAATTAACGCTCTATCTCAATAGGGATAATATAATTACACATGGGATTCCATACTAACAACCGATGTATAGTTTAAACATAAAATTACGTTTATCTTAATAGCTAGTACAGTAATTAACTTATCAAGTACCTAATTGGTTGCTTGTACATAAGGTGCTTGTACTTTTAGGGTTAGCAGTACGTTAACGTTCTGTTAAAAAAAAACATTCATTACTTTGCTTGTAACTATGATACCTATGCAAAGAGGTACTTGGCTGAAATATAACAGGTGTTATGACAGTAACGCTGCTATATTTTATATCTCTTAAGTATTTGAGAAACTTTAAAATATGTAGGGCCCTGAATATCTTTAACTTTACGTATGTATAAGGCGTATCTTATTTGACGAAGACTTCACAAAAAAATGTAATTCTTATTGGCCTTACTTAAAGTTGTGGGCTATTGCATTTTTATGTTATTTTCAAGGGCTTCTCTTATTGGAGTAAAACAATATAAACTTGATTTCCTTTGAATATTTGGATACCATTTTTTTGTATCTTCAAGTAAACCTGTTTTTATTACTAAGTTAAGCGCCTGTTCCGAAGACACCTCAGATAACAAAACACTACATACAATTTCACGTTATAAACAACACACTTCAACATGTTATTTTATCACTATTTACTACCCTTTTTCTTAAGAGCATGTTTTGCTTTGTTATTTGTGTGCTAGAACCATTATAAGGGTACCTTCAGATAAGATAGCTGCTAGTTTGTTCTAAATTCGCCTTTTGCGTAGTCAATGGACATACACCCTTTAAGGGACCACGTAGGTCGCGTTTGTAGGTAAATTCCCCCAGAATCCCTACACGTGTTCCGGTGGAAGGGTGTGGCTGCCGGTGAAATCACATGCGCATGAGACATATCATCCCCGTCTCGAGTGATGTACGCAGCAGGATGAGTGCAACTCAGTAAAGATTTTGATCTCATACTGAGTCGCACGCATTATTGTTGTCATAGGCGAGAGTCACCACTTACCATCAGGTGGGCTCTCGGCTCGTTCCGTAACTAATTCACATAAAAAAAAGAAAAGAAACGTGGTCCCTGGGTGGTAATTCAGAGGGTACGGGACATACGATTATGTTTTAAATTGAAATGCATCCCAGTTGTGTATGATGGTGATATATCCCGCAACATTAGCTATGAATTATGTTGCAATATGCAAACTAATCTGAATGCGCTTGCAGTTTTATTGCTTACCGTTTTATCCTCATTGAAACAATCATCCATTGCTTAGTTCAAATGTCGCTTTAATATATATTTTGTTGTTTTGCCTATGCTTTCTGTTGGTGTGAGCACTATTGGGATTCTAAATTGTGGATGTTTGTGCATGTTAGACTAAGATTTTTAACCCAATCAACTGTAGGTTTATCAATTTGTCAGTTCATAGTTTTGCGTCTCAAATAATTTGATACCTTAGCCGAGAATTACCTCTGAGATTCCCTGTGTCTTTAAAGGCATGGAAACACAAAAAAATACCCATGCATACTTTTCAATAATTATATCTACCTAATAAATCTTAGATAAAGCTGACAAAAGTTAGTGTTGCGTATTAAAAATAGTTTTTTACATTGAAAATCTAATACAACTTCATGTATCTCACTGCCCTTCGATATCGCAGTTCTAATTAACATTCATGCGGGCTGACAATCTGCACCGATGTTACTTCTGATCATAAACCTAGTGACTTGTGTGGAGCGTAACTTCAACCTCAGAACGCGAAGTGAATCCTACTAATCCGAATAATTTTAATTTTAATTTTATTTATTAATGGAACAACAAACAGCCACCTTATAAAATAATAACACTAAGAATTAGAGACATAACAGTATTATTAATAAAGTGGCCCATGTTATTCGCAGATTAATATTACAGAATTAAATTAAAGCCACTTGCTACAGAGGCTTAAATATAACTTCGCAGAAGTTCAATTATGGTTGCTACTCGAATTTCCAGCAAATAAAAACGGGTGGTTTCAACGCGCGCGCCAAGCTGCGGCTCGCCTTGCTAACGGTGCGCGCCGCGGTGCGCCTGCGCCGCCTGCCGCACACGGGGGCGCGGGCGCTGCCCCTGGACGACGCGATGCGGGACCCCTACACCATGCGGGTGCTAAGGAAGGCATGTACATTTGGTATTCCTTTGTTCCTTGCCTGCCTATAGAGTTTTTTTTTATGGTATGTATAGGCAAAGAAGCTTACGGCCCACTAAAAGTTAGTTAATTTAAGTGAAGTACCCTCAAAATCGGTACAGCCGTTTCGGAGACTAGCCAGTACAAACAGAAAGACAGACAAAAAAAGTTGCTTTTTTTGTTATACGTATCGAATATACTTTCAAAAAGCATTTAATAAAAAGCTGTTGTTTTGACATTACAAATAGACGTTTAAATTGTATTTACTTGTATAGAAAAGTAAAAGATAATTAGAGATCCGCTCAAAAACAATTTAAGTCCAAACTTTGTCTGTCGCGGGCAGTTCACTTCCTTTTGCGTGCACCTCGGATCTTGCGGTTTTTGACAATTTTTAGAGCGTAAAATATAAGAACGTATTGAAACCGGTTTATTCGATTTTTAAATCAGTCCATCAATTTTGTTTTCTTCCAGGTGATAGACGGCTGCGCGTTCAGAGTTTACGGCCACTGGGTGAAGAAAGGTGAAGGGCAGAACCGCGCCGCGCTCTTCGAGAACACGCCCAAGACGGAGCTGAAGTGCTTGTACGTGAGCAACCTCAGTCGATAGCCCCTCGCGGCCGACCCGGAGAGGTTCCAAGGTCAGTTGCTGTTCACTGTACGCTTGTTATTCTAAGTGGGGGTGATGCACTGGTGTCTTCGGCTCCTTGCAAGCATCGCGTAGCTTTAACCTATACACTGTCAACGTCATGGGCGTACTCAGCCTCTGGCCTAGGGCGGGACAAGTCCGATTTTTATAGGTCGGATCACTACACATTTATTTTAATCGCTTCTTAATTTTAATTTTCCTCCCTGGATACGCCCATGGTCAACGTAGTACAGATTTCTATATTAGTGAAATTGTTATGTGTCTGCTATTTTCTTTCGTTGTTTTAATATAATAGACATATAACTGTTTTATTATCTTTCTGTTTTTATGAGCTTTAAATAATCTAGTTCCAACAAAATACAGATTCTTCGAAATACCACGTGCAAGGCTATTCGCGGAAATTTAAATAGAAGTCATAAAACCACTTAAAATTAAATTCTTATTCTTGAATGGGGTCGCAAATAATATGGTACTTAAATGAAAAAAAAATAATAATACGTATTTAACCTACTAATCAACGTTTAAAAGAATGTACCACATGACATAAATTTTAAAACTATCATGGTTATGAACATTATTATTCGTGTTACCGAGATATTTACCATGATTTGTGAGTTTTGTTGACTCCCGATATTTCGACGCAGTTACATGCGTCATGGTCCCGGACAAACTGAAGTCTTTGCGAAGTGGAGTGTGCAAAATCATTGGCAGACATATCGGTCTACCCTCTTGCGCACTCGTTTTCGTTACGTTCGACCACGTCGCCGCTACCACCGGTTTCGTTTTCACTTTTAATTCGATCTCGACACACAACACTCACTGTATCGAGACGAGCCACAGGTTCCGTGTTTCTTCGGTTTTTGCACAACCTGACCACCGGATTCCAAAACTCACAAATCATGGTAAATATCTCGGTAACACGAATAATAATGTACCACATGACATTCAACTCATTACAATTTTTTGCATTGTGTGTGCGCAACTTAAGCTTGGTTTAATTGAGACAACGTCGGAATTGTTGGATGATTGTATGACAAACATCCCCCAGTCCCGAAGATATACTGCTAGATAGCTGCTAGCTGAAGGTTTAATAAAGCATGTTCTTGCAGAGTTGACCAAGATTACAAACCATTGTTTATGTTATAAAAGTGTCTATGATTTGGTCTAAAAAATGTCAAAAAATTTTGACTTCTTTCGTGTAAGTCTGGTGTCTGAGTTTTCAAGCCGCTTGAAGGCCTCCAACACGGCTTATCGGCTTGCCTCCGAAGCACAGAAGCGCTGGATTCAAATGCCACTTTTGTACTAATACCCCTTAGCTTTATTATAGAAACCCAGCTTGTAGCAAGCTTGTTACATTTAACTTTGAATTAACTTGTACTTTGTGAGTGCATCTAACATGCTTTTCGGTCACTGTGAGAGCTTGTGGGGTACTAACCAGAAATAACACCTGTGATTGGATTAATTGCATGTAAGTATATTTTATTTTTATTTTTAATATTCATGAACACTACACAGCGTCACCTAGCCCCAAACTAAGCATTGCTTTCACGATGGGAACCAGATATGTTATAGAATGCTTGTATGGTTTATTTTTTGTACATACTTTCATATAACACATACTATGACCCAGACAGAACAAATATCTTGTGAACAGAACATTAATATGTTCATCATAAAAATGCTTGTCTTGTGTGGGATGAGAACCCAAGACCTACATAAGGTAGAGCTTCTACCAAATAACTTGAAATTCTTTGAGTAAGACTTTTTCTGAAATCTTCCTTCTTTGTGAACATTATCTTAAAATGCTTAGACTATTAATTTTGGAACGTAATTTGCATGTTCTCTCCAAAAAGTTATGTGATGTAGCCGAGAGTAACGTTGTGTGTGTTTTTTAATCAAGAACGTATTGTTTTGCCCGTTTACATGAAACACGAACATGAAACGTCTCGTATATTGTTTCGTCCGTTTACATGACACGTCTTGTGTATTGTTTCGCCCGTTTACATGAAACGTCTCGTGTATTGTTTCGTCCGTAAACTTGAAACACAAACATGAAACGTTTCGTGTTTTGTTTCGTCCGTAAACATGAAACACGAACATGGAACGTGTCGTATACGAGATGGAATCATAGAGATTATGAGAATACCCAAATTTTATGACGGTTAAGCTATGCCTACAGAGTGAGGTGTTTCTGGTTCGATCCTCGACCGAGTCGAACGTTTGATGAGCTTAAATAATCAACTGACATAAAAAATTACATTGCAGAGTTGATAGATATTTGTTTGAAAGTGACAGGAGCCATTATCTTTCAGGAGCAAGAGTACCAGGTCAGCAGAACCTGCGTAGAGCTGGAGGTAGCCATCGAGCGCATAACTGTAGCGTGTAGCGACGCACCGCACTGCACACGCTAGATACAACTGACCGCGAGTGTTAACCGTTTTAGTTTTGCCGCGTGATTTAGTCTGGTAGATACGGTCAGATATTAGGAAAATTACCCGATGAGATTTATATTCCCGTGTTAGGTAAATTAAACTTTAAAGCAATAAATATGTGTTATTTTTGGAATATTATTGTTCGAGTCAAAATTCGAGTGTTGGGAGGCTTGCATCCGAGCGGTGCAGGGCTTCCCGACAGTCGATCCAACGCTCGCTGTTCGAATCGTGAACAGGTTAATGAGTTTATCCTTAGGAAATAATGTAAAGTTCTCGAAACTGTTATATACAGAGGTCGTTCATGTGCTGGAACCAGACTTCAAAGGCATATAATGTAATAGCATTTGAATAGGGTTCCCGTTTTTGTAGACCACTTACACTTTTCGAGAGCTGGTGTCCTTTAAAGGTCACCGATTCCAAATATACACAGATAACATAATATTATATATTATTTCATATGAAAAAAGTTGTTTAATCAAAAAGTTACGGTTTATTTCTTGTTGTGTGGGTATGCATGAACCATGTGGTAAATTATACAAATTTATATTATTACTTATGGAATGTTTTCTGTGTTCTCTTTACAAATGAAAATCTACTTTGGCAACACTATAATTCTCGATTTTTTTAGTCTTTGTGTTCTTTTTTTGTTTGAATTGAAAAATCTGCAACTTTGTAGTACTGATGTACTGACTTATAAAGACAAGTTTTGTTGAATAATATGTATAATTAGGCGTGACTAATTGTTTTTTTGAAATGAGCAATAAATTTTTTTTAATAATAAATAAATTTATTAGATAGTTTTCAATTTGTAGAGTTGTGTAGCTATTAGTTACGAGTTTCGTGTCTCAATGGGCACGTTAAATTGACTCCGGCAGCAGTCGATACCGTTTAGGGATTTCGACGAGAATTGGCCGCGTTCACACGAACTCTATTTTAATTTGTGATCAATATTCTCGTAGGCCTAAGATTCATATTAGTTGATTAGTATTATTGCGTACCTAACGGGGTATGTTTGTTGTAGAATATGAATGAGGAGATATGTGTCGCATTTTGAAAGGATTCAAATTAGAATTTGATTGTATTTGTCACTGCGAGGTGCCTTGATAGGTTGGTGCGTATTTTTATGCTTTTAAAAATGTTCACGGTGGGCTGTTGATATATTTTTATTTTCCTTATAATGACATTTTCATGTTAGTTGATAAATATTGGGAGTTGTAAAACGTTGATACTTTTAGGTATTGGATGTTGTAAAGTGTAACGAAGTGACGCGTGGTGAGGCGAAGTTGTACAATTCCCAACATTTATCTAATTCTGGTTTACCTGCCTTGTCTTGATTTGTATAACTAATAAGTCTGATAATACATTGCGATTCCAATAACTCTCATGTATGTAAAATTTTACCAAAGCAATAAATAAGTTAATCTGATAGCTATCAAAATTTATTTCTTAATAGTGATTGGATTAATCTTATCAAACTCTGGAATATCAAATTTCTAAGCCAAGTTCGATGTGATCTCTTTTCAAAAGTTAAAATCCCTTTAGTATTAGCATAGACAGACGTTGTAAGCTTACTATTGAATAAAATATTAAATATTTATAGATATTTTATATAGCGCCATCTAGAATACCTATATAGTACTTTATTTTTGTAAATACATACATACATGATGATACATAGAACACTCGACGCAACAAACATTTGTGTTCACACAAATGATTGTCTTGGAAATCAAACTCACGACTTACAGTGCAAAAGCTAGAACTACCAGCTCAGCCATTGGCCAGTCAAAGTATTAGTTCCTTTTATTCCCTCAGTACGGAGCTCCATCCGAGACTGTGAGTTGAACTCGCGCTAAGGTTAAAATGGGAACCTTAGCGCGAGTTCAATGGAATAAACCTCCTTAATTTTTTTATTTTTCACCTGTTGAGTGATAATTTAACACAAGTATACATATTGTACTGTGGTATAAAACCCTCGCTGCGCGCGCTTGATGTGTATTTAGCCGTGCCTTATAAATATTGAATAATCGCAACGCTTCATACGGAAAAGGTCTCGAAATTATCTTGTGATGATGTACAACTAAATTTCTATTGCTCGTACTAGGTTACGTAACGCAAACAGATATTGTATTTATCAAAGTTACAATACAACGTGTATAACTCTGTTGATCTTTAGCGTGTAGGGACTGCCTTAGATAAAATTAAAATATGGCTGATTAATTATCGTGTGGTTTCGTAGTGGTAATATCAGGAAAGTTTTAATTGAACCACCAAGCGCTGTTATGAGTCAGCAAGCCGATTTCTTTAATTTTTTTCGCAGAAATAGTTTTTGTCAATTGTTTTAATTATGTTGACACATTTCTAATAGCGCAGGCTAAGAATTTCCCCTCGGGAAGTTAGTTATATAATAGGTATATTATAAACTTCTGAAGAAGAATAGTAATTAACCCTTGTTTTAATAACTTAGACATGTGTGTATTTTTATATCTAAAAGTATTTATTGAAAGATTTGTAGTCTGTGATCTGATTGTATATTACAGTATGGCAACACTGCAACATCACTTTGTCACTTGGTTGTAACCATAATGTAAATAAATTCAATAATAGAACGTTGTATTGTGTTTAATTTTATAAATTCTTAACTCATCTTAAATTAACTCACGACTAACAGGTAGCTCTATGATATAATAACAGATTATTGAGATAGATAGCAACATTCTTATCCGTCAAAGATTTCCATAAATTTTTCAATAGATTAGATTTGATGATAATGTTGCTAAGATTATCTTTCTCCAGTCATTTGTTAGTTGATTGTAGGGATTGGCTGTAAGAAAATATGTGTTTGGTATCTCTCTGATCTAAACTCGAACGGTTATGCTCGATTGCAAAGCCATTTTTTGTTAAGCTATGTATGGAGATGGCTTTTGGCCCTAGTCAATCCTGATTGGTGATTGGTAAATCCGTTTTCAGTCATCAGCTCGGTAGCAGTACTCTTTCTGAAGATAGTTCAGTAAGTATGACGGCTTTATCTTATTATGTCCGCGGTTTTACGAGATCGAAGTAGCCTATGTGTTAATCCAGGATATAAGCTATCCTGGTACATAATTTCATCCAAATCCCTTGAGCCATTTGAGCGTGAGAGAGTAACACATACATACATAACAACTTTCGCCTTTATAATGTTAGTGTGGTATGATAATAAACTGGTATTAGTATTATACGGTCTCATGATGATTCAAAGATCTGAGTCTGAGGATATTTCTAATTCCGTCTTTGCATATTTGATGGGTGGATGACGAAAATTAATATTATCTACATCAAACGTGTTGTTTGTCTTCTTTCGAGTCAACATTCCAAACTTGTTGGGTTGGAACATTGTGGTGAGATCAGCCGGCTGGACTCTGCGTTACCGAGCACCATCTGTTGCCCAGGGTGCGCCAGGCTTTCGCAAATACGATTATAGAACGCCACTCGGGGAGGCCTTCTGGTGTTTGTGAAAACTGGTTAAGAATTTAAGCTATTGGCTCCGTGATTTTTTATACTATCTTGTAAGCATTGAAATGAGCTTTTCATTTAATTCGTACTTACCTACTTGCATGTTGGCGTAATATCAGTCTCATTAGACAGACTAATTGGGTAATAAATTAACTTGTTTTTTTTTTCTTTTTTTTTTATTCAGCCTTTTTACAATAATGGAAAATATTATCCAAAACAGATTGTTCGGCAATGCTTATTGGATAATCATAAGTAATCGATTATGATAAATTTTGATATAGAGATAGATAGGACCCTGGAGACGGTTATAGACTACATTACCGTGTTTGTGTATGTAGGAAACAACCGGAATTAGTTTCCAAAATCAACATCAAACCGAGCGAAGCCGCGGGCTTAAGCTAGGTAATAAATTAGTTTGATGATGAACCTGACAACAATTGGCTTTAACATGCCTAAAGTCATTCCTGTCTTTATTGATTCGCATAATACAGAGAGAGATGGGTGTCGTTTTGTTATGGTTTGTATTCACACCTACATAGTTGTCACAATTTACCAATCTAATTGGAATGTCTTTTGTTTGGCAAAACCACAAATTCTGGGCATTACGGAGAGTGAAGATGCGAATACATTTTGGGCAACGTAGTAAACAAGCCCGTAAACACCCCAATCTTGAAACGGAGACACAATTATGTTCATGTGCGTATTATTGCCACATACCGTTGCGCAATGCGAAGCGGTATTATGACTCTTAATACCTACAGGTAACGCCCAATTTTCAATAACAAACACAAAAACTCACATTAATTGCAGTGCCTTTCTCCACGTAGGCACTCCACAACATTGTACTTTACGTTATCGCGACAAATTTTTAATGAAATGACCTAATTACTGACAAGGCGCGTACTTAACCAACACGATCGGAGAGCTCGAGCGAGGTAGGAAGTGAAAGTCTGCAGTCCCGTATCGCACGTAAGTCACTCGTCACTTACAAAATACCTGCATTATAATTAACCACTGCGTTACGCTATCCACCGGCAAATCTTCTGTAGTAACATTTTTGTGATATATTGTAAGATAAACAAAGGTTCCGCGTGCCGAGTCACCGGCCGGGCGGGGGCATGCATTCGATCGCTGCAATGGCATCGATCGCGGACACCCCGCGCTCCCCGGCGTCGGCGTAACTTTCTACTGGTGCCATGTGCGCGTCACGTGACCGGCGCGAGTGCCTATTGGTCCGCGCCGGGTGCCACGTGACGCTCGCGTCGCGCCGCGATTGGTCGGCGGGAACGGCGGCCACGTGAGCGGCGAGAGTGGCGCGTGGCCAGTCGCGGCGTGACAGCGGGCGCGCTCGTACCGCGCGTGCCGCGACATGAGCCTGCTCGACACGCTCCTCGAGGCGGCCCGGTACATCGAGCTGCAGGAGCGGCGCCTCCAGGCCGGTGAGTAGCCCTCGGGCGGGTCCCGGCGCCCGAGCCCGCTCCGCCGCCGCCGATGCAGCGAGCCGACGCCCGACGCTCTTGACCTTGAACGCGGCCGCCCCGCCCCTCGCTCCCGGAGCGCGCCGAACCTCACGTAAACAAAGGAAGCCTGAAACTCACACGCGCACGTCCACGCTCGCCGGCGGCCGCATCCGATCTATGTATCCGCGCGCACCCCGCACTCCGCCGCTCCGATTGAAAAAATAGCGAAAATATCGTACTTATTTATAAAGCGCGAGTGGGCGGCAGGTGAGCTTGTGTGGACGTGGACGTGGAGCGCCGAGCGGAGCCGAGCGCGGCGCGGCGGCTGCGGGGGCGCCGCCGGTCAGCTGATCCGCGCGGGCCGGGGCCGGGGGCGGTGCGCACGCGCAACGCACAATGCACTCGTATCTACTGCACTCATATTTTACTACTGATTCAACTTGCCGAAGATAGCTTACACCGGATTTACCATGATAGGTCATCACATAACTCATCGCGCTAAATCCGAATGACTCGCGGTGACATTGTTTTGGTCAGAAAATTGTTCGCGATTTCGATGCCAAAAGCGGCGAACGCGTCCATCAAGTGATTGAATTCTCATGTGAAATAGCCTAGTAGTGGTCGCACTGTTCCTTACGTTGTAAGGCCCTCAGGTGTGCTAAGCGAGGCATTGTAAAAGCGCGTCACGCCTTCTATTCACACTGAAGAATACTTTCGAATAAAGCCAAAACGTTGTCGATGCGAAATACAATTTTTTTCGGTACGTGGCTACTTTCGTTTCTACAAAATCAAGGAGTACTACAATATTTTCATAATTAATTCTTTTTAAGAACATTAGCAATACGTATGACTCATACAAATGATATTTGTTAACTATATTTTACTAGCTGACCCGACAGATGTTGTCCTGTCTTGATTCACAATTTGACAATTGGCTAGCAAATGGCCTATAGAAAAATGCACTTACAGTTTTTCTCCAATGTCCGACATTTGCTGTGAATTTTCCAAAAATAAAATATTAACAAATCTTGTTCTGACAATTATAAACACAATACAATAGAAATCAGCCAAATTGGTTAAGCCGTTTTCGATTTTTAGTGAGACTATCGAACAGCAATTGATTTATATATATCGTCTACAGCCTACAGCGTTCGTCAGTTTAAACTGAGTACAAAAACACTGTAGGGATAACAGCCAGAGATATATAATTTGCTTGCATTTAATGCGTATCTATTGTTAAAACATTGTACGCAATAGTTTGCCACGGAATGTTTTCGTAAGAACAATCTACTCCATGCTAGAACATATTTCTTCCTCATCAGCTAAATATCTATTCGTAAGACTTGAAATTTAGAATAACACACACGGATCACGTACGGTAGTACCACAATACTACGGTTTGTTGTTTTGTACGCTGTTTGTTACCTTGTTTAGGAATGCGTATCTCACTTATCAAACGCTCTTTCACAAAACTAGTACAAGGCGGGGCGTGCAGTATTTTTCCACATTTGATATACATAGTTGGTAAATTAACTATTATGGCTATCCATGGGTTTGCACACCAAGCACTTTTGAACGCTGTCTACTCGGAAGTGGCACAAGGTGGTTGCGTAACGGTGCGTGAGCTAGCCGCCTCGTCTCGCCCATTGTTCATTCGCTTACATAGGCGTTGCTTGTTAATCTGTGGCATAGGGTTGTCTAAACTGCAGTCGAAATTATTACTATAGAGGTGTTTTCTACGTGCTCATTAACTTTAGTCCTCACGGTTCTAATCCGTGGTAAGGTGACAAAGCTTGCACTGATGTATCGCATGAAGGTGTGCATTATCCCCAGTAGATAACCTTGACTCAGCCCAACTCCTTGCAGTATCAGAGCAGGACTTGGGTTTTATGCTGTTGGCGTTATCTCAGATGTGTTATGCTTCGTTTGGGAAGCTTAGGATTGAAGCTCGATTTAACCAAATATAACAAAAGTTAAAATTGCCTTTTTTCCTCAATACCTATCGATAATTCATTTATAAAACCTTGTAATTTGAGGTAACTTACAAAAATATATACAACTTAAATGTTTTAGTAATTTGGATTTTTTCGCGCAGTCGATTTTTTTTAATAGTTTTTTGTTCCATGTCTTCTAATGTACGTTGCCAACGCACGTGTCGAAATCGACTCTTACCAACTGTTTTCCTCTTTGCTCTAGCGTGATTAAGAAGCTTCTGGTCATATTACCAATTCACACCGATTTATTGTCATCAATATAGTGCTCAATCAACTTTCTTAACAAGAAGCAATCCGTGAGAAACTGGATACATTATGTGTGTACGTACGGGTTACATGGTTTTGTACCCAGATCAATGATCATGATTATCCACAAATTACTGAAGCATTAAAACTACTGGGTTCTGTGAGATTAGACCGACGTTCGTCATCGGTAACGTAGTACATAACAGGAAACTGATGACACTCGGGGAAGAACTGGCTTCAGTTGTAGCAACGTATGTGCGCGCAATCGAATGCTTCCGTCGTAAGTAATGTGATTTGATGATTGCAAACACTTCATCCAATAACACAACGCCTAATATCTCACACAAAATCACTGTTGTTATCTTAATTTCATGGAAGCAAGTCGTAATACGTTACTAAGAAGTATATCCTTCTGGAATACCATTAAACTCTTCAATTTAAGCTATACCCATCTAAAGCTTACAAAGGTTCCTTAGACCCACAAATATTTACTACGTTAATTATCCATTAGTGCGACACCAGGCTTGCGAGCATCCTATACTAAATTTGCTCAGGCTGTCTAAATATCCAAATCATAACAGAAAGCCTCTCTAGGAATCTAATTCTAATTATGGATAGCGGTGACTGGGCATGCACTCACGTCCCTCGTCTGTTCTTGGGTGTTCTTAGGTATTGTCCCCCTTTGTTAACTAAACCCTTTTTTATGTTGGGAAATCATGGATTGCGGGAGCAGCGAGAGAGTTATGGTGGACTCCTACCGCCCAAAAACCCAAGTGTTCCTCCACGGCGCTTTCGTGGCAGTAGGCCTCGGGTACGCTGTCGAACTCTTCCGCAGTTTTTTTTAACTAAACCCTACCACAACCAGCCCAATACCTTTAAGTACCGAAGACGTCTGCCAGCCAAATGCGGGCAGCCCACGTCACCGCAATATAGACGGCCGGCAGCCCTGGAGTAGTTGATGAATTCATTGTCTCGTGCATTATCGAAACCGCCGATAAGCGACGCGTTAAAATCAATTTAAAGCTAGCGTTGTAGCAGCAAAGTAACGTGCCAACATAGTTGACTCAGTCGAGCGAAAAGTCTGCGCGAAACTGGAGGGATCCTGGATAATCCGACATTGTTTCATACCACGTAAAGTTCACGTTCTGTGCTATTCTTAGCTATATGAATGTATGTTCCCAGTTGATATGTAGATACGCACCGGGAATCGTCATTAGCACTGATGTTTGAGAACATAGTCACAAGGCAACAATGCTCCAGCGTTATAATTATATCTCCTTAATCCGCTCCTAAGTGGATTTTGTCGACATTTTGACAGCCTCATAATATTGTTTCATCACAACATATTTCCTTAAAAAGAAGGCTCAAAGTTTCGTTTCGGGGTCTACGAAACGAAAGTGATTTGAATTTCCAACATATATGATACTAGCGACCCGCCCCGGCTTCGCACGGTTATTAAAGCATCAGTGTCGTATCAGAAACTACCCGTGCGAAGCCGGGGTGACTTGCTAGTATTGTACATAAAAACCTTCCTCTTGAATCACTCTATCCATTAAAAAAAACCGTATCAAAATCCGTTGCGTAGTTTTAAAGGTTAAGCATACATAGGGATATAGGGACAGAGAAAGCGACTTTGTTTTATACTATTATGTAGTGATGTATTTACGTTGGTTGGTATGTCTTGTACACTGAGTAATGTCAAAGTTATGGAACTTTTTGACAAATAGACCAGAGAGACAGTTGATATACATTACCTCCAGTCATACTTGAATTTATTAAGGGTCCCACAGACAGACGCGGCCTGCGATGGTAGCGTAGGTTACTGGGGATACTGACGGTAGCGAGCACGATGCAGACTAAAAGCAGCCGCGTGATTTTCAATAAATACATATTAAAATCTGGGTTTTAACCTATACCAAAATCTAAATTCATCTCATCGCAGATGTTTGTCCTGCGTGGAAATTGAATACGCGTCTTACAGCGCAGCATTCATAGCTACCATTGAGCTGTGTGGCAACAAATACATATATACAACGGAGATGTATGTATATATGCCACTTTTTGCTTCGTTTTTAAGGTAAAATACATTAATATTTAAATATCTTCCTGATATTATCAGTTTCGAATAGTTTAGTTTCCGTAAACGAAACATTAAAAAAAATAACAAATGTATCTGTCTACGGAAAGTTTTAGTGAAAAATAATGTTTAAAGATTACTTGCGGGCTAATTTAAATCATTAAACAGCTTTTAAAATTAATATGTAATGTAATGCGTAGCTCAATCGCTAATACTGACAACTGACAAATGGCGGAAAATTTCACATGACATTTGAGCTTTTATGTTAATCACAGAGTATAAAATTATGTTACATTAGATCAGAATGATCAGAAGAGTATCATTTTAAAAATCAATTTAATGCATGAACACCGCTTTTATTTAAACAAAAACAGCTGTTTTCTATATTATTTGTGCTGTTTCGGATACAATGCGATGTATTCCTCACATATATATAATACGCCAGTAAATATAACTGAAACATAAGTTTTATATAGCCGCGTCAGTGTGAGGCATTTTCCTACTACTTTATTAGTAGTACATAAATTATCCAATGCTTTACGATTTTATGATATTAATTACAGAATTTTAGTAATTATTTCAGAGTAACTTAAAATCCCAAAGCAAATCTTAAAAACAAATTTTGAATTCCGGTTTTTTACTATTTCTTTTAGTACTGATACAAAACCTATTCGTATGCCAAATTTAAGTGCTGTAGTTCGGAAACACGCTAGTGGTTTTACCGAAAAAAATATTTGTATCAAAAACTACTGTCCAAATTGTATGGGCATTACATACTATACATGTTTCAAGTTTTAGGAAGATTAGATATTCAGTCCAGGAGGTTCGAACTAACCTACAAACGCGTCCAATTCCAATCAGAAAACTTCGTATCAAAGTATTGGGTGTGTGAATATGACTCCGCCCTTTCTCAACAGATGTCGTTTTTAGTATTGTTTACGTGTACTAATAAATGACCATACTTGTATTCGATAGTACTGAATGTCAGCTATCTAACGCATTTTATGATATTTGGTTGAAGTGTAAGCAACAATTGTTTTCACCTTTTCGAAAATGTCGGTTTTTATTCCAAATAAACGTCATTTGCGGGAAGTGTTATTACATTATTTTATTGCGAAGAAAACTGCAGCGGAAACTTATCGTTTGCTTGTGGAGATTTATGGTGAGCATGCTCCGTCTAATACAACTTGCAAGGAATGGTTTCGACGATTTCAAAATAACGATTTTAGTACTGAGGATAAAGAACATGGAAAACCACCAAAAAAATTTGAAGATGCTGAATTGGAAGCATTATTGGCGGAAGATTCTTGCCAAACTCAATCAGAATTAGCTGCAGCATTAAATGTTGATCGTTCAACTGTTGCAAAGCGTTTACAAATGATGGGAATGATTCAAAAAGCCGGTGACTGGGTTCCACATGATTTAAAAGAAAGAGACATGGAACGTCGGAAAACCATTTGTGAAATGCTGCTTCAAAGACAGCAAAGAAAAGGATTTTTGCATCGGATAGTCACAGGAGACGAAAAATGGATACACTACGAAAATCCTAAACGCAAAAAAGCTTGGGTGAAACCAGGCGAACCAGGCCCATCACAGCCAAAAATAAATATTCACTGTGCCAAGGTCATGCTCTGTATTTGGTGGGATCAGAAAGGTATTGTATATTATGAGTTGCTCAAACCCTCTGAAACTATTAATGGAGAAGTTTACCGACGACAACTAATGCGTTTGAAGCGAGCCATAGAAGAAAAACGACCAGAATGGGTGAATAGACATAACAAATTAGTTCTTCAGCATGACAATGCCAAACCGCATACCGCAGAAGTCGTAAAAAGATATTTAGAGGGACAGGACTGGGAAGTGTTACCCCACCCGCCATATTCACCAGACATAGCTCCTTCGGATTACCACCTATTCCGGACGATGCAGACAGACCTTACTGGAGAAAAGTTTACTTCATGTGAAAGTATCAAAATTTGGATTGACAACTGGATAAGCTCAAAAGACCAGGACTTCTTCCAGCAAGGAATACGAAAACTACCTGAACGATGGGCGAAGGTTGTAGCTGCAGATGGAGCATACTTTCAATAATTTTTTTTTTAATTTTGTAAGCGAACAAATGTGTTTTATTTTGACAAAAAGGGGCGGAGTCATATTCACACACCTATTATAAGAAATCAAAATTAACAATTCAAATATGTACCTACTACATAATAAAATGTAATTAAAATTAAGTAACAAATATTTTAGTAGATATTAATATGTGTGACCTACTGGTTACAATTTAATGTATTGTAAGTTTTATCTGGGCAAGTACGATGGGTCAAAGGGGAGTAAAATAAAAAACAAAGTGAACTCATTATTTACAACAACAAAACATTTAACGTAAAAATAATGGCATATAATGAACTTTGGCAAAAGGTAATTATATGCCATTAATATAATTAACTTAGGAAATGATAGGTATGTATTTTAGAGTTGTCATCTCACCTGATCAATTGAGTTGATCAATCACTCTACGTGTACATAATATAACTATTCACATTTTCACGTTTTCGAACTATTGGCGCTAATGTCAAGAAGTTATCAAAAACAAAAAAAAAAATAAAAATGAAAATTTTGAATAAGCATTTGGATTTGCCTTGGTCATATATACATTTCTGTTTAATAATAAGACTTCTTTTCTCAATTTTTTTACAATTACATAACCATTTTTTTATAACAACATTTGCGAGACACTGGTGCTAGAGATAGGTTAAAACCTGTAGTACTGGTCACCAGTACTACATGCGTTGTAGTGGTATATATAAACCACTATAAAAAACGTTTCATATTCTGCGTTTTTCCGGATGTATGTTAATATAAATATTATACATTTAATACCTAGCCTAACAGCCGGCCCTTTTACCGACCTGCTTAAGTGAGGCATCAACCAGATCTCCGTACAGGCATTTATAAATCTATTGGGTTGCAATATAAACGTTTACACACTCATACCTCTGCACTAGGATTCCCTGTGTCGCAGATGGCATGGACAGACACAGAAACACAAGACAAACACCCAAGACCCGAGAACAAACTTCATGCTCACCACACAAAGTGTGTCCCGGCCGGGAATCGAACCCGGGACCCCTCGCTTCGAAGGCAGGGCTACTACCAACTAAGCCACGGAGCCGTCCGAATATGAACCGTAGTTCTCAAAAGCTAAAACTAAACTCATGCACGTAGTTTCTGTGTTCTTTCTTTCCTAAACAGCAGAATGACAGAACGCTAATTTTGGAAACTCATAGTTTATCAAATCAATTTATTTTTTGTTGTGTTCCTAATAATCACGACATGGTTTCTATAATAGAAAAAAAATCTATATAATGTTTCTTTGATAAGCACAATTCTCATTAGTGCTTCCTCCTTAGTTTTTTAATTAGTAAATTGCACCTGTGCGATACTGCGATTGTGGATAAAGCCATCAAAAATAAATAACAAAATAGATATATAATGATGTACAAAAGCAATAACTCCAAAATAACGTGCGAAACGGCAGCTGCCTTTGCATTTTCCCTTTTTTTAGTTTCATAGCCAAAAGTTAGATCACAGTGGATGTTTCAGGGACATATAAATGTCCATAGAAATGGTCCCCTCGCTATCGCGCGACAGTTTACATATAAATCCTCCCAATAGAAAGCAGTAGAGTTCCACCTATAAGGCCGGCGATACCTTATCGCGTTTGTTCTGCACTTATCAGCGGCCAATATTGCCTACAACAGTAAATGAGATACAGTAAAGCAATGTCACGTGGCCACCTACGCGTTGATACGGGCATGTACTCATACTCATACTCATTTATTTTCACCGTAGGATCATATAGCGAACACTTGGTTATGTCAAATTTAAACTTTCATTACAATGTTGCAGTACTAAATTAAAATAGACAAGCATAGTAGCGTCATAGAAATACTTAAAATAATAGAAATAAAATGTTACATTAAAAATAAAATATAATTAAACAATGGCTGCTGTATAGTGGCATTGTCAAGAAATAAATAATACATTAAAATTTCAACAATACATAAAGTATGATGGCATGTCAAATAAATTTAGATGTCAATTACACCTATAGATTAAATATAATCGTTATTTAGTTTAGCTGCTTTATACTGCTTTATGCTGCTTTGTAGTACTTTATATTTTGAATTTATATTTATGTTTATTATTATAAATAATAATAATAATCATTTATTTTCAGATACAAGATCCATAGAATTGCTAGTAGTACACCCAATAAATGTTATTAAACACATATAACACATATATAACATATAATGTTAGTAAACACAAAAATGATTCTAATAATAATACGCCTATTACTGTGACACTAGGCAGGTTTTTGGCTGAATGACTGCCAGTGCCGCATGTACACAGAAACCATGTTTCTGGCAACAATGGTCAGAAAACTGTTATTTAATTAAAGACTGTTTATTAAAAAATAACGTCTTGGAGATATTTGGCTTGCTGAAGTGAGATAGATAAGAGGATAATTCTATCATGTCTCCTTACCTCCATAATTTACATCTTCCTAACGTCATCTGACGCTTTTTTCGGCTAATCCTGGCTAAGCCGGTCACCCAAATAAGTTTATTCCAATTTTTTTATGCGATTAAAGTGACGGAACTGGCTGTCCGCCCACCTGATGTCAAGTAGTTACCGCCACCCATATACAAACATTACTTAGGTCCTCCCTGACGTAAGTATGATAAGATCCAAGTCGCATCGCGTTGCGCCCGTCACCCGAGACGGGGATATAACGTCCCAGAAAAAATCAAAATTATTCTTTGTTTCTATTCGAAGATCAGCTTTTATTTTCGGTGCAGCGACCTGCCAAATTCTGATATTGTCCCACCTCCAGTGTTAGGGCCTACACTAATCTGGTATTATACTCTTTGAAGGTGCATCACTGTTCATCGTATACTGTAGGTAGGTACTTGGCTGGCTTCACCGTTATTTGAACGTGATTCGATGCCATTTCACGATACCCTATCGTACAGTTTTGCTGTTTGTACCGTCTCATACAATGACTAACTTGCTTGTTATGTTCACTTGTGTTTTATCATCAGTGGCCTCTTATTATTTTGTATGTTTCACCTTATGACTTTTGTATGATATTCGTAGTGAATATTACTAACTCGCCGCCCAAAACTTTTGGTTATTAACGTAATAACCCATATGTAGTTCTTACCCCCCACTACTGTATTATTAATAATGATAGAAGTACAGATGCAAACATTTGATTTGTGCGAGAATTAATTGAGCGACCCCGCGTTCCATTTGGTTGCACGTGCTCAAAATTGTCAAATATCCTACACTGCATGCGTTGTACTTATTATAAGTGGCTGATTTAAAAATTAAAATAAAACTACTTCAATTCTTTCATACCTTATTCTCACCCTTTTTTAAAGGTAAAAAAAAGTTGAAAAAAAAACTTTTATAAAGTTACATCCAAATCGGTAGCTTTAATTTCTTTTTCCTTTTGTACAATTACTCAAGATTTATTTCCGGCTTCAACCATCTTCCGGAGGTTACGAATTTGGTTGTATTTTGATTGTTACCGAAATATAAATCGATTTGGAAAATTCCTTTTTTTGTTTAAAAGGATATGTTTTCAAAATTGCGGATTTTGCTTTCCTGTGACTATTTTCGTCGGCTATTGTAAATCTATTTCAATGTATATTTTTGAAAGGGTGTACCATTATGAGAAATAAAAGATGAGAGTATGGAAGTCGCTTTTTTTTATTTTTTGAATCGGTAACTTGCTGTTGAAGTCTGTTAAAAAAGAACTCCGACAACAACTGGACTAAATGTAATAAATCCAACTCATTTACATGTCTTTTGTTACGTCTCGGAATACATGAGCAGCGGAAGTAATTCTTCAGGTTTCCAAATATCCGTCTGACAATTGAACGAGACAAGTCTGTTTGAAATGAAACAATAATTTCCAAACACTTGTTTGTTTCGAAACTTTACCACGTGCTTTATACTAAAATTAATGAGCCGTAAGTATTGCAAAAAGCTTTTATAATGTAGTTGGGAAGATATGTAGAAATTGTATTCCAATTTGTACTATATTTGGTTTGATATTTCGCCAATTGATATTATAATACTTATGTAATATCTTGTACATGGCGTGGCACATACTTGACGGCTCTGTAGCTTAGTTGGAAGCGAGGGTCGTGGGTTCGATTTCCGGCTGAGGTACACTTGTGTGGTGAGGTTCAAGTTGTTTGCCTTGGCCTTAGTGTTTTTGTGGTTTTGTGTTTGTCCATGCCATATTTGACAGGGAATTCCGCCTAGCGAAAGCTTATTAAGTTGTTCCATCCCTAAAGCCATAAAATAAAGGAAGGTATGAAAGTCGATTTCTACTATTTTTATACCAGAAATTTATTTTGTTAATATTAGAAACATTTTCCGAGTTTGTGCGCACTCCACTTCTCTCAGAGTCTACTTACAGTTCTTCCTTATAAACAAGAAACTTATTTTCCTGTTGCGTCATGTATTCGGATAATAGCAAACGCTGTAATGGCGTTTCGCCTTGTCGTAGACACGTGGGGCGTTATGCAACGATCCATAAGATGTTATCATTGCCACATTTTCATACAATGTACAATGTATCGAAAATAACATCATGAATAAGATGACCGGGAGGTCACTCTCAAAATAGACAATGTTGGTGCCTACCTAATGTGGGTGCCGGTGAAATTACAAGCGCATGAGACGTGACATCGCCGTCTCAGAGCGACGAGCGCAACGCCATACGCCATACGACTTGGGTCTTCACATATTTGAGTATGTCAGGCCTGGAGTTGTTTTACTGTTGTTTATGGACGACAGTAAAATTAGTAGGTGTCACATGCATAAAAAAAAAAATGTAATTAATGGAAAGATTGCATTCTTCACAATACAGTATTTCAGGTCAGTCAAATCTGTATAGCCAAAGCCACCGCGAGCTTTAATAGAATTTAAGTATGATAATTGTTCGCCGCGCCTGTTTTGCCAATTAGAGCAAATTTTTACAACTTATAAATGAATGGCGAACATGCAACGGGAAACGTAAACGCTTTGTGACATTACTATACTAATGTATATGACTGTGATCGATGACTAATTTAATTGGATTAAATGCAAAACTTGCCGCTTCATTTTAATATATTTAACATGCACGAACCAGGTAAATGAGTTATTCAGAATTTATCGAATATAAATCGTAGCAATTGCTTTAGTATTCGTTCATGCAGTCTTAGTCACTTTGGAATTAATAGTTGGAATTAAGTACGTAAACCATAGTCCTGCTGACATAATTTCGGTTTAACGGTGTTCCTGAAAGAAAACCATGGTTTTGACTCTTGATTTCCTCTTGGAAACCTGAAGAAATGCTTGAAAATTGGGTGTTTATCCTGGAACGCTATTACCTTGAAATCTTCCAGTTGTAATACCGGTTTAGAACTTGGTATGATCTATAGCGTTTAATGTGTCATTTGAAGTTCCACGTGAGCGGACTCACGGGCCGGTGCTCGTTAAGACTCCCAAGGCTCGCGTAAGGTCGCCACGTTCGGTACCCGGCTTACAGAATGGTGAAAGGAGTGACCTCGGCATCTGCTACTTATGGCCAGTATTGGATTGAGGGGAACATTTAATTCTGAATATACAGAAGCTTATTTCGCTTAGTATATTCTGGTGGTTATCTCAGGACCTAGGTTTTTACCTCTTCCCTTCATTTGGTTGGACATTTTGCTAGTAAGAGAAAACTGGACATAACTGGATTCGTGAGTTAGATCTCAGCATGTACAGAAATCGTCTTAGACGTTTATCAGTGCAAATAAGAGTGGTTGTTTTGCAGCTGATTTCAAAATATTTGAATTATAGTCAAGCCCAAAAGAAGATCAAATATTGAATTAATAAGTCTTTGAGCTCCATTCAAAAAGGTCTCACTTTCTTAGGCATTCCAGAGGTAGCAATAAGTTTCATCAGACAGTTTTCACTCACAAACTCTACTTTCTAATTATTATTTATACGTTAGTGTATTTCTCCTATAGTTCCTTTAATAATGAATGAGGAGAATAAAGGATGTTATCATTATATTTCGAGTTGAGTGCATCCCTGTTTACGATTACGACTGGTCTGAGGACGCGTAGTATATTGAACTGTGGGGCCTTGTGGAGCTACTCGCATTGTGCGTTGCAATGCCTTTGCGTCTGCACGCCTGGTACTATTATACTGTACACTTGGTGTCTGTCTCTATTTCAATTCAAGCTCTCGCTGCCAATTGGCGTAGGTTTCTAGGTAGCTTCCAGTCTAAGTAGTGCTATCTCTAAATAGTATTAGAGCAAAGTCACTGCTTTTGTCTGTCTGTTTTTCCACTCCTTTTAAACCACGCAACGGATTTTGATACGGTTTTCACTATCATTTAGATTATTCCGGATTGTTTATACTACCATATAATGTATATTATAAGAATATAATATGTATATGGTAGTAGAGAAAAGTCGAGTATTCCAATGATTTGTTATGATGTAAAAAGATATGTTTGGGAGCTTACATTGTTGATGCCGGCTAAACCTTACCAGATGGATTAAAATGAATTGTATTGCGACGTTATACACACTATAACCGAGACAAGCCGGGCCGGGTCGCTTAGCTATGATCCAAATATTTTTTTATTGTTTTTTAAGTTTTACTCGCTCTCGAATCTCGTATGTTAAATGATGATATTGAATAACAAAACCACTGCTTATGTTTATCTGGGCAACGGTCTGTATAATGCGCCGTTATTTATAAATTTCCGATGAGTTGAAATCATCCAATAGTTGGTATAGGTACGTACGTTCACCACGTGGTGCGGACGACGTACCATTTTGCACGCTTTCACCTATTCGGTAGGACAAGGTGAAGCGAACGGTGATCGCGAATTCTATGTCGTTGTCATACAGATATTTTAAGAATTTTATGATCTCGCTATCGAGATATGAACGATTCTTAATTTCATTGCAATTGATGGGATATTGAAGTCGATTCTCGATTTTTACTCGTTTATTTTACTATCTGAATTCTCTGTCATCGTATAATTTTTTTAAGACTTTTATGATCTCGCTATCGAGATATGAACGATTCTTAACAATTGAATTGCAATTGATGGAATATTGTATTGAATATGGATACGATTCACGATTTATACTCTATAATTATACTATCCTCGTGTAAATATTTTAAGACTTTTATGATCTCGTTATCGAGATATGAACTATTTCGTTAGTGATTCTTAATAATGTCATTGTAATTGATGGAATTATTGAAGCCGATTTTCGATTTTTACTCGATAATTTAACTATCCTCGATGTACTTATATACAATCTTCTAACTGTCTGTCTCTGTCTCTTACGATGTAGGTCATGGGTTCGATTTCCATTCAGTATAAGCATTTGTGTGACAAACATAAGTGTTTATTCTGTGTCTAGGTGTTGATATGTATTATATATATTTTTATAACAGTTACAAAAAAAAAAAACAATTATTCTATTTATATTATATTAGAAAAGGAAGTATTCTATCAGTTATCTGATTCCTATAGTACAAGCTATGCTTAGTTTTGGAGCTAGATGGCGTTGTGTGAAATGTCCATGAATATTTATTTATATGAATTTTTGTATAATTTAATGACAAGAATCCGATGAATACCAATATTTACATATTCGGTAATGTTGTGTTCTTTTATTTTCATTATAACTTGAATGTTATTCTCTCGATCATCGCCTATATCGCCGATTTTATTCGATCTATAATTTATCTTATTATGTTTTCTATATAATCTTCGTGAATATGGCCTGAACGTATTTGGTCTTTACATATTTCGTTCGTATATATTTATCGTCCTCATTTATTTTACTGGCCTCTTTGAGTGCTGCAATTCTCAATTTTTCCTGTCCGATCCCAGCCCGCATCACCATTCCATTTGTTTTTATTTTTATACGAAATAAAATGTTGGCTCCCTCAGCTAAGTTTGACTTTTTCACTGAATGTTAAATGTTGTTGAGATTCTGATATATTTACTTGTACTTGTAAGATGAACCCTTAAACTGTAAATCATTTCTGCTGATAGTAAAAACCTGCCGATTACCTGTATACCTTGCAGATTCTTCTATAATCGAACTTCATTAATAGATCTGTTTGTGTTATTCGTCTATGGTTATATATGTCCTATATGGTTAACTGGCTTCAGTAGTTCTGATTTCTGTTCTGATCGTGGGTTCGATTATCACTCAGGTCAAGTATTTGTGTAACGAGCATGTTTGTTCTGAGTGGGTGTTAATATAGGTATATAAAATGTATGTATTACAAGCTATGCTTAGTTTGGGGTAAAATGTCCATGTGTCTAATTTTACTAAGTTTTTGAATATTGTTGTCTTTAGTTTATTCAAATTACAAATCTACCTCTTTGTTTCTCGTAGGGGAAAATTTTCAATCTCTTATATTTTACCTCATTTTATGCAAATGATGTGTTTCGACGGCATCAAGTGCATAAATCAGGGTGTTTCGCACGACGCACTCGTATCGCACATCCGGTGTGAGGATCTCTCTCGTTGTTACCATAAACGAGGGCTTGTGTATCCAAATGATATGTAGGTATATGATATTTATACAAGGCAACTCTACAGATGATATTGAGATCACCGAATGAGCCGGGAATTTAGTTTCAGGTAACGAAGCTTCTAGTCTGCGCCGACCCCAAATAAATTAAGATACGATTGGGAATTTGGAGGATTGGGACGTGGTTTATGTTTGAGTTCATCAACATAAGTAAAACCTTATGTATTCAACAATAATTGTTTGCTTTACATCTCAATATCCTTTGTCTACATGTTTACGCAAAATCAATGTTTTCGGTGCGATCAGATCCTGAATTCCAGAAATAGAATCTAGGCACTGCTAGGTCGCATCGCAACAACCTGCTAAACCGGCAGGTGGGGAAGGTTCGGTGTTCCCCGTGGCGGGTGTAAGGGGGAGGCCCCGTCGCCCCCTCTCCCTCTCCCGCGGGTATGCATGCTGCACCGAGCCAAGGTCAACCGCCGCACGCATGCGTCGCGCCCCCCTCCCGTCGCAACGGATTTGCGCTCCTGTGACTTACACAACCTCCCCCTTGCTGTTGCTATTGCTACCCTGGTTAGGTAGGCCAATGTCAAACTTATTTAGATTATTAGGTCAATCGAAAAGATGCGTAAACTTTCAATTAAGTACCTCCATAAGTTATTCCATAAGTGTGATGTTTAGTGACGAATTGTAAGCTGCCGTACTCGTTTTTTTTTGGCTTTAACCAGCTGTTATATAGACCATTTATACTCGATAAATTTTAATGTTAATCTATAACACAAAATACGTATCATCACAATCATCACAAATATGGAAGGTTTGATTTAAAATCCAACGCTCTGCTCGACGCCAGCTAATCTAGCAGTACGAACTGGGTTGCAAATTGTTAATATCGTACAAAACAAATTTATGAGGTTCGTATAGTAAATAACACGTGCCACCCGCTCTCCGCGTAGGAGGCCCAACTGAACTCGTAAATACGCTAGCACATGGAGAAATCCTATTAGAAAGATTAGAGGCCTGACGTAAGCCGTTCGTCTATTGCGTATTCTAATGAGTTTTGCACCTCGATTCAGCTTTGCTTTACATTAACAACCTTACGTTTGCTTCGTCCTATACTGGTAACGGTATATTCAACAGGTGACGCCAAGTTCTGGTCGGCATGAACTGAATTTGGCGGTTTCGCCAACGATGATCGAGCATACCAGACAGCTAGTGTCTGGTATGCTCGAACATCGTTCTCAACCTCTAGTTCTTTTTAGCCCATACTTGTTCTGGCTACAAGCCCCATACTTGTTCTGGCTAACAACCCAATTATCATTTTCACTCAATTGTCTTAGTTTATCATTAATGTGTTTATGTTCTTTAAGATGGCAGCTGCCCGTATGTATCCATGTCTGTTTGCAAAGAGAGGTGAATGCGGCTCCGGCGCGCCGCCTTTTGTACCGGCTACGTTTCATTAGAAAGCCAGACGTCGGTCGTGCATAAGGATAGCGCGACTCCTACGTTCGCTGATAGTTCTCATCGGCTGCAACGTTCCATTCACCTTATCCGTCGAGGTTCAGTGACTCCGCAGACCGCCGACTGACTCCCGAACACGTCACCCGAGCGCTAATGGCGCGCCGTTGAATCGGCGGCCTAGTGCGGTGGCGGCCGAGAGGCTCTTTAAATTCTGTGGGTGTCCTGCCGGTGGCGACCTCGTTTCGGCGAGCGGAGTGCGCGTGCAGCGTTATGTAAAGGCGGCGCGGCGTGGCGCGGTGCAGCGAGCGTTGCGCTCGGCCGCGTGCGTCGGCCACCCCGGCGCCCGTTCCCCTCGCGATTTGGTCTGCGGACGGTTTCACTCCGCGGCTCCGGAGGTCGCGCACCTCCCGCCTCTCGCCCTCCGAGACGGCCGGCGGACGGCGCGAGGCGCGAGCTCAGTCGTCGAGCGTATCGCGTCGGCGGCGGTCGCCTCACATAACCCTCTCGCGTACCGTTTCGCCGCCCTCGCGCTTCCGTTTCGGGAGTTCTGTATCTGCGTTTGCGCGACGGTCACGACCGCGATCGCTGAGCCGACGACGTCTGTCGAAAATAGCGTGCGTTATCACCGCGACCTCGAGACGGGACGAGATAGCGCGAGGTCGGCGGCACCTGGGCACGCGCCCCACGTGCGTTCCTGCGCTGCTGCGGCTGCAGCCGCCGCCGCTGCGCCTGGCCCTGGCCCTGGGTGGACCGCTCGGGTGGATCCTCGCGCTATCTCGCCTCACCTCGAAAAACTCCTATATATGCCCGATCTGCCTCAATCCATCGACATCATAGAACAGATTTAGGTATCCCTAGATTTGTCTTCCCCTTGTCGTTGTTCTGACAACATTTGTTTTAATTAATTATGCCCGTTGTCATAAAATATTACATAATGTTATACTTGGCAACTCAGTTATGAGCCGTCATTTTTATCGCCGTGATAGGCGTTTTTGTTCTGGCCGAGCGAGCACCGTACAATCAGTATTCTCAATGACGTCCTATAGGTGAATGCACAGGATGCGAGCCTGAGGATGCAGATTTGCCATCTTAATAAAAATGTATAAACTGCGGCCTAAATCCTTGTATACAAATTAAGGTCGATGGTATATTGTTCTTGTATATACCAAGAAACTGCTAAAATTTGTCGTGCGTGTCTACATTTTGTTAGAATTAAGTACATTTTGCTTTGGCCACGCATAGGATATCAAGTTACAGATATAAACTAAAACTATTTACATAGATCGAAAGCTACATTTGTTTAGACTGATTGTGCCACTTGTCCCTAGCAACAATTGCGGCATATTTTGTAAACGTTGCAATTCGCAAACATGTTTGCTCAAAGAAAGGTCAGTATAGGCTCTTTCTGCTTTGGAAATGTTCTATTCTACTCTCGGATAGCGAGAGTGAGTAAAAGCTTTATTCAAAACTGCTTATTGTTAGAAAGTGAACTTTCTATGATAGTAGAAGTGAACATGTGTAAGTTCATTAATATTGTTAGTCTTCTTCTGCTTATATTTTAAAAACACTTTTATAGAAAAATACAACTATTATTTTCTTTTAAAACTCATCCCTGTACATGAAATAAATGTAGAAACACAGTTTCGCTTTACATTGCCCGTCAAAATCTCATTCGTAGAGTTTACGACTTGCGCAGGATGGGAGACCGACATCTGACGAATTGTATTCTGCTTTCCTTGTTGTTGTTATTCCCCTTGCCGCGGTGCAAATCAGTAATGGCATATATTAAACGTCTTCTACGTATTATCACTGGCCAATCAATCAACTCTGAATTTTAATGCACTTTTCTGCTTGACTTAGGAATCCATAAAATTAATAGTAACAGGCATATTGCTAGAGTCAAATCATCCTGCAATTTTTTTGTTGGTTGGTCTGTTACCTTGTTTAAATTTATAATTTGCGTAAAACAATGAATATATTTAGATTTTAAATATTTCAGAAAGGCAGATTTTGGGTTGTCTGTGCCCGATTACGCTACTGTTACGTATGTTCCTATTCAACTAGGAGATTTTCTGCTAGGGGCGAGGTGACTTGAATTAAATTCTCTTTATATCTGTCACAATCATTTTAGTAATACAAATATTTTTAAATCAATATGAACAGAAACCCAACCGATTTAAATATGATAATGTTCATTAATTTACAGACCTAAAGTCATATGTCGCAAATGTTATACGGCCCGTGAATAAAGTTCAATAAAATCACAAGTATATCTATTATATGAATGAAGTTACGTGTTAAGATTTTTTTATTATGCCTCAAAAAGAATAAATAAATATGTAACTGAAAGTTATTCACGTGCCTTACATTTACGATACAAGATTTTAGGCCTGTGAATGTATGAGTATATCAAGTTTAAATCGGTCGGGCTTTTCATGTGAATCAAATAATATTTATGATTTTGTATACCTCCCGTTTGTTCATTTATATATGTAACTACATAGTATAAAACAAAGTCGCTTTATCTGTCCCTATATCCCTATGTATGCTTAAATCTTTAAAACTACGCAACGGATTTTGATGCGGTTTTTTTTTAATAGATAGAGTGATTCAAGAGGAAGGTTTATATGTATAATACACTAGCAAGTCACCCCGGGTTCGCACGTATAGTTTCTCATACAACACTCATGCTTTACTAACCGTGCCAAGCCTGGGCGGGTCGCTAGTTTATATATGTAATATACAGGTTTTTTTGCAACTTTTAATGTACAAGGTGTACATAAATGTTTAATGTTGATGAGTATAGGTTTGTGCAACAAAATACTTAATTCTGAATAACTTACAGTATTCACTTATTTAATCATATTCACAGATTTCTTATTTGTAAATCAATTTGTTTCGATAGGAAACGTGTATAAATGTGCTATCTGTAGATAGCACATTTATACACGTTTCCTAATTCGCAGTATTCGTAATTAATTCAAAGCATTAGATATTTTTAGAGGGTCACAGAATATAATTTTCTCAATCATAAACTTATTAATGTTAGTAACACAGTCGAAAACCTAAAATTGGCCACATTCAACAGATAAGTTAAAGTTAATACTGATACTGCGTACTACCAGAATTCCATGCGGAGCCCATTCTAGAAAATTAATTTCCGTTTCAATTCTTAACAATCTTCGTCATCACAGAACATTAACGGTCAATGGGAATAATAGCATGTATTAAAGCGACTCTGTAGGAGAGTGCCTATAGCTAAACATCGGTAGCTAACTAGCGTTACATAATATAAACACAGACACGTGTCGCAGTTTGCATCGTTTATATAACCCCGCATGTGTGCGTATTCGCGCCAGTTCTATACGCCCAGACTTTACTCGGAACCTATCATGGTTGACCTACTCCTCTTTATTATACTGCTGCTGTCGCTATCTTTAAACGCTTTATTATTACGCTCGCGACGTCTCAATATTGTTTAATCTTACACTTAGGATGTTGAAATCTTTACTGACTTTGATTGATTAATTTGGATTGGTGCCGATAAGTGAAATTATCTTCAATTTATCTCTCTCTCTCACTGTGCTATCTGCCACATTTCTTGATTACGCTGCTTATGTATGTTGTAAAATTCTCATGTAATTTCGTTTATGTGTCCAATATCAGCAACGCAGGCACGTGTAGCTATCGCTGAGTAACCGATAACGTCGACTTCAATTCGCGTACACCTGTTCCTTGTTTCACTTTCTCGACTTCGTCACGCCCAGTCGGGTATTCGCAATCAATTCTATTCGATCCTGACTGTCCTGATTTCCCGACTCCTGGCGTCATTATGACTAATATATTAGTCACACCATTTCTGTGAGTGTTCTTACGTCATCCGAATGGCTTGAATAGATTGTGATATTCAGCAGATTTATAAAATTATCTATTTGTTATTTTCTTCTGGGCCAAAATTTCAAAATATTTTACAAAGACAGACTGACGACGTAATTGGAGTTCAACTCCACACACTATCTATCTGTCTTTGTTTTGTTCGCGTTAAATCCACTATGTCTGCCAATTGAATCGTTGCCGGTACCAGGGCCGCATGATTAGGGTGGAGGTGGCTAACTGTCAGAGGCAGGTGCGGGCGGGGAGGGGGGCAAGTGCACGTGCCGTCGGACGGCCATGCGCTCACAGCCCTCCCCGCACTTGTTGAACGCCTCACCACCACTAGCTTACAAAACGGCCATTCTTATCGACAGCCTTACCCACACATGTCTCATCTCATTCTTGCAATATACAGTTGGTATGAGTATTGATTCAACTCTCTATTCCACCTGACCGAATTTATTGGTTCTTGAGAACAATGTACGTTAGTTCTTCCCTCGTATCAACTGATACGAAACTTACATACAACTTGGTACTATCATTTTTTTTATTGTTAAAATTCTTTCCTGTAATGTTTTGTCCTAGTCATTTTTTTATGAGTCAGTTCGAATCCTATAAGTATTCTATAATTTTTTGTTTTAATATTTTCAATTTTATGTGTATATGAAAAATTTCCAACTTTGTTTTTGTTAGTATAAATTCTTTACAAAACGATTGTTGCGTAAAACAGTTGTCGGTGGCCAAAGTTTCTGTAATTTTAAGGCTTCGGTGTCTTAACTTTTCTATGATGTCGATGGATTACTTCGTTAAACTTTGTACCAAAGTTTTGAATTTGAATCACGGCCATTAACCCGCTGAGGTTTCAACATCAAGTGAAACTTCTCAAAAGTTCTCAGTGAATAATGAATTATTTTACAGTTTCGTCGACGTAAACAATGATCAGCAAGTGAATACGTTAATAACTTAATTTAGTGAACTTTTCATAAAAATTATTAGGTCTTGCTAAGACTGAAAATGTGGACTCATACGGATAGTTAACGAATGTTTTGGCCCATCGTGGAATGGGTATACTTATGGAAACCACCGAAGCTACACTGGACACTGCCAGCTACAGGAGTGGGCGAAGGGAGCCTCAATATTTCGGAGCGATGGGTAGTCCCGGCGAGTACTATACGGACACACTCCATACTATATCCATTAAGACGAGGGAGACCGAATTCGGCCAGATAGTTGAGCCGATTCCGATAACGCTAAAAGCGTACAAGCCCTTCCAAGTGCACCACCTACCTCTCAATGGCATGCCCCTCGGCGGATACGGGCTCCCACCGCAGCCGACTATCAGTTCCTATATGCCTGTTCCTCACGTACCGGAGTACGGAAATCCCTCAACTTCACAAATCATAAGTCCAGTGAAGGAAGTTAAAGCTTCTAAGTCAGAGCTCATCAAAGCCCCAAAAAAGAAATGGATCAAAGAATATCTAGGTAAGTTTGTCTAATAGGAAATATTTATTTAGCTGATATCACGTTAAGCTACGATTTGTGAATGCAATTGCACCTCGACCTTGCTGTTGACCTCGTGTTGTTTTTGCACGACAAATCCAAGAACACAGCTCGCACGCCCATCCACGAAAACAATTTATCGAGCGTAGAGTTGTCAGACAATATTTATCATACATTCGCATGTCAGGTTTATGATTGTGTGACATTTTTTTGCGTTATTTTATATCCGCAGTCGCCACTGGCCAGACGGTTGTATTTTTGCCAAAAGAAACAAATTATACATCAGAAGATAGTTGTTTTATCAAACTACACTATTTCCTCTTTCAAGCTACAACTTGACGTTAGGTTATTTTAACTCTTATATATTAGACTTAGGTTTTAAAAGTTATGAAATTACTGCTAGTGAGTCACTTAACATCTGATTGTTGGCCGGTACAAACGCTGACTTTCAGTGCAAAGATCACTGGGTCATAACCAAAGAAGAACCATTTAGTTTTTCCCTTTAAAATGTATCAGAGCAATACCACGTTTTCAAAACGATGAAAAGCATCGTTTCAGAACCTAAAATTTGAAAAAATCTATCACGGGATCCCAATCCGGATTGGTAGATGTCACATGTCTTCGAATTTTTGGTTCGAAGACATGCCGGTTTCCTCACGATGTTTTTCGTTTACCGTTTCGAGAACGTAGTATTGCGCACATACATTTTTCAAGTGAAAAACTCATGGGTGCACGTGTGGGTTTGAACCAGCGACCTTCAAATTGAATGTCGGCGGCTGTGCCCCTGCGTGCATTACTTGGTAATAATAGCGCGTAGGAAAATATAAGTGAAACGAACATTTGTAAGATTAGAAGCGTGCTGGATCACTATTACGTCTCTACCCAGCGAAGGTCGTTATCATAAAGTTGCATTTTAGATATAGCGGGTGACAATAATGGTTTAACACTTTTGTTATGATATAACTCGCCAAGTCCTCAACCTTATATAGCATAATTTTGGTTACGTAAAGCTCCCTTACTCCCGCTCCGCTTCTCGCCCGCTACCCACACACTCTGCCTTAGATATACACGTTCTCCTATCACGTATTGACACGCAACCTCAGCTCTCTTTTCATGACCTTCGAGCATATCCTATTATGATGTCACGGAACTCAATACCTCATCGAGACGTCGGGAAGCTACGTCACCATTGTGGTTTAGGAGACAAACAACTGCCAGTATAGTAATACGAATATTGGAATGAAGGAAATTGAAATTGTTATGCTCAGTATTAGTATTTATAACGTCTACTGTGATACTAGAAGAGGATGAAAAATAAGTCATAAAAATCGAAATGTTCGAATGTTCCTCCCTTTTGGCTCTCTAATTTTGTTTACGTTGGTCTTGTTACACTTTCCGTAAATAGGGCGTCCCGTTCACGGATGTCTATTATACGTTTTCTTCGAAACACGGTCGATATGGAAAGAAGGAAGACATCCTACAAGCCTTTGTTCGCCGCTATTTCGATCCATCTTCTCTCACCTTTATAAGATTTTTATCCGTATTTTTGGCATTTACCTACTAAAGTGGACTATATTTTATGAGGCATACAGATGTCGGCCTTGCGCTTTGTGCCAGTTTCTATAGTATTTCTGTTATCATTATAACTCTCCTTATCTATCTCTGAGTTATCTCACTCAAACATAATTTAGGCCTGAAATTTTAGAAGCAACATTTTTCATTTTTTATATCTCTTCCACACTACATGCGATTTTGCTTGAATCTGTAACTTGCCGGAATGCGATAGCGACGCAGCCAAACTAAACAGATAGTATGCTTGACTACGTTGCTATGGCATTTCGGTGATGAACAGATTTTAGTTACAAGAACTTGGCGAGCAGTGTGGAGGCGGTATTATAACAAAACAATGAATAGAAAAATACAGGGATATGTTTACGTAACGGACGGATCGCACATATCAATAGAATCTCGTAATCCAATAAAGATACACGTTCGTTTGCCACAGTACGCTATTGCGTAACCGAAGATACGAGTACTGTATTTTTTATGAGATTAGCCGTTTGGGCAGGAACCGGTCACCGGTATCGTGGCGAGTCAAGGTAATTCGCCAGAAGTTTAAACTTTATCACTAATTTTCAACAGACCACGGTCTGGACTATAAGAAGGGTGTTATTAACTTTTACAGCGGGCAGTCTGGTATGTCTGTGGTCACAGTTCTAAAGGGTTGGTTAAAATTTCTAAGCCGGTATTTGGTATTAAAGCTGGTGTAAGACAGATGGTTCTTAGTCATGTGGTGGAAGTCGGTGGAGGCGTTTCCACGGTCATTCAGCTCTGAATATGAATTGTACGTAGGGCGTTTGATGATTGCTGCAGTTTAAACTTTATGTAGCTTTAAGTTACAATTTCAATAATATTGAACTAGATTTCTCAAACACAAAACTACGATTTTAATATTTGTTGTTCATTTTGTTTTACAATATATGTTTCCAAATCTTTAATTAAAACCTTATAATGAGTACGTTTGTTCTGATAGTGTTAAAGTGAGTTAGTTTATTATTTTACTAGGTACCGTAAAAACTACACTTTCATAAACATATGAACAAAGTTTGTTTTCATGGGCGTTATCTTATCGCGTTTTCTTTTGTTTCGCTCTTACACGGCGATTAGCTGTTACTACGTCATTATAGCATAGTGAGACGTGAGATATTAGTCTATCTACTTTTGCAAGAGCTACTGCGGATTTATGATTCTTAATATTTGCTGTATCTACTCGTACCTACCATTTTTAGACTACGTATTCTTGAAATGGTCTAGAATCCATGCAGCGGTTAGTGACATCTAAATAGTTATAATTGAATGTGCGCTACTACTTGAGACTGCCACCGTACGTAACTTCTGATTACACTATACCATTTCTTGAACAATATAATATAATATTGTTTCAGTTATTTTTTAGCGTTTAGAATTTATCTGGCTGGATGTATGTTTTATACTCTTTTAAAGCTACGGAACAGATCTTTAACCTCTTAATTTGTATGCCGATATGAGTCAGGCATTGGAAATGCTGAGCCAGCCTCTCCCCGCAGCATTTCCACGTGGTATCGGAGATATCGGTATACATAAGTAGGTTCAGGTAAACATATGTAGTCGTGGTCCTTCAATTTGATTCCCATTGTCACACAACCGTAACTGCTGTCAATAAGTAAGACCTTGAGCCTCTAATATTTTGCTCTTTGATTACTTTGATTCCTACATGCAACACTTCGTTAATTCGAATTTACCTAGAAATAAAAATAATAATATGCTCGATAATTACGTACATTCAATTGTTCTACGATTACATCATGAAATCATCCCGAACGGAATAAAATGGTGAATTTTCCTGTCCTAAAATGTATGTTAAGGAAATTAAGTCAACATACTTTTTACAATACAAACTTTCTTGAATCTTGCGGTATTCAAATGGAATCCATACCATCCAACAACTTCCAAGTACCAGGGTTACAGAATACAGAGAAAGTAGGGGAAAAGCGAGGTGACGATGCGAGCGGGACATTCCACGTCTCGCTTCCCTTTCCCCTGGTTGCATCGAGTGCGTTTGGCGAGTGCGCGCCGCGTGACAGCCAGTCACGTGCCAGTACTCCCTTCCCCGTCCCCCTTCCCCCTGAGTGCCGCACCGCTTATCACTTCCAGACCAGAAGGCTCCTTACCCCCACCAAGGTAGAGGCCATCGCGCTCACATATTGCAACTCAATTACGTGTTGCGCCTTTGTTCCGATACCTTTGGAATGCACGTTGACTTGACTTATTAGTCATTTGCTACAAATTTCACAATTATATCCACTATTATTATGAAATTGTTGATCTACTAATATGAGTTGAATCCGATACTTCATTCACGTCGTAATTCTGTTGAAGGATGTTATCGCTTATCACCGCGATAGATAATGTATGGATTGGACGCACTGGGTATTATGACCGACGTTCGCTGTCGCAGTGTCGTTCAAATATGAGTACCGCCGCGTAGTACAATCAGAAAACGTAAGTTGTGTAGATCTTCAAAAAAATGTACACAACATTTGAGATAAAACTCGATCATGACGCAAATATGTAAACGCCTAGCAATAATAAAGATAACAATGAATGGAATCAAAACAACTCCATATCAATAAAGGAATGACGCCGGATTTTGTGCTGAAGCTAAATTATTATTACATTTGACAAAGACAAACAAAAGCAGAAAATTGTGGTTGCTATGCCGTCCAGTGGAAAGTCATTGATACTGGTCCACTACACCGCGCTGCGGTTTCACTCGCACATGTGCGTTTCAATGTGGGAGACTGGCACACAGTAAAATTCAATAAAACCTTGACTGGAAACGTGGACCTTATGCCAACGGGACACGGCCTTAAAGAAAATGATTTCTATGTGGTAAAGTATGTGCGTGAATTGCCTTGCGTGTTTCGCGGTCGTAGGCGCGCTTCCGTGCGCCTCCTACCAGGCGAGCATAGCACTATAGGAGCATACATTATTTCTTGTGCCACCGCGTGAAACCAGTTGCGTGGTTTGCGATTTTCTGCTCGCGTTAGTTAGCCACTCGGTATTTCTCAGTCTTGTTTAATTCGTGCGAATTTTATTCGATAAATGTAGTTATATTTACCTTAGGAACCTAACGAACTCTGGGTTACGTCATACAGTCCAAGGATAAAGGTTTATAAAGTTTTAAATTCATTAGGTAATCTGAATCATTGGCTGATAATATTAATTGAAACACAAGTGATGCGATTCTAGTATACACACATAACTGTCTTATAAAACTACGTATATAAAACAACGAATTGGTTTTGGTAAAGGGGAAAGTGATCACAACTTTTTTTAATAGTCCAATTGGTTTTGGTTCCGTATTTGCATTCAAGCTAGAACCAACATCCCGTATGCTTGTCTATCTCAGAACAATTATATCGCGATTTCAATTAAAGATGCAGATGTTATAAATTGAATAGTCTCGCTAATGAGTTTTTTATTATAGGTACGCTGTTCATTATTTGTGTAATGATATTTATATATCAAAACTAATCATTTATCCAATAAACGGAAGCTATGTTCTGTTTACGTTAAACACATATCGCTATTATGTATTTAATGAAATAATTTCACGGTCTCAATTAAACGTGCGTGAGAGCCTGGTGGCCCAGGGGCACAGACACCGACTTTGAATCTGAAGGTAGCTGGTTCAAACCCAAACGTGCACCAATGAGTATTTCTTTTGAAAAAAATTACGTGAGCAATACCACTTTCTCGAAACGGTGAAGGAAAACAGGCATGTCTTAGGATTAAATATTCGAAGACATGTGACATCTAAAAATCTGTATTGGGCTCCCGTGGTAGATCAAAGCCCAATCCCTCTCATTTTATCGAGAGTAGGCCGGTGTCCCTGCAGTGGGAACATTAGAGGCTGATAAGAATTCAAAGCAGAAAGCGTCTCGAAACCTAATTTCTATCTAAAAACAAGGCCAGCATGTACGGTGCTACGTTAACTCGTCCCAGTACAAGGTTGGCGCGAAGGTCTTCCACCCAGCCCAGATGAGGGCCACAGATTAATAGCACCCAGAGAAGGCTTAGTGACGCACGCCACGATACCCTGCCATTGCATAACCCTTACCACCCCCGGCCACTGTCGCCCTGGTACCTGCGTTCGACAGCCACGAAGCCTTTTTTGTAATTTTATTATTGTCTTACACAAATACCAATACTTATCAAAATGCTGTGTTACCTGGAATTTTATGTTACACAATAATATTTTCTATCCTACAGCATCTCATAGCTTAGTTGGTTTTTTTTGTAGCTCTGACTTCTGTGCGGTCGTGGGTTCAATTCTCAGGACAAGCATTTGTGGGACGAACATAAGTATTTTTTCTGTTGTTTCTGATGTTAATATGTACAATATGTATTTACAAAAAAGACATTAGTTATCTGGTTTCCATACATCAGTTACTTGTTATTTAAATACATATCATACATGAACACCAGACCCACAACAAATAACAATATCTATGTTATTATATCTAATATATTTGTCCTGGGTCGAAATGGATCCCACGACTAAGCAGCAGAAGTCAGAATTACCAACTAAGCTGCAAGATCATTCATATTATATATTTTGTTCTTATGTGTTTTCGATAGATTCTATGAACAGCTCCGTAGCTTAGAAGGCAATCTTTTAAACGAGGGTTCATCGGTTCGATTCCTGGCCTGGACACACTATGTCACCATGAAGTTTGTTCTCGGGTTTTGGGTGTTTGTGTTTCTGTGTTTGCGTGCCATCTGTGACAGAGAATCTAGTACAGGGGTATGACTGTAATCGTTTTACTCAGATTGAGTGACTTTGAACGCGGGCACCTTTGCCAATCGATTCTGTAATATTGAATGGTATAAATCGGTCAATAACCAGCGAGATCCTATGTTTTCCTATTATATTGCCCGTGGTGTATAAAGAGGTCGGAATAATAGGCGTTCGTGAATATTTGACACGAGTCGATGTACTACGGTTTTCTTATTACGTCACTAGCTGATGTTAATCCAGGATAACTTATAATATCCTGGTACCAAACATCCAATCCGTTGGGCCGTTTGAGCGTGAACTTACACACAGAGACATACAAACTTTCGCCTATAAGGGATACCCTGAGGAGGGGTACCTTTTTCTTGTGGGTACCTGCTTTAGGAACACCGGCTGCCTGAGGGGACACCCGGGTTATGTGCTATTTTTACCCGTTCTAAACCCCTCCGGTTGATGACCTTTGTGTGAACAAGGTACGGTGAGGTAACTACCCTACCCTACTCTAATCGTAGACCCGGGGACATGATAGTAGATCTCATTAAAAGTACCTCCAATAAATGCATGTTTGTCTCATTGGTTTTCCAAAGCAGGAAGATAGAAGTGCGACTCAAACAAACAAATTGCCAGAAAAAATATCCACGTGTACTTATGATTAATGAATTAATTATAGCTAGCTGCCATTTGTAATAATAAAATGATGGCGGTCAAGGTTTGCAGTAGCCTAATGTGTTTCTGTTTCGTCATGTCTCATTTGATACGCTCCAAATACATGCTTTATAACTTGTTGAAGTTGGATCATTAAATACCAGACGTACGTTAAGTAGGTTTAACTTAATAACTTTAATTATTAAAATCAGATCATCTCTGTTAATATGTAAATGAGAAGTGTATGAGCGAAATTAGTCTGACATAAACCGATTCAATAAACAGCTATCGCTCGACGAACTGAGATCAAACATTAGTAGCGCCACCGTCAATTTTTTACGGTCGGTTACGCGTCGCTTGTTTTTCTGGCAGCGAGCAGCTGATTTTCGGCGTAGCAACTACTACAAATGCCAAACAAACTCAGCACGCGCGTAACCACATGTAAGTACTGACGTAATTTACCGGTCAGACCACGCCCTCGTCTACCGTCCCCCTCTGACATACTGTTATCATCACCTGTCTCCCTCGTCAGTGCAGCGTGACCGATCGTACAACTACACAAACTATTACAATCTTTAATCCTCACGCGGGAACGTTCATTATAGTTAAACGACAGCGCGAGGCGGCATCCGCCCGTGGCGCCGTCTCGCTCGCGCGTCAGGCGTTTTCTCTCGGTCTGGGTTCGTAGAACTCCTAGCGGTTTCTGCTCGCCTGGTATTTTGCCGCCACGGATTGCAGCCGCGGACGAGCGGTTGACACGGGTTTGACAAGCGTCGATGTCGCGCCTGCGGCCACGCGCGTGTATCGTTTTGTTTCACGCTGATCGATGAGGCGATTAGGTAATCAGGTGGTTAACGTCCGGTTTGTTCACAGAGGAGGAGCCAGTGTCGTCGGCGCCGGCGTCGCCGGTGTCGCTGCGCGTGGTGACGGGGCTGGCGGTGACGGCGCGCGGCAACGGCGCGGTGCGGCCGACGTCGCCGGTGCCGGTGCTCGCGCCCGCGCCCGCTCCGCCGCCGGTGACGCCGCCGGTGCCCCCTGCGGCGCTCACGCCCGCGCCCCTCGCCGAGTCTGCCCCCGCTGCTACCGCCGCCCCCACCCCCGCGCCGCTCCTCGACTTCGCACAAGAACATTCCAGGCCGCGTACTACGAGCAATGGGTATGTGCGCCTGGTACTTGAGATGTCAAAAACAGCTGTTCCACTCGACCGAATCGAGTGCGGTCGGTCCCGTCTCGCGCCACGGCTCGGTTCGATACAAAGGAAAAGCAGCGCTACACGATTGTTATCAAGTATTATTTTTACGGATAGGTGAACTTAACAAGACTGAGGTAAAGTTTTAAAGTACAAGCAAGGATTGGTTAATAACGGTGTTATTATTAAGCTATAAGCTATTATTGTTATTGATTGATAATTATCTCCGTCATACATACATTACTTCATATCTTAATACGGGCAGACTGCCGTAAAAAGATTTGAAGGTAGATATTGTCGCGAGCTTTAAGATTGCCTATATAAATCAAAATTTCGGTTGTTCTACAATAAAAACAGTTTTTAGAATTAAACTATGTAATTGACAATAACATGACTGACTGGCCATCAATTTATTACCTATATACAAACACTTGAAAAACCTATTATATTTAAAATCCATAAGGCATAAAAAATATGCCTGTAAACTCCACAGCCTATGATGCTTAGGAAACCATTGCGGTGCCATTGACGTAGCGAAGTTTTGGAAGGTTAAAGGGTGGTTTATATAATCTACACGAAAGAAGAATTCCATTATTCTAGAGCAGATATCAGTATTACGTTTCAAGTTGATCAAATAATCGAATGTAAAAATCTTTATATTAAAAGTCCTGCAAACTTACCGCTGGCCGAACCTCGCTTGCATAAATTATCATTGTACAAAAATACAAAACAATTAACTTTTGTAAGTATGACATCATTTCAGCCTCAGTATTAACTGGAATGTTATCTAGAACATTCTGATGTGTGTATGGTTTTTGTAGTAAAATCTATGGTAATTAAGATAAAGATTAAGAAGATATGGTAATAAGATATGGTAATTAAGATTATCTTAGCATTTCGGTGTTTTCTACTTTCAAGTTGTTGGATGATAATTAACAATGATTCATGCAAATCACTAATCAAAATCAATCTTTGGTATGTGAAACAGCGGATATTTCAGACAGGGTTGTTATATCCATTATTTATAAATTTAACTGTAAATATTTTTTTTTTTTTTCATTTTACAATATCAGAAAACTAACAGCTTCTTTCTTAAGCTAGATACGTAAAATAGATACAAGATAGCCTTTAACAGTTTTCACATATAGAATTGTAAAACAATGTCCAATAAGATAATAATGAACCATAAAATTATAACATAAAATTAAGTACAGATTAAAGTTCGTATAATATGAATAAAAGTGAAAATGACCCAATAGACAATTCATCTGCGTGAGCCATATCCCCGTAATTCTGAAGTGAAGGGTCTTGACCTGTATATTTGGGTATATTCGCCTAATTTCTTAATGCAAAATGATTTTTCTGGAATACATTGATTGTAGCCACAGACTCTCGCTAGCTCAATAAAATGCAATCAGGTCATAATGGAAATAGTAGTATCCTTGCCAATAATCTGCATTGGTCCTCTTGCGTAGGACAAGTCGTGTCAAGGTTTGGATAGCAATTGCGCATTGAATACAATATCGTATCCTTGTCGAGACCATGCATCATTCATGGCGGTGCGCGTTTCAAAATCCTAACATTGATATTGTTTTAATCAGAGCACTATTTACCTATAATATTACGCACCCATATTATCCCTCACACCTCAGTTGGTAGTAGCTCTGGGTCTGCGCCGTAGGCAGTTCGATTCCCACCCAGCGCAAACGTTTGTGGCGAATATGCATGTCTGTTCTGTGTCTGGGTGTATAATATCGGGTACATCTTAATTTTTAAAACAAAGACGGGTTTGTTCGAACACTTTTAAATCTATAACGGCTGGACCGATTTTGATGGTTTTTGATTTGTTGTATTTGGCGCTGTATTAAATTTTCAGCATAGAGTATACAATTAAACAGGCAATCCCTGTCTCCCGTTTCTGAGATACCGGAAATAAATATATAAATAATTATACAATAATTTCTCGTTTAACGTAATAAGATATCTCGCTGACAGATACGATATAGACAAACGAATCTATCCGATGCTTAAACCGCTAAAATACAATACTGTTTGAACATTATGCCTGCATTAGAACAAAAATATGCACATTCTCACCAAAACTGGGCAAACTGAGAATCTGCACTTCACGTATCACTCTTATGGCTTTAGCAATAAAGGTGATTATGTCGTGGCCCAGGTGCCTCGCCGATGCGGGTGCAGATGAAGACATTCTAATGCAACAAGCATATTGATTGTCAATGGTTGCATAGAGTTTTACGAGTTGTATAACTATTCCGATCACAACGTCTAGAACATGCTGTGACCTAATACTTGTATTAGTGTTAATAGTTAAATGCCTTTGCAATGCAACTTAATGACTATTAGACATAAATGTTTCGTTAGATATATTATTATTGATTTGATTGTTTGCAGATAATTTTCCTTTTAAACTAAATCTATTTAAAATTATAAATCGACTGGCTTCATATCTGAGTTGGTTGTAGCTCTGCCTTCTGCGTTGTAGGTCGGGGGTTCAATTCCCACTCAGGACACGTATTGTGTGACGAACATGCGTTTGTTCAGTGTCTGTGTCAATATGTATTACTAGCTGTGCCCCGCGCTTTCACCCGCATATAAAAGAGATTTAGCGTTATGCTAGATAGCCTAGCCTTCCTCATGAATGAGGCAAACATATTTTTCCAAATCTGACTGGTGCTTTCAGAGATTAGCTCGTTAAAACAAACAAACTCATTAGCTTAACAACTCTTAGTAGACGTTTTATTATATTAGAATATATTAGATATGTATATTATATTAGATATGTATATTTACCAAAATACTTTATAAGTATAATATCAATTATCTAATTCTCATAGTACAAGCTATGCTTACATAGCTTGTACTATGTAGATTTGTATAATTTCTGTGAACATTTATTATTATCTACTAACTACGCCTAAGTAACGCTGCGCAAAATGTGTTAATCCAGGATATAAGCTATCCTTGTACCAAATTTCATCCAAATCCGTTCAGCCATTTGAGCGTTAAGAAGTAACATACACACACATGCAAACTTTCGCCTATATTAGTGTGTTTTCCCTCCAGGCCAACCCAGATCCCCTCACCGCCTTCCGTCGGCAGCAGTAGCGGCAGCAGCGGCAGTGCGCCGCGCGCAGGCACCCGCGAGGTCCACAACAAACTGGAGAAGAACCGCCGCGCCCACCTCAAGGAGTGCTTCGAGATGTTGAAGCGACAGCTGCCCGCCACGCCGGACGACAAGAAATGCTCCAACTTGTCCATACTGGGATCCGCTATCAGATACATTCAGGTTTGCTTATTGCGTACTGTACCAGTCTCTAATGTTCCCACAGACACCGGCCTGCTCTCTATAATTGAGAGTGAATGGGCTAAAATATAGCCTACGTTACTCCGGGATAAAATATATCCTATGTTACTCCGGGATAAAATATAGATAGCCTATGTTACTCCGGGATACAATTAGCCTATGTTACTCCCTGATAATGTAGCTTTCCATTGGTGAAAGAATTTTAAAATCGGTTTAGTGTTTTAGGCGTGAAAGCGTAACAAACAAACAATCATACGTGGCTTCTGTGATATGACGACCAAAGACAAAATTAAACAGACACCAAAAAATCAAATCACACTTTTGCTTTCGCAATTTCTACTCATGAATTTACGCATACGAGAGTAGCATATATGATAGGGTATTATTTTAAACAATTCCTTCACATTGCATTAAGAATGCGAATCTTCATATTCGTTTACACACTCGTGCCTCTGCACTAGGATTCCCTGTGTCGCAGATGGCATGGACAAACACAGAAACGCAAGACAAACACCCACTACTACCAAAAGCCACGGAATTGTCGTCCATATTTCGCTGAAAATTTTCCTGAAGCTTTTTATTATTCTAAAAACAGGAGCACACACACTACGCTTTGAATAATTGAATCGGCATTGATTGATGTCCTTATAGTAACCTAAATGCATTTTAAACGCATACATATGCATCATATTGTATGCCTTCCTTTGTAATACTTCTCATGTGGACAGGATAAACATTTACATTTATACGATAGAATACATAACTTCACAGTCAGGTGTACACATAAAGGTTGACTTTTTAATCGACTTAAAAAAGGAGGAGGTTCTGTGTTTCACTGTACCTATATATATTTTTTTTTTTGTGTTTTCACCGATTTCTCCGCCATTCATCCGATTTGGGAAATTCTTTTTTTATTTGAATGGATGTGTTTTCAGATCAGTCCCATATAATTTTTATCAAAATTGTTTCAATAGTTTGGTTGTTCAATCAAATGAATGGAAAAAATATGTCATCCAAATAAACGAAATTGCGTATTTTGTTACTTTGAAATTGAAGTCGTTTTTATTCGATTTTTAAATCAGTTACTTGTTAAAACGTGGGCTTCTGATCTAGAGACGTTCAAATGCGTGGACGATGTGTTCTAGGATTTATTTGCGCAACGATGAATGAAAGAAGGTCAAAGATATGTGTGACCTTCACAGTCGAGTTAGCTCCACGTGGCGACGCTCTTATCCTCTAGGGCCAATGCACAGATAATATACGGAGTAATAAGGTATACGACCTCATGATACTGGCCAAATTGTAAACAGCCGATAATTATTTCAATAAATTTATTAGGTTTGTTGAACTTTTCACTGTGATCCAATCATCGAGTTTTGGCCACTGTACGCTGCGCACCTGAATGGCGCTAACTTTTCAAACAATAACTCATAGACCGCCAACTTTCTACTTGAGTTTTTGGTAAATGAAAGGCTTTAGCAAAGTTCAACGCTTTATTGATAAATTTCAACAAACCCAGTTAGTTTATGGTTTCGGTGACTGTTTGAACTCTCAAAGCTTTCAGCTTATGTTTCACGTTCTTCAACAACACATTGTTTCTTTTGGACTTTTATAAGAAATCATGCTACCATAATCCAAATGATATCGTAAATCATAGCGGGCGGGGCGTAAAAACTCATATAGAACGATGAGATATGCGCAGTGTTCCCCGGCAGGCGTAACTCGTTTCCGAAGTGTGTTATCTCCCGCGTGTAATAGCGCCCTGGTACTTGTCTGCAGGTGCTTCGTCGCAAGGAGCGGGAATGCGAGCACGAGATGGAGCGACTGGCGCGAGAAAAGATCGCCGCGCAGCAGCGGCTCGCGGCGCTCAAGCGAGAGGTGTCGGTGCGTGCGGCCGCTCGCCCGAGGACTATCGGTACGTTGACCTCCTCGCCGCTTCTGCGCCCCTGGTACTTTCCGCCGAGATTATTTAATATTTGGCACTGTTGCGTACTAATTTCCAATAGTAATCATTATTAATTTTAATAATTGTACGCAGATAATAATTAATATGACCGGTTTAACCGGTAGTAATCGTCGGAAAGTTGTTTTGCGGCGAACAAATAAGCGATTGAACGTGTGACGCCACCTGTTGGCGGCGTGTGGCATATGAAGTTAGTTTTAGTTTGTTTCGATAGAGATAAGACGAAACATCACTTTATCTAAACATTGGCAATTGTTTATTTTCAGATCCAATTTCCGATGATAAGATTAGAGAAGAGCATGTTAATGGACAAGTTTTAGGAATAAGTGTAAGTTTAAGATTTTAGCTAGAGATGACAGTAGAAAAAAAAACACATTGTAATGATATAAAATGATGAGTAACCATTTATGAGTAACATTGTGATTGATGTTTCAGATCGCCAGCTCTCCGCCGCGCGCGAGGGATTCTCCCCCGCACACATTGAACTTGAGCACGAAACTGCGCACGTTGCCCATACAGATCACTCCCACCACCTCGCAGGTATGCGCCCCTGGTACTTTGATACAATTTAGAACCGACCTAATCCGAGATTAGGATTTAGATGTTAGGCTACGGTGGCGCCATCTAGGTGATCTTGTGGCATAGTTTGGGTTCGGTGGCGCTAGTTGTATCTTGTTTGTGTTTTCACCTTTTTACCTACGTGAGTGTAAAGTTGAATTGTTTGAAAAATGTTACGGCTAGATGGCGCTATGATGCGACGCAATTAAGTATGAGTTTAGTTTATTTTTCCAACAGACTTCCAAAGTAGGAGATTTTCTATATTTGTTACCTCAGCACATTCCACATCGTTTTGATAATTGAGGCACCATTTATCAACTGATGTGAAATATTATTTTTTATATGAAAAGATATATTTTCAGATTTGTCACGTAGAAATTTCATAAAATTCAGTTCTATAATAGTTTTAAAATCAAAATAACTGGAATATGTCAACCAAGTAAACGTAATACGTATTTTGCGTTCCTGTAACTTTTGAATTGCAATCCGTTTGGACCTAAGGGCGGAATATAAGGGATGAAAGCAATGAAGTCGGTTTTTTTTAATTGATTAAATAAGATAGATAGATAGATAAACTCTTTATTGTTCACACCAGAAATTGTACAGAGAAACAAATAAAAAAGAACATAAAATTGGTGGCACAATGGGCGGCCTTATCGCTAAGAGCGATCTCTTCCAGGCAACCTTTGGATAGATACAATTTTAATAAAGAAAAAAGGAGTAATTATATTTGAGTAAAGTCTTTGTTGTATGAGTATTTAAAGGTGCTTGTTTCGTTTCCAGCAAGTGATTCGGTCGTCCTACGGGGGGAGGCATAACACCCTCACCCTAACCACCCTAGCTCCTGTCAACGGGACCTCTCATCAGGTAATATTCGAAATTAACTTTTAAAACTCCATTGCCAAATTATCCCTGTTCCCTTCAAGTTTTCCTATCCCGTTCCTACTTTGTAACGACTCAATTTCGCTCATTTACTGCGATTTGAAGTTTTCATGTTTTTGTAATGTTACGATATCTACAACTTTTTTGGTAGTTCATCATCAATCTTCAAAATGTTGTTTGCAGACATATCCGTATCAGCCTCTAATATTCTCACTGCAGAGAAATCGGCCTACTCTCGATGATTGAGAGTGTATGGGCTTTGATCTACCACGGGAGCCCAATTCGTAAAAGTCACATGTCTCTGAATTTTTGGTTCTAAGACGTGCCGGTTTCCTCACAATGTTTTCCGTCACCGATTCGAGATTGTAGTATTGCGCACATAAATATTTCAAGTGAAAAATTTCTTTGGTGCTCGTATGAACCAGCGATCTTCAGATTGAAAGTCGGCGTCTATGCCCCTGGGCCACCACGCTTGCAGACATATCCTAGATTATATTACCAGCGTACTAATTATGTGTTTTGTTTTATTGCAGAATGGGCACTCTTTAGAAAATGGTGTAACGAATGCGCTTAGCACGTTGGTGCATCCAGCTCAAATTCACTTGCCCATTTCTCAGGTACGCAACAGATAATTGATCTGATAAAGTGATGTTAAACAAATAACTGATTTAAAAATCGAAAAAAAAAGACAATTGTTTTTTATGTGCCCCGTGATATCATTCGCGTGGTTTTTTTTTTTGCGCGGATCCAAAGAAGAAGTGAAAAAGTAGAATTAATTCTTTTTCTTAAATAAAAGTAATCCTAGGTTACTCCTTATAACATCAGCTGAAATACAGGCAAAAATTTTTTTTTTTTTTTTAAATACCGTATATACTTTAAAATTCATTTAGCGAAAAGCTGTTATTTTAACATTACAAACAGACATAATATCTGTTTAGAAGATTTATACGTAACATGTGATGGAACGCAGAATGCGGCCTTTATTAGGCAGAGGTGCCAACATTTTTGAGGGTGGAGTCAGCATGACGTGTGATTGCAGGTGGTGGGTCGCGGCGGGGGTGCGGCGGGGGGCGGCGCGCTGGTAGTTGGGGGTGCGGCCCTGCAGCTGGTGTCCACCAGCGCCGGCCTGCGCGTGCTGCACGCGCCCCACTCCCACACCCACACCAACGGTAACTGTCGTCACGCGCCCACCGCCGTCTTAGCCTGCACTTCATACTATTATAAATGCGAAAGTTCATTATGTATGTTCACGCCTTAACGGCTGAACGGATTTGGATGAAAACTTTTTATTAAAATCCATACAGTAGTTTTTGCGTTCAAGACTAACAAACATCCATACATCCTCACAAATTTTCACGGAAATAATGTCTTGGGGTCTAGTTGCTCGCGTCCGTTGGTGTGTACCCTTTGTTTTTCTACATATACCCCCTGGGTGGTGCTGAAGGAGCAACCAATAGTAGCATTAGAACTTGTGCCATGTTCATCCGGAGAGGTACTGCCATCACACCTGAAATCTGCCGCCAAGCAGTGACGCTCGCATTGCTGTGTTCCGCTTGAGACGTATCCCCGTCTCGAGTGATAGACGCAGATTGAATGCAATTGTTGTAATGGGCGGGGGTCGCCACTTACCACCAGGTGGGCCCTCAGCTCCGTGAATTACTCATATAAAAAGATAGGATAACGATAATTGTTTATTGTTCTAGGTATAACCACTGGAGACAACCATAGGATACCTAAATCTGAAAACGGAATGATTCCTCCCACACCGGTGTCCACAGGTAATTCAATTCAGCCACTGAAGCGTCCACGCAACTATCGATGCAAAAATGACAATGGACTTGACCGTCCTCGCATCGATCAATGGGCAAAATTTTCGCGCCGTATTTGGCACTATTTATACGTCGACAGAGGGCAAATCTATCGGTACTATTACTGTTGCTTCTCACTAAGTGTCTCTGGTTGAAATATGCTATCTGTTTCATTTTGTTTCTATCTGTCGTGTCATACTTTCCTAAGATTACATTTTCATTTTCATATGAATCAAAAAAGTATTTAACGAAAGACGCGGTTGCATGTTAACCAGCGTAATGCTGAGTTATAGCCTTTGGTAATGTAACTATTGTGACCGGACGGACTGGAGGCCCACCTGATGTTAAGTGGTTACATCCGCCTAACAACAGCAATGCTACTTATGTTTGCCTCTTACCAGGCTGCGAGTGAGGACGTGGAGGCACATGTTTATACATGATATTCATTTCTTTTTAAAATAAAAGTTTGCTATGTTACTCCTTATAACATCAGCTATTGGTCAGTGAAAGTCCCGTCAAAATCTGCCGTTTCGGAGATTACTCGGAACAAACAGACATACATACAAAAAATCTAAACAATGATTTTTTGTTTTAAGTATACTTTCAAAAGCATCGAGTAAACACTTCAATATTATATATTTATTAATATTGACGGCTCCGTGGCTTAGTTGGTAGTAGCCCTGCCTTCGAAGCGAGGGGTCCCGGGTTCGATTCCCGGCCGGGGCACACTTTGTGTGGTGAGCATGAAGTTTGTCCTCGGGTCTTGGTTGTGTCTTGTGTTTCTGTGTTTGTCCATGGCATCTGCGACAGGGAATCCTAGTGCAGAGGTATGAGTGTGTTAACGTTGTTGTATAGATGTGAATTAAACTAGGTTTGTTTGTTTGCAGATGGGAATAGCGTAGTAGTGAGTGGCCTGACGCCCATAGTGGTGTCCCAGCCGGGGACGCATTTGTTACAAACGCATACACTTACGCATAAAGTAAGTCAATTCCCACCCTTACAATGAAAGTGACCTAAGTCAAAAAATGCAATTTGTGGGAAATCAATCAATAAAGTTTTCAAAAATGTATATAGTTGAATAAATTTAAATATATCTCTCCCGTGTTTTGGAGATTAATGTTTTTTGCCGATTTGTATACTGATATTTTAAGGTTATAAGGTAAGGCCTATTAAGGTTAGTTTATGGTAAAATCTGAATTTGCAGAAATTTTGAATTAGGTCACTTTCATTCTAAAGGTGCGAATTATATTTATACAAGGTGTTTATAATATATTTATAATAAATCGTGATAAATAATAAATCGTGATATGTATTAGAACTAAAAAATTCGAAGACATGTGACATCTGCGAACTGGGCTCCCGTGGTAGATCAAAGCTTATTCACTCTCAATTATCGAGAGTAGACCGGCGTCCCTGCAGTGGGAACATTAGAGTTACGATGAAAACAATGAATGCATCTAAACTAACTATTAACTGTATGTATATGTTAATCCCCAGATGGTCGAGACGCAAATGGTGAAGGGTTCAGTGACCCCGCTGACCGTGAGCGCGCAGTACCTGACCGCCACCACCGTCGTGAAGCCGGTGGTGGTGGTCTCCGCGCGCGAGCACTCGCCGCCCGCCTGACCCGCGCCGCGCTCGCTCCGGTGCAGCGACCCCCCCTCCACTGCATGGTGACCTCCACGGCGCAGCGGACAGCGCCAGGGGCTACAACCTCGTACCCACCTCGGCCTTTATGCCGTGCTGTATGGCACCTTTAGCTACCGTCTAGTACCGACCTTGGCCTTCATGCCGTGCTTTACGGCGCCTATGGTTACCGTCTCGTACCGACTGCGGCCTTCATGCCGTGCCTTACGGCATCTGTGGCTATCATCTCGTGCCGACCTTGGCCTTCATGCCGTGCTTTACGGCGCCTATGGTTACCGTCTCGTACCGACTGCGGCCTTCATGCCGTGCCTTACGGCATCTGTGGCCACCATCTCGTGCCGACCTTGGCCTTCATGCCGTGCTTTACGGCGCCTATGGTTACCGTCTCGTACCGACTGCGGCCTTCATGCCGTGCCTTACGGCATCTGTGGCCACCATCTCGTGCCGACCTCGGCCTTCATGCCGTGCTTTACGGCGCCTATGGTTACCGTCTCGTACCGACTGCGGCCTTCATGCCGTGCCTTACGGCATCTGTGGCTACCATCTCGTGCCGACCTTGGCCTTCATGCCGTGCTTTACGGCGCCTATGGTTACCGTCTAGTACCGACATCGGCCTTCATGCCATGCCTTACGGCATCTGTGGTAACTGTCTCGTATCGCCCTCGGCCTTCACGCAGCGCTAAGCCCTACATCCAGTCTTGACCTGCAGTGGTTACCATGCCGTGGTGATCGGAACGTACCAGCTCCCGCCACATCTCTGGCTACCCTGACGGTTCATCGGTGAATTCTACCATGATGCAGTGTACCTCGACTGTTCCTCGGTGTAAATGACCATAGTGCTATGTTGTGACTCTTGATGATATGGTTTGATATCACATAATCTCGTATCTATATTATAAAAACCACTACTTCACATTACAAAATCGGCCTTGAATTTTTTTATATACAGTCAGATCATGCCTTAACTTAAAATGTGGACTGGCTACTTGTGATGTAGTGACTATTTGTGTGTGCCAGACTCAAGTCTCACTGCCAAAATGAAGCAATAACACGATGATACCTGTGGTCTCGGCTGTCAGTTGTCGGAACCTGTGCGGAGTACTGTTACTGAGTAGTTACTGAGTTTATTGTTTGTGCAGTGGAAGGTTCTAGAATTATTCTAAAGAATAGTTGGGGCGTGGGTTCCGAGCGCTGGCGGGTCGTAAGAGACGCAGAGGGCGTGAACGTGTCTTATGTTAAGATCGCGTCTAGCGTATGTATGCAGTACCTACTTAATAAGAGATGGTGATAGAAGTGAAAAATGTGATGTGGGAGCATCTACCGGCCAAATAATATTATTTTTATACAACTATTCCATATTGTGATTGCATTACAATAATTTATTTTATCTTATTTATTTAAAGGAGCGGATGCCGCGGTATCTAGCTATAAGGGCGTCCATGTTATGTATATAGGAGATTGATTTTAACGCTGATGATGAATTCTTAATATTGCTATTGAATAGTTAATGAAATTATATTCTGTTATGTGGTAAGACTGCCAGTTGTTGATCGACGCGTGATCACTCACCATAATATTAGAATTGATTTGTAATTCGCATGACAGGCCAAATGATACTTGAGAAATAAATGAGTTTGACTTTGACTTTGAGGAAAGCGAATATGTCTGTCCGTCTCTCGTCTTGGCTACATGAAACTCACATGAATGCATTTCGCGTTCAAACGGCTACATTTGACTGTTATTTTTTTTTTTTATGTGAGTGATGAGGCACACAAGCTGACGGCCCACCTGATGGTAAGTGGCTACCGTCGCCTATAGACGCTAGCAACACTTGAGGTGTTGCCAACGCGGTGCCTAACACATACAACTGCATGGAACTTTAAACTTATTTAATGGAGGATACAATTCTGATGTTCTTATAAAGTACAAACAGATTTTTGTATTGTTCAACCTTCGTGTCAGAATCTAGTTTTTCCACTTCAGGGATACCGGCCTACTCTCGATAATTAAGAATGTAGGCTAGATCTACCAAGCCCAATCCGCATTGGTAAATGTCACATATCTTAGAATTTTTGGTTATAAGACACTCAGGTTTCCTCACGATGTTTTCCTTCACCGTTTCGAGGACGTGGTATTGCGCACATAAATTTTTCAAGTGAAAACCTCATTAGTGCTTACGTGGATTTGAACCGGCGACCTTCAGATTGAAAGTTGGCGCCTGTGTCCTTGGGCCAACATGATTGTTTATCTTAGAAATTAATAGAATAAATACATAAAAAAGTCCTTGCAGTATTAGATAAAGATACGGATTTCAAAGAGTAATACTGGTATAGAAACTCGCCTCACTAAAACTTATAAGCAATTCGTTTTTTTCCAAATTAATTTGTTACTAGCTGCACCCCGCGGTGTGACCCGCGATTTTTCGGGATCAAAAGCAACACACATTAATGTGTTGATCCAACCAACCAAATTTCATTCAAATCCGTTGAGCCGTTTGAGCGTGAAGGAGTAACAAACATACACACAGAGTCATACATACAAAATTTCGCCTTTATAATTTGTGTATGGGATATCACGCGTCGTTCAACGCAAAGCTGACTGTTTCACTGACAAAGTTTAATAATATTTATTTATTATTTAGATAATTTCTGTGGGAGATATCAGAATGTGCATGTGTCTCAAACAGTAGGATTAGAAATAAAGTGTACTTGTTACGTATAGAGGTACCGATCTAAATATTGTTTTCTATATCTGTGATGTGTCTGTTAAATACTATAGTGATGTACAAAGTCGCCTCTAGGTGTTGTCAATTCTATTTCGTGTGTATAAGATTAATGCGTCCACACCAACCGAACGAATCGAAACGATGAGCTCTACCTGGCCTTTATTCGATTGGCGTGGGCGCACCATTAAATATAATAAGTAGGATAAACAATTATGTGGCTTATTGGTGTCGAAATGCAATATTTAAATATGATTTGTGATATGCTGGCATTGCATTGAGACCATTTTAAGCGTACCTATCCGACTTTTGACGCATTTATTTCAGACGGACGTTTGACTAGTCGTTTATTTTATATCATATTTGGGAAGCGATGTATTTGATTGTAAATTGTTTTTGAATATGTCAAACCTCCCTTAGATAACAATCACTTCAAACGATTCAGGTATGCTTTAGAGCGAGTTGCACTTAAATTAATTTTTTATGGTTAAAATTTTTAGCTGTAACTGTAACAACAACGATAAATGTTACGAGTCACCGTTCATGGTGCACATGAACGTTTTCAATGTTACAGTTATATGGATGACCAGTGATAAGACGTTACAATAACCTCAACCGCCCGAAATTAAGCGGCTAACGCAACGTTATTTGTGATGTCATTTCAACCATAGCTAAAATGGTGCACCTCAATACGCTTAACCGGAGATTTGACAGCCGCTTAAGCATTTGTTATCATTATAGTAACTTGGTGCAACTCACTCTTAGTTTGTGGACGATGGGTCCACGATGGGACGATGAATTTGTCCACGATGGGACGATGAATTTGTCCACGATGGGACGATGAATTTGTCCACGATGGGACGATGAATTTGTCCACGATGGGACGATGAATTTGTCCACGATGGAACGATGAATTTGTCCACGATGGAACGATGAATTTGTCCATGATGGGACGATGGATTTGATGGGTCCTGTTGCGCAGTTCTGTTTGAGGTTTAATGTTGCCTGATGTTATTCAGTGATGTGGTCGCTAGACTGGTTGGAAATGGTCTCGTGCCGGCGCCGGCCGCCCTCTCAATGTGCCTATATATAACTTACGGACTAAAGACTCAGTTCCCCGTAGTTGGGCAGTTCTCTAACCATTCGATGCTGGCTGTTGCCTTTTTGTGTAGCATCTGCTGTTTGTTTGTTTAACTAGAATTTCATAGATGCATGTTTTTGTGCAAACTGTTGATGTTATTTATAAATCAATTGAAACTCATTTTATATTGAAAGGTTCGTTTTGTTTTAGCAAAATATTAAACGTTGAATTATAGAATGAACTGGAAGCTCGATGTACTACTATGTAGGTTAATTTCGGGATATTTCCACGAATTGTAAGGAAAGTTATTTTTGTAAATGTAATGCAAATTCTATGATGGCCGTGTGACCATTTCGTCTCTATACTAACAAGTATAGTTTTATTATATAGACTCCGCAAATGTTTTCTATAGGTACTTTTAGAACAAGATGTTATAAGAATGCGTAGGCCCGCTCCAAGTAAATTAAAACAGTATTTTTTTCAAAATTGTAAAAATATTATTTTGTCACTCAGCCTAATGGTGAGATAAAATATGTAAAATAATATAAATAAAAGAGAGAAAAATATTTTAATGATAATAATATTATGAAGCTGAAAATGCTCATGTAAATAATTATATAATATAGTACCTAGTGTATAAAGCTCTAATACGTGAGAAATACAAACTGAAAATCATAATGTTTTGTTTTCTTTTTCCTTCATCTCTAAAGTTTTATTGGAGTGAGTGAGCGAGAGACATGCATCGCACCAACTATAAATATTACCTAAAGAATTAAATAAAATTAAAGTATATATTTGGGTTACAAATGTTTATAAATAGCAACTTTAGCATTTTTGCTGACTCTGAAATAAGATTAGTGAGGTCTCGATATTTATCGAGACTTTATTCGGAATGTTATTCAGAATGTTTTATGAAAAACTAGTTTTTACCCGCTACTTCGTCCGTTAGTAATCACATGCGCGTGAGACGTCTCATCCCCGTCTCGGGTGATGGACGCAGCAGGATGAATGCGACTCAGTGTAAGATTCAAATCTTATACTGTTGTCGTAGGCAGGGTTCGCCACTTACGGCCCTCTGCTCGTTCTGTCACACTATCACATTAAAAAAAACTAGCATTTCTCTACTCATGCCTCGCTCACGCGCCACGGATATCCATTGGATGCTGTCCCTGTCAAGGATTCATCTGAAATCTTGAAGCGCTGTTATGGCGCACTCTTAAAAACATTAATGGGAACTGAAACCCAGAATGTAAACCAACAATATAACCTTGACAAGCAATAAATGTCTTCAGAATGAATTCTTCCCCATGGAGGGTCGGATAGGGTTGGATTTGAACAAGCGCTAACCTTAGTTTTAAAAACGCATAATCTCGTAGGTACATATTTATTTTTAATATAATTGACGTTTCCAAGATTTTATAATAATTCAACGCAAATAAAGATTTTTGACTTTTTAAATAAGTATTATGGGACTTAAGTCGCGACGCGTTCCAGCCGGGTGGTGGTCAACAGTCTATCTATTAGTTTTAGCCACTGAATAGGATATTACTATTGCTGTTGTCATGGCAGGATATTAAATCTCATTTACATCTTTGTAAATGTTTGACGTAGGTTTTATTTAAACTTATTATATAAGCTTTTATCCTCTAGCATTATGAAATCTATTGTGAAAGGAATAAATGAGTATATTATCTTTAAAGGTCTTCATAGTGCATGTGTGTAAATGATATATTACGCACTATGTCAGTCTATATTAGCGTATTGTATTCCTCTGTGGGGTAGTACGCACTCATCAACATTACTGACCCTAGAAAGATCACAACGGGCTGTATTAAAGGTAATGACCTCAAAGCGTCTTGACTAACCTACCCAGTTGTTATATAACTTTAACACACTCATACCTCTGCACTAGGATTCCCTGTGTCGCCGATGGCATGGACAAACACAGAAACACAAGACAAACAACCAAGATCCGAGAACAAACTTCATGCTCACCACACAAAGTGTGCCCCGGCCGGGAATCGAACCCGGGACCCCTCGCTTCGAAGGCAGGGCTACTACCAACTAGGCCACGGGGCCGTCTAATGAATGCAATATCATTACAATAAGACTCTACTCATTATCCGAAAGCACTCCAATCTTCTATATGATTTCAAATTGCTTCAAGAAGACGAGGCATTCCTGTTTGTACAATTAACCAATGCAAAACATCCTTTGCCGCACGACAATATGATTTCATGAGTAGCTTCCTTTATAACAAAGTAAATCGATTACTTTCCATATACAGTCTTTATAAATACGAAGTACGAAATAAAGTTCAAAAGTGGCTTAGTGGCTATACCCTCCCCCCACCAAACACACACACATACACACACTAAAAATTTATGTGCGCAATAATACCACGTTCTCGAAACTGTCACGGAAAACATCGTGAGGACGACACGACATGTGACATCTACCATCCGGATTGTGATCCCGTGGTAGATCAGAGCCCATTTACTCTCAATTATCGAGAGTAGGCCGGTATCCCTGCAGTGGGAACATTAGAGGCTGGTACGGAAAAATTACATATTGCAGTTACATTTTGTAGAAAATCAGCTGTCTAATTATATTTTTATTTTATTATTAGGACACCCAACACAGGATTACACTGAACATGCAAATATTAGTTTAAGTTGTTTACAGAATTATTGTACCCGTAATAATAGGACATCACAGCTTGCGCTATTATGACAACTTGACAACAAAAATTTAAGTGTTATGTGAAATATACAAATACTATAATATTATAATTAGAGACAAAATAATCATCATTACCAGATAATGAAGCATAGTAATACAAGAATTAGATCTTACACCTTTTGGTTATGGTGAATACTGGCTAAGAGGATTACTGGCTTCTAGAATACAAGTTATACTTAGTGTAGGAGCTCAGGGGCCCAAGTCGTTGTAATGTGTACATTTTTTTTAGTTTATATTGTAATACCCAACGTAATTATCCTATGAAAAAAACTACGTATCATTTTTTGTCAATTAATTTTGCACATTATTTATTTTAAATCTCATTTTATATTAATTTTTCACTATAAAATACATTACTTATTGATAAAATAAACAGTTTATGAACATTATTATTATTATTTATTATCTATTTTAACAAAGGGCATTGCCAACTCCAAAATTGGAAAGTCACTTCTTCGAAACTTGAATTTATTAATATTGGCATTGTTACTTTACAGATAAGATTAACTGTAAACTGCAAATATAGTCAAAATCCGTTCTTAATTATTCTTATAGTTTTATAGTTTTATAATAGTATTCTGAATTCTTAATTCAAACTTAAACTCATTTATTCTTTTAGATCTCGATTATCGTTTGGACGCGTCAAATTTTACACACACAACTAAACATATTCATGAGCATACAACGTGTCAATTCTTAAAAAAATATATGGAAACGTGTCCTTTTTAAAATAGTGCACTACGAGATCGTACGTTCTTATTTAGATAGGGTTGATTTAGAAGAAGGTTAATTTCTAAGTTTGCCGTTCGTTCAAACCCTTTCCTCCATGTGAAGAACAGGAAAGAAATAACTAATGGAAGGATTCGTTTCTTTTCACGAGCATAATCCCTTTTACAATGTAAGTATCTTTAACTAATTTGCATTCGGTCCGGTAAGGTTATAATTACGGTTTGCGTGTCAACTATAACCTATAAAGTATATCTACCTAATTTGTGAAAATATAAATAGCCATCTTTTAAATAAAATAAACCGGAAGAAAAAATCTTAATCTTTATAGTTTTGGGAGTTATTATGTCCTCTTATCATGGTGCAACGGTGGATCATAAATTTTAAGATTGTGGTTACATTTACTGATAAAATTAACAACGTAGTACTTGATGCAATTCATTTTTACTGTAATAAACAGTTATCGCAAAATATTTTGCTTGTCGCGGAGCAGAGCGACATCAGACCTCGAAGTTTTATCATTAAAAAAATCATTTAGACACCGAATAAATACGCTTTCTTTATTAAATTATTTCTTATAAATATATCTTTGAAATCTGTGAATCGGAAGTATGGGATAGCATTCTCAGGTAGCTTGTTATAAAGTTTATGTAATTTCCCATTAAATATTCAATTTGGAAACTTTATTGCATTTCTTTGTAATTATAATATGCTGCGCATATATCACGTAGCAAAGCGTAGCAGCACGTAGCAAAGCGTAGCAACACTTAGCGTTGCGTAAAAACACGCAAAATTGCGTAAGATCACGTAGCAATCTGCAGCAGCGTATAAATGCTAACAGTCCTTACGTAAACGGCGCTGGAATGAGGAAAATCAAATGATATCATTATTTATATCGGAAAACATTAAATCATCAATCTCACACAAAATAAGTAGATATCCATTTCAGAAAACTCGTTAGAGCACATGTACTTTCTAAAATTCCTACCAGCGAGTTCGAAGCTATTAGATTTCTCCTAAAAACTCAAGTAGGTATTTATTAAGTTAGTTGGGTTGGTAGTCTTTATTTTATTGCTTGCATATTAAATACAACAAGCCTAAGAATAGGGGACCCCTATTTCTTCACTTTATCGGCTCCATTAACTGACCATAATTTAAACTATTTTATTGGCTATGAAATGCTATCTCTTGCTAGTTGATTGACCTTTAAAACAGTAATAATTAGTGAGGAGTTTTGCTGAAAACATTTCCAGAGCTATCATGGTCTTTAACCCACTCTTGGCTAGCGTACATAATATAATTATTCCTATATTATTAATTGAATTATTTGACACAGAACAAACATCCATGTTTGTCACACAAAAACTTATCCTGGGTGGGAATCAAACCCATGATCTGCAGCGCAGAAAACAGAGCTAGTAGTAGGTACTATCAGATTACAAGTATATTTTTTTCACAAATTTCCTTCATAATTGTCAGAACTTCCGCCGAATGCATTTGCACTGCAAATCCTTCCGTTCTCGATGGCCTTGTTTGAGTCAACGAACCAAAATACTACGTAATAATTTAATGTAATGTTTCGAATTAATATCACATTAGTTCTTGAACTAATTATCGCTGATTAGATATATTAAAAGTAGTAAAACATTTTTCCTAACTTATGAGAGAATTTTGCCATTATGGCTTATTTATTATTAAGAAGCAGAGTTTATACTCTTTTCTTATTGTAACTTGTTGACATTTTATTATAATGGCGTCTGCCCTTTTAATTTCACCTGCCAGAATAATTAAAACTCACTAGTATAATAATAGGTATACCGAATACAACCTCTATCTCAAATTTTGTTCAATTCATTGTTAACTAGCGTCCCGCCCCTGCTTCGCACGGGTGCAATTAAGAAATGAATTAAACTTTGTCGTAACAATTACGAACACATAGAAAAGCCATTCTCAAGAGAAACTCTGTCATACGTGTGGCATATACATATAGGTACCTACTGCTGCCTACAGTACTTACATATAATATAACACATATAATACTCAACTGTTTATGTGCCTGCAGCTATAGGCAATGAGAGGCAATGTTGACCGCAGACATAAAATTAAAAGGTGTTAACACATCTTGGCTGAATTGTGTTGCTAATTTTAAACTGATTGGATCAAAACATTGCCAATGGAGATAGTCAATATTGTTGCCAGAAATAGCAAATTTTACATTTCTGGCACTGAAGATAAATACCACTAGAAGCAAGGTTACTCTTATCAATTGTTTACATTTTCACCGGAACATCCTTTATCAGGAAATGGGAGTAACAAACTTTGTATTCGAATAACAGCTATGACGTATTCTGTGTCAGTGTGTTCGCTATGGCTGGTCCTTGCGAATTTTCAGTATATATACTCATGGTTGGTTAAATTTTCATCATTACTTGTTACGGTCTTCAACAGCCTACATCAAATTTATTTTAAATCGAAACATATAAAGAAAAAATAAGAACAGCGGGATCACAAGCAATTGAAACTAAGATTTATTCGGAATACATAAAGAATCAGGAATCTGATCTATTATAGAAACGTCAAGATGATTTCTGTAATAAAAGCGCTTCAGTTGGCACTCCTGGTGTCGTGCTGCCACGCCTTACCCATAGAAGATTACGATGCGGTAGAAATAATCCCTGGTGATATTGATGATAACAGAATAGACGGTGATCAGACGATAGATCTCAGCAGTTTGGGACCGCAAGCATTTGGACTTCCGACGAATGGGAGTGGTAAGTTATTTAGCTTTTTCTACATTTTATATGAAATTCTAGATTTTATGTATTTTTTTAAATCTTTGTGAATATTAACATTGTAATAATCGTTTTAAGTGATTAGGCCGTCCATATCCTAGCTATGACTAAAGTATAATTGAAGCACAAAGAGAAACTCATTAAAATTTTAATATAAAGTGTGACGAATTATTTAAACCTTTTATGAAAAACACAAGGAGGCAATAAAAAATGTACATAGAACAGCAATACCTAATTGGCAAAATCTTTTTGCCTACAATTATATTTTGTTAAATTAATGAGTCGCAAGAACGGTTATTAATAGTTCTAAAGGCTAAATAACTTAAAAAGGAAGATTAAATCTTGCTGATCTACTGGGTATATTAAAATTAAATTATAGCTTGCTTAAAATTATAGAACAATTTACAACGTAGACAAGAAGTTTTATTATTATGATTATATGGTATTTTGAAGTGAAGTGAAAGAATTCTGATTCATCATTCTGATTGAGATAGTTCTGAGTGGACAAGTAAAAAGTGGAGTGATTTTTGTAGTGTCTTGCAAAAAACATAACTTCGGTCAGATTTTCCCCATCGTCTCATGTTGAATTATTAACCGGCCGCAGCTAGTAGATATAACCTGAATCCGAATAGCAGCAACGGTTAAAAACTAAACAGCTATGAGTTTCATTGTTGCTATGTCGAAAAGACTAGGCAGATAGGACTCGTATTTATCATACTAAGACAATACTGGTACCGCGCTCTTTTATACGGGAAAATATTCAGTTAGAATTATTATATTTTAGGTTCTGCGAATATATACACTACGCAGGTTTATCAGTAACAGCAGAGGAGCAAACAATGAACATTAACATTTAAAATTGACGGCTCCGTGGCTTAGTTGGTAGTAGCCCTGCCTTCGAAGCGAGGGGTCCCGGGTTCGATTCCCGGCCGGGGCAATCTTTGTGTGGTGAGCATGAAGTTTGTTCTCGGGTCTTGGGTGTTTGTCTTGTGTTTCTGTGTTTGTCCATGCCATCTGCGACACAGGGAATCCTAGTGCAGAGGTATGAGTGTGTAAACGTTTATGTATATTATTTATTTATTTAAACTTTATGATTACGGGAGTAAAGTTTTCACAAATTTCCAATTCCAATTTGTACAGGACAAATTGGAACTTTCGTCCAAAAGACGATAGAAAAATATACTTGCCATAGGAGATTTCGCTTAGGATTATTAGGAACAGTTTTTGTATGGGTCATCATTAAAAACATTTTGATTATAGTATGATCATAATGGTAGAGGAAGTGGAAAATGCCGTGAAATTTCAGTTTGTCACAGTGTTGTAATTGAAGTATTATATCAATTGCCTTCATTGTTGTCATGTTTGCCGTGTTACCTGTCACCAGATCCGATAGCGCATCGACACCGATCCTGGCTGACGGCTGCTTCCGTGCCCAATGATATTCTAATCAGTTTTATGTTTGTTCTTTTGATATCGTATACTGCTTTCCGTTTTGTCGTAACTTGTCGAAATGTCCTACTTTTGGGTATTCACTTTAGTGCCTTTTCAGTGACTGAAATAGGTATATTTCCTTTGAAACAACTACCTGCTTGTTTTTAATCTAAATGGACGAAACATAATTTTTGTTCGGTCATATGTAACGGTCCGTCATAGCATCCTCTGAACATAGAATTAATATAGACAAGAAGTAGAATATCAGACTAAATTTCATTAGATGGTGAAGCCAAAATATAGCTATGGTGTGTGCGTGAGTTCCGTGTAATTACACTGCTGCCACACACAAATCATGTAAGAGTCCAAGAGTTTATTTGCTTAATTTCACGAAAATTAAATATCTAACCGTGAGACTCAAATGCATGGCTTTACATACTAGTTGGCTCAACAACGTAAGTCCTCCATAGATTTACTACTTTTTATGCGTCCAACTATTATAATTCAGGCTTTCTAAAATCTGAATTCTATTTTATTTTATTTATTCACTAGCTGTGCCCCGGGGTTTCACCCGCGTATAACTTAAAGAAATTTAGCGTATTGCTAGATAGCCTCCCTCATGAACAGAAAGTTCCAAAGATTAGCGCGTTCAAACAAACAAATTCTTCAGTTTTATTATATTAGTATAGATTCATAAAAATAATGTGAAACCGTTTTGATAATGTTGCTCCGTGGCTTAGTTGGTAGTAACCCTGCCTTCGAAGCGAGGGGTCCCGGGTTCGATTCCCGGCCGGATACTTTGTGCGGTGAGCATAAAGTTTGCTCTCGGGTCTTGGGTGTTTGTCTTGTGTTTGTCCATGCCATCTGCAACACAGGGAATCCTAGTGCAGAGGTATGAGTGTGTAAACGTTTGTTTGTTTGTTTGTCAAGCTAAACTTTTGTCAATATAATTTAAGGTGATAACGTCTCAAAGTGGAACGAGACATCCCTGATGAACCCGGAGGAGATGGGCGAGTACGGCGAGGGGGACATCCTCATCCCTCACTTGGGAAGAAATGGTGTCCGGGAACAGTCGTTGCTATGGACCAATGGTCACATCCCTTACAAGATCGAAGGGAGTTTCAGTAAGTTTTATTTGTAATCGGTCCATCATTTTACAACAATTTTTTTTTAGTATCCATCCATTAATACCAGGTTATTAAAGTAGGGTTGATATGTATTCATATGTATTCAATTCAATTCATTCATTCAATTCATATGTATTCAATTCTTACATTTACTGTCAATTAGTAAGGAACCAATATTAACCTCCAATTTGAAAACTTGGTTCGTTGCTAAGTGGGTACTAACCCTGCCTTCAAACCGTGAAATTTCGGTTTCGGTGTGAAATGATAGACATCCCAGGCCACAAACAAAAAAAAAACTCAACCATATTCATAACTTTTGGAAAGATCAAACATTTATGTTCGTCACAAATGCTTGTCCTCGGTGGGATTCGAACACAAGACCTAAAGCGCAGAAGGCACAACCAACTGCGGTATGAGGCTACTCAGAATTGTGAGAAAAAAGTTTAATTAGAGGAACCTTCAATAGTCTGTTGAAAATAAATTGTATTCTTTTCCAGACCAAGAACAGCGGGATAATATCATGAAAGCCATAGCTGACTACCACCGGCTCACCTGCCTACGGTTCGTCCCGTACAAGGGACAACAGGATTACATCGTGATTCAGGGCAAGAGCACTGGATGCTGGTCCAGTGTTGGACGAATTGGTACGCTGTTTTATATTCAAACTAGCGGATACCCGGCGTGTTATATACGCTAAAAAAGAAACAAATTTTGTGCCTAATGCAGGTTTAGTGGTCTAAAACTATCTTCGTGTTATTGCCTTTTGGAAACAATTTTTGTGTTTTATATACTATAATAGCTACCCGGCGTCTGCTACTACTTACTAAAATAACTAAAAAAGTTATTTTAATTACATATTATACTTCATATAAACACCCATACACAAAACAAACATCTATATTGTCATACAAAGTTTAAGTTTGTCCTGGGTGGGAATCGAACCACGACCTACAGCGCAGAAGGCAGAGCTACCAACAGAGATGTGAATCCAGTCAAGTCACTTTAGTCTTATGATGGAAAATTCTGTTAAAACATTCCTTCCGTTATCAACATTCGTGATTCTAGGTGGTCGCCAAGAAGTCAACCTTCAGATTCCCGGCTGCACTGGCAAAGGGACGGTACTGCACGAACTGCTACACGCCATCGGCTTTATGCACGAACAGAGCAGACCCGAGAGAGATGACTTCGTATATGTGCGCTACCAGAACATAAGATCAGGTATGCCCAGCGTGTTGGCCCAGGGGCACAGACACCGACTTTCTGAAGGTCGCTGGATGAGACCCCCACTCTCACTCATTAGTTTATCATTTGAAAAATTGATGTGCGCAATACCACTTTTTTGAATCGGTGAAGGAAAACATCGTGAGGAAACCGGCATCTCTTAGAACCAAAATCCGAAGACATGCGACATTTACCAATCCAGATGGGGTTCCCTTAGTAGATCAAAGCCAATTCACTTCCAATTAACGAGAGTAGGCCGGTTGCAGTGGGAACGTAAGATGCTGACAAGGACAGTGCACTGATGAAATATGACCTATAAATTAATGTATGTGATATTTATTCTCGTTTCGTTGTCTTATCACTAACCTACCAATCTGGATTATGATTAATCTTATATAAAAGAAAGTCGGGTTTGTTCGTACACTTATAACTCGAGAACCGCTGGACCGATTTGCATGGTTTTTGATTTGTTGTATTTGTCCTTCCCGAATAGCAGAATAACTATTAAAAACATTGGAAAATAGACGAAAAGTTATATAAATTTATACCCGTATACCTACGGGAACGGGAACAATGCGGGGCACAGCTAGTTGTTAGAATAACGCTTGTCTTTCACTTGTCTGTAAACCAACAGCCACATTATTAACAGAAGGAGATTCTAGCCAGTTTAATATATCTTACTCCTTGACAGGCGCTGAAAACAACTTCCAAAAGTCTGACACCAAGAGTTCCAATGGTTACGGCGTGCCTTACGATTACAACAGCGTCATGCATTACTCAGAATACGCCTTCTCTAAGAACTCGCAAAAAACTATTGAAGCTAAGGTATGTATTCACTATACTATATATTCTTTATCTTTCTCTTTAGGGTTGTTTCATACGGACCATAATCACTACACATCGCAGCGACAAAAAGTGGTGAAGCAGTGGTTACGTGTGCACAATGTGCGCCTACGCAACGTTGCATTGTGGTTGCAATGTGATCGGTATAGCAAACACAGTTGAATGAGACGGCAAAATGTGCAATTAAACATTAATTAAAAAAAAAAATAGAAATTAATCTTTGCATTTTCATACAACAAACCCTTATACTAGCGACCTGCCCCGGCTTCGCATGGTTGTACAATATGTGACGTAGGTCATGATACAATTCCGTTGTACATCTTTTGAGCTATCTCTGACTGATAACGGACAGACGAAAACACTTACTTTGCTTTAAAATATTTAGAGATTGCACAGAAAATGCTTTATGCAGAATATAAGGTTCCATAACATACTTAATATTTTACTTATCGTCTTATTGATTAGTAAATTGCACCTGGGAGATGTCTTGGACGCTAGTTTTTGAATAAAAATCTGTACCTACTTCCTATTGATTTAGTTTACCTTTCATGTTTTTAGTTTTTGTTTCTAAGAATTTTAGGATATGTTTCTTTATTTTCTAGGTTACCGGCGTGAAGTTGGGTCAAAGAATAGGCTTAAGTCGCGGCGACGTTCGAAAAATAAACAATATGTACAACTGCAAGAAAGAGTAAGTCATTTAATTAAATATTTTTATTTAAAGTATTAATTACCCATTTTAGGGCAACATTAAAACATTAATAGTGTCCCAAAAGTTCTCCAGTTCGTAGCAATGAACTCAAGCTTTGAAGAAAATTTGAAACAATTAAAGCATACGAGAAGGTTCGCATGCCTAGATTGATCTAAAACTCACCCCAACAGGTTTCCCAATCCTCAGCAAGCAATCACAGACAAGTTATCACAAGTCAAACTTTAACGTAAACTTGACGAGGTTCAACCCTAAAAGCAACCTCCCCTTTTTTTTTTTTTTTTTTCGTGGGGAAATGCACTCGCATACCGCCCTGCCACGGGGAGACAGAGCGGTTATGTGGGACTAGACCCACTAAAACCCCACGGTGTCCTCCTCTGCCGCTTAGTGGCGGGAACACGGGAACGTTGACACACACATCCGCGAACCCGCCACGGCTGTCCGTCTCCGGACCCCTCTCATTTTGGCACCGAGTGCCACGCCTTAGTTAGCGACACGCCAGAACACATAGCGTGTCGCAACCACCTCGGGGACCTGGCCTGCGAAAGGGCGTTAGATGACCCCGTATCTAAACGCCCTAGGTCCCCATGCGACGGGTCAGAAAGCAACCTCCCCTAGGTTGCTTAATAGCGGTTAAATGGTATTTAGATTTCTGCAGAAGTTTGTTTAATATCTTATCTTATACTCACTCATAACCTGAAGATAATTTAAGCTCAGTTGATAATAGCTCTGCCTTAGTAGGTCGTGGGTTTGATTCCCGCTTAGGACAATCATTTGTGTGACAAAAAAGGCATTTGTTGTGTTTATGAGATTATTTCTCATACTGTACAGATGACACTCAAGAAGTATAAGTTATCTAAAGATAAGATAAAGATAAAGATAGTTTATTTGAGCATCTTAAAAAAAACATATGATTAGGTACACGCACATGCTTACGCTAACAGTAATTAAGATACTTAATTTAGGCAGATAAATAGTACCTATACAGTTTAAAAGCTTACCTTCCGTGCTAGTTAAAAACTGTGTTACGGCAAGATAAGATTCTCATCCCATACAAATACGCTTTATTTCTGCGTGCAGTTCTAAGTTTATCATGTCTATTTTCTTCATTTCAGGGAGCCACAAACAGGTTGGATGGGTGGAATTTTCCAGAATCTCTTCGGAAGCAGAGCGTCGGAGGCGGCGTAGTGGTTGGAATTCATTTTCTTTTGTTTTATGAGGTTTTCAATGATCTGCTAGCTTCTAAGTTTGTGACTAGTCTTTGGTATTGTATTGTGTTTAAAAAAAAGTATAATAAATCTACTTTCTTTTTTATTTTAGTGTAATTGTAACTTTAAGTTTAAGATTTGTAAAATATCAGTAAATGATTGATAAATTGTGCTTTCGCAACTTCTTCCAACTATCATAATCACATGTAATCTCATATATAGCATTATCAATAGCTATTTCAAAAGGAAAATTCCCAAAAAATTACACTATATTAAACAAAAATAGTTTGTAGAAAAATGCACCAAAGAGTTTTTCACTTGAATAATCTATGTGCGCAATACCACGTTCTCAAACGACATGTGACATCTACCAATCCGGATCGGCCTCGGTAGATAGCCTTTTTACTCTCAATTATTGAGGGTATTATGTGAGAACATTAGAGGCTGGTACGATAATGTTAAATTTGAAATTTAGGAAATGCTTAAACTTTTTAACTAGCTTTATTTGGTAAGTTTACATCTGTTTCAACCCTAACCGACCAACCCGAGGGTTAGTCACATCACATTAACGATTATTTGGAGAAAGGGAACAGGTAACTTTAATCAATAGTACCCACGTGTTTAACAACAAATCATTTTTATTTGCTTGAATTATAATATATTACTATATATTATAGTCGTAGGAGATTTGAATAGTTTCTATGGTGTCGTCAAATCAATATCGTAGTCCATTCTGTTCGCTAAGCCGCAAGAAATGTTATTGTTTTGAATTCATTTCATATTTTTCTATTTCCATCGAAAAAACGCATTTCATATAGCTGTAGGCTCTCTCACACAGACAAGTGTCATCTGCAACAATGTAAAAAAATATACAGGATGGATTTTTGAGACGAGACATGTTGTTAAACATGTTGCAAGACATGTTGCGAAACATGTTGCGAGACATGTTGCGAAGTCATGAATCAAAATCTCTGTTGGGTCAGTTAGTATTAAAAAAAATATTTTAAAACTAGCTACACCACGCGGTGTTACCCGCAGTTTTCCGGGAATTTGCTTTTTTTTCTGTAAGAACCTTCTACAAAGTATTAAAATCATTAAAAGAAAGATTATGTCAAACAACTGACAGTTAAATATTCAAACAAATGACAGTTATGTCAAACGCTATAAGGCTACATAAAAAAAGTTTATATTGACTTTTGACAATAAGTTGCACTATGAAAGTTACATTATTGCAATTTTCTCAATCTATATTTGCCGCAGAAACGTTTGTTCTGGAATCGATCGCACGACCTACAGTGCAGAAGGCTGAACTTTAAATTGGGATTCCAATGTTTTTGCAACTACTGAATCAGATATATATCTAGACATCCAAATACATATAGCATTATGACACTCAGATCAATATTTAGTGGCACTCAGCTATCTTGACCAACGTGCCTATATGTTCACCGTAATTAATAAAAGTTGGAAAAAATGTCTCACTTTGTTTAGCGCACATGGTAGCGATTTCCTGGATGCCATCCATGGGTGTGCCTTTTCTCTCGCCAGCGAAGACCATTGCGGTGAGTTCAGGGTCGTACTGTCCGTCAGGTGAAGATATTTTCATGTTTTGCAGAACGCACCTTAAGAAACACTGAAATAAAAAATGAAACATGTAACTTCTAAGAGACTTGATGGTGCTGAATTCTCTATTGGATTTCCTGCATCTTTCTGTATCTGTTTTCTTGCAGTTTAATCTGGTCGTTCGGGTTCCTAATTAGATTCAGATTAGGAAACCTTATAATTACATAAAAAATTTCAAAAAGTGCACACGTTCTTATTATTTGCGAACGGAACAAAAACTGACATTAAATTTAACAGCGGAACAATTTAACGCGGATAAATCGCGACCAGCGCACCGGTCTTGGCAGTAAAATACATAGAAAAACTGTCAAGTAGGATGAACATCAGTTACATTTTAATCTAACCCACGCAAAGCCGGGCGGGTGGTTAGCGTATTATATTTAATGAAACTGAAAACGTACTGTTTCCTTACCTACTTCATGATTTTCTTTATTACCTTGGGAGTTTTATCCGTTTCATCCGGGAAACTGCCAGTCATATTAAGAGATTCTAAATACGCTGGAAAGAATATAAAATATAATAATAAATTCACCATTTAAGTTATTAACATACAGCGTAGTTGCCCAGGAACACAGATGGCAACTTTCAATCTGAAGGTCTCTGGTTCAAATTCACAGGTGCGCCAACAACTTATTCATTTGAAAAAATATGAGCGTAATACCACGTTTTTAAACGGTCAAGGAAATCATCGTGAAGAAACCGGCATGACTTAGAACCAAAAATTTTAAGACATGTAACTTCTATCAATCCAGATTGGGATTCCGTGGTAGATCAAAGCCCATTCCCCCTCACTTATCGTGAGTACCAAACGACTTAGGTCCTTAGGTCTTAGGTCCTACCCGACCATTGAGAAATCCCGTCAAAAGTCATACCCCGTTGCGTCCGTCACCCGAAACGGGGATGTTACGTCTCAGCCACATGTCATTTCATCGGCACAAGTTCTACTACTATTTTATGTTGCTCATTTAGCACCACCCAGGGGTTCAAAAGGTACTTACGGACGCGAGCAACTGGACCCTCCTTATATAGATATATTATGATGAATTCAGATTTAGTTAAGTATAAAACACTTACACATTTCAACTGCGAATGAATTATTGCATTCATTCATGGCACCATACAGGTCGTACCCATCCCGATCATCTATGGCCCCTTTTTGGTCCTTAGTGCTAGGGTTCATCTTCGAGGCAGTAGACCCGGCATAGTGTATATAAATTAAAATTGCAAACGTTTTCAAAAGAGAATAGAAGAGTGTGCGAAACATTTTTCTATCTTGGTTGTGGTTTATGCTCTGAATTGGGATGTTATAAATACGAAAAGTGACTGCAGTTAGCCAGCGATGGTCAACCAGTTTTAAGAATACAATAGTACGACTGATAAAAGTGAATAAATTGTTTCCAAAGAAATCAGGACTTGTTGCAAAGACTGTTTCTGTTACAAAATCTATAAACCTTGTTGAAATTCTCGGCTGTCTGGATTTTTACAATTAGTTGCAACAGAACTTGTACTAAGTTCTTCCGGAGAAGTACTGCCTCTACACATGATTAATCTGCCACCAAGCTGTGGTGCACTCGTATTGCTGTGTTCCGGTGGAAGGGTGAGGGCGCCTGTGAAATCATGGGTGCATGAGACGTAACATCCCCGTTTCTAGTGACGAGAGTAACGAGGTGCGACTTGGTTCTTCTCATACTTCATTCGGGGATGATCTAAGTCGTATTGCTGGTGTTATGGGCGGAGGTAACTACTAAAGGTTACATAAAAAAAAAACAGAGTTCTCTTAGTGGTCCTTCGTGTTGAGTAAAATGAAAGACTTCCAATGGGGACAAGAAGGCTGGCTCGTTTCTCGCCCAAAGATTATCTTTGGCTGTCCAACGCGGGAATGCAGCCAGTGTTCTTGGCGCCCTACCCAACGATCAAAATTTTCTGTTGTTATTTTTACATTTTTGTTCCTTATAAATAGTCGCTAAGATTATGTATTTTTATTTAAATATTTTATAATAAATAAATATTTACTTTATCCAAAAAAAAATGAAATGATATCAAATGAGAAATCTTCAACATAAAACGGGTTTTCACAGAATGTTGATGTCACCTGCATTCATGTTACAAAATGACTATAAATTGGTGGTGATCATGGACAGTTAATTTCTGTTGGGGCCGCCATTTAGATGCCTATAGTTACCCCGGAAGTTTTTATGTGATTTTAGTAATTATTTACTGTTCAAATAGCTCTATAATATGGAAAATCAATTATTCATCAGTAATCATGCATGATCATTATTCAGTGCAGGAGGAATCATTTTCAGTCACGACATCTAATGTAGTAATGGTTGTAGGTTCATATTGCGAGGCATACTGAATTTATACTGTGTTGAGTATAGGGTATGGTGTAACAGGTAATTCATTTTTCATATTTCCAATTTTTTTTTACTGGTCTCATAGTCTTAGGACGTAGCTATGCTTTCTGCGCTGTAAATCCTGGATTCGATTCCCACTCAGAACAAGCATAATATCTTTTTTTGTTCCGATGGGGAATCTGCATCAGATACACCATCTGAGTTATGTGGGACATTTACCCGAACTAAACTGCTCCAGTGGTCGACCTCTGCGCATTCGAGGGTCTAAAATATATTATGAGGACTTACAATGCGGGCAGACAGTAGATGTGGGCCGAACTTCCTCAGGTCGAATATGGCATAAATCTTCTGGACTGTCTTCACCAGTAACCCTCTCGTACCCATGATACCCTTTCCCAGGGAAGGTTGCAAACAAAAGAAGTTTAATTAATTATCTTATTTAATAAATCTATGAACATATTTTAGTAACTACCTGATATAGTAGACTGATATAGTTCGGTTGTCAAAATATTTGTCGATTTTTTTTCGCGCGCGTAATTGTCGTGTTTCGTCGTAAAATGTTAGTCCCTCGTGTAAGTGATTGATGGTCCATCTCCTGGTTCATAGTTTTGGAACGCGTCATCTCCTTCCTCCTTATACTCGTTTCCTTTGTCCTCGTACCTATCCACAGACTCTGTGGCTGCGTGCATAGTCTGATTCCCTTGTCCTTGAACATCGTAATCTTTCTCATGTTCGTGAATATGCTCTTGATTGTCGTCGTGGTGAGATTCGAGCTTGTCCCTGTCATGATGGTAGGTCTCGTTGATTTCCTTGTTGTAAGTCTCCTGAGTTCCTTGGTGGTGTTCCTTTTCTTGGTGGAAGGTTTCATTGTTGTTATTGCTGTAAGATTAGGTAAGTTTTGAAAAAGGAATCAGTTGAGAATGTAATTAACGTAATTCAATTAACGTAGTAATTTTGCGGCTGGATCACGTACTATTAATTCGTACAAAATATTCGCTATTATTGATAAATAAATTCGTGTAAATGAAATACCGTATTATTTTAAACTTTCTTAAAAAAAGAGTATTTTGTATTTGCAGCCATCATTGCAGCTTACCGATCTTCATCGATCTGCTCATGTCCTTCCTTCCCCTTGTCCTCGTACTTGTCTCCGTGTCCGTGCCAGTACTCCGCCTCCTTGCTTATTTCCTCCTCATACTCGCCACGGTCCGGCACACGATGGGGTACGTCTACCTCCATCTTATCTGGAGATCGGATGACGCGGTACCCGTAGGCAGTAAAAGCTAAATATGATTAACACCGGTTAAATTGTAAGCTAAAATTTAACCGCTGTGTCTGCGGTTTGACCCGCGTAGTTCCCGTTCCCATGGGAATACGGGGATAAAATATAGCCTATATTACTCGCTGATATTATACTTTACTATTGGTGAAATATTTTTTTTAAATTGGCGCTGGTAGGGTCCCTTGGGAATATTATACGCATTTTAACAAACTGTTAGAACTGCTATCTGTTAGATTTACAGCATAGTAGTCACTGCGGGCCCACTTACCAGCCTCCTCTCACTGTGGCCAAGACTACCTTTAGCCATCGCCTGTCATTAGCCAGAGTTTTGAAAAAAATTTAAATATTTGGTTATTGTACATTCAGTAAAAATTGTTAATCTTTGGTAGTATAGGCTCGAAGAAAAACAGTAGGACGTAGGTATAAAGAAAACATAGTTAAAGAAAAATTGAATTTAAAGAAAATTTATTCCGTAAATTGGTTTTCTTACCAATAAATCCGAAGAAGACAACGCAAGTCTTGGAAAACATGTTGAAGTGTTGGTATCATCAGTTAGTTCACTGTTTTTATACCGTTTATTATTATAGGGTGCATCTTTTCAATAATTACAGCGTTGCAATCTCTTATTCGTGCGTGTCTCATATCAACCAATGATATGAGACACGCAAACCCTTTCAACCAACTTCCAAAGGAAGGTGGTTACCAATTCAATCGTACACTATCTTTTGTTTATTATATCAGAACTCCCTTTTAGTAATAGAGTTGAAAAAAACGGTGTTTTCAGATTAGTTCCACAAAAATTTTATAAGGAAATTGCCATTTACGTATTTCACAATTGGCTTTGACATTTTTCGTTCGCTGAATACCATATTGGATGTATATTTTTTTTTGATTGTATGGGGTACAAATATATGGTAATATATATATATGACCATAGTTTAAATATAAAGATAGTTTATAACTGATTGCCTAAAATAATTCAGGCAACTGTCTTGTGTCTTTTGCTAGAAGAATGTTGTTTCAATTTATTTATATTACAATAAATTTCTTTGGATTAAATATATCAAAAGTAAATAGAGTTTTTGAGGAAGTAGTTGAGAGCTATCTCGACAGGCAGGTTTTGTCCTCGCACACAAACACAGACAGCGCTATTACTATCATACATGAGTTATAAAAACTTTATATAAGATTGATAGGTAATTATGCCTGTAGATATATCTATCACAAAGATATCTACATCTACAATTTTATCTACAATTCAGATCTTTACGTAATATATTCTCAAGATTGATGGGGAAGGTTCGTATCGATGTTATACAGCAAGTTATCTCATAAACTGAATCAGCTATGTCAATGATTGAGCACGTGTAACATGGAACTTTGCTACCTATCTGATAAACTTTGAAAGTAGTAAACTTTAACGATATTATGAGAGCTAGGTTAGTTACGCTTGTTATAGTTATAAGACAAGATATAATCATGTACCTATTACATCTTGAACCAATTATTTTTCCAGTCAAAACTAACTGTAATTTGACATATCTGTGTGCATGTAACGTGCCTAAGGAGCTATTGTGACACGTTATATGCTCATGAGGATGTTTACTTGTGTGTGTAAAATCTAGAGGAATAAATGAGTTTGAGTGAGTATGGCGATCCCAAACTCGTTAGCTTCAGCGAGCCCCGGTCCACTATTTCGTCGCATTTTGTTTTGTTTTTCTACTAGCTGCGCCCCGCGGTGTTACCCGCCGATGGCTGTTCTACGGGAATACTTCACTTTTAAGGGATAAAAAGTAGCCTTTGTGTTAATGTTTATTTTAAAATTTCCAGTTCATCCCAAGGTTGTCTGGAAGAAATCGCTATAATCCGACAAGACTGCCGATTGCAATGAATCCGACACGACTGCCGACACATTTATATGCAATCGGCAGTCTTATCGGATTCGTATTGTTGTTGTAATGGGCGGAGGTATGTATTATGAAAGAAATAAAGTATATTTTGTATCAATAAAAACTTTAAGTTATCAATAATAACCTTTCATTAATTCGTTACGTACGTTCGTGTACGTTTTGTCGTTCACACAAAACGGTGTATAATTATATTTTTTTCTACTATCGACTACAAAATTACGATGCATGAATATTTATAGGATGTTTAAGTATTCTGAGCTGCAGGAGTTACAACACAAAGTGACATGCCACAGAAATGGCAAGACGATGTTGCAGCGTTTTTGTGGTATTTTTACTACAATTGATAATGGCTGTTAGCCAAGGTACTCTGCCTTTTTTGTATTCCGTTAGCGACTAAAGAATGAAAGCTGAAAGAAATGAATCTTAATGATTTATTTCAATATGGTGTTTGTATAAAGTTGACGTAACTTTTCAATTAAATAACATTATTATTTTAATAACATAAATATTAAATAACATAAATATTTTTTTTCAGATTCCGCTAAAGAAGACGGCCTAAAAGGAACACTGGGTGATGAGTATGAACAAATATTTTACAGTATACCAACACTGTTTGAATATCTTTTACAAATGCTTGAAAAGCGACCTGAAGTATTAGAAACTGATGACTTCACAGTTTTCCATGATAGTCCGCAGGTAGTTTATGAGGCACAATTAAAAAGAGAAACCAATAATAAATGTGGAAGTGATGATTTTGCTGAAGATGTTAATGAACCCAAAGATATCAAGCGAAGCATAATATCAAAATATATTAAAACTGACAGAGATTTCAGTTCAGATATGCCTGGAACAGAAAAGACTGTCGATAATGAAAGGTCTATCGATGAATTTGAAAATTTTAATAATATAATGAATCACGTTGAAAGCGATAGTCTTGATAATAAAAAAAAGTTTTCTAAACACTCTATACCCCAATTTAGAGCAGACAAAAGCAAGCTGAAGAAATCAACCAAAAGCATTAGTTTAAAAGAAAAAAAGCGAAATGTTATCAACTTTGGGGATAGTTTCTTGGGGTCCATCGACTGGACAAAATTTTACCTCTCTCCCGATGAAGTTGAAAAGCAAGCCCTGAATGTCGAGAAAGCAATTGAAGAACATAATAGGAAGAAGAAGGAACGGTGAGTTCAATAAATGATTTCAATCAAAATGTTCTATTATTTATTAGCATTATTATAGATACATGTCAGATTAATTGATAAAAATAGTAGTTTATAATTGTATTATGACGACCAAGTATGTTGTTATACTGCCAATAATCTGAAATCAAAGTTAATGTTATGACAAAGTCACTTATTTGATAGTATAAATCTTATACTATCAATTTATAAACACCAGTCTATATCTTATACTATAAAATATAGACAGGTGTTTTTAAATTGTGGACATGATATACATTTGTTTACTGTACGTATACAGAACGTATAAGTATAGCAAAAAATTGAAATTTCTTGATAAAAAATGTGTTTACTATAATACCATATTGCCTATAGCACTCAGGGATAAAGTGGCTAGCTAATAATAGAATATTTGAAACCGAAACACTCGTTTTTGAGATTGCCCAGGGGCAGTCTACGAGTGTTATGGAGAGATTCGAGTGGCCTTGGTTTGTTTAGACGTAGAGACGTCAACACAAAGGACACGTTTCATTATATATTGGCCCAATATATTATGAAACGTGAAACCATGTTCACTTAGCATACTAAGTTCACTTAACAATTAACAATAGTTACTGAACTGTATTTAGTTCAGTAACTATTTTTAATTGTTCGCTTTCTTGAATTTCATTTCGGGTTTTTGTACATAGTTTCAAACATCAACGTTACAAAATACATGAAATTAACCGTTTTTGACAATTAGGTTGTATTTTTTTCTTTTAAGTTTGTTACGTCATTTCTCCGACATTGAAGAAATTGGCGAAAGGATATGCTTTCACATTTTTTTTTAGATTAGCCACTTGTGTCAAAATCTGTTAAATAGTTTAGTTCATCCATGTAAACTAAATTGCGTATTTTGCTTTCCTGTAACATTTTTTTTCTTTTGTAATAAAGAAATAAACATTTACATCGATTTACCTTTGTAAATTCTAGGGCCTAAGGCCTAAGGGCGAGAAATAAAGGAAGAAAGTATTGAAGTCAGTTTTTTTTTTGTTTTTTTTATGCAGTCATTTGTTATTGCTACAAATCCCGTATAGCTATCGTTTGCAACGTCACAATATTGCGATGCGATGGAATATTCCAATATCTACCCATATTCCAGTGTAAAAGAACTATTACAAAATGGACATACCGTAGCGACCAGGGATCTTGTCAGGGTGGTCACATTCATAGGTGAATAGGACACCTTATTCAGGACGAGGTGCTTGTAGAACAAGTCCAGCTCTATCGCCAGGGGGTCCTCGATTGAACTGCTGTACCGCATCAATTGACTGATCAGCTCTCGAGTTATTTCTATCTAGAAGCCACTTACGTCTTAGACAATACAAAAATTCTTGATTGTACACCAAACTTATGATTATGTACAAATAACAGAGGAAATTTACAATAAAAAAAAAAATTAATGTACAATGGGTGGTCTTATCGCTAAGAAGCGATCTCTTCCAGGCAACCTTTGGATCTTTGAATCTTTCAAAGCCATCAAGCAAACAACTCATCCCAAAAGACCAGAATAGAAATTTTGAGGGTTTGTTGCTATGTGAAACCTATTATTATTGCTATTAAAAGTAAGTCTTGATTATGAAACTATTATATCTAAAACTGAGTCCACGCAGGCACACTAAGCAAGCCATAATAATACTAGCAATAGCTTACCTCTTCAACTGTCAAATGGCAGGGCTCAATCAACATCATTAAATTTATAGTGTGGAAAAAGCACCACAGAATCTGCAGTAATATATTAATCGTTTGTCTTTTAGAATCAATAGATTTAGAAACTGAAAGAGATAATATGTTTTTACTATATTTTACACAACCTAAGACAACATGATCATCAATATTCTGACTGACTTTATATGTATAGTAACTACTTTACTATATAAGTAGTTCAGGGGGTCTAGTTGCTCACGTCCGTAAGCATTCGCCTATACCCTTTAAATCCCTACACGTACCCGCTGGGTGGTGTTAAAGGAGCAACAAAAAGTAGCAGTAGAACTTGTGCAAAGTTCGTCCGGAGAAGTACTGCCTCCACACCTGGTAATATGTCGCCTAGCAGTGGTGCAATCGCATTGCTGTGTTCGATAGGTACCGGTGAAATCACAGGCGCATGAGACGTAACATCCCCGTCTCGGTTGATGGGCGCAACGGGGTGCGACTTGGGTCTTCTCATACTTTCGTTGGGATGGACCTAAGTTGCATTGCTGTTGTTATGGGTGGGAGTAACTTAATATCAGGTATCTTAACTCGTCCAGTCACTACTATTACACAAAAAAAATGCATTCTAAGTAAATTTACACATCCTTACGAAAATCATTCACTGGCAGATCTACGTACATAAATTGTTGAACAAATAATAAGGCGTTATTATCAAATGCAGCAAGAATGATCCCAGGAGCATTATCAGTTGCAGTCCATTGCGTATGTCCACCTCTCTTACCACGGCGCATAAGGACACGAAAGTGTGAGCGAGACAACGAACCGATTCATGAATTGGTTTCTTCAATTTTTGAGTATCTGCTGAAAAATATTGTATGATTAAACGGTTTTTTCAAACAGAGGTAAAGTTCAGCGTTAATTTTATAAAAGTCTAAGTTGATATTAGTTTAGTTTGATGCTAATATAATCGAATCCATTGATAAAATATTCTTACTGCATTATGTTTACGAGAATATATTTAATCCTACTAATATTATAAACGCGAAAGTTTGTAAGTATGGATGGATGTTTGTTACTCAAACGCCAGAACGACTGAAAGGACCTGGATGAAATTTGGCATAGAGATAGATTATAGTTTGGAATAGCACATAGGCTACTTTTTATCCCGGAAAAATGTACGGTTCAAGTAGAAAGTCCAACCGCAGCGCGGGCGCTAGTAATTAATAATAATGGAAATAGGCCAGTTGTTTAGAGTCATTGATCTCTTATTTCTTTTCTTCTTTCTAAAATATCTAAATAAGTCACATGCCGTATTCTATTATTTTAGTTAGTATACCGCTAAATAGTTATGACATTCGATCAAGATACAAGACACTTCGATGTTTACAGAAATAGATAGAAAGCTAGACAGAGGCTTGATATCAAATGTATTTACCTGAATTGAATTTTCTCACAAACGCCAAAGAGTCGATAACAGTATTCACTGATTTTTTACGATTTCTTTCAACAGTGAAAACATATTTATCCCTTGTGAATTCTACAGATTCTAATATCTTCGGATCAGCAACTGCTGCAACTAAGCCAAAACTGTACGTAAATTACCTAGTTTAAAAATAAAGGATTTCAATATTGATTCCCAAACATAATTATATAAACTGAATTAGCTCTTCTCCACGACTTGTTCACGTGGAATTTACTAATTTTTAATACGTAATTTTTTATACGTTAATTAATTAGACCATGTTACTTCTTATATCATAAGCTATCTGTCAGTAAAAAGTCTGAAAGTCTAGTTAATTGATTTGAACGGAATTTTTCACTTCTTCCAGGCATTTCGGTGATTAGCTGGAACAAACAAACAGACAGACCGACAAAAATTTTGTATATACTAAGTACCGTATTGAAATTACAAAGATACACTTCAATTTTATTTATTTGCCACATAGCTGAAGCGTAGTTGCGAGGGTAAGCGAACGCTGCCATTAGTAGGTACGCGTTAATAAAAAATAGATTTCGATTAGAAACTCGATGAAATTTGTAATCTTGCAGCCGGATCTCGGGCTAGAAGCAACTACGGAATCAAGTATTTCAGGTGTCCATACTTGAAGAATTGTTTTAAGAATCGTTATTTATATATTCAGTACCAAATCAACTTACCTTGCGAGAGAACCCTTAACTTTGCATTGACAGCTCTAAAGCTTTGAAGAATATGCGTTGTGATCATCATAAACTGCATCACAAGCAGTTGCAGTATCCAGTAGCATACATAGTAGGATGAATACAAGAAGCACAGCATAACTGGAAACAACATATCACATTATAAACAACATCAGAACGATTTTGAGCTGATATTACCAAGCTTTATCAATCATAACAACCGCCAAGAAAGAAAATGTTGTTTAACAATATGTACCAGGAAAACTCCAGCTCTGAACCCGGGACCCTCGCTTCGAAGGCAAGGCTACTACCAACTAAGCCACGAAGCCGTCAACCGGAACCGTTAGTCTAGTCTAGTCTATATGGGAGCTGGCAAAGGTACGTACGGTTACCGTTGTCTTCACTGGCCGACAGGGTGATAAACACCTGATCAACGATGGTAATGACAACAGTAATGAGTGACCACGTCACGAACATAATGCACTTCTTTCTCTCGCTTGGTTTGGGCCACTGGTTGGTTTTCAGTTCATTGTTGATCTGAAAGAAAAGCTATTAAAAACGTTTGAAACGAGGATAAAAGTTCACTGTATATTATTTTTGGGGCAAAGGTTATTGGACATGTTAATTTTACAGTTCACATGTCTTTGTTAATTACTTTTATGATTTTTATGTATTTTTTATTTTGTTGTACAACAAAGAGTTTTCTATCTATCTCTGCGAAAGAGTTTTGGGGGCTCCCGATGCTCACGTCCGTAGGAGAGCACTAAAGTGGTGCTAAAGGATCTTTTTAACTACGCAACGTATTTTAATGCAATTTTCAGCAAAAAATAGAATGATTCAAGAGGAAGGTTTATATTTAGTACTACCAACTCATCCCGGCTTCGCACGGGTAGTTTCTGATACGACACACATCTACTAACCGCCGCTAGTATATTAATAAATATGAAAACGTACCTACAAGCCTACCTATAAAGTTGAGATTGGAGAAAAACACACTATTTGTGTAAACTACACCGATTTATGTCTATAAACTATACCTTCTGCAAAATATTTAAACACCCGATCAAAGATTTCATCTGTTTTGGCGCTGTGACGGCGCCCAGAATTGACATGACCATCAGAAATGAGGCATCCATGATCCACACTGCGCGGCGAGTAGTAGTGCTCATGCGGACCGACTGACTTGGCTCCAGACCGTAGTCGTATAAAACGCAGGTTAAAGTCAAGATATCTAAAAAATCATAATAACAGAGTATTTGATATTAATTTCAACTTGATATTCCACGCCTTTCCAAAAAAACGGGGCTTGCAGGCAGAAAGACGGCAAGGAAGTGATTTTATAAATGTTTAGTGTGGGTGCCGGTGAAATAACATAAACGTTTACATGCACTTGGATTCCCTCTGTCGCAGATGGTATGGACAAACACAAACACAAGACCAACACCCCGGCCGGGAATCGAACCGGGACCCCTCGCTTCGAAGGCAGGGCTACTACCACCTGAGCCGTCTCCGTGACTTCCGTCATGAGTGGATTGAACTGATTGATTAATTACATGAGTGGTTTAAACTGATTGATTACTTACTCGTAGAACAAACTAAGATAATTCCATACAGCCCGAATCCAGGTGAAACGCTGACTCGCCATCCACCACGATGCTTCACAAACCCAAGAGGCGCTATTCCCGCCAAACGTGACACCCGAAGAACAAAAGCCAATGCTCCTGACACGACGGCATCGGATTTATTACGAGTAGCCTCCATGATCTTTATCTTATCTTATTAATAATTAATTTGACATTCTCTTTCCCAAATTATTTATTAAATTATTTTATTGTAAACAATTACTTATTTGGATACAATTCAGATAATTTTTACATGGAGAGATATTTTCTCATATTTGACAAGGCTTATGTACAGCTGCTACAAAAACTGTTATTTTAACGAAACTACGTGTCCATTCTGTCCTAAAGTGAATAAATTAATGATGATGACTTAAAACAGCACTTGTATATATTTATTTATTTCGCGTACCTCAGAAACGGCTCTAACGATTTGGATGAAATTTTGTGTTTAGATATTGTTTTGCTGTTGTATAATTGTATTTCTTGTTACACATTATATTGCAAACACAAAAATCAAGCTAAATTCGCCCAGGTACTTTTTTTAAACTATAAAATTTCATAACTCAAGTACAGTTCGTAGAATAAGACAACTCTGTTGACATTGTACGTAAATTCAAATACCAAGTACTAGCAATAGCCGAAACAGAGAATTTACATGGAAAATATTTGTATGTTAAAGCAATGCGTATGTTCTCTAGGATAAAATAAGGTTAAATAAAAATGTTCACAATAATTACAAAAATATTGGTTTGACTTCAATGTCGTTTGGCTTGGCGCAGATAGTGAAATAATGGATAGGTTGGATTTATGGAAACACCAAAGCTTTGATAATCATTTTCTGATTTTTTTTTTATGTAACCGAAGTCACGGCATGGCTAGAGAACCACCTGATGTTAAGTATTTAACTTAGGTCTTTTCCGACCTAAGTATGAGAAGACCTAAGTCGCACCCCTTTGCGGCCGTCACCCGAGACGGGGACATGTGATTTCACACCCACACCCTTCCACTGGAACACAGCAATACGAGTACATCACCGCTTGGTGATAAACAGATGTGGATGCAGTACTTTCCAGGCGAACTTTGCACAAGTTCCACTGCTACTTGTTGTTGCTCCACCAGTACCCAGGGGGTACTTGTAGGGATTAAGGTACTGAGCAACTGGACCGCCCAAAGCTTGTCGCAGATAGGGGAATAATGAAAAGGTTGGGAACACCAATGCTCTGACAGTTTTAACATACACAAATGCTTCAAATCATGTTTAGGTACAGGTTAATATTGCATCGGAACTGCTAATTATAATCTTTGTTGTTTATCACAGGTATGTAGTGTGCGATATACTTCGAGTTTACAATATTTCAAGCGCTTACTGACCATTTCATTAAATTCTATTTACAGAAAATAATAATAAATGCAGTGTATATTATACCTACTGAACAGTTTAACCTGATGATAATAGATAAGGTACAATGCAACGTACAAATGCAAAGTATCTACTGCCAAAGACTTTTCCAATAAGGTTTAAAAAAAAAGTACGTACGTAAAAGTGCTTAAAAATAAGTTCTCAAATCATATCCAATTGCTTTAGATCTCTGAAAAAAAAACCTACAATTTACTTAAGGTGTTTGGATTCAAAACAGTTGTCTGATTTCCTTTATAACGATGTTTGATTTTGATCGTATCATTGGCTGGGTTGTGTCAATAAACGTCGATTAATGCGTAGAAGATATTAAGGCATTATATTGTTCGCGGTCACAACTACTCACTTGTGTAAAAATGTAATGTTCTTTATAAGAAGCCTCTAAGATTATGACGTTTTTTTAATTTTCTTTTTGTAAAAAAAATTATTAGATCTACAACTGGCAATTTAGGTGGGTAGGTATATTTCACACTGCGCCACATAGGTCCTGTTCCATACTATTACTATGGTACATATAACTTATCTTTATTATTACTTAAACCAGCAATTCTTTTATACTTATTTATATACCTGAAATAAATGAAATAAAACACGTATCTCGGAAATGGCTTTAACGATTTGGATAGGGTTTTATTGTATAATTGTATTTCTTATACAACATTTTATATTCTTGTAAAAACGCATCTTTTACCGCTCAGGTAATTTTTTAATAGCTACAAAATGTAAATCTGTAATTGGATATGTTAACTTTTAATAATTTAAAGCTGTGGAATTTGTTAATCATACTGATATTATAAATGCAAAATTTTGCCTGTATGTATGTTTATTAGCGCCTCAAAAGCTGAATGGATTTGGATGAAATTTGAGCTGAAGGCCCACCTGAGTTAAGTAGTTATCTTGATCCTCCCCGACCGAAGAATGAGAAGATTCAAGTTGCACCCCGTTGCGGCCGTCATCCGAGACGGGAATGTTACGTCTCGTGCGCTTGTGATTTCACCGGCACCCAACACCCTTTCACTAGTACACACTACTGCTTGGCGGCAGAGTACCAGGTGCGGAGGCAGTACTTTGCACAAGTTCTACTGCTCCTTTTTGTTGCTCCTTTAGCACCACCTAGGGGGTACATGTACTCTGAGAGGGGGGGGGGGGGGACGTGTACTCTGAGGGTATTCACCTAAGGACGCGAGCAACTGGACAACTTATGTCGGAGTTTACAAGTCACGAAGGGTCTCCATCATGAATTATTGACTGTATAACCGGGGCCGACATCTTACCGTGCCCTCCGAAGCACGAAAGCGTTCAAGTCAAATGCCACAAACGGTCACCCATCCAAGAGAGTTGCTATAGATGATCTGTAAAGAATGTCTAAGCAAGCTTCGCCAAAAGCGCTTGCTGAACGATGAAATATCTAAAATCAAATAGAGATTTTCACAATAACACAGAAATATTGTTTATTTTCAATCACAGCCTCAGATCTTTCCACAAGATCGCATAAAAGCATAGCCTCTGTTATAACTCTGTTTATATAAGATATGGAGCACTTTGAAATTTATTTCTTCACATCAAATAATCCAATACAAAAACCAATCATGAAGAATAAATATACATTATCCATTTTCAGCCCATAGACCAATAATGTGCTAAAGTAGCTACTAGACAGGCGCTTCAGACTAAGAGCTATCTCTTAGAATATCCACACGGTATTATAGTTTGCGAGCTCGGTTATGAGTTGCAACTTCAACGCTGCAGACATTATATACAAAATGTTTTTATATTGTCTGCAGTCTACTAAAATATGTATTTTCTAGTAAAATAAAACATATTTTTTAGAGACTATTAAAACCGATTATTTACTAGATTATTAAAACCGATTTTGAATACTTTCCTTATTTATCGCTCTTAGGGGATAAACCCTACCATTATATTAAATTATTTAAAAAAGAAACATCCAAATCTGTATCCATCGGGCGAAGAAAAAAGCCACATGCGAGCAAAATACGCAATATCGTTTACTTGGAAGACATATTGTTTCTAGTTACTTTGATTCAACAACCACACTATTAAACTAATTTTGATAAAAAATCTATGGCAACAATCTGAAAGCATATCTTTTCAAATACATAAAAAAAAATTGCAAATCGATTGATGTCGGAGAACTGAGGTAACCTGATATTAAAAAAGCACAATTCATAATTTTTGTAGACATACAGTATATTCTGATAAAGTAGCGCATATATACATGAAACAACTAAATAGAACAAAATAAAGATATTTTTATTGTTGCGTTCAATTAGTCAACTGGTCTGGGTTCTAATTTTCTGGTGATTCAGTGGTTTGCATCCCCGAGTCTTCGTTAGCCTCGTTCTTCTGTGACACCGAGTTCTGCCCCAAACCTGGTATATCACTCGCAGACATGGGTCTCATCATTGCCTGAAATGTCCCCAAGACCATTTGAGTATCGCTACCACCACCACCTAATCCTCCAAGTTGTCTTTTCACTTTCATCTTTCGAAAAATGGGATTGAAATCTTCATCCAAACTGAAATTCTGGTCTGATATATCATTTAAAAGATAATCAAGCTTTTGTGGGTTGGTTTTCAACAAAGAGTTTTTCGACCCCTCCACGCTTAAGAGGAATTTCAGATTGTCACTTGTTACTATCAAATTCTCGATGAGACTATTTTTGTACACCTCCCTCGCATCGATTTGTTGTTGAAAACCGTCTAAATGGTTTATTTGTACGAAGTTAGGGGTTGGATTTGCGTAAGCAGTGTAAATAACAAGCACAAATATTTTTGCTGACATTGTATGTCGCGTTCTCTCTACTTAATGGTTTCAAACAGTCGTGCACGCTGGTTTTGAGGGCAACATAATGTACTGAAATCGTTATCCAATGCGACTCATCATTTACTGTTATCTTTTGCATTTCATTATACACGTTGTCTTGTTTTATGTATGACCTAGTTCAGCATATATTTCTTAAGTGCTTTGTACAGAAAGTGGATGTAGTCAAAAGTGAATATTTAGCCCATGAAATATTTATGTAAATGCAGTCAAAGTCAAAGTCAAAATACTTTATTTACGTGAATTCTTATAAAATACTTAGAAACGCTGCTTTTTTTAAAATAAATATGTACCTACAATAATCATGCGTTCTTATTACTAAGATTAGCACTTCTTCAGATCCCTTTCCACGCACTGTCAAGATTACAGATTATAATCACTCTGGAGCTTACTAAACAACCACTTTAATCGACATTGGGGTGTCCATAATATCAAACAATTGGATCTCCCCGTAGTAAAGTATGGGAATACTCAGGTTGACACCGGGCACTGTGGATGTTGAGAGCGCTGGTTCAAACCCACGTCCACCACCGGAATACAGCACTGCAAGTGCACCACCGCTTGGCGGCAGATTAAAAGGTGTGGAGGCAGTACTTCTCCGGGCGAACTTTGCAGAAGTTCTGCTGCTGATTTTTGTTGCTCCTTTATCACCACCCAGAGGATGCATGTAGGGACTCTGAGGGTCGTCTACGGACGCAACTGGAGCCCCCAATGAGTACCTCAATAATAATTATTTATTTCCATATTCTTAGTTACTGAGGTGAGTTATAAATATAGTGCATGAACAATTGAAATAAAATAATGATAAACACGTATTTTTAGTTGAGACATGTATGTGAATATATCGTGTAAAATAAAGACGTATTCTAAACTGACCGGGAAAAAAAAACCGATCTATAAGTAAAAATGCCCTTGTTTTACATATAGATCGGTCTCTTTTTTACCACAGGGGTTTAGAATACGTTTTTTAAGATTAGTTTATAGCAAAATCTGAGTTTACAGAAATGTTGAATTAGATCACTTTCATTCTAAAGGTGCGATATATTATGAATCAAACAAAGCAACCACACAAACAACTTGGAAACCGAGCTATTAACGATTATAAAACAAAGGATAAACATGTATCATCGAAATCATTTTATTTTTATATCGTATTATGATGTGATATGAGAGGGTAAACATTTTACCGTCAGTCGGTTTCCCGCCCGCCCTACACCTCCACGTGTAAGGGCGCTTGGTATTTCGGATTCATTACGTTGCATTAAAAAAACATACCTGATGTTTTGTGTTCTTGCAGCATTACCGCGAAACAAGTTCAGTGAATACAAAGATAATATTTCGATGTTTCAGTGTGGAAAGTCGAATACAAATTGACATTGAACTTTTAAACTTTTCTTTATGTATTTTGGAGTTTCATTCTGATGGGTGAGTATGAGTTTTTAAACAAAACATTTCTAGTTTAAGCCCAGCAATAGTTTATGTAAGAATCTTGTTGAACGCATTGAAAGTAAGACGCCATTTTTCTTTCAGAGTGCATTGCATCATTTCAAAATAAAATGCCAGGATGATATGCTTCTTATACTCTGCCACATGTACTAACCCTATCACCTAACACTGAAATATTTACCATCGATATAAATTATTCAATAAATACAAACATCAGAGCTTGCACATTGTTTGGAATCCAGGATATTATGATTGACATTGTTTATACAACATTATATATGAATTGCGAAATACCGTTCTGTGAACAGAATTATTTCAAATACACGTGCATAGGTTACAAAACTGTAGTATTTTTGTTATATATAGGATTCATATTTTGTCTCAGGTTCAAATTACATTCCATTTCCTGATTATCTTTCATTATTTACTCGTTTAACGTATAACACAGTATGCCCCTTTACTGGGATTGCCTGTCACAGGTGCCATGGAAAAACACTGAAACACAAGACAAACACCCAAGACCTGAGAAAAACTTTATGCTCATCACACAAAATTTGTCCCGGCTGGAAATCGAACCCAGATCTGCTCGCTTCAAAGTCATTATGACTACCAACTAAGCTACAGAGTCATCGAATAAAAAACTTATACCTACTGTTTTAAATAAAAATTATGTAATTAGCTTTTTCCGTGTGGTATAAACTAACGTGCATACACGTTCATCTGCCACCAAGCAGTGGTAGTGCGTACTGTTTCAGAAGAAGAGTGTGAATGCCGGTGAAACCACAGGCACATGAGACAATTCATCCCTGTCCGTGTCTCGGTTGACGGGCGCAACGGGATGTGATTTGTTTCTTCTCATACTTCGGTGAGGACTTAAGTTGTATTGCTATTGTTATGGGCGGAGGTAACCATTTTACTTCAGGCCGTCCCGTAAATTTTTTCATATAAAACGATCGCATGGCCCAAATAGAAAATCGAGTTGTATTTGAATGAGAAAATACGAGGATCGTTAGTTTTATAAATTCCTAAAGTAAAGGCTTAAGACTTATGTTTGACAAAATTTGATATTGTGACAAAAATATTACTCTAAGTTTATCAATTTTGCAATATGCGACATTATGTGAATTGAAAGAAAAGCGTACATGTTATTCTTTCAATTCACCTTAAAGTCACATAAAAGAAAAGCAAGGAAAGTAAGAGTAGGAAGACAAGAAACGCTAACAAATGATAAGTGATGAAATGATTGAATGTGATGAAAAGTGATGAAAAGAAAGTGAGTGAAATGATGAGTGAATGAAGTGAATGGTTTGCATGAGTGAGTGAGCGAATAAACTTGAACTACAAACTCTTAATTTTATCGGTGCGTTTACTTTATTGTAGTTGTATTGTAGATCTGTTATTTGAATCTATCTTTAGCGCACCATGCTTGAACCATGAAATACAAAGTAATACGTTAAAACGCTAATTATGGATTGTTTAATTTCCATTTGTTTCATAAACAGGTCGTAGTTTCCGAATCAATAGAAATCGCGTGTGATATTGACAGGATAGTATTAACAAACAGTTATTCAACGTTCAGGTAACATTATGCAGACAATAGATCAGTGATATACATTTTAAAATTATGATGATTATGAAAATATAATAAATACTTGAATGTTTCAGTATTTATATATTAAATAAGTCGTCACTTAATGTTAATCATGGGAACGCACCCAAAATGCAAACAGGCATTACGAAAAAAAATTTTTCGATTTACCGAGAATGTATAATTTCTATAGTAAATATATAGATATTTGCAAGAGGTTAGATCGATATGACTGCCCCATCTCGCAAAGACTAGTTTACCCATCATCAGGATCATAACGCATGAAACTGCGTCGAAATATCGGGAGCCAATAAAATTCACTAGCCATTGTAAATTGATCGATTACTCAAAAAAAAGCAGCAGTAGATGTGTGATGCCCATAAAGTTTGTGCTCGGTCTTGGGCGTTGGTCTTGTGTTTCTGTATCCATGCCATCTGCGACACAAGGAATCCTAGCAAGGGCATGATCCTGATGAGTGTGTAAACGTTATTTATTTATAATGGATTACAAATTTTAACCACAAAGATATACGAGTGAAGTTTTATACAAGCTTGTAAAAGACTCGTAAATCGAGTTGACAGGACTTGACATGTTCAACGCCACGAAACGAACATTATTATCAAAGAAAACTTAACATAACATTTTCGTTTCTTTCAAGTTTTCTTTCAAATGACACGTACTTTTCACTTTACCAACCAAAGGATATAGGTCAAGACTTCAGTGTCGGAAATTGAGAAATTCGTTTACAAAACTATCAAGAAGTAGTAGTTCAAAAAAATACAATTTATCGGCATAAATTACTGGAAGATTAATAAAAATGGAAAAACAATTCTTAGGCTAAAATTCATTGTTGCATTTCTGGTACTGGTGCCATGGTACTTTATCAGGTTTGAAACAATGATTCCTCAGTTGGTAGTGACGTCGTTTTCAATCTGTAGGTTGTAGGTTCGAATCCTACATTAAACTTCAGCTACCAGGAAACCTTAGCGTGCTAACCTGCTAACTACGTATTTTCATGTTGCAATTCTACCGCCAACCACCTAACGATATTTTGCAACATCTCATCAGACCCATGATTAATATCTTCAAAATTGTCGCTTAATTATGTGACATGATATACGAAAGCCAGTAATCAAAAAGCGGCTGACTGGTAATGCGATTAGAGACGATATTCTAAAGTACATAAAGGTAAGGTTTTGTAACCAAATTGCGCGTAATATAAACAGATATTTAACATGGCTTAGGGGTGAATTTCATCAATAAAGGAACGTCAGGGGCACGCCCGAATTTGATAATAATCTATTAGACTGCTTTAATACATTCATCAAATGTGTTCTATATAGCTCCGTAGCTAAGTTGCATGTAATTATTGAACTCATGAAACATTAGCATTAGCCAGAGTTTCATGAGTTCAATCTCTGGCTGCTGGCAACATTTGTGCTCGCGCATTAAAAGTGCCCGTGTATCTATAGTGCAAATGTGCAACATTCCGCTACTGTTTAAGTTTTGTCGATACACACTTGTACTGTAAGGGATCAGGAAGAAGAGTGAGGCGCATCTTCGTGGATGACAGTATCTGTACCACACGAGCTATAACGATAATTTAATTAGTGTCAAACTCCATTTTTGAAGAACCCTATGCTATAGTCTCCAGCGAAAATCTTAGCAGCATTTCACAATCTAAAGATACGCGGGAGGAAGTTCCTTTGAAACCTTACAGGAAGAAGTGTTGGGAGCGTCTTCGTGGAAGGCATTTCCAATACCCTGTGGACGTTTACTTACCAATATGCTTACCATCAGGTGGGCCTTTTGTTTTTTTCCCAGCTCAGTGGTATAAAAAACCCTTCCTGGGAAGCGAGGGGTCCAGGTTCGATTCTCGGAAGGGACAAACGTTGTGCGATGAGCGTGAAGTTTGTTCTATGTATGTTTATGTCTCCTGTGACACAACAGTGTAGAGGTATGAGTGCGTAAGCGTTTGTTTTGTTTGTTCATAGTGTCGTGAATTCAATCTGTAACTAGTGTCAGTTTTAGATTGATCGTGTATTCGATAGTGATCATTTGTTGTTTGTCCGTGTTGTCATTGGGCGTGTTTTGTCAGGTTAATGTCCTGTTGCGCGGATAAAATACAGGAGGTTGGGTGTGATAAATGGTTATAAGAAATAAATGAAAAACTTGTTTAAAGTTTTGACATATACCTCTCGGCCATTCTCCAGATGTTTCAACCATATTGATTGCAAATAAAAATATCAGGCAAATAACGTATGGTTCTAATTTTACGATGTAAAGAAGGCACAGGGATTACTGTAGTAACTGGTTATACAATATTAATTTATGAACTTTTTTTGACAGAGCGAAGCGGGTTCTCAGTCTCCTGGCAACAATTGGCGTTTGTTTGTTTATATATATATTTGTCCGACAATAACTTGCGTTCCGTTTGTCTGATCGTTGCGAAATTACAAGTGAGTAGTTTAGGCCAATAGAATTGTTAAGTTCGAATATGAGCCGAATAGGCATTGTGGGTGCCGAAAATTTAATTAAAAATTAACTTTGTTAAATAGAAAATAATGAAGATTATTACTTGCTTAATAAGGAGATTTCGATAATAAATAATATTTGTATGATAAATTCCGTGGCTTAGGGAAAGCGATTTTTAATTACGCACGAGTGTGACGCGTAGTAGCTATCGGTTCATCAGAGTCCCGCGTCACAACAAACCAAACAGTTGCTTGTCGAGTTACCGCGAGATCAAGAGCCAGTGGCGACTACTAGTTTCACAAAAATCTGAGCCAATAACCGTCGAGTACCAAGATACATTAGTAATAGCTTTATAAAACTTTTTGTCAACTCATCATCAGCCTATTTCAGTCCACTGCTGGACATTTCGTCAACTAATGTATCAATTTACGGCTAATGCATAATTTATTTCGACCATTATTCACTAACTGAAAATAAATTATGAAAAAATTGGTCAGTGGGAGTTGTCATTTTCTAGTAGGCAAGTGTGGATTGATGGTGGTTGTCAAGACAAAAATCTTTATTTCCGTTGTACCGTACCAGCCTCTAATGTTCCCACTGCAGGGACATCGGCCTACTCTCGATAATTGAGAGTGAATTTCCGTTGAATTCTTAGAAATTAATTAACGTCAATTAACATTGAAATATGACACAATTATACACACAGGAATTTGACTATGAAGTACCGTTATATCTTAAGGAGTTTGTAGTAAACGGTGAGTGGTACAGCTTTTGAAGGGCTCTATAGTACCCTGGTTCCGGGTTACAAGTTCATGATGACCATAAAGTTTGGTCTCAAGTCATTGGCGACTGATTCTGTTGCGTATATGCCAGCTTGAAATATAATAAGGATCACTGGGTGGTTCGTGATTTAGAAGAATATAGTTTACTAGTAGGAGTCCGTTTATTGAATGAATCTAACTAAATAAATACCAGCGACCTTCACATTTAAAGTCGGCGTCTTGTACACGTAGCATAAATATGTTTTGAGACATGGAAAACATAAAATATAAAACTATTGAGTGGCGAAAAATTATTTAAAATTTCAGATGACAGTTGTGTTGTATTTTTGTACTAAGTTTCGTTTAAACAACATATTTCGGGAAAACTCGTGGAGTGTTTGTGTCGGCATAATTATATCGCTAATAGGAGCAGTAGGGCTATGTACAGATAACGAATAATTACCACCAGCGAACATACAAAAACACTTATATCCATACAAGATATTTGATAACAATATTTTCGTATCCTGTTTTTTGGTGCGAATGAGAAACTGGGTCAGCTACAGATACACCGATTGATCTGGGGGGACTACCGAGTTATGTGGGACCACTTAACATTAGGTAGGCCGCTAGCACGTTCCGTCATTTCTATCGCATAAAAAATGTTTCCTATTCGTTTAGCAATGGATTACTGCATTGTTATCAAAATAGATAATTGTAAAGACATACAATGGCGCATTTACCAGCAGGCTGAGTAGGTTGGAGCCTAGGGTGGCAGATATAAGCGGCGGCAAATTTGGGGGCAAAATATTGACAAAACTGACTGACTTAGTTCAAGAATACATAATTTTTTAATTCGTTCCTGCAAAAACAAGCATAGAAAATCATGTAATAAGGTATTTGTAAGACTATTATAAGTTAATTGTTAATCGATTTGTAAAGGTTGGTAGGGGCGGCAAACTTGGAATAGCCTACTGGCGGCAAATCTATAAATTCGCCATTGAAGACATAGTCTTTCTTGAACATGTTTCCAATACTGGTGATTATTTGCTATATTCAATGGCTTGGCCTAGAAAGAGTTAGTCACATACACTAGCCTCGAGTGAGAGAGAGATACAACTAATAAACTAGATAGTTTCCTATAGACATGTGTGATATTTCTACAGTGATATTGCACCTACGAGTAGATAAAGGCGTGTCTAATGAAGCGACTAAAACAAAATGAAGTATTGTATCGTTCGCTTAGATTATACACGAGTAAACAACTTAAAAAAAATAACATGTTAAACTAGCTGTTTCCAGCGACTTCGTCCGCGTGGAATTTTACATGGTTTTGCGCGGGTCCTTAATATATTTCTTCTTCTAAAATAAAAGTATCGCAACATTAGCTGCCGGAACGTAAAAGCCTCGTCGATATCGGTCCAGCCGTTTCGGAGATTAACGGCAGTAATCACTTAACACCAGGTGTGTCAACTAGCCCCTTTCATTTAAGACGTAAAAACTAAGCATAGGTTGTACTAGATAACTGAGATAAGAGATCTAGTAGTAAATACCCTCAGAAGCCTAATCAGAAGCACCACCCAGGGGCTAATGGAGCAATAAAAAGTGAAAAGTTCGCACAAATATGTTTGGCACAAAAATGCTTGTGCTGAGTGGAAATCAAACCCGCGACCTATAGTGCAGAAGGCAAAGCTCCTACTGAGCTATGAGGCCAGATGATATAGCCATTTGCGACGAAGAAGTGTACGTTTATTAGGGTTTGTTTATTATATGAGAGCTTTATTCTCTAGTATCGTAGCACCGTTTGCTTTATGATTTATAGTTAACTGTTCAGGAGGTAATTAAAAAGTTTACAGCCACTCCTGAGAGATAGCACACGTTATTACAGCGGTGTGTTGGGCTGATCGATTCGTATCAGCTTCTAATGTTCCCACTGCAGGGACATCGGCCTGTTCTCGATAATTGAGAGTGAATGGGCTTTGATCTAGCCCAATCCGGATTGGTAGATGTCACATGCGAAGTCTTAGTTATAGGGTCCCGTTTTACCCTTTGGATACAGAACCTCCAGAGAATTGTTACCTCCAGAGAAAATCCTTTGAAAGTCGGTTGAAAAATAATGAATTATACATCACTTTTTCAGGTGTGGAGTCTGTGAAGGTGGAGGGCTTACCGACGGAAACAGTTCCGACGGATACGCCGTCGGAGCGCGCCGAGCACAGGTCGCATTGCGCCGTCGGCGGGGCGCACGCTTTTATTCTTAGGGCAAGTATTTTAATTTCATAACTAACTAGCTGTAACCGGCATTTGATTATGTGACGGAACGAGCATAAGGCCCACCCGGTGGTAAATGGCGATCCCCTCCCATGACAACAGTAATGCGACTCAGTATAAGATTGGGATCTTACATTGAGTTCCATTCATCCTGCTGCGTCCATTACCTGAGACGGGGATGATACGTTTCATGTGCATGTGATTTCACCAGCAACCGCACCCTTTCACCAAAACACAGTAATACGAGCGCTACTGCTTGGCGACAGATTCCAGGTGTGGTAGCTGTACCTTCCGGACGAACTTGGCACAAGTTCTACTGCTACTTTTGGTTGCTCCTGTAGCACCACCCAGGGACAACTATACATATAAAAGCTTTCAGAAAAAAAATTGTATTAGTGATGAAAACCATACCAAAATCCGTTATTATGGTTTTGAAGAGATTAGCGGAGAAACAGACATACGAAAACAGCTATTTTTCTATATAATATTCAGAGATATCATTTACGTGTCTATCACGATGGGTTGCGGACCCAGTTAAAAAGGGTAAGTATTGGTACATACGAATTAATATAATGAAATTGTTATCACTTGATATCTATCGGAGGATTATCTGTGGCGCCAACAGAATTCTTTGTAAGACAGGGCTGAAAATAACCGATGAACATTCGACCTTTTCACCACACAATCAATGTATTATGAATATTTACCGAAAACTCAACGTCAACCATTGTAAATCTATATCTTGATTACTAAATACTACACAAATACTGTAATACCTAGTAGTATAGAGTATTTGTGGTTACGTAAATAAACTTTCAGTTCTTTATTTATAAACCTATAATTTACGTAGTTTTAATGATACCTCGCAAACCCAAAGTAGTTATTTGATTTCACCGGCACCCACACCCTTCCACCGGAACACAGCAATGCGAGTGCACCGCTGCTTGGCGGCAGATTACCAGGTGAACGTTGCACAAGTTGTACTGCTACTTTTTGTTGCTGTAGACTCGGGGGGTATTCACTAATACTAAGACTATTATTACTACTACTACTAAGGTTGTACTATTAAGACTGAAATATCTCTACTAGACTTTGATTGTCTGTTTTTGTGTCCAGATTTCAAGCTTCTTCGGACTGGCCCCGCTGAAGTTCGAGTCGAAGAGCAATGGCTTTACCGTCTCCATATCCAGCGCGATGTGCGTCTATAGCTATACATTGGTCACTATTTTAGGTAAGTTGTATTAATATTGTATATCAAATACTACAATGATGATAGCCATCGTAGTAAGACCGCATTGTTACGTATCAGCTTATGTGTATTTGTAATACACACACATATTACTACACATACCCTTTATAATATAAGTGTGATGAAAACTCTTCATTGTACAAGATTTGTAATTTTTATACATTACTCACAACAGATAGCATGCCAAGTGTTCTGCTTGTAGCCCGTGGTATTTTTGGCTTTTCCTGTTTTCATTAAACCATTCATTAGCCATGAAATATATGTCTACCGTGCCAGCTCAATTGGTAATGTTATTACAATAAGCTCTCGAAACGGTGAAGGAAAACATCGTGAGGAAACCGGCATGTCTTAGAACCAAATTCGAATAAATGTGATAACTACCATTCTTAATTGGACTCCCGTGGTAGATCAAAGCCCATTCACTCTCAATTATCGAGAGTAGGCCAGTGCCTGCAGCGGACATTAGAGGCTGATACGGTAATTTAATGTTTTTCAGTAATATGCACAGTGTTCGGGCTGGTGTCGGAGATCAGGGTGGGTGTGGAGGTGTCGGTGCGCATGTCCTCGCGCATGTCGCAGGTGGTGTCCACGTGCGACGTGCTGGTGGTGGTGGCGACGGCGGGCGCCGGCGTCTACGGTGCGCCGAGCCGCATGCGCAACATGATCAAATTCATGGGCCATGTCGCATCAGTAAGTTAAATATTGCTTCATAAAAACGCTTACTCAATCAAATACTTGCATCAGATCTGTGTCGCGCAGGCATGGACAAACACGGACAGTGGCGGCCTTAGGGGATGGCAAGCAGGGCAATCGCCCGGGGCCTCGCTTTTGTAGGGCCTCGCACCCTCGCAGAACAACCCGTTTTTTGTTTCGATGTACTGCCTGATCTTTACTGACTGATTACCAGGAGCCTACACTTCCAACTCACCTAAATTCCTCATACGCCAAGTGCCTCACAAAGATCTATCGCCCGGAGCCTAGTAATATCTAACGCCGCCCTTGAACACGGAAACATACAAATCTCTGTGTTCCTTCTTTGTGTGTTGTCTAATACTAACGTACACCTAAGATCAATCTTTATACCAATTATATATAACCTTTTAAAACAAAAAATAGCCAATTATCTCAAGTAAAACCGCATCTGATATATATATAGAAATTACTGTTAATTTCCAGGTAGACAACAGCATAGGCGGGCAGTACTCCATCATGACGGAGCGGAAACTGTGCGCGTTGCTGCTTGGAATACTTATATTCTTCTCTGTTCTGCTGGCAGATGACTTCTGCTTCTACGCAATGCAGGCTCAGAGGCTAGATAGGCAGTGTAAGTATCACATTAATCATCATATGTAAAAACACTGGCTGCGCTCTGCAGTCTATGTTAGCACATTCAGGACATGAACTATCTTCATACCAAATTTTATTAAAATCATTTCTGCCGTTGAGTCAATCTGGTACGGGAATTTGTCAGATCATTTTTGCAATCGGCTTTTTTCGAGGAAAATACGCCAGAAATGTTTCTAAAAAGTATCAGGAACTGTAGAACTCTGCTGCATGCGAAAAGGACTACATAGAAACAGTTGAGCTAGTATCTGTGCCAGCAGTTGACATACCTACCTGCCAATGCAAAGCTGAAAAACAACTTGGTTGAGCACCACAATAGGTAGGTACTCTATTAGCCACGTTGGCAGAAATACGAGTATATAGGCAGAAACGTATTGAAAAAAAAAGTTATGTTGAATTAAGACTCCTTTCTCATGATTATTTCTTTATACCTATTTATTTTTCATATTTTCAGGGGAGGTAGTGATTAACTACATCGGGTTCTATCTGCTGTGGTATGTGGTGATGATTCTGGAGCTGCAGTTCGCTTTCACGGCACTCTCTGTGAGGGCTCGCTTTCAAGCGGTCAACGATGCCTTGGCGCTGACAGCTCGCAATATTACCGTACCACGTAAGTCGTTCATCTATTCTGTATGTAAAAAAAGGTTTTTCTTTTTCTATTTTCTTAGATGGCTCCGGAATAATGAGTTTTCCATTCTGTAACCTGTTTTCCTCGCAAATTGTGGACGATTTGGATGATTTTTCTTAATACATTTGATCGATTATACCTCCGAGAAACTTCATAGAAACTTCATGAAGAATTCCACATTCATGCCCCAACACTGGACATAAACAGAAACTCAAGACAAAGACAAAGTCTGGAACTGCAGACCTGCAGACTCGCTTCGAAAGCAAAAACTACCAACTAAGCCACGGAGTTGTGTTGTAAATCACTAATAATTATTTCAGTGGAAAAGCCAAAACCATCATCGCCACTGAATATCTACGCGATCCGTGTGGCGCCTGCAGAGGCCCAGCACCGGTCAGCTAATGTCAACATGCTCGTTGATACCATGACAGTGCGCGACCAGCCGCTTATTATCAGGAAAACAGGTAAATACATTTTCATGGACAATTTTGTACGATTCTATAATAAGCTTCCAATCCGGAGAATTAAACCATATATTAAAAATATTTTGGTTCAGAAGGCGTACTACACTGTTAATATATTAGATACTAGCGAACCGCCTCGGCTTCGCACGGTTAGTAAAGCATCAGTGTCGTATCAGAAACTACCCGTGCGAAGCCGGGGTGACTTGCTAGTGTATTATACATATAAACCTTCCTCTTGAATCACTCTATCTATTAAAAAAAACCGCATCAAAATCCGTTGCGTAGTTTTAAAGATTTAAGCATACATAGGGATATAGGGACAGAGAAAGCGACTTTGTTTTATACTATGTAGTGATGGTTACATATTAAGTTCTCTGGTAGTACAAGGTTTACAGGGTACAGGGTATACAGGGTTTAGGACACAAGTCTTTATAACTTAGTGTAGTTTCTGTATGTAGCTCTGTCTAAAACCAAGCCCTTATCTACTTACTGTCCCCTAACTTTAGTATGTGATTGTGCTTGATTTTTTGAATAAATAAATAATTATTATAATGATTATGCTGTGACAACTATTCTGTATTCTGTAGCAAATATTAAAATATTGACTGAATGTAAAATTTGTTCTTGGGAATGCGTTATTAGGAATATAGATTACCTAGTTAATGGATGTTTGAATTTTATTTAGTAATAATGTTCTGTCAGCTAGAGGCAGCGCGCGGCTAGCAGTGACCCCCTGTGAAGCCATCCGGCGGTTGGCCTCGCTCCACGGCTCCCTCTGCGAAGTGGTGCGTCGCATCAACAGCAGTTATGGTCTCCCGTTGATCGTCATACTCATATCTACGCTGTTGCACCTCATAGTTACTCCTTACTTCCTAATTATGGAGATCAGTACGTATATAGTCGCTAATGGTTACAAATAGATTCAAATAGCAACTAAAAAATTCCCGCATAAAATTAAATCAGATTACTGAGTCACATGCATTATTTTTTGTCATGGGCGAGGGTCACCACTTTCCATCAGGTGGGCCCTCAACTCGTTCCGTCACTCATTCAAACAAAAACAAAAAAAAATATTAGGTAACTACTTCTGACCGCGCGTGGCATTCAAGTTCACGGTCGGTGTAGTTGCATTTTTTTATTGTTTTGTTAAAATTAAAATGCATTTGTTACAGATGTGTCAACAAACAGAGTACATTTCCTCATTCTGCAGTTCCTGTGGTGCATGACACACATGCTACGAATGCTTGTGGTCGTAGAACCCTGCCACTATACAATTGCTGAGGTAACCATGTGTAAAATTTGACGTGTCCAAATGATACTTGAGATCTAAAGGAACAAATGAGTTTGAGTTTACTTTAAAGGTAGATTTGGTCTCATTTTTTTTCATTAGAAGCGCCCGCGCGAATCCTAACACCACTAAAATTCTATCAGTAATTTGATTACAATAAACTATGCAAGTTTGGGGCATGGTGGCACTGTGTGAAATGTCCATTAATATTATTTTTGTTACAGGGCAGAAGAACAGAAAATCTTATTTGTAGATTATTGAATTCAGCGCCATCTACCGGCACACTGCCGTCTCGCCTCGAATTATTTTCCCGCCAACTGTTGCTGCAGTCAGTCAGCTACTCGCCGATGGGAATGTGTACGCTAGACCGTCCGCTGGTCGCTTCGGTGAGAACACAATAGATGTCGTAATGATCAGTGTGCAACTTAAACATCTAGCACGTTTATCAGTAGAGGATTACACAATAATATCTGCGCTTCTCATCTCATCCTACGGGAATACTCCACTTTCTCGGGATAAAAAGTTGCATATTTTGTTCCAAGGTATTCCAAGCTACATTCAAACCAAATATCATCCAAATCCGATCAGCCGCTGAGGCGTGAAAGAGTAACAAATACATACTTGTATACAAAACGTCAATTTTTCGCATTTATAATATTAGTTTGATGTTAATAAGCCCTCCGATCAAAGGGGCATATTTTATTTGGATTTCAGATTATCAAATAAGAAACATAATAATATATTCAGGAGTGTAAACATGAATCCCATCAAAAACAACGTGTACAAAACTGCAAGTTCCACAACGCAAGTTATTCTACTGCAAAAAGTTGTGATACCTGAATCAATTAACCGACTTGGTTTTACTTATAAAACCAAGTCGGTTAATTCATTCAGTACCTATCTGTGGGAGCATCTATCCAACAACTTTGCCATACGGTATTTAGTTGTATTGTTTTTATAAAGGTTTTTTTTGCTTCTAATCTGAAAAGGATTACATAACTAGAATTTAATCTCGATACCCAATAATAATACCACGTTCTCTAAACGGTGACGGAAAACATCGTGAGGAAACCGGCATGTCTTAGAACGAAATTCAATGACATGTGACATCTACCAATCCGGGTTGGGCTCCCGTGGTAGATCAGAGCCCATTCACTCTCAATTATCGAGAGTAGACCGGTATCCCTGCAGTGGGAACATACGGTACGGTACGGTACCCAATAATACCTTCACGAATTGGACCGGGTTTTCTCATATTGTAAAGCTTTGGTTCCATGTTTATTGGTTAAGTGTTTGGACTTGAGATTTAAATTAACAGAATCTGATCTAAACAAATGTTACCAACTAACTGAGCTCATTGTTATTCTTACAGTTTAATCCGTATTTTTTTCGGTTTCGTAATGTTAATGTATGGTTGAATATTTGTTATAGGTAATTGGCGCGGTAACTACGTACCTGGTGATTCTGATACAGTTCCAACGATATGACTCCTGAGATGTGCAGCGCCACAAGGATGTTCTGGCTACTCTGAAGTTAGCAGCAGAATGTTGTCCCTTTCTTCACCTGCATAAAGGAAAAAGACAGCAGTAATTTTTGCCCACCATCGGCTAACTTCAGGCTTGCCAAAATGTGCTTGTCAAACTATACCTACATTATTCCAAAATTTATAAGTTTTACAAAATAACATAATAAGAAATAAGAAATAATAACTTTAATGCAGTGGTTTGTTTTATTTAAACATCCCCGTCCCCGTCTCGGGTGATGGACGCAGCGACTCGGTGCGACTCAGGGTAAGATCCAAATCTTATACTGAGTCGCATTACTGTTGTCAAGGGCGGGGGTCGCCACTTACCACCAGGTGGGCTCAGTTCGTTACGCCACATAAATAAAGTGAGCCCTTGGCTCGTTCCGTCACTTAAACAAACAAAAAAAACAATGATACTTACCATTAAGAAAAAGACAGCTTAATTGCGGACTACCTCATTTTCTAAAATTGATTAAAATGATTAAAGTCATGTGTAATGTTTCACAGTTAGTGTACACGGAATAATCCAGAAGCAACGCAATTATACTACGAGTATTTACACAATGAAGCCTCATTAAGAACTACTAAATTAGATCCCAAGTAACAAGCAGTGCAACGGATGAGCATGCATTTCAACTTCAGAGGAACTCTACTACAACTTTAGTATTAAATTTCATCCTCGCTCGAACGTACGTCTGGGAATTGAGAGCGCAAAAGGCAGACTATAGAACCCGTACCAACCTCTAATGTTCCCACTGCAGGGACACCGGTCTACTCTCGATAATTGAGAGTGAATGGACTTTAATCTACCACGGAAATCCAATACGGATTGGTAGATATAACATGTCTTCGAATTTTTGGTTCTAAGACATGCCGGTTTCCTCACGATGTTTCGAGAACGTGGTATTGCGCAAATAAATATTTCAAGTGAAAAACTCTTGCTGCCCGTGTAGGTTTGAACCAGTAACCTTCAGAGTGAAAGTTGGCGTCTGTTCCCCTGGGCCTCCACGCTGTCACCCACATCATACAAATAATAATAATACTCCTGGACACGGCACGCAGCGTCAGGAGATTCCTCTCTTTGCTGTTCTAGCCATCGACCACTTGGGCCTTACTCCGCGGTCGGTGGTTCACCATTTATATATTTATTACTACAATGTTCTTATTCATTAAGATTGCTTAAGCTATGAAGCTGTCGATTAGTCAGTTAAATATTTAATATTTCTCATGCATCTAACTATATAAAACTTAACACCAATGCTATCATAGTTCAACCAACGCCTTTTCATTGAGTGTACTTAAAATTGCTTACGGTTGAAATGAGCTGTCAAAGTCGTTGATCTTCATAGTAATGTTACTCTAAGAATAACATTCGCTTACTGTATGCTGGAAGGACTTGTGTTTTATGCTCCCTAGTGCTGCAGAAAATTGCACTTTTACTGTTTGAAATAGATGTTATGGCTCATCTGGGCAGTCGGCGACCTCAGCATTAATTTACACTGGATGCTATGGATAAGTGCTGGATGATTTTAAAGTGAGTAATACCAAAATTCAAGCTTTACATTAATTAAATCTTCAAAACAGGAATGTTGGGAAAGGGAAGGGACGGAAGAAATAACCGCGGTCACACTTTGTGTGGTGAGCATGAAATTTTTTTCCGGTCTTGGGTGTTTATCTTGTATCATGCCATCTGCGACACAGGGAATCCTTGTGCAGGTATGAGTGTGTAAACTTTATTTTTAGATTGTCGGTTAAAATTCGTTGTAATATATTTTCGTACTGTGGCTTCTAGATTAACGATAGTCGCAGACGCGTTGGGATTTAGTAATCAGATCAGACGTGATTTTGTGGTAATGTTGCTAATTTACGGAATTTCTGAAATACCGATATTATAGTAGATCTGGCATGTCTCGAAAGTTGGCTTAGGTAGTATTTGCCTCATTAAGAGTGTTAAGAATTCATAATTCATTCAGATGCGGCATCCTTATTTCTTAAAGTATTTTAAAAAGTAAAAAAGTGTCTTATACCTATAAGACAGTTTCTTTTTACTTTTTATAAGCTCTTGAGCTGGGCTTGGGAAGTATGTGGATACAGATGTAATTGACAGATAATAAAAAAATCGAAAGCACCGTCTCCAAAACACCGTCTACTTTTATTCACTATTTCTCGCCCCAATTTCATTTACTTAGATGATTTTATTTTCCATTTATGTTAATTTAATTATAATGATTGGACAGATTTTGATGAAATTTATATGGCATTAATCAAAATATCTTTTTAAATTTAAAAAAATCGTAATTAGTTGATAAATGACGGAGTTTTGGGGGGGTCCAGTTGCTCGAGTCACCATTTTCAATCGTTAACAATTCTCTGATATCCACTCTAATTAAATATTAGATAATCACACTTATATTATTACAAACTTTCAAAGTATGTATGTGTGTATGTTTGTTACCCTTTCAAACTCAAACGGCTCCGCGCATTGGGATCAAATTTGGTACCAGGATAGCTTATATGGATGGATTAACACATAGGCTACTTCTGATCCCGGAAAACCGCGGGGCGCAGCTAGTATTCCTATAGGCTTCAATATCTATCAGGTACAATGCAGTTACTGACCGAGCATGATTTTTGGACGCCATTTTTTCAGTTCCATTCCAATATCACGGATATGGGAGGTAAAGCCGTTTTTTGTGCGAAATGCATAACCTGCCCTCCGTTCCATGTTTTCGTTCCATCCGGCATTTAAATTGGAAAATTCAGGTCAGTGGATGAATGAAAACTTCGCGGCTTTTACGGTACAGATATGTTATCTTTGACAGGTCATGCGTATTTTAAGGGTATTTTTAAACAGACTTCGGAAGAGGTTATCTATTCAGCAGTTTTTTTTTTCACCGGCACCTACACCTTTCCACCGGAATATGGGATTACGAGTGCTTGGCGGCGGATTACTACTATGGCGGTTAGCTGGTGGCAGTACTCCTACTGACGAACTTGGCACAAGTTCTACTGCTTGTAGATGTACATTACATATTCTTTTTATACATTTATCAAACTCAATGTATTTATTGTAGTTTTAAAGACGAATATCTAGCAAACTATTACATATCTCACCCCTAATGCACAGATGCTTTTAAAGAACTAGCAATACTACTCTAAAACAAGTTTCACAATTGAATACATTGGCAGAAAGCCGCTAAGAGATTGGGTATAATCAGTAATGGATATAAATTAGGCTACTTGAAACCAAGCGAAGCCGTGAGCATGAGCGAAACTTGCGCTAGGTCGATGCAAGTTTAATTCTTGAGACACACAGACAGAAAGGCTTACGCTGCCTTAGCTATAAAACGGAATATGAATACATATATATGTAACCAGCGTTTGATGCCTTATTGGATATGTTAAACCATTTTATTGCTTTGCTTTTTAAAAATCATTTTGCGCAATAGTGAAAGCATTTTATAAGCCCGGACTTTATTTACCTAATGGCAGTTGTATTCAATTTTATTGTTATTTAATACTAGCTGCGGCCCCGCGGTTCACCAGTTTCGTTGGAATACGGGAATATAATTTAGCTTATGTTACTTGCTGATTATGTAAGTATGTAATGTGGTGTGTGGTTTAGGCGTGAAATCGTAGCAAACAAACAAATAAACTCACTTCCGCATTTAAAATATTGTATTAATTAGGATAAAAAAATGTTATGGTACTTGATTAGTAATCTACTTGAAAAATGTATAATTTCATATAAAACGAGCGAAGCTCGCTCGCCCTGGTACTGTCGTATTAACTTAGCGTGTTCGTGTGTCTCTTGCGAAATGCACTAGCAATCGTAGCGGTAAAGGGGTGGGTGTAATAGATTCTCAAGTGTTCAGAGTGCTCTGTTCTTAGGCATCCGCTCTGGTTGTATTTTGTGCCGAGCCAGTGCTATTTATGAGGCGCCATTTTGCGTAAAAGATATCGTATATCGCCGCCTCCCCTCTTTCATGCTTAAAATCATGTCCATTCAACGGTTGCCTGAAAGAGATCGCTCTTAGTGATAAGACCGCCCATTGTGCCACCAATTATATGTAATTTTTCTGGTGTTAACAATAAAGAGTCTATCTATCTATCTATATTTTAATTTACGTATTTATTGTTTGTTTAAGTAATTATTTAATGACATGACGCCACGAGGGAATAACTTGAGCTTCCACAGATAACATAAACTGTAGCCGGCTTTTGTTTGACTTGGTTAGTTAAATATGTAACCTCGCGCTCAAACGCTATCATAAATGTATGTATAATTAACGTTAGATTAACTAGCGAAACTTGAGGTACGGCTATTTTGGGCCAACTGTAAATATGAGGGAGAGTTAAACATAAGTTACAATTGTGCTGAGCTGACGCAGTTACAAGCTTACCTATTAACATAATGTACGATATATTAACATAATGTACGATATACTAACATAATGTATGATATATTAACATAATGTACGATAAATTAACATAATGTACGATATATTAACATAATGTACGATATATTAACATAATGTACGATATATTAACATAATGTACGATATATTAACATGATGTACGATATATTAACATAATGTACGATATATTAACATAATGTACGATATATTAACATAATGTACGATATATTAACATAATGTACGATATATTAACATAATGTATGATATATTAACATAATGTACGATAAATTAACATAATGTACGATATATTAACATAATGTACGATATATTAAGACGAGCTCAACTTTGCTAATGATATATCAATATTCTAAGCTCAAGCATAACTGGAACTAAAATCGATGATATTAGTAAAAAATAGAAGATACATCACTAGTATCTTGGGCGTGGTCCGCTTGAATTAAGCGCATGCACACAATTACAATCAGTTACAACTGTCAGTTACATACTATCAGTTACAATTGGACCATAATTGTTATATTTATAGTCCGGTTCAACAGCGTTTACCTAATGTTAATAAATACCAACTCTATAATAGCATTAATTCCACCACAAGATAAATACAATATAATGAGATAAACTTTATTGCCTTGTAAATTATTATATCTTAAAATAATACATAATTATGTACTTGAAGGTTGCATAAAGTTATTATTATATTATATGTTTTTGTCCCTTACGGTTATATAGGTACCTGTTTTATTTTATGTAAATTAGATTAGACAGTGACGTAGCTTCCTAACTTTTGAAATTAATGGCTTACGAATGCTATAATGTTGATGTCTATGTAGACTTAATGCCATAATTTACTAATAGATAGCTTAGTTCTCGTATTAGTAGGAAAAAAAAATGTTAAATTTGATCTCCTCATATTGTACTTGTATGGTGTACAATAAAGAATTTTTCATTCATTCATTTTCACAGGTTTTATCTCCTGAACGGAACATTTCACGTGGCCTGTAAATCGCAGGCAGGCTGCACAATCTGAGACGGGCCGTCGACCACTCGCACGCCTCGTAAAACCCACGTGCAAACCCAATACTAGGGCAGGGAGCAACCTACCAACATTACCTTATTTCATATCAAGTATTTTTATGTGATTTAGTGACGAAACGAGCTGTGGGCCCACCTGGTGGTAAGTACCCCATGACAACAGTAATGCGACTCAGTATAAGTCGAATCTGACACTGAGTCGCACTCATCTCGCTGCGTCCAACACCCGAGATGGGGATGATACGTTTCATGCGTATGTGATTTCACCGGCAACTACAACCTTTCACTGGAACACAGTAATGCTAGCACTAGCGCTTGGCGGCAGATAACAGGTGTGGTGGCAGTACCTCTCCGGACGAACCTGGCACAAGTTCTTCTGCTACTTTTTGTTGCTTTTATAACTGGCCTCATAGTTATGCCTCATAACCTCATGGCCTCAGTTGGTAGTAGCTCTGTTTTCTGCTCTGTTGGATTCCCACTCAAGACAAGCATTTGTGAACGAACATAATCATTGTTCAAGTATTTTAAGTAGGTATTTACAAAACAAAAGTACTATATATTCTATCAGTTATCTAGGTCCCATATTACAAGTTATGCTTAGTTTGGGGTTAAATGGTGCTGTATGTAATAACCATGAATATGTTCTCCAAGTATTCGATCGGGTTTCAACCGACTTTCAAAAGAGGTTGTCAATTCAACCGGTCCAAAAAAAATGTTTTATTTAAAGGGATATGCTTTCAGATTGGCCTATACAAATGTTATCCAGATCGTTTCAATAATTTGGTTGTTAGTAAAGTAAACTGGAATAAATAAATATTTTTTTAAAACTATCATGGTTATGAACATTATTATTCGTGTTACCGAGATATTTACCATGATTTGTGAGTTTTGTTGACTCCCGATATTTCGACGCAGTTACATGCGTCATGCCATGTCATGCGTTTGCCCGGGACCATGACGCATGTAACTGTGTCGAAATATCGGGAGTCAACAAAAACTCACAAATCATGGTAAATATCTCGGTAACACGAATAATAATAAATAAATATGTCATCCAAGTAAACGAAATTGCGTAGTTTTCTTTCCTGTGCCGTTTTTCTTCGCCCATTGTAGACCGATTAGGATGTATATTTTTTTAAATGGTAGTGTGTGGGCGAGAAATAAAGGATGCAAGTGTTAAAGTCGGTTTTTTTTCGATTTTGAAATCAATCACTTGTATTAAAAGTTTCTTTTTTGGAATCTCAATCACACTTATATTAATTCAAACTTTCGTCGTATGTATGTGTCTGTGTGAGTTTGTTACCCCTTCAAACTCAAACGGCTTAACGGATTTCGATGAAATTTGGCACCAGGAAAGCTTATATCCGGATTAACACATAGGCTACTTTTGATCTCGGAAAACCGTGGATAGCACCGCCTGGCGCTAGTTAAAATAAAACGCGCTCGTACCGTTCCACGTTGCAAATAAGTAACCATTAAAGGCACATCACTATAAGCTTAACGTCCGTATTTACAAAATGGCCGCCTGTTGGTGCTGCGAGCTGTAAATTACGAAATATGTATGTAGACAACGTTGTGTGATGTACAACCTACGTCCTTACAGACTTTTGGGTAAAAATAGTACGTAATATCATACTGGCGTCATAGTTTAGTTGGTCGTAGCTCTGCTATAGGTTGTGGGTCGATTCCCACTCAGTACAAGCATTTTTGTGACGAACGGATTGTTGATTCTTTGTCTAGGTGTTAATATGTATTATGTGAGGTTATCATAGCCAATAATCTTTATATCCGTTGAATGCTCAAACATTACATGGAAACGTAAATTTTTCTAAAAATAATTATGTATCTACGAGATCACGCGCTTTAAAACTAAGTATAGCGCTTGTTCAAACCCCATCCGACACTCCACGGAGAGAATAAACAAGAAACCCCTAATGGAAGAGTAGTCTCTTTTCACGAGCAAACGTTTTTCTTATTACTATGTAAACAGATATTACAGAATATTTTGCTTGTCGTGGAGCAGAGCAACCACACCATGGAGTTCTATCATTTATAATCATTAACTGAGTTATACGCTTCTTTTATAATTATTAGTGCCAAGTTCTACTGTTAATTTATGTTACTCCTATTACTCCGAGAGACCCATGTAGGGATTCTGAAGGTATTCATCTAAAGCGAACAACATGGTTCGGTCCTCCAAAAACATGAGTAGACAATACAATACAATAATTCTTTATTGCATACCAATATAAATAAATGTACAAATGTCTTAAAAATTAATGTACAATGAGCGGCTTTATCGCTTAGAAGCGATCTCTTCCAGGCAACCTGCAATGTCACTCTAATATTATGAAGGCGAAAGTTTTTATGTATGCGTGCGTGTGTATGTATGTTTATTAGTCCTTCACACTCAAACGGCTCGACGGATTTGGATGAAATTTGTTACAAGTATAGCTTATATCCCGGATTAACACAAAATCTACTTTTTATCCCGTAAAACCTTGGGTATCCAGGCCGCGACTAGTAGTTATATATAAATATACGCTTGTGAGTCACAAACATCAAAAGCTTTTAAGAGAATGAGGTGCAAAGGAGACTCGGTTACCATACAAGGATAAACGCGATCGCTCTAAAGACATTGTTTATATTTTCGATTTTGTATTCATAGCTCACTCGTCCCTCGCGGTTTCACGTGGGTCATAGTTTAAGAAAAATAGCGGGAAAACTTTCAAAACATTTTTCAAATGTTGATGAAATGTTTCAATGTCAGTTTCCAATAAAAACATTTTTACTGATAACGAAAATATTTATCTATTGTACTAGAGCCCCGCGGTTTCATCCGCGTAGTTCCCATGGGAATACAAGGATAAAATTTAGCCTATGTTACTAGCAGATAATGTAGCTTTCCACTGGAGAAATAATTTTTAAAATAGATTTTGTGCGTTTGTTCTAAAGGCGTAACAAACAAACAAAGTCATTTTCGCATTTACAATATAAATCAAAATATTATAGTCAAATAAAGGTAACTCTTGAAATTAGTTTCATATAAATACATACCGTGGACATTTCACGCAGCGCCATCTATCCTAGCCTATGTGTTAATCCAGGACATAAGCTATCCTGTAACCAAATCATTCAAATTCGTTGAGCCTTTAAAGTTTGAAGGGGTACAAACACACACACAGAGAGAGAGAGAAAGAGAGAGAGAGAGATAGAGAGAGAGACGCAACACACAAACTTTCGCTCTTATAATACAAGTGGAATCAGCGCGTTCTTGTATTTTTGAGCTGTGGCTTAGATAATAACTATTCAATTTACTGAACATCTAGAGTCACGCGGCGCTTTAAATTCAGCTAGTGTTTTTAGACAGTGAATAAACTCAACGCTGAGTTCATCATAAAAAGATATTCTTTGTTTCATTGCTTTTCGAAATGACTATTTAAGCTCCAGAACGGAAGGAATAATTAATAATTTGAACTTTCCCGTGTGTATCTATTACTATGCTACACTACTATTATAACTCTGTCTGTCTGTTACTTTTCTACGCTTAAACGCGGAACTGATTTAGATACAATTTAGTGTGGATAGTCTGAGATGTTGGTAACGACATAGGATAATTTTAATCCCGGGAATCATCCCTAAAGGGGGTGAAATGGTAGATGGACGTTTGTATCCAATAATTTTTACTTTTATTTGGATTTATATGTAGATTCCTTTTCACGTCAAAACCACAGATCACTTTTTTTGTAATATTTAAATAGAATGGAGATTGGTGAAAGTTCGATGAAATAAATGGCTACTCGAAGTGCTAATTTTATGCAGACGAAGTCGCGGGAAAAAGCTAGTCGGTTATAAAATCATTCTTGAAGTGTCTGTTTATTTTATATTTACTAACTAATTTACTATACTAAAACTATACACGCTCATGACAAATAAAACGTCTTCACCCGCTGCCAACCGTAGGTATTGTTACTTACGTACTTGTTTAGTTAAGATCACACTAATATTTAAGCGCACAAATAAAAATTACGGTAATAAATACCCAAGACCCGAGAACAAATTTATTTTGATAGTACTTATACTATTAGATAAATGGATTATACGCAACATTGTAACCTATCAAAAAAATGTATGAAACAATTTGACCAATTCTGTTTCTATGGTAATATATGTCTAGAAATCTTTTAGTCGATTATAGAGTTTGACAGTTAACCATCTATTTGCATACGAAATTGTATACCTTATTGTATTGTATACCTTATTGTATACCTTATTGTATACCTTATATACATATACAATATGCATATTTTTTTTTTTTTGAGGTAATATACATATTGTATATTACCTCAAAAACGCAAGACCGGAAAGAGTGGAAGGGGATTAGGGAGGCCTTTGCCCTGCAGTGGGACGATGCAGACTAATAATAATAATAATAATACAACCTTAGAAATGGTAACATTAGTGTTACCATTGCAAAAATACTGGCTTGATCTGGACAGCCATGTGTCAAATGTCAAGACTTTGGTCAAATGAAATCATAAAAAGTTATAATTAAAAAAAGCTTTGTATACGGAAAGACCTAAATCAACAGACACGAGTCAATTATAAAGTAGGTACGTCCCACCACAGCTGAAATGGAGAACATCTGGCCCTTCAGTTATTAATAAGAAATAAATCATTTTAGTTCAAGTATATTGTATATTATGTTTCTTAGCGACTGAATAAGATTTTATAGCGCAAATTGAATTGAAAATATGAAAGCAACATATTTGTATAACATAACATATTAAGCAAGAAAAATAAGAAACATTAATTAATAATTATAATAATATTAATTTTTAAATTATATTAAATAATTTATGATTGAATACATGATCAAAAATTAACTTACAAAATGGAGAATCAGGTACTTTGACCTTAAAAACATATTGCATCAAAGAAATTTATTTTTCAGTGTTGTAAATTTTGAAGATGGTAACATTGCAATTAATTTTATTATCACTCAAAAACTTCTAATAAAGTACTTAATCTTAACTATTCTGAATTAATTGAATGATAAAAATTTTGAAACCTTCATGGTTAAGAACATTATTTTTCGTGTTACCGAGATTTGTGAGTCATGTTGACTGCCGATATTTTGACGTAGTTTCATGCGTCATGATCGCGAGGAAAGTAAAAGATAGCCAGCCATGTCCCACATCCACTATACACTTCCCGCAAATTGGCAAAACCATCTTCAAATTTAAACTCTGTTCAAATCAGTAATTAGAAACAGAGGGTATAGGGTAGGGGGTGGTACTGTCGCAATTACATTAAATTTGTATTAGTTAAGTTTGATTAATAAAGTTTTTGATGCTTAGCTCTCAGCTCTAGAATTTTGGAAGTATGTGCGCAGTACGTGGACCACAACATGGTTTGTTATCCGAGTCACAAATTTTTAGTTATTTGTTACGATCTCTGGCTCCGTGGCTTAGTTGGTAGTAGCCCTGCCTTCGAAGCAAGGGGTCCCGGGTTCGATTCCCGGCCGGGGCACACTTTGTGTGGTGAGCATGAAGTTTGTTTTCGGGTCTGGGGTGTTTGTCTTGTGTTTCTGTGTTTGTCCATGCCATCTGCGACACAGGGAATCCTAGTAGAGATCTATAGAGGTATGAGTGATCTATCGTTGTTTTTTTTTTATTTTTAATTGTTACTATTATTTATTCTGTGAGCAGTCAAGTGAATGATTTAATAATCAAATAAACTGCATATTTCATCACATATTTTTCGCCGCTTGGATGGAAACTTTCAATGAAATTAATATACAATACAACTAAAAACAATTACTTAAAAATATCCAAAAGTTCATAATTAACAGAAACATGGCGTAATAAAAATGCAAAAGAACCTTCATATTGAGAATTTCCTTTATTTTGTAATAAGTAAGAAATTGCTGATTCCCAGTAACATTATTTTTTTTATTTCTATTAAGGCCAGGGTAATTGACCTGGTCAATAATTAATACCTAGTCGTAATAACACAGTTAATTAAATCTGTCATTTATCAGGTTAAATTATAATATTTTTACCATGTAACTAAACGTCTTTCTCAATCCCGTTAGCGGTGGATTTCATAGCTTTCTTGGCAGATTCTATTCCCCCTTTCAAGAACGTAACATTACAAAGGATATTCAAAACATCTCGAAAGTTCGAGAATAAAATGTTTTCCGAATTCCGAGTTTTATTCAAAGGCGCTTGAAAACAACAATAGCTGCGTATCACTGAAATACAAATATTTCGCGGAAACAGAAGAATAGTGAGGTGGGTACCATGAGTTTCATAAAGGATATTACAAAACAAGCCCTGTTGGCTGTCTCTTTGTATAACCTAGAGTCCATAGTACAAGATGTTCAAAGCAGTCATTATTACATTTTTGCGTGCATATGAAAGTAGAACCACACCTTGTGTCTGGCCTAAAGTAGCAATTAAATTTGTGCCAATTACTCGACATGAAAACTTCAAAGTAATTTCTTTAGCCTGCCGCCACACCTGTCATTCCAGTGACAAGTGCACTAGCATTCCTCTGGGTACCGTTGCAATAACAGGCACATGATAAGTTACATGTCCTTAAAGTGTATGGAAAAAAGGGTATGGAAGGACCAGATTATAGGCTGTTGTTTATAGGCAGATGGGGGTCACCGGTTCGTTAATTAAATATAAATAAAATTTTAGAAATGAAAAGTAGGTACTTAAATTGTCACTTGTGGTAGGGGCGCAAGCCTCTCATCCCTTAAATATTTGTACTATTACCGATTCTGTGGCTGAAGTATTAATAACAATATTAAGATTGTTACATAAAGAGAGAACATAAAGAAACAATATAATAAACTTTTAATTTTACAGATGCGAACGGTTCGCGATAAACTTTAACAAGGGTTTGGGGGTGACAAAATGACAGGTCAACGAGAGATTCTGCAATGTATTCCTTTAAAGAGCCATAAAAGCGATATCATTAAAGAGATTCTCCAATTTTAATGGATGATTAAGTGACAGACAAAGATCTAGATATGTGAAATTTTGAGGTTGTGTTCCTTTTGAATCTAAGCGCACTAAGAAATGAATCGAACCCTAACTCAATATTGGGTAATATTGTAAATCGTTTTTTTTTTTAATTTCAAACTATGTAAACGTGAAGAATTTTGCGAGTAAAACCGTGGAACCTGTTTTAATTTTTTTTTAATTTTGTGTAGTATTGTTTTAACGGTAATTATATTTATTAGATACCTACGAATTATAATACATATTGATTAGAACAATAATTAATGTATGGCAAATGCATAGAAGTGCAACGCCAGAAGAAAGAAAAAAAAATATTTATGTGAACCGAACATATTCATACTTGGATAATGTCATACAGCGCCATTTATTATCAATCAAGTACCACAAAAAATCACGAGATGGCGCTGTTTTCAATGACAAGCATAATTTATTACAACAAAAACTTTTTTTTAAATGCGTTTTTACAATAATTCCAATTATACCGGTAAACTTAAACAGCAAAACTTTATCGAAATACAAAATTTGATCCAAATCGCCTTAGTTGTTAGAGCCATTCCCATGATATGCGAAATAAATAATTAACAAGAATTGCTCGTTTAAAATAATAAGGTAATACGAGTTATGTAGTAACGAAAACGATAAGTTTTGTAAATCAGAACAAACAATTTGTATTCATTGCTTATATCACTGCTATTTGCGAAGCGCCCAACAAGAGATATTGAATGAGATCAACCCCTGACTCAGATAATATTCTCCTTCAAGACAAAAACTCGAACCAAGAAGGTTAATTAAGGATATATTACGCTTCGAAAAAATGGAGAATTATAACAAGGATGGATTATTGCAATATGTGGCCACGCGGGGGTTGAATCCTCCCTCAGATTTCAGAATACCTCCACATTTCAGTCTCCGTGCGGCGGCCGGTGCGACCAGACGTGCCTGTGTCTCCATTTTTGCCAAGTTCCATTAAAAATTTAAATTCAGTGCTTTTTAAGTTCCTTCAGGCAATACAGAGGTGGTCACGGCTATCAGGTGAGTGCGATTAAATATTCATTCTCTTTGAATGTGTTCGTTAATTAGTCAAAGGCGGCCAGTTTGAATTATTTAAATGTTTTACTGCTAAAGTTGAATAGTTAACCCACAAGCGAGTCCGTCTCGAGGACTTATTAAAAAAGTTTGGGTTAACACTGATATTTTAAGAGTCATTCGGGTATTTTAAATTACTTCTGCCTCTAGCAGGAAGTAAGGGCTTTTAAAGACCGATTTTTATTCATACCCGAAGGGAAATGTAAGAAAAATACAGCAAAAGACCGAACGATATGTTTTTTGGGAGAATATTTGGTATATGAATTGAATTGACGACTTTTGCAAGGTGTCATCTCGTTCTATGGAGAATAACGCTTATAATTAAGATTAATAACGATAGTGGATAGTGTGAGTCGTACTCAGACACTGTTGGTTCTGTACCACCGATTGTAACATTCTAAAATAAATATCCGCCATGATGGGCCGGGCCATTTTAACAAGACGCAACATTTAGAATTTTACGTATAATATAATTTTTTTTATATATTATTTTGAAATTATCTTCTTATCTGTTGTTTTTCTTATATAAATACATTAGTATATATAATGTGTAAGGCAGGCCAATTACATGTATCTCCTTTATTTTTTCAATTTTAAGAAACCATTTTACCATTTTAAATCTTAGCGAGCTGATTTTGAAACCTGGGACTTTAATGTTTCAAGTACCTTTAGAATCACATTCTTTCTCTTTCTATCTTGTAGACGCAACGGGACTCTATGTTGACGTCACTATAAATGTAGCCAATTATACTGACGATCAGCAATTGATTCTACCGCCATACATTGCAATTGAATATTTTGGCTACATCCGGCAATATACCCTGGCTATCGGGTTCATGTTGCTCGCGTCCGAAGGCCTAAACCCTTTGAGTCCCTACTCATACCCCTTCTGTATCAGCCTCTATTGTTTCCACACCAGACACCCTAATCTCGATAAGTGAGAGTAAATGGGCTTTGATCTACCACGCGACCTCAATCCGGATTGGTAGATAGAACATGTTCATAGCGAGTTTCCTCGCGATGTTTGCCGTCGCCATTTCGAGGACGCGATAATGAGCACATAATTTTAATGAAGTGAGAAATTCATTAGTTCACGTTTGGGTTTGAACCAGCGTCCTTCAGATTGAGTCGGCGTCTGTACCCCTGGGCCACCAAGCTCGACGTACCCTTTTGATAGTGGAAAAGGAGTAACATAAAGTAGCAGTAAAACTTATACTAAGTTCGTCCGGGAAATGCTGCCACAACATTTGGTAATCTGCCGCCAAGAAGTGATGCACTCGCATTGCTTTATTCCAGTGAAACTCAAAGGTTTATGAATCATTTCTTTGACTTGGGTAACGGGCGCAACAGGATGTGACTTCGGTCTTCACATACTAGTCGGGGAGCTCACAAGCCGTACGGCTGTTATTATAAATTATAAAGATGTTATTTTCAGACCATTTAAATCCATAGTTAATTATTATGTTGGTTCATGAAACTCAATGGAACTCGATGAGAAATCACTCGCACGACGCTCTTGGGACGCTCCAAATAGGAGAGCCGTAGCTCTCAGACACTATTCCCAATCGGAAGACTCGGTTTTGGGCGGAGGTAAACACTTACCATCGTATTTTTCTCGCTCCGTCACCAAGCAGTAACGAGCATGTTACTGCTTGGCTGAAGATATACTTCCCCAGACAAACTCGCACGATCTTATTGCTAAAACCGAAAGGAATCTTACACTATTGAAATTAAGTCGTAGTAAAAATACAAATTCCGGACGATAATAGAATTGAATCTTTCATAAGTATATTATAATCGAAATACCATTTGAAGCGGAATGAATTTTCTTAAGGCGTTTTCATTCAGACTGAATTTTAATGTTCCTGAAAACATTGAATAGTGTTGATAAGGGTTATATTCGTCAGGTTTGCTTCAACGTCGAAACTTTAATCATACTAAAATAATGCGAGAGTTAGTCGTTATGAATATTATGTATCTTCACGGGTAAACGAATTTGGATAAAATTTGTTATGAAGGTAGCTCACGCCCTGTTTATTCTGATAGGGTCGTTTAAATAAAACTGAATTTTATAGAATCTTGATGTAATGTCTCGCACTCAACTTTGACATTAGGACACAGATAACATATATAAAAAACAAACAAGCGAAAGCCTGGATTAACCAAAAGTGAGTGAGTGAGACAGTAACAGTGAACAGTAATCAATCAGTCTCGCTGATTGATTTGACAGAATTGACAGATTCACGTTCAGTTGTTCAGTTTGTTACATTATTGGAATGGAATGGGACCTAGATTATAGTACCTGGATTAACACAGGCTAATTTAATTTTTTTGTCTCAAATTTTTTGTGACCTGCAAAAAACACAACTTCTGCCAGTTTTTACGGTTCCGTGCCCAGAGAGTCAAACGTGACCCAATTATTAAGGTTATTATTATAACGCGGTCCGTATGTCTGTTTGTCTGTCTGTCTATCCGTCTGTAACCAGGCTGTATCTCAACTCGTGATAGTTAGAGAGTTGAAATTTTCACAGAAGATGTATTCTTATAACAACAAATACTAAAAAACAGAATAAAATAAATAATTAAGGGGCTTTCATACAAAAACGTGATTTTTATTATAGATAATGGAACCCTTCGTGCGCGAGTCCGACTCGCACTTGGCCGGGTTTTTCCCATCGTCTCATATTGTCTTTGTAACCTCGGGTTAAACCGCCGGCCTCAGCTAGTCAGTTCTATAAATATTTGAAAACACAAGTGTTTGTTGGTAGAATTACACAAGCAGGTCGGCAGAATTACATCGTCGACATTGAATGATGGGTATTTCATCCCCTAAACCAGATTTATGTTCCGCGAAATATGGTGCGTTCCACGGTGTTCTAATTACTTTAATAATTAATTGATATTATAAATTTGAAGTTATTAAGCAGGTATTTAGGGACAGGAATGTCTAGAGTAAGAATTTGCCGGCGGTTTGAATTGTGTACATATTTATTCGGTAGACTGAACAAATTATGAGCTAGCTGAAGTATAATACAAATGTTGTGTATAATAATAGGGTTAGCAATAATAGTATTTTAGCCTAATGATGTAGGTACCTATTTTTTAAATATATAATATTATAGTTTGTTAACTGCTCTTGTACCTAAATTATAAAAATAAAATTAAATAAGTTTGTTGTATGCTCTGGATGGTTTGTCTTGTACTTCCGTGTTTGTCCATGCCAGCTGAGACACAGGGAATCCTAGCGCAGGGGTATGAGTGTGTAAGCGTTTATATATTTATATTTCTAGCTTTATTCGTAGACCGTATACAATGACCACTCTTAGTATTGATAAGATTATTGTCTTATAGGAGTAAGCTGGCGGCTCAGCCGATATTAAGTGGTTCCGCCGGCCATAGACAACTATCGAAGTATGAGAAGATCCAAGTCGCATTGCGTTGCGCGCGTCACTCGGACTCGAGACTGGGATCGAACGCTTTATATATCTTTTCAGATAGAAATGCGACTGTAGTCTTCTTCCTTTCGACACGGAAACTGATTTGAATCATTTTTAGATTTTAACAAAGCACTAGAATTATAAATCAAAAGCTACATTTAGATCTTACATAACCCCATTCAGTGTTCTCGAGGATAGATCAATTTCCCGGAACATTGGTTGCTACTCCGTATCAGCCAATAATGTCCACACTGCAGGAACACCGGTCTACTCTCGTTAATTGAGAGTGAACGGCCTTTGCTCTAGATCCATGCTAGCATCCCAATCTGGATTGATAGAGGTCACAAGTCTTAGAATTCTTGGTTCTAAGACAAGCCGGTTTCCTCGCGATGTTTTCCTTCATATCACCTTGCGCACATCATTTTTACAAGTGAAAAACTCATAGGTGCACTTTTGGTTTTGAACCAGCGACCTTGAGATTGAAAATCGGCGTCTGCCTCTGCGCCAGCACACTCTCGATTACCTGTTTTTTGATATTACGGGAGATAATATCAAAAAACGAGTAGATAACTCGAGGAAATGTTATGTATGAACAAACGTGGTTAATTTTTAATGCGCAGTTGGTTCTAGCAGATCAATACTTATATTTAGCTTCATGGTCGAAAGTATATTTTAGGGACTATAAATGTTTATGTCTTTCACTAGAGTTCCTATAAAGCCTAGAATAACAGCGATAAAACCTGCCTTCCAACTTTTGAGGCAGACATTTGGTAAATTTGTGACTTAAGAATCACGACGGTATTCAAGGTACAATATGAATCGTTTTGCGGTTTACAAAAATAGCATTTATTATCTGTAACCTACTTCTATTTACAACTACTCAATTTGGAGTACTATAATGTTTTGACTGCACGAAACATCTTTTGTCTTCAAATGTCTGTCTAATTTTAACTCTGATTATGTTCTAACGATACTTAGTTACGCTAAATAGTATTTTATTTTCACTAGATTTGGAACTGTTTGTTGTTTATTGTTAATATATCTTTTTTGTATTTTTTTGTTGTTCCTTTTTTGTCTTGGTGCTGAATAAATGTCTTTTCTATTCTATTCTATACAATTGTGTGTATACCTTTCTAAAAGAAACATACTTAGAGAGAACATATATTTTTCGTAATTTACGTACCAAAAAAAAAAAAAAATTTTTTTTCCAAAAAATACGGGATATTCGCTATTAAAACTTAAACGGGAACACGGGAAAAAAAAATTGCTATAATTTTGGTGGTTTAAATGCGATGAATAATCGCATGTAGGTACATTACAATTATACCATTACAATTATAGCGAAATTTAGTTAGGTAGCCAAATGAATAATTTTTAAATTTTAATTAATATCCTACTTTTCATTTTTGTTTTCAATTTATTCTCCCTGTAATTGCAACATGGTTTTGCAAAAGGGTTATTGCAATAATCATGCGAAATTCCAGAACAAAAATATTAACGTGAACAAATATTGTCCAGAAAATGTAGGTATTGTTAGTTGTCGCCCCCCGGTCGTTATCCCATTGCGCTGCTATTTGTTCATTAAAGCGACAATTGACCTCTACTCAACCGACTTTAGTACAACTCAATGTGTGCAAAACTTGTACAGATAACGGCGAAATTATGGTCCTGTTCAAGTCAGGAGTTTCTTGATTGTTCTTCCCTATAGTCGGGTTTGAATCACCAAACTTTGTAGTAAGAACGCGTGATCTGTTATAAATTTATTTAGAAAAATGACTAATCATTATATATTATTTTTAATCAAAGATTTTTTACTTTGCCAATGACTTTGGTTTCTTAAAGCAAGTCTATACTTTACTCCCGTGAAATTTTTTAAAAAAGTATTCGAATGCCTCATTTTTTTTAATAAATATGTACTTTCAAGATTCCGATAAATGTTTACTTGTATTATGATTGATTTTTTAAGGTATGGTGCAAATATTTTTTTTTCTTATTCTTATCCATCGGTTATATATACCAATAAGCTTTTGCAAATATCGCAAACTACTATATACATTTGGTACACCTTGTCAGTATTACGTGCGAACCGCAATATAATCATTTATATAATATATTGGCATTAACCGAGCTTATTCGGCACGAGTTCACAGGTTATCGCAATAAACAGCATGGGATATTTATACACCTGTAATGTTTTGGCGTATGTAGGTATTTATTAAGTCGTTTAGATTTCAAAAAGGAGGAGGTTTTAAATTTGGATATTTATATATATAGTTTATGTATCCGTACCAGCCTCTAATGTTCCCACTGCAGGGACACCGGCCTACTCTCGATAATTGAGAGTGAATGGGCACTGATCTACCACGGGAGCCCAATCCGGATTGGTAGATGTCATATGTCGTCGATTTTTTGGTTCTAAGACATGCCGGTTTTATCACGATGTTTTCCGTCCCCGTTTGAGAACGTGGTAATGCGCACATAAATTTTTTCAAGTGAAAAAACTCATTGGTGCACCTGTGGGTTTGAACCAGCAACCTTCAGATTGAAAGTCGGCGTCTATGCCCCTGGGCCACCACGGTCTCATATTTTATGTATGTTTGGGCATAAATTTTGTTTTTTTAATGTTACTAACGAGCGACGTAACGAACTGAGGGCCCACCTGGTGGCGACCCCGCCCATGACAACAGTAATGCAACTCAGTATAATATTTAGATCTTACACTGAGTTGCATTCATCCTGCTGCGTTCATCACCCGAGACGGGGATGATACGTCTCATGCGCATGTAATTTCACCGGCACCCACTCATACTTAGGTCAGGGGGAACCTTCATCTTATCCCACTTGTTATGGGCGGGGGTAACCGCTTAACATCAGGTGGGCCATCAGTTCGTTCCGTCACTTAAGTTACATTAAAAAATATATATAATATCTAGATAAATTATTGAACGGATAAATAGTTAAACCTAAGCACTGGTCTCACAGTTTAGTTGGCAGTAGCTTTGCTTCTACGCTGCAGGTCGTGAGTTCGTGTCCCACCCAGAACAAGCATTAGTGCGACATAGATATTTGTTCTGTGTCTGGGTGTCAATATGTCGTATATATATGATTGTTTTTACAAAAAAGTACGTTATAAATATTCTATCAGTTATCTAGTTCCCATAGTACAAGCTATGGCTAGTTTGGGGCTAGATGGCGCTGTATGAAAAGTCCACGGATATTTATTAATTATTTTATACAAGTTATAATAACTGAAACTGCGTGCAGCAAAGCAATACAGCACAAAGGAAGCAACCTACTATTCGATATCCTATTCTGTAATTTTAGTACAAAGGAAATACGAACAAAAAAGAAAGAAAGAAAGACCACTCACGCAAAGGGGCCCCATTGTGTGCACAGAAATATTATTTCCAAGTCCTTGCATAGCCGCAGTTAGTACAAGAACGTGCTCATTTTAACGTAAGGAAATTGTTACGATTGAGTGAATGGAACCGTAGCATTATATTTCACGGGCGTCGTAGCTCATGTGGTATTATATTTTACGGGCGTCGTAGCTCATGTGGTATTATATTTTACGGGCGTCGTAGCTCATGTGGTATTATATTTTACGGGCGTCGTAGCTCATGTGGTATTATATTTTACGGGCGTCGTAGCTCATGTGGTATTATATTTTACGGGCGTCGTAGCTCATGTGGTATTATATTTTACGGGCGTCGTAGCTCATGTGGTATTATATTTTACGGGCGTCGTAGCTCATGTGGTATTAGTCCTGCCTTCCGCGCTGCCGATTGCTGGTTCGATTCCCATTCAGGACAAACATTTGTGTGACTAAACTTATTATTTAAATTACAACATATATAAGACCGTGGTGGTATTTTCACATCAAAAATTCAAAAGATATTTTCCTTAAAATTGTTGAAATTGAAAACATCGTGAGGAAACCTGCATGTCTTAGAACCAAAAATTCGAAGACATGTGACATCCACCAATCCGGATTGGGCTCCCGTGGTAGATCTAAGTCCATTCACTCTCAATTATCGGTACATTAGAGGCTGCTACGGATGACAAAACGGCTCATCTAATTTATTTTTTGTTGTTTTCGTTTTTATCAGGTTGTTATGAAAGAAATTATTTGAATCCACGGAAATTTTAATGGTATTTTTGTATTTGGACGTGCGAACCAGGCTCTTTTTATTAATAGAATTTACTTATCAATACTCTACGTTATGAAAGGTACACTAAGAAAGACTATATTTTGAGTTTAAAGTAAGTTTTAGTGTACGTCGTATCGACTTGACCTAGCGAAGTCGATATTTTCGGGATAAAACATAGCCTATCATAACCAGGTACACCACCAGGTACCAAGGGCGGCGTTAGATATTGCGAGGCTCCGGGCGATAGATCTTTGTGAGGCTCTTGGCGTATGAGGAATTTAGGTGAGTTGGAAGTGTACAGGGCTACCGGTAATCAGTCAGCATCCTCTTAGAGACAGCTGCAGAATACCAAAAAAAAACGGGTTGTTCTGCGAGGGTGCGAGGCTCTGCAAAAGCGAGGCCCCGAACGGTTGCCCTGCTTGCCACCCGCTAAGGCCGCCACTGCCAGGTACCCAGGGTATGAGCTACCTCCATAACAAATCCAATTCTGTTCAGCCGTTGATGCGTAAGGAATAACAAACATATTTACAGACAAACTTTGGCATTTATATTACTATGATAAAGTAAATCCATCCCAAACTATCTGGTTAGACACTGCACAAATAATGCTACATGGAAACCCTTACACACTCATACACCGGGATTCCCTGTGTCGCGGTTGGCATTGACATGCACGAACACCAATACCCGAAAACTTCAGAATAACCACACAAAGTTTTCCCCAAAATCGAACTCGATCGGTATCGAACTCAAAGCCCCTCGTAGCGAACCGTTGAATAATTAATAAGTACCTGTGTATGTGTCACTAAGTAATTAATGTAATTGGATCCTCTCTCGTCCGCTTACGGTATATTATCAGGGATAAGGTAAGGTAAGGTTTATCGTAGTACAATCTCTATAAGCGAAATGATAAGCTGCGTTTAATTTTATTAAGATATGCGTATATGTAAAAACTCGAAAAAAGTAGCCAAGTACGAGTCTGCCTCGCGCATGACCCTTCATGCGCGAGGCAGACTTTCGTACCATTTTTTATATAATATCGAGCAAAAAAAATAAAAATCACGTTTTTGTATGAGATTCCCTTTAAATATTTATTATATTCTCTTTTTTTAATATTATAGCGGCAACAGAAATATATTGTGTGTGAAAATTTCAACTCTCTATCACGGTAAGAACTGCTTGGTGGCACAGGGGCACTGACGCCGACTTTCAGGTCCCTGGTTCAAACCCACACGTGCACCAATGAAAAAATTATGGGCGCAATACCACATAATGGTGGTGAACAAAAGTTCTCCAAATGGTGAAGGTAAGCATCGTGAGGAAACTGGCATGACTGAGAACCAAAAATTCGAAAACATGACATCTACCAATCCGGATTGGGCTCCCGTGGTAGATCAAAGCCTCAATTACTCTTATTAATTACACAAATCACTCTCAATTAATGAGAGTAGGCCGGTGTCCCTGCAGTGGGAACTTTAGTGGCTGATAAGGATGCCGTCTTAGTTCCAGTTATTTCGATTTAAATACCATAATTATGACCCGTTTTTGATGAAGAATTTTGGAAGTCCGTTGAAGTAAATAAAAATAATTGTTATGTATAATATTTAGGCAGTAGAACATTAAGTTTGCAAGTCGTGCTCGAAACTGTCCGTTAGTATGTAAATACAAACATAATTTCAAAGGTAGGCGTAAGCGTTTTTGTGATGTCTATTGACACAAACTTTTTACTCATACATGCGGGTTTCCTGAAATATGTACAGCGTTTTAACCGAACCTTTTTGCATGAAATATTTTCGCGCGTGAATATATAAACTTGGAAAGTCACTGAATTTGTTTTATACCTACCGTTTTTTGGTGTTATACATAAAAATATAAACATAGGATAAATATGGATGTACAAGAGTGAACTTAATGCTTAAAAGCCCTCTCTACCAGCGAAACTTTTTGTAAAAATTAAGCGTCGGTAGTTCCATTTCCAGTGTCGGTTCCTACTGCAGGGAAACCAGGCTAGTCTCAATTGAGAGTGAAGTCGAAGTGAGAGTGATCTTCCACGGGACCACAATACGGATTGGTAGATGTCACATGTTTTTTAGCCATGAAGTATTACTAGGTAACCATCTTTTCTTCCCCATCCATGTTTATTGAGTCTTTTAATTAATATAATACTATATTCTTGTTGTACTTTATATTATTTCGTGTGCTAAATAAATGTTTTCTTTCTACATGTCTTCGAATTTTTGGTTTTGTGACATGCACAATATTTCCGTCATCTCTTCTAGAACGTGGTATGGCGCACTTAAATTTTTCAAGTGAAGAAATCATCTGTGCAATTCTGAGTTTGAGACAGCGACCTTCAACTCTCGGCCCGGTCAGCAGTTGAATTGGTGACCGTTTAGTGGCATTTGAACAGAGCGCTTCCATGTTTCGGAGGGCATGTTAAGATGGTCTCGGCTATATACACTAGTCGACTAGTCTGCACTAGGATTCCCTGTGTCGCAGATGGCATGGACAAACACAGAAACACAAGACAAACACCCATGACCCGAGAACAAACTTCATGGTCACCACACAAAGTGTGCCCCGGCCGAAAATCGAACCCGGGACCCCTCACTTCGAAGGCAGGGCTACTACCAACTAAGCCACGGAGTTTAATTGACTATTCAGATTTGGGAATTGATTTTCTGATACCCTATATTTTTTTCTTTTAAGAATATCATTTCAGATTGGTCCCATATAAATTTGACCAAAATCGTTGGTTCAATAGTTTGGTTGTTAAATCAAAATAACTGGAAAAAATATGTCATCCAAGTAAACGAAATTGCGTGTTTTGCTTTTCTGTAACTTTCTTCGCCTGTTGTATACCGATTTGGAAGTTTTTTTTTTAAATAGTTGGGTGTGTCTGAGGCCGAGAAATAAGGGAAGAAAGTACTGAAGTCAGTTCTTTTTCGATTTATTAATCAATCACTTGTGATATGATTAATTTCAAGCGTGGCGTAATAGCGTAGAGGCTTATAAATCAGCAGCGTGTGATACCGGATGATTAGATAGACAGATAGTAATTAATTTAGTAATTTGAGGCAAGTCAGCACAGGAGTATAATATAAAGGAAAATTGATAATGGATGATGATACCCTTTGTAATCGCTTCCTAGAAGTTACTGTTGTACATTGCTCGGGTCCGTAGGCGATTACCATCAAAACCCCAGTATAAAATATCCCAATATCAAAGTATTAAGTATCCCTACACGTGTCTCTATGTGGTACAAAAGAAGTTACCTAAAATAGCACTACAATGTGCTAATTTCATCTGGAGTACTAAGGCACCTCGCTTGGTAATCTACCGCTAAGGTGGTGCACTCGCGTTGCTGTATTCCGGTGGAAGGATGTATTGTAGTTTCTGGTGAAACTACGAAAAACATTTGAGTCCTTGATTCGGGTGACGGGCGAACGGGGTGCGGCTGGGGTATTTCCCTGTCGCACCCCGTTGCACCCATATACTGTTTGCGTACAACAGGAATACGATTAAGGTCCTCACCTTATTCCTGTTGTTATGTAGGTAACCACTTAAAATCAAAGGCCTTCAGCTAGTCCCGTCACTATAATAGAATATGATAAAATGGGGTGTGGCGGTATTGTGGACACTGCCGTGTGTTTTACGTGAATACGTGTACGTAAACGGACATTATGTGACGCAGCGAAACGATCTCAAAATGGCGGTGCTTCCCCCTCCACCGCAAGCGATGCGTCACAGTCCTCATTCAATGTCACAAATCTTTGATCCTTTAGCTATCGAGTGATATAGATAATATATATAAGCTGCGGCATCAAACTGTCTCCACCGATTTTGTTATCAACAGTTTTCTGAATTGCATGAATTGCAATCCTACTATGGAAGCTAATTTAAATACGTATTCACGTTAAACTAATAATATATTCCTGGTCCTTCCGCTTTTTACGAGAATTAACGTCTGAAATCGATGGGAAAAGTTTTTTCCAGGACATTAAAATTCATTAATTCATTGTGTAGCGCAGAGAAATCGCGCGTGGAATTGGTCGTTACAATTTATTAGTCTTCTTTTAAACAAGCGAAGAAATTGCGGAGGGCCCTTGAATTTGGTTGAAAATTAAAATGAAAAATGTTTTTATTGCAACTTACAAGTATTTAACTCGTAAAGTACTAAAATAAAATAACACTTAGACACTCATGGCCCAAAAAGATTCTATGTGCTCCAGTTTACATGGGTACATTGACAATCAACTCAGATATCCAAGACCCGACAACGAACATAGCCCCAGCAGGTGAGTAAACCTGAAACTTTTCGTTTTGAAAATATTGTTACTAACTTAGCTACAGAGATGTCCTAGACAAATATCTCGTACTATTCGTCTCTCTTGTATCTCTTACGGTCCCTACTTTTCTGAATACTGATAAAAGGGAGTCAAAAATAGTCTCTTCAAGTTTCTGCCCAGCATGAAATAACTGTATTAACACCAAAGCGCCATCACATTGATACATGAATTGTTCGTGAGATCTGTAACCAATAGGTAAATTAGCATTACTTGATTAATCATATCTATACTAATATTATAAAGCTGCAGATTTTGTTTGTTTGTTTGTTTGAACGCGCTAACCTCTGGAACTACTGGTCCGATTTGAATGATTCTTTCAGTGTTGGGTAATCCATTTATCGAGGAAGGCTATAGCCTTCCTCGATAAATGGATTACCCATTGCTATGTTTTTTTTTTTTTTTTTCAAAATTAGGGATCCGTAAGTAAATTGCTATTTTGTAACACAAGGTGTAAAATCGAAAACCTATTTTTGCGTGCGCTGCAAAAACTATTGACAATAGAACAAAATGATGTACTACGGGTTTGTAGATCCCATTAAGACCTACAAAAAGTCCGCGACAACATATATCTAGCTATCAACACTGAAAGAATCATTCAAATCGGACCAGTAGTTCCAGAGGTTAGCGCGTTCAAACAAACAAACAAACAAACAAACTCTGCAGCTTTATAATATTAGTATAGATTCGTATGTTCTATGTTTCTCTTATTAGAGAGTAAGAACAAGTATTCTACCGCCAACCAATATCGTAAAGAGTTGTGTGCCATTGTATGAAGTTGTATGAATGTAAATTAGAATGTCTCACAGCTCAGTTTGTGGAACTTCTTCTGCGCTGTAGGTCGTAGATTGGATTCCCATCCAGAACAAACTTTTGTATCATGAATATAGATGTTTATTCTGTGGTTTTGGCAGTACCTTTTTTTCAATTTGGTTTCCTGTCAAAAAAACAGTATAAAATGAACAAAGCCCTTTCATACGCGTGTTCTCATACATTAGTTACGGAAGACTTGAGTCATATTTTTGTTTTCAACTACAGGTAGGCCGCCAGCTCGTCCCATCCCTGTATTTGCATAAGAAAACATATTCAACGACCTACTGATAAATATCTGCATCTTTTTACAATATTTACGTATACTATAGGTTATAGAAGTGGGTTTTCGCTTAAACGGCCCATTTCACTGTATTTAGAAGTTAAGCGAGGATTCGGTTTACATTATTTGACTTTTAAACAAAACACCGAACTTGGAGATCAGTATAATATTATAGTCCTGACTTAGACATTTGTAGGTTGCGTTAATATTGTAGTATGTATTAAAACATGTAGGTATAAAAACGTCACCTACTATCTAAAACCTTGAGGAACTTTGGAAATTACAGTTAGAGTTTGCATTTTTATTAAATTTCTGGTCGCATTATTGTCACGTATATCATAATACTGAAAATAATATAATATATGTATGTATGTACATACAAACTTTCCTATATAATACTGGAAAAGTTTGTATGTATTAACTCCTTCACGCTTAAACGGCTTAACGGATTTGGATGAACTGTGGTACCAGGATAGCGTATATCCTGGATTAACAAATAGGCTACTTTTGGTAGAGAACTGCGGCTAGTACATAAGAGAAATACGAAACTTTAGCAAAAAAATTGTTAAGTACTGAACCTCCTTCGGCTTTAATCAGTTTTATCAAGGTTTGAATTCATTCATCAGTTTTTTTATAAGATTATCAATCGATGAAACCTTCCATCGGCAATTTATCATAAAGCGATCTTTTTAAAAAAGAGATTCAATTAATGATTCCTAGACTTATTTAAAATCCCTCTGAAAATAGCTTCAATAAAGAATGGATTCAGACTTCGCAATTTCAATTAGTCTACATGTGTAGTTATAAACTGAAGCGGGTGGGGAAAGATAGGAATAGATAATTTTGCTAGAATTTTTTTTAGGTAACAAATCTTCAATCCTTATGAATTTTTTTTGGTAAACATTCAATGATTAGGTAAGTACCTATATAATTCCGACGGCTTTTCGACGGCTTCGTGGCTTAGTTGGTAGTAGCTCTGCCTCCGAAGCGAGGGGTCCCGGGTTCCATTCCCGGCCGAGGCACACTTTGTGTGGTGAACATGAAGCTTTTTCTCGGGTCTTGGGTGTTCTTCGAAGGCAGGGCTAACTAAGCCATGGAGCCGTCATTTAATTCGGTTGCAATGATTTGACTGATGATGCCTGTTAATTAGTTAAAGCCTAGTAATTAGTTGAATAATAGAGTAGATAAGTAAAGTGTTCGTATGTACGAACACATCACATTAAAAAAAGAAGAATAAGGATTATTTGTTTTCCTAAAAAAAAAAAAATACTACAAGATTGACGTAGATAAGACAAAACTATGTTTTTTTTAAATTATATCTTTTTCGATTTAATTTTCTCTGTAATGTTATACTTTAAATGCTAATCAAAATATTGTTTTTTATTTATATACGAAAATATATAAATAAGAATCAATATTTTATATAAGTATAAAATTGCTGAAAAAATTAAATTGATTGGTGTGATGACTCCATTTTATCTGAAAAACATATATATATATATATATATATATATATAAAACATATATAAAAAAAATTATTTATTATATATGATTTTTGTCTGCGAGCAATATGCTCGCTACCGCTTTATTTACGGTGCAGCCTTAAAAGTCTTCGTCCAGCGGAGTGGCAGATAACGAGGCAAAAGTAGTTTAGAATGAAAACAGCACTTGTTTAATTATAAGCTACACTTAATGAATGCGGTCGGAATGGCCTGGAATTGGATCTCCATTGAAAGTTTTTTGCGGCGTCCTTTGAGGAAACAGTAAGCCTTTTATCCGGCTCAGTAACTTAGTTGGTTCCTGCGTTCGGATTGAGGGGTCCTATGTTGGATTCCTGGCCGCGACAGATGTGATGACTGTGAAATTTGTACTCGATTATTGGGTATACATAAAAAAAATATTTTCAAATCCGAATTGTTGATCTCCTCGTTTGATCTCCTCTTTTTCGAAGTCGGAAAAGTACAATTAACATCAATTACATTACCCTTAATTGGTTGCGACCTTTATTCGATAAAAATTTAAGCTTTGATTGTCAGTTTTACTAATATTTAATGTTTTCGAATATTATACTGTGCCAAAGATATTTTTTCATTAACTACTTGTTTACCGTTACATTTGTGGTACCAGTAATTAGGTAGATATTTAGCTTATATTATATCTCTAGGCTGGTTTATTACAGCCTAGAGATATAACATAAGAGAATCCTTAATCAACGTTATAAATCATTATTTACGTAGAATTCTAAAGTAATAATTTTCATTTAAATCAAAATGTAGTAAGAATTTACCAATTTACAATTTTGTAAGTTATTTGGTAAAAAAAAAACTAGCGAACAGAGGTTTTGGACTCAAGGTCTTGATTAAAGTTTCATGTTATGAAGCCGTTTTGAATTTGGATTTAAAACACCCTCATAACGAGCAGACATGTTGAAGTTGTATGTTTGATGTTTGAGATCTCTCACAATAGTTGTGATATAATTTATCGTAACTGTTATTGGAATCAAAAACTCAATATTTACTCATATAACAAACAACTTTATTTAACAAATTTCAAGCTCAAGTTAAATTCGATTTTGTTATTTAAAATATCGATTTTGTAAATATATACGATGGGTGAATACCTTAAAATTAAAATTTCCAGATCGAAAACGCTTAAACTAACTTTGTGCTTCTCTTGTAAGTAATTTTTAAGAATTCAACGTAGATCAAGATTTTTGTCTTGACTTGACTTGCTAACAACGCATTAAGTATTTTTTTTCTCTTTTAAACTTTATTATCTGTCGAAATTTCTCAATACATTTACTAGTTTTGTTGGACACGAAAACAATTGACAAAAGGCGGAAATCATTTTCTTTTTAACAGTCAAGTTTACGATCTCCACGATTAGTTAGTATTTAAAATGACACAGATAGCTTAATGTAGGTACGTCTTGTTCTGATTGCAATACATAAAGTGAAGATCTCAAAAGCCACTGCAGTGTCATTGCGTTTTTGGAAAAAACAACGAATTTATTGCTATGAGAAACTTAAGGAGGAAATAAAATCACAGGACGGACCACAAGAATGCTACTGGCTTTGTTCCAACCACAGCCAGGGTATAACAGCTGGTTCAAAGTACATTTAACGGCTCCTTGGCTTTGTGGTAGTAGCCCTGCCTTAGAAGCGACGGGTCCCGGGTTTGATTCCTGGCCGGATACAGCGGCCGGGTTGCGGTATTGCGAACATAGGTCATACGCCAGTAGTGACACGCGTGAAAAGAAATAAGGCACAACAATACATAAATCTAAAAAATATTATAAGTTCTTTTAGCTTATAAGATAGGTTATATATAGCTTCTAGTTTTATTTTTCGTCTATCAAATCACTTACTCAAGATTAGATTATTAGATTAGACGGCTCCGTGGCTTAGTTGGTAGTAGCCCTGCCTTCGAAGCGAGGGGTCCCGGGTTAAGGTGGTTCTCGGGTCTTGGGTTTATGTGTTTGTCCATTTGCGACACAGGGAATCCTAGTGCAAAGGTTTGAGTGTGTTAACGTTGTTTGTTTGTTATTTGACGCGTCATAGCCACATTTCTATTATAAGTGCTATCTTGGTCACGTCTACAGCTTCGTTATCCCCTACATATCACAATTGAATTGAACAACAATTGAACAACAAATGAAATGAAATGAAAATTAGCGTCATTATCAATATAGCGTCAGCAACAAATCTTTTATCGTGGCTATTACCTTTTTGTTGGCAAGTGTATTATCGATTGACCCCGCTGTTTACTCATGGCTATAATGTAAATGCCATTGTCTTCACTCATTAACTGCAATGCATTCTAATGACTGTCACCACATTTGGGCTGCGTGTAGTAAATACATAATGGCTTTGATTTGAATAACGCTTTGGCTTTGGCAACTGTCTTGGTTTGAGAGTAACGATTATGCGTATAGGACGGACACAATAATTTTGACGACACGAAATCAATATGGCGAAATCACAGAATATAAAAAAATTAAGTATTATAGTTATGGGCACAGTACACTTGATCGTAGCTAATAGAATGTGCTAAGACTAGGCAAAGAAACCTGAAATTGGTGTAAATTATACTTCTATCTAGCTTGAGGCTAGACTAAGCATATCTCGTACTATGGGAGCTAGATAAATAATAGAATACTTAAATACTACTTTTGTTTTGTAAATACAGACATATAATACAAATTAACACCCAAATACAGAACATGTTCGTCATACAAATACTTGTCCTTGGTGGAAATCGTACCCATGACCTACAGCGCAGAGTGCATAGCTACTACCAACTGAGCTATGAGGCCAGACAAGTAACATACATAACGTAAATTCACATCCTTATCTCTAAAGGGGCGTTATTGGGCCACGTTTCACCTTATGATGAGTATCATCGGACATTCGCACAATGTAGGATCATATACGTGGCAAGTTGTGAGCTCATTGCCACCATTGTTCCCACCGAGCCAACAAATACCAGTAAATCTATTCTCAGTAATCGTAATGCCAGGACAAATCTTATACCAACGAAATTACTTAAGAGTCCGAGCAAATTACTATGGTAGTGTTTTCTCTCAAAAATTGTTAGTGTAATGTTACGAGTATCATCGCTTCTTGTTTTGCCACTCCCTTTATTTTGAAAAATAGTTTACACAAAAGCTGCACTTTAAAACTTCATAAACATCTCTGCTATCAACTTCAACTTTATTTTTGTTTACAGCGCTCTGACCTATTATGAAAGTTTCAACTTGCTGAAAGACTACGAACCAGAGGTTTGGATATAATATCTCTTTTACTCGAGGAACTTTTATTATTATAATTTTGCGCTTACATGAAAATAAGTTATCGGAAGAATAAATATCGAATGATTTTTCGATAGGTTCAAACCCACACGTGTACCAATGAGTTTTTTCACTTGAAAAAATTTATGTGCGCAATACCACGTTCTCGAAACGGTGACGGAAAACATCGTGAGGAAACCGGCATGTCTTAGAACCAAAAATTCGACGTCATGTGATATCTACCAATCCGGATTGGGCTCCCGTGGTAGATCAAAGCCCATTCACTCTCAATTATCGAGAGTAGGCCGGTGTCCCTGTAGTGGGAACATTAGAGGCTGGTACGGTACGGATTTTTTGATATTTATTTCAGATGTTTTTTTTTTTTAAAACTACGTGCTATTGGTATTTTAAATTTGCCAAATTTCCGTCACATTTCTGTTTCAAATCTTATTACAAGATGCTTCCTAAACTTAGAGAAGAGACGAAATTCTCCACGCCTGTACCTAACATATCTCCATAATGTAAATACAAGTGAACAAACTTCATTAAAACTTATACGCAGCGTTGTGTAAACGATTAGCAGATGTTACAAAGGACGCACCACTAACATAAGTACTAAATAAATAATGGTTTACGAAATTGCAGTCGAAAAACGAGAAAGAAAATGTCGTAAAGAAATCCTAGCCTAACGGCTCTCATGGGCCATAACAATAAAACGCTTGGCAGCCAACCTCCTTGCATTGTTCCTTTGCCTTTATGTCTGACAGTTTATGGCTCCACACATTCAAACGCGATGCTGCGTACAGATCGATCAGCCATTCGTGTTGCGAAAGCGAAAAAAAACTGCAATCTATCTATACTAATAAATTAAATACAGTAAAACTTATGCCAAGTTCGTCTGGAGAGGTACTGCCACCTGGAATCTGCCGCCAAGCAGTAGTGCTCGCGTTACTGTGTTTCTGTAGAATGGTGTGGGTGCCGGTGAAATCATAGACGCATGAAAAGTTACCGTCTCGGGTGATGGACGTAGCAGGATTTTATTATTATTTTTATTTAGATACAGAATCAATATCTCTTAGAAGGTAATTACAATAACACTTAAAATTAATCATACAACCAATGAAAGATTTCATTTTTTTAAATTAGGTAATTTATAATTAGATAAATACAACTCAATCATATTAAATCATACCATATTATAGATACGCAATTATACAAGCTTTACTCACGAAAGGTTAGGCAATGGGATACTTTTCACTTCATGAATTACAATATAGTAGGCTTAACTTCGATCTTTAACTGACTTTGAATGACTTTTTACGATACACAATTTTATGAGTTTACCGACTTAGTTTTTATTGTATTTTGGTTGCTCGGCAGTAAAAGGTATCTCATGTTTGTTGATACTTCTCTTCCAATGTTTCGCACTGCTGATAAACCAAACAAATATTCGCCACTTCTTAAAAACTTACTTCTATGCAAAATATACCAACCTACTAGTAAATAGAAGTTTAAATCTGCAAGCAGATAATTCAAACCAGTCATATTATCTTCCCAGTCTGTTGCAAAACTGGGAGTTAGTTTATAAGCCGGTTTCCACCCGGATATTGCGCTTTGCACCAGTCGGATCCGGCTCGAACCGGCTGCGTTCTGATCCGGCTTCCTTTGTTTGCGGATGTCTCGCATTCGATGCGGTAACTGCGTTCCGTAACTTCTAGCTGGTCTTAAAGCCTAATCAAACAAACTTCATTACTGTAGTCAACTGTAGCTAAACTATTAGTGTAGTACAAATGTTTGAGTTTGGAATAGTTGATTTAACTACTAGAAAACTGAGCCTCTGGTACCTCTCCAAATACGAGTAGACAGGTTGAAGTAAATTTAATAAAATAACTTCAACTTCAAGAGTTTGATAATCATTTACATGAATTACGGTTGGTAAGGGTTAGAACAGACGTAAATTTAACAAATAAGACTAGCTAAAACATGAAAACTGACTGTAATTTGACCTTTATGTTTAAGGAGCTCCTATGACACATTACAAGCAGAAGGAAGTGATTTTCTGTGCAAATTTATTTCGTGTGTTCACTAATATAATTATCGTTATTAAATCACTATATAGTTTAAAACAAAGTCGCTTTCTCTGTCCCTATATCCCTATGTATGCTTAAATCTTTAAAACTACGCAACGGATTTTGATGCGGTTTTTTTCAATAGATAGATTGATTCAAGAGGAAGGTTGATATGTATTATACACTAGCACGTCACCCCGGCTTCGCACGGATAGTTTCTGATACGACACTGATGCTTTACTAACCTTGCGAAGCCGGGGCGGGTCGCTAGTTATTTATAAATTACTGGCCTGGATGTTGTTACAGTCAGAATACCAGCGCCGCGCTGATACCATCCCGTTTCATTGCGGAATCTTGCTAAGACTGGACGTTTTAGCCACGTAATTATGTAACCAACATTCTTCCCTATTATGTCTATTGTTTTTATTAAGTGCTAAATTATTTTTGTTGTAAATCTTATAATATGTGCTAAATAAATGTTTCTTTCTTTGTTACGGATCATTTGAGTTAATAAACATTCGCCCGGTCGGAAGTTGGATGAGTGACCGTTTGGTGGTATTTGAACCGCATCTAATAAGTCAGTCAGGCTTTCGGATAGTGTGTAACCTCTGACACTAGAGTTGGTTCTTACTCATTCTAGAAGAATAATACCTGTCTCAAAGTTCTTTCCGTCGTATAAATCAATCACGCGATGGGCCGCAGACCTCGGCGCGTTAACGAGCTGAAAGACAAACGATTCACATTGGAGCCATTTGCACAGCTATGTCCGTGGGCGGTAATTACTGTATCAGATACTGACAGGTATTTTCATTAAGGAAGCGGATTCCTGTGCAAATTGATCGAACATGTGTATAGAACTTGAACTACCTAATTATCGATTACCTATTGTAAATTGACGCGTTTCATGTCATAGCTTGCTGTAAAAATTTCTACAGACTATGTTATTACAAACAACCAGTGACTGATTTTAAATACGAAAAAAACCAGTCTTCTATATTTTTATCCTTTATCTCGCCCTTAATTTGCTTGAATGACATATTTTTCCCAGTTATTTTGATTTAACAACCAAACTGTTGGACTAGTTTAGATAAAATTTCTATAAAATCTAAAAGTATTTTCTTTCAAATAAATAAAGAATTTTCCAAATCGGTTAATAAATGGAATTCGGAGGTAAAAAACATAAATTTAATAAATACAATCGAATTGGTAACCTTCTTTGGAAGTCGGTTTAAAAGGATTAGTTTTCTCTGTCGATTGACACATATTTCACCACTGGCTGCCAAAAGTAGGTTATTTCAAAATGGACATTGTGGGTATGCCAAAAAGTTCGATGCTCTTTCATCCGAGTTGGGCTCATTCAATTTGAATCTACAATTATTAGAAAGATCTTGATTAAACTTGACACCACGTAGGTCTACTACCACCATTTTTGGTTTCACTTTCAAATTTATGTGTCTATATATTATATATATTTACTAGCGACCCGGCTTCGCACGGTTAGATTACCAAGTCTGGAAGCAGTACTTTTCCGGGCGAACTTTGCACAAGTTCTACTGCTACTTTTTGTTACTCCTTTAGCACCCAGGAGGTGCGTGTTGGGATTCAAAGGGTACGGACGTGAGCAACTGGACTCAGAGCTATACCATGACTCTGCACATCATCAGATTGCTCTTCATTCAGATCGTGAATACAATATTACTTTCCCAACTACCCTAAACCCTTTGATTCACTACCGTCACAACTCAGTTATTCATTGGGAATTCTAAATCCGTTGGTCCCTTCCCGTAAAGACTAAACACTCTATTCATGAGATCAACCACTTTAGCCGGAGCGTTGGTCATTGCAATTATAAATTAACCTCAACCACATTCCAAATTACACCCTACACCGCGAACATAAAGGCCATTGTAAACCGACGAGTACTGAATCACGTTTATGATTTACAAAACTGTCATAGCGAATTTGTGCTGTATGTTATGGAAACAAAGTATAGTATGGGCTGTGGACAATTCATTTCGAAAACGCTTCTCTTAAGTTCATAATTTCGAATACAAATTAAGTATTAAATTGTCCCGTCGCGTTCGTCCACATTAAATTGTTGACTTGCTTATTGAAGTGTATAGCGGGAGTGCTAAAGATCCCCCTTTAATTGGGGGGGGGGGGGGGCTAGTTACTCGCGTCCGTAGGTGTACCCTTTGATTCCCTGCACGTACCCCATGGGTGGTGCTAAAGGAGCAACCTAAAGTAGCAGTAGAACTTGTGCCAAGTTCGTCCGGAGAGGTACTGCCACCACACCTGGAATCTGCCGCCAAGCAATAGTGCTCGCATTATTGTGTTCCGGTAGAAGGGTGTGGGTGCCGGTGAAATCACATGCGCATGAGACGTATCATCCCCGTCTCGGGTGATGGACGCAGCAGGATGAATGCGACTCAGTTTAAGACCCAAATCTTATATTGAGTCGCATTACTGTTGTCATGGGCGGGGTCGCCACTTACCACCAAGTGGGTACCTCAGCTCGTTCACATTTTCACATAAAAAAAAAGCGTATACCTCACCGTCGATCCTCATTTCTACAAACTAGAGAAAAGCAATACAGAAATGTAAATAGAAACAATTTCCAATATTCAATACTGGCGGTAAGTGATGTCTTGTGTCATACTGTTTGTCAATTTTATACTCTGTGAAAAGGGATAAGTACATCTATAAGTTGTTCTCGAGAGTCATCACAAACCATCTCGGTTCCGGTGGGTCTCTTCAAGTTTCTTGCGACTTGAAGAGATTCAGTCACTGGAATAGGTCGAGTTTCGAAGCGGTAATGGCACCGTAGACATCTACACAGTTTCGGCAGATTATCAAAAGTCAAAAGTCAAAAAAGTCAAACTCATTTATTCCTTTAGATCTCGAGTATCATTTGGACACGTCAAATTTTACACATGCATGTACACATATTCGTGAGCATTAACGTGTCACAGGAAGTCCCCAGGCACATTACATGCACACAGATATGTCAAATTACAGTCAGTTTTCATGTTTAAGCTTATCTTATTTGTTAAGTTTACGTCTGTTCCAACCCTAACCGACCAACCCGAGGGGAAGATATCTTCTTCTCTTCTTTGTCGTTACTCTCTTGACAGAGCGGTCGTGATCGTCATGGAGTTTTTGCCCGGGGGCAGACGTTATGCGCCTCACGATGTCACGCCAACGGTTTCTATTAGCGGCCATCCTTGTGCATTCATGCAAAGGACCGCCGCAGATTTGATTTGGTCGGTCCATCGCATGGGTGACCTCCCGCGCGGTCTGGTACCTTCCACTCTGCAGATTATACAGGAGTCCAAAGAGTTTGATCGGTTACTTTGCTTACCGTTTGACTTTACGAGCTGGGCTGTTTAATAAACGTTACAATCTGTCAATTTTGTAAACAAGTGACATATTTGTAAAGTTCTATATAAAATGCTGTGTAAAAACCTTACAATTATGTAAGAATTTTACAAGTTATAACATTACAATTATGCAGAAAACGCCTGTCGATTTCGATGACAATATTCAATAATGTATCTACAAATTTGTATTTTCAATTTATTCCTATGAAACCTAATAACACTAACTATTTCGAACCACTTTCCACCCGCCATTAATTATACTTGATATTTTGCGTGTTTAATAAGATCTCCTGGGATTCCTACAATGTAATGAATAACATGAAAAATTTCATGAAAAACTATCATAGGTCTTGTACTTGAGTTATTAATAAACATGTTAATTAACACTCTTCTATATATGCACTCAGAAACTTTTATTTTTTCACTTTTAATGTTTATTTCATTAAAACCGTAATGACGTCTCTGTAGCTTAGGCCCTGCCTTCGATTCGAAGCGAGGAGTCCCGGGTTCGCTTTCCGGCCGGGGCGGACTCTATGTGATAAGCGTTAAGTTTGTTTTTGGGTCTTGGGTGTCTATGCCGGCTATGCTATGCCGCATCACACAACCCCTTCTGGTCCCAAACCAAGCATAGTTTGTACTATGGGAACTGGATAACTGATAGAATACTTATATAGTACTTTTTTGTAAATAATAATTATACATATTGCCACCCAGACACAGAACAAACATCTGTGTTCGTCACACAAACGCTTGTTCTAGGTGGGAATCAAACCCATGACCTTGGGCAGAGCTACTACAAACTGAGCTGTGAGTCTATCGTTTACATTGTTGGTATGAAGCGCGTCTCGCCGCGCATAGGGTAATAATCTATACTAATATTATAAAGCTGCAGTGTTTGTTTGTTTGAACGCGCTAATCTCTGGAACTACAGGTCCGATTTGAATGATTCTTTTAGTGTTGGGTAGTCCATTTATCGAGGAAGGCTATAGGCTATGTTTTTTTTTCCAAATTAGGGATCCGTAATAAAATTGCTATTTTGTAACACAAGGTGTAAAATCGAAAACCTATTTTTACGTGCGCTGTTTCCACGGAAACGAGAAAAACGCGGGTGAAACCGCGGAACACAGCTAGTAATCAATATAAACCTGCGCTATACTACAAGATGCGATGTGCTGTGATGTTACATTACCACTTCTAGAGAAGGTTATCAATTCGAATATATATTTTTTTGTTTGTAACGTCAGTGCTCTGACATTTATTAACCGATTTGGGAAAAAAATTGAAAGAATTCCATCCCAAAGAATTTTATCAAAATCGGCTCAAAAGATTGGTTGTTAAATCAAAATAACTGGAAAAAATATGTCATTCATGTAAACGAAATTGCGTATTACGCTATCCTGTGACTTTTTTCTTCGCCCGTTGTATACCGATTATTATTCAAATATTAGGGCGACAAATAAGGATAGGATCCCCATAGTTATTTACACCGCCGACTACAAAATAGCTAGCTTACTATAAAATTCCTCTCCATCAAAAAGTTGCCTGGAAGAGATCACTTCTTAGCGATAAGGCCGCCCATTGTATTGTACATAAACTTTCTTTATGTAAGTTCCATTTATATTTGTTCATAATTAAGTGTGGTGTACAATAAAGTATTTTTGTATTGTATTGTATTGAAAGTATTGAAGTCAAGCTTTTCTCAATTTTCCTATCTGTCACAGTATTTTAGGAACTTTCATGGTATTCTTGAGCTATCCTCGATAATGATTAATCACCGTTACGCTCTTATTTTCTCGGTATTTCTCTCCGCATCGCATTAATCTGATACTGCCGCCAAGACGTAACCTTGACTAATCACCTGATAAATTACCAAGAAGTACCTCGGCATGTATAATCTTGGGCGTTGCAAAGGGGGGCAGATAGGGGCATCTGCGCCCTCTAGAAAATCCGAGTTTACTGACACACGGACAAACAGACTGACAGGATGGAATTTGAAATATTTTTTCTAATTGGCTAAAGAATCCTCGATGTGCGAGTTCATCGAACTTGGTTGGTTAAGTTCAGTTTGTAAAATTTTATAAAGAAAGCATATTACCCAGTTAATCCTAATAGTAATTGTTTATTTTCCAAAAAAGTCTTAGATTATGTAGGTTCACACTATTATTTAAAGAAAAGAAAACGTAACAAAAAAAAATTAAATGTACCTAGTACATTACATTCATAATAGATATTATGAATGCGAAAGTGGGTTTGTTTGTTCCGCTTTTACGTTTAAACCGCTAAATGTAATATGATGAATTTTAATATAGAGATAAATAGGACCCTGAAGAAGGTTATAGGGTACTTTTTCTCGCTAAAAATGTAACGGTGGTGGGGTGAGGGGAGGGGAAACGTTGTATAACATGCAGGATTTGGTTGACAAAATCAATATTAACGCGAACGAAGCCGCGGGTAAAAGCTAGTGATTATACAATATAAATGATAGAATTCCATGGACAAGTAAAATATTTGTTTTAAACACACTAATAGTAACCCGTAATTGTAAGATTACTTTTTTTCCGCCAGCATCATCCCTTTTACAAAATAATTAAGCACTACTTACTTTGTAAAAGGGATGATGCTGGCGGAAAAAAAGTAATCTTACAATTACGGGTTTCTTGCTTATTCTTCCCCATGGACGCCCCGATAGGGTGAACAAGCGCTAAACTTGAACTCAAGATACACATACAAATTTATAAAAAAAAATTGCCAACTTATTTTTAAGAATTCAACAAAAATAAAAGTTTTAATCTTTGACTTTGGCATTATCATGCCCCCATTGCTTGCTACGCTCTTGTGTATAATCAAAATAAATGTAAGTAATTCCTTTGGTCCGTTCTCTAGCCTTGTCATGGCAAAAAGTGGTAATATTTCACCGCAAACCTCAGTTGAGCTGGATTAGCTGCTTATCTCCGCGAAGCTCGAGGCGTCGACAATGTCCGGTTAATGCGAGCTATCCCCAGCTCGCAGCTCGCAGCTCGCAGCACAGGCGGCAAGCAAACTAGAACAATTTACAGTAAATTTTAGATGTTACACAATAACTTCTGTCATTCACAATAGAATGGAATTCAAAAGCATCCGACACAATTAGCAATAAATTTTAGTCACGGTAATTCTTCTCTTCGTGGCATTTACACTGTAAATGTAGTAATATTACAAGCTTTAGCTTATAGGTAATATGGGAACCAGATAAAGAATACTTAGGTTTATACTTATATATATGCATTTAGTCTATTAATTTCGATTGGCCTCAAAATTCAGTTGGTAGTAGCTCTGCCATCTGCGGTGTATTTAACAAATGTGATAAGACGAGTTGAAAGCCTACCAGATGTTAAATGGTTACCTCCGCCCATAAAAAGAGCGATACGACTTAGGTCTTCCCCGACTTAACCCGCGTGTTGTTAATCAGCGTTGAGAGCGTAGTGGCCCAGGGGAGCAGACGCCGGCTTTCAGTCTGAAGGTCGCTCGTTCAAACCCACACATGCACCAATGAGATCTTCACTTGAAAAATGTATGTGAGGAAATCGGCATGTCTTAAAACTAAAAATTCTGACGGCTCCGTGGCTTAGTTGGAAGTAGCCCTGCCTTCGAAGCGAGTGGTCCCGGGTTCGATTCCCGGCCGGGGCACACTTAGTTTGGTGAGCATGAAGTTTGTTCTCGGGTCTTGGGTGTTTGTCTTGTGTTTCTGTGTTTGTCCATGCCATCTGCGACACAGGGAATTCTAGTGCAGAGGTATGAGTGTGTAAACGTTTAAACGTTTAAAGACATATGACATCTACCAATCCGGATTGGGCTCCCGTGGTAGATCAAAGCCCATTCACTATCAATTATCAAGAGTGTGGGAACATTAGAGGCAGAAATGGTAACCAGCGTTAAGAAATAAATGGATAACACAAACATTAAACGCTTCTCTTGCTACTTGTGCCGTTCGTTCGTCTACAGGGAAATCTTAATTCAGACAGTGACTTTAGGAAATTATCCGGCATTCAGTCTCGGCCTCGTCCACATTATGCATACCAACTTTATTGTGCTTTTAAGTTATTCAGTTTTCTGGCGTGTTCAACTTTATAGACGGGAATCTATTATTCCTTACATCTTGGTCAGAGTATTTGGCGTGGTGAAGGCTGCAGTTAGTTTTAACCCCTACCGGGTTACATAAAAGGGGGGAAATCTATTAAGGATAGCCTTTTTTTTGTTAACTATGTTTAGGAAGTAATATTGGTAAGTAAGAATGAAATAACTTATGGGTTGCTAGCCCCCACTCTAGGATTCACTGTGTTGTGTTGAAGACCCTAGCCGCAGCAATGCGTTGTGCCCACCTCTCTGAGACGGGTACGTAACGCCTCATTTGCCTGTAAATTTACCGGCGCCCCATACCTTTCCACACAGCAACGCAGGCGTATCACTGTTTGGCGGCGGATTACCAGATGTGGCTGTACAAACTACTAACTGTTTCCTTCAATAACCGGGTTTTTTATGATTGAACGAACATACACTTTCTTAAAGACGAAGAAGCATTTATGTTTAAACAACATAGAAATTCGATAAATAACCAGCATAGAAAATTTCACACACCAAGCTACATGCCAGAAGAATTTAAAAAAAAAACAAAAAAACAACGTTTACACACTCATACCTCTGCACTAGGATTCCCTGTGTCGCAGATGGCATGGACAAACACAGAAACACAAGACAAACACCCAAGACCCGAGAACAAACTTCATGCTCACCACACAAAGTGTGCCCCGGCCGGGAATCGAACCCAGGACCCCTCGCTTCGAAGGCAGGGCTACTACCAACTAAGCCACGGAGCCGTCAAGAACTATGCAAAGAACTATGCACATATACGCAAAAAAAAGATTGTTAAAAGTAATTAACCTCTAATGACCAACCATTCTTAATGATAACTAAAAACCAAGTTTTTCAGCAATTTTCACATATTTTCGCAGCACACGCTGCAAAAATAGATTTCGTCTGCACCATCTGGATGGCTAGGATTCCACAACCAAGCGCTTTTTGGGATATTTTCTGCCGCGCACGTATAGTTCTTCCTACTGTGGTTTTCCCAACATCGATATGGAGTCCTCAAAAGCCGTCAGCTCATCAGCATTGCCGCTGGTGTGGCAGATGCCCATGGGTGAAGGTGATCATCAGATGGACCGTTGGCTCGTCTACCCATGACATATATAAAAAAACCGACCAAGTGCGAGTACCATATAATATCGAGCAAAAACGTACAAAAAATAAAAATCGCGTTTTTGTATGAGAGCCCCCTTTGGGTGCGGAACCCTAAAAAACTTCAGTTGATTGTATATAGTTTACGTATACGGTGAGCTCCGTTCCGTCTGAAATATATTATCCCAATTAGCAGTTTCAAACAAAAAATCAATAAGCAATTCTTAATATATAAAACACAAAAATGGTTTCTGCCTAAGTCCGTTATAGACTTAGAAACCATCCAACCGATGTGCCCCAAACCGGTTTCATTAGAAAGGCAATAATGCGAAGATGGTTTTAGACCACTAAAACAATGAATTACGCACAAAATGTATTTCTTTTTTTAGCGTAGTAGCACATGCCGGGTTTCCGCTTGATTTTGATTTTGTTGAAGAAGTGTTAAGAAAAGACGATATGTTAAGAATATATATAAGTTAAGTTGTGATATTTCCACACCCGAAAAATGGATATAGTAAATTTTTATTTCAGTACCAACAAAACACTGCAGCCTCAATAATTAAACTAAGATGTTTTAATAAGACGCGCAGCCTTAGTTAAAACCTCATTAATTAAAACTTTTAGTAATTCAAAGTGTTTTATTGAACAGTAAAGAACGGGCGTTTATTGAATTTGTTTCGAAGTATCGCTTTTGCTTGGTAATAAACCATTGCCGTGGGTACTAGCTTAGTTTTAATGACTACGGGAAGCGCAATAATTATACTTACCTAACGATAGCAGTAACCGGGGCGAACATTGTGTGAAGACCATAAAGTTTGCTCTCAGGTGGTGTTTGTGTGCGTAATGGTCCCACGTACGGCACGATGAATACTTGTATATATATATTAGGCGTGTGAGTGAGCGTTTGTTTTAACTATAATGGCAAAGGGCAAAATAATATTAATACTATACTCATCAATAACAGTTATTTGTCTTTAAAATTGGATATGGTCAAGAAATCTATGGGTATAATAATTTTGATCACATTTTTTTATTTTCAATCCTAAGTGACAGTCAGCTGATATTCGAGTAATTATAACCTCAAATTCTAGAAAAAGATATAATTTCTTAAAAACTTCGAACTGTTGTTTCTATACATAATGGTACAGCATTACAAACATTTACAGAATTTTATGTTACTAGCTATTACCTTTTATGTTACTAGCAATGTATTAATGATGTTTTAAATAAAAAAATAAACACACTCATAACCCTGCACTTGGATCCCTGTGTCGCAACTGGCATGAACAAAAACAAGAGAAACAAACTTCATACAAACAAAGCCAATACAAAGCCGGGAATCGAATACGGGACTCCTCGAAGGCAGAGCTACTACCAACTAAGGCACGGAGCCGTCATCGTCCTTTTTATTTGCCAGGCATCCAAACAATATAGGTACGTACTCTGCAACTCTAAATTGGGGTAGAAGTATTGATCCTCGACAATTATAGGCGAACAAGCAACCTCTGAAAGAGATACAGGTGCAATAACCTAAATAATAGACATTCACGCGTGCTTTCAATTCATTAGGGCCTAATGTAATGGTCAGGTGCTAAAATCATAACCCTCCTTTATGCTTCCCCGTAGTCGGGTAATAAAAACAGGCTGGATAGTGCTTTAACTTTATTTTTATGTGACTGCGCGAGCTGTAGGCCCACCTGATGTTAAGTTACTCCCACCCATAAAAACAGCAATACGACTTAGGCCCCGTTGCGCCTGTCACCCGAGCGCATGTGATTTCACCGGCGCCCACACCCTTCCACTGGAATACAGCTGTGCGAGTGCACCATTGCTTGGCGGAAGATAACCGGGTGTGGTGGCAGTACTTCACAGGGCGAACTTTGCACAAGTTCTAACCTAATCGTTAACGGCGTGTCAGAAAATTATATTGTAAATCCATGTGATCTATGTATTAATCAAAATAAACCCATATTTAACATTTAAATCATGAAGGTATAGTTCGTCGCATTTTTGTTGTTTATGGGTGGCGGTAACCACTTATTATGTACTACCGTCACTATAATAAAATAAATATTACTAATCAAAGTTTGGTCATACCTTGAAAGCTCTTCATAAACATAAAGCTAAATTAGATTTCAAAAATTTGAAACAATCCTATTTGAAAGTTCCTAGTCGCCGTACAAAATAATGAGGAAGCACAGACAAAAGACATTTTACAGAATGCGAGCAAAAAAAGCGGGTAGGGGAGATTTGAATCAGTCGGACTCAAATGGATACTTCGCAAGTTCCAGACTAAATTGTCGGGTATTCCTTTCGGGTATTACCTAGCTTTACATTTTTTTACAAACGTGGTACGAGCTAAAAGCCCACCTGATATTAACTGGTCACAGCAATACGACTTAGATCTTCCCTGATGTATGAGAAGACCCAAGGGGGGTCCAGTTGCTCGCATCCGTAGGTGTGTATGTAATGCCCTATACCCCCTGGGTGGTGCTAAAGGAGCAACCAAATGTAGCAGTAGAACTTGCGCCAAGTCCGCGCAGAGAGATACTGCCACCACACCTTTTAACGGCACACAGTTTATAACGGAAATAAATTATTTTAACTCTGACTTGGAAAACGAAATAAATGTATTTATGTGCTAACAAATTATTGTCAAAATTTAGCAGTTTAAATGAGATCTATATACATTCAAATGGATGTATGGATACAATCTTGTCGCCTCTATTAGAGTGAGAGTAAATTCGGGGTTTGTCCCATAAACCCGCAATGTTATTATAGGCGCTGCGACCCAAAGGGTTGTATGATAGTGTATGAGATGGGGTTCAGTAGGAATGTCTCGCGTCTCACAGTTTTGGGATTGTTAACCCTATGTTGGGTGGTCGATTGGGTACGAGTATGTCTAGGGTGAAAATATGTGTATTAAACTTTCGCTTTAAACATGTTTTGTTATGTGAAAAAGTGGCATAACGAACTGAAGGCTCACCTGGTGGTTAGTGGCAACAGTAATGCGACTCAGTATAAGATTTGGGTCTTTGCATTCATCCTGCTGCGTCCATCACCCGAGACGGGGATGATACGTCTCAGGCGCTGTAAATTCACCTGCACCCTTCCACCGGAAACCAGTATTGCGAGCACTACTGCTTGGCGACAGATTCCAGGTGGCAGTAATTTGATAATTGCACCTTATATTATATTTACATGATAACCTTTAGGAATGTACCTATCATATAATACCACGATAACTTTTTAACAGGCCCATGAGCTCCAAAGTTACTATGAATCAATTCACGTTTTCGTTTTCAAAAAAATCTTTTGACGAAAGCTACTCCGAAAGGTTTATATGTGAGCCCCAGGTGTTTCCAACGTTCTAAGCTGACGTTACCTGTTAGTCTTCCCATGAATGCATAAGTCGCTGGCATTGTGCCACTCCCTTATCTCTGATTCGCTAATAGATAAATAGCAACAGTAGTCTGCCGCGTCTCACGGGATCGCTACTGTCTTTGTTTGTGGCTAGACTGACACAGAATAAGTACTAGTTGCACAGTATTACGGGTATCTTTGTTTACAAGTCGTGCATACAGAGGTTTATCTAAATCGATCGATTTCACAGTCAATAGTCAAATATTTTGCAAGGAGTCGCAAAAATTCGATAGAAAAATCAATTAAGTAATATCAAAATAATAGCTTTTATACAAAATGCATTTAAAAATACGGAACATATAACAAAAAAATTATTGAAAAATCTATTTCTGTCTGTTCGTCTGCCTGTCTATCTGTTTGGTCCGGCTAATCTCCAAAGCTGATGTTATAAGGAATAACTTAAACTACTTTTATTTTCGAAAAAAGGATTAGGATCCCATGCATAAAAAAGCAATTCCACGCGTACGTAGTCGCGGTTAACAGCTAGTCCACTATAAAATTAGCGTTTATATATCACGTAACTGTTTAAGAAACCCCTCCCCGGATTACAGCTCTTCGGATTAAAATTGCTGAACATTAAGCACTCAGCATCATACTACCAAAGCACGCTTTAACCGTAGTTTCACAAAATAATGTTACATCATGTAAGATAATCCCTCGACTTAACCGATGGTCTTCAAATTTGAGGCTCCACTTTATGAATTCAGAACATCACGTCTAACCACACGAGGTAGCTTACATAATTCAAGATATAAGGCCGTGGGAGAGAAAATATATTCCTTTGTTAACGAATACATCAAAACCAGACCTTTGTAAGAAGATTAAACGAAACTAAACACATGAATACCTTATTTCATGCCAGCCTGGCTATATGAGGCACATAAATAGTAAACGACGCGAATTCCGCTCGTCAGTATTATGGTAGGAAATCTTATTACATACACGACGGCTCCTTGGCTTAGTGGTAGTAGCCCTGCTTTCGAAGCGAGGGGTACCGGTTCGATTCCCGGTCGGGGCATACTTTGTGCGGTGAGCATGAAGTTTGTTCTCGGGTCTTGGGCGTTTGTCTTGTGTTTCTGTGTTTGTCCATGCCATCTGCGACACAGGGAATCCTAGTGCAGAGGTATGAGTGTGTAAAAGTTTACATTAAACGGGCAATTCTTGTATATTATATTATATTTATTTCGCGTATCTCGGCTACGGCTCCAATGATTTGGATGAAATTTTGTGTTTATATAGCATTTTGTTGTTTAAGTTTACCTCTATAATAGTAATTATAATTGAGATTTTAAAAACACATTTTGTTTATACAAAAATAATTTTTTAATTATTGGGTGTGTGAATATGACTCCGCCCTTTCTCAACAGATGTCGTTTTTAGTATTGTTTACGTGTACTAATAAATGACCATACTTGTATTCGATAGTACTGAATGTCAGCTATCTAACGCATTTTATGATATTTGGTTGAAGTGTAAGCAACAATTGTTTTCACCTTTTCGAAAATGTCGGTTTTTATTCCAAATAAACGTCATTTGCGGGAAGTGTTATTACATTATTTTATTGCGAAGAAAACTGCAGCGGAAACTTATCGTTTGCTTGTGGAGATTTATGGTGAGCATGCTCCGTCTAATACAACTTGCAAGGAATGGTTTCGACGATTGTAAACCAACATAAACCAACATTCATATGCTTTGTATATGTTGTCTAAAACAGCTGACACTGCCACCATAATGACTGCATATCATGGCTATGTAGCATCAATTCTTAGATACGGTGTGTTGTTTTGGGGAAATTCAACAGACAAGGAATCCATTTTTAAGGCACAAAAGAAATGTGTAAGGGCCATTTGTAAATTAAAACAAACAGATAGTTGCCGAATGCATTTTACTAATTTAAATATTTTGACGCTTCCTTGTATGTATATCTATGAAATAATTTTATTTGTAAAAATGAATAATGATCTTTTTATGAATTTTAGAAGCAAACGGCTTAAGGGAAAAATCTGTTGTCCACCAAGCCATTCTGCACTATTCAGTGGTAGTATATTTTGCATGGCACCACGCGTTTATAACCACTTGCCCTCAGATATTATTGACATAAACTCTATTGATGTATTTAAAATAAAGGTTAAGGAACTGTTGTTGAGAAAAGCATATTATAGTGTATCTGAATATTTACATGACAAAATTTGAATAAATAAAATCATATCATAACTATTAATTTTGGACTATGGTTTAATAATATTTTTTGTAATTTTGTATTTTTTATATTTTTTTTTTTTAATTTTCTATTTATTTTGTTAATGTTGACATACTAATATCTTTATTTAATTAACTAAGTATTATTATATTGAATTTGCATGCTGTTAAGCAGAAACATGGCTGTACCTTAATTTATATTGTAAACTGTCATCATTGTAACCTATGTTTCGCGAATAAATGATTTGAATTTGAATTTGAATTTGATTTCAAAATAACGATTTTAGTACTGAGGATAAAGAACATGGAAAACCACCAAAAAAATTTGAAGATGCTGAATTGGAAGCATTATTGGCGGAAGATTCTTGCCAAACTCAATCAGAATTAGCTGCAGCATTAAATGTTGATCGTTCAACTGTTGCAAAGCGTTTACAAATGATGGGAATGATTCAAAAAGCCGGTTACTGGGTTCCACATGATTTAAAAGAAAGTGACATGGAACGTCGGAAAACCATTTGTGAAATGCTGCTTCAAAGACAGCAAAGAAAAGGATTTTTGCATCGGATAGTCACAGGAGACGAAAAATGGATACACTACGAAAATCCTAAACGCAAAAAAGCTTGGGTGAAACCAGGCGAATCAGGCCCATCACAGCCAAAAATAAATATTCACTGTGCCAAGGTCATGCTCTGTATTTGGTGGGATCAGAAAGGTATTGTATATTATGAGTTGCTCAAACCCTCTGAAACTATTAATGGAGAAGTTTACCGACGACAACTAATGCGTTTGAAGCGAGCCATAGAAGAAAAACGACCAGAATGGGTGAATAGACATAACAAATTAGTTCTTCAGCATGACAATGCCAAACCGCATACCGCAGAAGTCGTAAAAAGATATTTAGAGGGACAGGACTGGGAAGTGTTACCCCACCCGCCATATTCACCAGACATAGCTCCTTCGGATTACCACCTATTCCGGACGATGCAGACAGACCTTACTGGAGAAAAGTTTACTTCATGTGAAAGTATCAAAATTTGGATTGACAACTGGATAAGCTCAAAAGACCAGGACTTCTTCCAGCAAGGAATACGAAAACTACCTGAACGATGGGCGAAGGTTGTAGCTGCAGATGGAGCATACTTTCAATAATTTTTTTTTTTAATTTTGTAAGCGAACAAATGTGTTTTATTTTGACAAAAAGGGGCGGAGTCATATTCACACACCCAATAATTATTTTTAAATATTTTTAATAGCGTTCTAATAGGTCACTAACGAGACGTCTATTATTTAACTTTTATATATATTACTATTATTCATGTAATATTATGCTATATGTAGAATTGCAATACTTGTAATTATGAGAAAAAAATACATATAATTTCGTATGTAAATATATAATTAATAATTATTATTATTCATGGATATTACACACAGCGCCATCTAGCCTCAAGCTAAGCATAGCTTCTTCAAACTATGCTTAGTTCTAATTTCCATGGTACTTTGGGAGTTAGATAACTGATACCTGTTTTGTTAATATATCTAGACATATTGACGCGCTAGCGTGTCAAGCCAAGTTCAAGCTAACAGATACTTTTAATACATAACTCAGAATAACACCCAACTCATAATAACATCCAACTCAGAATAACACCCAACTCAGAATAATATCCAACTCAGAATAACACCCAACTCAGAATAACATCCAACTCATAATAACATCCAACTCAGAATAACACCCAACTCAGAATAATATCCAACTCAGAATAACACCCAACTCAGAATAACATCCAACTCAGAATAACATCCAACTCAGAATAACATCCAACTCAGAATAACATCCAACTCAGAATAACATCCAACTCAGAATAACACCCAACTCAGAATAACATCCAACTCAGAATAACATCCAACTCAGAATAACATCCAACTCAGAATAACATCCAACTCAGAATAACACCCAACTCAGAATAACATCCAACTCAGAATAACATCCAACTCAGAATAACACCCAACTCAGAATAACATCCAACTCAGAATAACACCCAACTCAGAATAACATCCAACTCAGAATAACACCCAACTCAGAATAACACCCAACTCAGAATCAACATTTATGTTCGTCACACAAATCCTGGTCCTGGAGTAAAGTCCCCAGGTCTTGGGTGTTTATCTTATGTTTCTGTGTTGGTCCACGCCACCTGCAACACAGTATATAAACGTAACATGTTTATAAATGTAATCACCAGCCTGTATCATTCCACTGCTGCTAGGTCCACTAATGATGTCATAACATAACAAGGGGTTCTTCGAAGCTATACTGTGATACCTCTATTATAGCGTCTTTCGTTATATGTGTATACCGATACACGAGTCTTTGAAATAAGCAAAGGTCTAAGGTGGGCTTTGCTGTTGTTAGTTCAATTGTGCTTTGGGATCTGTAAATGGCTTTTGTTTTCGCTATAGATACATAACAAAAACTCTTGACGTAAATAAATTTATGACTGATTAACTGACCCGACAGACGTCCTGTGTCCTGTGTTATTAATTTCGACCGATGTCTGACTGTGTGAGCTACAGACACAGAAGGCCAAAAAGAAGAAGCATCTGTGTGAAAAGATATTTGCAGCGCGCATTCTGTCAATCGCTGACAGTTATGTCAAACGCTATATGGTTACATTAGAAAAGTTTATATTGTCAAAAGCATTAAGAAAGTTACATTAAAAAGAATATATAGGTCGTAAAGTTTTTTTAAATTTTCTTTGTTCCGCGCAACTTTCTTATTTTTTTCTTTCATAAGAACCTTCTGACAATAACAAACACAACAAAAACAGAATTAGCAAAATTGGTCCAGCCGTTCACGCGTGATGCCGTGACCAAGGAAAATAGGAATTCATTTTTATATAATATATATACATAGAAGGTAGATATTTAATTGCCTTCACAGCTCAATTGGAAGCAGCTCTGCCAACTGCGCTGTAGGTTCGATTACCACCCATAAGAATTTATTTGACGAGCATAGATGTTTGTCATGTGTTTGGGTATTCAAAAATTTTAATTTGGTTTTATGCTGTGCTGTTTACAAGCTATGCTGAGTTTGAGACTAGATTACGCTGTGTGCTAAACTTAGTTTAAAGAACATATGATCTCGAAGGTACTTATTTTTTAATAACTTACTTATTTCACTGTCGTCGCACGCTCTCAACACGGTGCCACAGAATACCACCTCTTTATCAGTCCACTGACGCAGCACATGCTGAGTGGTTACCTATTTTGTTGTTACATATTCTTAAACGTGTAATTTTGTTTTTAATTTTTAAGTGAGCCCTAATTATGTAACACAAAATAAAGTTATTCGACATTTCCAAGTATTTTTTAACAATTCAACGGTATTTGACATACGCTGTGAATATTTATCAATTACCAGCGGATACCCGGCGTTTGCTACTACACTAAAAAAAGAAATGCATTATGTGCCTACTGCATAATTTTTGTGGTCTAAAACCATCGTAACACTGTTGCCTTTCTAATGAAAATTAAGAATAGGCTAGAAACTAACCCTACCGATGTGCCCCAAACAGGTTTATTTTAACTTTTTTTTTACAATAGCTTGTTTAACAACATAAAAAAATACAATTTGGGACACATTGGTTGGATGGTTCCAAAGTCTATAACGGACATAGATAGAAACTTTTGTGTTTTTTTATGATCTTTGTCGAGGCACTTGCCTTTAAGTTCGTTCACCTACAATCGGAACGGATAATTGTTAAATTCATATTTCACATGATTTGCCAGCATGAATAAATAATTCTACTTCCTTATCTTGTTCGCGGCTTTCACAAGATTAGCGTCATGATTTATTATGACAACGCCAACAGAACATATAGAGAGCACACGAACAGCTTAAGGCCTATATCCTCCTTTTAGTGCAGTAGTACTTGTTAGAAAAGTACTGCCACCAGATGTCGTAATCTGCTGTGCTGCTGTTCAGTCGCATTGCTGTATTCTGGTGATGGGTGTGGGTGCCATTAAAATTACAGGCGCATTAATATTTTAAAACATTACTTTTTGGCAACGGCCTTACCTGTAAAAAAATGGAGAAACCATGTAAACTACCCATTTGTGAACACTAGACTGATTAAAAGTCATATAACAGCTAATTACATTAACTATTAATGAATGCAATGCCGCAACAAATAATTAATTGAAATAGCAAGCAATTTAGGCGCAGTTTGACCTGAAAAGTAATTATTCTTATGATCTCATTAACGCGGTATTTGTTTTACCAATTTAATTGTTAATCTCACCAAATATACACGGAATATATTAATAATATAAAAAGATGTGACCTACATATTACATAGCATACCAACCTAGGTATGCTATGTAAAATATACAAGGCATATGTACAAATAAAAATAAATCATCAATATCGGTTCATAAATAGCGGAGTGAGGGATAGACATATATATAAAAAAAAATTACGATTGAATTGAGAATCTCTTCCTTTTTTTCGTTGGTTAAAAATACGTTTATTTAATACTCACCGGTTACCTAATGAACATATAACATTTTGCAGTAACGCATAGTACCATCATACTATATTTTATCATAGTATCATCATATATTTCACCACGACGCAAACGTATACAGAAACTGAATAAAAAATACTAGGTTCATTTAGTTTACTTTAGGTAAGTACATAAATAAAAAAAGAATCCACAAAAGGGATGAAAATACTGTTCGGTAAAAACTTAATGAAAAACATTCATAAATAAAGTTCACTCTCGAATATACGGGCCCGGAAAGCCATAATACCCGTAATGTATGATATCGCACCGAATAACTGCTTACGGATACGTCAGCGGATCGATAGCTGCAAACAAAGCCAATATGTCATGAGGGAAAATGTAAACGTGTCAAAAATGGCCGCCAACTGGGTAGGGTGAAATAAAAACGCCGAACATCTGAAATCAGGAATGCGATGTCTGTCTTTTGGAATCGAATACCGCAAAAACAAACGTGTGCTTTAATTTGGGTTTACCTACCTGAGCCTTGTTCATATCATAAATAATATGAAATTCAAGTTATTTTGTATAGGTAAATTATAATAATTTTAGTACATTTGAAGCAATAAGTAATTTCTTCAACTGTACAATTGCTCCAATTGTGATGTATAATAACAAGTTTTTAGCTTTTCACAGAATTGTTAGTTGCACCATTTCATCATGTTTTATTACATTGTCAACGCTGATTGGCCATTATTTTGTGGAAAACTATGGAACATTTTCAACAAATTGGCACACATAAAATGGTATCAACTACATAGCTCTAGCAATAGGGATGACAGGACAGGACAAATACGGCCTATATCGTAATTTTTAGAATTAATAAAAAAAATATTTTAGAACCAGTTTAAACCAGATTGAGACAAGTGGTAGATGAGCAAGGCGAACCCAAGACCCCGCTTCGCAGGCAGCCATAACTATTAAATTATTCATGGATTCACATTTATTAATAACGAGTGCTGACACATTACCGGCTACAAAGGAGAAATCAATAGTGTTTTGTTTTATTCCGGAGTAGTTCCAATAGTTATAAAATATATAACTTATTTAAAGCAACTGATTTGAAGATATAATAATTCATATTTTTAAACGCCTTCTTTGTACAAAAACGTGAAATGTTTCAGAGGAATATAAACTAATAAACATAGTTTTTATCGTATTACAAGTCTCTTTACGTCTGTCAATAAACATAGTTTTTATCTTATTATAAGTCTATTTACGTTTGTCAAAATGTTACTGTTCTAATTCAGTCCATCCATAGCAGTTTGGTTTGAGCTTTTCTTTAGTTTTATGTTAAAATTTGGCGTCGTTACAATATGACTTTTATACAACAAAGTCAAAATTCTGCTATAGTCACTGCATTGCAACGTTTGTAAATACATATTAAATCTCAATTTGTTTTTCAATGTTACTTAAATTAATGACCCACCTGTTTCACACTGGTCATATTCTTATTTACTCTCGCCCCACCAATTTACGAACCCATCAGCCAAACATTAGACACTGGCAGAATTGGGTGGCTAAAGACACAAAAAACCATAAAGAAGAAGTTTTTATTTTCTTTAAGTTAACCAGCGACTTCAGAGACTTTTAATAGTTATTGAACATTGCTGGTGTTGCAAGCTTATTTATTTTTACCATTAATTAATAAATTATTTATAAAAAAGAGGCGCATTACTTTGTCTTAGGTTATAACTAAAATAAACGTTCTTTCTTCGCATGTTTACGTTGTTATAATTACAAATAATTTTATTACCAGCTTTCATACCCTTTTGACCATCTCCTTTCCTTAATTGCGCTACGTTTGCAGATGTTCGGATAATCCGCAATAATCCATCTTTATTGCAGTATTTTGGGTAACGTATTGAGCCAATTATCAATATTGAGATTTTTATGATAAACTAGCAGCACCCGGCTGTGTTACCCGCATTTTTCCGAGATCAAAAAGTAGCGTATGTATGTTGGTACCAATCGCCACGGTGGGCAGACGTGTTGGCGATCGCAGGACACAGGTTGTTGTTCCGCTAATGCTGCTGCTCATCAGCGGTCAGAGAATTTAGACCTGTGCTTAAATCAGGAAGGGCTATACCGCCATCAACCTGTCGCCAAAGCCTCGTCGGTTACTGCAGGATGCACCGCGTGCAGGTGAGGTTGACTTTTGAAGCATTACTTGTTGTGTTGCTCTCTTATATCCCTTGCAAGAGTTAAAATATGCAGTATGAATGGAGGATAAACGGCCGTATCTTTGGATTGCGTTATCTTAGATGTTTGATTTTTTCACTGCTCCTTAGGATTGCAGAATTGAGCATTTGATATTAATTTCAATTTGATACCTCTACCCGTTCCTGAGAAAATGGGTCTTGACAGACGGACAACAATGTGATCCTAAAAGTATTCCCTTTTAACTTTTAAAGTAACCCTAAAAATGTTTTTTTAAAATAATTGCCTTTTTGCCGATTATAATCCCAAATTAAATCGTTAATTAATTATACTTAAAAGTTTGGCATAGCTTACAAAAAACATAAATGTTATTACGTTAATACTAATGGGTACACTCGAATAGCCATTAATAAGATTATATTTATGTATATGAGGCTTATATCAAAAATTGTTTTCTGAAGATGTGATGGATGCGTCCATTATTCCAGAACGTTGAAAAGTCTGTCGATGCTATAATGCTCATAAATTGAATCGATTGAATGTATCGAATGAAACAAATTAATCTTTCGCCAATCCATTACTGAATGACCTGCGCCCGAAGCCATGAAAGCTTGCATACGATCCATTGAGCGACAAAAGAAAATAAATGATATAAATAAAAACACAAAACTACAGCTTTTTAAATGAATTGAGTTATGTCACATTTTGTCCTTCATATACATATCTTTCGTGGAAAGAACTTCAACTTGCTGCTATAACACTATTTTAGCGGTTAAACTGCAATAATTCTTCAGTAAAAACCTGGAATATTTTAAAACCACGTCCTCTTCTGTATCCGTAAATTCACGTCGAGTCTCATATACGGTGCACCCTGTAATAAATACCATCTTCTAGAGAGATAGTTTATTATATTTATAACGTATCATCCCCGTCTCGGGTGATGGACGCAGCAGGATAAATGCGACTCAGTAAAGATTTGGATCTCATACTGAGTCGCACGTGTTAGATAATTCTAATTATATAGTTAAAAAAAAAGGATAAATACTTTTAATTCATATTTATTTATTACTCGAATATCTCAAAATCCAAGCACTGAGAATCTAATCTTAGTTCCAGCAATCATTTAAATTAAAACTTGAATCAATTAATTTATTATTCAATCTATTAATTTATTGACAATCTAATTTTACTTTCAATAATTAAATTTGTTATAATTATGTATTCTAAAGAAAGACAAAATACTATAAACCAGGATATTTATAATTCAATATTATGAACAAATACAAGCAAGACGAATCCAATTATAGGCTTAATTTATTTACCTTCACAAGGATATAAGCAATGTACCAAAATTACCACAGATTACAAAAATTATACAATAATTGGCAATACTTAGCTTTTAATCCCATAATGTATCGGAGCTCCGCCCGGTCCGACGGTCGAAGACAGAATGCCCCGCTCAATGAATGAGCCGTGTTTTTATAGTGACGAGTAAACAAGTCCGTCGGCCATATTGCTTTTATAAAAATGAAACGTTTGGTTTTTGGACTTGCTAATTTCGCCAATAAAGCATAAAAATAATTACTGTTCGTTTTATAAAACAATTTGTACAAATTACCGACTATTTACAGATTAATTTACCTTTAACTAAAATAAATACCTGCAATTATAACCCAATACCACATTAGGTTATAATTGCAGATAATCCATGTTCTATGTTGAAAAATATAAGCTTAAACCTTAAACAGGGTTACAATACCGATTATAGCGATTAAATGTTAATAAAGACATTCCTTTTCATTAAAAACTTATCTACAATAGGCACACACACATATTCTTTGAATTATTTGGAGTATATTTTTCATAATAATCTATCACGGCCAGACTGACCAGTACTTCGCTCTCGAAGTACACACAATAATTTTCTCACTAATCTTTCCATGTAAGTCCTCCCACCTGCTGCACCATGGTTACCAGACTACATCAGAATAGTGATCGACCAGCAGTTCATTATCATTTTTATAAGGGGTCTCTGGCCTTTACATACAACACCTGTCACCTGCTGCACGTGAGTTTCAGTGAAGTATCAGGGCAGAGACCGACCAGCAGATATAAAGACTAATGACCTTGACATGTCAACCCTGCCATCCGCCGCCTGTGACATTCAGGTTGACATCAGATCAGAAGCCGACCAGCGGAAGAACCTCCCCAAATATGTGTATGTTCCTGATTGTGTTTATATAATTCCAGAAATACAATCCAAAATACAGTTCATAGATTACTGTTGAAACATAACTATAAAACAATTAACATTTCAAATGTATGTGATCATGTTATAAATTTCTCCTTTCTTTCTTTCTATTAAATTTTATACATTATAAATAATCAAATTTAGACATAAACAACAAAATGAAAATGAAAATTTAGACGATTAAAAATTAAATATAATCAAGACAGCTTTTGTAATTAAATATTATCTCATACAATAATCTATCACTGTCCAATCCACTGTACATTTATATATTTCGGCTTACACAAACAATGTCTCCAATGTTGTAAGTTTTATTGTTTCGGCTGGTCAAAGTCAAAGTCAAAGTCATTTATTCCGTTAGATCTCAAGTATCATTTGGACAATTTGGAAACGTCAAATTTTACACATATATGTGGAATTAGTCAGTTTTTATGTTTTATATAGTCTTATTTGTTAAGTTTATGTTTGTTCCAACTCTAACCGACCAATCTGAGGGGAAGAGACAGTTGTATTTTCCATCCGTTTGGCCATTCTGATTATTTGTTTGTTGTGGTTAGCATATTTGTACCCGTGCTACATTAAAAATTAAAAATCTTGAAGGGTTTTAAATTTGGTGAACGCCATCCACGTCTAATAGCATACAATTGTAACCTACAACCGACTGTCTGAATGGTCCAGTACGATCAAGTGCTAGAAAAGTCATTTCTTGCCGACAGCCGAACCATGCCACACGCCAAGTTGTATGTCAACACAATCAAGGATTAATTGTTATCTCGCGATATAATGATTTCTATGTAATATTAATTATTTCAAAGTATAAGTAAACAGATTATTATATTGTGTTACTTTCCAGTTTGATATCAATGGTTTGTTGATTCAGTTGCCAACGTCAAATTATGTTTTGTTATAGAAATTATTGTTTAAATATGTAATTAGTCTATTATAATTAGAATTGGAATACATAATGTATTTTCGTTATAGTTTCAAACTGGATATCTATATAAATAATATTCCGGAATTCTAAATTAATGTGAATAGTGGGTACTTTCACTGATCGTACAAAAGCCAGAGAATCTGCGTCAGATACCTTTATTCAGACCTTTGCAGAAAGACAACGCTCTGCTCGATAATAGACTTATAAACTCGGCTTGTATCTTATTTTAAAACACCTACTTCAATCCTCTGTAATAGAAGATGCAGCGTGTGGAAAGAGATAGATAGGGGGAATAGATTTCTCAAAGGGGTGAAGGTACAGTATGTCTTTTCTTTGATGTACAACATATTAGACAGTGAGGAGTATATAAACATAAATATATATATATATATACACCAAGATTTTAGTAGTAGATAGACCAGGTACTTTAGTACGCACCAATGAACTTAAAGATAGAGTTTGTGCAACAGTTCGTATATCTCGGCTCGCTGATCAGTAGCGAAAGGGGCAGCAGTAAGAAAATTATTAAGAGAATCCAAATGGCAAAACAAGCGATGACAAAACTCATCCGTATATGGAAAGACCCTAACATATCTCAGATGACAAAAGTGAGGCTAGTGCGGACCTTGGTTTTTTTTCTATTTTCTTATATGGCGCAGAATCCTGGACAATCAGAAAGAGCGAGAAAACGAAAATTGAAGCCTTTGAGACGTGGTGCTGGAGACGCATGTTGCGTATCCCATGGACGGCCCGCAGAATCAACGTTTGCATTCTGAGTCAACTCCGTGTAACGACGAGACTCTCAACCACCTGCTTCTAAAGAATCCTAAGCTACTTCGGCCACGTTGCTCGTAAAGGTCCCGATGGCTTAGAAAAGCTCTTGGTAGTAGGAAAGGTTGACGGGAAAAGGCCACATGGAAGATCACCTACGCGATGGACTGACCAAATAAAAAGTATATGGTATGGTATGGCGCTTCCTGAGGCCATCAAAACAGCAGAAGACAGAGCAACGTGGAAAGCATTTATGGCCACCACTACCAGCACATGCATTTACCATACTAGACACGACCTTCAGCCATTAAGTCCACGACTAAGAAGAAGATTTATATATATATATATAATAGAATTAATAGTATTCTCGAATTTTGAAAGTTCTATCGTATCCTACATAACAGCTGTCGTCGTGAAAGAACCGTGGCATACTAAGTCTATTTTATAATCGTGTATTAATTGCTATCAATTTGACCTGTTTGGACTTGATTCACCAACTTGGAGTTTCATAATCATTCTATTGAGCAATTCTTAAGCAATTAGGTGGTTAATTGGGGTCATGTATAATTCATAATTTTTATATTATAGGGTTGCGGCTCAGGTAATCTACAAGAGGTATAAACACACTTTTTTTTTTTGTACATTAACTCAAACTAAGAATCTTGCAATTTTTTTTGTTTTTGTCATAGTATATACTTGATAAATTTTCAGTGTAGCTAAATACAATAGCGACTATTGTGAATTTGATGCATAATAAATATAATCAAACGATTGAGAGCATTTTAAATTGCCAAAGTTTCTAAATTACAAAAACTGTTTAGTCTGTTTAGTTAAGGTAAACGCTACTACTCTACTCAAATTTTCAAATTTTTGCACAAGAAGTGCACCTTAACCTAACAACCTAGCGTCCGGTTGTCAGTCAGGTTAAATAAAGTCAGTTTCCTTAGCTTGGAATTTAAATGAGTTATCGGTTTATTTAGTACGTCGAATTCTTTGGCGAACAGGTTCCAATTAAAGTCACCCTATCGGCTGGTATTGGCAATATATCACGTGTTACCCTACAATCCAATGAGTCGATCACAACGCTAATATACGAATATTGTAACATCAAACAATCGTAAAATTATATATTCTTTAAGTATCTTAATACTTTAAACGAGCAATATTTATTTATATATATTTACAATATTATTTATCTCGGGAACAGCTTCAACGATTTTGGTGATCTAGTTATTTTTTTTTTTTTGTATTATATTTAAATAAATATTAATGGACATTTAACACACACAAATCTACCTGTATAATTGATTGAATATCTGTACCAGTTAACTGTATATTGTCAGTTTTACAAAAAAATAAAATAAAAACGTTCCTTTTTTTTTAAATTAAATACAGCGCTATCTCGTCAATTTTTATGGTACTGACACTTGTAAAATATTATAATTTCAGACAAAACAAGCGAGGCTGAGTTACCCAGGTACTGTTTCATCAAACGTAAAGGGGACAAAACTGATATTTAAATTTTATAAAATATTGATATATTCATTATAATGCCCTTTTATAGCAACTATTAAGATTATAACCAATTTTAACTTCACTCTTTATATCTTTTAACATAACAAAATGTACCCTAAAATTTCAAAATTTTGAACCGCTATAACATAAGTACTGTCATTTACCTATTTACTTTTTTTTTTTTGTTTTTTTTTTTTTTGTTGTCGAGTCATTCAGTTTTAATTCTTAAATGGATGGGGCGTCTGGGGTCTTTAACATACGTCGTAAATAGTGAAATCAATTCCGCAGTCGTTTCGACACAACTATCATGTAAAGCCATTTTATCAGTCACACCCAGTATACAAACAAGCTCGACCAGTTGTCCTGCTGTAAAACTATTTTAGTGTTCCTAAAAAAACCTAAGTTTTCACTAGCATTTTCACCAGAAGATTCCGCTACCTCCGATGTCAATATTACGATAATGTTTTGGATAAGTCTCGTGGATTTTTTGGATAACTCTTAAAGTGACTTTTAAAAACTTCCTATGTTCTACTCTCATCAAGGTCTCGTACCATAATAAAACAGATCCTCTTAAGGATTTACCCGCTTTTGCTACAGTGGTGATGCTGCTCCATCCTTTATCCTCTGCGATAGAGTTGAAGGAACTGCATCAGCTCTCAGCACCATTTTCATTTTTCTCGGGATCAAAGGGCGGCAGCACCACGTCGTCGGTCGGGCACCGCATCCCGAAGAGCCTTCAGCGTCTCTCTAACACGGTCGAATCTATGCGGAAACCACGTCCACATGGTCTGAAACATAATAAACAAGTTTTTTAAATATTCGAATTCGTATCCCACTTCTGATGTTAGATAATTCTAATTATATAGTTAAAAAAAAAGGATAAATACTTTTAATTCATATTTATTTATTACTCGAATATCTCAAAATCCAAGCACTGAGAATCTAATCTTAGTTCCAGCAATCATTTAAATTAAAACTTGAATCAATTAATTTATTATTCAATCTATTAATTTATTGACAATCTAATTTTACTTTCAATAATTAAATTTGTTATAATTATGTATTCTAAAGAAAGACAAAATACTATAAACCAGGATATTTATAATTCAATATTATGAACAAATACAAGCAAGACGAATCCAATTATAGGCTTAATTTATTTACCTTCACAAGGATATAAGCAATGTACCAAAATTACCACAGATTACAAAAATTATACAATAATTGGCAATACTTAGCTTTTAATCCCATAATGTATCGGAGCTCCGCCCGGTCCGACGGTCGAAGACAGAATGCCCCGCTCAATGAATGAGCCGTGTTTTTATAGTGACGAGTAAACAAGTCCGTCGGCCATATTGCTTTTATAAAAATGAAACGTTTGGTTTTTGGACTTGCTAATTTCGCCAATAAAGCATAAAAATAATTACTGTTCGTTTTATAAAACAATTTGTACAAATTACCGACTATTTACAGATTAATTTACCTTTAACTAAAATAAATACCTGCAATTATAACCCAATACCACATTAGGTTATAATTGCAGATAATCCATGTTCTATGTTGAAAAATATAAGCTTAAACCTTAAACAGGGTTACAATACCGATTATAGCGATTAAATGTTAATAAAGACATTCCTTTTCATTAAAAACTTATCGACAATAGGCACACACACATATTCTTTGAATTATTTGGAGTATATTTTTCATAATAATCTATCACACGCATTACTGTTGTCATGGGCGAGGGTCACCACTTACCATCAGTTGGGCCCTCACCTCGTTCCGTCATTCATTCACAATAAAAAAAAAACCCAGCCAAAAAAAAAGCAGCAAATTTATTATAAAAAGCTGAAGCTAAAAATTTGGACCTAAATATCAATATCAGCACCCATTTTGTATTTTAATGAACAGGAAACGATAGAATTGTTTTTCACCGCTGTTTTGTCTTGTTCCGAAACTCCGCTGCGCCTTAAATTGGGACTCATTTTAATTAAAATGATTCCATCATAAAAGGTACGCGATATGCCATCAAATAATTTGGTTTCAAAGACGGGACCATATCTAAAATCCCATAAGTTACACCAAAATTAATTAATAATCGCCTTCCTTCCTGCGGCCTGAGGCAACTTTGTTTGCTGCAATTTAATAATTCTACAAGACCCGGGGCATATAATGAGAATATTCTTGGGAGCCAAATCAGCTGGTACTGGAATTTATTAAAATGATTACCTATTCTTTATGTGCACGTCTAACCAATACAACACTATGATATTAGGGTTAGTTTCTGCCGGTTAAATGTTAGTATATGCCGGTTTACCGGAGTAGAGCAATGTAAGTGCACCAGGACTTAGCGGCGGATTACCAGGTGTAGTGGCAGTACCAGGCGTATGTATGTTTATACGAAATAAAAACCGACCAAGTGCAAGTCGGCTCGCGCACGAAGGTCCGTACCATTATCTATAATAATAAAATACAAGTGGTGTCATCTAGTTTCTTCATTTGGAACTATATCCTAAAAATCACGTTTTTGTATGAGATCCCCCTTAAATATTTATTTTATTTTGTTTTTTGTTATAGCGACAACAGAAATACATCATCTGTGAAAATTTAAAACTATCATGAAATACAACCTAATAGTTAGAGAGTTCATGGTTCAAAAGATACAGCCTGGTGACAGACGGACAGCGGAGCCTTAGTAATATGATCCCTTTTTAAAAGTATTCTATCAGTTTAGTTCCCCTAGTACAAGCTTTGCTTATAATATGGACACTAGATAACTGATAGAATACTTATTTCAGACTTTTTCTTGACTATACTTGACATATAATAAACAGATATTAACACCAAAGTCAAAGTCAAACTCATTTATTCCTTTAGATCTCAAGTATCATTTGGATGCGTCAAATTTTACACATACATATACACAACATATTCGTGAGCATATAACGTGTCACAGGAACTCCCCAGGCACATTACATGCACACAGATATGTGAAATTACAGTTTTCATGGTATAGATAGTCTTATTTGTTAAGTTTACGTCTGTTTCAGACACAGAACAAACATTTACGTTTGTCACACAAATGCTTGTCCTGAGTGCGAATTAAACCCACGACAGAAGACAGTTATTAACTAAGCTATGAGGAATATCTATAATTTTTTTATATATTCATATTTATAAGGTTATTTATAAGGTTGATTTTGGTAGTGAACGTCTATATCTTGCCATCTTGTTTGGCACACGCAAAATCGTGAGTTTACTTTGATCCTCTTTGCAAAAATAATAAAACTTCCCGACTGCTGTGATATTCCCTCATCGCCAAATAAACCAAAAGGTTGAAACGCTGCAGCGCTTCGTTATTTTGCGTAGGTTTAGTTAGATGGAATTCTTATGAACGCTTGTAATTTAATGCCGAGTGGAATGAGTAGCTCTGTGGTAGAAATTAATTATTTATGCATTACTTATGGAATGAAAAGATATTAATGAAAAGATGATTGAGCTATTTCGAAGAAGAAACTATTTATATTTTATGAAACTACTACTTTAAAACAGTTGAACCCTTATACCAATTTTTTTGTGTCGCTGGTTGCATTTATAGACAAAAATACACAACACAGTTCCCCAAAATTCTTAAAACAACCAATTGATTAATAATCTTTTCTCATATCTTCTACCAAACGATATTCAAAAGCCAAGTTAATTTGTTTTTATTGGTAAGTCACTTTTAAATTAAATATGTAGGTAAATGAGAGATCACGCGTTCCAACCCTCCATGGGGGAAGAACAAACAAGATTCCTATTTCTTAGCCACGGACACTCATACAATAAAAGTTATGTGAAATTTTCGCAACTGATAGTGGATATTATTAAGAATAAGATATTATTTTATATCAAGGAATTAAAAAGGAGTTCTGTCTGTGAAATTCGATCGTTCAATCGTTTTCTCGAAGCGTTTTGTATTTCCGAGATTTCATCGCTTCGGTGCCCGATAGCCCATATTTCTTGAATGGTCCGATGCTTCTGACACTCGAGTCGAGACTTCCTTTAAAACTATTTGTTGCACTTTCCAAAGCGAGGTAAATCATATCTGTAATATTTCAAATTCTCAAGTACTCGCTATTTATATTGCATAGTCTAAAGCGTAGGTACCGCTTTGTAACTTAGATTGGCTTGCACAGCTACGGTGTCTTATGTACTAGATTTCGCGTTTTAAGTTTCTTAAAATAATATAATTAAAAAAATATATATTTTGGCTTAAATCTGAACCTATGGATTCAAATATGGATTGTTACATTTCAACAATATAAAATTTGAATCCATAGGTTCGCGAACTAGTGAAACTAGTAAAACTGCAAGCCAGTGGCTACTCCCATGTAATGTAATTATACCTACTAACATTTAATGCAAAACAATTGGCTACGTAACAATAAAATTGTTTTCGTTATTTCGTATTTTATTTGTATTGTAATTGGCTCAATTTAATGATTACAGGTAAATTTAGAATCAGCAATTCATTATTTATTTATTGTTCAACTTGTCATTGGCTAAATTGGCAATCTAGCAATGTTTGCAAGCGAATTATTTGCTAATGAAATGACTATGATGGCCGCCAACGAAACGTTAATGTTCGACCAGGCAAATAAAGGTGAAATCACCCGCAATGCCCAACAAACATAACAGCTCATATACAGCTACTTTTGCGAACAAATGTAGGAATATTAGTAATGCAGTCCTCGCCTTTCTACTTATCTGGCTCTCTTGCTCTTTGGCTTGTTCTTCTTCTCTCTTGTCGATGAATTAAACCTTTATATTCTTCGCCCAAAAGTTCTCGTCGATTGCGTCTCGGTGATTTCAATCATACCCCATATGCTTAGGTTACACCTGCAGCGATCCACATACTGTCCAAGGTAGTTTGTGGTGGTAGTTCTTCTGCAGGCTTAACATGATTTGAAGGAGGGGCGTGTATCTTATCTCTGTTTACTGGCTCACAGCTCAGTTGGTAGTAACTCTGCCTTCTGCTGTTGGTCGTGAGTTCAATTACCACCCAGAACAACCCAATCCGGATTGGTAAATATATCTCATATCTTTGAGTTTTGAGAAATAGTATTTTTTACTTTTTTAGAACTTGTTATTCCTTACTATTTTTTTACAAACGGTGAGGTTATAAACTCGTTGGTGCACGGCTGGATTTGAACCAGCGTCCTTCAGATTGGATTAGCAAGTGAACGTCTGTACCAGTGGGGCCACAACACTCGTATTGGTATTGAGAAATCATAATAGCATTCTGTCATCTGTGGTCCACAAGTATATTTTATATTTTGGATCTATAGTAGATAGCTGAAAGCCAAAATTAAAATATATTTATATGTTAATTCGCCGGTTTGTGTTACTTTCAAAATCGGTATGCCGAAACCGCACAGAGCTTTTAGAGAGGGTTTTACAGAGGGAGAGGTTTACTTAGAAAGGTTTACAAAATGTTGTATGCCGAGAGCGCTGAAATGGTATCAACTCATTAGCAACCACAAAATCCTACCCTGCACCCTACAGGGTAGGTATGAAAACAAATTATAAAACGTATTATTTTTTGAAAATAGGTCAGGTAAAGAGATCCCAAACCAGACGAGCATGCATGAGGAATCTGATGAGATTGAATGAAGCAAAAGAGGTATATAGAGGTATATCAGGATCGTAGTAAATGAAATGCCTCTCTGCAACCTTTTTTTTTTTTACGTTGGGGAATCATCGGATGATACCGGGGCAATCTTGCGGGGGCAATTGGCAGGGTTATGCCGGGCTCCTACCGGCTAAACCCCAACGGAGATCCACCATCTCGCCTTTTGCCGAGGCTACGGGCACGTGAAACATTTTTCCGCGGCCCCGGCAGCGCCTCTCTGCAACCTAACCTAACCTAACCCTCCGGGAAACAGGTGTGATATTACGTATGTGTGTGTGTATTATGAAGGTAACCGTCTAGCTTGATCGGTACTTTTTAACTACAGTAGTTAGTACAGTTGGTAGTAGCTTTGCCTTCTGCGTTGCAGGTCGTAGATTCGAATTCCATCTAGGAATTCAATCACTTGTGCAACAGATATAGATGTCTGTTCTGGGTGTTATTATATGCCAGCTCTTCCCCTCGACTTCGATGGCATGGAATTACAGAATTTTTCAGCGTAACCATATATTTTTATTTCTTTTTCTAAAATGAAAGTATCCTAAGTTACTCGTTATAACATCAATCCCTTAATATCAGTGCAGCCGTTTCGGAGATCACCCGGAATAAACAGACAGAAATAAATACTATTTTTTTTTATTAATATGTACTTAGTACCCGACCAAAGAATGAGGAAAAAAATTACAATAAAAAAATAATACTTCAGCTTTTCAAGTCCAAGTATTTTCCAAAAATACCAATTCCCTTTTCTCTTTATGAAGACACTGTAATGTCAGCGGTTACATTATACTCGCTTCTTTGTTCTCTCGCGGCATCTTGGTATTTTATTATTGGTTTTCGCTGTCAATAGCTTTTGACACGTTTTACAACCAGAATCTTTTACTCCTAAGAGTTCGTGGGCAAAATGTACAATTCTAAATGCCTATTCCCAAATATGAGAAGTGCTTAGGAATTTAATTTCCCATCCTCTTCTCACATTTGCATGGTGTTAATTGGGATATCTGATTTCCCAACCACTTTTGATTGTAGTCAAAAAACACGAAAGCAGAGAAGTTTCTGCATGGCTACTACCAACTAAGCAACGCATCCCTGTACCTCTAATGTTCCCACTGCAGGGACACCGGCCTACTCTCGATAATTGAGAGTGAATAGGCTCTGATCTACCACGGGAGCCCAATCCGGATTGGTAGATGTCACATGTCGTCGAATTTTTGGTTCTGAGACATGCCGGTTTCCTTACGATGTTTTCCGTCACCGTTTTGAGAACGTGGTAAGTTGAAGTGAAAAATCTCATTGGTGCACGTGTGGGTTTGAACCAGCAACCTTTAGATTGAAAGTCGGCGTCTATGCCTCTGGGCCACCACGCTCTCTTAGCAACGCATCCGTCAATACAAAATCATTTGGGGGTGTGTCACCCCCAAATGTTGTCTTCGTTGGGAGGGAGCGGAATACGGAATCTGATTCCGTAGGCAGATATCAGACATAACTACGTCTTTCTAACGATAACGGCAGATGAAAATTGATTTAAAAGAAGCGCTTTGAGCATGAATATAAATTGATTTGCGCTTAAAGCTAGAAAGTCTCGGTTTGTAATGAATCTTATTTTTAGAACCACGTCAATTCTTGCCTCTCTCGTATTTGGAGAATTACTTAGGTAAATTGAGTTGTCCTTAAATTGGATAAATCATTTTCGTAATGTTTATGCGATAGCGACTATATATAAATGAACCAATGAGTTTTTTTCTTTGTACTAGAGTCGTAACAAAGTATGTATATAGGTGCACCCCGCACAAAAAAAACAACATGAGGGAAATTGCTGATAGAAGTTGTGATTTTTTCATGTCACTAAAAAAAATACTTCACTTTTTCTAGATAAAAAGTATGGTTTGTTAATGAGCAGGGTATGAGATACCTTTATAATAAATTTTATTCAAATCCTTTTAGCTGTTGAGGCGTGAAAATGTAACAAGCATACATACAGACAAACTTTCGAATTTATAATATTAGTAAATCCTAATATATAAAGCACAAAAAATATTTCTTACTATGTCCGTTTTAGGCTTGCTTTATGCTTGTCCTGGAATTGAACCCACGACCGCAGAAGGCAGCTACTACTAACTGAGCTGTGAGGCCAGCCGATACAGACAAACTTTCGCATTTATACAATATTATAATACAATATTACTAGCTGACCGGGCCACGCGTTGCTGTGGCTTACGTTTTTGTCATACGATATTATAATTTGCAATAAAATAATATTACGATCATAAATTGAGATGTGAGCTATCCTATCTTTCAAGTTGGATCAAACTACACACGGTGTACAAATTTGATACACAAAATCGGTTATTGTGATTAAACCATGATAGCTAGATATATGTTCTTGCGGACTTTTTTGTAGGTCTTAATGGGATCTACAAACCCGTACTACATCATTTTGTTCTATTGTCAATAGTTTTTGCAGCGCACGCAAAAATAGGTTTTCGATTTTACACCTTGCGTTACAAAATAGCAATTTACTTATGGATCCCTAATTTTGAAAAAAAACATAGCCTATAGCCTTCCTCGATAAATGGACTACCCAACACTGAAAGAATCATTCAAATCGGACCAGTAGTTCCAGAGATTAGCGCGTTCAAACAAAAAAACAAACAAACAATCAAACAAACTCTACAGCTTTATAATATTAGTATAGATTATGATTATATTACGGTATTTGCACTAAATCTAGATTAGGAAACGCACTGGCTATGCTCCAGGTGTTGTAGATGAATATATGTGGCTATGATTAATTACCACTTGGACCGTAAGCCTATTTGCCTACATATATAAAAACGAATTGCTGGTCGTTAGTCACGCTAAATCTCTAAAACGTTAATCTTCAACGGCGTAATTATTTTTTTATTTTTTATTTTATTCTCTACTTACGTTTACCCGCGGCTTCGCTCACGTTGATGTTGTTTTTGTCAACCAATTCCGGTTGTTTCATACAAAATTAGCAAAATACGCAATTTCATTTACTTTGATTTTGTTTAGTTTCATATAATATTTTGATTTAACAACCAAACTATATTTAAAAATAAAAATATATTTCTTAGCAATTTTTGATAATGATCGGTGGACATACATAAAATAAAATATAATCATCTGAATTGATAACATCTCTTTTGAAGTCGGTTAAAAATAATGGACATTTCACACAGCAGCAGATTGCTGTTGTAACACTTTATATAATAAATGTACCTAATATATATCAAAACAGAACAAACATAAATGTTTGTCCTGAGTTGGAATCGTACTAACGACCGACAAAGCTACTACCAACTCCAATGACGTCAGCGGGACTGACGTAACTATTTCTAAAAACGATAATAGATTTGGTGGGCGAGAAATAATTTTTTCTAGATAATTTCTAGAAAAAATATAGCTTCCAAGTACCGCAATTTACTTGGAAAACATATTTTTTCTAGATAATTTGATTGAAATACCAAACCAATTTTGCTTTCTTGCGACTTTTTCTTATCCATTGAAGACGGATTTAGATAATAGATTTGGTGGGCGAGAAATAATTTTTTCTAGATAATTTCTAGAAAAAATATAGCTTCCAAGTACCGCAATTTACTTGGAAAACATATTTTTTCTAGATAATTTGATTGAAATACCAAACCAATTTTGCTTTCTTGCGACTTTTTCTTATCCATTGAAGACGGATTTAGATAATAGATTTGGTGGGCGAGAAATAAAACTATTGAAGATGAGATGCGGTTGAAAGATGATATCTGTATCATCTTTCATGTTTCATCCTACATACCTTTACCTTTTTATCCGCATCTTTCAATGTTCGGAACTATTGAAAGATGCGGATAAAAAGGTATAGAAGGTAGGTGCGTAAGGTAAGTACAAAAATGCAGCACAATGACCACCATATGTTTTCTGAGAGTGATCTCGTATGCTCGTTCCAGTATCCAGCTTATTAAGGGAATTGTCAACTGGCACACGTACCAGTTTCGATGCGTGCGAGTCGCCTCTCCCTATCTGCCATTATAGCTACAGTAATGGCCACACAAACGTACGAATAACATTACCAACACGTGCCTTCATAACTTTTTATGAGATTTTGTTTCAAATCTGTTCTATACCGACATGCCATAAAAATACAGTCAAATAACAAATGACATTCAATGAATACTGTAACGACTTTTTCATTGATTTGACGGCTGCGTGGCAAAGGGCCCCGGGTTTGATTCCCGGCTGAGGCACCCTTTGTGTGGAATGAAGTTTATTGGGTTCTTGTCTTATTTTTTTGTGTTTGCCCATGCTATCTGCGACATAGAAAATACAGACTATATATGGTGTTTTTTTAATATTAAGGCCGTAAATGTTTGCGGAGGTTGTAAATATGTTGACATTGTTTTGAGTAGTTTGATGGACAAAATTACTATGGGTCCTCGCGGGGTAAGTTTTAGAAAGTTTGCTGGTCAAACATTGGGGAACTCTGTTGCTTACGTCCGTTGGTGAATACCCGCAGGATCCCTTCTCGTGTCCCCTGGGTGTGTCAAATGAGCGAGCCAAAATAACAGTAGAATTTGTGCCGATTTTGCTAGTGCAACTAGCATTGTATTCCGGTGGAAAGGTGTGGGTGCCGGTGAGCGAGCCGGTTACAAGAATTGGGGTTTTTGTTTAAGGGCGGCAATAACCACCTAACATCAGTCAAAAAATCTTTATATTTCGGAAATATGAATAAACACGCTTCTAATGAAACATTATAATATTAAAGAAAGTTTTAATCATATTTTATTTAGAGATAGAAATGAAAAATTTTCTTGGAATTTCTGCAACAAATTGTAGCAAAGTTTAACTACTAAACTGAAACTTGCAGTGTCGCATAAAACCAGGAGTTGCATAACAAATGGGAACAAAAGCTAACCACGTTATTACAATCTTGCTCAAAGATCCCTGGAGGTAAAATTGAAAATTTCCTTATAAAAGACAGGACTGCAAATTGCAGAGCGAATAAAATGGCTGCCAGGGTATGGCTGCCAGGGCAGGAGTTAATGTACCCGCGGCAATTGAGTGGTTGCATAGAATCTCAACTTTGCTCAAATTATCAACCGAAGCGGAATTATTCAAACCGGTTTATGCCATTTTCATCCCGAATTTTCCGCCCGCGCCATTAAAAAGTATTTATTCGTCCCGCACGATAATATTTGTCCATATTCATCCCGTATACCAAAATAATTAAGTACAGTTAGTGACAAAAGTATAATATATGATCACAACCAAAACTGTGCTCATTAATGTGTTGTGCTTATTGCTTCAACTGTACTAAAATAATTATTATATAATAGGTGTGTGAATATGACTCCGCCCCTTTTTGTCAAAATAAAACACATTTGTTCGCTTACAAAATTAAAAAAAAAATTATTGAAAGTATGCTCCATCTGCAGCTACAACCTTCGCCCATCGTTCAGGTAGTTTTCGTATTCCTTGCTGGAAGAAGTCCTGGTCTTTTGAGCTTATCCAGTTGTCAATCCAAATTTTGATACTTTCACATGAAGTAAACTTTTCTCCAGTAAGGTCTGTCTGCATCGTCCGGAATAGGTGGTAATCCGAAGGAGCTATGTCTGGTGAATATGGCGGGTGGGGTAACACTTCCCAGTCCTGTCCCTCTAAATATCTTTTTACGACTTCTGCGGTATGCGGTTTGGCATTGTCATGCTGAAGAACTAATTTGTTATGTCTATTCACCCATTCTGGTCGTTTTTCTTCTATGGCTCGCTTCAAACGCATTAGTTGTCGTCGGTAAACTTCTCCATTAATAGTTTCAGAGGGTTTGAGCAACTCATAATATACAATACCTTTCTGATCCCACCAAATACAGAGCATGACCTTGGCACAGTGAATATTTATTTTTGGCTGTGATGGGCCTGGTTCGCCTGGTTTCACCCAAGCTTTTTTGCGTTTAGGATTTTCGTAGTGTATCCATTTTTCGTCTCCTGTGACTATCCGATGCAAAAATCCTTTTCTTTGCTGTCTTTGAAGCAGCATTTCACAAATGGTTTTCCGACGTTCCATGTCTCTTTCTTTTAAATCATGTGGAACCCAGTCACCGGCTTTTTGAATCATTCCCATCATTTGTAAACGCTTTGCAACAGTTGAACCATCAACATTTAATGCTGCAGCTAATTCTGATTGAGTTTGGCAAGAATCTTCCGCCAATAATGCTTCCAATTCAGCATCTTCAAATTTTTTTGGTGGTTTTCCATGTTCTTTATCCTCAGTACTAAAATCGTTATTTTGAAATCGTCGAAACCATTCCTTGCAAGTTGTATTAGACGGAGCATGCTCACCATAAATCTCCACAAGCAAACGATAAGTTTCCGCTGCAGTTTTCTTCGCAATAAAATAACACTTCCCGCAAATGACGTTTATTTGGAATAAAAACCGACATTTTCGAAAAGGTGAAAACAATTGTTGCTTACACTTCAACCAAATATCATAAAATGCGTTAGATAGCTGACATTCAGTACTATCGAATACAAGTATGGTCATTTATTAGTACACGTAAACAATACTAAAAACGACATCTGTTGAGAAAGGGCGGAGTCATATTCACACAACAATAATTTACCTAAACAAAAAAACTTGGGCCGAATGTAGAGCTGAAAAGTAAGATGGAACAAGAATGTTTTAAAATATTATATATATTACATACATACAATGCGGGACGAGAGTAGATTTTTTTACTTATATCAGCCGAACTTCCTCGGGACGAATATGGCATAAATGTTCAAAGGTTTTCAAACCGTCTAGGTCTATGTCTAGAATACATTTTTCCAAGACTCGATTGTCTTGGAAAAATGTATTCTACGATTTTTTTATAAGTACTAACTACTACCTACCTACTTGTTGCTAAACCAAAAAAAAACTATTATAGATATAACCTTTACGCAAGTGCAAGCAATAAGCTCGCCGAGTTCATCGCACCGTACAGTGCATAAAACACGAACAAACAAACATTCATTTATATAATAAGAGAAGAAGATGTATTAGCCTTCATTGATCAGTGAAGCATTACTCGGGAATGCGTCGTGACGTCTACAAAATACATAAAATCCCTTTTTCTCGTAAACCGCGGGATGAATAAGCAATTTCGTTTAATTAATAAATTCCGGTCGTGGAAAATGTTAAAGTAAAAACTTCGGTAAAGCCTTTACAATATTACAAAGCCGCGAAAGCCTGGATGATTTCCTTTAGTTTATTGAACGAATAAATTTTAGTATATTCAATGAACTGGATGTTCAGAAATTGAGGCGTGGATCTCAGAGATTTGTCAAAAATTTGCTGTCGCTGGGTGGGTTGCGGTGATATAAGTGTAGTACCTGGGCGACCGAGCTTCGCTCGTTTTATTTGAAATTATAAGTTTTTCAAGTAACAGTACATTACCTATCAAGTACGATAGGTTCGAGATCGCGCTGTATTCAATTACTATAAAAAAGTTTTTTTTTTTATTATCGTTTATTATTTATGTGTTATGTACAATTAAGAGTTTATCTATCTATCCTTGAAGCTCTCTCTAATACATGTTCAAACTAGGTTAGTTTAAGCAAGTAAAGTTACATAACCTACCTGAAGTGGAAACCACCTTTGTAACTTCTCGTGAACAATGTCTAAACCACACATATTCCAGAGTTCACCAAACACTTATTGGACTGAGAACCCAAATGGCCGTCATGAGTTCCAGGTGGAATAGAAAGAACTCGATATGGTTAAATAGATCGCATTAAGACTAATCTCTATTAGATATTTTGAAGCGCGACTGAGAACAGATTGACTGGGTTTGTCTGTCTGTGGGTCAGAAATGGTTTGAGGCCTTATAGCTGTAATTGGGATGTTCGGCGGTGCTTATTAATCAAAGTCTTTATGATGACCAATAGCAATCTTTAGTGCATCATGAAATATTGTTTTTAGCTATTTTTGGTGAGAATCGATGGAGCTGATTCCAGAGATTGATTTGCTACTGTTTACAATACAATTCAAAAATACTTGATCGTACAATTAAAAAAAATATATGTACACATACAGTGGACGTTGTTATCGCTCAAAAGCGATCTCTTCCAGGAAAAGGTCTATGTGAAGTTTTTATTGATTCCTGCCGTGTAAACCTTACCTTGCCGCTAGCTTACTCTATCAAAACATAAATAAATGGTCGGAAAACCGTGAGATCTTGAAATAACAAAAGATGAAAATCAAAAAAAGTTATCAGGAAAACATTCAAATATTCAATGTAGGGAAATAACAAGAACTCTGTTTTAATAAGTAACAGAAAAAGGGCATTATCTTGTTCATAATTAGGTATGAAACAATTACTGAGCCATATACCCTTTTCAAGGTCCGCAGGTGGGTCACGTAATGAGGCATTTACCTCCAGCTGTGAACCGATTCTCGGATTAGGGTTGCTGATTTATTATAATCGCAAATTGTGTTTTATCCACTCAACAAAAAACAGTATTTAATATATAATTATGTCTTTGTAGAACAATTGCGTTACTCATCATCAAATGCCAAAAAACATAAATATATCAAGTAATCTTATGGTAACAAATAAATAATATTTCTTTTTCACACAGCGCCATCTAACCCCAAACTAGCAACTATGGGATCTCCATATCTGATAGAATATTTAAACAGTACTTCTTATTTACTTACAGTATTTGTGAATTTATACTTAGGCATAGAATAAACATATATTTTCGACACACAAATACTTGTCTTGGGTGGTAATTGAACCGACGACCTACAGTGAAGAAGACAGAGCTACTACCATCTGAGCTGTGAGGGCAATTCATGTTGCAAGGTAACATACCTAAATAGGAAGGAAAGTATTAATGTGCCTACGTCTGTCTGTTTGTATGTTCTACTATTTAAAAAGATCTATCTGTTGTATTCTGGGTTCTACCATAAGCTGAAGTGGGATTAAATGTTCACAGAATATGAATAATTTTAGCGGATATCATAATAAATATACAATACATTTGGTGGCACAGTAAAATTGGATGGATTCCACTTAGATGGGGTTTTTTAAATGTATACCAACGCTGAATAAAAATGGCTAAACGATTGTCCATTCAGTGATATGTATGGTAAATCCTTTTCTTTGAGTTCAATAAATACCTACCAGATTTACTTGAATGAAACAAACGTCCGATTTACCCAATTTTGGATTTCTACCTCCGTAATCGTCTCTCCATCAGTCGGGTTCTCCTTACAGGGTACTTGTGGCCGATACTTAGCAAAACGGCTTTGCAAATGGCTGTTTTTAGCCCCCGTCTAAAAAGGGGTGTTATAATTTTGACGGCTGGGTTTGTCTGCTGTCTTGTGCCCTTGGTCAGTTACTTCAGGCAACTGTTACTACTATTATAACTGCGAAAGTTTTGAACGATGGATGTTTGTTACTCAATCTCGTCAGAACCACTAAACGGATCTGGATGAAATTTGGCACAGAGATAGATTATAATCTGGAGTGCTATTCCAGACTATATAGTCTACTTTTTCCCCGGAAATATGTACGGTTCCCGTAGGATTTCCTACCGCGGGTAACACCGCTGGGCACAACTCAATAAAGATAGTCCGATTCTAAAGAGGTTGCTTTTTATTAATGCTGCAGATGAAAGAAGTTTTTATCCATACTTGGTGGAAGTTGGTACAGTCTTTCCAGGGTCATATTACTTGAATTGCTGTTTAAAACTTTTGTCTTATTTCCAAAAAATAATCTTTGAGAAATTAACTAGAGCCCAAACGAAAAAACTAATCTGAAAATTCTAGAATTATGACCTACGTGATTGCGTCACGTTGTTAATTAGTCTAATTCAATATTATAAAGCCAAAAAATGATATAAATAGACCTATTTTCAATTTAGCATGTTGTTTTAGTTTTACTTCTAAACCAGCGTGTTATATCACATCATCGCTTACCATTAAGTGTGATTGCGACCAATTTTAAAGCAACTTTCACTGACAGACAGCTGATATTATAAGGTGTAACTTGACTACATTTAATACCTTTTCCTGTTCATTTAAAATTTGTAAAATTCCATGCGGTAATGTATAAAAAAGTTAAAAAGACAGGATCTGGATGTCAGTCTTGGTAATAGACAGAATATGCAGCCATCGATAAAGCAAGCCGTGTCTTCAGCCTCATTAGACCGCAGCAAAAATAGCCAGGTAAAGGCGTGTGCTGTTACGCATGACCGCTGATCAAACGCGATCAGCGATTACCGCCCGAGCGTGGGACGACGGCTCGCCGAGCACATCTGTATTCGCCCTTACATGTTGTTTTAATTTTCTAAATGGCTACGGGCGGCCACTTTAATATGTGGGGCACATTTTTTCGTCGTTATTTTACGTTGAAAGTTTTTTGCAATAAATTGTTATGGACATTTTAAACAGCGCTATCTCGCCCCAAACTAAGCATAGCTTGTAATATGGGAACTAAATAGCTGATAGAATACTTACACTGCTTTTTTTTGTAAATGCATACATGTAATATGTACGAGAACTGTAAATTTTTCCAGGATAAAAAGTAGCCTATGTGTCTAGAAAGACAATAATCTATCTCTGTGCCAAATTTCATCCAGGTCCATTCAGCCGTTCTGGCGTGATTGAGTAACAAACAACCATCCATACTTACAATCTTTCGCGTTTATAATATTAGTAGGATTTCTTTTTTTACATACTTAATCCTATTTTCTTTGTAAAATATACCTTTTCCTAGCTAAATGGTTTCATGAATTTCGGTGCTTCACCTTTCATAAAGAATAATAAGGGAACTTATCGGAGTACCCATTAGTGTATTTTATGAACCGACCGGTTGAGGGTTATCTGAAATTACAATTTTCAATTTCATTATATTTATCTTCTTTTAGTACATCAGAATATATATTCTGATGTACTAAAAGTACCCTTATTATTATACATAAGTATTATATATACTAATATAGAGATTTCATAGGTTGTAGTACCTACACGGCTTTTTATTATATTTCTAGTGAATGCAGATCGTCAAAGAAACTACAAACATACGAGTATTTGTAGAATAACAATGGTAATAAAATGTCAAAGAATTGAGAATGGTTTGATTAAATGAATACTAAGGCTGATATCGATACTATATAATATACAGTGCAACCTCGATATAACAAATCGGAAGGGAACAAGAAAATATTCGTAATATCAAGTAATTCGTTGAACTGAGGTTTGTTATGTTGAGGTTAGATTGGTCTAAAATTCGTTATAAAGAGGTAAAAGAATAGTTTTATTCACCTCAATATTACGTACTTATATTGTTATAGCGAACAACTTGTACTAATAAATGATAACACATTTTTATCTTAAATCAATTAATTTAACTTAAATCTTTAACAATAGTGACGAGCAGAGGTGTTTACATTACTTTCCATCAAAACAACAATGATTACTGTACAAACAAAAGCGTGTCGAAACATGTCGAGACATGAATCACATTATAAGATTAAGAGTTATATTATTGGTGGAAACTTTATATAAAGGTTTTGGGTTGGCAAAATTCGTTAATTAGAGGTATGAATACTTTTTCTTGATAGTTGAAAATTCGTTATAAAGAGGTTGTACGCAAAGAATGTTCGCAATGTAAAGGTATATTTTATATTGACTCTTATGGACAATTCAAAGGGAATACGAAAAATTTGTTAAATCGAGGAAGTCGTTATATTGAGGTACGTTATATTAAGGTTGCACTGTATATATCTTTTTATCTGCAAATAAATCGTAATTCATAATTAACCGACGAAAAAACGAAGGAGGTTGTTAAGTCGACGCGTATATATTATTTTAATTAATCAGAAATTCGTCAATTACGCCCGTTACGAAACCAATAATATTATTAATACTCGTTAACTTATTATAAAATACGTAAAAAAATACACGAGGTATACAATTAATGGATGAATGGTTTAAAGTAAAATAAAGAATCTCGGGGGAGAGCGACGGGAACATTATTATTTTTATGTCTGCGAGTCTACGACACAATATTACCTATAGATTGGTTGATAGGATTCTCTCTCCTCACAATTTTGTCAATATAGAACCCTCTTTCGATAGAGGGTTAAAAAGGGACAACTATTGAATATATTTAGAGAAACTAAGACTAGTTCATTCGCAACCGACGCGACCGAAAGAAAATTCCGAGGAAGGCTTGAATTACATTTTCAATAGAACATCCTAGACAAAGATGTTATCTTTTGGAAATTTTACACAATTGTCACGCCATAAGCGATAAGCGCCATAATGAGTGAGAGCGTGGTGGCCCAGGGGCATAGACGCAGACTTTCAATGTGAAGGTTGCTCGTTCAAACCCACACGTGCACCAATGAGTTTTTTCACTCGAAAAAAATTATGTACGCAATACCACGTTCTCGAAACGGTGAAGGAAAAAATCGTGAGGAAACCGGCATGTGTTAGAACCAAAAATTCGACGACATGTGACATCTACCAATCCGGATTGGGCTCCCATGGTAGATCAGAGCCCATTCACTCTCAATTATCGAGAGTAGGCCGGTGTCCCTGCAGAGACAACATTAGAGGCTGGTACGGAGGGCGGTGGGGTGACGTCATAAACAATGTATAGCCATTATAAATACAAATAGTTTTAGGAGCTAGCTCATGTCATGGGAATGATTAAACTTTGCTGTGCCTAGAAAATGGAACGAGTACGAATACGAGTGAGCATACCTATGTTGGGGCCCTAGAACCGAGCGTACAGCTAGCAAATTTACCGAAACAAGCCAACACTGCAACGTTGATTGGCCACAAGCATGAGTGCGGGCTAGTAGGTACTATCCAAAAGTGCTTGAATACTGCCAAAATGGGAAACGTGAATTTAGACTGACGTGAATTCTCACTGACATTTAGAAACGATTTCCAACCGACTTCCAAAGGAAGTTATCAATTCAGATGTTTTTACCGTACCCAAAGGGTAAAACGAGACCCTATTACTAAGACTCCGCTGTCCGTCTGCCACCAGGCTGTACCTCATGAACCGTGATAGTTAGAGAGTTAAAATTTTCACAGATGGTGTATTTCTGTTGCCGCTATAACAACAAATACTTAAAAATATATATTAATAAATTAAATATATAAGGGACTCTCATACAAAAAACGTGATTATTATTTTTTATTTGTGGATAATGTTATGGAACCGACCGTCCGGAGTCCGACTCGCACTTGGCCGACTTTTTAATGTTCGTTCCCTCAGAACTACGTCATTTATCAACCGATATGAAAAATTATTTCTAATTTGAAAGGATATAAATACTTTCAGAGTGTTCATTTTCATTTTATCAAAATCGGTTCAATAGTTTGGTTGTTAAATCAAAATAACGAAACAATATGTCATCCTAGTAAACGAAATTGCTACTTCAATCTTCGCCTATTGTTAACTGACTTGGTTTTTTTATTTAAATGTAGGTAAGGAAGAGAAATAAATATTGATGGATTTTTGTCGTTCTTTACATCAATCTCTTGTTAATGGTTCACTTTAGTATCAAAAGATCAATCAGTGGTTCCGCCTTATTAACTCAGTGTGATTAAAGACATAAAACAGTAAAGTACCAGTACTAATTACCTAATAGGTATGTAATTATTTTACATAGCAAGTTTGTTAGTAACTTTCTGTGCTAAGCTTATTCTCGAGTTTATTCTCGAGTCTTGGCTGTTTATATTTTGTGATGCTTTTGGGCAAACGGGTGTAAATCGTTTTTAATTGTCTGTTATTTCTTAGCAAAATTATCTAATATGAGTGTTTTTTTTTTCAGGTAATACTTAGTTTAATACTGAAATCCACGTGACTTCTTTATACCATCAGGTTGATCTTCTATTTTGTGAGTGTCTAGTCTCTTGTCTAGTTTTCAAACCACCCGAAGGCCTCCAACATACGTTATCGACTAGTATATATATCACACTGTGACCTGAGGTCTTAACGCGCCTTCCGAGGCACTAAACGGTTACCTATCCAACTACTAACCCGGCGGGGAGTTGCTTAACTTAGATGATCGTTTACATCTAGGCCACGCACGCTTCTTTTGGTTATAATTTAGATAAACAATGAGAATGCGTTTCGCAACCGAATTCCAAATGATTCGAGTCATTTATATCTTTCACTTCCGAATAAACACAGAAACACAGCACTTCCGGTGATTAATGGCGGGAATGATACAAAAACTCAGTTATGATAGCCATATGTACTTATATCACACATCGCTGCCAGTAAATTATTTTTATGGGCCAACTTGCTAACGAGCCATGACATTTTTTATGTCTGTGATTAAATAAATGATGCTGTTTTCGCCTACCGCATTTATTCATGAAAATATCTGAGTGTAATAATGCAATAAAAAAAACAGTGGCATTCCGGGAGTGCCGCTGAAAACAAAAGCAGACTACACTACAAATACTTATACACAGAGGTTTCAGTAATGATAACGGTAAATGTAGAGAGTTCAATGGTTATTTCCTATCTCAATAAACGCGGCTAAAGAAGTTTTCACTTCAAAACTAAATTAGAATACTCTGATTTTCTTTCACTAGTTATAATAGAATTGCTTGCATGAATTAAACAAAAAAGTGTTTTCACTCCCACCTTCCCATCTTTGTTATTACCAAACTCTAATATTGCAGCTAAAACCATACACATATTTCAGTTATTTTTGGGCTTTAAGATTAATGATATAATACAATATAATGAAATGTCTTTGCAAATTAGTCTCGTAATCTTAATATATATGAGTTATCGTTATTCATGTGTTAATGAGTTAACGAGTTCGAAAGGGGGAAAATGAGGATGGATCAATTCTGATATAATTTTGTTCTATACTTGTTACCTAAGAATTCCGTCATTTATCAACCGACATTGATAATTATTTTATTTGAACTGTAACCTTTCAGATTGGTCCTATATAAATTATATCAAAAACGGTTCAATAATAATAATTCATTGACATATTTCACACAGCGCCATCTAGCCCCAAACTAAGCATAGCTTGTAATATGGGAACTAGATAATTGATAGAATACCTATAGTATTTTTTATATTGTAAATACATACATATTAACACCCAGATACAGAACAAACATTTCTATTCGCATACAAATACTTGTCCTAGGTGGGAATCGAACCCACAACCAGAAGGCAGAGCTACCAACTGAGCTACGAGACCAGTCAATAGTTTAAATGTTAACAGAAAACTGGACAATGAGTATTTTGCTTTCCTGTCGCTTCTTTCTTCGTCCATTGTACACCAATTTTAATGATTATTTCTTACAAAGGGAAGGCGAGAAATACAGACGTACAGAAGTAAAACATTTTTTATTTTTTAACCAGTTTTTTATTGTCATTTCAACGGTATGCATAAATGTGTTTTCACTATTCACTTGCTATCTATAGACGCGGTGATAGCTTCATAGATCGAGACGTTTCCGGCCGGAAATGGAATCGGCGGAATCGTTCCCACAGCGATTGCTTGGGTTGCCATCCCAAAAATATATGTACATTTAAATACGCCTGACCTAAAAGGACGGGGTGGAATTTGAATTGGTATAAATGCTAAATTACCTTACAGATGAAGTAAAAACGTAACAGGTTATGGGCCTATGAAAATTCGGGAGTAGAAGATTCGATTTTCATGCAGGTCAACTATTTGTGTGAAGAGCATATGTGTTTGTTCTGTGGCTAGGTGCAACCATAGTTTGGGTGGGTGGGAATAATAAAAAATAGCAGTAGAACTTGTGCCAAGTTCGAACAGAGAGGTACTGCCACCACACCTGGAATCTGCAGCAAAGCAGTAGTGCTCCAGTGGAAGGATGTGGGTGGGAATCACATGCGCATGAGACGTATCATCCTCGTCTCGGGTGATAGCTGCAGCAAGATAAATGCAACTCAGTGTAAGATCCAAATCTTATACTGAGTCGCATTAATGTTGTCATGGGCGGGGGTCGCCACTTACCACCAGGGCCCTCAGCTCGTTTCGTCAGTTGTTCAAATAATTTTTTTTTTTATTATTTTCAGCTTTTTTTTATGTATTTAAAGTGACGGAACGAGCTGAAGGCCCACCTGATTTTAAGTGGTTACCTCCGCCCATAACAACTGCAATAGGACTAAGATCCTCCCCGACCGAAGTAAGAGAAGACCTAAGTCGTTGCGCCCGTTGCGCCCGTCACCCGAAACGGGGATGTTACGTCTCATGCGCTTGTAAGCTTGCTTTAACGTATAATTGTTACATTTCCACATCTCATTATGTGATATGGTAATACGATTTTAAGCATAATAATTGTGTGTAACACGTAAACAAATTGTTTCCCGACTTACCAAACAAACTTAAACAAAGCAAATGCTGCTCCCAAACTTGTTCAATTACCAACAGACAGTCCATACAAATTGGAATAAGAGCCAGCACAGGTACCGGATCCGGAAGCCGTGTACCGTGTACAGTTGCTTTATGCAAAACAATCGCACATAAATTTAGCGAACGCAGCCGCGACCACAACTCCGTTTTCCGTTATAACGAGGAGGAAGTACTATTGGAACTCGACACTATTTCACACAATTCAAATAAAATTTTAAATTATAATCAAGTGATTGATTTCAAAATTGAAAATAACCAAAATCGATTCCTTTATCCCTTATTTCTCGCTCTTAGGGGTAAAAAAGAAACATCCAAATCGGTATACAACGGACGAAGGAAAAGTTACAGGAAAGCAAACCATGCTATTTCGTTTACTTAGATGTCATATTTTTCTAGTTATTTTGATTATTGTATAATACCAAACTATTGAAGCGATTGTAATAAAATATTGTATATTGTATATATATTAAGAAATTTTAAATTAATTTTCTTAATCGGTCGAAGGAGAAGTGTTACCTCAATTAAAACGTAACAAAAAAAAATACACCCCAATTGATAACCTCTGGAAGTCGGTTTACAAAGAAGAAATACATTTATCTAGTTCCACATAAATACAATGGTAGATAACAGAATAAAAATTACAAAAAAAGCTTTTTTCTCTCTCGTTTTGTGCAAACTGAAACTCATTTTTTCCTTAAGATCTCAAGTATCGTTCGGACACGTCAAATTTTACACACAAGTAAACATAATAACGATTTTTTTTTAACCTAGCACGTAAACTGAAGATATAGGACAATTAGACAGACTTTGTAGGAATAGTAATAGGGTTCTCTTGCTCTTTGGGTAATTAATTTTACTTGTATTTTGGTTCAGTTTTTTATTGTTCAAATTGAGAACCGTTTTCAATGATAGAACTCCGACTGACTATCAGAACTCGAAAAGTATCTGGAAAAACCGAGTTTACTTTCGACTTCCCGCAGTACCGCAACTGAATCTATGTCGAGTGGTACCACTCGTTGGTTCTTCAGCCCCACGATACTATTCCGATGGCCAGAGGGCCCCTTTGTTCACTGTACCATAGACTTTTTATTTTTTTCTCTTTGAAATACAATTTTTGTAGGCCGTACAAGCCTATTCAGCTGGCAAAGAAATTTTTATGAAGTAGTTATGGAAATTAAATGTGGGCTGTGAAAAGGGTCTTAATGAGAATTACTTTTTATTAGTTATAAGGATATTACTTCAAAGCAAATAATTTGAAAAGAATTGTACCTTTCAGCGTACTAATACCTTTTAGAAAATTGAATAGTTGAATTATCAACTGCCAATAATTATGGCAGTCGATAATTCGTTTCGTGGGTAATTGCATTCAATAATTGATTCAACTGAAAAAACATGTAAAATTAAAATATTCGTGGACATTTCACACAGCGCCATCGAGCCTTAAAATAAGTAAAACTTGTATGGGCACAAGAATACTTAAACTCAAACTCATTTATTCCGGTATACATAAAAAAAAACTAATTGACGAGCCTAGCTGACAACCCACCTAATATTTAGTGGTTACGACTTACCACCATAACCATCAGACTCCGGTCCTCTCCTCCTAGTACGAGAAGATCCAAGTCGCGCTGCATTGCGCCTGTTACTCTGAGAGACCTTTCCACCGGAATACAGTATGCCAGTAAACGGATTACCAGGTGTGATGGCAGTACTCCGGACGGGTGAAAGGTGACATTTAGTCAAACACAACCTACCAGAAATAAGAAAACAAATAGTTATACAGCCTTATAGCACGTTGCCTGTTCATTCCCTTTCAAAGATGCATATTGGCTAAAGTTAGCAAGCTTAGCAATCGATTTGTTCGCTCAAAAGCCAATATCGAAGGTACAGCTTATGAAGATTAGGTGAGGAACTTGGTTAAGCAACAACATGGCTACTTTTGGTTAGGATTAGCGGAAAATGGAAACTTTGGTTAGCGAGCTTAGTAGCGAATATCAACTGTGAACATGACTCTAACAAAATATATATAATAATAATAATAATATTGTCTGTTTCTTCCCTTCGGGTTGGTCGGTTAGGGTTGAAATCTAAAAGAATAAATGTGTTTAAGTTTATTAACATACATCGGTCTTAAAATCTGAATCAGAATAAATATACCGTGTAGTGAAAATTATGTCAGATACTGATATTTTTTTATTTAAATACTGGGTTTATTTACCAAATTATTATTTTTATTATTTTATAACTCGCTTGGTAATATTAAATACCCGTCGTTTTCCGGGATCAAAAGTAGCCCATGTGTTAATCCAGGATATGAGCTATCCTGGTACCAAATTTCATTCAAATCCGTTGAGCGTGAAGGAGTAAATAATATAATATTAGTGTGAACTATTGTTACTTTTGTAAGGGATGAGCCATTAAAAACACAGGGAATCTTAATGTGGGGGCTAGTAATACAATAAAATCAAGATTCTGTACCTTAGTTGATAGTAGCTCTGCCTTCGGATTCCCGGCCGGGGCACACTTCGTGTGGTGAGTCACTTTGTTCTCGGGTCTTGGGTGCTTGTCTTGTTTCTGTGTTTGTCCATGGCATCTGCGACACGGAATCCTATTGCAGAGGTATGAGTGTATAAACGTTTATTTATATTTATTTATTTAAGATTAAATAAAGACAAAATAACATTATATCATATTTTTTGTGTGCCGCCATAATCAACGGGCGTGAGCTGGCTTTGACGTGTTGTATTAATTGGAGAAAAAGAAAAAGTAAGCCGTCACGGTACGCTCGGCAGATGTGAAACATCAAAGGTGGCGTATAGGTATGACGGCATAATAGGCATCATTTGCCGTCACGACTTTGGTAAGTTGCGTGTAAAACTTATTACCCTAAACGAGCAATTATTGTATATTTTTTATTTATTTCGCGTATCACGGAAATGGCTCTAACGATTTGGATGAAATTTTGTGGTTAAATAGGTTTTTGCTCTTTAAGTTTTCTTGCATAAATGTATTACATGTAAAAAAACACGAAAACTAACCTCACCGTTTTGTAATTTAGTGAACTTCACTTGTTTTTTCAGAGTAACGAAATTGACGGGACGAGCTTAGAGCCAACCTTTAAGTGGTTACCTTCGCTCATAACAACAATAATACGACTAAGGTCGTCCCCGACGCAAGTATGAAGACTCAAGTCGTCTTGCGTTGCGCCGTCACTCATAGACGGGGATGTGTAATTTCCGGTACACCCAGCCACGCGGCGGCAGATGGCCATGTGTGGAGGCAGTAATTCGCCGGACAAAAGTAGCACAAGTTCTATTGCTACTATTATTTATTTATATTTTATTAGGAGAACCATAAGCACTTTATGATATGAACAAAACATCCAAATATACAATTGGTGGCCAGTAACAGGTTCCCACTGATAGAAAAGGTATACAAATATAGCTGCATACAGCAAACAAAGTAATTGCTACGCAACCTTTATAAAACATAAAATATGTTACTGAATTATTTTATAAAGTCATAGTTAAGCCTTAATATCTTATCTTATCTAAAGTCAAATTCGATATTTAAATCTCAATTTTGTTCATGCGTCTATTTTAGTCTTAACTTTATCTGTAGAACAATCTGCAAGGAGTCATGGCATGCAGCTTCCCAAACAAGATTCATTCCATTCGGAGACGAACTTCCCAATTGCAAACTAAATCTCCAAATTAGTTTTAGTTGATTGGAGTCCCGACTTTGGGTGTTAGTTATGCGCGCCATTACTTAAAGTTTGCTCTTGGAGCTTCGTCTTCGTCCAGGCGCCAAGATATTTCGAGCGAGGTACAGCGAACGAACTCCATTCGATAGGTCTGAACAACTGGCTCACGCATGAGACGACACAAGTTGCATCCCGTTCCGCCCGTCTCCAGAGACGGGGACGGAAGATTGAAGTACGACTGCATTTTTTTTTTGTGAATCAGTGACGGGACGGGCTGAGGGCCCATCTGATGGTAACTGGTAACCCTCGCTCATGACAACAGTAATGCGCGCGACACAGTATGAGATCCAAATCTTTACTGAGTCGCATTCATCCTGCTGCGTCCATCACCCGAGACGGGGATGATACGTCTCATGCGCATGTGATAATATTTATAAATTGGGCATAATAATTGGCTCTGGATAAATTGGGCATAAGTTCTGCTTTAGGTTGCTAATTTTGCACTCAGTTCGTATGTTTTGAGACTCAAGGGGCACAAAGGTATACAACTACGGACGCGAACAAACATTTTACTCTTAATAAAATTTGTTATCGTTATATGACAGAGCAAGCTTAACCATTTTGGACCCCGTTGCATCCCGTTGTGCCCTTCACCCCAGATGGGTATGACGGAAGACGGGGAGCAGTACGACAGGATCACTGCTTTGCAGCATTACCAGGTGTGAAGGCGGTACTTCTCTGGATGAACTTGACACAAGGTCCACTGCTACTTTAGGTTGCTCCTTTAGCACTATCCAGGGTATGTGAAGGGTTACAACTGGGTTCTCATTCATAGACGCAAGCATCTGGTTCAGTACCAATATCTTGGTAAGTCGAATAATAATTTCGCCGTCGTCGTTCGCTTGGTCAGTAAGCTTTAGTATCAGTGGGAATACGACCACTTTATTATTAACTTAAAACAATTTGGAAGAAACCCTCCTAAGTTGTTTTGTGGCAACATGTTGTTCGATAACTTGGTCGAACAATATGTACCTAGGGACTATCTTTTGTATCCCGCTTCTGTATCGAACACAACAGCTATGAATAAAGATGAACAAAGCCAGTCTCGTAAATAATATGATCAATATTCTATGAAATCATAAACAATTTATTACATTAATGTATTATAGTTTAGTGAGAATAGAAAATTGATATTAAATAATTTTACATTCTTTTACCCCAGACTGTTTCTTCTTTTTGTAAGTTAGTAACCTACTCTGGTGTCCGTGTTTTCAAGCCACTTGAAAGCCTTCAACATGGCTTATCAACAAGAATATCCAGTACTCGAAAAATAAGTTGGTAACGGAAATTTTGTTACAAGATTGTGAACCATATCACTGGTTTAGGTATGCTTCGATATATCCAGTCTATTGTATTCCTCTCATAGACTGAGGTCTGCAGACGACAAAGCCTTATCTTCACAGAGCCGAGCTTGTGTTACCTAACGCTACTACTAAGCCCCGGGGGGTTTATCGAAACACATAAACATTGAGAACACCTGTGTTTTAGTACAGCCTTGACCTGACAAACTTATAACCTGGCCAAATAAATACAGTTTCGCAAAGTAATACCCAACAAAGGGCATTTATTTTTTTAGTTAATTCGATAATACGAGTATTCTTCACATACGAGATAATCGTATGTGAAGAAAATCTAAGTAGTTTACGTTAATTTTCATACAAAATAAATAATAAACGTTTACACACTAGAATTCCCTGTGTCGCAGATGGCATGGACCAAAAAGAAACACAAGAGGGTGTTTGTCTTGTGTTTCTGTGTTTTTCCATGCCATCTGCGACACAGGGAATCCTAGTGCAGAGGTATGAGTGTGTAAACGTCAACGTTAAACCCCTTATCCTGTGACAAGTAGATCGACGCTGCATTGGCTCTAGATAAAATCATCACTGCCAGATTCAATCACGAGGCATCTACACCTTGGACAACCACGCTCCCAATAATGCACGGTTAAAACCTCTCATTCAGGCATAAGAAAACGTCGTGAAGATTGAGAGCATGATAAAAACTTTATACACTGAGTGAGACATTGACATGACAAAGCCTTCTTCCAAGCTGCTCTAGCATGTTCGCAATATTTTCCATCAAAAAACGCGACCTTCTTGCCTTCTCAAGTCATATTTTTTACATCCTAAAAGTATTTGCTGCTTTTATATTCCATTTACCAAAGAATCGATTCTCGCGAAATAGAGATTACTCTCGTACGTGACTCTCTTCCCAATATATTTTCCGTCAATACGAGAATTCCGAATTTGAAAGTTGAGGCAAATATCCGGTTTCTACCAGACAAGAACCAATTGGCTCGGCCAGCACCTGGATTGGACATCACTTGTATTAACCTGACTACGTGTTTGAGTTTAACTGTTGGGGCAATGGTCGGGTAATACATTTTTTAATACTACTGATGTGACGGCTTACCTGATGGAAAGTGGTTACCTGCGCGAATAACAACAGCAATACCACCTAGGTCCTCCGACTCAAGTCGCATACAGTTGCGCACGTCACCCGAGTTACGAATTTGACGTCTCATGCATCTGTGATTTCACCGGCACCTACACCTTTCCACCGGAACAGCAATACGAGGGCATAACTGCTTGTTGGCAGATTATCAGTTGTGGAGGCTGTAATTCTACTTCTACACCCCTATAATTATACTCCTAAGGTGCCATGTCCTATTAGCCATATTCCTATTTTTCTTTTTATATTATAGTTTATTTTAATATGATACATTTGCTTATTAAGTTTGTGTGAGAAAAGTGGACGAACAGTCCACCGAATTTGGAGAGAATCTCACTTTATGTTCATCCTGAGAATCGAGCCCCCTTGAAGCATGAATTTATAACATAAGTAAATCTTGTCACATGCGAGTAAATCCGAATGACAAAGCCGGTAACATAATAAAACTGGCTATATTTTTATGGATTTCCTTAGATCCCATTCTTATTCATGGGGATAAAGAGGGAAACTTGAACACAAAAACTTAGGGCAAACTCTACTTCATATTGTATCGTATGAAGCGTGACTATACAATTTTTTTTTTCTGAAATGTTCTATATTTCTGTCCTACTTTGATGATGAGTTTAAAAATGAACTAACGATTGCAATTGTGTTGGGGTGCGTTAGGCTTGTTATCATAAAAAATAGTTAAACTAGACATTAAGGGTTCTTTGAAGTTGAGTTAATAGTGAGGTTAAAAACTTTCCAAATTCATAAAAAGATAGCGATAGCAGTTTTTTTCAATAGTCAGAAATAGTAAATTTAAAGCTTTCCTACACTTTCAAAAAGGCTGTGGGTAATACTATTACTCTTTTTCTTTTTCATTCATTTCTAGTTTACCCGAGATGCATAAAACTGCGTTAAAATATCGAGTGTCAACGAAAACACACAAATCATGGTTCATATAACGGAAATTCAAAAAATAACATTATATTACTTGTTATAGTAATATTCTATCAGCTGTGCCGCCCCGTGATTTTTACCAAATCATTATTCATTATTGTTTATCCTCATTGATTATGCATGCGAAGCACTTATTCAGTGTATATTTATAAATAAATAAATAAACGTTTACACACTCATACCTCTGCACTAGGATTCCCTGTGTCGCAGATGGCATGGACAAACACAGAAACACAAGACAAACACCCAAGCTCGCTTCGAAGGCAGAGCTACTACCAACTAAGCCACGGAGCCGTTATGTACAAAAATCCATTCAAAAATATGTGCATTGTGTTCCGGTGGAAGGGTGTGGGTACCGGTGAATCAGACGGGGATGATACGGGGATGACGTATCATCCCTATCTCGGGTGATGGACGCAGCAGGATGAATGCGACTCAGTGTAAATCCAAATCTTATATTGAGTCGCATTACTGTTGTCATGGGCGGGGCTCTCCACTTACCACCAGGTGGGCCCTCAGCTCGTTCCGTCACATATTCACATTAAAAAAAAATTGTGAAGTCTATTTCGTATATTATCGCTAAGTTCTTTTGTGAATTTGAATAATTCATATTCATGGAAAGAGTACACCGTATAAATATTACATAGTTATCCAATTTGTATGTTTTATTTATTACTCTTTATATTTTATTTGCAGAACCACTTATTACTCATGTTCACTTTTACCGTCAACCTTTTAGTATCTTATTTGTTTTACTTTTATTTTTCCGTTCATAAAATATTCATCTATCGTAGCATTTCGCCGAATATCGAATTTCTAAAACGGGCGGCGTAGCTCTTATCTACGGCGTAGTATGGTTACAGATATCGTAGACAAGTAGTTAAAACCAATGCCTCCTTTATCTCTTTGTAATATTCATTATAATTTTTCGCCCAACAATTACCAAACTATCTTCTTCTTATAAGATTAAAATATATCATGTTTGCACAAATATCCAAATGTCAATAAACTAACAAAATATGGAATCCGAAATGAAAGTGGTTACGCTTAAACGCTTCAGCGGTATGCTGAACCGATTTTAAAAATTCTTTCACTTATAGAAAGCTACATTATCTGTGAGTAACACAGGCTATATTTTATCCTCGTATTCAAACGGGAACGGGAACAACGCGGGTTACACCGCGGGGCGCAGCTAGTATAAAACATTTGTTACTGATCTCAATTTAATTGTATATATCAAAATAAACATAACTTTCTTTCAATACAGCCGTTACCGATTAATGCAATGCGTTAAAAAACAAAAGCTAGGGTAATCAAGTTTGCTAATATATTTAGTTAGTTGTTAGTTGTGAAAATAAAAGGGAATGTTGTAAAAATATTTATTACCAACTCATCGATTATAACATCTGACGTATTTCAATCTGGCCAGTATGATGGATCTTCTCGCGATATACCCGCTACCTGCCCAGAAAACGGAAACCACTGTTTGAAAAACAGTGAGGAAGGGAAAGATTTACGGTGAAAAAACAAGTAAATTTGTCGCGCCCCAGACGTGCCTAACTTTTCACGCATGCTGTCAACTTTTAATGGAATTCCAAACAGGAAAACTTTTGATGGTATTCCACATGTTTAACAGTATTACAATCAAAAAGGTTACCCACGTCCGTTTGCCTTTTATTTTTACAATTTTGGAAGTGTGTATCAGTCTACCATAAAGGAAGGCGTGCATATGACCGGAACCGGCGCGTACGGAGCGTAAGGAGCTTCGGCATTTTATATTACCTAGCTAGACTTTTCTCACATCTCAGTTGGTAAGCATCTGTGTTGGTAATCACGAAGATATGTTTTTGTTCCTTGTCTGGGTGATACATAAGTAAATCTGCAGATGTATATTTAGGAAGACTATTCGTAATCTAAATTTCCATAGTACTCTGCTTTAGGCTGTGGTGAAATGTTTAGCTTCCTTGGACACGTTGAAATGTCAGTACCGGCTATACTAGTTTAAAAACTGCGAAATCAGACTGGATCATGGGCCTACTAGAAGTAACACTTTCTTTTCTATATTTAATCCCATTAGGCACTTCAATCATGTGCTTGCGTAGTGGCGTACCAGTACATGGTATGGAAACATTATAATAAATCATGGGATAATTTTTATATTCATGAGCAAAGCGATACTATTTAATGCGAAAGACGCCATCGGCAGATTTTGTGCAAATAACACGACGTACGGCTCGAATTTGCGCAAGTGCACGAACAAGTAAATAATTCTGGCACTCACTGACTTTGATCGTGATGCACCTGTAACCTTACAAAATTATGAGAGAATGAAGCTGAAAAGTTCTTAGGGTTAAGAAAATATAAGTTTACTTACAATAACTTTGAAATTGGGTGATGCTCTTGGTAAGTACTTGGTAAAAACATCCCATTTCAAAGTATAATTCCCAAAATTTTTCATCACACCAAAATATTCATAGCAATTACCTACTTTTGGCCTCTTTTCTTTTCGAAAAATACATTTTAGGGCCCAATATTCGCAACAAACCGTCTCTAGGGGTCCGCTCGGCTTATCTTAATTTGGATTTTTCTGCCTTTTACGCGGATCTGGCGATAAGGGTCCTATTTGGGAAGGCTCCTGTTTTTGTATCGCTTAAAGTTTTTTTGCGTAACACGACGACATGTAAGACAAGATTTATTCTGTATCATGTTATCGTATATAAAATAAGCTATACATATTACATCAATTTTGGACATTTAAGTTGTGTTGCTTTTGACTAAACTAATCAAATTTTTTTTAAGACTACTTTGATATAAAATATTTAGTTATCCTCCTGTTTTTATCTCTTGCAGTAAATAAACTATGCAAATTGTTTATCTGTTCCGTAATAAAATAAGTATTTTATCATTGATAAATAAAAACATTAAACCATAAACAAAAAACTACTACACAGCAAACTGTTTCTTTTTTCTGTTGCAAACATTTTAGATATTTTTTTTAATTAAAACCTCTTTTTCTATTACTAAACTTTGCCGTCACCAAAATTTCAATGTAATCAAATGTTCTGTCAATGATATTTGTTGTATAAAGAAAAAAAACGTTGCGGCGTCTTAAATATTTCATTATTTTTATATTACTAGCTGACCGGGCCACGCGATGCTGTAGCTAACGTTATTGTAATTGTGACTGTCAAATAATAACAGACAAATAATTAGCAATAAATTAAAATTGCGACTATAATTTGAGATTTAAACTATCCTATCTCTCAAGTTGGATCGAACTGCACATGGTGTGCGAATTTTATTATAATCGGTTAAAAGGTTTAGGAGTCCATTGAGGACAAACATTGTGACACGAGATTTATATATATTAAGATTTTCAAGGTATTATATTTTCTTATTTCTAAATAGGTAACATTTAGAAATAAGAAAATACCTTCCAAATTTGCTGAAGCTACGTTATTTTTTGTCATGAGTATAATACTGACCATCTGTTTCGTACCAAGCTCGTCCCGCCGTTACATAAACGAAGTTTCTATTTTTGCACATTACTCGAGAGCACCATGTTACATAATTCACAGAAAGCTAGAACTTTTCAGTTTATAGCTAACATCAAGTACCCAAGGTAAAACTTGAAAGTCCAAAGTTCGCGTATAAATTTAACTTTTATTTTCTTTCGTACCATAACATTTTCTAATCTATGCTCGAAATATTGAGCTTCTATATTATGTTGGTGCTTGCAGTATTTTCATTTATATACCTGAGCTGTGTGTGCTCAAACTCAAACTTTATTCCTTTATAGCACTGGTTAAATTTATTAATCAATACATTTGTGAGCATTTAACGTGTTACAGTAGAAACGTGTCTTTTGGCACATTACATGCACACAGATTTCCAATTACAGTAATTTTTCATGTCCTAGCTAGTCTGATTTAAGTTTTCGTCTTTCAACCTAGGGTTCCAACCCTAACCGACCAATCTTAGGGGACCCGAAGAGATAAAAGTCAAAAAACCCTTTTGGACACAGTATTACATATTCGCGAATATGATCCCGCGTCAACAGTGGCGCAAACCTCCCAAAACTTTTGGTTATGTAATCTAATATTCTATAATAAGCCTTTATAATAAGTTTCCGATCGATAAATGTATTAAATTTTGTCAAAAAAGCTCACACTTTTCAAAGAATTGATTACTTTATAGAGCCTAGTGGGCATACCTCATTTCTGACACCTTTGATAAGTCCAAACTCGTTGTCAAAAAGTCGTAGCAGGTGCTCCAAAATTCTCAAGATTACTATATCACAAAGGGGTAGGCCTTTTTTTCCAATGATTATAAATATGTTCGAATACAATGCCTATACCTATGTAGCCGCTATAAAAACGTATTATTCTCCGGAAATTCGCAAAAATATGAATGTATTAAAGCAAACATAATTTAAAACTTATTGGGACAGCAACGGCATTTTCAAAGCGATTTTGCAAATGATGTCAGAGTAATTAAGAAAAGGTTTGTTAAGTTACATCCTTGAGGTTCTAGAAAATTCTCCGTAATAAAATTTTCAGTGTAGACATTAATGAAGCTCCTAAGACGAGTAACAAAAACTAATAATGCATGTTTATGCAATCAAAGTTGAAGGTTCTTCCATTAAGACAGTTGGATAAGGTCAGAATAGGTGCTTATTTTACTTTGGAAGTTACATATATACTACTTTAGTTAATGTTTAAGCTTTTATTCCTTGTATTTTCTGTTTTATTTGAGTGTTGATTGTATACAATAAAGTGTTATAAATCTTGACATTTTATCTTTATCTTGACACAAATTTTAGCTTGAAACTCTGTTAAACATTGTTTCAGAACCAACAAAAGGCACAAAATTGAGACACGTCGTTAGATTCTTACAGTGGTCCTACGCAAAATACGTTTCGATCCAAGTGTGAATTTTTTTTATGTCAATAAGTGACTGAACGAGCTGAGGGCCCACCTGGTGGTAAGTGACGACCCCCGCGACCGCGCGAAGTAAAGCGACTCAGTATTAAATTGGGATCATACACAGAGTCGCATTCATCCTGCTGCGTCCATCACCCGAGACGGGGATGTTACGTCTCATGCGCATGTGATATTTGTGATATTTCACCGGCACCTGTGGGTGAAATCACATTACTGTGTTCCGACGGAAGGGTGTGCCCTTCCGTCGGAACACAGTAATGCTACTTGTGGTTGCTCCTTTAGCACCACCCAGGCGGTACGTGTAGGGAATCAAAGGACGCGGACAAGTGGACCCTCCCAAATTCTGTGATGCCACAGAATCCATAAATATGCTAACGTATATGTTAACTGCACTAAGTGAAGCCTAAGTGCTCAGTAAAGATAATCCACAGGCTCTGTTCTCGAGCAATAACTAAGTTTGTCTTGCAGCGTTTCGCTCTGTTTTATGTAACCTCTTATAACTAGGCCAACTTAAGTGCTAGGTGTCATAGAATAGGTTTTGGAAAGTGGTTTTTCATGTATTGGACTCATGTCTTCTGCAGAGACACCTACTCTCGATAAGGAAGAGTTTTAAGATAAGTGTGCTTTGATCTATTACGGATGCCCAATCCGGATTGGTTTCTTTTGACTTTAGGAAATGTCGGTTTCGTCCACCTCACCATGTTGTTCTCCACCATTTTTAAACTTGGTATATTACGATTTCAAGAGAAAAAATATTGGTATTTACATGTCTGGATTTGAACCAGCGGCCTTCGGATTGAAAATCTGTTTAGACAAGAGTTCGAACTCACAGTCCAAGCTGAAACTATTGTTGTCTCCTAAGTATACCGAAGAATAACTACCTAATTTCATGCAATTAAATATTCCTTAATTGTAAAGTGCTAATTAAAATAATAATTATTATATAAATTAGTAATCTCAATTTGTAGTTTTGGAATTACAATAACTCGTAACTAGTACTAAGAACCTTGTACTTAGACGGTTACCTAACTAAGCTGACAGCTAATGCACCGCGCAAATTTTGTTGGGATTCCACTATCAGCTAATATATTATAAAGGTGAGAATTTCATCTTTACAATATACATGTTTGTTACTTGTTCACGCTCAAATGGCTAAATGGCTTAACGAATGTGGATGAAAATTGGTTCCAAGATAGCTTACTATTGATCCCAGAAAACCGCGGTTAACGCAGCTAATTTACAATAATAGGATACAACATTAATTCCTAGAGTCTCGACGTCATGAAGATCCGAAACAAAAAACAGAACTAATGGTAATCATAAAAGAAATATAGGACATAAATAGGTCACTGGTCAGCCTCGGTAACGTTTTATATGGCGCCACACGCACGAGACATAACTCAATAACATCCTATGAGTGAGTGGCACAAGGGATCCGTTATTGTTTTGGTTAAATTTAACCATAGCTGTAACTATAACTATAATATTTACGATTCACCGTTGCACCATGGTGTAAAACGTTACAGTTAAAGATAAAATTGCTAATTGCAAGCAATAATTGCAATATCGATGTATTTAATAAAATACATCGATAAAAAGACAATGATTTTTTTGGCATTATGTACTGTATTTTTCACATTAACGTTTACACACTCATACCTCTACACTAGGATTCCCTGTGTCAAGATGCGAATGATAAGGTTTTCAATTCAGTATGTTTTTTTGTCATTTTGCTAAGCGATCTCGTCGCCAATTGTAGATTAGATTTTCCGATTGGGATGTTTCTTTTTTTGTTCATGGTTCATCCAGAAATTCCACCTCAAGGGTGAGGTGAGGTGAAAAATAACGGAGTAAAAGTCGGTTTATTTGATTTTTAAATCAAACACTTTTGTGTTAGTAGAATCCATTGAACTCGTTCGAGCGAGAATGTCGCGATTATTTTGATATGAAACCATAGGATATTGCGCAAACGGGTCATAGGTCGCGGCCACATTTCCCTGGGGCACCGTACATGCCATATTTTACCCTCAGGACCGCACTCGTGTCGTTTTACCAGCGCGGTTATCGCAAAATATATAGATAGACCCGTAAGATCAAACGAACTGTAAAGTTCGGTGGAAGGAGGTGAGTGACGGTGAAATCACATGGGTAGGTCCGTCCCCGTCTCGGATGACGGACGCAAAGGAGTGAGACTTGGGTCTTCTCATACTTCCGCCGGGGAGGACCCAAGTCGTATTGCTGTTATGGGAAGAGGTAATTTACATCAGGTGGACTTTCAGATCGATCAGTCACATTAAAATAAAAAAAAAAAACTTCCTGTCATCAAATGTCGGAACGCGCTCATGGAGTAAAACAGCCACTACTCTTTACGGTTGAAGATCTATCTTCTTGGAGAATTCAGGTTTTTCTCCAATTTCAAAGTATGAAATCTGAATACCCAAATACTAAAAGAAAAGTAACATGAGCAGTGAACTAGATCGGCAATCTTCATAGGATAACGCTACGTGATTATTTGCTAACTAGATAAGCTACCAAATTTATACCATAATACTGTGTCGCAGGTGGCCTGAGAACAAAGTTCATGATAAAGTGCGCCTAGGCTGTATAATCGAACCTCATGCTTCTACCAACTAAGCTTCGGGCACTTTCGGAGGAGAGAAACATAATTGCATAGTAACTCGCCGAGTTCCAGTAAATGAAAGATCGATAGACGGATCGTCGCTTGCTGAAAGAAAACTTGCATTCCGATTCGAACTGTTATGCATCTATAAACTGATGAGATATTTTTATTTCTACCTTTCTTTCAATGAATAAGCGAATTCCTATACAAGGTCTCTTATTCGTATTTTGAGTTCCGATTTATGTTCCAAACGAAAAACAAAGACTATTCTATTTCATTTCATTTATTTAACATAGTTTACAGATCCAGGACTCAGTATGAGATCCTAATCTTTATATAATATCTAAGTGTTCACCTCACATACGAATAAGTAGTTTTCAGAAGCATCGTGGTTATTTGCTAGCACTTGATCGTGCAACACTTACAGTACACATGTTTTCTTGTACACTTCGCTATGTTCTGAACAATCAGATGCGAAGAACAATTTATCATTGCAAAGTGGATAAGTAGAAGTCTTGCGAGTGATAGATGGACCCGGTAACTCGCAAGATGAATCTCTACTTGAAGATAGTTTGATAAAAATGTAGTACGTTTGGCCATCAATCGCTGCTGTCTGTACCTGAAGCTATTCATTTATTTTAACTGTAAAGTACTCTGTAACGTCAAGTGATTCAGTAAGTAATAATCGAGTTATTAAAAAATCGAATAAACCGACTTAAATACTTTAATTTGTTATATTACGAAGTTTCTATTAGACTATCTTGGAGGTACACCAAAATAATCATCATAATACATCACATTGGATGAAAAGATCAACAGTCGAATGAGAACTTCCTTTTTAGGGTTCCGTACTTGTATTTTAGCTCGCGCCCCGACATCAACAGACATGATTTTTTTTTTATTTGAAGTAAAAACAGAACAATATTGTTTGTAATAGGTGTGTGAATATGACTCCGCCCATTTTTGTCAAAATAAAACACATTTGTTCGCTTACAAAATTAAAAAAAAAATTATTGAAAGTATGCTCCATCTGCAGCTACAACCTTCGCCCATCGTTCAGGTAGTTTTCGTATTCCTTGCTCGAAGAAGTCCTGGTCTTTTGAGCTTATCCAGTTGTCAATCCAAATTTTGATACTTTCACATGAAGTAAACTTTTCTCCAGTAAGGTCTGTCTGCATCGTCCGGAATAGGTGGTAATCCGAAGGAGCTATGTCTGGTGAATATGGCGGGTGGGGTAACACTTCCCAGTCCTGTCCCTCTAAATATCTTTTTACGACTTCTGCGGTATGCGGTTTGGCATTGTCATGCTGAAGAACTAATTTGTTATGTCTATTCACCCATTCTGGTCGTTTTTCTTCTATGGCTCGCTTCAAACGCATTAGTTGTCGTCGGTAAACTTCTCCATTAATAGTTTCAGAGGGTTTGAGCAACTCATAATATACAATACCTTTCTGATCCCACCAAATACAGAGCATGACCTTGGCACAGTGAATATTTATTTTTGGCTGTGATGGGCCTGGTTCGCCTGGTTTCACCCAAGCTTTTTTGCGTTTAGGATTTTCGTAGTGTATCCATTTTTCGTCTCCTGTGACTATCCGATGCAAAAATCCTTTTCTTTGCTGTCTTTGAAGCAGCATTTCACAAATGGTTTTCCGACGTTCCATGTCTCTTTCTTTTAAATCATGTGGAACCCAGTCACCGGCTTTTTGAATCATTCCCATCATTTGTAAACGCTTTGCAACAGTTGAACGATCAACATTTAATGCTGCAGCTAATTCTGATTGAGTTTGGCAAGAATCTTCCGCCAATAATGCTTCCAATTCAGCATCTTCAAAATTTTTTGGTGGTTTTCCATGTTCTTTATCCTCAGTACTAAAATCGTTATTTTGAAATCGTCGAAACCATTCCTTGCAAGTTGTATTAGACGGAGCATGCTCACCATAAATCTCCACAAGCAAACGATAAGTTTCCGCTGCAGTTTTCTTCGCAATAAAATAATGTAATAACACTTCCCGCAAATGACGTTTATTTGGAATAAAAACCGACATTTTCGAAAAGGTGAAAACAATTGTTGCTTACACTTCAACCAAATATCATAAAATGCGTTAGATAGCTGACATTCAGTACTATCGAATACAAGTATGGTCATTTATTAGTACACGTAAACAATACTAAAAACGACATCTGTTGAGAAAGGGCGGAGTCATATTCACACACCCAATAATTACATCAAACGAAAGATATTTTGCTACAAAGGGTAAACAAAAATCAGAATTAGCAGCCAAGGTTTGATTTAAAATACTTTTTTAGTGCCGTGTGCTTGTCTCTTCGCTATAATCAACAAACGAAAAGTCAAAGAGTCGAAAAAAACGAAAAGTCAAAGACAAAATCAAATATTTGTTTGATTTTTTTTAAATTGCTTGAACACTTTTTTTTAAATAAATTATGTACCTACAAGATCATCCGTTCTTATTACTAAGTTTAGCGCTTGTTCAAAACCTAACCAACGACAATCCATGGGGCAAAACGAGCAAGAAAAGCTAATTCATTTATATATACAGATTTAGTATACCGAAGATTAGCAAGCAACAATATTAGCTGATATAATAGGTTGCATAATAACCAGCTACGATATTCAAGCAATGGTAGCTAACACATGCAAATATGGTTATCGACTCGTGATGTGGAATGTAAAATATGCATTAGACCGGCGCGCCGCGGGCCGCGCGTTGAATTTACATTTTTTCAGATACGATTGTTATAAAAGTCATTATGTTCTCAAATTCCTGATGCGAGCTCCAATTATTCATTGTGAAAATGAATAAGTAATGGCGCAGGCAATATTTTTCAAGCCCTTCTTCATTTTTTAGTTGCCACGAGTAGGTAGGTTAAAAATAAACGAGGTTATGAATATGTATTGAATTGATGTGAATTATTTCGAGTGTTTCGTACAGACTTTTGTATTTAGAATATAAAAGAGTAAAATCAACGCGCCCCGACAATTTTTACTCATAAAAATGTATTCTCGCATCAAGAGCAAGTAGTGAGAATATTATATGCTTCGAAACTTTTTGCCTCGGTAAACACCTTTTCCCTCTTAAACTTGGGCCGAGAAAATGCCGTGAAATGAAATAACAGGTAAATTGAAGCTCGTGCAGGTAGATTGACGTGTTTGTATAGAAATGGCTGTAATAAGGATTTAATATATTGTAGGGTTTCGCCCAATCTTTTGACACAATCAGTGACTGAATCAGTTTGACAATTGCAATTTGTAATTATCTCTGTTCTCCGCCTGTAAAAATTACTATGACTATTTTATTTACAGATTATACCCGTTAAACTAAGTATCATATGAATTAAATGGGACTGCATCACTTTGCGTGAAACTACTTATAGTTTTATATTAATTCTATTCACCTACCATTATTAAATAGCCTAGGAGATCCTATTCTATCAAAACCTAGTTTATGAGGATTGGTACATGTTGATATTAGATATATAGATAAGTATTTATTGCTCACTTAAACAAGAGAACAGTTATTTTAAAACTTTACACATTAATGTGAAACAATGGGCGGTCATAATGCTTTAAAGCGATTTCTTACAGAGAACCTTGGATTGACAAGAAGTAACGGATATATTATTAGTTTGGTTGTTTAGTTCTAATATCTTAAACCCTTACTTTTGTTAATCTTAATCTTCTCATATATGGAAGTAGAAAAAGTAACAGTTCTCAACATTGTTTTTTGTATTTTGGTACAAATATATATTGTATATATGTTCTAATTTTGAAAAATAAAATTGCACGATATTTAAATTCGTGGCTCTTCTCACAGCGCACCTGATATTAATTGTTTACTGCGGCCCATAAACAACTAAATAATAAAGAGAAGCGTTCGATTAAACAAGATTTCAGCATCAAAATAAGCAAATTTTACCAAGCGAGGTATTCTCGAGGTTCAAGGTCATGTTTTATGAAATCTAATAAGCTCTTTCACGCTCATCCCAGAATCTTGTTTCTTTATTGCTGCCTAAAATTTTTTGTGTCTATATTATAATATTCGCTTGCCATCCCCTGAGTACATCCACTAAAGTGGTGTTTTCACGGCCGGGCGCTCGGATCCACTTCAATTAGGGATTCAGACGGAAAATTAGTTCGTCACCAAAATGCAGCGTTCGGAACACCTGCGTGAATCTATCACGAGAGATAATTTTATAAAGTGCGAGCGCGGCGATGGCGGTATTTATTTTCATGTTGTGGCTAAAATAAGTATTATGAGACGGCTCTCTAGCTTAGTTGATAGCAATAAGGCATTGCTTTATTACTATAATATGTTTATGTAATTCCATAATATGTTTAATTGTAATTTAATTTGATAATTTATTTAGTTTTCTTCCGAGTGTCTTGAATAATAATTAATGTAATATATCAATATGGACATGAGTCTGAAATAAAATAAATTGAATTGAATTGAATTGTATTTATTCTCGGCTGGGGCACACTTTTTGAGGTGATATTCTAAAAATACTATTTTATCTTAATCTAGTAAAAAGAACCATCAGGACTTCATATTATTCTATATATATTTATATTATTAATAGCTTAGGCCTGCAGTTTTACCCGGAATTTTCTGGGATAAAAAGTAGCCTATGTATTAATCCTGTATAAAAGCTATCCTGGTACCAAATTTCAGCCGTTTGAGCGTGAAGGAGTAACAAACACACACACATACAAACTTTAGCCTTATAATATAATAGTAATAAGTGTAATATATAGATCGCTTGAGGAACCATTAAATTAAGTCTATGTCATCGATAGGTTAATGCTTGTTATGTTCCACACAACAACATAGGAGGAAGCAAGCAAGAAACCCAGTAATAGTTCACGAAGCTACGAGCTACGAAGTTGCTACGCCGTAGCATCACAGTTTATTTTTAAACAGGTCTTTGTGTTCTCACAAATTTATCCATATAAGAAGTTTTGATCATCAATCAAGGAGGTAGTAAACTTAAATTTTATTCTTCAATTAGTGCTCAAACGAGGTTTCATATTGTTTTTTAAGCTAGAGAACATCACTATTATTTTATTAAATCATGACTTGATCTGTAATTAAGGAGTTATAAATAAATTATTTGTATTGGTATGGCCAGAATATCGTATGAATTGACTCTATTACTTTACCATGGGAGAAACAGTCGTATAAGATCAATCTCAAACTCTGGCCCTGTACCTTATTGTGAAGTGAAAGTTTAAAGTGAGTGGGATTCTTCGAGATGTTGATGGATGTCGTCTGCCAAAGAATGCCGCAGAATACCGTAGCATGTCGAAACTTGTTACTCACTGCGTTCCAAGAGGTAGCGCATATCGGAATTTGCCCGCTCAAAATCACAGCCACCCGTCTGAGAAATTTGCAATTATTTGTTAAGAATGATTTTGTGTTCCTGCGGAGAAAATCTGTATCGAAATCTGTATTTATCTCAGGATAAAATCGTTGTTCTAAAATAATACCTGATTTGTCAATTTTAATCCGATATATTTTTTAGGTACATCCATTATTAAACAGGGTTATTGTTTAACCTGAATCTGGGTTTTTAAGGTTAGGAAATTATATCGAAATAAATAGTCTTAACACACTAATTAACAGTCACGTTATTCGAGAATAAATTCCATATTCTATGTTTTGATATCAAAATATTCGAAAGAACGAATGGAGATTGTAATTTAAATAATAGCTTAAATATCTATCAACTCAATGTTTAGTTGTGAATTCTCGATCCAGTAGTCATTTCGGGAAAAATATTAACGTAATCAAGATTTTAACTTGCCTGTTTGGCGTTAAAATAAGAATTACACAGACTAATTTGATATACTACGGGGAATTTAATGAAGCTCGACCCAACTTTGACAAACTATTCCCATCTGCGTGGTATTGTTCGCAAAACTTCAGGTCGAACCCCACTGGGTATTATTCTCACAGACGCACCATAAAAAAGAAGAATGTTGCAATCACAAAATATAAAAATAAATTCACATAATAATGGATTCTAGCGGATAGTGGTCTAAAACTATCTACGCACTTTTGCCTTTCTAATTAAACCGGTTTGAGGAACATCGGTTGGATTGTTCAAAGTCTATAACGGACATAGGTAGAAACAATTTTTGTGTTTTAGATTGTTAGCATTACGCCACAACTGTCAGTTAACTACGGATGAAGCCGTCAAATTGCTATGAAACTGCTACGGAGAAACGGAATATTGAATTTCTGCAATATAAATTCCAATGATAACGCCAGTAATTAATTGGCTCTGTCCTTGTCCATAGCCATAATATAGTCTGTAGTAACTGGTTCTGAGTTTACAGATGTATAATTTGGATTGCCAGCAATACGAATCTTCCCTAGATACGTCAAATCAAGCAGATGCGTACTCATATTTAGATAGATTCATGGTTTAGTAGTCCGCTTAGTTACGCTTAGCTAATCTTGAAGGAAGTCTACAAACAATAAACAGTACAAGCAGAAAACAGCGCTGGTCTACTAGCGCTTATCGAAACTGGTCCGCATTAAATCGGGATGCACTTTTAAACGGTCGTGTTATGCTTTGCCTTCTCGCACACATCCTCGCCACTGAGTTGTCATCAGCAAGCTCTCCATCTCTGGTGGTCTATGTGTGTTGTGTATGTTAAAAGGTATTTCTTGCGAATTGAGAAATGTTCATCACATACAAAACAGAAAAATCAAAGGACAATACTAACATTAACTTTCACAAGAATACATGTTATAAAATGTTTGATATAATTAATTATTAATGAATGCCTATATGTGGTAGAAATCTGGTAACCAGCGCTGATCTACGCGCTTCTTATAACGCTTATATCTTCTTATACATCTTTTAGGCTCCAATATGCGCTGTCACCCGTTGCATTAAGGAATTGCATAAAGGATTTGCATTATTTACCAGCTAATCGTAGTTAATACAGCTAATAGTTTAGACTTTAGTTTATACATCTCTTTATGTCATAGGATCTAAAAATATCAAGACTGTTAGAACGGCAAGCTGAAATTCTGTTTCGTGAGGTATATTAAAACTCTGAAAATATAAATCCAAAATTGCTTTAACGCAAACTTATAGTGCGCCAAAATTTAGTCGTTAATTTAACATAACCAATATCCAATTAACAATTCCAATTAAATAAATAAATAAATAAATATTTCAGATTGTATTAGCAGGAGCCAAGTTCGATCGGAGAAGTACTGCCACTAGTAATCTGCCACCAAGCTGTGGTGAATTCGCGATGCTGTGTTTCGGTGGAAGGGTGTGAGTGCCGGTAAAATTACAGTCACTTGACGCGTTACATCCCCGTTATAGAGTGACGATCGTAACACGATGTGACTTAAGTATTCTCCTACTCAGAAATGGGGAGACCAGAATCGTACTTTAATTATCCCTGTAACCTATTATCAGGGCGGCCTGCTCATTCCTACAATAGTCGGGTACTATAGTCATCCTAATATAAAGAACATATTTTATTTTTAAGCTTTAAGGTGTTTAATTTTAATTTGCTGATATAAGCAAAGAATCTTTGAAGAGGAACGTAGATCACCGCAATCAAGATCGTTTACACGCCACTAGAATAAGGCGCTGCAGCTTATCTTAGCTTTGCTAGCAGCGATAAGGGGTGTTCTCAAAGGTTTTGATGCCTTGAGCGTATACTGGAGACTCGGCGTACGAACAAAATTTACTCATGTCCTAGATATTTGAAATATAAGGATTTTTCTATGTAGGTTTACGAAATTAAGCTGCACAATATTGAAAAATTTTGTTAAACATGCTAGCAATGGACACAGTATGAATGAATTCATATTGTTGCAGGTTGTGGGTTCGGTTCCTATCTATTTAGAACAAGCATTAGTGTGACGAACTGTGTTCGAACAGATTGCGTCATACTATATGTTATATATGTGTGTAGTTAGAAATAAAAATCGACCAAAAAGACTCGACTTTGAAGCTCGAATAGGTTTTGAACAAGCGCTAAACTCAGTTTTATGAACGCACGCTCTCGTAGCATAATTAATTTAAAAAAAAATACGTTTCCAAGAAATTTATGAGTTAACGGAAATAAAAATTTTCTACTTTGTCTTTGACTTTGATCCTTTTTAATTGTATAAGCTTAGCTTTTATCTATAAGTATAAAGGTATAAAGGAGGATAAAATAACGTATCGAATCAAATCATACTCGTACGAGTAGGTACATGACACATTTAAAAAATATGCTTTTGAGACTGGCGTCTGAAGCACAGTGTTTCCGCGCGGGCGGTCTGACGCCTCGCCAATTAGCGCAGTAGACGGAAAATTGGCCCCCACTCCATACACGATAATATACGCGAACCCTTTGATGTGTTGCGTTTATCTTAAGTTGAAATGGCACTTGTGGTTAACCGAGTCAGAAATAATAGCAGGGCATTGTTGCTCAATGTGTCTTCTGATAGTAATGGCCATGAATCTATCTACAAAAACGTTATACTTGTCTATAAATTAGCGCACTATAAAATCTAATTTTATATTATATAAATAAACGTTTATGGACATTTCACACAGTGCTGCCATCTAGCCCAAAACTAAGTACAAAAAATGTGTGTTTCAGTAATTTGGTTCCCATAGTATAAGCTTCTATAGGGACCAGATTACGTATTTCGTGTGTATTTCAATAAAACAAGTGACACATATTTTTATTGAAATATGCACGTATGAACACCCAAATGTATGTGTTTAAAATGTATGACGGAGCATCACTTGAGAAAGACACCACCAATTTGGTTGATTTTTTTGTTGGTAGATATCATGACAAGACCCATTACCTAGCGCTAGCGCTACCAAATGAGCTATGAGGCCAACCATCATTATGTTGATCGAACCCACTAATATAGCCAAGTGCTCATTAATAGCCTACCAATGAGGAATTTTATTATTCGTGTTACCGAGATATTTACCATGATTTGTGAGTTTTGTTGACTCCCGATATTTCGCCGCAGTTACATGCTTCATGGTCCCGGGCAAACTGAAGTCTTTGCGAGGTGGAGTGTGCAAATCATTGGCAGACATATCGGTTTACTCTTGCGCATTCGTTTTGTACGTTCGACTGCGTCGCCAATGAGGAAGTTAGCAGTATTTCTGTAGACCCATCTACTTCTTAGACAACATAATAATCAATTAAGATCCAAAACCCACCCCTTCACCGTCATAAGAATACTAACTCGTAGGTGCACATTTCTCATAAAAAGATTATGTTTCTTCACAAAGAGATCATGTTTATCCCAAAACAAATTCAAAGCTTCGCAAATTTATTGCAACCATTGTTCCAGCCATAGCGAGACTCCATCAATCACAAAAGATCGTCTTGGTTCATTGCACGCCGCACCAGATAAATTGTCCCCGTTACTTACACATACATGATACCAAAAATTTGGCCATGAAATAAGAGGCAAGAAATATCATATATTTCTTTCCTTACGGAGGTGTAGGTACGCAAAATTGAACAGAAAGATACAGATTGTATTGTAGGTTGTATTGACAACGCATTGGCATTGAGATAAAGGTTGAAATATTGATGGCTTTTAAGACCGGTAGACCGGTAATTCTGGCGGCCTACCGATTGGAAATATATCAGACTTTCCTGTAATTTTAGCTAATTAAACGCAGCGGTAATTCGATAAATTAATCTTGAATAAATAATTATATTACTAAAAAGGTCATTCATTAAATTAAATAATAAAACTGTTTAAATTTAATAAGTTAATTTAGATTTTGTCAATCTATTTAAGGATGATGAGTACCTTATAATAGATATTTGTTGGTGTGTCGAAATAAATAACTGGCAAGGTGATAAGCGTACCCTATTCACTGTACATTAATTAACAGGCGTCTACAAGTGATTTTATCTCTGAGACAACGGTTAACCACTTATCAATTAAAGTAATGTGCAGAAAAAAGTAAGAAAAAAATAGTGGCACAAAAGCAGACTACACTACAGATATACAAAGATATACAGAGGTGTCGGTAACGGAAACGGTAAGAGTGTCGCGAGTTCAATGGTGTTTTTCCATCTCAAAAATTTCCCAACGTGCATAAAGAAGTCTTCAAATCAAAAATTTGAATACACTAGGTTGACCCCTCTTATGATACGCGTGCTTATGATCGAAATTGGAGTGTACGAAACCTAATTATAACATAGCTTTATATATCAACACAATGTAAAAAATGCAAACGCTGCCAACGTCCCGGATTTCTCGATCCCTTGCCAAAATGTCCGACGTTTCTTACGCGCCGATCCGATCATATGCACGCGGCCCTTTAGTCTTAGCGATGCGTACCGTGAATTTCCTAGCCAAACATTTTAAGGAGCAAATGGCGTACGTGCTCATACATATTCAGTGGTATCATACTTACGTCGGCAGGCTTGCAAAAAATCGTATAAGATGAGCCTACCTGTCTAACACGTATTTTTATTTACATTACGTGTTGGTATTATTTCAGCGCGCGTGTAATTTGCATGTTTAGCATGTGAGTTGCTTTAAATGCGTTGAAAGAGCTAGACATATGTATATGATACACACAGTAAAATACTGGTAACACGTTGTTTTGTTTTCAAGACATCCTCTTTCTGTTATAAGATAATGATAATAAACGTTTATACACTCATACCTCTACACTACGTTTCTCTGTGTCGCAGATAGCATAGACAAACACCTAACACCCGAGAAAAAACTACATGCTCACCACACAAAGTGTGCCCCGGCCGGGAATGGAACCCGGGACCCCTCGCTCCGAAGGCATGGCCAACCAACTAAGCCGCGGAGTTATTCTCTTACCGAACATAATGAAAGTGATTTTTTATGAGATGTTGGTGATTCGAAGTTAAAGTTTAAGGCAATATTTCTTGAGACCTGTGAATACAGAATACTGTTAGATATATTTGTTTTTAGTATGAAATTTTCCACTGTAGGGCAAAGGCCTTCCACGAATCTCTATTATGAGCTGTTATGAGCTATTATGAGTTTGGGGCAAATCTTATAAAGCACTTGAAATTAGGTAACCCATTGTTTCATCACTATAACACAAATAATATTAACTTTATTTTAAAATATCTAAAATAAATCTTAACGTATTTGATGAAAATAATATTATAAAATTCATCTCAATTTTAACAAAACATGTTTTCTTAGTAATTTTTACCGCACTATTACCCTCGCAACAAATACGTCAGCTGTCAGTGGCACTGATGACATGGCATATTCCCGTGGGCCGATGGCACTACAGCTACTTCTAACATGGTTTAGTTGCTTCGCGAAGTTGCAAATGATCGCAACCTACGTAACATTCGTCCATTCGATCGCCAGCACAACTGAAATTGCATTTCCCCTCACACTCGATTGATTGCCATTCGAAGCCATTCCAATTGATGTATGTTGCGACTACTGTTTTTACTAAATCGCCAATCGTAGCGATTTCATTTCCTACTAGCTGCGCCCCGCGGTTTCACCCGCATAGTTCCCGTTCCCGTGGAGAATACGGGGATAAATTGATTTTATTTTTTTCGTTAATTTTCCAATGTTTTAATAGTTATTCTGCTATTCGGGACGGAAACAAATCCAACAAATCAAAAACCATGGCAATCGGTCCAGCCGTTCTCGAGTTATAAGTGTTGTAACAAACACGACTTTCTTTTATATATATAGATTTTATAGAAACCTCAAAAATTGTAGCCTATATGTTATTCTGATGTATAAGCTATATTGTGGTAAAGTTTCATTCAAATTCATTCAGTAGTTTTTACGTGAAAGAGTAACAAACATCCATACATCCATACTTACAAACTTTCGCCTTTATAATAGTAGTAGGATATCCTGTAAAATAACCTAATCATAGACAACATCTTAAAAAAAAAGTTTTTTATGTGGGTAATGTGACGGGACCAGCGGACGGCCCACTTGATGTTAAAAAGCTAGCACCACCCATAAACAACAAAGATGACTCAGGTCTACTCCTTTTAAAGTATGAGAAGACCCAAGAAGTCATTCTGAGACGTGTTAAGACGTGACAAGTCACTCCTCCACCGGAACACAGCAACGTGAGTACACCACTATGCGGATTGTGGTGTGCGGTGTGGAGGCAGTACTTTTCCGGACGAACATGGCACAAGTTTTAATACTACTTTTTGTTGCTCCTTTAGTACCATCCAGGGGACACGTGTAGGAACTCCAACATGTTTCCAATGAATGAAAACAATTTTTTATTTTCATTCATTGGAAACAATTTTTTAACGCATCAAATCCTGAAAACATTTTGCAGTGTAAACGCAATGGTCAACAAAAAATTTAATCAAACCATTTGTTTGATCACTGCATTATTCAATAGACAGATTGCAAAATACAATGTTTCACCTCAAGTTCTTAATTTTCTAATAACCGCAATCGATTGATGGCCAGTAGATGTAGATGCTTCGATGTGGTAGCAAAGTCGTCGATCGAAGATGTTAAAAGTATCTGGTGTGGATAGGCCAGTATTCCCTATAGACGTTAAGCTAACAAATTGCTTTTGCCCACCGTGATTTATGCTGCCTTATTTTCTATCGAGATAGAATCGATACTTCTATAAATAGGAAATCGGGTTAATGGCGAAATTACATTTATAATCATCAATAAACCCGTAATGTTTGCCTCTACTGCTTTATGATGTGGAAATCAAAGTGTCACAAAGTGTTTGTACAGGCTTTTGTACAAGCAATTGTTTACAAGACAGCCAATTCAGAATGCCCTTGCTTTAAATTGGTTAGAGCGTAGGTGGTAATACGCATAGGGATTAATTATATCTTTAGTCTTGAGGAATAACAAAGTAGAATTTGTATCCAACATTTCAATTGTAGTTGATACAAGAAGACCTTCAGTAAGGCCTTCAGGCTGCTTGAAAACTCTGATTGGTTCGACTAACGAAAAATGAAAAAAGTGACACTGTAAAAACCCATATTCTGAAAGAGAGTTTAGAACCTAAGCATTGACGCTTACCGATGTAATCAGATTTTTATTTTTGGTTCACCAAACTGGTTAATACGCTTTTTTTCAAAATATGTGGGTACGTAATAGTATTATTCTAGGTATAACCTACTCACAGTGAACACAGCTTGCTTTAAAATATTCTGCGATATTTATTACGATAAATATTATGTTTTTGCAATAAATACAAAATAGACAGAAGAAAAATAAAAACACTATAATTTTTTTTATAGAAGTTATGTGTTAAAAGGTGTATAATGTTTGTTACAGGAAATCACCATGAGGCAGCGTTACTTACATTTTCTTCTACTACTGCTAAGCATGTCTGCTACTTATGGGCAAACTGGTAAGAATTAATTTATACAACCAATTAATTAGTTCACGCCTTTTTTTTACATTAGGAAATACTTTACGTATCCTCACTTCGGGGGATGTGAGGCGGGGTATGTGGGGGTCGGCTCGGATGGTGTTGAGCTAGTTGATTGGTGTTGAGCTACCAACTAAAACCTTATGATGCTCCAGCGCTTGACTACGAAATTAGTTCATGCATATGTAAACGATATTCACTCTCAATCATCGAGAGTAGGCTGGTGTCCCTGTAGTGGGAACATTGGAGGCTGGTACGTTTTAAACGATAAGGCACGACAACGATTTATTTTGTTTCTTAGCAAGATTACATAGGTGTGATTATTTGGTAAATTATTTTTAACTTATTGTTAAAATACAGTAAACATTGTTGTCACGGCAGATTGTTGTAATATTTGCTTAGCAGTGCGTACATGTTTATGTCGCAATCAAGTACATTACTTTACAATCTTTGTTAACCTATATTTTTAGGGACTGTGATGTGTTTTGCGTCTAAACAAATAAAAAAAAAACATGAAATTAAATTCCAGAAACGGAGTCGCCCACTACTTTGACGACCAAGCAGCCTCCGACGACTACCGTGGTGACCACCACCACTGCCTGGGAGACGGAGACCCTAAACGAGGGGCAGGCCATCCAGAAAGCACTGCAGTACCTACTGAACCACCGCCAGCCCGACTGGGGTTGGGGGAATGACACCCATCACGTTATGCTCACTCTTCAGGTAAATTGTTTTCTGAGATCCAAAGCAACGGCAAAGTCCCTGTGTCTGTGATACTCCTATAACTTTTAAACTAGATGTCGTAGCGGGCTGAGATACTAACAAAATAGGTTATTAATAACTTGTTATTCATGTCGAATGTACCTATATACGAAAAAAAAGTAGTTAAAGAATACTTTAGTGACAAAAATATTTTTACCAGAGATTTTGTTTTTTTTACTACTTCCTCGCTTAAAAATACACAAGATCGATCCGCATCAAATTGCGCCCGACATCCGAAATAGAATTTGGTAAATCTGATGCGTCCGTTCAACAGAACAATAGCATACGATTTAACTGTATTTGCTCAGGTTATGTCTATTTTAATGAAAGTATTCTAATACTATTTCACAGTTGGCTAATAATACTGGCAAAGAAATCGAGCAGCAAGGACTGGAAATGCAGCTCTCTGCCAAACAGATGGAGATTGAAATACTGTTGATGATGTCCAAGTAAGTCAAGATGTATAACGTATCTGGAATACAATTTGATAAATATTTATGCTATCCTAATTTCAACCGAGGATACGAGTATGTGTGTTATTTGGTTTTTAATACCAATTAATTATTATTCGAGTTACCGATATATTTACCATGATTTGTGAGTTTTGTTGACACCCAATGTTTCGACGCAGTTTCAATACGTCATGATCCCTGGCACTATGGTAAATATCTCGGTAACTTGAATAACAATAATTATATTATACATTCCCGGAATTGATTTTTTTAAATATTTGTTATGTTAATTTAATAATTACAGTTTGGTCACCTCAATTTGACTTCCAGGCACCATGAGTCACCGCCACCCCTGGGACGCCTGGCAGCTTACACCCTGGCCCTCGGCGCTCTGTGCAAGGACCCTCGTTCATTCCACGGACGTGACCTGGTCGCAGCCCTTCTGCATAGGGAGCCCCCTCATGATCTGGAGTTTGCATATGCGACGCTAGCCGCATGCTCATCAGCTGCCCACGTTCGACGCCGGCACATCCGCAGACTGCTTGATATCGCGAATGCCGCGGCCGACCACAGCTTGGGTAAATCTATTTGTATTCTAGACTTAGGCGTACTTGCTTGTTGATTAATGTCCCAACATTAATCTGTAACTAATGTGAAAAAAAACAAGCAAGCTTAAATTAAGTACATTTTGGAAATTTTGGATTGGTGGACTTATATGCTTGAGTGTACGTGCGTGCGCGTGTTTATGTGTGTACGAGCAAACATGTTTCCATGTATACATTTGTGTGGATAAAAATAGTGTGTAATAATTAGTAATTGAATATGTACACGAAAGAGATTATTCAGCGATTAGCGATTCGTCGTAGTTGCATCAGTTAAACTCAAATATATGGTGCAGATACGATCTCCATGGTGATTCTGGCGCTGCGCTGCGTAGTGCAAGACCATCGCCACCGCAGTCTGATCCACTTCGTGCGCCGCCCCATGGCCGGGTTGGCGCGCCAGCAGCATCCGGACGGAAGCTTCGGCAGTCTCACTACCACTGCTCTGGCCATTCAGGTGATTACACCGGCCTACTCTCGATGACTGACAGTGATGGGCTTTGATCTACCACCGGAGCCCGATCCGGGATGGTACATGTCGCATGTATTTGAATTTTTGGGTCTAAGACATGCCGGTTTCCTCACGATGTTTTTTTTCACCGTTTGGAGAACGTGGGATAGTGCACATAAATTTTTCAAGTGAAATATTCATTGATCATCAATCACGTGTGGGTTTGGATCAGCTCTATATTCTAATAGAAATACCATTTACAAGTTCATTTTACGAAAATATAAAAACTCTCGTCTATGGTTAGACTAAGCTTATGATCTACAAAGGCCTGAATAAATCTTCATAAATTATTGTTAAGAACCATCTCGATTACGTCCACTTATAAACAGAAAAAACCGCATCGATGTTCTATTCTACAATGCCACAGACAGACACACACATATACACTGCTCTTTTTAGACGGGGATTAAAAATAGTACAGATAGAAAATGATAATTAGCATTACGTTCGCCTACTTTGCTAACTAGAATTTCCTTCCAGTTAACCTTTGTGTATCATGAAGATGTGAGCTAGAACTTAAATCATCCATGATATTCTCACAGGCTCTGGAAGACTCAGAGTCGGGGCCTGGCGCCCACCAGCACTGGAGCCTGCCTTCTGCCCGTCGCTGGCTGCTCGAGCGGCAGAACATCGAAGGTGGATGGGGTGATGTGGCCAACACCGCTGCAGCGGTCGCAGCTTTGACTCCCGCCTCGCTGGCTGCCGTGAGACCTCCGCATTGCAGTGACAAGCTCTTGGACAGCAAGCATGAACCATTGGGTAAGACGCCGAAACAGAATAACCTTCACATCATTTTACTAGGTGGTGTTGATTGTGCCTATAATTAATATTCAGTATTCTGGCAGATAGCTGATGTTATGAGAAGTAACATTGGCGTTCATTTTAGATAAAAAAATTATTATTAGGGCGCCACGCAAAAACAATTGCTAAATTTTACATCGCGGTGTATATATTAAATATATGTAGGTACTATGTACGGTGTATGTATGTAAAAAATCAAGTGTCTGTTTTTAATATCAAAATAGCAGCTTTTTACGTAATGCTTTTGAAAGTATACACGGTACATATAATATAAGAAAAAAAAACTTTTTTTTTCTGTCTGTCTATTTTTTGATTGACAAGATGCCAAACTGTATTTTGAACTTGTGCATTGTAGACAGCAACGGGGGCGACGGCAACGTGAAACTGGCTTATCAGTCCGGGCACACCAGTAACGACTCGGACGCACGTAATGTATCCTTCACGTACACCCTCTGGCTCGGTACCAACGTCACTGAGAACTTCACTCTTCATATGATAGCTCCAAGGTAATGTACCAAGATTTATCAAGACTTTACAGTCAACCGTTTTATCCGACCCGATTTATGAAAGTTTTTACCAGAAGGGTTATGTTTTTCGGGTGTACATTTATATGTACCTATACTAGCTGCGCCGATAGCTGTTTTCCTGTCTTAATTCACTATTTACCACCAGGTGGGCCATCAGCTCGTTCCATCAATAAATCATTTATTAAAATTAAAAAAGCCACTGTCAAACGACGTATTGGTAAAAATCCCGTGGTTCCTGTTTTACCCAAATTTCGACATATCGCGCGAGTTTTTCAAAAACTTTCGTTCATATAAACAATTACAAACCAAACAAAAAAAAAATATCCAAATATCCCTTCTGATGTGAAGTAGTATTACTGTTGATAAGGTTACCTTTGATGTAATAAAAAAAAAAAACGTATAGCTTGTATTTGGTTAGTATAGCCTTCAACAGCATTCCCAATTATTCCAGAAACGTCTCCTTCTACCACGTGATGCAGATGGCTGCCGAACAGAATCCCAAGTTCAAGTTCGAGGCTAGCGAATGGCCGAACGGTCACTACGTCCACACCCTCGCCGGACATAAGGAGGAACCGATGGGATACCATTACTGGCTGCTGTACCGCCTGCCGGAGACCCCTGACCCAGCCAGCCCCCCTGGCAACCAACTGGTGGCGCCTGTTGGTAAGGAATAACCTTTTCTTTCGTTAGACACAATTTACTGACTTAAGAATAAACGGACTTCAATAATTTTATCACTTATTTAGTTACTTTACGTTTTATTAGGGGTGCAATTGAACTCCTGACCAATAGGAACATAAGATCCAGTGTCGCTCTTCAGCGGGGGCTTTAGGGGGAAACCGGTTTGGGACACATCGCTTGGATGGTTTCAAAGTTTATAACAAACATTTATATAGATTTTTTTATGTTTTATATTTTAGGATGTAGGTATATATTTTTATAGAATTTAAACACTTAACATAAACTTGTTTCAGGCGTGGACGATCTTCTAGTGGAAGACGGCGAGCACTACTTGTTCTGGTACAAGAAGTTGTAAGCCAAGTACATTTAGCCAGTTTTACAAGACTACCTATATCAGTCCATGTTTGTAGTTGAATTATTTGTTAGTTTCGTTGACCTAATAAACATTCTAACCAAAAAGTTGCAAAAAAGAAACCTAGTAATTGACTATTCGTATTACTCAACAAGTTGCTGATTTCAAAATCGAATAATCCGATAAATTTCTATAGGACCACGCTATTAAATTAAAAATGATGAACGGTTCAGAATTGGCGAAGAAATTGCGTATCAAACATAAAAAAACATACAACCGAAATAAGAACCTCTTTTTTTAGTCAGTTAAAACAAAAGGTCTGTAGCTGGCTGGGTTTAGGCTGTATATTTGTGTTGTTGTTAAACAATAGGTATATTAACTTGCAATAATTCATCTACAGATATGGGAGAGATATAATTATTTTAATCACATTATAATATTCAATAGAATCTCATACATAGTTGATAATCGTAGTTTTCATAGTTGTGGAATACTTATACCAAAGATCTATGTTTACAGTTTGGTCTAATTCGAATATTCTTGTAAATATTTTGAATATACGTCACACGAAACGAGGAGAAATATTCATAGTGAAAAAAAGGTTAAAGATTCATATTGAAACTGAAAGAATGTTCTACTTTGACAAAGTGTTTAAAAGGTGAATTTTGATCAAAAAAATCCATTTCAAAATGTTTACTACATAGATTTGTTTTTAATTCGAGTCATTCCAGTTCACGACTTGCTGAAAATAATCTTTATTTCGTGTGTCGGATGTTAGTTGTAGGTTTATTGTATTAACTTAAATTATGACTTTATTTATTATAATAATATAATTCAGTGCTTACTTAATAAATAGGCAATGTCCTAGGTAAGAAACCAGACGCTGAGAATATCAATGCACTTAGGTACAAAATAGAATATCCAGTTTCCATGAAGCGATGATTTAAAACAAATAGAAACAAAAAACAAGCCACTTTGGTATACATAGATATCCTTATGTTACCTAAGCAACGTCACTTACCTGGTAAATCTGGTTTTAGGCCAACTTGATTCTATGATTCTATGGTTTTAATCATAAATTGGTTCGATATAGAAATAATATCAATACTTAAATCAAGTCCAGTGTTAAAATATATCTGAGCTAATGTGGAACATCAGTAAACGTCGCTGGTCCAGTATCAAGGCCGATCTAGGACCACGGAATATCAAACACTACAATATATAAGAGAAATTTGTACTATTATAATGACGACGCAATATTTTACTAGCTTTATGCTCTAACAATTACATTAACAATTACAATCTCTGTTATATTTTAGAGGCATTTGTCGTTTATTTAGACAAGAACGCTAGTTATAATGCAGTGTTAAAGCGTGTAAATTAGCTTAGACTGTTTCTTAATCGCGTTAAAATTAAATTAATCAATAAATTATGCATTTCAATTTAAAATAATCACTTTGGGTTCAATGGATTTATTTTTACTGCCAGAAAATAAATAAAGCTCTAATCTCGTACAGATGAGATGAAATGGAGAGTATAAGTATTTATTTTTAAATTCGAAATGCCTATTTTACTTGCTATAAACGTGGTATGCTGAGCATTAAAAAAAGGATTTTTACTCATTGAAAACGCAGTGGGCATTTTGGGAATGAACCTTTTGTCAAAACGTTCATTCCATTTCATTCAATCTTTCTTCTTTTTCGTGAGTGGCCATCTCTGGGTTGTCATACTACGATTTCGAGCCTTTATTAAGAAACACAGTAAAAATATCTCCATTGATCCAAACTTTTTTATAATAATTATTGTAATCCCGTACATATAGATGTTAATGACTTTAGACGAGACTGAGCGAGACAGCACTATCTGAGAACGTACGTTAGACATTTTTATTGTATCTATTGGATGGTTCTTATTAAATAAAAAAGTATATTTGTAGTTTTATTTTGACCAAATTATAATATCAGGGAATATGGTACTTTCGGTAGTAAAAAATAAATCATGATATTCGATACAAAATGAAATTTATGTAGAGATATACTTATAGAGATATATTATGTAGAGATATTCTGATTTTGAGCCATAAAAGCACATTGCTGTGTTTCGGTGGCAGGGTATGAATGCCCGTGAAATTACAGGCACTACAGACCTTATATCTTTGTGTGGGGTGACGGGCGCAACGAGCTGCGACTTGCGTCTTTTCATACGTAGACGTAAGTGATATTGCTGTTGTCACAGGCGGATGTAACCATTTAATATTCAGCGTGTCCCGTCATTTTAGTAGCATAAAAACACTCTATTCTCATTATTACGTACGTGTGTTTGCCACGTGTGTGAACCGTTTATAAAATTATATTATGGGTAAATAAATTATTTACGTTAAAATCTCCACAGAAGGTTTATATAAGATCAAACGAACTTTTGGAAGTGAAGTGCGATCATTATTATATGAGTCGTACCATTGCATTAATTTGTTCATTTCACATCTTATAACTGACTCAAAAGATGCATAGTCGGCACCGGGAGATCGGTAACGCGCACAACAATATACGTTTGACTCTTTTTACGAATTATTTTAACTATAAGCAGTGATAGGAACCTTCAGAAGACAAAACCATACAAAGAAACTAATCCATTCATTACATAGAAAACCATCCTAAAATAACTGATAGCATTATGATTAATCTAATAAGGTATTAAAAGATTAAAATCACAAATTAAAGATCCAACGTTTATTAAATTTGTACAATTTACACGTAACACCAATATTACCACATTCGCTAGGTACAAATACCTAAAGGTGCAGAAAGCTAATACAAAATCCATCAATATCGCTTCCAAAGTAAAGAAAAATTACAATTTTCTCAAAAAATATGTACTTAGCAATTTGGTAATCTATTATTTTAGAATGTACCTTATTAATAAGTTATTCCCTTAGTACTTACGCTCCAAGTACAATTATATGAATTTATGATAATTTTGCTTTCAGCTAGCCCAACTGCCAACACGGCACTTTGCATATTTTATTTCGAAGCAGGGCCTTTTGAGGCAGGAGTCTTTTGAAAACAATAAAAGACCTCTATAATGTACCAATAAAAACACGCCGTTTTATTGCTAATTTTGGTGCAAGTTTAGGGTCAAAATCTAACATATTCGTTAGCCTGGAGCTGTGCGCACATTCAAATTAGATGAAATTATTGTATTAACATAAAAATTAAAATGAAAAAACACGACAATAATTCTAACTACGGTCCGTGTACGTGTACGTGCACGGACAGGCGCACGTGCGTGCACGTTGGGGCGGTCAGTGCGCGGCCGCCGCTAGTTTATTCATGACCGTGGTGTACGCCAAGCCCAGGGCCCACGACACCTCGTGACCGTTCACTTTATTGAATAACTGAAATAATATTAATAATATTAGTTGATTTTATGTACACATAAAATAGTGCATAGGCGAATTTAATGTTAAATAGCATTTTCTTCCTAATGAACCTGATCCTAATGAATCATCATTTATTGCTATAAAGAACAAAAGATTTTCTTTTTATTAACATGTACACGCTCATACCTCTGCACTAGGATGCTCACCACACAAAGTTGTGCCCCGGTCTGGAATGGACCCGGGTCTTATTAGACCCGAGTTGCTCACTCAAACGATAGGCAAAGAGCATCCAGCGAAATTATTGAACTTACCGAGATAGGATCGCGCGCCTGTATCTTATAGACATCCTGCAGTAACGTAAATACATAGACCAGGTCGACGCACGCCCAGGGCTGCTCCACGTTGGAGGCGGAGCACGCCTTCATGGCCGCGTTCTGGTACTGGGTCCCGGACACGGTTCCGCCTTTCATTACGTCTGGAAAACATTTACTATGAAAACTTTTGTCGTGCGAGCTGGCCAGCCCTAGTGGCGAAGTTTTTCAAGCCCCCGGTAAGCTTCCAATATGGCTTAAGGACTAGTATAATAATAATAATAATGTTTATTCAGACACTCGTGGTCAAAACGTGTTAATAACTTAAGGCTAGGTGTTAGTACATCACTACATAGTATAAAACAAAGTCGCTTTCTCTGTCCCTATGTCCCTATGTATGCTTAAATCTTTAAAACTACGCAACGGATTTTGATGCGGTTTTTTTTTTTTTTTTTTTTTTTTAAACGTTTTTTTAATAGATATAGTGATTCAAGAGGAAGGTTTATATGTATAATACACTAGCAAGTCACCCCGGCTTCGCACGGGTAGTTTCTGATACGACACTGATGCGTTACTAACCATGCGAAGCCGGTGCGGGTCGCTAGTAATTACTAAAACAGATTTTGTCCACTGGGTGAGCTACCACATAGAGGACATGCATAGTTGTTTGCTAATTATGTAAAAAAATAAAAGTTTACACATTCATACCTCTGCACTAGGATTACCTGTCTCGCAGATGGCATGGACAACCATAGATACACAAGACAAACACCCAAGACCCGAAAACAAACTGAGCCGTACGTATACATCTTGATAATCAATGTTGAAATGATATTTATAATTATTTTCGTGTAGTAACCTTAACCGGATCGGAAGCTTGGTAGATAGATAACACTTTATTGCACAACAAAAAGATAACAATAGTTTAAAAATAGAAATATTAACTATTAAGGGGACACAACGGGCGATCTTATCGCTATAAAGCGATCTCTTACAGACAACCTTTGGATGGACAAAAAGTATTAGAAATGAGAATAATTTCAGTATAATAAAACCTCACCGATAAGTCCTGCTTCCGCGGCGATATTGTAGAAGGAGCTCATAGCGGCCACGGTCCCCTTGGGCGCGGTCTTGGGCTCCCAGTCTAAAGTCGCCTTCACGTACTGTCTGACTGCGTTCTGGCACAGTGTGAATGCATCTTTAGGCCTCAATCCCTTCGGCCGAGAGGCGCCACTAAAACCGTATTTTATTTTTCATCATACTCATTTATTCCTTTAGATTTGTTATCTTAAGAAATATATGAATTTGGGAGTTTGAAAACTCTTATTAGGGTTAAATTCGCCTTTTCGTTTATGTAAAATTTTACAGAATTCGATTTTTAAGTGTGGTTTTTTATGTGAATTAGTGACGGAACGAGCTGAGGTCTCACCTGGTGGTTAGCGACCGTCGCCCATGACAACAGTAATGCGACTCAAGATTTGGATTCATTTGGCTTGGAGATTTGGCTGTGTCGCATTCATTCATCCATCTATCACCTGAGACGGGGATGATCGGTCCATATGACCGACACCCACACCCTTCCACCGGAACACAGTAATGCGAGGACTACTGCTTGGTGACAGATTCCAGGTATGGTGGCAGTACCCCTCCGGACGAACTTGGCACAAATTCTACTGCTACTCTTGGTTGCTCCTTTAGCACCACCCAGGGGGTACGTGTAGGGAATCAAAGTACCCACCTACGAATGCGAGCAACTCCCCCTGAACAGTTTGTTTAACTAACTTGTTTGTGAACTTCAGGCTCAAAATCTAAAACCACAGCATAATTATTTTTTTAACTGTTATTATGAAATCGTTATTATTGAAAAATCCTTGAATTATAATAGAAAAAGTCGGGCAACAAAAGTTGTCAGTCTTGATGAACCAAAGTCGCTCATGGTATACCTCAACCGACTTATTTTTATTATTCTATTTAAGTGACGGGACGAGCTGATGGCCAGTGTTTACAACCGCCCATAACAACGTTAATACGAGTCGGTTCATCTCCTACAAAGTATCCAAGATCCAAGGGGATCCTTCCGAAGGGATGTCTCAAATGGCAGAGTGAACCCCGTAAGGGCGAGATATAAGGGATGAAAGTATTGAAGTCGGTTTTTCGACGTGATAACGTCTTATAAACCGATGAACGCCGGCTGCACGGAACGTGACGTGCAAGCGAGAGCGCGGAACAAGCGATAGAGAGGCACGATCGGCCTAACGTTCGGGTTGTGACGCATCTATCTCTCTTCCACTCCATAGGCCGATGTTTTCGAATAATGGTTTCTTAAGACGTTATCACGTAAAATTATTCTCCGTAAACCGACATTACAGACAACCAATTTTTTTTTTTTTTATATCTGTCTTTCAGTCCGTGGCTTGTACCTAATATAATAATAATGGCTAATGGCTAATGGCTATAATGGCTAATACCTAATATAATACTGCTTGTTGGCGTATGTCCAGGGCTCTCTCTGAATGATGGGCTCCACGCACGCGGAGGTGAACTCGGTGGTGTCGTTGCCGCCCGCCTCCATCAAGAAGATACCGTGGCGAGCCGCAAACAGCCCCAAGCCAAGATAACTGAAAAAAAAATATATAAATAAGCGTCCATGGAGTATTTATTTAAAGGTATAAGGTTTATTTTATCGACACAAAAGAAGTTTTCTTTTATCTTTGGTCATCTGATACCAGCATCTGGAAGAATCATGGCGAGCATTTAAAATCATCTAACACATTGATAATAAAAATACATGCAAATTTCGCTCGGAGTACTGTCACTACACCTGGTAATCTGCCACCAAGCAGTGGTGCACTCGCATTACTGTGTTCCGGTGGAAGGGTGTGGGAGCCGGTCAAATCATGGGATTTGACCGGCTCCCACACCCTTGCGCATGGGCGCTTGAGACGTAACATACCCGTCTCGGGTGACGGGCGCAACGGGGTGCGAATAGGGTCTTCTCATACTTTGGTCGGGGAGTCCGCTCCGACTAATTCGTATTGCAGTTATTATGGGTTTAGGTAACCATTTCAAATCAGGTGGGCCTTCGAACCGTTTCGTTACTAAATAGATATAAAAAAAAATTGCTTACCTATGCGAGTACAGGGTGACATTCTCCCCGGCCGGTACCACGTACTGGTCGGCGACGGGGTAGTTGGTCAAGTCGTGCTCGCTCAACTCGTACGTGATCTGGGTTGAGCCACCGCCAAGGTCCAACGCGGCCATGGTCTCTCCGCCGCGGATCAGACCTAAAACAGTTTTTTTAATTCAGTACCAGCCTCTAACATCGACCTACTCTCGTTAATTGAGAGTGAATGGGCTTTGATATACCACAGAAGCCCAATCCGGATTGGTAGATGTCACATGTCTTCGAATATATGGTTTTAAGTCATGCCGGTTTCCTTACGATGTTTTCAGCGTTTCGACAACGTGGTATTGTGTACATAAATTTTTCAAGTATAAAAACTCATCGTTGCACATAGGTTACTTTTGATCCTGGAAAACTGCGGGTAACACCGCGGGGCGCAACTAGTATTTAAATAAATATTTGTAGATATTTTCTACGACGCCATATAGCCCTAAACTAAGCATAGCTTGTTGTACTATGGGAACTAAAAAGCTGATATAATGATGAAAATCTAAGTAATGAAAAATAATGGAAATCATTCCCGAATTAACATGATTTTACAAGAAATACAAGAGGATAGTCAAGTTTTGATTTTGATAAAAAATAATTAGAAACAATGATTGGTAATTAAACAATTAGGTAAAAAAATACCTAAACACGGAACTACGATAAAACGTATCGAATTCTTATCTCAATTATCTCCAAACGCCGAGTACCGTGTAAGACGGAATATACCAAAGCCATGCGAAATTACACGATAAATTTCGATTACAAGCATTTAATAAGCATATAAGAAAATAATACTAATAATTAACGTGTAATTAAATATGCATCTTAAGAAAATACTGTAAATTAACGTGTAATTCATGTAATTTAATACGCATCTAAGAACATACTGTAAATTAATTTACGTGTAATTTCCCATGACTTTGATTTTTGACGGCTCCGTGGCTTAGTTGGTAGTACCCTGCCTTCGAAGCGAGGGGTCCCGGGTTCGATTCCGGCGGAGGCGCACTTTGTGAGCATGAAGTTTGCTCTCGGGTCTTGGGTGTTTGTCTCGTGTTTCTGTGTTTGTCCATGCCATCTGCGACACAGGGAATCCTAGTGCAGAGGTATGAGTGTGTTGTTGTTGTTATGCTTAAAATTATCCTCGGGCGTTTGAGCATGTTGATTGCGTTCTACACATATATCCTCAGAGACCATACACGTGATCACTACATACCACGGGGTGGTGCGAAAGGAACATTTTACCAGATTACTAGGTGTGGAAGCAGCTACATACCGACTCCAAGCAGTGGTGTACTCTCGCTGCTGTGTTCTAGTGGAAGGGTGTGGACGCCGGTGATTACAGGCACTTGAGGCGTACCATGCCCGTCTCAAAGTGACGGGTGCAACGCGATGCCACTTGAGGAAGACTTGAGCAACAAGAAATGCGTTCTTTTGTTTATGGGCGGCGGTAACATCCGTTGCGTTCATGTACTCGTGCCATCATGATAGTTACATTAAAAAATGATAATAATAATAAAATTATACATTAAAAAAAAATATTACTCACTGTTCAACAAATTGATTGTGTACCAAATGAATATTCCTTCGTCAGATCCATCCATTATTTGCACACTGTGCGAGTCTGTGTCATATCCCAATCTGTAATGAACAAATCAGTCTAAGTTATTAACTTCAAAGGAAACACGACAAACATCCAGGACCCAAAAACAAATTTAAAAACCTGCTGAAAAAAATCCTTAACTATTATAGTTACTCTCACTTGGATATAGCTTCGGCGACCGAGGAGATAAGGTTCTGCGCCTTCTCGGCGGGCAGGAGACGAAGCCCAGCTGTGGCCCTCACTATCAGAGGCGTGAACTTCCGCTTCTCCGGGGGGATGAAGAATTCTACTTTCTTTATTAACTCCACTATGGTGTCTGCCCCCTAATGCAAAAACACGTACATTTTACGAAGATGTAAAAACCCCTGACTTAATAATCTCCAAACGCATGAAATCTTCGTAAATTATAGCTAAGAACCATCTCGATCACATCAGCTTTCAAAGAAAAAGAACAGTATTAAAATTGGTCCAAGAGTTCGAGAGATACAATGCGACAGCGCATTGTATCTCTCGAACGAAATATACACACTACAAAATGGAGCGGATATTGGAGTGTCATATCCACTTTTGCGTCGGGTTTTTAAATCATTCAAATATACCAAGGGATACCTCTTAATGTGCAGAGTTGGATATTTCAAACAATCGAGTACATTTATTCATGTTTTATTTAATGTCTTTTATGGGACTAAAGTGACGAAACTTGCTGAAAGCCCACTTGCGGGTAAGTGGTTCTGCCGCCTATAGATAATTTACATACGTCCCGTTTTGAATGGGATCGCCCCTTTTTCCCCTTATTCATCCCGATGTCCCTGAATACTGGACGCAAAATTGACCCGTTTTCAGAACCCGTGTTTAAATTATCGAGCTCGTCAGACGCAAGCTGACTTATTTGTTACAACCACGCAAACTCGCTATTGTTTTGTGGTTATTTGATGGCCTACTACAAATAGAATTGTCTTATCACTTAAAGTTTCCTTATGGTTTGGAATCCTATTGCCGAAACGCAAGTGTTCCTTAAATATTTGGATATTGCCGTGACATAAACCAATGTCCCGTTTTATATGAAGATATAAATGGTCACTTTACACATGAAAACGACCACGACCTACAGTGTAGAAGGCAGAGCTTTAACCAACTGAGCTGTGAGTCAAAAGTACAGTCAAAAGTATATGTAGACAAGGTCACGTAGATATAATTAAAAAAGAAAATGGGGTCTCACCTTTTTGGGAACATCCGCGTACGACGACAGGCCAGGTATTGAACGTGCAAAATATTCATCGACTAGATCCAAATTGGCTGGGCCAAATACTGAAATTAATAGAAAAGCTATCAGGATGTTTATTTACAACTTAAAACTAATTTTTATTTATTGGGTGTGTGAATATGACTCCGCCCTTTCTCAACAGATGTCGTTTTTAGTATTGTTTACGTGTACTAATAAATGACCATACTTGTATTCGATAGTACTGAATGTCAGCTATCTAACGCATTTTATGATATTTGGTTGAAGTGTAAGCAACAATTGTTTTCACCTTTTCGAAAATGTCGGTTTTTATTCCAAATAAACGTCATTTGCGGGAAGTGTTATTACATTATTTTATTGCGAAGAAAACTGCAGCGGAAACTTATCGTTTGCTTGTGGAGATTTATGGTGAGCATGCTCCGTCTAATACAACTTGCAAGGAATGGTTTCGACGATTTCAAAATAACGATTTTAGTACTGAGGATAAAGAACATGGAAAACCACCAAAAAAATTTGAAGATGCTGAATTGGAAGCATTATTGGCGGAAGATTCTTGCCAAACTCAATCAGAATTAGCTGCAGCATTAAATGTTGATCGTTCAACTGTTGCAAAGCGTTTACAAATGATGGGAATGATTCAAAAAGCCGGTGACTGGGTTCCACATGATTTAAAAGAAAGAGACATGGAACGTCGGAAAACCATTTGTGAAATGCTGCTTCAAAGACAGCAAAGAAAAGGATTTTTGCATCGGATAGTCACAGGAGACGAAAAATGGATACACTACGAAAATCCTAAACGCAAAAAAGCTTGGGTGAAACCAGGCGAACCAGGCCCATCACAGCCAAAAATAAATATTCACTGTGCCAAGGTCATGCTCTGTATTTGGTGGGATCAGAAAGGTATTGTATATTATGAGTTGCTCAAACCCTCTGAAACTATTAATGGAGAAGTTTACCGACGACAACTAATGCGTTTGAAGCGAGCCATAGAAGAAAAACGACCAGAATGGGTGAATAGACATAACAAATTAGTTCTTCAGCATGACAATGCCAAACCGCATACCGCAGAAGTCGTAAAAAGATATTTAGAGGGACAGGACTGGGAAGTGTTACCCCACCCGCCATATTCACCAGACATAGCTCCTTCGGATTACCACCTATTCCGGACGATGCAGACAGACCTTACTGGAGAAAAGTTTACTTCATGTGAAAGTATCAAAATTTGGATTGACAACTCGATAAGCTCAAAAGACCAGGACTTCTTCCAGCAAGGAATACGAAAACTACCTGAACGATGGGCGAAGGTTGTAGCTGCAGATGGAGCATACTTTCAATAATTTTTTTTTTTAATTTTGTAAGCGAACAAATGTGTTTTATTTTGACAAAAAGGGGCGGAGTCATATTCACACACCCAATATTATATTTTATTTTCTTCGTAAAACATACAGTGTTCTTATACTAATTAAGTTAACAATTTCAATAGCAAAATTATCAATTACATGTTTTCGCATATAGGATTTAAAAGCTTGTTTAAGTTCTAGTAAAAAAATGTATATACAAATATACGAGTAGCTAACCATTACTAATTAGCCATTATAAATTTCTTAAATATGAAAAGTTTTGTGTTTTCTAGAGCTCATTCCGAATCCAATAAGGATATTAAATAGAGATTAAGCTTTCTCTATTTTTCAGGTTTTTTAACTTGTCAACAATTTAAACTATTATGCCTAATTTTGAAAAGTCCACCCATCTTACCCTTACTGATGTCCTTACTGATGTCGTGAATCTGATTACTTTTGATTGCCTACACAGAGTAAGATAAACCTGCAACAGAATAGCATGACTTAGCCAAATTTAACTGTATCCAGTATCAATACACACCGGTAAATGGTACTCTAAACTTATAAGCCAGCACCCTGGAGCCCGACGATCCAGCGTCGATGATGACAGCATGGTGGTAGGCGCTTTCGTAACCAAGTGTCTTCGCCAGACCATCCAGCCACATCGACTGTCCCAAGGCCAATCCTGCAGCAATAAGTTTCGTTACGTTCATGAAACCAATCAACATCTTGGAAGAAAATAACCGCAGGCGCAAAACTTAAAAATTAATTAAGTTTAAAATTACGAAGTCTGTATACGATGAAATGCTGTACTGCACTAGAGGTCGAAAGCAAGTTTTATAACTTAAATGTAAACATTGAAGTATGAAGTGGAAATAACAAACGAATCAAATAATTAGGCCATTAATTACTTTGTGTGCATTCGTCGTACTTGAAGATGTAGGATGACAAAACGCATGATGCATAAATTACGTACCTACTGGATATAAGTAAATTTGTTCATAATTTCGTGAACGAAATAGGCGTCTACGCATCTTTCATTCTACTCTCCTGATGAATAAACATTAAAATGATTTATTGTTTACAAAAATAATATGGCAAAAGGATGGCGGACATCAAAGTGTTACGCAAAAGTTACTCTGAATTTGTATGGAATATGGATACTCGTGGCATATAAGGGGAACAAAATTGTTAATACACTTTACCCTAGCTACTTTCAAGCTATCCGGTAAGTTATGGATAAAACTTCCTACAAGACTTCTTGCTTTCTTTCCTTCAGTTCATTCCAATATACCTATAATAATTGGACTGAACTTCTACCATGAGTACAGATTGTGCTGGTCTAACTAATCTTCTATAAACATCATATATCAAATCTCCGCTTGTGCCTTTATTACGTCTAACGTGCACCTGCGATCTCATATATAATATATTCATATTTTCTTCATATAATTATCTTCTTCTTCATATAATCAATTGCTGTTCGTTAGTCTCCGGAAAACTCGAAAACGGCTGGACCGATTTGGCTGCTTTCTATTTCGTTGTGTTCGCAATAAACAGGACAAGTTTGTATAACATAATTACCAACCCAATGACTATGCTATGCTACTGCTGTATCTTTTGAATTATATGTCGTAGCGGGCTGAGATAGCCTCATAGTTCAGTTGGTAGTAGCTCTGCCTTCTGCGTTGAAGGTCGTGGGTTCAATTCCAACCCAGGACAAGCATTAAACGTTTACACACTCATACCTCTGCACTAGGATTCCCTGTGTCGCAGATGGCATAGACAAATACATAAACACAAGTCAACCACCCAAGACCTGAGAACAAAGTTCATGCTCACCACACAAAGTGCGCCCCGGCCGGGAATCGAACCCGGGACCCTCGCTTCCAAGGCAAAGCTACCACTAAGCCAAGGAGCCGTCGATGTGTAAGGCATATTTATGTTCGCACATTTTTTTTAAGGCAAAGGCACAAAAGCAACCATTATTACTAATAACGTAAATTAATGTTTTTGTGTTTTTGCTACAGATAAATGGTTGTAATTTATTGTCAAAATTAATTTAATTAAAGAATTAAACGTTTATTTATAATATTATATTTTATCTCCCAAAGTTTTATTCATAAAATGTTGACAACTTTTCTGACATAAAAACTCCTTGCTAAGATTTAAAAAAGTACCGTTCTTTTTAGACGGGTCTTCTTGATAAACCGTGCATTTTACATTACATTACCGCACAAGTGCGTAATAAGATACAATACGATACTGAAATTGGTGAAATAATAAACCTGAATAATAATGAATGAAATAATTTGTTTATAACACATTTGCTCGTAAAGAGCAAATGTGTTATAAACAAATTTACATTGAAATCTCCACAGATGTTTTATATAAGATCAAACGAACTTCTGAAAGTGAAGTTCGATTATTATTATTGTATATGAGTCGTACCATTGCATTAATTTGTTCATTTCACATCTTATAACCGACTCAAAAGATGCATAGTCGGCACCAAGGGGGTCGGTAAACGCACACAACAATATACCGTAAAAAAAAGTTTCCCGCCTTTTTTACTGTCGAATTGTCGCGATTTTTTCCCTCCGAAATTGAAAAATTAATTATTTTGTAAATATATAATAGATCAGAGGAGTGTTTGGTATTTGTTTTGGTAATTATTTTGTAATTAGTAGTCTAACATTATAGTGTACATATCTTATTGGTAAGTTTAACATTTTTTTTATGGAGGGAACTCCAGAACCCGGTGGCGGTGTCCCCCGGCTGGAAACTGTAAAAATCCCGTCTGATGTAATGGAAATAGACGTTTCTATTATCAGTAATGATAATAAAGTAACAAAAATTGTGATAAAGACATGAAAATTACCCCAGCTACTGCCTCAAATATTTCATCCACAACAACTACCACAGAAACATACCAAGTAAACACAACACCAGTAGCAAGGTTTCTTTATAATTCAACAGACACTGCTCCTTTTCTAGTACATGTTCAGCTTCAACAAGATTTCCCTAATGATAGAACCACGCTTCATCCTATTCAACAATATAAGAAATTAATTTTCCCTATGAGACGTCAGTTTTCACTGGTGAATGTTATGGCTTTGTTAAGGCATTGGAATATATATTGCTAATGAAACTGTACAAAACTATTATTTTTAGCGACTCTATGAGTTCTTTACGAGCAATAATCAAATATCCGTTTAGATCTAAATTGCATTACCCATTAATAATCGAAGCTAAAAATAAATTATTTCAATGCTTCACTGCTGGTCTTTCTGTTGCCTGCCTGCCTGCCTGGATACCGAGTCATTGCAATATCGCTGGCAATAAATGCGCAATTAAATTAGCGAAAGAAGCTATAGAGTGTGGTGATATTTTCCCTTATAAAATCTTTTCACATGATTTACAGGCTCTTGGGATCACTCTAGCAATTATAAAGGTATTCACTATAAACAAATTCAAACTAATATACCCACAAAGCCTTGGTGTTTCAATGTCAGGTTGAACAAAAGAGCTACTTCAGCTCTCATAAGAATGCGACTGGGGCACTGTTGTAGGTACTCCAGCTCATTTAGCTAGGATCAAAATTTTAAATAATCCATCTTGTGAATGTGGCGATCAATTTGGAGACCTCAATCACTTATTCTTTTGATGCAGCAATTACTATCATATTCCCATGTATAATAACCTCATTTCACTCAACGTCCCTCTTCATCATATACCTACTCGTAATTTTATCCCGTGTAAATGTTTCCCAAATTTTTTTCTCGTGTAAATAAACAAGTTAGATATAATAATTAACCTAATATGGTATTAAAAATAAAATCACAAATTAAAGATCCAACGTTTATTAAATTTGTACAATTTACACGTAACACCAATATTACCACATTCGCTAGGTACAAATACCTAAAGGTGCAGAAAGCTAATACAAAATCCATCAATATCGCTTCCAAAGTAAGGAAAAATTACAATTTTCTCACAAAATATGTAGCAATTTGATAATCTTATATTTTAAAATGTGCCTTATTAATAAGTTATTCCCTTAGCATGTCGGCTCCAAGTTCAATTATATGAATTTATGATAATTTAGCTTTCAGCTAGCCACTTGTAACTGCCAACACGGCACTCACAATTTCTTTGCCATATTTTCATTAGCAATTTGTTATGGTTCAAGGCATTTTTCAATTTTAAAAGAAGTTTACGTAAATAAACAAATTCAATAAGTTTTTTTTCTGGATCACATTTAATTGCTTATTTAATGATTATTTCGTAAACTACTCTTCGAAATTGATAAATAATAATGGCAATTATAGATTATTAATAATAATAATAATAATAATAATAATCTAGAATTTCCATCGTAAAATGCGAAAAAATTACATCGGTTTTTGGGGTGATTATATAAATGCATAAAATACTCAGCGTAATATTAAGTAATACAACCAAGAAAGTGAAATTCACAACATGTATTAAAAAGAAATAAAAGAAATATCCAAACCCCATTACAGTTATAGTGTTAGGAATAAAAATAAAATTGGCTTTGAGTTGTACAATGTACAAAACCAAAAAATTAGAGTTGCAGATCAAAAATAATGAATAGGTGAAATCACAAATGATCAATAAAAAAAATTAATTTCAATATTGAAACATCTTCGGCCTTATCATGGTTATGTTCTGTGGATTAAATAAACATGTTTTCATAAATTTTATTTTTAAAATTAACAAAAAACGTTCAGATTGAATTTAGAAGTTGATAGAAATTGACTGAATCAAAAGTTATGTCATCAAAAAATAAGTCGAAAAAAATACACTAATTCTCGCTAGACAATCCAGATTCTAGATCCTTTGTCTATACAAGATCGTAGTCATAAACCTGCAATGCTATAATTTTCATAAAAGTTTTATTTGTATAAAAAGTTGTGATGCAAAATGCCCTATATTAAATACACAGTAAAAATATATGCGCTGTTTGTTAAGAATTGTGCATAATTATTGATTGGTGTTTTAAGAGATACCTTAATTAATTTAGCCTTTCACGCGCGTAGAGATGTTTTAAATGCTATTTAGTAATGCATCATTTCATATATTTCATTTTCGTCTGACAATTATTGTAAACAAACTAAAAACTAAATATAACACACATATAAATATGACTTTTAATATAAAGATGTGCGAAAAGAAATCCAGAGTAATTAAATTCTTATTACAATATTATTATTATTATTATTATTGGGTGTGTGAATATGACTCCGCCCTTTCTCAACAGATGTCGTTTTTAGTATTGTTTACGTGTACTAATAAATGACCATACTTGTATTCGATAGTACTGAATGTCAGCTATCTAACGCATTTTATGATATTTGGTTGAAGTGTAAGCAACAATTGTTTTCACCTTTTCGAAAATGTCGGTTTTTATTCCAAATAAACGTCATTTGCGGGAAGTGTTATTACATTATTTTATTGCGAAGAAAACTGCAGCGGAAACTTATCGTTTGCTTGTGGAGATTGCTCCTTCGTTTTTATATCGCGAAATATAAAAGTTCTATAACGAAAATAGTCTATTTATATAATGCATTATCGGGACGCACGATCGACAAGAAATACTTTGCCATGTTACGACAAAACGATGTCTAAGATATGTCTGCCAAATTAACAGTAGAACTACATGTTCGCCCGTCGTAGTACTGCCTGGTAATCTGCCGCCAAGCAGTGGTGCACTCGCGTTAGTGTTCCGGTGGAATCCTGTAATACTGGGTGCCGGTGAAATCACAGGCACCTGAGGCGTAACATCCTGGTCTCAGAGAAAGGGCGCAACACGAAGCTACTTGGGTCTTCTCATGCCTTTTTTTATTAGGGGAAGCCTGAAATAGTATTTTTATTGTTTACGAGCAGCGGTAACCTCTTCACCTGATGTTAAGTGGTTACCGCCGCCCATAGCCATCTGTTCTTCCTGTTTGTATAGTCTCTTCTTAAAGTCGCGAAATAAAGGTAAATAGTAATGTATTAATAATATCCATATTTAGGCAGTGTTTTATAGTAACAAAGTAAAGTATTTTTAAAGGGTTATAAAAACCATATAATATCACAAGTGGAACAATAGAGGTAATAGTCAAAAGTCAAAATACTTAAAATTAAATAAAATTCATTTTTAATATAAATACTATTTCAATCCATATTAAATTCTGTAAGTAGGCATACTGACAGGTCTAGAGGTATATATAGCATGTAGACGATCAATCGCAATTGAAGACGTTTACGTCTTTTAATACACATTTATATTTTTGTATATAACGAACAACAATACAAATAAAAAGCTGAGGCAGGCATAAAGACTGCCGACAGAAGTGAAAACTCAAAACAATGAAATGTACACAGGCCGCTATACTACGCGTCGCTAGTCTAGCGCAAGCGCAATACGTCACGAGCATGTCGAGGTCATCGGTGACGCAAACCCATAAGATTTTCCCAGCCATGTTTGGTAGTATTTACTACAATAAAAAAGAATTGTCTGTTTCTAATTTCAAAATAACAGATTTTTATTATATGCATTTGAAAGTATATATGGTATTTATAACAAAAAAAATCATTTTTTTCAATTATTCTCTGTATGTCTCTTTGTTCCGGCTAATCACCGAAACAGTCATAATGTGTGAAATGAATACATATTATTTCCCGTATTGAGGTTAAAATGATTTTATCAATTGCGATTGATAGTCCGTAGGCCAAGTGTGCCGGTTTTAACAACCAATTTCATCCGTAGGCAGGATCACCACAACAACGCTGTTTAGTCATCAAACAAAGGTGCCATGGTAATCTTCGTACCGACGAACCAAACTATCCATAGAGTCCTGTCTAATTTAAAATTGCGCGCCCCTCCATTACTCCGCTACATGTAAATAGATAGATAAACTCTTTATTGCACATAACATATATACAGAACATGACAATGAACATTCAGACGTATAAAGCGTACGTATATAGACACTAATTGGTATTCATAATAGTCATCTCCGCAGACGCAGACGCAATAAGATTCTAGTATTTCGAAGCAGGACCTTTAGAGACTTTTGAAAACAATAAAAGACCTCTATCATGTACCAATAAGAGCAAGTTTAGGGTCAAAATCTAACATACTCGTTAGCCTGGAGTGGTGCGCACATTCAAATTAGACGGAATTATTGTATGAACATAGCATTCAAAATTAAAATGAAAAAACACGACAATAATTATAACTACGGTCCGTGTACGTGTACGTGCACGTACAGGCGCACGTGCGTGCACGTTGGGGCGGTCAGTGCGCGGCCGCCGCTAGTTTATTCATGACCGTGGTGTACGCCAAGCCCAGGGCCCACGACACCTCGTGACCGTTCACTTTCTTGAATAACTGAAATAATATTAATAATATTAATTGATTTTATGCACACATAAAATAGTGCATAGACGAATTTAATGCTAAATAGCATTTTCTTCCAGTTAACCTTTGCATAACATGAAGTGATAGTGCTTAAAAACAATAATTATTATGGAAAATAATTTTAATGAGAAAATTTATGAACCTGATGAATTAATCATTATTTATTGCTATAAAGAACAAAAGAAAAATATTTTGAAAAAATAAGAGTTTCTTGACTCAAACGATAAAGAGCGTCCAGCGAAATGATTGAACTTACCGAGACAGGATCGCGCGCCTGTATCTTATAGGCGTCCTGCAGTAACGTAAGTACATAGACCAGGTCGACGCACGCCCAGGGTTGCTCCACGTTGGAGGCGGAGCACGCCTTCATGGCCGCGTTCTGGTACTGGGTTCCGGATACGGTTCCGCCTTTCATTACGTCTGGAAAACATTTACTATGAACACTTCTGTTACTATGATAAATTCTGGCCAGCTCCAATATGTCTTAAGGGCTAGTTTAATAATAATAATGTTTATTCAGACATCCGTGATAAAAACGTGTTAATAACTTAAGGCTAGGGGTTAGTACATAATAACTAAAACAGATTTTGTCCTCTGGGTGAGCTACCACATCAGAGGACTGAAAATCTCACCGACAACCTTTGGATAGACAAGTATTAGAAATGAGAATAATTTCCGTATAATAAAATCTCACCGATAAGTCCTGCGTCCGCGGCGACATCGTAGAAGTAGCTCATAGCAGCCACGGTCCCCTTGGGCGCGGTCTTAGGCTCCCAGTCTAAAGTCGCCTTCACGTACTGTCTGACTGCGTTCTGGCACAGTGTGAATGCATCTTTACGCTTCAATCCCTTCGGCCGGGAGGCACCACTGTAACCGAAAAAAAAAGTTTTTTCCTCTTCATACTCATTTATTCCTTTAGATCTCAAACAAACACAGTTAAAAAATTGTTACCACCGCCCATAAAAACGTCAGGGCGAGATATTAGGGATATATCAAAGTATTGAAGTCGGTTTTTTGACGCGATAACGTCTTATAAACCGATGAACACCGGCTGCACGCACGAAAAAGCATGACTAATTGTCGTGGAACGTGACGTGCAAACGAGAGCGCGGAACAAGCGATAGAGAGGCACGATTGGCCTGACGCATCTATCTCTCTTCAACTCCATTGGCCGATGTGTTCGAGTAATGGTTTCTTATGGCGTTATCACGTAAAATTATCGTCCGTAAACCGAACAACCATTTTTTTTTTTTTTATGTCTGTCTTTCAGTCAGTGCCTTGTAATACCTAATATAATACTGCTTGTTGGCGTATGTCCAGGGCTCTCTCTGAATGATGGGCTCCACGCACGCGGAGGTGAACTCGGTGGTGTCGTTGCCGCCCGCCTCCATCAAGAAGATACCGTGGCGAGCCGCCAACAACCCCAAGCCAAGATAACTGAAAAAAAAAAAACTTATATTATAAACTCTTCGTCCATGGCGTAGCTTCCTTAGCTATTACAGATATTATCATCTAAGTTAAGAAACTCGGCCCGGTCAGAAGTTGGATGGGTGACGATTTGAACTGAGCGTTTCCGTGCTTCAACTTGAAAGAGATAACTGAAATATATCTGTAATAATTAGCTTACCTATGCGTGTACAGGGTGACATTCTCCCCGGCCGGCACCACGTACTGGTCGGCGACGGGGTAGTGGGACAAGTCGTGCTCGCTCAACTCGTACGTGATCTGGGTGGAGCCACCACCAAGATCCAACGCGGCCATGGTCTCTCCGCCGCTGATCAGACCTAAAACAGATTTTTTTAAATTCAGTACCAGCCTCTAATGTTCCCACTGCAGGGACATCGGTACTCACGGTAATTGAGAGTGAATGGGTTTTGAAGTACCACGGGAGCCCAATCCGGATTGGTAGATGTCACAAGTCTTCGAATTTATGGTTCTAAGACATGCCGGTTTCTTCACGGTGTTTTTTCACCGTTTAGAGAACGTGGTATTGTGCACATAAATTTTTCAAGTGAAAAAACTCATTGGTGCACGTGTGGGTTTGTACCAGCAACCTTCAGATTGAAAGCTTGTACTATGGGAAGTAAAAAGCTCATGTAATGATGAAAATGTAAATAAGATAATTGAAACCATCCCCGAATTAACTTTAGTTCTTACCAGAAGTATAATATTATGCTGAGTTTTATATCCCTTATTTGAGAAATTATGAATTCTGCCTTTCCTTTATTCACCCTCCTTTTCACCCCCTTAAGGAATAATTTTCGGGATAAAAAAACGCTTTTACCAAGAAATGCAATCATATAAAGGAGTAAGCTTAAATAGGATAGTCAAGGCTAAGACGCTGATAAGTTTTGATTTTGATAAAAAATAATTAGAAACAATGACTGATATAATTAAACAATTAGGTAAAAAAATACCTGAACACGGAACTACGATAAAACGTATCGAATTCTTATCAGAATTATCTCCAAACGCCGAGTACCGTGTAAGACTGAGTATACCAAAGCCATGCCAAATAACACGATTACACTATGAATTTCGATTACAAGCATTAAATAAGCATATACGAAAATAATACTAATAATTAACGTGTAATTTAATTGAGCCGCATTTCTGTTGTTTATGGGCGGCGGTAACATCCGTTGCGCTCATGTACTCGTGCTATCACGATAGTTACATTAAAAAATGATAATAATAATAAAATTATACATATAAAAATATTAAAAAGACTCACTGTGCAACAAATTGATTGTGTACCAAATGAAGATTCCTTCGTCAGATCCATCCATTATTTCCACACTGTGCGAGTCTGTGTCATATCCCAATCTGTAATGAACAAATCAGTCTAAATTATTAACTTCAAAGGAAACACGACAAACACCCAGAACCCAAAAACAAAATTAAAAACCTGCTGAAAAACACTAAAAGAAATCCTTAACTAGTGATTCTCACTTGGATATAGCTTCGGCGACCGAGGAGATAAGGTTCTGCGCCTTCTCGGCGGGCAGGAGACGAAGCCCAGCTGTGGCCCTCACTATCAGAGGCGTGAACTTCCGCTTCTCCGGGGGGGTGAGGAACTCTGCTTTCTTTATCAACTGCACTATGGTGTCTGCCCCCTGATTAAAAGACACGTTACACGTAAAAATCTCTGACTTCATAATCTTCAAACGCATGAAATCTTCGTAATTATAGCTAAGAACCATCTGGATCACATCAGCTTTCAAACAGAAAAAACCACATCAATATTGGTCCATTCGTTAGGGAGCTACGATGCCACGGACAGACACACAGATACCCAACACATTCATCCTAACATATAAAACAAAATTGTTTCTACCTATGTCCGTATATATAATCGACCATACCTACGTCCCGTTTTGAACGGAATCGCCCCTTTTTTCCCATATTTGTCCCGTAGTCCCCGAACAAAGCTCCTGGACGCAAAACTGTCCGTTTCCCGAGACCGCGCGAAAATTATGAAACTTATCGACCGCGTCGTCGACGACCGGCGATGCCCACCTACGCGCGTTTTTTACTTCTCGCTATTGTTTTGTGTTTCTTTGATGACCTACTATAAAGTTAAATAAAGTTTTTTTATGGTTTGGAATTTTATTGCCGAAGCGCAAGTTTTCGTCGAAAATTTTTATATTGCTGTGACATAACCAATGTTTTTAATGAAAACATAAATGGTCACTTTACCTACAGCGTAGAAGATAGAGTTTTAACCAACTGAGCTGTGAGTACAGTCAAAAGTATATGTAGACAAGGTCACGTAGATATAATTAAAACAGAAAATGGAGGCTCACCTTTTCGGGAACATCCGCGTACGACGACAGGCCAGGTTTTGACTGTGCAAAATATTCCTCGACTAGATCCAAATTGGCTTGGCCAAATACTGTAATTAACAGGAAAGCTATTATGTATAGATGTTTATTTACAACTTAAACTATAATAGCTATGTTTTTTTAATGTAAAAAAACGTACAACTAAAAGAATAAATTCCCATACTTTTGTTAACTAACAAGTTTTTTTCCAGTCTCCATATTCATATGTAAGGGCATAAAAGTTTAAATCATTGACCTAAAAATATTTGGCTTCCTGGAGCCCTTCTGATAATACAATAAAAGTGCATACAATTTTATTGTTTTATTAATTATATTAAAATTAAAACCCTAAAAGTAGAGATAAAGCTCTTAATAATATCCTCACGGACTGGATAATATCAATAAAAAATTGCCTGCACAGAGTAAGATAAAACGGCAAAAGAAATAGCATGACTTAGCCAAATTTAAATGTATTCAGTATCAATACACACCTGTAAATGGTACTCTAAACTTATAAGCCAGCACCCTGGAGCCCGACGATCCAGCGTCGATGATGACAGCATGGTGGTAGACGCTCTCGTAGCCAAGTGTCTTCGCCAGGCCATCCAGCCACATCGACTGTCCCGCGAACAATCCTGCAGCAATTAGTTTCGTTACGTTCATAAAACCAATCAACATCTCGGAAGAAAATACCCGCAAGGCGCAAAACTTAAAAATTAATTAGGTTTAAAATTACGAATAGTGTTCGAAGAAATGCTGTACTGCGCTACAGGTTGAAAACAAGTGTGGCTAAAATGTAAACACATTGAAGTATGAAGTGGTAATAACAAACAAATCAAATAATTAGGCCATTAATTACTTTGTGTGCATTCGTCGTACTTGCAGCTGTAGGATGACACAACGCATGATGCGTAATTGCCTACTGGACATGAGGAAATTTGGTCTAAATTTGTGTACGAAATATGGGTCTGCGTATCTTTCATTCCTATTCTACTGGTGAATAAACATTAAAATGATTTAAAAATACTATGGCAAAAGGATGGCGGACATCAAAGTATTACGCAAAAGTTACTCTGAATTTGTATGGAATATGGAATTTGTGGCATATAAGCGAACAACATTGTTAGTACACTTTACCCTAGCTACTTTCAAGCTATCCAAAGGTAAGTTATGGATAAAACTTGCTTCAAGACTTCTTGCTTTCTCTAGTTCAGTCACAGTCAGTTCAGTCTACCATGACTACAGATTGTGCTGGTCTAACTAATCTTTTATAAACATCATATATCAAATCTCCGCTTGTGCCTTTATTACGTCTGACGTGCACCTGCGATCTCGTACACCCGCGTTCTTAACGCAATTCTAACAGAAAACAGCTGCGTCCCCTACCATCTTCTTCTTCATATATAATAATCAATTGCTCTCGGGAAAACTCGAAAACGGCTGGACCGATTTGGCAGATTTCTATTTCGTTGTGTTCGCAATAGTCAGGACACGGTTTGTATAACATAATTTCTTTGGAAAATTGACAGGAAATATCGGAAATAGGAAAAAACTGAAGGTACATTTTTCTATGAGATTTTTGCCACTCTACGTTGTCAAGAAAACATCTGTCGGGTCAACTAGTTTTATTATAAAACAATATTATGTCACCAAATTCAATATCACTTTTTCCCTGAGTGACAAATATGTTGTATACTGACTTCTGAATTATATTTTGTGAAATTATAAGTACCTACTTGGTTATTAATGGGCCTGTTTGCCCACCTGATTGTAAGTGGTCACCGTCGCCTATTGACAACTGCAACATCAGTGACGTTGCTGGTACGTTGCCTACCCGGCAGATATTTTTTTACATTTTTCAATTACATCAAATAAACCTGTCATTTAAGAGCACGTAAATCAGTCCGTCAAACCGGCCGCGTGTCAAACCAAACATCCGCGATGCGAACTTGCCCAGCTCAAGGTGTTCAACCGCGTCATATATCGCGAATCAGTTGAAATAAAACTCTAAAGAAATCTAATAAAGGTCATTTTATCTATCGTTGAATTCATAGATACGTAGTTCAGGCCAAAACCCAAGGTATCAAAGCTGAGTTTTGGATAGGTTAAAGCCTCTTTTTCATAGGTATTGTATTTTATTTATTTATTCAGACATCGCCCTGACGTCGGGTAATCGGAAATTGCCCGAATATCGTTTTGTTCCAGAACCTTTATCATTTACAACCAAGGAAATACACTAGGTACGTATATTAATATCAGTCAGTCTTACATATAATTTGTGAGTAGATAAGTACAGATTTTGTTAAGCAAACAACTTGGTGACAGAAAATTAGTCTTCTACACTACCCACCAAAAGTATCTAAGTCAATCAAAAAGTGAAAATACATACCTACAAATAAAGGAAATGTACGCACGAAATTCTCCGTTCCGTTTGGCATTTTCACTGCTGTATGACACACTTTTCTCTGTATAAGGTAATAATGTTATTGTTCACAAAAATAACTATTTCTTGACGATATAGCACTTACTAATGAAAACGTTTAAAAATAGTCTCAGTAATGTCGTAAATAAAAGTCGCCTATGATCACTGAGATTATAATAAGCCAGGCGACTTTTAAAAACGAACGTTCGCTGGTTTTCTGCGTGTCATTGATTCCTCTCTCAAATTGTGTCAGTATTTGGTATATTTGACTTGATAAACCCCTTTTAAACTTTTCGCGAAGCTACCCGAAAGCCGAGAATAAGTATAGATGATCTATACACATCACCTCACCAGGGGTGACTTCCGTTCGCTTTAGATTCTTGGTTCTTGAGCAAAGAACTGGGACAGGGAAAGTACGGCCTTGAACTGAGATGAGTATTCTTGCAAGGTCGCAAGACTGTTTGGAAGACACGGGTCAAACCGGAGACTTCCGGCGCCTACTTCCACGGGAAACTTGAAAGAGAACGTAGTGGGGCCAATTTGTGAGGGAACCCGATAAGCTGAGGCAAAAACTAAAACATTCACTTAGAACCGAGCTCAATACAAATGTTTAATTGGAATTGAGATGCCATTTAGACAGTTGGTTTAATTCAAGGACAACAAAAACATCTGTTTTAAATGGCTTTCGTTTGCTCGATTGATCGAATTCAATTTCAACAACTTCCAGCATTGTTCGATTGTAAACACAACACAGGACACAGAAAAACACTAACATTTGTTTGTTTTGTTAAAAATAATCAAAACGTGGTTTGATCAGTTTTGATTAGATCAAGGCGAGACTCATACTAACTTATGATTCCGTGTTGACGTGATGAGAACAGGTACTCTACTACCGTGAGAGGTCAATCTATTTCGGTCCATATTACTTCGATTAGATATATTATTATGTGCGTGCGCCATGATTAACTGGCTTGTTAAATCCGCATCCGTAAATAATAATTTAAATATTTGATTAGCCGGAATAATAATGAAGTACATAATTTTTATCTAGTTCAGCAACAATTTGTTTATAGTTATTGGCAATTCAGTAGGGGATACTGCTTTGCTGTACAATACAACAGCAAAGCAATTTGATTATGTACCTAACAGCCATGTTTTTCCTTTAACAGATGGCTAGAGGAAAATAAACATGGCAACATTTTGTTTCTGAAAATTTTGACAGGTAACAATGTTTCTCTTACCGTAGCTAAATTCAGTTATCCTAACTAGACTAATATTAAAAGAATATTAAAGAAAAAAAGATTTTATTGATTGTGTGTTTGTCTGAACGTGATAAATTCAAAAACTACCGAACGGATTTTCATACGGTTTTCACCAATGGACAGGGTGATTTATGAGGAAGGTTTAGGTGTATAATGCATTAAGGTTTTGTGTATATTGGCAAAATAGGAAGATGATTGTCGGAAAATAATATGCTGACTAGGAGGTTTTCCAGTCGTGTGCCACATGAACCAATAGAGTCAAAGTAGTACGGAATTATTCCTTTTAAAAGAAAAATACTCTGAAAAATATGCTAGGTAATGCTTATCTATAAATTAAGCTATTTATGGGGTAATTAACGGCAGTTTACAGGTGTGCAGGCAGTACTTCTCGGGGCAAACTTTGCACAAGTTATACTGCCTTTTTTGCTGCTCCATGAGCACCACCCAAGGGGTACGTAAAGGCAGACGAACCTCCGTTTTTTGAAATCGATTAAAAATACGATTATGTAAGTTCAATTCAGCAGCAGTTCTTATAACAGTAACAGAATTATTTGCATGAAATTTTAGCAGCGTCCTCGTGCCGTAATAAAACGGCAGACTGCTTAGCAGGTAACTATCTACCTACCTACCTACTATTTCAGTTCTTTAATTAACAGATAAGGAAACGTACTTTTCATGCAAATCACGATTGTTTCTTATGTATGACTATAAATTATATTTGGCCGGTTATAATAAAACTGTTTTAATAACTATCAGGATGACTTAGCATTTTCATTACATGACAAACAGGTTCATATTTAGATATCCTGGCTATATATAATGTTCATAACCACAGAGTAAACTCAAAGTTTCAAACTCAAACTCATTTATTTATACCTTTTGATCTCGAGTATCATTTGGACACGTGTAAATTTTGCACACGCCAGTAAGCATATTACGTGTCACAGGAGATCCTTAGGCACATTACATGCACAAAGATATGTCAAATTATAGTCAGTTTTCATGTTTTAGTTAATCTTGTTTGTTACATTTACTGTTCTAACCCTAACTGACCAACCCAAAGGGGAAACAGACCAAAAACCATTTGGACACAGTCAGATATTAGCGAATATGGTCCTGCGTCTAGAGTGTATTGACAGTTACTGAATTTCGCTCAGGACTTGTTAAAAAGCGGTTGGACCTTTAAAAGAATTGCTAACCTTATGGAGCCTAGCAGTGGATACAGCGAGTTTTTTTTGTGAACATGCTGTTTACTTATGTACATAAAATTCTCGTATATGTACTGACATGTAAGTGTAAGAATATTTATGTACTTTTATATCTTTTAGCAATGATTCTTGGGGACCCAAATTGTAAATGCGGGAACAGCCCTCTTTTACAACACAAATATGGTTTTGAAATCACCACCACAGTATGCCACCACAGCAGTATGCCACATGACATAATGCTGTGAAAGTAGCTGAAATATACCAGCCTAATGGTTTCAATGTCTGTGAGCATGCGGATCTTTTTGACAGCTATGCTGGAGAACTAAGTCTCCTCGACAATTTATCAATATGTATGCTCCACTGAATTGTGCATATATACATTTTGACGTGTCAATACAATACTTGAGATCTAAACAAACAAAATATGAGTTTGGTAAGTGATAGAAATTGGTTCTGGAACTGGCTGCTGTCTCTTTATAAATCAATAACTAACCTAGCTATTTTGAGTTAGCCTAGCTATAGGGTTAATAAACAAATCTTAAGATCCGCCTACCTTAAGCTAGGAATGTTATTTGTATCAAAAATGCCACACACCATTTCATGCAGTCTAGTTTTACCAAATATATTAACAATGAGATGAGCTGGTTGAGGTTGGTGCAAATGTTCACATTATATATGGTCTTTTGCCTTTAAACTGTCTCTAAAGTAATACATGTTTACTTACCTAACAAGTAGGTGACGCATAGTGCCAAAATGATGAGAAATATGAATACTTTCTTCAGGCGTCGGGGATGCTTAGGACTTGTCCTGTTCCTTGTGCTGATATGTGGGGTATCATCTTTTAACTGAAAAAGACATAACCTTTTAATTTATTATATACTTGACTTTCCGTTGGTAGTAGCACTGCCTTCTGCAGTGTAGGTTGTGTGTGAGTTTGATTCCCTCCCAGGACGCATATTTGTGTGGCAAACTTTGTTGTGTATCTAGTTGTTAGTATGGATTATAAACACAGGTAACTCTAAAAAGGAAATATTTTTTGAATGTAATCTACAATTCCATTATTTTCCTCAATAAATTTGCATCATTGTAGAATTGCCAGTTTATCTTATTTTTAATATTTTTATGGGTTCAAAATATGCAGATGACGAAGTGAAATCCAAATTACAAGAATCCTGTCACTAAATTTATCAAACAATTAAATCAGTTTCAGTATTCATGTAAATCACTTTAAACACATATTTCATTCATTTCATTTCATTTTCATTTATTGTCGTTTGTGAACCTAGGTACATAATTGAGATGGAAAACTTAATATAATTAGATCACTAGGCTCTGCCATTTGAGCATACAAACATTCATTAGATTAGGTAAAAAAAATGTCAAAATACAATATAATTGATAAAGGATTAAATGAATCAAATAAATTAAATAATGCAATGTCCATAAATTAAATATTAAATGTCAAACAATGTCAAATTACGATAAAGTATACATACATACATACATACACAGATTACTACTACACAACGAATTTTCAACAAATTTCTTACCTCTAAGTATCTGTAAGTACTGAATTTTCCCATGCTGAATTACAGCAAACATCACAACCAATCATTCACAATAATTACAGCGCTAGTAAGCACGTCACAAGTAGTGCAAAATCATTTTTCATATTTCAATTATTTTTATCAACACGAAACAAGTCCACTTTCGTGTGCCTATTCTCTAAACACTAGATACATAAAATACGATAGGCTAAGAAGACTTGTTGCATTACTTTCTAATATTGTATTTTCCCAGAAAACTGAGTATTCAATGATTTTCAGAAGTTATTATACATTTAACTATAAAAAATACTTAAATTTATTATTTTTAGAATCTAGTGATAGGTACGTTTGTATAATTTCTCGTGTCGGTGACATTGACATATAATTAATTAGTAGTTGTAGGGATGTGGTAATGGCAAAAGCAAGCGGGTTGTAAATCGTAAACTTGGGCAAATAATATCGATATATTAAAATTTCGATATTATTCCATATAATTATCGATATTCGATATTTATTTTCAAGTATCGAATTCGTATCAATTTCGATATATTTGTTAATTCTGATTTCATGTTTAACCTTTCGTAACAGTACTCGACAATAAAAGTCGCTTGACAGGCAAGCATATCTAACAGCGGTGCTTTTAATGTCCATATCTGATGACTACTGGTTTGATTAAATTGTTCAGGCTCAAGCATAATTGAGAAATTCTATCCTTATTTATTATTATTATTATTTTATTTAATGAACTATTCATCATGTCTATTCTTATTTACAAATTTTGAATGCTTTGGGAATATGTATGAAGAATCATGCGAAAACTGACGATATATCGATGTATGAAACTGCATGTATGAAATGTATGTGTGAAATTTCGAGTGATATATAATATATGCGTTTTATTTTCTTCTTTTGACTTTATATGGTTCAATAAAAAGAAACGAATCGACAATGGCGGCTTGTACTTGCGTTGACAGATAGTACAGTTAGCAAATACAATTTTATATACTAATAATTTTTCTTCAAATTAATATAAAAGAACAAAATCATGAAATGAAATGTCTGGTTTAAAAATAATCTCTAAATAGTATAAAACATAGCGTTTTTCGCCTCAAATCTTAAACGCAACGGATTTTATACGGTTTTGACGGATAGTTTCTGATACGTACTAACCGAGGGAAGCCGCTGCGGGTCGCTAATGTAAAATATACGCGATATACGTTAATATTATTTCTACCAACTTCCCCACAAATATGAAAAAAAAATGTTACGCGGAAATGTTTTTGAGAAGTCGGTTAACTAAAATGGCTGTTCATAATAACATAAAATGTGAGGCATAAAGGAGAATTAAATGTAAAAAAATTGCATCTTACCTTCTTTTTTTATTTTTTCAGTATTGTGCTAATTAATAATCTCGTGGCCATATCAGTACTCGAATGGATGATACCGCTCGAGATTTTTATCTTAAAAATGTACGCTATTTGAAATACATCATTAATGAATAATTTTCCCTCACTTTCAAGGAAACATATTTAATGTCTCCAAACATTCAACAATGAAACTTATCAATACAAAAACAAAACAAAACAGCGAAATATAAAATAGATAACAGTAATATTAACAACGAATATGTAAGAGTAATGTCAAAGTCTAATTCAAATACTTTTTCTGTTGAATTCTTAAAAAGCCTCTTTTTCAAAAGATTATTATTGTCATCATAACGCGACCATTATCCTGTTCACATACATTAAAATGTTACTTATGTTAAGTATATACTTTGTTAATCAATATTGAAATATTGAATTGATATTACAAGTTATTTTGGAGCAGAGTGACAATACGCCATGACGTTTTATCATTAAAACCTAAACCAAAATATTTTTAATATAAGATTTAAATCTCCGGATTGGAAGCTTGGTAATCACTGAGCTCGTCATAACAGCGTGAAGTTAAATCGAGACTGATCTGGTTTTTCTGTGTACGGTACGCGTGTGAGTAAGTATAGACGGCACGAGTGTGCAAGCGAGAGGGAATGATTAGGGCCGCCATTTTAGATTCGTTTCTTTATTGAACCAGGTAATATTAAACTTAACCTATATTTTGACATAAGAAAAAAATAATCTTACCTTTCTTTGACGCACGTTCATCTTATTTCAAGTTATGTGAAATGTAAGTACTCAAATACTTATTTTGGAAATAATAGTTAATAAAATCGGTAACAAACTTTTCGGGAAACGTAATAACGTTAATATTCGTTCGTAATGTGATCGTGACCTTGAATAAGTCTAAAGTTATACAGACAGTTATTTACTTAAGAATAATAGGAACAATTAACATTAAATTACAGGAAAATTACCATTTAAATTTGAACTTATGTATATTTGAATTATTCTTAATGCCAAATCAACATGGGTAACCAAGTGGTTTTGTTGATTTGTTATTTTATGTATCTTCCATTAAACCCATTAATAACTTTTTCACACTACACAACACTCACAACGTGATCTCGCGAAACTTTTTATCAAACTAAATATATATTATGTGCTTGTTGATTACATGACACGATAGACATGTACAGGTATGTACAGAAAACTGAACAGTTGGGGACCAAGTAAGATAATCTATATATACGACCACGAATGATAGCGTATTCATTCATTGTGATGACGTCACTAATAAGTACTTTTATCTACAAATGAAGTTAACCTTGAGGATGAGTTAGGACCTGCTACCTAGCCATACAGATAAAAAATTATATCAGATACAATGGAATAACTAATTTTGAATAGGTTGTTGCCAAGTAATATTAGTATACGGCATATAACTACCTACGTAAATATCAATTAAATATTATATATTAAATTAAAGCCCCAAAAAAAGGACTGAATTTACATTGTTACCGTAAATTTTAAGGCTAATTTGGTAAAACATAATTCTAATCGATAGTCCAACTACTAGGTAACTACTACATTACATAACCTAGATACCTATTTTATGAGAAGATTAATATCTTATTAAATAAAGCTAATAAAATTATTACTCGCTCATTCGGGCAGACAGGCAGAATGACGCAATACTTCCATATGTGTGAATGTGTGTGTATAAACGTAGTGTACTTTGTAAGTTGTACGTGTAGTGCCGATTTATGGCGAAATTAAAACCCTTGACATCTTGAAACTGCTGTGGATCGCTAGACTATTTTCTTAGGAAAAAGAATTAGAACCATATTAAAAAAATATTGGTCTCATTAAATTAATCCCTTTTTGCATCCTGGAGTTATTTCGTATTACTTATAAATGACTCAATAAAATCAATTTACAAAAGACGCGTAAAAGTTACTGATAAATTATTAACTAATAATCATAATCATTAGTTTGAAGACACGGATAATAAATATTTAAATGCAGCCCTTAAATTCAGCTTTAAAAATTCTTTAATAATCCCTTGTCTGGCCTCACAGCTCGGTTGTTGCTCTGCCTTCTGCGCTGGAGCTCGTGAGTTCGATTACCACTCAGGGTTATATCAATATTGGTCCGACTGTTACGCGTGCCGTGACTAAGGGAAATAGGGATTCATCTAAATAACATTTGTTTTCAATTTCCAATTTTTCCTCTTTCAGGTATCATGGATCTTCCTCAGCATGTTGTGGAAGAATGTATACGATACGGAGTCGGTCGTCGGAAGTTGAACGACGACTTATTCATGGACGATAAGCCACCGCCTAGGCTAGGTGTATACAACATGGATGATGAAAGTCTGTGTCATGAGATGTAAGTATTGATAACGACAATATTGCATAATTTGATTGAGTTTTGCTTCATGCTCAAACGATTGTCACCGATAAGTACCTATAGATAAAATTATTTCGGCCTTTGGCTGGATTCCTACTTCACGATAATATCGGTAGGTATAGTAAATTTAATTCAATCAACTTAGTTATTCCATATGATTTCAAGTATCGTTTGGGCAATTTTACACAAGTCAACATATTACACACAGATACATTCAATTATAATCGGTTTTCATGTTTCAGGTCTTAGGATATGTTAAGTTTACGTCTGTTTCTGTACCCTTATTTTGGCGAATGGGGTGCTAAAATTATAGCACACTAGCTGCGCCCCGCGGTTGGACTTCATACGGGAACCGCATTTTCTTCCGGGATAAAAAGTAGCCTATGTGCTATTCCAGACTATAATCTATCTCTGTGCCAAATTTCATCCAGGTCCGTTGAGCCGTTCTGGCGTGATTGAGTAACTAACATCCATCCACACATCCAAACATTCGCGTTTATAATATTAGTAGGATGTACGATGATTCAGGGCATCATCTTTACATAGTATAAAAAAAGTCGCTTTCTCTGTCCCTATATCCCTTTGTATGCTTAAATCTTTAAAACTACGCAACGGATTTTGATGCGGTTTTTTTTAATAGATAGAGTGATTCAAGAGGAAAGTTTATATGTATAATACACTAGCAAGTCACCCCGGCTTCGCACGGGTAGTTTCTGAGACGACACTGATGCTTTACTAACCGTGCGAAGCCGGGGCGGGTCGCTAGTATCATATAAACCGTAATACTTCCATTACGGTGTGGAAAAATACCATAATATTTAAATGCGGCAATTAATTAACACAAAAACAAGACAGGATTTTTTTTATTTTATTAATTTCTAACAAAAATGGTCTGAAATAAACAATTATTATTATTATTATAATATTTTACTGGGGAAAGTGTTAGCCGTCATTTTTCACGTCTATTGTCCCGTGAGTGTAACCCGCATGGTGAAAGGTGCCTATTGAAGCTCTGCCTAACTCTTCGGGGATAAAAGCGTGTATTTAAGTATTATTATATTTTCAGCATGTTATTATCTCTTATTTTTGGTATTGTCTCAGTTTTTTTTTTAATATACATGATTCACGATCAGGGGCTATTCCAAGTCCGATGTAAGAAGATATAATAAATGCAATTTATGCGAACTCAGACGGTTTCATGTGACAATAAATATAATTTTGAAGGTTTAAGGTAGGACCCTGAATTGTGGTATGAACACAATGTAGCTGGCATAATGCTTTTTTTCTGATTTAAAGTCTCTGGGGCGCATTCTCAGCCATCATGATCACGCAATATAATTTCTTTCGAGAAATACTAACTTCATTAAATGTATTCATCCCTTTTGTTGTGACTCTCTTGATTTTTTATTTATGAGAAGACCTAAGTAGCATCTTGTTGCGCCCGTCACCCGAGACGGGGATGTTACGTCTCATGAGTTTATACAATAAGCATCAACCCTTTATAATCAACTCACATTACTGGAGAAAGATTACCATAACAACATTATTATCTGTCAATAAATGTATGGACCTTTTTGACAGATAACAATGTTGCTATGGTAATATATCTCTATCTGTTAGTAGATTATAGGGTCTAGCTGTAAAAATACTAGGAGGACTAGTGTTAAATTGTGTTTATTCTTGTAATCGTTTTTTTAAATTAATAAATGTATAATATAATAATTTTATACTTAAACATGCACATCATCTTATTGTAGGCAGGTAGGAATGCATTTACAACCTTATTAACTTTCTGCGATTATATTTCAAATAATTTATTTAAAGATATTTTTTCTTTATTTTCAGAGTGAAAACGTCATGTTCAGTTCTGGGTTGCACATTCGTATCAGATTCTATACTAGAATTTGAAAATCATTACAACTCCTCCCACAGGTATACCTGTGCACAATGCAAAAAAATATTACCCTCCCCACATTTCTTGGATTTACACATAGAAGAAAATCATGACTCTTTTTTTGCTGTAATGGCTACAAGAAAACCTTCCGTAAGTAAAGAATATTTTATGGAAATCATATTATAATATACAACTACGGCGGATTAATACAATATTTTATTTTTACAGTTCTGCTGCTATATTGAAGAATGTAAAGAAAAATTTAAGACTGTGGATGACAGAATGGACCATTGTGTAAGAATTCACAGATTACCAAAAGATTTTAGATATGAAAAAAAACCCAAAAGAAAAAGATCTAAAGCTGGAAATACGGAATCCGAACCTATGGACTTAGACAACGCGGCAAATATGAGAAATCCTTTTGTGCTTTCCACTAGCAAATCCAGAGCATTCCCAAAATACACAGGTAGAAAATTCACCAAAAATCATGAAAATAATACATCCAAAGATATTGTTACGGATGTGACAATGAATGAATTAAGAGAGAGTCTCCCAAAATAAAAGTACAATATTTAAATCACATTTTTATTTATATCTAAGAAAACAATTGAGATTAATCGATATCATATTATTATGTAAAAACAATACAAGCTTATCAGATATTCTGATCCAAGGAACAAAAAATGTGATCATTTATTCTCTTAAAAACTTAGGTTTATTCCATTATCTACTACACTAAAAATTTTGAAATTATTATATTATTGTAGTAATGGATTTTTTACTTAATCATAAGTTCAATAAATAATGTTAACAACATGCAGGCATTTTACTTGGCCTTGCCTTGGGCAGCTACGGCTGCCATTGCTTTCTTGACAGTCTCTTCATCTCCAAGGAATACCATGGAGTCAACTGGCTTCATATCCTCATCCAGTTCATATACAAAAGGAATACCGGTGGGAAGATTCAACTCCATAATAGCAGCATCACTGAGACCTGTGAAAATAGTAATAATTTATTGTTGAAACATTGAGCATTATTGATCCTTTACATTATGTCGACTTGTGTATGTGCGGACAAAACTGTTTTGCTCTACTAATCATTCACTTCTATTGCAGTAGTTTTTTTAACTATGTTAATACAATATTGATTGATTTAAAAATGTATAAACAGACTTAATTACTTTCATAAAATATCTTGTTTGTAAAATTAGGAGCTAATTAAAACATGGCTTATTTCTTAATATCTCACCGACGACAAAAAAAAATTAATCTACCTGATTAGGTATCATGATTTGATCTCAATTCGTATTAATTCGTAAATTTTAAATCAAGCAAATTTGCGAGTAAGACCAATAATTATTCATTTGTAACAAGCTCTGGTGTTAATAATGACAAGCGACCGTCGCGCGACAGAAACGGGTCAGCCGTGGTCGTGCGACAGTCGGCGACGGTCATCTTAGGCGGTCGGCGACGGTCACCGACGCTAAGCGATGATCGTCACTCCTAAGTAAAAAGGTATATGTGGTGTAGAGTCGTAATTTTACCTAATTATCTTTTCAAATCACTATTTGAATAAGCTTCAACACAATTTGTTACATTTTGAAATTGTATATTGTACTTACCATCTAAATGTTTGACGATTCCTCTAAGACTATTGCCGTGAGCAGCAATGATTATCCTTTTCCCTTCCTTGATCTGAAAGAATTTATTATCGGAAGTAAATATAATGCATACTTCACAAAAAGGTTTTACACAAGTTTAGTCCTCAGATTGCAAATATCAGTGACTAGCTGACCGGGCCACGCGTTGCTGTGGCTAACGTTTTTGTTATACGATATTATAATTTGCAATAAAATAATATTGCGATCATAAATTGAGATGTGAGCTATCCTATCTTTCAAGTTGGATCAAACTGCACACGATGTACAAATTTGATACACAAAATCGGTTATTGTGATTAAACCATGATAGCTAGATATATGTTCACGCGGACTTTTTTGTAGGTCTTAATGGGATCTACAAACCCGTAGTACATCATTTTGTTCTATTGTCAATAGTTTTTGCAGCGCACGAAAAATAGGTTTTCGATTTGACACCTTGTGTTACAAAATAGCAATTTACTTATCAATCCCTAATTTTGAAAAAAAAAAAAACATAGCCTTCCTCGATAAATGGACCACCCATCACTGAAAGAATCATTCAAATCGGACCAGTAGTTCCAGAGATTAGCGCATTCAAACAAACAAACTCTGCAGCTTTATAATATTAGTATAGATTTTGATCATATTTCAATTTTTGATTTATTCAATTTTTTTAGTTATTTTGAGTCCTTTACTTTAAAATACTGGCCATTTAAGCACAGTAATTTCACAAAAGAAAGGCTATGATTTATGTTCATTTAAAATTTTTAGTAATTATAATAATATTAATAATTATTATTAAAAATTAAAATATTTAATAAAAATAATTTTAATTGATAATTATTTGATGTTGAAATACAGCAATGGATATTTTTTTTATTACATTACCTGTGGGACAATAACATCATTCCAGTAAGGTAAGGTTCTCTCAATTGTGAGCTTCAAGCTTTCAAACATCGGGAACTCTTCCGGTTTTGGATCACCAGCATAACGCGGGTCGTTCACAATGGTCTCATAGTAAGGGTGATCTTTCTCCATAGCTGGAGGTGGGACATCAAAACTGCGTCTCCAGATTTGAACCTATGGAAATGTTACATTATTAACAACAGACAAAACTATATAACTATGTAAATTTGAAATAGAAGTGTAGGTTAACGTTTTATTTACCATATAGAAATATTGTAAGCTTGGCGTAACATAGAACATGCTTTTAAATAAAAAATACCTTTATTGTAAATAAATGTTTGCAATATGTACCTAAATTTTTGTATTACGCAAAGATGGTTTGAGGTTCCTTAATTTGTTATTGAAGAAATATAAATGTATGGACGATTTATACTATCAGTAAGAGACAGACAGGCCAGGCAGTATAGACATAAGGGATAGACAGTAAGTAATATTCGCGCGTCAAACCTGAGCTTCGCCATATTTGGCGGCAGTTTCAGCTTTATTGAGACCAGTAAGACCACCATAATGCCTCTCATTCAATCGCCAGGTCTTATTTATAGGGATATCCGTTTGCCCGATTTCTTGTAACACGGAGTTCAAAGTGATTTGAGCACGCTTCAATACTGAAGTATGGGCAACGTCGAATTGATACCCATCACTTTTCAAAGCTTTTCCAGCGCTTAGTGCTTCCTCTCGTCCTTCACAAATAACAATATTTATTATTGATAATTAGGTTGCAAAAGATTAGTATTAAATTTTATATTATTTTACCCTTATCACTGAGGTCAGCGTCGAACCAGCCACAGAAAAGATTTTTTTGGTTCCATTCACTTTCGCCATGGCGAATCATGACAATTTTGTATTTTCCAGGCATATTGGTAAACTAATTTTGGTTAATACAGGAATTAAAACGATCCGGCAAAATTAAGCCAGGCCAAAAGAGTAGAGATACAAGTTGACGTGACCTATTCGTCCTTTCTTCAAGGTCAGCAACGTCAAAGTGCGTACCATTCCATTCCATTATAGGTAATGGTGATGAACGACTTCATCCAAAGATCAAAAATATTATTTACTCAACATTGATAAAAATGTGTGATTTGTTAACAAAAATTAAATATAGATCCACATTTGGTCAAAAGCAATTTGAGTAAGTTCAGTAAATTAAACTACATCTTAATGTTTAACACTAAAGTTGCCAACATTTGCCAGGATTCCAGGAGGAAACATTTGCAAGGCACAAGAGCTCGTTCTCGTTATGCCATTTTCGTCTGCATACGAATCGGTTTTACTGCCAAAGTGAGTCGATAGATATTTCACATCAAAAATCTTATCATCTACCGTAATTGTTGTGGTTTGAAAAACATTTATGATGCCACGTGCCAAAACACTTTTTCGATAGAATCAACTTCTTCATTTAATCAAATTTGATCTCTGTCTCAGTACGCGTACATACCGTAGATAGAGATATGCATGTCTTGTAAAAAAATGAGAGAACGATATGATTATTTGATAAAATGTGCCAGTTTTTTTCAAAGTTAGCACACAACTGTGCCGAAAAAGTTTGATAGTTTGCCATAAATCTATACACTGCGTGAATAATTTATTCTAAAATAAAATTTGAGCACTAAAATACGTACTGAATTGTTGAAGCAATTCAGTATGTATTTTAGTTCTGTCTGATCGCACCAAATTCGATCGTTTGTATATACATACTTTAATATCTGTGTAGTTTGTGTGATTGTGAATCTCAATCATTCATTAGTTTTAGTTTATGTTATGTGGGAATAGAGATGAAACGATGACCTGCTGAACAAAAAAAAAAACTACAGAAAACCATCCGAAGAGAAAAGAAGAATTTAGAGTTATTTTCTGAAGTGAAATACATTTTTTTTTTTCTCCGGTGATTATGACTATGCTCTCATCAGCACAATAAACAAATTCCAAACAAACAAGCGACCGTATCTGCTATTTTGGAAAATGGCACCGAAAAAGAACACTGATTTAGCGCAAAAAATTGTGAGAAAGCGGGTGCCTAAAGAAAAACTTGTTAAACCAAAACTGAAAACACCTACAATCATCAAAGTTCAGATACAGGGTTTGGGTAAGTCTATCTTGTCATATTTCGCTTACGATCAAGAACTTGCTGAACTCAGCTAAAGTTTTCCGAATTTAAGATGCCCGAAAGCTACAGAAACTCGATGCCTGTTGTTACAAATAAACAATCACAATGTGCATTTGGCTTCAGGTTCTGGTGCTTCATCAAAATTAAAAAGAAATGTCACAGTCCAGCAGAAAATTGAATTGGCGAATGAGGGTGAGCTTATATCTAAATTACTGCTTATAAGGGTGATGATATGATCCCACCATGGGAGCTCAGGTCTACTTGGTAGTCAATGAAGAAAGGTACTAAATACTAGCTGTATAAACTGCCTTATTAGTCTCTAAGGGCCTGTTCATAGCGAATTCAGTATTGGCTGACAAAATAATGAACTTTGTTATATATGCTTAAAACCTCCTGTAAACATAAATACAAAAATGAAAAAGTATCATGACCCTTTATGTGTATTATTATACACATAAAGGATTATATTATGATAGTAAATTAGTAGCATCTGAAGGTAAGTGTTGTTGTATTAATGCCTTTCAAGTACTAGATGATTTGGTGAACTATGTAATACCTAAAATTACAAAGTGACACTTACTAATTTTAATAATTTTTCATTTTCCTTTGGGTTTTTCCTAAACCAATACAGTATTGCTAACTAAGCTTATCATCAACCTAGGCTAAGCTCGGTTCCATAATTTTTAAGAATTATCCAAATTGGTCTACAATTGGTGACAACAAAGGGTGTTAAAAAAAGAAACTAAATCAAATTGAGGATTCTTTGCAAAAAATTTACAGGAAATATTGGTATATGCTTTCCCTAATGTGTAATAAAATTCAACTAAACATTGCAGTTGCTCTAGCACAACTTGCTAAATCTACACCAGCAGAAGTCCAACCTAGCAACACTAAGCTTATGCCTTCGCCGGAATCTAAAAAAACACCAATAAGGAAAACAACCCACACTGAAAAGGTGAAACAGAGCAATAAAGTGGCTAACTCTGTGCGCAAGAGGAAGCTGATTTCAAATGTGGATGCACCCAATGATTTTGAATCGGATAATACTCCTCTTGTAACAACAACAGCTGATGCAACCAAATCAAAGCGTCCAAGGAAACCAACATCAAAGCTTACATCATACAGGGTCGCTCTATCAAAAGTTGAAATTCACACTAGTTCAGAAAAACCTCAGGTATCCTTGAGTGACATACCGGCAGCTAAAGATCAACAACCCATAAAAACGAAGCCTAGGACCAGAGCTATGACTGCAACACCAAAGCAGAACAATGATGCTCAGACAATGACCAATGGAGATGAAAGTTCATTGGAAGTTTTAAAGGAAACTGTGAGCCCAGAGCCGGCCCCTACTGCCAAAGGGCCGGGAAGGAAGAGGCAGCAGAAGAAAGCACATTATTTTCCTGAAGTTCCAACATTCAGTTCATCTTCAGAAAGTTCAGGTTAGTTAATGACCATACATATACTCTCTTTTTCCATTTAAAAATTACTCCTTAAAGGGAATTTTCCCTTTTTAGTATTTCAAATATTACCAAGTATATAGGTACATAGAAACAGAAATATATTCTATAAAAAAGGTAATTATATGATGGCTAAATTATAATTTGAAACTCAATATTAAATAATACAAGTCAAAGTCAAATATCTTTATTTCCATTGATTTCTTAAAAATGACTTAAAATTATAAATAAATTAATACCGATGAGAGCATGCATTCTTAAAACTAATTTTAGTGCTTGTTCATACCCTATCTCTCCTTCCATGGGGCAGTACCCTTAATAATTCTTTCAATTACAGCTTCAGATACACTTAAGACTGCAAAGAAAGAGGTTCAGAGAAAGAAGGCTATCCCAAAGAAAAGTCCACGAGCACCGGTATCAGTTGAGCCAAAAGGTACAATCTGTTCCCTATATCATAAACATTTAATCTTTAGGTATGGAATGCAGAAAACAATGGTCTAATTTAACAAATATTCGTAAATAATTACCCTATTTAAAGATATGTTTAAAAGCATATTTTAGCAATATTTTCTGGTTATTGTATATTAATTGACATTGCTACATTTTAATAGATATTTTTAAGCGGAATGGTTCCCTCTACATTTGTTGTAGACTCTTGGTTTTCCGTGACGCCAGTAAAGCATGTCGGCAATAAATTTTCCGAGATCTTCTACAATCATGGTCATATTTCAGACAATTTACATAAAACCTTATTATTACAATTATAAAACTTTGTCATGAATCACTGTCCATTGATGACAACCGTATGAAAATCCGTTCGCAACTTTTTGAGTTTATTGTGCTCAGACAGACATACGCGGCTGGGGACTTTTTTTAATATGTGATTAACAAGCGTTCGATATGCTTCTTCTATGTAAGCACAGATATAAAAACAAATTACTGGTTTCTTCATGTAGTTCTTTCTTTCCAGGTGCACAGAAATCATCAATTGTCGTGGCAGTTAAGAGAACACGAGGACGACGGAAATTGGATAGTAAACGGGCCAGTCTAAATAAAGACTACGCAAACACCGAACTCCAAAAGAAAATAAAAGTTACCAAAGGTAAAGTTTTAAATGGGGCAGAGATAAAAGCTGCTGCCTCAGAGCTAGAAAATGCTTTACAGAATACGGATCAAGCGGCGCAAATTGAAACGAATTCTGTCAAAAGCTGTCACTCAGTAAAGAGTAACAATTCCAGTCTCTCATGGACTAGAGACATATCCACATCTAGCACAACAACCTGTCTAACCGTCTCATCACATGATTTCATCCGTTTCAACAACAAACTACCGATCGTTCAACTTTATAATGATTCTAATATTAAACAAGAAGTTGAGGAACGGAGCTCATCAACTTCTGACTCTGAAAGTTCAGATTCCTCTCCCTCTGAAAGTAACGCGGATGAAGTCAGTAAACCGGAGCTTAACCTCAGCACTTCTTCCTTGTCCTTGCAATCAGAACAGCCAAGAACGAAAAGTATCGACAATACAAAACTACTGTGCTTAGAAATGGACAAACTGAAAAGTTCACTGAAGAACTTTTACGCGGAAATGGAAAAGTGGATAGTTTGTGACGACGACGAAGCCTGCACTTTCTCGAATGTATTCGAAGCTCTCGATTTAGAAAAGAACTTGGCGGCTACATTCGAAAATTTCAAGAGCAACGTGGAAAAAGTTAATCAGAACGTCCAAAACCAAAACCCTGAACATAATCCCGAAAAAGTGGAATTCGCCAAACCATGTTTTCGGAAACCAGCGGTGGCTAGGCGAGGTGGTAAGTCTCCAAACGTTTCAGCAGTCGTCCCATCAAATTCAGCGGCCGTGGAACACTCGCCTGGCAGCGAAAAACATAGAGGAAGCTTTGAAAATCCAACGCCCGACAATTGCAACGATGATGTGCCGTTGGATAAAACGTATGACGATGAAGACGCATTATCATTGTTTGCGGAAAGCATCACGGGAATAGAGTCCTCCAGATTGAACAGTTCCGCCGCTTCTAATTCGAATTTGGGCTCATACGATGCTTACGTGCCCAAACCGAAGACTGAACTACCAGACAAATATACATACAAGCCCACTAGAATAGATGGCGAGCCGCAGAAACCTAAAACTGTTTGCGAGAAACAAAACGCCGATTCAACATCGATACGGGACAGCGATATCAACAAGAAAGCTATACAGTTGATCGACGATGCCAGTAGAGTGTCGTTGATCGCTCCGGTGTCAGTGCCTCAGAACAAGGACCCAACTGAATCGGCGACAAAACCACGCTTGTTCAGACTCGACTCTCATTACTCAGTCACCAACCCGGTCAAAAGTAGGGTGTACCGGAATTTTTGCTTTTTTTACCTCATCGGAACTTGTAAAAACCTCATTTCGTGTCGATTCCCACATGTTGAGCCTCAAAGGCTGTATTTGGAAAAAAGATTACAGGAACTGGACGAAGACGAACTCATAGGAGAATATTTGCTGACACGCTCGTTTGCGCCGTTGCGGTGGAAATACGGCCTGCTTTTCGTAGAAGAATGTATGAGGAGAGATTCTACAAGAATTCTCATGGAAATGGCGATATATTTTGGTCTGAATTGCGTCTCAAGAGAAGGCTATCCTCTCCGGGTGTCCACTCTAGAGTGCGCGTTGATGCACCTGAATACTGTCAGTTTGGACGCGTGCGACGACCTTCTGAAGGTGGAATCTGGCGGTCTGATGCTATGCGACGTACTACTACGCAGCATAGCGGAGTCACAAAACTTTGCACGATTCAAACCGGTGTTTATCAAATTATCTCAGTTTATGTTAGAGATTGGTCGGCCGGTGGACGTAGATGTGGTAGGGAAGATATTGGAACGGGTGTGTATTCTACCGAGTGAAGGCGCATTGGCCCAAGCCATGTTGAATCTAATAAAAAACACGGACCGGATAATATTCCAGAATAGGATGACGGAACCTTTTGAGGTGCAGTTGTCCACACTCGAGGGTGATGTGTATGAGGAGTATCTGCTCCAGAAGAAGGCGGCCATTGAGGCTATGTTGGAGCAGCCTTACGTCCAGGAAGTACAGCCTACGAATGTGGTAACGGAGCGGAAGCGGTACACATCCCCAGACACGACCAATATGGATAGCTCGGTGAGTTCATTTCATTTATTTGCATTTTACTTCACAGTTTGCTATTTGATTGTCCAATAGGTTATGTGCAGAGCGCATTTTGAACTTTCGAAGATGGAAGGGACATAATATAAGAATACAGTATGGGGTCCTTCAAAAGGGGTGTTTTAAAATATTTAAAGGGTCGGCAACGCGCAAATGATACCCCTGGTATTACAAACGTCCATAGGCTACGGTAACCGCTTACCATCAGGTGGGCCGTATGCTTGTTTGCCACAAAAGTGGTATAAAAAAAAAAAAAAACATAAGAAGAAATCTCAGGCAGAAATCTTAACAGTAAATGTTCTCAAACAGTAATAATAAATAAATATCCCAATGTAAAGTCGAGAATAACTATTTTTAGCGTTATACAGTACTTCTGCCGAGTTTATCGGAAATTGCTGTATACGGGTATAGGAAACATTCAATAACAGGTTGAAATTAAAAAAAAAATGTATCAACGACAATACGTCATTATTAATTAAATTATTACGTCTCATCGCGTCTGTGGTTTCACTGGTACACACACCCTCGGAATACACGAATGCGAGTGCACCGCTGCTTGGCGGCAGATAACCAGGTGGAGGCAGTACTTCTCCGAACAAACTTGGCAAGTTCTACTGCTACTTTAGGCCTACATTACTTTCCTTCGAATTCTGACGGTACTCACATTCAACATGGCCCCCAACAAAAGTTTTTTGTTACTCAAGCACCCAGGTGTTCCGTCTAAACATTCCCGTTTCTAACATTAAATTTTATTGCATTGCAGAAAATCGGAATGGCACACACGCCTACTATGATCACACGTACGATTGACTGCACGCAGCCAGCTAACACGACTGTCAGATATGCGTACAAATCGTCCGCCATGGCGCCGAGGGCCATGGCGCCGAGACACTTCATCAGAAACGCGGGCCTCGGTCCCGGCTGGAGCCACCGCCCGATGCGGCCGAGAGGCATGCGGCCGATGCGGAGAGTCGTGTATCGATCTGTATGTTAGGAACTGCTTATTGAAACGGATTTGATCCTATGGCTGGTTTTAGTGTCACGCTGAGCGGTGTAGCGCTGACTTTCAGTGAGAGTCGTGCTGACTGTCAAGTACAGAAATCGCGGTTAGACGTGATATGTTGCCGGCGCGTGCGTGCAGACACTAACAATATTGCGTAATATCTGCGCCTCGCGCTGCCAGTAATATTGCCATACTGCCGCAGCAGGATCGAGATGCCACATCGCTTTCGACTTGCGGCAATAGCAGACTCGTAATAATTATCGTTTATAATTTACTAGCAACCCACCCTGGCTTCGCACGGTTAGTAAAGCATCAGTGTCGAATCAGAAACTACCCGTGCGAAGCCGGGGTGAGTTGCTAGTGTATTATACATATAAACCTGCCTCTTGAATCACTCAACCTATTAAAAAAAACGCATCAAAATCCGTTGCGTAGTTTTAAAGATCTAACCATACATAGGGACAAAGGGAAGTGACTTTGTTTTATATTATGTAGTGAAAAGACAAATTCAAGAAAATAATATCCAGCAGCTAAAAATGTCTTCTTTTTTTTCTTCTTTTCGCCTTTTTGTGTTTTGAGCCACACAAATTCTGCCAGTGTCCGCGTCACTGATATTTTCACAAGTTTTCTGGAGTTAAAAATTTTAGGAATAATATGGCCGGTTTATTTACAAACAATTGATTAATATATAACAAACAACAAAAAAATAAGAAAAAGTGGGTAGACATTACAAGGAAGACATCACATGGTTAGTTTATTATTATGGGAGTTACGAAAAAATGGATGAGGCAAGATTATTGCAGTTTAATTTTGTTCGTTTTAAGGAATTTACATAAAATGAAATAGATTTTTATATTGGAAACTGGTGCTAGAGATAGAATAAATAAAAATGTCTTATTTGCTCCTCTCGAAGGGCATTTTGGCAAATCAATGGGCTTAAAACGCTTCACAGCAACAATACATATTGGCCTGTCAGCGTGACACTAAGATCAGCCTAAACGTTTTTGTAGCCTGCGTTGAAGGACTCATGTCATTGTCACAGGGTAACAGACGTCACTAAATACTGTGATCTGCTTAGCAGCAAGCGATTGTTCATAATTGTACTTTTTTGGACGTACCTGGTACATTGTAATGTTTTATTAAGTACTGTGAAGTATGGATAATAAAAATCGCATACGCAAGCACGTACGTGTACGAAAGCGATTTTATTTATATCCATACCAGCCTCTAATGTTCCCACTGTAGGGACACCGGCCTGCTCTCGATAATGGGCTTTGATCTACCAAGGAGGCCCAATCCAGATTGGTAGATCTCACATGTCTTCGAATGTTTGGTTCTAAGACATGCCGGTTTCCTCACGATGTTTTCCTTCACCACAGACAACAATAATACGACTTAGGTCCTCCCGTCGTAAGTATGAGAAGACCCAAGTCGCACCCGTCACCCGAGATGGGGATATCGTCTCATGCGCCTGTGATTTCACCGGCACCCACACCCTTCTACCGAAACAGCAATGCGAGTGCACCGCAGTACTTCTCACGAACTTGGCAAGTTCTACTGCTCCTTTGGGTTGTTCCTTTCGCACCACCCGGGGTTCGGGTGAAAGGGTTCTGAGGGTAGGATGTTCTAAAGCTGTATGTATATTTTTTATTTGTGTGACCATATTTTTTCGCTAATTGTGGATTGAATCGTATATTTTATTTTTATTTTATAGAGTTACCCATATAAATTTCATGAACAAATCCTACCTTTTAGGGGTGCGTCGCTCTTGTTTGTTTATTTATTCGATCCTTTAAACAGTGAATTATTTTATTTTCAGGCCTACGGGGGCGGTGCTAATATCTGACCTTTCTTCATTACTAGATTGTATATATATTATTATATTGTATATAAGTTATATAATCTGTACAAATATTACGACGGAAAAACAGAATTATTTGAAAGTAGAACCGGTAGTTAGGAACTATCAGAAACAATTAAAAAAGGACTAGTAATTTATTACTGGTATATTTTAAATAATTATCTTTCTAAATCCGTAGGATGAGGTTAGGAAAGGCAAAGTGTAAAAAATGTTAATGTTTCATGTTTCACGAGGCGCGTGCGAAATTAATAAATTTCAAACATTCATTAATTACATAAAACACGTCGGCTCTCAAACGGAAAAACTGCATCAAAATCCGTCTATTCGTTTGGTTTGGGTGCTGAAACTTCACTCCTCTTTTTTGTCGGTGGTTAAAAATATGACTCGACTTAGGTATAAGATTTGACAGAGCGTCGGACAATGACGTCATTTAAAATTGATCATAGATTTCTTAGGTTTCCTATTATTATTTTCAAGCAACAAAACTTCATGTTCCTTAGAATCTAAAATAGTTAAGAATTCCTTTTTATCATTATTGAGGATCAATAAAATAATATTGAGATAAGTACAAACCGTGTTGACTGTGAACTTTTATGCATTTTTATATTTCGGGACCTCGGGACTGTTCCTAAAATGCATATAATTGTTAGATACATATTTATAGGATACTAATGCTGCTTATATTATTCTGTTTACATGAAGTATGGAGGGTAGAGGTAAGAAGACCGTCTTTGTGTATGAAAAGTGTCCTTCGAATAGCGTCCAATCAGGATGGCGTTAGCAAGTGGGCAAGCTTTAAAAATAGCGCCAAAAATTGTAAGAGTAGGATAGTGAAAAATATTAATGTGATCCAAATAATTAAGAGTGAAAAATTGTTAATTAAATAAATAATAATTCATATCTTTGCTCTTGTGGGTTCTTGAACTGTAATTTGCTGGACACTTTTTCAACTAGTTCCGCAAAACGGTCCTTACCTCTGCCTTCTATAACATGAAGCAAAAGTAAAATAATAGCAATATTTTAGTGTATATTTTCTACATATACAATGCTTCACTTTGTTTTTAACTATATTTGAACATCCCTAGTAGGTCTGTTGCAAATTTGTCTGAATAAGGATCCACTTATATTTTTTCTTCGACACTTCCAGTGCCAGGTGGATACAGGTGTTCGCTACTAGTCCAGTAGGCTAAGACTATAGCCGTGTTTTGTATTCGCAAATTTTTCTGCCAAAACTTTCGACATTTATTATTTTTTACTTAAATTAAGTCAAGTTGATATTGTTTATTTTCGTTATTGATAAGAATTACTTGTTGTAAAAAAACAATTTCTTAGAATTCAAAAATGCCTTTTTTTGTTCTCCATGTACACATGTAGGTACATAGTTTTATTTCATTGTGATATAAAGATATAGATTGACATAAAGGTGCATCTAAATGATTTGGTTCACACAAAAACTGATTGCTACATGAACGTTTTTATGAATAAGTTCACATCTACGATGGGAATCCAGTTCGATACCGGATCTTCTAAAAACGGTTCTGTAGACAGTTTCTGCGTGGCCAACGAGTAAGTAGGTATACCAACTGTAAAACAGTCGGTAATCATTTGTCTGATACGATGTACTGTATGTATGTAATAGGTATAACGAAAAGGTAATTCTAAATTAGTGTTATTCGAAGAATAAAATATATTTTTCTGACATTGTACTATTATATTATTTTCTCAAAGCAGTCGAATACGCTTATATTGATGCGTATCATAAAAACCTGTAAAAACGCACATTTTTACAAAAAATACTTTTTATAATACATTATGCTGAACATTTAATATGTACTTAAAATTTAAAATAGAGATGGCCTCAATTTTTGAGTATTTGATTGGTATCAATTTGTACTTCATAATTTTTTATCACAATATTTTGCAAATAAGTAAAATAGAACGAAGCTCGGTCACCCTGATACTTTGAAATAAGAGTTCCATACCTAGAGGCCAAGGGAAACCCCACTACGAAGCCATCGTCTGTCTGTCTGTCCTGCCTTCAAAAGGCTGTTTTTTGGACTATTAAGAAACATTTTGTATTTTGAGCGACTGACCGACTGACTTTCCGTGATTGACGTATCTGAGATAATCTTTACCCCATTTCAATATAACATACAATGCGCATTATTATAAATTATAGGCAAAGGAAATAAGGAATAAAACAAATAGTGCGTATAAAAAGGAAGGAATATAATTATTAGAATACCTTATGGTAAGATTAATAAATACTAAGCGTAATAAAATACTAGGTAGGTAGTTGAAAAATATGTATCGTTAGTTTGAAATCAACGATTTCATTACTTACATGTCTTACATTAGCCTCTTGAACATTGACAGGCACATCTCTATAGCACACCTATAAAGTAAGCATCTCTAAATTTGTATTAAAAACTCGACAAAAATATGGGTGATCATATCAGAGTACTTTACTCAGTTTCAATAGCTTAATCACTAATTACGTACGTACCATATTGAAAACGTGACTACAAAATATCCTAAATATGACAATGGCCTAATAAAATTATTGCTTTAACTTTACTTTGCATAATTTACAGATCTTATTTTTCACTTAACATTGCAATATAACAGTACTTAGTGAATAATTATAATAACAACAAACTTATTAGGAGTACAAATAAGTTTCCGCCGTTTTTTAACACAAATTAAATATTTATTGTAGAAGAACGGTAATATAAATTTATTCAAAATATTGCCCATCACTTGCAACCACTTTTTCCCATCTCTCAGGCAGCATTCGAATCCCACGTCTGAAGAACTCCTTGTCTTTTGAGGTTATCCACGAATCAACCCAATTTTTGGTATCCTCATAAGATGTGAACCGCTGCGCCGTCAGAGCATGTGCTACGGACCGGAACAGGTGATAATCGGACGGTGCAATGTCTGGTGAATACGGCGGGTGGGGTAACACTTCCCAATCAAGTGTTTCCAAGTACTTTTTCACGGGAGCCGCAACATGTGGACGAGCATTGTCATGCAGAAGAATAATTTTTTCGTGTCTAGAATAGTATTGAGGGCGTTTTTCCTTCAGAGCTCGGCTCAATCTCATCAATTGTGTTCGATAGAGGGCTCCAGTAATTGTTTCGCTCGGATTAAGCAACTCATAATACACTACACCTAGCTGATCCCACCAAATACACAGCATAAGTTTTTTTCCGTGAATATTCGGTTTAGCTGTTGATGTTGACGCGTGGCCAGGTAATCCCCATGATTTTCTTCCTTTTGGATTGTCATAATGTATCCACTTCTCATCACCAGTTATGATACGATGTAAAAAACCCTTTTTTATGTCTAGTTAGCAGCATTTCACTTAAGCATAATCGGCGTTCAATATCTCTCGGCTTTAATTCGTACGGAACCCAATTTCCTTGTTTATGAATCATTCCTAATGATTTTAAACGATGTGAGACTGCTTGCTGAGTGACTTCTAATGTTAGAGCAAGTTCTTTTTGTGTTTGAGATGAATCTTCCTCCAATAATTCCTCCAATTCTGCATCCTCGTAAATTTTTGGCCTTCCACTGCGATTTTTGTCTTCTACGTCGAAATCACCATTTTTAAACTTTTGAAACCACTCTCGACACGTTCTCTCACTCAAAGCAACCTCACCATATGCTTCTACGAGCAATCGATGCGCCTCAGCAGCAGATTTCTTTAAATTAAAGAAGTAAACTAATATTTCCCGCAAATGACGCTTACTTGGCTCAAATTTTGACATTTTCAACTTATAAAAATTATATTTTACCAATATAAAATCAATGATATTAATAGGTTATGTTGTTCTTGAATGTCCAAACTATTTTTTAAGCCGGTTATCATCTGCGAAAGCTAACCGAAACTCCGTGCCGCGCCATCTACAATAAAACGGCGGAATCTTATTTGTACTCCTAATATTTGACGGTAAAATTTATAAATTACAAATTAAGACCCTATTTTAGGGGTATAAGTAACTTAGCATACATTTAATTCCAGCTTTTTTAAAAGTCGCGATGTACTCGTATTTGGTATCATGAGATAATAAATTACTTTAATATTTTTATTGTTCACTTGTTTACACAATTTATAAAAAAACATAATTATTTTTCCGACGAACTTGAAGTACACCCCGAATGGTCTGAAAAGTTTTTTAAATGCAAAGTTATTTGGGTTATTTTTATTTTTAACTCACTTTAGTTTCTTTGTTAGTTGGATCATATTTTTGACAGAGTATACTTCCATTCAAAAGGGGATCCCATAGAAATTACATGGAAAAATTAAAGGCGGTATTGTAGTCTGATTATTCTAATTATAAATCGGTAATTTTTCTGTGTTATATGCCATCCTTACATTATAAAACAAGTCGCTCCCGGTTTGTACCCTTAGATCTTTTAAACTTTGCAACGTATTTTAACGTAGTTTTCAGCATTAGATAGAACGATTCAAGAGGAAGGTTTATATCTAGTACTAGCAACTCACCCCGACTTCGTACGGGTAGTTTCTGATACGACACTGAAGCCAGTTCGAAGGGCGGGTCGCTAGTTGTACAATAAGTTTTATTTTGTCGATAATTTGGTACATAGTATTCATCAATTCACCCATAATAATTTTGTCGAGTTTTCAATGTTTGAATACTGATTCCGAGAGTATATATAAATGTTTACTACAAGAAGCTAATCACATACGAAGACTGATGAAAAAAGAATTACATTTTGTTTCACAAAACAGATACCATTTAGCTAGTGGATGGTTTAACTATTATTTGTACTAAATATCAGTAACGTAGACAATCAGTCTTCAAGAAGTGACTTGACGACAGGAAATAAACTTCTGCCTCCGATTCAAAAAGCCGGCTGGGATTTTTTTTTAAATTATTTAATTGGCCTGTTGAAATCCAGTTGGATTAATCACCATTATTATTCTAAGTTTACCATAGATAGACCAACTAATTTGAATGAAACTCTTTGTAAGGTACCTAGTAATGTCTAATGTTGCCATCGTTTAACTGCATTGTTAGGCGTAGTGTGGCCTCCTTTAAAATAGCGTCAAACCGTTTTGAATCGGGGGAACAGATTACAAATAAATATAATACTTACGAAAATAATGCCTTAAAACTACAGTATTGTCTTTGCGTAAGCGTAATATCTTAGTGTTAGGCGAAGGTCAGGAGACCAGGACTTACATCCTAATTTATAGTACCATTCTTACAATTAACTTCAGCGTGCTTTCATGTTTTTAGCATTGACACAATTATTGTTTTCGTATAGAATGTAGATTATGAGATTCATTCTGAGTTGCCAATTTCAGTGTCCAAAATTACCACAAATCTTTTTATCGTTTGTATCATATGAGTATACTGTAGACCTTCCATATATTAAGTATATTTCAAAAGATATTTGAACACACTCGAAACAATTAAATGCATTGAAGCAAACATTTGGCGCTATAATACTGGATATGCGATAATACTTGACAATCAATCCGCGCCTATGATTATTAATATGTATTAGAAGTAAAAATGCAGGAAAACCCCACCTTTCTAGTTTCTAAACAGATACATCTTATTGCATTGCCATTCTTTCTGGAAACAGGAATGGTTTGAGGGAGTGTAAACACCAATACTTAGCTATATAGCTTGAAATACTGTTTGAATTACAAACTGTTTCCTCTACAGCACTTTGTTAATCCCTTTTTATAAAATTCCGCCAAATAATGGGATCCGAGTTGGAGATAATTATGAAATTGCAAATGGCGTTGGTGTTCTTGGCATCAAACCAAATTAAAATCTCCTTTGACAGCCATAAAATGATTGCTGGCTCTGATCCGTATAGAACAGTAAGAGATGGGCGCCATTAATTTTGATTTAAATACAACAAAAATGGCACTACATTGCCAATACACCAAGCACGAACCAATCCAATTTCCAGTAACATTTATTTCCATACATTAAATCAGTCGAACTACAAATATAGCACCAATTGCATACAATCAATCACACTAACGAAGCTACAATAGACCGTGCAGACGATACAATACTGAATGATTTTTTCATAATCAAGCACCAATGAAATTCATCAACTTCAGTGTTGCAGTTATAGAAGGACATTTCATATTTTATAATAATAATTAAATAGTCGTCTTTAAAATGAATAATAAAAAATTGCACTTGCTATTTCACAATAATAATTGGTAATAATATAATATGGTTCCATAGTTTTTTGCAATTATGAAATTTATTTTGGATACATTAAATTATAATTGATATACCTAGTGATGTTGCTCAAGTTACTCTTTAGGAGTCCTATGTATAGCAGTGAACTAAAAATGGTTGATGATATTAGTCAACTTACAATAGTAATAATAAAGCCGCCTTATGTAAAATTTACCACAACTTAATATATACTTGGACAGATGACTTTAGAATATAAATTGTATGTATTACTGTTATCGTCTGCAAGGCGCTTAACGATAAGCGGTGGGATTACATTCTGCGTACAATTTAATGGACTAATGCTCTTATTCATTGACTGTTCATTTGTACCCATAAGTGATACTGTGATATCGCACAGTATGAAATTGAGCATTATTATACACAAAAACACAAAATATCCTCGTCTTTATTTTTCTCTCACGTTCTTACAAAATAAATAAAAATGAAAGCAGAACACTCATTAGATAAGGATATTCTGTGCTTAATTGTACAGGATAGTTTTTCTCACCAAATGCTATCTGAAGCTTTTTGACATTTTTTGTGGGCCAATGTGTTGGTGGATAAGCTTCATAGCAGATGGTGAAAGGGGCCCTCAATGAAACAAGGCTCGCGGACGTTTCTTCGCGAGGACATGCCAGGAGTGTGCCACACCCTTACGCCGCTTTGGCGAAAGTCTGTAATAAAAATTTATGCGACTAAAAAGACAGACAGAGCTGGAAGTTGACGCTAAGTGGTCCTTTCGAATGTTTGAGACAAGAATGGACAAGCGCTTCTTCTTTGTGTACACTCGTAGGTAGTATGTATATTTCTGAAGTATGCAAATTTCTTAAAGAATTAAGTTTATTGCGTCCTCAAAGCGAATACTACTAACTTACAAAATTTGATGAGATATAATCATTAGCTACCAATATTATGATATTACGAAATTAAGTTTGTTTACAAAATCTACAACAGTTTGGTTGTAATCATCGTCGGTCTGTGTGACATGTTTCGGGTGAAAACAACACAACAAATTATTCTTGTGTGTGGGCTATTACATTAATGGAAAGTCAAAATTAAAGTAGAAACCTGCTTAAATGAGATTGACTATTGTTGAACACCTGTGTATACATGTCACAGACTCCCAATTCTTTTTTCATTCACATGGAGCGCTTGTAGCTCATCATCAACCTCTGATATTCACATAGGCCACTTGGGTATTGTTGGTTTACATGGTCAAATGCCTCTCATACATTATACCCTAGTATAGAACCTATACTAGGTTATGACTTCAGACATTGCACATTGCATTACCTTAAACTTTCACTCATTAGGCTCAATTATTGTTAAATCACATACTAGTCAAACATATCTAACAATAAACTTGTTATACAGATTTTAATTAAAAAAAAATTTTTCTTTTAACTTTGTTATACAATGTTATAAATGGTACATACCCATGATCTGGAGTATCAGGCATGTACGGAGACATCCGAAAGTCCCGACTGTGTGGAGTCTCAATCCCAAAAGGACTGTATAACTTAGCCGGACTGCGACCCAGAACCTGGAATTTAATACATCTGCATTATTTTCTGATAAAATCTGTCTTTTCTGTTTGGTGCCTTGTAAACCCTTTATGGGAAAAACCAGTGCAGCTAATTCTAATTTCTAATTCTCGGTGGGGGTACAGGCCAGCACTGATGTCCCGCATGTGTATTGTGCATTGTCCTCCATTCTTAACTATACCTTAACCCAGCCATCCTAACTACTTCATGTGGTTCTATGGTTTCCTCCCAGAAACCAAAGAATGTAGATGTAGGTGTATATATGGTTTTTTTAATTTGTGAAACTTTGATATGGGACTACAAGAGAATGGTCAACCATATTATGGTTGACCAGTCTCTTGATAATGATCAGTTGAATAAAACTTACCTTTTTATTTAATAATGTCATAAAAAAAGGGAATGCATCTGCTACAAAGGTCAAATTACTTTGTAACCATTACACCTTTAGTTTACCAACATGACATTGTAGCTATGAGTTTAACATAGCATCTGCTAGTGTTACATCTAAATGATAGCCAATTTAAACCAGTTTGGCTACACTGGCATACTCTGGAGGACTGACCCAGAGGGCTTCAAGTGCTTCAAAGGAATTAATAGAAATTCATAGAAATTTATTACCTGCTTCTTTTTCTTCATCACTGGAGTAGACGGGGTTCGGCAAGGAGAGGTGGCCTCCGTCAACCGATGTCTACGTCGACCGCTGAGTCTGAAATGCTATGAGAAAAAAATACTTAACGTCGATCCGGTTAAATTGAAAGTTAACAATGAATATTAAATTATACGACCTATAAATTAAAACTATTTAGACTAAAGGATTAGGAGCGCATTTGAAGACTTTAAATATCACTTTAATATGATAAAAAAGAAATACCTGCGACAGGTTTCCAAAGGTGTTCCGGACACTTCTGAATGTTTTCGATATCTTATCCGCACCGGACTGTAAGGCACGCCGAGAGTTTACAAAAGAACCTGACTTAAAAATACTCTTGTTATAGCATCCATCGACGTTTTTCAGGCTTTCCCGAGTCGGGGAATCGATAGCCAAATCCTTTGCGAAAGGATCCTTCATATTTCACTCTTAAAGAAAGTACCTCACTGTCATTAACTAGAAACGCTATCAATTTTTTTTAATTAGTAATAGAATACGAAGCAGTCTTTTATTTTTGTTCCAAAAATGTGCAAATCTTTAAATTTTATATGAAATAACGAACAACGGACGTCACGGTCACGGCCGCTTCGCTCGTCGCGTGCTTTGTTGAATGTTGGTTGTCAACGCCAGCTAACGGACGGACGTACACAATGTTGCCATATCGATATTTATTTTAAATTTTTATTTCTATCATTAAAAAAACTGGCAAAAGTAAAAGCACGCCGTTCATGTGCCAGTAAACCATCTCGTAGGACGTGGCGGCGCTTCTACTAGAGGGTATCTGGTATCGAACCATGCAATCTGACCCTCCTCATATGCCATTGTGTAGAAAATTAATTATTGTTCCAAAGGCTGCAGTCTGAGCTGTCACTAAAAACTTTTAAATTTCGTATGGAAAAGATATACAGGAACATACTGAACAACAAGAAACAATAAAAGAAAACTACTGACAAATAACAAATGCATGATAAATCAATTTTGATTTGCCATTTAGATGATGAAAGAAACAAAGAAAATTTAACAATAAATAAAAAAAGGCTGTAAAGGGGCCACATCAAAATATATAATAAATCATGATAAAATTATATTATTTATTTTTTTACATAAAATAATGTGAAATGTTAAAGACATTAGAAAAGTAGAAAATATAAATTTGTAAAGGTAATTCACAAATTATCGACCAATAAAATAAAAATAAAAAACAAATAAAAATAGTTATCAGAATCTTGTAACAAACTGTTAAGAATATTTATTATTTATTAAGCATTTTATAAAACAGAAACTTTTAAATGCATGAAATTATTTTTTGGGGGTGTTGGGATTTCTAGTGTAGGGGAAAGTACTTTTCGTGACTTTTGGTTAGCTTTGTAATTTGAAGTCTTTGCGTTGGTCACTATATTATCAAAGTATCATAATTTTTTTTTGTTTGGGGTTGCAATTTAACTAATATGGTAACATTTGATGTCAACTTTGTTAAAAAACATTGCCAGCTATAATCGCCAAGCAGAGCAATGTCATTGAACACAATCCAATGACCCAGCCTGCTTTGACCAAGAAACAAAATTCCTATCTACCAGCTAACTTTTAAATATGGCCTATTACATAACATCTAGTTTTAGTATTAAATATTTGGTACAGTACTTATACAATAGCTTATACTACTCACTATGTTTCAGATTTTTTTTGTGGTAATAAAAATTAAATGTTTTGAACATCTACTATAAATATTTAATAAGTTTGTTATTCTATCACATAATATTATCCCCTTTGATGCATATAATAATCAATAACTGTTGAGAAAGCTGCAAATCCCGCCGCACCAAACACACCAGCTCGAAGTCCACCTGCAAGAAATAAACATTATTAGATATATTAGTTACCAAAAAATTTGACATTTAAATGATTCAATCCTATCATTAGTAGCATGTATTTCTGAGGATATTTTTTTTTTAATTTTTTTGTGTCTGTGGGTCCTTTAAGACCAGGTCAGTCCTATAATGGTTTCGAGGACTTGAATACATTTCCAGCAACGTAAAGTAAAAAGTATATTAATCAAAGGCATAGTACATACCTCTCAAACCTATGAGCCCCCCAGTAACACCTCCTGCATAAGTCCCATTCTTCCAATCTGATTTCCCTCTAGCTGTTTCTATACAGCATTCAATTCCAGAAAAAACTGCCCCTAACATAGCAAAGTTTTTTGCATAACTCAACATAGATCCCTTCATTTCTCTGAGTATTTCTCTGGCTGACTGGGTTTGTGGTGCAGTGGTGTCCGTTACATTTGGCATGAGGGATGATGTGAATAGACCAACTGCAGCGCCTAGCCCATAGCCTGAAAAACAAATATAATAATGTCAAAAATAATAATCTACTGAAATATTAATAAATTTTGAATTATTTGTGTAGTAGTTACTTTTATTGACACAGAACTTTATTACCTACCTACTATACAACTGGTCAGGGACCTGAATGGACAACTCTCAACCGCAGCTTCAATCATCTTCTCCTCGTTAGTTTTGATCACCACGGGCCCCAAAATCCTCGGTATTATAATATTGTCGCGCCATCTCCGCTGATTTCCCACAAGATATTTAGCCAAAGAATCGTAGTCACTTTGCTCCGTAAACTTCAACAGATTAGGATCTGTAGGTGGTTTTGAGTATTCTGCCATAACTGAAGCTACATATATTTATTCAGTAACTTTGGGTGTGTTATTGGTTTCAAGAAATTAAAGCTTCGAAATGAAATCATTAAAATGTAAAGAACCACTCCACTCCACTGACTGACGGCACTGACATCAGAGTTCAGAGAACAGCTGTTTTTGACTAATCTTGTTAGTTCATGCTTGTCACCATACAAATATACACCTTAAATTTATTAATACCTTCACTTAACTAATCTAAACAATGTAGAAACTTGGCTTTTGAGCTAGTTAATAATGTGTTTACTGGTGGAATAAAACAAATCTAAATATAAAAATTAAATTTTTCAGTAAGCTACGGCTTACTATTTAGAGTGCAATTTCGCACGACTTCAAAAAGAACATCGTCGGTTCGAGGTAACCAAATAAAAAAAAATAAGAATCGATAAACAAAAAAATCTTAAAACAGAAAGTACAATGAACAAAACATTTGCAGGACGTTAGCTTCTGAATGAAAATATGTCTGATTCATCAGAAGAGGAAGATTTATCACGTTTCAAAGATGTCGTGGATACTTCGTTTACAAAATTTCTACACGGACACGGGACCTCCGAAAAACGTAGGTAGCATTCTGCATTCCACTGACTCAAAACTCGTTAAGAGTACAAGACTGTTACTTATATTTACAGAGAAACAAAGGCCTAAATCTGAAAGATATTTGGAGGAATCCACCCACTATAATGACGTGAAAGTGCCAGAAAAGATGCAGAACCAAATTGGAAACAAAATATCTACAATAATAAACAAAATTATTGAGTTTGTTGATATCGAACCTCCTAAATTAAAGTAAGTGACTTAATCAAATAACTCTTTATGGTATGGAATTATGGATTAAAGTTTTGACAAACATTAATACCATAAGCAAAAATCATGTAAAAAACAACAAAACAAATATCCTAAAAACTAGCTAGTGTAGCTCTAACTGGTTAAGAAATTGTCAACAAGACCACAGACAAACAGAACCATCAGACTCCCCCTCTTTTTAATTTTTTAGAGCCTTTTATTTTGTGTTTTTGTTGAGTTTTCTTTGCCAATCATTGACCAATATGGTTGTTTTTACTGATAGATGGTATCAATATGGTGTAGAAATTTAGTTTTGAGAATTATATACTATAATTCTCTAAACTAAACTGAAAATAAACATAAAGAAAATAAAGATTTCACACAAGATTCAAGATTACTTATTTGATTTTTAAATCAGTTCCTTGTAAATTTAACAGCCCTATTAGAATCAAATATATCACCCAGTCTGGCTGGTCAGATTCCCTCTTTATATTTTTCAATATATTCCTAATGGTTAGATAGACATATCAGTTGATCTAAAATATAATGTTTTTTTTAATGTGAAACAGTGACGAGACAGATGTTAAGTGATCACCTCAACAACATAACCACAATAAGTCTAGGGCCCTCCCCAACCAAAGTATTGATAGACCCAAGTTGCACCCAGTTGTGCCCGTCACCAAAAATAGGGATGTTATGTCTCATGCGCAAGTGATTTGACTACGAGTGCACCGTTGCTTGGCCGCAGATTACCAGGTGTGGAGGCAGTACTTCCCCGGACGAACTTTGCACAAGCTCTACTGCTACTTTTTGTAGTCTATTTATTTATGTAATTAAAGCAATCTGTACATGGTGTTTGTATTCACCGTTTCAGGAAAAGTCAAATAAAGGGTGGTGTTAAACTGTTTAAAAGCTCGGAAGGATTCCTTTCATGTGATGAAGTGAAGGATGTGTACACAGAACTACACAATAGTGTATCCAAAAGAATTGTATTGAAGAGGAGGCATGTGGATGAGGACCAGGATTTAAATGAACATGGTAAGCAATTTGAGACCAAATATTTGTTGACCAGATATTTGTTTAAAATCGTCAAACATGAATTACAATCAATTGTTGTCGAATATGACTCCGTAAATGAATTTATTCACATACAATTCATTTAAAACTTAAATGAATAATGTAGGAATAACTGCATTACTACAGTTCTGCCGGGAATTCAGGAAATTATTTTTTAGCAGATGAGTTGCTCTATGTGGCCCTTTTAGGCCAGCAGATTACCAACATGGTTATATTGCAACCGTGAAATTATTTTTACATTAATCTTATGTATCGCAAATTTTCTCTTTCAGATAAGGTAAGTGTTGTAGCGGTAAGTGGGGAACGCATACTATCTAAAGAGGACACCAAGTTGTGGAAATCGAGGAGAAGGGAAAAGCTTTTCAAATACAAGGTCCAGGGGAAAAGCAAGGTACTGGTTGCAGTAGATTGAAATCCCACATTTATGTACATATTATTTACTTACATTTTACATTATATTATCTGTAGCTTAAGGTGATAAAAGGCCTCCAAATTCAAAATTAAGTAGAAATAAAATACAAAATTTAAAACAAAAACATTTTATTTATAACTACAATCACTTAAGTTTAAAAATAAATATTTACAAAGTTATTGCAAATTTTACGCAAATTTCGTAAAATATTTCAATAAAATTATCTATAATTGGATTTTGTCATGGCTTAGGCAATTCATAAACAATTATAAAATGATCAGACAAAAATATCAACTGTTTTGGCAAAACCTGTACTTAAAGTAAATTCATATAAAAAATGGTTACCATTACACAATAAAATTCTTGCACTATAAGTTGGCTGCAAGCAGTTATGGTAGCCAAGAATTAGGAAAAGGAAGGTATAGTTTCCTGTCAAGACATTTATTTTCACTGCTCATTAACTTTACATCTCAAATTATTCCTTAGTGCTTACAAGCACTAAGGAATAATAAATTAAAAAGCAAGTAGCGCCAGATTCGTTGAGTCTGGGCTTGCGGTTTTTAGTTATGGTTGTGTAGAACCGTTGAAATATACTAATTTTTAATAATTTGAGACATTCAATCGCGACTTCTGATTGTGGTTCATTCCAATTGTGATATGGGAAGCAAATTCGATTGGTTTGTTGTAATAGACTACGCATAAAATAAAAATGGGGATGCCATTTTCAAAAAATTATTTACTTCTATCTGAGCTCAAAAAAAACATTAGGAAGTGTATGTTATTGGGTGTGTGAATATGACTCCGCCCTTTCTCAACAGATGTCGTTTTTAGTATTGTTTACGTGTACTAATAAATGACCATACTTGTATTCGATAGTACTGAATGTCAGCTATCTAACGCATTTTATGATATTTGGTTGAAGTGTAAGCAACAATTGTTTTCACCTTTTCGAAAATGTCGGTTTTTATTCCAAATAAACGTCATTTGCGGGAAGTGTTATTACATTATTTTATTGCGAAGAAAACTGCAGCGGAAACTTATCGTTTGCTTGTGGAGATTTATGGTGAGCATGCTCCGTCTAATACAACTTGCAAGGAATGGTTTCGACGATTTCAAAATAACGATTTTAGTACTGAGGATAAAGAACATGGAAAACCACCAAAAAAATTTGAAGATGCTGAATTGGAAGCATTATTGGCGGAAGATTCTTGCCAAACTCAATCAGAATTAGCTGCAGCATTAAATGTTGATCGTTCAACTGTTGCAAAGCGTTTACAAATGATGGGAATGATTCAAAAAGCCGGTGACTGGGTTCCACATGATTTAAAAGAAAGAGACATGGAACGTCGGAAAACCATTTGTGAAATGCTGCTTCAAAGACAGCAAAGAAAAGGATTTTTGCATCGGATAGTCACAGGAGACGAAAAATGGATACACTACGAAAATCCTAAACGCAAAAAAGCTTGGGTGAAACCAGGCGAACCAGGCCCATCACAGCCAAAAATAAATATTCACTGTGCCAAGGTCATGCTCTGTATTTGGTGGGATCAGAAAGGTATTGTATATTATGAGTTGCTCAAACCCTCTGAAACTATTAATGGAGAAGTTTACCGACGACAACTAATGCGTTTGAAGCGAGCCATAGAAGAAAAACGACCAGAATGGGTGAATAGACATAACAAATTAGTTCTTCAGCATGACAATGCCAAACCGCATACCGCAGAAGTCGTAAAAAGATATTTAGAGGGACAGGACTGGGAAGTGTTACCCCACCCGCCATATTCACCAGACATAGCTCCTTCGGATTACCACCTATTCCGGACGATGCAGACAGACCTTATTGGAGAAAAGTTTACTTCATGTGAAAGTATCAAAATTTGGATTGACAACTGGATAAGCTCAAAAGACCAGGACTTCTTCCAGCAAGGAATACGAAAACTACCTGAACGATGGGCGAAGGTTGTAGCTGCAGATGGAGCATACTTTCAATAATTTTTTTTTTTAATTTTGTAAGCGAACAAATGTGTTTTATTTTGACAAAAAGGGGCGGAGTCATATTCACACACCTATTAGTATAAAAATAACGAAATATTTCGGTAGGTTACACGCTATACCACCACTTAGTATGCCTGAACTAGCTTTTCAGATAAGCCATAAGAAGAAAGATCTATGTCCATTGCTAGTTAAGCCTTTGTGTCCAAATAGACCAATTAAACTGATAAATAAATCTTAGTAGCTAATAAGGCTCAAGTCCATTGCCGGCTAATACACAGTTCATAGCTTTAAATAAATTGCATAGCATGTTGCTAGTAATGTGTAGGTACATTGCTTGCTAGATTTTACTTTGTTAGGTTTGCCATCCTTTTTCGGGAATCTAAATCCACAGCTAGTTAAACTCAGTTCACTATAGTTCCAGATATTATCAGGTTTACAATAGTGTCTATAGTCTGCTGGCGTCGGCCACTGTTCTTCGGACCGGTAATTCGTTTTCAAATGCTTTGTTGTCCATTCCATTTGTCATGTGTATGTCGCGTTTGTCCGCGTTAGTATCCACTGGTCCGTCCATCAGGAACATTGTGAGGAAGAACAGTATGCTGCCTGTAAAGTGGAAATATTGTTGATTTTTTGTAGTAATAATATCCTACCGGCTGCGGCAAATATAATCACACTTATAGTATAATAGCGAAATGTATGTATGTGTGTCTGTTTGTTACTCTTTCACGCTCAAACGGCTCAATGGATTTGGACGAAATTTGGGTAGCTTAGACCGGTTTAACACTTATTCCATAAAAAAAAAATGATCAAGAATTTGCCACGAGACCCGTCCTGTTTTAACCGTGATATAGACTGCAAGATAAGGGCGTTTCATGAAAGTTACTTACTGATAGCGTAGAATCCGGCGTAGAAGATCATAATGGCTTCTCTGTAGCCGATGGCCTTAGAGACCGGGTCCACCAGGATAGGCAGATTTCCCCCCACGTTGTTCATCACGAACAGGAAAACACCGACGGTGGTGGAACGCACTGACAGAGGCACGATCTCCACCAGAATAGCGAACACTATGCCGAACCACATCTCAGCTGGAATTTAATACAAGACTGATTAAAGAAAATCGGAAAAACCTATTTCAATACTTTCATCCGTTTTTTCATACAATACCATTAAAAAAAAGAAACATCCATTTCGATATACAACGGGTGAAGAAAAGTCAGGAAAGCAAAATACGTAATTTCGATAACGTATATGTTCCATTTTTTTTAAATTTGAGTACAAATATTTTGAATTAATGTTGATGAATTTTTAAAGGGGCTTATCTGAAAGAATATAGATTCAAATAAAAAAAAATTGTTATGATATCTTTAACACAAAACTAAGAAACTGATCATTCTGTTATTTGGCGACTAAGAACTTTTTACTTATAGACTAATGAGGTAATGCTACTTGAAAAGCAAGTTAGTAATATATTTTCTCCGCTAAGTAGGCTTAAAAATTTCTACAATAGGCTTTATACATTATCTATTGTAGCGGATAATGCTAATGTTATATATATGTATGCAGTTCATAGGGCACGTTTACCTAAAAAATTACCGGACATATCTATCACCCGTTATCGCATGCACCTATAATATCTCGTAAGGTTTAGCTAGCTATAATAGCAAAACAATGTAAGGGTCCAAAAATATGTTTTTACATCAATATAATATCATTGAAATTCTCGACTTTTCTCTATATAATATGCATATAAACCTTCCAGAAAAAACATCTTTATAGTGATAACCGTGTCAGAATCCGTTGCTTGGTTTAGCAGAAGTTAGCGGAGAAACAGATTTAGGACAACATCGACTTTGTTACTATTTAGAGATTTATATTCCTTGACATCTATTCGTACTCACCGAAGAAGTAGGAGATGGCTAAGGTAATCATGGCCCACAGGGGTCCAAAGATGACGGATCCGAAGGCGGGCAGGGTAGCGATGAGTTGAGATAGAGCCAGGATCAACACACGTGATCTGATTCCCATTTTTGCCACGAACCTGAAAGGGTTTGTAATCTGTGTTATATCTTATTATTTTATGGGCAATTCTTATAAATTCATTTATTTAGCTTATCTCGGAAATGGCCCTAACGATTTGGATTAAATTTTGTGTATAGATAGGGTTGCTGTATAAGTTTACATGTATAATTGTATTTCGTGTAAATACGCATTTTTTCACAAAAATTACTGTTGTACTGTTGTATTAAACGTACGTGGGAGATGTTTGTACGTACATAAACGATCCAAAATTAAAATATGACGGTTTTTTTGTGCTATATTAAAATTTTTGTAAAAAACATTTTTTTTTGTAAAAATATGTGTTTTACAAGAAATACAATTAAACCGGTATATCGCACCCTATCTAAACACAAAATTTCATCTACATCGTTGAAGCCGTTTCCGAGATACACGAAATATATACAAGAATTGCTCGTTTAAAGGTATTAGATAGATTAGATATAATCTTACTTCATCAATGGTAATTTTATATAATTTTACAATAATAGTGAGCCATATCTTTGGCGGTGGCCGACGCCGCGCTTGGGTCAGCTACACTCCACAGATACTTACTTGTCGGAGATGACCCCGCCGGCTACGACCCCGATGGACCCAATGCCGACGGTGACGGCAAACAGCCACCACCCCAGGTCCACGTCCGGGAAGTAATCGCGGTAGTACAAGTCGGCGTTGTACGCGAACGTCATGCCGCCTGGAGATAAAGGACATTGTTATCTTTAGGTCCACGGGAAGTAGACGCGGTAGTTTGTTGTGTTTGTCCATGCCATCTGAGATACAGGGAATCTTAGTGCAGGAGTATGAGTGTGTGCGTGATTATCTTAATTTTTTTAAATTGTATTTTATTAATACATCTTCTCCATCTGCAAAGTTTTACGCATTGCAAGTTATAAATACCTGTAGATATCAAATGGACTTATCAATATTCCAGTGTTGCTAGTAAACAATATCAACGATAAATCTGCATCTAATTACCCTAATCATGACATGACATGACCCTGCAGAGGTGCACACCGTATACGGAAGAACTCATGGCACGACAACAATAATATTAATTTCCGGCGGCTACAAAGGCCTTTTAATTTATACCTACTAATCTAAGAATTTAGCCTTGGGTTTCGCGACAGTTGCTACCTACCACGTACCTAACCTGGCGGGTACCTACTTCATGACTAACAGGATATGGCCACAATGCTATAGACCTCAGTCATTATCAGTTATCTGTTTGAAACAAGTACTACAAGTTTCCATAGAGCTTTTGTCTTGTAGAACCTAGAACGTATATATACTCATACGCATTTATTCGGCCTTAGGAACACTTGGTTTTGTCAAAAATGATGGCTTACATAGCTTAAAAATACCAAGAAATAAGAAACTAGAAACAGACAAGACAAATCACATGCTTTAACAATAAGTTTACAATAATATAATTTTAATTACAATATAATATATATATAATATACTAGCTGCGCCCCGCGGTGTTATCCGCGATTTTCCGGAAACTTTCTTTTTTTCTTTCTTAAGACAATAACAAACAACAAAAAAGAATAAGCAAAATTGGTCCAGCCGTTCACGCGTGATGCCAAGAGAAATAGGGATCCATTTTTATATATATAACTAGCGACCCGTCCCGGCTTCGCACGGTTAGTAAAGCACCAGTGTCGTATCAGAAACTACCCGTGCGAAGCCGGGGTGACTTGCTAGTGTATTATACATATAAACCTTCCTCTTCAATCACTCTATCTATTAAAAAAAACCGCATCAAAATCCGTTGCGTAGTTTTAAAGATTTAAGCATACATCCCTATGTATGCCTATATCCCTATATAGGGTCAGAAAAAGCGACTTTGTTTTATACTATGTAGTGATAAGATATAACATAGAGTTTACTACCATCGAAATATAAATTACCTCGTTGACTCGATAGATGTTTTTCTATTTTGATTCAGAATTTGACAATCAGCTGTGAAACGACACGGAGGCATTAATCTTGTAGAAATATGTAGCTTCAGTTTTTCCCGATTTCCGACTTTTCCCGTAAATTTTCCAAGCTGTTTGAGATTATAAGTCGTGTCGGAGGCTTTCAGGCGGCTTAAATACGCCGATATTAGAGTCATCCACTTAAATGAAAGAAGAGTAAAAGATACCAGGTACGCATGAAATTACCCATCGAAGATACTAAGCGGTAATTTTTTTTTTTTATTTTAAACTTTGTTATTTACGTTCATACTTCTGCTTGAGTCATAGGCAAGGCCGATTGTTCATAACCACGTTGTTTTGTGTATATACAAAGTATTTTAGCAAATAGGTATGTTGGTTATTTATTAACCGGAACAATTACAAAGTTGTGAGTCATACTATCAGTTCCGCTTCAAATCTATAACATGTTTTTGAGTAAGGAACAAAATATTTTGGACTTAGTTATACCAGCTGACGCCACAAACTTTTTCTCGATTTTATTTTAGTAACAGGTAGTAATAGTAATCCCATAGAATAAAATACTTTCAGTTTTTGCCAATGTTTCCAATTTTCCAAGTAATTTTACCAATTTCTTTAACCTTAAAAACCTAGTTTTTATTATGAACATTTTAAATCTTAATCGTCTTCGCAAAGCAAATGTCTCAGATTCAAGTCTAATAATGTCCCATTTCCCGTTCTTGTTCCCGTTCCAGTTCTCGGTCACAACAAAAGAACCGTAATTCTACAATATAAAAACCAGTTAAAAGCTTTTATTACCAGTTACCTATTGCTAAGAACGTATTAAAAACTGAAATTCTGAACATTTCTTTATCAAAATCATACTAATGAATAGTCGCTGTACTAAGCACTCGTGGCGTAGCTTGCCTAGCAGTTCTTTACAGAACATCTAAGTTAAGCAACTCTCGGCCAAGAAGTTGGATGACCGTTCACTTCTGAAGGCACTGTTCGATGTCGGTCTCAACTATACTCTTATTATTCGTATTACCGAGATATTTAACACGAATAATAATGATAATAATAATAATTAATAATCATAACCATGACAGTTTTAAAATTTATATCTCGACTATACTCTCTTGAAAACTCCGGAACCAGTATTGGTCTCTAACTCACACGAAAGGAGTCACTAATAGAAGATACTGATATATATGTCTCTAATAGAAGATACTGATATACTAGGATACGTACCGCAATGTCTGATGGAGGCAGCAAGGCACAGCATCAGTACCCTGGGCTGGGCGATCACGTGCCAGATCGTCACCTGCGGCATCTTCTTGCCAGACTCCAATGATGCGTCGTTCGACTTTGTGGTACCTTATTAAACATTCAAATGCGTTATGCTTTCATCACACGTGTAAGATCCAAAGCAAAAGAGCTTTGGCTTGTTGGTTCAGCACAAAAAATCTAAAGTCATCCACGAAGCCGAAAACCGTGCTCAATGGCCATTACTAGGCGAGACCTATGTCCAGCAATGGACTGATGTAGGCTGACGATAAGGACAAAAACCTTTGGCTGATGTAAAAGAAACCATTTTAAAAAGAAGCGTATCGGTCTATCTTGGGCGAAGAAAATATTTTTTCCAGTTATTTTGATTTAAAAATCAAAGTATTTAACAGATTTTGATGAGTCTTCTATGGGACCACTTTGAGAGTATATCCTATCAAATAAATGTTTAACGACGGAATTCTGAGCTAACAAAAACATTATCAACGTAATTGAGGTTCAATTACGTTGATAATGTTATCGGAAGACTTTTGGAAATGAAGTGGATAACTTGTGAAATAACGGATACTTTGAGATTTTGTTATACCTTCTTCCCCAATAGTGGTCCTCTCAGGTTCCCGGAGAGTCAGCAGCGTCAGAGCAGCTATGATTAGCCCCACTACTCCTGCTCCATAGTAGCACAGACGCCAGCTCTGCAATACAAGAATTATAATTTTTAGCAGTTTCATATGAATTGCTACCCCACAGGGATTTATATAATTTACCGGTTTAATAACTCAAAAATCTTTAAAATTTTCGTCTTTTACTTCTCATCCTTACGGTACACTCTACTATTGAAAAAGAAACATCTAAATCGGTCTACAATGGGCGCAGAAAAAAATCATTTATTTGGATTTTTCCAATTATTTTGATTTAAAAACCTTCATTGAAATAACTTTCCGAATCAGTTGATAAATGGCGGAGTTCTAAGGTAACAAACATAAAAACAAAAAGTATCCAAATTGATCACCTGGTCCATTGGGAGTCGGTTGAAAATGGGTACGTTTTCTAAAAGCCACGAAGCATGATATTATCGACATACAATGAGTAGTATAGTACTTTCTGTTTCTGTTTCTTCTGTTCAATGTTATTCTGTAATTCTTTATTGTACGCAAGAAAAATAAAACAAACATAAGTTATAAACAAAGAGTATATACAAAGGCGAGCTTAACCCTAATAAGAGTTCTCTTCCAGCAAACCTATCTATCATTATTTTTCTGAGATCACCTTCGAAAGATCCTTACAATCATAACCATTTTTTTTTAGAGTTTTGTAATCGGGACGAGAAACGTTCGCAGTAGTAGGTACTGTTTTTCTACCAAAGGTTTACATCCAATTAGCAGTTGATAAAATGAGTAAACTCGATAATTACGCCAAATGTCTGATTAAAAGACAATAAACTCACCAGTCCCCATGCATTCAGGATGGGTATATACCTCCCCACAGGGAAGGCGATGCCATACCCGCCATAGATGCCCCAGTTGAAAATCGACAGCACCAACGCTCTCTGGTGCTCCGGGAACAGGTCCGTGAGGATCCCCGTGGCCAGGGGGTTGCACCCGGACTCTCCCGCGGCCAATATCATCCGTAGGATCACGAGGTGCCAGTATTCGGTGACGGAGCCCATGAGAAGGATTGCCACGACGAATACCACTGTGCAGATCGAGAGGATTCGTGCTCGGTTGAATCTGTTGATTATCAAATTACTTTCAATATAACTGTTCCTCGCGACTTTTACATCTTTATTGCGAAGAAAACTTAATTTTATTTTCTTCTGGGATCATTCCTTAACATCACAGTGAATGTCCCGTCAGAATCGGATAAAATAGTGTACTAAATTATTATATTATAGTAATCATTATTACTAACAAAAAGTTCCCCGATGGGATATGGCACTATTATATAATAGTTAAGCCACAATAACCGTTTTTATTCAAACATGGGTGAATTCTGATAGTGGTGATATTTGTATGATAATTAAATTTCACGTGGACGTAGACGCAGGGTTCCAATCCACCTCTAATGTTCCCACTGCAGGGACACCGGCCTCCTCTCGATTGAGAGTGGATGGGCTTTGATCTACCACGGGAGCCCAATCCGGATTGGTAGATGTCACGTATTCGAATATTTGGTTCTAAGACATTCCGGTTTCGTCACGATGTTTTCCTTCACCGTTTCGAGAACGTGGAAGGTAATGCGCAAATAAAATTTTCAAGTGTAAAACTCATTGGTACACGTGTGGGTTTGAACCAGCGACCTTCAGATTGAAAGTCGGCGTCTATGCCCCTGGGCCACCAGGCTTTTAGCTCTTTTATATACTAGTTATCTATTAATAGCTCGTCCATGAGAAATATTTACTTACTTATCAGCGACTATTCCTAGTAGTACTCCAACGACGGTGAAGACTGCCATGAATGCCGGCCCTGCCAGCACCTGGTAATCTATACCAAGCCCGTTGTAGCCCCATTCGCAGTACCTCGTGCCGTTCAGGGTGAGAGACTCGCATCTACGGAAGAAGAGGTTATTTTTTAGTGTTACCATTCATAATAATAACTTAAATGTTACAATGTTAGTATGATCTTTTGGACGGAATCTGGTAACGTCCTAATACTTTAAATGAGAAATTACTTTTTTAATAGTATGCGTTTTTCAAAATTTAATGCCAAAATAATTAAATTAACGGTTCAAAAATATTGATATAATTTATTTCGCAAATAGTTTGTTTACACGCTAATACTAAGCTTTTTCTATAGACAATATTTCTACCTTTAATTGAAATGATTTATTCAAGTGAATTTATTCATTTTGACTACGTGGCGTAAACATTAAAAAAGTTGAATGCCAATTGGGACAATGGGATTATGTCTGGATACCTGCTTGTCTGACTAGACATTTATTTATACAAGGTGTGACAATACTTAAACAGTGTATGCCTACATTGATCTAGAACTCAGGTCTCTATAGGTCTCCCAATCCTCAGTATGTTAGGTCACAAATTATCACAAGTTAAACTTTAACGCAAACTTGACGAGGTTCAACCCTAAAAGCATTAGGCACTCAACATAGAAGACAGATGTAGGCATGCGTTTGATTGCGGAATGATGAGCGCGGTCAGTGACCGCTCTTTAGGGCTGCCCAAAAAATAACAAATTACTATATATTTTACATTGAATGGTAAAAAAGAACCTTTTTGAAACACCTTGTATATTTTTATCTCAATTTCCTTGTAAACGTAAAAACTACTATTCAATATCTTTTTAGACGCAAATTGATACCTGATTCAAGAATCTAGATTTGTTCCGCACGGTTTGTACTACTTAAAGCCTACGTAATACCTACTCAATTTGAAAATCGAATTCGGAAATCTTCGTAAAAACCTGCTGATGCACTTTATATACAATGGAATCGCACATTTTAATGAGAGGATCGTGGGTGATACATACACCATACAAAAAATTAAATTGATCGCCATATTTTACAGAAAAAGTTTTTTTTTTTGATGTCGAAGCAGAATTGCCCTGGGGCGGGGGCAACATAATTACGCTCTTGTAAAGGATTTTTTTGGCAATAAATTTATTATAATTATTTATTATTAATGTACTGGGAAAAGATAACAATATATTTTGGCCCTTTCCAGGCAGCCACATAACTGCCCAACTGTAGGTATTTATGTAAGTTAAACCTACTTGTTGATATCACTGTTTCAAGGTCAACCACTTCTTATATGCATAGGCAGTATATAATAATTGTGTTAAAATATTCAATGTTGATGTTAATAATAACGATTATGCTTTTAAATTTATAGTAAAACTCGTAATTTAGTTTATACTGGTTTCGAAGGCTCTTAGATGTTTCAAAATACTTAATAATGCATTTTTTAATTATAGCGCTACCTGTGTCATAACTTAGTGTAAATATTTTTAAAACTTTAAGCGTAAATATTTTTCTAACTTTGAAGCCTCTACTTATTGTATGATGACAGGACAATTCCTGTCTCATACATAAAATACAAGAACTACATTGAAGACGTAATTTCTTATAACAAACAATACAAGTGGAAGGATATAAGACAAGAGGTAGGCCAAAGAAAAGATGGATGGATTGTGTGAAAGATGATATGCGTAAGAAAGGAGTGAGTACTGATATGACGTCTGACAGAGGGAAATGGAAGAAATACATGTAGTGCCGACCCCACTTCGTGTGGGGTAAGGGCAGGAAGATGATGATGATGATGATGATGATGACAATACAATACAAAAATACTTTATTATAACTTACGTTTCAGTAGAGTTGACCTTCTCACAGACGACAGGGAGTTGATTGAGCGTGAGGTGCGTGGCGTTCAGCATGCAAGACTTGTCTCCGTAGTGGAGATCATCCGCTGTCACTTTTGATGTGGTTCCTGGGGAGGGAAGTTTGGGTCACAATTTTAAGCTTTCAATGCTGCTCCGCTTGCTTCACCATCTCGTAACGGTGGCGGAAAACATCGTGAGGAAACCGGCATGTCTTAGAACCATAAATTCCAAGATATATGACATCTACCAATCCGGATTGGGCTTCCGAGGTAGATCAACGCCCATTCACTCTTAATAACGAGAGCAGATTCATGTCCCTGCAGTGGGAACATTAGAGGCTGGTACGGAATGCTGCTCTAACCGTTAGATAGATACACTTTATTGTACACCTCAAAGTAAAGAGAAACAATATAAATGCAGTTTATATAAACCTAAAACAAAATGGAGGTTACAATGAGCGATCTTACCGCTCATAGCGATCTCTTCCAGACAACCTTTGGATGGAGAGACTCTTCTTATGTCACGAATCACTGTTTTTTTTAACTGACGGAAAGGCATTCAGTTCCGGGGGAATCTGTGGGGGTTATGCGAGGCTCCGAGACATACCGTTTGACCCCCAGCTTTCAAACAAATTAAAACCGCATCTTAATCGGTCCATTCTTTTGGGAACTACAACGCCACAGACAGATACACACTACAAACTTATAACATCACTCTTTTTCGTCGGGTTAAAAATAAATGTCATGCACATTTATTTTTAACTCGCATTCTGAGTGGTCTGAAATGGGGGTTGATTACAAGATGAATATTAGCGCGTTTCTCGGTTCACGTGGTTTACCTGCGTACCTAGTAACGCGGGAGGATTTTAAAAGCAGTTTCGTAATGGCTCGCATGCAAGTAATCAAATATAGTTGTCCGTGCATTACGTAACATTTGTAACTTTTTACTGAGTGGCCGTGACTTTGAACGACCTCGACCACAACCTTAACTCATGGAAGAAATAATTACATCATAGAAATACGCGCTTGAGCAGTCGATCTAAATTCTACGGTTTTTGGCGGTCTTGGGTATGTTGTCTGTAAAATTACAGGCTCTGAAACTGATTAGCTCGAAGGCCAGGGTTTCGCAGTATACGGCCACCAGACCCAGGATCGAAGCCAAGCAGTATAATTATCTTACGTATATTATAAAGTTTGTTCCACCTTCACGCTCAAACGGCTCAACGGATTTGAATGGAATTTGGCACCAGGATAGCTTACATCCTTGATTAAAACATAGGCTACTATTTATCCTGGAAAACCGCGGGTATCACTATGCAGGGCAGCTAGTAATATACATAATTCTCAGTTATAACACTCAAGGACGAAATACTAGGCAAACGTGAGTTCTGCATTCTTTAGGGGGATCCAGTTGCTCGCGTCCGTAGGTTAGCACCCTCTAGTATCCTTTCACGTACCCTCTGGGGTGGTGCCAAATGAGCAACTAAAAGTAGCAGTAGTACTTGTTCCAAGTTCGTCTGGAGAAGTACTGCCACCACACCTGGAATCTGCTGCCGAGCAGTAGTGCTAGCATTACTGTTCCGGTGGAAGAGTGGGTGCCGGTGAAATCACATGCGCATTAGTCGTATCATCTCCGTCTCGGGTGATGGATGACGATGATGGGTGATGGATGGTAGCAGGATGAATGCGACTAAGTTTAAGAGCCTAATCTTATACTGAGTCGCATTACTGTTGACATGGACGGGGGTCCCCACTTACAAGGTGGGCCCTCAGCTCGTTCCGTCACTACCAAACTATTGAACCGTATTTAATAAAATTTATATGGGACCAATCTTATAGCATATCCTTCCAATAAAAAGAGAATACAGCCGCATTGACAACCTCCTCTGGAAGTCGGTTAAAAATAGGTATTCCAATCAAACGTGCGTATATAATTTAATATTTTGCGTAGGATTATTTATTAACGCTGGAGTTGACCGTGAGCTGTCAGCTAATGATGAATGCGCGTTCAAATGACCACAATATTATTAAATTTACATCTGATGCAAATAAACAAGACAAACATACCATTGTACCCATCTCTGATCTTATAGCTCAGTTGATCGTAGCTCTGCTTTCTGCGCTGTAGGTCGAAGGTTCAACTCCCATCCGGGACAAGCATTTGTGTGACGAACTTAAATGTTTCTGTGTCTGGCTTTTGATATACGTTTGTATTATAACTGTGTATTTACAAAAAAAGTACAATAATGAATTCCATCAGTCATATAGATCCCATAGTACAAGCTATGCTTAGTTTGAGGCTAGATGACGCTGTGTGAAATATCCATGAATATTTATTTATTTATCTACGTGTAAGTTAGTTAGCTTTAGAGTTTAGTTTACTTGAGTTGTGTGCCTGTTGTTTTAGGGAGAGCTTATCATTTGGCTCCTGAAATCATCAAGGTTTTTTTTTTTACTATTACATTGGGATTCTTCTAGAGTAGAGTAAATAGGTTTCTCCTAGACAAGCGTGCTCCATCGTCGGCCGCATCTTCACTTTCCATCAGGTAAGATGGCGGCCAAACGCTTGGGTACGTTAATAAGAAATAAAAAAAAATCAAGGTAATTCTAAAAACAACTTCTGCTACTTTATAAGCACCACCCTTTTTTTTTTTTTTTTTTTCGTGGAGAAATGTCTTAGCATACCGCCCTGCCACGGGGAAACAGAGCGGTTATGTGGGACTACCCACTAAAACTCCACGGTGTCCTCCTCTGCCGCTTAGTGGCGGGAACACGGGAACGTTGTAACACACATCCGCGATCCCGCCGCAGCTGTCCGTTTCCGGACCCTCCATGGGATGGCAATGTATGCCATCCTCCCTCGCCACGACACGCCAGGACACGAGGCGCGTCGCAACCACCTCGGGGACCATGCCAGCGATAGGACGTCAGACTACCCCGTGTCAGACGCCCTAGGTCCCCATGCGACGGGTCAGGTCTGTGGTCCCGTCGCCTACCACTACAGCCGCAGAGGATAGGGAGAGCGTGGTACCTGGGGTGGTAATATGTTTTAGTGGTGTTTAACCTCACTTACCGATGAGATAGTGTCCGAGCTCGCCCAAGATGTACCCAACGGAGACCAGCCCCAGGACGTACCACTTGTAGAAGCCAGCCAGCTTAGCGAATATCCCGCCGCGAAACATCCTCGCTTATTCTGGAGACGAACAAAAACAAAATTTACAATATAAATATTTACAAAAAAAATATAAATGGAATGCCTGTCCATCCAGCTAAACTTTGATTGGTAAATATATACAAATAAATAAAATTCATGCGTCTCTTTGTGATTTCAATATAACGGCTTTTTACTAAATGCATTTTTGAGAGTATATAAAATTTTTGTGTTTCTGTTTGTTCCGGTTAATCTCCGAATAAAATTGCAATAACTAATTTTGTGTTCAAAATAATTATTAAATCATCTGAAGAAAAAAAAACTAGAAAAACGCAGGTGAAACCGCGGAGCACAGCTAGTGACTAGATATTCGCCGCGGAGAACGTAACGTAACCTCCAACTGTCACATTTCCCATATAAATAGTCAGATTGCAGCAAACAATGCCTGTAATTATGAAATAAAGCCGCCGTCCATCACACAGCCCATTTTGGTGACAAAATTAAATAATAACGATGACCCAGCTAGACTCCTACTTGACAGTTATGGTGTCATGATGAAGTGCATTTGACGTTGCGTGTCAGTGATCCATTGTGTTAGGGCCGGGTGAGACTAGATGTTCAGATTCGATAAAAAATGTTTTTGACCTACTTTTTAACAGCCTTAAAGATGGAGGAGGTTGTGACTGGCCTCATAGCTCAGTTAGAGTGAGTTCGATTCCCACTCAGGACTAGCATTTGTATGGCAAACAGATATTTGTTCTGTGTAAAATACTATATAAGTGTTCTATTAGTAAACTGATTTCCATAGCACAAGCTATGCTTAGTTTGGGGCTATTTTGATAAAACATGTCTAGGAACCACCGCTAGAAAACCTGCTTTAAAATAAAAAAAACCGCAATGAAATCGGTTCACCCGTTTAAGAGCTACGGTACCACAGATATATACATCGGTCAAACTTATAATAACCCTTTTTTTTCGGCGGGTGTTAAAAATGGCGAGGGTAATGATTTTGACAGCACCTGTTTTGCAAGCCCTGACTTTTGTCTCGGCTCGAACAACCTTGCTAATTAACAGCCAATTAGTACCCCTTGCTTGTCATGGCTCGTCTTCTCACGATACTTATTGTCTCCCATATTACGGGAAGACAACTTAATGTGGGAACAAAATATTTAAAACCATCCTCATCAGTTTGACTGTTTTTCGTATTCGTTTCTTGCGCACGGGAGCACTAATTCGATTGGATCAAGTTAATTCATTTTAATGAATAGATTATTAACAGCTAATCTTTTGATTTTATTATTTAGTATTATAAAACTTGTGTCAATTTTGTCAATTGATTAATTAATTACAGGTATTTAATTTTAAAGCTTTCCTTGTGTCGCAGATGGCACGAACAAACACAGACTTAAGACAACACCCAAGACCCGAGAACAAACTTCACGCTCGCCACACAGTGTGTCCCGAGCGGGAATCGAACCTGGGACCCCTCGCTTCGAAGGCAGGGCTACAATCAACTAAACCCTGGAGCCCCGGAGCCGTAGCCGGAAAAATTGAAAATATCGTTATTTGAAAATTGATTAACTAATTTCATTGAACTACGGATGCAAAAATGCTAGAGGAAAATGTTGAACATAAATATTAACATTTTTCAATCAATTACTACCCATGCTCTTGGGGTTTTTGCTGGACCAGTTTGTGGTCGGATCAAGCTGCCCGACCACTAATTAACAGCAGTTAAATAATACTTCCGCATTATGATCGTTGATACAGTCATCGATTAAATAGGTAATGGGTACAAATCGTAAATCCATGTTTGTAGTGGCAAGAGGTAGGCCAAAGAAAATGGATAGATTGTGTGAAAGATGGTGGATGGATGGATTGTGTGATTGTATGTTGAGCTTAAAGTATGTTCCCGATGTTTGTCCTGTTTCTGTGTTTATCCATGCGACACAGGGAATCCAGTGCAGGTGGGTGTGGAATCGTTACTTTTTTTATGTTTTTCGTCCGTGCCTCCCGATCGCATCTTCCATTGTGTTTATCCAACCAACGAGTTATAATTAAGACCTTCGTTACTCCTAGGTCATTGCCTTCAGAGTTGTTCTACTATTCTTCTAAAATGTTATGCTCCAATACTTTACGGATGTAGGGTTAGGGTGTAACAAGAACCGTTTTTGCTCCACTGCAACAACGAGGCTTTAATGGTTTTTTTTTTTTAATATTGTCTGTCAGTTGTAAGACTTGGTTGTCATCATTAATGATACGAAGGCCTTTATAAAATGTCAAGCTAATTTGGCTGTACTTGAAATTATACACTTTTTTGTTTTCCGGCGAGAAAGTATGTGAGCCGGTGGAAATTATAGAAAGAGTGAGAATAGTAGGTAGAAAAATAATTATACATGAAAAACCTAAAAGTTACGCGTTTATCTACAAGTACGTGCAAGTGTGATTCTAACGGTTCTTTGGCCGGGTTTTTTTTAATTATTCCCGCGCGTCTTAATCATATATCTACATTCAGTATTTGGAGTAAGCTTTGTTTAGAAAGGACAGAAAATTCCGACATCGTTTATCCAATCCTCCTGAATAATAAGGAATTCCTCCTGAAGGATATAATCCTGAATAAGGTGATACTAATAGCGTTGGCAGAATTTGGAGGGCAATTTAAGCGATTGAGTGGTTCTTACAGTATAAAGCTAAAGGGTGAAATATATCAAAGTTATTCAATCACCCGAGAGTGTATATTCTAAAGGGCCATTATTTAACTTATTTCAGAGCCTCTTTTGGAAACCATTTTATTAGGTACCTACACATTTTGAATGAATAAACTCGCTTTTACCATTTCAACCAATACCTCTAAGTAATGTTTTGCTTTTGTTATACGCATTAAAGTAAACGTTTTAGGTTACTTTGAAAATTTGAGGCAAATTCGTGAGTTGTTTTAACGAGCCGACAGTAATTACTCATGTTACTGAGTTACTAAATGTTATTTGAGAATGTGCTTGTTATTGTTTAGCTTATAATGTTTGTTATCGGTGGAATTCAAAGTTAAAATCAAACGTCCTATGAAGCAACACATGATAAAACGCCATCCTAAGGTTGTCTGGAAGAAATCGCTTTCAGCGATAAGACCGCCCATTGTACTAAATCTAAGTATATTTATATGAATATTATGTAAATTTTATGGTGTACAATAAAGTGTTCATTCATTCATTCATTCATAAAATGCGGTGAATTCTTCGAAAAAAAAACTTTGAAAAGTAATTTTTAAAAATGAATACGACAGGGAATCTTTATATAATAACTAGCTGCGCCCCGCTGTGTTTCTCGCCGCTTTCCGGGATAGTCTGTGTTCATTTAGGATATAATCGGTACGAGTTAGAACATCTGTCTAGATAACTACTTGCTCCTTTCTAAATGACTAAAGTCTAAGAAAACTTTACCCAAATAGTTTAGCACAAAATAAATTTGTGAAAAAAGTTTATACCAAAAAAGTTTATCACAGAAATTAATTTGCTTGGTTCAATAGTAGCACTTATTAAAAATAACAAGATTAGGCGTATTTATGAAGTGTTTGTCATACAGAAGACGCGCGTTTATCTACTTAGTCTGACACAATTAATTAATTGTAACAATACCATTATTTTATTAGTCAAATGCCTTATACATGAACATTCTAATTAACCCTAACTTAATTCATAAAATCACAAATTAAACAGAGAGCTTCAATTCTTCGTTCGAGTGAGTACGTGGCCAGCACTAGTGTCGGAGTTTTCAAGCCCAAAGGCCTCCGTGGCTCATTGCCTAGTGTAGCCATGGCCTACAACTAACGGGCCCTCCAAACTATCTAAACGGTCACATCCAAATACTGACTGGGCGAAAGGTTGCTTGACTTAGATGATCTGTAAAGAACATCCAAGCAAGCTACGCAATTAGCGCTTAAAGCTTTCGTTTGCAAAAATATAACTGTTTTTTAAACTTTGCCTTTATTGTAAATTTTTAGCGTCTCCGAATTACAAACATCCAATTGATGACCTTCCTGATTACAGCGTAACGTTGTCAACTACGAACTATGCGAATAGCTTTTATTACCCACAAAAAACGTGTATTAATATTAAATGCAATTCTTTTTAAACTAAGCAGTTTTGACGACAAAATCACAGATTTTTTGTCTAGGTATGTCGTTGATAATTTGTTTTTGTTATGTCCAGTAAATGAAAGTCATCATTTGTAATTATCGGGTGGCCTTGGTGGATATAGGGCATTCGTCTCGGTGTGTTTGTCACACAAAAAACAAACACAAACGCACAAATGTCATACATGAGGGACGATTGGATGTCTTGGCTATGTGAGGGCTTCTAAATATTGGGACGAGCTGTAGGTCCACCTGATATTAAGTGATTACCTCCGCCCATAAAAACAACAATACGACTAGGTCCTCCCCGACCGAAGCGAAGACCTACAGCGCAGAAGGCAGAGCACCAACAAAGGTCTGCTTCTTTGAACCAGTTTCCCAGGATTGGCACCTGCCCAGACTAGAAAAAACTAAATAAAGTTGCTAGCGCAGTAATACTTGTAGGGTTTTTGCCTCACGCTTGTCCTTGGACCTTATTCCTTTCCAATTCGAGATACTGACATTGGAGTCGATCTTTGCCTGGTTCCTTGGGTATTTCCCTTTGTCAACTGACGCAGCTACCTGTGCAAATTAATTGTATAATTTTGACAATGTGGTTTTTGCGGCGGAACTTATTTGTACTCCTTATTTGTACTCCTAATAATATTCCATGCAAAAGTCTGTGCAAGTTCTGTCAAGTCTGTGATTCATTTTTCAAATATATCTAAATAATACTTTTCAATATTTAATCAATATTTGCAGACAAGGAAGGATGTGCCGGTGTAATAGGTGACACATGAGGCGTTACAACCCCGTCTCAGACTGAATTGGATCTTCCCATACTTCGGTAGGGGAGGGCCTAAGTCGTATTGCTGTTGTCTTGTCAGTTCTGTATCATAAAAAAAATGTTAATTATCATTCGCGACTTTTGAATATATATATTTTGGTATCGGTAGCCTCCGCAGTGGGAAAGTTGGCATTATAATGGTATTGAGGTACGGTATGTACCGACAACTCGACGATGCTAACCACAGCAAGTACTAGTGGTCAAGTGACCTATAAAACCATTCTGCGGTTGCTAATCCTATTAGATAACAATTTAAACACAAGTATGTAGAATTGTCTGTTATATTAGTAGGTTGATCTCCTTGACTTGTCACCGAAATTGATAACAGTAAAGCTTTTTTGGTGCATATTTCAATCAAATCTGTTTTTTCTTTTAATTTCTATTTATCTTCGTTTCATATGACGGATTAAAAATTGTGTATCAATAACTGTGTTTAATTATATCTCGTTATTTAAAAATATTATGCCTACTGAATAAATTATTTCTTCTTCTTCTTTATTTCTTTATTGTGTTTGTTAAATTCTTGTCTGTGCTGTGATCTATCTATATGTATAGTATAAATCAATTGCCGTGCAATGTCTCGCAAAAAGTCGAAAATGGCTCGATCGACTTGATTTTTTTTTGTTTCGTTCGCAATTTTTTTGGTTCATAAAAAAATAAAAGTCTGCCGAACAATTACAAAAATTGAAATTGGGTATTGCCGCTTCGGGATTTTAGGTGGTACGAACTTCACTCATCAAGTTGGTAATATTAGCACTAATAATAGCACTAATCATTCAATACGCTGATAAAAAAACAAGTGCAAATATCTTTTTTAAAGCCAGTTCTTTTTTTATTTGATAGTTTTCTGTCGAGGTGGTCCCATCGTTCAAATTCCATGGCAAAATTTTATGTCTTAGATTTTAAAAATAGGATCGATCGTTCGTTTCTTCGATTTTTAAATCAGTTACTTGTCTTATTACATTTTAATATAGAAATCAGTTCACTATAGTTACTTGCAGAGGTTGTTTGCAATTACTTTGTATAATATTTACAGTCAATCTCGTTAACTTTATATAAATATTAATGTAATATTCAGCCTCTATTTAACCTACTTCTATTGCTTGGGTTAGATAGACTAGATCAGACAATATATGAGATAGAATCGAAGGATTATCTCTCTGAAAAGATAGATCTAATCAGGGGAAGAGGCAAAAAGTCGATGACATTCTAATACTAATTTCGAACCTGTCCAAAGTGGCCGCTATATCGCACAACGAAGGAGGGATGAAGCAGAATGTCGCAAATTATTTGGCTCAATGTTGAAGCCACAGCAAAACCTATGTGTGCGTGTCAGTTCCATGTAGTTACACTGCCGCCACTCGAATTGGTTACATAGAATACGTACGAAAATAATTCGCGTATGCGTACCTACGTACGAATTATTTTGCAGCAGACTGTAAGACATAGCTAGACTGATACGGAAATGCATCACTTTGCGCGCAAATACTAGACTTGTAGTATTTAAATTAATACTATGGCGCAACCTGTAATCACAGATTGATTCGTTTTTAATGTATCTATGCATGTAGCACTTGAAGCCGTCGTTGAAAATATTATAAATATTTTTATAGTTGAATGAAAAATTATTGACACATTTTTTTTTACATAATATATATGAACCCCATAGGCCTGATTAGTTTAAACTGTGTTTCAGGAGCAAGGGTTCCCTTGCTAAGGTTTCAGGATATGTTATAAGTAACAGTATCAAAGACAAAAACAACAAACATAACGATCATTATAAAGGTCGCGAATGATCATTAGAAATACACACTGCTACTCAAGGATAAGTATACGCATCTAATGTCAAGACTCTCAAACGATTTCATACTTGAGTGATTTAAATTATGGCGCCACAACGCATCGCAAGCCTGCCATGAAATATCTGTTTGTTGATCAATTGAGCCGAAATAGCCTATCTGGAATGTGACCACAAAAGCGCTCAACCGCGTTCGCTTAGCTCGAGATAATTAATATAGATAGACTATGCATTCGTAGTTAGCCAACGGCTACGGCTTTGTCAGAAAGCCGTAATAAATTGAGATTTCAAATCGTATAAGAGACGGTAAAAATTAAAAAAAAAAAGTTTACACACTCATACCTCTGTACTAGGATTCTGTGTGTCGCAGATGTGATGTGCAGATGTTCTGTGTGTGGCATGGACAAACAGAAACACAAGACAAATACCCAAGACCCGAGAACAAACTTCATGCTCACCACACAAAGTGGCCGGCCGGGAATCGAACCCGAGACCGCTCGCTTCGAAGGACTACCACTAAGCCACAGAGCCCTCTTCAAAAAAAGAAATTTTTTAATTCGGCGTTTTTACTTCGAAAAAGATCGACTTGGATGATTTTTTAATTAGTTATGTACAAAATAACGTGTCGCAGGAGTCTCTTAGGCAAATTACATGTATATGATTGACTGACTCATAGCTCAGTTGGTACCTTGATAGCTCAGTAGCTCTACCTTCTGCCCTGTAGGTCATAGGTTCGATTCCCACTCACGACAACCATTGTGTGACGAACATAGATGTTTGTTCCGAGTCTGGGTGTTAATATGTTTTATATGTATGTATTTACAAAAAAGTACCAATATAAGTATTCTTTCAGCTATCAGTTCATAGATAACTGAAAGAATACTTCGCTATTACTAGATGGCGCTGTGTAAAATATGATGATGATGAATTAATATTTATTTGTTTCACCCACGTAGTTCTCGTTCCCGTGGGAATACGGGGATAAAATATAGCCTATGTTACTCGCTGATAGAGTAGTTTTACATTGACATGATAGCCTAACAAACAAACAAATAATCTTACTTTCGCATTTATAATATTAGTAAGGATACATATATGTCAAATTACAGTCAGATTTCAGTGTTTAACTATTATTATTTATTGAGATTAGCTGTTCCAAAGGCAATGCAAGTCATTACGATACTCACGCATCATGTCAGAGCTATGTTTTATGAAATTATGCTATAATTCAATAAAATTTTCAGGTCGTGCTGGCGATGAGAGCAGTGGGTCAGTGTCGCGCCCTTGGCTCCGATGCGCCACGGGATGCTGTACAACGGTGCTTACTTCTTATTCATATAAAGCTGTTCAATTACTAAAGGTTTTAATTGTTGCGCTTTAGGTCCTCTTTTTAATTCCCACCCAGGACAGTCTACGACATCAGTTCACCTTGCATATTATTGACTGACTATAATTTTTATATATATATGCATGTTTTTTTTTTTCTTTTATGTGAATAAGTGCCGGAACGAGCTGAGAGCCCACCTGATGGTAAGTGGTGACTCTCACCAGACAACAATAATGCGTGCGACTCAGTATGAGATCCAAATCTTTACTGAGTCGCATTCATCCTGCTGCGTCCATCACCCGAGACGGGGATGATACGTCTCATGCGCATGTGATTTCACCGGCACCCACACCCTTCCAACGGAACACAGTAATGCAACCACCACTGCTTGGCGGCAGATTCCAGGTGTGGTGGCAGTACCTCTCCGGACGAACTTGGCACAACTTCTAATGCTACTTTTGGTTGCTCCTTGAGCACCACCCAGGGGGTACGTGTAGGGAATTAAAGGGTTCACACCTACGGACGCGAGCAACTGGACCCCCCAGAATGTAATGTAATGTGCCTAAGGAGGACACTTAATATTATTCACAGCATATCTGCTTTTATAACTATGCCGTCAGTTTAACGTCTGGCCAAAATAAAACCCAGCAGTATTGATCAGATAAGAGCTTGGTTTTAGACACTGAGCTACGTACAGAATCTACACTAAGTCTTTAGACTTGGGTCGTAAATTCTGTATTTCTTCCAGAGTACGTTTATATGTAGCCATATCTATTCTAATTGATTATAAGTAGGCATATAATTCATGTTAATATTAGTACATTAAAATTATCAAATCATCAAACTCTAATTGACTTAATTAAAATACATAAATAAATACAAATATAAGTGTGATATGAAATATGATGATTACTGCTAAGTTTGAAAACTAATTATCTCCATTTACTCTGTGATATTATTACGGTTATAAATTTAAATTGTAATTATTAATTTAATGTAAGGTAAACTTGATAATGCCCCTTTACAGCAGCGTTATTATTTTTTATCATAAATTATTTAAAACCTATACTGTCTGTTTTGAAATGCCGGTGTATATGGCTCGGAATTATGTTTATTAATTTTGATTATTTAATTTTTTTTTACTTAAAATATGTTATTTTTACTTAAATTAGACTTGTGCCAAGTGTACCCTAAGGTTAATACGGTTTTTAATAAATGATTATGAGTTTAAAGGATGTGCCTTTTTATTAGAATTTTGGCATTTGTAGTATAACTACAAGGTGCTGATTTAAAAATCGAAAAAAACCGACTTCAATTGATTCCTAACTTATTTTTTTAAGGGTACAGTCTACCATTAAAATATCATCTATGTATACAATGGGACCACCTGGGTACCCTAAGAAACAAAAAAATCTTTCCAATTTTCGAAATCGTTTCAGGCGTGTTCGAGTAATCATGTAACATAAAAAAACATACAATCGAATTGATAAGCTCCTCTTTTTTTAAGTCGGTTAAAAAGTAAGGCATTTGCTATAACAGTGTTTTTCAAGGTGTGGGTCGCGAAGCCTCTTTCGGGGGGTGGCGAAGCTTCTATTAGGGGAGTTGCAAAAGGTTGGGAAAACTACTGCAGTAAAAAAAAAAGAATAATTATTATGAAATAAATAATTATGGAAATGAATAAATATGTTGGATTGAATATCTCTCGAAGCAACGAGTAGGGGCCGTGAAATATTTCTTCATACTAAAGGGGTCGTCTCATGAAAAAGGTTGAAAAACACTGTGCTATATAAACGCAGATGTAGTTATACCTACGTAATGTAGCTGTACCTACGTTATATTGGCCTCAGTGCAGTTGGTAGTGGTCCTATCCGTCCCTTTAGATAAAGTAAGCGGTCGATAATTTCATATTTCCTTTCTGCTGATCGATTTACGACCAAACAAGTACTTATTGAACAGGGAACTAAAAAATTTCCTTCGTGACTTGGTTCACAAGGCGTTGTAAACATTGTTATGAAATTGCATTGATTGTATGTTAATTTATTTAGTACTTGGACAGGGCTGGTTCTAGGTTATTGGTACGTAGACTGGAAATATAGACGAAGTAGGCTTTGGCTTTGCCTAGACTAGAATCGCCTCTGTCTGCGCGAAGGTAAGTTCGTGACAGATGTTATGAAACTATTAGATTATAGTATAGTAATTCTTGACCGGTCTTTCCGTTCCTTGAATGTAGTAGTAGGAAGCTCCCGAGGCGATGCAATGATGTTATTGATGCTACTTCATGAAACTTGAAATGAGAAACTTGGAACAAAAAAACACAATTTGCAACTAAAAATGTTTTTTCTCCGCGTAGTATTACTTATCCCCACGCCTGCAAGATCAGACCACGCATACATTTAATAAAGTTTTACCCACGCAATCCCTGCACTAGGAGTCCCTGTGTCGCATGGCACAGGGACTCCTAGCATGAACACAGAAACACAGAAGAACACCCGAGAACGAACAATACGCTTTTCACACAAAGCTTGCCGCGACCGGGAATCGAAACTGGGACCAACCGTATCAAAGGCTTTCTACGCTACGGAGCTCTAAAAAAGCTACGAACATTGCATACATGAATATACTGCTTCAAATTGTTGAAATTTATGGTATCTAGTTGCCTACGCGGCCAATTACCTTGTCTACCAATTTGTGGTTTATAATTAGCATTGATTATATAAATACTGTTCACTAATAGTTTGAATATTGATCAGTTTTTGTAAATAATTGGTAAAATATTGTAATTTACTCAGGTATTTTAAAACCTAGACATTACCACTCCAATGTTGATATTCATATTACATTTTATTATGAAATCTGCCTTCAAATCAAAATCAAAATCAGCTGAAAGAACTTTTAGACAAAGACAAAAAGTTATTTCCGCTGATTTTAAAAAGTCAAAAGGTAACTTGCTAAAACGTTAAAAAAAACAATATTTTGCCACGTTTGTATTAAATTAAGTTAAATTATTTTGTTTTAATCATTTCATTCATTTTCAATCATTTTGTTTTAAAATTCCAAACGCTCCATGAACATAGTACTGGATGAGGAAATCTTAAGAATTAGTTCTAGAAATTAAATATTTTTGACATAGTTTTATTTATTTCAAGGTTTTGTCAAGGTTCAAGTTTAGTCGTGGTTTGTGTTGGATTAAAATTGCTGGCACCGAAACATGAACTGTGATTGAACGTGATAGATAAACGGAAGGGTTTTGTCGTATATATAGTACGTAAGGTATGCAAGTGGTACTATAGAAAATTATTTGAAAAAATAATAATAGGTAAATAATAGGTTCCTAAATCAACTTGGGATACGTTCGTAAATCAACTAGGACGTGTTCAAAAACCAACTGACGATTTAATTATATTTTGTTTTCAATATGATTTTGGCGCTCCTAGAAAATGCTGCCCGGAGCAAGAGCTCCGCTTTGGCCTATCATTATATTGCAAGAATTACTCTCATTTGACCATTTCTTGGTGGTGGCCCAGGGGCACAGACGCCGACTTTCAATCTGAAGGTCGCTGGTTCAAACCCACACGTGCACCAATGAGTTTTTTCACTTGAAAAATTTATGTGCGCAATACCACGTTCTCGAAACGGTGACGGAAAACATCGTGAGGAAACCGGCATTACAGGCTGATACGGACCATTTCTTTGATTCAATTCAAAAGTTCCAATGAGTAAGTAAATTAAGTGTTTCTTCTGTTGTTGTGCAACGGGAGGAGGAGACTCTTCACTGCACTAGAAGAGGAACGCAGGCCATGACGATAATAGAGAGAGACACAGAGTCAGCATTATCTACCTGCGCTTGCGCACGTCTGTTTTTAATGACTAGAAAATCACTGGCTCTTATTGTACTTGGGTGATTGATTCTTAATTAATTAGACACCAATGTAATGCACACGCCACACTTCCGCGGTAAATTGACAATATTGGTCCTGACCTTATTAGTAAGCGCGAAATTACAATCTTGTGAAGGTCTTACGTGCAAGTAAACGTTATACGCATAGGCAACTTTGTCTGATTCTCATAACCAAATAACTTTTTATTACCATGCGTCATTATTAAGTCTGATTCTAGGTGGAACATGACTCGCGGATGTATGCAAAAGTTCCAGTGTTTCCGCCACTAAGCGGCAGAAGAGGATACTGTGGAGTTTTAGTGTAAACTTCCCGTGGCAGGGGGTATGAGAGTGCATATAATCACGAAAAAAAATGGCCTAGCCCGGTCACAAACCATACCGCGAACTCTGCGCAAATAATTTCCCTCCCGAGCTAAAACCCTGTATGTTTGCTGATAAATTGCTTACGATAATAGCGCAGCGCTTGAGCTTTCTGTGACTTAAGTGACGGGGCGAAGTGACAGCCCACCTGATGTTAAGTGGTTACTGCCGCTATAGACAACAGCGATACGTCTCCGTTCCTCTCGTACTGAAGTATGAGAAAACCCAAGCCCAATCATGTTAAGACGAGGTTGTAACGTGTCATGCACTTGTGATTTCACCAGCTACCACAATCTTCCGGAACACAGCACAGAGATAGACTATAATCTATCTCTGTGCAAAATTTCATCCAGATCCGTTCAGCCTCGTGATTGAGTAACAAACATCCATCCATACTTACAAACTTTCGCGTTTATAATATTAGTAGGATACATAAATATGAGTATGATACAATATGTTAATAACATGGGTCAAAGAGAACAGTTTTTATATTATGTTCAGACCTAAGTGTTGGTTCTGTTGATTAAATATTATATTTTTTTGTCTTAAGTTTAGGCAAACACCTACTAGACGTAGCATGCGTAGTCGTATATTTTTAAACCGGTACGCTATTACTTCCGCATATGATTCGTAGTATAATAACACAAAAGGCGTTTTATTTGTTTATGTGGCAATAAAATTATCATTAACATTTTTGACGGATTAGAATAAGTATTAAAACTAATTAGTAATAAAAATTTACACGAAACAAAGGCAGGCTCTTACTGTTAACCTTATAACGTGATATTGAAATATGTGATTCAACAAAATCTATAAAAATGTTACTTCGTTCAAGAAATTGCATTGAGAAACGAAATAAAAAATGTTTACAATAGCCCCCAGTGCATTCAGCCTTGAACTTCAAGTGCCCACTGCTCTTGCAAGTGAAGGGGCGAACCATGCCATGCCAGATGCCACAGACCAACTATTTTTAACCCCGACGAAAAAAGAGGGGTTTTATACCCGTAACTTTGTAGTGTCTATGTTTATATATGTGTCTGTGGTAGCTCCTGAACGAATGGACCAATTTTGATGTGGTTTTTTCTGAAAGCTGACAAGTCCGAGATCGAAGTCTAAGTCAAAATACTTTATTTCCATTGAATTCTTAACTAAGGATGTAGACGACTCGGTGTAAGAGTCAAATCTTATACTGAGTCGTATTACCGTTGTCACGGGCGAGGGCTGCCACTTACCACCAGGTAAGCCCTCAGCTTGTTCCGTCACTAACTCGCATATAAAAGGTACTTTATATAGGCTTATAAATAAATGTTTTTAGAGAATTATAATATTATTATAATTTTTTTATTTATGGCTGTTTACCTTAATGTCATGTTTACATAAATAAATGAATGATATTTTAATAAATAAAATAAAACATTGTAAAGTTTATAATAAAATTATACCTAGCATAGCGCGCTCAACCATTTACTCGTTGACCGTGGTCATAATATACATTTTAATTTTATAAATTCAAGCTTCACGAGATTAATTTGTAATTCAATTGATTTATAGTCTGTATCAATCCGGATCCTTATCTCTGACATTAAGTTCCTGTAGATACATATCTCTTTGTGTCAAAATTGTTAATTTTTTACATAATGCATGATACCGTCCATTCTTGTTACGGATATTGACCCGATCTCAGAACATGTCGGGAAATACGAAACTTGCGGTTCATTATTTATGACAAGAAGGACAAAAGGATAAAACTTTTTATACTAGCAAACCCTATAATCTATTAATTTAACTGGAGATATATTACTATATTGTCGTCTCTCAAATAGTTCAGGGAAAACGGAGTTTATTTATGAATAACTTCTATAACATTAAGTTATAAATACCAAATGAGTTATTTGGCGAACATAAACCACAACCTCCATAGAGGTCTAAAAAATACCCCTAGCAATCTTAGTGTCGCTAACTTAAAAAAAATTGTCGATAATGCTAATATTGCAAATTTGTGTCGCACCACGATAATCGAACCCTGTTATTAGTTCGTCTCACCACTGCGCCGAGGTCATACAATATTTCGAAATCTTACGAAACCAAAAAACGCTCAAGACCAATCGATGACCTCTGTAAGGATTTACATGTAGCAAGCGACCCGCCTCGTGTTGATGTACCTATCAAACAAAACTCATCACGTGATGTCATGAGATACCTCAAGATATGTTGCAACATGACATCAGTTCTGCGAACATGTTGAATTTATTAGTGACGACTTCTAAAACTGGTGGTTTAACATAGAGCCTGTTTTAACTGACTTCTAAACAAGAGGTTCTATGGTCCCCTTTTTTCTGGAAATTTTGAAAATTTTATTATACTTGAAAGGATATGAAATTTTATCAAAATAGAACATTGTATTCATTAGTTTGGTTGTTAAATCAAAATAAGTGGAAAAAATATGTCATTCATGAAAAAATATAACGAATTTGCGTATTTTGCTACTTTTAAGGTATTTTTCCGATTTTGATATCAGTTACTAGTTTTAACTTCTAGTTGTGCTACCTATTGCAACTATTGCAAAGTGTGGTCTCCAATGTGTCCATTTTTATAAAACCAAACGTTTGAAAAGATCCAAGTCACACCCCGTCTCATGTGCTTCTGATTTCATCTAAAAGGGGTACAGCCTTTGATATGGCAACATCTTAGGTCAACGCTCTTGAATTTACCCCGTGGGGAGGTGAAACACGATCCTATTGTTGAGTATTTACTCATTTATTATAAGTATAACGGTGGTGACAGACCCTAATGGGTAGTTTGTTTTGTTCACATTTATAGCAAACTAGCTATTTTGACTTCGACGGCGTTATCTTTTTTTAGCGAGGAACTCTAAACTTCTTTCTAAAATAACAGTAGTCAAGTTATGCCTTATAACATCAGCTATCTGCCAGTGAAAATCTCTTCAAAATCGGTCTAGCCGTTTCGGATATTAGCCAGAACAAACAGACAGACCGATAAATTTCCAAAATGTTTTTTTTTGTTAAATGTACCCTAAACTTTTAACTGCATTTAGTAAAAAATGTTTAAATTTTATTTATTTGTATATATTCCTAAGAACAGTTGTGCCCAGTTGTATTGTGCCCAGCTACAAATATTTCATCAATTCGTAGATTCTGTGTATGTTTCTCTTAACTTTGAGGTGGACAATAAAGTGTATCTATCTATCTATGTAATTAAAGAAAGTAACACATATAAGCATTCTATCATTGATCTGGGTCCCAGTAGTTGTTTGATTTGGGACTAGGTTAGGTAAGGAAATGTCCATGAATATTTATTTAACAATATTTAATTTAATTATTCGGAACCTTGCGTGAAGAGACTCCTTGTAATAATATATTTTAGTTCTTATATTATATTTTTAAGATTTTAGTTTTAAGTTTGTTAACATTACTATGTTGTTATTATATGCTAATAAAAACGTTATATATATATATTTTGATTAGTAGACAGATATATACAGATATATATATATATATTATGTTACTTTATGTTACGGCTCCGTGGCTTAGTTGGTAGTAGCCCTGCCTTCGAAGCGAGGGGTCCCGGGTTCGATTCCCGGCCGGGGCACACTTTGTGTGGTGAGCATGAAGTTTGGTCTCGGGTCTTGGGTGTTTGTCTTGTGTTTCTATGTTTGTCCATGCCATCTGCGACACAGGGAATCCTAGTGCAGAGGTATGAGTGTGTTAACGTTGTTTGTTTATGTACGTCGAAAATTTATCAATTACATCAATAATTTCTAGTATGTTTGCGAGGTCCTTGAGATCTTTTGGCACGAATGACGTAAGACTCTCAGACCAGTAGGTATTTTTATGTTCATTGATATTATGCTAATCCACGATAATTACAAAAATGATTGTAACAGTGACCCAATTGTAACGGAACAAATTTTTATCATAATTAAATAATATCGATATATTTTATTTGGAATATATTTTTCGTTTAGAATTTTAACGACAACTGATCTTGTCATGTGATTAGTTCAAGTTCGAGGCTAGACAATGCATAATTCCTTCCAGTTTTTGTAACAGTATATCTACAATACTGCCACCATGCCGTTCTGCCACCAAGTAGTTGTGGTTTAGCGCAGAATGATTGGTGGCAGAAATGGGTATGCTGGCAGTACTACTCTGGACGAACACCTTAGATGCAGTTGGTTCTGCCCGTACATGAATTTGGTTTAAGCGAATTCGGTGAAAAAGTAATATTTTTAACATTTGTGAATAAAAAATGGTTCACATTGTTTATTGTCGAGTGCCGTACAATTAAATATGAATTGTCAAGCCGTAAACTATACAAATAAATAAACTTGAAGTGTATATTTGTAATGTCAAAATAACAGCTTTTACTAACTGCATTTTAAGTATTATAAATACATATAACAAAAAATAATTTTTAAATTTAGTGTCTGTTGTCTTTCCGTCTGTCAGTTGTTCCGACTAATCTCTGAAATGGGTTGAACGATTTTTATGGGACTTTCACTGCCAGATAGCGGATTTTACAATATAAAGAGTAACTTCAGGTTTTTTTTTATTTTAAAAGAATAAAAGGAACTGGAATACCCCGCAGCAAAAAAAAAATCATAACAAACTGTTATAAAACAACTCTTCATTTTATAAAGTCTGTTTAAAAACGACTACGTGTTGTTTCCAATGAATGATTCCATTAACAAGCTGTTAATTTGTAGAACAAAGCCTTATCTTATGGTAACATCTGATTATTAGCCTAAAACTTCTGTTTATTCCTCTCTGCCTGTCTTACCTTAATGACTTTATCTCTTGATAAATAAGTTGTGCGTTTAAATTGTCTTTTAATTTCTCAACAACTAATATAAATATAATATTCAATTCAATTCAATTTATTTTATTTCAGACTCATGTCCATATTGATATATTACATTCGGAATTACATAGTACGTAACCCTCGATGACCGAAGTCGGATCGTACTTAGCCAGTTTATTCTACGTACGATTAGTATGAATGTAATTCATGATTCGAAGACACTGAGAAATAGTTTGAATAAAATTATTGACAAGCATTTTGAGATTCAGTATTCGGCTAGATACCTGTATCCTATTATCAAATTAAAAATCTTGGTTATGACTCTAAAGGGGTTAGAGTAGCATATAAATAGGAAACTTAACCAATAAAAGTAACTTACCAAATCTACACTTTAAAAAACACGATTACACAATATCCCGCCAAAACATAAGCGCGCGAGAATCGGAATTCGAATTTAACTGTCAATTTTAAAATTCGAAGCCGCTGCCTCTACCACCTCTATGGTTTCAAAATAGGCTGTAGCGGCAGAACGCGTGCGCCGCTGTTTGTTTTGCGGTCGCAACTAAGCTACAGTTCTGTCCCTACCAGCCTTGAAAACTACTGAAAGCCCCGAGTAGCGATTTAATTAGATCAATTCGCAATGTAGTAGCTCCATTGGTTAATAGATCATTGGATATCAATCAAACGTGTCATGAAAGGTCATGTAAACCTTCAAGGCAGGCCTGGCGTATGGACTGAGCCAATTTCGGTATTGTAATCCCAGAGAAATACGCTGCAAAGCTCAAACATATTGAACAAGGATCGTAATGATACGCCAAAAAAAGTACAGAAAAAGACAAGTTAAATTGCACTTGGGGGCCTTCTTCCTTTTAAACTGGGTCTTATGTAGTATAAATAATAAACGTAAACTTTTACACACTCATACTAGGATACCCTGTGTCGCAGATGGTATGGACAAACACCCAAGACCCGAGAACGAACTTCATGCTCACCACAAAACGTGTGCCCCGGCCGGGAATCGAACCCGGGACCCCTCGCTCCGAAGGCAGGGCTACTACCAGCTAATCTAAGTTCATTAAAAGAAGTAGCCGATTGATATTATTATTATTATTTCTCATTATTTATTTTATTTCTCATTTGTATACATTTTTCACTACAAAATAATACATTATTTATAAAATAAACAGTATAAAAACATTGTGGTAAAAAATATATAAAAACGGACGACCACCGACTGCGGAGTAAGACCCAAGCAGTCGGTGGCTAGGGCTGCAGAGAGAGGAACCTCCTGACGATGCGTGCCGTGTCCAGGAGTACCGCTTTCTGTATCTGGCCCTTGATCCAGCCGCCTAGCGAGAGCCTCTTAAGATGTTGGTCGAGGCTCTTCGCTATAAGTCCGTTCACTGAAACGACTATTGGGACGATAATCGTTGAATCCACATCCCACATAGCGGTAATCTCATGGGCCAAATCAAGGTACTTGCTATGCTTGTCCTTCTCGGCCTTCACGAGATTAGCGTCATGTGGAATAGTGATGTCAACGAGTATCGCCCGGCGCTCTGGCCGGTCTATTATCACGATATCAGGCTTATTGGCGACAATAGTCCTGTCCGTGATAATAGACCGGTCCCAGTAGAGCGTAGCACGGCTATTTTCAAGAACTGGCGCCGGTGCGTACTTATAGTACGGCACTTCAGATCCGACAAGTTCATATTTGAGTGCAAGTTGCTGGTGGATGATCCTGGCTACAAGGTTATGTCTATGCAAATACTCTCCGTTAGCCAAGTGCGAACAACCCGAAAGTATATGTCGGAGAGACTCACCGGGACAGTGACATGCACGACAGATGTCCACCGTCCCATCCTTCATTATATACTTGCGGTAGTTGTTCGTCTTGACTACTTCATCCATGATTGCACAGACAAATCCTTCGGTTTCCCCAAATAGGTCTCCGAAACTTAGCCAGTTCACCGAAGCGGGCAGATCCACATCCGGCCCCGTGAGGGCCTTGTAGAACCGCCCATGCAGCTCCTTGCTCTCCCATATGCTCTTGCGGTCCTGAGTGCTCAGCACCTGTGGTTTCCGCCAGTTCTCCTTTGCCAAGGAGAGCGGGGTGAGGTTTTTATCAACTGCCACGACATCGCGATGCATCTCGTACTCGGCGTGGAGAAAGTACTCCCTGAGATTGTACACCTCGCGGTTGTGGAGGGTCTTGGCATTAAGGAAACCTCGACCTCCATGCTTCCGTGGGATGTACATTCTCATTACCGACGAGCGCGGGTGCCGCATGCGATTGGCCGTTAGCAGTTGACGTACCTTACGATCCAGGGCGTCTAACTCTGTCTGAGTCCACCGTAGAATGCCAAAGGTGTATATGAGTAGAGGCATGACCCAGCCGTTAAAAGCACGAACCTTGTTACCACCTGACAAAAGACTGTTAAGTACTTTTGATAGGCGGCAAAAGAAACGCTCTTTAACCGACTGTTTCATGTCTCTATCCATTATACCTAATGCCTTATTATTAGGTATGTGTTAAGGATAACTTGAAAGAAAAATTCAATATGACATTTTTGATATGGGTACGGCGATCCATCGATGGATGGATGGATGCGACTAAGGTCTTCTCATTGTTCGGGGAGGACCTAAGTCTTATTACGTTGGGCGGTAACAACTCAAAATCAGACCTTCAGCTCATCAGTCACTTCCGCCACAAAAAAGTACACTGCTGCATCAGAAATCTAAATCCCGAAATTGTGGTTACCGTTTCAGCATTCTTACTTTTCGATATTAACAAACATCTTCGTGTTTCTAAGCTATCACCCCACTGCTGGATGATCAGAGAAACAAGTAATTGGCAAAAAAACATGGCTTGTCGTCACAAACTGTTCAATTAATGCGCTTCTAAGAACGTAATGCTCAATGGAATACTACCTTGGTATTTTCATTGATGATGGCAATTATATGAATCACATTTTAAGATTTAATAAGTACTGTCATTGAGGTTACAAGAGCATTGATGGGCTCTGGGTATTCGTCAGTTCTGATCGACAACGGTGTACTTATACTCATTTTATTAAAACAGTAAGAAACGTTTTTGAGAGGTCCAGTTGCTCGCGTCCGTAACCCTTTGATTCCCTACACGTATCCCCTGGGTGGTGCACAAGGAGTAATCAAAAGTAGTAGTAGAACTTACTGTTACCACACCTGGAATCTGCCGCCATTACTGTGTTTCGGTGAAAAGGTGTTGGTACCGGTGAAATTATACGCGCATGAGACGTATCATCACCATCTAGGGTGATGGACGCAGAAGGATATGATTTCAGAGAGGTACCATAAAAAAAAATCGGTTAAATAGTTTAGTTGTTAAACCAAAATAACTGACAAAAATATGTCATTCAAGTAAACGAAATTACGTATTTTGTTTTCCTGTGACTTTTTTCTTCGCCCGTTGTATACCGATTTGGATGTTTCTTTTGTAAAATGGTAGGGTGTACCCCCTAGGGGCAAGAAATAAGGGATGAAAGTATTGAAGTCTGTTTTTTTTTACATTTTTCAAGTCAGCCATTTGTTACTATCAATGTTTAGCTAGTAAGCTTTATTAGACCTTCTGATATTGCTAATCGGACATCGGATAATTGTCTATCGAACAATATTTCCTGCATATTCTATATTACTTGCATCTAGTTAAATCATTGATTGATTGTTATTTATTTGCCAATTACAAATGGAGTCGGAGCGGGACTTAGACATCGTGCATTCTGAATCGTGGACTTGCAACTTTTTTGACCCTCTTCTGGGCAACGGTATCCACATGTTCTTCGATTTTCCGCGTTCTAGTGCATCCTCCAGCTCATCGCTTCCTCGGCCTCCCTCGCCTTCGAGCCCAGGTGTCCACACGGTTGAGATCTTTACCCACCTTCCCCCATTTGAGCTTGGCAGCTTTGTGGAATGCATCCGCGATACCTGTTTCTCCCCTATTTGAGCTATTAGCTTTGTGTTTATCTATAATACCTCCCTGCTACCTGTTTTTGAGCGCAGTATACTCTTTTGGATTCGGTCGGTGCTTTTGACCCCTCGGATAATTTAATTATTATTGTTATTATTTTGGCTATTGTGTTGTGTGTGTGTTGTGTTGTGTGTGAAATACATGTATAGATTAACCGTGATCTTTACATGCCAGGCGGTTGCTGAATCACTTTGTCATTAAGTTCGTTTTATGTTTACATCGAAACTGGAAAGATAATGTCCGAGCATTGAATAACACCTGACTGTAATTAAAGTTTTGCGACGTATTTATAATTCTTTATATTAATTAAGAGAACTGATAACGTAAGATACATCCAGCCGAATTACTTAAGATTGATTTACCAGTATGTTAGCTGAATTGTTGGTGGAAGAAACAATGGTGGTGATGAGATGACCACCCCAAGATGAAATATGGCCCTGTTTTTCGACGTCATAAAGTCTAACCACTAATTCTCATAAATATACCTATCTGTGAGAATTGAGAAATCGCAATTCTGGATATTATTTAATAAATAATTATTTCGACCTTTTATTATGACGGAGTTTTCAAGTCTCCTTTTATGCGACCTCCACTGATTAGGTCTTCTGGTGTACAGGTGGTCGAGCAGAACAAGCAGGATAGCAGGTGTAGCATACCCTGGGTGACACCACAATCACACAGAGTATGAGATGGGTCGATATTACCCCATCTTGTCAGATTCTATTTGCGGTTTTCAAGTTATTTATAATACAAACTCAAACTCATTTATTCCTTTAGATCTCAAGTATCGTTTGGACACGACAAATTTTACACACACAAGTAAACATATTCATGAGCATATAACGTGTGACAGGAGCTCCTTAGGCACGTGACATGCACACAGATATGTCAGATTACAGTCAGTTTTATTGTATTGTATGTTTAAGTTAATCTTACTTTATTAAGTTTTATTGGTGGCCCAGGGGCACAGACGCCGACTTTCAATCTGAAGGTCGCTGGTTCAAACCCAATCGTGCACCAATGAGTTTTAACACTTGAAAAATTCATGCGCGCAATACCACGTTCTCAAAACGGTGACGGAAAACATCGTGAGGAAACCGGCATGTCTTAGAACCAAAAATTCGATGACATGTGATATCTTCCAAACCGGATTGGGTTCCCGTGGTAGATCAGAGCCCATTCACTCTCAATCATCGAGAGTAGGCCGGTGTCCCTGCAGTGGGAACATTAGCGGCTGGTACGGTACGGTATTAAGTTTACGTCTGTTCCAACCCTAACCGTTAATATTAGAACAGTTATCCTACTACTATTATAAAGGCGAAAGTTTGTAAAAATGGATGTATTGGATGTTTGTTACTCTTTCACGTAAAAACTACTGAATGGATTTGAATGAAACTTTACCACAATATAGCTTATACATCAGAATAACATATAGGCTACAATTTTTGAGGTTTCTATAAAATCTATATATATAAAAGAAGTCGTGTTTGTTACAACACTTATAACTCGAGAACGGCTGCACCGATTGCCATGGTTTTTGATTTGTTGGATTTGTTTCCGTCCCGAATAGCAGAATAACTATTAAAACATTGGAAAATTAACGAAAAAAATAAAATCAATTTATCCCCGTATTCTCCACGGGAACGGGAACTATGCGGGTGAAACCGCGGGGCGCAGCTAGTTATACCATACATATAATACGAGATTAAAGATCGATGACGACAACAATTTTATTATCATTAAAGGTCTCAGGTAAAACATAAAAGGAATATCTCCGTCTGCGTCTATGTCAACTATGATAATAATTATAAGTAAGTCACGTTTTTTTTTTTCAATGTCAGACCCCGCCCTGTTGGACAAGGAAATCTAAAGATACGATATTAGTCAGAATGTTTTTTATAGTTTGTACATACACATGTAGTATAGACTGACCTTATAACTCGGTAGATGTTGCTCTGCCTTCTGTAGGTCGTGAGTTTGATTCCCACCCAGGACAAGCGTTAGTGTGAGGAACATAAATGTTTGTTTTGTATCTATTAATGTGCATTATAAAGCTGTTATTACATAAGGAGATTTACAATTTAAGCCCGTAAAAACATACTTATGCATAACTTCGTATATAAGCAACAAAGTTATGCATAAGGTAATTACTTACCTTAATTTTACAAATGGAGTATCATTAGAAACGTCTTAATCGGTCGTTAGATAGTAGTAGTAGTATACACAATTTTTGTAGACACATTATCAATTCAATTTATTTTTAATATTATTATTTATTTTGTGTACTGTGAGGAGGGTTCCGTCCGTGATGTCAACCATCCCATAGGCGCCGTCTGAAAACCAGCGCTGCGTCTTAAACGGGTATGTTTAAGACGCAGCTTCAAGCTGAGACGGTGTCCTATTTGACCACATATTCTTATTGTTACTATTGCATTTCTTTTTTTTTCTTTTTCTTTATTTAGGTTTAGGTATTTAGGTTTATTTTATTTTGTTTGTAAACTGTCTTTGTGTGTGTGTCAAATAAAATATATTCTATTCTATTCTATTCTATTCTAGATAGGCTATTCATTTTTGGAATTATCCAAAATGGCGGATTGCAATGAAAATTGTATACTCAGAGGTTATAAAGATTGATAAGTATAAATTCGGCTTGCGATTCCGACTACTAAATTTTCATTTCACTACGTAGATGTATTTTTGCGTTATTGCGTAGTCTGGTTTTGGTATCACACTATATTTTATTACCGTCGCGTAAATATCGGAAGTATATCGACTCCATATATTTTTTAGGTATCCTAAAGCGGTGCACAATAAAAATACTCGTTATTATTTGTTATTAATTGACCATAACACGGTGTAACTCACAATACCACGACGGCTAATAAGGAAGGTCTACAATTACAGAAGCTAAATTGACAAGACTAATATCTACAAGAAATATGGTCTACTTCCGTTAGTGCGACAATTTTAATTGGAAATTCTGTGCGTTTCATGTGTAATCTATTTGTAATTGTATTTTTTTTCACATAATATATTTTTTAATTAATTACTATTTAATCAATATGGGAGGCTATGTTTCTAAAGTTACAACATCTGTTTGTTTTTATGTCTTACTTTAAGATATTTAACCACTTGCCATTGCCATTCAAAATGCTAAGCGGTCCCATATCTATATTAATAATTTCGTCAAGGAGTTTAAAATTAAACTCATAAAGTGGTAAAAAAGATATTCACTTAAAGAGTTTTATAATGATGTTTTTTATTAATTTAATTGATTAATTCATTAGCTGGTTGATTGTTAAACAATTTTTATAATCTTTATTATTTTCATTTAAATTTTTTCTCTTTAAATTCAATTTTGCTTAATTTTGTAGTAATCAACATGACTAGCATTGTATGTCCGAAATGGGCATGGCATGGTGTTCTACCATCATTTGTGATCATCATTGAACACTTATTTACTTTTGATGTACAGTTTAAAACAATAAAGAACAGATATTTCTATTTATATAATAAGAGCTGTATATTTTGAACCATAAGCCGAAGTGGGCTGGTTTTTTAAAGAATATGTTTTGCCTGCTAAGGTAATACAAATAATGTCTACGTTTCGTACGGAGCCTTGGGTGTTGTTTTATGCTACAATTTCAACGGGACGAGCTGAAGCTGAGTGAAATTACCACTATAAAAACAGCTATACGACTTAGATCTCCCCGACCTTAGTATAAGAAGACCGAAGTCCCATCTTCTCGCGCCGTCACCCGACACGGGGTTTACGTGTGAATTATGCACCTATGAATTCGCTGGAAAACCCTTACACCAGAACACAGCAAAGCTAGTGCAACACTGCTTACTGGCAGATTGCCAAGAGTACTTCTTTCCTACTTTTTATTGCTCCTTTAGCATCACCCAGAGGGTATTCAAAGGGTACTCTCACGAGCAAAGCGCGCTATGCCGGTGTTTCAAGTCTAAGCTACATAATTAGCAAGTATCAACCCCGTATTAGAAGATACCTATTAATATGATATCAAAACGCTAGTTTTTTTTAATATGTAACATTGTGCAATACCAAAATTCAAATTAAGCCGTACCTGACATTCAAATTCAAAATTTAAACCAAGGTTCTAGTGGCATTTTTAATAAACTTGGGTGTTTAAATTATAATTTTGTCATAAAATACATTATTTTTGTATGTATGGCGTCTGTATATTTCCGTGAATAATAGTTTTGTTTAATTAACTCACAATGTGGGTTTTGGTGCCTACGGAGTTATGACTGATATGGCACAGCTCGTTTCACTAACCAACTTCAAAAAAGAAGAAGGTTTCCTTATTCGGCTGTATGTTTTTTACCCGAATGCGCCAGGAGGGTTATGTTTTTCGAGTGTTTGTTTGGCAAGCTCTGGAGCCAAACGCCTTGATGAATTATAGCTTGAGAGATATCGTTAGATTCATCTTAATTGTGAGAGTCACACTGATTATATCAAAACCATAGAAATTAAAATGGATTTTTTCACGCAGACGGCTTTTTGTTTTAATATTTTTTTGTTTTGGTTTAATAATAATAATCTTCGCTAACTGGGGACTGAGTTGCATTGATTCTTTTTTTTAAATGGTAGATTGAAACTTGGTGAAGTGGTCCCAACGATATTTCATAAATAAATTTAGAAATAATAAATGAATGTAATAAAGTCGGTTTTTTTAAGTCAGTCAGTTATCTATGACTGATTTTTTAATTCAAATAAAAGTTTTCATAAATTATATCTAACCATCTCGATCACGTCAGCTTTCAAAGAAAAAAAACTGCATTAAAATTGGACCATCCGTTTAGGAGTTACCACAGACAGACAAATACACACTACAAATACGCGCATCCATCTTTCTAACCACCGATAAAAAAGAGGGGGTTATAATTTTATAATGTATATCTGTGTATTCCCGGCCGGGGCAGACTATGTGATGAGCGTGAAGTTTGTTCTCGGGCCTTAGGTGTTATCTAGTTTTGCGACACAGGGAATCCTAGTGCAGGGAAATGAGTGTGTAAACGTTATTTATATCTAACCACCACCATTATATCTACTTCGCTTCAAAACCAAGCTTAATCTAGAAGTAACAGACAAACATACCTGCGTAGGTGCTTTTAGGATACTGAGTATAAACTCATAATAGTAAACGCAGGACGTTGTTGCGATTGCACTGCTCCAGTATCTATGTGGTACCGACATAGACAAGGTGCAGTGTCAGATCGTGTAACTGACATGGTCACGAAAACCGGAACTGTACACATGTAAACGTGTAAACGACCAGCCTCTAATGTTCCCACTGAGACACCGGCCTCCTCTCGTTAATTGAGAGTGAATGGACTCTTTGATCTACCACGGGATGTCACATCGAATTTTTGGTTTTAAGACATGCCGGTTTCCTCACGATGTTTTCCTTCAGCGTATCGAGAAAGTGGTATTGCGCATATAAATTTTTTAAGGGAAAAACTTTGACTTGAAACAGCGACCTTTAGATTGAAAGTCGGCGTCTGTGTCCCTGGGCCACAACGCTCTCAACGTGTGTCATAAATATCGCAAAATGATCCGTAGACGGTGAATTGTAACAATAATTTTGTTTTCGTGGAATACTTACATATATTAATATGCCATTACGAGTATATCTAGAACAGACTAGTTTTACATGAGACGCTATATTCCGCCACAGGGCAATAACGCGATGCGACTTGGTAGTAGCCCTGCCTTCGAAGCGAGGGGTCCCGGGTTCGATTCCCGGCCGGGACACACTTTGTGTGGTGAGCATGAAGTTTGTTCTCGGGTCTTGGGTGTTTGTCTTGGTTTCTGTGTTTGTACATGTGCGACAGAGGGAATTCTAGAGCAGAGGTATGAGTGTGTAAACGTTGTGTTAACATTGAGTTGTGTTGTGTTAACATCGGGGAGGACCTAAGTCGTATTGCTATTGTTATGGGCGGAGGTAACCACCACTTAAAATACCTCCTAAATCCTATTAAAATATTATTGAAGTAGGCTTTGAAGGTTTTCCCTCACATTAGTTGGATTTAACGTAACGTTGACAATTGCACTTGTACGCCTATGAGTCTCATAACATTCCTATTCTTTCGAGACTTTATAAAACATAATAACCAGTATTTTATTTTATACAGGTTTAAGGTTTAATGTATTTCTTTAATTATCTTTGAGTATTGCAGACAGACATCAATCTTGATTAGAAATACCTTATCTAAGTTAACAATAATAATATATTGTTATATATCAATAATAATAACAATAATAATATAAAGTTAATAATTGCGTTCAGTTAACTTCCTTCATCGTTAACTGACATAATAATGTTATGGTAAATAATAAATAAATATTTATGGACATTTTAAGTTCACACATTTTAATTTTAATTCACACACATCTAGTCCCAAACTAAATAACTACTATGGCGATCAGATTATTTATATATCAATTGTCAATTATCAAATCAAATCAAAATTTCAACAATTATTCCGTAGGTACCCCGTAATTATAACAGGCAGTCCTCGTACTTACGGCATGTTAGGTTCTCGAAATACGCGACGTAAGTCGAAACCACGTAAGTCGAGACATATTTTTTCGTACGTTTACATGTAAAACTCAAGGGTTAGGATCCAATACGGACTCGAAATAAAAAAAGAAAACTGCATTTATAACAAAGGATAATGTATATCCTTTGTTATATACTTTATTATTGAAACGACGTAAGTCGAGGACTGTCTGTACTAAGTAATATATAATAGTTTGTGAGAAGTAGGTACAGTACCTACGGATTAATTGCTTTTTTTATGATCTTATTTGATCTTGACATTTTTGACCTAAGGAACTGCACTAGGATAAATTGGCGGTGCAACTCACACGTACGTATATTCACAATTAATCAAACTTGTTTTTTTATCCCCAACCAAAAAGGGACGTATATATGTAGTATGTAATTGTGTGTCTATCTGTGGCATCGTATCTCTCAAAGTCATGGACCGCTTTTGATGCGATTTCTGTTTGAAAGCTGACGCGATCGAGATAGTTCTTAGCTATAATTCATTAAGATCTGTTAAGGTTTTAGATCTGTGTCTCTCTATAAGTGGCCAACTCTAGAGCCTGAGCTTTGAAGCCGTAAAATGTGATTTACACAATCATACCTTTGCACTAGGCTAACCCGTGTCTGTGGCCCTTGAACCATCAGATTCGGGAGCTTGTCTTCCAAAATAAGGCCCGAGATGGATCGCGTGGCGCGTGGCGCTTCTCTGAAAGCAGCGGTCGTATTATCGACTAAAGACGGGGTATGCTATCGCAGACCAGCAACGCGAGAGGTCACGAAAGAATGTTCGTGTCCACAGCGTCTACCACTTCCGTGTCAGAAGAAACACCAAGAAGTTTAGTCGGTTCGCGTCCGATATTAAACCCTTCGCAATACTGAGTGCGGATGGAGTATAATTGGACATTCTCCATGTAAACAAATGGGATAATGTCTAAAGTGACAAGGTATTCCACACAAGGATAATATCGGATTGATTGTCTCCATGACAATCAATCATCAAGACAAGAGAATCATTGATTTCAATTAATTTATTGATATTTCGACATTATTTTATGCTTTACTCATATCAAATAATACAGCCATTTATAATTTTATCGACAATAGCATTGTTTTAATTAGCATTAAATTGAATGAAAATTATATTAAAATATTTTTAAAGCCGTCAATGCAATATTATTTATGCACATATTATTATTATCATTAACTATTGTCAAAGAACATAACATAACAGATAATAATGAGTACTTCCCCGCTCGACCCAAGATTTTTCTACCCAATAGGTATTTTTCTCCGTTCGACCCAAAACATTTGATTTAAGTTACCCTTTGTACCCCCACACATAAGTATTCCAAATTTCTATTCAAATAAATGACACAGTGAAACGCAAAAGTAGAAGGGTCTGCAGACAAAAAACAATATAGATACTTATTATAAATATTTTTATTAATAAAATCAGTCTTGTTCAGATAATAGACAGTCAAATATTTGTCTACTAGACTACCAAAAACACTAATCAACCTTTAAAGAACATAATCACTATAAAAATAATGTGTTGTGATACATAAAGTCCAAGTCAAATAAAAAAAAAAACCTATTTGCAAAAGTATCGTTAATGTTGTAACAGCTTTTCCTAATAAAATTAGACGTATTATATTTAAAAAAAAAATGGTATTATTTTTGGTAACTTATAAAGTTTAATAGTGGTGTACTGATAGATTTAGGAAACTATGCTCTATCATACTATAATAACTATTATTAGTGTAATAATCGGTCCTTAACACTAGGATTGTGACTGTGAGAACTTGTTACTACTAAATAGCCCTGCCTTCGAGGGGTCCCGGGTTCGATTCCCGGCGGGGGCACACTTTGTGTGGTAAGCACGAAGGTTGTTCTCGGGTCTTGGGTGTTTGTCTTGTCTGTGTTGTCTGTCTTGTCTGTGTCTTGTTTGTGTTTGTCCATGCCATCTGCTACACAGGGAATCCTAGTGCAAAGGTATGAGTGTGTAAACGTAAACGTTTACTTATACGTGTAAATTATGACGTGTCCAAACGATTTTTGAGATTTAAAGGAATGTGTTTGAGTTTGAAATAGCTGTAGATCTACAATAGCGTTTGGGCTAAAACAAATCCTCTGTCATGGTAAATCAAAGAAAGATAGTTCCACGTAGTGTATGGCTAAAAAAGTTTTAATCTCAAAGTCAAGGCTAAATCTTCTATTTCTGGCAAACCATTGAAACAATCTAATCGTTCACGCGTTGTGATCAGCCGTGAAGGTCGAACAAGATGTACTTTCACCGTTTCCTCTAGTTTTTGCCAGCGGTCATTAGCATATTACGACAATAATTGTTAATCGCCAATGTCAGTTTAATGAAAGCCAATTTCCTGGCAATGCGTGCTTAGATTGACATGTTGCAAATGTCATATACACGCCTGCTGAGTGGCTGTTGGCAAGCCTGAAGTTAACTGATGGTGGCCCAACATTACTGCTATCTTTTTCCATTGTGCAATTAAAGAAAGAGACAACAATATTATGATGCTAACTTCCGAGTAGCCAGATTATCCTTGTGACAGCAAATATTTGTTCCATGCGAAAGTCAAATCAGCGACCTTTGAGATGACTGCCTTTTGAACCGCGGCGCCACTGAGGTTGCTAATATATTATGATGCAACAATATCCAAAACATGGTGAATTCTCTGACCACTTGACCAGAATACAAAGTACCTACCTACTGTTAGATGTTTTATGGAAATTAAACGGATCTGTACCGTTCTCGCCATGTTCTGATTAAATTCAGTGACAATACCATGACGCCCCAGACAAGGTTAAATTCTTAGCTTTGTGATGAGTTTTGCTTCTGTTTTATATGCCTTAAAGTTAGTCCACTGATTTAGTGTATTGTAATTTTTTGCTGGTAAGTATTGTATTGTATATATTATGTATTATCCTGTTATGAAACTATCCTGAGAATCTGTTACTGAGTCGCTAGTTTTGAACCACTTTTGGTCATCCCAATTAAGCTATGTGGTTTGTTGACGGACCGAAATAAAACCTGCTAATTTGGCTGTAGATAATACAAATACTAACTCCTTGGGATTTTTTCTTTTGTCTAATTTGTTCTTAATCTTTGTTTTATTACACCTTTGTATAGACAATGCCAAACTTACTCCTTGGTGTCATGTATAAAAATATTTTTATTGTGGCAATTACCCAACATAAAATATGACAGGTAGGGAGATAAATACTACAAAATCGAACTAACAGAATCTTCATAATAACCTAAAAATCTCTTGAATATTATATTTTCAAGTTTCCTTTGAATATTTTTAATGTTAATGTTATTCGATCAGACTTAAAAAATATCAAGATATTGAATAAAAAACACATTTTCCTTAATTTGCGTCCGAGTAAGCGTGGTGGCCTAGGGGCACAGACGCCGACTTTCAATTTGAAGGTCGCTGGTTTAAACCCAGACGTGCACCAAAGAGATTTTTCACTTGAAAAATTTATGTGCGCAATACCACGTTCTCGAAAAGGTGACTGAAAACATCATGAGGAAACCGGCATGTCTTAGAACCAAAAATTTAACAACATGTGACATCTACCAATCCGGACCGGGCTCCCGTGGTTGATCAGAGCCCATTCACTCTCAATTATCGAGAGTAGGCCGGTGTCCCTGCAGTGGGAACATTAGAGGCTGGTACGGAATCAAACATTTACAAGCATCATTATTTATGTTATTCATTTGGTTATGATCTGGTTCATTATGCGCAATATAAATAAAATTCTAATTACTCACGTTAATGATCAATTACAAGATCCGTGTACGTAAGAATATAAATATATGAGTCAAGACAATGTACTTCCGTTCATGAGCGTCACAGAAGAATTTTAAGCCGCAACATGTAAAGACGCGCCGTTTACGCCGGGAATGGTTATCATTTTTGGCGGAAAATTTACGTTAAATATTTATTGAAAGCCGAACTAGTACTTCTTTTGTTAACCTAGGGAAATCTGCAATAGATACACCGGTTGCCCTGGGGGGAGAAACGAGTTATGTTTTACCCGAAATAATCCGGCGGCCGACCCACCATAGAATTACTCATTAGCTATATCATTTGGTTAGATCGTAACAAAACTAGATTACCTACGGTAACGTAATTTCACAAAAAAACCCATCAATCCGGATGTTCGGAATATCGACTGGCCTCAGCTCAGTTGGTGGTAGCTCTGCCTTCTGCGTTGTAGGTCGTGTATTCGATTCCCACTCAGTACAAGCATTTGTGTGACGAATATAAATGTTTCTTCTGTGTCTGGGTGTTAATATGTATTAAATGTATTTACGAAAAAAATAATACTATTTATCTATTCTATCAGTAATCTGGTTCCCATAGTACAGCTATGCTTAGTTTGGGGCTAGATGGCGCTGTGTGAATTGTCATAAATATTTATTTAAAAGAAAAAAAAATTTACAGCAGCATGTTGCAACACCGTCTGCTATTGACACCTTGTTATCATATTAATAAAAAATGTCTCGGGGAATTTCTATGTATTACATCCGCTAAATCGTTGCAAAAAACCCATTCAATAATTGCTTATGTTTCCTATGACGACAAGTATGTGCCTTTTTATGTTAATGGTATTTTATTACGACCATTTTATATGTATATGGTACCTATCTAACGCAAATAGAATTCAGTATCGTTAGATTACTGAGTGTCTGTCACAGTGGGATTTCGAAGAAACTTGCTTTTTAAAATATACTAGAACTTTTTGTTGATAGTAGAGCTTTTTGGCTTTGTATATTTTTGGTTTGTTTGACGAAGTGCCTACGTTAATAATACAATAAATTAGTGAAAGATTTATGAAAAATATGATATTATATTGTAGAAAATAAAACAGTTTAGTAGTAAACCAAGTTGTTTTATTTTCTTTGCGTCTGTACGTAAAATGTCATAGGCTTGTTTTGATAATTAGAAAATAAATGTTTTTAGGAAAAAACACAAGGTCCGAGAAAACACTTTAAGCTCATCACACAAAGACTGTTTGACATATCTGTGTGCATGTAATGTGCCTAAGGACCCCTCGAGTATGATTACTTGTGTGTAAAATTTGACGAGTCAACACAATACTTGATATCCAACGATGAGCTTAAGATTGAAAAAGGAGCATGTAGCTCAACCTTCACATTTTTATGTAGCTTGTCCACTTTAGACTTTTATTAGCTAGCAACAAGATATTGAATGATTAACATAGCAACCTCTAGTTGTTCATTGTCGGAGCGAGTGCAGTTGAGGTCGGCATTGTCTCAAACGGAAGTCATGCGCGCGTGTGTCAAAAGTGGCTCGGTCGGTACCTACTCCTAGATCACCTGAGGCTGAAGGTGACATGACGGTATCGACACTTGGAGATTTTTTCAACCAACTTCTAAAGGAGGTGGTTCTGAGAACTGACGTTCTGTTGTATATTATTTTTACTACAGAGATCAATATTTTTTTTTCTTTTATGTTAATAAACGACGGAACGAGGTGAGGGCTCCCCTGGTAAGTGGTGACCCCCGCGCATGACAACAATAATGCGACTCAGTATAAGATTTGGATCTTACTACTGCGTTGCGGATGATGCAAGGAGTAATGCGAGCGCCATTGCTTGCAGTGGATTGCCAGGTGAGGTGGCAGTGCCTCTCCGGACGAATTTGGCACAAGTGCTACTTTGGGTTGCTCCTTCCAAATGGGGCAGGCTGCATATAGCCTGAAATTCGGCTGCAAAATTACTACGTAATTATGAATGGTGTAATTATGAATGTAATTATGAATGGTGGAACATATTTTTCCTAAAAACCTTTCAAAAAGAGGCCGATACTATTTTTAATTAAAATAATGTTAAATGATTATTCCGAAAAAATGTCGTTCCCTAGTTTTTCTAATAAATTATAAAGCACTTCACAGCAATATTGTGAACTGAAAATTTGGGTTGCTGTTGCGCAGTTGGCCGCAACCTTTCCGAAGCCAGGCCAAGAGGTTGCGGTATATTGGTAGCTGGATTTTGGACTAATAACTAAAGACGCGAGCAACATGGAGCCCGTCTCAATTATCGAGAGTAGGCCGGTGTCCCTGCAGTGGGAACATTAGAGATATACAATAAGGTATATAGGTAAACTTAAGCCATTTCGAGATACGATATAATAAATATTTTATTTTATTTTTATTTTTAATTTTATTAAGTAAAAAAAGTAAGATAAGATACGGTAGCGCCTGAAGGTCAGTGCCGGCAATCTGCTTTTTCTAAACGTTATCTAAGCGTTAAACGTGCTATGACTATTTTGTAAGGGGCATGAAGCATTTATGATCTATACATATAATAAAACTAGACTTGCCGTGTCTGTACATTAAAGATTTTTGCAAAATAATAACTGGGAGACGTTAGGAATAAGTAATAGAACGTAAAAAAGCATTTTTTGTAATTTTTGTCTGTTTGTCTGTTTATCTGTTTGTCTGTTTGTCTGTATGTTTGTGCGCACTTTACGCAAAAACCATAGATAGTTATCAAAATCTAGGTACTAACAAATGTTAAGCGGAGTCTCGAATAATGAATAGGGTTTATTTTATCAAAATCGACTTACAAAATAAAAAGTTATTCAATGTTTTATTCAAAAATGTTTGTGCGCACTTTACGCAAAAACCATAGATAGTTATCAAAATCTAATTACTAACATATATTAAGCTGAGTCTCGACTAATGAATACCGTTTATTTTATCAAAATCGACTCGCAAAATCAAAAGTTATTCAATGTTTTATTCAAAATTTTAACGCGCCTGCCGAATCCTGCATGCTTGACTCGGTGTAGCGAGCCGGTGTATTGCAGCATGAATACGAGCAGGCGCTTGAAACCAGATGACACGTTTAGTCGTAGTTTGGGTTAGTTAATTAGACAATTAGTTTAAAGGCAGTTTTTTTTTGTACTTTGAACTGCGAAAAGTTGATTAAGTTTGATTACGAGTTAAGCTGCCTGTCAAACGAGTCATTTACTTGATGGAGACCTACATTACACTGGAGTAACGCCATGGCCTTATATCCGGCTGAAAATGGCCGCATAGGTAAATCTTCTTCAGGGTGCATCATCATCATCATCATCAGGGGCGAAAGTACATAACCCTTGCGACATTTGTTATCGATTTTGCTGATATTATCTGGATATTCAGATGCAGCACATTTATTGAAAAAGTATTATATCATTATAAGTTAGCGGAAGTCTGTCAAAGAATATGCAGCTCAACAATGATAACGAAACATAAATCGATGCTTGCTAGCTATCTTTTTTTTTTCTGAGTTAGTTACGTATCGAGCTGAGGGGCCCACCTGGCGGTAAGTGGCGACCCACACCCATGACAACAGTTATGCGACTCAGTATAAGATTTGGATCTTAGACTGAGTCGCACTCATCCTGCTGCGACCATCACCCGAGACGGGGATGATACGTCTCATGCAAATACAATATAATGCAAGCACTTCTGCTTGTGTGATTCCATGTGTATTGGCAGTACCTCGCAGGACGAACTTGACACAAGTTCTACTGTTACTTTTTGGTTGCTGCTCTAGCACCACTCAGAGGGTACGTGTAGGGAATCAAAGGATACACACCTGCGGACGCGAGCAACTAGATCCAATAAATTGGTACGGGAGACTTATTTCTCACCAAAGCCGTCTTGACCCAAATACGCAACCGAAATAAAATTGCTCCCTCTGTTTCCTAATTGGGTAAAACAGCTATACACATAGTTACATGAAACTAAAACCGCCAACAAAATGTTTAAAATCCCAAAAACTTGGAAGTCTTTGAATCTGGAACTTGGAACTTGAAGACCTGTTTGCAACATTTCTAGAAATAGCGACAAAGCAAAGGTTCTACGTGATTGTGCTTAGTAGTATGGGATCAGTGCACAATGGCAACCCGTAAAACAGTTAAAGCGATGGACCGAACTCACTGCGATATATTAGATCCGCCTATAGATATCACCATGCTCTTATGTGGTGTTTATAAATGGAGATACTAAGGTTGATGAAATTAACGCATGTCTTAATGTTCGAGTCTGTGGGACAACGTTATACCAATGCATTGAACACTAAACATGCGGCCACACACCTCCTATGTATTTTGTGTATGATGATCTAACAACACTGATACAACATTGAGCAGTGTCCCAGGGAATGGCATTGAACACCATTCAACATCATTAACAGAGAAGTGGAACAATAAGACGATTTTTTTTTGTCAATGGGTAAATACTTTGCGTATACCTTGGGGAGGCGTGAGGTTATGTGTGACTCACCCCCAACACTACTCAGAAATAGCAGTACTGGGGAAATACACATTAAACCCCCTTGGTGTTCCTGCACTACGCCTTCACGCTTGGGGTACGGGTACGGTAGCGGCCCCAGCAGCGTTGGTCTACGCGTATCGGGACCCCAACACGATGTCTAACTCCCTGTGGTGGCGTGCCCGAAACACGAAGCACGCCATCCTCCTGTGGGGACCTCATCCGTCGGACGGCAGATTCCCCGGATCTACCACCAGGAGGTTCCCGTTAGGGTGACATGCGGCGCTCATGCGCCTGCCTTCGCCGACCCACTCTCCTGCGTCTACCAGGGTGAGGAGATTCTTCCTCCCTCACCCTCGCGGCTGCTTCTTTCTGCGAGGTTACTTCCTTGCAGAAAGACTGAGCTGCCACCCAAGATCTCCCGCTGTCAATCATGGATAAGACCATAGTTGACAGCAAAAAGTTTCTGCCTATAGCTGCGGTCAGGCGGGAACAATAAGACCCTACCATCTATCCCATCGAATGTTTAAATTTCTAGAGTGCATCTGGACTCTCATCACACAATATATTAAACTAAATGTCGGAGTGCCCATTGCTCTTTTATAAATTTATGTCTTCCTAAATTATGTTACAGCACCAAATTGAAAGTCAAGAGTTTAGAGAATTCCTCTCATTCCTATCAACTGTCCATTTAGTTTTAAACGCATTCAGTCTCCGGTGAGCCTATGTTCCGCAGTGATCAGACGTAGTCCTTATATTGAGTTGCTTTTTGCACAGTCCGCCTTAGCAATTCAAATATTTTTTATGCGCACGTTCCTGAAATATCCTGAAAAAACGACTTCTATAGTATAGTTTACAGAGAAGCATTATTGTATTAAAATATACATTTGCAATGGTTGCAGTTTCACTTACGTAGTTCATCATGAAATCAAGTCTTTAATCTTCCCAGTTAACAAAACCTAAGTAATATGGTAAGAATCCAACGGAAATAAAGTATTTTGAGATTTAATCATAACATAATTTTAATATAATACAATAGTAACGACCAGACATAATAAGCATCTCATTATATTTCTATCTTCTAGGCTGGGATAGATCTAAGTCCACGCGGACGAAGTCGCGGGCACAGCTAGTTAGTAACTAAATATCGAGCAACACTTTTTAAATGTGAAGACCTCGTCGATATCCTATTATCTGGCCAAGCAGTGACACTCTTGCATTTTCAAGTTGAGAGGTGTGTGTGCCGGTGAAATAAAAGGCCTATGACACTTTCCATCCTTGTGTGTCGCAGTGACGAGCGCGGCACGATCCTACTTATATTATATTGGGGCCTTACTTATATTAAATGACTACACGTTAAAAACGTGTGTGTAAACGTTTTTTTCCTAATACAGGCGTATGAGACGGAAAGCGTTTGTTAGTTATTAAAATTAATAAACGTTAAACGTTTAAACGTTTACACACTCATACTTCTGCACTAGGAATCCCTGTGTCGCAGATGGCATGGACAAACACAGAAACACAAGACAAACACCCAAAACCCGAGAACAAACTTCATGCTCACCACACAAAGTGTGCCCCGGCCGGGAATCGAACCCGGGACCCCTCGCTTCGAAGGCAGGGCTACTACCGCTAAGCCAAGGAGCCGTCTCAATATAGCGCAATAGATAGTATACCTATTATATTGTTTAGATATATACCGTACCGTACCAGCCTCTAATGATCCCACTGCAGGGACACCGGCCTACTCTCAATAATTGAGAGTGAATAATAGATATATACAATAATAATAGATATATACAAATACAAAATATTGTACCTACTGTACACGTGGAGACTTGTTTCAAGTTTTTAGTTTAGATAATTACGAGTATATAAACACGTGATAGATAACTAGGATTCAACGGCGTCGTTTAATTAATAATTATTATTTAATTAATATAGCACTTAATATTGTAGCTTGAAAAGCATCCATACGGAACAAATTAATAAGGCTTCTTAGTTTTTTGTTTTAAACTTCAACATGCACGCATAAACGCAACATGCGTTGAACGAGTATTATTAACAGACTACAAAAAAAAGAAAAAAAAAACACTTAATTCCGCTGCATTTTGATGTGTATGTGATGATTCTCTTTTAACCCCCAACGCACAAAGAGGGGTGTATTGGTGACCTTATACAGGTTTGTACTGACCTACTTCAGGCACCAGTCTCTCACAACTGTTAGTTTTCACTTGTGTCCTAATGGCTATATTTTGAGAGACAATAAATAAACATTTTATTATTGTTATAAGTTTTACCGCTATGTATGTCTGTCTGTGGCACCGTAGCTCTAAATCAGGTGAACCGATTTGCGTGAGGTTTTTTTTATTCAAAAGCAAGTTTTCTAGCGGTGGTTCTTAAATATGTTTTATCAAAATCGGTTCAGCCCTTTCTAGATCATCGGCTCATTACCATAACACCGATTTTCGTAAAATGATCTTGTTAATTTAACAGAACGTAATGAAGAATTTTATGGAAGCCATGAAAGCCATATTTGATTTTTAAACTAGCTAATTATGTAACTAGTAATAGTCAGGCTAATGAGAGTAGATTGAAAATAAAATACGTTTTTTAATTAAATAAAGCTAAATTGATAATTACTTTCTTTTTTTAATACGGCTCAAAATTTGAACGACAATGTTGCGTTAAAGTTAAGTCAACCAACCCGTCGCAACGATTAAAACTTTAACGCAGCATCCTTATTGTTTATCTTTTATGAGCATGTGTTATGTTTTTATTATCATATCTGTTATGTTATTGCCTATCTGTTATTGATGAATTTACACATTTGAAGTGTTCAATAACAGCATTACGAGTAGATACTTACTCGTAATTCATTGCTGATGTATTATTGATAATTAATAATTTCTAACTACGATTAATTGAGATGCCATAACTCTTTTTAATTTATTATCATAACGGGTACTGTTTTGCGGTGTAAGGGTGTGGGTGCCGGTGAAATTATAGGCGCATGGGAGGTACATCCCCGAGTCAGTGACGGGGAACGCAATGCGACTCGGGCGTTCTCATACATCGGTAGGCGAAGACTGGAGTCACTTTGCGTTTGTGTATGTGTGTGTATGTGGATCGAATGCGGTTGCAGTGATATTGAATCCGCTATCACAGTAATATAAAAAAGAAGGTACTCTCATAATTAAGTTAAGTACAGAGTTTTTTTTAATTTGCATTAAATTTAAGAAATAAGTTGAAACGACACTATTTAAAATATATATATTGTACTTACAAGATCACGCGTTCTTATTACTAAGTTTTTTTCATACACTACTCTACCTTCCATGGGGAACAGGCAAGAAACCAACTGCAAATTCAAATTATGTTCAAAGTCAAAGTCAAAACTCATTTATTCCTTTAGATGTCAAGTATCATTTGGACTCGTAAAATTTTACATTTATAACAAGATTGTAAACAAGATCTTAATTTTACATGTATAGACTCCAATTCACGAGCATAATCCTGTTCTGACAAACAATTTAATTGTGTTCCATATTATATTATCTTATTTGTCAACATTAAAATGTTAGATATTAGGTACTTATTATTGTGCGTGTCGTGGAGTAGACACGACAACAGACCATGCCGTTTAATCATTAACGGACAACATTCATATCTGTCTATATGTTATTATACCTTTTGACATGTAACAATGTTGTCATGGTACCCGTAATCGAAATCCAGTAATATGTTAGAAGATACGGTTGCCTATCGTATGCAAGCCCAACTATAACGTGACGCTGGCGAATTGGATACATCTCCCAAAGCCATAAAACAAAGAACAGAAGATAGGTTGAAAATGGCGAATGCACAAGTGCGAAGCCAAAACAAGAGAAAAAAAAAAGATTCGGTTTGGGCGAAAGACTTTGTCATCCGTAAAATTTTGCAACATTTAGGGCAATTAGAATTAGATAAACATGAAAACATTAGTTTATAATGATAATTACACTAGTTTACAAAATTGAACTTTTTTTTTATACCCCAAAATAAATGTATACAAATATGTTAATATACCTTCCTTAAACCAAAAAGTGTTAGTAAAAATATTCTATCACGTCACAAATTCTTCCTACAGTCAAATGTTTTTTTTTAACTACCTAACGTGGTAACGACAGTTTATTGTTTATTATATCTTATTTATTATATCTTTCCGAACATTACAGAAGGAAAACTGAAAGAGGGTATATTTGTTGGCCCACAAATCTGTAAAATTATGAAAGATTCTCCGTTTGAAAGCCTTTTATCTGTTAATGAAAAATGTGCTTGGAACATTTTTTGGGAAATAAGAAAAGTGAAGATTACAAAGAAATTGTTACAGATTTATTGGAAAATTTTCAAAAGATGGGAGTAAACATGTCATTAAAGATTCATTTTTTGCAATCGCATCTTAATTTTTTCCCTGAAAACTTAGGAAGTATGAGTGACGAACAAGGGGAACGTTTCCATCAAGATTTAAAGGTTTTTGAAGAACGACATCAAGGATTTTGGGATGAAAACATGTTGGGGAATTACTGTTAGTCCATTATAAGAGAAACTGATTCAAATAGCTATAAAAAGAAGGCAAAAATTTGTCATTTTTTTTTAGTATTAATACCAAAATTATGTATTAAGTTAATAAATATTTCTTAAACCAGACGTGATAGAATTTTTTTATTATTTTTTCTGAATGATTCTACCTACATGAATAACAAAATGACAACTTTTAGCTGGGGTATAAAAACCGTGTAAACTAGTGTTATTTACGGCGGCAGCACGTTTTAACTAGGAGTTGGATTTTTGAGGGGTTTTCTGAAATAGGCGTTGTTCCCATCCGGGCCTCTCTTCTGCTTTCAACTGTATCCCCCCTATGGGTTGAGTGACGATGGTGCGCGAATCAAATTCCACCGTTGAAGACATACCCGCAGCCAGCATCACTCGGTACTTCTTCAAAACAGTGATCAGTCCTGGTATCATTTTCATCTTCGCAAATCTTCCACCTGAAAATAAAAATCCCTTGTTAAGTATTCAGATCTTTTATACCTGGAAATTGACCACCAATCTCCACCATACATGGCTTAGAATCTTTACAAAAAAATTACGACAGCACATAGAACAAATAACAGATGAGAATCCGGGATTTTAGAAAGGCTACAATACAATTCACCACATATGAATACCCTCAGAATCCCTACACGTACTGGGTGGTACTAAGGCGTAACAAAAAGTAGCAGTAGCACTTGTGTAAAGTGCGCCCGGAGAAATACGGCCTCCACACCTGGTTATCTGCCGCCAAGCAGTGGTGCACTTGCATTTCTGTGTTCCGGTGGAAGGGTGTGGGTGCCGGTCAAATCACATGCGCATGAGACGTAACATCCCTGCCTCGGGTGACAGGCGCAACGGGGTGCAACTTGGGTCTTCCCATACTTCGGTCGGAAGGACTTAAGTCGTATTGCAGTTGTTATGGGTGGAGGTGCACCTTGTTAGCTGAAGGCCCACCTGATGTTTCAGGTGGGCCTTCAGCTCGTTCCGTCGCTTTAATTACATTTAAAAAAGATACCTATTGTTAAGTATTGAATCAATAATCTGGTTCCCATAGTCTGCTCTGCTTACTTTGGGGCTAGTTAAACTTGTGTGAAATTTTTAAGCATGCGTTATTGAGTTTTTTCTCGTAAATATAATGTGCAAATCACTATTTGAACAACGAAGAAAGAAAAAATAGTGATCATCAAAAAGTTTTGTTCTAAAATAGGAGACGCGAGCGATTGTACTGAATTTTTATTTACTGAACTGAACTGAACTGAAGCGGTCAGTCTGATAATTGAAGATGGAAATCTCATCAAGTTTAAAAAGCAAATCAAAATCATAAGTATACCTATACAAGTCCTGGGCCCTTCACCGAACGGAATGTAAGTATAGGGCTTGATATTCTGTCTGTTTTCTCCCAGAAACCGCTCAGGCAGGTATTTCTCTGGGTCCGGGAAGTAGGCTGGGTTGTGGTGGAGAGCATACACCGGCAAATGCACTCTCATGCCCTTCTCAACCCGAAGTCCTGACGGAAACGTGTAGTCGTCGACCACTTCCCTAGTATAAATGCCGAGCACAGGATACAAACGCAAAGCTTCCTCAATGCAAGCGTAAAGGTACGGCAGCTCCGTTATACAGTCGTAAGCTATCTGATTATTATGATTCTTCAGGTAAGAGTCTATTTCGTCTTGAGCTCGCTTTTGAGCGTGTTGATTCTTCGCCAGCTCATATAGTGTATAGCTCAATGTAGTCGCTGTGGTTTCAAAACCGGCCGCAAAAAACGTAATGCACTGAGCTACGAGCCACTGGTTATCAACCTCTATTTTCGCTTTCTTGTTATCTCCAGTCTTCATATTTTCTAGACAATCGCCTACGACGTATTTATTTTCCTTCAAACTCAAAATTAGATCTACAAAATCATTTCTAGACGTTGGTTTGTAGTCTCTGCTTTCAAAAATACCAGTCAAAAGATCGGAGAAAAACTTGTCGATGGCCGTAGGGAATGATTTGAACCCGAGCCCGTAGAAAATCGCCGGCCAGATAGCTCGACCGTTGTTCTTGATGCCTCTGTACGTCGTTATCTCGAAAATGCTATTAGCTATCTTCGCGAACACGTTATTCTCGGGGTTTTCCATGGTCTTTGTATCTATGCCGAACGCGCAGGAACACACCCCGCTGATGGTGAATCTGGCCATCATTCCTCTGCCTTCAAACTCATTGGATTCTTCCATGTACTTGTCGAGCATCGTCTCGAAAACGTGAGCGCAATTCTCTATGAGATAGAACATGTTTTTCATCTTGGAAGAAGAGAAGAGTGGCGTGAGGCTCTGTCGCGTCACCTTCCACCGATCCCCACCGGTGAAGAACATATTCGTCGTAAATACCTCTTTGTGCGTGTAATTTGAGATCTCCCTCCCGCTGAAGTAGTAGAAGTCTTTTGTCGTCACTAGCTTGATGAGTTCAGGATCTTGGATGATGAGAACTGGCTCGGTGCCGTAGAACGCTCCAAAATATGGGGCGTTGGGAAACTTGTTACATAACTCTTGAACAACTTTCCCGTTATACTTCCTGAGTAATATTGTCTCACCATAATTGCCTAATATGAGCACTGGTTCTATATAAGGAACTTTTTTATTTTTCCAGTAGTTGTATTTTCGTTTTGAAATATAGTACACTATAAAAAGTATTGAAGCTACAAACGATATCGCCGATAGAGTAATCATATTTGACGGCTCGTCGTAGCTACACTACCCGGAAAGAGTTGTACCCATCTAATATAGTATTATATCTGTCTACGTACTTGTAGGTATACATTGTGAGCAACTAAACTCATTATCTAGCTATTAGGCCGCGGCTTATTCCGCTCCGTATTTATGTTGACACGAAAATAAATTTCGTTAATTATGAACGTAAATACAAAATTGTAATTACTAAATAATGGACATTAATGGAATGAACTAAGCAAAGCATATAATATAGATACATTTAAATATCTTATCTTAAAGATATTATTATAGAACATAGATGTATGTCTGACAATATATGTAGATTCATGGACATATATCACATAGCGCCATCTAGCCCCAAACTAAGCATGTAAAAGAACTAGATAACTGATAAAATACAAAAATATAGTTCCTATTTTTGTAAATACCTACTTGTAATACATAATAAACTCCCAGACACTGAACAAACATTTATATTCGTCACACAAATGCTTGTCCTGGGTAGGAATCGAAGCCACGACCTACAAGGCAGAAGGCAGAGCTACTACACGATACACATTTTTTTCAAAATTCATATTTTTACGAGTATATCTAGGTTAGGTATTATTAGTTTTCCGTACTTTGGGTGGTACGGAACCATTTTATGATCACTCCGTATGTATAACATATAGATTTTCTCCAAAACTGTGAAGCTTACTTACTTGAAATTATGCTTATTAATATAGGTTGGGGAACATGCTAAAAAAAATATTTAATTTTTTATTACAATTTAAAGTACTTTGCTCTTACCACTTTAGTCTTTTGAAATTTGGCAGGGGAGGACCAAAGTCGTATTGCTATTGTTTAACTTCAGATGTACCATTATAAAGTTCCGACACTTGATATACTAATGCATGTTTACTTCCAATCTGTTAGTTTTGGTTCAAACTCGTGGGAGAACCATCAGCGGTTGTGCAGTCAGTCAGGGCGGACTTTACCTCCATATATTGATACTAGCTGACCGGGCCACGCGTTGCTGTGGCTAACGTTTTTGTCATACGATATTATAAATTGCAATAAAATAATATTACGATCATAAATTGAGATGTGAGCTATCCTATCTTTCAAGTTGGACCAAACTGCACACGGTGTACAAATTTGATACACAAAATCGGTTATTATGATTAAACCATGATAGCTAGATATATGTTTTGTAGGTCTTAATGGGATCTACAAATCCGTAGTACATCATTTTGTTCTATTATCAATAGTTTTTGCAGCGCACGCAAAAATAGGTTTTCGATTTTACACCTTGTGTTACAAAATAGCAATTTTATTACGGATCCCTAATTTTGAAAAAAAAAAATCAGAGCCTATAGCCTTCCTCGATAAATGGACTACCCAACACTGAAAGAATCATTCAAATCGGACCAGTAGTTCCAGAGATTAGCGCGTTCAAACAAACAAACAAACAAACGCTGCAGCTTTATAATATTGGTATAGATGATGATAATGAATGCTATGAACATGATTGCGGCATCATCTCAGAGACCAAAATTATCGTTGTGAATAGCATCGCGCCCGTCATCTTAATGACATGTTCTTTTTGGACCGTTTTGTTATCTGTGCTGTTTTTACAAAAGGCAATTGTCTTAGGTAAGTTTTAAGCTGCAGCAGCAAAAAATATTCATCATATTCCCTTCAAGAAAGTTTTGTATAGATTTAGACACTGAGTCGCATTCATCCTGCTGCGTCCATCACCCGATACGGGGATGATACGTTTCATGCGCATGTGATTTCACCGGCACCCACACCCTTCCACCGGAACACAGTAATGCGAGCACTACTGCTTGGCGGCAGATTCCAGGTGTGGTGGCAGTACCTCTCCAGACGAACTTGGCACAAGTTCTACTGCTACTTTTGGTTGCTCCTTTAACACCACCCAGGTGGTACGTGTAGGGAATCAAAGGGTACACACCTACGGATGCGAGCAACTGGACCCCTCATCTGCGCTGTAGGTTGCGTAACGTAAATGTTTGTATCTGGGTGTTCTGTGATATGTATAAAAAAATATCTGTATTTTGTTTTAGTGGTGTGGATATTAAATAGTAATATAGTTACGGCTCTGTAGCTAAATAGTTTTAACCATCCCGGGTTCAGCTCCGGTTGGGGCAAACTGTGTGACAAGCATTAAGTTTGTTCTCGGGCCTTGACTGTTTGTGTTGTTCGCTGCAACCCTGTGTCGCTGGGAGAGTGCGAAAGCTTTGTTATTTTTTAGAAAAATATTATTTAAGAAATAAGTACCTGAGCGACTGCGCTTCGCACGTTTTCTAGTGTATAATTTCTTTGTGTTTTTTATAAAATTACAATTAACAGATTAAATTTTCATCCAAATCGTTGGAGCGGGTTTTGAGATATGTGAAATAAATAAATAAAGAATTAGTTATATAAATATACAAGAATCGCTCGTTTGAAGTAATAAAAAAGTAATAAATTTGTTTATGTTTATATATCGTACCGAGTAAACGTCAAGACTTGTTTCAAGTTATTAGTTTAGATAATTATGAGTATATAACACGTGATAGATAACTACGACTGAACGGCGTATTATGTGCCTAAGACGTAACGTGGTGTGCTCCGAAAGTTAAGACTAGCTTTGGAAAAAGAAACTATAATTACATTGGCCCAACACTCTACACAAAATTAAATAAAGAATTGGATATCATTTTCCTAACAAACAAAATGTGCAAAAGGAAACTTATGACCTGGCTCCTAACACTCAACTACTACGACACCGAACGTCTTCTTACTACACCAACATAATGACCAACCCAGTCCTTACTAAGCCACACTCACTCCTATCTTTCTCATATTCACACATCCTCACATCCTTCATATCCTTCACACCGCACATGGTTTACATAACATTTTCATCTCTCTCTCCGAGTTCTCTCTGGTTCCCATACTCTTTTGAGGCTGGTCTTATCAGAGAGAACTCCCTAGTTATGGGGATCTTAACACAGAAACCTGTATAAACATTAACTTTATTTATTTAGAGAAAATGCAACCCCTCAGCCACATACTTGTGCAAACATACACCCACACATTCACATACAACCATACTCACACTCACACCCACACCCACAGACATCCACATACACCCACCCACACACACACTCACACACACACACACCCACACACACACACACACCCACACACACACATACACACACACACACACACACACACACACACTCACACACACTTAAACATACTCATTAATAAATAATAAATTTTGTAATCCTGTTTATTTGGAAATGGACGAGAGAGACTAGCTTCCACAACACAGGTTTTAACCTAGGGTGGGAGCTAGTGATCTTATTCTCCTAATTAATTACATCATGAATTTTGTTAGTACAACAATTTATATTTTTATAATATAATATTGTATTATTATGGTATTGTTTATTGTACAATTTATTTTTTGGATCAAAATAAATGTATTTGTATTTGTATTTGTATTTGTATAAGATATTTACATAAAATCACGCTTATATCCCTGATGGGGTAGACAGACCCTCATAAAGCCACGTTTCGCCTTGTATATTACACTACCGCAGGAACGTAGACGTGACAAGTGAATGAAGCTGGTTTTCCCAACTGATACTTTCTTCCGGTAAATCAATCCGGAATAATCGAATTGCGAGGACAAATCTTATACCAAAAAAATAACCACCATGTCTGAGCAATGTGTCTAAGATGATTGATTTAATGAGAAAATATCTAAGACTAGCTGTGCCCGCAACTTCGTTCGTGGTTGCTATCCCTCAGACTAACTATTCGCATTAAGAATAAAAATATATAAAAGCCAATCCTATGGTGTCTAAACTTATCACCACATCTAATAGAAAAAAAATCCTAACAAATATAGCCTATTTTTTATAACAAACGTGAAATCAACTAATGACTACTGATTGAACGCAAACAATGGTAACTACAACTAACTAAAAGAAAATTGAATAGTACTTAACAAATAAGGTTAATTATTTACAACGAAAAACCCCTTTTTTTTTTTTTTTTTCTCGTGGAGAAATGTCTTAGCATACCGCCCTGCCACGGGGAAACAGAGCGGTTATGTGGGACTACCCACTAAAACTCCACGGTGTCCTCCTCTGCCGCTTAGTGGCGGGAACACGGGAACGTTGTAACACACATCCGCGATCCCGCCGCAGCTGTCCGTCTCCGGACCCTCCATGGGATGGCAATGTATGCCATCCTCCCTCGCCACGACACGCCAGGACACGAGGCGCGTCGCAACCACCTCGGGGACCATGCCAGCGATTGGACGTCAGACTACCCCGTGTCAGACGCCCTAGGTCCCCATGCGACGGGTCAGGTCTGTGGTCCCGTCGCCTACCACTACGGCCACAGAGGATAGGGAGAGCGGCGCCTCGCAATACCGACACTCCTCTTCCCCTGCGGCCCCACCGCGTCCGCCATCTAGCGGTGGCGACCCCGCCGTGGCCGCGGAAGGTAGGGAGAGCGGCACACCGTAATACCGGCACTCCTCTCCCGCCGCGGCCCCTAACCTTCAGCTGCGGAGCTGCCCATACAGCACCGCAGCCCGCCTCAGTTGCGGTGCCCCCCATAAGGCACCGCCACCTACTGTGCCGCTCCTATTCGGCTTAGAGGCAAAGCCTAAAGGAGCGGCCCTCCCGGGTTCCTCTTAGCTTCACCGTGGGGGACCAGGCCACGGTTACTAAGCCCCCCCGCCCCGACAAGGCGGGAACCCACGGGGGGGAACGAAAAACCCCTGCAATATCCACTCAAAACAAAAAAAAATACAGTTTTGGCTTCAAAATCGAATAAAGAGAGTGCAATGCAATTTTTTCAAAATATTTTTCTGTATTTTCTGTTATATTTTTTTTGTAAGCATAGATAGATATAAATGTTAACTATGGAAGAGGTACTGAATTAAATATAGGATTTGAAAACCAACACCTGAAACGGTGTAGCAAAATGTGAATTAATTTTTGTTTCTAGCTGGTTATTCCATGTTTCGGTATGTTTCATGGGCCGGTAATAATCACATTATTATTATAAAGGCGAATGTTTGTACATATATTAATGTGTGTGTGTGTGTGTTTTGTTGTACATCCGGAATAGTGCAGTGTTTCCTGCTAATCGGTATAACAATAAACTTACAGCCTAAATGAGTTAATGGCCATGAATTTAAAGGAATATTCCTTTTTGTTAAATAAATGAAATATCAAAATAGATAATCTAACTATATTTTGTACATATTATTAAGTGCTGTTGGTTCCCCTAATAGAATAAAATTAAAATAAAAGTAAATAGAAATATTTTTCCAATATGAGAAGATATATAACAAGTGACTGAAAAAAAATCGAATAAAATTACTGAATCGGAATACAACGGGCGAAGAAAAATAATAGCTATGATGGACTTGGATGACATATTTTTTCCAGTTATTTTGTTTTAACAACCAAACTATTCAACCGACTTTGATAAAAAATCTTATGGGACCGATCTGAAAGCACATTTTTAAGCACAAATTTTTACAAGAAATACAATTTTAACAGTTAAACTTAAACAGTAAAATCCTAAACACAAAATTTCATCCAAATCGTTAGAGCCGTTTCCGAAATACACGAATAAATAAATATATTTAAAAGAATTGCTCATTATAAGTAATAAGATATAAAATATACATAGGTATTTGTAATGTACCTTAAATCCCCTACTACTGGGGATGAGTCTTGAAGCTTATTGACTATACTGAGCTTCAAGAGTGGGTCAGTTGTGTATTAAAATTTATAGTGTCCAAATGATACTTGAAGTCTAAAGGAATATATGAGTTTGATTTTGACTTTGTTATGTGTTGTTTTATATGCCCGCTGTGTGTTTCCAGCTTAAACACCCATATTTTTACTCATCCCAATTTCATTGTTTCGTGTACACAGATCAGATAAGTCTACTTATTTTACTATTTATACAGATAAACTCACAAAAGTAAGCGATAAAATCACAAACAACAAACGAGCGCTACATTACGCTTCATTCACGAAATAAGCCAATGTCGTATTGAGGAACCAATTTCGATACACCTACAGCTGCTGGAACCCTATAGAACTACAAATTTGAAGTCCTACACACTCGAAGTTCCAGCCAAGCACGAGGAGACGTTCCTCGCTCCCGACTTCTGGCCCATCGGGGTCGTGTTTCGTCGTTTACGGGACACGCCTAAGAAGAAAGTTCCCAGTTAGCGTAGTTTTAATAGTTTATAAATATATTTGTTATATGTATCTTAGATTAAGGTATTTATCTATGGACCAATGTACTTATTTTTAAGTTCTTGTTGCCTGAAATAAAGATATTATTATTATTACTATTATTACTGGCCTCAATTACAATACAGCTCAATTGGTCTGCAACGAGATCTGCCTTCTGCGCTGCAGGTCGTGAGTTCGATTACCAGCACCATTAACATAGATGTTTCCATATCCTTAATTTAGTCTTCAACTTGCGCTTAAGCCATGGTACTTTACTGCTGCTGCGTTTTTTTGTTTTTCTCGCATGTAGTAAACAATTTTTTTATTTTTACTTTTTTTTAAACTGTTTTCTGGTTGTCTCTATTATCATGCTGTGACGCCCCACAATTACTGGACCACTATTATCTAAGACCTTTGTCTATTTTAAGTTAAAAATGAATAAAAAATGAATACTTTGCAGTTGACACAAGTTAGCTTATTATTTTTTTTGTTCGGAGTCGCTTTTGATACAATATATTGTACGTCCGAGAGGACAAACTGTTATTTCATAAAATATTACTTATAAGATTTTTGTATACACAGTTTAACAATAAAATATATTCTTATTCTAAATTGTATGTACATTGTATCTTGTGTTGGGAGATATATTAAAATAAAAAATAAATAAATACGTAAGCAGATCACAGTTGCTCGCGTCCGTAGAAGCCTCTAGTACCCCTCCAAGTACACCCTGGGTGGTGTTAAAGGAGCAACTTAAAGTAGCATATGAACTGCCGTCACACCTGATAATTTGCTGCGAAGCAGTGATGCACTTGTATTATTGTGTTCCGGTGGAAGGGTGTGCGCCGCTGAAATCACAGGGGCACGACGTAACATCCCCGTCTCGGGTAACGGGCGCTAGGGGATGCGATTTGGGTCGGTGGACCTAGGTCGTATTACTGTTATGGGCGGAGGTAACCACTTACCATCAGGTGAGCGTTCAGCTCGTCCCGTCATTGCAGTAGTAATAAAAAATATGGTAGCAATTGTCTTAGTAAATACATGTTAGTGAGGATTTCATGGGAATTACTTCTTTTGTTTACTAACTATTATATAATAGTTGATTTTTATTAATATTTGCTATTGTCGGCGGTACTTCGCTCCACCATACTAATCACCAAACTGCCGATTCACCTCCCACATAATATGTTATTAACTTATTACCTACTATTTACTTAATCACATGATAAATTATGTAGCAACTTGGCTAGAAAATCCGTGGCTTAGATGGTAGTAGACCTGCCTACGAAGCGAGTGATCCCGGGTTCGATTTCCTCCCGGGAAACACTTTGTTGAGTATGAAGTTTGTACTCAGGTCTTAGATGTTTGTTTTGTGTTTCTGTGTTTGTGCATGCCATCTGCGACACAGGGAATACCTGCAAGGGTATGAGTGGATAAGCGTTATTTCAGTATATCATACACTTTATCCTAAGTAATACTGGTGTCAACTGTAGTTCTTGGTAAATATAATAATAATACACATTTATGTGTTGACTAGCTGTGCCCCGCGGTTTCACCCGTGTATAAGTTAAAGAAATTTAGCGTAATGCTAGATAGCCCATAGCCTTCCTCATGGTTGTGCAATTATATACAAAAAAACAGTGTCACTCCGGGAGTGCCGACAGAAGTGAAAACAAAAGCAGACTACACTACAGATACTTATATACAGAGGTGTCGGTAACGGTGACGGTAACAGTGTAGCGACGTCAATGTTTTTTTCCGTCTCAAAAAATGTCCAACGCACCTAAATAAGTTCCTAACAAAAAAGAAAATCACTTAAAAAAAAAAACAAATTCGACAAACAATTCCACAGATTAGCACGTTCAAACAAACAAACTCTTCAGCTTTATTATATTAGTATAGATTCGATGACCCGGTAGACTTTGTACCTACCGTACCAGCCTCTACTGTTCCCACTGCAGGGACACCGGCCTACTCTCGATAATTGAGAGTGAATGGGCTCTGATCTACCACGGGAGCCGAATCCGGATTGGTAGATGTCGCATGTCTTCGAATTTATGATTCTAAGACATGCCGGTTTCCTCACGATGTTTTCCGTCACCGTTTCGAGAACGTGGACTTTGTACCTACCACTTAAAATTGTTTGATTGTAATTACTAATTAAGATTTTTTCTTCTATGCCAATGCGTTTTGTTTTTTTTAATAATATTTAAATTAGGCCATTTTGACTTTTTGCAAAGCTAACGCACGGCAATTATTTAGTATAAGTAGATAGATGAATAATAAGAAGCGTAGATGCCATATAGATAATGCAGCACTCTATACCCTATTCTTCGGATCCTTGAGTCTTGATTGATTGTGATCAGTGCAACGGGATGTGACTAAGTTCGGAGGACCTAGGTCGTATTGCTGTTTTTATGGGGTGAAGGTAACCACTTAACATCAGGTGGGCCTTCAGATAGTCCCGTCACTTCAGTAGTATTAAAAAACCTTCCTTTCTCATTCTACTAACTGGCCTCTTTTGAAAGATGGTATCGTACATATATAAGTACATTTGGCGTAAGACTCAATATAGATATACGAAATTAAAATCCTGAAACATTCGTATTTTTGGGGATCGTATGGGACTGTTTTGAGACTAAGCGATTTCTATGACAATATTTACGTGACCTACAAATACTTAGATTACCTTTCAAAATAAAATAAACTTCAGCTTGCGAGTTTGCTCTGGTGATTTTACTAGGCACTTCCTTCTTAAAAAATATTCTGAAGCAATTTCTAATAAAAAAAAAAATCAAACGACTAGGGTCCTCTCCAATCGAAGTATAAGAAGACCCAAGTTGCACCCCGTTGCGCCCTTCACCCGAGACGGGGATGTTACGTCTGTAATTTTACTGGCACCCCACCCTTCCAACGGAACACAGCAGTGCAAGTGCTATCAACTGTACAGATCTATGGTTTAAGTCAACGCACCAACAACTACTGAACTCTGGGCCCATACATCTCAAATTGGTCCTTCGAACCGGAAACCTAACTTTCGACGAAGCGTACTTTTATATATATATATATATATATATATTTATTAAATTATTGCAGTATTTACAATAGTTTCATATACCAGACACTACTATAATATACTACTAGAAATGCAAAGGCGTAGCAATATTGAAATTCACTTACAATACACATTAAACTTAATAAAAAAATAAGAAAGGCACACACTCAGTGGCGTAGCTACCTAGGGGCTAGGTAGTGCAGTGCCCCGGGGCCCTCGAATCCTTACCAAAAAATCTCGAACGAGCTGAACTTTCGAAAATTTCTCCCATTTTCAAAATAAATATGACAGGTTGCAACCAAACTTTAATCACGGTTCGTTTTATTGCCCATTACCTAAATCAAGTGTTAATTGTAATTTATGTCATTACTGTTTAATATTTTTATTACCTGCCCTGCAGTGCGTGCACTGCAAAAGAGCTGACGATAAAGTAGCTTATCATTTTTAAAGTATTTGTATATTTTTTACTTGATAAAACCAGTTTAGATAGTAGTGGGGCCCCATTTTTTTTGCCCCAGGGCCCTTGGTTACCTAGCTACGCCACTGCACACACTGTATACGCGTACAAACACATTCCCGCCCCAGATGGGAAATGGAACATGTCGGGCTTACTTCCGGTCGCATCCGAGCCAGGAAGTCAGATACCGGAGTTTGTGTATTGTGTTCTCAAAGGGAATCGAATCTGCCAGACTGCTATCTACGACTTTTGATGATGACGCGTGTTTTGAAGTTAAGGAGTGAACCATTCTCATGATGATGGATTTCTCTTTACCGTGGGTGCTTATCAATAACATAGGGTCAAAGATGACCCGTCATGTGCCTTAAATATTAATAAATATTGCTGTGTGCATAAATATTAATTGCTTTATTAGTTAAATATTATACTGTAATGTAAGATTTAAGCTTGATATTTTTAATAACTAATACAACTTTCTGTATAAAAAGATATGTCGAAAAAAAAATTATTTTCTGTGAAGTAGGTTTACGGATAATTTTACGTGATAACGTCGTAAGTTAAAAATTGCATACTTTTAATATCCAACGGGAGCCCAATCCGGATTGGTATATATCACACGTCGTCGAATTTTCGGTTTTAAGACATGCCGGTTTCCTCACGATGTTTTCCGTCACCGTTTCGAGAACGTGGTATTGCGCATATAAATTTTTCAAGTGAAAAAATCTCAAGTCGGCTTCTGTGCCCCTGGGCCACCACTCTCTCTAGAAAGTTCCAACACAAAGTTTTGGTGTTTTTAAATTTCTAAGTGATTAACGCAAAAAGATTTTATGGTATGGAAGACCCGGTGGGTTTAAAGGATTCTTAAATAAATAATTAAAGGAAATTCGACAGGGTAGTAAACGGCATCATCTTAATGGATTACTGTATCTGTTGAGTTGTAAAATATTTCATCCCCTACAAAAGACTTGAGCAAGATTATCATTAATAGCCACTACTAAACAAGTATTAAAATTAGAATTCAAAATGTTTTAATTTCATGAAAATATGTCCAAGGAATAAAAAGTTTCATACAAACTTTTATCCCCTACCTCACCACTTTGGCGGTTGAATTTTGAAAAATCCTTCCTTACTGGATGCATACGTCATAAGAGGAATACGTGTGTAAAATTGTATGTAACTGCGTCCAAATATCGGGAGACAACAAAACTCACAAATCATGGTAAATATCTCGGTAACACGAATAATACCATTAAACAAATTAATGTTTGTCATGACAGGCCATAAATGTCGGTAATTATTATGTTAGGCTAATAGGTTCTTAATTTCCGCCAAGTGGCCATTCTACATTAGTGCCAATCATTCATAATCATTCATAATTGTAGTACATATTAGAGATACATCAAATTAGGTAAACACAATTACTTATATGCATGGCGGTACTTTTAATTTAATCCTGATGGTTCCGAAGCTAAGTTTCTATTAGCTCTGCCTTCGAAGCGAGGGGCCTAGGGTTTGAATCCCAGCCGAAGCATACTGTGTGGTGAGCATGAGATTTGTTCTCGGGTCTTGGGTTTCTGTATTTGACTATGCCACCTGTGGCACAAGGAATCCTATGTGCCGGGGTATGAGTTTTTAAACGTTAATTACGGCTCCGTGGCTTACTTGGTAGTAGCCCTGCCTTCGAAGTGAGGGGTTCCGGGTTCGATTGCCGGCCGAGGCACACTTTGTTTGGTGAGCATGAATTTTGGTCCCGGGTCTTGGGTGTTTGTCCATGCCATCTGCGACACAAGGAATCCTTCAGAGGTAAGAATTTGGAAAACGTTAAAAAAAATATTTTGATTAATGAGACGCACCTCGCTGTTAATATTAATATTATAATATTAATGATTAAAGGATAACTTTTGAGTATTGGTAAATAAGATGCTTTCGCAGGCATGATAAAATTTATGATCATGCTTGTAAAAAGAATGTAATCTATCCTATTTCTTGCTTTGTCTCCCCTTCGATTGCGTCGATTAGGGTTTGAACAAGATCCAACTTAGAAATATCTACCTACTTACTACTCGCTCCATAACGGAATACATGAATATGAAAGGCAGACCCTTATCGAAATTGCTTCAGAGAAGGTAGTGTTATTGCGAACGAAATGTTTATGTATTCTCTGCACCATAAATACAACTGAGCAGACGAATTATATTTTTAATTGTTATAAACTGTTCATCTAAAGTGAGTTCCATAATAATATAACAACAATACGACCGAAGCATAAGAAGACTTAAGTAGCACCCCGTTGCGTTCGTCACCCGAGACGAGGATGTGATATCACCGGCACCCACACCCGGAACAAAACAGTGCGAACACCACTGCTTGGCGGCCGATTACCAAGCGTGGAGGCAGTACTTCACCAAACAAACTTTACACAAGTTCTACTGCTACTTTTTGTTGCTCCTTTAGCACCACCCAGGGGGTACGTGTACGGACACTGAGGGAATCCACCTACGGAGCAGTCGGGTCCAGTTGCTCGCGTCCGTAGGTGGATTACCAAAAAACAAAACAAATTACAGATAACTTGACCCTGCAACTGATAAAACCTGCAGAAAATTTTCATACACATCTGCTGCAGACAACGCACAGTAGGTATCACCTATCTTCTCAATATTGCATACGTGGCTTCGTAAACGAATCAATTTATATGCGAGACATCAACATGTGAGACCGTGACCGAAGCCATCCACCCATACCTACCTACTGTAGGTACTGTTGCTTATTCTGTGTCTACCTACTTATAGACAGCTCCAGATTGAGCTCAGGGCGCGTGCGCGAGCAGCATCCCCGAGCCCTAGGGTGACCGCACTGCCTGCTTTACACAGAATGTCCTTGAAATTTCCTTTAGCAACAGGTAAGGATCTGGTTCTCAAACTCAAACTCATTTATTCTTTTAGATCTCAAGTATTGTTTGGACAAGTCAAATTTTAAGTTTTAAAAATCGTTTGTGAAATGTATGTACGCAATACCGAGCTCTCATATCGTAAGAAAAATCCTGAACTGCCTGGAAAAAGCATCCAACAAACGAATATCCTAAGAACCGATATTATAGGAATTTTCGTTTACCATTCACTTTCAGGATGCAACCAGCAGGTTCAACTCGGAATAATCTACGAAACGGTGGCAGGTTTTATTTGCGCCTGATCCTTGGATATCGCTATCATAATATCCGTATGATTGGCCCATTCACTGTATTAAAGACAATCTGTATATATTTTCATACTTGCTTGACTATTAAGATATAAGTAGATTTTGTAAGAAATTATAATAAGCTAAAAGTGGTTTATTGTAGGTATAAGTACTATAATTAAGAGATAATAATTACTTGGGTCTTGGGTAATAAAAGTATTTTGTTTCTTACGATGTTCATTTAAAAGTCTTACCTTGAGTCGGTAATTGTTTGTTAAAATCCGAAACCCTTGTCACCCTCCCCACACACCCTCCACAACCCCAGATAGCAGAGCTCGCCTGCAAATATTTATACAGAGAAAAACACCATTGATACGATTTGAAGAATATTAAATTATAACATATCTAACAGTGTTCTCTTACACAAACTGCTTCATACAATAACTCTCCAGATTTATGGAAGTGGACTCCTGTGGTCACGTGATCGAAGTGTTGATATGTGAGTGAATGTTATATTGAAATACACGGGTAAGTTTAGACATTGTAGAAAACAGTTTTTCTGAGGCTATTTAATTACTTGTTGGTGGTAATGTGAAATACATGAATGGTTTTCGCAAAATCATTGGTGCAGTGAGAGGTTCAATCCACCGCAGAAGACGGAAATAACTTTGGTGCAGAGGGTGATAGTCTAGTTAGTTTTTTTTATTTAATTTTTCTGTTTGCTTTATCAATCACTGCTTCTGTAGCTATTTTCCAACGTATTCCATAGTTGAGTTATAATTATAATTGCATTGTTTTAACTGTAACTAAAATGAATTGAGGTTGTAAAATCTAAATGAATTGGCAATTTTGTGTTTTACACTCATACTTATTTATTTCTAAGGTAGGGCCATAACCAAGTGGTTATGTCTTTACATTTACATATCAATAATTCATTTTAATTTTCAATAAATATATAGGTTATATATCTTATAGACGAGTATAGTGGCGTCAGAGAAATACTAAAAATATAGTCATAATGTCACATTAAATTTAAATATAATTAAAGAATATCTGCGCTTTAGTTGCATTATCAAGAAATAGATACATTATTATTTCAACAGTGCATAAAGTATAGTGGCATATCAAATAAATTTAAACGTTAATGATAATTGCTTATCATTTCTTGTTAGTTGACAGTTTATATTAGTTTTTCATTATTATTGTTCTCGTAGGACAATAATAATGACTACCACCGCCCATTAACAACAAAAAAGCAACTCGAATTTTCCCTTATTAGCATGAGAAAACTATTTGCTAGCAATTCTCTTGTACACGTGTATGTGTTGTACTATGTTGAGTATTGAGTATAAATGAAAAGTTTCAGGAGCTAATGAAGCTGATGAGGAGCTGATGAGGAGCCGATGAGGAGCTGATGAGGAGCGAGCCGGCTGCATGGGCAGCCTACCGGACCTAACGGAGCGGTCGCGCCCCGCGCCCCGCACCCCCGCTATCCGCACCACCTCGGACCCGCACCGGAACCGCGCCATCATCACTCAGGTCAGCAACAAAATATTATTATAGCTGTCGGACCAGCTAGGGCCCGACAGATGTGAATGAGTGACAGAACGAGCTGAGGGCCCACCTGGTGGTTATTGGCGACCCCCGCCCATGACAACAGTAACGCGACTCAGTATAAGATTTGGATCTTACACTGAGTCGCATTCATTCTGTTGCGTCCATGATCCGAGACGGGGATGATACGTCTCATGCGCATGTGATTTCAGCGGCACCCACACCCTTCCGCCGGAACACAGTAATGCGAGCACTGCTTGGAGACAGATTCAAGGCGTGGTGGTAGTACCTCTCCGGACGAACTTGGCACAAGTTAAAGGAGCAACCAAAAGTAGCACTTTTGGTTGCTCCTTTAACACCACCTAGGGGGAACGTGTAGGGAATTGTTTGACGTTTGACGTATCTAAATGATACTCGAGATCCAAAGGAATAAATGAGTTTGACTTTGACTTTGCATCAAAGGATACACACCTACGGACGCGAGCAACTGGACTGTCATTTACTTGAGTCCTTGAGTCCTGGACTCCTGGGTGTTTATATGTATTGAGGTTAGATAGCACTGTATGAAATATCCATGAATATTTATTTATTTAATCGGTATGATTTTCAGATTCCAGTCAGCACAATCTATAAGAAAGAATGGCCGTGGAGGAAGCCGAAAGCGCAGACCAGATCGAACATTACAAACCCTGGCCGACGAAGAGAATCAACCGCCTCTTCCGTCGGTGCCGCCTCCGTTCGGCGATTGCTCTCACGACAGCCTCCCAAACTGCCAAGACCACAAGTCAGACGATTTACACTTCTGTGTATCTCCACAGGACTGTGCGCCACTGCGCTAGTGCCCTTCACGGCATACGCCGGCGCGGAAGCAGGTGCCTTACCCCTTGCAGTTATGCACACGGTGGCAGCTATAGTTGCTCCATTCTCCCCATTAATACTGCAAAAGACCGGTGCACGGACAGTGATAGCAGTATCCCATGGACTAGTGTGTATGCTGTTGACTGCCCATACGGTAGCAACTCCGCTTTCTGTGCTGATGGTTTTGTACGGACTCTGCGGAGTAGCCTTATCGCCAATGACCGTGGCACTAGCTGCAGCGGCGACTTCTTTGGCCCAATCGGCTGGAGATGAGGCTCGGCGAAAAGTTGCGTTGCGGAGAGCGTTGCGCGCGCTCAGAGCGGCTCAAGACATTGGGATGGTGTTCGGGACGACACTGCTCGGTGGTGCTCTCCTCATTTGGCCAGAAGATCGTACACCTTTACAGTTTACGGTGACACCGACGAACGTCACCGTGGGAGGGTGGCCGCCCTCCGAGGAGTTTTTCACCGATGACGATGATTACGAGGTAGTTATGAACCTTCCAGTGACATTTGGAAACTTTTAGCGGCTTCAATTGCATAATTTGTTCAGGAGAGGACATGCGGAGCGGCCGGTTGTCCAGACACTCAGTCAGTGTTGGGGATAGCGCTGAGCTCGCAGGGTCGCTGCGTGCTGGTGGCGGTTTGGGCGCTGATGGCGCTGGCGGCCGCGGGGCTGGCTGTGTACGGCGCGACGTCCACGCCCTCGCCGCCACCGGACGCTCGCTCCGTGGCGCGGGACCCGCGGGCACTGCTTGGAGCACCCATGGGTCTCTTCATCGGACTGCAACAGGGGTTTATTTATACGTCTTATATTAAGGTGCGCAACTTTCGGATATTCTTAGTTCTTGTTCTCTTATTAGTAATATACTAGATGTAGCATCAAACTCCCCCGAATTTGTTATCATCAGTTTTCTGCATCGCTTCCCAATAGGAAGCTACTTTAAAGACATATTCACGTTAAAAGCAACTATAAAGCTGATGTCGATGCTCATGTCGCATATCGTTTACCAATTTCAGTGGTACGGGGTGTGCGTGGACGGGTGGTGGTGCGCTTGGCGGGCGCTGTGCGGGGCGGGTGCCTTGCAGGCGTTGGCGGCCGGCACCCTCAGCATGGCGGCCGCGCGGGGCAAGCGGGGTTCGCTGGCGTGCGGGGGCGCAGCGGCCCACGCTTCCCTCGTGCTGGCCTTGCTGCGATGGCGCGCCGCCAGGACGGACCTCGCGCTGCCGGCCCTCGCGGCTGCGGCCTGGGGCGCGTGCGCTTCGCTCTGGGACGTTTTGCAGGTCTGTGTCTCACGAAAGCAGCTGAAGTGGGGGCTCTGGCTGCTATATTGGGCCCAGGGAAGGCTGCCTTCCTTGCTTGCTGCCTGCTTGCCGTGAAGGGTACGCGGAGTCGGGAGAAGGGGGGGGATGCTTTACATCCTCCCACGAGAACTCAAGGAGGACTTATGCGTTGCCATGAGTCCCGTTCTCGGGTTCGGTTCGAGAGGGTCACTGGTGAAGTTCCTTTTGAAGACCCTTGAATGCGTAGGAGTTTGGTTCGGGTACTAGCTCCAGGTAAATACGTTGTCCCCCCACGGTAACCGGTGTATCTGATACAGATTCCCCTACGTCAGAAAAAAATACATTTTTATTTAATTACTTTAATTTATTATAGTTATAATAAGTCATGCTAATAGTCAAAAAAATAAAATCATAATATACAATATATATATATAAATATATAGATATCTATTAATTAGGCAAAAAGAGACTTCTATCCTTAGTCTTAGTCTTGTAAATAAAATGTCCTTTGCGCTGATAGGGATACTACAATTTAAGTATCTGTCCAGGCTGGCGCGTGCATAGGCGGGGCGGGGTGGCGCGGCCCGTGGGCGGCCGTGGTGATGGCGCGGCACGCCGGCATGGCGCTCGCGTGCGCCGCGCGGCACGTGCTATGCGTGCGCGAGCAGCTCACCGCGCTCGCCGCCGCGCTGCTGGCCGCGCTCGCCTCGCACGCGCTGCTCGAGCGGAAACTCAGAAAAAGTAAGCGCAACATATTGTGTATTGTTGGTGTAGAGAAGGCATTCAGACGCGTATGACAACAGTGGAAGCATACTGCTGGTCGAGCGGAAACTCGCGAAGAGTAAGCGCAACATATTGTGTATTGTTGGTGTAGTATACGCTGATGGAAGAGTAGGCGTACAGACGCGTAGGACAACAATTAACACAATACATGGTGTGTGATGGTGTGATCACCGCGCTTACCGTACGCGTTGCTCGAGCGGAAACTCAGGAAGAGTAAGCGCAACATATTGTGTATTGTTGGTGTAGTGTATTACCATTATTTACCAGGTAATTAGAGGTAAATTTTCAATATTTATAAGTATCTTGTGAGGTGTTTGTACAATATATTACCACAAACTTTTGACCGTCTCGTAGGGGTACATACCAACTATGTACAAAAACCCTACGACTTCATGGTCCTTCGAACCGGATCAGAAACCTAACGACATAAAAATAAATATAAATATTGATAACATGAAGTGGAACAGAATATAAATAAAGGGTCTGACTTTAACAATAAGTTATCAATAGGTCCTAATCAAGTCGCGTTCACGAAGAAACTTGAAACCATTCCAGACGAGCCGCCGCGGCATAGGTCCTAGCGAAGACCCACGGCGACGCAGCTCACCTTCTTGACGGCGGCGTCCGACGACGTCACCGAGGGAGGCGACGTCGCCTGCCACATCTTCACGTAGTCCCCGATTTCCGAACCACGATATCACGTCATTTGTGCTATATCACGTGACTTAGTGTGCGATATCACGTGATTAAGTGTGCGATTTCACGTGACTTAGTGTGCGTTTTCACGTGACTTAGTGTGCGATGTAACGTGACTTAGTGTGCGATATCACGAGATTTAGGGCACGGCACCACGTGATTTTAATGTGCCGTTTTACGTGATTTCGTTCTCACTAATTTAGCCTGCAAAATCACCTTTAAATCAAATGACTCAATGTTCAATTTCCCTTAATTATTGTGTACGTATTGACGTGATCAAGTGCGCGTTTCCATTTGATATTAATGTATGTTTTAACGTAATTTTTATGCGATACTATATCGCGATGGATCTCAATGGATCTATTAAAATACCCACTAAATAACTGGCAAGTGATTAGTTGGTGTATATATATTGAAGTTGCTCGAAGTTCTTGTATTTAGTCTCAGATCAATGTGACAGTTCTATGTTAAGATATTTACAAATTATGGCAGCTTTTGCTACTATAGTGACTAAGGGTGGAGCCAAACGAGCGTAGTTTTGTTAGTTTTATTAAGCACATGTTTCAGTTTGTCATGGTAAGGGTCGGATGAAACCGCCATGTCACCGATTTCACTAAATATACACCACAACATGAAAACACCACAGAAAACTTGAGTCGTAGACAATCAAAGACGACTATTGACATATTGACATACCTAAACTATTCAGTAATCATAAATCCTGTGGTATTTTGTTTTTGTAAAACTTGACTACAATACGTAGTATTAAAACTACTCGGAGATTTAATACTATTGTAATATTATTTCCAAAACAAAATTGATAAAACGTTTTTATTGCAGTTTTGATTCTATGCTGCTCACTTAATCCTCCAGCGTTGTGGCATCGTGTTGTCCCACTCTAACATCTAGTGTTGTGATGAGACGGCAGTGTTGATGCGTTACTCATATTGCGTTGCCATGGGGTACAACCCAACTTTCTTATGAAACCTTTATGCAATGTAAATTTTCCCAAAATGATTGGTCGTTTGTCCTCACCCTGTCGTAGCGGACGCATCTTGGACTGTTTAAACTCCGACAATATTTCAAAGTCAAAGTCAAAATTATCATTGACATTTTTTAAATATTTTCGCTTGTTTTCCAAAAAACAATTGTTATTACGATTATTAGTCATCGTGATATACCTGTTATATGAATCTATAATGTATATCTTTGTGACTAGGTAGCTGTAAAAAAAAGTCCGAACACATTTTATTATTCTGTCTCCTGTCTACCGATGCTTTTAACTTCCCTGTTGATCAGTGATCACCGATCATGAGATTGTCCTTAGAAAACCTCACGAGTAGTCTTTCTTTTCTAAATTAACACTTCTTTCTCTATGTACCTGTCATTGGATTCAGTGGCAAGGCAGCAAACGTTCAATTATACATTTATGTATGTGACTGAGACGTATCAATGATATTACTCTTTTTATAAATATCATCTACATTTATAAGATCTTTTATGATAACTGTGAATGATAGTGGAATACATCGATAATTCGGTTATGTCGCCGAATCATTCAGATCTCAAATGATATGCACAACATTACGCGATTTAATGTGCTGTTTTACGTGATTCCGTGCGCGGAATGGTGGGTATTTTTTGGAACCTGAAGATCTTCAGTTTTCGTGTCCTCTGATTCAAAGAAATGACTTCTAACGTGTCATTTCAATTAGATTATTGGGTGTTGCTGTTTCTTAGAAGAACTTGATGTTGTTGATCTTGTAATTTAACCTTCAACTTTAAGAAATCACATAGGTAGGTTTACTACTTGTAAAGATAACTATACCTTCATACACGGAATTTCATAAGTGTGTAACAAAAATACACGGAATTTCATAAGTGTGTAACAAAAATACACGGAATTTCATAAGTGTGTAACAAAAATACACGGAATTTCATAAGTGTGTAACAAAAATACACGGAATTTCATAAGTGTGTAACAAAAATACACGGAATTCATAAGTGTGTAACAAAAATACACGGAATTTCATAAGTGTGTAACAAAAATACACGGAATTCATAAGTGTGTAACAAAAATACACGGAATTCATAAGTGTGTAACAAAAATACACGGAATTTCATAAGTGTGTAACAAAAGTTTAATTGTTACTAAAAACGTCTATTTTCACATTTCGTAGTTCTATGTACAAATAAATATGATAATGTGAATAGTTTTGATACCACAGTAATGTTTTGACTGTAAGATGTTGCTTCGGAAGAGTGAGATAGTTTGTAAGTTTGTAACTGCGGGATGATGTTTAATGTATTTGTATTGTTTAACTGTACTTCAGCACTTTTCTAGTCTAATATTTGTAATATTCGTTTAAATACCACGTTTTTCTCTTACATCTTCTAAAAATAAGACACACTTCGATGAAAACTTAAACAATATGTACTCCTGTATTTTATGGAAAATCTGTCGCTATGCTTATAATTATTGTACTGGGTACTGGGTGTAAAATGGGCATAATAAAACGAGAGGGTGAAAAAATAATCTTGTGACAGAGTTGTAAAAAAATTTTGTACCACTACCAAGACTTTACACCCTGTATTCTTACTGTGGGTTTCCCAAAACATCAACACATGAGAACATATCACTATGTTCATTGATCCACATAATTTTATACTGCTAGGAACTACGTAAAATGTTTGACAGTTTTCGTGGCGTCTTACCATTACAGACTAAATTAATCAACATGAACTTTTACATGATGTATCATGATATTCGATCATGCTCTGGCTCTTTTGCCTAGCAACTTATGTAAAATCTTATATTTCATATTCCAAGACATAAGTTGCAGCGCAATGCAACCGCGGTTCGATCGATACCTCAACAGAAAACAAAGTTGTAGACATGTTTTTGTAGGTGTTTCATGGAAACCCACGGTTATAATAATTTCTTCAGCTCTTAATTTTAAGGTGTCATACGAATTTGTGTTATACTTAGATATTGTAACCACTCAAGAGAATGAATAAAATTATGATTGTTGACTGAAATAACTTGTATTATTTGTTATAAGCCATGCTGTTACTTTGTAAGGACTTTGGATTGGTTTTAAGCGAGCACCCGGATCTGTCAAGACAAGTCTGTTCTTTTTTATTTCGGACATCCGATCACAAAACACGCTATGTAAAAATGATTAATTAAATTTAATGATTGTTTTGAAAATTCTTTATGGCGACTTTAATGGAAACCATACTTATTCGAGCGTGCATTGTAATCTATAAAAATAAATAAAATTGAATTGCTGTTTAATGTTATAAGAAAAACATTGTTATAAATTTTGTCTGACTGTTAAATACTAACAAATCCGGTAAGTCCGGGTAATCCGGTAAGTTACTGGATGGGAAACCATCAATGGCAAGAGCCATTCAGTGCTCTTCATGTGACTAAACAAAGTGAAAATGAAACGCACAATAACATTTAACACGATAATTTATTCACCAATTATCTAATCCTAAAACCCTGTTACTGCGTCGTCTTCAAGAAGTATTTGCCGTTAAGAATTTTCAAGGCGCTTGCATATAGTAGGTAATTCTTTCTACGGAACGACACTAATGGCACGTGATCTGTTTAGGCCAACTTCTTATATTGTAATAAGTGTAAACAACTCGAACCCTCCACGGCAAGGTTGGTCGAGTATAAAAAAACCGATCCTCTATCATAACAGTTTGATAGGTACAAGATCTTTCAATTATTTTTTAAATAGATACAAAATCCGTGTTCCTGGCGAAATATACGTAGATAACGTGCCTAAATCAACGCCGATATTAACCTGACAAATTAATGTTGAGCGCTTCCTATAGTACGTTAAATGAAGCACATATCTGGTTCGAAAGACCAATTTTACAAGATTAAGATTACAAGCACCCCTAAGTGTCAAATGCTATGAAAACGACTGTAACAGGGCAGATACACTCGCAACGTTGTGATGGGTTACAATTTACATACATTTACTATTATTGTCTGCGATAATTAATATTTTTACAACATCCCGCTTCAAGCGCTCAGACTAATCGATCTTCTATTTCTTCCATCAGTAAGAAATGAGACGATTTTCTTTCCATTTACCTAATACCAACAAAAGTGATACAATTTCTCATATAAAGAGATGCCAAAGATAATTAAAAAATATAAAGAGATGCCAAGCCCATCCAAACCATAAAAAACAAAAAGGTGAGCTCAAAATAAAAAAAACGAATCAAAACAAATTTTGTCTTTATTGGTAGTCTATTGATAAAATAACCTATAATAGCATCACAATAAAATTAGCGCACATCATTAAAAAATAAACAACTTACTGATAAAAAATTCAATATATAAAATAAAAATAATACAAACCGAAAACATGCTATTGGAGCCATCACGGCATGAGCTACCTATACTTTTACAATAATAATTGTTCGATAACGGATACGGCAACACTTAGGTTTCATAACGTTATTTTACAATATCATTCGTACTCAAATAGCGCTTTCGCGAAGTAGTTACGTATAAACGACAGCGGTGACATACGTTAATATTTAATTTCAATTGTTTATTGAAGTATCTAACTAAAACAAGTAGGAACTGAGCACAGCTAACAACGATTACATTAAATAATAAACCCATAACAATTAGGTAAGTGATGGGCTCAGATCAAATGGTAAAACCTAATAGTCATTTATTTTATACGCTTTTAAATAAGCTCAAGATACTTGGGCTTCCGTAGTAGACTAAAGTCCGTTTGCTCTTCGAGAAAAGGCCTGGGTAGTTCGCAAAAAAATTTAAGGTCGATGCGGTAAGCGGAGCCGCGTCACGCAGCTCCGATTTCAACATGATGAAATTGTCAAGGTGTAGGCCACATCAATTGTCAAGGCAACATTTCTATGTAGTTATCGTATTGAGCTTAATTTGATTATGAGTTAAACTAATAGGACAAGACAACCAACAAACCAAATATGAAAAATCATAATCAAAATAAAAAATTCAACAAAACAAGAGATTTACAAGAAAGATCCTGAAACACAAGAAATGCATCCATTTCCTCGTATTAACATAAAACTATCCAATCAGTAGGTACACTTCTAACACTTTTCATATTTCTCCTTGTCCTTGTTGTTATTTCTGGCTATAACTTTTGTTAATATGATAACCCTGAACTATTATTATTTAGAGGACGTATGAACTCAACACGTAATTATTTATTTTAACAACTACATTATATTACAAATAACAGCGATGTAACGTTTTAATACTAAGTTATAAGCGTCTATAATTATATAAATAATAAATTAAATAGTATAAGAAGCATGATTCCTATTTGATGTTCCCTACCATTATTTTTATTCTTCATTTATCTACGAAAACAACGAGTAGAGTGTTTTATTCGTACAAGACGTGTAAGTATATGTTGACAAATCCAAAACGCATTTTATTTTCCAGGGCAACCTTAATAAGTTTACTCGTAATATTATTTTAATTGAATGCGAAAATTAATACATATTTTGATTAAATGTAATCATTTAATCAAAATATATACGTACTTTTTTATTAACATAAAATAACGATTACCAAAGAAATATATAACATAAAAATGTTTGATGGTATCTATACATTTTTGACTTGTCAACTTATTCACTACACTTGTACGGATATAACGCTTAACTTTACAACTCCTTAATCGTTTTTGTTGACATAATTTAGAAACAGTCTTTCTCGTAAAACATGTCATCGAATAAAGGAATCTGCAAAACGGTTATATCAAAAACATTTAACGCGTTATTGGCCGGCACTATTTTGCGAAATAAAATTTTGACGCACTACTCAGACTAGATGCTACCCAAACGTAACGCTCATTGACTTTCCTTCACTTTGTGATATGACTACGAACCCGTAAACATCCGTAAAACACAAGATATTTTGACGGCACAGCACAATACCCCTAGACAATGACAGCTCGCAAAATGACACACTAGGCACTATTACATTTCACGAGAAACATCTCTGTTCTTGTGCTTGTAACACCGAAGCGAAAGTCATTTGTCTATGAGATCAGATCATTCCTACCTGGACAATCCAATGAGCTTTGCTGTAGCTTCAATTCGATCTGCAAATAAAACAACCTACAATTATTACAGCCTTACACAGGCCTGTAATTCCCGACGGGTTTGTAGAACATTTGTCCAGAGAAGATCCGGCGTATGATTTCCTTCAAGAGGAGGCCCTTTTCCTTCTTGATCTTCAAGAGGAAGCCGCGGTTCTCGTTGGCGCGGCGCGACAGGTACGGGAGTACTTCCAGGACAGGGCCGTAAGGAACGTATTTGTAGGCAGAGTAACCGGCTTGACCTGAAGAAATAAGAAACTTATCAATACATTTACACCAACTATTGGGTGTGTGAATATGACTCCGCCCTTTCTCAACAGATGTCGTTTTTAGTATTGTTTACGTGTACTAATAAATGACCATACTTGTATTCGATAGTACTGAATGTCAGCTATCTAACGCATTTTATGATATTTGGTTGAAGTGTAAGCAACAAATGTTTTCACCTTTTCGAAAATGTCGGTTTTTATTCCAAATAAACGTCATTTGCGGGAAGTGTTATTACATTATTTTATTGCAAAGAAAACTGCAGCGGAAACTTATCGTTTGCTTGTGGAGATTTATGGTGAGCATGCTCCGTCTAATACAACTTGCAAGGAATGGTTTCGACGATTTCAAAATAACGATTTTAGTACTGAGGATAAAGAACATGGAAAACCACCAAAAAAATTTGAAGATGCTGAATTGGAAGCATTATTGGCGGAAGATTCTTGCCAAACTCAATCAGAATTAGCTGCAGCATTAAATGTTGATCGTTCAACTGTTGCAAAGCGTTTACAAATGATGGGAATGATTCAAAAAGCCGGTGACTGGGTTCCACATGATTTAAAAGAAAGAGACATGGAACGTCGGAAAACCATTTGTGAAATGCTGCTTCAAAGACAGCAAAGAAAAGGATTTTTGCATCGGATAGTCACAGGAGACGAAAAATGGATACACTACGAAAATCCTAAACGCAAAAAAGCTTGGGTGAAACCAGGCGAACCAGGCCCATCACAGCCAAAAATAAATATTCACTGTGCCAAGGTCATGCTCTGTATTTGGTGGGATCAGAAAGGTATTGTATATTATGAGTTGCTCAAACCCTCTGAAACTATTAATGGAGAAGTTTACCGACGACAACTAATGCGTTTGAAGCGAGCCATAGAAGAAAAACGACCAGAATGGGTGAATAGACATAACAAATTAGTTCTTCAGCATGACAATGCCAAACCGCATACCGCAGAAGTCGTAAAAAGATATTTAGAGGGACAGGACTGGGAAGTGTTACCCCACCCGCCATATTCACCAGACATAGCTCCTTCGGATTACCACCTATTCCGGACGATGCAGACAGACCTTACTGGAGAAAAGTTTACTTCATGTGAAAGTATCAAAATTTGGATTGACAACTGGATAAGCTCAAAAGACCAGGACTTCTTCCAGCAAGGAATACGAAAACTACCTGAACGATGGGCGAAGGTTGTAGCTGCAGATGGAGCATACTTTCAATAATTTTTTTTTTAATTTTGTTTAACACCTATTATTATACATACAAGACAAACCTATGAAATTGATGATGGCTCATGGTGGTGAGGTCACTGGCACTCACACCATCCAGCGGAACAACAATGCGAGTGCACCACTGCTTGGCGATAGATTACCAGATATGGAGGCAGATCTTCTCCGCGCGAACTTTGCACAATTTCAACTGCTACATTTTGTTACTCCTTAAGTGAATAAAGTGAACTTCAATTAATTTGTGGCGAGGGTGCCGACCGAACAGCTCTTCCGTCATGAAGGTCGACACCTTCAACTCCCACCACCACACCTAGTGTTGTTGACTCACCAAGCGGGAAGGTGATGTGGTCACACATGCCAAGCAGCTGTCCGAAGCACACGACCCTGTCCTCCGGCTTGATATTGTGGTCCTTCATCAGCTGAATCGCGTACCGAACGGTGTCCTCGTTGTGGGAAGCCACCATTATGCCGAGGTTATCTTTGCGCTCGGACTGTAAGTAAATCACATATTTCAATTAGGAAGAGTTTTTTCTTGGATGGTCTCACTTTCGTATAAGTAAGTAGCAAATTCTGGTGTCGAAATATTCAAGCTGCCACCTGGCGTAATAGGTACTCCGATGATATCCGAAACGACAATCTAAATGCCTTTGAGAAGGCACGGAAGCGCTTACTCATACTCTACAAATAGAGATAATTTAGTTTGAAATTAACTAAATAAATAACAGTTGTAAGTGCAGTTTAATTCCGTTTTCAGACGGAGTTCCGCTTCAGTTTGGAGACTTCGCAAATAAAACTAGTTAAAACATAAAAACAGCCTGTAATTTGACATATCTGTGTGCATATGCCTCAGGAGTTCCTGTGACATGTTATACGCTCACGAATATGTTTGCGTGTGTCAAATTAGACGTGTCCAAACGATATTTGAGATATGAAAGGATAAATGGGTTTCAGCGAGTTTCAATACTTACGGCAACTCGGCTGAGAATCTCTTTGAGGCAGCCGTGGAAGGAGGCGGTGGTGGCCTCCACACTTTCGCACGTGGGGTCATCATAGCCCATGGCAACTGCCCTGGCGCGCTCCTGCAAAACCATAGCGATCAAACCAAAGTGTTTCCACCCCAAAGCCGGAAGTGCGCCCTTCTTAAGCACGCAAGTAATACAGCTGACGATGGACGTAAATTTAACAAATAAGACTAGCTAAAATATAAAAACTGACTGTAATTTGACATATCTTGGGTTTGTTTGCGCATTAGTAAAGTACTACCTCCACACCTGGTAATCTGTCGCCAAGCAGTGGTGCACTTGCATTGCTGTGTTCCAGGTGTGGGTGCCAGTGAAATAACATGCGCATGAGACGTCACATCCCCGTCTCAAGTCACGGGCGCAACGGGGTATGACTTGGGTCTTTAGTCTAAATAGTATTGCTGTCGTTATGGGCGGAGGTAACCACCTGACATCAGGTGGGTCTTCAGATCGTCTCGTCAGCGATTTTACATAAAAACACTCTGTGCATCTAATGTACATAAGACACGTTATATGCTCACGAATATATTTACTTGTGTGTGTAAAATTTGACGTGTCCAAACGATACTCACTCCACCCACAAGTAGCTCACCTGCTCAATATACGCGCCGCGCACAAGCTTTGCTCCCCAGTAGAAGTTCTGCCGTTTCGCCTGCTCGAGGTCCGTGCAGATCTCTTTATAAGTGTTCTTCAAGTATGTCTGGTATGTGTTGAACACGAGAAACTTATCCTGGAAACAAATTGATAAATATTATAACACTAATCCGTGTCGGAGAATGAACGCTTGGAGTGGTTGCCAGCGGCACTTTTTGTTGTCCCAGATATCTAGACGCACACTTTCATCAATGAGCCACGTTAAATACGAAATGCGCTTATTTAGTATTAAATATAGACTAGCTGCACCCCGCGGTTTGTAATCAAAAGTACCCTATGTGTAAATCTAAGAAATAAGCTATCCTGGTCCCAAATTTTATCCAAATCCGTTGAGCCGTTGGAGCGTGAAGGAGTAACAAACATACACACATACAAACTTTCGCCAATATAATATCCGTGTGATTAATTTATTTTTGTTCGGTTAAGCTCGGGTCTACTCATTACAACTACAAATAACAATTAAAGCGATAGCAGATCTACGAAATAATAACAGTAGAATGCGCCTAAATCGTTGCCTGATCTTTGGTGGTCATAGGAGTGTTCACCTTATTGTACCTCCTCATCATCTCGATACATATGCGCGAGATGGCGGGCTGGAAGTACGTCTGCTCGGCGTCGATCATGATCCTCACGTCCACCTCGTTGGCGACATTGATGATGTGTTTCAGCCGCCGCAACATGTTGCGGAACATCTCTTCTTCCTGCAAAGAGAATGGTCACAAAAATATATACATCTAACCACATGTAATTGCGCAGACAGCAGCGTTCACTCGTTTTGCGTTCATGGTGATTGACCCAATTCAATCTCAGAATATAATTCAGAATGCTTTCTCTGTAATTGTTCTTGCTGTCCTACCCGTGTCGTAACACTAGGATTATATAAATCGACTGTAATTGACATGATTTAAAACCGACTTGCAGTGGAAATTTCCAGGCGAGAGTAAAAGTCTGTATAGAAAAAACGAAGGCACCTTAAAGACTGGTGGTAGGTGAGAACTGTTTCTTGGACATTATTGAGAAAAACAAAAACCCACCTGAGTGGAATTCCAAATCACATTTGAACATATTAGTTGTATATATTTTTGTAATCAGCAGCTATTTATAATACCCTGTATTTTAATACCACACTCGATAGGTTTTGAGGAAAACTATTTTTTTGAGGACATATTACGGTGACAAAAATCCGCCATTTAAATTTTTAGAATTTTGATGTGCCAGTGTCACTCACATAATCAAGACAAAACTAACGACACGTCTCAAGCTAAAATTCATCAAGCCGTTTAGGTTACAGAGCGTGCCAAAGAAATATGCATACATACATACACTCGAAAAACATAACCCTCCTTCTGTCATCGTCGTCATTCTAAAAATGAAACTGAAGCATGGCTACGCAGTCGGGTAAATATAAAACTATAAAATAAGTTGAGGAAGAAGTAATAAGAAAAAGTTCATAAGTGAATTAATTCGTACCTTTGGAGAGATCTGGGAGATGAGACGTCTCATCTGACCGGTCTTCGGGTCTGGCACTCGGAATGAGTCGGACAGATTCGCGTTTTCATCAAGGATGTTTGACCATGGGAACAAGTGTACGATGCTGAAAACAAACGCGTTTTATTGAGATGTTGTTGAACACCTACGATTATGGAATGATGGAACCTTTGACCTGATTGAAATTACTGACATCGATGAACAAGAAATAGCTGCTGACGATACCATTATAACATAGAGAATGGGAGACTCCTACATGAAAGTCATATATGTCGATACTATAGATATAACGATATATTTACGAGCTGATTACAAGACAGGATGACAATTATTCTTAAATGAGAATAGATGGACATAGACCTATTTTCCTTCCATTATAGGAAGTGATTACCATATAATATGAATCTGGTACCACTTTTTGCGTGCAAAAGTTTTCAGATTACAAATTTGAGTGTGCTTGTAGTAGCGTTGATAGCGATTGTCTAGCGATGATTACGAATCAACGCTTACAACTGATTTATGGATTTTGCCACTGACCGGTCGCACTGGAATATGTGCAGCACACTGGAATCATAGTTCACAGTGAGAATGGAACGCAATTTTATTGATCTTTTATTTAATGCTGTAATTTAATAACTACAATCCAAATGTCTCCATTAAATGGACCTTGCTAAAGCTTTTGATAGTTCAACCAAGTTGTGTTCAGCTATGAATGTAATAAATAGATATGAACATGCCGTAACATAAATAACAATAAGTAGATAATCCAATTAAATACTTCAGTCCAGTCTCGGACGCATGGTCACATATGTTTCCGTAAAGATTAGATGTAATGGAGACGTAGAGTTCATCAAGGCTCCACTCTCTACATTCGTTTACTAACTAAGTAGGACGAGTTAGGATTTAGGAGTCGAATACTTGGGTCCATGTTACTTGCAGCCGTAGGAGAATATCTACCCTCACGAGTCCCCACACGTGTGTCCCACGTAGAGCGAAACGAGAAACCCAAAATAGCCAAAATACCAAAATGCAACCCAAAATACTTGTACCAAGTTCTACTGTAACTTTGCGGCCGCCATGACGCGTGGTGCACTAGCGTAAAAAAATAAATTTCCTGGATGAATATTAGCAGTACTGATACGAGACTCACCCCTCCTTATCCGAAGTGACATGTTTCATGAATTCCTGGACCTCTGGCTTGCTGGAGTTCTCACCAAAGTACCGTTTGAAGTCCTCGATGGTCTTATGGTGGGTCAATACGTTGCCTTCTCCGCCGCCAACCTGATTCATGTAGTTTCGGGCGCGCATAATTACTTCCGATAGCTGGAGCTGCAGGTAGAACATATACGATGTTTAGTTGTTACTGCATTTTTAATTTATATATTAGTGTCGTGTACACTACACGTTAAAATAAGCAAATTCAATTGGCAATGGGTAGTCCATGGAAACCTATTGCTTGCGTCCGAAGGTGAATACTCTCAACAGTCCCTTCACGTATCGCCTGGGTAAATAAAAGGTATAGGTGCAAATAAGCAGTAGAACCTGTGCTAAGTTCGTCCGTAGAAGTAATGCCTCACACCTAGCAATCTGCCGTATTGCTGTGTTCCGGTGAAATCGCAGGTGCATGAGATATAACATCCCCGTCTCGGGTGATGGGCACAACGGGGTGCAACATAGGTCGTTTTCCTGTTGTTATGGGCAGAGTTAACCACTTACCACCAGATGGGTATTCAAACCGTGGGTATTTTCATAAATATAATATATTATAAAAAAAAATATTACTCAATCGGAACGGACAAGTCATTAAAGGAACGGATAGATTGTGGATGGAGGTGGCTCAAGACTGCTTGATATGGATATCTGTGGATACAGTTTCCCCTCATTCGCCAAACACTAAGGTAACCTCACCCACAATAATAACTCATTGCTCTTCGGACGAATGTATGAATATACGCCAAAATTGTTACCACATTTCATATTTGACCTTGAGGCAGCCAATTAACCCGTCCCGAAGATTTAAAAAGAGTTTCTTTAATAAATTGTCGTCTACTACCACCGTTTGTTGGGAAAGCGCAAGGATAAGGTTTGAACAAGCGCTTAAAATTAAAAATAAATGATGTATATTATAATTTTTAGATTTCAACGGTAATAAGGATCTTTGACTTTGATCATCATTTCTACATGTCAAAACATACAAGCAATTGCGGCCTCCCAAGAGCTGTCAGTTTCACAGCCATCAGACCCGTGCTCTTGGTAATCGCTGAAAAAGGAACATAATGATAATTATTATTATTTATTTTTCTTTGTTTTCTCATAACCCTGCAATAGTTTTCCCTGTCAGGGTGAGGTCGTGGTCAGGTTGGATATATTTAAAACACAAACATCAAAGAGAAGAAACTTGGGGTGTCCAGTTGCACCAAAATAGCAGTAGAACTTATGCAAAGTTTGCCTCACACCTGGTAATCTTTTATCAAGCAATGGTTATGTTCCGGTGGAAGGATTGGGTGCCGGTGAAATCGCTTGAGTGCGACTTGGGTCTTTTCATAATCCGGTCGGGTGGACCTTAATCGTATTGCTGTTGTTATTTACAGAGCTAATTAACATCAGGTAGGCCAACGTTAACACACTCAGGGAATCCTAGTGCAGAGGACTAGGATTCCCTGTGTCACAGATGGCATGGACAAACACAGAAACACAAGACAAGACCCGAGAAACTTCATGCTCACCACACAAAGTGTGCCCCGGCCGGGAATCGAACCCGGGACCCCTCGCTTCGAAGGCAGGGCTACTACCAACTAAGCCACGGAGCCAGACTGTCCAGTCACTTTCGTTGAAAAAGAAAGGAGAATGTGCTATCTCACCAGCAACGGCGTCTATACTCTTCAGGAAAGCCTCCATGTTCTTCTCGCAGGATGCTTCGTTTATGTAGAAATAGGTTCGGGCGCTGGTGACCTTGTACCTTCGGTCGGCGAACTTCTGGTCAACGTGGTACTGCTTGATTTGGCCCTCCTCTTTCTTATCTCCAAACGTTGATACCGAAGCGCTATGGACAACAATTTAATATTTTAATGTGTCCGTGTCTATGGAGATCTACAAAAAGGTAACAACTTGAGGACAAATCTTTGAGGATCCAGTTGCTCGCGTTTTGCATAATTCCCCGGAGAAGTACTACCTCCACATCTGGTAATCTGCCAAGCAGTGGTGCACTCCCATTGCTGTTCCGGTGGAAGAGTGTGAGTTGTTGTAGCTTTTCCCAATGTATCCGTAAGCTGGTTGTTTATCGTAGCGATAGGGGGGGATATCTATGAAATATACCTATAGTTTAAAACAAACGTGTAAGAATCTTACGCCTTGGAATTTAAACTTCTTAGAATCTGTAAATAGTTTATTTTACGCATCGTTCTCTTTGCATTTACGATTTCGCGATGTCAGGATCACGAAATGGTTAGAAGAAATTGACTTGAAGGAATTCTCTTAAATTAATCCTAACTAATATTATAAATGCGAAACTGACTTTGTTTGTTTATTACGCGTTTATACCTAAACCGCTGAATAGGCTACTATTTCTCTCTAAAAACTTATTGGAAGCGGGATGAGTCCCATACAACCGGAATTGGTTGACAGAATCAACAATAACGTGAGCGAAGCCGTGAATGAAATATATATTTTTTTATTCATGACTTTTTTAACTTACATAGACTTACATTCTAGAAAATATTTTTCTAATATATAATACTGCAAGTCTTACAAATAAATATAAAATAGAAACATTTTGAATCAAGCTATTTCAATTCGCATCTACACCCATCTCAGGAAATATATTGGCATATATTTCATAGTATTAGCATAAAATCTTAAAAATACCTAACCAACGCCAAAAAAGAAATTTCTTCATTGATATATCATTAAAAATTGTAATTTTTACGGCAATACATTTATAACAATCCCAAACACCTTTTCATACTTGTAACGATAAAGGAAGTGTCATATTGACTTTAGAAGACCCTTTGCATCCAAAACAATGTAGGAGAACTTGAAAGGTCATGTTAAACGCGTGAAAATTAGGTCAGGTAGGTATGTCTTTTGATTCAGATAACGCTAAGGAAATAGGTCTTAATAGTAAGTAATTCTATAAAAAAAATCTTTCGGATAATATTATATGTTTACGTTATTAACATTTCGTGTTAGTCTGGCATATGACTGAAATCAAGTGATAAAATTAAAACATTACGTGATAAATAGTCAGAGAAATTCAGCCGATGAGTTGGTCAATGACCTGTTATTACTGTTGATCAAATAGATCATGAACCTACCTTGAAACAATCGGGAACTTTCACTATCAAAATAGCTGCAATTTTGGCACGCACTGTATGATCCGTCATCATTGCGTTCAGATTTCGACCTAAAGTTGATGTTAATAAGGTTTATGATTAGAAAAATGTATGCCCACGTGTCGCGATTTAAGAAGAGTCTAGACAAAAAGCGTATCTAGGTCACCCCAATATTCTAAAAGTAGTACTCTTTACTTTCTCCGCCTGCAATACATCATCCGGACCGCCTCACATTTGTAAATCTGATAGGCTTTAGGCAATTTAGTGGCAGTTATAGATTTTCTTATCTACTTTTTAATAGACTATCTATTTTGACATTGCCATCTTAATTGTAGTGTGTGTGGTCCTAATAAAATTCCGTATCACTTCTTCCTAATCCTAGTTCCAAAATTAATTCCGTATCACTTCTTCCTAATTTGAGTGTTTAATTAAAAAATGGGCAGCATATGACTCAAAACCAACGTAGATATGTTAAAATCACAAGCGATCGCAATGTTACCAGTGTAGGGGGGCATTTCGTTACGATTTATTTTTATTGTAAAATACAATGAATTTTATTTAGATAGATTGCAAAGTATTTAGATATTCTAGCAAATCTTCCGGGATCAAGAGAACTTTATTTTCGCTGCTGACCTACTTGGCTTCACGACTTAGATATTGTGCCATTTTATTTATATCGTAACAGTTCATGTCTTATTAAAAAATGTATATTGATTGACTTGTATGTTAGAAGAGCAGTTATTAATTTGAATTATGATTTAGTTACAATGTCCACCTGCTGAAATGTTCATCATTGAAAATTTCGTGTAGTTCATGATGGCTATCTGATTCTGTCGAGAGTTTAGCTATATAAAAATACTAGGAACCTTAATCATTAATTAATTGTTGTGATACTAATATTCAGTGAGAATTTCAGCCCGATACGGCTTAAGTTTCAAATGATACTTGCTTCTAAAAGTAAGACAGACTTATTAGGTTTTAATATCACCCATACACCTGGTATTCGCTGTGTCACAGGTAAAATGGGCACAATCCCAGAATAAACTTCACGCTCAATACATAAACTATACCGCAGCCGGGAATCAAACCCTGTCAAAGGGAATCGATTCAAACTCCTCCCTTCGAAGGCAGGGCAACAACTAAGTATATGGTAGTTGACTGAAAATTGACTTTATTGGAATTCGATCAGTCTATTGTTAAGTGGATCAGAATTGACTGGAACTATTTTTTAGTCCCTCACGTTAAGTACGCCCTATAAAGTAGAGTTTAAAAACGTATAAAAAAATAAATTGATTGACACTAAAAAGCAATATCTTCTACAACTTAATGATTCAACAAAAATGTGAATAATATTGTACCTAGTAAGTATGAGGAAAAGATAATCTATTATAAAAACAGCTATAATCTAGGCAAGAAAACGTTTCGCTATAATCTAGGGAAATCTAAATTATCGCTTCAAAACCTATAATGAATAATTTAAAGAAAACACGTAAAATTATAGTCTAAGATTACTACTTTCACTTAGTTTTTCATAGAAATATATATTTGCTATATATAATTACGATTGGGGAGCATATTTTTGCCTTCAATTAGTATTTAATTAATTAGTATTTTTAATTCAAATAATATTTATAGATTATTCCGAAAAGAATGTCATTGACTTGTTTTTCAAATAAATTATAATCCCCTTCAGACCATGTTCAAAGCTTCGAAGTTTCCAGCTTCAAAGTTCTCTACATAAATTGCTGTAAAGAGGATTATAATGTATATGAAAAAAAAAAATTGGAGTGATTTTTTTTCGGTATAATCAATAAATATTATAAATACTAACTAATGGCCACTTTTTGATAGGCATCTCGGCAAAAATATGCCCCAACAATAATCATATATAAAAAAATAGATTTCGATTAAAATCCCAATGAAAGTAGTAATCAAGCAGACGGATCTCGTACTAATGTTACAACGAGAATCAGATCTTACAGAAATCTTGGCCCATTTTTTAACAACACCTTCGGGATTTCGCTTGTAAAACTTGCACTGAAATTAGGAGAAACATAAATTAAGTTTTTGCAAAAGAAAACTAATTTCGCATTATTTTCATGTAAACATTGTTGGCAAATATATAATTGCTACTGTCAGTTTGCTACATAATTTTGGGGAATAATTAATTTCTTGGAAAATGGCTTGAAATTGTAATTTCAATAATAATTAAGAAATAAATTGATCGCTTTCTTATTATGCCAGTGAAACGTGCAGAAGTCTGAACTGATTACAACGGTTTATAGATTATCCCGGAGAATGTTATAAAAGATACATATTTACGTACCCTCATTCATACCATTACTTACTTAATATAGCTAATATTAATCTTATTACTTTAAACGAGCAATTCTTGCATATTTATTTATTTATTTCGCGTATCGGAAGCGGCTCTAACGAATTGGATGAAATTTTGTGTTTAGCTAGAGTTTTGCTGTTTAAGATTACCTGTATTTTTTATTTTATTTACAAAAAAATGTTTCTTACTAAAATAACCGTGCGAAGCTTGATCGCCCAGGTGCTACTAGTTATAGGCACAATATGGCGAACTTAGAAACATGACACAAGACAATTTTCACGTTCACGCTACGTTCTGGTTTACATAATGTACGCGTCACAGAAATGAACAAAAGCTAATAACAATTACCATAATAAAGATAGCGTGCTGCTTCTTCTAGTCATGAGTTTGCTAGCCATGAGCTTTGTTTATGGACATGACCAATAGGTATTTATAGGTATTTTAGACATTGTATGTGTTAGGCGACGAGTTGGCAGCAGTCTCGAAGCTGTTGTATAACGAACAAAAAAGTATTCCACTTTTTGTGCCACGTTACCAAGCGGTCCATTTAGTCAGTTCCCGCTAAATTAGTCTGTTGAATCATAGAAACCCGGTAGAAAACGACGCCGCATAGAAAACCGGTCGGAATTCAATTCATGGATCCAAATAACGTTAAAACATGAACATCAATGTTAATTAATCATAACAATAAAATCATGTACCTAGCTTTTAACTTCTACAAAATAGTTTTCTCCATTTAAGGAGATACCCGGAGATACGCGGTGTGAGTGACTGCAAAACAAAATTTCATAAACAGACAGATTTTTCGGTGTTTTACTCTCACTTTTTTCCTTTAAACGAGCAATTCTTGTATTTTTATTTCACGTATCTCGGAAAGGGCTCTACGATTTGGATGAAAGGTTGTGTTTAGATAGGGTTTTGCAATTTAAGTTTACCTGTATACCTAATTGTATTTATCGTTTTTTTTTTGTAAACAGATGCGTATTTATATACGTATCTTGTTACAAAAAAACTATATATTAGGTCGTGCACGTACTATATATTCGGAACCTCGGAAACGGATCTAACGATTTGAATGATGAATTTTGCTGTTTAAGTTTACCTGTAAGTGTACCTGTTAAGTGTAACTGTACCTGTGTAATTGTATTTCAAGTAGATACTCATATACTACAAAAAAATCGGTCGCCCCATACTGTAACTGTCGAGAATACCAAAATCTTTAAACATGTATTTTTTAAACTTTAAACGTGTTTTCTATTTTAAATATATACTTATTTGTATATCAGCCGGAAAAAACATTGACAGCAAATGCTATAATAATTATAATAGATTGAGAAAAAAAAAAAAAAAAAATTTCGTAGATCTATGAAATTACAGTTATTTCAAAATTCCTTAGCATTTTTACAACTACTTAATACAGCCTGTTTGCTCGGGACTCGCCTTAATACTTTCCTCCATTTATACCTTTCAATATGTATGAGGCCAGTAATATCTATTACAATATCTACTAATTTAAGACATAACGATGTCTTTATCGGTATTACGGTCTATTTGATGTCGCCTCGCTAATTGCTTAAGGTGAGATTGGCGAGCTTAAGGCAACGTTGCGGTCTTGTATGATGTTTATGATGTTTCCTTTTAGAAATACAAACATTTAATTAACACTAATTTGCCAGCCTCGTTATTTATCCCTTGAAGAAAGTACTAAAACATTGCAAAGAACGGAAACTTACAAAGTAATTTAATAAAATACGAAATTAATTTTAGTTTCAACTAGTTAGTGGGATTTGACGATGAAAGCCGAAACTGGGCACTAGAAATCAACCAAATATTTAGATTTTAGATCCATCCATTATGTATCGATGAGTTCTGATATTCACAAGTATGAGAACAGGACATTACATTACTACATTATCTCTACATTACTGGTTAGCAAATTAGCTATCTATTACTATTTAGCTGGTTTTATTATCAATAATAATAACTGCCCTTTTAATTCGCTCGATGCTTATTGTTCCTATTATCTTATTGCAGGGCAGTTCGAAGCCTCGACGATATCTGTTTGTTACGTAAATATACACTGATCGTTATTTCAAATATACTATGTAATGTTATGTAGTTAATTACGTCACTTCTCTCTTCTCGGCTTCCTCCTGTGACAGATCCTCTTCCACGGAGTAATCCAAAATGGACTTCACTCCAAATGAGCTCAATCTGAAACAATGAAACATCAAAACCTATAGAACACACAATTTATCTTGTTTAACTACAGAAACAATTTCGCGACTACAGTAATAAGGAAGGAAATGGGCCAAACTTGCCACGACAAGGAAAATAAGTCTAGAGTTGGTAGTAAGCGTTAAAAAATGTTAAATATTTGGGATATTTAATTGGCAAATGCCCAGGAATCAGGGAAAAATTACAATATGGTGATACAAGTACAATAGGTATTTACAGTGCACACGTAGACGAAAGAATTCGGAAGCTTAGCTTCACTGGCCTCATATCTCAGTTGGTAGTAGTTCTGCCTTCTGCGCTGTAGGTCGTGAGTTTGATTCCCATCCAGGACAAGCATTTGCGTGCGAACAGAAATGTTTGTTCTGTGTCTGGGTGTTAATATGTATTAGATGTATGTATATGTATTTACAAAAAAAAAGTAATTTAAGTATTCTATCAGTTATCTAGTTCCCACATTACAAGCTATGCTTAGTTTGGGGCTAGAGGGCTCTGTGTGAATATTTAGGTATTTTTTTAGTTTACCTGTCAATGGTGGGTTTGATGGTATTCTGATCCTGCCCCGCTACGAACTGGCCGTAGAAGGTGGCCTTCATAAATGCCTCGAAAATTCGCGTGCCACACACTTGCCGCATTCTCTTCATGAGCTGGGAACAATAGAAAACCCGTCAAGATTATTACTTAGTAAACAACAGCAGCGATGGCCGAATACGGCCGAGAAGCTAGCCCTTCCTGGTCTTTTTAATGTAGGTTAACGATCTAAGGGTCCACCTGTTGGTAAGTGGCGACCCCTGCCCATTACAACAGTACTCAGTATAAGATTTGGATCTTACACTGAGTTGCATTCATCCTGCTGCGTCCATCACCTGAGACGGGGATGATACGTCTCATGCGTATGTGATTTCACCGGCAGCCACACCATTCCACCGGAACACAGTAATGCGAGCACTACCACTATTATCACCCATTATTATTAAATTATTCACCCATCTATCTTTAGACCGGGCCGAAAGTTACATAACTTAGATGATCTGTAAAGATGAGCTAAGCAAGCTACGCCATGAACGCTTCAATACTATTACAAACAACATCCCGACTACGCAAAAGCCATAAACAAGATTGTAATGAAAACTTAGTAATCGCAAGCTTTTCTTCCCAATTTCCGTTTTTATTTTATAATTATATTTTTTTAATTATATATAAACATTACTTATAACATAAAAATATACAGTTATATAATATACTAATAATATCGCCTTAGCATACCTTGGGAGGCACAGACAACTTATTTCGCAAGATCATTTCTACCTCATACTTGTAGGCTGTGGAATGGGCTGCCTGCAGAGGTTTTCCCAAAATATCGGTAGGCTACGGTGACCGCTTATCATCAGGCGGGACGTAGGTATGCCTGTTTGCCTAACAATAACATACAAAAGCTATTTCAATTCAAATTTTATTTGCAAGTTCATCCGCACAATTCTCTCAATCTAAAACCTGCTTGACCACGATAATACTTAGTACATATCGATTCATATCTACCTGCCTTTTGAAGCCGAGGGCGTATCAAGGAAACTTTTGCTTATAAAAAACTTGTGTTACCTACAATGCAAGGATGTCTATGTTGAAAATAACGTGATTTGTATTATAAATACGTACGTAATGTAACTGAGGTAAATTTTATTATTTTATTTTATTACTAGTGTAAGCGGTTTGTACCGTACTAATTAAAAGATTATTTGTTTTTGTAATTTGTTAAGTAGTATTAAGTCAGAATATTTGTTTTTTAATTTGCTAATATTTAATTAAAAGAAGCAACACAAAACAATATAAATCCAATTACATCACAACTAATAGGATATATAAAATAACATAAAAATTGCAAAAGATAAAACACAAGTGAACGATTTAAAAATCGAAAAGGAAACCGACTCCGATTCTTTCATCTCAATGAAAGAATACAACGGGCGAAGAAAAAAGTCACAGGAATGAAAACGAGCAATTTCGTTTACTTATATTACATTTTTTTTTCTAGTTATTTTGATTGAACTACCAAACTATTTAAAAGATTTTAATAAAATATGGGCCAATCTGAAAGCCTATCCTTTCAAATGACGAAATTGATAGCATCCTCTAGAAGTCAGTTAATAAATTACAATTTTACAAAATATCAATTACTAGCTGCGCCCCTCGTTTACTTGTGTTACCTACAATGCAAGGATGTCTATGTTGAAAATAACGTGATTTGTATTATAAATACGTACGTAATGTAACTGAGGTAAATTTTATTATTTTATTTTATTACTAGTGTAAGCGGTTTGTACCGTACTAATTAAAAGATTATTTGTTTTTGTAATTTGTTAAGTAGTATTAAGTCAGAATATTTGTTTTTTAATTTGCTAATATTTAATTAAAAGAAGCAACACAAAACAATATAAATCCAATTACATCACAACTAATAGGATATATAAAATAACATAAAAATTGCAAAAGATAAAACACAAGTGAACGATTTAAAAATCGAAAAGGAAACCGACTCCGATTCTTTCATCTCAATGAAAGAATACAACGGGCGAAGAAAAAAGTCACAGGAATGAAAACGAGCAATTTCGTTTACTTATATTACATTTTTTTTTCTAGTTATTTTGATTGAACTACCAAACTATTTAAAAGATTTTAATAAAATATGGGCCAATCTGAAAGCCTATCCTTTCAAATGACGAAATTGATAGCATCCTCTAGAAGTCAGTTAATAAATTACAATTTTACAAAATATCAATTACTAGCTGCGCCCCTCGTTGTTACCCGCGGTTGGACTTCCTACGGGAACCGCACGTTTTTCCGGGATAAAAAGTAGCCTATATGCTATTCCAGACTATAATCTATCTCTGTGCCAAATTTCATCCAGGTCCGTTCAGCCGTTCTGACGTGATTGAGTAAAAAACATCCAACGATACGTACAAACTTTCGCGTTTATAATATCAGTAGGATTTGAGTAAAAACCTAAAACAGATTAAAATGAAATATAGGTACAGTTGTCTTTACCGACAAGATGTTCTGCTCATCCGTAAATATACAAACCTATAAACGAGTTTCACTTTTACAAGCCTTTAAGCCGTTGGTATCAGCTCTGCCTTCTGACCTGCAAGAAGTAGGTTCAATTCCCACCCAGGATAAATGTTTGTTCTGTCTGTGTGAATATAAATTTACAAAAAAATTACATCCCTGCTATGCACTGCACTAGGATCCCCTGTGTCACAGATAACATGGACATACACAGAAACACAAGAAAACCCGCAAGATCCGAGAAAAAACTTCATTATCACCACACAAAGTGTGACCGGCCGGGAATCGAACCCAGGGCCCCTCGCTTCGAAGGTAGGACTGCTTCCAACTAAGCCACGGATTCGTTAATACTAACCTGCAGAAAGCAGTCCAATAATCATGGTATACAACATTATAGTAAACTTTACAGCGGCAGCATTATATAATCAAATTATTACCCTACTCGACCTTCAGATTTCATTCGGCCCTCACCTTGATCGTGAACTTGACTCAATCCAACACATGGGTGGAAAAATTATGCATTCAAATACTATATTTTAGCAATAAATCGTACGTCTGGCTAAAGATAATTTAAATAATTATAAAACAGATTAATAATGACAATAATTTATAATAACTAATAATAATTTATGGTATAATAAATAATTATTATTAATAACTTTATTTTAGCAATAAATCGTACGTTTGATTCAAGATAATTTCAACACTACCAAATCGCTATACAACGGGCGAAGAAAAAAGTTACAGGAAAGCAAAATACGCAATTTCGTTTACTTGGGTGACATACTTTCTTTTAGTTATTTTGATTGAACAATGAAACTGTAGAACCGATTTTGAAATTTCTATGGGACCAATCTGAAAGTATATCCTTTCACACAAAAAATATTTTTTCGAATTGATTGATAAATACGATGTTCTGAGGTAACGAACATAAAAAATAACCAAATTGATAACTTCCTCCTTTAAAAGTCAGTCGAAAATAAGTGACGTGTATATCTTTTTACATAATGGAAATTAGTATTTTTGGCTCTGTAAGTAAGATTACGTACGGCAACAAGCACAAAAAAACGTTGCGGTGACAACTGAGTTTCGACTATGAGTCATCAACGCAGCGAAAATCATAATTCGTATCATAATACACTGCAATTCTCAACCATGTTCAACCACTCCTTCCTCATAATCGTCTTGGCGGTGCTCCCGATACCTACCTAGTTTCAACACAAATAACTATACATGTACATATACATTCTTCTGGTAATTTACGAGTATGTGCTATGCCACTGTTAGATCAATTTTAGGCCTCACCGACTCGAGCATAGGATTACGCTAAGCCGCGAAGGTCGCTCGCGCGAGACGGCCGGAGCGGAATCAAATTTGGCAAACACGTTTCTAGAATTTACTAGATAATTTTCCGGTCGGAAAACTTATATAAACCGATGGATATAAAATATTCAGTAAATATGAAATATACAGTCCTTAAAGCAGATATATATAAAGATATGATATTAAAATTCATCATTTAATGCGTGTTGAGTGTTCTTGTTTGTTTGTTTGTCACGCCTAAACCGCTGAATCGATTATGATAAATTTTGATATAGAGGTAAATGGCACCCTGAAAACGGTTATAGGCTAATTTTTCTCGCTAAAAACTTATAGGGGTGGGTGAGGGGAGGAGTAAACTTTATATGAAACAATTGGATCATACAAAGCGGCTTCGCTCGCGTTAATGTTGATTTTGTCAACAATAACGCGATCGAAGCCGCGGGTAAACGCTGTAAGTATTGTATATAAAATACCTAGGCTGTTTCCCGCAACTTCATCCGGGAATTTAACAATTTTTTTATTTAAGCCTAAAATAAAAGTAGCTAATGTTCAATTTAAGTCGGTCCAGCCGTATAGGAGATTAGCCAGAACAAACAGACAGGCATACAAACAAAAATAAAAAAAAAAACGTTTTTTTGTTATATGTGCCGTATATATACTTTTAAAGGCATTTAGTAAAAACTGTTATTTTGGCATTACAAACTTCAATTTTATTTGTTTAATTAAGCTCCGATGTTGCAACCTTGGAAATAAATATGCGCGAGAGTGGATTTCAAAATAAATCCATTTTTATTATGTCTAGTAGTGATAAGCCTCAGTTGCCAGAGTAAGTGACATTATTTTTCAAGTTACCGAGATATTTGCGAGTTTTGTCGCAGAGGGCTCATAGCTAAATTTGTAGTACCTAACTGTCCTCTGCGGTGTAGGTCGTGAGTTCGATTCCCACCCAGGACAAGCATTTGTGCGCAAACAGAAATGTTTGTTATCTACTCGTACTCAAGTCAGGGCCCTAAGTCATGTTATTGTTGACTATGGGTGGCAGTGACCACTTAACATCTGTTGCGATTCATACAAAGCCAAAATTAAATTACCAACTTGTTAATATCCACTATCGTTGTACCCCCATTTACACCTCAAATTTCAATGTAGGTCTCATATTGTTTCACTGACAGGCCCTCTTTAATATTGTTGTTGACTCCTGGGGGTGTACGACGATATATAAACCACTTTGGGAATCAATAGAGTATATACGTAGTCGAATACTCATACTCATAGTAATTTATTAAAAACCGTAGGTACCTTAGGGTACATTTGCCTAATTTAAGTCAAAATAAAAATTGTTCTTATCAAAATTAATAAAAATAATTCCAAGCCATATACAGTGGCATTTCAAAGCAGACAATTAGGTACAGATATTACAACATTTTAGGTAAAAATTTAATAAATAAATAGTTGATGCTGCTGTAAAGAGGCATTGCAACTTTAAATTGAATTAATAATTACAATTTAATTTATACATGTCAAATGAAAATTTACAAAAATAAAACCAAAACACCATATTATGCAAACATTTAGCTGCCGTATAAGGGCATTGTCAAATAAGCATTTCACAATAGGATTACGAATAAATTATCCCGGATAAAATCACACAGATGGTTCAGCCACGCCATAATTTCTGACACCTGATTGCCAATGCTAGCGGTCGCGAGCCGAAACCCAGAGTCTTAAGGGTAATTTTCCCATAGCAATTTGTGGGGATTGCAATATATCTTCAACGTTTGCAAAACCAGTTCCCGCAAGAACGACAAGTTCATTGACAGCGTTTTATGTAATTTCAACATCGTCTTGTCTCGAGAACATGTGCTCAAAACAAGTTTTTTACCAAAAAAAAAACTTTCTGATTTAAAATTCGAATGCATACTTTCATCCCTTATTGCCTTAGGCATCCAAACTTTGCCATGAAATGTGCGAGCATGGGAGGTAAGGTTTTTTATATCTTGTAAAATAAAAAGACCTCATAATAAGGTATTAAAAAATGAGGTGTAGCGGTTCCCGTTGAAAGTCCAACCACGGGTAATACAGCTAGTAAATAAATAAAACAAAATAGAACTTAACATAAAAATCATCAAAGTATGTCACGATGACATTTCATGATCGATAAATCAGACAAAAATCCATTTGCGTCTCATAATTACAAATCTTTAGTACAAGTACTTATTGACTACTTAATATTAACTACTTCTTTGTGTATGGAGGACACGTAAATCCTTATTTATATTTTTAAGATGTGAAAAATTTATTATTAAGTAAAAAATTATTAAGTATGGCGTGACTGCAAACGATATGACGCTCTATTTGGGGGGCCAGTTGGTCGCGTCCATACGTGAGAATCCTCTCCCCTGAGGTGCCAAAGGAGCGACTAAAAGTAGCAGTAGAACTTGAGCTCGTCCGGAGAATCTGCCGCCAAGCAGCCATGCACTCGTGGAAAGGTGAGGGTGCCGGTGAAGTCACAGGTGCACGAGACATCCCCGTCTTGGGTCTTCTCAAAATAATTGGCATACATAAACGGCCTGTGTTGCTATGTGATGATGGCGCGCAGGGCCTGCACTAAGTTCTAGACTTGTGTTGCAGGCGAAGCGTTACCTTCCGTGAAGTAGTATTATATGGCCAGAACTGAGGCTTTTTGTAAAAAAATATTTCAACCCAGTATACGTATTTAATTTTCCTGTGACTTTATCTTCGCCCATTGTAGACCAATTAGGATATTTCTTTTCCCCCTAAGGACGCGAAATAACGGATAAAAGTATTGAACTCGGGTTTTTTTATTCTTATATCAGTCAAATATTTATCAAACGGTGTTGACAGTGAAAGCGAATTGCCATTTTCTAGATCAATAGCGTACCAAGCTCTTACGTTTCCACTACTTCGCATATTCTCGTAATACTTTTGAAACAAAAGTGTCACGATGAACAAAATGAGATGTTAAATAGAGACTCGCACATTACATCGTGATCAACCATTTACATATATTTCAATGCTCTGCGTGTGCTAGGCAACGAAAAAATTCAACCTAAACTGGTAACAGCCAGTTCACAAACGTGAAAAAGCAACATTAGCATGTTGGTTGAGAAAATGTGAGGTCATTACATTTGCTTTTATCAAGAAAACAAATATTTGACGGCAAACGGATTTTTCCAAATACAGATTAAGTGACATCGGTATTAAAAATTCACACTTAGGAAATGTGGGATAAATTTTTATCTTATAGGATATATTTACGATAACTCTGCATAGTATAAAACAAAGTCGCTTTGCTCACTTGTCTGTCTGTTTGTCCGTAAACTCGTCCTAAACCACGCAACGGATTTTGATTCGATTTGATTTTTATTAAACGTTAAAAACGTTAACACACTCATACCTCTGCACTAGGATTCCCTGTGTCGCAGATGGCATGGACAAACACAGAAACACAAGACAAACACCCAAGACCCGAGAACAAACTTCATGCTCGCCACACAAAGTATGCCCCGGCCGGGAATCGAACCCGGGACCCCTCGCTTCGAAGGCAGGGCTACTACCAACTAAGCCACGGAGCCGTCAAGCCGGAGCCGTGTATTGAACAGCATCATTTAAATAATTTTTCACGGAAAGTTTATATATCTTAGGTATAATAAATGCAGTATCTGGTACTGCGTTATATACAATAGTAAATAGCTTTTTTTTTTTTTTCGTGAAATCTTGTTTTATCTGTATTAAATTTTTTTCAAGCACTACAATAGTTTACGAGATGGCGCTGTATTAAATTTTCAGCATAGTTTATTATAAAAAACCTTTTTTTTTAATTTTGTGTAAACTTCTACAACAAAACCCTATCTAAACACAAAATTTAATCCAAACGTTCCATAGAATTCGAGTTTCCGAGGTAAGCGAAATAAATAAATATATATACCCATAATTACTATAAAGTAAAAAGATATTATTAGTATAGAAAAGCCGAGTATTTCAATGATATGTAATGATGTCGTAAACTTTTTTTGGCCCTTACATATATTACGAGATAGTTCAAAATGATGTACCTACTACGGAATTGTATAACAACGTACGTCACACCCTATACAGACGTGCAAAACCAGGGCGGATAGCTAGTTTTATTTAAAACGTTCCGATGCCAACTACGAGCGTTGTATCTGGCACACATCAATGTAAATTTTTGTAGATGTTTAGTTGAAGTTATACAAAAAAAATTAAAAGCGTTGGCAGCAAGAGCAAAAATAGACTCCCTGGCCTTCGAATAAATCCTCAAATAAGCTAGTCTATTGCAAGTCTGTTTTGCATACAATTTAAAAAGGTTTTAATACGTTTGACTATGTCTATGTCTGACGTCTGTGAGACCAATCAATTGTATAGTCACCTCACTTCTAAAAGGGGTGTCCGGATTTCAAAACAATTAGGCGATTTGTTACAGTAAATAGATCCAAACTGGATTTCTCCAGTGCACATAAATGAACTTCAATGAACCCAAACCTTCGATAAAGCCTTCATTACCGCAATAAACTAAGCCGAAAAGATAACGTGCATTTAAAAAATTCACGACAACCACTCGCACCGGCTGGCGCCAGAAAGTCTGCGATAAGACAAAGAAATAAACGAAATAACGAGAGATTCAATTCTATGTAAACAGGTAAATACGTACTTACATAGCAGAACAAGTTCATAAGAAAATGTCAACCGACTGTGATATGACATGACATGAAATGACATTTACCTACTGTCATGACATGAAATGACTGTAATGAACATCAAACGCCTGAACTATAGCTAAGAAACATTCATAAATTATAGCTAAGAAACATTTCGACTGAGTCAGCTTTCAAACAGAAAAAACAGCAGATAAACACCACAAACTTATAAAACTCCTCTTTTTTTGTCCGAGGTTTAAAACGATATATGTGTTGATAATACGAGGGGAGAACTAAACCCAACCACGACACTGATGAACAATTTGAACGTGTTACTTTAGATACGGCTCGAAGGATCAAAATTATGATACCCAGGAATATTGAATGTATTGGGATGTATTAATCTTCCTTAAAAAGTTTAATGTGGTATAAATTCCGCCCTCGAACTAGACAAAATTTGGAGTTTTATAATTTTGACAAATTTGGGAAGATATTACGTTTTATAATTATTTTTGCTTTTTTTTTTTTAACTGATTAACGACAAATTTTCGTCCAAAGAGATTCCACTAATAAAACAAGGTGATTTTTTAACACAATATATGAATACAACATTAATTCTTAAAAATAACTTTTTTCACCCGTTTTTCGTCCAAAATTATATTATCAAAAAGGGCATATGGTTATGGTGTTTTTATAAAATGCCTCGCCTATAATAAAGTTGACAAACACTGTTACATAGATTTTGTAGCATTATTTGTTTATCAAATCTATCGTATGAAGAGACAGACTGGATGTGAATCAACATTCCATTTTCCTTGTTTAATTTTTCCTATTTCATTTATTTTTTTCCTATATTATCCTATGTTTGTTCTAAAATATTGTTGTCTGTCATCATATCATGAAATCATTGATAAATATTTTGACAAAACTCCCTACTTAGACAAATGAAATGTTTATAGGAACTATTATTACTTTTAGTTGTGTAAGTAGTAAGTACCCCGGCCACCGGGGGAAAATTTTGTGTAAAACGAATTGTTTATAAAAAAAATGCGTTTTTTACCCGAAATACAAATGCACAGGTAACTTAACAGCAAAACCTATGGAATTAACCCTATCGAAACACAAAATTTCATCCAAATCGATAGAGCCGTTTTCGAGATACGCGAAATAAATATATATACAAGAATTGCTCATTTACAGTAATAATAAGATAAAAACATTTTTAATTTTCTTAATATTCCAGACGAAGCAAGCACACAGCCGTAGCATACAAAGATGTGTATGTACATTTGACGGAGACAATGGCAAGTCCACGCCGAATGATCTCATTAGATGCGGCATCAGTGAAATGTCTTGGATAAGTACCGGATGCATGGGGACCCCGCCTACTCCGAGATACCATCATTCAGCTGTGGTAAGCTTGCTGAGACGCCATCCGGGGGATTTATAATAATAATAAATTTCAGGAAAGGTTGATTTTTACCATCAAGTGCACCTTCAGATCATCCATGCATGCAGTAGAATAAACAAAAGTGGTTGCGAAGAGCCGAAAACACTCGGTGAAATTAACTTAAAGATTATTAATTCGTTCCACCGTCTGCATTCTACGGTAGGGCCTCCCCAATGACTTGTGGAACAATTGATCATCCTTAGAGAAACGGCTTACATGTTTCAAAACCTGTTTCTCCCCTCGGAATCTATGTCATCGGTGGATACACTCGCGAAATGACCGTCATGATACAATGATGAAGACTGATTTAATAATACCTATTGAATTCAAATCAACTATTCGTAATGCAAACGATTATATCAACTCAATAGGTTTGGATGATACATAAGCCACGAGCTACGTTTTATTTTTCTTATACCAAATATCACACTGATATTATAAATGCGAAAGTTTGTAAGAGTGTATGTTTGTTACTAATTCACGATCAAACGGCTTAACGGATTTGGATGAAATTTGGTACCAGGATAGCTAATATTCTGAACTTATCAAATAGAGCCACAGGGATCGTTTCTTTTTCTTGTAATTGATCAACCCTGAGTTTTCAAGCCACAAAGGCCTTATATTAAGGAATGGGGATTGATAAACAGAGAGTTCCATACAAATACCTACATTTTTTACAGACTTCAAAAAAGGGTTCTAATAACAGCTTGCCTTCCTTCCTTTCTTATATTTGCCAATTGTAGGCCAATTTGTTTTTTTTTTTTTGTTTAATGTGAGGTGGCCATAGAAATTGATGGAATAATTTTATAGAGGATAAAACTATTGAATTCGGTTTATTCAATTTACTATCAGTCACTTATTATTTATTAGCACAGCCGTCGTCACAGCGAAAAAATATACTGTGGCAGGGTAGTGCCGAAGTCGGTTGCCGATATTTATAGGCACAACTTAACATCAAGTTGCTACCATACTATCACCTATCATTCAAACCCGGTGAATTTCAATTCAAATTCAACCTATACAAGTCTCCCTTTTTATCGAAAATCAATTAACTATGCTATTATGTTATGTAAACGTATAGTAACAAGAAAATTATTCACCCTTTGCAAAAGTAACAACTTAACTGCATGCTAAGGGGTAGTTGGGGTGACTTTAACAGTTGTAATTTACGACTGCAGGTAAATGAACGAACGAATGAACGAGCTGAACGAATTTGAAGACAAGAAAATATTAGGATTGGATACATTTTATTCGACATTACCACACTTAAATTATAAAGGCGAAAGTATGTATGTATGTGTGTATGTTTGTTATTCCTTCACGCTCAAACGGCTCAAGGGATTTGGATGAAATTTGGTACCAGGAAAGCTTTTATCCTGGATTAACGCATAGGCTACTTTTCATACCAGAAAACACCGCGGGGCGCAACTAGTATTATTAAAAGTAATGAAAAACAAAGAGACAGAAAGCTAATTTTTCAAAATTGTTTTTTTTTTGTTGTTATTAATGCCGTATAAATAGGTACTTACTTTTAAATGTACTTAGTAAAAACCAGTTATTATGACATTTCAAACAGACATATTAATTTTATTTGTTTGTATAGATTCAATCGAATTGAAGATACTGATATTGTCAATCAAATAGGTATTTATTATAGTTATTATTCTTCTATTATTGTACAATCCAACTTTATACAATTCTCTCCATCCAAAGGTTGTCTGAAAGTAATCGCTTCTTGGATAAGACCGCCCATTGTATGTGTTTTAATTATTTGTCACTTTTGTATTTCTCTGTATTGGTGTACAATAAAGTCTTTTTATTCATTCATTCATACTCCGGGCGAAAATTAATTAATTCTCCTGTTACACGTAATAGTAGAACTTCAAGAATGCTCTCAGACAAACAGAGAATGTTGAAAAGAAATGACTTTAAGTAAATAAAAAATAAATACCGATCCACGCATTCATGAGAGCGTGGTGGCCCAGGGGCACAGACGCAGACTTTCAATCTGAAGGTCGCTGGTTCAAGCCCACACGAGAACCAATGAGTTTTTTCACTTGAAAAATTTATGTGCGCAATACCACGTTCTCGAAACGGTGACGAAAAACATCGTGAGGAAACCGGCATGTCTTAGAACCAAAAATTCGACGACATGTGACATCTACCAATCCGGATTGGGCTCCCGTGGTAGATCAAAGCCCATTCACTCTCAATTATCGAGCGTAGGCCGGTGTCCCTGCAGTGGGACCATTAGACGCTGCTACGGACATTCATGAGCCATTCAAGCTCAAAATTATCTCAGACAAGTCTCACGAAGTATGTTTACAGCAAGCTATAAAATCCGTTAATCCTGATAACATAGCACGTGCTAAACTACAAGACAAATATTTAAACTTCTTTGTAGATCTTATCTTTTGTTATCCATTGACTACACTTGAAGGAAAAATTAATTGGGTATCTTTAGTAGTGAGACTATTAAATCCAGTTATAAACTAAATGGTTCACGCCAGCTAACAACCCAAGACCCGAGAACAAACTTCATGCTCACCACACAAAGTGTGCCCCGGCCGGGAATCGAACCCGGGACCCCTCGCTTCGAAGGCAAGGCCACTAAGCCAAGGAGCCGTTTGGATGTTTGTTACTAAATCACGCCAGAACGGCTGAACGGACCTGGATGAAATCTGGTACAGAGATAGATTATAGTCTGGAATAGCACATAGGCTACTTTTTATCCCGGAAAATGTACGGTTCCCGTAGGAAGTCCAACCGCAGGTAACACCGCGGGGCGCAGCTAGTACTGTAATAATAATAATATTAATAAAATATTGTGATAATACGAATTTCGGCTCCCGTGGTAGATTAAACCGCATTCACTCTCTTTTGTCGAGCAATGTGCCTGCAGCGAGAATTTTAGGGTAGGAGTTTCATACACAAACACTAAATGAAATGTCTCCGTTTGTTGTAGGTAATTGAAATTTACTTAAACAACCTTAATATTATGAATGTGAAATGATATATCCCCGAATCTAAAGTGTTGATTTTTTATCTCTTTCTAGCAGTGTCCAGCTAAATTAAGGAAAGAAATACTGTCCAGTTGCTCGCAACCGTAGATTAATACCCTTAGAATCCCTACATGTATTGTGGGGTGGGTGGTGCTAAATTAGCAACAAAAAGTAGCAGTAGAACTTGTGCAAAGTTCGGTCGGAGAAGTACTGCCTCCACATCTATTAATCTGCCGCCAAGCAGAGGTGCACTGGCATTACTGTATTCCGGTAGAAGTGTCGGTGAAATCACTTGCGCATGAGTCTCTGGTGACGGGCGCAACGGGGTGCGACTTGGGTCGTCTCATACTTGGGTCGAGGAGGACATAAGTCGTATTGCTGTTAATGGAAGGTAACCACTTAACATCAGGTGGGCCTTCAGCTTGTCCCGTCCCTTTAATTAAATAAAAAAACAATTCGATTATAATTTCAACAAAATGGATAACGGATGTTTTACCATCTCTGTTGACTAACAGAGAAATTACTACAGATCCTATTATGGAATGTTGGTGGGGAATAAATTTTCAATAAAACCGTGTAGACCACAGGATATTTCGGCCCAAATAAAGCGCGAATGAAACAGTTTAAAGTAAACGCATATTGTACGTACGAATATTGTTTGTATATGTGTAACGAGATGTTTATATACAGGAACATTTTATATTTTGTGAACAGGATCGTGGTCGCGAAAAGTAATCCTTCCATTGTGGGTTTCTTGTTAGTTCTTCCCATGGAGGATCGGATAGTTTAAACTAGTGCTAAACGTAGTAATAAGATCGCATTATCTTGTACATATTTATTTAAAAAGCGACGATATCAAGTATTTTTTTTAGGAATTCATCGCATTTTGACTTTGACTTAGAATTTGACTTCAACTTTCTGTCGGTCGAGTCGATTCTCATCCATCGAATTCAACGTGTTCGTTTCGTGTGTTACTAAGGCTTTATTACAGAATTTATAGATTTTTTTCCTAATAAATTCCATTACCGAAGAACAGAAACTAGAAATTGATACAAAAAGCGATATTGTATCAATTTCTAGTTTCATAATCAGCGTCGAGACTTCCTTTAATTCCCCTTAGCAATGGTTTGTTTCGATTGTCCGAGAAGAATGTGTGATTAGGTCGGTTATATGATGTGGCAGCAATAAAACGTGATTTGCAGTTGCCAAGCATTTTATAGTCTACGTACGGATTGTAACTCTACAGATTCTACAGACGTCTGATAAAACTAATCGCTAACTGATCATGGGGACAAATTTAAAGAATTCGCCAGACCAAATATGCTACGTAACCGGTTCATAAAAGGTTAAGGGGTCCCGTTTCCGTCTCACGCCGGTCTAGCTGTCGCAAGAAGGGTCCCTACGCATGCGCAAAACACCGATCTAAAATCCATCCCATTCATTCCCTTTAAACCATTAGGTAACCACCTACCCGCCCCTCACCCCGATATCGATCGGATGAGCCAACTTTTCACGCAAAAATGATGAAAAGTCTCCGACAAAACTCGTTCGTCAATCTACCTACACAGTGAAGGACACAAAGCGATTTTTCCATGCTATTTCTGAACAGTTGCCGGCGTGCAAACATTGTTATGCAGGGGTTCTTACGTAAGGGGCACTCACCATGTCATTATTCTCCACGAGCCAGTTAACGGAGCAGATCTGGTAGACGAGGTACGCCCGGACCAGTTCACTCGTCTTTTTGCTCTTGAAGGCAGCTTTGGAGCTGTTGAAATTAAGATCGAGCTCGTCTTTGCCTGGCGCGGCCGGGGAGGCGAGAGCTCGCACGTGTCGGGGCGCTTTCCCCGCCAGCCGTTTGAGCAGAGCCATGTTTGGACCACGGAGAGAAATATCCACGCACTTGACACTACACGCGCCCGCCGTAGTCGACTGACAACTAGCACTGACGTCCGCTCGATACAGACTCGGGTGCGCACGCAGCCGATCCAATTTTAAACTGCCGACTGTCGTGGAGGTGTGTCTTGGACGGACGCAGCTATTGGCCGCAGTTAACGCTGACGCTTGCATACTGATGCGGTAACCTCACTCACCATTCAAGGGATTCCCTTCATTGCAACTTGAATGCACGTGGTCGAACTCATTTCGTTATTCTTGTCAACGATGAATCACGTTCCGTTTTATTTTTCCTAAGCGACATGGAGCAGTTAACTGTGGCCATGTATCGTTGGTTACCGTAATACTTAAACGATTTGGGTTCAAAAACCCGGCATGACCTAGAAAGCCTACGTCGCTGTATGATTCGTGTTTGCAAATTTATGGCACCACCGAACTGGACGTCGGCCAAATAGTACTGTAATGCTTGAAGAGCCTAAACTACCATAATAAATCTTTAAAACTTCATGAAACTATAATAGCGTAGCTATAAATAATTACCCTGTCTTCGTAACGAGAGCTCCCGGCTCCCGGGACAAACTTAGTGTGATAACCATAACCAACCTAGAGTTCACGTGTAAACGGGTTATTTAAAATTATTATTATTATTTGTACTTATCCTTCAATTAGCTTCAGCTTGTCACAGGAAAAATTATAAAAAAAAAAAAAACAATATGCCAAACAAAACTAAAATAATTATCGTTTTGAATGCGATTCAATAAAACTATCTGAAAGTGTATGTAAGGAATAATAACACTTTTACAAATTACATCTAAAAAACCCCAATCTGGAAAACCCTGGCGAAGGAAAGTGTCAAACACTTTTCAGTGACAATTCTAATACCCAATCCATACTTTTTAGATAGCTACGGGTCTGGCTTGATGCCAAAAAATACGCTGCTATGCTAGGACGAGTTGGTTCACCTGCTACCTCACCTAAGTAGATACCACCATAAACAACAGTAAAATTACTTAGCTGCTCCCGTAAAGAAATATGAGAAGACAAGTCACATTGCGTTCCACCCGTCGCTCCGAAACGGGGATAACTTTCATGTAATTACGTAATTAGCACTGCGAGTGCACCACTGCTTAGCGGCAGATTACCAAGCAGTATTCGTGCAGGACTTATACGAACGTATACGTTTTCAGCGTTCTTTTTGCAACCAATTCTCGCCCGATCGCAAGAGTATCAATAAATTAAAATTATTTCATATTATATCGTTAGTCATAAATTACTAGAGTAAGCTTTTGTATCCTTTCATGCATGACACATTGGAACTAACATACAATTCATCCACTTTAGGCCACTAAAGTGGATGACTTTTATGTTAGTTCCACATATCTACATACATACATTAGGCGAAGAATATCCGTTCCATGAGGGCCTATTTGACTTGTTATATAAAGAACGATTGTCGTTAAATAAAGATCATAAAATAGGTCTCCAATTTTTCGTAGGTACGCATTTTCACGTTCAGAGTGGATGAATATGGCGCAGGTGTATGTATGTGTCGATGTAACAACCCCGTTTGGTTGTGACGAGCGTAACGCGATGCGATTTAGGTATTCTCATACTTGAGAGGACCGGAGTCGTTTCTTTATCAGCGGCGGTAACCATTTATCATCAGTTGGGCCGCAATACATCCCGTGATAGTAATCGCTTCTTGGGGTAATAGCTACAAAGGGTAGATCGAGTAGCAATCAGTACGCTATGCTGCGCCAAGCTACTAACCAATCGTAGCGCTATGCGTGCTATATGCTTTAATACTTCAAGTAGCAGAAAACCCTGAAAAATACATTAGTTATTAATAGGGCACTTGAATTTTCCATGTCACTTCTGCCACTTGAAATTTGCCACAGAATAACCTCCACTTACAAGAGGAAAGTACGACACTTCAGCACAAGTTGTCATTGTTGTAACGTTAATTACTTTCATTGTTCTTCTGAGGGAATACCGCGGGTAATGGTATTTATGAGATCTTCATTCATCAACACATAATGAACTAGGTATTGTTATCATTCATAAGTACATAATTAACATAATAAATTGTGTCAATATTGATGGATTTCTTTTGCGATTAGTACCTACTATTGATATAGTACCTATGTTGTCTTACGGATAACTAAGGTTGATGAAAGTAGAGTTCGCAGGGAAAATAATATTCAGTTCAGTTCATAAATAATGTTCGTAGGGAGCTCAATATTGTCATGACTGCGATCTCACAATAAACTCAGGTTGGGGAGAATGGCGTGAAACTGTATTTTTTTTATCATCACGCAAATGAACCTATACTATGTATGCATAACCAAACAGTAAAACGAAAAGAATCATACGTAGACGATTCCGTAGCTTAGTAGATAGTAAACCTGCCATCGAAGCGAGCGGTCCCGCATTCGATTCCCGGCCGGGAGACATTGTGTTGAGCATGAAGTTTGTTTTCGGGTCTTGGGTATGTCTTGTTTATGTGTTTATCCATGCCATATGCGACATTACCAACCCTAGTGCGGGGTATGTGTATAAACAATTATATTAAAAGGGTATATCAGCATGGTGCTTTACTCAAATAATGCGAGTAAATTACTTTTGGACTTATATCTTTTCTGAATAATCTGCTTCGTCATGGGGTACTCCTGGGTTTTACGTTCCACTTACGGTAAAGAAGGTTAGTACTTAAAACAACTCGGTCACTGTCAAGATAAAAAAATATGTAGCACGCTACCTTTTGTGATGAGAAGTTTCATAGTACCTAGCATACTAGGTTTGTATTTCAATTACGTATTTTAATTACAAGTAATTCAAATACTGCCCAACCCTATCGATAAGGTTTTTTTTAACCTTTTAAAGGTTTGGAAACGGGACGACGGGACTTCGTCTTTTGCATTCTTCCAGCTGAATGTGATCTGCGCAATGCTTCTTGCTGATATGTCTGAGGGCCCGCAACGGCGAGGCGCTTCGAAGCTTCCTCAGTATGCCAAAGTGCAAGAATTTCTTTGCATGTATTGAGTTGAGCATAACAACCCATAGTGAAGTGTTTTATATAAGCTATACAGTGTAGTGGATTTTCACAACCCATGTTAGTTTTCGTCACGTAATCAATATTTTCTAGGGAAATCTCGCGGTTTTTCAAGCTATATTCAAATAAGGCGCGCAGCTCTTTAAACTCACAGGTGGCAACACTAACGCACATATGTCGAGACGTCAGCTGATTAAATTGTCAGTATGCAGTGCAGTTGTCAAGCAAGTGGACGAGAGTTCGTGCCGATAAATAATGTACATTGTGCGCATTGTACAGCCGGTTGGCTGTACATACAATGGCGTCTATTAAATGTCAAATAAATTTGAATAAAAGAAACACTTTTGTCTTTGTCAATGAATAAGAAGTTTTTGTAAATCAAGTTCCTGTTACAAGATTTTTTACAGAAGTTTTATCTTTTTGGTAATATTTTTTCCCCTTGTAATTATAGGTGTCAGGTACTCATGGCGTCACGCGACAATAAAGCTAAATTACATTTTTTTACTTAAAGTTAAAATTGCTGGCAGCAGTCATTACGCAGCATTACAGGCCGTTACAGTAACGTACCATCATAGAATAGAATATTACTTTATTGTACACCATAACATCAAAAGTAATCATTCAAATATAAATAAAATAGATAGGTGGCATAATGGGCGGCCTTGTCGCTTAAAGCGATCTCTTTCAGGCATCATATTCATTGCTTTTACTCGCAAATGGAGTGAGAACGGGGTGGCCCAGGGGCACAGACGCCCTTTCAATCTGAAGGTCGCTGATTCAAACCAACAAATGCACCAATGGGTTTTACACTTAAAAAATTGATGTGCGCAATACCACGTTCTCGTAACGGTGACGGAAAACATCGTGAGGAAACCGGCATGTCTTAGAACCAAAAATTCGAAATAGACGTCTGTCAAAAAGCCCTTTCACTCTCAATTAACGAGAGTAGGCCGGTGTCCCTGCAGTGGGAACATTAGAGGCTGGTATGGAGTCGCAAATAGCCAGCTGACATATTTATTTCCTAATATCTTTAAGTCAAATGCATTTTTTTTTACATCGAGCTATTTGAGGTTAGTTATATATAGGAGCTTAATTACACATAACATAAGGAAATAAATAATTACATCGTCGGAAATAAGTAGCAAAAATTGCAAAGATCAATAACTTTCATATACCAATATTCCATTGCATTTGAGCAAGGGCTAGGAAATAAAAGGACCATACGTCTATTTATGCCTCATTTATTGGCAAGGAAAATAATATTATATTTCTTTTTAAATAGAAATCAATATGTCGGCGAAAAGCATGTTCACTAAGGCTAATATTATATATCTATCAATATATATTGTAGTTGACTAACGCACCACGACCGCTGTAAATATATTAGTATTACAATTCTCGCAGGTTTCCTGTCATTCAAACGACATGGCAAAAATCTTATTCAAAAATGTACTTTCAGTTTATACAGATTTGTGACATTTCCCGCGAATTTTCCAAAGAAATTACATAATACAAACCTTATCTTAAACCTTGTAACAACGAAATAGAAATCAGTCAAATCGGTCCAGCCGTTTTCGAGTTTAAGCGAGTCTAACGAACAGCAATTGATTTTTATATATATTATACAATTACTCGTGCTAAAACTCAAAAAGGGAACGCATTTTCTATGGGATTTTGCCACTACTACTTTCTATGTGAATCAAGACTGGAAATCTGATCAGCTGGTAGATTATAAAGCTAGCTGACCGGACAGACGTCTTGATTTACAATTTCACACTCAACTCGTATACTGCTCGTTTACATTTAGGTATGCAGTAACAAAAAATCCCACAGAAAAAAAATACTTTCACATTTTCACAATTTTTTCAATATTCCGGGCAACCTTTTCAATTTCTTTTCATATTAACCTAACATAAATTATTATGAACATTTTAAAAATAAAAATAGCTAAATCCATCCAGCTTTGTGATCCGCTTACCAACGAACACTATTTCATTTTTATTAATGTAGATGTCATCATAAAAATACTACCAAATTAATCTCGCAAATAAATATAGGTATTTGCGCATCGCTATGTTCACTGAAATGCGAAGTTACGCAAAATATACATAACATGGAGACTATAAACGTTTGCAATAATAGTTTCATACTCAGAGTTCAATAAAATGTCTTCAAAAATGTTTTTACAGCGGCCGTGGACTATGGTTGTATGGTAAAAGAAACACGTCTAAATATAATCTTAAATATACAAATGTCTATGATAAAATAATAAAAACTTAAGGCTACTTTCACCTATGCTAGTATGTACAATTAATATATTTTATTTATTGATGATATAATTATTATTGTGATTCTCCATAGACACTCCACTTAATTAGAAATTATACTACAGCTGTCCTTAACAAATGCTATTAATTTCCACATATAAATGCCAACGCACCTTTCAAAACATTGTTAAAATGATAAATATTTTAAGTTTTTTATAATTTTGACCGAAATATACACGATTTTATGGCAACATAGCTTACGTGTTCAGCACGTATGTCCACGTACGTGATTACTCTCGAAATCTGTGTTCTATGTATATTGACAGATTAGTTAATTTAGGTGGTCAAGAAATCAAGGTCTCGAATGAATTCCGGAACTAACCCTTGCTTACGTCACTTCCCAGAGGCCACAAACAAAACACGGAATTGGGAGAAAAGAACAGCATTTTAAAAATACATTTCGTGATCGTTGTTCCTTGTAATTTCCCTTCGATAGCTGAAATGACGTAACCAAGATTCACCCACGTCAATCTCGGACTGATACACTTGCCGTGGTAGACAAAACCATGGTACTGTAATATAGTTATAATATTACAGTACCATGGTTTTGTCTTATTGCGTCAAGTAGTTTCGAATATGGTCTAAAAATACAAAACACAAATCAACAAATTGATTACTTGATTTGTTTTTGGTCTTTTTAAACATAATTACGAACTTATTAGACAAATTTTGCGTGAGTAACCGCAGAAGATTACATAGCAACTAATTTCTAGTTTTCTGCGCTTACTCACGCTGCACATATCTGACATGCAAGCTCCGAAGTAATCAGTTTACTTCCCCAAAAGACTGGGAAAGCCACGCATTGGCAATAACATTCATACGTTACAAACAGTACGTGCCCGACTCGTAACTGTATTTTACCCACAAAGATGTCAGACAACATAATATAGTATCTAGACCGACAAGCGCAGTTGTTTTATTGATAACCATTACATTCCCAGTTTGTTTATGATCGGCGCAGTATTTCCTCCGCTTCCACACTCTATCAGCCGCTTTCGAACCATTCACTCCTTTCATATCTTCTCTCACGCAATCCATCCATTACTTGGTCATCCTCTGACTTGCCATGTTCATCACTTTATTTTTCTCCCGTTAAATGCCTACAGACATCTTCAGGTCCTCTCTCAACATTTCCGTCACTGGTTTTACTTTCTTCCTCAAATATCTCATTCCTTTCTTCATCCAATCGCATCTCGACATTCATCTGACATTCTTCCATCCGTCCTTTCATGGCCCAACATATAGATCCATTTATATTATTAGAATTGAAATTTTCCGTATTGTTTTCTGTTTATTTTGTTTCTATTTCACACATTATAAGGCACATGACGTTGGGCCTTGTTGAGTGGCACCGCGTGGATGTGAAACATATCAAGGAAGAAATCGCGTTGTTTAAAAAAAATGCTTCAATATATATAAACGACTAACCGGTATACGATAAAATTAAAACCGCCTAAATAGACGCATCTTTGTGGCGACAGACACGTTATATGCACTCGAATATGTTCGCTTGTGCGTGCAAGTGTTAACATGCCCTAACGGTACGGTAAAAGAATAAATAAATTTAATTTTCAACGACATTATCAATGTTTTTTTATATGATCTTAACAAAATCCTCAAAAATAACTACGCTTATCCGACTGTCATGAGATTCACAATACATTTTATACAATTTCCTAGTTAATCAGAGTAAATAAATTGTAGATATCTATTAACTAACTACCGGCTACTAACTATTGCAACTGGGTATAAATAACAATACACTATCTTGAAAATCTAATAAACCGTTAAAACGCAGTTTGTAAATCAACATTGTGGCAGATCGCAATTGTATGTGACACTAAACACACCAAACGATAATATAAACGAGAGACCAGCAAAAAAAAGGAAAAAGAACAACTTACAAAAAGCATAGTTTGTCTTTTAACTTATTCGCAGACAACTACACGATTATTACTTTGACCAAACTCCAAAATGAAACTCGAAAATAAAACTAATAAATTCGTGTATTTATATTTTTTCCAATTGTAACCTGCCAATTATATTATTCTGAACAAACAACCACCAATAACTTAATATCGAGCACAAACCTAAGAGCAATGCAAGAGTTCCTCGAACGCAGCGGGCGCACGAATAGCTATACAGATTTTAGTGTCAACACCCCACAACTTACCACACTTGGGGATGTTTCTTAAGAATCTGTGGGGGAGGCAACGGCCCACGAATTCTTACACAGCAGTGGTACAATTATTAAAGATGATTGTTTTAGCTGGTAGGAAAAACTTTTTAGGGCTGGATTTTAATTGCAATTGAGTTTTAAAGTAGAATCAACCATAAACGGGACATATTTTATGCTTAGATGATTATATTTAGAGCTTTGGACTATAAAAGATTATCCGAGATATTTACCATGTTTTACGTTCCACAAATCATGATAAATATCTCTATAACTCGAAAAATAATGATCATAACCATGATGGTTTTCAAATTTATACCACTATTACACTCTGGCGCGTTTGGTTCACGTAGCATCGTTCGTTTTGTATGACAATGTATCATAACGCAATCATAACGCTACGCAAAAAATTCGTGAGCGGATGCGTTATTGAAATGGCCGCGTGCGCAACAATGATACTTTTATAGATATAAAAGTATCATTGTTGTTAAAGTTATTTCTTTTAGATAAAGTTGGTTCAAGCAATCAATTCTTTACGTCATCAGGATATGTCTTAACTACAGTTGAGACAAGGATGGTGATGCCACTAAGGAGTCTTGTCTCAAAAGCAGAGCAATTCCTATTCCAAAAAACATGTCCCATTATAAACATGGCGATCACTTTTCAGTACGCGAGCGTGCTTGGCTTGTCGCAGCCATGTACGCAGGATAGCGGAATGCTTTGCGCAACTCTCGGGGTTTTGCACTCGATATGAAATATGAAGAGCGAACCCGCGCTTTTAATCTAGATGCAAGCGGTCAACCACCTAAGCTATTCGATTAACATTGAATTCAAAAAACAATTGTCTAACACCAACCTAAGAACCAGAACGTCTGATAATTAAAATGGTCTGAATTGTTTTTATTTTTATTTTCTATATATCATAATATTTGATATTTGTATACAAACTCATATAATCCATCGTTAATTCACTAAAAGTTGATTATGCTGTGGAAACTTCTAACAAATCCGTTGATTACGTTTTCCGCGTTTTCAAACAAACTGACACAATCAGACGCGTATTAACAAAGCATACTAACCGATCTAACAGCGTATCTACAAATTCAGGCCCAACTTCACCAACACCAAGCGAACCGTTATGCTTTCCCTGACAGGTGAATGATCTATGTACAACTTTACAATTGCATGTTTAATTAAAAAAACTAAGGGCCATTATTTTATAAGCACCTCGGAAGAAATATGCCTTAAAAATAGATTTTGTAGTAATTTTGCAGCCGGATCTCGGGCTATGAGCTATATGGTGACAAACTAACTAAAAGTATATATGGTACAGTTGATATATGTAAACTCACGGTCTAGTTGTACATTAAGATTCATTTTTTGATGATTATTTTTATAATAGGAATGTATATGTTTTGGCAACTCATTCCAACATGCGAACATTTTCCCTTAGATAACAACGTCCACGTGTTGGTGAACGCAGGCCTATTCACAATTCCAATACTACTGCAATATCATTTCAAACATTTAAGGTATAACTAACACTTTGAAAAATTCATTACAAACCAGGCACAAATCCATATAGTATCTTCCAAACCTGTACAAAAATAATGAGGACACACAACTATATTATGTATTTTTCCGTATATACAAGACCTAAGTAAATAACGTCTTGGTGTTACCAATTTCTCGATATTTCTACTATATTCTAGTACACAACGTTTGATTTAAAACTAGAGTATAAAAAATTTCGACTTCAACATATCGGCTATATAAAAATGAAAATGTAGACATAGACAATATAAAATACATTTCACACACACATATTAAATGTAATATAGGCACAAATGAACAATATTGAGTGCTCCTAAGCGTCTAACTACTTATAAAGTAGGCGAGGGGTTATATTCCTACAAATTTATCGATTCCATGGAATCATTGGTTTGCAACTATCACTCATAAAATTATTACAGGAAATTATAATCCTAATGTCTGCGAGCACGCGCCGAATATAAATAATGTGTACCGCTTCTACGGTTTGGGGCTTAGTATTATTTTAACCGTGTGTTCTAGAATTATTGTCATTTCGAAAGGGCGATGCAGAGAAAATCTCATTATATTATTATATGTACGATTTTATTATACGTTTCACGTATACATGAGAAAATAATCGTTTATCATGGATTTTAAGTAAGTAGTACCCTATTGTTACAACTTTAAAACCCGAAATGAAATGTTTCTTGAAAATTAAACGTTTTCAAGGAAATCAAGAAATATTACATTTCAGAAAGGCTGTCATGATGAAAACCGGTTTAATTTTGGTAACAAAGCGGCCCTCCCGAATATAACGCACTAACAATCCCAGAACACAATATTATCCCAGTACCACGAATTCACGCCGAAATTTAAAATTCTAACATATTTGCTTTTTATTGCTGCATTGAAGACACATAGCTGCCATGTAACGATTCGAATCGGCTTGTCTCGAACTGAGAATACGGCGTAATCGAACGCGTAGATCATTTCATATAATATTATTATATGATCACATATACTTGGAAGCAATAATTATTGATTTAATTATAATTAATCGAGCGAAAATAGATAACAGATTAAATCAATTCATGGGTATGTATAATATATTTTAACTTGAACCCTACCGTACACATAAGTACATCTACAAACGATAACAAGTTAATTTTACGAAAATGTCCCCCCGACTCGCGTAATGGTAACGGCTGAACCGATTGTGATAAAACATGTCTCAAAACCACAGAAAAAAAACTTCTTTTAAATAAAAAAAAATCGCAGCCATATCGGTCCACCCGTTTAAGAGCTACGGTGCCACAGACAGACACACACAGCGGTCAAACTTATTGCACACATCTTATTGCGTCGGGAGTTAAAACAAGAGTTTACGCCTGATCTGCAGATCAGATATAATATTGTATTATCAATTCTGCTCGCATTTTATAAATTCCCTGATAATATATTATATCCCTTCTAAAACCATAGACTATAATTAATGTTAAAAGCATAATTAAAAGTAAAAATCATAGTTATCTTGTCATCTTGACTTTGATTGAAACAAGTAGATGCGTTACGGCAAAAGCTTAACGTTCGTATTCTAAGGCCGAGACTTGGCGTTCGATTCGATTAACCTATTGTAACCACATTACGAAGGGTTAGTACACCTATGCTAACTCGATATCCCAGTACGTCGGCATAAATTAATATACTAAATTAATTGCATGATTATTACATTCGCTTGTTGCGTAGTCACATCTGCCTAAACAGTTCTAGAGGGTCGAATGGAACGTTCTAGAGGGTCGGATGGAACTTTCTAGAAACGAGAAAGACGTATTCAGGAGACCTACTCCTACCTCAAAGCACAATAGTTGAGACCAGTCCAATGACTGTGTAATTAAAGACCGGTTGACTGTCTTTTTAGTGTTCCATATCCAAAGGGCAAAACGGGACCCTATTACTGACGCCGCTGTCCGTCTTTCTGTTTAGGGCTCTCATACAAAAACGTGATTTTTATGATATAGTTCTATATGAAGAAACTAGATGGCGCCACTTGTATTTTAGCTTGCGCTATCGTTGCGTGTCGGTATCGACATGACTTATGGAGCGCAACTAGGAACCGCTCTTATAATGGTACGGAACCCTTCGTGCGCGAGTCCGACTCGCACTTGGCCGGATTTTTTTAATTACATTCGATTGGCCGCAAGAGTTTTAAAATCGGGAGTAACTCTCCTGTTTTACTCAATATCTCAAGATAATTCGCTGCGATCATCAAAATTTCTAGTTTTATGTTTCAGTCAAATGCCAGAATGCATTTTGTTTTTTTAAGTACGATTTTAATAATCTGACATTGTTACTGTTACAAAATTGGTTTTTATGACTACAGAATTTATTTGCCGTTAATTTATACAATTCTGGTAACATTGCATTATTTTATTACCGACTGCAATTTGGCAGTTGTCAATATCCAAGAAGACAAAAAAATCCCCTCATATTTCTGCATAGACAGATGATACTACTAACATAAAGGTACTCCGCACCATTGATTTACTTGCACACAACTTTCCACTTAAAAGCCCAAAATTATTCATCAGTTTGGCATTTCAAGATTTTTAGTAAAAATACGCCAAAATTATGAACTTACGAAGGCTTGGCCGAATGATAAATATAGTGATTACAGACAAAAAATAGAGTTCGAATTCAATATAGCTTAAACACACTTCAATCATAATACATAATTGGTGTTTGATGAAAATATAACCATTTCTCATACAATATCCTTATTCCAGGGTCCCTAATCTCAGATATTTCATTATAGTATAATTACATTTTTTATATAATAATTATATTTCCATTATAGTATAATGAAATATCAGAAATAATCAGTGGCTAACCATTAACCATTAGCCACTAATTATTTTGGGATTTCGCGATTATCCGTGCAAGCATTCCGTGCATTTAGCTCAGCAAAATAACATTACAGGAACGGGGGCGCCACTTTGTACGCGCTTTCAACGCTCACTCGCATGCTGTCTTTCTCGCACCTATAGAAAACGCGCGCCTGACAAAATTTGTTGTTAAACTCGCCCACAGCCGGACATTCTGACCACGCCCATCAACAACAAGAACGCCGAATGCTTGACGCATGAAAGCGAAAGCCCTCGTTTCAGGGACCCTCTATACTGCTGATAAAAAAAATAGTATCTATTGTTGTAAGGACCCAGTACGTCTGTAGCCACTACACACCACCGCCACTCTAGGATCCATCACGCAAATGAACACTACATAATTGCGACGTAACCACCTAATTAGTAGGAATTAATCACGAGTACCGTCGGTACAGAGTCCGTGACCTCCGTCGAAGCACTTTCTAGAGGTCCCGCGGTCCGCTCCCGCCGCAAGCTCAACGAGTCGACGTCGGCAGATTTTCTGCAAGTTATAAACACATTTATACATATTTTTAGAGTAAATTATACTTGGGGAGTACACAGATATTGGAGTCCAGTTGCCCGTGACCTTATGAGTGTACGAAGCCCAAAGAATACTTGCGTACGTTCGTACGTATGAGTATACGTGCGAAAAGAGCAACCAAAAGTAGCAGTAAAACTTGTCCCAAGTTCGTCCAGAAAAGTACTTGCTCACGAATATTGGAGGATCCAGTTGCTAGTGACCTTATGAAGTATACGTAGCCCCTGGTGCCAAAAGAACAACCAAAAGGGCTACTACCAAAAGCCACGGCTCCGTGGCTTAGTTGGTAGTAGCCCTGCCTTCGAAGCGAGGGGTCCCGGGTTCGATTCCCGGCCGGGGCACACTTTGTGTGGTGAGCATGAAGTTTGTTCTCGGGTCTTGGGTGTTTGTCTTGTGTTTCTGTGTTTGTCCATGCCATCTGCGACACAGGGTATCCTAGTGCAGAGGTTGAGTGTGTTAACGTTGTAACGTTGTAAAGTAGCAGTAGAACTTGTCCCAAGTTCGTCCAGAGGAATACTTGCACACAAATATTGGAGGATGCAGTTGCTTGTGACCTTTATATATATAGCTCTTGGTGCGAAAGGAGGGAACAAAAGTAGCAGTAGATCTTGTACCAAGTTCGTCCAGAGAAGTACAGCCTAATCTGCCGCCAAGCAGTTATGCACTCGCTTTGCTGTCTTCCAATTAAACATCCGATGGCTTGGGTGTCATACGACGCGTTACATGTTAAAAAAGGTTAAAAAGTTGCTAAAACACATCGCGTGATTAATGGACGACACCTTAGACGTATTGCTATTGTCTGATAAGCACCACGTTGGCAACACCTCCAGTGTTGCTAGCGTCTATAGGCGACGGTAGCCACTTACCATCACGTGGGCCGTCAGCTTGTGTGCCTCATCATTCACATTAAAAAAAAAAGTCTATGGGCTGAGACAACTCGTCCCGTCAGTACAGATACATATCTATACTAATATTATAAAGCTGCAGTGTTTGTTTGAACGCGCTAATCTCTGGAACTACTGGTCCGATTTGAATGATTCTTTCAGTGTTGGGTAGTCCATTTATCGAGGAAGGCTATAGGCTATATTTTTTCTTCAAAATTAGGGATCCGTAATAAAATTGCTATTTTGTAACACAAGGTGTAAAATCGAAAACCTATTTTTGCGTGCGCTGTTTCCACGGAAACGAGAAAAACGCGGGTGAAACCGCGGAACACAGCTAGTAGATATATATAAGACGCGGCCTCACCAGTCGGACTCGTCGTTGACGCTGGAGCGCAGCTTGGATATGTTCCGCCGCGCGGCGGGCGTGTCGTCCTCCTCGTCCGAGGAGATGACGATGCGCTGCCGCGGCTTCACGCCCGTCGCGCCGCGCGTCATGCGCCGCGACGACGACTCCTTCTCCTCTGGGAACGTGGACACACGTGAAATCACATGCGCATGAGACATACCATCCCCGTCTCGGGTGATGGACGCAGCAGGATGAATGCGACTCAGTAAAGATTTGGATCTCATAGGGAGTCACATGCATTACTGTTGTGATGGGCGAGGGTCACCACTTACCATCAGGTGGGCCCTCAGCTCGTTCCATCACTTATTCACATTAAAAAAAAGTCACAAGTGTGCACTCACTCATAGATTTAAGCTCGTACACTAACTGCTGTACTGAGTCGCTTAACTGTTACTAACGGCGTACCTTAGTGTCAAATCCCTCTCAAAATCTCTTAACGAGATAGATCTATAAATATATATCTGTAATATAATATAACTCCGTGGCTTAGATGGTAGTAGCCCTGCCTTCGAGCGAGAGGTCCCAGGGTCGCCTTGGGTGTTTGTCTTGTGTTTCTGTGTTTGCCATCTGCGACACAGGGAATCCTAGTCCAGAGGTATGAGTGTGTAAACGTTTATAATCTATAGCAGAGGTTCCCAGACTTTTTTTCTACCACTTTCAAAATTTATCTGGTTCCAGTGGACCAGTGCAGCTACATTTCTACCATATTCCCAAAACTCAACAAAATAAGCATTTGATAGATTTAACAAACTCTTAATTTTTCGAATTTATAATTTTAACTAGTGTTCAATAAAGTAAAATGAACGTCTTAAAATAAGGTTGGTGGTTACTGCAGTCCGCTCAAAGGTGCACGAACTTCTCAAGGGATTTGACAAGGGGTCTGTTCCCTTGTCAATCCCTTGACATATGACTCCCTTATATCGACTCAGAGCTTCTCGACTCTTTGGGAAAAACTGAAACTGCATTTTTCAATGTTTTAACTGATACATAAATAGTTTGACAGCTTAATGTCAGTTTGTGAATGTCAGGCAACGTTTGTCGGGTCTAGCTGACGTGTAATGTAAACTTACCAACAACCTCTTCCTTGTCTTTGTGCTTCGCCTTGGCCTCTTTCTTGGCCATTTTCTCCTGTTCCTTCTTGTCGACCTTGGCCTTCTTGATGGCTTGGCACTTCTCCATAGTGGGCTTGCCTTCCAGGCCCGCCTCCGTCAGGAGATCCATCATCTTTTGAACCCGCTCCTTGTTCTTTGTGCAACCTGAGAGTAACAACATAATACAGGTATGGAAGAAAAATCTATGACAATAAATCTTGATTATTGATTAAATCTTTTATATTTGTCATATTAAAGCTTCACGTGATTGAAAACCGATGCGACGTTTCATCAATCTTAAGTCGATTCTAACCTTTTTTCAGAGGAGAGTTCACTTCATTAATTTTTCTGGTCGAAACGGGAATAATTTTTTTTTGAAAAATACTTATACGGAAGAAAAGGTGTCCTATAATCAATGACTATGGGAGAAAAGAGTCCAATATTCAGTACTATGGCAGAAGAAGACCCTACCTTCAGTAAGTTTCTTGTAGTCGAAGCGTATGCCGGCGGCCTTGCAGAACTTCTTCATGTCGGTGATGCCCGGTCCGCGCAGCTCGGGCGGCACGGGCGGGCGGCCGCGCTTGCCGGGGGTGGGGCCGCCGGCGCCGGCGGGGGCGGCGGCCCGCGGGGACGTCTTGGCGCCCTTGGGCCGCCCCGGACCCTTCTTCAGCGGAGAGTTCTGGAACATTCAACGGGTTTTTGTAACACGCGATCACAGTGTAGTTTCTCGCAGTATATTGCACTGACCGGTATCTCGCTTATACTATTGGGTAGACCCGAACAATCGTTGGTACCGTACCAGCCTCTAATGTTCCCACTGCAGGGACACCGGCCTACTCTCGATAATTAAGAGTGAATGGGCTCTGATCTACCACGGGAGCCCAATCCGGATTGGTACACTAACACTTAAACGGTATATCATAATACGGGAATTATCACGTGCCACTCCTAGGCCTTATTATGTAAGTACTAGCTGTGCCCCGCGGTGTTACCCGTCCTTGGACTTCTTACGGGAACCGTACATTTCTCTTGGATAAAAAGTAGCCTATAATCTATCTCTGTGCCAAATTTCATCCAGGTCCGTTCAGCCATTTTGGCGTCATGGAGAACAAACATCCATCCATACTTACAAACTTTCGCGTTTATAATATTAGTAGGATTTTAGCTTGCTATATGTATATATGATAAGAATATAATATTCACATATTAATGTTACATTCTTATCATATATACATCAATTATCTTTAATCAGAAAACCCCCCATTTTTTGTTATTAAATCTAATTATAATTCTATTAAATCGCCTCAAAGTGAACTCGCAAAAGGTATTTTGTAATTAAATCAAATTATATAATAATTCTATTAGTTCTCCCTCAACTGAATTCATAAAAGGTTTTTTTTTTTGTTATTAACTCTAATTATAATTTTATTAGGTCGCCCATACTGAAATCACAAAAGATCTACCTTTTGTGCATTGTGCAAAAAAACACTATTAGTGCGTATTAGATTTTTATGTACATTAAATATTGGGTGATTGTTTAGTGGTATTTACAGAGCTTCGTGCTTCGGCACATTAAGATATCGGCTATACTAGTCGATAAGCCATCTCAGAAGCTTTCGACTTGAAAACTCCGACGAAAGAAGAGAGTAAATCTAATACTTGCCTCTTCATCTTCCTCTGACTCGCTTTCGGAGCCGGACGAATCGTCGGATGACGAAGAGTCTACCGTCGTCACCTGCTAAAGAAACAAATTCAATCAGATTTTTTTAAATGTAATAATCTGCAACCTGTTACATCAAAGCCTTTTGAGCTATTGTAGTGTAAGTGCAGTGAGAGTGATAGTATCGTACCAGCCGCTAATGTTCTCACTGCAGGGACACCGGCCTACTCTTGATTCCCTACAAGTACCCCCTGGGTGGTGCTAAAGGACCAACCAAAAGTAGCAGTAGAACTTGTGCCAAGTCATCCGGAGAGGTACTGCAACTACATCTGGTATCCGCCCCCAAGCAGTAGTAGTCGATATCACATGCGCATGAGACGTATTATCCCCGTCTCGGGTTATGGACGCAGCAGGATGAATACTGCTGCGTCAAATGTGTCAGTGTACGATCCAAATGTTATACTGAGTTGCATTACTGTTGTCATGGGCGGGGGTCACCACTTACCACCAGGTGGGCCCTCAGCCCGTTCCATCACTAATTTACATAGAAAAAAATACCTCGGGCGCGCTCCGTCCGCTGGCGCCGGCGCTGGCCTGCAACCTGGCCGCGTGTAGTTTGGCCGCGGCCGCCTTCTGCGCGGCGATGTGCGCGGCCTGCGCGGCCAGCCGCTCGCGCTCCGCATTCGCGTCGTAGTAGTTGAACAGGACCTCCATGGACACGGGCACGTCGCCGAAGTACACCTCGTTGGGTATGTGCGACGAGTCCAGGCATTCGTCGCTCCATCGCCTGGAACGTGCCAAATAAACGTTTACACACTCATAAGTCATAAGTATTTATTGGTAAAAAACGTTTACAGGTCAATTTATACATATTGTATACAATAATAACAAATAAAAATTTGGTAAATAGTCCATAAAATCAAAAATAAATGTCAATATACAATTTTTTTGCCTCATTTTAAATGCGGGCAAACTCTCCGCGGATGTAATATTCGCGGGGAGCTTGTTGTACACAGGCCCATGATGTGATTCAGCCATGGTAGAGGACTTCGCGAGTGAACGCGGCTCGGCTGCGAGCTTTTGCACACTGCGAGTGTTGCACCTCTGCACTAGGATTCCCTGTGTCGCAGATGGCATAAACAAACACAGAAACACAACACCCCGAGAAACGACCCGAGAACAAACTAACATGCTCACCACACAGTGTGCCCCGGCCGGGAACCGAACCCGGGACCCCTCGCTCCGAAGGCAGGGCTGCTACTAAACCACGGAGTCGTCAAACTACTTCGTTACTTACGCTTTTTCACTCACAGCTCAATGCTTATTAATGAATTAATATCACAAGTCATTTTGCGTGTTATGGAGCAAAGCAACAGGCCATGGCGTATTGCATTAATACAATCAGTTTATGAATGTATCGAATCAGGAATGCCTGTTGCTGTCCTTTTAGATATGAACAAAGCATGTTTCATTCAACAATAAGGAACACTGCTGTAGCATGCACATCAACCTCATAACACTCCTCTTTTTGGTTGTCCAAGATAAAACATGATTATACAAAAAAAACAAGCAAAGCTCAGTTGCCCAGAAACTTCACTTTATTTTGTATTATTTGAATGTGTGACGGAACGAGCTGAGGGCCCACCTGATGGTAAGTGGTGACCCTCGCCCATGACAACAGTAATGCGCGCGACTCAGTATAAAATCCAAATCTTTACTGAATCGCATTCATCCTGCTGCGTCCATCACCCGAGACGGGGATGATCCGTCTCATGCGCATGTGATTTCACCGGCAGCCAGACCCTTCCAGCGGAACACAGTAATGCGAGCACTACTGCTTGGCTGCAGATTCCAGATATGGTGGCAGTACCTCTCCGGACGAGCTTGGCACAAGTTCTACTGCAATTTTTGGGCATATAATATGTTCTGGCAAATTCATCATTTTCATGTGGCGCCTTTTGTTCTTAATACAATTACCTTCTAAACTGTATCCCTGAGAAGTCCTTCCTGAAAGGTCTAACTGCATACTGGTAGCCGGTCCCCCTAGGCCGGCCCTGCGGCAGGGGCGGGGCCCGCGGCGGCGGCGGCCCCCGGGGGCCCCCAACGCCGGGCATGTTGGGCGTCAGCTTCGTCGGTGAGGCCCCAGGGGGCTTCGGCTTGTTGGTGGAGCCCTTCGGACGACCCCTCTTCTTTGGCTGGAATATAGAAGCACTCAGATACCAAAGAAGAATTTCAGAGGAATGTGCCGAGGGTGGGATGGAGTTTTCCATGTGAATGAACAAATTAGTAGTGCATGGTACATACAGTAGAATCCGTTTATAATGATATCGAAAGGAACGTCATACTAAGCGGACGGCATACAAAGCACAAAGCATATTCTTAGAAAATATTTTTTTTTTCTTAAATCATCGATATTGTTCTCCTCTCCGGACGAACTTTGCACAAACTCTGCCACTTTTTGTTGCTCCTTAAGCACCGTCAAAGGGTACTCACCAACAAACGCGAGAAACTAGAACTAACGGCCTAGTTGCGGAGAAGATACTAGAAACTGAGGACTAGAGAGGGAGAACTAGAGAGAGTTCGCGGACTAGAGAGTGTGAACTAGAGAGAATTCAGACTAGAGAGATTTCAAACTAGAGAGAATTCGGACAAGAGAGAGTTCGGACTAGAAATGAAATGCGTCGATAGCGTGACAATGATGAAAGCTAAAGACAAACTATTGTGCTGTTACCTCTGATCCAGGAGTGGGGGCTTTCCCGGGCATGGTGCCTGACTTGGGCAGGTCGGGACTGCTGAACGGTTTCCTCTCCACTTCACTGTAAGGAAACATAACATGCTCTTAAGATCTCTATTCTATGGGGGTAAAGAATGATATAAATGGTATAAATTAATTTAAAAAAAAAAATTGATTAATAAAATATTTTAGCAACAGTTAAAGTTTGTTGGCGGTTTTTAACATAACATGCTCTCAACATTTCTATTCTATTCTATGAGGGTGCAAGGTATGAATAAATAGATAAAATATTCATGGACATATCACACAGTCATCTAGCCTTAAACTAAGTAATACATGTAATATTTTTTTGTACATAATACAATGAACACAAAGAACAAACATTTATTTTCGTCCAACCCACGTCTAACAGCGCAGAAGGCAGGGCTATTACAAATTGAGCCGTCTGATTCGAAGACATTATAAGTCGTTGTAGTTTTGAAACATAAAATACCTCTTTTCGGGTAGCTTGACGGCGGGCTCGGCGCGCGCGGCGTCGGCGGCGCCCTCTGACGCACCTTCCGGTTTCGCAGCTAAGGGAAAGCCAAGCTTGTAGAACGTACACAACAGGCAAAAAAATAAACCTCACATTAGTCTCGGGCCTAAGGCAGACCACCTATATTAGTCCTAATAGGCTCGCATATTTTTTTTTATATGAATTTTTGACGGAGCGAGCTGAGGGCCCACCTGGTGGTAAGTGGCGATCCCCGCCCATGACAACAGTAATGCCGTATAAGATTCGGATCTTACACTGAGTCGCATTCATCCTGCCGCGTCCATCACCCGAGACGGGGATGATGCGTCTCATGCGCATGTGATTTCACCCGCAACCACACCCTTCCACCGGAACACATAAATGCGAGCATTACTGCTTGGCGGTATATTCCAGGTTTGGTGGCAGTACCTCTCCGGATGAACTAGGAACAAGTTCTACTGCTTCCTTTGGTTGGTCCTTTAACACCACCCAGGGGGTACGTGTAAGGCATCAAAGGGTACACACCTACGGACGCGAGCAACTGGACCCCCCTAAAAATAAGGGACATCTATAAATTACGTCACACTTCGAGGAGGGCGGGGTTTAAACGTGCGACAACATGGACAGGGTGGGGGAGTCATAAGCTCCGTGACGTCACAGACACACTTAAATTTTAACTCCAACGAAAAACATAAAAATTTTAGCAATGACTTTTTAACTATTAATTCAAGTAAACATAAAAATATTAGCAATGACTTTTTGACTCCGTGAAGTGGTGCTGTTGTTTTCTAGTGGAAGGGTGTGGCTGCCGGTGAAATTACAGACGCGTGAGACGTAGCATCTCTGTCACCGAGTGCAATGCGCAACACATTGAGACTTGAGTATAATGGGACTCCAACCGCATCGCCTTGCGCTTTAAGTACTTTGGGAGGGGTGGCCAATTTGCTGTTGCTTATGGTAGGCAGTAACCACTTAACATTTATATTCGGTTTTCGTTTGGCTTTTCCTGTATTATGAGTGACTCCTATATTTGATATCCTATATTTTTATTCCAAATAATTGTGATTTATTTAGTTTTACATTAGACTTACCAGCTGGTTTATCGCCGATTTTCTCAGCACCAACAATTGCTTGAGCATCGTCTGTGGATTAAAATTTGCCATTTTCACAGAATTCAAAAAGGTATAAGTTTTAAAACTATTATGCTTATGAACATTATTCGAGTTACCGAGATATTAAACATGATTTTAAAAAAAGGCAGCTTTCGTTTCTGACGACTGTTTATTTAAATACGCGATGTTAGCCATTATTTCATTTCACAGGCTGTACATAGTGTAAGTGATCCCATAGAAGAAACACCTACTCCTACAGGTAAAAATATGTGTAAGTAAAGACCGGATTTTTCACGTCATACATTAATAAGCTTGAGTATATAAAATTTACATACCTTTATGTAGATGTTCAATAGGCTTCTGTGAGGCATCCAAAGCTTTGTGCACATCTGAAACTAAAAGTAAAGGTTTCATTTATCAGATCAGATAAAATTCAAAGATTATTTATTCAATCACAATTAAATAATGAATTCATAATTTATAAACTTTAGGAACACAGAGAAACAATTTGTCATGTAACATGTTTTGTAATAAAAATATAGTATTATTATTCGTGTAGCTGTAAAGGGGCCTTATCAATTAGATAAATAAATACTAAGAACACAAATGAAATAGAATATAATAATTGATACTGAGTCAGGCCTTGTGCGATTAATTACAATCTTATGAAGCAGCTGTATAGGGGCACTGTTAAATTTTAAACCTAGAACAAACTAGCTATTTTGACCAAGTCTGAGGGTCAGTTACATAATCAATTAACATATACTTATTTCATAATTTTTAAACACATTAAAAAAAATAGTTGGTTCTCAATTTGGTTCTTTTTTGTTTCGCTTTTTCATTGCCAGTTGCTGACCAATATGGATGATCTTTTTTTCTAGGTGATTTGATGCAAATTTCATGGCAAAATGAAATTCTAATGATGGAAAATAAAAGATGAAAAAATTGAAGTAAGTTTGTCAATTTGTAATTCAGTCGCTTGTCCTTTAATCAATAATATTGTATGTGCAGAATCTATAAAATACTTACTAGGTTTGTCAACCATGGGTCTGTGTGGCAAGTCATCAGGCTTGAATATATCTGTCTTGATCTTGATTTTTGGCTGGTCGAGATCTCCTGCCTGTTCACAATGCATTAGCAAAACTATTTATTCAGGCTAAACTATAAAAATTATACCCCTTTTGGAACTATAATATATATCTATAATTGTTTTCATTATTTTAGTTGTAGGAGTTTTATTTGGAGTTGCTTTTTTTATTAGAGCGGAAAGTGTACATTGTAAAATTTGGCATGTAAGAGGGTAGACAAAAATGTCTATCAATAGCACTTATGAAACATCGAACTATTGGAAATGAACCATACTCAAATATAAGCAAATATATATAGCAAATAATAAGTAAATCTCAATTTTTTTTCACATCATTGAAATTACAAGCGCATGAAATTACTCCCCGTCTCAATGTGATGGGCGCACGATACGACTTGGGTTTTCTCATACTTCAGTAGCGGAGGACCGGAGTCGTATCGCTGTTGTCTTTGGGCGGCGGTAAATACTTAACATCACGGGAATTTCATTTTAAAAAAATAACCATTTATTTTTAATAAATTATATCTCAAGTCCTTCTTCTGTACTTCAAGGAGTAGGGTGGACTGGAGTACGGTTTATTTAGCAACGGGGGACACACAAGATGTCAGTGCAGGCCCAGCCATCCCCCCTTAAAATTATATTAGGTCCGAGAAAGTGACACGCAGTCAGTGATACGGCCAAGAGCTAACCATCAAATCCTCAGGGTGTGATCGTTTCTGTGCATCGGTTGGCTCGAGTTTGATCTCCGGTTTAAGGTGCTTGATGTCGAGAGGTTTTTGCGTGTCGAGTGGGGGCAAAAGGTGCGGCTGCGGAGGCCACGCCCCCTTGTGAACGCCCACATCCCCATATCCTTGCACTGGAAGGTAAACATTTGCTATACGAATTTTTATCATACCATCCTGGTTAATTTTGGAACGTTTCTTAGTAGCCTAGCTTATATTCTAGGCCTGACACACTAAATCCCCAGTTTTTGAGTATTTTGTAATTTTTTTACAGATGGGTGAGTTATATATGGTATGACTACCTGCGCCCCGCGGTGTTACCTGCGGTTTTCCGGGATCAAAAGTAGACTATGTGCTAATCCAGGTTATAAGCTATCCTGTTACCAAATCTCATCCAAATCCGTTGATCAGTTTGAGTATGAAGGACGAATAATCATACAACTTTCGCCTTTATAATATGAGTGTGATTTTCACCCGGTTATCTGCAGTGATCATTTATGTTACAACTTTGGCAGCTTTCCTTGATATGGCCACGTTTAGAGCGGGCGGATGGAACAAATTAAAACATCACCTCTGCTTGGTATCTCACCCATGTGTGACTGCATATGTAGCTGTGGATGCTGCTGAAAGGGCTGGTGTTGAGGGTAGTTCTGATGCGCGGGCGGAGCGTACGACAGATTCTGCGGGGCGTAGCTTCCGCCGGGCGGAGGGCCGTACGCGGCGAACGCGTCCGGTGGGGGGTAGTGGGTGTTGTACGCTCCTGCGTAAGGCTGATATGGAATTTGATGACCATTATCTGAAGATGAAACATTAAAAATCATATTATAAACTAGCTGTTTCACGCGTGGAATTTAATTATTTATTGCGCTGTACACCAATTCTTTTTCTTAAATAAAAGTAGCTAATTGTACTCCTTATAACATCAGCTATCTACCAGTGTCCAAATAGGTCCACCGTTTCGGAGATTAGCCGGAACAAACCGACATCCCCAGGCCAAGACATCACATTTTAAAATCATATTTAATCACTTATAATTTTGGCGCCACCTAAAACTGCCGCCTGGGCAGGTGCCCCAGTATGCCCCTAAATCTGGGGTTGTAAATAGACAGACAAACAGACAGATTGATAAAGTGACACACAAAAATATTCAAAATTGTTTTTTTTTATAAGTACTGCATATATATATACCTTCAAATGCATTTAGTAAAAAGTTGTAGACATTACAAACATAGACTTCATTTTTATTTAATTGTATAGATAAGAAACAACAAAATACAACATAATTATGTACCAGGATAAAACTAAAATGCAATGAGAACATGCTCAATAAGACCCGAAATAGGTATCATTGCCTAATAATGACTACCTAGTCATGCATCTATCTTATAGAGATAATGCAGTTGAGAACCAGTAACTTTGAGAAGGAGACTGCGCAACAGCAACCCAATTTTTAAAATTCTTTACATATATTGCTGTGAAGTGGATTATAATTTATTTGTAAAACAAGTGAACAGGAAGATTATTGGAATAATAAACTAATATTATTTTAATTAAAAATACTAGTGACCACTTTTTGATAGGCACCTTGGCAAAAATATGTTCCCCCAATTACAATAATATAAAAAATAGATTCGGATTAAAACTCAATGAATGCAGTCAGATCTCAGGATTATAAGTAAAATTGACAATCTGAATTATAATGTGTGTAGTATCAAGAAGATGTTTATCACATTTTAATGAAATATTCCCGAGTTAGGTTGTTACATTGATGTGGAATACCTCTGTGTGATAGCTGACAAGCGTGATGAATTTGTGATGATTTTGTGATGAACAAAGATGTTTGTTCTGTTTAGGTGCTAGTACATATTTAAAAAACATACTATATAAGTATTCTATCAGTTATCTAGTTCTCATAGTACAAGCTGCGTATAATGTCTATGAATATTTATATATTAATAGACCCCAGGTCAGGTCAAGCAATTACTTGTGAAAATTTCCATAATGTGGATACAGAGTGCCAATGTAAGGGTTCAGTGGTGTTTCTTAGGAGGGGTTTATGATGAGCAGTTGATTAAGACAGGCTAATGATGATGAATATATAGGACCATAAAATCTGAGCTTCTTTATATTCCATAGTTTTCCAATGTCAGGCTGTGTAGAAAACTGATTATTATTGCTGCTTGGCTGTGCTCCGAACTCTTGCTACTAAAGTTTCATGTTCCTTATGAGAAAAGTGGATAACCCAAATAATTTGTCTACAATAATTAATGTAAAACAACTGGAGGTGAGGCTGTTTCAGAGATTGTTAGCTTTAAAGACTTCTGTTAAAGCTATCATGCTACCTGCCCTGCAGGCCTAATCATGACTGGTACAAGAAGGAAATTAAGGTACTTATCATAAAATTAACTGTGGAACTGGCAAGGTACATATGTATACAGATCCAAAAAAATAATGTAACATTTAATTTAACAGACAATAAAACTTTGTAAATAAACAAATGTTTTGACAAATTTCTGTTATTACAGTTGAAGCTATCTTGTTGATGTGTGTAGGTCTGTGAATACGCTTCTATAAATTTAAATTAAGTATTAGGATAAACAACCTATATCTTGTGGTACATCGGTGCTATGTTGTCAGTGGAACCGCCAAAAAATGGAAAAAAAAAAAGAAATTTAGCAGCGCATTTTCGCGTGTTTGCCGCGTTTTCCAACAAGAAGGTTTCCTTTCACTGGGACTCACCGATATAATTGAGCGGCAAACCATTCCCTTGGACCACTCCGTGGCCAGGTTCGCCTTCCATACGGAGCCGCTTCTGATTCATCGCTCTTTCAGCCTCATAGTTCATCTTGACTAAAAACAAAAGCCACTTTGAGACTACCAGGCGTCGAAACACATTTCTACGTCGATAACATAACGAAACAACACTTATTACACATTCTCCTGTATCCTGGCGGACGCCAACCGGACGCTCACACAAAACACAGGTTATAATGCACAGCAAAAGCAAACACAAGCGTACCTTTGTTGGTCAATGATTGTTATTGATTTTAGTGAAAAGACGCACTTAGAGCGTTACCCGCGATGAATTGGTACATAATAGAGCAAAATTTTGAGTCAAAATATCTGTTGCACACAAATTATGCATCAAATTATCGGTTTAATGACAGAAAAATTAGAGAAAAACAACTGAAGCGGCGGAGTTCATGTATTTTTTTTCTCATTCTTTCTTTCCCTTCTTTAAGTTAGGGATGCGCCCACGATCTTTCTTTGGTTACACCGATTGATATCTCGGACGTTTGGATTACTCGTAGACGATCCATCGATTATGGGATCCATCGATTATACGGACTGTAACTGCGTGAAGCAGGCAATAATATTTTCGATTTTTAAAACGATAGTCCAAACTAGTACGAAAGATGTCGCTTTTTGGGTAAAACAACAAATTATGGGCCTGTATTTTATGTCTATTTGTTTTTTGTTTGTTTTGTCTCCGAAACAGCTGGATTGATTTTGACGGGACTTACGGGACGGGATTTTAGATGTAAATTGTGAAGCCGTTTCATAAAATTGTAGCCTTATTTCCAAACTTATAATTTCAAAATTCAACCACGAACGAACGTTAAGCCGTTTACAACTATCAAAGATTTTCTTAATTTTCAAAAATTACGTTTAGCTTTAAATAATTTCATTAATGTGGCAACCCTTAGTAAGTCCGCGTGAGTGTGACCCGCTGAAGTTAAAATTCCCTGAACGCCATAAGGAAATTTACAATTGTCTCGCTCACACTCGAAGTTGACTCGGCAGATTGGTATGCATTTATCGCAGTCCCACGCACCACTTTTGATGTTCGTTCTTGCCCGCAAAGTTAGCAAGTTCAACCGAGTTCATTAACAATTCGTTTTTTTTTTTGTTTGCTTGCCCGTCGTTTGCCTGCAGATAATCTTCAGATAGTTTGATGTGTTCTAAAGCGCGTTCGCGATTCGCGTTCTACACGCCTGTGTCTGTGTTTTGTCTTTCCTGCCGGCCGAGTGCATGGTAAACCGTATCACTGGGTGTCGATGTTGAGGATCTAATTCATAAATTTGTTCTCCAGCGCTTCAGACACTGACTGTATGTAAGTAAACGGTTTTAGAATTTTGAAACTAAAATCCTAGTCATTTATTTCAGCGGTTGAAACTGTTGGGTACTTGATCTCTCACAATTTTACACACCAAACAAACCCTTTTCCACATTTCATACATGCATCCTCGGCAATCAAAAATAAAAACAAGTGCATCGAATATTTATTGTCTATCATAACCTATAGTAAAGCTAGCAGATAGAACCGATAATTCTAACATTCGCTTGAACTTGTTGATTCAATTTAATGGTAAAAGTTATTCTGTTAATTTAGGTTTTTAATTGAGATGTATGATTATTAAAAGTACATGTTAGTTTTCTCATTATTGTTGCAACAGTAATTTCAATACTCTGTTACTATATGTTTCCATGAGAAGTTGCTAAACTGAGCTTTTTGAAATAAGTGCCTAGATTTGTAATTGCATCATCTAATTCATAGTGGACACTGACACCTGTAAGGAGGCATTTTCGTTAATTTTTCATAAAAGCTAACAGGGTACAATTCATATACCTCAGTTTCAGCACTCCAGTAATTTTTTTGCCATTTGCTTGTCTATTTGTTATTATGATTGACTATATAGCTCTGTTGGTAGTAACTCTGTCATCTGTGCTGTAGGTTGTGGGTTTGATTCTTACACAGTTGTCACGGGTACTGCTAGCTCAGTTAGCTAAGAGGACAGTCCTATGGTTAAAACAGATATTATTTTATAGACAATGTTTTGCTGAATAGAATGGCAATGACTGGCAATGGTGAATTTCTATACTGAAGCTGTTGTTATAGCCTTTTGGGATTACCCCAAACAGGTTCAACAGATTCAAATAAGTGTGAGTATTTATCTTGCATAATTGTGCAATCAACATTCAACAATTATAACAAAGGAAATGGTAAATAGGTTGCCACTATATTTTGCACATTTTGGGGATCCATGTCCCACATGTGAGAAAGTGAGAAAGGATCAACCCTAAAGTAGCTGTAGAACTTGTGCCATGTTCGTCCGGAGGAGTACTACACGGGTGCAATGCAATGTGACTTGGGTCTTCTCATACTTTTGTAGGGATAATACATTTAATATCAGATGGGATGTTAGCTCACTTTATTGTACTATTACCGAATTTGCCTGATAGATGATATAATTTACTAATAATAGCTGTTTTTGCTTTTCAGAGCCATGATGGAAGAGGGCCCATTCACATTCTCATTAGATTCAGAAGAATTGTATACGTAAGTTTTCTCTGATTCTTTGTCCCTTGATATTTCCAAAAGAACACCTGTTGATAATTTATCAAACCTTTTTTTACAAACCTTTAAACCCCATGATATTGAGATTCATGAGCTTAAGTGCACAACGGTTTATAAACTTCCTCATCATCTCATCCATCTCTGAATATTTTTAAGGGGGTTTTGATGATTGTACTTTCGTTTATGTATTATCATCAACTAGATTTGAAAGTAAAAACATGTGGGGTTTGATTTTTTTTATGAACTTTTCTTTCTACTAGTTCTAGTGATGAGCTAATTTATTTTTTTAGGCCATGTAATATAATGTACAATATTTGCAATTTCTTTTTCAGGTACATGATACATAACAACATAGATTTTTCAACAGCAGGCATAGAAACCATGTCACCTGATTCTGTTAACGTAGGAGAACAAACAGTAAGTATCTAGATCATAGAATAAATTATTGCAACAGATAAAGAAAGAACAACTGAGAATACATTAAAATAAGTGGAGACTCGCGATATAGTGCAATTTAACCTGCAGAGCGCTGTTTACTTACAATGCCTTTTGGTTAATAAGCTAACTCACCCTGCTCAAACAGGCTAGAAAGTAATGTGTCACTATGAGTGAAGGATTTTTTTGTTCTAATCGCTACAGTACTGCTGTCTCTTTTCTGCTCGCTGATTTTGTCTGAGCATTAGAGTTGAGTACGCCTCCCAAATAAATAGGCATACATAAGAAATCGCTACTCTTTCAAACTTGTTGTATGCATGTGTGTGATGCATATGTATGAAAGTTGGTATGTCTCTGTGTGTGTGTTTGTTATTCTTTCACGCTCAAACGGCTCTACGGATTTGGATGAAATTTGGTACCAGGATAGCTGGTTAGTAACACATACATACAAACAGGCTACTTTTGATCCCGGAAAACCGCGGGTAGCACCGCGGGGCACAGCTAGTACTGCAATCTGGTGTGTATTTATGAGTGTACCCTTATTATCATTCTTTCATTTAATTTTATACTATTAACTGATACTGTAAGTATGAAATGTTTTTTTTTTATTCATGGACATTTCACAAAACGCCACCAAGCACTTGTCCTAGGTGGGAATCGAATACACAACCAAGGCGGAGCTACTACCAACTGAGCTATGAGGCCAGTCAGTTGTTCTGATGAGCCTATATTTGAAGCCTGGTAACTATTTACATCGAAAGAGTGGAAAAAATTGTGTTACTGTCAGGAAAGATGAAGAATATAGATTTATTGTTTTCCTCAGCAACCCATTGTGATACCGGAACTGAAGCCGATCCAGTCCCGTGGCCCGCCAGAAAGGAGCACGGTGGACACAGCTTATAATTTCAGAGTTGAAGTCAATAGCTCAGACACCAACAAAAAGAAATATTTGGTAAGCATTCAACTAATCCTTATATATAATTAATAGGAAAAAACGTTTTAATAACATGCTTTTTCGTGTTCTCCTCAGCAAATCCTTTTATTTGATACCCACACTGTGGTAGTGCAAAAAAAATAACTAGTCCGCCATCTTGAATGATCCGCTATGTTGGAATTGACGTCACATGTATGCATTATCATCCAAAATTGCCCAAGCATGCATAATCATCCAAAATAAGCGTGTATATATTTCAACTCAATCAGTTAAAGATAACTGATTTAAAATTCAGTTGCAAGATTCCACCGGACAAACATACATACATTGCAAGTTAAATATTGTAAAAGCTTGTAAAAACACCAAAATGTTTAATTTTATTTAGTATTTAGGCTGTTCAGACCTTAGACCTTCCATATTGATATTATGTTCATTATTTCAAGATAGGTAAATAATGATTACAGTATTCGCACCTTCTGAACCGCATATACGTGGATATGGAGTGTGACTTCAGCGTGCTGTTCAACTGGGACGAGCGGTTGTCCACGACGATGTGCGTGCGAGCGTGCGTCGTGTTCCAAGACGAAGCCCAGGCTGAGAAACGGGTCGAACGGTGCCTGCATCATCTCCATCAAGGGGCCAATGCTGGTGAGTGTAATTCATGCTATCGGCAATGGTATTTTTTTTTTTATGTCAATGAGTGACGGAACGAGCTGAGGGCCCACCTGATGATAAGTGGTGACCCTCGCCCATGACAATAGTAATGCGTGCGACTCAGTATGAGATCCCAATCTTTACTGAGTCGTATTCACCCTGCTGCGTCCATCACCCGAGACGGGGATGATACGTCTCATGCAAAAATATTCGGAAGTCTACAATGGTGTACCATTGGTAGTGGGAAGTTGTTTCAGCACTCGGAAAGGTGGTGGTAAATTATTTCAGCACTCGCAGTGGTGAGAAATCAGCCCAGTGCTACGATTATGTGGCACACTGGTCGCGAACGCTCACTGCATTTGCTTAAGCATCGGTAATTCATAAAAAAATATAGAACTGCCTGTCTGTTAGTACAGATTAAATGGCTGTTTATTTGAAAACCATAAGTCGTAGTTGTGGTGAAATTTAAAATAACTAATAAAATTGCAATTAATTGCTACTCAGGCTCACACACCCAGGGTTCTGTACCACAACAATTGGATATTTGAAATTAAAAGGTCACAGGCCGTAACAGACTTCCCCTTAACCTTTGGAATCATAAAATTACAATCATGTACCTCCAGTGTGTGAGCGGATCGCACTAAGGCTGTTTTATTTACTTATCCTCAGGCATGGCCGAATACATTGGCAAAAACGTTCTCCACTCGTCTCGCGAAATAGGCACTGCTGGCTTGGCGTACTGCGGCGAAGGCGCCGCTCCAGATTCGTGGCTTTCCACAGTGGTCACTCTCTGTAAAACTGGCACAGAGCCTGTGGCACACGCTTACAAGTTCGTGTGCAAGAGTTCGTGCGCTGGAGGCATCAACAGGCGGGCTATTGCCATCATATTCACTTTGGAAGACGCGCAGTGAGTTTTATTAGCTTATGTTTTACCAGTTGCTCGCGTACGTAGGTGAATAACCTCAGTCCCTACACGTATCGAGCCCGGTGGTCCCGCCCCGTTAACGGGCCAGTTGGGCAAAAATTGTTTCAAATTGTGTCAACTGGCACAGAAACTGTGATCTAGATAGTTTGTTTTTGTGTTTCTGTTTGTCCACTAGTGTGTAAACGTTTCAAAGTTTATTATTATTATAAGCATATCTGCAGGGGGGCAGTGTACGGGCGGCAGCTGGTAGGGGCCCGCGTCTGCGCATGTCCCCGACGGGACATGCAGAAAGACGAGGAGGCGAACGGCGCGGCCAAGGCGAAGAAACGAGTCAGCGCGAACAGCACACCCGCTGCGCTTGCGCAGGTCAAGAAGATCAAGATTGAGGTCGCGGAGACTGACGATCGGGTACTCACGTTGCCACCGGTGAGTCATCATCATGTCGGTGGGATCCATTGGTTTTTTATTGTAATACTAGCTGCGCCCCGCGGTTGAACTTCCTACGGGAATCTTACATTTTTCCGGGATAAAAAGTAGCCTATGTGCTATTCCAGACTATAATCTACTCTGTGCCAAATTTCGTCCAGGTCCGTTCGCCGTTCTGGCGTGATTGAGTAACAATCATCCATCCAAACATTCGCGTTTATAATATTAGTAGGATTAGTGACGAGACGATCTGAAGGTCCACCTGGTGTTATGTTACCTTCCAACAGCAATACAACTGGTCCTCCCCGTCCGAAGTATGAGACACAAGTCGCACATATACTTGTGAAGATCTGTTCAGGATTTTGAAGATCATCAGCTTGGTACCATTACACCAAATCGTATTCACATTTTCATACAATGTACTTGTTAAGTCTTTGGTGTACAAAGCTGTTATTTTGAGATTAAAAACAGACATTTAAATCAAAATCAAATATAGTTTATTAAGGAACAAAATAACAATAGATAACAAAAAATAGATGGTTGGATGGATTATTTTTATTTGTAGAGATAAGCTGAAGGAAAATTTAATATTTAAAGACTTTTTTCAGTTGGAGGTAGTTGGCAAGAGAGCGGTCATCGCTGGCCTAGAAGTAATCCTCACGGTGATGCAGGAAGCACAAGAACACCGCAGGGGCGACCCGCAGGCGGTGACCCTGTACGAAGCGAGGGTCAACGCCCTCAAGCGGACCATACGTGACCTCAAGAACAAACCGCCCACCGCTAACTGATGGTTGTATGTCAAACTAATTGGTATGTTCCTCTAGAGATATTACTGACCAATAAAAATATAATTGATAAGAATTACCAGAATTCTGTACAGTAACGGGCGTACATTAATTACGTGAGGTGTTCTGGGGGGAAGAGGGTCGAGCTGAATCTCGCATGGGCAAATATCATGTAATTATTTTCCCGCAAGAAACAGTGTATAATTGCGAGAAAATGGGTACCACAATAAATATTATTGGGCCAAATCTGACCCAATAATATTTATTGTGGTCATCCGAACGCTGCAAAACAGCAGTAGTTGCCAGACAATCTTCGGTTGTTTAGGCAACCAATGGCAATAATGAAGAAAATTATGCTCTCAAAATAAATCCAAATAGTAATTTGGAAAAATCTCCCGTGAGATTAGGGGATCAGAAAATGGTCAAAAACGTCTCACGTAACCCCTTTAACGTAGCTGAAACAAATTCAAATTATATTAATATTATTGTACTTATTTTATTGGTTTTAATACATTTCCGGGGTAACATACCAGTTCTGAAAAACTCAGTACTTATGTAAGTTAGATTTAGGATACATAAGAATTTCTCGCGCGCGGCGCTCGGAAGCGACCCTGACTGATAGTGCTTCCATTTATCTTCAAGGTATAGACAAAGTATACCACCTTCAAGGTATATAGACAGTACACATCCATAGATAAATGATTTAAAAATCGAATAAACCAACTGTAATACTTTCATCTTGTATTATGCCCCCCAACGATGAAATTTCTGTGGGAACACCTAGGTGGTACAACTTATCAAATAAAAAAAAAACATCAAAATTCATCTACAACTGGCAAAAAACATTTAGCCAAATTCTTCATTAAAAAAAAGATCGAGAAGTAAGGGATGAAAATATTGAAGTATTTTTTTTATCAGTCACTTGTTTGTGTTATCTCTCCGATTTAGTTTTTTTTTAACGTTTTTACCAAACTAGCCTTCGATTTATAGTTGCTTTTAAGAATATTGTCTGTTCTGAATAAAGTATACTTAAAAAAGGTTTGTTCCTCAGAAGTAAATGAAAATAATGAGAACATTATTTTCATTCACCTTTTTTATTAACATTAGGTTTTTAACTAGTAGTAGTATTAGACATTGTTTTGAGATTATAATGTTTTATCTTTACTGGTCCAATATATAAGTATTATGTAAGTCAACCAAAAGTACTAGTTAAATTAGTCACTGGTATGATAGATTAATTTAATAAAATTGGTCTTTTTCACATCGCATCAAAATGTAAAATGTATGTCTTATGTGTTAAGTCGTATTCTTTTAATTTCATTTATTAATTACCTTATAACGGCAGATTTCAAGTTATGTTATTCTTATATAATATTTCTTTATGTTATATAAGAATAAGAAAAAAATTTTTTTTTACATCTATGAAAAATTAAGAAGTGTTTGCCAGTGATTTGTCTTAGTCTTATGAACAAGTGCCTTGGTTTTGGGACCAAACCTATTATTTTATAAAGTTGTTGCCAAATTTCACTATTACTATTTTATGTGTAAAAGTAGAGGAAGTGGCAACCCTTATTAATATTGATTCTCATGCTGTGTCAGATTTTTCTAGCAACAAACCACATATAATATAAACAAAACATACATACCCCTAGATTCTTTTTTTAATGATAAACAAATCAACAAATCGTTCGGGAATGCCATACAATGAGGTTTTTGACAAATATACCTATTACTAAGAGTTGTAAAAATACCGTTTGCAATAAATGCAACCGTTTGTGTTCGAGTCAGAATCGCACATTGACGATTTTTGTAATTGTTCCAAGGTTTCAGAAACAGGGAATTTCTTTTATATTTCAGACAGTAGACAATCATGTTTTACAACTGCCATCATGACTGCATTTTGAGTTACTTAATTATAATTGAATTTGAATATTTTAGATATAAGATTTTTATTAGTATTTTTTATTGCTATTGTTAATTGTAAGAATTGTGCTGTTAGATTGTTGTAATTTGTGCAATGTCTGTCAAGCAAAACTCCTAAGTTGCACAGTATAATGGAATCCTTTGTGCCTTAATAATATTTAGCTTAACTGCTATGAAAAAGATCTGCTATTTGTCTAATTAGATATTTGTGGAAAATTGTCAGCTATGAAACAACAAAGAGATTTGAATAAAACAAAACATTTTCCTTTAAAACATTAGCCATAAAAGAAATTAAATATTGTTTATTTCATTCATTACCAATATTCCTATAATCCATTCAGACTGTTTTGGTAATTAAATTCCCAAGTATCGTATGAACACATTAAATTAAACATGCACACAGAAATAATGGGGTTCAGGGTTGTGTTGCTAGTTTTCCCCAAATATCTAAAGATGGCAGAGCATGTCTGATCCAGTGAATTTATTCATGCTCATTTCCTTGGTGCTGAGAATTATAATTTTGATTAAAATTTGTTTTTGTTATGTGTTTAATAAATAACATTTCTTGGAAGACTCAATATTGTTGATAACATTATATATGTTGATACATAATTCTCAATCGTCAAGTGAATATTTTTATTCCGCCTGTTGAATAAACTCATGGATGTAACACTATGAATAAAATTTATAACAAAAATATAATTTTTTTTTATTATTATAGAATATCACAATATTATGTATAATATAAAACTGTTTTCATAATAACTTCAAATGCCCTGTTATTTTATCGATTACATCCTTTGGTGCGGGGCCGACGCTGACACAAGTCAATGTTTCCTCATCAAAGACTTTGAAAGTTGCCACTCCTATCTTTTCTGCCTCTTCCACTATCCTACTGACCTCGTCTAGTGAGTTGCACTTGACTGCTACTTTAGCCTGCCCACTGTTCTGCCACCTTCTTAGACTTTTGGGATCATTCTTCTGAAACTCTTCGAAGGCTCCGACTGCTGCGTGGCAGCATTGGGACATTATAGTTCCCTTTGTTAATTTTAAATCTGTCCTTACAACCAGCACCATTTTAGATTCAGCATGTGATGTAAACTGAAATGTGTATAGAAAATTTCTTATAAATGTATAGCACAAAATATCATTGCTATTATGTATTATTTTAACAAATGACAAAATTCTGCTGAACAGCAACTACTTTTCTCCTTTTGGGTTGACGCGAACATTGACATGATAAGTGGTGAGCTCATCACCGCCACTGTTATCCTATGAATTACTCGGCTAACACTTTCCTATTGTAAAATCAATATCCCTTTACTAGCAAACAATCGTGAATAAAATAATAAATAGTCATATTACCTTTTTTACTACTTTAGCTTTAGGAGCCGCACGACCAAATGTTTTCAGTGCAAAATAAGATATTCCTAAACACAGGCCGCAACCAAGTCCAGCAAGGAAATTAAGATTCATCTCCATTTCTGTAGAGTACAAGTGAACTAGCACAAATTGAAGCTTAATTGGTTCATCGGACTTTTTGATGAATGGTTTTAGTTATTTACTGCAGGATATTTCATTATTTATCGAGTTATCGTTAAAGACAGTTCAACGATTGAGATACAGGTGCGCGTGCACGCACGAGGAGCTCAACTTACAGTACAGGTAGGCAAAAGTAGGGATGTGAAAAAATAAGCGATTTTAATATTGCAAATAATCGATTTTTTTTCATAATCATAAATCAATCGTAATCTATTTACGCGAATTACTAATGGTCGATCAATATTACATTACTGCCACCTGTGCGTCTACGACGGCCTCCCTTATGTGCTTTTAAAACAGTTTAGTTAATTAATTTACATAATAAAACATTGACTAGATGGCATTAGTTAGAATTGTATTATATTCGGCTGTTAAATCAATCGTTTATTCATCGATGAAACTTTATTTCAGTGTTGCTGTTTTTGCGAGTTTGTCGCTAGATCTAGGGGATTTTATAAACCTTTAGCGGAAAAAAAATAATGGTTTTGGCGACCAATAAAAGCGCATTTTGATTTTGGCATGGCGAATATTTGCACAACTACAATCGTCATTTTATAACACATTATGTGAATTAATTCAATTTGCTTATTTCGTTTAAACCAATTTTTTTTAATGTGAATAGTTTAGTTTTGTTAATTTATGTAGATTATTCTAAAACTTTAATTTGTTTTATTTATTTAAAAACTTCTTATTTCTGTTGTTTATTTTGGAATTAATTGACAAATTAGGAAAAAACGATTAATATAACAAAATCGATTATTTTTTGTAGAATATTCGTCCCTATTGAAAAGCAGACAGTGTAGCAGAGAGTCAGTTTTGTACGAATGTCATTATCATTCTAAATGTCAAGTTTAGTAATGTTACCAGATCCGACTAACGCGTGCTCCCACTTATTATCTATATATATAAAAGAAAGTCGTGTTAGTTACTTCACTTATAACTCAAGAACGGCTGAACCGATTTAGCTGAAAATTGGCAGGGAGGTAGTTTAGAGCCAGGAGAAGGACATAGGATACTTTTTATCCCGTTCGACATCATTCCCGTGTGACTTGACATGTAACGTCAGTCACTATAAAACGTGGTATAACAAAAAAGAATCAGACTTGGAATAACAAAATTGACGTATAATGACAGCTATGTAATGACGTATGGATGACTATTTGATATTTGTAAGAAATCTTATATATATATATAAAAGAAAGTCGTGTTTGTTACAACACTTATAACTCGAGAACGGCTGGACCGATTGCCATGGTTTTTGATTTGTTGGATTTGTTTCCGTCCCGAATAGCAGAATAACTATTAAAAACATTGGAAAATTAACGAAAAAATAAAATCAATTTATCTCCGTATTCTCCACGGGAACGGGAACTATGCGGGTGAAACCGCGGGGCGCAGCTAGTATAAGATAAAGACTAAACTTCAAAACTTTTGTGCTTTCGAGAAGTTTTGTAGGTACCTATGTAGGCGCGTCTTACTATAAATATTGTTTGTTGTTACAGTATAAACTCGATTATCCAGCCCTCAGTTACACGGATTCGCGATTATCCGGACTAGTTGTGATCAAAATGTTTAACTTATGTACTAAAAGTCCAAATTAAGCATATCTTATACTATGCAGATGCAGAAAACTGATATAATACTTACATTTTTTTTTTGATGCAAAATAAAGTAAAGTAGTGTTCTACCAACTGACCTGAGACCAGTTGAAGCAAGTTGGTAGCAGATTCACACCCAAGACTGGCATTTGTGTGATGAACATAGATGTTTATTTTGTGTGTAGGTGTTAATTTATAATTATGTGTTTTTACTAACAAAATGTACTAAATAAGTATCCCATTAGTTATTTGGTTCCCATTGTATAAGGCAGTGTTTTTCAACATGTGGGATACATGGAAAAATAAGCATCGGGTAGAGAGGTCACAAAATATTTCTTCATACTAAAGGGGTTGTGTCACAAAAAAGGTTGAAAAACACTGGTATAAGGTATGCTGTGTGAATTCTCTTTTAACTGTGAAGTTTCACATTAAGATGGTAAAAAGTTGCATGTTGCATTTGACGGACAAGTTTCAAGAAATTAAATAAATCACCAATTTTATTTCTTGAACTGCACAAGTATTCCACAATATAGTTTTGACATTCTAAACTCATAAACTGAAGTCAAGTCTTTGCTGGGATTGTTTTATTATTATTTACAATAACTTCAAATGTCCAGTCACTTTATCTATAACTTCCTTTGGTGCAGGTCCCACACCCAGCACAGTTATGGAGTTGGGTGCTATCTGAGTTCTTCCTGCATCTCTGATCAATGAAGTAGTAAGCCCTAGTTTCCTTGCCTTGTCTGCAATTTGTTGGATTTCCTCTAAAGAGTCTGTTTTGACAGCCACTTTAGCCTGACCATCATTCTGCCATATTTGTAAACTAACTGGATCCTTCTTTTGAGCCTTCTCAAATGCACCAACAGCAGCGTGACTGCATTGCGCAGCGATTTTGCCTTTGGTCATATTCAGATCTGTTCTGACGACTAGAACCATTTTGTATTCAGAGTTTGATGTGAACTAAAAAAAAAAAGTAACACTCAGGTTCATGTTTTTCCAAGATGTGTTTAAACCGATATCTATGAATGATGAAAGAGATGTGAAAGCAGTGGAAACTTACACTTTTAAAAGCTTTTTTTGCCTCAGAAGCTGTACCATAAACTTTTCGTAAGGCAAACAAAGATAAACCTAAGCAAACTCCGCAACTGAGCCCTGTGAAGAAAGAAAAATTGAATTCCATCTTCCTTGAGTTTGTAATGGTGATTTTTTTGTCTTTCTATGTAAGAAATAGAAATTTCTGTTCAAAGATTTCAAATTCCAGTCTTATCAACAAGTACAGACAAAATATCAATTTCTGCAATGCAAAGCATAACCTAAAAAATATGAATTGACAGCTGAAGCTGACAGACGACAACAAAAAATTATGAAGTTTGTCTATAACAGACAAACTTCTTCTTTTTGCAAAGACAAACTTACAAAAGGCCAAAAATAAGAAGAAGACAATCTTCAGTAATGCAACTGCCAGATAATCTTATAATTCTTTGGTCCACAGATACTTAATATTAAAGGTATTCATTATTTGATGACGTTAATTTTGCCAAGCAACGTATTTGTTATTTTAATTCTTGACAGAACACGTACAACACTTAAATATTTCACAAGGATTACTATTTTCAATAAATTACAATGAATAAATCTACCAAAGACTTGGCGCCTATTGCCCTTCCCCATGGACCGCCAGTGGAATGTACGGCGGAATATTTCAAGTCGTTGATGGAAAGCGCGTGCATGGTGAAGTAAGTTCTACCGATAGATAATCATCATATTTGTTAAAAAATATTAGCCTAATAAAATGATTGATGATGAATACTATGATTAAAATAGTGTAGGTCCCTACCCTCAATTTCGATTTATTACTTACTACTACGTCCCGCGGTTGGTTATTCTACAGGAATTTCACTTTTTCGTGATATAGTAGCCTATTCTAGACTATAATCTATATCTGTGTCAAGTTTAATATAGACCTTTTCTGGCGTGACTCAGTAACAAACATCCATACATCCAAACTTCCGGAATAATATTAATAATATTCCAGAAAGTATCCAGTATGGGACGTGGCGCGACCTACGCCGCAAGTCCTGATGGAGCAGGCACGTCGCGACCTCATGGACGCAGACGAGAAGCTGGCGCTGAAACGGGAGGAAGAGAGCAAATGCCGCGCGATCATGGACAGCAAGTGGAAAGATCTGCGGAACAAGGAGACGCTACTGAAGGAAAGCTTTATTAGCTTCAACAAGGTACGGATAGTCAAGTGGTAAAAAATGTATATCACTAAATAGTATAAAACGAAAGTCGCTTTCTCTGTCCCTATGTATGCTTAAATCTTTAAAACTACGCAACGGATTTTGATGCGGTTTTTTTAATAGATAGAGTGATTCAAGAGGAAGGTTTATATGTATAATACACTAGCAAGTCACCCCGGCTTCGCACGGGTAGTTTCTGATACGAAACTGATGCTTTACTAACCGTGCGAAGCCGGGGGGGTCGCTAGTATTATATAAGTCGTAATAAATAACCCGTCAGGCGTTACATAGCTTTGTTCATAAAGCTATCTAACGTGCTTGTGGTGAAGTCACTTTTTAAATGGAAGGGTAGAACCCATATTTGAAGGGACCGTGGATGTATTCATTTAGCGATTCCCGTAGCCCCGACGGAGTCAAGAGGAAAATAAGTAAAGGTATTTCCCCGTGTAAAAAAAAGTATAGACCCCATATATGGAATGAAAGCATTGAAGTCGGTTTTTTTTAAATCATTCACTTGTTGAATATTTCAGTTCATTAGAGAGAACCAGGAGAAGCGTGACCGTGCAGAACGCAAGATGGAGGCAGACAACGAGGTCCTGGATCGGAAGTCGCGCGAAACGGAAGCGATGCGCCAGCGCGTCGCGGAAATGGAGGAAGTCAAGGAGATGATGGAGAAACAAGTGAAAGATTACACCATATATGAGGTACCTTACTACGCACATGTGGTGGTAAATAAGCAACAAAAAATAGCAGTAGTACTTATGCAAAGTTCGCCCGGAGGAGTAGCCAAGCAGTAGTGCACAACTATGTGAGTTGCTGTGTTTCGGTGGAAGGGTGTAGGTGCCGGTGAAATCACATGAGCATGAGACGTCTTCTGCCTCAGGTGATGGGTGCCACGCGGTGCGACTTGTGTCTCCTGATACTTCGGTCGCGGAGAACCTAATTCGTATTAATGTTGTTATAAACTGTATATATAGTGGAAGTAACCACTTAAAACTATAGTAATGTGAAAAAAATCTCTCATCTTGTTGCGCCCGTCACTCGGGATGAGGATGTAAGGTCTCATGCGCCTATGATTAATACAGTGAATTGTTGTTTTGTGTGTGACAAAGTAATAATATTCCAGGATTACCTGATGGCTGTGGTGCACAACTATCCAGAGTTCAAGCAACCGCTTGACGTATTGAATAGATACGAAGCTTTAGGTACGTTTTAATCATATCACAATCACTACACAATGGATTTTTTATGGGCAACTGTGTAAATAAAATTCTGGAAAGAACTACCAAGCTTCCAATCCGGATATTTAAATCATGTCAAAGTCAAAATACATTATGTCTTCTAAAGAAATACTAGGAAACGTGGTCTTTTTATAATACATTTAAAGGTACCTATAATATCAAGCGTTCTTATTACAAATTTCCTCTATGGGGAAATTATCTCTTTCTAGTCCATCACTGCTTAGCGGCAAAGACACGGACTTTATACTAGTTAAACCTTTATACTCGTCACACAAATGGAATCCACCTATAGCGTAGAAGGCTACTACCAACTAAGCCATAAGACCAGTCATGGCTCAGTAGCTGAAGGCAGTATTCTGTCCGCAGCTGCTGCCAAGAGCACCCTGGCCGAGCGGCAGGAGCGCGACCTTGAGATGTTGGAGCGCGCGCGCCAGGAGATCGCGGCTCTCACCGAGGAGAAGAAGCTCTTCATCATGGGATTGAACAACACGCTGGCTAATCTCAGGGTATGCACAGCTATATGCTAGTTTGATGGTTGGGTATGTGTGTCTGTACGGCAGTTCCAAAACGGATGGTTCGATTTAACCCGACTGGGCTAGGAGGTGGGTAAACAAACTGAAATGATTTTACACTCCTGTTTAAAAAAAAAAGTTTTCGTGTGTTTGTTATGTATATTTATATGGCACGCTTATCATCATCCATCAAGCCGTTTAGGCTACTAAATGGATTGATGGATTTTAGCTTGAGAGGTGTCGAAATGCGTCTTAATAGTGAGATTTACACTTTTATCTTCAAAAAAATATTTTTTCTCGAATCAAAACCTATCGAGTGTGGTATCAAAATACAGGGCTTTATAAACTTCTTACAAAAATATACACAAGCTATAGTATGTTTCAATGTAATTTAGAAATTTTTAAGCATATGTTTGAATTTAGTCCATATCTGAAATAAGTTACTTTGGTTTTTGGATTCAAAGTAAATGAGAAATTACTCTGCTTCCATTCGGAGAAGACTATGGTAAACGACTTTTTTCCAGTGGCGTTACGACAAAGTGCGCAGCCGTGTGATAAAATGGGAGTTGGCCCTCAACCGCCTGAAGGAAACCGCTGCCAATCGGCACGTGGAACTCTGCCACGTGAAGTCTGCCATTTGGAGCCTGTACGTGAAGATCTGCAGACACAAGGGGCTGGTCATCGACGTGTCGGTGGGAGATTTTGAACAACAGCTGGTTGTTATCATGCGCGCGTTGCTCGAACTCAGGAGGATCTATAGAATTGCGCAGCGAAAGTCCAGAGAAAAGTAAGTACCTTTTTGTAGGGTCCAGTTGCTCGCGTCCGTATGTACGAACCCTTTGGTATCCCTACTCGTACCCCCTGAGTGGTGCCAAAGGTGCAGTAGAATTTGTGGTAAGTTCGTCCGGAGTATTGCGTCTTCATCTAGTTAGCTGCCGCCAAGCAGTGGTGCATTCGCATTGTTATGTTGGAAGGTTGTGGGTGCCGGTGAAATCACTTGCGCATGAGACGTGACATCTCCGTCTCGGGTGACGGGCACAAGGGGATGCGACTAGGGACTTTTCATACTTGGTCCGGGAGCTAAGTCATATTGCTGTTGTTGTGTGCGGATATAATCACTTAACATCAGGTGGGCTTCCATCTCGTACTTAGGTAGTGTAAAAAAAATCTCGGAGGTATTTTAAAATTATCATAGTTATGAATATTATTATTAGAGTTACCGAGATATTTACCATGTTTGTGAGTTTTTTGACTCCCGATATTTCGACGCAGTTTCATGCGTTATGGTCCCGGGCAATCTCAAGTCTTTACAAGGTGGGGTGTGCAAATGATTGGCAGACATATCGGTCTACCCTCTTGCGCATTCGTTTTCACTTCTCGATACACAACAAAACTCAAAAATCATGGTAAATATCTAGGTAACTCGAATAATAACTCGGTAGGAAGCTGTCAAAGAATGCCCACATGGACAGGGACAGGGTCGGTTACTTTGTCTAGACAAGTTATCTCTTCTGTTTTTTTTTTCCCAGGGACGCAGAATCCATGCAGACTTCCTAGATACCACGGATGGCAATTGTTGTTGTATTATTTACATGAGTTACTACTACAACTATGTATTGTGTTTCTTATTAACTACCAATAAAATTCTAATCAAAGTCAAATTGTCTTTAATTTCTAGTTGCTAGTAAATTTCAAAATGTATTTATTGTAGCCTATTTAGGAACTAATTTACTTAACCAGTTTGAGAACAAACACAAGTTTGAAGAAGTTTTAAGGTCAATCCGTTCACAATTAATTGCTTTTCAACGATTAATTTGGCAAAGTTTCTAACTCCTTTTAATCACGGCAATTAAGTTTAAAACCTAAAGCTCCCTCGGACTATCATTCAAGCCTTTCAAGTGCAGAACGTCTCAACACTGCTAGCTATTAAATAGAAATCGTTTTGGTAAATTTAAACAGACGGTTATAAATAAAGCTCTGGGTATGAAACCGGTAGATCCATCCACGATCAATTCTGATAAAATATGCAACTACCTCCATTACGTAATTCTACCACTAAAACTAGTGGCGTGCTGGCAATGGTTCCCAAATCCAACCACAAAATACCAAGTAATGGTCAATAATCTGTATCTGTGCCTAGTTTTATTCGTTCTGATTAGATCTGCGGTTGGTCTATCCGTACATCTTTATACAGAATGGGTGGATATAATGTCGTGCTTGGACGAGATCGCAGACTCTCTCCCGCTACTAGTTTCCACCATAATTGTCGCATACCATGCGGTTTATGTTGAAGATTTGTACAAGCTTATTAGCTTTATGAATGGGAGGTTCAAACACCGGTCTGCTCGAGGCCTGACGAATATGACTATGACGCGAAGCTACGAGGCTGCCTGGAAGTTCGCGAAGATATACACGGCTTGCACGATGTTCAGTGTGACCATGTATTCTACGCTACCGGTTTTCATTCACTGTAAGTATGACTCCAAGTACAGATGGCCTAATATTGAATCAAGTTCTGATGGTATTGAGAAAATCAACTCTTTCTGGCAAGATGTTCGACAGCGATAAAACGTCGATCCGATACCATACCATCGACTCTAGTTGGTACCTCTGAAGCTATTGGTGGATCTTGGCAGTTCCGACAGCTTCAGAAGTCAAATATGCATTGTTCTCTTATTATGTAATATCGCGCTTAAGAGAACAGGTTCGTTCACGAGACTAAAGCTATAAAACCCTTAAAGGTAGGCACGCTTTATTCTTAATGTTTTGCAGGGTGGACGAAGGATCCTATCCAAGGCTGGTTCTACATAGATGTGACAAGTAAACCACATTTCGTATTCGTGTTCCTACAATCATTGGTGACGCAATGGTTTGTGGGGCTGGCCATGGGACAGTTTGGTAAGGAATTAAAAAAGCGAAAAGTTTATGTAATAATTATATACAAGAGACCATCTCTGCTCTGATCTACAAAGATACGATAACACAAGGGTCGCAAAAATATACACGAGCCTGGGTATCAGAAGTAGCTCTGGTGTATGTATGATGTGCGTCTTTAAGTTGTATTGAATTTTTCCTGGTAACACCAGTCTAGTAAGAGACCATCCAATATTCTGTTATTAGGTATATCAATGTCTCCTTTAGATGAAATTTAGTGTTGTGTGTGCATAACCGACCTTGACGGAAATAAATTAGATCAGAGTCTAGCTCCCGTGGTAGATCAAAGCCTATTCACTCTCAATTGTCGAGAGTAGGCCGGTGTCCTTGCAGTGGGAACATTAGAGGCGTGCCAGCTTCTATTGTTAGAGAGCCAAGAAGTATTCCTCAGCATTGTTTAGCTCTATCCGATTCTACCAAACATCACAAAAACTCATTCCAGGTGTCTTCTTCGCCGCCAACTCGATCTTGATCTGTGGCCAGCTGGAACTGCTCTGCTGCAGTCTTCGCAACCTCCGCTACACGGCACTTCTGCAGAACGGCGTCCTACATTCAGCTATTAAAGCATCTTTCTCTGATATCCAATACGATGAGATTCATAGCCATGTCTACAATCACGCGGAGATGGTGGAGTCCAACTATCATTATGATAAGAGAAACGTAAGTTTGGATCCAGGATTTAGGTGGTAATTGCTAGCATCAAGCCATATTTACACCGTAGTCTTCTGATGCAGGTAACATTGTGTTTTATGCAGCGTTAAGTACTTATAGGTAGGTATTTTGTTTGATTCCACCAAGTAACTAAGTATTTTTCTATATTTCCAGATCAACAACTTCGAAACCCTGAAATCAGAATTCAGTACGTGCCAATTTTTTTCTAAAACATATTTTATTACTGTTTCATACTTATACTCCTGTACTAGGATTCCCTGTGTTGCAACACAGGGAATCCTAGTACAGGAGTCCTCCTAGTAGGTGGCATAAATAAAACAAACACCCAAGGCCCGAGAAAAAACGTTACATTCTTACATTCATCACACAGTACCTGGCCGGAAATCAAACCCGGGACCCTTAATTCAAAGGCAGCTTAACCTTTTTAAAACCTTTCGTAATTAGACGTACATAAGACATGCATCGAAGGATTATAATTTTATTTCCTATTTTTGATCATTTATTCCTTATTTATGGTGCAATCAGACCTCTTTCCTCGGGGATCTATTTCAATAGCACATGCTTAGCTCGAGTTTTTCACAATTGCACCACAGCGAGCGCTGGTACGTAAACATATCCATTTTTAATCCCGACACAAAGAGGGGTGTTATAAGTTTGACCGGTATGTCTGTCTGTCTGTGGTACTTCAAACGGGTGAACCGATTTGGGTGCGGTTTTTTCAATTAAAAGCAGCTCATTACCTAGTTTACATTTAGTAAAATGTAATTGTTCGAATGTTTTATTAAAAAATCTGTTCAATTATAGTTTTATTTTTGCTGTTCATCCCTAAAGCACCTTCATTTATTTAACATCAAATAACATCTGACTCTTGACAAATGGTAATATGATGTATGCCAGATATCTACGGGCGGGAGCACGATGAGGCGACGATGTCAGCGCTCCGGGACGCCGCCATGATGTGCCAAGCCGTGATGGAGTACAAACACATGTTTGAGAATTTCGTCTCCCCCCTCCTGGTACTGAGAGTTGTGCAGGTCACACTGTACCTTTGTACTCTGCTTTATGCTGCTACTTTGGTACGTAACTGTACAAGTCACGTCCTGGGCGCGTGCCCTTGGTTACACCAACGTAGTCTTATCTCATTCACTACAATATATCCTGGGGTCGTTGCTACATCTCATCTATCAGCGAATAAATATATTCTCTGATAGATGAGATGTAGCAGATATGTCTCAAGTTTTGTGAAAACTGAAACTTTGTATATGAAAATATTTTAGTTGATATTTTTAATATTAGTGTAAACTGTATTTTATCACAGATTTTTTTTAATTTGTAATTTTTTTTGTTGCTTATTGTATGTTTCATCTTTTTATGTGAAGATACTTACTTTAATAACGTATAAAGATGATATAAAAGTTAAAGTATTTTTAGGCACTATAAATGCATAAAAATGAATGTTTTTCTGTTGTATTCTTGCAGAATTTCGACATGATGACTGTGGAGTATCTAGCTGCGGTGTCTCTGGATATTTTCGTGTATTGCTATTACGGGAATCAAGTTATAAGTCAGGTATTTTCATGACATAATATTTGGATATTGCTCTGCTCGACAAATATTCTGCTTGTCTTTTACTCGAAGACCATTTAATTCCTAGGGGCTCCGCAAAAACCAGCTCGTGTTGCACGCCTGGCGGGTCGATAATATATAAAAACGGAGTCAAGTCCAGGAGTACCGCTTTCTGTTTCTGACCTTTTATCCAGCCGTTTATTGTACACAAAACATTTGTTCCTTGTTGGTACCTGTTTTCGAACCACCGAAGAGGGCAGATCCACATCGGCGGTAGAACCGCTCGTAAAGCTTCATGCTCTCCCATTTATTATGATCCCTCAGCAGCTAGTTAGAAGCTTGTTTATGTACGCAGGCGGACCGCGTATCCCTCGCGGGGTACCAGAGCGCGTGGCCCGCTGGGGGGACCCGGCCGCGGCGCGCGCTCCTCAACCTTCTGCTCGCGACCCGGCGGGCCGTGGTGGTGCGCGCCGGACACTTCCTACCCATGGACTTGCACACTTTTGTCGTGGTGCGTATATACAAAACATACTGTAATCAACCGAGCTCTATGGAACAATTTTTGGCTTGTGGTTACCTACTTTTTAATCGACCAAGCCGTATAGAACTTTCTTTTTAATCGACTGAGCCATATAGGACAGATTTTGGCCTGTGGAGGTTACCTACTTTTTAATCGACCTAGTCATATAGAACACTTTTTACCTATTTCTCATTTGGTCTGGCCTCAAAGCTTTTGGTAGTATTCTGTCTACTGTGCTGTAGGTCGCGATCCGCACCCAGAAGAAAAAAATGTCTGACCAACATAGATGTTTTTTCGGAGTGTTGAATATGTATTACAAAAAAAAGTACTATGCTATTACGCCCACCACCCGAGGCAGGGAAGTTACGTCTCATGCACGTGTGATTCCACCAGCGCCCACACCTAATTAGGCAGAATAATTAGGTGTGAGGCAGTACTTCTGCGGACGAACTTGGCTCAAGTTCTACTGCTACTTTTAGTTGCTCCTTTGGCACCACATAGGGGGTAAGTGTAATATTGGGTTCTTTCTTACGAATGCAAGCTACTAGACCTCCCAAAATGATTAATTTAATAATTAATTAATTAATTGTTTATTAATTACAGATTATCAAAACATCCTTTTCCTACTACACTCTACTAGTGAACGTCAATGAAAAATAGGACTTCTCATGGAGGCGCAAAAATGTAGCTTGAAGATAGATTAGCTTAAGTTGTAATAATTTAGGTTACTAATAAGCTACGAAATAAAAAAATAAAATATTTAGGAATTATTTTATTAAAGAAATTAATATACAATTCTTCTCATATAGATCATTGATTCAATATTGTTCGGCGAAGGGCCGCGTTCAGTCTACACATAAAACACATGAAAATGCATTTGTCTTACGCGATGTTAGCATACAATATCGGCGTCAGGGATGGTGGCTTAAACCGTAGCCTTTTCAGCCCAGCCGCAAAGCGTTGGACATTTCTCAGATATTTCTTTGAAAGCTGAAGAACTTTCAACTAATCGCGCCGGCGCGTTCCAACGCAGATCAAAACCACCATCTTACTGGATCGAGATGACGTATTTGACGTAAGACATGCAACGCTAAAGCTAAGCGTCCACAGGGCGGGGGCCGTGTATCGCATTAAATCCGCATCGTGACAGATAACAATTTGTCATGGACTACTTTAAACGGACTTCAAATAAAGGAATAGGATCTCTATTCGGCTGTATGCTATTTTTTATGATTGTTTATTATCTTCGCCATTTGTATGATTCTTCTTACATCCCTAACGGCGAAACAGTGATGAAAGCATTGAAGTGTGTTATTTTGCAGAGGTTGCGAAATGAAAACGAGCAGTTATGTGTATTTAAAAAATATTTTGCAATACGGTCCGCCTGTTAACGCTAGCTTAAAAGCAGCTACGTACCCGACCGGGAGGACGGCTATTATTACTATCCGTTTCATGTACTACGCGGTTTATAATTACGCTTACTACTTATTATAAAGAGTTTATACTCAATTACATTTTGTCATTAAATTTACTGCGTTCGTTTGATTTCAACGCCGATTGGAATACATTCTACCTTGTTTTTGGTAGTCGTTATAACAATTAATTTCATCGGAGATGAGTTAGCGATGCAACATGTCGCAGGTCTGCGTCGACGCGGAAATCAAACGATATCTTAAATAATAGGGAGTAGTCAGCACTGCAATAAGCACATTTTTCTCGACTCTGACCTTTGAAGTTGTAAATCGATTCGGAAATAAACATGCTTACACAGTGCCATCTTACACGATAGATATCTAATACGACAAGCAGACAGACAGTCATACGAACACTCACAATATGCATTCAACATCCGTCCGCATTTAAAACGCCCACAGGGATTACCCGAGCCGATTCTAAACTGCCATTAATTTAGCATTCAAAAAAATATTATTACTAAGTGCAACACTGGCAGTTTACGCTATAATAATATTGAAATAAAATTATCTCAAGTTACGAGTCAATACCTAGTATTGGACGCGTGTTTCCTAGTTAGGCTATACGTGCATCTGGCAGGCCACACTGCGACGATACTGGCTGCTATACGTCATAACGTTACCAGCTGGTTGCGGTGTGGCTACTAGTGGACGTATAACTTTAGCTTATAACAAATTGGAGTTTACTCTCTTTACCAATTACAATAATGGAAAAAGTAATACGACAAGGAAATAGGAAAATTTAAATCTTACAATGTACTCTAATGGATTTTGGCAAACACTATTTAAATTTTACAAATGAATATTAACGTTAATTAGGAATTGTGATAAACGCCAATAATTAGGTCATATTCTCACTTGACAAGTTACAATTGTGACATGCTAAGTATTTCAGACAGCAATAAGCGCTGAAATATGTCTCGAAATTCATAATTTACATGTAAAATAATTTAAAAAATGCAGCACAAACTAGTAACGAAACGAAGCGTACTCAGTGACAGTAGGCTGCTATAAGCCAGCCATTTTCACGGTCCAAAAATTAAATAGATCGTACAGATTCTATGCAATCAGAAAATGAGTGATGTTTAACTAATGGACGAAGGAAGACCTTTAAAAAAGCGCTTGAAGCTTATTTTACAGACATTTACCTTTTTTTTTTGCTACAATTCATATAAAATCTTATCATACGTCTGCCTAGAGGTACACTTCGTTTCGTGGGGACTGAACGAATCGTCGCTATTTGATGAAAATTCATACAAAAACCTCAGCAACCCGATTGCAGCAACTTTAATTTGTTCATAGAATGTGACCGCTAGGTTTTCTGAAGTTTGGAAACACAAGGAAGATGCTAAGAATTCAGCGATTTTCTGCCTTTAACTTCTACAAAGTCCTTTGGCGTTAGTTTCTATGCAAAATGGTGTCAGAATTTAAACTTTCGCCCAAATTTACGACAGTGCTTGGACTTCGTTCAACAGCGACGATTCAAACAGGGGGCCGATTACATAACTTTGATTCAAACAATTTGTATCAATTTCAAGATGAATTACAGTAAAATCAATAAAAATCGATTGAGAAGTAATGTAATCATGATCACTCTGGTTAGCAACAAGTAAGAACATACATCGGGTAGGATGTGGGGTCCGTGCGTCGAAGGCGCGACCGGCGGTTAACTGTAGGCAGGAGAAACAAAACGTTAGGACCTCTTTAGAAGGGAGCTTTGAGTGGTATTAAACATTTATTAATGATGTTTATTTTTTATGGGTTACAATAAACTTGGGTTACGGTTTGCGGTATATTTTAGCCATTTTCATTGCTAATTTGCGGTGGAAATAAGCATTACATTTTATTATTAAGTTTGAATCTCTAAAATGCCGTTTTTTTGTACTGTGACCAGTTTAAATATAAATCAATGGTAATTTAATATATATTAACGACAAGTTATTGAAAGTCAGTTATTAATTTGTAAGGAAATATTAAAAGCTGTTTCATGTCTATAATTCAGCTTAATTTCCGCAAGTAGCTAAGCCAGTTTATTAAATTTTTATAAAAAGTTTACAACGCATTAATTGAAGTGAAACGTTAGTACATATCCAATATCACTCAAAGCTACACAAATACACATGAAATTGGAGAAATCATAACAAAAACGAATACAAAAACAATTGTTTATTCAGACAACGCTTCGCATGCATTATCGTGGCTGGATGTTTTAATGTTACATTGTGAAATGGAATTGTCAGTAATCAAATGACATCACGCGACACACTGGTACCTTTGGTCCTCAGTCATCATATATCTCTGTAGCGGGACAAAATGTATGTTACACGAGAAACGATCTTTGATAAAACATTAGTCTAATTAGGCTGTCTAGACTAGATTGCAAAAACAAAGTACTTTAATTCGGTTGAATTCTTAAAAAAATACATGAAAACGTCACTTTTTTTTAAATTAACATGTACCTATAATATCATGCGTTCTTATTACAAAGTTTAGCACATTTGGAATTGAAATACAGCCTTGATACTCGCTCAAAATGTAACATCTACAGATGACAATTTTTAAAGTAATATTTGTATCCATTGCAAACAAACATACAACAAATCTAATCTTATCCGTTTAAAATATTTTTATTTTAGTTTATATAAAGTTTCAAAATCTTACTTTTGTTGATATCTGTCTCACCGTCATTAGCTTATGAGACGGCGTTAAAAGGTAACGCATAACGCATATGCAACTCAACAAAACGTCCAAACGATACTTGAAATCTAAAGGAATGTTGGAGTTTACAGAACTGCTTGGTTGGCGCGTCTCGAGCTGATAGAAATCTGAGTCTGTCATATTTATTCAGATTTATGCACTGCCTTACGTACATATGTCCTGAAACGCTTACACACTCATAGTCCTGCACTAGGATTTGCGGTGTCCCAGGTGGCATGGACAAAAACCCAAGACCCGATAAAAAACTCCATGCTCACAAAGTATGCTCCGGCCGGGAATCGAACCCCTCGCTTCGAAGGCATGGCTACTACTAAGCTATAGATCCATCACGTCTGAGTTACCACATGCATCAGAAAGTTTCTATCTCAAAACTCAAACATATCAATAATCGTTTGGAAACAGTCTAAGTAAACGCACACAAGTGACAGAACGAGCATAAGGCCCACCTGATGTTATGTGGTTACCTCCGCCCATAACAGCAATACGACTTTGATCCCGACCAAAGTATGAGAAGCACCCCGTTGCGCCCGTCACCCGAGACGGGGATATTATATACGTCTGATGCGCATGTAATTTCATCGGCACCAACACCCTTCCACCGGAACATAAAGTAAACATATCCCTGCGCATATTACACTCGGCAGAGGGAGACAGCATGTGGTGGCGCTAACGTGTCGTCTGAGTGAGAGAGCCAGCCTGTGGTGGCGCAGTGTACTCACTTCTTCTTGTTCTTGGGCTGCGCGCGCGGCGGCGTGTTGGGGCGGCCCATGTTCAGGCCCGAGTACAGCTTGCGCTTGTCCGCCGGCTTCAGGATCTGGAACGAGCACATCAGGGTCTCGTCCACGGACATTAGCGCGCCTGGAACATGACAAAAACATTATATTGTTAGTGATTAAGTTTCAAATCAATTTTTATATAAAATTTTGTTGATACAAATCAGATTATGAATCATATTTGCTTGAAAAACAGAATACAAACCGTACTATGTAAAATTGTGGCAGTACCTCTCCGGACGAACTTGGCACAAGTTCTACTGCTACTTTTGGTTGATCCTTTAGCACCACCCAGGGGGTACGTGTAGGGAATCAAAGGGTACACACCTACGGACGCGAGCAACTGGACCACAATAAAGTGTCACCTATATATCTACAGTGTGTGACGCAGTTCGTAATACAGCTCCATCATTCCATCAGTCCATCATCCTGATCATGTCACAAGGTTTAGCCAGCAGTAGCCGGGTGGGTGCGGTGCGTACCTGCGTTGTCGAACTCCCCGCAGTAGTTGGGCGCCGAGAACAGCGTCACGAGTTGCCGCTTCGCGAAGAACTCGTAGCCGTCCTCCACCACCTGGTGCGCGCGGCAGATCAGGTCGAACTCGTGCTTCGACAGGAACTTGCCGACCACCTGTGGAATAAATTACTTTACAACTGTGGAGCGATAACATAGCTAATGTCAAGACGGCTCCGTGGCTTAGTTGGTAGTAGCCTTGTTTTCGAAGCGAGGGGTTCGATTCCCGGCCGGGATACACTTTGTGTGGTGAGCATGAAGTTTGTTCTCGGGTGTTTGTCTTGTGTTTCTGTATTTGTCCATGGCATCTGTTTTTTTTCAAGTTTGCTAATAATCCCGTAACATAACGGGTCTTTTGGCATACTTTAATCAATTTCGTCGAAAATTATAGTACATTTACGTCATTGTTTTACCAAATGAGCGACATATCCTTTGATTGACACAATGCCTAGCTAATAGGTAATGCTCCGTTAATTTTTTTTTGTTTGGGATGATCTAGCATCAGGCTCTATAGAACATAATATTGATTATTTTATGTTAAATTACTATTTACTTAGAATTAGCTGCATCCCCCTATGTCACCCGCGTTTTGCCCGTTCCCGTGGGAATAACAGGATAATATATAGCTTTACATTGAAAAACTTTTTAATCCTTAAAATCGGTAGTTTAGGCGTGAAAGTTGTAAACATATTTCTATCATATGAATGCTGTAAATCTTTGTTTTGCTTTGAACTATCACTAACAGAGTATGTATTCATAATAAATTCTGTTATCTGTGCAGAGGCGAGTACACTAACGTGTCTATCAGTGCAGTGTAGCCGCGGTGCCAGTAATCCTGGTAAATAAACACGTCCGCATACTTGACCCTACGCTATCGCGGCGCCGATCCAGCGTCTAGTTCTAGAAAGTTCGACAGATATCTGTCGAGGCACGCGAAAGGGCAAAGTTGTGTAATGTCAGCGTAATCAGCTTGTGGAATAATGTGGAAAACTTTGTGAATCCATTGGATGGATTGATTTTAAGTAGCAGTAGAACTTGTCCCAAGTTCGTCCGGAGAGGTACTGCCACTACATCTGGAATCTGCCGCCAAGCAGTGGTGGTTGCATTACTGTGTTCCGGTGGAAGGGTATGGCTGCCGGTGAAATCACATGCGCATGAGACGTATCATCCCCGTCTCGGGTGATGGACGCAGCAGGGTGAATGCGACTCAGTAAAGATTTGGAGCTCATACTGAGTCGCACGCATTATTGTTGTCATGGGCGAGGGTCACCACTTACCATCAGGTGGGCCCTCATCAGCTCGTTCCGTCACGCATTCACATAAAAAAAAGCATTTCAAGGTGATTCTACCATACCTCTGTGCCAAATGTGAAGCTGACGCCGCGATCGTTCTCGCCCCAGCCGGCGGTGTCCTTGTCCGGGTCGGACCACAGTAGGTCGCAGAGCAGCCCCTGGTCGGGCACGTCCGTGGGCCGCATGATCCGCCGGATCTGCTCCATGGCCTGCAGGTCTGGCGAGAGACCGCCGTGACAGCAGAATATCTTCTCGTCCACTGAAACGACGAAACATAATAAATATTCATGTACATTTTACACGGCGCCATCTAGCCCCAAACTAAGCATAGCTTGTACTATGGCAACTAGATAACTGATAGAATATATGATATAGCATTTATTTTTTGTAAATACATGTAATACATATTAACTCTCAGACACGGAACAAATATTTAAACACGTCATACAAATCCTTAGATTGTCGAACCCACGACCTACACCGCAGAAGGCAGAGCTATTACCAACTGAGCCATAATGCCAGTTAAAGTATATAACCAAATATACAAACAAATCAAGGAAAATTAACAAAAGTAGAATATCTATTTTCCATTCCACTAGATATATGTTTCCCTTCCATGTATAAGTATTTTTAAAAAACATTCTTAAAAAATATGGGCATACATATAATATAACGTTTGGATAAAAATTAAAAATTTAAGAACATAATATCATTCCGAATTTCGCAATTATATTTCATTTCGCAGATCAAACGTTGAGTGTATTTATATTCGCGCAAGTCATGAAGGCATAGCCATTCATCACTCAGTATTAATCCGTTGCTGCCTTAATCGGTCAGGTTCAATCTCGATGATTGATCATAGGAACCTGGAAATATAGGCATAACTGAAAACGGCTTTCGAATGAATATTTCATTTCGCGGATCGAACGTGGAGTGTTGAATATTGATTCTTTTGTGCGTAACGTGGGATTTTCCAGAAGTGTTTGCGTGTCAATCACACCCTCTGGTTGAGTTTGATATTCGAAAAACTACTAAGTTTGATATTCGTCTTTATAGCCTTACTTTACTTCTTGGGCAGTTGGAAAGGCAAAGTCTATTATATAACCCTTATTGTTGGTAATGAAAATGCCGGTAAGAATAACGTTAAACCTCTTAAAATTTTGGCACCAAACTAAGCACGATTTTAGCTGTGTGGAAATGTGCCTTGAAGAATGCAACAAACCCTGCAACACGAATATTCGTAGCGAATTTCATAATAATGAAGAACTAGCGGTGTTTTCTGCGATTTTCTGGGATCAAAAGTAGCCTAAGTGTTTATTCCAAGACCTAAGCTGGTACCAAATTTCAACCAAATCCGTTGAGCTGTTTGAGTGTGAAGTAGTAACAAAGACATACAAGCTTTCACGAATCGGGCTACAAATTCAAGTGATTCTGCAAAGCGAAGGGCCGCAGTGGGAGAAAAGGGCCGATTCGATTATTTATCTGGCTCACCTAACATCGTTATGTAGAAACATGTTCAAATTTAGAACACTCGAAGAAGCTTGATAAAATTAGGGTCCCGATTCCGTAAAAAGTATCGCCTTGCCATTTCATATTGTCAGTATGCAAGATCAAACCACTTGTTTAGTTTAAAGGCTACGCAATATTGTCGGCGACGAAATTAATAACGGAGAAAGGTCGTAATATCATATTTTGTTTTGAATGTCACAACCAAATTTTACTGCCGACACTTGGCCCTTGGCCTCGCAGAGCCGAGAAATATTTCAAAGCTAAATTGTAACGTTTATTGGTAGAGGCCGGGAATGGCTCCCCTGTCAAATACAAAACACGGGAAGGTCAACATGGACTACGCAACGTATTGGTCCAAGTATTTTTATATAATGGTACCCACGGGATCTGTCCAACTTCAATAGTGTGCGTGATCGGAGCGAACTAGACCAAACTTGTTATATGCGGTTGGTAGTGAAGTGATTGTCCAATCGATATACTGTAACGAACTGAGGCAAATATTTCATAGCAATTGTGTTGAACGATGATAATAGACTTCCCATTTAGAACAAAATTCAACAAACCTTGCATTGAACATTCACATTGTATTATAACTAGGCTAACTGGTATCAGAAAATGTTGAACATATCTCGAGAAAGGCCCGAGGCTACGGTAAAAAGATCCATACCTAGTTCGAATTTCGAAAGAAGATAGATGCAAGGCAATGTTTGCAAATGTTTTATCTTATTACTTTAAACGAGCGATTCTTGTAAATATTTCGCGTATCTCGGAAACGAGTGTAACGATTTGCATGAAATTTTGTGTTTAGATATAGTAAAAGCGAACAAAAACCAAGCAAAGCTCGTAAGCCTAGGTTATTGTTTTTCTTGATATACGATTTATCCTATGAATTTTCCAAAGAAATTATATCATACAAAACGAACACAACAATAGAAATAAGAATATATATAAGAAATAATAGAAATCATTGAAATCAGTCCAGCTAGCCAAGAGTTTTAGCTAGATATACTAACGAACAGCAATATATTTTAATACTTATTATTTTGAAGCGGAACTTGTTGCCATTTTGGCTCGAATTGAAAGAGGCGAATGAAAATATGTTTACAAAGATGTCGAATGCCGAAACGTTTGCGCCGTGTGGAACTGACGTGAGTACTGGACGTTAGCCAAGGCACAAGCGATTTCATCTCAATTCGTATCGATTTAATGTGTTTGAAGCTTGTTTACTCCGCCTTTTGAAGTATTTTAATATAAAATCATGAATCGCTGGGCTGACATGGAATTCCTACTGTTTCATACCTAAAACGTAAAGGTAATTCATACTAACAGCCAACCCCAAAAATCTACTAACAGAAAACTGAGGATAGATCTATCAAAGAGAACACAGCAATGGGAATGCATCACTGCATGGCGGCAGATTACCAGGTGTGGAGGAAGTACTTCTCCGGGCAAACTTTGCACAAGTTCACAAATTCATTCACAAATACTAAAAACATTCGATGGTACCGCACTAGTACAGAACCTTTAGTGTAGAAGTCCAAATCGCCCTTAGCCACTTTTCACTGTTCGGATTCAATATTCTTATTCGTATTATTTACCGAGAATCATTCATCTCTGATATCTTATACAATTCCATTGAAATACGTATCATGTTATTCCAAACATTTGCCAAAGTGGATTGGGAAAAAAAATTACTTTTGTTTTAATATGATGTTTCTCTGAAGAAAGAAACATCTCATTCTTTTGATAAACATCTCATTAAAATGGAATATTAGAAATGTTTATTCCAAAACCTCAGTTAATGATAATTCCAATACCTAGCTTTCAGTTGTTTCTTTCAATATTGGATGATAAATGTAAATAAAATTCAAACAAAACACATTTCTCAGATAGCTGAGATCAAGGTGATTTAGAAATGGAATTTTCCCCTTATTTTTTATTTCATTTGGAACGTACATTTGCTTTACGTTTCCACACGATTTCATGCCTATTCCCAATCACCCCTGGCAGGTAGCCACGAGTACTCAACTGTCTTGAAACATGATTGCAATATTACTACTCTTTGTCCGCATCGTCGTTTCCGATGATTAATATCAAATCAGGCTCGGTGTGAACCGCATGTACCTGCTCTGGCGCCGGTTGCCACGTGCCAGCCAACACGTGATCATTGTTTGCGTCTTACAAGCAGTAATTTTGCGGTTCTAGACACGATGCGGGATCAGCTCGCGTGCTGAAGAAATTAGCACGTTGCTGTGAGCTACGTGCCACTATTATAGTAATTGAAGGAAATTGTTGGAAATTTCCGCCGGTTTACGATTACGGGACTATTGATGCTCTCGTTATTATGAAAAGCGCGATGTTAATAGGGCGGGGAAGTGGGTGTAGTTTGTTATTGTTAACATTATACTATCCAACTATGCCAACGTAAACCTACTTAAATGAAATCTGGTAGATATGATGACGTTTACGTGTGATTAAAAAGTAGCTGATTTCACATTAGCTGGTTTTTGTATAGTTCAAACTTTATCGCAGTTACGTCAAAGTTAATAGATTAAAGATATACGATACGATTCCTTACAGGTAGACTACAGAACCTAGATGTTTTGCATTCGTCATTGCGACCTGCTGGTCTATTCTAAATCCACTGTTTTCATAACAAGCCGATTATAGCTTTTTCTTCTGTATAATTTTTAACAAATTACTTAGAGAATTTGCCACTTCAATGAAGAATACTGAGGAGATAGTGTAGAGATATGACATTTATAACGAAAATTGTCTTTTATTTATATCCCATATAACATAATAAGAGCTTACGGGCCTGATGGAGAGTCACCGTCGCCCATGGACATAAATATAGTATATATTAAACTTTGTATTAAATCGAAAGATTTACATTGATAAAATCGACTACCATGCACTAAAATCACAACAAAACAAAGTGAATAAGGAAAACAAACTCTTTTCCCTAAAGACAGCCACAGAACCCAGTGTTGTGTAGACAGGAAGCATAGCAACAACGGAACAAGATGCCACCCCTCGGGGGTGCCACCCCCACTAGCCGTGATGGCACTTCCGGCTTTGAATGTGACAAGGGATTTGTACAGAAATATGTAACAGCAGAAGAATTTTTGAGAATAGTTTTTCGTTTAAAAGACTTATGTTTGTAGACGTTTCTGTTTACAATGAAAAATTGGTGTCAGTGATATTTCACAGACGTCAATACTCATTTTGACCATAATTACGCAATCATTTGACTTTACATATAATGTTTTAGAGTAATCAATTTGGTTTTCAATGTTATTTAAATGAATGACCCACCTTTTTCACCCTGGTCATATTCTTATGTACTCTCGCCCCAGCAATTTACGAATCCATTAGCTAAACACCAGACACTGGCAGAATTTGTGTGGCTAAAGACACAAAAAGCCGTATAGAAGAAGAATCATTTGACTTTGAACTAACTGTGAAGCAGTATCTTAAAATCTGACGAATGTTGACGCTTTGCAATGTCATGTATTATAGAGATAGTTAAGCACACGTATTGATATGTAGATATCGAATAAGGGGATTAATTCCAGAACTTTTTCGAATTCCATGTCGTTTTTATACAAATACTGTCTACAGTTTCTACGATCTATTTCTATCAAACCAAAAACAATTACGTGCGACAGAGTTTATAAGCTCCAAGCGTCTCTACCCAAATAGGATTACTTTGTCCAATTTAACCCGTATTTACTTTGGGCTATTCTCCTACTTACGAAAAGTATTTTCAAACATGTTTTTTCACAGTGGGTAAATTAATTAAACGAAAATATTTACTCGGGGACGAGATGGGTGAAAAATAAGATTGATATCAAGGTGACCTCAACCGCAGTGCGACTTATTAATAACATTTCGGACAGGACATAAAATAGAAGATAAAACGATCTAAATTATATGTGCGTACTTTACTACTTGTATAACTAAAACAAGCATACAAGTTTTTTTGTTAGTTATAATGTTATTCTTATTTTTCACCCACCGCGTCCTCGAATAACATGTTCATTTGGAAATTCACATTGGGAAATAACATCTTTGAAATTACTTTCGTAAGCTAAGCTACATAATTATATCTAATCGAAATTATCACATGAAAGTGATAAACTAATTCAGGGGTAATTGAAACCAGTTCATAATTGGCGTAGATGACTCTTCACAAACATACAGTCGTACTGATAATCTGGTATTTAATCGAGTTATAAAAAGGTGGCGGTTCTGAATTAGGCTGTAAGTATGAATGTTATCTTTGCGAATTGTGATGATTATTATTTATTTTATTTCCGAGATGGACACAATATAAGAATATAACGAAATACAATAGTTCCACTCTTGTATTGAAGTCGGATGTTTAGATTATTCTGGATTGTATGCTCATAACGACGACACAGAGTGACGATACAGAGTGTTCTTGATGTACCAATATGTGGAAAATAAATGAAATGAATGAAATAACTGTAGACGTCTCGACTCAACACCTGGAGATGAATCGAGATGATGATTCATCTGATGTGAAGCTGTAACCTGCTCTATGCGACTTGAAAACATAGATTTGAGTTGGAAAACGCGAAAAGAAATTTAGGTTACCAACGAGACGAAATACGACTTAAGATACCTCTTCCCATTTTAAAACGGAAAACCTAGGTAGAATTGCGCCCGCCACCCAGTGACATGGAGATGGAACGCTTTGTGTCTCAAGTCACCGGAACCGGTTCCATTATTGCTTGGATTGCATTATTTATATGTACGACTAAGATCATTCCGACCCGAAGTATAAGAAGACGCAAGTCGCAACCCGTTGCAACGTTTACCCAGTCGGGGATGTTACGTCTCATACGAATGTGAATACAGCAATGTGAGTGTGCACCTATATATTACTCCTACACGCCTCGAACGGATTTTAATTAAATATGTTATGAAGGTAGCTCGTATCCTGGATTAACAAATAGGCTAGTAATTATTTAGTGACTTGAAAAAACCACAAATTCTGTCAGTTTTTCTCATCGTCTCATGCGGGTAACACCGCGGGCGCAGTAATGAAGTAATCTTGAAAATTAATTATACGCTTTATGAAGCTACGTCCAATTAGCAAAGCGAAGTAAATATAGCCCATGCCTTGACCAAACATCCTCTGACGTCATAGCACCGCACCACGTGAATAATATCCAGAACTCCAAACAATGTTAGGCAGATGTTGACGCTAAGTTGCGTAAATGTTTCATAACAAGCTTTCACAATTTTATTTGAAAACCTCAGACCTGACGTGGAGACTATAAAGGTTCAGTACGAGACGCTCTCGTAAAAGCTTTAAGGAACGTGCTCTTGTTTTGGGGAAGAATTTCTTAATTCTTCCCCAAAACAAGAGCACGCAACATCAATGAATTGGCAGATTTTGGAGCCATCAACAAATTTTAGACGTCGCTCGCAGAACTATCTGCTTCCAAAGAATCCCAAGTTTCATGGTCTCGTTGCTATAAAGGCTACATACAGCTTAGAGAAGCTTTTGGTAGTAGGAAAGGTTGACAAAGGGCCACGTGGGCGACCACCTACGCGATGTACCGACCAATTAAAAAGCCTTACTCGTATTTTTATTTCCTGATCGTTTCCAGAGGCAATTAAGACAGCTGAGGACAGAATAACGTGCAAATCAGTTATTGTATCAACCTATAGCTATGGCTACGACTAACAATATTTATTTTTCTTGATTTTCATAATTATTAGAATATTCTCTTATAAAGATTTAAGTATATTTTATTGGCCGTTTTGATGATAATTTACGAATTACAGAAATTTTCTTTTCACAACTTAAATCCCCTATTTGTGGCTGAAACACAAAAATCGAGTTATAATTTATTTCAAAAACCACCATCCTTTTTGTGCCAAATAGAACTTAGCTCCATTCCAAGATTAAATAGAGGGCGTGAGACTTTTAGTCACATACATACCTTAACTAAACATGCCGATACGTATTAAATCGAATGTTTAACCTTAAAAATAGAACATGATATATTTAAAAAACCTAAGCTAAACCGGCTATGTGCACCATGTGATTGTAATTTCATCTGCATCAGCATCTAATTAAAGAAATTAGTGGCTCTACATTTTACGCCGTACATATTGGCAGTTTAAAATTATGTACCCCATAAAGGATTCTCGACACAGGAAGAACTATTTACGCGTAACAGCGCATGAAAATGAATTAAGGGCATGCGAGCGCGTAAATTGCGTCTTTTATGACGATACGCTTGGAAGTTCATCGGGGAAGTTACTACACCGCCGTTTTTACATGTTCATTGTTGTGGAACTGAGAATAATCGTCTCAGAAATGGCCAAATGTTGCTTGCAACTAAAAATTTGTATTTATATAAAAATATTAAACTTGTATAAAAATATAAAATACTTCTTTAGCTTCAATATACAGGACAATTATGGATTCGAGCTTCATAATTGCCCTGAAGTATATTCAAGCTAAATTTCCCAAATACATTTTAGCAGTTAGCAAAATATGTTTATTATTTAATTTTTCTTATGTCTTAATGTTTTTGATAAGTTTAATATGAACATTGTTAGTGATTAATACGGTAATTAACACAATTAATCAGTATACACAATCATTGGGTAAATCATTAAATAAATGGAATGGAATTCCAAAACTGACGTTTTCAATGGTATCTATAGTTTAATCTTACTTTATGTTTACAAGTCAGAACTAAGCGGCATCAATCATCTACATCCGTTAAAAAAAGTGTTATCTGATAGTTGGTTACCATGGAGTCAGCTGTAAATCATCTAACATCCACTACAATGACGATTAATCTTCCATATCTTGATATCTTCCATAAAACGATAACTTGAGTACCGTTTATTTGTCACGAAATTTTACACATAACATTTTGTCGAGTAAGCCCGAGATCCAGTTAGGGGCGAACTACCAGTATAATATAAGCCAATATTACAAAAACTGTACAAGATATTTATAATGTTAGTGGAGAACGTTACTTAAGTCCTACAAAACAATTCATTTTAGTACAAGGTGACCAGACAGACGACCCGTCTCGATCCGTTGAATTGGCCAATCAGCGAAACGAAACTTGCGCACGTAGAGTTAAAAAACCCATAAATGACAGTATCTTAAGGACAGAATGAATCTTAGAGTGGGATTATGAATTTTAGAATAAAATAGAATAGAAAAACTTTATTTTGTGTTACATAATTAGGGCTCACTTAAAAATTAAAAACAAAAATTACGCGTTTAAGAATATGTAACAAAAAATTAGGTAACCACTCAGCATGTGCTGCGTCAGTGGACTGATACAGCGCTGGTATTTTGGCTACGGAATTGTAAAAAAAATTAGGTATCTAATGGAACCATCCCTTTTGGAGCTGTTGCTTCAACAGAATCGACCAGAACATCACATACGACATAAACTGTCCTTGTTTTTAGTAGGTTATATATAGAACAAGCCGGTAGCGAGGTTCATCTCCGGCCTAACACGGCATTCCAAGTGAAGTGAGGCGTGGACGAGCCACCCCCGCGTCGCTCGTTATACGATGTTTTGTCGACCTACATTGCGAAACTGTCCTATTATAACTACAGTACCTAGCCGACCGGGCTTCGCTCGGGTTTTGTGTAAAATCGTGTATTATATTTATTAGATTACATATTGATTAAATACTAATATTATAAACGCGAAAGTTTGTAAGGTATGGATGTTTGTTACTCAATCACGCCAGAACGGCTGAACGGACCTAGATGAAATTTGGCACAGAGATAGATTATAGACTGGAATAGCACATAGGCTACTTTATATCCCGGAAAAATGTACGTTTCCCGTAGGAAGTCTAACGGGTAACACCGCGGGGCGCAGCTAGTTAAATAATAATTTAATGATTTCCTATTGGTCCAATTTGGTAATATAACTTGATTAGTCCACACAATTATTGCATTGTTACTATTGGAAGTAAGCCGATCATCAATTACCACAAAAAATTGAAAGATCGCGCTGACAGCATAATTTATAACAAAATAAGCATTTTTGTAAAAAGAATAATCACTAATCTGACCCCATCTAAACACAAAATTTTATCCAAATCGTTGGAACAGTTTCCAAGATACGCGAAAATATTTTGAAATTGTTTCTTTAAAGTAAGTATCCTGCGGTAGAAATATCGTGTTTTTACACACAAACTTTGCTTTTGGTAAGATCTTGAGAAATTTAACGCACGGTCACATTGTCTATCTTCTTAGCGGCGACAAATACCCCTCGGAGACAGTATTACATATTCAACGTTCAATTCCCTTTGCGTGCAGAAGTTGAAACTAATTTATTTTTTATACGCGTTTATTTATTTTAGAAGGACACGTTTATTTTTACGCCTCCATTTTACTCTTGGCCGCAATCTACTTTCATATAACCAACACAAAATTAGCCATAAAAATCCTTTTATGTGTTTTATAACAGTGACGGAACGAGTAAGGCTCACATGATGTTAAGTGGTTTCCTCCGCCTATAACAACAGTGATACGACTGTTCTAAGATCTGTTCAGGCTTTTGGAGATCCTCAGCTCATTACCATTATTCCAAGTCGGGAGTTTTAAATGAAAGGGTGAAACTTGAAAGGGTGTTACTTACTTTAAGGGCGAAAGATGGAGTATGAAAGTAATAGTAGAAGGTTGATAATTTGTTTAAATCAACTACTTTCTTATCACCTGTACCTCTTCAACTGAAACAGCGTTTGAGGCGTATAAAATGTGTTTCTCGCGAGGAGAAAATCTTCAGAGATATCAGTTGTTCTCATTTTCATTCAATGAATCCTTCACAGTAGCTCGTAGCGTTTCGAGACACGTGCATGTTTATATTGTTTGGCAAAACAATGGCCGCGGGTTCTCAGGAAACATAGCTGTAGCATAATGCCGTATCTAAACATTTAGTCTGGCATTAAAGCAATTAGGAGGTGGTAACATTATTGACCGTAGGTAATGGAGACCGAAAGCGATTATCGTAAAACTTAAAGGCTGTTTTCGTGAGAGAAAATAACATTCACGCTCAAATATAAGACCCAACCTTGAAAGTAGCTCATTTTAGTTTTGAATTTCTGAATTTTACAAAGGTCATCTGCGAAAGATTTGGAAGTCAAGGTGACCCAAGATAAACCTTCAAGTCTTTATAGCTTCGGGTGCCAAAGTATGTCTACTGCTATGGCTGTATTATGAAAGCTGGAGAATTAATCTTGAATTTAATTATATTTTATGGCTTAAATTATTGTAGTAAAACTTTATGCCAATTCTTGTTGATATTAGTTCTTTATCTAACTTGCCATTTTGTTGGACTGGGCACTTTAAACTTAGGCTTGAAAATTCACTATGAAAAAGGAATAAAATGCCTTACATTTTTACATTAAGAATTTAAAGCCAAACAAAGTCAATATTTAAGTTATACTACCTCTTTGATATACGATCTCTAATGAAATCGATTTAATCTCGACACTAGAGGTTTCTCATTTGGACACTAATTGCGTTTGGGCCTAACAAGGAGTAATGCTTACTTGAGACAGTTGGGTATCTTTCAGGTGAATCTTATGTTCGTCTTTGTCTAGCACAGTTTGTTAAAATTGCTATTACGTTGATTCTTTCGATGTTAAAAAAAAATTAAATCATGATAGAATTTTGAAAATCCAGCAATTTTATTTAATTTGCAAAAATTTTGCGTTATCTGGCGATCAGTTAGCGTGTTAGTCAGCTAGCTAATACATTGATTGACACATTTCCTCAAACTGTTTCATGGTAACTTTCGCAATCATGTTGCGGCATAGGCTTGCCCGATTTTATATTTATCCGATGACCTGTGAAGACCATTGTGCAGTATCGAACTGACGATCGTGTAAACGATTTATTTCATTGGTACTATTTGGCAAAAAGAGTAAAATAGTTTTGGTGAATTGTTTTGATGAATTTGTTGATCATTTGAACAGAACATTTTCTCTGCAGAATGTAAAGGTCTCAGGATTTAAAGGATAAGCTTTGCGCGCTGAAACGTCTTAAGATAAGCATTGAGTTACCGGCATGTACTTAGTTTATGACGTCACAAACACCGCAGCACACGACATTTTATCTCTTATAATCGTTCAAAGGCTTACTGCCGTATGAACTTTGTAAGTTTTAAAAGTAACGAGTCGCCTGAATGACAGTAGCGAAATTCCTATTAAATAAGGCTAATAATCCTTTGCATGGGCTGATCAATAAACGGTTAATAGCAATATACCATTTAAACACACCTGTTGTGAACGTATAAAGGCTGTATGGCTTAGTTAGGCTCAGGTGCGGCGATGGTTGTTACGTATACTTGAGGTTATTACAAAATACACACAATTACTTTGAACTTCATATCTTATCGCAACTCGTTAATTTACATATTCAAAGACTTATAGAACAAATACGTCGTAGTCGACCTTCGTACAGAGAATTAAATTTTATTGGCATTACGTTAAAGTTATAATTTCATACGTCCTTAATATTGCCCGCAAATTGGGTCAAATGAAAATATTATACATTGTTTGTTATCTCTGTGAAACTTTGCCGAGAAGCGTGTTCGCGTTGGAATTCACGTAATGTTTTTGTTTGGAATAGTGGCTACAGTTAGCCACAGTTGTTTGGTTAACAAACAAAAGTTCCACATAGACGTTTACCTAGCCCTAAACACACCTGTAGTACTATGGGTAACTAGGGCAACTTAGAACTAGGTCCCGTGTCATAGAGTGCAAATGTTTGTCCCATGTAGCGATGTATGAACAATTCTGACCCCAAAGCATAATTGTTCAGTTCGTAAAGTAAATAGGTACGTTCAAACAATTTCATTAAAGAAAATCAATCTTCAGATACTCGACAGAGATTGCACACACATCTGAATAGTATAAAGCAGTCGCCGTCTTCGTCTGTCTTTTTCTCCGCTTATTTCTATCACCACGGGTTTTCACTATCAATATATAGATATATGATTATAAATGATAGTGAAAACTGTATCTTTAGCCAGGTACTCGCGTATCTTGTGCATAGTTTTGTCCAACAAATCCACGGTGAAGTCAGTTAGGTGGAAAGGCGGCGGCGGAAACACAATTATTGGAACCTGACGCTACCCGATAAAACGGGAGGCGGGTTGAGTCAAATCGATTCGTACAATTTCTAGAACCATTTCTAAACTTCCTGATCCAATGCGAAGACACGCCCGAATATATCATCGCGAGTCTTGTCAATATTATGCCTTTATTTGGTTCAGAATTATCAGAAACTATATGTGACACTTTCCGAAGAAATTCTTTGGCAACGACTTAATTTTCCAACGCTAGGCATGGCATTAACTAGCAGATGCCTTAAATTAAACTAGCAGATGATTGGGTAAATCTTACACAAACGATAGGTTTGGGGAAAACAAAGTTTTGAATACATATAATATGACGCCATGTTAAATTTAATAATTTTGACATAACCTCTGTCAATCTCACAATAGGACGAATCTAACGACACCTCTCAAGCTAAAATCTCGTTTAGGTTACAGAGCGTGCCTTAAGATATACATTACATACATATATTTACATAATCCTCCTGGCGCAGTCGGGTAAATTCAAAAGGTAAAATTTACATAACCAGTTTATTGCGACTTATCGAACACCATCGATTTTAGCGAACGGAACGATACAAGCGTATGTACGGCACGCCCTTGGCAACGCCGCAAATCCACTTTCATTACGCGAAAGATTACATCTGCCAGTAAAATGGAACCTTGAGCGGGTCGTTAACACACCCTGTGTCAATGCTCAGTGATGTGTTCATGTCGCCATTACCCACATTGGATACTAATGGGGCGCTAACGTCACTCTATATATATTTGAATATGTACGATATCGAAACACATGTTTAATGTGAGTAATAGCCGCCCAGAAACAACAAAAACATTTATTTATTGACACTTTATTGCACATACTTATATCAAAATATGTAACAAAAGGTGGGCTGCTAAAAGCTAAAAATATGACTAGATTTAAATAATAAACTGCACCATGTTTGGTGCAATTGTGTAAGAGTAACAGAACTGAAATTGATGTAATGACACGATATATACTTTTAGAGACAGGTTTCCATATTCCGAATTCTGGTCTCTGAGCCGGGATGTTAGTTTTAAGCCGATTTAATTTCGCTTTATTTTCGTGCAATGTTTCAGTAAGTCGATTTAATAAGTATTCACTGTTAATTACGTTTCTATGACTAGCAATAGCAAGCATTTGTTGGCGTGTCGTTGACTCAAACCAGGCACATCGTCTGATTTTAATTGATGGTTATTAAGAGCGATATAAATGCGAGAACCTTATACGTGGCCATTGAAACAATCAAGACAATTTTAGCATTCCTCGCAATATATATTATTATATTGTAGTATAAAACAAACACGTGCATTAATGACAAATACATTATTTCTTGCCCGTAGAGAGGACAGGCTAACATTTAAAAAAAGAAACATCCAAATCGGTCTACAATGGGCGAAGAGAAAGTCACAGGACTTTTCTAGGTATTTTGATTTAAAACCCAAAGTATTCAACCTATTTTGATCAAATTATTTTGGAACCAAACTGAAAGTACACGCCTATAAAAAAAAAGTTTTTTTTTTCCAGACGGTTGACAAATTAATTCTGAAGTAACATCTGTTGAAAAAGTTGGCTGTCGTGGTGGTTATGAAAAATAACGTCATAAGAGTGGGCAGCAAAATATTAAATGTTCTTCCTTTCATGCAAACCATGTCCTAATAATTACGAACACAAATAAATTAATTACCCGAATTGGTAGAGCCGTTCCAACTGAAAATTTATATATATGCGACAATTTAATTTAATTTATAAAGAAATTATTTTGGTTCAAATAAATAATCAATTCATAATATGGAAATACAATATATGAGGGCCGTATTGTATTAAACACTAGCAACTAGTATGCAATAGTTAAGGATGGAACAAGATAGAAGAGCTCGAACATACCTCAGGAATCCGTACACGATCGGCGATAACGAATCCATGAAAGGAAAAGACAAATCCAATTATTCACTCATTATGCATATAAAAATCTGATCACGTTCCGTTTCGCAAAATTACGTAATTACCGGTTCTGCGATATCGGGTATTCAAAGCCCGCTGTTATCGGAATAAAATTGAATTTCTTCTCACGTTCCGCTTATCTGTCGGAAGAGTCTGCGTAAACGTTTCGAGGTCAACGCTCTTCCTTGTTTACTTCCGTAAAATGATAATATTGATGGTTACAACTTGAGTTCTCTATCTTGTACTCGTATAGGAAAGAGAGCGAGAGCGAGAGAGAGAGAGAGAAATTTCTTGCTTTTCGCCTTCGCAAAATTAGTCAACACATGCCTCCGTAGAGGTGACAGTCTATATTTTCTAGGTCTTCGTACTCCATCATCGACATTACGTGACTCGAAGCGACTCAAGCGAAGATCTTATGATGATGCGATAATTTCAGCATCAGCCAGCATGTTGCACATACAAAAACGCTATATTAAGAATATAGAACTATGGAAACCTGACCTGATAGGTCAATATAAAAAAAAAAAAAACATGAAATGAATAAATATCCACTTACATTTCACATAGCACTACATAAACCCAAACTAAGCAGAGCTTGTACTATGGGAACCAGATTACTGATAGAATATTTATATATTTTTTTTTAGTAAAACATAATAACACCCAAAGACAGAACAAACATCTACATTCGTCATTTGCTTGTCCTTTGCGAATCGAACCCTTGACCTACAGCGCAGAAGGTGGAGCTACTAACAGCTCAGCTGAGAGGCATGTGCTACACGCCGGGTAAAATAAATCTACCTCGAATGTGTTACTTTTCCCCACTCTTTCGCGTTTGTTTACATTGGTCTACAAACCGTTACATTCCCAAGTCATTATATGAGTATGGATCAATTTTTCTCCCACGTTTACTTCCGTTACGCGCCATGAGCCGCACTTAGCACTAGTACGAACAGTTTTAAAGCTCGTCTGATTTATTTTATCAAAACAAATAAATAAAATTGAGGTATCGGTTTGCAATATTAAAAAAACTGCTTATTCTAATACTAAATGTTTTACGTACGGAACTTATAATTTAAAAAAAAAAAAAAAAAAAATTATCTTTCTGTTTTTGACGAGTCTTTCATTGGACAAGAACTGATGTTTTATGGTTCCTCCTTAGGCTAATTTCATTCTAGCAGAAAAAAATTAAGAATCCGAACAAAAAAAAAATCCATCGGCCGATTTCGCCAGGAACAGCTTGTTAAAAATACTTTGTATTCCAATAAAATTAAATTTATCCACGTGTGATTCCAAAATGAGTATTACAATAAGTGAGTTAAGTAACTGCTTTGTTTAGTGTTATGTCATTGGTGCTTTCACTGTATCGAATTACGTAACATTAAGCATCCTTGTGTTATGTCTTTAGATAATCCGAATAGGGTAATATTTATTACTCGAAGCTGTCAGAACAAAGGCAGGCCGGTGTCTTCTACTGATGTTATGGGAAGCGGTTATTAGGTAAAGTAATGGATTCAGGAAGTTGTAATTAGCTTATATAAAAATTTAAAGTTTATGTAAATGAGGTTAATACCAAAAACATAAATTATTTGTTATAAAATTTCTAATGGGAACTCAAAAACTACCAAACCTATTTTTAATATTCCTTCCCCTGTAGAAAGTTACATTATCAGCGATTAACACAGGCTATATTTTATCCCCGTATTCCACGGGAACGGGAACTACGCGGGTGAAAAGAAAAAACAATGATTTTTGCAATTTTTTCTTTCTTAGTTAATAGCACACGTGTGAAGCCGGGGCGGGTCGCTAGTGGATAATTATATAAAACAAAATTCTCGTCACAAATTAAAGGACGCCTCGAAAGGAGAATGAAAAGAAAGCGAATAATTGGAGCAACAAATTTTGTTTCCATTATATCAAAAATTCCCTCCGAGAATTCAAATTTCATATTGCGAGCAAATTGACTTGCGAACATTGACTTTTCATTTCCTTTGCAAACGTTTCTAGTAGCTTTAAATTAAATATGGGCCTACAATTTCACCATCAGCACCAAGGAGAAGCCAAACTTTTTGGTGAGGATGGTGAGATGGTATGTACCCAATACCACTTTAACGAAACAAATGCGGGTCTTGAGTGTTTGGGATGTGTCCATTTCACCTGCGACACAGGGAATCCTAATGCAGGGGTATGAGTGTGTAAGTTCAATATTTTAGACTGGCCTCATATCTCCGTTGGTAGTAGCTTTATCTTCTGTGGTCGTGGTTTCGATTCCCACCGTGACCGTATAACTTTCGCCTTTATAATTAAAGTAAGACTAATCAATTTACGGATACCCCATTTATGCCTAATTAACCGGAGTTTAACCTAATGCATGTATTCAGTTTTTCCACATTACCAATTATCTCATACGACACGTCATAGGGTAAACCGTAGTTTTATTGTCCCAGACATGCCAATAGTTACGACAGAGTTCATCGACCGCTGTCGTACAGTAAAGTAATTGCTTCACTAAATGTACAATGGTAAGTAGTAATAGTAAAGCCTCTATTTCCGCAATTACACCATTAAACGGTATTAATCATTGTCGTTTTCAACTGACTTCCATAGGAGTTATCAATTGGGCTGTATTTTATTGTTTTGAAAGCTATTTTTTTATATTTATGATCAAAATCGGTCCAATAGTTTGTTAAATCGAAATAATTGGACAAAATATGTCTTCCAAGCAAACGAAATTGCGTATTTTGTTTTCCTGTGGCTTGTTCCTTCGCCCGCTGTAAGTATGTCGATTTGGATTAACTTTTTTTGAAATGGGTGTACCCTATAAGGGGGAAAGGTATGAAAGTAGGTTTTTTCGATGTCTTAAATCAATCTCTTGTAACTGTGCCTTTTGGCATAGGCCTTCTCCAGCTCTCTCGTCTCTCCATTGCGCTGTCTTCTGCAGACGCTGGTCGCTGGTCTTCTGGTCAGTATGGTCGCATGGTTAGACTGCTGGCTGATCTCTTCTTTCCAGAGTGTTTTTGGGCGCACTCTTGGATCACTTGTTTGCCCTTGTAATTACTAATAATACTAGCATGATTAGTATACTACTATTATTACTAATGAAATAGACTACCAATATTTACATTAAGACATTTTTTTATTTAAAGGTACTATAAATAAAGGTAAGTTTTAAGGTACTTTTTGATTGTTCAATGAGTTTTTAGATACGAAGTACATAATTAAGCCTTTTATTTAGACATAATTAAGCTTAAAAATTTATTTCCATTCATTTCTTATTAAAAATATTGGCGAATATTAAGTTTGGCGATTGTTTTTGTGCCGTATTACATAATTCAAGAGAAAGCTTAGTCCTCTGATAAAATTATAATAATTATCAGATTATGAGATTTATATAAATTAAGCATAAAACGTGTTTATTTAATAAAATGTTTCGAAGACCTAAACCAGATAGAATGTCCCAACTTTCGCTAACTTTTAATCTTTAAACACTTGAAATTTAAAAAAAATTACGTATTGATCTAGGTGAGGTTTCCTTTCTCCGAGGTGGTAGTGACGCAGCATTTATCCTGGTGGGTCGCAAACAGGAGTGGCACTCGATGCCCAACAACCCTGTCCGGAAACGGAAAGCCGCGGCGGGTTCGCGGAATTACGTATGTGCAAACGTTCCCATGTCCCGCCACTAAGCGGCAAAGAACACCGTGGGGTTGTAGTGTTTACTTAACATCTAGTCCTACATATCTGCACCGTTTGAACGACTCTAGCTTGGATTAGAAAATTAAATTTACTTATAGATTCTTTTTAATATGGGGAAATGTATTATCCTTAGGTAGCGATGTTGTGAACATTTTCTGTGAACGAAAACATCACGCGATGAAAGCGGCTTGTCCAAAATTCAAGGACGAATAAACATGTGACATCCATTAATCCGATTAAGGCTCCTGTGGTTAGATAAAACCCTATTCACTCGCTTATCGAGAGTATAGCCTGTATCCTGCAGTGGGAACATTCGAGGCTGGTACCTCAAGAATATATCCCATTGCTAATGAATGGCTAAATTAAGACAGGAAAAGCCAGATAGACCACTGCTTATAAGTAGAACTCTTGGCGAGCTCAAGGTTGTGAGGGTTGAATAATTGCGAATCTTATGCAATCGAGAGCTTTTCATAATAATATTATAAAGGCAATAGTTGTATGTATGTATATATTTGTTACCCCTGTTACCAGGATAGCTTATATCCTGAACATTAACATAAGCTATATGTTGCAAATGTCAGCTACGGAGAAAACTGTTCAATATTCAAAAGCCGCTCGGCGGAGGAACGTGTGTTTATTTGATCTGAGATATTGCATTCTAAGATGTTTAGGAGGCGATAAACGTGACACAAATCACACGACAGTGATAAAATGAGTCTTAATTAGCGTCATGTCTCTTAATTAACGACACCTGTCAATTTTTACGACAGATCTGGGCAATATAAAGGTGTTACAAGACTTTTATGTCTAGTTTTTGAAAATGGAAATTATATTTTGAATTAAAGGAAGGTTTATATTTCAAATTAGATTTTACTATTTGGAAAACCTAGGTGATTGAAGCTCAGAAAAACAGGATGATAGTTAAATAATTCCATCTTTGTTAGCTGAAAATAAAAAAAAAAGTGAAATTGTTGTAGATTCAATTTTACGTTACAAAGTATCCTGCAAAGATTCTATGGTAATAATAATAACTTTATTGTAGTAACAATATTTTAGTAGTAGGATAAAATTACTAAATAACTTATGATGGTGCTGTTTTGCAAACGGCGGTCTTATGCCTACAGGGACTTTTTCCAGAATGAGTGACATAAAGAATGAGAATGGTAGATAAAACTAATATGAAGCATTTATGGAAATGTCCCGGTCATAGTATAATTTAAATTCGGTACCATTTTGTGTATTCCCAAGGAATTTCAACCAATTTTAGAGATCAATCTTTGATACTATGAAAGTATCCTAAGTTTAGCATCGCCCGATGAATTCCAATACAAGGTATGTATAAATAAATGTAAAAAAAAAAACATTTCTAACAATATCATCTAGGCCCAAACTTGTAAAAAATAATGTTTGTTTGTTCATATTTTATGTATAAACTCTTTGAACCAATTTAGCACCGATACTCGTATGAAATGTTCCATGGAGATAAAATGGATACTTTGTACATAAAGCTGATGACGTTTGACATGTAGTTTCCGCTCGCGATGCCGGTGGTACATTGACGATTGGAGCATGAGGAATGAAGACAACTGTGTCTGACTGATAATTTTGAACGATGTTTCCTCTATAGTTCGCTTTTGACTAATTATTTATTAATTCAATAAGGATTCCCAACTCAGGATACACTGAACATACAACTTAAATTAGATAATAGTGGTCCCGTAACTATAGGGCGTCACAGCATGTTAATAGAAACAACAGTTAAAAAAGTTGTAAATATAAAAAAAATAGGTTACTACATGCGAGAATAACAAAACACTTGGAGAAACATACGATGAGAATTTGAAAACCTATAATTGTAAATATTGCTATACAGGCTCACAAGAGACCTAGAGTTAAGTCAGGTAATATAAAGAAAAAAGTGTAAATCCTATTCTTAGGAACCTTAATGTACCAAAGCACAAAAATAACAAACAAGGGATGAACAAACAAATATGTTACTTTTGATCTGCGGAGCGCAGTAGGTTATTGAATAAAAAAGTACCTTTCGATTGAACTAACGCTACCAATTTGATAAGTCTTCGACTATCTAAAAATGCACTAAAAACGCGTATCGGATCATTCGCTTGCGTATCGTCGGTTATAAATATAGCATCCGTAGCGACCTTCGCTTTGCGGTTGCCGTGAACTGATTATTTATACGCTAGTCTTGTTGTCTGGAATTTTGATGGCCGCTATCGTGATTAGTGTAATTAGGAAAGGGCTTTCTTGATGGTCCTTCGAGTTTAATTTTTGTTAACCTATATTTTTTATGTTTGTGACGTATTTAGTGCGTCAAAATAAACAAATTAAAAATAAAACTCATTGAATATCCAAACTCGATATATGAAGACTTTTACCAGCCCAAAATTCCTTCCTATTCGAGTGTAAAAGGGCTGACGTAAGTCTAAAGAAATCTGTTTAAATTTGTATCGTGTTTATAATCTGTGGCGCACCGATTTCGTCGGCTTATCGCACTTTAAACACGACCAAGGGCACAATCTACATATCAGTCAAGTTCAGCTCTTGAGCGATGTCGCCGGCAAACGACGGGAAATTTTAACTTGTTTATAAGAGTTGATTTATTACTATAGGTCATGTATTTACATTTGCTGTATGTTGGTTGATACGTTGAAGGCTTAATAGTGGCCCTGCTTGCGAATAGGGGTCCCGGGTTCCCATCCCGGATAATAAGTAAAATCTCGGAGGAAAGTGCGGTGGCGTGAAGCTTAGTATCAGATCTTGGATGTATGTATACATGTCACCCGGGACACAAGGAAGCGGGGGCATGAGAGCTTTATTTTGTTCGGAATAAAAGCTTTTATGGCCAAAAGTTATTTTAACAGACTTCGAAAAAATTCAGTTCAATTCGGTTGTAAGTTTTTACGCGGTATCTTGTAACGATTTGGATGGTCTAATTTATTTGATTGGGTAGCTCCAAGGTCCCATAGAAATTCATGACAAAATTTTACCCTTAAGAGTAAGAAATATATTCTATGAAAGTATTGATTTCGTGTGAAAAGTGGTTTCGATTCTCACCCAGGACAACATAGATGTTTGTTGTGTCTGGGTTTTAATATGTAATATAATATGTGTATGATATTACAAAAAGTACTATAATACTAGAATAGAATACTAATTATTATATTTTGGGGCTAGATAGCGCTGTTTGAAATGTCAATAAATATTTATTTAGTAATTATTAGATACTATTATTTATTATTGTAGTCGGTTTATTTGATTTATAAATCCGTCGCACGTGCGTTTCATACCTACCTGATGCATTGAACCTCGCGAAATTACAAAACTGAAAATGCAAAATCACAGATGGGCCGATAAAGTGCAGTGTCGCGATGATGCCGCCTCGTCGAGCAACTAATCGAATGAATAATCGAGCAGCGTCATGCGGAGCTGATTAATCGTCTAGATATTGCTTCCGATACCATATGTGAATTTCACATTCGGTGCCATCGATTTAAATCAGAGGTTCCTAGACTTTTTTCACATAGACCACTTTCAAAATTTAGCTGGATTTCCAGCTTATAGTTCCCAAAACTCGACCCTCGGAGAGACAAAATGTAAACCCTCATTTTGTCTCTCCAACGTAGACCACCGTGGAGTCTCCCGTAGACCCCTGGGGGTCCACCTTGCCCACTTTGGAAACTAAAGATTTAAATAGTAAGGCGAATACGCCTTTATAACGTTAAGTTAACAAAACAGTAGCAATAAATCAACATCTATGTTCTTGTTGAAAATTTTTGACTTGGGTGGAAATTGGACCCACGCGGCGCTGTCATAGCCAGTTATTATTAGTATTGCAAGCCCGAGTGCATGAACGTTTGTTCTGTATGGATCCAACCAAAGGAAAGTCTAGATTGTCGCCTGCTTTCTACGCCCCACAACGCCTTATCGTCTAGCGCTAACCTCGTCTAGACTAGCGGGTTTAATGATCGTGTTCCAGACGGTACGGTAGATAAGTTTTTCTCCATTTTGTGTATCAATGTAAACTTATAATAACAGTTTGTTTAAAGTGTAAAATATATCACCATTTTCAAATAAATTTAATAAAAAAAATAAAGGGAGGACTGGAAGTACGGATCCGTGATTATACTATCAATTTGAGGACAGTTAATTTTAATCCATAGCTAGCTATGAATCCTGTGACACGTTATATGCTCACGAATATGTTTACTTGTGTGTAAAATCCGAATACAAACGATATATGAGATGATCTCAAGGAATAAATGAGTGACAGTTTTAATTAATTAGTATCGTCGCGTTGAAATACGTCTTTCAAAGAAAACATCTTGACCGCAAAACTGTGACTGTTTGAAGACAAAATACTGATTAAAAAGAAAACAAATAGATTTGAATACTTTATGTTTCAACTTTCATCCTTTCCCATATAAATTCTATGGGACTAACCCGGAGAATTATCCGAAACAACCAGCAATTAACGAATTTATCACCTAACAAACAAAAAAAAACATACAGCCGAATTGAGAACCTCCTTTTTCAAGTCGGTAAAATAAATACACGTCAAGTGAGTAACATCAAGACAAATAAAAGTTATGTCTGTAAGTATGTAGAGCTGCAAACTGTATGATAAATCACATGATATCGCCAAATGGGCGGAACAAGGGCAGCACAACGACCCCAATAATGTTCGATACGATGATCTTAATGCGCCAATGTGCCATAAATGTAGACCCAGCTAAGCATATTGTCATAACCGCAACATTAATGGCCTAGGTATAAACTTTTGTCATATTGTAAAGAACAGTAAGTACTTGTAAATTAAGAACCAAGAAAATCGCGAAAAAAAATCGCATGTTATAAATTAATTAATAATTAATAATCGCCCTTAGCGTAGCAATTAGTTAATTAAATTTATTTAGTTAGCGATAAGAGCGTAAAATAAATGATAAAAGTATTAGCTTCGGTTAATTAGATTTTTAAATCAATTAATAAATTGTAAAAATATAATTACATAGTATAAAACAAATTCGTTCCCGCTATTTGTACGCTTTGATCTTTTTAACTACGCAACATATTTTAATGCAAATTTCAGCAATATATAGAATGATTCAAGAGGAAGGTTTATATGTAGTATACATGCATATTATAGTAGAGAAACTGCCTCACATTAGTGTCTACATTGCACCCGTGCGAAACCGGGGCGGTTCAATAGTTACATATTAACATCCAGATATAAAAGCAATATTGTTCGTCATACAAATCTTCCGAGCTGAAAATCAAACCTAAGACCTACAGCGCACAAGCCAGGGCAACACCGACTGGGCTGTGAGGAGAACGGATTTGAAAAATACAATTCCTAAAATTGTATTTTTGTGTTGTGAAGCAGCTGAAAAAGCTAAAGCATCCAAATACAGGGGTCTAGGTGCCGAATATGATTTTGTCCCATTCGGTGTCCTTGGTCCGTGGGGTCCTAGCGCTATAAGACTTTTTAAAGAAATAGCAAAGAGGTTAGTCGACATCACAGGAGACCGAAGAGCTGGCAGTTACCTCGGACAAAGAATAAGTTTAGCTATTCAAAGGGGGAACGCTGCCAGTATCTTTGGAACCTTGCCTAAAGGGACTCCTTTTAATAATATATGTTAGTTCTTATAGTATATTTTTAAGATTTTAGTTTTAGATTTATTATTGCTTGTAATGTGTAATCTGTGTCTAAATAAATTATTTATAGAGAAAATAATAAATAATTTATTCCTAAAATTCCAGAATTTCATATAATATTTATAAGGAAACGTTTGTATGGAAGCTCGTTACTGAGTTACAAATAGGAAATCCCATCAGGCACACAATTACTCTTCAAAAAATAACAGTACGACAAAATTATATTTAAATGCATATGTTATGTTTAGTTTATAATTTTGTAATAGTTCAAATGTTATAAATTTTGTTTTAATTTATATTGTATTGATTTTGGTTCTGATGAAAACAAAAACAGAATATCAGATGAACAATTGTTTACGCCTGCATACCGTACCATATACCGTCTAGGAAGAAAATTTGTTTTTAGGTTTATTTTGTCGATGGTAACATAAATAAATAAATACACATTGTAATACAAACACTCACCTATCGCGGCGACTGGGAGACAGTTGAAGCAGTCTGTGAATGTTTTCCATAATTTGATGTTGTACCTCCGTTTGCACTCGTCGTAGAATCTGCAGACAAAAACCAATACCTGAGCAAGCGTTCGTAGCGTAGCATATTTAAAAATATATTTTTGATGTGAAACATCTTTGTCCCTTCTATCTGGTCCATCCAAAGGGTGCCTGGAAGAGATCCCTTTTAGCTATAAGGCCGCCCATCGTAACAATAAGGTAACTTATTGTTAATAGTTTACCGTTTGGCATATTTTTTGTGATCAATATAGTGTTGTCTATCTATCTATCGTTGACGCGCCTCTGCGATAACATCCAATGACGTGACGGCAAACGACAATGCCTGCCGGGCATTAAACAGCATGACATATTGGGTGTGTGAATATGACTCCGCCCTTTCTCAACAGATGTCGTTTTTAGTATTGTTTACGTGTACTAATAAATGACCATACTTGTATTCGATAGTACTGAATGTCAGCTATCTAACGCATTTTATGATATTTGGTTGAAGTGTAAGCAACAATTGTTATCACCTTTTCGAAAATGTCGGTTTTTATTCCAAATAAACGTCATTTGCGGGAAGTGTTATTACATTATTTTATTGCGAAGAAAACTGCAGCGGAAACTTATCGTTTGCTTGTGGAGATTTATGGTGAGCATGCTCCGTCTAATACAACTTGCAAGGAATGGTTTCGACGATTTCAAAATAACGATTTTAGTACTGAGGATAAAGAACATGGAAAACCACCAAAAAAATTTGAAGATGCTGAATTGGAAGCATTATTGGCGGAAGATTCTTGCCAAACTCAATCAGAATTAGCTGCAGCATTAAATGTTGATCGTTCAACTGTTGCAAAGCGTTTACAAATGATGGGAATGATTCAAAAAGCCGGTTACTGGGTTCCACATGATTTAAAAGAAAGAGACATGGAACGTCGGAAAACCATTTGTGAAATGCTGCTTCAAAGACAGCAAAGAAAAGGATTTTTGCATCGGATAGTCACAGGAGACGAAAAATGGATACACTACGAAAATCCTAAACGCAAAAAAGCTTGGGTGAAACCAGGCGAACCAGGCCCATCACAGCCAAAAATAAATATTCACTGTGCCAAGGTCATGCTCTGTATTTGGTGGGATCAGAAAGGTATTGTATATTATGAGTTGCTCAAACCCTCTGAAACTATTAATGGAGAAGTTTACCGACGACAACTAATGCGTTTGAAGCGAGCCATAGAAGAAAAACGACCAGAATGGGTGAATAGACATAACAAATTAGTTCTTCAGCATGACAATGCCAAACCGCATACCGCAGAAGTCGTAAAAAGATATTTAGAGGGACAGGACTGGGAAGTGTTACCCCACCCGCCATATTCACCAGACATAGCTCCTTCGGATTACCACCTATTCCGGACGATGCAGACAGACCTTACTGGAGAAAAGTTTACTTCATGTGAAAGTATCAAAATTTGGATTGACAACTGGATAAGCTCAAAAGACCAGGACTTCTTCCAGCAAGGAATACGAAAACTACCTGAACGATGGGCGAAGGTTGTAGCTGCAGATGGAGCATACTTTCAATATTTTTTTTTTTAATTTTGTAAGCGAACAAATGTGTTTTATTTTGACAAAAAGGGGCGGAGTCATATTCACACACCCAATATTATGCCGTCATGTTTCATCAGCCGGGCGTTCCGTGACGGCCAACTAAATTTATATTATTAAACCTTAGTAACGAACTAATAGTCCACAGTTATGTGGACACTGGTGGGTCAAAAACAATAGCAAAAGGATTTCGATCCACCCCTTTAAAAGTATGAGAACTTGGTTCTTCTTTGCTCTAATTCACATTTGCTATTTGCACATGTTCAACCTTGGGCTGTGAGACGCGTTCCTGCAGAAGGTGCGATGAGGCCGATGACACGCCACTTTCATGCCACCTCCTGGGGGAATGTGGACACAATGCACAAACGTAGCTTGCATCAAGGGAAATAGGAGAGCTAGCTCACCCCAAAACAATCCTGCAATCTCCATCAATATTTATTTACTAGCGGATACCCGATTCTGTGCTTAATGCATTGTTTTACTGTTCTGAAACCTTTACATTATTGCCTTTTTAATGAAACCGATTTGGGCCACATCAGTTGGATGGTTTCAAAGTCTATAACGGACCTAAGTAGAAACAATTATTGTTTTTTATATTCTTCTTATAATACTAATGATTGAGGATTCCGACAGCTAGGACAAAACTTAAACCATCGATAATAATCAACAACTCCGGGCAGTCTGTAACTTTGCCGGTTCTTGCCCTTCAAACTACGCAATTTACAATACCTATTGTATAATACTCAAACGAGTTATTATTTTAACATCTCGAGTGAAAGCGAAATAATTAACACAAACGCAAATAGGTAAATCCGACCGATGTTTTATTCCAAACTATTACGTATTCCATGGTTACACCCGGGATTTCACCGACCTTGTATTCCGGGATGTACTAGCGCGCCTTGACCCACAATGTTGGTAACCCTGCGAAGGTCACCCGCGAGGGTACTTCAAACATAATGCCAGTGACCGAAGCGAAGCTCAAAAGGCAAGTGTTGCCAATATAGTTATGAATTCACTGAACTGCGAAGGTAATCCGCACGTCGGCGAAGGATTATTAACGAAATTGGAAAGATCGGCCTGATCGTGTATAAACACACACGATTTACACTACATGCATACATAATAACACCTTTTTGGCAGTTAGAAAGAGAGCGTGGTGGTCCGGGGAGAGACACCGACTGTCAATTCGAAAAGCGCTGGTTCCAGACGTGCACCAATAAGTTTTCGCTAGTAATAGACAAGACAAGATTCCAACAAGCATTTATTGAAAGTGTTACCTTATTATTAAAAAACAATCCCTCATACATTATTCCAAACTTTTTAATAGAGCTTAGCGTAAAATGGCTGATATCAGGACACGAAACTATCAGGGTTCAAATTACCTACGGAACCCTAAAAACGTATATAAATAGATACTGAAAGAAACCGTCCAGTAAATCATTATGATAGCCAGGTTCATCGACAGTCTGTGAGATAAACCATAATGAAATCAGCATCAATTTATCCTCGTTCATTCTATCAACAAAAGAGTAGCGCGCGAGAGTCGTCGTCTGTTGCTTATACATAAGTCACACTAGAGTCTCGTCTACTGAATTTATCTGTTGTTTTTCTGATGTTTTTCTATTTAAAAGCATGTAGACGTGAGTGAACACTGAAGATTTATTTTCAGACCATATAAATCCATATATTGTTAGTGGTTACTAATTTATATTGTTAGTAAAATTTAATTCTAATTTTTCCATTACCGTTCAAAGACAACAAACTACAGTAGGTACAGTATTTCGTACCGCAGTCGCGCCTTTACGCCCCGGGATGCGCCCTCATTTCAATGTTATCACAATCACTTACCAAGAATCCTTTGATATTTCGTAATATCAAAGGAATATTTGCCTTCCATGGAAATAGTATTATTTCAAGTACGAAAACGTTTTGTGACCTAAAAAATTGACCGGCTTGGGGCGGATTTGCTTTTAGTGTTTGTAGCAGTAATGAATAAGCGACAGAAATATTTAATAATAAATATTTCTATGCCCACACATTTAAAAAATAAACATCCAAAGCGGTCTACAATGGGCGAAGAAAAGTCACAGAAAAGCAAAATTTCAACCGAATTTAAAATCTCTTTTGGAAGTCGGTTGAAATCCTTGATGCTAGGAAAAGTGGATAGAACATGTATGTTCTAATGGTCTTCTAAAAGAAAGTATATCGCTACTTATTTATCCAAAGAAATTTAAATTGGGTATAACGATGGGTCGTATATGGCTAAACATCGACCTAAAACATGTTAAAAACATTTATTTCTGTTTAAGAATGGAGCCACGTATCCAATATATAGAAGTCGAAGCGCAACGTTTGCCCTTTCATAAACTATGACAAGTTTCACAACAAGAAAATATCCAACATCTCTTTCGATACATATACGATCACAAAATAATTGGCACTTATTTTCTGACCTTATCGAATAACACGAAACATACGATTTTTTATAAAGATTACGGGGCAAAAACACCACAACGTAGATTAAGAATCCATAAACAAACATATAGCATGATATTTGGGTGATCCGGTTGCTCGCGCCCGTAGGTGAATCCCTACACACCCCTTAACAACTAGCACTTTTTGTTGCTAAAGGAGCAACAAAAAGTAGCAGCAGAGATTAACACCTGGCAATCTGCCGTCAAGCAGTGGTGCACTCGCATCGCTGTGTTCCGGTGCCGGTGAAATTACATGCGCATGAGACGTAAATTGCGTATACGTTCTTTACAAATCATCAAGCAACTCTCCGCCCAGTCACTACTTGGATTAGTGACCATTTTATTGGCATTTGAACTAAGCGTTTCCGTACTCCGGAGGGTATGCCACACACGAAAAGTTGGAGATGGACGGTGATTATTTGTCATAATAGCCATTTCATTCCAAATTCATTTACAGGTCGTTTGACCAAGTATTTTCAAATACGTAGCGTACAGGAAGTCAAGTCTTGGCAATAATAAACCTTATCTATGTAACAATAAGCCACATGTTGACATGAATTTATCGATGATCATGAATGATCTGTATTGTATCGCGCCTTATCAAGAGATTAGGAATGATGTCACGCGCAAATATTATTTTAGGAATCACATATTTTTATTTTTCCTAAGTTTTGTTGTTGGAAAAAATGTGCGCAAATTGATATCACTTGAACAAAAAGGATAGATGGATAGATAGATATACTCTTTATTGCACACCAGAAAGAAAAAAACAATTACAAACGAATTACATAAACAGAACAATTTGTTAGATGCACAATTGGTAGCATTACCACTAAAAGTGATTTCTTCCATGCAACCTTTGGATGGATAGGATAGAGTAGACACATTAGACGAACTTTATTTATAGAATTACACCTCGCACTTGGTTCGGCGTGCACTGATGTAGGAATATTATATTATTATAGATGTACTTTCGTTTTAATAGAACACCTTCAGTTTCATTAACAAGCGGAAGGCGGTACGATGCGTTCATTGATTCGTTCGCAGCCTTGCCCATTCCAATGCTACAAATTGCTTAATTGCCAAAGAGATTAACATTGATTAGCAAACAGCGCAGACCTTGTTCCGGTAGATAATAATCACATCTCTTGAGCTACTCTAAATAGAATAAGTCATATTTTTAATCTACACAAAAAGAGGACGGTTGTGTCCTTCTGTCGTCGTGTAGCAAATTCCTTAGAGGTGTATTTGGATCATAACTATAACATTTTAAGCTATTCTACAATATATCTCATTACTTTAAACGAACAAGTCTTGTATCTTATTACTTCGAACAAGCAATTGGGGGGTTGAATTTTCGACCCCAAGAATATTTATATTAAATCTCAGTTGATATTACAAAAATTTTAATGTAAGCTGGAAACGAAGTTGAAATTCATAATTGTTTATTGAGTATCAGACCTTCAGAATCCCCCCAAAACTTATTTATGGCTACGGCCAATTGACAGTTGTTCATTCAAGAACTGACTAGACTCACAGTCGACTGCGTGAGTTGTTTACCGAACTGCCGTAAAGTTTGAAGGGTCCACGTGAGGAACCGTCAACTGTCATCGCACAAAGATCGTCGTATTGCGATAAGGAAGCCATAACACCTGCCGAATAGGGTACGAGTCCATACGAACGGAACCACGCGTACTGAACACAATTTGTTTAATATTGACGTTAATACAAAGCAACATTTCTGAAGTTACCTATACCGTACCAGCCTCTAATGTTCTCACTGCAAGGACATCGGCCTACTCTCGATAATTGAGAGTGAATGGGCTCTGATCTACCACGGGAGCCCAATACGGATTGGAAGATGTCACATGTCGTCGAATTTTTGGTTCTAAGATATGGCGGTTTCCTCACGATGTTTTTTCACCGTTTTGAGAACGTGGTATTGCGCGCAAAAAATTTTTCAAGTGAAAAATCTCATTGGTGGTCGTGTGGGTGTGAATCAGCAACCTTCAGATTGAAAGTCGGCGTCTATGCCCCTGGGCCATTACGCTCTTCACGTTACCTATACGTCCGGCCCGATTTGAGACTACATGACTACAGTTTCATTGATATCTGTATTAAAGAGTAATTTGCCACGTGTAACGGAGTATTACATGAGAGAGGCTGTTATTTTAGTTCTGCTCAGTATTGTCAGGACAAGGCTTGTATGAGACATGCGCGAGTATAAGCCGGGCGAGTCGCTTGTCAAAAACAAAAAAATATCTGTACGCGATTCTACCACATGATCTTATGAACGCGCCCCTTAAATCATAATTTTATGGCGAGAAGCGTAGGAATATTTACGGTGTTTTGAATTTCATTCGAAATTTTACAGATCTTAAAACTTCACGTATCTATCAGCAGCATTAATATCAGCAAAGATAAAATAGTAAAATATGATTGCTCTGTCCAAATATCTGTTTGATTTTGTGATTGAACTGAATAGACAGAAGTGATTTTAATCTTGACACCGGTAAAGTTGGGTGGCAATATTTTTTTACACTGCTGCGTCAACAATATTTTAATGGTATTTGGTAATGGTACACACTCGTTTCTGTATACGTCATACCACAACACTGGCAGAACTGGGGCACTTGAAATAGCAATGAAGAAGTAAAGTTAAAAGTACAATTACATCCTGCTATTTTTTATAAATCCTTTGTCTTCGAAAGCGACTCAATGAACCTAATTATGTATGCATCGTGTTCAGTTCCCGTGACGACAAATAATTATGGAGTTTTTAAGCTTTCTGGAATAAGGAACCACTTTGAGAGTGGCTATACAAAAAATTACTGCTAAGAACTAAGTTTTGGATTAGGTATCGTCATAGTAATAGGTAGACTATTAACTAGGATTTTGGTTTAGGAGTTTGATTCCGCATAAATCATTGTAAAATCTAAAAAAATCACACAACACTTTACTTTTAAAACTGAAACTCTCAGCGGGCAGCTGAAGCGTGAGAATGTAGCTGGTTTTAAACAACTCAAAACCTCAAATAGTAGAGGAACAGTTTCCTTCTTGGATTATTATTATTAGTAATAGCCTAAAAGTAAAAGAAATCTTATTGTTCGGATATTACTTACCCATAAATCCTGTTGATGCTCGCACACTCATGGTTACCACGTAAAAGGAAGAAGTTTTCTGGGTATTTGATCTTGTACGCTAGAAGCAAGCATATAGTCTCCAGCGACTGTTTGCCACGATCCACGTAGTCGCCGAGAAAGAGGTAGTTTGATTCAGGAGGGAATCCCCCATACTCAAACAGTCTTAGGAGATCATAATACTGTCCGTGGATGTCACCTGCGGGAAAATTTACAATGTACTCAACACTGAAAACACCCCTAATTCTAATTCCTGGTGGAGGTGACAGATTGCACTGACATTCATTGTTAACAATTGCTACCCCAACCAGCCAGAGTGCTTGAAGTACTGGAGGAGGACTATTAAGAAGTGTTGTTGGCAGTACTGTTACTGTTTATGTAAATATTTTGACTCTGTGGTTTTACACTTGTGGCTGTGCCACAAATAGCCGACGCCCCTAAGCAGTATGCTATCCCTACTAACAAACATAGAAAATGAAGATATGAAAGAAATCTATTCTTTATGCAATAAAACATTGCATTTTGTCTTATCACTAATTATACTTATATTATAAAGGCGAAAGGTTGTATGTATGTGTGAGTATGTTTATTCCTCCTTCACACTCAAACAACTGAACAGATTTAAACGAAATTTTGTACCAGGAACCAGGATAGCTTGTATACTGGATTAATACATAGGCTACTTTGATCCCGCTAGTAACACTACAAAGCACAGCTTTTTATGTGAATAAGTGACAACAAGCTGAGGACCCATTGGGTGGTAAGTGGTGACCTGAACTATTGATTGACCTGAATAGAAAGATTTATACTTTTTATCCCACTACCACTCAGGCAATGATGCGCATTATCTATAATATGTAGAGGTCAATAGAATCTGTATGTTTGCAAAGGCCAAGATTATAAACTATAAGTTTTTTTTTTATCTTAGTGGCCAATTCATTGCAGTGGCAGTAACAGTAATCTTACTGGCCAAAAACCCGACCATGTTCCTCCACAACCATTTAGTTGCTGGAGACACTGTTAAACACTTCCACAGCAAGTAAGTTTACTGATATCTTAACCAACTAATAATAGAGTGTAGAGGATTGTGCGAGTATAAAGGAGAAAGCAGGCAAGAAACCCTTCAAAGATAGTATAACATATTTGCAGAGTACTGTGTCAAGACTGGAGCAAATTAATTCCCAAGCTTTTTATTTGTCTTGAGAATATGTCATGAAAAAGTATACATATTGACCTTTAAAAGAATTGCTAACCTATTAGCAAGCAAAGAAAGTTTTTTTTTACACTGTGTATTTACATGATGACATGCAAACATACTTTAATAATGCAAAAAAACTCAAATTACAAACCAAACCTAACTAATGTCAATGATTATTATTAACTAATGTCAATGATTATGATTATTAAAAAAAAAAATATTTACAAGCCAAACTTGACATGGTATATCAACAATAAAAAAAATTAACATCTAAAAGGTTGTGTCCTCATCAATATATTGTAGAGTACATACATTTTGTAGGAGCAAAGATTAATTTTTGAATGAGATGTTTACATTAAACAAGTGTAACAAGGATAAGTAAACACTGATTAATCAAATGTTATGAAGGTTATTTTACTTCTCAAAGTGTATTATTTGAATTATTGTAATATAATGTAGGTAGGTACATTCTATTAATTCAATGCACCCATTTCATTTTGAGTTAGTTTTTTATTTGTTTTTAAGTAATCAGAGGAAACAAATGCAGGATACAACCAGGATATCCACTAAGTTAATTATCAAAAAAGTATACATTTTTTGTTATAGATCACTATGGAATGCTAATAACATGGAAACATCTATTTCTATAATATTGGAAAAGGTTGTTGAAATAATATATATTTGTCATTGGAATAATGATGATGAAATTGTTTTAAATGAAAGAACTCTCAATGAAATGTATGCAAACCTTATAAACTGCAGTGAATGCGGAATTTGCGTCAATATACAAAAGGTACCTAGCTACCTACCAAATATGGAAATACCTGCAATTGTTTGTTTTATAATGTCTAACAAGATTTAATGATCGAAGAGCAGCAGGCGCGGTATTTATAGTTTTAGAAAGTCCATGAGATATTGCAAGCAAAGAAAGTTGTCATTTACAAGATATGGTACAGGGAGAAGTGGAGGCGAATCTCCAATACTTACCGCAAATTTTCAACGGTGCTTCAAGTTCCAGTAAAATGGGCTGTGATAAGAATATTTCTCGTGATTTCAAGCATAGCCCTTTGATTTCTATTTCGGTTAACTGAACATTCATACCAGGCTTTTCGCCTCTGACTGAAAACAAACGTAAACATAAATCACTGATGCACCTAAACTACACGAATTACTTATTTTTCACACTTGTACACTGTTCAGCACTGAAATTACAAAAATATCACTAAAGTTTTGTTTATTTCGAATAATATCAACAATTACCTTTTAGTAATTTTTTTATTACATTGTCGATGTTTAACTCATCTGTGTCTCTGTCTGCCATCGGATTAATTGTTTGTGCACGGAATATGGCTAAATATAACAGTTAAAAGAAGAAGGATTGTAGAGATTTTTGCCGATTTGTGAAAGGTAGCCACCTATTTCAATCCTCGGCTAAAATGAAATTCAATGGCGGAAAGACATTGACACTAAGACAGTCAGAATTACGCCACCATAGCCACAGATCCAACCAACTAAACCAGCACACTACCACAGATAAACATACTCGATGTTGTGTTGCCAAATGATGAAATTAAAAATAGCAAATCTTAAATGAAATTACATGAAAATGTACTGGCAGTCGCGGATACAGCTAATTAAAGTTGTAATGACATTGCGTAATCAGACATTTAAACAATTTATTTAGAAATGCTCTTTGCAGTTGGTCACTTAATTCAATAATTCCGAAAGTTTTTTTTAAATGAAATATAATTTAGTATACTTTATAATTGTGAGATACAGTATTTATTTCTAGCAATAAAATCATGCATAGAGTTTTAAAATGAACGTTATATAGGTACACTCGGTTCAACTTTAGTTGAACACTCGATAGTTAGTTTTGTTGTTATTAATAGGTTTCTTAAATTAATTACGCTATCATTGACGAGTAAAAAGATATATGTTTTACTGTGACTTAGTTACTGCTCTTGAGATTTGTAAATCGTAAAAATAATGTCTTCTTCTTCTTTTATTAAAAATCATTTTGGAGAAGATAATAGTGGACCATCAAGTAAAAAAGCAACATTATGAACAAAAATTTAGCGAGGGATGGCTCAGTGATAACAACTATAAAACTTGGTCAACGTGATCCAAACCGTACCGTGCAGTTCGTGATATACGTTTCGTACGAAAATTTTTGCTGATTTTGGTTGTCATAAGGCGAGGCGAAGGTAAAAAAACCATCATCATCATCTCAACTATTCATTCATAAGTCGCATTACTGTTGTCATGGGCCGGGATCGCCACTTACCACCAGGTGGGCACTCAGCTCGTTCTGTCACTAGTTCACATAAAAAAAAGCTAGAGACCGGTATGTTTCTGACTCAGAGATGATTTTGTCTTAGTATTTGCCGATTTTGGTAAAAAAACTTAAAAGTTGGCTAAATACGAGCAAGGATAAATTGCTAGAAATTGACAGAATACTTCGGACATTACACTATTAGACGTTGACTGTCCACATATGGGTAATTTTGGGATTGAACAAAACGTCCGTGCCATGCACGTGGGTCACCACAAACAATGGGATTTACTTCGTGGACGTAACAGAAACTTTATAAATACTTTATACATATAGTATTGTTTATAGACGTATTAGTGATATATAGAATAAAATAAAAAAAAGAAATGAGCCATTGATTTTTTTTATTTATTTAGGACTTACTTAACTTTGAATGTTGGGCTACGGTTATTCTAATGAGTTTTACTAAAACATACAAGACACAGAAGTTTTATTAGTGCCTGAAAATTTTATATATACTTTTGGCTACAAGGTACGTACATTTCTATTTTTAAATTTTATGCGTTTTGCATTTTATCAAACTGTAAGACAATGAAAACGCGATTCAATATCCTGACAAGAAAATAAAGTATGAATATCTTATTATGTAGATGTTGCACCATTAGAAATTTACGGTTATATTTATTTACTAGTGGGTAGTAGTATATTCAGGTATATACATAATATTAAAAAACTAAATGTGTCAAGTTATTTTAATGAATCAAATAAGGTGCCTACATTTATATATTAGTAGTTACTTTAATATATAGAAACATATTAAAAAAATATAAGTTTCACAGTCAGCATATTGAACTGGTTTTCCATGTAAGTCTTTAATCTTTCTTAGGTCCACGGTACGGATGACGTTTCCTGAAAATAATAAAAATAAAGAGTAATGTTCAGGGACTTAATTCATATGATATACGAGTATGTATAAAGGAAATACTTCTGTTGAAAAAAGTTATTATATCGATAAAAAACTTACGCCGGTATGGTCAGTGTGTAAATTCCAAACTTAGTGTTTATGTCCTCAAGACGGAATATTGTCTCAACGTATTCTTTGTCTGCTGGGACTGCTGGTGTCTCGAATACTAAGTTCATTATGTAATCTTCCACGCAACTGTAAGAAACGAAAGTGTGAAATAGAAATTTTGAACTAAATCTTAACAAAGTACCTAAGGCCTTCCATCATCATAAACATTTATACCGCTTTGTTGATAACATGTTGCCGTTAATCTAAACAATCGGATTTTCAGTCAATTATGAAAATTTATTTTCACAATCCTCACAAAATGTTAGCGAGACCAAAACAAATGGTCAATCAAAATCTGTCAGTACAGGGTCAGGGGGCATATATGGTTGGTATACTTAATTTGAGAGAAAATTGGCAAGAATTGATCACCACCAATATCCGGACTTTGGTGGTTTAAACCTAATACAAAAGTTAGTCCACGTTTTGTAATAAAACCGAAAGGTTCTTTAATAGGATTACGCCAACCTATACACATTTATTGCCACTCAACAAGTATATGAGAAATCGTATTAAGCTAATCTTGCTCCACTTTTCACAAATGGCAATTTATAAGTTATAATAAGTGGCAAACTTGATAAATAAAAGCGGGCTAAATTTTATTTCTACGCTCTTAATCTTGCTTTGGTTGGAATTTCTTTATGAATTTCTATGGTAACACCTCGGAGGGACACCCTATGAAATAAACACTTCCAAATCGATTCCCACTTAGACCTCCTATTTTGAAGTCGGTTCAAAATTCAAAAAGACTTCTTGATCCATTCCAGTTGTCCAGTTTAAGATCTATTATTCCAGTTATACGAGTAAATAATGTTATCGCACTTGTGCTTTTCTCTTCATAATGTGTTATCCCTAAATGCTGCCAACTATCTTTTTTCTTACTAAATTGGTAGTTATGTCTACTTACTAAGCGCAGGGTTGGTAGGGTACGAGTTTTTCTATTTTGTTCGGTTTAAGAGGTGTCACGTAAGGATCGGCGACTAATTTGGCTGCAGGCGGCGCAGCTACACCCTTGCGAGCTTTTGGCGTGGGTGCAGGAGGCTGTAATTGGTAGAAACACATTTGTTATCGGTACTATTATTTTACGTATGAACCGCTGTACCTTCTAAGAATCTACCTACAATAATAAATAATAATAATATTTATGAACAAGTCACACATCCAGCCTCAAACTAAGCATAGCTTGCTTGAAAAATAGATAAACTGTACATATATGGTTTTGCAAATTCATACTAAATAATTAATACTAATTAAAGATTAATGTTTGTTATTGTGAACAATGTTAATTCGCTGGTTATTCAAGGATGTGGAAATGCGCGGGCCCGACGACTGCTGTTAATTTTTCTTTATTGCTCGGAAATGGAATCTCAGCAGAGAGGTCTTGCAGGTTACAACCCTGTTACCCCACTGTCGCTACCCGCCTTTTCATTTTGACAGTGCGCGTTCAGGTGTTCCCGAGCGAATTTTTTTGCGTTCGTTCGGGAACGCTACATCCTTAAATAATTTTATGGTTGCTGACATTAAAATATAGAAAGTTTACCTTGACAGCTCCATAAGCGACTTCGATGAGAGTTTTGACTTCCGTCTCCAAAATTCTGAGGAATTTGGGCACGTTCCAGTTGGTTACCTCCTTGTGGTTCCCGAGGAGGGACAGCAGTGGAGTACAGTCACACTTAGCCAGCCTGCAACAGTAAGTGATATTTAAATAAGTGGTGCAAATGTTGGGTTTCGGTGTCTATCATAAACTGGGTTTGCGAATCCTCACGGCTTCATGAATGTATCGCTGATCCACCACTCCCACTCATAGGTACTAATACTTATTTATTCAGCAAGAGAAACGAGATGGAACAATTGGTTTAGTCAAAATTTTATTCAAATTAAACATAGATACCAAATTTATTTTATCGGGGAACAAACAATGGCGTACAGAAATTTGGTATAAAATTACAACTCCTCGCGGCCTGTAATATATCACTGGCCCACTGGAGGAAGGAAGGAGGACGCTTTACGCAAGACTAACCTGACTAAGTCATCGATGCCCTTGAGAACCTTCGTGATGCTAGCATCTGCCGCTACATTCAGCTCCTGCTTGTTTTGCGTTCGCGCTCGTTGCGTTTCCAGGGTTTGGGTGATCTCCGCCATGCGCCGGTCCTGCGACTCTTCGCGGGCCTCGTTTATGTCGCGCTGATCCACTGCAGAATGGCGCATGTTTTCGCATTGAGAAATCCAACAATCTCATTTTTTATTTAGTGGATTGCAATTGATACTGTATTCACAGCTCGGCAGTAGTTCTGCTTTCTGCGCTGTAGGTCGTGAGTTCATTTCCCAACAAATCCAATCCCAATCTCCCTGCCAAGGTTTTCCCTGGAGACTACTGTATGGGGTCCTTCAAAAGGGGTGTTTTAAAATATTTAAAGGGTCGGCAACGCGCGAGTGATACCCCTGGTATTGCAAACGTCCATAGGCTACGGTAACCGCTTACCATCAGGTGGGCCGTATGCTTGTTTGCCACCTAAGTGGTATTAAAAAAAATATATATATAAATTGTGTAACAATCTTATATGATTGTTCTGTGTCTGGGTGTCAATGTAGGTACTTGTGTTTTTGTGTAACGGATCTAGCTAATGGCCCGATGTTAAGTGTTTATCTCCGCCTATAACAACTCTAATACGAATCAGGTCCTTCCCGACCTAAGTATAATATATAAAAAGAAATTGCAATAGATTATTGTAAGTAAAGACTTACTAATCCTCTGCCTGAGCAATTCTAGATCCCGTCTTAGGACAATGGATTCCTGCAGAACCTCACATAGCAGTACAAAGCAAGAAAAGTTTTCTATCTCCGTGATTCCGAATCTATTGATGATGGCCGCCACTCGATCACAACCGTAGTATTCCTGCAAGTGATAGTTTTATATGATATGATTGATATATTTAGACAGCAAGCTGAAGTGGCGGGGCTGGGCATATATGCCGAACGAACGTAACGTTGGACGCCCCCCGGCTAGGAGGAGCGCTGGCTGGCAGAATATCGCGCGCTGACTGGAAGCGGTTAGCTGAAGATCGGGCTCAGGGCAGAAGTGGGCTACAATAGACTGATGATGATATAGATTTCCATCCGCATTCAGAGGGAGTATAATTAGGTTGGTACTCACAAATATTATCTCTAGCAGTGCGTCATGCCTGGCTATCTCCTGCTCGCATCGCTGCACTTCATCTAAGCGTTTGATCTCTTCCTTCTCGTCCGCTTCGCAAATCCTCCTGGAACCTTTGACTCGGAGGAACTCTTCCAGCTTTGCGAGATGATTCAATTCGCCTTCGTATGATTGCATTTCCTGGATTAAAACAATACGGTATAACTTTATTGCACGACTTTGTTTTAAAGCTACAAACAAGACTCGGTATATGCAGACTTTTTTATGGGACTTTGGGGGTACGGTTTGGAGAAAGTTGGGACGGTTACCTTCCTTACTTACACCAACTTACCTTGTGCTACCTCGCAGTATGACTTAGGATATTAGAACTTAAGAGTTTTCTCCAATATCAAGTAATCTAAAAGAGTACATATTTTAACTACGATCTAAATACATATTTTAACTGCTCTGTTTCTTTTTAATAGAGGGTTTGACGGCTGTGTGAATTTGTGTATTGTTATGTTCTCGGATTTTTTATTGTGGCATGGCAACATATTTCTAAAAGGCCGGATGTCTTATCGAAAAATACAATTTCAGTAAAGTTAAATAGCATACATAACACGTACTACTAGATATACAAGGTTGTATCATCAGCCGGAGTGCATAATGCTGGTTAGATAAGGGTATTAAAATTTTGTGAATACTTCTGACAACAATCGTCTTTCTCTGAAGGTCACGATAGGGGGACCTAGACTTGATATGAAATCAAAAGCTTACAGATATGTCTCTGTTCAGCTGAAACAGCCCCTTCCATTTCACTGCCTCCAGTTTTCTGCAGCACTCATCCCTATCCCCGAAAGCCACGGTAGCGATTTCAAAGATATCCATCAGGTATTCCTTGCCTTTCACCAGCTTGCCAATTGTTCGGTTCCATTGGATATTGAAATCATTCCTATTAAAAAAAACGTGGATTAAGGCTAGACTGGATTCATAATCATAATAGTTACTAAGTCTACTGGACGTATTGCACTTATCCAAATACATACTTACCCAGAAATGCTTCTGGGTATGTATTGTATGTATGTGAGTTTGTCCGACTAAAATTCCCATATCATGAACCGGATCTTCCTGAAACTACTATAATATAGGTAAGAATTTATGCACGGCAGTTTTTGAAATGTATTGGTTGGGTGGAGAGTGTGGTGGCTCACGAATCCAGACGTGAACCAATGAAAAAAATGCATGCATGTTCTGAGAACGAGCAAGAAATGTTTTTCTGTTCCAGGACAAAAAAACGAAAATATGTGACATCTATCAATCTATATTGATCAATCACTGGAACCCACTTGTTTTCCATTCCACTCTTTCACACGGGAACCCTATCCGGATTTTTTTCACTTAGCGAGAGGCGAAATCTAAGATGCTGCCATTAATATCGGCACAAGAAACAGCTGATAACAGTAATTAAAGTATCTATAAGAAGTCTGTATCTAAGAGTACTCTCAAAATTACTAAGAACCTCTCAACCAGCAGTCGGTGTATTTCTTCACGTACTTTCTTGTTGTCAGAGTTCACGACGCAGAACCGCTTCGTGGCAAGGTCCAGACGGTTTTCCATACGGCGAAGACGGTTGCTTGCATTTTCTATCATAGCCAGCTCCTAAAGCGTAATAAGTTTTACAATACCACGTTGCTGCCATCCGTGGGTGTTCCCTGGGTGGTGCAAAAGAAGCTACCCAAAGTAGCAGTGAACTTGTGCCAAGTTCGTCCAGAGAAGTACTGTCACAACACCTGGTGATCTGTCGTCAAGCAGTGATGCACTCGCAATGCTGTGTTCCGGTAGAAGGGTGTTCTGGTTAAATGTGAGCTCATCCAGTCACTTTAGTCACATAGTACATACATATATATATCTGGGACACCAGGTAATTACTGTCTTTGGGACTAATAACGAAGGCCACTGGATTAAATCTTTGATAGACTACGTAATAGATGGGAGTTACTTATTTAATATGTTTGGTGATGAATCGCATCTTTGTTAGGTTTTACTCAAATTAAATTGGCAAAATAAATCGTAATATGCCAATGTTCAGAAAATTTACGGTACTGAGTCCCAAGAGGTTTATTGATTGACTAGGAAGAAAAAAGTAATGTAGTAACAAGTAATTTTATTTAAAGCAGTAACAATCGTAAATCCCTTTGACGCTGATGAAGGATCCCTTTGACGGCTGCACAGATTTCCACCAAACATGGCTAAGCATACTCCGAAACCTGCTTTAAATAAAAAAATAAATAGCTTTGAAATAGGATAGGTTTGAAGATAAGTTTTCTCAAAGGGATTGACCACAATGTCCTTCTGTACAGACAGACTTACAGAAAGACCTTAAGATTGACTTACGAAGTCGAGGGTTGTTTGAAAGATCTCATTGGTAGCAACGAGTCTAAGAAAGTACCCAGGAGATAAGATCCCGTCTTAAATGCCTACAGAGGAAGTGGGTATTCCCAAAAAATATACAAAAAACATACATCGGCCTCTGTTGGCACTTTCTTCAGAAGTTCCACTAGTTGCTTCTGGGCAATATAGTTTAAGCAGTTCAGTTCTTGTTGCTGCGCTCGTTCCTCTCTCAGCACTGATTCCAGCTGCTCATACTCTATGATGGAGTGGCAGGTGCCCTTCTTGATCAGCGAATCGCGGAGGGCGTGCTGTCCCTTCTTGGCCAGCTGCAAATAAATATTTTTTTAATGTACAGTACGTAGATATCTGCATGAGATTAAAATTAAAAATTAATTAGCCAAGTGAAGTGATCATTAATAGCTACTACATTTTACATACACATATAAACAAGAACTGGAATCCTCCAACTAATGGCATGCACTAGCAGAATTTTTACGTCTTTGTCTTGTTTTCTTTATTTGATGATGATGATGATGATGTCATTACTCAAATTAATCAAAACATTGTCTGTTAAACGTATAAAGAGCTACGCTTCATACCCCTGCACTATGAGTATCTGTGTCGCAGGTGGCACTTACATGACACAGCCACACAAGTTCTGAAAACAAACTTTGTCTACATAACTTGTGTTTCGTTTATTCAACCCTGGACATCAGCCCCTCGCTTCAAAGCTAACTAATGTAGCAGATTATGTGATGTTTTGTGTTAAAATTACATGCACGTAAGACGCAGCCTGAAATTAACATTAACTTATGCATACATGTGCAAGCTTCGCAGTTGATTTCTTACAGAATTTGCTCTTAATGTAGACGCTACGCATGAGTCTAATATTGTCTGAGGGATTTGTTGCTTGCTTCTTCCTTTCGGGTAGATCGGCTAAGAATCAGGCGTAACCTTACAATATATTATAGCGTTGCAGTTATTACACTGATACCGAGTGTTCCTAAGCTTACGCACACAGAAACAATGAACGTACACCTACACACACAATTAAGATCACCAATCGTGAGATAGAACAACTGTGGCATTGAGTACTAACGTTGATGCATAACAGGGTTTCCTTGAGCTCATGGGCGAGGATGCCCAGTTGCTTCTCCTGCGGAGCTAACTGCGGTATACCGCCAGCTCGCTTCTCCACGCTGCAGGTCGGAGCCAACTTTTGGAACTGGAAAAGATATTAATGTAGCCAGCTTTTTTGTTAGCGCTGGCCTACTTCGTATATAATACTGCCTGTATAAATAGGCAGAAAACTATAGATGTGTCTATGACGGTGGTTATTCGACTTTATAGTATATTGTGCAGTGCTATAAAACATACAAACAAACAAACATACTCTGCCTATGTCATATGGCATAGACACAATCATAGAATACAAACACATAGGGATCGTGAGTTTTATATCTCAGGCTTCTGTTCTCAGAACTTTGTTCCCCACAAAATTTTACCCAGCCGGGAATCAAACCCAGGATCCTTCGCTACGAAGGCAGTGCTACTACCAATTTTTTTCACGGGACATCTAAAATTCTCATTATTATTTATTATGGCAGTTCATGCATTTCTTTTATTTTGTTCCATATTTTTCGTTTCTACTACTCAGAGCAGAGCTCCAGCAGAGGACCAAAAACTGATGATGATGATATCTTACCGTTCTCTGGACATTGCTGAGCTCTGCCTCGGGGTCCACGGTCTTCTGCTCTACTTGCTGAGGCATATTATATTATTTTGCCAATATATTTACTAAAATGAGTAAAAGGTAAAATCGAATCTACAATGTTGTTCTTTTTTAACAATTCACTGCCAAAGTGACGTTATTTTTTGGTATTTCTTTTTAGCTCTCTTCTGCATGGAGATCTGAATGGATTTCTGTATGAAGGCACAGGTTCCTACCAGATGCGTAAATAAGTACTGAAAATTTATTCACGGTCAGCTCGTGAGTTAAACAACTTGTTTATTCAACCGTGAGCCACCATCTAGTGAGACCACCATACCTGCTTTTTTAACAAACATGGTTAAAAAAGCAGTTTTCTTGAATTTTCTAATTTACCACGAAAATTTTCGAATTTTTCTCTTCTAAAAACCTTCCTCGGACACGAAAATGTGAAAATAATTACCATAAATGGCAAGATCATTTCGACAAATCTACGTTAAAAAGATGTCGAGTTTTGAGCTTAGCAACATATTAAATAATTCATTTCTACTTATATAAATGATCAGAAGACGTAAAGAACCCCTTCCCAGATCATCTTAGAATGGACTTTGAATCATTTTTTTGCTTAGCTCAATTTTTAGGGTTCCGTATTAAAAAGTAAAAGAAAAGTAAAATTAAATGAATCAAACAACAAATTTAAATTCATTCTTTATTTATTAATTTCACAGACAAATGTTTTTATGATATTTTATTCTAGTCACGAATTAGATCTTACTAGGTATATAATCTTATAAATTAAGTACTCTTTTAAGTAACTAGTGATATTTAAGTACACCTGCACTTAACACAGTATGATGGGTTAACAAATATTATGAGTAAAATAGTAAGATGTGACTAAATCGTTTTATTACACTAATTTGATATTTAGAATTACAAGAAAAATATGGGTTGCTTCCATTAAACAATGTCTGTAGAAGTGTGGTCCGTAATCGTTTTTGAAATTACCATATAATTGTACAATATTATTGTAATAAAACAAAGAAATCATACACAAATTGGAATGACTCAGAAGTTTAATTGCTATAAAATAATGTTAGTTTGTGCTTATAATAAAAATAACCCGATATTGCAGAATTCCTGTGATTTTATTGCATTTAATTCAAATAAATCGAAAAATATAATATTTCACGATTTCATAATTAGTTCAGTCTTAAATATAAATTAATTAAAATTATAAAACTAATTGCTGAATAGTATTCGATTTTGTGTACATATTAAAATAGATGGAATAAAATTATTAAAAAATATTTTCATTGTTGTATGTAAATAAATCACAATATAATCTTAAACAGTGATACATGAAATTTTCAAACGTTTTTAAGAACAAGAGTTTACGATTAACAAAATTTACAACAGGGAATTGGAAAAACTATTTTTACTGAAAATAGTCAACAATTAAATAGTTACATATTTTATTACGTCGGTAACTCTTATTCAGAAACTAGGTGAATATAAAACCTAAACTAAATCATGTAATTTACTCAACAGGAAATGTTAAATTCTTAAGTGTTTTACATATAATAAAATGTCACTGGTAGTGACTATTTGAAAACATATTGAGCATGATATTGTAGAAAAATGCTGGATTTTTAATTAAACCTGTAATAACTACTTTTTCTCATAAATGTTTGTCTCATTTACGGCACAGAGATACTATACGCTCGATGGACGATGATACATTAAATTCAATTTAAGTCAAATCAGAGTGTTGTAACATGTAACAGTGAAGACATGAAAAAACGTGAAGCATTCTTTAGTAACATTTTTAACGATAATAATACTAATTAGAAAGAAATTGAATTTATTATAACATGTGCGATCGAGCCGAGTATACGGCCCCAATTCAGCCACAGTTTCTAAGTGATCAACTAAGCACTTTTAAAGCTTGTTGCATGGGTAAATAGTTGTAAAATCATTTCATCGCTATAAAAACAGTTTTTTAGATGCTCTGCTTTTCGGACCGGCGTTTGACAATATAGATTCTATTCAAAAAGGCACTCATGGGTTCCCGAAGCCAAGTACTAGATAAGGCACGCATATTGCAAAATTTTTCAATACTTTCCACGAACCAGCAGATCATTTCGAGAAATTGTAAACTATATGGCTTATATATTATGTAGTAAAATTATGTTCCCGTTATTGGTACCTATGAGTAAAGTCATTTAAAATCTAGGTATTTATCGTAATGTGCACCAAACGTATCACTCACAGTGAAATTACATCATACTATAAGTATAATCTCAATATTTAAAAGTGTTATTTACAAAGCAATGGAATGGTTAGTTTGGGAAACGAGGAGCTTGTGTCACAATAATTATTATAAAAACAAATTAAAAGCGATTCGATTTATTCGATCATTTTAATCGAATGGACTTGATTTACACATCGAGTATTCGGAAAATATTGTTAAATATATCTGAAACGATATTCATGAATAGACTATGCTTAATGGATATTTCTTTCGTTCGATTAAATGAATAATATGGTTTCCCTCATCTCTCCAGACAGTTATATTATCTGCTACACCAAGTCCGCCCTAACCAATCCAATTTTAAAAAGTACGAAATTTCAAATGCCCAATTTTTTTCAGCCATTGTATATCTATCTATACATTGCACAAGAGTGTTGTGTTCCAAACTAAACTTAAAAGCCATTATTTACAAACTGATTGTAATATTTCAAAACTATAATAATTTTCCAAAAATGCTGAAATTTCAAAATTAATCTGCTTCATATTTCTTATATAAACTATTTGCTTAGTCGCAAATTAAAATAAGCTCAGTAAATTAAAAATAACAAGTAGGCTAACTACACAAACTCTTACTACGATACTAGCTATCACTGCAGCTGTGTACACATCACATGGCTTGCATAAAATCATGAAGGTGAAACCTAAGAACAACGCTATAGTTTGGACGTCGAAAAACACAAAAGTGATGTAAAAGATTTTCGAGTGGCTTCTATAGAAGAAGAGGATAGTACAGACAGCAGAAAAAGCCACAGGATCGTAGTTTCTGATTGTGATAAGGTATATTATGATAGGTATGTCGATGGCTTCACGGAGCGTCAATAGTGTGGTGCAGCAGATCACCTGTGAAAAAATCCCAGGAGTCTGGAAGCGCGGGTCGGCGGAGGAGGCTCCGGCAGCTTCCGGCGCTTCTCAGACGTCAGCTTGTGCTTCATCTGCTCCTCGATCAACTCTTGCATGTCCATCTGGAATACGGGTCGTATGATTAGTGAAACAAAGCGAGTTTGCCGTACCAGCCTCTAATGTTCCCACTGCAGGGACACCGGCCTAATCTTGATAATTGAAAGTGAATGTGCTTTAATCTACCATGGGAGTCCAATCCGGAGTGGTAGATCTCACATGTCTTAAAATTTTTGGTTTTAAGACATGCCGGTTTCCTCACTATATTTTCCTTCACTGTTTCGAGAACGTGGTGCACACACACATTTTTCAAGTGTAAATTTCATTGGAGCCAGTGTGATCTCAGTGTGGGTTTGAACCAGAGACCTTCTATTGGAAGTCTGCGTCTGTGCCCCCGTGGCACCCAGTAAATACTTTCTACTACAATTATACTCGCTCTGTTTATATTTAAAATTAAATTTCTGCACCTTGGAGGTAAAATCTATCAAATTAAATATAATGTATTCATATATACAGCATACACTGTACATACAACTTAAAATAGGCAAAGGTCTTAGATAATATTTAGTTGTCCTGCAATTATAGAGCATCACAGCATGCTAAAAGAGACAACTAGACAGCAAATAATGGTACTACTTCTGTGGAGGAACCCTCCACTCTTCCAGCATTTCATGTTATCCTATTACAATGAGTTCTTACCTGCCACTGCTCCAACTGCTGTCCCAGATCTACCTTCTGGCGAACCGCTTCGTACAGCTGGCTATTAGCCTGCATCAGTTCCACTCTAGTCTTTGCCAGGGACACCTGGAATTTAGAGAAATCGACAGCGTTACAGTTGGAAACTTAAGCATGTCAGAAAATCACCATATACAAAAATATTAAGTTGTGTGGCTGTGGACTGATTGTACGTCCTTAGTCTGCGTAAGTTAAAATAATAATTACAACGCAATTTATCAAAGCGCGTACAGGAGTCATTGGGGCACTACATTTTAAGTAATCGCTTTACATAACGCTATATTGCGCTTTTGCTGCTGCTCTCTGAAATGAAACTGGCTGCAAGACAAGGAGGCAAGTACCTCAGCTGCCTTCTTCCTCTCGATGGCCTCGTCGCGCTCCTGCCTGGCGCGCGTCACTGCCTCGTCATTCTGCAGGCTGCTATAGTTCGCATCGTTCAGTAGCTTATCTCGTTCTTCTGCCGCGGCACGCAGCTCCACTTCTGCCACTGACAGCTGAAATCATCGAAAGCGAAAGGGTCATGCTCGCGCAATAGTAAACCTTTCACTGGGGGTTTCTAGTTTGTTTTTCCCCATGGAATGTCCGATAGGGTTTAAACAAGCGTAGTAATAAGAACGTATGATCTTGTAGGTAGATATTTATTAAAAAGAAGTGACGTATCCAAGTTTTTTTTATGAATTCAACGGTAATAACGTATTTTGCAAGTGCAAGGCATTTTAAATCATACTTATACTATAAGGGCGAAAGTTTGTATCCATGTATGACTGTGTGTGTGCATATTTATACACACCTTAAAATTAAAACAAAAAACAAGTAAACATTGTACATAATGTGACCACAAATCGGCCGCCACTCAGTAATTGCAGAAGCATGGCTGCTGTAGCACTGGTTTTCAGTGGTGACGTAGTGTGTACTCTTTCACGCTCAAACGGCTCAACGGATTTGGATGAAAAATGGTACCAGGATAGCTTATATCCTGGATTAACACATAGGCTACTTTTGATCCCGGAAAAACGCGGGTAATGCTGCGGGGCGTAGCTTACCTTAATAAGTATTTCACAGTGTTAGGGGTCAATCTCTGACAGTTCACAGAAGAAAGTGGAACATTGCATGCTTCATTCCCATCGAGGTAAACCGAGCTATGTGTGAACCAGCCTAATGCATAATTAAGCTAGCGATACCATCATTTCATCAACGCTCACGTATAATTTAACATTTGCCTCTTCTGTGTATTTATTTATGAAAACACTAGCTATATTTTTATTTTAGTTTTTATATTTTGAAACCATACAGAAACCATTATGTTATGTTGTAATTTTTTTGATGTTTTGATAATTGTTAATCTACTCTACAAAACGACACTAAAATTTTCTTTAATTATTTACTAATATTGCTTTAATTTCGCAATCTTATGGAGGGTAGGGTAAGGTTTTAATAGGTACTTAACTAGGCGTGAACTTGTATGTACTTTTTTTTTTCAAAAAGACACGCTATCTAGAACATTTTCATGTATAAAATAGAAAAAAGATTTTGATTTGTCTTTGAATATAATGAATAAAAAACATTTCTTAAGTTATTCGCCTAGGCAATCTTGCTGGGATAAAGATCTAGACTTCATGGCGTGACCTGCGTGACGTCACGGCCGGACGCAACACTGGTGTATACTCTGTGGCGGGGGCAGTGACCGCGGGAACCGGACGCAACCATGTCGTTACAATGCACCTCATTCACGTGGTTTCGAGGCTCGCATGCCGGTTTTGGAATGTTATGATATGACGTCTTAATCCATGGATATATCGTCATGGTATGGGACGCAACACTTTCTATATCCACTAATAAAATCCTCCATTAAGTACCGAGTTGGCGAAGTATGAAACACACATTTAAAAAATATAGTTTAAAAGAACTCTACTTTAATGAAGTTCATTAAATACAAGCATATTACTTACGCAAACATTTTAGACCCGAGAATAGACTACATCACACAATTGATAGTACGAACCGAAAATTGGAATAGTTGGTGTTGCCACAAATATTATAATACTCGTACTATACTAGTAGTGTTACCTGGTTGTACGTAGGCATGGAACGATTTAACGGTTTTGACATAAAAATACCAAAATTCGAAGACATGTGACATCTACCAATCCGGATTGGGCTCCCGCGATAGATCAAAGCTCAATCACTCTCAATTATCGCGAGTAGGCCGTTGTCTCTACAGTGGGAACATTAGAGGCTGATATGGAACCGACTCCTGTGGTCATAATGCCTAAAAGCTTACGCCATGGCTGCAGTTAGGATTGCTAAAATAATGTGCCCTCTGAAGCACTGAAGTGCCCACTTGTACTCGTAAATGTTGTTGACTTTTAACCTTAACAATTCTCTATCTACAAACTCACACCACAGATAATCTTTGGACAGACTTTTTCAAATTACGTAACTTAATTTCATGGTCACGCTTTCTATGATTAGAAGATGATCCATACATTTTTAGAGCGACATTTTGGGTACAGTCATTATTAGAGATTTAGTTATTACTAGCTGCGGCTCGCGGTGTTACCTTACTTAACTTTTTCAAGATGAAAAGAAGTATATGTGTTATTCCAGACTATAATCTATCTTTGTGCCAAATTTCATCCAGATCCGTTCAACCGTTCTGAGTAACAAACATCCATCCATCCAAACTTTCGCATTTATAGCAAATAGTATAGTAAAACTGGTTGCGCCCCGCGTTTTCGCCGGTTCCATCCGCGTACTAGATAACTAGATTATTAAATTACGACTTTTGACTAAATTAAATTAAATTTCGAAAATATTACGTAAGAATTGGTTTTACCCCCTACCCCATGATAAGGGCATAAAGAGATTTTTTTGAACCCCACCTCCTCGGGACCCTTACGTAATTAAGAATGGAATAAACGAGCGAAGAGTTGCATAGCTCAGCATCCACTAAGATAATAGGATCTGCATTTGTGGCCAATGCCAAACAACCTAGACTAGATAAATAACTAGGCAATGAAATAGCGTCAGGTACATAATTTGCATGAAAAAAGGTTAATTTTGTTTCGTCAACTGTGTCAATTGTCAAGTTATTTCATTTCACAAGGATAACCAAGACCTTGTGAAATGACATTCATTCGCTGAATTCGCAATCGGCGCGTATTCTGAGATCATTCAAACTCATCACAACTTATACCGAAATAAATACAAACTTATGACTGTTTGTACAACGAACATAGGCTGGAAAGGGTATGATTAGGGATACAAAACCGGAACATTTTAGCCAGTTTTAAAAGGTATAAGACCTCACAGTGGGTTGGATAGGGTCTGATCTGAACCGAGGAAAATATTTAGATGATTCATGTATAGATAAGTACAATTTTATATATTGCTAGTACTACAAATAAACCTTCCTCTTGAGTCACTCTGTCTATTGCTGAAAACTGCTTAAAAATTGCGTAGTTTAAAAGATCTAAGCGTACAAACAGCGGGAGCGAGTATGTATAATTGTATGAGACATTCATAATTAATAAATTCTGTTAAATATTATGATTTTTAAATAACATGTATGGTACAAACTAACAAAGGCGAGAGCTTTCTATAACCAATTTTGATACAAATAGTTTCTTAGTTTGAATGAAGGCTAAACCGCAGGCAACACCTAGTATATCCAAGTTTTATTGTTCTGTCAATAAACAGAGAGGACAATTACCTAGTTTGGATTAAGGATAGCCACATTTGAGGACTATTTTCTGGTGGGTGTCGGTGTGGGAGGTTTACTCACTTCAGACCTAGATCTCGACCAGTTCAACTTTACCATGATTGGAGAACATTAACATAATTATATTATATTATACAAATGGGCCACATGTGATTGTTAAGCTCAGTTAAGAATCCAATATTTAAGAATAATTGTTTCTTTTTAAATTTTGAACTTAATAGACATCCTTCAAGAATAAATTTTACCACTAAAATAAAATAGGTGATGAAAATATTGAAGAATTTACCATGATTAATCATGGTAAATAGCTTTACCATGGTTGGAGAACATTAACATAATTATATTATGAATAACAAATGGGCGATATATCATTGTTAAGTTAAGTTAAGAGTCAAATATTTAAGAATAATTGTTTCTTTTTGAATTTAATAGACATCCTTCAAGAATAAATTGTACCACTATAATAGTAACATAGATGATGAAAATATTGAATAATTCGATTTTTACCCGACTGCGCAAGAAGTACCGTAAGTAGCGGAAAACCGCTAGTTAAGAAATACAATCGTACGTAACTAATTGAATACGAATATATCGCTTTGTCATTAATTGAAATGTCATCTATATTTGCAATACAATTGGAAATGAACTCAGACGGCTGTTGCAATAGCTATAGCTGTCGTGAGTATCGCAAATGCACATTGTTGCATTCAATCTGACATAACTTCTTGCTTCACCTAAGCAGTAAAATAATCTTTCATTCTATTACGCGTGTAATTATATTGTAATTATTTATCTTTATTAATTATTATTAGAATATCTGTAGATATCATTAGGTTTAATGCTTTGGTTTTTTAACTAATTTAATGCATATTAAGTTCATTAAATAAATTGTAATTTATCTACGCTCAAAATTTGCTTGGGGCTCTTGTATTGTAGCATGAACACATCTGTACTCTGCATCTCATCTCTACAAGAAACATATTTTAAATTTGTTGTCTGTATGTTTGTTTGTTCCTGCTAATCTCCGAAAAGGCTGAATTACCTTCTCGAGTCTAAAGGTACATTTAAATATTTTCTACTTGATATCAGTCGACGCGTTACCAAAAGCAGGTATCTTGGATCAGACAATAAACATTGCTAAGTGTTTCGGGCAAATTTTAATCCTAACTATCCTTGTTATTTGTTACGCTTTCACGTCTAAACCATTAAACCGATTTAAAAAATTATTTCCCCAATGGAAAGCTAAATGGGAACGGGAACTATGCGGGTTAAACCGCGGGGTGCAGCTAGTATTTTATAATTTTGGGGTTCATGGTGCTCGCATCCTCTAAGGTCAGTGTCCTCAGAGTCCGTACACGAGTCCCCCGGGGACTAAGCAACCTGAAGTACCAGTAGAAGTAGCTCCAATTTCGTTCTGGTGTTCTGGTGAAAGGGTGCCGATGAAACCACTAGCGCATGAGACGTGACATAGCCGTTTCGGCAACGGGATGCAACTTGAGTCTTCTCATAATAGGGTCGGACCTAAGTCGTATCACAGTTCTTATGTGCGGAGGTAGCTAGTTAACATCAGCTGATTTCGTCACTTAAGTTTCATAAAAAATCACCATCTGAAGTGTTGAACCAGTTGGGTTATCAATCAATATACAAGATTGTTTGATCGGTCTTTAGATAACTGAATTGAATCGTTTGTATTGTGTAAACATTTTGTACATATTGCTTTGTAAGTTTTGTAATTAAACTTGACATTTGTGTTGAGACTACAGCTTCGAGAAACCAGTTACCTACTGGTCTGGTGTCACGATCAAGGTGATATATGCCGCCCATTGAATTCACATTCAAGTTCAGACATGTCTAAGGTAAAAATATTTTTTAAATGTTGCATACACACTGCGTGTGCTACTACGCTAAAAAAAGAAAAGCATTTTGTGACTAATGCATTGTTTTAGTAGTCTAAAATCATATTCGCATTGTCTTTCTTATGAAACCGGTTTGGGGAACATCGGTTGGATGATCAGTCTGTTCTACATAGGTAGAAACAATTTTTGTGTTTTATATATTAGGAAGAGAAAATCTACGTACTAGTAAATAAATAAAGTATCTATTTACCGATCTAAGACATGCCGGTTTCCTCACGATGTTTTTCTTCACCGTTTCGAGAACGTGGTATTGCGCACATAAATTTTTCAACTAATAAACTCGTGAGTTTGAACCAGTGGCCTTCAGAATGTAAGTCGGCGTCTGTGCCCCGGGCCACCACGTTCTTCCCCTGCCACAGGGATTAACAGTGCAGGGGTATGTGCGTGTAAACATTTTTCTAATTTAGATTCCAAATATGCACTCACGAATCGTAATCTGATGCTTTAGTACCAGATTACTACGGCACGAACTATTTTTATAGCCAAAACGAACTATTTGTGTTCAAATCTCTTTTTGAACGGTGCAATCAAACTAAATGAGCCCATAAAACCAGCTGTTAGAGTTCGATTTCAACGAAACTGTAAAGCACATCGCTTCACGGCTCGATCTGTACCGTTCTTGCCGTTAACTCGATTTGTAACTCGAAATTGATCGGAAAGACACCAATGGACCACTCCGCTTTGATCTTGCGGTTGGACTTTTAAACCCGTTATTTTCTTAGCTACATCTACACTAAACTTACTACTTATTTACTACATCAAATTAAGTTGTATAATCAGAAGTTTTTGAATCATTATCTTGAATCATTACGTTAACAATTCTTCTGTAATAATATCGTCCTCCTCTCTCATTCCTATTTCATATTATTGTTGTGCCCAGCAGGGTCCATAATGAACTGTACCTAATATTATAACATCTACATTTACATTGTGGAATACAATAAACTATTGAGTATTGAGTATTAAAGTGTCTTGCATTCGCATTTTTAACGCTAACTTTTAACTTACCTTAGAAGACAGGTCAGCAATAATTTCGTTCTTCTCATCGATCTGTCTCTCTCGCTCCAGCGCACGGCGGGCATGCGCGGCAATTGAGTCGCGAACTCTAGAACCTTCCAGGGTGGCGTAGGCGGCGACGGCGTCGGCGCAGGCGGCGGCGAGCGCCCCCCGGCGCAGCGTCTCCGACTCCTCGCCGTCCAGGGAGGACAGGGACAGGTCTGAGTGTAGCCCTGGAAGGAACAACAGGATTACATTAATATCATACGTAATAACATACCTCTTCCTCTTCCTGTCTGAAAGAGATCGCTTTGAGCGATAAAGTCTCCCATTGCGCCACTTATCTGTTTTATATATAATATTTTGTATGATTACTTTTTATGTTCTATTTTATTCTATACAATTGACTGATTTAAAATTCGTAAATAACCGACTTCTATACTTTGATCCCTTATATCTCGGAGGTACATCGTGCCATTTAAAAAAGTAACATCCAAATTGGTGTACAATGGGCGAAGAAAAAAGTCACAGGAAAGCAAAATACGCAATTTGCTTGGATGACATATTTTTTCCAGTTATTTTGAATTAGCAACCAAGTTATTGATTGAAAACTTATTTTGACACTATGGGACACATCTGGAAGCATAACCTTTCAAATAATTTTCTAAATCGGTTGATAAATTACGGAGAAGTCGATTGAAAAAAGGGACATGACTAATTATAAATAGAAGTCTCTTCAAACAAGAAAAAACATTAACTTCTAGCTGCCCACCCGATAGCCCGGGCGGTTGATAACGACCCACTTGTGGGTCGCAACCCATGCTATGGGAAATGTTGCTTTAGACTACTATTGAGAAAATTTTCCTAACCCCACCTGGATTAGGAAAATCTTCTCAGTAGTTCCTTAGTGAATTTTAATGTAAATACATATGGCGGCTAATACTTATCCGCTTTCTCACGATATTCGGGTGTCAATGAAACTGAGATATTGAAGGCCGCGATTATTTTATCAATTGTTTCAAATAAAAGACACAAAACAATGGTGATACTTTTTAAACATGTATTATAAAGACCTGCCTTCCATAACAATATCACTTACGACATAACAATACATGTTCATGAAAAAAATTACAAATAATACGCACCCACAAATAATTATCTTGAAGACTGACAGGCGCATTTTTGGTATTAGGTTTACCTAGCCGTTCCCCGCGACTACATCCGCGTGGAATTCAATTTCTTTTATAATGTTTTCCTTTTCTCAAATAAAAGTAGCCTAAGTTAGTACAACATTTGCTATCTGCCAGTGAAATCCTCGTCAAAATCGGTCCAGCCGTTTCGGGGATTATCCGGCTCTGAAAACGCCTGAACAAATCTTCATAAATGGATATAACTGTAGTAAGAACCATCTCGATGACTTCACATGTGCACCGATACACATACACAATAAAAAAAAAAAAATTATGTGAATAAGTGACAAGACGAGCAGAGGGCCCACCTCTGGTATGGACGATGGTAAGTGGTAACCCTCGCCCATGACAACAGAAATGCGCGCGACTCAGTATGAGATCCAAATCTTTACTGAGTCGCATTCATCCTGCTGCGTCCATCACCCGAGAAGGGGATGATACGATACAATACAAGCTACACCCCTCTTTTGCGTCGGTTCAAAAGGTACTTGAATCGTATTAAGGATTATGAAAAGTTCTGCCAAACCGGTAAATTATATTCAAGTGCACTCAATACGTATAATCTTGTGAATTCAGATCAACAAGGTCCATTACATCGAGTGCATTAACGATTGCGCAAATGTTAGGCAGAGGACGAACTGTTGACGGGAAAATTTATATGATCGAGGTCAACGGCAGAATAAGAGCAACGTGTGTAACATTCAAATGAACACTGAATTTATAGAAGGCCTTTTATAAAAGTACCTGGGCGAACGGTTTTTTGAATTTTTTGTTATTTCGTGTTTTATATGGAATTTTTTTAAACGTTTTTCGCAGATGGCATGGAAAAACGTAGAAACAAAAGACAAACCCCGACCCGAGAACAAACTTCACGCTCACCACACAAAGTGGGCCCCGGCCGGGAATCGGACCCGGGACCCCTAGCTCCGAAGGCAGGGCTACTACCAATTCACGGAGATTTATTAGATACCTACTAATTGCATATTAATTACATTAATTACATTTAACTAGTGGATTATGCATTATTTTGGATCGAAAAAGACACACTGAACTTTTTGCTGTAGTTTAGTTATATTTTATAATGTGTTTGTTCACTATGGGCCAAATTACTGTATATTTTATACTGTTTATTATTGCCTGAAATAAAGAGAAAAATAAATGTAAAATTATGTATTAATTTGTAAACTTGTGTCAAAATATATATTGCAAAAAAATTAAAATTAAAATTAGACAAAAACTCTCATTTCGAAACCACTTTTTATATTTAAACAAATGTCAAAGCTGACTCAACTACTAATATCATTAGCTAATATCATTGCGTGAATATCAATAAATATTATCGGATTCATTCAAATGCACTAATGTGGACACGCGTTTACCGGATGTGTGATCTACATCATAACAAGACAGCCGTGATGCAACTCAATCTGGTTCAAGAATAAGTTCAAAGAAAATATTCTTGGATGCAAATATCGATAAAGATAAAGCTCTAAAACAGAATTTGGCAATTATTTTATTCTATATTCTCTCACCCGAAAGATGTATTCGACGACGTATTGGCAAAAATCCCATAGAAAACTTTCCTCACTTGAAAAATTTATGTGCGCAATACCATGTTCTCGAAACGGTGAAGGAAAACATCGTGAGGAAACCGGCATGTCTTAGTACTATAAATTTGGAGACATGTGACATCTACCGATCTGGATTGGGCTCCCGTGGTAGATCAAAGCCCATTCACTCTCAATTATCGGGAGTAGGCCGGTGTCCCTGCAGTGGCTGATACGGTACCTAGGTACCTAGTATTACAATTTTCAAGTGAGAATTTATATTTATTCATACTTCCTGTAGTCGCGGCTAAAGTATCATTGTTTGAATGATACTCACAATGCAAGTATGATATTACAATGATGCCGTATCAGCACCACTTTCCCTGTCGAGAAAGTCCTCTCGATTACACTACGAATCACATTGTTTTCGTCTGTTCGGTTGGTGATGTACATTCAACCTATGTTCCATTCGTTTTCTGTTATTACTAACACGATAATATAATCAGCAATATAACTCGTCTTCCATTTTTAGGGTTCCGTACCCAAAGGTTGGAAACCGATGGCGTGACATCGTGAGGCGCATAACGTCTGCCCCCGGGCAAAAACTCCATGACGATCACGACCGCTCTGTCAAGAGCGTAACGACGAAAAAGACCCAAAGGGTAAAACGGGACCCTATTACTAAGACTACGCTGTCCGTCTGTCTTTCCGTCTATTATCAGGCTCTCAAGAACCGTGATAGAGTTTTCACAGAGAAATTTTCACAGATGATGTATTTCTGTTGCCGCTAGAACAACAAATACTAAAAAAACAAAATAAATAAATATTTAAGGGGTCTCTCATTCGTGATTTTAGTTTTTTGTTCGTTTTTGCTCGATATTAAAGATAATGGTGCGGAACCCTTCGTGCGCGAGTCCGAATCGCACTTGGTCGGTTACAACTGGTGAATTAGGCTATTCGCTAACTAAACTAAACTCCCGTAACTAAAATTATTAGGCAAAACGCCTTTAAAGTTGAGACTACATAACAGTTCAGATGCGTGCACAATGTTGGAACCGGTTTGTTGATAACAACCAGATTTTGAATTCAGTTATGGTACGAAATTAAAACTTTTGCTCGTTGGAAAAATTGTGAGACCAAAGATATTTGAAACCGGTTTAAACATTTGAACTGAACCTGTGATTTCAACGTAATACAGGCTGAAATTTGAATAAAACCTCGCAGGCTTTTTTTTAACACTCATACCTCTGCACTAGTATTCCCTGTGTTGCAGATGGCATGGACAAACACAGAAGCACAAGACAAACACCCAACCCGAGAACAAACTTCATGCTCACCACACAAAGTATACCCTGGCCGGGAATCGAACTAAGCTACGGAGCCGTCAAAATACTAAACTATCATCCACATTATAATGAAATCTTTACCGTATATTTTCATGAACTCGTGCACATTACAGACAAGAAAACTATTTTCATACATGTTTACTTTAAATAGATTTCAGATAGAAATTTAAAGTTGAATATTTGATACTCCTGCAATATTATCTTTTTATATACAATAGGTACTTATTTTTACCACGTTATATATTCTCATTGTTGAGTTGCCCAATTCCGTGTGCAGTAATTCACACTGTGTAGCTCAATTGTCTTTTATATGTCTATTTATTGGTGAACTGTCAGATCAAAACCGAAAATTTTGGCTTTGCACAATGTCAACCAAAAATGGGGCCACCGTTGTATTTGAAAGGGAACAATTACGAACTTCCCGATTGTAATCTTGTGATCGTGAGCGTGCCTCGTGACGGCACGCCGTGATTCACAGATGACAACACTGGAAGCATCATGTTATTCTGACGGCATAACTAGTAACTTTCCGCCCGGCCAATAGTTGGATGGGTGGTTTAGTTCGTGACCGTGACGGCTCCATGGCTTAGCTGGTAGTAGCCCTGCCTTTGAAGCGAGGGTTCCCGGGTTCGAATTCCGGCTGGGACACACTGAGTGGTGAGAATGAAGTTTGTCGGGATTTGGGTGTTTGTGTGTGTATCCATGCCATCAGTGACACAGGGAATCCTAATGCAGGGGTATGAGTGCGTAAACGATTTTTATGAACTGATCAGCTATTTGAAACAAAAATATGGCAATGATATTTTGGTTTTAAATAGCTTTTTTATATTGAGCATATAGTGATCTAAACATTTTTGAATAAGGTACGAACTGTGATAAAAAAATCTTAACACAAATGTAGATTTATGCATTTAAAACCCACGGAAGAAATAAAACTACAATAAATCTGTCCGATTTCCGAACAATTGAATTAGCAACGCAAAAATCGATTCCTTCCCAAATGCGCTCGCGCATGCATGAAACACAAAATAAAAATCGAGAAGTGTCGACCTCCACTCCACTTGTTGACGAATTGGAATCAACCTGGTTAACCGACATCTGTAACACGCAATTCGACCGATGCAATAACACGAATCAAGTTTTATACGTATTTGAAAATAGTATATAGTTTTATATTACATATTTCTCCTTTCTTTCACCTTTGTCAACCGGATTTCAAAGGAGATTATCAATACGGTTGTATTTTTAATGTTTTTTACCTCAGGATTCTATCATGTATCGATTAGTTTTAAAAATTTCTTTTTATTTATATATATATGCATATATGATATCCAAACACTCCTAACGCATAGGTGTTATGTCTAACCATAAAGAACTTATGGACAGAACTAGGCTCAATGCGTGGGATTATTTTGTACTCATAGGTGTTTGATGATATCATCTTAAAACAGGATATCTGGTCAAGCTTCCATATACGATGCGGTCAGCTTTGACTCATAAAGTGTTTTATTGATTAAAGAAATGTTGACCTTGATAATAAGCTGTGGATCTGAAATGTTTGTCGGCTAAAAACAATAAATAAGTCGATGCTTCTTATTTTTCAATCAGTAAAGATTAATTACATAAATAAATACACTTTAATATTCTGAATTATAAATGGTCGCATAGCTGAAGTTACATTTGACTTTGACATCGGAAAAGTGATTTTAGTCTACTTAATATATATATTGTATTATTTTTGAAATATATTTAGCTATACAAAATATATTTCAAAAATAATCCTTCTATCTAACACACTTTACAAAAAGATGTAGATTTTTTGTAAAGAGTGTTAAGAAGTGTTTTTGGGTCAAGATTTACATTTACCTTATAAATACCAGCGAACTAATGAAACTATTTATACCGTTTGTATTCTACATTGTAAAATGTTGCTTCAGGGTTGTTTTTATTGAGTTCCAAAAGCTCAGTTAGCGAATAAAATTACTCAAACCGCGACCCCATCACGGAAATGCATAAACAAGCAGCAATACCAGTTCGCGTGATCGTTTTGTAGGGCAATAGGTATTGCGATCCGGGCTTTCCATGGTCTTTATTGTAATCCCAATTAGTCCCCGAATCGCTTGGCAAGTGATTTTGGTTCCGTGTTGGTATGAAAATGAGCATATTTCTGTGTAGTCCAAGTGATAGCGCTTTAACAAGAAACAGATATTGTAAATTCTCGCGATTTGACACCGGTAGCCTTGACAAGAATGAGGCAGTCAGCGGAAATAAATTGGTGCGTCGATGTATAAAGATTTACATTTCCTACCTATTTATAGGCCTTGCTATTTACGAAAATATTATCGAAGTTGTATGTAAGAATAGCTCTACGTTTTTCATACTATTGAAGTGAGGGGCGAGCTGAAGGCCCACTTGATAATAAGTGGTTATCTCCGCTCGTAATAACAGCAATACAACCTTGGTCCTCTAACCCAAGTTGCACCCCGTTGCTCCCGTCACCCGAGACGAGGATGTTACGTCTCATGTACCTGCGCCCACACTCTTTCACCGGAACACAGCAATGCGGGTGCATCACGGCTTGGCGGCAGATTACCAGGTATGGAGGCAGTACTTCTCCGAACATCATCATCAAGGGGATAATAATTCTAATTCCGAGTGGGGGTGACTAGGCCTGCACTGTCGTCTCGCATATTGCTGTATTGTGCATTGTCCACCGTTGTTAACTTAACTACCCCAGCCATCCCAATTCCTTTAATATATCGGAGAAGGACTCTGGGTTGTTGTTGGCAACACTGTTTAGGCTAAGGGGTACGTGTAGGGTATACTAGAGGTTTCTTACCTATGGATGAGAGCAACCTACGTAACCTTATTAAAAGAATTATACCTGAGTCATCATCGTGTCCAGTGTTGAGCTGTAACGCCAGCGCTCTCAGCTGCTTATAGACTTGGACAGCCTCCATTCTCAGCCAGCCGTCATCCTGGTCCTCTGGCTCTGTCTCCATCTCAGCGTGGAGGGACCTAGTGGTAGTGTTGAGCTCGGTGGTCTCCGGCCCCCCGATTCTCTCCGCCAGGGTGTCGTGTGATCGTTGCAGACGCTCCAACTCTTTCAGCGTGTTCTGGTACAGATGTTCCTGCAGGTAATTAGATACATATTAAAATAATGCTCAAGAGTTCAATACAGCGGCGAGAATTCTACTGCAGGAACCACATATTTAATAGAATACGTATATAGATTTTTTTTCCAATACATACATAAAATATATGATTAACACTCAGACACAAAGAAAACGTCAAGTTTGACAACCAAATGCTTGTCTTGGGTGGGTATGGAAGTCATACAGCGCAGAAGGCAACCCTACTGCCAACTGAGCTGCGAGATCAGGCGACAAAAAAACAGAATGCAAGCCTTTAATTAGCTTCAGTGTGGAAATATCTTTAGAATGCTTACGCCAGTATAGGGGCTTGTTTCTTCCCTGTTTCAATACAGCTTAGCACGTTTTGTCACTATTTCAGTAAAAAAGATGGAAGCTAGTGCCGCGAAAGCAAGTTTAACTTGCGCGTGAGCAACTAAAAGAATGGAAATGGGAAGCAAACAACTCGCTAATGTTAATGAGGTTCGTTATCACTTCGGCACCACCAATCGGCACACGTATTACTATCGAAATGTACGAAAGGCGTAAAAATAATTAATTGGACTGAAATTAATAGGATTACCTAATTTAAACAGAGTTAAAATAAGAGGTTCATAATTATATTAATAAATATTCATGGACATTCATGGAGTATAAATATAACTGTATGGTTTTCTCTTTACTACGTACCTGGTACAACTGTTAATAAAATTAGAAATTAATTTACCATAAAAGATATCATAACTAACCTAGAATAAATCCTTAGCAAACGAGTAAAAGACCTATAAACCCAATTTCTTAACTTAAACTCACATTTTTTTACATTACAACATAAGTAATTACTTCTCATACAAAGTTTTTCCTTGCATACAACATAATAGAGTAGTACATTGATGGCGTTTGCCCAATGCGGACCTTCAAGTCAAGATTAGTTCTTAATTACAACCATTGTTCTGACACACCATCGGATATTACACCAAGCCAGTGAAAGGGCGGCTAATATGGCATATTAGCGTTTTGTGAGAACGCGAACGTGGAATGGGAGAAAATTAAATAAAACAATTCTCTAATGGCAATTACAAATGTTTTAGATGTTGTACAAGCAAAAGTATAGAGGAACAATGACACAGCACCTATAAGATATCTTCAATTAAGTGTACATCATGAAGTATTTTAGTTCTTCACACTTTTTGGCCAAACAATGAACTTCGTTTTATGTATCATAAAACCAAAGTATCATAAAAACTAAAGTATTTATCTAAATACTTTAGTTTTATGACGTCATTACTTGTTATTGATTTTCTTGCAATTGTTTTATGTTAGCAATTGGGTATATTTAATATTGTTTGTACTCGTCTATTGTTTTTGTGAGTATCAAATCAAATATTTTCTATTCTATTCTATTCAGGACTGACTTTCTTAGTTCCTGACCTGACCGTTGCAGAACTGCAAATGCAGTCGGAGCATTATATTTTTACTAGCTGCACGCCGTGGTTTTTCCCGCAGTTGGCCATTGCACGTGAATACTTCACTTTTTAGGGACAAAAAATAGTCTGTGTCTGTGTTAAGGGTATGAGCTAACTTCATAACAACTTTCATCCCAATTCGTTCAGCCATTTAGGCATGAAGCAGTAACAAACATACACACACATCCATACAAACTTTCGCCATTATAATATTAGTGTGATGAACCCACTTTAAATACAAAAGTTTCTGCGGCTTTTCAGCACATATGATTCCAAGAAAAACCTCTAGAGAATTGCATACACAGTATTTGTTGCCACTGTTATAAACTGACCTGACCTGACCAGCCTGACCTGTCGAGTAATTAATAGAATAGAATAGTAAAACATTTATTTTGACACGAAGACAGTTAATGTAGGTACAGAAAATTAAAACATGACATGTTAATCCCACGTATTCTCATTCCGTGTCCACTATCTCGGATAGTAGTCGAGTCAAAAATGGCTCCAGCTCAGCATGTGTCAGGCAGGTACCTAGGTACCTACCAGACGCTGGTATTCTGCTGGCCCCATTGCGATAGTCCCGTTACAAACGCCAGAGAGTAAATAAATAAATCTGAATAGAGCTAAAAAGCTCGGGTTATTGATTCCATACCTGTTCTTTGAGCTGTCTCTCTAAGGCAACGATTCTGTCGTTTGCTTCCTCCAGCTGCTGCGAAAGATTGTCTTTGTCGTGAAGAGAGGACGTTAGCCGCCTCTCTAGTTCAGCTCGCTTGTCGCCCATCAGAGCCAGCTCCGATTTCAGCGACTCCAAGCTTGTAACGTGGTCCTGGATAAAAAAGTTTGAGTTCAATTTTGGTTGGTACCAAACACTGAGGAAATCATGTCAGCGTAATTACTATGCTATATCAAGAATAGCTGAAGCTATACAGTTGTAGATAAAGCGTATACCATCTTCCACGTGTAATTTCTTAATAGAATAAGATCCTACTCCTTCTGTGGTAGGCTATGCCGGGGATGCATAAGGGAGGTGGAAAAAGTGGAACATGTCGTCCACTGCACGGTAGCTGTGCAAGAAGCAAGAGCTAAAACAGGCCTTTGTTAATAATTTTTGGGTCTCCACAGCAGACGCTGCAACAGTGCTGCCAACACAGAATCTTTCCCCGGCACCTTAAGGAGTTGAACTGGATGCCTTGTCACCCCCCTCTTCCCTTTCCAAGTTACTCCAAAGTTCATTTTATTTTATTTTTTTCTTACATGTAAAAGAAAGTTTTAATGGCAAGCAACTACATGCACAACCAATTACAATCAAAGTATGATTTAAAATTAAAATGAAGAGTGGCAATGTTATTCCTGGTAAAGCCATATATTATTACTAGGACATACAGTAATAGATAACGTTACATCCAGGACAGACATTATTTGTATAGATTTTATTTAACATACTAGGATACTATAGGCTATTTTTATACTATAGGGTATATTTATACTATAGGGTATATTTCAAGGACACACAAGGCTCCAAACTACAAGAACTGTAAGTATCATCTGTAAGTCCTGCCTTCAAAGTCCCGGGTATCGATTCCCGGCCGGAGTAGTCTTAGGGTGCTAAGCGTACAGTTAGTTCTCGAGTCTTGGGTGTATGTCTTATGTCTGCCTTGTCCACACCACCTGCGACACAAGGAATCCTAGTGCAGGGTATGTGTCGTTATTATCGTTTATCTGGATTATGGTTTGCTCACCTGTAAACTGGTCTTCCTCATCGAGCACTGGTCTTTCAGCCCTTCCAGCTGCGCGATGAGACTGGCCTCCGTGGCGGAAGACTCCTTCAGCTGCGTGGTCAGCCGTGAGTTCTGGGCTGTCAGCTCTGCTATTAGGGTGGCTTTCTCCTCATCACGCTGCAAACAAACATACGTGATGAATAATAATGATAAATAACTTTATGCAGTAACAATGTTTAAAATTTTACTTCTAACAATTCTGTTCCGCGGTTGGCGGTCTTATCCCTACGGGACATTGCAAATGGACATTTGAATTTGATTTATTTGAATAGATAGATTTCCAGGTAAGATAAGCAAAGTTTATTTTACTTAGGTCTAGGTAATTTTGAGATTAGGTCTAAGGTCTTTTTGTGATTTACAAATCATGCACGTGCATAATATGTAAATCACAAAAATACAAATTATTGATGATAATAATTTAATAATGTCATGTCTAATATTATAATGGTCACGTGAATATTATTAGGTTTTAATTTACTTAATTCAATTTATGTCAAATAATTTATCATTTCCCCTCAAGTTTTTGTAGTTTTATCAGTTAAGTTAACAAGCGCAATGTTAGCAGTAAACCTCTTTCATTTGAATAACACTTAAAGGGTTGAACTCTCGCTGTATTTTCTCTAAGGCAGTAGAACATTGCCGGTACCAATTGATTGATAGGATAGATGTAAATATACGGGAGAAGTTTCTAATGGACCATTAGCACTACTAATAATCACTAGAGAGACGTTTCCAGGAAACCCAGTGCCGGAACGCACTTTACATACGAATTAAACTTCCCAATAATGTAATCAAATGCTTAGCCATATAGAACTCTATTGTTCTAAGCAAGCGTAGTTAATCGTGTTAATGACTGCAACCGATCCTATGTTGCACGACTGTCTTCTTTATCAGCTTGTGTTTAGAGTTGATAGTGTACTTGGACAATTTAGAAAAGTTTTTTCCGAAACGTTCGGGAAGGACATTCAAACCGTGACGATCAGTTGCGACATTGTTTTGGTGTAAGATACGAGTTCAGGCACGCTTGGTCAATTCAAATGCCTTGTTACCTTACGGCAACCAGTTACCTTAGGGGCCTTACCGCACCGTGTTTTTTAAAGGAGGTGTCGACGCTCACGTTTCATAAGTCTTCTCAGCGTCAACAGCGCGTATTTTTGATGATTTGTCTGCTCGTCATCGACAAGTATTTTTGATGAGTCTTCTGCGTGTCATTATAGCGTATTTTTGATGAGTCTTGTGCGCGTCATTATCGCTTACAAATTGTATGCGTTTTTAACTGAAACGCAACTGAAACGCACTTCAAATTTTAAGCAAGAGCCTAAGCAGTATTGTCTGGAGTGAAGTCAGTGTAATACTGTATTCTATAACCCGAAAATCAAATTTTTGATAAAAAAAATCCCTTTCCTCCTTTAGCACCACCCGGGAGGTGGTGGAGGATTAACATTTATTTATTACATTAAAAACAACACCGCAGGGAGCAGCAAGTATTATATAAGCCCTACTGAAGTCGTCACATAGACGTATCCGGTATATACAATACGAATGGTAGAAGCTCAATGGAATATCCCTAGGCTAGGAAGGGCGAGGCGTGTTGCCAATTAGCTATTGACCCTGAAAGCTTTCACCAGCTGTACCTACTTCGGAAAACTCCCATAATTCATGGCTTGCGTAATACTGCGACCTTGGCTCCACACTATGATGGTCAAGAAGGCCAATCAATAAGGCCGTTAAGGTTTTTTTTAATTCAATAAGTCGGGATGGAATGATTTAAAAAGCCTTTCTTCCTTCATGAAATTTCTGAGTCTTTATCAGAAATACCTCCATAACACCAAATAAAGACTATACTATATATCCGTTTTGAGACCCTCCCATTTTAGAAGCTGGATAAAAAACTAAATGGATCATCGGGCCTCAAAGCTCAGTTGGTAGTAGCTCTTCCTTCTGCGGTCGTGGGTTCGATTTGCTACATATAAAAAACACTGTAACGTCAAAAACCTAAATATAATCTTAAATAAATATACAAGATACCGTTAGTCTATAAATACAATACGTGTGTCGATAATTAAAACAACTTACTAAAGACAATTTCAGCTGTAGAGAGGCTTCGTCAAGAACACAACGTCAAAGTACTCAATTAATTGTGTGAAATTTTCATGAATATTTATTTATTTAATATGAAAATTAAATATTTCCACGAAACGATTTGACGAAGGCTTTGACGATTCCCAGACATTTTAAAGAGCATAGACATCTAAAATATCTTTGATATGGATTTAATTGTTTATCAGAATGCCGTTCGGTTTAGTTTTAGCATCTATATCCAAATTACTTAGAACAAAGTCGGATGTACTTTAGCATCTACTTACAACTGAAGCCTATAACCTTGAAATCACAAAGAAAACTATAAATGCCTAGAGGTGACTAAGCACGTGAAACGTGTTCAAACACGTCACGACAAGCCTATTATAACCACAGTCGAAAATAAATAGGATTAGGATCTACTAAATAATAGCTCAACAATATGGTTTCAATGATTCAGTTAGAATGTGGTCGAAATGTTAATGAATGCAAAGCCGCCCGCTGTGAAACGAGAGTACAAGAAATCTGTACCGGTGAATTAGGAATGATCAGATTGATCAGCTAGTCTGGACAGACCAAAAATATATTAATCAATTGCCGTTCGTTAGTCTCGCTAAAACTTGAACGTGGCTCTACGGATTTGGCTGATTTCTATTTCGTTATTTTCGTAACAGTCTTCACAAGGTGTGTAATAAAATGTAATTTTTGGAAAGTCGGAATTTAGGGAAAAGCTGAAAATGCTTTTTCTATTGGGAATCTTAGGATTTCTACTACTTTGACAGCTGTTTGTCAAATTGTGAAAAAAATCGTCTGTCGGGTCAGCTATTCACATAATTATGATTGTAAAATCGTATAACTTTTACAAATGATTCCGAAAAACTATCTACAAATTTGGAAAAAAAAAGAATTGTCTTTGAAGAATAACTTTATATATATTTTATAAATAATTTTAAGTCACCCTAAAAAAAGGCAGCAAGATTTGATTTTGCACTAATTAAAAATAGTTTGTAACTTTGGTTAAGAAAATCACCAACATTGGCGCCCCAACCCAACCTTGGCTTGGTTCGCAGCTGTCCAATCTAAAAGCTAATTACATTTAAACAGTGAATTTGGAACAAAACTTTTTATACAGGTTGTCAAGGGCGGAAGGTTAGTCTATTGTTTAGTTATTTTGTTAAAGTTTAAAATAGCGTAATCTTAAATTAATACAAAACCTAGCTGGCAAGCGGCGTGAATAATTATTTTAGTCTGAATGTTTTAAATAATACACAACTATAGAGAATCACAAGAGAAACGGTCTGTCTTCTATCTTTCTTAACTTTAACACGTTCATTACCGCTACGATTTTCATGATGTCTTCTCGGATGCCGCCTACATTTTCCGGTTGACTCGCTAGGCGAGTCGCCGGCACTACAATATAAATATAATCGACTCGCCACGCGAGTTCACTGGCACTACGTAAGGGTAAATTCTATGTTTTGTTATTTTTGTGGCCGTCACAGTGTACTTAACGTGTTTAACGCAATTAAAAAGTGTTTAAGGACTATTCGGCTTGTAAAAATGGCAAAAATATCTTTGGATAAAACAAAAGGTAAGTTTGTTTCGTAATTTAAGCAGTGGTTGTCAACCTTTTAAATTTTGGTTATTGTTAAGGTTATATTTTCAATTTCTAATAATTGTGAATAGATAATTTTACATTGAAATAATTGAATACGCCCGTACTAAATTATTTTAGTGTTACAGAGCACTGATATTGAAAACAAAGTTTACAGAACTTGACTAGAGTAGGCAATGACGTCACAAATAGGTATACACCAATGGGATCGACGAAATGTTTAGTTGCAAGTGCATTCTTGGAGTGCGATTTAACATTAGCCAATGAGAGCTTCGCAAAAAACAGTGTTATCAGTGCTATTGTTCTTCAAACACAACAGCGAGCCGGTGTTTTTGGCGGGCTGTTTTATCCAAGCCGATCCTTTTTTAAGAATTCGTTTTTTACCCGATTACAAATCCACAAGATTTATTATATGGCTATTATATATGTGATCCCAAATATTACGATAATTTTGTATTTCTAAAGCTTGTTTTTTTTAGTTATGGCTCCGTGCACAGCACTCTTAGCCAGTATCAAGTACCTAATGAATAAATTATTCAAGTAATTTGCCCAATTTGGGCGAAAATAGTCGAATGGTCAGTCGTCATAGGTCATAAGTCCGTCGGTCGGTCCTAAGTCAAGTCATGTCATGCTTTAGTAAAGTGAAGGCAACCTTACCAATGCTTCCCGTGGAGTTTTGGAGAAAACATGAAATGACGCGTTGTACACTATTATGTCACATTCACTTCATTTGTACACTTGCACAGACCTTTGTTTCATAAACTTCTTCCTAATTTACACTTTAAAACTCCATTATTATACTAAATTAATGAAAATAGATAAAACCTCAACACTGCTCCTTCCACGTTCCCACCAAAACCCCCAAATGAAACTAGTTTGTTGTATATTAGTTCCGTATTACATATAAATATGTAGGTAGTCCATGCAACGCATGTTGACGTCGGCGTCGTTGTCTGTACATATTTTATTATTATTTATGTATGTATAATACATATTTACTAGGTTGAGGATCTATGTCAGGGAACTCGCCTAGCGAGTTCAAGGCATTGCAGAATAGTTTTTTCCTTTAAAATATGAACGGAGTCTCCGCACCCGGCCCACCACGTAATTCTTTAGTTTAGCATATATTTAGTATAAACTATAATTTTAAGCAGATAATACTGATGCATTTTGGAAATATTAGTGAAAAATAGTGAACTCGCCAGGCGAGTCGTCGGCACTGGAATAAGATTTACGTGAACTCTCAGGGCGAGTCGGTGGCACTGAACGTGTTAAGTAAGTCTTATTTTTTTGTGGTGGTATATGGATAAAAGTGTCTCAAATAATAGTAATAACAATCTGTGGCACGAAATCCTCCGTGTGCGAGTCCAGATCGAACTTTGCTGTTTTTTAATCTATATCCAAATGTAGGACGCATATGGAGGGGTTATCTTAAAAACTTCATTTTCGGGCTAACTATGATAACTGGCTAACTGATGTGGTCTTCTATCATCAGTTCATTATTAGGGAACTGGCAGGTTTTTGAGCCATTTTTAAACTGTAGCATTACTTCAATAGGTGCACCTGGATTATTCTTGAAAAACGTTAATAAGTACAATAATTATAAGTTACAGCATGTTTAAGCAATTAGCAAATTTCAGTTGTTTTTCTTATACGTACGTATGGTACGTATATCAAATTTAAGTTTTGTATGGCTATTACATATATCTCTCCCATTAACCACCGTCCATCTATCAAATTTTAAGATGATTATACAATATAAGCGGTATGAAAGTTTTCGATTCGCAAACAATTTCAGAATTTAAACATCTTAAAAACAAAAGTTTTCAACTTATTTTAATACGACATCTTTGTACTACTTAAAGGAAGGAACTGGCTAGAATTGCTTTTGTATATGTCCTCTAAAGAACCATTCTCCAAGTCATGACTAGCGCATTAGAATGTACTGAGATTAATGCAAACTTATGTCATTAGGACACCTGTAGAAATCGATGTCAATTATATTTACAATTTGTAGTAATGACGGAGCAAAATAAGATAATTATTTTATGAAAATACTATAAATTGGAGACAATGGAATGCACCAAGTAATTAGCAATCACAAAAGTATCATAACTATTTCACCGCAATGAGTATCAAAGTCTGTATCAAAAAAGCTATTATATTTTAATTAATACCTAAATAGATAGCTTCTTTTACATAGACATTTCCGTGAAAAACTAAAGCGGAAATTACTAATAGCATAATGTCAGTTGCGATCAACCCTGGAATTTGAAAATTACCTTATTCTGTAACATGTAGCATTTATAATATTAATTATTAATAGTACTAGCCAATTACAGAGTTGACGTATTGAGAATTGCTTCTAAGAACTGGGTGAATTTATTGACGAGAAAATTCTTTTGTCACAGAACTTAGTGTGTTAATAGTTACCTACGCCCATAACAATAGCAATACGAATTAGGTCCTTCCCGACTGAAGTGTAAAACCCAAGTCGCTCCCCGTGGCGGCCATCACCCGAGACGGGGATGTTACGTGTCATCCTCACGTGATTTCACCGGAACCCACACCGGAACACAGCAATGCGAGTGCACCACTGCTTGGCGGCAGATTACTAGGTGTGACGGCAGTACTCGTGCGAACTTTGCACAAGTTCAGACTTAGAAAATATCTGTTTCAAACTGACCTGCTTGACCGACGTATCCCTGGAGCCGATCTTTGTGGTGAGCTCCTTGATGTCATTGTGCAGTTCCAGTATCCTCGCCTCGTACTCTCCCTGCGTCGTGTCCAATCGTCGTCTCAGCAGGTGCTTCTCCTGTTGTAATTCCTGGGGAAGAAAAACAAAATGAGTGATCAACTTGTTGGGTTTATATACAATAGATCATAGGATAAGCATAGCTATACTATGAGAACTAGATAACTGTTAGAATACTTAAATATTTTTTTTTTTTTTGTATACATATAATACATATTAACACCTAGAAACAGAACGAAAATCTAACACAAATGCTTGCTCTATGGAGGGTCGGATAGGGTTTGAACAAGTGCTAAAGTTAGCAATAAGTTTAATTAGGTATACATATATACTTAAAAAAGTGACGTTTCCAAGTATTATTTAAAGAATTCAATGGAAATAAAGTATTTTTGGCTTTGACTGTGTGGACTCCTGTGACGTTATATGCTCATAAATATAATATGTTTACTTGTGTGTGTAAAATTTGACGTGGCCAAACGATACTTGAGATCTAAAGAGTTTGAGTTTGAATTTGCCTTGAGTTGACTTGTCCTGAGTGGGAATCGAACCCGCAAACTAAGATAAACTTCATTCGGATTAAGAGTTTCTTGTTGTCAAATAGATAGACATAAGAGTTATTAAAAGTTATTACTCATAAATCACAAATACCGTAGCCCGTGTGAATCAGAGACAATAACAGGTTCATAGAAACAGCTGTAAACTATGCTTTCTACAGAATGTCTCCAATTAACTGACAATAGATGAGAGAATATAGCGGAAACAGGCGATGTACTTCCGACGCGGAATCACTTTTTATTTACGTCACATTCAATTACGGGTATGTCAAATTGACAAATTGCTAAACCTCAGTTTCCGGAGTCTTCTCGTGGTTGATTATAGATACTGGTTCCTCGAGTACCTGGGTGACCGAACTACGCTCGATTTTTTTGTAAAATCGTGTTTTATCTGAATCGTGTATTATACATTTTTTAAGTCACAGTACTATTCGAATCAAGTACCACAAAAATTCACGAGATGGCGCTGTATTAAATTTTCGGCATAGCTTATTATAAAAACTTATTTTTGTATATGCGTTTGACAAGAAATACAATTATACAGCAAAACCCTATCTAAACACAAAATTTCATCCAAATCGTTACCGCCGTCTCCAAGATAATGCGATATAAATAAATATACAATACAATAATTACTCGAACAAATGCATTTAGCAAAAAGCAGTTATTTTGACATTACAAACAGACACTTCAATTTTATTTTGCAGTGTCTCCTAATTAAAAGTAGCAAATGGAAACCATAAAATTGTCCACATTAAACAAAGGCTACAATTACCGATATGAAACAATGAACCCTCGTCAGCTCAACAAAACACCACTGTGCCGAATCAACCGCTTGCGCATAAACCGCCCAGTTTTTGCGGAAGCCGTTGCTCAACCAATCAGCGTGACCTTTGGGGGGTGGCACAAGGTATGAGAGCGTGGTGGCCAAAGGGCACAGAAGCCGACTTTCAATCTGAAGGTCGCTAGTTCAAACCCAAACGTGCACCAATGAGACGTGTGACGAACGTAGATTTTTGTTTTGCTTCTGGGTTATATCATTTATCTACCTCCTATGGTAAAGCTATGCTTAGTTTGGGGCTAGATGGCTGTGTGAAATGTTTTTTTATATGAACTTAGGAATAAAATTATAATAAAATTGTTTTGAATTCCTATCACATGATATCTGTTCCGGCTCACTTTTCTCAAAAACTTACCATTGATTCAGTACAAAAACTACCATCTGTGGACAGTGTACATACTGCTATCAAGTCGTTCTAGCGTGATTGACCAACAAATATCCATCCATCCAAACATTCGCATTTATAATATTAGCAAGATTACTTTTGCTCTCAACTTAGACCACAGATTGTTTCTAATTAAAAAGCTCATATTGTATATCTCAACTCTGGTAAATGTGGCAAAAGGAATGAGGTTAGAGGGAAGTGCAACACAATGTATATTATACGTTCTACTAAGCATTGTCTGCGATTCAATGGAAATATTTTATGCCCGGAGTCGTTTGTGATTGAAGGGCCAACAATAGAGCCTAGAGGAACTACCCATCATAAAATTACATATGAATGAACTTATGTGTGGCCTACCAACCTGATAGGAATACTTAGATGGGCCGTCTTAATGGTGTTACTGACTCACGCATTACTTACTCTGTTACTACTCAAAGAACCGGCAAGAACTAACCAGACCTAATCAAGGTTTTTTTTTTATAGAATTATAATTTATTAAAAACGATCGACCCGCCCCGCCTTCGCACGTGTGCTCGGCTTTTCTCTACTATAATATACATGTATACTGCATACAAACCATCCTCTTGAATCACTCTGTATTGCTGAAAACCGTCGAATGTAACCGTTTATATGTATGTATATAAACCAAACACAGCACAATTCGATTATAAATCTTATGTCTACGTTATAGATATCTTCAAAAACTATCAACTCAATGATAGGCTGAGAGTTGGGAGAAAATCACAAGTTATATTAAAATTAGTGATTGAGCTTTCTTCTAAGTCTTCCTCTTAAACCTACCATTAGCTTTGCTGACCTAAGGCCTCTAATTTCCGCCCCATTGGAACAGTGAAAGCGAAGCAGGATGACGTATGCTCATGCACGTAGTCGTATCAATATGTTGGACGAGCTGCGGACTAGTACAGGGACGGACTCTCAAATATACCTAAAATAATAGATAAATATTCATGGGCATTTCCCAGTGCCATCCAGCCCCAAACTAACCACAGCCTGTACTATGGGACCAGATTGTTGATAGAATACTTAATAGTATTTTTTTTAATACTTACCTGTTATACATATTGACACCAAAATAAAACAAAAATCTATGTTCATTACACAATGTTTATCAAGGCAGAGCAATTTATTTGCGAGACCTATTGTTCGTTTTAGTTGAAAAATGATAAGTTTTTTTTTAATTTGGTGCCGTTGTCTATTTAAGGGTACCGTTTTTCGCAAAGTATTGCCTGAATCTATCAGAATAGCCAAGTAAACGTAAATTGTTCAACCGCAACATAAACATGTATTTGAAGGTCTTTTACAAAATTCCTCGATATAGCTATTTCTCAGTTATTTTATTGTAAGTGCAACCCTGTGCTTGATAGCCATGAGCGCAATGAGGGCCCATGCGCTTGCGTCGTTCGACGTGCGCGTGCGTGAAAAGTCAGCTGGTCGGCCATGGTGACGTCTACCTACTATCTAATATTGAATACAACGGGTAAGTAGACGAAGACAGTCACATAATGCAGGCTGTGACCCGTGTCCTGCGAAGCAGTAATGCTAGAAGGAGATAGCCGAGCGGAACAGAGAGGATGATGCAGAAGCGGACCCGATCCGGCGCGGACGAAGAGGAGAGAGAAAGAGGCGGTATGCTCACCTCCTTGCTCTTCCTCAGTAATGGAGCCAGGGTAGGGGGGGGACTCCTATTCTGCAGGCAAAGCTCCTTTTGTCTGAGAGGTTCTTATCATTGTATTGCCAAGGATACCCCACCACATAAGTGACCACCCCTTTAGGTTACACAGTAGGGGCGGGATAGTGAATGCTAGTTCCATTCCTATCTCGTCCCACCATAGCAGTCGACGGCAATCCGCGGGTTTTAGTCAGTAGGATGGACAGTAGTCTGGGAGCCTCACATAACCACTCAGGTTCATTAGAAAGACAATTATACGAAGATGGTTTTAAGACCACTAAAACAATGCATTAGGCACAAAACGTATTTCTCTTTTTCCGGGTATCTGCTAGTATTATAATATCTGTGACAATAGTATCAACCATTCATAACCTTTTCACACAGAAGTTACCCGAGAGAAATAAGAAAACGCCCCACTTGCAGCGCCACGGTTCAGGTGTTCACATAAGTTGACAGATGAGAGAGGACAAGTGGGTTGGCAAAACAAAACAATTGACTTTCGACAACCCTGTTTCCATACGCTTGGGATTGTGAACTTTTTCATTCGGAAGAGTGACGGGACGGAACGAAAGTAATACTACGAGGTCTTTGTTTCGATTCACATTTCTTCATTGGATCGCAAGAACGCAATGGATAGATTAGATATTATCATAATTTTCTTTCGTGTAAGTGGTTGTGGTGTAGCAGTTTCCTCCGACATGGCTAGTATAGCCGGGACCGACATCTTAACGTGCCCGGAGCACGAAAGCGCTCATTTTAAATGGTCGCCCATTTTAATAATGTTTGTGAAAAATGATTTCCTTTTCAAAAAAAAAGAACATTCATCCCCACAATCCAAAAATTGTATTTTTTGGAGTAAGACAAAGATTTTATGTAGCGATATCTTCGAAAGGAATATTCAGAACTGATATCAATTTTGACGATAATTTGTAGACTAAAAACGTGTCAAAAAATATCCTTGTCTTTTATGCACATTTCGTGCAAACAATGCATTACTAATTAAATTGAATGACCCAAGACATGGGAAAGAACTGCTTTGAATTGGGACCACCACCTTTGGTTGACCATCAATTTGGCCACCACATACAAAAGCCATTTTCTTTCTTTCTTTCTTCTTTCTGATGGTAAGTGACTACCATCGCCTACAGACGCTTGCAACATTTGAAGTGTTGCCAACGCGGTGTCTATCAGCTAAAAACTTTTTTACACTCTACTTAAACTTGTGTATGTATATGTATGCCATGTTCGTCAATTGCTGCAAATGTCAATCCTTCGTAATCCTATTATGATCTCCACGTGCTCGCACGTACTTTGAGTATCTTTAAAGACGGTTTAGTTGGTTGTATCCGATTATGGTAAGCTGGGAATTATGACACATCTTTGGTTTCTTCGTGACGTGGTCAGCGAATTATCGAAGGAAATTTGGAAGAATTTGCATGGTAAATATTGGATTGCTGCTAACTTACAAATTTCCAGCTCAGTTGGAAATAACTCTACCTTCTGCGTTCGTGGATATTTTTGTGACGAGCATAGATGTTTGTTCTAAGGTTAATATGTATGTATACAAAAATGATTCCCACAGTGCATGTTATGCTTAGTTTGGGGTGTAACATTACGCTATGGCTTCGCGATATTTAAATGGTTCAAGTACATTTATTAAAAAATATAACATTTAATTCTTTAAATATATCAATGTCATCTTCTTAAACCAGTAACAATGCATTAATGATTTTATTAATGCTTACTTGGGGTTCACGTGAAATACATATCATTAATAATTTTAGCTATCTGGGTACGGTCGACGAGTCTGGGTAGGGTCTGATGATAATAAAAATTAGCCAAATCAAACTACAATTCGTGGAGGTATTTCATTTAATACCTATCTAGACGCCCACAACTTTCTATTTCAGAGTAGTATTATTGTATTGTACAAATTAATGGAAGACGGCGTTGCATCTCGAGATACGTTTCATAATATCAACTATCAATTTTTATAGTTTATTTTTATGAAAACGAATGATTTTATGTGTTTGGAATGAACCATTGGATGCAGACTATTTGCTCAAATGTGAATACAATGGTATGACGCATATAAACTATAACTGTATACTTAATTAATATTGTTTGTACTGTCTGGCCTCTAGCAATTAATATTGTACTCTATATGGTTTGAACAATAAAGACAATTAATAAAATACCTATGCATTTCTAGAGTTTTGCATTTGGGTGATAGAAAATATATAGTTATCCATTTGCACTGATTTTCGCGTGTTCTTCCTTCGGGATAAACTCCTCATCATAAATGAGTTTATAATGTAAAAAAAAATCTAATCACGCTGTCCAGTATGCTTCCTCGAGCACAAGATAAATTGCTCACAGACTGCATAGAGTAGATTCATCATGCAGACGACTCTCAACAGTAATTAACTCAATTTCAGACACCTATAATTCGCTCAATACTGATTGATGATGATGTAGGAAGAGTATACATTACATTAGATAACTTCATAGGCAATCTGTCAGGATAGTTTATTGGCAGCAAATTAAGTAAACTAACGATGCCTTACAAGATTATATTGACAACCTGCGACTTAAGTATCATATTATACCTTGCATGACCGCATACTTGCGGTTATAAAAGTGTCTTATTAAAATCTAATTAATCGTATTCAATACTTTCACCTCCTAATATTTGCTTTTATGGGTGGTTTTTCAAATTCCTATGGCACCATCTTAGCAGTATACTTTATCGAACAAAAAAGTAAATAAAAAACAAGTTTTACAAATGAAAAGATATCACAAAAATGGGCCTTGCGTTTCTCTACCATCAAATAAGCTTTTTTGACGTTTACTCATAGCACAGATATAATAATACTATACTGCATAGTATTATACTGTATTGTACTGTACTGTACTAGTATACTACTGTACTGTACTGTACTAGTGTACTAGTATAGCTATGAATGAGGTAAGTATGTAGTTCGTATTAATGAGGTAAGTAAGTAGTTCGTATTAATACAACCACATGCCACAACCATTAAATGAAGATGGTTCAAATCTTTGACATGCACCGGGTACATTGGTTCCAATCTATATTTCTTAGAGACATGCACCAGCGGCTGCAAAATGGAGTGTTATTTGCGAGTAAGTGAGCGCTACGTCTCGGCATCGATTGGGGGTTAGTCACGAAACTGACCTTTACTTAGCATGAAACTTAATTCAATCAATGTCAGCGATAACCCCAAGGTTATAGAAATGTATGCGTCAAACTATCACTTAGAAGAACAATTTCCATTCTATTTATTGAACCTATGAACTTTGATTCGGAAGGTGCTGGGGTCGTTTCCTCCACCGTTGAGTTAATAACGGCTAATAACAACTACAGTAATAAATATGTAGTTTTTTTTAACACAAACTCTATCAACGCTACTTAAATATATTTAATGAGTATTATACAGAGGGATAAATGTTTTAAATATAGATTGTGGAAGGATTTAACAAGAGGCCTATTAGTGCAATCATTGTAGAACAAGCTTCTTGCTAACTTTCTCAGTTCTCATACCATTACGTCACGACAGTGACACCTTTATTAATGATACTAACACTACAATGAAGTGCAGTTATCGTGTTTCCGTATTAATTGTATATTTTTTCTGAGTTGAGCAATAACTTGAAGTAATTGAGGTTAACTTTGACTAACTACCAATTCATGGAATAAGAGAATCATGGGAAAATTGACAGCGGGTTACGACGCTGTTTACGTGACACGTGATGGGAGTTCGCAGAGGGAAATTCCTGCTCCCATCAAATTCGTTTAGGTGCGATTAGGTGTTTGGAATTGTATATTATATATGCATACTAACTGACCCGGCCACGCGTTGCTGTGGCTAACGTTTTTGTCATATGTTAATATTACGATCATAAATTGAGATGTGAGCTATCCTATCTTTCAAGTTGGATCAAACAGCCCACGGTGTACAAATTTGATTAAAATCGGTTAAGCAGTTTAGGAGTCCATCGCGGACAAACATCGTGACACGTAATGTATATAGTCCTATTTTATGCTTTTCTTTATATAACCGTTTGCTGGATATATGTATATATCTATGACTATTCCAAGCGAGGCAAATTCACAGTATCTTAAAGTTTTACGTAACTCTCATTATTTTCTCGTCCAGAAATTACATATTCCTATCTCCATGTCACTGAGGCATGAAAGTAAATTAAGTTATACACATAAAAAATATTTTATATTTATTATAACGCGAATAATACAAGCCATTAAATATAAATTCTTTATTAGTATTCCATGCACAGTAAGGTTATCAGCTTTATCTATAAGGAGTGCCAAGAACAATTAGCTGCAGCCTGAATTACGATTAGCATAACGCAGAATGGACATGAAATGTGTGCCAAAATTCATTATGCATTAGACCATAAGCTGCCATAAACATCTCATTGGTTAAAACACCTTTTGAAATTCACATACAATAAAGTCATAGAAAGAAAATCTTTATCTCCTATGAATCTATGAAATGGAAGTGTCTGTTTGTAATATCAGACTGTTTTTACTAAGGGAATTGGAAAATATACATGGTATTTATAAATAAATACAATTTTTTAATATTTTTATCTGTCTGTTTGTTCCGGCTAATCTCCGAAACGGCTGGACCGATTTTGGACTTTGACTCGCAATTAGCTGATTTTATAAGGATTATAAGGATGTAACTTAGGATACTTTTATTTTAGAGATTTAATGTTAATTACACGCGGAAGAAGTCGCGGGGAACAGCTAGTTCAGGTCAGGTTAGGTCGGCTGTATGGAATTTTATCTTGAATCGCGATTTTTTGGACAAAAAATTGGATAATTCTTTTCTGATTTCCCATAAGTGGTCCCATAGAAATTTAATAAAGAAATTCCATCCCAAGAAATTACACCGTAAAATAAGTAACTTAAAGCATTGAAGTCGGTTTATTTGCAACTAAATATAAGTATTTACAATAGTTGCAAATAAACCGACAAATATTTTTAGAATAAATAAACAGAAAAATATTTTTAGAATAAATATGTACCTACAACTCACGTATTCTTATTACTATCTAAGTTTGTGCGCGTGCTTAAACCCTATCAAAACTAAAAACTCAAACTCACTTATTCCTTTAGATCTCAAGTGTGTGCACGCACCTAATTAAAGACCGCGATAGTCACGTATCTTTTAGTTCTTAATACCATGAGATACGTAACAGAATGGTTGTTTGTATAAATTAAACTATTAACCATCTCGGATCTCATCAATTAGCGTACAGCGGAGCGTGTCCGTCCGTCTGATGCTACGGATGGTACGCACAGCGCCCAATTGCTCATCCTAATGAAACTAACTCGGGAAAGTGGAGAAACTGCGTCTTTCTTAAGGGTCTGTTGTCTGACAGTGATTTGGGAATGAATAACGCTGCTATGAACCAAAAACTGTGAATGGCTAAACAAAATCGGGAAGTGTTTATAATAAAAACACGAGACTTTTTAGTTAGTGACTAATATGTCGGAATGTGCTTTGAAATACTTAGCCTCTTTATTGTTTTATTTGCCAGGACATGGGCCTACTCCCAACAAGCGAGAGTGAAGGCTTTAATCTATTAGGACCCGAAAAACCGCGGGGCGCAGCTAGTATCTTATATATCAATATCTACCAGTCGTATTGTACTTCCTACTTAAGTATAAGAAGACTCAAATAGCATCGTCTTGCTTTTTTTATTCAGAGCCGAGAAAGGTTCGTATTATTATTTTTTATACTACGTAGTCTTGTGTTGAACTTACCTTACCTGCTTACCACCGCTCATGACAACAGCAATACAACCAAGGCCCCTACCTAATTTCATCCGCACCCAAACTCTACCAAAACATAGCAACGCGAGTGGTAATAGATTTACAGGTTTTGCGCAGCACTTTTCCAGAAGAACCTGGCACATTTATAACAGCTATAGGTTACGAATTTCATTATTACAAAGTTTAATTTGCAATAAAAAGTCCGCAATGATTGGTCACGTTTTACCTTTATTGTGCCACAGCAATTCACATGTAATCTTTTTGAAATAAATAATTCAGGGGTTACCTGCATCGTGGATAATTTTCGTGTAACTCATATCGTGGATATGACATAACCCCGAATCTTCAATGGAACAATGACGCATTGCAAAGCATGACCCTAATCGTACGTGCCGTGATTAGCAGCCATAAGGAATTGAGTTGCACGATTCAAAATGGTTTGTTTTCAACCAAATGCTCACTGTTTTCCGAAATACACTACCTACATTTATAAGTATTTTCAACCACCGCCGAAAAAGAGGAGTGTTTTAAGTTTGTTGTATTATCTGCGTATATGTGTATCTGTTTGTCTGTCATAGCTCTCGAACGAATGGACCCATTTTAATACGGTTTTTCTGTTTGAAAGCCGAAGTGATAGAGATGGCTTTTAGCTACAATTTATGAATATTTGTTCAGGCCTTAGAAGGTCATCGGCTCATTACCATTACACAGAATCGGGAGATATTCTCATCATCATGATATCAGCCGACAGACATCCATTGTTGAACATAGGCCTACCCCATAGATTTCCTAATCAAGCAGTCTAGACCCACCTCCATCCACCGTCCACCCGCGACCTTAATCGGTCTATCGGGTAAATAAATGAACTAAGTATTATTAACTAGTTATAGATACCTAAAAAATACGGAACTAGCATTAACTGATTTCAAATTGGTAGGTATCCAAAAATCGTGCGATCGTCGTTTTAGAGTTGAGAACAAAGAACACAGAATGAAGTGAGTAATTGCAGGCTCGGTAACCGATCGAAATCTTTATAATGCTTATGAATTGTGAGAAAATCCATTCAGACAATATGAAAAAGATTACGCTTCAATTTGACAATATTCAATTTATTTATCAAACATAATAACAATTGAGTATCAATCTGCGTTTATCAGCAATTACGTATTTGATTCTGATGACCATGAAGAGATGAGTTGGGTGCATTCGAGCAACAAGTCTCCTTTAGCTTTAGACCGGAATGCGTGGAAGAAAAACGGGGAGACCTTTGCTTTACAAACCTACAATATACTTAAAATATAAGTAAAATAAAGAAGAAAAAAACATTGGAATAGTAGTTAAATAATAGGTTACAAGGTGGTAAAAAAAGTTTCTAATTAAAAAAAAACATATTTTTATTGTTTGTGAACAATAATAACATAACAACAATGATAATACAAGAAGTGTTGATATTTTAACCTATAATTTCTGGTTAAATGTCTATAATCATTGTATGTATTATTTCATATGGTACTCACAAAGGTGCCCCCATTCTTTCATAGAAGGTACCAAGTGAATGATTTAAAAGAACGAATGAAAATCTAAACTAACGTTATATAATCTATAATGTATCGGGTCTTTTCATAGTAAAGCTTATTTTTCTGTGATATGGTCAGTCTACAAACAACATAAAAAGTTTGTAAATGTAGTTGTTTCTGCATTACATTCTCAATTATGCTATGGATTGAAAACACTAACAGCCGATACTGTAAAAGTATAGTTTGATAAGGTTATCGGATCGAAGCAGTAGCCGTGGCAAACACGTACTGAACGGTACAAGTGAAGTTAATTCGATTGTTGTATGGCGCATTTCGTCAGAACAGATTAAATGGCCAGAACAAATGTAAGCCTATCTGTTGCATAAAGGCGAGTAGCCTAGTAAGCAAATCACGTTCGCAAATTAGCGATTTACTTATAAATTGTTCTGATAGATAGTTTTTCTTATGTAATAAAATTTCCAGAAAAAGCTGAAGGCCCACCTTATGTCAACTACCCCCGCCCATAACAAAAATAATACGAATTAGGTCCCCCCAGGGCGCAAGTATGAGACGTCCCAAGTTGCATCGCGTTGCAACCATCACTCTTATTTTAGAAAGAGACTTTTTTTTTATATGATTTAGTGACGGAACGAGCTGAGGGCCCACCTGATGGTGAGTGGTGACCCTCACCCATGACAACAGTAATGCGTGCGATTCAGTATGAGATCCAAATCTTTACTGAGTCGCATTCATCCTGCTGCGTCCATCACCCGAGACGGCGATGATACGTCTCATGCGCACGTGATTTCACCGGCAGCCACACCCTTCCACCGGAACACAGTAATGCAACCACTACTGCTTGGCGGCTGATTCCAGATGTGGTGGCAGTACCTCTCCGGACGAACTTGGCACAAGTTCTACTGCTACTTTTTTTTGCTCCTTTAGCACCACCCAGGGGGTACGTGTAGGGAATTCAAGGGTACACACCTACGGACGCGAGCAACTGGACCCCCCGAAAGCTATCTTTTGCAAAAGAGACATTTTGCGAAGAAGATTTGCGCTGTGGGAATTTTGCGCTGTGGGAAATAGAGTAAAATCACTTCAGTCGGTCAAGACCACTAGCGTACTCGTATTTTTTTTCTACTGTCACCCTCAATTAGATACAGGACTCATTGGGGCATGACATTATAAGTAATCGAGTTACATAACGTTATGTCTACATTCTATAACTATCTGTAAATCTCTATCATTGTGCATTTGACCGTGCAGAAAGTATTATACAACAGTAAATCATAACAGGTAACTCGGGAGTAACAGAAGGGAATGATTTTATGACGGTGAAGGCAAACATCGTGAGGAAACTCATAATAACATAACTCATACCTTTGCACTAGGATTCCCCGTGTCGCAGATGGCATGGACAAACGCAGAAACACAAGACAAACACCCAAGACCCGAGAACAAACTTCATGTTCACCACACAAAGTGTGCCCCAGCCGGGAATCGAACCCGGGACCCCACGCTTCGAAGGCAGGATACTACCAACTAAGCCACGCAGCCGTCTGAGTATACCAGAGGAACTTGACACAAGTCTATTGCTGCTTAAAACATCCTCCGATTTAATTTTCAACATTCAGGTTCTGATCGTACATTGTTCATTATTTCAGTCGGGTTTTCCATCAACACGTACAGTCGATTCAACGCAATGTTCGCCTCGGTTGGAAAGTATGTAGTTTCATCATAAATAAGTAGCACCGGCATTAGAAAACCGTATTAAAATATTTTCAAACATGATTTGCACAAGGTGAACTAGTTTTGCCTGACGTGGATGGATGTATGTGATATAATTTAGCTAGCGGCATCCATTTATTATCATGAAGAAAATAGAAATATGATGTTTATTTCGCTGTCAAATATCATTCGTTTTTGCTGTAAAAAATTGGCTTTCCAATTGATCTAGATGAACATATGAATTAAAACCGGCCGGGTGAACTTTGAATTCACAAAACCGGCCGAGTGAAATTTGAACTCACAAAACCGGGGGTTCCATACCACCATTGTTTTTATATATTCGTTACGATATCCACCATAATCCTAACTATATAAACTAGCTTTTGCCCGCGGTTTCGCACGCGTTATTTAATTATTTCTGTGCGAATAGGCAACGGTAAAAAATCCAAAGAGTACCTATGTCTTTTCTTATGCCGTTGCCACAGTATATGTAAAATTTAAACAAACAAACTCACATTCCCTGCTTGCTTGAAATTTCAAAATAACAGCTTTTTACTAAATGCAAGTGTATACGATAACTATAACAAAAAACAAATAACAATATTTAAATTTTTTGTCTGTCTATCTGTTTGTTCCGGGTAATCTCCGAAACGACTGTACTGATTTCAACGGTACTTTCATTGGCAGGTAATTACTTATAACATCAGCTATGGTAACTTAGGTTACTTTCATTGCAGAAAAAGAAAAAAAGAATCGATAAATTTCACGCGCAGTCGCGGGAAACAGCTCGTAGAAATCCTGACTAATATTATAAATATTGATTGATAAAATCTCCACTATGGCGAGCGAAGCCGCGGCTATAAGCTAATTATGCATTCAACATGATTTAAAATATATTTCTATATGACTTCATCCATCTTTGAGATATTCTTCAAGGGCTTAGCGGAGCGCCTAAAATATTCCACGTGCGACTAAAATGCTGGGTTTTATTTCGGCCAGAGGTTAAGCATTGCCATCCAGCGTGGCAATGCTGCCAGCGTTTTGGGCACGCTACCATCAACAGTTGTATATTAAGCAAGTGTTTTTTTTTAACGAAATTTTGCAGTACTGTAACTTTTTACGTACCAATAAATTTATCTCTTAGAGATATAATATCATGTCACGAGTTTATAACTTTCTCTTAATGTATCCTTCCTTTCATAAATTGGAAGCATATTTCAAAATGTGCATAGCGCTCATTTATATCTATTGAAAAATGTGCGAAATGTATTTAATAAAGCAATTATCTAGAAAACAGCTATTAAATGCGCAGAGCATGAAGGGCTTTCTATCCGCCGATTAGACACAGATTAAATAATAGTAGGCACCGGGGAATTCTTTTTAACTCGGATTTATACTAATCATGATTTTTCTTAAAGATTCACGTGCACTTTCGCTGAACTAAAAATATTTACCTATTGACGTAATTTCTTGATTGTCCTTTGGTTTGTATATATAATACTAGCTTACCCGGCCACGCGTTGTTGTGGCTAACGTTTTTGTCATATGATATTATAATTTGCAATAAAATAATATTGCGATCATAAATTGAGATGTGAGCTATCCTATCTTTCAAGTTAGATCAAACTGCACATGGTGTACAAATTTGATTAAAATCGGTTAAGTAGTTTAGGAGTCCATCGCGGACAAACATCGTGACACGTAATTTATATATATTAAGATATATCAATCGTGCAAAATCATATAATGGCGGTGGTTCCCTCCAAATTATTTCTTCGCGAAATACAGAACATTCTTTCATTGCCAATGATCAGCTTCTTATCATTGTCCTGTTGTCAAAATTTATTTAATATGACTCCGCCCCTTTTTGTCAAAATAAAACACATTTGTTCGCTTACAAAATTAAAAAAAAAAATTATTGAAAGTATGCTCCATCTGCAGCTACAACCTTCGCCCATCGTTCAGGTAGTTTTCGTATTCCTTGCTGGAAGAAGTCCTGGTCTTTTGAGCTTATCCAGTTGTCAATCCAAATTTTGATACTTTCACATGAAGTAAACTTTTCTCCAGTAAGGTCTGTCTGCATCGTCCGGAATAGGTGGTAATCCGAAGGAGCTATGTCTGGTGAATATGGCGGGTGGGGTAACACTTCCCAGTCCTGTCCCTCTAAATATCTTTTTACGACTTCTGCGGTATGCGGTTTGGCATTGTCATGCTGAAGAACTAATTTGTTATGTCTATTCACCCATTCTGGTCGTTTTTCTTCTATGGCTCGCTTCAAACGCATTAGTTGTCGTCGGTAAACTTCTCCATTAATAGTTTCAGAGGGTTTGAGCAACTCATAATATACAATACCTTTCTGATCCCACCAAATACAGAGCATGACCTTGGCACAGTGAATATTTATTTTTGGCTGTGATGGGCCTGGTTCGCCTGGTTTCACCCAAGCTTTTTTGCGTTTAGGATTTTCGTAGTGTATCCATTTTTCGTCTCCTGTGACTATCCGATGCAAAAATCCTTTTCTTTGCTGTCTTTGAAGCAGCATTTCACAAATGGTTTTCCGACGTTCCATGTCTCTTTCTTTTAAATCATGTGGAACCCAGTCACCGGCTTTTTGAATCATTCCCATCATTTGTAAACGCTTTGCAACAGTTGAACGATCAACATTTAATGCTGCAGCTAATTCTGATTGAGTTTGGCAAGAATCTTCCGCCAATAATGCTTCCAATTCAGCATCTTCAAATTTTTTTGGTGGTTTTCCATGTTCTTTATCCTCAGTACTAAAATCGTTATTTTGAAATCGTCGAAACCATTCCTTGCAAGTTGTATTAGACGGAGCATGCTCACCATAAATCTCCACAAGCAAACGATAAGTTTCCGCTGCAGTTTTCTTCGCAATAAAATAATGTAATAACACTTCCCGCAAATGACGTTTATTTGGAATAAAAACCGACATTTTCGAAAAGGTGAAAACAATTTTTGCTTACACTTCAACCAAATGTCATAAAATGCGTTAGATAGCTGACATTCAGTACTATCGAATACAAGTATGGTCATTTATTAGTACACGTAAACAATACTAAAAACGACATCTGTTGAGAAAGGGCGGAGTCATATTCACACACCCAATATATTAGCTTGAAAAAGTCAAAGATCTATTTGCTGCCGCAATCGAAGAATTAGTGGTTACTTGTTGAGATACAAAGGAATATAACGTGTCAAATGCAAAGTCCAAAGTAAGCAAAGTGTGTATCACTTTGTTTACTTTGTTTACTGTAGACTGATAATCTACAAAGCGCAAAGAAAATATAAAATATTCAAGGACCCCTATCTCGGTAAAAGATGTTTTTTAGTGAATGTTTTAATTAAAGCTGATATATGGAAAATAGTTTTGAGCCATGACATTTGGAAATTGGTGGAACTAATTCCAGGGCTATCAGGTCTTCCTTAATACTTTTGGAAGGAATCTCGATTATTATTGGAGCTCACATCTCTAATTACAATAATAGCAAGAAAAATCAAAATTATTTTAAAGTAAATTCAACTTTTTTTGTAATGGAAAGGAACCACAATAGTTATGATGTTTGGAAACAAAATTATCCGTATTACAGTTCAAATCTAAAATTACAATACAAAACCAGAATTCACAGAAGCTAAACGTTTTCTAATAATAGATTGGTACTTCCTACTAATTTTAGTGAATGGATAAGACTATTAAGCAAACTGGTAGTTAATTGGACTATAGGTTGTGAAACTCAGCGCATACCTACTGGAGTCAGTCTGGTTCACCGTATAAATAGAAAATGTTTGGTTTCGTTTTAGAAAAAACATTTTCTAGCTCCTCGCCCCAGTTTCGCACGGGTGCTATTTAATAATGAAGAAAAATAGGACAGGGCTTTGAAAAATAAATTATCTGTATCGTACAAACCTGACAATTACGCAACAAAAACGCTTTTCCCTTCGACCCTAATTATATTTATTATTTTTTAAAATATAAGGTATTTGCCAGTTAAAGTCCCGTAAAAATCGGTGCAGCCGTTTCGTAGACAGACAGACAGACAGACGTAAACACAAAATTTTTAAAAATGCATGGAAATGAATGGAAATTTTATAATTTTTTGACTGTCTTTCTGAATTTATTATGTTCCAGCTAATCGAAACGGCTGGACCGATATTAACGGCACATTTACGCCAAACCCTAATTCTTAGGGTATTTAAAAGAAATAAAAGAAAATGAAAGTAGCTTATGTTACTCCTTATAACATCAACTATCTGCCTGTGAAAGTCCCGTCAAAACAGGTCCCACCGTTTCGGAGATCAGGTGGAAAAAACAGACAGACAAAAATACATTTTTTCTATTAAAAAATATATACTTTCAATTGCATTGAAAAAAGCTGTTATTATATTATACCTAGATATCCCCCCCACCCCTCTCTTAGCCCATGCCAGTAATCCTAGTTATCCACGCGGGTGCATTTTCCGGGGGCCGTGTTTCGCAACGCGTATTGCCTTACGGAACTGCAAGCTGGGGTCGGGTTGCCGATCGATAGATAGATTACTATCGTAACAACACGGTGGACTGGTAAGGTATCGGATTACTTCATCAGGGAGTTTTACAAGAAGTTCTTATAGACTCCCTAAAAAAAATTACAAAAGGCAAAATGGCTGTCACCTTTGTTCAACTTCGATTTGACCTTATGTTAAGCTATGAGTAATGTAGCACCATGAATTTTAAGATATACAATTCCGTAGAACATTGATTTGATCTCGTAAGGTTTTGCCAGCGTTTGCGATTTAAGCGCACAAAAATATGTTTTTTTACGACATCACATTACAAATCTTTGTTTTTCTCAAATTTCTCTACCATTAAAATGCATATAAACCATCCTCTTGAATCACTCAATCTAATGCTGAAAACTGCATACGTTGCGTAAAAAGATCTAAGCGTAAAACAGCGGGAACGACTTTGTTTTTTTTATAATATTTAAGGATTTGTCTCTGGAATACGAGTACATACATTTCAGTGACAATAGATCTACTTGATCTACACTAATTACTATCTCACAGCTGAATCCACGTCCATTTAAGCTTAAACTACTACACCACTGAGGTTAAAATATATAATTTCACACACTAAGCGCAACCGTATACTGCATTAACTGTACCTGACTTAAACTGGGTGATTACAGGTATATGTCGTATAAGACCATATTCACAAGTAAGTGGCTAATGACTATAATTCCATGGTAATGAGCTGTCTCCGTTATTCGAACGACATTGGCAATGGATGTCATCACTACGGTGTGAGGAATACGCAAAGTATAATTATGAAACTTTGCAATATGCTTAATACAGCTGAACACAGAGGATCGCACTCGTATAGTTTTACCTTTAAGATGCGGTATGATCCATACAAATAAATATAATTGAAGTGTTGGTTTGAAATCTTAATTAATAAAAAGGGGACACCATGGGTGGTCTTATCGCTATAAATCGATCTCTTACAGAAAAGAAGTATTGTATTACAAAAAGAAGGGGCATTGGTGCATCTATATTAAATCATACTAAATTTTAAATATAATATATAATAATAACATATTATATAAACTACTTATTTATTAATAAGTATGCATTTGAAAAAAATCCTTTTATTTAAATGTATTAAATAAAAGGATTTTTTTTTTAATTTTGTCTGTTTCCTGAATCTCCGAAAGCGCTGGACCGATTTAAACGGGATTTTTACTGCATATAGTCTTGTTATAAGCAAACAGGCGAATTGACAAGCCTTCCTTCTTTGAAGTTTGTAAAAAAAAGCAGACGTATGTCAACGGGAAACTTCTACACTACAGTTATTGGGTCGAGCAGAGTCATGCCAACTGGTTCTACAGCTAGGAATCTGGTCCATAATGTATACCCAAACGCGGACTTAGGTCTAGACAGGACGTTGACTTCCTATCTTGGTTTGAGTATGTTGCAACTATATTTCTATTTGCGTTTACTAATGCAATTATGTCAGGCCTCGCAGCTGTTGGTTGTGGATCTGCCTTCTGCGTGTAGGTCATGGATTCGATTTTCACTCAGGACAAGCATTTTTGTGAACAATGTTTTCTCCTGTGTGGGAATCGTACCCAAGACCTACATAACAGGAGGCAGCGCTACTGCCTCCTGTGATGTCTGTATGGTCTGTAAGGCCAAGCAGTGTTCGTCTCGAATGAACTCTAGCGTGCCGTGACAGTATAATAAACTTTCGCAACTTGTTCCGTAAACAATCCACATTTGCAAAATGACTCATTATGATAATTAAATATCAAACCAATTACATGCTTGGAACTTGCGCGAAACAAATTGTCCTTCGAACTGGCCAATATCCTCCGTAGCGAAAGTTATCTAAAGCAATGCTTTTTCAACGAATTTTCAAATGATCCTAACGATATGCAAAAGGGGCAACAATAATATATTTAATCGAGCCTTCCATAACAAAAAGTGATAGAAAATATAATGAATTCGATCAACGACATCCGATCAAATAGACTACAACTTGCTTGCAACTTGCAACTCACGAAGGTAAAAAACCATCTTTTTTGCATATTGACGAGTACTCGGGTAATATCATCATAAAACCAAATGACCCTTTTGGTTAAACAGTTTACCGGTAGTATATGAAGGCTATCACGTGCGTTTAATTAACTACGTGAGGTTAGCCTCATTCCCATAACAAATACGTTAATTGGAGGACTGCCAATCGATAACCGTATTTGCTTTGGTGGATGATGACCTTTACGGAAATCAATTGAAGTCAAGTAAATATCAGACCCATTATTCAACGCAAACAGGAGCAAAGAGAATGGCTGGCATTTTGCTCCATTTACATCTGTTAAGGTAAAGTTTAACTACTATTTATATCTAGAACATGATTCATAATCTAGCGTTGTAGGTGTACCCTTTGATGCCTTACACGTACTTCTGGTTGGTGCTAAAGGAGCAACCAAAAGTAGCAGTAGAACTTGTGCCAATTTCGTCCGGAGGTACTGCCACCACATCTGGAATCTGCCGCCAAGCAGTGGTGCATTTTTATTGCTGTTGTTATGAGTGGTGGTAAGTATTTAACGTCAGGTGGTCCCGTCACGATTGATACATAAAATAAAATAAAAAACTCTACTTTTAATATGAATGTGATGTTGAATTAAATTGCTCTATATTTAGTTTTTCCTTAGCTATTCCTTATTCTGCAAAACCATTGGTTTACAAACAAAATCGTAGTAATATCTAGGCAGAAAAAGTCTACAACCATTTGCAAACCAGTTTCTTTATAGTTTAACCATCAGGTTCTAAGGCAGTATAACGTTTTTAATCGGCAAAGTGCAGTGGTTCCCTGAGGGATATTAAGGCTCGGTTTACTTTGCGAAGTTGTAATCTACGTAAGAATTTATTTTGTCTTCAGTTACTCTATTTTATTACTTACTAGCGACCCGCTCCGACTTCGCACGTTTAGTATAGCATCAGTGTCGTATCAGAAAATACCCGTGCGAAGCCGGGGTGACTTGCTAGTGTATTATACATATAAACCTTCCTCTTGAATCACTCTATCTAATAAAAAAAACCGCATCAAAATCCGTTGCGTAGTTTTAAAGATTTAAGCATACATAGGGATATAGGGACAGAGAAAGCGACTTTGTTTTATACTATGTAGTGATTAGTAGATACTATACCCAGGATGGGATTCAAAGGGCACGGACGGTACACCTACGGACGTGTACAACTGTACCCCCAAAACAGAAACAGAAACATAACAGCTCACCGGCACTGCTCTTGATAAACGAAGAATACTTGACGCAATCACAAATGACCGAGAACTTCACAATCTGCTGGACCCATCTAAACTTTATCACATTAGAAATAAAGGCCAAATTGTTAGTCTGTATTGCTGTGAGAATATCTGACAAGACAATAAGCCGAAACTGGAACAGGCGAAAGTGAAACGATGACAGCTAAATTGCCGTGTTTTTGAAATCACTCTTTATATCAATGCATATAATTAGGGAGATCAAACTAGTGAATTACCTTTACAAATTGTTATAATTCTCAACAACAGAACTGTTGTTCAAATAATAGTTAGGTTTGAAGAAGAGTTTGTACAGACGAAGAATATACATGGATATTTAGCTAGAATATTTAACAAAGTTGAATTAAAATAACTACACGGGATTATAAATAAATAAGGTGATAAACGTGAACACACTCATACCTCTGTACTAGGATTCCCTGTGTCGCAGATGGCATGGATAAACACAGAAACACAAGACAAACACCCAAGACCCGAGAACAAACTTCATGCTCACCACACAAAGTGCGCCCCGGCCGGGAATCGAACCCGGAACCCCTCGCTTCGAAGGCAGGGCTACTACCAACTAAGTCACGGAGCCGTCACGGATTAAGAAGGAGTTTGACATCATATACATATACAATAATAAACTTACTTTCACATACACCCATCACCTGACACACCGATTCACAACACATACACATTCACACGTAAACAAAGTACCCTAATTGATTTTAATCTTATTACAAATCTAATTATGTCATTAGTTTTAAAATTAAATCGTGTAAGCAAGATTATAAGCAATATAAGCAAGATTAATAATTTGTAACAAATTTTCTATCAGAGTCACTGAATAAGTGTTATAATGCATACCATTGGGAGAAGACGATGGCTTCCGAAATACGGTTTAACTGCTTCGAAAATCAACGGCTTCATATACTTTGTTCCTGTCTTATTATATAACAATAAAAAATTTAATTATTATCTTTTTGGTACATAGTAATTATTTAAAATAAGTTGCACCAGATAGTTACAGAACTTGGTTAATACTTAGATAGATTGAAGACGAAAGCATATTGCTTTTTCCTGACAACAATTCGTACAGTGTATGTGTCGTTAAATCATTTTCCAAAACAACATAAAACGTATTTACATTGTAAAGGTATTTGCTGCAACTCTCATTCAATGTGTCTTACTGAGTTCCATGTTTATATTTTTATTCAACTTGTAACCGTTATTTTTTTGGGTGGCAATATGTGGGTCATGTTCCTTTCTCCGTGTGATATGACGCATCTTTGACATAGTATCAAAAACTGACCCAGAAGTCAGTTTAAATTAACGAGATTCAGAAACACACTGCTTATTTCGTTTTCATAACGTTATAGGAAACTATAAAGAAGTTGAATAATTTATAAATATTATATTGTATCGTAATAATATATATTTGTATCGTATTTTCTTAAGTCAATATTTTTCTTCTTGGGTTAGAAAATGATGTAACAACCTCATAAATAGATATCTTTATCGTGACATGACATCATCAATGATGATAATTTCTGAATCATCCTTGTTTCTGACTTTTATCATCTTGAGTTAATCACATAACATCAATTACTTGCTATTGCTAAACCATGCATTACACTTAAAACATAAGAAATCAATTAATTCAAACACAAAGTCCACATACGAATATATAACTGCTATTTTGGGGGGACCAGTTAGTGGCCTACACGGGGACTAATAAAAAATGTGATTTTTGATGTAAAATGTATTCAACCTTTTTCGTAACGTAATATCTCTAAGTAGATGGATGAATCACGTTGACGCAAATCTTGCAAGAAACATCACAGTACAACAATAGTTTACAAGAATAGTACTGTCACGAAATGGAAAGATTCGACGTTAAAGAAATACTACATATTACTGTTTATAATAATAAATTATTCAAGAACATTTCACATTGTCCCCAGATTAAATCTAGCCCAGTAGATAACTGATAGAATATTTACATAGTAATTTGTGTAAATACATATATGTAACACATAATTAAACCCAGATACAAAACAAACTGTGTTCGTCACATGAGAGAGACAATCTGTTGAAATGACGTTTGATTAAGAACTGTCATTTTATTAAAAAGTTAATTTTGTATTCTGTCACTTTAGAAAACTTTCTCTTTTTTTTTTTTTTTTTTTTTTTTTCTTGCTTGATACGGCTTGTGTTATTCTTCAAGTTGTTAGTTGAATGAAGTTTTTTTTTTTAAGTAAAAATTTAGGAAACTCGCAAATAAAATCAATTAACAGAGATCGGAATTAGGGTTAGGAAAAGGACCAGTACGGCAGGAACATTGGAAATACATAAATATATTTACAAATGAGAACTATTTACAAAATGTATACAATGCAAAAGTATTAAATTTTGATGTCATTTTTACATATAAAGTTAGCATTGGTATATGGAGAAATATAATGTAGAAAGAAGGATTTATTATATTATATAATATTACAAGGAAGTGGAATACGAAGGGTTTTGTGTATTGGTTTTCATCTAAAAAGAATCGTACTTATGTTGTGGTTTTATAATTTAAATTAAAATATCTTAATTATTTTTACAAATTAAAAAGAATGATCCTTCGGTCCACCTCCACCTCCAATATAGGGTGCACCTCTCAGATGGTCTGACTTTATCTCGAGTAATTTCATATAGAAATGACACCGTACGTACTAAACACATAAAATAAGCGATGGAAGCGTTGAAGTCAGTTTATTCGATTACCGTACCGTATTGTAATATCGATAGCAATATATATAGATAGATATATAACACTTAATTGCTCACAGACAAAATAACAGTAATCATAAAAATAATAATTACATATTAATGTGAATCAATAGGCGGTCTTATCGCTTTAGAGCGATCTCTTACAGACAACCTTGAGAGGCGTCAAACATTTTGTAATCGTTTATTTTGTTGTTTTTTTATAATAATTATTTTTTTTCGAGTTCTTTTTCCGCGTCTGTGCTACAGCCATCCATTAGTTGAATATAAGACGTAAAAGATTTAATTTGATGATGCTGCCACAGATCGCCAAATTGGAACTTGCATTTTGCATTCAGATTAACCAATTAATAAGTTTATCAGCGTTTGATCTTCGTGATTGACCTTGTTTTACGCAAGAACCAGAAAGTGATTCGTTATTCAATAAACATTTAACCTCATTGATTGAACCTCATTGGCCTCATAGCTCAGTTGGTAGTAGCTCTGCCTTCTGAGCTGCAGGTCGTTGCTTTGATTCCCACCAGGACGAGCATTTGTGTGCGAACAGAAATGTTTGTTCTGTGTGTGGGTGTTAGTATTAAATATAGGTATTTACAAATAAAAAATTCTTTATGTTTCAGTTATCTAGTTCTTATTACAAGCTATGCTTAGTTTAGGGCGAGATGAATCCTTACGCTCGCGAATTAGTGAAACTGTTTATTATGAGGAGCAATTTGGTATAAACTGTCTGTCATACATACAAGTTATCCCGAAATATGTATGAACATGTGCACTTAAGCTCAAGTGGTTTCCGATGATAAATCGAACTGTACCGCTCAACTCAACATCAAAGGCGAAATGTTTGATTGGTGTTTAAAAATAAACATTAAGTTTATTTTTAATCATGATTTTACAAGCATGTAAGTCAGTTTATTGTCTAGTACATTAGATATATTTTCTGTATTTTCTACCTATTTATAGCGGCTAGATGGCTCCATAGCTTAGTTGGTAGCCTTCTAGGCGAGTGGCTTAGGTTCGATTCCCAGCCGAAACAAACTTTGTGTGATGAAAGTAAAGTTTTTCTCGGTCTTGGGTAATTGTCTTTTGTTTCTGTGTATGTCCAAGACCATGAAAAGGAATCCTATCATAAGTGTGTTAGCGCACTTTTACCCGACTACGCCAGAAGGAGCGTAATGTTTTTCGAGCGGATGTATGTATATTTCTTTGGCACGCTCTGTAATCTAAACGGCTATGGATATAAGCTTGAGAGGTATCGTTAGATTCGTCTTAATTGTGAGAATGACACTGGCTACTAATTACTGGAACATGAGAGGCTAGTACGGCATGTCAAGTCAAAGTCAAAGTCAAGTATTATACACCTATTGAATACTTTGAAACGTTACTTAAAAAAATGTACAAGTCTTTATTTGTGAAGGACACAGGGTGTATTGAGGCGAATGAAACTGTGAAGCCTTTAGCGGGTCCTCTAAGGTCATTGCTGCTGTGAGTAACCGCTGATGTCATCGTGAGTCAGGCTGCGCCGGACCTCGCCTTTGTTAGAAAGTTATTATTGCCTTTTGAGGATTTCGTTGAGAGATCGGCTTAATTCGGAAAGTAGGCATCGGTGTTTGAGCGTGTATTACTTATTAAATTGATATAAGATCAACATTACAGAAATAGTTATCCACATAGTTGTATCGTAGATTAGACAGGGAAGAAGGGAAAGTACACAGGTAAAAACTATATATGTAATTAAACTAGATTTTAGCGGCTTCGCTCGGGTTAATGTTGATTTTGTCAACTAATTCCGCCCCCCCCCCCCACCCCCAATAAGTTTTTAGTGATAAAAGTAGCCTATAACCGTTTCTAGGGTCCCATCCATCCATCTATCTCCACATCAAAATTCATCATTATCCGTCCAGCGGTTTAGGCTTGAAATCGTAACAAACTAACTCACTTTCGCATTTATAATATTAGATAGATTGGATAATAAAATAATAAATCAACGAATAAAACATTTCTAGTTATGTCGTAGTGCAGGGAACAGCGTTCTACTTTAGTAATACGAGTACAATGTAAAGAACAACAATTCTAATTAGAATCGAACTGCTCACAATATCTTATGGCTTGACTAGCAATTTGCCCGTGGGCAGAGAGAAACGTATTCCACCAGAAACAGATTTTTAATCTGACATCCTTTAACATCGGCTTCTGAGCCAAATTTGTATTTAAATGCTATACATTTTAGCTATACTGCCAAACAACAATGGGGAGCGGCTCTTTAAAAAATATCATTATTCAGTTACTGGATACCTAATCAAAATAGAAACCAGTTATCTAAATAAAGATTAGACAATATATTGTAACCTCAAGTGATTCAACCCGCTAATAGATAAATTGTGTCCAAAATACGTGTATTGCCTCGCTGGCCACCAACTTATCTCTGAGCCAAAAAGGCCAGTTCTCATTGGATATGCATTCGAAAATAAAAATACCTACGATACAAGATTAAGAAATGTTTGTATCTTAGTAAAATTTGTAAAACTCGTTGCAGTTACTTCTTAAGTCTATTTTCGTTTCACTGTCAAAAGTGAACTAGATTTCGGATAGACCAGATGAACTGGTTGTTATAATAATACGACAACAATAGAAAGGATCTTTCTAAATTCCTTACCCAAAGATTTTTTTCCTTAACAAAATTAGGAAGTAATATAAAAACCGTATCAGCTGTTTCCTCCAACAAAAAACCAACCACAAGGGGCATATGAATGGCGCATTGTATATCGAAACTAGCGGTAGTTACTTTTGTAACGGGATCCAACTTTTCATGCTGAATCAATTACTAAATTTAATAGCTTACAGTTCGCACGCAAAATAAATGGTAAAAGTTATTTACTTCAAAAACAATCTACAGTATTTCGGTTGGCGAGATCACAGACATTCCGGTTAGGTTTTTGTTTTTCACTGCATATTCACCATTTATCATTGTTAGAACGAAGAAGTTCATTTTTAACTTTCATGTTCTACTGAATATTTTTTTTAATATATGTTCACCGATTTCTCCGCCATTTATCAATTGAGTTTGAATTTTTTTATTTGAAAGGATTTACTTTCAGATTGTACCTGTAGAATTTTTATCAATTCGGTTCAGTAGTTTGGTTGTTACAACAAAATAACTGGAAAAATTATGTCATCCAAGTAAACGATTATGCGTATTTTGCTACTTTGAAGCATTGAAGTCGATTTTTTTTAGATTTTTAAATCTGTTACTTGTACTGTTTAGTTTTACGTGTATATTTTTATTTCTTGTAAAAACGGATTCTTTTGTAATAAAGCTCGGTATTTTCTTACTAAGTATGTTAGATTATGGTATCTATGGGCCAATGTATACTTATTTTTAAGTTCTTGTTGCATGAAATAAAGAAAACAACGTAATAATCATACATCATACCTCTAGGACTAGGATTCACGGACAAACACCCAAGACCCGAGAACAAACTTCATGCACACCACACAAAATGTGCCTCAGCCGGGAATCGAACCTGGGACCCCTCGCTTCGAAGGCTACTACCAACTAAGCCACGGAGCCGTCTAATATATATTATTACAAGTATATACTCAAGTTAACATCAGCTGCTTATGCAGTAATTGGGAAGCTGTGATATTGAAATGCTTTTTAAATACCGGAAGTCATCACTTGTGTTCCGGAAAAGGAAGTAGGGGGAGTAGCACACGTGCTCCTCAAGATATGAGAACGGGGATCATTTTTTAAAATCATGATAGATAGATAGTAGTTGATAGTAGTTGATAGTAGCGGTTCACCTAACCGTCATTTAGAGATAATAATAATAGTAAATAATCATGGACATTTCACACAGCGCCATCTAGCCCCAAACTAAGCTTAACTTGTACCATCGGAACCTGGGTCACTGATAGAATACTTATATAGTACTATTTTTGTAAACACATACAAAAATATCCACACACAGAACAAACATTTATGTTTGCCTGAGTGGGAATTGAACCCACGACTTTAAGATCAGAAGGCAGACTACCCACTGAGCTGTTACGCCAGTCTGTAGACGTACACAATATTATTAGTTATTTTAGGTACCTATAAATGTTTGTATAATTAACTAACACTAAAAAATCATAACTTCAATCTATTTCTAAAATAATATCATCTGCGCCATGTACTCGTCTTAAATGATCAGCTGTAAACAAACAGATGTTTCTTAACGCATTGCACCGTTGGGAAACAGGAGATGAACATTAAAACACGATTAACAATAATTAAAACGTCAAAGAGGAAATGAAATAAACTGTCAAAAAAATGACAGCTGCACGGCTCGTGCCACAAGGTGTGCCGGATGACATTTCAAATAAAGATGCTGCTACACCTGGAGTTAGAAATGTCAGAACATTTAACGGGTTAACATTTCACTGGATTGTTGAAGGTTGGCTGAACCACAGATTAAATAATATGGAATAACGAACTTATAGCCGGAAACAAGAACAAGAAAGAGGCGTTTTTTTAAAGGATTAATTACAATAGTTCCAGCCAGATTGTTATTTAAAAAGATTATTGAAAAATTGTAATTATACAAATAAGTCATCTCATCTTTCGTGTGGCCATCTGTGGTGTCGATGTTTTTAAGCTATCTGAAGGCATCCGACACGGCTTAAAATACACAACAATAAGTGTTAATAAGATTTAATGTATTTTTTTTATTTTTCTTTTATGGCTCCCATACAGCTCAAAATCAAACTCATTTATTCCTTTAGATCTCAAGTATCGTTTGGACACGTCAAATTTTACACACACGAGAAAATATATTCATCAGCATATAACGTGTCACAGTAGCTCCATAAACACATTCATGTAATGTGACAGATATGTCAATATACTGACAGTTTTTATGTTTTAGCTAATCATATTTGTTAAGTTTACAGCACGGTGGTTCGTTCCGACCATCCATTAGAATACGAAGAACCCGTTTAGATATTTTAACAATGCCAATAAAAAATATCTATACCTACGTCATCCGTAGGGTTCTTAATAAAAGTTACTTATTAAAAACCTCGTTGAAAACGTATTTAGCCTGTAAGTAATCGATCAATTTCAAACAATAACATATTCGTTATTGTTTGAAATTGCAATTTGTTGAAAACGCATTAAAATGAGAACTTGGCTGGAGATACGAACGGGCTTGAGGCAACCTTAGCCTACATTTAAATCTAAAATTATCTCTTCTTTTTTGGGTAACACTTCGATATCGAACAAATCTTTTACTTTTAATTGGCCATGAAAATGTAACGGACTTACAAACGGACAAGAATTACTGTAAATATCATACAGTAATTCTTGTTAATGTTTTTTACATTTACCAAGTAAATATGTTTTAAGTGAAGGGTTGAATTGAATGCCACGTATATAATAATGAGTGAATGAAATTAAATTCTAAATACTAGACCGGAGGAAACAGGTATTCATTAATGTTACTAGGTTTTTCTTTGGGTCGCTACCGATGTCTCTTTTTTATGTGAATAAGTGACGGAACGAGCTGAGAGCCCACCTGATGATAAGTGGTGACTCTCGCCCATAACAACAATAATGGGTGCGACTCAGTATGAGATCCAAATCTTTACTGAGTCGCATTCATCATGCGTCCATCACTCGAGACGGGGATGATATGTCTCATGCGCATGTGATTTCACCGGCAGCCACACCCTTCCACCGGAACACAGTAATGCAACCAGCACTGCTTGGCGGTGGATTCCAAGTGTGGGGGCAGTACCTCTCCGGACGAACTTGGCACAGGTTCTACTGCTACTTAAAGTTCTACTGCTTCTTACATTTCTTACTGTCGTATTTTCGATTTTTACCTAAATAACTTAAAGGCATATTGCAACACATGGTGTTACATTTCATTTAGAACAATGAATATAATGTTTTAAAACATGGCATTTCAACCTTGGCTGTCATATCAAATCGCTGTATTAACCAAATGACAAAAATGCAATTCGATCTTGGTTCTTTTGTGAAATCGGATCTTCAAGGTTAATAAAACGAGCAAGTAGGTATGTATACCTAAAATCTGTGTTGGTTATTATTATTATCAAATGATAAGTATTTGTAACAAGTGATAGATTTCAAAATTAAATACTTTCTTCTCCTATTATCCATGTAATTTGTATTGGACCACGTTGGAGGTAAACCCTAGCAAATTAAAAAAATTAAAAAAATTCCAAATCAGTCCGTAATTGGTGAAAACGTCGCGTAACATACCAAATATACATACTGCCGGTTTGAAACCCATCTCATTTTTATGAAGCCGGTTCATAACAAATGACTTTATGTGGTTTGTGAAGTTTGTTCTCGGATTTTGGGTGTTTGTTTTGTGTTTCTGTTTGTCCATGCTATCTGCGACACAGGGAATCCTATGAGTGTGTTGTTGTTGAAAATCGAAAAAAAAAACTACTTGTATTATCCTTTATTTCTCGCCCTTACCGATGCACCCTAATATTTTAACATTTGTCCGTACTATATCTGCGACACAGGGAATCCTAGTGCAGGGGTGTGTAAACGTTTATTTAACTTCATTTTACGTTCATTTTTAAAAATCTCAGTAGGTACAAATCGACAAACTATTTAAGCTTGGCTTTAGCTTAAAGACTTATTTAGCATAATTTAGATAAATACGGTTTTTTTTAAATATGCATGTACAAGTTGATACACTCACACCTTTTTCAATATTTACCGCCACGTACAGTTATTTCGACCAACTCCGTATCAAGTTGTGCAATAACGTATCTACATTATTCCACTGTACGTGACCCACTAGCGCGGGCTATCGCTTACAACTAGAGATTTGCCAATTCTAACGTTAACAATTAAACAGTCGTTTAGTATTGTGAAATAGACTGCCCCTAGAAGTTCTGAAACTGAACTTATTAAATAAATAAATAATAATAAACGTTTACACTCATACTTCTGCACTAGGATTCCCTGTGTCGCAGATGGCATGGACCAACACAGAAACACAAGAGAACACGGAGAACGCGTGATTTCGTAGGCAATTTTTTAAATTTTCTTTTTCTTTTATGCTACAAAATTAAATCTAAAGACAAAGCAAACTTCTTAGAAATTAATTACAGCCACTTATCACCCTTGTTCACAAAACAAAATAAACATTCCTTTATGTTAATTTTTAAAAATTGATATGAAATATAGATTTTGAAATTTTACTACGATTTGTCCATCTTGTTATCTTGTAGAGCCCAGCTAGACAGAGTCTGCAGTTGCTAATTGTGCTATAAACTAATCTGAAACTGATCTAAATGGCATCTATCTCGTTTTTAACCAACTTCAAAAAAGGAGCAGGTCCTATGTTCCACTGTATATACAATATATTCCGTTGGCGTTGTTATTTGTCCCAAATAGACAAATGTTAGACATTACGAGTCACAAGACAAGTAATTGCATGGGACCAGTAATTTATAAAAAATCTATTATTATTCATTCATTAGCTTCTCGAATAGAAAGGATATAGTTAATTGGAGTAATTACCGCTTGTCCGTGGATTACACCGTGTGTTGCGTAATTTACCTAATTCCAATTTTTTTTCTTCGTCCGCTGAACTTACCTGTAACAAAAATTAAAAATATCGTTAATATTATATAATAATAAAATTCATGGACATTGCATACATCGCCACCTAGCCCCAAACTAGGCATAGGTATGGGAACTAGATCAGTGATAGAATACTTTTTTCTTGTAAATACATACATATGATAGTATTAACAGTCATCACGAAGAAACATCGGTGTTCGTCACACAAATGCTTGATCTGAGTGGGAATCGAACCCGTGATCTACAACGCAGAAGGCAGAGCTACCACCAAGCTGGGTGAGGCCAGTCAAAATATTTCAATATTTTTTCATGTCAAGAAGGAACGAGCTGAAAGCCCACCTAGTGGTAAGTTATTGTACATCCCAAACTAAATGAATGAATAATAATAGATTTTTTAATAAAATTAATTATCTATCAATTCATTAAAATAATTTTTAAATTTCATTGAACAAAAAAACATATTCTTAGATAACTAAGCACTCAGTTGATGTCACTCGTGCCCAAGATGCTGGCAGCATTGCCGCGCTGAATGGTTGGATAAAATAATCTTAGAAACACTTTGATTATCACAAGATACAGATAAGACCTCGATCTTAGAAAACGTAATACACGTCACAACATTCACATGGTAGCTATCTGCAGTCTACAACACCTTTAAGAGGAAGATAAAGAGTTTAATCATCTGTCTCGCTTACTACCGCACTCACAGCGTGTGTGACTGGATAGGAAGATAACCAAACTTTTAAAAAGTTTTTCACCAAACAGTTTTTACTCAAACTAGTCGTAGTAGAGATAAGTTCATTTAAAAAAAAACCATAATATCCCTTATAAGAGGTATCACAATTACTGATGAACATCAAATGCCTGAACAGATTTTTAAGTTAAAATATGTTAACATCTGTTTGTTTGTATAACTTTATGTAGTGTAAGTATACATATATTGTTTCGTTATATGGTTAAATAAATTTATTCTTATCTTCATAAATTAGTTCCGTGGCTCTGTGGCTTAGTTAGTAGTAGCCCTGCCTTCAAAGCGAAGGGTCCCGGGTTCGATTCCCGGCCGGGGCTCACTTTGAATGGTGAGCATGAAGTTTATTTTCGGGTCTTGGGTATTTGTCTTGTGTCTGTGTGCCTATGCCATCTGCGACAAAGGGAATCCTAGTGCAGAGGTATGAGTGTAAACGTTTATTATTATAAATTACTAGCTTTTGCCCGCGACTTCGTTCGCGTGGACTTCAGGTTCGTCCCGTCTAGAGCGTTTGCAATGTAAGCGCAAAAAATGTGTTTTTTTTACGACCTCACATTAGAAACCTCAAAAATTGTAGCCTATATGTTATTCTGATGTATAAGCTATATTGTGGTAAAGTTTCATTCAAATCCATTCAGTAGTTTTTACGTGAAAGAGTAACAAACATCCATACATCCATACATCCATACTTACAAACTTTCGCCTTTATAATAGTAGTAGGATAGCTAAGAATCATCTCGACCAGGTCAGCTTTCAAACAGAAAACTGCATCAAAATCGGTAGCATCCTTTGGGAGCTAGGATGCCACACACACACATTATAAACTTAGTACACCCCTCTTTTTCGTCGGGTGTAAAAGATATGAAACAATAGAGTTCTAGGTGATTTAATACCAACTTAGCGACTGACCTCACAGCTCAGCTTTACCTTTAGCGCTGTAGCTCATGAATTCGATTCCCGCACAGGACAACCATTTGTGTGATAAACATAGATGTTTATAAGTATAATATCAGTTATCTAGTTAGTTGCTTCTTTACTTTTTTGGGGCTAGATGGCGCTGCGTGATATGTGCATGAATATTTATTATGAAACATTGTGAATTGCTTTGCTCGTCTACAATTAGATTTCAGTTTTATGTTCCATTCACAGACACGTTGCGTTGTGAAATTACTGCGACATACAGTTTTATGAGAATCCAAGACATTTCCCACAGCTGTGGCCAGGATATACAAAACCATGAGAAATAATGCGTATGATATTTTCTTTTTGCCATAATATTTGTAACTACATCATTCAAATAGCAAGCCATAACTTACCGCCTATCGAGGTAAATTAATATTTAATAACTAACAACCCGCCCCGGGTTCGCATGGGTGTTCTGATCGATATCATACCAATATCACCACTATTCGATTCCAACCGTGTTTGAACTCAATAATTTGAACAAAGACGGTTATTGTGGGTGAATTATAATAGTTAGGTACATACCATCGCGGACTTTTTTGTTATGATGAGCATTATAAACATGTAGTACACTATTTTATGTATCATCAATAGTTTTCGCAGCGCACGGTAAATAATGACTTTTATACGCACCATTTTGTTACCTTGGATTGCATTGTTGTAATTTAGGAAGGAATATATATTCTTTTTAAATAAGATTTAGCTTGTGTTACTCGATGATGTAGCCTTATAATAGTGAAATAATTTTTACAATCGGTTGACTAGTTTTTGTGCTAAATCCTTAGAAACAAAAAATCAAGCCTTTTTTAATCTTTAAAATATTATTATTAGTAGTGTTGTTCACGTTTAGGCATATTTCATTTAAATACAATACATTTCAGAGACGAGTCTCAGACGAATATTTTCAACATAAAGCATTTAAGAATATTGAAGAACAAATATTTTTAAACATTTTCACTCTTTTTACATCAGTTTGCTAAAGTATTAATACACTCTTAACCACTCTAAACCAATCTTAACTAACTTATTCAAAAAGGGGTTTTCCTAAGAGTCATTGAGCAGAGGGGGGCAGTTCACCCTTGAACTAAATCAATCAAGTGCAATATGGCAAAGACGGGACTCATAAAGTTTCATCATGTCGGTCCACTACAGCTATTTTACTATTTTTCTCAAACTCTACGCTTATTAATCAAAGACCCTCGCTTCGAAGGTTCGCCTACCATTGAAGCTACGGCCGTCAAGGATGGACTAACACTGGTAGAACCTCAGCACTGAACGTGCTTCCTTGTACTCTTCATACACTGAAGACAATGAGTATTGAGTTTGCGAATAATCTCATTAGTGGTTCGTAAGCGGATGTATAGTGGTAACGTTTTTGTGTTTTCCATGGTCATGAGTGCGTCAGGCTACTGAACTACTTCATGCACGTTCACTCGGCCTTCGCCATGGCTTTGTGGACTAAAATACATTTACAACGTACTTTTTGGACGATATTATTAGATTAGCTCTATCTTTTGTACTGCCTAAACCTACTCTTTTCTGTTAAATGTGGTTGCGACACATTTTGTCGTAATTTCCATGTAGGTATATTCTATATCGTCGGTCGTACTCATTAGCGAAACATTTCGGAAATTGCGTGTTTTGAGTTATGAGTAATCGTGAAATATTTCAAGTTTTAAATTCCAATTGACAGGCAACTTAATCCGGTAAGAAAATTAATTAAACTGATCAAAATTACTAATACAACTTAAATCTAACCACACAGTAAAATTGTCTCAATTTGGATTTTGCGTATGCCTCTGCTCAAATGCTTGAAGTTAACCAGAGCTGAAATTTAAAAGCAGATCATTGCTCCAAATCAAATAGGGCGAAGCCGACAATGATTGAGGACAATTCGATGCTTAGACAGAACAATAACATATAACAAATGAAAGTGATGAAAGGTCAATGGCTGAAAACTAGGCTTGTTTCTAGAACTGCTTTAATACTATGCGTTCAATTCATTTGCCGAGCGTCTCGTGACGGGAACTTTTTTATAAAGAACCTTCTTTTTCCAGTAGTAATAAAATTGAAAATTCTATTTAGAAATATTTTGTACGTAATTAAACATTATGACAGAAACACTGGTTTTGGCTGGAACCATTTCAAATGGACCATAAATTCGTGCAGTCAAATTAATATTATAACATAAAAAATAAAATAAAATTCGTTATAAAGGTAGAAAAACATATGCATTACTTGGACTTTTCGATAATTATAATCACATGTTCTAGACAGACGAAGCCGCACTAGATAGAACTTAGAAATAAATAAGATAATAGGAATTAAAGTTATTCTGTTTGTATATTTTGTATTTTTGTTTTGTATGTTATGCTCACTACACAAAGTGTGGCCCAGCTGGGAATCAAACCTGGGACCCCTCGCTTCGAAGGGAGCTCTACTACGAACTAAGCCACGTTGTCTCTAAACGTATTTTTTTTTTCAATCTGCATATCTCGTCCTTCAGATCTGTTTCACTCTGTCAAAAACTTGTAGTATAAACACAATAGTAGGTGCTATCATAGGAAAATCTCATGAAGTGACGTTCATGGATTCATGAACAAAATCTATCCAAGTTCGCTGACCCGGAAAACTATTTCATTATTAGGATAACATGACGGTGTTTCCAACAATACAGGCTAGGTCGACCATTGCCGAACGACGACCTCGACGCTCAAAAAGGTTTTATACAAAAAATTCTCATGCTATGTTATCAGCAATCGTCGGGCAATTCGAGGTTTCGACCTTTTTTGGCCAAGGTAAGGAAACGCTTTTGAACTTTTGAAAGCTTTTCATTTTATTTAAAGCAATAAAACATGTGCCAAATTCGTCCGGAGAACTGCCTCCACGCTTAGTAATCTGGATGAAGTTTTGTGTTAAGATAAAGTTTCCTGTTTAAATTTATACCTGTATAATTGTATTTCCGGTAAAAACGGATTTCTTATAACAAAAAAAATGTCGGACGAAGCGCCCAGGTACTTACTGTATATAATGCAGAAACATTATGTTTTGTTTTCTTTCGTCAGTTATATTTTAGCTATTTTCTGAACAACTAATATTCAGGAAGATATCGGACAATTTATAATATTAGGAAAATGTTTTGTAGTCAAAGTCAAATAAAAAATCGGTATTTCCGTTTAATTCTTAAAAGTTATTTTGAAACTGCACGTATACTTATTACTTTAATCATTTTATTAAAATATAAAGTAAGCGAGTGTTTTACAACTGAGAATGAAATAACAGATCGGAGGTTCTTCAGTAGTGCGTGTTTGGAAAACCTTGATCGATTTCCGAGCGAACCGAGCGCATCGAAAAATGGTGATCAGAAACTGTTTTGTAATGCACCAAACCTTGTGAGGAGTTTGTGGTTCGTAAACGACATAAAAATGAGGAGATTCTAGATTCAAACGCCTTTTTAAATTTGTAAACTACGTAAATTAAGCCCAAATTCTGTTAATTCCTAATTAAAGAAAGTGCGGTGCTTTGGAATTGTTAAAATCGTTTTAATTTGGATGTATTATTCAATAACATGTAATTTGAACCTAATTACTCTTGTATTACTTTAATCTACCACTTAGCATTTCAATTTATTTCAAGCATATTGTACCCGCCTGTAAGTAGCAAGTAATTTTAAGAAAAAGCCATTGTTCCATTTAATTATGTATTACTGGTTGGTGTGTCGAAATAATATCTAAATAAATACTTTATAAGTTTTTGATCTCTTTACAGTTTCACATTTAATCGGAATCCGATGGAATACACATAAAATATAATATTATTCTCGCGTTTCAAATGGATAATGATTGAACGCTGCTATTTCGTAGCCAGCAGCCATAAATTACAGATGGTTCTGAATCAGACCGTAGCCTCTTACCCTTTGGGAGCAGTCAAAATAGTATCATTGTTGCTCAGTGCACCAATCAGACCAGTATTGTAACATTGTCTTAATCTTGTAACAATAAAATACCTTAGTAGATACTTTTACTTTTTTTCTTGTAACTTTGAATCCCCGCAAATATGAATGTGAGTGATTTTTTACGGTTTATGTAACACGCGCTTGATTATATAGAGTTTTGTAAGGCATGTATGAATAACTTCGAGTTACTGATTATTTTCCAGGTACAATAATCGACTTCACATAAATACATACAAATAAAAGAAATTAAAGTGTTTGTTTATAATGTCAAAATAACAGCTTTTGACTAAATGCATTTGAAAGTAAATACGGTACTTATAACAAAAAAGGAATTTATAATTAACAGTTTGTTTCGACTAATCTCTGATACGGCCGGGCCAATTTTCACTGATAGATCGTTGATGTTATAAGGAGTAACTTAAACTCAGGCTATAAAAAGATAAAAACAAGGTTCCACACAAAAAAAACCCTACGCTAACGAAGTTGTGGAGAACAAATAATTATCCAAATCGGTAAACAATTGGCGAAGAAATCGCGCGATAAACATTTAAAAAAATATACAGCCTAATTGCAAACCTCCTTCTTTTTTTGAAATTCAATTAAAAGCCCACCATGTTTTGGATTAGTTTCATTTGTTTCAGCTGTTGAAACAAATTCAAAACCCCAAGTTATGTTTAAGCTATTGACGAAAAATGTATAAATCTAATTCGAAATAATGCGTCTAAAATATCAAGCTAGCTGCGCAAGAGTCGATCGAGAATTACACTGGTAGCCACTACGAGCATAATACCTTTACAGTATCATTAGGAGTACACGCGACTGGTGCATTGTCCTCTACTAGAGTGAGCGGCTCTACAAGTCGTGACATTCACCGACTCTATGACTGTTGTCTTAGAATTCGTAGTGTATGGACTGGGCATACCCAGCCCATACACTCTTGCTGAGTGAGAGTGACTTAATTACGAATATTTTTTTTAATATTTTTTTATTAGATGATTTGATAATGATGATTGATATTAGACATCAATACAAATAAATAAAACTGAATTATTTGTAACGTCTAAAATAACACATTTTTACTAAATTCATTTGATGTTATGCACGGTAGTTATAATAACATAAGAATAATTTTTAAAATTGTCCTCTCTCTGCCCGTCTGTCTGTTTGTTCCGGCTAATCTTAGACACGGCAGGACCGATTCTGCCGGGACTTAAACTGGCAGATAGCTGATGTTATAAGGAGTAACTGAATATGGAATTAAGGTTCTGCGTAATTGTGTGCTAAGCATAATCGTAAACCTACGAGTACGGACAGGAACATAAACAATGCAATATTTACCACTTTATAATAATAAATATTGCACTAAACCTAAAATAATGGAAAGTGATTTTGTCTCGTAAGCAAGTCGTCAGTGCTCATAACGCATTGAGGCACATATTGAAATCGCGTTGCACAACAAGATTGCCCAATAAATGCGCATGCGCCTAGGACATGCTGTTGTTGATGATATTAAATGTTTCCCGGTAGCCTTATAAGCAGCAATTGGAGTGTTTCAAAGGACACGGAGAGTTTCAGATTTTGGCTTCTGTCAAAGTCCAAGAGTCAACTGCATTCAGTTAGCTCATCCATGTAGAAATTGCTCTCGATCTTATCTTGTCCCATTATACCAGTCAATGGAAACCCGCGGGTTTCGTGCATAGGACGGACAGATGCCCGGGGGCCTTCCATAACAATAGAGGTTCCAGACCTGAAGGGCAGGCGTAAGTGCTTCTTTGGGGGTCAAAAAAACAAAAACAGGTCCTTTAACGAAAATTAATAAAACGTCACTTGGGGAAATGGTAATGTACTGATAATTGGGGATATTATGGTAATATTTTAAACAAAACCGTATCCAAATATGTCCATTCGTTTGAGAGCTACGATGCCACAGACAGATACACACTACAAACTAATAACCAATATACAAAATAATAACTAATTTTTCATAGGAGGTTAAAAAGGGCTATACTGCTCGATCTGTAATCTCTTCAGAAATACAGCTGCATTTTCCCAAGACTTGGCAGTTGATTATCTCTGGCCATTTAATCGGTTTAAGGTTTTCATCATCATCATTCAAGCGCGACGTTGCAACATGATGATTGTCAATGTCTTGTTAGCGTGATGAAACTCCCATCCGAAGTAGAAAACTGATTTCATACGTTTTTGAACAAAAATTTCCAGTTAAAGTATAGTAAAGGCTAAGCAGATTGTAACATTCAAACTCAAACTCATTTATTCCTTTCAAGTATCGTATGGACACTTCAAATTTTACACACACAAGTAAACATATTCATGAGCTTTTGTGTCACAGAAGCTCCTTAGGCACGTTACACAGATATGTCAAATTACAGTCAGTTTTTATGTTTATGCTAATCTTATTTGTTTAAGTCTGTCTGTACCTTGTTGTAACATTGTTTGTAAATTTACCTGCGAACTTTGTGTGATCAACATAAAGTTTGGAACTCTGTTTTTAATCCCCGACGGAAAAGAGGGGTGTTATTAGTTTGTAGTGTGTATTGTGTTTGTCATACGTCGTAACTCCGAATGGACCTATTTTGATGCGATTTCTCTGTTTAAAAGCTGACGTGATCTAGATAGTTCTTAGCTATAACTAGTGGAAACCTAACGCCGAAAAAAGAAATACATTTTGTGTCTAATGCATTGTTTTAGTCGTCTAAATCCATCTTCGCATTATTGCCTTTGTTTCAGTTTGGGGCACATCGGTTGGATACCTTCAACGGCTATAACGTACATAGGTAGAAACAATTTGTATGTTTTATATTAGCTATTATTTATAAAGATATGTTCAGGCTTTTGAAGATTATCAGCTCACTACCATTTCACCAAATGTAGAGTATTTACATTTTCGTAAAATGGATTGGTAAGGTGTTTGTGTTCTGTTTGTACTGACTGGGAATATAATATTGGAAATCAGTAAAGATTTCATCTCATACTGAGTCGCACGCATTACTGTTGTCATGGGCGAGGATCACCACAAACAAAGTGCGGGGTTTGAGTATATTTGTTCATAGAGAGGAAAATACAGGTTCAAAAGTAATAGGATGTGTTGACTCGTGCCATCGCTTCGTTTTATTGACGACCTTATGGACTCCTGTACCTTTACGAGACTCGTTATTTACCCGTATTACTTGGCTTCTTTTAATACATGAGCAGGTCAGGAATTTAGCTAGCTAAAAAATATCTGAATTACCTATACCTTGGGAGCAGACTACTATTATTTTATGCCTGTGCTTAATTTTTCATGAAGTTTCGTATGAGTCGCGTTGTTTTGAGGCCATTTTGGCTATAGTATGCGAGGCCTTGTAACCATGAGTACCCACATTACTCTCATGATCAGATCACATGAGACGGCTTCGTGGCTTAGTTGGTAATAGCCCTGCCTTCGAAGCGAGGGGTCCCGAGTTCGATAACCGGCCAGGGCACACTTTGTGTAGTTACATGTTTTCTCGGGTCTTGGGTGTTTGTCTTGTGTTTCTCGATGCCATCTGCGACACAGGGAATCTAATGCAGATGTATGAGTATGTATTACGTTTATTATTTATTTATCTGTTGTTTTTGGAGCTACAAATTAAAACACCTTCCGTGAATCGTTAAAAGTGCATGGTTAGTTGTGAAATATTTAGAATAGGTGTTTTTATGGTAGTTAATTGCACCTTTGGGCCATATAGCCCGTGTCCAGGTGTCGCTTCGACCGACTGCACACCAAACATCTGTTTCCGTCATACGGTAGCGGTTCACAATACAATCGACGAACGAACACCACTTGAAATGAAATTTGGGTTTAAACATGGTTTAAAGCAATGGCCCAGGGACACAGACGCTGACTTTCAATCTAAAAGTTCAAACCCACACGTGCACCATTGAGTTTTCTACTTGAAATGTTTATGTGCGCAATACCACGTTCTCGAAACGCTGAAGGAAAACAACGTGAGGAAACGGGCATGCCTTGAATAAAATTCAAAGACATGTGACATCTACCAATCCGGATTGCGCTTCCGTGGTAGATCAAAGCCCATTCACTCTCAATTATCGAGAGTAGGCCCCTGCAGTGAATACATTAGAGGCTGATCATGTAATTAGAAATGATTTCAAAAATATAATGGTTCTTAATAATTGCTGACGTTTGTAAAGCGATACCTGCTCCAATTGAAAGAACTCTCAAAAAAAACTTATCTTTTTAGTTCTTCTTATTAGCATTGTTATGTGACTAACGTGACTGAATGAGCTTGCAGCCCACCGAATGTTAAGTAGATACCACCGCCCATTAAAACAGTAACGAGTCAGTTCTTCCCCTACCGAACGAGGAGACTCCATTCACAACTCTCGGAATGGCACTGCACGTCAGTCCGAAACGGACAAGTCAAGCCTTAGGTACAGTCATTTTACCGGCACCCACACCTTTCCTACGGGAACCGACGGGACGGGAAAACACTATGCGCACTGTTGAACGCAGTAATGCGAGTGCAACACGGCTGGGTGGCAGGCACAGCGGCAGTAATTCTTCAAACAAAAAATTCTCTGGCCAAAATCGGCACTAGTTCTACTGCTTCTTTTGGTTTCGTTGGACCCTCAAGGGTAGCTAAGGACATCAGCAGTTTTCGCCCCGAAAAAAGCCTTACATTTTCTAAATGTCAACAACAAAATTGAGTTTGTATAATATAAGGTCATACATTAATTCATCTATTGTATTTATTAATACCGCCATCCCATCCAAAATACCTAATATATATGTAAAATCACCGAGGTGTGACCATCACATTAAAAACCGGAATAATTTAAAATCATCTGTGATGATGTCATCCATTAATCTAGATAATAAAATCGATACAAATAATGTGGGAAATGTTTCTAACATAGACCGTAGCCAGAAACAGGCACGACCTAGACTCAAAAATTTAAATCTATTTGGGTCTTTTCGAAAGTATGAGAAAACCCAAGCCGCATCGCGTTGCGCCCATCACTCTCAGACGGGATGATACGCCTCAAGTGCCTGTAATTTCACCGGCGGCCCCTGATATCAATATTTTCAGCCCCTATTTTACATTTCTCCATTAAATTCTATTGGACCACCGCTACGATCAGAATCTATTCGAAGAAAAATCATCAAAATTTGAGAGATATTACGTAACATCCAAAAACATACCTAAAGCCGAATTGAGAACGTCATCTTTTTGTGAAGTCGGTTGAAATGTATCATTTATAGGTTCGTGTCCTTGAATAATTGACTTATAACAGAAACATCAGTACAGTATACCGATGGTTATGAATAATAAACGCAAATATGAAATCGATAAAGGTCATAGTGTCCTTCCCCACATCGCGTGTGTGATGATTTGTATGTTCTATTTGTTATTATGATATTGTACATACATCTCCGAAGGGTTAGGCAGACCTACATAAATAAATCTTTAATACTTGTAGTATAAATAACACAGTCGCTGTTTTCGTCTGTCTATTTCTCCGCTAACTTTTAAATCACGCAACGGATTTTGATACTGTATTTACTATCACGTAGATATTTTTTCCCAGGTTTTTATGTATACATGCATATTATAGTAGAGAAAATTCGAGAATTTTCGAAAAAAGATTTTAACGTCGTAAAAAATGTATTTTTTATATTTTTTTATATATATTCTTACATAGCTACTGCTGGCGAAACCTTACGAAAAATAACAAATTTCTTGTTACCTAATTACTTGAGTATTATTTTATTCTACTCATTAACTGGTCGATTAATCATCTTCATAAATACTTCATAATGAGCCAGCAGCCTGTCTATAGGAAACTTGTAGATCCGGTGATAAGACTTAACGCTTAAGACTAAACGTGGACGATAAAAACTAACCGTGGACAAAGTTAATATTTACCGCGAATTAGCTGAGAACTATAGGTATAACTACTTTTTACAACTTGATAATTGAAGGTATTGCTGGTTATTTGCCCTTATACCAGCCGGTATGTGCAAAAAGTAATTCCATGCGGTTAAGTTTTTCACATGCATACATGGTTACTTCGGGCAAGTGTAATTAATTGCTGACAAGTTGAAGTGATCGCGACATTCATTAACATTTCGCATTTAAAAATTATCAAAGGTTGCCTGGAAGAGATCGCTATTAGCGTTAAGGCCGCCCATTGTAACCTCTTCTTTTTTGTGACTGTTTTGTTAATTTAGTTTTATTATGTATTTTTCTATCGAGGTGTAAAGAGTATTCATTAATTAATTAATTCATTCATCTCTTAAATATTGTTTGTTATAGATTTTTTTTAGTTAGTTTCACAATTTGACAATCTTCTGTCAAACGACGAATGCAATTTCAGTTTTTCCTCAATTTCCGACTGCACACATTTTTCACCTAAATAGCAAATGGATACAAAACTTATGAAAAACTAGCTAGGCCCAATGGTACTCGCGGTTTTCCAGGATCAAAAGTAGCCTATGTGTTAATCCAGGGTATAAGATATTCTGGTACCAAATTTCATCCAAATCTGTTCAGCCGTTTGAGCGTGAAAGAGTAACATACACACGTACGAACAGACACACACGCATACAAACTTTCGCCTTCATAATATTAGTGTGATGACGAAACGTGCAATGTTCATTAAATATATTAGTACGGCGTCCGAGCTTGGCTCGGTTTTATATTGTGTAAAGCGTACTTTTGTAAAAAAAAATGCGTTTTAAAATTAAACAAACAACAACGTTAACACACTCATACCTCTGCACTAGGATTCCCTGTGTCGCAAATGGCATGGACAAACACAGAAACACAAGACAAACACCCAAGACCCGAGAACAAACTTCATGCTCACCACAATAAGTGTGCCCCGGCCGGGAATTTAAATTAACTTTAAACGAGCAATTCTTGTGTTTATTTCGCGTATCGGAAACGGTTCTAGCAATTTCGATGGAATTTTGGTTTTCTGATTAAGTTTACCTGTATAACTGTGTATTTCGACGGCTCCGTGGCTTAGTTGGTAGTAGCCCTGCCTTCGAAGCGAGGGGTCCCGGGTTCAATTCCCGGCCGGGGCACACTTTGTGTGGTGAGCATGAAGTTTGTTCTCGGGTCTTGGGTGTTTGTCTTGTGTTTCTGACACACTGATCTGCGACACAGGGAATCCTAGTGCAGAGGTATGAGTGTGTAAACGTTATTTATTTATTAAGTGAATAAAACGTGAATAAATTTATTCTTGTTCTTAAACATTTACCATTCATCACACAAATACTTGTCCGGAGCGGAAATCGAACCCTCGACCTACTACGCAGCTACTGAGCTATGAGGCTATTATAAACTATAACCCAACGAAGGGCTAATGATAAAATTCCCGGCACACATTCATGAATGGTGTGGTCAGATAGCATATGGATAATGCTGACCGATTTCACGGCTGTCAGCCATGTAGGGAGCGCAGTGAAACCGCTGCGGCCGTCACGCAAGTCTTCCTGGCCAATACTGTACACGCGAGTATGAACGCACTAACGTCTAGCGTCTGTTATGTAACGTTACGGAAGTATATCACGATTGAACCACCGAAATTGTAGCATAGAGGTTCTTTTTTTATGTGACTATATGGGACCAAGTGGCTACCGCTTATATTACTCAGGTCTTGCCAGATGAGACTTAGAGTGAGTGCAACTTAGGTAAAGTTGCACTCACTCTAAGCCCCATCTCATCTCTACATCCCAAGTGCAACACCAGAGACCTAAATGTCAAAGTCAAAAATCTTTATTTCCGTTGAATGTTTTTAAAATTACTTGGAAACGTCAATTTCTTTTTTAAATAAACAAATACTAACGAGAGCATGCATTCATAAAACTAAGTTTAAAGTTCAAACCCTATCCGACCTTCCATGGGAAGAATAAGCAAGAAACCCCTAATGCAGTTGGCATATTTCTGATGCGAGTTTTATGGGCAGATTCAGGCTATACTCTCAGGTATACTCTCTATTGCTCTTTGAGAATGTGTGGAAACTATTTGTATGACAGAACTAATGACAAAAGAATGTATGTAAAGAATACCCGTATTATAAGTGCCACAACAAGTCCAGTGGCTGGTGTATGACTTAACTCCGAAGAATGAAAACATTTCACTCATGAGCGTTTGGATTTAATTATTCTACACAGAAATTTCATAGACGTAAAATTAAGGTTGGGAGGTAATATTAAGAACTCCTGTTCCAATTTCAGAACTTTTTGCATCGTGCCACATTATCTGTGTCATGATGAAAAAAAGAGACCTTGACTTGAATCAATTCGAATACAAGGAAAATTTCGTGAACGATATAAGTAGTGGAACTAAGACAGACATTACTTTGTAAACGCAGCTTTGTTTCGGAGCGAGCGAAGCCGCAGGATGCTAGTATAGTATCAAGAGTATAAGAGGAATGTGGCACTTAGGAGATATAAAATTATCTTATCTTGACATGCCTTTACGTATCATCTCGCATTTCTCAAATGAAAACAAAAGTAACAATGTTATGATTTCACATTTATTCTGGAATTACGCGCAGACGTCTTGATTGTCACTTTGACAGCTGTCAAACAACCTTTGCGCACGTAGTAACAAAACTCTCATAGAAAAATAATTCTACGTTTTTCCCAAAATTTCTTATTTTCCAGTCCACTTTCGCAAATGTTCTTTTATGTTAACCTCATTTGGTCTATTACTATAATATAACATTTTAATACAAAAATAGCCCAATTAGTAAAATTTTTATAGACCAAATTCAATTAGAATGGAGAGAACAATTGGGAAAAATATGCTTTTAATAGTTTTCCGTTATTCTTATTATACAATAATAAATGCTTGAAGTCAAGCAAGGGAATCGCGCTTTGTTCTACGCGATTAGTGGGGATTTTTGGTGCATGAGTAATTCTGGCTTGAAGACATTTCTAGACAAGACATTGATATTCAGATAAAATCTCTAAAAATTTTCCTCACATCATTATTACCAAGTGCCACACATTTTTACCAAATCTCGTTTGCCAAATTATTTAAAAGTATGTCTAATGAGTTCTTGTCAGATAATAATCACCTTTCAATGCAATTAATAACCAAATTGTACATTTAATTAACCGCTATTACATATTAACCGCCAAACAACTTTCTTATTAGGTAAATTGTTTTTAAACTTGGTGACATTTAAGTAAGTGCCGAAGCGTCAATTAAGTAAGTGTCGAACTGAAAGTAACTCAGCCAATTTCAGTGCATACCTAGTTATTATTCATATTGACCTAATACGGAAAACAAGTTACTTATTAGGTAAATAATATTTTACTTGTTGACATTTAAGCATCGATTAAGTTTGTATTGAAAGTAAATCAGCCAATTTTACAATAGTAAAACTTTTCAATGCAGATGGAAAAGTTGTTCTAATTGGGTTTTAACCCTTCTCTTTTACAGGATTCCGTATTTATATAATGATTACATAATGTTTTTATATAATAATTTGTCACAAATACTAGTTTAGGAGGTTACGTGATTTTATCAAATTAAATATACCGCTCATTAAAGCGGTAAATAAACTACATTTACTTATGAACTATATTTACATTACTTAGTTCATGACACGACACTTGTAAGTTATATGATACTCGTAGACTAAGTTCGAGAAATCAAGTTTAAGCGGGAGATGTTGTATGGGAGACAGTGGAATGAACCTCACTTAAATAGAAGAAAACTTTGCGTCGTAACTTCAAGGTGTTTTAGTAAAGTTTCGATTTTTGTACTAAATCGAATGTTATGTTCAACACAAGACTAAGATTAAATGCCACTAAAGATCGCCCAGAGCGTACAGATGCTCAATCCGAAGGTGCCTGTTTCAAATCCAGACGTGCACCAATGAGTTTTTTGATAGAAAAATATATATGTGCGTAACACCACGAACAAGCCCAGGCGATATTTTCAATTTAAAATCTATAACAATGCATAAGTAAAAATAATTGTGATTCTGATTTTTCTGTGTTGATTTTACGCTCATGCATGAGCCAATTAATTGATTTGTGCCAACCTCAGCCAATTTTCCGGGGTATTACAAATCACAATTATATCTGAGTAATCGAATATCAGCGGCGCTCAATAGGTACCTTTCTCCAACAATTTCCTATGCAAATAGCTCGTGAAGATTTCTTAATCTACATAGGAATTCGTGTTTTCATTTCCTTTATCACGCAACCTCCGGATGATCGCATGTAATAGCGCCTGAGAAATCTGGAATCGTAATTTGTATACTAATGCCACTTAAAATAAAAAAAAACTATAAAAAGGTTTTCAACTGAAGTCACGATTCTGCATCATTATAATGTTTTGTTCGCTCCATCGAGGGCACAAGCGCTGTGTCCTGTATGGCTGTAACTTTTGAATAAAATTGTTTATTAGATATTAAAAAGGGTATCTACTGATTTTAAAATGAATTATTTAGTGGCGGGACTTATTTCATTTATGTTACTTTATTAGGAAAACCTACAGAGCTAAATAGAAAAAAAAATGGTGGCCTAAAACACGCCTAAATGATGAAAACATTATAATGTTCACAAGAAAAAGAAACAACCGCACACAACAAGGAAAATATTTGCCACGACACATAGCAAATGCTGAATTATTTGACAATAAACCTTTCTTTATCATAGTACATAACATAAACAAATAAAGTTACTACTAAAATATAAGAGTCTCTAAGGTATGTGCGTAATGGCTTAAACTGAGTCCCAATATTATCACCATTACCAGTAACACTATCAAAATCGATAAACCACTTATCTGAATAGAAGCTGAAATCGATACCAACACGTTATGAGCTCAGTGTATAGGTTCTGACAACGTATTATTAAAGTCTATCCTTCATGTGACAATCACACATAGCTCCTAACTACCTAATGCTTGGTTAGTTGCTATTAACTCTGCCTTCGGCGATGTAGGTAGCGGGTTGGTTCCCACCGGACAAAAAATAAAGGAATAGACGTTTGTTCTGTATAAGTATTCTATTAGTGATCTGGTTTGCATAGTACAAGCTGTGCTTAGTTTGGGGCGGACCTGACCGGTGAAATTATACCCGCATGAGATGTTACATCCGCGTCTCGTGTAACAGGCGCAGGAGGTTTGCGACAGCGGCGGAATGAAGCGGCGGTTACCACTTAAAATAAGGAAGGCGTGGGCGTCCCGTTACGTAAAAATAGGCTAAAAAATAATCTCCTAAGGCTCCTTAGGTATATGTATTGATTTAAAACAGAATTTTCATCAGTATTTATAGATAAAATCCCAATTATTATTATATTCAAGAATCGAATATCCTTATTACATTCAATTGCACTGCAGTTTGATGAATTAGCAAACTTATTATCAAATTGTGCAATGCTGTTGAATAATTTTGAAAGTGCTTGTATTGCACAGACGTACGGATTTCTCCGTGTTAATATAAATGCAACATATCGTGGTTGACAAACCCAAATTTATTTTTATGTGACGGCACACATTAAACGCCTGTTAAATAGGTACTTGAGCTCATAACAACAGTAATACAACTGTGTCTCTCGACATAAGTATACCTAGTCGCGTCTGGTTGCTCACCCGAAACAAGGAAGACATGAACCTTTCCAAGGCCCGTAATTTACCGGCACCTCACCCTTCCACCGGAACCCAGCAATGCTAGTGGACCACTGCTTAATGACAGATTACCAGGTAGTAATCTCCAGACGAAATTTTCAAGAGTTCTTCTACCTCCTTTTGTTTTAATTAAAACTATGTAACTCATGATAGAATTGTAAAAGCACCGCACTCCATCTAGGCTTTTATTCAAATAATATCGATATAATTTGATTGGTCATATTGATTACGATATCAGAACAGAATAAAATAAAAAAAATATGGACATTTCACACACCTCTGCTGAATGCACATAAAACTAACTAAAGCTTGATGGGAAATTTATGGATTACTGGTATAATGCTAATTTGGTATTTTTATTGTAAATACATACATGTATTATACATATTAATTAACACACAGACACAAATGTTTGACCTGGGTTTCCGCAAACTCACGATCTACAGCGCAGAACGCAAAGATCTGACCAGCATCGACGCTATATTTAATAATAATAAGTATGACCTAAGTATGACCTAGAAACAAGCACTTTTTAACCAGAACTGTGTATTTATGTGTAATCATAATGTCCCATAAAACACTTTCACTGAGTCGCGTCGATGCGGGCAGCAAATATGTTCCAAGATATCTAATAATGCGCCCGCGGAGTGTTCTACGGTTGGCCATTTTTCCTTAATAAAAATTAATCTATATGCTATTCCAGACTATAATCTATTTCTGTGCCAAATTTCATCCAGATCCGTCCAGGCTTTCTAACGTTATTGAGTCACAAACATCCATCCATTTATAATAGTAGTAGTTAAGCAAAGCGTTATATTGTTTAGGGTGTATGTAACTGTTTAATAGCTTGAAAATCACCTTGGATTTGCCCTAGCCACCACGCCAATGCCTTCGACACTTCAGCCCTGAACGGAAATATAACCATGCAGAGTGTAGATTAGGCAATAGGCACATAAAATATACCTAATCTAGATGTACTTGTAGGATTATTAGTATTTTTAAAACAGACTTTTTTAACGATTTTTTTTAATTGTCTGCTGCATATTTCAAATTTTCAGGTATACCTACTGCGTCCACGCAGAGTAAACGTGTTAATGGAATTTTTTCCATTATTTATAATACGAAAATTTATCGTTTTTATATACCCCGCTTATACCGCTGCATAAGCATAAGCTGCATATCACAGGTGGCATTGATAAACACAGAAACACCACACAGGGTGGCCGGGAATCGAACTCTTGACTCCTTGCTTCGAAGGCAGAGTTACCAACTAAGCTATTAAGCCGTCCAAGTTGGAATTGGAGAAGTTTCAGTAGTTTTTTTTTTACAAAACAAAATTAGCTTTGACACAGCAGAATCAATACGTCGATATAGCACGTGTTCGAACAAGTGGTTCTACTAATTGGATAACAGCCGTCTATCGGTTTATTCTATCGATAGTGGTTTTACCCAAGTCGGTGGAACATAGAATTCTGGTAGGTAAACATAATAAATGCACGTTTAGCTTCACAAATGTTAAGAAATATTCTAACCAACAAACCCTATAATCATCTAACCATAGATAAGTAATGATACTTAACCATAACATTGGTATCAAGAAAACTTTATGTACCTTTTTGACAGCTATAAATTTTCCTGTGGTAATCCGTCCCCAGTAATCTTAGTAGATCAGGTTTGTATATAAATGAATCGTTCTGGATATTCTTTTTTTTATTAATTATAAAGATACTCAATATATATATTGCATGCACATGGTATTTTACATGGTTTGTATCATTATATGAACCCTTACATAGCAATAGCAATAGGTTGGTAGACCGATATTTTTATTTTTAACGCATTTGTAAGTAAAGCAGTAAGAAGGTATACAATGTCGAAGAAGTAATAGTATATATTTAAATTTATGATTTTAGATTAATAATTTATATGTCAGGTACGAGTAGGTACATCATTTGTAAATTCCGAAGTTTGCGATAGGTATTCGTTAATGTCGTAAAAGCATTTTTGGAGTAGGTAACAAATAAGTTTATTTACACATTGGGGATACGTTTGTGCATTCTTTATTATCGATACGATAGGTAATTTAATAATTCGATCCTTTATTCTCTAGATATTATATTGGCTTACATAAATCTAAAAAAAATTCTGTATAGGAAAATTTTATAAAAATCGTAATAGGTCTATAGAAATTCACTTACTAACAAACGGTCATACCAACTGACGAATATACCTACACATTATTTATTAGCCTCTGACAGAAACAGCGCGTAAAAAAACGTTTATTATTCGAATTCATTATTTTCTGTTGGACATGTCAAGGATAGGTAGCGGTGGAAACAATATGCTGACCCAAACGTTTCTGTTTTGAGCTGAAACGAGAGTTTATAAATCGGCCTTACAGATTGCATTTTACTTGGGTCTTCTAATACTTAGGTTGGAGATCTAAGTCGTATTTTCGTTATTATGATCACTTCAGATTGTCCTGTCATTTCAGTGGTAAAAAAGACAGTTCACTAAGTAAAGCCTATTCTGACGCGAGAAGCAAAACCTCCGCGTATATTATTTGTAATATAGACAGCTGTGTTTACAAATTAAGTGTCTGTAGGTAATAATATGAAAGGACGGAAACCCAGTAATCGCATATTTACAGGCAGTGACAAAGTATGGCTCATTACAAGTTCCTTTTACTGTCCTTCTATCTATCCGTCGGCCGTCAAGCGGAATCACATTAATTAAGGTCGCAGTGGTGGGTCAGTTTTGGGTTCACACTTACAGCCAGCACAGGTTTGAACTATAAAAGGAAAAATCGTAAAATACTTCGCGATATCGCAGCTTGGAAGTCGTAACTGACCTACCAAATTGTAGCAGCTTTAATAAAATACATGTCACGTATTTTTTTTAAACTTGCTGTTACCCGCTACTTCGTCGGCTAGGAATTTAAAATTATATTTGTTAATTACATAAAAAAAGGCTTTGTAACATCGGCTGTCAGTGAAATTCCCGTTAAAATCTATCCAGCCATTTCGGAGATTAGCCGGAAAATAAAAAGCTATTCTTTTGACATTACAGCCAGACATTGGGTTTTGCTGTCTATGTTATAACTTGTATAAATGTATTTCTTGAATAATGTTGTCTTACGAAAAAATGTTTTATTAAAAAAAAATACCAAACGAAACTTGTACTTTTACGCAGGCGACCGCATACTTTTATATAAAAAAGTAATTTTATGACATATTTTAAATTCAATTTGTGTTTTGGCTTTGTTTTGAATTCAAAGTAACATGAATCATACGAGTACAAGCCTGCGACCTGCAAAAGACATGATGTAACTCGCATTTCAATGTTTTAATGCTGTGCAGAATTTTAATGACCATTGGTGACGATGAAATGGTCCTATTGAATACTTATTGATAGACATGTTACATACATCTTTATATTTTTTGGAGGGGAATACTTGGCCATTAGCTCGTTTCAACTTTCGCCTCATACAAAATAATGTACGACGGATGCCTAATAACTGTTCCCAAGTTTTGCGCTTTTTGACGTTTCAGGCGATCGAACGAAAAAAACGATTCAGCTGTATTATTTAGTAGCGAGCATAGCGATCGTCTGAAACAGAAGTGACTGGATACAAAAGCAGCCACGTCGCAAGCGTGATTCGACCGTTTGAAACGTCTAAAAACTCAAACTTGGGGTATGTTTATTGACTGTCCTCGTATCCCAGTTGGTACAGCTTTGCCTTCTGCGATGCAGATCGTGTGTTCGATTCTACGATAGCACTTGTGTGACGGAAATAAATGTTTGTTCTATGTCTGGGTGTTTATATGTATTACTAGCTGCACCGCGGAGTTACCCGCGGTTAGACTTCCTACGGGAACCGTACATTTTTCCGGGATAAAAAGTAGTCTATGTGCAATTCCAGACTAATCTATCTCTGTGCCAAATTTCATCCAGGTCCGTTCAGCCGTTCTGGCGTGATTGAGTAACATACATCCACCGATACTTACAAACTTTCGCGTTTATAATATTAGTAGGATATGTATTACAAAAAGTGACTAAATAAATATTGTATCAGTTATTCAGTTCCCATAGTACGAGCTATGCTTCCTTTGGGGTTCGATAGCACTTTATGAAATTTCCATGACTATTTTTTTTTGTACTGTTATCTAAGTTATCTAAAGGCTAATAAAAACTACACTGGTCGAGGTATACCCCCAATTCGTAAACCAGCGTATTAAAGTGAGAGTGTACGAAACAGATTGAGGCCACGGCCTTCTTAGCCGTCGCATTGAACAAGAACTGCACATATAATTATTATCAACATTAAAATTCGTCGCTTCATTATAATTTTATTACTCCTATGCACAGAGCTTTGGTAATTTAGAGGAAAGTGAGATTTTGTGTAACAGCCGCGTAGGTATTTCAAAGCAAAGAATACTTTAGAATTATTTTTACTAACAACTACTTTGCCAAAACGTATATATTATAAATAAATAATCCGTTACTTTATTTTATTATATTTATCTATGTAAATCATCAGCTTCAGTCACTAATAAGTACGATATTTACTGAACTAATTCTTTGTTTTTGTGGAATGAGGGCGAGTAAAAATTCTTTGTTCTCAAACCACAGATAGCCAATTTGTTTTTTCTTATCAAGACCACCCATGATATACTAGCAGAAGGAGGCCTATTTAGAAACAGATGTGGGTCTCATTAAGATTATTATCGATAACAAAACCGATTGAAGTGATTAAGCCGCCTTTCGAGTTGGCTTTTATTCTGATATTATATTTTTTTGTAAATAATTAATTGCCATTTCACACAGCGTCATCTAGCCCCAAACCAAGCATAGCTTGTACTATGGGAACTAAATATTTTACTTTTCAGGGTTCCGTACCCAAAAGGTAAAACGGGAGCTTCTTACTAAGCCTCCGCTGTCCGTCTGTCACCAGGCTGTATCTCACGAACCGTTAAAGTAAGATCAATCTGCCGCTAAGCACTGATGCACTCGCATTGCTGTTCCGCTGGAAGGGTGTGGGTGCCGGTTAAATTACATGCGCAGAGACGTAATATCCCCGCCTCGAGTTGGCGCAACGGGGTGCGGACCTGAGTCGTATTGCTTTTGTCACAGTTGGGCGGAGGCAAAGCAAACGCCACATCGCCACAAGGCATCGGACTAAAGCTTTACAACCCCGCAATAACATTTACGATACAATTCTACCACCAGTCGGATAGCTACGGTCAGTAGCAGTCAGAAAGCGAAGCGTGTACCCCACATTCGTTATTATTGCTCCGAGCCATGAGATGCCCTCATAACGCCGTTTTGGTCGAGTATAGTCAATTTACTAGGAACTTAATTTTCAACTTCCTCAATATGAACGGTTTAAACCTGTGAGAATGCTCTCGATGTAATCGCATCGAAGGTATACGCTCAAACAACAAGTAGGTTAGTAGAATATATACTTAATACCAGATCTTTTCAATGGAATGCAATTTAATTGTAACTTTTTAACTAACTTTTTCACAATAATCTGCAGTAGGATGCTCTGTGTCGATGGCATGGACTGCCATGACTAGAATAGACTTTTTGCTCATCACATCAGACGGGAGAGGATAAAAAGTAGCCTATGTGCTATTCCAGACTATAATTTATCTCTGTGCCAAACTTCATCCAGGACCGTTCATCCGTTCTGGTGTAATTGAGTAACAAACATCCATCCAAACTTTCACATTTATAATAGTATTATAGTAAGATTTTAGTCGCTGTCTTAGTCAAAACGAACAAATGATATCTATTTCTACATGAAATAAAGTCTTGGCAACCTTTTAGATAAACCACAACCGCTCTTGGACCTCGAATAAGGAAATTGAAACCTGCTCTTGGAACCGGTTCCTGCTGAGGTCAGTTTGTATGGAGCTTTATGCAGAGCTTCTCGTTGGAGCACTGACCAATTTGCTACCGAACGCAAAAATATCCTTTCTAGCATCTCTCGACGGAACAAGTGACTGAAAAATATCGAAATACCCGACCATTATAAAGGACCTTTATAAAAAAGAATCATCCAATTCTGTAGTATTCAACGGGCGAAGAAAAAGTCACTAGAAACATGTTTTCAACACATGGATGACATATTTCTTCCAGTTATTTTGATTTGACATACAAACTAATGCACCGATTTTGATAAAATTTCTATGGGACCTAAGCAACCGAATTATAAAAGAAATAAATGTTTACCCACTCATACCTCTGCACTAGGATTCCCTGTGTCGCAGATGGCATGGACAAATACAGAAACACAAGACAAACACCCAAGACCCGAGAACAAACTTGATGCTCACTACACAAAGTGTGCCCCGGCCGGGAATCGCTTCGAACGCAGGCTACTAACAAATAAGCAACTTACTTGATTTGTTTTAGGAACGGCCGGTACATAATCCTAAAAATGGAAATACGGTAATTTTGTGTATGAGAATTGCTCCTTCGGAATTTTACGTAGTGCGAATTTCACTGTGTCATTTAGTTTCAAATATTTTTGGTGATAATGAGTTCATTTTTAGAGTAAGATTAAGTATTTTAAATTATGGGTTGAGATTATTTAACCAACATCACAAGGCACATAAATCATTTTGATAGTTGCGTGTCACTAAAATTATAACTAGATACATTTTTTCGCGTATTTCTGTCGTTTAGTAAACAGAAAGTGGCAATGATCTTCGCATAAACGGTGTCAAAAAAATCTAGTGTAGTCCATACATCGGTTGACATTTCTCAGTTAAATTCGCGTCCAGTGGATGGCACGTTCATTTGAAGCCATGAAACATTATCTAGCTCATAAGAGCATTGACTTTTGAAGATTATTAAGAAAATCTATTAAGAAGTTGCAATCGCAATTCAATGGCAAAGTCCTTCGATACTTAAATGCCAAATAAAGGACATAAACAGAAGTGAACCGAAATAAAATCTGACGTTTATACTACTTACAACATTGGGCTTTCATGGATACTGTTGCAACTTCGTCTGCACTCAGAATATTATCATAGAAACCTCAGCAAACTGGTGATCGTGACAACAACGTATCTCAATAAATAAAAATTTTGAAAATTAAATATTCAATTACAACATACATTACGATAAGGTAGATTAAGTTAAGTATAAATGTAACATTCCTGATGGAAGAACATTGGCATCTATTATGATGACCAGGAGCAGTATATTCTGATGATGGCGTGACAATATCAACGCTATGTTTTCACTGAATGCTCAGACAGATTCTATTAACCTTTGCATTTTTTCACACGATACGAATGGTGTTATGATTCACAGTAACGGTACAGATGTACAATACAGGTGCCCCGGCGCAGCGTTCCATGGCTATAATTGGTTGACGTTGCTAGTGACTTTATTTAAACAGACTTTTTTTGTGGAATTTGAAGATTCTCTCCATCTAAAGTTCTTCAGCGCTATCAGGAGCCGTCCATTTTGATCTCCTGTTTCAGTTTGGTTTAAGCTTATCGTTTATGTATTTTTTGTTCTTTGGGATGCACATACAGTATTATCTATCTACACTTCAAATCATGGATTGCATTACTGTGTTCCGGTGGAAGGGTGATGCTGCCGGTTTAATCACATGCGACGTATCATCCCCGTCTCGGGTGATGGACACAGCAGGATGAATGCGACTCAGTAAAGATTTGGATCTCATACTGAGTCGCACGCATTACTGTTGTCATGGGCGAGGGTCACCACTTACCATCAGGAGGGCCCTCCGTCACTCATTCACAATAAAAAATATATATATATCACTGAACATTTTTTTTGTTATGGATATATTTAAGAAGTATCTTACAACCAAACATTAAGCTACAAAAAATGTTGATCATGAAGTAGGTGCCAAGAGAACTAGCTGCAATCTGGCGTTGAGCTGCCAAGATGATGTTTGGGTGAGGAACGAATCAGCCTTTTTGTCCCCAATGGCATCACATCCTTTACAAACGGAAAACTATATTGCAAGCAAGTAGCTTTATACGTTGTCAACTCATTGTCGGAGTTAATAGGGGCCTTTGTATTGTATGTATTTTGAGAAGGATTCGAAGGCAAATCATATACTTTCCCAATATATAACCTAGAACAGAATAAATGCTAACAATCTTTCTAAAAAGACCTCTCACCACTTAATTGAATCAGATAATCTGCTGTACAAGATGTGGGAATAGTCGTAAGTATAATAGTTCTTTTCACTCCTTATCTGAAAATCGTACTCGATGTTGAGAAGGGTTTGTGAACCAATTAACTTTTTAACGATTAATCTGACAAGAATAATGATTACTTAGAACTAAGAACGTCTATATTCTAATTTTGCCAAATAATGCTTGGACAGCATTAGTTTTAATATTTGATTAACTAATTAACTTTTTGCAAACCGGGGTATAAAGAAAGTGCACCAGATAATTCGTTAAACTCGCATTCAATCATAAATCATCAATTCATTATTGATAAACAATCAAATTACGGGTTATTTTATTAGCTTGTATATTTTCAGTTCAGTTCAGTTCCCGTTACGATTACAATTTAACATAACATGTTGTTATCCACCATAACATTCAACATGCGATTGTTTTACAATTTGTTACTGACTGCGTTTGTACTGCAGAAAACATCATGGAATGTTTGTCAGCTTTCATGACCTATTGTTGGTCGTGTTCGCACAGAGTAAAAATCCCTACTTTATACATCCATAGACTAAGGTTTGCCTAATCAACGTTCAACGTTGTTTTTGCCGCGTAAACTATGTAAAAATGGAATACTTTGCGTTATCTGATAATGTCCTTAGATACGTGTCAAATATATCAGTATTTATTAGAAAGAATGCTGACAAATTGTTGCTTGAAACGGTTTATAAAATGTTGCATTATGTGTTGCACTTCGACTATGTGTGACAGTGGAAACACCTTGGCAGAACACAATGTTTCAGTGTGTGTTTTTGTTGAAGTTTTGCCAATTGTTCAGTTCTATTAAAATGTGTGAATTTGACAAGGTTCGCAAATATATCCTTGTACAAATCATCTGTCGCTAAATAGCTTTGAGCATTATTTATATTGAAACTACAGAAGAGTGAGGAGGCAATTTTACATGTTTTCCTATAGATGTTCTACATGATATATATGTACTTACAATATTAGTCGAAGGCAAGAATAAAGGTATGATAAATAAACAATATTTTTCAGTAAATATAAATTTTCGTGACTAAGACATTGTTATGCTACACCTTATCGTAAATTACAGATTTTAACTGCCTGCAGTGACGCATTACTTTGATGATTAAAACAGTCATAAAGTAATTTATAGAAATGGCATAAATAACTTTATCGTCTATTTATATTGATATATTAAATCCACTTCAATATCAATCAATGAAAGGCATATGAATTATTAAGATATTACGAAAGATTTTACAATTGCATCAACCGAAAATCTCGTAACAGCTTAAATTGTAAAATTTAATGCCGTCGGTTCTAGAAACATCAAGAGGAAGTTCGGCGTGAAACCCAGTTTTTGTCGAACTAGGCGATGATTTGTGCGAACCACTTTACCTTAGCAGAAGACAATGCAATCTAACTAGAAGATCAGTTCCGACAACATAAGCTTATCCTATAATAGGGTATTATTCCGACTGCTGGCCTAGTTTAATCCAACTGCCCCACTAATATGTTTTACGAAGTTTATTACCTCCGTAGTTTAAGTAGCTACGTATTTAATGTGCTAAACTTGGTAAGAAGGCGTGATCTCGTACGTCCGTATTTATTTAAAAAACATGACGTTTCTAAATATTTTTTCAGAGCCTTTCAGAACGCTCAATAATAATGATGTTCTATCGAAAACGATCAGGACTTTTGATCTCTTCTTAAATTTTATAAACTAGCTGACCGGGCCACGCGTTGCTGTGGCTAACGTTTTTGTAATTGTGACTGTCAAATAATAGACAAATAATTTGCATTAAAATAATATTGCTATCATAAATTGAGATGTGAGCTATCCTATCTTTCAAGTTGGATCAAACTGCACACGGTGTACAAATTTGATTAAAATCGGTTAAGTAGTTTAGGAGTCCATCGCTGACAAACACCGTGATTTATATTAACACCGTGGCTTAGTTGGTAGTAGCCCTGCCTTTGAAGCGAGGGGTCCCGGGTTCGATTCCCGGCCGGGGCACACTTTGTGTGGTGAGCATGAAGTTTGATTTCGGGTCTTGGGTGTTTGTCTTGTGTTTCTGTGTTTGTCCATGCCATCTGCGACACAGGGAATCCTAGTGCAAAGGTATGAGTGTGTAAACGTTAGTGTGTAAACGTTAAACGTTACACCCACACATTGACCATCTACCAACCATCTATGTTCGTCTGAATCGAACCTGCGAACTACAGCGCCGAGCGTAAACCTGAGCTGTAAGGCCAATCAAAAATATAATTTAACTTAGACGGGGTAAGTATCACCCCATACTTGTATTAAATACCACACCTAAGCGTGGACTGTGGAAGATTTGTGAATAAAACAACTAACTGGAAATGAAGATAGGAATTGGTAAAGTTGGGGCGACCTTGCACATCTCTTACATCTTAAATTGGCAATCACTCGATAAGGCTCCGATAAGATACTATTCGATCTACTGATAATGGCGTTGGCGTCATTAGACAAAGATATGTATGGGACTGATAGAACAGCAGTTTATGGCAAATGAAAACGATAATATTAAAGTTGTTCTTATGGTTATTTAATTATAATCTATAAGTCAAATTTTATCAGGTACTAGTTGGTATTTTTTTAACATTTCATATCTTAATAAAGTTTTATTTTTGATTTGTGAAAACAACTATTAACGGCGAAACGTTGGTAAAATCTATAATATATGCCTCCGGTAAAAGTTGAAAATTGAGTTTCATCTATTGTCCATGTATTGTATTGTTGTCATTCTTCTATTTTATCTTTACTCAGTATAAAGAATGCATTTAAGTTTATTACTAACGTCACGACCACCTTATAGCGACCTAATTTCAAATCTGTTACTTGGAAGGCATCAAACTGAAAGTATTATTCTTTCTTCAATTGGAGATAAGAAGAGAGAATGAATTGCTTCCTAAAAGTCGAAATAAAAAGATTACAAAACAAATCGCATAGGTGTATAAAGAATTTACTAACCTCCAGTTTCTTGGAGTACTCTTCAGCTACACGCTCCTGCTCTTTCTTCAGCTCTTCGTTCTTCTCCAAAAGCGCTTTTCCTAACTCCGCAGCCAGCAGAAGGTCCGATTCCTTCTGCTGCAGTTGGGCCCAAACGTCGGGCTCTTGAGCCCCGCCCGCCACCGGACCAGGTTCTCTAGTAGCAGACATTTCCCTCACGTATTCTTCTAAGTCCTCAATGAAATGCTCGTCCGACACACTAAGAGCTCCAGGTGTTAACCTTGTCCCGCTCCTGCTCCTGCTTCTCCTGTGCTTCCCAACTATGGGCGTGGATGTCTTGATGTCCCCACGGCCAACAAACTCTGTCTCATCGGTGATGAAATTTGGTGATTGTGATTTATTGCGATCTGGCGGTTCTGTGATTCTACTTCTACTGTTAGCACTCTCACCAGCCATCTAGTCTAACTTTGCACTATTTTCGTGTACTGATTCTTCTTGAAGAACTTCTCGATAGCCTGTTGGAACTTCACGTTTTTTGGTAGTTTTATTTTGAATTTGTTCAGGTCAAAATCCTTATTGAATGCCATTTTAGATCACTGTTATCATTTCGGGTACACTGCACTGAACGCGCGGCGCGATGTGTTAGTTGTTAGTTCGATAGCGGGCGGCGAGGTGTTGCCTCGACAACGACGCGGGCACAACAGACAGCCAAGCCGCGCTCCAGCGAAGCCTCCCACCCCCGCCCCGTGCCGCCGGCGTCGTGGGCGGACGTATGCACTCGCGCACGCGGGGCCAGTTGCACTGCACTGCACACTGCGCTCAGGTAGACAAAGCCCAAACATGATATTTAATATCCTAATATATAAAAAAAACAAAAATTGTTTCTACTAATCTCCGTTACAGATAGGGCATCGAGCCCGGGTTTACCCGGACCGAAAAAAACCCGGGATTTCCCGGTTCTGAGGATTACAAAAAAACCCGGGTTTTTATTTTTAAAACTCGGGTTTTTCGGTTTTTTTTTTAATATTTTTGTTTTTGTTATTTATTAAGTTTAAGCCACTTCGCATGCAATAATAAGTAAATGAAATAAAAACACGCTTTGATAAATTATTATTTATTACGTAAAAAGTGGCTTCGTTGCTACGTTCCTACCAATTAAACAACCCATGCAAGTTAAATGGAACGCGCGCGTTGCCTTGCCGAACTTGAAGAGAATAAAGATTTGCCTTTACCGGTATTGGCTCAAAGACTGCGAACTGTAGAATTTAACGAAGACACGAATTCTACAGACAATGACGAGGATGGTGTTGAACTTAATAATAAATCCTCGTTTATGGAGTCTTTCAGGATGTCATCGTTTTTTGTCGGAGTGTTCTTGAATATTTTTACCATTTTTCGTACGTATACAACGATCTGCTATCAAAAGTACGAAAAGTTTGAACATTAAAACTGTTTTTGTAATTTGTAAAGTACTGTTTCATTTATTTAAATTCTTTCTCATCCTTTATATTTTGTACTCATTGTAGGAAATCGATATATAAAAACGCAGATTAGTGTATTTTAAAAAATTACAATATAAAGATCAAAATGCTCGAAAAAACCGGTCTACCCGGGTTTTGATTACTCTTAGACCCGAAAACCCGGGTTTTCAAAATTGAACCGAGTTTCGATGCCCTAGTTACAGACATTGGGACCGGTGCCCCAAATCGGTTTCATTAGAAATAATGCGAAGATGGTTTAAGACCACTAAAACAATGTATTAGGCACAAAAAAATGTTTGTGCCTAATACGCAAACGGCGGATATCCGTTAGTGTACCTACTTCAAAATCAATTGTTATTCATTAGTCCCGCTAAAACTCGAAAACAGCTGGACTGATTTGGCTGATTTCTATATATTGGTGTTCCTATGCCAGGACACACCTTGTGTATTAATATAGGTAATCTCGTTGGAAAACTTACGGGACATGTCGAAAATCAGGAAAACTACAAGTAATTTTTTTTGTCGTCTAATTGTGAATCATGACAGGAAAACGTCTATTGGATCATAGGTTTTTTATAAAAAATATTTGCCCTTAATATTACCATTGGAAAACAGTATAAGAAATTTAGCAAAAAGTACCTATTAAAATTTAGGCCTGCCCTGGCCTGCCAGCTGCGTACGATTTTTTTTGGATATGTTAAAAGTGACAGGTGGCCCACCAGATTTTAAGTGGTTACTGCCGCTCATATACAACAGCAATACGACTCAGGTCCACTGCAGAAGTATGAGGAGGCCCAAGTCGCATCACGCTGCACCAGTTATTTTAAGCAACTGCTTGGCGGTGAGTTACCACGTTTGGTACATTTTTGGGTCATAATTCATAATATTAGATCATGTAACTAATTGACTCATCGTTTATCAGATTCATTATATGACAACCTGTATAATGGTATCTTTTATCACCTGAGCTACAAACCCCGTGCAAATAAAAGTCTGATAACTGATACTATGTACTTTGATATGATGTCCTTGCTTTGAATCCTATTTCCGAGAGAAAACATGACTCATTTTGTTTGGAAATCAATAGAAAAAGTCCTAGATGCGCTTTCTAGTTGAATATGTTCAGGTTTTTTAATTTGTCAAGCATTGTTGTCTGTATTTTGGGAAATGATCTCATACAGGTGAAACTCAATGGAATAACAATAAATGTTTTATAGCTGCTTCTAGATTTAGCCTTGACTTTTATGGATGCTGTTTTTGGTTGATTTATCTACTGTATTTAATGAATGCTCGGATCTTTTATAGATGAATTTGCAAATCAAATATTCTAGAAGGTGTCCTCAATGCAAGGTCTAATTATTATACACATATATTACAGGAAGTTACAAGTAGAGAAGTTACAAGTACTTCTACTTGTTAAGCAATTGCGGCTCGTCTGGAACGACTCCTTGTGCCTGTAATTCCACCGATTCTATTTTCAAACTGGTAAACGATAATTATTGTTAACCAGTTTGAAAACTGAAAATTGCATTTTAATGCAAGTACCTACGCAGCGGATTAGCGGTAATGATTATCGTGAGTATTTCAAACTCAAACTCGTTAATTCCTTAAGATCTCAAGTATTGTTTGGACATGTCAAAATTTACACGCACAAGTATAAACATATTCGTATGGATATAACGTGCTACAGGAGCTATTATTCTGAAATATGCACACAGATATGTCAAATTGTAGTCAGTTTTCATTTACGTTATACTATTCTCAGATGCGTCTCATGCTCGTTTTCTTTTTTTTTTTGTCTTTTTGTTTCTTCAGCCGCACAAATTCTGCCATTTTCCGAGTTAGTATATCCATCTTTTTCCTTCCGGGTTTTCTGTTAATTAAAACCAAATATTACCAGTTTATTTCGTAGAAGTTACAAAAATCATTTCATTAACATTCATTAATTAAAAGTAAAAGACACAGTTATGGAATATTTAAAATATCTACAAAATTATTGGGAATTTCCAATTTATTTTATTAATTTTAATAAGATTTCCTAATGGATAGATATTTGTAAAAATTACAATGTAATAAAATATAAAAAAATTATATTATAATATAATATAAATCATGCAGGATTTATGGTTATGAAGAAAACCTTGTTTATGAAAACCCAAAACAAATGATCTTTATGGTATCACGCACTGTAGGTATTTTTTTAATTTTTTTTTTAATGTAATAGTGGGCAGACGAGCTGGCGGGCCACCTGATGGAAAGTGGTCGCCGCCGCCCATGGACACCTGCAATACCAGGGGCAATGCCGATGCGCTGCCGACCTTTCAGATAATACCTACATTGTAATAATAAGGGAACCGAAATAATGTTACACTAATTAACCAACTTTTACATACCGCTAGAAATGAAAGGTATTTCAAGCAACAACGCAATGAAGGCTACTAGCAACGAAAACTATCGATCCAACAGACAGACAAGAGATCATCACGCATCGCAGATATCTCGAAGCAGAGCATAGTTATTTGGTGAAAAACGAGGAACTAAATCAGTGGAGATGGCCATCCTTGTAGCACCAACCGATGACATGGAGATGGAGAAGATAGCTGAAGATGAACTATCAAAGCTGCAGAGACAGGTACCTTATCTAGCATCTACCGTAATGTTTATTGTTTTGCGTAGTCGAATCAATTTAGATACGAAACATTCTATCATGATGCCTCAGAATAACGGGCGCAACTTGGTTCCCACATCTAGGTGGTGGAAGTACTGTTCCTAAAGTTTTTCAGGCTTTTCTGACTTCACAGCTCAGTTGGAATATAAGATGGGAAGTATCATGTTTACAACTACGATTTCGGCGCCATAATTCTCCTTGCTTGTTCCAGTTCCGGGTTATGGAGATAGACCGTGCTAACGTGATGAGCAGCGTGCAGCCAACGCTCCGTATGCAGAGGAACATCATCAACACGCTCAACGCAGACCTTGACAAAATCATGATGGAGCTGAAGGTTTTGTTCTTCCTCGTCGTCATTATTTATAACAGCTTCTTGATCTTCCCACTAAAGGGACATAAGCTTACTCCCGAGATCAGTAGAGAAAGAACCCTATCTGTACCTATTGGTGATTTTTTTTTTGTCTTGGTCAGTACGGTTTGCTCACCATGTTTTTCTTCCACTTTTTGAAAACATTATATTAAGCTGCCTTGTCGTATTGCTGTCGTTATAGACAGAGGATACAGCTAGACATCACATGGGTCGTTTTGTCACTTAAATCAAAAACTTGAAAATGGAATCCTGTAACTGCAATTTCACTGACACCCAATTTTATTACCCACAATAACGCCACGAGTAAAGTAACGTTTTAGCGATATAAATTAGTAAGGACCTACTAAGGTGGCTTCACCGTACTTCACCTAGCATATAAATCTATTAACAAGCATTGATTTATCAATCGAAAAAATCTGGATGAACTATTTCATCAACCACTAGTAATGGGTGGAACATTTCTTCAGATTTTCATGGAACTACAATAGGGAACAGAAAAAACACATCAATTGATAACCTATTTCTTGAAGTCGTTTCGTAAAACTAGGTAAAAACATAATTTGGTATGATGGTATCGTTTATATCTTTTATATCCTCCAGCTCACAAGAAGTTCTTCGAACATTCTCGAAAGTGCGAGGACGAGGGAGAAGCTCATTCTCCTCCTGAAAGAACACGAGAAGAGCTCCGCCGAAGTGAAGGAGTACCGCGGCATTATCAACGAACTGAACTTCCTGCTCAAACAAGTTCAAAAAGAGATTAAAAGTTTACGCGCGAAGGGCAATGGATGTGATAAGGTAAGCATGTATACTGTCTCCAAAAAAATTTTGTGTGCAGAGTTAGAACTTACAGAAGTACAGCTTCTTCTGCTTCAGCTAGATCAGTATTTAACTACCGTTATAATTCGTGTCACCGTGATACCATGATTTTTGATATTTATCATGGTAAATATCTCGGTAACACGAATAATAATGTTCATAACCATGATAGTTTTAAAATTTATTTAACAACCGTATCAGTTTTGAGAAGAGTTTGAAATCTGCGGGTCCGGGGACCAGCTGGCGCTGAAATATTATATGATGTTTGATTGCTAAAATCAAATTGAAGCTCTTTTCGAAGCCATAGATCAAAGGGCTGCAGTACACATTGACCTAGACTGAATTACGTCTAGAATTGTAATTAATAGGTAAGAAATCCTGGTTACCGAATTTTTATAGATTGTTTTACTTTACTTGTGGCAAATGTTAGCGGAGTTATTCATGGAAAAAATTGGCGGTGATGACACACGGTAAAAATTGGTCCAGTGAGCTCTGCCCAAACCTTGGGAGAATAAGTTGCAACTCACAAAAGCTACCAAACGGCCTATAATCTTAATACTGAAAATATCCTGCGTTGGGGACTGAAGAACTGGATCGAAACAGGCGTTATCTTAACAAATAAGTCTAGCTTAAACATGACACCTAACTGTAATTTGGCATGTATCCTATAACACGCCACGCTATGAAATCTATCTGAAAGGAACAGTTTGACATTACTGTTCTTTTCAGGACCTTGCCAATGCCCTGATGAACCAGACCCTGACGAGTCAGCTGAAGAACCGCCTGGACACCGCCATGAAGAAGTTCAATACCGTCAACAGTGAGAACTTTAAGATGAGGCTTGAGATAGATAAGCTGCTACGAGACAGGTAAACATCTCACCAGACAAGTCTGGAAGATATCTCAGGGGGTGATTACCCTCAGAATCCCTACACGTACCCCTTGGGTGGTGCTAAAAGAGCAAAAAACAGGAGCAGTAGAACTTGTGCATAGTTCGCTCGGAGAAGTACTGCCGCCACCACCTGGTAATCTGCCGCCAAGCAATAGTGCACTCGCATTGCTGCGGTGCCGTTGAAATCGCATGCACATGAGATGTAATATCCCCGTCTCGGGTAACGGACGCAACAGGGTGCGACTTGGGTCTTCTCATAATTCGGTCGGGGAGGATCTAAGTCGTATTACTGTTGTTATGGGCGGAGGTATAAACTTAACAGCAGGTGGGCCCTCAGCTCGTCCCGTCACTTTCGTAAAATAAAAAGAAATATATATCTTCACGGCTTCGTACCTTAGCCACTGCCTTTGAAGCGAGAGGTCCTGTATTCGAATTCCGGCCTCGGTAAACTTTGTGTGATGATCGTAAAGTTTACCATCGGATATATCACGGCATTTGCAGTAAATTTCAGTAAACCTGCACACAGGTGCTATCTGGCATAATTTGGCAGGCAATTCTTCAACACCATATGGAAGAACCAGATCAAGCGGCTGATGGACGGCAAAGCTCAGATCCTAGAGCTGGTGGAACAGGCCATCACGACGTATGACCAGCGCGAGGAGTGGTGCAACAAGCTTGATAACCTCAAGGAGAAAGCCAACGTTGACTACAGAAAACATTGCTTGGTAATTCTACTTCTTCTTTCGTGTGAGTGTTCATCTCTGGTGTCGGAGTTTGCAAGCCGTCTGATTCTACTACTATTTAAGCATTAAATAATAAGAGAAGAGAGTCAGATCTCCCGTCTCGCTTACGCACACGCTGATACAAGCAAATGAACAGAGGCGGCCCGCCCATACGGCGAAAGGAGCAGTCGCTCCAGGCGCCAAATCCTAGGGGTCGCCACTCACAATTAGTATAGGCACAGATATAATAATACTATACTAGTACAGATACCTCATCCCATACATATATTAATTAGTAATATTATTAGGAGCAAACAGGAGAGGCGCCATAATTGGATCTCGCTCTATTCTAAAATTTACTTCGGGCCGTCGCTGCATATGAATACGATAATGACGACGTCACGAATTTATATGAATTATAAAATAACAGAGATTATTTTTCGCAATGTATCTTCTTTGCAATTTTAATGTTATGGTATGATGATTTGAAAACAACCAAATGTTAGGAAATGTAATGAATTTTAATTTTGTTACGGTCATACACTTGACTATAATCATAAACAAACTTTAGCAATATTCTATTATTACTTAGATTGTTGACAGTTACTTTTGTAAGCTATTTTTAACTGACTTCAAAAGACTTCAATAAAAGAGAACAGGAACGGGAGGTTCCATGTTCGACTGTATATATTTTTTATGTATGTTCACCGATTTCTTCGCCATTTATCAACTTATTTAAAAAAAATTGTTTTTATTTATAAATATGTAAAGGATAAAGCATATGCTTACAGATTACTACCATAACTTTTTTTGTGAAATGATTTTTGTGAATTTGATCACGAATTTGGTTGTTAAATCAAAATAACTGGAAAAATATGTCATCCAAGTAAACGAAATTACGTACTTTGCTACTTTGAAAGTATTGAACTCTGTTTATTTTCGAATTTTAAATCAGTTACTTGCATTTTGACCCTCAAAGGGTTAAAACATTTCAAAGTGCAATGAAATAATGCTTGAAATAGAATTTCTAATGCCCAACATCAAACCTCAAGGTCTGGATTTCTTATATTTATGGTCTGGACAACTCAAACAACGTAGGATAAAACAAACATTCACATAGCTGAAGGAATTGCGCATAACAATCAATCCAAATTGTGTTTTAACTCCTCAGGAAGTCCGTGAACTTCAACGGCAGTTGGACCACAGCCTGAAGTTGGAAGACTTCCTGCGCACCAAGGGCACGGTGCGGCTCACCGCCGCCGACGCCAAGGCGGAGGCCAAGAGGCTCGAGCAGCAGGAAGAGGAAATGAGATTGTACAACAACTACGTCAATATCCTGGATGCGATACGGGTCAGTTCTTACAATAGTCACGACTATTCTTAGTACGCATCAAATAGTTACTATAATTGTACATATAGTCACTACTATTGTAAGTACCTACGCATCAAACAAACTATTATAAGAACTTGCGAACTTTTGTACTTGGTCCTGTCATAAGTTTTATCATACACTTTATTAAAGTGTTTGGGTAAATTATTGACTGTAAAATGTTAACTATTCAATATAGCTTTTTCCTATAAAATAATACTGGCGGTAAATGTTTGGACTGCTTGTGAATAAGAAACTATCGCGCAATCACACTATTATTATAAAGGAGAAAGTTTGTATGTATGTCTGTTGCTCCTTCACGGCCAAACGGCTCAACAGATTTGGATAAAAATTTATACTAGGGTAAGTTATATCCTGAATCACATAGGCTACTTTCGATCCCAAAAAACCGACAATACGCGAAACGCATCTAGTTCTCAAATAAAAAACGAAATTTATTTTGTAAAATTTTATTATAGAAACTTTAAATCCCCATTTCTAAGCTGATAAGGATGATAGCTAAGATACAGGAAACTAAACTGTTTCCTGTTCAAGCCTATTGTTTGAACAATGTGGGTGCTGTTTCAGGAGTTTGCTGGAGAAGACGACGTGGATAAGTTGATTCAAGAGTTCACGCGGAGAGAGGAAGAAAACTACGCGCTATTCAACTACATCAACGAAGTCTGCACCGAACTCAAAAACCTAAACGATAACGTGAGAGAACTGCAGATTAATATCGGTAAGCTCAAACATTAACGCTAAAAATATAAGAACGCATGCTCTTGTAGGTACATATTTATTTAAAAAGCAACGTTACCAAGTATTTTTTTTTAATTCAACGGATATCAAGGATTTTGACATTTTAAGGCAGACAATAATTGCTGCAATGAAGCTATCAAAACATTAAAGGCAGCAAAGTAACTTGAGATCAAGTAAGTGGTGACTGCAGTCTGCGCCGTAGGTCAATTTGATTCCTACCCATTCCCTCTTAGAAGTATTTTCTATCTGGGTGTTAATTTGTATTATAAATCTATATATGCATTGACAAAAAATGTTTAATGCTATGCTTAGTTTGAGGAAAAATGAAATTGAGTAAAATATCCTTGAATATAAAATTTAACATGACATTGTTCAAGTCTGTTTGAACTTTTGTATAAAACAAGGCACAAGAATGTCTTGCTTGTTTCTAAATATCATCATCTAACTAAACTAACTAAGATACTAAAATACAATATTTCATGGTTTTTTTCCATCAGAGGAAGAAGATGCAAAATACCAAGCGAAACTCGCGCAGCAACAAGATACCATTGAGTCGCTAACGGCCACGTTGGAGGAGAAGCGAACGAAGAACGCCGCCTGCAGCGCTTCTGCTCAGCGCAGCCAGGAAGTGCTGTCGAGTTTGCTGCGGCAGATACACACCTTAGCTTTGTAAGTTGGAACAGGTTACCAGGCTTTCGCGCCAACCCCCGCCCATGACAATAGTTACGCGACTCAGTATAAGATTTGAGTCTTAGACTAAGTCGCATTCATCCCGCTGCGTCCATCACCCGAGACGGGGATGATACGTCTCATGCGCATGTGATTCCACCGGCAGCCACACCCTTCCACCGGAACACAGTAATGCAACCACCACTGCTTGGCGGCAGATTCCAGATGTGGTGGCAGTACCTCTCCGGACGAACTTGGCACAAATTCTACTGCTACTTTTGGTTGCTCCTTTAGCACCTACGGACGCGAGCAACTGGACCCCCCATAATATATTATAGCTACGCGTGTACGGGCTTTATGTTCCAGGAATTCGGAATGCGACTCCCTTCCTTTGCTCAAACTGCTCGGCAGCACCCTCGACATCAACGTGACCAACGCGCGACTTTACATCAAGAGCTTGGAGAAAAAGATTGTCGAGATCGTCGACATACTGAGGATTGACGAGGTATGAACCGGAGCAAATGTGGCGGCGCTATAATCACTACATAGTACAAAACAAAGCCGCTTTCTCTGTCCCTATATCCCTATGTATGCTTAAAACTTTCAAACTACGCAACGGATTTTGATGCGGTTTTTTTTTATAGATAGAGTGATTCAAGAGGAAGGTTTATATGTATAATACACTAACATGTCACCCCGGCTTCGCACGGGTAGTTTCTGATACGACACTGATGCTTTGCTAACTGTGCGAAGCTGGGGCGGGTCGCTAGTAAATACTAATAACAAATAAACGCACACTCATATCTCTGCACTTGGATTCGTGTGTCGCAGATGGCATGGACACACAAACACAAGAAAAACACCCAAGTCCCGAGAACAAACTTCATGCTCGCCACACAATGTGCCCCGGCCAGGAATCGAACCCGGGACCCCTCGCTTCGAAGGCATAAATAAATCTCTATGTCTATGTGTATGTGTATGTGGATGTGGTGACATGTATCGTGCGTTGCAGGCTCTGCAGCGCGCGGCGGAGAGCAAGGAGCGCACGCCGCCCTCGTCGCGCCGCCGCCGGCCGCGGGGGGCGCCCTCCCCGCGCGCCCCGCCCCGGACCTCCACGCAAGTCTCCGCGCAGGGATGAACATCAACTCTTTAAACTACCTGTTCAATTAATATCATGACACTAATATCACTAATCGTTGAACTAAGTAATTTAAAAATAAACGGTTATTGTACCTTTTACAATGGTATATACCATCTATTTTTTTTAATCGGTTGTATAGTTTTTGAGTTAAATCCTTACAAAGAAAGAAAAAATCTAATGTTTCCTCTTTAAGATATTAGTATAAATACTAGTTTAGTATTATTGTACAATATCTGTGGTATAGATAAGTCTAGTATTCAATCAATATTCATGAATTCATGAACACAGCGCCATGTAACCCCGAACTAAGCAATGGAAACCAGATTACTAACATTTATTTATCTTTGAACAGTACCAATTTAAGTGATATAAAGATTCATCACAAACATATTATAAAGGCGAGAGTTTGTATGTATGTTTGTTCCTCCTTCACGCTCAAACGGCTCAACGGATTTGGATGAAATATGGTACCAAGATAGCTCATATCCTGGATAAACACAGGCTTTTGAGTAAGAGAAGTGCAGCGTTCCAATCGCGGGTAACAACGCGGGGCCCAGCTAGTTCATGTAAAAAAATCACCTCAAAATTCGGTCATAAAAAAACTATTTAATATTTCAAATATTGATTTAATTTTACACAATCGTCTCTCTTAACTTAATTATCTCTTAAAACACAGGCACAGTTCATAATATTTTAGTAGTTTGAATAAATTCGTATTTTGTCAATCATTGGTTTTGAAATGTTAATCTGAAACAAAAAGGAACTGTTATTTATTTTTACACAAGCGTCTTTGGAGGCCCTAGCATACCCAGGGCCGGTTCTCACTGGATCACATCATACCACCAAAACATATAGAAGAGATAACCAGAGGATAATGGGGATAAAACTAGATGACAACAGTAATGCGCGCGACTCAGAATGAGATTAAGACTACAGCGTCTGTCGGGTCAGGGGGTCCGTACCTGGTGAGTCCCGCACCCTGGCGGGCAGGCCGCGCGCCACCAGGCTGCTGGAGATCATGATGAAGTTGGTGGCGTCCCGCGCGCGGCACACGGCGCGCAGCAGGTCCCTCTCCGGCTTGAACTGACACTTCAGTTGCAATGATGTGTCTGAAATAACCAATACCGTACTGTACCAGCCTCTGTTCCCACTGCAGGGCCACCTACTCTCGATAATTGAGAGTGAATGGGCTTTGATCTACCCAAGCCCAATCCGGATTGGTAGATGTCACATGTCGAATTTTTGGTTGAGACATGCCGGTTTCCTCACGAAGTTTTCCGTCACCGTTTTGAGAACGTGGTATTGCGCACATAATTTTTTTTCAAGTGAAAAATCTCATTGGTGCATGTGTGGATTTGAACCAGCAACCTTCAGATTTAAAGTCGGCGTCTATGCCCCTGGGCCACCACGCTCAATAACCAATATTAACCATTTAACTACCATAGTCTAAAAATATAAGGCGTGAATTATACAGAAACGGCGTATGGAGTCGTTCAAGTATTACGTAAGCGCTATAGGGGGGCGTCTTTGCTTTGTTTATTTTTGATGACATAAGGGGAGGGGGATGTAGATGGTGATTATGTCAGCATATATAAAATAATAAATTACAGCGAAGAGCCTCGACCAACATGTCAAGAGGCTCGCGCCAGGCGGCTGTACAGGGGCCAGATACAGAAGGTACTCCCGGACACGGCACGCATCGTCAGGAGGTTCCTCTCTGCAGCCCTAGCCACCGACTGCTTGGATCTTACTCCGCAGGTGGTCGTCCGTTTTTATATATTATATTTTTTACTACAATGTTTTTATACTGTTTATTTTATAAATAATGTATTATTTTGTAGTGAAAAATGTATAGAAATGAGAATTAAAATAAATAATGATAATAATATTAATAAATATTGTATTACCTATTTCCCCCAAACTCCAGTCGGTCTTCCCGACGGCGGGCCAGGGCACGGGCGCGTCCGACGGCACGAACAGCGACACCAAAGTGGAGACCACCTTGTCCACCTCCAAATCGGTCACCTCCCACAGGCTGCCGATCACCAGGGGGCTGGAATACCACCATTCACAATATACATTTTAAAACTATCATGGTTGACGGCTCCGTGGCTTAGTTGGTAGTAGCCCTGCCTTCGAAGCGAGGGGTCCCGGGTTCGATTCCCGGCCGGGGCATAATTTGTGTGGTGAGCATGGAGTTTGTTCTCGTGTTTGTTGTCTTGGGTGTTTGTCTTGTTTTTCTGTGTTTATTTATTTTATGAACATTATTATTCGTGTTACCGAGATTTACCATGATTTGTGAGTTTAAATATCTCGGTAACACGAATAATAATCACTATTGACAATTTTAAATTCAAAGTCAAAGTTCATTTATTGTCGAAACACATGTACAAAGGATTTAGTAATTATCTTTTTCATTAGTTCCAATGTATTCTAATATTCTTCTATTATATTTATTGTATTTGCAACAGTGCATCAAAATACAACAATTTGACTTGTGTTTCCGTGTTAGTCCATGCCATCTGCGACACATGGAATCCTAGTGCAGAGGTATGAGTGTGTTGTTGTTGTGTGCAGTGTACACTAACCTGCCCGCTATGTGCAGCCTGGCGTGCGACGCGGAGGGCGGCGCCCTGCCCGCCTCGTGCAGCAGGCGCACCGAGCTGCAGCCCGACAGTATGCACACCACCTTAGCCCCCACCGCACCTGAAAATATAAATATATACTTCTTAAACAATAAGTTCTATAGAAGGGGGGGGAAGTGGACCTCCACCCATAACAACAGCAATGCCAGGTTCGTCCGGAGGAACTGCCACCATACCCGGAATCTGCCGTCAAGCAGTGGTTCCGGTGGGTGAGGGTGCCGGTGAAATCACATGCGCATCAGACGTGTCATCCCCGTCTCGGGTGATGGACGCTGGATGAATGCGACTCAGTGTAAGATCCAAATCTTTATTTCGCTTTACTGTTTTCGTGGGCGGGGGTCCCACTTACCAGGTGGGCCCTCAGCTCGTTCCGTCACTTACAAACATAAATAAATAATAAAAATATTCTTTATTGTTAAAACTGTTCAATGATTAGCACAAATGATGGTAGAACAACAGTCTGCCAATTTCGGATATAAAAAAAATGGCCAGAAACCCTCTGGTTAGCTTAAGGTGATCTCGTCTTCGGGATCATCAAGAATGTATCTCAGTCTTCGGAGACGATTTGGCTCTAATATAGACAGGTACCGTGGAGAGTAGGGAGTTTGGACATGATCGATTCATAATAATTTATTTTAAGGTGTGCACAAATAAATATTTTCTTTCTTTCTTTCTTTAATACCTTTTGGTAGCATATTAAGTATAGTATAAACAACAAACACATGTAACCTACCTTCGACTCCCGCGCCGTTGCCGCCTCCATTTGCAAAGTTGATTCCGTCCCCGTGTCCGCAGTAACTGCAACATAATAATCAATTAATAATTAATTAGAAAAAGACCGATACTTTCAAAACATTCATCCTTTACTTCTCTCCCATAAGGGGTACAAATCATCCAAATTGGTCTACAATGGGCGAAGAAAAAGTCAGGAAATTTAATTTACTTGGATGACATTTTTTTTTGGTTATTTTGATTTTAAAACCAAACTATTGAACCGATTTTGATGAACGTTCTATGGGACAAAATAAATTCCAAATTGGCCGAGGTGACAAACATAAATAATACAAACATATTGATAACCTCCGTGGTAGTAGCTCTGCCTTCCAAGCGAGGGGTCCCGGGTTCGATTCCCAACCGGGGCACACTGTGTGGTGAACATGAAGTTTGTTCTCGGGTCTGGGGTCTTTGTCTTGTATTGCAGAGGTATGAGTGTGTAAACGTTTTTTTTTCTTTATTTATGTTCTCACAGGTATATGTCGGCGTGTCTCAGGTAGTCTACGATATCCTCCGGCGGCGGCGGCTCGGCGAGGCGGCCGGCCCACCCCTTGCACCAGTACTGGACGAACGAGTGCATCCGCAGCTGCATGTTTGGTAAATTCTTCTCTGAAACGGTTAAATGTTTACCATCACTCCAGATATTCAAATGTCACTTGAAAATCTTGTATTTAAATAGGTATTTTTTAGTAAAACGTATGGATGTATCCATCCATACGTTTTACTATTTTTTTGTTATTGTTCTATATTATATAACATACATAAAAATATATTTTGAAATATATAGTAAAACGTATGAAAAATACCTTTTTAAATACAAGATTTTCACGTGTCAGTTGAATATTGACGGTGATGGTTATTTAATGTAATGTAATGTATATAAAGATCTTATATGTGTTTATATAATGTTTATATAACATATAGTGTTAGTATTATTATATAGTGTTTATATAATCTTATAAGTGTTTATATAATAATATAATGGTTTACGAAACAACAGTTTGTCCTCTCGGACGTACAATAGATCAAACTCCAAACAAAAAATGTATGAGCTATCTTCTACGGACGCGAGCAACTTGGAGTACACCGGACCTTCAGGAGTACCGACCTGGGTTGATGATGTACCGGCCCGTCTTGCAGCTGGTCTCGAAGTACCCGTCGACCACGGAGGTCTCGTGCGTCTTGTACAGATAGTATAAAAAGTGTATGTTCTCTATCCGCGACACGGGGTGCTGCTTGAGTGCCGGCAGGGACTCCCACGGGAATATGTCCAGCATCTGAAATATTGGGACAGCCTTCAGCCATTTTCAACTTAGAATGTTATGAATTGTAGGTACATTTTTATTAAAAAAGCGATGTTTCCAATTATTATTATATTATAAGATTATTAAAACTATCATGGTTATGAACATTATTATTCGAGATATTTACCATGATTTATGAGTTTTGTTGACTCCCGATATTTCGACGCAGTTTCATGCGTCATGGTACCAATTTGCTTAGCAGAAATTTATTTTTCGATTTTTAATTTAATCTTTAAATTGTTTAATTGTAATTATTTAAATTGTTGCTGTTTGTAGTAGCTTTGCCTTCAGCGCTGTAGGTCGCGGGTTCAATTCGGTCAGGACAATACCAAAGACAAGTGCAGTGTATTAATAAATATTTAATATTAAACCTACCCACTTTTTTCAGGTCACATATTACAGTTTTAACAAGTGACTTCAATCTTAATCTATTGTATTTCACATGTAAATGTGAAATTTTCCATAAGCTTAATTTATGGAAATATATGGAACCAAATAACACCTTATTGAATAATTGACTAAAAGATATTGTGTAACAAACATACAAAAAAACATACATCATACAATTGAAAAACTGCTTATTTGAAGTCTGTTAATATATACACACCTGAGACAATCGTTCAAGTCTCAGGTACAAAACATACCTGACTGTACCGAGTGTGTAAGAATTATAGAAATAGCTTCCTCACCTCATCCACAATCAATATGACCGGAAGTCGATTAGCCTTCTTCAAGCCGGCCCACTCGTCGCCATCTTTAACTTTGTAAGCAAGTTGCAGGAACGCCTTGATGCCATCAACGAGGCTAAAATTATGAACTGCTTGGAAGCACTTCGACAAACACTTTATACAAAGTTCGTTCAGAAACTTGAACTCTTTGGAGCATTCGCCGCAAGGTGTCAGCACTTGTCTCATATCTGATGGGTTTCCCTGCTCGGTTAGAATGAGACGGATGCACTTTCTGATATCCTGGGAAGACAGGGACAAACTGTTTTCTATCAGGTTGTAGAGCAGGACACGTTGCTTTTGAGTCAGTCTTATTAATCTGGAATACAAGTTTTTATTTTTTTAATTAATTTATTCTCATCCTTCAAATAATCTATCTAGTTTACACTAACACTACACTACGCCACTACAGTGGCGATATTTCTCATTTTATTTATAAAGAATATCGAAAAAAGTTGAAAGTGGTGGCCCAGGGGCACAGACAAAGACTTTCAATCTGAAGGTCACTAGCTCAAACCCACACGTGCACCATTGAGATTTTCACTTGAAAAATTTATGTGCGCAAATTTTCCCCAGCGGTGGGCAACGGGAATAACCGACACAAGCAACATGATCTCAAAAATTCTGAATATACTCAATATTTCTAATATTATAACTGTACTAGGAATTATTATTTGGTGACGAAACTTACCCCCAGTCAGATATGGCGTTGTCGACAAACTGAACGATCTTCGGCTTCCAGAAGCTATCTATGAGTCTGCCCGTGAGCAGACTCGTCCAACCGCCGAGCCAGTGCTTATCCATGACGTTGATAACACTCTGAAAATTATCATAAACTGGCAGACCCGACAGACGCCGTCCTGTCTTAATGATTTCAACCGATGCATCTGTGTGAGCTATACACACAAAAGGCCAAAAAGAAGAAAAATGGTGTTCTTTTACCAACCAATACAGTAATTTAAATATTAGGGTTACACTCAATTTTTTGTTTTATGTGAATATGTGACGGAACGGGCTGAGGGCCCACCTGGTGGTAAGTGACGACCCCCGCCCATGACAACAGTAATGCAACTCAGCATAAAATTTGGGTCTTACACTGAGTCGCATTCAGCCTGCTGCGTCCATCACCCGAGACGGGGATGAAACGTCTCATGCGAGCACTACTGCTTGGTGGCAGATTCCAGGTGGCAGTACCTCTCCGAACGAACTTGGCACAAGTTCTCCTACTACTTTTTACCCAAGGGGTATGTGTAGGGAATCAAAGGGTACCTACGGACGCGAGCAACTGGACCCTCCAAAAATTAAAAATTTATAATTTCAACTTGTAAAGTTTATAATTTCAGATAAAACGAGCGAAGCTCAGTCGTCCAAGTGCTCATAGTTAAGATCCCACTATGACAAAAAGTTATTAGTATTTTTTACCATCATCCTGAGATCGATCTCGTCTCTGCAATGCCAGTAGTTAAAAATGAGACGTTTGTTGTTTAGGTACTTCGCGTTGTCTATGGTCTTATAGTTCTCGTCCAGGATTGAATAAATCTCCATGAATAGAGGTTTCTCTCCTTCTGTAATTAAGAAAATAAAAAAAAAGGAATATAAAAAATATTCATGTACATTTCACACAGTGACTTTTAGCCCCAAACTAAGCATCTTGTAATATGGGACTAGATAACTGATACAACAGTGTTTTTTAGTAAAAAAAAAAGTGATTTTTTGTAAATACATACTTATAATTATAATACATAGATAGAGAGTTCAGAGTTTAATTGCTGTTGTAATGGGCGAGGGTAACCACTTACCAAGTGGGCCTTCCGCTCGTTCTACATATAAAAAAAAGATAATGCTTGCACAATTTCCAATTTCCACATTTGTCTTCCGTGATGATTAAAGCTTCGCGCCACTCTCTCTAGCCGAGAATAGACACACTATAACCATATTAAATGGTAGAACAAACAAGAGCAACATACCTTTGGTAACATTAGCGGGTATATTGATAGTGAAGGGTCCACAATCGTCGAGGTAGTCGTTGGTGAACATGGTGAGGTATATGGAGCTTATCTGCCTTCGATACTGGCTAAGCAACTGCAAGTTCTCGTTCGGGTTGTACGGTGCTGTGAGCTGAATTACAGTCCATTCTGAAATAGGCACTTTTTGTAAATAAATGCATATAATATATAATTACACTCAGACACAGAACAAACATTTCTGTTCGCACACAAATGCTTGTCCTGGGCGGGAATCAAACCCACAACCAAAGCGCAGAAGATAGAGCTATTAACAATAAGCCTTCAAGGCAGAGCTATGAGGTCATTGTCATTTGTGTCGAACAATAGCCAAAATACCTTTTGGAAGTTCCTTCAGGATCCTTTGCAAGTTATCAACATTATTCTCGCTGGAAAACCTCAAGTACTTCCTGTGAAATGGAAGATCTTCTTCGATTTGGAACTTGTTCAGAATCTCTGTGATGTTGTCTGGTTTCGGAGACAGAAGGTCAAAGATCTTTTGATCTGCCTTAGCTCTGAAAAACATTTAGAAATTAAAATTAAACAAATTTATATAAGCTAAAGGAACATTTCTAGGGCATCTGAGATGTCCTAGACGGCTCTATGGCTTAGATGGTAGTGGCCCTGCCTTCGAAGCGAGGGGTCCCAGGTTCGACTCCCGATCGGAGCACACTGTGTGGTGAGCATGAAGTTTGTTCTCGGCTCTTTGGTCTTTGACACAGGGAATCTCTTAACAACAAATGGGCTATATGTTTGGCCCGTCGCTAATTACCATTAAAAAAGCAATCACACATTTTCAACTTACACTGGGTGTAACTTTTTCAAGTCATTAATTGGCTTCAAATATTTGGCGATTTTATGTAGCTTGTTTGCTGAAATAGAAAAAATAGACAAACATAAAAATTGGATTAAAAAGTGACGTTTTAAGTATTTTTTAAGTATTCAACAGTAATTAATAAAAAAAAAATCCTTTTTATATCATTCTGACACATCAAAATTTACACACACAAGTAAAAATATAATAGAGACACAGGTCTTTAAGCACATACTACTACTATTCTAACTCTTAGCCAAGCGTAATCCAGTTAACAGCAATAGTAAATGAATAATAAAATAAAAAATAAACCAGCAATTTAATGGCACTGGTTCAGCTTTCCATATGATACAGTAATGGGAACAGTACAAAAAACAACATGCTCCTGCACTAGAATTCCCTATGTCGCAGATGGCATGGACACACACAGAAACACCCAAGAGAGCAAACTTCCTGCTCACCACACAAAGCATCTTGCCCGGGAATCGAACCCAGGCCCCTTACTTCGAAGACAGGGCTACAACCAACAAAGCCACATAGCTGTAGGTAAAGGATAAGAACCTGAAGCTTTGATTTGCTCCTCTCTATAAACAGCCATGGTTCGTACGGATGCTGCAATTGCTTCACTGAAGTTGAATGCACACTCCGCGTCATTGTTGTCAGCCCAGCTCTCCTCAGCCAGAAGCTTTCGTCCACCTGAAACACAAGATAATGGTAGATTTCATAAATACAAATAGCCTTTTTGCCAAACAACTTTACCCCAAGGGGTTAGGCAAAATTGTCAAGGACCAGTTCTCACCTGTTCTCACTCTTCTGGGTTACATTCATATGGGAAAGTATATCTGACATGTGGCAAGCACATCTCTACCATTGTTCTCCCAAAAATACTACATCAAATCAGCCTCTAATGTTCTCAGTGACACCCGCCTACTCTTGATAATTGAGAGTGAATGGGACTAGGCCTGCACTGACTTCCCGCATCGGGGTGTTTTGTGCATTGTCTATCTTGTCTGTAGTCTTTTAGTTAATGTCGGGGACATTAACTAAAAGACTACCCCAGCCAACCCAACTTCTTAAAATACCGGAGAAGGACTCTGGGTTCTTGGCAGCACTGTTCCAGAGATTGCTGTGGTGTATTAGTTTATTAACTCTTGTGAAATAACATGGCATAACAGAAATAGAAAATTTATTTATTTATATTAATAAAATACCAAATATTATTATAACGCTATCTACACAGCTATGCTAATTTGGAGACAGACCACCCAATTGGTATAAAGTGTATAAAGTATAAAGTAGTATAAAGTGTATAAGTGTAATTGTGTATAAATACTGTTTAAATTGGCTCATTGTTTTTGTCAATAAACCTATTTTTATTTTTCTTCATTTCCTTAAAATTGATAATTTTATTACTGCTGACAAACAAAATATAAAAATCGATAATTTTATGATCACAGTGTGGTATATAATCACATGAATAAACACGGTGAACATCTTAAAATAGAATAACTACCATTGTTGTCCCAACAACTACCTTTCTTTTTTATTTAATTTATCCCTCTGTTACATGAATACTGTAGTAGAATTTACACTGTATCGGTTCATAGATTACATCTACGACAGAGAACAAAAAGGTGCGTGTATCAGTTACTATTAATTGTAAACATGACGTTATTTACTTAGAAGAAGAGACTACGGGTCTATTTAAACTCACTTTCGTAGTTAGGTCCACTAGGAGTCGAAGGCGCCTCATGTACCAGCTTGTGAAGAACATTTCTATAAAACGGTTTCGTGAACTTAATTTCGTCTGTAAATATATCAAAATCTTCCATTGTAGGAAGTATAATCCCGTAGAAGCTTTCTGGCACAAATAGGATTCCTTTGTGAATTCCAGATTTGTTCAAATAACTAATAAAATTGAACAAATTTGCTTAAATTCAAATTCAAACGATTTATTTTTGGTTTGTATTTGTATATAAAAATAACCACAGCAGATCGATATTGTGTTGCCAGCTAGGCCTTCAAAAGTATCTCGAAATAAATAAAAAACTTTTTAACGGAAAAGTTACTTTACATTTTTTTCCATTATTAGGGCACGAAAGGTTGATAGACAGATTGTGACAGATAATTTATGAGTGTTTTCCATTTTATTGCAATTTACGAAACACCTGAATTAAGGACATAAAATATAATTTACAAGAAATATAATTTAACTGACAAAAAACCTTACAAATACATATAAAATATTAAAAGTAAAAAAAATGTATGAACTTATTTACGTATTTTTTTTACTTAAACATTAGCTGTTTCCCGCTTCGCCGTCCTCTTATATATATAGAGGAGAGCGTATGTGCGCGGAGAGGAGATCGCCGAGCTGAGGTGGGTTGAGGCGGCGCGAAGAGTTGGCCTCACTCCCGCACCGCACCATTACATGTTTCACATCAAAATTCATATACCAAAAGATCCTAAAAGTAACCTTTGTTTTGTTATCTTACCCGATATAGTTAAAAATCACCTACATGTTTACAAAAGCAACCTTCTGGCAATGCTGCCACAGATAACTATATTAGTGGAACACAGTATTGACAGTCAAATTGCATTTACACACCTGGATTGGATGGCCATGGCCACTTCACTCTTCACACATCATGTGAAATTCGCGCGCATACATTATGAGAAACGTGCGACACAGAAAATAAACGTATGCGAACCCACCGCACACATTAGGAATCCTCGTTTTATCAGGAAGTAGAACGACATAGATGTCGTTTAGTTTTAGGTTTGTTCGACATAATTTTTCCTTTTCACCGACATAAAACATGAGTACCCAGTTTGATTCGACTGTATGTTTTTTGTAGGTTTGTTACTCGCTTTCCCAGTATTATATGGATGGTTATTTTTATTGATGGGTCGTACATTCGATTTTGTCCCATAGAAATTTAATTTAATTTTATCCCTGAGGCATAATTAGGTATGAAAGAATTGAAGTCGGTTTACTCGATTTTTAAATTAGCCAATGGTATAATATACTTATTAAATATTTAATCAAATAATAATTAGTTATTAGCTAACTATAATGAAACGTAATATGAAGGCAGCTCATACTCTGGATTAACACATACCTAGGCTATTTATCCCGAAAAAGTGAAGTATTTTATTATTTTTTATTTTATTTCTTTAATTTAACAATAAGTATGTTCAGGAAATTAATTACCTTTTAAATTTATATTAAGTAATCCAATTTTTTATTATTACAAAATTATACATAAGTAGATATTATTATGACACCGCCTCCCCTTTTTTCTTTGTTAAAATTGTATCCATCCAAAGGTTGCCTGGAAGAGATCGCTCTTAGCGATAAGGCCGCCCATTGTGCCACCAATTTTATGTTCTTTTTTTTATTTGTTTCTCTGTACAATTTCTGGTGTAAACAATAAAGAGTTTATCTATCTATCTATTTTAGTGACTTTGAACAACTTCTGTCTGTTAGTTTTCCCATCGTCTCATATTCGTCCGGCGCACCTAGTAACATATTCGTTACTGAGGTGAATTATTGAAAAATTACTTGATTACTTTTCTTTGCTATATGTATACCTACGCATAACCATGGAGACAGATATAATAATACTATACTAGTATGGCCCATGTAGTTTAATTTATATAACTTATTCGTACGTCGTCATAAAAATAGTCCGTACTTCGCTTGCTAGGTACCTACTTATCCACGAATTCCACTTTCTACTCATTGAATAATGGTACCAACTTAGGAGCGTCGTAGAATATTATTCTATAAAAAAAATTGCATTACGTACGCAAGCGGCGATAATATTTATCGCTAGTAGGTAGGTAAGTAATTAGATTTTACATCAAATAAAAAAATGTGATATCCGCGTGTGCTTCTAGAGCTAGAGCTCCACGTGGTGTTATCACAGGCTAAAAAAAACAGGTCAAATGTTCTTCGTACTCGAACTCTGAAGATTCCGTACTACCGATTGTAATTTCATTATGGTCTTGTTTTTAGATATTTCAAAAACTAATCTACAAGATAGGCACCAATTTGCGTTGCAAGTATTTTAGGTTACAGTCAGGATTTACCACCCCATTAATCTTAATATAAAGGTGGCACATACAATACTTTTTTTAACTTTCCAAGCGCATATCTCATCAACTTCCATATTTATAAAATTGTTTAGGAATATGATATCTAATTAGAATTAAATACCTTTACATATAAATTGTTGTACGTTAGTCCCGCCAATACTCAAAAATGGTTTAACCGATTTTGCTGCTTTTGCTATTTTATCATTAAAATTACAAATGAGAAAGTTATCAGTTCGGTTGTATTTTATTCTTACATCCAATCTAATCAATATACCAAACCAAAAGGTACTTTGAATGAGAATCGTGAAATAGGGTAGTTTCATACAAAATCTACCTACCTACCAATGATTTATTATTGACTGTTAAGGCAAACCCATATTCCCAGATCTCACAAGATTATTCCCTTTTCCAAACAAAATCCGAACGGTCATCTCTTAGGAAGCAGTTTTCAGACAGTTTTTATGTAACTTAACAATGGTTAGCATTGCCGTCAAAGATACAATCGTTTTCAATCGTGGGACAACAGTGAGTGCAAATTATTTGTGCACTGTTGGATGGATGTTGGATTTTAATACTCGTATTTTGTTGTAATCTACATAGGTTAGTTAAATGCAGAAATCAGAATAAGCATTGTCGCTAATTTTGTTTTTATTATTAGAAATGGTGGTTTAGGAAGACTTAGCTATGGTTTTAATACTTGACCAGCTTAGGCAATCCAGCATAATTAAATCTCATTTATTTTTGAACGATCCAAGTACGTTAAATTGTTTTACACAGAAAAATAAAAATACTTAGGTACATCATAATCTTAGCAACTACATAAAACAAACAAATATCAAGTAAAATTACTCTACAATTAAAAAATTTGATCGTGGGGTAGGGTGCCAAAAGCAGCCTTAACATCTCAAGTAGATAACATTACGGGCAAAACACAGAAATATCAAGTTCATTTTACGATAACGTAAAAAACTCCCGGTAAACTTTCGGTAAAGTATTGATGAAAATCAAACTCCTAAACATACTTCATAAACTATAGCTAAGAAACATCTCGACCACGTCCTTTCAAACAGGTTGATGGAAAATTGGTCCTTTCGTTTGGGAGCTACGATGCTACAGACAGACACATAGATACACACTACAAACTTATAACATCCCTCTTTTTCGCCGGAGTTAAAATACTTATTAAAGCGCTTAAATAAATTGTCACAGGAGCTTCAAGCACATTATATGCATACCTGTTAGGTTTTTAAATACAGTCTGGTTTTAATTTAAAATAATTCCCTTGGGTTATGGGAGAAGAGCAACACAAAGTACCTACATATTTGTAGATTTGAACGAGGCTGTCTTATGTTTGCTGAAGGAGCAGCAAGTAGGAATCCTAAAGACTATTTCCAACAATCTGCTATTTGATGCTGAAGATGACTCAGTTGTCTAAATATTATGTTGTAGTTACGAAGTCGGCCTCGCACACGTGATTTGCAAATTTCTAATAACCTAACTCCATTATTGTAATTCTCGTAGAGATCTGATTTTTTTTAAATAAAATACTGTCTATGTTACTTGTTGTTAATCTAGATTCCTTTGAGTGATATTTTAAATCGGTTAATTAGTTTTTAGTTAATCCATTACAAACAATTGAATCTATAAATTTTAAACTGATAATAACCCGTGATTCATGTTGTTGGGATAAATTATTATTATTGTGATCACACGCCCAGTGTGCACCAATGAAATTACATGCAAATGCATGTCACGTTACATCTTCATCTCCAAAATGATGCAACTTGGGTCTTCTCTTACTTCAGTAATAGTACCCGAGGGGTGGCGATATTAATTCATCAGGTCGCTTGTCTGCCGATTACAATACACTGAGAAGAACCAATATCTTGTTAAAGTGGTAGAAAGTGGGTAGAAATAAATAGATATGCATTAATATTTTTAAACTTTTTATTGTAATAAACATAAACGATGCGCAAATTAGTAAAACGACTAAATTGCCGTTTATAAAACTCGACGTGCCGTTATGGGCATCCTCGAGTATGTTACAAAACTAAAAATAATGTAGGTAGCTAAAATCAAAACAAAAAATGATTATGCTTAAATTGACTAAAAATGCTCCTTATAAATAAAACTTATTAGTGGCACTGATAAAATAATGTTTTACATAATCATGATGCCACGTAAAGTTGAATTCATGCTGTGTAAACAGTAAGGCACACAAATTAGCTTTTGACAATATAATTTAACAGCAGATACAAGTGAATTCAGAGCATCTCATACCAATGTTCCGAATTAATTGCAAAGGTAATTTTAAATTTTCATATTTTGAAAACTTTAGATATCTACAAAATAATGAATCAACAATGCTGACCAGGTTCACCCTCGGATCCAGTTTTGTTAGTTGTGATCAGATTTTTTAAAAGTTGAGATATATCTCATTCAAGTCCGACCAAATCCAGTGATGGGAGTCCTTTCAATACTAAAAAAACTGGATTCTGTGATGAGCTAACAGCTAAAAAAGAAAGAAATATACAGTGGATACAGATTAGAATGCAACATTTTGCAAGCAAAAACATCTTTCATACATAACTGTTATGTAAAATAACAAAATAAACTTTTGAATGAATCCAACAAGCTTACATATAACAGTGTTAGATAAATTTTAATAAGCTTTTATAAATACTGTGTAGGTTAAGTCTCAACTTAATTATATTAAATAAGTAGATAGCTTGATTACCGTTCTGTTTTGTATTACAGTGATAGATAAAATTTAGGTATAAACTTTACACTAAGTGATAAACAGTAATTCATCTAAATTTTGTGTTTTGATCTACTACGACACAAATATCATGTATAAAAAGTTTCTACAAATTCACAATATAATAAAGGCATTCGTTGGATATGACTCGAAGGCACAAATTATTAGTTTGTTACTTAAACAATAAATGTTACAACCTTAGGGTTATTCATCACAAAGATCAATTGCAGAAACATCAGTCTACATTAAGGTACAGGTGTTAGGCAGTTTGCTACAACACAATAAACTGAACGAGACTTTCAAGCACCGCTTCACACTACTTAAACTCACATTCAATATATTCTAACCCTTAACCATTTTAGTATATGTAACGTGTTTAAAATATTTAATGCTAAATATTTTCTGATAAATATTAATTTACGTTATTTTGTTGTATACCTATTATTGCCCTTCATTTATATAGTTATCAGCAAAAACTGCTGAAACAAAATTTAAAATAAATAAGTCGGTATATACATTTACCTTTCTAAAATCCTATAAAAACAAAACTCGATTTATCGTGATTTCGAAGTGGAAGATTATACATGCTAATCAAAGTTTATCTTATTTCATGATTCAAAATAGAACGACAGCAAAAAAGGCCATGTTTTTATCACATAAACGTTTAGATTTCTTAACAGGCAATAGCCAAAAAAAGTAAAAGTAAAATACATTAGTTACAGCAAATACCATCTCTTCCAGAAGTGGGAATTTAGCAGTCGTACTACCCTATTATGTATGCGAATTACTGTTGTATTTATTCGAGTGTATAGACTCGTCTCCGCTCAAATGAACAAATAGCGTAGGCGTCATTATACACTTTTAATGCACGACCTCACATTATGCTCAATTTATTCCATCTCATACAATCGTACCGGTATCATACATATGCCTGCAAACATAAATTCATTGATTCTGTGAATGTAGGAAGAGCAATATCTTTTAAAAATTAAACTAAGTAGTAAAATGATCACATTAGGGAGAGTGAAATTTAACTGTGGCACTCAGGTTAACAGAGGTTGCACGAAAACTAAGCGTCATCAAGACATGTTGTTGACGACTCGTTTGTTGAGAGGCGTTGCGTCCAGTATACGCTCATTGACTTTATCCTCCTCTCTGAAATGAATCCTTGTGATTACAATATCGCCCGTGCTTAGAGTCTGTGAACCAGTCTCAGCTTTCTTGGTTATATTGAGATCATTACATTTCATATCATCAACAGAGTGGTTATGGCATCTACAGGAACAGTTCTTTCTGTCTGGCTCCCCAATGTTCAAAATTTGGCTCAGATTGGACCAATCTTTATTCTTGAGCAGAGGCAGTGTTTGTTCCATGGTCTGTGAGAACTTGTCCTCAAGCTCTCCACTCAGTGGTGCAACAGCTGATAATATTGCTTCAAGACGATTTATCTTCTCCACCTTGTCCATATTAGTGTCTGACAAAATTTCATCCATCATCTGCATAGATTCAGTAAGGCTTGGAGGTTGAGTGGAGTGTGGAGATGAAATAGGATCTGAAGGGTTTGATTCCAAGCTCATCATATCATTTTCTTTCTCGTCATCATCAGAATCTGAATCTCTGTCTTGACCAATAGCTTCCAGTTTCTCCAATTTCTTAGATATTTTGTGACATCCTTTTAATTTCTCTTTTTCTTCCTCCGTCAGTTCTAAATATCTTAGCAATCTTATCTCCCTGTTGCTGAGAACAATGTTCTTGGTTGATTCAGCTAATTTCTGTTTCAGCTCACCCACTTCAGTATTTATTTTCCTCTGTCTTTTGCGGAGTTTCACTTCAGTCGGCTGTATGTGCATAAAAACTTGCTCATTGCTCAGCTCCTCAAATAGTTGTTGGTTTTCTGCTTTTATGTTGCTAGACATGTAAGCATATATTGCAGGATTCACTAAAGACAATACATCAGACGCTGCATAAATAATCATATCTTTTGAAAGAGGCCGCCTAGCCCAGTAGCGCTGATCTCTTCGGTAAACATTCTTCAATTGTTCCTTCATAGGATTCATTGGAGCATTATAAAGTTCACATAGTGCATTGAGACTAAGATTTTTGACCTTGTACACTGGGACTCCTTGTTGCTGTAATTGGAGCACAGCGTGGGCTGCCTGTGTATCAAAGACATTCTTGAGAACAATTTCAAATTGGTTGTGTAAATTAACTGAATCATTCCTGCAATCATGAATAACTTTAACAACACTCTCGCTTTCTAACAGCTCCTTAATTTTGCCTTCCATAACCATACCTGGACATGCCATTATGTCAAGTATATAAACTTCACCATTCATTGTTGCTATTTGACATAGTGTTAGAACACCCTTTAAGCCAAGATTTATGCCTTCACAATCAAAGGAAACAATGTTCTTTGAGTTACGTTTAGGAAGCATAATACTTTCCATCAATGCAGCACATTCTCTAACATTAGCTATGACAGTAGTGCATTGAAGTACTTTTTGCCTCCACGCTTCACCCATCAGGTTGCTTCTAAGACTTGGAGTGCCATTCATTTCTTCAGCACTTCTAGCATTCAAATGATTGTTGACTCTGTCTCTCACCATATTTTCTGCCAAATTCTTTATGACAATAGAATTTATTCTCTGTTTTAATGTTTGATTAGCAATATTTGCTTGGGGGGGCCCACGGGGAGATTCAACAGGGCTGAGTATTCTGTTTGCAGGGCTTTTGGTGCCATCTGAAGGTGTAGGACTATCTACAGTAGGCGGCACAGGGGATGTAGGTAATTCTTCAGCCACAGGCTTTGGTGACTCAGTCTTGAAAGGTTTAGCTTTAGCATTTAGGTACATAACAGGTATTTTCGGTTTGCTGATCAGTGTGACCAAGTTGGCTTGAACATGAAAACTATCAGAGAAGATCTTTAAGAAAGCACTCAAATCAGCTGGCGACTTGAACATTTGGTACCAATATTCTTGTGGGAAGCGTGACACAATTAAATGGAAGAGTTGATCAACCATCATGGGTCCTTTAGCTTCAATGCATTGAGCTACATAATCAAGTAGCTGTTGAGCAGTGTCCGTGTTTATGTTTGCCACAGGCAAATTGTGGAACTGTTCAGAGTTTGTGTGTGCATTACCTCTTCTATGATTATCACTGACTAGAACAACATTGTCATCAATGATCTGGAAGGTGTCTGGATGTTTGAGTAAGAAATCTTTGAATTCTTTGATGCGCTGCCCGGAGATGTGACGCACCTGGGGGGAGGCCTGGCTGCGGTGGCCCAGAAGGCTCTTGATCGGGACCTCGGTGCCTTCACCGTACTGGACCATCTTGCCCGCGAAGTACTCCTTGGCCTCCTCGATGTAGTCGTTGTTGGAGGACGCGCCAGCCCCGCTCGGATGCTTCTGGAACGTGTTGATATCGACATAGTCCCCGTCTATGTTGAACAACGCCGGGTACTGAGCCAGGAACTTCTTTAAGCCCGACTGAGACCCGCCAGCGATCTGTCGCATCTCCTTGGTGAATCCCTTGGCACCAAACTGGCATGAAAGATCGTGCAACGTGCGCGGCTCGCCTTTGTCGAGCAGGCGTTCCACAAAGAACAACAGAGTGAGGTTCCGAGCGAGCTCATATTCCATTGATTCCATCTCCATGCAGTTGGTGCCAATTTTACAAGCTTACACTAAATTTTCTACGTAATGTGTGTCACCCACAACACCATTAAATTTTTCTTTTTCTACACCACCTGCACCATAGACTACAAACAGATATTGGGCCAATTAATGTTGCCAAGCAAATTAAAATCCCAAGAAAAAAGGAATTTTACCTTTTGATATGTCTCGTTTTGTTACATTTGCATATAATGGAATATCTATTATTTACAGTTTTATTATTTTTCGGCATCAATTCAATATTTAAAGCAATTTTTAAAATTACTCAATTTGTTGCACTATTATTTCACAAACAGTTATGAGCAAAACGATACAGAACATTCTGAAGCAAAAGATTATCGTAAGAGATAATTTTAACTATTTAATGACAACATTTTTTTCTTCGCAAATACCATAGAGAAAAATGTACCCAGACATTAACCAAGTCTGATTTTAACGTGATTACGTCTTTAAATTTGCTTCCAAAGTGGGAATCAATTCAGAAAAATGATGATAACCAAATCGGGGGATATAGTTTAATGCTGCAGCATGCAGCTGTATCATCTACATCAAAAATTTAATTTTACCACACGACGACAAATATATCAGAAAATTTGTGATGTTCAGATAGGACTGTGACACATCGCTTGCGATGGAGTTCAAAGCATCGCCATTTGAGGTTGTTTGGTTGCGTCATTTAGTGTGCGTTTACGTACACTAAAGTGCAAGTAACAGACTTCTATCCCTATATTAATTCTATGGGTTGAGCGAATGATTACCGCATGGACCTCGTTGTGATCGTGTTTTCGTTTGTTATATCTGTACTCGTTTTAAAGTGTTTCTGTCATTGGGGCCTGGGTTTGTTATATTATAGTTATCTGTGGTTTTTATATGAGTAACATACTTTCGTTTATCTCGTTTCTTCTATAGTCTTTTAGTATCGTTTATCTCACTTTCGTTTTGTAGGTAAATTAAAAACAAGAAAGTAGAAACCCGGAACATTACGAAAATTAATAAATTTATTAATTTACATTAGCACTGGATTGAATTCCAAATTTATTTGGTTTTGAAAACCACTAATAAATAAACTAAAAAGAGCTTTACAAATTACATTCCAATTAAATCAGTACAATGGTAAGTAATTGTTACATTGAAGCAAATGTAGATACATCTGAAACTTGTAAAAAACATTCGGTACGCCCACTTTATCACATGAATAACTGCCTAGTTTGCCGATGGTTTCATGCTTTTATGCCCCAAATCAAGTCTGGAAATAATGGTACGATGCTTTCTTACTTTTAAAAACACAGAAATCATACTTTCAGACAGGTAATCTGCCACTGCCTGTTATCAAGTTAGCCATAGTAATTGAACTGAAATATAGTAAAGATCTTAGAATCTATCTTCCGAATTTTGTTGGCAAAATTTGTTAAAATAATAGTTTAATAAATTTTGCTAATAACACTTATGATGATTAGAATAGCTGAACTGAATAGCAATAGCAAAATAAGTAATGCTTATCTGACAGTATAGAAATAGACTAAAAAAGTGAAGCTAGCAGTGCAGTTGATTTTTGGCCCAATAAAACATTCAATAAACAGCACTGTAGCATAATTTTTGATATTTAACCTTGCCACATGCTATATCTTAATATGTTGGTACCATTGCCAGTGCGGTGAACAGACAGTGCAGAGCACAAATGCAGCCATGAGCTTTTTAACCATGAAAATTGGGAGCCTACCTTAAATGGCATTTGAAATTAAGATGATGGTCTGGTTATACTAGTTGATGAGCCATTTCTGAGGTCAAAGAGTGGCTAGACTACTCCAACATCAGAGGTGGCCACATATTTATTCACACTAAATAAGAAGACTCGATGATTTAAGTATAAAGATATTGGAATAGGAAAGTCTACTATGCATGTAACTATTATTTTTCATTTTCATTTCAGTTGGTGCTAGTTCTCGGTGACTTGCACATTCCGCACCGCTGCAGTAGCCTGCCCGCCAAGTTCAAGAAGCTACTGCTTCCTGGCAGGATCCAGCATATACTGTGCACTGGGAACCTATGCACTAAAGAGTCCTATGATTACTTGAAGACTTTGGCTAGCGATGTACACATTGTCAGAGGAGATTTTGATGAGGTTATATTTTAAATTATATTGATACTAGCTGCGCCCCGCGGTTTCACTAAGGTCCTGTTCCCGTGGGATAAAATATGTTACTCGCTGATAATATAGCTTTCCATTGGTGAAATAATTATTAAATCAGTTTATAGGTTTTTGCTTGAAAGCATAACTAATAAACAGTCAATTTCGCATGTACAATTTAATACTTGTCTTTTTCTTCAGCATTGAACATAACTTTCCTTATATAACATCAATGTTATTAAATAATGTGTCTTTATATTTCCAGATTTCCACATACCCTGAACAAAAAGTGATTACGGTCGGACAGTTCCGTATTGGCCTCATCCACGGCCACCAAGTGGTACCGTGGGGGGATGAGGAGTCCCTCGCTCTGGTTCAAAGGCACCTTGATGTAGACATCCTGATATCAGGACATACACACCGTTTTGAAGCTTATGAGCATGAGAATAAGTTCTATATTAATCCCGGATCGGCTACCGGTGCATACAGCTATATTTATAGGTAAGTTGATGAAGATATATGTGATTTTGTGAAACTTTTCTTTGAGTATTTGTTACTTATTTGATATTATTATAGCTGCGCAGTGGGTTTCCCTGCTGTTAAAAGGCAACAAGACTGTAGGAAAAACCTGACTTCCCTTTTTCTGAATAATAAGTAGTATTAATCCTGGGTAGGAGCCACCTTTCTAACTAACATACAGACAAACTATCGCATTTATAATATTAGTATGTTTATAGTATGATAAATTGGTGCATTATCAATATACATCAGTTATTATTTTTTTTGTGAAGAAGTGACTTAATGAGCTGACGGCGCACCTGGTGGTAAGTGGTTACCTCTGCCTACAACAACAACAATACTACTTAGGTCCTCCCCGACCGAACCGTGAGAAGACCCAAGTCGCACCCCGTTGTGTCACGTAACCCGTTGTAACTCAGCTGTATGAGTTTACAAACAGGCTATATCAAAATTAAAATGGCCGATTTTTGGCGCGACATTATGGTATCCAAAAATATATAAAAAACTTATGTTGTTTTGTTTTTAACTATAATTTCTTGTTTATTCCAGGACTTCTACACCTTCGTTTGTGTTGATGGACATCCAGAGTGCCACAGTGGTTACATACGTATACAAGCTGCTCGGGGACGAGGTCAAAGTAGAGAGGATTGAATATAAAAAAGCGTAATATTTAGAGTACATGCTGTAATATATGGATAGTGTTATTAATAATGTATGTATACCGTGGGGGAATCTATTATAGCTGATATCTGATAGGGAGGAAACTTAATAGTTTTTAAGACCAAGTTAGGTTTCACCGGAACACAGCAATGCGAGTGCACCACTGCTTGGCTGTTTACGGCTGTGGTAGTAACCACTTTATACTTTTTTGGTCCGCTAGCTCGTTCCGTCACAGATAACAAACTCAAGTAACAAGTGTTATTTATTATATATTATGAGATGTAAAATGTAGCTTTAGATTTCTCTATGGTGGTAATATTGTAAGAAATATGGTAAAATGAGTTAGATTATGTAATTGTTATTGTATAAACAGGCGTGGACCCAGCCCTGGGTACGGTGGCCATACAACCCTAATTGATGTTGGTAGGCAGATATGCCTTAATAACAAGGTGTTTCAAAAAGATGACAATATTGAAAGGTGTTCATACAAATCTTGATCAGATTTTGAATCATATGCCTGAAATTCAGAATCATTTGGATTCTTTCTTCAAACTTTCTTTTACCATACAATGTAAAAAATATAATAATTTGTTATTTTTTGGGCAGCCCTAATGAGGGGTCACTGACTATCTATCACCTAGGTTGAATCCCTAATGCTTTTAGGGTTGAACCTTGTTAAGTTTACGTTAAAGTTTGACTTGTGATAACTTGTGACCTAATGCTGAGGATTGGAAGACCTGGTGGGGTGAGTTCTAGATCAATATAGGCATGCGCTGTTTAAGTATTGTCACACCTTTTTGAAACACCTTGTACATACAAAAATAAATTGCTCTTCGTTAGTCTCGCTAAAACTAGAAAACGGCTGGACCGATTTGTCTTATTTCTATTTCGTTGTGTTCGTAATAGGCAGGGCAAAGAGGACTAGTTTGGAGGAAGTTGGAGGAATTAAATGTATCGTGAGCGACTCGCACTTGGCCGATTTTCGGGTGGCCGTAACAACCCCTTTTAAGGGCTGAATCCGCGCCCGAGTATGGAATTATGAACATTACTTGCATTTTATAATGTAAAGAAAAAAACAGTTTGCCACATTACAGAACATTGAGCATGTACCTAAAACTAGATCTAATAAAGAAAAAAAACATTTGGGTTTTAGTAAATTTTTATACATTCACAAATGTTATGTTATCATGAAATGTTGCTGCAGAAAAATTTTATTGAACAATAAAATTTGTACAAATTGAAAGAATTTTATTGCGATTGTTTCCCAAAACAATTATAGTTGTCACCTTTTTTTAATGTTTCTACAAGATTTCTTGTGACAAGTTTGGCACATTTTACATACACAGGTCATGTATCAAAATAAAATATGCTCAAGGCAGTGCATGGGTTTATGCTCAATTATCATCTAGACGTTTCAGTTTCTGATAAACGATAACTATCAACTAGCACTAAGAATGTGAATAAACTCAGAACGACATTTAGTATACATGCATTTTTATTTTTAGGGTCTATACCTATCTGTAGAGCGTGGTGGCCAAGGGGCACAGACGCCGACTTTCAATCTGAAGGTAGCTAGTTCAAACCCACACGTGCACCAATGAGATTTTTCACTTGAAAAATTATGTGCGCAATACCACGTTCTCGAAACGGTGATGGAAAACATCGTGAGGAAACCGGCATGTCTTAGAACCATAAATTCGAAGACATGTGACATTTACCAATACGGATTGGGCTCCCGTGGTAGATCAGGGCCCATTCACTCTCAATTATCGAGAGTAGGCCGGTGTCCCTGCAGTGGGAACATTAGAGGCTGGTACAGTACGGTAACTATCTGTAAAACTACATACTAAGTCGAGCATAAACAAACATAAAGGCACGGCGGTTACATCCTTTTCTTGAAGCCATTCAGAGCATTTTCACCCCCCTGTAACTTCAAAATGGATAAAGCTAGGAGCCTAAATTTTCGGTCACCAAGAGAATTGGGGGTTCCAGTTGCTTGCGTCCGTAGGTGCGTACCTTTTGATTCCCTACACTTACCCCCTGGGTGGTGCTAAAGGAGCAACCAAAAGTAGCAGTAGAACTTGTGCCAAGTTCGTCCGGAGAGGTACTGCCACCACATCTAGGAGCCGACGGAAGATCAGCGCACTACGTACGTACCTGTGCGTGGCGCATCATGCTGAGTCGTATCCTAGTTTCTAGCTATAACTTGGTCGTACTGTATTATTATTATTAATATATTTTTTTTTTATATTAGCTATCCTACTTTATGATGTATGTCCTTGTTATAGTTATAAATAAATATATTTTCTTTCTTTCTTTCTATCTACAAATTCAGTTCCATTTCCTAGTTACACTAACTGCAAGAGTATCCTTATAATTGGGTGTAGAAGGCAGAGCTGCAACCAACTGAGTTCTAGAGTCGATTTGCAAGGACGGCCTTAGATATTGCGAGGCTCCGGGCGATAGATCTTTGTGAGGCTCTGGGCGTATGGCTCCAGGTATCAGTCAGCATCCTCCTAAAGACAGCTGCAGTACCTCGAAACAAACAACGAGTTGTTCTGCGAGGGTGCGAGGCCCTACAAAAGCGAGGCCCCGGGCGGTTGCCCTGCTTGCCATCCCCTAAGGCCGCCACTGTCGATTTATTTATAAACAGTCGAATATTACTTTCGGGGGGTCCAGTCGCGTCCGTAGGTGAGTACCCTGAGAGTGCCACCACACTTGATAATCTACCGCCGAGCAGTGGTGCACTCGCATTTTTTTTTGTTTTTTCTTGTTTTTTTTATAACCACTATAATTATTGTGATGTTTAATTGTAAGTCTAGTGGCACAAATAAAATATTTTTCTTTCTTTCTGTATCGGTGAAATAACATGCGCATGAGACGTAACACCCTCGTCTCGGGTGACGGGCGCAACGGAGGACCTAGGTCGAATTTCAGCTATGGGCGGAGGTCACTTACCATCAGGTGGGTCTTCAGCTCGTCCCGTCTATTCAGCAGTATTAAAAATACGTGCGGTAAGGTACATTAACCGCGAGTACCTACTATTTGACTACGTATATGTGGCAATACAAGCGGGTCACGTGACTCGGTGAGTTAGGTAAGCAAGCCCTGCGGGTCATTGACACCCGCCTGACAACATTACGTAACCTAACCGAATTCTATTCTATGCGTTACTACACGAGTGCTGAAGCTGGCTCGGTTCCTATACGCAGTGTTTGTAAACTATATAACTTGCTATATATACGGTAACCGCTTCCCATCAGGTAGGCCATATGCTTGTTTGCAACTGAAGTGGAATAAAAAAAAAACGCAATCCATTTACAAATTTTACATAACGTACCATCGGTGAGACAAGGGCACAATTGGATGTTTAGTAATTTTCACTAGAGATATTTTAAGCTTTTTGTCGAATCATATCGTGTTATTCTGCTAAGTGATCTTAAAATAATTTTTGTTTTGCGTTAAATATGCCTTAAATTTTTGTGAATTTTTGTACCTATGCTCTATTATAATAAATTGTTTGTTATTATAATAACAATATTAAAGAAGTATTATAAAGGGATTTTGTCGCGCCAATATATAAAAAAACGCACTAATTTGACAAAGGCAATGAAACTGTACTTAATGGGTGACTTTGTTCGTCCAGGTATTAGGATATACCTAATTTATTATTTAAAGATTATCTTTGGCTGTCCAACGCGGGAATGCAGCCAGTGTTCTTGGCACCCTACCCCACGATCTAAATTTTCTGTTTTAATTTTTACATTTTTGTTCTTTATAAGTAGCCTCTAAGATTATGATGTTTTTATTTTTTAATTTTCATGTGCTAATTTAACTATATATATACATAATTACAAATTAATTTATTGATTATAAAAATAACATTACTGTTAGGAAACCAAGGCGTAATAGAATCTAGATACTAGAACAATAGATTTACTTATTTTGAAATATAAAAAACTATCTGGCGACCTTGATTCACAATTTAACCGGTGTGGGTGCCGGTGAAATGATATGCGCATGACCGGGCACAACGGGGTCAGGGAGGACCTAAGTCGCATTTCAGTTGTTTTGAGCGGAGATAACCACTTAACATCAGGTGGCTTTCAGCTCGTTCCGTCACTATAATTACATAAAAACAAACAGCTGTCAAGAAAAATGTAGAGTAATGCAATAAAACAACGAAAACAACAACCAGTCTTCAATAGCCCGATTCTAGTCGACCTCCAAAACTCATTATCATTAAACAAAACATGAGAGTAGGTGGCTCTGATAACCGATATCCTACGTGCTTCGGTGTCCGTAGCGCCGCCCGCGCCGGTAATGGTCCTGCCTGTCATGGCCTCTGCCTTCGAGGCTGTTGTCAACAATAAACAATAACAAGAACTTACCAGAACGGTTAAACTATGCGCGTTGTAAACAAACACTGTATTATGTCAGATTAATATTTTTCCGACGTCCGGTTATCAATTCGGTTGTTTTTTGTACGTTGTGGCTTTGTACTCCTTAATTTGGATATGGATTTTATTTGTATTTGAAGGCATATAGTTTCAGATTAGTCTTCTAGAAATAAAGACAAAATACATTTAATATGTTGGTTTTTTAAATCAAAATAAGTGGCAAAAATTTGTCATCATAATAAACGAAATTGCGTATTTTGCTTTTCTGTAATTTTTTTACTTCGCCCATTGTAGACCGATTTTGATAGGTATTTAATGAATTTTTTTGAATTGTAAGATGTCCTTAGTAAGGACAAGAAATAAGGGATGAGAACATCAAAGGCGGTTCTTCCGTTTTTTTTAAATCATGCACTTGTTTGCTTATAAGCACAACTTACAGCAGTTGAGTAGTAATTTTTCCAACTTCCACGTGCGTACGGCCAAACCCTATCTACTAACAGATATTTGGAGATATATAATAGCAACAATTATTTGTTAACCATGTCCATAAATATATTGACGTATAAAAAAATGTTGCTATGGCAATCTCCAGGCACGGTTTGGCTTTTAATCTGTAGCCTGCCTTCGAAATGAGGGTCTTAGTTTCGATCTCTGGGGAAAACTAAAAAACTAGTGTGATGAGCATTTAGTTTGGTCTTGGGTATTGAATGTTTGTGTTGTATTTGCCCATGACCATACGACAGGGAATACTAGTGAAAGTTAAAAAAAAATATACCATCGTTTTTTCTTATATAAGCTGGTCGCGTTATCGCAAAAAAAAAAAATAACAGATTTCTTTGTTTATTTATTTTAATTATAGCATTGCACATTATTGTCAAAAACTATAAATATAAAAAGTAAGTTATAAAATAACCATGTTTTAAATAGATGGAACAACTTTTGTCTCAGGTAGGAATGTTTCCCGTGAACCAAGGTTGTTTTTACCACGTTACGCTTGCAGGTAAACGCCGAAACTATCGTCTAATCACTTCCAAAATAAATAAGGAAAATCTTAATATAAACCATTATCGGTAATACAATTATAACTTAATGATAAATAACCAAGGAGACCCGCAATTAACCTAAATGCGATGTGTACGTGGGCCAGTATGCGTAGCACTCGATTTTTTTATCGATACAAAAAATAAGGAGGTAATCGATTCGGCTGTATGGTTTTTTTGTATGTTTGTTACATTTGGGAACAGATTTTCGTGATTTTTCTATTGGATGACATTTTTGTTGGTCCCATAGATATTGGGTGAAAAAAAAATCACGCCTAAGTAAAAATATAAATAGATAAAAGTTATAATCACCTTGCCACTTTGTTTTAAGGAAAAACTGAGATCGATCGTAAGAGAACCAATTATTATAAATAAAAAATACATAGTATATATATGATTTTACCTCTAGGCTGATTCTCCGTTCCTCATACAAAACCTAAAATAATAAATTAACCATAAATAAAATCCATATTTTTAGGACTTTTACAAATAATTAATCTTGCGATCAACGATTTATAGCTGTATTTCATTTATACGACGTATATCCATTTGAATTGTTTATTCGCATGCCTTTATAAATACAAGTCCCTTGTACAAGGCCATGAACATTCCCTTTTATCAAAGATGCATCATATTATCATAGTAAACCATGCATAAGTGCGTATATGCCCTGTTAGCATATTTGCGTAAAGATGCCATATAATGCAGCAATGCCAACGCGTGGAGCCGTGAGACGAAAAGTACTTAGTATTCATACACATTTTGATGTTTTGAAAGACAAACAAACAAACGAACACGCTACTCGGTCGTAATTAAATTCCCTTTCACAAACTATAAAAGCAAACGAGCGTCCCGCTTTCGAACCAGTCCTTCGCTAGCAGCCGACGAAGCGAAGACCCTTCGATTTAAAATTCGAACTCCGAACTATTCCAATTTCGAATGAAGCTTGATCGGACGCGTGGCTTTATTTTGTTTGTGATATCGTGATATTATACTTTTGTGAAAGTTTATCTAAGTGATAAAATGGCGATCTCCATAGCGAGACTGGGATTGAGATCGGTTGCGATCAACCTGGAGAGGCAGGCGGCAGTTATATCTACCAATGCACAGAATAATATGAAAGTAAGTATGAAAGATAAATGCATAGTTGGCCTTTGGATAAAGTGTGAATGACTTGCTGCGAACCCACGCCACGCCGCATGTAGTGAACAAGCGCACAGCGCAGCGCCCTTGCACGCTCATCCCTACAGCACCGGCCTCGTACTAGCGTCATACTTCCAAAGAATTGTATTTTTTTTGTCAGTTACCACGCAATTTCGACTTAAATCAACAACTTCGCATTTTGTATTTGTAAAAAATACAAGTTAAAGAAATATGAATTCAAGCTGTAAGCTTGTGTGCTGCAAACAGCGCGAGTGAGTAAATACAAAGTTTTCTTAAATTCGTAGATTGCATTTTTCACATTTTACGAATTAAGAACCGGAAATTTCTTCAAGTCTAAACCTAAATAAAGTTAAACCTAAATAAACTGATATCTAATGGCATTTGTTTTTGGAAAATAGCTAATTTTCCAGCTTAGTTTGAACTTAAGTACAAAACGCCAAAAAAAATCATTTACGCGAAGAGAAATACTAGTAATTATAACTAGGAAACAAAAAGAAATTGACCTGGTTCGTTTACACCTAAGCTACACTAGCGTTTACACTAGCGACCCGCCCCGGCTTCGCACGGTTAGTAAAGCATCAGTGTCGTATCAGAAACTACCCGTGCGAAGCCGGGATGACTTGCTAGTGTATTATACATATAATACCTTCCTCTTGAATCACTCTATCTATTAAAAAAAACCGCATCAAAATCCGTTGCGTAGTTTTAAAGATTTAAGCATACATAGGGATATAGGGACAGAGAAAGCGACTTTGTTTTATACTATGTAGTGACTATATCTGTGATCTAAGAAACATACAAGTATCAAGTAGCTTGAAACATTTCTGTGAGTTTATATATAGCGCATATTCATCAACAGCATTTAAATATCACATTTGGACTTGTCGAGTCATGTCTGTCAACCTGCGCAGTGTTGGCTAATTAAGTTCTGGACGGACTTGGCACAAGTGCTACTTTTTTTAGCTCCTTTAGGGGGCCAGGGGGCACGTGTAGGGAATCAAAGGGACCCCCACCCCCACTCTATCGCGGCGCCTGATCAATACAAAGTACAGTGTGGCATCATTGATGTTAGATGAAATATTTTTGTTTTCGTTAAAAGTAAAGGTTACTGATAACCTTATCAGCCGACCGACTGACTTATTTATTTGGTATTTATTATTGTCAGGTATAGTTTATTTGAACCCACATCAGCTGTATCTGTATAATGTTTTTTTATGTATAATTATGTTGTGTAAAAAAAACAAATGGAGAATTAAACCAAATTTGAATCAGGTGGTAAAGAAATTTTTTGATGTTCCTATAATATGAAAACATTAATTTTCAAAAATGTATATGCCCTTATGTTTTACGGTGCCAACCCCCTTTTAATATTGTTGAAATTTTAAGTTTAGAGGTACGAAATATACTTAGATCAAGATATCTACGAATACTATTTGGAAGACAAATAATATTCGGAGATGGTAATGACTGCATAGATGTCATAGATGTCACTAATCATAGTTAACCTAGCTAACAAAAGTTTTTTGAGCTATGCTAAATTTACCAGACATACAGATAGACAGATATTACTAGTATCAATTATCGGCTTCAGGCGTTTCTTAGCGGAAGGTTCAGAGAAACTTCTCATAAATTAAGTAAGTCATCATAGTTTGAATCATTTATTAGAAGTTTAGCAAAGATTACGGATTCGTAGCTTCGTTCGCTTATCACAACTACGAGTATCAAACCTTGGCTGATTGATAGCCATTGTAAAATGTGTGGTCGTCCTCACTCAAGCAAATTATTGTCGGTTGAACCCCGGTCGGCGGAGGTCATGACCCGCAGGCACCAATTGGTTCACATCTTCGATAAACGGAGAAGATAGCATCATGCAATTCGATGCCATTTAACCTTTATTTGTGTATCACCATTATTTAAATTGCATTCCCTGGGTGGTGCTAAAGGAGCAACCAAAAGTAGCAGTAGAATTTGTGACAGGATCGTCCGGAGAGGTACTGCTACCATACCTGGAATCTGCCGCCAAGCAGAAGTGTTCGCATTACTGTGTTTCAGTACGTGTTCCGGCATGAGACGTATCATCCCCGTCTCGGGTGATGGACGCAGCAGGATGAATGCGACTCAGTCTAAGATCCAAATCTTATACTGAGTCGCATTACTATTGTCATGGGCGGAGGTCGACACTTACCACCAGAGGGCCCTTTTTCGTCATACCCCTGCACCGAGATTCCCTGTGTCAGGTGGCATGCACAAACAGAAACAAGCCAATCAACCAAGGTGCCGAGAACAAACTTTACGCCCATCATTCAAAGTCTGCCCCGGCTGGAATCGAACCCAGGACCTATGTTTCGAAGGCAGCGCTACTAGTTGTAAAGCAGTGGTGTCGCTGTGTCCCGGTGGAAGAATGTGGTTTAAGAGTGCCCACCGAAGCACTGAGCTCATTTGTACCTATCACAACGAACGTTGCACGTTTTTCATACATTCGTGGCACACGACAATACTAGACCATAAAATGGCTTCTTCAAAATTGGTTTACTAAATGCATGTGCTTCACAATCAGAATATCAAAGCTAATTAATAAATACTTATGTAAATGAGGTTTGAGGTCATCAAAACAACGGGTATTTAAGTACCCTTCATAATTAACTAAGTACCTTACGGAATTAAGTTAGTAGTTGTAGGTAGTTAATAATAATAATAATAATAAATGTTTATTTGGAACTGTTACAAGGCACATTATAATACAAAATGGAAACGATGCTACCTGCAGAAGTATAAAAACTGTGTCGCAGATAGCAAGATAAATAAATTAAGGGCGGATTTATAAAGGTAACAGGTAAACTTAAACTGCAAAACCCTATATAACCACAAAATTTCATCCAAATCGTTAGAGCTGTTTCTGAGATACGCGAAATAAAAAAATATTTGTACAAGAATTGCTCGTTTAAATATATTAATTTTATTTTTTCGTCAGTTTTCCAATGCTTTTCATAGTTATTGTGCTATTCGAGGCGGAGACAAATACAACAATTCTAATACCATGAAAATCGGTCAACTCATTCTCGAGTTATAATTGTTCGAGCAAATCCGACTTTGTTTTGTTTAATAAGATTTACACCCAGACTCAGAACAAACATTTTATGTTCTTTACACAAACGCTTGCCCTGAGCGGGAGTCGAACCCCAGAAGGCCGAGTACCAACTGTGGGGCCAGACAATAAACGTGCGTCCTTGGGCTTTAAAGCCGAGTGCTTTCTGTCTATTTATAGACGACACTGAGGGGGAATGATGCACATGTACTGCAGTGAAGGTGGCTCCGAGCGATACTACTTTGTGAGGAATATAACATCGCTAAAAATTCTAATGTTTGAAAATAAATTAAGAAAGTGGTTGTAATCCAAGTTATTTTACTATTATTATTATTAGGAGTATAAATAAGTTTCCGCCGTTTTTTAACACAAATTAAATATTTATTGTAGAAGAACGGTAATATAAATTTAATCAAAATATTGCCCATCACTTGCAACCACTTTTTCCCATCTCTTAGGCAGCATTCGAATCCCACGTCTGAAGAACTCCTTGTCTTTTGAGGTTATCCACGAATCAACCCAATTTTTGGTATCCTCATAAGATGTGAACCGCTGCGCCGTCAGAGCATGTGCTACGGACCGGAACAGGTGATAATCGGACGGTGCAATGTCTGGTGAATACGGCGGGTGGGGTAACACTTCCCAAACAAGTGTTTCCAAGTACTTTTTCACGGGAGCCGCAACATGTGGACGAGCATTGTCATGCAGAAGAATAATTTTTTCGTGTCTAGAATAGTATTGAGGGCGTTTTTCCTTCAGAGCTCGGCTCAATCTCATCAATTGTGTTCGATAGAGGGCTCCAGTAATTGTTTCGCTCGGATTAAGCAACTCATAATACACTACACCTAGCTGATCCCACCAAATACACAGCATAAGTTTTTTTCCGTGAATATTCGGTTTTGCTGTTGATGTTGACGCGTGGCCAGGTAATCCCCATGATTTTCTTCTTTTTGGATTGTCATAATGTATCCACTTCTCATCACCAGTTATAACCCTTTTTTTATGTCTAGCTAGCAGCATTTCACTTAAGCATAATCGGCGTTCAATATCTCTCGGCTTTAATTCGTACGGAACCCAATTTCCTTGTTTATGAATCATTCCTAATGATTTTAAACGATGTGAGACTGCTTGCTGAGTGACTTCTAATGTTAGAGCAAGTTCTTTTTGTGTTTGAGATGAATCTTCCTCCAATAATTCCTCCAATTCTGCATCCTCGTAAATTTTTGGCCTACCACTGCGATCTTTGTCTTCTACGTCGAAATCACCATTTTTAAACTATTGAAACCACTCTCGACACGTTCTCTCACTCAAAGCAACCTCACCATATGCTTCTACGAGCAATCGATGCGCCTCAGCAGCAGATTTCTTTAAATTAAAGAAGTAAACTAATATTTCCCGCAAATGACGCTTACTTTGTCTAAAAATCACTAATAAAAACAATATATATTAGGAGTACAAATAAGTTTCCGCCGTTTTTTAACACAAATTAAATATTTATTGTAGAAGAACGGTAATATAAATTTATTCAAAATATTGCCCATCACTTGCAACCACTTTTTCCCATCTCTCAGGCAGCATTCGAATCCCACGTCTGAAGAACTCCTTGTCTTTTGAGGTTATCCACGAATCAACCCAATTTTTGGTATCCTCATAAGATGTGAACCGCTGCGCCGTCAGAGCATGTGCTACGGACCGGAACAGGTGATAATCGGACGGTGCAATGTCTGGTGAATACGGCGGGTGGGGTAACACTTCCCAATCAAGTGTTTCCAAGTACTTTTTCACGGGAGCCGCAACATGTGGACGAGCATTGTCATGCAGAAGAATCATTTTTTCGTGTCTAGAATAGTATTGAGGGCGTTTTTCCTTCAGAGCTCGGCTCAATCTCATCAATTGTGTTCGATAGAGGGCTCCAGTAATTGTTTCGCTCGGATTAAGCAACTCATAATACACTACACCTAGCTGATCCCACCAAATACACAGCATAAGTTTTTTTCCGTGAATATTCGGTTTTGCTGTTGATGTTGACGCGTGGCCAGGTAATCCCCATGATTTTCTTCTTTTTGGATTGTCATAATGTATCCACTTCTCATCACCAGTTATGATACGATGTAAAAAACCTTTTTTTTATGTCTAGCTAGCAGCATTTCACTTAAGCATAATCGGCGTTCAATATCTCTCGGCTTTAATTCGTACGGAACCCAATTTCCTTGTTTATGAATCATTCCTAATGATTTTAAACGATGTGAGACTGCTTGCTGAGTGACTTCTAATGTTAGAGCAAGTTCTTTTTGTGTTTGAGATGAATCTTCCTCCAATAATTCCTCCAATTCTGCATCCTCGTAAATTTTTGGCCTTCCACTGCGATCTTTGTCTTCTACGTCGAAATCACCATTTTTAAACTTTTGAAACCACTCTCGACACGTTCTCTCACTCAAAGCAACCTCACCATATGCTTCTACGAGCAATCGATGCGCCTCAGCAGCAGATTTCTTTAAATTAAAGAAGTAAACTAATATTTCCCGCAAATGACGCTTACTTGGCTCAAATTTTGACATTTTCAACTTATAAAAATTATATTTTACCAATATAAAATCAATGATATTAATAGGTTATGTTGTTCTTGAATGTCCAAACTATTTTTTAAGCCGGTTATCATCTGCGAAAGCTAACCGAAACTCCGTGCCGCGCCATCTACAATAAAACGGCGGAATCTTATTTGTACTCCTAATATAACAAATTGTTAATTAGAATAATATGTCCCAAAATAAAAAGTAATGAATATTATAGAATGACCGTAACTACTAAGTTCCCTGTCATTTTATACTTTACTAGCGACCCGCCCCAGCTTCGCATGGTTAGCAAAGCATCAGTGTCGTATCAGAAACTACCTGTGCGAAGCCGGGGTGAGTTGCTAGTGTATTATACATATAAACCTTCCTCTTGAATCACTCTATCTATTAAAAAAACCGCATCAAAATCCGTTGCGTAGTTTTAAAGATTTAAGCATACATAGGGATATAGGGACAGAGAAAGCGACTTTGTTTTATATTGTACTATGTAGTGAAGAAATTTTTTTGATTAATTTTTCTTTCTGTCTTTACCTTATTTTTAGTGTTTAATTAAATGATTTTATGTAAAAATAAATGTTTAGATTAGCATAAGTGTTGAAGAAACCATTGTAACCTTTTGATCTTTTTTGTTTGATCATAATATTGTAGGTCCGTAAGGGATAGACTGTTGCACGTTTGAAATATATTCTGTTCAACAGTTAACACACTTTGTGTGGTGAGCATGAATTTTGGTCTCGGGCCTTGGGTATTTGTCTTGTGTATCGGTTTACCTACAACGGGCGAAGGAAAAAGTCTCAGCAAAGCAAAACATGCAATTTTGTTTGCTTAGGTCATATTGTTTCTAATTGTTTTGATTTAACAACCAAACTATTGAACAGATTTAAATATAATTTCTATGGGATAAATCAAAAAGGCATATCCTTTTAATAAAAAAAAAAAACAATTTTCCAAATCGGTTGATAAATTACGGATAATAGACAACGGACAAACATAAAAAAAATACAGCCGAATTGATAGTAGCTTGGTTCTGAGAGGATAAAAAAGCGAGGCTCTAGCGGTTGCCCTCCTTGCCACCCCCTACCGTCGCCATCACTACATAGTATAAAACAGTCGCTTTCTCTGTCCCTATATCCCTATGTATGCTTAAATCTTTTAACTACGCAACGGATTTTGATGCGGGTTTTTTTAATAGATAGAGTGCTTCAAGAGGAAGGTTTATATGTATAATACACTAGCAAGTCACCCCGGCTTCGCACGGGTAGTTTCTGATACGACACTGATGCTTTACTAACCGTGCGAAGCCGGGGCGGTTCGCTAGTTGTAGATAAACGCAAATATTATTGCTGGACAAAAGATCTGTGTAGGATGAAAAGGGCCAGGTCAGCGCAGGTACTCCGTAACTAACAGGTAGTTTATGGCTGGCCATGGGAATTCCAAAGGACATTTTTATTGGTTTTGCAAGGTAGAGGGATTTTTTCATTGTTAAATGTTTTAAGGGCACATTTCTTAGGGTTACTTGTATATAGTAACAAGTTCCTTTTATTTAAATATTATTTTATATCTTTATTATTTGTGAAACCAACAGCGAATGTAACCAATTAACTAATTACATTAAATACACGTCAATTATAAGTTTCCACGCAAATTTACTTTATTCATTTATATATTTTATATATATATATATATATATATATATATATATATATATATATATATATATATATATATATATATATATATATATATTATATATATATTATATATTATATATATATATATATATATATATATATATAGACTATATATACAATATATAGTCTCGCTAAAACTCGAAAGCGGGTGGACCGATTTGTTGAATTTTTCAATAATAGTCAGGACAAAGTTTGTATAATATACTTTCGTTGAAAAATTCACGGGAAAAGTTGGAAATTGGGAAAAACTGAAATTACTTTTCTATCAGATTTTTGCCACCGTCTATTTTGACGATTATCAAATTGTGAATCTGTACAGTAGAACACAAAATTTCTTCCCGCCTTGCCGATGCCCAACAAAGTTATACTGTATTCTTGTTCGGCGCAATGAATGCAAGTAGACTTTATTTATCACGAGCATTGGATATAATCGCGGACAGTAAGCTATGTATATTAATAAGTCGAGCTTGACGGTCAACGCTCCCCGCTATCGCAAGCCTCATACCCACAATGTTATATGCTATGGAAACATCTAGAACACCACGATAAAGTATTCTGATTAGTCTATCATCATCTCAAAGGCAGAATAATAAATAGTTCGTATGCTAGGCTTTGGAATATGGAGATGGTCGATCTAAGGTTAACAGCTGTGTTTGTCTGTTTGAAATCTCTTGGTCAATTGTTTTGATCACACAGTTAGTTTTTGCACAGATATTATAATAGTATACTAGAAGTTTTTTTAATGTAATGTAATTTTTGCAGGTATATTATAGACGAACGGACAAAAGGCCAATTAGAACGCGATATGTATCATGAAGTCATGTATTCCGTGACTCTTCTTTGAAATAAAAAAAAATACTGAATTCACCAATATAAAAAATGCCTAAAGGGCTCTTCCAATAACTCTACAATGCTATGGTATATTTATAGTTTTAATGACACATCAAAAAGGTTCCACAAATGGGTATTATAAAATATCAACTCCTATTATTTTTTTGGGTGTTTTAAATAAAATTAATATTGAGAGTACGGGAGTTTTGCTTACTGCATGATTACTGCATGTAGTAACAAGCAGTAGTAAGCACGCAGTTCTCAAAAGGTTGGTAAGGTCTCTTAATTGTCAGAGTGAACCTCTGATGGAGAAATGAGCTAACCCTTTGCTCATGGCTCTTCAAAGAGGGAATTATTCAGAATCTCACGGCCCTAAAGTCTACTGAAAAGGCAGAAATATGTAGCGGACCAGCTGTTATTGAGTCAAGTATATTGCCCTCTTATGAGGTCTCATATCATGTGAGATAGTTGAGAATCGTTTGGCTTCTTGCATTATAGTAAAGTGATAATCCGTGCTTATTAATATAGGAAACATGCGTGGTAATATGTACCAACCACGGTGTTACTCCCAGTTTTCCGGGATCAAAAGTAGCCTATGTGTTAATCCAGGATATACCTGGTACCAAATTTTATCCAAATCCGTTGACCCGTTGGAGCGTGAAGGAGTAACACACACACAGAAACACACAAACTTTCGCCTTTATAAGTGTCATGTTCTATTTCCAGTTAATTCACACGAAGGCAGTTTGCAATGGCAGCGTGTGCTACATCCAGGAGCCGACGCGCGAGTGTAGGGAGCTCTCGGAGCGAGCCTCTGCTCTGCGGAGGAGCTACAGCAAGCAGCACTGGCGGGCAGAGACTGAGAGGGACCGCAGGAAAGACAGCGACAGCGATTCCGACTCTGTCACGGAGTGCAAGGGCTTGGAAAGGGTGAGTGTTCAGTGGCACATGTTTCTCAACCTTTAATAGGAACTTTCGTGGTGATCTCCTACCTCTGAGAAAATTGCCATGATTAGAAATTTCATGCCAACTTACATCTTGCAGGCATTTCAATCCAGGATCTAGAATCTCTGGGAATTAGAAAGCTGCTATAATATCTTGTACTATTCCAGTCTGATTTCTGGCGGCGCAAGATGCGGACGGTACACAACATTCTGGACGTGGACAAGGACGGCCTCATCACCTTCGCCGACTTCCTGCTGTTCGCGGAGCGGTTCAGGGCCCTCGGCCACCTGAACGACAGCCAGGCTAAGGAGTTCATTGACATTATCAAGGTATCTTATATTTTGTAACTAGCGACCCGCCCCGGCTTCGCACGGTTAGTAAAGCATCAGTGTCGTATGAGAAACTACCCGTCCGAAGCCGGGGAGACTTGCTAGTGTATTATACACTTCCTCTTCTTCTTCATTCCTCTTGAATCACTCTATCTATTAAAAAAAAACCGCATCAAAATCCGTTGCGTAGTTTTAAAGATTTAAGCATACATAGGGATATAGGGACAGAGAAAGCGACTTTATTTTATACTATGTAGTGATATGCCATTCATCCCTCCGCATAAGTTATATTGCGGAGATGGCGCAATATAACATTGTCAGGATAATTTATTATACAAAAGAAAACGATTTTTTTGATAAAAATATTTATGTTTGTGTAGATGACGTGGGAGGAGCAGTGGGGCGCCATAGACCCGTACAACTTCGTGACGGTGGAGCAGTACCTGGAGGACATGCACCACGTGCTCAGCGACAAGGCGCTCAAGAAGAAGGCCCACCGCTGGCTCCCCTACTTGTTCAAGGTACTGTGCACACACTTGCCCTTTCATCCTACCAGTGTGTAGATGACGTGCGAGGAGTGGGGTGCCATACACCCGTACACCCAGCGCCGGCCCGAAGTAAATTTTAGAATGGAGCGAGATCCAAAAATGGCGCTTCTCCTGTTTGCTCCTAATAATATTATATACCTTTATCAATTGTGAGTGGCGCCCCCTAGGATTTGGCCCCTGGAGCGACTGCTCCGTTCGCAGGATGGGCGGGCCGCCCCTGCGTACACCTTCATGACGGTGGAGCAGTATGCCCAATAGAATCTTTTTAACAGTCTAGAAATTATTGTAATAACCCGACTGCCTGTAATTTCTTAATTAGTAGCCAGTGTCACTCTCATAATTAAGACGATTCTAACGATACCTGTAAAGCTAAAATCTATCAAGCCGTTTAAGCTACTGATCGTGCCAAAGAAATATACATACACTCGAAAAACATAACCTCATGAGGTTTTAATTCGGATGTATGTTTTCCAACCGACTTCTAAAGATTTTAAATTCGGTTGAATTACCTCAGAACACCTTTATGTTATTCTTTATTGATCCCTTACAAATTGTATTAAAATCGGTTCTAGTTTGGTTGTTAAATCAAAATAAGTGGAAAAATATACTATGTAAACGAAATTCAATTTCTTTCTTCTTTACTTTTACTTTTTTTTCGTCTGTTGTATACCCGGTGTAATTATGGGCAGAGGTAACCACTTAACATCAAGTGGGCCTTCAGCTCCTTTCCTTTCGCACCACCCGGGGGCCACGTGTAGGTACTCTGAGGGTACGGACAGGAAGAACATAGGCCCCCAAGATTAGTTTGGTAATTAATAATACTTGGATTATTCGTATTATGTTTAAAACTTTTTATGTTTAAAAATTTGTTCCCAGGCTGTGGACGCGGACAAATCAGGTTATATATCTGTGAAGGAGTTCAAGCTGTTCTACCAGTGCCTCGGGCTGAGCAGCGAACACGCGGCCGTGGCGTTCGCGGTCATCGACACCAACGGGGTGAGCGAACTTTATTACCTTTATAAAAAAAACGTATTACAGATAGATAGATACAAAACTCTTTATTGTAAACCACAATGACATAAAAACATACTAAGAGTAAACATCCAAGAAATTTTAAATACAATGTGCGGCCTTATTACTTATAGCAATCTCTTCCAAGCAACCTTTATGTATGTAATAAAACAAAATATAATAATATAAAAATGCAATCCAATCTCTTTGATTGTACTTTATTAAAACGGTGACTATTGAACATTATAAGGGCTTTTAGATTTCAAAAGAAAAATAAATCTCGCCTTCCTGGATAATTCTGTTTAGGAAATCGGGTCGGTATAAAGATAAAAAAAAACTTTCACACACTCATACCTCTGCACTAGGATTCCCTGTGTCGCAGATGGCATGGAACAGAAACACAAGACAAAGTGTGTCCCGGAAGGGAATCGAACCCGGTACTCGCTTCAAAGGGAGGACTAACCAACTAAGCCACAGAGAATATCCTTATTTTTGTTGCAGGACGGCAAGCTGTCTCAGAAGGAGTTCGTGAAACTCGGCAAAGATTTCTTCTTCACGGAGGACGAGACCAGAGTCTCCAAGATGTTCTGGGGCCCCCTCATCCAAATCTAGTCTACTAGAGTAAGGGCTGCCAATGTATGACGCATGTATGAATCTTGTTCTTTAGTGATCGTTGAACACTCGCAACTTTTGATAGTACAGATTACCATGGCAACATTAACTGTCAAAAATGTCCATACATTTCTTGACAGATAATAAATATTAAAAATAATAAATTCTTAATGAGATAATTTGCACTTACGGTACAAAATGGGAACGATGCTACCTGCAGAACTGTAAAACTATGTCGCAGATAGTAACGCCACATTATAAATGTTCCCACGACCCATTCTAAATGTTCTAGATAACAGTAGTGCTCGCATTGCTGTGTTTCAGTGGAAGGGTGTGGGTGCCGGAGAAATCACATGCGCATGAGACGTATCATCCCCGTCTCGGGTGATGGACGCAGCATGAATGCGACTCGGTGTAAGATCCAAATCTTATGCTGAGTCGCATTACTGTTGTCATGGGCGGGGGTCGCCATGTACCAACAGGTTGGGCCCTCGGCTTGTTCCATCACTTAATCACAGTAAAAGAAAAAAAAAATTGGCTAAAGAGAAATAAAATAATAAAAGATAGACTATCAGTTTATCAAAAAAAAAATAAAAAATTAAAGTCCTTTATGTTAATAAATTTTATATTAAACAATGTTGCCATGTTAATCTATTTCCAAGTAAAATGATTTTAGAGGAGTCTCGTTGCGTCAACTTGGCCAGGCAAGAAATTATGCTTAGTTACTTTAGAAAGTATGTTAGTTTAAGCTATTTGTTTAATGAAGTCATTGGAACTATTTCAAGGAATTTGGAAACATTTCCAGCTTCTAAATATTTGAGGCTTATTATTTTTGACTAAGATATTGTTTTAAATTAAGTAATTAGGACTAAATGATAATACTTACTGGTTAATTAAGAATTGTGTCGTAAGTAATTAGCAATTAAAATAATTAGTTACGGTAGATAACTATATTCAACTATTAATATGATTCTCAGAATAAAAGCAGCCATGTTTTATTATTTTGTAACTCACCGAAATGGTCGTTGATGATTAGACCAATTTGTCAAAATCAATCGTAAAATGCATTATCTCATTAAAAGACTGTTGAATTTTTCTTAATTTGAAGATTAAATACTTTTCTCATATTTCTTGTGTTTTTATTACGTGGATCCTATCTGGCATATCTAAGCAACACTCTTTACTCTGGTGTTATTTTAACCGACTTACGGAGGAGGTAGGCTGTACTTTTTATGTTTGTGTCATCATTTAAGAACGGATATAAAAAAAAATCTTTTTTTATTTGATCAAAATCGCCTCACAATTTACAACATTAAAAAGTTGCCAAAAGAATATTCACGTCACTGGGACATAGCAATAATTTACTATATTTTTTAATTAATTATTAATAATTATAATTGATCATAGCTACGCCTCAAACGACTCGCAAAACAGAAACTTTTAAAATACAATACGACTAAAATAAAAAGGTGCATTTTTGAAATATGTTTCATTTATTTAAAGGACTTAAAGGTTTATACAGGTGAATTTGACTTCAATTGAACTAACACGATATTAATAACAACACTTACATTTACCGGTTAACCATTTAAGGGATCAAACGATACTCAGCTGGTCCTTAAGTAGTTTCGTTTCTTCAATAAGCGACGAAATTTGCCGAGTCCTAGAAAAGAAATTACTAGAATAAAAATACAGTATAATAGCAGTAGAACTTGTGTCAAGCTCGTCCGGAGAGGTACTGCCACCACATCTGGAATCTGCCGCCAAGCAGTAGTGCATTACTGTGTTCCGGTGGAAGGGTGTGGCTGCCGGTGAAATCACATGCGCATAAAACGTATCATCCCCGTCTCGGGTGATGGACGCAGCAGGATGAATGCGACTCAGTAAAGATTTGGATCTCATACTGAGTCGCACGCATTACTGTTGTCATGGGCGAGGGGAGCTTAGAAGAAAAAAACTAATGCTTGACAATAATACATAATAATAAATAAATTGACTAGAAAACAAATAAATAAAATAATAATTTGACTAGAAAATATTCATAGTTTATTTAATATTATATTAAGTATAAAATTGACAATAGCGCGTAGGTAGTTTAGACCTACCTACATGCTATCTAGAAAACCTCGGACTGCCTCCATTAATATTGTAATACCCGAACAAGGGTCCATAATGTGAAACTCAGAATGTAAACCAATAATATTACCTTGTACCATTATGAGAAGCAATAAATGTATTGAGTATTGAGTATTGAGTATTGAGCCACTTACCATCAGGTGGGCCCTCAGCTCGTTCCGTCACGAATTTACATTAAAAAAAAAATGTATCTACTCACTGTTGTTGCAGTATGGAGGCGATGGTGTCGCTGTGAGACTTGCCGAGCGCGACGTCCGTGCGCTTGTAGTCCTCCTTCCACTTCTTCAGCTGAGAATACAAACCATTTATGATTATTATTTTTATGAAGTGATTATTTCTTTTTTTTTTCTTTAGTTCTCTATTTTGGGGGTATATATTGTTTAATAAAACTGGTGCAACTGGAATGCACGCAGAAATAAAGCGTATTTGTATGGGATGAGAATCTTACCTTGCCGTAACACAGTTTTTAACTAGCACGGAAGGTAAAGGCTTTTAAACTGTATAGGTACTATTTATCTGCCTAAATTAAGTATGACCGCGCCTCGGTGTTTTGAGAGTGTCAAGAAACGTCAAAAGCGATAATGACATCTGACAGTAGGGAGTCTGACGTTTCTTCACTCTGACGCAACGCCGGGCTCTTTTGGTGCGCAGAGGCAAATGGATCATAATCCATTTGCATCTCGCACAAACAAGACGTGTTCGGCGGAGCGTCACCACTTTATAACCTAATTGTGATTTCTAATTGTAACAGCGTTAATATTTTGTTAAAATAATCACCGAATATTGCTATTTTTCAAACACGTGTTTCAATTCTCCTCGCCCGCCTACCCACAATCGCTCGACAGATGAATTCGGAAGACAATGTTGATGGCCATGTGCCGTTAAGTATTCTAATTATTGTTAGCGTAAGCATGTGTGTGTACCTAATCATATGTTTTTTAAGATGCTCAAATAAACTATCTTTATCTTTATTATTATTGATGGGACTGTTGGATAGGCCAATATATATTTATAAATTATTTTCTCAGGAATGCCCATCGTGGGATGAGAAAATATTCATGGAAACAATATATCTACATTTCCATTATGTATATGATACTATAATACAATATAATGTGTATGAATATGTTTATATGTGTATAAATTTATAATAATCTATTGAATACATCAGCTTAGTTCAGTTTATACTATATAATTTCAGTTCATGTATATGTGTATATGTTCATGTAGATTCATTTTGGTTACAAAATCTGTTAATCGAGAGTTGGTTCCCGCGATACATGCCTAATATATTTTAATGTAATTTTTTTAATAACTTAATTGTATGTAACTTAGGTACTTGTTGTATTATTATATTTGTTTATGTTAACTAATTATTGTGAAATGTGTTTCTGAAAATATAATAATTATTATTATTATTAATAAAAATCTAGATCTGGATTGCTGCCGTTTTATCATATTCAGATTCCCTGCCCCAAACTTAGCATGGCTACACACCTATGGTGGTGAGCAAGTGGACCCCCTCATGTGGTAGTGGACTCACCTCCTGGTCCCGCCGCGCGGCGTAGAGGCGCGTGTCGCGCAGGCGCGCGGCGAGCGTGTCCGCGCGGCGCCGCGCGTCCGTCAGCTCGGCGAGCAGCTGGCGCTCCGCCGGGGAGGCGCCGCCCGCGCCCCAGCCGCGGATCACCGCGGAGCACCTGCAACGGACGACCATCGGTGCACCGATCTAGGTACAACTCAACTAGAAATACTTTATTCTTACTTATTTAAAATTACTAGGGAGACCCTAATAATTGGGACACTATTACTAAGACCCTAATAATAGTAGGGACCCTATTACTAAGACCATAATAATAGTAGGGACCCTATTACTAAGACTCCGCTGTCCGTCTGTCACCAGCCGTATCTCATGAACAGTGATAGTTAGAGTTGAAATTTTCACAGATGATGTATTTCTCTTGCCGCTATAACAACAAATACTAAAAAAAACAGAATAAAATAAATACTTAAGGGGCTCTCATACGAAAACGTGATTTTTAGGATATAGTTCCATATGAAGAAACTAGGTGGCGCCACTTGTATTTTATTATTATAGATAATGGCATGGAACCCTTCGTGCGCGAATCTCACTCGCACTTGGCCGGTTTTTGACCACCAGATGTTAACCGGTTACATAAACCATCCATAAACAAGAGCGAAACGACTCCGGTCCCTATCCAAGTATGAGAAGACCCAAGTCGCACCGCGTTGCGCCCGTCAGTCCGAGACGCGGACCCTGTGCCACCCACCTGTACTTGAGATCGTCCTGGTGTTTCTCAGCGAGCATGCACTTCTCACGCAACGCGGCCGATTGTTTCCACACATCGTTCACGTCGCCCTGAAAGTACAGGTTCCTGTTAAACAACCAACACTCACACGATACAACCAACAAGACTCGAGGACCACTCGCACTTGACCACTCGCACTTTTTTAATAAATAATGTAGCTGTGGTTGGAGGCTCCATCTGCAGCACATACAGAGAACTCAAGAAGTGTTTTACGTAAACTTAACAAATAAGATAAGCTTAAACATGAAAACTGACTGTAATTTGACATATCTGTGCGCATGTAATGTGCCTGGGGAGTTCCTGTGACACGTTACATGCTCACAAATATGTGTACATGCATGTGTAAAATTTGACGTGTCCAAATGATACTTGAGATCTAAAGGAATGAATGAGTTTGACTTTGACTTTGAACTTCGAATCACGCTGAGTAACTACCTAATACAAGAGCTGTACAACAGGTGGCGCTGCAAAACTATTGATTCTACATCTCGCAACTGATGCGTTAGGGCAGACCTCGTTAGTAACAAAAATGGCGGCCTGGCTGAAGGCCCACCTGATGTAAGTGGTTAATGAGTTTTTTCACTTGATTTACTCTCAATGATGGAGAGTAGGCCGGTGTCCCTCCACAGACTTGACCCGTCGCATGGGGACCTAGGGCGTCTGACACGGGGTAGTCTGACGTCCTATCGCTGGCATGGTCCCCGAGGTGGTTGCGACGCGCCTCGTGTCCTGGCGTGTCGTGGCGAGGGAGGATGGCATACATTGCCATCCCATGGAGGGTCCGGAAACGGACAACTGCGGATCGCGCGTTCCCGCCACTAAGCGGCAGAGGAGGACACCGTGGAGTTTTAATGGGTAATGACACCTAGTCCCACATAACCGCTCTGTTTCCCCTTGACAGGGCGGTATGCAAAGACATTTCTCCACGGAAAAATACAAAAAAAAGGCCGGTGTCCCTGCAGTGGGAACATTGGAGGCTGGTACGAATACGAGTACCTGCAGGTTGTGGAGGCAGGCGGCGTGCGTGCGCGAGAGCGCTTGCAGCGCGCGCACCTTGTCCGCGGCGGCGGCGGCGGCGCGCTGCTGCCGCGACACGTACTCGCCGCGCAGACGCAGCGTGGCGCCCGACACCAGCTGGAGTTGATACCACATATCTTTATATTTGGCTGTGTTGGCGGGTCAGCTTACAATGGCCCGGGTTCTCCGAGTATCCACAATAGTATCTGAGCGACTATTGTGGATACTGAATGAACAGTCTTTGGGTGTCGACATGTCACAGTATCAATTCTATTTCAACTTTGAGATGACAATCCAAGGATGACAAATTTAATTTCAACGGATGCATATATAAACGTTAAACTACACACTCATATCTCTGTACAAACAAACAAACTTCATGATCGCCACACAAAGTGTGCCCCGGCCGGGAATCGGGCCCCCTCGCTTCGAAGGCAGGGCTACTACCAACTAAGCCACGGAGCCGTCAACAACGCCACAGGCCTTTTTTATTATGAACTTGATGGTAAGTGACGATGCGGTCAAACATGTAACACGCTGGTCTACAATAACCTTTTGATACCTTTCTCGAAATATCCCAAACTGAAACTCTGACCAAATGTACTCAGGACAAATGTACTCATTACTGAACAAATGTACTCAGGACAAATGTACTCAATACTGAACAAATTTACTCAGGAAAGCCCTCGCAACCAGCGAATTCCGCTCCCATGCAGTATTAAATACCTCTAAACATTCGCTGGGCGGCGGCTCGTCTCTGTGGGTGATGCTGAGTATCGGCTGCGACACCTCCCGCGATAGGATCTCCTGAATGATGCTCGTGAAAGAGACTTTTTGGCGCTGAAAACAGAAACAACTTGATTGAGACTAATTTGAAACTGTGTTACATTACAATACAATACAAAAATACTTTATTGTACACCACACTTAATTATGAACATAAATAGAACTTACTTATAGACAAGTTAATGTACAATGGGCGGCCTTATCGCTAAGAAGCGATCTCTTCCAGAAGAATAGAGAACAGAGAATGTAGAAAATCAAACGCCTGAACAGAAGTTTATAAATTATAGCTAAGAACCGTCTCGATCACGTCAGCTTTCAAAGACAAAAAACTTCATCAAAATTGGTCCGTTCGTTTGGCAGCTACGATGCCACAGACACACAGATACACATAACACCCCTCTTTTTCTCTGGGGGTTAATAAAACATGTCTTAAGAACCACCGCTAGACAACCTGCTTTTCTGCCATTGACCACATTATCAAAGACCCCTCAAGAACGCTATACCAGAAGGAGAAGGGGATTAGGGAGGTATCTGCAGTGGGACAATGAATGCTGATAGATGATGATAATAATAATTAATATCGGACCCCAGACCCAGACCCAGACAGGTGAAGAGAAATGGTATCAAGTACCTCTTTAAGTATCTGGTTGATGTCCTCCTGTTCCAGCGCCGGGTTGATCAGCTGCATCTCCTTGTACAGCTGCTCTTCCAGGTTGAAAGGCTCCACGACCCTGCATTAAACATTAATACAGGGTTTTTGTAGAAAAGAGAAGTTCTTTTATGTCACCGCCCATAAATAAGCAATAGTCCTTTGGAAGTGGATCCAACAGCTCAGCGATTGTCCAATTTGCTTATACGGCTTCTAAGTATAGCTTCTTCTATGTAGCTTCTGTTTTAGGCACAGAAGTACGTTGATACATATTGATATAAAAACCAAACTATTGAGCCGATTTTTATGAAATTGGGTCCATAGCCCAATCTGAAAGTATACAAGAAAAAGGTAACAGGCAAGCAAAATTCGTAATTTCGTTTATTGGGTGGCATATTTATTCCAATTATTCTGATTTAAAAACCAAACCGACCGACTTTGAGGGAATTTGTATGGGACCTATATTATATACTAGTACCTGACCAGCAGGCGCGCGGTGTCAGCGAGTGCGAGCAGGCGCGCGAGCGGCGGGTGCGAGACGGCGAGCCCGGCGGGCGGCGCGGGGGCCGTGCGGACCGCGTGCCGCGCCGAGCTGCGCGCGCCGCACAGCGCGGACACCATCGCGTCCGTCTCCACTGCAACGAGTAACAACAAGATAAAAAAAAACAACCTTCCATTGGTTAATTGGGTGGTTTACCAAGACCACCCAATTTAACCATTTCAGATGACCTGAAAACGGATAATAAAAAAAAGCAAAACCTTCCTTCACCAAGACCACCCAATTTAACTATCGTACCAGCCTCTATTGTTCCCACTGCAGGGGCACCGGCCTACTCTCTATAATTGAGAGTGAATGTGCTTTGATCTACCACGGGAGCCCAATCCGGATTGGTAGATGTCACATGTCTTAGAAATTTTTGATTCTACGAAATGCCGGTTTTTTCACGATGTTTTCCGTCACCGTTTCGAGAACGTGGTATTGCGCACATAATTTTTTCCTGTGAAATAACTCATTGGTTCACGTGTGGGTTTGAACCAGCGACCTTCAGATTGATTGTTATCGCCGATTCATTAGTAATAGCTGGCTTATGGGTACGGTAATTAGTAAATCACATTATCTAATTAACCAAAATTACGAACCAAAAAACCAGGTAATACAGGCGGTAATTAATGTTATCGCTGGTTCATTAGTAATCGCTATTAGATAGTGTAAATTACGGTAATTATTAGGAGTACAAATAAGATTCCGCCGTTTTATTGTAGATGGCGCGGCACGGAGTTTCGGTTAGCTTTCGCAGATGATAACCGGCTTAAAAAATAGTTTGGACATTCAAGAACAACATAACCTATTAATATCATTGATTTTATATTGGTAAAATATAATTTTTATAAGTTGAAAATGTCAAAATTTGAGCCAAGTAAGCGTCATTTGCGGGAAATATTAGTTTACTTCTTTAATTTAAAGAAATCTGCTGCTGAGGCGCATCGATTGCTCGTAGAAGCATATGGTGAGGTTGCTTTGAGTGAGAGAACGTGTCGAGAGTGGTTTCAAAAGTTTAAAAACGGTGATTTCGACGTAGAAGACAAAGATCGCAGTGGAAGGCCAAAAATTTACGATATGCTGTGTATTTGGTGGGATCAGCTAGGTGTAGTGTATTATGAGTTGCTTAATCCGAGCGAAACAATTACTGGAGCCCTCTATCGAACACAATTGATGAGATTGAGCCGAGCTCTGAAGGAAAAACGCCCTCAATACTATTCTAGACACGAAAAAAATATTCTTCTGCATGACAATGCTCGTCCACATGTTGCGGCTCCCGTGAAAAAGTACTTGGAAACACTTGATTGGGAAGTGTTACCCCACCCGCCGTATTCACCAGACATTGCACCGTCCGATTATCACCTGTTCTGGTCCGTAGCACATGCTCTGACGGCGCAGCGGTTCACATCTTATGAGGATACCAAAAATTGGGTTGATTCGTGGATAACCTCAAAAGACAAGGAGTTCTTCAGACGTGGGATTCGAATGCTGCCTGAGAGATGGGAAAAAGTGGTTGCAAGTGATGGGCAATATTTTGATTAAATTTATATTACCGTTCTTCTACAATAAATATTTAATTTGTGTTAAAAACGGCGGAAACTTATTTGTACCCCTAATAGTAAATCACACTATCTAATTAACCAATATCGCAGAAGAAATTATCGCTGATTCATTAGTAATCACTGGCTTATGGGTACGATAATTAGTAAATCACACAATCTAATTAACCGAAATCGCAGGAGATAATTGAACGGTTTACCTTCGGTGGCGTGCGCGAAGTCCGCGAGCCGCGCCAGTATCGGAAGCGTGACGGTGTGCACGCCGCCCGCGTGCATGCAGGCGTACGTGTTGCTCGAACACTGCAATGGACCAATGCACTTTTAATAATTGTCATTAAAAATACCTAAGGGGGTACACCCTACCATTTAAAAAAGAAACATCCAAATCAGTATACAACGGGCGAGGAAAAGTTACAGGAAAGAATACGTAATTTCGTTTACTTGAATGAAATATTTTTTCAGTTATTTTGATTTAACTATTAAACCAGCAGCGGAAATAACCAATAAACAGAAGATCAATTATAGATTTCCACGCTTAAGAAAATATACATGAATATATAATAAGAAAATGTGAACATCTTTTTTTTTTTTTTTTTTTTTTAGCACACTCATACCTCAGCACTGGGATTCCCTGTGTCGCAGATGGCATGGACAAACACAGAAACACAAGACAAACACCCAAGACCCGAGAATAAACTTCATGCTCATCACACAAAGTAAGCCCCGGCCGGGAATCGAACCCGGGACCCCTCGCTTCGAAGGCAGGACTACTACCAACTAAGCCACGGAGCCGTCATCTAGTTAGCAAGTTATACAATACAAGTCTCGAAATATATCTAATAAATAATATCTATTTTCATGATTATTGATAACTGTAAATATAAAACATGCGAAGAAAAATTTATACTTGTCATAGCAGTGACATCTTTTTTTATATTTTACTATTATTATTATTACTATTTAAGTGCTTACCGGGTAAATGTGTACTGGGTATGAGTGTAGCGTGTCCTCTGTGGTGTTGAGTTCGACCGCCTCCACCACATAGAGGGCATGCGAGTCGCATTCCTCTCCGTCACCCACCTGGAAACGTTCGCACATGGAGCCATTATTAATATGTCTGTAAGTGGTTTTCGACCCAAGACCCAAGACGGGGATGATCATGCGCCTGTGATATCAAAGACAAACACACCTTACTGCAGATCAGCAGGAGTGGATGCAATATTGCAACAGTTTTATTGCTACTTTTGGTTGCTACTTTCGAACCACCCAGGGGTTTTGGGACTCAGCGCACTCACCTACAGACGCGAGACAACTGGACCTGTACAATATGTTAGCAGTCGTCGACTACATCCCATATGTTCTAGACTTGGTTGCGAAGCCACGTGTTCCCATTTTATTTCGTGGTGCTGTTTAAATTGAATGTTTTGGTTTCACTCCAGGGCTATTGCGAACTATTATCTTATTACTTTAAACTTATGTATATTTATTTATTTATTTCGCGTATCTCGGAAACGTGTCTAACGATTTCGATGAAATTTTGTGTCTAGATAGGGTTTTGCTGTTTAAGTTTACTTGTATAATTGTGTTTCGTGTAAAAACGGTTTACACAAAAAACCGAGCGAAGCGTAAATCCGCACCATACACCCTTACCACCATCAGTAATAATATTAGTGTGATAATAGAACTGACATTTGGCAGCAGCAGGCAGTGGTACAGGGCAGCGGAGGCGGTGGCTACCACCAGCAGCGGCGGCGCGTGCGGAGCTCCCAGGGAGGCGATGCAGCATGACTCGGAGCCGTAGTTGTCATCCGCCGGCGGGAACATCGCTAGCGGACCGCGCACGGTACACTGAAGAGGGCTGGACACAAATAAATCCATCAAACTTTCAAACTCGACGGTTAGTTGGTTCCATGGCTTAGTTGGTTCGAAGCGAGGGTTCCAGGATGCGATTCCCGGTATACACTACGGCTTCACACTTCAGCACGTCAGCTCTTTCTGATCCTAAGATCTTGTCTGCTCCTAGCGTTCCAGGCAAGGCTGGAACCTCCTTACAGGGAAAATGGCGATCTATCTACACTTTGCTGTGGAACGTAAGTGAGACACCAGCGTTATGTACAGGCCTTTCTTCATACGGAGTGAAGTCGACTGCAGTCTCTCAATGGCTCGTTATCATAGGATCCCGCAATCATACAACAGCCCTAGCGGACTGATGAGAGTGACAAGAACAATTACCTCTTGCCGTCCAGCTCACACGTCAGCATATAGACGTCTCCGTTGCCGCGCAATATGACCAGTGTGTCCGAGTCGGGAAGCGTCGTGAAGTCCACTGCGGTGTCTCCTAAGCTCTCCAGTAGAGGGCGCTCAGCGATCATGCTGGAAGGTTTAGGCCCGATGGTGAACATCTTCACCAGTTTCGGGCCGCTCTTCAGGGCTATGTTGTAGAGCCTGGAATTTTAATAGTGGTTTTGTTAGATACGTTTATATGCATACAATAATAAAGTTCAGTTTAGTAGATCAAAAGCAATAACTCTTTTAAATCTTTTTAATCTCTTTTATGCCAATACTCTCAGCGACGTTCCACCAGAGCATATCTAACTTACTCAGTCGTTCCTCATTGTTGCGGATCGGAAAGCCTTTCGAGCATCCCTCCCCACCCTCTATCTTACCTCCTCCTACCACGGTGGGCTTGGAGGATAGCTATCTAAATTGGCACCTCCAAGGTTAAAAATCTGGTTAGATTGTTCTGAGTTTTACTCTCTTGGTCATTTACCCTCCATTTTGCTAGTTACAATGAGCACCTGTTTACACCAATAAGAGCATGATGCGGGTACTTTACCTGATACTATTCTCGGAGACGAGGATAGCCATACCTTGGACCTCTCTGGTGCATGTCTAGCACATGCACCAGAGAGGTCCAAGGTGTTTGTACTTACGCCTCATTGTTGAGGATTGGGAACCCTTCCAAGCATCGCTGGATATTTCTTCCATCTACCACGGTGGGTTTGCAGGATAGCTATGTAAATTGGCACCTCCAAGGTTGGTCTCTTACTCGCACCTCTTTTGGACTCTCCATTTTCCTTGTTACAATGATCACCTTATACACCAATAAGAGCATGATGCGGGTACGTCACCTGATAGTATTGTCGGAGACGAGCACTAGCACGTGTGACAGGGAGCTGGGATGCCAGTGGACACGGCGCACCTCCACCTGAGCATACAGGAACCGCTCGTCAAGGGTGTGGCTCCTGGAATAAGGGAAAATAATGATTTAAGTCACGAGCAACTCTTAAGGTATAAGCAGCAACAACATCAAAATACGATAATCGTCACCATTAAAATGAAACACATGGCTTAGAAGCATCTTCCATATACCAACCTTAAAATATAAAAAAACCGCTTAAGTCGTACCATCCTATTTGGATATATCTTAAGGGAAGTTATCACAAGACCACAGATCAGAAACACCATATAAAGAAAAAAGTGTAAATCCTATTCTTAATAACCTTAATGTACCAAAGCACAAAAATCGCTGATGGAAAGCCAGCCTTAAAGCACGCCTGTTTCAGATTTGCACCAGCAACCAACAAGCTATCGTGCTCAGAAAAAGCATGTCTATTATTTTTACCAGTACAACGTTCGCAAACGGTAAACCGATTACGATGCAACTGCCTCCTCGCCGCTATCAAATGAAAAGTCAGAACGGCAATTTTCGATTCGTTAGTTTACACGTGCGGTGCCGTCAAACGGAGCCGCCCTCGAGATTTCACACATCAGATTAATGGAGTCTGAGGCGGACGCGGCTCACGTGAAAAGTGAGCTAATTGATGTGCATCGAATTTACCGGGAATGTGTTTACGGTTTGCCGGCGTCGATGATGCAGTGAGGTACAATTTCGAGAACAACTCGGCATTGCGGCACTGAGCCACCAATTCGACTGGTGGATGGGAAACCTTCATAACTCTTTTGGATACATTTATACATACTTAGGGAACTCACCTACGGACGCGAGCAACGAGACCCCAGATATTATTGTATATAATATATTTATCTGCTGCTCGGCGGCAGATAAATATATAGTTTTTAATTTAATCTGGGAATCTTTGACCCGGAGACCGCGGTTTCCTTGTAGCAGAGTTGAAGCCTTCACCCCAGCCCACCCCATTATTATCGGTGGTAAAAAGGCTTCATTCATTATTCTCTATGATAAATACGCGGTGAGCAGCCCTCACGTGGCCTCAGCATCGGTATAATTTGATTACGGCCGGCCATGTTGGTTTTCGTTTCCACGAACCTGGTTCAAGTCCAAGTATATAACTTGAATCACCAGTCAGTATTGCTTGTTTGGTTCGCAAATTGAAACTGAACTACCTACTTACTATTTTAATAGGCACATACCATTTTACATAATTTGCATTTATAATATTAGTATGATTAAAGTGTTTCCAAAAGGATTAACTGTTGTAATAGTCGACTCCTGAGACTACCTATTTGTCTGCAGCGGTGGTCCTCACCTATCCATCCTACCATCATCCCTCAGTGCCCACCAACACGTTGGAACTGGACACCACCCGGACAATGACGTGAAGTTGCGCAATCAACCGCGCGCTGCAACGCAACGTGGACAATGCAATTAAACGATGCAATTGGACGTGTGGCTTGCACCCCCCACGGTCACACAAAAATCGAATCACAACGATGTAAAATACATATCTCACACACAAACGTAGATTTTTCTACATTGTAAAATGTTATTTTTTTTTGTATATTTAGTTAGTTTCGCGTAGTTCTTGAAAATAATCCTACTATTTATAATTTCATAAACGCGAATTTTTGGATGTATGGATGGATGTTTGTTATTCAATCACGCCAGAACGGCTGAACAGACTTGGATGAAATTTGGCACAGAGATAGATTATAGTCTGGAATAGCACATAAAAGAAAGTGAGCTCATTGCTGCCATAGTTTTCCCACGAACAATTTATTCAACACCTTGTTTCAGTTCATTCTTGAGTTATCCAACAACCAGGACATAACTTATGCCAATCAAAATTACCATCAAATCCGGGTCAATCTTCGTTGTAGTAGGTATATGGTTTCCAAGCAAGTGAATCTGCGCGGTACAGCTAGTTTACACACAATATTCGTATAATTTTTCGTTGCTATAAATTATACACGTTCTCTAAAGTTTACACACTCGTTTTCGTGCCCTGGAATTCCCTGTGTCGCAGATGGCATGGACAAACACAGAAACACAAGAAAAATGCTCAAGACCCAAGATTGTTCTCGGATCTTGGGCATTTATGCTTAACACAGAGTGTGTTTCAGCCGGGGATCAAACCCGGGACTCGCTTCCAGAGTAGGGCTACTACTAAGCCACAGAGCCGTTTACACTTGAAAAGTTTATTACAAACGAATACGTTAGGTGGATCGGTGCAACAATAAGAGTTCGAGGACAGTAGTCTTATCATAAATCCAGTTTTTACATAACTGAACGGAAGGGTCACGCCATTAGCCGCACAACTAAAAAAATGAACCGACCGTAAAAATATAAAATTACAAATGGTCCGGCATTAGAACAAACGGCGCAAACAGTGGCCGCCGTGTCTCCGGAACAAAAACCGATAAAAAACGGCGCAAAAGGATCCGATCCGGTAAAAAATAAGAATCAGACAAAGCCGCACCGGACGCCGGTAACCTCTATACGTGTCCAGTTTTTTTTACGAGCGCCAGCCCTTTTGTCCTTCCGGGAGCTCTTTTTTAAATAGATCAGGGAGGAGCGAAGACCGCGGCCACCCTGAAATATTATTGTGGATTTTTCTGCTTGGCATTCATAAATATTTTCCATGGCCCGCGAGGGGGCCCGCTCGGGGATTTACTCGAATCGGCGGAGAATTATAAATTCGGTTAATAAAATATGATACGATAAAGCCGCTTTTTTACTCCGCAGACCTCTATAATATTTTGTTTAATTTAAATATGAATAATTAAATTTAAAAAGGAAATCTCGGGCTAATGAAATTTTTGTTTTCGAGATAATGAATTGAAAACACGGCGTGTCGTTCTCGGACGGTGTTATTCTTTTCTCGCTCATTCGGATTCATCCTCCGTATAAAAACGCAGAGAAAAATTACATTTTTTTTTCCCAAAAATGTATTAGGTAATTATTCTGCGAATTAGATTTTCCATGTTTATACGACCCTTTTCTACTATCGCGGGTTTCGTATTCACACCTGCGTTGATATTTTTTCAAAGGCGCCCCGCAATCATGAGTTTAATTAGCATTTTTTAAATAAACTGTCATACTTTCCGCAAAGCCTCGGCACCTTTGACGGCGAATATATTATACACGGAGCTGATATCAGATACACCTCTGACCCAATTAATGCTACGTATCAAAGAATATTAACCCGATTCTCAGTCAGGGAAGGCGGACGCGAATGCGGTCCCGATATCGGTCCCAGAAGCGCCCCCAACGCCTTTAATCAACACAAAACGGGCGACGATCAAACGGACTCGGATTAATACAAAAAGATGGAATATTAAACAAAAAAACATCGATCCGGACGGACGCAACCACAAGGGATTAAAATCGTAACGAACGCACAAAAATATTCAAATACAATACTAACAAATTGATACAAACACTCATTAGGATCGCGGAAGGCGATCCCCCCACGGAGCGGGGGATATCCGACCGACGGCGACGTCCCGAACTCCAACATTACAATCCACATCCAACGTACAAATATTATCTAAAATTCCTTCTCATTTATAATCCTTTTGTGTCCTCAGAGCGGTGTCCTCCGTCAAATCTCCCCCGACTCCCCCGGTGGTGGGGTATTTTTATATTTTTAATCGCGTCGGGCATTATCCAAATGGACATTGGCGACCGCGCCGACTGCCGCTGCCGTCTAGATGATAAATTCTCCTTTCGTTCGACACCCGGCCGTTGTTTTGTCCCTTCTCGTAATGTGGCCTCCTTTATTGGTATCGGAGTGGAAAAAAATACCCTCACAGTCATTAATTACCGTCGATTTGTCTGCGAGTGACTGGCGAGCTTTCTTCGTCTATTAAAAATGGTTCGCCATCTGTGCCCTTTGGAAGCACGGTTTTTCTACGCGACGGCAAATGAAAATTGATTGTGGCAATACGCGATCGTTTGATGCAGATCTGACTCGTTTTATTGTATGCGATGACGGTTCGCTTTCACGTGATCGATGGCTCACTTTGTTGAATACAATTAAGTTTCATTTGTAAACGTCCGCGGAGAAAAAACACAAAAGAAAATTAAAGATTATTAAACGCGTTACACTGAAAAACGAATTGGCTTACTCGACTATTGTTAAAAATAAAACTGAACTTTCTCAATGGGATTTTGTTTCGTAATCGATTAGTACGCGGGAGAAACAACACAAATCAGGGGAAATAATCCAAAACCCCCATTAAATATTCAAACAAGAAGAACAATATCTTCCGTAACATAAAATTCGAAAAAAAGTTTAAATGGGAACCGAAATCCGTCCGACCAATAAAACATAAAAATACCCCAATATATTATACCAAATTGAAATTGTATAGATGATCCTATTATTACGGTGGTACGGACACGGGTTTGGGACGGTTTTGCATATAGAAAAGCGATATTTTTTGTATGAAAAACGATGGAAAAAGTGCAGTGGACTGCGGGCAAGAATTAATGGTGCGAAACTTTCGTGGTATCCTGGAGGTTGGAGTCCGCGTTTCAAATTTATGTACGTCCACGTAGAGGCGGGCGGGGGCTTCGCTTGCGTGGCGCCGCTGACCGCCGCATTTAAGACTCGCTCCCACCCGTTCATTTACAATGGATAATACACGTTTTTAATTTTAAATCGTGAATCTTTCACGCATCAGTGGATTCTGTTTGTGAATTTACGAGCGAAAATAATCGTCGTGGCTTTATAAATTATGTGAATTTGAATATTGCCCCTGCAGACACTGAACGAGAAAAATAACTTACACTCATACTCCTGAACTGGGACTCCCTGTGTTGCAGGTGGCATGGGCACACAATCGTACATGATTCGGGAACAAACTTAACGCTCATCAGACATTCAACTTAAGGAGTGAAAACTCAGAGGTACGAACTAACAAATAAAAAAATAAAATCGCTCCACAATCGGAAAAAGACATCGCGTAACAAAAATACAATGCCGAATTGAGATCCTCGTCCTTTTTTGAAATATAATCTCTATGGGAGCAATCTGCAAGCATATATTTTCAAATAAAAAAATAATATTCCAAATCGGTTGTTAAATTGCGGAGAAATTACAACAAAAAAAAATATAAACATCCTCTTTGATGTCGGTTAAAAAAGAACAAAAGCTTACTACGCAACTTTCCGAAATTTCCTACTACACGAAGCGAACACGGCAGAGCTGATAAACCACAAAATCCCATGGTCAGTTTATCGCGAATCGGTAATGTTCACAGAGGTGTCGATTCGGAAGCGCCCGTGGGAACCCGCTGCCCGCACGGCGAGTGCTACACGATCCACAACTCTTGATACTTGAATTATTTTGACATTACAAGCTGTTGCCGCGACATATCTAGAATATGCATTACAACCCTGTAGGTTGTACAATGCACAAATCAGGTAAACACTACAAGTAGAAGTTGCTCCACCACAGCAAGATACGATTAATAGGATTTGATACTTGAAATAATATTAAAGGCCTTCACTAATCACATGCGCCCATTCTTAGAAGATATTTATTCACACAAGTGTACATAAATAGCAAAATCATACAAAAAAATAACATTATTTTTCTTACATGTTCCTTACGTCATTCATTGACGTCGTCATTGTTTCAACCCTTAAACTGTTTCACGATAAAATTGTGGAAAATACCTCAATTGCCTGACCACCTGTGCCCAGAACAACAGCAACACAACTTAAATCCTCCCGGACCCGAGTCGCACCCCGTTGCGCCCGTCACCCGGGACCAGGAACGAGCCACGTCTGTGAACTGGATGCGTGAACACTACCGAGTCTGGGCACGGCATAATCGCGTCAAAACAAGTACCACCCCGTTCGCCGGCCACCGCTTACGATTTTCCTTTTATTTTCCCACGTACTCCTTTTTCGACCGCGGCCGCCGAAACTGTTTAATGATTTGAAAAACGTGTTCTATCAGCCTTTGCTCGGAAACAAACGAAAAAAGCCGACAACAAAGGGTCCAAACTGCAAATATAGACTCATCGGTGTCGATTTTGCGAGCATTTCGGCGAAAACCAAACAATTTTGGCCTCTACAGCGAAGCGTTAGAGTTATGTTGGCAACATTCGAACGCGCAAATACGTTTTTTTTTCAAGTCTACGCACAGATCTCATCGGCAATTTATTATATTTTGTCCGTTCGTGAATTTACGATTATTTGAACGGGACAATGGACGGCAGGCGGCGATTGGTCGTTTTTTTCTAACGCCAATAATAAATGTATGGCACGAAAGGGTATGATTAAAATAATCACCGCGATGAAGGGCGAGGATACGGTTATTAATGTTTCGGCTACTGATAAAATCATGCTTGTGATTTTTTTAGCTCAATCGGCACCTATTTTTGTTTTCATTCATTTGCGGTCAATTTTGGCGTTGTTTGTAATTTTAAAAGCTGTTTCAAGACTTCTGAAACTCTAAAAAACCGAATATAAATAGAATGATCTGAAAAATCAAAAATAAAAACGAAAATTTAAAAGTTCACACAGGACATCGGTTTACAAAGTAGGTAATTAAAAGATATGGCCAAAGTATTATTTGGCAAATATATAAAGTAAAGTATTATTGGCTGCATCTTTGCAACTGATGACTCATACATCCCAACTGGTAAGTCTACACACATCTATCCATAACACCAGAAATATGACTCAAAACATGTTATTTCGAAGTATGGCAAGACCAAAGTAACGTCGTGTTAATTTTGAAAAATATGATTAACCTTCTGACAGACTTCTTGGCCCTCAAACACTTAAGACTTAGTTTATCATGAGACCGTGGAATACGAAGACCAGTTTGTAAAGTTCAAGGCACAGACTAATTTATTGAGCTGCGTCTATCATCGAAATCCCTACAGAAATACTATGAGCTGATAATCCTGGAAAAGATCTTCGTTCAACCAAAGATTCTAAAAACTTCTAAAATCCATGAGTATATATATTATTATAATCTTTTTATGCGGTATTAGTATCAGTGAGGGAACGTGCTAGCGCCCCACCTGATGTTAAGTGGTTATCACTGCCCATAGACAGCAATACGACTAAGGCCCTCCCCTACCGAAGTATGAGAAGACACAAATCACATTGCGCTGTGTTCACCACTCTGAGACGGGGATGTAAGGCCGAATGTGCCACTGCTTGGCGGCAGATTGCCAGGTGAAGGCAGTACTTTTCCGGACGAACTTGGCATAAGTTCTACTGTTTAAGGTTGCTCCTTTCATACCATCCGGGGATTCAACATGATCCCCCAATTACATAGGTTTAATAAAAATAACTTAAAAAACATCGACAGACCAGAAATATAAACATGCAGATATACCCAGCCCCCAAACGCATACCATACCTCTTTGAAGTATAAAATTCGATAACCCCCATTTCCATAAATATTATATTCGGTTTGTTTTAATTAAACGATGTCCATTGCTCCCATTGCATCGTTTTATTATCACCCGTGTAAATATATCGTAAATTTTCCGCGGCATTGGCTCACTTTTTGTATTCCAGGTTATTTATTATGTACGTAATTTGATAATCTTATTTAAAGGTGTCCTGGGTGGGAATCGAACCCAAGACTTATAATGCAGATGGCAGAGCTACCACCAACTGGGCTGAGAGGTCAATTAATGCGACGCACTTTCACGTAGTTTACCCAGACGTAGCTTAGTTGGTAGTAACCTTATTAAATAAAATAGTAATTATCAAAATCGATTTACAGTTAGAGGAGTTATTGCGTATTGGAGTTGGGCAGGGCACTTGGCAAGATGCGGTAACGACATGTAGTCCAAGAAGTTAACGGAATGGTGGGCGAGAACTGGCAAGAGAAGTGTCGGACGCCCCGCCCTGATAGGTAGACTTCACACCAATAGCAGAATACATTGGTATAACAAAAGAGAGGCCAATACCCAGTCGTGGGCCAATTCAGACTGCGGACGATGATGATGATTGCGTAACAAACATACATAATATGTTATTTATGAAATAAGCCCGCATCTATAAAACAGTACCCACAAGATATAAGATGCAAACCGATTTTCGTTGAAAGTGTATGTCAAGTTTTACTAAGTATCTAATTTTTTTTTAGAATTTCCTACCGTCAGTTACCCAATTATCAAAAACTATATATTAATGCTTTCAAATTCTATGGGATAATACTTTCAAATGAAAAAATAATTCTCATAATCCGTTAATAAATGACGTAAGTATGAGGTAACAAACATAAAAAAATCTAATTGAAAATTGGAAAGCCTACAAATTCAAGAACCTATTCCTTTTTTTTTTGCTAAACTTAGTAATATGAAAGCATGACCTTGTAGGCACGTATTTATTAAAAAGAAAATGGTTGTCTGAAAGTCGGACGATAATTTTACGTGATAACTTGTTGTTCCGCGCTCTTGCTTGCACGTTCGGCTCAAGCGGAACGTGACAAGAGTCATGCTTTTTAGTGCGTGTAGCCATCATCGATTTATACGACGTTATCACGTTAAAAAGGTGACGTTTCCAATTTTTTAAGAATTCCATGGAAATAAAGTATTTTGACTTTTACATTTAAATTTGTTAAAAAAGTGACTTAAAAATCGACAATCCCGTGACTTCGCCCGACACAGAGGGCGGTCAGTGGTCTCATATCATCGGACGTACAGGGGAACTTGACTAGGAAAATAGCATTATTAATTAATTCTATTTTTGTGCGTGACGTTTAATATGCAGGCTGTCTCTGGGGTGGCATAATGTTTTCTATTTAAATTTCGTGGATGTTGGAGGGATTGTGGTTATCTATGGGATATTTATGTTCGCTGTGCAAATGGAAATTATTCACCACAATTCATTGCCAAAGGTCACTGCACTTTAACATCGGTCATTGCACTTCATTGTCATTGTATCGGTCATTGTATAATCGTATATTATTTTTATTGAAAATAACATGTGATTATATAGCGTACTCTTTACATTAGGATTACCTGTGTCGCAGGTGGTATGGACAAACATAATAATGAACGCCTTAATCCTGAATGATAGACATCTCATTATCTGTTAGTTATAGGGTAAGGAGGAAAGACTACATCGTCTATTTGTCTTACCTTGAAAAGGCTGTATTTTTTCCCACCTGATATAAAATGGTTACTGCCGTCCATAAAAAACAAAAAAACATAACAACAAAAAAACGTAGTTGCATTGCGTTGCCTCAAGTAGGTAAGGTACCTTTAATTATAATTAATTTCACCGGCACCCACATACTTCCACCGAAACATAGCAACGCTCGTGCAACACTGCTTGGCGGCGATAACTAGATGTGGAGGCAGTACATCTCCGGACGAACTTGGTACAAGTTCTACTGTTACATATCGTATCTTTTAAACTGCAGTACAAAGTTTTGAAACCCACAGAATATGCTGGATATCCTAGAAAATATAATTCGGAGTACGGAACCACCTAAATTGCCCTTAGCAAGTATTATGTTTACTGACACACAGTTCAAATTATATGAAATTAGATTTCATCAATGTAGTTTTTTCAATTATTTCTGGATGACCTGATATGTCTTTTTGTGTAACTCCAGACAACGTGTATGCAAAATTTCATTATGATCGATATTACGCGTGCAAGCGTAACAAACAAACAGACTCACATTCGCATTTATAATATTATTAGTTAGGGTAACAACACATTATCCTTTAACAAAAGAAAACAGTAAAACGTACAAAAAGAAACAATATAAATTAATACCGCAGAAAAAACCGAATTAATAATTTTAAAGTCCATCGAAAGGGAGGGCGTTATTGGCAAAACAAAAAAATATCTGGGGTCAAACAGTTTTAAAATTCACCACCTCTGACTCCTCACCTTCTGTCGGAAACAACAATTTTGCGATGCGAAGCGCCACGGATGTGGCTTGCATGGAACAGACAAGAATTTAATGATCTGGGTGCTATATGGGTTCAAAGTCAAGTCAAAGTCAAACTCATTTAAACCGTCTCATTTAAAACGCATGACAAAAGACATAAAAATATCTAAAGCTTTAAAACTCTGATAATTAATAACGATATTTTACGACAATAATATCCATTCGAAAGAAATTGAATGCACGGACCCTGGGGGCAAATCTACGCCCATAACATGTATTGTTTAATTATTTTCATACCAAATCGTTACTTTATATGAAAATAATAATAAAATACTATATTTTTTATGAAACGTTCAAATAAACAAAGAATCATATAAATTGGTTCATAATTGGTGGAATGATTGCGTAAAAAAATCATCGAATTATAATACGTTATAACGTTAAAAATAAAAACATACAGTCGAATTGAGCACCTCCTCATTTTTTTGAGTTCGGTTAAAAATGCATGAAAATTTATATTCCTAGGCTGTTAAAAAACTATTTATACCTATTGCGTGTGGTTTGATTCCCGTATACAAAAACGCGGTATAAGAGACACTTGTGTGACGTCAACCGATTCCCACGGTAGTCGCATCCATCTGCCCTACCTCTCGGCTAATTTAAATAATTAAATGTATACCGCGAAGTCCGTTTTTCCCCGAGCCGTCGATCCGGGATCAGCTGATCAATATTAACAATCGGGACCACTTCGGGACTATTCCCGGTGTTCTGACTCGTTTCACTCGGAGCGGTGTCCGTGAATAAGTAATACCCGTGATTGGGCCGGTACTCTTATTGTCACGTGTGAATGAATTGTCAGATTGTGACAGGTACATGAAACATGAAAACTGACTGTAATTTCACATATCTGAGTGCATGTAATGTGCCTAAGGGCTCCTGTGAAACTTTATATGCTCACGAATATGTTTACTTGTGTGTATGTACTTGTAAATTTGACGTGTCCAAACGATACTTGAGATCTAAAGGATTCAATTAGCTCATGGCTCAGAGAGTCAACAATAAATCACTCTCTTTTGTAGCAGTCGCATAATTACACCTGTGATCTTAATGATCAAAAATACTATACAACTACCAGAGCGATAGCCAACATAGCGCGAAGTCTTCCATCAAAGGACCCCTTTCAAAAACTATGCGAAGTGAGCCGAGCGATTTTACCGACAAACGTCAACTACTCTTTGAATTTCACCCTAAATCGCGTTCATACGAAGTGAGAGCTTAAAACTAATACATCTGGGCGGCGTAGGGGTGCAGTGGGGTATAGGTGAGGGGTGCAGGGAGTCCAGGTCGGTGTTAATTATTCACATTTTAATTTACGAAGCCCGGCATCGCTGCCCAGTCCCCGGGAAAAATGTCTTGCAATCCTTCGACAGTTATTACGGTAATGTATGAGTATGATGTTCGTCGTTTGAAGTTACATCTCAATTGTGGAAGGGGGTGCCTGTGTGCGACATTCGTTTCTGTAGCTCATTTGATTCCAGATACGAGTAGTGGCTGTTTTAATTTAGAGGGATTGAGCGAGTGGGGTGCGGTTTTTGTTAGTTTAATGGCAGTTTTTAACGGACTTCAAATCAAGGTATCTGTATTTTTGTATGTTGGTTACGCGAATTCTTTGCCAATTGTGGACCGATATGACGCTTTTTTTAATTTGTTAGCGTGTACCTTTATTTTGTGAGTTCCAAGACTAAGTGCTTTGAAAGAACTGTTGAAACTATTGAAGTCAGTTTATAAAAAAAGATGTCAGTCAATTCGTTCACTGTTTTTGAATCAGTGTCTAACATAATATAGTAACAAAGGATGATTTCAAAAATTACAAGTTATACTCATGCCCCTGCACTAGGGCGTAACATCAAGAGTATGTTACTCAACATGCAAAATCACTGAACAAACTAGATACTCATCATTCAGGGATCGAATCCGGGAGCCTCGGTTACAATTTATTGCTATCGGACTCGTATTCTATATTATTTTAGAAAAATAATTTGACAATCACTCTGTTTAATACCTATTGCTTTTCATCACGTCCCGCCAACATCATTAAACTTAAAGAAACATTAGACAAAGCATCATTATGATTTCAGTCTGCAAAAGAAGAATAAACCTGAAAAACCACGCAAAACAATGCCAATTTGCAAATCGTTTTCCAAAAGAGATGGAAATAAGAGAAATTGATGCTCATATGATCTGAATTCTGAACAATTCGCTTATAGGTACCCCACAATGACTGTGCATTATTCAAACCAACATTGAGAATACAACCCCAAACGTATTAGAGCCTCACTTTCTGACGCATGCTTTGCATACCTTTAACAGAATCCGTCCCTTTCTGATCTATGTCGATAGAACGGGACAGAGTTACAGCTTCTATTCGATAGAAATGAGAAAAAGCGATCACAGCACGGGCACGATTGTCATCTAAATAATTCAAGCATGTATCCCGTTTGCTACATCTCTCTGCTTAGACGATTTTGCGTTTCGCCGGCGAAATTATGACCTGTATTGTTGGCACATTAAGGTGTATTATCGTGGTATAATCTTGCGGTGCGTGGTCTTTGTGTATGGAGTTTTTACAGGCTCTTATACGAAATGTCGATTCGGATCGAGGGGGCGGCGATGAGTTCGCAAAAACAATGAATGTGAATCGTAAAGCCGGAACGACAAGATGCGTGATAAGGGAGGCTAATAACCCGTCCGGGCCGATCATTGTGAGACTCGTGTACTTGTGTAGTGTTTGTTTCATGCAGATGAGATGCGGGCAGCGTTTTGTACGGATTGCGGTTGGCACATTTTTCTTTGACGATCGTGTTAAGTTCTTTTTAATTAACACGATTTTATTATTAGCGCCACTTGTCACGCCAAAGGTTGTCTTTATAGCGATAAGACCACCCATAGTGTCACCTTTTTATGAGTTAAGATTTCTATTTTAAAGGCGTTGTTATATTTGGTGTGCAATAAAGTGTTATCTATCTATCTACCCCTTCACGCCTCAATGACTGAACGGGTTGGATGAAATTTGTTACGAATGTAAATAGTTCACACCTTAATTAACAGACGGACTTCTTCCCATCGTCTCATGTTGACCTTCTTAATCGCGGGGCGCATGATATAGCTAATAGTAATAGTTTATTTTCCAAAAAGGTCTTAAATTATGTAGGTTCACACTATTATTTAAAGAAAAGTAAGAGTAACAAAAAAATATTTTTAAATGTATGTACCATGTGCTCTTTTTATATTGGGTATCGTGGTAAGACCTGTTTCCAGTTGTGCTTGGATTCCATGATCTAAGTTTAAAACTTGTTTGTAGATACGAGGGATCCCTGCTTCATCTAGTGTTAGGCCATTTAGCTGCTGTACCATTTACGCTGCTGTGCTATTAATTGTTCTTTAACTCAAGAGGTTCAACACAATCATTATCAGCGTGGTCCAGCCGAGCGAGCTAACGGAATCACGATGCATGGAATATTCAAAGATCCACACTTAGCCTAAAGACATAATCAATTTTCGTCCGGCGTCGGTACGGGGCGCATTTGCATGTTTTTGCGATGGCCGTGTTGTATTAAAGGATACGTTTTACAGTCAGGTGCAAAGACATACTCATGGATTACCTGATTACATTAAAAATTACATTAAAAAAATACACACTTTATCATATTCGTGAGCATGTAATGTGTTACAGGAGCTTGAGGATGTAGGGTAGCACTGAGAAGATGAGAGACATTACATTTCAATGCAAGGGAAATACTAGATCTTCCGAAATATAGAGAGGAATCATAATTTGGTATTACGATAAAAAGCTTTCAAAAAGGCAATCCAAGCAGCGTCGCCACAAATTGGGCACAAACTGGTGAAAAGGCTACATACTATCGGCTACATAAAATGGCAAGTAATGAAAACCTGCAAGCAGGATCATGAAAAATCTACAGCTGACAGTACACAGATGAATAAATTCAAAAAAATCCCACCGTCGCACACTCATTAAGTTGGGGACATGTAAGGAGCTGGTTGAATACTAATTGAGATGATAGAGTGACGCGCGGTAGACGAGACACGCCATAGGTCCCGAATATAATTCGATACATTTGATCTTGAGGACGAAATCAGCCATCACAATAAGAGGTTCTCAATTTAGCTGTTATGTTTAACTGACTTAAAAACGAAAAGGTACTCTGCCGTTATTTCTGCTCTAATCTTTTATCGATATGGATGGCACTTTTTTAATTTGGTAGGGTGTACTTCTAAGGTCCCATAGAATTTTCATATAGAAATTCTATCCCTAAAAGAGTAAAACCAGTAAATGACAATATATAAGACGGTTTATTTCATCTTGAAATCAGTCAATTATTGCAAGTGTGGTGTGCCAATTGTAAACCAATTCTTTTTTACTTTTAAACACTCATCCCTTTGGACTAGGACTGCTTATGTCCAAGTGGCATGGAAACACACAGAAACAAAAAACAAACACCCAAGACCCGAGAACAAACTTGTCGCTCAGTTTGTCCCGGCCGGGAACGAGACCCCACTCGGTCGTTTTCTATTCGACAAGAATTTAGCTCCATGGCGTAACTATAGAAATTTGAAGAGAAAAGTGCAAAAAGAATAGAATTCAGTAGGTATATTAGTTTTTTTTATCAGTCATTTGTTTGACGTTGATTAAAACCCACTAAGCCATAATTGCTTGACAATGTTCATATTTCCTCATCCAGCCGCTATTGGGCACACGAGGTATCACATCTATCTCGCCTCACCTGTGCTAATCTATGCGGAGGCTGCACGGGGAGGGGGCGGCGGGCGCTGCCCCGGTGTTAATTATACGATTTTCTTTGAAATAACTTAATAAATATTGGATAAGGCTCACCCTCGGCCTGTAATGAACCCTCTCGCGACTATGTGTTCCGTTCACGGCTGGCCTGTCTCGATCGTCGGGGTGATTATTTTTGTGAATATGCATGTGATCTTGATAGATTTTTTTCTAATATCATGCAGGTAGCAAAGGAATAAGTTATTGATATCGACGCACCTGATTGAGTTTGTAGACTTGTACATAAGAGATTTTTGGAGTTTTGATATTCGAAACCAGTTTGGTAAAGGTTCCCTATACTACCTCCCTGTACTTTGCAACGGATTAGGATATAAATTGAAATGTATGTTTTTAAATTCAAATCTCCGTTATTTATAAACGGATTTGGATTTTATTTATTTGAATGTATTTACTTTCATATTGGTCCCATAGAAATTTTAGCAAATCATCCAAGTAAATGATATTGCGTGACTGCTTTCCCGTGACTTTTTTCTTCGCCCGTTGTAAACCTATTTGGATGTCTTTTTTGAAATGGTGGTTTCTCGCCTTATGGTCGAGAAATAACAAAGAATTTTTTTAACATTTTTTTTAAATTATTCTCTTATTGATCAATAGTGGTAGATATGTGCTTTGTCGAAGGTTGTATCCTTCGACGCGGCAACATCTCGAGTCAACGCTCCTGAGGATGCCTTGGAGAGAGAGAACACTTATTTTTGTAAATATAACGTATCACTCGCCTGTGGTAACAAAACAAGCTACGCCATGAACGCTTCTAAGACAGATCTAAGTCAAGGCTAGGAAGCGTCTTTCTTTAGAGAGAATACTCAGGTCATGAAGATTACCATACCCGCATTCTCAGCAATGTTTCAACCATCAAATAAACACATCAGCTTGCAACAAGCACCGTGACCGTTGCAAATGGGCGCAAGAAACGCCACCGCCGCAACGTCACCTGCGTGCGAAATACGAATGCGGAGAAAACCGCAACGCCTTGCCTGGAAATAACCGTGGAGCGGGAATTGTAACGGGTGCGGGAACACGAATCGCTTTTGCGGCGCGCCCGCTTGATGCAGCACACGACGGGAGGCTGGCAATGTCAACCGGAAACCCGACCGCAAACAAACTTGACTCAAAGTTGGAATACGTCACAAGTAATTTAACAAAACATTCAAAACTCCGACTTGAGATATTCGTTGCAATATCTAGTTTATCAAAAATTTTAACCTACTTCAAAAAAGGACTTCTCTGTTGCGCTGTAAACTATTTCTCCTAATGTTTGTTAAGGATATCTTTGTCAATTGTGGATCAACCGAATATTCTTTTTTGATAGGGTATAAGGGCTCCGTACCAGCCCCTATAATTGAGAGTGAATGGGCTCTGATCTACCACGGGAGCCCGGATTGGTAGATGTCACATGTCGTCGAATTTTTGGTTCTAAGACATGCAGGTTTCCTCACGGTGTTTTCCGTCACCGTTTTGAGAACGTGGTATTGCGTACATAATTTTTTTCATGTCAAAAACTCATTGGTGTGGGTTTGAACCAGCAACCTTCAGATTGAAAGTCGGCGTATATGCCCCTGGGTCACCACGCTCTTTTTAAAGGCTCATAGACCCATATTTTCGCAAAGCGGCAAGCAGGGCCCTAAATAGAGCAGTATCATCAGGAAATGTGCTTCCTTACTTCACCGACACCGTGAGCGTAAGTTAGCTTCCGAAGCGAATAACACTAAATCCAGACTAAGTTCCGAGCCCGCTATTTATTTTGCAACTTTTCTCGGTAATGCCACTTAGGACGCTGGAAATTGGAAAATCGAAAATGTTGCAGACAGTTGCAGCACAAATTCTGATTTCAAAACTATATTGGAAAAGTACTATGAACAATATTTTCGCCTAAAATATCTATGTCCGTATGTATGTACTAGCTTGGTTGCGTTCCGGTGGAAGGGTGTGGTTGTCGGTGAAATAATAATAATGTGTTGTTGAACAACAACACAATATTATTTAATTAGAACATTAATTAAATAATATTGTGCACCAACGATATAAATGAATGAACAATATGATTTTGATAAACATACAATATAATACAAAATATATGGACGTTTAAAAATTGCAAAATCTATTCATAAGTACCTTTGATTCTCAATAAATGACATTCTGAATTTAATCTTATTTAATATTATACAATAATTCAATGTTTATGTTAATTATACTTTGCTTGATTCCACCCGTTTTCTATTAACAGTGAATATACGCGTGTGACTTGAGAAACAAAGATATTTTTATTCAGATATTTTAGATTAGATATTTTAGCAAAAATATCTCTCTATCTGAGATTGATGTAAGCTAACCTGGCTGTAATAACTCACCAGCACTGTAATTCAATTTCGGTCTCAACAAATATTGGACACGGTGATCAATAAACATTATAGTCAGTGCAACATCTTAATCCAGCGGGCGCCTCTGTAAACATCTCGCGTACAAACACGGGCGACTGACCACTGCCAACCGCTGCTAAGATATTCATTCCTCAGATAGAGATGTCCAATTTCCCTTCACAAATTGAAAATTATATTTTGAAATGATGTAAAGTATAAAGAAATAAAGAGATTATAAATAATTAAATAATTTATGTTTTATCTTCAAGTATGTCAAAATAATATTAAAGCTTAGTGTAAAAAGTTTCAATAAAAACATAAAACCCTTTCTTTCATAAGGCAAAAATGTTGATTAGTAGATTAAAAAGAAACATTTACATACAGATTTTTGGGCCATAAGCCCTAGCGTACCTCCGCAGAACACCCTACTAAAGTATCATCACAATCTGATCAATGGTTTCAGAACGCACAGAGAACAAACATACAAACAATTTTTATTTTTAAAGATGTTCTTAAGAAAAAGATTAAATGTTTACCTTAGTATAAGAAAAAAAAAAATTAATTATGCTCTTATTAGAATATGTTTAAAACAGAAATCTTTTACTATTATAAATGCGAAAGTTTGGAAGGATGGATGTTTGGTACTCAATCACGCCAGACCGGCTAAACGGATATCTAGAACAGAGATAGATTATAGTCTGGAATAGCACATAGGCTATTTTAATCCAGAAAAAGGCAATTTTTTTGGTTTTTTAGTCGCACACAGACACAAAAATCTATGAATATTTATTGGCAACATGCAAAATATTTACAAAAAAATATATAATAATTAAAAACAATGAACAGCACACTTAGTACACCTTAGTAGGTATGGAAAAAAATAAATAATAAAATATACCCTTCTAAATAATTTCTTTAAGTAAACATTTCAGTTGGACGAGAAACATCTGTTTCTCAACACAACACGAAAGAGAAAAAAAACCAAGCAGCACATGTTTTTTTTACATTCATATGATTTTGTAAATCTGTAATCTTATTCTAATCTCCTTGGTCGGGTAGTCACGGAAATTCGGCACATCCCTAGCGAGAGCTCTGACGGACTAAACAAACATTGGGTAGTGTATTAGTGATTATGGTGTAATGTGTCCGATTACTGACAAGCTGGTCAGTTTGTTGGTTAAGGGCGACGTCGACAAACGGATTGGTCACTTTTGAAATAACTAAAGGAAATTTCATAATCAAAATTACTTATTGTCTATGTAGTAATCTGGGTGTTTATGTCTTAAGTATGTACTCGTATTTAAAAAAAGATACCATTGTAGATACACTCGTATATTTATTTAGTTTGGGGTTAGATAGCGCTGTGTGAAATATCCATGAGTATTTATTTATTAGTCGCACAGAATACCTAATAACTAGTAGTTTAGGGTTTTAGTTTAGTACTAAAGGAACAATAGTTTTTTAGCGTTTAGTTTTTATGTGCGCAGTCGACTAGTTTTAATCTCGTTGGTCCGTAAGCACCATCTCAGCAATAACTTCAACAGACCACGTGTTCCCAACTAAGATTCCAAGATTGGTTCCCAAGCAGTTTATATCCGAAGAAAGAACTTCACTCTTCAGCTTATCAATGTATAATTCGCAATGGTAATTAGGAGTGAGCGCCGCACCGCAAGCCCAGGCACGTATTAATATTATCACGTATCCGGACCTCAGAGCTCACTGGAAGAATTTTTAATGGTATGCTTTAATTATTTTGCCGGCGGCCTTCCACGGGCGCCGCCTAAGTTCCATTCACATTAGAGAATTCATTTTTAGTCGACCAAAGCGCCTACGTGCTAAATTATTAAGCGACCTGCCGAAAACTGAAAATTCCCGAGATCACTGCTCACGTGTATTTATGAGTGCGTAAATTTTAAGAGAGGGATTTCTAACCGTTTCTACATTATGGAGGGCTAATTAACCGGCGGACGAGTGCCATTAATAATGGAGCAAAGGTGCCTAGTTCGAGATACATCATTTCATTTCAGCGTGAATATATAAAATGATATATCATTGAAAATGCGACCGAATGTGTAGCGGGTGAATGTGAAAAATGTTAATTAAAATTAAATCTTACCGGTGCCTCCACAAAGACACGGGCGCGCCAACAAAAATGTAATATGATTAGAAACAAATTACACACGTACATACGTACGTACGTAGGTAAGTGAGGGCGAGCGCCGCGCTAACCAACCATGGCATCGTCCCCCGCGCAACCACGCAGCCTTTGTCCGTCCACTTTCTTTGTATATCGTACCGTTTTCATGGAAAATTTAATTTCGTTTTCAAGACTCGCGTGGAATGATATTACCGCGGCCTCGGCACAACCGGCCGCGCCGTTTGTAATTTCATTCCTCCTCAAGTGTGTGTGGACATCGTGCCTTTTTCATCACATTCCCTCTCGGTGGCTGGTCACAGCACGGGTCGCGTTTCGTTTATTGCGGTTCGGAATGAAACGTGGGATTGCGCCCCGTTAATTGCTTAACAAAACTACCCTCGCCCGCGTTGTTTTATCGGTCCATTCTCTTTTGGATACCTGCGTTCGGTTTACGCTCTCCAACATTCTGTTTTGTTCATTTCGCATGCGAAACGTCACATCCTCACTAATATTATAAATGCGGAATTGAGTTTATGTCTTTGTTTGTTACGCTTTCGCCACTAGACCGATTTTAAAAATTCTTTCACCAATGAAAAGCTATGTTATCAGCGAGCAGCATAGGTTATTTTTTATTCCCGTATTGCCACGGGAACGGAAACTACGCGGGTTAAACGGCAGGGCGCAGCTAGTTGTAAATAAAATCAGCATCGTTTTTCTTTTCGTGTCCCGACCCCATGATAGTCAATATTCGTAAACGGCGATCCCTAAACTTGTAATAAAAGCAACAAGTTGTGGTCGGACAGTATCGAGTCATGTTAAAGTACCCCGATAAAATTTACGAAAAAAGGATTCAATAAGTGCACCCTCTTACAAGAAAGTTTCTAACCCTTTGCCAGACTTGGCACCCTAATTTGTTATCGATAGCTGTAACACAGTTCGAGTCAAGGGCGCTTCCCTGGGGCATAAGATTTGGAGCTTTAAGAAGAGAAACTTAGTAATAAGGGACATATTTATTAAAATAAAGTGAAATTCCCAAGTGATTTTTTTAAAAAATCAACGGAATTTTTGACTTTGAATCTTGTGTAATTGAACTCTAAAAGTAAGAAGAAAACAACTTATTTGGAAGTTATTCGTACGACACTAAATTCCTTTACAGATACTTATCATTGATTGAAACTGTCAATCTACTTCTACTAGATATTGGCTACTTCCCATTTGGTAAGCTTCCCATTTGGTAAACCTCAAACTTTACCTACTAAAAAGTTGCGTTTGGTAAACAATTTGTTACTTCATACATTTATTCCCATTTGGTAAACCATGATTGTATTATTATTTTAGTGCGGTACAGTCAGAGTCAAATGCTTATTGAAATGAGATATTGGTTTTGAAATGCTTCAAAGTCTTGAGTTAGAATCTCGATCGTCAAAAAGAACGGCTAATCAAGAAGCATGTAAAAAAAACGTTAAAAAGTCTGTCAAAATACCAAGTGCCGCAAAAGAAGCACCGAGCGGGTTCATGGTGGTATGACTTGAGAACTCTTTGGGATAAGATCATAGTGCATTTCTACCATAGATTAGGTAGTTAGTTGCCTAGGTAACCTTGTCAACGATTATGTAAAAACTTATTTATCTACTGCATTTCTTTGTCGAATAAAGCCTAGATAAATGGTGTTCACGTAATTTCATTACAATTTGTAAACAGGATTCTCCTTATCAGTTTACTCGTGTTATGCATAGTGCAAGGTCGTTGCAATGTCTGATGCGGGATCTTCTAGTGGTACAGTGAAATTAAAAATTGTTAATAGTGCACGAGGCGGTGAAATTTTATTACGTGGTGGATATCAATATTATAAACAGAAAAATAATAAGGACTCAAGTTGGTGGCGCTGTGTAAATAGAAAAGCTGAGTGTTCGGCAAGTGTAACTTTAAATTCGAATAGGAACCATGTTTTAAGAGAAACTGCTCATTGCAATTCTTGCATTCCGAATTTTGAAAAAAATGAAGTGAAAGTAGCTATCGAAAAATGTAAAAAAATCATGTGTGACGATCTGAAGCCAATTCCAGCTACATACAGGAGTTGTACTAAAAAGCTGAAAGATGATGGTTACGAAATTATACAAGCATTACCAAATTTTGACAAAGTTAAAAGCAGCTTTTATAGATACAGAAATAGACAACTGGGCATCAAGAAATCTCAACACACTAACTCTACAGAAATTGTCGTACCTGACCGTTTTAAAGACAATTTATTGTTTGATGAGATCGACGGTGAAAACAGAATTATTGTGTTTGCTTCAAAGAGCGCAATTGGACATTTAAATGAAGTCCGTCACTACTTTGCAGACGGAACGTTCAAATGTTGTGCAAAGCCGTTTCTTCAACTTTACGTTATACACGGAGACATAGGAAGTACAGAAACTGGAACAAATATTGTACCATTTTTTTACGCAGTGTTAACAAATAAAGAAGAAACTACATATGAAAGGCTGTTTTCCAAACTAAAATCTCATTTACCAGAGTGGACAGCAGAAATTATGACCTTGGATTTCGAAAAAGGTCCAATAAATGCAATAAAAAAGACGTTTCCAAACATTATTGTCAAAGGGTGTTTTGTTCATTTTGGCAGAGCACTATTAAGAAAGGCAAAATCTCTTGGCTTATTGCAACATGAAGAATCTCACAATCACGTCAAACTATGTATGGCTCTTGCACATTTACCACGGGAGGACATAAACGATGGCTGGCTATACGTTATGAGTCAAAGGTAAATTAATTTTGCAGTAAATATCTAAATGAACGCGTTTAGATCTGGATTTTTCTTCTACCACCGCTTTGGAAAGGCGCTACATACTTTATTTTATGCGTCAGAAATCATAATGTAGGTATTATTTTAAGTATTTTTACTAATCTTCAACGAATTCATTTTGTTACAGTTTTGAAGAAAAAGCTTTAACGGAATTCAATGATTACTTTGTGAATCAGTGGTTGGAAAATGAAGATATGGTGAATATTTGGTGCTGCTACGCACAAAGACACCGTACGACAAACCTTATGGAATCTTGGAATCGGAGTTTCAATTGCAAAATTGGAAAAAAGCCATCAACTCTTTTATTTTTCGAAACAATAGCAGGAAATATTGTACATTATGAAAATCTTCTGAAAAGGTACTTTTGTTTTTTCTTACAATAAACTGTATTTTTAGGCGATACGTGTAATAAATACATAATATAATAATATATAATATAATATTTCACACTCGGCCGGTTAGTACCATGGTAAGTTATTTATTAGATTGTGATATGGATACCTACTAATACCAACAAGACTGATGTACTACATATACATACTTAAATACTTCATATAAATACATACATCCAACACCCAGACCACATCTAACAACTTTGCTCATCACATAGATGTTGACCGTACCGGGAATTGAACCCGGGATCTGCGTGGCAGTCCGGCATGGTGACCATTACGCCAACAGGGTCGTCAAATACGTACAATATTCTTTAATTCACACAATTTTCTTTTTCAGATTTTATAACAATGAAGAAACTATATCAAAAAGAAGAAAAAAGTCTATCCAAAATGATATACGAATTAACAATCTACTCGGCGATTACAAAAGTGAAAAAATATCATTGGAAATTTGTTTGAACCAATTATCACGAGTTGCTTGTATTACTCTATAATTTTTTTTATTGAAATATATGTGACAATATTATCATCAGTTTCGTGTTTGATTTTTTACTTGACTGTACCCATTTCAATTGAAAGTTTACCAAATGGGAAACAATACATGTCATTACTTAAATGTTTACGAAATGGGACTGAATGTATGACATATAAAATGTTTACCAAACGCAACTTTTTAGTAGGTACAGTTTGAGGTTTACCAAATGGGAAGCTTACCAAATGGGAAGTAGCCTAGATATTGTATAAAGCTGGAAAATAAACACATGCCTCACGCTCATATGCTAACATATGCTCTGATGTGAAGCGACTAAAATAATCAAATATTCACACATTTATAATAACATTTAACACAGCGCCATTTAGCCTCAAACTAAGCATAACTTGAACCATGGGAACCAGATTACTGGTTCAATACTTATTACTTTCAAACATCAGTGGTCGCCACACAAATATCTATTCTGAGTAGAAATTGAGCCCACGATCTACAACACAAAAGCCATAATTACTACCAACTAAGCCAGTAAACTAAACAAACGAATATACTTCCAGGAAGCACGATAACTGGAGACATGGCGTGCAGTAGCTTCTATAGCGATCATTCTTATCCCCAAGGTGAAGGGATAAAAAAGGGATTCTTTGTGTGTCTACCCGCAAATCGGTGCGGTGCGCGCTCAATGGGGGGCGATTACACAGCTTAAACTCAAACGTGAGATGAAATCTCCTTGGACGTTTTATAAGGGATATTTGACAGGGATCATGGGGTCACCGATGGAATACATTATAAGGTTCAGTTTTTCCATCCCAATGTGATTTGGATTTCAAAATGATAGGCGTACCTATTTCTGTTCGAATAATATTATTTTTTGGTACATCATGAAATAGTTAAATCCAATGCTGAATATGATTAAACTTCCAGTTTTAAGCGAGTTCAAGTTCACTCACACCATCGATACTCAAGAATAAATGAATTATACCAGCAATAAAAATATAATTATTTACACACTCGTACCCCACACTGTGATTCCCTGTGTCGCAGATGGCACTCCTAGCTTTCAATACAGGGCTACTGTCGATTAAGCTACGATTACTATCGATTAGCCCTCTATACATTTGGTGTGTGGTGAGCATGAGGATTTTTTTACACTATATATATGAATCGAAAATGATACTGTTAATATATAATGTGGATGTAACTCGTCTACTGAAGGACATCCTGATTCTGAAGACTAGCTTGACCGAAATGCAATTAAAGTTGGAATCTTCTGAAACTAAAATTACCGATCTTAGAATTGAGTTAGCGTCATTACGCAACACTGTCGCAATATCTAGGTCGCACGAGGTTTCCAATGTAAATGTGCAACGAGGCGGTATGCAGAATGTCAGCGTCAACTCATTTCTATCGGTTGACTCGGCAATATCACCAGCCGCCGACTCGCCGTCGCTGCGTGCCTCCGCGCCTGCGCCCGCGCCTTCGCCCGCGCCCGCACCCGCGTCCCCGCCGCCGCCGCCGCCGCCGCCGCCGCCACCTCGTGACGTACGGAGCTCCGCTGCCCGGCCCCCCGCCGCGACAGTGACGTCAACTCCTACTCGTGGCTTTGCTGATGCTGTCCGCGTCCCTCATCCGCCGCGACAACCAGTCAAAGGGAAGAATATAGTACGGGCCATTCCCAGCACTACGCCTGCAGCCCCACAAAAGGCCCGATCTGACGACGAAGGTTTTACTAAAGTTATACGGAAGAAAAGGAAGCCTTCGTCCCGTAATCAGTGCGGGACCGCCGCATTGTCCACCGAAACAATGCATTTGCTGCGCGCCGAGGTTCCCACCACTCAACTCTACGTGTCCCGGGTTCACCACGTCGTGAAGTCAGAGGAGATTGTAGAATACCTGAGGCGGAAGACCCAGCTCACCATGAGGGTTGAGCAGTTGGTATCTCGCCATAATGTGAACTTTAAGTCTTTCATGGTGAGAGTACCGACTGCTCGTCTTGCGACCTTTATGAATGCCGAATTTTGGCCGAAGGGAATTGTGTTCCGACGATTCCACGGGCGCCTTCAGAGTACTGTGGCGCCATTGCGTAACACGGCGCAGACAATTCGTGTAACTTAGTGTCAATTTTTGTGTTTATATTTTTATATGTATGTTAGTCTGTAAGGTATTTATTATATGGGCCTGTTTTTAGTATTTATACAAAAAATGTAAGAAGCCTGAAATAAAGATTTATTATTATTATTATTATATAACAAAAAAGGACTTGAATGGCTCATTTTCAGAATACAATCCTATCCTGCGTACGATCGAGTCGATCTTACTTCGTTACATTCATATTTTTCAGACATAGACGACCTTATTAGCCCGAGTGAGTACCTCAAGGGCGTATATTGGAGCCAGTATTGTATCACTTGTGTAGTTTAATTACTCTTAAGTAGTAGTGTGAGTGAACTTAAAGGATCTCTAACGTTGTGTCTGACATTGCCTTACAAGAAATGAATCGATCAGATCTGTAAACACATATCTCAATGAGACAGCACCCATCGAGCAGAAAGCCACACGTCGATCCACACGCTATCGCGCACGGGGGCGTTCGACTGTCGGGAGGTTACAGAATGCGCTGGCAAACACCGGATTAACCGGTAAATTGGCTAAGCTATCCGGGGAACCCCGGGAATCAATCACGAGACGGGAATTAGGGTGTTTGTACAGTGCGCCATGCGCCAATGTCGTTATAGGTCAAGATGAAGTTCGAAGGAAAATTAATGAAGTTTATAGGTTGATTCGGTTGCGTTGATTATATATTTCATTGATGGTCCGAGAAATTGTCAAATCATAATAAATTTATTGAATGGTCTAAGATACTAGGGTTTTGAAAAGCCAAAGGCAAAAATTTCAAGGACTTCATTTGAAGTACTGTAAATCTCATTAGCCCGCAATGTGACTATTTGTTAATCTTTTTGGAAGAATTAAAAAGTACTGAATTGAAGAATTTATTTGGTAATTGACAGTTGATTAAAATTATAATAGTGTTTTTAGTATCAGCTATCTGTACCGTTCTAATGAGGATGCCAACATTTTTTTCAAATCTTTTACCGGTAGCGTATTTCGGTTTCCGTTTCATTTAGAAAAGAATAAAACATTATTTGCCTATTTGCTTCCCACTCACGTACCAATTCCAATAGATTCTAATAAGATTAGTGTTGTCACACCGTATTCAGATAAAATAGTTTGTGGTCTATAATTGGGATTCGGGACCCCGTCCCATACAAAGCCTTCCGTAGGAAAGTAAGCCCTACTGTTTATGTTTAGAGTCACTTTCCCATCATTCGAGATCGCTATGGTCATCACTCGCATGACTAGACAATATCGACTTGGAAGGTGACATCTCGATGGTGGAGCAAATAACATCTTTGACGGTAAAGAAGTAGAGCCGGTTTTGGGTCGATGGCGTCGTGGTTAGTTTTCTCCGATCGGGCGAGGTTTACAAATTGGATCGGTCTCGGGTAAATCAGGGTAACCCAGTAATTGAGACTTAGAGGATCATTCGGTTTGACTCGGTTTGGTGGTTAAAGGATTATGGGCGATGTATCGCTATCTATCGATCTCGGTGTTTGGGGTCGGCTCGATTTGTGGACAAATGTGTGGGTTTATGCACTCTTTAGTAGTGGCTTGTCCTTTTCCTGGGGACATAAGCCACCATCCATTTCATTTTATCAGTGCCTTCTTTGGTAGACTGTAAAGACTGTAAGAGACTAACAGTAGGACTTTATAAGGAACTTTATTAAAAAATCATTTTTTTTTGTATTATACTTGCTGATTCGACAGATATTTTCCTGTCTTGATTCACAATTTGACAATCAGCTGTCAAATGACACGGTGGCAAAAATCCCATAGAAAATGTACTTTCAGTTTTTCTGGATTTCCGACTTTTCCCTTGTATTAAACTAATTATATTATCCAAACCAAAGCAGCGTTTTCGAGTTTCAGCGAGACTAACGAACAGCAAATGATTTTAACATATATACAATAGATTAATGAATAGTAGCCACACGAGCAGCAGTTTTCATACATGTTGCCGTTAATGTTCATAAACTAAACAAAAGCAAAACTTAAAAATCCACCTCTTTCAGTTTCATACGGAATAAAAAGAAACTAAATTTTTATTTAAGTTTATGGCCTACAAATTTAATCTTAGTCTTGAACACCACTAACCGGCTCCCCAAAAGAAAACCACACCACCTTAACAAACAAATTAAAGGAAGCAACGGACCGCAGCCGATCCCATGTAAAACTAGTCGCCAAACAAACTGTCGCAGGTTCAATTCCCTGTCGTGGCATGTTTTATTTGTGTTTACAAAGGATCGGATCGTGTTTGGCGTCTGTCTGTGCCAATAATGGAAAGGATCAGCTGTTGTACGTCATTAGGAAGATTGAGGTCTGTTACAGTATCCCCATTGTATGCCGATGTTGGCCTCGCTTCCGCCAGATATTGATGTAGTGGGATTTATCGTTTAGCAGAAGAACGCACAAAGTTTTGTCACGGCCGGGAATGGAATCCACGATAAAATATATACACGTACCTATTAAATCAACGTCACAATGATAGTCTTTATGTCTTAACAAAAATCTTTGCGAACGACACTTTTTTACAAATAAATACGGATCACGAGCTCTTATTGTTTTTTTTTGACGATTGTTCAAACTTTGGTGAAGTACTGCTCCACACCAGGTAATCAGCCGCCAAGCAGTGGTGAACTCGCGATGATGTATTCCGGGGGAAGGATGTGGGTGCCGGTAAAATTTCATGCACTTGAGGCGTAACATCCCCGTTTCAAAGTAACGAGCGATATGCAATGCGGCTTGGATCTTCTCATAATTCACGAATACTTCACTTTAATAAAAGCGTACGCCCAGGATATAAGCTACCCTAGTACCAAATTTGATCCAAATTCATCGACCTGCCTTTAGAATACTAGTGTGATAATTTGTGTTTGTATACCTTAAGAAATGGCCAAATATAAAACGGTAAGCGATGAGGATTCCCCACAGTTGTATTACTTGAGCGTTGGCGCAAAACATGGCCATAATTATGTGAGAGGAACAGATTTGCGGGGGGTCCAGGAAATGCACCCCGACTAGCGATAAGGGGTTATCGAGAGAATTACGAGCGGCGGCTATATACGAGTGTGGTGGCCTAGGGATACAGACCTCTCCTTACATTCCAATGTTCGCTGGCTCAAATCCAGACACGCACCAATAAGATATCGCTTAGATATGTGCTGAATACCGCGTTCTCAACACGGTGAATATAAGCATCGTGAGGAAACCAAAGCATCCTAGAACAAAATATTCGAGGATGTGTGTTTTTGTTTGCCACAACCAACGGCATAGGCCTGTGTAGTAGCTTCTTATCTTCCCCATCTTCTGATGAGGCCAAAAAGCCACAAATATATCAAGCCTTCCTTGAGGAAGGATAGGTAGGGTATATTCAATAATTAACCAGAAGTTATTGAGAAAAACAAATACCCGACCGCGTAAAATTCCAAATCAAATTTAAACATAATATAATTTGTAGTAAATATTTTTGCTAGCCATTTATAAAACCCTGCATTTTGATACTACACTTGATAGGTATTGAGGGCAAAATAATTTTCTGAAGACATATAATAGGCACCACAAATCGACCATTTAATTTTTATACAGCCAGTGTCACTCTCACAATTATGACGAATCTATCGACACCTCTCGAACTAAAATCCATCGAACCGTTTAGGCTACAGAGCGTGACAAAGAAATATACACACATACATATATACACTCGAAAAACATAACCCTCCTTTCGCAGTCGGGTGTAATACTACTTAAGTTTGTCAACTTGTACAGACTGCGCCAGGAGGAAAACTCCCAGGAAAAAATTAAGAGGTAATTCGGCTACGTCATCCAGATAATGCGAGCCTAAGACTAGCACGTGACACTATCTGCGCCCACGACACAGTGCAACACAAACATAGCGTAAAACTCAAATCCGGCAGACGGCGACTCTTAGCATAATTAGCTGAAAGGGGGCGTTTATTGCTAATATTAGTTGTATGGATTAATACCGACGGGCCGCGGGCCGTAACGCGCCTTCGGAGGCAATTACCATAAGTCTTTGCTTAAATGTAAGATGGGAGCGCAATCGGGTTAAAAAATTCTGAACGCTTTTTGCGGAGTTGAGTGGCCGTTCTAAGAGTGCACTTACTTGAATTGTAGTATTGAAAATCTTTTGCCTATTTTCTTTCATATTATTAATTCTTAGCGGACTTTATCAAGCTATGACGTCGAGTATGAATTCGTATGGGAAACATTTTGTATGTTTGTTATTCCTTCACGTTTTAACGTCTGAACGGATTTGGATGAAATTTTTATAAAGGTTGGTCATACCTTGCATTACCACAAAGGATACCTTTAATTCCGAAAATATTAAGTAATTTTTCTATGCCTTTTTAAAATACAACTTCAGACGTTTTAACTGCGGGTAACACCGTGGGGCGAAGGTAGTGTTTCTATAATATAATAATATGAAAGGTTTTGGTCGGACAAACAGACATACATAAAAACGATTCGTCCAACTCCCAGCGCGATCTATAAAAATCTTAACCTTGTTTTACGATTTTATATCTCATCACTCAGCTCAATCATCACTACCAAAGATTTACAACCGCGAAGAAAGGCCATCCACCAAATAAACCGGGATGGACAACAACCAGACGGGTTACCAACACTATGTATCGGTAAATACAAATCCGAATGTTTTCGAACGCTGCGAGTGCACGAATCCAAAAACATAACACCGCTCGCCCCCCAAGACGCCCCGTCTAGGCGGGATGCGGGCAAATCTTCGAATTAATTTTACTGCCGAAATATGCAAATCACGAGATATAGCTCGGCTAATAACGTGTACAAAAGAGTGGTGACTCGAGCGCGCGATTTCCATAGAGCGGCGGCGACAGATGGATCGGAAACTATTTGCCTACGGAAATGTTGTCGCACAGAATTAGTTGGTTACCGATGACATCCATCATTCTGAAGTATCTTTTAGATGCGTCACAATTTACACACACAAGTAAAAATATTTGTGTGCATTTAAGATGTCAAAGAAACTCCTCAGGCTGAATAAACGTACATGATCATCATCATCATTAACCTGTATCAGTCCACAGATGGGCAAGAGCCTCTCCCAGCAAACGCCATTGAGCCCGGAATGCTCTACGTATCCACTTTCTGCATCATTCATTACACACATATGACAAATTCAAGTTAGACCTATTAGTACGACTTATAATTTATTTGAAAGAGTGAATATTTTTTTTTGAGAATAATTATTTAATTTTTTTTATCCAAAATACTTGCGGTCATTTTTCATATATATTTTCGGAATTTTGTACAATGATTAACGTAAATTATGATCCATTAAAGTAGATTATGATCCACTTCCTAAAAGCAACACTCGTAAGTAAAAGGCAACTATGCAAAGAGAAATAAATTGTGATAATAATTTCAACATAAAACGAAGACAAATTCAGATCAGTGTCCCGTGCTATATCTAAAAATCGGGTTCCTTGCTTGTTATTCCCGATTGAACTTAACAATATAAACGTGTGGTCTTGAAAGTATTTACGCATTAATTTAAAGAATTTAAAGAATTCAATGGAAATAAAATATTAACTTAACTCTGACCAAACTGCTACCATGAGAGATGAGGTTATGAGAAGGTGCCCCAGCAGTGAGGACATAGAACTGTCTCATCTATCTCTCTCACCTCTCGCCTCATCTGTGGTGTAATCGTTACCTCGGGCTAACATTATAGCCGCTTCGAGGAGTTTAATAGGTAACAAAATTTACCGTGATAGTAGAAAATACACGATGCTTACGTGCCGGCTTTCGGGGCAACTTATCAGCTGTTATTAGATTTCAGGTGTTTAGTTTCTTCACTAGCGGTAAGTATGCTTAAGCCTTTGCTTTATGGGCGGTTCAAATTGTTTGCAGTCGGTTCATATCTGTACAGTTTGTTTGCTGAAAGTTCAGTGAATCGAGTAATTATGTGCGCTCATTGATCTTTCCTCAAGGAAAGGCAGATCTCAATATAATGGATATACGATCTAAGTGTATTAGTATATATTTTGTGTTATTAAGTTGATAAATATATTTTTAACCCTATTCTATTAGTATACGCTGCGGCGCGCCATGTGATAGGTAAATGTTTGCTCATGAACTATTCACGTCAATTAAACAGCATAATTGATATTGCGTGTAAGTCGATTATTCAATTTGTTCACATATGGGGCGCAATGAAAAATATAAGTGAAGAGCATGTTTTTTTTATATCACTTACTAATAACAGAAAGGTGTGGAAAGCATGACATGAAAGCTTGGTTTCTCGCAGTTTTGGGGGTCCAGTTGCTCCCGTCCGCAGGTATCCTATGAATTCCTACACGTATCCCAGGAGCAACAAAAAGTAGCAGGAAAACTTATGCACAGTTCGCCCGGAAACGTATTGCCTCCAGACCCGCTAATCTGCCGCCAAGCAGTAGAGCACTCACATTGCTGTGTTCCGGTAAAAGGGTGTCGTGAAACGTCACACCCCGTGCAACTTGATTCTTTTCACACTTCGGTCGGGGAGGACCTAAGTCACAATTCTGGCGGAGGACATGTAACCTAGGAGATGACCTAAGTCGTAATGGTGGTGGGCTGGAAGCTGTTCAGTATCTTGTTAAAAAAAAGTTTGTGATGCAGGTTGCACTCGCACTTACTTGCACAGCACAGTGTGGTTGGCCGAGTCGAAGAGTCCCGCGCGGCCCCATCGCGCCGGCAGCTCGGCGATGGTGACCCCGCGCGCCCCCCACACACACATCCTGCTGCCACAGGGGCTGGCCAACACGCGCTCCACGCAGAACGCGGGCGGCGAGAGGAAATGCAGCTTCTGCAACAAGAGAACACGACAGGCTAGGCAAACGGTCCAAGAACTGGGCTGGAACAGACGGAAACTTAACATATATGACTATCTAAAACATAAAAACTGACTGTAATTTGACATACCTATAATGTAATGTGAATTTTTCAAGTGAAAAAACTCATTGGTGCACGTGTGAGTTTGAACCAGCGACCTTCAGATCGACAGTCGGCGACTATTACACCCGAGACTGATACAAAAACTTTTCTTTTTTAAAAATCTTGTGCTTGACAATTACGAACACAAACGAATAGAAATCAGTCTAATCAATCGAACGGTCAGTTCGACTGATCAAGTTTGACTGATGCACGGCAATGATTTATGTACAAGTGGGTAGATACATAGAATCTGCGTCGTCAGATAAAAGTTTCACAGATAATACTAATTTTAATTTTGACAGAAGTAAAACAGAGCAGAAACCAATATAAAGTTCGGCACTCGTCAACAACAGTCGAAAAACAAATCACAATTCCATCGCTGATAGTGAACTATCCGAGACGAGCGCCGGCAAATATGATTAGGAAACTTTTTTAATCAATAAAAAGACAAAACCCACGGCTTCTTTTATTAGAGGTCCGTATCTTAAAACAACGAGACAAAAACCGTAATCTGATGGCTGATTGTTTTTTAACAGAATTTAGAAATGTTTGCGTTTCTTAATTCGATTTTAGTACTTTCTACTTGTATGTTTGTTATGAGATATTTTTGCCAATTGTATACCGACTTCGATGTTTTTTTTGAATAGATAGGGTTTATCTTCGTTGTGGTCTGGCAGAAATGTCATCGAAAATTTATAACGGGCCAACGATGAGATATTGAAGTCGACTTTTTAGATTCTCAATCAATCACTTTCTTTAATTGACAGGATATTATCGACGTGATGTATTGTAATTTTGCAATAATTTATGAATTGACATTAATAGCCAATTAGAGTATGTAAGTGTATAAGTATGAGTATTGAACACGTGTCGATACGTGACAAAGTACATAGCATCAGCCTGAAATAGGATAGGAAAACAATACCTGTATGATACTACTCCAAGCCCGCCTTCAAAAGTGTCTATCGAATCCCATCAAGCGGGATTTTGCGGATAACATTCACTGTTTTTAGGCGAACGAGCGACGCGTGCGTCGAGATATATGTCTAGTAATCGAAAAGAAGGAAGATCGTTTATATCCTATGAAACCGCAAACTAATTCAAATCAGAACAAACAATAGCCCTCTGGAACCCTCAAGAAGACTGCGACAAGAGCTTGGCGATATATATTTTTCTTGCCTTATTTCTCATTACAGGGCGCGTTGGCTCGTTTCCTCGCCATCATAGTTATAATCATTTATCGTTTGACGGGACGCGGACCGACAGCGCGCCTCTCCGCGGAGGAAATTGAAAAAGTTGCCATGATCGCGCACTGTGAAATGGGATCAGAATTGTGTCCCGCGCTAATGCACTCCGTGATCTATGGACTGCGAATCTATTACGCAATAAACAGACAATCAAACTTTCGGCTCGCACGAAAGAAAAGAACACCCAGAAGGATCTGAAATCCTTCTGGGGGGTCCAGTTGCTTGCGTCCGTATGCGTGTACCCTTTGATTCCGGTGAAATCACATGCGCATGAGACGTATAATCCCCTTCTGAATGCGACTCGGCGTAAGTTCCAAATCTTATACTGAATTGCATTACTGTTGCCAAGGGCGGGGGTCACCACTAACCACAGGTGGGCTCTCAGTACGTTCCATCACTTATTCAAATAAAAAAAAAAAAAACAATTTCAAGATTCGTTAAATAATAGGCAACATTAAGGTATATCACAACTCACCCGAGTCACCTCCATAATCTCCAAAAGTTACTTACCTACAACCCCACGTAATATCGTCGGGAACCCGGCAAGGTGCGCGAGTGCATTAGCGAGTGATTATCGAAAAGAATCAAAGCGAGTTAACCCTTTCGTGCCTCCCCGGTGCGCTCTGACCCCGAGGTAACATAAGGGTGGGGCGCAACATCCTGCCTACGTAAGCATTACATCCATTAGAAATTGATAAACATGCGACTGATACAAAAATCAGACTTAAAAAAAGATTCATACAAATCGGTATACAACGGGCGAAGAAAAACGTTACATGAAAGCAAAACATGCAATTTCGTTTGCTTGGATGACATTTTTTCTAGTTATTTTGATTTTACCACCAAACTATTGAACCAATTTTAATAAAATTTCTATGGGACCAATCTGAAAACATATCCTTTGAAATAAAAATAGAATCGGATAATTAAATGACAAAGTACTGAGGCAACAAACCCTACTACTATTATAAAGGCGAAAGTTTGTAAGTATGGATGTATGGATGTTTGTTACTCTTTCACGTAAAAACTACTGAATGGATTTGAATGAAACTTTACCACAATATAGCTTATACATCAGAATAACATATAGGCTACAATTTTTGAGGTTTCTATAAAATCTATATATATAAAAGAAGTCGTGTTTGTTACAACACTTATAACTCGAGAACGGCTGGACCGATTGCCATGGTTTTTGATTTGTTGGATTTGTTTCCGTCCCGAATAGCAGAATAACTATTAAAACATTAGAAAATTAACGAAAAAAATAAAATCAATTTATCCCCGTATTCTCCACGGGAACGGGAACTATGCGGGTGAAACCGCGGGGCGCAGCTAGTATAAAATAAATAGAGTATAAATAATAATCCTCTTTTGGAAGTCGGTTGACAAAAGAAAAGTTAAATGTTAAAAAAATTATGTGCGCAATACCACGTCCTCGAATTCGAAGACTTCGAAGACATGTGACATCTACCAATTCGAATTTACGAGAGTAGGCCGGTGTCCCTGCAGTGGGAACATTAGAGGCTGATACGAAGGCATCGAGATATGCGTTAATAGCGGTATCTTAATTATATTATAAAGGAGAAAGTTTGTATGTATGTTTGTTCCACCTTGGACTTGGATTTGGCTGAAATTTGATACCAGGATAGCTTATATCCTGGATTAACGTATAGGCTACTTTTTTATCCCGGATATAATAACCCATTCCGCTCTCACTCGGGGCCCGCAGCGAGGAGTCGCTCGCGAGCCAGGATGACCGCGGGTAGGGGAGTACATTCGTCGCCGAGCGCCGGCACAACCGGAGGAAAAGCGTTAATGGACCCCTACCTCACAGTTAAGTAATAGCTGCACTGTTTAAAAATCCCGTATAGTAGCAGTACAACTTATGCAAAGTTCGCCCGGAGAAATACTTCCTCCACACCTGGTAAGGGTGTGGGTGTCGGTGAAATTACAGGCACGTAAGACGTAATACCCCGTCTCGAGTGACGGGCGCAGCGGGGTGCGACTTGGGTCTTCTCATACTTCGGTCTGGGAGGACCTAAGTTGTATTGCTGTTGTCATGGGGGTCGCCATTTCCCAGGTGTGCTCTCAGTTCGTTCTGTCACTTCGTACACAAAAAAAAAAAATGATATATGAAAAAAATCATTGAATTTTTACAAAGTGTCATGAATAATAATAATATTTTATAAATAATGTACCAAAAAGTTCACGCGTTCTTATTATTAAAATTGTGACCTATCTGACCATCTCTGGAGATTCCTCATGTGAACTTATTCATCCAAGCTGGCTTGGAACTTAGCAAAGCTGATCCCACCCTGGCAAGCCTGGAGACTTAATTAGATCACCAGTATAACCCATAAAACAATAATGAATTACGTATGTAAATTCAGTGGCAAAAGCACAATAAAAATAAGGGTCCCAAGGATTAGTGGACCTATTAAAATTCCAGATACACACGTGGCTAAGCCGGGTACAATTACGCCAAGGTGGGTCGGAGGGGGCAGGCGGGCGGATATTTTTCCATATTTAATAAAATAATATAATAAAAAATTAAAATATTCCGGCGGCGTGCGTACGTGTATCGCGATCGGTGTCCGAGGCAGATATGCTGTTTTTCAGGCGCCATTTTGTTTTACGTGACCGGAGGAAGCAGTTTGCGAAGATCGCGGTGCATGTACACAAATAATTATTTTCATTTTTGAATTTAAATGTCCCGGACGGAATTTTAATTCCCGTTAGATAAAAGATTTCGGCTGATGAGCTAATATTATTTACGGGACAATTTGTGTGGGTGTTACGATTGCGATCAACTCAAACTTTACGATTTAAATATTAATTAGATTGTGACTTGAAACTTGTTAGTTTACAATTCTGTGGGTGTCACTACATCTCATTTAACTTTGTTTCTCATCGAGCTGAGAAATTTAAGAAGGTAACGTCAACAGTATTATGCAGAAATATGTCTATTATATTCATTATTCAAAATAAAATAAGTTCCAATACATCATATATAATCATATATATACTCAAATGACTGAATCTAAAATGTACTATCACTAAATGCCATAACATGTTCGTAAGCGTGTATTTAGACGAATCAGCAATGATGAAAGCTATTAGTCAAAACAAGTGACTGATTTAAAAAAGAAAATTAACGTTTTCAATTCTTTCATCCCTTATTTCTAACCCTATCAAACATCCAAATTGGTATATAACGGGCGAAGAAATGAAAAATCCTTACCAATACAAAAATAATCATTGAAATCGGTTGGCGTGATATTGAGTTATTAGTCAATTTGTCGCGCACCTCTTTATTTAAGACTTATGGTTTTCAAACATGAAAATCTTTTTTTTTATGTGAATGCGTGATGGAGCGAGCAGAGGGCCCACCTGGTGGTAAGTGGCGACCCCCGCCCATGACAACAGTAATGCGACTCAGTATAAGATTTGGGACTGAGTCGCATTCATCCTGTTGCGTCCATCAACCGAGACGGGGATGATACGTCTCATGCAAAATAAGGCTCTACCGCTTCATTTACACCGAGCATCAACCTTGTAGTTATTTCTTCTAGAATATTAAATATATTCAATCAATTAGACTGATATTTATAAATGGGATAATCTTCATCACAATCTTCACTTATTTGTCTCAATTTTGGGGTAGAATTTCTTCAAGAAATTTTTAAGAAATCACATTGGAGGCCTAGCCTATAAAATTAAAAAAATAATTATATAAATTATATAGAATTATATAGGTAGAAAAAAAATAACTTACAGTAAAATTTATAACCACTGCTCTTATTTTGAATTATTATTATAAGTCTAGTAATAACTAAAAACAATAAGTAATAATCACAGTAGTAAGTTTGAGTTTTTGTTTGCAAAGTTCGTTTAGTATCAATCTTCCGCTACTCACCGCTAGATGGCAGCACAAGTATCTTTTCCACGATGAGTTTCATAATGTTACAAGTTGAGTCAAAGGCGCACTCACAACAATTTTCCGTTTTATTGGATTATCCAGAGTAAACTGTTAGAGCTATCGTTTGACTTAGAATTTTAAATTTAAATAAATGTTATACTTAAGCCATGTTTATACCTTTTTTCGAAATCAGTTTTCTTTGTCTAAAGTTTCTTAAACGCTTTCTAAAAAGTTTGAGATAGTTTCTACTTTTTATCAACTCTTTTCTTCGAGCAGCCGTTAAGTTTATAGGTGACGACAAAATTTCCCAGTAACACAAATTGAATTCGTAAACTTATTCGTATACGACATTGATATTGAGTGCCGTTTCACAGGGAAAGCTTCAACAATGCAGGAGCAAGTTTGGTAATATAGCTCGGATCTTTTAAACTAGGCAACGTATTTGAATGCAGTTTTCAGAAATAAATAGAGTGATAGATAAAACATATTTGCAGAGAAGCCTTTTTTTCTTCAAAACATTTAAAAATTGTTCTCTTTTTATTGAAAGCTAGCGTGTAAAACTATGAAATTATAATAATTTTACATTCATCCATGATTAACATAAAATCTAATTTATAAAAACTGTACTGATAAAGAATTATGAACAACAGTCGATACAGATATCTTTCGAAGTTCAACATAACTATTATGGCGGTTTTATGCGGCCAAGAACATATTGTACACATGTTCTTAGCCACAAATGGCTCCCAGAGAATCCGTAAGCGATAATAATCCAACTCCATAGGTACTTCTTCGGAACAGCAAACTGTCCTCTACAGGCGACAGCAAAAGTAGAAGTTGCGCACATAAATCACCAACTCGGGCACATCGAGCTCTCACGGCGACCATTATCATTTTTTATGCATAGGAATCGATCCGACAAGTCTAATGCCTCCCGCGATACATTAATATCTTACTTTTTATGACTCTTCGCCAACAAACCATCTGCTGGCGTAACCGACAGCATCTTTGATAACGAAAATCGACCCTCAACCGGCTGTACTACAGTTCGTATTCAAGTGAAAGGATTGAGATGAAGTTTGCGATGGAAAGAAATTAAGCCGTGTCTATACTTCCATTTCGATTTGAGTTACTGTTTGTATTTCAGCCGGTTCACGGCGGATGGGACGCGGCAATGTTTATTAGACGCAACTCTTACGAGTAAGGATTAGGGCGTCAATTACCTAGAGATAATATTGGGGCTAGATGGCTCCAATATTATCTCTAGGTGAATAAGTCTATGAATATTATTTTGTAATCGATTTAAGTGCACGTGGTCTACTTGACCTATTCAATATTCAACTTATAGACCATTCCTATCGGTCAAAGAGTAATACATTTTCTGACAAATAAATAATGTTGCAATGGCAACGTGTGTCAAAAAAATTATCCTATGTACTATCACCAGTCAGCTGTGATTACCGGAAACGGCTGTAGTGCCAGTATAAACCCACCCTAAAACAAATAGCAGTTGATAATAGGTGGCGCTGGTGATTTCCTTAACGCTTCCATTTTTCTTTCACGGGCACTTTGAGATTAAAAGTTTGGAAAATGAAATGAAAAGTTCGACCCGCACCGAGGTGGTACCTTGTAATTCCGTATCGGGCCTATCGGGGCTTTATTACACGAAACTTATCAAAGTGAAATGTTAAAGAATTTTTATATTATACAAAACGGCGGGGAGTTTCCTGCTCGAGACGAATGAGTTCGGTTCTGCGGGGATTTCGACAGCATCATATCCGTCGAATCCGGATCCGGATCTGACGCTGGATTGTTCTTGGAATTACCAGGTGTGGTGCCGGTTTTTCCTTTCGGTTGCTCCTTTCGCAACCAGTGGACACGTAGGGATTCTAAAGGTACTCTCCTACGGACGCGAGCGTAACCTAATTGAAAAGTGGCTCATTGAGACTGCCTAACCCCCTGGGAAAAGCGTGAGTCCGTCTGTAAATTAGTACATATAAATTTTCTTCGATTTAAAATATATCGTTTACCCCTGCATTAGGATTCCCTGTATCAAAGCAACGACACAGAAACAATATAAAAACACAAAGATTGCACCGGCTAGGAATCGAGCCCGGGACCCCTAGCTTCGAAGGCAGGATTACTATCCAGTAACACCGTAAGCCCTAATATGCAAAATTCGCGACAACAGAATATTCTCTTTAAGGGCACCAGAAGAATTACTACACACACATACAGACCCCGCTGTTAAAGTTATAACACCTTTCATATTAGTCAAAAAGAGGTAGCATTATTAGATAGGTACATTTAATTTAGTTTAGTATCGTAACAACACCGATAGCGAAGAATTTCATGAGCTGGCCCGCGGCCAGCACCCCTTATCGGATAGCATAAGACCCGAGAATAACGTGTGACTGTTAATTACTGATAGTTCTTGAAGATTAAGTACAAACAGGCCAATATCCAGACGGCCTCGTGGTTTAGTTGGTAGTAGCCCTGCCTTTGAAGCGAGGGGTCCCGGGTTCGATTCCCGGCCGGAGCACACCAACTCAGCCGCGGAGCCGGAAGGAAGAAGCGAATCATTGGATTAGTCAACCAGGAGCCAGATAATTACGAGTCACTTGTCACAGATAAAAAGATTTGATTTCAAGACGGCGCGACGCTCGTACGCTTTTTCGAAGTTTCACAGGTCTCACCCCATAATCAAGCGATGCTCACAACGTTCCTCTCCAGCGATTAAGCATAATATTTTCTGTAAAAATCTGTGTAGCTGGTCACATTATCGCGCCGGCCATCTTGTAAATTACCGTTGGACGCCCCCGTCACGTATTTCATTACCAGCCAAAAGTGAAGCTTTTTAATTGAAACCTAATGTTGTGGTGCACTGATGGTGGGCAAATAAATTTCAGCGACACACTGGATAACAGATGATTCGATGTAATTATAACTCATTAGCTTTGTATTTGGAAGAATTTTTTTTAAATCCATGCTGTGAAATGTCCATGAACATTTATTTATTTAAAGCGTAAAACATTAAGTCTCGTGAGTATACCGCAGGTCAATCGAGCCACTGATAGAAAGAAACCCTATTTGTGCCCGCGTTCCGTCCGGGCGCCGCCACAAAGGAGCGCCATCTAGCGATAAATTATCGAAATTATTGCATTAAAAATTCCATCTAGTAAGTCAAAGCGAGCCATTAGGGCGGTGCGCGGGGGCGAAAGGTAACAAGGCGCTTTGTTGCAGCCGTCGGTTGAGACGTTCGAGTCGCGAATATGTAATTTTTCTCCGGTAAACGCTATGGGAAAACGTTTTTCTCGCAGGGTTGCCAGCGCGCCTGGGAAGTATCCAAGCTTTCTTAAGGTAAAGCAATTAAGAAATGTTTCAAGCGCATTTCATTTTATTTACAAGTTCTTCTACTTTTCGAGTCCACAACTATGGCTCTGTCGGTCACTGTATTGAGCTCCTCCCGTGACCTTGTAGGACACGACGGGCAGGCGAGCAGATGGGTCATGATGCCCTGGGAGGGCGCTCCACACTCACACTGAACATTTACACATTACAGACGGCTCCATAGAGTTGGTAGGTCTGCCTTTGAAACGAGGGTCCCGGGTTTGATTCCCAGCCGGCACACACTATGTGGTGAGCATTAAGTTTGTCTTGTGCTTCTGTGTTTGTCCGTGCCTCAATTAATCCTAGCGCAAGGGTAGGAGAGCACTCGTGAATGTGTTTTTTAATACTGTTCCTGGTTTTTTTATTGTCGTATCTTATTAAACCCTTAGACCCCGTACGGATAACTTCTGCACATAGTAAACAACAATTTTATTTTATTCTAAAATGGTCTTTTAAATATATTAGCATTTATTCAACGATTTTAAGTCGACATAACAGATGACCATTCGAAAATAACAGCTGATTTTCTAGTGATCAGTGCGAATTTTTTTTATTCTAATTCGTAATCGTTCTAAGAAGACATCAAGTATTCTTGACGATAGAAGAAAGTTTGGTTCATGGGTTCACATATGGCTTCGTCGTCGAGCAAATAGTTTTCAGGTTCGGCAATGTGAAGTGGTGTTTGGTAACCCTGCCTCCCCGGCAGCTCGGCTTTGATATATTTTCGTGTTCCGCTCTTAGTTAACGTATCGTTTGATATTCGTTTTGAAGGATGTAATTTAAAATTCTGAATAATGTTACCGGTGCCTCGCTGGCTATTCGGCCATTTGCGTTTTAGATTGTACTCATTTGGGGGATCTCCTTTGTAACGGACAATCAAATTGTGCCAATCTTTGGCCCATCTGCACCCACGGTTACAGGCTCTTTATCACGTCATTTCCGTTTTTGTATTTTATATAATACAAGATATTGCTTTGGCAGCAAAACAATATTCAAACAGACGAATAAAAAGATCTTGTTGTGTCATGCAGGGTTTTCACTAGATCCTACTTACAGCCAGACCCAATGTATATATTCTACAAACAGAGCACTGGAGATATATTACCATGGCAACATTGTTATAACTCAAACAGTGCCACAATTCTTTTGATAGATATGTTGCTGTGGCAATCTATCTTCTTCAGTCACCTGTTATTTGATTATAGGGTTTGGCTGTTAGTGACGATAGAGCACCATTTATGGAAGTGCCCTGATTTTAGACAGCATACTTTACTATTTGTAAAGAAATAAAATATAAAATTTTTCGAAGTCCGTTTTAAGATGATCTCAAAACGGACTTTAATCAAGTTAAAATCGTAAACGTATTTTTTTTAAATATATTTACCAACAAGATCACTCTTTCTTATTAGTAAGTTCTTATCCCTACTGTTATGGGAGGAGGAAACCACTTAACATCAGGTGTGTTTTCAGTGCCGTCACTTATGTAGCATAAAAAAAAAATATATAATAATCGAAATGTTTCCAATTCCACGTGCACATTTTACAAATTTCCGTGCAGAGTGTCAGACGAGTACAATGGTGTCGGAGACTGGGTGCTGCAGCCAATTTCCTCGTTGCTGCTCATTCGGGCTAATTTTCATATTAACGAACGTGTCTAGTCTGGCCTGAACGTTCACTGTACTAGTCTAGGAGGTATGCACCAAGAACGAGAGCATGTGTATGAACAAAATAAACGTAAGCAAAATAATGTATCAGCTTTACCCTGTCACTAAGCCTACAACGTGTGTTTTCCTTATTTTTAATGATTAATGTGAATTTTCAATTCCGAGATAAAAGAGGGCCTGATAAAAAAACTAAAGCGAAATAATCGACTTCAATGAAAGTATTAACATCCCTTATTTCTAGCTTCCAAAGGGAACAAGGGTACACCCTACCATATTAAAAAATAAACATCCAAATCGGTCTTTTGTAGACCGAAAAGAAAAATCACAGGAAAGTAAAATACGCAATTTCGTTTACTTGGATGGCATATATTGCCAGTTTTTTTGATTTAACAACCAAACTATTGAACAGATTTTGATAAAATTTAAATGGGACAAATATGAAAGTATATCCTTTCAAATTAAAGATTTTTCTAAATAGGATGATAAATGACGGAGTTCCGAAGTAACGACTGCCGTATTCAGCAGCGACTCCCTCTTTGGAATTCTGTTGACAAACATAATAAAATCTGTCCGAATCGCACTAAGCCGCGTTTTTTAAGTCAAAGGAAAATTAAAAAAAAAACCTGTCAGGTAGCAAGTACTAGACGAGAGAAAAAGTCGTAGGTCTTAAATCCTAGTTTTTCTTAATCGTAGAAACTTTTTGGCTGCATTAAAACATGCATTCTCCCCATTATGTTATGACTCCGCGCGAGAAAACGTACGACTACGGAATAATGAACGGCGCATTGTTTATTAATATAGCTATTATGGATGGTTTAATATATTTCGAGGAAGTTTACCTAAAAGGCTGAATTACAGCACCTGCACCAGGTTTCGATTCGGCCGCTTAGTGTTTCCACATCACGAAAACATTCATTTAATTCATTCATTCACTTTCCATCAGGTGAGATGGCGGCCTCCATATTTGTCCATAACCCGACGCCAAGCAGTGCGTCTATATTAGCCCATACGAATTTAAAGGTGCAACGACTGCAAGTAACACATTAAACACAAGAAAACGTGAAATATTTTTTTGACATTCCGTATCAACATGGGAACATGTGATACGTAACCACTGCAGCCACATCGGTCCACTCTACAAGTAAGAGTCAACATATTAATAAGAACTAAACTAAACTAAGTAATGAGAACGCATGATCTTGTAGGTGCATATTTATTTAAAACTAGCGGATACCCAGCAGTGTGCTGCTACGCTAAAATGAAATACATTTTGACTAATGCATTGTTTTAGTTATATTCACACCGCCTTTCTACTGAAACCGGTTTGGACTTCTTCGGGTAGATGGTTTTAAAGTCTAGAACGGGAATAGGTAGAAACAATTTTTGTGTTTATTATTAAAAAAAGTGACGTTTCTTTCCGAAGATTTGTGTCAGTTTACTCCTAAATACAAAGTTCTGTCTTTAGCAAGACGAAAATTCCGTGTTCATTTGTGAGTCGGCACAGACAGCCAGGTAGTGAGTTTTCCTCGCGTTAAAACTCGCCAATCACCTACATTCCACGTTTAAAACCTGCTCATCAGCAATTTCTCGCGTCAATAAGGCACCTGAAGGGAGGCGCCGGGGGGTCGCAAACAATTTAATTTACTACAAGAAGCGGAAACCTCCCGAACGCCCCGATAATGTACCCCTGTATTGCGCTTGTTAATACAAATTTTCGCGGCCCATCGTCCGACGCGTGTTATCTTAGGGAAATAAATTAAAAATGTACAGGTTAAGGCGAGTCCAAGTAAGGGCTGGGTTCCACAGAGTATATTTATGTGATTTCTTTTTCGATTTTTATAAAAAGGTTTGGTTTTGATGTCCTTATCTATCTATCTCAATAATAATGTTTGTTCCGAAGCCATTGATCAGATTGTGATGATACTTTAGTAGGGTATTTTGGGGAAGCTCGCGAGGGGTTTTGGCCCAAAAAAATCTATGTATAAATGATATAATTTCATGGCATTTCAACGCGTGCCGGCACAACAATTGTTTCTACCTTTGTCTGTTATAGGCTTTGAAACCATCTAACCGATGTGTCCCAAACCGGTTTCATTAGAAAGCAAATAATGCGAAGATGGTTTTAGACCACTAGAACAATGCTTTAGGCACTATATATATTTCTTTTTTAAGCGCAATAGAACATACATAACACAAACATAAACATTCGAATTGCTCTTCTTTCTTTTTGGTCGTGTAATATAGTTTTATATTCGGAATAAAATTATATAGTCAAAACAAACCGATGGATCCAATATGTTTCTGCGGAACTCAAAACTCCAGAGATAAGAAATCTCACGGTCTACTAATAAACGCGTTCGCTAATTCATCATTGCTGTTGCTTGTTGCTAATAAAAAACGACAAAGACACGTCTTCGACAGTACCTACTGACGCCCCCTCTCCCGGGGCGAGGATAATGGACCGGTAGGTTTTAACAGCCTCTAGGACATGGACACAAGATTTGAAAAAGAAAAAAAAAGAATACTGAACGATTTATCATATCATAATAACAATTTCAATCGTAATGTCACGTGCTATGGCTTGATTGATAAATATGATTTCAATGCCAATCAATTCAGTAGCCATAACTTTCGTGAAAAAAAGTTATGGCCGTTTTGCTTTTCTGTGACTATTTAGGCTTCCGTACCCAAAGGGTAAAACGGAACCCTATTACTAAGACTCCACTGTCCGTCTGTCTGTATGTACTAGAGAGTTGAAATTTTCACAGATGATGTATTTATGTTGCCGCTATAACAACAAATACTAAAAAACAGATAAAATAAATATTTAAGGTGTCTCTCATACAAAAACGTAATTTTTACTTTTTGTTAGTTTTTGCTCAATATCATAGATGGTACGGAACCCTTCGTGCGCGAGTCGTCTCGCACTTGGCCGCTTCTTTCATTCATCCGTTGCATACCGATTTGGATGATTCTTTTTCAAAATGGTAGGTTGTGCCCCCTAAGTGCGAGAAATAAGGGATGAAGTCGGTTTTTTTCGATTTTGAAATCATTAACTTGTATTGTTTAATGTCACAGAAGTAAACATAGCAAACATCCGCAGCGATCATAACAAACTAGACAATGCAAACGTACTGTCTCCGAGGAAGACAACGACCCCGCCGATAGATTGAGAAATATTTTAAAACGATGCGCTCGCAAATAATCAAATTATACGCAAGGGGAGTTCTTTGCCTGCCGTGTTTGTTTATTCGCTGTTTATCGGGATATAGATTAACATCAAAGGTACGAGCTCGTTAATATTGAATGGGATCTGTAATGAGATCGAATTGCACTTAGATGTTGAAACGGCTAATAATATAATACCATTTTGTTTATTTTTTATTTCCTTGACGTTCTACGAAATTAAGATAGCAACGCGTAGTTGATAGATTCAGTTGTCTTGTCCTTAAGACTTATGTGAAATGGTTAGTATTTAGTTCACCTCCGCTTAATCTTAACTAATATTATAAAATGCGAAAGTGAGTTTATTTGTTTGTTACGCTTTTACGCCTCAACCAATGAACCCATTAAAAAAACTCTTGCACCAATGGAAAGCTACATTATTATAGAGTAACATAGACTATATTTTATCCTCGCATTCCCACGGGAACGGGAACTACGCGGGTGAAACCTCGGAGCGGAGCTAGTTTCTAATAAATGAGCTTTTTTATGTAACTAATGTGATAGGACGAACTGAAGGCCCACCTGATGTTATCTGGTTACAACTGCCCATAACATAAGTATTTCTGCACAGTCAACTGCATATTCGTGAGCGAACCCGTAAAAGAGTATATATATAATATATATACATATTATATAAAGAAAACTAATGAAAACAGTGTTAATGGCAATAATTTTCGAATAAATGATATGAATAAACATTAATGACGAAACATTTTAATGAAGAAACGCGATCAAACCGCCGCCGCCTGTCGTGTTGATGGCGCGAACGCTCGTTATCGTGCGTATTGTTGTTTTTAATGAAATGTGACCGAACGATGCCGAAGCATTGTCCGGCATCGGACCATTATCCCTTGTAGTGACCGACTACACTCAAGCCGAAATCGAAAGCCGAAATCGGCTCAATTTTTGCCGATTTTATATGCGGTTGGCTGAAAAGTTACGACATCCAAACTAATTTATTTTTTTAGATCTCAAGTATCGTTTTGACAGGTCAAAAAACAATATAATATTTGTGAAGTATTTAATTTTGTAAATACATATTAACACCCATACACAGGACAAACACAGACGAACAAAGACATGTTCTGGTCTATTCCTGGTGGGAATACAGTTACTACCAACAAAGCTGCGAGGCCATCCAATTATTATAAATACTTGTACTCTGTGCTTCCAGAGTCTCAATACTAAATCTCTATCAATCTTAGTCTGAGAGACGCGACACATTTTCTCAGACTCCAAAATACGTTCCGTTTAAGGCTGAGACGCAGCCGAATACTGTACTGCGTCTCGGCGTCACTATAACCCCATCCCTTACCCCGGCGGACCCGCAATAAAATTCGCAATGGTATCCGGACCTCAGTCCGATCGACAACTTTAGGCCGTTAAGTTTCACGATAGTGGGTTACACGATGGAGATTCCTTCCATGATTGCCGTTGACCCCTGCTCAATGGTGACATGGAAAACATTGACCTGTACTATACCACGTAAATATTTTTCAACAGTTCAAACGGTCAATGTACATATATTTAAAAATACGTAATATATTTTTTTTACGAGGTTTTTTCACGTTTGAGAATATTTAAGATTAGTTTATAATCACAGTTCAGTTATTTATTATAAAGGCAATAGTTTGTGTATAACATATACATACAATCATATTTTTCCTTCACGCGCAAACGGCTGAACAAGTTTGGATGAAATTTGGTACCAGGATAGCTTATATCCTGGAATAACATATAAGCTACCTTTGATCCCGGAAAACCGCGGATAACTAGTACATAAAAAATATGTGTATCGACAGCGAAAGTTTAAGAAAATTTTCGTGAATTTCTATATTAGGACGATAAATTAAATCAAGCCAGAATCCTATTTAAAACATGTTTGCACTTTGATGGAACGTGAGAGCTATAACTCTTATTAATCACACAAGCGTGCTAAAAAAACAGCAAACCAAGTGATTTTCCACTCCCAGCCATAACAACGGTTTGGACGAATAAAACAAACAAAAGACAAACTTCGACCCCAATCTGTTTTCGACTATCGGCCAGAATGCAAATCCGAAAAAAAAAACGCGTCGGGCAAATTAATAAAACACCCACTAAAGCGAAAACAGGCGGAAAAATAGAGTCGGGGGAGAAAAAAATGTCCACCGAGGAACGTGCTCTTCATTAAAGCGAAATGGGAACACCGGATGAATTGATCAATCAGAAATTTTATGGGCCAGAATCACTCAACGGAAAATAATTCCCCGGCCATTCGGCTTGGCTCATCGCCGCCGTTTTAATTTCGCTCTCTTGGGGAGATCGAGTGTCATCCAATCTATCTGACGACCGGAGAAAAAACCTCTCGCCTCCCGCACGTCCCGCCGCCGCCTTAAGATGATAATGGACGCCGTGGGACTTTTTAAATCGATCGTCACAAGTGTCATAAATTGGTCGGATTATCTAATACAGGCTGTTCAAATCCTTTGCGGTCAAGAGGGCTAAGTTCACTTATATCGTTAAGGATTTCAGACTTGACCGAAGTGCAGTCTCATAAAGATAGATTTAAGACTTAGTCAGTTCTTTTCATTCTTTATCTTAAGATCATCTTTGTATACCACTTTAAACTGATTGCGTTGACACACACACGCACACGAGACACGAGGAGAGAGAGAGATAAATAAGTTTTGTTCATTGGTAATTTTGTTTTATATCGTTTATTTATATCGTTTATCGCTCGAACGATATGTATTATCAAAATCAAATGATACCTTATATCTTAGACACAAGACGTGTCTTGTGTCTAAGATATTAAGATTGTGTCTGAATTTTTATGTTTAAAAGAAGGTCCCACAACCTCTATGTACAGAAATATCATATGGCGTAACTTAGTTTTAAACAAAGCGACCAAACAAAAAAAACTCATCAAAATTCATCAGCGAGTAGACGTTTTCTTACAAAATCAAATGACCGAGATTCCTGCCTCGATAGCGGCACCACAGTTCCTCCGATCGTTTGACGGACGACAATTTGAGATTGCAACGGCCGACTCCACGGTATCTCATCAAGTTGTCCCGCTGTCAATTTTCTAAACAAAACAAAATGTACCGCGGGATTTTTCAGTATAATCACAATAGACAGACGAGGCCGCGCTGATGGATGCGCGATTGTAGCTCGTCAGATCTTGATTAATTAACGATCACAAACGGAATGGGATATTACGACACTTTCGCTGCTAATTATTTGGACGATTACCTGCTAATCTGATCGGCGACTGTGGATCGTTTTGTTTATGAAACGCTGTGTTCATACAATTAACGTGGCGAACATTGGTATAATTTTTTTCTGTTTTTCACGTGAATGATGAGGCACACAAACAAGGCCCACCGTATGGTGAGCAGCTACGGTCGCTTTTAAGACGCTTGCAAGTTGAAGTGTTAATATATACATATTGACAATATGTATATATTAACCTGCAAGTTGAAGTGTTAATATATACATATTGACATGTGTGATAATGTATCTGTAGTGTAATCTGTTTTTGTTTTCACTTCTGTCGGCACTCCCGGAGTGACACTGTTTGTTTTTTTAATTGTCTTGTCGGAATAGTAATCCCTCATTTGGTGTCATTGTATTAAGATTTTAATTTAATTTAACTAGCATAATTAATTAAGTACATAATTGCTAACAAACGATGAGTCTGAAAATAAACAACTTATAATTTTTATTAAATTTATGACTATGTTACAAGGCCCGCGATGATGATGGAAAAATATACAATAATAAGTCAAAAAAACACTTACATATTTTACAGTATTCTTGAACAGCAAAGCCCCAAGTGAACTTGTTTCAAAAACCTGATTGCTATGCATACAGCCGCCATTTTCATTTGCCATTCTAACCAAATAGCCAACCGTTAGAAGTTTATCATAATCTCCCGGATAATTTCCCGAAAGAAACCCGAGGAGGCATTAAAATAGCAATCAAACTGGCAATCGAGGGGAGGGCAAATCAAATCTCAAAAAGAACGTACCGATTTGTAATTCAAAGTATTTGAGAAGTATTCGGACGCGCGACGGTGCGCTTTATCCAATCTGAGTGGTCCAGGAGCGAGTGATCACTTTTTAACTTCATTATGAACATCTCATTTTATAACCGAGCATGGAAAAAAATGTTTCCTAATATATCCCTCATTAATTGTATCTAATATGTTAAATACCTTATAGGTTTTAGATTTGGTAATTTCATTAAAATATTTGTCTTATCTAAAAAAAAAACGACATAACATTTTGAATATATCGTTCTGATATAGTATTTTTATACAATACTGCTTTTTAGCTAATTGAATAGCTTTGATATTACCCCCCCTCCCTCCCTATATTAAGAACCACCCGTACGATTTTCTAAGGTAAGTATTCAAAAAGCACCATCCAAGTTGAATTAGATAATACCATTCACTTCGCTCGCTCGTTTAATAAATTGCCTTTTATCCACTAATAAACTCAATTGCGCTTGATATATTGGGACTTTGGGACAATGCATCAGCGCTATAATGTAATAGATTAATCGCTGGATGCTGACCTACATCCGCGGATGCTAAATAGTCGAACGGAATCTGCGCGGCGTGCTTCGGTGAATGGGAACGATGATTATATGCCCGATTAACTGATACACCAGGAGAAGCAAGTTTGTAAAAATGTAAAGATTATTTTTATAAATAAACTATTCTTGGACATTTGGCTCAGCTTTTCACCAAACGTAGATAGTATTGTGGGAATAAATGATAGATAACACTTTTTTAGGGTTCCGTACAAAAAAGGGAAAAACGGGTAAAACTAAGATTCCGCTGTCCGTCTTTCTGTCTGTCCCCAGGCTGTATCTCATGAACCGTGATAATTACAGAGTTTAAATTGTCAAAAATACTAAAAATACTAAAAAACAGAATAAAATTAATATAAAAACGTGATATTTATTTTTTGTTTTATGGTACGGAATCCGTCGTGCGGGAGCCCGACGCGCACTTGGTTGGTTTTATATTTTTTATGTATATGTACGTATTATAAAGTGCACACAAAGTGCTACTACCAACTAAGCTACCGAGCCGTCTAAAGCTTAGTCTCTCTATATTGCAATAATCATAATTTACTTTATGAATTTCATCAGTCTGTTTTCATAAACAGTAATATCAGTAACGACAAATCTTAAAAAAAATATCTCGCTGCTAAACGATATTTCCCTCATAATTAGACACCAGGAGGCAAACTCCATCAGCGTAGAAAAAAATAAGAATAATTGCCATTAAAAATCACCCCCTCGATAGAGGTTCTTCGAACGATCAGCCCTGGAGCTATCTTCATTAATGAAAACCATAAAACTGGGGGCCTGTATCCGGCTCGAAGAGTAGGCACCGATATAGAGTAATGAAAAAAGTGTATCAAAAGGTACAGAATGCTATGCATTTTGTCGTCTATCATATTCATATTCTTTATTAACCGTAGAGACACTTCGGAACACTTGGTATAGTCAATAAAACACCAGGTAGTACAGAGGCCTTGTCAAAATGTAAAGTAAAAAAATAAATAAGAATATAAACAATTTTATATAACATATGCAGCTGTATAGGGGCCTTGTCAAGTGTATTAAAACATAAATAAATATCTATAGATGTCATAAACAATAATTATTAACTAGGAACAACCTATTTAATTTTGTGTTTTGAGACGGAACTCAGCCAAGCCTCATTATCCTGCAGATATTCATCGCAAGTATAATAGGCAGATTTAGTCAACACTGACTTTATATATATTTTTTTTTTTCTGTCTATCTATATAAAAATTAATCCCTATTTCCCTTGGTCACCTCATCACGCGTGAACGGCTGGACCAATTCTGCTAATTATTTTTATGTTGTTTACCTACTCTCGATGATTGAGAGTGAATGGGATTTATTCCATATCTACCTTATTAATTTAAAGGAGCAATTTTTGTATATTTATTTATTTCGCGTATCTCGGAAACGGCTCTAGCAATTTGGATAACATTTTGTATTTAGATAGGATTTTATTTTCTTATGTAAGCAAAGTGACAGTACGAGCTGAAGGCCTACCTGTTGATACCTCCGCCTATAAAAACAGCAATACGACTTAGATTCTAGCCGACCGAAGTACCCAAGTCGAACCTCGTTGCGCCCGTCACCCGAGACGGAGTTACGTAAGTTGTATGCTTAGGAGTCAGACAGACAAAGTTGCAGGCTAGTTCCCTTACCTTTGTGTACAGAACCCTAATGAATGTGATTGTCACAAGAGCACGTGAGCCGCTCTATAGGCACTTTTGTCCTCTCCTCCACCCCGTGACCCCTCCGCACGACTCTTAATGACAGCAGCGGAAAAACGCGTCGAACGCAACGCCTTATTAAGCCCGCGGGCGGTGCAGGTGGGGAGGAATACTGTTTAATACTTATTGAAGTTACATTGGGAGCATAATTGGTCTGTAGAGATTGAAATGCACCGTCATTGCAATCTACGTGAGCTAACTATTATTTCTTTTTGAATCGATGTTCTTGGTAGACTTGTACGGCAATGAAAATGATTGCGTTTCGTATTTTTGGGCCATAGCCAAGCCCATATTCAAGCCTATATTATTGGTAGCAATACAAATAGCTTATAGGTTAAAAATAAATGCGGGATTTGGATCCATCCAAACATAGGCAAACGTTGGTTTTAAGTTGTCACTTACAGGCAGTTTTTTTATGTGAAGAAGTGACGGAACGAGCAGAAGGCCAACCTGGTCGTTACTTCCGCCCATAACAGCAATACCACTTCTCATGCTTCGGTCGGGAAAGTCTTCCTAACCGAAGCATGAGAAGACCCAAGTCGCACCCTGTTGCGCGTATCACCTGAGACGGGATCTTAGGATGCGGATGTGATTTCACCGGCACACAGCAATGCCAATGCAACGCTGCGAGGTGGCAGATTACCAGGTTTGGAGGCAGTATTTCTTCGGACGAACCTTGTACAAGTTTTACTGCTATTTTTTGTTGCTTCTTTAGCAGCACCCAAGGCGGTTTATTACTTTTATATTACAACAGTGACGGGACGAGCTGAAGGACAACCTGATGTTAAGTGGTTACCACTTCCTATAACAACACGAAAGGGTACTTATAGGGATTCAGAGGGTACTCACCTACGGACCGTAGGAAGTCGTGAAAAATAATAGACTGATTTAAAAAATTGTCAATACCATCGCATATTTCGCGCCCTACCTTACCATTTTAAAGAACAATCATAAAAATTCAACAATAGCGTAACAAACAGACTAACTGAGTAGCACCTCCTTTTTGAAGCCTCAAAAATGGGGGAGAACCAGCAATGGGAAAGTATAGCTTATAAAAAATATTTGGTACGCATCAAAATCTGACACTCAAATAATGATGTACCATGTCCCACCTGAAGCAGTAATGTCTTTGTATACGACATATTCCAAGTAAGACAATTTCACCGTAATTCCGTGCATTAAAAAAAAAAAAAACGCTAATTGTCATGACGAGCTCGTATGCCAATAACAACGGTACCACACACGTTATTAAATCATACAAGTGCCTTATTAGTGACGTACAAGACTCGAGAAATACCGACGGGGGAGCAGAGACAAAATATACGGTAGCGTGCAGTTTTGGTGCGGTAGAGCGTGGTGGCCCAGGGGCACAGACGCCGACTTTCAATCTGAAGATCGCTGATTCAAACCCACACGTGCACCAATGAGTTTTTTCACTTGAAAAATTTATGTGCGCAATACCACGTTCTCGATACGGTGACGGAAAACAGGTCGGTGTCCCTGCAATGGGTGCAGTTTTGGTCCGTAGTCCATTGGGGGGTCCAGTTGCTTGCATCCGTAACTGAGAACCCTCCAGTATCCCTACACGGGCTTGGGTGCTAAAGGAGCAACTAAAAGTAGCAGTAGAACTTGTGCCAAGTTCGCCTGGAGAAGTACCTGCACTGCCAAGCAGTGATGAACTTGTATTGCTGTGTTCCGGTCGAAGGGTGTGCGCACCGGTGAAATCACAGCATGAGACGTAAAATCCTAAATCTAACGAACCTAGTGACGAGTGGTTCATACTCATCATGTGCTCTGTGGGATATCGTTGCTCTCCCAGGTCTGGGTGGAGCGTATCGCGAACGCTAAAAATGGCGATATTAAAATTCGCGATACATTCGCGTCTGACGGGCCCATTAGACCGGCTACAAGATATGTCTCATTTGACGTGTAGAGGCGGCATTACGTGTTGGGTTGTTGCTATGATATTGCTATCATAGGAAAATGGACCAAAAATTACATCGCCTTCAAAATAACTCCGAAACAATGAATAGCTTAAATGTGAAGTGACCATAATATAACATTTAGTAAAAGCAAGATTAAAAAATACTATTTTTTAACTATCTGGTATCACTATCTCAAATCACACTAATATTATAAAGACGAAAGCTTGTATGTATGTGTGTTTCTGTGAGTGTGTTTGTTACTACTTCACGCTCAAACAGCTTAACGGATTTGGATGAAATTTGGTACTAGGATAGCTTAAATCCTGGATTAACACGTAGGCTACTTTTGATTCTATTTGATTCACAGCTATATTCTATACTTCTTTCCTATTGTCATCAATGGCACGGTTCAGACCGTCAGCAACTATCCTATTAAACATATTTACTGCATAAATAAACTCTCAGTTACAACTTCTTCAAGATATGTCTATAAAGATAAGAAGCGTACCCAGTTAAATCGAACTGGAAGGCAAAACAATACCTCACCCTCGCCTATCGGCCCTCGCGAACGCCCGGCCGGCCAATACGCGTTATCTCAACGGCGATACGTAATAAAAACCCTCAAGTATCGTGTTTTTGCGTAACAAGCAGTCTAAATTACAACAATTATTCAATGTTGCCGTGTTATCGGCAGTTATAAAATCGGGAGACGGTAGGGGGAGCCTCATTAAGGTGCGACACCGGGTGGGGGGGAGGATAATTTTGATAATGTTGTGAAAAAAATGTTTGAGGGAGAACGGAGGAAGTTGAATGATGTATTGGCCCGCTTTGCCACTGACAACTGAGACGGGTTCGAAGAGAAAATGAAATCTCCATTTCTTTTCTGAATGTTAGTTTAACGGGAGTTTGGATCGGAACATTATTTGAACGCATGCCTTCGTTATTTGGAATTAGTAGTTAATTTTAGTCTCATGCTCTCAAAATTAAAAAGTAATTGAGTTCCTTTGATATTAAAATTCTACATGACATATAAGATTCAGTATAAGATTTAGATCTTATACAGAGTCGCTTACTTATCTTATATAATTACTGTATCTTTGGATCTTGTATATATTCAAATGCATTAAGAAAAAAACTCTTATTTTAACATTACAAACAGACACTTTAATTTGATTTGATTCTGAATGTCCAAATTAATGTACTTTCGCAAGATTTTTCTGCATTTGGGTTTTAGAACAAAATATAACCAGTTCATTTGGCAGAAATTACAAGAATGATGACAAGTGAAACCTTATATTGACTTGACCCAGTATGGGTTCAAAACCCAGCAAAGTCAAAATAACATAACATTCTCTCGTCCCAAACTATCAGAAAAGTTATCTACGTCAAAATGGCACATCTTCGGGCGAGCGATCCCCGATCTGGGCCAGTGGTTCCTTTGCGAGACCCCCGTCACAACTATCAACATCAAAGGAGCTTGTAATTGACTGGAGCCCGTTACGCACCAATGACGATGCTCCGATCTGACGGCTCGCACAATCATAATCTTTGGCTGGAGGAATGATTTGATAATCGGCTAATTGCTGGGAGCTAAACCGTAGCTGCATCCACCAAGGCGGGTTACATTGTAACGGATTTTCTCGCTGATAATACTCTGTATTTTTAGCTTTAACTTATACAAGGAGGACAAGTACAGACAAGCGCTAAATTTAGTAATAATAACGCGTCCAAGATCACGACCAAGATACATATTTATTTTAAAAAGAGTGACAATTCCATGTATTATAATTTTTAAGAATTTAACAGAAATAAAGAATGGCTTTGAGTTTGTTTATTTATTTATTAAGGCACACAAAACAGAACACAATCAATAGAATAAACTGCCACATATAACTGCATATAGCATTTCATCTGTAATTCCCATGTGACAACTGGATTTATCCAATTTAAAATCATCACATATGCTCTACTGGCAATCAGAAGAATCCTCATACATTTAGTTTTAACGTTTGTTTGTAAATTTTTCTGAGCAACTAAAATCTTAAAGCAAATAGCTTATCAGAAAAAGATTGGGCCGTCTTGGAAGTCTCCAATCTAAAAGTAATCAAATCCGGTTGGCGTATGCATGACGATTCCAGCTGCACACAAACAACAAACAAAATGTAATCTTGTCTTTTATTGTGCTAGCCTAAGATGTGCCATTTTGTCTGTAAGAGATCGCTTTATAGCCACCTTTTTATTATTTAAGATTTCTAGTTTTGAGCTATTGTTATCTTTTGGTGTCCAATAAAGACAATTTTCCAATAAAGACAATAAAGACAATTCCAATAAAAACAATCCAAAAAAAAAAATTGATCTATCTATCTATCTATATTTTCCACGCGGACATGTAGTTAGCAGACGCTGAGCCACCAAGTACGAGAGGCGTATGTAGAAGAGAGCACATTTCATTCAGGACTGTCATTCGCGACAGCAGGTTTACGTTCCAACATTCTCTGAAACATCTAAAGAGTGTAAAAATGTAATGTTTATTCCGCGCGAAGTGTCGCCAGCAGTGACGAGAACCACTCACAACAGACGCCATTTTGAAGGCTGGAGTGGCGGGAGATGCGAACATCCCGCTTTCATGTGCCCCATTCAATGATTAGTTAGTGTTTACATTCTAGGGTGATCCAAAAGTAATCATCATTGGGTAATACAGAATATACCGTACCAGCCTCTAATGTTCCCACTGCAGGGACACCGGCCTACTCTCAATAATTGAGAGTGAATGAGCTCTGATCTACCACGGGAGCCCAATCCGGATTGGTAGATGTCACATGTCGTCGATTTTTTGGTTCTAAGACATGCCGGTTTCCTCACGATGTTTTCCGTCACCGTTTTGAGAACGTGGTATTGTGCACATAAATTTTTCAAGTGAAAAATCTCATTGGTGCACGTGTGGGTTTGAACCAGCGACCTTGAGATTGAAAGTCGGCGTCTGTGCCCCTAGGCCACCACGCTAGGCCATACGGAGTATAGCGGATATCAAAATATGACAGCTCAGTTATGCTGCTGGTAGAAAAAAAATGCTATAAATACGTCATTGGTTTGCGAGTCTCCATAACTTTGCACAGTCCGATTGCGGCGTCGAAAAATCCCTTTGAACGCTCGAACGAACTAAAGTCAGCGGAAACCTACTTTCTCAGAGGTTTGGGAGAGACCCAGTTGCTCGCGTCCGTGAGAACCCTCTAGTATCCCTACACACCGTGGGTGGTGTTAAAGGAGCAACTACAAGTAGCAGTAGAACTTGTGCCAATTTCGCCCAGAGTACTGTCTGCACACCTGGTAATCTACCGCCAAGCAGTGCACTCGTACTGCTGTATCAAAGAGAACTATTGCGGCTTTTGAATCGGTTCTGATATATCAATGTAATGTTTATTGATATACATCCAAAATAGTTTGTACTTGTTGTTCCAGTGAGTCAGTAGATATGTCGGAAAAGTAGAACTTTCTGAACGACGAAAAACTCAAAAGCCTTCTGATAGGTCCAAAAAATAACTACAGGTTATTGACAAAAAAATCAATGAGAATAGTACCTGATTAACGACCAAACCAAATCTACTATCAGCTTAATAAACTATGACTATTGTTTTTAATAAAACACCACGTAGTCATTAAATGTATTTTTGGATCACCCCTCGTACAAATGTTTATGCATTTAAACCGTACGTACCGTAACCGGACTACATATTCTGTTTGCGTTTGGGATCGTGACGGTTTCAGTTTGTGGTGTCAGAACTGGTGCATTATGCTGCGCGTCCACTACGCCGGGGCCGGACCGTCCGGATTAACGATGTCGCGCGTATATTAGTTACAGATTTTGATCTGATTTCGATATTCCGTCGTTTATTCTAAGACCGCTCTAGCAGAAGAATCTAAGAATTGCTTTCTTAGTTTCAAATCAACTTCGTATATTCACTCACAGGGCAGAACAAAGATCTAAGTATTTCTTCTTTGTTAGAAGAAATACCAATCTCTAATCAACTATTTTGGACTGGAAACTGGACAGTATAATAGTGAGTGATTTATAAATAAAAAAAAAAACTGAAACAACGTTAACACACTCATACCTCTGCACTACGATTCCCTTTGTCGCAGATGGCATGGACAAACACAGAAACACAAGACAAACACCCAAGACCCTAGAACAAACATCATGCTCACCATACAGTGTGCCCCGGCCGGGAATCGAACCCGGGTCCCCTCGCTTCGAAGGCAGGGCTACTACAACTTAGCCACGGAGCCGTCATATAATGGATAAAAAAATTAGTAACTTCAAGCAGAATTCTGTCTCGCATCGTTCACATTATCCCGGGTTTTCTTCAGATACCCCGTACAGCCCCGCGCTGTTTGCATAAAGATGTTACCTTCGGCGTTCCCGAGATAAACAGATGAAACGGGAACACACGGCGGAATTGATCCCGGTGCATTATTGTATCTATAAACATTTCAATTGCGGCCGCGGCTTATCCCGGAAGATCGCGGAGGGGCGAGGGTCGAGGGTGGCGGTAATCAACAATTCTTTGTTTGGAATTATACATTACTTTTTATATCGACCTCCGTGGTATCATGGCGGATATAAACAGATGTGGAGGTGTGGATACCGATCCCGCGAGGAATAACATATTTTGATTTTCTTCTTACGTATGAGCAAGTGGCATGGATTAGCCGGGACCGATATCTTAACGTAAGCTCCGAAACACGAACGCGTTCAGTTCAAATGCCACTAAATGGTCACCCATCCAATTTCGGACCGGGCCGAAAGTCGCTTAACTTAGACGATTTTTAAAGATCTGAAATTATGCTTTTCAACTTTGTTTTTGGTAAATCACAGATCCAATAATCTTATTTATTTGGCAGGTAAACTGACATGTATGTATTTTAAAATAGATTATTGGATTTCAATTTCAATTTAATATTAAATATACTAAACTAATTTTATGTTTATATCTATCTATCAGTAAATATTAATCACTAAATTTCATAATTTCTCATGTACGTGGCTATTATATACATATTTTTTTTTTCAAACCCGACCTATTCACATTATCACGTTTAAACAAACAAACTCTTCAGCTTTATTGTTTGTTTAAACGTGTTATTAGTACAGATATATTTGAAATTGTTTAATCTAAAACTGTTGGGAGTCTGGATAATTTATAGCAGAATACCGTTTATGTGGCTATTAATATTGAGAAGACCGCAACTTAATTTTGAACTTTTTTAAATACCGGTATTGGGGCGCAACTCGGTACATAAAACATTAAAATTGTTTCTACCTATGTCCGTTATAGACTTTGAAACCATCTAACCGATGTGCCCCACACCGGTTTCATTAGAAAGGCAGTAATGCTAAGATGGTGTTAGATCACTAAAACAATGCATTAGGCACAAAATATATTCGTAGTAGCACGTCGGGTATCCGCTCGTGTTTAATAAATTTGGCTTGTTAAAGATCATAACTTAACTGCATAGGCAAGGTTAAATTATACATACCATTACACCTTGACCATGAAAAATTAAGCACGGGGCTTTCTAGTTTGGGTTGGACTTTCCTCCCAGGACAACTAAACAGTTGATTACACTTTGTGTCAATAATTACATTTGTTAATAATAGTGAAGTAAAATCTAATCTTCACTTGTAAATTTACATCGAAACTGCCCATTGAAAGATAAATTCAAAGTCAAAACTGGAAAAATCTCCCTCCGCGTAGTATCGAGTATCCTCTGAAAAAGGAAACAAAGTAATCTATGTTAGGCCTCGTTCTCACGGCCGATATGTATGCAGATGGAATTATTGCCGACGACGAGCGACGGTGTTAAATAAAACGAAAACTAGTGACGGCCAAAGTGATGGTCTTGCAAAAACGGGAGAAAAAATGACAAACAAATTCAAGTTTTAAAATTTTCCATTGGATTTATTTGTAGTTGTTGAAATACCGAAGCTGAAATTTTAGCTCAGCGGCGCTTAGGAACGTTCTATGTATAGGCTGATCATATTTAAATACATAGTCTTATATATTAAATTACACTAGTTATAAGGGTAAGTGTAAACTCGAGGGTGAAATGTTCAACTAAGAACAAATTATCTTTATACAAATAAAAAAAAAAATTAACTTAAACCAGTAAGAGAAATTCAAACCAGTTTAGTGAATATTCATTAGGAGAACATATAACAAAATCTTTTTTTTAGCACAATGTATTTTGTGCTAATGAATTATATTTTAATATTGTTAAAGCTGAATCCTGACAGTAATACAAAATTGTCTACAATTGTGGAGATTAAATTTTTAAACTTAAAGTTAAAGTTAAAAAAAAGTTACGTTAAAGTTTTCTTGGAGCTGATAACAAGACCAGACTTGAAATTCCATCCCATGTCCCATCCCTTCAGCTCCGTGGTCGAGCCGAAACAGCCGCGGCCGGATTACTGCCAGTGATGAAAAAGGGAAAAATCATTTATTTTATTACCTGTGCAAAAATAATAAGCCAAGTTCGACCCGGCGAGGATTCGGAGGACTATGAATTATTATAATCAAGACTCGTCTTTTAGCTAACGGCATATTGCGGGGAACGCACTTCGAAGATACGATTGCTTTTACACGCCGAATGAGAAAAAAAATCTCCGTCATTTTTAAGGTTAAGTTTCATTACCATTTTTTTCACATGCATTCGTTTCCCGTCATGTCACGGGGAGACAGAGCGGTTATGTGGGACTAGACCCACTAAAACGGCAGAGGCAGAGGGGTCCTCCTCTGCCGCTTAGTTGGCAGGAACACGGTAACGTTGCAAACGTTACCGTGTTCCTGCCGCGGCGGTCCATTTCCGACCCCTCTCGAATAAAATGTATGTATTTACGAAAAATAAAGTTCTATATAAATAATCTAAAGGTTATATAGTTACCATAGTACAAGCTATGTTTAGTTTGCTTTATGGAATGGACATAATTATTTATCCCTCACTGAAAGTATAAATTATTCACAACTCATCAGAATAAACAGGTATTAATTAATACCTATAGAATTCCCTATGGTAGGTATCATAAACTTCAATTAAATTGGTGGCATATTACTTGGGCCAATGCACTAAGATTCCCTGAGTCGCAAATTACACAAGACAAAACAGAAAAATTATGACCCGAGAACAAACTTCATGCTTGACCGGTTTGCCCCGGCCGAGGAACGAATCCTGGACCGCTCGCCTTGAAGGCTAGTTTAACTACGGAGCCATCCAAAATTTAACTTTAGTGCAAAATCATCATGCATCAGTGGAAGGGTGTGTAACATCCCCGTTTCAGGGTGAAGGGCGCAACGCAATGCGACTAGGGTCTTCTCATTCGTGATACGTATTTTTGTTGCTTATAGGCGGCGGTAACTACTTAACATCAAGAGGCCGTCTGCTCGTCCCATCAATGCAGCCGCATAAACAAACCTACCCAAAGGGATCTCTACGTACCAGCCTCTAATGTTCCCACTGCAGGGACACCGGCCTACTCGATAATTGAGAGTGAATGGGCTTTGATCTACCACGGGAGCCCAATCCGGATTGGTAGATGTCACATGTCGTCGAATTTTTGGTTCTAAGACATGCCGGTTTCCTCACGATGTTTTCCGTCACCGTTTTCGAGAACGTGGTATTGCGCACATAAATTTTTTCAAGTGAAAAAACTCATTGGTGCACGTGTGGGTTTGAACCAGCAACCTTCAGATTGAAAGTCGGCGTCTACGCCCCTGGGCCACGCTAAAGGGATCTCATTAGGTAGCAATACACTAAAAATAGAAAAAAAAACCATATACACTTTGTTTTCAATCATTACCCCCTTGTTCACGTTCGAGCTGGTTATCGATTGAGTTGCTCAGTTTACAAGTTAGGAGGCTGATAATGCGATGCCGAGATGCGTACAGGTAGCAGCGAGGATATGGAACAAGAGCTGATGTCACTGTGACCATGGTTGTCATGGTGTGACAATCAAAATACAAACTATCTACATAGATAAAAATCAATGTTTGCTATGCGTTCCGAAATCACTGATCAGATTGTGATGATATTTTAGTACGGTGTTCTGGAGACACGTGCGAGGGATTCTGGCCCAAAAAATATATAAATAATTTTATTGCGTGGCATTGCAACGCATGCCGAGTAGACCTAGTAATATTATAAATGCAAACGTGAGTTTATTTGCTTGTTTCGTACTCTTTCAGGCCTTTCAAGTTGATTGGCAACAGATTATCATGAAAATTAACCCACGCCGGGTATCCGCTAGTTACGTAATAGAAAAAAAGTAACTCGTACACACTTGTCTTAGATGAATCTTTTGTTTTCAATAATATCGAAACGGCAACGAAACTAAATTCTCGCATTGAATTTCAGATGGTGGTATTATCCGCTCCACTAGTTCGATGCGTTCCCCGGGCGCGCGTTTTTCGCGGGGTATTATCAATTATTAAACATCAGCATGGAAATAGCACCCCGGAGTCCGCTGCCTACCCCTACTTGTATTAAATATTCGTGGATTACGTTACGTGGCGGGCCGCTTCGGCACCCGTGAAATAGCTTTCGGTTTTGTGCAAGTTATTAGCGGGATTTGCATGTATTTGATTTATTGTATTATTTTTCGGCTCTCGAGGGCCTGGGGTGTTATGATTGTGTCTTGTTCCACAGCTTCTTGGGAGTATCATGAGGATCTATTAATTTTTATGATTTATAATTTTCAATTTCTCTCATAACATAAGTAATCTAGCATATACATTTGCCGCTGTTAATATATATTATATATATATATTCTGTAACAAACGTTATTCTTTTCTGTATATTTGATATTTATAAAAAATTTTAATAAAATAAATAATAAATATGCACACAATCTAGTTCTAAACTAAGCATAGCTTGTACTAGAGTGATCATGTTATTGCTTTTTTTGTTAATACATACTTATAATACACATTAACCGAGACTTAGAACATACATCTGCACAAATGCTCATCCTGGGTGGCAATCGAACCCACCACCTACCACCATTTGAGCTGACAGGGCATTCGAATGTATAATATATACAAAAAAGTTACCAAAAAGTATTTTATCAGGGATTCCTATAGTACAAGATATGCTTAGTTTGGAGTAGTTCGCGCTGTGAGAAAGGTCTATAAAATATTAATTTAATTTTCATACGACATTCAATTAGCGTTTTAGTGTGGGGTATTAATTTTGGCGCAATCACTGAACATCACCAGCTACTGTCGTATTGGTAGACCAAGGCAATGTTCGCAAGAGATTCAAATTAGCGAAGGGGTCGCATAGTCTGCGCTATTGCAACGTCTACGGCTCGTACCTTAAAGGTTCATCATTTGATATTAATTTAGCTAATTGCTGCATACCTGCGCGCATTGCTGCATAACCGCTGAGTCAGCCAATTGCGAGCAAGACGCAGTTCAGCGATGCTTCAATACTCATTTGTCTAGGTATTTCTGAATATCTTGGAGTTGCCCAATGAATGCGGAGTAAATCTTCAAATTTGCGTCTTTATTTAAAAAATATTAAGTATGATTTACGAGTCAAGAACTGTAATAACCCCTAACCTATGCAAAATTCTACGCATCGCACAAAGTTATGAATGATAGAATTATTCAAAAATCAATTGAAATAGCCTATGGCAAGTCCCAATTCACAGCCACCTTCCATTCAATTTTCTAGTCCATTTCGGGAAAATAATTAAATTTGTCCGTGCCACGCTGGGGGGTGACCGTTATTTCCTCCGTATCAGATGAATCTGTCCGATTTCTTAATAATCTATTAGATATTTTACGTTTTACGATTGTCATTTCAGAGGTGATTAAATTTCGGGAAACGTCGCCAGGTGGATTGGAGGTTTTCGGATGATCAAAGAGCTGTGAAATTATAATTCTTTTCAATATACATTATAGCACTTATATTATAAAGGTATAAATTGTATGTATGTGTCAGTGTATGTTTGTTACTCCTTCACGCTCAAACGACTCAACAGATTTGGATGAAATTTGGTACCAGGATAGATTATTTATTAGGCTTTTTGTTGTTGTTGACTTTGACAATCTGTTCTGACCACTTCAATATATTTTTAACAGACTTCAAAAACGGGGGTTATATTTTTGTCTTGTATGTTTGTTAAACGATTTCTACGCCAATTGGGGTGCGTGCAAAATTGGATGTATTTTTTTAACTTGAGGTTATACCTCCAGGAAGATCCCATAGAAGTTTCACGAAGTTATTCCACCAAGTGCGTCTAATAAGCAATGAAAGTATTGAAGTCAATTTATTAGATTTTATATCAAGCAATTATTAACATACACGTCAGCTTGTATTTGGAAGATATAGCGAGGAGAAACAACTTTCAATCAACCTTTATTGTACTACATAGACAATACATGTTTCGTAACACAAAGCCGTAATTTTGAACCATTTCATACGAGTACATTAAACATCTGTTCTGGGATAATCAAATTAATCCATCTACTGGCAGATCGAAACGTCAGGCCGGACCAGTAGTGAAAATAATTTCATCAGATATACGTCCAGCGTCTATAGATCTGGGGTGTGCTTCAGTTCGTTGAAGGGCGCGGGTCTCGGTTGATAAGCCGAGGGAATAAGAATTATGATGGATGGGATCCCGACCCGTTGGTCCTTTGACACCTCCATCGTTCAATCGTCTGCGATCATTCTTTGAGAGTGGTGTTTCGGAACGATTGGCTCCATTATTTCCTCGTGCACTGTCACATGCCTCGGCGGGTGCTCGTCGTTTAGGTGGATTGATAGTGTTGGATTTATTTGTCTTCGTTTGAGTTGGTTTCACTCAGACGGCGACATTTCATATTGAATATTATGTCCCGCGTTTACTCACCAGCTAGCGTGCTAGCTAAAATATAGGTTTTCAATGATTTTCAATATCTTTGTAAAAGATTTTCAATACTTATTGTAGAAAATACTTTAGGTAAAAAGTACATTAAAACTCCTGGTAGTAAATAAAAAAAAAAATTATACATTTTAAACAAATTTCAAGCATATTAATGTACACTTACTCCAATCTTAGTTAATATCAATGTGTTTTTACTGTGTACAAATAAATGTGTAAATCATTAAAATTGCGTGAACCTTGTAAAAATTAGAATCAATTTGAGACTATAGCTAACAGAAAACTAAATTCAGTTACCATATAGACTCCACCCTCTCACCATGAGACCAAAACTATCACCGTGTAGTTTGGAATGTGCCACTAAATATCAGGTGTGATCTGATACTGTTCCTTAAGGTCAAGCTGCATATTTTTGTTATTCTTAGTTTTATTTATTATTTTTAGTAAGAGGTAGGTTTGTAAAACAGAAACAAAAATTAACTATAGTTCAGATAAAATTAAATTCAGTTACATTCAGCAAACCGTGACTTATCTTACACTGAGCGTCGTACGTTATCCCGAGATAACCCACCATCCAATAAGGGACCCCACTCGACCAATAAACACGAAACAGAATTTAATATACAACCGCAACAAACGTACACAAACATACATATTTTCCGTCGAAATAATACAACGGTAGTAATTGAATCGGCCTCGGGCGTGCCCGGGGTTCGAGTCGTTAACGTTCTTGAGGGGTAGACCGACCCTAGGATATGCACTAGACGTACTGCTTCAAAACAAACGCTCGAACGAAATGGACATATGGAAAATACCGTGGCGAGACAGAGAGCGGGAATAGAAAGTGTTTATAATAAACAAAGGATGGAGTTCTTATTGGTAGTAGGGTTTTAATAGACTATTGGACCACCGTGGAAATTTCACCTCGCCGGAAGACGGGCACGAATTGTGGGGTCGTGTCGGTACTGATGTCGGGCCGATTTGCCCGAGAGCGTATTAAGACGGCCTTTGATGTCCACCGGCCGGACGGTTAATTAAATGTAGATATTATCTTAGTTGTCCGAGCGATCGGCGATTTTCAAGTTTTTGATGTGTTCATCTGTAGTGGGAGGGTTGCTATTCGATTTGAATTTCGGGACATAATTAATTCGGTGTTTGTATATGTCCCCGCGCAATGGTATCGTGGTTTCTAAGGTTCCGTATATGACTAAGCATACAACGTTGATACACAGGTTATCCTAGCGCGGGAGCTTTCTTTCAAATACCCACTGAATATATTTTATATCAATATTTTTTAACATTTTTGTTTATGACCTAATTTGTAAACGTGTCATAACATGTAAACATTTAATTACAAGGCAATAAACTTTTGATACTTATACGTTCTTCTGTCCAAACTAATATGGGTATATTTTATACCTAATAAGAGTAAAATCAAGTGGAATCTTTCTCTTTCTAAATACTCATGGACATTTCACACTGCTCCATCTAGCCCCAAACTAAGCATAGCTTGTACTATGTGATAGACATAACTGAAAAAATATTAAATGGTATTTCTTTTTCTAATACCAACGTGTAAATACATAATAACACTCATAAACAGAACAAACGTCTATGTTCATCATAAAAATGCCTGAGGTCAGTCAATATACCAAGACAGGGAACAGAAACTGGTGCGGGGGCAAGCGACCGTCAATCTCAATCTCGCGTTTGGCCTCATCAAGTGTCAATTTCAAACTAATAGATTGAAATGAACCGCAAAGGCCCGATACGGCAAAACGCCCGATATCGTGTTATCAGCGCCCTCAGGCCAATTTATAGGGAGTTAATGGATCCCTTCAATGAGCAAGACCCTAGTTATGAGCTTGATGCCCTTAAGATGCGATCGATTAGCGTTTATGAATGTTATCTTGGTAGTTTGGAATACACTGCAGAGGTATGCAGCGTTGTCTATCTCATAGATTAGACTGACCTCCAAGCTGCAGGTTGTGGATTCAATGCATGTTGTGTGACGATGCATATTGTGTACATTGTGACACTGAACTATGTTCAGTATCAGTTATCTAGGTCATAGTATAGCTATGCTTAGTTTGGGGTTAGATGGTACTGTACAATACACCCCTGTACACCCCTATGCGAGACATCAGTGCAGTCTTTGTCACCCCCATTAAGAATAAGATATTAGTAATAATAATAAATACAGCAATGAAAAAAAGGCAATGGAAATCGAACCTTAAAATTGCTAAAAAAGATTATTTAAATCACGACGCGATCGTATTCTTTCGTGTGAGTAAGTGGCCAACACTGTATCTTAGTTTTGAACCAGCCCGAAGACATCTGATATGGCTCATCGTCTAGTACAGCCGGGTCTGACATCTTAACGTGCCCTTCGGAGCACAGAAGCGTAGTGAGACATCTGATGGAATACCGTCGGTGCGATACACTGACATAAACGGTACGTGATAGTTTTTTACACTCATACTCTTGCACTGGGATTCCCTGTGTCGCAGGTGGCATAGACAAACACCCAATACCCGAGAAAGAACTATACGTTTTTCACACATGGTTTGCCCCAGCCGGGAAGCGAACTCAGGACCCTTTCTTCCAAAGGCAGTGTTACCATCAACTAAGCTACTGGGCCGTAAAATTATATTACAATGATGCACTGTCATATAAATAAATAAACGTTTACACAGTAATTCTACACTACGATTCCCCGTGTCGCAGATGGCATGGTTAAACATTGAAACATAATACAAACACTCAAGACCCGAGAAAACTTCATGCTCACCACACAAAGCATGCACCTGCCGGGAATCGAACCCGGAACCCTCGCTTTGAAGGCTACCAACTAAGCCACGGAGTCGTCTATATAATATTAGTTGTGACAAGCGATGCGTATATGATTTTTTCATAGAGCGCTGCTCTTGAGCTGTCGTCGCCTCCGGCGTCGCAGACAGACAACTGTCAGGCCACACGGCGCTGGGAGGTGGGGGATACTTTTTGTGCAATGCAAAGGGGATGATTTTATCATTAAAATGTTAATATTACTTTTCGAGTTACCGAGATGTTTACCGTGATTTGAGAGTTTTGTTGACTACCGATTTTCGACGCGCCCCGGTAAAAATCTTGGTACCTCGAAAAATTATGTTCATAATCATGATAATAATTCTCGTGAAATACTCAATATCTTATGTTTTTGTTCAAATGATGAAACATTTACATAATGATATATATTGTAATAAAAGTTATCCTCTATTTCGCCCAACTCATAACGAGTTATGAATCAATTTAGGTACTAAACTTATGTATTATCAGATTTTCTTTCCAATATATTTCTAATCCACACTAGAATCATACCGTGTTTGTGATAACAAAATATAAGTCCATATAATGAGCACATTAAAAACTAGAACACACTTTGTTTATGAAGTTTTATCTCGGGTTTTGGGTTTTTGTCTTGTTTATCCATCCATACAGCGAATCCTAGTGCCCTATGAGTGAGTAAACGTTTTATTTTTTTATTTATTAAGAACTTTTTCATACTAGATACGAATGCACCACTGTATGGCGGCTATAGCCTATTGCCTATCCTAAAGGTTGGTTATAATGGCAGTATTTTCCCGGATAAACTAGGCACAAGTTCTACAGCTTTATCGCGTCTATCGCGCAACCCGATGTATAGGCACAACTAGACACAACAATTATGTGTTCGTTCGTTAGGAGGTGGTCGGCTCTAGTGTCAGAATTTTCAAGCCACCCGAACACCTCCGTCATTGCTTAGACTAGTTAAACCGACATCATAACGCGCTTGAAGCGCTCAGTTCAAATTCCAATGGTCACCCATCCAACTAGTTACAACAATGTGTTATATCACAACTACATATCCCATCGTGTCTGTTCCGCGACCTCCCGCCTAATTCGTCTCCCCACATTGTCTCGCGTTATGAATGATCAATTACAAGGTTTTCATATGCAAATGTCTCGGGAGCCATTCTAATTACGTGTTCATTGCATTTGATTATTGATTGTGTTAGAGGGATGTTTTCCGGCGGTTGATTGGCTGTGAATTTTGTATGAGGCACCACCAACTGATTAGATTCACTTGTTCCGGAAGTATTTGGTGACAATTAGGAGCTAATATCATCCGATTTCATACTGAGTCGCGCGCATTACTGCATACTCAGCTCGTTCCGTCACTCATACTCATAAAAAAAAGAATAAACAAAAACGAAATCACAGTAAAAAAAACTTAAACACAAAATACTTAAACTTTAATCATTACAATACAATAATAATAAAATTATGTATCGTGGTGGCCCAGGGGCACATACGCCGACTTTAAACCTGAAGGTCGCTGGTTGAAACCCACACGGGCACCAATGAGTTTTTCACTTGAATCATTTCATCGTCACTTTCTCGAAACGGTGAAGGAAAACATCGAGACAACAAACATCTATGTTCGTCACGTAAATCCTTGTCCTAAGTGAAAATCGGACCCACGACCTACACTGCAATATGGAGTACCTACTGAGCTGTGAGACCAGTCAATATCACTATAGTATTTTATTTTATAATACCCGACCCGACATTGTTATCTTGTCATGATTCACAGTGTGATAATTATTTATCATGGCGACATTTAGAAAACAAGACGATCAGAGTTTCCCGAATTTGTGAATCCCATTGAAAATGGTCAACTTTTTACTACTAAAAAGTAAAAACATGGTCAGATCGTTATTGTTCGTAATTTTAAATTTTTAAATGTATGAATAAATCAATTGCACAACACATCAGCACTCTATTAGGTGAAAGGATTCAAACAGCGCCCCGAGGCTCCTTTCGTGCAAGACAATATCCCATCTTTTATATATCATCTTTTACATAGTTTCTGTATAGTCTGTTTGCGGGAGTACCAGTCGCACCTTTTCCACCGCAAAGGAATTTACCCCCCTGGCAGTAAATATTAAGTGTTAATAACGTCACCCCCGCCCCGCGAGAGATCAAAAATTCACCGATTCGTTACGCCCAACTTGTCACAGAAGGGTTGAACGTACACCCGAATGCCCCCGATATTGAGGCTATATTATAATCTGTAATCGTCTTTGATGTAGATTAGGTATCGGGAAATTAGAAAGACAAAGAAATGGGATTAACTTTTGGCGTGAGTATCGGGCGGCACAGCTTTGGGGTGGGATTTTAAACAAGAGATTTTAAGATGATCTGAAAAAGGGGGGTAGTATTTTTTACACACTAACTGCACCCCGCGGCGTTACCCGCGGTTGGACTTCCTACGGGAACCGTACATTTTTCCGGGATAAAATGTAGCCTATGTGCTATTCTAGACCATAATCTATCTCTGTGCCAAAATACATCCAAGTCCGTTCTGGCGTGATTGAATCCATCCATACTTACAAACTTTCGCGTTTATAATATTAGTAGGATGTGCTAAACTTCTAATGATTACGTTAATACTCACCAATAGAATCGAAATGTTTATAAATAGTCTTTAATGTAGATTAGATATCGGTAAATTGGAAAGACAAAGAATGGGATAGACTCTAAGCGTGGCTATAAGGATATATGTTTCAAAAATAATTTTTCAGCCGATTACAATATTTCGCTAAACTTTCAATTAATTCGGCAGCTACCAAGAAAGTTTAAGAAAGGACCAAAAATTTCCTTTTCACGTGGATGTCATCACGTCGCCAGAGCATCAATTAAAATCGACCACTGCCACCAACAGTGGGGTAAGTACTAAAATCGCGTAAAACCGCACCACTCTACGCGCAAAAGTGGGGTGAGCGACATTATTAGCGGCACCGAATTTATCGTGCAATATCAGCTAAGTAACAACGCTCGAAATGCCCAATTAAAATATTAATTACTTTGAGTTGTGACACTTTGGCGGTCGACGCGCCTTCTTACGGTTAATAGCGGGGGGCGCTGAGAGTTTAAACTTTTACGCATCTTTATATTTCTTGTTTCACACATAATAAACAAAACGTGGTGTTCTTATACACAGTTCGGTAATAAGAATTTACGTAAAATATGGCGCAATGACAAACATCCTTATAAATACTTGTAGTTCAGCTCACTAGAAAAATCTATTGGAAAGGTTAACTATTTAGCATTTTTGAAGTTAAAAATAATATTGTACTATAATATTATTAAGCCTGCGTCTGCCTTTTGTTCACACTTTCAACCCATACCCGGTTGACCCATAATAAATAGTAATTTAATATTTTTACAGAATAATTGCTGTGTTGAATAATCCAAGTCAAAGTAAAATCTTTATTTCCGTTGAATTCTTCAAAATACTTATAAACGTAACATTTTTTTAAAATAACTATTACCGACGAGATTTTTATTACTAAGTTTAGCTCGCGTCCGTAACTGAAATGAAATGTATGTTTGTGGAATAAGGTTATAAAGGTGGTAAATACATTTCAAATAAGTAGATACTCTAGATAACAGTATCCAAGGTCTTGCAACATTGGTAGGGACCCAATGTGGCACACAAACAGTGAAGTCAGCTGACAACAGCTGACTGACTACCCTGCGTGTGAATCTAAATAACAAGTTGATTGCTCATATAATCGCTATTTTGAATAAGAAATTATTTATTATACAAACAAAAACGGACAAACGCTTATACTGACATACTGCTAGGATACTAGGATTCGCAAACAAACTTCACATTTAAAACACAAAGTTAGCCCCGGGCGGGAATCGAACCGAGAAATTATAGCCAGAAAGCGGCAGGGTTACTACCAACGAGACAACGGAGCCACTAGATAAAATAACTCTTAAACTTTTTTTCATGAGGACTCAGCCAAATATCACATATAATGCAAAACAAAACGAGCAACGCCTCAAATCTTTAGAAAATAAACACAAAATCGAACTTTCCATTCACGTCGAACTGCCATAAAATTTTAATGATCACCACAAAAAGCCAACCGCGCCGTGTTACACCAACAAACGAAAAGCTAGAACCGAACACCGCTTATCGCTTTAATCACCGTTTTAAATTCCAATGAGCAGACGAGTGCTGGAATCAAACGTTCGACGCAGTGTCGGCGACGAGTTGACACTTTTGTTAGCCTAATGAGGCCTCCGCGTCGGGGATAACTTTCCACGGTTTTGTACTTGAATGTGTTTGTGATGACGAGCCGATATTTTGTCGCAGTAATATGTAAAACTGTTTTTAAACTTATGATTTAACTATTGACCATCAATTAGTTGAAGACTCTTAATAACGTAACGAAGATACCTGTCGACCGAAGAGTTTGCGGCCAACTGCGCAACAGCAACCCAAGTTCAAGTTGTTTACTTATATTAAGTGGATTATAATTTATTTGAAAAATAAGTGAACTTTTTCTTTTCGGAATAATCAACTAATATTAAATTAATTAAAAATAAATACTATGAAGTAATCTTATAGCCGGAGGGCTAAAAACTATAGTCTATAAACGGGTCTACAAATGATCTCGATATTTTTGATTCAGACAATAATAAGTTTAAACGATGTATCCAATATTTTTCACTTTAATAAAATTTTGTTGCATAATTATTCAGCCCGTGATCTTTTTTGGCTATTGCAACAATAAATTTATTGTATTCACATAAATGGTTACGAATCTACATCAATTACAGACCTTAAAAGTGTGAATATAAATAAATAAAAAATAAAACTAATTTGACATATCTGTGTACATGTAAAGTAATGGAGCTCATCTGACATAAAGGCAAGAATATGTATATTCGTGCGTGTAACTTTAGACGTGTCCAAACGAACGTGAACTCCGAAGTTCGAGTATGAAATATGTCCTAATAATATTAGCCTAAAGCGCTGCAAAACAGCCATGTTCGCATAATCGCCGAACAATACAAGCAAACCTCAATAATGGATATCCATCGCGGGCGATCTGGGCATGATATATGGAGCACAAAGGTTATGTACTGCGGAAACCCAATTAGTCAGAATGTAATGAAACGGGCGCGGGTAACAGTCGCGAACTCCGCGGAACGATCCCTGCGATCCCGGGGCGGTCGCCTCTGGAATCAATAAATCAACGCGTCTCAAACTGTTCGCGGTTGTTGGTTTGTTGCGCACACGGCGAATGTAGTGAACGAGCGATACAACACGTCTAGAATTGCCGAAATTCCACCAAGTAACCCAAGGCATTAGCCCATATGTAATATTGGCGCGCACAAGCAAAACCAATATTACGAATATAAGATTCACTTATTACTATTTTGAAATAAAAAATTGCGATACCGGCATGTACTAAACAAAACTCGAAAACATGAAAATTACCAAATGTCCATTCATGGTATTTTAAAGTTCATTCATATTCTAGAGTCACAAAATCAACAAAAAAAGAATAAGTTGCACCCGTTCTGAAGTGATGCGCTTACATAAATTTGGCAATTGATTTTTATTTATAGAGATATGTCTATTGTACAATTAGAAGGGTTGACATCCAGCGCCTTTGCAGAGTTCCTTGCTTGTCTTGTATCGCGTTGACTTTGACATAGCAGCATCTTGTTGGACATCCTCCTAAGCCGTATATCACAAATGTATTAACGAAACAACTTCCACACGAGCACTTGTAGGCTCCGAGTCCACACCGCAAAACGCCCCCTGGAGACCTCGCCTGAAGGATCTATCCAAGACGTCTTATTGTCGCGAGGCTTCTGACTGTAAAAGTTTATGTGGCCCGTATGTTTGGGCATGCCGTATAAACGCGGATTCTGGGCACATTAGAAAGGCGATGAAACGAAGCCGCCACAGTGACACATCTGTAAAAATTACAGCCCGCTACAACTTATGGTTTAAAAGATACAGCCCTTTAAAGATACACAGACACATGGTTGCCTCCGTACCTGGGTATGAATCGTTAAATATTTTTTGTTTTAATTAGTTAGTATCCGTATCAACTTTTAATGTTCCCACTGCAGGGATCCCGGCATACTCTTGTTAATTGAGAGTGAATGGGCTTTGATCTACCACGGGAGCACAATCGGGATTGGGTAAGAAGAGATAATAAGAGATGTAAGAAAGCGGTACTTCTGGACACGGCACGCATCCTCAGGAGGTTCCTCTCTCTGCAGCCCTAGCCACCGACTGCTTGGGTCTTACTCCGCAGTCGGTGTTCGTCCGTTTTTATATATTTTTTACTACAATGTTTTTATACTGTTTATTTTATAAATAATGTATTATTTTGTAGTGAAAAATGTGTAGAAATGAGAAATAAAATAAATAATGAGAAATAATAATAATATACTCATTTCAATTATTCCTTTCACAATAGATTTCATTATGCTAGAGGATACAAGCTTATATATTATAGTAAAAGTTTAAATAAAACCTACGTAGTGAGAAGCTGGTGCCTGCGATAGGTTTGAAAGACCTGTGTTGTATTCCATCACTATCGAGCACTGTGCATAGTTTGTGGACGAGTTATAAGAAAAGTCGGCGAAGAATTGCGAGCGAGCACAATTTATCACAGAATAGTATCTGTGTTGTAAATGTTTTAGGGAAACCATCGGTATCCGGACATAATTCAACCCCTGTTGCGGCAAAACAGAATATGACCCGATAGTGATGCCACATTTGCATAACTGTCGATAATTTATTACGTATCAGCTCGACAAACTAGCTGTCTGATAATAAAAGTTTAAGCTCTAAGCTGGCTCACACAAAAGCGCTGATTTCGATAAAAAGAAAACTCTGATAAATGTGTTGTCCAAGTCAAAAATCTTTATTGCCGTTCAATTCTCAAACAATACATGGAAAGGTAATTAAAAAAAAAAAAACGAAATCATACGTTGTTAAAATTAAGTTTAGCGCTTGTTCAAATTACATCCGTCCTACTGATTGAGTTGGATTGGTTGGAGAACAAACCTCATTGGTTAATTAGAAGTGTAAAAAAAATCTGTCATGTCATTAAATAGTTTTAGTTTATTATATATACGTATTTTAGCACGCCAGCCACTGTTTCAACCATAAAAGGGTAACTGGTAGAAAAAGCTTGAAGCTTTAAGTTATCTATTTGTACATTAATTAAAGTTTTTTTGTGCAATATATAAATAAATGTAATGTAAATAAATAAATAAATTTATTAAGCAATACGCAATGGTGATCCTATCGCTAAAATCACGGCCTGTAATCCAGGAAGGCTATTTTATGCCAATAAGTTCAATTTCAGCAAACTCTAGAACGTTTCGCAGTAGGACATCAAAATATGTACAACTTCCTCTACTCGTAGTCCTTTAATAAATTTCTTTATTTTACGAGCACAATACTCATTTGAAGAAAATTGAATTTATTACATGTAGGTAGAACAATACGGCCCCTGAAATCTCAGTGATATAAATTAGGGGATATCGATAACCCTTTCCCATAGCCCAGGTTCACCCGCATCGATACATCATCACAATCTCGTCCCTACGCGAAACAAAGTGTCGGTGTACATTAACGGGCGGGGGGTTTTTATTGCCCCCCACGTCTTAAAATATTGTCTGATTCATTAGCGGATATTTCACATTTAAGTTCGCGCGCGTGAGACTTCCAAGTAACTTCTCGAGGTGATCATAGGGAGGTGTTGTACTAACGACACTTACAATTTTCTGTAAGGGATATCGTTACGTTCGCGTAATAAGACGCTAAGATTCCGTTATACCCTTAATTATTGTAGGGCGTGGGGTTGGGGGGGTGTATGTAATGACACATGTATGTAAATATTCCGTGTAACGACCGGAGGTGGCGAACGCTGCACGCTTAATGCGCGCTCGGTTGTTTTCTTTGATTAAAGAATTTTATTACTGGATATAATTCACGATTAGACGGCAAAGGGTTGGGGCTGCGTCTCAAGATAAAACGTCGTGTAATGACGGGTGCGTGATTCTGAATCGTAATTGTTATTGTGGAGTACAGCCTCTCGCGTGATAGGAACGCCGCCGATCCGATATTGTGTGCCGCGGGAGACGGTAAATCTTGTCAACAACTTCGGTAGCGTAGTGGTTCGAGCTTGCTGCTCAATTCTCAGAAATCGTGGATGTTGGTTACAAATATAAAAAAAATGTTCCTGAAAAATGTAAATGTAAATGAGTGGGTGTTGAACTAACTGTTACATGCAGTGTTCTTCCGAGAAGTATTGCCTTTGTAAATATTTTTCTCAGTGTCATGTGCATCTCGGTGCACTGGGATTGGTGTGTTGCGGTTTAAAGGGTGCAGGTGAAATGGCAGACTGCACAGGCATATGGGAAATTAATATCATCTTCCAAGTCTCCAACGAGCTAGACATTGAGCAAAACGCGATGTGGCTAGTTTTGATGCGAACTATATTTGAATATAATTGAAATTGTTCTTCTAGAAGTAACCTAGTACAACAGCGAAATTATTAAGTGTAGAGAAAGTGGCAGAGAATGCGCAGCATTAAGGTTTACCTATGGACTATAAAATCATTTGCATTAAAGGATTTTCAATACATATTTCTAGACCAACCCCACAATTTGCACCGGCAGGGAATTAAATACGCCACCCTTGCTTCGCAAGAAAACCACCAACTAGGATACGAATCCAATTCAAAGCGAGTAAATAAAAGGTGGGTGCATGTAGCTCACGTCTGTAGGTGAGAGGTCACCCCCAGAGTGCCTACACGTGTGCCAACAAAAACTGTTGCCAACAGTAACAGTAGAACTTCTGCCAAGTTCATCCGGAGAAGTACTGCCACCACACCTGATAATCCGCCGCCACTGGCCTTACTGTGTTCTAGAGCAATGTTGTGGGTGACGGTGAAATTACAAGCGCCTCATTTAGCAATGCCATTTAGATCTCATACTTCGGTCATATTACGGGCTATGGTAAGCTAGTTCCGTCACTTCTGTCGCACAAAAAATAAACGCTGAAAAATGTCCACTCCTAATACTTTGTAAAGGACGTTAGAATAATCTCCAAAACATTAAAATGATAATGTATATTCACATGTCGCACACATACGAGTAGGTACAACGCACCCTCCTTTTGAATCTTATAGCCCGCTCGCGTTTTAAATTTTAATGAATATAGATATCTTTATTCGCTTTGAGCGAGCTTCAGCCTCGGATGGCGCTGGTTAAGGAGGTGTTCCGTGGAGTGAACCCGAGCTAGGTCATCGAATTTGATCTTTGCTTTAGGAGCTGCAGTGGAAGGTTGCCGAATTACCACTGTACATTCAATTACTTAGGACACTTACGTAATTGTTTTTATGCTTAAATCAGTTTATTTCAAATATATTTAAGTTTTTTAAAGATGTAGTATTTTGTAGTTCATTGAATTAACAGTCCGCAGTTTATGAAATTAGTGTCAGTAAGTAGCATCCTACATAGCTTTAAATTTATTTAATTGGCTTTTTAAAGTCAATATGTCTATTCATAAATTCTATTTAATTAAAGGAAAATTTACGTTTTTGCATTCTTAATAAATAAGTACTCTTCATTCATACGTAAATATTCTTAAAATACAAATGCTTGGAAGTAAAAACCAATGTGAGAATTGTGGTATTAAGAATACCTAGCATATCTTTCTTAGAATCAGAACCATAATTTTCTTTTGACTTACGACCGCATGGTACCTTAAAAATATTTAATTGGGTGGCTATATTGACGTAACCAAGTGTTCCTTAGTGTACCTATGGTAAAAATCCGATGATTTTTATCTTATATTCGACTGATTTTCACACGTGTGGTGTCACATGAAAATCAGAGGGTTTTCACATAAAAACGCGTGTGATGCGAAAACTGTAACCTAAAGTAGCAGTAGAACTTTTGACTGTCCGGGATGTCTTGGAGAAGTCTTGTTTCCACACTTGGCATTCAACGGTTACTATGTTCCAGTGGAAGGGTATGGGTGCCGGTGTAGTTACAGGCGCTTGAACGTAACATCGTCCGTTCCCTCCCGTCTTAGGTTGACGGGTGCCCCGCCGAAGAGTGCAAGCCGTTCCCGTAGCCCCAGCAATAGGCGTCTAGAAGGGACCGAGGGGTTTTTAGCCAGTAAGAATCCGGCATAATCCGTCCAACATCCCCAAGGGAGGGCGGGTACCGAGGAAGGTATTCCACATGAAAAAAAAAAAAAAAAAGGTTGACGGGTTTAATGCGATGCAACTTGGGTCTTCTAATACTGTAGTGGACAATCCTCTCGGCATAAGGTAAGCTGTCAGCTCGTGACGTCACTATATATAGTGGTATAAAAAAACTCGCTTTGAGCATTTGTTTCACAGCTGACTTGTTAAAACCTCTCCCTAATTGTGATTAAAACATTCGAGGCGCGCCATTAAATCTAATATGCAACGGAATCATGCGCGATGCGAGTACGAGTGTGCATTCGGTTTTTTCGTCGAATAATCGTAATTAGGTACTCAGTGCTTCTAGCTTGAAGCTTTTGGAATATAATCAAGTAAGTTTTCCTTTGCTGTTATATCTTTTCGTAGAACGGTTGGCACGTAAATAGTACATAGACAGAAACGACAATTTAAAAAAAAAAAAATCCCCAAGGATGGTATCAGTTGTTGAAACTAAGTTTAGCGCTTGTACAAACCCTATGCGACCTTCCATGGGGAAGAATAAGTAAGTAATGGAAGTATTACCTTCTTTTTGCGAACATGATCCCTTTAGTCGTGGATAATAAAAATACCACGTCTCATTTTAAATCAAAGATGTACTCACGAGTTCTAATTACTAAGTTTAACGCTTATCTCTCCAAGAAGAAGAACGAGTAGGAAACCCCTGATGGATCGTGATCATGATCCTGTTCACAGACAATATAAATATAAGATCGTTGTCTACATATACATCTTGTTTGTCAATATTCAAATTTTAGATATTACAAATTAATTTGCGTGTCGTCGTTTTATCATTAATATAGTCATTAACAGTGTAGTACGCCTTCTTAACCAAAATATTTATATGGGAACACCATAACATTTATAGTTATATGTTTGTAAATACTTATATTTATATAAAAAAATATGATATACCCAGACATAATGAACATCTCTGTTCACCACACAAATAATTGTCATGAGTGGGATTCGAACCAGCTACAACGAAGACGGCACAGCTATTCAATTTGAGTAATTTCAATAACTGAACTTCGAGGCCAGTGAAATAATTATAGACATTTCACACAGCGCCATCCAACCCCAAACTAAGCATAGCTTGTACTATGGGAATTAGATAACTGATGTGCTTTTTTGTTATACATAGATATTAACACCCAAACGCAGAACAAACATTTATGTTCGTCAAACAAGCTTATCCCGAGTGGTAATCGAACCCGCGACCTAACGCGGAAGGCAGAGCTATTACGAACCGAGCTGTATGTCAATAAAGAACACACCTTGGTCAGCACGCCATAGATCACACATAGCACATTCAATTACAACTAATATCCATGAAAGGGCCGAATTAAATCCCAGTGGATTGCTACGATCGCTATCGCTGATATTACGTTCACACAGTACGTAATAGCTAAACGGCATTAATGATAGGCTCAGGTCGAATCGATTCTTCGAGGCTAGTCGTTAAGCTATTAGGGTGTGGGTTTTGTGGAACTATTTTGCTATGTCATTTCACTTATAGCTACCATTAATTTAGAACATGGCTAAACTTAATATTTGATATTATTGGAGCCACGCAATTCAAAATTCATTATAGGAGAAGGCAAAGAAAGGCATATAATAGAAGATATAAATAAATAAATAAAAATCGATCGATATTTCACACGTGCTATCTAGCCCCAAACTAAGCATAGCTTTGTACTATGGTAACCAGATTACTGATAAAATATGTTTATATATTTTATTACTATTATTGTAAATACATATTAACACCCAAACAATGAACAAACATTTATGTCCGCCACAGAAATGTTTGTACTGGGTGAGACTCGAACCCACGTCCTGTACCCGCTGTAGCGCATAAGGCAAAGCTTCTATCAATTGAGCTGTGAGGCCAGTTAAAAGCTAAGCTTTAGTGGCCTATTGTCAGATCATTGACATTGCATATTGGTGGTCCGTAGCACTGGTCACGTGGTCTCGTAGCTGGTGCTACGAAATGTAGACCGTGCGTAGCAATTCACCCAACTCAATGGTTCCACAAGCATGTCTACGTGAATGGTAATTCTTTATGAAATTACTTTTACAAAACTAGCTGGTGGCCTACCTGACGTTAATTAAGTAGATACCGCCACCCATAGACCACAGCAAAACGATTCAGGTCCTAGTGAATTATAAGAATACCATAGTCGCAATGCGTTGCACCCGTCCACCCTAAGACGGGGTATTTAACGACTAATGTGCCTGTAATTTCCCCTAACACTAGGAAAAATGTAGTTCTTCAAAAAAATGCTTCGATGTGGCTACGATCCGTGCAGTCGGGTGAAGTCGCCACAATCAATTAGCAGTTGATTGTACATTGCCGGCTAATCACCCACTATCGCGCATTATCGCCGCGCCCGCCGTCAAACGACAATATTAATTGATGTTGATATTAACGTAACTAATGAAATTGCCTCGAGGTACACGTTTATGAAACAACTAGGCTCTAATAGACATGTTTTTCAAAGGCGAAAATTAAATCTGCTTACGTAGCGTATTAATATTATTTCTCCAATTTAATTTTTATTAATAGTTTGGAGAAGAAGAAAATATTAAATAACAATATTTTTAATAACTTTGGCACGCTTATTATTTGACTACGGAGAATGTAGCAATGTAGCACATCTACGAAAATGTGTAGCAAGCGCTACGTCCTTGACGCAGATACTTAAACCCAGTTTTATTTAGAATGAGGATGTCCGAAATTTCCCAGGTAAATAATGAGAGTGTAAATAATTGCATGAAAGAAGCCTTCTTACGACACACATATGAATATTTATAAGTTCTGTTAACTCTGGGCTAATCAAAATCTGTTCTCGGTGAAATCTTGAATTATGAATTCATTTTCGACGGAATCTTTACCTTACTTAAAAAAATATATTAATTTTGAATACCGGCGATATACCAAAAATCCTTTACAGCACTTGACTGATCACACAGCTCAGTTGATAGAAGCTATGGCTTCTGCGCCTTAGGTAGTGGGTTTCATTCTTACCCAGAACAAATATGTGACGTACATAGATGTTACTTTTGTGTATAGATAATATGTACACTTGAATACCCCATAAAATTCCCTGCTAACCTGTCTATTTTGTTGTCTGGAAGAAATCGGTTACTAGCGATAAGACCGCCCTTTGTACTGTTTTTTATGTCATAATGTTTTTGTTAACCTTATCATCTGGTGTACAATAAAGTATTATCTATCTATCTATCTATGTATTGCATGTATTTATTTACAAAAAATTTAGCAGTCAGGAATTGGGTTCCTAAATTATATATGTTTAATTTGCGGCAAGATGGCGCTGTGTGAAATGACCACGTTTTTTGTTTAGTTTTTATTCGCTGACCGATATAATTGCTCGGTTTGAACTCAGCTACACATGACCACTCGACAATGCATTCGAGACGACGCTCCCATCTGATAGTCACTGATTGGCTAAAAACGGACAAGTGGAAAACTACACTACTAACTTCACAAAATCTCACATTATAAGGTTACGTTAAAATTAATTAGTCATCGGCCTATGTAATGAATCGTTCAAATCATCTTCATATTTCATATAAAGCTATGTTACACAAAATATTGTGCGCGGCACTACATGAATTTCAGCATCCCAACATTATCAATCACCAAAACAATTGGAGTCTTCGCAAACAAGCGTGGACATCTGTATTTCGATCACGTACACGAGCGATATGTTTCTGTAGCATCGGCGACAATCGAGATGTTCCGACGCCCTCGTGACAATGGAGATGTCTGGCCCCCAGTGGCCAGCGGTCGCTAATCAAATATATTTCTTGTGACCGATGCTAGGTGACAATACCCGACACACGAGGTGATGCTCAAACTTTAACGCGGCGAAATAACGCTTATTAAGTAAAAGTCAAAAATATTCAATCGATTCCCCCCCCCCCCCCCAATCGGCTGGATTCGGCTTCCCAGGAGCAAGCTGGGCATCAACTCTTCGGGAAGACCTTATCCTTGCAATGCCATACCCAGGACTTATCCCCGGCCAGCTCGAATATAACGAAAAGAAGCAATTTTTTACAATAAAATACCATATTAATTAATATCAAGCGGTTAAAATTAAAATAGTTAATCTGTATTCAAAATTTCTGACAACTTACTTGATTTGGCTTGAAAGAAATCTGACATCTAAAATGGATGTTCCGAGAAGGATCCAGAGTTTTGTCCATGAGTAAAATGGTCTTCATTAAATATCAGTGTTAATATTGGTCGGCACATAACTCCTTTCCGCTTTTCAGCAGGCTTCAAGAAACTGATAACGCTATCGATGCGGTACAGGTCGAACGTCATTTAAAACATCAACTCGATAAGAAAAAGATCGACTTACAAAAGAAGGAGATTATTTCATTCCTACTCGCAAAAAGTAAGGCATGAAAGTATTGAAGTCAGTTTATGTCTTTTTAAAAGGACGTTCCTAAAGAGAGGCGTTTCGGGACTAGGTAAAAACTCTTAATTAAAAACAAGTGTAAAAAATACTCGGCTTTAACTCATGCAGGTAAGCTGACGTGAAGTTTGAGAACCGCACCCCGTACAGGGAACGAATGGCGAATGATTAATAATGGTAATACCATTAGCTGGCCTAGGGCGCGACACATTCGATTACAGGCGCATTCGATTTGTCTATCGGCGCTAGGCGTGTCCTCGTCCTAGACGGTACCGTGTTACCGTCCGTGTGACATTGTCGGATCGCTGCCTTTGTTGAACTATACTTGTGGAACCACAGCTTACATGTTGCACTATTAGCCATGGGCAGGACAGGGTACTATCCTAGTGCCCGCATCCTAAACGGTGCCGTTGTTTCTGGTTGTTGAACCACCTGCTGCACTTTGACAGTCCAAGCAGTTTCGGGATAGTAAACCTTCCACAGATATAAGAAAAATGTTAAAAAAATATCTGCAGCCAACGCATGGCATCGCAACTGGTGTTGCAGATCTTAATAAGCGACGGTGACCACTTACTATGGGCCGTAAGCCTGTGCCTGCTAACTGCTACACAATCATCTCATATTTTCCACCTTCGAGTAACTGGTATGAAATTTCTACAAGACGCCCACAGATGTACACAAGACCCAAAAAAGAGAAAAGATAATCCAAACCGGTTCGAAATTGGCGAAGAAATCGCGTAACAAAAGCGCGTCCATTATCGAAGCCGGTAAAAAATATACAGAACAACGTGGCAGTAATTACGGAGACGACGCCATCTCGAACACCATCACATAACACGTAACAAACAAGGGGCCAGCGCACTCTATAATCATTTATCTCGACGAGTTTAATAAAAGGAATATTATTTACGAGGACGGCGACCGGCGGTAATGTCGCATGATTTAATCCCATTACATTGGGAGCCGTGCCAGGATCGGGAAGATGGTGGGTAATGCTCGCCCGAAGTGAGAACAAAGGACTAACTACCGATTCGGGCGGAGGCCTTGATCAATAGCAACATTTGAACATTCGAGACAATTTATAAAAAAATAACGCATACACTCATACCCCTTTACTAGGATTGCCTGTGTCGCAGATGGCATGGACAAACACAGAAACACAAGACAAACACCATGCTTACCACACAAAGTGTTTCTCGGCCGGGAATCAAACCCGGGACGAACCTTGCTTCGAAGGCAGAGTCACAGAGTCGTTTAGCCGTCTTTGTCGCATTGGAGGCGGGATATTTCAAAACATCAACGCGAGTTTGGCCTCCTTGGCTTAGTGGTAGTAGCCCTGCCTTCGAAGCGAGGGGTCCCGGGTTCGATTCCCGGCCGGGGCACACTTTGTGTGATGAGCATGAAGTTTGTTCTCGGGTCTTGGGTGTTTGTCGTGTTTCTGTGTTTGTCCATGCCATCTGCGACACAGGGAATCCTAGTGCAGAGGTAAGAGTGTGTAAACGTTTATTATCAACGCGAGTATAGTTACTGAAACTAACATATAAAACGACCCAAAGCATGAACAGCACAAGTAGACGATTTCCAATACTAAGTGTCTGTAGGTGATCCCTTTGATTCCTTACACCTACCCCCTGGGCGATGCTAAAGGAGCAACCAAAAGAAGCAGTAGAACTTGAGCCAGGTTCGTCCGGTACTGTATCGGCATCATCCCCATCTCGGGTGATGGATGAATGCGCCTCAGTGTAAGATCCAAATCTTATACTGAGTCGCATTACTGTTGCCATGGGCGGGGGTTGCCACTTACCACCAGGTCGGCTCTTAGCTCGATCCGTCACACAATCACATAAAATAAAAATACAAACTTCAATCTAAAGCTGAAAGTAACTCCCAAAATCTTCATCGGCCTGTCCTTGACGGCTAAGAAACATACGCCATCCATAGTTGCTCCGAAATTACCGTTATTCAAGCCAATTAATAACAAAGACTCGCATGTAGCAAGTATTGGGGGACATCTCAATGATTAACGACTCAAGTGAGGGCCACGCCCGAACTAACGTACATCCCGTCTGTCTGTCGCGAGCACCATTACTCAAAACTTAAGCCACGTCACTGATATTCTGGACAATTGTATTCGGGGCACGGAATATGGATGTGACGTCATCAATGTTCCATACGCTTATGAATACCTGTACCGGGACCTCTGCATCAAAGGACCTTTGGATATATCCCAGGTTACTGCTCTAAAGCCAGAGGTAACCGTCAAGTTTGAGGGATGACCATTAAGTTTGTTCTCTGGTCTTGGAACTTTGCTGTCAAAGCGAGCACTAATACTTGGCGGTAGATTTCAGGTATGGTGGTAGAACCTCTGTAGACAAACATTGTGCACCGAGTAATAATATTATTTTTTTAAATTTTAAATATTCATGGACATATATCACACAGCGCTATCTAGACCCAAACTAAGCATAGCTTGGTATATGGGAACCAAATAACTGATAGAATACATACAGTACTTTTTTCTGTAAATACATACTTGTAATACATATTAACACTCAGACACTGAACAAACATTTATGTTCGACACCCATAATGCTTGTCCCGAGTGGAATCGCACCTACAACCCACAGCGCAGAAGGCAGAGCTACTAACAACTGAACTATGAGGCCAATTGCTACTTTACGTTGCTCCTTTCGCACCAACCAGGGGACACAGTTCTAACAGTCGTCTCCTACAGACAACTCATTTCCTCAAGTTTCGATCATGGGGTACAGTAAAACTCAATAATCCTGGTAAATACCTCGCTAAAACATAATGAACTTTACTTCGATAAGAACGAGTAATTAGCAGGATGACTAAGATTCCCGCGAAATTCCTCACAAAAGCGATATTTCTCTATAATTAAAACGAACTAGAATGGACACCGACGGAGGCGGATGAAATCGGGAGATTTTTAATTATGTTAGTGAACCGGTCTTTGTTCGGGACGGTTCGCGATTGCTTTTTTGCGATATCCTCCACTTTTTTGCAGACGCGAAGCAACTAACTAGGGCATTTCGTAAATAAAGGAGCTTTTAAATCTGAAAATGTTTGGGGCATTCCATTCGTTAATTTATTTTAAAGATAGTTGGATCTGTTCAGAATATGTTTAAACCATTCGTGTATTGTATAAAACGTAATGCTGTGAAATCTAATGATATGCTTGAGACGTTGCATCCTCGTCTCAGAGCGACAAGCGCATTTACCTGAATATTCTTGATAGGGAAGGACCAGAGGCGTTTAGTTGTTTTTATGGGCGGCTGTTACCACTTAACATTAGGTGATTAAGGTGCTCACCAGGTGCTCGTCCCGGCATTAAGTAATAAATAAATATTTATGGACATTTGACACAGCGCCATCTAGTGTTTAGATCATTTTATTGGGCCACCAATTTATATGGGACTCTGACATTCAAATTAGTATATAATATTATTATTATCAACTTATAAGAAATAATTGATCATTTGCTTGATTAAATGGAATACTTATATTATCTGAAATAAAAAGATTATATAAAAACGTCTGCCACTTATGCTAACACGATTAATTATCAACTGGACCGTCCAAAACTCGCGTTAGTTCCATGTTGTAATTTAACAAATATTAGGTATGTAAAGTAAACCGTTTGATTGTTATACATGTTAGTTTCCACCAACAATCGCATAGCGGGGCGGGCATCAAACAAACTTCGGATTTTGATATTCACAAACAGTTGTGTAATCTCGTGCGGGATTTTAGGCATGTCCTGAGCATTGTTTGCTTCGGACCTCTCGCGCGTAAAATTACTATCACCTACACCTTAGGTAAATATGTCGGCAAGAAATTCGCTTTGAACCCTTTCGGCCCTTTGTTGTACAACTAAAACTATTCACAGTTAATCCCTGGATAAACACTGCTTGTTGATAAATTAACGCGTTATTAATATATGTTAGTGCGACCCGCCAGGTGTCCCCTCAGGCGGTCCTGTTCAACAAAGGTTAAGAAACGGCAATTTACGGTCAGCAGTAAATATTGCGGGCTATTCCGCTTTTTGTGATGTTTAATAAATTAATACGGCCGCGTTTGCTTTGCGCTCATTATGCTGAGCTCGTCTTTGTTGGCTGTTTGGACCGGGACCTGTTGATCCTTTCATGTATGTACCTAGATGTCAACTCTGCGAAGATTAAAGCCTCATCGAAGGCGTTACGTGAAACTTAATAAAGCCCGTCCCGACACTTTAATAACAATATTCATCAATAACCTTAACAAAATTAACAGCGCCCAATAAGATCCCTGTCTTATCCCGGTCCATATTGCATTCCTGGAATAATCCCGTTTTCATCCTCTAATATATATCTTGGGTTAATAAATAGAAGAAAAAGTCGGTCAGAGCGAATCCGGGGGTCGGTTAAGTGAGTGCTTTACGTCATATCCGAAATCCCGGTAAAGTGAGTGGGGCAAAGCCGCTGTGTTCGATGGTCCACCCGCCGCGATCTCTGTAATAGCAATAGCTTTGTATTAAAGCTGGGAAGACGGCTGCGGAGCTGGCCCAAGGTGCCATTACTTCATATACTTTTCGACAATCGGCTTTCTTCTATTTACGAACCGAACGTAACGTTTTGACGGGTATGTGACGTAGAAATAAACAGCTAATCTAGAAATAAACGTTTTTAATTATTTTTAACTTCTAAATATTATCAATACAGTTGATTTTTTTTTAAAATATTTTGTATTTTTTACATCAGAATTCCTTTATTTATCGACTGACTTGTTTTTTTTTATATAATATAGTTTCATCTAGTCCCATAGAAATTTCATCAAAATCGGTCTTATATGGCGTGCAAATCAAAATAACTGGAAAAAATATGCCGTCCATGTAAACGAAATTGCGTATTTTGCTTACCGGTGCCTGTTTTTTACACGGCTTTTTTAGACGGCTCCGTGGCTTAGTTGGTAGTAGCCTTGCCTTCGAAGCAAGGGGTCCCGGGTTCGATTCCCGGCCGGGGCACACTTTGTGTGGTGAGCATGAAGTTTGTTCTCGGGTCTTGGGTGTTTGTCTTGTGTTTCTGTATTTTTCAATGCCATCTGCGACACAGGGAATCCTAGTGCAGAGGTATGAGTGTGTCAACGTTGTTTTTCGTCCATTATAAACCGATTTCGAATATATCTTTTTGTTCTTTTTGCTAACAAGTATTGAAGATGTTTTTTTCGATTATTTAAATCAGACAATTATTCTGCTATAGCGTTGTGTTTGACAAACCTAATTTCATTTAAAAATCTAAACTATAGTGATATCACGAGGAATTATTTCACGCTATGAGCTCATGCTTCAGATCAGCACATATCGGCGTGGCTTAGCGCTTTTTCATCAATCCTACTTTATTAGGGCGTATTCTTCCGACGGCGGTCATTCTGCCGGACTCTATTAGCCGGCCGATTCCATTCGTATCTGTCGCCGGGGGATCCGTCTGCCGTCATCCGAACGTTTACGATTCCTTTTTTCGGCGAAGCACTTCTTAAGCCAGCTGATGTATAACCGTCCGTTCTCAGTTTGTTTTCTGTTTGGCAATTTTTAACGGGATTACACAGCGCGGTTTGAGGCTGATCACGTCTCCACTGCCCCGTATTTATGAGGCAATATTTTACGGAATATTGAGTAAAGTGGCCTATAATCTACTAATATAATGGTGGTTTCGGCGGTTATTTCTCTTGGTTCAATTGTGTTTCGGTTTCGTATTGTGTGCAGGAGGTTTTAGTGGCTTAAGGATTATTGTCACATGTGGGATGAAGGCGTAATGGGCCGCGGATGCCATCAAGGAGACAATAATGGGATATACCCCTCAAAGCTTGACTAATGATAATGAATTCTATATGTATAAAAATCAATTGCCGTCCGTTAGTATCTAACGAATACTAGCTAAAACTCGAAAACGGCTAGAGCGATTTGGCTTATTGTTATTTAGTTGATTCGTAATTGACAGGGCAAGGTTTGTAAAAAAGAAAATAATTGAAATATTAACAAAAATCTGGAACTATTTTTCTATGGAATGTGTTCTTTGCTAATTGCTTTGCCAGCTGTCAAATGGTGAATCTAGACAGGAAAACATAGGGTCATCTGGTACCTTTGCATGTAATAAAAACCTTTGGTAGGCCGATATGAAGTCGATATATCGGATATATCGACTTCATATCGGTTTGCTTATTCGGAGACATTTCGGTGTCTCTTCAGTCCATCGGTATAGAAGCAGTAGAACTTGTGTCATATTCATTTGGAGAAGTACTGCCATCACATCTGGTAATCCGCCGCCAAGCAGGGGGAAATATGTAGATGCTAGTGTACTTGCTGCATGGGACATTACATTCCTGTCTCAGAGCTTCAGTACTTCAGTATCAGGTGGGCTACCAGACAGTCCCGTCAAGTTAAACACTCAAAAAGAACTGGTCGACATAAAATGATTCCGTGCTTAAAAAAACCTCAGCCCTAATCTCAATAGCAGAACGCCGAACACATACGGACATGTCCGCAATATTTTATAAAGCGTAAACATTAACCACACAAGCCATTGAATAATTTCCAAGCTGTTTCAATACCAAGAGTAGTTTCCACCAGTTTCCCGGCCAGGAAACAATATGGGAACGCGTTTATTTGAAAACAAACAGGTGAGCGCTTATTTTATTCAATGGCGCAAAGTTGCCAACTCCAGAGAGCCGACCTTAGATTGATATAAAATTCAAAGCAATTAATATTGCCCAACAATAGTTGTATTTGCACACACGGTCGACCACAAAGAGTTTCAACGTATTTTCTATAGAGTCTAAGGTTTAATTTGGGCAGACGTAGGGTAAGTTGTTAAATAGTGCAACAATAGATGGTCGACGTTGAACATTAAAGATGCATGCCGGTTTCGGACCTTCGCCTTTTGTGATACAAGTGTTTGACCGCCGTTTGATACATGCTTATTTCGGTTGTACCAGGGGATCGTCACTGAAACCACTCGAATAACGATCTGGAATAGAAATATGTGCCTTGTTGCATTCGTAGTAGATTCAATATAGCTTACGTAAGGGACTTTTGACGAAGAAATGAATTACGTGAGGAAATAAATTGAGTTTGTTTTTAAATTACAATCGATAATTAGCAAATGGCAGCAAAAAGACAAATTAGATAAGATTAAAATAGTGTTAGTAACCGAGTTATTAGTTGCTAATATCATGTAAAAAAAACTGTTTCATGCAAAGAAAAAAGATATCACTTTGCATGTAAGCGACATACAATCATAAATTATTATATAACATCGAATCAAATCAATGTTTTATATTTATTACAATAAGTAATTTAATAATTGCAGTTCTTTTGCGCGCTGCAATTTCTAAAATTCGCGATTTTTAAGCTAAGTCTAAGATCTTGATAGCATGTACATGAAACATGAAACTGACGGCTGGGAATTTTCTTTAGGTGCAATAATGTTTGTTGATGGGTACTTGGAGAGATACTTGTATAACCACCATTGTATATTGGTGAAAAGCGAGAATCAATGACCCACGAAGAAATTTTTTCATAATACTAATATTATAAAGGCGAAAGCGTGTGTCTGTGTATGTTTGCTTCTCCTTCACGCGCAAACGGCTCAACGGATTTGGATGACATCTGGTACCAGGATAGCTTAAATCCTGGATTAACACATAGGCTACTTTTGACCCCGGAAAACTGCGGATAACACTGCTAGTCTTAGACGAAAGTTTACTATTCACTCTTGACTTGCAGACATAACCTTCAAACTCTTGACTAGTGCGCTTACCGCTTGCATCTGAACAAAGGTAAGCGAACACAAAATGCCCATGTAAGAATTACACTTTCGAATAATAATTTGTAAAATTCCCTTGTTCCGGTGGAGGCATGGAAAGAATCAGATTTCCGAGGACGCCCTCGAGACGAGTGGATGGATAATTATCCCTTAATGATTCGTTCGGTGTTGCCATCGACAGAGCCTGAGGTATGACTCCATGCATTGTGATCGTTCATATTACAACTGATTACATTTTTCTCGAATCGTGTAAGATACCGACACTTGAAACGGAGAATATAGGTGTACATTTCATTGGTGAGATTCACGTGTATTTCTTCCTTCAAAAATGATATAGGTGGCAATAGATTAATTTTTTTGACGTACGATACCGATATCCTAAATGGGAGTGATTCAAGAATTTGAGCAAAACTTGTGAATACAAATTAATTTCTATAGTTGTATTTTAAAACATGTAGACATGGACATTAAGGTAGATAGGTCACTTCTGTTTAATAAATATATAATAAGTAGTAGTCTCAGATCCACAAAGACTTCAGACATTATATAATACGCGAAAACATAAACACGTAAATACAAAACATGTAAGGTTTAATATGAACGATGATGATACAAAGAGTTCGCTTACAGAAAAGTTCCTCTTACATACATCACAGTGAAGCTTCATTGCTCAACATTCTTGAATAAATCAAAGTAGCAGGGCAGCAGCAAAACAGCAATATGAGCCCGTTTTCAGCCATCATCAATCTGGTGAGTATGAAAGTTCATAAGCCAGTCGTAGTATGTACACAGCTCGGGGAAGTGCGCTTTCGAGTCGATTGTTCCACGAGATTTTAATAACGTTGCAACGCAAAGGACGACGGAAACCCATTGTTGACTTCAAGACGGCGGCCGCAGGTGTATCTGAATTTCATTTCGAGATCGAATGGCGAAAACCAATTATGTATTTGAGGCTACGAGTGCCGTGGCGAGGCGTATGATTGGAATTAAAGGGGGGAATTTGGAAATTTCGCATCCGAATCTATACAGTTGGTCGGTTAGGATTGGAAACGTAAACTTAACAAATGATTAGCTGAAACATAAAAGCTGACTGTAACTTGTCATATATGTGCATGTAAGGAGCTATAATGTGTGTGCAGGTGACACGTTATATGCTCACGAATATTTTACTTGTGTGTGTAAAATTTGAGTGTCCAAACGATACTTGAGATCTAAAAGAATTAATGAGTTTGATTTTGAATGGATTTACAAATATTACTCTTATTTAATTTGTCTGGTTTGCATCAGGCGTATCCGAATTTCAATGCATTTAGAAGAAAGATTGCTTTTGTTTTTTTTTTACAAATTTATTTATCTTGTATCTTTTTAATAGTATTATCACAATACATTGGAGAAGCCCCAGGCTCCTGAAACACAGTTTTACTAGTTCAGGTGCCTATGGATTCATATTTTATATTGTTAAATTTAATTTAAGACAAAATAAACATTTTTGTATTTGTAGTACACATATATTTGCCACGTAAAGTCTACAACTATCATAACATTACGGCCGACCGCCAAACCATCGCGACTCTTTGTCCTGGCTCCTCAAGTGGCCATAAATAACGGCATTACCTGTTCCGGGACATGTACCATCTTTGGAGACAATACGCAAATTCGGGACGCCATTAAATACATATAAACTGGGTGACACCGGTCGCTGTTTATTAAGGGGCCTGAAAGGGCCACGTCATTTAATGCCACTGTAAATTACCGTTCGGAATAGACAGGCTATCAAGTATTTTGGGAACTATTTATGGGCACATACACTTAACAGTATATGTGAACGGTTCATTAACTTGCAGTTACCCCTGAACTAAGAATGATTAAGATCATCGTTTCATTTATTTTACACAATTTGGTACATGTAGAACACTGTATTGTCAAAACCTAAAGATGCGCATGAAACATATCATCCCCGTCTCGAGTGATGGACGCAGCAGGATGAATGCGACTCAGTAAAGATTTGGATCTCATACTGAGTCGCAAGCATTATTGTTGTCATGGGCGAGGGTCACCACTTACCATCAGGTGGGCCCTCAGCTCGTTCCGTCACTTATTCACATAGAAAAAAGGTAATTTTACATACTCATACAAAACAGACAAGATACCGTGAGTGTGTAAATACAATAATTGAGCGCTACGTCGGTAATTAAAAACAACTTACTAAAGATCATTTCAGCTGTAGTATTTATGAACTCATTAACAGTGCAACATAAAAAATAATATTTACATTCATATTTATATACTTGATGCTTATAGACAAGTGCACGATAATGAATATTTTCTTAATGTAGAAATTATTAACAAAATATTTTAATTGCTAAAAATTCGTCAGAAATGTAAAAGTGTGAAAAAAAAAATCGTATCTGATTTTTTTTGTGTGACGTTTAAATTTCAATTATGATGATACATATTATACATACATAATAATGATTTCAAGTTAAAACCAATGGTTAATTATACAATATCAATTATATAACCAATAGCAATTTCGTTTTTTTTTAAATTTCCGGTATTTTTTTCCATTGCAGTATACCATTTTATAGGTACCAATTCAACCAAGTGAACGTAAGAGAAGTAGACGTAACAAGTAAGTGAGCCAAAACTGAACTCTGTAGGAGGCGTAGTTTTAGGAGGAAGGGCCGTTGAATTTTTTTTTTTTTATATATACTGTAATTTAACTGAATATTTCCGTTCAAAAAAATTACTGCCCTTTTTGCGTCACTAAAAAGGTATCTTTAGCCAAAGTTTGAGCATGATTGATAATTTATGTCGATAAAAGAAATTAAATCCGATGAACTGCGATGATAATTGCGATAATGCTAGGGCGTACCCCCGAGGCGACGCGCAAACGCAGCACCCGGCGGATGTGAGAAATGGGATAGGGTTGTTGCATCAAGGACGGGTGCAACGTAAGAAGCGAGTCCAAGAAGTAAAGTTGAGGATTGCAAGTTGGAATGTAGGAACGATGACTGGAAGAGGAAGAGAGTTAGCGGATGTGATGGAAAGGAGACGAATAAATGCGGCGTGTTTACAAGAAACTAAGTGGAAGGGGAGGAAAGCCAGAGAAATTGGGGTGGGTTATAAATTTTTCTACTGTGGAAGTGATGGCAAAAGGAACGGTGTGGGAGTAGTTTTGGATAGCGAACTGAAAAAATGTGTGACGGATGTAAAGAGAATGAATGATAGATTGATAGCTGTGAAATTATTATTAGGTGACGTAGTTTTAAATATTATAAGTGTATATGCACCTCAGGCTGGATGTGACGAGGTAGTGAAAGATAAGTTTTGGGAGGATTTTGATTCGTTAATAATAGACATACCACAGAATGAAGATATTTATATTGGGGGTGATTTCAATGGGCACGTAGGGAAATTTAACGAAGGATACGAAAGAGTACATGGAGGATGGGGCTTTAGTGATAGAAACAGGGAGGGAGAAACTTTGTTAGACGCTGCATTAGCATTTGATCTCGCAATAGCAAACACATATTTCAAAAAACAGGACCAACACTTAATTACTTACAAAAGTGGGAATCACAGCACGCAGATCGACTACTTCCTTCTGAGGCGAAGTAAAATGAATGCAAAAAACTGCAAAGTTATACCAGGTGAGCCACTGGTCTCCCAACATCAGCTCCTGTTGTTGGAAGTGAGACTCAAAGTCCAACGTGCTAAAGTCTCAAAGTCAAAACCTCCACCTAAAATAAAATGGCATCGAATGGAAGAAGAAGAGTATGCGAGGAAATTTCATGACCGAGTGGTTGTGAAAATGATTGAAATGAATGATTTAGATATGATGTCAGTGAATGAATGTTGGAATGAAATAGCAGTTTCTATTAGGAGTGTGGCTAGAGATGTCTTCGGCGAAACAAAAGGCAAAGGAAGAATGGATAAAGATACTTGGTGGTGGTGTGAAGAGGTACAGAAAGCTTTGAAAGAAAAGAAGGATGCATTTAAAGAATGGAAGGGTATTAGTGAGAGGGATATTGTTACCAAAGAGAGTAAAAGGATAGTTTACATGGAATGTAAAAGGAAAGCTAAGAAAGCTGTTGCGATCTCAAGGGCAAAAGTGCAAAGTAAGTTGTACTTATCTCTGGAAAGCCCAGAGGGGCAGAAACAACTGTTCCGAGTAACAAAAGAGCGAGAAAAAAATTCAAGAGACATTATCCATGTAAAATGTATTAAAGACGAGGGAGGAAAGGTTTTGATGGATGAAGCAGATATAAAAGAGCGATGGAAGGGATATTTTAATAAGCTAATGAATGAGGAGAATAATTGGAGTGGTGTGCTAGAAGATGTGCCTGTAAACATTAGTATGGTAAACGAGGTAAGTGTGGATGAAGTTAGAAAGGCAGTGCAAAGTATGAAAAATGGAAAGGCTGTGGGACCCGATGGTATACCAGTAGAAGTATGGAAGTTACTAAAGGTTGATGGATGGAAGTGGCTGACTTTGTTCTTCAATAAGCTGTTACAGGAAGAGGCGATTCCGGAGGAATGGTGCAGTAGTTCACTGGTCCCTATCTTTAAAAATAAGGGTGACGTACAGGACTGTAACAACTATAGAGGGATAAAGCTCATGTCACACAGTATGAAAATTTGGGAGAAAGTAATTGCGAGACGAATGAGAGAAGAGAGTGAAGTATCACAGAACCAGTTCGGGTTTATGCCTGGACGTGGAACAACGGACGCAATATTCGCACTACGCCAGCTTTGCGAAAAATATAGACGTGCACACAAGAACTTGCATATGGTGTTCGTTGATCTAGAAAAGGCATATGATAGGGTTCCCCGTAAGGTTCTGTGGTGGGCTATGAAAGTGAAAAAAGTGCCTTGGAAGTATGTGAAGCTTGTTAAGGCGATGTATAAGAGCGCGAGTACGAGTGTTCGGTCTGAAGCTGGAGTTACAGACAAGTTCAATGTGGCTGTGGGCTTGCACCAGGGTTCGGCTCTAAGTCCTTATTTGTTCCTTTTGGTAATGGATGCACTGACGTCGGACATACAAGAGGAGGCACCCTGGTGCATGCTTTTCGCTGATGATATTGTTCTGGTTGGAGAAAATGCGACTGAGGTTCAAAGCAGACTGGGAAAATGGCTGGAAAAATTGGAGAAGGTCGGATTGAAAATAAGTAGATCAAAAACCGAACACCTGTTCTGCGATTTTGGTGGTTCCTCCATTTTTTCCCCTATAGCCTTAGATGGTGTACCCCTACCAGTCTGCTCTGATTTCCGTTACCTCGGTTCATTGATCCAGAATGATGGCGAAATTGATCGGGATGTGAAAAATAGAATAAATGCGGGATGGATGAAATGGCGACAGGTCTCAGGAACAGCGTGCGATCCCCGAATGCCCCTTAAACTCAAGGGGAAAATTTACAAGACCATTGTTAGACCTGTCGTATTGTATGGATCTGAATGCTGGGCCACCAAGGGGATGGATGAAAGAAGAATGCATGCAGTGGAGATGCGAATGCTGAGATGGATGTGTGGAGTGACAAGGAGAGACAAAATTAGGAATGAGTATATAAGAGGGAGTATGAAAGTAGCTCCAGTAACGGAGAGGTTAAGGAGTAATAGGTTAGCGTGGTATGGACATATTATGCGGAGGGATGAATGGCATATAACAAAACAAGTCTTAAATATGGATGTGGAAGGATATAAGACACGAGGTAGGCCAAAGAAAAGATGGATGGATTGTGTGAAAGATGATATGCGTAAGAAAGGAGTGAGTACGGAGATGACGTCTGATAGAGGGAAATGGAAGAAAAATACATGTTGTGCCGACCCCACTTAGTGTGGGATAAGGGCAGGAAGATGATGATGATGATGAACTGGTTTTTCAAATTTTTTTTGGAATCCCTTAAAAACCTACCCAATTTTACCACAACTCTTTTATTACAAATTGTTTAACAAAATCCCGCTGTCAGATAGCTGTTACGAATTTTTTTGTTGTTCGAACCCTATTTCCTCTCGACGCCAACTATTTCCACGGCCGCGTGAGAAGCGAAACGTTTGAAACAAAACAAGGTCAGCCTATCTTCAGGCCCCCAGTGCGACTCCGCTCGCGGAGTGCGGAGTCAGCGGGGGCAATTATCCACATCTCGGACACAACAGCGCAGACGTCCTCGACTCACAATGGCTCCCACTCGAGGTCTCGCTGTAACGAATCCACTACTGCCTGCCTACTATCAACCGGTACCTTTCGCAAAACTAGAGCGGAATTGTTTGCGAGACACTCCTACACTACCAGTTAATGATGTATGGGTGGGGGGTTCATTAACAGATGAGCGTTTTTTGTCTCGCAACGTCTATGTGAAATGATTTATCGCGTGTGATAGTTATAATGATGTCTCCAAAGTCGACGCGTCTATGGGAACGGCTCAAAGGATTAATTAGTGTTTCTGTATGTGACAACTGAGTAACCTACATAGCTGTGATACATTCATTACCATTGGATGTTTTATAACACGCTTGTAATGAATGGAGCTCCTGCATTTGGAATCTGATATCATGATGTGGAATTGAAATCCACCACGTATAATTTCAGTTTACATTTGAAAATTATCTTCAGTACGGGTTTAGTCTAAATGGTAGCCCTATGAATCTCTACACGTACCCCCTGGGTGGTGCTAAAGGTGTTCCGGTGGAAGGGTGTGGTTGCCGGTGAAATCACATGCACGTTGACGTAACATCCCCATCTCGGGTGACGGTCGCCACAGGGTGCTACTTTTCATTCGTGAGTACCTAAGTCGCTATGCTGTTGTTATGAATATTACCAGGTACAATCTCATTTTACATTAAAAAAAATATCTTGAGCCCCGTTTTCTCTTAATGAGATCTCGGTATACGCACAAGGATTTAGTTTGATGGGATTATATTTCAACCAATGTCGGTTGATGAAATTCAAGGGTCTGAAACTGTACCAATACAGGGCCTTAGGGCATGACAGTCAAAGAAACAGGACAAAGTATTCTTGATCCACAAGTGTCTGACTCGAAATCACTTCAAACCACTCACAAATCACGGGGAACAAGCGCACTCATACCCCGACATCCCCGAGGTGACACCAAGTATTTATTGGCCAGATCCCGAACAATCCATCACAGGTCAATTGTTAGCCCTCCCTACTGAGGGAGGCTTGTACCATGATCATTATTTAAAATATAGATGAGTGTTTTCTTTTCGATAATCGAGGCAGCGATTGAGGGTTCCACACAATGGCGGGTTTCTTTTGATGGCGTCGCCTGCAGCGGGGTCGCAAGGACCGACGGTTATTTGTATTTGTAAATTGAAAGAACAGTGTCCAGCGTAGGGCGCTGTACCGCTTTAATTTTGGTATGCTGGATGAAAAGAGCTGAAGGGGCGTTCGGGTATTCATTTCACGGGAACAACGCACATTTCCGGGATCAAAAGTAGCCTATTTGTTAGTTCAGGATATAAGCTACCCTGGTACTAAATGTCAGCCAAATCCGTTGAGCCGTTTCTCTCTCACACACACAAACATGCACGCACGCACGCATGCATGCAGAGGAATATGTAAACGTTATTTATCACTACATACAATAGTATAAAACAAAGTCGCTTTTTTTGTCCCTATGTCCCTATGTATGCTAAAATCTTTAAAACTACGCAACGGATTTTGATGCGGTTTTTTTTAACAGATAGAGTGATTCAAGAGGAAGGTTTATATGTATAATACGCAAGCAAGTCACCGCGGCTTCGCACGGTTAGTTTCTGATACGATACTGATGCTTTACTAACCGTGCGAAGCCGGGGCGGGTCGCTAGTTTATTTATAAACGATATTTCAAAAGCTGTACGTGAACTGAATCATCGACGAAGATACAAACGGTATCTCTTCATGTAATCTCATATATTTACTTTGTTTTTGAACCGTGGCGGTAAAAAAATATTGTAACGCCTTGCCGTGGAAAAATTAAGAAGACTATCAGAAGAGCAGACAGACGAAAAAGCAATAAGAATATAAATCCAACATCCGACTGGCCTCATAGCTCAATTGGTTTGTGTGACAGGCTTAGATGTTTGTTCTCTGTCTGTTTATATTTACAAAAAAAAAAACAAAATACTATTTAATAAGTAAACTACATTATATCAGTTACGTAACTCCCATAGTACAAGCTCTGTTTGACGGTAGATGGCGCAATGTGAAATGTCCATGAATATTTATTTATTATTATTAACCAAATCGAAAGAGCAAGGATCATATCAATCACGAAGGTTGGCCATAAATGTCTCACCACCGCAACCCCACGTCACCTGGTGCTTCCACATTTCCAAAGGCAGGGAGGGATCAATTAACGTGGTCTTTGTGCACATTTTATCGGCGCCCATTGAAAAGAGTTGTGATTCTTTGATACGAGCGAGACGCGGTTTGCCGAGTGAAAAATCAAAGGCATTCGCAATGCATGAGAAGATTTATTAAGATTTAATGCAACCAACACTCCTGAGGCGGGAAAAGAACGGAGCTTCAAGTGTTGTGGCGATGTGCGTTTTTACATTTACGCCATTTTGGATTTTGTTCGGGTAAGTGGTGAGGGTGGTGACGAAATGTGAAAAATATTTCTGTATTTGCTCAAGTTGCTAGTGCTAGGTTCAGGTGGTGTTTAACTGGGGTAAATTACGCGGTGACTATAATTACGCAAACAACTGCGGTTTCGTTGGCGTTTTATGATAATAGCTTTTGGAGATACTTTTGCCGTGCTTTATGTGAGTATTCTAATTTCTTTAGATAAAAGCAGTAATTGATCCTAATGTAGCATGACGTATAAGTTCAACTGTCTCATAGCTTTTTTTTCTATTAATATATACTTTTTGCAATTGGCCGCAACCTCTTTGTAGCCGCGGAAATTTTCAAGTTCTTTACATTATATTGATGTGAAGTGGATTGTAGTTTATTTGATAAACAAGTGAAAAAATTTTTTTTGGACTTATCAACTAATTTTATTTTCACATTTTGATAGGCACCTCGGCAAAAATATGTTCCCCCATACACAATTATATATAAAACATAGATTTCTATTAAAAACACGATGATCGTAATCATAGCCGGATGTAGCCGGATGAATGAAACGTCGGGTTTTGAAACAGTCTCAAGTAGTTAGCCTAACATAATTTTAACGCTTGCTTATATATTATGTCTTATTTTTTATACTGTCTTACAATATATAATGATTGCAAAGAAGCTGGTTTCTGTCATACAGTTAACGCTAGTTCAGAAATCAGGTCTATACAATATGATCAAAATCACAATAAGGACTTTCTATTCTATAAATATCCATAGACATTTCACATAGCCTAGCACTAAACTAAGCATAAGGCTTATACTATACTATGGCAACCAGACTTATATACTAATTATATAATATTTTCTTGGAAAAACATTTACACATATAAAACGTATTAACACCCAGACACAGAACAAACATCTATGATCGCCACACAAATGCTTCTCCTGGGTGGGAATCGAACCCATGTCGCCCAGCACAAAAGGCACCACCACCAACTGAGCTGTGAGGCCAGTCGAGGCCATATAAGGCACCACCTCCAACTGAGCTGTGAGGCCAGTCGAAGCCATATAAGGCACCACCTCCAACTGAGCTGTGAGGCCAGTCGAAGCCATATAAGGCACCACCTCCAACTGAGCTGTGAGGCCAGTCGAAGCCATATAAGGCACCACCTCCAACTGAGCTGTGAGGCCAGTCGAAGCCATATAAGGCACCACCTCCAACTGAGCTGTGAGGCCAGTCGAAGCCATATAAGGCACCACCTCCAACTGAGCTGTGAGGCCAGTCGAAGCTATATAAGGCACCACCACCAACTGAGCTGTGAGGCCAGTCGAAGCCATATAAGGCACCACCTCCAACTGAGCTGTGAGGCCAGTCGAAGCCATATAAGGCACCACCTCCAACTGAGCTGTGAGGCCAGTCGAAGCCATATAAGGCACCACCTCCAACTGAGCTGTGAGGCCAGTCGAAGCCATATAAGGCACCACCTCCAACTGAGCTGTGAGGCCAGTCGAAGCTATATAAGGCACCACCACCAACTGAGCTGTGAGGCCAGTCGAAGCCATATAAGGCACCACCTCCAACTGAGCTGTGAGGCCAGTCGAAGCTATATAAGGCACCACCACCAACTGAGCTGTGAGGCCAGTCGAAGCCATATAAGGCACCACCTCCAACTGAGCTGTGAGGCCAGTCGAAGCCATATAAGGCACCACCTCCAACTGAGCTGTGAGGCCAGTCGAAGCCATATAAGGCACCACCTCCAACTGAGCTGTGAGGCCAGTCGAAGCTATATAAGCTACGGCTTAATCTTGTTAAAGTACTACGTTTCACTAAGGTAATCCAGGCAATCTAATACCATGCTAAATAGTTTAAGATTTGTAAGTTTTGATGAATCCTCGGCCACGGTCCGGCGTGGAACTATCTGCAATCATCGGCTTAACAGGCAGGGTAATGAACACCCGTGGGCTTACATATTCACCGTGTACTATGTACCACTTCCACTGGAAGGTTCGAGCTAGCCCACTCTATTTATGGGCTAAGGAGCTATGTTGAGGAGCTAAGGAAAGGGTGACTGTTTATGCAAACAAATACGGACGGACGGATCGTATGACGCATCCTCCAGCCTTGTGCGGCATGGTCCATCAATAGCCGTCGATAGTGACCAACGACTAACGCCTTCCAATAACTCATTTAAAAGCTATCAAGCTGTTTATGAGTCATTTTCAGTGTGTCAAAATGACCTTAAATATTTAATTATTTATGTATATTTTTTATTTTAGTATTTTGTGCTGTGTCGCAGTTACAACGGCATACTAGTGAGTGATTTAAAAATCGAATAAACTGTCACTGTTGAAAATAAATATTACCTCAATAAAAGTGCCACGGTCCAATATATATTATATTAATCCTCCTAAAGGCCTCCAATAGAGGTATTCAATAATACCAAAAACACAATTAAAATCGGAATTAATTGATTGCTGCCTTGGAAGCGAGGGGTCCCGGCAGGGACACACTTTGTGTGGTGAGCATGAAGTTTGTTCTCGGGTCTTGGGTCCCATCTGCGACAGGGAATCCTAGTTATCTTAAACTATTTAGGTATGAGTGTGTAAACGTTTATTGTTATTGTTACATGAAAGTAGTGAGCTATCTCTGTATCCTCAGTATCACTGCAGACGGGTGTATCGCACGCCGGGTGGTGGGAGGAAGGAGCCCGTCTTGCCGCCTCACTCGAGACGCTCCCAGCCCACACAGGATACAGATTCGCTATTAACTCGCTTTGAAATAAAACATCTTCATTTTTACCCACGTAGCCATCTTAGCAGAGAAGCGGGCTTAAGGCGTAGATACATAGACAGTACCAGCGTATAGACCGGCTCACTTTAATTGCACTATGTATTAATCTGTGGGAGATGAAGTAACGAATTACATCTCAAACCCGCTTTGTTTTTCTTATTCGTGTGAGTGGCCAACTCTGATGTAGAATCAAGCCACCTTACCGACAGCTTAGCAGCTTCGAAGCGCTTAGGTAAAATGCTAATAAACGGTCACCCATCCAGCTATTGAACGGGCGGTAAGTTGCCTAAATCAAATGATCTGTAAATATCATCCAGGCAATCGCCTTCGCCATGAGCGCTTATATATGCGCTTATCAAAACTTTCTATGCCCTCGGCATATCGTGGGCAGACGACGTGAATAAGCAATCTTATATACAATATATCTATGTACATAGGTCTCAGTATCAGAAGGCTGACTAAGATACTCTCTATCCTATCCATCCAAGGTGGCATGGAAGAAATCACTATTAGTGATAACGCCGCCCATTGTGCATCAACCAATTTGCTGTCTGTTTATGTAACTTGCTTATAATTGTTTGTTTCTTTCTACAATGAAATCTATCTAAAATACTATATATATAAAAAAAAATAATAGATTTCGATGTATTATATCGCTCGTTTGGCATTATGGAGTCGTTTTAATATTGTTTAAAGCCCGTTATCCTCGACGTGTGACTGAAAAAAATGGTTTGGCTTCTGGGTTTTCGTCCAGGTGTAGTAGTGATATAGGCTTCACTCAAGACGCTACAGGGATTTCATGAGCTAAAGATAGTAAAGCGAAATTATACCTAAAAGTAAATAAAATAAAAACGTGTTTTTGAAGAGATTGTCGTGAAGATTATTTATAAAATGAAACAATATTTAGATACCCATTATATTATGAGACTAGCTCACCCTAAATGTGTTTTCCTGTAGACAATATAGACACAGAAAAATGTACTTCTAGTTTTACCCAATATCCGACTCATCCGTGATTTTTTCAAAGAAATGATATTATAAAAACGTTATCCCGACTATTACGAACACAACGAAATAGAAATCAGCCAAATCGGTCCAGCCGTTGAGTTATAGTGAAACACTTCAGGCTTTACTTGGTTCTACATCGCTCATTTGGTAAAACAAAGACGTAAACCTAATTGACCCATAATATGTTCTTTTGGCATACATAAACCAATTTCGTCAATAATTACATTTACGTCATTGTTTTACCAAGCGATGTAGAGCCAAGTAAAGCCAGTAGCTGGAAACAAACAGAGCATAATCTGTGGCCAAACTATCGACGCTCGGCGCATCTCGCGAGATAGCTAATATCTCAGCGAGTGTGCTAGAAGGGCCTGATATATCGCCACGATGGGACTTGTTTATCTTCCCTCCCGTTATTAAGACCATTGTCGATGATGTTTCGATGGAGAATTAATGCGAGACCAACTATTCACCCGTTAAATGGGCAATGAAGATATATGAAGTTCGGGGGTTTCTTGTTTACTGCGACGAGTTTATGGCGTGCAAATATTGAATTCGGTCTGGTCTTGTCTCGTCTTGTATTGTTGTTTGCATATTTTGGTACTTGGTACACGGAGCGTATTATAGAGGTTGATATATAACACGTATGATATCGACTCACCACTCCGGGTCAAAGATCAATCTCTTTTAGTCAGGACTTAAATGTATAGAATTTTGGAAGCTTTCCAGTAAACCTTCGACGCTAGAGTCATACTCATACTCATTTAGTTTTAATCGATTTGCATGTAACTTTTTTTTTACACCCTGAGGGCTATTTTCGTGTTTTTTTTTTAATCAGTCACCAGTCACTTGTTACATTACAGGTTGAAAGACGGTGCACTATTGGGAGACTCATTTAGAAGCTTAGCGGATATTTAATTGTATTGTTTTATTATGATCATTGTATTACGTAAATTCATAATCAACTATCCCAAGCCAATTCCAAGACGGCAAGACGGAGGCAATCAATACCTATTCCTTGGGGCCCGTAAATCAGAAGGTACACTGTACACTATCGGGCTATTGTTAATTAAATCGCAGGAAGCCCGCACCTGTCCCGGTAGACAAAGGCCGGCCCCGGGCAAATCCTTTCGGGTCTAATCCGAAACGTATCGATACAAGAAGCCTTATGTGAAGCCTCCTTGGAGAGGTTGCAAACCTGTGTACATTGGAATTCAATTCATTTATACATCTTTCGACATAATAAATGCACACACGTCAAGTATTACATCCAACCATTTTGTAATTATTGTAGTAAATTTCTATTCAAATGTAAAAATATATAATCTGATGCAAAAAAACGCTTTGAAATCGGACCATCCGTTGAAGATATGAAAATCTCAAAATAATTGACCGCATAAAGACCAAAACAGGCTTCAGACTTTTTACCCGACTGCGCCAGAAGGAGGGTTATGTTTTTCGGGTGTATGTTTGTATATTGACACGCTCTGCAGCCTAAACGGCTTGATGGATTTTATCTTAGGATTTCTCGTTGGATTCATCTTAATTTTGACAATGGCTATATCAAACTTATAAAAAATTAAATGGCTGATTTTTGGCACCATATTATGTCTTCAAAACTGTACCGTAACTGTAAATGTACTGTGTAAAAAAAAAAACTCATACCGAGTCGTACGCATTACTATTGTCACGGGCGAGGGTCACCACTTACCATCAGGTGGGCCCTCAGCTCGTTACGTCAATCATTCACATAAAAACATTTTTTTTGGAAATTTTCACGCAATCGGGTGTTTTGTTTTTACACAATAATTTGTTGTCACCTGAATGATTACCTGAACCTTTAGTGGGGGAACAAAGACCTTAATCAAGGCCATGGCGATAACTGATGAGATTTCTTCAGTACAATCCCAACAACTAACAAACCAAATCACCATCGATTTAAACGCAAACAAGTTGGTAAACAGGAGCGTTCAATCCACACGCCGCAATAAATACACGCGCAATCGGAACGAATGGACAGGCGGCAAATTAAACGGCACACGCTGTATACGGCTTTTATACGGGGTGTGTTCAAATACGCAATGAAGAAAGTTACGCGACATGGCCAGTCTATTGGTCTCACAGCTCAATTGGCAGTAGTTATACCTTCTACTCAAGCCAATCAAGGGTTCGATTCGCAGACAGGACAAGGATTCGTGTGACACAGAGCAAACATCTATGTTGTGTTAATACGTAATATAAGTTACACAGTTATAATATCACAAAAAAACGACGTATTTAAGTTTATATCGGTTATCTAGTTCTCATAGTACAAGCGTGCTTTGGGTGAAATGTCAAATTTTTTTGTTATTGACGTTTTTTTATTGTCTACAGTAATTTCTTTGATAAACGCTACACTCTGTATATTATGTGTGTTAGATATACAAAGGAGTGTACAGTACGTCAAATGGTCAATTTTAGACATCTCAGACTAGCTGACTCGACAGATGTTATCATGTCTTGATTCACAATTTCATAACCGGCTGTCAAACAAAGTAATGGCGAAAATGACATGGAAAAATTGGGTTAATTTTTTTTCGCAATTTCCCACTTTTCACGTGAGTTTCCCAAAATATTTTCACAAACCGTCTCCTAACAATTACAAAGACAAAAAAATAATAGGCAAATATTTGCAGCCGCAGTGATGCGCTTGCATACATTCGGCAATATTTTTTTATAGATTATGCCGTTAATTTAATTAGATTAAAAAAAGTCTTAACACCCTGTAGAGTTCCGATCCACATACACGAGGCAAATCGATCTCACACGTCCAAACAAAGGCAGTGGCGAAACGGTGTAACACGCGACGTCTTAAGACCCCTAAAATCTAAGGATCTCTAATCCGGCTGCGGGCGAATTTGCACCGAAACTCAGGGGAGTAGAGTTGTAAGCCGATTGGGATGGGAACGCGTGAGGCACTTGTACCGACTTGTAATGATTGCGAAAGCGATTTAATTAGATTATTCGCATTCATCCTATTACTATATTATGTTCAGTAACAGTATCATAAAAAAAACAACAGATTAAAATAAAATAATAGAATATAACTTTGTGATTGAATCATGCGATTATTTATATAAGAGCAACGGGGACGAACTTCAATTAGAAAAAAATATCGCATGTAAAATTTAATTTATTTCTTTAGTGTCAGAATGTTACGTTACCACTAACCATATACTACAAACATTACGACCTGTGGTAGTTTCTAAGAATTTAAATGACTTTTAAACAGATTTTTCAATAAGAAACATTCGTCAAAGTAATGTTAAAAAGGATTTCATAGTAATAACAATTCGAAACTGTACCTAGAAAACAGAACCGTAGACAATTCATATCTTTAGGCGCGCAAGTAAATGAAATCCCCACAAATAACTCACGCTCCATAAACCCGTTCAGCATTACACAACGGTGTGAACGCGCCCGTTAATGCGGGCGGGCCAAAAACAAAACAAACCGATGCTCACCTCCGCGCGTCCGGTTCCGTACACTAAATTTACATCCCCCGCCATCCATCGCGTCCATCCGGGTTGGTAATAAAACGATCTTAAGGCACGGACGAAAATGTCTTGGGGAGGCGGTGTAAGGTACAACATGTAGCGGACAATATTTTTCACGTTTCAATTCAATTTATTTTATTTCATACTGGCTAAGAATACTTTATTGTGTACAATATTTAGACAACAGATAGGTTTGCACAATGGGCGGCCTTATCGCTAAAAGCGATCTCTTGCAGGCAACCTTTGGATGGCCATCATCCATGCGGATAACTGCGAACGGTGGCGTACTTTTTAAAATGATTAGTTTGTTAAATATAAAAAAAATTGTTGTTTTAGTTATTATACATTTCATTGTAATTTAATAGAAAGATGATTTGACCTTATTTCTTCCATATTTCCATGATTTCTACCATACCATACATACATACCATGCCATGCCATGCAAGTTGTCGCAGCAGAGACCCTTCGCGCCTACACACAAGTAATTCTTACTCGTTGTTAGAACGAGGAGTCAATGTATTGTCAGTGCACAGGTTTATGGCCTGTACACAATATGATCACTTATATACTGTTTACGTGCTTATTGCAACTATTATTATATACCAAACTCATGTCTCTCTTACAAAACACTTATTTCTCATCTAGATGTCTGCATATCTCAGTTATAATATTGTGTTTAAAAATCAATTGTTGTCACGTCGTTTCCTTTCTTACACCAGTCCAAAATAATACAATTCGGTATCCGCCACTGTTTCCAACTTGGACCAGCTCCCCAATTGCGCCACGAGCCTCTAAGTCTTGAGATACTGCCCCGGGGCACCACTCTTCGCGCGTGTGTTTACAGGCCGATGCTATCTGGTAATTGTGACAATATTTGTTCTAGCCATTTGTGTATGGAAGCCGGTTTGGGCAAATTGGTGGCCTCACCTTACGAGGAAATTGGCTATTGAGTTACTGATTACATCGCCCGGGGTAGATGTTTTGTAAATTTTACTGTGGTTTGAGGATGGAGAAGATTCATTAAGATTTCTGGGATATATTGCTGTTTTAATAATACATGGTCTGAATGAAGCCATACAACCGCGAGGACCTATAATACAATCACAAGGTAGCGGAAGAGAAGACAAATATAATATTTGGATACACAAACTTGTGGTGGAAAAAACTGAGAAGTTTTGACCACAGTTTAATAATTAAATTAATCAAATGTATTGAGTAAGACTACTCAATACATTTATTTAATTAACACGTACTTCCTTATCAGCCTCAAATTTCCGCACTGAAAGGACGGCCTACTCTCGGTAACTGAGAGGGAGTAAATTTGTAATTTTATTACAAAAAAAGAATACTAATTAAATGAAAAAACTTACAAGTTACACGTTTACTTATAAGTTCATGCGGAACCCTCGGTATGCGAGACCGATTTGCACTTGGCCGGTTTTTTTCCTTAAAATAGTAATACTGTATAATTATATAGTCACTATTATAGTAACAGCATAAACGGAGCATAACAGGCCGTATCCTTTGATTGAGTTGACTAACAAGTTTAATTTTTTCACTGCTCCTAGAGATTGCAGACCTGAGTATATGATATTAATTTGAACTTAATTACCTCACGTTCCCGAGAAAAAGGGTTTTGACAGACCGACGGATAAGAAAATGATCCTATTAGGATCCCGTTTTTACTTTTAAAGCACGCAACCCTAAAAATGATACAACAAACAGTAAACCAACGTCTTCTATAACCGACGTTTTACAGTTTTGGTGTTTGCCGAAACAGACGCAGGATAAACGGTATCCACAACTTAGAATCAAAGAGAAAAACTTCCTGAAGACCAGTAAATTGCCAACAAGAGCCGAGCAACAAATTCAGTGGGATTTAGTGGGCGCGGGAGGTGAGAAGTACACCTAAGTTCAGATTAACAATCGCTGGGAAAGGGCTACTGCCGGCCAAAGGGCAGGGGAGCACGATAAATTCCACAGACCATGCTGCCATCCGTATTCACAAAACCCACAACTAGTCTCATTTCTGCAACATGTTTTATTTGACATAGCTGTGACGTCTTCTCAAACTAAATGACTGGTCTTGGTATGGTTTGCCTTCTGCGCTGTAGTAGGTCGTGGGTTCGTTGAATCAGACCCAGATCAACTGTATATTCGCAGGTCTTGTCTCTATATGTATTTAAATTATATTCATGGACATTTCACACTGCGCCATCTAGCCAAAAACTAAGCACTTGTGTTATGGGAACGATAGAATACGTATGTATAATAGTATTTTTTATTCACAAAAACATACATTTAAGATCACCTAGAACAGGAAAACAGCTATGTTTGCATTAAATGGGAATCGAACACACGACCTATAAATGTGCCATTTTACATTAAATGAAATGCTTACCACTTGCACCGTTTCGCGAAAAGAATCGCCATAAGAAAAATAATTTTATGTTACATGGTGCTTAAAATAAGCACCCATCAGAAGAAAACTTTGGTAAATCCCACTCATACGCATTAAGGCTACATATTGTAGTCTTTTTTTCCTAATATTGATGAAACGTCGTATTTATTTAAGAGCTAGTTTTGGTATGCAATTTGAAATATCCGCGAACCGCGCGTGACTCACCTCAGTTCCTTAAGAATAAATGGTTAAAACAATTTTAAGATGCCAAGCGAACGAGCGATTCGCTTGAAATCACGTCAGTTTGCCTGCAGTTTGAAGATAGCTTGGTTGTGAATGCGGGTGTATGTCGGAACACGTATTATGTATAGGATCTTGTTATTCCGAAGCTCTCCCGAAGACGTTTGAGAAGGGATATTAGGCATACCTTTGCATCTACATGTGATTGTCGGGACCGGATTATTGGAATTGGGAGAAAATATTGTTGGTTACTGTTTATCTTCCCTTGCGCTTGTTCTCTAGGTTTGTATGAACGCGGTATCTCGTAGGTACATATTTATTTATAACCAGCAGTTCCACGTTTAACCATTTTTTCTTTTTCTCAAATAAAAGTATCCTAAGTTACTTATAAAATCTACTATCTGCCAGTAAAAATCCTGTGCAAACCGTTACGGAGATTATCCGGAACAGACAAAAAGACAGACTGAAAGATAGACAGACAAATATTTTATAAATTGTTTTTTTTTTTTATACCATTATATATTATATCAAATTTATTAGGAGTACAAATAAGATTCCGCCGTTTTATTGTAGATGGCGCGGCACGGAGTTTCGGTTAGCTTTCGCAGATGATAACCGGCTTAAAAAATAGTTTGGACATTCAAGAACAACATAACCTATTAATATCATTGATTTTATATGGGTAAAATATAATTTTTATAAGTTGAAAATGTCAAAATTTGAGCCAAGTAAGCGTCATTTGCGGGAAATATTGTATTAGTTTAAGCGTCATTTGCGGGAAATATTGTATTAGTTTACTTCTTTAATTTAAAGAAATCTGCTGCTGAGGCGCATCGATTGCTCGTAGAAGCATATGGTGAGGTTGCTTTGAGTGAGAGAACGTGTCGAGAGTGGTTTCAAAAGTTTAAAAATGGTGATTTCGACGTAGAAGACAAAGATCGCAGTGGAAGGCCAAAAATTTACGAGGATGCAGAATTGGAGGAATTATTGGAGGAAGATTCATCTCAAACACAAAAAGAACTTGCTCTAACATTAGAAGTCACTCAGCAAGCAGTCTCACATCGTTTAAAATCATTAGGAATGATTCATAAACAAGGAAATTGGGTTCCGTACGAATTAAAGCCGAGAGATATTGAACGCCGATTATGCTTAAGTGAAATGCTGCTAGCTAGACATAAAAAAAGGGTTTTTTACATCGTATCCAAAAAGAAGAAAATCATGGGGATTACCTGGCCACGCGTCAACATCAACAGCAAAAAGGAATATTCACGGAAAAAAACTTATGCTGTGTATTTGGTGGGATCAGCTAGGTGTAGTGTATTATGAGTTGCTTAATCCGAGCGAAACAATTACTGGAGCCCTCTATCGAACACATTTGATGAGATTGAGCCGAGCTCTGAAGGAAAAACGCCCTCAATACTATTCTAGACACGAAAAAAATATTCTTCTGCATGACAATGCTCGTCCACATGTTGCGGCTCCCGTGAAAAAGTACTTGGAAACACTTGATTGGGAAATGTTACCCCACCCGCCGTATTCACCAGACATTGCACCGTCCGATTATCACCTGTTCCGGTCCGTAGCACATGCTCTGACGGCGCAGCGGTTCACATCTTATGAGGATACCAAAAATTGGGTTGATTCGTGGATAACCTCAAAAGACAAGGAGTTCTTCAGACGTGGGATTCGAATGCTGCCTGAGAGATGGGAAAAAGTGGTTGCAAGTGATGGGCAATATTTTGATTAAATTTATATTACCGTTCTTCTACAATAAATATTTAATTTGTGTTAAAAAACGGCGGAAACTTATTTGTACTCCTAAATAAATACTCCTTAATAGTAAAACGCTGTCATTTTGAAATGGCAAACAGGCACTTCAATTTTTTTTTTTTTATAAACACGATTCCAAAAATTTTTTACGTCGGCGACGGCGTTAATAATTTACGCGTTGACTAAGGGTTTTTTTTATGAAACTATTTTTACTTCACATTAAGTTTTTTAAATACCGGTTTTGAATGACCAAAGAAAAGTTCGCATAACGACCCACATGCATTTCAGGAAAGTTAGTGGAAGAAAACCAAACAACGCCATTAGACAACAATGACAAGAACGAAGCAATGAGAGTACACAAATGCTTGGCGACGGATTACCAGGTGTGGGCCACCACACCTGGTAATATTTCTACAGACAAGCCTGGCTATCCAAATAGTCAATGCCCTCCTGCTTGGCGGCAGTGACAGGAATAGCCACACTATACGAGTACTTCCATGAACGAATATGTACATAAATTTAGTTCTACGACTTAAAATGTCTCTCTATTTCAGGAGTCTGTAAGTCACTCACTCTCAATCATCGAGAGAAGGCCGGTGTTCCCTGCAGTGGGAATATTAGAGACTGGTACGGTAAGTCACTACCATCCATCTCCCCAATACTAATTGAAAGGCCAAAACAAAACAATAAACTTGTTCTATTGAAAAGAGCTCGGCCATTAATCTCGTGGAATACCGCCGAATTAATTATCCCCTGACCATACGATGTAATGGCCTTCCTGGGCCCCCGAGGTTCCCGATTAAATCACTACATCTCATTGGCCGATTTATAGTGACCAACGGTCAGACACAGCTAAGAGGGAACAGCTAGGATGGAACAACTCGCGTCCGTAGGCGTGTACCCTTTGATTCCCTACACCAGTGTTTTTCAATCTCTATGAATACGCGACCCCTTTACAGGTAGAAAAGTTCTGGCGACCCCCTTGGACCATAGACAAACAAAGTTAGTAACTGAAGTTTATGATTTTCTACCATTATGTAAAGACCTACACTCTGCAAGAAGCTGTCTTGAAGACACAAAAATATCCAGAGCCGGCTGAAATTATGATTTTATTGTAGTGTTTTTATTTTTTTCCTTTAGCCAGCGACCCCCATAAGGGTCGCGACCCACAGATTGAAAAACACTACCTTACACGTACCCCCTGGGTGCTAGGAGCAACCAAAAGTAGCTGTAGAACTTGTGCCAATTTCGTCCGGAGAGGTACTGCCGCCACACCTGGAATCTGCCGTCAAGCAATAGTGCTCGCAATATTGTGTTCCGGTGGAAGGGTTTAAGTGCCGGAGAAATTCAAATAGGCCCGGAATTGCAAAGAAAAAATAAAAAAAAATATTGAAATTGGTCGAACCACCTTATGCGAGACTTAAGCACGGGAATTGATTTTTACACCGGTAATAAGAGTCAAAAGGAGCAAACCAAAGCAGGCGTCGATCTTGTAGTAAGATTGTCTCGAGAAGCGCTAATCCACCGCTAAACAGTGCTGCTGTGTTCCGTCGAAGAAGTGGAACTGCCGATGAAATTACAGGCGCATGAGACCTTACAGTCCCGCCTAGTACGCATCGTTGCGCCTTCGGTCTTCTACTACTTTTGTAGAAGACCTTGGGTAACTCAATCGAGTAGACCGCCAAATCGTCCCATTAGACACTTAATTATGAGCTATCGTAACTACACCAACCGTCCTATATACGCTGCACCGGTAAGGATCCTTCGGGCAAAGGAAGTGATTAACTGTTATGAGCAAACTCCTTAACCTTACAATCGGACTTGGGTATTACGAGGTAGCTCGGAAGGGTCAAATCGGACATCCTAAATCTACCCGTAATAAACTTACCTATGGCGGGGGCAAGAAATAAATCGTGTCCCATCGATGGTCAAGTAATGGAGGTCCCTAAATTGAGGTGCGCAGAACTGTTCCCAACCAAGGAACAGGGGATCAAGTTGCGTTGGAAAGTACCCTTGGAATCCCTACACGTGTCCCCTGGACGGTGCGAAAGGAGCTAAGAAATGTAGCAGCTGAAAGGTATAGCCACCATAACTGGAATCTGCCGCCTAGTAGTGCTCGGTGCTTGCCGGTGAAATTACAGATACATGAGACGTTACGACCGCGTCTCAAAGTGACGGCCGCATCATATAATTATTTTTTAAACTTATATATGGTTGAAATCATAATAAAGATATTTCATTCAATTATTTTTTGGATACAATTATTTACACTCCAAAACCTCGTCAACATTAACTATGATAAATTTATAATTAAGAAATTTGCAAAATAGTTTCTTAAAATCTTTTGTCTCTCGCAGTTCATAGAATGCATTAAATTTATAATTCTCATGTACACAGTAAAATGGCTGTGATAAACATGACACACAGAAAGACAGACATAATAATAAATTTAAAAAACCAACTTCAGCTTACTCTATCCTTTAATTATTCATGATTTTTTTATGGGACCACATATGGGTACACCTGTATAATTAAAAAATAATCATTCAAATCAGACTACAAGACTACAAGACAACAAGACTAATAGGATCTGATTAAGACTAAGAGGATCTTATTCTCCTGAGGAAATACTGAACCAGTGCTGCCAACAACAACCCGAAGTCCTCCGGTATATGAAGGAGTTGGCTGGTGTAAGGTTTAACAAGGGCGGACAATGCACAATACACCCTGATGCGGGACATCACTGCAGACCTAGTCACCCCCCACCCAGAATTAGAATAAGATCGGTCCACAATAGATGTGGATAAAAAATCATGCAACTTGATTGTGAATCTTCTTTTTATGAAAGTTGGTTATAAAGGTCTCATTTTTCAAACTCAGTTAATCAAAGAAATTATTATTATTATTTTTCAGCCATTGTATCCTATTGGATGGCAAACGCCTCCCTTCCACTAAGGCACTGGGGGTCCAACTTTTGTGCTATGAGTCTAACTCATCCCACTATCTCCTCCTGGGCATTCCACATCTTTAGCATTTAGTAATCAAAGAAATACTTACATTTTAATACATAAAATACTATCCATTGGCCGCATTTGTTTATCCCTAAGTAGATACTTTTTGTTGTATCTTGGTACATTCATATCACACCAGGACCACTTACCTAAAAAAAAAAGTGCTATATAAGTATTCTATCAGCTATCTAGCACCCATAATAGAAGCTATGCATAGTTTGAGGTAAGATTGCGCTGTGTAAATTTTCCATTAATATATTGATGTATTGTACAAAATATTAATAAAATAAATTCATTGACCGGGAGACCTGGTCAAGTAAAAAATTACAATATATAATAATAAAAATCTCTTGCTGCATGTAAGAAAGATTGTCACTTTTTTTCACAGAAAACAACCAAACTGATATTTGAGACTATTTTTGTTATGTTCCTAATGGTCTTGACAAGGTTTGTATGAAAGAAAAACCATACTAATTATTTATCTGTGTTCCATTTAATAGGATTCTGGTTCCGAGTTCTGCCTGGAAGGCCATTTTGTCATGCGCAGTGGAAACCAATACCAATTTGGCACATATATAAAAATAGTACACCACATGTAACATAGTAAGTGGTAATAAACATAATGTGTTTCCAGCACTTTTTAATACATGAGACTAAGAAGGGAATAAGAAAAACTTGACGTTAGATGAATAAAATTTAACATAACACCCCATTTAATAGTGAACATTTTGCATCAATATAATGTACTGCTGCCTATCATACAAGATGAAAATGGTTTTAATTAATACGAAAGGAGTTTAGTACTTTTACGGATTCAAAAACATATGTCAATGTTGATTTGTTCTCTAATAAATTCAATAAAAAAAAATCTTTGTACGTCGTTTGAATGCTGGTACTTAGAATGATAATACATACATATTAGAGCATGAACAAGATGCAGATTTCCATGCTGATAGGATTGATGTGTAAAAACTGGACTAAAAGGTCAAACACAATATGAAAACATAACCTCAAACGTCACAACAACAAAAATGCCGACAGTGTTCAAATACGTTACAAATACGTGAAATAGCTTCAGAAATACCTGGTAAGGAGTATCATCGCCGTGTTCCTCCAACTGCTTCAGATTTAAACACCATAAACAGTTCTCTGCAGGGTTCCACACAAACAAAACATCGTCTTTCAGTTCAAGCAAATTGCGCAACTTTCCACTGGGATTTTCACCCAAGTTACCTTTTAAGTCCTGGAATATACGGTGACTGACTAATTTCTCTTCGTACAAACGGGAATCCATTGTAATTAGTAAAGTTTGTTTTTGGCGGACAATAACAAGAACGAAAACAAAAATCAAACCCACAGACTAGTTAGCTGTCTACGTATAATACAGATAGTAATATCGCTGGCTTCATTCATTCGGTACGCGGAGGGAATGAAGCAAGAACTAGAATGAAGTGAAATAGGAGTAATAGCGAGTCCAGTTTTTACATTTTGAGATATTTTTTTATAAAATACTCCTTTAATAGGTTAGTTTAGTCATTAACATCTGTTGTCGTTTTCAATATTAAATCGTAGGTGGTCGTTCTTTTTAATTGATTGTTGTAGGTGTAATTTAATTGACATCACATGTGCATTTGAAGGGATTACAGACAGGAAGTACTTAGTCAAGTACTATGTAAAGTAAATTAATTATTAAGAAACTGACGGTTACTTACATACTTAAATACAAAATTTCACCTTTATAATACTGATTAATGTGATAGGTACAGAAATGTTTGAATTATTATCTAGTTTTAACTTTTAACCTTAAACTGCATGCTATTATATTGTGTAAATTAATTTTACGATAACTATATTGTAGTGAGTAAAATTTATAGGTTTGGTTATCTCCGAAAATAAATAAAGTTATTAACAATAAAACATAATCATAGAAACAATACTTACATAAGGTTTTTGACAGTCTTGAGAACGAGTTATTAAACAACATTATAAGGACTCATGACAATAGCTACCTACTCATACTGTCAGGTTTAAATTACACCGAAGAATTATCAAACGAAAATGTCATAGGACTCACTACCTACTTCTTTCAAATGATTTGTTGAGATCCCGTGGCTTAGTTGGTAGTAGCCCTGCCTTCGGAGCGAAGGGTCCCGGGTTCGATTCCCGGCCGGGGCACACTTTGTATGGTGAGCATGTAGTTTGTTCTCGGGCCTTAGGTGTTTGTCTTGTACTTCTGTGTTGTTCCATACCATCTGTGAGACAGGGAATCTTAGTGCAGAGGTATGAGTGTGTAAACGTTTATTTCACCGTGGAATATCCAAATCCTTGAGATGAATCCTGCCTTTGAAATGGAGGCTCTCACGAGCGTTACAAAATGTACAGGCCTACAAAAGTTGCGGCAAACGGATGGTACCCACAACAATCCGGTCGTATTTCACTTTGATTCGGAATGGTATCACGTAATTTCATCTCCCTGAGCAGTATAGCGCTTTCTTATAAATAAACCAGCGTATAGGCAACAATAAATTTCGCTTCCAACGTACGTGAATGTGGATAATTTAATATTTTGCTTGTTTTAAACGCGTTGAGATTGCGACTGGCGTTGAACGAGTGCCCTGTTAGTTGGATCGGGCTGATTTATTTGTTAAAGGTTGCCATGAATTTATATCTATATTCCATTTAATATTACCTATACTTTAGTTAAAAGATTACAATGATTATTCTGCAAAACCTATTGGATTCGTTCGAAATGCAAAAACACAATGCACAAGTAAGGTACAAAACCCTGTTGTTTTGTTACATTTCATAATTATGGTTCATATAGAACATATATATTAGATTAAATAAGCTGACAGCCCACCTGATGTTAAGTGGTTACTACCGCCCATAGACAACTGCTATACGTCACCGGTCCACTCGTTCTGAAGTATGAGAAAACCGAAGTCGTATGGCGTTGCGCCCATCATGTAGAGATGGGGACGTCTCATGCGCTTGTAATTTCAACAGCACCCACACACTTCTACCGGAACACAGCAAAGCGATTACCAGGTGTGATGGCAGTACTTCTCTAGACGAACTTGCACAAGTTCTACTGCTACTTACGGTTGTTTCGCACCACCCGGGGGATACATGTAGGGTCTCTACGCGAGCAACATGGACAAGAGTGAAATGAAATGAAAATCTGCTAAAACATTTATTTAGAAAGTAAATGTAAAATAAATTATCTTTGTATAAAACGTATTAAACGAATGAGATTAAAACAGAGATCAATGTCGAAACATCGCAGCCTGAATAAAATATAAGGCACACACGAACAGTCCTCGCGATATAATTCTATTGATAAATTTACCAACGCGCCTCTCACATGATATTAGGGGTGGCGATACCACCCCGCGGCCCGATCTATTATTATGCCGCGCAGGTCGCGATGTACGAATTGTTCAGGGTTGCTACCTTGCCACTTGAAAATGCTACATCTTCGACTGCATCATCACTTACTATCAGGTGATATAGCGGTCAAACGATGGCCTATAATGGATAAAAAAAAAAACAAATGTCTATTGGAGTGGCTAATTCTCTTGTGGAATTTAAAAAAAAGTCCCGAGCGATCGATATGTCAGTGAATTTAAACATTGGTTTATCATTTACATGAAAATTTACCTTTAATAGCGCATATATCACTTCACAATAAACATTCTGAGAAAAAACCTTGATTTTTGTATGACATTAAAAAGAGTGACAAAGAGAGAAATTTTTGAGGATTTTTTTTGAAAAGTGTCAAAAACTTGAAAAGTATGGTTCTTTTACTAAACACAAATTTAAATTTTCTGATCGGTCATGATGCCCCCCACCTACAGGTGATAACGCGACTTTTTTAAATTTGTTACTATTACGCAATCTGTGGGGCCGTATTATTACGGGTACACTAACTCTAAAGACAATTCAACATATTTGAATGTACAGTAATACACGCGTGTGAAAAAAAACCTAAGCAAACTTAAATCTCTTGTGTCTTGTGTCTCGGATCTTGTGTCTGAAATAAAGATATTATATATTATTATTATTGAAACGAAGCAACGTAAAAAAAGGCAAGGTGTCTTTCGAATGCGTTCAGTTTTGATCCGCGTGCCAACCCTGCAGCCCTGTGGGACTACGCCGATGACTTGTCATTAATAACGACAGCGGAAATGTATCAAAAGGTGACGCGTGTCCCTCCGTCTGTCTCGGCCTTATTTATGACCCTTACAATATTTATTAATATCATTCTCTAAGTATGTGCCAATGTGCTTATTGTGTACTATCTTCGTGTATGTAACCAACTCTGGTGTCGGAGTTTTCAAGCCACCTGAAAGCCTCCGACATGGCTTGTCGATTAGTATAACGTGTTCTCCGAAGCACGGAAGCGATCAGTTCAAATGCCACTAAACGGTCACCCATGCAACTAATGACCGGGCAGAGAGATACGTTACTCAAATGATCTGTGAAGGTCATCCAAGCTTCGTTTATTATTATAAAAAACAAAATTTATATATTCATGCACATTTCACATACCCTATATGACCTTCCATGGGGAAGACCAAGCAAGAAACTCCTAATCTTCCATTAGGAGTTTCTTTCTTACCTTACTTTCTTTTCGCGAGTATGATTCTGTTCACAAACAATATAATATTACCTTGGTAAGAAATACTATGAATTGTGTCTTCTTTTATAGTCGGAGAGCCAACGACACTATTTATACGTCCGTCATGGTGGTCAATTGCTTTGAGGCGATAAATGATTGAATATACCGACTTCCGAATACTTTGATCACTTATTTTACGCTTTCACAGGTGGAATTTCTGCATGTAATTTCTATGGGAACTCTTCGAAGCTACACCCTATTAAATTAAAAAGAATCATCAAAATTAGTACACAATTGGGGAAGAAATCACGTAACAAACATACTTTGACGTTATGTTTTTATGTTCCCGACGAAGCCTCTCTACAGCTGAAATGATATTTTAGTAAGTTGTTATTAATTACTGACATTGCGCTTGATTATTGTATTTACAAACTGAACGGTATCTTGTCTGTTTACTGAGTATGTCAAATTTATCTTTAGGTTTTGACGATACAGAGTGTTCTATATGTACCAAATTGTGGAAAATAAATGAAATGACAATCACTACATAGTATAAAACAAAGTCGCTTTCTCTGTCCCTATATCCCTATGTATGATTAAATCTTTAAAACTACGCAACGGATTTTGATGCGGTTTTTTTTTATAGATAGAGTGATTCAAGAGGAAGGTTTATATGTATAATATTGGGTGTGTGAATATGACTCCGCCCCTTTTTGTCAAAATAAAACACATTTGTTCGCTTACAAAATTAAAAAAAAAAATTATTGAAAGTATGCTCCATCTGCAGCTACAACCTTCGCCCATCGTTCAGGTAGTTTTCGTATTCCTTGCTGGAAGAAGTCCTGGTCTTTTGAGCTTATCCAGTTGTCAATCCAAATTTTGATACTTTCACATGAAGTAAACTTTTCTCCAGTAAGGGCTGTCTGCATCGTCCGGAATAGGTGGTAATCCGAAGGAGCTATGTCTGGTGAATATGGCGGGTGGGGTAACACTTCCCAGTCCTGTCCCTCTAAATATCTTTTTACGACTTCTGCGGTATGCGGTTTGGCATTGTCATGCTGAAGAACTAATTTGTTATGTCTATTCACCCATTCTGGTCGTTTTTCTTCTATGGCTCGCTTCAAACGCATTAGTTGTCGTCGGTAAACTTCTCCATTAATAGTTTCAGAGGGTTTGAGCAACTCATAATATACAATACCTTTCTGATCCCACCAAATACAGAGCATGACCTTGGCACAGTGAATATTTATTTTTGGCTGTGATGGGCCTGGTTCGCCTGGTTTCACCCAAGCTTTTTTGCGTTTAGGATTTTCGTAGTGTATCCATTTTTCGTCTCCTGTGACTATCCGATGCAAAAATCCTTTTCTTTGCTGTCTTTGAAGCAGCATTTCACAAATGGTTTTCCGACGTTCCATGTCTCTTTCTTTTAAATCATGTGGAACCAAGTAACCGGCTTTTTGAATCATTCCCATCATTTGTAAACGCTTTGCAACAGTTGAACGATCAACATTTAATGCTGCAGCTAATTCTGATTGAGTTTGGCAAGAATCCTCCGCCAATAATGCTTCCAATTCAGCATCTTCAAATTTTTTTGGTGGTTTTCCATGTTCTTTATCCTCAGTACTAAAATCGTTATTTTGAAATCGTCGAAACCATTCCTTGCAAGTTGTATTAGACGGAGCATGCTCACCATAAATCTCCACAAGCAAACGATAAGTTTCCGCTGCAGTTTTCTTCGCAATAAAATAATGTAATAACACTTCCCGCAAATGACGTTTATTTGGAATAAAAACCGACATTTTCGAAAAGGTGAAAACAATTGTTGCTTACACTTCAACCAAATATCATAAAATGCGTTAGATAGCTGACATTCAGTACTATCGAATACAAGTATGGTCATTTATTAGTACACGTAAACAATACTAAAAACGACATCTGTTGAGAAAGGGCGGAGTCATATTCACACACCCAAGTCACTAGCAAGTCACCCCGGCTTCGCACGGGTAGTTTCTGATTCGACACTGATGCTTTATTAACCGTGTGAAGTCGGGGCGGGTCGCTAATGAAAACTAAAACATTCAGGTGAAAAAGTAGTAACTGTCTCCCGGGCTATCAGAATTGTTTCTTGCTACCTATTACCGGGCCGCGTCTGGGGAATTGGGGTAAAAAATAGTTCTTCACCCGGCGTCATGTTGTAATTACGATGATTGATAAGACATGATCGGGCCCTGTTGACTTGACAACAAAATATAATATTTTTTATGTAAAAAACAATCACACTATATCCTACTAATATTATAAACGCGAGTTTGTAAGTATAGATGGATTTTTGTTACTCAATCACGCCAGAACAGCTGAACGGACCTGGATGAAATTTGGCACAGAGATAGATTATAGTCTGGAATAGCACATAGGCTACTTTTTATCCCCGAAAAATGTACGGTTCCCGTAGAAATTCCAACCGCGGGTAACTATACTACTACTATAAAATACTAGCTTTTGCTTCGCTTCGGTCGCTATAATGTGCTACGACGGCTCCGTGGCTTAGTTGGTAGTAGCCCTGCCTTCGAAGTAGGGGTCCCGGGTTCGTTTCCCGGCCGGGGCACACTTTGTGTGGTGAGCATGAAGTTTGTTCTCTTGTTCTTGTTGGTCCATGCCATCTGCGACACAGGCAATCCTAGTGCAGAGGTATGAGTGTGTTAACGTTGTTTTTCTTTTGTTTCTTGTCAATCAATCTTATTACTATTGTAAATGCGAAAGTTTGGATGGATGGATGTTTGTTACCTTGTTGCCCATGTGCTGTCCTTGCTGTAAACAATCCCTATAAAAAGAACTTTATAACAGTAAAAGGCCATAAAAATATCTAACTACTAAACTTGTGAAATCTCCCATTTCTCCATCCACTCGAAGTTCAAGAGCTATGGCAACACTTAAGTTTCCAATCTTAGTAAAAACCGTTATCGTTTGTTGCCTGGTAACACACGCTGTCCGGAGCGTATGTACTACCTTTATATTACTACCATATATCGCGTTTAGTGTTTAAGATGTTGGTAGGCACGCAGGTAGATTCTTAAAGGCTAGGTTACATTCAATGACTAAAATAAAGCCAGTTTCCTATCAAAATTCAATTTAAGAATAACAGATATCATTATTCCAATATTACTTACAAAATTACTACCATTAAAACTTAATAAACTTGGTAATTAGAACGCATGATCTTGCATGCACCTCTTTATTTTAAAAAAGTAATTTTTAAGTAAGTATCGAAGTAATTTTTTAGGAATACAATTGTAATAAAGTATTTTGACCTTGAATTTGACTTTGATCAAATAAAAACCGGCGAAGTACGAGAGAGAGTTCCGTAGATTTGGAAATGTAAACATCTTTGATTTTGCCTTTTGCTTGTAAGAATCCAACCCGCGTACTTTGCGTACAAATACCTTGAACAACGCAGCTGAGACCATTACATCCATCCTAGGTGCATCCCCCATACATAAAACCCCAGGTTCAAACATTCAACAAAAGGCTGTAAAAAGTTCCATTTGTAATTTCCCCGCAGTCCACGAGTAATTCCACCAACAAAAGCACAATAATGTAAGCCACGCCTAATCTCACGAAGACGGAGATAGCTCGGGGGTCATCGCAAACAAATGAGGGGTGTAAATCCACCCCCAGGGTGGTACAGGTAGCACTTGCTCAACCCTTTCTTGGCTAACATATGGGTAGCCCAAGATCTCGTATACTGGATGAGCTGTACATAAAATATCACATGATACCGTTAGGTGCGCTGTTCGTGGAAAGCAAGGGTTTTGATGATCTTTATGCGAAGGCTAGACCAGTTCAGTTAGTAGCGATGTCTTCTGCGCTGTGGGTTTTGGGTTCGATTCCTACTCAGAACAAGCATTTGTGCGACGAACATTGATAATTGCTGTTTTCGTCTGTTTCCCCTTCGAAACTTCTTCTAACCCACGCAACGGATTTTGATACGGTTTTGACTACCATGTTTTTTCTTTTTCGGAAGGTAATGAGTGTATATTACAGTAGAGAAAAGCTGACAATGTCTATGATTTGTAATGATGTCGTGTAAGACATTTTGTTGAGCGTTTACTCCGCTAATGTTGGCCTTACGAGATAGATCAAAATTATTTGTTACGGATTTGTATTAGGACCAATGTCACACGCTGTGCAACTGTACAAGCGAAGCCGGGGCAAAAAAAACCTATTTAGGTATTCTATTAATCTTCCAGTTCAATTTCTAATGTGGGAACATTAGCAGGGATACCGGCCTACTCTCGTTAATTGAGAGTGAATGGGCTTTGATTTACCACGGGAGCCAATCCGGATGTCTTCGAATTTTTAGATCCAATGCCGGTTTCCTCACAATGTTTTCTTTCACCGTTTCAGAAACGTGGCATTGCGCAAATAATTGTCTAAGTGAAAAATTTCATCATTGTGGGTTTGAACCACCGACTTTCAGATCACTTCAGAGACTTCAGAAAGTCGGCGTCTGTGCCTTTGGGCACCACCAACTCCCATGAGTATTAATTTATAGGTTACTACCATAGATAGATAGATAACAGTTTATTGATCATCAAACACAAAATAAAAAATATAAATTGTTAAACAATAAATTATTCACAATAAAGTAATACAAAGGGCAGCCTTATCGCTAAAAGCGATCTCTTCCAGGCAACCTTTGGATGGACCAGACAAAGAGAAAAATAGAAGGGGCATGTTGGTGTGAATAGAATAGAAAAAAAGAAACCATTTTAGATCGGAATCAGTCAAGGTTCCTTCTAGGTAAACTTGTTCTAGAACTTCTGTGGAGCACAGCGGCAGCGGTGAGGTAGCTGAAGTGTTTCGGACGAGCTGGATTTATACGTGGCCTGTATTGGTTCTGGCTCTGCCCAGGATTTAGTTTTGTCCTGACATGAAGATACGCCCGTTTCTCAACTATTATGTTGTATCTCAGTTAATGATTATATGAGGTGTCTCCAAAGAAAAAAAATACTCTAAACGATAAAAAAGTGATAGTTTAAATGAAAGGATTTGATGACAGTTGATAATCTTTATTTAGCAGTCTCATAGAAATTTCAGCCCTAATGGCGAAAAATAAGGAATAGAAAATGGTTTATTCCATTTAAATCAATCCCTTGTTTGATTAGTACTTTAGGTATTTAGGTTACCTATATTAATAGGTAAGTAGGTACAAATTTTTTAAGTCATACGTTTTGCAATTCACAGCAATATTAGATAAAAAGTGTCATGTCATTATCACTTATTACGTTAATCGATTACGATATTTATATGTAATTTTTCGTTTCATATGAAATGTAACTTTATTAAAACACTTTCGGTCTTATTGCAAAACGTAGACTAACTTTAGACTAGATTTAAACCACCAATAATATTAATATAGTTTTACATTTGCTAAGAAAACAATTGCTTATGTATTTGAGGCTCAATCAGCTAATTAATTTAAAACATATTTTGGCGCGCCTTGGCAGTCATACCGATTCGTATGCCGTGACGGCAAATGACATGCCGTCACGGTATGTGTGTGTTTTACATCTGCCGGATGTCATACGACGGCCTACGTTTCTAGGCATTGTTTTAATTATACTCTGTTGTGTGAGTTTTAATAAGCCCAGTTGCAAATAGGCACTTTACATGATTCATAAAGAAAGTTGGTACGTTTTACTATTTACAAGTTGGTACATTTTACTATTTACAAGTAGGTACATTTTACTATTATTAATTACTATTATTATCTCCGCGGTGTTACCTGCAGTTTTCCGGGAACAAAAGAATGTGTTGATCCAGGATATAAGCTATTCTGGTACCAAATTTCATCCAAATCCATTGACTTGTGAAGGAGTAACAAACATACACACATACATAGTTAAAATTTTACATTTCTGTCAACCAAAAATGACTAGCGAAAAGTGGAAAACAATAATAATGGAGGCATCGGTTCGTAATAATCAAAGATTTATTTATTTTAGCAATGTACCACAATCAATAACATAGTTACTACCCGTGATACTCTTTGCTTTGTCACTCGCGAGGTACACGATCAGATCTGCGACTTCAACCGGTTGCGTGAGGATCTTCAGCGCAGTGATTTCCTTCACCGACTGCCAGTCTGATGGTGCTCCTGAATTCTGCAGGATGTCAGTCTCCACTGGACCGGGACTCACAACGTTAACCCTTACTCCTTTGAGAGCCAGTTCCAACGCTGCTACTCGAGAGTAATTATTCAATCCAGCTTTCGACGTACAGTATGCAGCATAACCAGAAGGTTCCAGTATAGATGTTCCAGCTATACTCGATATGTTCACGATATTGCCCTTGGTTTTGATTAGATGCGAGACTGCGAGGTTAGTTAGCGCAACGATCGAGCGCAGGTTAGTATTGACAACCTCATCGAAAACTGTTAGATGGTTTTTAGCGTCTATGTCCGCCATCCTGATGATGCCAGCATTGTTGACGAGGACATCCAGCTTCCCATACTTGTCGATTGTCTTCTTAACGATGTTATTCAGTTCATCATCTTTGGAAACGTCGGCTTTGATGATGAGCGGTTTCTTTCCCACTTTGCTGATCTGAGCGGCGACGTTGTTGAGTTTGGTTTGGTTTCTACCGACGATAGCGACTTCTGCACCTTCCTCGGCGAAGCGCAAAGCTGTTGCAGCACCGATGCCGGAACTGCCTCCGGTGACAATAACAACTTTGTTTGAGAAACTCATAGCTGCCGCGTCTATCTGAATGTAGTGTAGTGTAGTGTAGTGTAGTGCTATGAAAATTAGCTTTATATGCGATTGTTTACATTTTCAAGCATCACCTGACTATAATTATAGATAAAATGCAATATAATTCTCATGATTGCTGTAGTACCTAAAGATAATATCTATCTCTACTATAATATTTGTTAAACCATTGTCTCTTTCGTAGTAAGAGATGTTATGATGGTTTCATAACATCTCTTGCTACGATAAGTCTGTATGTTTTAGTTGCCGTTTTTAAGTTTCCTAGTAAAAACCACCCCCAAAAACACCAAACAAAAGATGTACAAAAAATAGTGTTCTATTAGTAATCTGCTTCTCATCGAACAAGTTGCGCTTAGTTTGAAGCATTGAAGCAAGGTAGAACTGAGCGAAATGTCTGTGAACTAAATAGAAGTAGCGGAAAACATGTTTAGAGGAGTTGGAGGAGTTTAATAATGAAGTGGATGCAAATAGCAAATAGGTTAGTCGACATCACAGGAGACCGAAGAGCTGGCAGCTACCTCGGACAAAGAATAAGTCTAGCTATTCAAAGGGGGAACGCTGCCAGTATCTTCGGAACCTTGCCTAAAGGGACTCCTTTTAATAATATATTTAGTACTTATATTTTTAAGATATTAGTTTTAGGTTTGTTATAGTTATTAATCTATTTATTTTGTTCTATCTGAATTAAATTCAATCTTAATAATTATTAATTATCAATAATCCACTTATTTAAATTCTGAAGTTCCTTATATTCAAGGTCAAGCATCATATGCTATCTTAAGTGGTTATCTATTTCTTGCTTCGTTAAGTGGTTATCTAGGAGCATCGAGGCATTGTAAACACTTGTTTAGTCTTAATGAGGATGCCACAAAGTTCATTACAAAAATCTGTTATGTAGTCAATGGGCGTTTAAGGTTTCTATGTACATGTCAATATGAATAACATTCATAATTCATTCAATTAAGCGACTTAAAAAAAGGAGGTGGTTTTTATATTTCAAAAATATTTACAAAAACTTTATACGCAAAAATATTTTTTTTTATTTTTGTTTACGAGGTTTTTTTATTGTTTTATTTTAGTTAGCTTAAAAAATAAAATTACGAAAACCCAAAGAAAAAGGCAAAATAGAACACTATTTACTTACAGAAAGAATTCAACTTGTATGGAAATTGTTAATTAATAAGTTTAAATAAAGTACTATAATTATCAATATACATTATCTTTACGCAGCCAGGTCGAGAGGTTACGGCCAACTGCGCAACAGCTATCCAAACTTTTTAAGTGTTTTTACATATAGTGCTGTGAAGTGAGTAATTTTGTTTCGGAATAACTCCTATAATTTTGTCTAAAAATAATAGCGGCCAATAATAGGCACCTAGGCAAAAATATGTTTCCCTATTCATAATTATAGATATATTGGTTTCTATTACAACTTCATGAACGTAATAATCTTGCTGCCGGATTTCGGGCTAAATTAATTGTATTAAGTATTTAAATTCATGTGTGCAGAGTAAAATTGTGTTGTCAGATTTGCGAAATAAAATAAACAACATAAATTTTCAATCTCGAAATATCTATAATATTCTATCAGTAATATGGTTTCCATAGCAGTAAATTTATTAGTTGAATACCTCCTACGCTCCGTCATTTCAGAGTGTAATCAGTCGCATTAAATTCATAAAATTTGGTATAAAATTTATAAAAAGATTGTGAATTAGGCCTATGTTTCTGTGTGTTTGGTGCCTAAGATTGAGATGACCTTGAGAACTGGCTTATAAATGAATTCATATTGTAACGCCGACAGTGTCACTATTATCGCTCCAATAACATGAGTTTCGAAAACAAAGTTGTGATAGTTACTGGGGCCAGTGCCGGTATAGGAGCAGCTATAGCTTTACTATTTGCTAAAGAAGGAGCGCAACTCTCCATTGTCGGAAGAAACGAAACAAGGCTTAACCAAGAAGCTGAAAACTGCACCAAAGTGGGTAAAAAACCTTTAGCAATAAAAGCTGACGTCAGCAAGGATGAAGATTTGAAAAGAATCGTCGATCTCACCGTTAAAGCGTTTGGAAAAATTGATGTCCTAATCAACAATGCTGGGATCTTCAAAAGGGCTTGTGTTGTTGATGATAATCTGATGGCAAACTATGATGAAATTTTCAACACCAACCTAAGGTCAGTTTTTAAGCTGACTTATTTATCAGCGCCTTACCTTATCAAAACTAAAGGTAACATCGTGAATATATCAAGCACAGCGGGTTCCAGATGTGCTCCAGGGTTTACTGCGTACGTGGCATCCAAAGCAGGCATGAATCAGTTCTCCAAAGTATGTGCTGCAGAGTTGGCTGTGCATGGAGTCAGAGTGAACATAGTGAGCCCAGGGCCAGTGGAGACGGATATCTTTGAAGGCTCCGGCTTGAGCATTGAAACCCTAAAGAGCCTTACAGCACTGAATAAGATGGGCAAGCCTAATGAGATCGCGGAAGTAGTGGCGTTCCTAGCAAGCGACAAAGCTGGGAGCATCACCGGATCTGAATATGTGATTGACTGTGGTGCTCTCGTGAAAACTTAGAAGCACTTAATTTCAGTGGTCACTCTTGGAGATTTGCAGCTTATAATGACACGTAACTGTAATAAGCTATAAGTGAAACAGTGTTAAAGATCAGTTATACGTTCTACGCACAACATACGTTGAGATCAGGTTGTACGCAAGTCTTGTAGTTAACGGTACATTAAACATTTATGTTTTTCATATAATTAAGGAATTAAATATTTTAATAGGTCCAGTCCATTAAAAAAAACCTTTGTGACATCGAATACCACGATCGGATCACCGTTTCAAATAAAAATTATTCGTATTTAATTGTCCTCAAACTCCATAACTGTCTTCTGGAACAGGTGATAATTTAATACAAAGATACCAAAGATTAATCTACGGCACCACAAATTTAACCCTCGATTAAGCATAACCCGCTAAACCTCGAGCCCAACAAGGCTATTGAAACCGCGTTAGGCATTGTGAACACGCGACACAATAAGGCATTACCGTAACAATAATAGTGATAGGTATTATGTGCGGTATTGTTCCATCGTCATGGACCTTGGCCGAGATGAACCATATATTCATCCCATTATGCCGTCTTGAATACGGCCGGCAGTCTAGCAATCGGGACTCACAGACGACTGCGACACAATTTAGATAACGCTAACATTTATTAAAATTAACATTTATTATTAACATTAACATTAACATTTATTAACATTTATTTAGTAGGTTATTTTACATAATCATGTCCATAGGATTCTCTGTGTCGCAGGTGGCATAGACATACAGAAACACAAGACATACCGGCCAAAGAACTGAGACCAACTTTTCGTTTGTCAGTCTGCCCCGGACTGTCTATACCTACGCAGTTGGTAGTAGCTTTGCCTTCTACGCCGTAGGTCGTGGGTGGGTATTATTTCTACTTTATATGACTAAACCTTAAACCATACAATAGATTAAATTAAAAAAAAAAATACAATTATATTGGGTGTGTGAATATGACTCCGCCCTTTCTCAACAGATGTCGTTTTTAGTATTGTTTACGTGTACTAATAAATGACCATACTTGTATTCGATAGTACTGAATGTCAGCTATCTAACGCATTTTATGATATTTGGTTGAAGTGTAAGCGACAATTGTTTTCACCTTTTCGAAAATGTCGGTTTTTATTCCAAATAAACGTCATTTGCGGGAAGTGTTATTACATTATTTTATTGCGAAGAAAACTGCAGCGGAAACTTATCGTTTGCTTGTGGAGATTTATGGTGAGCATGCTCCGTCTAATACAACTTGCAAGGAATGGTTTCGACGATTTCAAAATAACGATTTTAGTACTGAGGATAAAGAACATGGAAAACCACCAAAAAAATTTGAAGATGCTGAATTGGAAGCATTATTGGCGGAAGATTCTTGCCAAACTCAATCAGAATTAGCTGCAGCATTAAATGTTGATCGTTCAACTGTTGCAAAGCGTTTACAAATGATGGGAATGATTCAAAAAGCCGGTGACTGGGTTCCACATGATTTAAAAGAAAGAGACATGGAACGTCGGAAAACCATTTGTGAAATGCTGCTTCAAAGACAGCAAAGAAAAGGATTTTTGCATCGGATAGTCACAGGAGACGAAAAATGGATACACTACGAAAATCCTAAACGCAAAAAAGCTTGGGTGAAACCAGGCGAACCAGGCCCATCACAGCCAAAAATAAATATTCACTGTGCCAAGGTCATGCTCTGTATTTGGTGGGATCAGAAAGGTATTGTATATTATGAGTTGCTCAAACCCTCTGAAACTATTAATGGAGAAGTTTACCGACGACAACTAATGCGTTTGAAGCGAGCCATAGAAGAAAAACGACCAGAATGGGTGAATAGACATAACAAATTAGTTCTTCAGCATGACAATGCCAAACCGCATACCGCAGAAGTCGTAAAAAGATATTTAGAGGGACAGGACTGGGAAGTGTTACCCCACCCGCCATATTCACCAGACATAGCTCCTTCGGATTACCACCTATTCCGGACGATGCAGACAGACCTTACTGGAGAAAAGTTTACTTCATGTGAAAGTATCAAAATTTGGATTGACAACTGGATAAGCTCAAAAGACCAGGACTTCTTCCAGCAAGGAATACGAAAACTACCTGAACGATGGGCGAAGGTTGTAGCTGCAGATGGAGCATACTTTCAATAATTTTTTTTTTAATTTTGTAAGCGAACAAATGTGTTTTATTTTGACAAAAAGGGGCGGAGTCATATTACTAACAACAGTGGGTGGCCTCAGATAAACTAATAAATTTACGTCCACAGTTCAGTTCAATTAATGTGTTTCAGAAATTAATCAGTATGAAAACTTCAGCGTGAAAATTACACACCGAGTTAGCAAGCCGTGTGTCTCGCTTTCAATTTGACAATTAAGATTCCTCGGCTCATTGTAATTACACCTATGCGGGTGTCTTAATGAAGTTAAAGGGAATTAATTATTTTAGGGAGCATAAATTTAATCTGGCGGACCTTTACTTATGAGTACAATGCGGACCTAAAGTTGATTACTCCCTTTATCTTTGGGTTATCTTGTGCAAGAATTTATTAACAGGCTAAATGGACCAGAAAATTTCGTGACCTTCTGAAATTGTTTGTTACATATGCGCACATTGACGAATCGAATTTACCTACCTAGGTACCTTTACAATGCCTTTCATGCCCTCATCCTAATATATAAAACAGAAAAATTGTCTGTGACGCTTTGAAACCATCCAATCGATGTGCCCTGCTGCTTTGAATTGAAAATTGTCTTTCTAGTGCCTTCTAAAAATGCGAAGATGGTTTGCATGCAATTGAACAATGCTTTAGACACAAAATGTATTTATTTTTTAACGTAGCAGCAAAATAGCAAACGTTGGTCAGAGTTGGAACACACGTAAACTTAAGAAATAAGATTACCTAAAACACGAAAACTGATTGCAATTTGATACAATATCTGTGTGCATGTAGTGTGCCTAGGGAGCTCCTGTGACACGTTATGTGCTCATGAATGTTTACAATCAGGATTTCATTGACCGAATAATATGCTCTCTTTATACAAATTCAAATTAAAATGTAGATTTTTTATAAGTCAACATTAATCTTGTTACAAACAGATTAAATATTTGAAACGATTCATTAGATCGAGACATCGAAAATAATTCATCGAAATTAATCGAATTAAAATGCAAAAGCCTGTGAATAAAAGCAGGCAATAGCCGTTGCCAAGTCTTTTAAAAATATAGAAGCATTCATCGCGCCACAAACGGACCTTATTAGAAAAACTTCATCGGGATGCTGGCCCGAGGAAAACTTTTCCACACATTTGTAATCCACACTTTGAACTTTATACATTAAAAAATAGGGTCACAACTCTGTTGCAGAATTAGTATTAGGCGCAGAGAATAAAATTGCAGTTTTCTAGTTACTATTGACTCGTCAACAGTGAATTTCGTTCAAAACTTTTCTCATTTCGAATTGAGTTGATGTGTAAGTAATTATAAAATGGGAAGGGGTTTTCTTCTCTTTGTTGCTTTCTATGTGAAGATATACTCTGCATACTTGCATACGTGTCGGATAGATAATCTATTTTTTTTTCTTTTTTTTGAAATATTCTCATTTTGGCTATATGCATTTTTTATGTAAGTTTGTTGCGCGATGTCTTCGTTAATTGTCTTCGGTAATTGTTAATTCATTAATTCGTCCTTTGGTTTCCAAGCTAGTGAAACCACGCGCGTACTGCCAGTCTGATACTTATCACCAATTTCGTCCTCAATGCAACAACCTTTTAAATTAGACTAGGTGTGTAGACACATGTCTAAATAATCTGTCTAATTAAGACAGGGAACTGAATATATTAAAGCTTGGTGGCCCAGTGGTAAAACCATTCGGTTACGTCCGCCATATTGGACGCAGGGTCCGCCATTTTGGATTTTAAAAAACATAAGCTACGCAAGCCAATATCACTATTTAATAAGCAAGCTTTCAAATAGCTGCTAGAAACGAGATCTTCGGTTAGCAGGTAAACATTCAGATACGATTTTCACGTATAATGGACCCCTGTATACATGAACAGGAATTATTAGTGGGCACGGAATGCAATTCCCGGGGACCAAGGCACCGATATGTCTCCCGGATGGCCGGGACGACGCAAATGAATAAAAATCAACGGTATCACAGTGCTCTGTTATGTTGGTACACATTCAACGAACGATTTTGAACAATGAATGAATGAATGAATGAATGAACGAATAAATACTTTATTGTACAACAAAAGAAAATTCTTGGATGGTAGTTTAATAAAAATATCATGCTAAATCTGGGACAACGGGCGGTCTTATGAAAGCGATTTCTTCCAGACAACCTTTGGATGGAATTAAACGTTTGTGACATATGTGAGGAATGATATGTATTAGAAAGGAAAATTCAATTGAGAAAAGTTTAAGTAGATGGAACAAATAAATAGAAACATGGAAAATATAAAATAAAGATTTAGTCTCACGGTTTTCCTTAAAGTATACATGCCAGGTTAGAAATATGCTTCGTTCGCTTTCGTTCGTTATCGCTGCCCCACAAATGCTGCAAAGTAAGAGAAATGCCACCGGGAACGCGCGGCGGGAGAATGATGGCAGTAATTCTATCAGTTTGATAGTGAACTATTTTTAGTATTCTCACTACATTGTGGCTTTTTGAAGCACAAATACGAAAATGATTAATACTAACTATAATCAACAATTTTAACCAACAGTTGTCCATATTTGCACGTTAGCTTCTAGCATTTTCTTTGCTATGCGATCAGACGCATTATTGTTGTCATGGGCGAGGGTCACCACTTACCATCAGGTGGGCCCTCAGCTCGTTCCGTCATTTATTCACATAAAAAAGACGCTTCTCATTCAGTCATAAACTGTCTTTTATAATCTATACAAATAAATAAAATTGAAGTATGTTTGTAATGTCAAAATAAAAGCTTCATAGTAAATGCATTTTTAAACAAAGCTAACATTTTGTCTGTCTGTTTATGCTGTCTAATCTCCGAAAGGGCTAGACTAATTTTGAGTTTCACTAGCAGATAAATAATGTTATAGTAGCAGTAGAACGAACGAACTTGGCAAACAAGTTCGTTCAGAGAGGTACTGCCACCACATTGGGAATCTACTGCCAAACAGTGCTCGCACTACTGTGTTCCGGTGGAAGGGTGTGGCTGTATATAAGGAGTAACTTTTATTTTAGAAAATAAAGAAGTAACTCTTAAAAAAATATACAAAATGACCGCCGCAATGTGATGGAACTTGGGTCTTCTGATAATTTTTTAGGACCCAAGTATTACGCCTTTGTAAGACTTGATACTCATGTACCTGTAATTACAGCGGCAAAAATACTCTTCAAACCGTAACAACTGCTTATCACCTGAAATGTGTATAGTGATGATATCGGATCATATTTTTAAAATACATAATTTCGTCTTAATACCCGGCTAGCCCCAAACTCAGAACTGGCGAGCTAAGTACCATTGAATTGGTATTCAACATGAATTCTAATTAAAACGATCTTAGATAAATACGGATTATAAAGTAAGTTCTTATTATAGTGACTAATTTATGTAATTTTAGCAGTGCTATCTCAGTAATTAGCATTTTGGCTACATTACAGGCCATTTTTGGAATACAATTTTCCTGCCATTAATTTATTAAAGTTGAATTTCCTAACAAGGTAACTTTTTAGTAAACTAACGTTAGATAGTCGAGGTTTAGTTCAGCGATTTCGGACCATTCTTATTTAGATAGTGATTGATTCGTTAATTGGAATCCAATTAAAGATAATAATGAGTAAATTATTTATAAAAAATGACGGGGCGGGTTGGGTTGGTGTACATTTGCTAAAAAGTAAATTCGCCACGAAAAAAAGTATGTATAAATTCGCTACATTCTATTTTTTAGATTAATTTCTCATTCATTAATTTTGATTATTTTAATAAGTCACATTGCTTTTTCCCGCATAGACAACAGAAAAACCAAACAAGTATAGAAAAAAAAACAAACGCTTTCACACTCGTAGCTCCCCACACCTTATGTAAAGTGGCTACTTCCACCAATAATACAACTCAGTTTCTCTACGCAAATATGAGATGATCCAAATCGCGTCACGTACCTAAATGCATTCATCAAGATGTTTCTTAATATAGCAACATAAAGAAAAAATCTTGTTACCATTTGAATGAAAGCATGACCAACCCCTTGTTCAGAATGGGAACACGCTCGAGGGTCCATCTCCCTAGCCATCGATTCACAATCTGTTTCGAAACATTTCAACAAGGTTGTTGGACAAGTGTTCGACTTATAGAATAGGACCCCTGGCGCTTATGGATTTCCTTATTATTTTTCTATGGATCGCGAGGAGTCTTGAGATTTGAAGGGGTTTCTTTAAGGGATTAAGATGTTACGTGTGTTTGCTCGCAACCATTTGTGATATTTATTTATCACTAGCTTCGCCCCGCGGTTTCACACGCATAGTTGACAAAATGTAATTATTTACGAGACATTAGAAACCTCAAAAATAACAGTATTTCTCCACTATTTAATGGATGTTATTATACATATAAACCTTTCTCTTGAATCACTCTACCTATTAAAAAAACCGCATCAAAATCCGTTGCGTACTTTTAAAGATTTAAGCATACATAGGGATATAGGGACAGAGAAAGCGACTTTGTGTTATACTATGTAGTGAAGAGCGTGGTGGTCCAGGGGCACAGACGCCGACTCTCAATCTGAAGGTCGCTGCTTCAAGTTCAAACCCAAACGTGCACAAATGAGTTCTTCACTGGAAAAAATTATGTGCGCAATACCACGTTCTCCAAATGTTAAAGGAAAACGTGAGGAAACCTTAAAACTTTGAGGTCTTAGAACTTCGATGACATGTGACATCCGGATTGGGCTCCTGTGGTAGATGAAAGCCCATTCACTCTCAATTATCGTGTGAGTAGCTCGGTGTCCTTTCAACAGAAATATTAGGGAAGCGGGGGTCCCGGGTTCGATTCCTGGCCGGAGCATAATTCGTGTGGTGACCATGAAGTTCTCGGATGTTGGGTGACGTGTGTTTCTGTGTCTGTCCATGCCATCTGCGACACAGGGAATCCTAGTGCAGGGGTATGAGTGTGTAGACGTTTATTATTATTATTATTTAATAAGATAACAAAATAGATACACTTTTAACAGGCAACTGTACTAACAGTCACTACAAATCACGTGCATATAATGGCAACACTCATGCGTGATTAAAAAATGGCGGTCACCGACGTAGCATAATAAATTTTGCGTTCTTTTTCTCTATTTCAGAAAAATGGAAAAACTGTCTTATTTCCCACTGCGCTCATAAAGCATCCTGACGCTCCGGCAGGATACAATATGTACATCCGATATTGTTTCTTTGAATTTTAAATATGAGTGCAAATGTTCTTGCTGTAGAAACTCTCGCAAACAAATCTTAACCGCCATATTGTAAAGACTATTTTGGCGCGAATTCGGACATATCAGAGCATTTTTTGCGCTTGCAACACATGATACTGTTTGGGGTCGTATGGTATTGAGATTTTAAACTAACTTTACTTTCTTTCAATATAAATCGTATATCTAAAGCAGTAAGGACCAAAGTGTTCAATTGCAACGAAATATTAGGTTTGTATGGTAAACTCACGTTTACGATGAACGTTTGTAAATATTTTAAAATATTAAAGTACGAAGCTTCGGAAATGCGTTCTTTTGGTGTATTTGTTCATTCAATGATTATTGTTAAGTTCGTTAATAAAACAACTACTAGAGAGAAGAGAGTCCAGAATACCCCATTTAAGATCAATTCCCTCCTTTGCATATTGAATATATCTATGTACATGTTTCTATGATCGCTATAAATAGAGATATTTTTGTCTTTACTGCAATATACGTTTATATAATGAAGGCAGTAATTTCAGTGATATTTGTACCGCGGGAATAGAATAGAATCCAAAGGGAGTCGGCTTGTCTAGCCACTCAACTGTTATACTGATGATGGTGATGTGCGAAACTAGGGATGCGGTATTTTCAATATGCATATTAAAAATCGACGCTCAGATTTGCTGGATTACACTTATAACCTTAAACAATAAGATGAAGTATGCTTCGAGTGCTTTGTTTGGAAACAGTGAAACAACATAATAAGAAAAGAGACTTGAAATTCTGCAGATTCTTATTAATTATCGTTATGTAATCTGCGGATAATGTGGTAAGCTGTAATATTAATAATACTTGTAAAATAAATTTTAGTTAAGTCTTAATACTGTTTTGTTTTTGTTCCTAATAACTAAATAAAAAAGGAGTAATATTTTGGTGCTGTTAAATGTCTGTAAGCACGTGATAGTATCCACAGAACTAATATTTAATTGTTTTAAAATAATTTGCACGTTTTGACAATTTGAGCACTCAAGCTAAAGACGCTTTAAATTGCCACGTGATTCATCTGTCAATTTGTATAGTGTCAGCCTGTCTGTTCTCAAAGTTAAGTCAAAGTCAAAGACAAAAATGTTTCCGTTCGATTCTTAAAAATACCCAAAAGACTTTATGCTTAAATTTGTAATTACAAGATCACGCGTTCGCACTAAGTTTAGCGCTTGTTGCAACCATATCAGACCCTCCTTGGGGAAGAGCCAGCAATAAACCCATAATGGAATTCCCATTTACTTGCGTCCATCATTTACCTAACAGTTATATTATTTCTCTATAGGTACTTATAATAAAACTAACAGGTTCAAATCCGTACATAGAAAGCATTTAAAAAAAAAAATGTCTTTAATCCATACTGAAGCCAAAAGTGTAATATTTTCATTTTTGTTTGTCTGTCTGTCTGAATATATGAATACCATATTAATACCTCATCCAATTCCCAGATTCCTACCGCCTGTTTTATCTACTGCGTTTTTTACAAGTCTCACGTGTCAAGTTATATACTATCCTTTCTTTTGCATCCTGTCAGTTCTTCGGACCAGGAATTTTTAGCTTCACTAATGGTCCCGCTAGCTTTGGTAGTGATAATTAACGTTACATATAGTCACGTCTATACTTAATATTATAAAGCTGCAGTGTTTGTTTGTTCGTTTGAACGCGCTAATCTCTGCGTGCGCTGTTTCCACGGAAACGAGAAAAACGCGGGTGAAATCGCGGAACACAGCTAGTAACATATATATACGTCACATTTTTTGCAAACAGAGATTATGGTATATCATTGTTTTATATCAAAATCAGTCTAATAGTTTGTTAGTTAAGTCAAAATATCTGGAAAGCATATATCATCTAAGTAAACGGAATTGCGTATATTGCTACTTTGAAAAAAAAAAAAACTATTTTCAAATCACCTACTTGTATTGTTATGAGAAGGTAAATATTATACGCACATGTCAAATAACCAAACAGAATATCAGAGTTAAATAATTTACATTTTCAACATAATCGAAAGAAACTTTTCAGATAGCTCTTTCCACGAGACTTATACATTGAAAACGCTATTATAAATCATAACATCAATGTAACACGGTTGTATTTTCTTTATACTGAAACATCAAGATATGTAATGAACCATGAAATATTCAGTAGTGTGGATGTCAAGTGATTTTTCGTTTACGTGTATCATTTCAGTCGTCTCGCTGTAATAGGGTTTAAATTTTAATACGAAGGGTTGCCAATATATTTCCTTTTGAAGATAATCGAGATCGCTTTGAGTTTGAAAATTTTATCATGATAATGTTTTGGATATTTAGTACTAGATCTGTATTTATAATAATACTCATTTTCATTTATTAAGAACCGTAGGTACCTAGGGTACACTTGGCTGAGTCTAATTTAAGTCAAAATACAATTTTTTTAATGAATAAAATTAATATACATATGATTTACATATGTATATTAATTTTATACACAGTCATATACAGCCTTTCAAAACAGACAAGCATAACTATTACAAAATTAAAGATAAAAAATTAAATAAGTGAATAGTTGATGCTGCTGTAAAGGGGCATTGTCAAGTTTATATAAAATGATAATAAAAATATATTGTATTTACCAATCTAAAATATTGCCAGACGGCAATATGGCCAAAATGCTTTTCCGATGTTGGTTGTTTTTTTTACCAGATCTCAGTTAGCTGAATTATAAAAACAAGCGGACATCAATTTTCTAGGTGCTCGCGTCTGTAAGGCTTTAGAGCCGCCCGTCCACCCTGGATGGTCCGAAAATACTACCTCCACACCTGTAATCTGCCGCCAAGCAGTGATGCACTCGTATTACTGTGTTCTAGTAAAAGGGTGTCGGTGAAATCAAAGTCGCATGAGACGTTACATCTCCGACTCGAGTGACGGGCGCAACGGGATGCGAGTCTTCTCATGCTTGGGTTATGGGTGAAGGTAGATTTTCAGCTTGATTCGCCAATTTTTTTCGTATGACGAAACTAGGTTGGATACGATAGTTGCAAAAATAGCCAGCAGAGATGAAAGCCGCAGTCAATAACACAATACCCATTTCTCCCCCAGATGAGGTAGGCCATACAACACACCCACAGATAAAAAACAAAATAATAAACATTCGTAACATTTAAATCTATTAGGTAAATTAAAATGACCCCATGACGTGCGATAGTTATCAGTTTTTACGATTATTATGAAATTTGATTCAGCGCGCCCTGGCGGAGATTTTTATGACTAATTAGCGTGACATGGCGGTTGTGAATCGTTAGTTTCCATTTTTGATTTGACGGAAAAGGGTTGGGATTTGGAATGTTATGTCATTGTTTTTTTTCAACATGCTACAAGTTATTAAAATACCCAATGGTCGTATACATATTTTTTTAAAGTACTTGTTGTTTTCCTTCACAGATGAATATTTTAAACATCATCATTAGAATAGTGTACAGCAAAATGTGCCAAAATTAATTAGAAATTTGTTATTGTAAGGTAGTATAATTTTTTCTCCCTATTTATTAATCAAATTCACACCTCACATCATCATCACCCGAGACGGGTTTGCTACACTTAGCGCTAAAGTCAAATTATGAATACACTTACATAGACAGTTTTTTCTTTTTGTAATTTTGTAAGGTTTTAGCTCTAATTAAAAGAAGATAATTTTACGCAAAATGTAAAAACCTTCGTGAATGGTAATGAGCTGATGATTTTCCCAGGTCTGTATAGATCTTCATAATATAAATTTTAACTCACAAATCATGGTAAATATCTCGGTAGCTCGAATAATAAGATCTTCGTAAATTAGACCTAAGAACCATCTCGAGAGCGTGGTGGCCCAGGGGCACAGACGCCGACTTTCAATCTGAAGGTCGCTGGTTCAAACCCACAGGTGCACCAATGCACCAATGAGTATTTTCACTTGAAAAATTCATGTGCACTATACCACGTTCTCAAAACGGTGACGGAAAACATGCAGTGGGAACATTAGAGGCTGGTACGGTACACACTACAAACTTATAACACCCCTCTTTTTCGTCGGGAGTTAAAAAGTGTTACGCAAAACAAAATAAAATACTGTTTTCCTCGCCATACATACGATGGTTTTTATGACTGAAATACAAATAAATCTAAAATGATGACATAAAGTCGCTCCCAAATATGACGTACAGGACAGTTAAATCAAACTAATCTACAGAGGCAGTAATCGCTATTCGACATGCAATGTTATTAATATCTGTAATTATGGCTTACGTCCGCTAATTTAATTAAATTTAACTAATCGAATATGTTAATAATCTGTTTGTTATGACAATGATTGAGATTCAAACCGGGGATGGTGTATTCAGAATTCATTAAATAAATAAAATTTGTAATCTCCATGGACATTTCACACAGCGTCTTTTAGCCCCAAACTAAGCGTACCTTGTGCTATGGGAATCAGATACATGAGAGAATACATATATTTTAATCTAAGTAATATTATAAATGCGAAAGTGACTTCAATTGTTTTTTTTGTTACGCTTTCAAGCATAAACCGCTAAACCGATTTTAAAAATTATTTCACCAATGCTTATTTATATTTTATCCCCGTATTCCAACGGGAACGGCAACTACGCGGGTGAAACCCAGGGGCGGCAGTATATTCGTCACACAAATGCTTGTTCTGAGTGGGAATCAAATCCATGACCTACAGTGCAGAAGGCAGAGCTACTAATTACTGAGCTGTGAGGCTGTGAGGCCATTGATCAAAAGCAAAGCCATCCATACAAACATAATATAATGAGCTTTTAAATAGAAAGTTAAGATCTGATGTAACAAAACTGTGTTCATGGTACTTTTGAATACGTATATTACTCATCCTCATTTATTTTCACCGTAGGATCATTTATGAACACTTGGTTGTGTCAAATTTACAATTACATTATATTGTTACAATAATTATGTAGGTCGGTACTATCTTATAATTACAATAGACAAGCATAGTAGCGTCATAGAAATACTTAAAATAATTCAAATAAAATGTTACATTAAAAATAAAATATAATTAAACAATGTAGTATAGTGGCATTGTCAAGAAATAAATGATACCTTAATATTGTATAAGAAACTAAACATCATCTCTCAAATAGGATCAAGAAAAAACAATTGATAGTATTCAGTATCAGCCACTAATATTCCCATTGAAGGAATACCAGCCTGCACAAATTCTACTGCTACAAAAAGTAGCAGTAGAACTTGTATGGTATTATGATGGCTGGTTTAATTATAATGAAAAAAAAAATAATGTGTTTCAAAAGTGATAAATCTATGCAGTGAAGGATATAGTAATATCTAAATCATTAAGACCTAGCGTGAACACTGCTGAGTTTGATGGATACGCCCGAAAATACATCAAATATTATAATGCAGTGTTTCCCACAAGCGGAGGCGGCAAATTATTAATTTTAATTCATCATCTGACCTGTGGTACGCACTGAAATTATTACCGTACCAACCTCTAATGTTCCCACTGCAGGAGCACCTGCTCTCGATAATTGAGAGTGAACGGGATTTGATCTACCACAAGAGCCCAATCCGGGTAGATCAATGTTTGATTACTTGTTTGTTTGTTACGCTTTCACGCTTAAACTACATAACCGATTTAAAAAATTCTTTCACTAATAGAAAGCTACATTATCAGCGAGTAACATAAGCTATATTTTATCCCCGTATTCTCACGGGAACGGGAACTACGCGGGTGAAACCGCGGTGCGGCAGCTAGTAACTTATAACTTAGACCGGATCGCATGTTCGGCCGCGCCTATACCGGCCAGACCGCACGATATGCAAATATGAGACATAACGGTAATATTTCGTGATAACGCGTTGGTAATTAATAAAATACGTCCTGGAACCTAATCAACTATTACTCTAATAAGCCATTGGATTTGTTTGTATATACAAATAAATATAATTGTAGTGTCTGTTTGTAATATTAAAATACAGCTTTTTTACTAAATGCATTTGAAAGTGTACAGTACCTCGTCTTAGCACTTTTCCAGGATAAGAAGTGTTAATCCAGGATGTGTTAATAAGGTATCCTGGTCTCAAATTTCATTCAAATCCGTTGAGCCGTTTGAGCGTAGAGGAGTAACAAACATACACACATACATACAAACAATCTTTCGCTTTCATAATATTAGCGTGATACTTAAAGTTACAATAACTCCCTTAAATCATAAAAATTGCTATAATACTGTTCTAAGAAATATCAATTAGCCCAAGATTTATCTTCACAGCTTAGTTGTAGTAAATGTCCTAAACTTAAATACAAAAGAAAAAATATGGTGAGTATGAAAATTGTTCTCGGATCTTTGGTGTTATATGATTGTGTTGGTGTCCATACCACAGGGAATCTTAGTGTATCTGTGCGTGAGCGTTAATTCGATAACGAACTTAGCGCATCAACTTTCGTTACTTAATTTTCGTGTATTTTTATAACGTTTAGATTTAGTAGCAGTATACCTTGTGCCAAGTTCGTCCGGAGAGGTACTGCCACCATACCTGGAATCTGTCGCCAAGCAGTAGTGCTCGCATTATTGTGTTCCGGTGGAAGGGTGTGGGTGCCGGTGAAATCATATGCGCATGAGCCGTATCATCCCCGTCTCGGGTGATGGACGCAGCAGGATGATTGGACTCAGTGTAAGATCCAAATCTTATACTGAGTCGCATTGCTGTTGTCATGGGCGGGGGTCGCCACTTACCAGGTGGGCCCTCAGCTCGTTCCGTTACACAACCAACTAAAAAAAAATTACCAGCCGTCATTAAAGACGATCTGTGAGCTGTGGTTTGTACGTGGTAAGGTATGATGAAGATCATATAGAATTCAGGCCTTATGCCGTCGTGGGCGCGGATTCGGATAGATGTGATTGTTTCACGCATGATTTATACGTGACCTTAATGTTGTGGCCTGAATAAGAAATTTACTGATTCCGCACATTATTTCGTCGACACTACTTACAATTTTGGTCTGCCTGTCTGTCACCTAAGTAACTAGACTCCTAGTACAAGAATAATATAATAATTGGGATGATACTTGAATCAACACGATAGCCACCTCTCACCTCAACGGAACCAAGATTAAGGCTGGGGCTGCTGCGGAGGCTGCTGAAAATATCAAGCGACGAAAATATGAAGTATTTTCAGGTGATTACAATACATATTTACACCGCTTGGTTTTGGGACTATGGGACCGTGGGGATCGTCTAATCTCTAAATCTTTTATACAAAAAAAATCAACTCTTTTATGTGATTCCAAGAAGGCTGGCTCAATCCTTGCCCAAAGATTATCTTCGGCCGTCCAACGCGGGAATGCAGCCAGTGTTCTTGGCACCCTACCCAACGATCAAAATTTTCTGTTGTAATTTTAACATTTCTGTTCTTTATAAGTATTTGCTAAGATTATGATGTTTTTTTTCTATTTTTATGTGTAAATAAAAATACAATAATTACATTTTGGGGGTCCATGCTGCTCGCTTCCGTATCCTCATATTGAGAAGTACTAAAGGGCAGTAGAACTTGCCCCAAGTTCTTTCGGAGAAGTACATCCTCCATACCTGGAAATCGTCCGCCAAACAGTGATGCAAATATAAAATCCAACAGCAATAGAAGTGATCATTCTACAAATTACCTGTATGACCATAGACTATTGACACAATTACCACGAAGTGCGCAGAGCAAGCAAATTAGGTCCGTCTGTCTGTTGCGGTAACAAGATTAGAGATTAATCGCTGAGTCAATACAGGTCAACTTGGGGCACATATTGCACCTTTGGCGAATCTTGGCTAGGGTGTCGTCACTTTCGATAGTTCTCAAGACATTATTATGTGATATGGACCGAATATCCGACCGAGTATGGAGAAAATTAGGTGAAGGAAATCTACCACGATTTGATCTACCACGGGAGCCCAATCGGGATTGGCAGAAGTCGCATGTCTTCGAATTATTGGTTCTTAGACATACCGGTTTCCTCACGATGTTTTCCTTCACCGTTTCGAGAACGTGTTATTGCGCACATACATTTTTCAAGTGAAAAACTCATTGGTGCACTTCTGAGTTTAAACCAGCGACCATCAGATTAAAAGTCGGCGTCTGTACCCCTGGGCCACCCCACTCTAAAATAAAGTATACTGCTCCGTGGCTTAGTTGGAAGTAGCCTGTCTTCGAAGCGAGGGGTCCCGGGTTCGATTCCCGGCCGGGGAACACTTTTTGTGGTGAGCATGAAGTCAGTTTTCGGGTCTTGGGTCTTGTTTCTGTATTTGTGCTTGCCATCTACGATACAGGGAATCCTAGAGCAGAAGTATGTGTAAACGTTTATTATTTATTATTATTACTAGCGACCCGCTCCGGCTTCGCACGGTTAGTAAAGCATCAGTGTCGTATGAGAAAGTACCCGTGCGAAGCCGGGGTGACTTGCTAGTGTATTATACATATAAACGTTCGTCTTGAATCACTCTATCTATTAAAAAAAACCGCATCAAAATCTGTTGCGTAGTTTTAAAGATTTAAGCATACATAGGGATATAGGGACAGAGAAAGCGACTTTGTTTTATACTATGTAGTGATTATAAAGTATTTCATTCATGGTCGCCCTATTAAAACTTGAAATGTACGGGAACCGGGAAGGGCCGGGTCTTAAGGGTTATTGTTTGATTTTCTCTAATCAATCTAAGGACCCACTTTGTGCCCATTAGGCAAATACTAAACTCCCACATTGGGTCCATTTGGCAAATATGGGCGAGATTTGAAAACTTTTGAGCACTTGCTCACAGAATAGGTAAGTATAGAAAGTCAGCGTTTACGGGCACGCACTTTAATATTTATCATGCAACAGTATTTATTAAGCTTCTTAATTAATCAATTACACTATTTTAAACGCAAAACACATCAACTACACTTGATTTTTCTATTAGAAGTAGATAACGTTTAAAATTCGTGCGCCGTTTGCTCTACTTGACAGCTAGAGTTTGACGTTTGAGATCGAAACCATAAACAATTTTTAACTTTTTACAAATAGGTACTTAGTAAGTATGTTTTATTGTAAAATACGAGAAAGAAAAATCTTTAATCGAAGTAGACTATTCACTATTTTAGTGGTTTCATTAATGCACTATAATTTATGATTCATAAAATGAAATGTAAATAATATTTAATATATTTGCTAGGTGCTACAGCCCCTTTATACCAAAAGGCGCAAGTATCTTTTCCTTAATCATATTTCCAAATTAAAGTCATAAAAAGTGCAAATGAACCCAAACTTGATCAAAACTCTCCCGATACAACTATGGTTTTGCATTAACATAAAATAACACTTAGAATTCCCTCTCAGCCGTCTTAAACTTTATTAGAAGATATCTCCGCGATAACTCCGCAAAATATAAATAAAATGACAATAGAATAATTACCTAACAAACAGTAAGGGTATCTTTGGTTAACCCTTTCGTTCGATGTTTTCCGTCAGACTTACTACCCCACGGAAGATGTCCCTTGTTTATGGCGCGAGTTTCTTTGCCAAAGGAAATTTTGAGTTGATATTTTCATTAGTTCCTTTATCTGTCGCGGGACTTCTAGCGTGCATCAAAATTTCGAGTATTTTGTGTAACGGTAGCAAACAATTTTCGACTCTGCTGTCGCTACTTTTGATTCATGAGCAGTGGAATCTGAGCTGTATACTGGGGGTGTAGAGCTGAAATCGGGTGAATATGAGTTTACCTATGCAAGTGGGATAGGATTTCTGTGTAGCAATAAACTCTTGTTATGTTAATAAAGATACGGTGCGCGATTTTAAAGGAAGGTGATTATAATCGATATTTATGTTTTGAATTATAACAATGTGTTGAAATCTTCCAGTGAAATAGCTAACTTAGGTATAATATTAGGTGTAATATTGCGGTGTTTGCACCGCTGGGGCCGCGGAAGAGTGCAAGCCGTTCCCGTAGCCCCAGCAATGGGCGTCTAGATGGGACCGTGGGGTTTTTAGCCAGTAAGAATCCGGCATAACCCTTCCAACGTCCCCAAGGGGGGGCGGGTACCGATGAAGGTTTCCCACGAAAAAAAAAAAAAAAAAAAGGTATGCTACAAACAACTGTCAACCTTGTTTGTGAGACGGAAGGGAAGATGATTAAGCTAACCGAGGTCACAGGATTTAAGATTGAAATAAAAAATATTGAAATAAACAAAAAATCCTGATTAGCAAATTCCAAATTATTAGTAGCCAGTATTACAGTTACAGCTAGTCTCACAATCAAGATGAATTTAGCTAAATTCACCAAGCCGTTTAAGCGCGTGCCAAAGAGTATATACATACACTCGAAAAACCGATAGATTGCTATCCCAACATTGTGCAACAAAAAACAATGGTGTAATTTATTTCTTGTTCCTGTGACACGATATATGCTCACGAATATGTGTACATGCATGTGTAAAAATTGACGTGTCCAAATGATACTTGAGATCTAAAGGAATAAATGAGTTTGACTTTGACTTTGACTTTAGTCTGTTTGTGGTTTAGCAGTGAGTGAAACAGAGGTTTGATAAATATTTTTAACGCTGGTTGGTAGACGAGTTATAATAAATATTTTGACCCTTTCATAATGATAGGTGACACTATAACGTAACAGGTAATGGAGACAGCAGGGGCCATCTTAACCCTACAGTTGCAGTGGTCACGAGTAAATATTTGCCGACAACTGGTCATACCGCCTTCATAGCGCTGGACAAATGTTGACTGACGCTGGGAAAGCCAATGGAGCTGCGTTTACAGTGTACAAGTGGGCATGTTATCTGTGGTCGCGATAAAGAAAAAAAAAACAACGTTAACACACTCATACCTCTGCACTAGGATTCCCTGTGTCGCAGATGGCATGGACGAACACAGAAACACAAGATAAACACCCAAGACCCGAGAACAAACTTCATGCTCACCACACAAAGTGTGCCCCGGCCGGGAATCGAACCCGGGACCCCTCGCTTCGAAGGCAGGGCTACTACCAACTAAGCCACGGAGCCGTCAAAAGCCGTCAAACTTTTATAAGTTTTAAATATTTGTAGATAGTGATATTAACGTCAGTTTTGCGGGTAGATGACAATGTAGGAATATTTATTCAAAAGTAAAAGACACTGGAAAGCAAAACATGCAACTTCATTTACTTGGATGACAGGATTTTCTAGTTATTGTGATTTAACTACCAAACTATTAAACCGATCTTAATAAATTTTCTATGGGACCAATGAAAGCATATCCTTTTATAAAAAAAAAACCAAATAGGTTGATTGATGACGGATCAATGATAAAAAATACAGCCCAATAGATAAATTCCTCTGAAAGTGGGCTGGTTGGTAAAAAATATGTATACAGTAAAGTTAAAAACCTGCCAGTTTTTTGAAGTTGCGTAAAATTTCAAAATTGTTATTGGCAATTTTATACCTGTCTAAATCCGTAATCAGATCCCGGTAGAAAAATAATTGGTTCATTAATACCGACGCCCAAATAATTACTTGTTTTGTTGTCGATAGAGGATTAGATTGTGTGAACAAAACAAGTTACTGATCGCATTCAATACTTTCACCTGTTCTCATCTCAAAGTTGATCACAATATGAAATAAAAATGAACATATTACAAACCGGTCCACAATTGGCGAAGATCCATTGTGGACCGGTTCCACACTTACAAACATACAAAAATAAACATACAACCGAATTGAGAAGTTTGTAGCTGGTTAATATATGTGTGAATTGAGAAGCTCCTATTTTTGTAATGGATTAATAAATATAAAAACAAATAAATAAATATATATTGATACATTTCCCATAGCGCCCCAAACGAAAGATAACAACTGGCATGAGATAAAGTGATAAAAACCTTTCAAAGAGGCATTCAAGCGGCTGCGCAATCGCAACGCTCGCTCAAACGCGTTAATGATGTCCTATTGACTACATGCCGGACTGAGCATTGAAAGAAACGTCTCCCGGTCAGTGTAAACAGCGCCTAATAGCAGCCATTCACATACAGATATTGCGCTTCGGCTAACCTGAATGAGTTGACTTTATAGGTTGGGTACAGGAGAGGAAATATTATTTGTGTATGGAATTAGTAATGGTAACAGTTTGAGTGTCATTATAATGTATCTAATGTCCCACCGCGCGCTTTGGCTAGATCTGATTGGTATGACTTTATAGGTTGAGTAAAAGGGATGAAGTAGGTATTTTTTGTGTATTAAATTAGTAATGGTAACATTTTTAGTGTCATTATAATGTCTGTGATGTCACGTGGGCTTTGGCTACTAAATGAATGAGATGATTTTATAGGTTGAATCAGATGATTTTATAGGTTGGTTTTTGTATGGTACGTGCCATTTTACTGTGTCTGTATCAGCGTTTAATGTCTGCGGGGACTCAGACTATTCTAGGCAAGCGAGAAGTTAAGGAATTTTAGTCTACTCAATAAAAAAAAACGATAAGTTGATGTGAAGAATTTGAGCTTTAGACTCTAGATCATGTCTTTCAATATATACCTTGTTTACCGCCTTGTTGTTCTTGTAAGCTCGCGGTCAAAATGGAATATGTACAAATGTTAACATGCTAACCACTGCTTGATGGCAGATTACCAAATATTTAGTTAGTTCTCCGAGCAAACCCTATACAAGTACTGCTGGCTTTTGTTGCTCCTTTAGCACCATGAACGTGTAGGGATTCAAAGGGCACTCACCTACGGACGCGAGCAGCTGCACCCCTCAAATATAGGGACGAAAATACTGAAGTTAGCATTTCGATTTTGAAATCGGTTGTCTTAACTCTCCGCTGGCTGAAAGCTCCGTGTCAGAAGATGTCTGATACAGTCGGAGTAACCACTGCACATCATTAAGCTGTAATATCGCGGCTGTTTGCCCACGTATTGACTCTAACTTGGCCGCGCATATTGGACAAGTTGCATGCTTTGTGGGGGATCTAACCGTGACTACTTACATACCTACTGTACGAGCACGTACATTGCCCTACTTATAATAATGTATCATTTGCACTTTACGCTAATCATCAAGTTGAGGAAATGTTGAATTATATTCAGTTCGCGATCAGCAGTCAACCCGACAAACGCGACTCACTATCATTTCATCTGTAACATAAGTTTATCTTTAAATATATCAGTGAAAATTTATCTTCTAGTTTTTCTGCTCCAGCTTCTGCTCCTTCTATATCCAGCTTTGTTACTATCCAGGTTTCAGACCGTACACCTACAAACTCTAACTCAAATTCATTTATTCCTTTAGATATCAAGTAACGTTTGAACAACTTAAATTTTTCTCACGTCATTCTATTGAGTGGATTTGAATATATCAGGTTCAGACTGCCCTCACAGCTCAGTTGGTAGTAGATCTGCCTTCTGTGCTGTAGATCGTAAGTTCAATTTCCATTTAGAACTAGTATTTGTACGGCGAACATAGAAGTTTTTACTGCGTCTGAATATTTTTTCACAATATGATTTTATACGTAAGTATTAACGTTAAACGCACACGTTAACACTCAAACCTCTGCACTAGGATTCCCTGTATCGCAGATGGCATGGACAAACACAAAGACAACCCAAGACCCGAATATAAATTACTTAATGTTTATACTGAAATGTTTATATATGTATATGTTTATAAATGTTGTGCATTATTTATAGCAATTACAAATAAAAAAACTACAATATACTTCTGCTATCTTTATTTTATACATAGTTTTTGACGGCAAATCACTGCGTAACCTAATACGTATTATGTCTCATGAAGGAGTAAAACGTTTGCAAAGATTAACAAATACAAACGACCCGAAGCAATTCCAAACAAAATTATGCAACGTCGTAAATATAACGTAAAGATGCTGGGCCGAGTGCCCTTAACGACACCATGTATCAATGCGGGCATCAGTCGACAAAAAAGTTTGTTCCAAACAGCCTAAAGTCGCGAACTTTGCTTTGCTGTCATCGGCTTATTTAGAGTTGGTGATGGCTTGCACACTGGGGATGAATAACGCTGCGGAAATCTGCTCAATGCGGTGCGTGTAAAATGGGAACTAGATGGTTCGGTTATGTAAGAGTAGATTTAGCAGCTTCAGAACGCAGCTTTGACCGCGTTATTTGGTTCTTTATTATTCGTGTTACCGAGATATTTACCATGATTTTTGCGTTTGGTTGAGTCCCGATATTCCGGTATTACGATTACGGTTAGCGACGCGGACGAACGTAAAAAAAGAGTGCGCAAGAGGGTAGATATGTCTGCCAATGATTTGCACACCTCACCTCGCAAAGACTTCCATTTGCCCGGGATCATGACGCATGAAAGTACGTAGAAATATCGGAAGTCAACAAAATTCACAAATCATGGTAAATATCTCGGTAACACGACTAATAAAGTTCATAACCATGATAGTTTTAAAATAATGGGTTTTTCGTCTCAACGACAGAGTTTCTGCCAATTGGGCTATGATGCCTAGCTAGGCAGATTAACCCCTTAGCTTAGATAATATATCGAGGGCGAAAACTTAACAAATAAGACTATTTAAATCATGAAGATTTACTGTAATCAAACTAATATTATAAATGCAAAAGTTTGTCTGTATGTATGTTTGTTACTCGTTTACGCCTCAACAGCTGAATGGATTTGGATGAAATGTGTTTTGAGTGTCTTGTGTTTCTGTGTTAGTGCAGAGGTATGAGTATGTACTCTTTTTTTTTTGTCATGTGCCTAAGGAACTCCTATAATGCATTTGTGCGCATATAACGTGTTTACTTGTGCATAGAAATTTCACCTGTTTCTAATAAATTCTTCTACTTTCGTGTGAGCCAGTGACCAGCTCTAGTGTCGGAGTTTCAAAACTCCAAAGCCTCCGAGAGCTATGAGTGTTGAACATAAGGCAACCCGCGTGGCTGCGTTCGACCAGTATACAGGGCCTCTTACAGTTTATGCTAATAAAATGATATTGTTTTCTTCGAAAAGTCCTATTAATTAAGAAGTGTGGCAGCATTTTATTAATCCCAGTAACTCGGGAAGACGTTACTTTAGCTATTAATGTTGAAACTTCGCCACTTTTGAGACACAAGGTGTTACAATAAAATAAACTCGTATTTATCTTCGCTTGTAATTCACAATTTTAAACTGTCTCGTTTCTAGGAGTTGTAATATTCATTTTTTTCAGTAAGTGTGAGTTACTGTTTCAGTATCCAGAAAGTTGGCACAGCGCTGCGTTAGCGAAATAATATTATTAGAGTTCTTATTTATTGCTTTGCCTATTGGATTAAAATTATGGATTAAATTGTTTGTGTTGAAATATGCGTATCTAATGCATTCTTATACATAGTATAAAACAAAGTCGCTCCCGCTGTACGCTTAGATCTTTTAAACTACGCAAAAAAATGAAACAAAAAGAAAGTAATAACGTTAACACACTCATACCTCTAGGATAATATACTTTTGTAAGTCGTTTCTAAAACCCTGCATTTTGATTACCTCACAAGAAAGGTTATTAGGAAAAACATTTTTTTTAAGTCATGACTTGGTGCGACCATATCCGCCATTATAATTTTTATATAACCAGTATCACTCTCACAATTACGATGAATCTTATGATACCTCTCTAGCTAAAATCTGTCAAGCCATTTAGGCCAAAGAGCGTGCCAAAGAAATATACATACATACACTCGAAACACAACCATTCTGGCGCAGTTGGGTAAAAATATAATCATGTTTGGTTGAATCAAGGTTGTCTGGAAGAAATCGCTTTCAGCGATAAGACTGCCCATCGTACTACATCTAAGTAGATTTATGTGACTATTATGTATATGTTTTGGTGTACAATAAAGTGTTCATTCATTCATTCATGTTTTATCTTTGTCCCGATAATTTCATACACAAAGAAACAGGCTCATCGTTCAAACCGCCCTGAAATGATGATCTATCATATGTGGAAATTGATTATTATTTAAATAGATATGACCTCAATATGACTGAGTCACGTAGTCAGGATAGAAGCAGAAACTTTTCACTCTCGCATCCCAGCGGATATCCCCCATTACGCAACACTAATGAATTTAAATCTCTTCTACGCGTTACTTTGGCTCGAATACGGCCAATAGCACGACATAATTACGAGCACTCGGTTACAGCAAAAATCCATCTCCAACTTGTCGCTTAAGGGCCATCGCGATCCAAACTCTGGCGGTTCTTGTTGGACCCAGGAAACCAGGGGCTTGGAGGCGGCAGTCACTCTGTACCAGTTAGGGAATGCAATCTCTACTCATAAGTCATAGGTATTTATTGGTAAAGAACATTTACAGGTCATTCTGGTCAATTGTTGTATATTGTACTCGAGATCATCATCATCATCATCATCATCAGCCTATACATGTCCACTGCTGGACATAGGCCTCTCCCAGTAACACAGTATACTCAAGAGCGCATTTCGAGATATCGGGTAGTTTTCAAAAAAATATTGTTAAATTCGGATGACAAAAAGGCGGAGATTGATTAAGAAAAAAAAATTAATTGAAAGAAAAAAATGAAATAAATATAATATAGATTAACCTCTGTGTTAACAGAACAAACATTTATGTTCGTCACACAATGCTTGATGACAAGCATTTCATTCCGCCCTACAGCGTAGAAAGCAGAGGTGCTACCAACTGATCTTTGATTCCAGTCGATTGCCACCTCCAGTTTTCGCAGTTGTCCTCCACAAGGTAGCGTCGGACACATTAACGCTCCGTCAACGCTCCTCGGCCGCGAAACAATAATGAGACGAGAGATTTCCCAAACGTGCTCTCGGCCTACGAATTTGGATAAAGTTATCAAATTTTCAAAACTGTACGTCGCACTCGGCTAATTATAATTGCAATTATCACTGTATACTGAGTGCCTGTAACGATAGGTACCTGTGGAAGGGATGCCGCACGTATATGTCGGTTTTCATCAGGAACTTCGCACAGTAAGCTTTCTTAGTTCCTGTTTACAGATCTGAAATAACATGGTAAAAAGTGAGTGATAAAAAAAATCAAACACCGAGTTTAGTACTTTCATCTCTCATTTCTTGCCCTTAGAGAACAAGTTAAAAGAAGAGACATCCATATTGGTATACAACGGCCGAAGAAAAAAGTCGGACTTTTCTAAATGACGGAGTTTTGATCACTTGTTTTTATATCGAGTGATAAAAAAAACAGGAGACATACGCAGATGCAGATTAATCTTCAAATTTAATTAGCTTATTGGACCACTTTGTTGTTACCTTGGCTTCTATCCAATAAAAAAGAAACATTAAAACCGGTTAAGAATTACTGAAGGTAACAAAAATACGGAAAAATAACATATATCCGAATTCTAAAAAGAAGAGAAAAAGAGTCCCTACCTTTTTTTGGAAGTCAGGTAATAACAATCTCGTGATTACTACCTCTATAACTCAAAGCCTTTTTCATCCCTCAATTTGTTTACTAACTGTACACTTTACCCTCAGTATAAAACAAAGCTGAAGTATATGTATATTAAGCTAAAACTACACTGCGTGCATCAATTAGCTGGAAAAACGACATCTCCAACCTCTCGTGTCTAATTGAAGCCGTGATTGTGAGAACAGAAACTTTTTAGGAGTGTCAATTAGTTATATACAATGCTGTTTTACTGTGACAATAAGTAGGAATATATACGTAGATTTTAACGTTATTTATTATATTAAACTATTTCCTAAAAGAGATGTAAGTTATGTATGAATTGTAGAAGTTAGGATTAATTTAGCTTTTATACATCAAGCTATTTATTGGCAAAATTATGTTCGTGAAATATTATTTTGATTCGCACAAAAAAAAAAAAAAAAACAGATAAAGATTTACTTTTACGTTAAGTAGGCATTCACAAATTCAATGTTTTAAAAAAAAATGTATGTTAAATAAATAGATACAAATTGTAACAGATATCTTAAAGAATAAGTATGCTTATCAAAGGTTTCTATAAATAAAATTAACTTAAATCCGAAGCTACCGTCAAAAACTCAAACTATTTCAATGAGTTGTCTTGATGGAATAATATATGTACGTTCACGAACGGTTAAGGTATTTCCATACTTCGAAAAAATACTAATATAAACTACATTCGTTTGTAGTGACTTTAACTTTTAATAAAAATAAGATGCCTCGTTGTGGATAGAGAGTATTTTAGAGAGAGCTGGAAACATTGCACTATACTCTACTATTTTTATTTCATACATACAATATAACATTATCAAAAAAATTCTGACGTTTTTCTATCACCGATAACATTGAAAATATTTACAGTCAAAACCAAACAAAATATCCTGACTCTAATATTGAATCCATTCATAAAATTCCGTATAAATCCAGCATTTTGTATTCCATAAACCACAAAATTAACTCTCATTTGCCTACCAGGAGTAGGAGGCTGATTACTCAAAAACGCCAACCTCCGATTTGAAGACGGTAACTATTCGACCGGCGAGGTCTTATCCGTTTGAATTTGAATAATTTTTACATTTAAAATCATTCGCAATGACAACATCCAAAGGGTAACCACTCCGGATCGCGACCATTGCACAGATAAGAAGAAAACTCGAAGTGTTGGCCCAAAAATTCCGATCCAGCGATTTGTCTGTGTCTACTTCTAGTACGATCGGTGCTTTTTATGTGCACAAGCAACTATGTAATTCATAGAGCACAGACAGAAATAAATGAGCAAAATTTTTATCACAAACCCCAACGCAACGAGCATGTTATTATTATATTTGTATTTTATTCTGGTTAAAATAGCTTTGTTTTTTTATTCATGCTTTTACTTATGCAATATTAATTTATTGGTGTAAAAGTCGTTCTAATTCACTAAATTTAAGTAAATAAAAATTAACGGTATTTATTTTATTATTAAAAAGGGAAAAGGCATTTGTTTTAAAGTTCAAGTCTCCTATTGTTTCACTTTTAGCTTTTTAAAACAAATCTAAAATACCTTATTATTTAAATATATACACTAAATACTTAGTTTAGTATAAGTATGTTGCTAATTTAAATATACAAAAAAAAGTGCTTGTGTAGTAAGTAATCGCTTTTCTCTCACGCCTTAAATTGTGTCCCAAATAAATTCAGAGTGATTCTTTTAATTCGGATTTTAAGCAGATTTTCTGTAGAATAAGTAAAAACGAATCCGTCAGTGGCTAAAGGTTTAAGTCTGTGAATATTTATAAGTTTTTCTATTATTTTATATTAAGCGTCTTTGGATTTCTGTGGGCTTTTATATTAAATCGCAATATAGATTAATTTGAGTTCTCACTTGTTGACATTCTATTTTAGATCCTGCTAATGGAATTTTAAAAGATTTGAGTTTATTTTATTTTATGGTATTGTTGAGAAAGTTGTTGACTGAAGCGAAATTTGATTTAGGTTTTGTATTTTATATACGCGTATCATAATAGGAAGTTTGTTTAGAAAATATTGTATACCTAGAAAAGTTCGGGAAAACGTGGAAAACCTTTTTAAAAACAATTAATTTCACTTTTGAAATATTTAATAGTAAAAATTAGGTTTACGTTATACAAGAGTGGCGACTTAATTACGACTGCCCGAGGGCTCTCTACATTTTATTCATGCGACGAGTCTAGACGCAACGTCGACAGATCTGCACCTGCATCCGTGCGTGGGCGCTCATTCTCAGTAAACAGTTAAATGCTTACGAGGCAGCGAATATACTGTGGCCGGTCGACGTTGGGGACATAACTCCTCCCTCCGTAAGCTCGAGGTTATCCGAAGGGTGAGGATTATCTCGAGCTTTGCGCATGTTACATAATTTCTTAATCCTATGTTTAAACGCTAACAATAAAAGACAAATTACTATGATAAGACATAGCGCCAAGTTTCCTAAACTAACATTTTTATAATTAAGAGCACTATAATCGTTTTCACTATCACTATTAACTTCACTTTCACTTTTCTGCATCAAGTAGTTCAGGAACTGAATGTCGCCAAGATCGATTCCGTTGACATCGACGGGTTTTCTCTGCATATCCGATGGGCTGAACAATATTTTAGGCAAATTGATAATCGGAAACTTTCTGAAGGTTATGTCTTTTACTTGATTTTGATGTCTCCTGATATGTATTTCCTTTATCTTGACTTGACAATCGTCATCCATAGTTAATAGATAGGTTCCACTAATAGTTTCGTGAGTCAAATCGTTTTCGCAGGATTTGGTAAGTAGAGTCTCAGATTTTGCATAGATTATCCAATGGTTAGGTTGTATAAGAGTAGCCTTTACATCATCAATGATAATTGGCACCGGATGACAGCTCGAGATATTTGCGGAAAACTTCATGAGTTCAGTAATGCACTCATCCTCGGTTAGCTGAGCGACGTCTTTCTCGAAGCACAGGAAACGAGTTTCGTCGATTTCACGGCATGACTGGGAGAGCGGTTTCACTTTCAACCCTTTCACAAGGACGTAAGGGTATTTTGGAAGGATAAGGTTGGTAAGGCCGGTGACTCTATTATAGATAGGTAAAGGAATCAATTTAAAATAGTTAAAAGCTTCGTTCGTGATCAATGGGATATGCATAATTATTTTTATCTGATTTTGTTTTATGTACGCTCTTATTTCTATACATTGCTCAATTCTTACAATATTATCAATGCTTACAGGATATACTAATGTATCGGATTTTTCGATTTCCATTAAAATTGAAATTAGCTCATCTGTGTTTATAATTGATTGATGTAGCAACTTTAGTTTCGCGAAAGCAATAGCCGTTTCAATCTCATTCAATCTTATGTAGAGCACTTGAAAGTTATGAATAAAGATGTTATAAATGTGTATGATTTTATTACTTGTTTGGGATAAGTTGGAATTATTCAAGTTACGATTTATGTCTTGAATACTATCCTCTATTTGAATGAAATTGCTATTAGTAGAGTTAGCTAATTTTGTGAACGTACTCAACATTTCGGCGACAATGGTCATTTTCTTAGCGGAAGCGTCTTGTTTTGTCTTTAACTCATGAATTAACCTTTCGTACATTACAGCGTCGTCATTGTCAAGATTACCTGTGATCATTTTAACCAGTGAACCAAGGGGATTTATGAGGCCTCGTTTAGACCTTACCGATGGAATCAACTGCTTATATTTTTCTATAGTTATATTCATATTATAATCAGTTTGTGTCTCTACTTCAATAAAATCGAACGATTTGGTATCAATAGAGTTTTGAATTTGCCTTTTTAATCTTACATAACTATCTATATTTAATTCTAGCTCACTATAGATAAGCCTTAAATCTAAAATCTTAATAACAGTCCACGTATCATGGCTGATGACTGCTTGACCTTCCTTTACAGGTAACAGTCCTGGATTCTTGTCAATCAGCTGCAGATGAAAGGCCTGGCTTCGGATCACTAGGACCGCCAGAAGGGTTAACCTGTGGAGGACGCCTAATATCTTTAATGGGAACCTTAGTATTCCGATTATGCGTTATAACTGGTACAACGTTTCTTTTTATAACTCCGGTGACTTGAGCTTTTTGGTATCGTGGTTTATCTTTACTACGTCTCGTGTTTACTCCTTTAATGAAAACCGTATCGCCTACATCTATGTCAAATTCCTTTTCTCCTCCACGTTTATTTATCAAAGTTCTCTTTTTATCAATAATTTTGTCCGTCAGATATTCGTACAAGTATTTGGTCCTTTTAACATGTTCTTTAACTAACTGTTGAGTAAATTGTTTATTGAAGTCTACATAAAATGCACTGTTAGATTCAGTGTGGCCGAAAACTACTTCAAATGGAGTAAGGCCTGTGGTGGAGTGAATTGTATGATTGTATGACATGATTGCATAAGCCATAACAGATGCTGCATCTGTAATCTTTTGTTCATATTTTGCTATTCGATAAATTTCTATAATAGAGGAATGAAATCTCTCGACTACGCCCATAGAGTTGGGGTTATGAGGAGTACCGATATGAAGATCGATCTTATAGAATGATAACATTTCCTTCATCAAAGTGTTGTTAAATTCCGTACCAGGATCGGAGCTGATCCTACAAGGAGTTCCGTATAATGAAAAATACTTAATTAAAGCTCTTATTGCTTCAGGCGTGGATTTAGTGCTGATTTCAAATGCTTGGCCTAATTTGCTGAAGGCGTCAACTATTGTAAGATAATGCTTTCCATCAATTGAGAACGTATCGATAAATAATTCCTGAAAAGGCTTTAATTGTGTTTGTGATAGTTGTAATTCCGGTTTTAATGGTTTACGATCGTACTTCATCTTCTTACAAAGCTCGCATGTATTTATAATGCTGGCTACTGTTTGATCCATGTCTTTCCAATAAAAGGTTCGTCTAAGGTGAACCAAAGTTTCCTTTATTCCTCTGTGACTATTCTTACCTACATGATACTTAAGTACAATATCTCGCTGTTCCTGTTCGTTGTCTACATAAATTACTCTCTTGGTACACTCATAAAACTTTACGGTTCCCTTCTCAAAAAGCGATAAAGTGACTTCTAAAAACTGTTTTCGATGTAATTCGTTTTCAAAATAAAAGAAATATTTTACTCTGGGTCTTATATAACTCTTCAAAAATCGTTTGATTAGATCGAGATTATCCAACGGTAAATGAACCTCTAAGACCTTTTGTTTGTCCCTAGATAAGTCGTTAACAGATAATTCATTTCTGTTCCAACTATAAACAAGCACCTGGTTTGGTTTAGTGTCTACAGCCTCTTGTAAGATAGGCATTCCGTCGGTATCCAGGTCACGAGCCGAATGTATCGTACCGATACTTTCACTTTTCCCTTCAGATGCAGACGCGGTAGTACTACCCAAAGATGGAATTGAATAAGGGGATCGTCGTCCGCGACCTGCTGTTGGTGTACTTTTATTACTCTTTTCAGAATCAGATGAAATTGATATCGGGGATGGTGTACGTTCACGCGATGTAGAAGCGCGAGAGGTGTTGGCCTGAATCTTACTTAAACGCGAAATTTCTTTTGTTATGTCTTTAATGTGACGCTGTAGCTTTTGCTCCTTTGGATCTACATTTACCTCCATCGAAACATCGTCGTCTTCGTCTAAGGCATTAATTCTGATGCGTGACAATGCATCAGCATTACAGTTTAGTTTTCCCTGTTTGTGTTCTATATTATAATCGAATTCTGCCAATCGTAACTTCCATCTTGTTAGTTTACTGTTTGGTTCTTTAATAGAGTTTATCCAAGTAAGTGGCCTATGGTCAGTATAAATCATAAACTTTCTTCCATATAGATATGGTCGGAAATGCTTAACAGCCCAGACGATGGCTAAAAGTTCTTTCTCTATCGTGCTGTATCGTGTTTCAGCATCGTTTAATGTGCGGCTGGCGTAAGCTATCGGTTTATCGTTGCCTTTAGATCCCTGAGATAAAACAGCACCAATTGCAAAATTGGATGCGTCCGTCGTAAGGGCGAACGGTTTTGAAAAGTCGGGAAACTGCAAAAGTGGCGCATTGGTCAAAAGCTCCTTACATTTTTCGAATGCGTCTATATATTCTTGTTTCGTATAGTCTATTTTATTCCTCTTTTTTAGACATGATGTTAGTGGCTGCGTTAATTTAGCAAAGTCTTTGATAAATTTTCGATAATACCCTACCAAGCCAAGAAAGCTTTTAATTTCTGTGGCTGTTCGTGGTAATGGAAACCTCAAAACAGCTTTGATTTTGTCATCATTAGGCAAAAGGCCATCTTTGGTAATGGTGTGACCCAGATAAAGGACCTCTTTCCTGAGAAATTCACATTTGTCTAGAGTCACCTTTAGATTGGTTTTCCTAAGCCGATCGAATATTTGCCGGAGTTTATCTATGTGCTCCTGTAGGCTAGACGAATATATTATAATGTCATCAAGGTAAACTAAGCAATGTATACCCTGAAGACCGCGCAGCACATTGTCCATCGCTCTTTGAAATGTTGCAGGGGCTGTTTTGAGACCAAACGGCATTCTTTTGAACTCGTAATGGCCTGATTGTGTTGTAAATGCCGTTTTTGATCTATCCGCTTCGTTAACTTCAATTTGATGGTAGCCACTAGCAAGATCTATCGTACTAAAGTACTGGGCTTTACCTATCTTATCAAAAAGATCAGTAATGTTTGGCAGTGGATATTTATCATCAATCGTGATGTCATTGAGGCGTCGATAATCGATCACCATCCTAAATTTCTTTTCCCCAGATGCATCTATCTTTTTTTGTACTAGATGGACCGGTACACTCCAGGGTGAGAAAGAGTTTTGTATTACGTTGTCTGCCAAAAGTTTATCTACTTGTTTTTCTATTTCCTGATTTATGACAGGTGGGTGTCGATAAGGTCGAATATAAATTGGGTCTTCGTTGGTCGTCCTTATGTTATGTTTCACCTGATTGGCGAAAGACAGGGGTATTTTTTCACAATAGAATATGTCACGATATTCATTACACAACTTGAATACACTTTTACGCTCCTCTTCATTCATATGATCCAATCGCAGTTTTCTCAAATTTTCTTTCAGTACGTCATCAATCATGCATTCATCAGTCACAAGATTCAACTCACATTCTTCATTTGTATATACCATGACGTCAAATGGTCTTTTGAACATTATTACTGCTTTCACGTCAGTGACATTTTGAATTACAGTTTCTGCAAAGTAGTTCCTACACCTAACAAGAGCGGTAGGCATACGGACCCCGTCACGAAATTGTAGATAGTCTAATATTGCGTCACCATGTTGCAGAGTTGTCGGTATCTTTACCCGCGTTTCAGAACGTGGCGGTATGTCGATTTCGTACGGTGGGTTGTATATGATTGGAATTCTCGCGTTGTGTGTCATTAACATTAGGTTCTGCATGTCGATGTTCGCGCCTAATTTTTTTAAAAGGTCAGATCCAATCAAACCGTCATACCTTCCATCCACATCATAAATGTAAAACTTATGCATAAGTGAGCTTCTGAAAGTCTTCAACAGTGGTATGTGTATTACCTCGTTGTGTGTACTCTGAGCATGGGTGCTAATCACTGAGAATGGTTCATTGTAAATACAGTCGCTGAAAAATTCGTTAGCTTTAGCTGGGCTAATAAAAGACCTACTACTTCCTGTGTCAATAAGAAACTTTGAATTTATTTCCGGAATCTCGATGTGAGGTAATCTCAAAATGCTATCACAGTAATTCAAAGCAATTACTTCACCACGTCTTTCGGGGCTATTATCTGAAAATTTTCCTGATTAACGGATTCCGAACGAATGTTTTCCGATTGGATGTTTTCCGGACGGATGTTTTCCGGGTGTGTGGGATTAGCTCCGTCAAAATTTTCCATATGATACTCATCACTAGAGGGGTACTCGACATTGTCACCATACATATTATTCATAATATAACCGTAGTCATAATCGTTACAGCCGGGGATGTATTCCGGATAAGCTGATGCTTCCTCCATGTAATAGAGGTTATTTGTCAACATATTTTGTCTTACCGGTGCCGTGCGCATTGAAACATCAGTATCTTGATGCCTGGGTGCCTGCACCTGTTGTTGTGGCACGCCATATCTATACTGATGTGCCTGATGTTGGTTCGGAATACCGAATTTAAAACCTTGTTGTTGGGGCATACCAAATTTATACCCACCATATTGGAAAGGCGCACGTTGTGCGGGAACCTGGCCGAAATTTCGTTGAGGAAAGTTTTGGGCTGTCCCAAACCTTCCTTGAATGGATGGTGTGAATCTATTCGGCTGGACAAAGTTAGGTCTGAACCCACCTTGATTTTGTGGGATGCCGAATTTATAACTATTTTGTGGAATGCCGAATTTATAACTATTTTGTGGAATGCCAAATCTGAAATTGTTATTATACGGCACTGGATTGTTTGCTGATTTAAAATCCTGAGCCGCTGATGGTTTCGATGCATTTTGAGTATTATGTGAGCTTGGTGTTGAACTTTGTTTTAGTAGTTTACGATGGGAGTCATACTGAAACTGAAAGTTCTCTTCTTCGGTCACAATGCTTAGGGCATTTTCTAAAACGGTACAACCTTTCAAACGCACAATCCTAATCAAATCCTCTGGTAAGTTGAACAAAAACACGTTAAGCGCCGTGTTATTATATATAATCATTTTCGATGCCTTGATTCCTTCATCGGTAAGCCTATTTACCTTCGCGAACAAAGAACTCCTAACGTCCTGAATGCGATGACAAAACTGAATGTACGTTTCGCCTTGTTTGAGTTTTAAAGTCTCAAGTTCAATGGCTATGCACTCCTCCGATCGCGGGTCACCAAAATGTTGTTTCAAAATGTCTTTCAATTGCTCATAAGATGTAATGTTCGGGTGGTCACTAAGTAGAGTCGCAGCTCTACCAGTAAGTCTACTTGAAATGGCATGGAATAAATACAAGTTCTGATCGGCATTTCCTGGGATGAAACTCCCCCTCACTACATATTCACACTTAGAAAGAAACAAATTCAAGAGCTTTTCATCCCCATCGTATTTAGGGATTAAACCCAGGGTTTCCGTCGGAATTGCTTTAAATTCCATTTTTAATATAATAATAACTTCCTCTTATTCTATGCTGGTTCACCTATTTATGTGTAGACCAGTTTGCCTATATGAGTGCAACTATTTCTACTTATTACTACACAAATTAATCACGAGAATAACGGATTCGCCTATTTTAGTGCAAATCAAAATCAGATAAACGTAATTAATAAGCTCGACGATTTTAGTTCGAGAGGGATGTGGAAAAGACACAGGTATATGAAAAACAGGATGTGAAAAGGTTTACTCACAAAATGCTCGATCCCATGTCCTCCAGGAGCCGCATTAGTCGCCACGTTCACACGCGTTCACCGTACTCTATTTATTTGGTTCGTTACTTTCCGCGTCCGCGTAAAGACGGTTTTCGTACGAAACACTACTTTCTCGCGAGACCGATTTTGGGGTTTCCACAAGTGCAGGCTTCGGGAAAATCGCGGAAAATCCTACCGGCTGCGCCAGAAAAGTTCGGGAAAACGTGGAAAACCTTTTTAAAAACAATTAATTTCACTTTTGAAATATTTAATAGTAAAAATTAGGTTTACGTTATACAAGAGTGGCGACTTAATTACGACTGCCCGAGGGCTCTCTACATTTTATTCATGCGACGAGTCTAGACGCAACGTCGACAGATCTGCACCTGCATCCGTGCGTGGGCGCTCATTCTCAGTAAACAGTTAAATGCTTACGAGGCAGCGAATATACTGTGGCCGGTCGACGTTGGGGACATAACTACCTATTTAATATTATTAATGCTAATGTGAGTTTGTTAGTAGTTGGTACGGCTCGGTGGCTTAGTTGGTAGTAGCCCTGCCTCCGAAGCGAGGGGTCCCTAATTCGATTCCCGGCCGGAGCACACTTTGTGTGGTGAGCATGAAGTTTGTTCTCGGGTCATGGGTGTTTGTTTTGTGTTTCTGTGCTTGTCAATGCCACCTGCGACACAGGGATTCCTAATGCAGGGGAAGGAATGTGTAGACGTTTATTTTTTTACTAGTCGCGACCCGGTGTTACCCGCGGTCTTCCGGGGAAAGTAGCCTATGTGTTAATCCAGGATATAAGCTATCCTGGTACCAAAATTCATCCAAATCCGTTGAGCCGTTTGAGCGTGAAGGAGTAACAAACACACACAGACACATACATACAAACTTTTGCCTTTATAATATACTAGCGACCCGCCCCGGCTTCGCACGGCTAGTAAAGCATCAGTGTCGTATCAGAAACTACCCGTGCGAAGCCGGGGTGTCTTGCTAGTGTATTATACATATAAACCTTCCTCTTGAATCACTCTATCTATTAAAAAAACCGCATCAAAATCCGTTGCGTAGTTTTAAAGATTTAAGCATACATAGGGATATAGGGACAGAGGAAGCGACTTTGTTTTATACTATGTAGTGCAGTGTGATTATAGTTTGTTGGTTTGGATATACAAAATTAGACAGCGCAGACGCATAACCTGATATGCAAATAAGACTCGATATGAAAACTAGTGCATGCAATCACCCCACACGCCTAGCTGCTCCCACGAGGCAGCTATTTAGCTGAATAGGTGATGACAACACTATCGCACTCCTGAAAAGCTTTTAATATCAAATGAACGCAAAATTGGTACGTGTCAAACGGCATTATTAGGTACAGGGGGTGAGAGTTGGGTGGGTGTGACAACTGTTCAATACAGTGTGACACGCATCATTCCAATCCCATGTTTAATAAATATAATAATAATAATAATGACATTTGATTTAGATGTCAAGATCCAATTGCAACTTATATTGATTGTTAATTGATAATTTTTATAATGTCAAATCTTTTGATCTCTTACGTCCGTAGGTGTGTACCCTTTGATTCCCTACACGTACCTCCTGGGTGGTGCTGAACGAGCAAACAAAATAAGTAGAACTTGTGCCAAGTTTGACCGGAGAAGTATTTTTTTTTGTAAATACATACTTATAATACATATTAACACCCAAACACAGAACAAACATTTAAGTTCGTCACACAAATGCTTATCCTGGGTGGGAATCGAACCTTTGACCTACAGCACAGAAGGCAGAGCTACTACCAACTGAGCTATGAGGCCAATCATAGCTCCGTGGTTCACAGATCACTTTGTGTGGTGAGCATGAAGTTTGTTCTCGGATCTTGGGTGTTTGTCTTATAATATGTTTCTGTGTTTGTCATCCATCTGCGACACAGGTAACCCTAGTGCAGAGGTATGAGTGTGTAAACGTTTAAGTTTATTATTTACGTAGTTTTCTACACCTCTATGCATATAATCGAAGAGATCAACCGCTAGGCAGAGAGCGGCGCGGTGCCGCACTAAATAATACCGCTTCTACACGACGCGTAATCACGCATTATGCTTACAGTTGATGAGTTTTGTCGCAGGCCTTGTGCAAGTTTCATTAACTGCCGGCCCGTCAGACAACACTGGGGAAACTCACATTTCCAAATACGTTTTCAACTGCACAAATTATATTTAAAAAATTAATTGATATTATTTAATAGGTGTGTGAATATGACTCCGCCCCTTTTTGTCAAAATAAAACACATTTGTTCGCTTACAAAATTAAAAAAAAAATTATTGAAAGTATGCTCCATCTGCAGCTACAACCTTCGCCCATCGTTCAGGTAGTTTTCGTATTCCTTGCTGGAAGAAGTCCTGGTCTTTTGAGCTTATCCAGTTGTCAATCCAAATTTTGATACTTTCACATGAAGTAAACTTTTCTCCAGTAAGGTCTGTCTGCATCGTCCGGAATAGGTGGTAATCCGAAGGAGCTATGTCTGGTGAATATGGCGGGTGGGGTAACACTTCCCAGTCCTGTCCCTCTAAATATCTTTTTACGACTTCTGCGGTATGCGGTTTGGCATTGTCATGCTGAAGAACTAATTTGTTATGTCTATTCACCCATTCTGGTCGTTTTTCTTCTATGGCTCGCTTCAAACGCATTAGTTGTCGTCGGTAAACTTCTCCATTAATAGTTTCAGAGGGTTTGAGCAACTCATAATATACAATACCTTTCTGATCCCACCAAATACAGAGCATGACCTTGGCACAGTGAATATTTATTTTTGGCTGTGATTGGCCTGGTTCGCCTGGTTTCACCCAAGCTTTTTTGCGTTTAGGATTTTCGTAGTGTATCCATTTTTCGTCTCCTGTGACTATCCGATGCAAAAATCCTTTTCTTTGCTGTCTTTGAAGCAGCATTTCACAAATGGTTTTCCGACGTTCCATGTCTCTTTCTTTTAAATCATGTGGAACCCAGTCACCGGCTTTTTGAATCATTCCCATCATTTGTAAACGCTTTGCAACAGTTGAACGATCAACATTTAATGCTGCAGCTAATTCTGATTGAGTTTAGCAAGAATCTTCCGCCAATAATGCTTCCAATTCAGCATCTTCAAATTTTTTTGGTGGTTTTCCATGTTCTTTATCCTCAGTACTAAAATCGTTATTTTGAAATCGTCGAAACCATTCCTTGCAAGTTGTATTAGACGGAGCATGCTCACCATAAATCTCCACAAGCAAACGATAAGTTTCCGCTGCAGTTTTCTTCGCAATAAAATAATGTAATAACACTTCCCGCAAATGACGTTTATTTGGAATAAAAACCGACATTTTCGAAAAGGTGAAAACAATTGTTGCTTACACTTCAACCAAATATCATAAAATGCGTTAGATAGCTGACATTCAGTACTATCGAATACAAGTATGGTCATTTATTAGTACACGTAAACAATACTAAAAACGACATCTGTTGAGAAAGGGCGGAGTCATATTCACACACCCAATATATTTTGATATTGTAATGTATGTTTTATTGTTCTTATATTTAATTGAACTTGAAATTGTATGCGGTATTCCAATTTTTTTCTTTTATTTTATTGTTCTTATTTTTTTAATTATTATTTTTTGTGTCGTTGTACTTTTTAGATTTTATATAACAATTTTAATTTTGTCTTTTTTTTAATTAGTGTAAGTGGTCCAAACCGTATTTAGTTATTTAGTTAAATAAATAAATAAATAAATATTATCCGTATCAACCTCTGTTCCTACTGCAGGCACACCGACCTACGTTTTCAGTATTCAAATTCAAACTTATTTATTCCTTTAGATATCAAGTATCATTTGGACACGTCAAATTTTACACATGCATGTACACATATTCGTGAGTATACCACGTGTCACAGGAACTCCTTAAGGCACATTACATGCACACAGATATGTCAAATTACAGTCAGTTTTCATGTTTTAGATAGTCTTATTTGTTAAGTTTACGTCTGTTCCAACCTTAACCGACCAACCTGAGGGGAAGAGACAGACTACAAACCCCTCCGAGACAGTATTACATATTCGTGAATATAATAAAATGACCTCTTCCAGGCAATCGTTTGATGTACAAACAGTTATAGCTTCAAAACATAATTCAATTAAAATAATAATTGTATAAGTTATTTGAGTCACGAGAAAAAATTATAAAAATAGAGAATACATACGTTAGGTTATGTTTTATACTACTATCATGACGGGACGTGTTGGAGTAAGTGGTTACCTCCACCCGTAACAGCAATACGACTCAAGTCTTCGTCCCTAGATTCGATTCTCTGGGGAAAACTTTGTCGTGTGATTGTGTCCATGCCACCTCCGACACAGGGAACCATAGTGCAACGGTATGAGCGCATAAACGTTTCTTTTTATCTGTGGGATTTTGTTCATTTTATTGTGCAATCACTTAAGTGATGACGGCTCCGTGGCTTAGTTGGTAGTAGCCCTGCCTTCGAAGCAAGGGGTCCCGGGTTCGATTACCGGGGCACACTTTGTGTGGTGAGCATGAAGTTTGTTCTCGGGTCTTGGGTGTTTGTCTTGTGTTTCTGTGTTTGTCCATGCCATCTGCGACACAGGGAATCCCAGTGCAGAGGTATGAGTGTGTTAACGTTGTTTTTTTTTAAGTACTCATGATATAACCCAGTTAAAAACACACTATATTATAAATGCGAAAGTTTGTATGTGTGTATGTTTGTTACTCTTTCACGCTCAAACGGCTAAACGGATTTAGTTAAAATTTGGTACCAGGAAGGGTTTTATCCTGGCATTTAGAAGTAGGCTACTTTTGTTCCCGGAAAAGCACGATTTTAAAGAGAAACAAGTAAAAGATATCCTGATTTTGTTTAATCAAAACCACTACCATCTAAGCCAATCTAAGCAAAGTACAAAGGCATTTTTTTATTGCGCCAAAACGGAAATTCGAAGCCGCGAGAATTGCGTGCACTATCGCCCATTCCCCGTTTTGCCGCCAAAAACCTTTGTCCTTAAATCGAATCGTTACTTTTAACAGTATTGTCATCTCGATAAAAATTCAATTTTGCGCCGCCGTTCATTTGACGATTGTACCGCGGGCCGATACAACTGGAAGGGTTAAGATGGCGTCGATAAACAAAAGGAAAAAAAGAGTTAATTTAACTTCTAGCGAGGAAACGAAGCCGAGGCGCGGAAAATTTTGATATTTATCCACTTGGTACAGAGCTGATGGGATGTGATAGGTGAATGAATTGGTGTGACAAATTTCTTTTAAAACAAATAAATTTTCGCCGTATATTATATTGATGTCTCTGAACGGAACACCATATTAATGGTAGAATAGGGACTACATAATATTGTATTGTATATAAAATTATGATTCAAATTCTAAAACTCTTTATTTATACAGCATTCCTAAAAAAATTGGTTGTCTGTAAAGTTGGTTTACGGACGATAATTATATGTGATAATGCGTCATAAGCCGAACGTTTAGGCCGATCGTGCCTCTCTATCGCTTGTTCTGCGCTTATTTTACTGAATACATTCGATACACAGAAACGTTAAAATGTATGTCTGTCTGTTTGCCAGCTACAATTAGGATTCCAAGCCAAAAAAAATAATCCACACGAGTTACAGCTAGTTCATAATAATTTTGAACATACAAAATCAGGCGTTAGATAAATTATTAGCGCTTGTTCAAACTCCATTTTTAACCTCATAATATTGCTAAAATGTTAGTTTATTATTATCATCACAATTACCTTCTTCAGACAAGCGCAAACATCCGTTTAGCAAGTTATACTAAGCGAGTAACTGGAACTTAACGAGGAAAGAAAAGCGTTATTTTAATAATGAATATATTAATAATTAATAATAAGCGTTATGTTAATAATGGAAGTGGGTATTTACCGCTCTATACATGAAGCAGCCAATGATCAACAAAGAAAGAAATCAAGGCACAATACGGGACATTCTTCTAGTTAACTCCCCATTATAATTTACTCCTGATTGGGATCTAGTGAAATTAAGAAAAAAGAACAAAGGGTAAGAAGTGATTGTTTTTTTATCTGTGGACTTGATTTAACAAACAACCCTCGAGGATTTTTGATTAAGGGTGAAATGCCTTTGAACCGATACGAGAAAGATTATTCTCGGAAACCCAGAAAAATACGCTTCCAAATGAACTGAGGCATTGAATCTTAGTCGCAGAGGTAAGCTTTAAGAATTTACTTCTGAAACGCTACAGCAAAATGATTGTTTTAATTTTTATTCCATAATAATGTTGTACTTAGTAAGGATTCATCATATTCCAAGCAATGTAATTAAATTTCATTTCAATTTAGATCAAAGAATGCTTAGAACTTGTGCCAAGCTCGTCTAGAGAAGTACTGCCTCCTGGTAATCTGCCGCTAAGCAGTTGTGCACTCCCTTTGCTATATTCCAGTGAAAGGGTGTGGGCGCCGGTGAAATCACAGGTCCATGAGATGTTACAATCCCGTCAGTTTTATCATGCTTAGGATGGTAGGACCTTAGTCGTATTGCTGTTTGTTGTTGTCGTTTATGGGCGGAGGTAACCACTTACCATCAGGTATTTAGATTTTACGATAGCATCAGTAGAATGTAAAATAAAAACAGTTTATGAAAACTCATTGCCTTAACCAAAATTCACTAAAAATTTTCTCTGAAGCAATATAGTGATATTCTACAATATATCGCTTTGGAGAGAATTTAAAAACCTTTTTGTGTTACAACAGCTATAAACCGGCAGGGTCACCATTAACAACTACTAAACTTAGGGGAGGGAGAGGGTCATTAAAACAGTATGACAGATCGAACTGCCCCAAACCCTCTCTGGGTCTCAATTTGTTTCGTAATGGCAGATAAAAACTCGTATGTAATAAATCTCAAATAGGAAACTCTGGTCGCGAGCAGCTTGTCCTTTATGGGAATTAAACTGGGGTACTACAAGTCGAAAGTAAATTATCTAAAGGAAAAAATTCAAACAGATTTTTTCCTTTAGATTTCGAATATAAATAAAAATAAAATAAACGTTTACACACTCATACCTCTGCACTAAAATCCTGTGTTACAGATGGCATGGACAAACACAAAAACACAAACACCCAAGACTCGAGAACAAATTTCATGCTCACAAAGTCAACCCCGGCCGGGAATCGAACCTGGGACTCGCTTTTAAGGGAGGACTAAAATACCAACTAAGCTACAGAGCCGTTTGGATACGTGAAACTGTTTACATAAGTAAACATGCGCATATAACGTGTTACAGGAGCTACTTAGGCATCTTAAATGAACACAGAATGTCAATTCACAGTCAGATTTTAACCACCGTTGAAAAAGAGGGGTGGTAAAACTTTTTAGTGTGTATCTGTCTGTCTGTCTGTGGCGTCGTAGCTCCCAAACGAATTGACCAATTTTGATGCGGTTTTTTCTGTTTGAAAGCTGACGTGATCGAAATGGTTCTTAGTTATAATTTATGAGGATCTGTTCACGCGTTTGGTGATCATCAGCTCATTACCATTTCGGAGGTTTTTACATTTTCTTCAGTTATTATTAACTTTTTTGAAAGAGAAATGTAAATAAATAAATATATATTCATGGACGATACATGTCCATGAATATATATTATACACAGCGCCATCTAGCCCCAAACTAAGCATAGCTTGTAATATGGGAACTAGATAACTGATAGAATATATAGTACTTTTTATTTCTAAATACATATATCCTAAACACCCAGATACAGAGTAAACATTTATGCTCGTCACGTAAATGCTTGTCCTGGGTGTGAATTGAACTCACGACCTGCAGCGCAGAAGGCAGACCAACTACCAACTTAGCTATGAGGTCAGTCAAAATGTCACCTAATATAATTAAGAATTCAATTGAAATCAAAAAATAATAATTGACTCAAATATTTACTTAGCTAAAAAAAGTATAACGTTCAAAAAGTATTGCTGATAGCATATTCTATCAGTAACCTGGTTCAAGTGCGAGTTAGTTCAACTGGCTTTATGAAATCTCCAAGAAACTATAATATCTTTATTTATTACTATCAGTAGCAAAGCTCATTCCTGTGGTTCGACCTTTCTCATCTAAAGCGACGGTAGACTTTCTACGATGCGTATCTATGACACAATAATCCTAAAATCCATTTAAACTAGGTAAGTCCAGCCATCAAAGTGAGCACGTGCCCAGTAAACTGTCGATTGTCTTAGATAGGTGGGGGCTAGTTTTAGTATTTAATTGTTTCTGTCGCCCACTGTTCATGATAATAATCATAATAGTATTTTATTGGTAATTAGACGGCTCCGTGGCTTAGTTGGTAGTAGCCCTGCCACGGGTTCGATTCCCGGCCAGGGCATACTTTGTGTGGTGAGCATGAAGTTTGTTCTCGGGTCTTGGGTATTTGTCTTGTGTTTCTGTGTTTGTCCATGCCATCTGCGACACAGGGAATCCTAGTGCAGAGGTATGAGTGTAAACGTAATTAAATATTACAGGTCAACATGCTATCGTAATATTATAATACAAGAAATTTTAATTTAAAGAATAATATACAATATATCTATCTAATCAGCCGGTAAGACCCACTGCTGAGTATAGGCCTCTTCTCTAGCACGCCACTGTTGCCGGTCTTGTGCATATATATGTACAATATATATACATATTTTTAATTATTATATTTTTTGTAGGTTAAAAACCAAATTATTATATCAAAATTTCGTTAAAAAAATACAAAAACGAAGTGTTTATAACTTAAAATATAATTAAGCCACTTGATGATATCGTGCCCAAAATGCTGGCAGCATTGCCACGCTGGATGGCAATGCTTAACATCCGGTCAAAATAAAACCTAGCATTTGGATCGCTCGTGGAATTATTATTATAACATATATATATATTGATAAAATAACATATAAAGACACAGGAATATCACAGCCTGTGATAATCATACTAATCCTTCTGCAGTAGGTTAAAATTGTCTATAACCGCGCCTCAACTTACTGGGTACTCAATTAATCTACTTCAAATAAAACGATCCAATTGACGAATCAAATTCTCATTACCAAATAAACGGGTCTATCCCAAATAGCAAAGTTCGAGTTTGGAAGTAATGAAAACATAAATATTGGAGGTACTAATACACTAATAATGGCTTATAACAATAATTAGTTGGGGCCGTCCCGAGGGTCAAGTGGACCGATTGTCCTTTGAAGGGTTGATTAAGATGACCGGTGGGGTTGGACTTTGAAGAGTTGGCACTACAGAAGCGACACAGTTATTTTCTGTACCTACTGTTTTCTATAATTTGTTAATCTAATGTTATCCATCCATATCAGCCTCTAATGTTCCCAGTGCAGGGACACCGGCCTACTCTCGATAATTGAGAGCGAATGGGCTTTGATCTGCTACAGAAGCCCAATCTGGATTGGTAGATATCAAATGTTTTGAATTTTTGATTCTAAGACATACCGGTTTCCTCACGATGTTTTGAATGTTTCTTTTGTAAAATGATAGGGTGTACCCCCTAACGGCGAAAGAGAGAAGAGAGAATAAACGTTTATAAACATTAATAAAATAAACGTTTACACACTCATACCTCTGCACTAGGATTTCCTGTGTCGCAGATGGGATTTTTTTAATCAGCAACTTGTTACAGGTCTCAATCCACCTGTGCCTTCTTCACTTATCACTCTTTGCCCCATAATGACCTAAGGAAGGGTTAGGTTGAAGTTGTATGCGGGCACCTGCCATTCGACAGGATTTCGTGACATACTTACATGTTTTCAGACATTTTTACATTGTTAATTAGGAAGTCTCGCTTTGAATTGTCACGTGGTGATGCGGGCTATTTGGTGAACATTGGAAAAACTGTTTGATTTGAACGAAAGTGGTATTTCGAAGAAATATAAGTTAATTTTACGAATGTGGGTACAGAAAAGGACAAAGGAAACAAAATCTACATGAACGCGAGTCAAAAGTTAGTTATTGATAAATATTGTGAGTAAATTGAGTTAAGAATGAAAATCTTTTCATTATTAACTCAATTCTCAACTTATACAGAAAAACCAAAGTCACTTCTCAGGAGATAGGATAAACAATGCAGTATTTTCATTAAAAATCGCACAAATTCAAAGCGTTCACAATGAGCCTCGGACAATAGACGACTGGATCGGACAAACTAATTTATTTGTTTGCCTCTCCATCGCTTTATCTATTCTTTCGCCTTAAAGGATAAAAATAATTACAAGATAAAAGATATTTCCTACGACGCCCGCGCGCTTTTGCATTTTTTTTCGACTTTTTTGTCGTTTTGTCTCTAGTCTGAGACGATCTGTCCTCTGCTCTCATTGTGTTATCCATCGGCGTGACGTTGAGTTTAGTGTGGATATACCTTTATTATACGTCAATACAAATAATTACCACTACACCATGGGGATTCCAATTGAAAGCGTCCATTTAACTCTTGGGTGGTGCAAATGAAGCAACTAAAAGTAGCAGTTTAATTTGTGTCAAGTTCATCCGAAGATGTAAAACGTCTAATCTGCCACCTGGCAGTTGTTTTGTATTATTGTGTTCCAACATCGGTACCCTGGAAGGATGTGGGTGCTGGTGAAATTACAGGCAAATTAGACGTTGCATCCCCATCTGACGTTCGCAACGGGAGGATACTTGGCTCTTCTCATAACAGGGTTAGAAAAGACCTTAGTCGTTTTGATGTTGTAATGGGCGGAGGTGACTACTTAACATCAGATGGGCCTTAAGGTCATCGAGTCTCTTTAGTGCTATAAAAACTTTTAGATCGCGCTCAAAGAACCCACAACTGAAAATTCAACACCATGCGTGGGGTATGCGCGCTGCTGTGTACCGGTGGAAGGGTGTGGGTTAAAAATACAGGCGCTTAAGGTGTCTATGCTGTCTCATACTTTGGTAGGAGAGGACCTTAGTCACACTGCTGTTTATAGACCGTGGTAATCACATAACATCTAGCAACCGTTTACAAAATATATGTTAATAAAATAATTAAGGTATATCTACGTTAAGTATAACGTAATGTTTTAATTCAATTCTTGGTCCATACTAATTAACCCCTTCCCTAGAACTCTTTTTGAGACAATAATAATAGGCGAGCAAATGAACATCTCGCTGGAGGCTTCAGATACAACACAATTATGATAAAAGGCGACAAAATTCTATTATAATTAATAAAAAAAAACACGAACATTTTTCACAGCGTAATTTAACCCCAAATTAAGCTTAGCTTGTACTATGGGAACCAGATAACTAATACAATACACGTATACATTTTAAATGAAAATAAAACATCTATGTTTGTCCTAGGTGGGAATCGAACACACGACCTACACAAGGCAGTTACTTCCAAGTGAGCTGCGAGGTCAGTTACTTTCATATAATTCATAATATTTTAAATCGTATAGAATATTAAAATAGTTAATTAAAATCTTTAAACGAATATAATTATCACACACAAATTAATTTTACGAGTACCTAAGTAAGAGTCTATTCATTAACCCAGCTTATCATTATTGTGCATGCGAAAAAAAACTTAATTTTACATTAATTTAAAAGCATAATTGGAAACGCCATTGTCTAAATTCAATGTTATCTACAAGGCGGACTTACTGCTAATTTTGGCGTCTGTTTAAACCCCGTTGGACTAAATCAGCTGAACAGACAAGAATCCCTTTTGTAGCTATTCTATTTTTTGTTCACATTTTCGACATTTTTCAAGTCGAAAACGTAAAAATTTATATCAATAAAATCTTTATTTCCGTTGAATTAAACATAAGTATATAGGAGACAATACTTGTTTTAAATCAATATGTACCAACAAAATCCCTCCTTCATATTACTTATTTATAAATACCCAATTGAATATTAACGTAGCATATGCATGCATTCATAGTCAATATAATATTATAATATTACAAGAATGATTTAAAAAACGAATGAACCGACCTCAACTTGATCTCTCACTTTTCAGTTTTAGGGGGAAATTCCTTCATGAAAGTTCAATGAGACCCGGGCGGTACCACCCTATCAAATAAAATAGAAAGATACAAACCGGTTTACCATAGGCGAAGAAATCGTCTTACAAAGTACATGAATCAAGTACGCACTCCGTTTTTCTGGAGTCGGACAGTTACAAAATTTTCGGACCAATTTAAATTTTTTCTTAGGCTTTCGGACCGAAAAGAAAGGAATCAAAGGTTTCTTGATTATTCTTCCTCATGGAGGATCGGATAAGGTCTGAATAATTGCCAAACTTATGAATAAGAACGCGTGATGTTACAGGTGCAAAATTACAAAGAAAGTCACATTTCCCTTTACCAATTTAAGAATCAATAAGGAACAATGAATTTTGACTTTGATTTTCATCGTTACTTAACTATAAGTGTTTTTAAAAGCTTCAAATTTATAATGCAATCAAAGAATCTTATAAAAATCCTGTCCAATCGCACCACGTCATCTGCTCTCGAAGCGTAAACCGCTGCGTATTGGGTATCGATTTGTTTCCAATCAGCCAATGGCGGCGCGTTCGGTACGCCCGCACATACGCCCAGAGAAGATATATCGAAGATGCGAGGAGGTTTTATAACGATTTTATTGGTCAGGCTGCGTTCTGTTCGATCTTACTTGCCTACGACTACACCTCACGATTACACCTAACTATCATTGCATTATTGATTTGGAAAATAACTTGTTACATTAGAAAAGGTGAGGAAAAAGGATTTATTTTAATAAAAGTAAATAAACAAAAAGGCTTTCCCACTAAAAAAAATCTTTATGATACGCGGAATAATACAAACCCCTAAGACCCTAAAGCAAAACTCACAGTCGTCAGATACGAGTACACAGAGTATGATGTGAACAATAAAATAATTATATTTAAGTAAGTCTTAACTTATTCATCTCATAAGCATTACAGAACATCAATTGTATTGTGTTTTTTATAAATATAAACATCAATTGTAATTCTAAAGTGCAATTAATAACTTACAGGTTTCAGTAATGTTCAAACTGGTGAACTAAAACCATCTTGCAGGATTACCATGATAGTTTTCATGATATAGGAAAACATATTTTTTTAATAAATTGTTTATAACAATGTTCGTTTGGTGACAGATTTTGGTTACTAAATCCCAAGTATACCAACTTGGTCTTTAGAACTTGTTTTTTTAAGCACTAGCTGCACCCCGCGGAGTAACCCGCACAGTTCCCTTTTCCGTGGGAAGACAGGGATAAAATATAATCTATGTTAGTCGCTGATAATATAGCTTTCGATTGGTGAAAGAATTTTTAAAATCGGTTCACTGGTTTAGGCGAGAAAGCGAAACAAACCAACAAACTTTCGCATTTTAGTTTCGCATGAACAGACTGGGATCCGCTATATATAGCAAAATATTGTTTTTAGCTGAGTAAAAGTGACAGAACGACCAACCACCTGATATTAAGAGGTTGCCACCAAACATAAACAACAGTTTTGTTTGTTAAATTTATAAATAATTAATATTTATGGACATTTAACACAGCGCTATTCAGCCCCAAACTAAGCATAGCTTGTACTATGCGAACTAGATTAGTGATAGAATACTTATTTTTGTATATCTACATACAACACTCTACATACAACACTCAAACAGAACTATCTATCACAAGTGCTTGTCCTCGAACCCACAACCTATAGAAGGTAGAGTTACACCCGACTGAGCTGTATTCAAGCCAAGTTAAAATACTTTCCGTACCGCACCAGCCTCTAATGTTCCCACTGCAGGGACACCGACCTCCCCCCCGCGGGTTCCCGCCTTGTCGGGGCGGGGGGGCTTAGTAACCGTGGTTGGGCTGCCCACGGTGAAGCCAAGAGGAACCCGGGAGGGGCTGCTCCTTTAGGCTTTGCCTCCAAGCCGACTAGGAGCGGCCACAGTAGGTGGCGGTGCCTTATGGGGGGCACCGCAACTGAGGCGAGCTGCGGTGTCGTATGGGCGGCACCGCAGCTGAGGGATAGGGGCCGCGGCGGGAGAGGAGTGCCGGTATAGCGGTGCGCCGCTCTCCCTACCTTCCGCGGCCACGGCGGGGTCGCCACCGCTAGATGGCGGACGCGGTGGGGCCGCAGGGGAAGAGGAGTGTTGGTATTGAGAGGCGCCACTCTCCCTATCCTCTGCGGCCGTAGTGGCAGGCGACGGGGCCACATATCTGACCCGTCGCATGGGGACCTAGGGTGTTTAGATACGGGGTCATCTAACGCCCTTTCGCTGGCCAGGTCCCCGAGGTGGTTGCGACACGCTATGTGTTCTGGCGTGTCGCTAACTAAGGCGTGGCACTCGGTGCCAAAATGAGAGGGGTCCGGAGACGGACAGCCGTGGCGGGTTCGCGGATGTGTGTTTTAACGTTCCCGTGTTCCCGCCACTAAGCGGCAGAGGAGGACACCGTGGGGTTTTAGTGGGTCTAGTCCCACATAACCGCTCTGTCTCCCCGTGGCAGGGCGGTATGCGAGTGCATTTCCCCACGAAAAAAAAAAAAAAAAAAAAAGGGACACCGACCTACTCTCGATAATTGAGAGGTTAGATCTACCACGGGAGCCCAATCCGGATTGGTAGATGTCACATGTCTTCGAATTTATGGTTCTAAGACATGCCGGTTTCCCCACGATGTTTTCCGTCACCGTTTCGAGAACATGTTAAGTTTATATAAATTTTAAAACTATCATGGTTATGAACATTATTATTCGTGTTACCGAGATATTTACCATGACGGCGACGCGGTCGAACGTACAAAACGAGTGCGCAAGAGGGTAGACCGATATGTCTGCCAATGATTTTGCACACTCCACTTCGCAAAGACTTCAGTTTGCCCGGGACCATGACGCATGTAACTGCGTCGAAATATCGGGAGTCAACAAAACTCACAAATCATGGTAACACGAATAATAATGTTAAGTTTAAATTCAAAGTTAAAATACTTTATACCAATACTTTAATAAAGTTAAAATACTTTATACCAATTACCAATAAGATCATGCATTTTTATTACTAAGTTTAACGCTTGTTCAACCAGTTGTAACGACTTAAATCTCCTAACGTTGTGTAGGATTAAAAACATAATAGACACTTTTTATAGAACACTTCGTAAGACATGGTAAGGTCACCCGCCTCGTAAAACACCGATCGGTTTGATCGGACATGCGCGTGGTGAGTTTTTTCTCTGGGGAACGGGCGTGGCCATTGATAGCTTTCAATACTTATTGAACACGCCTTATTGGGTATCGGTGATAGGCGGTTTCAACTCTATAGATACAAGTTATTGAGCTGTAACTCACGCTTAATTAAATAGGCTTTTAGGTGGTTGGTATAGCTTTTTTATAAAATGTATTAATGTAAAGGTATTAGAAAAATATTGAGGAGCCTTATAAAATATTAATTCTTTTTATTTAGATGAATATTTTCTTTATGATAAAAAGTATTAAGGTTAATTGAAAAAGCGGAAACTGTTGCCTCTTACAAAGAAGACATTAACATGGAGCATGAAAGCCTCTAAGCGGCACTCTTAGAAGCAGCTAGCTAGCTACGATAACGCAGTAACTAGTAAGACTAATCCTCTCACCATTTTGTTTCACCAAAACGACTTCTCAGAGCCCTCACCAACTAACAACAGTATAATCTCATGCACTAGCAAACCGTTTTAATCTTTAGTGAACTTTTATAATGTCTCATAACTAAACATTTAAGATTAAGTAAAGTTTAAGAACGTTCGGTTTTTTGTGTAAAACGCTTCTTTATAAAAATTGCGTTATTACAAGAAATATAACTTAAACAAAAAAATCCTACCTAAACACAAAATTTCATTCAAATGTTAGAGCTGTTTCCGTATATACAAGAATTGCTCGTTTAAAGTAATAAGATTTAGTTAACAAAATATCGCACTCGACTTAGTTCACAAATAATCTATGATTAATTAAAAAAAAGTAACGATTCCAAGTAATTTTTAAGAAATCAACGGAATCAAAGATCTTTATCTTAATGTTACCCCCCTGTTCCATTGGCTACGCTCTTGGACCCAGGCCATTAAGACTATATTGATAGTCTATATCCAATCGCCGTTGTGCGCAGACTCGAACCGATACCGATAGATTTCCAAACGGGTGGGCGGACCGACGACTGGGCGTTTCCAAAGCAAACAAACTTTATATTGGCTCGTAAAAATACATTTACATAAAACCGCTTCTTTCGAAACCTTTGGAACTAACGCACGTTTTAGTAACAGTTAATTAAATGTTTACAATTTTTAATGAAAATTGCTTTTATGCGAGTTATTTTTTTTTTTTTCAATTCTTTCATGCTCAAATACAATGGGAACATTATTATTAAGGAAAAAACTTCGGTGCGTACCCGAACCATACCATTTATCTATCCTATAAATGTTGTATCTTTTGAATAACATGCACAAGTGTGCAAGAATATGTGTTGTTGTACTCTGAGCGCACTTTTTATTCTTCTGTTACAAGAATAGGGGTACCTTGTATTTTTTTATAGATGAAATACTCTGTTATAATACACCGACTTTCAAATTTCCTCGATAAGTGCAAAGTCATACAGACAAACAGATATTCAGAACAAAACATTAAGGGTTTCGTGTTTGTCATTTTTCTACAAAACCCTGAAAACTATATTATTTATGATTTTTATTACTTGTAGATAACAAATAACTGACCTAAGAAAAATATAATAAAATGCCTTTAACATTTTTTGTATGAAATTTTTACGATTTCAGATTTCCTTTATTTAGCCAAATAACAGTGGATGTTAATAAGGCAAGTCATTTTATATTATTGTACTATTAGAATTAAATTATTACTAGGCTTTGAAAAATAAAAATTAATAACAACTAGATAACACAAAAATAAAAATAAATATGGGATCAACTTAGAACAAGGTATGATAAAAAAAAAAACATCCGAATAGTTAAGATAATAAGTGATTTATAGTTGATATATAAACTATACTAACAATTTAAAACATACAATTCTTACAATTGAATATGTAGTGTAATAAATATACAAAAACTATAAAATTCCAAAGTCATATTGAAAATATCTTACATAAAATTTGCTGATTGATGATCTAAATATATTTAAAATCAAGAAGTAGATAGATCTATGATAGATATTGAAACCTTCTTCTTAGTGTGCGTAAGTGGCTAACCCAGGTGTCCGAGTATATACCACCTAAAGGTCTCCGATATGGCTCGACTAGAATATCAGCAACCAACATCTAAACGTCCTCTAAAACTAGTAAGCATTCAATTTACATGCTACTAATCCAAATACGAAAGCTAATCGAAAACTAAAAACGGCAAAAAGTAATGTTAATTAAAATTAAACTATATAAAAATCCATTAACTTTAAGAGCAGAAAACTCTGCAAATACTAAGTTCCATTATAAATAATAATAAAGACGTGTCGCGCGGCTTAAAATGAAAATTGTGTTCACTAAAATGGGTTAAGGAAGTGATATTTATGATGTCTCCTGCCTCATTAGTTAATGAGTGGAAAGTCGGCGGAATTATATTGTTTTTACGTGGTTACCTACTAATACTGATTTATGAATGTAAGACTATTTAGTTATTTTATTTGACAAAAATGTTAAGTTTAATATGACCTTGTGACAATTAACAGAAGTTCTGTTTTTTACAAGTCACTAAAAAATACTGGATTACATTACCTGGATAAAAAGTATCCAGGTAATGTAAGAAACTGAGGTATCTGTCAATTCTGTCAATGTTTTTGATAATCTTCCTACTGTTTTCTGTCTCACTCACTCATTTTTTAACTGTATTTTTTTTTATTTTTGTACTTTTCCGTACAATTTTTCTAACATTTTCTCTATAGAAGCATAACATAATATAACTAAGTATATTCTTTATGATAAAAAAAATATTATTGGGGACTAAGTACCACTTCAGAGGGGGCTCTCAAGTGGTACTTTAATAGAGATCAGTGGACGCGTTGCAAAAGTTCCTCGTTCGTTGCATGTTAGTATAATAGCACTTGTAGCTTGCTGAACATACTAAACACAATGACAAATCAGAAATAAAATTATTACAAAATTCAATGTATTTCAATCAACAGTGATTTAAAATGTTATGGAAAAAATTTAATAAGATTTTTTAGATTTAATTCATGGCTGATACAACTACTCGCCGCTAGATGGCGTTACGCGTCCCAAATTTCACTCTGCCGTTTCAAAGTATATTTCGATACCTCCCACGTAAGTTGTTGTAAGCCACAAAAATGCGATTTTGCGTTTTTATTAAAAACTATCATAATTTACATTAATGAATGCATTCAAAGTGAAAAAATAGCGAAAATACCATTTTTTCATGGATTTCCTAGACGTAAACTGTTGTATCTTTCTAACAAGAACGGACTAAAACATTGTATAAACCTTTGCAATGGTTTACGCGGGGTGCGGAGCGGGGAAAATCATGTGCTCGCGTCTTGTATGTGTCACATACAACAGAATACGCCGGACTCTTAACCGGCCGTAAGTATATGTTTTATATAGTTTTAGTTCTCTAAAATTGACTAACATAATTAGCAGTAATTCAAATACATAACAAATAAACGCACTGGGATAATAACTAGAGGCCGTAGACTATGTGCTATGGTAAATAATTCAATTACATCAATAGTACCTCCGGGACACCCATTGAAAATAACAATGTTTCTTTAGATGAAATATATCTAAACAGTTTTCATGATTCAATCCTTCAAAATATCTGATGTATGTTTCTTTTTGTATTAATTTATTACCATTATTTAGGTTAATATTACTTTTTTGTGGTGATACCAACTTATAATGTTGTATGGATTACTTACACCAGTTTACGTCGTTGAGCGATCATTAAATATGTTGTATGTAACACATATAACATTTTACGTTTACATTAAAATAAAAATATTGTTGTATGTAATAAATACATCATTTTACTTCGGGAGTTGTTATTAAAAACTTTGTGGTATGATGACATACTATACTTTACGTAGCTATTACTTTTTTTTTTACTTAAATTCCATGTTGTATGTCAAAAGTCTTCTCAAAAATTGGGTTTATTAGCAATAAAATTTAACTGTTTGAGAGTCTCCATTACCAATAAATTTTAAGGGAATGTTATAAAAAGACATTTTAATGAATGGATGGATAATAAGTGAAAGTGTTTACGAAATTTGGGAAAATATATCTAAAAAAGGTAAAATACAAGCAAGAAGAAAAATAGGCCCACCATGTCGCTCCCCCAAGAAGTGTTTTAGAGAAGAAGATAGAAATAAGATTTTTGAGATGTAATTAATGTCATAATTTGCTCCACTCTAGACGCAGGACCATATTCTGTACCAGCTTCTAATGTTCCCACTACAGGGACACCGGCCTACTCTCCATAACTGAGAGTGAATGGGCTCTGATCTACCACGGGAGCCCATTCCGGATTGGTAGATGTCACATGTCGTCGAATTTTTGGTTCTAAGACATGTCCGTTTCCTCACGATGTTTTCCTTCACCGTTTCGAGAACGTGGTATTGCGCACATACATTTTTTCAAGTGAAAAAACTCATTGGTGCACGTGTTGGTTTGAATCAGCAACCTTCAGATTGAAAGTCGGCGTCTTATGCCCCTGGGCCACCACGCTCTCAACGAAGACCATTTTCGCGAATATGTAATACTGTCTCCGAGGGGTTTCTTGTTTGTTTATTCCCCTCGGGTTGTCGGCTAACTTAACAAATAAGATTAGCTTAAACATGAAAACTGACTGTAATTTGACATATCTGTGTGCATGTAATGTGCCTGGGGAGTTCCTGTGATACGTTATATGCTCACGAATATGTGTACATGTATGTGTAAAATTTGACGTGTCCAAATGATACTTGAGATCTAAAGGAATAAATGAGTTTGACTTTGACTTTGATAGAAATTAAGCATACCGATTTTTTTAATTATAAAGAACTTATGAATGGACGTAATTAGTAAAAAAATAGAAGTATTGATGTAGTAAAATAGAACAAAATAAAAGCAGTGCGGATATGTGCAGGATATCCTTTTAAAATTGAATATCGGTACGATTTGGCCAATAGGAGTGCTATGACGATTGCCATTAATACCAATACCTAAAGACGACAAAGAAATAGTACAGATAAACTATTCCAACCATCTTCCCTTCACAAAAGCAAATATGATGACTTTGAGTCTCTGTCTCAGAGGAATTATTCCAGCTACATATCACGACTTTTTCAGTAGTCTATCTTTTATTGTAGGCTCCCATAATGATGTTGAATTTTCTGGGTCTAGTTCGTTTTTTTCTTTTTTTTTTTTAATTATGCATCTTCGTTTTATTATTGATTTTCATGAAAATAATATCAGTCTTATTACAAAACGTGGACTAACTTTAGACTAGGTTTAAACCACCAATATTTCATGGACATAGGTGGTTTAAACCTTTTTTGTTGACGAAGGGGAACCTGCTGTTGGTTTAAACCTAGTACTAAAGTTAGTCCACGTTTTGTAATCGTATTAGTTTTTACTACCTTAAGATTACAGTGTAACCAAAACTCAGGTTTATTTAATTGAAAGTAAGTCAATTGTCAACTAAAATTGTTTTTATTTTAAACTTCGAATGAAACCAAAGATGCTAATAATTATAAATACTTACCTGAATCCTAATTATGTTATTTTAAGTTGATTGTTGTTGATTATATTTTAATTAGTTCTTAGAAAGAATTTGTTAAGTTACTAAAGTATTGTAAGTTACGTTTTGATTTTCTTATCATATCAGAAATTTACAAGATCCTCTCTATGTTTCTCAAGAACCTTACTATGATTGTTTAATTTTCAATAGGTTTTGATTAACTTTTAATAAAAAATCATTATCTATTTTAGTAATGGTAACTATTTTTTTTTTAATATTATCGATACTTGTACTATGTATATATTTTTTAGGAATTTTTTAATGAATATTACAATAAAAGTAATTATATGCATATATTGGCAGTAAAACAACTCTAAAATCTTTTTTAAAGTTGTTTTTAAGGTCTTTTATTGCAATATTCATTTAAACATTCCTAAAAAATATGGACTTAGTTCAAGTGCCGATCCTATTAAAAAAATTAAAGACATCTATATAACTTCATAACATTTTTATTTTTATTTTACACACAACAATAAAACAATCACAAATTATCAATTAAAAAATTAAGTATGTATTATTGGTCACATACACACTTAATTTTTAACCGATGTATATTGTTATTGCCACCTACAGTGGAATGAGACTTGTATTTTTCAGTGTATATTGTTGTAACTATCAAACTGACGTAATTTAAACTCCGCTGTATAACGTTGTAAGTATGACATACAACAACTGACGCAGCCTGTACTCCGCGGTATAATGTTGTAAGTATGAGTTACAACAACTGACGCCGCCTGTATTCCGTGGTAAAATGTTGTAAGAACGATATCTCAGAAAATATACATATTATTCTAAATTATCTTTCAATATAGTCAAGATAACTTTAAATAACATTCACATACCAAATTTTACAAAGATACTTTACGAAATGCAGCTTTTAGAACAACTTGAATCTTTAAAACGCTCTCCTGTAAAATTGTAGTTTTGGGGTTACAACAACTTACGTGGGAGGTATCGATTTTTGACCGTAGTATGGGCAGGCGACAGAACTCATAATCCAATTGCTCAAATTATGGGTGGTGCTAACACCTTAACGTTTCGTCATTTCAAATAACCGGCTAAGTACGATATTAATTTTAAATGTTATTTAATTGATATATAATGTGTTATTTCACGGCTTCAAATAAAAGAATAATGGATTTCTTCAGAGTAGGCAACGTATCAGCAATGCTGATGTCTATAGGCTATGGAATGTCTTGTTTTTTATGTTTTTACTTTAAAAAAAAATATATATTTTCTGTGAAAATCTTAGCTTGCTGCGCTTTGAAGTTAAAAAGGTGAAATCGCCTTTTGACAACATACAGATATACAGACGGACATACGTTGTGACAGGCGTTTATAACCTTCATCATCATATAACTACATTAAACATTAAATTCAAACTTATTTATCGCGTCAAATCTCAAGTAAGTAAGAACAGGTAAAAAGTAAACGCCAAAAAAATATACGCAAATACCGTGTCATAGAAGCCACAGAGCCAGCCACAGATATGTCAACTTAGCCAGTCTTATTTATCAAGATTATCGCTGCTGAAAGACCCAATCCGAATAGAAAAATAGTTTAAAATCTATTGTCTTTCCTGCCTTCCTCTGGACTTAAAACGATTTCTTATTCGGATTCTATAGAGCAGTATGTATAAGTGTAAAATCGCGTGTTTTACGTGTGGGTACTCGAATACGTGTGTAACTCACCAATCTCACGGCTGAGTATAAACAATTCCGTATCAGCAATTATTTATCTGGGAGCTACACTTACGGCGAAGACATATTTATGGGCGAAAGAATAAATAACGCGCGTCAAGCGAGCGTAGCTAACGGGTTCCGCGAGATTCCAAGAGATGAGATTTTGAGAGGGAAATTAGTGAAGAGTTTACATTTTTTGCAATTAATTGACTTGCACTATATTCCCATCCCGCTTGATATAAGTGATAATGAGGGCGATGGTGAAACACGAAGGTTTGGAAGACTATTTCAACAAAAGAAACAAAATATATATAAAGAAAAATATGTGTCCCTTAAATTAAAGGTTAATTTAATCGAAGGGACACAAGTTTTCTTTAAACTATTTAGACATATCCAAATATCTACTGAACCCCAAAATTGCGCTAAGGTAAAAAATACACATAAACATGTCAGAACAGGCCGCATCGCTGAGCAGACAGCTTGATGCATGCCTTCGGAATTAATTCTTACGCGGGGCTGCTAAGTGACATTCTGGAGATAGGGGACATCCAGTGATCTCAAGTATTGACATTTGGAATGTCGATTACGCGAGATTAGGGGGCTTGTGAATTTGAAGTACATATACAAGATTTGTTTTCTTTGAGGCCAATCCATGATTTATTAACAATACTTGATTTTCCGAATATCAAATTTGTAACTTGTATAGAGTATTAAAAGAAAAACAGTTTTTATTGTCTACCGGCAATAACCAATGAAAATGTCAAAAATTGCCAGATACCGTTTGGCCTTAAGCGGTAAAATTTAGTTTCCTCACAATTCGAAAATATGAATGGCCCTGCACTGCATCGAACCCGCACTGAATCCGCCATTTTTCCTTCCGTTTCCTCAGGACGCTATAACTCTCGCTTTGTTCCCAGTTTCTCAAGGAGCTGTACTTCTATTGTGTCCATGAGTTATGGCTTGGGAACGGATAAGTCTCAGAGTTATTGTTTGATGATTTTTCAGTGATACCTTGGCGGGGGAAGCGCGAAGTAGTTCTGATAAAGTTAAGGTGTTAATGAGGTTGTGTTTTTAAGACTTACCATTCGAAAAACTAGCCGCATGTGAATTTTTGTTCTTTTATGGTAAGAGTGCTTACAAATCGTCCATACATAGTATAAAACCAAGTCGCTCCCGCTGTTTGTATGCTTAGATCTTTTAAACTACGCAACGTATTTTAATGTAGTTTTCAGCAATAGATAGAGTTATTCAAGATGAAGGTTTATATGCAGTATAAATGCATAGTGTATAACACTGTATTTTACTATATTCATGGATAGTGGAACAGATTTTATGGCTATTTGCTGTGCTGTGCTCCGGCGTTTTATCTGAAGCCTGAAATGTGACTTACCACTATGTCATAGATGACATAGTTACAATTAGTTTTATTTTTTACTGGCTGACACTTAGCTTTCAAATGATGTAGTGGCAATAATCTCGAGAAAAATGTATTTTCAGCTTTTCGTCAAATGTTTCCTTTCCCGTGAATTTTCGCAAAATTTTCATCTTTACAAACTTTGTACTGACAATTACAGACAACAGAATAGAAATCTGTTAAATCGTTCGAGACGTTTTTGAGTATTTCCGAGATTATCGCAAGGCAATATATTTTTATAAAAGCAATATCTAAGATAACATTTTTTTAATTTAATTTTTTTAAGATATAAATAATTCCATAACCATTATACCAGCAGTTGGCACAAGACAATTTTTAATGTTCATTACACGTAAGAATTTGCGACAATCTCGAGTTAATTGTGCGCTATAAATTAACTATGGGATAATTATCGTTCTTCTTTAAAGCCTGTACAGAGTACTTAGATACGCAAATTTACAAGATTGTTTCAATTTCGTCCAGATTTGTGGATAATTTATAATAATTTATGATAGTTTTTTCACTTGAAAAAACTTATGTGCGCAATACCACGCACACGCACGAAACGGTGAAGGAAAACATCGTGAGGAAACCGGCACGTCTTAGACTCATAAATTCGAAGAAATCTACCAATCCGGATTGGGCTCCCGAGGTAGATCAAAGCCCATTCACTCTCAATTATCGAGAGTAGGCCGGTGTCCCTGCAGTGTAAAAACATTAGAGGCTGGTATGGTGACTAATTTCATTAGCGAGAGTTAATACTCTTGCTGTTAATAATTTACAAGCTTTTATTTAACTTGTGTATGTATGTTTGTCCGGTGGAATCTTACAACTGAATTTTAAATCAGTTATCTTGAACCGATTGAGCTGCAATTTGGTGTACACGCTTATTTTGGATGACAATGCATGCTTAGGTATGTGACGTCATTCTTTCATCCAAGATGGCGGACTATTTATTTTTTCTGCACCGCCACAGTATGGGTATCAAATGAAAGACCTTGCCGAGGAAAACACGAAAAAAGCTTGTTATTTGTACTCCTAATAAAAAAAAACTATTTTTTTATTTTGGTTTTAAGATTATACTAGGCTTTTTTTCCGGGGAATCTTAATTCTTTTTTCCTTTTCTAGAAATATATTTGAAAAAAATTTAGTTTAGAAGGAAGTACCGTTTAGATGAAAGTTTATACGGTAATAATAACAAAATATTTTTTTATAATTACCGTAAAAAACTTTATTTTAGTAAAAAGCTGTTATTTTGACATTACAAACAGACACTTCAATTTTATTTGGGTATTTCTATAGATAACTATGGCAGTGATTGGCTGTTTATATTCCCTTGAAAGCTTAATTAGTGGTAACTGCTATTGAAGTTGCTATTGTACCCGACTGGGGAATACGTTGTAGGACATAATGCTTAGGTCTCGGGTGTTTGTCTTTCTGTATTTGTCCATGCCATCTGCGACACAGTAAATCCTAATGCTGTTTCGCAGATGGCATGTGTAGGGAGTGTGTAGCGTTAGTAACGACTTTTTCGACGAAATCTCTGCATATAACTACGGCAGTGTGTTTAAATTCATACATTTGCGTCCAAGAACTAAAAACTAATAGACTTGATTCAAAAATAGCTTCGTATTAAAGTATATTTCGTAGTATGTACTAGCACCAACCATGGCAATAATACGTGTTACATAAATCGCCTGAATGGAGCAATTCTGAATTCCTCAGTATAGGAAAAACGAAAGGGTTGAAACTTCCCGCTGGCGATATCTCTGGCCTGTTTTAAGTTTCCACTCATCTGCGGGTAAAATATAATGAACCTAGATGGCTTTGTGTTGGTGGTAGTTGGTCGCGAGGGGTCGCGGTCTCGATTTCCGGGCAAACACATCGTGAGGTTGGGGTGAAGTTTATTCTCGGGTCTTGGGTGTTTTGTCTTGAAATATATAGGGAATAATAGGGCAATAATAGGGAATAATATGAAAAAAACCTTAAAACTTGCCCACACACTGAAATATCCTTTCCCCTGATAACGTGTTTGCCAAATTTCATGATGATGGGTTATGGATGGATGGATGATGATAAGCGTTTTGTTAAGTGTAACAAACAAACAAACTCACATTTGCATTTAGTGGGGGTCCAGCAAGCCAAATCGTCATACTAACATGTAATTGTGCATATCTCAATACTCAATAGTTTATTGTATTCCACAATGTAAAAATAGATGTTATAATATTATTATAGATACAGATCATCATGGACCCTGTTGGGCACAACAATAATATGATATATAGGATTGATAATAGGAATAATAGGAATGAGAGAGGAGGACGATATTATTACAGAAGAATTGTTAACGTAATGTTTCAAGATAATCTTCAAAACTACAGAACCGATTTTGACAAAACTTCCACTGATCTCTAAGTATAAATAAACGAAGCCAATTAAAAACCATTGGTCACAATTCCTTTATTAGAAATGCGTGGATAAAAATACATAATATTATATACCTATAAAAAAAAAATTTGGGAGCCATAATAAATTATTATAATATATTATATTGCAGTTCCAATAATGATCCTTATTTTGAAGTATAGTATGTTAAAAATGATTTAAAGTCTCATCCAAGTCATAACACTTGGGACGAAAGAGTCCCAAGATATATAATTAATTTTCAGAAATCATCAATTCAGCTAAGTATCTAATCTCAAAGAAACGTACTTAATTTATTTTTGTTTCATGTTATCTTTAAATCACAAGCGATTCGTCTCCAAACTCAATAAGCATCTCATCAGGGGCTAATTACAAAAAACAATCTTAAAAACAATACAATTAAGAGCGAAATTACAATGATGTGTAACGAAGCGGATTCAGTTGAAAGATGCAGGTTATTCAACAGTGAAATGGTGGCAAATGTCTTCGAGTACGAATAGACCAGGAGACAGTGGATAAATAATTAATAAAATTCATAAATATTCACGGAAATTTCTTACAGCGTCATCTAGCCCCAAACTATGCTTAGACTGTACCATATATACCATAGTAACTGATAGAATAATTATACAGTACTTTTTTTTTGTAATTACGCCCATAATAACAACCAATAACATTTAACGACTCACGACCTGTGCGGAAAGCAATAACATTTTGTTTCTGACTGTCTGTCGTATTCGGTCGAGGACTAGTTATAACTTAGCTAGCTTAGGTATAACTTAAATCAATCTTTAACAATATTTTTATGTAAAAATGTTATAATATATATTATTTTTGTATTAATTTGTGAATGTTATCATAACAAATAGAATAGAATAAGTATTCAATTAACTCTAATTTGTTTATTAACTGTATTTATTTATTTCAACTACCGAATAACTGATAGCAATTAGATTAGCAAATGTTATCAATATAATTTTTTGAAATAAGAAAGGTAATTTTTTTAAGGGTCACTAAAAAAAATCTTATGCCTTTGACTACCTGTGCAAATGGGAATAAGATCATCATAAACTTTTTAATAATTTACGGAACGAGCTAAGAGCCCACCTGGTGGTAAGTGGCGACCGCCCCATGACAACAGTAATGCGACTCAGTATAAAATTTGGAGCTTACACTGAGTTGGATTCATCGTGCTGCGTCTATCACCTGAGACGGAGCTGACACGTCTCATGCGCATGTGATTTCACCGGCACCCACACCCTTCCACCGAAACACAATAATGCGGGCACTACTGTTTGAATATGTACGGAATCAAAGGGTATCTACGGAAGCGAGCAACTGGACCCCCTAAAATACTTGTATTGCAAGATGAAATCTTGTAACTTTCTTACCGCCATCTTCGGGATTAATTTACTCTATGTCGCTCTGTACACGATTATAATTTATTATGAATAAATGAAATATTATAAACGCATCGGCGCACCGCCCCGACAACGCCACTGGCAATGGCGTTTGCTTTGTAGCGCTAGGGAGGGTACACCGACGAAATAACTTATATCGATGATTCTTTTTTATGCGGATCATCTCTTGGCACGTTTTGGCAGTAAAACCGACTCGTATGACGTGACGGCAAACGCTATTAATATCTAATCTACTCTAATGCCAGCATGTAGTAGTTCTTAAGGACCCGACCAGAAAAAAATATGTTCTATAAGTGTTTATATCATATATTACAGTTATTCAAAAAAAACTACTAAATTTAATCAGTAACTAGGGTGTGTGAATATGACTCCGCCCTTTCTCAACAGATGTCGTTTTTAGTATTGTTTACGTGTACTAATAAATGACCATACTTGTATTCGATAGTACTGAATGTCAGCTATCTAACGCATTTTATGATATTTGGTTGAAGTGTAAGCAACAATTGTTTTCACCTTTTCGAAAATGTCGGTTTTTATTCCAAATAAACGTCATTTGCGGGAAGTGTTATTACATTATTTTATTGCGAAGAAAACTGCAGCGGAAACTTATCGTTGCTTGTGGAGATTTATGGTGAGCATGCTCCGTCTAATACAACTTGCAAGGAATGGTTTCGACGATTTCAAAATAACGATTTTAGTACTGAGGATAAAGAACATGGAAAACCACCAAAAAAATTTGAAGATGCTGAATTGGAAGCATTATTGGCGGAAGATTCTTGCCAAACTCAATCAGAATTAGCTGCAGCATTAAATGTTGATCGTTCAACTGTTGCAAAGCGTTTACAAATGATGGGAATGATTCAAAAAGCCGGTTACTGGGTTCCACATGATTTAAAAGAAAGAGACATGGAACGTCGGAAAACCATTTGTGAAATGCTGCTTCAAAGACAGCAAAGAAAAGGATTTTTGCATCGGATAGTCACAGGAGACGAAAAATGGATACACTACGAAAATCCTAAACGCAAAAAAGCTTGGGTGAAACCAGGCGAACCAGGCCCATCACAGCCAAAAATAAATATTCACTGTGCCAAGGTCATGCTCTGTATTTGGTGGGGTCAGAAAGGTATTGTATATTATGAGTTGCTCAAACCCTCTGAAACTATTAATGGAGAAGTTTACCGACGACAACTAATGCGTTTGAAGCGAGCCATAGAAGAAAAACGACCAGAATGGGTGAATAGACATAACAAATTAGTTCTTCAGCATGACAATGCCAAACCGCATACCGCAGAAGTCGTAAAAAGATATTTAGAGGGACAGGACTGGGAAGTGTTACCCCACCCGCCATATTCACCAGACATAGCTCCTTCGGATTACCACCTATTCCGGACGATGCAGACAGACCTTACTGGAGAAAAGTTTACTTCATGTGAAAGTATCAAAATTTGGATTGACAACTGGATAAGCTCAAAAGACCAGGACTTCTTCCAGCAAGGAATACGAAAACTACCTGAACGATGGGCGAAGGTTGTAGCTGCAGATGGAGCATACTTTCAATAATTTTTTTTTTAATTTTGTAAGCGAACAAATGTGTTTTATTTTGACAAAAAGGGGCGGAGTCATATTCACACACCCAAATATTTAATCTGGTGCCCTTATTACAAGCTATGTTTAGTGTGAAGCTAAAAAGCGCTGTGTGAAATAACCATGGATATTTAATTAAATTTCAACAGTATATAGTCAAAAGGCATTTTTGTAAATTTTGTGCTTCAAAAATAAATTCCTTCGCAGTATTATTGATGTACATGTTTTTTTGTGCGCAGGGCAGCTGTTACCACTTATTATCAGGCGGACAACAACAATACAACTTAGATCCTCCCCTTATCCTCTTTTACTTACATCATATGTTTTAATTATATCATAAAATATCATATCATAAAAAATATTTAACATACTGTTATTAGCGCTAATTTTAGTTATAATAAATCTATTTAGATTCCGAGACAATAATAAAAAAGAAAAAAAAATTAACACCCAAGTAGCATTCTTATGCTCCTCTGATTACACCGTCCTCCACCGGGACACAGCAATGAGATTACCAAGGTTGCGTTTGCAGATTACCAAATGCTACTTTGCATTTTCCTTTCAAACTATCTAAAGGGTTACATGCTCAAAACAAACTCACCTACGGACGCAATCAACACATACCCTACAATTTTTGATTTCATTTCTATTAAAATGTCAAATATATTGTGTCATCATTATGTTGTCGAATTTTGACAAGACAGTGCGATCTATCGATGAAAATCAAATGTTTATCTAGGTAGAACATCCCTAGCCCCCCTAGCTGCCGACTTCCTTCATACTCGCAAGCACTCGTTCGTGCCGAGCCTTTGTCGGGAACAATTGTCGACAAATTAGAAACGAATTGAGTTATTTAATATCAACCGTTAATACTTAGTTATTGTTCATTACTGTACGTCTGGTAAACAAACGCTTCTTGTCAATGGGCAGGGAACCCAGAAGTACAATCGTAGACAAAGCTACGGCGTAGCTTTGCCGTAGCAGAGTCTACGGAATTGTGTAGCGCAAGCATTCTTGATTTTTGTATTGTGAACCACATTGATTCCGTAGTCGATTTGGTAGTAATCTGACTGGTAGTGGTCTTGCCTTCTGTGCTGTAGGTGCGTGGGTTCGGTTCGAGAACACAAGACAGACATTTGTGTGACGAACATACATAGATGTTTGTTTTGTGTCTGGGTGTTGACATGTATTATTTGTATGTGCCTATTTATAAAAATATAATATGTATTATATAAGATACAAGTTGTGCTTAGTTTGTAATGCAGTTTGTATAGGTATTTAATAATATCAGGCGGTCTGCATGTTCTGTATTCACCAACACATCAACTAGTAGCTATATAGTAGGTAAAAATATCGCCATCAATCCAGCATGTTTGTCTAAACACAAAATAAAAAAGACACAAATTTTCCGTATGATTTACATCCTCCTAAATCCTGAAACTGCACTCTGAACCACATAAATCATACACTCACGGGCAAAAAACCCCTTTTATCACTCCCGATAGAAGTCGTGATTTATCCCGCAAATTGACAGTATGTGTACAACGCCACGTATTGGGCAGATCATATTTTATGCTTTATTTCGGCGGGGTTTACGTTCTCTTCGGGTTTCGGGTTCCGAATGGGAGTGCAAAAACACTCATGTGTCGGCGTAAATTTTTACATTACATTGTTGAAATTTGTCAAGGCTTTTTGGTAATTATCGTTGGTATAAGTTTCTGGATGTCAGAAAATTAAGGTATAGTTGTGCCATGCGGTTTCTCCCGCGTATAACTTAAATAAATCACTAAGAGCAGACCGGTAGTATTTCAGTATATACATTATTGCATGGTACTGACGTACAATTAGCCCACGGACCACGGAGTTCGCGGATAAAGATGTTAGCGCTTTTCTTTCGATATCTTAAATTAATATTTAAAGCCAACCAAGAACTTTAGCATAATAATAGAGCCTATATAGCCTTTCTCGTGAATGGTGGTTATCTTATACAAAAATAATATTTCAAATCCGACAGGTAATTCCAGAGATAAGCGCGTTCAAACAAATAATAAATCAAACTCTTCAGCTTTAATATATTAATAGTTTAAGTATAGATTTTAATGTTGCTCAAAGATAGTGATAGTTGGGTTATTTGAGAATAATTATTATTCACATAGTTTGTATTAATCTCATTTAATGTAAATAGCAACAAATTTTAACGCATCTAACTGCGTCGAAATAGCGGGAGTCAACAAAACTCACAAATCATGGTAAATATCTCGGTAACACGAATAATAATAGCAACAAAGGCTTTAAACCCGTGCTATCAATGACAACTATCATCTACCTCATTAAGTTATTAAATTCTATCGATATTTACATAAGAATTAAATGATTAATCATATGAATGGTATTAATTTTAAAACTAAAAATTTTACTATTATTTTAATTGTATTTTATTGTACTTGCTGGGGAGAATGAATGTGTTTGGGAAACTTATTTAATAGAAGTTTAACGGAGAATACGGAGTTTCAAACCATCTCAAAATGAAAGACAGTAACCACCAATATGAGCCAAAACCACCAGCTGCCTCTCCCCAAAAGCATTACTGACTCCTCATGATCTTGAACTGAATATGTAGACTCTAGTATACACATTCGCGTTTCTGAGACGACTTACGAAAACTATTGTGTTTGAAGGAGTTGTTTGGAACGTCTCACTTACCCCTGTCGATGCAAGCGCCCCCTGGGGGTAGTCGCCGCCGATTTATTCGCACTGTATCATACACTGAGTACGGCCATAGGGTTATCACTGGTTTAAAGTTTTCACTCTTTACGGATTCGCGTGTTGATGCCATATTTTACCCACCCCGGCTTCGCACGGTTAGTAAAGCATCAGTGTCGTATTAGAAACTACCCGTGCGGAGCCGGGGTGACTTGCTAGTGTATTATACATATAAACCTTCCTCTTGAATCACTCCATCTATTAAAGAAAACCGCATCGAAATCCGTTGCGTAGTTTTAAAGATTTAAGCATACATAGGGATATAGGGACAGAGAAAGCGACTTTGTTTTATACTATGTAGTGATGCGGTTTAATGCCATCGCGATGCGCGGTATCTTACATATATGGATTATTATATTATTTCATATTTCATTTATTTAGCCAAATAACAATGGATGTCAATAAGTTTTTACAGTAAAAATAAAAATAACAATAAGTATCTATACAAAATTTAAATAAACTAGTCAAGATTTAAGATCGAGATTGAGATTGAAATTTCATTGGTCATAATGTTATTGTTATTTTAATATTCATTGGTCATAATGTTTACATTGAAATAATGTTAATTATTGTTTATGACATCTATAGATATTTATTTATGTTTTTAATATTATACTTGACAAGGCCCCTATACAGCTGCATATGTTATATAAAATTGTTTATTTTTTACTTTACATTTTGACAAGGCCTATGTACAGCCGCTACCTAATATGTTTTATTGACTATACCAAGTGTTCCGAAGAGTCCCTACGGTTAATAAAGAATATGAATATGAATATGAATGTTAGCTGATAGCGGATTGTCAATTTTGATTTATCATTTGTCACACAATGATGCTTAATGCTTAATAAGCAATAATGCAATAATGCTTGCAAGAGGAAAGGCAGACTCGCAATTATTTTATTTATAACCATGAAAACATATTGCACTTCGGGACTTAATAAAACTCCCACTTCAGAAAAAGGAGCAGGTTCTGCTGTATGTTTTTATATTTGTTACGCGATTTCTTCGCCAATTGAATGATTATTTTTAATTGACAAGAAATTCCACATTTAGGTGCGTTAATTAACTACGTTAATTAGGGGCGTTAAATTCCACCTTTTAACCGAAATCGATCTTCATCCTATTTTTTGGATAAAGTTATTGAATTCGGTTTCATTCGGCTTTTAAATCTGTAAATTATAAATATAATATTATACTTTATGTTAATGAAAAAAACAAAGTCCATTAAAATGAAAATGACCTCCACCTCAAACTTATTTATACCTTTAGATCTCAAGTATCGTTTATTCAAATAAATTCGTGCGCATAACATGTATTATTTCTTAGGTTATGTTTCAACCTTTAGTTTAGACAACCCTACAAAAAAGTGTATATGGAGCGGAAAATACTATCTATTATTTTCCAATTGCCGAGTCCTTCTGAACCCTTCGAAGGGCAGACTTGGGAATATACTTTGATTTCTCGTACTTTACTTGTTTTGAAATAGTCTTTGTAATTTTAGAAGAAACTAGCGGAACCCTACGACTTCGTGGAAAACAATTATTTTGCGAGCAACTGTAATTCTTTTTTTTCTAAAATAAAAGTAACCTTAGTTAATCGTCGTAACACTGGCTATCTGCCAGTAAAAATACAGCCATTTTGGAGACTATCGGGAACAAACAGTCAGACAGAAAGATAGTCAGACGGGGAAAAGCTTTAAAACTTGTTTTTTAGATTTAAGTATCGTATATAGTTTCAAATGTATTTAACGCTCGAAATATTATACTTATATAGTACTTTTTTATAAATACAACATATCACACAAATACTTGTCCTGGGTGGGTTTCGAACCCGCAACCCACAGCGCAAAAGGCACAAAAAACCAATTGAACTTTGAGGTCAATAAAAATATTAATATGGAACTGAGTAATCCAATATATCCGTGGTTTTATTGTACAAAATGTAGATTCGAATTCAAATCCTAAACGTATTTCTAACTGTACAGGGTAACTAACAGCTATTGCATCAAATATCAATAAGTTTGTAGGGCGGTCGCTGCACTTTATTGTAACGGGGTACGCTTAGTTTATTGGAAACATTTGCAATGGCATTCTGTGAAATTTTAAGCGCAATGTTCGTGTGTATTATTAGATACATTACACTAACTGTGTAGTAAAGTGCTAGACGCGCAATTCAGTACTTAATGATTCTGCACGGAGTTGCAGATTGTGAGGTGCAACTTGCTAACTCGTGAGTTAATGTAGAAAGATTATTTATTTATTGATTGCATCTACATGTGTTTACAAATTAAATGGGACTCTGGATAATGCATAAGTAAAAACTGTGTCGCATTTTCCAGTGCCTTTAAAAACTAGGGAGATTTACACAATCAATAGAACATAAAAAAAATAACGTGATAGGTTACAGGAAAATTTAACAATATAGGTAACAAATAGTTAAGTAAAAACAACTTTGACGTCTCGCTAATTAAAGAACGTGCTAATTATTTCATAATTAAAGTTACCCCACACAAAAGACCTTTTTCATAAGTAAAGCTAAACACCATCTCAAAGGAGAACCTAGACTTAAATTGCATTAGAATATAAATTAATATGAACGCACTGCAAAGAAAAAATACCTCCGTTTTACTCGATAAACAAATTTCAACCTTACAGGCTTGAGTTTACGTTTGTTTTGTAATGTGATAATTTTCGGACACACATATAAAATGCGGAGAATATTAAGTATGTCCGTTTGATCATATTAAGGAAATTTTCCCGCTTTTGCTTATAAATAAAGTTACTTAACCCTTGCAGAGAGAATTATGCAAACATTTTCATACCCTTAATCGCTATACACTCATACTCATACTCCTGCACTAGGATTCCATGTTTTAGAGGTATGTCAGCTTCTAATGAAATGCAGGTACTCTCGATAATTGACAGTGAATGAGCTTTGATCTACCACGGGAGCCCAATCCGGGTTGGTAGATATCAAATGTCTTTGAATATTTGGTTCTAAGACATGCCGGTTTCCTCACGATGTTTTCCTTCACCGTTTCGAGAAAATTGCGCACATATATAGTAAAATGGGTTTCTATCAAAATAAAAGAAAATTAATTTTCAGATTTCAATTTTATTTACTTTGCTTTGTACAATAAATCGATAGATGATAAGTTATAATTCTAAGAAATGTACATGAATCCTGATAGAACGCTGCAATTATACTAGCTGACCGGGCCACGCGTTGCTGTGGCTAACGTTTTTGTCACACGATATTATAATTAGCAATAAATTAAAATTGCGACTATAATTTGAGATTTAAACTATCCTATCTCTCAAGTTGGATCGAACTGTACATGGTGTGCGAATTTTATTATAATCGGTTAAGTGGTTTAGGAGTCCATTGAGGACAAACATCGTTACACGTAATTTATATATATTAAGATTATCAAATCTGTACCAAATCATGTCAAACTGAAAACGAATTAGAATCTTTCCTATTTTATGGTTGATGGCAGTAATATTTTGTGATTAAATAAAACTCTCCGTTCTCAGGTCCCAGTCCATTTGACAAATAATCCAGTGGAACATAAACTCACCTCAGATTCGGAAAATTCCCCCAACCCGTGCCATTATAATTATTTTAATATGCAAATAATGATAATAAAATTCCCTTGCTTTCCTCGGTTTTTGTTTCGTTTGTGGCTACAGCTTATTGGGTTATACTTAATTATATTCGGGCTAGGCTGCTTTTAGAATACAATATATAAAGAAGCGAATCTTTTCGGTAATCTGTCTCGCGCACTGTCACACCAAAAGCTTCCACTAATTGTATTATAGGCATTTTTTTAATATATAATAACAGAAATGACGGAACGAGCTGGAGGCCCACCTGATGTTAAGTGGTCACTTCCCAAAACAACAGCAATGCAACTTGGGTCCTTCCCGACCGAAGTATGAGAAGACTCAAGTCCTTACCCCGTTGCACTCGTCACCCGAGACAGATGCGATTTCAACGCCACCTGAACACAGCAATGCGAGTGTACCACTGCTTGGCGGCAGATTACTAGGTGTGGACTACTTCTCCGAGTGAACTTTGCACAAGTTCTACTTCTACCTTTTGTTGCTCCTTTAGCATCACCTAGGGGGCTCTCGCTAAGCAGATGGATCAAGGGCCTGAGGCGGTACCCTGCACGTACTACTCATATTTGCTTCCGTGATGCAACAGGCTGTAATTGTACAAAAACTATTGCCAAAACAGATAGGTGATAGAATGGGCACCTTTTAACTGAAAGCGATCTATTTCAGATCACATGCGAGTGCTTACATAAATTATAATACTAATTAGAAGTTCGAAAAATTTATCAAGAAGTCAAAATGCTAATAGGATTAGGATTCAGAAAGTGTTTATAATCGTTGGCGTTATTCTCTTCTACAATCATTATTTCCGCGGCTGTTTTAATTTTTATTTATGTCTGTTTAAATTCATTCTTCGTGTTATTTATGGCCCTCAGATATTTGGAGTAAAGGGTTTGTCACATTAATTATAATTTCCCTTTCTTGAATTATATTCTAGATCGACACTGGCTTTGCTGTTTTGTTTTGAACACGGGACCTTTTGAAACGAAGCCAGGGGTTAGCAAACTCAACCACAATGCAAAGTGTGGAAAATTATGGAATATAGAATGTCAAAAGGAAAACAAACATAAAAAAAACTCTGACTCATCAATTTACTATTCTTTTATTATCAACTTTTTTGTTATTATCTAGTTGCTCTCGTCCGTAGTTGAATACGCTCAGAGCACCACCTGGGTGGTGCTAAAAGACCAACAAAACGGAGTAGAAGTTGTGCAACTTTAACGTTTATTACTTAATGTACTTGTTGTTACCTATAATATTGAATCACATAATATATAAATGCAACTCTTTGCAAATATAAATGCAACTTTTGAAATAAATGCAAAAGTTTTTCATCACGCCTTACAATGTTTTTTTGTTTTGAGAATTAGTTACAGAACGAGCTGAGAGCCCACCTGATGGTAAGTGGTGACCCTCGCCCATGACAACAGTAATGCGCGCGACTCAGTATGAGATCCAAATCTTTACTGAGTCGTATTCATCCTGCTGCGTCCATCACCCGAGACCGGGATGATATTTCTCATGCGCATGTGATTCACAATCTACGGTATATACGTTACAGATAGAATGTCTATTTAAAATTCATTTAAAACACAAAAACGGAATACTCCCAATTTGCGAGGCGTTTTTTGAAGATTTTCTAATCATCCCTCACGGATCACTTGGCGTCCATGGCTTCCACACAGTCGGTTAAGCAGATAACAATTTTATTAATATCCCTTACCCCTTTTACTGTTCACTTCATTCTCAGCTCAAAGGCTGCCGCCTTTTCATAGAATTAATATAGACAAAGAAAGATAATCTAAAAACAAAATTTTTTGGATTGTTGTTTTTTATACTACGTAAGTGACGGTACGTGCTTACGGCCCACCTGTTGTTAAGTGGTTACCTTCACCACACAAATGTATGAATAATGTTTCGTCTTCAACATCGTCCCCATAGACCTAATTTTTTTTACTTTAAAATCAGGTTTTCAAGCCTTACACATGTTTTATCAAAATCGGTTCAATAGTTTGGAAGTCATCAACTCCTTACATCGAGTCGGGGGTTTTTACATTTTCGTAAAATGATCTTTTTGAAGTCTAAAGCTCTGTGTCAACCAGTCTCCAGGCACTCTCATCTTGTATCACGAAACTCAGTCTCGTATTAATAGACATTCACCGGCAGGCAGGTGGGGTTAATTAATAACAGCAATAATTGGCCGCCCCCAGCTGTTATTGGGAGCTATCACAACATTTGGGTCATGAGTCTGCATCATACGGTGTATGGGGAGCGAGCGTCTTGATGCTTGTTATGTCAAAAGTTGACAAGCGTTTGGCGCGGGCACAATTTATATATTAACTAGTTGTTCTGCGTGGTTTTTTTTTGTTTGAAGCCTAACTCTTTCTTATTTTCTAAAATTATATTAGTTACTCCTTACAACAGCTATCTGCCAGCGAAAATCCCGTCAAAATCGTTCCAGCCGTTTCGGATATTAGACGGAACAAGCAGACAGAAAAAAACAGTTTTTTTTTTTTAATTTTTGCATTGCAGACATTTAAATTTTATTTATTTGCATAGACTACTAGCGGAACATGCGGATCATACTGTTATCTATTATCAGCGGTTAAAATCAACGGGAAAAACCTGCTTTTTTTAACTCAAAAAATACTTTTTTGAGATAAAAACATATTTTATATCAAAGTACCTATTTAAATACTATTGAAAACGTATCTTTTTATAAGTATATACCTACCAACGACAACACGCGTTCTTATTAGTGTAAGTTTAGCGTGGTTCAAACCCTATCCGACATGAAAAAGAACAGATTGTGCTACAATTTAATATCTTGTGTCATTTTAAGAGTTTAAAATATCAAAATTATTCTAATTTCCCCACTGTCAAGTATCAAAATAACTATATCCAACTAGTTCTCCGTACGAGCTAGTCAGTAATAGCCTGTGGCTGCAATCACACCGCTCCGGACCTCGTCTCTGTTTACTTACGATACGCCCTCTATTAGATCAATTTGTACTATTAATTAAAACTTTCAAATGGTGCAAATTTGACTACGAGAAATTCAATTTAGTTTGGACAAGAAAGAAAAATAGTGGCGTAGTAGTTCGTTGCAAGTAATATAGGATTGGTAAGCTGATGTGACAGAATGCTGGAAACGACGTGGCGAAACGACAGGCCACCTGATATTAAAGTCAAAGTCAAACTCATTTATTCCTTTAGATCTCAAGTATCATTTGGACACGTCAAATTTTACACATAGATGTATACATATTCGTGAGCATATAACGTGTTAAGTGGTTACTACTGCTAAACAAAAGCTAAACGTCTCCGTCTTTCACCTATCTATACTTATCTATACTTAATATTATAAAGCTGCAGAGTTTGTTTGTTTGTTTGTTTGAACGCGCTAATCTCTGGAACTACTTGTCCGATTTGAATGATTCTTTCAGTGTTGGGTAGTCCATTTATCGAGGAAGGCTATAATAGGCTATGTTTTTTTTCAAAATTAGGGATCCGTAATTAAATTGCTATTTTGTAACACAAGGTGCAAAATCGAAAACCTATTTTTGCGTGCGCTGCAAAAACTATGAACAATAGAACAAAATGATGTACTACGGGTTTGTAGATCCCATTAGAACCTACAAAAAACATATATCTAGCTATCATGGTTTAATCACAATAACCGATTTTGTGTATCAAATTTGTACACCGTGTGCAGTTTGATCCAACTTGAAAGATAGGATAGCTCACATCTCAATTTATGATCGCAATATTATTTTATTGCAAATTATAATATCGTATGACAAAAACGTTAGCCACAGCAACGCGTGGCCCGGTCAGCTAGTTGAAGTATAAGGTCCAAGACATTGTGTCGCGCCTGTCACTCTAAGACGGAGATGCCACGCTCTCATAATTTCACCGGTCCACAGCAATGTTAGCGCACCACTGCTTGTTTGTCCAGGGGCACATACTCTGAATTTCAAACAAGGTCGCTGGTTCAAACCCACAAGCGCACCAATGAGTTTATCACTTGGAAAATTTATATAAAATATATGTATAAATATGCAAGAATTGTATAGCTATTCTATCTAGATCTAGACTATTTCCAAGAATGTGTCCATTAGCACTTATCTCTTTAAGGGGAAGGCATTTTGTTTATTTTCTTCGTAAGTTTATAATTTGGCCGGTCAGGTGTGACGAGCCTTTGTTTACGGGCGGTTGTAACCACTTAACATCAAGTAGGCTGTCGAGTCCCCACGTAGTTTTACTTGCATTGCATCTGTCCGTCTGTAACCTAAATTGTTTTTGTGTGAAGCTGGTTGAAGTTTTTCTCTGTTAATGCATATCCAATTACACTTGGGTGGCGACTGAGGAATGGCCGTGAAAACCTCTTGATAAAGTGATATGAAAAAATTTAAACCAACGTTTTTGAAGTAGGATTTGAATCTTGACAATAACCAAAACTAACACTCCTACATAATTACTGAAGGAACATTAGCAAAAAATTGGCCAATTTCCCGTCGCAACTCAAAAGCGGCCGAAATTTATGTCAGCAATAAACCCCGAGAACACTCCTAAAGTATTGCTAATTAATGTAAACATGGAACGATTAGGACTCCGAATAAACACACAAATGGCCTTCTACAGCAATAAATACCTATAATATTTTTAATTACTACCCCAAAAAAGACATTAAACAGAGAAAAGATAAAAAATTCGCGGCCATATTGCAAACGAGCATAAAATACGTATAGGGACAGTGGGGTATTTTTAAAGTATTATATATTATTAGGAAGCGGAACAGGGGTGCACTCAGGTCATCTGGATAAATAAATTATGATATAGTGGCGAGTTTTTAGCTCGTCTCTGTAGCTTTGTAGAGCTGAGGAGTTTTAGAACAGGCGTTGTTTGTTCTACAATTTTTACACATGTTTCAATCATAGTAGACTAAGAGATGTTATAAAAAAAATATGCTTTGGAAAAGTATATGATTAATATTTACCACCAAGATTACTATAATATTAATATAATATAGTAATCTTGGTGGCTAAGGGGTACAGACTACAAATTTCAATCCAAAGGCGAACTAATGAGTTTTTCGCTTGCCAATCCGGATCGAGCTTCCATGGCAGATTCAAGCTTCTCTAACTTGTCGAGAGTAGGCTGATGTCACTGCTTTGTGAACATTAGAGGCTAATACGGTTATAAATATATAGAAGAACAGATAGTTGTCGTAGATTAAAGCTGCCATATTTTTTTTACATAAACTTTGATTGATAGTGTTTTTTTATTCTATTGAATGTAAGTTTACGTAATTTTAATTAACTTCCAAATAAATCACACATTGAATATTCAATAATACCAGTATGAAAATTAGTTTTGCACACGTTGTTATTGTTTTGTCTCCGTTTACCCCTGTAATCGGCGTGATGATTTATATCAATTAATTCAATAACACAGGAGACATAATTTCATATCGCCTCTATCCCTTCTAAGGTCGTGCGGTTGTGAGTTTAAAAACCGTCGGCGCTGTCTAATGAATTTATGGTCAGGAACTTGTCGCGTTTTTCTCCAGGGCCGCGGCCGATAGCGATGCGCGTGACGAATAGTACGTCTGCGTACTGTTTGCATTATTCAGGGGTCCGCAGACACTTTGGCAAACGTTGTTGGCATAATTGTTGTCATGGGCGAGGGTCACTTACCATCAGTTGGGCCCTCAGCTCGTTCCGTCACTTATTCACATAAAAACGCTTATAAATTACACATTGGCTATTTTGTAGTTGTAGGCTTTGATACGCAAGGTAAAGATAATTAGCTATAGCTATGATACTGATATGGGACTCTATAGCTCTTTATAATATGGATCAATGTGCCACTGCACATATATTAAACTTGCTGTGCCCCTCGTTACCCGCTGTTTTCGGGATAAAAAGTAGCCTATTTGTTAATCCAGGATATAAGCTATCCTGATACCATATTACTCGTACGGAAACGTGAGTAATCATGTTTTTTTATATGAGAATGCAATGATCATCATTGAAAACTGGTCTTGAATTAATTTATTTTGATATGTATTAATCGCTTAGACATTCTACTCGCATTATTTACATTTAATATATATTCGCTACATATTAAATCAGCAGGTGTATAGAATAATTTTTATTTCAAGAAACGCAATCTACAATCACGTATTAGTGATTGAAGTGATACTTGATTACAATAATTACAATTTTAATTCTCAACGGAACCCGTAATGGCAGCGGCCGACTCACTCGCAATGGTAATTTTTCCTTCATTATTTTTATCAGAGAATGATTTATTCGTCAACAGATGCACTAGATCCGCCACTGGACGTAGCGTTGCCCTGTTTATGGTCGCTGAAGATGCTTTGTTTCGTAATTAAGGTAACAGGTGAAAAAAATATGGAATGTTGACGTTAACTGCTGGAAAAATGTAAATAAATAAATTATATTTCCTGCATTGTTTATCTGTATAATCAAGAAGTGATCTGTATTAATTGAAAATTTGTAGCATACGTATGTTTTAATGTAAAATATCATATACCTATGACAATATTAGATACCTATAATATGTAATACCGTCTCCGAGGGGTTTCTTGTCTGTTTCTTCCATTTTGGTTGGTTGATTGGAACAAAACAAAACAAAACAACGTTAACACACTCATACCTCTGCACTAGGATTCCCTGTGTCGCAGATGGCATGGACGAACACAGAAACACAAGACAAACACCCAAGACCCGAGAACAAACTTCATGCTCACCGCACAAAGTGTGCCCCGGCCGGGAATCGAACCCGGGACCCCTCGCTTCGAAGGCAGGGCTACTACCAACTAAGCAAATAAGACTAGCTAAAACATTAATAACCATGATAGATTAGCCATGTCGGAGGTTTCAGGCAGTTTGAGACCAGAGTTGACTTTTGATAAAATCACGTACATGAGAGATGTTTTGAGGTATGCATGAGGATGCATCAGAAAATTACAATACAATACATTACAATACAATCTATTATTCAAACATGTGGTACCGCCAATAAACGAACAAGCAATTGTCTCAAAAGGGCTTAAGAAATGCAATGTTCACGTCGAATGCCAATAACCGTTAACCGTTAAAGGCAGTGTTGACCCACGAAAAGATCACCACAGACAGTGAGAACTTGGCTGGGAAAAATGGAAAAATCGGAAAAAGATGGTAGTAATTATATTCCACTGTTATTATAAATAAATATTTATGAGTATTAAGCCATCGGTTGAGTCGTATTATTTTTATACAGGGGGTGGTAAAGATTATAGCTAGGTATTGGGCCGACAAAGTTGCAAAAATCCAATAGAAAAGTGTCGTTTCAATTCGTCTCAAATTTCGAAAAATTCAAAAAAATCTTTTTTACACTTCTTTTCCTGGCCAACAACTGTAATCCTTTGGTCATTAACCAATACAATTAATTTAATGAATTTTTCAACACTCAATATATTGATTGCTTTTCATAATCAGACCCGACATATATTTTTATATTTCTTCTTCTTTTTGGCCTTTTGTGATGTTTTTATATTAATTCACATTTTGACAACCGGCTGTCAAACGAAGTAGTGTCAAAAATCAACACAATTTTTACCAATCTGCCACGTATTAGAAAGATCTTCCATCAAAAATTTTTACAAATTTGTCCTGACATTTACAAAAAAAAAGAAAAAAAAAATAGCTTTGTTTTCCAAATCCGTTTGAACGTGAAGGAATACAAACATAGACCTACTAACTCTCGCCGTTTTTAACGTGATTGGTGATTTACATTCTGAGTTTCATCATCCTCACCTGTTATTTTACTGAGTTAATGAAATATTCTTGTTTATCCTAAGTCGAAACATTTCGTGTTTCCCTCCCCTTTTCCGAAAAAGGTGACCGGATATATTTTCCGGTTGGTTAGTCCGATTTTACGGACAATTGATCCAAAGGTCGGCGGACAATGCTTGATAGTTTATTGGTTGCCATTTCGATGGAGCGATTTTGGTAATGTTAATGTCTTGCTACAAAGGGATGGTGGAGAGTTAGTAGATCAATGTATTGGTTGTAATAATAGATTATTTCAATATAGATGTGAAACAATTCAAGTTAAAACAAGTGGCTGATTTATCTGAAAAAAAAAAACGACTGAAATTCTTTCATAACTATTTTTTCTTATCACTTATTTTTCTTAAATTCTGTTTTTGTTCATGTTATATTCTGCATCCGAATTGGTAAATAACGGCTAATCTTACTTAGCAATTATGTATTTCTCATATAGTGAAATGTAATTTCTTTAAAGAAACCATCAAAATTGATTCATAATTAACAGAATTATCGCGTAACATACATACAAAAAGAAAACATACAGTCAAATAAAAACCTTCAAGAGCATAAATTGTGATGAGCGTTAGGTTTGATCTTGGGTCTAGGGTGTTTGTCTTGTGTTCCTGTTTGTTTATGCCACCTGGAACACATAGAATCCTAGAACCTATTTTTTAACCGAAATGAAAACCTCGGTTTTCGTTTCGGTTAAAAAATAAAGATAAAAAATAAAAAAAAAAAAAAAATTTTACATCGATTAATTACAAATCATTTTTTCCATTATTTTCTGGTGATAACTACCTCTGTAACGTAACGTAATGTTTACACACTCATACCTCTCCACTAAGATTCTCTGCGTCGCAGGTGGCATAGACAAACAGGAACATAAGACAAACACCCAAGACCCGAGAACAACCTAACGCTCATCACAACTTATGCTCTCGAAGGCAGAGCTTCTTAGCTACGGAGCCATCAAAATAAATATTATAAATAAGTAAACGTTTACACTCATACCTCTGCACTAGGATTCCCTGTGTCGCAGATGGCAATACAGAAACACAAGACAAACACCCAAGACCCGAGAGCAAACTTCATGCTCACCACACAAAGTGTGCCCCAGCCGGGAATCGAACCCGGGACCCCTCGCTTCGATGGCAGGGCCACTACCAACTAAGCCACGGAGCCGCCAAGATAATGAAAGATAAGATATAATAATAAAATACTACCGTTTACCTTCACCGAAATTGAATATCACCATTTGATGGTACATTTAAGTGTACATCGATAGTTCTTTACGACGGGGATGTAATGAAATGACCGCCACAAGGGGCACGCTATCGTAATCACCCTGTACAGCAACCCTGTTTGTGATCAGCCTGTAGCAATTACTGCTGAATGTTATGGGGCTATTTTTGATTGCCCGGTGTACCATACAATCAACTGGCAAAGTTAATTGTGCTTTATATAAATGCATTGTTTTGACTGAATAACAATAAACTGACAACAGACTGTTTATATTTTTAGGGTAACAATTAAAACTTTATTTATTACGATTTTTGGGGTTTTTTTTTATGTAACTGAATTGACAGGATGGGCTGGAGGCCCACCTGATGTTAAGTAGTTACCTCCGCCCATAACAACAGCAATGCAACTTATGAGAAAAGAAGTATGAGAAAACCCAAGTCGCACCACGTTGTGCCCATCACCCGAGACGGGGATATTACGTCTCATGTGCCTGTAATTTCACCGGCACCCACACCCTTCCACCGGAACACAGTATTCCGAGCATTACTGCTTGGCGACAGATTACCAGGTGTGGAGGCAGTACCTCTCCGGACGAACTTGGCACAAGATCTACTGCTACTTTTTGTTGCTCGTTTAGCACCACCCAGGGGGTACGTGTAGGGATTCAAAGGCTACTACCTACGGACTGAGCAACAAATTCGAGTTGGACCATATACAGCGTCTCGTAGGTAACGCACACAAAAAACAGCGTGGTGAGCTAAAAATTCCACCCTTCATGTACAAGTAAGTCTGTATCAAACTTGGCCTTCATCTCTCCAGTATGAAAACCCCTAATCGTAACTTACTAAATCTCAACGCATCATCAGCAAAAGAGGCAATTTGTCACCAAAAACACTCAAAGTCCAGCAAACTTAGCTAATCGAAAGCCCAAATTTTTGCCACAGTATGAATATTAACGAGAGTGTTTCGTTAATCTTCAACGGAATTGTAGCGATATGCGCGGCGGTTTCTTGACGCGACTTACGTTTAATTTATGCCGGGACACGAACTATGGCGTTTTAACTCTTTCGCTGATAACCAGCGGGGGGTAAGTCACGTTTTAGTGTTTTTCGTTTGTTTTGTTAAGTTCAATGAAGATGATCTGAAAATGGTAATCAGACTTATCAAACTGATATTATAGGCGTAAATATGTAGCCTCAAACGGGTCAACGGATTTGGATGAAATTTGGTACCAGCATTGAGAAACATAGTCTCAGAGCTAAGTAGCTATAAATAAACTAAAAATCCCGATAGTTATTATGAGATTTAGAAGTTGAATCTTCTCTATGGAGTGTCGGATAGGGTTTGAACAAGAGCTAAATTTAGTTTTAAGAATGCAGGATTTCGTAGGTACCGTATCACCATGTTCCCACTGCAGGAACACCGGCCTATTATTGATAATTTTGAGAGTGAATGGGCTTTGGTATACCACGGGAGCTCAATCCGGATTGGTAGATGTTTGGTAGAATAAAAAAAATAAAATCACTAAAAAGAACATATTTGACTTAACTCATTTCCCCATCCAGCGGCTAGTGGCGATCTGACTTAGCCGAAGCCAAAAAGTGTACAGTCACGCCCCACCCATACCCCTTCACCCCTTCCCACCCCCTGGCTAACTTCATAAGACTATGAATTTAAATACGTTAGACGATGTCAAAGGGTACAGGCGATGCATCCGTTAGGCAACTAAAATGTTGGTTCAAGAAGTTAATTGAACTTTAAGTTTTCTTTGGCTTAACAAGAGTTAAAAACCTCTGAGTTTTTCGTAGTGAACTGCATATTAAGAAGACACGGCGTATCACCGTTTTTTTTAAAAAAGCTTTTTTTTTGGCCGTATTTTAATCTTATTGAAATTGCATATTAAGAAGACACGGCGAATCACCGTTTTTTTTAACTATCTTTTGTTGGCCGTGGATGGCTTTGACAACTTTACCTAGGCTTTTGGTGAGGGCGGATGGCACTCAATCGCCAAAAAAACTAAATTTCAATATTGTAGCAGCAAACCAATGCCTCCACTCAGGTACGCTATGGCTTGGCTACTACTGATCGGGACGTTTGGACTAAGACTCGCCCAGGGGGAGTTGATAAAGAGATTCTTCGACCCGCCAGCGGGGAGGTGCAAAGGTGGGGTATTTACTCTGACCTGACTAGATGGCAAGAACACCTCCTTAGCTGGAGGTGATCACGTCATCAGGATCACTAAAATGTGTCTCGGTCTACGGGGAGACGATATAATCATCATCGTCATGATTAGCCTATACGAGTCCACTGTAGCACATAGGCCTTTCCTAGAAAGCTCCACTGAGCCCTATCTTCTATTCTCATACACTGTCTACCGTCAAATCAATAGTATAAAAAAAAATATTTTGTGGCACAAAGCAGCATTTTACAAACCTATCTAAGTTATCTCATCACTGGACTTTTGGTTCTGAGTAAAAATATTCGAGACACGCCCTGTCGCTGTAATTACGTATTCACCTTAGGTTATTGCAATTAAATAGTATTAAACAATGAATATTAAACAAATTATATTTTTATTTGCATGTCTCTAATTAAAATCGATGTGGTTTGAAGTATCACAATGATAAATAGGGTATGTGGTAATTACAGTATTTATCATTGTAATATGGTAATTACCATGTTCCGTTAATTTCAATGAACAGTGACATACAATATAATGTACTTATTTATTATATTTATTTTAAAAATTCTACGGATATAAAGATTTTTTGATTTAGACTTTGTCTTTTCACGGCTAAACCAAAAACCGATTTAAACAATTCTTTCACCAACGAAGAGCTACGTTATCAGCCAGTAAGATGGGCTATATTTTATCTCCGTATTCCCATGGAAACGGGAACTAGATGGGTGAAACCGTGGGTCGCAGCTAGTAAGTATATTTTACATGTCTTAATCCAGGACATAAGCTATCTTTGTACCAAATGTCATATAAATCCGGCGAGTTTGAGCGTGAAGGAATATCAACATACACACAAACACACACACATACATACACACACTATACAACTTCCGCCTTTATTATATTAGTGTGATATATAATAGTGTGATATCAATGACCTGGTTCGCATATTACAAGCAATGTTTGATTTGAGGCTAGATGGCGCTGTGGGACGTACAATATTTTAAATTTATTCTGCAGCATCCAAGTCATCTTGTTTGGTTACATCATAAGCCGGTTACCTAATTAGATAGCATCCATCAATACAGCCATTATATTTCGACATCCCGTAATACTTTTACGAGGATATAAAAATAATGTGTCCGCGTATTTTATGATCATAAGTCATAATTATTACGGGGCTATAGACACCCCCGAAGATATCTTTATGGTTATGCCGTATTAAATAATGGTTATAGTTTGATTGGCTTCCGGGGTTATTTGATCTTAGAGGAGATTGGCATGATTGTTGCTCCTTTGATTGGGAATCTTTGATGTTTTGATTGGATTTGTGTTTGAATTAATCTCAGTTATTTTTTTGAGATATATCCTGTTGTAATATCGTTTTAATATTTTAATATTGATTAATAAGATGTATACGTTGACATAGGGAACATTTTTTTGAGAGATGTTTGAGAAGCGTTTATAAGTAACAGCGTTTATTGTTTATGAAGAGGATCATGGCCGCGAAAAGAAAGTAATCCTTCCATTAGGCGTTGTTCTTCCATGGAGGGTCGGATAGGGTTTAAATGAGTTCTAAACTTAGTAATAAGAACGCATGATTTTTTAATTACATATTTATTTAAAAAAAAAAACTATGTTCCTATGTATTTTTTTAAGAATTCTACGAAAAGTATATTGACTTTGGCTTTGATTTTGACTATATTAAATAACTGGATTATGTAATTCCGTTATGTTCTGAACGTGACTTTGCCTGCGTGGTACATAAATAACAAGTCATTAAACAAAAATTTCAAAATCCTCGATCTGAGTTATTTGTTAAACTCGAGTTTAAGAAATATTTTAAGAAATAAGACTAAAGTTAAAGTTGTTGGAAATTAAAAACATTTTTTTTTATTAAAGGATCTCTCGAACTAAGTTCAGCGTATCCAAAGATATAAGAATATAAGCTATTCTGGTACCAAAAATCATAAAAATCCGTTAACCCATTTGACCGTGAAAGAGTAACAAAAATACACAAACATAGGCACATATGAATACAAACTTTGGTTTATAATATTGCTGCGCCCCGCGATGTTACCCACGGTTGGACTTCCTATGGGAACCGTACATTGTTCCGGGGTAAAAAGTAGCCTACGTGCTATTCGAAACTATAATCTATATCTGTGCCATATTTCATCCAGGTCCGTTCAGCCGTTCTAGCGCGATTGAGTAACAAACATCCATCCATACATCCAAACATTCGCGTTTATAATATAAGTAGGATAAAGTGATGGATATCTTTGGTGACTTGCAAAAAACATCTGTCGGTTTCGTCCCGTCGTTTCATGTTGACATTTAACCGCAGGTCACACCGCGGGGCGCAGCTAGTAATCAATAAAACAAATAAGCTACAACAATGGGGTAGCGTAGGTACAAAAGGTGATCTCGTGGAAAATTAAAAACGCCTTAGGCCTATCAGGTTATTACTAGGCATTCAGGTGTGCGACGGTGTGGCATAGCGGTGGATAGTAACGTGGAGAACGGGTTCGATTTCATTCAAATATTCATCAAATCAAATATAGTTTATTGAGGAACAAAGTAACAATGGATTACAAAAAGTTTAGAAAAACGATGATGCCTGCAGAAGTATTAAAACTGTGTCGCAGACATCAACGCCCACCCCCGTTACATGTGTTTGGTAGTTCCAATTATGGTAAGTGAACTAAATTTTAAATATTAAACAAATTTAAACTAAGGTGGTTTAACAATGATATCAAATACGTAATATATAATACAAAAAAAATGTGCGCGTGTGTGTGTGTGTATGTGTATGTATGTGTTTTCATTGTCAGTAAATTTACAATGTTTGTATCATGGATTGTATTTTTAAATCCCAACATCAAGGGGTTTTTATTATCTATGTTTTTATTATTTTTAGCTGTGTTACCCACCCCGCGCTGATACCCGCGTTTTTCCGGGATCAAAAGTAGCCTATGTATTAATCCAGGATATATTTAAGCTATCCTGGTACCAAATTTCACCCAAATCCGTTGAGCCGTTTAAGCGTGAAGGAGGAACAAACATACACACACACAAATATGAAATAACAAAATAACAGAGTTTTAATATATGCTTTAATTGTTTTTTTTATCTGTCTGGCTCTCTGGTCCAGGGAGAAGTCATACTTTTGTCGTTTATGCACGGCGGTAACCATTTAACATCAGGAGCGCCGTCTAGTCGTTATTGTTACATAAAAAATAATTATTATGTGTGCCGGGTGAAGCTACTCTCGCTGTGCAAATCCAGGTTTGCCATTTTGTCCGCGTAATGAATGGTAAGATTAAGATTTGTATGCTATTGTTTGCATTGTTCTGCCCGACGGCAGTTCGTAAACTTTGGGATTTATTGTGCGCACTTGCATTGCCTATTCAAACCAACTTGAAAAAATGAGGAGGTATTTAGTTGTTGTTTATGTTTGACACGCGATGTTTTCGCTGGTCCTGAAAATAAATATGCTTCTTTTTTATTAAATATGATGTACACAGTAATTTTATAGGATTTAAAATTAAAAATATTAGGCATTGTATACAGTTTATATTGTATATATTGTATTCCCTGGCTAATTTCAAAGTCAGAGACAATTCAAAGTCAAAAATCTTTATTTTCGTAGAATTTTTAAAAATTACTTGTAACCATCAATTTCTCTTTTTTTAAATAAGCAAATAAAGATTTTTGATTTTTGAGAGCATGCGTTCATAAAACTAAGTTTAGCGCTTGTACAAACCCTATCCGACCTTCCATGCAGAAGAATAAGCAAGAAACCCCTAATGGAAGGATTACTTTCTTTCCGTAAGCCCTCAAAATTAATTATAAAAACTCTTCTATATTATATTTTAGCTTTAGATATTTATGAATCTGCAAAACAATTCGTTGCATCTCCATAGAATACTTTGAAATAGAAGAATTCTATAAGGCCTATAAAACTGAAGCTCTATCGAAAGAACACGTCTCAGTTGCGGCACCATAATTGATTTTTCATTTGCCAAGCCGTCGGGTCCAATAGCGGCCACAACAGGGTATTATCGGATGCCGAAAGATGGCCAATAAAGGCGTGGGATGTCTTTATGGGCTACAACTAGCTGCCCGCTATTAGGCGATCGCTATTAGCTTTGGCTTCACTATGAGTCACGAATTTCAGATGTGGTGCTTCTATAATTGTTATGTATCTCTGGTTACCTCCGTCCATAATAACTGAAATACAAACAAACGTTAACACACTCATACCTGTGCACTAGGATTCCCTGTGTCGCAGATGTAATAGACAAACTCAGAAACACAAGACAAACACCCAAGACCCGAGAAAAAACTTCATGCTCACCACCAGTGGCGGATTTACAAATTTTCAAGGTATAGGCTGAATAGTTTTTGCCGCCCTTGCCTCAACAATTGTCATATCATACATTATTTTTACAATGCAACAATTTCGTTGAAATTACACGTAAAATAATTTTTCGGTATATTTTTGAGCTAATCGAAGCTCAATCATGTATGGGAGGGGTAATGTATGCTACAATATTTACTAAAAAAAAAATTCCCCAAATTTGCCGCCCCCAAAATCTGCCGCCCTAGGCTCGAGCCTACTCAGCCTGCTAGTAAATCCGCCACTGCTCACCACACAAAGTATACACATAAAGGCTAACAGTGAAACCAAATCGCCTAAATGCTAAAAATAACAAAACAATTAATACACAAAAACAAATAATGTCATGAAAAACTAATTAGACATGTCAAAATTAAATTAAAATACATTAAAAATCACGACAGCGTGGTGGCCCAGGGGCACAGACGCCGACTTTCAATCTGAAGGTCAGTTCAAACTCACACAGGCACCAATGAGTATTTTCACTTGAAAAATTTATGTGCGCAACACCACGTTCTCAAAGCGGTGACGGAAAACATCGTGAAGAAACCGGCATGTCTTAGAACCAAAAGTTCAATCACATGTGAAATCTACCAATCCGGATTGGGCTCCCGTGGGCGATCAGAGCCTCTCAATTATCGATAGTAGGCCGGTGTCCTTGCAGTGGGAAAATTAGAGGCTGGTACGGTACATTAATAATAATATAATAATGTTTTTATTGCATTTCCCAAAAGTACATCATCTTAACTATAATAAAATCTCCTTTTAAGTATAAAATATACTTGTCATACGATATTTCGTTCTTGCTTACATTAAAAAGTCATAATATTAATATTGTGATATATCACAGCTCTAAAATATATTGTACTATATATATATATATAGCTATAAAAATAATACATGTTTATTCATTTATTTATCAGCATCTTTCAGTTAAATGATGACGTTTACGTTTTATTTGGTAGTTTTTTTTTAATGTGTTTTAGTGACGGAACGAGCCGAGGGCCCACCTGATGGTAAGTGGTGACCCTCGCCCATGACAACAGTAATGCGTGCGACTCAGTATGAGATCCAAATCTCTACCGAGTCGCATTCATCCTGCTGCGTCCATCACCCGAGACAGGGATGATACGTCTCATGCGCATGTGATTCCACCGGCAAGCATGAAGGTGTCACCTCCATAAGTAGTCAATAGTTTCCGACATCGCTGCGATCACTCGTATCTTGTGTAAGCACGTAAACAGCGCTGGTGATCGTAAAAGAAAATGCGTCCGACTGTACCGACCGACAATTTGCGGACGTGTATTTTATGTATCGATTTATTCTGCACGACTGTACTAGGGGTCATAGAAAATAAGGAAATGTTACAATGAATTGTTTTTCTTTGCACGCTATATCACTAGCAAGTAATTTTGCAACAAGCATTTGTGGGTGAAGACAGATGTTTTTGCTGTATATGTATTGTAAAAGAATAAGATAAAATCTAAAAAAAGCGATTTCGGTACTTTCACCCTTACTTCCCACCCTTCTATTAAGCGCTATCATTTTAAAAAAAGAAACATTCAAATCTGTATTCTACAACGCGCGAAGAAAAAAATCACCGGAAAGCAATATACGCTATTTTGTTTTGATGATTCCATACTTAAAATAGTATAGTTGTTAAATCAAAATAACTGGAAAATTTCAATATGTTTTCCAGTTATTATATTGAACCAATTTCACGATATTTTCCTTCATGTTCAAGGCATCATGTTGGTGGTGTCTACTACTCGTACCCCCTAGGTGGAAGGAGCAACCCAAAGCAGCAGTAGAACTTGTGCCAATTTCATCCAGAGTACTGCTACCACACCTGGTAATCCGCCGCCAATCACTCGCATTGCTGTGCTTCGGTGGAACGGTTTAGATGCTGGTGAAATTACAGGCTCATGAATGACGGACACAATGCGATGCGTCTTCTCTACTTCGATAAGTACCGGAGTCGTTTCGGTGTTGTTTATGGGCAGCAGTAACCACTTAACATCAGGTACGCTGTCGGATTGTCTCGACACTTTACTTTTATAAAAACAAATGGGATGTGGCTGTGTCGTGAACACGGTCGTGTGTTTTACGTGAATACGTCGTAAACGGACATTACGTTACGCAGAAATATTACCTAAATGGCGGTTCCCCTCCACCGCAAGCGATGCGTTCCTGCGTTGAGTGAGGACTACTCAACGTCAGGAATTTGATCCTTTAGCTATCGACTGAATTATGTTTTGGATGTTGATGATAGATATGTAGCTGCAGCATCAAACTGTATCCCGATTTTATGATCATTACCGAATTTAAAAACGTATTCACGTCAAAAAATCCAACTCGGTGTACAACTGGCGAAGATATAGCGTAACAAACATGCAAACAAGTTATGCCGAATTACCAATTTCCTCTTTTTTTTAATTGTTTTCATATTATGGTTTATATTAAGTATTTACAGTGTATTGTCCACAAAAAGCTATTAATTGGAATGTCACCAATCCCATCCGCACATCCATTACGAATAATGACAACTCATGATAATATCGGTTGAATAATTAACGCAATTGCCCGATGAGATAATTGCAATGCGTAGGGTGGGGATTTTCAAAATGTTTATGTTTATTTTTAGGTTAAAATAAAAACACTTTAGATTAATGTTTTGTTATTTTTTTATATTTAATTTTTTTAGATTAATGTTTAATTAATGTTTTGTTAATGATTATATTAATGATTAAACGTCATGGCATGTTCTCACTCTTGTCGACGAAACGCAAAATAACTTGTAATATCAATTCAACATTTTAATATTTACTAACAAGATTATACGTAGACATAAGGAATATTATATTGTTTGTGAACAGGATTATGATCGCGAAAAGTAAGTAATCCTTTCACTAGAGGTTTCTTGTCTGTTTTGCTCCATGGAAGGTCGGATAGGATTTGAATAAGCGCTAAACTTAGTAATACATATTTATTTTAAGAAGTGAAATTTCCAAGTATGTGTTTTTAATTTTTTAAAGTATTTATATAGTGTATAAGTGTATTTTGACTTTAACTTTGAAAGACACATAGCTAAAAACTACCCCCTTTCAACACGGGAAGTGGAAAATATCGAAGCGTCTCAACCCTATTCGCTTGATAAGCACCAAACAGGTTCTCCCAATAACGAGTGGCTGTTGGTGTCCAAAGCACGAATTGATGATGATTTTATACGGCATCAGACCGCTCCACTTGTTTGCTGTTTGAGGATCTTCTTTACCCCCTGAAGGAAAATGGTGGCTATGGAGACTAAAGGTTTTTAGATACACATACCATACTGCCCAATTTTTGACGGCTCCGTGGCTTTGTTGGTAGTAGCCCTGCCTCCGAAAGGGGTCCCGGGTTCGATTCCCGGCCGGGGCATACTTTGAGTGAGCATGAAGTTTGTTCTCGGGTCTTGGGTGTTTGTCTTGTTACTGTGTTTGTCCATGCGATCTGCGACACAGGGAATCCTAGTGCAGAGGTATGAGTGTGTAATCGTTTATTAATTTATATTATTTATTTAATTTCTTTAATCTTCTCTTGTCTCCACACTTGTGTATTGCCATTCTTCAAGTGGTTATTCTGCCCAATTTGTGTTCCCAAGCACCCCACTGAAAATAAGAAATGACACAATTCATAACTGAACAATTGACATGAAATGTCAACTGTCAATGACAATTGAAATTGGTATGAAGTGGCGAAAATCCTATAAAAAAACGTAAGAACTTTCAGAAACTTGAAAGCTTGAAAACTAGACTAAAGTTTATTTCAGGACAAATATCATACAGTATTCTACTGACAGTAACTTTCGACCTCATGCCGCCGTCACCAGGCACCACGCTATCAATGCAGGCCATCTTCCATCACAGATCTTCCGTTCAACCTTGGGGATGCATGTTCAGACTACCTCCAACCAAACCTAAGAACTGGCTTTACATTCTATACACTGCAATATAACGAGTAAGTAATAAAAAATCTGTGTGTCGCAGATGGCATGGACAAACACAGAAATACAAGACAACCATCCGAGACCTGAGAACAAACTTCATGCTCAACACACAAAGTGTGCCCCGGCCGGGAATCGATCCCTCGCTTCGAAGGCAGGGCTACTACTAACTAAGCCACGGTGCCGTCAATGAATCACCAACAATTATGGAGATGGATTTTTTTCTATCCATCTTAAAAGTGAATTCTAACACATAAATACAACACCAAAATATATTCACTATAGGCAGAGATATCACGCTACAACATACAAAAAAAACAGCTGCGTATCTCTTCTTTTTGTTGAAGTTGACAATTAGACAATTAGCTGTTTAAAAACATAAAAACTGACATTAGCAGAAACCCTATAAAAAAATTTAATTACCCGGCAACGGACTGTTCTTTTACAGAATATGTATTATATTAGTGGAAACCCTAATTCTTAATTCTTTATTGTACACCATAAAATAATAAAGGTATGTACACAGGCGAACTTAACCCTGAAAAGAGTTTTCTTCCAGTAAACCTGGGGTGCCTGAGAGTGATAGAAAAGATAGGCAAGTACATGAAGTATGTCAAAACTACAATTGGAGGTCCAGAACCGTAACGAAGATTCTGAACCTTGGCCAGTAAATATTTCTATATTATTATTGAATACCCTTTTATTCATGGGAAAAACATTAGCTCACCACGATGTTCCCACAAGGTAAAACGTGCCTACTGAGGCTCTGCCAAACCCTTAGTGGATACAGGCGTGTTTAAATTACTATTGAATCTAAACTGAAACACACTTACTCTGTACTCTCCCTCGAAACGATATTGCATCGATATCGCTTTGAGATCGACGAGGAATCACGTGACGGCATGCTATCGAGTGCACCGTACACGGTACGAATTGATTTAGTGCATTATGTCAAAGGGCTAGGTTAGTGTGGATTACTCTCGCTATTTTTGAATTATAACCTTTATTATATTATATAATTTTTTATGTACTGTCTCTTAAAGTAACGGAACGAGCCGGAGGCCCGCCTGATATTAAGTGCTTACCTCCACCCATAACAACTGCAATACAACTTAGGTCCTCCCAAGACCCAAGTTGATTATAACTTTTCTCGAAAAATCTATTACTGGTCCATTTGTTATATTTATATTGTTTTTTATTATTATTTTTGTTTAGATTAGTGATTGTTTGTGGCGAATAAGTGATATTTTCCCTTTTCAATTATTATACAATAACACGGGACAGTTCTTCTCATGAGATGATTATCTAGATTATAAGTAAAAATCGTATTTGAATAAACTAAATAAAAGTCTTCCTCCGTACCATTCGCTGGTATCCTTGGAATGTCAGTGACAAGTTGCATTCATGGCGCTATCTTGTATTGGAACTGGTCGCTGATATCGTGAATTTATTCTCCGGGACTTTACCGTTGTTACATTGTAAATATTCATAAAACAGAATGGTTGAAGTCACAAGGATATTTATAACTAGTTACACCCCGCAGTGTTACCCGCGATTTGCCATAATAAGGGTACACTGCACCTTTTTGGGGATCAAAAGTAGCTTGTGTCAATCCAGGATATAAGCTATCCTGTACTAAATTTCATTCAAATTCGTTCTGCCGTCTAAGCGTTAAGAGTCAAAAACATACACACACACAACAACATACAAACTTTCTCCTGTTTATATAGTAGTTAGTAATATATCAAAACTCAAACTATTTAATTTAACACAGGTTTCTTGCTCGTTTTTCCCCATGGACGATAGGATAGGGTTTGAACAAGCGCTAAACTTAGTAGTTAATAAGAACGCATGATCATTTAGCCACGTATAATAAAAAAAGTGACGTTACCGTTGTTTTTTTAAGATTGAGGCAATAAAGTATTTTGACTTTGACATTGACGGAAATAGACCTGAAATTTGTTTTCGGGACTTGGGTGCTTTTTTTTTTTGTTTTTCTGTATTTATATCCATACCGCCTGCGCCAAAGTGGATTTTAGCGCAGGATGCAAATGTGTAAGCTAAAAAAAGTCACATAACCTTACGATTGTGTTACTATCCGTGACCCTAAGCTAGTCTTGAAATTTTCATACATTCGTGTCCAAAAAAAGTTGTTTTATGACACCTCAGTGACACCAATTTACCTAACCTTCTACCCAAAGTTAGTCCACGGCATACCAACATCACCATAGCTATTTGGAAACAGCGAAATGAATAATTTCGTGTTCAAACGGAACGCAATCGAATCCCTTAGGGCTTGGGGCACGCGATGGTCGATTCAATGGTTGCTCTTCAAAATGGCCAGAAACTGGACTTACAGTGGTCATCCTACAACTTTTTTTTATGTGAGGAAGCTGATAGGCACCGCGATGGCAACATCTCAAGTGTTGCTAGCGTCTATAGGCGACGGTAGCCACTTACCATCAGGTGGGCCGTCAGCTTGTGTGCCTCATCAAACACATTAAAAAAAAAGTGACGTAACGAGCAGAAGGCCCACCTGGTAGTAAGTGGTTACCCCACCTATAGTGTGGACCCATAGGGTGTAGAGTGTGGACGCCGGTGAAATCTCAGGTGCATGAGACGTCTCGAGTGACGGGAGCAACGTAGAACGTATTGCTGTTGTTATGGGCGGCTGTAATCACTTAACATCAGATAGGCTTTCAAAAAAGCGCTAAATACGTGTGCATTTACTTGTGCATGCACAAATGCTTGTCCTGGGAATCGAAACCAAGACCTTGAGCGCAGAAGGCTAACCAACTGAGTTATGTAGCCAATAATGAGTAGTTGAAAGCTAGCACCTTTAATAAAATATTATGAGGTGGTGGTATCTGGTGGGCCGGTTCAGCGCAAGGGTGCAATATTTATTCGGAAGGCCAGTGGTAGCTTTTATTGGGACTGTAGTTGGTCACTTCGGAATGTGCGCAATTTATTTATTGTGTTGCCTGACATATGGCGCGTACTGGCGAGCAGAAAAGTGGTACACGGATATATTAGATCTGCCTTTTGCGCTGTCACTGAGCTGGGCAGTCAGCAAGGAACAATAGATTGATTTAAAAAATCCAAAAAAAGAAATCCTTTGCCCATAGAGGGTAAATTTATCGTTTTAATCATTTTAAAAAAAAAATATTTATGATATGGGAAGATGACATATTTTTTCTAGCTATTTTGATTGAATACCAAAATAACTAGAAAACTAGACACTATTGAACCGATATAATAATTACTTCTATATTTATTACAAAAAAGTTTATGTCAAAATTTGTAAATTCAACAAGTTATGAAAACCATATTACTGATAAAATACTTTTAAATGGTATTTTTTTAATAATACATATTTTATACGCTTATCATACAAAAGCGTATAAAATACGTATTATCTAAAAAAATATTTTGTCCTGAGTAGGAATCAAAGGCACAATACATGGCAAAAAGAAGAGTTGTGAATCCAGGCAAAAAAAACCATTGCCCTTGGTGCAGAATTATTGTTTTTTTTTAAACATTATTGGCATAGTATGCCGTAGTAATAAAATGATAGGGAATAATGTTGAACTCTTCCCGTCAGAAAAAATCGTAAGACTTTCCCTCGCAACTGTACATTGGAGTATATTAAATGCGGGAGAAGGCGAATGCGGCTAACATTTGGTTTTTATACACCAATACTTTGTCGCATTCTTGCGACTTTTGTATATTGGCCGGTGCAGATATAAGAATATACTAGACCGGTACAATTTGATAAAACCATTGTACTCAAAGATTACTTGCAATTGTAACTTCGTCACACTGTCTACGATGGAGGGGCGTTCTTCGAAAATAATATATTGCTCCGGTTGAATATAAAGTATACTAGTTGACCTGGCCACGCGTTGTTGTGGCTAACGTTTTTGTCATACGATATTATAATTTGCAATAAAATAATATTGCGATCATAAATTGAGATGTGAGCTATCCTATCTTTCAAGTTGAATCAAACTGCACACGGTGTACAAATTTGATTAAAATCGGTTAAGTAGTTTAGGAGTCCATCGCGGACAAACATCGTGCACGTAATTTATATATATTAAGATTACGTCAATTTTTGTCAATGTCAATTTTAAAATAATATCAAATTGAGACGTTGTCGTTGCTCGCGCTGTGATCTAAGTGACCGGTCCTCCGGGGTGGAGTGCGGGGGGCGGAGGGCCGGTACTAGATTCACAGTCTGTATGTATGCCCGCAAACAAATGCTTGTTCTGAGTGGGAACCGAACCCTCGACTTCGCCCGGACCAGGTATCAACCCCTTCGCTTCGAAGCCAGGGTTATTACCTGGCAATCATTCTTAAATTGTCTGACTTGTAAACCACTTAATCACCAATAAAAGCTATTATTACTACCTATAACTATTTTAGCCTTACCCGCGGCTTCGCTAGCGTTAATGTTGATTTTGTCAACCAATTCCGCTTGTTTCATACAAAATTTACCCCATAAATTTTTAGCGAGAAAAAGTAGCTTCTAATTGTCTCCAGGATCCAGATATCTGTATCAAAATTTAGGCGTAAAAGCCTAACAAAGTCACTCTCGAAATTATATTACTAGTTAGTAGTTTTCGTTTGCCATTTCTGCGTCTTCCTCTGCCTACATTCTTGCGTCTGTCTCAGCTAATAAGCGACCGTTAATAAATCTCGCATAATGTCGTCTGGTTTGTTATTGATTCTTGTAATTTGGCGGGTCTGTTTGTCTGTTTACCAGTTAACTCGATGGAGAAATAATCAAACATGTTGGAAGGAAGAGAATGAAAGATGAGAAACTTTACTTAAGTTGTAATGTTTTTGTTGCTAGAGACATTCAATGCGATAATATATTAGGCCAAGAAAAATTTAGATTTAATGATGATTGATTTTTGTGCATGTGACCTCGGATCTCCGTCATTAATGATTTGATTTTGAAAATTAATTCTTCATTTGAAAGTTCTATAAAACATTAAAATCGGTTAAATAGCTTTTCAAAAAAATTACTGGGAAAAATATGACATCGAAGTAAACGAAATTGCGTATTTTGCTGTGAATAGGTAGGTTTTGTACAAGCGCTAAACTTAGTTTTAAGAAGCATGCATCTCGTAGGTTTATAAAAAAAAAGAAATTGACATTTCCAAGTAATTATTAATAATACTACAAAAATAGCGATTTTTGACTTTGACTTTGACTTTGGTACCAGTAAAAATTAAACTACTGGTCTTAAAAGTTTGGTATATAAACTGTGTAAATCTAGATAAAAAAAAACGATTAACAATTTTTTGATATATTACCAAAATGATGGAAGTAGCTGAAAGGACTCCTAATGTTTAGTGCTCACTGCCGCCCATCAACAACAAAAAGCCCGACTTCGGTCTTACCCTACCAAAAAAGCTAAATTTGTTTGTCACCGCTGGATTAGAACAAACGACCTTTGGATTGGAAATCTGTACGTCTTACTCGACTTTGTTTGTGACTTTGTGTTGTGTTCTTATTCTAATTTCAGGGGTAATACAATATCTCACGGCCATCGAGAATAGACTTTGCGTTACTAAGAAGGCTGTACAGGACCTGAATATGAATGAGATGCCATCACATCCCTTCGGATGTACTTGAAGTGTGTTCAATCTTTCAACCACCATAATTATCGTCAGATACCCTGAGATCAAGATCTATGGAAACTAGAACAGACAACCAATAGTCACTGCTACCTCGCGGAATGCTGCTATGTGCGAGAAATGTATAACAATACTAGCTGACCAGGCCACGCGTTGCTGTGGCTAACGTTTTTGTCATACGATATTATAATTTGCAATAAATTAAAATTGCGACTATAATTTGAGATTTAAACTATCCTATCTCTCAAGTTGGATCGAACTGCACATGGTGTGCGAATTTTATTATAATCGGTTAAGTGGTTTAGGAGTCCATTGAGGACAAACATTGTGACACGAGATTTATATATATTAAGATATTGGACAAACATTTCTTGGAGAGTACGTGTAGCCTAGAAATGTTTGTGTGTATGTTTGTTACACCTCCACGCTCAAACGGCTTAACGGATTTGGATGAAACTTGGTACCAGGAAAGTATATCCTAGATTGACACATACTACTTTTAATTCCAAAAAACCACCGCGGGGCGCAGCTATACAATAAAAAAACCTCTTGTTCTTGAGATCAAGATTGATCGTATAGACTTTGTTGGAAATTTTTTTTTTTGGTATGTGAATAAATGACGGAACGTGCTGAGGGCCCACCTGATGGTAAGTGGTAACCCTCGCCCATGACAACAGTAATGCGTGCGACTCAGTATGAGATCCAAATCTTTACTGAGTCGTATTCATCCTGCTGCGTCCATCACCCGAGACCCGAGATGATACGTCTCATGCGCATGTGATTTCACCGGCACCCACGCCCTTCCACCGGAACACAGTAATGCAACCACTACTGCTTGGCGGCAGATTCCAGATGTGGTGGCAGTACCTCTCCGGGCGAACTTAGCACAAGTTCTACTGCTACTTTTGGTTGCTCCTTTAGCACCAACCAGGGGGTACGTGTAGGTAATCAAAGGGTACACACCTACGGACGCGAGCAACTGGACCGATTTTGTTACGTTTGTATATTTTCCCAAGCCACAGAGAATGAACCATCAGCTTGTCCCTTCAATCCTCCTAGGTCCTTGTTCCTGGGTGGGTCGGGCGGCCCTTGAAAGTCTCAATAACTCGTCAGCGTCGCATGACATCGTTAGTCGGAGTGCGCGAAGAAAAGGCGAACTATCTACTCGTACCTATCGGTTGCATAGCGGGTGTTTCATATTTGACGGTTAAAGTTAATGAATAATAATAATAATAATAATTTATTTTAAACCAATAAGTACACCGTATACACATTTATAATATAATAGATGATTTTTTTTTACATAAACGGCCTGTGTTGCTGTGTGATGATGGCGCGCAGGGCCTGCACTAAGTTCTAGACTTGTGTTGCAGGCGAAGCGTTACCTTCCGTGAAGTAGTATTGGGTGTGTGAATATGACTCCGCCCTTTCTCAACAGATGTCGTTTTTAGTATTGTTTACGTGTACTAATAAATGACCATACTTGTATTCGATAGTACTGAATGTCAGCTATCTAACGCATTTTATGATATTTGGTTGAAGTGTAAGCAACAATTGTTTTCACCTTTTCGAAAATGTCGGTTTTTATTCCAAATAAACGTCATTTGCGGGAAGTGTTATTACATTATTTTATTGCGAAGAAAACTGCAGCGGAAACTTATCGTTTGCTTGTGGAGATTTATGGTGAGCATGCTCCGTCTAATACAACTTGCAAGGAATGGTTTCGACGATTTCAAAATAACGATTTTAGTACTGAGGATAAAGAACATGGAAAACCACCAAAAAAATTTGAAGATGCTGAATTGGAAGCATTATTGGCGGAAGATTCTTGCCAAACTCAATCAGAATTAGCTGCAGCATTAAATGTTGATCGTTCAACTGTTGCAAAGCGTTTACAAATGATGGGAATGATTCAAAAAGCCGGTGACTGGGTTCCACATGATTTAAAAGAAAGAGACATGGAACGTCGGAAAACCATTTGTGAAATGCTGCTTCAAAGACAGCAAAGAAAAGGATTTTTGCATCGGATAGTCACAGGAGACGAAAAATGGATACACTACGAAAATTCTAAACGCAAAAAAGCTTGGGTGAAACCAGGCGAACCAGGCCCATCACAGCCAAAAATAAATATTCACTGTGCCAAGGTCATGCTCTGTATTTGGTGGGATCAGAAAGGTATTGTATATTATGAGTTGCTCAAACCCTCTGAAACTATTAATGGAGAAGTTTACCGACGACAACTAATGCGTTTGAAGCGAGCCATAGAAGAAAAACGACCAGAATGGGTGAATAGACATAACAAATTAGTTCTTCAGCATGACAATGCCAAACCGCATACCGCAGAAGTCGTAAAAAGATATTTAGAGGGACAGGACTGGGAAGTGTTACCCCACCCGCCATATTCACCAGACATAGCTCCTTCGGATTACCACCTATTCCGGACGATGCAGACAGACCTTACTGGAGAAAAGTTTACTTCATGTGAAAGTATCAAAATTTGGATTGACAACTGGATAAGCTCAAAAGACCAGGACTTCTTCCAGCAAGGAATACGAAAACTACCTGAACGATGGGCGAAGGTTGTGGCTGCAGATGGAGCATACTTTCAATTATTTTTTTTTTAATTTTGTAAGCGAACAAATGTGTTTTATTTTGACAAAAAGGGGCGGAGTCATATTCACACACCTATTATTATATGGCCAGAACTGAGGTTTTTTGAGCATTATATATACGTTGAATACTCTTCGGTAGAAACATCACTTTAAAGGTAAAATTATAAACACACAAAAAAAGAAGAGGTTATAATGGCGGATCTCTTCCAGGAAACCTTTGGATGGAAGGAAATTACAACATGAAAATCTGGTACACCAAAAAGCACTTACAACTACATAAGAAATACATATCAAACTTAAAAATATACATTTAACATTAAAAATAAACATTTAACATTAAAAATAAACATTTAACATTCAATAAACATAATGAATGAATATAGAACAATCATAATATAAGAAAGAAATGCTATAAAAATTTTACGGTAAAAAATAAAATTATAAAATAAAACTAAACCAAAATCCCTTGTGAAAAACACCAAAGTATTAGATATTCATTCTAGATTTATCTCTATAAATTGCAATTTATCTTGGTATTCGAGAAAATTATACTTATATTATAATAAGTATGAATAAAATGATGATTTTTTTTAAATATGTAAACATCCCTTCATGGTTTATTTTGCAGCACCATCTTGTCATTAAAAAGTAATTTTTAAGAATACAATGGAAATAAAGTATGTTGAGTTTGACTTAAAACAATGTTATAAGCATTTTTCTGTAAACAAGCCTCATACACATATTTTGTTAAGTCTAGTTCCTAATTGTAATTCTATTATAAATGTCTTGGAATGGAAATAAAAAGTAATAATTATTAATAACTAGCGACCCACCCCGGCTTCGTACGGTTAGTAAAGCATGAGTGTCGTATCAGAAACTACCCGTGTGAAGCCGGGGTGAGTTGCTAGTGTATTATACATATAAACCTTCCTCTTGAATCACTCTATCTATTAAATAAACCCGCATCAAAATCTGTTGCGTAGTTTTAAAGATTTAAGCATACATAGGGATATAGGGACAGAGAAAGAGACTTTGTTTTATACTATGTAGTAATTTCGTAAAATAATTTGACAACACCCTGTGTATACAAGTATTGGCTAGATTTGAAAACATCGCTTGTAAAAAGTCGCGACTATGTTCATTTCGCGGACTTTCCATACAATTATCTTCAAACAAACTACAACCTTGCTACCTGGCTTGAAAGCTGGTTATCCAGTGCACTTATCTCAGCTATCGTTGTTAAAGACACTTCAAGTCTCGCCGTGATCTCGCATCACTTGCCAAGGAGTACCCATTTTGTATTTACATAGATTTTTTGAAAATATTTCGCAGCGGGATATCTGAAGTATTGCTTTTATTGAATGACACTTAAATAAGATAATGATCATTATTCTTAAAACGTATTCTTAAGAATAATTATAAAAAAATATATATCTCTAAAGATCTTAAATTTGATCGTTAATTTATAATATTACTTCTAAATAAAAGTTATATGTCCATATTGGTGTACACTTTTTTTTATGTTAATAAGTGACGGAACGAGCTGAGGGCCCACCTGATGGTAAATGGTGAACCTCACCCATGACAACAGTAATGCGTGCGACTCAGTATGAGATCCAAATCTTTACTGAGTTGCATTCATCCTGTTGCGTCCGTCACCCGAGACGGGGATGATACTCATGCGCATGTGATTTCACCGGCAGCCACATCCTTCCACCGGAACACAGTAATACAACCACTACTGCTTGGCGGTTAAGTGGTATTAAGTTATTATGTGGTTTGCAGTTATTTTGATATATAACAACCAAACAATTTAACCGATTTTCATAAAAATTCTACAGAAGCAAACTCAAAGCATATACTTTTAAATAAAAATAAAAATTCCTAATCGGTTGATAAATGGCGGAAAAATCGGTGAACATACATAAAAAAAATATACATTGGAACATTTTTTTTAATCCTTTTATGTTCTAGATCCATATACAAAATCAATTTGTCAGCCTGGCCATTTTGTCCCAAGTAAAAACAAACTTAGCAAAACACGGAGGTGTGCACGTTAATATCGTCATAACCTGAACGATTTTTCGTGAAAAATGAGCTGAAACTCCGAAGGCTGTATACAGATCTGTAGAAAGTATAGATATACGCGACACATCAACGGAGGATAATTATTCAAATGTAATAGAGCACTGTGCCAGGGCAAATGGACGGATAGCAAAACAAGCTGTCTTTTAAAGGGAAACTTATAAATTAGTTTATTGTGTCATCAGGAATTTATTGTGACGAGGTTTTAAGAAACTCAGCAGGGTGACCGTTTGTGGCATTTGAACTATCCATGTTGGAGAACTATATGCTGCTTTTAAACTCGAAAAGAATTGAAATCTGTTTCCTCACGATGTTATCCGTCACCGTTTCTAGAACGTGGTATTGCGCATATACATTTTCAAGAAAAAACTCATTGGTGCACGTGTGGGTTTGAACCAGCGACCTTCAGAAGTCGGTGTCTATGCCCCTGGGCCACCACGCTCTATTAACTAATAATAATATATAATAGTTATTATATTATTAATTTGTTATCCCTTTTTTGCTGACGCTATGTTGTATAGCATTATCGAGGCCGATCTCTGAGCAAAAATATGATTATCGCCAGCCACATTACCTACAAATGAGATACAGCGCCCGACGGATTATCATTTGTTAGTTGCCCGTGTAGACAGGCCTTTATCCTGCTTGAACGTTCAGCGGAGCCCTTATAATAATCTTACATTTAATAATTTTACGAAAATGTAAAAACCCCGACTTGGGGTAATGGTAATGTACTGATGAACATGCAACGCCTGCGCAGATCTTTATAAATTAAAGAATAAAGAATAGATTTATTTACCATACAAAGAAACAAAATGTGTATACTTATACTAACTTAAAGTTATACAAACACAAGATTAACAAACAAAAGATAAACAAATGTTAACATTGTTTAACTAAAAAATTTACGGTGGGTAGGTACAGTCAGTGAAAACATTACCTCCCGTAAAAGTAAAAACTGAGTTACGGCAAGTTAACGATTTTCGCCCAATATATACGAGTATACAGGTCATTGTTGGATTTTGGCTATGAACTATTTCGACCACGTCAGCTAACAAAAAAAACCGCATCGGAATTGGTCTATTCGTTTGGGAGCTACAACGCCACAGACAGACACACATATACACACTACAAACTAACACCCCTCTTTTTCGTCGGGTTTAAAAATATACACTACCACCTAAGTTAACTAAAGCTACGCTTAAAACAAGTAATTTTTTTATAGGACATGCTTTCAAGGTCTCATAGAAATTTCTTCTTCTTCTTCTTTTTAATTTTTGGCTTCTGAGGCTTGGCTGCAGAAATTTCTTCAAAATTAGTTGAATAATTTGATTTTTAAATCAAAATGATTGGAAAAAATAGGTCATCCAAGATATTGATAAAAGATGTCAATATCTTGGATGACGGCTCCGTGGCTTAGTTGGTAGTAGCTCTGCCTTCGAAGCGAGAGGTCCCGGCTTCGATCCCGGCCGGGGCACACTTTGTGTGGAAAACATGTAGTTACTCTCGGATCTTGGTTATTTGTCTTGTTCTGTGTTTATCCATGCCATTTTCGACACGTGGAATCCTAGTGCAGGGGTATGTGTGTGTTAGGGGCGGGATAGTGAATGCTAGATCGATCCTATCTCGTCCCACCATAGCAGTCGACGGCAACCCGCGGGTTTTACTGAGTAGGACGGACACTGTCTGGGAGCCTCACAGAACCCCTCAGGTTCCCCCGGACCTCAAGGGTCGTAGACCCCGGACCTGAAGGCGTAAATACTTTTCGCGCGGTTAAAAAAAAAGGCGTATGTGTGTGTAAATGTTTATTTTTTCGTGCTTCCTAAATGAAATGTATCTCATTCCAAATGCATCATCATCAGTCTGATGGGCATAGTTTGAACTGGTACTATTGATTCCTGTAGATTACCGTTGATTCGAGCTTCGCGTGCGTAGTGGTAGTAAGCTGTACCTTCGATGGGCGGTTTTATTGATTCGTGCAATTACTTTCGGGTAATTTAAGATGTAGATACAGGTTAGCACCGTTACGGCCCACAAATGTATTCGTTTTACTGGTACGGAACTTGTTTTTATGCGATTTGACTGTACGAGCTGTACCCACTTGATGTTAAGTGGTTACTGCCGCCCATGTCGAAGTCTGACAAGCTCCTTGTTGCATTGCGTTGCGCCCAATCAGACGGGGACGTAACGAAGAAATGAAATAAGACAGTTATTTCATAAACGCTATTAAATAAAACAACATACAGACAAATGATAACCTCTAATTTTAAGTCGGTTACTAAAATATTCACTCTCAATTATCGAGAGTAGGCCTAAGTAGGCTGGTACGGTACTAAAAGATAATATTTTTCTCATAACAAGGCTACAAAAATCTGTAACTTTCGAAACTGAGTATTCAGATTGTGTCCTATAGGTAATAAATGAATAGCACTTCCGATAGTCTGGCGTAGGCAGGACCAATGGTATTTATGAAATCACCCTGATTCTAATTGCAGGGGACGGGGAGTCACGGGCTATTTCACTGTCGCGTCTCCTGCTTCGAATATATAAACAGAGGTACAGGAACTATGTGTATGTTCACTAACTATTGTTATATGTTAACTATTGTTCCGACATGTTAGCAAAAGTTTTGTCCCTGCTGTCAGATTAGTAAGTTATTAGTAAGATCCTTTTTTAATTTATTTATATTTTAAACAGGGCTTATTTTAAAAGAACGTGCCACCCATTATTATCTTGATTAAATAATTAAAGATAAAACAAAAAGAACTCATACTTCTTTAAATATCGGAAAAAGACCGACTTCAATTCTTTCATCGTTTATTTTTCGGCCTTAAGGGTTCCACTTTTTAAAAAAGAAACATCCAAATCGGTGTACAACGTGCGAAGAAAAAAGTCACAGGAAAGCAAAACATGCAATTTCTTTAACTTCGATGGCAATTACTATTATTTTTTATAATTGCTGGTTGGTTGCTGGTTGCCACCGAATTGGTTCCATACAAATTTCATGAAAAAATTCCAGCCGTAAGACCGTATGAAGTAAATAATGAATTTTTGATTTAGGCTTTACTTAAGCAACTCACCAATAAAATCTCTTACATCAGTTTATGTTCAAACAAATTATTTCATTTTGATAAAGAAATCCATGCATTGATTAGGCCTAGAAAATAAAGCTTAACACAGATGAAATACAAGCAATACTTTTAAAAACCACAGGCTATAAATCAGAGGCACTCCCGCCCCGAATCGAACGCACCCCACTCGCGGCATCTTCATAAGAATTGATGTTACTAATAAATCAGACAACGACATTTCGTCCGTACAGTCGCACGCCCAAACACTTGACTAATGCGGATTTATGTGCACGTGAGTGTACAGAGTGAGTGTGACGTGGTGGCTCAGGGGTACGCGCCAATTTTCAATATGAAGGTCGCTGGTTCAATAGTGCGAAGACGGTTTTAGTCTACTCAAACAATGCATTAGGCAGAAAATGTGTTTATTTTTTTAGCGTAAGTGTGTTCCTGCTCGCGAATCCAGGACCCTTCGGTTCGAAGGCATGGCTACTGATCTACGGAGCCGGGTGGAGGCGGTGAAATTACGCGTGCATAAGTTTTTCACCTCCGTTTTGAAATGTTGGCAGATACTAGTATTTTTTTTTTTGGATTATTCATCATAGTCTGTACGTGAACCCGAGAGGTCACATTTTTTCCTATCACAGGCTGTTTCGATGCTCGATCGGACTAATGGATGGCCAGTGTGTCAGGTGAAACCGGGGTATACGACAAAATAAAACTTGTGAACAGCGTTTTTGTTTTTATTTTTTTTTATATAATACATAATACATTATACATACATAATACTAAACAATAGACTACAGAGAAAAGTAAAGCAAAAAATTGTTGCCAAAAATATGTTTTCATTAAAAACTTCATGGCAGTTATTAAGCAAAAAACCTGCCTGGTGTAATAAGACATGCTTATATTGTACATTTTTGTGTTTACTAACAATAATTAATTATCCATAGATATTTATTTTTATACCATAATAAACAATTTTTTATTTTGTAAATATATAATAATGTTTTTTTAATAAACTTATTATTACTATTATTAAATACTTCTCACAGTACAAGCTATGCTTAATTGCGGGGTCGATGGCGCTGACTAAGATGTCCATAATTATGAAAAATAATTATTGTTTCTAATGACTTGAACCGCCCTAACAGGGCTTATGTACATTACCTAGAATTATAAACTTATCATCTATATAATACTAGCTACGGCCCATAGTGTTACCCGCGGTTTTCCGGGATCAAAAGTAACCTATGTATTAATCCAAGTTGACAATTTCATCCAAATCCGTTTGAGGATGAAGGAGACAAACATACAAACACACACAAACTTTCGCCTTTACAATATAAGTGTATATAAATATTTTTTTAATTCATGTGAATTAGTGTCGGAACGAGCTGAGGCCCCACCTGATGGTAAGTGGTGACCCTCGCCCATGACAACAGTAATGCGCGCGACTCAGTATGAGATCCAAATCTTTACTGAGTCGCATTCATCCTGCTGCGTCCATCACCCGAGACGGGGATGATACGTCTAATGCGCATGTGATTTTTAATATATTTAAATATATATTTTCATAATATATTTGAAATCAAATATCCAGGGGTTATCCATCTATATATCCATTTATATTTTATTCATATTTCAGTGCCACAAACTCCGTTCCCGGCCACCATACACATGTGTTGTTTTTACCGGTTTGACGCGTCCTCTGAATTATGTGCCAATATATATTCCTCAATTAGAAAAGCGAGGTTAAGTGATATACGTTGTGGTGGCACTGGCTTTCGACAGATTTGCGATTGTGCTGTTTTACCATTTGTTTGAAAACTTTTTGAGGGATCGTTATGTCTTTGTGAGACCGCTGGAGGTAAAACGGCGCCATATTGCAAAATATTCAGGTTAAAGACAAGGGCGAATCAAACTATAATATTATAAAGTTTGTATGTATGTATGTTAAGTCTTTTATGTCTCAACGGCTAAACGGATCCCCATGTTCCGTCAATACATAAACAGACAAAAAATTGGTAGATGCACAATGGGCGGCATTATCACTAAAAGTGATCTCTTCGATGCAACCTTTGGATGGATAGAATAAGACATATTAGACGGCGGTGTACAAGAATATGAAATAATAAAGGATAAAAATACTTATATGTATGTATAAGTATTTTACATGTATGATACTAATATTAATATATAATTATAGGAAAAATGGCATTTGGTACTGGCAATGATAGCGAAAAAGATAGCAAAATGGCTACTAAAGTTTTAGCAGTTTTGGGGCAAGGACAAGCAATGATATTCCTTCGCTTTGTAGATAGGAAGTGATTTTGGAGATAAGTATCATAAGGCAATTTTAAGTTGTATATTCGAAATCAAGTTTTTTTTAATTTAAAATTATAAATGAAGTAAAGTAAATATTGGAAGAAATTTCTTATGAAGGTAGCTTACTAAGAAGCTCCTTTATATCCCGAAAACGAGAGGTACTTTTTTAGTGTCTTTCAAAAAATACAAATTGTAAATATTTTTATTTAAATTATTTTCATCTATTCTTTTTTTTTTTTACTACAATATTATTTTTATTACTGTTAGTGTAACGAGAAACTAAAATTGATAGGATGGTAAAAGAAACCAATTTCCCTAATAAGGGCGCGGCCAATACCACATTATCAGCGTTTAACCCTTTGCATGAAGCAATTATCTATACAGTTAGAACTAATGGGTTAACTTGGGCCGCGACACGCGATCAAACTATGTTGTTATTATTGCTGATGGCTATAGTTAATCGGTGATTTTAGTGATTAACTGGGGGTTAGGAATCACGTGAAATTCGGCGGTACAATCGAAGTTTTTAATTGTAATAGGTTATGGGCCCAGTTTCGTGGAATTCGACTTAAAGGCTATGACCTGTTATCGCTCTGCTCAACAGCAAAATAACGTATAATGTCAATTGAACATTTCGATATTGACTAATAAGAACTAAGTATACGTAAACATAAGGAATATTTTTCTTTTGAACAGGATCATGGTCGCGAAAAGAAAGTAATCGCTCCATTAGGGGTTTCTTGCTTGTTCTTTCCACGGAAGGTCAGATAGGGTTTGACCAAGCGCTCAACTTAGTAATAAGAGTACATGATCTTTATGTGAGAGTTTTTTTGATATATGAATAAGTGACGGAACGACCTGAGGGCCCACCTGGTGGTAATTGGCGACCCTCGCCAATGAAAACAGTAATGCGACTCAATATAAGATTTGGGTCTTACACTGAGTCGCTTTCATTCTGCTGCGTGCATCACCCGAGACGTGATGGTCTTTGCATAATTGCATTACAGTGATCAGACCGCGCGTCATCAAACATCCCTGATGCCTGATGCTTAGCCTTGAGGAGCCAACTTATCAACCCAATTGAAGCGGAGGCCAACGTGAATAATACAGGTACATGCGTGACGGTCAGGAAAGGGCGCCCCTCGGGCTACATATTTTAACGCCGTTTGACCAAGTGTGACCGGGGATGTTGGAAGGGGGGGATGAGGCATTCGACAGTGAGTGCTCGCAATATCTCTCGATACATTTGCTGTTTCTGTCAAGCAAATATGAAAATTGGTTTGCTCATGACTGATTTTGAAATCAGGCGCTTGTAGCCTGATTTCAAAATCGAAAAAAACCGGTTTCAAGATTTCATAACCTTTTTCTTGTCCATAGGGGGGTAGGTATATAGAGGGGGGGGGGGTATACTCAAACAATTTACAAAAGAAACATCCAAATCGGTATACAACGGTCGAAGAATAAAAGTCACAGGAAAGCAAAATACGTAATTTTGTTTACTTGAAAGGCATATTTTTTCCAGTTATTTTGATTGTACAACTAAACTGTTTAACCGAATTTAATAAATGACAACAGTAATGCGACTCAGTCTAAGATTTGGATCTTACAGTGTTGCACTCATTCTGCTGCATCCGTCACCCGAGACGGCGATGATACGTCTCATGTGCATGTGATTTCAGCGGCACCCACATCCTTCCACCGGAACACATGCGAGCACTATTGCTTGGCGGCAGATTCCAGGTGTGGTGGGTACACCTCTCCGGACGAACTTGGCACAAGTTCTACTGCTACTTTAGATTGCTCCTTTAACACGTGTAGGGAATCCAAGGGTACACACACCTACGGACCCCAAGTTATAAGATACTAGCTGCGCCCCGCGGTGCTACCCGCGGCTGGACTTCCTACGGGAACCTTACATTTTACCGGGTTAAAAAGTAGCCTATGTGCTATTCCAGACTATATAATCTATCTCTGTGACAAATTTCATCTAATTCCGTTCAGCCTTTTTGACGTGGTTGAGTAACAAACATCCATCCATAAATCCAAACATACGCGTTAATAATATTAGTATGATAAGTTCAATTAAAATTAAAAGTGCCACGTCCACACAAAATTAAAAGTGCCACGTCCACACAAAATTAAAAGTGCCACGTCCACTCAAAATTAAAAGTACCACGTCCACCCAAAATTAAAAGTGCCACTTCCACACATAATTAAAAGTGCCACGTCCACACAAAATGTTAAAATCTTTCATAGATCCTTACCGTGACCCAATAGTGGACACTTTAGGGGCCTTTAATAAATATTTATCCCCTCATATTGTTGGGCACGATATAATGTTGCCTGCTAATTTGCTTTAATTATATTATTTATACGTTTGCTTAGGATCGGACAATGTCCCAAAAATTGTTTAATTTTCTAGTTCATAGTGCGGTGTGACGAAATTATTTGTTGATTTCGCTTGATAGAACAAGTTTATTAACAGATCTGAAATGAGATAATCATTTATTAGAAGTTTAGCGGGGTGTACCTTTTTATGGACTATTGTTTTTAACCGCTGATGATTTACAATTCAAAACTTTACTCGCGCTTTTGATGATAGCAGATGGATGTTGCTGAACTTAGCAGATCATTGTCCAGCAGATCATAAATAAATGGGAGTTCTTTTCACATACAGCTGAGTTCTACAGTTCCTAACACTTTTTAGAAATAGTTCTGGCGATTTACCTTGAAGAATGCAGATCGAAAATTTGATCTGCCAAGCAGATCATGCTACGGGAAGTTGGTAGATCTATTTATTTTTGATCTGCTGGACAATGATCTGCTATGTTCACTCACATAGCAAATTACTCTATTTTAATAATATAGTACAAAACCAAGGGCACCACAAGGTATATATAGGTGAATAGCGTTCGTATACGAGTATATAGGTAAATATATATCTACAAAATCACTCGTTCTTAAAACTAAGTTTAGCGCTTGTTCAAACCCAATCCGATCCTTCATGGAAAACAATAACTATTGTGTTAAATTTATGTACTTTCTGTGATATACAAATTTTACAAGGAGTGAAAATGACTTTTTTTAACGATTGAGAAACAAAGCATTGTGTCTTATAATAAATAGATGGAATGATAAAACAATAACGGTAATATCAAAATTTAGCATCATATTTTACCAATACACACACAGTTCCTCAAAGGGTGACCTCAGTAAGTGATTACAGGCAGGCTGAGACCGATTGCGTTTGTTCATTAAAATTGACGGGCGCACCCGCCGCGATACCGGTAATGTTAAGTTGTTACCAGTCCCCGTTTATCCCTATTTCTGACATTACCTCACAAACATGATAGAAAAAAAAGAATAAACAAGTAGCCGATTAGAGTCTGAAGTCTGAAGTCGCTTGAAATATTGTAGTAATCGATCAGCCGCGCGTAACTCCCCACGTCTTTACTACAGTTCGTAAGTTGTTCACGAAATAATGATACACGGCTCAACTTAAAACGAAAAACAATACGAAACTTTTCTCCATAAATAATGCGAGAGAGATTCTGGGGATCTATCGGCGTCTCCTACTAACGGTCTAAGGTTGAGTTTTGGTGAGGTTTTGCTCGGTTGTATAGTATTAAACAGTTTGTAAATTACAAGCTATTTTTCAACATATTTCAGAAGAGGTTATAAATTCGGTCGTTTTTAGGGTTCAGTACCCAAAGGGTAAAACGGGACCCTATTACTAAGACTCCACTGTCCGTCTGTCTGTCCGTCTGTCACCAGGCTGTATCTCGCAAACCGTGATAGTTAGAGTTGAAATTTTCACAGATGTTGTATTTCTGTTGCCGCTATAACAACAAATACTAAAAAACAGAATAAGATAAATATTTGAGGGGGCTCTCATACAAAAGCGTGAAATTTTATTCTATGTTCGTTTTTGCTCGATATACATAACAGCAACAGGCAGACGCTTGAAATATTCACATAATATTTAGTTATATATGTACTTTGAAAATAAATAATTAAATTAAAATAAAACAAATATTAAAGGGGGCTCATACAATAGACATTATAATTTCTTGCCGTTTTTATTATATACTTATAGATAATGAACCCTTCGAGTTTTTTAATTACTACGCCTTCTCGTTATATATTTTATCCGACCCTCCATATTTGTTTCAATTGACTATTACTTTTATATATTTACAAATATAATATATAATCATATTATTTCAAATGTTTAGTTTGGATAAATAGTTCGTGGTAGTGGATCCTTAGCGAACTAAAACAATGTTTTCTGTCGATTAAGACTCGACCGCACGCCGAGTTACCGATAATGATGTAACTTTATTGTTTTTATCTCTTTTCTTCGTAGGAAACTTTACTGACCTAAATAATAAATCCTACACAAAAGTTTCAATACACCAAAAAATTATACGACCCGAAAAAAAAATAAAAAAAAGATTCGACCCTGCCAGGATTCGAACCTGGAATCTTCTGATCCGTAGTCAGACGCGTTATCCGTTGCGCCACAGGGCCACTTGTCTTGCAATGCTAAATTAAAAACCAGCCGCGGTAGGCGTAACCTTGAAGCGCATGCCGCTGTGACGTCACCTGCTAACAAATGTTAATTCCAATTCGGTCAGAGTTATAGATTATAGATATGTTATTTTATAAAATTTTCAATGTTTTTAACAAATTTATGTTGATGTCCGGATTTTATAAATAAAGTTTAAATATACATTACGCACAGCGCCATCTAGTATCAAAGTAACGTACCTTCTACTATGGCAAATTGATTACCGATAGAATACATGACTCGTCGAATTGTTATAATTTTTGATATGGATCTGTATTTACTGGATGACCTGACACCCTACCTGATGTTAAGTGGTTACTGCCACCCATCAATATCAGCAAATGACTCCGGTCCTTGAATATTCCAGTTCATCTAAAGGTTGTCTGGAGTTTTAAGCAATTAGATATAGGTTAGGTTTATACTTGCACAAAAGTACCTACATGAAACATCCATTTACCATTTTAGGAAAGTTATGTAATGCTTTAATGTATTTATTTCAAACTTAATCTATCTTACTATAAATTATAATTTTATCTAAGTACCTACATTTTTTTACTTGGATAAGTTGTTAGTATAAGTACATACCAATACAGTCATATATTGGTTCACACAGTTCAACTGGTACCTAGCTCTGTCTTCTGCGCTGTAGTGGGTTCGATTCCTGCCAAGGACAAGCATTTGTGTGACGGACATATACCTATGTTTGTTCTGTGTCCGAGTGTATTATTTATTATAAGTATTAACAAAAAAAACTTATATAAAAATTGTCCGTTATGGTCATCTGCCCGGTAGGTAATATAACAAAAAACTGGTTCCCATAGTACAGGCACAGATATAATAATACTATGCTTCATTCATATCTTTTACAAACATATCCACGATTCCAGCGCCGCAATTAGCTATTTATAACTTTGAATGTAAACAATGTTATCATTAAACCGCTTTCTTATCACTAAGAATATATCTTGAATAGTTGTTTTGGTTAAAAAAAACCACATCTTAGAAGATAAGTATTGCTTAAGAAACTGATAACGTATCGTTATTGAAACCGCAAAACAAGTTTGAGTTGAGTTTTGTAAAAGTTAAGAATGAATGAATTAAATGTTTACGACTCCGTGGCTTAGTTGGTAGTAGCCCTGCCTTCGAAGCGAGGCGTCTCGGGTTCGATTCCCAGCCGGGGCACACTTTGTGTGGTGAGCATGAAGTTTGTTCTCGGGTCTTGGGTGTTTGTCTTGTGTTCCTGTGTTTGTCATGCCATCTGCGACACAGCGAATCCTAGTGCAGAGGTATGAGTGTGTAAACGTTTATTATTATTATTAAAGTGAAGAATGAATGAATTACCTGTTTCTTATTACTTGACTAGCTGTGCCCCGCGATTTCACCTGATCCCGTGGGAATATGGGGATAATTTTATTATATTTTTTCGTCAATTTTCCAATGTTTTTAATAGTTATTCTGCTATTCGCTTCGCATGGTTAGTAGAGCATTAGTGTCGTATCAGAATACACGTGCGAAGCCGGGGTGAGTTGTTAGTACTACATACGAACCTTCCTCTTGAATCAATCTATCTTTTGCTGAAAACTGTTTGCAAATACATTGCGTAAAAACTACACCTACCTAGCACTAATGGTCGAACAGACTAGGCTTTAAAGTATGATTTCCTTTATCCTGTGGATACAGAACCCTAATAATTCACGTAATATCGCACACAAAACTCATCAGTGTTGCGTAAAATGCAAAAAATATACTTCCGCATTTCTACTGATGAGGCTAATTTTTTCTCGACTGATATTAAGTCATGTTTAAAGGCGCCTGTCGTTACCCTTAATAGTAATAGATATTTTATTTTGTCGCTCCTCTGGGGTGTTTACACAATTTCCGTGGGGGTTGATTTTGAAATAATTTCACATTTCTATAATAATTTGATAACATCTAGGTTGCTTTTTATATTTTTAAAAGTACCTGGTAGGAATTTATTACAAAATCATAATTCTGTGTGTGCTTATTTAGTTGCAAACGTCTTTATACAATATGTTAAATTGTTTATTTTATTTCATATTTGTAATAAATATTATATCCTTTTGACAATGTGAACGGTAAAACGGCTTCTTGCGAATTGTATACTCTTCCATTGTTTTTAGAGCTATTACAATTAGAATTAGAATATTTCTTGAAATAAAAAAAATATTTTTATATATTAGGCATGTTAATAAAAATTATTATCTTAACTGTATTTTCCAACTATTAATACACAGAGCGTACCTAATTTTCAAATTATTCAATACTACCCTCCGGTTATGGGTGCATAAGCGGATGAGGGTAGCATTGAATAATCACGAAAGTGTAGTTTAAATATCTCATCTCGCTTACTAGAAATATATGTATATATCGAGTGCACCCAAAATAGCGACCCTGATACATTCGTTCGTTAATAGGTTTTTCCTTCTTAAGGCGAATGCTTACCAATTTATTATGTTTATTAAAAGGAAGATACGCATTAAAGACATTTTGGATATTTCGAAGCCTGTCACGGTTTGTTTAGCTATGTTAATAGCGAGAATATATATTTTTGGTGGAGTTTTTATTAAAACTCGGACGCTTTTAGGGAGCTCAACCGTGACAAAGAGCGACATTAGGATGCTGTGTTTTGATAGATTCTGTTAGAGGGACGCACTTCTCAAACGTTTATGTTAGGAGCCAGGGAATTTATTCATCGTGTTGGCAATCCTACGGGAAACATACATTTTTCCGAGGAAATAGGTAGCCAATATGGCTATTCCAAACAAGTTTTTATAATAGTTGAATTGAGGCAAGTAACATATTGATAACCTCTTATGGAAGTCTGTTGAAAATACAGTATATTTTTTGGTCTGTGGTAGGCAAGAGGAAGGGGGTGATCAAAACATCGATCGGCAATAAATCCAATACAAAAAGAATTGTTTTAAAATTCCCTCATGTCGCAAACAGCGTCACATTCTCACCACATTTATCAACGGATCACATTCCGATATTTCATCTGTCTCAATGATCCGAGGGGAGGGTTTGGAGAAATATTGGTGGTGAAATCGGCATCGGATACTAAATAGATACGTCTTTTACGCGTTATAGAGTGAAAATATCACCACAGATGAAAAAAAGTCAGCTAAATTGGTTCATATTCTTGTAGACATCGTACCAATGTAAAACACGAAACAAAATTGGGAAACTCTATTTTTGAAACTGCGAAAATTTTCCCCCCATTCGAACATTGCCAGCTCGATTAAAATTAAGGTTACAGGTTTTAACCTATCTCTGGCACCAGTCTCTCACAAATGTGGTTATAAAATTTAATGTAATACAAATAAGTGAACATTAGTATTAAGTTTGACCTTGTGAGAGAAAAATAAATCGTATTATTATTATTATTATGATTAAAATAAAAGTGCACATCAAAAAACAACTTGTCAAGTGATCGAACAGCGAAACGGTGGCATAAAAATTTACAAACCATAAGGCGCATAGCGATTACCGAGAATGGATTACTTCTTTCGAACGTTCAATAAAATTGAGATATCAATAAACTTGGGGGAATTTACATTTTAATACGCAAGTTCTATGTTCCCGGTGCTGTATAGAAAGAGTTGATTATCTGTCCTTTTCGCACACAATGCTATCTTATGAAGATGGTTTTAGACGTTACTTTAGATAGATAATAGATTTTTATTGTTCGTGTAACAGGGTAATACATGGTACGGTGGTAAAGAACATGAAAGTAATGTCAGTAGAGTCATCTAGTTATTAAATCTATTAACTTTATCTCATTGGTACAAATCCAGAACAAGAGATTTTGCGCCTAAAAAAATTATGTGTGCAATACTACGACCTGAACATCGAAGGAAAATATTGCCAGGAAACCGGCTTGTAGTAAAATATATTATACAATTTATGTCACATCTACCATACCAGTAGGACTATTCGGTAACGAACCGTCTCACATTCAAACCTCACCTGAGTGATAAAACTCCCTTCGAAAGCGAACGTTCGAGTTTGCAATCTTACCATTACCAGGTCACCACTTACCATCAGATGGGCCCTCAGCTCGTTCCGTCACTAATTCGCATAAAAAAAAACAACTCCATACGTTGAACCCACTCCCTACTAATTGATCAAGCCATCACTCATGACAGCCCGCGCAAAATGGCCGTCAGATTCAGATCAGTATCTATGGTCAATTTATCACACTAGTAACTAAATCAAGTGGGTAATTGGAAAACAAGAACTGTATAGCTAAAATCGGATTCCCATCCATCACCGATATTATTAGCATTAGTCGAATCAGCGGTGCGATGTCAACGCGGTGCATCATGCCATTGCAAGGAGTGGCCATACTTTTGGCGGAAAAGTATTGCCAACACAAATTTAAAATTCCGTATTGAAACCCTCAAGTACCGCTGAGTGGTGGCAAATAGCAACTAAAAGTAACAATAAAACGTTATATGTACGTAATCAATATGTTATATGTACGCAAACGGTCGAAGTAAATGTACAATAATTGCTCGTTTAAAGTTATAATACATGTACCTACGAGATCACGCGCTATTAGTTAAATCAAATCAAATCAAATTTTATTTATTTGCCAATAAGATAAGTTTATAATTTTTTTTTGTGAATTAGTGACGAAACGGGCTTAGGGCCCACCTGATGGTAAGTGGTGACCCTCGCCCATGACAACAATAATGCGTGCGACTCAGTATGAGATCCAAATCTTTACTGAGTCGCATTCATCCTGCTGCGTCCATCAGTCGAGACGGGGATGATATGTCTCATTAGCATGTGATTTCACCGGCAGCCACACCCTTCCACCGGAACACAGTAATGCAACTACTACTGCTTGGCGGCAGATTCCAGATGTGGTGGCAGTCGAGCCACCACATCTGGAATCTGCCGCCTCTCCGGTCGAGCTTGGAACAAGTTCTACTGCTACTTATTACTGCTACTAATATACAATAAGGTTAAATAACAAATTATATTATTGCGCAGATTAACTATGAATCCCAAGCCAAGCTTATTGAATTATTAGTACTAGAGCAATACAGACAGTACAGCCAAACAAAAAATTGTATCCGCTTTCCGCTATCTGTGGCACCACCCTGCTCTGATGGAGGGAACGTAATGAAGTTTGCGGCGGGAATGTCACGACAACGTGTCTGACATGGTCACATCTAGTTTTGACTGCGACCCACACTGCCTAAATCGCGTGTTGTCAACAGCCACTGCAGGGATCAAATCTACTGTATTATTCACCTTTACCCAAACTAGGCACTGAATATCAAATTTTACACACACACGTTGTTCCCTCGGGTGGTGTTGGAGCAACCCAAAGTAGTAAAGAACAGCATCTTGTCGCATCCTGTTGCAACCCGTCACCCGAGACGGGGATGTGACATCTCATGCACCTGTGATTTCAACAGCACCCACACCTTTCCATCGAAACAGCAAGCACTGCTTAGCGGTGGATTACAATCTAGTTCCCATAGTACAAACTGTGGTTTGTTTGGGGCTAAAAAAATATCAAATTTTAGATACATAATCTGATACTAAGTAAATCAATTTTATTTTCTATAACTTTACCCTAAAATTCGGGTAATTATGCCGATGTATGTTGGAAATAATTTTTCAATTTCTGAACGCAATGTTTGGTTGCAAAACGTAGTCTCAAGAAAGCGCACCAGTCGTTTCTATTGATGACAGAGTATTGGATGCTTGGAGAAAGGATAAAATATAAAATTCAACAAAAAAAAATCTTAGTCTCCGTCATTTCTCAACCGACTTGGAAAAGTAATTTTTATTTGAAAGATCCAAATTTTATACTGAGTCGCATTCCTCTTGTCATGGGCAGAGGTCGCCACTTACCACCAGGTGGGCCTTCATATCTTTCCGTTACATGATTAGTTATAAAAAAAACTAAATTGGTTGAATGTTTGGTCGTTCAATCAAAATAATTAGAAAAATATGTCATGCAAATAAACAAAACTGATATTTTGCTTTCCAGTGCCTTTTTTTCACCAGTTGTATACCGATTCAGATTTTTTTTTTCACTTTTTCCCTCTCTCGCTCTCGCTCTCGCGAGAAATAAGGGATTAAAGTAAAGTGTCAAAAGCAAGCTTCTTCACGGGAGTTCGTAATTCAAATATCCCAGTGGGAGGAAACGTCGTATCACGGCAGGAATCAAACGGCGGAAGCGGAAAGGAGCGTATTTTTCGAATTTGAATTCCGAACTGAGACTACTTCCGGCGCGGAAACTGGCAGCTTACAAGATGGAAGTTTTAAACGAATGCTGGAGTTATTTCGAGATTTTAATATGATTGATTGTATGTGTGTATGTACTTACTGAAAACTAGCTGCTCCCCGGGACTTCATCCGCTTGGAATTTAACATGTTATTATAACATCAGTGAAATGCCCAACAAAACCGGTCCGCTCGTTTCGAAGATTAGCCTGAACAAACAGACAGACAGAAAGACAAAAAATGTAATAATTGATTATTTCTTATAAGTTCCGTATGTCTTCAAAGTATTTTACTAAAAAGCTGTTATTTTGACATAACAAACACAGGGACACTGACCTACTCCCGTTAATTGAGAGTGAATGGGCTTTTATCTACCACAGAAGCCCAATCCGGATAGGTAGATGTCACATGTCTTCGATTTGTTGTTTTGTTGTTTTCCTTCACAGTCTACCACAGTTGTTGGTATTGCACATAATATTTTCAAGTGAAAAACTCTGGCGCACTTGTGGATGAACCAGAGACCTTTACATTGAAAGTCGGCATCTGTACCCCGGGCTTCCTTCCCTCAATATTTATCCAGTAAAAAGACAGAACGAAAAATGATATCAGCATCCCCAGGTAGAGACCATCAAACTAACATTTCACCAAGCACGCCCGGATAGAAATGAAATATGATATATATTCAACAAAGTATGATGTATATCCAACGCCGTATGATATAATATGATATATGATATGAATTCTACATAATATGACTTATTCGAAAAGATCTCATAGCGCACTCGTGCATGTATCATCTATGACATTGATTTCCTTACTCCAAATAGTGGACGACTCTATCCAGTACAGATACATTGCTGAAATTCCAAACTCATTTATTTCTTTAGATCTCAAGTATCATTTCGACTTGTAAGATCTTACACACACGTAAATATTTGGGAGCATGACGTGTCACAGGATCGCCTTAGGCACATTACATGCACATATATGTCAAATTACAGTCAGTTTCATGTTTTAGCTAGTCTTATATCTCAAGTTGACGTCTGTTCCAACCCACAGTTTGCTTACTAAAATTATTATGTGTCTTTTAATAAGTATTATACGCATGTTTTTACAAAAAGTGCTATGTTTATAAGTACTGTATCTGTGATCTCGTTTCCCATAGTACAAGCTATGCTTGGTTTGGGGAATATTTATTTCTTAATATTGATGTATGTCTTATAAGTGTTGCTGTAGTGTTTATCAGTTTCAATAAGGAATAATCGCATTATATTTATACGTAAATTATCCTCTAATAGACACAGGGAAGCCATAATAAAGGAAGGAGGAAATATTATTCCTGTTACACACGTTGTAGGTCATCAGTATGTCACAATAATATACAAAAATCAATAACAAGATATTATGGTACTCTAACAAGATAATTTAAATGATTTTGGGGGGTCCAATTGCTCGAAAAGATGAATACTATCAGAGTCCCTACACGGTGGTGCTAAGGTAGCAAAAAAGTAGCAGTAGAACTTGTGCATAGTTTGTCCGGAGAAATACTGCCTCCACGCTTAGTAATCTGCAGCCACATTGGTGCACTCGCTTTGCTGTGTTTGGGCTTTGGGCAATAGAACCGTCACGATTCGCCTCCACGAAGTAGCCTTAGAAGCGTTGTCTTCGATGATGCAGCGTCGAACGCTGCAAACTCATTAGCTTATTATCAACTGAAATGGGTCCCACTCAAACTCAAACTCCTTTAGATCTCAAGTCACTCTTTTTTTCTCTCTTTTCGCGTCGGGGTTAATAATAAAATGGTTTTTGATGGTTGGGTGTGTGTGGCACAAACCGTTCCAACCCTAATACAGATAAATGTAGTAAAGAATAGGGATCCAAGACGAGGGCCAACTATTTATATTGAATCCGGCGGGTTCGTCTGGAATTTATTATTTCACATTTGCCAGTCAATTTCTTGCGTTTGTCTGAATGTTGTTGTTTGGGAATGTTGGAGGTTTGATATAACAAGTTGATTTGTTTTTGCGATAAATATATTTAAAATAATTGACTGATTGTATTATATGTAACGTCAAAAAGCGACTTCAATTTATCCATCCATTCTTTCCTACCATTTTAATACAGAAACATCGAAATTGGTTTACAATGGGTGAGGAAAAAGTAACAGGAAAGCAAAATACGCAATTTTGTTAACTTGGATGATATATTTTTCCAGTTATTTTGATGTAAAAACCCAACTATTTCATCGATTTTAATGAATTTTCTATGGGACTGATGTAAAAGTATATCCTTTAAAAAAAATATATACCAAATCGGTTGATAAATAATGATGATTGGATGAAGGTAAGACAACAAAAAAATACAAACGAATTGCGAAGGGAAAAATACAAACTTCCAATAGTCTTTCAATTTGGAATTCGGTTGGTTGAATAAATATCAGCCGAAGCCTATACAGCACAGATTACTAAAGATAATATATTACGACAGCGACACACAACATCTGTCAAAAAGGTGCATATATTTTTGCATCTACGAATTTGCGGTAAATTTAATGCGCCCAATAGGTGCGTATCAGCTAGAAATAATAATATTCATGATAAAATTCTTATATTTTCACAATTGTGAAAAAAAATTATATGATAACAATCGTAACCAATCAGATCTCCGCCAGGGGAGAAGAAAAAATCCAATTTCGAAAGAAAATTCCGCGGAAACCGCCCGCGGGCGCCACACTCGTAGCAAATTGAGATGTCAAATTACGTTTGATTTTATTTTACAAATTCCTTTCGATCGTGTGTGAACGGCTTAATGTGTATGATGTTACGCGGATTTGTATCTTCTATCCAAGTTGTATGGTTGAATTTCGCGTGGGAGCCGTTATCGCGGTTTTTCTGCGGTCGGGAACACACGATACAACGTTTCGCGTGACGTCACAGTTATTTAATTTTATAGATAACAATTAAAAATAACTTAAACTATTGCTTTGTTTGATATTTGAAAGAAATTTGTAATAACTGTAAAAACAACATTAAAAATAAATGATTAATTTACGTTGGTGTAAAATTACATTACTCAATAAAAACATAACTATTTTAAATTGAGTAATCGGAGTTTCCAATTAATATAAAATGGACGATATTTTATAATAATATAAATAAATAAATATTCACGGAGATATACACAGCATATATCTATCCCAAAATAAGCATACTATGGGAACTAGATAACTGATGGAATACTTATTATTTGTTTTGTAAATATATGTATTAATACATATAATTAACACCCAGACACAAATAAAACATCTATATTCCTCACAAAAATGCTTGTCCTCAGTGAAATCCAAACCCAAAACCTACAGCGTCCAATGCAGCTAATGTTCCCACTGCAGAGACACCGGCCTGCTCTCGATAACCGAGACTGAATTGGCTTTGATCTACCAAGGTAGCCCAATCCATAACTATAGTCATGTCTACGTATTTTTGGTTCTAAATATGCCGGTTTCCTCACGATGTTTTCCTACATTCTTTCGAGAACGTGGTATTGCGCACATAAACTTTTCAAGTGAAAACCTCATTGAGCATGTGTGGGATTGACACAGCCTCTGTGCCCTCGGGCCAGACACGTTTACGTCCAAAATTCACCCCCGTGAATTACCAAAACACATTGTTCGATTCTTGATGTATATCAAATGTGATCTCGCGTTTAATGCGATGTGTGCTTAGCTGGGGGCAAACGACGTGCGTTATTGATGTCTTTTTTGTAGATAAACATGCTACCACTCGTGATGTTTGGTAGCGATTTAACAAGATTGGTAAGCGGCTGGAATTGGGAAGCTTGTGTTCGATTTGATGCGAGTGCGTGTTCGGTGGGGGAAAAGAGTTGAGGTTACAAATCTTGTTACACTTAGTTTTGTTAACATTCAGCTAAATCGAACGCGTTGTTCCCAATTCCAGTCAACATTAAAATGGCAGTAGAAAACGAAACTTCATTTGAAAATATAGATAAATATTATAGAAAAATAGATAACTGTTTATTGTTTACACCTTAAATATAAACACAAATTGAAATAAGTAACAGTATCAATAATGGGTATTCCTAGACACTATTTGTGCCAAGTTCGTCCGGAGAGGTGCTGCCACCACACCTGGAATCTGCCGCCAAGCAATAGTGCTCGCATTATTGTGTTCCGGTGGAAGGGTGTGGGTGCCGGTGAAATCAATGCGCATGAGACGTGTCATCGTCTCGGGTGATGGACGCAGCAGGATGAATGAGACTCAGTGTAAGACCCAAATCTTATATTGAGTCGCATTGTTATATACTGTTGTCATGGGCGGGGGTCGCCACTTACCACCAGGTGAGCCCTCTGAACGAACCGCCACATTTTTACATAAAAAAAACTATATCGTAGTTTAAAAGCGGTTGCAACCTCTTATAGCAAGTGGACATCAGCTTCTGTCACGCTAGATTCATATATACCATCAGCTATGCCTAAAAGAACTCAGAAGATTAATCTCGCAAGTCATATTTTGTTTTTTTCTCAAGGAAAGTTCAATAAAACCGACGTTTCCTCATATCAGCGGATAGTGAGGCAATCCTGTCACGTGTGGTATATCCGTCAGAGCAACGACACCCATCTATCCGTGATGCCAACATTCGTCAGTTTTATACCTTTATATTTACCTAGGCACGCGTAAAAGCCGATAGGTAGATTTCAGAATAAAGAGACACGTTATATTCTTTTTTCTAAATCATTTCCATTTTTTTTTAAATAATAAACCTTTACACACTCATACCTCTGCACAAGGATTCCTTGTGTCGCAGATGGCATGGACAAATACAGAAACACAAGACAAACACCCAAGACCCGAGAACAAACTTCATGCTCAACACACAGTGTGCCCCGGCCGGGGATCGAACCCGGAACCCCTCGCTCCAAAGGCAGGGCTACTACCTACTAAACCACGGAGCCGTCATTTCTTTTATGAACTTTGGATCATTCTGGATGGATCGTCGAATTTTTTTTTGTAATTTAGGTACTAGCTGTGCCTGCGAATTTGTTAGCGATTGCAATCCCTGCAGACTATTTGCATTAAGAATAAAAAACACATAAGACAATGGTGTTTGTAATTGCTTTTATGAGTCTATTGGTAAACTCACCGTCACGTTGGTTACATAAAAAAAATATCTTTATATACCTTATATACCTTTTAAATGTCTGTCTGTGCCTATATCTGTCTATTATAATTATTTCACTTGACGTAAAAGAGTGTTTCGTAGTGTTCCTATCGAATTATATGAAATGAAATGACCAGTATATATTAAAGTAACTCAGTGTTTATATATTTTATATATGAACACTTTTATATATAATAATTTATATATGACGGATCCGTGGCTTAGTTGGTAGTACCTTCGAAGCGAGGGGTTCCAGGTTCGATTCCCAGCCGGGGCACACTTTGTGTCGTGAGCATGAAGTTTGTTCTCGGGTCTTGGGTCTTATGTTTCTCTGTTTGTCCATGCCATCTGCGACACAGGGAATCCTAGTGCAGAGGTATGTGTTAAAGTTTTTTTTCTATATATACTAAAACAACATTGTATTGCCGTGTCTATAAATTTGTAAGGCATCACGCAATAACCTCAAACAGTATCACGTAGGAAACATTCGGTACGGACATCCGCATGGTTTATTTGCGAGAACCGTGACGGATTTTTACGAGACAATCCGCGGGATGCCACTAGTTTGTCACATAAAGGAATAATCAGGACTTTGTGGCGGGAATTAGGGGAAATGTTCCTAAGATTGATGGCGCTAGCGGCGTAGAGATCAGCAATCGACAGCAATGGAGGGTCGCGGGTTTGAATCACGACGGGATAAAAGTTATGGGGGGTGCAGTTGCTCGCATCCGTCTCGTCCTACACGTACCCCCTGGGTGGTGCTATAAGAACAAAAAAAACTTCCACACCTGGTAATCTGCCGCAAAGCAGTGATGCACTCGCTCTGCTGTGTTCCGGTGGAAGGGTGTGGGTGCTGGTGAAATCACATGCATATGAGACGTAACATCCCTGTCTCGGGTGACGGCTGCAACGGGGTGCGACTGTTCAATAGTTTGTTTGTTGAATCAAAATAACTGGGAAAAATATGTCATACAAGTAAATTAATTGCGTATTTTGCTACTTTCAAAGTATTGAAGTCAGTTTTACGATTTTTAAATCAGTTCTAAGTACACGAACGAACGAAGTAGAACGTGGTGGCCCGAGGGCATAGATGCCAACTTTCAATCTGAAGGTCGCTGGTTCCAAAACGTGCACCAATGAGTTTTTATCACTTGAAAAATGTATGCGCGCAATACGAGGTTCTTGAAAAGGTCGTGAGGAAACCGACATGTCTTAAAACCAAAAATTTGAAGACATGTGACATCTACCAATCCGTTTTTGGCTCCCGTGGTAGATCAGAGCCCATTCACTCTCAATTATCGAGAGTATGCCGGTGTCCCTGCAGTGGGAACATTAGAGGTACGGAAGTACACTTCCCGTTAGTAAGGTAACCAACAAAGTTCCAACTTGTACCCAAGAACTTTCTCAGAGTCCATAAATCATACCATCTTAAACGTTTTCCACTCATTGAATTATTCATCATTCGCCATTTAACATTGGGAGGAGTTTTATCAAATTTCACGAAAGTAGGGACACAGTAAAAATTTTACTGTGCCTATTTTCCGGCAGTAAAATGTGGACAATCCAGGAGGCATGAGTGGGGGGTCCAGTTTTATGGGTCTCATAACTTGGACCTTGGCAAGGTGGTTTATTGCACACAAATTGTATATCCATTGTCTTATTTTCGGAGGTGTTTAGCTTGCCAACCCAAAGGAATGTTGTGGACTATTTGGGATTTTTATACCTCGGTTTTGGCAGGACGAGCTGACAGCTCATCTATGTCAAAACTTTACTGCAGCCAATTAACAACAGCATAACTAATTCGGTCTTCCCATCGAATCATGAAAAGACCTAAGCGCATCGCGTTGCGCTCTGAGAATGGAATGTAACGTCTCATGCGGCTAGTATTTTACCGGCGGTCACACCCTTCCACTGGAACACAGAATGCGAGTACTGCTTGGCGGCAGATTACCTGGCGTGGAGCAGTACTATAGTAAACTTATACTGCTCCTTTTTGTTGATACTTTAACACCACCCTGAACTCGAGCAACTGGACTCCTCAAAATTTTTTTGCGCGTTTGTGTGTTTTCAAGCTATCTGCCACCTTTATGCTTTACCCTTGAAATTAAATTGGTACGTATCAAACACTTGGTATCTAAATATCCTAAAATAAGACACGTATCTTTATATCCTATAAACCATATTCCGATCCAAATACTGAAAAAAATCCGCTTCGGAGACGCTTTCTAAACGGGTAGACAAAAAATCTGTAAATTTATTTTCATACACTAAAATCATAACCTTTCAAATCCATCCCCATCCCCCAAACAGAATTATAATCAGGGTAGTGCACTGTCTCATCAGGTCGTGTGACGACGCGTAAAAACGCCACAAACCAACGAATTGCAGATTCACGACACAATAAAAGGTAAGGTGTTTGTTTGTGGTTTGATAGATGATTTTGTCAGAAAATTGTGGGATTCTGCAAGAGCAGAGAAAATTTCATGAAGGTTGTTGGTTCCAACACCAAATATTGCTGATCGGTATGACCTGCCACCAATCAGATCTTTCATTCGCGTCCTAGTTTATTAACATCAATGATATATTGACCTAGTGAGATGCGAGTGAGAGATTCATAGCATATTTATATTATCTTCAAGTGACAATAGTTTATGGATATTATTGTCCGATAGGAAATAAATTATTATCATTAACCGACTTCAAAGAGGATGTTTATATTTTTTTATATATATATTCACCGATTTCTCCACCATTTATCAACCGATTTGGAAAATTAACGAAATAAACGAAATTGCGTATTTTGTTACTTTGAAAAAATTGAAGTAATTTTTTTTTCGATTTTTTTAAATCGGTTTCTTGTTTTCATGGCAAAACCGCGACCAATATAGTTGTAAAATTTGATGATGTAAGTCCAATAACAAGCTCCACACAATACCAGGGGATATGAGGGTGGATTTTACGAGGAAAGTGGAATCACAACATCCCTTGAGACGTATTTATGGTTACTTTCACTTAGCAATTTTATCTCCGTATCAATGCACGGCCATTTGATGTTTAACGAGGCCTTGACGGTCGCAATATGTACCTAACCAGAGGGTAGGAGAAGAAAAAAAGTTTTTTTTTTTTGCCAAACGGTCTAGTTGTATCTCATCTCACACATTAAGAGATTACAACCACTCCATATATTATTTTTCTGCTCTTCATCTTGAGTATGTCTTCGAAGACGCCCGAAAGCATCTGACATGGCTTAACGACTAGTATAGATGCGAATGACATATTGCCACTGCTACTGTGTTCCGCTGGAAGGGTGTGGGTGCCGGTGAAATCACATGCGCATGATACGTATCATCCCCATCTGATTTATGCAGCAGGAAGAATGCGACTCAGTGTACGATCCAGACCTTATATTCAGTAGCATTACTGTTGTCATGGGCGAGGGTTACCACTTACCAGATGGGCCCTCAGCTCGTTCCGTCATTCAATCACATAAAAAAAACTTAGATGATCTGTAAAGAAAATGTAAGCAAGCTACGCCACGTTCTTTGGCATAAGAAGAAATAAATATTCGAGCAGTAATAATATATTTAGAATTTTTGAATGCAAGAACATAACAGAAATAGCTACCTACTTCTAACAAAGTACCTCATACCTATTTAGTTTAGTGCGCCGTTTTGGTCAAGCAAGTTCTTAGATGCACAAAGGAACAAGTTTCACAAAGACGTGAGTTGCTCCATTCAGGAATAAGGAGCTAACTTCACACTTCACTCGTTTGGACGCCCCAGATTAAATAACAATAGTGGTTTATTTAAATCTTACTTAAATAATTACTTAAAATTAAATTGCTTTCTCAATCGACTTTAAAAGTATTTTGTTTGTTACCTCAGAAACATTTTTATTCATTTACTAGCGACCCGCCCCGGCTTCGTACGGTTAGTAAAGCATCAGTGTCGTATCAGAAACTACCCGTGCGAAGCCGCGGTGACTTGCTAGTGTACTATACATATAAACCTTCCTCTTGAATTATCTATTAAAAAAAACCGCATCAAAATCCGTTGCGTAGTTTTAGAGATTTAAGCATACATAGGGATATAGGGACAGAGAAAGCGACTTTGTTTGACTATGTAGTGATAAAACGATTTGAAAAATTATTGAGGTTATAGCTACTTTATAATTCGGTCTGAGAATTTTCATCAAAATCGGACCAATAGTTTTGTTTTGTAAGTCGATATAACTGGAACAAATATGTCCAAATACTTATATCAAAATGCGTATTTTGCTTTCCTGTTACTTTGGAGATTATATTACGACAATACAATTCTTATAGTATATTTTTAAGATTTTAGTTTTAGATTTATTATTGCTTGTAATGTGTAATCTGTGTATATTAATATTATAAAAAATATACTTATTTATTACGACAATTGGATTTTACGACAATTTACAATTTTATGTTTCTTAAAATGGTAGGGGTACACCATACGAGAAATAAGGTATTATAGTATTTAAGTCATCATTTTTTTTCTTTAATCAGTCTTAAATTTATTTCTATACTTTTGAAGACCCATCTAAAGACAGGAGTATTTTAAAACTGTCGGCAAGGTTGTATATTTAACTATCTATGTGTGAAAATTGGTAATAATTTCAATGTGATTTTTGAGTTTCAAACCCAAAAGGGAATTATTATGAAATTTAAACAAGTACTTACACTGTTTAGTCCAATATATGCTAAAGTTCCACAATGTCCAGTTAGGGCAAGTTTGCAAGTATTCGAAGCGTGATTCCTCCCACATTATAACGCATCGCTGACACAGGCTCAAGTGTGAGGAAATTCCCCTTAACTTTGTATTGAATGTGTTTTATACCTACATTAAATCTATACATAAATAAATGAAAATGCCGCTTGTATGAAAGGTTATTCGGCTTGTATGAACGGCTCGTCCGATTCAGCTGTTTTTCCTTTGTTGTATTAATCGAGTCAAGGTTAGTATAAAATAAAAACATAGGTACTTAATATTTTTATGCAAAGCATTTTTCAGTTTCTTTTTATGAGATGCATCGAACGTACGATTGCTGTTAGTTTACAATATTCCATAAAATGATTAACAGGAAAAAGGCATTTAATTAATAATTTCCTTTACTAGATATACAAAATAGTAAGCAGAAGAATCATAAATATATATAGCACAAAATACATAAATTGTCACAATTCTTATTTATAATTATGAATAGGGGATTATTATTTTTGTTACCTATCAAAAATAGGCCGACATTATTTTAAATTAAAATAATTTGAGATGATTAATCCGAAAACATTTAATTACCTAAAAGTTGCAGCCAACTACGCGACTGCACATATTATTTCGATTAATAGATTTCGATTAAAAACTCGAACGTAATCTTGCAGCCCGATCTCGTTCTATTAAATATATTTCTTAAACTTTTCACCCTTTCCACGTTTCTTGAAACAAATTGAGTGCTAAATTGGTCGTCTACGTGACACTGCGTAGATCCAACTCCTCAGAATTAATGTTAATTCGATTCCGTTTTTTGTAAACCGATCGAGAGGGGTGAGAGAATGATTGTCGTGGCTGCTAAAACGTTGGCAACACCGCACAAAGTTGGAACACTGACGCCTTACACTTACAGCGACATTACTACGAGCAGAGCGATAGTTATTTAATTTTTTTTAATATTAATTGTACGCCAGCTTTTCAGCGCTACTTCACCTGACGGTAAGTGATTAAGGTGCAACGCGATGGTTTAGAATCTCCTAAACCATAGGTATTTACCTATACGTATAGTATTATTATATCTGTGGTTATACTAAAATACGGCACTGTTTCTTGGGGAAGGTTGCCTGACTGTTCATCTTAATATTATCAGTTCCGTAGTTTAGATAGGCTGACCATAGACAATTAGAAATCGCGATGCGCCATCTCTTTCTTTCAACTTAAAATGAAATGTTCTGTCTGACTCGATTCCGCAAAATCAACTTAACAGAAAAAAGACGTCACTGACCTCAATATTAGCGCGTTGATTCCCTTTCGTATGTATCATAGTTTTATAGCGTTGCGAATATAGCCTCTACAGCATTGATTTAAGGTTGTTTACGCACTGTTATCAGCGGAGTACTGTACCGAAGTAAGGCATGTTCATACTAACGTTTTTCGAGCATGCGCGTTTCTCCAATGTTTGATAAGTCGGCGTAGACGCTGCGCACACGCAGCGTTCGAGTTGCGAAGACGTGGCATCTAAAATTATCAGACAAAAATATTCCGGCGGCAAAATACAATGAATGAAAATAAATTTCTTAATTAAGAAATTGGGTTAAATCCTTCATGGATTAATTACAGGAATGTAAATGTTGTACTTTATATCAGACTAAACATTAGCATTTAAAAGTTAAGGACTTACGAATTGGTATTAAAGGACCGAATGGAAAGAACTGCATTTGATGAGTTTATTTCATCTACTACTATGCCATTATATATAATCGCGATACTTATTCCAAAATATCATAAGTGATAGTTGTATGGAGAGAAAACACTGCGCTTCCGCCGCGCGCTCGCTGCGCACGCGCTGGTCAAACGTATAAGGATTCGCGCACGATCACGTCAGTATGCTGCCGGCCTTAGCTAAGTGATGTGCCCCGCTTGCTAAATTAATGGTCAGTGTTTCGCTGTACGCTCTATCGAAGGGTGTTTTATTTAATTTCATTAAAATTGTGTTGAGTTCAACATTTTATAAGTTGAGTGGTGTGTACTGTTTGCGTTCCTTGCTATTGTGACCATTTTGCATCATCAGGGTATTCTAGTCCTCTGCTGGATTTAGATCTCTCCCAGCAAGCGCAAGCGCAGCCTGTCTTCCGCTGATCATTCAATTTGGATATATTTTCACTTCTGATTGTGTAAGTATTATTATTTTAACGATAGTATATTTAAAAAATATGTGTTTGAATTCTTTTCGAAGTTTTCAGTTTTCGATAATAATTTCTGGCATCTACAAATTAAGCATTCATTATCTTGCTACTTATTTGCTTTTTAAAAATAATGTTTAAGATATTTAATTATTTGGCTGGGTTTTGCACCTGAAGGACAAAATAAACTCCATATTATATACAAGCCTATAAGTAGAATAAAAATCGTCAGTTTGTCTATCTCAATAGCTTTACTTTTTGAACCATAGAGTACCGTAGAGAGTACCGGGTTAAAAGAGGTCAAAGAGGGTCCATAGCTTAGGTAGCCCATCGAAACGAAGGTTCCTTGGTTCGATTCTCGAGACACACTTTGTTTGGTGAGCATAATTTTTTGTTATTTTGGGGTCAAGGTTGTTTATTGTGTTATTTGTTGTTCATGCCATCGGCGACACAGAGAATCCTGGCACAGGAGTGAGTGCTGGTTTCCTCACGATGTTCCACATGATTATCAAGCGAAAAACTCTTTCTCTCTCTTCTTTCTTTCTCTTTCTGGACTCCTGGGCCATGGATGCGTGCAAGTCATTTACATACTCCATTTAGGAGTCTGTTTAACATTAATGATGTTCTATGAATCATTAGAGGATATTAAGTCATTATTAACTATTATTTACTGAATTCTTTGTTTTATTTAATAAATATTATACAAACATAATATTCCTTTTACCCGCCTTAAAAAAGATGAGTTGTAGAGTAACAAACAAACAGTTGTTTGTTTGTTTGTTCTTGATATCTTCGCCAATATAATAGGGTGGTAGTACCTAGTTACAAGTGACTGATTTAAAATCCATAAAAATAACTGATTTCAATTATTTCATCCCTTATTTCTGGCCCTTAGGGGGGAAATCCTGCCATTGTAGAAAAGACTTATCGTAAAAAACGGGCGAAGAAAAAGTCACACGAAAGCCAAACATGCAATTTCAATTGTTATTTTAAGCAATTGTAATATTATTATAAAAATGGACTCTTAATATTGTTTTGTATCCTGATTCCTAGTTGTTAGTAATTTGAGTAATCCTGACTGCGAATCTGGAGGTCTGGGTTCGTTTCTCAAGGCGAACAGCTGTGTTGAACATAAAATTTGTCCGCGTAACTTAGATTTGTGTTTCATCATGGCATATGCGACACAGGGAATCTTATTGCGCGAGTATGAGTAAGATCAAGATCCCATCAATAAGGTCAATCACTTGCAAAAAACTATAGGTATTTCGCAAACATTACACACCGGCCAAGAACGGGTTTTAGTTGTGTTGCGAAATTTAAAGTATTAATTTATTTATTTATTTAATTTATTTATTTATTTAATTTATTTATTAACTCGAGGAATTCGTTTTACTTTCACTTTCTATGACTAATAAGTAATTTGGATTTTACCAAAAAGCCATAATCAAATTCGTGGCCCATTACCATGAGTCTTTTAGGGTTCCGTACCACAAAAGTGAAAATGGAAGCTTTATAGGATCACTGCGTTGTCCGTCTGTGTCAGGATCGTTTTTCTCAGGAACACGTGGAATTATTAAGTTGAAATTCATATTAAATACTCAAGTCTGCAACTTCTAGGAGCAATATCAAACTTCTATGTAAAAGCATTTTTTTTAATGGACTATTAATTTTTTGACCGCATATGACCTTGACAACTTTTATGTTAAAGCAATCAAAAGATAAGGGCTATTTATGCTCTGTTTAAGCTGCATATTTACTCTCGCAAGGGAATCAAAACCTATGGGGTACTTTTCGTTGACTTAGAACTATGAAATTTGGGAAGATGTAATTTAATGTAGCACAAGTAAAGAAAAAATCCGAATTCCGTAAATTAGTTCAAAAAATAGTGAGAAAAACAAGTCACACGTTTACCTGCAAGTTCTTGCGGAACCCTCGGTGCGCGAGTCCGACTCACACTTGGCCGGTTTTTTTTATTGTACCTTAGCAACGGGGCAAGCTAGAGGCCCACCTGATGTCAAGCGGTTACCTCCATACTAACAGGAATACGACTCGGGTCTTGTGCGGCTGAAGTATGAGTAGAATTAAGTAGCATTTCGTTGCGCCCGTGACCCGAGAAGGAGATGTAGCGACTGTGATTACACTGGCACCAACACTCTTCTAACGGAACTACTTCTTGGCAGATTACCAGGTCTCTCCACTTACTATCACTACATAGTATAAAACAAAGTCGCTTTCTCTGTCCCTATATCCCTATGTATGCTTAAATCTTTAAAACTACGCAACGGATTTTGATGCGTTTTTTTTAATAGATAGTGTGGTTCAAGAGGATGGTTTATATGTATAATACACTAGCAAGTCACCCTGGCTTCGCACGGGTTTACTAACCGTGCGAAGCCGGGGCGGGTCGCTAGTATAGTATACTTGAGAGTAACCACTTAACATCAGGTGGTGAGCTAGTTAGTTCAGCCGCTGCCATCGCAAAATCTTCAGGAGCTTTGAGTCGAGATGTGGTCTTGCCGAAGACTACATAAAAAAGAATGAATGAATGAATACTCTTTATTGTATTGTACACCTCGATAGAAACATATATAACACAAATAAAATTAACAAAATAGTCACAAAAAAAAGAGGTTACAATGGGCGGCCTTATCACTAATAGCGATCTCTTCCAGGCAACCTTTGGATTGAATGAAAGAAGTAAATTATCATCATTGAGTTGAAACCTAGGATACGAGCTCAAATACATATTTAGCATAGAATTATATCACCGACTGAGTCAAACATAATCCCCTTAAGTGACTAATTACACTTAAAGATAAGAGACTTTAAAAGTCTTGATTTCCTGTCGAGTGAAGGAGTTTTCAATGGACTTCCAAAAGAGGTTCAAAAAAGGATAAAACTGATTTCTTTTTCATATCTGCTTACTTTCTGACCCAAAACATATTTGCTGATGATACAATGTTGTCCAAATTCCGTGGCTTAGTTGGTAGTAGCCTTGCCTTCGAAGCGAGGGGTCCCGGGTTCGATTCCCGGCCGGGGCACACTTTGTGTGGTGAGCATGAAGTTTGTTCTCGGGTCTTGGGTGTTTGTTTTGTGTTTCTGTGTTTGTCCATGCCATCTGCGACACAGGGAATCCTAGTGCAGAGGTATGAACGTGTTAACATAGTTTTTTTTATTTTTTTATTACGTCTAAGCCTTATTTTAACATTTTTTTAAATTTGGAGTGTGGAGGAGATACAAATATACATACATACAAACTTTCGTCTCAATAATATTAGTGTGATTATTTATTACGTTTGTATATAATCCTCGAGTCTCAGTTGTATAAGGTTCGTCTTATTTAATAAACATTTTTATCATTAGACCAAGCTATTGGAGACATGCAGAGATATCACAATCTATTTCAAAAACAATGGCACAACAGTCTAATACAAAATGTCTATCAAGCCACACAAATAGTACAGTCAGATACAGAAATACTATTAGTACTGTAACTATACGAAATAAGACGGATGAAAATAAAACATGGCGGCTGTAAATCCAATATGGCCGATATTCGATTTACAACGAACGAAAAATTCAACATATCGATTAATCTATAGATTTAATACAAAACTCAGTTGTAGCTCTGCCTTTTACGCTGTAAGTAGTGGGTTGGATTCCAACATTAATGTGACAAACAGAGACAAGTTTTTCGTGTAATACCTAAAATCTTTTAAATAATAATCTAGTTCCAATTAAAAACAAAAGATTCTTAAAAACTTCTTGTGGGCCTGTAAGTAAATTCTCTGGCAGAGAGGAAGTACCTGGGAACCTGAATAGTTCATACTGTTTAGGCAAACCCAACTCGAAAGTTTGGGAGTCAGAGTCTAAAAAAGCAAATTTTACAAGCTTAGTCTGAGATTCACTGATAACTTGCAACAAATAAGAAACACTGTATTTTTTTATAATATTGTTATCTGTACTGTGTTAGATCCTTTTAATTTTGGCAAATAAAATTCTATTCTATTCTATTTAAAAGAAATACTACTTCTATTATAGAAATACTGCCACACCTGGTCCGGTAGAAGGTTGTGGGTGCCATTCAAATCACATGCGCATGAGACGTAACATCCCCGTTTCGAGTGACAAGTGGAACGGGGTGCATCTTGGGTCTTATACTTCGGTCGGAGTCGTATTGCAGTTGTTATGGGTAACCACTTAACATCTGGGCTTTCATCTCGTTCCGTCACTTTAATTCTTAAAAAATACTGACTTTAAAAATACTAACTGCAAACCTATTTAATAGTATGACTGTAGCGCTGGTACAGTAAAGATATCTCTACTATCTTATCCGCTCAATGCCATGCTACCGCGAATGCTACGATAGCTTTTGTGCGCGCCCAGAAGGTTTTATTTTTAGGTTTCCGTACCCAAAGGGTAAAATGGGACACTATTACTAAGACTCCGCTGTCCGTCTGTCACCAGGCTGTATCTCATGAACCGTAGTTAGAGAGTTGAAATTTTCACAGATGATGTATTTCTACTAGCTCTATAGCGGCTATAACAAAAAATACTAATAAACATTTATATTTAACGTTTCATCCCCGTGTCACAGTGATAGTAGTAACCCAATGCGACTTGAGTCTTCTCATACTTCGGTGGGGGAGGACCGGAACTGGTCTATTCTGATGTTATGGGTGGCAGTAACGACTTAACATCACTATAAAAATAAAATATGTTCACAACTTTTGGCATTTAGAATCGTTATCTGCAAAGCGGTACTATTGCAATATTCAAGGAACAAATTTTTATTGCTTTCACCTGTCAACTTTATAAAATGACTTTCTACTTATTAGAGGACTGACCCAGATTGCGAGGTATTGTTTATTTTAATCTTTCTGCCCGTCGCTCCAAATGCCTACTATTTCACCGGCACCCACACACCTCCACCGAAACAGCAACGCGGCGGATTGTATGGTAGGGTGACAGTACTTCTCCGGACGAACTTGCTACAAGATCCACTGCTACTTAGCGGCCTTAGCGCTAAAAACGATCTCTTCCAGGCAACCTTTATCTTTTGGATTCATTTTTAAATCTATAATTTAGTATTTGTCGATTGTAGACTCGGCATTAGAATTCAACTTGGTTCCCTTCCATGAATTATTTATAACGATAAATATATGGGTGCTGTTTTTCGACAAACGTGCAGGCTGCCAATAAAATACAGATTCTAATCACGTAGTTAGCTAGAATCGATGTGTCCTTCATCGCTTAGAAATGCATTCTTTGTGTCAGCGAATTGTTTCTATGCGCTGATTTTGCTTGATGCACGTATAATTCAAGCAAGCTTGTTTGATAAATATGTTATTTTTGTATCGTATATTGTATTTATATGTACCTTACATAGTTATATTATTTAATAATATATATATATATATAATATATTGTTAAACGTGTAATAACATGACTTGTTTTACTTAAACTCATTCATTGTTAGTTATTACATTATAATTCTTATTAATAACTGTCATAAAGTATTTATTTGCTTTATTTTTGGGGTAGATAGATAAATATATAGATGACACTTTATTGATAGAGATAATAGCTTAAAAAAAAGAAATCTTAACTAACAAAAAGGTGAGACAGTGGGCGGTGTTATCGCTATAAAGCGATCTCTTACAGATAACCTTTGGATGGACAAAAAGTATTAGAAATGAGAAGGGGCATTGGTGCATCTATATAAAATCATAGTCAATTTTAAAAATACATATACATAATTAATAACTACTTATTTATTATACAAAAATGTACATAGATTGGCAAGCAAAAAATTATAGCAATAATGTTCCCTAAGGATGTAAGGGTATGTCACCCCCTACCTAGTGTGGGGTGAGATTTTTACCCACACAGCTGTTTAAACATCATCATCTAGTAGCGAATCACCTTTAAAGACTATCTTTAGTTCGCTAATTACTTATTTGTTAGAAACATAACGTTTTCTTGTCCTGACTTGCATTAAATAAGCAAGTTATCAGTTCCCAGTAACTCGTTAAGACAAAGGACTCCAGTTAGGTGATTCAACGGTGCAGGTAGAAAGCGGGGTGAGTCAACATGCTCCGTGGTCAGGACCCTGGTTTTAGGAATTCCAATTCCACTACGCGCTGAGCAGTTAAATAAATAAATAGATATTCATGGACATTCAATAGGCATAGACGCCGACTTTCAATCTGAAGGTTGCTAGTTCAAACCCACACGTGCACCAATGACTTTTTTCACTTGAAAAATTTATGTGCGCAATACCACGTTCTCGAAACGGTGATGGAAAACATCGTGAGGAAACCGGCATGTCTTAGAACTAAAAATTCGACGACATGTGACATCTGCCAATCCGGATTGGGCTCCCGTGGTAGATCAGAGCCCATTTACTCTCAATTATCGAGAGTAGGCCCTGCAGTGGGAACATTAGAGGCTGGTGCGGACATTTCACACAGCGTCATCTAGCCCCAAACTAAGCATAGCTTGTAATATTGGAACTAGATAACTGATGGAATACATATAGTACTTTTTTGTAAATACATACTTATAATACATATTAACATGTTATGTTATGTTCGTCACACAAATGCTTGTCCTGGGTGGGAATTGAACCCACGACCCACGAGAGAAGGCAGAGCTACTGAGCTATGAGGCCAGTCAAGAGAATATAGTTCTAATGTCGACCGTAATTTTGAGCCGATTACGGAAAAAATAGATTGGAAAAAAAAATTTTTGCCACAAAACTTACGTAGATCCAGGACAAAAAAAGGTGAGAGAACAGAAAATTGGACTAGCCTTATATCTCAGTTTTTTTTTATATGAATATGTGACGGAACGAGCTGAGGGCCCACCTGATGGTAAGTGGTGACCCTCACCCATGACAACAGTGTGCCAAGTTCGTCCGCAGAGGTACTGCCACCTCATCTGGAATCTGCCACCAAGCAGTAGTGGTTGCATTTCTGTGTTCCGGTGGAAGGGTGTGGCTGACGGTGAAATCACCTGCGCGTGAGACGTATCGTCCCCGTCTCGGGTGATGGACGCAGCAGGATGAATGCGACTCAGTAAAGATTTGAATCTCATACTGAGTCGTCATGGGCGAACGTCACCTCTTACCATCAGATGGGCCCTCAGCTCGTTCCGTTACTGATTCACACGAAAAAAAAATACTTGGATAGCTATATACCTACAGATCACGTTCTTATTACTAAGTCTGGTTATTCAAACCCTACCTAACCCTCCGTGGGGAACTTAGTTCGCTTATCGTCATATAGTTATCTATTACGAATGATGCAAAAATTATGTTGCGTGTCCTGTGGTTTAGCAATTAAAATGTGGTTAGTTTAACAGTTGCCGTTTATGTAATATATTATTGAGTAGACTTATTTTACAGTTACATCACTCAAGTTATTTCCTCAAGGCTAACAATAGAATAAAATAAATTACTAAAAAAATACTTTAAATGTAATTTGGATTTTTTCACGCCGACTTTAAACATAAAAGTTGTACCTATATATTTTTGTAAGCCACTAAGAAAAACCTGTATTTTGATCTAACACTATAGGTTTTGAGTTAAAAAAGTGTTTGAACACGTTATAAATCGTTAAAATAAAAAATATTTAATTTTTCCAATTTTTTCTATTCTGGGGTTCTGCCAGCAACTCCAACGATGAAATTTTGCAAAGGTTGCAGTCGGGTAAAAACTATTCCTTCGAGCCATTTTCAAGTTTTTGCGAGACCAACGCACAGCTTTATTTGAATATGTATAGATGTAACGGGACCATCCAATTCTGTCGTATAGATGACACACTGGCACACAAGTCGTGAGATGGACTGTGGGTGTTTTTGAGAGTAATAAAATTAATACTGTCGCTTTCGTAGCTTGTCAGTCGTGATCCAAGTTTGGTTCATATCTAAGTGAAGCATTTGGTATCTCTTCTTTAACAGTTTAAGACGGTTGACAGCCTTCCGTACTCACCAAATCCCGCGGAAAGTTGGCAAGATCTGGAGACAATAGCCATAAGTTTTTTTAACTAGATTATAAAATCAAGGATAACAGAGATTTAGTTGGTCTAAACTTGCGTTTCGATATAAAAAGGTTTTAATTCTACACTTATGTTAATTAAATTGAAAAATTCAATTTTTTTTTTTTTTTCGACATACGTCGGAAAATATCTCTAAATGGATAAGAAATCCGAATTAAAAACCGTTGCGTAGTTCAGAAAACAATAGTAGATAAACAGATATACGAAATCAGCGACTTGGGTACTATTCAGATATTTTTATATCATGATTTATCTATATAACGGTACTCTTTCACAGCTGCATGTTGACATGTGTGTTGAGTATTGTTGAGTATTGACATTATGCTATATCATGTTTGTATTTGAAACCACAAATTTTGATATTAAGTATGCTCACACAGGAAAGGACAGGATTGAGATACTAGCGCGTGTGAACACCATAATATTAGTATTATAAATAACTTAATTAACTTAATAATAAAAAGACGCATAGTGGGTGCCGCTACGTAATTCCGCTGTTCCACTCATGAAAAGTGACAAAGCTGTGTTCATTGTTCATACCTAATTAATAGTATACGCTCTGTCGTTTATTTTGTCTCAATAACGGGTAATGTTAGATGGAGGTGAACGAACCAGTGCTTAATGTTTCCTTGTACCTATTTTTAGCACGACTGTCATTGTAGATATCCAGTTAGAATCAAATTAGTTAGCCACGAAATATTTTTATATAGTCCTTTGGCCATTCCATTGCCCGTTTGGGACGGCTCCGGGGGTTAGTTGGTAGTAGCCCTGCCTCCGAAGCGAGGGGCCCGGGTTCGATTCCCGTGCACTTTGTGTAATGAGCATGAAGTTTGTTCTTGCCTTGGGTTTTTGTCTTGTGTTTCTGTTTGTCCATGCCATCTGCGACACAGGAATCCTAGTGCAGATGTATGAGCGTATAAACAACAACACAACACACCTCATAAACTTTTATTATTATTGTTATTATCTAATATTCATGTAAAGCAATATCCAGGTTACAAAGTTTCTTGTTTGTTCTTCCCCATGAAACGTCGGAAAAAGATTAAGCAGGCATAAAATAGAAAAATACGTCTTCTTTTCTGCCATCCTTTATTTCTCTCCCTTTCAAAAAAGAATGGTATAACTACCATTTAAAAAAAGAAACATCCATATCGGTATGCAACGGCCGAAGAAAAAAAACACAGGAAAGCAAAACTATTACATATTTTTTATTGTTATTTTTATTTAACTACCAAACTACTGAACCTATTTTAATGAAATTTCTATAGAAACAATCTGAAAGCATGTGCTTTCAAATAAAAAGAATTTTCCATATCGATTTATAAATGACGGAGAACAGAGGTAACAAACATAAAAAACCAAAAATACATCCGAATTGATGACCTTTTCTGGAAGTCGGTTAAAAACATTAAGATTTAGATTAGACAAACTATCGCATTTATAATACTAGTATGATACTCCAACAAGGCTGCGTAGTTTTTAAGGGCTCATACAAATTTGCTCATGAGTAACAATAATAGTAACACTGACCTGAATTTACTAATGGATGCCTAATTATAATAATGTCTCGGTCAAAACCTTGAACTGATTAAACGATGACTAACTTACATTGAGAGCGTGGCACAGACGCCGACTTTCAATCTGAAGCTCGCTAGTTCAAACCCACACGCACCAAGTTTTTCACTTGAAAAATTGATGTGCGTAATACCACGTTCTCAAAGGTGAAGGGAAACATCGTGAGGAAAACGGCATGTGTTAGAACCAATTCGAAGACATGTGATATCTACCAATCTGGATTGGGCTCCCGTGGTAGATCAAAGACCATTCACTCTTAATTATCGAGAGTAGGCCGGTGTCTCTGCACTGGGAACATTAGAGGTTGATACGGAACTTATGATATCGTAAGTGGTTACCTCCGCCCATAACAGCAACACGACCTGGGTACTGCTACTGGGTTCCATCACGTTGCGCCCGTCACCCGAGACGATAATGTCTCATGCATCTGTGATCATATCATGCGTATGTATCATGCATATGTATTGAGATGATAATGTCTCGTGCACCGTCACCCACACCCTTTCACCAAAACACAGCAATACGAGAGTGCCACTGCTTGGCGGCGTCAAATAATAGTCAATATTGTAAATACATGTTTATATCCAGACAGAAAATAGCATATTATATTATAAAGGCGAAAGTTTATATGGATGTGTGTGTATGTTTGTACCAACTTAACGATCAAACCGCTCAACAGATTTGAATGAAATTTGGTACCAAGATAGCTTAAATCCTGGATTAAGACGTAAGCTACTTTTGATCCCGGAAAACTGCGGGTAACGCCGCGGGGCACAGCTAGTATACAGCGAACTAATTTGCCAATCCCCGCACCCTCCCACCTGCCATTAATCCAGATTAAAAAAGAGAACATCAAACAAAGGGATCCGAGGCACTGCAAATATTAAATTACTCAATATTTCATACCGATACTAATTTTGCTATCTTAACCCTTCGCCGCCAACGACACAAAATATTACAAGAAAAAACACCCCAAAAGAAAAAACGTCCAGGCCTAATTGACATTCTTTATGGCCGTCAGTCCTTAGACGGGGATATTTTTTAATTAGATATATTTTATGGGTTTTTTTCGAAAGGGGAGAGGAATAAAGGGTTAACATTTGTTTGAGCCCAATGAGTGGGTGGGGGGGTCAATATTAGCGTTCTCGTAATCAGGCGGAGAAAAAATGGTCGATTAAACCCCCTTGCGACGTTAATTTAGGATCATTGGAGGCACGGAAGGTGGGTGACACCCTTTCTTAGTAAATTGTCTTTTTTAAAACGGTTCGAAAGTGCCGCTAAAGTTACGGTTTACGGTTGACTTGAGACCAAATTGGATTAGGTTTTTTATAAGTCCACATCACGTTAAATGTCTGATCACAATGTTGCTTGTAATTAAAGTTAGATCATCATTAGTTAGATAATTTTCCAGTACCTTTTCGTATGACTCTTCGAGTCTTTGGTCAGCTGGACCCGCTCTCTACTGAACCCACGGGTCCACTTGACCCCAAAATATTTTCTGTATCTTTATTGGTTACTTGGACCCACATGCAAAATTAATTCAACTTTTTATGTTTGTCACGCGATTAATCTAAGACGCTTGAACCAATTTGAAAAATTATTTTTTTTATTTCAAAATTCAATTATTTTTTATATTTATCAATTATATACTTTCCAGGTGATCCCATATACGTTTTATCGAAATTGGTCAAGCGGTTTTGAAAAATCAACAAAAATCTTTTCGTTTACTCCGAAACCTCGCTGTCTCATTCGAGCATTGCGTTTAGTTGACCTACCCATATCATATTATAATATTATATTGTATATATAATAAAATGTAGGCTGAACCCCTTAAGAGAATTAAGGGATGAAAGAATTGAAGACAGTTTTTTTTCGATTTTTAAATCTGCCCCTTGTTCTAGCTTCGGGATCAGCAGACCACCATCCCTGCTACCCATCCCCCGTTGGAAATCTATAAGCTGAGATATATGTTTGTTAATAACTAACATAATTTTATTATTCGTGTTACCAAGATTTGTGAGTTTTGTTGACTCCCAATATTTCGACGCAGTTACATGCGTCATGGTCCCGGGCAAACTGAAGTCTTTGCGAAGTGGATCTCGGTAACACGAATAATAATGTTCAAAACCATGACAGTTTTTAAAATTTATATCACAATTTTGTTTTGTTTATTAACAAGGATAATGCGATTTCGTGACGTGATTTTCGGACTTTTATGTACAATGATAGTGACGCAAAATGCATATGTTACAGCATTAGGTAAGGTATATATGTATTGGGAATATTATGTACATCATCACAAACCATACTATTACCTACTCTATGCACCATAGTATCTAGTACTTCTACTTACTAGGTAAAGAGTGAGAAGTATCCGCGATTTGTAAAAAAACACTCAATGAAACTCCGAAGGATTCAAACTTGTTTTATTTACATTAAGTGTCGATCTGACGGCTTATCTGATAAATGGATACCGCCGCCCATAAAGCAATACGAGTTACTGACAAAGTATGAGAAAACCCAAATCGGTGGATGTAACGTCTCATGTGTTGGAGTAGCAGTAGGGTTCGCATTACTGTGTTCCGGTGGAAGGGTGTGGGTGTCGGTGAAATGACACGCGCATTCCTCATACATACCTAGATACAAACAAATATAAAAAACAAAAATTGTTTCTACTTTTGTCTATATAGACTTTGAAACCATCAAACCGATGCCCTAAACCAGTTTCATTAGAAAGGCAATAATGCAAAGATGGTTTTAGACCACTAAAAGAATGCATTAGTCACAAAATGTATTTCAGCGTAGCAGTAACATAAACATACAAACTGTCTCTCGGAAATTATTAGAACGAGATACATTGTCTACTAATTCAATGTACAACACGTAAAATATCACTCAGATTAGTCTGTTGAAATTCCAGGACGATATAAATATGCAGCGAAAAGTGTGAGTCGAAAATCATGGAGAGGGTTCCGCGCTTGTTACTTTAATTCAAATTATTGAAGTATATCAATTCAATTTGACAATTCAAGCCGGTGTCATTAATGATTTAAGATACTTAAAGTAATAAGATACTTTAAGTATCTTAAATCATTAATGTCACCGGCTTACTCTCAACAATTGAGAGTAAATGAGAGATTTCTATTTTGAAATTTGTGGGCGCAATACCACGTTCTCCAAACGGTGAAGGAAAACATCGCGAGGAGCGGCATGTCTTAGAACAATAAATTCGAAGACATGTGACATCTACCAATCCGGGTTAAGCTCTCGTGGTAGATCATAGCTCGTTCACTGTATTCTTATCGACATTAGGCCAGTATCCCTGCACTGGGAACATTAGAGGCTGGTAAAGAGATCATATATTTACCATTATGTCAAATAGAGGTCTCTTTGGCCCCAGAAGGCGGAACTCTAAAAACTTCGACATAACAAAACCGAGAGAACCCGTGAAAAATCTTTATTAAATCCTCTTGAGCTAAATAAGTTCATTTGGCGAGTGGAGAAAAAAAAATATATTTACGCTTTTTTGTAAATTAGAAAACATTTTCACCGATTTGTATGGCTTACTCGGGGGTAATTAGTAAGGGAGGGGGTGCTATCGGAGAATTAAATTTATTTTTTCCTTTGAACTAATGAGGGTGAACAGTACGAGAAAAATGCGTGGATTAAGATATAAATTACCTGATATTTGTAAACTTTTTAGGTACATTATATAAATTGGTAGATGCTATTTTGGATTAAGACTTTGCAAGTAATATTTTTGGTGCATAAACCAAAATGAATAAGCAGTTTTCGAGGCTATAGTGTTTCAGTCTGATAAAGCAGCAAAAAGTAGAAGCAGTATGACCTGTGCTAAGTTCGACCGGAGAGGTACTGCCACCACATCTGGAATCTGCCGCCAAACAGTAGTGGTTGCATTAGTGTTCCGGTGGAAGGGTGTGGCTGCCGGTGAAATCACATGCGCATGAGACGTATCATCCCCGTCTCGGGTGATGGACACAGCAGGATGAATGCGACTCAGTAAAGATTTGGATCTTATACTGAGTCGCGCGCATTACTGTTGTCATGGGCGAGGGTCACCACTTACCATCAGGTGGGGCCTCAGCTCGTTCCGTCATTCATTAACATAAAAAAAAAGAACTAAATAACGTTTTAATTTTTTCTTGCTACGTCCTCCGCTTTTCCGACCGTCATCCTCAGGATGTAAAAATGGCAACTGGACATTTTTACATCCTGAATCTTAAACTTAGAGAAACTTGTACTACATATCTCTGTATTGTGTCGATATCTTTATTCTTACACTAGCTGTGCCCGCGACTTCGTCCGCGTGGACTTAGATCTATCCCAGCCTACAGGATAGAAATATAATGAGATGCTTATTATGTCTGGTCGTTACTATTGTATTAAAATTATGTTATGATTAAATCTCAAAATACTTTATTTCCGTTGGATTCTTACCATATTACTTAGGTTTTGTTAACTGGGAAGATTAAAGATTTGATTGGATGATGAACTACGTAAGTGAAACTGCAACCATTGCAAATGTATATTTTACAATAATGCTTCTCTGTAAACTATACTATAGAAGTCGTTTTTTCAGGATATTTCAGGAACGTGCGCATAAAAAATATTTGAATTGCTAAGGCGGACTGTGCAAAAAGCAACTCAATATAAGGACTACGTCTGATCACTGCGGAACATAGGCTCACCAGAGACTGAATGCGTTTAAAACTAAATGGACAGTTGATAGGAATGAGAGGAATTCTCTAAACTCTTGACTTTCAATTTGGTGCTGTAACATAATTTAGGAAGACATAAATTTATAAAAGAGCAATGGGCACTCCGACATTTAGTTTAATATATTGTGTGATGAGAGTCCAGATGCACTCTAGAAATTTAAACATTCGATGGGATAGATGGTAGGGTCTTATTGTTCCCGCCTGACCGCAGCTATAGGCAGAAACTTTTCGCTGTCAACTATGGTCTTATCCATGATTGACAGCGGGAGATCTTGGGTGGCAGCTCAGTCTTTCTGCAAGGAAGTAACCTCCCAGAAAGAAGCAGCCGCGAGGGTGAGGGAGGAAGAATCTCCTCACCCTGGTAGACGCAGGAGAGTGGGTCGGCGAAGGCAGGCGCATGAGCGCCGCCTGTCACCCTAAAGGGAACCTCCTGGTGGTAGATCCGGGGAATCTGCCGTCCGACGGATGAGGTCCCCACAGGAGGATGGCGTGCTTCGTGTTTCGGGCACGCCACCACAGGGAGTTAGACATCGTGTTGGGGTCCCGATACGCGTAGACCAACGCTGCTGGGGCCGCTACCGTACCCGTACCCCAAGCGTGAAGGCATAGTGCAGGAACACCAAGGGGGTTTAATGTGTATTTCCCCAGTACTGCTATTTCTGAGTAGTGTTGGGGGTGAGTCACACATAACCTCACGCCTCCCCAAGGTATACGCAAAGTATTTACCCATTGACAAAAAAAATCGTTCCACTACTCTGTTAATGATGTTGAATGGTGTTCAATGCCATTCCCTGGGACACTGCTCAATGTTGTATCAGTGTTGTTAGATCATCATACACAAAATACATAGGAGGTGTGTGGCCGCATGTTTAGTGTTCAATGCATTGGTATAACGTTGTCCCACAGACTCGAACATTAAGACATGCGTTAATTTCATCAACCTTAGTATCTCCATTTATAAACACCACATAAGAGCATGGTGATATCTATAGGCGGATCTAATATATCGCAGTGAGTTCGGTCCATCGCTTTAACTGTTTTACGGGTTGCCATTGTGCACTGATCCCATACTACTAAGCACAATCACGTAGAACCTTTGCTTTGTCGCTATTTCTAGAAATGTTGCAAACAGGTCTTCAAGTTCCAAGTTCCAGATTCAAAGACTTCCAAGTTTTTGGGATTTTAAACATTTTGTTGGCGGTTTTAGTTTCATGTAACTATGTGTATAGCTGTTTTACCCAATTAGGAAACAGAGGGAGCAATTTTATTTCGGTTGCGTATTTGGGTCAAGACGGCTTTGGTGAGAAATAAGTCTCCCGTACCAATTTATTGGATCTAGTTGCTCGCGTCCGCAGGTGTGTATCCTTTGATTCCCTACACGTACCCTCTGGGTGGTGCTAGAGCAGCAACCAAAAAGTAACAGTAGAACTTGTGCCAAGTTCGTCCTGCGAGGTACTGCCACCACACCTGGAATCACACAAGCAGAAGTGCTTGCATTATATTTGCATGAGACGTATCATCCCCGTCTCGGGTGATGGTCGCAGCAGGATGAGTGCGACTCAGTCTAAGATCCAAATCTTATACTGAGTCGCATTACTGTTGTCATGGGTGTGGGTCGCCACTTACCGCCAGGTGGGCCCTCAGCTCGATACGTAACTAACTCAGAAAAAAAAAGATAGCTAGCAAGCATCAATTTATGTTTCGTTATCATTGTTGAGCTGCATATTCTTTGACAGACTTCCGCTAATTTATAATGATACTTTTTCAATAAATGTGCTGCATCTGAATATCCAGATAATATCAGCAAAATCGATAACAAATGTCGCAAGGGTTATGTACTTTCGCCCCTGATGATGATGATGATGATGTACCCTGAAGAAGATTTACCTATGCGGCCATTTTCGGCCGGATATAAGGCCATGGCGTTACTCCAGTGTAATGTAGGTCTCCATCAAGTAAATGACTCGTTTGACAGGCAGCTTAACTCGTAATCAAACTTAATCAACTTTTCGCAGTTCAAAGTAAAAAAAAAACTGCCTTTAAATTAATTGCCTAATTAACTAACCCAAACTACGACTAAACGTGTCATCTGCCTTCAAGCGCCTGCTCGTATTCATGCTGCAATACACCGGCTCGCTACACCGAGTCAAGCATGCAGGATTCGGCAGGCGCGTTAAAATTTTGAATAAAACATTGAATAACTTTTGATTTTGTGAGTCGATTTTGATAAAATAAACGGTATTCATTAGTCGAGATTCAGCTTAATATATGTTAGTAATTAGATTTTGATAACTATCTATGGTTTTTGCGTAAAGTGCGCACAAACATTTTTGAATAAAACATTGAATAACTTTTTATTTTGTAAGTCGATTTTGATAAAATAAACCCTATTCATTATTCGAGACTCCGCTTAACATTTGTTAGTACCTAGATTTTGATAACTATCTATAGTTTTTGCGTAAAGTGCGCACAAACATACAGACAAACAGACAAACAGACAAAAATTACAAAAAATACTTTTTTACGTTCTATTACTTATTCCTAACGTCTCCCAGTTATTATTTTGCAAAAATCTTTAATGTACAGACACGGCAAGTCTACAGTTTTATTATATGTATAGATTGTATTGATAAGTACTTGGATTTGCGATAAAGTTACATTCAGATTATGTAATTGTAGGTACTTTGTATTATTTATAAGCGCCCCGGCTTCGCATGGTTGTATAATAGGTATGGCGTAGGTTGTAATAAAAAAAAAATATCTATCTCTGGCTTAGTTAGTAGTAGCCCTGCCTTCGGAGCAAGGGGTCCCGGGTTCGATTCCCGGCCGGGGCACACTTTGTGTGGTGAGCTTGAAGGTTGTTCTCGGGTCTTGGGTGTTTGTCTTGTGTTCCTGTGTTTGTCCATGCCATCTGCGACACAGGGAATCAGTGCAGAGGTATGAGTGTGTAAACGTTTATTTACAATTTATTATATTAATTATAACACTGATGACATAAATTTTAATTTGTAATAAGTATGAAATCATTTAGGATCATTAGGAAATAAATGATTTATCATTTTCATACAATACTCAAACTCAATACTCATTTATTGAACTCTTTTTAGGGTTAAGTTCGCCTGTGTACATACCTTTCTTCCTCATCTTTGTATTATCTTTGTTTTTGTGTACAATAAAGAATTATGAATTATGAATTTATTCGGCCTTAGGAACACTACGGAACACTTGGTTTTGTCAAAAATGATGACTTACATAGCCTAAAAAATAAGAAATACATTCACAGTAATACATGTATATATAATAGACAGTAGTACATATATAAACCTTCCATAAAAAGTTAACTAAATGATGGTGTAAATACAAAAATCGCTTCGTAGTAAGATGAGTTAGAGTGTAGGTACAGTGAGGTAAACACGTTGTTGTGAACAATCAAACATCTCCGTTGCAAGCTCTTGATAAGCAGCGCCGCTGCGTCGAAGGTACATAAATAAATACATACGAGTTGCATTTAGCAACGAACAATGCGGTATGCGAAAGACTTAATGTGGACAAGCCTATCGTTTGTTATCTAAAATTTATTTTATGTAACGCACCTGATGTTAAGTGGTTACCTCCGCCCATAACAACTGTAATACGACTTAGGTCTCCGACCGAAGTATGAACCCAAGATAAGATAAGATAGTAGAAGAAGCGGATAAGATAGTAGGGTATTTTTGTAGTGCCAGCGCTAAAGTCAAACTATTAAATAGGTTTGTCGTTAGGTTTTTTATAAAGAATTAAAGTGACGGAAAGAGCTGAAGGCCCACCTGATGTTAAATGTTTACTTTCGCCCATAACAACTGTAATACGACTTAGGTCCTCCCCAACCGAAGTATGAGAAGACCCAAGTCGCACCCTGTTGCGCCCGTCACCCGAGACCCTTCCACCGGAACATAGCAATGCGAGTGCACCACTGCTTGGCGGTAGATTACCAGGTGTGGTACTTCTCTGGATGAACTTAGCACCAGTTCCACTGCGTGATGTGGAGAGATATCCCAGACCCCCCAGATTTTAAATCAATTTGGTATAAGATCATTTAGTTTTTCTTGCGTGTGAGCCTGGGCAAGCAGTAGGATTTTTCCACCGGAACACAGTAATGCAACCAGCATTACTGTGTTCCGGTGGAAAGATCCGGACTCAGTAAAGATTTGGATCTCACACATTATTGTTGACATGGGCGAGGGTCGCCACTTACCATCAGGTGGGCCCTCAGCTCGTCCCGTCACTCATTTACATACAAAAAAAAAAGAGCCCAGCTCTGGTGTCGGAGTTTTCAGCCGCCCGAAGGCCTCATACATGGCTTAACGTCGTCCTTGTGCCCTCCGAAGCACGGAACCGCACATTAAAATTCCAATAAATGGTCACCCATCCAACTTCCAACCGGGCCGAAAGTTGCTTAACTTAGATGATCTTTAAAGAACAGCTACGCGGCTTCGTTCGATCTTCATCATTTAGTAGTAAGCGTCCACACTATCATGTCTCCTACACGCTCGGCTCAACTACGGCGAACTTTCCACTGTGTACGGTGTGAAAGCGCCCGATACTATCGCTATCTTATACACTGAGGTACCTACATACCCAACATACCTATACTTGCATCATACATTTGTAACCGACGTCTAAAAGAGGGTTCTGAATTCGTTTTTTCATCATTAACTCTGTGAAAATTGTTTTACATCTCAATTCTATGTGATCTAGTATCCATTTTACGTACTTAGCTTAAGTAAGAAGCTGTTAGTATTCCATTATAGTAAAAAAAAAAAAAAATTAAATGTCAGCCTTTTATGTTTCCACTGCAGGGACACCTACTCTCGATAATTGAGAGTGAATGAAGCTTTCATCTACGGAGCTCTATCCGGATTGGTAGATGTCACATGCCTTCGAACATTTGGTTCTAAGACATGCCGGTTTCATCACGATTTTGAGGCTTGGTCGAAAACTCCGACAGCAGAGATGGCCACTCACACGAAAGAAGATTTGGACGTCAATTTACCCACACTAGTAAACCTATTTGTGCACGTCACAACATAATTCATGACGTGTTTGAAAAATACATATAAGTAATATAATTTAATGTTCGGGCTTTCAAATCAACAGCCATTGTTATAATTCCAGAAAATTTTAATAGTTATTTATTTTAATTAGTAAAATTATAAATGAGACTGCTTCGTAGCTTAGTAGGTATCCTTCGAAGCGAGCGGTACCAGGTTCGATTCCGGTTTCGAAAATGGCGGTAAATTTTGACGTGTCCAAAGCTTTTTTCGTAAAAATATAAAAAAATCTGATGCTTTGAAAACCAGTTTATTCAGATGACTTTGACAAGCACAAAGAAGGTAGCTTTTGATGCAAAAGTTTTAATAAAAGAGATCGATTAAAAGCGCGAAAGAACCGATTTTTATACTTTTATGTTTTACCATCTTGCCTAAAAGGGGTACACACGACCATTATAAAAAAAGATTGCGTTTTACAATATATTAAGAAAACAATCATCGGAAAGCAAAATACGCAATTTCGTTTACTTGGATGATATATTTGTTCTAGTTATTTTGATTTACAAACCAAACTATTGGCCCGATTTTGATAAACTTCGTATGGGACCAATCTGAAAATAAAATATCCTTTGAAATACAATAACTCAAAATCCGTATACTTATTACAAATTTGAGATTCTTTATTCCAATAAACAAAAAATATTCTCAAATTAAAATAGGTTTCTTTTACATTTGCATTCATAAAATCTGACTACACAGATTGAAATTTCCGAAACTCGATAAACCGTAGGAAGTCTCTGAAAAATAATATCAAAGATCTCCTCCCTTTGTGTATCGAAATACGACTAATCGCCTAAAAGCCTTTCGGAATCAAAGCTGAAATCCCTTCCTTAAGTATTCAATTAAAATCAATCGTTCACTCAAAGGAAACCCCGCCAAAAGAACGTCAAACATAATCAATTTTGTAAATAACCCCCTTTGCGTCTTTTTCTTTTCGTATGAAATAAATCTCTACAGACATCGCTGAAGATAAATACTGTTACATACTTAAAGACGTAACTCAATTTTGATCATAACCAATATCAACTGTATTAAGCTCCGACTGAATTGATTTTCGCTTGGACAACGAAAACGTACTTGCCTGGAAAATGTAACTCATGGAAATATGATAACATTGTGTGAAATTATCGAACGCAACTTTATTACCATCGTCTCGCATTGATACTGAACCTAAGCACGAGTGAGTAAGCTCTACACTCGAATGGCTGGAGTAGATAGGTCCTTCAGGCGCTGGTATGACGTCATCAATACGTATCTCTGCATTATCGTTATAACGCGGGTATTAAGGCTGAATCGTTGAAGGGAAAAATTGGTTAATAAATGTAGCATAAGGGAGTATACACAAGTCATTATAAAACTAATGTTTTTTTTTTATTTAACCAAGTATTCGTGATTTCCTATGGATGAAATATGACGTGCATAAAACTACGAATACTATTTTGGTTGTAAGATTCGTTTGATGGTAAAGAATCTGTAGTTTATTATACAAATATGTCATTAAACATCAATTTACAAACGATTTATTGACTAAGTATATAAAAGTTCAGTAAAATACGGTATGATAACCAAAACGGAGTCAAGTTAGTATCATATTTAGGTCCAATATTCAATGAAAATATTCTTTAAACTACGAATTAAAAAAAAATAATTAAAAGAGGTTTAGCATTGCCATCTAGCGTGGCAATGCTGCCAGCATTTTTGGAAGCTACCATCAAGTGGCGTAGTTAAATATTAAGAAAGTGTTTTTTTAACGAAATTTTGTTGTACATTAATGTTTTTAAAATAAACATTTTTAAGTTCTGTAGTTTATGAAGTCAGTCAATCCTTATTCATGAGTTAACTGCAACTGCACGTTCTGCAACTTCTATGGAAAAGGACAAGCAAGAAACCTCATATGGAGGTATTCCTTTCTTTTCTCCTGTTTGAAGTAAAAAGTAAATCCTCAAATGGAGGAATCCCTTTCTTTTCGTGCTATATATATTATAGCAAATTTGTTGCGTGTTTTTTTTTATATTACTATGAAAAAATTCATAGTAATGACCATTCTACACACGCCCTAACGAAGTGATCAGTGCATGATGAATCGCGCTGTTCCTCATCTGGTAGATAAAGATGTTCATTATTAATGCTGTCCTAGGAGGGGACTCAGTACATAATTCACATTCGGTCTTTTAGCTTTCTATATTATTTGACTTGACAAAATATATTACGGTTGGTAATTGTTGCTGGTATGAGACCACGTTGCTTGCGGCCGTAGGTGAATACCCTCAGAATCCCTACACGTGTCCCCCGGGTGATGCGAAAGATGCAACCTTAAGTAGCAGTAGAACATGCCAAGTTTGTCCGGAGAAGTACTCCACCACATCTGGTAATCTGCCGCCAAGTAGTGCTATGTTCCGAGTTGAGTTTAGTTGAGTTTAAGTGGTTTTAAACCTATGTTCAGCCGAAGACTAGAATTATGATTAGAATCTATGAACAGCAATCGACAGACGATATCTAATTTATTTCGTTTCTTCTTTCCAGAACATCGAAATGCCTCCCACAAAGGACCAGAACACTAAGAATGCTTTCACCTCATCATTTTCAAGCAGTAAGTCAAATTCTATCAATTTCGACCTGTTCCCATCGGCAGATTGAGTATTGCCAATCTCAAAAACGACAATGGTCGAGAACAAGAAAACATGAACGCAAAATGTTGGAAAATAATTGTAGTAATCAAATAACGTTTCGTTCATTGCAGATGCATTTTCATTGTCGGCCAGAGTCTACCATCCCGCCACAAACCTGATGCCAGCTACGCCCCCGCAATCGCCCACCAGCGTAAACCCCAGCTTCCCTCCGCGACCCAACACTTGGGGCCGGCAGAGCAGCACCAATGGAAAATACTCATGAGAACGCGACGCTTCTTGTACGAGTTCGATTTCAGTTTCCCGACATGTTGCAAATTCGAGATCTTCGAAACTGTTTCACGAAAGAAGTCCCTTGGCGGTTAAAGGAACTAAAGGAATGCCGTACTGCAAGATTTTGTTTGCATGGAAACTAGCGCTACACTCAAAGGACTTGTTTCGTGAAGCGAGTTCTACCATGATGCTGGGAAGTAACTGTATCTGATCAGAGACCTTGTGGGTCGTTATTTTAAGATTTTTTTTTTATTAATACATAAAGGTTTTAATATAAAATTAACGTAAGCATAGCAATTAAAAAACCACTAATGTTTGCAAAAAAAAAGGTGCTAACACAAGAATTAAATTTTTTAAATAATTTACTATGACATGTCTATACAAATTTATACAATTAGCCGTCTCTATTATTCGAATTTAATTTAATTTAATTTTAAATATCCGTCAAACAATAGCATTTTTGACATTTGTATAGTTGTAACTTTAATTAATTTTAGTGACAATTCAATTCGATTCAAATATTACAATATTTCTCTCGCAATAAATTGATACTACAAGATAATTGAATTAAGGCATTTTAGTAATTGTACTGATACATAAATATGTAAACATATGTTTTGTGTTTCTGTGTTTGTCCATGATTGTGTAAATATTTTTTCTAAAAAATGTTTACAGCATCAAATGTATAAAAGTGTATGTTAAACATTATTTAAGATTTATACATATTGTGAAAACGTAGGTTAAGATAAAAACCATTTTTTTTCATTTGTTATTATAGCATTTAAAAAAATGTCTGCCAGTCAACTTCCTTGTATGTTTAGTACAGACATCAAAAGCTTAGTCAAACACCCGTTAGTCTATTTTTTGTAACCTAAGCTACCTCTAATAATTCACCGTTTCCTTGAAAGGCGAGATGATGTTACCTACTGTGAAACAATGAAGATTTTGCTTGCGACCCACACATTTTATGAACAATAAATAGTATCTACTTATTCTTACTTGATCAAACTATGGACCATGCTCGTCCGTAGTACCCTCAGAGACCCTCCACGAGTCCCCGGGGTGCGAAAGAAGCAATCCAAAGTAGAAGAACTTGTATCAAGTTCGTCCAGAGAAGTAATGCCACCGCACCTGGTAATCCTCGCATATCTGTGTTCCGGTGGAAAGGTGTGGGTGAAATTACAAGCGCATGAGATGTCCCTATCTTAACCAAATTCCTATATTGTTCCTATTATATATTATTGATATTTAACTTTAAACGTATACAGGTTTCATATTTGAGTAGAGTAAGCAAAGAGTAAGCTCTTTAAAACCTGCAACCATGCATTTAACGGAAATGATTGAATGCATTTACTTATATTCTAGACTTCAATAGAAATGAATTGTGTATAGACTTTGTAAATAAATCGTTACTATTATATTATATGTGTTTTTTTATTATTTACTAACTGTACCCAGCACGCGTTGCAATGCCACGTAATAAAAAAAAACAACGTAAACATACTCATACGTCTGCATTAGGAATACAAGACAAACACCCAAGACCCGAGAACAAACTTCCTGCCCCCACACAAAGTGTGCCCCGGCCGGGAATCGAACCTAGGACCCCTCGCTTCGAAGGCAGGGCTACTACCAACTAAGCCAAGGAAAATCATTTATATAGATTTTTTGGGCCAGAAACCCTCGCGGGTTTCTACAGAACCCCTTGCTAAAGTATCATCACAATCTGATCAATGGTATCGGAACGCATAGAGAACAAAAACAAACATTGATTTATCTTACTTATATTATAGAGGCGAAAGATTGTTTGTATGCGTGTGTGTGAGTATGTATGTTTGTTCCACTTTCACGCTCAAACGGCTCAACGGATTTGGATGAAATTTGGTCCCAAAATAGCTTAGGTATATCCTGGACTAACACATACTTTTAATTTAGTTATTATTTAAATAAATTGTAAATATTAATCACATAATTATTAACATAGATTGGAAAATTTATTTACGTTTTACTTCTTCCGTAGTAGTAACTCTGGCGTGTGTTTAAATGCCACTGAAAGGTCACATAAACAATTACTGACGGGCGGAGACTTATTCACATAAAAGCCTTATTCGTATTTCAGTTCAAATATGTTTTTTTTATTGAGAATTCTTTGAATTCTATCTAAAAACACATGAGCTAGTAGGGCATGTCAAGTTTGCCCGAATACACACACACACACAGAAGCTCACAACAATCCATATAATAAATTCAATAAGGCACGAATATTAATGATGAAAATTTTGGTAAATTTAAGTAAATTCCCAATTATTTTCAAACATAATCGGGAAATAAATATTGAATTTAGGAATGCCATCTGTGCAATTGTTTTAGAAACTCAATGTTTGTCTAGTCTAGTGACTCACGCGCAGCTGCATCCATCACCGTCGGCTACATTGGTCGTTGTCGTTTTAGTTTGCTTGATTTGGCATAGATGGCGCTATAATACTATTTGAGTAGAATATGTTAATTTTTATAAGTAATAAAATTTATTCTCCCTTATTTCCTAATATATTCTGTAATCAATTTTTAAATTTGGTATAGAATGTGTGCAATTGTTTAAGAAACTCAATATGATAGTTTGCCCAGGTAAATGACGCACGCATAGCTGTGTCTTGCAAGCACCAACGGCTGCATTGATTGTTGACGTTTTAGTTTGTTTGATTTGGCATAGATGGCGCTGTAACAATATTCGAGTAAAATAAAATAAAGAGTTTATTTTATTTTCAAACTGTGTATTCAAAAACTTATGGTTAAAATTATAAATTATAATAAATAATTATAGTTTAAGAAACAACCGTCGGTCCTCTCGGACTTCCAAATATTAAAATAGACCATAATTAATTAAAAATTAAAGAGTTCACACACAATTTTTTTTAATTAAAACATAAATTTAGGTACTTTAATTATTAGCCATAAACGCCTACCAGACGTAGGATTAGCGATCACAATAGTCTCCATTATCTTTTAGGATTGGAATTAGAAAGTTTATCTGTTGTACAACTAGCAGATAAAAAATACACACAATTTATCACCTTTTAAGACATAAATATTGATTTTATTATAATACGAGCATTTGTTCTCTTGCTTCTTCCTGATTAGCTTTACCTTTCAGGTTATTATCAATTTCTTGAAGAGTTTTGTTCTTCGTTTCTGGCATATAAAAATATATTAGAATCAGAAAAACCGTCGACAATATACCATAAAGTAAAAACGTTCCATGCATTTGTAAATATTTAAAACAATACGGTGATATTGTCAGAAACGTGCCAAATATAAATTTGAATATAAAGGCTATAATACACATGAATAATCCTCTTGATTCTAAAGGTATTAATTCTCCTATGATTGATGTAGACATGATCATTGGTCCACAACTTATAGATATTGAATATCCAGCTAACAACGCTATTGAAACATAAATGTGTTCTGTAACTACCTTTATCTTCACAAGGAACAAATACAGAGATAGTAACATTACGAACGTAATACCTAGTGATGAAAATCCAATTAACATAACTCGACTTCTTAAGATTTTAGCTATGAAACAACCTATATACATACTAGAAACAGTCACACCGTCCAATATAAGCATAGCTACGTATGCTGTCCAGTTGTCTTTTGTTATCCTTTTGAGGATATCTACAGCGTAAACAGAACATATCATTTTACCAGAAAAATTATACAAACAAATAAGTAGGCTTATTAACATAATAGCCTTTAAAGATGACCTCTGGAAAACAATTTTGAACATTCTTCGAATATTTGTGTTCTGCTTCGTAAATCTCTTGCTTTCATGCGATTTGAGCAATATTTCCAAGACTTTCATTGATTTGGTGCCGTTGCCATTTAACCATATATGTGATTCAGAACATTCGTTCAATTTACCTTCGTCTAATAACCAATATGGTGACTCAGGCCACATAAATACTGTGATGATATTAAATACAGCACATAATGCCCCAAGTATCGCTATGTTGGAGTAATGAAAAAACGTGCCAATAGCATTAGCAGTTAGTATTCCCCAGAAGAAAGTTGCTGACTTTACGGTTAAGAAAAGTCCTCTGTTTTCTGAAGACGCATACTCTGTTATGATGACTATAGCAGTCGTGAGATAGGCTGCAGCGCTAGACCCTTGAAAAATCTGACTGATGATCAGAAGATTCATTGAGGTTGTGGATAACATTATAGTGTAACCGATAAGGCAACTGCAGCTTACGATGAAATGTGTTTTCTTTCTTCCGATGGTAGTCGTGAGGATAGAGAGAATGAAGATCCATGGTATACCGCTGTAGCTGAGAGTAACCGCTGAAATAATAAAACAAAAATTATAACCTCAACCTAAGGCACACCAGACAATAAAAAACCTAGTTACATACGTAGTTTTAAGTCCTGTTCACGAACAACATAATATTCCTTATGTCTACATCTTCCGTACCAGCCTCTATGTTCCCACTGCAGGGACACCGGCCTACTCTCGATAATTGAGAATGAATGGGCTTTGATCTATCACTGGAGCCCAATCCGGATTGGTAGATGTCACATGTCGTCGAATTTTTGGTTCTAAGACATGCCGGTTTCCTCACGATGTTTTCCGTCACCGGTTTGAGAACGTGGTATTACGCATATAAATTTTTCCAAGTGAAAAAAACTCATTGGTGCACGTTGAACCAGCAACCTTCAGATTCAGATTCAGTCGGCGTCTATGCCCCTGGGCCACCACGATCTTACATCTAGCTCTGTCTACATCTTGTTAATGAATATTAAATTGACATTACAACTTATTTTGCATTTCGTGTTACCGGCTAATTAGATATATAGTATATAAGAACCTTAACATTCACATGCAGCATTCATTATAACCTTAAAAAGATGTAACAAAAAAATTTACATGTATGAGTATGTTAATTTGCGTCGATAAATGTGAGTTCATTTTGGAATAAATAATAAACCAGTTAGGTAGGAAACAGGTTATCATTATAAAGTAACAAACAAAATCAATAACAAATTTTTATTAATCAAAATGATTGGATCAATTTGTTGCTAAGCGCAATAGTGTTTGGCAATTCGGCTAATTTTCATATCTATGGTGCCCTCCGAAGCAAATTTTTGTGAAGCAAAAAAATTGAAAACACGGAAAAGCGTGAAAATAATAAAACGAGGGTAGCAACGCGGCGCATAGCTAGTACTAAATAATAAACAAATATTTGCTTACAAATTATATCAAGCAATATTGCTATGAGAATATTGTTACCACTGCCGAGACACCAGCCTACTTTTAATAAGTGATAGTGATTGGGATTGATCTACCACGGGAGCCCAATCATTGGTATATGTCACATGTCTTCGAATTTTTGGTTTTAGGACATATCGGTTTCCTCACGATGTTTTCTGTTAGCGTTTCGAGATATAGCGCACATAAATTTTTCAAGTGAAAAATTAACTGGTGCTTACGAAGGTTTGAACCAGCAACCTTCAGATTGAAAATTGGTATTCCTGGGCCAACGCTCAATAATACAATTAACACAATTCTCTGAATTGATCACCTACTTAATATGCGAGGAAACTTCTAATAAAAATAAATCTGCATGGGATTTATATTTTATGTGAAAACTAAAAGGTAAATTTGATCGTAAAATTTTGAAATGTGTCCAATAAATATCACAATAGCTTTAAAACTTGAAAACCTGTTATTTTGGTTTCGTAGCTAATTTAGTTAAAAATGAAATCTTTAAAATTTCATCCCGTCTCTCTGTCCAGTCAACAGCAAAATAAGTATTTATTTTATTCTAATTACAAATAAAAAAAAATTAAGTCTGTTTTTTTGTAATATACAATCATTAACCTCAGAAATTATGTTTTCGCCCGATCCAGCTCTAACCGACTAACCCGGAAAAGGAAGTGGGAATACATACGTAGCCAAGAAGCCAACTCATCGGTGTACGTGATGTTGGCGGCTCGTAGTTGAGGCACCAGCACTGTCGGGGCGCCGTAGTTCAATCCCAGCATAAAATAGCAGCTCCATGCTCCAGAGCACACCAGAAGCTGCCAAACAAATAAAACCACAAGTTTTCACGCATTCGCATTTCCAAATTACATTTAAACGTATAAATTGTATTATTTTGTAAGCCATTTAGCCAATATAGTTTTTGAGGAAAAATAGTTTTTTGAAGACATAATATGGCCCTAAAATCCGCAATTTTTTTTTAAAATAATTTTCATGTAATCAGTGCCGCTCTCACAATAGCACTGAATTTAAAGTCAAAATTGCCTATGAAATTTTGCTTAATAAAAACATCAAATTGTCAAACATGCTAGGTAAATGTTACATGTTAATTTTCAACTTCAATGGAATTACAAATAAATTATATATTGTATATTGAGTTGTATGTTTTTTTCTCTTTAATAACGCAATTTCTTTTCCAGTTGTGGACCTTGATAATCCTTTTTATGAATCCTTTTTAATTTTATATTAAACATTTAGAACGTTTGTATAATAGATTAATTTTGTGTTAAAACTTTTATGTCTACACTAATATTATATAAAAAGATTTTATTTCGTATGTTTGTTTAATATTAATGTATAAACTCAAAAACAACGGGTCCATTTTTTTAGAAAGCTACATTATCACGGGAAATGAGGTAAATAAATAAATAAAAAATAACTCACCTGTCTAAAGAAATATTTCCAATTCGTCTTCTCTTTTAAAGTTTGAGACACATCCATTTGTTTTTTTTTTTTTTTAATTACTTTTTTATAAAAACATGTCGAGTTATCGTCAATGGTATCGTCATACTACTGCGTTAAACCAGCAAAAGGTATCCGATTGATTCAAAACTGGTTAAAGATGTAAATTAAGGTCCTTGTCTTGTTAATCTACTCACGATTATGTGTTCCGTATGGTTATTTATCATGGGCGTAAAAGGATAAAACATGCATTTGTATTTATATTAAAAAGAAATTTGTCAGTTAAAAAAAATCAGGAATACATTTTTACTAATGTGTGTTCACTCTCAATTATCGAGAGTAGGCCGGTGTCCCTGCAGTAGGAACATTAGAGGCTGGTACGGTACTGTACTAATGTATCAGACATGTCATATTATTAATGTATGAAATGGTAATTCTCTGTGTGAAGGATTCAAGCGAATTTATCTGATAACTGGGACACAGCTACCTTCGACCCTAGCCTAATGAAAATATGTCACAGCGATGGCATCGTTTGACCCGCCAATCGAAGCTATTGAGAGCTACCATCACCCCTATTTATAGACTGGCCAATAATTGTGATCAAATGATCAGGCATCTAATAATAGAAAATGCATTTGTTACACGCGGAGTTTGCGTGACTGAGATCTAAGAAAAAGGCGGATAGCGAGAAATTAAAATTAAAGGTAGTTATATATTCTACGAGCTGAAAGCCCACCTGTAAGTAAATACTTCATGTGCATGAGGCGTATCATCTCAGTCTCGGGTGATGGACGCAGCAGGATGAGTGCGACTCAGTATAAGATTTGGATTACTGTTGTTATGGGCGGGGGTCGCCACTTACTACCAGGTGGGCCCTTAGCTTATTCCGTCACTTATTCACATTAAAAAAAAACTTACATACTTTCACCAAAAATGTGGCGGATAAATTGACTTCAATATCATCCCCTATTTCTCGCATTAAAAGCTAAATGTAAAGGTACTTAAACCAGGTGAAATAAAAAAAACAGGGTAGGTACACTTGATCAAACAAGAAAAGAATTATCCAATCGGCCCACTATTCGCAAAGTATGTATAACAAGCTAATGCGCTGAACCTACGTCGAGGATATCGAGTTAGACGGTTAGGGTTTCAACAGACGTAAACTTAACAAATTAACTATAGCTAATCATGAAAATTTACTGTAATTTGACATCTGTGTGCCTTGCAAAAAACACAACTTCTATCAGTTTTATCCCATCTTTTTTTAACCGCCGGTAAACTGTCGAACGCGGCTAGAAATCAATCATGAAATCAGGTAGGAAGCCCGAACAAAGGGTAGGCTTACCAACTCTTTGGGTATGTAACCTTAATTGAACATAAAACCTCCTTTTCGTGTATTTGTGAACCAAAAATAGATTGTTGTCTTTCTTCCTCCGATTACTGAACCATCTCAATATTTACCGTCGAAACTTTACCAATCTCGAACAAGTTGTAATTAAAAGTAGAGGACAAACCATAAATCTATAACTTTTAAGATATTTTAAATTAAAACCACCCTATCTTCGCTTGAGTTACGACATAATGAATATAAAAGAGAAAGAAAATATATTGAGAGGAGATAAGGAGTTGGATCGTTAATTAAAATGCGAAAATATTTTATTTGCAACGAAAATTATTAATCAACATTGTTGGAGTATAGATTATAATGTTTTAGTTATTTTTGCTCTGAATTATCAACAATAGTGATCCGTTTAACGCGAAAACAGACGAAGTTAAACTGATTGTTTTTTTTTTGTTAAAATCAAGTTTTGTTTGTGTGTATCACAACTGCATATAAGTTAAGCATAGGTTAACTTTCTTTGTGAAAAGTAGGCTAATAATAAATAGATACTCGTCTATCATTCAGCGCTAAACAGATTCATTGATTTGGCAGCATTTTACTGAGCATAATCCGGATTGAGCTTCCGTGGTAAATCAGAGCCCATTCACTCTCAATTGTCGAGAGTAGGCCGATGTCCCTGCAGTGGGAACATTAGAGGCTCGTACGGTGATAAAAGACGATGCGATCAATGCAGCCTGATTGGTCTGGAGAGGTTAGAGAGAGGCAGGATATATCCTGCCCTCTCTGTTTATTTCTAGCTTCGTCTAGCTTTCCAATTTAAAAAAAATTCTACTTCTTCAATCAGGGAAGTTCGTCTATTCTTAGTACCAAGAATTTAGGTCATAAGCCTTTCTCACATCAATTTAGGCAATAGCCATTTGAATGGTTTGTATGACTTGTATGACTCATGTCAATTGATTCCGTTGTAATTCGATTGGTGGTATGTTAAAACACTTGTGCTGTGGGAATTTGGAACTATTCAAGGACTTTTTAATATACCTATTGCTGCGTTTATGACATACTCATGTTAAAGTTTTTGGCTTCGTGGAATATGATAGATAATAAGTTTACAGCAGTTAAAAATAACAAGAGAAAAAGTAATGGTATTAATCGAGATTGGATTGGGTCCTTGAACGAATGAATGAATGAATGAATGAATGAATGAATACTTTATTGTACACCAACAAAATTTTTAGATGAATGTTTAGATGATTCCTTGAATGAATACCTAGTTGGATTGTTAGGTATACCTATAGACCGAGCTTTGCGCTTCGATTAAATTTCCACTACACGGTCACCTATCCAACTAGTGACCGAGCAGAGCGTCGCACGACCAAATAGCGATTCGAAATAAGCGGTTTAAACAGCTATATGTTATGGCAACACTATTAAAAACCGTTATAAGTCTTTGTCACAGGCAGTTAATAAGTGGACTGGCCTTAAATATATTATTATTAACATTTATTAGCGGCTATTAAGAGTAGACAAGTAATGATTATGGAGAAATGATATTGATTTTTACAAATAATTTCGGTATGTAAATGAATAATACGGAAAAAGCGATTATGAATCGTGGCCCTGAAATCTACTGTTCAAAAATGGTAATAAAAATAAAAAATAAAAATGACGGGATGAGCAGACCGTCCACCTAATGTTAAGTTGTTACGGCCGCACATAATCAACAAAGATGCGAATCAGTACCAACATTATAAAACGTAGCACAAAAAATATCTTAAAATGTCTTTTGTTCCACTGAGAACGGATCCAGAAATAACAAATGAATAAAATAATTTGTATACATCAGCACAAAAATATAATATAAAATCACAGTGCAAAAACTATGCCCCGGGTGAGGATCGAACTCACGACCTTAAGATTATGAGACTTACGCGCTGCCTACTGCGCCACCGAGGCTATGACTAGAGGGGCGAAACAGTCGATTTGGTAGCGAGTAGACGAGTTATAACAAGGTCAGCGGTGACGTTATCGCAAGTATAGGTTTGAAGTGTTTTACTTCGTAATTAAATTTTATAATGAAGTATTGTGTACATACATTATTTATTTGAGTGGTATTGTTGTAAACTGTATTTTTCTAGGTATTTTGATCTTTTATATTATACCATTAACTAACAAACATAAAATAAGCTTTGAGACTATTTGGCGTATATTATAATATATTGGAATATACATTATATTTTACATATTTTACTGGTCAAGTCATTTATATAAAAATGCGGCCCACCTGATGTTATGTGGTTACAACCGTCCTTAAACAACAGCAATAAGCTTTAGTTCGTCCACTACCGAAGTATGATACGGTCAAAGTAGAGTAGTTTTCTGTTTTTATAAGTATTTTTAACTAGCGGGTACCCCGCGTGTGCTACTATGCTAAAAAACGAAAAACATTTTGTGCCTAATGCTTTGTTTTAGTGGTAAAGCCATCTTCGCATTATTCTTGTAATTAAACCGATTTGGCACATCAGTCGGATTTCAAAGTCTATAACGGAGATAGGTAAAAAACCTTTTGTGTTTTAGGTACATAATAGATTTTATTAAACTAAACTTTTTGATGTTAATTTACCAAATTATAATTTAATATGTGTTTTCTACCACAATGTAGGCAAATGAAAAATAACAAAAATAAATACACGCGGCCCGCAGCAGTTGGTCCGCGACCGCAACTATTGGCGGGCGCGTGCAATTGACAGCGCTGCTCAATTTATGGCCCGCACTGTCTACCGTGGCGTGACACAGATAACGCAACCCCTGGATAAGTTACCTTTTTGGACCCCGTTAAAAAGGTAAGTTTTATGTACTAAGTTTTGAAAAGTCTACAAAAAGGAGGAATTATTCATTTTTTTGATGTGAAACATCTAATGGTACGGGTGTGAAGCCATAATCTTGGTGTGGCGACGCGCCGCTTGTGGCTCGTCGGCTCAATCCGCCTCAGCTTGGCGATACTCTTCGGTTTCGCAGTAGGTACCCTCTGCCGCGCGTGAGTAACTGTTATCAACTTATCAACTGAATTTAAAAGTTATTTCATAGTTACATCATTCACCGTGCATTTTCAACATTCTTTCCTTAAAACATGAGACTGCTAAATTTTTTGTGTTTACTAAGAATATTTATTTTGGTGTAGAATTCTAGGAATCTCTGAATTAAGTGACTATTATTATTAAAACCAGGCTAAGCTTAAAAATACGTCTCACATTGAAATTGAAAACACTTAAATAAATAAAAAAAATATTCGAATATTTTTTTATATTTTTATATTCTGTTAGGCGATCTTAGTAATAAGATTCGGATGACTATCTTTTATTTAAGGCTAATTGTAAAAATAATAATCCCTACCTACATAAATACCTATTTAGTCATTATCGCTTAAAACTAGATTGCTTATAAAAATAAGCCCCTGACAATTAAGTATCCGCAATATGCTCACTGAAATTCAGTTTGTTAAGATTAGGAGCTACTGAAGGGGAATTCATGCCAGAGAAGGTAATGGAGCTTGTCACGACTCCAGTCCTTCCTTACCAAATACTCAGTACAGTATGAGAAGACCCAAGTCGCATTAAATTGTGCACCACCCGGGAAACACCTGGAGAGACTATGAGGACTACGGACGTGTACAACATGGCACTTATATACATACACAGACTATATAAATCCATATCAGCCTCTAATGTTCCCACTGCAGGGACACCGGCCTACTCTCGATAATTGAGAGTGAATGGGCTCTTATCTACCACGGGAGCCCAATCCGGATTGGTAGATGTCACATGTCGCCGAATTTTTGGTTCTAAGCCATGCTGGTTTCCTCACGATGTTTTCCGTCACCGTTTTGAGAACGTGGCATTGCGCACATAAATTTGCACTATGTAAATATACACGTTGAATTATGAATGAAAAATTACGTGGTTAATATAATTTTTCATGCTTAATTCGCCGTGTCGTATCTAGAAAATCTACCCGCTTGTATTCGGGCAGTATTTAATTAATCCTCGCATTGGAATAGTGTGAATTTTGACTGCAACTGAAGTGAACGGTTATTTTGTTTTGTCGTTTTAATTAACGCCTGGTGATAGCGGCCCGAGTGTTTGTCACCCCTGACTATTAGCCGATATATTTTATATGATATATACATAAAAATCAATTGCTATGTATGACGGAGCGTCGTTTAAGAACGGCTCGATTTAAGTGATTATTGTATTGTGTAATTAGCAATGGGAGCTTTAATTTGAAAATAAGTGACTGATCAAAAAAAAATACACTAACTTTAATATTGCATCGACAATACTTGCATCGACCATCTCGCTCATCTCGCCTACCATAAAGGAAAAATCCAAAAAGGTATACAACGCGCGAATAAAATAGTCGCAGGAAAGAAAAATTCGCAATATCGTTTACTTGGATGACATTCTTTAGATTTAGAGACCAAAGTATTTTCCAAATCGAGAGCAGAGGTAAAAAAAATATATATTCATAGGTATACCATCTTATAGGTTCTTCCTAGTTTGGGTACCTATGTTATCCTGGTATTTCATTAATTAAGTGCCAATGCAAATAACAGCTGTTAATTAATATATGCTGTTAATGTTTGTTGCGAAATAAATATTATTATATTAATTTCACATCACAATCGTTTGATGGAAACTCTATATATTAATATATAGAGTGCAATGATTAATTAATTAATTAATCAACCGCTACCCCCGGCTATCTGTCCATAAATTGGATGAAAAAGTCCCGATCCCGTAAAAAAGCAAGGAAACCTTGAATAAATCATTTGTTGAGATAAGCCCGAAAATAATTAGGATCTTTTTAGGCCGAATCTACACGGGCAATTGAGTTGCGCAACAACCAGCAATAATAGTCAACATTAATAGTCAACATATATCGCTCATTAAAAACAAAAGGGCCAAATTCCAAAAATTACATTTTTTACAGGAGAGTCTATTGAAGTTTCGGCAGACGTTTTTTCGTATTATTTTGAAAATAATATTCTGTATATTATTATCAAATATACCAATCCATGCGTATTTTAAACGGTTATTTATCTATATTATTATATTAACTGTAACTTCCATCCAAAAACGTACAATGTCATATAAGTCCCTTTTGTTTATAAAAATAACCATAATGTCATATCATTTTTTATACTAAAAAGCCACAAATCACACCAAAAATAAGGTATATTCCAAATATAAGTTTGTAGTTTTGTTAAATGTTTATAAAAACTTATAACTAATAACCACATGCTTGCCTTACGTCAAAAACCAAAAATATATACATGTAAAATCAATCACAAATGAGGTTAAACAATAAAAATACGTAAGAAGAATCTTTAAAATAAGTGATAATAAAAGTTACAGTCATAATAAAAATGCTATTTGTGACATTAATTAAGTTACAATTGTGATAAGAGCTTACTTAATCATACGAACGAAGAAGCGATTATTATTTTACATAGTAAACTGAGGAATGGTTGCTCGTGTAAAATGGGCAGGCGACTTGCTTTTTTCCTAATTAAAAATAAATATCGAATGAAGCAGAGTAATCAAGAGGATTCGATGGCTAGGGGACTTTTTAACGCCTTAAGCGTTGATATCGATTTTTCATTAAGATTTTTAGGGGATGATGTTGTACGAGTATATCAGTTTTATTTATTTAAATGTAGTTACTTCAACATATTATTTGGGAGAAATTATCTTATTTATTTCAAACTTTCAGTCTTATGATAACACTTTATTGCTCACATAACAAAACAACACATAACAATATAATACTACACAAGTTATGTGAAACAATGGGTGGTCTTATCGCTTTAAAGCGATCTCTTACAGACAACCTTGGATGGACAAGAAGTAACGGATATTACTAGGGGCATTGGGTGTATCTATATTAAAATAACTAATACAATTTGAAATAAATTAAAATAATATAACATGCTACAACAACATCATACCGCATCACACACCTGGTAATCTGCCGCCACGCAGTGGTGCACATAGCTGTTTTCCGGTGGAAAGGTGTGTGTTCCGGTAAAATCACATACGCATGAGAGGTCTCGTGATGATGATGGGCGTCGGTGATTGGCGCAACGTGGTGCGACTTGTTTCTTCTCATACTTCGGACGGGAAGGGACTAAGTTGTATTACTATTGTTACGGTTTGAGGTATCCACTTAACTTCAGGTGGGCCTTCAGCACGTCCCGTTACTGTAGCTATTTAAAAAAATAGTGACTTATTACTTTCAACTCTAGTTTTTGCTAGTAATAATTATATGAAATTGGATTAAGTATTGGACGCACTTTTAGTTATCCGCTTTGTACTGACGTCTGTTTCAAAAACACCTTACAAATAGGTATTTTCTTTAGCAGACGTCAATACAAGGTGGAATATTCTTATGGCGAATAAAGCAATTATTGTGTTGAATGATATTATCGCCAATTGTTGTTTGGATAATTCTTTTATTAAATAATAGTGTATTTAACACTTTTAAGGTGGTCCCATAGAAATTCCATGAAGAAATGCGACCACAACATTTCCATAAAAAAGCATAAATATATATTCACTAGCGACCCTATATATTCACGGATTTTGATGCGGCTTTTTTAATAGATAGAGTGATTGAAGAGGAAGGTTTATATGTATAATACTAGCAAGTCACCCCGGCTTCGCACGGGTAGTTTCTGATACGACACTGATGCTTTACTAACCGTGCGAAGCCGGGGCGACTTGCTAGTATTATACATATAAACCTTCCTCTTCAATCACTCTATCTATTAAAAAAAACCGCATCAAAATCCGTTGCGTAGTTTTAAAGATTTAAGCATACATAGGGATATAGGGACAGAGAAAGCGACTTTGTTTTATACTATGTAGTGATGGACATTCACACAGCTCCATCTAGCTCCAAACTAAGCATATCTTTTACCATGGGAACTATTAGGAGTACAAATAAGTTTCCGCCGTTTTTTAACAATATAACTTTTAAACAACAACGGTAATAATTTTTAACAAGAACGGTAATATAAATTTAATCAAAATATTGCCCATCACTTGCAACCACTTTTTCCCATCTCTCAGGCAGCATTCGAATCCCACGTCTGAAGAACTCCTTGTCTTTTGAGGTTATCCACGAATCAACCCAATTTTTGGTATCCTCATAAGATGTGAACCGCTGCGCCGTCAGAGCATGTGCTACGGACCGGAACAGGTGATAATCGGACGGTGCAATGTCTGGTGAATACGGCGGGTGGGGTAACACTTCCCAATCAAGTGTTTCCAAGTACTTTTTCACGGGAGCCGCAACATGTGGACGAGCATTGTCATGCAGAAGAATAATTTTTTCGTGTCTAGAATAGTATTGAGGGCGTTTTTCCTTCAGAGCTCGGCTCAATCTCATCAATTGTGTTCGATAGAGGGCTCCAGTAATTGTTTCGCTCGGATTAAGCAACTCATAATACACTACACCTAGCTGATCCCACCAAATACACAGCATATCGTAAATTTTTGGCCTTCCACTGCGATCTTTGTCTTCTACGTCGAAATCACCGTTTTTAAACTTTTGAAACCACTCTCGACACGTTCTCTCACTCAAAGCAACCTCACCATATGCTTCTACGAGCAATCGATGCGCCTCAGCAGCAGATTTCTTTAAATTAAAGAAGTAAACTAATATTTCCCGCAAATGACGCTTACTTGGCTCAAATTTTGACATTTTCAACTTATAAAAATTATATTTTACCAATATAAAATCAATGATATTAATAGGTTATGTTGTTCTTGAATGTCCAAACTATTTTTTAAGCCGGTTATCATCTGCGAAAGCTAACCGAAACTCCGTGCCGCGCCATCTACAATAAAACGGCGGAAACTTATTTGTACTCCTAATAGAATAACTGTTATAGTACTTTTTTTGTTACTTAAGATACATATTGGCATCCAGATACAGAACAAACATTTTATGTTCTTCACACAAATCCTTGGGTGGGAATCGCACCAGAGCTACTACCAACTGAGCAGAAACATAGTTTAGCATATTGTTTTTTAATCCCATTTTGTGGTCGTCGAATACAAGTGAGAGTTTTTAGATTAATGCACCAGACACGACAAAATTTATCTCCGCTGGGAGATCGGAGTCGGGTGTATCAACTACTGAAGCGACTCTGATATGAATCTTTAATTTTCCAAATTTATTAAAACGCTAAGCGAACTCCTCGTTCAAACAGCAATATTTTTAACGACGGAGGTTCGGTAAGGGTTGCCATGTTTATCGATATGATGAATTTGTATCGATAGTCTCGCTATGGAATATCCTTACTCCAATTTATTTTAATTATTTACACATTAAGGCTAACAGTAAAACCATATCGCCTAAATGCTAAATATAACACAACAATTAATACACAAAAATAAAAACAAATAATGTTTTTATTTTAACTAAACCAATGAATAGTTTTAGTAAATTTTACTATAATAGGATACATTTTACTTAGACTTTGATATTTTCTGAGATAATGTTAATGTTGATGAGAATAGTTATGGTTACAAAGATTAACAGCTACTGTAAAAGAATAAACTAATTGATAACTTATTAAAAACATTGTTATTAATCATAAATTTCATCGCTTCACCGAGGACAATAGAATTAGCCTTTTGCAATATTCTAACACAGCATTTTTTTAACTCTTACGCTCATCCTTCTACACTAAGATTCCCTGTGTCGCAGGTGAACCCAGGTTCCTCGCATCGAACGCAGGGTAGCAAAGTGAACCACAGAGCCGTCGAATTTGCGTCAAGCTGCGTGTCTTTACAATATACAAAAGAAATGTCAATCTGTGAACTAATTTACAATACAATTTTATTGTCAAGTTAAGACAATTTTGCATTGTAGGGTTTTTTTTTTAATTTTATTTTATACAGTGCAGTCTAAGAATTTTTAATATTTTTTTTATAATATCTTTTTGACATAACCAAGTGTTCATTAGTGTACCTTCTGATGGTAAAAATAAATGTGTATGAGCTTACTCATACGCATTTATTTTAGCTACAGTTAATAAAAGGCACGTGCAAGATTTCTAGAGTTTCAAAATCTGACAAATACTTGAAATAAAACAACATAAATCTTCCATTTCCAATTGCTACCATAACAGCTTAATTTTAAAAGTCTGGCAACAAATATCTATGATCTCAGCCTACAAGGCAGCACAATAAAAATACTATTTGTTGATTAATTGAGCGAGTGAATAACCAATAAAGCGATGACACTATCAGAGAGTAATGCAATTGATGCGTGCACAAATACAATTCAATCAATTCAGTGCCAATGTTCGACGTGATTGTATGACATCACCATACAAATTTGTCCTATATCGAGTAATTCAATTATCGCTTATTGATTGGATTCATTCATGATTTTTTGCTGATTATGAGTTCATAAAGCACTCGTTTCAATTCGTTTTATAGTGTAAAGTAGTTCATTCATTGTTACTAAATTTTCCTACTGATATTGCTTCAGCTTTTAAATTATGTTATTTGCCATCTCCGTCTGCGATGTGACTTGGGTATTATATTTTTTTTTAAGTGGCAGGACGAGCATATGGCCCACCTGATGTTACCGCCCACCCATAAACAAGAATAATAAGGTCATGGTAACAAATGTTAAGGAACTCGATATATCTCAACTTTGACGATTTGAAACTCAAAGAATTCTGCAAAACTGTTTAGAGAAATTGTTATTGATAATTACTTATCCCATTGATACGAATGTTACGAGTAGCATTTAGATTTTTTTTATTGACGAATGGGAATCTGCACCAGATACGCCAATTTCCCTGGGGGGGGGGGACAACCGAAAACTCTAAACCCATGCAGTGGCTGACCTCAGCGCTTTCTAAGATCTCTGGATCTTCAAAAGAAACTTCAACAGAGATCCTCTCGCACGTTGCCTTGAAGCAAGTTCCCGGGAGGTTTAATCTGCCGCCAAGCAGTGGTGCACTCGCATTGCTGTGTTCCGGTGGAAGGGTAATGGTGCCGGTGAAATCACAATAGGATGACACGCAACATCCCCGTCTCGTGTGACGGGCGCAACGGGGTGCGAATTGGGTCTTCTAATACTTCGGCCGAGGAGGACCTAAGTCGTATTGCTGTTGTTATGACAGGTAACTAAACCTCAGGTGGGCTTTCAACTCCCGTCATTTCTGTTACATAAAAAAAGGTTTTAGCCCTACTATCGATAAAAAATTTCCGAGTTCTTCCCACCCCTAGCAAGTACGCGATAGGAAATTAAAATTTTCCTCTTCATTTAAAAGAAGCAGAGCCTCAGGCTACCTCCTTAATGCGGTCTTCATCTATTCGCATCGATGTAGCCTAATGTTTTAAAAATTCAGAGGTGAAATTGTGTTTGCCTCGTCTGGGGGAGCGTTGCGAGTAAAATATTGGCGACATTGTCGGCTGAGTGGCTGAGTGGCATAGATCGTGGGTTTGATTATCATCTACGGTAACTTTTATCGATAATGATAATGTAGGTTTGCAATGGTGAAAGAATTTTTTAAATCCATTCAGCGGTTTAGTATCAACCGTGTTACAAATAAACTCTCTCTCGCATTTTATTAGTTAGGATTTATATATAATACAAGTACACTCTTTTTCGCATTTATAATAATACTAAATGCGCCCCGTGGTGTTACCTGCGGTTGGACTTCCTTCGGGAATCGTACATATTTCCGGGATAAAATGTAGCTTATGTGCTATTCCAGACTATAATCTATCTCTGTGCCAAATTTCATCCAGGTCCGTTCAGCCGTTCTGGCGTTATTGAGTAACAAACATCCATCCATACATCCAAACATTCACGTTCATAATATTAGTAGGATATAGAATTTATATATTATCTTTTCCAGAAGCATATTACCCGACAAAAATACGAACGGGATCTCGTTTAACAACAACAACTTGCTGCATTAAAGTTTCCAAGTTATTAAAGTAATACGTGCAGGTTTTTGACGCGTATTGAAAATACGAAAGAAGAATATAATTGAGACCGAAACCCGACGCTCAAAGAAGGTATAATATTTACCCCATTCTGAGCTATAAGCTGGTGAACTTGGGTTCAAACTGCACCGAACGAAATTCAATGCACTTTCCGAAGAACCTTTGCGAAATTGGGGAAAAGCCTGAATTGCAATGTCTTGGTTCTTTTAGGTAGATTGTTGGTACGTTATTTGGCGTATTTCTACTGAGTATTTACTTTATTTTACAACTAGCGACCCGCGCCGGCTTCGCACGGTTAGTAGCATCAGTGTCGTATCAGAAAAACCCGTGCAAAGCCGGGGTGAGTTGCTATTACAACATATAAACCTTCCTCTTGAATCACTCTATCTATTGCTGAATACTACATTTAAATACGTTGCGTAGTTTAAAACATCTAAGCGTATAACTGTACAGGGTAACTGGTAGAAAAAGCTTTTAGCTTTAAATTATCCTTTTGTAGAAAAATTTAAGTTTTTTTTTTGTGTGCAATAAATAAGTATAAACAGCGGGAGCGACTTTGTTTTATACTATGCATTTTAATACGCAATCATAATATACAATAAGTATTAGCCTTTAATATTCCAACTGCTAGGACACCAGCCTACTCTCGATAAGTGATAGTGATCTACTACGGGAGCCCTCTTGATAATCCAAGCCGGATTGCTAAATCGCACATTTCTTAATATTTGTGGTTCGAACATTTTTCTGCATTCTTTTGAGAATCCACCTTTTTTTTGAAGTGCAAATCTCATTGGCTCTTTACGGGTTTCAAGCCAGTGACGTTTGGAATAAAAGTTGACGTTTGCATTTCTAATCCACTATCTAAATACTAGTATACATTAACGGAAGTGCGGATAGGAAAATAAAAAAAAAAGTTCTATGTGATCTCCAATTTCAAATCGTCTGATGTTGAGTTAAAACTGGCTCTTTTTGATCTTGGATTAAGAGAAAAAGTTTGGATAAAATTTAATTCATTTCAAGGCCAGTTGTTTGCGTTCATAAGTGAATACCCTTTGAGTCCCCCCTGGGAATAGGAATAGTGGAACTAAAAGTATGAAGAGGTATTTTGGTAGCCTGGTAAATGCAAATTCTCTTTTTTCTTCAAAATGTTTTTTTGAACAAACGACACAAAAATTTGGTTACATTGAAAAATCAAATACACAGTTTGCTAATACTTAGTTATCTAAGTTAGACGACTCCCTGGCTTAGTTGGTAGTAGCCCTGCCTTCGGAGCGAGGATTCCCGGGTTCGGTTCCCGGCCGGGGCACACTTTGTGTGGTGAGCATGAAGTTTGTTTAGTCTTGTGTTTCTTTGATTGTCCATGCCATCTGCGTCACAGGGAATCCTAGTGCACAGGTATGAGTGTGTAAACGTTTATTTATTTAATAGAAATTCTTGTACATTGAAGTCAAGCTACATTCGACTCCCAAGCTTCTCCCATACAAATCGATGGAAATTTAATCAAAAACAATTCACCCATCTAATTGGGAAGCCGATATGAAATTCAGCACGAACAAATTAGGGATCCGTCAGGGTTCCTTTCGGATCGAACATGCAAAACGGTTCAGTAGGTGTCGCTTCTGACACGCTGATTGAAGCAACGATGGGAATAAACTACCTACAGACACTGTGGAATCTATAGAGTGAATACAACGTCTTGAGAATTTTTTTTGCTCTCATGATATTGATGAAATAAACTCTCGTGAAACGCTGAAACAGTGCTGCCAACAACAACCCAGAGTCCTTCGGTACATAAAGGAGTTGGGGTGGCTGGGGTAGGGTATAGTTCACAACAGGGGACAGTGCACAATACACCCCTATGTATTGATACCTACACAAACTTTATGGGGGACCAAGTTTCTCTCGTCCGTAGGATAAATACCCTTAGAATCCCGACACGTGGTTGGTTTGAAAACAGGAACAAAAAGTAACAGTGGACCTTGTGTCAAGTTCGTCCGGAGAGGTACTGCCACCACACCTGGAATCTGCCGCCGATCACTGCTTGTATTACTGTGTTCCAGTAAGAGTGTGGGTGCTGGGGAAACTGGCGCATGAGACGTGCTATCTCCGTCTCGGGTGATGGACGCAGCAGGTTGAGACTCAGTCTAAGACCCAAGTCTTGTTCAGAGATGTATTACTGTTGTGGGCGGGGGTAACCATTTACCACCAGGAAAATGGTTTGCTCGTATCTTCACTTTCACGCATAAAAAAAGTACAATCTATGCTAGTTAATCTAATACATATAGAGAACTTTAATTTTGTACATACATATATATAATTCAGATTAACACACAGACTCAGAACAAACATGTTTGTTTCTCGCAAAAATGCTTATTCACAGTGAGAATCGCATCCACGACGTACATCGAAGGTACAGAAGGTACAACCAACTAAACTGTGCGATTAGTAAAAAAAACATTCGTCCTTAAAACTTATAAGGATGATACGCAGTTGTATTATCATCTCTATACAATACAACCGAACTGAAGACGCACAGATAATTAGATTTGAATTTAATTAAACGCCGGCATCGATGGATCGCACCGTGATTGGGGTCCGCCTGTCTGTTTGTACGTTTGTTTGTTTGATTGGATCCAATAAGTTTTGATGTTATGCAAATCTCGTAAGCTGTTATCGTGGAATAGTTTTGGACCTTTGATGAAGGTTTATTTCAGGCGAATAATGCGGACCTTTGAGTACAGACATGGTTCGGTACAATACATTCAAGATAAGTGTTATGAGCTTGGTTACTCACTTATTTGACTTAATTAAATATCGAAAGAAACAGACTTCAATTATTTAATCTATATTTATCGCCTTGGTAATATTTAAAAAAATCATCGAAGTCGGTATAAAACGGGCGAAGAAAAAGTTACAGGAAAGCAGAATACGCAATTTCGTTGACTTGGATGACATATTTTTCCAGTTATTTTGATTTAACAACCAAACTATTGAACCGATTTGATAAAAAATCAATGGGCCGAAACTGAAAGCAAATGAAAAAATATTCTGTCTAATCGTTCGCAAATGGCTTTTTCTTTTTTGACGTGTACAATAAAGTGTATATATCTATCTAGCTCTATATTTAGTTAGATTTTAATGTCGATCATTCTGTTTCTGTCTTGTATGCCTTGATTAATAAATAAATATCTAAGATAAAGAACATTTCCATTCACAGTCCAAAACATCGTAATACCCCTAAATCTAATAAGCCCATACAAGGTATAATCTGGATCTAAATCATATATTAGCGGAAAATAAGTCTAATGGTGGCTTATAATCAGAGAAGGAATATTTCTGGCCAACCGCACCCGTTATGGTACGGTCGTAGTAGACGGTACAGCGATAATATTTGTACGGGAGTATACTCACACTTGGCAAGAATTAAATGGCTATTTACTGTCTCATTATCACATTTGATTGACAGTGTTTAGAAAAAAAATAGTTTTTAAAATACCTCCAATTAATAAGCATTTAAAAATAATTAGATTGCAAGCTTACGGGGAAAAATACCAGTTAACTATTATTTTCATAAAATAATTAATAATTATATGTTAATAATTAAAATCCAATACAAGATGGTAATTTACTACTCAACTACTCAATTTTAGTTTGGTTTGAGTTTATAACACTATAACATAATCAACTAATATATTACTGCAGATAGATTACTATTGCAACGTTGTTATTAATCAAAAAATGCTTATAATTATTTTACAGATAATGTTACCATGGTAATCTATCTCCAGTAATATATTACTTGATTATGTCAGCAATTTAATGTGAAATCTCAAAAACATTTTGCATTATAACATCAGTTCGCTGTGACTGTAAATATCTGTTACCACGTTAATCTAGCATTCGAAAGTCGCTTAGTTTCTGACTAAAACCGCAGCCGAAACCAAAGGGGATGTTGCCCAGGGTGGACATCAAAGCGTTAAGTGCTCTTTACTCATCGAATCCCATTTACGCCGGACCTCCCCTGACGATAAATAAGATTATTTTGTTACTACTGTGTGCTGGTTTCTTTGGTAGTCTTAGACAGAGATAAAAATAAATCTTGTTTATTATAAATATATAGAATGTTTCAGTATCATAATATATACAATGTCTTCTTAATCGTAAAAATCGTTCTTATTGGCTAACTCTGATTGTTGGTAGTTTTCGTTGGTATAACTTATTTTCTGGCTGTTAGATTAAATATATAAACAAAATTCATGGACATATTTCACACAGCGCCATCTGGCCCCAAACTAAGCATAGCTTGTGATATGAGGAATAGGAATAGGTATATGTAGATGTAAAAAAAATATATATACATATATATATATTTTTTTTACATATATAAAAATAGTACTTTTTTTGTAAATACATATAATACACATTAACATAGAGTAAACAAACACTCATTTTCGCACACATATTGTCCTGGGTGGGAATCGAACTCACGACCTATAACGCAGAAGGCAGGCTGCCTAAGGCAGGCAAATTTTCTGTGTCGCAGATGGCACGGACAAACAGAAGCAGAAGACCAACACCCTACTCTCTATAATTGTAGGTGCATCTGCAGTGGGAACATTCGAGGCTGGTACGGGAATAAATTAAAACCTATCTATATTATGTTTGTAATAATATAGTTTTTCTCCCTCATTCATACTATTACTATCCTACTATAATACTATTATAAAGGCGAAAGTTTGTAAGTATGGATGTATGGATGTTTGTTACTCTTTCACGTAAAAACTACTGAATGGATTTGAATGAAACTTTACCACAATATAGCTTATACATCAGAATAACATATAGGCTACAATTTTTGAGGTTTCTATAAAATCTATATATATAAAAAAAAGTCGTGTTTGTTACAACACTTATAACTCGAGAACGGCTGGACCGATTGCCATGGTTTTTGATTTGTTGGATTTGTTTCCGTCCCGAATAGCAGAATAACTATTAAAACATTGGAAAATTAACGAAAAAAATAAAATCAATATCCCCGTATTCTCCACGGGAACGGGAACTATGCGGGTGAAACCGCGGGGCGCAGCTAGTATTTTATATTATTGTTGTGTCCAACAGGGTCCATAATATTCTGTACCTATTAATATAACGACTTTTTTTAGGGTTCGTAACCCAAAGGCTACAACGGGACCCTATTACTAAGACTTCGCTGTCCGTCTATCTGTCTGTCCATCTGTCACCAGGCTGTATTTTATATTGTGGAATACAATAAACTATTGAGTATTGGGTATTCAATTCCAGGCGGACAAAGTCGCAGGAAACAGGCAGTCCATCTATAAACAAAAATCAAAATTGCTACGAAAGAGGTGCGCTGCTACGTAACTTAGCTACGACGCTACGTAACTTAGCTACGACAGAACGCGTAGACAACAGTTTCAAAAACACAGCATATATTACGGCCAATCAAAATGAATGCACGAAAACTAATTCACAAAGTAATGAACGGAGCTAAAACATTCTAATTCATTAGCGGAGCGCAGCGAGATATTTATAAATAGGAAGCATTGCGGACGGAGAATAATCTAAAAGCCATAAGCCCCGGCGAAAAATGTACTCGTATGGGTAGACTGGACGGGATAAAGGCGAGCACACAGTGCTTTAAATAAATAAGTAAACGTTTAAACACTCATACCTCTGCACTAGGATTTCCTGTATCGCAGATGGCATGGACAAACACAGAAACTCCGTGACGACTCCGTGGCTTAGTTGGTAGTAGCCATGCCTTCGAAACGAGGGGCCCCGGGTTCGATTCCCGGCCGGGGCACACTTTGTGTGGTGAGCATGAAGTTTGTTCTCGGGTCTTGGGTGTTTGTGTTGTGTTTCTGTGTTTTTCCATGCCATCTGCGACACAAGGAATCCCAGTGCAGAGGTATAAGTGTGTTAACGTTGTTATCGTTAATTTAATTTAAACAAAAGACCAACACCCAAGACCCGAGAATAATCTTCATGCTCACCACACAAAGTATGCCCCGGCCGGGAATCGAACCCGAGACTCCTCGCTTCGAAGGCAGGGCTACTACCAACTAAGACACGGAGCCGTCCTTTAACATATCTTCTTTTTTATGGTTCCGTACCCAAAGGGTAAAACGGGACCCTATTACTCCTAAGACTCCATTGTCTGTCCTGTGACTCGTTATATACTCACGAATATGTGTGCATGCATGTGTAAAATTTGACGTGTCCAAATGATACTTGAGATCTATAGGAATAAATGAGTTTGACTTTGACTTTGACTGTCTTTCCGTCTGTGAACAGGCTGTATCTTATGAACCATGACAGAGAGTTGAAATTTTAACACAATGTATTTCTGTTGCCGCTATAACAACAAATACTGCCTTCACCTGGTAATCTGCTGGCAAGCAGTGGTGCTTGCTCTGCTGTGTTCTAGTGGAAGGGTGTGGGTTTGCCGGTGAAATCACATGCGCATCATGTCCTCGTCTGGGATGACGGCCCAACGGGGTGCGACTTAAGTCTTCTTATACTTCCGCCGGCGAGGAATTAAGAAGTATTATTGTTGTTATGGGCGGAGGCAACCATTTAACAGCAGGAAATATATTCTAGTTTTAGGAATAGTGCCGTGTGCACTAGCCTGAACTTAAACCAAAGACTAATCCTTCTATACACATTAACGGATCTCGCGCAATCCGTTCTGGGATTTTCTCGTTCTACAGCTTCCTGGAAATACTGCGTTTTAATTGAATACGTGAGGAGTTTAATTATTTATGCTTGTGGATATTTAATACAAGTATATAGAGATAGTGGGATTTTGTTTTTTTTTCCTAGTTTACCCGAGGCAATTCATTTTTTTATTTGAACAATTTAAACCAAACCATTGAAACGATTTTATGTAATAAAACTTCTACGAGTATAGGACCAATCTGAATGCATATCCTTTCAAAACAAATAATATTTTTCCAAACAAAAACGTTAACACACTCATACCACTGCACTAGGATTCCCTGTGTCGCGGATGGCATGGACAAACACAGAAACACGAGACAAACGCCTAGGATCCGAGAACAAACTTCATGCTCACCATACAAAGTGTGCCCCGACCGGGAATCGAAGGCAGGGCTACTAAGCCAAAACGGTCTATATATGATGGAGAACTGGAAAAGTTGAATGATAAGAAAATATGAAAGTTTATCTTCAATCCTGTGACACGTTACATGCTCACGAATATGTGTACATGCATGTGTAAAATTTGACGTGTCCAAATGATACTTGAGATCTAAAGGAATAAATGAGTTTGACTTAGACTTTGAATCGATCATTCCCCAAAGTTTATCTTCAATAGATTATTACCTTCGATAAATCAAATCATTTCACCAGATCCATTACGCAAGACACAGAGTGGGTCCATTCCCGAGGGTTCTACCGATATTTTCCAATAACACCACATAATCGACGCGGCCATCATTACTGTCTTGCGCTAACATAAATAAATACGGGTTTCCCTACTTTTGCCCCCTATTTGGGGTAAATGGTGTTATAGTGGTGTTATTGCAGTAGGGCAACTCATTACGCGATGTCTCATTAACTCAGTTGATAATTTTGTCTTCTGTGTTGTATGTTTCCTAAGCTGAATAAGCATATGTTGTTTTGTCGCTGGTCGTTAATATGTATTGTATAATATTATAATAAAAAATATTCATGGTAATTTCACACAGCGCCATCTAGCTAAAGTAAGCATAGCTTATTGTTTTTGCTGTACAATTTCTGGTGTTAACAATAAAGAGTTTACCTATCGATCTATACTATGGGAACTAGATAACTAATACATTATATATTTTTTTATTCATACTTTTATTACATATAGACACAGAACAGAACAATCATTAATCAGGTGGGCCGAAAGCTCGTTCCGTGACAATTATCCGTACCGTACCAGCCATGTTCCCACTGCAGGAACACCGGCCTACTCTCGATAATTGAGAGTGAATGGGCTCTGATCTACTACGGGAGCCCAATCCGGATTGGTAGATGTCACATGTTGTCGAATTTTTGGTTCTAAGACCAGTTTCCTCACAATGTTTTCCGTCCCAGTTTTGAGAACGTAGTATTGCGCACATACATTTTTCAAGTGAAAAAACTCATTGGTGTAGTTGTCGGTTTGAACCAGCGACCTTCAGATTGACAGTCGGCGTCTGTGCCCCTTGGCCACCACGCTCTTATTATAGCATTAAAAAAAATTTGGTCTCTTTTCTGGTGTGTGACTCAATAAAAATGTGAACTTTAGCTACTGTTTGTTGCTACACTGTGTCGAGAGGAGGTTAATATGAGCCGTCTCGTAAGTATTGATGCTGCCTGCTTTTGTCTTGATTATTGGTTTGGGGTTTGATGCCCGTGTTGTGCAGACAGTGTTGTTACCGTTTATGAAATAAAAGGAAGGCTATTTTTAGCCGACTTCAAAAAGGAGGTTATTCAGATGTTTATATGTTCACCGATTTCTCCGCCATTTATCAACCAATTTGGATTTTTTATTTTATTTTAATGATTGGTTAGAATTTTTATCAAAATCGGTTCAATGGTTTGGTTGTTAAATCAAAATAATTGTCATCAAAGTTAATGAAATTGCGTATTTTGAAGTCTGTTTTTTTTTTTTTTAATCTGTTATTATACTTGTCCTAATTAAGAAAACTTGCTCTTATAATTTAATTTAATTGAAGTATTAATAAGAAGAATTGAAGTATAAGTAAGAATTTATTGGCTAAATTAAAATTTGACAAAAAAAATGGTTTTGATGATTGGGTTGGGTTGATGTGTGTGTGGGATTTTTTATACTACTGATACTACTACGGAAAGAGTTGTAAGCCCACTTGATGGTGAGGGGTGAAATTCGTCCATAACAATAGCAATAACCTATTCGACATAAGTCGTATTGCTGTTGATGTTACGTCTGATGCACCTGTGATTTAACCTTATTATTTTTCCTACTTTGTGAGTTAATATATCGTTAGTAGCTACTTTTGCAAGAATTTTGAGAGGATCTTACTCACGTTCGTAGGTGAATACGCTCAGAATATCTACAAGTACCCCCTAGGTGGTGCTAAAGGAGCAACAAAAAGTAGCAGTAGAACTTGTGCAAAATACCCGGAGAAGTAATGCCTCCAAACCTGGTAATCTGCCGCCAAGCAGTGGTGCGCTCGTATAGCTTTGTTCTGGCGGAAGGGTGTAGGTGCCGGTGAAATCGCATGCGCATGAGACTTGACCCCGTCTCGGGTGACGGGCAAAACTGCGACTAGGGTTTCTCATACTTCATAAGGGAGGATGCAAGAATTTTTTTTATATCTTCCTTATAAGATCTTAAGATTAACAACATGCAGTATGTCATCCCCAAAAGTCCATAACAGAACATCGAGGCAAAAACATCCCCGAAAGCGTCATTTATCCTCATATCTCCACATCATTAGCTCGCACCACGTACTATTGGAAAGGCCTTTATTATCTTATTAGAAATTACTACCCTTGACCTCTCGCAAGCCATTTTGTGCCGTATAAGCATAATTTTTGGACAGATCGGTGGAAAAATCGTGTGGAGTGGTAGCTGAGTGGAGTTTATGTACCATGCTGTTGTTATTACGCGTATTGGGATGAGTGGGGATGTCGAATTGGTTACTGGATGCGGTACATTTATAGGGGAATAAAGAAAATACGCTTCATTTGTATTTGTGGCTAGAAATTTGAATTTCTCTCTCTCTGGTCGATCCTTCATGACTGAAGATCGCGATCACCATGTACAGTCAAATCCTTTTTTTTTATGTGAATGAGTGACGGAACGAGCTGAGGGCCCACCTGATGGTAAGTGGTGACCCTCAGTAATGTATTCGTGAGTCGTCTCCATCGGTTTCTGTCTGCCATCCGGACTACTGTCTCAAACTTAGTAGAGTGGCCCTCTTTAAGCTGGTCTGACCACCGCATTGAAGATCTTCTCCGGGACCTTGCCATGTAAAAATTGAATACATCATATAAATAACAAGTGAATGATTTAAAATATCTAAAAAAACTGACTTATTTCTCGCCCTAAGATTACACCCTACCATTTTATAAGAAGAAACATCCAAATCGGTCAACAATGAGCGAAGAAAAGTCACAGTATGGAAACTATGGAATTCCGTTTACTTGGGTGACATAGTTTTCCAGTTATTATGATTTAACAACCAAACTATTGAACCGATATTGATAAAACTTCTGTAGCACCGATCGGAAAGCACATCCCTTAAATAAAAAAAATATTTTCCAAATTGGTTGAAAAATAAAAAAAATACAATTGATTTGATAACATCCTCCGGAAGTCGGTACAAATTAAATATTAATGGATATTTTACACAGCGCCAGCTCAAAGTACAAGAAACAAATTAGTGTAGATTTTTGAACTACACTACGCATACTTTGATTTTTGAATTAATTACTGTATAAAATGTACCGCATGTCGCTTTCTGCCCTGACTGCATAATTTCATGACTGTCGGTTAAGAAACAAACGAACAAACTTTCACATTTAAATTCAGATCCATGTTGTAAAAACACATTCACACCTATGTAACAACAACGTAAACACACTCATACCTCTGCATTAGGATTCCCTGTGTCGCAGATGGCATGGACAAACACAGAAACACAAGACAAACACCCAAGACTCGAGAACCAAACTACATGCTCACCACACAAAGTGTGCCCGGCCGGAAATCAAACCCGGGACCCCTCGCTTCGAAGGCAGGGCTACTACCAACTAAGCCACGGAGCCGTATGTTCAACATACAAATGCTTATCCTGAGTGGGAATCAAACCACGGACGGTTAACGCAGAAGGCAGAACTACTACCAACTGAGCCATGAGGCCAGTCAAGCAGTACCATAGTAAACCACATCTGGAATCTGCCGCCAAGCAGTAGTGGTTGCATTACTGTTTTCCGGTGGAAGGGTGTGGCTGCCGGTGTAATCGGCCGGTGCCGGTGTAAACATGCACACGAGACGTTTCATCCTTGTCTCGGGTGATGGACGCAGCAGGATGAATGCGACTCAGTAAAGATTTGGATCTCATACTGAGTCGCGCGCATTACTGTTGTCATGGGCGAGGGTCACCACTTACCATCAGGTGGGCTCTCAGCTCGTTCCGGCACTCTTTAACATAAAAAAAAGTCAAATTGAAAATCATTGTCATATCTAGCGTGTCTTTAGATCATTGGCCACTTTTAGTATGTTATTGCTTGTGGTATCTCATGTCAACACACCTTGAGTGCATTCTTGCCATCGATAGCTGATGGGGCACGTGTTCATAGCAGACTGCTCTCAACATGAGGTATATAGCATATCCGTACCAGTCTCTAATGTTCCCACTGCAGGGACACTGGCCTACTCTCGATAATTGAGAGTTGTGGCTTTGATCTACCACGGTAGCCCAATCCGGATTGGTAGATGTCACATATCTTCGAATTTATGGTTCTGAGAACGTGGTATAGGGCAAATAAATTTTTCAAGTGAAAAAACTCATTGGTGCACGTTTGGGTTTGAACCAGCGACCTTCAGATTGAAAGTCGGCGTCTATGCCCCTGGGCCACCACGAAATAAACATATATATTAGGTATAAATATAATATTTGTGTAGGTTTATTAATACATGTTATATTATTTTAAATAATTTCGAATTGTATTAGTTAGTTTAATACACCCAATGCCCCTAGTAAAATCCGTTACTTCGTGTCCATCCAAGGTTGGCTGTAAAAGATCGCTTTAAAGCGATAAGACCGCCCATTGTTTCACATTACTTGTGTTTTTTTTTTATGATTTCTGTTATTTTGTTTATGTGAGCGATAAGTGTTATCTATCTATCTAACTGTACAAGTCTTGTCCAAGAGGTTTATATACCACATTTATAAAGGCGAAAGTTTGTATGCATGTTTGGGAATATGTTATCTACACTAATATTATAAAGAGGAAAGATTTGTACCTATTTTTGTATGTTTGTATGTTTGCAATGAATAGGCTCAAAAAGTACAGGGCCGATTTAAAAAATTCTTTCACCAATAGAATGCTACATTCTTCCAATTTGACATAGGCTACAATTTATTTTGAAAAAAAATTAGGGATCCTTGGTAAAATTTTAACAATGTAACCGAAGGTGTAGAAAAATGAGTCTTAAAATGTCTTTCGTCGAATGCGCTGCCGAAACTATTAGCGATAGAACAAAATAATGTACAACAATATTGAAGAACATCATAATGTCTACAAAAAACTCTGCGGTAGCATATGTCCAAATATTGTAGTTATGTCACTACCCCGTGCAAAGCCGGGACGGGCTGCTAGTGTTTCATGTATTAAAAAAATGGCAAATCAAAGTTTGGATTTACAAAATTATTTCTTTAAATTCAGGAATAAAATCCCTATAAATAAAAAAAATAATGTGTCCAGCGTAGCGTTTTTATTTTGTCTTTATCTGTCAAGAGTTTTGAAGCAACTTAATGCTGCGTTCAAGTCATTATCATTTTCTTTTCGTTAATGAAATAGTTCGTCAGAGCGAGCAGTCGGAACGATCAGGGTGGATCCACCATTTTATTTTTAATGTTTATCGCTTCGCGTCCCGGGGGAGTGTGACAGAGGAATCAATGCGGTCTTCCCTTGACGAGCCCCTACTAAGGGATTTCGAAGATAAAAGTTGTTCACGTGCCGCTACGTGCACATAAATGTAGGTTAATTTGAACTACGAATGATCTACATCTATTGCGCAAGCTGTGATACTAATGCGGGTACACTATCTGTAAATAATTTAAAATAATATTTGAATGTTCAGTGAAATCCTGTGTGACCTATTAATAAAATGAAATAAAAAAACTAACCGAATTTATTTACAAGATTCTTTTTATATACAGGTTATATAGAAGAGATCCATCATAGTTTAGCTCATATTGCAATAATTTTTGTTTCGATAATATTATAAATATTGTATTATAAAGCATTTGTGTTGTAAATGCAATAAAGAGTTATCTGTCCATGTACCTAGAAGCGAACAAAACATTTTTTTTCAAATTAGCTATTTAGAATCAATTTAGACATTATATTTTAATATAAAATGTTCACAATATTCAACTAATCCTATGTCTGTAAATAGCCAGCTTACATTTTATTGTTCTAATTTTATTATGGTAAGTTATTAATTGGTTTTTTATTAGCAAATACTGGACTGGTTATTATATCATTGAAATTAGCCAATTAAAATCACACAATATCAACTTCATGTTTTTTTAGCGAATCTTAATCACTTACAGTACATTCCACTACCCGCTATACATCCGTGGATTATCTATACAACTTGCAACATTTAATTTCGAGTTCCGTTCGACTTTTCCAATAAGCGGACCAGTGGTAGCGCCACTACAGACATTTCCCGTCGCAGATGTTTTCTATGTAAATTCTATTGTTTTTTTGTTAATTTTTATGTTCTTCTTCATGCTCGATTTATTCCTCAGGCCGTTCGTTTCAGGATTAATGCTAATGTAGCGAGAGGATGCTTAATTTTAATAAAATCGTTTGTCCCTCTGATGGGTGATCAGAAAAATGGAAAGGCATTTGTGTAAAGCTTTGGGTATAAGGGCGGTGTCTTTTGTTTTGACGATAAAGAACAATCACTTAATTATAATCATATTGTCTATTAGCAAGCATTTAGAAATCCACTACGTTTAACATAACCAACCCGGATTGGGCTTCCGTATATCAAAACCATCACTTATTGAGAGTAGGTGGGTGTCCCTGCAGTGGGAACATCAGAGGCTGATACAGAATATGCCAGAATGCCAATGTGAACTTCTATGTAGATATTGTCAGATCATTCTTTCAAACGTGCACGTGCAATAATATGCAGGTAACATAAAGTATTAATCAAGATAAATGTGTAACTTTAATAAAAAAGACGTAGAAATTAATTACAACAAGTGCAATCCTCGCTTTGAAAGGTTCACAAATTTTTATCCGACGATGTCAAAAAGACAATGTTCCAAATCATTCGAGCGAAAATCCATTTCCAGTAATTACCTAGGCACGGTTTAAAAGATACACAAACAAACAGCCAAATAAGCGACGCTGGGGAGCGGGGTCGTTCGAATTTTGAATTATTTCCAACTCGAACCGAATTCACTTCGGCTAATTTTCGATTGGATGTCACCCAGATTAGCTAGACCTATGGTATGGTAAATAATTGTTGATTTGTAAAAATTATATGGGACCAATCTGAAAGCATATTCTTTTAAATAAAACAAGAATTTTCCAAATCGGTTGATAAATGGCGGAGAAATCGGTGTACATACTTTTATAAATAGGTTCCGAATGGATCACCCCCAACTTTTTAGGTTAAGATTTTTTTTTTCTCAATTTTAATCTGCCGCAAGGCAGTGGTGCATTCGCATTTCTGTGTTCCGATGTAAGGGGGGAGGGCCAGTGATATCACAGGCGTATCAGACATCCCCTTCTCTGGTGACGGCCGACTTCGGTCTTCTCATGCTTACGTCGGTAGGACTTAAGTCTTTTTATTATTGTTATGGCCGTGACGTCATTTCTATGAAGGAAAATAGGGGAAGAAAGTTTCGAAATTTGATTTTGAAATTTTCCATAATTATCGAACAATTTGCCACCAAGATACGGCTCTTGCGAAACTGGCATGGATGCCCTCGCGGCGTATTTTTTAAGCCACCATTAATTCTAAGTGTTCTCCCCACCCGATGCATCCTGTGGGATCTGGAGCGATTAATCTGTGTTTAATGTCGCTCCCGAAATAAAAAACAGCTAATCAACGGATTGACGGAGATTTTTTTGGAGGCTCCAAGCGTTAGTCTTTATCTGCGGGATGGAAGTTATTATTGTATATTTTAACGCTGAATTTGAGAATTAAATATTTTTTCCGGATCACTTTTTTGCTTAATGTTACTTGTTGGAAACACTGGTAAAAAACACTTATGAAAACGTTTTGGATGAATTGACCACTAAGCATTTTGCATTGACCAACTCATCCAAACTGGATGAAATTATGTGGATGACTCATTATTGCTACGTAAGTCTTCTTCTTATCGTGTCAATGTTTCTTACAAACTAAATGATGTCGCTATACAATTTTGCCACCTCAACGGCTCTATTGGTGGCTTGGTACAGATCATCCAATGTGCAGGTCGCAGGGCACAGGGGGCTACAAGTAAATGGGACACGGATTGAACTGGGGCTCCACAATCGCACCCAGTTAAGGTGGAGTCTCGCATGCCCCATTTACACAAGTTCTGTCTGCACCGACCGACCTGAGTCCGGAGTCTGTTAATGGACTTTATAGATTATTTTAAAGCTAGTATTAATTAAAACACAGCTCAGTTGATTATAGCTAAAAAAAAAAAAAAAAAAAAAAAAAAAAGACAAGCATTTGTTATTTATTTATAAAAGTTCAATAGAAATAAAGTATTTGACTTGACATAATGATATGCCATTTTATATGAATGCTAAAGAAATTTCAGTAACTTTTAAAAGACCCTCTTACATGAAACGCGCAATCAATATCAAAATGATTTAGATCGCGTCGTTGCTCTGAAGCGCTAATCAGCGACTGGGATTGGACGGACGGACGGACGGAAAAAAATTAAATTTGCCAAGTCGATTTCATTTTTCATTAATTCATCGTCTAGGGTCGCGGGTGGAGACATAAATAAACGCTAGAAGAGCCTTAGAGACCGGTAATTTTTAGATCACCAAAACTATACATTAAAATTCTGTACAATAAAATTAAATTGAAATGTATTTTACAATTATTGTTAGGTGTTAACTGAAAGGCATTGGAAAGTGTGAAGGGTAAAACCAAAAAGCAATTTTTAAATTTTCTATTTGTTGGTCCGGCTAATCTCCTAAATAGCTGGACCAATTTTAAAGGGAGTTTCAAAGGCAGATTCCTAATCAAGTTTTACTTGTTTCGTAAACAAGATCAAAATCAAAATGGTGCCTAAGCAAGCCTGATCTTGTAGGTAGCAGAGATCATTTTTTGATTAATCTCGTAGGTGACAGAGATTATTTCTTGATTTTTCTCGTAGGTGGCAGAGATCATTTCGCACCCTTAGAATGAAAGTGACCTAAGTCAAAAAATATTATTTGTGGGAAATCACCAATAAAGTTTTCAAAAATATATTTAGTTGAATAAATCTCTCCCATGTTTCCGTGGAAATTAATGATTCTTTGCGGATTTATACAATATACTGATATTTTAAGGTTATAAGGTAAGGCCTTTTAAGGTTAGTTTGTAGAAAAATCTGAATTTAAAGAAATTTTGCATTAGGTCACTTTCATTATAAAGTGCGATTTCTTGATTAATCACGTAGGTGGCAGATATCACTTCTTGATTAATCTCGTAGGTGACAGAGATCATTTCTTGATTAAGGATGTCATTTCTAGAGTCCGGTACCTCTGCACCCAGTCAATACCGAGTGCCTATATAAAATTTCCCTCAGGGTTGGCGTAAAAAACACACTTTTTCTTTACACAGTCTGTTAACCTCCGAACGGTGGCTAATTTCAAGAAGATGGCTGATTAAATATTGATGATCCTTTTCTGAATTGAGAACCAAATTTCTCTGTTTGTCTTTGATGCTAATTTTCTTTTTCTAATTCGCAAGGGGAATGAATTTTTGATGAGGGATGATTGTAAACGATATTTTCGACTATTCTAGATTATATATTTTAAACAGGGTCAGTTTAAAACTAATACTTTGAGAATTCTTATAGCCGTAAAAGCCTATAAAAAAACTTAAAAATAAAGTAAGTGACTAGTTAAAAAAACTCTACCTACACACTTATGTCCGCTAGGGTTTTCTGTGTCGCAGGTGATACGGAAAAATACAGAAAGATCCAAGACCTGACAATAAACTTTTTTACGCCCATCACAAAAAGTCTGTCACAGCCGGGTTTCGAATCCAAGACCCCTCGCTTGAAGGCAGGGCTACTAAGCTAACTAAACGTCATTAATTAACATTATATAATTTTTTTTATTGAATTGATATTCTTTCTGTTTGTCGAGCCTATTGAAATCTTATCAAAATTGGTTCTATTGAATCAATTTTGATTGGTTGGTTTGGTTTGGTTGTTTAATGAAAATAACGGGAAAAAATAAGTCATCCAAATAAACGAAATTGCGTATTTTGCTTCCCCGTGACTTTTTTCTTCGCCTGTTGTATACCGATTTGTACGCTTTTTTTAAAATATAATAGTAATGTTTAAGACTAAGAGCTAGACATAAGCGATGAAAGATTGAAGCGGGTTATTTCGTGTTTTTTTTATCAGTCACAAACAATAATTATTGAAATTGATTATAATTATTGATAACTACTATACATACTTGTAATACTTATCGCAGATCAAACATCTATGTTCGTCATACATTCTTAAGTGAGAATCGAAACCACGACCTGAGGTATGAGGGTAGTCAAGACTGTAATAGGCGAGTCTCAGGTACTGAACATTGTGGGTGACCAGTGACCCAAAAACCTTAGAAACCCAATAGCTTCCTTTGTGTTTGTGTGTATGTGAATGAGGGCAACGGTGTGCGACCGACACGGACTCTGCCTTGCTCTTGTCTGCTTTGATTGCTGTTAGTACATATAATACAACGGGGTGTTACAATTTTTTTAATCTAATGAAATTGATGGCTTGAGCTAATAACTACCCCACCGGTTCTTGTATTGCTGTGGTACGGTGGATGTGGTAGCCGGTGAAATCACATGCGCATGAGACGCATCATCCCCGTCTTAGGTGATGAATGCAACTCATTGTAAGATCCAAATCTTATGCTGAGTCGTATTACTGTTATGGGCGGGGGTCACCACTTACCACCCAATGAGCCCTCAGCTTGTTCCGTCACATATTTACATTAAAAATCTTGGTTTTTCTCATATTTTGGTCGGGGTGGAACTAAGTAGTATTACTGTTGTTATTAGCGGGGGTACCCACTTAATCAGGTGGGCCTTTCAGCTTGCCCCCTCACAACTATGGATGGAGAATGATGTCTTCGTAATTGTACCACCCTGTAGTGTTTGTCACCGCATCTTTGGCACGAGCCTGTCGACACTGCTTCCGTTGTATTGTAGGCTAAACAATTACTTATAGCTTAAAGTAAATAATACTGCGTATTGTAATAGAACCTGATGATTAGAGTAAGTTTTTATTCTAGGTTCTAATTGATGTTCCCATAAAAATATTACCCAATAAATATTTTTTAATATTTCGGTTGTTTTTTCTGTTTTTTTTTTATGTAAGTGACGGAACGAGCTGAGGGCCCACCTGATGGTAAGTGGTGACCCTCGCCCATGACAACAGTAATGCGTGCGACTCAGTATGAGATCCAAATCTTTACTGAGTCGCATTCATCCTGCTGCGTCCATCACCCAAGACGGGGATGATACGTCTCATGCGCATGTGATTTCACCGGCACCCACACCCTTCCACCGGAACACAGTAATGCAACCACTAATGCTTGGCGGCAGATTCCAGGTGTGGTGGCAGTACCTCTCCGGACGAACTTGGCACAAGTTCTACTGCTACTACTACTACTATTTTCTCCTGAACCAACGCGTACTGCCTTGGTCTAAGGCGAAGAAAATAAGACAAACTGTATTCTAACCTATAATCTCAACCTATATTCTAGCTTTTGGTAGTTGAATAATCGGCAATTGATTTTTATATCTGGATTACATATTTTGTTTTATACAGGTCAAATAGAAATATTGTTCTAAAGACCTTATCTTTGAAATGTTATAAAGTTATTTGTATATTCTCATCAGGCGTTTTGCCGTAATTATCAGGCCAGCCTCTAATATTCCCATTGCATTCCTACTCTCGATATGCATGATGAATGATGAATTCCTTTTAATCTGCCTTGGTAGCCGATATAGATATAGGTGGATATCATGGATAGGTAGATATAGGTGGATATCATTTGCCTTCGATCTAGAATATACCGGATTTTCCTCACCATGTTTTTTTACCGTTTTGAGAACGTAATCGCAATTGTGGTAACTGTAAGATTTTACTTTAATAATGTGCGCAAATTTAACTCTTTTTGTTATAAAGAACCAGTAGATCAAGTCACCCCTTTTACAAGAAAAAGGCTCTAAATCTTTTAAAAAAGTTTCGCGAAGTGCTTCCAATTTATAGACACAAAAACGTCCGAAGACGTTTCGGATATCGGGGCAATAAAAGGCAAAGGGGAACAGGGTTAGGGCCATTTTTTCCCCGTTTCCGCAACAGATTTACACAACGCCTCAGGCAAAGGGCATAGGAATGGATGGTGTTTTGATATCTTTATTGTGATCTTACAATAGTCATAAAATTGCCCGATGGGTGGTGATAAAAATTGCTATACAATATGACAAATGGTCAGATTTCATCTTGCAATATAGTAAAACAGTTTGAATGTTATTTGAGCGCTTTTATTGAAGGTTCAGGATTTTTCATAGTAACCTCACAACTTTGACGTCAGAGGCCCTTTTTTATATAACTGAATTGACGGGCTGAAAGGTACTTGATGTAAAGTGGTTTTCTCAGCCTATAACGTCTGTAATTTTAACGACAGATACTGCTGGCAGATTCTAGATGTGGTGGCAGTACTTCTCCGGACGAATTTGGCACAAGTTCTACTGCTAATTTCCGTTGCTCCTTTATGCACCACCTGGGGGACATGTGTAGGGATTCTAAGGGTGTGAATCAAGACCCAAAATTGGTTCCCAAAATAATGCACAAAATTCAGTTTCATGAGAATGTGACACCACGAAAAATAACAGAAAAGACAATTGTATTCAGCAAAAATAAAAACACTTGACCGGCGGCTACCGAGGTACCAACAGGTCACCGGAAGTGGAGTTTTTCTTTTGTTTTTCCCACACGACCCCCGCCGAGCCTTCGATAAATAAAAATGGGCAACATCCGACCGCTAACAGACCAAGTTCCGAACCTGGATATTTATGGGCCGAAGGGTGGTTTATGGCTATCCACTTTAACCCTCTGGCTATCCGCACTTAGGGGTAGCAGTTACACTGTATTGTAATACTAAAGGGTTGTCTGAAGATTTAAAAAAATACGTAACTGAATAGTTCCCCGGAAACTGAAGACGTATCACATATTATAAAGTATTTGTGTATGTGTATGTGGGAGTGTGTGTATGTTTGTTCCACATTCACACTCGAATGGCTCAACGGATTTGGATGAAATTTGTTACCAAGATAGCTTATATCCTGGTACCCGAAAAACCTCGGGTAATATCGCGGGACGCAGCTAGTTAAGATATAACTTGATTTTTACTTGAAAGTTTCATTACTACTTGAAGTTACTTGAACGTTGTTTAGTTGGTATAGTTTTCTATTGATATCATAATAATATATGTGGAAACTATAAATAAATATTATGGATAAGTACAGCCGTTTTTTTTATATTAATTGAACTTTTGTGTTATTATATTTTTTGTTAAATTCTATTCTTTTATTTTTTGTAAAATGTTATGATAATGTGTGCTATTTTAGTAAATAAATAAATGTCTATGTCTATGTCTATGTCGATTAATGGAACGAGAAACATACCACGGATTCTAATATAAAATTATTCAAAATAATGAATTATCTCATTATTGTATTTAATAAAATGCGCTTTATATCTATATTTAGTTGATTTATGTTTTGATATAAATAAATAATTAAACAAAACGAAATTAAGGAATAGGCAAATAATCAGGCATTTTTAAAGTCACTCATACCTCTGCGCTAGGATTACGTGTCACAGATGGCATGGACAAACACAGAAATACAAGACAAACACCCACGACCCGAGAATAAACTTCATGCTCACCTCACAGAAACCCGGAACCTCTCGCTTCAAAGGCAGGGCTACTACCAACTAAGTTACTGACCACGGAGCCGTCAAATCCTACAACTTGTAGTAAATAATTCTACAAGTTATAGTGATACTTCACAATATTATTTCATACGCTTTAATGGTCATTTCGGTGTGACAGATAGCCGGATTTAGGCGTTGGCAATAAAACTTTTTTTATCTGTTTATTTATTTGCCATAGTTTGTTCTTTCCATATTATGATTTCTCTAGATAAAGGATATTGCACCGTTTTTCCATAGCAATATCGTTTGGGTTTTAACATCATCGCGTTATTTATAACCAGGTAGCACAGGGCGAACAAAACTGGATAGTTTTATAATTATTATTTTACAGGAGAGGTCAATGACCAAAGTTAGCAAAGGTAAAGTAGCTAGAGTGTTTTATGTTAATTTAGCTTGCCAAGAAGTTTCTGTTTGAAACACACAGCTTTAACGGCTTCGTGGAAGCGACGGGTCCCGGGTTCGACTTTCGGCCGGAGCACACTTTGTGTGGTATGCATGAAATTTTTTCTCGGGTCTTGGGTGTTTCCATGCCTTTTGTGACACAGAGTATTTATAATTAAGTTATTATATCTGCTTTAAAGAGGCATCATGTCATCTTAAAAAAACAATTCTTGTTTCTTCCCATCTTAAAAAATACCAACGCGTCTTAAGAAGTTTTCCCTTCAACAAGAAACAACGATCAAACACCTGTTAACTGAAATTGAGTGGTCCAAAATAGCTTCTTGGATAAATGGACGGACAAGAAGAAAAATGCTATCGATTTAGTCACGAATTGCTGAATTCGTACGTGATGGCTATTTGGCGATGGGTTCGGCTGTGGGGTCACTGCTGAACCATTTGCTGTTTGTTTCTATCTATTCCATTGTTAAAAAAAATCGTGCCTTGAATCGTAAGATACAACTTTGATAAAATTCACTTACAAAAACTCAATTTTATTCATTAACAATCTCTAGACATAAATGTTTAGATATAAATACTCGTTTGATACGTCTAGTCACTCGCATTTGCAGGAAAGAACCCTTAAGTATGCCTTAAACGTACCACCTGGGTGGTGCTAAAGGACCAACTAAAAGTAGCAGTAGAAGTTGTGCCCAGTTCGTCCGGAAAAGTACTGCCTCCATACCTGGTAATCATCCACCAAGCAGTGGTGCATTCGCATTGCTGTGTTCTGGTGGTGTCTGGACGCCGGTGAAATCACAGGTGCAAGAGACGTAACATCCCCGTCTCGGGTGATTGGCGCAAGGAATGCAACTTGATCTAAGGATCTAAGTCGTATTTCTGGTTTTATGGGTTCAGGTAACCGCTTAATACTAGGTGGGCGTTGCAATATAAGTTGCAAATTAGTAACCTGGTTTTTCTACGGGTTTTGCCATTTCTGATTGTAGTACGTAGTGAAACTACAAGCAAAGCTATTTTCATCATTTGGATCTATTCATATATAAATGAACTCTCGTCAAAAACTCGAAAACAGCCCGACCGACGGTTTGCACCACCCAGGGGGCACGTGTAGGGAAACTAGGGAATTTTCACCAAGGACGAGAGCAACTGGACCCAACAATCCCAGCAATAAGCAATTCAGGTCCACCATAAATAACTATACGATAAATAAAGTAACATAAAATTTACCATCTCAAATATCGAAACATAAAATTTACCATCTAAGTGATGGTATATATTATTTTCAGTAGCCAATTTATAAACAAAAGCTTCCAAACAAGATGTCTTGAATTATTAAGCCGAAAAAACCGCGGTCAGTACAGATAAAAAATATCCACAAGGGCATTGAAAGATTGAAAGGGTGGAATCACTTAACACAGCCAATTTATGGGTAAATCTCACCCGTGGGAGGGCCGTGGTTGGACTAACAATATTAGGTGAGTCGAAAAACTTATAAGCTCCCGCCGAGACCGACCGGCGAATTCTTTTCCCGGGATATTGATAGCACTCCCGATTTTTAGGGAGTTCTGCTGTTGATTGATTCCAATCCGTTCGGAATTAGGGTGAAATGTTGTGGTGAATTTGGGAGAGTGGTTGTATACTCTTAAATTCTTTAGTATTTCGATGAAATTACATAAACTTTTTTTTTATGCGAGTTAGTGATGGAACGAGCTGAGGGTAAGTGATTTGGATCTTACACCGAGTCGCATTCATCCTGCTGCGTCCATCACCCGAGACGGGGTAGATACGTCTGATGCATGTGATTTCACCGGCACCCACACCCACACCGGAACACAGACTTCTTCTTTCGTGTCAGCATTCCAATCCTAAACTGTGTTTTGGTAAAATTTGGTAGCCATATTGAGAACACAGTACATAGTAATGCAAGCACTATTGCTTGGCGGCAGATTCCAGGTGTGGTGGCAGTACCTTTCCAGACGAATTCTGCACAAGTTCTACTGTTACTTCTGGTTGCTCCTTTAGCACCACCCAGGGGGTAATCAACCACCTAGTCAGGCCTAGTCACCCCCCCTTGATTATACTGTCAGATGCTCGCTTGCTACGAGAGGTAAGTACTGTAAGTATAGACAAAAAAAATAAAAAAAAAAATTCCCTGTGTCGCAGATGGCATGGACAAACACAAAAACACAAGACAAACACCCAAGACCCGAGAACAAACTTCATGCTCACCACACAAAGTGTGCCCCGGCCGGGAAACGAACCCAGGACCCCTCGCTTCGAAGGCAGGGCTACTAGCAACTAAGCCACGGAGCCGTCTAAACAATATTCATACTGGAATCACACGGAATAACCGGCCAAGCTGAACAAAGAAACCTCTTTTATAAAATTAAAAACGTACAGTAATTATATTAAAATTCAACGCTTGCCGGTGGACATAATATTTGTTTTAAGCAAGCGACGTTGCCTCATAAACTTATTAAAATATTTCCAGTTATATTTAATTAGCTCACCCCGAGTTCAGGTGTGTTGTTTGGTTGTTTTTTGATTCGGATTTTTGAATGAATGATATATTTTGACTCACAAATGCAAGATCCAAATCTTATCCGTACCAGCCTCTAATGTTCCCACTGCAGGGACACCGCTACTCTCGATAATTGAGATTGAATGGGCTCTGGTCTACCACGGGAGCCCAATCCGTATTGGTAGATGTCACATGTCGTCGAAATTTTGGTTCTAAGACATGCCGGTTTCCTCACGATGTTTTCTGTCACCGTGGTATTGTATTCATACATTTTTTTTCAAGTGAAAAAACTCATTGGTGCACGTGTGGGTTTGAAACAGCAACCTTCAGATTGAAAGTCGGCGTCTATCCCCCTGGGCCACCACGCTCTCGAATCTTACCAAATCTTATACTGAGGCGCATTACTGTTACTGTTGTCGTTTTCGTTTGTTAGCTCACATAAAAAAAGCTTTTTGTTTATCGAGAGTAGATCTGTGTTTAAAACCTAAAAGGTACAACAGAAGAATACCTTGATGTGGAAATAATGACGTTTTCTATCAAAATGTTTTTCAAAAATAAAACTCCACACCAGCAGGGAGGTAAAGAATAATACTGCCGCAGGTGTAACCTCTGATGTCTTTTGTTGCGCATAATTATGTTCTGGGTGAGATTTTTTTTAGTTTGCAACTTTGTGCGCATAATTAACGTAAACTCAATATTAATTATCGTAGACAAAATTCGGTGGTGCACAGTGGTGAGATGGCATTCAATCGAAAGGTCGGTCATTCAAATTCAGAATTGAGATGCGCAAAAAGAAATAATTTAATGTCTAATGTATTTTTTTTTAAGCTTTGTTTTAATTTCCCGTATTTTGTTTTCGTAATTTAGCTAGCTAGTCTAGAGGTATACGAAGAAGCCTATAATTGGCACACCTTCTATACAATGTGATTATTAATTGTATATCTTAGTTTGTGGCTAGATGACGCTATGTGAAATATCCATATATTTGTGATACCAGAAAAGGTGGCGTCCGTACCACCGGGCCACTGCTCATTCCAAAAACTAAATAAAGGTACTTCCAAACCGTAGTCATGCATCCTCTGCGCAGTAAAACAGCAGTTCCATGCGTCTTGCTTAGCGCTGCGCTTTAGTCATACGCAGATTTATAAGTTTAGTGGGACCTATATGGCATTGAATGTGGAGTGTTCATAGTAAGACACTTTAGCATCCAAACCCTGAAAAAATGGACGAATTGAGTCTTCAATTGACTTCCAGATGAAGTTATCAATCATTTGGTATCAACGAGGTAAAATAAAATAAAAAAACACCAAAAATATTTTGTTTTTATTATCTTATCTTATCTTATCTTATCTTATCTTATTTCTCCGTCATTTATCAATCGATGTAGAATTTTTTTTGTATGAAAAAGTATTATATGTTAATGATAAAACTTACTCTGTTTCACGAAATTTTGTAATATTTGCTTGGACACATTAATAGAAATAAGGAAAATGTCATAAATATTGAAATACAATAATTGAGTAATTTTTTTTATGGTTTTTCTCTTTCCGCCCCTGGTAGGGTCGGATAGGGTTTGGACAAGCGCTAGACTTAGTAACAAAAACGCGTAATCTCGTATTGTACTAAAGTGACGTTTCTAAATATTTTTTTAAGATTTAAACGAAAATATAGAATTAGACATCTTGATAATTATCAAATTTGAAAATGACTTTGAAGTTATGAAACCAACCAATTATTTGACCGTTGCGTTGCAAACGCACTAGTTGCAACACTGACCTCGTCATTGGTAAAAATTCGCTGCGATCACAACGCAAGCCGTTGAAAATAGCGATCCTAATATTTTCAACTGGTTCTTGGTATCGTAGTAGGAGCATGCGACGCATAAGGGTAGTTCCACACGGGCCGTGATGCAATCGGTGTGCTAAGGCCACCACAGACACCATACTTTATCCGCACTCACAATTAGTTGCCGAGATGGCAGGTGAAACTATACCACACGGAAAACCATAGAGTCGACCCTTTTCGAATAGTCCAATTATTATTCGTGTTACCGAGATATTTACCATGATTTGTGAGTGCCCGGGACCATGACGCATGTAACTGCGTCGAAATATCGGGAGTCAACAAAACTCACAAATCATGGTAAATATCTCGGTAACACGAATATGTTCATAACCATGATAGTTTTAAAATTTATAGTCCAATTCATATTGACAAGTAACTTTTATAATTAATGTATACTGATGATCTAAAATGAGTTGTATTGCTTACAAGAATTATTCCTCGTCTTTTTCTGCTCTTTAAACACTTAATTAGGAATTGTACCTTTATCATATCACTTTATTCTATGAAAAGTACAATTACTTTACTTTCTTTTGTCGGTTTTCATATGTGTAAATTCCTCAATTTAAACATGTCGTAACTTGTTAAGACTAGTCTCTAATTCTATGAAGAGTACAATTGCTTTACTAGTACGTATAATAAATAGTATGAAATGCGATAAATATGAAATTCGTATATTGTTAAGATATTATTCGCTTCCATACTATCGCGTCGTCAATAAACAAAGAGAGAATGATTAAAAGATAGTAAAGCAATTGTACTCTTCATAGAATTAGAGACTAGTTTTAACAAGTTACGACATGTTTAAATTGAGGAATTTCCACATATGAAAACCGGCATTACTTATGAGACACTATAAAAGAATCCCGCGTCTCCACCCCGCTCCTGTGCGATGCCTGAAGCGTCTCAGCTCAGAAGTCGTTAGTAACAAACTCCACACATTTATGTCACCGGATACAATCCCATTATAATTTTAAATTTTAAGCGCATTTATTTATGTACAATCTGGTGAACAATCTTTGATGTACTTTTAATACGACGCTTTTTAAAATCTCTTTTAAACAGCGTTGTCATCTGGGGGAAAACTGCACGAGAAAATTCTAAGTAGATTTTTATGTGACTTAATTGAAGGAACAAAGCAAAAATACTTTATTGCACACCAATATAAATAAATGTACAAAGAATCTTAAAAATTAATTTATAATGGGCGGCCTTATCGCTTAGAAGCGATCTCTTCCAGGCAACCTTTGGATGGAGAGGAATGTGTGGCTTGGAAGGTTGGTCGGCGGTGTACATGATATAGAGAAACAAGTAAGATTAATAAAATATTTAATAACAATCAGTTAAGCTGATGTTAAGTGGTTCTAACGCCGATAAAGAACAGCAAAATAACTCCTGCCCTCCCGAAGTATAAGAAGACCCAAGTCGCATCTCGTCCGTTTCAGACAAAGATATTCGATCGGTGCGCCAGTAATATCAAATTGATATTGCAGCTGTAAAGGGGCTTTGATGTATAATATAAGGATCTGATATAGATGGATAAATCATTGACAAATTAAGCCAACCTGAATTGAATTGAATTGGATTCAATTGAAGGATATACAGCGGATTATGATGAATTAGTTGCGTCCTGCGATGTTACCCGCAGTTTTCCGGGATCAAAAGTAACTGTGTTAATCCAGAATATCAGCTAACCTGTCGCCAAATTTCATCCAAATCCGTTGAGCCGTTTGAGCGTAAAGGTGATATAAACATACAAACACATACATACAAAATTTCGCCTTTATAATATAAGTAAAATAAGAGACAAATATTGTGATTTTGTAAACTATTTATTTGCGATCGGTGCATGAGCGAAACAACCCCTTGCAAAGAGAGTTATGGTCTACCTACGTGTATATATCTTACATTATGTGCTATCTAGCAATATGGCAGCAATAACATCGATATAATTATCCCATTTAGCGTCGTAACTGTACTGGGCATGAGTTGTGTCCACTGCATCGCTCCATTAGCGATTATTGTCCAAGTTTTGCGCTAACAAACTGGACATGATGCGGAGTTTGGGATACTGGAAGTGCTCTGCAACGAGCCAAAATTACAGTTACAGACAAAGCTTTTTTAGTTAATCTGTGTGAAGTTATAACGTTACATTTCAAAGTCAAAGTCAAATTACTTTATTCCCGTTGAATCACGGTCTTACATACAGGTCTTGTGACTCTGAGTTTCGACATGGGCCTCTTAACGTGTCAAACCGCTAGCGTCGCTGCGATCGAGGGATGCCCGGTGCGACAAGGATGACAATAGTCGCGCTTGCGCGTCACATGGGCGTGGAATCCTAACCCATAAATTTTATTTACATATTATTATTTCTTATTATTATTATTATTTCTTCACCTCACGATTCCCGATTCACTTCGAAATTGTGAACGAAACACGATACGGAACACGCACGTCAAAGGCTTATTCAAACATTGTAGGTTATGTCGATGCATCCCTCGATCGCAGCTCCATCTGGATTTTTCTTCAACAGAGGAGCCAGTCTCTACGATTGGAATTCTGTTAAGTCGCAAGACCTGTACGTAAGACCGTGCGTTGAATCCTTCAAAAATTACTTGGAAAAGTCACTTTTCTTAAATTATTATAATTATGATTCTTATATTGCGAGATCACGCGTTCTTTTTACTAAGTGACTACTAAGCTGAGATCCCACCTGGAGGTAAGTGGCAACAGTTATCCAACTCAATATAAGATTTTGATCTTACACTGAGTCGCATTCATCCTGCTGCGTCCATCACCCGAGACGGGGATAATACTTACATACTAATGGGCATGTGATTTCACCTGCACCCACACCCTTCCATCACAGTAATGCGAGCACTACTGCTTAGCGCCAGATTCCAGGTGTGGTGGCAGTACCTCTCTACGAACCTGGCATAAGTTCTTCTACTACTTTTGGTTGTTCCTTTAGCAACGCCCAGGGTACCTGACGCGACTGGACCCCCCAAAAGTTCCACGGATATAGGGAGCTCGTCTAGTCTCCTATATCCGTGTAACTGGACACAGTGACTGCCAAATTCTTTGCACTTATTTACGCCGCCCATAATTTATTGTTTTCGTATCGACTCCGCTCTATACGCTTGCCAAACTATTAACGCTGCTCGTTGGCAACTGTTGTTGTTTCCTGTTTCCCTAATTCTTTGTTTTTGTTCGAGTGTTCTGTAATTGTTACTCTGTGGCATTTTGGACGATTTCTTATGATATTAAATCATGTCCAGGTTTCAAAAGACACACACATATCCTCATGCACTAGGATTGATGGATGGCATGGACAATCTCAGAAACGCAAGACAAAAGTTTATGCTCACCACACAAAGCGCGTCCCGGCTGGGTATTGAATCCGGGACCTCTCACTTGGAAGGCTACTAAGCCACTGAGCCGTATTAATAGATGGTATTTTTTTTTTTTATATATATGATCGCTTTTTCTTTTTAAAAGCTGAAGTGGTCGAGACAGTGCTTGTATTATTATAATTTATGTAGATCTTCAAGCTGATATTCATCAGTACATTACCATTACTAATAAACAAGTGCCAAACTTAATATTAAGAACGCATGTTCTTGTAGGCACATATATATAAAAAAATATAGTCATTTAATATTTTGACTTTGAATTTGACCCTACCGTACCAGCCTCTAATGTTCCTACTGCAGGGACACCGGCCTACTCACGATAATTGAGAGTGAATGGGCTCTGATCTACCACGGGAGCCCAATTCGGATTGATAGATGTCACATGTCATCGAATTTTTGGTTCTAAGACATGCCGGTTTCCTCACGATGTTTTCCGTCAAGGTTTTGAGAACGTGGTATTGCGCGCATGAATTTTTCAAGTGAAAAAACTCATTGGTGCACGTGTGGATTTCAGCGACCTTCAGATTGAGAGTCGGCGTGCCCCTGGGCCACCACGCTCTCATAATTTGATCCTAAATCGGGGATTTTATATGTTCGTAAAAATAACTCGCCTAATATTTTACTTGTTTCAATATTCCAGTGTATTTTCAGCAATGAAAACAATACTCCAACACATTTCTATCCAAAGGGTTAATCTGAATGACACGTGTGACGTCACGCACCAATACCTCCCAATACCAATAGCACATATAAACCATACGATATAACCATTGGCATAACCTCTAATCCAATTGCATAAGGTCGATAACTCAATGATCAGTGAGTTTGGTAAGTTGGCGGTGTATCTGGATTGCATCGCTCGTTCATCGGTTCATTCGAATGGGCTGTAACGGTGCTATTACACTGGGTGTATTAATAATGAAAAGTATAATTTTTTTTTGTTGGCAACATAATTTTGAAACAATTTTTACAATCAATTTCAAAGTTCAAATCAAAATACTTTATATTCATTGAATTTTTTTTTAAATTTCTTGGAATCGTCACTTTTGTAAAATATATTATATATGTATACCTACAAGATTATGCGTTTTTATTACTAACTTTAGCACTTGTTCATGGCATCAATGTTGCACTATATTATTGGGGCAAACATTTTGGTACTGTACTTTTATCATAATATCTGCTACATAATATATAACATAAAATATGTACTAATACCTACTGCATATTCGGTACCAGCCTCTAATGTTCCCACTGCAGGGACACCGGCCTACTCTCGATAATTGAGAGTGAATGAGCTTTGATCTACCGCTGGAGCCCTGGGTTGGTAGATGTGACATATCTTCGAATTTTTTGGTTCTAAGATATGCGGGTTTCCTCAAAATGTGTTCCTTCACTTCAAAAATATTCAATATATAAGAATTCTAATTGTTATTGTTAAATTGATACCATGTATTATACATGCTAAAATTATTCATTAAAATAAGATTATTTTCAGTTACTTTATTAAAAATCACGTTTTTGTTTGTTTGAGAGTATACTAACTCATGTACTCATACTATTTAGATATGTAACAAATGTGTAATAAATTGGTTGTTACCAGTGTATAGGCATCTTAACCGACATGCAATTGTTCAGTTGACCGCCACGCGCCGATGTCCGCCGGCGGCCGCCCGGAATGATCGGAACATATGGCGTCTTCGCACCGCTGATATTTCACGAATATCGATAGGTTTTCATCTATACATACAAACAAATAATAATAATTAATATCTCTACTATCTGGAAATAGTTTTTTGTTCTACATTCCGTATATTTTATACTTTCAAATGCATTTAGTAATGAGGTGTATTTTTAAATTACAAACAGACACTTCAATAACTAAATATATGAATATTCTATATAGCCCATAGTACAAGCTATACTTAGTTTGGGGCTGTGTGAAATGTCCATGAATATTTTTTACTTGAATATTTAATTTAACTACTACAAGTTCCCAATGTCCTCATTGCAGGGACACCGGTCTACTCTCGTTAATTGAGAGTCAATGAACATTGATCCACCACGGAAGCCCAATCCGGATTGGTAGATGTCACATGTCTTCCAATTATTTGTTCTAAGACGTGCCGGTTTTCTCACGATGTTTTCCTTCACCGTCTCGAGAACGCAAATTTTTCAAGTGAAAAAGTCATTGGTACACGTTTGGGTTTCAACCACCGCCCTTCAGCGTCAGTTCCTACCAGGACATACGTATAGGAGTTTTGAAAGCACTCACCAACGAACGCACCAACATGGGCCCAACGTTGGCCACAAACATCGCCAATCAAGGCTTGCCATATTGCGCAACTGGCTTGTCCACTCGCCAATTCCCAGATAATTTTTCTTCCCGGATCTCGCAGACGGGCAAGGGTTGGTAATCGCAGTGATAAATGACCGTGCGGACCAGATAACCGGGTCACAGCAGGTTAGATAGTTGAATTGATGGATCCTTGGACGCGGACACGACACTTGGAAATAAGATGTTGAATGTTATGTTGGAGGAAGACGAATGCTTTTCAAATTTTTGAAATACGAGTAGCGAATATGTGTTTTTCTTTTCTATACGATGAAAATGATCGTCCGTAGAGAACAACATGACTTTGGTCCTCTCTGACGTAAGTGTAGACCCACGTTGCATCGCGTTGCACCTGTCACCCGAGACGAGTAAAATGTCTCATTATACCCCCAAGTTTACTTGACCTACCTACCTATTATCTTACTTAGGCAAAAGTTTGTATGTATGTGTGTGTGCGTGACACCTTCACGTTCAAACGACTCAACGGATTTGGATGGAATTTGGTACCAGGATAGCTTATATCCTGGATTAACACATACGCTAATTTTGATCCCGGAAACTGCGGGTATCACCACGGGGCGCAGTATATAATAAAATGTTAGGCTGTACCCTTTAAAGATGGAATGAAAGAATTGAAGTCTGTTCTTTTTTCGATTTTTGATGTTTGAGTCCATCAAAATTAAATATATTTTTTTTATTAAATGAATTAATACCTTTTTTATTTTATGATATTATCAAAATAAAACCTTAAAATAAGCCCGAAACAAACCTTTTTTAATTCGACAAAAAAAAAACAACAACAAATCACAACCCCTATCTACGAATTTGACAAATGTAACTAATAATATTTCATTAAAATTCGCGATCACATGACAAGATGAAATCACATCTTTAGCCAAATTACAAACATGGCTACTCCATTGAGGCATCATAAATAAAATTACCCTGTAGATGCAGAGGGGTGGACGCGTCTTTTGGTATTTTGAGTTGTTCTTACCGTTTTAATTTCTAACTATGACATGGAATACTTGATATATAAATATCCTTCGAATCCTTTCACGTGTACCCTGGGTGGTGCGAAAGAAGGAACCTAAAGTAGCAGTAGAAGTAGTGCCAAGATCGTACGAAGTACTGCCACCACACCTGGTAATCCGCCGCCAAGTAGTGGCACACTCGGAATGCTGTGGAAGGGTGTGGGTGCCGATAAAATTACAGACGTTGTAATTTAATTATTTTATTGTTTAAGTTTACGTATTATTAACTAGATCTGCTGCCTGATTGGTAATCACTATATAATTAAAGACATTACATTTTAAAGCTCTAAGATAGACTACACTACACTAAGATTTAATTCCGTTTATAATGACACTATTACTACTTATTAGTTTATACTTTTAACTCAAAAAAGGGGGGTTCTAAGTTCGGCTGTATGTTTTTTTTCTTTGTTACGCGACATCTATCTTGCTTACTATAAAATTCCTCTCCATCCAAAGGTTGCCTAGAATAGATCGCTTCTTAGCGATAAGGCCGCCCATTCTACATAAAATTTTTTAAGTAAGTTCTATTTATATTTGTTCATAATTGTAAGTGTGGTGTACAATAAAGTATTTTTGCATTGTATTATTTTGTATTGTAAAATTTCTTCAATGAACTATGAACCCTTGATTTTAATCTACAATTTGTCACGAACCAACGATTACAGAATACTAAAAGCTAAAATGAAATGATCTCGGGGTCCTCTGAGGGATGGGCCCAATAAGTCAACCAGTATTAACACCCTATAGCCTAATGGGTCACACATGAATAATAGAACGAGGAAATTTTGGGATATTTCAGCAAGGATTGTCATTTTCGATGGCAAATGTGAAGTAGGGTGTTTGAATATTATTATGACAGATATTGATAGGATTTTCCTAGAGGTATTCAAATTTGGAGTAGCATGACGTTGGTGCATATTTAAAGTTTTATGTTACTACTAGCTGCGCCCCGCAGTGTATCAGCGGAAACTTCACTTCACTTTTCAGGTATAAAAGGTAGCCTATGTGCTAATCTAGGAATAAGCTATCCTGGTATCAAATTTTATCAAAATCCGTTTGAAAAAAATATGAAGTTGTGTTTTTGTTAAGTACTTGAATTTTTACAACTGTTTGTTAAGTCGATGTTTGAATATGACATTTCTTAAAGTAAGAATCACACGCCAATTGTGACACGAAAGTTTTTATGTATGTGTGTGCGTATTTGTTTCTCGTTTAAGCTCAAACGGGTCAACGGATTTGGATGATTTCTTTAGCGAAGTTATCTGTTACCCTGGATAATAGATAGGCTACGTTTTATCCCAAAAAAGTTAAGTAATTTATAGTGACTTGAAAAAAACACCATATCTTTTTTTTCATCGTCTCATGTTGACTTTTAAACGCGGGTCACACGAAAAGCACAAGATAAAGTATTCAATCAAAACATAAAGCACACAAAAGCCACAAGGAAAACCAAAACTCAATACACAATGACCTCAATTTGACGAAAAATATCCTCGCGAATTTGCATACGGCAAAACATATTCATCCAATACCCGGAGGGTAGAGGGATATATCGCATCCAAAAGGCTTTGTCAATGACAAATAGTGTTCTACCCATCGCTGGCATTTTGACAATAAATAAGACGATATCAAGGAAGTACCCTTGGATTTTCGTTATAACAAATGACATGCGATGGACATAGAAGGGTTGGGGATTTGTGTTTGAGTGATTATGCTTTTTCTAGTACTTAGCTGCGAAATGTATCAGATATTAAATGCAAACTGTGACAAAGATATTAAAAATAACTTTCCCACAGACTAAGTATATAATATAGACTAGACTAGCCGCAAACTGATGACTTGTACTATGGGAATTAGGACTTTTTTTAAATTAATTTCAACTTAAATAACGTTTACACACTCATACCTCTGTGCTAGGATTTTCTGTGTCGCAGATGGCCTGGACAAACACGGAAACACAAAACAAACACCTAAGACCCGAGAACATACTTCATGCTCATAACACAAAGTGTGCCCCGGCCGGGAATCGAACCCGAGACTCCTCGAAGGCAGGGTTACTACCAACTAAGCCTCGGAGCCGCCGAATTTTGGCGATGCGCTTTTTATTTTTTAGGTAACTATTCCTGGGTAAGTAGGTAGGTAATTAATATAATATTAATGGGGCGTAGAACAATAACATTATTAGGCATTGTTAATAACAAATGTTCTTCATGACATGACATGCCTCATAGCTCAGTTGGTAGCTCTGCCTTCTGCGTTCTAGGTCGTGTGTTCGATTCCCAGGACAAGCATTTGTATGCGAAAATGTTACAGATGTTTGTTCCGAGACCCGTCGCTTTAAAGGCAGGGTTACTATCAACTGCGGCGGGTTCGCGGATGTGTGTGTAACGTTCCCGTGTTCCCGCCACCAAGCGGCAGAGGACACCGTGGGGTTTTAGTGGGTCTAGTTCCACAACCGCTCTGTCTCCCCGTGGCAGGGTGGTATGCGAGTGCATTTCCCAACGAAAAAAAAAGGGTTACTACCAACTAAGCCACGGAGCCGTCCGTTTTGACATTGACAGAACGCTACCTTGTCAATAAGCCCCCGTGTCATTGGCCTATCAAGATGTCCTACTTACGTCAGATGTATTTCTGGTGGTCCTTGATTGTGCTTAGGTATTTGGCACAACTAATGGTGAAGTTCCAAAGGATATTGAACGTCACACCTCGCTGTCCAGTCCTGTCCGGTTTCGGACGATTGTCATCTGCTGATGACGAGCCTACAGGGTTGTCACCACTGAGTTATCTCAAATTTTAATATTAGAGACTGGAGAATATATATTATTAAATCATAGACAAAGCCAGTCTTAATTTCTATTCAAATAAATGTGTGTGTGTTTGTGCCACCTTCACACGCAAACGTCTCAATGTATTTGGATGATATTTGGTACCAGAATAGCTTATATCCTGGATAAACGTCGATAGTTTTAACGTCAATATGAGACATTATTAAAAAATCACTATAGAAATAAAGTTACTTATGCTCCATTTGCACTATGCACTAACACAGACCAAACATAAAAGACCTGAGAATTTTTTTTTCGTGATAATCACTGGAAAAATCATCCGTCAAATATCCAAAAATCCAACGGATTGTGTCACCATGTAAGGTATTACATGGTGACACAATCCGTTGGATTTTTGGATATTTGACGGATGATTTTTAAAATGTATGTTGACTGGTAAGTCAACATACATTTTTCACGCTCGCAAAATCATGGATATGTGCCAAAATACTCGTATGTTTTTCCCGTAACGATCAAGCTTAATCGTTACTTAATTGTACTGACTTAACCGTAAAACACCAACCCTTTAAACAATCCATCACCCTTTGGAAAAATCGAGAAAAACCCGCAACAAGAATTTGTTGCCCAAATATTTGCCGAAGTGGGAACCCTGACAAAGCTAGCTGACATGTCCAGAGGAATCAGACACATAGAAGCGAAATTCATTTATGTATTACCCTCGCAAAATGTTGAGCTTCTGCGAATGTAACGCTTACAGCAAATCTCTTAAACCTATCATTTCTTATCATTCGCCTCTTAGCTTCGCCTCTAGTTAATCTTCAATGATAAGGCATTTAGGATTTTACGCGTATTAATAGGAAATTACTAACATATTCATCTGATTTTATAAATAATTAAATATATACTGCAGCCAAAATATTTGTAAACCCGTTATTCAACATGTAATTCATAAATAATTCTGATAAATAATTAAATAATTGAAAGAGATAAAAAAAACTACTTGCAAGTGAGATTTTGTTCATTTAATGATTATTTCGTATTAGTTAATTATTAGATTAAAATTTTTCCATCTTATACAAAACAGTAATTGATAGATCTACGTATCTTTACAGAAGTCCATATTATGAAGATCAACCTCAATAAATATGTTTCCCAAGAACATGCTCCGTCTGCCGTAAAGTAAGAACAGGATCGCAGGGCATAAACTATATTCTTCTATATCTATAGAAGAATATAGTTTATGCCCTGCGATCCTGTTTACAATATAGGTACCTATAAATATCTATTTATAGGTACCTATATTGTAATCTTCTTATATTTGTTTACCCATCTGTTGCCCATAAATATATTATTATGGTTAAGAGGCAACAAAGAGATTCATTATCACGATTGATTTAAAATCGCACAGACAAAAAAATCACGTACACAATTCCTAAAGATTCTCTTCTACCACCGTAAGATTTTTGTCATGTCCGAGCCCTTTTCAAAATGGCGTCTGCTAGTGAAGGGTGGTCGCAGCAGTGACATCTCGTCTTTGTATGAAACGTTATTTATTTGATACGATTGTAAGAAGGTATGGCAGTTTTGACAGAATTGGGTCCCTATCTTAGTTTGGGTCCGAGAGGTTGACGGCTTGCGGATTGGTTGGATATTAATAGTAGATTTTCTTTTGCGATGTGTAAAAGGTTATGTCTTAACCGTGTTATTAAAACCTTGTTACATAAGGTCAATAGCATATTTTGAAAATCAACTACGTATTTTTTTTATGTGAATCAGTGACGGAACGAGCTGAGGGCCGACCTGGTGGGAAATGGCGACCCCCGCCCATGACAACAGTAATGAGACTCAATATAAGATTTGGATCTCACACAGTCGCACTCATCCTGCTGCGTCCATCACCCGAGACGGGGATGATACGTCTCATGCGTCTCAAGCACTACTGCTTGGCGGCAGATTCCAGGTGTGGTGGCAGTGACCTCTCCGGTCGAACTTGGCACAAGTTCTACTGCTACTGCTGCTCTTTAATACATTTAAAATATTTGTCATTAAAATTTTTGTTTTCCTCAAAATCTATCGAGTTGAGTATCAAGGGTCTTTGGCTTTCAAAAATATAAACAATTTAATAAAATGTTTTTATCATTAAATGTAATTTGGAAGTTTTCACGTACTTGGTTTTTTATGTAATTTTTTTTAAATATTTTCTCGTCAGTTCCAGTTCCAGTTTTGAGTTCGAAAGTACAGTAGAATCTCGTTAATGCACCCTGCATTAACGAGATTCTACTGTACTTAAATTTGAAGCTAATCTTCAATAGTTATAACTTAGAATCCCAGCAAATCTAGATAAGTCATTTATTTTGCACAGATTGTGTAACGAAGCGTGCCTTTCTAACTCATTAATTTAGTGTTGTACTTTAGAACAATCGATAGTTTGTGCATAATATATCGTGGTTGTTTGGAGGCGAGCACAGCTTAAACACTTTCAGCTGGTGCACTTTTATCTCCCGACACAAAAAGACGGGTGTTTAAATTATAGCGCCATTTCAACTAGCAAACAATTTTTATTATTATAATATTTATAGTTCAATCGAATGTGATGGTTCAATGAGAGGTATTATTTTTGACTTTTTAAATGTTAATTTGTTTTGGGTTGGACATCGGTCTCAGAGACTGATCTTCGCATCCATAGGTGAAACTCTCAAGACCGGTGGAAGGTTTAAGTGTAGTTTTCAAATGTACAAATATAATACTGTAACGAGCGAGCCCAATCCAGACCATAACTCATGTTCTTTGTGCCCTTATACCGGTACGGGGAAAGATCTTAATATGGCTCCCAGTAATGCTAATAAGGTAGCCAAATTTCACAAAAACATGGTTTAGAATTGGAATGGTGACACGAAAGAAGAAGTCAAGCGACTTGACGTGGTGAGTAAGAAGCCAATTAATAGTGTTGGAAATACATTTATTACGGCGAATACAAAGGGCTTACGATGGGTAGTCAAACTGAGCGAGGTAGCTCACTCTGAAGGTTGGGGTTTGGTGATCGTTTCGCTAACCGTGCTTACTCTTAATCTAGTGTAATTGGTCTGGTATAGTCAATACATATCAATAATTACCCTGAACAATTAGCTTGAGATAACGCAACATTAACGCGTGTTGACAAGTAACGCCATCTAGTTGTGAAACTGTTAACTATACAAGTATCTTTGGCTGGTTCTTATTAGCGTTATAATACGAATATGTGAAATATTTTAATACAATCTAATGTTTAAAATACCGGTCGACCAACCTATTGCTATACCCTATGTAAGGATCCATATATGAAACTAATAATGTAAAATACCTAATGCACCATGTGAATGCAATAAATATATTGAGTATTGAGTATGTGAGTCGCACGCATTACTGTTGTCATGGGCGAGGGTCACCACTTACCATCAGGTGGGTCCTCAGCTCGTTTCGTTATTAATTAACATAAAAAAAATAAAGTGATCAAATCTCATTCGGCTCTGGCAAGTGCAATTGGTTACTAATTATGCACCTAGTGTTTTGAACTAGCTGTTGTATTTAGTCTGTGGCCAGGGGACGGAGAATCACTACGGGAAAGATTAAACATTTCACGCGAACACTATTAATCAGATCGGTGATTGCACTGACTAAACATAAGTTAAGGGATGGGACATTATTATCGATATCGATCATCGATACTGGCTTCATTGACCCACTTGGTTGTAGCTTGTGTTCTGCGCTGTAGGTCGCGGGTTCGATTTTCCACTCAAGACAAGCATTTGTGAGACGAACTTAGCTATTTTTCCTGAATCTGGTCCTTAGAAAAATATACCAGTTATTTAGTTCTCATAGTACAAGATATGCTTAGTTTGGGGCTAGATGGCGCTGTGTATATTGGCCGTGAATATTTATTTATTATTAAGTCTATAATGAACCTAGATCGAAACTATTTATTAGATCAATTTCTTAAGATATTCTTAAGAAATTAGTTAGTAGTTATTAGTTGGTTGGACTAGTGAATTTTTATGAATAATATTATTAAGTTATTCGTTAATAGTTAGGAAAATTCTTTTTCATCATATATTCGGCTATTAGGAATACGTAATTTTATTTTGAGGGCAATTTCATGAATAATATTATTCGTCTAGAAATGGCAAAGCAAAGGTTACTTAAGGCATTATATCTGGACATATTGCCGTAAAGATTTAATTTTACTTCTTAATTTCGTAGCACAGCGTATTTGGTGTAAATATTTAAACACCTCAGAATAACGTATTAAAAAACCAAAAGTTATGTCAGATCTGGAAAAAAACCTTCGTAATATATTATCGATAAACTCAAAGTTTTCCCATCCCTACTTGAACCCGAAGGGATCGAGAGAGCCTCTCGGTTAGTGTGAACTAAATGAATCATTAATAATGCAAAGTTCACGCCCGTGCGACCCAACCGCATCGATGTTACAAGCGTTCATCGACAAATTACGCTCAACACTAATGTTTATCGATACGCCCAACATTTATTGCTTCACACCACTAAATTTTGAAATTAATGATAAATGAATGCTCTGTAGCTTAGTTAGTAGTCCTGCCTTCGAAGCGAGGGGTCCCGGGTTCGATTCCCGGCCGGGGCACACTTTGTGTGGTGCGCATGAAGTTTGTTCTCGGGTCTTGGGTGTTTGTCTTGTGTTTCTGTGTTTGTCCATGCCATCTGCGACACGGGGAATCCTAGTGCAGAGGTATGAGTGTGTAAACGTTTATTTATTACTAGCTGCGCCCCGCGGTTTCACCCGCATAGTTCCCGTTCCCGTGGAGAATACGGGGATAAATTGATTTTATTTTTTTCGTTAATTTTCCAATGTTTTAATAGTTATTCTGCTATTCGGGACGGAAACAAATCCAACAAATCAAAAACCATGGCAATCGGTCCAGCCGTTCTCGAGTTATAAGTGTTGTAACAAACACGACTTCTTTTATATATATAGATTTTATAGAAACCTCAAAAATTGTAGCCTATATGTTATTCTGATGTATAAGCTATATTGTGGTAAAGTTTCATTCAAATCCATTCAGTAGTTTTTACGTGAAAGAGTAACAAACATCCATACATCCATACATCCATACTTACAAACTTTCGCCTTTATAATAGTAGTAGGATTTACGTTTATTTAAATCACGAGTTTACAGTCAATCAGAGGCCTAGCATGATGCTCTGCTAGCGTCATCGTGCAACCGTATCGATTAATTATTTATTGCGTTTGATCGATTCGTCCGGGATTTTCGGCGACGGCCGCGTCAGCACGTTACCGGTCCATTTGACGGATAAAGCCGTCAAATGGACCGGTAACGCTCAAACGGAAAATCAAACAAGCTTACTAATGAGCATGTAAATACGAAATTTGAAAGGTTTTGGGAGGGGGGGGGGGGGTAGTTTAGAGTGACGGAATGAGCTGAGGGCCCACCTGGTGGTAAGTGGCGATCTCCGCCTATGACAACAGTAATGCGAATCTGTATAAGATTTGGGTCTTACACTGAGTCGCATTCATCCTGCTGCATCCATCACCCGAGACGGGGATGACACGTCTCATGCGCATGTGCTTTCACCGGTACCCACACTCTTCCACCATAACACAGTAATGCAAGCACTACTGCCATTCCAGAAAATGAACATCGTTAAGAAAGCGGCTTGTCCTAGAACCAAATATTCGCAGACATGTGACATCTACCAATCCGGATCGCGCTCCTGTAGATCACAGCTTACTTACTCTCACCTATCGATAGTAAACCGGTGCAGCTGCAGTGGAAATACCTACTAAAAAGGGGGTTGCCAAAATGTAAGGTCAACAGAACAATATCTTGGAAACAAAGAAGTTGGTTGTTAGGAAGACAAACAGGAGTAAGTATTAAATCAAGTGTATAATTAGCTCAAATATTGAACCGCGGTTTAGAACAAAGAAAACATTGGGGCGCGATTCTTACGGAGTCTTAGGGAAATCGGGGATCTAAAATGTTGCTATCGGTACCTGAAATGAGGAATGGAAATTCTCATGATTTGTTCTAGTGTTTAGTGTAAACCGCCATCAATTGAAAGAGGTATATTCTGTGCGGGATTAGATTTATTAAAGTCTCTAATGATAAAAAAAATGTGCCAATTATATATTTCTAAGTTAACATGTTAAAACAAAAAAAATGGCTTTCAGACAAAACATTTAAAGTTTTCCAGATTTTTTTAATAACTTTTACTGATTGGTCTCCTAGCTCGGTTGTTAGTAGCTCTGCTCTCTATACTGTGGGTCGTGGGTTTGAATCCCACTTAGGGCAAACTTTTGTGTGACGAACATCAATATTTGTTCTGTGTGTGGGTGTAAATATGTATTATATATAACGTCACGTGACGGCTTATTATATATTAAGACAGTGTATATTTTTTTAACGAAATTTGTTGTAATTTAAATAATTTAAAAGGAATAATAGAGTTTGATTATTAATGTATAAATTCATAAGAACACAAGAATAAAAAAGGGAGTATATGAGTCCTTTTTGTAGTATTCTATTATTAGACCAGTTATCTAGTTCCCATGGTATGGTTAGTTTGGTCTAACATCGTTTTGATCGTATGACAAAATCGATCAGTTCTTCGCACGAAGGGAATGCACCATTTTAGCGGCCCAGAACAATGGGGGTGCAGCAAAAGTCGAAGACACCCCCATGTTTGCCCTCGTGTTTAACAAGGATCCCGTTTTGTCTAATGATTTGTAAGTTAGCACAGAATATACATATTGCCAATAGGAATAAATACAGTGTGTTAAATTGAAAAAAAAAAAAAAAAAAAAAACAAAAAGACATGGTGAACATTTCACACATCGCCATCTAGCCCCAACTAAGCATAGCTATGGGGACAGTCAATACCTTCATCCCTTATTTCCCACCCTTATGGGGGTGCACCTTACCATTTTAAAAATAAAACATCCAAATCGATATATAACGGGTGAAGATAAAGTCACAAAAGGCTTAATACGCTATTTCGTTTACATGGATGCCATATTTTTTCTAGTAATTTTGATTAAACAATAAAAAACTGTTTTTGATCAAATGTCTATGGACCATTTTAAAAGCATATCTAGAAGCACAACAAGAAGTATTATATACAAAATAAAAACATGACTGCGTGTAACATTCCAAATTACGTTCAAACCATTAAAATTCACCTGGCTTTGGCCCTGTGGCATAGACGCCGACTTTCAATCCGAAGGTTGCTGGTTCAAACCCAAACGAGCACCAATGAGTTTTTTCACTTGAAAAAAATTATGTGCGCAATACCACGTTCTCAAAACGGTGACGGAAAACATCGTGAGGAAACCGGCATGTCTTAGAACCTAAAATTCGACATGTGACATCTACCAATCCGGATTGGGCTCCCGTGTTAGATCAGAGCCCATTCACTCTCAATTATCGAGAGTAGGCCGTTGTCCCTGCAGTGGGAACATTAGGCTGGTACGGATTTATAATACTATTGTAGTATGTTTATATTATACTAGCTGCGCCCCGCGGTTTCACCCGCATAGTTCCCGTTCCCGTGGAGAATACGGGGATAAATTGATTTTATTTTTTTCGTTAATTTTCCAATGTTTTAATAGTTATTCTGCTATTCGGGACGGAAACAAATCCAACAAATCAAAAACCATGGCAATCGGTCCAGCCGTTCTCGAGTTATAAGTGTTGTAACAAACACGACTTCTTTTATATATATAGATTTTATAGAAACCTCAAAAATTGTAGCCTATATGTTATTCTGATGTATAAGCTATATTGTGGTAAAGTTTCATTCAAATCCATTCAGTAGTTTTTACGTGAAAGAGTAACAAACATCCATACATCCATACTTACAAACTTTCGCCTTTATAATAGTAGTATTGTAGGATAGGATGTAAAATGCTCATATATTCTCCCGAATCTAATAACACCGATACCACCACATCATTTGTCAGAGGTTTCAATATCAACCCCTACTGACTTCATATCCGTCCCTCGAATATTTCAATATCACGATTTACGACGTAATGCGGAATGGCAAGCTACTTTCTACCTCGCTGCTTTTGTTAGAACCCACTTTTTAACCGAATCTAAAAATGAGAAGTTCTTTTATGTGTGTTTGTTTATATATCACTACATAGTATAACACAAAGTCGCTTTCTCTGTCCCTATATCCCTATGTATGCTTAAATCTTTAAAACTACGCAACGGATTTTGATGCGGTTTTTTTTAATAGATAGAGTGATTCAAGAGGAAGGTTTATGAATAATACACTAGCAAGTCACCCCGGCTTCGCACGGGTAGTATCTGATACGACACTGATGCTTTACTAATCGTGCGAAGCAGGGGCGGGTCGCTAGTTTATAAATATAAAGGCTTACCAAACTAAATCACCCAAATGCTAATATGAGCAATTAAAAAACTTAAAAAAAAAGTGCAAAATTAAATTATATTACATTTAACGTCATAGAGATAGGTGAGATCTTGGTCATATTCACTAGATATTACTTTTATTTTACTAATATTTATATAATTTTGTTCAATAAATAAGTCAGTTATATTGCAACGCAATATCTCCGCTAATATTATTGTGGAGTTAAAAAAAAAAAACTTTATTTCCGTCGTTTCTCTTTACTTCATATTGTGTACCTACGAAGTCCCGTGGAAAATTTTCCCCCCAAGGTATACCCCAACAGGTTAAAATTGAAGTCGATTTACTCGATTTTTAACCGACCTTAAAAAGGTATGAGGTTCTCAATTCACCTGTATATTTTTTTGGCAACTTGAGTCGTATTGCTGTTGTTCGACGGTGGCAACCATTTAACATCTGGAGGTAACAAAACACAAATAAATAAAGATCTAAAAAAATCCCAGGAAATAAAAATAGCAACCAATAAACAATAATAAAAGTCCGAGCGAATAAATTTATTCAAGTATCATTAAGATATTCAAGTCAAAATACTACTGATGTTTTGTTGACAAAAGGATAGTTCTATTTATGCTGGCTTGTTTTCCGATAAATATCCCCCTCCCCTAAGGTATGCAAAAATATCGCTGAGATAAGTTGTAGTCGGGATAATACTAAAAATAGCGGGAACATTTTTGTCCGTAATACACTAAAGTACCATTGTATTTTTGGATTATTATGATACTGTGTATGTATTATATGATACTTTCTAGCAATCGCTACTTTTTTTTATTGGCGATAAACCTTCAAATCTCACCTGATGTTGAGTGATGAGGTTGATAATGAACATGAAGGTTTCGTTTTTTGGGTAAATTAAAAACCAAATAAAACAAGTGGCTGTTTTAAAAATCGAAAGAATACCGATTTCAATACTTTCTCGCCCTTACGAGCTTAATGGTAGGGCTATTTAAGAAGGGGAACATCTTAATCGGCATACAACGGGCGAAGAAAAAATTGTCACTGTAAAGCAAAATACGTAATTTCGTTTTGGATGAATCTTTCCAGTTATTTTGGTTTAACAACCAAACTATTGAACCGATTTTTATAAAAAATTAATGGGAATTTTTATAAAAATATCAAAGCATATTCTTTCAAATTAAAAATATTTCTCCATATCGATTGATGAATGTCGAAGAACTCATGTAAGAAACATAAAAAAAACAATAGAATTAATATCATCTTCCGGAAATCGGTTAGAAACATCAATTACAGTTTTCATTATTAATCTAGTCTTATTGTTTGATAATGCGTCCGTAACCTTTGAAATACCTCTTTTTTTGATTCCATTCCATTTCCGTTAATAAAATATATTATCCGGCATAGGAATAGAGATCGGACCGAAAATCCAAGCGCACCTCGCGACAGCATTACTGGGCCATCTATCAAAAGCTTTGCCACTTTATTTTTGCACACAATAATATTCCAAAATTGTACCGAGACGTCCCGATCACAATCTAAGCTTCGGTTGAAATATTACCTATTTCATACGAGTATAAAGCGAATGTGTACGTTATTTATTGGGTGAGAAATACTTTGATAAATCGCCACCTTCCAAGTGAGCCGCGTAAGGGAAGACGCAAGGGTTGCGCGGAATACGGGTAATTGGAGATGTTATTCTAAACGGCTTATAAGGCCAAATTACTTACAAAAATTAAGTAGTTTTAAAGACTTCAAAAGGAAAGACTTGTTACTGATAATTTACGAATCAATTTGGAAATAATTTTATTTATTTAATTGGAGGTTTCAGGTTTGTTTCATAGAAATTCCATTATTACTCGGTTCAATAGTTCGGTTTTTAAATCAAAATAATTAAAAAGAATATGTCATGGAACGTGCGTATTTTGTTTTATTATATTTTATTAGATCAAAAAATCCACAGGTCTTAAAAAAATATGCTTATTTGCTAATTTATACATCCAATAACGGATTTCCTTTAGTACAGATTTTACTATTAAAGAGAGCAGAAAGGAAGTACCATCAAAGGTAGTACGTGTTATTTGTACTACTTTAAAAATAAAGTTTTTTTTATAAACCATAAAAAATATAATAGTACAAATATATAAAATAATAAAATTAAAAAAATTCATGGAAAATTTAACTAACCTTTCTTCGCCCGTTGTAGATCAATCTCGATGTTATTTTTAATGGTATTTTCTAACGTCTAATTGGTAGCTTAAAAAAAACACAGTTCACAATCATCATCATCATCATCATCATCGGTGAATTAAAGCCGAAAATCTCAGCATAATGCTGCACCGAAAAAAATCAGTGCCGCGCTAGTTTTCAGACAATGTTTTCAGGCTAGTTTTCAGGCTAGTTTTCAGTTCAAGAGGTAGATAGGCGAACCTGGTCAAAACGAGTTGTATGCTTTGAAATATGATTCTGGGTGGTATGGAATTCCAACAAAGTTTCACCAGTTCAAAGTGGCTTGCAATTATACCCAAACCATTATCATAGAATCGTCTCATATTTGGGTTTGTTCACACTGGCGCGTAAGCCGCGTATCTGAGTCGCATTCAGCGATTTATTCCAACACATTTTGTTTATAAATGATATAATGCGATACGCGAATGTTTCACCAGAGAATACGGCGGGTAACGAGTTCAGTAATTTACTGAGATGTTTATACCCCTTAATAGTTTTAGTTGCAGTAGAACTTGTGCCAAGTTCGTCCGGAGAGGTACTGCCACCACATCTGGAATATGCCACCAAGCAGTAGTGTTCGCATTACTGTATGTGGCTGCCGGTGAAATCACATGCGCATGAGACGTATCATCCCCGTTTTTTTTTTTTTGTTGACGTAGGGGCATCTGCAACATATACACCGGTTGCCCTGGGGGAGACAACCGAGTTATGTGGCACTTTTACCCGAACTGAACCCCTGCCGTGGCCGACCTCTGCGCATTCGAGGGTTTCTGGGCTCTCCAAAGGAACTTCACCAGTGACCCGTCTTGGGTCATGGACGCAGCAGAATGAGTGCGACTCAGTGTAAGACCCAAATCTTATACTGAGTCACATTACTGTTGTCATGGGCGGGGGTTGCCACTTACCACCAGGTGGGCCCTAAGGTCGTTCCGTCACACTTTCACATTTAAAAAAAATCGTAAAACATAAGCCTCCTGGCGCGGTCGGGTAAAAGTATCTAGCATTAAAATTAAGGGTGGTATCAGCTCCATATGACACCCCGCATGGGGTGTTAAGAACGTTCACGTACATTTTCTAGCACTCCCGCCTTTATGTAGGGCATTTATTCTTAGAGCTACCCCCACCAGGGGTGACACCCCACCTATATGTTTTGTTTACGACGGGCGGTTTGTCATTGTGTATCGATGTTGAATGGAGCTACTTTTTATGCAATTGCAAGATTACACATTGCTTGGCATAATAAGATTTTGATAGCTATCAATGCTCTGTTGCCCAGTTGGTGTTTATGCTTTCGAAGCGATGGGTCTGGGTTCGAATCACCGGTCAGGGAAAACTTATTTTCCGTTATTTGCATGTGTTTGTATCGATTCCCTTTGTCACAGGTGGCACCAGTTGGCTCACTAAGTTTCGAATAGGTAAACGACCAGTAATGGATAATCTTTGATTGGTACCTAATTTATTATAATTTCATTATTAAATCATTAAATCATTATATTTAATAAAAAAATTGTCTTTTTTATCATAAAATTAATAGAATAAGTTTATTTATAAAATAATTGTTTAATTTGAACAAAGTGTCTCAATAATTTACTAATCAACCTTTTGACAAATGTTTACTGATCTTCTGATACCTAAAAAGGTATATTTTTAAAGAAATTATCTCAGAAGACCTGGCTGTAACATTACAATTACTTTGGCTCCGCCGTAATCAGGTACTTTGACTAACTTTTCACAAAAGTTCTTAAGCTGATCTGAAAATTTAATTGTCAAATCGCGATATATGCTCACGAATATGTTTGTAAAATTTGACGTGTCCAAATGATACTTAAGATTTTTTAATACAATCATACCTCTGCACTAGGATTCCCTTCATGCTTACCATAAAAATTGTGCCCCGGCCGGGAATCGAACCCCCTCGCTTCGAGAGCTACTACTACTAGGCCGACTAAGCCACGGAACCGTCTAATATATGAGTTTTAAAGGAGTTTGAGTTCACGCGAGCCCCTTGAGTGGTGCTAAAGGAGCAACAAAAAGTAGCAGTAGAACTCGTGCATAGTTCAAAGTACTGCCTCCACACCTGGTAATCTGCCGCCAAGCAGTGGTGCACACGCATTGCTGTGTTCTGGTGGAATCACATGAAACGTAACATCCCCGTCTCGGTTGACGGCCTGACTGCGACTTGCGTCTTCTCAAACTTCAGTCGGGGAGTCGTATTGCCGTTGATACGGACGGAGGTAACCACTTAACATCAGGTGGGCTTTCAGCAAGTCCGTTCACTTCTGGTATATAAAAAAAACATATAAGCAGTATCTACCTCATGCATTATAATCTAGTGCTATAATCTAAATGATTACTAATAAGTAAGTACTATTGCTGAATAAATGAACGAAGCGAAAAGTACATTCGTTATCTATGTCCAAACCAACCGAACGGAGGGAGTAACGAATAGGATGCAAACAATAAGGTTAACGGCTCCGTGGCTTAGTTGGTAGTAGCTCTGCCTTCAAAGGGGTCCCGGATTCGATTCCCGGCCGGGCCACACTTTGTGTGGTGAGCATGAAGTTTGGTCTCGGGTCTTGGGTGTTTCTCGTGTGTTTCTGTGTTTGACCATGCCATCGACACAGGGAATCCTAGTGCAGAGGCATAAGTCTTTAAACGATTTTATTTGTTTATTTAACTAGCATAGCTAAATTAAATAAAATCTGTTTAAATAAAAATGAGTTCCTATTTTTCTATGTTAATAGGTGACGGTACAAGCTGAGGGCCCACCTGGTGTTAAGTGGCGACCTCCGCCCATGACAACAATAATGCGACTCAATATAAGATTTGGATCTTAAACTGAGTTGCATTATCCTGCTGCGTCCATCACCCAAGATGGGGATGATACGTCTCATGTGCATGTGCTTTCACTGGCACCCGCACCCTTCCTGTGGAACACATTAATGCGAGCACTATTGCCTGGCGGCAGATCCAGGTGTGGTGGCAGTACCTCTCCAGATGAACTTGGCAAAAGTTCTACAGCTACTTTTTGTTGCATCAAGGGGTACCCGAACGAACAAACATTCGGCAGCGATCATAAACTAGTCTTCGTTCGGTGGGTTGGTCTGGATGGAGAATTTGGTGCCTACAGTCGGCTCGGAAATTGTGCGAAAGAGCAGTTTCTAGCTGTGGCCCACTGCCCATCTGGGGTCCGCTGCCGTCGGACTAGTGTGGATAAGCCAATCAATATTATTTATTTATCAGTTATACCATCGACTTCCTAAAATGTGTATCATTTTGGAGGGTCCAGTTGCTCGCGTCCATAGAGTATCAAATGGAGTATCACAAAAGTGTAGAGGATCAAATGGAATCATCCTTTGATTTAATACACGTACCCCCTGGATGGTGCTATAGGAGCAAACTGCTACTTTAGCAGTAGAACTAGTGCCAAGTTTGTCCGGTACTGCCACCACACTTGGAATCTGTCGCCAAGCAGTAGTACTCGTATAACTGTGTTCCGGTGGAAGAAATAAAAAAAGCCAGTGAAGCTCAAATGTATTATTATTTGGATTTTATTTATTAGCTAGTTGTTACCCGCAGTTTTCCGGGATCAAAAGTAGCCTGTTAATGCAGGATATAAGCTATCTTGATACCAAATTTCATTCAAATCTGTTTGAGCGTGAAGAAGAAACATACATACATACACACACATACATACAAACTTAAAAAAGGAGGGTATCAATTCGGATGTTTATATTTTTTTATGCATTTTCACCGACTCCTCCGCCATTTAATAACCGATTTAAAAAATACCTTTTTTTATTTGACACGATATGCTTTCAGATTGGTTCTATAGAGTTTTTATCAAAATCTGTTTAATAGATTGGTTTTAATCAAAATAACTGGCAAAAATGTCATCCAAGTAAACGATATTGCGTATTTTGCTACTTTGAAAGTATTGAAGTTTTATTTCGATTTTAAATCATTTACTTGTTTGTTAGTACGTCGTCTGTGGAAGGTTTATCCACACATCTCTGTCTGCAGTATTCAAAACACTGGGCTATTACAGGGTCGCACTGGGTCCACTATTGAATATCGGACAAAGCGCTCTAATTGTTCGTATTGCTGCACTGCGACCATTTTGGATTCGGCTCTGTCAGTGCACTGAAGCTAATCTAGAATTTGAACTAGGTCCCTGAATTGCTTTCAAAATTTATATCTACCCTAAAACTAATAGGCAATATCATTTCGTTTCTTATAATAATCCTACTAATATTAGAAACGTGAAAGTTTGTAAGTATGGATGGATGTTTGTTACTCTTTCACGTAAAAACTACTGAATGGATTTTAATGAACTTTACAATAATATAGCTTATACATCAGAATAAGAAATAGGCTACAATTCATGAAGATATTGTGTGAATTGTCCAAAATATCAAGAAAGTAGGAAAAAATTACTCGAAATACTACTCCTGCGCAGACGAAGTCAGTATAGTAGATACTAGCACCAGCACCAGCTAGTATAGTTTGTATGAATAGAAATCGACTTCCGCACGTACACTTGAAAACTGCTTTTGTTCTTATGAATTGATTAGGTTTTTTTGTGTTCGTAGTTATAAAGATATTTTTTAAATATATAATTAGCAAGATTATTTCGCAGCAAAAAAGCATAGGCTACACTTTTTAGGGGACCTTGATAATTAGGAATTAAGGAACTCATTTAATTTTTTTTATTTGTTTTATAGAATGAATGGGCTTTGATCTACCACGGGAGCCCAACCTAGATTGGTATATCTAGATATATCTGGATACACATGTCTTCGAATTTTTTATTCAAGACATGCCGGTTTCCTCACAATGTTTTCCATCACCGTTTCCAGAACATGGTATTGCGCACATAAATTTTTCAAGTGAAAAACACATTGATGCACGTGTGGGTTTGAACCAGCAACTTTAGATTGAAAGTCGGCGTCTGTGCCCCTGGGCCACCACGGTCTTCCTATTTATGTAGATTACATAATTAACACAGTAATGACATTAATTAATTGTGTACCCATACACTGCTTAATCCAAATAACATCTAACTCAAAGCATCTAAACTTATCAAAGGTGTACCTTAGGCTAACATTTGGCGTGTGCAATGAACGCAAACTATTCCTTTGCCAAGTTGGTCCTTTGGTCCTTTGGTCCTTTGGTTGGTCCGACCAGGGAGCCAACGACCTCGAGCGTCTTCAGGTATTTGATAACTCATGTTATTAGGATCGCTTGATTAAAAGCTTAATTTTATTGTTATTTATATGTGATTAATTAATATGTTCATTTGATGAAATCGAAGCTCTTGGAATCGAGCGCTTGGAAATATTATATTAATTTAATATATAATAATATAATATAATAATAAATTATACAGCTATTTCGGTGATTAGCCGGAACAAATAGACAGACAAACATATATTTTTTTTAATTTATTTATATATCAAATCCGAATGGTTGAATCGATGTGAAAATTGTGTGAAAATGGCTGGACCGATTTTTACGAAATTTTCACCGTTCAATTTTCAATAACTGATGTTTTAAGGAGTATCATATTATGCATAAACTATCTTTGAAAAATAATAATACACATACACCCGATACTTAATTTTTTAAAGTCGGTAAGCTAGAGTTCTTTGCCAAAAATAGAAAAAGATTTTTTTATATTAATTGGTTATTTATTGGTTACTTATTCTCAGAATTTTAATCATTTAAGAATAACAGGGTACTGATACTGATATTGTATATGATATATATATGATATGATATATACAATATCAGTACTTTGAGTTCATACGAAAGTTCTGCGAACTATCACTCGATGCTGCCACAAAGAAGTTAGCCACACATCACTTACTATAATAGTGGGTTCAAACCACTAAAGAGCTACAAACTAATTACTATCAGAACTGCCATATCTCAAGAATTAATTCATTTATAATAATATTTTTTTTTTAATATTAACTCGTTATCGTAGGCGTTGATTAACAGTTGATTAGTCATCACTACATAGTATAAAACAAAGTCGCTATCTCTGTCTTGTATGCTTAAATCTTTAAAACTACGCAACAGATTTTGATGGGTTTTTTTTAATAGATAGAGTGATTCAAGAGGAAGCTTTATATGTATAATACACTAGCAAGTCCCCCGGCTTCGCACGCGTAGTTTCTGATACGACACTGATGCTTTACTAACCGTGCGAAGCCGGGGCGGGTCGCTAGTTATATCATATAAGTCATAATATATTATATCATATATTATGACTTATGTTGCATGCTTCAAAACGGACTTTGGAGGAACTGTAATCTTTTATTATGAAATAAATGTCCAGTTGGGGGGTCCAGTTGCTCACGTCCGTAGGTGTGTACCCTTTGATTCCCTACACGTACCCCCTGGGTGGTGCTAAAAGAGCAACCAAAAGTAGCTGTAGAACTTGTGCCAAGTTCGTCCGGAGAGGTACTGTCACCACATCTGGAATCTGCCGCCAAGCAGTAGTGGTTGCATTACTGTGTTCCGGTGCCGTTGAAATCACATGCACATGAGACGTATCATCCCCGTCTCGGGTGATGGACGCAGCATGATGAATGCGACTCAGCAAAGGTTTGGATCTCATACTGAGTCGCGCGCATTACTGTTGTCATGGGCGAGGGTCACCACTTACCATCAGGTGGGCCCTCAGCTCGTGCCTTCACTCATTCAAATAAAAAAATAAAACCGTTTTCTCAATAAACTGATCTGAATCTGACGCGCTAAAGGCATGTCTGGCGGCTACTGATCAGGACGTTTAGTCTAATACTCCAGGGCGAGTGACCAAAGAGATTCTAATGCAGAGGTATGTGTAAACGTTTAACGTTTAATTTGCCGGTTCTATGAGTTCGTAGGTCTCACCCCCCCGGGGCGATCCTCTCTCAAAGGCGATACGTGAGCGAGTCCAGCTATCTATTCGCGGTTAGTTACACAATACCACTATAGTTTAACTTATGGCCAACTTGGATTGCGGGCTCGGCCGATCAAAGTGGCAACTGGTCTTTCACCACCACGTAATTAATAAAGTTCTCTTATCACGTCTTTACAAGCATCTATTTAACTCATTGTGTTAATATTTTTAACGACATGACAGATGTAATTTTAATAATTTCGACGCATCTGTGTTAAACATTTGCAGCGCGCGTTCTGTCAATCGCTGACAGTTATAATAATAATAAATTATTTATTGACGTTATACTGTTACATTAGGTATTGAGTGTGGGATCTCTTCTTGTAAGTTTATATAAACCTGGTGTGTTATCTGTCGACGGTAACACAATTGAAAAATTAAACAAAATATCATGGGTACAAGGCATTGTATGTCAGATAACTGACAGTTATGTCAAACGCTATGTGGTTGCATTACAGTTTATATTGTCAAACGCGTTAAAAAAGTTACATTGGAAAAGATAATGTAGTCGAAATGTTTTCTTTTATTTTCTTATGTTCCACGCAACTTTCTTATTTTTTACTTTCATAAGAGCCTTCTCATGACAATAATAAACACAACATAAAGAGAATTATCGAAATTGGTCCAGCCGTTCACGCGTCGCTGGTTCTACCCCAAAACGTGCACCAATATGTTTTTCACTTAAAACTATGTGCGCAGTTCTTGAAACGATGAAGGAACACATGTTGAGGGAACCGGCATATCTTAGAACCAAAAAATTCGAAGACATGTCACATCTACCAATCCAGCGGTAGATCAAATAACATTATAGGCTGGCATGGAATACATATTAACACCCAGACATAGAACAAACTTGTATGTTCGTCACACAAATGCTTGTCCTGGGTTGGAATCAAACCCACGACCAACTTGTGTTTGACCATAATTTCAACCATTACAAATACTCGTATTTGGTCCTGTTGTGAATTGAATCTAGGACCCTAGCAGGCCGGCTAACTACCAAACTACAAAGCTAAAATCCCGTTCTAGAGAGAACGGGTTAAGATAAATTGTTATAACTATCAATTTACTCAAGTTATGCCCTGAAGACCTATCATTACATACACTCACCCATTTCCATGTAATTCAACAATATATTACGATAAAGTTGCGTTTTCTTAGCTGCATTGGCGTAATTTAAACGTTTTTCAAACGCTTTTCAATGCGGCTTTTTAATATTTCTTACGTTCCGTTAGTTATAATTCCGTTTATTATAAACCAATTTGGAAAATCATTTTATTTTATATTGGTCCCATGAAAATTCGTCAATCGATTTTTTATATCGGTCATTTGTTTTATGTTCAAGTAATGATTAAAGAACAAACGAGCTGAAGGCCTATATGTGTTATGTGGTTGCTGCCGCCCATAAACAGAAATACAGGTTAACATATAAATAGTTATTACATATATAACAAACCTAAAATGATCTTGAAATTCCGCTGGTTTTCCGAGATTTAGACCTTTCTTTTTTCAAAACTTTTTACACTTATTGTGTTATCACAATTACAGAACTTTCGTAAATGAAAAAAATGTGAATTTATTTATATATATTAGGTTTCTTGCGTAGATATTATAGTTCTACGTGGTTCCAAATCATTCATTTCTTTAAAACTCAAGTATCGTTTGGATACATCTAATTCTACACACACAAATAAACATATTTGTTATATGTAATTTTACACACACAAGTGCATACAACTGCAACTGGATGCAAGGAGCCGAAGACCGGGCTCAATGGCGTTTGCTCGGAGAGGCCTATGTCCAGCAGTGGACTGAAATAGGCTGATGATGATGATGAAGTGCATACACGTGTCACAGGAGCTTCTTGGCACATTACATGCACACAGATATGTCAAATTACTGTCAACTGTCATGTTTTAGCTAGTTTTATTTGTTAGGCTTACGTTTGTTCCAAATCCAACTAACCCGAGGGGAAGAAACTCCTACTATGAACTCTCCAAGTTGTACATGTGGATATTTAAGGTACCAAAAGTTCCGTACCAGCCTCTAATGTTCCCACTGTCCCACTCTCGATAATTGAGAGTGAATGGGCTCTGATCTATAACGGGAGCAATCCGGATTGGTAGATGTCACATGTCTTCGAATTTTTGTTCTAAGACATGCCGGTTTCCTCACGATGTATTCCGTCACCGTTTTGGTATTGGCACATAAATTTTTTCAAGTGAAAAAACTCATTGGTGCACGTGTGGGTTTGAACCAGCAACGTTCAGATTGAAAGTCGGCGTCTATGCCCCTGGGCCACCACGCTCTAACCAAAAGTTATTCACCATAAACTCAGCCTTATAGAAAGTCCTCTATTTCCAATTGGTTATGCTTTATCGATAGTACTTTTAATAAAGTTTTAGACCACGGCTGGGGAACCGATGATCTACTGTGAAATTGAAAGATGCGGCGCTTGAGGGCGAATGAGGACATGCTAGTTTTTACCCGACTTCTTTCCAAAGGAGTAGGTTATTAATCTATCTTTTTTAATGTTTTTTTCCTCAATACTCCGTTATTTATTTCCGATTAGGAAAATCTTATTTTACTTGAAAGATGGATTGCTTAGAAATTTCATCATTGTTCAGAAATTTCATTTCATCAGAAAATCGGTTGAATACTTTGGTTTTACCGTAAGAGCCTCTGATGTTCCCACTGCATTACATAACTTGACTTTGATTTCAACTTTGTTCTACAGCTACAATGATATTAATCCCAAGCACGAACCAATTGACCTTCCAATATCGGGAAACTTTTGGAAAGTGAAAGGTCTTCCAAACTATCTAAAGGTCAAGGGTTGTGATCGAAGGTCGATCGGGTAAATTCACCCCGGTCAGGTGCTGATTTATGCAGGGTCGGGACTCGATGGTGGGAACCTATGAATTTATTATCTGTGGAGTGTTAGTTTCAACACTTAAGTAACCCTATTTCTACGTCAAGTTTTAATTGCAGCCTGAAATTTGGTGTCGCGTTGTTAAAAACAAAATTCAGGCTGCAAAACTAGGTATATACCCTTATTTTATGAAAATATTAAAAAACCCCCGACTTCGTAAGTTGCCTAAACAGAATCTTCGCCTGTACAGAAAATATAATAATTTATTATGTATAATAATTTATATGGATTTTATTTGCAATTAGTAATTATTATGATTATAATAATTACTAATTGCAATTTAATTTCAATAATTATATAAAGAAAAAACTAACTGCGTGAAAATGTGATATCTACCAATCCGTATTGGGCTCCCGTGGTAGATCAAAGCCCATTCACTCTCAATTATCGAGAGTAGGCCGGTGTCCCTGCAGTGGGAACATTAGTAGCTGGTACGGACGGTACGGATATATATGCACTCGAAACACATAACCCTCCTGGCGCATTCTATAAAAAAATGTCTGTAAATCCACCTCCACTGAATATTGCAGAGGGTAGGTGTAGACACCTGTAAAGCCATCGATAGGGGATGCGGGCCATCGAACGGGACGGGACTCAGGCTTCGATGGGCCTGAAAAACGATAAGTCGCTATAGGGTTGCCACTTCTCCTGAAAATAAATATTTCATTCTAATAAAATCTCTTTTCGCGCTGTTTGTGGTCGAACTCCACCAAAACGCCTGGACCGATTTTAATTTAAAAAAAAATCGTAAGTTTTGGTATGTATGGTTGGTATGTGAATAAGTCGTAAAGTATTTTATACCCCCACCCCCATATTTTTATACAAAACTCACATATCACGGTAAATATTTCGGTAACTCGATAAGTAATGTTCATAATCATGACAGCTTTAAAATTTAAATTAAGAACTTTAACTTATTTTTAAATCAATTAAAAATATTATTTTATTTTAATAAAAGTTGCCTCTTGGTCGATAAAAATCTTTGCGTTGATAAAAATTAATGATTTATTCATAATAAGAGGTTGAAAATTTATCTCGATTAGAAAATATTATTTCTGATAATCGATCAAACTGCCAGCCCTATTTTTGAATCCAATAGACCTGTTGCATCGAACATTCGATATCCTTCAATGGGATGCGAGAGGGGGACGTGCATATGAGTACTAACTTGCGTGCGAGAGGGAGAGAAGAGTGTGAGGACCCCACTTGAGCCAACACGTTTGAACGGTTTCAGCTATCTATAAATACGTATAGATTCGAACTTTGGTTTACTTGGGTATGAATAGAATGGTGCTCTACTTTAGAAAGTCAATTATTTTATTAAAGTCAAGTGTTTTACAGTGTTCACACAATTAAAATAAATTCTAGTTTAATGGTTGAATTTATATTTTAGCATCACAAGGTTACACTCATTAAGGTACATTATGCTCACCAAAGATCATAAATAAACATTTAACTGTCAATTAACTTTTCTATGAATCTGTACCAGCCTCTAATGTTGACACCGGCCTACTCTCAATAATTGAGAGTGAATGGGCGTTTGATCTACCGCGGGAACCCAATCCCGATTGGTAGACTTCACATGTCTTCAAACTTTTCGTTCTAAGACATGCCGGAAAACATAGTGAAACATAATTTGTACTATCACTGATTTGCACACACACAAGTACAATACTAGTGTGTCGCTAAAATATTAACAAATTAATGTGTGGTGGAAGTAGAGCATACTTCCTAACCATGCACTGTAAGAGCCAGTCACGGCATCCCCATAAAAAAATCTTTCCGGAACCTATCAATAGAAGAACTTGTCTACACGCTTTACACCGGCACTTTTATATTTTTCAGCGAACACCCTTAGGGTTGTATTTTTTAATACAACCCTAGAATAAAAAAGCCGGATTGATTTTTGATTAATTTTTGGCGTCAATTATTTATCTGTGTTCGAAACCATCCCTCAAGTTTGGAATATATATATAATATATATGATTTACATTTATTTTTGTGGACTATTTTATCGAACTATCGATTTTGTAGTGAGTTGGATCCGATCTTTTGCTCGTTATTTGGATAATTTTGAGGTTTTTTTACTTTTGTTTTAATATAATACCAATTATTGGCGCAAGTCTTTCAGTTTCCGCCAAGGGATTATTACAAAGTTAGGCAATTACTGGCGCAAGTCTTTAATTTTTTGTCTAGTAATTATTGCAATGTGTTAAATAAATAGTACGTCATTTTGACCAATATTAAATTAGGGATATTGAAATTACAATTGAACATTGTTATTTAAAGTTGATTATTTTTTGACAACGTTTTAATAATGAGGTAATAAAATTATAATTACCTTACAAATCTCCATTTTCATGTAATTAACCTAATTAAACTATTTTGTAGTGATTGACTTACATTTATAATCAAAGTGGGATAGTGACTTATCGAACGGTTTTATCCGTCTTTTTTCCGCTACACAATTTTCCGTCTTTTCCGACCATAGTTAAATTAGCCGGCAATCCCGTACCTTCGCCCTACGGGATGCTATCGGACATCGGGATTACCAATTTACATATTGGAGTTTTAAAAATCGCTCACCAATTGAAACGGATTAATTGAATGGAAATGGAGTTTATTGAAAATTCAGCCGTTTTATTGAAAAAGCGTAGAGAAATTTACATTTTCAGCTTCTGGCTTTTAAACTTGTTGTTAAGGATTTTTTAGGTCTATTACGAGTTGACCTGCAAATATATAATCTATTATATCTATATTGTATACCATGAAATAAACACATAAAATATAAACCATTCCGGCTCCGTGGCTTAGTTGGTAGTAGCCCTGCCTTCGAAGCGAGGGGTCCCGGGTTCGATTGCCGGCCGGGGCACACTTTGTGTGGTGAGCATGAAGCTTGTTCTCGGGTCTTGGGTGTTTGCTTTGTGTTTATGTGTTCGTCCATGCCATCTGCGACACAGGCAATCCTAGTGCAGAGGTGTGAGTGTGTTAACGTTGTTGTTTGTTTATTTAAAATCAACTGGTACAATGGGCGGTCTTAACGCTAAAAGTGATTTATTCCAGGCAACTTCTGGACGGACGGGATATGTGTGGATATCTTACGGTGGCGTTATACGTACGGTGGCGTGATCAGTAGAACTTGTGCCAAGTTCATCCGGAGTAGTACTGCCACCACACCTGGTAATCCGCCGCCAAGCAGTGTACTCGTATTACTGTGTTCCAGTGGCAGGAAATGGTTGCCGGTGAAATTACAAGCACATTGTGGTTACATTCCAAGGTGACCTGCGCAATGCATACGTCGGTTGGAAAGACCTATCGTATAATTTTTATGTGCGGTGGTAATCACTTAAGATCAGGTGGGCCGTCATCTCTTTGTCACAGCTACAGCATAAAACGTACTAAAATTCCCCCTTACCTCCATAAATACGAAAACAAGTGAATTATAGCAAATGGTATTCTGGACAATGTCCAAAAAACATTACGGTGGGGGTGCGATTTGGGACATAATTTTGGTCCATGTAATGATGTAATTTTCGCGTCTTTTGCCTGATATTGGCCATAATTCAACATTCTTTCCTTCTCTTTCCACTTTTGCTATTTGTTCATAGTAAAGAGCGAAACAAACTATCCTGTAGTTTGCTTGTCATTAAAATAAATTATTTTATGTACAACAACGTTTGTATAACATATTATAATATTATGTATAAAAATAAGAGATGTGTTGCTATAATAGCCGATCTTATCGCTGGCAACGATTTCTACTCATTAAAAATTTTAAAATTAATTGTTTATGCCAAATTTAATGAAAGTATTTAAGGATTAAGGAATAAAAAGGTTTTTTTCCCATAGTACGTATAGTACTATGGGAAAAAATACTTGGGGGGTCAAGTTGCTCGCGTCCGTAGGTGTGTACCCTTTGATTCCCTACACGTACCCCCTGGGTGGTGCTAAAGGAGCAACAAAAAGTAGCAGTAGAACTTGTGCCAGGTTCGTCCGGAGAGGTACTGCCACCACATCTGGAATCTGCCGCCAAACAGTGGTGGTTGCATTGCTGTGTTCCGGTGGAGGGGTGTGGCTGCCGGTGAAATCACATGCGCGTGGGACGTATCATCCCCGTCTTGAGTGATGGACGCAGCAGGATGAATGCGACTCAGTAATGATTTGTATCTCATACTGAGTCGCGCGCATTACTGTTGTCATGGGCGAGGGTCGCCACTTACCATCAGGTGGGCCCTCGGCTCGTTCCGTCACTCAATCACATAAAAAAAAAAAGTATTTATGATATTTAATGAATATTTATTAATATACAGAAGGTATTTTTTTTAAAACGGTAAGTATGACCTTCTGTATTATAGTTTTGATTTATCTGTGTGTATGGAAGAAGAATTTTTGTAAAAAAACAAACACAAAATTTATTAGTTTTGTTGTTAAGTATTGGTAAAAGTGACCATGAAAGGCGTACCGTCCACGAAACGTTTATTCCTTAAAAACACAATTATTACGATAAAATTGTGACTCAACTGAACAATTTAACTTATTAACCGTGAAATGAACAAATGAACGATTACCTTTAACGCAGGCTGCAGTTACACTGAAATGTAACGCGTACACACTGGATGTGAATGAATATCAAAATAAAAAACCACCTATTAATCTTAATACTATAATATTATGACGGCTCCGTGGCTTAGTCGGTAGTAGCCCTGCCTTCGAAGCGAGGGGTCCCGGGTTCGATTCCCAGCCGGGGCACACTTTGTGTGGTGAGCATGAAGTTTGTTCTCGGGTCTTGGGTGTTTGTCTTGTGTTTCTGTGTTTGTCCATGCCATCTGCGACACAGGGAATCCTAGTGCAGAGGTATGAGTGTGTTAACTTTTTTTTTTTTTATATTTATATTACTATAATATTATGAAGTACTTTATAATTACTATAATATTACGTATAAGTACTTTATAATTACTATAATATTATAAAGCTGCAGTGTTTGTTTGTTTGTTTGAACGCGCTAATCTCTGGAACTACTGGTCCGATTTGAATGATTCTTTCAGTGTTGGGTAGTCCATTTATCGAGGAAGGCTATAAGCTATTTTTTTTTTTTTTTTCAAAATTAGGGTTCCGTAATAAAATTGCTATTTTGTAACACAAGGAGTAAAATCGAAAACCTATTTTTGCGTGCGCTGTTTCCACGGAAACGAGAAAAACGCGGGTGAAACCGCGGAACACAGCTAGTAAGATATATCCATCAAACTAGTTGCCAGCTTCATATGTTAAGAGCTTAAGAAAAAAAGGTTTTGCCACACACTGGTTAAAACTTAAATTCAACAGTAATACTAGTTCCTTTCTACCTTCGCAGTAATATTTTGGGGAAATTGTTGGCTTAGTTGGTTAGTGGTTTCGATGCGTGGGGTTCGATTCCCGGCTGGGGCAGACTGTGTGGTGTGCATGAAAATTGTTCTCGAGCCTTTGGTGTTTGTCCATGCCATCTGCGAGACAGGGAATCCTAGTGCAGAGGTGTGAGTGGGTAAACGTTTTTATTGATATATTATTTGAAAATGGCATTTCAAAGTAGCATTTTGCAACATATAGCAACTTGCTCGTGCTCCTTTCGCACCACCCGGGGGGTACGTGTGACTAAGGGTACTTACCTTTAAAAACCATTGTTACGGTTCCATAGATAATATTTACTCGCCACTTCCTCATAAAATATTAAGCACCATTCGTTGTGACGTCATCCATGTTTGAACATCCAAAAAATCCTTCAAAGGATGTCCCTCAAGGAATACAAAAAAACCGCGACCGAAAATTAAATAATGAAAAAATATAGCCTCCTCTTCCCTGGAACAGATGAAATTTGATTAAAAAATCACGATTATTACAACCCCCTCTATGAAAAATTCCATATCCGAACCCACCAATCACGATATCGCCGCCGATCAAAACCAACCCCTGTTTCATACCCCGTAGGGTCTCCAATTAAATTATGCTTGGTAAAGTTATCGCGGTATTTTTAAAACAGTCGATGCCTCCCTGCAACCCCCTCTCGACCCCCTTTCAATAATTTTTCATCGTTTTGATCCGAGCTCTCTGCGGTTACTCTTTATACTTAGATTAACAAAGTTTTAAATTAAAATCAACGTAAATATCTGGTTTTGTTTCGTAGACGGTAAATTTTATTAATTTTTCGGGATATTGATTTAGGTAGAGTTTTTATTGCCTCTTAAATTATATTAAAACTGGATTGGAGTGTTGTTTCAAGATTCTAAACAAACGAATATTGGTTTTATACAATAAATACCGGCATCGTTGATTATATTAAATATAGAAAATATACGTTACACAATCATACCATTGCATTAGGATTATTTTTGTCACAGGTGGCATGGACAAACACAGAAGCACAAAACAATCACCCAAGATCCGAGAACATTAGGTTCGTCACGCAAATTCTGCCCTGACCGGGAATTGAACCCGGGACCTTTCGAGAAGGCAGAGCTTACTTAAGCTACGAAGCCGTCAATTTAACAATTTTTTGTAATATCTAAAATACAACAAACTAAACTTTAAAAACCGTATCTATTATTTCATCCCCTATATCCGCCCTCAGGAAACATTGCCGAAAATATCGCGTAACAAACATGCAAAAGAATCGAATATATAACCATCTCGTCTGCAGTCGGTTAAATAGTAACTAACGCAGTACAAAATCAAACTAACGCTCCAGCTCATTCGTTAATCAAAACTCAAAAAGGGTTCTCAAACAATGGGTAGTCACTCAACGGCGGTGGAAAGTCACTCCAACAATGAAAGTCACTGGGAGCCACTTTGAAGATCAAAGAGTATCGCCGATGACAATGCGATGCAAGGATGCATATGCATCGGTGGATTGGAAATGAATATGGATGATGAATAAGGCTGTATATGACATTTTCGTTAATATATCAACAGCAATGTTATACCATGTCTCAAAACGATGACGGAAAACATCGTGAGGAAACCGGCATGTCTTAGAACCAAAAATTCGACGATATGTGACATCTACCAATCCGGATTGGGCTCACGTGGTAGATCAGAGCCCATTCACTCTCAATTATCGAGAGTAGGTCAGTGTCCCTACAGTGGGAACATTAGAGGCTACGGTACGGTAATATTGTACCCACCTGGTGGTAAATCGCGATCCCCGCCCATGATAACAGTAACGCGACTCAGTATATGATTTGGATCTTACGCTGAGTTGCATTCGTCCTGCTGCGTTCGTTACCCGAGACGGGGATTATATGTCTCGTGCTTATGTGATTTCACCGGCACCCACACCCATCCACCGGAACACAGCAGTGCAAGTGCACCACTGCTTGGTGACAGATTACCAGGCGTGGAGGCATTACTTCACCGTGCGAACTTTGCACAAGTTCTATTGGTACTTTTTGTTGCTCCTTTAGAACCACCCAGGGAGAACAGTAGGGACTCTAAGCGTATTCAGCTAAGGACTCCACTGTTCCCCACGTTTTGAAGTCAGAGGAAATCGTAGATTAACTGAGGCGGAAAGACCAGCTCACCATGAGGGTTGAACAGTTATCTCGCCAACTTCAAGTATTTTATGATGAGAGTGATTTTTAAGGTTCCGTACCCACAGGGTAAAACCGGACCCTATTAATAAGACTCCGCTGTCCATTTGTCACTGTATCTCATGAACGGTGATAGTTAGAGAGTTGAAATTTTCACAGATGATCTATTTCTGTTGCCGCTATAACAACAAATACTAAAATTCTAAATTTACTTTCATAGTGGTTCCCATAGAATTTTTATCATAATCAATAATTTGGTTGTTACATCAAAATAACTGGAAAAAATATATGTCATCCATGTGAACGAAATTGCGTATTTTGCTACTTTGTAAGTATTAAAGTCATTTTTTTTTCATGATTATCACTAAGCAACGCAACATATTATAGTAGCAACTTCTGGAAAATTTTCAATCTTGTTTTAAAAACTGATTTTTCTGTGCCGCTTTCGTCCTTATACATGTGACACAGCAACAAGCCTTTGATCCGACGATTACTAATGACAACGGCACACGAGTATTCTCGTTGTTTACATTTGGTTATTAATTAATAGGTTATCATTGCGTTAACGTGCGAGAGGGTGAATTTTTGTTCGTTGTTTTGAAGATGGGGATGGGTTGAATGGGATTTGATTAATAAAAAAAAATACTGTAACGAGGTGTCTTAGTTTCCTTTCATGTTGGATTTCAAATTTCATTTACATTTAAGTTTCGCGAAGAGAAAGTAATTCTTCCATTAGAAGTTTCTTGCTTATTCTTAAAACGAAGTTTAGAGCTTGATTTTTTTTATGTAACAGAAGTTATATAAAAAGACGAGCTGGAGGCCCACCTGATGTTAAGTAGTTACCCCCGCCCATAACAACAGCAATCCCAAGACCCAAGTCGCACCCCGCTGCGCCCGTCACCCGAGACAGGGATATTACGTCTCATGTGCCTGTAATTTCACCGGCACCCACACCCTTCCACCGGAACATAGCAATGCGAGCATTACTGCTTGGCGGCAGATAAAGAACGCACGCTCCCGTAGGTACCTATTTATTTATTTAAAAAACAAGACAGTGACGTTTCCAAGAATTTTTAAGGATTTCTGGTTAATAAATTATTTTGACTTTGTTTTTCATAAACAAAATACCGGTTTCCACTTCTCTCACGACCAACGTCAACAGCCCACTTAAACATTCACAACAGTATCTCATGATTTCGGAAAAAAACAAAATTTATCATCAAAAATATCAAGTCACGAATCTCTACCAAAGCTGGTTTGTTATCTCACAATGGCACCACTTCTATAGAAATGAGCAGTAAAACATTATGACCAATGAGTTGGAGGTAAACATTACAAAAACAGGTAATGATTCTGGGGTTCCACTTTTAAGAAAACCTTAAATGTCATCGTCGAAATGCAATCAGGCGGATAGGCTTGAAAAAATGAAAAAAATCATACTAATATCATGATAATCATAAAATATTATAGAGAAAGTTTGTATGTATGTTTGAAAGAAAGAAAGAAAGAAAGAAGACATTTATTCACACAATCTGTATACAACAATGAAAAACACATTAAAACACAAAAGGAAAAAAAAAATTAAAAATAACAACAAATAAAAAAATTAAAAGAAATTAATAATGTGTGGAACGCTGTCACATACAGGATAATGTGAAAAGCCCTGAGCTCAGCACGTGCTGTAACAAGTTACAGCGCTGATTTTCAGCTCAGGGCTATGGTGACGAACGAATACAAAAGAGACAAGTAATAAAATTAAATAGGTACATAATAAAATAACATAAAAAAAAAATTGTGTGTATGTTTATTATTCCTTCACGCTCAAATGGCTCAACGGATTTCGGTCAAGATAGCTTATATTCTGGATTAACTGGACGCTGATTTACTTACAACAAACCTGGGATGAACTGATGGATCGTGGACTGACTGATGAAATTAATAAAAAATATTAAACTAAAAAAAAAAAACATATTATATTTATTTCATTAAAGGATATTTTTTAGTGCGAAATATATATAAATTTGACTTTGCCTTTGTATACAATATATCCATATATTTATTTATTTTTTTTCGGTGGAGAAATTCTTTACGTATCCGCGCCTCGCCGGGGGGCGTGACGGGGTATGTCGGGCTCATCTGATGATGTTTGCTGTTATGCCTCTACCGACTAAAACTCCACCGTTGCTCAAGCATCTGACTAGGACGGGGCTGCGGGACCGTATGAACATTCTCCGCTGCCCCGTCAACGTCTTCGTCCGCGTCGGTCCGCAGACCCGCCTCGGGAGGAGTGTTTCCCCCCATTCGGCTCGAGTGATGCCCAGGAGCAAAGCTGGGCATCAACTCCTCGGGAGGACCTTATCTTTGGTGAGGGGTGCCGGATGCCCCCGCATCCGACGCCCCAGGTCCTCCAAGTGAAGACGGAGCGCGAGCTTGTCTAGCTCGCCTCCGTGTCCTCACCCTCCGGAGTGGATGAGACAGAGGATCCCTCTCTCTCTCCCGCTCCTCGGCCTCCCTCTGCAAAATTACTGTTTCGCAGAAGGAGACCACCGCCTCCCACGACCTCTCATCACCGACCATCTTCAATAGGATGGTCGACAAGGTTTGTATATATCCATATAATTTAGCTCAATAGAAGTCCCTTAAAGGCATCGTGCCCAAAACGATGGCAAAATTTCCACGCTGGATGGCAATATTTTAGTAATGGAAATTCTTCACATGTTTGTACAGAACCACAAATAACATATTCTCACATTTAATTGCTTATTTCAAAACAAAAGACAATAAAACGGGTTCTTTTATGCATGATCTTGATACCTCGATACTTGTAAATGGAGTTACTGCGCAAATCGACAAATGTTTGGACAATAATGATGTTAAAGGCATAATCTCAACGATTATCTCTGTAATATAAATTGTTGGGATTTTATTTTATGTGTAATTTCTACACGTTTTTATTTATATTCATATATACGTAATTATACAAGTACAAAACATAGTGAGGAAACCGACATGTCTCAAGCATAAATTCGGAGACATGTGACATCTACAAATCCGGATTGTGCTCCCGTGGTAAATAAAAGCCCATTCACTCTCAATTATCGAGAGTAGGCCGGTGTCTGCAGTGGGAACATTAGAGGTTGGTACGGGGGTACGTACTTATTGTACTCTTGGCAACTGAATTTAATCCACATTTAGATATATAGTATTATTAAGTCCGTTAATTTTACCTGGTAACCTGCCGCTAAGCAGAAGTGCACTCGCATTGCTATGCTTCGGTTGGAGAGTGTGGGTGCCGGTGAAATTACAGGCGAGTTAGACGTTGCCCTCCACAGCAAGGAAGCGCTCTGTCCAAATGTCACTAAATAGTCACCCATCCAAGTACTGACCGGGTGGAAAGTTGCTTAACTTCTGATCTGTAAAGATCAGCGAGTGACGGATGCGACTGAGTGCGACTTGAGTCTTCTCAAACTTCGGCCAGGAGAGGACCTAAGTCGTATTGCTGTTGTTATTGGCGGAGGTGAGCACTTAACATCAGGTGAGCCTTCAATACAGCCTCGTGCAGCACTTTAATAAAATTTAAAAAAGACTAATATTACGCGAGAAATCTCTGAATAACTTTAAAATATTAATGTGTAAATGGTTCTGGAACCAAACTATGATAAAACTGCATAAAAAGTTGCAGCACACCCATCCATTACATTCTTTTAAATTTTACTCCTTCCTCTCTGTCTTCCGCTTCCATCCCGGAAACACTTTCTCAGGCGGTTCACAGCTGAGATGGATGATAGCTGGATAAATTCGAGGGTTTAAAAGAGCGTCACAGTTTATTTGTTAACCCCTTACGAAAAAGAGGGCTGTTATAAATTTGTAGAGTTATCTGGCCTTATAGCTCAATTGCCTATCAATTGAACATCTTAATATATATAAATTACTTGTCACGATGTTTGTCCGCGATGGACTCCTACACTACTTAACCGATTTTAATCAAATTTGTACACCGTGTGCAGTTTGCTCCAACTTGAAAGATAGGATAGCTCACATCTCAATTTATGATCGCAATATTATTTTATTGCATATTTTTTGTCTATTATTTGACAGTCACAATTACAAAAACGTTAGCCACAGCAACGCGTGGCCGGGTCAGCTAGTTTTTTTTTTTTTTTTTTTTTTTTTTTTTTTTATGTGAATTCGTGACGGAACGAGCTGAGGGCCCACCTGATGGTAAGTGGTGACCCTCGCCCATGACAACAGTAATGCGCGCGACTCAGTATGAGATCCAAATCTTTACTGAGTCGCATTCATCCTGCTGCGTCCATCACCCGAGACGGGGATGATACGTCTCATGCGCATGTGATTTCACCGGCAGCCATACCCTTCCACCGGAACACAGTAATGCAACCACCACTGCTTGGCGGCAGATTCCAGATGTGGTGGCAGTACCTCTCCGGACGAACTTGGCACAAGTTCTACTGCTACTTTTGGTTGCTCCTTTAGCACCACCCAGGGGGTACGTGTAGGGAATCAAAGGGTACACACCTACGGACGCGAGCAACTGGACCCCTATATGTTCTGCTTTCTGCGCGGTAGGTCGTGGCTTCCATTCCTTATCATGACAAGCTTTTGTGTGGCGAAGATAAGTGTTTTATCTATATCCGGGAGTTAATTTATATTAAGTGTATTTACAATAAAAGTACTTTATAATATTCTATAAATTATCTAGTTCCCACAGTGCAAGCTATAAGCATAGCTTAGTTTAGGGCTAGATAACGCTGTGTGAAATGTCCATGAATATTTTTTTTTTATCTGTGTGTCTGTCTGTGGCATCGCAGCTCGCAAGCTAATGGACCGATTTTGACGCGGTTTTTGCTGTTTGAAAGCTGACAGTGTCAAGTCGAGATGGTTCTTGGATTTTATGAAGATCTATTGAGACGTTTGATGTTCCATTACTTTTCATTCGATTTCTGAATCTGTCATTTACTCGTAGTTAAAAAAAAACGTTTACACACTCATATTTCTGCACTAGGATTCCTTGTGTCGCAAATGGCATGGACAAACACAGAAACGCAAGACAAACACCCAACATCCGAGAACAAACTTCATGCGTGGTGAGCATGAAGTTTATTCACAAAGTTTGGGGAAAAATCGAACTCGGGACCCCTCGCTCCAAAGGCAGGGCTACTACAAACTAAGCCACGGAGTCGCACAGATATTCTATTATTACCTGTGACATCTCCATGCAAAAATATATTTTACTAGCGCGTTTAATATCGACGCATTCCTGTGCTTTATGGTACACGTTATTACTTTTTATGACGATTGTCGTCTGTGGGGGATGAATTTAAATTCGTCGATTTATATTATAATCGATGGTGTTGATGTGTGAGGGCGTTGCTCTTTGTAGGGGAAGTTATTGGGTTCCTTTAGAATCTTCAATTACGGGATGGCATATTGAAATTTTTATCGATATAAATAAACATTAAATGTGACATTTTGTATTTTGAAATGGTTTGGGGATGGTTCAAATTATCATAGCTATTACGATCAATATATTGACACAGGAACGCTCAATTGTAATGCAACTAAACATTATTATCTAAGACTATAAATGCAATCAAAATTGTATGATCTTTTCTCTAACAAACGCCTCAGTTCATGTCCATACATTCCTTCCATTTGGGGTTTCTTGCTTATTCTTCCCCATGAAAGATCGAATAGGGTTTGAACAAGCGCTAAACATAGTTTAAGCATGCTCTTGTAGGCACTTATTTATATATTTAGAAGAAGATATTGACAATTCCAAGTAATTTTTAAGAAAACGGATATAAAGATTTTTAAATTTGACTAAAAGAAAAAGTCAAAATAAAAACTTTAAACATCCTCTGTAGCACATAGATACCGAACATTTTCAACGTTTTCAAACCGCCTCGGAACGAAGTTATCAGCTCCTATATGAATGATAATACACCATAAATCAAAGCTGATTCCAGTTCCTGATTCAAAGAGGATATGTACGCCCCATTTGTCAAGTAACTGTCCGCGTGATACCGACTGGCATGCTGAAGAAATACTATGCACCTTCGTTGTTGCATATGTATGCGTTAAACATACAGTGAAGTATATTAGGCAAGGAACATAGCGAAGAAAGCGTGGCGGCCCAGAGGCACAGACGAAGACTTCAATCTGAAAGTCACTGGTTCACACCCATGAGGTTTTCAGTTGAAACATTTTTGTAGGAAAACATCGTGAGGAATCATGTGACATCTACCACTCTGAATTGGACTCCCGTGGTAGATCAAAGCCTTCACTCTCAATTATCGAGAGTGGGCCGGTGTCCCTGCAGTGGGATTAGAGGGCCGTACAGATAGAGTAAGAGATTGCGATATATATTTTTTTATGCTACTGAAATGATTGGCTGATCTGAAAGTCCACCTGATGGTATGTGGTTACATCCACCTGTAACAGCAATACGACTTAAGTCCTCAGACACAAATCGCATTCCGTTGCGCACATCATCCGAGACTTGATTTTACCCGCGCCCACACGCATCCACCGAAACACAGCAATACGAGTGTACACAAAAAAATACACAAAAGGTATGCTAATAATAAAGAAAAGTTTTGATGCTACCAAAATATGTGCCTTGTGCTGTAAAAGGGGTTTGGCTCACCATGTGCTGGATGAACCTCACCCAGCGCTGGTTTTCAGCCAAAAGACCTGTACCTGTTAACATCACGAACGCGAGATGTTCCAGTCTTTAAACAATAAAAAAATAAATATAAAAAAGTAATAGGATTTTTATAATTTCGTAATGAAATACAAGTAAAACAAAAGTTAAAATTCAAGGTTAAGTAGAGGTGTCCTAAATATTATCCTTTTCACTGTTCACTGTTTCACATTTCTATGATTTTGAAATATGATGCTAAGGATCTGTTTGTTTGTTTTGATTAGAGAAAGTTCTACTAAGTTACTTCTAAGTCTATCTTAATGTGATCTCACATAAAACCATAAATTATCTTAGACTAAACTTTCTCTAATCAAAACAAACAAACAGATCCTCAGCATCATATTTCAAAATCATAGAAATGTGAAACAGTGAATGTTTTTTCTGAACTAAAGATTCAAAACAATCGCTGGAATCCATCTACCCCTTCTCATCCCCTAAGTGGCCGTATATCTTAGAGCTGCGTTATTGTAAACATATTTCAGCCGATATGGCCTCATATGCCACATTTGAGTTCATTTCTATTCATTCGCCATATTTTCGCTTCAGGCAGCGGATTTTCGATATTGATGCCTTGTTTTGAATAGCCCGTTTTGAAGATTATACAAAAATGGGACAAAAATACATTTTCTTCCACTATATATAATAGCAATGCTAGTGTTTATTTGACAGATAAATTGACATTACGCTGCTGCACGAATCAATGAATCTATATCGAATAAAATAAAAAATAAATCAATTCAAAATAAATTATATTTTGAATTGATTTATTTTTTATTTTATTCAATAATTCACAAAGCAGATTACAATCAATTAAAGAAACAAAATATAGCATGAAAATACAATTTAAGTAAGATTCGTTACTATTTATGTGAATACTAGCTGTGCCCGCGACTTCGTCCGCGTGGACTTAGATCTATCCCAGCCTAGAAGATAGAAATATAATGAGATGCTTATTATGTCTGGTCGTTACTATTGTATTAAAATTATGTTATGATTAAATCTCAAAATACTTTATTTCCGTTGGATTCTTACCATATTACTTAGGTTTTGTTAACTGGGAAGATTAAAGACTTGATTGGATGATGAACTACGTAAGTGAAACTGCAACCATTGCAAATGTATATTTTACAATAATGCTTATCTGTAAACTATACTATAGAAGTCGTTTTTTCAGGATATTTCAGGAACGTGCGCATAAAAAATATTTGAATTGCTAAGGCGGACTGTGCAAAAAGCAACTCAATATAAGGACTACGTCTGATCACTGCGGAACATAGGCTCACCGGAGACTGAATGCGTTTAAAACTAAATGGACAGTTGATAGGAATGAGAGGAATTCTCTAAACTCTTGACTTTCAATTTGGTGCTGTAACATAATTTAGGAAGACATAAATTTATAAAAGAGCAATGGGCATTCCGACATTTAGTTTAATATATTGTGTGATGAGAGTCCAGATGCACTCTAGAAATTTAAACATTCGATGGGATAGATGGTAGGGTCTTATTGTTCCCGCCTGACCGCAGCTATAGGCAGAAACTTTTTGCTGTCAACTATGGTCTTATCCATGATTGACAGCGGGAGATCTTGGGTGGCAGCTCAGTCTTTCTGCAAGGAAGTAACCTCGCAGAAAGAAGCAGCCGCGAGGGTGAGGGAGGAAGAATCTCCTCACCCTGGTAGACGCAGGAGAGGAGCGCCGCCTGTCACCCTAACGGGAACCTCCTGGTGGTAGATCCGGGGAATCTGCCGTCCGACGGATGAGGTCCCCACAGGAGGATAGCGTGCTTCGTGTTTCGGGCACGCCACCACAGGGAGTTAGACATCGTGTTGGGGTCCCGATACGCGTAGACCAACGCTGCTGGGGCCGCTACCGTACCCGTACCCCAAGCGTGAAGGCGTAGTGCAGGAACACCAAGGGGGTTTAATGTGTATTTCCCCAGTACTGCTATTTCTCAGTAGTGTTGGGGGTGAGTCACACATAACCTCACGCCTCCCCAAGGTATACGCAAAGTATTTACCCATTGACAAAAAAAAATCGTCTTATTGTTCCACTTCTCTGTTAATGATGTTGAATGGTGTTCAATGCCATTCCCTGGGACACTGCTCAATGTTGTATCAGTGTTGTTAGATCATCATACACAAAATACATAGGAGGTGTGTGGCCGCATGTTTAGTGTTCAATGCATTGGTATAACGCTGTCCCACAGACTCGAACATTAAGACATGCGTTAATTTCATCAACCTTAGTATCTCCATTTATAAACACCACATAAGAGCATGGTGATATCTATAGGCGGATCTAATATATCGCAGTGAGTTCGGTCCATCGCTTTAACTGTTTTACGGGTTGCCATTGTGCACTGATCCCATACTACTAAGCACAATCACGTAGAACCTTTGCTTTGTCGCTATTTCTAGAAATGTTGCAAACAGGTCTTCAAGTTCCAAGTTCCAGATTCAAAGACTTCCAAGTTTTTGGGATTTTAAACATTTTGTTGGCGGTTTTAGTTTCATGTAACTATGTGTATAGCTGTTTTACCCAATTAGGAAACAGAGGGAGCAATTTTATTTCGGTTGCGTATTTGGGTCAAGACGGCTTTGGTGAGAAATAAGTCTCCCGTACCAATTTATTGGATCTAGTTGCTCGCGTCCGCAGGTGTGTATCCTTTGATTCCCTAGACGTACCCTCTGAGTGGTGCTAGAGCAGCAACCAAAAAGTAACAGTAGAACTTGTGTCAAGTTCGTCCTGCGAGGTACTGCCAATACACATGGAATCACACAAGCAGAAGTGCTTGCATTATATTTGCATGAGACGTATCATCCCCGTCTCGGGTGATGGTCGCAGCAGGATGAGTGCGACTCAGTCTAAGATCCAAATCTTATACTGAGTCGCATAACTGTTGTCATGGGTGTGGGTCGCCACTTACCGCCAGGTGGGCCCTCAGCTCGATACGTAACTATCTCAGAAAAAAAAAGATAGCTAGCAAGCATCGATTTATGTTTCGTTATCATTGTTGAGCTGCATATTCTTTGACAGACTTCCGCTAACTTATAATGATATAATACTTTTTCAATAAATGTGCTGCATCTGAATATCCAGATAATATCAGCAAAATCGATAACAAATGTCGCAAGGGTTATGTACTTTCGCCCCTGATGATGATGATGATGATGTACCCTGAAGAAGATTTACCTATGCGGCCATTTTCAGCCGGATATAAGGCCATGGCGTTACTCCAGTGTAATGTAGGTCTCCATCAAGTAAATGACTCGTTTGACAGGCAGCTTAACTCGTAATCAAACTTAATCAACTTTTCGCAGTTCAAAGTACAAAAAAAAACTGCCTTTAAACTAATTGTCTAATTAACTAACCCAAACTACGACTAAACGTGTCATCTGGTTTCAAGCGCCTGCTCGTATTCATGCTGCAATACACCGGCTCGCTACACCGAGTCAAGCATGCAGGATTCGGCAGGCGCGTTAAAATTTTGAATAAAACATTGAATAACTTTTGATTTTGCGAGTCGATTTTGATAAAATAAACCCTATTCATTATTCGAGACTCCGCTTAACATTTGTTAGTACCTAGATTTTGATAACTATCTATGGTTTTTGCGTAAAGTGCGCACAAACATACAGACAAACAGATAAACAGACAAACAGACAAAAATTACAAAAAATGCTTTTTTACGTTCTATTACTTATTCCTAACGTCTCCCAGTTATTATTTTGCAAAAATCTTTAATGTACAGACACGGCAAGTCTACAGTTTTATTATATGTATAGATATAGATAACAAAATTAGGGGTTCAAGATTATAATAAAATTACCCAAAAAAGATGGAATGATTTTCTCAGATTTAATTTGAATGTAATGTAATGTGGTGGTGACCACTTAACATCAGGTGGGCCTTCAGCTCGTCTCGTCACTTTTCACATGACAAAAGTCAACGGCAATATCAAAATATTTTACATCCGTTGAATTAAAAAAAAAGCGAAACGTCACATCTATACTAATATTATAAAGCTGCAGTGTTTGTTTGTTTGAACGCGCTAATCTCTGGAACTGCTGGTCCGATTTGAATGATTCTTTCAGTGTTGGGTTACATTTATCGAGGAAGGCTATAGGCAATGTTTTTTTTCCAAAATTAGGGATCCGTAATAAAATTGCTATTTTGTAACACGAGGTGTAAAATCGAAAACCTATTTTTGCGTGCGCTGTTTCCACGGAAACGGGAAAAACGCGGGTGAAACCGCGGAACACAGCTAGTTTTTAAAATAAATTTCTAATCTAAGATCATGCGTTATTATTACTAAGTTTAGCGCTGTCAAACCCTATCCTACCCATATAGTAGAATAAATCAATCCTCAATATCCGGATATAACTTACGAGACATAACTTACCTACAAGACAAAAAATATTAAAATTTTACACTGAGAAATCATTTTGTATGAAAAATCCAATAGCACATCGCAACCAGACTCCATTTTTCATCGCTACCAATTCCGTTCACACAATCATATTTACTTGTGTTGTATGAATATAATTTCCCCGCGACTTTGCTCGCATTGACAAAACTAATGTGCTATTTAATGGGCTATATTGGCTATATTAATGGTATACGTGCATATGATTGGAATCGAAGCGTGCGGAGTGTCTCAATCTCATGCTTTGCTCTTTGACTGTCATGGCTTGTTTGGTAGCTCCGGCTTCTTCGCTGTAGGTCCTGAGTCGATTCCCAGTTAAGACAAACATTGAATGACGAACATAGATGTTTGTTCGATGCACACACAAACACACACACACACACACAGAGAGAGAGAGATAAAGAGAGGTGTTTCTGAGTGCTTTTATCTATTAATGTATGTACACAAAATTTCTATATAAGTATTGTTACTACAACTCAGAGAGAGAGAGAAAGTGAGAGGTGTTTCTGAGTGCTGATATGTATTAATGTATGTGTACAAAATGTCTGTATACGCATTGTTACTAAAATTCAACGGTTTTCGAATTTATTCCTTTCCATGTGCGATATGAAATTGTTTCATCCTAAAACTGAATTGTGCAACAGACAAACAAATACACATGGCACATTTTATACGTATAGAGCGGTGAGGGTGGACCACCCTGGGGTGGGACATTGCGGAGTGAAATCTTCAGTGGATGGATGTTCTAATATTCAAATGGGATACGGAACTATTATTGTTGGAGCTACTGTCGATATGATGGCGGATGTATATGTTTTGATATTTGAGTCTCCAAATAGGCACTTACTATTTTCATCACTAATAATAAATAATATATATTTATTTCAGGCTTCTTAAATTTTTTGTATAAATACTAAAAACAGGCCCATATAATAAATACCTTACAGACTAACATACATATAGAAATATAGACACAAAAATTTACACTATGTTACACGATTTCTGTAATTGATTTGTCTAATGTCAGTATTATTATTTAGGTTTGTTATTTTGTTAATATGTGAACCAGTGACGAGACGAGCTGAAGGCTTAACAACAGCAATATGACTTCGGTCCTCCCCGACTGAAGTATGAGAAGACTCTAGTCGCACAACGTTGCGTCCTTCACGCGATATGGGGATGTTATGTCACGTGCGTATGTGGTTTCACCGATACCTACTCTTCCACCGGAACGCAGTAATGCTTGGCGGCAGATTACCAGGTATGGAGGCAGTACTTTTTTATACTTTGCACAAGTTCTTCTGCTACTGTTGATTGTGAATTATTATTAGCATTTATAATATTTTGTGTCGCTTACGTTAATCCTTATAATTATATTTGCCAGTTTTGGTAAAAGATTTGACTGTCAGTTTATTAAGAAATGTTAATTTTACTGAAGTAAACTGTTATTCGTAGTAAAACACCAGTTGCGTCGTCTACGATTTCACGTTAAAGTAACTCAAAGGTAAAAAATGGCCATTGTCATTGAGGTTTTGATAAAACTTTCAGAGGAAAAGGCGTGAATTTATGTATTGAGGTTCTGTATTCATACAGAGCTTGTTTCATAACAATATCCAAATAAGAGACTGTTTTAAATAAAAATTTCGTCGTAAGAGTTAATATACTTCATTTGCCATATAAATTATTTTGGAGAAACTTACTCCTGTCAATTAGTGCCTGTTATGCTAAAACTACATAAAATCATGAACAAATATTATAATAATATATAATAATATTGTTGTCATTGAATCAATAGCACTGATAAATATAATAAGAAACTTATAAGAAAATCTAATTTGCCAATAATAGATTCACACTATCTAAGATTGACTTATAGATGTCGCTTTAAGCTTCTAACGTGTATGAAGAAGTCATATTTTGATTTATAAATAACTTATAAAAAAATCGTTTATATCTCTTTTATCAAGATACAAAGCATTTCTTATTACTCACTGAAAAAGAAAGGTTGATTTCTAGCCACCCTTAAAACTTCTGAGCGTTAGACAAAATGAGCTGTCAAAACTCACATACCCGCTATGCCTCCAGGCGGCACAACTGTCAAGACTGCTCGGTCGACGTATAAGCAACTTCTTTGCATACTTCCTCTGGTGTCAGTGCGATACGTCATAATATCTACCTACATATTGCTAACGTAGTGTTGGGAAAAAATATCGATGCCGATTTTTGTTCAACTGTTGTGAATATGTATTATTTATATTATATTATTTTTATAAATATTATATATATATATTATACATATAAGATGTAAAATATAAAAAAACACATCATTTCGTAAATATTTAAGTCTTTGTGGGGTGGAAAAGGTCAAATTAAGTTACAGAGGTGAGTAAAAAAAAGAGCGATCGTCGGCCAAACGTAACGTCACAAAATCAAATCTTACAAATTTCTAGGAAGAACATAGTTTTTTTTCTGTCTGGGTGTTAATATGGGTTATTCCCGCTTGTCCCCACGTTTCGTCATCGATGGGGACAAATTTTTCAGTAGCGTTCTATGTAATTACAGTAGAGTCTCACTAATCCTGCACTTCAGTATGGACTACTGAATTACATCCAATAATCCGGCACCCTACGATCACGCTTCCTCATTAATTTCGTTAGATTTTTTTAATTATAATTCTTCAAAACATGCGAGAGATAGTTTTTAAAAATATTTCAAAAAAGGAGACGTCAATATTAAATATGTCTCTATATGTTTTCTATACAATCTAATAATCCGAACATTCCAATAATCCGACACATCCTGGTTTTTAATAGAGCCGCATTAGTGAGACTCTACTGTATTTTACAATAAAATATTTTGAAATATTTGCTTGGACACATTAATAGAAATAAGGAAAATGTTATTAATAAATATTAAAATAATTGAGTATTTTTTTTTTTGGTTTTTCTCTTTCCGCCCCTGGTAGACATTTTGGTAATTATCAAATTTGAAAATGACTTTGAAGTTATGAAACCAACCAATTATTTGACCGTTGCGTTGCGTTGCACTGGTTGCAACACTGACATCTTCATTGGTAAAAATTCGCTGCGTTGAAAATAGCGATCCTAATATTTTCAACTGGTTCTTGGTATCGTAGTAGGAGCATGCGACGCATAAGGGTAGTTCCACACGGGCCGTGATGCAATCGGTGTGCTAAGGCCACCACAGACACCATACTTTATCCGCACTCACAATTAGTTGCCGCGATGGCAGGTGAAACTATACCACACGGAAAACCAATAATAATACATCGACAATATACATATTTAATCGCGTATGTATCATCGATAACTGCAGCCATCACTACCCACCACTAGTACGCGAGATATATCAGCTCACTTCATTTCGTACGCCGTACATCTTTTGTTTGCTATATTTTTGACAAGTACAAAGCGAATCTGCGCCTGTCATACGTTTGACAGGGGGTGGCGGGGGTGGGGGTTGCGACGGGGGTGCTAAGTTGTTATTAAGTGCTGCACTTGATGCGAGATAGGGTTATAGAGTATGACGTAAGCTCTGGATTCTTAGGTATACAATTGGGGGCTTCGTTCGTAGTTTCTGGTCTTATTGGTAAAGTTGCAAAACTAAAAACAATTTTCCTGGCTTGCAAACCAAGAGCACTACTCAAAGTCAAAGTCAAAGTCAAACTCATTTATTCCTTTAGATCTCAAGTATCATTTGGACACGTCAAATTTTACACATGCATGTACACATATTCGTGAGCATATGACGTGTCACAGGAACTCCCCAGGCACATTACATGCACACAGGTATATCAAATTACAGTCAGTTTTCATGTTTAAGCTTATCTTATTTGTTAAGTTTACGTCTGTTCCAACCCTAACCGACCAACCCGAGGGGAAGAAACAGACAAGAAACCCCTCTGAGACAGTATTACATATTCGACAGTAGTACTCAGGTACGAACCTCGGCTTGGCTAGCTGCTACTAATCGGGACGTTTGGACTTAGACTCGCCTAGGGGGAGCTGACAAAGAGATTCTTCGACCCGCCAGCGGGGAGGTGCAATGGTGGAGTGTTTACTCTGACCTGACTGGCTGGCAAGAACACCTCCGCAACTGGAGTTGATCTCGTCATCGGAATCATCGACAATATGCCTGGATCTATGAAGATACGAAATACATTGAAACTACACTACATTGCCTTATGCTTCTTCTTTCGTGTCAACATTCCAAACTTAAATTGTGTTTTTGTAAAATTTGGCTACCAGCTTTACTGGTAGCCATATTGAGATCTTCCCCCGTACAGGAAAAAGGGCACAAAATACACATGAGTAAATGAGGCATGGTCTGCATTGGGCTTCTGTCACAACCAGTTAAATTGGAATCTCGCATGCCCCATCTACATAGATTCTGGCGACAGCGGCCAACCTGGGTTCGCAGTCGGTTCCAGACTAGCCATGGAAGTTTTGCCCTTATTTTGAGATGTAGATGGCGCTGCAATCTGCACAACAACACTGCAGTTCGATAGCAAGATGGCGGCGCTTTGGACATCAATTTTGAAACGTCAAATTTGACAGACGTCTGACGTTTCAACATTGACTTTGACATTTAGAGTTGTTAAAACATACTTGGCAATGATAAAATAACGGTTAAATATGAAATTAAGATAGTGGAGCATCTGGGTCTTGAATTTCCAACACATTACGAGTGTGAGAAAATTATTGTGACGTGAACTTTAATATCCCATCCAATATGATACAGGCTTTTAGTTTGACTGAAAAGCGCTATGCAATAGTGGTTCAGTACAATGAAATATCAATTCAAAGTCAAACAAAGTCAAAAAATTATACTTTCAATTAATAAATGATTTTTTGTATGTATTTTAGCGCCCCGCGGTGTTGCCCGTGTTATTCTTTTTATTATTATTTTTTATATGAATGAGTGACGGAACGAGCTGAGGGCCCACCTGATGGTAAGTGTTAATGCGTGCGACTCAGTATGAGATCCAAATATTTACTGAGTTTACTGTTATAAACTATCCTGGTACGATGTTTCATCCAAATCCGTTGAGCCGTTGGATCGTGATGGATTAACAAACATACACACACATCCACACAGAGACACACAAAGATACAAACTTTCACCTATATAATATTAGTGTTATATACTTGTGTAGTATATTTTGTGACAGAGTACAAATATTTATGTTCGATACACAAGTTATATTAACATCAAAAAAAAATTACCAAAAACATATGTTAAGGTAAAAATTACTGCCAAAATAGTATGCATTTTTGACTCGTTTAGTACGGTGAAATATTGAAATTAAATTATGAACGTAATGATTCTTAGGGACCCAAGTTAATAATGAAATATTAATTAAAACAATGTTTTTATACTGTTTATTTAGTGACTGCGTAATTTTGTTATAAAAATGTACACGAAATGACTTATCAAAAATTATAATTAGCTAAAATAATAATATTTATTGAAACCTTAACAATACAAACGTCAATATTATTACAAATATGTGTAATAAAACAGGTTTATTAGTTGATTGTAAATTGCAATTGTTCGTCCACGTTGCAAACCGTCCAAACAGTGCCTTCAGCGACGCAACATAATTTGATTAATTTTCGCGTACAAAATACGAGCGCTAATTAAAACTAGTGTAAGTGGCTGGCGCGATAAGGGAAGTTCGCGACTTGCTTAGAGGGTATCGGTTGTCTCACCCCCGCGCTAGTTTAGGGTGCGATACATAATTCACTCTCAATTATCGGGAGTAGGCCGGTATCCATGCAGTGGGAAAATTAGATGCTACCGAACATAATCTATACAAATACATAAAATCAAATTGTCGATTTGTAATGACAAAATAATAGCTTTTTATTAAATTAATTGAAAAGTATATGAACGGTACTTACAAAAAAATATATTTGTTTATTATTTTTGTCTGTATCTCCGTCTGTCTGTTTCGTCCAGTTAATTTCCAAAATGGCTAGACCGATTTTGACCGGACCTTCAGTGACAGATAGCTGATGTTATAAGGCGTAACATATTAGGTTCTAAGACATGCCGGTTTCCTCACGATGTTTTCCGTCACCGTTTTGATAACGTGGTATTGCGCACATATTTTTTTTCAAGTGAAAAAACTCATTGGTACACGAGTGGGATTGAACCAGCGAACTTCAGATTGAAAGTCGGCGTCTGTGCCCCTACGCTCTCTATTCTCCTTCACATTAACAAAATATGATTCAACAAAAGCTTAAAATGTCTGTAGTGATAAATAAAAACATCCAATCGTGCCCTTGTCTCACCGGAGGTACAATATACATACATAAAATTATATAGTATATTGTAAATATCAGTTGCACCTTTTAGAAGCGTGTATATCATCCGCGTCACATCACCCTAAGTAGCTATAAGTGGTGTTTGGCTTTGACAAGAAATTATATACTTAACAGATCCAATTTTGTGTATAACTAACTTTTAACACGTTGAAACCGCATTCGTAATATTGCTCTGAGGGGTGCCAGACGATTTGTAGTGGTATCTGTGATGTTATCTGAGTTATATCGTTGGTGGGAACTTTCAACTTGGTTGTGGTGAATGTAGAGTAACATTTTAATATTTTTATGAATGAATGTTTTAACCAAAGTGCCGGGATGAGCTGAAGGCCCACCTAGTGTTAAGTGCTTACCTCCGTCCATAACAGTAACACAACTTAGTTCCTCCCCGACTGTAATATGAAAAGCCCTAAGTCGCACCCTGTTGCACTCGTTACCCGAGTTACCGTTACGTCTCATGTGCAAGTGATTTCACCGGCACCCACCCCGTTCCACCGGAACACAGCAACGCGAGTGCCGCCAAGCTTGGTGGCAGATTGGGTGTGGGGGCAGTACTTCTCCGGGCGAAATTTGCACAAGTTCTACTGCTACTAAATGCTATGTTCTCTGTGTCTCCAAGTTTACTGTTGACTGGCCTCCACGATGAAGGTTGTGGGTTCGATTCCCGCCCAGCACAAAAATTTAATGACGAACATAGTTTGTTGTTCTGAGTTCTGTATAAAAAGTTCTGTATAAGCACATATTCTACCATCTGGTTTCCATAAACTATGCTTAGTTTGCACAAAACAAACCCACTACCCACAGAAGAGGTACTACCAACTGATCTTCGAAGCTAGTCAACCATTTGAGACAAATTTAAAACGAATAAAACTCAGAAATAACTTTTTGGAAAAATATCTTCAAACGAGATGAGTTCCAACACAAATAGAACTAGTAAATCCTAGTGATACCACATTATTTCAATGTCGCTCGCTATCTGAACTCGAATTGGACACGTGACAGAAACATTCTCATCTGGGATAGATTATATATACTAGCGACCCGCCCCGGTTTCGCATCGTAGTGTGACGTAGATCGTAATACAATACCGTAGTATAACATTTTGATATATCTCGTAAGGTTTAACTAGCATTAGCAATGAAAGTGCCCAGAATATGATTTTACGATATCGTTACAAATCATTGATATTCTCGGCTTTCGGAAAAAATATCTAAATATTAATCAAAACTTTAATAAAATCTGTTGCGTAGTTTAGAAGATAGCGGAGAAACAGACAGACAAAAAAAAGAGACTTGAACAATCTGTATGTTCATTTTACAACGCAATCAGCCGATACTCGACAATTAATATTGAGTTTATTAGTTCAAATTCAAAAATCTATATCTCTATTGAATTAAAATAAATTGGAAGCGTTACTTTTTAAATAAAAAGGTCCCTCTGAGATCAAGCACTCTTGTTACGGTTTAGTGCATATTCAAATTCTATTTATATTGCTAAGGCTGACTTTTGTGCCATATCTATAAAAGGCCATTAAAAATTTGCATCGCCTGAATATTATGCACGTTAATATCTTTGTTTATCAATAAGCAAACATCGGACAAGAAATCAATTGGGGCAATAATTCAAATCAAGACATAATCATTATACAAATCATCTTGAGATTTGCATTTCGTAGTAAATCATGACAGTAATGAAATAGTATGAAATTGATATTATATAGACGCAACAATTATATCATGGCAAATAAGGTATCATAATTAACATGTAACATACCAAAGGGATTTTATTCCGTTAAAGATATATTTCAATTTTATAGATCTGTTGTCTGTTTCATTACTATTGCTTGAACTTTTTGGATTATAATAAGTATAATTTAATGAATAGTTTATTTATTAAATTAACTAATTTTAATTTGATACCTGTATTGATCATTATTCACCATTATTTGAACCGACTTCAAAAAGGAAGCAATTTCCAATTGGGCTTTTACTTTTTGTATGTTTGTTACGCGATTTATTCGCTAACTGTGAATCGATTTGGATGGTTGATTTGTGAAATAGAATCTCCGATGTTTTCTTATAGAAACTTCCTGATGAAATTTTATCCCTAACAGCAAGTAGAGAATGAAAGTATCCAATTTAGTTTGTTGAATCTTTAAATTCGTTAATCATGTGATGTGTAAATATCTTTATCGTTATCTTTAATGCCAAATTTAGATAGAGAGATTCTGAATTAGAATCAGCTCTGAATTAGCATAATCGGGACTCAATCAATTTATCACCTCTATATTCTAAGTCAAACTTCTAACCCTAAATCTATAAGCCACCTACACAATAGCAAACTTATCGCTAAGTGCAACGCGACGACACACGACGACGAATAATTCATCGAACGAATGTATAAATCAAAGGCAATACACACTTGCAAAATGATCATGCAAGTTCACCCCACAGATCTATTCAATATAGACTCTATGCCGACTCCTCAAAGCCTTCGTAGGAAATTTTGAGGGTAACCGTAAATTTGCAGGTGTAGCAATTCGAAATTCAAACTGCCAGCTATCTACACGGTGATTGGTCAGGGCGCGCGTGGTTTTGATATAAATAGTGTGGTCTGTGACAAACGTTGGGCTAATATGGAATATTGACGTGATAAATTGACGTTTCGATATACGAAGTTATAATTGAATTTAAGCTTGGCATGTGTGTGGGTAGGGGGAATAGGGTATGCGAGTCGAAATGTCACTTTAAGTTTGGATAATGGCTGTTATACCATTCGATATTTGCGGAAAGCTACAAGTTATCGTCCACAGAATAATAAAAACGTCTTCGTACATACATTTAAAACGTGTTTTAGAAGAAAATCAAACCGTGTCCAAGAATACGTTATTACTTAGATAGATAATGTTAATGTGTAAAGTAACATATTAAACACATTACTAAAATAAAATCAGTAAAATCATCATCATCATATCAGCAGACAGACGTCCACTGTTGTATGTAGGCTTCCCCCATAGATCACCTTGGATGGAGGTGGCTATCCATTACGGAGAGGTACTGCATCCACACCTGGTAAACTGCCGCCAAGCAGTGGGGAACTCGCATTGCTGTGTTCCAGTGTGATGAGATTAAAAGATATGTAAAATTGAACAAACACTGGTAGAATTTGCCGCAAAAGTCGTAAAGAAGAAATCAAGACATGAACAACGAAGTCCTATTCCATTCAATTGTACCCAGCACTTTAAAATATGCAGAAGGATTCACACTGCGATCCGGCGATCCGTACGTCACAGGGTGATGGGGGGGCACCTAGGTACGCTAGAACATAGGAAATGGGGGGAGGGGGCGTTGGTGTGGGAACTTACTCAATAGTCTATTTCGTAATGTTGAAGTACGTATCGTTTTGTAAGGAAATTGTTCTGGCAGAGAAGTGTTAAATTAAATAGGGAACATTTTGTTCATGGATTCCTACCTGCTTATTTATAAACTGAAACTTGCTTATTTATAAGCTGAAACTTGTGCCAAGTTCGTCCGGAGAGGTTCTGCCACCACATCTGGTAATTTGCCGCCAAGCAGTAGTGGTTGCATTACTGTGTTCCGGTGGAAGGGTGTGGCTGCCGGTGACATCACATGCGCATGAGACGTATTATCCCCGTCTCGAGTGATGGACGTAGCAGGATGAATGCGACTCAGTACAGATTTGGATCTCATACTGAGTCGCGCGCATTACTGTTGTCATGGGCGAGGGTCACCACTTACCATCAGGTGGTCTCTCAGCTCGTCCGTCACTAAATCTCATGAAAAAAAAAAAAAAGCTCTTAGGGGCAAGAAATAAAGAACGAAAGAATTGAACTCAGTTTTCTTCGGTTTCTAAATGAGACACTTGTAATATTTATTTTATTAATTGCGAGAGATGACGGATGAAATTATTGAAGTCGTTTTTTCAATATTTTAAATCAATTATTATATATAGATAGATGTAGAAATTTGTGACACTACGAGACCACAAATCAACAAAGTACTTACCAAGTCCGTACCAGCCTCTAATGTTCCCACTGCACGGACACCGGCCTACTCTCGATAATTAAGAGTGAATGGGTTCTGATCTACCACGGGAGCCCAATTCGGATTGGTAGATGTCGCATGTCGTCGAATTTATGGTTCTAAATATGCCAGTTTCCTCACAATGTTTTCATTCACCGTTTCGAGTACGTGGTATTGCGCACATAAATTTTTCAAGTGAAAAATTTCATTTGTGCACCTGCGGGTTTTGAACCAGCGACCTTCAGATTGAAAGTCGGCGTCTGTGCCCCTGGGCCACCACGCTCTCAACTCACTTACCAAGTAGCCAACACTAATAACGAAATGTAATTTCGCATTAGCCCTGACAGTGCCTTCCACAATCACACGAAACCTAATAATGCCTAATTACAAGACACACAGATACTGTGCCGCTAATATTGAAATAGTGATTTATGCGACTATAAATCTGTCTGTCCGTCCGTCCGGCGACACACGGCGATAATCTCGTGACGTATCCTCTGCTTGTGTGGTTAAGGTGTTAATCAGTTGATCTATTTAATTAAGGTATTTTAAGTTATCGGTTATCGGTCTGTAGGTTTAATTGGTTTTTTGACTCCAAAGTGGGGGGATTTTATAGCTTTCTGTTTTAAAAAGCGCTTTTTCTGGTCTGGTAAAGAGTGGAATGCTCTGCCAACCTCTGTTTTCCTCCTGAGTAATTTGGGTATATCTTAATGTCAAGTTAATAGGTATCTTATAGAATAGAAAAACTCTGCGTTACATAATTAGGGATCACTTAAAAATTGGAAACAAAATTACACGTTTAAGAATATTTAACAACAAAATAGGTAAGCACTCAGCATGCTGCGTCAGTGGACTGATGCAGCACATACTTATATACTGATCTTCTGAGTTCTGAAGATCTGGTGAAGTTTGTTTTGGAGAACCCAGAAATCATAAAGGTATCTTCGTAACAAAAGGTGAAATTTCTTAACAAGGGGCAGTCGCCATACCATCCGTCTGTCTTTCTCCGTCTGTTCTGCGTTGTGTGGGTGTCTAGTGGAGGGTAATCATACAAAAATTTACCAGCATTGATCATCCTCAGCCCTAGACAAATTACACATTTTCAATATTAACTTGTGTGAAATAAAATAAATGGAATTGAATTAATGAGCCACCATCTTTGTTTTACATCAGGAAATCAAGGATCAAACGCAACCCAATAATGAGAATGAGTTATCAGTAATTACGAGTCATCATAAACAACGGAGGAGGTTTTAAATTCAGCTGCATATTTTTTTTAATGTTTTGCAATAGTAGCGCCATTATATCATTGATTATAAATTACTAATAAATTTATTAAATACAGTGGTATTTGACTATTAAGTGTTTTAACAATGCTCATATACAACAGTTAACTCAATCATATTGTATAATAATGTATATTATCTAATATTTTTGTCTTTAATTTAAAGTTATTTATTTATGTTTTTCATATCTTTGCTATTCTTGTCAATTTTTAATTGGCTTCGAAAGTTCTTATACAATTGATATAATTCTGACATAACCAAGTGTTTTCCATTATCCCTGTGGTATGAATAAATGAGTATGAGTATAAGTTTAGGTATGGGTATGAGTGTAATGAGAGTTTCCTTCTAGAAGTCTCAAGCAATATATCTTAGGTTTCTTCCAACTGCTACAAACCAGACCTAAATTCATATTGCTCTGTACAAAGGATTAAACTTAACACCAGCTTCCAATACCCAGAATAACATGAATTCATCTCCCAGACAGGTAAAATCGCGTCCCCAATCTAGGCTATCCCTCGTGCACCGACAGCCTATACCCATTCCATCCCCCTCCGATCGGATCCAATGACTCACGCAAATCATCCCATTGTATCCAAACAATACACCTGCTATCCGATAATAACACAAGATTATTATTAGACATGAATTATCGTCGCAATTAGACAGCGGGGAAATGCGGAGCGCTCGACGGAAAGCGGACCGTGAATAAATCAATCACGGTAGCATGTGTAGTGGAGCGCTTTACATCGCCTTATCTGAAGTACGCGGCTTCGAGTTTTGTGTTACAAAGAAAGGCTTGACTGACTGCAAAATATGAGTAATCAATCTTTTCAACATTGATTAACGAGATATATACGTAGACTTTACTCACATTTAGACGGCTCCGTGGCTTACTTGGTAGTAGCCCTGCCTTCGAAGCGCGGGGTCCCGGGTTCGATTCCCGGCCGGGGCACACTTTGTGTGGTGAGCATGAAGTTTGTTCTCGGGTCTTGGGTGCTTGTTTTGTGTTTCTGTGTTTGTCCATGCCATCTACGACACAGGGAATCCTAGTGCAGAGGAATGAGTGTATAAACGTTTATTTATTATTAGTGAGTTGGTGAACATATATATTTTTCTTTTTTTTATTGTTGTCCATTAGGGGTTCCTTGTTCTTCCACATGGAGGGTTGGATAGGGTTGAAACAAGTGCTAAACGCATATTGTAAGTACATATTTATTTTAAAAAGACGTTTTCAAGTATATTTTCAACAATTCAATGGAAATAAAACATGTTCTCAAGAATGTTTATGTGTGTAAAATTTTACGTGTCCAAACGATACTTATATATAAAGATAAGAAACTCGACTGCCTAAAAACACATTATATTTAAATATAATGTGGACCTGAGACCCTCTTCGAAGGCAGACCACCAACTAAGCTCCGAGGCCATAAAAAAGTACATAGTAGCAGTCATGACACAGTAACAGAAATAATAGTCAAAAAAAGCTTTCGATGAACGCAAGATCAAAAGTGCTTGCATAGGTAAGTGGCAACAAACCCGACACCACAACCCTCGGCACCCCTGTATCGGACATGCAGATACAAATAGCGCTGTCCCAGCAATTAGTTGGGCGCTAGTTCCGATATGAAATACGGACGTGCAGATCGGTCAAGACATGTTCAGTGTTGTACAAACGAGCGGATTTGTCAGTTCAGTGATTGGCTGCGATTTTTGATCAATAAAACTTAATTCAGTATCAGCTGTATTTCAATTAAAATAACTTTTTATTAGCTTCAAAAAAGTGGTTTTCTATTCAGCTGTTTTTGAATTGGATGATTGTTTTTTAATTTGATAGGTACAAAATCTATTCTGTAGCTCTAGTTTTTTTTTACTTTGTGAAATACATGAACTAAGTTGATTTTATCCCTTTATTATTAATTTCTTGATTGTTCATAGGTTTGAACAATCGCTATAATCACAGTTATATCATAATATCGAAAGTTTGTATGCATGCGTGAGTTTGTGTGTGTGTGTTACTCCTTCACGCTCAAACGGCTCAACGGATTTGGATGAAATTTGGCACCAGGATTATATCCTGGATTAACACAGGCTACTTTTGATCCCGGAAAACCGAGGGTTCACTTCAACACCAGAGTTGGCCATACAAAAGAAGAAAAAGAAGAAAGAAAGAAAGATTGTAGGCATTTCAAAGTATTTTATAAGAATTTCATGAACTAGTCAGAATTTAATGTTTGACTTTGACGATTTTAACTAGACTAGACCAAAATCCTGAGTATTTTGGTCCATTTTCAGAAACCAGTATTAAAAATATGTTTAAAACCCGCCCGTTTGCAAAACCAGCAATAGCTTCTACCCTATAACATATGCCAAATCCATGGTTCAACCATTTTGCATTCGCCTGCCGACTCCCTTTCAGATGACGTCAATATGCAGTACGGTCCTGTCCAAATGACCTAAATCCACTTATCAAGCTACAGGATTATGTAGTTTAAAATGGAGCTGTAAGGTCTATTTCGGGATAGGTCCACAGTGATCATAACCTTTTGGAAGGTATCCCGATAACATTCAATGTCAGGCTGTAGAGCAATGAAATAGTACCTTCATTGAATCGGTGATAAATTGATACGTAGGGCAAGTTGGTTATTGAATAACAAGTGTGGCGTGTCGCGCGTCATTTGGTCGCTTTGTCGCGCCGTGAGTGGGAGGCTTTATGATATACGTAATTGGAATTTGTAATTGTTAACGTAAATGCTACATTGTTGGATATTAATTTTATTGTTTATTGATGTAAGAATGAATGATGAATAAAACATGTGGCTGATTTCTAAAATGTAAGAAAACTATCTTTAATAATTTCACCTTTATTTCTCACTTTTAGGGAATACACCCTATCATTTAAAAAACATCAAAATCGGCCAGCACGAGCACTTGCAAGAAAAAAGTCATAGGAAACAAAATACGCAATTTCGTTTACTTGGATGACATAAATATTTTCTCTAGTTATTTTGATTTAACAACGTAAACAACGATAGTGCCATAATCTAACTATTGATACTAATATTTATTTTTTATTTCGACACACTAACAAAAAATACTTAATTCACTTAATGTCTTCAAAGTACTTGCTACTTACAGTCGTGTTAACAAGCTTTAATGAAGAATACTTAGTAATTAACAATACAGATATTGGCGGTATAATTGTGCCCCAAATAAAAAAACAATACTCATACTCATTTATTTCACTGTAGGAACCATAAAGTACACACGTACGGTAGATCTACATACATACACAGCATATACTCAATGTCACATCCAAAAATTAACAGTAATACAAAACAAGATCTATGATCAGAGACATCCAAAGCAGAAAATATGAACGTCACAAAAAAGCTTAAGCAATTAAACTTATTTACAACTAAATAAAAAAAAAACAAAATAAGATAACGAATAAGTATAATACAAGAGAACAGTAAAATCTCGGACATCAAACCGGCACCCCGTCGCAATCACAAAGCCAAATGCAACTCGCTGATGAATAAGCAAATTACAAATACGCAGGCAGAAGATTTACGTGGCCATTAAGCTGTGTGCACGGAAGACCGTTTAAATCGCGGGCTATCTTCAATCTTGTACCACAGGCACTAACAAACAACTGCCTGCGCGCATTAGGTAGGTAAGCGAAAGCTACACTTGTGACATCTAAATTTGGGGTAGCCACACGGATGTCCAGGGGCTGCGAGCGCTGGAGGGGGCACTTCGACAGTCTGACGTCCGCTGATACTGTAACGTGAAATTCATATTTATTTTAAATTTTGGTACAAAGAGGAACACTTAATTAAGTAATTATATTTCTTTAAAAGTTGCAATTGTTTTATATATATTTATAATATTTATTGAGCGTATCTCGGAAACGGGTGTAATGATTTGGATGTAATTTTGTGTTTCGATAGGGTTTTGCATCGTCAGTAACCGATATCCTTCAATATCCTATAATATCCTTTTTAGTTTTAAATGTATTGTAGGCAAACAAGCATTTGGTGCCTAACTCCCACCTGATGGTAAGTGGTTACCATAGCCTATAGACGTAGCAATACCAGCAGTATTATAAATGCGTTGTAACCTTTAAATATTTTAACGCCTTTTCAAGGAACCCCATACTTTAATATTAAGTAAATTCTTATGATAATTATTTTTTTATTCAAATAGAGTTTTAGCAGCGCTGTTTAGTTAAAATTTCGGTTACTAAAACTGCAAATCGCATTATTGTGTCGTATTAACTTAAAAAAAAAACAAAACTTATGAAAAATGTATTGAAATGCTAAAGCAAATGTCATTCATACTATTCATCTATCACACCGATTAAACATTTTTTATCCACTTTCGAACACCTCAAAAAATCTTCAAATTTCAACACTAACTATCCAAAATGACAGATGGAATGGATGACAGAGTGGCTACAGAGTGGATGGAAATGGTTGGATGATCAGGTGAAGTCTTTGTTTCGTCACATCGTCACATAAAAAGCCTTCTCCAAAGTTTCGTAGTTCCAGCAGCCGCGTCCGAGGGCGTATCCGGGCTGGAGAGGACAAAACGTATCGGTGGCCAGCTCACACGCCTGCAGATAACTTACCCACACCCGTACCCGTACAATCACTGGAGCAGCCGCCATTTGAACAACACCATCTATACTAATATACAAGCTGAAGTGTTTGTATGTTTGTTTGAACGCGCTAATCTCTGCAACTAATAGACGGATATGATTAGCCGTAAATATTGATATTTGTAAAGTAAGTCGGAAGAAAAAGCGCTATCGAACTGCTTATCGGCTCATATACAAATAAATAAAATTGAAGTGTCTGTTTACGATGTCAACATAAAAGCTTTCTAATAAATTAATGTATTTTTTTTTTCTTTCTGTCTATGCGTCTGTCTGTCTGTCTGGCTGTTGCGGCTAATCTCAGAAAAGGCTAGGACCTGATAATAGGTTCTAGTCTTTTCTGATATTAGCCGGAGTAACTCCCAAAACTCAAACCTAATTCTTTTGATCTCAAATATAGTTTGTTGACGTGCCCAAATGATACTTGTGATCTAAAGGAATAAATGAGTTTGACTTTGACTTTGGCTATTTTGACGGGACATTTAATGGCAGGTGATGTTATAAGGAGGACTTCTTGCTTACATAAGATACTTTAATTAAAAGAAAGAATTAAAAGAATTATGGTACCGCTCAAAACATAAAAAAACCACACGGACGTGGCGGGAACAACTCATTTCACATAACGCAACGAACAGTTGCCCATCAAATGTATATTGCAATAAACCGAAGCACATTGCAAATACCAGAAAATAAACTGTTTTATGGGACCCGAAACCAATATGACGTCATAAACAAATTATACGTAAAACCTGTATTTCGTGCCCTCGAACGTCATAAAAAGGAATACGGGGCATCGTTCCCGCCAAAATGTCCACCCGCCAAAATGTCCACCCGCCATAAAGATACGATAAACCGTGGAAAAAATTGCGGACATGAATTCATTGAAATGACATTTGGGGTTTTCCCGAATGGTCACTGACATGGCAGGGAGGACCAGGCATATTTCCTCCTTATAGTTTTACCCCATCTTTTATTAGTGGGGGTTTGTCAATCCTATTAGACGATGGTCGTTTAAGATGGCCGCTTTTTAGGGTTACGACAGATATTGAAAGTTCTGACTGGATAATTTGTGGCGCTGACGGCTTTCGGGGTTTGATTAAAAATTCCGCACGTTTTACGATTATTATCACAATGTAGGGTACATTCGTGCAAGAGACTTTAGAACTGAACCTCCAGAGAAATACTCTTTAATCATTTTTTAATGCGACATAAATTGACAATTCGACATCGTAATCTAAAGCCGTAAATATTTAGTCCGTACCAGCCTCTAATGTTCGCACTGCAGGTACACTCTCGGCCTACTCTCGATAATTGGGAGTGAATAGGATTTGATTTACCTCGGGAGCCCAATCCGGATTGGTAGATGTCACATGTCATTGAATTTTTGGTTCTAAGACATGCCGGTTTCCTCACGATGTTTTCCGTCACCGTTTTGAGATCGTTGTATTGCGCACATATATTTTTTAAGTTAAAAATTCATTGGTGCACTTGTGGGTTTGAACTAGCGACCTTCAGATTTAAGTCAGCGTTTATGCCCCTGGGCCACCACGCTCTCTATATTTAGTAATATTTAGCAATTTCGCAATTTTTTGTTGATTTTCCAAAAACCGCTCAATCGATTTGGCTAAAATTTAAATGGAACCACATAAGAAATATTACATACAAAACAAAAAAAACGAAATGAGAACCTCCTCCTTTTTTGAAGTCGGTTCAAAAACGTATTCAATTTTGATTTAGTGTTACCGATGTTTTGTTATAAATTTGGAGACGGACTAACTAGTATTCAGACAGCAAAGACTTTGACAACAGAATTTAATGCATTTCGGCATTAAAATGGCTGTAACAATACAATACTCATTCAAATTGGAACGGAGACCGAAGTACTACGAGTAAAGTGATATTTCTTGAAGTACATTTAGTTTAAACGATTTTTAAGGAACCGACAAAATTTTCTATTTATAAGACTTTCCGTATCAGCCTCTAATGTTCCCACTGCAGGGTCACCGGCTTACTCTCGATAATAAATGGGCTTTGATCTACCACGGGAGCGCAATTCGGATTGGTAGATGTCGCATGTCATCGAATGTTTGGTGCTAAGACATGCCGGTTTCCTCACGATGTTTTCCTATATCGTTTGGAGATCGTGGTATTGCGCACATAAATTTTCAAGTGTAAAACTCGTTTGTGCACGTGAGGGGTTGAACCAGCGTCTGTGCCCCTGGGCCACCACGTTCTCCTATCTATTTATAAGAATTTATTATAATATATACTATAACTACACTATTATGTGGGAAGCTTTTAACATAAAAAAAATCTAAATAATTTTATTCTGTTGTCAAGCAGAGGTACACGCGAAGTTGCATAAAAAACATAGCAACTGCGTATGTAGGTTGGTAATAATTATGCCTTCAGTGTTTGTCCATGAAACAAAAGACAAACACCCAAGAACAAAATTTACGCTACAATTACACGAAGTCAGACCCAATAGGAATCGAACTCGGGATCCCTAACTTCGAAGGCAGGTACACAACCAACTAAGCCGTGGAGCTGTTTAAATTTTTGTTGCCCAATCTTGACGACAATTGTCATCTACCTTAATTTATAAATCATATCGCAACGAATGAGACTCAACTTTTGATCGTATCGTACATTGTAATGTTGCTCGCAATTCTGATATTAAAATTTTCAATAATACCTAATGGATGACGTCGTATTGAGTGCACCCCAAACATTCTTTATGTCTATCCCTTTGTCTTATTACTCTGTTTGATGTCCCCTCTTTGTTCTAGTGTCATAATTATGTAATTTTTATGGCAATAGGGTGAGTATCACTTTTGTTTGATGGCTTTTAATATTGGCTTTTAATTTAATATCAATTTCATTTTTTGTGACAATTTTTATTGAAATTGAGGCTTTTTGATACAGAACTATAATTATTTTAATAGATTTATTGACTGCGTGGTGGCCCAGGGGCACAGACGCCGACTTTCAATCTGAAGGTTGCTGGTTCAAACCCACACGTGCACCAATGAGTTATTTCACTTGAAAAAATTTATGTGCGCAATACCACGTTCTCAAAACGGTGACGGTAAACATCGTGAGAAAACCGGCATGTCGTAGAACCAAAAATTCGACAGCATGTGACATCTACCTATCCGGATTGGGCTCCCGCGGTAGATCAGAGCCCATTCACTCTCAATTATCGAGAGTAGGCCGGTGTCCCTGCAGTGGGAACATTAGAGGCTGATACGGTAATAGCTTTAGAAATACCTATATTTTAGCTTTAGATTCGCTGCTAAGCATTAATACTAAATCTAGAACAAGACGGGTCCGTGGCTTAGTTGGTACTAGCCGTACCTTCGAAGCGAGGAGTCCCGGGTTCGATTCCCGGCCGGGGCACACTATGTGTTGTGAGCATGAAGTTTGTTCTCGGGTCTTGGGGGTTTGTCTTGTGTTTCTGTTTGTCCATGCCATCTGCGACACAGGAGATCCTAGTGCAGAGGCATGAGTGTGTAAAAGTAAACGTATACCGCTTAACATCATCCGGCCGTCAGAAAGTTACGCCATTATCGTGGCATAAAAAATTAAATATTATGATACTTGAGATTTTTATCAAAAAATCAAAAGGATTCGAACTATTGACGGCACGATTGAATGCCCCAATGTTAACCCATAGTTTTTTTCATATAATCCATTTTTTTTTTAAAGTTGATCCGTATCGTTTTCAAAATTATAAGCCGAATCCGGCATCCAGCTGTGATCCGAAATCCCAAATCGAATATGTGAGATGTGAAACGAATTCTAGAGATCCGTAAACGAAATTAAAAGCCATTAAATTTATTTTGAAATTCCGGATCCGGATCCCTTAGATTTTTTAAATAATTTCTTGAAAGGATCGAAAAGGCAGAGAATTTCTAGGTACAGAATTTCTAGAAATAATCAAGACTGCCTTCTTGGTTCTTTCTTTCTACTACCAATTTAGCTCATCCTCATAATTTGGTAGTAGCTCTGCGCTGACGCAGGTTCGATTCTCGATAATATGTGACGAACATAGGTGCTTGATCTTATATGTAAATGTAATTCAAAAAAGTAGATTGTATCATTTATCTCGTTCCCATAGCACGAGCTATGTTCAGTTTAGAGATAACGATGTTGAAATGTTTAAGAATATTTAATTATTTATATTAAGATACCGATAAATAATTATTTACGAGGCATTAATTTACTTACGTAATATAGGGAAAAAACGTAATATTATTATAATTATCCTATATTGTAATTGATGATGGTATTCTTTACTCTCAATTAGCGAGAGTAGGCCGGTGTCCCTGCAGTGGGAACATTAGAGGCTGGTACGGATGGTATTCTTTGTTGAATAATTATATAAATGTTGTTATAAGGGTATTACAGAGTATATATTTGTATAAAATAAATATATATACTTAAGGACATTTTCAATGCCATCTCTTAATTTAAAATTAAAATTATTAATATTAATTTAATATTATTATTTAGCTCTAATTATTTTACATCATAGTCTTAGCAAATAAATAAATCGTACAATAAAAGATTTATTATTTTAATTTATATATATCTTAAAATAATATTAGTTACTGCCATTTCTCGCTTTTTTACATTATCCCTAAGTTCAGTTTAAAAAAAAATCCAATTTTAATCGACATTTACAAATCATCAAGTTTGTACGGGACTCCCGTATAATAAACAAATCATCACCCTACGCTTCAAAAAAAAAAAAGAAAAAAAGTGGCTTTCGCGATTCGACCTGTTCAACCGCTGTCAGGGGTGTCAATCATACGTTTCCCCGCCCGCTTGTCGGTGTTTGACAACCCTGACCTTATATTATTTCACTTGTTTTGATTTTGTTATTTCGTATTGTTTTCTTATTAATTAATTTACGTTTACATATTGGAATATGTTTATTAAAAATTCAGTTCAGTTTTTTCGTTTTAATTACTACCTATGACAAATCAATGAAAAAAAATATTTTTTCAAATCCGATCAGATTAATAGATTTGCTTCTGGTCTTGCTTGTCCATTTAACGTGATTACTGAACTATTTTAAAAATAAGCTTTACTATACCACAAAATAGCTGTAAATTACATATAACTACATAGTAATTTGGGTCTAATTAGTGATAGGTGCTATGGGATACAGATTTAATACAAGTTATGCTAAGTTTGGGGATAAATGGTGCTGTGTGAATAATAATAAATCTATACTAATATAATAAAGCTGAAGAGTATGTTTGTATGAACGCGTTAATCTCGCGAACTACCAGTCGGATTTGAGAAAATATTTTTGTATATATTTTTGTACAAGCTATGTATATAAATATTGATATTTGTAAAGTAAGTCGGAAGAAAAACCGCTATCGAACTGCTCTATGCAATGCACTATAAAGATATATATCTCTTATAAATAAGCAACATTAAGGCATTTTGCCGTGCCGAAACCGCGGGGTACAGCTAGTAATGATATGTTGCACCCTGTTTCGATACCGTGAATTGAACACCAGTTGTTCCTGTCTGTCTGTATGTTATCGGGCGTAATCTGTTCACATACCTATGTCATTTACACCTCGCTGAGTACACCCCTCATAAAAAATATCTGATCCCCACTGTAATCCATGCCAATTGTTGTCAATCATACCTACCTGATTTATTTTCCACGGCACTTTGAATTCTATGCGTTTGATATAAGAGGTGATGGAAATCTTGCGATTTCTTGCTCTTGACTGTTTCTGTTGTCCTGGTTTAAAATAGTAAAAAACAGTTTTTTGATGATTCATCGAACAATATTTGTCAGAAATTCTGGCATCTGAGAATGTTAAATATCATTCAATATTCATTTATTCATATAAAATAATAATAATATTATACACAAATAATATTCGCTTTGCGATCCAGGGTGGTTTTGTTGTGATTGTGCGTATCCTTGTAACCTGTGACACAGGGAATCCTGGTGGAAAATTCTCATACTCTATTTACGCCTTTTAATTTCTAGGACTTTTTAAGAAATTCAAATTAAGTTAATAGTTTCTGAATTGAATTTGTCTTTTTGATTTAACTAACCCAGTTTTTGATAACGAGTTAACACACTTCTTAATATATATAAATCTCGTGTCACAATGTTTGTCCTCAATGGACTCCTAAACCACTTAACCGATTATAATAAAATTCGCACACCATGTGCAGTTCGATCCAACTTAAGAGATAGGATAGCTCACATCTCAATTTATGATCTCAATATTATTTTATTGCAAATTATAATATCGTATGACAAAAACGTTAGCCACAGCAACGCGTGGCCCGGTCAGCTAGTATATTATAAATGCGAAAGTTTGCAAATGTCTGTATGTGTGTATGTTTGTTACACCTTCACGCTCAAACGGCTCAAAGGATTTGGATGAAATTTGGTATCAGGACAGCTTATATCCTGGATAAACACATAGGGTCTTTTTAATCCCGAAAACCGCGGGGTGCAGATAGATGAATAATAAACTTAGTGGTGCACGCCTAATCCGGATTTGAAGCGGTTACTTGCAGATTGAAAGCCGTCCATACCATTCGCCCTCGGGCCGACTTATACTCCTATATATAACAACAACGTTAACACACAACGTTAACACACTCATACCTCTGCACTAGGATACCCTGTGTCGCAGATGGCATGGACAAACACAGAAACACAAGACAAACACCCAAGACCCGAGAACAAACTTCATGCTCACCACACAAAGTATGCCCCGGCCGGGAATCGAACCCGGGACCCCTCGCTTCGAAGGCAGGGCTACTACCAACTAAGCCACGGAGCCGTCAATATGACTCCTAATACTTAAATCATATGCAACGTAGTTTTGATTAATTAGGTTTAAAAACAAAAAAAGGACTTGATTACGAATATTAATCAATAGTACAACCGACAATTAAACGTTTCCAAAAGTATAACTTTGAAATGTTGATGGATGATTTAATAATCAGTAATTATACACATATAAATATCGGTTGTCTGTCAGTGCAACCCGTATCATGTCAATGTTTGATGGTTGACTGTGATGGAATGACTATATTTCTCACGATTTCCAAGAGTTTTCTACGAATGTGTTAAACTGCCTTTGCGCAGATAAAAAAAACTAACAATTAGCTACGGTTTACACTACACGTTTGACGGTTCCGGTTTGTGGCTAGCCCTACCTTCGAAGCGAGTCCCGGGTTCGATTCCCGGCCGGGGCACTCTTTGTGTGGTGAGCATGAAGTTTGTTTTCGGGTCTTGGGCGTTTGTCTTGTATTTCTCCATGCCATCTGCAACACAGGTAATCCTAGTGCAGAGGTATGAGTGTGTTATTTGTTTGTTATTTGATATATTTTATATGCTTCCCAAGATTAAGATATACAGAGAGGCATTGGGAGTCTAGTTGCCGCGTCTGTGAATTCCCATGGATGTAGGCGTAACGGGATAGAATAGAATATTATTTTATTGTACACCATAACATCAAAAGCAATCATACAAAAATAAATGAAACAGATAGGTGGCACATGGGCGGCCTTATCGCTAAAAGCGGTCTCTTCCAGGCAACCTTTGGAAGGACAGGTCGGTCATATCTCGTTCGGTAGTAATTTTCTCTCCTACGCTGTAGGTCATGGGTTTGATTTTCACTGTACCAACCTCTAATGTTCCCACTGCAGGGACACCGGCCTACTCTTGATAATTGAGAGTGAATGGGCTCTGAGCTACCACGGAAGCCCAATCCAGATTGGTAGATTTTGGTCACATGTTGTCGAATGTTTGGTTGTAAAACATGCCGGTTTCCTCACGATGTTTTCCGTCACCGTTTCAAGAACGAGGTATTGCGCGTATAAATTTTGCAAGTGAAAAAACTCATTGGTCCCGTGTGGGTTTGAACCAGCGACCTTCAGATTGAAAGTCGGCATCTGTGCCCCTGGGCCACCACAGTGAAATAAGTATAAATTCACAATAAAATACTTTAAAAGTATCAGTGATCTATTTAATAGTAACTCAAGTTTTGCTTACTTTGGCACTGTGTGAAATATCCATTAAAATTGAAATTATTTATAAAGTAGAAGACGACACCAGTCCGATGCATAATCCACGCGTTTGATCGACATTTAATAAACTAAAAAAACAACAGCAGAAATGCAATCGCCATTTTAATTATAAATATCCGACACGAGATACAAGAATATAGAAAAATCAAAATCTAAAAAGTTTAATACCAAACTCAACTTATAATTGGTTGCTGTCAATCCGTAATCTTTCGTTTAAATGAAAAAACCACTTGGTTCAAAAGCAGCCCTAAAGCCACCCCGCCAAGGCTTTGTGTTGATCGTGTGAAGGCATGATTTAAGACGCATACAATAGCATATAATATTTATAAGTCGAGGTTGTATCAAACCGAAGAGCCGTCTTCCAAGTCGATGACGTTTGACGTGTATTCTGACATTCCCCTTTCTTGGTCTAAGTCACAAACATTTATAACTACCCGCATTTTGATTAAATTGTATGAGCAAGAAACAAAACAAAAGGTGGTTATTCCTGTCAACTTTTTGACGGCTTTGTTAGTAGCCTTCGAAGTGAGGGGTCCCGGGTTCGATTCCTTCCGGATTCTTTGTGTGGTGAGCATGAAGTTTGTTCTCTGGTCTTGGGTGTTTGTCTTTTCAATTTATCTGTTTTTTTTTTTTATGTTTCTTACCTCAGTTCAGCTCAGAACCGATTTAAAAATTCATTCACCAATAGAAAGCTGCATTATCATCGAGTAACATAGGCTATTTTTTATTCCCGTATGGAACGGGAACTGTGCGGGAGAAACCGCGGGGCGGGAGTAATAAAAATACAAACCATAGCAACACTGCTAACTATCAAAAAGGATAAACTCTGATAGCAACATTGCTATGGTAATAGATCTCCAGTAATACGTTAGAAGAATGGTTTGGCCGTAAGAAAACTGCGTTAAAAACACGATTACGTGACTTGGACCAGTTGAAAGAGTATCGCGATTCGACGGGCAAATAAAACACGTGAAACATCGAGATCGTGGGCTTTGAATAACTTAGAGCCAATATGGGAGATTGTTGTACTTTGTTATTAATATATTGTTTTATCTCAATACTAGCTGCCGCGCCGCGGTTTCACCCCCAAAGTTCCCGTTCCCGTGGGAATACGGAGATAAAACCTAGCCTATATTACTCGCTGATAATGTAGCTTTCTATTGGTGAAATAATTTTTTAAATCGCTTTATTAGTTTAGGTGTGAACGCGTAACAAACAATGAAACAAATAAACTCAAATTTCGCATTTATAATATTAAAGTTAGGATTAGGATTAGCATAGGATAATAATAGTACGCAAGCATTCACTGTTATTTGGGAACCATAGATTTCATAGACTTTTTTCAGTAATTGCAGCAATCTTCTTTATTGGTGTGACTTTGGTGGTGCATTGTAGATATTAATGCCAGCGTTTGCAATGTAAGCTCACAAAAATATCTTTGTTACGACATCACATTAAAAATCTTTGAATATCTCGGCATTTCTCTGTTATAATATGCATAAATACTACATATAAACCTTCCACTTGAATCACTCTATCTATTGCAGCTGCAACATTAAAATACGTTGCGTAGTTTAAAAGATCTAAGCGTACAAACAACGGGAGCGACTTTGATTTATACTAAACGGATTATTTTACCAGAGACACAACTTCAATAAAGAGTCAATGTTCTGGTACTTGTCTCATTTGATCAATTCCAAACAAACAATAAACAATAATCGAACAATGACCAATAAAATAGGCCACATTAATACAAGCTTTACTTTTTATTCCAAACAATCCTTGATATAAAGACTGGGCTATTAAAAATCAATAAGAGAATGTCCCTAAAATCCGTGGTCGGATTTGTTTCAGATGCTAAGCAAATGTGGCAGGGAATTTTTGGACCAATATCTGAGTGTATGGCCAAAAAGTCCTTGGTCTTGTCAGGTAGATATTGCAACGGAAAGTGGTTAGCGACTTTACGGCCGATACTCGCGTACGGTAGCATCAGAGCAAAAAATATGCACATAATTGTTTATTGTATTGAATCGTTTAGTGTACTGGTGAGAAGAGAAGTGTGATTTTTAATTGAAAAAGAATTCGAAACAGTGATGGTAAAAAAATTACGTCATTACTTTTTTTAGTTACTCTTTAAAGCGTCGTTTCGCAAAAATTACTGAAAAAAAGAATGAGTTGGCATTTGAACAGCTTAAAATAGGCTGTAAGGGTGTGCTATTAATTAAGGTTAAAAAAATTACCAATAGAATCAGCAGACAGTCTGAGCAGCGTTATAAAATAAACGATACGTTATCTAACTAGACAATCTTATCAATGCAATATTATTATACCTATTAGGTAATTATGGTATTGGTTTTTTATATTGCTACTCGAAAGCAGTTTAATCTTCAAATTAACTTTATTATCTGACTTCAAAATACACAGGTTCTTGGGTGCAGATTTTTTTTTGTTACGATTTATTCGTCATTTGAAAACCAAATTGAAGTACAGAAATTGAAAGCATTGAAGTCCGTTTATTCGATTTTAAGCATAGCTTTGGAGACTAGAAATGTTTTATAATACTTAGAAGGTCCTCTTTTTGAAAATACGTACATTACATATTAAACAACCAGACACAACAAGACATCAATGCATGTCCTGAGTGAGAATTGATCCCATGACCTACAGAGCAGAAGGCAGAGCCACAACCAACTGAGCTGTGAGCTGTCCATTAAAATCATACAACATTCGCTTGAAACGAAAGATTTACAAAACACACAAAAAAAAATCGATTCTCAAGAATTTCGTGCGCGATATTACTCGAAGCGGTAGGCAAATGAGTTGTGCGAATGCCGATACCTGTGTGTAGATACCTTATTTTCATATTTGTCCTTTCAACATCGTTTTTGAATCTGATATAGGGCTGCGTCTCATTCATTAAGAACATTCTAGAAGATTTTGCAAACAAAAATCATCGAAGTCAAAAAAATAGCGGAGAATAATTACACTTCGCTACATAGCATTTAGGGGGGTCCAGTTGCTCGCGTACGTAGGTGTGTACCCTTTGATTCCCTACACGTACCCCCTGGGTGGTGCTAATGGAGCAACCAAAAGTAGCAGTAGAACTTGTGCCAAGTTCGTCCGGAGAGGTACTGCCACCATCTGGAATCTGCCGCCAAGCAGTAGTGGTTGCATTACTGTGTTCCGGTGGAAGGGTGTGGCTGCCGGTGAAATCATATGCGCATGAGACGTATCATCCCCGTCTCGGGTGATGGACGCAACAGGATGAATGCGACTCAGTAAAGATTTGGATCTCATACTGAGTCGCGCGCATTACTGTTGTCATGGGCGAGGGTCACCACTTACCATCAGGTGGGCCCTCAGCTCGTTCCGTAACTCATTCACTTAAAAAAAAAAAACATAGTATAAAAGAAAGTCGCTTTCTCTGTCCCTATATCCCTATGTATGCTTAAATCTTTAAAACTACGCAACGGATTTTGATGTGGTTTTTTTAATAGATAGTGATTTAAGAGGAAGGTTTATATGTATAATACACTAGCAAGTCACCCCGGCTTTGCTCGGGTAGTTTCTGATACGACACGCTACCATCTAAAAATTATGTTGGTTTACAATAAAGTATTTATTCATTCATTCATTAAAAAATGTAAATAATTAATTAAACTAATAATAAACCATAACATTAATGATTCACTAATCGGCAGTAATATCGAAAAAAACATGCGGATACATTAAAACCTCCTAATTTCAAATTCATTTAAAAAATAACTAGCTGCGCCCGGCGGTGTTTCCCGCGGTTGGACTTCCTACGGGAACCGTAAATTTTCCGGGATAAAAAGTAGCCTATGTGTTATTCCAGACTATAATCTATCTCTGTGCCAAATTTCATCCAGGTCCGTTCAGCCGTTCTGGCGTGATTGAGTAACAAACATCCATCCATACTTTCGCGTTTATAATATTAGTAGGATAGGATTGTAGGATTGTAACATTTTTTTACTAATTATTATTCGTGTTACCGAGATATTTACCATGATTTGTGAGTTTTGTTGACTCCCGATATTTCGACGCAGTTACATGCGTCATGGTCCCGGGCAAACTGAAGTCTTTGCGAAGTGGAGTGTGCAAAATCATTGGCAGACATATCGGTCTACCCTCTTGCGCACTCGTTTTGTACCACCGGTTTCGTTTTCACTTTTACTAATGTTGGCAACAATTCGCCAACCCTGATGCATAGTTTGACGTGAACACGTTTGTTGCTCATATTTTTATCCATTGGATTGTCCCATAAGCATGGTATTCAAATTAGGAAGCATTGTGCCCCATGTAAATATCCTTCGGCGGGCGATGTTCGCGGCTTACTTAGGGAGCGGACATACCGACAGTTTTCTTAAAAAAAAATTTAAAAAACAGATAAAATATCATTTATATCATTTACCATCTAAAAAGCTTATTTTATTCACTGTTTCCAATGAATAAAAAGCGAATTTCAGTGTGAATTTCGATCACTGTACCGGTGTTTGAATTTAGAATACACCAATCAACCTCTATTTCAATGCTATTCAACCTCCTTGCGCAAAAAATAAATTTAAGAGATGTCAAATTAGATTACTTCTTCTTCTATATGGCTTTTTGTGTCTTTACCCACACTAATTCTGCCAGTGTCAAATTAGATTAATATTATTTATTGGCATACTCGTTTCTAGAACAATTTCACTTTTTTTTGTCTTGGCGCAATGTTTCTATTGTCAATTCAATAAGTATGGTTTTCACGATACAGATGTGCCTTGTGTGAGGAGCGCAGATTAAAATAATTATTGGAATAGTTAATTCATGTCACAAATTACAATAACTGCATAGTAGCTTCAAAAAAATACTTTATTTATTTCAATAATAAAATCACATTAAATTTATGTAAAAATAAAATATGGGGGTTTTATTACCCGCGTAGGGGAATACCCTCAGATTTCCTACACGTATCCTCTGGGTATCACGAAAGGATCAACCCAAAGTAGCAGTAGTGCACCAAAGTCGTTCGAAGAAGTACTGCCACCGCATCTGAAAATTTGCCGGTGAAATTACAGGCATTTGAGGCGTAACATCCCTGTATCAAAACGACGGGCGCGAGTCGACTTGATTTAGGTCTTCTTATACTTGAATGAATGAATGAATGAATACTCTTAATTGTACACCTCGATAGAAACATACATAACAAAAATAAAATTAACAAACCAGTCACAAAAAAAGAAGAGGTTACAATGGGTTGCCTTATCACTAATAGCGGTCTCTTCCAGGGGAAGGCCTGAGTCGTATTATAACAAGTCATCATTTTGTGAGCAAGTTTGCCAAAGCTTTTCCGTGAGTCGAAATGCTGTATTCGCATCTCACTATGAAAAGACCCTTACATCTTCTTGAATAATTATTCTATTAGGTATTGCGTCTACGATAGCTCTATTTGTGTACGGGAATATCTTTGTTTTTTGGGAGAAACATTATAGTTGCTACGTTTAGCATAACGCTGGGGAAATTGTTTATCTGTGGAGTTACGGGATCAAGCTGGGGGATTGGCCAAGCGAGTTGTTTTTGCAAATATTTTGGGGAATTTTGTTAAACATCACATTTTAAGGAATTGTCTTAATTTTGGTAATGTAAGTGAAATAATATATTGTGATGGGTGAAGAGATCTTAACATATGCAGCTGTTTCAAATCCGATAGAGTCAGCCAATGATACTTTAAAAATAATGTATTTTTATTACTCTTTGATGCACAGTTGAGATTCGTATGTTAATAGACTCATTTTATGCTAGTTTATTGTTGTTTTTTGGTGAATGGTGAACGTGCCACTAATTTGAAATATCTTCCACACAATTTTTCGTTACGATCAACCGGTACAAGCCTCACCAGTCGAAATGCAACAACGTATAATCTCGAAAAAAAAATTAAAAACTTTCCTTTCAAGAACTTCATAACACCCTCCGCGGTTGTTCGGAACAATACGAAAAAAACTTCACTGAAACCCCTTAAACAAGACAACTCGTTCACCGAAAAAAATAACGAACTCACAACCGCACGAAAATATTTCAGATATTTAACAAATGCTAACCACTAACGACGACGCTTAATATTTGAAATATAAAATAAAATATCCGCTTTGTGCGGAGCGGGCGCTGGCAACTTTTTTTGTGGTTCGTTTGTAAGGGCATGGAAAAATGCCCGGTTGGCCCGCTAAAAACTTTTTTGCGGTAAGAAAAGGTTGCTTTGTGCGACTGTTTATGTATTTTTACGAAACATTCTGATTTGCCACGTCAAAGGGCCGATGCTATTGGCGACTGTGAAAAACGTGTTGTAACGAATTGTAACGAAATTCTTTCTTTATGTGGGTCGGTGGGGGAGTAGAAATACTTATTAACAAATAAGACTAGCTAAAACATGAAAAATGGCTGTAATTTGAATGCAAAGAGCTCTCGTGACACGTTATAAGCGCACGAATATATTTGTGTTATAAACGCAAATATATATATCACTACATAGTATAAAACAAAGTCGCTTGCTATGTCCCTATATCCCTAGTATGCTTAAATCTTTAAAACTACGCAACGGATTTTGATGCGGCTTTTTTTAATAGATAGAGTGATTCAAGAGGAAGGTTTATATGTATAATACACTAGCAAGCCACCCGGCTTCGGGTAGTTTCTGATACGACACTGATGCTTTACTAACCGTGCGAAGCCGGGGCGGGTCGCTAGTTTGAATATTATACTTGTGTGTAAAATTTTAGCGTGTCGAAACGATACGTGAAGTCTAAAGGAATAAATGAGTTTGAGTTTAAACGATAAACTATTTCTCACCATAAGTTTTTCAATCGGTAATTGGCGAAGTTTTTCGTCCGGAAAGGTACTGCATCTGGAATCAGCCGCCAAGCAATAGTGCTTGTATTAAACGTGAAGAAACGTATGCAAGCCGTACTCTGCGACACAAAAACAAGCTTATTATACCTACCTCCCGCCTCAAGCTACATTCCTCGAGCCCTTACGTTATGTCTATTAAACTTTATAATAACCTTCCAACTACTATCAAAAATGAATCGAATGGCTTGACATTTATAAAAAGATTAAAAATACTATTGACGGAAAAAGCCTATTATACAATCACTGAATACTTTAATGACAAATCGCTAAACATTGACCAGATTGACTCGCCTGTCTAGGTATGTTATTCTAATTTATATTAACTAAATCATTATCTTGAAACATTACGTTAACAATTCTTCTGTAATAATATCGTCCTCCTCTCTCATTCCTATTTCATATTATTGTTGTGCCCAACAGGATCCATGATGATCTGTATCTATAATAATATTATAACATCTATTTTTACATTGTGGAATACAATAAACTATTGAGTATTGAGTATTGAGTATTGAGTATTATTGTGTTCCGTTGGTGCCGGTGAAATCATATGCGCATGAGACATATCATCCCCGTCTCGGGCGATGATGGGCGTCGCTGATAGGCGCAACGTGCAACTTGGGTATTCTCATATTTCTATTCTACATTTCTATTTCTGTTCTACATTTATGATGACAAATTTTTATAGAACACATATACAAACATCCAAGACCAGAGACCAAACTTCACGCTCAACACAAAGTTAAGCCCGAACCTCTGGCTTGGAATCGAACCCGACACCCCTGGCTTCGAAGGTAAAACTACTAAAAGTTTTTTTAACTTGTTTCTCCGTGTTTAATCTAATTATTTCTGTAACAATATCACAGATAACCTATTCGCAGCCACTCCACATTACCGATGGGAGACATGTCATAGAATTTGCAAGTTGCACGTGTCGACGTGTCGTGCCAACAGGTGGTGTTGTATTGAGCTCCGTTTACAACAAGCGAGTGTTGGAGCGATCTACTTGCCTGCCTTGAAAGGGCTAGTAGCCTGTCAGCTCTTAAAGCTACGCTGACTTATAAAGCAAAAATCTTTAACAAACGAAATAACTCACAAACCCGAGTTACTCTTAGCAAACTAAAATTTTAAAGCGAAACAAAAAAACCGCATGCATATTGTCGCCGTAGAGAAAAAAGTCACCAAGATGAAAAATGATAAATCCTATCCTACTCATATTGTAAACGCGAATGTTTGGATGTTGCGATGGATGTTTGTTACTCAATCACGCCAGAACGTCTGAACGGACCTGGATGAAATTTGGCACAGAGATAGATTAATAGTTTGTAATAGCACATAGGCTACTTTTCCCCGGAAAAATGTACGGTTCCCATAGAAAGTCTAACTGCGGGTAACACAGCGGGGCGCAGCTGGTTGAGTTATAAATGCGATAAGAATCGCCATATTTTCTGCAAATTTCTGTGTAATCACTGTATCGCTGTCCAATATTATTACTATTATACTACATATTATGATATGGCTTTATAAATGAAATATTAGTCTTATAGATAACAGAAGTTAGCTACTGGTACAGTGTAAAGATGAGACAATCTAGCTACTGGTACAGTGTAAAGACACAGACACTTGATAGAACTCCTTAAGGGAATACCTAGATCAGAAATGCAAGTTAGTAGAAGTGCACTTTGATTTGTCCCCACTAACGTGTCTACACCTAACGTTTCCCGCTATTGGTTTGAATTTAAACTTCGTCTTTCGGTATTGGTGGAGGTATTTAATTAGTCTCTATTTAATGAGGTGCCAGTTAGTGTTGGTTTGCTCAGAAACTGTTTAAAGGATCGTTTTGGGTGTTCCATTTTTAGGCTTACGTAGTTTCGGAACGAAATTTCAGTTTATCGGTTTGTTATTTTGTGGCCTAGGGCCGAGTTTCAATCTGATCAAAATCAAACTGGTCGTTGTTTCAAACCCGTGCACCAATGAGTTTTTCACTTAAAGAAATTATATGCGCAATACGTTTTCGAAACGGTGAAGGAAAACATCGTGAGGAAACCGGCATGGGTTAGAACCAAAAATTCGAAGATGTGACATGTACAAATCCGGATTGGGCTCCCGATGTAGATCAAAGCCTCAGTTATTGAGGGTGGGAAAATTATAGGCTAATATGGTGGGTTTATCATTTTGAAAGTCTCTACTAGAAATGTTTAAACGCATTATTATTGCAAGACAGTGCTTTCAAAAATGTTCTAGTGATTCTTTGGTGGAAATCGGTAAAGCTGTTTCCGCGGTCATTAGCTACGGATTAGGGATTATTCTTAATTCTTAATACATTTTCAGTAAGCAAACATAATTGTTGCATTTTTGTAAAATTGTCAACTTAACGTTCCAAATCCGAAATTAGCGCGCCGAAATGATCCATAGCCGGCCGATAAAAACTTTTACTTTTTTAGAAGCGTTTAAAAATCTAAAATTACGTTCCGTTCCACGGTTCGGCGGTTCAAACGTAATTTTTATCGCTCTCCTCACATCTGAAACTTCAGGATTAATGGTGCGCCACGTCTAGTCATACGGTTCCACCGAACGCCGTAAAAACGCTATGCGCAATTCAGTTTTGGACCCAGATGTGGGAACCGTGGAGGTGACTGTAGCACTAGTTTTAATATCCGACTGCGCCAGAAGGAGAAATTTTTAGAGTGTATAAATAAACGTTTACACACTCATACCTCTGCACTAGGATTCCCTGTGTCGCAGATGGTATGGACAAACACAGAAACACAAGACAAACCCAGGACCCGAGAACAAACTTCATGCTCACCACACAAAGTGTACCCCGGCCGGGAATCGCTTCGAAGGCAAAGCTACTACCAACTAAGCCACGGAGCCGCCAAATGTGTGTTTGTATGTATGTGTGTATGTATATGGATTTTAGCTTGGAAGATATGTTAGGGGGTCCAGTTGCTCGCGTCCGTAGGTGTATACCCTTTGATTCCCTACACGTACCCCCTGGGTGGTGCTAAAGGAGTAACCAAAAGTAGCAGTAGAACTTGTGCCAAGTTCGTCCGGAGAGGTACTGCCACCACATCTGGAATCTGCCGCCAAGCAGTAGTGGTTCCATTACTGTGTTCCGGTGGAAGGGTGTGGCTGCCGGTGAAATCACATGCGCATGAGACGTATCATCCCCGTCTCGGGTGATGGACGCAGCAGGATGAATGCGACTCAGTAAAGATTTGTTTCTCATACTGAGTCGCACGCATTACTGTTGTCATGGGCGAGGGTCACCACTTACCATCAGGTGGGCCCTCAGCTCGTTCCGTCACTCATTCACATAAAAAAAAAAAAAAAAAAAAAAAAAAAAAAAAAAAGATATCGTTAAATCGGTAGCTACTTTTGTTATCCGATTGCGCCAGAAGGAGAACTTTTTCGAGTGTGTTAGATTTCTTTGGCACGTTGTGTAGCCTACACGGTTTCATGATTCTAACTTGAGATATATCGTTAGATTCATCTTAATTTTATCAAAATTGTATTATATCAAAATTAAAAAAAAAAAATGTCTAATTTTTGGCGTTATATACTATGGTTTCAGTTTTTTTTCCATAACCTTTGGCGTTGCTTGTTAAAATACAAGGTTTTATTAATGGTTCTTTTCTCGCAGTCAGTTAACGAGAACGGTAATGAGTAGTAACGAGAGTATTTCTGTTGCCGTTATAACGACAAATACTAAAAAACAGAATAAAATAAATATTTAAGGAGCCTCTCATACAAACATTTCTTAATGTATGAGAGTTAATTTTAATAATTAATTGAAAAAGTTACAAGTAATTTTTAAAGAATTCATTCGATATAAATTATTTTTGACTTTGACTATAGATAATGGAACGGAACCCTTAGAGTCCAACTCGCACTTGGCCGGTTTTTTTTTATCCAAGTATTTTTCAGTGGTGTAAACACTATGAAATGCCGCATCCACCCTTCCCCATTCCCATCATCCCAACCTTTAATTGCTCTCATCTTGATACGCCTGGTATATCGAGCGGCAAAATGGGTTTTTCGCTGCGGGAACGGGCGCAACTTTGTACCAAGCATTATCGGATTTGCTACTACTTTTTGGGGATTTCATTGTTGTACTGACATAACTGAGATTTCCTCGAAACGATGAAGTTCTATGTACTGAAAATGTATTTTGTACAGGTTACTACGAAACAACAACGTTAACACACTCATACCTCTGGACTAGGATTCCCTGTGTCGCAGATGGCATGGACAAACACAGAAACACAAGACAAACACCCAAGACCCGAGAACAAACTTCATGCTCACCACACAAAGTGTGCCTCAGCCGGGAATCGAACCCGGGACCCCTGGCTTCGAAGGCAGGGCTACTACCAACTAAGCCACGGAGCCGTCTAAACTACAATGTGCACACCTATGGAATTGAGTTACTGGAACAACTGAGTTTGGTTTCTCTACACGGTGGTGGTGCCAAAGGTGGTGATAACACGTCTTATGCGCGTGTGATTTTACCGTTACCCGCACCCTTCTAGCGGAACAAGTTCTACTGCTACTTTTCGTAGCTTCTTTAGCAGCACCCAGGTGTGTACCCTTTGATTCCCTACACGTACCCCACGTGTAGGGAATCAAAGGGTACACACCTACGGACGCGAGCAACTGGACCCCCCAAATAGGTATTGAGTAACCTGAGAATATACAGATACAAACATGTGTGACTAGCTGACCCGGCCCCGCGTTGCTGTGGCTAACCTTTTTGTAATTGTGACTGTCAAATAACAGACAAATAATTTGCAATAAAATAATATTGCGATCATAAATTGAGATGTGAGCTATCCTATCTGTCAAGTTGGATCAAACTGCACACGGTGTACAAATTTGATTAAAATCGGTTAAAGTTTAGGAGTCCATCGCGGACAAACATCGTGACACGTAATTTATATATATTAAGATTTCTCTGTAACTCATCCTGCTCTGTGATTTAAAAATATGCCCTGCAGACAGTCGAAACACAGGCGACCGAATCGAAACAGTGAAAAAATGCCTATTATTAAATGATCATTAGGCTGTGACATATTATAAACCCACAATAGCCACATAAAAATTACCCTTAGCTAGTCGATATAAAGTCGAACGTGAACGCATGGATAACTGCTACACAGAAAGCTCCGATCCTTAAGAGTGATTGTATTAATGAAATAATTACTGGTCTCTATTGAGATTTGGTATCTGATGAACTAAAATCACTAAGGTTTCGCTAATATGTTTTTCTCTTTTAACCTCCCACAAAATAGGGTGTTATAAGTTTAACGGCTAGGTTTTTCTGGTTTGTACTAAATTAATAGCTACGTCCTCTGAATCAGTCATCATTAACTAATAAAGGCGTCGCTTTTTCACATCTAGGTAATCTTTACCTATAAGATACGGCGTTTTTGACGTCTCCGAAACATAATAGTAACCCTACTTTCAACACTTTGTATGGTGAGCATGAAGTTTCAGCTGTTGTGATGTTTGTGTCCATGTAACCTGTGACACAGGGCATCTTACTTCAGGGGTACGAATGTGTAAGCATTTATGAATTTATTTGGCAGCAATAATAACAGGAAGATAACCAGGCTTTACAAGAAAGATACTCATATTTATACTCATTTATTTTCGCCGTAGGATCATTGTGAACACTTGATAATGTCAAATTTACAATAATATTATATTATTACAATAATCATCATGACATGACATGAATTAAAATAGACAAGCATATTAAATTAACTCAAACAGGTAAAATGTCACATTATTAAAATATCATTAAGGATAGCTGCTGTATAGTGGCATTGTCAAGAAATATATTATATTAAAAGTATACCTGAAAATATAGGAATATTTCTTTATACTGAATTTAAAATGTTATACTTGGTAATTCAAAAATAACAAGAAGCCAATAAATATTTACCTTTCTACCCTTGAGACGCTAAACCAAAGAGAAAGAGAAAAAGACGGAAAAAGAGAAGAAAAGTTTGGAAAGGAAAAAGAGGATAAAAGTTTGTATGAGGAATTAATAATTTACAGATCAATCAATCATTTATATAGTATGGGTATTGATGAAGGCTCGGAGAAAAAAATCCACTCGAAGTATTAATTCTACGCTGATAAACTCGCGGATAAAAGCTAGGTGTGAAAAATGCATCAATTTCTAAAAAACATGTCGCATAAACCACCGTTGACATCCGTAAATTTGAAAAACATGCGCAAATGACTCATTCGCAATAAACATTTAAAATAAAGATTTAGCGCTCCCACGGATGCGGCAATAAAGATAATTTTAATACGAAGCTGCGCACGGAGACATCGAAACACGGCGAGATTGAAATCGGTGCGCCCGCGCATAAACTTGTTCTTTATCTGATCGATCGAGTGGGCGGGGCATCTATACCCGTTCCTTTTCCACCTTAATCACGCGGAACGTGTCTGAGGGAGACGGCGGTCGTTCCGCCCGATCGGTTCGATTGACCATTTTCTATGTTTTTCTCGGAACATAAATGATTTTGTTATGTGCTTTTGTACAGAATTTTCTGCGTGCAAATATTCAATGTAGGTTGTATTTGTAGATTTTAAAGTTCGTTATACCTATTCCGTCAGGTGTATGAACTTGTTTGTCGTGATTTTCACGTTAATGATGGCGTTTATGCTCGTGTTGAGATGAGATGAGATATTGTTCGTGCAGACGTGAATACGCGTTTGAATCTGGGACTGTGACAATGATGCTTTGAATAAATATTTTAGTAAGTCTGAGTTATCGTGAGATTGTAGAGTTAGAAACGATTTCTTATCTGAATGAAGGCACTTAAGCCTATTTTTTTTTTAATTTATATATAGGCAAGCGTTTGGCCGCCATCTCACCTGATGGAAAGTGAAGATGCGGCCGACGATGGAACACGCTTGTCTAGGAGAAACCTATTCACTCTACTCTTGAAGACTCCCAGGTTGTAATGGTCAGGGAACACAGATTCAGGCAAAGCTTTCCACTCCCTTGCAGTACACACAGTTCAAATCGCTTGGTGCATATTAATTATTATTAATAGTACTGTTCTTGAATAATGATCATACTATCTTTATGTAGCTATACGGATGATCCATGATAAGTTGCTAATGATTGGAACAGACGTAAACTTAACACATAAGACTAGCTATAGCATGAAAACTGACTGTAATTTGACATATCTGTATGCATGTAATGTGCCTAAAGAAATCCTGTGACACGTTATATGCTCACGAATATGTTTACATGTGCGAAAATTTTACATGTCCAAACTATTCTTGAGATCTAGAGATATAAATGAGTTTTGAGTTGAGTTGAGAGGAATAGCTCAATTAATTCAATTCACTGCCAATTACAATTGAAATACACCATAAAAACGAATTGCAATGTCAGTATCTGAGAAACGACGAAGCCAACTGTTGATTCTCACATCGAGAATGTTTCATTCAGTTCTAATTAAATATGTAAAAAATACTCACATATTCTTCTTAAAAATTAATAAAAATGTACGAGTCTCAAATTTTACAGAAAAAATAATGATTTCTTTCGAATAATATATTAATAACGTGTTATAATGATAATGGTACACAAAAGTTTAAGATTATAATGATGACAAGATTAGCAGTAAGTATAGTTGTTGATCTAAAAATTAGCTACTAATATGACAAAGTCGAACTCAAAATCTTGATTTCCTTTTAGTTATTAAATTACTAATAAGTTTTTGATCGACTATAATAAGGAAAAAGTGTTTCAGCTGTATTGTTTATGAAGTTACACGATATCTACGCCAATATTTTTTACCCGACTGCGACAGACGGAGTATTATGTTTTGCGAGTGTATCTATATTTCTTTTCTTTGAACAGCTAGATAGATTTTAGCTTGAGAGGTATCGTTAGATTAGTCTTACTTATGAGAGTGACACTGGCTATTAATAATTAGGATTTTTTGATTATTTCTATTATTTATTGATTATTCCATTCCTTAGAAAAAAAAAAAAAAAATTCGCGCCAAAGCACGAAATGTAGAGGATAAATATATCTATTAAAGTAGGTTTATTCGATCTTTGTAATTTAAAAAAAAAAAAAATGTTTCTAATCGAACCTCGTGTTAAAAATAAACTTATTCCTACGAGACGCTACGTAATTTTGGTGCTTGTACAATATATCGCGTTTGGATATCTCTGAAAACGCCCTACTCTGCAAAACGAAGACCTTTCAATCATTCAAACGAAAATAAACTAAAATCCGAGGTTTACGCTATAATTACTTAGATATGCACTCAATGATGAGGCCGCGGGCGTCACGGTCCCCATTTTTTATTTCAAAGAAATTCGGCTAAGTGCGAGTCGGCTCGGAGTAGGGAACACTGGAGCCTTTTTCGTGTGAGCAAGTGGCCAGCTCTGTTGTCGGAGTTTACAAGCCACCCGAAGGCCTACGACTAGTATAGCCGGGACCGATATCTTGACGTACGCTTAGTTTAAATGCCACTTAATGGTCATCCATCCAAATTCTGACCAGGCCTAACTACAGTTAAAGTTGCTTAACTAAAACTGTAAAGAATAGCGAAGCAAGCTACGCTATGAACACTAGAAATAAAATGTATATTGTTTAAAAATACTGCTTGCTTTATATATAAAATAGAATAACTCCTAATATTGCCAAATATTCGTACTCCTTTGTCTTGTAGTGTTGAAAAAATTGGTGCAGCAGAAAAATCCTATAGAAAACAGGACATTCAGTTTTTATCGAATTATGTAATCTTCTGGGCAAAGTTTTTCTTTACTAGTACTAGTAAAAATAGTAAAAAATTTATTTATATTGTAGAATAGATACTTAATAATATAACTAAATAAGTAAAACATTATAGGACTACTGATATTATTTTAAAAACGTGACAATTTGTCTGTGCCTCAAGTAAAGACTTTAATATAAAATTTGGATGGATTTCATCAGGGACCTTTTTCCTGCCAGCAGAACCCTAAAAAGGAGGTTCTTACACGAATTAAAAAAACACACCATTTTTAAAAGCCGTAGGACTTTTTTAATCGATTTTTGGTGCAGATGCCAATTGTACGCCGTCTCGATATGGTGGTTGTGATGCGTATTCAAAGAGGAATGCGATTTTTTGAGAATTCAACCCTTGTTTTGCAGTAAAAACTGTTTTATTTTTATGTCTCCCTGTCTCCAATTCATCACATATTATAAAGGCGAAAGTTTGTATGTATGTGTTTGTATGTTTGTTACTGCTTCATGCTCCAACGGCTCAACGGATTTAGATAAAATTTGGTACCAGGATAGCTTACATCTTGGATTAACTCATCTTTTGATCCCGGAAAATTGCAGGTAACACCGCGGGGCGCTGCTAGTCTTTATATATATTTTATGATCTAAACATGCCATAAAATAATAGTAATAAATAATATTATATTTTACATAGAATACCCACATTTAAAATTAAATGTCGGTTTAAATAAATTAATTTAAGGAACATAGAGCAATAATAACATATATTTGATTAAGCTACATACTACTCGCCAACAGATGGCGCTACATATCTCAAATTATGATACGGCAACTCGTGCGCATCGGCTTACTGCCATCTAGCGTCGAGTTTTTAAAACTGTGCATCCCCAATGTAAATAGACCCCCAATAATTATAAAGCTCTACAGGGCTTGGGCGTCACTAACAGGCCAAGTAAAACTGGTAGTTAATAATTCGATTTTAATAGGCACATTTCTTTGATAGATTGCGATCGACCACGATTTATGACTAAAAATTACTTTTATAACGAATGATTGCTTGAATGATGTTCGATGATGGCGGACTGACGATTAGTGATTATCTTTTTGTAGGATTAATGTGGCCTTCAACATTGTAGATGATCATTCCACCGACCTGTCTGAAACCAACTTATTTATAGGACTTTGCTAATTACTGAGAACTGTTGAGTAAAATTCACTCTCAATTGTCGAGAGTAGGCCGGTGTCCCTGCAATGGGAACATTAGAGGCTGATACGATGTTGAGTAAAATGAGTTATAGTTGTTTAGCTAAAATAATTACTTCCAATTACGTACGTAATTCATTAAAAAGTAGTCGAAGTCGAATGCAAAATGGACATGACAAGTTATGGGCACAAAAATATATCATCAGTCGCCCATCTAAACGATGTTTTTTTACTAATTAAACGGTAATGGTTTCGCTTATGCGTTTTTGTAATTTGTAGTATTTTTTCTCTTATTTAATATGATAAATTTATAAGAAACAGTATTGAATAGAATAGAATAGAATAGAAAAACATTTATTTTGACACGACATAAGTAGGTACATTAAGGCGACAGAAATAGGTAGGACAGTAACAGGTGACAGAAGAAAAAAAAATAGTAACAAATAAGACACAGTTAATAAACAGAAAATTGAAACATGACATGTTAATCCCACGTATTCCAATTCCGTGTCCACTATCTCGGATAGTAGTCGAGTCAAAAATGGCTCCAGCTCAGCATGTGTCTGGTAGGTACCTAGGTACCTAGGTACCTACCAGACGCTGGTATTCGGCTGGCGCCATTGCGATAGTCCCGTTACAAATTGATTGCATTGAAATACATTGTGTAAAATGAAATTATTTTAATTAATTTCAGTAATTTCTATTCCTATAATATGTACATTTTAATAAGCTTAATACTACATCTATAACGTATCTATTAGTATGAATCAAGTTAGAATAAAATTCTATATAAAACTAGCTGACCCGGCCACGCGTTGCTGTGGCTAACGTTTTTGTACTTGTGACTGTTAAATAATAGACAAATAATTTGCAATAAAATAACATTGCGATCATAAATTGAGATGTGAGCTATCCTATCTTTCAAGTTGGATCAAACTGCACATAGTGTACAAATTTGATTAAAATCGGTTAAGTAGTTTAGGAGTCCATCGCGGACAAACATCGTGACACGTAATTTATATATATTAAGATAATTTCTTAGTAAAAGATTAATCAAACAATATACAAATAAAAATAATACATACGGCATATTGAGAACCTTCGGCTTTTTGCAAGTCAACGTGGTAGGTACCCTTTGATTCACTACACGTACCCCCTGAGGTGCTAAAAGAGCAGTAAAACTTGTGCAAAGTTCGTCCGGAGAAATACTGCCTCCACACCTGGTAATCTGTCACTTAAATAAAAAAAAAACAAATCACCAAGAAGTTCTTCGTCCTTCCTAGTGTATACTCACAAGACCAGAGAACAAACTTCCATCAAATGATTGCCTGGCCGAGAACAGCATCACTAATTTATATTAATGCATTCAATTTCTTTACACCCTGCTAAGACATAATTACATCCTAATCTGCCCCCAAAAAACCCATCACAGGAAGGGTTACAGACCAATTTCCTCCACTCGTGGGTCCTTTGTAGCGCTAATGGAGGTATTATCATACAATGAGCGTTCAAATTGATCTTTCGTCGTGTTATCTTCGAGATGTATTGGGCATTTGCATAAGGCTTAACTTGTTAATTTGGAAGGATGTTCCAGATTACCTGGAGACCAGGAAACTTTGGCTACAGCGAGAGATCAGAGAGAAGTCAAGATTTGAACTCCCTTGGAACCCTTGACTGAGAGATGTTCTCTTGTGTGTGGTTTTTAACCTTTGGAATCTGCCGCCAGCAGATTCCAGGTGTGGTGGCAGTAGTACTCGCATTGCTGTTTTCCGGTGGAAGGGTGTGTGCCGGTGAAATTACATGATGATTTAATGATGTCGTAAAAACATATTTTTGGGCGCTTATATTACTAATACTGTCTAAACCTTACGAGATAGATAAAAATTATGTACAGAATTGTATTACGAGCTATGTCACATACACTGCACAACCGTGCGAAGCCGGGGCATGTCGCTAGTTATTGTAAAATAAGCCGGTATATATGCTTAGTTGTGTACTTTATAGATAAAGTTTTTTATTTATAAATTAGGTTTGCATTTTTATAGTTTAAGATATGTAGTTAATATGCACACATTTATCTGTATACTTTGGGGAAGATAAACTGCTTTCTTCAATACAGTATTAAACTAACGCAGGAATCAGTGCTAGAACCATGTATAAATATGTTTGGAAATAAACGAGTATTAATATTATTTCAAATTATAATATTTATTTTTATTCTCATTTTATATACATTTTTCACTACAAAATAATACATTATTTATAAAATAAACAGCATAAAAACATTAGTATTGTTACCGGTATATTAGCAGACGGCATTCCTTTTTTAAATATATCCGTACCAGCCCCCAATGATCCCACAGCAGAGACACCGGCCTACTCTCGACAATTGAGAGTGAGGGCTCTGCTCTACCACGGGAGCCCAATCCGGATTGGTAGATGTCACATGACGTCGAATTTTTGGATCTAAGACATGCCGGTTTCCTCGCGATGTTTTCCGTCACCGTTTCGAGAACGTGGTATTGCGCACATAAATTTTTCAAGTGAAAAAACTCATTGGTGCACGTGTGGGTTTGAACCAGCAACCTTCAGATTGAAAGTAAAATTAAATATTGTATATGAATATGACAAAACAAAGAGTTTGGTATAAACTCACCAAGGAGTCTAACCAAGGAGTTCCTGCCACTGAAATAAACCTCGAACAACAAGAGTTGAGACAATAATTGTTTTTCAGCCACTTTGCATTCATATGGACAATAACAAAGGCTGAGTAGAAGCTCGTGACCAATCATGAGTCACTAATTACGATCGACGCCGCGTCTCACACGCATTAAGAACAATCTAATCATGTTAATTTAATCCTATGACACCGTAGGGATGTGATGCGCCCGTAAAGCGATAGTTTCTCGACCGTTTTATCGATTAATCATTCATCGATATCAATTGTCTATTATATGTATTAGTAGCAGTAGAACTTGTGCTAAGTTCGTCCGGAGAGGTACTGTTACCAAATCTGGAATCTGCCGCCAAGCAGTAGTGGCATTACTGTGTTCCGGTGGAAGGGTGTGACTCCCGGTAAAATCACATGCGCATGAGACGTATCACCCCCGTCTCTGGTGATGGACGCAGCAGGATGAATGAAAGTCCCTAATGATTTGAATCTCATACTGAGTCGCGCGCATTACTGTTGTCATGGGCGAGGGTCACCACTTACCATCAGGTGGTTCCTCAGCTCGTTCCGTCACGCATTCACATTAAAAAAAAAATATGAACCCTGTTTCCGGTATGTGTCATCTATATAACGAGCTGGTGTCTATAAATTATTTAGATATTTTTGTTAGGTTAAAACGTTGAATCCACGATATTTTACTACAATATTATTTTATTGTATAATTCTGTCATCTTTTTTGGGTAATTTAATTATAATCTTGCAACACAAATTTTGTTATATACACATAAATGGTTTTGAATCTTACATTGTATTTCTTTACTATTTTTTTTTCTGTAATTGATTGTAATCTGCTTTGACATTTAATAAATCAAATAAAATAAATGATGTCGGCTGGTAGATGAATATTTTTGCGACAACTATGTTTATGAAATTGCGTATTTTGCTTTTCTGTGACTTTTTTTTCCCGTTGCATACCGATGTTGATGTTTCGCTTTTGAAATGCCATACAATTTCAAAAGAGAAACCTCAACATCGGTATACCCCCTGAGTGAGGACTAGAAGTATAGGATAATAATAATAATAATAATTTATTTGAACAAACAATTTAGTACATGGCATCAATTTAACAATAAAACAGTAACAATTTGAGTTATTATATATTAAATAGGTATTTTATAATATGTGCGAACGAAATTGATGCAAAGGTCATTATCCTCCACCCTAGGTTAAGACCTGTATGAAAATATTTTATTTGGAATATGGTTTTCACATTGAGAACATTGCGATATTATATCTTATTTTTCTTATTCATATAACGAATAAGAAGGTAGGTGGTAGGCTGCAGTATACTGTAGTTATTTTTTGTCTCTAATAAATAAATATCACTAGCGACCCGCCCCGGCTTCGCACGGTTAGTATAGCATCAGTGTCATATCAGAAACTACCCGTACGAAGCCGGGGTGACTTGCTAGTTTATTATACATATAAACCTTCCTCTTGAATCAATGTATCTATTAAAAGAAACCAAATAAAATCCGTTGCGTAGTTTTAAAGATTTAAGCATACATAGGGATATAGGGACAGAGAAAGCGACTTTGTTTTATACTATGTAGTGATTATCCTAAATAATAATAGTATCGATACATCGATACATCGATACCTACAGCTCTCGCGCACATCACTATTCGCTGCCCACGCTAGAGGAAGTCAATCATCAGTGTTTTAAAACGTATTGGATCTGGAATTAGGATGTTAAATTTTTATTACTAGTTTTAATAGCCATTGGAGTCTATGACTCAGTCGTCATGGCTAACTTAATAAACTTGGTTATGGTTGAATAACAACGAAAGAAACAACGTTAACACATACCTCTGCACTAGGATTCCCTGTGTCGCAGATGGCATGGACAACAGACACAAGACAAACACCCAAGACCCGAGAACAAACTTCATGCTCAACACAGAAAGTGTGCCCCGGCCGGGAATCGAACCCGGAACCCCTCGATTCGAAGGCAGGGCTAGTTCCAAGCCAAGAATCCATAAACCTGAACATGAAGTTTGTTCTCGAGTCTTGGTTGTTTGTCTTGTGTTTCTGTGTTTGTCCATGCCATTGGCCACACAGGGAATCCTAGTGCAGAGGTATGAGTGTGAAAACGTTTATTATTATTTATAATTTATAAAATAGTACTACAGAAGTATTGTTTAATAATTTGATTCCTATAGGACAAGCTAATTTTAGTTTGGGGCTAGATGACGCTGTGTGAAATATTCATCTACAATAAATTAGGAATTCGTTTCTTTTTTAATGTTGGTTGAAAATCCAGTTCTAACAGAGTAAAGTGTAGGTATAGGTAGCGCTCCGTTCAAAGTATGAACAAAAAGCACTAGGTTTCTATGAAAAGCTGCATTTATCGAGTCATTGCCAGCTTATAGTCTACCCACGCAGCCGCATAAGTACTTTTTTCTGCTATTCAATATTCGAGGAGCCACAAAGAGCGAGGAAGCGGGCTTTATTCGCGTCATATCATAAATCAATGAGCGTGGACGGGATCCAGCATTGTGGGGCCAACTGTCATCTAATCCTTTGGTTCTTATGCCTCTGTATAGTATAACCCACACGCAGATAAATCAATACAAATTTATTTCAACAAAGGCCATCATGAACTTTTGCTTGTGTAAAATTAAAATGCCAATTAAATATACTTCGAAAAAAATATTCCAATAACAAATAACTAATATTTTGAATATAAAAATTGACTTTGACTTTAAAATGGTTAACCGTTTCAATGTCAAAGTCAATTTTTATATTTTTGTTTTCTTTCAAGTTTGAATTTCTTTACCGATAAGGTATTCTGTACCGATTCTCGTATTGGTTTATTTCGATGTGTTGATATAAGTGCAATCACATAATATGAGGCATTACCTAGCCATCTTGGATGGGCGCAATAGGACTTGGGCCATTTTATACTAGTCGTATAAGTCGAAACTCAGTCGTATTGCTGTTTTAAAGTTGAAAGAAATCAATATTATTAACTTTAAGCGCGTTTCGTCACTTTGGTCTTTTAAAGACTATCCAAAAAGGATTTAATAACCTTTTTAAATTGGTGAGACCATTTTGGAAATTTTATTCGAAACATAAAATTAATTAATATTTATTCAAAATTAGGTAATAGGTATTCAGATAAATCAAAGTATTGTAATTCATGGAAGTAGATTTGGAATAACTATCAGAGGCGTGAAGAAGAAGAAGAAAACCATATTCAAAACTGTCAAAACCTCTTCAAAATTTTTGTATAATAATTTGACTAATTAATAATTTTTAATTAGTTTAATAGATATACCAAAATGCCACGTGTGAAATCCATTAGTTCTCTTCCACCCAAGGTTGTCTGTAAGAGATCAACTTCATTGTTTCAAATTATTCGTAATTCGTAATTCTTTATTGTAGACTCACATGAAAAATAAAGGAAACATAACCAAATAAAAAACAGTATGTACAAAGGCGAGCTTAACCCTGTCAAGAGTTCTCTTCCAGAAAACCTTTCAGGCTAGTGGGAGGTGATAAAGTTACATTAATGTGTAAAATTTTAAAATAAGTGTTGTAATTTTTATGTGAGCAATAAACTGTTGTCTGTCCATCTATCTTATTTGAAGCTTTCAATCTTTATAGGGATGTTTTATCTGAAGTCTCGTAGTGCACTGCATTTCATCCATACAAGTCATCTCTCTGTTTATTCTCAGTCACAATTCGTCAACATCCCACTTCCATCCATCCACAACTATTTATAATCCTTTCATTAAAAATATAATTTCTCTACATATAAAATCAGACATGTTTGTTCATCTGTGCGTAAGTTAAATTGAATCTCAACTTGTTGCACTTGACTTAATCTAACGCATTTTTTAAATTTCTTTGTAATATTTGAAGTAAGTCTAGATTTTTCATACTAAATTTAGTTTTCTAGTTATCATCCAAAATTTTTTTTGTATCTATAACCTGTTTCTCAATAGTACAAGCTATGCTTACGTTGGGGCTAAATGGCTATGTGAAATATCCATGAAAATTTATTATGTATTGCCTAATTCAGTCCAAAACGTATTCCAGTGTTTTTTTAACACCTTAAAGTCAGTTAAAATGTTTAATTAGAAAAATCTGTAATTGTTAAAGTAAAGTTTAGGTTTTTTTTTATTTTTCGTAAACGCTGATGAGTTCTTGTATCTATAATATCTAAATTAAAATTAATCCAAATCTAATTAAAGTAAAGATTTCGTGATGACTCTTCATCATGTCTCTCAAAGCTTCTAAAGTAATCATTCAAGATACGGAGCAGTTTACGGGCGGAGTCGGCGGCAACGGTATACATTTTAATATAATATGTCAACCGAATATAATTGTGCATACAATAGTACAATCTGACATACCGCTCCCTTTGTCACGCCTTGATTAAGACTTTGATAATTGTTTAGATGTTATTTATCGTAGATAAGTACTTAACGTGTGAATAGTATTTTTTTTTTATGTTAATTTTTTTTTATATTAAGGCCTCAATTTCCTATCACATACGTGATAGGAAATTGAGGCCTTCTACAATGTCAAAGTCAAATTGTCCCATTTTGACCACCACATTCTAAATATATCATATCCACTAAACTTAATAACATGAAGCGACCACACATCACTGAAAAACAAATACGGCACGCAACTGGCTGCATTATGGGGCCATATTGTTAACTGGATCACAATGGGGCCTGAACCAAACCGTATAGTTGCGCTACTGTTGCACCATCTGTGATCAAAAATATCGCGAGGATGATTTACTGCTTAGGCGGGACAATGTATTTTATTCAATTTTAAATTGAAATATATTGTGAAATTGTATTATGGATAAGTTTTTTGCGTCGTTCTTGGAGGTATATACAATATTATATATATTTCTTAGTGATTTCAGCTCCAAAAATTGGTCCATTTCTATTGAGACGGCTTTTCCTAAAATGTCCATCGATAACACAAAGTCAAAGGCAAGGTTAAAGCATTATTTCCGATAAATTCTTTTTAAAAAAAAATAAGAAAGAAAGAAAAACAGTTTATTCTCGCAAACACAATAGTATACAACAAAACTACATATAATTATAATAATAAAAACATAAAAAAGAAGAAAAAAAATAAAAATAAAAAGAAACCATGGCTTGGCGGAACGCTGCCGTATACAGCGCTTGCGAGAAAGGCCTGTGCTCAGCATGTGCTGGGTAAATGGGATACCCAGCGCTGATTTTCAGCACAAGCCTTAGCGAAATACAATACAAAAATACTTTATTGTACACCAAACTTATGACTATAAACGTACTTTTTCTGTAGCTTCTAGATTTCAGCTAAATAAATGTATTTTCAAATTAATATCCAAGATACAAAGTATATATTATCTATATATAACACAGAATTTGAAAGTCCGTGGCATATTGTATACAGATACGCCCACAGGCTTATTGAAGGCAGTTTTTGTTGTCCCAACATTCTGTCTGTCTGTCTGGCTCATTGTATGCATTGTGTGACATTGATTTATCGCGTGAATTAAAAGAATCATATTAATTAGATTTCTTGAAGAAAGGATGACATCTATGAAATTTATTACTTGGAGATTATCAATTCAAAAGATAGTCGCTTTTCTTTTGAGAGTACAGATAATAAATTGTTTTTATTAATTATGCTTATAATAGGAATGTTTTGCTGTTCTTATGCAGGTGTTTGTTATTAGGCTAGGCTAGGCTTATGCAGGCTATATACCTATGTACTATTTAATAAATGCAAACTTTAATTGTGTTTGATATTAAGTTTTGTTTAAATTTTATTATTATATATGCTTAGTTGTGTATTTTGTAGATAAGGTTCTTTATTTGTAAATGAGTTTGCATTTTTATAGTTTAAGATATGTAGTTAATATGCACACATTTATCTGTATACTTTGGGGACGATAAACTTTCCTGTAACACAGTATTAAACTAACGCAGGAATCAGTGCTACAACCATAATGTATCAATATGTTTTAGAAATAAACTATTATTATTATTAAGAGTTGACTGCACGAAAGGTAAAATTTCTACCGCGACATCACCGCCAATGCTATATACGTATATAGGTATAATATGAGAAAATTCAATTAAATTCAACCCGTTAGCCGTTTCGAGTCGCGACGCAAGTCCAATTTCAGTACTTTTACGATGTATCTGTCAGAATGGGCCATCATTCGATGCCAGCCAATCTAACTTTGGCGGGACAACCTAATATTACTTAGCATTTATGTTACTGGTAAAGTAGAAATGTTATAAATTTTTATATATTGTAATATATTATTGATACATAAAATTCCTGCTGAAGAATTTTAGTATTTGTTTTGGGGGGTCCAGTTGCTCGCGTCCGTTGGTGTGTACCCTTTGATTCCCTACACGTACCCACTGGTGCTAAAGAAGCAACCAAAAGTAGCAATAGAACTGATGCCAAGTTCGTCCGGAGAGGTACTGCCACCACATCTGGAATTTATTTTAAATTTAATTTTACACAACTTTTTCTCTACAAAATACATTATTTATTTATAAAATAAACAGTATAAAAACATTGTAGTAAAAAATATATAAAAACGACCACTGACTGCGGAGTAAGACCCAAGCAGTCGGTGGCTAGGGCTGCAGAGAGAAACCTGTCTTTATAATTCGATTTTAAAATTAGGCTATTAATTACGCACACTTAACTTAATCAAAGACACTTTAGTCTCAAAGGTTTGCTGGAAGAAAACTCATTTTAAGGTTAAGCTCGCCTTTGCAAATTCCAATTTGTAAACAATTAATTTTTTTTTGTGTGTGATAAAGAATAAAGATCATAATTTGATTTGAACTGTCTCCTCCATTTTGTTATTCTCATCTTTGGTATACAATCAAAAGTTTCGGTTCATCTCAATCAAACTTTTTTAAATGTTTGCCCTCCCCCACCGAATGTCATATTTTACCCCCTCTCACCCCCTCGGGGCAATAATTCCGTTTTTCTATCGCTTTTGTTATAAATTCGTAAGGTATTATTGTGCTCGTGAAAAAGTTTGATTAGTCGAAGAAATAAACAGGGATTTTTTATGTAAATTGGATGAATGGTAAAAGACAGTCGATATCGTGATATTTGTAGGAAGTGAGATTATTTACCATATACAATATTTGTACCTAGAAATAATATTCCTTGTATGGCAGTAATAATGTTTTATCTGTGCAATGTAATGCGATGTAATGTAATGTAATGCGGTCTTCCCATACATTTTTCCACTGAACAATTTTTTTACCTCAGTCATTTATGAACCGACTTTGAAAATTATTTTTTTTAATTTATAAGTGTATGGTTTCAAATTGGTTCCATAAAAAAATATCATAAGCGGTCAAATAGTTTAACTGTTAAATCAAAATCAATTTCGTTACTTGAGACGGGGATGTTACGTCACATGTAATTCAGGTGAGGAAGAACTTTATAATTTCATTTTAAATTAATATGAATTTATAGGGTGTGTGAATATGACTCCGCCCTTTCTCAACAGATGTCGTTTTTAGTATTGTTTACGTGTACTAATAAATGACCATACTTGTATTCGATAGTACTGAATGTCAGCTATCTAACGCATTTTATGATATTTGGTTGAAGTGTAAGCAACAATTGTTTTCACCTTTTCGAAAATGTCGGTTTTTATTCCAAATAAACGTCATTTGCGGGAAGTGTTATTACATTATTTTATTGCGAAGAAAACTGCAGCGGAAACTTATCGTTTGCTTGTGGAGATTTATGGTGAGCATGCTCCGTCTAATACAACTTGCAAGGAATGGTTTCGACGATTTCAAAATAACGATTTTAGTACTGAGGATAAAGAACATGGAAAACCACCAAAAAAATTTGAAGATGCTGAATTGGAAGCATTATTGGCGGAAGATTCTTGCCAAACTCAATCAGAATTAGCTGCAGCATTAAATGTTGATCGTTCAACTGTTGCAAAGCGTTTACAAATGATGGGAATGATTCAAAAAGCCGGTGATTGGGTTCCACATGATTTAAAAGAAAGAGACATGGAACGTCGGAAAACCATTTGTGAAATGCTGCTTCAAAGACAGCAAAGAAAAGGATTTTTGCATCGGATAGTCACAGGAGACGAAAAATGGATACACTACGAAAATCCTAAACGCAAAAAAGCTTGGGTGAAACCAGGCGAACCAGGCCCATCACAGCCAAAAATAAATATTCACTGTGCCAAGGTCATGCTCTGTATTTGGTGGGATCAGAAAGGTATTGTATATTATGAGTTGCTCAAACCCTCTGAAACTATTAATGGAGAAGTTTACCGACGACAACTAATGCGTTTGAAGCGAGCCATAGAAGAAAAACGACCAGAATGGGTGAATAGACATAACAAATTAGTTCTTCAGCATGACAATGCCAAACCGCATACCGCAGAAGTCGTAAAAAGATATTTAGAGGGACAGGACTGGGAAGTGTTACCCCACCCGCCATATTCACCAGACATAGCTCCTTCGGATTACCACCTATTCCGGACGATGCAGACAGACCTTACTGGAGAAAAGTTTACTTCATGTGAAAGTATCAAAATTTGGATTGACAACTGGATAAGCTCAAAAGACCAGGACTTCTTCCAGCAAGGAATACGAAAACTACCTGAACGATGGGCGAAGGTTGTAGCTGCAGATGGAGCATACTTTCAATATTTTTTTTTTTGATTTTGTAAGCGAAAAAATGTGTTTTATTTTGACAAAAAGGGGCGGAATCATATTCACACACCTATTAATTTCATAGAAAACGAGCGAAGCTCGGTTGCCCGTTACTTAAGTATGATGAAAAAACACTGATTATTGATATTCTTTCAAATCATGTCTGTCAATTTATATTTTAATAACGGCAATATAACTTAAAAAGGTTTAAGGTTTATTATAGTTTTAAATGCGAGCGTGGTGGCCTAGGGGCACAGACGTCGACTTTCAATCTGAAGGTCGCTGGTTCAAACCCACACGTGCACCAATGAGTTTTTTCACTTGAAACATTCATGTGCGCAATACCTCGTTCTAGAAACGGTGACGGAAAACATCGTGAGGAAACCGGCATGTCTTAGAACTAAAAATTCGACGACATGTGACATCTACCAATCCGGATTGGGCTCCCGTGTTATTTCAGAGCCCATTCACTCTCAATTATCGAGAGTAGGCCGGTGTCCCTGCAGTGGGAACATTAGAGGCTGGTACGGATAGTTTTAAATTGATAAGTCCCAGTTCTGTGCGATTCGTAAAAACGAAATCAACCAAAGCAGATCTGACGCGTTTCAAAATTTACACGCAAATACAACATTACTTTTAAAGCCGTTTAAAAATAAATTGCAAAATACAAATTACCGAATCTGACATCAATATCACATTCAAGCAATAATCGTCAGTTTGTAGCCTAAATGACTCTACATGAAGATTTTAAGGCATAAGATAAAAGCGATTTAAAAGCACCTGTAGCTCAAATCTGGTAATCTGCCGCCAAGCAGTGGTGCTCGCATTGCTGTGTTCCGCTGGAAGGGTGACTTCAATTCTTTCGTCAGTTATTTGTGCTTGAAAAATATACTCATTATGGATCAAATATACTCTATCAAATTTAAAAAACAATTATCCTTATCGGTTTAAAATTGACGAAGAAATCGATTAACAAATATAAAAAAAAAAAACAAACGATCGCATGATAACATCCTCCTTATTTTGAAGTATTTTAAAAAAGGTAGCCGTCACGGCATTCCCGGCATATGTGAAACATGACTGCATAGACTACCATGCTGTTTGCCGTCAACTATTTTCTATTCTGTGCCGTCTCGGCCTACCAGTCGGTTTAACTGCCACGGCGAGCGAAAATTATTTTAAATTCCGCTTGAATTCGTCGCTTAAATCCACGTACGAAGGTAATGTCCCCTGTGAATTATAATTATTGCTCGCTTAATGTATGTCTTCTTCGCTTAAGCATTGGGTGTCCCTATTTTTAGTTGTCAAACCAGCCTTACGGATGGCCGACCCGCTGTGAAGGTATTGGAAAAATATACATTATTCTCATTGTATGCGTTTCCAATTTCGAATGCGTTTTTAAACATAGCTTTTTAAAATATTGACCGAAGAGTTTTTATTTTGAATATTGTTTAAAAATGGAATTCTTTTAGAAAATAACTTTTAAATATCCCGATTTACAGACAATTATACAAGTAATTTAGTCGCGTCGTACGGTTACATCAGCTGTGAACGACGAAATGCTGAATTGTTGGATTACTCATTACTATATCGTACCAAGCGTTTCCAAGATTCTTGTATAGCTTAATTTTAATATGTGCTTAGCGGCTCGCATACCTATGTGAGTCATCCACACTTTTGGAGGTATTTGAGTACAATAATTAGGGCTCTGTATTATTTGTATTGATAAATGAAATAAGGTAGGATGTTCAGTCGATAAATTTGATAGAAATAACAAATCGTACGATTCTGCAAGCAACCAGCTAACCATCAAAACATTTTCTTTTATATTTATCGATTGTCAACCAAAATTTACTTACAGATACTTGCTACTACTTGCATGAGTTCTAATGTGTCTATCGAATGTAAGTCTATTTCAATGTGACGCTGCCGAATCGAAAGTTATAGCCATTAAATCAAAAACTGAACCGAGTTATAATGCACAAAAATATTAGCCGTTTAAGCACAACAAAAAAAAATACGATTTTTTAAAATTACAATCAAATTTCGAACGATAGCTCCATAATCGGATCGTTTGTATATAATTAACATTGATTTCTTACTTCATAAAAAAACATGCATGGCCAGTGTCAAATTGATGTGTATGAATTTGAAATTGGAATTCGATTGACGGGTCTCGGTCATGGTTGAATGCGCATTCCGCGTTCGACCAGAAAAAGATATTTAAAAATAATTGCAAACCCTATTCTACCATTACGAAAACCTGACACGACTCTAACGCAAAGAAATACGATTTATATTTTATAAAAATAGTATACATTCCGTGTAATAAAATTGTCTGTATAGAATCGGTGGGTCCGGTAGCAATACCCATTCAATTGGAAAGATGAAATCTCATAATGTATCCGACAAAACACAAGTAACAAATGTTTTTGGACAAAAAGAACGATTAGTGGTTAATCTTCTGATGATAACATCTTAACTATTTGAAAAGTGATTAATGTAAATGAGTTCTAATAATGGAGACTCTTTTATATTATATCTTTTATATTGGTTTGTATTTAGTCAGAGTAATTAGACATAAAATGCTACTTTGTACTAAAATATTCGTGGAATTCAATTCAGCTAAAATGCGCATTTATTATTCAGCTGTTAGTGACGGAGCGAGCTGGCAGCCCACCTGATGTTAAGTGGTCACTACCGCCCATAAACCACAACGATTCGACTCACATTGTATTTGTGCGACTAAAGTTACGGCACGGCCTGCCAGCCCACATGATGTTAATTGGTTGCTACCGCCCATAAACAACAACGATATGATGCAGTTCTTCTTTTATTACTTATTAAGTATGAGAAGACCCTAGTAGTATCGGGAAGCACCCGTCTGCAACGTGGATGTCACACATCGAATGCCTGTAATTTCACCGGCACCCACACCCTTCCACCGGAACACAGCAACGCGAGTGCACCACTGATAGTCGGCGGATTACCAGGTGTGGTGGCAGTACTTATCCAGATGAACTTAGCACAAGTTCTACGGCTACGTTGGGTTGTTGCTTTTGCACCACCCGGGGATTTTTTTTTTTTAAGTGGATACCACTATGCCAGCCTATAATGTTCCCACTGTAGAGACACCTGCCTAGAGTCAATGGGCATTGATCTACCACGGGAGTCCAGTCCGGATTGGTAGATGTCACATGACTTCGAATTATTTGTTCTAAGACACGCCGGTTTCCTCACGATGTTTTCCTTCACCGTTCCCAAAACGTGGTATTGCGCAAATATTTTTTTCAAGTGAAAGACTCATTGCGCCCGCACGTGATCGAGCTACCATCAGATTAAATGTCGGCGTCTGCACCCGTGAGTCATCACGATCTAACTTTAACCAAACTAATTAAATAAAGTTCTATTCGGTAGCACGGAACCATCGGTGAAGAACTCTCAAATTTCTTATTTAAAACAAAGAAAACATGACTTCACTTGTCGTTACTGCTCCCCAAATGTATAGAGAACAAGACATGTTCGTGCGTGATGGAACATGCTCGTGCAAGTCCTACGTGACGGAGACATCGAGATGCACTATCACACTGTGATATCGCCATCATACAGGCACATAGTATGGAAAGCCTTTGATTAGGACCTCCACACACTTGCGACTTTGCTCAAGAAAATCGTGGTATGATTCCTACCACGTATGATGCGTTTTACAATATGATGCAAGTCCAAGTCCTTCCAAGTCCAAGTTCCTTATTTTTTAACTAAATAGTATATCTCTTGATTTTTACAGGCGAGTAAGGCGAGCACTACTGCTTGGCGGCAGATTCCAGATGTGGTGGCAGTACCTCTCTGGACGAACTTGGCACAAGTTCTACTGCTACTTTTGGTTGCTCCTTTAGCACCACCCAGGGGGTACGTGTACAGAATCAAAGGGTACACACCTACGGACGCGAGCAACTGGACCCCCCAGTACATATCTATTAATTAAAAAAAATAAAAACAATTAAACCTCGCCTTATAAGAGTGACGGCCATTTTTGTTGTTTATGGTCTGAAGATATATTTTTGCAGTTGATTAATAAACAAAATCAATTTCTATGTTTATTCGATAACATTGCTACCGAAAATTGCTGATATTAAAAGTCGCGTATGCGATAAGGCATTACAGCAGATTATTAAAGAGTTAGTGTGCGACAGGGTCGTTCACTTCTTAGAAGGTTGATCCTTACGAGAGTTCGGAAGCGAGGTTATTTCTATAGTTTTCCAGGAAAGAGGCTATAGGGTGCGCGTTTATAGAAAGAAAAACATCAGTACTATTTTATTTTATAAGAGCGTGGTGGCCTAGGGGCATAGACGCCGACTTTCAATCTGAAGGTTGCTGGTTCAAACCCACAGGTGCACCAATGAGTTTTTTCACTTGAAAAAATTTATGTGCGCAATACCACGTTCTCAAAACGGTGACGGAAACCGGCATGTCTTAGAACCAAAAATTCGACGACATGTGACATCTACCAATCTGGATTGGGCTCCAGTGGTAGATCAGTGGCCATTCACTCTCAATTATCGAGAGTAGGCCGGTGTCCCAGTGGGAACATTAGAGGCTGGTACGGACTATTTTATAGGACATGATTGTAGGGTAATACGACGGAGCCGCCAGCAGCGGTGTGGACTGTAACAACATAGCCTATGACTCATTTCTTTTCCTTATGTACCTTCCAAAGCACAGGTACCTATATTTTTATTTTTTCTGGGTGGGATAGCTCGGCGTAATCTAAAAATAGACATGGTAAGAGAGTCGTGTATGGCCACAGACAACACAACATATCAAGCTTTAATCAATTCAGAAAGTGCACAATGGTCGCAAACTAATAGTGGACAATACCATAGACAAAGCAGACGCCATGGTCATAGACCACAGACTTAGAACAATGATCTGTTTATACTAGATCTGATATAAAGAATTTTTTTAAATAGCCATTTTATTTCGTCTGGTTAATGTTATATTTTTTTTATGATTACGTGTTACCCCCACTGTTTTCGAGCCAGTGTGTAGGATGTACAGGTGGAAAATAAGGGATGGTGGTATTAAAGACAGTTTAAAAAAAAAATGACCATATATTATCATTTAGTGTATATTTTTCAGCAATGACAGTAATTTCAGTAAAGCGAAACAGGGTTTTTGCGTTGTGCAGTCAATAGCTCTTATCGCGCATATGGCTCGCTTAGACTTCATCTACGTTATGCTGCTCTCCACCTGGTGAGGACTTGGATGGGTGTCCATTTAGTGGCGTTTGATCTGAGCCCTGCGTAGCTTCGGAGGTTACGTTAAGCTGTCGGTTCCAGGTATGTTAGTCGATAATTTTTATTTATTTATTTAAGTAAAACGGTTGCCACCAATTACATTAATTAAAATTAAAGACAAATTAATATTAAACAAAAAACAAATAACAACAAGTACATATAAAATTTTACCAAAAAAACGAAAAAGGTAAATAATAATAATAATAAAAAATTGGTCAGCATTAATTACAGATAAGATATAATATGTTCAGGGCCTTCAGGCTTGAAAACCTCGACTTTAAAGTAAGCCACACTCACACGAAAGTAGAACAAAACTATTCGTACGCAACTAAATTTCATATAACCTACAAAATGTCTTTTCCATTTCTCTAGTTCCATTGCAATATTAATATGTAACTTTTGTGCGTGGGCAATTCTGCGATTGCAAGCAAAGTCGCGGGTAAGTAATAACTCGGTTCACGAATAACATCTATCTTAACCTATGGATTGATAAAGGTGATTCTGAGTTTTATGTAAATTTGATAAAATATCTGTGGAGGAGGCGTTGGCCTACGCAGTATTGCCTTGCATTTTATCGGAATTAGTTAATTGTCAATAGAAACAGGATGTTGAATGGCAGAAGCGTGGCAAAGTCTGAATCATTACAGATCATGTGGGTTCGGTATCGATCAAGAAAACAATGCAGTATGAACATTTTAATAAGTGTTCATACTACTTCACATTTAGAAATATGGAACTTTATAATCTATGGAAAAACGAAATATGCATGAACTAATAATAAAACAGACGAAAAATTGTAAAATAAATATTATAAATTGCCACTCCGGGAGTACCGGTAGAAGTGAAAACAAAAGATTACGGCTCCGTGGCTTAGTTAGTAATAGCCCTGCCTTCGAAGCGAGGGGTCCCGGGTTCGATTCCCGGCCGGGGCACACTTTGTGTGGTGAGCATGAAGTTTGTTCTCGGGTCTTGGGTGTTTGTCTTGTGTTTCTGCGTTTGTCCATGCCATCTGCGACACAGGGAATCCTAGTGCAGAGGTATGAGTGTGTAAACGTTTATTTATTTATTACACTACAACTACACAGATATTTATATACAGAGGTGTCGGTAACGGTAACGGTAACAGTATCGCGAGTTCAATGGTCAGATTTGTCGCATAGAAATTTCATCAACATTCATAATAATTTATTATTCACCCAGGAATTAGGTACAATAAGGTCTTATAGCTATATATATCCGCCAAATCCTACCTTTACAGGCATGTGAATATACAGAAGTTTAAAAGTTATATTTAATGTCAAATTTAAATAATTAATATATCAAAAGCAATGTAAAAAAAAAGAAGAATAGTAAAATTCGTTTCAACAATTTGGTTATCTGAAAAAAAATTGCTGGAATTAATATTGCAATAATATATTATACATCCAAGTAATTGTGTATTTAACTTTTCTGTGATTTCTCGCACCGGTATACCCTTGTATATCAATTTCGATGTTTCTCAAACGACTTTAGAGGAGGTATTCCTATATATTATATATATTTTATTCATACTCATAAGAGATCTAAAGAAAAAAATTACAAAGTTCCTTCCACAGCCTACGTGTGTAGGTGATAAAAAGTACACGAAAGTAAACAAATTTATATCTATAATACATGTTTTCTTCATACACAGCCAGAATCATTCTGATTATGTTTGCTTAAGGCGGGCTATGCCTTGTTAGCACTCTTTGGATGAAATTAATGACTTATTACAAAAATTAAGCAATAAAACAAACCATGGGATCGTACCATCTATTAACACTCGAACCGGTGGCTCGGGTCCAAACGACGCTATAGATTTAAAATTTATATCCATTTATCGGAAACCAATTTAATTTACAACCTGTTCTGTAAATTTGAATCTTAACGCAACGTTGAACATATGCAATGCAGGTATTACTGATGCAAACGTAAATATGTCTCGGAACTAAATTGACAACCTTTGCTTGATCCTGTTGCGTTCGGGATACTTTGTCAGTTCAATTGTGGACTCTATACGTTTAATATTATGGTCAATGATATTTTTCTCAGTTGGGATATGTTTGTGAAAAGTTTCTCAGGTATTCCTTACTCGCGGAGGGTCCCCCATAAATAAATATCCATGCTTTGACAAATGAGCGAACACTATCTTTGTGTTGCGGCTCCTAAGAACCAGTACTGAGAACTTGTATCGTTTTGTTAAATGAAATTATAAGATAAGTAACAATCGTAAGATAGGTTGGGGCGTAAGAAATGTTTTAAATATTTACATAGCTAGTTGTGAACAGCAAATGAGCTGGCGTAATAACACCGTGGCTTCCTGAAGGCGGAATGCGACGAAGGGGTTGGCTGAGGAAGCTGGATGGATGACCTGGATGCTCAAGGTTGACTGAGAAAGCTGGATGGATGACCTGGATGCTCAAGGTTGACTGAGAAAGCTGGATGATTCAATATTTAATAGGTCAATTATGGTTGCGAATGATTTAAAAATCGATAAAACTAATCTAATACTTTCATACCTATTTTGTTGCCCTCAAAGATTATTTTGCTTTTCACATTATTTTAGGTTTTTTTTTCTCTTTCTATGGTACTTAGTTTCTGTAATATTATGTGTTTAATCAATTAAAAAAATAATCACCCTAATAGATTAGGTATACCTACAAAAAAAACATATAATTAAGATCCAAAAAAGTTTTTAAAAGATTAATATACATTCTAGTCTCATTAACACTCAATCAAAACAATGAAATCCATAATTATGCCCCAATACCCTAAAATCTATAAAAACCAATAACGCTAGCCGAAATTCAACAAAAAACAATCGGATACACAAAACCACGAACAGAATGCATATTAACCGATTAATGTATTCCCAGAAGTAGGAATAAGACATAAATTTTAATAATGTATACGTTATTCCATTATCTGTGATCTAAAGTGTGGTCGTGAACATTGTTTCAGATTTGAGATTTAACTCTCGTGATGTTTAGAGATGTGACGATATTCGGCCGTTTACAGGAATTGGTTGGGTTATACTGCGTGTTGTTAAACGTTACATTATGTTTATACAATACAATGATACAATTACGATTTTTGGGGATCCATGTTGGTCGCAGTACCACTCCCGATGACAAGCTCTACTGCTGGTTGCTCCTTTTGCACCACCTAGGGGATATGTGTAGGGATTCTAAGGACTCTAATCTACTCTCCTACGCGAGCAATTTGGTCCCTGAGTAAAAGCTTCGTTGAAATACATATTAAAACCCAGACACAGAACAAACATGTTCGCACACAAATTCTTGTCCTTGGTGGGAATTGAACCCACGACCTTTATGAGGCCAGTAAGCAACAAAGATTATTAAAAATACATTAGAAATCAAGTTTTAAAACATTATTAGTGAATTATTCGCAACCTAAAGATAATATTGAAACAAAGTAATTCAAATCAGTAAGTTGAGAAAGTGGTGGCTCAGGGGCATAGACGCCGACTTTCAATCTGAAGGTTGCTGGTTCAAACCCACACGTGCACCAATGAGATTTTTCACTTGAAGAAGATTATGTGCGCAATCCACGTTCTCGAAACGGTGACGGAAAACATCGCGAGGAAACCGGCATGTCTTAGAACCAAAAATTCGTCGACATGTGACATATAGCAATGGTAGTATCCCGTGGGAGATCAGAGCCCATTCACTCTCATTTATCGAGAGTAGGCCAGTGTCCCTGCAGTGGGAACATTAGAGGCTGGTACGGTAAGTTAATAACGAATCAAAGGTAGATCCAAAAAGAATCAATAAAGATGGTAGCCAATCTCGCAATCCTGATTAACAAACTGCAGACAATCACGTAAATAATGACAACAGACCACACTGCATTCGATTACTAAGACTTACAATATATACAGCAGGAATATGCCTGACTGTTTGTATAACATTGCGAAATTTGCAAGCCTCTGTCAAGGTACCTTTGACATTGGTCGCTTGTTGGAAAATTTTGGACTTACACACAGTTTTATAATGGCGAAAGTTTGTTTGTGTGTATGTTTGTTACTCGTTCATGCAGCTTAGCGGATTTGAATTACTTTTTGTATCATGTTAGCTTAGATACTGGATTAACATATAGATTTTATTTGTAATAATAATTGACTTAAGAATCATATAAACCAAAATCAATAATTTTTAATAATTTATTTTATCATCGCAATTGGTAGTGATATTTCTTTAAGAATACTTTAGAGGTAGATCTTATAAAATTAAAAATGTATCGTTTGAACCGATCCAAAATTTACAAAAAACACATACCAAACATACATTTCTATTTCAGATATTATTATATATAATTTTGAACAAGTGCTAAACTTAGTATTGAAACAATGCTTTTTTTGAACAAATTTATTAAAAAGAAATATGATTCCAAGTAATTGTTTAAGAATCCAACGGAAATAAAGTATTTTGCCTTATAAAATTCAAATGGCCGATTTTTGGCACCATATTTCTTCAAAACAATTATTATATTATACCTAAAAACCCAACAAATTTGGTATCAAAATTCAGTGTTTTTTAATTGGCTTCCAAAAATGTATACAACTTATTTGCTTAAATGTAATTTGGAATTTTTCACACAGTCAGGTTGTGTGTTTTTCTCAACAATTTGTAGTTTAACCCAGTTAGAAATGAAAAACACATGAATTAAAGCACGAACGAAGCCGCGGGCGAGTAAACTAGTCTAATTACGGGCGGGATGCAGCAGGAAAATTGCCCGAGCGCCGAAATCACTATGATTGGCGCTACTGGTCTTACTCGTTCCGACGGCGACCTCCCCGTCTCTTTCACTCTCATTATCATCTGTATTTGCTTCTCTATCTAGACTCTCATTTATACTCTTCAAATCTACTACTACAATGGTATATGATTTTGAATTGTTTATGCAAAAATCTTTGTCTCTTTGAAATCACATGCGCTTGAGACGTAACTTCATCGACTCTGATGATGGACGCAACGGGGTGCGACTTGGGTCTTCTCATGCTTCGGTCGGGGAGGACTTAAGTCGTATTGCACTTATTATGGGCGGAGGTAATCACTTCACATCAGGTGGACTTTCCAAGTAGCAGTAGAACTTGTGCAAAGTTCGCCCGGAGAAGTACTGCCTCCACACCTGGTAATCTGCCGCCAAACAGTAATGCTCGAATTGCTGTGTTCCAGTAGAAGGGTGTGGGTGCCGGTGAAATTACAGGCACATGACACGCAATATCCCCGTCTCGGGTGACGGGCGCAGCGGGGTGCAACTTGGGTTTTCTCATACTTCGGTCAGGGAGGACTTAAGTTGCATTGCTGTTGTTATTGGCGGAGGTAACTACTTAACATCAGGTCGGCTTCCAGCTCGTCCTGTCACTTCTGTTACACAAAAAAAACCCTTAACATTGGTTAAAAGAATCTTTTAGATCTCAAATGTCGTTTTTACACCTTAAATTCTTCTTCGTGGTCAGTACTTCATTACTGAAGGTCGTGATCACTATGACGTGAACTTAAATTTGATGTGACCGAACTGACGGCCTGCCTCCAACGACTCCTATCGGTTGCCATATGCACCACGTTGTAAAATTTGACGTCCTTTATATGAACTTGGTCGGTCCATCGACTCGGTGACCTGCCGCGCGATCGCTTCCCTTCTACGTTGCCGACGACGACCAGCTTTTGTAGGTTTCCGTCATTGCGTCTTGCTATATGGCCAAAGAACGATAGTATGCGGCGGTGACATATTGTAGAGAGGCGGTCCCCTATTTTTAGTTGGGCGAGAATTGATGCGTTTCGCAGTCCACGATATTCGTAGCATTCGCCTCCAGCACCACATCTCGAATGCATCAATTCTCTTCCTCTCTCGGGCTAGGATAGTCCAGGTCTCAACGCCATATAGGAAAATTGGGAACACCAAAGCTCTGACCAGGCGGATCTTTGTTGACCTTAAATTACTTGACCTTAAATTACACACAAGTAAACATATACAGCGGCTTCGTGGCTTAGTTGGTAGTAGCCCTGCCTTCGAAGCGAGGGGTCCCGGGTTCGATTCCCGGCCGGGGCATACTTTGTGTTTTGAGCATGAAGTTTGTTCCCGGGTCTTGGGTGTTTGTCTAGTGTTTCTGTGTTTGTCCATGCCATCTGCGACACAGGGAATCCTAGTGCAGAGGTACGAGTGTGTAAATGTTTATATAACTAGGTTATAAATACAATACTTATATATTAACTACTATTTTGTTTATCACGAACTAGCAGCCCGTCCCGGTTTCGCACGGGGTAGTGACATAACTACAATAGTTGGACATATGGTACTGCGGAGTTTTTTGTAGACATTATGATGTTCTTCAATATTGTTATACATTATTTTGTTCTATCGCTAATAGTTTCGGCAGCGCATTCGACGAAAGACATTTTAAGACTCATTTTTCTACACCTTCGGTTACATTGTTCAAATTTTACCAAGGATCCCTATTTTTTTTTTTTCAAAATGAAATGTAGCCTATGTCAAATTGGAAGAATGTAGCATTCTATTGGTGAAAGAATTTTTTAAATCGGCCCAGTACTTTTTGAGCCTTTTCATTACAAACATACAAACATAGGTACAAATCTTTCCTCTTTATAATATTAGTGTAGATATAACCTAACACTCAGAAATCGAATCTATGACCTATACCGCATTAAATAATAATAAAACTTATTATATATTGAATTGCAACAAACAAAAAAATTACATCTCCACGATAATTCCCACCATCTGATTGGTCATCGGTCTCTCAAAGGTGCCGCCATCGATTGCCGATCCGACTCGAATGATGGTAATTGCATCGTTATAAAAGCGATTCGATTCTCGAGAATCGATTTTATAGTGGCCCACTGCTACTGTTTATTTGCTTTAGTAATTGGATGATGGATTTTTTAACAATAATCATTAAATGTCATTATAATGAAATAAAAATTATTAATAAAAAAAACCTGTATATTACTAGCTTTTACCCGCGGCTTTGTTCACGTTAATGTTGATTTTGTCATACAAAGTTTAACCCTCCCCAGAACCTCACCCTATAAGTTTTTAAAGCAGCCTGAGTTCTCCTCCAGAATCTCATCTATTTCTATATCAAAATTCTAGATACTTGAAAGAGTAACAAACAAACAAACTCACTTTCGTATTTATAATATCAGGTCAGGGTTTACAACGATGACGCAGCATTACTTTAACTGCTGGACCGTTTTTACTGTATTTTATGTTAACTAACTTATTCGCAATTATCAGTATAAGTTTTGCATTAGTTTAAATAATCCCTTTTCAAATTAATTGTAACGATTATATAAATAAAAAAATAAAAAATTTCGTTTCTAAACTCTGTCTAATTCTAGAAATAATGTTAGTATAATTAAGCGAATCAATTGAAATTGAATTATTTTGTTACAGTTAAGCTAATGTGTTATTTAGCTGCAACTAAAATAAAATAATTATGCAGTAGCGGCACTATGAAACAGGGAATGCTACCGCCGCTAGATGGCGCTAGGCGGTGTAATTTACAAATGAAAGAGCGTGTGCGATGCGGCGCCGGCGCAACTGGCCTATTCTGGACAGCAGCCTGCGATTCCTTTAATCTCGTCCATAACTCTAATAAAAAAAACTCGAAGCTCATATATTTCTTTAAGTCTCAAGTAAAATTTTACACACACAAGTAAACATATTCGTGATAACATGTCATAGGAAGTGTGTATTGGTACAATACCTAACAATTAGAGGTTATTTTATGCTTAAATTGAAAAGGGACGTTTCCCAATATTTTTTTAAGAATTCAAGGAAATTAAAGTACTTATTTTGACTTTGACATTACCAATAGGTACATTATTAATGGACATAAAACTCACTAAGCTATATTAAACTTAAAAGTTCATAAAATATTAATAAAATATGCCTGTGTTTTTAATTAAATTTGTTTTTTATGACTGAATTTACCTTATAATTGACTGGACTAAGAACGACTTGGTTGTAATTCTGTAAATTGTTGTTGTGCTAGACTTGCTCAGGAAACTCTCCACGATATCGAAATGATATCGATAGTTTCTAAGCACCAAGAATACGTCCACATCTCAAGATTGGACTTTTACGAGCACCGTCTGCTTATTACCAGAATTGCATACACTATTGATTTTGCCGACTGCAAGTCGGATGAATTCTTTATGGTCGTATTTATGTTGATTGGCTGATTTGGTTTGGGATTTGGATGAAACATTTTTATAGAGAAGTATCATTAAACTTCTAGAATGAGAGTTGTCAGGCGTCCGGTAGACCACTCAATATCAAAAAGGTCACGGGTAGACGGTGGATAGAGGTGGCTCAGGACCGTCTAACCTGGAAAGCTATGGGGGAGGCCTTGTCCAACAGTGGACGTCTGCCGACTGCAATGAGTTTCCAAGTAATAGCGTAATCGCTCTAATTCTAAAGAAATGAAACCTCACACGAAGTTGAAATCAAACACACCTCAAAATGTATCAAAAGAAATTCGTCTGAATCCATCAAAGATAGGCAGACATACAAACAAATCGCACTGCGTTTTATTAAATTTTATTCTTGGTAGTATTCATATTATATATACAAGTTTGTTTAACTATAAATAATGTAAGTACCGTATCAGCCTCTAATGTTCCCACTGCAGCGACACCGGCCTACTCTCGTTAATTGAGAGTGAATGGGCTCTTATCTACCACGGGAGCCCAATCCGGATTGGTAGATGTCACATGTCGTCGAATTTTTGGTTTTAAGACATGCCGGTTTCATCACGATGTTTTCCGTCACCGTGTTGAGAACGCACATAATGCGCACATAATTTTTTTCAAGTGAAAAAACTCATTGGTGTGCGTGTGGGTTTGAACCAGCAACCTTCAGATTGAAAGTCGGCGTCTATGCCTCTGGGCCACCACGCTCGCATTATTATTATTTATGTAGATAATGTAAGTAGATGTAGTGAAATAGATCATTTTTTTTATGTGAATAAGTACGGATCGAGCTTAGGGCCCACCTGGTAAGTGGCGACCAGTAATGCGACACAGTATAAGATTTGGATTTTATACTGAGTCGCATTCATCCTGTTGCGTCCATCCGAGGCGAGATGATACGTCTCATGCGCATGTGATTTCACCGGCACCCACACCTTTCCACCGGAAAACAGTAATGCGAGCATTGCTTGGCGGCAGATTTCACACAAGTTCTCCTGCTACTTTTGGTTGCTCCTTTAGCACCACCCAGGGGGTACATGTAGGGAATCAAAGGGTACACACCTATGGACGCGAGCAACTGGCAAAGTGTTATATTTAATCACTTTCAAGTATTTTTTTTTGCAATATTCAGTTGGCAACCAGTTTTATCCAGTTACTCCGAAAACAAGGGTAATTTGCGTTACACTACTTGTTGAATCCGTCACCGGGTTATAATTTCTATCGAATACCGAATCTGTGGATCTGACAGGTGTCATTTTTGACACAATGTATTTTTTCTTAATCCATGGTGTCCTTGTCAAAATCCCAGCGTGCCAGCCACCTGCCTTAACGAAGGTCAATGAATACAATTGAATGATTTAAAAATCGCCATACAGATGACAAAAAAATATGTGGAACTTTTCTATAGATAAAATTGTTGCTATGGTAATCAATTTGTTAGTTGGCTTTAAAACTGACCTCAGTTAGTAGCTCTGCCTTCTGCGCTGTAGGTCGTGACTTCGATTCTCACTCAGCACTAGCATTTGTGTGACAAACATAAATATTTGTATATCTCTGTCCGTATCAGCCTCTAATGTTCCCACTGCAGGGACACCGGCTTCTCTCGATAATTGAGAGTGAATGGGCTTTGAGCTACCACGGGAGCCCAATCCGGATTGGCAGATGTCACATGGCTTCGAATTTATGGTTCTAAGACATGCCGGTTTCCTCACGATGTTTTCCGTCACCGTTTCGAGAACGTGGTATTGCGCACATAAATTTTTCAAGTGAACAAACTAATTAGTGCACGTGTGGGTTTGAACCAGCGACCTTCAGAATGAAAGTCGGCGTCTGTGCCCCTAGGCCACCACGCTCTTGTCTCTGTATTTATCAATAAAAAGTGTATAAGTTTAATATCAATTATCTAGCTCCCATATTATATAATAACTTATGCTTTGTTTTGGGACTAACAGGCGCTGTGTGAAATGTCCATGAATATTTATTTATTTAACCCCAATTTTCGTGCTTACAGGTCTATATAGATATTTCAACAAAATTTTTGATTGAAATTTCTATAGAACCTAGAACGTACACTCACCAAAGATATCGTATAAAAAACAACATACATTTCCACAAACATACCATACATACATTTCATGAACTCTGCCTAAAGTTTCTAGAGTTTTTGATGAAATTACTTCTATAAACATTCATAGGTATAAATAACAAATGATAAACTTCTTATTTTCAAAGAGACTTTTTAAGACGGTAATTTCTTCACCAGAAGAAATCAAAGAGTCTTACTCTTGATGGACATTTTAAAAATCTTGTTCCTTGCTTAACTATGGGCATAAAGTTTTATAATTATGGTATTGTTATTGTACATAATATATCTAAGCGCATGTTATGACTGCCTATACTTCAAATTATGTTTCTATAAAACCTTAGATTCGATCTAATTTCAATTTTTTCACGGCTCCGTGGCTTAGGCGTTAGTTCGATTCCCGGCCGGGGCACACTTTGTGTGGTAAGCATGAAGTTTGTTCTCGGGTCTTGGGTGTTTGTCTTGTGTTTCTGTGTTTTTCCATGCCATCTGCGACACAGGGAATCCTAGTGCAGAGGTATGAGTGTGTTAACGTTAACGTTGTTTTTTTAAGTTCAAGTTATTTTGTTGGTGGATTTTAATAAATAAATAAAATTCGATATAGATTAAGAAGACTTGACTACACTTGTGCCAATCGACATTGACCCAAGATTACCAACTCCCACGATATTTTACCGATATCAATAGCCATGACAACCATTCCTATTCGGGAAAAAAATTCTGTACAAAACGTCATTGTGTTTCACCTTTTGTGTCGTCAGGATTTCGTTTTAAGAGGATCAGGATCAGATTGGCTCTTATTGATGTTTATTTGAGGAGAAATCTTCGATACCGTTGTTTGGGTGTATTTATTTTATTACGCAAAGTGCGTGGTAAGTAATGTTACCGCGCAAAAAATATACGTTCGAAAGAAATTAAACTGAACCTTCAAGGGTGAGCGTGGTGGCCCAGAGGCACAGCCGCCGCCTTACAATCTGAAGGTCGCTGGTTCAAACCCACACGTGCACAAATGAGTTATCTACATGAAGAATTTATGCCCGCAATACCACTCGAACGGTGAAGAAAAACATCGTGAGGAAACCGGCATGTCTTGGAACCAAAAATTCGAAGACACGTGACATCTACCAATCCGCATTGGGCTCCCATGGTTTTAATCAATTATCGAGAGTAGGCCGGTGTCTCTGCAGTGGGAACATTACAGGCTGGTATCCAAAACCCATAAACAAAGTTCATGCTGATATTTCAAATACTGATCGAACCCAGAACGCCACGTTGCAGACAGGCTACCAACTATGGATCCTCGTCAAACAATGAGGTCTTTTAGTGGAGAGAAAGCCTCTTTACCCTCAATCAAGCAAACACAAAGACAATGCCAACTGGAAGGACAGAAACAATCGGCAAATGATCAGACTGGGTAATAGGTGCAAATGACGATTGATAAAGAGTAAGAAACAGATGGGATATCTCTTTGTTCGAATACCTACACATATTTTTTTATTTTTTTTCGTGAGGAAATGCTCTCGCATACCGCCCTGCCACGGGAAGACAGAGCGGTTATGTGGGACTAGACCCACTAAAACCCCCGATTCCCGGCCGGGCAGACTTTATGTCGTGAGTATGAAGTTTGTTCTCGGGTATTGGGTATTTATCTTATGTTTTTGTGTTTATCCATGTAATCTGCAATACAGAGCATCCTAGAATAGAGGAATGATCGTTTAACTCATACTTTTTACTCTGTTACGGAATTTTTAATATATACCGTCTGTCAATTTTATCTTTGCCAATTTTCCTGATGATGCGCTCCAGGGTTGCCACGTCATTAATGTAAGTGACTCTCAGTTCGATGTGCAGCCGTTTTTTGTCTGTCTACTTGATTGATAAAGAAATGCTAGGGATACGACACTCTTTCACTCAGACAAGCTTACCTCCTACAAGCCGGGTACGACAATCCAGATCCTTCCGTGAAAGACTTAAGGTCCATGAAAAACGAATAGAAATTTTGTATAGGAACCAATCCGCCCTTACAATCTTTTGAATGACAAACTTTGACATGTCGCCATCAATCTGCAATCCGCTGAATTGTGAACCCTATTCTGACGAATGAGAGAAGATTTGCGAGTTGATGAATGGAAATATTGGGTTGGTTGATGAATAAAATCGTTCTATAGGTTTGTACTGAATTGGTTTGCAAGTGTCTCATCTCTTTAATGGTAAGAATGGATGTACAATGGATTGGTTTCTGGGGGACATTTTAAAATTCATATTTTCAACCGGCTATATTTCGATTGAACTAATTGCAACGGTTGTAGGCAGCATCATATAAATAAGACTAGCCTCATAGCGTCACAGCTCTTCTTTCTGCGCTATAGGATTCGATTCCCACTCAGGATAAGTATTTGTGCTACGAACATAGACGCTTTTTCTCTCTGGGTGTTTAATATCCTAATTATAAAACACAAAAATTGTTTCTAACTATGTCCGTTATAGACTTTGAAATCATCTAAACAATGCGCCTCAAACCGGTTTCATTAGAAAGGTAATAATGCGAAGATGGTTTTAGACAACTTAAACAATGCATTAGGCACAAATGTTTTTTTGCGTAGTAGCATACGCCGGGTAGTTGTTATAATATGTAGATAAATATTTATTAACAAAAAAAGTTTTATATCAATATATAAAGCCTATTAAGCTTGGCACCACTGCTTGGCGGCAGATAATCAAACTTCGAGGCAGTACTTCTCCGGGCAAACCTTCCAGCGGGTACGTGTAGTGAACTTTTCGATACCCCCCGATGGGAGTACGTGTACCCCCATCGGGGGGTATCGAGAAGTTTGAAGCAAATTGACATAGGTACCCTCTTTTCCTGTTTAAAACGTTGACAAATATTGATACATTTCTGGTAAAATAACAAACTGAAGTTTGTTGTATATAAAACCGCCTAAACTAACCAGTTTGTCTTCAATAGAATTAAGGAATCATATAATGAAATCATAGCCATCCATCGATCACGACGTTGCATTCAACCCGCGACTAATCCTGTCATCTGGCGGGAATCGAACCCGCTATTGTTTCGTCAATGACAGATATCTCAATACGATGTTTTATGGCACCAATCAGTATTGTCAGCTTTGTCCGTGGATTGGGAATTGAATGGATATTTAAGGGGAGTTTGGGGAAATTGGATGTCACAATAACACATATAAAAGAAATAAATAAACTAATTTCTTATTTAATGGCTGCCATATAAAATAAACTACGTTTTAATATCGTAAATTATTTATTACTATTTTATATTTTTTCAAAGATTTTTTATATTATTCAGCAATTAATGTGATCAGACTCATATAAACGTTAAGTAATTTTGGTTCAGGATAAGTACTTAATTTACTGTTTATTATAAATTTTCATCTCACTATGGATCATGTGTCTGCAATAAATAATTATTATTGTTATTATTATTAATTATGGTGTATTTACACTGTCCAGGGTCATATTATCACCAGTTAATCTACCCTTTCATTTTTCTCAAAAAAAAAGAACAAAGCAAAGAAAACGCGCCCCAGCAATTGAAGTGAATATATTCAAAAGATATTGCGACACCATTCTTATAGTCAGAATGGATCCAGTCAAGCAAGGTTTGAGCAGACTGAACGACTGACTGTTATACGTCAGCACAGCTGTTTAACTCAAATAAACATTAAGTATACTCAACCAAGTATTATAGGGTATAGTACGCAAGTAAGATATTGTGAGTGTTTTTTCTGAGATAAATTCGTTATCTTGCAAGACTTTGAATTCTAAGTGCACACATTTGCCCAACTCACTCAATCACTTCCAAAACTTCCACCTACTTATACGTACACAATAGAAGCGATATTTTATTGTCAATGTTAAATAAGTCATTATTTTGATTGAGCGACGCGTATCATTTATTTTTTGTCGCTTCGAACTCGTTCAAATCGATGGACGCACCATATTGAGACATAATTTTTGTCAACTACAAAACATCCTTATATCAAACGCATACAGTATAAATTTGCGTCGGTTAAACTAGCAATTTGAAGGAAGGAACATTTTGGTATATTGAGAAATGGGCGTTCATAATTGCATTGGAGCTTAATGGTACAAATTGACCAATTTTTGGCGGTATTTTGATTTTGACGTGAAATATTTAAACACATTTATATGTGTCCAAGATTATGGATAAATCAAGTAACAGTTATCGATATTATACAATTTTGAAGATTTTGTCACAGTTTGTGTTCACGTGGACGCAGGCTACGGTCGAGAAACGAGAGAAAATAAGCTTTAATCTACCATTGAAGACGAGTCCAGAATATTTACGAAGATGTCTGCAACTGAAAAATAATTCGTACATGTTGGGAATTGAACCACCAAACACTAATATATTGTCTATTTAGATCACATCAAAGACAAAGTTACAAAGACAAATTAATAAAAAAATTAATTGCAATTTTTTTCTAAACAGAAATCATCAGTCATATCTTCTATTTATCGCCAAAGTGGAAACATTGAGTAGTCACAAAATGGTTTTTAATCCCGCACAAATTAATCTAAAAAAATCTTACACAAATGATGTCATATCTGAATGGGTCAAAATATCTTCCTCAATTCAAAGAATTGATTAATAGTCAGACAGTAGCGACTTTTTAATAATTTTTTGTTACGTCCGGTTGCTCGGGTTCATTAATCAGGAGATTTCGTTTGATCGAAGAATTATCGATTTAACTTGTCAGAATCGATACTTTTATTTTGGCTACCGGTTCTGATGAATAGTTCCGATGGAATGTGCCACTGAACCTTTACATGGTTTTTTTACGTATTTTTTATTTGGCTTGGGTCAGAATTCTTCTCAGATTGGTCGGTTAGGGTTGGAATAATCTAAAAAAAAATAGCTAAAACTAGCTAGCTATAACATGCAACCTGACTGTAGTTTGACGTTTATTTGTGCGTCTACATTTTAATGTCTGATCCCTTAAATTCGATTTCAATCCAATTTATTTCAATTTAAAGCACATTTTCATGTCAGTACAGAAACTGTTTATACGTATATAAAAATAATAAAACCCCTTATGAAAGCATTACTTTTAAAAAGTAAGTACTTCACTATAAATAACATTTTCCTTATTACAAAATACCTTGCTTGTCGTGGAGCACAAGATTGAAACCACAAATACTAGTGTAAGCTTATAAGCTTACAACATCGTATTCTTCTTTCATTTCTCTTGGAGTATATATAGCACACTATACTCCAAGAGAAACTATAGAAAAAGGTGAATTGAAACAAAAGCAGGACCTACTCTGAAAAAAATACTGAACGATACTTGCGATATGAAGTCACGTCCACATTAACAAACAAATGTATGTCTATCTTAGGAAATTGTTTATAATTCCACAGAAATATTGCCACAAGTGGCACAACGTTCCAAATGACTCTAGTTTGCTCACCAACATCAATAAATCTTGGGTTTTCAAAATACATCGATTCCTGAAATCCTCGCTCGACTATAAATAATACGACACAGCGAATAAATAAGATCGAAAGTTGTAAATCAATATGCCACGGTAATTGCTTATAATTTATTGTTGTGGTTTTGTCCTACTGGTTCTCTCGAGATATTTAGCTGGGAATTTCTTCCGTTAGCTACATATGTGATTGATATAAAAAATTAACTGATTCTCATAGTTTGATCGCATATTGTTCTGTCTTTATGGGTGGAGTTTACAGTTTTAATTTGAATGGACCCTGGAATACAAAAATAATCAATAGGTTAACAGGAAGATATCGCGTAATACGGCAGAATTGAGAATCGGGTAAAGGTAAATATAATTAAGAAATATTCATAGATATTCACGTAGCCCCAAAATAAGTAAAGATTACTGATATATCTATCTATATCATAATACTGATAATCATATTTATGATATAGATAGATTAAATATATAGTACTTTTTCACACTCTCAATTTGTTCAATTCAATTATGTATCTCACATTCAGATCCTACTACTATTATAAAGGCGAAAGTTTGTAAGTATGGATGTATGGATGTATGGATGTACGGATGTTTGTTACTCTTTCACGTAAAAACTACTGAATGGATTTGAATGAAACTTTACCACAATATAGCTTATACATCAGAATAACATATAGGCTACAATTTTTGAGGTTTCTATAAAATCTATATATATAAAAGAAAGTCGTGTTTGTTACAACACTTATAACTCGAGAACGGCTGGACCGATTGCCATGGTTTTTGATTTGTTGGATTTGTTTCCGTCCCGAATAGCAGAATAACTATTAAAACATTGGAAAATTAACGAAAAAAATAAAATCAATTTATCCCCGTATTCTCCACGGGAACGGGAACTATGCGGGTGAAACCGCGGGGCGCAGCTAGTACAGAATAAATATTATGGTTGTCTTACAAACAGTCAGATACATCCACAGTTTTGTATGAAGCGTTTAAAACTGACTTTGTTTTCGTTACCCGACGTCAACGCAAAATTAATATGCAGTACACACTGTGAGTCAATATTATGAATCCAGAAATGAATGGCGTTGTCAAGTGAATAACTATTTTGAGAAATACACTGGGCCGCAAAGAAAGCGGATTGGTTCTAAAAATGCGATATTACTTGCGACTTTTAAAATATTTGGACAGACTGAAAACCATTTTTTTTTTTTTGATTTAACACTAAACCAAAGGCCACTAAACTAAACCACTTAGGTTTAGACCTCAGCTTGGCTCGCTGTTATTCAAACTCAAAGTCAAAGTCAAAAATCTTTATTGCCGTTGAATTCTGAAAAATTAGTTCGAAACGTCAATTTTTCTAAAAATATGTATTATCTACGAGAACATGCGTTCAAAAACGAAGTTCGGCGCTTGTTCAAACTCTATCCGACCCTCCATGGGAAGAACAAGCAGAAATCCCTAATGGAAGGACTTTCAATGCTTTTTTATTAGTTTGAACTTTTTTTACTAAAACTCACCCAGGGTTAAGGGATTCCTCGACTCTGCTGGCGGGATCTGTGCATAGGTGCATTGGTTTCTATGTCCTGACTGGCTGTCAACATCTACGGATAGATAAACTTGATCTTGTCATCGGGGTCATCGAAAACATGTCTCGGTCCACGGAGAGAAAACATTGAGAACAGTCGAGTGGCCACGGTTTTTGCGTACCGTTGTGAGTCACAAGTTACATGTTCTTAGCGTAAATTATTTTTTTGAATCTTTAAATTATTTAGACCCGGGGTCAAACACATAAAAGTTTTGTTTTGTTTTTTTTTAATTGGAATAACTCAATCGTTTGTAGACTTTTTTGAATTGAGATTTTTTTCTGACTATAGAAGAAAGACAAATGCATAGTACAAATTAAGCCACGACATAGGTAATACAACAAGCCTCACATCTAAGTTGGGTTCGATTTCCGCCCAAAACAAAAAAAGATGTGTAATGGACATAGATATTTGTACTGTGTCTGGGTGAATATTTAAGTATGAGTTCACAAAATAGTAACGAATAATTAGCTTAATAGTATTTAGAAATTGGTTTTAGATAACGCTGGGTTAAACCATGTCCTTGAACATTTGGTCCATGAATATCACACATCACACTAATATAAATTATAAACGCGAAAGTTTGTATATATGTGTGTGTATGTTTGTTACTCCTTCACTCTCAAACCGCTCAACGGATTTGGATGAAATTTGGTACCAGGACAGTTTATATCCCGGATTAACACAAAGGCTACTTTTGATCCCGGAAAACGGGGCACAGGTACTTCAATATAACTGATTCAAAGGTTGCCTGCTAACCAAATGTCATCGACCTACTAAATCTAACACAGTATAAGTGTCAATGTGGCTTCTTATAAATGAGCAGCGATGGACCCATCGAACGCTGTTAGATCCCGAAGATTATCTATCAAGTGGACAGTATCGCGGAGCTTCGATCTCCAGCGCAGTGTGGCTCCCATACAGGGTGATTGTTGAGCTACAGTCGAAAGGAGCGTGGTGGACCAGGGGCACAGACGCCGACTTTCAATCTTAAAGTCGCTGGTTCAAACCCACACGTACACCAATTAATTTTTTCACTTGAAAAATTTATGTCCGCAATACCACGTTCTCGAAACCGTGAAAGAAAATATCGTGAGGCAACCGGCATGTCTTAGAACCATAAATTCGAAGACGTGACATCTACCAATCCGTGGGCTCCCGTGGTAGATCAAAGCCCATTCACTCTCAACTATCGAGAGTGTCCCTGCAGTGGGAACATTAGAGGCTGGTACGGAGTCGAAGTAGAACAACATAATTATATATATTAAATATAATAATAATATTTTAAACGCTAACTCGCCTCTCGTAGCTAGTATTCTCTGAGTGGCAGGTGGCACAAACACCCAAAATCTGAAAACTTCATGCTTACAACACAACCAACCGACCCAGCCGGGTATAAAACTCGCGACCCCTTGCTTCAAAGGGGTACTGCTACCAACTAAACTATGGAATATTACCCTAATAATAATAAAATGTAATCTATTCAGATTACTTTACAGCAGACATAATTGATAATTATAAAACAATAAGTTAGCTTTAGTGTATTTTAATACAAATTTATACTGTTAATTTTTTTTGTCTTCTTTTCTATTTAATAATTGTTGTTGTTATGTGTTGTAATGTTATGTTATGTGTGCTACTCTAGTAAATAAATAAATGTCTGTCTACTATACACGTTTACACACTCATACCTCTGCACTAGGATTCCCTGTATCGCAGATGGCATACACAGAAACACAAGACAAAGACCCAAGACCCGAGAACAAACTTCATGCTCACCACACAGTGTGCCCCGGCCGGGAATCGAACCCGGGACCCCTTGCTTCGAAGGCAGGGCTACTACCAACTAAGCCACGGAGCCGTCAAATTGTCTATTATATTGTTAAGACCCATTGCCTTTGCAAGGGACTGGCCTGGATTCAACTATTATAATGGAAAGATTCATTCTTCCACAAGAGCCCTCTGAATCACCCTGTGTTGCCAGTAGCTACACAAATCAGCTTACAATCTATCTATACCCAATATCTCGATCTGGTAGGTGGGACTAATCATTTTTATCTCGTCGGAAGTACAACATTGAAGGATGGGGTCGGGAGACAATATTAGTCACTGGCCTTGTTCGATGGGGTAATTGGTATTAAGCTTGTTTACTTTTGGTCTGTTCTTTTGAATATTTAAGTCTTTTTAGGTGAGTTTTACTTGGCGCTGTGTACAATGTCAACATAGCAGTCGTGCAGAAATACATTGTAATGTATGACTCCCATACAAATTGACTATTGAATGGGACATACGTCTAGAGCAATCGAAAACCACCCACGTGATTTGAAGTCACTATATGTACAGAAACAAACATAAGATATTTCAGAAATTTAAATTTAAATTAAAAAAAAGTTTTCAATTCGATTGCGCGTTCTTTTATGTGTTTGTTACGCGTAATCACTACATAGTATAAAACAAATTCGCTTTCTCTGTCCCTATATCCCTATGTATGCTTAAATCTTTAAAACTACGTAACGGATTTTGATGCGGTTTTTTTAATAGATAGAGTGATTCAAGAGGAAGGTTTATATGTATAATACACTAGCAAGTCACCCCGGCTTCGCACGGGTACTTTCTGATACGACACTGATGCTTTGCTAACCGTGCGAAGCCGGGGCGGGTCGCTAGTCTTCTATAATTGTGAACTGATGATTTTTCTTTAAAGAAAATTAAAGTTGTGTTACCATAGACTCAATAGCAAAATTTGAGCTTTACGGGCATAAAGTAGCGGGTATTAAAGTATGAATCGTAAATATACTTAACGACTAATAATTTCAGTGCCTTGTATTTTTATACTTTTTTGATTATGTTATGAGAAAATATGACTATTGAAAACTTATGAAAACTTATTGAAAAGTGATTATTCTTCCCTACCGAAGCATGAAAAGATCCAAGCATCGCATTGCACTTGTCGCTCTGAGATCGGGATGTTGTCTCATGTCCCTGTAATTTCAGCGGAAGGCTATTTAGTGGCATATTACCAGGTGCGGAGGAAGTACCTCACCGGGCGAACTTTGTACAAGTTCATTATTATTCGTGTTACCGAGATAACAGTTTACCGAGAGATACCGAGATGAGTTTTGTTGACTCCCGATATTTCGACGTAGTTACATGCGTCATGGTCCCGGGCAAACTGAAGTCTTTGCGAAGTGGAGTGTGCAAAGTACAAGTTCTACTGCAACTTTTTGTTGCTCTTTTAGCACCAGGTACGTGTAGGGCCTCTGAGGGTTCACCTCGAGCAACTGGACCCCCCAAAAGCAGTTCTGTTTCCTTTGAATATTTAAACAAAAGCTACTTTCGAACCTGTTGAATACGCGAAAGATCGAGAGCGCTACACCGGCCCACAATGCTACCTGCCCAATAAATCATAATTAGCAGCGATCTAACCCTTCAGCGGGTGCCGATCGGTACTAATCCTTCGGAGGCTGCGGCCCATTCACCGACGATCGGCCTTTGACTTCCAAAGCTATATTTTATCGACGGCAATATGGTGCTAAGATGCTGCGTCCATAATTTATACAGTTAGCAAATGATGCTTGTTGGTAATAAATTTACAGCGAGGTTTAAGGAAACGGAATATATACGAGACTTAAAAAATTATACGAATGTTGAATTGTTGATGTTATGTGGAACAAAAATGTCACTTGGTATCACAGGTTAATTGAGACATAGATATTGTAGTTTTATGTTTTTCAGATAGTCCTGAAGGCTGATGGAGAAAGCTGAAGACTGCTTAGCTACGGGTCGTTAGTAAACATTTAGAATTAATAAAAATAAAGCGCCATTTTAGTCTCATCCATTGAATTAATTTTATTTTTCATTTTATCGGCCCAACACTTTTGCGCTCCACGATACGTGGGAGGTAGCCGCTATTGTGACAATATTCTTCGAAAATAACTGATTTTGATTTAGATAGTTCCAAAGAAGATGAATATGGGTTGTTGCTTGTTATTTGCAAATTTTTGATGTCAGCTCTCCGACTTTATATAGATGACAATTTTATCTTTACAATTAAGATTATTAATTTAATCTTCTAGATAAGATTTGCATTGCAATTCTTTTTTTAAATGAAGATAATTTCAAATGGCCACTTTTTTTTTTAACTCATACCTCTGCGCTAGGATTCCCTGTGTCGCAGATGGCATGGACAAACACAAAAACACAAAACAAACACCTAAGACCCGAGAAAAAACTTCTTGCTCACCACACAAAAAGTGACCCGGCCGGGAATCGAACCCGGGACCCCTCGCTTCGAAGGCAGGGCTACTACCAACTAAGCCACGGAGCCGCGTTAATCGGAAATTTCTCAAAAGTGTTATTATTACGTTCTCGATACGGTGAAGGATAACATCGTGAGGAAACCGGTCATGTCTTAGAACCGAAAATTCAAAGATGTGACATGTATGTGGTAGATTACCCTATTAAAGGTTGGCACAGTTGTTATTTCAAATCAAAATGTACTAAATCATTAGGGTTTTAAGGCTCAATTGACTTTGTAACAATATAAGCAAGACTCGGGTCTTTTCATACAATACAGGAGTTTCGAAGTTACATTGCATTGAACCTGTCAATTGATTCTTACGTCGAAGTCAAAACTCGCTGAATTAAAATAACAAAAACTTCACTTTTTAATTATGTACCTATGAGATCACGCATTCTTATAAGTAATTTGAACTCCACATACTCTTACTTTTGATTTCAGAGTTACTGCTAGTATTAAAGACCCACCGAAATCCACAGTTAAAAATACTGTTATTAAAATAGACATTATTAATATGCAAGCCCTCACAAAAGATGCTAATGATATATACGAGCATACAATTTAATCATACTAAAATATCAAACATACAGTAGGTATTAAACACGTCATTAAAACACAAAGCGAAATGATTAAGGCTTTTGTTCTCATTAATTAAGCAAATCAAGCCGACATGGGTGGCGAGATCAAAGACATACAGACGGACATAAAGACTGGTTGTGTTCAACCGTTATCAACATAAACAACTAATATGATGCAAAGAGGTGTAGTAGGTTTTATAAGCGCTACTACGGGTTTGCACAAAACTGGGGCAGAAACTGAAAATTTTGTAGGAGAATTTCTTTGGAATATCGCAACATTATGATTGTCATTGTTGTTTATAAAGATTATCCATGCATGTGCATGTAACGTGCCTATGGAACTAACGTTGTGCGCTCGAATACAAATTGAAATCTTCTTCTTCTATATGGCTTTTTGTGTGTTTAGCCACACAAATTCTGCCAGTGTCTGGTGTTTAGCTAATGGATTCGTAAATTGTTGGGGCGAGAGTACATAAGAATATGACCAGAGTGAAACAGGTGGGTCATTAATTTAAATAACATTGAAAACCAAATTGATTACTCTAAAACATTATATGTAAAACTGCAACAAAAATACAAGACATACTTGACAAGACATTGACAAGTTAACCTACTTGACAGCTGTCATGTTCCTGGTTCACTAATTTGACGTTTATATCCAAAGAGGCAATGCTGCGAGTTGTAATCGCGGAATCTTGCAATTTTTTGCAAGCTTCCGTGATGTATTTATTACAACGATAACAACAATTTTAAATTCATTTAAATTCGATTTTAATTCAAACTGTTAAAGATCTTTTTATTTTACTGTTCGACACTTATCATCGAAAACAAATAGTAGTGGCGTTGGACGCAATCCAAAAACGCAAAGCAGCATTCTTAAAGGGTATTCTAATATTAGCGGGTGAATGGAGATCTAAACGGCTAATTATCTGGGCTGCGACGTAGAATCAACGACAGTTTGTGTCACCACAGATTCCATAACTGTTACCTGCGCTTTCATTTAATCATATCCCTTTTGGTGGGTCCAATTGCTCGCGTACGTAGCTGAGAACCCTCTATTATAAACATACCCCCTAGAAGGTAAACATACCTCTTCACTAGGATACCCTGTGTCGCAGATGGCATGGACAAACACAGAAACACAAGACAAACACCAAAGACCCGAGAACAAACTTCGTGCTCACCACATGCTCACCACTCAAAGTATATTATTGTACAAGTGTATGAGATGTAACATCCCCGTCTCGGGTGATGGGTGCAACGAGATGCGACTCAGGCTGGAGATCCTTGGCAGTACCTTGGTCAATTGCGGATCGATTTTAAAGAATCTTTTATAATTAGATAGGGAATACCTAACTCCGAGATGGTAGCACAGAAATTTCATTATAAAAAACAAGGCTTCCCCATCCCTTTGAAAGAGTTACATTCGGTTTATTCGATTTTTTTATCAGCTAATCTCAAAAGACGAATTCTTGTATATTTATTTATTTAACATATTTCGAAAACGTAACAATTTGGTTAAAATTGTGTCTGTAGATAGGGTTTTGCTGTTTAACTTTACTTGTAAAATTATATTTCTTGCAAAAACACATTATACAAAAAAAAAAACGTTTAACACAAAAATCCGTCACCGTACTTATATTGATATGAGAATGACCTTGAATCTTTATATGTATCAAGCTTAGAATCATAAGATCTCTTGAGGTACGAGATCCTTATCATTGGCGTCAAAAAAAATCTAATTAATCTAATTAATCTTTGTATAGGCACCATAACATGACTAACAAAATAAAACAACATCTTACAAGGAAAACAAACATTAGAGATGCCAACAACAATCAGAAGAATTCCAATAGCAGCACGTAGCCTGCTTATCCCATGTCTTAATTTGTTCTTGTCGGTGTTGCCCTCTGCGGTATAAATAATGCGATATAATGCTGTAAAACAATGAGTGCGTACTGACAACCATATTGCCAGCCGTGGGTTCCACACCTTAAATATGTTAGAAGTGGCATTAATTCCTTTACGAGTTATAGTGGGTTTGATACATACCCACCAATCTTGGCCCGACATTGGTACTACATACTAGAGAGTTGCACTAAGACTAACTAACATTCGTAAGCACGTTCATTTCCTCGTAAAATAATTATCTAGGATAACGGGAATACTTCCTGATTCCATCCATTGCCACCACTGGTGGTGGCTGGGATTTTTATTATCGATTGCCACCAGTGGTGGCGGAGATGGTGGAGATGGTGGTGGCATCAAGAAATTGACGTTTCTGATAATCGTACTGTCGTAATAAATATTTTTAATTAACAAAATACTTGTTACTCAAAATAACTCGGTAGAATTTATTTGAATTTATTAAACAAGTGGTTTGTTCTAAAATTAGGGATGTGGAGGATTTTAGAGCCATTCTTAAAAAGTAGGGTTTGAACAAGCGCTAAAGTTAGTAAAATGAACGCGTCATCTTGAAATACATATTTTTACAAAAATGACGTTACTATTTAGTTATGAAAGTACATTAATTTAAAAATATTTTTGAATATCTTGTCTACACCTTTGTAAGGCTATGCGCACACGCAGCGGCGACTTTGACACTAACAGAAAAATCTAAAATCGTAAAGCACCCGCGCGGTGCGGTATCGAGTTGCGATTGCTGCGCGCATTTTAATGTATCGTACACCTGTCCGGTGCGTTTTATTGCGAAACACTGAAGGATATTAAACAAATGCGAATTGATGTATCGAAAATGCTGGCTTGGTCCTTTAAAATATTTTTAGTAGCCGCCAAAAGATAGTCGGTGGTTGTTGTCACAGGCACGCGATAAGAATGGAATACCTTTATTAGGTTTTTTGATTGTTCTTAGCCATGGAGTTTTGAAGGTTTGAACAATCAACAAATTTACAGGAATAGTCAGATATTACTTTATTGTACACCACAAAGAAAATAATAGAAAAGCATAAACAAACTCAAACAAAAATGAAGGTGAAAATGTTACATTAATATTGGATTTATAACATTAATACAAGCATAAATTCATGCATCCCAAACCAAAAGATTAGGCTGAGCCTCCACGGGATACTTTTCCCTATTGAAATTTGGAACGTAGACGTGAGAAATGGTGAGCTCATCGCCGCCATTGTATTCTTATGAATAACTCTGCTATAAGTTCCCTCAGTAACATTAACAAAACTTATTTAACTCGACAGCCATCATTAGCGACAAGTTAAACAATGAAGTATATTGAATGACTGTCCCTACAGCTCTGTTGGTAGGAATCTTGCCTTTCGCGCCGTAGGTCGTGGGTCCTTTTCCCACCCAGAACAAGAATTTGTGTGACGAACAGATGTTTGGTCTGTTTGGGTTTATGTATGTACGAAAAAGTACTTTGTAAATTTTGCATCAGTGTCTGGTTCCCATAGTACAAGTCAAAGTCAAAATACTTTATTTCCATTGAATTCTTGAAAAAATATTTACAAAAATACGTTTTGAAATGAATGTGTGCTTGTTCAAACCCTACCCGACTCTCCATTAGAAAGAATCTTTGACTAAATGTGTGTGAACCTCTGAAATATCCATTAATATTAATTATCCCCCTTATTAATATTAATTACCTCTTTTTCAGGCATGAATCGAAACCACTTATCTGTAACTTACGTCTCCTAAGCTTTATAATATCTAAACACAATTTTTCCTGCGATAATCATACATTTATTATATGCGGCGCATGCGCATACGATTTGTATCTGGGAGATGAAAGGTGACCGTCGACTGCGTTACTGCTCAGAATTTTAATTTCCCTCGGATCGGTCGTTTTGCTTTTCGAGAATGCCTCAGATTTATAGAAACTTGCATGAATACGCAAGCAAGGATTCTAGAAGTTTCCTCGTACGCTTTGGGGGGGTCCGGTTGCCTGCGCTAAAAGAGAACCCGTAACTCTTTCATAATATCGCAGATGCATTACCAAAACATATTTATTTTCTTTCATTGTCATTAACGATTAATTAATTTCTTATAAGTTTCATGAGACCCCGTATAAACAACGTTAACACACTCATACCTCTGCACTAGGATTCCCTGTGTCTCAGATGGCATGGACAAACACAGAAACACAAGACAAACACCCGATACCCGAGAACAAACTTCATGCTCACCACACAAAGTGTACCCCGCAAGGGAATCGAACCCGGGACCCCTCGCTTCGAACGCAAGGCTACCAACTAAGCCACGGAGCTGTAAATTTTTATATAAAATATTCCTGTAAATTTTTATATAGTAGTTACTAACAAAATTAAATAGTAAGATTTGCTAACATTATGGATCAATATGACATCTGAACAATAAAAGAATATGATTACGAAAATTTACTTATCTGGTCTACAAGATCCCTATCGTATTGGGAACATACAAGAAACCCGTATAGATTTTTTGTGGGCAAAACATATATTTTTATCTGAAATTGAATACATTACTTGTAAAAGTCAACACATCATAAACAGCACCCAAAACATATTGGTTTTACCTTACGTCTATATCACGCATCGAAATCGCATAACTTAAAGCAACCTGATATCGGTCCACAGAAGCTGAGTAAGACATAAATATAGAAGTTATGAGTGTACAAACGGACAGACGGACGTTTTTATACAAGGAGTTTTATTGTCTGTACGTGTTAAAATATCGTGTGGCGGTATTGAGTTCGGGGAAATCGATATTTGAATAAGTTTATTGATTTATTTTGTTGTTATATAATAAATAATAAATGTTTACACACTCATATATCTGCAAGGATTCCCTGTGTCGCAGATGGCATGGACGAACAGAAACACAAGAAAAAAAAAAGTCAAAAGTCTAAAATCTTTATTACCGTTGAATTCTTAAAAATTACTTGGAAACGTCAATTTTTTTTAATAAGTAAATAAATATGAGAGCGTGGTGGCCCAGGGGCATAGACGCTGACTTTCAGTCTGAAGGTCGCTGGTTCAAACCCACACGTGAAACAATGAGTTTTTTCACTTGAAAAAATTCATGTGCGCAATACCACGTTCTCAAAACGGTGACGGAAAACATCGTGAGGAAACCGGCATGTCTTAGAACCAAAAACTCGACAACATGTGACATCTACCAATCCCGATTGGGTTCCCTTGGTAGATCAGAGCCCATTCACTCTCAATTATCGAGAGTAGGCCGGTGTCCCCGCAGTAGGAACATTATAGGCTGGTACGGTAAATAAATATGTAATCTATGTCCAAGTAAGTCCATGAATAAATTTAACTTTAAATGACATTTTATGCAACGCCATCAACTAAGCATAGCTTGTAATTGGTATCAGATTTCTGATAAAATACTCACATATATAGATATATACTCCAACTTTTTCTTCCACCCTTTTTTTGTGAAAATGTGACGGAACGAGCTGATGACCCAAGGAATACGACTCAGCTCCTCCCGACCAAATCCCAAGACCCAAGTCCCATCCCGTTGCGCCCGTCACTCGAGATGGGGATCTTACGTCTCATGCGCATGTGATTCGCCCACAGCCTTCAACTGAAACACAGCTATGCGAATGCACCGCTGCTTGGCGGCAGATGCCTTGCAGTGCCAGATCCTCAAGCCACGAGTTAATTTTATATGTAGCAAGTCGTTAAGTTGTCTAGAATGACATAATCTTGTGACTCACTAATTATGCCATTCCCATAGTAACACCGTAACATTTATAGCGGTGGTCATGAACCCATAACTTAACGGAAAGAGCCAGTTTCTGGCTACCGACCGTACCATAATTGTCCATAACTTCTTCGAAAAGATAAACTTCGGGCCAATTATGGTACAAGACCGGCATTTCCAAAAATCTCATATATATGTATTTTTATCTGCAATCAGACTGTTTAAAACGTGCTTGATATTATCTTGGTAGTTTACAGAGATACAGTGTACAGTTAAAAAAATTCTAGCTTTATGATATGCGTCCTTATTATAATATCTATAGGGTATAATAAAATCCTAAATATAATTTTGCACAGGTGTTTGTATGTTTGTTAGAACAAAAATTTGAAGTCACAAATGTGATGACCAGCGTCTCACTGGTAACGTACCTGATTATAAGTTGACACGCTATTAAGCTTTTATAGTTTTCGGTTTTCGACATTAATTTATGATTAACTAGTGATCTGATCCGGCTTTGCACGATGGTTCAGTGTGAGGTAGGTCATAATACAATTCCGTAGTAAATCATCTTGGTCTTTCTCCAGCACAAGCAATGTAACCGCCCATAATATATTTTAACGACGTCTACACAAATCTTTAATTGCTACCAATTTAATGAGCATATCTTTTGGGGGGTCCAGTTGCTCGCGTCTTTTTGATTCCCTACACGTACCCCCTGGTTGGTGCTAAAGGAGCAACCCAAAGTAAGCAAAAAAGCACACCTGGAATCTACCGCCAAGCAGTGGCTCGCATTACTGTGTTCCGGGGGAAGGGTGTGGGTGCCGGTGAAATCACATGTGCATGAGACATGTAATTTGACATATCTGTGTGCATGTAATGTGCCTAAGGAGCTCCTGTGACACGTTATATGCTCATGGATATGTTTACTTGTGTGTGTAAAATTTGACGTGTACAAACGATACTTGAGATCTAAAGGAATAAATGAGTTTTAGTTTGAGCTTAGAAGACCTTTCGCATTTTCACCGCGGTAAACGATTTTTAATGTCAATCTTTTGAATTCAAACAAATAAATAAAAATTTATATGTCATCCTTTTACATTTACAGTAACAAAAAAAACTACTCAATAACTCGTGAAAATTTGAACAAAACAGAAAAGGTATTTCACGCAAACAATTAAAAATATTAAAAAAAAAACTTTCGAATAATTCATCCGTCTGATCAAAGGGGAAACAATTATGAAACATTTGAAAAAATTTAACAAAAACAAAACGCCCAAACAAACGTAGGAATTCTTCCCCGTTCGGGTTGAATTTTTTCTTAGGGTGGGCAACCCTTTATGCTAAAGGAAAACCTTAACAATACATAGATTTTTTTTTCAAGCCATACCTAGACCAGGAGTTAGTGTAAATAAATTATCGTATTTTTTTTTCGAAAATATTAATTTAGTAATTGGCCTCACAGTTCACTGCACTGGAGGTCGTGGGTTCGTTTCCAAACCAGGACAAGCCTTTGTGTAATAAAGATAGAAACTTCTTGAAGATGATTGGTGTAGATGGGTGTTAATATGTATTGTATGTATTAAAAAAAAAAGACTATACAAGTATAGTATCAACTATCTAGTTCCCATATTACAAGCTATGCTTAATTTGCAGCTAGATAGCTTTGTCCATTTTGAGTAACTAAACGGCGCTGTGGTTAGTACTAGCTAAGTTCAATTCTCGGCCTCGGCAAACTTTGTTTGAAGTTTGTTCTCGGGTCTTGTGTTAGTGTTGCATGACTGTGTGTGTCGATGTGATACAGGGAATCTAAATCAAGAGACAAGAGCGCGTAGGAGTTTAAAAAATAAATGACAATGTCTATTACAATTCTTATATACCTCCATGTTCCTATTATTTTGCCTTTGAAGGTAAAAAAAATATCAATTAAAAGAAAGATCATCCAAATAATTTTACAATGAACGCAGATGTCGTAGCAAAACATACAAAAAGTAATAAATCGGGAACCTTTTTTAAATTCAATTTTAAATAGGTTTAATTTTATCGGTGCCTCTAAAGTTCTTCTTTCGCTAACTCTGCTGTCAAAGTTTACAAGCCACTCGAAGGCCTCTGACATGACTCATCGAGTAGTATAGCTTTTTAAATAATAATTAATTTAAATTTTATGTAGTTTTGGTATGATATGGCAGCGGGCTCCTGGACTACATGCGCAGAGCTCTGTCGTGTGTTAATTGTTTGTTCTTCATTATTTTCGCCTTCAATTGCCCTTTTGTCTTTCCATTCTTTTCACATTTCGCATTATTTTGAAGGCTTTCTTTCCAACGAACGATTCCGCTCGTATTTCAGCGCTTTTCAATGGTGATGTAAGAAAATATAATGTGTAGAAGTGAAACTTTCGCCCGTCGATGCCAAAACGTATCATATCATTACGCTTTAAAAACATTTAAAATCGGAATTTTATCAAAAAAAAAATAAAAATATGGCCAATAAGAGCTACGTAAAAAATTTTTGTAATACTATTTTTCAATTACTGAAAATTTGATAAATAAATATTCTTTCCATCCAAAGGTTGCCTAGAAGAGATCGCTATTAGCGATAAGGCCGCCCGTTGTAACCACTTATTTTTTGTGACTGTTTTGTTAATGTTATTTTTGTTATGTATGTTTCTATCGACGTGTACAATAAAGAGTATTTATGCATTCATTCACGGACATTTCACTCATGTAGCCCCAAACTAACCACTGGTGGCGGCTGGGAATTTTTTTCTCAATTGTCACCAGTGGTGGCGGAGATGGTGGTGGCAACTGGGAATAGACCAAACTACGCATAGCTAAATAACTGATAGAATACTTTTTTTGCCAAATTTAATTCATATTCGTTCAGCCGTTCTGGCGTGATCCACCCCAAAGTCAAAGTCAAAGTCAAATTCATTTATTCCTTTAGATCTCAAGAATCATTTGGACACGTCAAATTTTACACATATTCGTGAGCATATAACGTGTCACAGGAACTCCCCAGGCACATTACATGCACACAGATATGTCAAATTACAGTCAGATTTCATTTTTAAGCTTATCTTATTTGTTAAGTTTACGTCTGTTCCAACCCTAACCCATCCAAACTGTCTCATTTAAATAGTAATAAAACATAGGAAATTCACTTCTACAGTATTCTTATGATAGTGGTATACCGAATTGTTCCCGCGTCATCATTAACTTGAATATTTTCGCTTTTTTGTGTGTCTGTCGTTTTTGTTTTGGGAATTTCGGACGGACGGGCCCTGCTTTCTTTTGTTTTAATAGTGATTGCAATAAACTGTTATGTTTATGGCTGATTCAGGAACATTATTTCAACTAACTCACTTCAAAATGTTTCACGTTCTCTAACAGTCGGGTAAAAGCCTCTATATTTCTTAGTGAACCTATTGTTGTTTTCCGCTGTATATCCAAATTCTTTTCGATTGAGTAATAGAGTTTGTTATTTTTGTAATTTAACTAGCGACCCACCCCTGCTTTGCACGGTTGCAATAAGAAGCAGTTTTTCTAATATTATATGCATGTCTACTACATATAAACCTTCCTCTTGAATCACTCTATATATTGCAGAAAACTGCATTAGATACTCACCACACATTGCACTTCCAAGTAATGTAGAGAGCCAAGTTCTAGATAAAAACCATAGATTTTTAATGGAAACAAAAGGCCTTCAAATTAAATGATTTCAGTGAACATCAAACCGTCAAACTCCTTTGACAAACAACATCAATTGCTGAAAACAATCGAGTGCACTTGAGCATCTGGCCCTTGAACGTCGGGCCGTCACCGAGGGCTCTCAGTAAAGGGTTGTTACAGTCCCTGGTCTGGGACTTTTCAAACAGTTGATTTGTAGAATTTTCCAATTGCCACAAGAGGCTCGAATTCTATGGATAAGCTATTGCTATCAGCACAACTCTATGGCTATTGCTATTATCGCAGAATAAGAGTCATATTTATTCATATTATATTCATATTCATTTACAATATTATTCACCAAGGAATTAGGTACAATAAGGTCTTAAAGCTATATATATCCGCCAAATCCTACCTTTACAGGCATGTGAATATACAGAAGTTTAAAATTATATTTAATGTCAAATTTAAATAATTAATATGTCAAAAGAAATGTAAAAAAAAAGAAGAGTAGCAAAAAAAAAATAATATTATATTATAATAATATTTTATATTTTGGTGTCATACAGAATATATCTACAGATAAATAAATAAAATTTAAGTGTCTGTTTGACGGCTCCGTGGCTTAGTTGGTAGTAGCCCTGCCTTCGAAGCGAGGGGTCCCGGGTTCGATTCCCGGCCGGGGCATACTTTGTGTGGTGAGCATGAAGTTTGCTCTCGGGTCTTGGGTGTTTGTCTTGTGTTTCTGTGTTTGTCCATGCCATCTGCGACACAGGGAATCCTAGTGCAGAGGTGTGTGTAAACGTTTAATCATCGAAATTTTTGGTTCTACGACATGCCGGTTTCCTCACGATGTTTTCCGACACCGTTTCGAGAACGTGGTATTGCGCACATAATTTTTTCAAGTGAAAAAACTCATTGTTGCACGTGTGGGTTTGGACCAGCGACCTTCAGATTGAAAGTCGGCGTCTGTGCCCCTGGGCCACCAGGCTCTCACCACGTTCAAATTAAATAACTAAAACATAAATTAAAACTTGCAAAATTATATATTTTGTGCTAGCAATAGGAATTGGCATACGTAGCAGTGCCTTCGATTGTGATCGTGATAAAGGTTTGTTATTCCTTCAGCCAGATTGCCGGAGGGAAGTGGATGACCCTCGAACCTCTCGGCCTGAACTCCGCACCCGATCGACTCGAGATCTTGATCTGTCAACCTGGCAGAGAGGATGCAAAGCGACTGTTGACGGCAAATATTGGAAAAAATCCCAAATTTTCGTATTTGAATAAACATTTGAATTGTTTTTTCATAATCATAATTATAATCCTTTATCGTTTACCACAGGTAGGTAGTGTGGGTGACATCTTAGATTAAAGTATCACTGTTGTACAGTTGTAAGAGCAATTGGAATATTGTAAATGTCTACTCATTCAAGTTTACAATATTCCATTTGCTTACTGAACATTTATTTTGATTTTATTAGCATGATTTAAAAAAATATTTTTTATTTTTGTAAATATATTTTTATATCATTCTTTGTAAATCTCGACTTTGTACCACGGTAACAATAGGTTACTTTATTTAATAATACTGTTAAAATAATAAAAAATTAAACAACCAGATCGATTCACAATTAGCGAGTAGATCGCGTAACAAAAGCAAATTAAGAACCTTTTTTTTTTAATCTTTTAAAAGTCAAGTCAATCGTGGTCGAAATGTAACTCAGTCACTTCACCTTTCGTGTCTGCAGGAAGATCCGCCGTAATCTTAATGGTTTGTTTTTAATTGTAATTACCAAAACAACAGTGGATATTGGTTTTGATTCGTGTACCGTTGAAAAAACAACCAATTGTCACTCAATTAAAATAAGCATTATTATAAGAAATTTAAAGATATCTTCCGCGTACTTAATATAAGTATAAGTAAGTCATAGATACACAATATAATCATAATAATTATTCTTACTTGTACTTGTATTAAGTTAAGAAACCTTTACGCCGACTATATCCTATGATTTCTTAAAATAATGCTTAGAATAGCCAATTTCTATGATGTAACAACCAGATTATGCTGACTTACAGCCTGAGGTTAGGTTCAGATCTTATCCAACTCTATTAAGAACACACAAGAAACCTCTTATGGAGAGGGAATCCATTTATCACCGGCATGATAATTTTCACAAACAAGTTAATCATCACATTTGTTAAAGTAACAATAAAGCTATTAATCCGTACCAGCCTCTAATGTTCCCACTGCAGGGACACCGGCCTACTCTCGATAATTGAGAGTGAATGGGCTCTGATCTACCACGGGAGCCCAATCCGGATTGGTAGATGTCACATGTCGTCGAATTTTTGGTTCTAAGACATGCCGGTTTCCTCACGATGTTTTCCGTCACCGTTTTGAGAACGTGGTATTGCGCACATAAATTTTTTCAAGTGAAAAAACTCATTGGTGCACGTGTGGGTTTGAACCAGCAACCTTCAAATTGAAAGTCGGCGTCTATGCCCCTGGGCCACCACGCTCTATTAATATAAAGCTAAGCTATTAATATAAATACACAATTAATTTTAGTATGAATGTAGCATGAATTAAATAAAAATTTTACTTGACTCACAGTTCAATTAGTAGTAGCTCTGCCTCTTACGTTGTAGGTCGTGGACACGATTCCCACCCAGGACATGCAGTTCTGTGGCGAAAATTATCAAAGTCAAAATCAAAAATCTTTATTTCCATTCAATTGATACAAATTACTTGGAAACGTCAATTTCTTTCTTTAAATAAATAAGTATCTACGAGAGCATATATTTTTTCTGTGTCTGGGTTTTAATGTGTATTATAAAAATAGCTATGCTTACTTTGACCATAAATATTTATTCATAGATCGTGTAATTAGACTGTTTTTTCATATTCATATTTATTCATTTTCATTTTACATAGTTTCGCTAATACTTCAAAAATAAAAAAAAACGTTGTCTTATTTGCTATCCGTACTAATTTAGATTAGGCCCCATTTCGTTTTTGGCAATTTTTCCCAATGCCAAATACGGTCTCGAGGGAGCTACTTACTTCGACCGATGAAAACGTGAAACAAAAATAAAAAATATAACTTCACGTTTCACTGTTCTTCATTCGTATCTTCAATCAGTTTTATAATTTCCTCCTACCGTATCCTAAAAGGTAGGTATCAAGATTTAATAATTTTTAAACATAACTTTTTTTAATCCTACTAATATTATAAACGTGAATGTTTGGATGTATGGATGAATGTTTGTTACTCAATCACGCCAGAACGGCTGAACGGACCTGGATGAAATTTGGTTCAGAGATAGATTATTGTCTGGAATAGCACATAGGCTACTCTTTATCCCGGCAAAATGTACGGTTCCCGTAGGAACGGTTGGACTAGTAAACAATAATTCTATTGATATTATGAATGACTTGTAGGCACTTATTAAATAAAAAAAATAATAGTTCAAGTATTTATTTTAAGAATTTCTATTAAATAAAGTCTAACTTTGACTTTGTATAACCCTTATGTACATGCATTTTTCTTGATGCGACATTTTTTTACATATTAATGTTTTAGAATTTCAAACCATTACTTATCATTAATTTATATTATATTTAAACACTTAAAATATATATTGTAAGTGTAGGCATATATTAAGTCTGTGAATTTATGTATGTATGTAGTATTTATGGCGTACCTACACATACTAAATCTATAAAGCGGTAATGATATGTATTTTAATCGATCGCCAAAATTAGCCCAAAAGTATTTTCACTGCTCCAAGAAAATTAAACTCGCATTCAATCTGATAAAAAGTGATTATTGGTATCTTATCTTCAACTACACTTTTATTGGTCAAAATCAATAACATTCACAAAATAACCTACCTTATCTGCACTACAATGGCAATCGAAATGTGAGCTGATGAAATCCCAAAAATGCATAATAAACAAACAAAATCAGAGCCAATTTTAAGACGTTTCGATCGCTGTGCTTCTGCCAAAATCAATTAGACCCTTATAATCACGCAAACATACCTGTGAACAAGACAACTTCTAAGCTACTCTGAATTTGAGTCTTAAAACAAGTACCTAAGAGTCTTAGAAAGGGAACTTATGATAAAACTAAGGTGGTGGTACGTAATCGTAGGATGTACAGACGTCTCGGATTACCGAAAATTGCTACCAAACGAAAATACCAACATACAATCATTACGGGTTTTTTCTTAGTTTTCGATATGGAAAAAAAGTTGAGAGATTACTTATGCGATGCGATGACCGCGGGCGGCGACATCAAAAGGGTTTCTGGCGAGAATTGCCGTCTCGTTTCAACATAGGTTCTTGTACACGTTAGAGAGGGAAGGAATAGTGATGTTGACGATAAAAAATGCCCTTTAAGCTCGGTATGAAGATATGCCGCGACGCTGATACCGCATTTAAACATCCACGATTGTCATTCGCTAAATGAGCCTTCGCTCCTGAGAATGACTGCTTCGAATTAGCAATTCATCTATTTTAGATTTCTATAAATTCAAAGGCATAAAACTATTTTCGTATGCAGCTATTTATGGGCCCGTATATCTGGAAAAAAAATCCCTTTCTAGTAACTGTTTCGAGCAACTACATAATGTTATAAAAATAATTACTAATTGAGTGATATTAGTTCCATTCTACCGTCAATTAATGAACTATTAAATTATCAGAATAGTTTGGAAAAATAACTAATTGTGACATGGCATACAAAAAATAATTTAATTGTAATGTAACCACAAATCAGTCATCACAGCACTTGCCGAGTGTACGGAGGGATACCTACGTTATTTTTTTAAGAAAGTCAATTGTACCTTGCTATAAACACACATCACCACATGCGCATGAGACGTATCATCCCCGTCTCGGGTGATGGACGCAGTATGATGAATGCGACTCAGTAAAGATTTGGATCTCATACTTCACACGCTGTTGTCATGAGCGAGGGTCACCACTTACCATCAGGTGGGCTCTCACCTCGTTCCGTCACTCATTCAAATAAATAAAAAATAATAACGTATAACGTTCAAAAAGGATAAATCATGAGAAAGTATAGTCTTAGGCTTGCGTGCATTGTTTTTTATGCAAATGGCCTGGGTAACTCGCGAGGACTGCGCGAGCGATGATCGCAAGCGAGCATAGTGCACAGTTATCGTTGCTCGTGCCTGTGTCAATGTGTTAAGATACGTTTTATTTTGCGAATGCTTGCGCATGCAAAGAGAATAGTAATATGGTTATCATAAGCTAGGGACAACTGAATTATGTAGATAGATTCTTAGAAGTCCGAAAGATTCATTATTAACATAACCCTACCCTATCTGATCAAGGTACCAACAGAAAAAGTAACGTTGCAAAGATTTAAATTCTCCTTCAAGACTGCTCATATTATTAGTCTTGAACTCGAACTTACAATAATTACTTCTCTTACAGAAATTTCATTTAATTGGATGTCATATTATCTCTTTCAGTTATGATTATGATTTAAAAACTAAACTTTTGAACCGATTTTGACATTTCTATGAAATTAATCAAAAAGTAGTATGTGAAAAACTGGCGAGAGCGTGGTCTTTAGGGGCACAGACGCCGACTTTTAATCTGGAGGTTGCTGGTTCAAACCCAGACGTGCACCAATGAGTATTTCACTTGAAAAAGATTATGTGCGCAATACCACGGTCTGGAAACGGTGAAGGAAAACATCGTGAGGAAACCGGCATGTCTTAACCAAAAATTCGAAGACATACATATCCGGATTGGGCTCCCGTGGTATTCACCCACAATTATCGAGAGTAGGCCGGTGTCTGCAGTGGGAACATTAAGGGCTAGTATCCAAAACCCCTTAACTTCATGCTGATACAATATTTCAAATACTGATCGAACACAGAACGCCACGTTGCAGACAGACAACCAGCTATGGATCCTTGTCAGATAATGAGGCTCCCGTGGTAGATTAAAACCCATTCACTCTCAATTAACGAGGGTAGGCCGGTGTCCTTTCAGTGGGAACATTAGAGGCTGGTAGCATATTAAAAAAATAAATTCCATATTATAGGTTGCTAATGGCGGAGAAATCGCTGAAAATACTATACTTAAAAAATATAAACATCCAAATTGATAACCTGTTTTAAGTCGTTTAATAAAACAAAACCCTTCTCTATCACAATAATAAAATACTTATTACAAAAATGTTAACCCCCTCGAACCCCTAAAATAATAGCGTTAATAAACTGAAACTTGCTAAGATGTAAAGCCCTGAATCGGGCACACAGCATCAATGACAAAGTAAAACGAATTCCTTCTCGACTTATCCCTTTGAATATAAAAAGGTTTTACAGGAAAACTTTTAATCAGGGTCCATCTGGGTGCAACTATCAGATCCCGAACTCGACTCGACTTGGATCATGTTTTTCGTTATGAAAAACGTGCTGTAATCTATATATATAAAAGAAAGTCGTGTTTGTTACGACACTTATAACTCGAGAACGGCTGGACCGATTGCCATGGTTTTTGATTTGTTGGATTTGTTTCCGTCCCGAATAGCAGAATAACTATTAAAAACATTGGAAAATTAACGAAAAAATAAAATCAATTTATCCCCGTATTCTCCACGGGAACGGGAACTATGCGGGTGAAACCGCGGGGCGCAGCTAGTATCTACTAAATTTATCTCTATGCTACTTAAATTTTTACAAAAACAACACACTCATGCCTCTGCATTAGAATTCCCTGGTAGCAGATGGCATGTACAAACAGAAACACAAGACAAACACCCAAGACCCGAGAACAAACTTCATGCTCACCATACAAAGTGCGTCCCGGCCGGGAATCGAACCCGGGACCCCTCGCTTCGAAGGCAGGGCTACTAACTAAGCCACGAAGCCGTCATGACGGGTCGATCTAACGGCTCACCTGGTGTTAAGTGGTTACCCCGTAACCACAGCAACATGATCTAGGTCCTCCAAAGTGTAGATAGAAACGTATCCGTACCAGCCTCCAGTTTTCCCTTTCCTTGTTCACGACTGAATATTTTGAAAAATCTATCGAGTTCCAACTTTAAGGGTTAACGGAGACATCGAGATTAAAAATGAAAGCATAAATCTCGATGTTCGGCCCTAATTAATTCCTTGGCCTTCGTTAGCGCGTGCGACGGATACTCTTTCCCTACTTCCATTATCTTTGGCTAGTCACCTGTATTTCAACCGACTTCCAAAGGTTGTCAAAGGGTTGTGTAACCCCCTACAAAAAAGTGGTTTGTATCTGTCTGTGGTATTTTTTTATGCTCCTGATTTTGATATGGTTTTGTTTCTGTTTGAAAGCTGACGTCATCGAGATGGTTCTTAGCCCTAAATAATGAGAATATGCAGCTGTGATTTCACCGGCACCCAAGCGCTGTTACCAGAAAACAGCAAGCGCTATTCCTTTGCGGCAGATCACCAGGTGTGGTGGCAGTACTTTTTTGCACCGCAAGAAACCACCTATTCCAAAAAATTGTTTGTTACAGTTGCAAGTGAAACTTATCCTCGATTTTAGTTACAATAGTTGTGTCCGATACACTTGTTTAATTTCTATAAATCGAATGGATCATCGTGCACCACAAAAACTTAATCCAAATCACACTTGGGAATCGAGATGAAGTAAGGCGTTGATGGAGATAAAGCTAAGCGATGCGCTGTTATTATTGTGCTTATATATAATAAAAATATCCTAAAAATATGTTTTATAAAATGCACAAAATAAACTTTTTTATTCTTATTTTTATCCATAAAGAGGTTTATTTAAAAGCCCCAGTAAAGTTGTCATTGCCATTTGCGGCATAAGATAGTTATGAATAAAAAAAATACTATAGCTCCTATACATTTTTTTTTCTTTTGTGAATTGGATGAAAAAACAATGAAAATCAAATTAATCGAAATGATAATTTATTGTTTCGAGAGTTCCTTGTCTATAAGGTATACGATTATCTTTGTAACTATCTTGGAATATGGATTTATTTTTGTAATGTCAGACAAAAATATATATCCAATGATGTAAATAAAATGTAGCATTGCACTACAGTAGCTAGCAATCCCAAAACTTATCGATGGGAACCTTTCAAATCAAAACTACGATTCATCGAGCTTTTTGTGTCAGAACTTTTAATAGAAAACTTTTAATACATCGACAAAACTACCCGAACCAACCCAACTCTATCCTAAATCTGACAACAACCCTTATCACTACGGAATAAGAATCACAATCGACCTGAATTAATATTTCTCGAGAGAAAAAACATTGCGCCTACAATAAAGCCTATGGTAGATTTAGGAATTGTTTTTTGAGTCTAAATGTTTTATGTCTTAGGTGCATTTTTCCATGGCAGAGTTTTAGTACGATTTGGTGGACAATCGATGACTGTAGTTTGAAATTGATTTCAATCATTATGTCAGTAGGTGGCAACTGTATTACGTTTGGTAATGATGAAATGATAGCGCGTATTTCAATTGTATTATACCTACTAGCTATACGTAGCCCAGGCGCACAGACGCCGACTTTCAATCTGGTCGCTGGTTCAAACCCACACGTGCACCAATGAGTTTATCACTTGAAATTTATGTGCGTAATACCACGTTATCGAAGTATGTCTTAGAACCAAAAATTCGAAATCTTGGACATCTACCAATCCGGATTAGGCTCAAATCAAGTGGTAAATCAAAGCCCATTCACTCTCATTTATCTAGAGTAGGCCAGTGTCCCTGCAGTGGGAACATTAGAGGCTGTTATGATATATACTATAGACCTCCTCGCCGCAGACGGTACTTGAATATATCAGACGCATGTTATTAGATAGAGAGCATAGGGGCTCAGGGACACAGACGCCAGAGGACTTTTGGGGGTCCAGTTATTCGCGTCCGTAGGTGAATACCCTCAGAATCCCTACACGTACCCCCTGGAAGGTCCTAAAGTGAGTTGGAATTTTAAAATCAAAACAATGTTAAATTTTATTCTGTCTGCCAATTCTATCGGCATCTAGGTCAAGCAGTCAATCTTATTTATCTGCCATACATTGGCTGCCATACATTCTGTGTGTCCATACAAACACATACACTTCCCGGATATGAGGGAATCGGCTGTTTTAAACAGTGGTTAATTAGCTGCTTAATTAGTTGTATCATTGATCCGCAAATAGCTGACGAAATGTAGAGACAGGAAATTTTAGAATTGTTTTAACCGACTTCAACAAAAGCCTGTATGTTATTTTTTTTTACGCAATTTCTCCGCCAATTGGGGACCATGGATGACTTCCAAAGGAGGAGATAATTTTTTTTATTGTTTTTTACTACAGGACTCTTTTATTTGTTATCCGATTTCAAAAACTCTTATCATTATTTTTTGAATAGATATGCTTTCATATTGGTCCCATAAAATGTTAATCTAAATTTGTCTAGTTTGTAATTTGTCCTCTCGTCAATTGACTTTTTTTTTTATTTGAATAAGTAACGGAACGAGCTGAGGGCCCACCAGATGGTAAGTGGTGACCCTCGCCCATGACAACAGTAATGCGCGCGACCTAGTATGAGATACAAATCTTTACTGAGTCGCATTCATCCTGCTGCGTCCATCACCCGAGACGGGGATGATACGTCTCATGCGCATGATTTCACCGGCACCCACCCTTCCACCGGAACACAGTAATGCGAGCACTATTGCTTGGCGGCAGATTCCAGGTGTGGTGGCAGTACCTCTCCGGACGAACTTAGCACAAGTTCTAAACTACTTTTAGTTGCTCCTTTAGCACCACCCAAGGTGTACGTGTAGGGAATCAAAGGGTACACACCTACGGACGCGAGCAACTGGACCCCTCAAAAAGAAATATCTCCCAAATGTTCGATAAAAGCGGCAGTTCTTGTCTTTACTTGAACTATCCACCATCAATTACTGATGGCCACGCGCCTCGTTCAAGTACTAAGGAATTCAGTGCATCCTATCACCTGCGTAATGACTGCACAATTTGGCAATACTTTCTTGAGAAGCCTTGATTGGTTGGCAATTCTATTATATCCTTGAATGTCACAAAAATTCACAAATAGCCTTTTTTTATAGGGTTAAACGGGACGGCATGGCCCTGTTGTTAAGTGGTTATCGCCGTCCATTAACAATAAAAATACGACTCAGGTTTTCCACAACTAAAGTATGAGTATTTACAGGTATTTCTTTACTATTTTGCTATTAATTATTCAATTTAATAACCTTTAATACATTAGGGTAGTTTTTGTTTGTCCTTTATCACACAAATATAATAAAATAAAATTGATAATATTATTTTAGCAGTTTATTTTTCGGTACCTAACGTTATTACAATTTAAAAGGAATCCACTGACATGACAAAACGGAAAGAAGCTTAGCAGCGCCCCTAGTGATGAAAAAGTGAAACTTATGAAAATGTTCCAAATCCTGCAGCAATATCTTTAACATAATGTGAAGTTATGTTCCGAACACCATTATTAATGTTTAGCATTTCAACAATTTATAAGTAATATCTTATTCATTGATCTATTACAAAAAGGACAAGTACAAACCTAGGCTATAAATGGTCCATTCATATCAAACAAACTAATACTTAAAATAAGTACACCCACTTAAAAACGAATAAATAACTATCGGATTGGAGGAGACAGTCATAATTCATACATTATTAGGGTTCCTCACGCTGTAGAATAGATCTATTATAATTACAGCCTCTGACAGGCACGGAATGTAATTATTTCATATTTCTCACCTAAGACGTATCAATAAGTAGATTAGATTCGATTAGATCAGTTTAGATTGCAGGTAACAATAACAATTAGTATTAAAAATATACTCTGAACAATAAACAATTATTATTATTATATAAATAGTATAAAACAAAGTCGCTTTCTCTGTCCGTATGTCCCTTTGTACGCTTAAATCTTTGAAACTACGCAACGGATTGTGATGCAGTTTCTTTTAATAGATAGAGTGATTCAAGAGGAAGGTTTATATGTATAATAGCATCCATTAAATAGTGGAGAAGTACTGTTATTTTTGAGGTTTCTAATGTGATGTCGTAAATAATTACATTTTTTCCGCTTACATTGCAAACGCAGGCTGAACCCTACGAGATTTATCAAAATAATGTTAATACTTAGTAAAGTATTGTACACATTAAAAAGGTCTACAGAAAAGTCCGTGATGGTATATGTATATCTTTTATGGATATCCCACAATAACATTTTTTTGTCATTTACTTTTTACGACAAATAATGGCTAATTTTCGAAGCGATTTTAACCAATACAGGATTAATCCTTATCTAATTAAATACCTTAAATACATTGTTGATTTAATATAGATCTATATGGCCCTTTACAGCATATGATTTAAATGAATATTTTCGAAGATATTACATATTTAAAAATTGCAGGACGTAGCGTTTGCGGCGGTTCCGGCCGGCCGGGGGCGGCGGGAATTTAACGCGTGCGGGCCACGGGCAGTAATGAATAAATCAAAACATTCAAAACTACTTGATCGATTTTAATCATTTTTCCAGTTAATGACATAGGCTATATATTTATACCCGTGCGAAGCCGCTAGTTATTATATAAATAAACAAGTCAAGATTTGAAATTGAAATGACACTTATCAAAATAATGTTATTTTTAAATATGTCTTAATGCGAAATTGTAAATGGATTGTCAATTTTGATATTTCATTTGTGTTACAAAAATTTGTTATTTTTTATTTCGCAAATTATTTATTAAATTATTTTATTATAAGTAAACAATTACTTATCTGGATACAATTTGGTATTTTTACATGGTGAGATCTTTTCTCATATTTGACAAGGCTTATGTACAGCTGCTACAAAAACTGTTTAACGAAACTAAGTGTCCATTGTGTCCTATAGAGAATAAATGATGATGATGAATCTTATTTTTATTCATCGAGAGTAGGCCGGTGTCTGCAACGGGATCATAAGAGGCTGATACAGTATCCGGAACACTCGCCAACAATATCGACTCGCACTTGCAGGCCACACATTATCATAAGCACCGCGCATATTAATCAGTCTCGCAACCTTTAGAATCGATTCAATTATTATTTAAAATGTTTTCATACAATGCTTGAATGGGTCGCCATATTTGTTACATCTCTTTACATTGCTGCGGTGATATCAACTGCGGGCTAACTTAATGTGGATAATTGATTTTACTGCAAAGCACAACAAAACACGCCCTTAAAAATAGATAATATTTAACATTTATGCTGTATATTATATCAGTACGACCCGCCCCGGTTTCGCACGGTTAGTAGAGCCGTGTCGTATCAGAAACTACAATACCTGTGCGAAGCCGTGGTGAGTTGCTAGTGTATTATACATATAAACCTTCCTCTTGAATCACTCTATCTATTAAAAAAAACCGCATCAAAATCCGTTGCGTAGTTTTAAAGATTTAAGCATACATAGGGATATAGGGACAGAGAAAGCGACTTTGTTTTATATTAATGCAATAATTTTAAGAACTTTGTATAACAGAGCGACATCTTCGCATTAGAAAAAGCTCTTTAAATAAAGATAATAAAAAAAGATCTATAATCCCCCTTGAAGGGTCGGATAGGGTTTGAACAGGCGCTAAACTTAGTTTTAAGAACGCATGATTCATGATATGAATATTATTGAATATTGATTAACAAGATGTATACGTACGTAGACATGATGTTCAATGTTTTTGAACAGGAACATGCTCGCGAAAAAAAAGTAATTATCATTTAAAAATCTAAATAACAGCAAAGCCGCGGGCAAAAGCTATTAATAAATCAATAATTTTTCAAGGACAAAATTTTACAAACATGACGAGTTCTGCCTCCTATGCTGTAAGTGGGTTTGTTTCCCATCCAGTGCAAACAATAGTATGTAAAAAAAAAAAAACAGTTATTTTGATTCAAACCAAACTATTGAAACGATTTCAAAAAACTGTATGGGACATACATAAAAATAATATAATCTCCACCTTTTTAAAGACAGTTAAAAGCATTTTTTTTAAACAAAAAAAAGAACATTTGTTTTCTCGTCCAGTATTGAACTGCGGATTGAAATTTAGCGTCCAGATGGCTTATTCTAGATAGATTCTAGATCTAGAGGATAGATATCCTGTACGAATCTAGAATAAGCCGAAGAAATATTGATAGCCCTATCCCTCCTAGGCTAGCGGTGCGGCCATCGTACCGGTGGGCCAATCTAGCCGATCGTGGGCCGCTACCGTGGGCGGCGGCACAATGCGACGTGTACGTGCCTTAAATCATTCTCTTATGAATTACTGAGTTGCATTACTTTCTTTTTGGCGAATAGTCCTGTGACTGTATTAACAACCCTTTATAATACGACCAACTATTGTGATGCGTTCGCGTTCATTACAAAGTCAAATACATTTGACACTAAAAATTCAAAAAAAAATTATTACACACTCATACCTCTGCACTAGGATTCCCTGTGTCACATATGGCATGAAAAATAAAGAAACACGAGGCAAGCACCCAAGACCCGAGAACAAACTTCAAGCTCACCAAACAGAGAGTGCCCCGGCCGGGAATCAAACCCGGGAAGCTTCGAAGGCAGGGCTACTACCAACTAAGCCACGAAGCCGCCAAAACTATTGTAATGCGTTCGTTTTTCAATATAAGGTGTTTTAAATGTATAGTTTTTTGGCATTACAAATGCGCTGATCTATCAGACCTGGCTTCGTTAAGCCATGTCGTAGGCCTTTGAGTAGCTTGAAAACTCTGATAACAGAGTTGGCCGCAGTGTCTTTGTGTGCGCAAAGTAGATTAGGTTTTTTTTTTATAAATGATATTACGTAGGTCGCAATATAATATATATGTCACTACACTAGTTCTAAATATTATATCGTGATACTTATCACGTAGAGAAAGGTTGGATAAAAAGTAAAAGCAATTTATGCAAAGAAATTCAATTACTCTTGTATATAATTTCAAAATATATCGCTTTATACGTTTATTTATACAAATCATTAATAATATTGTATAATAGAAGCGAAACTATTATAATAAATTGTTTGCCTGAAACGGCCTAAATCATTACGATTCCTGGAAGCATTCTATTCAGACTTCGTGATCATTTCTAATTAGTGTATTTGATGGCTAGAGATACCAATTGATACCAAAAAAAGTTTTCAACCTGGTATTTTAAGAACTTTGTTGAGTCTTGAGTTTTTTTGAGAATTATTTATTGTTTACCAATGACATTGCGCATAAAGTTTGATACGAATGCTGCTTCGCTGTATGATAAATCAGTCTTCTGTAAATATATGGAATTTTCGGTATATTTATAAGGATTAAATATATTATTAAAAAAATCTATTATAGCTGTTGCAATTAATATTATAAAATGACTAAAAAGCTGGCTTATATTTTGCATAGCGAATCAGCATTGCCATTCAACGTCGCAATGCAGCCAGCATTTTGATCACATTGCCGTATTATATTTTACAGTTATAAATATTTTAATTTTTATCTTTCCTTATTATAAATATAAATTCTAAATACCTAAAAGTAACAATTATAAAAATACTAGCTGACCGGGCGACGCGTTGCTGTGGCTAACGTTTTTGTCATACGATATTATAATTTACAATAAATTAAAATTGCGACTATAATTTGAGATTTAAACTATCCTATCTCTCAAGTTGGATCGAACTGCACATGGTGTGCGAATTTTATTATAATCGGTTTAGTGGTTTAGGAGTCCATTGAGGACAAACATTGTGACACGAGATTTATATATATTAAGATGTAATTAATATTTTCTCAATCGCTTCCAATCGGCATATTTCTTACGTGAAGTAAAGGTTCTATTCGTATTCCGGTATCGAAATCCATAAATCGTTGGCGCAACTAAACCTGTCAATGTGAATGATTATAAGAACCTTCTGGATTTATCACGTGACATGTTTTAATGACTCCTCGATTGCAGATAAGGCTTCTGCCAAAGATGTGACGGTGCAGAACAGACGAAGCAGACACCACTGTAAGTTTGAATTGCACAAAGAGCTACGTTATGGTTTTAGTTAAAATTAAATTTAGTACTATAAATATTTACCATAAAATTTACGATCCCCAAAAACAATGAAAAAATTGTAGTCATAAAAAGTTTAATATTGCTTGTATATTGTTTTGTGTGTGTCAAATTAAATATTTTCTTTTCTATTCTATACCATTCTATCCACCGTTGCAACATGATATAATGGTTACAGTTAAAGTTAAAAAGGTGACCAGTGACCAATAACACGTAATTATAAGCTTAACCGCCTAAAATTGAGCGGTTAACGTTATTTGTGACGTCATTTTAACCATTGCAAAATGGTTCAAAATTACGGGACGATCTAAAAGCCCGTCTGATGTTAAGTGGTTACGTAAGTGCGTAAGTGCGTAACAACAGCGATACGACTTAGATCCTTTGACCGAAGTATGAGAACACCCAAGTCACAACCCGTTGCACCCGTCACCCGAGACGGGGTTACGTCTCATGCGATTGTGATTTCATCGGCACCCACTCTTCCAAAACACAGCAAAGCGAATGTATCACTGCTTGGCGGCAGATTACCGTGGGAAAATTTTGCCCAAGTTTCACTGCTTTTCGTTGCTTTTTTAGCCACTCAGGAGGTACGAGTAGGGATTCAAAGAGTAATCACCTATGGACGCAACAAACTGGATCCCCCAAAGGGGCTAGGCTTGTTCCATCTGTACAATTCCACATCTTTGCCGATAAACGCGGCAGGTGTATCTGAGTTGGCAATTATGTAAATACGATTAAATATCGATTATCCGAATGTATCGATTAATTTGTTTGACGGCGGTTTGTTACTGATATACTAGCTCTACTTACTGTAGAAGTATATATTAAGTATTATACTTTATTAGCCGACTTTAAACAATAGAGGTTCTTTATTCGGCTACCTAACTAGCTTTACTTAAAATGTAGAAATATATATTTCTAGCGACCCTTTCCGGCTTCGCACGGTTAGTAAAGCATCAGTGTCGTATCAGAAACTACCCGTGCGAAGCCGGGGTGACTTGCTATTGTATACATATAAACCTTCCTCTTGAATCAGTCTATCTATTAAAAAAACTGCATCAAAATCCGTTGCGTAGTTTTAAAGATTTAAGCATACATAGGGATATAGGGACAGAGAAAGCGACTTTGTTTTATACTATGTAGTGAAGTACTTTATTAGTTGACATTAAACAATAAAGTTTAGGAACTTTATTGTGGTTTTTTTTAATGATTTTCCGCAGTTTTTTCTTGTAGACCGATTTGGATCATTCTTGGGTAGGCTTTTAATTTATAAATTTATTAATGAACAATGAATCGGAACGGTAAAAGTTCATAGTAAAGATGTAAAACGCAATACACGGCTGTAGAACTTATAAAAACACAATGTAAGTTATGTTTATACATAAATAAGGGACAAAGAGAAAGCAATTTGAGATAATTACCATATATACCTGCCATATAAAGCCATAGCTTTTAGTTTAAAAAGGTGCAAAAGCAATTCAGGAACCAAAACTTCGTGACACCCAGATAATATATTGACGTATGAAACCGAGCCGATAAATACGCGAATTAAGCACATCTCAAGTACTTTTAATTACCTACTTACAATTCTGATGGATATCATCCATTAGTTTCGCCGAAAATGGACCGAATGCAGACAGTATCTTACAATCTGAGATCCACTGTGAGTGCGAAATGGGTGTCGCTTTAAAGGATTTTATTGGGTTTAAAAATAATCTCGAACCAGAATCGGCATTTTTGAAATTTGCGTTTAGTCCGGGTTAATAACAACTGATTAATTAAATTATCGAAAAAAAAAACAATTTAAATGCTATCATGTACTTTATACATGTTTAAGAATTTAAATGAGATTTTTTTCTTAAAATTTCTTAAGTAACGTAGGGCTAGATGATAGATACGCTTTTTAATTTTAAAAAAAAAAACGTCAAAATCGGTTCCCAAGTGACGAAAAAATTGCATAACAAAAATTTTCCATCTTTATGTAAAAACCGTTAATATATCAACGAGTAGTTTAAATCTATGATTTAAATCCATCCATATATTGTATTATTATATTATCAATTTTTTTTTATTCACCTATGTTATTGCACGTGCCGAGGGCCCACCTGGTAAGTGGCAACCCCCGCCCATGACAACATTAATGCGATTCAATATATTCAATATAATAAATTTGAATCCTACAGTGAGTCGCATTCATACTGCTGCATCCGTCACCCGAGACGGGGATGATACGTCTCTTGCGCATTTAATTTCACCAGCACCCAGATCCTCCCACCGGAACACCACAGCTTGGCGGCAGATAACCAGTTATGAGGCTCGGTACGTCTCCGAGCGAACTTTGCACAAATTCTACTGCTTCTTTTTGTTACTCCTTTAGGACCACCCAGGGGTGACAACAAGCAAGGTCCATGGTAAAAGGTTTTTTTTTATGTGTAGTTGGGCAAACAAACAAACGGCCCATCTAATGTTAAGCGGTTACCGTCGCCTATGAACATTTGCAACTCGTGGGCTGCAGCGTTGCCTACCCTGAAGAAACCTGAGTAAATTTCTCTTAAAAAACCCATGCCATATCTCTGCGGAAATATCTCAGGAGGAAGGATGCTTGCTTTATGACTTGTGTAAAAGTGTATCAAGAAAAAATACAAAATCTATGATTTCCTAGAGCATCAATTTCTCTTGCCAATAACCCACGGTCGTTCGGAACGGCCCACAACACTGTGTAAACTGAGAATCGTGTACGGTAGATCTGGCATAGTACAAGATTAATTGCCAATATATACAAACAGCGCAACGGACAGACAGACAAATAAACGAAGGAAGGACACGACGTACCAATATACGGCCATAATTTTAGTGTTTTCTGTTACACCTACGTGCTGGGGACATAGGCAGCGGGGTATTCTGGATTCTGCGTCGTTTTGATCTCGACCTATCAAAAAAATCATTCGAACGTAAAGATAAATACAAACCTATAGTTGTGAACAGGTATGGTAATAATACAAGTATTATTATGTCCAATGCGTCTTACCTAATTACAGGCATATAATTGAAAGTAGCAAGAAAGAAAAATTTTGACAATTCAAATGGTAGTAGATATATTTATAGCAAGAAATGAGAATAAAGTATCGAGATTTCGTTTTTTTTTTTACTTAAGTACGATTAACGCAAATAACAAAACTGTATCGAAACAATAAATTCTAAATAAATATAAATGTGTTTATGTTTATAAATAATATCATTTTAGTTTTTTGGTAGCTGTATACAAAATTGAGATTTTCTACACAAAATTTTATATAATTTCGTAACAAACAAATGCTTATTGAAAAAAAACTAAAAGTATCTACGTATAAAATCATAAACTGTGAGAAATTCAACCAATATAGAGCATCTACTCGTATATATTTACTCCTGCACTAGCTTTAATTGATTCTTAGATCTCACACACAAATAGTTTAACAACAATAACTTAAGACTATCTGTTTGTGTGTCCCTCCTGAAAAGGCTGTAAATTTGACCATCGTTTTGGATTACCTTCACTGTAAAGTATCAATAAAAGTAACTTTTCTTTGCACTGTTTCCTGGCGTAGTCGAAGGCAATTTATTTCAAGCTCAAACTCAACTCAAAATTGATACTTGAGATCAAAAGAAATATTTATTCCTTTATTCCTTTGGATACGTCAAATTTAGTACACACAAGTAAACATAGCCAATTTTCACGTTTTACCTATCCTTATTTGTTAAGTTTACGTCTCCGTTAAATTTCGAAAACATATCCGTAAAACCTGGAAGTAAAATCGATTCCAGAATAGTTCCCCCGATCGCAACACATATCGACTTGAGGGATTGGCCTGCGCTTGCGCACTAAATCAAACAGTCGATAAAAAGCTAAATGTTGTCCGATTGCAAGGCGAGAAATGCTGAGCATAAATTTATGCTGTGCTGATAAATTAGGCAGCCTCGTGCCTCGTGAGTTATGGACCCGTGTGAGCTGGGCTTTAGTGTTGGAATTTGCAGCCTACGTTTTGTTTTTGACCCCTGGGTACCTTTGAGAATTCCTTACCCGTATCCCCTTAACAGTCCCTAATGATTCCACTGCAGACACTGGTCTACTCTCGACAAATAAGAGTAAAGGCTTTGATCTACACAGGAGCCAAATCATCCAAATTTCCTTCGTTGTTGAAACAGTGATACGAACATGAACACTAGTTTGCGCAGGTCCGGATTTGAACCAGCGACCTTCGGACTGAATGTCGTCTATAGCCACGGTCTCAGGTCCGTACCCAAATTAAAAAAGAAACCACAATCCTAACATGGCTTCTTAATATTTTTATTTATTTATTGAATACGCAATACAAAATAAAACTAGAAAACACTCAAAAGGCAATGGAAAAATTAGCGTCGCATCCCCCCTGTTCGAGCAGTAAAGGGGGTATCTCATACTCTCCGAGCAATTGTAGTGGTAATGTTAGCACATTACTAGAATCATCGCCCTACCGACTGTCAGTGTCCACGTGAAGCGGACCCCTCGGTTCTCCCCGTAGGGGGTCATAGGAAATCCCGCTGCGATGTGGACCTGAGCTCTCCACTCTTCTTTACTCTCTATGAAACTCAAAATAACTTTCTTAATTTTTTTCGTCTGGTCTATCCGTTGTTGGCCGCAGATGGCCTAGATAACCTTACGTGGGCTTTTAGTGAGAGCGGAAGGCCCTCAACCACGTTCACCTATAAAAATTTGGTATGCATTAATCTCGATGACTAGCGAGGCAATCATGATAGTCATATCATACGTTAGTCATCACATTAAGCAAGCAGTCATCATAATCTACAATTTGGCACGAGACACTTCCTCTATCAATCCGAATCATTTTACTCTTCTAGAGGTTACCTAGAACATTACACTGCAGGACATGAAAAAGGACATCATTTTTATATTTGTAAGCTGGATCCGTACCAGCCTCTAATGTTCCCAAACTTAATCTCGATAATTGAGAGTGAATCTGCTTTGATCTACCACGGCAGCCCAATCCGGATTGGTAGATGTCACATGTCTTCGAATTTATGGTTCTAAGACATGCCGGTTTCCTCACGATGTTTTCCTTCACCGTTTCGAGAAATTGCGCACATAAATTTTAAGTGAAAAAACTCATTGGTGCACGTGTGGTTTTGAACCAGCAACCTTCAGATTGAAAGTCGGGGCGACAGACTTCAGGTGTGGTGGCAGTACCTCTCCGGATGAACTTGGCACAAGTTCTACTGCTACTTTTGGTTGCTCCTTCAGCACAGGTTACATACATACTAACTCTAGCAACTGGACCCCCCAAGGAAATATCGGTATTGTTTTATAAATAGGTATAAATCAACATTGACATTGTTTTGTCCGTATGTACACAGATAAGCAGCAAATACCATACGGCAATAAAATTGATTGCGACCAAACACCGCATCCTGCGCCTACGCACATAAACTCAGTTTCAAATTCGTCGCCCGATTGAGCAACTTTTATTCGAAGATAATCCACTTCCATGCGCCATCATTCGCTGTCAGCCTGTTTAAATGCGATAAGTTTGAATTGTATGTTCTGGTTTTGGATTTTTTATGTTCTTTTTTATATTTAACTAGCAGTCTCAGGCGTGGTGGCCCAGGGGTGCAGACGCCGACTTTCAATTCGATCGTTGTTCCTAAATGTACGCCATGGAGTTTTTCACTTGAAAAATTTATGTGCGCGCTACGTTCTCGAAATGGTGAAGGAAAACATCGTGAGGACACCGTCGTGAGTAAATGAGCATAAATCTACCATACCCCTCGCTTCGAAGGCAGGGGCCTTCGAAGCGAGGGGTCCAGGGTTCGATTCCCGGCCGGGGCATACTTTGTGTGGTGAGCATGAAGTTTGTTCTGGGATCTTGGGTGTTTGTCTTGTGTTTCTGTGTTTGTTCATGCCATCTGCGATACAGGGAATCCTAGTGCAGAGGTATGGGTGTGTAAATGTTTTTTTTTTTTTTTTTTTTGGTTCTGAGACATGCTTAGAACCAATGTATGATATTTTCTGGAGAAATAATAATAAGTAATAATAATGGACTAATTTGACTATAACATTTTAGAATTGATAATGTTGATGAATATCTACACTAATATTATAAAGAGGAAAGATTTGTACCCATGTTTGTATGTTTGTAATGAATAGGCTCAAAAAGTACTGGGCCGATTTAAAAAATTCTTTCACCAATTGAATGCTACATTCTTCCAGTTTCACATAGACTACATTTCATTTTGAAAAAAATTTGGGATCCTTGGTAAAATTTGAACAATGTAACCGAAGGTGTAGAAAAATGAGTCTTAAAATGTCTTTCGTCGAATGCGCTGCCGAAACTATTAGCGATAGAAAAAAATAATGTACAACAATATTGAAGAACATCATAATGTCTACAAAAAACTCCGCGGTAGCATATGTCCAACTATTGTAGTTATGTCACTACAACAACTTTTCCCGTGCGAAGCCGGAGCGGGCCGCTAGTTGGATATATATTTATAAGTGACCCAACTAGAATCATGAATGTAAAATAAGTTTACTACGCTATTGCAGTAGGTTAATCCTGTTAAAAAAGTTGTTATAGTAAATTAATAAATAATCTTAAAAATTACTGCACTAGACAGCGAGAACAATAAAATTCAAGTTTTATTGTGGAATTGTTTAGTTGTGTTTTTAGATAACCTTGTTTTTTTTTTCGCTTTTTGTTTGTAATTGTTCATATTTTTTTGTTTACCATATCATTGTGTTGTCTACTTGTTATTGCTGTGCGAATAAATCATCTTTCATTTCATTTAATTTCATTAAAGACCTTGCAACAGCTGGTTAATCTGGATATATTGTAAAAATGTCGTAACGCGGCGTGACAGACGAGATCTCAAAACACCTCCAACTGTGTATCAATACTCGCTTATCAGAGATCAACTATAACCGAAACTCATTGATTTATATGAGAAATTATATCAGTGAACCAGAGGAATCCCAACTCAACCGTAAAGGCTTAAAATACAAAGTCAATTGAAAAAGTTCGCAGGTTTTTTGCCGATCGCTTCCAGATCAATTTGGATTTTAAAAGTACTGCTTTTGGGTTGGTTTCTGCTTGGTGGGTCACGAGATGACATACCACCAAAGACGTATATGCCAGTTTCGAGTGATTTATCTCCGATACGCCGTATTAAAAGTTTTGTTTCATTTTTTAAATGTAAAAATCTGTAATTTATGGTCTCGAAATTGAAAGGTCCGATTAAATTATGTCCGATACTATTGATATTTATAGCGTCAAGATGTTTTGTAGGCTTCACCTATTTGTCCGTATTAGGGATTTTGTTGGTTAAATACCTTTAAAAACGGATTTTTAACGGATCATGTGTGAAGCAGTGTTTGTTCAAACCTACCATATAAAACACAAAAATTGTTTGTACCTATTTTCTGTTTATTTTCTATTTTCTTTTCGCGACCAAGATCCTGTTCACAAAAAATAAAATGTTCCATAAGTCTTCGTATACATCGTTTTAATCAATATAGAAATTTTCAAACGTTTTGCAGCTAACTTCAGTGCTGTCCAGATAATATCTATGAATTCCACGAGACGTAGCTTGTTTCAAACGGCCATACAAACTACGGCATACAAGTGACAATCATCAAAACAAATGTAAATTGTCGAAGGGACATCGACTGGCACATCCTTATTACAAGCACGTACTAATGGCGTGTTGATTATTAATTAAGAATAATTACGATTACGACCATATTCAATGACTCTGGTGTTACAGCTATTAACGCGTGTGATGGGCTTCGGAAAACTATCGATATCGATAATCTACAAATGTCGATTTATCGATACCGACTTTATTTTTATCCCATTGATATTGGGATTACAAAAGTTTCTCAAGAATTTACCAATGTTTTATCAGTCGTTCTGGGTTTTAATTTTTATTTATGTTAATTTTTTTTTTTGTTTTAATATTTTTTGTTATGTTTTAACATTCGTTACTAAAACATAGATAGATAAAAAAATGATCTCATGGATTTAAGATTTAATTTGAAATGTTGTTTATAAACGTGTATTCCACTGTAGTCGCGCGCCGCGTTGCCACAGAATACCAGCACTGTATCAGTCCACTCACGCATCACATGCACTGGTTACCTATTTTGTTGGTACCTAATCCTTGGTAAAACTTGGAACCATATAAAATTCGTATAGACTACCTTTTTTGTACATATTTACATACTCATTACGCATCTATGTTGTTTATTCTGGGTATGACAGCACAGAAGGCTGAGCTACCAGCAACCTATGAGATCAGTCTAAACAGAATTGAATTCTTATAGCAGTGATTTGCATTCCTTCAGTTTTGTATATGAATTTAATGACAACAGTTTGTCAACAGTGAATTAATTTAAATTAAGAATATATTTAATGTTACTAATTTCGTTATACTATTGTAAAAAAATCCATTGACTTCACGAATTTAATTGAAAAAAACAGCGAGAGAACAATTTAGAAATTACCAAAATGTTAAATTACTAGAAGCTTCCAAGCAGTTTTTATTTATTCAACAGAATTTTACCCCACTCTGAGTTATCGATATAAAGAAACCATCGACTGCTCCCACCACTGCGAACGGTTTTAATTAAAGCATTGGCCGTGCACCGAATGTATGTAATCAAGCGGCCGCTTGTTGCTTTGTGCTGCGCGGGCGCATCGCTGGTATTGGCTGTATTGGGTCAATTGACATTCATTAATATGGATATGGATATAGATATGAGCGGAGCCGTAGCAATTACATTTTCTTGGTAAACACTGGATTATGTTACACCAAATAATCCGGACAAGTGCGATGGGACTCGCGCACCCAGGGTTCTGTACCACTAATTTTATTGAAACTGAAACTGAAATTGAAACCAGTGCTGAAAACCACTGAAAACCAGTGTTACAGCGTGGCAGCCGATTTGTGCTCACATTATGTACAAATGTTTACTTGTTTTTTTTTGTTTTAATTTTAAGGTGTGTACAAATAAATAGTTTCTTTTTATTATTCTTATTTATCTACTCGTTCCCGTAGGTTTGTTGGGGAGTCCAGTAGTTTGCGTCCGTAGGTTTTTGCCGTTTGATTCCCTACATGTACTCCCTGGGTCGCGCTAAAGGACCAACCAAAAGTAGCTGTAGAACTTGTGCCAAGTTCGTCCGGAGAGGTACTGCCACCACACCTGGAATCTGCCGCCAAGCAGTAGTGCTCGCAGTACTGCGTTACGGTATATTAGCTCGTTTCGTCCATCACTCACATATCACATAATAAAAATATCAACAAGTGAATGATTTAAAAAATGAAAAATAAAACTGACTTCAAGATTTTCAGTTATTTTGATTTAACAACCAAACAATTTAAAATAAAAAAAAAATCGAATCAGTTAATAGATAAAGGGGAAAGGAAACATAAAAAAAAATTACAGCCGAATTAATAACCTGCTCTGGAAGTCGATTAACTCAGCAGCGAGAGGCACTGAGTTGAAGAAGCAATTCTGGGCGTAGGTAGCCACTTAACATCAGGTAGGCCTTCATATCATCCCGTCACTTTCGTTAAATAAAAAAATATTATACAACTTTTTCTCCACAATAAAACATTTTAACTACCTTGATACATATATCAATACAAAGTCTTATTTAGTGGTCTGTGAGGTCTCAACGCGCAGGTATATGCGATAAATACGATATATGTGTAAATATCTGTCCGTCCGGTCGTTTGTAACGTTATAACGGCCGATAATAACGATAACGATAAATATAACGATGCGAGTCGATATTGGAGATGGTTTTAGTGTGGATATGATTGAGATTATTTTGGAACGCTGATAATAGAACAAATAAAACAAACGCCTATACGCTTACACTTGGTGGAATGAGCACAATAACTCAATACAAACATCCAAGACCCGAGAACGAACATCATGTTTGTTACGCAAATAAAGAACCCGGGAACTTCGAAGCCGAAGCCGAGGAAGATGGCTTCGCAGTTGCTTCAAAGCCATCTTTATCATGTTCTTTCGTTTATCTGCGAAAAGGGTCCCAGGGTTTTTTTATATGCATCTCTTTAGGCTGTGTTCGTAGCTGAGTAACCTGAAGCCATGGGTCCCGGGTTCAGTTCCCGGTCACGGCAAACTTTGTGTGATGAGTGTAAAATTTGTTCTTGGGTCTTGGCAGTTTGCCTTATCCATGCTACCTGCAACACAGTGAATTGTAATAGGGGTGTAAATAGAAAATACGTTGTTTAATTTTATATGAAAATCCACCTATTTCCAAAGTACACATTGACAATTCCAGTACCTTACAATCAAGTATTGAATACTAGCAGCCCGTCCCGGCTTCGCACGGGGTAGTGACATAACTACAATAGTTGGACATATGCTACCGCGGAGTTTTTTGTAGACATTATGATGTTCTTCAATATTGTTGTACATTATTTTGTTCTATCGCTAATAGTTTCGGCAGCGCATTCGACGAAAGATATTTTAAGACTCATTTTTCTACACCTTCGGTTACATTGTTCAAATTTTACCAAGGATCCCTATTTTTTTTCAAAATGAAATGTAACCTATGTCAAATTGGAAGAATGTAGCATTCTATTGGTGAAAGAATTTTTTAAATCGGCCCAGTATTTTTTGAGCCTATTCATTACAAACATACAAACATAGGTACAAATCTTTCCTCTTTATAATATTAGTGTAGATGAATTCATGAGATAGAAAATAAGAAATAACATCTGTTCGCGATTATACATGTCGAGGAGGACGACCAATGGGAGTGGACGTACATCACGTCATGTTAATGCAGCGCTCCCATAGGCTAATATATTTAAAAGTTGTTTGTTCACCTGCCCTTCTTCCTTGACTCTTGTAAGCCATGCAATACAATCATTTCTTTCGTGTAAAAAAACCGCTTTTTCTTTGAAAAACCTCTCTTTGTCATAAACATATAACCGCATATATGTACATATGGTCCTTCGACGCCAAATAACGCCAAATAATCCAGAATCCTGTGGAATAACGACGCGTGGATTTTACGGGAACAAACGGAGGAGGCCATCTCATCGATCTTCACAATCTGGTGGGACCAACCATCCTTCTTTCCTCCTCACCTCCCCGTTCTCTTTGTGATACCCGTGCTAAACTGATTTCAGTGTTCTGATACATCGCGAAAGAAGTGTCAGCCAGCGCAAGATAGACAAGGATAGACCAGACGAAAGCTTGTGACGCTGCAAGCACTGCTGACGTGTGTTCTATCCGCGCAGTCAAACTGTGAGTATTCCTGTTTTCACTGACCACCAAAATGTCTACTGAAAGTGCTAAATCACGGGACAAATCTCCTCTTACTCTGAATATAGAAAGTTCTAACTTAGGTCATGAAAAGTCTAAGTCCCGCGATAGATCCCCTAATGTTTTAGGCGAGGGCCCTATCGTGGTTCGCGAGTTGGTTAGGAAACGTGGGATAGTAAAAGGCAGATTAACTAAATTCACTACTTATATTCAATCGCTAGCAAATACGGCACATTCTGTTTCTTCCTCACGAGATCGTATAGATTTAAAGTTACGCATCAAAGGAGCTACCAGTTTATTTACAGAGTTTAATAATATTCAAAGCCAGATTGAAGAGGTTGTAAATGACAGCGAAATATCGGATCAGTTGAGCAATAGGGAATTGTTTGAAAATCATTATTATAGTACACTAGCTTTAGCGGAGTCTATGCTTTCAAGCGATGAGGTCACTGACAACTCTAAATCCTGCGATAAGTCACAATCAGTCAAATTGCCTATCATTTCCATGCCCACCTTTGACGGTTCGTATGAGCATTGGCTCGAGTTTAGAGATACGTTTTTGTCACTAGTTCATAACTCTAAACAAATAAGTAACATTCAAAAATTCCATTACTTGAAGTCGTCATTGAAGGGTAATGCACTATTGGTTATAGAATCAATGGAGTTCTCTGCAGATAACTATTCCGTCGCATGGGAATTGTTGTTAAATAGGTACAACAATAACAGACTTTTGGTTCACAATCACGTAAAGGCATTGTTTACAATACACGCTTTAATTAGAGAGTCGCCCGCTCACATCAGGAGGTTAATTGACACAATATTAAAAAATTTACGCGCTTTAAAAATCCTAGGTGAACCTACTGACTCCTGGGATACACTCATTAACTACATAATTGTGTCTAAATTAGATAAGACAACCGAACGTGAATGGGAGACTCACAAATGCACGTTACTCCCGAGCGATAACAATTCTCAACGTTTAATTAAATTGTCAGATTTAATAGATTTCCTGAGGAATAGGTCTGATATGCTAGAAACATTGCAGGTTTCACACAATAAAGCGCAGACCGACTACAAAAAACAAGGTTTGCATTCTCAAAGCACATCGCACTGCAATGTTTCTAACAGCAGGCCAAACGAGCGGCAATCTCACTTCAAACTCTGCTTGAAATGCAACACATCACATCCACTATATTCCTGTCAAAAATTCATCGACAGTGATTTAGAATCAAAATTAAAATTAATACGCGAAAATAAACTTTGCGAGAATTGTTTACGCTCGGGACATGCATCTGACACTTGCAAATATGGATCTTGCCGCAAATGTAACAAAAAACACAATTCATTAATTCATCACGATAACACTAACAGTTCATTGGCATTTCATTCCAGTGCAATTTGCAAGAGATCCGACCTAGGTGAGGGCGCATCAATCACTGAGAGTACCTCCTCTGCCGCGGACGGGCCAATCCAAGTAAACAAAGCGCATGTACAAACTGGATGCTCGAAATCTATCGGTACGCACTCAGTTCTGTTGTCAACAGCTGTAGTTGAGGTAGCTGACCCTCACGGTGCTTATCACCGGGCGCGTGCGCTGCTTGATAGCGGAAGTCAACGGTGCTTCATATCCAAATCATTTTGCAATATTATTAATGCTCCGTTGTATAAATCAACACACGAAATAATTGGAGTAGGTAACTCAGTGACAAAATGTTCCGAATATTGTAGTATTCAAATTAAATCGCATATCGATAACACATTCATAACGCGCATTGACTGTGTTGTTATTTCGCAAATAACTTCCACCATGCCGGCCTTATGCCCGCAGCTCTGTATTCCAGACAACATAAGGTTGGCAGATCCACATTTTTATGAGGCAATGGACGTAGATATTTTGATAGGTGCGGATAGGTTCTGGGACCTGTTAGGCGAAGGTAAATTAAGACTCCCCAGTGGCCCGTATTTACAGAATACCAAACTGGGTTGGATTATCTCGGGCCCTATTTTCAAGCAAACACAAAATTCTACGCGCATTCATTGTAATTTCACCAGCACACTAGACTCAAAATTACGCATGTTTTGGGAGGTCGAAGAGCTACCCAAGGCTAGGGACACGCAGACTGAGGAAGAACGTGTATGCGAAGAACACTTTTCCCGCACTACGACGCGCGATTGCGAGGGAAGGTTTATCGTACGCATTCCCTTAAAACAGTCACCCGACGTCTTAGGCGAATCATACACGCAAGCGGAACGCCGTTTTCTCGCATTAGAAAAACGTCTACAGCGTTCACCTGATTATAAATTATTATACGCAGATTTCATGAAAGAATACGAAGAATTGGGTCATATGATTCCGGTTAGTTCATATGAAAGTCCATGCTACTTCATGCCGCATCATGGGGTGTATCGAGAGCAAAGCACCACGACCAAACTACGAGTGGTGTTCGATGCCAGTGCACCCACTACCTCTGGGAAGTCGCTTAACGACCTGCAGTTAATCGGCCCACCGATACAGGGTGATTTAATTTCTATTCTTCTCCGCTTTAGACAGCATAAATTCGTAGCATGCGCTGATGTTAGTAAGATGTTTCGCAATTGTCTTGTAGAAAAAGATCAACATAAGTTACAGATGATTTTATGGCGTGAGAATCCGTCGGCACCGTTACGCATTTTTCAGCTCCAAACGGTTACCTACGGCAGTGCTTCATCTTCATATTTAAGTGTGAGGTGCCTGAAGCAGTTAGGAGTCGAATCATCCGATCCTGATGTTCAACGGGCAATAAAGGACGATTTTTATGTCGATGACCTCTTAACAGGTCATGATGATAAAGATTATTTAATTAAATTGTGCGTAGGTATTAAAAACGCGCTCGATTTAGGTTGTTTTCCACTTCGAAAGTGGATGTACAATTTTCCATGTGACGACAATCAATTTTCATCCGATCAATCGAAGGAAATTAAAAGTGATGAAAATATAAGTTCTAAAACGCTAGGATTAGGTTGGCATAACTCATCCGATGAATTCTATTTTAAAACAGAGATTCAGAACGACGATAAGCCAGTCACAAAACGATCAATTTTGTCAAAGATTTCTCAAATTTTTGACCCACTTGGCTTGTTAAGCCCTGTAATAATTATTGCGAAGGTGTTATTGCAACGATTATGGTTACTAAAAATAGGTTGGGATGATATAGTCCCATCTAGCGTCATGCAAACGTGGAACCTGTTTCTTGTCTCATTACAAGTGTTGGATTGTATTCGAATCCCTCGCCACGCTATAGGTAGCCAACCTATGTATGTAGAACTGCACGTTTTTAGCGACGCATCCCAAACGGCGTATGGCGCATGTATTTATGTTCGCTCAGTTAATCGAGATAATACGATAACAGTAAAATTATTATTTTCTAAGACCAAGGTCGCCCCGTTAAAGCCTATGAGCATACCGCGGCTTGAACTGTGTGGTGCATTATTAGGTGCTAAGTTGCTAGATAAAGTGCGCAATTCATTAAATTTCAAGTTCAATTGTATCGTATTCTGGACGGACTCGACCATAGTGTTGGGGTGGCTGTACATGGCACCAAACAAATTAAAAACATTTGTTCAAAATAGAACTTCAGAAATTCACGACTTGACAAAGGATGTTCTTTGGCGCCACGTAGGTAGCAAGGAAAACCCCGCAGACCTTGCGTCACGTGGTGCGGGCTTGGAAGAGCTTTCCTCCTCCACACTATGGTGGGAAGGTCCGGAGTTCTTACGAAGCCCTAGCTTCACGATGGACAATCATAAGGTTGTTGACACCTGTGACAACCTTCCCGAGCTCAGGTCGTCGCTCGCCTCCGCCTTCGTGACGCAAGAATCAGCTGGCTCGTCATTGTTTCCGTTTGATAGGTTTTCTCAATATGTACGTATGAAACGCACGGTAGCATTTATGCTACGATTCATTCATAATTCTCGCAATAAAAATAATCGGATAACGGATGCAATTAACGTAGAGGAGCTGAGTAAGGCGGAGATAACGATAGTTCGATGGTCGCAAATGGAATGTTTTCAATCCGAACACAAATCATTATGTAAAAATGCGAGAATTCAATCTAATCTAAACAAATTAAATTTATTTGTTGATCAATTTAAAATAATACGCGTAGGCGGACGTCTGGGAAATTCCAACGAGTTCAGTTATAACAAAAGGCACCCTATTTTATTATCTGCTAAACATCATTCTACTAAGCTGTTGTTTCGTCATGAGCACCAGCAGCTTCTCCACGCTGGACCGCAGGCATTGCTGTACCACTTGCGCGACACGTGGTGGCCCATAGGCGGTAGGAACCTAGCTAGGTCAGTGGTGAATGCTTGCGTAAAGTGCATTCGCTTAAAGGGTAAATCACTTACGCCAATCATGGGTAATTATCCTACGGGGAGAGTTTCAATTGCGTCTCCATTTTTCCGATGTGGAGTGGATTATGGGGGGCCGGTTCTCATACTCAATCGTAAGGGTAGGGGAGCTAAAACATCAAAGGCATACATTTGTTTGTTTGTGTGTTTTGTGACGCGTGCGGTCCATTTGGAGCTAGTCAGTGACCTCACTTCGGAAGCTTACTTACTAGCCTTAAAGAGGTTTATTTCTAGACGGGGTAAACCATTAGAAATATATTCAGACAACGGCCGTAACTTTGTAGGGCTGATGAATGATTTCAAAAATTTTTTGCTCCGTTGTCCTTCAGATATCGTTGACTATGCCGCTAGCCAACAAATAAAATTTAAATTTATTCCCCCTTATGCGCCTCATTTTGGTGGTCTATGGGAGGCAGGAATAAAGTCGTGTAAACATCATTTACGTCGTGTAGTAGGAAACGCACACCTTACTTTCGAGGAGTTCAGCACGGTGCTAGCACAAATTGAAGCTGTCCTAAATTCCCGACCACTTTCTCCTCTCTCTCCTGATCCCACAGACTTCACCCCATTGTCACCTGCTCACTTCTTGGTTGGTCGACCGCTGACTGCACCAGCCTGCGATGACGTCAGTGACACTCCCGTACATCGTTTGAAACACTATCAACGAGTGGAACAGATACGTCAACATTTTTGGACCCGTTGGGCCAAGGAATATATATCTGAGTTGCAGGTTCGCAGTAAATGGAACAAGCAGACGGCGGAGTTGAGGGCTGATTCACTTGTCCTAATCAAAGATGACAATCTTCCACCGCTAAAATGGCATATGGGTCGTGTGCTTTCTACTATCCCGGGCAAGGATGGCATCTCAAGGGTAGCGAACATCCAGACGGCTTCAGGCGTGGTACGACGGGCATACGCCAAGATCTGCCCGTTGCTCCCGGACAAGGATGACGAAGCGTAGAACCTCAAGGCCATTGAAAGCGGCTGCTTCCAAAGCCGGGGGCATGTTCGCGATTATACATGTCGAGGAGGACGACCAATGGGAGTGGACGTACATCACGTCATGTTAATGCAGCGCTCCCATAGGCTAATATATTTAAAAGTTGTTTGTTCACCTGCCCTTCTTCCTTGACTCTTGTAAGCCATGCAATACAATCATTTCTTTCGTGTAAAAAAACCGCTTTTTCTTTGAAAAACCTCTCTTTGTCATAAACATATAACCGCATATATGTACAACATCAGATTTAACAAATAAAATTTAAGGGCCAATATCAATAACATTATCAAAAAGCCATGAAGATTAGTTCAGTATTCATACAATAAAATAATATTAGTGTTTATTAACCATACCGCTTCGCTTATAAAATACTAAGTATCCGAAACCGAATTAAACATTTTAATTCATAAACATTGATTTAATGTGCAATAATCGTAAAATAAATCGATGGCTGGAGAGCAATAATATACTAGCTATAGAGTGACAATGATCGGCGTCAGCGAGCTTTGATAAGTTCATACCCAGGAAAGAAATGAGTTGACTATAATACAAGACTAGAAGAATATAGACAATACATCGTAAGAAAAAGCGTCATTTATCTTTTATGTTACAATAATTTCAACAGTATTATTAATTGATTCATTAATGTTTTAGTCTTGTCTTATTAATTTTATCAATGTTAATAATAAATACAATTGAAATTAATGTTTCAAATAAATTGATTGAATAAATAAACATTATAGAATAACATGTTTTAGCAAGTTTTTAAGTGTATTGGAAATAATAAATGCCTTTTAAGCGTTGTCTTTTATTTTGCATTATAACATTAACAAGTGACCAAAAACTATTGCACTAATTCAAGATGCAATAAGAAAAAAACATTTCGATTTAATTTAGCTCGTCTTGTCATAAAAACTAACTACAACTTTACTGACGACTCCTTTGGCTAAGTTGATTGTAGCCCTGCTTTTGGAGCAAGGGGTCCCGGGTTCGATTCCCGGCCGGGGCACACTTTGTGTGGTGAGCATGAAGTTTGTTCTCGGGTCTTGGGTGTTTGTCTTGTGTTTCTGTGTTTGTCCATGCCATCTGCGACACAGGGAATCCTAGTGCAGAGGTATGAGTGTGTAAACGTTTATTTATTATTTATTTAAAGCATATTCCTAACAACTTGATCCAAACTTACAGCATTTCATAAACTTAAACGCCCTCTACACCTCTTAAATGTCTCTAAGATCTCTTAACAATAACTTATTCGGGAAACCTTTTCGAATCGATAGAATCGTAAAATCGATAAAAATATCGATAAAGATTCCCGTTCAGTCGTAAAAAGGGAGTTATACACGGTTAATGGTCGAAAAGATACGTTTTAGTGGCCAACGAATTACTTTTGTCTCTTCATCTTAATGAGACGAGGCATTACAATAAGTCACTACATGTCCTCACGAAAATAATATTAACAACGCCATCTTGCCCCAACACACAAACACCATCTTGTCCAAATATATTGTTTTTCTCGCAAAAAAAAAAAATAGGAAAACTATTCCTATTTTTTTTTTCTTATATTTTCAACTTTTTTTTAAATGTTGTCTCTTAACACGCTGTGACGCCCTATAATTGCGTGTGGCCACGCTAGAATAAATGCTGCCACAAATTTGCATGGTCGATTAAGATCCGATATTGGCAAGATAGTACCCATTTTAGAGTTCCCTATCACCGACTGGGGTTTCCTAGTCTGGCCAACAATTTATGTGGGGGGGTTCCGTTCGATTTACGCCTATCTTATCTTGTGACTTATATTTGCATAAACAAAGCATTATGGAAGACAAGGGCAATTCTCAAATGAGGTTTTCTCACTGGAACTCTTTGCTCAACATTTTGTCTTTGGCGCCTTTCAGGTATTATTGTCGCCCCACGGTTTCACCCGCGTAGTTCCCGTTGCTGTGGGAATACAAGAATAAAATATAGTCTATGTTATTCGCTAACAATGTAGCTTTTCATTTGTGAAAGAATTTTTTAAATCGGTTTTGTGGTTTATTCGTGAAAGCGTAACAAACAAATGAACTCACTTTCGCGCTATAATATTGATAATTAAAGTTAGGATAAGAGGGCGTGGTGGTCCAAGGAAATCTACTTTTAATCTGATGTTAGCTGGTTCAATCCCACAATCCCAACATGAGTATTTCCCTTGAAAAATTTATGTTCGCAATACCACGTTCTCGAAACGATGAAAAAAAAAACATCGTGAGAAAACCGACATGTCTTAGAACCAAAAATTCCAAGACATGTGACATCTACTAATCCAGATTGGGCTCCCGTGGTAGCCCATTCACTCTCAATCATCGGGAGTAGGCCGGTGTCCCTGCAGTGAGAACATTAGAGGCTGGCACGGACGGGTATGGTATGCTGTAACTGAGACACAGAATCAGAGATATGTAATAAAATACCAGAAGCTTACTGGACAGTGCTAAAAAAAGCTCTATGTAACGAATCATTAATCCTAAATGATTGCTACCGGTATCATTGGCCAATAATTAGAACCAACTTTGAATTTACTACTATCTACTGCTACAGAAGTTTTTGAAAGATCCAAGTGACATTTCATTGCACTTCCACTTGCACCCTTTCTGGTGGAATTTCCTCATGAAATTTGTATGGGATCACATCGGGAGCAATATCCAAAAATCATTTGTCTAGAATTGACGAAAACATCGCGAGCATACAAAAAGACACATCTTTGAAAGTCGCAGAAAATCAACATTTCACATGCCAAGTGACTTTTTGCAATTTTTTTTTATAAAATAGTTCCTTAATCGATTCATTCCGTCGGATTTTAATGAAATGGCAACCTTAGCCCCGTATTTATGAACAACCGGTCAAATAACTTTACGCGACATACTCGTATTTTTAATTTCAAATATATGTTTGTCTTCGAGTCCATTTTTATTGGCCATTAATAATCTCACGTTCGCAGTTTTGATAATATTTTGCACGTTTAAATAAATTAAGCTTTTTTTTATGCTATTGAGCTTAATTAGTGTCATCTCGCAATTTGTTGCTTGGGTAATCGATTTTGTGCTTCTTAACCGTATGCTTTTGTGATCCCAACAGTGGGATAATCTGTTCTGATAGTACGTTATGATACGATAAAAGGGTAAATGTGTATACTTTACATAATCCCAAACGAAATGCAATTACTGAAAAAAAAAATATAATTTGTAAATTACATTTTCAAGCAATTTCATTGTAATAGACACTTATTTCGTAGGAGTAAGTTATTCTGGTGATGAAATTTTTGGTGACGACAAAGCTTGTCGCCTATTATAGCCGGGACCAACATCTTATTCTTCCGAAGCACAGAAGCGCTCAGTTTAAATGCTATTAAACGCTCACCCATCCAACTTCTAACCGGGCCAGGAGTTACTTAACTTTATGGTCCGTCTTTATGAGCGCTTTTAATTTAATATAATCAATTTAATAATAGGTAACAAGCTTAAATGGCATAAGATTTTTTATGCTATTTTAGATTAAGAAGATGTAGATTCGACATTTTTTTTGTATACCTCCGTATTAGCCTCTAATGTTCCCACTGCAGAGACACCGGCCTACTCTCGGTAGTTGAGAGTAAATGATCTACCACGGGAGCCCAATCCGTATTGTTAGATGTCACATGTCTTTGAATATTCGTTTCTAAGACATGCCGGTCTCCTTACGAAGTTTTACTTCACCATTTCGAAAACTTGGCATTGCGCACATTCATTTTTCAAGTGAAAAACTCATTCGTGCACGTGTGGGTTTACATTGGTGCACGTGTGGGTTTAAACCAGCGACCTTCAGATATAAAGTTGGCGTGTGCCCCACGCTCTCACCGCTCACCACGCTCTGTGTACCTATTATACAAAAAAAAGTCGAATCCATAACCTTCTTTTATCAAATCGGTAATTAAAAATGGAAAGCTGATAATTAATCTTTCATCTAAACTGATCAGTTCAAAAGTTTGTTATACCCTCAATCCTCGAAGGTATCCAAAGGCTGATGGAACAATCGACCACCCCCTCCCCCTTTATCAATGCTGTCGCCTAAATAGTACATACTCGAATACATTTTATTGCGCCACGGTTGAAATTTAGTGCCAAAAGGGTTTACATAATTACTCTTTGGAATTTCGGATCGATAGGCTTAAGCAATTAAAATTAAGTGTTAAATGGGGTATTTGGAAATTATTGTCTGCCTTCGGTCGGGAATACTTTGGGATAATTTTCACATTATTTGCATTAGAACTTTGATGTACCTACTGTTTTGAGTCAGTAATTAATTATCAAAGTGAATTTATTTTACGTGAAAGTGTCAAACAGGATGGCATCGCTTGTTTTCGAAAAAAACACTTTTCTTTTGAATCATTTGTTGGCCGCAGATGGTCTTGATACCTTTAGCCAAGCTTTTGATGAGGGCGAACTAAGTACAGGGGGGTCTAGTTGCTCGTGTCCGTAGTTGAATACCCTCTATCCTACCCTCACACCCCCTGGGTAATGCTAAAGGAGCAACAAAAAGCAGCAGTAGAACTTGTGCTTAGTTCGTCGGGAGAGGTATTTCCACACCTGGTAATCTGCTGCCAAGCAGTGGTGCACTCGCATTGATGTGTTCCTGCGAAAGGGTGTGGGTACCGGTGAAATTATGTGCGCATGAGACGTAATATGCTTTGCACCCGTCAGCCGAGACGGGGATGTTACGTCTCAAGCGCCTGTGATATCACCGGCGCCCACATCCTTCCACCGGAAAACAGCAATACGAGTGTATCACTGCTTGGCGGCAAATTACCAGGTGGGGAAGTAATACTTCTCCAGCCGAACTTGGCACAAGTTCTACTGCTACTCAAACTGATCTTACCTTTTCTTGAAATGTCAAAATTTTCTTGAATATTTCCCCCAAATGTGAAAAACAAGCTGCCCCAATCTTACCATACTGTCTGCTTCTAATTTGTCTCCAAAAAACCCTTTTACGACGCAGACGTTACCCCACAACATAAATAAAGGGGGTTGATATTTATCGCGCCGTGTTTATTACTACGAAAATTATACCCCTAATGAGTTCCCGAATTCTACCCCCAAAGACACCCGGTAGCCGACAGAAAATCCTATCGGCTATTAACAGTCAAGGAGTGGTGAAATATCACCATTGAGTGGAAGTTTGGAGCCACAGAGTCCTTATGGAAATGCCTCGTGATTGTGATTTTGTTTCGTTGTAATAATTATACAAGCTATTAAACTTTGTCTGTCTATTGTGTGTTTGTGTATATATTTTTAGGCTATCAAATTTATGAGTAAATGGCCAAATTTTTTGTAGTTTTCAAGCCTGGTGATCAATATAACTGGGTCTGAAACCTTAACGTGCCTTATTTTGAATACCAATAAATGGTCACCCATCCAACTTCTGACCGGTTGCTTAACTTAGATGATCTGTAAAGAATAGCTAAGCAAGCTACGCCACGGCCACGTTGTGGTTTCAATTCCCGTCCAGGACATTTTTGAGATGATTATAGTTGTATGTTCTGTATTTGGGTATTTATGTTACATGGTTATGTTATAAATAAAAAATAAAAAAATAAGCTGTGATCTGTTTCTATGTCCAAGCTATGCCTAGTTTGGATCTAGATCGCGCTGTGTGAAATTAAATTATTTTTTATCTTAATTTTAAATATTTTATCTGTCTATAAGTCTGTTTGTTTGTTCCGGCTAATAGCCGAAACGGCTGGACCGATTTTGACGTGACTTTCACTGACAGATAGCTGATGTTATAAGGAGTAACGCAATTTTTATTTTAGAAATATATATAATACATTAATTAGGGTTCCGCGAAAATTGTTAAATTTGACGCAGAAAACAGCTAAAATTAATGTATTGTTTGGCATTTATGCATGAACTAATTTATTGGAGCCGCCATTATCTTCGATTTGCATAAGACCGCGCTCTTTCCCATTGGTAATATCAATACTTTAAGTAATATATTTTATTTTCTTAATTAGTCGACTTTGCGATAATATATGTCGATAGCCGTAGTGTGATTACTGGGAATCGAGCAACGTTAATTTATATCGAAATGTGTTTGTTTTTGTGATCGTTTATCTAATAAGAAAGTTTTAATGATACTTTTTATACGGGGTATCCAGGGGTCGCTTAAATACCACTGCACTGAAACTCCCTGTGTAAAATAAGCGTTATTTCTGTTATTACTCGACTGCGCCAGAAGGAGGGTTATGTTTTTCGAATGTATGTATGCATGTATATTTTTTGGCACGCTCTGTGACTCTCTAGCTTGAAAGCTGTCGTTAGATGAATATGTACCCCAAAACACACTAAAACTTTGCACATAATCAAAATTTGTGAATATATTGGCAAGACAGAAATATATTACTTGTAAAACAAAATTGATCTATTCTAATCACCGATCGCGCTCTTACAGATAAAGACATAAAATTTTATTGTTCCCCGAAATCGACTCGAGGTTTTTAATAGTTTTAGTCAAAAAACTTAAAAAAACTTAAAAACTCGTTCCGATTTTATCAAAAATCGGTAAAACTGATGCACGTACGTCTCGAGCCGTTCTGGGAAGGCGGCCACTGAATATAGAAACATTAATATGCGTTGTTATAGCGGTGGTAATTGATTCGATACGATATGGGGCTAGGGTTGTAAGATGGTAAATATAATGAAAGCAGAAGGAAGCCGGAAGCGTTTTTAATGCAATTTTTTAATCATTCTGGCTTGCTATGCGTGTTATGTAAGTTTCATTTATGTATGACCACATAAATGAAACTTAACGGAAAACATCATCAGATCAGATCAGGTGGATCAGAAAAACATCAGAAAAACATCTGTTTGTGAAAATTAGGATCATTTTAAATTTAAATGAACTTGAACTGAGGTCGAATCGAAGTGAAATATAGTCCGTACGGGATTTTTAGGACGCATCTTAATAAGACAAAAACGGTATTTAGACGGGAACATAAATATATTAGGGAAAATATTGAGGATGTCTCTTTGAGATAAGGGGCGTACCATAATTTTATGTTTCCTTCAATTGATATAACATATTATCAGAAAAATAATACAAGTCCTGGTGTCAAGGTAAAGAGCGCGGAGGCCCAGGGGCGCAGACGCTGACTTTCAATCTGATGGTCACTGGATCAAACCCACACGTGCACCAATGAGTTTTTCACTTGAAAAATGTGCGCAATACCACGTCCTCGAAACGGTGTCGGAAAACATCGCGAGGAAACCGTCTTAGAACCAAAAATTCGAAGACATGTGACATCTACCGATCCGCATCGGTTTCCGTGGTAGATCAAAGCCCATTCACTCTCAATTATTGAGAGTAGACCGGTGTCCCTGCAGTGGAAACATTAGATGCTGATATGGTGTACTGTCCACCGTTTGAACAACCTGGCAACCCTATGGGGCTGAATTACGATAGTGTTCGATCGAGATTGGTTAGATTGGTGATATGCGATTGAACGTGATTGGGTCTACTGGTTACCAAATGGTTGACGAGTGGGTTGATCGGCGACTTGTCTTATCATGATCTGGGGAAAGGCTTCTGGGTATATTTTAATTTTGTAATGTGATGTTACGTAGTTATATTGACTATTGAACAAAAAATTCTGTTATTATTTTTTGGACAGAAAAAATTCATACATAAAAAGACATTTTTAACACCATAGCCGAAAAATTTAAGATAAGTGATACTTACATATTATGTATTTCCCAGCTGAAAATTCTAATCAGTCATTCATCATCATCTGATGAAAATTAATTATAAAGTCTGTCCTATTTATTTTGCCTTTGCCAGTGCGTAAACAAATTATTATTATTATGAATGACTTAACCAAGCAGAAGCTTTATAATTGACATTTAAGCTACTTTTATTACGAAATAAAAAATTGGTGTTCATTGAAAGAAACCATGTCATGAAATTTAAGTAAAATTATATTATTTTGCACAAAAAAAATAAGTTATTTATTCAAGAATTTTTGCACATGATGATTCAGTATATTAGAGGAAATAAACGTTACAAATATCTCACCATTAGTGCGCATTAAAAGTTATAAACAGTTAATAGTAGCGACTTCTCCAAACTCGAGATTTTATAACCGTGAGATAATATCTCGCCGCTCGAAAATCAGACGACCTGACGCCAAAACTGTATGACCAAGGGGGAAAATGAGCAATGCTCAGTTTCATATTTCATCCACAGGTACACTAATATAAAAAAAACGTTAACACACTCATACCTCTGCACTAGGATTCCCTGTGTCGCAGATGGCATGGACAAACACAGAAACACAAGTCACCCAAGACCCGAGAACAAACTTCATGCTCACCACACAAAGTGTGCCCCGGGAATCGAACCCGCGACCCCTCGCTTCGAAGGCAGGATTACAACCAACTAAGCCACGGAGTAATAAAACTTTCTCAAATCAGTGAAGTATGTTTTGTGAGGAAACCAGTATGTTTCAACAAAAAAATCAAAGATATATGAAATCTGCCAATTTGGATTGGGCTTCCGTGGTAGATTAAATCCTTTTAACTCTCACTTATCGCGAGTAGGCCCGCAGTGGGTACATCAGAGGCTGATCTGGCTGATTACTAGGTGTGGCGGACAAACTTGGCACAAGTTCTACTGCTACTTTGGGTTGGTCCTTCCGCACCACCCGGGGGGACTCTAAGGGTACTCACCTACGGACAAGCAATATGTGTTTGTGTGTTTGTTCCCAAAAGTAGAACCTGATATGGACTCCATCGTTCAACCCAAAATTGTTATGTTTTTGATAGAAAAGTTGTTCTGATTAATATGTAAATAACTTGTATTTCTCAGTACATCCTAATACCTACTCGTTCTTTCAAAACTCACATAATTCACATTAGTATCAAAAACTCGCTTTTAAATGTCTCAATTCCTAAAAAAAAACAGTATATACAAATCATTCACCTACGAAAAACTACGAACATATCTGTGACACACACTCAAGCGAAATTGTAGCCAAAATCAGCGCGCAAACAGCTTAGATTCAATCGGCAAAATGTAGCATTTGTCTTTTGAATTGTTTTTAACAAATTTCGACTCCAAATTCATAATTCATAGAGTTCAACCTGAACGCAACTCTTGTCCGAGTGCGTTCAGTTGCAGGTCACAGTTGTTATTACCGGTATCGTCGTTGACAACCAATTTACCAGTAACACACATAACGCTAGTATCAGTTTCGGCATCTTGAAAGTGTTCTTGGTTGAGGACAGTCGGGTAGACAAGTACACTTGTATCTATTAGCATACGCTACTGGCTTATACGAGCTTAGTCACACATATTATAAAGGCTCAAGTTTAAATATGTGTGTTTGTTACTCTTTCACAAACGGCTCAATGGATTTGGATGTACTTTGGTACCAGGATAGCTTATATTCTGGACTAGCGGCCCGCTCCAGCTTCGCACGGGTATAAAATATATAGCCCATGTGATTCAATGAGAAAAAGATTACCATCGATCCAGTAGTTTTAATTTATTCATTACTGCCCGTGGCCCGCACGCGTTAAATTTAGAGAAATAACAGTGTTTCTCCAATATTTAATGGATGTTATTATACATATAAACCTTCCTCTTGAATCACTCTATCTATTAGAAAAAACCGCATCAAAATCCGTTAAGTAGTTTTAAAGATTTAAGCATACATAGGGATATAGGGACAGAGAAAGCGACTTTGTTTTATACTATGTAGTGATTAACACATAGGTTACTTTTGATCCCAGGGTAAAATCGGGTAAAAGCACGGAGTGCAGTGTCAAATGAAATAGTATATAAATATTAATTTCACATAGTAATATAAACTAATAAACATTCAGGTATGGTCTGGTTTTTTTTGTAAGTAAATACTTAATTATATACCTCTAGTAACACCCAGACACAAAAGATACAAAACAAACATGCATGTTTGTCTTACAAATGTTTGTTCTGTTAGGGAATTGAACCCACGTTCTGCAGCGCAGACACAGCCAATTGAAATATAAGGCTAGTGGGTCATACCTTACCAGCCTCTAATGTTCCCACTGCTGGGACACCGGCCTACTCTCGATAATTGAAAGTGAATGGGCTTTGATCTACCACGGGAGCCCAATCCGGATTGGTAGATGTCACATGTCTTCGAATTTTTGGTTCTAAGACATGCCGGTTTCCTCACGATGTTTTCCTTCACCGTTTCGAGAACGTGGTATTGCGCACATAAATTTTTCCAGTGAAAAAACTCATTGGTGCCCGTGTGGGTTTGAACCAGCGACCTTCAGATTGAAAGTCGGCGTCTATGCCCCTGGGCCACCACGCTCTTAGTATATAGTGGGTCATGCTAAGTCTTAATCACTTATAAATACCTCATTATAATACCTATGCTTAATTAAAACTAACGTTAAATTTCTATCTACCTTCGAGGCAGTACTGGTCAGGACGAAATTAGCAGAAGTTCTACTGCTACCTTGGGTTATTCTTTACACACCACCGGTGGTGACATGTAAAGGGACTCTGAGGGTACTCGAATGCAGACGCAAACAACATGGGCCCCTATAAAAATCTAATACCTTTAAACGAGCAATTCTTTTATATATATTTCGTGTTACTCGGAAATGGCTCGAATGATTTGGATTAAATTTTGTGTATAGATAGGGTTTTGCTATATAACTTTACCTGTTTAATTGTATTTCTTGTAAAAACGTATAATTTTACTAAAAAAAAGTTTTTATAATTAACTATGTAATAATTTAACACAGCGCCATCTCGTCAATTTAAATGGTATTGGTAATTCAGTGGATTACCGGCTTGGAAAACGAAGCGAAGCTCGTTATATAATTATATCGCAAATGAAATCACTGACTACCAATAAACAAAATCCTTTGGTCACCACTTCCCCACATGACCGTACTTGTCGTCACATCGCAACTCAGGTTTTCCAAGAAACGGCAATAATTTTTATAAAACCTCCCGCTTTAGGTTTCAAATATGAATATCAGAGTGATTTATGTAAGAGTCGGGCGTGTAAAGGCCGGTGACATTTGGACAGCCGCCATCTTGTCTCGTAAAAATATATCAGCCATTTTGATCACTTCAATCGACAACTATGAGTCACACAAGTGGATAATTGTGGATGTTATTGTTATTATAATGGTTCTATGCACAGGTTTTTCGAGAATGTGGAATGTTTTATTACTGCTAGTAAACTCAGCATTGGCCCTGCAAACATTCGAACATGGTTTATTAAGAAACCATGTACGAATGTTTGCAGGGCCGTGAATTTAATACCATATTTGGAGATTAGATTAGAAAATAAAAATATGACTTTATATTCTTTGTCTCGCCTCTTATGTCATTTCATCATCATCATCATCAGAATTTATCACTTAGTTAGACTTACTTAGTTATCACTTAGAGCAAGGAGTCAGCTAAAAATGTACCTATATAGGTTTGAAGCTAAGTACAAAGATCTACATTTTAAGTTTACATTCGTTTTAGATTGTTTTATAACACTCCAAACATTAAGATCTTGTTTTTATATCTATGTATATTTGAAATTCCTTACTTTGTAACACTTGTATTGTACTTTTTTTGAATCCTGGAATATTTTTTTTAACAAATAATTGTCATAGTTGGCTTTGCCGATCAATAACTGTGATATATAAACCAAAGGAAACTTATGAGTATGATTTACTGATTAGAAAGCGAGATGTATTAGCCCAGATTATCAATCCGTACGACATGATGACAACTGACACTACCCATATGACTAAAGTAGGAAGCAAAGGTAAACAATTCTGCCACATTCACTTAGCAGTTCCAGCATTATTTTGTAAGAGCAGAGTTGAATTTCGCAATGTAACCACAGTTGCACAAACATCGGACGCATTATTTAATATAATTTTTATTAAAGAATGTGTTCAGAGGAGCGGAGCTATCTCAGAACTAATCGTCGCCTGCAATGATTGTAGCTTTCCGTAATTATTTCGAGCTGGATAGTTCTTTGGCGGTTATGCTAGATGTGACATTGATTTTAGCGAAACTTCATATATCCTATATCCTCTTTGTGATACAAAACCTTGTTTATATATCAATTTAGTTAGAAGTCGCGGGTTCAATTCCCACCCAGAACAAACATTTGTTGTTTGTTTGTTGTATGTATATTACGCGGTTGGCCATCCTAAGGGAATACTGTAATTTTCCGGGATCAAAAGAGAGCTATGTTTTAATTCAGAATATGAGCTATCTTGATGTCAAATTTCATCTAAATCCGTTGAGCCGTTTGAGTCTGAAGGAGTAACAAACACACACACAGACATACAATAAGTGATATTGTATGAATTTACAAAAAAAGTGCTATTTAGAATTCTGTCAGTAATGCTGATTCTAATATTACAAGCTATGCTTAGTTAGCATTACTGTGTAGCATTAGCAGTAGTGCTTCCACTGTGTTCCGGTGGAAGGGTGTGGGTGCCGGTGAAATCACATGCGCATGAGACGTATCATCCCCGTTTCGGGTGATGGACTCAGTGTAAGATCTAAATCTTATACTGAGTCGTATTACTGTTGTCATGGGCGGGGGTCGCCATTTACCACCAGGTGGGCCCTAAGCTCGTTCCGTCACATATTCAAATCAAAAAAAAATTTTTTTAGCGTTGTAGAACACGCTGTGTATCCGCTATTATAGATATAGGAATATAGGAATATTATAGATATAGATCCATGAAAGTATAATTTGGTGAACAAAAAATGAATACAAACTTTATTTTAGGTACACCAAGAAATTCATAGACTTATCAAAATATTACGCTAAATTTAGAACAGCTTTAGGCGGTCTTTTCGTTGTAAGTGATTTCTTCCAAACAACCTTTAGACGACATTAAAACTTGTCTATCGGCTTAAAATGAAAAGTCAAGTATTCGCCAGCGTCCCCTGATGAAAACCCGAGCTTTCTGCCCCATCCAGCGCAAAGTCTTCGGTGAAACACTATTTCATTACGGTAATCGTAATTTTTACGTAATGGCAGCCCTCGTGATAGTATCGCAGTGATTGCGAGTGGCTGTGATTGCTAAACGTTGCGGCTTGGCGTACCCACGCTCCTGTACTCAAATGATCTATCTAAATGAATCTCGAGATGAGATTCAGGGATTTTGTGGTGTATAGGGAAATATTATATCGCCTAAGGATGTTTAAACCCAGCGCTAGAATTCCTTTTGATGTTTTTAACGTTACTGTATCGACGGCTCCGTAGTTTAGGTCTGCCTTTGAAGCAAAAGGTCCCGGGTTCGATTCCCGGCCGGACTATGTGTGATGAGTAAGTTCTCGGGTCTTGGGTGTTAGTCTTTTGTCTCTGTTTGTCCATTACACCAGGGAATGAGTGTGTTAACGTAATAGCTACTTTTGAATAACGATTAATTCACGCCGAATCAATTAATCGATTAATACCAAGAGGGATTAGAGGAAAGATGGTAGAGCATATAGCATTAATAAAGGTGTGGGTGCCGGTGAAATCACATGAATGTAAAATTTATTTTACGTATATTTATTTGAGGAAAAATTTATAAATATTAATACATGTGTTTATCTGTATAACATCCCGGTCTCGGGTGACTGGCAGAGAGGACCTAAGTATTGCTGTCATTATGGCCGGAGGTAACCACTTAACATCAGGTGGGCCTTCAGCTCGCCCTTTTATAATGGCTAAACATTATACACTGCAAACCTGTATCAATTCATGCAAAGAAATGATTTCATTTCATTTCAAAGAACAAAACGAGCAGAGTATTATTCTCAATAACAAAAAAAATCAGAAAGAAAGAACAAAGCATGTTCATTGCACAAATTACTTAGTAAATTTTCAACATTAATAAAAACTTCACAAAGCCACCAACAGATGTCGCTACGCGTACGAAACTCCGTTGCTGCGTGTACGCATGGCTTACGATCTAAATTCACTCACGGGGGTAGATTACGATCTAAACGACTACACGTATCGGTGCGGGGCCAATTCCGGAGTTCAAAATGTAATTAAAAATTAAAGTTTACGCACCGCTAGTTGCGAGGCTAAATTGGTCAGTTGCTTTTATTAATCGCTGGTTATAATGTTTGGCTCACCTTATTTCAAACCATTGAGTTTAATTGGGTTTTCGTAAAATTATTTTACTTGAATTTGTGATTGTCCGTTAGATATAGGTAGGTATAATACGTATGTATGTTAAAAAAACCTGTACTACCCCAAAGGGAGTGTTTCAACAATTAATATATTAATAAGAACCAAACATTAATGACAACATGTTAATTATAAATTAATACGGTCATTGTACCCAAATTCCCCAACGTATAGCAACTATTTAACCGAATTCAAAAAAGGAGGATCATTTTTAAAACCATATCTCGTCATGTCTATCGTTGTCCTGTCTTGATTAAGGTTTTGACAAACAGCTGTCAAACTGTCAACATTTGTGCTTAGCGAAAAAGCCATAGAAAAAAGACAATTATAGTTTTCTCAAAATTTTCAGAATACCGCGATATTTTCCTATTTTTTTCATTATAAAACATTTTGAAACCAACAACAGTCAAATTGATCCCACCGTTGGCAAGTGATGTGATTACCAACGTACAGCATTTCATTTTTATTTACATACTAGCTGCGCACCCCGTTTTCCCGGGATCAAACGTAGCTAAAGTGTTAATCCAAGATATCAGCTATCCTGGTACCAAATTTTATCCTAATCCGTAGAGCCGTTTGAGCGTGAAGGAGGAACAAATACACACACACACACATATACATACAAACTATCGCCTTTATAATATAAGTGGAATACTAGCTGTGCTCCGCGATTTTATCCGCGGTTGGCTACGAAAACCGTACGTTTTTCTGGTATTAAAAGCCTACCAGATAATTCAGACTATAATCTATCTCTGTGCCAAATTTCATCCAGATCCGTTCAGCCTTTCTGGTGTGATTGAGTTATAAACATCCATCCATCCAAACTTTCGTATTTATAATAGCAGTAAGATAATTTATCTATTCATCCGATTTACAATGCAATTAGAGTTACTTGCGTGCCAAAGTTAATTTCAAACAAAAATATCTGTAATCATTGCATATGAACAAAATAATAACTATTGCAACTACTTAAAGTTCCGAACAATAGCTGTCTGTCCGTCCGTTTGTTTCGAAACATAAGCCTATTCAATTTTATTGTGCTTTGACAATAGATTGCGTTGAAATTATCCACAACCTTCATGCTTACTTCTTTGAACATTTTTAAGTAGGCTGCAATACGATAAAATATTCTGTAATGTTTGTGTGAAATTATTGTAAACTAGCTATTGCCCGCGACTTCGTCCGCGTAGACATTATACTTTAAATCATAGGTGACCCATCAATAACAATAACATCATACATTACTCGTATATTCGTGAATCTCTTACAGTTTTTGCACCGCAAGTATAATTTCTGTAAAATATTTTTGGTGTGGTTACCTCCGCCCATAACAACAGCAATATGGCTCAGATCCTCAGAACGAAGTATGACTGAGAAATTACGTCTGATGCGCATATAATTTCACCGGCACTCACAGCCTTCCGCTGGAACAACAATGCGAGTGTACCACTGCTTGGCGGCAGATTACCAGGTGTAGAGGCAATACTTCTCTGGGTGAACCTGGCATAAGTTCTACTGTTACTTTTTGTTGCTCCTTTAGCAACACCCAGGGGGTACGCTCAAAGGGTATTCACCGAGCAACTGGACCCCCCTAGCTATATTCAGCTACCTATTTACACTTCAAAAGAAAGCACTAGGAGAGACAGACGGACAAATTTACTTAGACATAGAATCAATGTTGGCTGTCTCTTTAAATACCTACAGAACCCCAAAATATTGACATGCATATATTTTGTACAACAGAATCAATGACAGTAGACCGACAAATGAAATCTGGCGTATTTGCATGTGAAAGGTAACATTCCCCTAACAAAGGGAGGCATCAATCAATTCGTCGCAAACCTATCATCAATTGCCGGTGAGTGGTGGGACGTGAACCGAAACCGCAGAGGAACATTCCATTCAGATGAGACAAATGTTTTTAACTGACATTAAATTTAATTCAATCATTTAAAAATTAAATGAAGCGACCTCAATGCTTTTTTTGCGACGGCTCCGTGGCTTAGTTGGTAGTAGCCCTGCCTTCGAAGCGAGGGCAGGCGAGGCGAGGCGAGGCGAGGTCCCGGGTTTGATATCCGGCCGGGGCACACTTTGTGTGGTGAGCATGAAGTTTGTTCTTGGGTCTTGGGTATTTGTCTTGTGTTTCTGTGTTTGTCCATGCCATCTGCGACACAGGGAATCCTAGTGCAGAGGTATGAGTGTGTAAACGTTTATTATTTATTAAACGTTTTTTATGTGAATGAGTGACGGATCGAGCTGAGGGCCCACCTGGTTGTACACAAGTGGTGACCCCCGCCCATGACAGTAATGCGACTCATTATAAGATTTGGATCGTACACTGAGTCGCATTCATCCTGAGTCCAAAACCTGAGACGGGGATGATACGTCTCATGCTCATGTGATTTCACCGGCACCCACACCCTTCCACCGAAACACAGCAATGCGAGCCACTGCTTGGCGGCAGATTCCAGGTGTGGTGGCAGTACCTCTCCGGACGAACTTAGCACAAGTTATACTGTTACTTTTGGTTGCTCCTATAGCACCAGCCAGAAGTTATGTGTAGGGATTCAAATTCTTTGAAATTTTTGGTTAACAACATAAACTGTACCCTGACCTAGGAAGTCGGCGTTGGTGACTGCGTCGCAGTTTTTAAACTACTGCAGTTATCATCGTACAACTTAACATTATTAATCTGTACAACTGAATGTTTCAAAATAAAGGTTAATATTACAGTTTCAGGCAGTATATTACAATGACACATCTGTACCTGTAAATTATTCACCGTGTCCACGGTTCGGTTGCGTCCGATAATTGTGCCGATCGACTGAGGCCGATGTGTGGCCCATAATGTGAGAGGTCTCATACACACTCACAGTTAAACTGACGAACAATATCAATGCATTCGCGGTGGATGAATCCCTCAATTTGCTCGGTCCAGTTGCTCGCGTCCGTAGGTGTGTACCCTTTGATTCCCTACACGTACCCCCTGGGTGTTGCTAAAGGAGCAACAAAAAGTAGCAGTAGAACTTGTGCCAAGTTCGTCCGGAGAGGTACTACCGCTACACCTGGTAATCTGCCGCCAAGCAGTAGTGGTTGTATTACTGTGTTCCGGTGGTAGGGTGTGGCTGCTGGTGAAATCACAAATGCGGTTTATATCATAAAATTTCATATCATATCATTGTTTTGATATCATGGGCCGATACGAATTATGGATGCTTTTGACACTGGATCAGATATTAGAAGGTAGAGTTAATTCAGGCACAGAATCTATAAATGATTCTGTGCCATCCACCGGAAACATCCAGCCAGCCTTATTTTTGACGCAAAAAATGACATTCAAAAGTAAATTGACACAACCCTCAATTAGATTTCATATAAAAATCTCATCAAAGTACTTAGAGAAATTAAAACATCCGTATGTCCGACAGGGTCCCAAACGGCCCTTTCTAACCACTGGAGCGTGTCCCAACATTGTATAAAAATTCCACCGCATTTGACTACCATTTGATGGTATTTGTATGCAATACGAATACACCTCGAAAATGCATGTTAGGACAAATTTATGTGTAGTTTGACGATTTAATTGCGCGTCACCGTTTTATATCAATTCGTATTGAACGTGTGGCGATAAAAGTTATCGATTCTCGGAAATATTGACAATCGAATCTTAATAATGCGTGTTGTCAATCGCAACACGTATTAAAATCGATGACCTTGATTCAAAAAATTGTCACATAGAAACAAATGACGGTGCAACGCGATGTGACTTGGTAAAACTTGGGTCATATTTCGGTAAGAAGGGGACTTAAATCGTTATTGTTTTTATTAGTGGTACTTAAATAATGAGTGTCCGATTTTTCTTAGGGTTTTGAAAATTGCAATGAATGCATATTTTGTGAAATTTTAGGTTCTTTTTTCCTTTCATTATGTATATGAATGATATAAATTACTGAGTCACATTTTCTCAATAACAAATTCAATAAGGTTCTGTCGTCGTAGAAAAATATATGGCTGCATATTACACTGTAAAGATCTTAGAAAACCAACGTAACTTGGTGAGCCACAAGACAAAAACTTAGGTACGTAATGTCTAGACATAATTATTACTTATATTTATAAATGAAATGCTATTGGTTGGTAAACGCATCACTTAAGAACAGTTATTATCGATATAGCTATTCCGTATCAGCCTCTAATGTTCCCACTGCAGGGACACCGGCCTACTCTCGTTAATTAAGAGAGAAACTTTAAAATGTTTGTAATTTAGAATTTTTATAGACAGTAATCATGCCCAGAAAATTGAAAATACTAAATATGTCTTATGTTATTTCATCCATAAATAGATATGGATGCGGAATGATATAAGATAATAGGTAGGCCAAAGAAAAGATGGATGGAACATGAGTTGGAAAGAAGTTTGTACTGAGATGGCGTCTGAGAGAAGGAAATAAAGAAGGTTTAAAGAAGGGTTGTGCCGACCCCACTTGGTTGGGGGGAAGGGGTCTGTTTAATAAAGGCAAGAGCATGATGACTAAAAAATACCTAGAAAGTCACGTTTCTTGATAGAAATAAATTAATTATTCTGTTACATTACAGTGTGACTTAACCCGTTGACTTTTCATACTGTTCCTATTGTCACGGCAGGAAGGCAGACGTCTAATTTGACGTTTGACATAATTCCTGTGGCCATTATTCTTTGACATTCATTTGACATAATGTCCCCAGTTTCTTATTGTAATTGCGATGTATTGTTTGCCATTGATTTTCGATTTTGTGGAAATTCTGAGTTCTCGTTTTGATGTTACTTTGTGATTCAAGTTTTCTATTGTATTTTCTATTTGACGGGTCTGTGGCTTATTTGGTAACTCTGTCTTCTCAGCGAGGAGACGCGGGTTCGATTCCCGGCTGGGCTAAATTTGTGTGATGAGCCAAACTCTACGCTCATCGCCTCGCATTGATTCTCGAAAAGGTAGCCCATTTGATGCTAAGTGGTTACTGCCGCTCATAAATAACAGCAACACGACTCCAGTCCTACCCAAATATGAGAAGTCACTCTCAAACTCAGTTATTCCTTTAGATCTCAAGTATCGTTTGAATACAAATTTTACAAACACAAAAAACATATTCATGAGCATATAACGTGTCACAGTCACATTTCTCTAAGACGGGGATATTACGTCCCATGCGCCTGTAATTTCACCGACGTCCACACCTTGCATTGTCGCAAAGTGACGGGCGCATCGTGATGTCACCTGGATGCTCCCGTGCTTCAGTAGAAGTGTACCTAAGTGGTAATTTTATTGTTCCCCGCGACTTCGCCCGCGAAGAATTTAGCAATTTTTTCGGCGCTTTTTAATTGTTTTTTGTTTTATAGGAACCTTCTCTTGACATAACAAAGAAAGAATTAGCAAGATTGGTTCACCCGTTCACGCGTGATGCTGTGACCAAGGGAAATAGGGATTTTTTTTTTATATACAGATGAGCAGCGGTAACTATAGCATAGTCTAGGAATAAGAAAATGTTTGTAGCGGGCAGTACTGGACTGACCCAGTGCTCTTGGACATGCAAGATATTCTATAGAGAAGAGTTGTAAATTAGCTGTAAATAAGATAATTTGAATACATCGATCGCTGCGTTCCCCTACCACCTGTGCTTGGTGAAACAATACAGTCACCACTTAGCACACTTCCCGAGTTAATTGGTGGTTAAACTCTGCCAATCTTGGGCCATATACCGCCAGTACCTACCTAATTCAATTATCTACCAGGCTAATAGTAATCCACTTAGTACTTACCTCAGAGTAGGTAACATAATCAGCGATGTGGTCAACACCACATCGTAAATATATATATTAGAATTGAATTTGCGTTTCTTTTGTTTCAGGATTCCTCGCAAATTGTAATGGCTGGAACGAAAATATCTAAAAGCAGTGCTCTGAAGTTCTGTCAGGGTGCAGGGAGCTTCCACCTCGGCGCACCCGGAAACAGCTAGAGTCAGTAACGTAGAGTCCAGGCTGGCTAATCCTCACACAAGTCACATCTGTCGATAAAAAAACATGGACCACCACCAGATTTTATTACACCTACAGAAGAACTTCACCTGGCCCCGACTACGATCTTTTTTCCTTATCAGCGTGCGTCCAGGCAGTAGTAACATGCAGGCATAGTCCGTAGATATTCTCTAAGTTTATCTTCTGCCAACTCATTATTCTCATGGTCACTATGCGTCACTAACCACCGTGTGAAGACCAGAATTGATATCATTGCAAAAGGAACTAACAATTTCGTATCGTTTACACGTATTATGACACAGACATAGACAAATTTCTGCATAGTCGCATATGTAAGACACAGTTCATATTTCAAGGGGTTAAGCTACATTATTGTACAACGTATGTCAAATTACTGGTTTTTTGGTATTGTTTTGATAATTTTGTGGGTTTCCTAGACTGTCTGCGTCTCAGACAGTGTAAGATCGGGTTACACTTTTCGGCATCATTTAAGCGTGTGGTCTGGCCAATGGGTGAGTACTATATACAACATTGCAGGCAGCCAAAAACTGTTTATTACCGACTTCAAAAAAGAAGTAGGATTTTAATTTGACTAGATTTTTATACGTTTGTTACTTCGCCAATTGTGTACCAATAAGGATTTCGGAAGATAATCTTTTAATTAAAGAAAAAATTCAAATTCGCCGTTTTAATCAGTCACTTGTCTACGATCCTATTTAACCAACTTCGAAAAAAAAAAGCAGGATCTCATTCAACTATATATTTTTTTGTTACGATTTCTAACTCTACTCATACCCAATCAACCTACTAAATGCCCCCATCGATGCGGATAGGGTTGTACTTCTGAGGTGCTTCCGTAGTATTAAATATATAAAACCCCTAAGAACTAAAATGGGGGTAATTTTATTTTAAAATTGGCCTCGTGTAAACTTTAAGTACAGAGTTATAGAGCCTTTCAATGAATAACTAACTGCATCACGCGGTGTTACCCGCAATTTTCCGAGATCAAAAGTAGCATGTGTTAATCCAGGATATCAGCTATCCTGGTACCAAATTGCATCCAAATCCGTTGAGCCGTTTGAGCGTAAAGTAGTATCAAACATACACACACACACACAAACTTTCGCCTTTATATAAGTGTAATTTATCATCTGTTTATCATAATAAAGATTACTCTGATAGCCAAATAACAAAATTATGTTAATATAATTCTTGAGATTAAAAACAAAATTAATATTCTAGATATATCGTGAGAACCATGTCTTAATCTTTTATAAGACGAATTTAATGTTTTAAACTTAAATAATATCATTCAATTTTATAGAAATTTTATCATTGATTTATCAGGTCGGCAACTTGTGCCAAGTTCTTCTAGAGAGGTACTGCCTGGTGGTCTGCCACCAAGCATTGATGCAATTATATTGCTGGGTTCCGGTGGAAGGGTGTGGGTACCGGTGAAACCACAGGCGCATGAGACGTAACACCCCCGTGTCCAGTGACAGGCGCATGAGGATGCAACTTGGGTTTTCTCATTGAGTTGGGGAGGATCCTTGTTGGAAGTTTCTTGATTGTTTTTCCCCATGGAGTATCGGATAGGGTTTGAACAAGTGCTAAACTAAGTATTAAGAATGCATATTCTTGTAGGTACTTATTTAAAAAGTAACGTTTCTAAGTATTTTTTAAAAAATTCAACGATTCGAACGTATTTTGACTTTGACTTGGGTGGACTTATTTTCATGAGAGAAGGTAACCACTTAACATCCGGTTACAAGTAACTGATTTAAAAATCGAAAAAACCGACTTCAATACTTTCAAAAAACCAAAATACGCAATTGCGTTTACTTGGATGACATATAGGAATAGGTAACTATTCCAATTTTGATTTAACAACCAAATGAACCTATTGAACCGATTTTGATAAAAATTCTATGGGACCAATCTGAAAGCATATCCTTTCAAATAAAAAAGGAATTCCCAAATCGGTTGATAAATGGCGTAGAAATCGGTGAACATACATAAAAAAAATATACAATGGAACAAGTTCAAAAAAGTCACTTAATAATTCAGCTCGTCCCCTTCTTTAATGGTATATAAAAAAACAGTGGCACTCCGGAAGTGGCGACAGAAGTGAAAACAAAAGCAGACTACACTACAGATACTCTTATGTATATACAGAGGTGTCGGTAACGGTAACGGTAACAGTGTGGCGGGATCAATGGTTTTTCCCATCTCAAAAAATGTCCAACGCGGCTATAGAAGTTTTTTCTTCAAAACTATCATGACCGTATCGAAAGGTGGAAACACATTTTCATCACACAATAACCTTCATCCAAATGATAATGAAGATCTTGAACATTATTCTAGGCTAGTAAATATCCCTGTAAAGTAGTAAAATAAACGTAGCACCGTCAAAAATTAATGACACACATTTAATTTATTTTCCAAAACTTTTCGGTCGATTAAAAACACTCTAACACCATTCCAAGATTTTAAATAACGATTAACAGAGAAATGTCCACAGAAATAAGCGGCGAGATGTTTATCAATGAATTAATTGAATATTAAATTACTTGATGAATCAGGATTTGTTGACATTGTGGTAGCGACCTCTTTCGCAGTGCCTTGGACGAATGCTACGTACCTTAGGTAAACTCAAAACTCAAATGCCATTATATCTGAAATCGTTTAAACACATCAATATATAAAACATTTAGTAGCAGTAGAACTTTTGCAAAGTTCGCCTGGAAAAGTACTGCGTCCACACCTGGTAATCTGCCGCCAAGCACTCTTGTTGCTGTTCCAGTAGAACGGTATGTATGGTTGCCGGTGAAATTACAGGCACTTGTAACGTCCTCGTAAGTGACGGGTAATGCCACTTGGGTTGATTAACGGAAGTAATGCAAAGCAACTTTGTTCTTCTCATCCTTTTGTAGAGGAAGACGTGAGTCGCTAGTACCACCAATTTAGACAAATAAAAATGCCATAAAAAACAGCTAGATCCGTGCCTATTGTCAAGAGAATTTGCTTTAGTTTTACCTTATAATAACCAATTAGTTTTGTGGTTCTTGTAGAAGACTCCCATACGATGTTCACAGAGCGAAACGTACGTTTAAGCTATCAATCAAATCTCAATCATTAGTCGCATCCTCTTTGAACTAACAACTGTGGTTTCCTTGGTTCATACACGTCACAAATCAGGCGATGGTTGGTTGACCACCGTAACGAGAACAATTGTGTGGTGGCAAATGAGAAGGAAAGTCAGGGTCAGGGGAACTTGGTCGGGGGTAACGACAGCATTGTTGCGAAGATGACAACCAAACTAAACCTCATTATTTCCAAGTTAAGCGCAGTTTTCGGGATCAATAGAAACCTGTGTTAATCCAGGATATATGCTATCCTGGTACCAAGATGCATTCAAATCCGTTGATCCGTTTGAGCATGAAAGAGTAACAAACACACAGACACAATACATACAAACTTTCGACTTTGTATTATAAGTTGGTGTGGATAACAAAGCGTAGAGGCAGTACTTCTCTGGAAGAACTTGATACAAGTTCTAAAGCTACTTTGGTTTACTCCTGCGCCACCCATGGAGTAAGTATAAGGGTTTGAAGAGTACTCACCTAGCTACTGGATCTGGTTAAGTATAGTATAAGTTTTAATAAGTAATATAGGTAGTAACAAAAAACTCTCGACATTGCTATCATTAATATTCCTTCAAATGTCCTTTTGTATTTTATTGCTTTATTAAGATTTGACAATATATTAATGCTGGTAAATTTCGATGTTAAAATATTTTTTTGCCAGAGCCAGTTGTGATGTGAAGGGAATCCAACAAAACAACTCTTCATGTGCCATGTTTCTATCAATCTTTTCACTGTTGTGTAAAAGGCAACGCTACTTCTCTATCATGCCACTCTATACTGGCTTGTGCAAGTCAAATCCATTTGGTTCCTGCTGCCTTTCTTGTCTTCCGACCAACGGGCTGATGGTCTGCTCTGAGGTCGACGCATATCTCTAGGCCACCATTCGGTCACTGCCTTGGTCCATCAGAGATTTTCCCGCCTAGCCAAGTGTCCCGTCCATCTCCACTTATTCGCAATCCGTATTCCTACTTTGACTATGGTTCGACATCGAATCTTAACCATGTTTGCTGTAAAGAAATTATTTCTGTCTTCTTTCTTTCACACTTGCAATAAAACCGAAATACATCGAAATGCTATTAGCACGGCTAAGTGGGCCATCAAACATCACGCATCGAGCACAAAAGGAGTAGACAGGAAGGAAGGCATTCGAAGCGACGCCAACTTTATACTTTATACCGTTGCCACCGGTGCGTGACCCCCTACCGGATCGAATTTGCGTTTGTATGAATGTATGAATGTTGTATTGTGTCGATAATGACGTCTGTGTGTTACGCCTCAATAATTTCAATTTTGTCTCTGCAATTGTTTGTTATGTGTGACTCGTGCCACCATTAGTTGCGTATAACCAGTATTTTAAGAAGTACTTACTTCTGTAGCCGAACAAAGGAAAATGAAATGAAAAAGAATATGCATGGAAATTTCACATAGCTTCACATTAAGTATAGCTTTTACTATGGGAACCAGATCACGGATAGAACACTATCAAGAATTTATTTTGTAATATAATAGTTACGTATAATTATAATAATAACATCTAGGCAGAACACATAACTCAAATTCGTAACAGTACAGAAAAAAATAATATTTGAATAACAGTGTATCAATTTATATAACAAAACCATCACTTGGTGGTATCGTGCCCAAAATGCTGGCAGCATTGCCACGCTGGATGGCAATGCTTATACTCTGGCCAAAATAAAACCCAGAATTATCGCCTGTGGAATATAGAACTAACATTTATGTTCTATTTCCTGGGTAAGAATCGGACCCACGACTTGAGAAGCGTGACAACGCAGAAGCTTCTACCAGTAGTGAGGCCAGTCAAAACGACAACACTCGGAATTATTGGACCCCAATCCTATTGTTTATGACCCCACGGCTGGTTGACCATGTAAATGGTAATGATAGGAATCAATCAATCCGTCACCTGGTGGTGGGCTAATGGACCATGCAAAGTCACGGTATTGGTTAACAAGCGTTGCAGACACGTTGCGTTGAGGAATCGATAATGAGGAACTGATGATATTGTCAGTTCTGGTCTGGTGATTCAAGGAATAAGTTTACTGCAGGAGTGAGCTGAGTTGTTCGTTTGAAAACCACGGTGATATGATCTTGTCTACGTTTACTTGGATAACAAAAAAGACGCTTATGTAGTGCCTTAAGTGTTAATTTTGTCATCCAAGTAAACGGCTTTACAAGTTTTGCTTCCCTTTTTTTCACCCAGTGCAAACTTATTTGTGTGGTTTTTTTAAATGGTTAGGTGTACATGTGTAAATGTAGGGGTCAGGGTAAGCAATAAACGATTTACTCATAAGTGCAACAACGAATTTTACACTTGAAAAATTGATGTGCGCAATCCCAAGTTCTCGTAAAACATGGTGAGGAAACCGGCATGTCCTAAAACTCGAAGACATGTGACATCTACCAATCTGGATTGGGCTCCGTGGCAGATCAAAGCCCATTCTCTCACTATCGAGAGTAAATCGGTGTCCTTACAGTGGGAACATTAGAGGCGTCAGAAACTGAATTTCCAATACTTATTGACTTTTGCGTAGTTGGGATTAAATTTTTAACATTATTACACACATTTTTCTTACAAAAGAACAATTGTCATTGGGAATCATTGTCTGCGAATGATTATTTCTCAATATTACAGAACAATCTTCTGAAACAATAAGTGATCCTTATCAACATCCGCCAATTACCAATTACAAGAAACATTGAAATAGAAACTATTATAAAAACCAACAGTCATACAACATGGAGGTGATATGTCTGGACAACAATTTTTATTATATTTTACGTTCTAACTGTATTTCTTTTTTATGTTATGACTAGATATGTCCCGCGTGGAATTTGACATTATTTTTTGCGCGGAACTCTTACTGTTTTTATAAAAAAAAAAACAGTAGCCTATGTTACTTATAACATATTACTTATACATGTTACTGACTGTGAAAGTCCTGTCAGACATAAATAAAAAAATGATTTTTTTTTGTTATTATATTAATACCGTTTATATTTTTAAATGCATTTAGTAAAAAAGCTGAACAAAATAATTTTTATTTATAGCTATAGGATAGCTAAAAGCCCACGAGAAGTAAAGTGGTTACTTCCGCCTACAACAACAATAATATGGTCCTCAGTTTCTCCCCGAAGCAATTACCTTAAATATTCTATGAAAAAGTTATTACTATAAAAAAAAATTGTAAATCCAATCAAACCAACGATTATGCAAAAAATAATACACCTGAAGTGAGAACCCCCCCCCTCTTTAAATTCATATAAAAAAGCCAATATATAGCCTCCAATGTCCCCTCCTCCAAGTCATAGACAATTAAACAGAAATCGTGACAGCCACACATGACACAACGAAATTACTTGCATTACTGATGACATTAGGGATCAACCAAGTGTGGTGACAGATCTCAGCCGCTGATAATATTGTCTATGGATGGGTAGCGCTCTGCACGGATAGCGTCGCCATTATGTAGTTACAGGTATTAATAAGGAAACTTGGAAAATTTCTTGAGGAAAATGCTTTATTGTAGAGATTGACGGTCTTGGGAACATGTAGTGTTCACTCGTATAGGACTTTGGAATACATTTGTTGCTTCTCATAGTTGAGAGTGAATGCGCTTTGATCTACCACGGGAGCCCAATATTGATGACTTGACTTGACTAGATGATTGACTTCGAATTTATGGTTCTATGACATGCCGGTTTCCTTGTTTTCCTTCATAGTTTCGAGAACGTGGTATTGCGCACATAAATTTCAGCGACCTTCAGATTAAAAGTCGACGACTATGCCCCTGGGCCACACTCATCACTTTAATCACACAAAAAAACCTTGATTAAGACCCCTCATCACGACAATATACCTGTCATTGAAGGTACTACTCACTCTCGTAGGCTTATCACAATCACCTTCACAGATACTTAGTATGTATTGTTAGGTAGTAATTAAACGTGCCAAGATCATTGAACTGGCTGGTTCTTCGCTGACCTGATGCCGATCAGCTATCTGGTAATAGTCAAAAAATAATTGCTAGATACATGTGGTCTTCCCCTAGTAAAGTATGAGAAAATTCCACATCCCGTTGCGCTCGTTGATCTGAGACGGGGTTGTTACACCTGAAGCGCCTCGAGTGTTGGTGAAATTACATTTCAGCAACACCCTTCCACCGGAAACTAACCGCGCGTGATCACTGCTTGGAGTCGTGTGGAGTCACTTCTACGAACGAACATCAATCGATCAATATTGATTAGCAGGATGTATACGTTAGACATAAGAACATATCTGTGAACAAGATCATGTTTGTGAAAAGATAGTAATCCTTCCATTAGGGGTTCCTTGCTTGTTCTCCCCATGGAGGGTCGGATAGGGTTTGAACAAGTGCTAAACTTAGTAATAATAACGCATCTTGTAGGTAAATATTTATTTAAAAAAAGTGACGATTCCAAGTATTTTTTTATGAATATAAACGAAGTTGAATAACTGAACTTGGCACAAGTTCTACTACAAATTGTTGTTGTAAATTGTTTACCGGATATGACTGCTTTAATCCACAAATAACCAACTTGTTTGTAGATATTGTTGTGAAGAATGTTAACATATCAACAATACATCCATATCCCTTACTCCACATTACAACATTATGCAACAATTTCTCACCAGAAATCCTCACTCATTCTAATTAAACAGACGAGTGTATCTTGCTGAATGATTTAAGGTTCCACAAAAACTTAGGAATTATAGCTCCATTCGCGGTAGGCGAAGAATGATAACCAGTGCACCGGAGGTTATGTGTTACTCTTGCATTATCCTATTTGCATTGATATTAATTGAGACGTAGAAATAGGTTGACTGAAACTAGAAAATAAGTTACGGAATATTAAATGGTAAATAAGCATGCTTTGTTTATTCTACTTTTAATTTTAACCGACTTCTAAAGGAGGTTATCCATTCGTTTGTATTTTTACGTTGGTTACCTCATAACTCTGTCATTTCTCAACCAATTAATCGTCAATTAGTATGGTTTTTAAATCAAACTAACTGAAAGAAACATGTCAACTAGGTAAACGAATTTCGCTATTGTAGATCGAATTGAATTTTTTAATTGTTTAATGGAAATAAGGAAAGTACTGAAATAATTGATCAGTTTTTCAGTCAGTCTGATTAATCAGTTTTTTGAAATAATTAAATCTGAAATCTATGTTTTTATTGTCTTTATTTGCTTTACGTATTCAATTCTGGAACTTTAATTTTGTTATGTTACTAGCAGTCTCTAGAACATAAAAAAATCATGAAACGGAATACTGTTAGTAATAAATTCACAGTCAAAATACATTAATTCCGCTAAATTCTGAAAAATATACTTGGGTAATAGCAAAATAGCAGTAAATTTGTGCAAAGTTCGTCCGGAGAAATAATGCCCCCACATCAGGTAATCTTCCGCCAAGCAAAGGCGTCGATGCCGGTGAAATTACAGGCGTCTAGTTCATCAAAGGTATGATAGAGTAACCTAGTTTCCATAATACAAGGAATATGGAAACATGCTGAGTTTTTGGCTAAATAGGGTTTTGTGTGAAATTTCTATGAATATATTTTTCATACTAAAATAATTATCAATTCGCATACAAACTATTGGGACTATATTTATATTAAGCGACACTTTGTATTTATGTGTGTCTCTGTGTGTGTTTGTGTGTGTGTTTGTTACTCCTTCACGCTCAACCGACTCTACGGATTTGGGTGAAATTTGGTACCAGGATAGCTTATAATCTGAATTAACACATAGGCTACTTTTAGTCTCGGAAAAACGCGGGTAACATCGCAGGACGCAGCTAGTATAATCATAAATCTCACCCATAAACCCACCAACACTGGACCATGTGAATAAATTCCGGAAAATCCAAAGACGCAAATATATCGTGATTCCAAATATCTTGCGGTTATGTGTCAAATACTACCGGCAGAGAGATTTATACGCTACGAGTAAACAGTTGTCATTATAACAAGATGAACATAACACGAGATCAGGGTCTTGTACAGTGAGCGGATATTTCGATGAGTTGTGACGTATCATTGATATATCGCTGGGATTTGGGTAATATGTGAATTCAGATTAATTTTTGCTGCGGTGATTAGTTTCTAAATGTGGATGGATTTATTTGCGTCTGGAATTTGTGGATGTTCGACTGATATTTTCGGTCACAGATATAAGTGTATGGAGGTTTTCAATTCGTTTTACAATTACTTAAAAAAGAGGTTATCAATTCGGTTTCTGTAATGTTTGTTACCTCAGAACTTTTCGTATATCAACCATTTTGAAAAAAATATTTCTCTATTTCAAAGGATATAAATTTAGAAATTTTATCAAATTAGGTTGAATAGTCTGGTTTTTAAATTAAATAACTGGAAATAGTAAACGAAATTGCGTAATTTGCTTTCCTGTGACTGTTTTCTTCGCCCATTGTAGACCAATTTCGATATTATTTTTTGATGATAGGGTGTGCTACCTGTTTTTAAATAAGTGATGAAAGCATTAGAGTTAATCTTTCTTTTGTATGAAGATTTTTTTATTACATATATCGTGTAGGTATAGGTTGTCCCATAGAAAAGTCCATTGCAGATTTTATAGGTGTTGAAGTCAACTTATTTTTTTAATCTAATTTCTTGTGTAATTAAATATAAATTTATATAAACATGAACATAGAAACAACTATTAATTCTGTACATAAAATGTTACCATATAACGTTTCCTGTTAGTAAACAATTAGATCAGAGAAGGATCGCCCGCGGCGCTGATCGATCTGCGCGTGCGCACCGGTGCGCAGGTTTCCGCGCATTGTTCGTGCTAAGTCTATGAACATAAAATAATCGATGTCTTGTACGGTAGCATAGTATTTAACATTATACGTGTTTCCTTTTGCTTTGTTTTTGTTAATTTCAGCATTTACCTCATAATTGCATTGTAATTTTAATAGTTATGTGGATGTCGCTTTGTAAGATAACTAACAAAGCGACATCCACATATAGATAACTCAGAGCTTTTCACACTACCCGATTTGTTTTTTTTAGGTGAAAGAGTGACGGAACGTGCTGAGGGCCCACCTGATGGTAAGTGGTGACCCTCGCCCATGACAACAGTAATGCGTGCGACTCAGTATAGGATCCAAATCTTTACTGAGTCGCATTCATCCTGCTGCGTCCATCACCCGAGACGGGGATGATACGTCTCATGCGCATGTGATTTCACCAGCAGCCACACCCTTCCACCGGAACACAGTAATGCAACCACTAATGCTTGGCGGCAGATTCCAGATGTGGTGGCAGTACCTCTCCGGACGAACTAGGCACAAGTTCTACTGCTTCTTTTGGTTGCTCTATTAGCTCCACCAGGGGGTACGTGCAGGGAATCAAAGGGTACACACCTACGGACGCTAGCAACTAGTCCCCCCAAACAGGGTTCCACACATTATTTATTTATTTTAATTATTTTTTTTATTTTTTTTTTTCTTTTATTCTCTTAATATGTTTTGCATTGTTTTGTACAGTCTATGTGAATAAATGTCTTCTTTCTTTCTTTTCCTCGGAGAACCAAAGTTTCTCTCGAAAGTATATATTAGAAAGAAATCAAAACATCGAACTTGAAGTGCCAAGTAGATAAATGGTACTTTTGTACGCAAATTATCAGCGTAACTGTTTTGTAAAGTAATGTCATTTTAATATGACCATATCTACTCACCATGACGTCATTATCACCAACAATAATTTAGATTTTTCACATTTCCATTAAAAATGCGCTCTCTATCCCGTATAACAGCGGCATAGAGTTCAAAATCGATAATAGAATACGCAGCATATTCTTGTGTATCCCTTTTTACAAAACCACCAACGATTCTGGAATATGTGTTTTGTGCGCTGAATTATTGAGTTTGAATTGAAGTGGCAAAATTTTTGATCACAACAAAAATAATGCAATAACTGGAAGAATAAACCATGAACTCTAATGTAATATAAATAAGGTTTTGATCGAAAAAGCAACGGTAGAATCGCTTGGTAAAAATAACATTGGTGATCATAGAAATCGCTCGATTGTTCCTGAAAAGGTGACAATAAGTTTTTTGTTGTTTTTATCTAAACGTGGGCGTTCATTTCAAGTAGCTTATGGTGAAATCAATGTAATGGGATTTTAAACGATTCCTGATTTTCCCTTTGCTTTGAATGCAATTGTATTAAAATACGTCTGTAGAGTTTGATGATATCTTTTGATACGGTGTGAATAATTGGTGTAATTTTCCTTCTGTTGTGACAGAGTTTCTTTGTACTTCTGATTCTTAGTTTATTACTAAACTATTTGTACACAATCATAGCTTATAGACTGTTTAGTGCAGTGGGTGACTCTACCCGTTATAGTCTCGATAGAGTCTTGATATCTGATAGAGTCTCGATATCTGATAGAGCCAGGTATTACGACGCTGTCCGACATCACGACATCTACAATATGCTGATATTATTTGAAAGTAGACAGATAGCTAGAATAAGAATAAGTTTATTTTTGCCATAAAAATACAGAGTACATCATACAATATTAAAAAAATACATTATTAATAAAACTTTTGGAGGTTATATTGTATTAGAATACTATAATAAACCTATGTTATTAGGACTCCGAGTACGAATTTGTATAAAAATAAAGTAATTTCAGACAGAAAAAATAACATATTTTGAACCTATACCTAATCTATGAAACGGGAATGTCTTAGACCCAAAAATTCGACGACATGTGACATCTACCAATCCGGATCCCGTGGTATATCAGAGCCCATTCACACTCAATTATCGAGAGTAGGCCGGTGTCCCTGCAGTGGGAACATTAGAGGCTGGTAGATAGATGAATGCCACAGATAACGCAAATAGACGAAACGTCCGCATCGACTTCGGGAGCCGTCATCATATAAATATAGAGTATCAATGATGCATCAACTATGTAACGCTTATTGCAGCGGCATTAATGAATCGTGCCAGCACTCGGCATCACCATCAATATCTGTCTGTCGCTTGGGAAATATGGACTCGTGTGTCGATACTTTGCTACTGGACACTCGACTGGGGAAATTGATCTGAGAAATTTCTGATCGGAATATCAGTAAAAATATCCTGTCTGTCGCCCTGGAGGTTTGGGCAGTTGTGTCAACAAAATGGCTTAAGAAACTCAGCCAAATTGAATACCACACGTTCCTCTCCATCCAAAGGTTGCCTGTAAGAGATCGCTTCTAAGCGATAAGGTCGCCCATTGTATATTATTGCTTAAGATTATTTGTACATTTATTTATATTGGTGTGCAATAAAGTATTTTTGTATTGTATTGTACCTCCTCCTTTTTTAAGTCAGTTAATCCACTTTCCATCCTACATGTTATTATCTATTAAATGGTATTTTGACGTTTGAACAAATTTCATTAATAGGTTCTGTGATAAAGTTTATGTCGAGAAGTGTAAAAAATGGGACGAAATCTTTTAATCAATATAAGATGTCGGCAAATAAAACTAACAGAATGTACTTAAATTGTTTTTATCTAAACTCGTATGATCATATGGAACAGAGTGTACAGTATTTACAGAGATGATCTGTACATCTATGAGATGAGATTACAGCTAATGTTCATTAATGCATGAATCATATAATACCAATGATCTGTGCAAACGCTTGAAACATTATTTTTCAGTGCATACTTTAAATTAGCAAGCATTAGCTTATGTGGAGATATTATGAGCTTAATAATCTCAGTTCTTACTCTTTAGTTACTTCTTTTGAGAACTATTTTCTATTCGGACAGATTTTATTTAGATGGACAGCAGTTTAGCTTAACTAACTTTTTGGGTTTCAGAAGTTAGTCTTTCTCATCTTCAATCATGATATATTTAGGAAAAATTTTCTCCTTTTCCTACTGCGTTATTGGCGAGACTGTTACAATATATAATATATAAATAATTTGGTAAGCCAGTTTCCCCTATTCATTGAAAACGTGTTTATTATCCAAATCAAAACAAAACAAGCCCGCCCGATTTCAATGCCCGCGAAATCAAAACTTGCTGTTTTGTAGGAATTTATTGCATCACATACTTTTGAGTTTGACTGTTCATATATCGCGGTATGGGCGTAACTTGGAAATGAGTCCAGATATTTCTGATTTCTCAGAAATAAATGTCAAATCGTTTTACCTGAAGCTTACGACCTTGTCACAGCATGTATCATCACTAAAAAAAAAGTGAATGTGCATTTATCCATAGATGGATTACTCAATCACGCTAGAACGGTTGAACGGATCTGGATGAAATTTGGCAGACACACAGACAGACAGACAGTCATAGCACATAAGCTACTTTTTATCCTGGAAAATGTACGGTTCTGTATTTATGTACCGTGTAAAGCGTTGGGTGTCCCGCTAACGCTTTTTTTGATATGTACTTCACGCGTTTGCAATATCGCCTAAAATCCTTCACGCATCAATGGCGGCGTTTACCAGGTGTGTAGCAGTACTTCTCCGGACAAACTATGCACAATTTCAAGTACTACTCTTATCGCACCACCCAGGGGGACATGTGTAAGGACTCTGAGCTTTCACTTACGGACGCAAGCAACATGGTCCTCAAAAGGATATCCATTGAGGATATAGCTATCATGATATTTGTTCTACCACCACGATTTCAGAAGAAACCCTTAATTAATGATGCATTGTTTTAGCAGCTGCTGAAGACATCATCCATAACAGTCTGTCAGGCTAGATATATTATGATGCAGTGTCGATACCCTTTCTTAGTACTTGTCACAATGTCGGCCATTACTTTAGTGGGTTAACGAGATATTATATTTTTGGAGTGTTTCAAACGATAGATCACTAGCGATTGAAGTCTTGACTGTTTTCTTGTTGATCATTTTTTTGTCTTCGACTCTTCAATGTTTCTTCTGAATTATAGTAACTCACCTTATTACTTTAAACGAGCAATTCTTGTATATATATTTATTTATTTCGCGTATTCAGAAACGGCTCTAACGTTTTGGATGAAATTTTGTATTTAGATAGGGTTTTGCTGTTTAATACTTTAGAACGGCTGCTATCTATTTGTACAATAATTAAAAACAATACAAAATAAGTAGCTAATACTTATTTTGTTTTGTTTTTAATTGTCAGGGCAAGGTTTGTACGAATGAAAATATATTGGAAATCTACAAGAAACATAGGAAATTGGGCAAAAACTGAAAATGCATTTTCCTATACGATTTTTGCAGCTACGACGTTTGGCGACGTTTTAGGACAGGAAAACGTCTATAGGTTCAATTAGTTGTATGTACAAAATTGTATTGTAATCTGGTTCCCATAGCTATGTTTTGTTTTGGACTAGATGGTACTGTGTGAAATCGCAATGAATACTTATTTACTTACAATTTCTATATTACTTTTTCAATATCTAAAATTGTTTCAATCGACTCCTTCAAGCAAGTTCAATACCTCGATCTAATAATAAACATGTATCAGTTGATCATCCATACATCGGGTATATGTATACGTGTTGTATACTGGTATATGGTATTTGTATCGCACGCTATGATTTGTAAGGGGACAGGTGCAGACGCAAATACACTGCGTTCGGTTTCACCATCTCAATTGGCATTTGTCAGCGGCTGTCAAACTTTATTGACATTAAAAATTGTTGAGGACGTAACATTTGTTTTGCTGAAAGGGTTCTGGTTGTGAATACTTGTAACTTCTGCGAAATGAACTGAATATATTTTGTTTTTATTAACTCAAATGAAGAAAACTTTACGAAAGTCCCCGTCTCGGGTGATGGACGCGGCAGGATGAACTCAGTAAAGATTTGGATCTCATACTGAGTCGCACGCATTACTGTTGTCATGGGCGGGGGTTGCCACTTGCCATCAGGTGGGCCCTCAGCTCGTTCCGTCACTCACTCACATAAAAAAAAAAAGTACATTATCTCGGACATTGACAGAATTTTTGTCTAAAAAGCCAAATAAACAGAAATCATAACTTTTGCGTGCATTGAAAGAATGTATTTTTTTTTCTCTCCTGCATCCCACTTGCACTCAAATACATGAATATACATATATACTGTTTTTTTTTTTAACTTCTTGTAATTTTTTATAATATATAAGTACCTACATGTGTTAATTTATTTGCTTATGGCCACATTACTTGAAGACTTATATGTCTGTAGTAATCTGAACCACTTTTATTTTAGAAAAAAAAATTGTTCTTCGTGCCATGAAATTATTATTCCCGCGCAGCCGAAGTCGTGAAGAACAGCTATGTTATTATACAAAATATATTAAAATAACACAAAATAGTTAAAAATTATGTATCTAACTGACGTTTTCCCACCTTATTATGTTACGAATCTATGGTCAAAAAATCATACAGCGAAATCATCTATAGTCAATCTTGAAGTGATCGCTATAATTGGATGTATGAAAAAGTTTGAGAACCAGCTAATCATAAGTCCATTCCGTCGATAAATCTATGAAAATGTACGCAGATTTAATGTCACAGGAATGCTTTCATGATCTGAAAGAACCAGGGACGTATTTTGAAACCTTCTCGTTAGTATACGCATCCCCTCGCTGTATTTGAATAGTCCAATACATGCAAGTTTATAAAAAAATTGCACCGCGAGTTCCAGAACCAGAAAGTTTGTTTTTTAAATACTATACAAAAGAATCCGTCATCTGTCATATATTTATATTCTGAATTATGTTTACCTCGGTTTCTAAGTTTCTTTAAACATCATAATTATTGTCAATAGCACACATTATAGCTTTACTCAAAACTTCTCCCAGAGCATAGGATAAGAGACATGCCCACTTAAAAAGAAATCTATCACAAGACGCCCAGCCGATGTGAAACATGACGAAAGCGACATGCCGTTTGCCATACGAGTCTGTTTTATTTCATAGGTGCACCAATAGTTAATGTTTCACATCAAAAAATTTTATATTCTCAAAACAGGGATATTGTCTTTCAAAATGTCTATAATAGAAATGTATTCCTAAATCCTAAATCCATCCCTAAAGTCATAACTAACAGATCGCGCGACATCTCGAATCGAAGCGTTGCATCTCATCCAAAAATATCTGCATCAATGTTAGATGAATTCATTGCGCGTTTCCGTTACAAAGTTACATTTGCAATGAGTCAAAAAATAAATATAATAAATAGATTATCTATATTTTGAGTCATCGTCAATGTTACAAGTCCATCTACACATACAGAGAACATCAAACTCTATGACAGATGTCACTGATATTCTACACATCGTGCAAGTGGTGCATACGGGCAGTTTGTCTAAAGAACATGCTGACATTAACTGTCAAACCAATCATTTGAGTGCCTTCCGCACTCACCAAAAGCCGCGTAAAGTTGTACGCGGGCTTTTTGTGAGGGCAAAAGGCCATCTTCGGCCAAAAAGTGGTCGGTGGTCTACCGTCATTTACAACCTTTTTTCGTCAATTAGATAAACAGATTATGCATACAATAATACATACATCTGCATAATTTTTCGATCTGAGACACAAAGGCTTTCTTTATTAGGATTTTGTTTTACGAATATCGTATAAGGTAGTAACTTTCTTTAGATTTGGTGATAAGTCGAGGTGGAAGGATAGAAATCAGTGCTGAATCGAAAATAGTAGAAAAGGATGTATTGGCCGTGCAGTGGGACGGATTTTTTATATAACTTATGTGACGGAACGAGCTGAAGACCCACCTGATTTAAATCACCTCCACCCATAACAACTATGATCCGACTTAGGTCCTTCCCGACCTGAGTGTGAGACGACTCAAGTGGCACAGAACAGTATCCGAGACAGTATATGTAATTTCTCATGCACCTGTAATTTCAACGGCACTCACACCTTTCCCCTGGAAAGCCAGGACCCGTGTAGTTTAAAACAGTTAAGTCCTCCTTAGATGAGTTGACTTAATTTGAGACATTCACATGAAAAAAATTATGAGCGCAATACTACGTCCTTGAAACGGTGAAAGATAACATCGTGGGGAAACAGGCATGTCCTAGAATTCCAAGTATTTGAACTTGTGACATCTACCATTCCGGATTGGGCTCCCGTGGTAGATCAGAGCCCATTCACTCTCAATTACCGAGAGTAGGAAAGTGTCCCTGCAGTCCTCCTACGATAAGAGAAGAATTCCCTATTATTTAATCAGAACCTCACCAATCCTACACACCTACACACAAAGAAATAGACGTTTTCTTTTATTGAAATTTAGTTCTATAAAATATTGAGCTTGGAAACCTGTAAATCTCAAATAGCTGAGACTCAGTCCTTTGCGACTAATACGATTTGTGTTCCAAATAAAATAAATATTTTTGCTTTATGATTCAAACCATGACAAAGCCATGCAGACGCCAGAAACGCTGCATGCTCACGCGAACCAACGCATGGTTTACTATCAATCGCCACACTGACGCTTGGTACTGCTGCATAATTAATTAGTCACTTGGCTAGTAGGTCGCTGTATAATGCGTTGTTTTCTATGCATCCTGCAGGATTATCTCAGTGCTTTCAAAACTCAGCTGAAACAAAAAGCATAAATTCTGCTTCATATTCCTCTGTAGAACTAAAATCGATAAAAAATTTAAAAGGTCAGCTACAGGGGTACTGTCTGCAGCAGAAATAGCAGAATGTTTGAAAGTTAAATGGTTTTTTTTAATGTTAATAAGTGATGAAACGAACTGAGGACCCACCTGGTGCTAAGTGGCAACACTCGCCCATGACCCAGTATAAGATTTGGATATATAAAATGTTGTTACATGCGACTCAATATAAGATTTGGATCTTACACTGAGTCGCATCCATCCTGCTGCGTCCATCACCCGAGACGGGGATGATACGACTGATGCGCATGTGATTTTACCGGCACCCACAACATCTTCCACCAGAACACAGTAATGCGAGCACTATTGCTTGCCGGCAGATTCCAGGTGTGATGGCAGTACCTCTCCGGACGATCTTGGCACAAGGTCTACTGCTACTTTTGGATACTCTTTTAGCACCACTCAAGGGTGTAGGAAATCAAAGGTTACACACCTACGGACGCGACTGGACTTCCCTGGACAACTGGACTCATTAAGAATCTCTGTGGTTTTATCACGTACTTACCTTATTAATCCCCCAACGTTTCAAAACATGTTGCAACACATGCGAAGACAGAGCGGCTTTTTAAAAACACAAAACTAATGTTTGTGTCATCGCGTAGGTTTAAGATATATTAGTGTGCATTGATGCAGCTCAGCTCTGAAGCCGAGTGTACCATAAGATGGGGGGGTGGCTCCACCCTGTCGTCTGTATAGATTTTTCTTTTTACCCCCCACTACGGACCGATATTAAAGAGTTCTCTGAGCGATGCGCTATTTAGTTTGAAATTTTTAATTTAAAACTTTATATTGAACCTCTGTGTATTTTAAATGAAAATACTTGCATTTGCTCATTGTTTTTCTATTGTCCACTATCTTAATATATATGCTTGGCGGCAGACTCCAGGTGTGATGTCCGTTTGGAGAACCATGTACCCTCGAAGTCAATACACGTGGCTCCCGGATGGTTCGCAACCCAAAGTAGCAGAAGAGCTTGTGCTAAGTTCATCCAGAGAAGTACTGCCCCCACACTGCATAATCCGCCGCCAAGCAATGTAACACTGGCATAGCTGCGTTCCAGTGGACGGGTGTGGGTACCGGTGAAATTTTAGGTTCTTTACATCCCCGTCTCAGAGTGAGGGTCTTCTCCTTAACATTAGGGGAGGTTGTCTGCTCGTCCAGTCAATTTAGTTGCATATAAATAATTCCGCTAATTGTAAATTACCCTTATCCCTTTCACAGTTTTGGTCCCTAGAAATTATAATATAATTCGTAATATTCACAGATTTCACATATAACTTTTATATTTCGAGGACACAGCAGAAATACGACATCATTAAAATCTAACTACGCCCAATACGGAACTCTGTGAAATATAAGCCAAGAGTCATCTGGAGAGGATTTTTCGTGGTGCATCACTATTAAATATGAAATATTATATCGGAACTACTGGCTAGGGAGGGGAACCGATCTATCGATAGTTTTATTAGGTTTAAAAACATTTATTCTCATAAAAACATACAGTTCATTTACAATGAGCTCTGCCTTCGAAGCGAGGGGTCCCGGCCCGGACACACTTTGTGTGGTGAGCATGAAGTTTTTTCTCAGATCTTGGGTGTTTGTCTTGTGTTTCTGTGTTTGTCCATGCCATCTGCGACACAGGGAATCCTAGTGCAGAGGTATGAGTGTGTAAATGTTTATTACAATTTATATACAAAGTCGATTATTTCAGAGAGATAGTTATTTGGGAGTTTCAGTTGCGTGCGTCCGTGGTTGAGGACCCTTTAGTGCCCCACACTTACCCCCTGGATGCCAAAAGAGCAACGAAAAGTAGCAATAGAACTTCTGCCAGGTTCATACGGAAAAGTACTGTCTTCTCACCGCTAATCTGCCGCTAAGCAGTGTTCCAATCTTATTGCTGGGTTTCGGGTGAAGAGTGGCGCCTGTGAAATTACGGGCAGAGACGTATCATCAGCAGGATAAAAACGAGTCAGTGTAAGATCCAAATCTTATACTGAGTCGCATTTCTGTTGTCATGGACGGGGGTCGCCACTCACCACCAGGTGGGCCCTCAGCTCGTTCCATCACATTAAAAGTGTGATGTTATAAGCGAACTAAATCACGTGTATCGACATGCATCGACCGCGTCACTACGCCAGCAATGTTTCACCGGCATCGAGTGGGGGGGACGGGCCGTACATCGGCGCATATTCCAAGTGCACCAAACGTCATATAACGTATGGGGGTGGCACACTGGGGGCTGGTGGACTATATTATTACCAGGATAATAGTAGTGAGAGCGTGGTGGCCCAGGGGCACAGACGCCGACTTTTAATCTGAAGGTCGCCTTTTCAAACCCACACGTGCACCAATGAGTTTTTTCACTTGAAAAATTCATGTGCGCAATACCACGTTCTCGAAACGGTGACGGAAAACATCGTGAGGAAACCGGCATGTCTTAGAACCAAAAATTCGATGACATGTGACATCTACCAATCCGGATTGGGTTCCCTTGGTAGATCAGAGCCCATTCACTCTCAAACATCGAGAGTAGGCCGGTGTCCCTGCAGTGGGAACACTAGAGGCTGGTACGGTAATAGTATTCTTTTTATGTGGCAATAGTGTTGGAACGTCTAAATTACCTGTAATTTCACCAGCACGCTTTTCCACCGCATCATAGCACTGAGTAAGCCACTGTTTGGTGGAGGATTACCAGGTGTGGCAGTACTTGTTCAAAAAGCAACATGGACCCCCAAGACCTTTGTAAATGACCAGCTTTTGCCCGCAAACTCGTCTGTGTAGATATTATACTTGGTGATTTTCGTGATATGAGCTATCCTTTCTAATATGTTAATTTGATGTATGTGCTATATTATTGTAAAGTGTCATTAAAATCCATACAGTAGTTTTTACGTGAAACAGTTCCAGTTCAGTCAGTCCAGCTCGCGTCCGTAAGTGTGTACCCTTTGATTCCATACACGTACCCCCTCGGTGGTGTTAAAGGAGCAACCAAAAGTAGCAGTAGAGTTGCAGTAGCAGTTGTGCCAAGTTCGTCCGGAGTGGTACTGCCACCACATCTGGAATCTACCGCCAAGCAGTAGTGGTTCCGGTGGAAGAGTGTGGCTGGCGGTGAAATCACATGCGCATGAGACGTATCACCCCCGTCTCGGTTGACGGACGCAGCAGGATGAATGCGACTCAGTAAAGATTTTGATCTCATACTGAGTCGCACGCATTACTGTTGTCATGGGCGAGGGTCACCACTTACCATATGGTTCCAGGTAGGCCCTCAGCTCGTTCAGTCACTCATTCACAAAAAAAAATCAATACATCCTCACAAATGTTCAAGTTTATAATTAGTAGGATATATCTCTCGATGTGCCCGCAGAACATACATACCCCCGACCAACCGAACGAACATCCCTGTGGCGATACTCCGATATTATAACGAAGCTCTTGAATTTTGTAATTTCAACCGAAGCGAAATATTTTTGCCCGAATGCGGAAGCCAAGAATGATTTTGCCAATATTTTCGCAGAGTTTAAAAGAGAAATTCTACGAAAGATTTTCCTCATTTGAATATAACAATAATATTATAAAGCCGGGAGTTTGTATAGATGTGTATGTGCGTGTGTGTTTGTATGTGTTTGTACCACCTTCACGCCCAAACGGCTTGACGGATTTAGATGAAATTTGGTATCAAGAAAGCTTATATCCTGGATTAACACATAGGCTACTTTTGATCGTGGAAAACCGCGGGACACAGCTAGTATTTATATATATATGACATAAAGTCTGCTGAGACTGAAAACATACTTCATACAAACGTAAACCATCTATTTACGGTACTGCAATATAAAAATACGATCAAACACAATGCAGTCCTATCTACGGAAACGACGACAGGGAGTAGGAAAAATATTTTTCCATTTTAAATAAGTATGCGGAAAAGCGTATATATTTCCCGTTATCTGTTGGTTAAATATTAGTAGTGGAATTGCTCTTTTTATACGTAGGATAAGTACTGATGGGTTGTTTGTAGTTTTAACTAGTCTAGTGGAACATGATTTAATTGGCAACGAGGAAAATTGTTCGCGTTTGCGTGATGATGATTTGAGATCGTGAAAAAGTTACTAATTTCAAAAGCGCCAAACTTAGTTTTAAGGTCAAGTCTTGTAGGTAATTATCTACATATTTATTTAAAAAAGTGACGTTTCCGAGTTTTTTTCGAATTAAAGGTAATGATTTTTGACCTTAACTTTGAAAACATATGAAACCCAAAAATAAGTTTAGGGTTTGAACAAGCGCTAAACAAATAATATAGTACTCAAGAGATCACGCGTTCTTGTTACTAAGTTTAACATTTATTAAAACCATATTATTGCAAATATTATAACTTTGATCATTAACTTATTGATATCCAAGAAAAAGTTTTTATTTTCCATGTAACCAACCTCTTTGCTCTACCTAAAATTTTCATCTGAGAACAATCATCCCACGCCAACCAATCGATAACCAATAAAAATCAAAAAGCCAATCTATCGACATCACGTTCTAATTTTAAATCCATACCTACTGTCAAACGTCGAATTCCTCTCGAAGGCGTTCACACATTCTGTCGAACGTAGTACATCGCGTGTCCAATAGCGTAAAACCGATCAACCAATCAGGATGCACCATCGGTTCTCGAAGCCAAACGGCCAGTATTCCACGGCCTTCGATTCCGTTCGATTTCCCCGCGCGGCGTGAGGTGTCACAGTGATCGGGGGGGTGTGGAGGTTCTGGTTTAACTGGCGGTTCGGAAGTCGAAGGTTCGATAGCCCATTGGCTATCGGTTCACGTCACGTAGATTTTCACGAGTTTTTTTCACGCTGGGAGTGCCGTTACGGTGGTAAATGATTGGGAAAGAGTTTATTATGTGCGTTGGTATATTATGTACAGTGAGTGTGGATTGGAATGCAATTGTGATTGATTATACATGATTAGAATAGTATATTATTCTATTATACTAACCATAATAAACTATTGCTTATTCAGATAGGTGGCACATAGGCGGCCTTATCGAGAAGCGGTCTCCTCCAGGCAATTTTGGATGGATAGAATAATAATATTTAATAGAGCTATATAAAATATATATTGCAGTGAGTTTTAATGTAGGAAACATGTTATATGCCATTTTTTTTCTTAAAAGTAAAGTACTATGAAATATGGCGTATCAAATTAAAAAAAAACCTTGAAAGACATTCACCATTAGATAGTGTAATAATATATTATAGATTAGAATAAAGGTTTTTTTTTAATTATTGAACATTTCACACAGCTCGTAGCCCTAAACTAAGTACATATATTGTACTATGGGACCCAGGTTACCGGTACAATACTCTAAAGTACTAATTTTATAAATTTTAATACGTATAGCACCTAGACACATAACAAATATGGATGTTCATCAATTTTTATTCTCCTCCAAATATTTCCCGGGTTCTCGGGTCTTGGGCATTGGGCCATGTGACATGTGTTGTCCATGCCACCTGCAACACAGGGAATCCTAGATATGAGTGTGTAAGCGTTTATCTAATCATGTCAATCGATAATTTACACTAATAAGTGATTTAAGGTAGTGATTACGAAGCCGTTGAACTTAGCTGTTCTTAACAAATCACCTAAGTTAAGCAACTTTCGGTCCGGTCAGAAGTTGGATGGGTGACCATTGCATTTGATTTGAGCGCTTCGTTCCTCGGAAGTCACGATAAAATGTCGTTATCGGCTATACTAAGTTAAGCTATGTCAAAGGCCTTTGGGTGCCATGGAAACTTCAACATTAGAGTTTACACACACGTATGAAGAAGACTAACTCAGACTTAGGTCTACGGGAATACATTAAAATGTTTTAAATCTAAAAATTTGATGGCGAACTATAAATTTCAATTTGCATCCACCCTTTGGATGGAAATTCATAATAAGATTTTTCACAGGCAGCCATATTCCATCTAGTTGGATTTTTAGTTAACTTTGCACTGGAATTGAAATTCCATTAGGGAGATTGCTTTTTACGTTCCCGCTTCTGGGGGGTGACATTACAGCTCGGGGGTTAGGAGTTTTCAATCTTTGACGGCCCTGCCTTCGAAGCGAAGTCCCGGCTTCGATTATGCCCGGGGCACACTTTGTGTGGTGAGCATGAAGTTTGTTCTCGGGTCTTGGGTGTTTGTCGTGTGTTTCTATGTTTGTCCATGCCATCTGTCCTCCTTGGAATTCTAGTGCAGAAGTAAGAGTGTGTTAACGTTTTTTTTAATATCTGAGAGTGAGAATTGGTTTCGGCTAAGAATGATTGGGGTTCTAAGTTCCGTATCCCAATTGTAAAGTAACCTTGATTACTAAGCTGTAAGGGCAGGGAAATAATGCTATGATAGTTACGGGACTAGCTGAAGGCCCTCCTTATGTTAAGTTACCTTAAGTTAATAACAGCAATGCAATCTAGGTCCCCGACCGAAGTATGAGAAGACCCAAGTCGCAGTTGCGCCCGTCAGAGACAGTGATCTCTAGACATGAGTCTAGTTTTTTTAATACAGCAACGCTAATGTACCACTGCTTGCCGGCAGAGTATCTACCAGGTGGAGGCAAATATAATCTTTGATACGCCAAAGTCAAAATCAAAAATTTTTGTTAATTATTATTTTTTTTTTATTGCGGTATTATTGCTAAGTTTGGTTCCAAAGTCTGAACCTAGCGTTGTGATGACACATTTTTATTAAAGGCAACACAATATTTGTACAACGAAAGTTTGATTGGTACAAGGGAGTTGTCGGACAACCAGCGCGGCATGTCGCGCGAATGGAGCACGCGGCAATTTGTTTCATTATCTCCTGTCGAGTTAATTTGTCGTGTATTTATACAAAAACATGTAAGGGCTGGGGTGTAGTCGTTTCCAGGGTTTTTGAGGTCTGCAGTACTTAAAATAGTACTCAATTGCAAACGCTGGGTCACTCTTTGGCGGTGGATTACCAGGTGTGATGGCAGTACTTCTGCGCACAAACCTGGCACCAGTTATACTGGTACTTTGGGTTGGTACACCACCCGGGGACACGTGTAGAGACTCTGACTCTCTAGACCCATGGACTCGAGCAACGATGACCCCCAAATTAATAATAAGTCCACTTGCTTGCGTCCGTAGGTGAATACCCTCAGTGTCCCTACACGTACCCCCTGGGTGGTGCTAAAGAACAAGAAAAAGTTGCAGTAGAACTTGAGCAAAAATCGTTCGAAGAGTTACTGCCTCCACATCTGGTAATCTGCCGCCAAGCAATTGTGCACTCGCATTGCTGTGTTCTTGTGTAATTGCATGCGCATGAGACGTAACATCCCCGTCTCGAGTGATCTTGGGTGTTTGTCTTGTGTTTCTTTGTTTGTTCATGAGAATCCTAGTACAGAGGTATGAGTGTGTAAACGTTTATTTATGTATATATTTTTTAAGATATTACAAGATTTATACAAGATTTGTTCGTTTAAAGTAATAAGACAATTCTTTGACTACTATTGACTATTGACTATTTAAAAAGACTTAAAATAAAGGCCAGTATCATATTACAAAACTTAGACATCTTGGTAAAAAAAAAATTGATTATAAAGAACATGACAATATAAAATCGCCCTCTAGCTAACAGAAAGTTATTCGTAGCTTTAAATAAAATCAAAGTGTGCTACTGGCAAGTTTCACGTGTTTTATGGAGAGTATAAAATGTTCTCGTACAGGCTAGGGGTACCTACCCTTAACTATGGAGTCTCGATTCAGTAGGTTTTTATTAGGATTTCCGGCTTTAGACGGCTCCGTGGCTTAGTTGTAGCCATGCCTTCGAAGCAAGGGGTTCCGGGTCCGATTCCCGGCCGGGGCACACTTTGTGTGGTGAGCGTGAAGTTAGTTCTAGGGTTTTGGGTGTTTTTCTCGTGTTTCTGTGTTTCTCCATGCCATCTACTACACAAGGAATCCTAGTAGTTGGTATGACTACCATACATACATCCATCGTACTAATAATATTTTATATTTATCTCCTTATTCCCACGGGAACGGGAGCTAAGCGGGTGAAACCGCGGGGCGGCAGCTGGTAACATTAGAAATGCGAAAGTGAGTTTGTTTGTTACGCTATCACGCCTCAACCAATGAACCGATTTTAAAATTTCTTTCACCAATGAAAAGCTAAATTATCAGCAAGTAACATAGGTAATATTTTATTCCCGTATTATCATGTAACGGGAACTACGCGGGGTACACCGCGGGGCACAGTTTGTCGTTTAATAAAACTATAATAACAAAACCTTTTAATAACAGTCTAATTGCTTACATTCCCTCTGAAATTCTTGAACACCTCACAAAGGAGAGTAAATAATACCTCTGATACTGAGTTTCGTTCGGAACACGTTGCATTTTAACAAGTTTAAAATACTTTATGCATAGACATTACGGGAGCTTTCTGTACGGCGAAATTTCATCCATTGCGAGCTTGGAGTAGGCAACACTGGACGAAAAACATGAAGGGCACATTTTTGTACATTTCATACGTTTTACCAAATCTTGTATATGCAGTATCGCGTGGACTTTCAATCGGTAGATGTGGTCTTATTCATAAATGCGGTGGGTTCGCGGATGTGTGTGCTACGTTCCCGTGTTCCCACCACTATGCGGCAGAGGACATCGTGGGGTTTTAGTGGGTCTAGTCCCACATAACCGCTCTGTCTCCCCGTAGCAAGGCGGTATGCGAGTGCATTTCCCAACGAAAAAAAAATTGATTTAACTCACATCAACGCTTTTTTTATACTACTGAAGTGACAGGATGGGCTAAAAGTCCACCGGATGGAAAGTGGTTACCTCCACCCATAACTACAAAGATTCAACTAAATCTAGGTTATGAAACATTGAAGAATTGAAGTATTATCGGAACCCAGGGTTCCCATAGTAAGAGTAACCAAACAATAATATTAAATACCTCTCTGAAAAACTCAACTATCAAACTCAATTGGCTTTGTTTCTAAAGCGTATCGTTTAGACGTAAAAATTTACACACACTAGTAAATATACTCGTACTCATAAATTGTTTACTCTTTAAGCACATTACATGCACACACATATGTTATAGTGTACCATTGATAGGTAGATCTAAAATAAAAATAAATCGTCTTTTATTTTCCAGTGTCATTACGTGGTATTTTAATGGCTTCCGATTCCTATCAAACCAGCTTATCACTTTTTCCAGTCCAGAAGTAAGAATACTCCACAGATGTAAAATACCACCCAGAAGCAGCCAATAGCGTTGGCCAATTTGAATATAGAACGCCCGCACGGAATTTATAACGGACGTACGAAACTTAAATGTTCAACGGTTAACGGGAACCAGAATTGTAACTGGGATAGATTGCTCTGACCATTCCCTATCGAGTTTAGAGAATGGCTGTGAATTACTGCATTCCAGAAATTGAAAGCCCAGTGGTGTAAACACCTGCTTCTATCCAACGGCAGCCGGTTTGATGTCCAAATAACTATTAAAAATAATAGTTTAAAAATAACTTGGTTCGTAGATGGGAAGAGCTGAGGGTTGGGTCCAATATGACCGCAAATTTCTAATTAAACATACATTTAAAAAAAAAACTGGTTAGTAAGTAACACTGCCTTCGATGAAGTCCCGGGTTTGATTACCGGCAGCGGCAGACTTTGTGTGATAAGCTTAGTACTTTTCTCGGATCGACTCGGGTTTGTCTTGTGTTTCGGTATCTATGCCACCTTCAACACAGGGAATTCTAGTACAGGAGCAAGAGATTGTAAAAGTTTTTTCAACTCATCTACGGTCACATCATAAACTCTCTTAAAAAAATCTTTATTAAAAATATTTATTAACTCTTATCTTTAAATAATAATAAATAATTACTACTACATTTCCTTTGAGTACAGGACAAAATGGCGATAGCTTAAAGCCCTCTATAATGCAATTCTCAGTTATTCTAGTAAGGTATTATTCAAGTTCTCAAAAGCAATATTCGTTGGGTTCCAAAAGAACAGCTGTGCTTTGCAGCCAGCGGACCGCACCCAGGATTTATTCTCCTATAGATTTTCTCCTTTCCTCAAGATTATTATAGAAAATATTATTTGCTTTGAAATAAACCTTGAGGAAATATTTCGGTAGCTGTGACTGATGCAAGATCTCTCTTACACTTACAGAGAAGACACGTAAATAATTAGTTGAAGTACAAATAAGATTTTATATTCTTAAATTCAGATTATAAATAATTTCTTCTACCTGCGCCCTCGGTGTTACCCTCAGTTTTCATCAAAATGATCAAAATTAGCCTATGTATTAATCAAGGATATGAGCTATCCTGGTACCAAATTTCATCCAAATCCGTAGAGCCGTTTGAGCGTGAAGGTGGTACAAACATACACATACACACACACACATACATACAAACTTTCTCCCCTATAATATTGTATAAGTAAGATTAAAATCATTAAAAATAAAACAAACAAAATAAAACTTAAGAGATTAATTAAACGTTCACCGTTTTGAAAACGCGGTGACAAATTCCATCCTCATATCTCATACAAGTAGATAGAATACCATGACTTGAGGATTGAGCCATCCCATACCTAGGTAGGGGAGAATCTGAGTTTCATTGCTAATGGTGACCACTCATCGTGTTCCTTTCGTCGTTCTCATAACATATTTTAATAGAAGTACAACTTGTGCCGTGTTCGTCCAGAGAGGTACTACTAAACCTGGAATCTGCCGCCGAGCAGTACTCGCATTACTGTGTCAGTGGAAGGGCGTGGGTGCCGTTGAAATCATTAGCACTGGCGATACATTCCCGGCTCGGGTGATGGACGCAGCAGGATGAATACAAACTATCTATCGTGGAAGTTTTAATCTGAGTTGGGGTTGCTGTTGCCATGGGGTGAATCTGTAGGTACCTGTCACGGGACTATAGGTACTCCACTAAAGTAATACCATCATTTCAAACTACATAAAAAAACTACATTTTCCATCTTCCTTCAAAACATAAATAGCTTATTACGTAAATAATTTGAAATCTGCCATCTTGTTTCAATTCCAAATTCAAATTCCAAATTCACCAACGAGACGTGATTTCAGCTAAACATCAAACTACCCCCCGAAGGTCTAAAATTAATATTAGCGCTAAAACTAATAATGCAACAATAGACCAGATTGCACCAATACAGTGCACCTGGTCCGGTGCAGTTCTTGTCGCCCGGGACACCCCCACACCCACCCCTCCCACTCCCCGAGGAGGAGGGGGTGGGGATCAAGTGGAGCTCGGAACGTGTCAACCGATTTTTTGTATATTATGTGCATGTTTTGAATTAGAATTTTCCTAGTTATTATAAGCTTTGAGAAATGTTTTTTTACCTTCTTAATCATGGAAACTATAGTGGTTTTTATTGTCCTAAAAACTAAGAAACGAAATGGGTAAAGAATTTCAGTTAATAAATTTCTTAATTTCGTAGGGCTATAGAAAACTACTGCAAGGATACAACGGTATACTCACGCTTTATCCTGACAGGGGTAAGGCGATTTTCAGCGAGTTTATTTTCCTACTTTTTAAGTGGGAAACGTAGACGTGATAACGACAAGATCAATATCGCCGTTGCTAGAATGCTAACTTTCTACACTCGGTTGTCTAGAGTAGGCTTGAGTTATTGAGGTGGTAAGCCGGCGCTTTAAAGTAGATTTTAATAGTAATTCCCAAATATAAACTATGGCGGGGGCTCGCGTCAGATGAAGATCCTTTTAGTATCTCTACTCGTAACCCCTGGGTGGTACCAAACGAGCAACTAAAAGTAGCAGTAGAACGTGTACCAAGTTGGTCCGGAGTGGTACTGTCGCAACATCTGGTGATCCGCAAAACAGTAGTGCACTCGTGTTGTTGCGTTCCGGAAGGGTGTGGGTGCCAGTGAAAGTGCATGAGGTGTTACATCCCTGTCCCAGAGTGACAGGCGCCACGCGATGCAACTTGAGTCTTTGTTAGGGAAAGAGCTGAGTCGTATTGTTTTGTTTATGGGCGGCGGTAAGCAATTATAATTTATATTAATGGACAATTCACATAGTACAATACCAAGGCCCAAATTTTCGCTTATAAATCCAGATGACTGCTACAACACTGATATAAAATTTTTGTATACATATATTTATCTTCGCCATATAAATTTTTGTCCAGGATGGAAATCGAACAAATGACCCACAGCGCAGAAGGCATAGCAACCAAGCGAGTGAGGTCATTCATAAATCAGCTTTTCCAAAGCCCTCCACAAAACCCACGTGAAATTGTCAGTATCCTTCATAAAATACAGTCATTCATGATTCCATATCTCCTTAATCCACCATCTTCGAAGGCCAACAATGTTGGATAAAAACTTAAAACCCTGGAGCGGGATGGGTGCTTCATAAGGCATTTTTCCGAACACACACGTAGAAGCTCCCCCCACCCCCGATGGGGGGATGGTGATCTGGGCGCCCGATTGCGTAGAGTAGCCGAGGGGACATTGGGTGTAGAGATTACAGAATATTTATCTTGATTTCATATTGACTGGCAAAGCAATTTTATATTAGTAGCAGTAGAATTTTTACTGCCTCCACATCTGGTTAGTAGCAGTACTTCAGTACTCATTGCTGTGTTCTAGAGGAAGGCTGTTAGGCGCCTATGAAATTACATGCACTTAGGAGTGTCATCCTTGTCTTAGAGTGACGGGTGCAACGCAATGCGACTTGAGTCTTCTCATACTTTACTATGAGTCTACTACTACTTTACTAGTTTAATTAAATACCTCAGTCCTGATATTTTTGTTGTTTATCGGCGGTGATTAAGTGGGTACACAATTGAAATCGGATGGACCAAATAAAAAAATAAATTTTATAATCAAATCATTTTTACTGTGTTTTAGTCACTGTGTTTATCCATGCCACCTGTAACACAGGGATACTTAGTGCAGGGGTATGAGTGTGTAAACGTAACGCCATTTAAACTTTTATGATATAGTTTAATTTTGGTCGTAGAATCTAAAGATTGACGATATGTGACATCTACCAATCTGGATTGGGTTGCCGCGGTAGATTTAAACCTCTTGTAAATTCTTCAGTCAAAGAAAATTTTGGACTGATGACTTTGCAGATAATAAAATATTCATGGATATTTTACAAAGCGCAATCAAGCTATGCATAGCTATGGAAACCAGATTACTGATAGAATATATTTTTAACATATGACACATATTAAAACCCAAACACGGAACGGGTCTTCGACTTATAGCGTAGAAGGCAGAGCTACTACAAATGTAGTTAGGGCCAGTTTCATATCTTAACAATAAAGGATATTAAAAAAGAAACTTCATGATTTCTCTGCAGGTTAGTTCCTCTGTATCCACTCTTTGCTTCTTCGTCTCGCCGATAGCCTGCGATGTGTGCGGCTTCGGAATGTTGAAAGACGCCCTGTGACGCTGGAGCCTTCCTGAAAATGTATGCTCCCCCTCCCCCAGATAAAAGGGGGGGCACCCACACACCCACCGGGAAAAAACCCGTCGACTCTACGTAATCGACACGTACTACGTCTGTGTGCGCAACTCTACTGAAAGATTACTCCTATGTAGAGGCAATACATATTCCTGAACCGAAAGGTTTTGTGTCTGGGTGTGTGGGTGTGTCTGTGTGGCACGGATGCTCTCGCGCGCCTGTGTGCGTTTTATTGACATTTTTATACATGAAATTTTATGTGCGCGATTTAGATGTTTTTGTGTATATAGTTTGGATGTGTGTGTGTGAATTATTTGCGGTTGCTTTCGATGTTCGCGGAATACAGAATGGGTGTAATTAATTCGTTTCGAATGAAACTGTTCGAGTACTCCTAAGGCTTGTATTCATCTCTGTGTTAATGTAGGAAATTCTCTGCAGCGTTTTTCCTTAGCGGGACTTTTCTTTTTCACTCTAGACACTTGCTGGCTTATGGGCATAAGTAAGATTAGTATTTCTAATTTAATGAGTTTCCCTGCTTCGTGAGCATTAATTAGCAATATCCCAGAACATGAGGAGGGGAAATTATTATAACTACTGTAATGCGAGCTTTTGAGCAGGTCTATATGAACTATACGAACTATGAAACGAATATTTCAGGTGAATGATAGGGGTACAGAAGAAAAAATCCGATCTGATAGATATGTTGAAACAAAGCTACATTTTTTTTTTTATTCATTATAGGCCATCGTTTGACCGCTATCTCACCTGATGGTAAGTGCTGAGGCGGTCGAAGATGTAACACGCTGGCCTAGATAATACCTATTCACCTCTTGAACATACCCAAATTGTATAATACTGCTCGGGAAAAAGACACGCAGGCAGCGAATTCCACTCCTTTGCAGTTCGGATTAAAAAGGAGGATTCATTTTTTATTTTCATTATTCTAATTCTACATACGTACGTAAAACTTTCTTAATTGTATTGAGATATATTTCAGATAGCACTTTATTATGTGATGTTACTGATACTCTGACGTGATGATACGGTAAGCAGTAGTGCAAAGGTGCCTGTGAAATTACAGGAGCATGACCACGCACTTTTCCTATTGGCATTTTTGGTTGGCATGGTATAAATGCGATACTGAAATTAATTGAGACAAGTTCAAAATAAATTGTCACTGGTCGCACGTTCAAGTTTTCATGGGGCTAGTTAACAGTCTAGTCTCGAGTGACGGGCGCAACGAACGATATGCGACTTGAGTCTTCCCATTCCTAACTCGTAATGCTGTAGATATATAATACACGATATATAATACACGAATTAGGTATCTTGCCAAATCGCTGACCGGTGATGGATTACTTAGATATATGCTTCCCCCGAACTATAATAGTATAAACTGTATCCCAGAAGAAACAAACATCCTCGACAATCCAGCACCCATCGAATATCGGGATAGGATAGATACCCAACAACGTTAACACACTCATACCTCTGCACTAGGATTCCCTGTGTCGCAGATGGCATGGACAAACACAGAAACACAAGACAAACACCCGAGAACAAACTTCATGCTCACCACACAAAGTGTGCCCCGGTCGGGAATCGAACCCGGGACCCCTTGCTTCGAAGGCAGGGCTACTACCAACTAAGCCACGGAGCCGTACTGTTATTATAAGCAATAGTAGTTAAACACTTTAGGCACGTAAGAATACTATAGTTCATTAGCAAGTCTTTCAGTTGCACCATTCAAATGAATCCTAGGACAGCGAATAAAATACAAGTAACCTGATTTTAGAGGAACCCAAAAAAGATTCTTCCTGAAGTGAAATTTGCATCACTAATACGAATCAGCCCCCGCTTTTAATTCTGTGTGATTTCGAGCTACACACACTATTCTCACACCCACACCGTTACATTTATACACATGTAGTTTTACATTTATTTCCACATGTGGACGGTATGGGGGTCCAGTTGCTTACGTCCGTAAGTGAGTACCCTTTGAATCCTTACACGTACCCCCTGGGTGGTGCTAAGCAACAAAAATTAGCAGTGGTACTTGTGCAAAGTTCGCCCGGAGAAGTACTGCCCCAGACCTGGTAATCTGCCGCCAAACAGTAATGCTCGCATTGCTGTGTTCCGGTGGAAGGGTGTGGGTGCCGGTGAAATTATAGGCACATGAAACGTAATATCCCCGTCTCAGGTGACGGGCGCAGCGGGGTGCGACTTGGGTTTTCTCATACTTCGGTCAGGGAGGACCTAAGTTGCATTGCTGTTGTTATGGGCGGAGGTAATTACATAACATCGGTGTTCCTCTAGCTCATCCTGTCACTTCAGTTACATAAAAAAATATATATATATTTACGAGGAGATTAAGAAAATAGTAGTTTTAATTAATGTTTTTTGGTGTCCATGTTGCTTGCGTTCTTTGGTTTCCCTTTTACTCCCAACTTCTAAATGAGCATCAAAAAGTAGTAAAGAAATAGGGTACGGTTGGATATAATATATGTTCTTTTAGAAAATAAGCTTTTTTTATCCGTTCAATAGTACAGGCATTTTTTTTGTTTTATCTGCTCATCTTCTCAGTTGGTTATTGAGTACAGTGGACACAATGGCTATTATATATTACATTGATATTAGGTAAGTAGATAAATTCGTTTGAGGTTTTTCACCAACTTCAAACAAGGTCTCCGATTGGACTGTATTGTTACTTTTAATCGTTTGTTTATTATATGGTAAAAATCTGATGGTCTTGAAAAATTTAAGAACTCCGCAAAAAAAGGGATTAATTTTAAGTCGGTTAATTAGATATTTAAAATATATGTAGGTTTTCTTATTAAAACGCCTACTTAATTGTAAAATTGGACGTTTTTGGTTCCAAAATTGCCTGGAATAGGGTCCAAAATGTCGGTCTATACCTTGGAACGCTGGATAGAGATAGGAAGCAACCTTTGTGAACTTCAAAGCAATGTTGGACTATGCCAATCCGAAGTACGTACTTGTAGCTTGCTATTATAGGTACGTACAGTCAGCTACGAATGTAGATAAACTACTTGTCTGGGAAAATATCTTCAAGCAGCGGCGAACGTTATTTGACTGTTCTTGGGTTCCATTTTCTACCCAGGACAAGCATTTGTGTGAAGAAAATAGATGTTTAATTTGTGTCTGGGTATTAACATGTTTTATATGTATGTATTTACAAAATAAAAGTAAGTATCTATCAGTAATCTGGTTCCCATAGGATAAGCTATACTAAGCGTGGGGCTGTGGAATGTCCATGAATTATTTCTTCAGACACAACTGAACAAGGAAGAGTGTGGGTGCCAGTGAAATTACCGGCACTTGAAGCGTATCCCCATCTCAGATTGACGGGCGTAATGTGAAGCGACTTAAGTCTTCTTCACTTTACCTGAGTTGTTTATGGGCGGCGGTAACTTCTTGACGTAAAAAAACTACGCAAAAACTAAATACAGTGTACGAAAAAGTACAAAACTCGTTAAACTTGTGAATCATCAGCAAATGTTTCATCAAGATTATAATAACTTTATGCTCTTTATTCTTATAATCTTCAAGTAGCATTTGGATCGAGGATTTTTATTCCTGTTGTCACAGACATAATCCTAACAAATACAAAACTAAAACAAAAAAAATTGAATGTGATTTGACGTATCCAACCGATACATGTGATATAAAAGAAAAAATGAGTCTGAATTTGAGTGTAAATTGGTCTTGAATCATTGTTTATTCATGGCATATGATTTTTTTTAATAATAGTAATAATAATGTGAATCTGTCTCTATAGCTGACTGTCCGCGTATAAACTAGAGTGGTTCCCGAAGGAGACCCGAGCTCGGCTCAATTTCTTTTATTTTATTTCGTTTTATCTATCTACAATGTTTGCAGATAGTTTATGTATTTAGGACATATTCCCTACCCTCGCATACAGAGCTATATAATAATAAGCGGCACTGTAGCTTAGTGGTAGAAACAGTGACTTCGAAGCGGGTTCAATTCCCGGCCGGACAAACGTAAAGTTTGTTCTCGGCTCTTGAGTGTTTTCTTTTGTTTTCGTGCCACCTGTGACTCAGGGAATACTAGTGCAGAGTATAAGTTTTTAATGCAAATTAAGGCATGGAACGATTTCATCCACCGGATGTTTTTTTTGTTTTAAATGATCCCTCCTTATTCCCATTGGGTTTGACAGATCATAGGTTTCATCCTGATCCATTTTATCCTGTGCTTCCCCATTCGACCCAAGATTTTTCTACCCAATAAGCAGAATATTGTATAGAAACAGGTAAAAACGGTAATCTTGAGTCGAACGGAGTCTTTGCTCCATTCGACCCAAAATATTTGATTTAAGTTACCCATTGTACTTATCAACTCTTTTAATTGTATTGACTTCAAATGATGTCGATTTGACCTTGCCGTTTATGTAACCGACAGATATGATTTTTTTATATTTCATTGATTATCTAGAATCCAATATCTATATTATGTACAGTATTTTATTCCGAAATCAAAACTGTTTTTTTAATATAATCGATATCATGATTTGTTTGGCGCTGTTACCGTTTATCCAGTACTGCCACCACGCTCATTTCAGCTGTCTAGTACTCTCAAGTCCCAGAGTGTAAATCAATAATTTATAAATAAAAAATTATGTTGAAATACCGAAAGAATTTCATAAACTCTCATTGATATAATTAGAAAAAGCCTTCTTGTAATATGTCAAACCGTGACAGGGGGATGGGGTGGCAAACGAGCGCTCACTAACGATCGACCTACTCTTTTCGACGTGATAAGTTAGGTAAATGAGGCGGGGATATTAATATTCATACTTAAATGATGACGACTATTATATTTGCATCCAAACGATTTTTGTTTTTAACCGACTTCAAAAGGAAAGCATCATTCTGATGTCTGGCCCCACAGCTCAGGTTGTATAGCTACCTTCTGCGCTATGGGTTTGATTCCCACTCAAGAAAAACAGTGTCTGGAACACAATGTTGTTCTGTGTTTATGTTGTGTGGTGTTAATGTGTATTATAATGTATGTACAAAAGGCTATGTTTAGTTTGGGACAAGATGGCGCCGAGTAAAATATCCATAAAAAATATTTTTTTTATATTTTATATATATGATGTCATCTCAGGATTCGATGAATACCCTTGTTTTGATGTATTTTTAACAAAAAAAAACGTTATTTTGATAAATAAATCATGATATTAACCGTCTCCAAAAAGGAGTTCTCAATTCGGATAAAGTGTGCTTAGAGTTGTTCCCATAGAAATGTTATGTCAAAACTTCACACAAGACCAAGAGCGAGTGTACCAGGTAGGTGGAATACCAGGTGTGGTGCCAGTATTTCTTCAGAAGTTGGCACAAGTTCTACTGCTACTTTGGGTTGCTCCTTAAACACCACCAGGGGACACGTGTAGGGACTCTAAGAGTAAGGACGCTAGCAACATGGACCTCTAAAAAATCTGCTTAGAAGGTTGTCTTGCGAATTGGGCTGTGCTAGTTCAAAATGGCTGCTTCGGTTCAACGTATTTTCTAAACCTTTGAAAGGAACCTTTGTTATTACTGCAACATCAGTTAACGAGACTAGGTTAAACTTGCGTGGAACACGGTCAGTTGTGGATAAAAATATGTTATTCACCAAGCTAAGTTTCTTTCCCTAGTAATTGGAAACCGGTTTGAAAACGACGCAATTAGACTTGGACTACAATTTCTATTAATACACCGTCATTATGCAAGACTGTCTGCTATTAAGAGGAGACTAAGTGTCATAATTTACAATTGCAGTTTTCCACATCACAAATCTCCGTCACATCTTTCAAAGACGAGTGAGATGCGACGCATTATTGAGCCCGTACCGTGGGCTGTAAGAATAAAATGGAAAAGAATATAATTACATATGCAACACAATACAAATAAGTAAATGAATAATCGACACCGTACCAGTATCTAATGTTCCCACTGCAGGGACACCGGCCTACTCTCGATAATTGAGAGTGAATGGGCTCTGATCTACCACGGGACCCCAATCCGGATTGGTAGATGTCGCATGTCGTCGAATTTTTGGTTCTGGTTGCCGGTGTCGTAACGATATTTTCCGTCACCGTTTTGAGAACGTGGTATTGCGCACATGATATTTTTTTTGGTGAAAAAACTCATTGGTGCACGTGTGGGTTTGAACCAGCAACCTTCAGATTGAAAAAATAATGATGAAAAAAAAAGTGGATCACACAGAAGCACCTCACGGTAGGCCCTGAATACTGAAATGAATCTTCAGTCGTCATCACGTAAGCACGTTAAGCAAAAAGCATAGGAATTTACAATTATCATGTCGCCGACATACTAGGAATCGAGATGTACCCCCCTGGGGGTGGGGGCGACCCACTGCGGAATATAGTAATGGCGGACGTATTAAAGTAAAAATCTTATTGATTTATGTGGGTAGAGCGAGACGAATGTGGTAATACAGAATTGGGATTTATAAACGAGTTTGAGATGCTACAAGTTTCAGGGCTGAAAAGACAGAGAGGGTGTGGGTGCCGGTAACATTCAAGGCGCATGCAACATGACATAATCGTCTCAGAGTGATTTGTATTATTGTTTTATGTAACTATAATGACGGGACGCGCTGAAGGCCCACCTGAAATTCAGTGGCTACCTCCGCCCATAACAACAGCAATAAGTCCTCCCCAACTTAAGTATGAGAAGACCCAAGTCACACCCCGTTGCGCCCGTCACCCGAGACGGGGATGTTACGTCTCATGCGTATGGGATTCAACCGGCGCCCACACCCTTCCAGCGGAACAGAACAATGCACCACAGCTTAGCGGCAGATTACCAGGTGTGGAGGCAGTACTTCTTCAAGTGACTTGGCAAGTTCTAATACTACTTCTTGTTGCTCCTTTAGCACCACCTTTCCATAGCAGCCTCTAATGTTCCCACTGCAGGGACACCAGCCTACTCTCGATAATTGAGAGTTAATGGGCTTTAATCTACCACGGATACCAATCTAGATTGGTAAATATCACATGGTTTCGAATTTTTGTTTCTAAGAAATGCCGGTTTCCTCACGATGTTTTCCGTCACCGTTTGGAGAATATGGTATTGCGCACATAAATTTTACAAGTGAAAAACTTATTGGTGCACCTGTGGGTTTGATCCAGCGATCTGGGTGATGGACGCAGCGGGATGAATGCGACTCAGTATAGATTTGGATCTCACACTGTCGCACGCATTACTGTTGCCATGGGCGAGGGTCACCACTTACCATCAGGTGGGCCATCAGTTCGTTCCGTCACTCATTCACATAAAAAAAAACCGTCAGGTGAGCTGTCAAATTGTCTCGACGTACGTTACATGAAAAATTCTCCAAGTTCATTTCCTCCTCAGCTCTGCAGCGAGCGCTCGCGTAGTACCATTGAGGCTGCGTTCACTTGTCACTCGGCCAGACGTCCGGAACACTTTTACGAGACAGTCTGATAAGGAAATATTGCACTGCACGTTTGGGAATGTTGATTTGTGATGCAAATATTGTAGAACATTCTAGAAAAATTGCTATTTTCAACCGACTTTCAAAAGAGGTTATTAATAAATAATAAAAACGTTTACACACTCATACCTCTACTAAGATTCTGTGTGTCGTAGATGGCATGGACAAACAGAATAAACTTCATGCTCACCACGCAAAGTGTGCCCCGGTTGGGAATCGAACCCGGGACCCCTCGCTTTAGAAACAAGGCTACTACCAACTAAGCCACGGAGCCGTGGATTACGAAAACCAATAAATAAATGATAGAATATATAAATAAAATATTGGTATATGTTTTTTCTAGATTTCTCTTAGAAAATATATATATACCAATAGGCATATAATTTTTCAAAAAAAAAATCCTCTTCGCCAAATTCGGCAAATTATAAAATTAAATTCAAAAATAAAAAAAAAGAATTCAAATGTCGAAGATCAGTTGAATTAATAAACTGTTGCTACATTAAAAACAAGGTTTAAAAACTTCAACGCTTCGACAGAATTTGGCAATTTGGTATTATAATAATGATATTCACGTAAGATATTACGACACAATTAATGGCAGCCATTGTGCTGATAATCATATCCATTGTACTATTATATGACATGCATCAGACTTACCCACTAAGCATTTGTGTCAACTTTTAAGTATTATGATACTTATGTAAGAAAAAAATTGTGTCGTAATTTTATATTTTGTACAATTATACCGATTTTGGCGTATACACCGACATTACAAGATAAGACGACGAAGCAAGGAGAATTGCGTTATATGCTAATACAATCTATACAAATAAATAAAATTGTATGTCTGTTGTAAATACGGTGTTTACGGTTCTTTCTCTTTGTTTTGACTAATCTCTGATAATATCCCGCTAATGTTCGCTTCATTGGTTGACTGCTAAAAAATTGTTTTATTTGTTTCGTTTTTTTTATCTCTTTAACTTAAATTTTGTTTCATTTTGTAGTCTACATGATTAATATTGTATGTCCGAAATAGGCAGACTGTTCAGCATTTGTGCTCATCATTGAACACATACTAACTTTTGATGTACAGTTTTAACAATAAAGAATATTTGTATGTTACCCGCGGTCGGCTATCCCATAGGAATTTTTCACTTTTTCGGGATAAAAAGTATGTTATGTGTGAATCCAGGGTACGATCTACTTTCGTGACAAATTTCATCTAAATCCATTCAGCCGTGGAGGCGTGAGAGTAACAAACATACACACATACAAATTTTCGTTTCACCCGCATAGTTCCCGTTCCCGTAGGAATACGGGGATATTAGAAATATAGCGTATGTTTCTTAATAATGTAGCTTTTCATTGGTGAAATAATTTTTAAAATCGGTTGTGATAATGCGATACAAATTTTAAAACTATCATGTTTATGAACATTATTATTCGTTGAGTTTAATTGTTGTTAAAACTCACAAATCATGGTAAATATCTCGGTAACACGAATAATGATAAAGCGATACGCTGTTATTTTATTTTATTTATTCTGTACTTCTTACATATATAAAATAAATCTTCAATAATTATAATCAACACGATTTAAAGCCAGGCACAATGCTGTCACCAATTCGAGCTCTATATTGCGTGGGGACAATGGGGCGCCCTAACCTGGCAGACGCTCTATCATACGCTGAACAAAACAAAACACCTAACAACCAGGTCTCCTATACGTGCGATGTTGGTGCCACAGCGCACAGAATGCAGTGCACAATGTGTTTCTGATCTTGTTACCCAACTGCGCCAGAAGGAGGGTTATGTTTTTCAAGTGCATGTAAAGCACGCGCTGTAGGCTAAACGCCTGGTTATTAACGATAGGTTTTATCTTGAGAGGTATCGTGACACTGGTTATGTCAAAATTGTGAAAATTAAAATGGCGTATTTTAGCGCCATGTTATGTCGTGGATTTTCCACGAAGTCGGGTTTGTGTTTTTCTCAATAATTTCTTGTTTTACGTGAATAAATGTTCATGGACAATTTACATCAATATCTACCCCAAACATAGCATAATATAATATTTATTTATAATAGTTTTCGTTTTGTTTGTGAATAAGATATTGGTAATATCGTCACATAAATTTTAAAGAGGAAGAAACTTTTAAAAAATAATTCTAAAATGCGTGTAAAATGAATAATAAGCCTAGTTTTATACACTTTAAACTGTAATTATTATTATAATTAAGTATTAAGGTTTTAATAAGCAAAATCATAACAGGTGATAGCGCCGATACAAACTTGCGACTACCCTACATATAGGCACACAGCTCACGGGTCTTCGCTTTCGAACAATGCGGTTACTTATATATTATATATAATCATAAGGCTACATATTCGATCATAGTGAAATTTTAAAAAGTTGTTTTATGAAATGCCGAGATGACCTACTGTACATGTCCCACTGCACCAGTACTCCTAACAAAACCTGGATCTCGTTCTCAAAGCGTGCAAAAGTAGAGCCCTCTTTATCTAAGAGGCGTCGAGGGGGGGTGGGGGGAGAGGACAAGTGCATCTCAAAGAAATGCAGATTTTACACGTCGCTACTCCGAGGCGTGTGTCGGGTAGCGTCGGCAAAACCATGCATCTGGTGTGCGCTATTTGGGAAATAACTCGTTTTTTGATGGATTTAACAGACATTAATGGCGTAAGTTTGTAAGTATGGATGTTTGTTACTCAATCACGCCAGAACGGCTGAACGGACCTGGATGAAATTTGTCTGGAATAGCACATAGGCTACTTTTTATTCCGGACAAATGTACGTTTCGTAGGAAGTGCAACCGCGGGTAAAACCGCGGGGCGCAGCTAGTCATAAAATAATAATTCTAATTTAACTCATGTTCATGAGATGAACAGCCTCAACAGATTTGGATGAGATTTGGTACCAGGATTTGTTCTGTGTCTGGGTGTCAACATGTATAACATATAAAATTTACAAAAAGAAGTACTACCGATGTAAATCTAGTCGCAGTCGGTGGTTCCTTGTTTTTATATAATATATTTAATTTACAATGTTTTTATACTGTTTATTTTATAAATAATGTATTATAATAAATAATGTGAAATAATATTGTAATATAATAAAGTAATAACAATTTACATTTATAATAAAATTATTACAATCAAAATAAAATAAAACATTAACACTCATCTGAAGGCGAATACATAAATTTCAATTAAATGAAAACATACGACGTCAAATTAAATTAATTAAATAAAAATTAAAACTGACTACCTGTTTTTTTTAGCCTGTGTTGCCAACTGTACCCTCCGAATATGACACTCATTATAGCGCGCGTGGATTCTCTAAAATATGTCAAACGTAAGTAGTGCTGATCCCCTTACACTTAATTCTCTTTGTCTAATTGTCGTGCGCTGGTAATTGGTCCACGTTTTTATACCCCAATGCTCATTTGGTAATAATGGGTGGTGCTAAAGGAACGACAAAAAGTAGCAAAAAGTAGCCCGGAGGAGTACTGCCTCCACACCTGGTAATCTGCCGCCAAGCAGTGGTACACTCGCATTGCTGTGTTCCCGTGGAAGGGTGGCGTTGCCGGTAAAATTACAAGCTCATGAGACGTAACATCCCCGTCTCGGGTGACGGGCACAGAGTGCGACTTGGCTCGTATTGCTGTCATGGGCGGAGGTAACCACTTCACAGCAGGTGGGCCTTCAGCTCGTAACGTCAATTAACATAAAAATAAATATTGTCGGTTATTCTACAACAAACCATATCGGAGGAGGTGGCTTGGAAACTGCTACAGCAGAGTTGGCCACTGACACGGAACGAAAAAGTTGTACCTTGCTTTTTGTGATACTCATACTATTATATTTCACATTCTATTTAATTTTATGTTGTAATCTGCGGATCATGTGGTAGGCTGCAGTATTAATAATACCTGTTACCTCATTTTAAGTCATTATACTATAGTTGTTTTTTGTCCCTAATAAATAAAATAAAAAGATATTTTCACTGTAGGATCATTTGTGAACACTTGGTTATGTCAAATTTACAATAACATTATATAATATTGTAAATACGAAGCATTTATATACACATACTAAAAAAAAAAAATCACTCTTACAGGCTACTTATTAATATAAAAAACAAAAATGTAAAAAACACAATACAAACAACAACATTATATTAATAATACATTTATTACTCACACAGAAACATTTTATAGAATTACACAAATTGTGAGCAAATTTAGGGAAATTTCAATATGTTTATGGCAACACTTGTTCTTACCCGATACTGAGCCGAATTCACAAACAACAGACGCCGAACTTCACAAACAACCGCTAATTTTCATTAAGGCTAGTACCTATCGGAGGACTTCCAATAGCAATGAGCGAACTTGGCGCATTACACCATCGTAATGTAAAGCGATTAAAACGAAAGTTTTTCCAAAGGGTGTGGTACCGAGCATGGACTTTATAGAGCTGATAAAACAATACCTTTTTTACCGTAACCTCTAATGTTCCAGCAGGGATTTTTTTTATTTGAATGAATGACGGAACGAGCTGAGGGCCCACCTGATGGTAAGCGGTGACCGTCGCCCATGACAACAGAAATACGCGCGATTCAGTATGAGATCCAAATCATTACTGAGTCGCATTCATCCTGCTGCGTCCTTCACCCGAGACGGGGATGATACGTCTCATGCGCATGTAATTTCACCGGCACCTACACCCTTCCACCGGAACACAGTAATGCAACCACTACCGCTTGGCGGCAGATTCCAGATGTGGCGGCAGCACCCCTCCGGACGAACTTGTTCAAGTTGTGTTGCACAAGTTCTACTGCTACTTTTGGTTGCTCCTTTAGCACCACCCAGGGAGTACGTGTAGGGAATCAAAGGGTACACACCTACGGACGCGAGCAACTGGACCCCTCTAAAACCAGCCGGATACCGGCCTACTCTCGATAATTGAGAGTGACTGGGCTTATCCACGAATATTCGGGATTGGTAGATGTCACATGTCTTCCAATTTCTTTGGTTCTAAGAGATTCCGGTTTCCTCACGGTATTTTCCTTCACCGTTTAGAGAACGTGGTATTGCGCACATAAATGTTTAAATGTTTCAAAAAACTCATTGTTGCAAGTATGGGTTTGAAAGTCGGCGTCTGTGCCCCTGGGCCACCACGCTAACATCGGTTTACGAGATGCGAAATCCAGTGTATTTTAATTATCATACCAAAACCTTCACCTGCCACACCTGTCAAACTCTATACACATGTACAATTAGACAATCGGCGCATCGGTGGGCCATGAACCATTAGGGTTTTAATTGAAAATAGCGTAAAAGCTGTAAATTGTACGAGTGCAGCCGCCCTGCACCCCCCGCCACCCCCTACAGGCCACCCTCTACTAACTAAGTATTGAGACTCGCAATAATGGAAGATCCAGAATACCAGGTTGCATTTTGTAGGTTAGTATAAAACTGGAGTGGGTATATGTCGTTTTCGTCTCGGGTGACGGGCGCAACGGGGTGCAACGGGGTCCGACTTGGGTATTCTCATACTTTGGTCGGGGAGGACCGATGTATATGAGAACCACACACACACACATTTTATTAATAAGTACAAGATTTTAAACCAACTCTTCTATACGGTTGTATGTTTTGACGGCTCTGTGTCGCAGTTGGTAGTAGCCCTGTCTTCGAAGCGAGGTTCGATTCCCGGCCGGGACACAGTGTGTGGTGAGCGAGAAGTTGTTTCTCGGGTTTGTGTTTGTCCAAGCCATCTGTGACACAAGGAATCCTAGTGCATTATGTAAACCAAAGATCGGCCATTTTAATTTCATAATTTTGATTTCATAATTTTGCCAGTGTCAATATCAAAATTAATCTACCAGCCTCTAATGTTCCCACTGCAGACGCCGGCCTACTCTCGATAATTAAGAGTGAACGGGCTTTGATCTACCACGGGAGCCGGATTGGTAGATGTAACATGTCTTCGAATTTTTGGTTCTAATACATGCCGGTTTCCTCACGATGTTTTCAAAATTACAAAATTATTAAATTAAGAAAATAGCCGTTTATGCTACAAAGCGTGCCAAATAAACAAACATACACACACTTGACACTCCTGGCACATTCGGGTAACAAACAAACACTTTCGTTGTTACGTTGACCACTGATATAAATTTAGTTACAGAACCACCGAAATACGTTAAAAAAAATTATGTATATTACAATTCTCAACTGACTTCCTTATCAGCGCCGATATCGAGACACAGACTGGTATGTTTTGATACTTTCTACACTTACACATAAGTACAATGAAATGTACTTTAAGTAAGTACTTGGGCGGTACCTTAACTACCCTATGCCAAGTTCGTTCGGAGGTACTGGCACCACACCTGGAATCTGCCACCAAGCAGTAATAGTCCTGTGACACGTTATATGCTCACGAATATGTGTACATGCATGTGTAAAATTTTACGTGTCCAAATGATACTTGAGATCTAAGGGAATAAATGAGTTTGACTTTGACTTTGTGCTCGCATTTCTGTGTTCCGGTGGAAGAGTGTGGGTACCGGTGAAATCACGCGCATGAGTCGTATTATCCCCGTCTCGGGTGATGAACGCAGCAGAATTAATGCAACTCCAAGATGTGTAAGATCCAAATCTTACATTGAATCGTATTACTGTTGTCATGGGCGGGGTCACCACTTACCACCAGGTGGGCCCTCAACTCGTTCCGTCACTTTTTCACACATAAAAAAAAAGTACATGCTATGCTTAGTTTCGGCGTATTGAGATGTCCATGAATATTAACATTTATTTAGTATTGTATTATCCGAATTATTATTATTATTATTATTATCCGAATTATTACAAGTATCACAACATGTTGTCAAACCACATAACACGTTAATATCGCATGCCACTAACAATCTAATTACAACCCTCGGGAATCGAACCGGCGATCGGCGGGCCGATATACCGATATGGGCCGATTACGGTGCACTCGATCGGCTTGGGGCCTTTCTTTGGGGACCCGAGGTGTCCCACCTGCCTTTTATCGCGCCCGAACACGACAGGCAATGGGTCGTGGTCAAGACCACGATAGTTTTATAGTAGTAGGGGGATGAAAGTATTGAAGTAGGTTTATTCGATTTTTGGACTCCGTGGCTTAGTTGGTAGTAGCCATGGATGAAACACATGGATTCACAATCATATGACACACATCCAAGATCCAAGAATAGTGCAGGACACTTGAGTTCCCAGCCAAGACCCGAGATCAAAGTTTATGGTAACCAAATAAAGATTACCCCAATCCAGGACCGAACAGATATACTGAAAGTACAAATTGAAAAGTTCTTAGAGTACCTTGGTAGATAGACGTTTGCTGGCCAGCTATATAATGACGGCTCCGTGGCTTAGTTGATAGTAGCCCTGCCAGTAAGCGAGGGGTCCCGGGTTCGATTCCCGGCCGGGGCACACTTTGTTGACCATGAAGTTTGTTCTCAGGTCTTGGGTGTTTGTCTTATGTGTTTGTCCATGCCATCTGCGACACAGGGAATCCTAGTACAGAGGTATGAGTGTGTAAACGTTACGTTTACGTTTAACGTTCTATCTACCGAAGAGAGAGAGAGAGAGAGAGAATTCAGGAAAACTTCTCCAAGAAACAACGTCTCTTCGCTGAATAGCTTCAATAATATTTTTGTTTTCTCTAGCCACCGTCCGCGGTCACATCTTCCCATCAATACTGAAGACGACAGAGTACAATAACCTCATTAATTAGGGTGTCCAAATCAGTCAGCTATCTAAGTGAAATAAATTATGTCGCAGTTAATTGATTCAGCCGATGGGGGGAGCCACCGATGCGTCACCCTTATCGGCGCCAAGGCAGATGCTATTGAGGAATCGAGGGTAGATATTTATGCAAGATCTGGTGGTCAGTGTAATACAACTGAATGGATAGTGAAGCGTGTATAATGTTAATAGGATAGGTCCTAAAATTCACCCTTGAGGGACACCTTTCTTTCATTAAATTTATGACCATGTTTATAATATAATAGCAGTAGAACTTGTGCCAAGTTCGTCCGGAGAGGTACTGCCACCACATCTGAAATCTGCCGCCAAGCAGTAGTGGTTGCATTACTGTGTTCCGGTGGAAGGGTGTGGCTGCCGGTGAAATCACATGCGCATGAGACGTACCAAACAAAAAAAAAATTCTAAATCGGTTGATAAATGACGGAGTTATGCTCAAACATACATAAAAACATACTCCTCCTTTTTGAAATCAGTTAAAAATACAATCTTATGTATATTTTCACAACAGAATATTTCACTTTATGATTAATTGCGCGTGATATATTTGGCATCTTATATTATACAATATATTAAATTAATATTCATATAAGATATCCACAAATATATCACACGCAATTAATGGTTTTAAAAGCACCAATTAAATTATTGATACTCAAATCAAAAAGAGTTAACGCAATAGCACCCATGGTTCGGTTCAACATTGTTATTTTGTCTCATTCATTCTTTTGGTTTCATCGGAACAAATATTTCCCGAACAACAGCCCCGGGTCAAGTAATTCCCTCAACAAGTGTAAAACGATACACTCGCTTGAAAAAATAAACCTTTTAATACGCACTAGACCGGTTACGCACGCGTCTAATCCTTTGTGCCTTCACAATAGACACACTATTAGATTCCAAACAATGCATCCTGTACGAGCTCTTCAATAACTGCCCAAGGTTCCATGTCCTGACTTCCTTAAAACCAAACCACAGGCTTTCTTATACATGTGTTCGTAATTACATTCATATTGGTGACCACCTCGCAGGTGCTCGAGCAGCCGTAACGGGCATCGGTGATGCGGAACTCGAAAACGAAATAAACTTTAACACTAATGGTGTAGAGGTTGAAATCGATCGTGATAAATTCAAGGATGAAACGGCGATAGAAGATCAATATGTAACTCCTATTGAGAAAGTGATAAAGTCTATTATTGTTTGTTGAACGAAAAATTTGGAGGAACAATAACACTAAGGTCAATAGCTTGAGCGAATTCCGTTTTGTTAATTACTGACCAATTTGGGGAAGTTTTTGTATGTCTTAACGATTGTATAATATAAATTTGATTGAGAATGTTCAATAGATAATTTATAAGTGATTGCAGCTTTTTGGGTTGCGATAGGTAGTTAATTCAGGTTTATTTACCAAAACCACAGAGTGATGTTAACACTACGTTGATACACATAATCATACATACAATACAATCGAGTCTGCGTTTGACTTAGTTTTTTATCTATTAATATTATACAAAATGTTCTTCTTTCATTCTTTCTATATTCGTGTCTTTGTGAAAATCAAAGTTGCATGAAAGGTCACTGAAGCTGTCTCGTCACTGCACTTATACGATTCGATATATATTTTATTAAAGTTTAGAAGTTTGCTAATCATATATAGTAATGTACCTTTTAATCGGTTTCTAGCGTTTCTTGTTTTGTGTATATATAAACATATATAATATGTGTATATGCAAAAAAGTTATATATTCCTTTCTATGTATTTTATCAGTAATCTGGTTCCTAATATTACAAGCTATTCTTTGTATGGGGCTAGATAAGCGACGTCTAAAAGTCCATGATTGTTTATTTATTTAGTTCACATTGAATATGAAGACAGATCTTTCAAATCGCAACCCAACAAGTGTACTTTTACTTGTCTACAGTACTAGATATCGTAACAGTACTTGAACTCTACATATACAGTTTGCTCCACTGCTACAAAACCTGATGCAGCAGACACTCTTTTCGTATTCCCGTACATGTACATGTGTTCTTTGGCATTTGACAGTGCTGCTGCAAAAAGTTTCGCATTTAATAACTTAAGTGACACTAAGATATGTTTAAAGACGTTTATCTTGAAAAACAATCTATTAATTAATGTTGTAAAAAGCATGATAGGGGAATAGTAGAGGATCGGGTGCACCTCCCTGTAGGAGCTTGCGTGTTGAGTGAAATTATGCTCGTAATGTGTCGTAATAATACTAAGATAGCGTATTTGTGACGTTTTACTGATGTTCGTGTATTTGTTTGAGTATGATAAAAAAATATCAAGAAGTGTGCAGATCACGTATGTTATAAAACAGGGTTCTATGCCCCAATGATCAAATATCAACTTAGTTATTATATAATCACACTTACATTATAACATTATATGGATATTTACAGTTTTAAAGGGCGGGACACTTGGTTAGATGGGAAGATTTCCGATGGACCAAGACAGACCACCAGCCAATGTTAAGGCATTTGGAATAGAAGATCTAACTTGTACAACAGCCATAACAGTGACAGAAGTAACAGTGAGGCCTATCCTTCCTACTACTATTATAAAGGCGAAAGTTTGTAAGTATGGATGTATGGATGTTTGTTACTCTTTCACGTAAAAACTACTGAATGGATTTGAATGAAACTTTACCACAATATAGCTTATACATCAGAATAACATATAGGCTACAATTTTTGAGGTTTCTAATGTGAAAAAACACATTTTTTGCGCTTACATTGCTTAGTTACCGTATTTCTTACTTATTACTAGACTAGACGGGACGAACCTGAAGTCCACGCGAACGAAGTCGCGGGCAAAAGCTAGTATTCAATATATTGAGGAGTGAATGTTACGATTGATTAGATTGGTTTAAAAAACAATCTTGTAGAAGCTTGTGCATTCAAACTTTTAAATACGGTATTCATCAAAAAAAATCAAGGAGCTGCATTGTTTAACAAAAACGTATTTCGTTGATTAAGATTAATTTATAATTTATGTTTTAGATCGCGTTTAAAAAATGAATTTCCCACAAATACTCTACATACAATTTATTTTGAATTGACTAAAATTAGCCAATTGTTTAGTTTGCTGATATTTTTCTTAAGATAAATTAACTATAAAAATATGTAAAGTAAGTAATACGTTTAGAAAATTGTGGGTCCATACAAAGTAGTAAAATCCTTATCCTGGTCTTGCTTATCGCATAAACCTGGAGCGGATTTATGCTAAAATAAGAGTTAATAATGTGCAGTAAAACATTGTATTTTTCAAAACATAGTTTACTCAAAGAAAGCAATATTATTTACGTCCAAATTCAATTTAAAAAGAAACAAAATTCTCGATAATGTCGATAGATATCGTTAAAAACCACAATTAAGTTCCCAACCACATGTCACTCTAAACAAAGCTTCGGTACATGAGAAGCTAATTACTAAATTAGACAAAGACAGTTACACCTTTATAGAGGACGATCACAAGAGGGAAAGAGAGGTCAGATGCTAAGATCGGAAATGGATTGCAACGCACCACTGCGCACGGTCCGAATATGTTTTTTACTAATTAAAAATGCAGGCGAGTGATGAATGTGTGGTCGATTTATTTGGTTATGTGCGCGGGCGCACACTGATGACGGGGGCCAGTTATTTTGATGACCAGTTAGTCAATGCTTCAGTTTATTCAATATTTTTGAATTGGGTCTTCGCATGCAATTGTTGACCATCTATAGACAGAACCAAGATCTTGATTGTTAAAGAGTCTTTCTGAAACAAAGACTTTAATCCAGAAATCTTACAAAAAGCTACGTAAAATTATTTAAGTGACTACTCCAAAAATTACCAGTCCACAGGAAAGAAAACTTTCATCGTATACAAATTGTAAATGCAACCCTTAATGACGTCGATTCAAATAAGAGTGCATCCGATTGAAAACCATAAATAACCAAACATTATCAAAAATAAACTCTAAATCACAATCATGCAAATTCGATGAAAATTCAAATGAACACCATAAAATCGGTCTTGACACAATACCGAAAACGTATTCAAGAATAACACTCACAATGTCGGCTTATAATCTACGGTACTTACGCCCGAATTGGCTTAAGGGGCCATTAATGAGCTATTGAAAAATGATAGCAAAAATTATTCTCTAAAAAGCAAAATTATCATAAACCATTATGGGGTCGGGATTTCTCATACAGCCAAAACTAATGACAAACGAAATCCAACTCAAACGTACCACAATATGATTCACATCTAAAAATGAATCGATGCGTGAAAATTTTAAAAAGAGCATCTGACGTTTGTGTCATCCTTCATCAACAAATCAGATGACAGGGCATACTGAACTCGAATCCTTTGTGGTAGGATTCAAAATGGCCGTAGCAGATGATGAAGGAATCAGGACTTAACCCTTGATGCGGTATGCAAATCTTGACATTGTCAGTGCGTTACGCGTGCAAGCTGGAGGGTTGATTCAATAACGCGATGACAGATGCTCGGAAGAATCGGAAATATCTCGTATTTCAGAAAAAACAGGCATGGCGACCATTCCCACGGATTTGAATGTGAGTTGAGTACGTTTTTCTTTTGGATTCAGGTGTTACCCGACTAAATACACTTTAGGGTGCTACTCTCACTTTACTACGTTCAACTTTGTTGCAGTATCTTTCATACTCATTTATTTCCACCGTAGGATCATTTATGAACACTTGGTTATGTCAAATTTACAATAACATTATATTGTTACAATAGTTATGTAGGTCGGTACTATCTTATAATTACAATAGACAAGCATAGTAGCGTCAAAGAAATACTTAAAATAATTCAAATAAAATGTTATATTTTGTAGGGTTATAGTCAAAGCTTTGCTAACTTGTAATTTTTTTGGGAATTTAATTGGGTTGTGATTTATTCTTGTTATTATTATTATGTGTTAACTTGTAATCTGTAACAGTTCTGTACATTTCCCAAATAAAAAAATAAAAAAAAATTTAGCAGTAGGTTCCCCATTAGCCTGTATTTTTTTATCCATTTTTGTATTTTTTCTGACTGCGCCAGAAGGAATAATGTAATGTTTTCCAGTGTATGTATGTATATTTCTTTGGCACCTTCTGTAGCGTAAAGGTTTTTATCTTGAAAGGTGTCTGTAGATTCGTCGTAATTGTGAAAATGACACAGATTATAGCAACAGGTTAATCGTTTTTTGACGCCATATTAAGGATAATATGTCGAGTGGGGTATCAAGTCGGTTCTATAACCTTAGACTCATTTATCTGCATATACTTAACCAAATTAATGGCTATTTATGATAACAGAATTATGCAATGTAACCTAAAACTCCTCACATTTCGTCGAGGCGGCTATGACAAAATACTCATGAGATAGAATATCAAAATGCACCTTTTTTGGGCTTGTGCTGATAAAATAATTTGGAAATAATTATTATTATATATTTTATACATATATATTAAAAAATAAATATTTCTCTCATACTCGCGAAAAAAGTAATCCTTCCTTGAGCGGTTTCATACTTGTTCTTCCCCTTGTAAAGTTGGATAGGTTTAGAAAAATAGTTAAACTTAGTTCATGAAATCGCGTGATCTCATAGCTACATATTTATTTGAAAGAGTGATGTATCTAAATATTTTTTTTAAGAATTCAAAACATGACTATTATTACATATTTATATTCATCCAGATATCTAGGTTAGTGATCACAACTCAGTTATTTCTATTTACTCAAGAAATAATACCCCGGACACATTATTTACGAGCGTGTAAAAAGCAGCGGTTACTGGACAGACAGACGATCGATAAATACATATCGATGATCTAAAAACCGTTCGCAAGGAAAGCTATAATAATCCGCAATTATTAACGGACATTTACTTTCTTTAATTTGCCGTCAAGCAAGTGTGGAGACGGACTTTCAGTTTTGTATTTAAGCGGCTGTAACCGTTTAGACTATGATACACCTGTTGCCAATTTATCAGCAAATGTAAAGTCTATTTCCTGAATTGGAAGGTAAATTCCTTGTTTTTTTTATGCTTACCTTGATTTTATGTAGTTTTTTTATATTACATTTTTTTATATGATTGTAATTATGTAAGTCAAGTGGTTACTACCGCCTATAAATAAACGCTGGAGCTGTCAAGGGGTTATTACCAAAGTGGTTACTACTTATAAATGAAAACGAGACGACACCAGTTTTCCCCTTCTGAAGTATAAGAGGTTTTAAGTCGCATCACGCGCCCGATTGTCTGATACATCATTTATCTCCCTCTGACATATATGTTTCGTCTCATGACCCTGCATTTTCACCGACATCCACATCCTTCCACCGGAACACAGCAATGCGAGTGCACCGCTTGGAGGTTTGCTAGATGTGGTGGCATTACTACTCCAGACGCCTTGGTACAAGTCCTCTTGCCACTCTGGGTTATCATTCGCACCACCCAGAGGAAACCTGTAGAGACAATTTTTTTGGAGTTACCGAGATATTGATCATGATTTGTGAGTTTTGTTGAATCCCGATGTTTCGACGCAGTTTCAAGTGCCATAATTCCGGGTAAACAGAAGTCTTTGCGAGGTGGGTGTGCGAATCATTGACAAACATATCGTTCTACCCTTATGCACACACGTTTTTTGCATTAGGCCTCATTGCTGCTACCACCGGTTTCGTTTTCACGTACGTGTAGGAACGCTGAGAGTACCTTAGAGCAACATGGGGCCGCAAAATGGTGTCCCTACAAATAAAAGCTACGGATTAAAATAGTCCGTCTCCATATTATACGGGCAGCACCCAGTACGAGATTGTCGGCAGGTGCGCGCCTCGCTTCATTAACCACCTCTCCGCAAGTCGGTTAGCGGCCACGCACCGGCGCACGACAGACTCTCGCCTACCGTGTGTAGTCTGGAGATAACAGAGGTATATAAAATTAATAAATATTCATGGCTATTTCACACAACGCCATCTAGCGCCAAGGTAAGCATAGCTTGTAATATGGGGCCTTGATAACTGATAGAATACTTATATAGTTATTTTTTGTTGTAAATATATACTTTTAATTCATATTAACACACAGACACAGAACAAAGATTTATGTTCGTCACACAAATGCTTGTCGTGGGTGGGAATCAAACACACGACCTGCAGCGCAGAAGGCAGAGCTACCAAGTGAGCTGTGACAGTCAGTTAGAGCAGACAGACAAACAAATAATAATTGCATTTCCAGAAAGTACAAAACCTCCTTCACTACATAGTATAAAACAAAGTCGCTTTCTCTGTCCCTATATCCCTATGTATGCTTAAATCTTTAAAACTACGCAACGGATTTCGATGCGGTTTTTTTAATAGATAGAGTGATTCAAGAGGAAGGTTTATATGTATAATACACTAGCAAGTCACCCCGGCTTCGCACGGGTAGTTTATGATTCGACACTGATGCTTTACTTACCGTGCGAAGCCGGGGCAGGTCGCTAGTTTAAGTATAAAATATAATTATCATATGAGATTTCGCTCTTGCGTAGGGCTATTTAAAGGTTTTCTGGATGGGTAAATAAAACATCTTAAAGATTACAACAGTTATAACAATTTTAACTTTGACTGAGAATAAGAATAATTATTGTAAAAAATACGGTGCTAGTTGTTACTCATACATACAATACAATACAATTTTAATCCATGCCACTTCTGTATATGTCACTTCAAACATTAATACAAATCGGGAACACATACAAAAAACGACAGATTAATTTTGCATCAATTACAATGCAGTTGTCGTAAGCATTCTCGAAAACGGGTTACGAATGTAGATTAATGATTCGTATAGCAACGGTGAATCGATTCAAATCGATCATCAATACGAATTATACGGTGAATTGCTAAGACATGCGTGTTTGGCTAATGATATCGATACTCAGATCAATAGACGTATTACTAACGTTGTACATATGTATGAAGTAATACTAGCCAATTGAAAATGATCATTGATCTATATCAACACAATTTTTATTTATATGCCCCTTTTATAACTAAAAATTGTTTTCGTTGCGATGTTTTAGAAGCACGGACATGCAAATATACATCAGATATATAGATCATGTTAATATTAACATATGGCTCAGAGATACAGACGCTAACTTTCAATCTAAAGGTCGCTATTTAATTTTACACATCAAAAATGCTGTTCGAAACAGTGAATTTTTTTTTTTATGAAACCGACCCTAAACCCATACATCTCCTAAACCCATACATTCAAAGACCTGTGACATCTTTTATGATAGATCAAAACTAGACTCATTCACTCTCAAATATCGAGAGAATATTACAAGTTGATACGTAATTATATATTGAAATTATTAAATGAATAAAATTTTATCATAAATTATTTGAACACGACATGCCCAAGAAGGAAAAAACTTCAAATATCATGGATGTTCATAAGTTCAATAGAATTACCGGTGATGCAAAGTCAAAATCACAAATCTTTATTTGCTTTGAATTCTAAAAAAAGTACTTTTACGTACGTCAATGAATGAATGAACGTAAATACTTTATTGTTCAATATATACAATACAGAGAAATACAAACTTGACAAATAGTTAAAACGCTTTTAATCGCTAAGACAAAATATAGAGCTTAGTATGATTACAACAGATGCAATAAATAATTAGTGATGTCGAGTATCTACTTTAAAATCTAAACAAATACTTAATTGCACTTAAGCTTAGGCAACTTAGTAATTCCCACATTACTAAGCTGGAGTCTAACTTTAATGCAGATGGCCGACCATCACTACATAGTATAAAACGAAGTCGCTTTCTCTGTCCCTATATCCCTATGTATGCTTAAATCTTTAAAACTACGCAACGGATTTTGATGCGGTTTTTTTAATAGATAGAGTGATTCAAGAGGAATGTTTATATGTATAATACACTAGCAAGTCAGCCCGGCTTCGCACGGGTAGTTTCTGATACGACACTGATGCTTTACTAACCGTGCGAAGCCCGGGCGGGTCGCTAGTACTAGATATATTATTGTTACGAACACACCAAACAAAATTCAATACCGATCTATTTATACGATAAAGGATACAACATTTCCGCGCCGACACTCAATCCGGAAGTTATTAAAAGATCGACCGGAATACATATTCATGAAATAGGAACGATGAAAAAACGAGCACCCATCAATTAGAGTAACTCAATACTCTGTCACATTAAAATGACGAGTAGATACTAATGGATTTTCGAATTTGAATTACAAATGCCAATGGATATCGGTCGGGCGGTCTGAGAGCTATGGAGCACAAGGCTTGGGATGCAATGGGAATCGTATCTTTGTGCTTGATGTCAGACTATTTTAGAGAGTGATTGGTCCAATAAAAATACTGTTGTTTCGAATCACTATGAAATTCAGATATTTTAGCATCACGGGTAGCTACGAAGTTAGCTATCAAAAATACTATGTCAAAAAATCTAACAAATATATTTAATTAACATCCTATTCTTTTCGTGGACACTTTTATTATAAAGACGAAAGTTTGTATGTATGCGTGTTTGTATGTATGTATGTTTGTTACTCCTTCACGCTCAAACGGCTCAACGGATTTCGATGAAATTTGTTACCAGGATAGCTTATATTCTGGATTAACACATGGCTACTTTTGATCCTGGAAAATCGTGGCTTTTTTTAAATGTTTTTTTTTTTAAATTGACATCTACCCCAATCTAAGCGTAGCGTACTATGAGAACCAGATTACTGATTGAATACTTATATAATGTTAATATTATACATTTTTTATTAATACATACATTTTAACACCCGGATATAGAACTATAAATTGTTTGTCACAAACAATCACGTGGTCCTGGGTGTGTATCGAACCAGAACAGCGCATAAAGCCGAGCCAGTATCACTGCGTCTGAAGCCAGTTCCACTATACGATAGAGGTAAAACAATTTGATTCTGACATGTATCAGTAGGATCCGCGAGAGATCCAATATCTTATTCTATGGTAAAAACGTGTGTTGAGCGCAAAAACTTTTTACTTTAAAGCCCGTTATCAAGAAATATCTTTAAACAAATAATATTATCAACAAAAAAGGACTATTTAAGTTGACACGGATAAAAATAGACTCGTCAATAATACCACTGTGAAACGCAAAAGGATAATAAAGACAGTCCGTGACATCAAAATGAATGACACGATATCTATTTCGATCTGGCAACACCTGGACGAGTATCCATTTGCCAAGGTTCAACAACACGCCTGCACTCGAGGCATTCCCCAAAAAAACACGCACAGCCACGCAGTAAATTCCTGAGAACAAAGAAATACCATTGCATTTGCGAAATTACAATGATTAATCGAATGTAACATAAATCTATCAGAAGCGGGCCGATCAGACATGTCGAAGCTTTGAGCAGAGACCGTGACGCGACGTGTTTTTACGTAATTACGACTATCAATCGTAATTGCGTACATTTGCACAAATGGTAATTAATTATTAAGAACCGATATATGGTGAACTAAGTTTACTGTACAGGATGACTTCGGCTGTTTTTCTTATAGGGTAGGGAAGCGCTCGTAGCGTAGCTTACATGCCTTACAGATCTAATCTAATTAAGTTATATAAGTTTCTACTACAATAGTTTGGATGGGTGACCATTTAGTGGCATTTGAACTGGACGCTTCCGTGTTTCGGTCGTCTAGTCTTTTATCCACGTCGGAGGCCTTCGGGTAGCTTGAAATCTCCGACACCAGAGTTGGCTAACGACTCGTCAAACTGCATAAGATTTCATTTTTTATATTGTTTGATACCATTAGTGATATTGACTTTAAAATAAGCAAAGCGTATTTTTTTTGTTGATATGTCATTGTAAGCTGGTGTGAAGAGTCGATCTCAAACATCATTTACCTAATACACTGAAACGTAAGAAGCTGGTAATTACAAAAAAGCGATTACTTCTCGAAACAATCTCTAAAGCATCCTTTTTTTTAATGCAAAAGAATTGAAGCAAGCTACTTTGTTTTTAGGTTAAGCCATAAATTTTCTTACAAATTTTGAGTTCTCTGTTCGGTGGCTCTAGCATCTCCAATAAAAACCTCAGCCTCATACGAGTACATACATTAAGTCCACCTCGACACTAGATCATCAACACACCCTATAGTCTGTCAGTCTTTGTTCTTCATTATTTCTTGCGCCAATTAAACTGCTAGTTACGCGCGATTTGAAATGGTGAAGCTTCAGAATTAATACATTGTAACATCACTCAATCATTGCTTTTCTTGTCTCCCAGCTCTGTGGTTCATAGATCATTTCGTTGGTCCAGTTCCAGATTTATAGAACTGTCAACGGTTACATCACCAGTGAAAGGAAAGAGTTTTTTTTAAATTGTAATTCGATAATGTAAAGAAATACATATTATCTTATCAATTTCACAAAACTCCATCTCGCCCCAAACGATGCATAGCTTGTATTATCACTACATAGTATAAAACAAAGTCGCTTTCTCTGTCCCTATATGTATATGTATTCTTAAATCTTTAAAACTACGCAACTGATTTTGATACGGTTTTTTTTAATAGATAGAGTAATTCAAGTGGGAGGTTTATATGTACAATATAATACACTAGCAAGTCACCCCGGCTTCGCACGGGTAGTTTCTCATGCGACACTGATGCTTTACTAACCGTGCGAAGCCGGGGCGGGTCGCTAGCCTATATTAAATTAATGATTACACACTCATAATTACTAGGATTTCCTGTGTCGCACAACACAGAAACACAAGACAAACACTCAAAAACAGATAACAACCTAATGCTCATTACACAAAGTCTACCCCGGCCGGGAATTGAACCCGGGACTCTAGCTTCAAAGACAAATCACTGCCTACTAAGCTACGGAGCCGTCGAAAGTACCAGTAAGAAAAGTACCAGAAGAAAGTCGAAGGAACCAGATTACTAAATACATATTAACACCCAGACTTAGAACAATCATCTATGTTAATCACACAAATGGTTTGTCCAGGGTGGGATTTGAACCCACGGCCCAGATCTACTACCTGTTTAGTCATAAGGGACATTTTATTGTTTGTGAACAGGATCATGGCCGCGAAAAGAAAGTGATCCTTCCATTAGCGGTTTTTTGCTTATTCTTTACCGTGGACCAGGATAGAGTTAAAGAACAAGTGCTAATACAACAACTTTGTAATAAGAATGCATGATCTGTTGTCATGGGCGAGGGTCACCACTTACCATCAGGTGGGCCCTCAGCTCGTTCCGTCACTTACTCACATAAAGAAAAAAAAATCTTGTAGGTACATATTTAGTTTAAAAGAAAGTTACGTATCCTAGTTTTTTTAAGAATTCAATGGCAACAAAGTATTTTGTATACCAAGTGAGCTGTTCGAAATCGTCACGACAATTAAACAGATTTATACCCCAAACCCAACTCTTTCCTCATCCCCGAACCCATGATATCAGTGGCTGCAAAGATTCGCCACGCTTCTATCATTTGTCATTTGGTAATGATCACCGCTCACCCATGGTTTAACTGATACCCTTTAAAAAATGACACGCAAATCTATGCCACCATTAGCTGGTTATCATAATACTTTGTCAAGATTTGGAAACGTGATTTTTACTATACATTCTATGCTCTACCTATTACAAGTGTTAATTTTATCTATTCCTTCAACAACAAAGTCAAACTCATTTATTCCTTTAGATCTCAATCATTTGGACACGTCAAATTTTACACATGCATGTACACATATTCGTGAGCATGTAGCGTGTCACAGGAACTCCCCAGGCACATTACATGCGCACATTATCGTCATCGTCTGAAAACATTGTTTCATCCTAAACTGTAATGTTTAGAAACATCTTTATGCTGAAGGGTTCCTTTTTGTCCGGACAGAACAGGTAGGTAATTGTGATAATAGCGTTATTTACAAATCAGTAGCAGCGAACTATGTGGTGCCCTTGGATTGCTCTTACAATTTTGCAATTTAGTTTTTACTAGCGACCCGCCCCGGCTTCGCACGGTTAGTTAAGCATCAATGTCGTATCGGAAACTACCCGTGCGAAGCCGGGGTGAGTTGCAAGTGTATTATACATAAAAACCTTACTCTTGAATCACTCTATCTATTAAAACAAACCGCATTAAAATCCGTTGCGTAGTTTTAAAGATTTAAGCATACATAGGGATATAGGGACAGAGAAAGCGACTTTGTTTTATACTATGTAGTGAAGTCGGTCGATAGCCATCAAGAACAAATTAAAAAAAAGTCATTTACAAGTCTATTAAAACTTAAAGATATATGATTATATACGATTAAACACTTACTCATACGAAATTACAAGAATTCATGCAAGAGAATGATGCACATCGCTAGCGTGAATGACTCTAATGTAATATTTATAGAATCAAAGCTCAGAATCGCAAACAAATTTTAAATACAAAACCACACAATACAAATCACTGTATCGCCTCTTAATGATCTTGATGTCTGGAATGATTGTAGAGCAAGACAGGGCTATGATTATCAAGCATGTAAGAATGAGACGGATGTAATGATACCTCACCGGAAACTGAGTAATATATGGCGCATTGTTAGTAATGAGATCGGTTTGTGTGTACGTTTGTGCGTGGGTGGACGCAAGTGTGTCCTCTCAAAATGGTGTTGCTTTTTCAATTATTTTTGACTAGTAATCCTACCTGGTTTCACACTTCAGCAACATGAATCGTAATTTGAAATGCTTTATTACTCATCATCTACTTAGAAAACCTGCCTTAGATTCTCCAATCAATACAAAGAAGGGTAAAAATCTCAAAATGAAAATGATATTACTGTTTCACCCCGTTAAGACATTTAAGAACATCGAAATTAAATTAAAAACTTAGTGTATATAGAAAAACTAAGAAAATGTAAAAAAATAATCCAATTGATATGAACAAACACCAGACACAGACAAGACACTTATGTACGTCATACAAATCCATGGCCTGAGTGGGAATCAAACCCGCAACCTACAAAGGCAGAGCTACACCAACTCAGCTATCAGTCGAAACATTATTCAAAGAATTTTGTAACATTACAATAATAAATGTTAAAAACGTATAATAAAAAAATAAAAATAAACGTTTACACACTGATACCTCTGCACTAGGATTCCCTGTGTCGCAGATGGCATGGACAAACACAGAAACACAAGACAAACACCCAAGACCCGAGAACAAACTTCAAGCTCACCACACAAAGTGTGCCCCGGCCGGGAATGGAACCCAGGACCCCTCGCTTCGAAGGCAGGGCTACTACCAACTAAGCCACGGAGCCGTCAATACAAATGATACAAATGATGATATAGCAGATTCCCCAGTTATACTAAACAGCGTTAATAATACCCATGAAACACGGATCGACCACCATGACTAACCCGGTGTCCTCACAATAAACGAAATCAAACAGCCAAACAAAAGGACTGTTCAAATTTTGTTCAATCCCGTTCATATGCAAATCAGGGCCAAAATTTTTGACACAACCATAAAAGATGGATCGCATTATAAAAATAGATCCATTGAACGATCAAACAAAAGATTCAATTTTTGTGTATTTTGAATTTCGATTTTTCTATAGCTAATGGCGTCGTGATGATAAGAAAAAGCGGGTTCGTGTTCTGAATGGAAATAGTATAATGGCTAAAAATAAAAATTATATTGTTTATATGTTTTGGGGGGTACAGTTGCTCGCGTCCGTAGGTAAGTACTTTTAAAGCCCTACACGTACCCCCTGGGTGGTGCTAAAAGAACAAAGAAGTAGTAGAAAGTACTGCCACCACACCTGGTAGTCTGCCGTCAAACAGTGGTGCACTCGCTTTGCTATGTTCCGGTGGAAGGGTTTGGGTGCTGGTAAAATCACATGCGCATGAAACGTAATATTTCTCTCGGGTGACGGGCGCAATAGGGTGCGATTTGGGTCTTCTCATACTTAGGTCATTCTCTTAAATAACAGGACGTGGAAACGATACGCATGAAACTGCGTCGAAATATCGGGAGTGATGAAAACTCACAAATCACGAAAAATTATGTTTATGACCAAAAATATTATTATTGTATAAAATCACGATAGTTTTAAACTTATATATTTAAGTGAACTTGTTAACACACTTTGAAAATTGTAGCACGTGTTAGTAGATATAGTCCAAACTGCTCGAAACAATATAAAAGTCCCTACTACCGGAACAAGTGGTATTTCATGCATTTGGCATTGCATATGCATCTCATTACCCATATGGGAAAATGTCTGAACTGAAATTTGCAATTCAATACTTATTCTGTCCTTGGTTCGTGAACTTGAAGAGTTTTTGCAAGAAGCGATCGATCTGCTACTCTTAAGGTTAATTGCACTTGTATTGTTTCCGTACCAGCCTCTAATGTTCCCACTGCCGGGACACCGGCCTACTCTCGATAATTGAGAGTGAATGGGCTCTGATCTACCACGGGAGCCCAATCCGGATTGGTAGATGTCACATGTCGTTGAATTTTTGGTTCTAAGACATGCCGGTTTCCTCACGATGTTTTCCGTCACCGTTTCGAGAACGTGGTTAATTTTTTCAAGTGAAAAAACTCATTGGTGCTCGTGTGGGTTTGAACCAGCGACCTTCAGATTGAAAGTCGGCGTCTGTGCCCCTGGGCCACCACGCTCTCTGTATTGTTTCACTAAACATAAATGAATATCTTTTGAACTTAAATTAGAAACCTTAATTTCTAACATTAGTATCGTGTCATTACTAAGACAAAGTCAATTCTATATTTCTTTAAAAATTGAATTCATAAAAATTAAGTATTTTTTTAAATAAATATATACCTATGAGATCATGCGTTCTTTAAACTATGTTAAGGGAAGAATAAGCACGAAACACTTACTGGAAGGGTATCGGTAATTTGATTCGCATAGCACAAGCTACATAGTTTGGGGCTAGATGGCGCTGTGATATATCCATGAATATTTATTCTTTGTTTGTTCACCCGCTCTCTCTCCCCCCTCGCCCCTCATCCTCACATCTAAGAACACGATATTTCGTATCACACAAACCCTTTCGACAATGGCCCCAGTCATTAGGATATTTGAATAAAAACTGTTGCAAGGGGAGATATCGTTCTTGCATAAGTAATTATAACAATTATTTTTTGATGGGTCATAAATTATTTTTATGTGTACGTTTGCGAAATGTGGATTAACTATTGAATGGAATTGGCAGTTATTTTGTGAAAGCACGTGTCAGAGTTTTTTTATTGGAATTTTTCGAGATGTCTTCTTATTTGGTTCGAACGGATGTTTAGGCTAGAAACTAGTTCTAGGATCAAGTCTTTTCGATAAAGTACTTTTCCGTACCCTTTCGGGTAAGTATAGTATTTTGCCGAACCCTTTCGAACTAAGTTTATAAACGTATTAGAACTCATAAAGGTATATATCATTAGTAATTTTGTGTTATTGATTTTTAACCAGACTGTACTAACTTTAACTAGAAGTACTAACTTTACTAGAAGGTCCCCAAACAGGAATCAAAGTATGGATTTCATAAAAGCACAAATATATGAAAATTAAAAGTCGTAATTTTTAATCTGTATATCACGTGACCTCAAACACCTCGTGACGTCATAAGACAGTTCACTGTAAACAAGTACATAACTATCAAATTTAACTTCAAGGAGTAATAATTGTGTTTTATTGTCAGTGCATTTTATTTATAATTCATTATTTTCCCAAAAAACACCATATATTATATTTATAGCTGATAAGTTGAATGAGGTTCGGTCGTACAAACACGAATATTGTTTCAAATATTACGTCACCAAAATGGCTGACAGCATTTTGGAGGGAAAAGTTTAAAATATAAATAAATTTTATGGCAAAAAAAGCGTGTTTATTTTGGTGAAATATTTTTTTTTTGTGTTTTATTAAGAAAATCAACATTTTGAAGTACTTTTTCAAACAAATACAATACATATTGTAACCAGAACCGGTGTTTGTTGAGAGTGTGCGACCCTAAAGTGTACTTTCGCTTTTGCCCGAGAAAGTGAGTTGTCAACACACAAAAACACCAAGCTGCAGGAAGCTCTTGATACCATACCACTGGTTAGTGAAAACGATGAACTTTTTTTTAAAAATCACTTACGTTGAATTCATTTTAAGCCGTGGCTTAGTCCTTCGAAGCGAGGGGTCCCGGGTTCGATTCCCGCCCGGGGCACACTTAGTGTGGAGAGTGAAGTTTGGTCTCGGGTCCTGTGTTTGTCTTGTGTTATGTGTTTGTTCATGCCATCTACGACACAGGGAATCCTAGTGTTGTCGATTACAATTATATCAATATGCAAATGAGAATTCATTTTAGGTTTTGATTATCATTTTGAAGACTGAATATAGGCCTTAAAATGGTTAGAATTCACCTTGTAGGTGAACGGGGGAACGTAGACATGACAAGTGGTGATCTCATCGTTGCATACACGCGGTTTTCCGGGATCAAAAGTAAGTGTCAATCCAGGATTTAAGCTCTCCTGGTACCATCCAAATCTGTTGAGCCGTTAGTGCGTGAAGGAGTAACAAACATACACACACTCACACATACAAACAAACTTTCGCCTTTATAATATTAGTGTGATCCACAGCGTCTTCCTCACCTCTAGTGTCATCCAAAAGTCCAATGACACCTATCGGGAGATTATTAATCACACACCCCCATACTTTTTTGTCCGCACTCGTCACTTCCTTCCATTGGAGCCCACAGATGTCGCTATTCACATTCAAATTTCGATATTATTATATTTAGATCACCCTTTTTTACTTACAAAAACTGCCACCGTCTTAACAAAAACCGATGATGTGTGACACGGGGTGCATGGTGGCTTCCATTGTGGATTGCGGTCGTGTTTTAACCGATTTCAAAAAGGAGGAGTCACATTCCGGCTGTGTACATGTTAGTTTGTAACGAGATATCTTCCAATTAAATTAAATTCGTCAAGAAAGAAATGCCAAAGAAATATACACACATTAAATGCACTCAAAATTCCGGCGCAGTCGGGTAAAAAGCCCGAGAACCTCTTCTTTTTTAGTCGGTTAAAAAATGCAACAGCATTTGAAATAGTGTCAGCTGTTTCAATGAGTACACATTGCAAGAAGTATGCAGAGTGCAGTGGAGTGCATTAAACAGACCGCCCGCATCATCAAATTTTAATTGTTGCAGTGACGCTTAGGCGTGTAGACTAAGGAATGGCATGTAGACTCGACGACGGGTTGGGGGATCCAGTTGCTCGCGTCCGTAGGTGTGTACCCGTTGATTCACTACACGTACCCCCTGGGTGGGTAAAGCAACCAAAAGTAGCAGTAGAACTTGCCAAGTTCGTCCGGAGAGGTACTGCCACCACACCTGGAATCTGCCGCCAAGCAAAAGTGCACACATTATTGTGTTTCGGTTGTGGTTTGGGTGCCGGTGAAGTCACATGCGCATGAGACTTATCATCCCCGCCTCGGGTGATGGACGCAGCAGGATGAATGCGACTCAGTGTAAGATCCAAATCTTATATTGAGTCGCATAACTGTTGTCATGGGCGGGGGTCGCCACTTACCAGCTCGTTCATTTCACATTTTCACATAAAAAAAAACAGTCGTAAGATCTTGGTGTAGATCTTATAAGGTACACTGGCTACCCTAGAGGGACCTATGGGATTTTTACCAAAGACCACTCTGGTCTGCCTCTTCATTGCACATTGTGACGCCCGTCCCAGGGGAGGCTGTAACAAAGAATTTTATAAAAAATCAAATTGGGGGTAGGTATAAGAAATTAGCTCTCTCAAATAACCAGTACCGCAAGTGATTTTTTTATAGAAAAAAAAAAACATTTTTTTTTTTTAGAAAAATTAGATACTGTTTGTACGGAAATACAACTGAAATATAACACAACCTAAAACTAAAATGGATGGCCTTATTCCTTAAAGAAATCTTTTTCTGGCAACTATATTAAAGCACTTCTAGTTTCCTAGTTCTCAGAGATTTTTTTTAAATACAGAAGCCTTTTTTGAAAGCCTCATAATTCCGGCTTATAATTAAAAAAATTAAAAAAGGCATGTCCCATTCTATACATCACCTAGGTCTACGCCTCACATTGAAATCATCGAGATTATTCTCGCCCAGAATATAATAAAGTTGATTAGTTAATGATTCCAGCTGAAACAATGAGTCAAGTTAAATCCATTGAGGGCAACCATATTTCTAATTACTTTCAATTAGTTAAAGATATTCGTAGTTTTTACAATCAAAGTTATGAAAATGAAAATCATACAATCGACTTTTAGATCCGAATGTATTAATTAACATTTTAACACAAGCATTTTTTCTTCTCCCCGTATTGTAAAAATAAAAAAAGTCATAACCTACAATATTTCTTTTTTATATATTATAACAAGAGTGACGTGACGACCTGATGCGCCGTTACCTTACTTACGTCTCATGCGCATGTGATTTCACCGGCACCCACACCCTTACACCGGAAAACAGCTATTCGAGTGCATCACTGCTTGGAGGTAGATTATCATGTGAGGAGGACTCAAAACTTTTGAGGAAAATATTAATATTATTTTTTTGTTTGAAATCATATTCGAAAGGAATGGAAACAAAAATATATTTCCTAATAGATTGTTAAATGACGGAATTACGTATAATAACATAAATAAAAAATCGAATTGATAATTTCCTCTTTTTTGAAGTCGGTAAAAAAATATATTTTTATTTGCCTTAACTTGGAATTAACGATAGCGTCTGTACCCCTGTGCACTTTTTCCTATATAAGTCAATCAAGTTTGTATATAAAACGCACTAAAAATATTTCCCCAAAATGGAGATCAGTGATTTTATTACTGTAGTAATGCTGAGTATTTTTTGCGTTCAGATGCAAAAGGGTTCGTTCAATAATCCATAGCGGACATCTTGAATCTTTCATAACGCGATACTTAGCGTAGAGTAACCTTTTACAGATAACACATCGACAAATATCTCATCTACAATACAGAGGGAATATTGTATTATATTGTAGATCATTGCAATATTGTAGATACGTGAAACTAACCTATAAGCCTATCAAATAAACCTCACTTTCGCATTTATATTATATTTAATCACATACGCATGAGACTTATTGTGATGATGGGTGATGGACGCAGCAGGATGAATGCGACTCAGTGTATGATCCAAATCTTATGCTGAGATGCATTACTGTTGTCATGGGCGGGGGTCGCCACTTACCACCAGGTGGGCCTCAGCTCGTTTCGTCACTTTAGAACACAAAAAGTGAGTTAATATTAGGAGGTTGCTAGTTGCAAAAACTGCAACATTTACAACTTGTGAAGAAGAGTTTACAAGGAAACAGTCAGCTAGACAAGACAACTTCATCGGTACATGGAACATCCGTGGTTTAGTCAACTAAATTTGAGACAGTAGATGGCTAGTCAGAAACCGATGGAGACGACTCACAAACATTGACTGTACATGGTGATCGCGATCTTCAGTCATGAGACATATCATCCCCGTCTCGGGTGATGGACGCAGCAGGATGAATGCGACTCAGTAAAGATTTGGATCTCATACTGAGTCGCACGCATTACTGTTATCATGGGTGAGGGTCACCGCTTACCATCAGGTGGGCCCTCAGCTCGTTCCGTCACTTATTAACATAAAAAAAATTAAGGATCGACCAGAGACGTTCCAAAAATGTTACCTCTAGCTTCAACTACTCTGCAATCTATTATCGAAATGCACATCGCGGTTTCCATAAGGGTTGAATATTTCTACCACTGCTAACTTACTACTGCTTCCCAAACACTCGTATTGCCAACGCACAGAATCCAAAATCTACGTTGGGGAAAGTTTAAGTTTGTAAGTACTTCGATATTTACGACACTTCGCAATCCACGATAGACATTACTGGAATTGTACAACATAATGGTACCTTTTAGATAATTCTTCTTTTGATAAAGATTCTTTTGATTTCCATTGATATGGAGATATTTTTATTCGTCTTTCAAGAGATTTTGAATATTAATCTTAATAATAATCTTTATTAATTGATTTAGTGCTAAGAATAACACTGTGAACTAACATCTAATTAAAGGTAAGTACACTATGCCTGAACTAGGAAATCCTGTGTCTCAGGCGAAATGAGGTTAACGCATATGTAAATGATCAAATAATAAAAACCTATTTAAATTAATAAAATAACAATCTTTAAACTTACATGATCAACTTAACACGATTTAACTTAAAACATTAGATAATTTATTTTGTTACAGTTAATAGTTACAGTTAATGTTTTTTCTTGGTCACCAGTTAGATGTTGGTTCAGGTTTGAGTTTGAAATGGATCCATTTCAAAGTCAAAATACTTTATTTCCATTAAATTCCTTAAAAAAATACTTTTTGAAATAAATATGCGTTCTTAATGCAAAGTTTAGCACTTGTTCCAACCCTATCAGACAATGGGAAGAACAAGCAAGAAACTCTGAATGGAAGGATTAATTTTTTTTCGCGAGCATGATCCTGTTTCAAACAATATATTATAATATTCCTTATGTCTACCTACTTATACATCTTGTTAATGAAATAATGAATATTTAATTGCAATCACAAGTTATTTTACATTTTGTGGCGCATACTCCTGCATTTAGATTCCCTGTGCCACAGTTAGCTACACATATATGCAAGAGAGCGATTGGCCGAGGTACAGTCGACTTTGAACCTGAAGGTTGCAGGTTCAAATCTTGAGGTGCATCAGAAAATTTTTTAGTATAAAATTGTAATTGCGCAATATTACGTTCGCAAAGCGGTGAAGGGGTAACGAAAAATTGGACCCACCAAATTTTATTATGTGTATGTTCATATAGAAAGCTTTTATTATTAACTTCTTCTTGCATGTGAGTAATTCTGGGAACGGAGTTTTCAAGCAGTCCGAAGGCCAACCTTGGGACCGACATCTTTATGTGCTGTCCGAAGCACGGAAGCGCTCAGTTTAATGCCACGAAACGGTCACTCGTCCAACTTCTGACCGGGCCGAGAGCTGCATAGACGACCTGTATAGAACGGCTAAGTAATGTTTTCTAAGAACGCTTCACTATTAACTAAAAATATACATTCGCTAACATCTTATCCCCAGCTACAATTATTCAAATGTAGTTCATCTTGTGACCGTGGGTGACTTTTGTATGCGCACGTGAACTATTGTCTGGTACTCTGGGGGTGAGGATTCAATACAACTGGTTTTCCACATCTGTGCTACCACGAGACGTGATAGTGAAATCGTAATTGACTGATTTTAAAACAGAATGATGCTTTTCGTCACTGGTTTTAACCGACTTTAAAAGGAAGGAGGTTATCAATTTGGGTGTGTTTTTTTTATGTATTTTCACCGAGTTCTCTGCCATTCCGCCATCCGCAAGTGGCATGGACAAACACAGAAACACAAGACAAACAATAAACTTTAGGTTTATCACACAACGTAAGCACCAGCTGGGAATCGAACCCGGGATTCGTTTCTAAGGCAGGACTTCTATCTACCAGCTGTAGAGTCGTAGTGAACCTATTTATAATAACATTAATAATTTATTTTTAATTCAGATAAAGTACCCATATTTAAAATTACAATTATCGATTTTAATTAGTAATAAATAAATAAAATAAATAAAAAAAAACGATACATTTATGAAAAGAATCAAAATATTGAATCACATGTTTCACCTTTGATTTCAACGTTTTTTTCTGCGCTTCGGAAGTCATTCATGAGTGGTTTTGTAGACAAACAATCGTTTGGTTAGGAACAATGCAAAATGTAAACATTAGATGCAGGGGTGTCTTAGATATTAGAAACATCTGTTCGTTTCACCATCCCTTCGATACCCGCCCGCGAGGCCACAGGACTGCCATAGCGTAGACATGCTTATAACAAATATGTAATGGACATTTCTCACCGCCAAACCTCCAAACCACTATGGGAACCTGATTACTGATAAATTACTTACATCGTATTTTTGGTAAATTCAAACTCCAAACTCATTTCTTAAATCTCAAGTATCGTTAGGACACGTAAATACTCATAGCAATACTTATACTCATTAATTGTACCGTAGGAACCTAAGTTACTCTTGTTTACGTTAAATCTACACACAAAGAAGGTATATATTTGAAACATTAATAATTCTCATCTTTGATCAGAGCCATTCAAAGCAGAAAAGTATAGGAACGTGAAAAATAAAATAATAGAAATACAATCAAATAAAAAATCCTAATATATAAAACACAAAAATTGTTTCTACCTATGTCCGTTATAAACTGAATTTATAAATATAGATAAAAATATAAAATAATAATAAAATATATTGTACATTATGATGTTGCTGTGAAGAAGCATTGTCAAATTCGGGTTACATATGTCAATAGAAAACATTCAAATATTAAATTAAATTATAATCAAACAGAGCGTGGTGGTCAAGGGGCACAGACGCCGACTTTCAATCTGAAGGTCGCTGGTTCAAACCCACACGTGCACCAATGAGTTTTTTCACTTGAAAAAATTATGTGCGCAATACCACGTTCTCAAAACGGTGACGGAAAACATCGTGAGGAAACCGGCATGTCTAAGAACCAAAAATTCGTCGACATGTGACATCTACCAATCCGGATTGGGCTCCCGTGGTAGATCAGAGCCCATTCACTCTCAATTATCGAGAGTAGGCCGGTGTCCCTGCAGTGGGAACATTAGAAGGCTGGTACGGAATACGGAATAATCAAACAACCATCTACCACACAAATGGTTGTTCTGTGTGGGAATCAAACCCACTAGAGCAGCACTATCAACTGAGCTGTGAGGTCAATCAAAGGGATTTTGGCGATTGCTGCAAGATCATAGGTCTATCTTGTAAAAAAAATATTACAATAACATTAAACTAGAATTTCCAGGGTAAAATTCAAGTGTCGTTTTAGAATTTTTGAGAAAATCTTTTTATATCGCTAGCTCTGTCCCCGCATTATTTTCCGATATCGTAGCCAACAGATTCATTAAAATATTAAAAGTTGAGGTATGTCCACTCTAAGCAACTCACGAAATCCGTAAATGAATTAAAAAAGCGAAAGAAAGTATTAACAAAAGGTATCCCTTCTTATGCAAATGAATCCAAATGTACGCTTCGATTCCGTGCCGTCGCTTCGCAATGCTACGCTATTAATTATTAATTTCCAAATGATTTATTACCTTTTTGGGAGTTATGAAAAATTCCAAGTTGATTACGAAATAAAAACGTGATATTGAAAGGGTTGATTTTCACGCCTTCAATGAAGTTAATCAACGGGAAAAAAGTTTGTCGAAGAAAATTTTTTGTAAAGGAAAATTTGCATAGCTTCCTCTGCCTTCACCTTATTATAATGGCTGCGAATTCAATGAATATTGTAATGAATTAACTTGGTAATTACATTTTGTTTTGTGAATATATGTACGTACTTATTATTCTAATCAAGATGTTGCGGGTAGTTTTGTTTTATGTGAATAAGTGACGGAACGAGCTGAGGGCCCACCTGATAGTAAGTGGTGACCCTCGCCCATGACAACAGTAATGCGCGCGACTCAGTATGAGATCCAAATCTTTTCAAGATAATGTTTTCAAGATAGAATTTAAAGAAAGAAAGAAAAATATTTCATTTGTGCCACTTATAATTAGCCAATATTATAAAAAAAAGTACATAAGCTTATCCTAGCAGACACAAAAAGGACTCGGCAATGTTGATTGACTAGAAATCTTCCGTCAGAGCGGTTTCAGTGATGGAAACGGAACGAGGACGAAACTAAATACTGACGGCTCCGTGGCTTAGTTGGTAGTAGCCCTGCCTGCCTGCGAGGGGTCCCGTGTTCATGTGGTGAGCATGAAGTTTATTCTCGGGTCTTTTGTGTTTGTCCAGGCCATCTGCGACACAGGGAATCCTAGTGCAGAGGTATGAGTGTGTCAACGTTGTTTGTTGTTGTTGTTGTTGTATATGAAATTATAAAAAAATTACTGCTGCAAGATCAACTTAGGAATTCATAATTTGTCGGAATCATCACCGACTTAAATAACGTAATGCACTCAGGATGTTATGTCTGTTTATGTTAATTTTAATATAATTTTGGTTAGGTACTGGCAAACTGAAACCAGAGCCACTTACAAGAAAAACCATTCGTGTGCATATAAAGTGTCACAAGAGCTCTTTAGGCACATTACATGCACATATGTCAAATTACAGTCAGTTTACATGATTAGCTAGTCTTACTTGTTGAAACTTCTAAATATCAAATTAAAAAATCAAAACATAATACTTGTACAATATTTTATTCGCAAATATTAGGTTTCGTAGTTAAACCAAAATCAAACGGCTAGACTCCACTAAAATTCATCTCATAATGATTAAAAAGAACAAGAATAATTTTAGAGCTGTCAAAAAAAACAATTAAAAGATTTTAGTTTAGTTTCATGCCAAAAAAGTCTACGGCCTTACTTAATCATCAAACTAAAACAAAAGATTACTACGTGTATACTAACTACCCGCCCTGACTTCGCACGGTTGTACAGTGTGTGTGACGCAAGCTGTAATACAATTCTAGTACATCATTTTGATTTATTTCGTAAGGTTTAGCCAGTGTTAGCAATGTAAACGCACAAAAATGTTTGTTACAACATTACAAATCGTTGGAATTCTCAATCTTTCTCTGCTATAATAATTCATGAATTGTACATATAAACCTACCGAAAAAAAAAACTCTAAATGATAGTGAAAACAGTATCAAAATCCATTGCGTGTAGAAATTAGCGGAGAAACGGACGTAACCAACGACTCTACACTGTTTACAGATTAGAAATAATATTTAATTCACTTCAATTCGAGAACCTTAACCTTCTTGGATTCGGAACCCAAACTTTTAAGGTTCATACACGAATCGCGGAAAATGTAATGAAAATGAGGAAAAGCGGCGCACACCGCCATCTAGCGGCGAGGGGAGGCGAACAGAGTCATTAATTAACATTACGGCTGAGATATTTCATGGGCATTTGGAAGTTAGTCTTAGTTTGATTTGTAATTTGTTACCAAGTTTTAGTTTTATATCTATGTCACAAGATTTTTGTTTGAATCTGAGATGTAGGTAGTTTGACATTGTAAGCATAAGCTTACAATAGTTTCGCGTTTAGTTTACGCATTTTGTTATAAAGTTTACAAGAAAACGCGCCTTGATTTTGATGATTTACGTCTATTCAGACCCCATTTAATCCTGGCAATAATAGGCTTATAAATAATACGAACATTTTATATCGGAATAAAAGTCATATTCATTTATAATAAATGAAATCGATGTTTGGCAAGTTTCATGGAACAAAGAGCAAAATATTAACAAGTACGAACACCTAGTAACCGAATTTTGGATGGCGCGAAACAAAAACTGACCTACATCGCGCCCCCTGAGTTCAGCCACCCCTGCCAGAGACTATCACCCTGCGTCTTGCCCTTTCAGTTTGTGCACCTTCGATTATTTCAAGGTGACGTGCATTGAATAAAACCTTTTTACATCAAAAAAGTATTGTTATGAATAGTATCGTGCATTCTTTATTTGAAAGCGTCGAGAAGTTTGTTGATAAAAGTATCTCATTTGAATATTTGAACTGTGTTCGGTGAGGGCGGAAGTAATCATCTTTTTTTTTTTCATTTAATTGGAATAATGATGGGGTAAGCATTCGGTCATCAGGAGTTTATCGATAGGCGAAAGTATGTAAACAAATGGACGCGAACAAACATTGCAGGCCAAGAAGCGGGCAGTCGATCGCGCCGCAAAAAAGCGCATCCTATTATCGACTATAACAAAAGGACTTGTGCAGTGATACCTAAGTACACATCTCGATTCATCGTCTCGACTCGATCCGCCGAACCGATGCTATTGGCGCGCCCCACTGTCGCCGCGATAGAGAGGGACGGTAAGCGTAGTTTCGGGGAGGAGGGAGAAGGAGGGCGACGGTCATCTTAGCTACCGAGTGGCGTCCCACTGGGCGGGGCCGCGCCAAGGAGCGTGCCTCAGATGCGCGTTGAGTTGGTGGGGCTCGGTCCGCGCGAAGGATCGCACTGCAGTCGTGTGTCGCGATCTGCCCGCGCGCGCGGTCGCCGGCAACGAGGATCGCTTACGTAATAATAACTAATCGGATACACCATCCGATAATCGATTGTGATTGTCAACTGTCAATAATTCGAATCGTATTATTATTTTTTTGAATTATTTATTTTTCCCGAGTGAACTTGAGATTTGTGTACTGTGTTTGTTTTGTTTGTGGACTTGTATTTTCGGTGATTGACTGTGTTGATTATTTGATTTTGTGACATTATTGTTGCGTCGTGTTTGTGGCGGACATTAGTTTTGGATATTTGGTATTTGTGACTTTCCTTTCTCGTAGTACTTGGACATGTTTATGAAAATTTTGAGTGATATATCAACATTCATCTGAAATACCAAGTAAGTACTTAGGGAGTGAAATGTCAAGAGAACAGACTTAGGGAAAAGTGTGAGAATTCAAATATTCTCTGAATATAATAGCGTAAATCTTGGTAGTTTGTTGTGATTATAAATAACAGATTTAATAATAAATAATAATAAATGGCGCAGATCACAAAAAAAAAATATTGTGAGCATAATAATAACGAAATAAATATCCAACTAGAAATGGAAAAAAAAATTGTTTATCACACTTTTTTGATAGAGTACATCATGTTTAAGAAAAACTAAATTATCTATTAAATACGACAATCTACAAAAATAGTCTCGTAATTAATAATATGGACACCAACGCATCGATATTTCGAACGATTAAAAGATCGAATAAGAAAGTTGAGTTGACGAACAGAGGCCGTCGCAATCTTTGCCGCCGCTCGAAATTTGCAGAGTTCGCGGGGAGATATTATTGTTTTACCCTAACTTCTGGGCAATTTATTGGGAAAACCACAATACAGTGAAATTATTATTACATGTTTAAATAAATATGACGTATCGACAATTCTGTCGACATTATTCTAGTAAGCTAGTTTTGGTCTCGTGAATTATGTTTTCGTGCAGACAAAATTAAAAATGAGTATTGAGATTAAAAAATGTGGTGATGTATAAATCCAAAAAAAAAAAACTTTTTTTTATCTATGGCGGTGTACAGTTACAATATTTCTTAACATTAAAATATTTTTAGTGAGCAAACATGAGATGATTTTTATAATACTAACTAGTATTTATGCCAATAGAAATTCAATATGATAGACATCGAATTCCAAAAATTTTTCATGACATCTCTTTACCTACTATGTAGGTGTATACGAAAAATATATTTTTTCTTTTTTTTTTCAATAACATCTTAAATCGTCTAATAGTTTTAATATATTAATAAAAATATAAACTTACTCGACAATACAAAAATTGGTTTAAACTTTTTCACAATTACGATAGATTATAAAAGGAGTTTTGTATGTTTTATTTACTGAAGTTCCGGGTTCTTAACACAGATGGCGTTACTTAGGGTCGTTGAACCACCTCTCCCAAACATGAAACATTGTCGAAAATTCACACCATAAAGGAAACATTAAAAAATTATAACAAAAATTAAAAATTTATCACCGTATTTCATCATTTATAAATCTAATCACTTTTGGTTTATATGTAGTCAAAGATAATGTTATGCTAATGTGTAGAAAAGGCTTAAAAAATTAATTAAGTATTTAAGTACGCGCGTAATTTACTGTTTCTTATGATTTATTTATTATTTTTAAACTATTAAGTCACTTTACTTTACAACACCTGTTTGTTGGTTCAAAAATATTCTGTGATTTTTCTTCAGAGACGGTTACAAAAGCAGATCAAATAGTAAAATTCTTACATAAAAAAATACTCAAAAAAATTGTAAAAAATACTGAGGCTTTTGGGAAAGTGGTGCTTAGGTACTTAGGTGTTGAACGTTACCATAAGTCTGAGAAACTTTATATTATTAGCGATTGAATAAGACATATCTTTACAAATATATTTATTTTCTACGTGCGTGTATTGGCTCAAATCGACTGATGTATACTGGTTTAAACTGACTTCGAAAAAGAAGTAGGTTATCAAGCTTATAATTATCGACTGTTTTGTATGACTGTTACGCGATTTCTTCGCCAAATGTGGACCAACTTGGATGATATTTTTTTAATTTTAAATGTGTATCGAAGTCCCTGATTTTCATACCATTAATTTATTATAATGAAATGAAAATATGCATACGCATGTATTTCTAGGGACAAATACAATAGTATAGTAGTAAAAGTTTAGCTTCAGGTTCGTTAATCTCAGTCTTCTAATAATTAGATCAGCACTTTGAGGTACATTTATCACTAACTGCGCCCTCTGTTGGACATTCTACGGGAATACTTAACTATCGGGATAAATGTGCTATTCAGACTGCAATCTATCTCTGTTGCATCCAGACCCGATCAGCCGTTCTGGCGTGATTGTAACAAACATCCATCCATCCAAACTTGTATTTATAATTGTAGTAGTTATAATTAAAATAGTGATAATGTTTAGGCACTTTAGATAACTATATACATACGCTTACATTCATAGTGCAGAAATATGTATCTATCGGTTGGAGGTGGTTTGGATGCCGACATAACATTATCGCCTAAGATCCAAGAAGAGATTTCATGATCACCACACATAATTTGCATCGCCCAGGACTCAAACCCGGGACCCCTTGCTTCTAAGGCAAGGCTACTAAAAGGCTTCTAGTAACGGGGTCCACATAATACTCGATAATTTCTTATTTTGTATATGTCGATAATTTTTATTCTTATATTATAATTCATATTTTATATTGGTTATAAAGCTGAATTGCCATTTTTTTCACTTTTATAGGCTTTGAGCGGTAGCAAACTTGAATTTTAATTATAATTTAAACCAGTTTATATGATGAAATATTTAAAGCATGCAACTTATTGAAAATATAAATATAATTACACCCACTAAACAATCACGCCATGCAATTAAGTATATTTATTTATGCAGTAATTGGTGCAAAATGATTTAATTTATTTTATGAAGCATTGGAACAGACGTAAACTTAATAAATAAGATTACACATAAAACTGACTGTAATTTGACATATCTGTGTGCATGTAACGCGCCTAAGGAGCTCCTGTCACACGTTATATGCTCATGAATATGTTTACTTGTGTGTGTAAAATTTGACGTGTCCAAACGATACTTGAGATCTAAAGGAATGAATGAGTTTGAGTTTTGAGTTTTTTGTAAAAATATCTTCGATAATTGCAGGTACATTATAATATTTCGTTTGTATTAAATCATTTATTATCCAAATATGGAAACCATTTAATCCATATTACAAACTCTCTGTCTTATATGATTTATGTCTAACTAGAATCTTATCACTACATAGTATAAAACAAAGTCGCTTTCTCTGTCGCTATATCCCTATGTATGCTTAATCTTTAAAACTACGCAACGGATTTTGATGCGGTTTTTTTTAGTAGATAGACTGATTCAAGAGGAAGGTTTATATGTATAATACATAAGCAAGTCACCCCGGCTTCGCACGGGTACTTTCTGATACGACACTGATGCTTTACTAACCGTGCGAAGCCGGGGCGGGTCGCTAGTTATGAATAAGATAATCCAAGTCAGCAAAAAGTTGAGTTAGATTATCTGTGAACCGTTCATTGTTATATGTAAACCATTCTGAGGATGTTATGTTACTAAATGTTATTTTTATTACTATTGAACTATACCGCTATTGTTAACGTTTTTAGTTTAAGTAGAGCGGCCGCAAACCACTTAAACTAATTAATATTATACAATTTGCTAACAATGAATTTTAGTAAAAAAGACAGTGACATTAATATTTTTAAAATTAAAATTTGTAACAGCGACAATAAGAATACAATGAGGACTCAGTATTGTGAAGAATAAGGCAATTAAAATAAATAATTTTAGAAAAAGAATAAATCATTCTATAGGTCAACATGTCTAAAAATCAATTAATTATTTTGTATGTTGGTGTTTAACTTTTGATATTATTATAATGATGTTTGGTGAACCAAATTTTCTAAGTTTCTAAGTGATTATTTGGATTCAAAATATAATGTGTACCTTAAGCTTGTGTAAAAAAAATATAGTCATGTTGAAAAAAAAATATTTTCCCATTGGTATTTCAATCATATTACCAAATAAGAAATAAGAAACTTATAAAATACAAATGAACATAAACATTTTTTTATTATTATTATTTTTATATGAATGAAATTTAAAATGCATGGTTTCATACACCGCAAATTTCCACTATACATATATGGCAAGGTTGCCGGTTCAAACCCACACGTGCACCAATAAGTTTTTTCACTTGAAAAATTCATGTGCGCAATACCACGTTCTCAAAACGGTGACGGAACACATAGTGAGGAAACATGTCTTAGAACCAAAAATTCGACGACATGTCACCTACCAATCCGGATTGGGCTCCCGTTGTAGATCAGAGCCCACTCTCGATTATCGAGAGTAGGCCGGTGTATGCAGGGAACATTAGAGGCTGGTACGGATAGCAAATTTCCAAAATGTGACAACACCATCAATAGGCAATGCCATGGCTTGTCTCTGCTCCAAGACACGCCATAACTTGTAATATCAATCACTTCAATATTGACTAACAAAACGTATACGTAGGCAGGAACATTATATGTTTTTATATCTTCTACATGGCAAATCTTTCTGAGAATGCGTCCTAGTCTGTTTCTCGCTACAAAACATAGCAAAGAGTACATTTTATAACGATCAAAGTATACTTAATATTTATACTTAAGTATACTTAATATTTATACTTATAAGTAACAAAGTATACTTAATATTTATACTTAAGTATACTTAATATTTATACTTATAAGTAACAAAGTATACTTAATATTTATACTTAAGTATACTTAATATTTATACTTATAAGTAACAAAGTATACTTAATATTTATACGTATAACTTGTATATTTTATACTTATTTTTATATTTTGACAAGTATAATTTATACTTAAAAGATTTTATTATAGTTAGGATGATGTACTTTGGGAAATGCAATAAAAACATTATTATATATATAATATATATTATTATTTTATTGTTACTTGTTACTGTTAGAATGTATGACGTTACCAAGTAAATAAATAAACAATAACACAATCATGGTTGCGAAAAAATAATCCTTCCATTAGGTTATCTTGTTTGTTCTTCCCATGGATGGTCGGATAGGGTTGGAACAAGCGAACTTAGTAACAAAACGCATGATCTAGTAGATTCATATTTATTTTAAATAGTGACGGTTTATTATTAATTAAACGGAAATAAAGTATTTATTCCATTGAATTTGGTAGTGGGTGCGATTACCACTCAGGACACCCATGTATGACGAACATAAATGTTTGTTCTGTGTCTGGGTGTTAATATGTATTACATGCATGTATTTGTAAAAAATAATGTATGTATTCTATCAGTTATATGGTTCCCATAGTATGCTTAGTTTAGGGCTAGAAGACGCTGTGTGAAACGTCCATGAATATTTATTATTATTATTTTACTTTCATTTACAGAGTAGATTTGAAATACAATAGACATTTTTAAACGTTTACACACTCATACCTCTGCACTAGGACTGTGTCGCAGATGGCATGGACAAACACAGAACCACAAGACAAACACCCAAGACCCGAGAACAAACTTCATGCTCACCACACAAAGATTGCTCCGGCCGGGAACCGAACCCGGGCAGGGCTACTACCAACTAAGCCACGGAGCCGTCAAATAAGAGCTTGATACCAGACCCAAATTATTAGGTATATAAATTATTGTCATGACGATGTAGTAGATGATAATGACCAATAAATATGTTTGATGATCTGATGGGACCATGTGGCGGGCAGACGGAACTCAGATCATTATTGATACTGTAAGATCATCAGTTCGTAAATTTGATTACGTTCATGTTTTATTCATTAAAAGACGCCACTTTAGCAATAATCTCGTCGGCGCTGGCCGGAAATCGAACCCGGGACCCATCGTGTGACGAACACAGACGGTTTGTTCTATTACTAAAATGACGGGAACTGAAGGCCCACTAATGTTAAGTGTTTACCTCCTTCCATAACAACTGTAATACGACTTAGCTAAGACCAAAGTATGAGAAGACCCAAGTCGCATCCTGTGGCGCCCGTCGCGCGTGACGGGGATGTTACGTCCCATGCACCTGTGATTTCACCGGCGTCCACAGCAACACGAGTGCATTACCAGGTGCTTGGTGGATTACCAGGTGTGGAGGTATCTACAGACGAACTTAGCAGTTCTTACAGTCGAAGTTCTACTGCTTCTTGATGAGGAATCGCCAATACAATTATTCGAGATTTAACTCTTTGGTTTAGAATGGCAGAGAAGATTCAGATAAGGCGTGGGACACAGCTACTGGAGGTGTTCTCATATCGGTCGATTAATGACATCATAGAGCGTATACAGGCTGTGCAAAACTCACAATTCATATTCGCACATATTTATTTTCTAATGCTAAGATCACTTGGCAGGAAATCTTTTAAACTCAATCAAATATTTTTAAATGAATTTATTTGCATTGTAATGATTTATTTTTCTACTTTCATCATTATGAAAGATCGCTTTGCCCTGCACCAGACGACCTTAGCGGCCTGATTGATTAAGTGATGAGATTATTGATGCGAAAAGAATACGGATTCATTGATAGATATAGAATTCTTAGCTATGGAATTAACATGCGTAGGCGAACTAAATGATAATAATTAGCATTTTCCTCCACTTAACATAAAGATGTGAAGAGAGAGAAAAAAATCTAGTAAAATACTTAAACTACTGGCGAGTAAATAAATAAAAAAATATATTAAGCCTTTTGAGATTTTATTAATATATTTTTATAAAATATCGTAACTACCCTACTCAAGCAAAAGAATGTAATATTTGAAAGAATATGTCATTTACATACTATGACCTAGCTAATAATCTAAGCTGTCTCAAAAATTACGTCAGGATTTTTGAGACAGCGAGATTAGCCAGCATCTAGAACCAGCGGTGCTTAGATGGCGCCACTTAAGCAGATGACAGTGACATCAAAATAAATCAAGCCTCAAAGAAAAGAGCGGAAACTGTTGGTAGTGGACCAAGCATCAGGCAAGCAAAGGATTATCGCACAGATAATTTAAATCATCAAACAAATTATATTTATATATAGTTGTAAAACAAACATAACAAGAAATTATAACGCACGTATTCTAAAATAAATAGTTTTATCGTCTTTTAAATACGGGAAACGGAAATTACTAATAGAGACGTGCACTATAAAAATATTTCAAATCACGCAAATCAAAATATTAAACGGCCAAGAATGTATAGTAGTTGAGAACACCCTGTGTACATGTTTATATGCTCTTATCTCGAAGTAAGCTGATCACACAGGATGGTGATCGATTATGTCTAAGATTAATTAATTAATTTGTCATTTTATTGTGAGAACAATGGGCTGGAATGCGGCCCTTGGATGACCTGATCAAATGGTTTTATGTATGTCGACTGCCGAGTTATTAGACCTTGGTTTTTAACTATCGTAACGGGGCGAGGAAGTGCAGGTACTTTCGTACCAGCCTCTAATGTTTCCACTGCAGGGACACCGGCCTACTCTCGATAATTGAGAGTGAATGGACTTTGACAACAGGAGTCCAATCCGGATTGGTAGATGTCACATGTCTTCGAATTTTTGGTTTTAAGACATGCCGGTTTCTACACGATGTTTTCCTTCACCGTTTCAAGAAGATATTGCGCATAAATGTTTCAAGTTAAAAAGTCATTGGTGCACGGGTTTGATCCAGCGACCTTCAGATTGGAAGTCGGCGTCTGTGCCCCTGGGCCACCACCGCTACAGGTACATGGGTCTTTATATCCCTTCTCAAAGTGAAATGCCATGTATTTGAGTATTGAGTTAATTATTGTGAAACATATTTTTACATAGATGTTGTCATAAGTTTGTCAGTCTGTCTTTCTGTCAATCTATCTATTAGACTGTTCTTTAACAATTTGTAAATAAGAAGTAATTTTTATCATTTGCTAAGGCTTCGTATGCTTTGTTTTCTGCTCCACGAACTGTGCGTATACATGCAGTAAAAAGCTTAATAGTAATCATAGTTTTTCCACTTTTCATATGTTTACAATACCCACTGGAACCAATCACTGGACTTAGCTCAGCGTAATGAAATCATTCCAATATATTGCATTTTTTTTTATGTGAATAAGTGACGGAACGAGCTGAGGACCCACCTGATGGTAAGTGGTGACCCTCGCCCATGACAATAGTAATGCGTGCGACTCAGTATGAGATCCAAATCTTTACTGAGTCGCATTCATCCTGCTGCGCCCATCACCCGAAACGGGGATGATACGTCTCATGCGCATGTGATTTCACCGGCAGCCACACCCTTCCACCGGAACACAGTAATGTAAACACTACTGCTTGGCGGCAGATTCCAGATGTGGTGGCAGTACCTCTCCGGATGAACTTGGCACAAGTTCTACTGCAAATTTTGGTTGCTCCTTTAGCACCACTCAAGGGGTACGTGTAGGGGTATTAGGTACTGGTACTTGTGGCTGAATATACGGACATTTCTAAACATAAGGTAAATTTTTTTTTTTTTTTGGGTCTCCGTTTTACACCTTTAGAATACGATTTATTTTTTATTCTAGTGCCTTTTTATAGTTGTATGAACATTTTGAAACTTCTTAAAGTTTTTGACTCATTTATTGTTTTTCTGCCAGCACTACCACCGACTCTATAATGCACAAAAGTTAGCTGGATGAAAACACTAAATAGCATTAAGCCTACGTACTTGTTTTTCTTGTGCATTAAGCAATTTTCGATCTATCTATGATACCTTTTATTTCAAATTATAACGGTGCTGGAAGCTGTTTCACTGATAAAACAAAACATGATTAAGAACCACCTTTCGAACACCAGCTTGAATACAAGAAGAACCGCTTTAAACTAGACCATGTCTTTTGAAGCTATACGTTCAACTAAGACGTTAGATTCTTTCTAAGTTGAACTTCAGTTGATCACAAAATAATTGACCACACAGACAGTCGCAGCCTGCGGAAACATAGGATATCTAATAGTAACCAGCCATAATCGACAGTATAATTCTCAGTACAGATAAAATAAGAACAACTATCGAAAAATAAAACAATATCCATTGATCGCCAGGCGGAGAACACATGTGGACCAAACGAGACAGAGCTATACAGGCGAAAGGGACGGCTGCGGTTTTTTTTTTAAGCATCGATGGCACCGATTTTGCCATATGTTCGGCCCTTTGATGGCTATAAAATTGGTTACTAGGGCTCCTGTACAAACAAACAATCCTTTTCTACGCTATGTCGATAAAAAATACCAAATATGTACTGGCATGTTCTTGATAATTGAAAATCTATACGCCATACCCAACAATGGATCTCAACTGGTGGTCATTTTTAACGCCCCACAAATTTATTTTAAGATTAAGAGAAATACAACGTAGATTATTTTCAATCTAAAGTAAATAAGATACAGATGTCTAAGAACCCATAGGCAAAGCTTTTTCATAAAATATATGCGAGTTTTAAGCCAAAATTTTGCTTTATATCAATTTTAATATAAGTTGTCAAAACTGCAGTCGTATTAATAACGTGACGTCATTCTGTAACCCGACACCTACACGTCAGCAGTTCCAAGAGTATAAACCAAGAATAGCCCCATCTATTTGAAATGCGAATGAACTATCTGAATATCTCATTGACTTTTGACTCAGCAGATCACTCCTGAAACATTGACAGACGAGTTGGCGGCCGACCATCGATTGGCCTGTGATCTTCGATCAATCTCACCTACGCTAATTGCTGCCATCGCCGATATGTCACGATCTGACCTGCCAATGTCTTCGATCTTTGATGGGCTGCCAATTCTAAATGTCAGAATGTTGCAACTGTTGCAATATGCCTAGAGGATGAGACGCCTTGTTTTAGTTGTTTACTCAAAATTTTGTGAAGAGGCAAATAAGATACCAAGAGATTATTTTTTATGTATAGTCTTGAATTAAAGTATGTGATGTTATAATATATTATAATACTGATAAGGCTATGGAGGAAATATTTCACTAACGTTCGAATTAATAGTAGGTACGAATATATTGCTAAAAATTTCAAACTCCTGCAACTAAAATTAATAAAAATAAAAAATATGTGGTGGACGGCACCACAGGCACCAGGAAACCCCTTGGCAGCAAGCTATAATTTTCACATTCAATGTAGATTTTTATATTTAAAAATCAAATCTTGAAATCACGATATAAATATATTACACAGAAATTTCATTATTTTTGTATTGGAAGTCATCTGTCAATGTCTACGTCACAGGCGACAGAAACGATCCAATTTGTTTCTTTATTTGATGTCAAAAGCTTGATGCTTTTGATGATCAAGAATTCGTATTTTTCGCAGTGATGTTACAAAAATAATATCTGTCATAAACCTCATTGACATTCTGAGTTGGCCGACGTATGACAATGATAAACGGACGGACATCATAACACAAATAAATATAGATTGATGCGATATGAGTTGATCTAACGAAGAACAGGTGACGTTCTATGAATGATGCTGGTGTATATTTGGACGGTCTTTATTTTTGGGGGACGTTTGATTTGAGACTTAGTGTTGCATTGATGAAAGACGAAACCATTCTGGTGAAGGAAAATAATGCTGATGTAGGTGCAACCGGTGATAACAATGGTGTGGGTGTCATATATAATATAACAAGCAATACCAATGTTATCATAAGCCACAGTAGGTCTAGCAGTTACATCTAATTAATGCAAATCAAATTAGACATACTAAACTTCAAACATTCAAACTTCAACAAACAAGGAACAGAATGGTTGGTAAATTGATATTTTTGGGTACTGTGATCAAAAATATTTAACTTAATTAGTTAAAATTAAGTTTTGGTTAATTAAGTTCCATAGCAATAAAGTTTTAAGAAAGATATACGAGTGTACTAATTATGTTTTGTTCATCGAATTTTGTGGATTGAGACGCAATTCATTTCTCTATAGTGTTCTTATTTTCTGTTGGAGCGTTCTCAATATCGACAGCTCCCAAAATACTCTGTCCCACGCAAGGGTGTAATGACTTACTGTCTCCGGGTTGGACGTAGGGTGTATATTATTCTTGACTATCTGAAAAGTTATTCGCAGTAACTCATAAATTCGCATAAATCATTCTGTCTTCTGCATTGATTTTAGATATAGACGCCTTTTTTGCTATATATTATTGTAGAATAAATTTACGATGGATATTCAGATCATTAAGAAGCAAGCCTACATATCTACAATAGATACCAAAATACCTTTCATCCACATCGCAGGTTGATTGTACTATTTCAAGAAGCTTATAATACTGATAAAGTTTAATAACATTTAAGTATTATTTTATGTTTTTTCTTTCATGTACATATTGTAGAACAGTACCTCACTTGCATGAAAATTCTAGCAAACAAATCATAGGCACCCTACTCTATAAGGCAACAAAAAATATTTGAATGTCATATTATGTCCTGGGCCCCTTTTGAAGATAAGAGTAAATCGAGCGGGAATGTTCTTACCAATATCATAAACCAACTTTATTTAGTTTTTATTGTTGGCAGAAATGTTTTTGATGTTTTAGGATCGTATTTTTTTCACGTTCACTTATTGTTTCTCAACATTTATGTATAAATAGTATAAAAAAACTTTTGCGATATTTGTTGCATATAACCAATGTTTCATAATCATTATTATCACACGAAAAGTCCTTTTGAACTTATTCTCTCAAGTTGATACTCTAAAATAAATGTTTGTCAATGTGTTCATGTAATAATTAATAATCAGACGCCATTAATTTCTAAAACAAACACATATACAATAAATCAAATAAACTCAAGGGGATACCAAACACCATAACTCTCTTGGGATTTTAAATAGTTAAGATGACATAATTATGCTTTTAAAAAAACATATGGCTGGCTTGACATATAGCGTTTTAAGTATGTTATTTGCTTTGTTAGTTCTCTTAGATTATTTTATGGCTTAATATCTGAATATGATCTTATAGGAACCACGGTTTCCTATAACGGCATATTCAGATTTAAAAACACCGGAAACATGTATAAAATATTATGTACATTTGTATCAAAGAAAATATATTGCAGCGCAATAGTAAGTACTTACACGTTTATATTTGATAAATCTTTAGTCAAACCTTTATTTATAAAAATATAGTTATGTAACTTCCAATTATTTTATGCCTTACATAAAATCATATTTATACTTCAATGTCAATGTTTTCATATTTATATTAATAAGGTGTAAATTAAAAGTACATAAAAATATTGATAGGTTGTTTGGCCTTGAAATATTCGATACTCGTAAAACGTCATTTATACTTCGAAACGTGTTTTTTATTTATTTATTTATTCATCGGTCTATTACTTCGTATGATGTAACCCGTACCCATAATCTTTATTACAACTTTTCTATAATATTAATATATTTTCACATTAGTATTTTCGTAAAAAATTTCTAAACTATTTTTTTATTGAATACAAGCTATTTTTATTGAATAATAGGATAAAGAGTAGCTAAGTATGTTAATCCAGGATATAAGCTATCCTGGAAAATTTTATCCAAATCCGTTGAGCGTGAAGGAGTAACAAACACACACATACGTACAAACTTTCACTTTTATAATATAACTGTGATAACATGAACGATACTAATTACTCCTCATATGTAAAATTACATTTATCACCACAATAACTTGTCGTATATATATACCTAGCTGTGCCCCGCGGTTTCACCCGCGTTTTTCTAGTTTTTTTTTTTGAGAAAATAGCCTACCTCGATAAATGGACTACCCAACACTGAAAGAATCATTCAAATCGGACCAGTAGTTCCAGAGATTAGCGCGTTCAAACAAACAAACAAACACTGCAGCTTTATAATATTAGTATAGATTATAGAGTGTAATTAAAGAAATGTCAATCTGACAATTCACAAATAATTCACAAGTGACATATAACGGTTTGTAAGTCATGGTATCACAATTATATGAGAAAACAGTGACACAACATAAACTTGTCGTTCTTGTTGGCCACACCTGCCGTATAAACAGCCTCGGGCACGCGATGCGCGATTCAATTGTATCGATAATCGGACTTTTAATATCGAGTGACATCGCTATCATAGTAGCACTACGTTAAGTGCTTATCGCCAACAAATGAATGGAAATTTATATAGTTAATCACTCTTTCGACGGCGTGGAACGCTCTCGAAGTTTGCAGATGAGTATAACTTGAAAAATATACGAATTCTTAGGAATCGAGATCTTCAAGCTACGTCTCAAACAGTGCAATATGCTACATTTGGTTTAAGCATAAAATTTGATTCAAGTTTAACCTATCTTATAGTATATTTTATATTGTTCACACCAGTATATTATAGATTAACGATATAATATACGGAGAAAGTGAGCATAAGGGTATTTCTATTTTAGTTAAGATCTATCCAAACTGTGGTTAAGTAGGTACATTTTGATTGTAAATAACGTTTATCTGTTGGTTTAAAACGGAACCGATAAAAGCAAGAATCGGCGACACAACAAAAAGGCACTTAGCGCATTCACAAACCACTCAATGCAAACCAAAAACAGCAAACAAAATACATCGATCAAAGAACAGGCAATGAAATAATCGAATTTCAGAACGAGTGCAGTTCAAAGAGTACGAGCGAAGGACCGCAACAGATTTGGCAAATTGGAACGAATAAAACAACATGACTAATATCTGGCACAGAGTTCCACGTCGATGGAACAAAAGGAGTAACGAAAGAAAATCAAAAGGCTGTAATGCTCGTGAATTTAACAATCGCCCCGATTCATATCGACTCTTGCAACCACAACATAATCCTAAGCAGTAGCTCAGAAAACCAAGAAATGTTACTTTAAAGGATCATGCTCTTTACAATTATACTTTTATTCTTTACTAGTTGTATCCTGCCACGCAACGCCGTGGCACATAAGCTGTTTCCTTGCTGGCGGGTATGTTGCTGACGCGAAAAATAGATAAAAACAATCTTTGAAACGGGTTGTGTATCGTGTCAAAATTTGAACTCAGTTGATGCAAAATTTTTTGAAGTTAACCATTATTTATCAAAATTGTACAATTACATAGTATTGTTAAAATTTTACAGGTATAACGGCGAGCCTAACCCTAAAAAGAGATTCTTCAAACGTTTGAGGCTAGAGAAATCTTTCATAGGTATTTATTATTGTATTAGTGTTTCTTATAACTCGTTTCAATTTTATCAATTACTTGTATAAACTTGAATATAAAAAGTTGAGTCTTAGTTAAGTTTACTATAACTTAGATTCAAACAGAGATCATGCCTGTCAGACAATAAAATTCCGCTTAATCGAACTCACAAGCTTTGTCTTCCACCGTATTCCCACTGTCAGTACTGTCAATGTATTGTTATCAGTATTGTGGTGCAGACAAAGAGTTGCATGCAAAATTTGCATGCAGATGAATAATTAGGTTAGAAAGAAAGCAAAACAGATCGATCGATTGAAGGGAAGAAAACTTTTAAGTCACGACACGAACAAACTCCTTTTTCGAATCACGATAGATTTTACTATCTATTGTTTTGCAACAACTTTTTATATTCCGTTGCCTTTTTCAATTTCAGCCTTAAAGCTGTGTGTATAAAGCTTACTGCTTTCATAATACTATGTGTGAATCGTTAATGCGTTCGGAAACTTTTTACGCGTAGGGTGATCTTAGTTTCGTAATATTTACGAGGGTATAAAACTGTTTGCGGTGTGTTCAGATATTTCTGAAGCACCTGTCTTTTTTGTAATCGTTAATGTTTTCAAACTGCTTTATATTTTAGCGGGTATTCAAATCATTGTAATGGCACGCGATGGCTTCCTTTGCCATAGATGACGTTTTTAGCTCCGCCGTTTGTCAAAATAGAAATAAAACGGTGGAAGTCTGAGCATCGATAAATATTTTTCAAGAAAGTAGTCTTGATCATTTATAAAGTTCACTACGCATAACATTAAAAAGTATAAAGTTCAGTGGTTAGAAATACTTGCTGCAATTTAGTATTATTAAAGTGAACTTCATTAATAATACTAAATTGTATATTACTAGTATTTAACATACTATAATTATAAAGTATGATGGTAGGAATGGTATAATTATCATGGAGAAAGAGGATAGTATAGATATATACTGATCATCAACCACAATCCAAACATTCTTTACCGATTGTAGTGTTTTTTGTGTACGAACGAAATTAACACATCCTTCAAATGAAAAAAAACTTCTTATGCATTTCACCGACCAGCTCTTTCGACATCATGATTTAAATCACATTCCCAAAAGACATGACGATTTTTGTAATCAACATTCAATTCTGTAACAAAGTTAACAAACAAAGGCCAATGTAACCACATTTATTGAAAACAATTACAACGCAATATGAAAACTAGTAATCAACAGACTTATTTACAATTCAAATTAAAAAATAATTCAAAACGATTAATATAATATCAAAAAGGACATTGACGAAATATAAAGTTGTTATAGACCACGTTAATAAAGGGAGTGAACTGGAGAACGACACGCGACGCTGCCTCGAGATCACAATCAGCACCAACCTGCAACAACCAGTTGTCACACCGCAAACCACTGTTGTCAACCTTATTACCCCAACAGTAAGAACCACTCGGATTTCTATCGACGGAATTAAAGTTGGCACAGTAGTCTTCGAATCGAGACGTTAAAATTCAACCGCTACTAGTTTCGATATTTGTATCGATTGAATAAGTATTTAAGAATACGATATATGCTATTCAAAATTAAATGGTTTTTGTTTTCATATGTTCCGAAGAAACATGCCATTTGTGAATTGGGCTATATGAATTTTAATCACTTAAGTTTCCTCAAAAAGACGCTACATGATTGTTGTCACCCAAATATTGTTTAATATAATAGTTATATTTTGTAATTCATTTAAACGATACTTTGTTATTGATGGAACTACAATAAAAACACACATAAACATGAAGATAATAATTTAAGAAAATGGGAATTGACTCGATACTGGCCCAAGAATTCGGATATGTTAGCATCTAATGTTTTAAAATATTGGATTTTCTGACATTGTCAATTGATTTACTTATTTCTATTCTTATTCTGGTAGTTAAGAACTCGCCCAGAGGCTGTCTTTGAAGAGTAGATTCATCTGTGCCTAAGAGTGGGAAGGATTATCCATGGTCTTGCCATCTACATGAATACTGGAGTCTCCTAGATCTTCGTCTCTGTAATCTTACCCTCTGTTGTGAATTTAGACGCAATGTTTTGACACGTAAGGAAGCCCTGCGAAGATCAGACCACCTCATCGCCCATTCTGTCTTCACATACAAAGGTAAAGCTTTCAGTTCCACAATCAGCCACAGATTATACGGTATCGTATGGGCACAGAATATATCCGAGCTCAAGATGCGAAAGTCAGGCACTAAGATAATATGTCATCTATTGGGACCAATTGAACATTCGCGTTGTTGACACTGTTGCAATTGCACTTAATCTGACAGGTGTCAGAGTGTGTAAGGACGAACTTGAAAAGTGCCTTACAAGGAACATACTCGAAATCCTTTACATACTTAACATCCACGTCTCGTGTGATGGACGCAGCAGGATGAATGCGACTCAGTGTAAGACCCAAATCTTATATTGAGTCGCATTACTGTTGTCATGGGCGGGGGTCGCCACTTATTACCAGGTGGGCCCTCAGCTCGTTCCGTCACATTTTCACATAAAAAATAAAACAAATTTTCATATATTTTTTATTTGTAATATCTTAAATTATTGGTAGTTATATTTATTATATATACGAATTACATATGATATATATGATTTACATTGTTACTATTGGATCTGAGCCTAAGATATATATCTTGGATAATGTCACACAGGGCCATCTACCAATCAAGTACAACAAAAATTCACGAGATGGCGCTATTTAATATTTTCAGTTTTTTTGTAAAATACATGCGTATCACTACATAGTATAAAACAAAGTCGCTTTCTCTGTCCCTATATCCCTTTGTATGCTTAAATCTTTAAAACTACGCAACGGATTTTGATGCGGTTTTTTTTAATAGATAGAGTGATTCAAGAGGAAGGTTTATATGTATAATACACTAGCAAGTCACCCCGGCTTCGCGCGGGTAGTTTCTGATACGACACTGATGCTTCACTAACCGTGCGAAGCCGGGGCGGGTCGCTAGTCTAGAATAATACAATTATACAGGTAAACTTAAACAGCAAAACCCTACGTAAAAACAACATTTCATACATACGCGGAACAAATAAATATATTTTATAAATATTAATATATACAAGAAGTAATGGATACATGATTATAACAAGAATTGCTCGTTTAAAGTACTAGGATACAGTAAAAGGTTTTGTGTCCAACAATGAGTCACACAGACAAATGAAATACAACCACTCCAAGTTACTCACTCTCACGCAGTTTGGTATTGGTTAATATTCATTACTAACGGAGGGTAGATGTAGATAACCACTCCACTGTTTTATTTATTAGTCTATTGATACATTCATATTTTCCACTCCGATGGGGAAAACCAATAAGACATTTCAATACTAATAGTTATAACTTAATTACTGTCAACGATTTCGTTTAACTGTTGTAGACTATGCGCATGAGACTTAAAATCTCCGTCTCGGGTGACGGACGAAATGAGGTGCGACTTGGGTCTTATCTCTTCGGTAAGGACCTAATTCGTATTGCTGTTGTTATAGGCGGAGGTAACCACTTACCAGCAAGTGGGCCTTCAGCTCGTTTCATATGAAGTATGAGAATACTCATGTCGCACCCCGTTGGCCGACCCGAGATGGGATGTTACGTCTCCTGCACATGTGATTTTACCGGCACCCACACCCTTCCACCGGAACACATCAATGCAAGAGCACCACTACTTGGCGGCAGATTACCAGAGTTGGAGGCAGTAGTTCTTCGGGCAAACTTAGCTAATTCTACTCCTTTTTGCTGCTCCTTTAGCACCACCCAGGGGGTACATGTAGACTGAGGGTATTCACATACAGACGCGAGCAGCTCATTAATATCACACGAAATTCCCAGATGTGAAAATCACAGTTACCACAGACAATAAACTTTCATCGTATACCTTAGAGTTTGAACCTTGCCATCGATAGACGCAAATAAAAAAATGTAATCGATACAACCGATAGTAACGATCGGCACCGTGGCGTGACGTGTAATCCTGTTTGCATATCGCCGGGACCCCGCACGAAACTCAGCACTTATCATGTTTATTGATTGACACGCCAGTAATTCACTGCCGACCCTCGCGAGGGATCACGTTAGGAGATGTAGCGGTAATGTGCTAGTCTTTAGATTAGATGCTAGTTGCTAGTAGCCCTGCCTTCGAAGCAAGGGGTCCCGGCTTCCATTCCCGGCCGGGGCACACTTTGTGTGGTGAGCATAAAGTTTGTTTGTCTTGTGTTTCTGTGTTTGTCCATGCCTTCTGCGACACAGCAAGTCCCAGTGCAGAGGTATGAGTGTGTAAATGTTTTTTTAATTATAAATGCGAATGGTTGGATAGATGGATGATTGTAACTCAATCACGCCATAACGGCTGATCGGATCTGGACGAAATTTGGCACAGAGATAGATTGTAGTCTGGAATATCATAGAATTCCGAAAAAATGGTGTTTCCGTTGGAGCTAGGACTAAATAAATAATGGCCCGAAAAGCTAGGCATATCTTGTCCTATAAGAACTAGATCATGGTTAGAATAATTATGTAGCACTTTTTTTGTATATTGAATATATATTTAATACCTACGTACAGACATTTATCTATCGTTCGTCACACAAATGTTTGTCCTGGTAATCAAACCCGCAACCAACAGCGCAGAAGCCATTTGAGCTGTCAGGCCAGTTGAGTAAAATTACCTCTTTTATTTATTACTAGCTGTGTTCCGCGGTTTCACCCCCGTTTTTCTCGTTAACGTGGAAAGAGCGCACGCAAAAATAGCAATTTTATTACGGATCCCTAATTTTGAAAAAAAACATAGCCCAACACTGAAAGAATCATTCAAATCGGACCAGTAGTTCCAGAGATTAGGGCGTTCAAACAAACACTGCAGCTTTATAATATTAAGTATAGATATGTGTTGCTAAGGAATCAACTAAAAAGTAATATATATCTATTTTATAATTTATTTGAAAGAAGGTTACGATATTTTGTATAATAACAATAAACAATCAGCAGAAAACTTGTAGAAAAAACTTTATGTTGAATAGAAAATTAAGACCATTCATATGAAATTAATGAATGGCGCAACTGATTTCGTAAGGCATTTAAGATACATCATATGGGTATGCCCAAGCTTTGGAAGATGAGAAAAAAAACCTACATGTTTCTTTTGATTTATCGCCAACCAAATACCAAAATAGCATTTCATATACGTAAAAATATACTAAGACCTCTTACCCCTAACTAAGAATGGCTATGGTTAAAGCATATTCGCTCCAGTTTGTAACTTGCACACTGAAATTACTATTCAAGGAGCTTAGTTTTAGGTGCAATAACTTAGTTTTTGCATGTTTTTGTATATTGTGTTTAAGTTTAGCCTCAACAAATCGTGCAGCGAAACCAATAAATTACATCTAATTTACTATTTTCTTGACCTGTGGACTCGCCAATTTAATTTTCTACTGCTATTTTAGTCTTGTTTCTGCCTTATCTTCAGCCCTTTGTTACCGAAAAGTGGACAACTAATCTAATGTCCGTACGATTAAAAACTGCATTTACTTAATGCGCCTTGATTTTATAGCAATCTTTTGTATATGAAATATTGTAACTTTAAACCACGCTAAAGGTTTTTTCCCAAAGAAATATCTGCTCTATAATTTAACATACCAAGATCCACAACATTTTGTCTGTCAATTCTCCGCTATCGCACTACGAACGAAATTAGTTTCGACACGGCAACAACAATAGAATCGATAACGTCTTTTTCTGTTTCAGACTCACGCGATTCTAAAAGAACAATCAAAGACTGGCTGAAAAGAAAAGGAAAAAAAGAAATGTGGTGTTCGAAGTTTGAATTTGTAAATCGCGGGTGATCGGTCAGTATGCGCCGGGCGTGAGCCGCGACCGGCCGGATGCACCCAACGGGCGCGGCCAGTTTGCCCGCCGCACCGGAGGCGGAGGTGCAGGCTATGCACTCGATGGACTGGCTCTTCAAGAAAGAGAGAATATATCTGCTGGCACAGTTCTGGCAACAGGTAAGAACACTGACGATAACAAAGAGGCCGATAACGATGGGAAATAGTGACAGAACGAGCTGAGGGCCCACCTGGTGGTAAGTGGCAACCCTTGGTGGTAAGTGGTGGCCCATGACAACAATAATGCGATTCAGTATAATTGGATCTAACACAGATTCGAAATCATCCTGCTCCGTCTATCACTCAAGACGGGGATGATACGTCTCATGCGCATGTGATTTCACCGGCACCCACACCCTTCTTCCAGAACACAGTAATGCAAATAGAATTAAAAACGTAGAACATCGACTACTCTCGGTAAGACAGAATGAAAGGACATGTATCCTGATTCATCCTTATCAATTGATTTGATTTGGCTTATTTTGTTTGATAAGGATCAAAGTAAGTTCACATTACCCATTTAGCGAAGATGCAAAACATACAAAAATCAAACAGTCCGAGTTTTCAGGCTGCTGTAGCTGTTTATCCGACATCTTAACGTGCCCCCGGTAGCAAGCGCTCACTTCAAACATACAACCGATTTTTTCTACTCTATTCTTCATACTCCATTAAGGGAGTACTTGAGTCCTATTGCTGTCTATGACGGTAACCACTTAAGTTGGAGCAGCGGCTCGTTGCGTCGCTAATATCATTAAATATAAGTGGTTATAATATAACCTAATAATGACATTAGGAAAATTGATACCTGATCTTTGAGCCCGAACATTCGATCGACATTATCTGGAACAATAGTTGTTCAAACAATAGATATAATTGTTGTGGCCCGATAGATAATTGTTTTGTGGCCCGATGCGGCCCCAGACCCCCACCCCACCCTGGGTACAGGTTAATTGCACTCATAATGGCAACTATTAATTGATTTTGTTGTTTGTTTGTTTCGTATGCAAATTTGAATACTGTTTCTGTTGCATGCGTTTACCTAATGCTTCTTCGTTTCAGTAGTTTAGTTATAGAATACTTCACTATTTATGTATGAAAGGTTTATATGTAAAATACATGCTAAGAGCGTGGTGGCCCAGGGGCACAGACACCGACTTTCAATCTGAAGGTCGCTGGTTCAAACCCACACGTGCACCAATGAGTTTTTTCACTTGAAAAATTTATGTGCGCAATACCACGTTCTCGAAACGGTGACGGAAAACCGGCATGTCTTAGAATAAAAATTCGACGACATGTGACATCTACCAATCCGGATTGGGCTCCCGGGGTAGATCAGAGCCCATTCACTCTCCCTGCAGTGGGAACATTAGAGGCTGGTACGGTAACATGCTTATTATAGTCAAAAATTACAAGGATTAGTAATAATGTCAACGCTTACATTGCTAATGCTGGCTAAACCTCACGAGATAGATCAAAATGCTATACTACGGAATTTTAAAACGATCTACTTTAACTTAGAACTTCATCTGTTCAGGTTTTGCAATATTATGCTTGAGAGCGCTTTAAAATCTATCTTATACAGGTATTAATTATATGAAAAATGGTACACAAAAATGTAATAAAAATAAATTAACCAATTAAAAGATACTCTAAACTAACTCACTTACGAGATAAAAAAAAATACAGTACACATTAATCAAAATTAATTAACAAATTTAAAGTTATAAAGTTCTCTGCACCACTCCTTAGCGGCCATCACCAGGTGTGGGCAGTACTTGGTCAAACTTGTCTCAAGTCCTATAATTACAATTCTACTGCATCCACGATAGCCTCCAACCCATTATTTTAAAGCCAACATATATTAATGCTTTCAAACTGTTCCGAGTTTTTCATTAGGATTACTTTTTCATGCAGCTGTAGCAAAATTAATGAGAGCACCATTTTCGTTTAAAGTTCACGAAAATTTTAATCACTCTGATTTATGTACGGTTTTGTTTCCTGGCGTGATAGATAAAGCCCCAAAAAAGAACAGTGAGAACTATAAAATACACGAATCGAAACATGCAACAGAGATCGTTAAAATAAGTTACTTTGTTGGGAAACATTGTTCAGTAAAAGCTTTCACACTATATGAATACACCACTGAGAATATACTAGATCTCAAATCCACTGAGAAAATACAATTTCTAGATCTCGTCCCCGTGCAACCCAAGAGTGAGGATTCAAGAGTCAGGAGTTCATGCTTGCGATTGGCGTTTTCGTTGTCATTGAAATCTCAATAGAATTTTACGATGCTAATGATAAGAATTCGATATATCAACCGACTTCAAAAAAGGAGGTTCTCAATTCGTCTGTTTTTTTTTCTATGTTTGTTATATTTATCATTTATGAACCGTATTCGTTTTTTTTTATTTTCTTTGTAAGAATATGATGTGAATCAAAATAACTGGCAAAAATATGTCATATTGCGTATTTTGCTTTGCAACCAGGAACAGGCAGTACTTCTCCGGGCGAATTCAGAGCAGGTCCTGTAGCAGATGAAAGATTCAACAGCATCAACGTTACTTCGACTTTTATTAATAAAAGCTAAAGAAAAGTACGCAGATTAAAACAAAGCGTCCTTGCTTCGAATCGATAAGTGCAATTCAAGGCACGGCATATGTAAATACTGAATGTAAATGTTTTTAATCAATGTTTAGCAGTGGGCGCCCTACAACAATACTATCGGAGTCTGCATTTAAATGCTGTGTATCAGTAGGACGGATCGTTTCTCTGAAGGAATGAATATTTATTTCCCTTGTTTATGATTCTCTATTGTTCATAATTTGTCTCTAATGTTTCCTATTGGAATCCACAATATCGTACACTGTTGTCGCTATTTCTGAAGGTATTGTATTTGTCATGTTTGTATTCAGGATGTTGGGAACTCTCTTTAAAATACTCAGAAATTGTATTTCTACAGGTTGCTTTGTACTTGTTTCCTCTTATTATTCGTGTTACCGAGATATTTGTGAGTTTTGTTTGACTCCCGATATTTCGACGCAGTTACATGCGTCATGGTCCCGGGCAAACTCACAAATCATGGTAAATGTCTCGGTAACACGAATAATAATGTTCATAACCATGATAGTTTTAAAATTTGTTTCCTCTTTTCCTCTGCTGCCTTCACTATGTCAAAATTGAACTTGTAGTGAATAAGTCACTGGCTTTGAGATGCTTTCCAATATTTTAATGTTTTTGGATACAAATATCAATACCTGTGATTTTTGCGATGGAAAAATGTATAGAACAATTTGATCCAGCTGCATCCAGCTCATTTTTTGACAGACTTAAAAAAAATTTGTTCCCTTTCGACTATATCTTTGCTAATTAATGAGCGATTTGGGTTTTTATTTTTTGTTAAAGCGTATCTTCGAATTGGTCTTATAGAAATTTCATCAATATTTTACCCCTAATGGTTGTTAATAGGTATTGAAAGCATTAAATTAAATTAGCTGGATTTATAAATCAGTCACATATATCAGTATACTTTTTTCCTCTTTTTGGCTTGACGGCTTGTGTGTTGCCATTCTCCATGTTGTTGGTTAAATGACTCGTACTTGTCAATCAAATAAACATAAAAATACTTTTTAGAGTCAATATCAAATTTATGTTATTTTGATGCTAACTTAATCGATATGTCAGGATGAAACGAACGAGTATCCATCATACAAACTGCGTTATGACTCAAACGCTCTCACATACAAGACGTGTATGATTAGATAATTCTCTAATATTGCATTAATTCAAGTCTGTTGTCGAGTGACATTTATAGCCTGTACTTCATGTAGGCGCCATATTTGATGCTAATTTCTACGTGTATGTCATTTCGAATCGATGTGATTATTCGACATTAGTGGTAATGTCGCGTAATTGACAGTTGACACTGACAGCTGAACCTGTAGGCTAATGTTGATTACGATATACGTTCTTGTAGCCGAACGGGACTAAATGATAAGTAGGTATCTAGTCTGTCACTTATATTTGAACGATGGCAATTGTATTTCATTGTCAACGTGACCAAATTCCGAGACTGCGCTAATGACAATTATCAAATTTATTAAAGACTCTCTCTCTCTATACTGGCCATTTATTAAAGACTCTCTGTCTCTATACTGGCCATTTTTTTATGTAATTCCATCGGCTTTTTTATGCGAAATCTTGCCGATAAACGTCGTTAGTGGCTAAATTGTACGCAGCCAAGCCTCAGAAGTCAAAAATTAAAAAGAAGAAGACAATTATGAATAGCAAGAGGACATTGGCGGAATTGTAGCCTCAAAATAAACAAAAAACTATTAGTCCGAGGGTAAGTTAAACTTTGGTCTTCACGATGTAACTTAGGTATTCTTGTATTTAGGCGGAGGACCTAATTCGTGTAGTACTCATTGCTGTTGTGGACGGTTAAAATGATGTTAGTTGTTTTGAAAGTTTGTTTAATATAATTAAAACTAGATGTAAAGTTTTAAGTCACAAATGTTACGTATCAATAAGAGCCCACGACCCCAGAAACGATTCCCAACGATTTCCACCAATCATGACTAAGAACGTCTATAGAGTAGCTTTAATTAGCGTTTTATTGTTCCGTACCCAAAGGGTAAACGGGACTATTACTAAGTCTATCTGTGCGTCTGTTACCAGGCTGTATCTCATAGTCATATTGTCTTCATCATCAGCCTATATCAGTCCACTGCTGGACATAGGCCTCTCCAAGTAAGCGCCCGGTCTTCGGCTCTTCGCAACCATTTTGTTTTCTTTTTCCTTTTGACATGTGCTGTCAATACCAATGATTAATAATACCTCTACAATAGCATGTATTACATCCTCCTACAATTCAATTTCGCGTGAGCTGTATTCGTTTTGTCCTGAGCCATCTTTCCTGTAATCAATCGCAATTCCCAAGGACAGTAAAAGCGGCGCTATCAAAACCAATACTCATAAATGCACCATTAGCCACCCATCTTGAGTGAAGTCGGGCTTAAAAACTATATTTAGCCGCTACTCGATGGGAGCTTCATAAAACCGAGGAATAAACTTCGGGCTACTTGAACTAACAATTAACATCTATAAAATCCTTGCAGCCAATATTTCTGCCATTTATTATTGTTTTAATTGAAAACGAATTCTTATTGATCTCGGCGGGACAGTTCTGGTTTAATTAATTAATTAAATTACTAGTGCCCCTTTACAGCAGCATCGACTATTTATCATTATTTTTAATATTAAATGACCTGTGTAACTGTTCTGTTTATGTTTATGTTTTTAAATTATGATGTCAATTGTACCCTAAGGTTCCTACGGTTCCAATAAATTAGTATGAGTATGAGTATGAGAATGAGTATGAGTATGAGTATGAGTATGAGTATGAGTATGAGTATGAGTATGAGTATGAGTATGAGTATGAGTATGAGTATGAGTATGAGTATGAGTATGAGTATGAGTATGAGTATGAGTGACCGTTCTTTACTGTAATAGATAGATAGAAAACTCTTTATTGTACACCACATTGATATAAAAAACATAATTACTTAGAATACTAACAATAAATGTGAAATACAATGGGCGGCCTTATTGCTTAAAGCAATCTCTTCCAGGCATGGAATGGCATAATGTGCATGGAAACAGTGATGCACTCGTATTGCTGTTCTGTGTTCCAGTGGAAGGGTCTGGCCGGCTTGGGTGCGACTTGGGTCTCCTTATACTTCTGTCGAGACGGACCCAAGTCGCCCTGCTATTGTTTGGGCGGAGGTAAACACTTAACTTCAGGTGGTTCTTTAGGTAGTTTCGTCAGTTATTTTACATATTCAAAAAAAATGGGAGTAACTACCGCTACGGTAAATGCTAGCAGTATTTTAGGTTGGCACAAGTTCTACTGCTACTAAAATAGTTTATTTGTCAATTTTACTTAAAAATCTTGTTTATCTAAAGTTGCAAGCTGCAATTTATTCTAACTCCTGGGCAAAAAACCTTTCTTCCAAAGTCTCCTGTGAACATGGCAACTTGGATCTCCCAGTTTACGCAATAATTTGTTAATTAAGCTTATCCTATGGTTAGTAGCATAGTATTTAAACTCAGTTATTACGTGAATCTAAAGACAGCTAAAATAAAATTTAAAAAAAAATCTAAATTCTCGGCCCACGTAAAAATCGTTAATTAGGGTTGACCAATTCGATGTTCGACGCCATTATTAATCGCGTCGATTCATTCGATGGTATCGGTATCGTAAAAAGAGCATTTCCCTACGACTGGTGGAATGCAATCGGTTCCCACAGCCGCGTCGTCCTGAGAATGTGTCCGTTTTGGGCAAAAAATGGCGCGCTTTCCCATGCCGTGTCAGTGGGTCAGTTTGATGACAAGGACGCCTCTGGAACTTTTAGGGCATGCCAAAAAGAGCGGGATGCATATATCAACTATTCCTGAGTGATCTGAAATATTATGATGTGAACATGACGTCTTGTGAGTGTCTTGCCGTTTAAACGTCCGTGGCTTAGTTGGTAGTAGCATTGCCTTCGAAGCGAGGGGTCCCGGGTTCGATTCCCGGCCGGGGCACACTTTGTGTGGTGAGCATGAAGTTTGTTCTCGGGTCTTGGGTGTTTGTCTTGTGTTTCTGTGTTTGTCCATTCCATCTGCGACACAGGGAATCCTAGTGTAGAGGTATGAGTGTGTTAACGTTGTTGTTGTTTTTTTTTTTGTTGTTTATCGTCACGCCACACGAGTTGTCACTACCAAGCCGCGTTAATTATGAAATTGAAGTATCTCTTTACTAATGCGTTCGTCTATATTGAGTTGATTTTAATGTACATGGTAACACCATAATGTTTTTATTTCGTAATTTCACTCATGTTGGTCCGATAGTCTTTTTATTATTATAAGAAACGCCGATGAGCTCAAAACTAAAAGATATTCATTAATTATAGGTCAATTAGCAATTTTCGTGAAAACAAAAAACGTGATTTTTTTTAGCGTGTAATCTGTAAATACTGATCGAAACACCAGTCTACAAAAATCAAAATGGGTCTCTTAAGAGCGTTATCCTGTAACCAGAACGTATGAATTACCAGCCCTGACCCGCCTCAAAAATCCACCCCATTTATAAAGCCTACTCTCGGTTGCAAGAGTGAGTCGGTGGATGTGAAGCGGGACCATTTGAAGTTTATACAAACGGTCAATTAAAAGTTATCATTTCCAATCGTGACACCGGACGCAATCAATAACGTTCATAATCGTAATTATATTCGAATAGAATGAATCGATGGCCATAAACAAATTTATTTATTAGTTAATCAGATCCAAGCGTTGTCTCATCTCTATACATGTGGTGTACTAAAAATTAAGTATCGTTGAAACAGTAGCGTTACGCTGTTTTGAGTGTGTTTTTTTTATTAATAATTATTGTTGTATATCATTTGGTTTCATAAAGTACTTGTGGGTATTTTGATAAATAAATCAGTTTTGCTTTTGATCTCAACAATGTCGTATTCTTTATTGGCGACTGCGGAAAATTAACTGTTTTCGTGACGAAATGGCTTCCAATGTGGCAAATATAGTGTTTCCGGGAGAGTTTAACCCAAAAACTGATAAATGGTGCGACTACAAGGAACTTTTACTGTGTGCACTCGACGCGGCGGGGTTCGGCGATACGAACGTAGACAAAGCACGTTCCCTGTTTTTATCGCAATGTGGCAAGCAGACTTACGCTCTAATTGCATCCTTGCTTGTTCCTGCGCGTCCTACGAGTGTTCCCTTGTCAAGAATAATCAGTCTTTTGGACCAATTTTATGAACCACAAGTGAATGAAATATTGCAAGCTGGGAAGTTTCATGGACGATCACAGTTACCAGGTGAAAGCGTGCAGGACTATGTGGCGGCGATAAGTTCGCTAGGTGCCAAATGCAAGTTTATGGATTTGAAACGGCAGTTGAGAGACCGGCTGGTGTTGGGGGTGCGGGATGAACGTCTGAGGAGAGATTTATTGAAGACAAAAGATCTTACTTATGAAATGACCTTGCAAAGTTGTCTCAATTATCAAGCAACGTTCACTGATCTGTATCCTGGTGAGGCAGCCGCGTCTAAGCAAGCTCAGGCAACCACAAGTGTTGCAGAACCAATGGAAATTGGAAAAATTAAGTTAATGGGGTGTGGTCGTTGTACCCAACAGCACAAAATTGGTGAACGCTGTCCCTTTGTAAAAGCCAGATGTTTTTATTGTAAGAAGGTTGGACACATTGCAGCAGCATGTCAAAATAGATCTAAAAAGATGCACCAAGTTGAAGATAATGCACAAAATGACTTTGTCGGTCCACCTGAAAATGAAGAGGAGATGATGGGCCTTTACATGTGCTATGAGGGAAATTATCAACCACCAATCAAAGCTGAATTGGCCATTAATGGAGCTAACTTATGGATGGAAGTAGATTCAGGGGCATCAAGGTCTATCATATCAGAGGCCACTTATAAAAAACTGTGGCAGGTGCCTCCTCCATTGACCCCAACTAATGTGAAATTAGTAACAGTAACCCGTGAAGCACTGAAGGTGCTAGGATTGACAAATGTTCGAGTTGCACTTGGTGACAAAGAAGCTCAATGTGAATTGCTGGTGGTGACAGGAAATATACCAAGTTTGATGGGAAGAAATTGGTTCAATGCACTGGGTATCTCAGTATCTGGAATATGTTGGTCGGAAGATAAGATTACACCGTTGGCTAAAGAGTTTCCTGAAGTATTCAGGGATGGACTTGGGGAGTATAAAGGACCTGAAGTGTCACTGCATGTTCGGGCAGAAGCTGTTCCTCGGTTTTTCAAAGCTCGTCCAGTGCCATTTCCTCTTAAGCAACAAGTTGATAGAGAGTTGAGAAGAATGATTGAAGAGGGTGTCTTAACTCCTATAAAATATTCAAAATGGGCTACACCAATGAGAATTGTCAAGAAAGATGATGGATCACTTCGGATATGTGGAGATTATCGTGCCACTGTGAATGCAGCCATAGATGTCGACAGATATCCATTACCAACTTCTGCTGAGGCTTTTGTTAGGTTAAGTGGTGGTCGAATCTTCAGTAAGCTGGACCTAAAGCAAGCGTACACTCAAGTAAAAGTAGATAGTGATACAGCGGAGCTGCTTACATTAAATACACCCTGTGGTCTAATGAAAATGAACCGTCTGGCCTTTGGAATTAATGCAGCACCTGGAATTTTCCAACGATTAATGTCTTCTGCTCTAGCTGATATGGAAGGTGTGGCCTGTCTGCTTGATGATGTAGCTGTTATGGGCAGAAATATAAAGGAGCATGACCTGAGACTACGAGCAGTTTTATCTAAGCTGAATGAATTGGGTTTCCGGCTAAACATTAAGAAATGCACCTTTGCATCGGATAGTATTACATTCCTAGGACATACTATAGATGCAGAAGGGCTGCACCCGTCACCTGCTAAAGTTAAAGAGATAAAAGAAAAACCAGCCCCCACAAACAAGGAAACACTGCGTGCCTTTTTGGGTCTCTATAATTTTTATGAGAAATTTCTGCCAGATAAAGCAACATTGTTAGAGCCCTTGTACCGTTTATTGGAATCAAAGAGGCAGTGGTTGTGGTCTGAAAAAGAACAAGCAGCATTTGAAAAGGCAAAGGACTTGATTTCATCTGACCTTACTTTAGTAGGGTATGATTTGAACAGAGAATTGCTTCTGATATGTGACTCATCAGAGTATGGATTGGGAGCCATAATCGCTCATGTGATGGATGATGGAGCAGAACGCCCAGTTATGATGGCATCCCGCACGCTACAGCCACACGAAAGACGCTACGGACAATTCGACAAGGAAGCATTGGCGATTATGTTTGGGTTGAAAAAGTTTCATGACTTCCTGACAGGCCGAAGATTCTGTATAATCACAGATCATAAACCTTTGGTAGGAATGTTCAACCCAAAGAAGCCCATTCCAGATCAAATTTCACCAAGAATGCTGCGATGGTCATTGAAGCTGGGTTGCTACGATTATACAATCAAATACAGATCAGGAAAATTAATCGGTAACGCAGACGCTCTTAGCAGATGGACAGCGCCAATGACTTCAGGGACAGGGGAAGAGCCCCTTAAGGATGTACTATTGCTAGAGGAACTTCCTGATGGATGGAACTTGGATGCGGCGAAGATTGCTGCGGAAACTAAGAAAGATCCCGTACTTCAGAAAGTAATATTTCATGTCCTACATGGTTGGCCGCACCATAATACCAACCCGGCGCTACAACAGTACTGGACACGAAAAGAGGCTCTTTCACAAAGTAAAGATTGTTTACTATGGAGTAACAGAGTCATAGTACCTGCATCACTTCAATGTCAGGTACTCAAATTATTACACGCTCCGCATGCGGGTATAGTCCATACAAAAGCGTACGCGAGGGGATATGTATGGTGGCCGGACATGGATAAACAAATTGAGGCTACTGTAACAAATTGTGAGCAATGCCAGTTAGTGAGAAACAATCCACCAAGAGATCCACAAGCTTGGATACCTACAGACAAACCTTGGAGCCGTGTTCACGTGGACTTTGCTGGGCCGTTTCAAGGCAAGACCTTCTTGGTTCTAATTGACAGCTACAGCAAGTGGCTTGAAGTAGAAATTGTGCCGTCAATGAGCAGTGGGACGGTGATTACCATCTTAAGGAAAATTTTTGCATCTCAAGGATTGCCTGATGTTCTTGTATCGGATAATGGAAGAGCATTTAGTTCTGCTGAATTTAATGCATTTTTAAAAAAAAATGGTATTCGGCACCTGTATTCTCCCCCATATCATCCTGCCACAAACGGACAAGTAGAAAGAGCAATACAAACATTCAAAAACAAACTTAAAAAGTTGGAAAGTTCGCAGATGCCTTGGGGAGAGAAGCTGGCAAAGATATTGTTTTATCTCAGAACTGTACCAAACAGTTGTACGAGCAAAACCCCCGCAGAGATGCTAAATGGACGAAGATATAGAACAGCCATATCAAGCCTGCATCCGGACAATGCACCAGCACATGCTGAGACACAGTTGGAAGCAATATCTCAACGCCCACCTGTGCGGACCTTTCAAGTAGGCCAGGCCGTATTGATTCACATGTATGGACCTGGTGAGAAGTGGCAGAAGGCCACTATAGACTCTGTAGAAGGTCCCAGCACATATTGGGTGAGGACAGAAGGTGGGGAGTTGCATCGTCGGCATGTCGACCAGATACTAGCACGTGCAACTCACCCTGAAACGACACAAGTCCAGGGTGGGGAATCAAGTGAGCAACCTGGTTCTGATTTTGATCCCCAGGCATCATCAGCAGAAGTGCCAATCCAAATACCAGACCCTGAGCTGTGGCCAGATATAATTGGCATACCACCTTGTATCTGATTATTTGTTATTCAATAGATTGTTAATCTTTAATGTTAATTAATAAGAATCAGGTCTATTTTTTAGAAGTATCTATTTTTGTTATTATTTTTAGTTTTATAAATCCTATAAGAGGAAGATATGTTGTATATCATTTGGTTTCATAAAGTACTTGTGGGTATTTTGATAAATAAATCAGTTTTGCTTTTGATCTCAACAATGTCGTATTCTTTAATTATAATAATAAAAATATTTATTTCAGACAAAGTCCATATGCATAATAAATAAAATGAAAAAATAAATATATTAACAATAGAAAAAATAAGATATTAAGATACAAAAATAAGATATAAAAATATTAAGAGGTTGCTGCCACCCGTCGTCAACTGCAATTCAACGCCTTATGTGCCTGTAACTTCAACGGTCACCACTGGCGGCGGATTGCCAAGTGATTCCATGGAAATGAAATATTCTACTTTGACTATAATAGTATTTTCCTACTAGGTAAATCAATAAGTTTTTCCGACTTACTTAACACTTATCGTTATATTTTGGCCAATTTACACAATACCTGTAGCCCAGGGGCATAGACGCCGACTTTCAATTTGAAGGTTGCTGGTTCAAACCCACACGTGCACCAATGAGTTTTTTCACTTGAAAAAATTTATGTGCGCAATACCACGTTCTCAAAACGGTGACGGAAAACATCGTGAGGAAACCGGCATGTCTTAGAACCAAAAATTCGACGGCATGTGACATCTACCAATCCGGATTGGGCTCCCGTGGTAGATCAGAGCCCATTCACTCTCAATTATGGAGAGTAGGCCGGTGTCCCTGCAGTAGGAACATTAGAGGCTGGTACGGTACGGTACACAATACCTTAATGAATTATAGCTTATGTGTTATTCCGATGTATGAGCTATATTATTGTACAGTTTCATTAAAATCCATTCAGTAGTTTTTACATGAAAAAGTAACAAACATCTTACAAAGTTTCACGTTTATCATCAGTGTCGTATCAGAAACTACCCGTGCGAAGCCGGGGTGACTTGCTAGTGTATACATATAAACCTTCCTCTTGAATCACTCTATCTATTAAAAAGAACCGCATCAAAATCCGTTGCGTAGTTTTAAAGATTTAAGCATACATAGGGATATAGGGACAGAGAAAGCGACTTTGTTTTATACTATGTAGTGAAGTAGACCATCTGGATGGCTGGTCTTCCACAACCACTCGTTTCACACGCTCTTCCTCGTACTTGTCGGTTGTGGAATGAACTTCCTGCTGCGGTTTTCCCACTGGAGTATAATATGGGGTCCTTCAAGAGGCGGGTTAATCGTTACCTGAAAGGCCGGCAGCGCATCGGCATTGCCCCCGGTATTGCAGGTGTCCATGGGCGGCGGTGACCACTTTCCATCAGGTGGCCCGCAAGCTCGTCTGCCCCCACACATAAAAACACACACTTGGGGGGTCCAGTTGCTCGCGTCCGTAGGTGTGTACCCTTCGATTTCCTACACGTACCCCCTGGGTGGTGCTAAAGGAGCAACCAAAAGTAGCAGTAGAACTTGTGCCAAGTTCGTCCGGAGAGGTACTGCCACCACATCTGGAATTTGCCGCCTAGCAGTAGTGGTTGCATACTGTGTTCCGGTGGAAGGGTGGCTGCCGGTGAAATCACATGCGCATGAGACGTGTCATCCCCGTCTTGGGTGATGGACGCAGCAGGATGAATGCGACTCAGTACAGATTTGGATGTCATACTGAGTCGCGCGCATTACTGTTGTCATGGGCGAGGGTCACCACTTACCATCAGGTGGGCCCTCGGCTCGTTCCGTCACTTCTCACATAAAGAAAAAAAAAGTAGGAAATATGATGAATACTTGGAATCGCGCTAGTTTCATAGTAGAGAATTGGCAATTCCGTACCACTACCGTTTACCAGCACTCGGGAATCGAATAAGCGAGTGAATAGATAATTAGTATAAACGTGGAAACCACTTAGAAATGTTAATATTATGCCACAGAGGCTATCAGCGCGCTCCCGTGGACTGCAATACGACTACTATCCGAGATAGTGGACACGGAATTGGAATACGTGGGATTAACATGTCATGTTTCAATTTTTCTGTATATTAACTGTGTCTTATTTGTTACTATTTTTTTTTTTTTCTTCTGTCACCTGTTACTGTCCTACCTATTTCTGTCGCCTACTATTGTCCACTTAATGTACCAACTTTGTCGTGTCAAAATAAATGTTTTCCTATTTCTATTTCTATTTCTATAGTACTGCATTGTTTTATCTAGTTCTACATACAGTACAGGGTGACAGAGCTTAGAAAAAAGAAAAGAAAACGAACGTTAACACACTCATACCTCTGTAGGATTCCCTGTGTCGCAGATGGCTTGGACACACAGAAACACAAGACAAACACCCAAGATTCGAGATTAATTTTTGCGTTCATTTCACAAAGCTTGCCTCGGGAAGATCTCGAATTTGTCTTGCTTTGAAAGAGTGGGAAGGCGTTAAAAATTACCAATAGACCGTAGACAAAAAGACAAACTTTTAACATTTTTAACCGGGAGTTAAAAAGTCTATGTATCTTATGTTATTACTTTAAACAAGCAATTCTTGTGGTCCAGAAATATCAATTACTGATGCTTCTGCGAACTCGAAATCTGATGACGAAATACATTTATAATTGTAGTATATAATTCACTATAACACATGCATATACTCTCGATATTTACGTAGAAATGGTTCCCACAATCTCAGGGTACATTACAAGACGGGGGAATTACTAGTAATAACGAATAATGTCCAAGGGATAATCACTCTTAGCGGGTCGCGATAAGAATCAGTTCGTTGTCGTAACGTGATGGCTCGAGGCTCCTATTAACCATCAATGATCGGAACGATTGTGAAAAATATCATTAAAAAACCATCAGCGCTGATGATTTGACTGTTCCGCAGATGATTCGTGGCGCGGCATTAACCACAATCGATTTTTTTTTTTTTTTTTTATTAAATTATTGACGTCGTGACGACCGTTCACTTCACGAGTCCGCGCTCCAATCAGGCACGCGTTCTTAATATGAAATTTTGTACGATTTGAAAATCGAATTAACAAAATACAAATGCAAAAATGTTTGGCTTAAATTAAATGTAATAATATATTAACCATCTTTTGTCCTTTTATTTTCGCTATTAAAGATGAAATTTTGCCGTAAAATTTCTATGAGACCACCTCGCAAGCATGTACTGGTAACAAGCATGTCCATGTAACAAACAAGGACCATCGCTATTGGTCAACATTTGTCCAAGATCACGTAAGAAAAATACAAAAAAAACATACATTTGAATCTAGAACCTTTTTTGAAGACGGTAGTCTACTACCATTGCTGTGGAAAGGTGTGGGTGCCGGTGAAATCTCGGGCGACGGGCGCAACGCGATGCAACTTGGGTCTTTTCATACTGCGGAGACCTGAGTCGTATTGCTTTTGAATGGGCGGAGGTAACCGCTTAACCTTTTACTGAGTACCTCGTCCCGTGACTATACTTGTAAAAAAAACCTAGACAATCGATAGATTACGCCCACTCGTGAAGGAGGAGTGGCACAAATCGAATTAGTGAGCCCGATACATCGATTAGTAGACACAAAAAAACACGATTAGCTTCAAAAATCATCGACAACGGAAAAAAGTAACAACCGATGGTTAATGGCGGTTTTTGTTCGAAATTCGAAGATTTGAATTCGTAATTTCAACCGCAAGGCGTTCGAATCATTTGTCAGTGACAATTTTTTGGTTGGCAATCGATTTTTAAATACGGAGCGGCGAAATATATATTCAGGCTTATTAAATTGATTGACTTACGAGAAATTTATATCATCAAGCTCATGATTTGAATCTGGGAAGTGAGCTTAAAACCGGAAATATTAAGAATTTTCAACGTATTTTAGGGTTCCGTCACCTAAGGCTATACTTAGAAGAGAAGAAACCGATTTCAATACTTTCATCGCGTATTTTACGGTTTAAATGTGATATCTTTTCATTAAATCTATACAAATAAATACAATTTTAAGTGTCAAATGTCAAATGAAGTGTCAGTGTCAAAAAAAACAGCTTTTTACTAAATGCATTTGAAAGTGTATACCGTACATATAGAATTTTTTTGTCTGTTTGTTCCGGCTAATATACGAAACGGCTGGACCGATTTTGACGGGACTTTCACAGGCAGATAGCTGATGTTATAAGGAGTAACTAAGGATACTTTTATTTCAGAAAAGGATAAATAATTAGGGTTCCGCGAAAAAAACGTTACATTCCACGCGGACAAAGCAACATCCAATGCTACACTAACAAACGTAAAGCCTATTAAGTATTTAAAAAAAACATACACAATTAGCGAAGACTGTACAACCATACATTCCCTCCAACTATACACTAATCTGTAATACGCTCACAAAGAATAATGAGTCCTAAGCACACACGCGACAGTTGAAATTCATTTGACAACACTTGAAGCTAGCCCACGTGTTCCGAGTTTACGAGCCATAATGATTCTAAGCCCGTGGTATTAAAGTTCGTTATACAACAAACGTTTCCTAGTACAGTACCCGCTAATGAACACATCCATTGGCAGAGTAACCTTGAACCACTTGCCTTGCCACTTGCCTTGCCACTTACCTTGCCACTTGCCTTGCCACTTGCCTTGCCACTTGTCGCTTCCTTTGTGCTCGTTACTGACTTACAAAAAGGTACAATGACAAGCAACTGTTTTAAAAGTAGAATAAAATCAACATCAATACTTTCAAAGTAACAAAAATCTCGCAATTTCGTTTACTTGAATGACATTTTTTTCCAGTTTTTATGGGCGGAGGTAACCCCTTAACATCAGGTGGGTCATCAGTCCCGTCGCATTTGTTACATTAAAAAAAATACCCATATAATTATGTCTTGTCTTAACATGCTTATTATGCCATTAGAGTATGTTAAAGAAATTTAAAAATGGCCGTATTTCACTTATTATTTATGGTCCGATATCTTAAGTCACTTTACATAAAACTTTACGATTAGTTATTTCGGGTTTAGTCGCTTCCAATTAACCATTTGTGTCGTATAAGTTAAGTGATTGTAAACCTTTCACAAGCAGTTCGATTCTTGTATCGATTGATATATATTTTTAAACAAACAATCTCATACACTATATTATATACTAGCAGCCCGTCCCGGCTTCGCACGGGGTAGTGACATAACTACAATAGTTGGACATATGCTACCGCGGAGTTTTTTGTAAACATTATGATATTCTTCAATATTGTTCTACATTATTTTGTTCTATCGCTAATAGTTTCGGCAGCGCACTCGACGAAAGACATTTTAAGACTCATTTTTCTACACCTTCGGTTACATTGTTCAAATTTTACCAAGGATCCCTAATTTTTTTCAAAATGAAATGTAGCCTATGTCAAATTGGAAGAATGTAGCATTCTATTGGTGGAAGAATTTTTTAAATCGGCCCAGTACTTTTTGAGCCTATTCATTACAAACATACAAACATACAAAAATAGGTAAAATCTTTCCTCTTTATAATATTATATTAGTGTAGATATATATCTCTACATGACTAGTATTACTCTAAACGAGAAATTCTTGTATATAATATTATTGTAGTACCTGGGCGAACTAACTTTTAAACTAACCTTTTTTTTTTTTTTGTAAAATCGTGTTTTATTTGAAACAGTAGATTATACTGATCCAAATGGTTTTGTGGGTACTTGATCAGTACTGTTTCAAGGGGCTTTTGTTTTATTTTTTTTTTCTCTTCTCGGCTTCTCTCTGCTTCCATTCTTCATGTTGTTTGGTTGCATGATGTATTCCTTATTTTTTTTAAGTCAAAATTTTGGAAATTTACACGCGAATCTATACTAATATTATAAAGCTACAGTGTTTGTTTGTTTGTTTGAACGCGCTAATCTCTGGAACTACTGGTCCGATTTGAATGATTCTTTCAGTGTTGGGTAGTCCATTTATCGAGGAAGGCTATAGGCTATGTTTCAAAATTAGGGATCCGTAATAAAATTGCTATTTTGTAACACAAGGTGTAAAATCGAAAACCTATTTTTGCGTGCGCTGTTTCCACGGAAATGAGAAAAACGCGGGTGAAACCGCGGAACACAGCTAGTAATAAATAAACAGGGACCAGAATTAGGATAAGAAGGATCTATGGTTATTACGGCTCAGTTACGGTCTGTTGTCAAAATCAAACATCTGTCAACAACAACAACAACAACAACAACGTTAACACATTCATACCTCTGCACTAGGATTCCCTGTGTCGCAGATGGCATGGACAAACACAGAAACACAAGACAAACACCCAAGACCCGAGAACAAACTTCATGCTCACCACACAAAGTGTGCCCCGGCCGGGAATCGAACCCGGGACCCCTCGCTTCGAAGGCAGGGCTACTACCAACTAAGCCACGGAGCCGTCAAAATATACACCTAAATTCAAATGCAGGACATGTAAGATCTGCGGAACATTTTCGTATTTGGATTTGGAGGCAGACATTGTGAACCTTTGGCAATCGCAGTTACACAGTTCACTCAAACGGGTGCAGAGCGCGTTTCTAATGTCATCCATATTGCTTGATCCCAATCGACTGTTTCGTACCGTGCGCAAAAATATGTAGGTACTAGCTGTGCCCCGCGGTTTCACCCGCGTATAACTTAAAGAAATTTAGCGTAATGCTAGATACTCTATAGCCTTCCTCATTAATGTGGCTAAATCATTTAAAATAAATTTTCAACTCCGACAGATAGTTCAAAAGATTAGCGCGTTCAAACAAAGAAAGAAACAAACTCTTTAGCTTTATGTAGTAAATCTGAATATTTATGATATATTAAATTTATGAAAAAAAATGCAATAACTAACGATTTAGTATTATATTACATTTATTAACTTTCTTATTACTCGTAGCAACTACTACAATATAAACGCTCTTCAACACTTTGATACTCCATTTTGTTTTGTTGCATGTATTTGATTTTTGTATATTCTTCTCATAAAATATCCAAAAGCAAAGAAATTTCCCAACAAATCCTATACTTTCCCAACGGTAATTAAATGACACCTGCGATCTATTTCGCCGTCGAGCCGATTATCTCAAAAACAACGATACAACTAAACGTATCTGACAAGCGTGCGCGCATTATAGTTTTTGTCGCGTTTTTGCTGTCGGTACTGGCAATACCCATTGTTCTACTGATACCCATCGCCTCTACTGCGCTGTGAACAGGGAACACCCTGTGTCGCTGGTATTAGGACACGTTTGTATCAGCCTGTAGATAAAGCTTGTGCCAAGTTCGAAGTTCGAAGATCGTGTTTTTTTTTTTTTTTTTCATCTTTATTATTTAAAAGTTCTTTAAGTCATTATTGAAGAGCTACTTCTTACTCGAACAATAGTTTTTTTTTAAATGAAAACTTCTTTTGTTTCATTGGGCATTTTTTGAGACGGGATAAAACTATTGTACTCGCGACATTGTTACTGTACCGACTCCTTATATATAAGTATGTATCACTACATAGTATAAAACAAAGTCGCTTTCTCTGTCCCTATATCCCTATGTATGTTTAAATCTTTAAAACTACGCAACGGATTTTGATGCGGTTTTTATAATAGAAAGAGTGATTCAAGAGGAAGGTTTATATGTATAATAATACACTAGAATGTCGCCCCGGCTTCGCACGGGTAGTTTCTCATACGAAACTGATGCTTTACTAATAGTGTATATATATATATAAGTAGTATCTGTAGTGTAGTCTGCTTTTGTTTTCAATCTGTCGGTACTCCCGGAGTGACACTGTTTTTTATGGAATTGATATGACCGGACGATCTGGAGCATTTAAGTGGTAACCTCCGCCCATAACTACAGCAATGCAACTTAGGCCCTCCCGAACGAAGTATAAGAAGAACCACTTATTTATAGATCAATATTATGATTTTTAATGAATTTAATTTAGACATGTCTTATTAGTTTTTCATCATTATTGTATTGTGTATTAATTGTTTTGTTATTTTTAGCATTTAGGCGATTTGGTTTCACTGTTAGCCTTTGTGTTTTATTGTAAACTAGCGACCCGCCCCGGCTTCGCACGGTTAGTAAAGCATCAGTGTCGTATCAGAAACTACCCGTGCGAAGCCGGGGTGACTTGCTAGTGTATTATACATTTAAACCTTCCTCTTGCATCACTCTATCTATTAAAAAAAACCGCATCAAAATCCGTTGCGTAGTTTTAAAGATTTAAGCATACATTGGGATATAGGGACAGAGAAAGCGACTTTGTTTTATACTATGTAGTGATAAATAAATTAAGTCGCAAAAAAGTGAAAACCAGCCGAATTGAATTAATCCTTTCTTGAAGTAGAAAATAGCAATCTGATAGCAAATGTTATATACAGGAAAACATTAAATGCAGTGACCCATCAATTCAGGGAAATCCAAGAAAACGAGTGTTAGCAGAAATTTCGCGGTTTTGCTACGTGACTTGGACGAATTTCAAGAGATTAGATATCGGTGGAGATGCTAGCGTATCACTATCGAAGAATACTTGCATTGCTGTGTTCCGGTGGAAGGGTGTGGGTGCCGGTCAAATTACAGACACTTTAGGCGTACCATCCCCTTTCAGAGTGGCGGGCGCAATGCGATGCGGACTGGGTCTTCTCACACTATAGCAGGGAAAGAGCTGAGTCAGAGTTTGTTGTTTATGGGCGACGGTAACCACTTAAGATCAAGTGGGCTGTCTGCTCGTCCCATCACTTTAGTCATATAAAAAAAACAACGGGGGGGCGTTGATGTCTGCGACACAGTTTTCTGCAGGCATCATCGTTTCTCCAAAGGTTTCTGTAATCCATTATGTTCCTTAAGCTCTATTTGATTTAAGTTTCTGGCCACGATTTGTCAATTTCTTCGGTTGGAGGTAGATCATTCCAACTATATCGACATAACTCTCAATTCTCTCATTCACTCTCAACTATCGAGAGTAGGCCGGTGTCCCTGCAGTGGGAACATTAGAGGCTGGTACGGTATATCGTCATATACATTTGCACACCATATCATTTCTAGAGCACATTTAAGACATTAAAAGCTTAACATTAACGGACGGCTCCGTGGCTTAGTTGGTAGTAGCCCTGCCTTCGAAGCGAGGGGTCCCGTGTTCGATTCCCGGCCGGGGCACACTTTGTGTGGTGAGCATGAAGTTTGTTCTCGGGTCTTGGGTGTTTGTCTTGTGTTTCTGTGTTTGTCCATGCCATCTGCGACACAGGGAATCCTAGTGCAGAGGTATGAGTGTGTTAACATCATACACAGCAAGCGTATCATAATGTTCTGCAAATAAATAATTTCGTTTTAATTCCAAAGATCGCTTATTTAGATAGTTCACTTATGATGCTCGCGTCCGTAGGCAAGTACCCTAAGAGTCCCCCGGGTGGTGCTAAAGGAGCAACCTAAAGCAGTAGAACTTATGCCAGGTTCTTCGGGAGCAGTACTGCCACCAAACCTGGTAATCCGCCGCCAAGCAGTGGCGCGCACATACCTACTGAATATTCTAAAATCGAAATTAAACCATAAGTACTGTAAATTTCTTACATCTGTTATTTCAAACGTGCGAAGCTTCCGAATTCCTCCAATAAACACAAAAGTGAGCATTGCGTGTTGAAAATGTTAAATAAAACGCAACAAAATGTTGGAAAACACAAAAACCGATTTCATAATAACTGCCCATTTTTCAGTCGCCATTGACACGTCGTGCCAGCCGTTCGAAAATCGAAAACATTTCAAATGGTCTCCAAACTATTAGTTGCCTGCGACTTCGCTCGCAATCAACTTGTTGATATGCGTAGAACTCTTTCTGTTTACATTGTCAGTGAAATTCCATCAAAAACAGTATTTGTAGATACGATACGAAAATGCGTCAAGTCTAATTTAATTTGTTTCATATTTTTTTATAACTTCATATACACAATATAGTATGGACCTATGGTAATGTGCCGTGGGTTTTGTTTTGTTTTTGTAGAAAATAAATTATTTATTTAACAATATTTTTCTAAATCACTGACAAACCCTTATTTGTATACGTATACGTATAAACAAAAACACAGACCACTTCTTATTATACGTTATATACGTATAGATTTAGAACAGTGTTCGAACTCTTTCGAAAACAGCGATTAGTTTCGTAGACGTTCGAACTTTAAAAATATGTCATTCGTTTGCTTTTAATTTTAACTGGGATGGGAATGCATGCGTTCCATTTCGTCTCCAGTTTACGAGTTTGTCAGTTTAATGATTTCAGTTACGAAACGTTCGAGATTGGAAATATAGAATTTATTTGCGCATTAATAATAGGTACGTGGGCTATTAGAATCTGTTCATAAAATAAGTAATGTTATCGTTATACACAGCGATTATCATTTTAAATGGTTGTAGTGAATAATTAGATAGTTATTGGATTTCATAATTGTGCACCGTGTATTGCCTTAGCATACTGAGTGCGTCTGCTTGAAAGACTGAAAAACGACTCTACCGATATAAGGAAAACCTGTTTATTTAATTACGTTATCAGACAAAGATTTCATTTGAGATTTCGTACTACTCTGTCACAATGACATCTGTCAAATATAAGATGTCTATGAACTAGCCAATGATTAACTATCCACCCGTTCACTACTCCATTCAAATTTTGTAGTTGACAGTTTTAATACTCACCGCTCCATGACTTTGACACATTTCAAACAGTTGGATTTATAACTAAGACGTAACAGTAGTTCGCATTAGCTTTCAAACAAACTGTTGATTTCAGATGAATAGTTCGTGAAAATATTTAAATGCGAGAAAGAATGTAGGAAAAATGCTATAAAAATAAATATCGACGCAAAATCTACATACAAAAAATAACCGTTAAAATTCCTGCGTTCTATATTTGAAACTGTTCGATTCGATTCTGCGTCCCATAAAGATGTCACCTCAGAGAAATTAAGAAAAAAAGATTATTTATTTTGATCATTTATAACAATCAAAGTGGAATACAATGTCTTGGCGATGGTCAAAACACGTGTATCGCTATAAAAATAATATTTACCGGCATTCCAGCGAGAAGCGTTCAAATGGAAACGTGTTGGGAGATTTTGTAACTGTTCCATTTACACTTTTGAAAATCGAACCGTTTTTTTTTTATAGAGTTAGCTTTCTTTAGCCTTCGATTATTCACGCATTCGTCTAGCCATGTCTTCTGTAACCTAGGATAACCGGTGGTTGTTAGTGCTTGATATATTCTGTTTGTTACTGTTATTAAAATATCCCATAGCCAATCCAAACAGGCTGAACACAGCGTAAAGAATTAGCCAAGCAGTTTTTATGACTGACTTCCGACTTCAACCTTCATCCGAGACGTCATGTAGCGTCATGAGTGAATCACTGCTTGGCGGCAGATTACGTGTGGAGGCAGGCAGCTAGCTTATCACAGGCCCCACTGCTACTGTTCACCCAGGGGGTACGCGTAAAGACTCAAGGATATCCACTTTGGGATGCGAGCAAGTGGAACCCCAGAAGAACCGACACTTTTGTACATATCCATAGAATTAATATAAGACTAGATGCTACTTGCACGTAAATTGATGCAGCTTTTTCATTTTCTACTCCATACGATTCTGGCGGAAATATTGAATTGGAAACGTAATTCGTAAGTTTATATGCGTGGCGGTATTATAATTACATGGAACTCACGCGCACACAATTTATTGTTTTGGCTTCAAATTTGAACGAAAATTTGTCATCTCTGTCTTTATCTATATTATTCATTGTACGTATAATTAATTTGACGGATGACTAACTATTTCGCAAATTAAAAAAAACACACTTCCTTTGAATCGCTAAAAATAATTAGACGATGTTTTGTTTCTTTGACACTCACCCACTTGGCACAATGTTTTTGGAATAACGCTTTCACTAACAAAAACATTACATTTATTAAAAGTGTGTATTTTTTTAAATGTCGACGTATTTATTCAGACATTGAGTAATGTCGCTGCATTTTTTAGCATTTGCAACTTACAATAATCCAAGATTAACAATTGTTTTAATAAGCATAACTATAACATTAATTTAATTTACGAACTATTTTGTAATAAACCAAAATCCTTTGCATTTCGATACGAGACAAGTTCCTTAAAATATCTTATTTTTTTAGTTAATAAAAGAATCAGTTTTATTATTGTACAACTCATCAAATTAAAAATTAAAACCTAAAATTTACAAATGTGTTTTTCGTCTCTTTATTAACTCATCACACTCTCTGTATTTGGCCTCTTTGACCGTGTTCCGTGTTCTGAATTTGAAATGTCAAATACGACTTTAATATGAACGGATGAAACGGAAAAAAGAAAATGACATTTCTAATTTTAAAATCGGAACCCCTCGTTCGATGTTCGATTTCGAATTCGAAGTTCAAAATAACCCGCGACAGCTGAGACAGTGTTTTTTATTACTTCAACAATGTTTATGAGCACTTTATGAGTTTTTATAGATTTTATACTCTAATCCAATGAGTCGCATCTCGTGATCGGATCCGTTCTATATTTACTGCTGTAAGCTGTTGGCGCGTTATTTACGAGTCAAATACACTTTCAAGACATTTCGATACCAATGCGTTTTATGTCTTGAGCCATTTTAAAAATCAAAATTATGATCAAAAAGCACCTGTCTAATACAACTTATAATAAAAATCCAGATAAATTAGGCACGTAAAAAACCGCAGCTGTTTAAATTAGTTTATTTGAATAATCCCCCTTCCAAATCAATGGCTCAATCAATAAATGAACGATATCCTACCCAAACGAGGTCACTTATCGAATGAATCTATAATCGAAATTCGAATCTTATTCAGTATTCAAATTACCGATCAAGTTCCGTTGATCGCATTCATTGGAATGAAAAGAAAAACCTATTTAAAAGAGGCTTCTGTTTGAATTAAGAACGGAAATCAACCGTCGCGGCTGCTTGCTCCAAGTGTGAATCGGTTCGAAATTTGAAAGGTTTATTTTTTCTTTTTCTTCTGTGCCGCGTATTGACATGTTGCGCGTTCGAAATGAGTCTATTGTCTTAAGTTTGACGTAAATGCGTTTCAGAGTGCGAAACTCCGGTTACATTGAGCTTTGGTGATAGCTCAGTGGGAACCGAGAAATGACCCTTCTGATTCGAAATGCTAACAAAAGCCTGCATGTAACGTGCGCCACCATGCTATTGTTCAATATGGTGTTACTGAAAATTAAAAGGGATCGATTCGCACATTTTGTCCGGATTGTATAAATAGTGACATCCACGAAGACGCGCCCCACTCTTCTTCCTAATCGCTTACAGTACAAGTGTGCAACATTCCACTTGTGTTTTGGTTTTGTCGATACAAGTAGCATATGCAATTAGTGAGTAGTAGTATAGTAGTAAAGATGGCGCGTCTTCGTAGTGGTCACTGTGTAGAATTCTAGTGAATTACTATAATCAACAATTTTTATTTAGTGTCATGTTGGTAACATTTCATAATTGCATGTTAAATTGCCTTTTCGCTCTCCCAAGGGTGGGTGTGTGGTGCGAGTGTGTTTTATAAGGCTATACTATTACCATTTACCATTAAACAGTCGATAAATGCACTCTCCGACATCTTGATCAAGAAAGTAGGAACAAAATCCAACAGTATAGATTTTCGATGATGACATACAAACCATAGACTAAAATGATGTCATAGAATTTCAATAGTCTCTCACGAGTAATATTAATGGAAAAGGTATAAAATTATATTTTATTGTTTACCAACCACTTAAATGTAGTAAAATTATGGATTTCGGCTTCCCATCAGCAGGTAATAAAATGCCAATAAAATGGTAAGTATTGATCACGGTCAAGTACACGATTTTATGTTGTTTTTATTGTTATTTATTGGGAAATAAAATCGGTTTATTATTGTCATCGGTTTAAATGGACCGCGCTCGATAATTAAAGTTTTGTTTGGATTGCTTCGGTTCGCATCTAGATTATCTATTTATGTTCTAATTCCAATTACATATATACGTCATATCTGTTTATTTGTCCGGAGTGTTACTGCCACTACGCATGGTAATCTGCCGCCAAGCAGTGGCGCACTCGCGTTGCTGTTCCGGTGAAATTACAGGCAGTTGAGATGTTACATCCCCATCTCCATCTCATACTTTGGTCGGGGAGGGTCTAAGTGGTAATGGTATTATGGGCGGAGGTAACGACTTAACAGCTGGTGGGCCTTCGCCTCAGTTAAGTCACTTATGTCGCATAAAGAAGGACACAAAAACGCTAACGTTATAAGAGCACGTGATCTTGTAGGTACATTTTATAAAGTAACGTTTTATATTATAACTTTTTTTTTTTAAGAATTTTGTGGAATTAATGACGCATGAGTTTAAAAAATGTACATATCGCTCGCCATAATATAATCTGTGACTCTTATGTTAGTCAACACTATTGCAGGACATTCTTCCAAAGTTAGAACTGTTAGTTATAGCTTATTCAATAAAACACAAGAAATAAAACAAAATCAAAATCAATGCTATTCGACGATGAGATATTTATAACAATATTCATAGCTAATCTTTCGTGTGGGATGTAATGTGGACAATAACATTGATAATGTATGGCAATAATAATCATATTCGAAGGCGATAAAAATTGTACATTCACAATACTTTCTACAATGTTATAATAAACTTACAAATGTCTAGGGTCAGAGATAGGTTCCTATACTAAAATACAATTGAACATTTACTAGCTATAAAATAATTCAGAGGCGATAAAGCAAAATTAATGTAACAGTTTTAATTTTATAGGAATACCCGCATCTGTGTTGTCATAATCCTTTATGGGATTACATAGTCTGTGGTAACGTATTGCTTATGGAATACGCTTGTCTATGGTAAGCTTAGACCAGTTAGATTCCATTTATTTGTGTTGCAGGTGATAATTTGCATGTCAGATGGTTGATTAAATATTATTCATTATTTTTATCTATTGATGTTGGATTCACGCGATATTTTGCGGATTTTAATGTTGTGCAATATTTAGTACATCTCTGCGTAAATAGTCAACAAAAGAATCAACAAGCGTTACACCTCCACGAGACATTGTCACTACCTACTGATTAACAAAAAATAATTATTATTTCTGTTTGTTGCAGGTAATTGAAGCATAAATTATAGTTAGCCTCTACGAAACGTAAGTAATGTATCAAAATGAAATCTCCATTCAATTTTCAACCATAAATTGATGTTTATATAACATCATACAGAGCTGATTCAAACTCTCAGAGAGTATCAATTCGAAATTAGAATCCAACGAGTTAAACTTTCGACGCCAAAGTTGGCAGACCCCTGTCTGTCATAAAGCCACCTGCCAAACATTCAATCGATACAAGTCGCAAAAAGGCGAAACAGAGACAATTTCCCAAACTTTAATACTCGAATGTTTTTCAAATTTGGAATTGAACAAAACGAGATCGAATTGAACGAACGTCCCCAACTTCGTGTGCTTTCCGCGCGAATCGTGAAAATTAATAATTAATTTGTAGACCCTCCCTCGGAGACGTGTGTTTTGTCTATGCTTTTTTTTCATTTTTATTCGCAATTAATTTTTTAATGGTCCAATGATGGCAAAGGTAATTTGTATCACTTTTGTTTTTTCTTTATTTTCGTTCGGGTTTGACATCGGACACTGGTTGGCAGTTAGTTAATTTGGCGAAGTTATCACCTTCCTCATCAAATTTGGTTAAAATATTTTCTTTAAATATTCTTTGTAGCTAAAATGAATGTTCTAAGTGCTAAAATGGTTAACTTTGGTGTTTATTATTTGAGGGTTGAGGGTTCGATATTGACAAGTTTTGACGTGCTTGTCGGCGCTAATCAATTTTACAATTGTGTTCGGGAGAACGTAAGGGATTCTGTATACAGTGTGTTTATATACAGTGTGTGTGAAAACACATGAGTATTTGAATGAAACCATATTATAATGAAAACTCGAACTATGTCTTAAGATTAGGTACCTACATAAATAAATGTACATCAACTTAGATTTTTGAATTTATGCATTATGTAGTTTTGACGGGTTTTTGCGTTTTATATTTATCTTTAGCGCTATTGATTGCTTTTATGCCTCAATCAGATCATTTGAAACTTTGTCTTTACCCTCGGTATTACCCTGCTAAGAGCGAGTGCTACTACTCAAAAAAAGAAATACATTTTGTGCCCAATGCATTGTTTTAGTGGTCGAAAACCATCTTCGCATTTGCCTTTCTAATGAAACCGGTTTGAGGCACACCGGTTGGATAGTTATAAAGTCTACAGATAGAATTTTTTTTTTTATATTTATCTTTAGCGCTGTTGGTTGCTTTTGTGCCTCAATCAGATCAATTTAAACTTTATCCTTACCCCACATCGGGATCACCCTGTTAAGAGTTCACACACGCTGACTCAATAAAACTCGGTTTCCCTCCCAACGCTACTCTTTTGATGTTTTTACAATTCTCTGGAGAGTCGTGCGTGACTTTGTGCTATCCATCTTGCATTGTTTTTGCAAATATCTCCTCGGAAATGGCAGCATATACGATACGATGTGTGATACGATATTTCGAAAGTTTCTTCTGATCGTCATTTTTTATGGAATTTACTGACCTTACATTTTTATTTCCAAATTCAAACTTTTTAGTTTTACTAACCTTTGAATTTCAAAGGTTATTAGAAATGTCTTGATAATTCCATTTGTTAAAAGTTTTTAAATAAGGTGACATTTTTGACGCTTTTCTAGGCCTTATCAGCCAATGATGATTTTTCATTAATATTTTCGCATTTTATCTGATGCGATTAAGAAAGAACGCGTGGTCTTGTACCTAAAATAGTTTACATCTCCTAGTATTTTTTAAGTTTAATGGAGAACGAATTTTGGCTTTAACTTATCTTTGTTCTTTGAAATCTTTCTCAAGGCTCATTATCTGCTTACAATTAATAACGATAATATTATTAACGCTAAAAGACATTAAGTGAAAGGCAAAGTCATAATCTTTATTTTTATTAAATTCCTGAAATATACTTGGAAACGTAATTTTTGTTTTAATAATACTAACTAGCTGCGCCGCGCGGTGTGACCCGCGGTTTTCCGGGATCAAAGGTAGCATATGTGTTAATCCAGGATATAAGCTATTCTGGCACCAAATTTCATTCAAATCCGTTGGGCCGTTTTAGCAAAGACACATAAAATCTTTCTCGCATTTATTATAATAGTGAGACAAAATATTTTTTTCTAATTACTATGTTTGGATAAAACCTTTTAATTATTGGCAAGACGTCACAGCAATTCTCATTGTTATTATATATGATTGTGTAATTAAATAACACTTGCCATTCTCATTAAAAAATCACGTTTGTTTACCAAAACGTGACTCAGTTCATGAAAACTTCCCAACAATTGTGTTAGAACAACGGGTTTGACTGATGAAAGAATTGAATTATTCAAATAATAGGAGTATTAGTTGTTTTTTTTATGTAATGGAATTTTCGGGACGAGCTGACGGTATTAATCATCCTGGTTAATTGGTTACCGACGCCCGTAAACAACAGCAATATCAACGACTCATGCCCTCCCGTACCGAAGTATGAGAAGATGGAAGTCGCATTACGTTGCACCAGTCACTACTAGACCCTCTAATAGTACGGGAATATCCAAATCATATCCCAGTGCCCAAGTAAAAAGTCAATACTTAAAGATCTAAAAATTACCGTAATATTTTTTTCTGATGACTACAAAAGTATTGTTAGGCGGAAAGAAAATCTCCTTTCACAAAACCTGAAAGTAAAATAAGAAAGGGTCGATTTGTTCATCTTGTTAACAGTGAGAGGAATAAAGGCAATCGAACTTCGAACCACAAAGATTTCCGACATCTTTCACCCGGTTGTTTACAACGAGGGGAACACAGGTAAAGACTTAAAAGTATTTTTTCACCCAGATCACGTTTGCCTTAAGTGAGACATCTTAGGACCCCTCCGGAACGATTTGAGCGGGAAAAAATTGTACCCGAACACGTTATTGATTCCTGACAGATGCGTTCGAAATTCAAATGAGGTTTGATTTCTTTTTAAAACGTTACGCTATGCACGGCGTTGACAATTACTATGATTTCAACGTTGACAGTAATGCTAAGCTGGCTGAAATTTTTGGACGCATTCCAATTTTAAATTGGTATTCGATTTCAAGACAGTGCTACTTCTGGATGTCTATTTGTTTTGTAATCGTTGCCATTCCATTTTTGTTTATTGAATCGGTTCAAATCAATGTTGGTATAAGTGAGTCGTACTCATGACAATAAATCATTTCTTCAAGGTCCTTGGCATCTGCATGCAAGGCCCTCGTGCTCAATTGTGCGCCTATTACCCGATAATGCCGATCAATCTGTCCTGATTGAATAATCATCGTTAGCCAATTGAACTCGATTTAGCATCGCTTTAAACTCGATGGGAATCACCTACTTTGACTCTACTCCTCATTGACATGACATCCTTTGCTAACTGGGTACCATTTTGACTATTGAGCGAGAGAATATTTATAGTTTATATGAGTTTATGACATATGTACATTGAAAATAAATCTATATGTAACTTTTATCGGTGGCAATATATATTTTGCATAAACAACATATTGTACAAATAATATTTTAGGTTAACTTGACATCATCAAAAATAACTTTACCCGTATTCGAAATCCTGGTGAAATTCTCAAATTACTTAAACGAATATAGAAAGTATAATTATACATACATAAGAAAGGTTATTATGATTTATACGTTAGGCATTTCTATACCAATACCAATTTATGTTTGTATATCGTTAGGCAAGTATAATAAGAGAATTTATAAAAATCGAATGGCTGCAAACTACAAATGAGCGGTAATAAAAATAGTTCGTATTTCGAGTTCGATGGAATATCGAAGCGAAACTCCGCGATCCTGACGTGCCACCGTCTGTCGGCAACATCAAAGCTTCCGAAGCGCAATTTTGACAATTAAAACGCGACGCATCGCGCACATTGCTTTTTTTTTTTCGAGTCGACTCTCAGACCTCGTGTCCTTGGCTGGAATCTCCACGTACCTTTTTTTCGAACTAACCGGTTCGATTTGCCCGTACAACTTTTAACGCTTGTTTGCGCTGGGTAATTTTTCATTTAATTTGTATTGTTGCTGTCTCTTTTCGATATCGTAATGAGACACGGCTATCGCAGATCACTCCGTCCTTGTTTCTCATTACGTTTTATTACAAAGTAAACGTATTTATCGACCAATAGCGGCGGAGATATACTTAATCTCTGTAAATTTTTACGATCGGTGTTTTCATCAAATCGTGTGCGCAATAAAAATCATCAATTTGTTATATCTATGATATTATAGTGAAATCATATCGTTTAGTTTTAAACCGTCGTAAATTTTGTCTTTCGGTCGTAATATCGAAATTTTAATGTGATTTTTGGGCGATACGTGGCGAGTGCGATGGTCAGAATAAGTCAACATTTTATGGGCCATAAAAATTTAGAACCCTTATAGGTGAGTCTTCTATTCTCTCCGCATCGATTTTAAGTACCCACCGCATTGGACGAGATCTCGAAAAAATAATAATTAAAAGATTTTAATCTGGGCTCGTAAAAGTGAGTCATTAAAGCCATGAACTTGTCAAAGGCGTTTTATGTATTGATTTTTAATAAAGTTATTTGTGCCTGCTTTGAAATCACCTCAGCTTGCTCGGGTCCTCTACCTAAGTCTCATTGTATCAAGTTTGATCTGAACGTTCATCTAAGCTCCCTCCGCCCGGTCATTAATTGGATGGATGACCGTTTTTTGGCATCAGGACTGAGCGCTTCTATGCCTGTGTTAAGAACGAATAATAAGTTATTTCAATGTTATACAAGAGAATCACATGCGCAAGAGACATAACATCCCCGTCTCGGGTGATCGGCGCAACGGGGTGTGACTTGGTTCTGCCCATACTTCGGTCGGAGAGGATCTAAGTCGTATTGCGATTTTTATGAGCGGAGGTAACTTAACATCAGGTGGGCCTTCAGCTCGTCCCGTCACTATAATTACATAAAAATAAAAGAATTACATAGGTGAATCGTTGGTATTAAAAGGAGTATTTTTAAGTTTTGATGGGTCAATTATGAAATCGATTAAATCGATTCGAAATTTAAATTCGAATCACAATTCGCATTCGCTATGAAACAAATCCAGTTATTTCAAGATGGTGGTCAATTCTAAGATTGTCGGTGGGTCAGTGAGGACGTTACGTGATCGGATCGATCAGTCCAACTTCCTCCGGGTCAGGGCCGCGCGCCTCGCTCGCACTTGTCAATCCGACTGTACACAGCTGTTTGCCTTCTGCGCTTGAGTGTACATTTGTTTTCACTTTTGCACGCGATTGTCAACAAGATTGCGTTGTTCATAGTGAAATGTGTTTTACTCAGTGCTTTGTTGCCCAAAAGAGAAAAAATATTATTTCCGTAGAATTATTAAAAATTAGTTGGAATTATCACTTTTTTTTAATATAGTTTTCAATAATAGTTCATGCATTCTTTTTAATTCTAGAGATTGTTCAACCTCAACATATCCAACCCTCTTTATGAAAACCACTAATAAAGGAATTCCATTCATTTCGCCAACTATGAGTTGTTTTATATTTTTGTGGTTATTTAGATACAGATATGACGATGTGTCTCGAGTAGGTATCACTATGATTTTGATTGCAAAAGGTCAAAATATATTAGTGTTTCTTTGTCATTATAAGACAAAAGCTCTTGCAGCCACTGTGACCCAAACGTCAAAACTGCAACTATCGTAACGGATTATACTTTCAGAATAACTGATATTCATCATTTTAATACGGAAATTATCACGTATCTCCCATTATGTCAGTCTTTCGCACCAACTATATTATTATTATTATTATTTGCTCATAAAAATATAAGCAAATCAATTTTTTTTCTTAGTTACCATACGATCCGATTGCGGGTCTTTGACTGGCCGGCAACAAATTAACCAAACGACACATTCGCCAATTTCAAAATACGAACGTCAGTTCAAAACCGCGCGTATATGAAAGCGAAAGAGCTCAGAATTAAGTGTCAATCAACTGACATCTGCAATTATAAAAAGGTTGATCTGAATTGCGCCTTTTTGCTCGGATGCCAATCGCGACGTGATTTTCTCACGGCAGATCACCGGAATAGGACCGCCGCAGGAATTAAGACGGATTCCATTTACGAATTAGCGAATCACCTGTCTAATTACGCGATACGGCTCGATCTGAAATCCGGAATTCGAAATTCGAGTCCTCTTTTTTCAGACTTTGGCTTCAGTCTTTAAATCAATCGACGGGGCGACGAGACAGCGCCACAACCCGCAAATGAAAAAAAATTGAAGGAACAAATTAACATAACAACTGATGAAAAGTGTTTGTGAATTGACAATCTGACAAATTTACAACCGATCACCGCGCAAAACACACAAAAGTGCCCTTTTCATGCAAATTTGTCTGAGGGATTCTTTTCCGAATTTTTTCTCCCCGGTGCGAAACTTCCGCCTATTTTCCCGCTCAACGCACATCCGGTAGGGGGCGCCACTTCCGCTATCGGTGCTCGTTCGGAAATCGGATGAGTTTCACCGACAGAGATACGTCTATTCTCAACCCTCGCCCCATTGATTCCTTGTAAAGTAGTCATACTTTCAATAGAATACTTTTTATTGACTCGTAATAAATTTCAACCCACAATGTTAAGTTACTTACCTTCCATCGACCATCAGTCATAATCTCCAATCCAGCGCACCGAGCAACCATAAAGCCTTTCTTAAAATACTTATCCACCAATACGTCCATCAGGATCATCATGATCCAATCATCCAATCAAAGGATATTATGTTCAATCAAATATTACTTACTAATTTTGTTGATCCTTTTTATTATTAATTCAGTATTAAACTCACTCAATCACTCTATAGACTCTATAGCCATTTAACCCATTACAATCGCACCGATTAGAGCAATGAGCATTCCGAACGGGACCACATAGCTGAGATCCCGCTCGTCCCGGGCCACCGCAAATAGCCCACCGATGGCAGCCCCCATCGATGGTTAGGAATGGTACGCTAGACAAATTGTGTGTCTTGTTAAACAGTTCGGTTGCTCGTCTGCTCATTATCTTGTTTGCTGAATTCGGTGTGTTGTCTTGATATGTTAGCATTGTAGCTTACCCAGTCACTTTTGACACGTCAATTTTGTTGAGCAACGGTCTTAGATGTGATCACTCGTTGGTCTACCAATGTTTAGAAACTAGGGCTATTGTCTCTTAAACTCTAAATTCTATATCCTATTTCTTTAGCTTTAGATTTATAGTTTTAGAAGCATTTAGGACATTCAATAATTTTACGACAATAGCGGTCCCTACATTAGTTACAATGTTTGCTCTAAATACTATATGATGTGGATCATCTTCTTAATTCTTTATCTTTCTTTGATTTAGTTTGTTCATTTAAAAATAACTCGTATATGTCAATAAACCAGTACAAACAAACATGACTACACTTTTCTTAAACTCCTCTCCGATACACAGTAAATCTTATTTTTATTGAGTTCCAAACATCGGAAAGTCTCAGAAATAGCACGCACAGATGAACTAATAGTTGATATATCGGCGATAGAAACAGATGCGCTCTGTAACTGTCCGGGTTTGATTCCCGGCACCTGTTGTTTTCAAACTCTTCAATTACGACCCATTAGCGACTCGATATTTAATACTATTGACTTAAATGTTTACTACTTAAAATAAAGTACAAGATTAGAAACACGTAAGGGATATTTTTATAAAAGCCATTTGCGCCAAGTCAATAAATACATGGAGCAGTAGAGTATAAGCATAACAAATAGGAATAGACAACGAAACATTGAATAGTCTTAACCAAAACAACTCCGAAAATTGATGAAATATTGAGTAGATACTGAATGTACACGAGAACAAAGGTATTCAAATACAACTCTAAATACTATAAATTAACTTATTCGACCCGCAAACGAAAACATTTTGAAAGTCCAATTAATACGAAAGTAACACCTTTCTGCAACTGACGTTGACCCTTTTGAGCCCAATCGATACGATGCCCTGTGGGTAGATGTATATGGTTCAAATTTGAAGGTAGACATTCCAGACACAAAGGGGCACAAGGATACAACTGAACAATAAAATACTTTCGGTGAGCCGCAACTCAATAAATACTTCATAGTATCGGTTGGAGGGAGTTGACCGGACGTCCGCTCTTCGATCTCCCGCCCTGAGGGACCCCGGCTACATGAGTTTGAATGTCTTTGTAATTTATAGTTTGAATTAATTTCGAATTAGGATAATGACTTCTTGCTTTTAGTGTGAGGAAGATAAATTATTAACGAACATGTGCATTGAAACTGTAGCTGTATCTAGTTTTGGAACAGTGGTATTTGGAATGGATTTCTGATTAAGACTGATAGTAATGCGCCCAGCATTTGTCAGCGTAATTATTAGGTGCTCAATCAAGGCCTAGTGATTAACTAAACAACTATATATCACCTTTTTATCTATCTTAGGGTATATACTCTATAAAATTCGTCAAATTATTTCAATAATAAAACTTACAACAGAAACAAAAAATCATTCAGTCGACTTTTTTATTTTTCTATTGTATTTAACGTAGTTAAAATAATGATACCTCAGTAGATTGACATTCTAAGAAAACTGTAAAGATATAAAATTACCAGCATTCAAACGTGACATGATCCCGTCGCTTATTCACTGTCACTGTCGCTTATTGAGAGTGATATATCAATAAGCGACAGTGACATCATTTATGGTAATATCTATGTAAAAAGCTTCCGCAGATGATTTTTACACAACGGTCAATAGTATGATGAGTGACATTTCTGAGCGCAACCGTGATTCTTATTTTAGTCGATAAGCCATGTCGGCCATCAAACAGCTTGAAAACTCCTACACCAGAGTCGACTATTACTCATACGAAAACAAACGAAGAAGATATGACAAAGGACACGGAGCAAATGAACATCCTCGATTCAATCTTGCATAAACACTCAAATCAGTGCAAGATCAAAGCAAGAAAGATAGAGATAGAGATAGAGCAAGAGATAACAAATGCTTTAACCCTATCGCTACACTTGACATCGTAATTGTCAATAAACTCGGACACGAATGGATCAACATAAACTTAGCATAATCCTCTGGTCAAGTCAAGATCATAAATAAACAAAACTGTATGTTGGGGCAGCGGAACTATTGACCCGAAGGCGATGGCCCGTGTCAGGAAACAATGGTAATCCAGGATAATCCCAATAAAACACCTCTTGACCCATCCTTACAGCCAATTAATCATGACCTTAGATTTTGCACACCACACATTATTTTATTACGGGTTAAAGTACAAACGGACCGTCTAGCACGCGCTGTATTAGAATAACAATTTGATTTTTTGTGATGTGGCAACACACTGGTCGAACGTCATTAGAATGTCATTGAAAAATTAAAATTTTCTTTTTAACATTCGAATTTAACAAAACTTGGGGCAAAACTTAGTAATAAAACAAAATCGGAAAAAGTAAAAGTGGTTTCTTATATTTTCTCACGAATTCAATGGAAAGAAAGACTTTGACTTTGAACAACTAATGGATGATATTGATCTGTATTGACGTAAGAAGACGTCTTTATAAGGTCTCCATCTACGAGTGAATTTATTTAAAGGCGTCTAAATAATCCGTTAATTATTTCCGTAGCTTAGTAGATAGCCCTGTCTTCAAACCGAGAGGTTCCGGGTTCGATTCCCGGCTGGGCAAACTTTGTGTGATGATCGTAAAGTTGTTCTCGGGTCTTGGGCGGTTGTCTTGTGATTCTGTGTTTGTCCTTGCCACAGGATGTGATTGTTATAACTACGTTATTTGACTGGACTCGTAGTTTAACTTGTAGCCGCTCTGCTCTCTGCGTTGTTACAGGTCGTGGGTTCAATTCTAACCCATAACAAACATTTTTATGACTAACATATATATTCTCATGTTTGGTCTGTCTGGGTGTTTATATGTATGTATTATCAACAAAAAAAGTATAAAAGTATTTTATCAGTAGTGGTTCCCATAGCGGTACAAGCTGTACTTAGTTTGGGGCTAGATGGCGCTGTGTGAAGTGTAATCAATACTTTTTGGATATAGTTCAAATCATTTGTAATTTTTGCTTAATCAGATAAAAAAATGAAAATGAAATTCTAGTTGTACTTATAATATATAACAATAGATCAATAGATTTTCGATACGCCTAGAACAAAATGGCCCACACTTATCTTGATCACTAATGCAATGGTGATGTACAATGTTCTAAAATAGTTAAGAATGTCATTAATAATGATTTAAGAAATTAATAATATTAAAAGCTCCATAAACACTCAATCAAATCTAAACCTATGATAACTGTCAAAATTTATATTAAGAGGGAAGTCGTAAAAAGTATAGATACGTTTTAGTGAATAACTGCCAATAAAAAGATATACATAATCCTAACATTCCATCTATTGATCTCGAAGATCGATCGAGATTCAAAAGATATCTCTACCATTCTTAAAAACCGTAAAGATATGCCATCAAAGCAAATATCAACTCTATATTAGTTTAAATAATGGACATATTGCATTTTTGTTGCTGAAAATGACCTTGTAATAAGCTCTGTTGTTGAATTCAACTCTTTGTGGTTGGTGATAAAGTTGATATTGCTCTGTGGGTTTGTGTACACGTGCAAACTGTTTACAAAGGTTAGCGGATATCGCCTATTAATGTTATGACTAAAACGGATTACCAATGAAACGCTTACTGACTAGATTTCAATGGGATGCTTATATTGTCTGGCTGGCAGCCCAGTTCATAGGTTCAATTCCCACCCAGGACAAACATTTGTGTGACGATTATGCATGTTTTTTTAGGTGAAATGAAATGAAAGTATAATATTTAGGTATTCTATCAGTTATCTAATTCGTATAGTACAAGCTTAAAGCAGTTTGGGACTAAATGGTGCTGTGTGAAATGTCCATATTATTGTAAGTTTAATTAGCAAAATATCTAAGTGTTCATTACCATTTAAATAGGTCCTTGTTATAGCTTATAACAATACGAAGATCCAAGTCGTATCCTGTTGCACCCGTCACCCGAGACGGGAACGTCTCATGCGCGTGTGATTTCACCGGCACCCACACCCATCCACCGGAACACAGCAATTCAAGTGCACCACTGCTTGGCAGCGGATTACCAAGTGTGGTGGCACAAGTTCTACTGCTATTTTAAGTTGTTTCTATCGTCTACTACACTTACGGACGAGACCAAGAATGAACCAAAAATTCACAGATCTGTTAGAATTTAGTTGTTATTTTGTCAGCTTGGCATATTTTCTCACCTTTAAAGTTTTCTGACACATTTCCAATGAGATATCTTGCTATCAACATAAAACAAACAATTCAGGCCTCATTAATAACACAGTAACTAATTACCAAACCCAGGATCACTATTAATAATAATAACACAAATAAATCTCCGAGAAATATCAAACACAGATTGAGACACCACATGCATCTTATTTATGTTAGTTATTTTCAGTAATCCAAATAGCGTTGTACAAATATCTATTCGAAAGATAACATAATAAAATTAGAGTTTGACGACGTTTCCAAAATGTTTATTACGGACTTTGAACTTATAGACATCTGTATCTTGGCGTCGAGTTGGGTGATTCGAAAATTAAACTTTGACAGCTCTCCAAGACAGATTCGAAATTTAAAAATATGATTGTGTAGGAAGGAAACCATGTTGGAAACTAAATCAACAATCATAAATCGGCTACGTAAGTCATTTCATTCCGCCATTCCGTATGCATGGTCAAGATTGCATTCAAACGATTTGCCTTTAATTCTGACTTGGGTGTAATACATTCGCCACACCTTATTAAGCTTAATATTTTCCCGGTTATGAAGAAGACAGTGTAAATAACATGGTTCAATTACACAAAGTACCAGGGAACCATAAACGTATAGCAATTTTAATACACTTTATTTACCCATTACTACTTGCTTGATAAGAAAGAATGCGCAGACATTCTGAGCCGGTCTTCTCAGGACCTGCGGCGAGTGGGACGCACATACGAGAAAAAGTCGTGAAAGAACGGGACGGAGCCATCCCGATAACACGTCAATACATTCCTTGGGCCAACCACACACGAGTTTCAATCTTGTTACAATGGCATAGAGTCGATACTCGCTTGGAAGGTTTAATGGAAAACCGATATGGCATCAATATGTTTTACGACGTCGCTCCGCGAGTGATTCACAGTTCTAGTCTCGGAGGAATAAGGTTTCTATTGGTTTTCGTGATGTTTTTAAGAAGGCGTTCTCGATATCTTGCAAGATAGTGAGGGCGTTCAGAATCGATCGAACACTGTTATATCGGTTATCGGAAAAACACCTCTATTTGTGCCGAAAGAAGGTTGGAGATCACGAGGCGTGCCGTCACGAGACACGCCCATGTCTTATGTGGAAAAATAAGGAGTGACATTTTTTTATTTCTCTCGATCGTCCGCAATACGATAAGAATAATATATTTTTATTGCGCTGATAGAGTTTTATTATCTCTAGTCTGCATAGTGAGTAATCGTGATGTTCTTTATTTCAGGTACGCTAAGATGCTGTGTGTTTTTCAGGTAAATTCCCTTTTCTTAGCTTTTGTTACCAACTTCATTCGTCGACTCTACCATGTGACGACATCCAACAATTTTAACATATTTCCATATGTAGGCCGCTAGGTTTACATTCATGTTGCACAGATGTTTTCACTTATTCATAAACGAATAGTGAATCATTTGGTTTTGTATCATCATTTCATACCTACGTTAACCAATATCAGTTGAATATAAAGGATTAAAAAAGTTTACCTAGTGGGTAGGTTAAGTACCGTTAATTCGTATCAAATTACTCCATAGTTCAACACAATTCTAATTGCAAACAATTGGAATCGAATAATCAAATCCAGTTGGAATAATATTTTAAAATAAGAACAAATGAAGTGGAAAGAGGTCGATTAACGAAACTGATTTTGTGAACGCTTTTATTGTGCGTTCGAATTTTAAAACAATACCGCCATTCTATGCCCGTTTGAATACGGAATGTGATGGACAGTTTTAAGGGCGCGTTCCGTTTACGTTTTCGACTGTTTATTTTTAAATCATTTTGCAAATTGATTGACGCGGATCGTCGGCAAGTGTCTGTCAATATGACATTTTAAAAGGTACCTGCTCCTGTTCTGTGTCGTACCTATAAATATATAATTTTATTTTCGCGCTTTGTCATCGTGACTAGCTTTTCTCGCTTGCGTATTTAAAGTAAAATTCTTTTAAACTAGTGTATGGTTAATTTGGTTCATGTAAAGTTATTTGAGTGCAAGACTCCACTTCTATTCTGAAATTCTAAATTCAAAATCAAAAATCATCTATTAGGATAAATTTAAATCAAGTCTTAAATAGTCGATCTCAATCGTTCGAAGTCTCGATCTCAGTCCGTTCGTTCCCGATCCCGGCCTCGGTTGTTCGGTCGCCGTAAGGCAAGGCGAGGCGCGGCTTTCGCTATCGGGCCATTCGTCCACCTCGCCCCGATCCGATACCACAACAGCAATTTAAGCCCAACGTTGATTGATACCACCGATACATCACTAAAGGCGTTTTTCTATGAAAAATGGGCATAATCGACTTAAAAACTCATTAGGGCCGAAGACAAAGAAATCTCCCGACCGCCATTCGTCTAATTTGAGTTTCTCGATCGAGACGAATTTCAGTGATTACTCCCTTTTTTGTGGCAACGTTTGGGAATTTTGATTTCAGTTGCTCACCTATCATTTAGATACGACGCATAATTCGTTAATATTGTCTTACCTAAGCGAAATACAAACGCGTTACTATTGGAATCTTGAGTATGTACATTTTATATCATTGTGTCTAGAACGCCACTGTAGACCACAAGTTCTTATATTACCTACACGTGAATTATTATTCTATAATTTTCCATAAGGTAATAATTTTTATATTAATTCAATACGTTTCTACACGTCTGTAGTCTCAATTTCACATGAAAAAACTATGCAAATTTATGTTTAGTGTGCAAACTTAGAGATCGTTTGGATGTGCCTAAAAACCAACTGCAAGCAGCACACAAACGCACGCCACACGTCACCGACACCGCATTCATTAGCGTTGACAGCACAGGAAATAGTCATAAAGCACGATCCAAATCGTAAACAAAAATTGTTAAATTAAAAAAAACCGATTCGAATGCTTCGCCTGTGCATTGACATCGAGGGGCGCCTTTTATAGTACGGTTTAAAAATAGAAAAAAGAAAAATCTTCGTCGCGCCATTTGAACAAGATAATTTTTGAATATGGATCGTTGTATTTGAATAAGTGTTGCATTAATATTCTTTTGTGATAATTTGAATTCGGAACGCCTACGCTCCATTGTCTTGCGAGTTATTGGCTCATTAGGCAACATGTCGCTTTGTCTCGAACGATTTGAATTTTTGATTTTGGAATCGATTGTACATTGATTCGTGATTCTTGTTTGTATAACCTTTGGGAAGATTTGAAGTCTATAGCAATAAACCAATATTATTTCATTTCTCATTTACTCAATTTGTAAACGCTCTGTCATACACAAAATGTCAATCTAATAAAAACCTAAACTTAGAATTATTTACATAGTATACAGTCATAATATTAGTATCTACGCATCTAAGTTCACTGACATTTCAGCTCCCGTGCTTACTTTATCTGAAATCACAAATCAACAAAGGCGAAAAACGACATTTATTTGAACAATAAGAGCTCGCCCACGGCCAGATGTTCTCGAATTACGTATGATAATGTGTCGTGTAATCCTTCCGGACCTCCGCGACATAATCGATCGATTATAAATTCATCGATTGTATTCGGAACGCCAGCATCGATGTTTGTCTTAGTCACGTGTCGAGTGTTTGACGAACGTAGATGTGTTCTGTCTATTAATAGTATTTGATAAAATAATTTATGGAAACGCTTTAACACTAAAAAATAATAATCAAAATCTATCCACAATTGGCGAAAAAATCAAACATCCAGTCGGACATTTCACACAGCGCCATGTAGCCCCAAACTAAGCACTTGTCATGGAAGCAGATTACTGATACAATACTTATAACTTTTGTAAATACATACATAGAACATACATACACCCAGACAGAACAAACATCTATGTTGTATGAAAACTAAAATATTTCATTAGGGATTAGGGGTTTCTTGCTTATTCTTCCCTTTGAAGGTCGGATAGGGTTTGAACAAGCGCTAAACTTAGTTTAAAGAACACAAGCTTTCGTAGGTACAATTGACGTTTCCAAGTAATTTAAAAGAATTCATTTTTTGTCCAGAGTAAAAAAGTTTTAATGGTAACCAATTACCAAAAAAAGTTAAAGATGTACAAATATCAGGAAAATAAATTTAATTTCCAATCTTTCAGTTACATAGATAAAACATTGTACAAATATTAAACACATCAATCATAATTTGAGAACGAGAAAGCAAGTTTCCGAGTTGAATTCAAATCCAAACCGACCTTTCAAAGGACGGCCATATTTTTATTAAACGACGCTGACATTTTGACGCAACCGCCGAACCAATATGAACCGTCACGGCGAACAGATCCAAGCGACATTACCGGTAATCATGTTTTATGAGTTTTCGCGCCAAATACGGCACAATACAAGTCAAAGAATCTTTACCACAGAAGAGATTCTACTTATATTCATGGACATTTCACACAGCGCCATCTAGCCCCATAGTAGTATTACAGATAACTGATACAATACTTTAGTACAATAGTACCAACTTTTTCTGTAAACACATACTTAAACATATTAATACGTACATCTATTCATCACACAAATGCTTGTCCTGGTCATCGAACCTGCGACCTGCAGCACAGAATGCAGACGTACAAACGAAATAATCAGGCTCAATTAAAACGACGTTAACGTAATTTGACATAAAAAAATAGCATTAGTATATGAATTTTAACTCAGAACCCCAATCAGAATCACTATTTTTAATAACTTATAAAATTAATTTATTAAGTTTGGCGCCTATTCAGACCATAGCAAGCCTAAGGACTATAACAGTTGAAAATAAACAATAATATTATTTCACAAAATCTTTAAATCTGTTCCTGCTACCTGAGTAGGTACGTTATTTTTTTTAATTATGTTTTTTAGCCGTGTCATATAGGTAACTCTTGAAGTGAAGAAAGTGTTGCTAGCCATCACCGCCAATACCTCCAAAAATCATTAAAGTTAAAGTCAAAAGTCATTATTTGCATTGGATTCTAAAATTGGCGATAGTCTTAGATAAAAACAATCAAACTTCGAATAATCGGCAATACTAACTGATGCAATATAACTTCTGCCTACATAGTTAATAGAACGCACTATTATTAGCTACTATCACAAATTTCCTGTCAATACCACTAGCTGTCACATTTTATCAATGAAGTTATTTAGTTCGAAATTAGAATCAACAGTTTCCGCTTCCGTTTCGATATTATTGACGCTACAGAAATTAGGAACGTGTTCTAAAACTAAAATGATAACAGATAACATATTGTTTTATTCGAATAATTTCAAACATTGGAGGCAAATTGGAGTGAATGTCACTCAGACTAAACAGTATAATTTGGGACAAGGACATAAAATTGTCACACAAAAATCTGCGCAACTACTAAATTACTTACACCTACCCTATTTAATCTCCAAAATGTACGGAGCAAGGAAAAATCTGATTAGCTTCGATGATATATCGCCGAATTCCTCGCTTTAGTGCCTCTAATTTGAATATTAGACGCGTTATTGAAAAGAAAAGTTTCTGAACGGCCCTCCGCGAGGTTTTAATGGTTATTGCTTCTTCCCTTGCTATCTTTTTCCGAACGAATATTGTTTACGGTTCAGGTGTTCCAAAATTAATCAGATTTCAAAAAAAGAACTATTATATATAAAAACTGAAAATAAATTGACGCGTTCTTTAATTTTTAATCCCCAATAAGCACATTCTAAATTCAAAAGCATACCAAACGGTATAAGCATATCGATCGCCCGGTATCGTAACAGTCAAGTCTTAAATTGCGAATTTCGTGGTTCATTCAAAATTTACGAAGTCAAACAATATCGTTGTATGGCGGAGGCAATTCCGATGCGCGGTTTAATCCCGCGGCGCGGGCTTGGCGAACTCTCAATACACTTGAGCGCCATAAAAAATAATTTAAATTGCTCTTACAGTGTCTCGCTATCGCTTCGAACATTTGCATAGCAAAATAATGCAAAAATCTATGCGCGGAACGCACTGGATACGTTTCCATTGTCATTGTAGAGTTATAGTGTCGTTACTTGGCGATATTTGGTGTGTTGCCAACAAGTTTCAATATTGCTTTGTTGGAATTTCTTGTTCACAATGTTCTATACAATTTATAGACGTAGGTATTAGAGCCATTCTTTATGACACAATAACCAGGGACTGAACTAATAGTAGGTATCTTAAAAAAATAATCTAGTGTTTCGTTTTTAAGATTTAAACAAATAAATATTCATATATGAGTTGCATCCTGAATAGTTTTTATTCGAATTACGATATTGTTAATAACTGACACGATATCGATATCACGATAGTAGACAGTGAAAACGCGCACTGGCATTAGACGCGTGGGGCAAAGAAATTTTATGTTTTTTTCTTGTTTTGAAATATGTGCGCCGTTACGTTATTTATTGCCTCCATAGAGGTTATATTTCGGGAAGTAATGAGGTTTCGTTCGGAAAGGGCAATTTAAATGCGCGTAGATTGAGTCGTTATGGGGAAAACTCATTGGTTACACTTTACTTGAAAATTTCCCCCTTGAATTTTTTCCGAACGCTTTCTCCGTTCAATCATGCGTGGGACGATTAAATTGTGGCTTTAAAGATTCCGGTGGAAAGGAACGCGCCAGTAAACAACGCTCTTACAAACGATGACGTCGACTCGTAAAATTAGTAATAAAATAAAGTATGTATGGACAGACAAAGAAAATATTTTCAGACGCTCTCAACCAATAAGACGACAAATTTAAATTAAGTGTTTTCAATACATGACTCAATGAGATACGTGAAATTCTGCCAACAATTTCAATACTGTTAAACCTTGTACTTGCAGGAAAGCGGTCGCTCTGCCAAAGCGATCGAAAATTCTTCAATTATACGATTAGTTATACTAAATTTCTTTCACATCCCGAATGCTAACGTACGCCAAACGGAGCGTTGAAAATTTATCATATTTTCAAATATAAATGGACACGGTAGATAAAATATTAAATTCAGCATTCGGCCACAGACCAGCGGGCAGACAACCGCTAGATTTCAAATCAGATAATGAGCAATAAAACGAGTTATTCATAATTTTTATTTATAATAATTAAACATGGCAGTAAGTGTACCGTGGCGGGGTCAACAGACGTTTTCGTCATGTAAAACGGAACAGATCCTTGTTCCATATAAATCAACAATAATAATGTTTAAATATTGTAAACTGTAAGTAATAATCTGAAAATTGTAAAATCTTTGAAAACTATTTCAACCGCTTTTCCGACCTTTACTAACATCTTCAAGATAATCTTGCTTAAATCTCTGAACGCACTTCCGTGTGTATTTCAATAAAATTTTGTAAAATATCTCACGTAGATTTATCTTTCTTTAGAAACCTATATACAATACAGTCACAAAAATCTGAAACAATAAATAAAATTGAGTGATCGCCGGTATTTTTCTCCAAAGAAAATACTTATCACATTTTAGTATTCAACGCGCCAGCTTTGATTTAGGGTATCACTAAAAGTGGTAAAAATTAATGACTCAAAATTACTTCATCTAATTCCAAATTCAAATTGCAGTAATCCGGACAATGATCGCTGGCTCATTCATTGGCCAAAACAGTATAAAACCTCATTACTATAACGCTATATATTTATTAACTTATTGAGCTTTATTTCACAATGCAATAAAAACGAATTTCGAGTAACAACCCGTATGTATGATTGTAATGGTGATAATTAATTAAAAAGTTGTTATTCACAAAAACATTTCCAAAATCTTTCGGAATCAACGAATCGTGCATTGAATGTGTGAGATTTTTTTAGCTGCTATTGTTTTAATTTTAATACTTACAGTTATATAGGTATAATTCCATTCATTTTAAAAAACAAAAGATATATTAGTGATTTATTACAAGAATTGTGCAAAACTGACACAAATTTATGTTTATCCAGTTAGTTTATTGTAGTTCATAGTGTGTTACAATAAACAAAATTCATATCTCACCATTTATAACAAAATGGCAGCCATGAAAATAGTTTCTATAACCCCAATTAAAATGTCCTCCATCGAATCGTTTACAAAATTGTCACAATTACCCACGGATGAATCATTTATTTTTCTATTTTCACAACGGAAAGCGTTAAATTCGCTCTTCCTGTCTGTATTGTACGTAAAAATATCTTCGACGACATAATTCTGTATACTACAACTATTCTTGTAAATCTTGTAGTTTATTTAATGTCACATTCACACGAATATCCCAAAACTTGTTTTTAGTAATTAATTCCGAGCCCCTGAGAAATCGATCATTTCGTTTTAATCGTGCAACGGAATATTTAAACGGAATAAAAGCTAAAGGAGTTCAATCAGACGTAAAAATAATAAATCCCATCGACCCTCAGGATGAACTTTCTCACAAAAAACCAGTTACATACTATATCTGGCATTTTTATATGCAAATAATTGTCGATCTCCCCAACCTTCGACCTACATGTAGGTCAATAAATTAAGAATAAAATTTAAAAAACCAGTTTCAAAACCATTCGATTTAACCCTTCGATTGTTCTATGATTTATACGCGATCGATCTGCATATGTAAATTAGACGGTACATATAAAAATAATTATTAAATTATACCCGAGGACGTTTCGAACTTCGACTACTTAATATGCGAATAATAATTAGTGTTTCCTTATTTTCTTGAGCCGTTTTCTCACGAAAGGGGTTGATTGATCGAACTGAATGTGCTAATTACGTGGTACGTATTTTGCATATTTCAAATTACTGTGCTGAAATACTTTTGTTGGAAATTAAAGCGATTCTATAATAGAATTAATTTCACAAATATTGGTGTATAAATACGTTTCAAAAACGCAGCATTGATAAATTAATAAAATAACATGCATATGAAGAAGAAATTATGAAAACAATTTAAAGCTGCTAAAAAATCAACCAGTCTATAAATAAATCTCTATCATTTTTCTCTCACCGATTATGTCAACCCAACAATGCGATCAACATTCAACATCAAAATATGCACGATTAAAAAACCCATTTCCGAATTTCGATATCTCTCACAATAAACTAAATATCATTGCTTCAATGCAACATTGACATCTGGCATCTGACATCCGAGGGTTAAGATCCAAACCCTAATCTTTTGAGCGCACAAAAAGATACGCATTATTTAAACCTGTTTTACCAATTGATAGCTCGATTCCGATATTAAAATGTGCACCAACAAAGGCGTAAGACGCTATTTGCATACGTTTTCTTTGCGTATGCAAATGCTTCGATACGATTTTTATAAGATAGTATGGGAACTGTTTGGAGTGTATGGAAATGAGGAGATAACGCGTGGATGCTCGCGTTTATCTGAAGCCAGTCAGTTGCTCGCGCGCTTTTGAAGTGTCAACGTCAACGTGACGTAGCCGCGAAAAATATAAACTTCGATTTTCAAACTTCAGCAATAGACTAATTTTCTTTTTTTTTTGTTTTTGTTTACATTAGTAGGTGCGTCATAGTTAGTAAATATAGTTCGAGTTATTTAATCAGACATCAAGCTGAGCCGTGCCTATGAATGAACATTGTGATAAACTTAATAGTATTTATGTCGAAATTATGAAAATAAGGAATTACTACCATGAGGTATGTTTTGTTTACGTAATTTTATTTCGTGTGCATGTATTATTTATTTGAAATATTGTATTTTTCCACATATTTACGAATATTTTTTCGCTGTTAATATCTATTTATGTAGACAATTTAATTATTTTATTAAACAAGTAAGTAATCTATGTTAATTATGTGTTACATTTAACTATTATTAGTTCCTTTTTTAAACGACATTATTGATTAATGCTCTATTAATTTTTGTTTTAACAAACCAAGAGTTAAAGTTTCATTAATAATATAACCATTCAAATTTGGCAATATCGAAATATTTAACTAATAACTTGTTAATTTTGGAATGCTAAACGTAGTGAAAATAATGTCATGTAACAAAATTATTAGATACCGCTCTTTTGATGCAACAAATTGCATTAGTTATCCACTACTAAATCAGCAATTTTCATTTTGAATAAAAAGCCATTTTTCTCTAAAAGCACCTCTCGTATACTTCGAGAATTTGCGTAACTTCCGTCATTGGTTGAACTTGTGTTACAAAATCCTTTAAATACATTAGGGAGGCGTGTATTCCGATCACAAAGTTGAGATTTAACCCTGTTGAGAACTTCGGCTCAGTGCTAATGAAAAGAGAATCTATAATGGACGACACTCGAGTATAAACGCGCCAACTTACGATGTGGCACTTTGCTTTCTAATTAACCTCTTTAGGAACAAAGCTTGCTTACTAAACTGACGTTTTTAAAATCTGATCTACACTACATCTATGTTACAGATAATAAAAGTTGAATATTTTTTTGGAGGGAAGAATGAGTTAAATACAGAGCCGATTAAAAAAAATCTCGTAAACGAAATGGGGACCTGGAAAAGGCGAGTCTATCGCTATTATAAATGCATCGGAATTGTCTTTGGTATTGTTTATTAATGGACGACGGCGACCACTTTCCATCAATGTCCTGCCTTCTCGTCTGCCGGCTATAACATAAAAAAACACGCACACACACACAACTACAGTAAATAGGATTTATATTCAAAAATAATAAACAATTATGAAAGCAACATAAGTATACAGTTTGAAAACTGCAACAGTAGACCCTTGTTTTTTAACCCACGCTTAGTACACAAAACATCACTTTTCCGAAAATAAAGTATTCAAAAATAATTAGACGAGTTTTCGACTACCACATCAAAAGCTATGCTCCGCTTGGTCCCCACATCTCGTAATTAAGAGAACAAATTAGCGAAAGACAACTCTGTTTTTCTTTTATACGACGCCATGCGGGCTGGAGACTCGATAATTTTACGCTGTTAAATGGATCATACGAGCATCTTTTTACATTCCATTTTTGAATGTTTGAATTAAGAATTTTAGTCTAATTGATACTCGGTCTTAGCACTTCATAACCGTTCATATCCTTTGATAACCGATATGTAATAGACAATTCGACTTAATCTATTCGTCACAAAGAACGCAGTTCGATTTTTAAAAATTTCAAACGCGTTGCTTTACAATTCCATTGTTGAAATTTAGAAATTAATAGTATTCATATGACCACGAATATTATTTTTTTATGGATTAAATATATTAGAAAATTTAAATCACCTCAGTAGTATTTAAGTACAGACACAATGAATCGAAACAACGTGTGGGGGCGGTAATTAATTGATTAAAAAGGGTTTCGTGGACATTCGTTAGAAGTTTTTCTACCCCTTCGAGAGGATTTTAAAGCGGGCCGTAATTGATTTAACTCCAAGGGGATATGCCACTTCCAACGATCATACGTACAGTTCTGCCCGTTATTACACTCACAGGGAAATTACTAGAAGTAGATCAATAAAAAAACGTTTACACACTCATACCACTGCACAGATTCACTGTGTCACAGATGGCGTGGCCACAGAAACAAGACACCCATAGGTTAAGCTTATCTGTTTTTTTTTTTCTAATTAACTTTGCTGAAAATTTTATACAGCGCCATCTAGTCAATTTTGGTGGTACTTGATACTTCAAAAATTTATAATTTCAGATAAAAGACGATTTTACAAATCGCCCAGGTTAACATCACAGGTTGCCCCATTAATATTTCAATATTAACGAAATTTCCCAAGTAAATTATTGAGTAGTTGCAGCGAAGTTGGTAATTACGTACCTATAGACTGTTAATCATTGAGAAGTAACAAAGTTCGTTGACATCTGGTACCTATCGACGTCGGATCTTCCAAAATCCATTTATTAATTAATTTTCGCTCAAAACTTCTATAATCCGATCGATGCTTGCCCTCCGAGGGGTAAACAAATTGCTTTAAAGTATATTGATCTAGTTATAAAGGATTCGCTTTTAAAACAATTAATGTCGCGAATTATCGGCTCGGCTTCGCCTGTTATTAGATTACAATTACAATATACAAGTTGGCAACATTCTGTTTTAAATATAATGAAATTTATTCGACTTCGTTTGGACACTTCTTTAATTTTGTTATTTACAGCCAAACCCCTTCCTCCACCCCAAGTATTAGACCTGAGTCGCGTTGTCGTTACTTCGAGTCTAGAATTCTACGTCTCATGTCTCATGCTATTCGTATACCTGTATAAATATTTTATATATCTTATTTTATCCTATATAGATATATGTACACCGTCCCTCTCCATCCAAAGGTTGCCTGGAAGACATCGCTTCTAAACGATAAAACCGCCCATTGTACATTATTATGTACATTTTTTTCTCTTGGTATGCAATAAAGCATTATTGTATTTATTGTATGTCTGTAATTTCACCGGCGACCCCTTCTGTAAAAGGGTGCCGATTATACTAGTCGTTAAGCCATGTCGTGGGCTTTCGGGCAGCTTGGAAATTCCGACACCAGAGTTAGCCACTTGCTCACAGGAAAGAAGATAAGATATGACTATCTGAAAAAAAAAACACCTTTTAAACATACAATATCAATCTTATAAGAACAAACAATAAGGCATAAAGGTACAGTTACAATTTTAGTGAAAGACAGCTAATATCTAAACTATAATATGTTAATATATATTTTATTAAAAAAATCGACTATGTGCTATTTAGACTCGCCAAATGTTCCGTATTTATATTTATTTAGATGTCCTTTAAATCACACTTATTCTGTGAAAATTAAGGCCCATAGTACGCCGGTCCTATTCAAAAGTATCAATCGCTTTAGTAATAAATAGTTTAGTTTAGTTTAGTAATAATATACGGAACGGAATTCTTATAAAAAAAACGTACATCAAACATATCCAAAGCGGGAATCCGACTTGTAATGTGTGTCTAAACATTGTACATTAAACATGGCTGATATTTTATTGTAAAAAAAAAGTTTTCTGCAAAAAGTTTACATCGCATAAAACTCATTAGTACAAACACTGTGGCTTGCGCTTCTAAAATCTAGAGCTCAAGATCCCGATCAAATGTACAGGTGTACCAAACCTTTAGAGTTAATTAATATCAACCCTTTGAACTTATTTTAGACGATATCGGATCCTTTTTGCGCACCGTACTGACAAAGCGAGGTTTCGTACATAAAAACCCCTTTAACTTATGATGAATTAGCCGATCTCCTACGTTTTATGTCTCCCGTTATCTGCCACCCCACCCTATACCCCTGTGTACATCAATATTAAGGAATTAATATGAGTGGTGAAAATTTTCGGACCGGTCATTATGGCTTTTTACTTACGAACGAAAGGAGTGAATAATTAGAACGATCTGGGGATGGTTTGGGGGTTTTATTTTGGATATTTATAATGTGATCAGTGAGTAACTCGCACGTGAAGTTATAACAAGTAACAAAATGTAACAAGTTTTTTTCTATGTTTTTTGAAAATAATTTAGGTCAAGTCTTTAGACTACATCAAATACTTACAAAAACTCTGTGCTTCTTCTTCCCCGTGGAGGGTCGTATAGGGTTTCATAGATTCATATTTATTCAATAAAAGTAACGTTTCTAAGTAATTTGTGAAGAATTAATCGGAAATGAAGATTATTGATTTCATTTTTACATAGCGTACATTATGTCAGTTGTAAAATTACTTTTTATCTGCGTTTTTTACTAAGTTTTGAAATCTTTCAAAAGCAGCTGATTGCATCTGGTGTTGCCATCATGATAACTTTCTATCTACAGGTAAATTATAACATAAAAAATACTTTTGTTAGTAATACAGCTAAAAGAATTTATAAGAAAAATTATGCCAAAAAAAGGAAAAAAAAATGTTTTAATTACATTTGTTTTAATAAAAAGTGATTCTCCATTAGCGACAGTTTCACTTTTAATTCTTAACATGTAAGTAGACGATAATATAGGGGTCGAACAGCCGAGTCACGTCCAAGCCACATTAGACGCCATTCTAAAAGGTCTCGTCGTTCGCAAATCCTTTTCCGTAAAAACTTGGACCCCTACATGGGTCGGTTTGATAAGGGAGATGTTTTGATATCCCCCATCATTCAGTTACGGGGGTATTTCTATAGAAAAACATTGACGTAAAAAGTGGGTTGAAAATTAGGGGTGGGTGGAGAAATTGGGAAAGGTTGGCCGCCGCTGTCGAAGTGACCGCTGAGGAGGGTAGGCATTATGTGGATAACGTCGTTATGTGTTGATCAATTTTAATGCGAGTAGCGTTCGCAACACAAGATTTTTTTTTTATTTTTACTTAATAAATTAAATATTTACTACGATCCCATTTTTACTAATTTTGGTAGTACATAGTGATGTGCTTAATTCTAGACAATCGTTCGAATAGTCTCTTTGTAATAGCTCTTACCGTACCGTACCAGCCTCTAATGTTCCCACTGCAGGGACACCGGCCTACTCTCATAATTGAGAGTGAATGGGCTTTGATCTACCACGGGAGCAGATCAATATAATAGCTCATATTTTACTTAAACTAATTTTTTATAATTGACTGACTAAAATATAATTGTGTCAGAAAAATATAATAATCAGAGTTACACTTGAACTAAATTCATAGAAATATACTTTTTTCTAATTTATTTTTCTGATGGAAATTGTTAACCAAGATATTGCTGTGAGAACAATGGTAACGATGAGCTCACATTTTGACACGTCTACGTTGGGAACGTAGGTTAAAAGTGACCGAGTCAGGCCAAAAGGCATTTCGTTTGTATGTATGTGTGATGTAATACATGTTTGTTTGTATGACCACGCTTGAATACAAGATAAAACATTTCAGTCTCAATCCACGTATTGAAATGTAACAAAATGACGGCGGTCTATTCTCGGAGGCGACGAATGAGCGCTCCTCGCCCATTCGATCCCAATTAGAATCGGATCGCGGCTAAATGAGATGCGAATCGATGACAACTCTCATTGTTTTTGTTACTAGTGATGTGCTCAAACATGGTGTACAAAAATATCGACTTTTTACATTTTTTTTCTACTTACACAAAAGTCCATTAATTTTTTTTTAAGTATCTCTTGATAAATGACCACTTTCATTGTTTTTGTAATGTAGAAATGTACGCAGGTATGTAACAGGTGCTAAAAATAAAGATTTTTTTATTTAATGTTTTTATTCATCAATTTTGTGTATCACTTAAAATGTGTTATTTTAAGTCTATATTCATGGACTTTCACATAGGTTGTACCATGGATACTAGATAACGGATACAATAGAATTAAAGAGCTTTTTTGTAAACAAAATATAGTTACATCCAGACATATGTAGAACACACAAATGCTTGTTCTGAGTGGGAAGTGAACCCACAAACCCACAACCTGCAGCGTAGAAAGCAGAGCTACTACCAACTGAGCTGTGAGGGCAGATAGTTGAGACATAAAGTGCCAATGGAGCCAAATATCGAGGACATGAATGAGTCACACAAACATCCGTTAATTAGGTAACTAAATGCAAAGATATGTGTCACAGTGACACTGATAATTAATTCCCAGTCTTTTAGTAGCTCAAGTTGATAGTATTAGTAGTCATTGAAACAACTTTTTACAAATTTAAAAAGAAATTTTGAAGAATATTTCCTATAACTGAAATTAGTCTACGAAAACTTCCAGAGCAAGGAATCGCCGAGACAGATAAAATCAAACATACCAACAGGAAAATTAACCAATTAACAATAATTATAAATTAACGGAACGCCCTAAAAGATCGCAAATAGACGTGGAAGTTGCAACTTGCCGAAACTTCAGCTAACTTCGGCCAACTCCGGGGAACTTCGGCAAAACTCGATGAGCTACAAATAGGCATCGGAATTAAGTTCTCTTTCTGTGGGCCTTTTAATTATTTGTACCCCTTCAGGTACCTTTGAGGAGTCCCACTTTGATTTTGTCGGAATTTCACTGATAGCCACTTATAAGTTGGAATTATATTTTCTGTCCTCATTTTTTCTTTCAATACTTTGACTAATTTGTTTAATGAATTTTTTTTCCTAATCTTTGAACTGTTATTTAGGTCATTCATGTCTTCATTTGGATAATGCACGTTGCTTTTTTTTGTAACGAGATGGACGGGACGATCTTAGTGTAACGGATGTATTAGGCCAATAAATTTTTTTTCTATGACTCTGGCAAAAATTTTGTTCCGTTATTTGACTTCCTGCGACCAACAGAGACAATTAGTAATTAAAAACGGTTTCTTAGTTTTTTATTATTACCTACAAAAAAAATAAAGGTGTAATCGCCAATCATGAATTTCCTGTCTATTGTAATATTAAATATAACATAATCATAAATGCAATGTCAAATTTCGCTGCTCTAAAGACGAATGTCAAATTCAGATTACATATAAACATTAAAATATTAAAATACTAATTCATAATTGTGTTTATAAATGCTGTAAAGAATGTTGCCATGTTTAGTTTCAAACAAAATTCAAAATGCACAGTAGCAGAAATGCTACCGCTCTCGGCGCATCCCTATCAGTGTTTCCATGTATCGATGTATCGATGTGTCGACGTCCACAAGTCGTCACGTATCATCGAGTAGATATTGCCGCGTGTCGCCGACAAGTACAGTCGAGTATACATTTTAATTCTGTTTTCTGAGAGCCGTGTTTAATTGTATGAATATTTTGGTAAATTAATAAAATATTATAAAATTAAATCCAGATCTTTATTCGATTTGTCATGACAGTTGAAACGTTGGCTTTATTCTAATTTTAAATAAGTTTTAAAGCATTATTAAAAAAAAAATATTATGTCTATTCCGAACCCACTACTATGATAGATTTCTTGAGATGTTTTTTGTAAGCTGCACACCATAATTATGTCTGAAATAAATAAATTATTATTATTATTATAAAGCATGTAATTCAGACAGGGTTCAGACATACCCCAAATAAGGGATAAAACTTTCATGGACAATTCACACAGCGCTATCTAGCAGCAAACTAAGCATTGCTTGTACAATGGCACCAGATTAACGATACAATACTTACAGAACAAATATCTACATTTGCTCTACAACACGAATGCTGACCACTGGTAGAACAGGATGATCCCCAGAAAGCAGAGAAATACCAACTGGAACTATGAGACCGGTCAATAAGCTCCGAAGTATTACCTGGTGTCGAGTGTACTCCCGCCGCGTCTTCTCGACCCAGTTCGTTTTGCGATCTATCTTCTTAATGTTTTCCTTATGTATCTGAAATAGATAAAATACTCTTTAAAATTTTATGTGTGAAAAATTCAAAGGTATTATTGTGTGAGAATTCAACGGTAACCAAAAACATGGCGCTAAAAGATATACACTCGATATTTGTATATTTCAAATGGCCCCATAAAAAAATCTAAAATAGGATCATAATATAGGTACAGCTAGTCCATTTGTTACGCGATATGGGAGCCAATAGTGATCCGAATGGGATAATGCTTTTTTTTTCGCTGTCGTGGTCCCATTAAAATTTCTTGGCAAAATGTTACCCCTAAGAGCGAAAAGGGGATTAAAATGTAGAATTAAGTTTATTTGATTTTGAGGACAGGGTTAAGCTTAAAATATCTACAAACATGATTCGAAAGAGCTGGTTGAAACAACTGTCTTATATTTTGCACAGTGAATAAGCATTGCTGAAAATTGCTGAAATTTTAGAGTTGTAAATATTTTTATCTATTTTATTATTGTTTATTTCGATTTCTTATTGTTTATTTAAATCGTTTGAAACGGAAACTTTCGAAACAACTAGCCCACTTTACGCCTAATTCCCAAATTCGATAGTCCACTCTCAGTAAACCTATAATTATACTTTAAGCTCGCATTCAAACAATATTTAACTCGACTCATTTAGATTGTATCTTTTCGCATGCATTGTTACGGTACTGCTATGTCGGTTAGAAATTAGTGATTTACATTGTCTTGTTAGGTGCGCGGTGATAAATGTTTGGTGTGCCGCTTACCAAGCGCAGCGGTGTAACAAGTGTAACAAGCTAGCAGCTGGCCGTGACTCAGGTCCTATTTTTCTTGATGTCGTAGGGGTCATACTGGTTGCCCGAGTGGGGGGGACCGAGATACCCGTTGCGGCCATCACCCGAGACGGGGATGTTACGTCTCATGCGCCTGTGATTTCACCGGCACCCACACCCTTCCACCGGAACACAACAATACGAGTTGCTGCTGCTTGGCGGCAGATTACTAGGTGTGGAGGCAGTACTTCTATCGTCGAACTTGGCCCAAGGTCTACTGCTACTTTTAGTTGCTCCTTTGGCACCACCCAGTGGGTACGTGTAAGGGTACTAGAGGTTACTCATCTACCGACGCGAGCACCTGGTCCCCCCAAAATATAACAGTAATATCTAATAATATAGGCAAAGTTCATAGAGAAACGCTTACCGATAATTTTAAAAGCGAAATTAATATGTCCCTAATTAGCTGCACCCTCCATCAAAAAGTTCGTCACACGTCGAGGAGGGGGTTGTTCGGTGATTTTCGACACTTAATTCAGGCTCAATAAGGCTTTATTAGCTCGTTACTACAGCCTTTTATCTGTATCATGTGCTCTGCTTTAAAGTGGCGGCAAAGATCAGTTAGGCAGACGAGGCAACGCGAAACGACAGCTCGCAAAAGTGCCCACGGAATAAAGAAAGTTTATTTTACTCTCTGAATATAGAAGATTGGTAGATTCAAGCAATTACGGATGTCCTTACGATGATCTGAAAAGGGGTGATATTTAGAACAAACTCAAACTCATTTACAGATCTCAAGTGTCATTTGGATACGTCAAATTTTACACGTCAATTACATGCCCACAGATATGTCAAATTACAGTCAGTTTTCATGTTTCAGCTAGTCTTATTTGTGAAGTTTACTTCTATTTAATGAGTGATGCTAAGTGACATCTTCTCCTGGAGATGTTTTACTGGAAATGTGACCTGTCGAAGGCTGCAAGTCAAGTTTGCTTCGTTGAGTATTAACTATTTTAGAAACTAGCTGTATCCCGCGTCTTCGTCCGCGTAGACTTATTTTGCGCGGGACTCTAACTATTTTTCCTTTACTAAAATAAAAGTACCCTTTATTACTACTTAATAATTATATCATCAGCCATCAGCAAAGTGCCAACTGAGTAAAAAGTTGTTATTTTGACATTACAATCAGACACTTCAATTTCATTCATTTAAAGATATAGCGGAGGTACTAAATATTACCCAGTTTTCAGATCATGTTCAATGGTTTTTTTATTAAGTTCTTTTTAAAGAACCACTGAATGCAAACATTCGTTCATTTCATTCATTCATTTCGTCATAATCATTCAGTTCTTACACACACATGCAGTTTAGCTAGTTTAAAAAAAAAATACGTAAACGAATCTATTTATTTCAGAAAAGTATTCTTATAATCAAGCAATCTTTGCTAATACCTTGAGACTATAAGATTAACCAATAAGGTGATGAGACCTTCTAAACTGTTTGCACTAACCTGCTCTTTGTCCCGGTTAGGGGAGGCGTTATTGGCAACTACCGATGCTTTTAACGCCACGGTAAGAACAAACGTACTGGGTTCACACGTGTATGTTCACGTGAGGGAGAAAATATTGAGGAATATTAAAATTGTAACACTTTTGAGATGTAGCACCGAAGGATATGAAGATTTAGTGAGCAGGATAAGATTGTAAATCAAGCCTTGCGTGGACATTTGAAAGAAGGTACATAGGTATTATAATATATTCAAAAAAATACATTTTAATTTTTTTTTTTTTAAGATTTCAATATAGGTAAAGATTTTACGTAGTAGACTCATTCTTCATCTTATGCGCGATGAGCATAAGTTTGCTCTCTGTCCTTCCGCGATCGCAATAATGGAACGAGCTTGCGGCCCACCTGATGTTGAGCGGTTAGACTCGGCATTACGACTCAGGTCCTACCGAAGTATGGGAAGACCCAAGTCAACATTGCGTTGAGTATCGATACAGGGAATTCTAGTTCTAAAAGATTATTCAATAAAAATCAGTACAATATCAAAAAAATGTCAAAGGTTTATGTACATGACTGTAGTATAGCAGGTAGACAATGACAATGACAGTGACATGTGTAAATGATGCAGTCAGGAATAAAGTAAATAATACATTCGAGTCGTTCCGCTTGTTTAAAGTTTATGGCGAAACAAGCGAATAAACGAAACTTTCCCGCCGATCGGAAGCCGTGCTATGTTTGAACTTCGAATTCTGCATAGATTAGTGTGCAGATAGGATATCTAATAATCCTAGCTGACCCGGCAAACGTGATTACATATAAAGTTGCCCACGCACTTCGATGTGTTACATAACAAATGCAGAACGACAGGTCAAAATGACGCGACGACATGAATAAGTTCTTATTTGGATATTATTCATACAAAAAATCGCGATTGAATGGGTGGTGGGGGTAGGAGGGTGAAAAATACTTTATGATCTATTGTAATACCTACCAATTATATTTAAAAAAAATATTGAAATCGGTCAAGTCGGTCCGGAGTTCGACCACAAATAGTATGACACACGATTGTTATATATTAGAAGAACAATATAACCCGGGAGCAGCCTAGTTTGACTTGCTTTGTTAAATAACTTACAGAAGATTTCTACAAAAAAAAGTTAGCAAATTAAAATTTTTGCATGGGTATTTAAACATCTAAGAAATTAAGTTAATATTGAAACATCTTTAAAAATATGAAGAGTGTCTCTGTATTAAGTAGAAATTATACTCGTAAACTCAATAGGTACAATAACAATCACTTACTCATATTACAGAACTATGATTCGCTGTCTCAGAACACACGATTTCCCCACCCAACGTAACAACAAAAATCAAAATTTCAGTTTCGTTTCAGAATTTAGTCCACTATTTTAAAATGAATCGTGCCAATTATGAAGTTGTACCTAAGATTGTGCCGCACTCAGCTTCAGAGAGTAATCTTTAAGTTAGGCAAAGTTAGCAGAATCCCTTCTGCACACTGCAGGTGCTAACTTATTGACACACGCCCTCCTAATACAATATTGGTATTAATAAAGTTGAAAATAGTTGCCACATTCGGGGATTCAAACCTAAGTCAGACAATGTTTGATTAAACTATGTGTATCTGAAATGTTGCCAGTATTTTGGATTTGAGTGTATTTTTACTGAGACAGGTCAGCTAGAGATAGACACATGAGAAAGAACGTAACTTTCTTTTAAAACTTTTTTAGAGATAAGAGAGATTTCCGAAGCCTTCGGATGTTTTGAAAACTCCAACAGAGTTTAATTCACACTAAAGAAGTGTTTTCAGCATCTATAATATTTGAACCGTTCAAATGTGAGGCCATCATTTAGTTAGCCATATTAAAGAAGCGTTTTCAGCATCTATTTGAACCGTTCAAATGTGAGGCCATCATTTAGTTAGCCATATTAAAGAAGCGTTTTCAGCATCTATTTGAACCGTTCAAATGTGAGGCCATCATTCAGTCTCGCTCTAGTTCCACGGAGATCAATCCCTCACGCTTTCATCGGTGGATTAGGATATTTTCAGTGTAATCTGTCGAAACACATTTCCCGCCGCCAAAATAAAACTCTTGGAAGGTAATTCGATGCCGGGAGCAAATTAAAACTGACATTGAAATATTAAGTGCCCACCTTGAGTCTATCGGAGATACGCGAACGTTTTTAATATCCACCAATTGGTAATATGATTAGGCAATTTTGTTATTGGATACGGTTTGTTGGAAAATTGTTGAAGAACCATTTTAATTCTGAGCATTGGTATTTCTTTCAATTCAAATTCAAGAGTTCAAGTATCGTTTGGACACGTCAAATTTTACGTAAAATATCTGCTAATATAATGCGACAGACAACAAATTGACCTACATAAAGACTTATACTTTACCCTATAATACTGGGGGAATTCAAAAACATATATAACTGTAAACCATACGTTTTTCCCTCAAATATCGGTAAAGTTGTTTTAAAGGTCCAAACGACCACTCAGAAGGATCAAAAATGTTTTGAAGCAGAGCCCAGAGTACGTCCGCGGTCACGGGCCATTCTAAACACACAAATACTATAAAAGGAAATCGATGGAGCCCCCGAAAGGTAGTCAAACATTGAAGCTAACTCCATCCAATCGCGAAACTAAATAATCCAATTTCAAAGTACGATTGACAAATACGAAAATTTCGTCGCAACTCTCGATCAGGTAGGTACGAGTTGATCATTATTAGATATTGAATTTTCCAAACTTTGCCTCATCCGCCTCTAATTTACTAATGAATCCGAGTGGTGCTGCTATTACCCCCGCCCGGGGGGGGCGAAAAGGGGTAAGAACGCGGGATATTTCGTCTTTTATACGTGTAGCGGTAATCCTATTGGACACTCGCTAGCGCTACGATCGGAGTTCGTGTGTTGTTCCTTAATTTCCGTGTTTTGGTAGAACGATAGAACTATTAGGCGATTATTAACCTATTATTACCTCATTATTGAAATACGTGGTTGTAGAAACGCTGTTTCGACTTTTAAAGGTTAAATTGAGACCAAGAGTTTTTATCTTAGTAATTTAATTACATGGACTGGCACTGGAAGTAATTTCTCTATTCATTATAAAAGTTAATTAATAAATACTCGTGGACTTTTCATGAACGGCTCCGCGGCTGCCTTTGAAGCGAAGGGTCCCGGGTTCAATTCCCGGCCGGGGCACACGTTTGTTCTCCTGTCTTGTACATTTGTCTTGTGTGTCCGTTTGTCCATGCCATCTGCGAAACATCAGTCTATAAATATTAACAGTAATGAACGGTACACAATATTAAGCATAATTTTTCCAACAAAACAAGGGATCATCGTGTCTCACTTTCATCCCTTTACAAAGAACAAATCAATGGTGAATTATCAGACAATGGTCAGACCGGGGGGAGGCGAGAGGGTTAGGGGTAAGTAAATAAACTTTGCGAAATAATTGCTCTGAATAGACACGTCCATTTAATGCGCCATTTTTATTTTTGAATGTGACGTTTCGCCTTATGTTTAAAAACAATATGATTTAAGTCCTCTCTTACCTAGTAACGGAAGGATCTGGAAAATACTTCTGATAAAACAAGTTGTGACACGTTGTGACCCGCCGCCGTTTTGTAAAAGTATCAAGAATAAGTTAACCAAACGTCAAACCTTACGTCAATCTATCATCGCTTGGAATTTACCAATCAGCGTCCTTGAGAGATTGATAATTTTTAACTGATGATAATATTTAGGAATATCAAACTCAATAAATAGGGTTTTTTAGATTCCCAGCCACATAAATTAGGTGTTTTTACCGTTTTATCTCATCGTCTGTTCTTCCATCGGTTCTAAACAATTTGTATTGTTCAGCAGACCGTAGTGAAATCGGTAAGCCGCAAACCGATTTCATCTAATGCTCTTAATTTCGTCCTTTGATGGTAAAAATTGATCCCCCGTTTTTGAAATATTCGCTTTTGCCAAATACGAGCTTAAGAGTATAAAATGAAGGACTTATAAAGAACAATATCAAATGTTCTAAGAAATAATATAGACAAACTACCTGCCCCGCGGTGTTACCCGTGTTTGGACTTCCTACGGGAACCGTGCATTTTTCCGGGATAAAAATTAGTCTATATGTTGTTCCAGACTATAATCTATCTCTGTGCCAAATTTCATTCAAGTCCGTTCAGCCGATCTGGCGTGATTGAGTAACAAACATCCATCCACATACAAACTTTCGCGTTTATAATATTAGTAGGATATTAAAAGCATTCAATTCAACCTTGTGTGAACACTGAAGTAACTTATGCTATGCATATTATTGTCACGTGTCTATTCAAAGAAAATCTAAAGAATACTTAATATTGTTTATACAAATCCAATTCCCGGAATCAAGAAAACGAACCCGTAGCTGTTTCGCGTCCCTTTCTCAACAGATGTCGTTTTTAGTATTGTTTACGTGTACTAATAAATGACCATACTTGTATTCGATAGTACTGAATGTCAGCTATCTAACGCATTTTATGATATTTGGTTGAAGTGTAAGCAACAATTGTTTTCACCTTTTCGAAAATGTCGGTTTTTATTCCAAATAAACGTCATTTGCGGGAAGTGTTATTACATTATTTTATTGCGAAGAAAACTGCAGCGGAAACTTATCGTTTGCTTGTGGAAATTTATGGTGAGCATGCTCCGTCTAATACAACTTGCAAGGAATGGTTTCGACGATTTCAAAATAACGATTTTAGTACTGAGGATAAAGAACATGGAAAACCACCAAAAAAATTTGAAGATGCTGAATTGGAAGCATTATTGGCGGAAGATTCTTGCCAAACTCAATCAGAATTAGCTGCAGCATTAAATGTTGATCGTTCAACTGTTGCAAAGCGTTTACAAATGATGGGAATGATTCAAAAAGCCGGTTACTGGGTTCCACATGATTTAAAAGAAAGAGACATGGAACGTCGGAAAACCATTTGTGAAATGCTGCTTCAAAGACAGCAAAGAAAAGGATTTTTGCATCGGATAGTCACAGGAGACGAAAAATGGATACACTACGAAAATCCTAAACGCAAAAAAGCTTGGGTGAAACCAGGCGAACCAGGCCCATCACAGCCAAAAATAAATATTCACTGTGCCAAGGTCATGCTCTGTATTTGGTGGGATCAGAAAGGTATTGTATATTATGAGTTGCTCAAACCCTCTGAAACTATTAATGGAGAAGTTTACCGACGACAACTAATGCGTTTGAAGCGAGCCATAGAAGAAAAACGACCAGAATGGGTGAATAGACATAACAAATTAGTTCTTCAGCATGACAATGCCAAACCGCATACCGCAGAAGTCGTAAAAAGATATTTAGAGGGACAGGACTGGGAAGTGTTACCCCACCCGCCATATTCACCAGACATAGCTCCTTCGGATTACCACCTATTCCGGACGATGCAGACAGACCTTACTGGAGAAAAGTTTACTTCATGTGAAAGTATCAAAATTTGGATTGACAACTGGATAAGCTCAAAAGACCAGGACTTCTTCCAGCAAGGAATACGAAAACTACCTGAACGATGGGCGAAGGTTGTAGCTGCAGATGGAGCATACTTTCAATAATTTTTTTTTTTAATTTTGTAAGCGAACAAATGTGTTTTATTTTGACAAAAAGGGGCGGAGTCATATTCACACACCCAATAAATAGACCTTCCAAATTTTCTTTTGAACGATCGCCAAAACAACCGATGCCATTGACAAGCTGACCCTCGGAAAAACAGAACCTCGCCCAAGGAGACCCTTTATCATATTTATTTTATTTCAATTCGGTACGAATCTAATCCTTTTCCATTAATTAGTGACCGCCGGTAATGCGGGGTTCGGCCCCTGCGAGTATGCGTTCATTTTTCTTCGACGCAGGGTTCAAGCCGTGTGGTCTAAATCATGACAAACTCGCGTGGCTTATTACAAAACGTGGACTAACTTTAGACTAGATTTAAACCACCAATATAATTTTTTTTTAATGTGAAAAAGTGACGGAACGATCTGAGGGCCCACCTGGTGGTAAGTGGCGACCCACGCCCATGATTGCAGTAATGCGACTCAATACGAGCTTTGGATCTTACACCATTGAGGGTCGAATAGGGTTAGAACAAGTGCTAGACAGTACATATTTATTTTAAAAAATGACGTTTCCATGTGTTCTTTTTAAAAATTCAACGGATATAAAGTATTTTGACTTTAACTTTGATGAGAATGAATCACAGTCTTTGAAATGAAATAAAAGCGTATATGTGTTATGTAAAATACCTTTGTGTTGATCAACGGTTTGCAAACATTAAAGAACCTTTCCAAGTAACTGTAAAAAAATCGTAAAGCCGAAATTTTAATTAGAAATAATGTGAAACGACTAATTAATATGATACATGAGCACAATCTGATTAAGTTTTGAATTTCAATGAGTTATAAGGCGCGCTTATTCGTAAAACAATAAGAAATTGTGAGAGTTTTGGTTATTATAATCAATTCGGTGTAACATTTCGAAAGTCTTCTTTAATTGGAGTGAAAACAGATATTTTTTCACGGTTTACACACGTGTCTTCTTTTAATGAACAACCATGGCAATAAGTTACGAGGTAGGAAATAATTAGGTAATGGAAAGTACTGCTTTAAACTTAGCAGCCACGGCTTTGCGTCACAAACTAAAACTGTCTACATTTTGTTACTCAATACTGTAAACTATTGAATGTCCTCAGAATCCGATGACCCATTTTCTTCGCGTAACTCGTTTCTTTTATCTTTTTCCACGTAAATCATTACCGGTGAAGTGTTTCCCGGTGATCACATATTTGCCTTGACTCACTGCCACGACTGTGCCAATTTCTCGATGTCTAGCCGCAAATTAGAGACATAGTTCAACAACGTTTTATGAAATTCAAAATAAAAAGTCCAGACACAATGACGCGTTTCGTGGGATTCTTAAAAAACTTTTGTAAGAATTCGTTGGATTTGTTTTCGAAGAGTCTATTCGAAAACAATTGATCGAGTTGAAATTGATCGTAGGGTTTCCTATACCGTTTGACCACGGAGGAAATTTTGTTATCGATAAAGTTGTAAAGGGTTACGGTATTTCAAAATGTTTACAACTAGAAAGCTGAAGAAAGTGGCATTATTACTGCTCATTAAACCCATTCAATTACAAGTATCTAGACGTGTGAATTGTTACAGAAAATATTTTGGATCATTAAAAATAGTTTAATAACATTTAAACGGTAAAGTATTTTTATAATTACTAAATTTTAAGCTCGTGAAAGTGGGTGACGGCAATGAAAGCAACTGGGAATTATAATCATGTGATACTAGTTGAAATATTTTCAAAACGCCATTCAATATTTTTGGAGATTGATATCAAAGAATTGCAGCGAATAATGCGTTTAATGTATTCTCAATGATTGTGTGCAAAACTGTGCAAATTAACGTCGAAGATTTAGCTCGAGATTTTGTGTGTAAACGTATTTTACAACTATCTGTTCCCCGCGTTTTTTGTTTTGCGCGGATCTCGAATTCTATTACTTTTGCTTTATCACAGCTATCTGTGAAAGTCCCGTCTAAATTAGTCTAGCCGTTTCCGAGATTTGCGGGATCAAACAGGCGGACAGAGAGAGAAGAAAATTAAAAATTGTTTTTGTTGTACTTGCCGTGTATACAGACACTTCTATTTTATTTATATGTATATAAAATGTTTGTATATAAAAACATTCTCCAATTAAGTTTCGATCAAAATAAATTTTAATGTATTCATAATAAACTTCTAATATTATAATATATCATTAAGAAATAAAACGTAGGATCCTCTGCCGAGTATCCCACGTTTTTCCCACCAGATGAGCAATCACATCTCATCTTCGCTATACATATCAACTTGTTAGTACTAAAACTTAATTGACCATTCCCAACTTGATACCCTGCCCATTGTTTCATACAACCGACTGCAAGATTGAGGTGCTGACCACCTGTTGCGTGTACCTGCAGTGGCCATAACCACATACCTACTCAATGATCAATTAAAACATTAGATGTGGCCAACTTTCCGAAACAAAGACTTATCTATAAAAGCCATCTATGAGCCATCACAATCAACTGTTTGTGCAATAGATTAAGTTTGGAGTAATTTTAGTAATTGTTACTTATTTCGGCTCTCACGTCAGCAATTAGAGTAACGGGCTGTACTTAATGATTCATTGAATGATTATAAGAATTGAGCTTCGGGTTTGCCGGATGTTGTTGCTCTAAACAATGACAGTTTTGGCTACTTTCTAACATAACTAGTGGAAGATTAGAAAGTATGGAAGTGTATTGAGATTAATTTTATTTGATAACTTGGAAAGAGTGTTTTTAAAGAGTTCTTGTCTGATTATGTAAATCTGTTCGGTCGGTATTGGTTGAGATTGGTACAAAGATTAATTGTACTGACTATAACTAGAAATATGGCTTGTATTTAGATTTGCGAGAATGCAAATAGATAATGGAAAAAACCATTTTGGTAGTAAAGGACAATCAATGGTTTAATTTCACCAAAATAGATACACCTTAGCTTAATTTTAATACTAATAAATGGGATTATAAGCAAACCGAAACAATAACCGAGTGAAAATCAAAGAAAGCAAAACAAATCGAACTCGATTTGGAGGACAATGGCGACGCCGTGAATTGCAAAACTTGCTCTGTCTTTCATTCAAATTCATCAATCGTGATTAATTTATAGAATCATCTTAATAGAGAGTAATTTTCAAAAATAATTCGGTTAAATCAGACTCGAATAAGAAAAATCTGAATTTGTTGACCAGTTTTCGAAATTAAAATGAGGCAGAAACCTAGGCAGTCTGGATTCTCGGAAAGCATCGCATCCTCTTTTACCAAAACGTCTTAAGTTGTAACAAACAAAAATTATAGACAAACATTTTTTTTTTTTGCAACCACACACTCAAACTCAATTATATTCTTTTAGATCTCATGTATCGTTTGGACACGTAAATTTTACTCTCACATTAGTGAGCATCACAGCGTGTCACTGGAACTCCTTAGGCACATTACATGCACACAACACATATGTCAAATTACTGTCATTTTCAATGTTTTGCTAGTTTTATTTGATAGATATATTGATAGATATATAGAAAATGCCTGGCTGGATATGCTAGCCCGTAGGATCCTTAGACACGAACGGTCCGCTACATCATCAATGGGGACAATTTTCACTTGCCGCAAATGTCGTGGCTGCCGCTCCCGAATAGGCCTTTAAGCCACGAGAAAAGTGCCTACATTTTCTTTAACTAACGCCGTTTAAATCATCTTTGTTACATGTAAAGGCCAGATGATGATGATATTCCAACCCAATAAACACTAATCTATGTAGGTATGTATTTTTAAAGTCTTAATTTCAGTTTCCTCCTAATCGCGTACAGAAAGATCGTGGGACGTAACCGTAGTAGAAATTTGTCATCTCCCGATTACGTAACCTAATGTCTATGATTGCCATAGACAATTGAGCGTGATTGATCGCTCTTCATTGTCTATGAGTCATAACTGTCAGAGTGCCCTTGCTCATTGATTGTCTGCTATAGATATTTTTCTCATTGATTTAGGGGCTTTTTGGGCATGCGGATTGTCCCACACATTCGGGTAGCTAGTAGGTGAGGACAGCCAGTGGATTGAAGATGATCCAAAATTGTGAGACGCTGTGATGTACTGATACGTGGTTATTTTTTTCTCGATATGTAATGTTTAATATCATAATTATTTGGCTAAAATATAATAAAATACGCGACAATTAGCGCATTCGATGTAAAACACCAATAGGATCGCAGTTAACCTTGGCAGCTAAACCTGGGTAGGTTTAGCTGCCAAGGTTAACTGCACGGCATATGGGTATATGCCGTGACGGCAAACGGCATGACGCCCTCTCATGCCGTCTTGTATCACATCTGACGGGCATCCCGTGACGGACAACTGTTTTTCTTCTATTTATAAAACCTTAAACTCGGAAAGATAGGAATCAAAATCGAGCGAATGTAGACAATAATTAGAAACCGCTATTAATCCAGATAGCGGATTGCGATCGCAGATACTAAGTAGCTATTGTAGTAGACAATGCGTGCGATTAGGGCGCGTTCACACGCACGGCGCGGGCGGCCAGCGGTCGCAACATAATTGCTTCTGGAACACTTGATCCAGAAGCAATCATATGATATTATGTATGATACTTAAGTGACTTGATGAGCATTAAGCCCATCTACTGTTAAGTAGCTGCTGCTGCCTAAAAACAACACAATGTGGAGGGCCAAGTGCGGCCACGAGTCCAATTACAATTGTCATTTGCCAATATGTTTTTTTTTTAATATTGGTAATATTTCAAAGTATAAAACTCAGCGACAAACAATTTTATTCCCAAAGCAGACCGCTAGCGATACATTAAACCGTGTCATGCTAGTAAAAGTCGAAAATCTTTATTTCCTTTGAATTCGATCATTATATTCGATCATCATTATTCGATTATTATCATCATTATTTTGTTTTGTTTGCCTTCAAGATCACACGGTCTCGTTGTCATTGTCTCTTAATCAAAGTCAATGTCAAAAATCTTAATTTGCATTTGATTCTTAACTCACAAGGTACTGTCACTTATTATAATAAGTATATGTTTTCTTCGCGATCGACAAGTGTATTCATAAATACTTCTAACATAATCGAACGTACTGTAAAGTTTCTTTTAATGCGAGTTAGCGACGGAACGAGCTGAGGGCCCATTTGGATTTGGATCTTATACTGAGTTGTAGTTTCTTATAATAAGTCTGGCGCTTAAAACCCAATCGCTGCAGGTAGTCGCTTGGTATACGCGCAGCCACGCTGGTGTGACCCAACCTTAACGATAGTATCTACGCACAAGCGTGAGACGGAGCACGCATCCTTTACGCACAGATTTCCTCGAACTAATGACTCATTAGTGAATTCCAAAGATAACGCCATGAAAGTGGCCGATTGTCATCTGGATGCGCAACGAAAATAACCAGCGTCTAAAATATTTTTTTTCAGATTTCCAAAGGAGGTTTTCAATTCCGTTGTATACTTTTTGAACAGATTTTGAAAATGATCTATCAATTATCTCTCATTCCAAAATTCTTGCCCTAGTTTGGGGCTAGAGGGAGATGAGTGAAACAGCCATGAAAAAAAATTCTTGTACAAATACGAAAATTAAATGATATGTAAAGCAGTTCCATAGCAATAAAGGATGTGTCAGCCATTGATTTCGCATTTCTATAGTTTTAATCTAATTATCAGTTCCCATAGGCACAGCTTTGTGGTGTTTCCTGGCGCATTCACAGCGCGCGGTCACTCGCGGTAATCAGAGATCGCCGGATGTGCTGATTGGTTGGTTCCAATGGCTTTTTTTGGTACCTGAGGTGCTTTTGTTTCAACGATTCTAAATTAATTGCTCGTGCCTACATGTAGATCGTAGAACCCGGGTTTGTAGCAACAGTGCAAAGTAATATTTACAGTGTTTAAGGCGTCTCGAGTGATGGACGCAGCAGGATGAATGCGACTCAGTATAGATTTGGATCTCATACTGTTGTCATGGGCGAGGGACACCACTTACTGTCAGGTGGGCCCTTAGCTGGTTCCGTCACACATTCACATAAAAAAAATAAGTACTAAATATTTCTACTATGATTATGATTTCGTCATGAGAACTGCCCCATACAATTGCTGCTGCCAATAACGCTTCCCCTTTCTTTCGGCGAGTCACGTTGCCCTCCGACGCACGGCCAAAGATTGTATCTATCTCGTAATGCCGAAGGTTTGAAGGCATAAGCTGCTGTTTTTTTTATAAAGGACCTGTTCTAAAACGTCTCTTTCCTTGTTACAGAGAGCCACACTGGCCGAGAAAGAAGTGACAACTCTGAAGGAACAATTGGCCACCACCAGCCCCACCCCGCTCTCGGCGACGGTCCCCCCCAAGTCCAATGGCACCCACCTAGACCTCCGGGACCAGGCCACGGAGACACGGATAGACATATACAGCGCGGAGATCAAAGAGGAGAAAGAGATTGATGAAGAGAAGATGGAGATGGCGACGGGCAGGAGTAATACCAACTCCTGTAGGAGCAGTCCTGTTCAGGGCAGCGGCCTGGACAACGAGCTAGCTGCTAAGGAAAAAGAGGTAAATAATAAATACATTTTTTTAAATAGTTTTAATAGTTCAGACATGAGAGCGTAACAAACAAACTAATAAACCGACTTTCGCATTTATAATATTAGTTAGGAAGTAAGTGCTAGTGCTGAATTCTTATGTACAGAATTCAGCACAAACAATAAACGTTTAAAAAAACGTTTAATACGTTTACACACTCATACCTCTGAACTAGGATTCCCTGTGTCGCAGGCATGGACAAACAGAAACACAAGACAAACACCCAAGACAAAACAAACTTCATGCTCTCCACACAAAGTGTGCCCCGGCCGGGAATCGAACCCGGAACGCTTCGCTGAGGCCAGGGCTACTACCAACTAAGCCACAGAGTCATAAAACCCAGTTGATTACCCGACAGACGATACAAATCTTAACCGACCTATTAGAGTAGTTACATCAGTAAGGTCACTCGGTAATCGCCGCAGGATGCAACAGCCTTGCATCGTATCGAATATAACGTACGATCAATAAATCAATTACGTGTGCCCCCGCACTAGTCAATTGGATTTGACAGGCTAGATCTAGGGATGCGCGCACAGGATCGATAGATCGACGCATCCACTTTGATCGCCTTCAATTACGGACAACTAGAATTTAAAATATAGATAGGAAAACACACGAATTTAATACCTTACGATTTAAAATAATGAACTTTTAGATTTTACTGCTCTTTTAAGAATCTTAGTATGAAGATAGGTTACTATTAATTGTAAGCTCTCATAACCAAATGTTAATTTAAATTTGTTATAAAACAAAGGCGCCATCTTACATATCACCCTTACAGGAATTCATGTATACTCTATTTATTAAGTGATTATTTACATAATTTAATTATTATAACTTTCAAAATTATACATAAAAATACTGAAATATATGAATGAATATGAAATAAAGGCATGATTATTTTTCTAGATTTTATAGACTGAAGTTTACTGAAAAAAACTGTTTACCAATGATACATGACAGAAATTGTCATGATAATACAATATCATTAAATTTCCTGCATCATTATCCTTTTTTGGACAATCTTCTATATTATCATAATCAGGCGGTAAACGAACATATAATATAAGCGTCTCACCTTGATTTCCAAAAAAAAAAACAAATAATCGGCCCTATCACCCTTGACCTTAATGATGTCATTGGTCCATCCGGTGGAGGCACTACGCATGCAGCATCAAACGCAAAGAATTCAATCGATTCTCAATTCATCGATATCGATCGGAAAGGGCATCACTACCGAGGGGAACAGGATACGTTAAATGGGATGATTGATCGGCGAACGGTAATCCAGCCAAATAAATATCAAGAGCTGATACATCACTATTGTTTATGAGCAATTGGGTAAAGGGGTATTGAAGTGAATGGTCATCGGACGTTCTTTATATCAATCGTTCTCGTTCCCGAAGCAAAGAATTGTTTCTATGCGTTTAAACATTGTTTTTTTTATAAACCGCCTTCATATAAATGAGTTCTCAATACAGTTTTTTTTTTGTTAAGCTATTTCATTGGAAATTGTGGACCGAAATTGATGATAATTTTTTTTAAGGATTTTATGATTTTATTAATATCCGGAAAATAGATCATATCATAACTACTATCTACTATTTTCTTGTATTATGAAGAACAGAATCATAAAATATTGTAAATAGTTACTGAAAAAATATGAAAAATATGATCACTTAAACTGAATCTTCTTACTGAAGATACCATCTGAAAACTCCATGGCGAAGGTAGACAAGAAGAGGGATCTTAGGAAAAAAATGCCGGCACGGGATACCCGTCAGATGTGAAACAAGACAGCATAAAAAAGCATCATTACATTTGCCGTCACGTCTTGCGAGTCGGTGTAAGTACGAAGATGCCAAAAGATTTCACATTAGAAATCAAAATTCAATCATTATCCATGTTGTTTTTCATTTAAAACAAGTGGGTTTACAAGATTACAGCAACAGAAAAAATACAATTTTCAAGAGATCACAGATCTTTGTAGCGCCCACCTTTTCGGCGTAAAGCGAAAACAGTGATTTTCACGATTTCCTATCTTAATTAAAATTGGCAAGCGATCACAGCTAATTAGTGACCGGCCAAGACTAATGACGTCCTGACAATGACAAGATTGGAATTTTAAGTGACTTGTATGAGTGTACTGAATTGACTTTCGGTGTTCGACATGGCTGCAAAGGAAACGGTGTTGGTTCTATTTCCGGTGGCCCAGTGTCTCTTACAGCCAGTCTCATAAAGTCACAGATAAATAAAACAAAAATAAATATTCATGGATATTTCACACAGCCATCTAGCCCCAAACTAAGCATAGCTTCTACAATAATATGGGATCTAGGTAACTGATAGAATATGTAGTATTTATAAATATATATTAACATTCAGACACAGAACAAACATTTCTTTTCGCATCAAAGGCTTTTGACGGCTCCGTGGCGTGGGTAGTAGCCCTGCCTCCGAAGCGAGGGGTCCCGGGTTCGATTCCCGGCCGAGGCACACTTTGTGTGGTGAGCATGAAGTTTGTTCTCGGGTCTTGGGTGTTTGTCTTGTGTTACTGTGTTTGTCCATGCCATCTGCGATACAGGGAATCCTAGTACAGAGGTATGAGTGTGTAAACGATTACATAAATTCCAATTGCGCACCTTTTTTTAGCTAAAATATCATAGATAATTTAATGAAATAACAAATCTTATAAAATATGTTTTTTCTTCATTGAATTCTTAAAAAAAATACTCTATAACGTCACTTGTTTTAAATAATTAGGCACGTCTACAAGATCATGCGTTCTTATTGCTAAGTTTACTTGTCAATGAAAGTCTTAAATGGATGACATAAAATCTGGAGTGGAGTAAATCTGGCGGATGGCGATAGGGCAGTGCGGCCCACATCGACAATGATCTAACAGCCTGGATGCTGCATCATCCCATCGGCCTCAATTGGAGATGGGCGCGCAATTGAACATATCGATAACGTAATTGGAGTTTGATAATATTTTATTGAAGAATCGTTAATATCTGTTCAGCTCATTGATTGGTTCATCATTCTCACTTACGAGTTACGAGTCGTGGATAAGTGCTGTTCCTCCGCTGTATTTAACCCTGGATTAGATAAATTCGCCGCGTCATTGGTTACATCATTGGTCCAGTTGCTCGCGTCCGTGGGGAGTTTAGAGGTACTAGAGGGTTCTCACCACTCTAGTGTCCCTGCACACCTGGATGGTGCTAAAAGAGCAACTACAGCAGTAGAACTTGTGCCAAGTTCGTGCGGAGAAGTACTGCCTCCACCCCTGATAATCTGCCGCAGGTGACTCACGGCGCTGGTGAAATCACAGGTGCAAGAATTAGTTTTTTTTGACTGAATAATATGGTGTTGGCCGCAGATGGCCTTGAGAAATTAAATTAGTCATTTTAGTCGCGCGATATATTCGAGAGAATGCCAATTAGGATATCTATTTGACACCTGTAGGTTTAATCGCAGATTTTTATGAATAAAACTCGGACTATTAGGATGACGTATGGAAATATTCAAATATAACCCAAGGCTTCAGTCGATAGTTACCTTAATTTGTCCTCCTGTGACACATTATATGCTCACGAATATGTGTACATGCATGTGTAAAATTTGACGTGTCCAAATGATACTTGAGATCTAAAGGAATAAATGAGTTTGGATTTAATGCACCACGGCTGTTGGAGTAATGTTAGAATCTGCAACATTCAATTTAATTACATTCCGCATTGAGATAGTGTATTTAGCTCTCCAACAAAGCTGAAAAGGTTTTTCTCTTCAAATTTCGGCGATTCTATGGACTAATGATTTCGGCTTGAATGGGTGCATCTGAAAGCACACTCGTTACTAAAATCAGCCCTGTTTATGTTATGCCAGTAGCTGCTAGCAGTAGAGTCCAGCCGGCCTTTCGAGACAGTAGATCTCTCAAATCGTAGATTTATTAATCGTTTTATATTTGAATTCACACTTTTTTTACGGACATTTCACATCTATCATTTTCTTTGCTGTCACAGTATACGTTCTTGCACATAATTGAAACAGCTGGACCGATTTTGATGGGACTTTCACTGGCGGGTTACTGATGTTATAAGAAATAACTTAGGATACTTTAATTTTAGAAAGGGGCGGTTAGTGTTACGCGCAAAAAAAAAACTGAAATCACTTAAAAATATGATAATAATATCAAATCCGCCTTGACATGACTGTTTTCATACGATGTTTCACTTCATCCTTTACGTGTTTTTCCTACTTTGTACTTGCAACCTTTGGATTGAACGACGTCTTTACCCCTGGTACCACGTGTTCGTATATATACTATCTCTCTCGTATAAACAACACTTAAGTTAAGCTTTAAAGCCTGAGTAAAATTGTGAAGAGCATCTCAGACGACAACGTACTGTCCAAAAAAAAGTGTTCATGACAGTAACTAGACAAGTGCGCATCGCGTAAACAAGGCTCTGCTAGCCTTATCTGCAGTCTTTCAAATATTTTGACTGGCACGTTTTGATGTCGAGAACTCTTGAACTGGGGTTCTTTTGGGTGGTTTTCATGTCCGTTTGTAGTCTGCGCTTTTCATCGCCCAAAATGTTTTTGATTAATATTGGCATTTCCAATGTGATGTTCACTGGACTGTGGTTAGAGAGATAAATCAATAAACTGTTTTTTGACTTTTCATTTTCAATATATTAATATGAATCAAGCTGCATGCAAATCGTGGAACGTAAATATATCTGTGTCTTTTGAACAGACTTTAACAAAGGAGGTTGTATTTCGTGTATGATATATTTTTTATTATTTGATATATTACGAGTATTATAAACCTTCATGGTAGACCCATAGAAATTAGACAGCAAAACACCGTCTCTTAGGGGCAAAAAATGAGATGTGAGTTTTCAAGATTTTTAAATCACTTCAACATAAACTATAACGGTGGATTCCTGTCTTATTTAATTACCAGATCCCCAATACAGGCGTTGCAACTTCAGCTACATTGCAAGTAAAACTGCAAAAAAAAATGTAGAGAAATGGAAATTTTCTATGACTGATAGTCTCTCATATATACTATTGTATTTAGGCCTGTGTAGAAACATAATATAATACATTATAAACTATAATAGTAAACTATGAATGAAAGTATGTTTTCAATTTTTTATTAAAACAAAGCAAATACATTTTCTTTGATGTAATAGGTGTTGAAAATATGACACGACAACAATACTAGAGCCAAAAATATAACTTGAAATCCGGCAATGTTTACAAAGTGGAAATAGCAATAGTTAAAAATAAAACAGATATTTACATAGCAGTATATTCCGACTGTGTCGAAACTCCATTGAGCTCGGATAAAAGCAGTTATTTAGCGTAACGAACGCCTTTGTCGAATTCCTCGGCTATCCTTAAGATACTTCGGCGTACAATGCCGGTTTTCATCCAACACTAAATGATTATAGGGAAATAAAACCGCGATAGAAGCGGAATGTTGCGATAGTTTCGAGCCACCCCCTCAAGTCGGAACTTTCGATAGCAAACCGCTTTTTATGCAAATTTTAACTATCTGGAGCTTCGATTGTTGCTTCGACTTGAAAGGCCTTTGTCGCTTTGCCAAGTTTTTCCAGTGGATAGCAAAAGTGTGCTTTGGTAATGAAATTTTAGGTACCATGATTTTTGCCACGTTAATCTTTTGTTTAGTAGTAGTAGAGTCAAAAACCTCTTAGTCTCTGTTCCGTAGAGGAACAGAATAAAGTTCGTTCGCATACGTCACCGCGTCCACATAAACCTTTTCGGATTCTTGTCCTTGCGCCTTCCGGAGGGCCGACAAGTGTTCCATCCCAGCCTGGAGATCTCCAAAACGTCCCTGAAACCTACCATAGGTTTCAGGGACGTTCAGGAGTGGAGTGCTGTTAAACTGTGCTTCCGTGCGATATCTGCTGCCGGGGTTCGACGCAAGCCTCCCACATACAGGTTAGTGGTTATCCCGCGAAGACAATTATATGTTTAACGCCTACACAGTCTCCTTTTTTATTCTACAGCTGATGTTATGGACGAAGGTAATCAGTAACCTCCAGGTGGGCCTTCAGCTCGTTTCGTCATTACCTCACATTAAAAAATATAATATACAACAAAAAACAACAAAAGTAAGAAAACTAATGATACTTCTTCATTTTGAGTGCATACGTGGCTAACTCTGTTGCCGGAATTTTCAAGCCCTAAAGTTTCAACATGGTTTATCGACATCTCATCGTACCCTCCAAAGAATTGAAGAGTAAAAATGGTCATCCATCCAAGTACTGACCCCGGGCGGAGAGTTGATTAACTATAATATGATGATCTATAAAGAACGTCGACGCTTGCTTCGCCATGAACGGTTAATGGTTAAAAACATGATACCAATGTTAACCTACCTGAGTTAAATAAGTTAAGATACTTTGATATTTTTCCATCGGTTCTAGATCTGGTAGGTACCTACAATAATTAAACTTACGTCACCAATGAATAAAAGGTGCCTTAACCATAACAATTCAAAAGCAAACTTCCCACAAAGGGTCTAAATATCAAACAAAACCCACCATGTATTTACCGATTCTCGACAAATTTCATCAAAAGAAACAATTTTTTGAAAACTTATTAACCTCATTGGGGTAAAAGTTTTTCAATGGCATTTCTCCCTTGCAATTTTTCTTCGCAATTTTAATTAAGTTAAAGAAAGGGTTGGAGTCAGATGTTATTTCTTTTTGATGACACTCGATAAACGATTCGGATTTTTGGGAAGTTTTGTGATTACGGCTTCCGAGAATTGGTTCTGATTCAAAAGTAATTTTTCATCTAACTTTGGATCCCCTTTGATGTCTGATCTTTTTATAATTCCACGGGTAAGTCACATTGACATAAATCTTCACATTATTTTTGATATTTACCATTATAATTTCATGTATATTTAATTATTCGACATGTTTTACTTTTTACTACTTTAATTTCCATTCATGTAGAGAATGCGATGTCTGTTATTATTAACTCGACGTCAAACACCTGCCATTGTAATAACCCCCCGACACCTGACAGTACCGCGACTGGGATAGTGTAAACAGACCATAAATCCCTCGCCGAGACGTCATAAAAATACCAAAAACATTCATTTAGTATCGAAACGGGTGCTATTTGATTTCATAACGCAATAATAGTTGAACATAAATCATAAAATTCTTTCTTTTTACTGCACTAACCTTCGCTTTCATCTCGCGCACATAGATGGCGCTACTAAAACTCACTGTAAATTATACTTTAATGTCACTCCAGAGCGAGACATGAAAGAGTGATGACGCTATTTTTGTATATACCAAAACGAAAACACTCGAAATTAGTTTATGACGTCTGTCTGTCGTTCGATTTATTTTAATTTTGTTATTTTTGGGGGACGTACCTACGCACGTTTCTCTTATTAAGTCTCTCGGACGTCGTAAAATAGCAGTTCGACAGTGAATTATATTCGAGCGGACTTGAGTGATGATGTGGAGAAGGAATATGCTCCAATTAGAACGTATTGACATTAATCGATGATAATGGTGCGCAGGGATTGCATGATGATAAATTCTGAATGCAACTGGAGCGTCTTATTGTCACCCGAACGGCGGCGGCAGGCCGATAATTTATTCGGGTATAACGATGCCAAAACGCATTAGCATGACGTCGCAAGCAACGGTTATATACCCATCGATTGATTTACAATAGAACATCTTGTAGTCCGCGACACTCCGAATAGAACTCCGAGCTTCGGAAAGGTCAAACATGTCAAACGTTATTAACGCACAATACTGAGCTTTGTTACCCAACGTGTAAGGCATCATTTAGTGCAGGACAATTATTGAGCTTAACAAAACATAAAACAAACCAGTATTATATTCCAACAAGCGAGTCGTGGATTTACATGTGGAATTGATGCAAACCGACAGCGAAGCAGACATTACGACCTTTATACATTTCCAGCGCAGTCAATCAAAGAGAAAGCATCAAATGAGAAATGTCGACAAGAGGCAATCAGATGCCCCATCAAACCTAACCTATCATCTTGTCAGAAATCGGCATGCACGATAATTTAATAACAAAAAAGAAGCTAGAGAGAGAAACATTAGGAAAAAGGACAGAAATAAACTTTAAGTACACAGCGGTAAGGCGGCCGAGATCCCGCAATTACAGACAAACACGCGAACCGACATGAAAGCAAATGTCAAACTCACATATTTATTTCCAAGTATTGAATGCTGGGGCCGCTTCCGAGAAGACACCACGTAAACACCATCATGTCGATGATGAAAGCGATCTGTTGCTTTGTACTGATTAGTCTAATTTTGGAAGGAAAAAAATAATAATTTTGTGTATACCGTGTCATGACAATCGTAGCGTGACTTCGGCGCGATAATGACGAGGAAGCTTCGGATCCGTTTGATCTACTGAGTGCCATAAACTAGTATATTATTGAGAAAAGGCTGTTCCAAATCAAAACCGATACATTGCGACGTGTTAACATTCAGAAATTGTATAATACTTTTAGGACAAAAAGTATCGATACAGTAAATGTACCGTGATAATATTTCCTTGCTAGTATTTGCATTGTTTTTTTTCAGGGATTCGTCCTTTTACCTATAAATCAGAGTAGAATGCATTGTACAAACCAACAGTTGCTTCGGTCGACCACTTGTTTAGATTCGCATTGGGCAGCAGCGCAGAACGCATCACACAAGTTGTAATGCCTGAAATCGGTAAGAAAATGACACCCTGAACTGCTGTGCGCGTATATCCATCCTTAAACCCTCACTACAAATATAAATAACAATTTCTGGACACCTTGTATCGGAGATGTTTCTTTAATAACCTCATAATTAAGTAAAACGAGGACTCAGATTCGTCCCGGTTTATTTATACACGTCGATATTCAGAAGCAGTCTTGATAGATTCATAGCAGCCGACATCAAAGCGCTGCATTAATCATAACACACATCAATCGCCGGTGAAACATTTCTGTTTTTATTGTAAATCAGTATTAAAAAGCGACATAAGCACATGAATCAAACGCCTCAAGACGAACGTAAATTCTACAGATGTAAATAGAAAAAATAGCGAACCGAACAGACCACCCTGCGGTACACCTGTTGAATCTTTTAGCGTTTTAGACATACGGCAGATAAAATCGCGTTTTGTCAAGAAACGTTTCATATATCAGGGTATACGATGCGTGCAGAAAAATCGGCGACACTACAGTCACTGAGATAGCGTATCAAACGAATGGGTTCTCGTGCAAATTGACCGTGGAATACATTTATAAACTGTAGGTGAAGAGCCAAACTATCGTTGTTTTCGTATACATTTGTACGCAAGCAAACAAAGAAGAGAGAATTGACAGCGCGGCCGTGCTTCGGGTGGTAGGTTTAACTGTCTCTCGGTTAAACTATAATATTACACAAGCTTTTAAAAGTGCAGTATTTTGTAGCAAGGGGTCTCGGGTTCCGGCAAACATTTTCATGCTAAGCAAAGTAATACCTGTAACAAAGTGAATTCTAATGTAAAGGCACCTGTGCGTTAATAATACAACCACAAAGACAGACATTGTAAATGTGTTGTACAAGTCTGGCTTCCAATCCTTTACGATCACACAGTTACATATTTAATGTTCGATGTTTATCAACATTTCTTTCTTATGCGGGTTTAGTGTTGCAATAAATTATATCTCATCAAAGAATTCAGATCTTTTGTTTCCGCCGTCACGGTTATTGCTAAACAAACTGCGTATTTTTATCATTCTATTATATATTAGGTTAACGCTCATATACATGGATTCTCAATCATATGACACAAACATCCAAGATCCAAGAATTTCGGTGCAGGACACTTGAGTTCCCAGCCAAGACCCGAGATCAAACTTTATGGTAACCAAATAAAGATTACCCCAATCCAGAACCGAACAAATATACTGAAAGCACAATTTGAAAAGTTCTTAGAGTACCTTGGTAGATAGGTGTATGCTGGCCAGTTATATAATGACGGCTCCGTGGCTTAGTTGGTAGAAGCCCTGCCTTCGGAGCGAGGGGTCCCGGGTTCGATTGCCGGCCGGGGCACATGTTTTGTGTTCAGCATGAAGCTTGTTCTCGGGTCTTAGGTGTTTGTGTCTCTATGTTTGTCCATGCCATCTGCGACACAGGGAATCCTAGTGCAGAAGTATGAGTGTGTTAACGTTGTTTGTTTAATGTAGAGATTTTGATCCCCCCCGCGCCCTTGCCACATCGTAAGGTACTGAGATATATAATTTCTTCGCTTTCGTTTCCGTTGGCTTCATTGATAACAGATTCGGCAGTTCAATTCGTAAGTGACATCATTATGTATTCACGCGGCAGTTTGTCACACCGGCTTGTATGCAGTGATTCACTGAAAATCGCTGAAGGAATGACTAACGAGTAAAACGCAGTGTTTTGGAAATCTTTAATATTATCTGAACTAATGACTGATCTGTCGTCTTAAGTATATAATTTTGAGAATCTGTTCGTGATCCCGAGACCAATTTGTTATAAGTAAAAGCTCTTTGTTTGTTACGCTTGTTTCGATTTATACATCTGTGTAGATTATATTTTCGGAACCAATGTCGTATTGAGGAAAAACGTTAATATTTGCTTCCATTACGGCATTTACAATTTTGAACGTTACTCCCTTTTCATAAGTTTTGATATTGCTTTATAATTTACGTTTCGTTTGGTGGTGTTCGGTTTCCTGGTAATAATAAAAGGCGAACGAATAATTTTTTTTTTTTTCTATTGGTGTCTGAACAAACATATGTATATGTTTTATCATAAGGAATGATTGTGAACAATAAAGTTAATCATCTGCATTGGAAGCCATGATATTTGAACAATATGTTTGACTAAGATAATTGTTGACGTCACTTTTCGACGATGATTAATTTAGATAAAAAATATTGTCTATTGCCGCAGTGACATATAATTTGAGATAACCTACTTATTGTATAATCTTATAACTCATTATTTTCCGTTTACCTTTATTTTCGGTCGAGTACGTAAATAGTACATTACATTTATTTTATTAGATGCTGATAACATGATTCAAATATTGAATTTTACTGACGAGAATTATATGTATATAGTCAAAATGGAGTGCTTTTGTCAAACTAAGGCCCTTCAACCGATCAATGTTAAATTTTCACTCGAGACGGGCATGTAACGTCTAATGCACCTGTAATCACAAAAAACAAAACATAGAGCAAATATTTTTTTTATGTTTACACTAAGCTCTTGGCCCTTGTCGTAATTACCTTGTACATCCTACCTAGTAACTACCTAGTTTAATTGACCCTCAAAATCTTCACCTTTAATACCTCAGCTCAGTTGGTTGTCGCTCCGCCTTCTGCGCTATAGTGGGTTCGATTCCCACCCAGAACAACCATTTGTGTGAGAAACGAAAATTTTTGTTCCCATAGTTTTAGTTCCATAGGAGCTGTGTGTAATGTCCATAATTATTTATTTATTTTTATTATTAAATGTATTTCATGCTTTCATGCTACGCGAACCGCTGTTTAGAAATCATTTAGGTATTACACAAGGCACAATCTAGCAGACCCGTCTCGCTAAAGCCCCTGTATAAATCATATCCCAAAGCTAACTCAGAATAGAGATAGCAGAGTGTATTTCTTGAATGTTGCCAGCTTTGATCAGTAATGTTTTATGTATGTAATAATTAGTTCGATCTCGGCGGAATGGCATCATCAATATTAATGACAAATTACAATTCATCGTTAATCAGTTGTACTCGCTCAAGTAGTTGATTGGCTTTAAAATTAATTTATATGCGTGGCTTTTAATTTAAACTCACGTAGTTAATTTTAGTTTTAATTACACTAAAGCCAACTGTATGTCTGCGGCATTTTACTCTGCGTCATTTGGCCCCAAGTTGCATGCAAGCTTGTACTATGGGAACCAGATTACTAATAAAAAATATTTCATGTCCTTTTATTGGAAAAACACGCATATAATATATATTTAGACATATAACAAACATCTATACTCGTGGCACAATTGCTTGTCTGTATGAAAATCAAACCCTCGACATACACCGCAGAAGGCATTTTTACTATCACATCAGCTGAGATTGCAGTTAATTTGTCTGTTTATAAACAAAAAGTTATAATAGCGATTGTACTAGATGTTCGTAGATGTTTGAAAGACAAGCAGTATTTGACTCGAGATAAACTACCGAGAATCGATACGAAAAACAATCAACAAACCCCAAATTACATTATTAATCAAACGGAAACCATCGCACATACGTCAATTACTTAGAATTCAGTACAATACGCTCCTTAATGGATGTATGTAAGAACAGATAGGGCTCTATTCCTATAATATGTCACAAATCATCACACAAAGTTTATAATGAATTGACATTCGCCACACGTGTTTCTTGGTAAACGCCGACATGTGGTCGGGAGCGCCCCAATCGAAATTGAACCCTAACGGACTACACTGAAATTCGAACTGGTAACATTGGATAATCTTGAATCGATTTATATTGGAAATTGATTCGTATTGATGTCTAATAAGATTCAAAGCCGAATAAAGACGTAATAAGTGCCGTAGTAGACATTCTTGCAAGCCTGGGTAATACGGTAAGTCGATTGTTATTGCTATTCGAGATAATTGCGCCGTTGTCTAATTAGTTTTTATGGGATCCAGCTAATAATAACTTTTTACCGATCGAATAGCGTTCAATCCAATCGGAATTATCTACTTATTGCTTTATAATTTTCAAGCCCTCAATTGATCATACAATAATATTACATACAATAATAATACATAATGTATGATTTTGTATTATTTTTTACTGAATATTTTACCTGTATAATCAACTATACCATGTATCATTTCATTAATAATTATAAGTTAATTAATACAAAAATATTTAAATCAAATAAGTTACCTCCAGTAAATGTTCTTTCTTCCATAACTTGAAATGCAATTACGAAGTGTCCAAACCACTCCGGACTATTGTCTTCATTGAAATTAATGCAAGAATCAATCAATTTAAACTTTCCACCCCCTATTTTATCCCCCTCGGCGAAGACAATAGAAAAATGGATATTAATATTCGTAAAAAACAACGTTGCGAAACAATAGGTGCTGTTAATTTACTCATTAAGCATTCATGGGGGGTTTCCCCTGGGTGGAAGATGGAATTAGTTTTGTTTTGGGCTTTATTATTGATAGTTGTATATAAATGTATTGTATATTGGATTCCCTCATTAAATGAATCACATCTTAACCATCAAAATCATTATTAGCTCTGATCGATATTTTTGTTTCGCGGTACGAAGTTTTTACCATCTAAGTAGCAGTACATATATACCTAAATCTTGTTCTACATAAAGGCATTTAATTTTAGACTGGGAGACCCGGTGAATTTCGTATCACCTAGGATTCCAAAGATATTTTCCTATCCACCCCATTACTGGGCGAAGAAAAAAAAAACACTAGTCGGTTGAGTTGTTTTTCGAGTTTTTGCAAAACTAACGCACTAACGATTATTACTTTTTTTTGTTTTATTCAATTGTTATCATCATCTGGACACTGAAAATTCAAATTTGATACAGAAATGTAAATACGCGATATAAATCAAAATTGTAACAATAGAACATGAGACAAAAACGCCGATAATTTTAACACATTCAATGACAAAAATTGACCACGTGTCTTGGGGTCTGAACCGGTTGAACCGGTATCTAATAAAAACCATTCAATCGAATTTAGTACAGTCCACCACTTTATCAAAATTATAGCTGGTGACCTCCAGCCGGCTTGCATCCTTATCTACATGATTTAAGGTCGGCATTAGTTTGTCAAGTTAGATGAATATTGATGGATTTTTAGATGCTGTGTTCAGACGTATGCCCATTCAGAGCGAGCCATACAAATGGCCAGCTGCTGATCGAACCAGATCTATTGATAATTCTTTTCAACTTTTATTGTGTAAGTTTTTAGTTTTATAGCATATTCATGGATCAAAAAACATGTTTGTGACAGTATTGATTACCTACGGTTTTAGAATTTTAATTTTTCGAAAATAATCTTGATGTTATTAGCGTAAAAACTGATCTTTTTTTTAATAAAAACTTAGGCACCATATCTTTACATTTAACCAATAACTTTCTTAAAAAAATGTTAATCATCATAACAGCTCGAATATTCGTAACTTGTTATATCGGTAAAATTTTCCATTAAAATCTTACTTTAATATTTATAAATTAGCACCCTTCAGCCCCGCATACTATCGCTCCCTCAAACAAAGGCGTCAAAGAAATCTCGTGCATAAATTATTATTTCAATTTTTTTCAACACTTCATTGTGTTGAAGATATCGTTAATATTAATTTTTTGGCGCGAAACAAACGGACGTTTTTAATATTCGGTGTAATTCGGTTCTTTGTTATTGTAATACGAGCCCGATACCTGCCCCTTGAAACGTTCTTGTCAACCACGGCTGCAGAGACGACTACCATAGAGATACTATAGACGCGGCTCCGTGGGTTAGTTGATTACTACCCTGCCTTCGATTCCCGACCGGGGCACACTTTTAATGGTGAGCATGAAGTTTGTTCGGTCTTGGGTGTTTGTCTTGTGTTTCTGTTTGTCTATGCCATCTGCAACACAGGTAATCCTAGTGCAGAAGTATTAGTGTGTAAGCTATTGTTTGTTCTTGTGTCCTCAAAATGCTGCAGAGCTAAAGGTCTTTCCTTTAGAAGTATTTAAAGCGACGTGTATCAAAACCGTTATCTTCAGCATAAAATATATATTTTTTGCAAACCTAAAATGGCACTAAAACTTTTGTAGAATGCCAAACAGTTGTGAAACTTTTCAATATAATATAAACCACCTGGATCCTAGTTCTTTGTTCTTTGACATGGCTACTCAAAGATCAGGAACGAAGGATGGATGAAGATCAGTACTGATGCTACACTGGTGCTGCGCGTTCTATTTTGACTGGATGTCAGTAAGCCTGGTGTTAATACGGAGGAGCCTCGGCGGTGCAGGTTAACTAAGGAGATCAGGTCAACCAGGGGGGAAACCCAAGAACCAAATTTGAATCCCCAAATTAGCCTATAGCCTTGAAGAAATGACGCAACAAATAAGCTAGCACGTGCAAGCAATGATTACCATTGTTATATAAACAATCAATAATTACAATTCTCAATTCAGTCAACGGCCTGTCCTTTCCTTATCTGGGGTCACTGTTGGATGTTCCTTTACGTTTTTTTATTCGAGCGAACCCGAATTATCTACTGTCACACGCGATCAACAGTGTCCGTCAAAGTTTACTCCACAAATTATAAGATCTTGTATCAAATATATTAGTTAAAGTTATGGTGAATTCGCGTTCTGTTGACGATTTCATGCGATGGTAGAAAGACATGAACTTGATGCATATTTTTGACAAATTAGAATTCTGTCTTAACTAACACTATGGGTTGTATAACTTTACTACTTTATTTTTACTTATTTAGCTTTAACGCCTTACAGTCTAGACTATATAGATATACAATAATCACACAAATCTAATTAAAATAAGCTTAATTTTTATCACAAAATTAAAATCAATTAAGCTATAATTGAACTCTACAGGGTCGCCAAAATTGACAATCTAATAGTGAATACAAATTATGATGGCACGTAAAACATGTTCGTTTAAAAATACATTATTAACAGTGATTTTGATTCATGTTCAAAACAAAGTCTTAATAGAAACGTATTTGAAGAAGTGTCTAATGAGAAGCAAAAACTTTTGGCACAAACAGAAGTCGTAAAGTTTGAGAATAACAAAATCCCGATCGATTTAACGTACCCAACTATAAAAGTGATAAGATTATTCAAAACAGCAATATTGTTTGAATTTTTAATAATTTTCGACATATCCGAGCTAACGTTGGCGGCGATAGTACGCTGCATCCGCTGTTTGGTGATAGTGTGATTCTAACGAGGACTGGAAGTATTGATAGGATTGACACAATCAGGTCAGCTGACACTTCACCTTCTAATATTAATCATATTTAGCTTTCAAAACTTTGTATCGATCTAAAATCGTTCGTTAAAATCGAATCGACAAACAAAAAAGAAACAAATTTTTAAAACTATCATGGTTATGAACATTATTATTCGAGTTACCGAGATATTTACCATGATTTGTGAGTTTTGTTGACTCCCGTTTGCCGTTTGCCCGGAACCATGACGCATGTAACTACGTCGAAATATCGGGAGTCAACAAAATTCACAAATCATGGTAAATATCTCGGTAACACAAATAATAATAAAGAAACAAGGAGTGATCAGAAATGACACATAGAAGTCTATCTGACTCGCGTCCGTAGATGAGTACCCTTAGAATCCCTACACATGTCATCCAGGTGGTGTAAAAGTAGCAACCCAAAGTAGCAGTAGAGCTTGTGCCAAGTTTGTCCGGAGAAGTCCGTCCGGCGCACTACAATGTGACTTGAGTCTTCTCATACTTTTGTATAAGGGTCGAAGTCGTTTAGCTGATGGACTGTTAGCAAGTTAAAACAAGTTCATTTACGAAAATTTAAAATCTCATGACTTGGGTTAATGCTAATGTTCCGATGAACGTCCAACGCCTGAACAGATCTTTATAAATTAAACTAAGAACTATATCGACCACAGAAACGTCTCTCAACAGAAAAAAACGCATCAAAATCGGCCCATTCGTTCGGGAGGTACGATGACACAGACAGACACATAGATACACACTACAAAATTATAACACCCCTCTTTTTCATCAGGGATTAAAAATGGCTGACAACTTGTTCACAAAAACTTGCTCCCATTATATTACAATATACAGGAGTACACAGAATATATTATGTTCCGAATACTACACATCTCCGAAAATATGTGTATCAAGCAAGCTATGTTTTAACTGATATTTCTGCATTCAACGGAATGTCCTCAAAATATTCTTCTGTATATATTGAAGACATACGGCGAATGAAACCACAATTTATATCACCCGACATATTTGCAAGATATTAATCAATGACAAACGGTAGTTTATCCTTGTCTATATAAATTCAAAGACATACATCCATCAATAAAACTAAACAGTGATCCATTGCTGGTCCCGCTTCGAAGCTAATTCCTGTTGTCATAAATTGTCGCATTAATTTAACGACAATGCATTAGATGGCTCCTCACTATCCTACAACTATTCCGATAGATTGGTCACAAGCGTCTTTGTAATTAATGATTTTATCACCAATATTATACAAGACAATCTCGGCCCCAACAAATATGGATACAGTTCAGATTGCAGTAACACGCCGAGGTGTTTTCTCCCTTTTGCCGAATTGGAAGTTTTCAAGGACGATGGTATATCTGCAATCGAATGTCAATCTTATTAATTGATAGGCAAAGTCTGTTATCAAAGGGGCGTTTTGGGAGACATTAAGCAAATTGGCTAATGTCTTAAGGACGAGGAAATGTTTTGTTTCGAGATAGTATTCGATTCCGCCTCTTGTTTATTGTTGTTGTATTAATTGAATTAGAATATCGACCGGAATAATCGATAACAGTACAGCTCTAGCCTCACCATTGTGAATAGTTTTCAATTACTTCGGAATATACTTGTCAACTTTCCTCACACATCCCATCTATTTAATCTTTTTACCGTCACATTTATCCATATAGCTGTCAATTCATCGCATAAAAACTTCACCGTCAATTTACAATTTCGAGTTCAAAGCAGAGTCAATTCACCGTGCTGCCTGTCGTACCGTGGATAATGGGTTCGATTCCGCCGCAATTTTCCGTAATACGTCGATTTTTTCTTTTGCCAACTGGGAATCTGATACATTACTTCCAGTGTTTTTGACTTTGTTTTGCTTACTACCGTAACTAAATATTGTATTATGTAGGCTTTAAACGTCGACAACATCTGAATTAATTCAACGGAACTATAAATAACTATTGTATATTCAACCCGCATTTAACAATATTTAACAAACAGATTACAGTTTTCGCATTTTCTTTTTTAAAATAAAACGTACAAAGTAAAGTAAATATCTTTTAAATTAGACTACAGATCCATATAGAAAAAATATTTAGAATTAAATAACTGGTGGCACTCAGTGCCTAGTGGACAAGTGTGTCGTTACTAGATTCCACCCAATGCATATCAGTATTTTCAGATATCTATAATGAGTTTACCATCACAAAACCCTTTGTTTATCTAAATTTAAGCTACAAGGCATTTGTCTCCAAACAAAAGGTGTCCCCCCTTCCGATAATTGAGAAGGAAATCCTCTTAATAACCTTCGATTATTTATTTAAGAATTTCGCCACCTGAGGCTTTGCGGTGATGACAAAAAATCAGACTAATTATTTAACATCGTGAACCTTCCAATTTATTGTCAACTCTACATCCATCGTCCCTAGGTTTGAATTTGTTGTGGATTTTTGTAAGCTTGTTTGTAACAGATAGGAACTCGTGAATACAGACGATTAAGCTGTGGTTTTCTTTCGGGTGATTTTCTTTTTATCTTTACATGGGTCAGTTTGGAATGGTTTTATTGTTTTTATTGGCGCTAATAGCTTGGATGTCATAATCTTGGTTTGGTTTTGAGATAAGAAATACACCACAAGCCGTCTTGGAAATGAATATGTCACAGCCCAATATTCTAACGAAATTCTTTGCTACTTGTTCAAAAACGAATATGGCAAATGTTTCGAGTGCTATATTTTGATATTTTCGAAGTATATTTTGTTTTCAAGCAAACTCATCTCAAATCAAACTCAAAAGCCCTCAAGTACCTACCACATGATATGATTCCGATTCTACTTCTCAAAGTTGATCCGTATTACGTACGTTAGAGTATACATTCTTGTATGTTTCTTCAACAAACGTATCACCAAGTTCCACATGGTTATTCAAACCGAGGGGAGGTTCGCCCAAACCGATACACAATTAAAGAGCAAAACAAGGAGACTAAGTACTAATGCTAAGACGAATGTTGCGGAAAATCGAAGCCTCCCCACCCCACCCTCAGTCTGCAGGGACGACTGATTTACGATTGTTCAGCCCTAACGGGGTTTTGTTTTTAATTTTTATTTTTTCAATGGAATAACTTTGTATTTTAAAGATGGTTTTCTTTGATAAGTAATTAAAATGTTATACCTTCGCGTCTTTATTTCTTTTATAAACTTTTGTTCTTCGTTGATTTTTTTTCATCATGATATCAGCGTTCAATTTGAAGAGTTAAAAAGTTTAGTTTCTTTATCTCATAATAATAAGGGGCTTTTGTAATTTTTAACACAACCATACGTCGTAGCCTACAAATGTGACACATCCCAAAAAAAAAACAAGAACTTCACAATTTTCCTGTTTCTCGGTTGCAGAAGTATATTCCAGTAACATACATCATTACGAAGTGGAATAATTTCATATTATAAGAAGTATGGATGTAGCAACCCTACATATTTTCTCTAATTGATAATTCTTCCGCGATCCCTCACAGCGTGGAGTAATACAATTAATTCCTTATGGCAACCTACTTACAATTTTCTTACCATCCCTGTCGAGGGCCTTAGCATGTTGATAGGTACCGATAATATTTGTCTCGCATTTGTACATGCATCAATTTTGATTATCATAATTACAGTATTATTAAAACAAGATTTACGACTTAGTTAGTTTTCGGAACACACTTTGTATGGTAAGCATGATTGTTCTCGGATCTTGGGTGTTAGCCTCGTGTTTCTGTGTTAGCGCTTGCCATCTGCGACACAGAGAACCCTATGGCAGAGGTATGAGTGTTTAAATGTTTGTTTATGTTTGTTTCAAGTTTGTCATAGAAGAACATTCTTATGTGACATAAACTAATAAGTATTTTTGCACCGACTAGTATTCTATGGGTAATATTCTAAGCAAGTTAAATGTAATATGTGTAAAAATATTCTTAGTCTGACATAAACAAGTTTTCTTCAAGCCTTGTAAAACGATTCCATTCTTAACAACGTATTTACACTAGATCTCATAGACGAAAGTTTTATGAAATTCGCACCAATTTATCAGAACAAAATTTAATTTGTGCAAAAGATTAATGAAATTTCAAATTTATCAGTAGCATTTTCAAATCCAAATGAACCATCCCTGTCGAGAGTGTGTCGTGTTCACCCTTTCTTGATACTGGAGCCGTTAGTAATTGCTCTCAATCCTCATCTTTTGTTATCTCCCACGCCTGAACAAAAACATGTTTAAGACGGTTTTGTCGGTCTGTATATATAAGTACGTATAATTGATTGTTTGTGTTGATCTGCTCTTTCTATATAATTAAGGTACTAATAGATAAATAATAATTAGAGTTAGCTCTTGTGCTAATGAAATGATGTCTAAAGTATTAAAACGGGTTTGAATTAATTAACATTAAAAAAAAATCTAAACAGATACGAATAAAAAATCCGATTAAGTATGTTTTATTATCTATCTGTATCAACACATATTTATGTCAGCCCATGTTGTATGGTTTTTAGCCCTTTAATAAAACAGGCAAGCAAATATAGTTGTAGGTATAGCAAAAGGGTATCTTATTAACCCCCAACGAAAAAGTGGGGTGTCTGTGGCTTCGTAGCTCCCGAATGAATGGACCGATTTTGATAAGATTCTTTATGTTTGAAAGCTGACGTGGTCGGTTCTTAGCTTATGAAGATCTGTTCAGGCGTTTGATGTTCATCGGTACATTATACCAATATCCCAAGACATTATACTATTATCCCAAGAGATTATACCAATATCCCAAGACATTCTACCAATATTTTTTTTTCGTAAATTGCACAGATACCCTTTGAGAACTAAATAATAAATAACAAAAAAAATCATAGTCTCAGCTGCGGATCTTCTTTCAGCCCTGTTCGTCTGGAAATTTTAGTAGTCCAATAAAAGTTATTTCTTTCGACATAGATTTGAGCTCGAAGGACCACATCTGTTTCAAAAGACAAAAATATCCTAATGTAAAATGAAATGAAACCTTTCTGATCTGATCCAATCAATACTTCTTAACCAATATATTTCCTATTTAAACAACAATTACATTATCTGCCGGTTACTTGGCTGTAATCAGTACTTAGTATTAGCGTATCTGACCTGACCTGCGTTGTAATCATTCACACGTACCGGATATCTTTAATTACAATGATTTGGTTTATTGTATAGATCGATTTGCAATGTTGCGAAATCATGACTAGAGATAAGAACATAATGATGTTTATATTTAAAATATCGTTGATTACTCTATGATGGACTGTGTGGGGAAGCGATGATACTCCAGTCCGTCATAGTACAGTACCTATGTGATATATTTGTTCTATTTGCACCCCGCGGTGTTACCCGTTGGCAAAACTGCACTTTTCTGAGATCAAAAGTAATGTGTTAATCCAGAATATAGATAGATAAATGATTTATTTGTTTCTCCAATCACACACGTACATTAATTGTAAGAAAAATAAATAAAACATTAAACTATTGTACACGGTTATATAGGCTATCCTGGTACCAAATTTCGTCCAAATTCGTCGAGCCGTCTGAGCGTGAAGGAGTGACAAACTTACACACATTACATAGGCCTTTATATTTATAATATTAGTGTGATTTAATCCGTAGCTTAGTTGGGTAGTCTGCTCTGCCTTTGAAGCGAAGAGTACCGGATCTATTCCAGGAAAAACAAATGTGAAATTACCACTTAGTTCACGTTTCCTGCGTCTTAGATGAATGCGTAGTGTGTCAAAGAAAATACTTTATCCATTGAAATCTTAAAAAAATACTTGAAAAAGCACGTTTTTTTTTAAATAAATATGAGATCAAGCTAGATACCCCTAATGGAAGAATGACTTTCTTTCGCGACCATGATCCTGTTCCTAAACAATAAAATCTAAATGCCAACTGAGATACAGAGAATTCCAACTGCAGGGGAATAGGTGAATTTATGAGAATAGCATCATATTCCTAAAGAAATGGAACCTACTGACTATTCATTCTCAGCCACTCGCCGGCCAGAATATCTTATCGATCGATTTGTAAGGTTTAAAATCGGTTACATTTGGATAATTCGGTTTAACAAATTGTCTTCCCCCCGTCTCGGCTTTCCAGATGGTTTGATTCTCCTCGCTACGTTTAAATATGGCGGGTCTTAATAGCATTCAGATTTGAATAGATGATTTTACTTAAAGCTTATCAATGTTCTTTTTTGTTTCAGGTAAGCGATGAGTCTACGTGCGGTGCTGAGGTGGGACACATACTCGTACACACGCACCACATATCGATGCACGATGTATCGATGTATCGATGGATCGATGTTTTCTTGCGACACCTTTGAAGTATACAAAGGTGTCGCAAAACCTGGTGGCCCACTTGATTTTAAGTGGTGACCACCGATAGACAAGACTCTGATCCTCCCCTAATGAAGTATGAGAAGACCCAAGTCGCATTTTGTTGCAGTCACTCTGAGTCGGGAATATGATGCCTTGTAATTTCGATAAAGAGTGGATGTTTGATCCATATGTAGATTCTTAATACTAAATGACATTATATACCATCGCTAGATCTTTTTAGTCTACAGCTTGATATTAAAACCGTTGTGTTTAATATAGAAAAAATTACCTAAAATAACGACGAGAGGCAGAGGCAGATAATGTTTACAAATTAGACTTATTTTACCATGAAAACTGACTGTAATTTGACTTATCTGTGTACATGTAATGTGCCCAAGGAGCTCCTAGACTATATACGCACGAATATGTTAAGTTTTGCGTGTAAATTTTGAAGTGCGAACGATACTTGAGATTTAAAGGAATTAATAAGAGTTTGAGTTTCGCAGTAAGTCAGGTTTCTATAAACATCTGTAATGCTATTTGCTATTTGTTTCTATAACATGATCGCATATATAACTGTGATTGAATAAATATATCGGGGTTAGGAACGATGATTATAGAGAATCGATTCTACCGTGAGAAATATCACAACACCATTAAGAACTGACAAGTGAACAATCGAACTCTTAAACTACTTATCTCGACTATAATGGACGATATTTGTCAATATCTTTAAATACTGCCATTAAAGCAATCTGTAGACGTCAAATGATTACGGCGAATCGCGTGACTGTGAAGGTTCCATTTTGACTGTGAAGGTTCCATTTTTAAAGAGGTTTTATCGACTGTCACTGATAAGGGACAACACTAGTCGTAGAACACTCGCCGACTCAGTGAATAAAGATTTTGTTCCATTAATGTTCTACTAAAATTTCAAGCGCACGTACAAATAGGGCCCCTAGTACTGGCAGCCCCACTATTCCTGGTCAAGGTAGCGGTCATTGTACTTGCGTAAGGCGGCTGGTAGGAAGTGGATGAGAAACGAAGATCGGACTCAGTGGAGCTTACTGGGAGAGGCATATGTCCAGAGTGAACCAATAGCCTTTATTGGTCCACTACTGGACATAGGACATACTGGATTGAAGATGATGAATGTTTTACTAAAATATACCGAAATATTTTTTATAGCTTCATTTCTTTGTCTCCTGAGGGTACGAGGCTATGTAGTTGATAGCACCACAAAGTGCCTGGCAGGAAATCGGCTTCCAAGTCTACAGGAATACGTCAGATTTGAACATATTGAATTAATATACTTCGTGTATATTTAAATTTTGCAGTTCCATTTGCATTTTAAGTACATTTTTTCCCTACGCTGTGGCAATATATGGATCTACTATATGACTATATGAATATTTATTTTCTTAAAAAAATCACTTGGGTTACCTATTCAGTGTAAACCTAATTCTGTTTTGAACCGCAATGCTAAATAACCTCTATAAATTTTATTGTTCCAAGTTTAAGTCAAAAATCTGACTCAAAAATCTTCAGTTTAACCCTACTAGTTAAAAATCTGATTGGCCTAACAGCTCAGTTGGTTGTATCTCTGCCTTCTGCACAGTAGGTGCTAGGTTCGATTCCCACAAGACAAGCATTTGTGTGACGAACTTAGTAATGTTTGTTCTGTGTTGGGTGTTTAATATGTATTATATGTAAGTTATCAGTTGTCTAGTCCCCATAGTACAAGATAAGCTTAGTTTGGTGTTAGATAGCGTGTATATCCAAAGGTATTTATAATTATATCTTTGATGAATCGCAATATATTTAATTGTGCGTTTTCATAACGCTATGAAATGAATCAATAATGTCTGAAAACAACGTCGAATCTGAACGGGTTATTAAGTTCATTTTCGCTGTATATAGTAATTATATTTCATTTCAAACGACATAAATATGCAGATTTGTTTTAACGTTTTCTTTTATTGATAATTTATGGTTTGGAAACTGGAAACGAGTTCAGATACGATCCAATACGCTTAATGACTAGACGCCATTTTTGTAAACAAAATTACAAATGTTATTATGCTTTTGGGGCGTTTCCTATCGGCGGTTTGGTGTATGAAATAATCCATTATTCTGTTTTTTTTTTTTTTGCCAATTAGATGATACACGTGTAAAGAAGAGACTAATTAAATACATTTTTGCCAAGATTACATTCTATTTTTTTACTTAATATTGATTTCATAAGATGGTCTCAATTAGCTTGATCGCACATTCTTTCAAAGATTAAAGTATTATCTGTTTTAACCGCGGAGACCGATCATCACAGAAATCTGTTAATCAACGATCAAATATCATAATTATAACCAAAAATCGCTTGAAAAAAAAAAACTAATATCGATTAGCGTTCTTGAAAGAATATTTCCATTGAGTGAAAAAACAAGGATATCATGGGCATTTAAAAAAATGTGTAGTGAGTTTTGCAGTCTTAAGGAAACCGGACCGTTAAACTTTAACGGCTACATAGCTTGGAAGAGCGGGGCTCCGGGTTCGATTACCGGCCGGGGCACACTGTGTGGTGAGTATGAAGTTCGTTCATGGCTCTTAGTGGTTATCTCGTGTTTCTGTTTGGCAGATGGCAATATTATTTATAATTAAATACGAGTATGACTTATCCAAAAAAGCTTAACCCTTCCCAGCCTTCGTCTTACGTCATACGAATATCGATTCCTCGTTATTCGGGGGCTGTCATTAATAATTTTAATTAATTAACGTGTGGGGTGCGTTTATAGATGCTTCCTATTGTCGCCCAAATATATTATAATACAGAATGGATGATTTATGCGACTTCAGATTATGTACTATCTGTGGGCCGGCTCATTGACTTTTGATGACTGCTCGGTTTGAAAATGACTTTCATACGCTTAATCACTAGTTCTAATAACGCATGTAATAAAGTTAATTTCATTTAAACTTTTTATTTCAACACAAAAAATATATAATTCACTTAACTGAAATGGAAAATTCAGTTATTTTATTTGTTACAACAATTTGTTTTGACGCTACAACTTTTCCATACAAGTCATTAACAAAAATTACTGGAACTGCTTAAGTAACAATATAATTCACAAAACCATCGCCAAAAGTCGTTGTTTTTAACCGCCTCACATGTTGAATTCCTCACATCAACCCACATTTGATTAATTATACACATTTATAAGTAAAATTTGCTCCGATTCCAACATAGGGGTAGAAGAAAGGGTTAGTTTGGCACGTCGGTGTGTGTGTATGTCATTAATATTTATTTTGCATAAGTTATTGTGTTGTAACGACCAGGATTGATCGTCGGTACGAAACGCTTCGTAATGATCGATACGACTCCCTCGACTATTTAAAATAGACCAGCTTTATTTAAATGAATTGAAGTTAACTTAGACACAAGCACGCGACTTTCCAGTTAAAATTTTGAACTTTAAAACCCGCAGTAAAAATTAACCATTACCCATAAGTACGCCGCAAAATATACAGTAACAAAACTAGATAACAATCGCTAATTGCACGCCCAAAAGCGAGACGCTAAACGCGAAAATTTGAGTGTGAAAACTACAGACGATTTCGTGTCAAATACTGTAGTGTTAGTCACGCGATTGTGTCGAATACTCGTTTTTGGCCGACACGGCCTATCGTGTTGGCCGTGCCGTACGTACGGACGGTGTCTCTGTGTTCAAGGAAGGCGCCCTCCAAAAACTTCGTGTTATCATAGTCTGCCATTTTGTATCCACTAAATAATCAGTATCGCATGTCCTTTGCTAATAAAAGTGCATTATCGAATAGCATTGTTCTGTTTTTTGGTTAATAACGGGCCGTTGTTTAATCGAACACCTTGCCTGCGAAGGGTTAAAATTTGAATTAAATTCACATTTATTTTTACTGCACAAAAAAACAATTCCTCGAAAAACGTTGCGAAGTTTCGTCTGCTACAAAAAGCGAAATAAATTGACAATTTTTTTTGTAATACTTTCACAGTATTCTCATTAAGATTCTGAGAAGTTTCGACTTTGTACAGTTGCTGAGATTCTGTCGCTAGCCTCAATAAACCTCAAAATATCTTGCTATTTCCTATTTTTTTTTATTTTATAGCTGGAATGAGCCTCCATGATGTTTTGCTAGCCAACCCTTAATTTCCTTATAGTCGACTTTCTATGTATGTATGCTTGTGACAGTATCATCTGCGACCCTTTGCAATATTTTAAAGTAACCCCTTCGGATCTCCCCTTGATTTCGATCAATCGATTGGGCTTTGACCACCCTCATTATTTACCGATGTACTTATGTATATGGCATCTCGGAAACTCAAAACATTATTGCGAAAGTTTACAAACAATGAATTCATGCAATAAAACGAACCGGTGCGATATGATGGATACGAATTCGGGAAAAACTTCGGTTCGGTAAAACATTTTCAGATTTTTCAAAACAAAATTATTAAATATGAGTATTGAAAATTATTGACTATTGAATTATTATATTGAATTATTGAGTATTGAAAATTATACACTACACTATGTAGTGTCTAGTGTGGTAGTCCCATAGTACCATTTCTATGGGAATATCTTGGAAGCACATACTGTCAAAAAAGAAACATTGTCACTCCGGGAGTGCCGACAGAAGTAAAACAAAAGCAGATACAGATACTTATATACAGAAAAGTAACTGTATATGCGCTTTCCCATCTCAAAAAATGCCCTAAAGAAGTTATCACTTGGAAAAACATCCATTTCTGTCCACAATTGGAGATAATATGTAAAAAATATACAATAAAAAAATACAGCCGAAGAAAGAAGTCCATCCCCCTCAATATCGTGAAGCCTTTAAAAAATCTTTCATTCTCAGACTCACATCTGCGGCAGAGGACTGGAGGACTTAGAAGAATCATAAGTGCGATGTCCACGTGACGGAAGACCAGCGTTGATTGCCAGTCAATCAACATTATGCTGAGTCAGAGTCCTTTTTGTGTCTGCTAGGTTAAGTTTTTGTATTTTTTGTATTTTTTTTTCTCTTTATTTTTTCTATAATTATTGTGCTGTCTAATTGTAAGCCTAGTGGCACAAATAAAATATTTTTCTTTCTTTCTTTCTTTCTTTCACGTAAGAAAATCACGATTATGATACTTCTAAGTTGTAATGATTGTACTCGTGCTCGATGCTGACGTTTCCACAAACGTTTCAATTTGGTCGCGTTGTACACCCGTACAGGGTGTACAACGCGACCAAATTGAAACGTTCTCTATTTAATCGCTTATTATGCGGCTATCATACAAATGTGAGTACTCACACAAATCTTTAGAGGTTCTCAAGATAACGAGAGGTAAAGATTATATTACGTGAATAAATAAAAAAAAATATGTTGTACAGATTCCAATTGCAATACTCCTTTCGTGAAAACAGGAAATCAAACGGCGGATCATCCAAAGCTTTTATCTCAAAACTAATTAAGAATGATACTAGTTTGTTTCAAAAATACCCTAAACCCATGGGCCCAGTTTTAATTCCTACATAATATCTAATATAATGTACGATTCGTGTAAGGGCGCGATCTCCAGGGACCATCGAGATGGGGACTCAAAACTCAACGGATCAACCCCTATTGGAGTTTCTTTGTGTGCGTCAAGGGGTAACAGTTGGGGTCAATTTTTTAATCCCTTATTGATCCAGTATAGATTATCGGCGATGTATAGATTCCTAATATATAACAATAGTCATCATGGTAATTTCACACAGCGCCATCTTGCACCGAATAAGAATCAAATTAATATCTATATAGTATTTTTTTTTTTGTAAATTCTTAATTAATAACATATAGTACATATTGACATCCACACAGAGAAAACACTTCTGTACAAAAACATTTGTTCTAGGCTGCGATCGAACCCATAACCTACAAAGAAGGCAGAAAACCTACTGAGCAGTGAAAACCAGTTAAATAGCATTATTCTATTCTGCTGACGATCTCGACTCCACTGTCTCATACTCTTACTTTGATCTCCCGAGTTCTAGGTAGCATGGACAAATAAAAACCCCAGAATAAACTCCATGGTCATCATGGTCCCTTGACTGGGGAAATTTTTGTGATGATCGCTTTAAACAGGGTACGGAACCATCAAATAAGTCCATACACCAATGAAAAATTAATACTTTTCACAAAACCAATACAGCATCGTTTGCCATTAAAATAAAGAAAAAAAACACCCTCAACCCCAAAAAGAATGAAAAACCGAAACATTTTTGGCACGCAATACCTCAAACGTATCGAATACTAATATAAATACATACAGTGAATGTCCGTCTGCCCCAGCAGAATTAACCCTTTCGATGAAGGTGAACAACCCTGGTTAAAAAGGGACCTTCTTAAACGGCCGGTTAAGTTACAAGCGCATAGCGATTATCGGTATAATAATAATAACAAACAAACAAACAAACAACGTTAACACACTCATACCTCTGCACAAGGATTCCCTGTGTCGCAGATGGCATGGACAAACACAGAAACACAAGACAAACACCCAAGACCCGAGAACAAACTTCATGCTCACCACACAAAGTGTGCCCCGGCCGGGAATCGAACCCGGGGCCCCTTGCTTCGAAGGCAGGGCTACTACCAACTAAGCCACGGAGCCGTCGAATAATAATGTTTGATTTTCTGATGACTCCATAATGTTAGCAGTACTAATTTTAAATTACTGTTTATGCTGTTACAATAATGTAGACCACAGCTAAAACCTTTTTAGTGCTGCAAATTGTGACTGTGTTCTTGTAATTTTTACAAGAGTTTTTTGTATTTTTTTAGTGTGATCCCGTTTTAATGTTAAATTAAGATTTTTTCGTCAGGTCATTTTATCGTAAGACAGAAAAGAGCTTAAACGTCTTAAAAAAATATGGAACATAAAGTTATATTGTATTACTTTGCTACCTAGACGTAAACCTAGGCGACAAATGTATCAACTCAATAATATGTATATTAAAATAATTATCCATGGACATCTCACACAGCGCCATCTAGCCCCAAACTAAGCATAGCTTGTACTATGAGAACTAGATAAGTGATAGAATAGATGTTAAGTTACATACATTTGTTTCCACATAAACTTTTGGCATTCTCCTATATCCTACGAGTAATATCAACCTTCGACGCTTGTACTTCTTATTTTTCAATCGCAGAATAGACTGTCACTTATTCCTTTTTTAATGACTGTCGTGGACTAGGAATTTTGATACACTTTTTCATATATTCATGTTTCCGTTTATCCCGCAGTTTCCTGTCCCTTACGCCTCGTCTTATCCGCGGGGTGACATGGCGCAGGAACGAATATTCTATACGAATATTTTTCCTAATAAAAAGCTCATATAAAATATTTGGAAGCGCTCCAATTCGTGTTTTATTAGTTTTGACAAATCGGACTTTTAATTGAAATTGCTGTAGCTAATTGGATTAGACTTATTGCATTCTTCGAATAAAATATAATGGTATATATCTTTCGTCGAGTATTAAATCATTAAATTTCTAAAATAAGATATATTTTTTTTGCAATAGGATTTGATATCAAGTAAAGATGGAAATACTACCATGGGTCAATGGAAATGTACCTGAAACAGTGTTTTTATAGATTATGCTGTGCATCAATTTGTCCCTAGCGTCAATCGAGCTAGAGATTTAGGCGTTTACATCGCACACTGATCACTCTACCACCGAAATAATTCACTTCTCAATATTCACTCCAAAACATATCAAGCGGGATTTATATTTTTACACTGTCACCAAAAATAAACGCGAACGAACGAGAACGTTAGCGTGATAGATTCGTTCATTCACTCATTCTCATTCCTGTTGTGGAATTCAGTGGCGGGAAATTCGTAGTGCCGCTAACAAATATTTCATTCACCCAAACATCGAAATGAACGTTCAACTGACACAAAAGCGTAATAAATGACAGTGACATTGACAACTTATTAATGAAATTTGACGTTTCCCGGAGAGCCCTCCGCGTCTGATACACGTCAATCAACACAGCATGGACGCAGCTAAGACACTCATAATTGGTTGCAGCGTTCAATAATAACTTACAGAAATAAATCCAAATAGTGAACAGATTTAAAAAAAAACCGGAACATTCAAATTTCGAATGTTTATACAATATAAATCAGCAAACAATTAATGTCTGCTCACGATAGCTGGATAATGCGAATTAATTTCGAACAAAAATTCAATTCATTAGAAAACAAACCCAAGTTCTGTTTGGATCGTATCTGTCACAAAAGAATAAATGAATGGCCCAATCTGTAGTACATACTTTAGTTATGTAACACAAAATTAATTGAATTAAAAAACAAGATGTCAACATTATTATAATATTCATACAAATATTACATATAGTTTTTTAATTAAAGAATTGTTCTTATTATAACAATGGTGTCAGTACCTCTGTCTGATGTCGAAGGTTCGATTCCTCAGGACATGTGACAAACAGATGTTTGTTCTGGGTGTTAATTATGTGTAAGTATTTACAAAAAAGTACTACATAAATATACTAGTTACCTAGTTCCCATAGTACAAGATACGCTTAAAGATAAGTCTCTATTTGTATACCTAACATCCAACCGTGTCAAGTGTAATTCTACGTTTTGTTTCATACAACTATAGTACGAACCCGAAAACGTATCTAAGTATACTTGAGACTTCACTACATAGTATAAAACAAAGTCGCTTTCTCTGTCCCTATATACCTATGTATGCTTAAATCTTTAAAACTACGCAACGGATTTTGATGCGGTTTTTTTAATAGATAGAGTGATTCAAGAGGAAGATTTATATGTATTATATAATACACTAGCAAGTCACCCCGGCTTCGCACGGGTAGTTTCTGATACGACACTGATGCTTTACTAACCGTGCGAAGCCGGGGCGGGTCGCTAGTAAGTAATATACCGCATTATAAGTATCATCTGCGACGCAGACTTTCTAATCAAAGAAACTGTATTATTCATATCTAAAATATGATAAAACAACACACAGGGGAGGCAGGGGTGAGAGGGATGCATCGCCAAAGATATCGGACAGTAGAAGGGTTGATTTTGATTGAATATCTGTTATTAAGACCCTCCGCACGCACACATACGCAAATATTAAATAATATAAGGTGATAAATATGCATGAGTTTCGTTAAAATTTGTATACGATTGTACGTGTGTGGGTGCGGGGTGAGCGGTCGATACCTCTTAAGAAATCAGATCTCATTTGAATGGGAAGAGTGTACGTTTTGTTTTACGCGTGCGTACTGGGTGTAACGCGATTAGCGTTTCCGAGTTGTATTGGAGTTGTTTTTGGGTTATTATCCATATGAAGAGAGTGGCCCAGGGGCACTGCCGCCGACTTTCAATCTGAAGGTCGCTGGTTCAAACCCACAAGTGTTGAAAATTTATGTTCGCAATACCAGTCTTGAAACGGTGACGGAAAACATCGTGAGGAAACCGGCATGTCTTAGAACCAAATATTAGAAGACATTTGACATCTACCAATCTGGATTTGACTGTGACACATCAGATCGTCCCGCCATTTTAGTTACGTAAAAAAAATTTATATTTTCCTAATTTGAAAGTATTGAAGTCGGTTTTTATTCGACTTTTAAATCAGTTACTTGTCTTTGGCTATATAAGCCGATGCGTTATCGCACTGAGCCGATGTGTTCTGGAGAGGGTGGGATAGTTGGGGTAGTAGATGCAGCGTGCCTGCTCTCTTGTCTTGTCTTGTCTACAAGGGAAGCAAACCAAGCCTGTTCGTATTTTCCCTTCCCTTCTCCCACACATCCCCTCCACTGATAACGAATATAGCTAAACAAGCTCATGTTTAGCCATATCCACTGGCAACGGCTTCGTGCAACTAATTAAAATTCAGAAAATTTCCAAGTTCAAATTGAAAGCCAACTAGAATGGCTGCCTCAATCAAGCTTAGAAACGTTACAATATATCATAAGAGCCACAATTAAACCCTCAAACACGAGCCAAAACAAAAGTCCAGACGAAATAAAAAGAAACATGTAATGCATCAGTGGATCGTAGAATTTAAACCATATCATATCCATACAGGGTGTCCGTGCGAGGAGATATTTGGGATAGAGCATTGTTCGGCCCTCTGTCATCGAATTTGAACTGATAAAGATCTAAAATTGAATTTTTGTCTAAATCGGTTAATTTTATGGATTAAGGTATATTATATTATGAATATTGATACGCTATATTGAATTATGAATTTTTTTGAAATCCTAGTCTAGCTGTCTTTTGTGCTCGATGTGAAGAAAGGATAGGGTTTTAAGTAGCGCCAAACGTAAGGATGTGTAATTTCATAGGGAAATATTTATTTATGACATATTTTATTATTTTGTTCCATTTATTTTTTTAGGCGTAGTGGCTTTGTTGTTATTTCAAAAAAATTGACGAATCATGAAGAAAAAATCTACGCTTGAATTCCAGTGTACGGATTTTATTGATCCAGTTTATATTGATTTTTAAGGTTCATCATCATCATTATGCATTCAAATTAATGCATAATAAAAAGTCACATTATAAAAATTATCTAAACGCTGTAAAAAATAAATTAATCAAGGACTTTTTTTCTATGCTCATTGATATTATGGACACCCTGCATAACATGTATATGATAATGTGTATAAATCTTGCGGGCGGTGGTGTGAGACTGTCTGGACCTCTGCTTATGTGTAGATATTTAAAATTATTCCCTTTGATTCGAATGATAATTTTGTTGGCAATCCGTTCGGAGTTTTGTACCGTCAACAAAAACTAACAACAAATCAAAAGTGGAAAATTTTACGTTAGAAACAGTCTACGTGTGTTTGAAGGGCAACTTTGCATGACAGCCAGAAAAAAATAGTTTGTCTATGGCGACGCAGCGAACGAATTCAATGAAACATAGAAATAATATACGTAGAAGGTATTTTGTTACAAAATTTTGCTGTAGCCAGATAGTAAATATAGATGCGGGTGAGTTCCATGTCAACACTGCCGCCAAAAGAAGAAAATGAAATAGAAATGAAAAAGAGTTCGCACACTACTAGAGTTCCCCGTTCTAATAAGTCACCATAGACTGCATCATTTTCCGTGTCATACTTCTGTTTCTTTAATAATTCCATGAAAACTAACTTCCATAATCACAATGCAGTATTTGAATTTCGAAGGCTTCGAAAAATTTGAAATCCGAACCTTCAACTATTCCAATATGCGTTCAAAAACGTATGACACACGAAGTGGCATAGACAAACTTTTTCCCGTTCCGTTCGGAAAGTTGTGCCAGCTTTGTTTCGACAATCATACGGCGTATTGTAAGGATGCGATGCGCCGAACCGCGATCTCATCTCCACTCATCCTTTTGCAAACGCTACGTTGATTTCCGAAGCTTTGAATCAAACTTTTAAGCAGCATTTTGACGTGGAATATTGCATTCCCGTGTATGTTTATTTTCATATTTGTTTTCAACTACTCTCAGTTTATATTAAAACGGATTTGATTTCAATCTTAGTTCGCTCTAAAATGTATCGCTGCGGCCCAATAACTCTAGTTTGCTCCTATTGTGCTCACCCCACAGTTCGCCCCTCTGAGAAAAAATAATAAATTATTTTAGTTAGTATGCAAATAAGCAGGACCGATTTTAAGCTACACCCCATTGGATTCGTGCTTTTTTTTTAAATATCTGATCTTTATGGTTCGGAAGAATGTTTCGATGGGTTTTAATTTTTAATTCATGTTTTAGTAGTGGGCCGCTGGATGTCGTGTCGAGCGGAGCGATGTTCGAGGGTCCTTCGACTCTAATCTAGATCTGGTTGTGTGCGTGAGACAGCCGTCATATCTAATTCGTAGGGTAGAATATCATCGATTTTAATTTTATGCGCGCATCCCTCTGTGTTATTTGTTTTTTATGTAAATACGATCTCTTATTCAGGCGAGCGTCCACTTTTTCCTTTTCAGATATTTAGACGTTCGGATATTTTAATAATGGGTTTTGGAGCGTTGCATATTCATTACTTATATTTGCGGAATCGCACCGATGTCGCTTTAATGAGAGTATTCTTAGATTCCATTGGCAGTGGTCCAATGTTTGTATGACTATTCGCAGAATGAAAAACTTACAGCAATTATGTTTGGGCCCGTTTGAATGATGCCAATTACGATGGCCACTCGTCATACAACCGCCATTAATAGACTCGTACATCTCGGCTGGAAAGGTTAACGGTATAATTAAACCCACATGGATACCTGTCGATATATTCGCTGGCCGCTACGTCAAAAATCATTATATTTTATGGCGGGGCCAAAATAAATGGCGCTTGTACGGCGCGGGGAAAGTTTATATTCAAATTTGAGTCAGTCCGACGGTCCGGCATCTCGGAGGATCAATTTACATATTTTCACAGGTTTCCACGACTACGTTTAATGTGGTGTGTGTGCCGTTAGCTTACTTATACGTCAAGTGCCGCGGACGTGTTGTTGGGAAGCGCCACTTGCGCCTTTCTTCTTTTGTAACCACACAAATACATCGACCTAGGTAAACGTGAACGCGGCGACTTACGCCTTTTTTCATTTACCAAGTCGCGTTTCGCTTATGTTGACTTATGTTTCAACATACGCCCTTTTCGTTGTACGCTGTTGTTCTTTGATAAACTTACGTTTTCTAATTACACGTGTGCTAAACAATGAAAATTCCAATTAATTCTCATTCGAATTTAAATAATCAAAAGCTTTCGAGGAACGTTTGTAGACCACACAACCCACAAATGAGTTCTTAGAAACGAAACATGTCAAAAATAATTCAACGCGACGAATTCAATTAAAATAAAGACGGCGACGCTCATGCAAATACAATGTTTGTTTTCGATATTGGTTTCCAACATAATTTCGCCGTTTTACAAACGTGAGGGTAGAGCGAGGTATCTCATCAAAACCAAACCGCAGAACTACGGGCGCTTCGGCCGAAATCAATTCCCAGACGCGAATTAAGAACATTAATAATACAAAATTTGATTATCCCATAAAAGATTCGGCTCATAAAACTCATAGTAGTAGTGTGCGTTCCGAATGTACGAATTAGGAACCCTTTTGATCGTCCCCCTTCTCCCCACCCGTTGCTGCCATTCATTTTCATAATAAAATCGTAACAAACGGCACAGGTAACAAAATATGGAGAGAGTATCGGGATTTATGCGAACGCAATGTTATTTATGCGGTAACTTGAGATTTGGGCTGATGATAGGTTTGGCGCCGCGAGGACCCGTTGTTAATGCTAGCTTATTGAGAAAAATATTCCCGAGCCCCTGTTCAACATACACTCCAACTTGTTTTGCTTATTCAAAATGTAGCTAGTCGCATTTAAGATTTTAATTTACGTCTTTTATTGGTAGTATTAAGTGTTAGTGCGTTTAACACCTTTCAATAAGGCGTTTGTCATAAGCGAAACAAACGCCTTTGATAGTTTATAAATAGTATCTTCTCCTCAGCAACTCGCCACCCAGCCGAGGTGGGTCCAATCAATCTGTCTGTGAGAGATACAGCCTCTAAAATCTAACTATTGTTCAGAATAGGGAAATTTCCATTCGGATTTATTCATTGTCGGTCCTATTTTGTGAATTTCAATAATTGGTTTAGTAACTGTATATTTCAATGGAATTCTTATTAGAATGTTTTGATTGCTCATTATTAGACAACGGACAATTTGAATTGCATATAATTTGAATTTCGAAATGTTTCGAATTCAACTCGCACCAACTCTTTCGAACGAATACAAATTTAAACATTTTAATATAGAATTTCGAACGTTCCAATCGACGTTAAACCGAAAAGCCGCTATTGTAATAATAAATTTAACGACAAATTCCGATAAGATCGAGCACAGAACGCAATTTTCATAGATATAGCTCAATTAACAATTGGTTTCAATCGTGAAGACATTCTGGATAATAAAGTGCCACCCCACGCTCGGGGGTGGCTCGAGGCAATCTTATTTCTGTTTGTAATATTGTGGTGTCAATTTCGCATATTGAAGTGTGAGCACGAATATGGAAGCCATTGTTCGAATCTATATTGTCTATGAATTTGAATTGTTCCGTTCTTATCCGTTAAATTGGATGTTCTGAATTCAAATCTTGTACTTTCAAATCTTCTCGCATCCTTTTATTGCGTTCAATGTTTTCGTGTTTCGTTTCAATGTTCCATTTTACGCAAATGCGTGTACAAAATGGTAACAAAGTTAGCTAATCAACACTCAATCAAATATTCTGAAATCCATTGTCCGAACCGGCGAACAATTCAATAAACAAACATGTTAATAAAAATGCCAATAATGAGTGTGAACAAAAAATCGATGGTCCATTGTGGAATAGAATTACACACAATATCCAATTGTGGTTCCGTCAACGAGCTCCGTAATGAAAAAACTCACCCCACGGCATTAATATCAATTCATCAATACTCAGGCGTGATCAATGATCAATAAAAAATACCCTATTTTTGTCCCCTCGATAGATTATCGGCGATCGGCACCGTAAGTTGTTTTGATAGAACCCTGATTTTATAGAGTTGTCTATTGAATTACAGACTATCGAATTTATAAGTATTCACTGAATTGATTTGTGGCTTTGTGGATTTGATTTAATTTGATTACGGAACGAATTCAGTTTGAAAGAATAATGTCAACATTTGTTATTTGGAATTCGTAAGTTATGGGAGTTTTTGTAAAGGTTTGTATTAATATCAATTCATCAATACTCAGGCGTGATCAATGATCAATAAAAAATACCCTATTTTTGTCCCCTCGATAGATTATCGGCGATCGGCACCGTAAGTTGTTTTGATAGAACCCTGATTTTATAGAGTTGTCTATTGAATTACAGACTATCGAATTTATAAGTATTCACTGAATTGATTTGTGGCTTTGTGGATTTGATTTAATTTGATTACGGAACGAATTCAGTTTGAAAGAATAATGTCAACATTTGTTATTTGGAATTCGTAAGTTATGGGAGTTTTTGTAAAGGTTTGTTGGATGAAGTAAATTTATGTTTTGATTTGGTAGGTGAAGTATACTTTTGGGTATTTTATACAAGTGGACAAACGAAAAGTTCAGAACTCAAACCTTGAGTTTCAAAGGAGGTGGCTGTCTTCTTCTGCGCCCTTAAGATTCGAAGTGGTAACGCGCCTTTAATAGAGAAAGTCGTATCTCCAATAACAGATCGAGCTCTCAAACTCAACTCCATTACTTGTCGCTTACATGTACCTACTTAATTACTCTCAGCAAATACAATGAAATCGATGTATACTTATAAGAAAGGGGGGGAGATACGATCGTATGTTTTCGGATTAATTCGTTCGTAAAATCGTCTCCTCGATAAGAATGGCAACTCCGTACTAATTGAATCTACAATTGCCGGGATGTCTGATTTCATTACGTCTGTGTGTGTGAGGGGTGCGCGTGTGGGGGGGTGCTCACTTGAAAGTTTCGCCGAAAAATTTCGGCAATATCAGTTATTTTTCGTAGACAACTCTACAGAGTTCTATCATGCGTGCAAATACGAGCAATATTTTTACGCATCGAATGCAACGTAAGCGGGTAATTCAAATTTGGAACGTATTTCGGTTTGAACTTTACGGCTAGAGTATTCGTTTAAAATTGGAAATTCCACGTTTAAATATACCCTCCAAAACAAGCTTCTGGCTGGAGCGTGAATTGTTTCAGAATAATGGTATTTATATGCTACATTGGTTTCATGGGAAATCACTCTTCGAATCGTCCATAGCGGGTGAATCTTGGCGTCCGTGTCTCAGTCGAGGAACGCCGTATCTGCCACCTACGCGTCGTCCCTTACACCGTTGTACTTCGACGTGTCGATATTAAGCCCGTATTGAAATTCGGGCGGAGGGAGGCGTATTAAACATTCACATTTATTAGTTTGTCCCCGTATTTGGCATTCTAAGCGGAGTAGTTTTCGATGGGAATCTTCAGAAAGTGTGTTAAGTTCGACTAAGTGGGAATCGAGTTCGCAAATGGCTCACAAGTCGGGAAAAACAATGTAGGGGTATTTTACCCTGAAATAACGTTTGGATTATGTTTGAACTTGGAAGAATTTAACCAATTAGATTTTTTTATGTGACTTAAGTTACGGGACGATCTGACAGACTAAATCGACTCGGTTAGAAGACCCAAGTCGCATTGCGCCCGTCCCTCTGAGACGTCACGTCTCATGCGCCTGTAATTTCACCGGCACCCACACACTTCCACCTTGTTCTCTAGAGTGATTTAAAAATCGAATAAACCGTCAGTCAGAGATCAGTTAACTGTTAAAAAAGTACTACTTATATAAGTTGGGGCTAGAGGGCGCTGAACGTACATGTAAAATATGTCCATGAAATTCTAAAATCTATGCAATGAACTGAAAGGCACATTAATTTAAAAAAATCATCACGCAACAATCCAAAAAAAAACAGTCGATTTGAGAACATATTTGAAATAAAAATTCTAATGAGCATTTTAATAAGCGTGTATCAGACACGCAAATGGCAACCCCAGCGGTTCCATCCTCATAATCCACTCCAAAGTACCACAAACAAGAAAAAGGCAGCCATATTGGAGCGCGCTCATTTCCCGCCAAACTCAAAAGCAATATCCATGTCATAATCGATGGCCCTCTGAAAAAACTTCAAAAAAAGAACTCGTATCTTCGTATCGTGTGATCTCTGTACAGATAACTAGAGGGGTCGCACAAAGGCATCTATCGGAAGGAAAACGAAAGGGTAATGCGGGCTAAGACGCGCATCGGCACACACTGCCTAATCATTCCCCCACCCTCCCCGCGAGTTTTGCATATTGCCCAAATTGCCCGCTGTATTTTGCACTGTTTTTAGTTTCGCTCCGGCGTAGCAGTGGTTTGAGTTTTGTTAACTTGCAACTTTTTAATTTTGTTATCAATTCGGATCTTTATATTTTTTTTGATCGACGATTTCTCCGCCTTGTATCAACCGATTTGGATAATCACTACATAGTATAAAACAAAGTCGCTTTCTCTGTCCCTATATCCCTATGTATGTTTAAATCTTTAAAACTACGTAACGGATTTTGATGCGGTTTTTTTTAATGGATAGAGTGATTCAAGAGGAAGGTTTATATGTACTTCGCATGGGTAGTTTCTGATACGACACTGATGCTTTACTAACCGTGCGAAGCCGGGCCGGGTCGCTAGTTCTTTATATATTGTTATAAGGAGTAACTTTATGTTGGAAAAAGAATTAAAAAAAAAATGTTAAATACCACGTGGATGAAGTCGCGGGGAACAGCTACTTTATTATAAAAAAGTGACCTTACATTTTTTTAAGAATTCAACATTAATAAAGTATTTTGACTTTGACATTGTCCTGGGTGGGAATCGAACGCCACAGAGTAGAAGGCAGAGCTACCACTAACTAAGGTGTGTTGCCAGTTAACTTAAATAGTACTTAAGTACTTAAAATAATATTTCAACTACCGTACACAAGACGTAAATACATTTTAATGTTCAATAAAATATTTATAAAGTATCTTGTCTTTACACATTTATACATAAACCGAAATAAAGTAACATGTTGACTGGTTTCACTGATCAGTTGGCAGCATTGACGTGTCCAAATGATACTTGAGATCTAAAGGAATAAATGAGTTTGACTTTGACTTTGACTTTGACTTTGACTTTGACTTTGCCTTCCGTGCTGAAGGTCTTGGATTCGATTCCCACCAGGACAAGCATTTATGTGACGACAATAGATGTTTGTTCTATGTCTGGGTGTTAAGATATTTAGTTACCATAGTACAAGATATGCGCTGTACGAAATGTGAAAAAAAATTCAGTGAAATTAAACTGTATGTAAAATTATCACCATTCTGTACCATCTGATTCCTGTGGCATTTGGCATGTAAACTAAATGACAACTACTACAAAGTAAGAAAAAATCTCTACATTTTTACCAGCTCAATGATTCTTTGATCCGATATTAATCTTCGCAATATCGCCCCTATGGCTTTGTGTTAAAGGTTAATATTTAAGGGATGTATGGGCAAGGGGTGATGTTTGAGGGATGCTCGAGGATTTCTTAATTGTGAGCGTGTATTGATTTTTTAATGTCTCCTTATGTGGGGTGGTAATTAGGACTAGGGGTGGGTATGTCACTTTGCAGAATACCCTCAATGGTTGGGTTCTTAATATTTATAACGGTAATGTTCACGCACATACACCAGCACTAGGACTGCTAACACCCAAGACCCGAAAACAAACTTTATGTTTGCCAGTACTACTACCAACTAAGCCTCGGAACTAAGTTGGTGGCCTTTAGTAATAATATTAAAAGGTATAATTATAAATATTAATACCGTAGTGTGAACACTGCTTTAAATACTTTATGAACTATTTAAGGCACTTATCCGCCTTTAATGTATTTAATTACACGACAAAATATAGTTAAAGAGGCTGTTCTTGGTAACATGTCTATAATTCTCACACGATGTCATAGACTAAATATTTTTAATAGTATAGATGGGATGATAATTTTTTTTCTCTGTGACCCTTTGAAGCTGATTAATTTTTTTAATAACAATTTTCTTGTACTGCAGATTATTTCAATTGATCTTTTGGCTCAGTTGGTAGGCTTCTGAGCTGTCCATTCAATTAAATTCCCACTCAAGACAAGTGCCGAATATAAATGTTTGTACGGTATCTGGGTATGATATATGTATGTATTTAATTTTAATATTTTTTTTTTATTATTGCCTTCTCTGTGCTTCGTTATCTGTGACAATCTCTATCTCGTTAAATGACAATAATTGCATCAACATTTAACAGCAGCGTTTCATTACACGCTTACTTCAAAGAATTATTTCTAGAAATTGCTAACCCACTTAATAAAAACATGGAGTCACGTAATTAATGTCAATTTTATTTATAATTGCGCATGTAAAAACGGGTAAGCCATATCGTAGGCAATTTAAATACCTCTAACTAAGAGTAGCGCATCTGTGCGGGTAGATCTTTGACTGCATTCCGCCTACCAATTGGCATATATACAGAATGGATGAAATTCTTTAGAAACTATAAGAAATAATGATATTGTAGGCGATTATGCGTATTTAAAATAATCTATAGGGCAATGACTATACTCAATACTCATTTATTCAGCCTTAGGAACACTACGGATCACTTTATGTCAAAAATGATGGCTTACATAGCCTAAAAAATAACAAGAAATAAGAAACTAGACTATGTAATTTCTCATACGAACATTAGCTCATAGTACACTATGAGCTAATCTTCGTTTATGAGCTTAAAGAGCGTGGTGGCCCAGGGGCACAGACGCCGACTTCCAATCTGAAGGTCGTTTGTCAAACCCACACGTGCACAAACGACCTTTTAACTTAATAAAATGTATGTGCGCAATACCACGTTCTCGAAACGGTGACGGAAAACATCGTGAGGAAACCGGCGTAACTTAAAACCAAATTCGAAAACGTGACATTCCGGATTGGTAGAATCCGGATTGGGCTCCCGTGGTAGCCATTCCCATTCACTCTCAATTGTCGAGAGTAGTCCCTGCAGTGGGAAGTTTGAGTGGGAGTGTTTACTTGTAAAAATTGACGTGTCCAAACGTTGGGTCCAGTCGGGAACTGAGGAATAAAAGAATTTTAGTTTGAGTTTACTGTGATTGTACAATTACAAATCCAACCTGGATTGAAATGCACAATTACTCAGTGAAGATAATCGCTAAATTGCAACGCATTGGATAATTGCGCACGCCACTGAGATGATGCGCGTAGGTGACTGGTGTCAGCTGATGGTGGTGATATTATGATAAAACACTTCCTCGACCTCGCAGCTCTGTTGGTAGTTGATCTCCTTTCTGTAAGCCGTGGGTTTGATTCCCGACGAGAGTTGCTAGTACTACATATAAACCTTCATTTTGAATCACTCTATCTACTGCTCAAAACTACATTAAAATATGTTGCATAGTTTAAAAGAACTAAGCGTATAAAGCGAGAGTGACTTTGTTTTACTATTGGAGGAAATCTAATGAACGGGAATAAATAATCTTTTTTTTTAAATTCATTATAGGCCATCGTTTGACCGCTATCTCACCTGATGATGCAGTCGAAAGTGAAACACGCTGGCTTAGATAATACCTATTCACTCTTTTCTTGAACATATATAATCTATATATTGAAACTAGCTGTGTTCCGCGGTTTCACCCGCGTTTCTCTCGTTTCCGTGGAAACAGCGCACGCAAAAATAGGTTTTCGATTTTACACCTTGTGTTACAAAATAGCAATTTTATTACGGATCCCTAATTTTGAAAAAAAAAACAGCCTATAGCCTTCCTCGATAAATGGACTACCCAACACTGAAAGAATCATTCAAATCGGACCAGTAGTTCCAGAGATTAGCGCGTTCAAACCAACAAACAAACAAACACTGCAGCTTTATAATATTAGTATAGATAATAGTATAGATAATCTATACATTACTATAGCCTGAAGTCTTTGAATCCTGCACAATAGTCGCATATTGTAGAAATATATCTCCGTTCGATTCCCCTTCTTCCGTGGGTACTATTTGCACAACTCCTTAATGCTTTATTTCGTTTGTTTGTTCAGTCTAATTAGAAAACTCCCGTCTACTAATTACTAATATCGAATTGTCTCTTTTCGTGTCCCTACTTCTTTGTTCGTTTCGTATATATGGTTGTATGATATGAGAACAAAGCTGATTTAGTAATCATTACCTAATTAACTTTATGAATTTCATTAATTAGGTACATGTTGTATAAAACTGTCAGTTAATAATTAAACTGAGAAATTTGGCTAAATGGGGGTCCAGCTGCTCGTGTCCGTAGGTAAGAACCCTCGAGTATCCCTTCATGTATCCCCTGGGTGGTGACAAAGGACTAACTAGTAAAGTAACACTGAAACTTGTGAACTACAAAAAAAAAATTTGTGATTATTTCAGTCCTCTACAGCTTTTGATTAAAACAATTAGAAATTAGCTTAGTAATAGAATTTGCTTTACCATTGATGTGTGGAACCTTAAATAGTAAATTCATAATATTGCCAACCAAACAAACTCAATTTGATTCAGATGTCAACGCATCAAATCCGAAAATAGCAGCATCTTGCTTTCCGTTGTAAAATGACGAGTCTATTCCATCATTTGGCGCCGGCTTAATATCGTCAATCTCCGGCGTTTGACGAATGGTTCAGAACTCCTTCCTTCCCCCCTTCGGGAAGTCATCGGTTTACGCGCGAACAGTCATTTTATGGCTTTTATTTCGTAAGGAATTTCCCGCGCATCTCACAAAATTGGAACAGACGTTTGAATTTGGAAGGTCCTAAGTTCAGAGACAAAATAAAGGATGTAAGACTTTTTGGTCAAATTAAAAAAAAAAACTATCTGCCAGCTTAAAAAATTCACAGCGATTACCCTGAAAAATCTAAACCAGTTTAAATTGGAATTGTTTTTCACACTCATAGTAAAGCGCTATAATATCTGTCGTCATGTGAAATTTACTTGTTGCAAGCTAGCTATTTTAACTTGATTTAAACAGTAATAAGTTCTTTAAAAACTTAAAAAGATTCTAACTGTGATAGTCGTAGTATGCAAATTTTCTTTTTCAGTTTTGCGAGACCAATTCCATAGACAACGGCTTTTAATTGCACCACCGAAACGATATTTTATTGTCTCTGGTATGCGCTTTTTTCCGCCCCCGCTTCGTGCGGCATTACTCAAAATTATCTAGCTTAGATATCGCCCACCATGATGTATGCCTTCTAACAACGAAGAAATTGCCAGATACTTTTTAAATTGCAGATATTTTCTTTTAATCGGGACCGATGTCTGCAATGTAATTTGTTCGCGTGCAACCGTTTGGCTGTAGTGTGAAATTTTGAATTTGGATTGCTATAAATGTCATATTTTTTTCAGAAGCGGAAATTAATTGAATTAAGTTGGCACTACTGCCAAATAGCAGTTGTGAATCAGTTTACTCCTTTACTCTGAGCAAAACAATGTCTTGTACTATTGGATCTAAGTATGTAAATGCCAACAAACAAATTAGCGTCAATCACTAAAAATAGCCGAGAAATTTCTCGATAAATCAAAAGTTCCCTATAAATGCCAACAAATCAAAACACGAAACAGTTGCCAATAGCGAGTCGTAACCGCAGAGAAACTTAGTTTTCCATTCGGTTTTATATCAGACCATAGACAGCATAAATGAGCTTCTGAACTTATAATTGCTTCATTTTGTTGGTACCTGCATGCCTGTTCATTCTGCCAATCGTATTGGCGCAGCAACTAGCAGTGACAACTAGATGTTTTGCTTTTGTATAATTAACTAGCTGAGGTGGTAGAGTTTTTAATACAGAGGTTCTAGAAAGATCTATGGATACGGCCATACCTGATTATGTCGTATAACAGATTATTTGGAGTTTCGATACTATTATAGAATTCGTTTAATTTATGTGACGTTTCCAAATATTTTTTTAAGAATTCGATGGAAGAATTTTCAATTAGACTTTGATTGTTTGTTATTACTATTGCTGTAAGAAATAGACTACTGACATCAGGTACGCCATATAAATATTCTCACATTATTAATTATTTTAATAATCAAAACAACAAGCGCAAAACGGAGGTTGGAACAAATTTTACTACACAATATAAAATCTCAATCCTTACTTTTTTTTCGCTCAAATCAAACTAGACTTGCAAACGTTCTGAAAGCCCGTCAACTCATAAAAGGTAATAATCGAAATCACGTCGGATCGTGATCGCTTACCCATCCACATCAAAAGTGCATAGACAAGTTCACCACTTTTTGCTTTTCACGTCGGCCATATTTGCAAAACAAACACAACCAAGCCTCGACCTTATGCCCCCGCAATAACAAAAACATAATTTGTCAGCTCTATTAATTTTTACCATTTTCACGCCATATTTTCGATTGGACAAGTGATTGATGATCACGACGTGTATTGTCAATCAAAACCGTGTTCTGTAAAAGCATTTTGTGAATATTTATGAATGGACATAGCTGTTTGCGGTTTTAAAATATCATTCTCATATTAATCCAATAGAGGACTTAATTCGCGAGCTCTTTCCGAAGCTGACGTGTGCTTCAATCATTCACGTCATTTATTATTTCGGAACTGGCCGCGACAAACTAGCGCTGTGGCGCAAAAAGGAAAACTCCAAACTTCCCGAAGCTCGGAACGTCTTTTTATTCGTACGGTTGGTATTGCTACCATTTGAATTTCGAACGAGAATTTCTCTCTTAAATTTGGCCGGGTAATAATGGTTTCCCGCCGACTCTCGTCCGCCCGACCTCATGTTTGGCCAGTTTGACAGATCGCCGACATGAATCCTACTTTTTGACGGCAAAATGGCGTATTATGCATTTTTTATTCGTCCAGTTGTCTTTCACCACTTCTTTTGTGATTGAGTTCTGTACGACTGCCGATGCATTGTCAAAGAGGGAATTGGCTCGCTCCCGTTTCTTTATTTTGAGTTTTATATTGCCATTGATGGCTTTTCTCGTGTATTGTTTTCGGTTTTCGTTTCATAACCTCTGAAACGGTAGGGAAGTTAATTTTTCTCAGTTGTCAGCGTTGTATTGTCTATGGCCGGAAAGGCATAGAACAATAACGCGTGTTCGAAATAAGAACAGCTGAATTTTTTAATGAAGGTCTGGTACTGCCTCACTTGTTACGAATCTTTGGGAGGTTTTTAAACCATCGTGTGTTTGCATGATAATGTAGTTTGTTATTCGTCTTTCTCATCTATATTTCAAGAAATAATAACTGTAATTTAGTATTAGTTTCCCACAATCAAACCTACGAAACGTAGCATCTCGTAGCGGTGCGTAGCACTGTCTACGTCGTAATCAAAAACCATAATCGATTCTCGATAATTATTATCACTGTTATAATCCGACAAATTTAAATTAACATTAAACGGTAGCAGAGTGTTATCGGTTGCTTTACTATTGTAAATTGTCAGCCAAGCTCGGTAAGTAGAAAACTTACGTAAACGTGAAACAAACAGAGTCCCAAAGAATCCGGCATCGGCCGATAGTGACACCGCAGCAGGCGCCTCGGATTTATGGCATCGGCCGTATCAGAGGAAGCAAAGAATGCGCCAACAACGTTTCTCTGTTGCGCTGCACTTGTTAATGCTTGGAGTTTTTACTGTGCTAGCCACAAACTAAGCATTTAGTATTATGGGAACCATTACTGATTCAACACTTATATTGTATTCTTATTTGTAAATGCGTATATAAAATACATATCGATCTTCGAACCATCTTGCGAATCATTTTTCTTTATTTGGAAAACAAGCAGTACATAATAACTTATTATTAATAATAAATATAAAAAGTACATGGAAAAGGGCCATTTCCGCCATTAAGTTGTACAAGTTTGTTATTATTATATTACAATAAAACTTTTTTTTTTTATTTTGAAATCTCTCTGATGGCACCCATAAACATTTTATTAAAATTGGTTCTGTAATTAAAGATAAATTATAATTTTTTTTTTGTTTTCTGTGACTTTTTTTCTCATTGTTTCTTTTCTTAGATGTTAATTTATATTTCATAAAAGGATTGATTGTTTTAATAGAGTCACTTGTGTATTTGTATTGTAAAGCAGGTTTTATCCAGTTAATATAACTGTTTAACTCGTGTAGGATCATGGTAAATTTATTATTGCAAATTAAATAAGCATTCAAAATAAAACTTCTATAATAAATTGCTGTTGCTCCTATCACAATTATTTTTATAATAGATTTGTACCCGTTGTATGTTATCTGAATAACATATACATAGCTGCCGTTTAAGATAGATGATTTAATATTCTTTGTATCCTTACCAAATATATAATAAAATGTAAAATAATACTTTTTTTTTTGCTAAAATAGTTTAAAACACAGGCCAAACTAACTCATACTATGGCACTAAAACTAGTTATACACGTCTAAATCTAGGACACCTCTCCCAACGGCAGTTAACGACTTCATTAGCCAAATCTCATCTTAACTAAAGGGTTATTTTAAAACAAAATAAGAGGGATCCAAATCGTCACGGAGGGTGGGCCCAGAGGCAGAGGACCAAAAAGGTTGTAATTAAACTAAAAATGCGGTGTGCGGACTTCAATAAAAAGCTTGGACTGTGACGTGGTCGAAAACATAATTGTCTATAGTAATGATTGTAGGTAATTGTTGAGGGTCACCCTTAACCCTTCAGGAGGAACCCTCGGTGGTGGGTCGAGCCACAAGCCACAGCGACGAGGATGAGTAAGACGAATTTAAAATAAAAATGGAATTATAACACTTTAATGCATTTTAAATGCTACTTTTGCGATTAAAAGATCGTATGTATTACATTTATATCCATTTAAAAGATATCTACTCAACCGATCATCATCATGAAGTTTTGCATACATGTTGTCAGGTACATGAAAAGACATAATATACCCGTCATAAAATATACTTTAGAAAACTAAAAATGAAAACAATCTACATAACGCGAGAGAAGCCGCGGGAAAAGCTACTTCAAAATATACTGATGTCGTTCACGTAATTGTTATTTTCATTTGGGTTGGAAGCTATTGTAATTAAGTCATATTGTAAGTTATTAAAACCTATTCTAAATGAAATATTCACTTGAAAAAAATATGTGCGCAATACCACGTCCACGTACCACGAATCAAAAATCGAAGACATGTGACATCTACCAATCCGGATTGGGCTCCCGTTGATCAAAGCCCAATTATCGAGAGTAGGCCGTTGTCCCTGCAGTGGGAACATTAGAGACGTATGGTGGGGGTATTGACTTTTATATAAAATGACTTGTTTTATTAGAATCGGTCAGTAGTGCGCCAACGCTGCCGCTCGTGACTTGCATCACTCCCCTAATGGCGGTCAGGACAGGACAGAATTAAGACAATAATTACTCGTGGTCCAGAGTAGAGTTCGTTTCGCCTAATACTTTCATTGCGAGTGTACCACGCTCCACTGTTATGGGGATGTCGACAAATACTTACTTTAAATGGTGGGCCTTTACCCTCATGAAACTAAAAATAATATATGTTAAAACATTGTCGAGAAATCAATGGTGACAAATTGACCATGTGAAAAAAGTTGTGGAAATTGTGAATTTCTTGATTGTTTATCTTACATAGCCATTGCCAAAAACAATTATTTCTTTTATTCTTTAAATAAACTTTGCAACGTCATTTTTTTATAAATTGGTAACCATGAGTGCGTTTCTAATACTAAGTTTAGTGCTCATTCAAACTATCCGAATATATGTGTGACGGCTCCCCGGCTGAAGTTTGTTCTCGGGTCTTGAGTGATCGTGTTTATACATTTACCATCTGCAACACAGGGAATCCTAGTGCAGGGGAAGGGTATGAGTGTGTAAACGTTAAAGAAGTAATATATTTATACATCGTGCAGGTCGAAGATGGAGCACGCAGTCTGACAAGTTAAGAGCGCTGCGCACTCTCTATTACCCTCAATTTACTATTATTAATATTAAATTAGATTATCATTGCGTAATTTTTCATAGAAATTAAACATTTAAAACTAAATAGTTGATCGAACCTACCAATATTTTGAAAACTACAGAAAAAAACAGATAATGATGAGGACGTGACAAACGTTGAAGGCAACACAAACATTGTTTACTGAAGAATTACACTGATATATGTACAAATGATATCGATGTCAAGGAATTTACCGAAACAAGCAATTATACTTCGTATTACATTCACATAAGATTGATATGATTACCGCCGAGACACAAAGAATATATCGTTAGAACAACATTCGTACAAAAACGGTTACCTTGAACGGATCAAAAATCAAAGATCTTTGTCATTACGGACTGACGTCAATGCATAAGAAATAGAACAGGCTAATTTATCATCTATTTAAAGTAAAAATAAATACACTATTATATTATTTAAGATGTGGTGTTGGTGTTTAAAGATTTGTTACAACGTACAATCAATTACCGTGAATTTACTAAAGTCAAAGTCAAAGTCAAAGTCAAACTCATTTATTCCTTTAGATCTCAAGTATCATTTGGACACGTCAAATTTTACACATGCATGTACACATATTCGTGAGCATATAACGTGTCACAGGAACTCCCCAGGCACATTACATGCACACAGATATGTCAAATTACAAATTACACTAAGTATATATTGTTTTATCTACCCGTCGTCATTGGCAATTGCATTCGCTTTTTTGTGTTTTTGACAATATCTACAATATCTTCGACAATTAAACACCGAAACCGAAGAATTAAAAAAAAATGTATGGGTCCCCCCCCTCTAATTCCTATTTTTAAAGGTATTATAGTCGCTTTATTGGTCCTACTTTTTTATGAAAGGATAAGAGTCGCTTTATTCGATTTTTAATTAGTTTATTAAAGTTTCAATATATTTCACAACCAGATTCCACACTTTAACTGATACAATAATTAATTCATCGGTCAGAAATTCTTACAGCCAAACCCTATAATCAACCTACAGATTGGAGATAGATAACCATAGCGACATTAGTACTTATAAAAAAATGTATGGACCTTTTTGACAAGAGCAACATTGATATACTAATCTATCAGTACATTATAAGGTTTAACTTTGAGTATGAAACGTCCAGATTTTGGCAGAGGCCTGCAATGAAACTCCAAGTGTTGACCCAACAGTAATGCATACGCCTGCCTCGGCCGAGCTGGTTTCCGTCCTATCTATCTTGGAGCGATACGTATCTTCACGGGCGAGCGCTCGCGCCACCTTCACGCAGCCACAATTGATATATTCCGAAGGTCGACAAATAACAGCCTGTGAGCTCTCCAATACCACCGGACGATCCTATAGCTGTACCGGTTAGGTCGATATTACAAGAGCGCGCGCAAGCCAGTTATCATGTGCTGATTTTATGAATAGATCGTCAATTGTGAACGGAAACGTGCGTTGTAAATTACTGGATGTTTAGAGACACGATTGTAAATCCAATTGGATTTTTTATACAGTGTTATTTTGGTTCGAAATGATGCACGGAGTAGCAGAATTGAATAGGTGGAATTAGTTTGGCAGTTTTGACATTGTCAGCTACGAGAGATGGAGAGAGCAAGTAAATTAGTGGTAACTCCCATCTGATTCCATATATTATCACAATAGGCACAGGTTGTTCAGGCAAGGTAGGCTAGGCTCCCGGAAAAAGGTAAATTTGTGTGTACTTTACACAAATTTACCTTTTTCCGGAAGGGAGATGACTGGGGTAAACATGTTACAACAAGTTCTGTAATTCAACAAAATCGTTATTCCGGATACATCATACCTCCGTCATTTATAAACCAAAACAAAAAAAATGCCATCAAGTATACAAAATTACGTATTTTGCTTTTCTGTGACTTTCTTCGCCCATTGTATACCGATTTGGATGTTTCTTTTGTAAAATGAGGGAAATAAGGGATGATAATATTGAAGACTGTTTTTCGATTTATTTAATCAGACAATTTTTTAAAGCATAACAACTATTTTCATAATCTGTCTGAAATACCTAATTATCAAAGTAATGCTTGAGTAAATATTCATTATCATTGTTTTTCCTTCATTTAATATGACGAATCGTATTGTTTTAAATATTAAGATTCACTTAATGATACCTGAAGCTATTGTTACTATTAATCTGCAAATTTTCCTACACGTACTTAATTGTTATATCTATTAGGTTAATTAATAACTAAAATTGTAGGTGATACAATGCTACCTGCATTAAAGCACCTATAAAAACCTACAGATGAATAGTTTGGACCTTAGCGTACGACACCTAAAAACCTTCACTTCGAAGATTTCGAAAGGTACCCGACATTTATGTGCCGCTAAGCAGTGGTGCGCACTGCTTGACGGCAGATAATCGCATATCTGTATTCCGGTGGAAAGGATGGGTGAAATCACATGCGCATGAAACGTTACATCCCTGGGTGACGGGCGCTACGGGATGTGACTTGGGCCTTCATACCTCGGACAACATGGGCCAAGAACCCGTGACGTGACATGATAAAAGAACCACCGTAGCTGACGGCTCCGTGACTTAGTTAGTAGTAACCCTGCCTTCGAAGCAAGGGGTCCCGGGTTCGATTCCCGGCCATACTTTGTGTGGTGAGCATGAAAGTTTGTTCTCGGGTCTTGGGTGTTTGTGTTGTGTCTCTTTGTTTGTCCATGCCATCTGCGACACAGGGATTCCTAGTGCAGAGGTATGAGTGTTGTAAACGTTAAAAATAAAAAACGTTAAAATAGCTGAAATTATATTGATTAGATGAAGGGATTCAAACTGCGCCCTGTGGCTTTTTTCGTACAACCAACTTAGTCCACCTTGGTCTGTTTGACCTACCATCATAGCTCTCCTGACAGTAATCTCCTTTGTTCCCAGATCGCGCAGCTGGTGGAGGACGTGCGTCGCCTCCAGGCGTCGCTGTCAGCGCTGCAGGAGGCGCACGCGCAGCAGCTGCAGCGGCTCGAGGAGCGGCTGGACGAGAAAAAGGCGCACATAGCCAGGCTGGAGGCCAGGCTCGACCACCAGCGGGACTACGACGACATGAAGCGAGAGATCAAGTGAGTACTCAGGTTCTAGCTGAAACTGTTTGATAGCATTGATCACAGAGCATTCCTTCTATGTTTTTCCAACCGACTTTCAGAGAAGCGTATCAATTCAGCTGTGTTTTTTTATGTTTTGTTATGATTTAAATCTTTTTTTATTTGTAAGGATATGCTTTCAGATTAGGCAAATAGAAATTTTATTAAAATCCGATCAATGTTTTGGTATTAAAATCAAAGTAACTAGAAAAAATATGTGTTCCAAGTAAACGAAATTGCAAGTCTTGCCGTTACCACACATAAGTGTACACCAAGAAGTGGTCCACTAGCGCTGCTGTCTCGTGCCGATGTAATTATTATACATACACATAAAACGTTACATCCCCATCCTCATCACTCTGAGAGACTCTAAGCGCCTTTGGTAGTTGAGAACGCAAGTCGCATTGTTGTTTTATATGGGCGGCGGTCACCATTTAACAACAGGTGGGCCATCAGCTCTGTTAAGTCACATAATAAAAAAAAAAGATATGTGTAAGTTAAAAATGGAACAAAACCATACAACTAACCCTTAATATCACTTCCTGAAAGTACTAGCCGCATAAAAATCTACGCGTGTTAATAAACTTGATAAGGCTGTATCGGGCATTCACCTTGTTTGCGAGATTACTCTGTTTGCGTACTTGGGCAATGCTTGATGCATGGTCGGGGCTGTGTGAAGGCTGCGTAATGTCTGCGACGTACTGCACCCGATAACTATGCCTTCAACATTGTTTTCAAGTTAGATAGCTTCTAAAGAAAAGCTTATGGAAGAAATTTTAGACTATTCCATTTTTCTCTTTAAAAAATTACTGTATTGACTTGAATAGTCCTTCTATTTAAGTCGACAAAGTCAAGTTGCAAGTTTTGTTTTTTTTATTACTATTAAAGTGTGTCTCTTAAAACTTTCTCGGGACTGGGCACAGTTTCACAAACGAATCCAAATAAAATTCCGATATGTGGACAAGATGTGTGTAAAAAAATTACGATTTAACAAAAAAGATTTACTTAAAGTCGAACATAGTTTTATGTTCGACTTTAAGTAAATCTAACAACCTACGTTAAATTACATTTCATAATTTACCCTATATTTAATTATTTTTATAACAAAAGCTACGTTTTACTAACAATAAGAGACAACACTTCAAATGAATCACTCGCTGAATGAATCACAAACTTTATTTATAATTAACAACGTATACACCACAATTGTAAGCTTTATTTGTACCAACAATAACTTGTACCAACATGTAATACCAACATAAGAACAAGAAATACTTGATAATCCTAGTCAAGTGTCATCATAATAGGTACATTGTGTGCATGGTTTGTTTGCAGACCCTACCTTTGACTGATAACGGTGGCGCCCGCGCCGGCAACCGGCTTTAACTACAGACTCTATATGTATAGTGCTCCTCACGGATTTAGTTAGGAATTTAGACAGGTTCGAATCCCAGGATGACAGAACAGTGAGAGAATCTACAAGAAGGAAAGGCCACTTTGTACCTATTTTTTTTATTATAATTTAAGGTGTGAATCATAATTACAAATCATAGTAAAAAAAACAATAAGAAAAATACTTAATACTTGAACTTGATATATTTGAAATTACAAGACAAACTGATTCCATACTTACCAATAATTGTAATTTTACCCTAAACATGTTCCGAAAACAAATATTCATCTGCATTGCCCACTTATACCATCTATCGTAATACCAAGACACCTCGTGATTCACTCACGGCACACGAAGTGAACTGTTTAAAAAATACAAACAACTTGTTGGAAACGTCAAAAGAATCTCTCAGGATGTGGTGTCCAAACATAACAACACGGTATAAAGAATGGTGCAGTAATTAAGTTGAACAACTGAGAAAACAGTCTCAAAGTCGTCACTTACTCGTAAAGAGCTCCAGGACATTGATGTCTTCATCTCTCACTAAAAGGTTCCAAAATAGAGTTCACTGGAAGTATCTGAAACGGAAAGAAGTTGGTTACGTCCAAAATTGTTCCATCTCCGTCATTATCAAAGTTTTTGACGGTGATTTCAACGAGGTTTCATGCTTTGAGGGTTTATGGGTTTGAAGAAGAACTCTTGATCTCGTAGGCACATATTTACAAAGTGACGTCTACAGAATAGAAGGAATGCGACAGGACAGCATAGTTTCACTGGTTCTGTGGGACTTCTTGTTACCCCTTATTTTAAATACTTTAAAAAGTATTATATTTATTCTCAACAAAAGACAACTACTTATAAATAGAAGTAGTCATTAACAGTGATACCTAGTTTTAATTAGTAGCTTAAAGATCTTAAAAAAAGTCACACAAAGGCAGTCTTTTAAGAAGCACTTTAAAAATGTGTATTAGTAATTATCATCGATGACAATTACTAATAACGATAACGATCGCCGCTCTGATTCAAAATACCCTGGCTCTAAGAAACCTTATTCCTACTAATTAATACCCTGGATATTTGGGATAATCTATTGCATTTTCCCACGTGTCAGAATCCTAATCAGTGCGGAAGTTATCCGTCACCCCCGAGATAACAGCTTCAGCCAAAATCAATTACACACCGTTTTCCTGGTATTTAATATATTAAGATGATTACTACGCTCGATTCAGATTATTATTAACGTGCGCGAAGGAGCTTAGAACACAAGATGATTCCGATGAATAGCGGCTGAGATTTAATTCCCTGCATCTGATTTACTCGTAATACAAACGAAGGCTTACTCATATCTCTGCACAATGTTCGTGCATCGCAGCTGGAGTGAACACAAGCTGTATGGAAATATAACCTAGCCTGAGACTGAACCTACGACCCCAGCGTCGCAGGCAGAGTTACCGCATTTACAGAGTAGTCGAGCAAGTTACAAAAATATATTTCATACTCATACTTGTAAGAAAATATTTGTTATCTGTGGTTTATCTTAGTAATTAACAGACCAAAAGCATCTTATACTTATTCAACCAATATCGCATCTCCCTCAAATTTAATTAGCACATCCAAATGCATCTTCTCTGTCCGTCAATCAATACCATTTAGCAGTCTATCATTCAGCTCAAATTCTTCAGATCCTCGACGAAGGAGGTCCCAGAACTTTTTAACTTTTTTGATTTCTGACCTTTTTGTGTCCTAATCGGAACCACTTGTGACACAATATCCCACCAGAGCTAGCATCTACCCGCTAAATGATTCGAGATATGGAATTTAGCGACCACCGTGTTTGTTCAGTTATTGGTTCGCTCCCTGAGAACCGGGGGATGAAGTTTTTGTGGGAAATATAAATACGTTTTATCGACGGATGTGAAATTGAGGATTTATTTAAACAACGATTCATTTTTCGGATCGACTGAATTAATCATATTACAATATAAGCAAAAACATTGGATTTCCGGTTGTGATAAGAAATAATTAGTCGTGGACTTTTCACACAGCACCCTTACAAACACATCTTACCCCAAACTAAGTATAACTTGTAATATGAAACCTGATCACTGATAGAATACTAAAAGTATTTTTTTGTTAATTTTTCCGGGATGAAAGTCTATGAGAAAACCTATGTACTATTCCAGATTATAAGTAATCTAGTTCTGTGCCAAATTTTATCCAGACCCGAGCGCTGTTCTGGCGTGATTGACTAACAAACATCCATCCATCCAAACTTACGCATTTATAACAGTAGTAAAATACCCAGACACAGAACAAACATACCCCGTGTGGGAATCGAACTCACGAGCTGTAAGGCGAGTACATTATTAGGTAACAAAGGTAAAGTGATATTTCATACCTCCTGTTTACTCCCACTAGTTGAGAGTAGTTAGAGACTAACTTTAGAATATCGGATCTGTTAATATCAGTGTTACGGTAACACCAAAATAACAGTTTAGTTTAAATTGAAACCAATGTTTTCAAAACTGTTAATGTGTTAGTTTTACCAATATAGCGAACGATGGGCGGCGTGTTTGATCTCATCAAAGGGTCGCATCAAAGACGCCGACGACATAAACCCAAGCTGTGACAGTAAACACCTATTTCGGTAATAGTTAAACTGTAATCGATATATTTTACAGCAGGAAATAGCGCGGTAAAACACTTATTGTTCAGTCAAAGGATGATTTCGCTCGTAAAACTATGATGATAGTTCACAATGACAATTCCTTTTGATCAAAACGTGGCTGTAAACCGTGATAAACATGGTTCTACCAACAAATGCGAGTATTTTCCGCCAATAGCCCATAATTCGTTGCCCTCATAAAAACGCAACAATTGTCAAAACATGACACATTATCGGCTCACACGACATCACAAACGGAAAATAGAAAAATCGTATTTCAATTATTGCTTGAGACACGCGAGACGTAACACTTGTCGGTTCCCATGATCGGACTCCGCTTCCAATGCGAGGGGATTATGTTGCTAATATCGAGAAAATATATTTGTTACGCTTTCCCGCTAAAATAATATGTTTGACGGATTTTTTTATGTAACTTTTGTCACTCAAAACTAATGTAAACTAACTAAAACTTAACGTAATACGATGAAAAAACCGACAGAAGTTGTGTTTTTAATCACTATGTAATACTTCATTTTTTCGAGATAAAAAGTAGCATATGTACTAATCCAAGGTATAAGCTACTTTCATAACAAACTTCATCCAAATCCCTTCAGCCGTTTAAGCGTAGAGCAACAAACGTACAGACAAACTTTCGCATCTAAAATATCAGTATGAAATCACAGCTTACGGATGTTTTGTCTACGAAGATTTATTTTTAGAAAGAAAAGCAATCCAGGGCGGGGTAGCTGGTAACTGTATCTATAGGTAATCCCATAAGACCTTCATAAACAGTCTGAGGCACCTGTAGGTTTATTGGTTATTTATTCCGGTTCTCAAGTCAGGATTAAGTTATAGCCAGCCTCTGAAGATTAAAGCTTAATGGGGGTGCGGATTGATTCCTGAACAGAACCCTCCGTTGGTGGGGCGAGTCGATATTTCAAATTCTGGAAGTGATTGTACCTTTCAGCTGTTGCTGAACTAATTAATTCCGGATAACTGGATAATCAATTGAATAGAAATCTATACTAGGTGTATTGATAATTGTTAGTGCTAAAGTTGGTAATAAGAACGCATGATCTTGTAGGTATACATACATGATTAAATGAAATGCGACGTTTCCAAGTAATTGTTAAAGAATTCAATGGAAATAAAGTATTTTGACTTTGAACTAGATAAATTGTAGTCGAAAATACATCATCATTTGATGCTAAACCTTCGAAGACTTTTGTACTCAAAGAAATTGTAATAATCTGTTTGATAACGATAGCTGTTCTTTTTTATGTGTAATTCTGTTTTCTTCTCTTGTTTGAGAACAATATCTTTATACCGATGTTCTTCTTTCGTGTTAGTTAGTATGGGTGTCGGAATTATCAAACGTATTATAATGTATGAGTAAAATGATGAAAAACGAAGCCGAATGGTAAAAGAAGCAAACAGGATTTATTAATAACAAAGATTGCGGCGAAGTTATACAAAACTGGTACGTATCTAGTACAAGAGACATTTGATAGACGCCAAAGAATTAACACGACTTATTTGAACAAGAATTAGATAACAGACAAATAGAAAGACGTCCCACAGAATTTAAAAATCTCTCCCTTATCTCTGGGTTAATTAATTCGAACTTTATCATTCGTTTACCGAAAAAATTCTCGATGCCTGTTGACATGAGACACCAAATACAGAATCAAGTTATCTTGTTTAATTAACTTCTAAGCACACACTGATTTCCATGGGCCGACATATAATATACCGTGCTATATATCAATGGAGCGTGGACACCTGTCTCCATTTGTTTAGGGTGTTTGCCTTGCGTTTAACGAAAGTTTAGTCTCACAAAATTATCAACTAATATACCGACGGTATTTTTTAAGGTTTTTAGTGTGTTTGACGAGTCTAAGAAATGGTGAGTCAATAGGATTGTTTGTGGAGATTGCTGCGAAGGCTCACAGAGGCGTGCCTGACCGATCGCGGTGTTCGATTGGTCAGTGCCGGCTGGGCGGAGCGCCGCTATCGGCGATCGGCTGATAACCGATAGTGACGTCACCGCATTGTTCGATCCACTACTGATACTAGTTATTTTCCGAAGATAAAATTCTAATGATGCAATTAAACTGGATTTGATTATCTCTCAACAATTCTGAGAAACATAGTCATGCATGCCTAATTACGAGCCTTTGGTTGTGTAAAATATCTTAATATTTATTCAAGGAGCGCACCGTTGATGTATCACGAGACAATATTTTAATTGTCATTCCGATACCGCGAGGCACTCGGAAGGAATTCATAATTTGGCAATCAATACGAAGCATCCTTTCTAACCCCATAGAAATATGTCTTTGAAACGCTCTCTTTAAGGGTGAAAACCCCTCTTAATTTGAAACGGAACGGCATCAATCAAATTTGACTGGAATATTTTACTGTTGATTTCGGCTACTGCTGCGAGTTGGATCAGTTCAACACTTAGTTTGGTGTTTACTTGCAACTATACCTAAACCTAAAATGGACAGAGAGGATTCTCTATAATCACACTCATAATCATTTTTTCGAATCTATTTCGATAACAATTCGAATCTATACAAGAATATTCATTCACCAAAACTTTATTTGATATTATTATTCTTTTCATATTGCATTTGAGTTTAAAGCTGGAATGGGGAAAATTCATACTTCACGTGGTTTTCATTGTAAAATAAAAAGTACACTTTTAAATCCATTTGTCCCGACCAGTCGCCTTGAACGGTGTCCTTAATGAAACGCATACATCTTAACCGAAGTTACTTTTAGTAATTAATTCAAGAACAAACCAACATTAGGGGGACGCACATCGGTTACGGAGTTTGGCTGATAAAATATTCAGTGTGTTACATGCCTTAAACTGAAGGCTTTTGGCCGAAGACAAAGATGCTTTTAAGCTTTCGCTTAGAACAGGCAAAGGCGCGGAGAAGACGTTTTAGAAGATGTGTATAATTTTTTGTCACTCAGATTCATAGTACAGTACTATATTTTAACTGTGTCGATGTTTCTTAGCTCATGTTGGCTACGAAATGATACGTAAGATTTTTTTATGTAATTAATGAAGGCCCACCTGATGTTAAGTGGTTACCTCCGCCCGTAACAACTTCAATGCGACTTAGGACCTCCGCGACCGAAGTATGAGAAGACCCAAGTCACACGTTGCGCCCGTCACCCAAGACTGAGATGTTACGTCTCATGCGCATATGATTTCACCCTCACCAATGCGAGTGTATCACTGCTTGGCGGCAAATTACCAAGTCTGGAGGCAGTACTTCTCCGAGCGAACTTTACACAAGTTCCACTGCTACTTTTTGCTCCCCCAAAACATGAAAAACATATTTGTTACAACAGTGGTATTTAAGAAAATAGCCCGTTTAACTGCAGTAGCGTGATGACGGTTTCAATGACATACTTGTCGGCCAGTACTGATGACCACTCATTATTGATGGCCTAATGATACTTGAGATCTAAAGGAATAAATTAGTATGAGTTTGAGTTTATTGGATAAGTGTTTGAATGGTAAATAGTGGTGCTGAATGAATAGGTTTTTGGACGATTGGATTTTGTCACAAATTAGCATAGTTTCGTTATGTAATAGTTGGTTTGGAATTATTTCTAAGGAAACGGCATTGCATCTGTTTTTGTTAGTTTTGCGAACAATATATTGTTATCTATAAAATCTTTCTTTCTACAAATAAATAGGTTTTTATCAATGTCTTCAAAAGAACTCTTATCGAAATGTTCTACAATTAACGTTAGTAAACTTAACAATCTTAATTTCCAGATAATTCTTAAAAGTACATCGTTTTTTTTAATAAATATTTTTTTATACAGACTCAATACCGTAACGGTTGTTGAAGTGCAACTTTAGTAAGTCAACTCCATTCCTTTGTCCCCATCTCCTATTAAAACTCATGCTATTATGTCGTTTCACCCACTTCCGAGCTAAGCGCGAAATATAACTATGTTACTAAGTTTAAGGAGAGTGTATAATGTATCTGTTTTTAAAACCTCGTGAAATATTTAAGTTGGGGATTACACGGTTAGGAAACTTACCTGCGAAAATTTTGGTAGCAAATTGAAAATTTGCGAAGTTTTCTTTACGAAACTCGACCAATGTTCTTGAACAAAAATGTGTGCTACCTGTATCAAAAGGCATTTAATATTCGGTTTAGCTTGTCTCCAATTTACCTTTCTTACTCTAGGTCACAATTGTTGGTGAAAGTGAGCTAGAGTAGACAAAATGTTTCTATACATTGGAGATACTGAACTTAAAATCAGTTATTATTCATTTAGGTATGTGTAAAAATTACAGGGTTAACTTAAATTTCAAACAAACAGCCATTGCATTGCATAGACTTTAATTTAATTTTATTTTTATTTTACAGAATTTTTATTTTTATTTTACAGAAATATTTAAGGTACAGAATTAATACTAGATTGTTATTTATCTAATCATTACATAATATTGAAATATCTAAGGAAAGACAAGCATAGGCTTTAAGAAATGCGAGTTTTTGGTTAATTTTTTTTGGTTAGAAAAAGTTATTTAATTAAATCTTACATTTTTTATTATTGATCGCGTTGGATCTCAACCTGGTACTAGCGATTAATAGTTGAACAGGCATTTAACAAATAAGGCAATTACCAAAGAGTGACTATTTATTTACATTTATGCATGTGATGTGCCTAAGGACCTGTGACGCGGTGTATGTGCACGAATATGTTCACTTGTACGTGTAAATTTGTCCGTGTCCAAACGATACTCGATACGTAAAGAAATAAACATATTTGTGTTTCACATTCTACGTGAAACATGTTCGCAGTTCATATAATACGGCTTCTTCAAATCCCCAGAAGCCTTTAATTTCCACACCGAAGCAATTCCAAATCGATGTCAGCGCAAAGTTATCAGTGCCGGGGGAGTTACCTGTAGCCGGGGAATTACACAATGCCCGGCTCATTGTGTGCAATTACAGGATGTGTTCCCGTAAGTGGACTTTATTCGTGGGGGTTGATTGGCTTAGTTATGATGAAGTTTTCGGCACGAACTGGGGGGATAATTATTGTAGTCTCTACAAAGGATATTTGTGAAAAAATATACATGACTTATTTTTACTGCAAAATAGGGCGCCTTTAAATAATATTTTCTTAAAGATTTCATTAATTTGATCTGTGTATCAGTATTCGATCACTGTTCCGAAAAAACGTCAATGTCAAAGTCAAGGTCATTTATTCCTTTAGATCTCATGTATCATTTGGAACGCCAAAGAAATCACTACAATCCTAATTCAAACCTATAAATACCTATAAAACAATTTGTCAAAAGATAGCACTGAAAAGTATTAATTAATTATCAACGGACACAATTTACGTTACAAAACGTATTACATTTCCCTTCACTACCTCCATTAGGCTACAATAGCACAATCACCAACTCATATAGAATTCAAATTATCGCTTCCGTTCAGTCGATTAATTGGCTATATATTAAATCGTAATTAAGGTACAACCCTATTGTTCGAGGTGTGAAAATCTTGAGCTTGGGGCAAGTCGACGGATCGCACAACCGGTCGGCCGACTCGTCGACATTACGTCGTGAACTCTATGCGAGTCTAGCGATTGGTTCGAGTATTGAGTATAGTATGGAGGTGTTGGGCAACAAATCGGATGGGTGATTTCGGTAACAATACAGTTATTAGCGTTGATAGTTTTATTACTAATCGATTCAAAACAATGCGGAGTAACAGTGTTATAGTTTCAGGTGTTGTTTTGATATATAACATAATATATATATATATATATTATATATATATATTATATATATATATATATATATTATATATATATATATATTATATATATTAATATTGAGTTCTAAATGATTAGTTATTGAAAATAAACCGGTACGATTCACTACGATTCACTACGGTTAAGTACGATTCACACTCAACGATAATAACGGCTAAGTACGATTCACTACGGCTAAGTACGATTCACACTCGCTCACAGAAGGATCCGTGCCACCAATTGTTGTATTCTACTATTTCTAGATTATAAATATGAAAATCCAATCGAAGATTCAAGAATATCCAAGAAAAGACAGAGTCGATTATGGCTTTAATTGGGTTTCGTTTACCTTTTGGATACGAAACTTATCTTCATGTTTTAGGAAGATAAAGGCAAACGGAAGTAAGAATACAGGCCAGGGTAGTTGGTGACATTACTTAAATCAAGATCACCCATCTAATCTTTATCTTACTGGACAAAGCATACATGTTGTAACCTTTAAACATGGAAGTGCCCTGGTCATAAAGGCTTTTGTTTTAAAGACTATACGCAATAACTTATTTTAAATATCAAACTTAAAGGACAGGTGAAAAACATTGCATAATCTTTTTTTATTTTTATTTTATTTTATTATTAGGACACCCAACACAGGATTTTATCGTACGTAATCCAAATGGCGGAATAATTTATATGGAACTGTTCAATAAAATACAACATCAACGATCTCATAAAATAGCATAATCAGTAAAGGTCTTATCTTACCCTGAGGTACCCTTCCGTAGGGACGATCTCAATAAATTTATGAAAGGAATATTGCCAATAGGGGCACAGTACATCCTATTAATTAAACACTTAATGAATTCACCTGAAATTGCTTTAATCAATTCACTTTTACTCGATTTATTAAGGTCTATCGGTAGGTGGATGCTGATAACGTTCAGAGATTCACCATCTTATATTATTGAGATACTATTTATTAATTTCGTATTTAGGCGTATTATTAAATTTTCTTTAGTTTTTAGATATGTCAGATTGTATTGTCATTACTATTAAAATATCTTCTAAAATATTATTAGTCAAAACGTTAACAGTCGATATTGTCAATTTTCGATCAAAAAAAATGTTAAAATGTTTGACATTCAATGTTCCCAGTGCTTCGAGCTCAAGGCTAGTCTCGATTAGCGAGAGTCAGGGGCATATGACTTTGATATACACCATGTATCACCAAAAGTCATTTAATACGTGCTTTCAAAGCGCAGTAAGTACTTGGCGGTGATGGTGTGTGCCTCTTTCCAACTGCGTTCTGTTTGGCGATTTGGTCGAACCACGTCTTTCAACTTCGTCATACTGCACTGATGATAAGCGGTATCTTCTATCCCACTATTATGCAATGCCAGAAAGGTCTCGCGCATTGAATTATACATATATCTATTATATGTGTGTATATGTCCATGTCCAATGCAGTTTTCAGCAATAGATCGAGTGATTCAAGAGGAAGGTTTATATGTAGTTCTAGCACCTGGGGTGTGCTAGTACTACATATAAACCTTCCTTTTCGCACGGGTAGTTTCTGATACGACTTTGATGCTCTACTAACCGTGCGAAGCCGGAGTGGATCGCTGTTCGTTTGTAAACTTTCCCCAGAGGAACTCTGCACTTTTTCGACCAATGACGCCCAAACTGAACGCAGCACAAAGCCCGACATATACTAACCCACAGTCTCCTTGTTGCAGCATGCTCCGCTCACTTGACTTGGGGCCGAGCGAGCGCATTGAGCGGCTCGAGCGAATCGAGCGCAAACCCGAGCGCTCGCCCAGCGTAGCTCCCGTGCGCGAAGAGCGAAGCTCTGTCGAGCGCGAGCGAAGCGCCGAAAGGAGAGACCCAGGTACGTACACCAAATATCGATTAGCTATAACTTGACTAAACATACCTACATAATCCAGGGTTCACTTGACCCGCGTACCACGAAATATAAAAAGATATAAGCCAGGATCTTGCGATTGGACGATAAACGTGATAATTTTACGACAATACGACCTTCCGAAAATGGAATGTACCGTTTCGAGATGACACGAAGAAGACACGCCAACCTTCGTTCGGTTTCCTCTACTAAAAGCAGGAAACGTCGTAGCAGCTAGATTTGTACCGCTGATAGCTTTGGGGGATTTATGGTGAGACCGAAACATTACGAGTTTACAAGAATGTTTATGTTAATCGCGAGATAAGTGCATTGATAAGTTCAAATGAATTGAGGAAGTGCTTCAACAGAAAAACAAACAAAATTTTCTTTATTTTTTATCCAATCTTTGAATATTCTCCAAAAAGACAATCAAAAACGCATCCAAATAATGTAGAAGTCATTGATAGTCAAGTTATAGGATAATCTACCCGTTTCAGTCCTAACCGATGGCAAAAAGGTTCGGGCTGGAATATCGTCAGTGAAGGCCGTAGCTAGTGGTGTTCGCTTCCTTTTCTGAGCAGTCAGAGCCGAGCGCGGCGTGTCGCTCACGGACGCCTTAAACCAACCGCATGCGAAACAAGACGCCGCGCGATTCGAACTCCGTCGTGTCCTTCCCCTCCCCTCCTCGCCCCTAACCGTGCTCTCACCGCAGGTCCCGAGGAGTGGCCGAGTACCCCCCCTCTCAACAATAACACGACCCACCACAACAACAACGGACCGACGCCGCTGCCGCTGCCGCCGCCCAGCCCATTCCGCTTCGACGACCACCGTCCCTACCGCTTCGCCGAAGACATGGGCCCCCTCCCGCCCGGCGCTCTGGTCGGCCGGCTCGGCGACTCCCTCATCCCGAAAGGGGACCCCATGGAGGCGAGGCTCCAAGAGATGCTCAGATACAACATGGACAAATACGCGAACAGCAACTTGGACACTCTCCACATAAGCAGACGAGTCAGAGAGCTGTTGTCCGTCCACAACATCGGGCAGAGGTTGTTCGCTAAATATGTTCTGGGGCTGTCGCAAGGGACGGTTTCGGAGCTGCTGTCCAAGCCGAAGCCGTGGGACAAGCTGACGGAGAAGGGGCGCGACTCGTACCGCAAGATGCACGCGTGGGCGTGCGACGAAGCGGCCGTCATGCTCCTCAAGTCACTCATCCCCAAAAAAGGTAATCCATCACATATTTCGCTTCTAATTTGTGCTTTGCCGAACATCTTTCTAGCTTAACTTGGCGCCGAGGACGGCATGTCTTGTAAACAGTTGGGGCCATCAATTACCCCTTGGGCCAATGTTCCGAACGGTCGCGTTATCTAAGCACCTGACAATACAGTCATCAATCAAGCACCATGCGATTAACAAAAGATATTTTCTGCGATCGCTTCGTAGCGCTCGTTTAACAGCAACGCATTTCATTGTAGTGACTCCGCACTTTTATTTGTTTTTAACACTTTATTTTTGTTTCTCCTGTTCGTGAAGCCTCGACCTTGTCCCGTTTTCCATCCTTTCCCTTCCTATCCTCGCGTGCGGACGATACATTCAACTATCCAACCTTTGAAGGGCGTCGCATTTTGAACTTACTACGAACTCGTATAGTACTCAGAATGTTTACAAAACAAGTTCAAGTCCTGTATTTTTTTACTTTTTATTTAATCCAGATTTAATGTAACCGTTGGTAAATTATTATGTGTCTGTCAAATCTTTGCGCAGGGATACTTAACTATTTTTTGGTGATTAATCTTTTGCCAAAGATTTAACAGTTTAAACTGACACAAGTTTGACAGCTGGTGAGTTTGACAGTGACAGTTGTGAAGGCGGGCGCTATCGTCGTGTGTTTTTGTCGTGTTGAGATAAAGTTGGACGAACACAATGGAAAGGCAGCGGACACGCTAGCAAGTAGCAGTCGAATTGCATCTGATTGCCGTATTACTTGTGATGATGGCAATAGTATAACAATTCGCGGAGAAATACCGACGCCAAGTGCCATCGATATTTATCCGCGATAGACAACAAATGAGATCATTTATTACCTGTTTTCTGCATATTGGTTGACCGATTTAACAGTCTATTATTATGAATATTTAAAATTATACGCATATAAATAAATAAAGACTAAGGTTTAAAGTATGCATCGATAATGATCAGCAAATCTTGTGAAGCACTACAATGCTTAACACAAATTTTGGCTTAAATTTGATGAGACAGAAATAACTACGTGAAATCTTGTAGTATTGATAAATCCTTGAAACAGGATATCGTTATAAAAATGTTATTGTTGTTTAGATTTAGATACTGTTCTGATGTATGTGTAAGATTTTTATGCGTAGAATTAAACTCATAATTGTTTAACTTTATTAAACTCGTTGTAAGTCTGTGGTTAAAAACATATTTAACCAGCATTAAAAAAAAGTAAGAGATTTGGATTTCGCTTGTATGTTTGTTAACTGATATCTTCGCCTATATTGTGGACCGATTTAAATATTTTCCGTACGATTTCATAAAATATACATACTTTATGATCCCATACAAATATTATAAAAAAATTACAGATAACTGAAAGTATTGAAGTCGGTTTACTCGATTTTTAAATTAGTAATTTGCGTTCAAGCACTTGCTATCAATTCCCATGTGTACACGTAACAGGGGCCCTTGTCCGGAAAATTCGGCAAAATTAAAAAGAGCGTTGTCATTGTAAGTCTGTGCACACATTAGCGACAATGCACTACGTATAAATCTGAGAGACAAAAGCGGGCATTAGCCTTTGTCCCATCGATGGGGATGAGCTCAAATAGATTGAATTTCAGATAATGCTGTAGGGTTAGCTTTCTTTCTTATTTTTTGAGAATTATGCGAGGTATACGCTGTTAGCTTTGTTTCCGGGTTTTTCGTTTTCGCAACTTGATTGGAGAGATCCAAATCTTTTTGCAACAATGGTTGTCATTTCGGCTGCTGAAGAAAGCTTTGATTTTGGTGTTGCCATAAGCGAAAATAAAAAGGGTTTATTACAGCAAGAATCAGATTTTACATAAATATGAATTTTAAGCTTTGGGGAAGATAAACTGCTTTCCTGAAACACAGTATTAAACTAACGCAGGAATCAGTGCTACAACCATAATGTATCAATATGTTTTTGGAAATAAACTATTATTATTAATAATAATAATGAAGTACACTTATTACTGGTTTAGTTTTCATTTTAACTAAATAAGAAACAAGTAATCAATCTAACTCTTTTTTTATTGATTGATTTGATTTTGCAATATCTTCGCCTTTCGTGAACCGATTCCGGTGAGTATTGTTTTAATTGATAGGATACGTGCCTTCGAAACCTCATAGAAATCATAGAGAAAAATCCATCCCTAGGGGTGAATTGGGGATAAAGTGCTGAATTTGGTATTTCGGATGTAAATTAATCTAGCCTAAAATATATTTTTCTGCAAAAAACTTTTTTGGAATGAAGTTTATATATCTATTGGACTTCATAGATATTTTTTGAGGCTTCAATGTAAATATAGCATATATAGCGTAAAATAAAGCAAAATACTTTTTATAAGTACTTAAATAAGTATTGGGTATCTCTATTATCTGCTTATTATATTATCTTCATTAACATGATGAGAATCTACTAGTCTATAAATTGATAATAAACGAAGCGTGGCGAAGCTTTACAGACCATTTGAGTAGGTAACTCTCCGCCCAGTCAGTAATTGGACAGGTGACCGTGAAACTACATTTGAACACGTGTTTCGTGAGGCACGTTAAGATGCCGGGTACTCATCATGTCGGAGGTCTTCAGGTGGCTTGAAAACTCCGACACCATAGTTGCCATTACTAGAAAATAACAAGATAAAAAATGATAATCCAATTGATACAACGTTCCCAAACATTGGAAGGCAGCATCCGTTGCATGTAGCAGAGGTAATGATGGTATGGAGCAAGGCGGTCACGCTACCCGTGAGAATACAATTCACTGTCAGTTTCACTGCTGGCATTTCGAATGAGATCTATTTGTGAATTTGTATCTTTATGTTGGCATTCTTGACCCCAAATATAGACAACATAAAAACACTAATTCACAAATTCTTATTTCAAATACACATAGGGTTGCAACAGACGTAAACTTAATAACTGATAAAACTTATAAACTGTCATTTGTCTCACGCATATGAATACTTGTGATTGTAAAAATTCTCGAGTCATACTTGAGATATAAAGGAATAAATGAGATTGATTTTGATACTGGGAACGTAGATAGAAACTTCTTGTTCAAATTATTATTATTAACGGCTCCGTGGCTTAGTTGGTAGTTGCCCTGCCTTCGAAGCGAGGGGTCCCGGGTTCAATTCCCGGCCGGGGCACACTGTGTGGTGAGCATGAAGTTTGTTCTCGGGTCTTGGGTGTTTGTCTTGTGTTTCTGTGTTTGTCCATGCCATCTGCGACACAGGGTATCCTAGTGCAGAGGTATGAATGTGTTAACATTGTTGTTTTTTGTTTTTTCTTTGTCGGCCAAGGCTTTTGGTTTCATTGGTGAGTTTGTAGCAGTTAAAATTGTTTGTGAAACTATTTGGTTGAGTAACAAGCGACATGTCAAAGTGAACTGTGAAAGCTAAACCACGGTTAAAGTTTACTGGACTAAAATTACCTAGCAATGCTAGGAGCCACTTAGATTAAATAACTCAAACTTGAATCTAGTTGTATGAGTTACCGAAATATAAATCGAAGCTTGAAATAAAAAGTTAACACAAAGTTTTATTACAACTTTTTCTATAAGTGTAGAACGAAATTAAAATGCAAAATTTTACGAAATGATGAATGAACGCATTCCATTTTTTACAAAGTCATTCAAGCTGAACCGAAGCCTTATACGACTAACTACCAATTAGAGGTTATTAGCTAAGTCATCGTCTGACATCTTGAGCCCAGTTGAGCATTCAGCATACGTAATGACCAACACTAGAAAAAAACACGTTTTCGCAACACCATTTACAATCACGTCAACACCCTGTATGATAATTTGCATGTCCGTAAATGTCACGTGAGAACGTCGATAGAACAATCGGTCTCGCAACGACGGACAGACGGACATACTGTTTCTGTATGTGTATCGTGGGAACTGGGAAATTGTAGAAATCGTTTAAAATGACAAGCGATTTGTTTGTATGGGACTGGTGTATCGCTCATGTAATCATGCGTGCAAACTACCAACATTGCGAAACTGGCATATAGTTGGTTTCGTAATGTTGGTAGTTTTGAGTTTGCTCCGTTTTCATTGTTGCGCAAAGATTACCAAGCCTTTTTAAAATAATAGGTACCTACTATTGAAGAAAATAGTGACTAGTGGATATTAATATATGGATATATGAAGACGTAAATAAAAAATTTGATTGAAAAGAAAATTAATACCTAGATTTTTTCGCAGAGTTGAAACAAAGGGTTGTTTCGACTTACGAGATGATAGACAGGAAATCTGTCAATAATACACAACATAGATCTAAATGCTTATAATTCGTAACACCATCGCATTATCAGAGGCTCATTAAACAATTATTTATAAGCTATCCACGCACACGTTGGACAAAAACAATAGAGTCGATTACAGTGTCTTGCCGCCCTTACAATTTGTTCTACGAGCAAAAAACGACTTATTAATTAGCGTAGGTGGGATTTGCTATTAGTGTGTAAGAATTTTATTTTTTCAACAGTCGATGCGTGAAGAATGCAGCGTCTTCTCTTTGTCTTCGCATTTAAAACAAGTCAGGTGTTGCAACGTTCAAAATGGAAATTCAAGTTTTTCACTTCATCAACTATTCTGAATTTAAAAACCTTTCGAATACGGAACAATAACTACCTAATTGCACGTCAAACAGTGATGTGCTTAAGTCAAGTTTTTACAAATTCTGCCGTGACTGAGCACGATTCGAACGCGAGGAAATAAATCGCTAAACCATCATCGTTCCTCTTGATTTTTTCACGGTCTTAGCTTCGATGTAAGTTAACCCTCTTATTACTCAGGTAATCCTTTAGTCCAATTATGTGTTGTTACGGTTGTAATTATTGGTCTTATTACTGGCAACACGCTTCACTGGTACCAAATGTCCGGCCGTTCACTTGACATCCCGATTTATAGAATAATTCGAATTACGAATATTCTAAGAAGTCGTGTCTATAAACTTTTCGTTGCCAATTTGCTACCGAAGTTATTTTCTCCTAAATGGTTAGTTTAATAGCGTTGGCGCGGTAAATAAAACAACCAATCGAAAACAAAAGAACATCAACAAAAGTGCGTTCGAAATTCGCTTGAAATTTCAAGTGTCCTCCAATATTTGGACAAAGTTGGCTTCTCAAAGCGTTTGAACCGCAGCGTGAAAATCTATTTTCAATGGGCCACTATCGCCCAGGACACTCGCAAAGGGTTTATGCCCAAAGTTAACCGTACTCTATGCTGTGAAACTCCTCTTGTAGCGGCTCTTAGTTTAATGCTAAGCAAATTTTAATATTCAATTGTGCTTTTGCACGCTCAAGGATTAGTTCGGCGATGTGTGCTCGTGTGGAGTGCCATGTTTTGGTTTGGGTGTCTCGAACTTTCATAAACAGTCGCTAGACGGCAAACAATTTCATTGATCGCATAAACTTTTACAGTGACACCATGATTCCGTTTAGTCGGGTTTTCAATTCCAATTACGGATATTTCACATTAATCTCTCTAGAGGTACATTTTCAAATATCAAATAGCAACTAAACTAACGAAACATTTGTAAATCCCTTTCACAAAGCAGCATCCTTTATCAATAGCGGGTCACGTTCGGAACTCCGCGCCGGGACTGTCAAAAGCGTTTAAAACTCTGTGTAGTATAGTTGGCAAGTGTATTACTGCACTAATGTATAGCCAGTAGCCACATAGAATGGTCGACAAACTTGCCCATTAGTTGGTAGTTTCGGAACGCACTCGAACTGTTCCAATTCTGAATTTGAATTTGAAATTATTTTTAAGACGTTTTGATTTGCTTTTGGCATGATTAATTATTTTCCGTGTCAGCCTCTAATGTTCCCAATATAGGGACCACGATTTATACTGTCTGATAGAATCGAGTCAAAGTATTGGAATAAAATCCAGCTTCCATACCACTGGGCCAACCGTTCTGATTATAATTAATCAAAACACTTATTTTGTAAAATTTTTACATACCTACCTTCGTAGTTTCGTAGAAAGCATTACCTACAAATCCATTTTAAATATTAGAAGCGTATTAGTTTGCCGGTCTACCCTCGTTAGAACGCGGGTCGAAAATAGACTCGAACTAATACGCATAAATCACAAAGTTTTGTAACAATATTCGTTGATACCTAATCACATAATAATTACCTTCCCGATAGACTCGTGGGGTTCGGGAACGTTCAGCTTTGAAAATATTTGTAATGAGAGTAAACAACGAAACTTTCTAATCTTTGAAAAAATTCTGTGTAACTAATGATTTTTTTGACATTAATCATGAAACCAAACATGAATTCCAAAGACAAAGAACTGCAGTCTGGCAACAGAACTGGCAACGCCATCTACCAATAAGCAGCGTAAATTCTTCCCTCTGGGGTTCTCCTTGAAAGTCAATGCGTAAACACAGCGTAGATTTTTTGAATTCCATACTGGACGAATCTTGTAGAACCTGAAATTACCGCGAACCAGACAGACATTTAATTTACGATGCAATTATCGCTAAAGCATTATTACAAAGGACACTTCAAGCAAAAACCACGCACTGACCACTTAGAAAGCACCTTTGAAAAACTAAATACCCGTTTAAAGAGCGTTTAAGTAGAAATAATTCGAAAAAGCGTGCGGAAAAACTTGGGTATGCGAGCAACAATGTACGGGTAACGCCATCTGTTGGTGAGTAGCACTAGCTGAGGTCAAGAAATTATTTCGCCAGGAATTCCTGTCTCGCCGCGGCTGCTTTGACGGCTTCCGACGAAGCAATCAGCCCTGGTTACCAGCATATTTACGATTATAATACCGTGTCTCATTATATACTTTATGATTTTATACCTCTCCGGATAATAAATGCCAAGTAATCGTCGCGCAAATGACTGGAAACGATGACGTTTCTATCTCGGACCGTAGATAAAAAAGAAACTGCCCGTTCTCTTTTTAAATTCTCTTCCTAAAGGTATTATCTTATTCTTTTCCATTTTCTAACACTGACGAGAACGTTTTCATTTAAATATTCGTCTGAAGCTAGTGAGATGCCTGCAAAGAACAGACAAGCCGTGTTCAGTGGGAAAATCTACACCACAAATAGAACAGGCAACTCTACATTTCTTTTTCTAGAACATCGTAGATTGTTAAGATAAGTAAAGAAGCAGAAGGCATCGCTTTCAGGCCCTTGTGAGTGCAAAATTCCTGTTATTGGACTCAAGCACTAACTTTTGCGTAAACATGGAAGTGTTTCGCGTTCTACCTTTCATATAACATAATATCATCCTGATGATCGCGTCGTTTGAGATTTAACAACTAACAGATAACTAGATTACCATAACAAAATTGTTATAGTTCGAATTAATGTTGCTACAATAATCTATTTGTTACTTGATTTAAAAAATGACTGAAATGAGTCAAACTTTGGTAATTCAACTTTAAACCGATTAGAAATTTTTGAAGGGACCTTGCTGTCGTCTTTATAATAATGTCTTGTGAAATCTTGTTTGTTTTCCAAAAATAAATAAATGCAAGTAGGTAACAGATTATCAAAATAAACGAAAACTAATACAAAACTCATGACTCTACAGGTACACACTTTACTCTACATAAAAACAGACTTATATTTAAGTAGGTAGATGGTACATTATAATATTTGGCATTTTGCCACAAGCAATGAGTTGCTTTCCAAAAGATTCCTAGACATTTGAGGTTGAACCAACAACCCTGAGTTTCAGATTAATATTATTATCCTCTGACACCTATTCGCTGAAATATATTTCAACGTGCCGCTGTAAAACGCTACAAAATTATTGCAGCATTCTGAACAAGGGCGATTGTGATAATTCACCATCTTATTTTAGTTATTTCTGACGCTATTAAAAGCTAATTGTGTTAAGGACTATTAAGCCCGCGTCCACAGTGTGGGTCGTCCTGACCGATGAAGTGGGCCGCATAAAATTCGCGCCATATTTTTGACACTGACATTTCAAATGTCAACGGAACGGCGACGTCGTTCATAAAAGGAATTTCGAGGCGGGCGGAATCGTCCAATAATTTCTAAACATCATAAAGACGTTTAATGCAGAAACCATCGACATAATTCGTGTGGGACGGCGAAAAAAAGAAGGGCATTCTCATACGTCAACCGGCGGCCGATTCAAGTAATTATTTTAATGAACCGGCGGTTTCCCGCTCGTAAACATATCGCGGCTCCGTCAACGATACGAATATTTCGATTTTGTCGCAAATCCGATTGAAGTATTGCACTAAAACGCAATATTTGGCGCGCGCAAATTGCTTTTGTCTGTTCACTTTTGACAGAGCGCTCTCTCAGTTTATGAATCTTTGTTCTGTGCTGGGCCGCTGCACTGCCCTAATTCGAGTCCGTTTTTGGAACCATTCCATTATTAAAACGCTTCAATCTTCTATGATACGACTTTGTGCGATTGATTCGAGTCGTCGCAACATAGTTTAGTATTAATATGAAGCAGAATGATTATGATGTAGACGTATCGCGCCGCGTCGTGTGCAGAACCACCGCGGCACAATAACGAGTCATTCATAGCCACGCATTAATCCTTACTAATTATGCAAGACAAGGAGCAAAGATGTAAAATGCCCGGTCACAAATCGCGTCCGAACTGACAGGTTAAACAACCCATCTTGTGAGACAGATCTGTGATATATACCGTCGCGGTCGCGAAGGAAACACATGTAATTAATTACTGAGAATAATACGTCAGGATGCACTTAATTTCCTATTAAACCGTACTGAAAATTTCGAACGCAAGTTCAATTCAATTCGTCCTTGTCATGCTCCTTTGCAATAAAATTTATTCTGACCTTTTGTGGCATTTTGACACTTGTCAAAGTGTCATTTCCCTACATTATTTTGACGTATGTGCACGAGCTCGGGCTCGCGTGGTCACTAGCTATCAATCGGAGCTGTAATCAATAAAGCAACCGTGCACAAATCAATGCATTAATAACCCCCATATCGCGGTGCTAGTGAAAAATTGCCGCTTTTGACACGGCAGCGCATACAACCATAATTATATGCTTCAACATGGGAACAAAACACTAGAAGAACCATAAAGATAAATTAAAAAGTACACAACTTGACTTATTCTTTAAACCAGATTTTCCGTACCGAAAATGGTTAGTAATTTTTTTAAAACTCCGCCACTTGGACCCTAAATAATTAGTGCTGACGCGGCGCAGACGATCGGTGCGACTAACTACGTTACAGTTACCGGTACCGGGAATTCGGTTATTTCGTTAAAAAACTTTGCTATGCTATCGTTAAAAGTTCCGGCAAGCTCCCGCGGGGCTCCGCGTCGGCGTCGGGAGCAAAACTTGCTAACGTGAATTACACTTTTTGCACATTAAATCTATAATAAATCAATAGTTTTACTGTTTCACACTCATTAATACCTCCATCATTACTCGTAATTGAGGCCAGTAGAAGAAATACAACAGTTTATTGAGTGGATATATCACACATTAATTTATTGACCACCGTTCTAACGACTGATAAAAAACCTCGCATAATTTATAGACAGCTCCCCTTGGTTAATTGGGTTGCGAAATTATGGGCAATTATAGGTTTGATTAATACTCGTAAAGTTAAAATTACTTAATATCCAGGAGACACGAAAAACTATCCACCATCTGACGTATGCAAGGTTAGAAGTTACTGGAAAGCGGAGGCGGGACCTTTGACGTCATCGGTATTTAACATCTCACGTTTCACGTAAATTAAAAGTAGATGAGGAAATGCTAAAATCTATGTAGTACGCTGTTTGCTACATTGATAAATGAGAGCTCTAAAATGCTTTTGATAATTTCATATAAAACGGTCCCACACTTGTCATAATCGTTTCCTAAACTAATAAAGGTTGAACTCATGGAATTGTCACTCGTGAAATGTTTTATTGATGACACGGATATGTTTATCCATTTCAAAGCATTTTAAATACTCAAATACCGGAAATTGTCAAAGAAATATTTCGTTATGACATTTGGTTCTAACTAGAGAATGAAAAGTGGTCAATTTTCCTCAATTTCGAGACGTTGGAGCGGGTGTCGTGTCGAAATGACTAGTTAGTGGATAGCATTCGTCTGCTCTCGTGTGGAATGAATGGTCGCTGCCCTCGTGGCGCAGATTGCCGCCGAGCACGCGATCCCGATCAGCAGGCCCTACACGCGACGTCGAACAAAAGAAACTTTGCCGATCGAAAAATGTATCATTACACCGCTTTACTTCTTCATTCCAAAGAAAACCGATTGAGGAAACGCGAAGGATTTTCATCGCCACTTTTTATCGTGCCGCCGCCCGCCGGCAACACCGATGTACATTTCATTGTTGAGGCATTTAGCACCCAATTTCAACTAGATGCCAGTTTATGCGACTATTTCTTTCGCATATAATTAACAATTCAAATGCAGTATTTTTTAACGACGGTGTGCAACACTTTCGAGCCGCTCTGACGTCCGTCGCTGTCGGCGACTCTAATGCAAATGAGCATCGACCGCACGAGTGACGTATAGAGCGCGCACTTCTCACCCCTTTCTTGCGACTACCCGCCAACTTGATTTACAATCCCGGATACGCATTCCCCGTTCCAATCCGACCTATACGCTTAAATTACTGGCGGTTTTTTTACTATGTCACAGTGACACTATAATTTAGGGCACCGCCCCTTTACTTTCCAAAGCCTTTGAATATTCATACGGCAGCAATCAATAACGGCCACAAAGAAAATAGTTTTCGCGTGCACGCACGCGATATTATGTCGCATAAACAAATAATTTCTTCGTTTTTATTGTTATCCTTGAATTATGTTATTGCCACTCGAATTTACACATTCTCCCTCCGCGTTTCTGGAGCGCGGGCGGTCGTCAGAGGCGATCAAGCCCCGACCGATAAATTCAAAAGTTCCGTGACCGGACGACGTTAATTGATCGCCGCATATTTTTTTTTATATCCATCAAAAATGCACATCGTAATGGCCACAATAAAAACTGATATCGTCTCATAGTTTATATGCATCGGATAAGAAACGAGCGCAAAAGAAATGAGTCAATAAAGAGCGTTTTGATAGTTGACGGCGGCCATGTCGATTATCTGACATACAAGATGGCGGCTTGCGTACGCGCAAGTGGAAATAACCTGAGTTTTGACAATTTCGAGGCACGTCGCGGTAATTGTCCGCGTGCCGTTTACGGAATAACAAAATGACTGCAAGATCAAAGGCAGTAATAGACGTGTTTCGAGATTTATAGACGAACTGTCTGTCGAAGGATGGATCCGTGCCTACATACAAATTACTATTGACTGCGTGTGATATCAATAATGATATTTTTTGCAAGTCGGCTTCGTTTATAAGATCAACAATAGATAAAATTAACGTCTCATCTTTATGTCTATACGTCTTAGTCATACTAATGTAGCAAGCAAGCAAGGTATTACACAGGTAGGTACACGCTACGGTACAATGGGCGAATGTCTAACAAAATGTTAACCTGCTAGGCCCCTGTGACATGACACACATTTAAATTTCTACTTATCGGATTGGCATCGATATAAACAATGATTTTTACACAAAATTCACATTTTTGTCGACATCTTTGTCATTATTGATTCAACGACCGGAGGACCAGTGTGAGTCATTTAGCGGAAAAATCTGATACAGCGTTTTGTACCGATGTATTTTTCATTAGAAACGTTTTTATTTCTATTTTATAAGGAAGACAAAATTTTAAAAAAGATGTTTTTGACATTTTGTCTCGTTATTTACCTTCATGTCGAATGATTATCTTGCTTCTTCTTCTTTCGAGTCAACATTCCAAACTTAAATTAGGTTTTTGTAGAATTTGGCTACCTCAATGGCATTACAGGTAGCCTTATTGAGGTCTTCCCCCGTACAGGTGGAAGGGCACAAAGAAAGATAAAAAAAAATCTTGCTTATAATCTCATTAGCACCTGTTTTATAATCCTGAATCTTAGCTAAGAGGTGTTCGTGATCTTGTGCCCACAGATTGTTTTTTTTATCTCTGTCCATGATCTATACCTATTATACTAAGGATATATCTGTTTTTTCATTGTGGAATACAATAATCAATTGAGTATCATTAGATATTATAACGCAGCTTCCTAAACACCGGGCATCGTGTCTATGAAACATTCACATCACGTCTTGCTTATTGTCGAAATCATTAAGTTATCATTGGTATTGTCAGCGCGATTGTGATCTCGCCCGACCATTTCGGTATTTATTTCTGTATCATGTTTTCTTGTCATACTCGTTAAGTGTAATTTATTGTTACGTAAAAAAGTTGTGGAGTTGTAAGTAATAGTTTTGAACTTTGAACGCGGGTAATCGTTAGAAACTGGCGAAAGGTATTAGCTTTTTGATACATTCGCACAAATTAAAATACTTTGCGCAAAATGCCCTACATCCTATATCCTACATAGATATTATATCATAAAAATGTTTGTATTAAAATGTACGTGTTGCGGATATAACATATCATTTATTGTGATCCATTTATACGTATATTAGTAGCAAAGTAAGTTACTCAAAGTCAAAAATTCCGTTGTATTCTTAAAAAATATTTGGAACCATTACATATTTTAAATAAATATGTGAACCTAATCTTTACTTAATTATAAAGCAATTTATGCGTGTAACCTCTATCAATCGCCGAACAAAATATCGATTAAATATTTGATAAGACATTTAGATAGAGTCAAGACCTTTTTTCGACCATGTACCTACCATGTACCTTTCATCCCGCGCCGCGCGCTTTCCCCAGAAGGAATGGTCTGGCCTCCAGTAGAAGGCAGCAAAATTGCATTGGTACTGTTTGAGATGAAACTAATTTTGGCAGGTGGGTGTCTTATACAGGTGTAAGAAAGACAGTGAGTATCAAAAAGCCATAGATAGTGACACCCCTTTAAATGATGGAACACGTTTAAACATTAACTCAATATTACGTTGCTCCGAATAAAGTTAATGGATTTCACTACTTGATCGAAATACGTGTAATGTGTAAACTAACCATTAGTACTATGATAGATACGAGCTAGAAATAAATGAGGAAAAGACACACAAAAAGTTCCAACATAACAAGGAAACTTAGATAAAAAAATAGCCAGATTTCATTCTATTTTTTTTTTATTCCATGTCTTCTCATTAATACTGTTTGCGTGTAAACTAAACAAGACGCCGGTTCAGTCACAACAGTTTCCAAAATACACTCGCCCGATTATCACTCAGTCCTTTCATTTTTACTCCCTATAAATAAAACGCATTTTACGCTTCAATAAAACGCGCGTTTTCGAATAAAAACAACTGTTGTGCATTATACTTTTATCGTTCAATTAATCAGGTAAGTAAGTCTTCACCGCCGAAATCAAAATAACCAAATTATTCGAGATTTAAATAAAATTTAAAGGCGCTATTAACTCTGCGATCCTGAGAATTAATACTTTGACTCGGAAAAGATCCATTTTTGGAGTCGTTAAATTACCACAAACAAAATGATAACCTTCGTGGTGACGGAACCGAGACCTGGCGAGCTGCGACTGAAGACTCGGCTGGCGGGCGCCTCGCTCAAAGTTATCACAAATTATTCATAACACAAAATAAACAAGCACTATCCGACGTTTTACGTGAATTTAATACCGAAATTTCTTTGAACTCGAAATAATACTGCAATTATTACGTGCCAGAGCGATGAACGTTAACAGCGCTTTATTCTATAAGCATCGCGCCAACGTCTAAAACTAATTATGCGTCTTAATTAAAGTAATTCCATGCGTATATCACCATCTAAATAGTGTCGTTTCATTGTGCGTCCAAAGACAATATGTTGACAGGATGAATGCCCACAATATGGCGGTCGGTTTTGGCGCGTAACTTTCCCTGTTTATGGGTGCGCGGGCGCCGTTTTAGGATTACCGACTTAGGCGATGAGTGCACGATCCCATTCAGGCCGATTATCTTTAAAGCGCTATTCATTGCGGTGCACCGTTTAAATGACTCGCCTAATTTCAATTGTACCAAATATAACTTGCGTATTTATTACTTGGCAAGAGCCGACAGCGGATGTAGGTGCCTAGGTACATGTGCGTAACAATTTAGCAGCAATTAAAACATCTCGTGCGTACACTATTAGCTATGCAGTAATGCTATAGGAATCGTAAAACTGTAGCTTTCTAGGAAATTAGAATAAGATGTCTATTATTTCGTTTTCATAGTCAGATCTGATCTATTTAATGCTCGCTAAACATTCTGTGGCGATTTGGCCAATGAATATTTTTTCCCTTTGTCTTTATAATATAGAAATATTGTTACTTATTAGAATCGTTTCGTCTTTACAGTTGGATCAAAAGATGGCAGCATCGGACCAGGCTTCGGGAGGTCTGATGGTGAAGGAGACGACCGACTGGCGCATATCCTAAGTGAGGCTTCGCATATGATGAAGACGCCGACGGGGCCCCCGCACAACGACGATTCTAGAAGCAATGAAGATTCCAGCTCACCTAGAACGCAATGCCTATCACCTTTCTCTAAAGTAAGAACACAATTTAATTTTCTTTAACACTCAACATAAATTAGCTCTCGTTAAACAACCCAACCTGCCAAATAAATGATTTATCCATCTATCTTAAAGACCTACGAATCTTGACAACCATTTAACGTTTTTTTTTATTATTCCAGGATGGTAGCCAAAATAGAAGATTGAAGAAGTACGAGAATGATGACATTCCGCAGGAAAAGGTGGTCCGCATATACCAGGAGGAACTGGCCAAGATTATGAGCAGACGAGTGGAAGATATCCGTCACAACCGCGAAGGTTTCCCTGGGTAAGTATATATCAATAATAACAATAGTTATTATTCTTATATTTCAATATAAGAAAAATGATTATGATAAAATGAGTTTTTGAGGAACAAGTAATGATTCAACATCTATACAATCTTATATTTTATTTATAAAAGCTTAATGGTACCGAGAGCAGTAAACTAGAGCTAACGGATAGTATGTTTCCCCCTTTTTTCAGCGGTGGTATGCCCCCACACATGGAGAGGCCGCCCGAAGACATCCGTATGGCTTTGGAAGCATACCACAGAGAGCTGGCCAAGATTCAACCCGGAGGCAACATTCCCAACCTCCACAATATGCCGGGAATGCCTCCTTTCCCCAACCTTCTCGCTCTTCAACAGCAAGCGATGCAACAAGCTCAGAACCAGCACATAAATGGCTCTGGCGCGGTCCAAGATCTCTCACTCCCAAAGGACAAAAACGCCAAAATTAATGGAATGACTGATAGTGATAAGGATAGGTCGATGGACGCGGAGGAGGCTATAAGGCACGCGGGGAGCGCTTTCTCACTGGTCCGGCCGAAGCTGGAGCCGGGGCAGCAGTCCACCGGGTCGTCCGCTTCCAGCCCTCTAGGTAATGCCATCTTACCGCCCGCGATAACCCCCAACGAAGACTTCAATAGCTCAGCGGCTGCGAGTCCGCTGCAAAGGATGGCCTCCATCACGAATAGTCTAATATCTCAACCGAGCAACCCGCCCCACCACCCCCCGGCCCAGAGGTCCATGAAGGCTGTCCTTCCCCCGATAACGCAACAACAGTTCGATCTATTCAACAACTTGAACACGGAAGACATCGTGAGAAGGGTCAAGGAAGCGCTGAGCCAGTATTCTATAAGCCAGAGGCTTTTCGGAGAGTCGGTCCTGGGGCTCTCGCAGGGGTCGGTCAGTGACCTGCTGGCGAGGCCGAAACCTTGGCACATGCTGACGCAGAAGGGGCGGGAGCCCTTCATCAGAATGAAGATGTTCTTGGAAGACGACAACGCAGTCCACAAGCTGGTAGCGTCGCAGTACAAAATTGCACCAGAGAAGCTGATGAGGACCGGAAACTATAGCGGAGCTCCGAGTAAGTTGCACGCTAGATATTATTATGATTAAACACCCAACACAATCATTTCACAAAAATCTTTGCTTAATACCCTTTAGTTGCTGTAACAAGCATTGTTTTCATTGCCTATTTTTCTCGCTATGTTAATATTGATAAATTTATTATAAGTAGAATTGAATTCATCCTCATTTCTGTGTGTGTAAAACGTAGAATCCCATGAAAACCATAAAATGAAAATAAAGTAATTAAAGTTATGCAATTTGAAATGGAATTTTCGGGACAGAAAAGAGTGTGAAACGATCGCTCCACTGAAAGTTTGTACACAACAGTAAACTGTAGAAACATTACAAATACTTTTGAAAAGTTACCAGGCTGGCTCAATGGCTGATGTGATGATTCAATTGTACTTCGCAAACTCAGAACTGTTTACGTAACAATGAGAACACGAAATCACGAACACTTTGATTGACAATGTTGATTCCAAGAATATTCTTATACTTATCACAATTTTCTTTGCCCGCAGTATGTCCGCCAAACATGACCAAGCCGATGCCGCCAACGCAGAAGATGATCTCAGATGCAACGTCACTCCTCAGCAAGATGCAGCAGGAACAACTCCTGGGCCCCGGCCACCTCGCCCACCTCGGGCAGCCTCCCCCCTTGCTGCTCACGCCACCCGGCTTCCCCCCGCACCACGCCGTCACGCTCCCCCCGCAGCACCACGACAACAACAACAAGGAGAGGAAGCCCCCACCACCCCCGCAGCCGCACCACCAGCCCCCCGTCATGCGCAGTCTGCACCAACACATATCTCCCAGCGTGTACGAAATGGCCGCTTTGACCCAGGACCTCGACACGCAAACCATCACAACCAAAATCAAAGAAGCTCTTCTCGCGAACAACATCGGGCAGAAGATCTTCGGCGAAGCGGTCCTCGGATTGTCCCAAGGATCTGTTAGCGAGCTGCTGTCCAAACCCAAACCGTGGCACATGCTCAGTATCAAAGGCCGAGAACCGTTCATCAGAATGCAACTGTGGCTCAGCGACGCGCACAACATCGACCGCCTCCAGGCGCTGAAGAACGAACGACGAGAGGCTAACAAGCGGCGGCGCTCCAGCGGCCCCGGCCAGGACAACTCTTCCGACACCTCATCCAATGACACATCCGAATTCTACCACTCGAGCTCCCCGGGGCCGACCTCGGGCGCTCCGTGCGCGAAGAAACAACGAGTATTATTCTCCGAGGAGCAGAAGGAGGCGCTGCGGCTGGCGTTCGCTCTCGACCCGTACCCCAACATGCCGACGATAGAGTTCCTAGCGGCGGAGCTGGGCCTGTCCACCAGGACGATAACGAACTGGTTCCACAACCACAGGATGCGGTTAAAGCAACAGGCGCCTCACGGGCTGCCGGCCGAGCCGCCCGCGAGGGAACAGTCCTCGGCGCCCTTCGACCCGGTGCAGTTCCGCCTCCTCCTCAACCAGAGATTACTGGAGCTGCAGAAGGAGAGGATGGGCCTCGCCGGAGTGCCCCTCCCGTACCCCCCGTACTTCGCGGCGAATTCGAACCTCGCCGCCCTGATCGGCCGAGGCCTGATCCCGCCCGAAGACGCGGCCAAGGACCAGAGCGGGGGCCTAGACTTGTCGATGCCGCTGAAGCGAGAGCCGGACGGCGACGACTTCGAAGACGACGACGTGGACAGCAACCTGGGATCGGACGATTCGCTGGACGACGAGTCAAAGACTGAGCCGAAGGCGGCGTCGACGCCCCAGGGGCGGTCGAGCAGACGGAAACCCGCGGCGCCGCAGTGGGTCAACCCCGACTGGCAGGAGGACAAGCCCCGGAACCCGGACGAGGTGATCATCAACGGCGTGTGCGTGATGCGGAGCGACGACTTCCGGCGCGAGGCGGAGGAGACGGTGCGGGTGGAGCCGTCGCCGGTGCCGCGCGACGCGTCCCCCTCCCCCGCGCCGCGCACGCCGCACACGCCCCTCACGCCGCACACCCCCCTCGCGCCGCACACCCCCCTCACGCCGCGGCCGCCGCACACGCCGGACGACGTCATCCCCGAAGACAAGATCAAGTCCGAGGCCGAGGACGACCGGTGGGAGTACTAGCGCGGTGCCCGGGTGGTACCGACGCCGCGGACCCTCCCGTGCCGGCGCCGGCGCCGGTGCTCGGCGCGAGTGCGACGTTCAGTGCAAATATTAGTACTATAGATAATTGTGGTATTGTAATTCGATGTAAGGCCAAAGACTGTAAATAAACCCCGTTAGCTTCTCGTGATATGCCAGGCATACGTCCCGCGGGGCGAGAAAACTTGCGATACAAAAATATGCATTTTGCTTTAATTTTTAGACCCGTACCCTGGTAAGGTACAAATATCTGAGTATTTTAAGTTATAGCTACTTTATAGTTTTATCTGTAAATAAATATACCAAATATGTGTCGAACTTTGCCTGTCAGTCGCGTTGTACATACGTAGGGGAGGCGTATCGTGAACTTGTAAGATACTCGTTGTTAGGGGTAGAAATTTTGATTATTTGTTTATTAACAAAAGTAAAAGTGCAATCAGATGTAAATTTAAGCTGTAAGAACCCCAGTTAAAAAGTATTATTATGTTTATATGAACCTATGGGTTTTAAATATTATGATTGGGTTATAAGTTTTACTTTAAATTATTAATGTTTTATTTTATAATTATAGTATGTTTTCTATTATTATTTTATACGCGAAGTTGTGGGACCGCTCAATCAGTAAAGTTGTGAATTGTGATGTGTCTGTCTGTCTGTCTGTCTGTCCGGGCTCGTACTGCAGTGGTGACCCCGCGAGGAACAGGTATCTCTCCACTTGGAATTCCATATTTTATATTTTGTAGAGAACGTACAAAGCGAATACAAGTACACCTACGAGTAAGCTGAGGCATTGCTTGTGGTTATAGTTTTTATTTTAATTTTAGCAATAAATTTGCTTTTAATTATTTTTTGTTTATTTTATTTATTTTTCATCCTTATTTTCCTTTTTCTATAGCTGTAAGGGATAATGTACATTTTAAAGGAACCGTACTCCTTGCATCACTGTATATAGTCGAAAAAACATTTTTTATTGTATATAGATGGTACCACAATTAGGCGAATATAAATTTAGATAAGTAGGAAAATAGACCCAAAGAACACTTCGTAAAAGGGTAAAAATAGACCCAAAGAACACTTCGTAAAAGGGTAAAAATTTCATGGATAATCAAAATTATTGTATTGGATACGTAACGAAATTTAATTAATTGTAGCTTTAGGCCTCCAAAATTTCGAAACAGTTTGAAATATTTCAATTTTACAGTGAATAAAGTCTTTCTATGAATTCAATGTTAGAACAAACATACATATCGGTGTTATAGAACATATGTTAAGGTAGTTCTTAAGGTACAATAGCGTAAATAGTCAAAATAAAACCCATTAGGCTGTTTAACAGTTAACAAACAGTTAATTTGTCGATCTCCTTGAATTCGATATAATTTATTTACGAAGCTTCCATTATTTTCTATTTATCTTGGATATTATATTATTAATTCGAATCTTTGCTTTCTGGAGTTTATCATATTACGTGTTTATGAATAGTTGTTGTTGAAAGTTGCAACGAATATTTTTACTGAAATATCTTGGAAAGTAACGTTTTAATCCCAATATTTTGCTACATTGATTACCACTGAATATGTAGTTAGAACATTATTAGTGATATTTCAATTTTCATTAATCAAATGTCTGCCATTTTAATATTTTAGTTTTGATCCCAGTTCTATCTGTCACGACAATCAACGAGTCTTCCACGAGTAAGGTACTTGTATTTTCCACAGATTCCTTCCCTAAATTGATATTGCCAGTCTAAAAAATATTCGTAGCAAGTTTGGTCCATCTATGAATTGTTATGTTAAATGTTGCAGTGACTAGCGTAATGTAAATAACGTAGGGTATAGACGATTAAAATACGTTATCTCCATTATTAATAATGATAGTGTTTAATAATAGCTATAATTATTATTGTTCATATCATAATATTAATAACTAATGAATGCTGAAACCATTGTCTTCTTTCTGAACAATTTCTAAAGTTATTAAAATTAAAAATAAAGAAATTGCTAATCAATGTGTGTTTCATTTGACCGATTACGAACAAAATATACAATGTAACAGGATAAAAACTACAAAAGCTTCACAAAAGTATTAAGGATTTATTAAGGAATAAAAGTTTCATCTTTACGAGAGCAACATGAACGTCCGTTGGTGACCCTCGGAAACCCTACACGTGTCCCCCGGGTGGTGCGAAAAGAGCAACCCAAAGGTAACATTAGAACTTGTGTCAAGTTAGTCCGGAGTACTGCCTCCACATCTGTTAGCTGGTAGTAACCACTTAACCTTCACTGGGCTGTCAACCTAGTCAACTTATGGGATGAAGATAACTGGAAAAATAATAATTACTGGCCTCACAGCTCACACAGTCGCGGGTTTGATTCCCACACAGGACAAGCATCTGTGTAACGAACACAGATATTTGTTCTGTGTGTATATAAATATATATTAATACCCAGACACACAACAAATAGATATATATTTATTTACAAAAAAATACTATATTCTCTGTCAGTGCTGTTTCCATAATGCAAGCAATGCTTAGTTCAAAGCTAGATGGCGCTGTGTGAATTGTCACGAGCACCGACGGCAGCTTTCAATCTGAAAGGAGCTGGTTCAAACCCACGCATGCACCACTGAGTTTTTTCTCTTGAAACATTTATGTGCGCGATTCCACGTTCTTGAAACTGTGACGATGTGAAAACATCGTGAGGAAATCGACACGTCTTAGAACAAAAAAATCGAAGACATGTGACATCTACCAGTCCGGGCTCCCATGGCAGATCAGAGCCCATTCACCCTCAATTACCGAGAGTAGACCGGTGTCCATGCAGTGGGAACATTAAAGGCTGGGTCAGAGTGTCTACACTTATCCCCCAAGTGGAGGAAGGGTGTGGGTGCCGGTGAAACTACAAGACGAGTGAGACGTAATATCACAGTCTCAGGGCTACTTGCGCAGTATAATGCGACTTGAGTATAGAAGGAACAGAGTTGTATGACTGTTATTACGGGCGGAGTTTACCATCTATAGATAACATCAGTTCATAAAAAAAAACCTTCAGCTCGTTCATTTACTTTAGTAAAAAAAAAAAATTGATGGGAAACAAGATTTCCAAAAATGCTACAGACTTGACAAGATTTTCAACGTGGAATCTTTATTTCCTTTGAATCGTTAAAGAAATTAAAAAATATTGATAGACTTTTCACACAGCGCTATCTAGCCTCAAAATAAGCATGGCTTTAACTATGAGAACGAGATAACTGATAGACTACTTTTATAGTACTTGAGCCATGAGGCTATACTGGTTGAGACCCATCTCTTTTTTTAATAAATAAAACGAGAGATGTATCCTACGATATTTATCGTTCTCATTATTAAGTTTGGAAACTGTTCTAATTATATCCATCTATGTTTCCTATGGAGGGTGTAAATGCAAACAATAAACTCCAAACAGAAGGATTCCTTTGTGTTCGCGAGCATGATCCCCTAAATAATAGAAGTTCTAAATTGTACAAACCGCCTTCCTTTATACTTTCTAACAAGATATTACAATAATAATAGGGTGATTACCTTCGAAGCCAGTAATCGATTCCTGACCTTGATAGATTTAGTCTGATGAGCATAAAGTTTGTTCTCTGGTGAGAAGACCAGAGAACAAACTCTATGCTTGTGTTGTAATCTCCAGTCATCTGTTAATTGAATATGAATACTGAGTACTTGAGGGCCACTCGAAGTCATAGTAGATATGGCAGAAAGCTCAAAAATGCTATAACCGTCCAAAATTAACGAACAGAAAAAAATATGTGTTATATCAACTGTCAAACTGCAATGAAAGAAGTCAGCTGGTTGTCATATCAGATCAGCGTCTGTTCAGTTATTTCATCAGTGAACGTAGTTTAATAATCCTAGTATTATGATTGGTTAGTGGAAAGCAACAACCAATTACAACGTAGGAATTACCACAACAGAACGCTATTCAATAGAACACTATTTTGCCTGAAATTTTGTAAAATTAGGTGCAACCTAAACCAAATGTTTTGTGATATGTTTTATCGGTAAGAAACCTTCATAAGTTAGTTACCTTGAAATGAGGTACGCTCAGCTAGTTGTTGGTCCAGCAGGCTGTGGCAAGGTTAGTAATTCAGTTGTAAGTTCCTGTATTTTCATAGAATTGCTGCTCAAATTTAATTTACCGCGCTTTACTTGTTTCACCGTATTCATGCTAATGAGTTCATGTTATTCTTAGCTACTACGTTATGCTTAGCTTCACAAACATGTATTATGAAATGGGTTCGGTTGCTAAGTTACCAAAATTTTAATACACATTCCATAGCAATAATATTAATGGCATTACTAACCATCTCTTAAAGCTCTTCATAACCAAATTCCCCTACTTAAGTCAAACCTACTGCAGTAGGCTGGTGTACCTACTAGTTTATAATATTCGCATCGAATTTGAAACCCCTTCCAGTCAACATATTGCTCCACAATAGTGAAACATGCCAGCGATGCTAAAAGGATTGTTGAGGTTGTAAACTTGGATCCCGCTGCTGAACACTTTGACTATGAGCCGCTGGTGGACATCAGAGAGCTGATACACCTTGACGATGCCATGGAAGATGAGGAATTACAGTTTGGACCTAATGGGGGGTTGGTGTTCTGTATAGAGTGAGTAAAGGTATTTTCATGCTATGCTTTTTTTATAACACAAATGTGCCAAATTATGGCTCACATGAATATGATATCAAGTATCAACTTGAAAATTGCATAATTCTAGGACACTGTTGGAGAACAGTGACTGGCTGGAAGAGCAGCTTGGGGATGTGGACGACGACTACCTCCTGTTCGACTGTCCTGGGCAGATCGAGCTATACACACACCTGCCTGTCATGAAGAAGCTGGTGGATCTGCTCGACAAGTGGAGGTTCAGGATCTGTGTGGTTTTTCTCATTGATTCGCAGTTCATGATTGATGGTGCTAAGTTTTTATCAGGTAAGTTTTAACTTGATCATTATTCATTTTATAGGAATGCAAGTGAAATCAAATGTTAGTCAAATCTTTTGTCTATAATCAGCAAAAGATGTCACAGATAAATACACCATCAAATAAAAATTAAATCATACGCCTGGCAAATGGAATGACACTCTAAAGCAGATATATAAGATGGTAATGCCACAGGGCAGGGCGTAAGTAACAAAGTTAAATCCGCCCGAAGAAGTACAATAGTGCCTCCACAATAACATCCCTGTCTCGGATGATGGGCATAACGGCATGCAACATAGATCTGCTCATACTTAGGTTGAGGAGGACCTGTGGTGTATTGCTGTTGTTACTAAAAAGTGCTGAGCACACCCTCTATTCAACAAGCCAATTTATCCAGTATTATGTAGGTCTGATCTCTGACTTATCTCCTGCCCTTATCCCCCACTAAGTGGGGTCGGCACAACATGTATTTCTATACCACTTTTTTTTTTTCGTTCACTAATCTGATTAATGATTTGGTTCAATAACCCTTATGTGAAGTGTATTGAAGTGAACCGTTTGCTTTATATATATACAAATACCCCCTGTCAGGCGTTTTTTCAGTACTCACTCTGTGCCAACTCATATCTTTCACATATTCTTGTATTATATCCTTCCAGATCCATATTTAAAACTGGTTGAAATGAGACTCCACCCTATCGCTTCCTATCTTAATTGACCTTTGTATTTCAGGAACGATGGCCGCCCTCAGCGTGATGGTGAACCTAGAGCTGCCCCATGTCAATATCCTCACGAAAATGGATCTCCTTAGCAAGGGCGCCAGGAAACAGCTGGACAAGTGAGTAACATCATTCAGCACTACCGAGTTACAGCCTTTAGATCCAGAGAGTGAAAGACACTGCAACTTTTTCACCTTTTCCAGAGGTGTGTAGCAAGCACCTCTTTTTGGGCAAATTACGTCAGGTGGGCTTTCAACCTAGAAACTGCTAGAACTGACTGTGTGGTGTACTGATCACTGTACAGTGATGATCATGATAAATTGCCAAGTACGATGGGACGGACCGGGGATGATAATAAGTACGACCGTTTGCTTTGAGTTTGAGTTGTAAACTGTTTTATTAATATATTGGGTTGTGTGAATATGACTCCGCCCTTTCTCAACAGATGTCGTTTTTAGTATTGTTTACGTGTACTAATAAATGACCATACTTGTATTCGATAGTACTGAATGTCAGCTATCTAACGCATTTTATGATATTTGGTTGAAGTGTAAGCAACAATTGTTTTCACCTTTTCGAAAATGTCGGTTTTTATTCCAAATAAACGTCATTTGCGGGAAGTGTTATTACATTATTTTATTGCGAAGAAAACTGCAGCGGAAACTTATCGTTTGCTTGTGGAGATTTATGGTGAGCATGCTCCGTCTAATACAACTTGCAAGGAATGGTTTCGACGATTTCAAAATAACGATTTTAGTACTGAGGATAAAGAACATGGAAAACCACCAAAAAAATTTGAAGATGCTGAATTGGAAGCATTATTGGCGGAAGATTCTTGCCAAACTCAATCAGAATTAGCTGCAGCATTAAATGTTGATCGTTCAACTGTTGCAAAGCGTTTACAAATGATGGGAATGATTCAAAAAGCCGGTTACTGGGTTCCACATGATTTAAAAGAAAGAGACATGGAACGTCGGAAAACCATTTGTGAAATGCTGCTTCAAAGACAGCAAAGAAAAGGATTTTTGCATCGGATAGTCACAGGAGACGAAAAATGGATACACTACGAAAATCCTAAACGCAAAAAAGCTTGGGTGAAACCAGGCGAACCAGGCCCATCACAGCCAAAAATAAATATTCACTGTGCCAAGGTCATGCTCTGTATTTGGTGGGATCAGAAAGGTATTGTATATTATGAGTTGCTCAAACCCTCTGAAACTATTAATGGAGAAGTTTACCGACGACAACTAATGCGTTTGAAGCGAGCCATAGAAGAAAAACGACCAGAATGGGTGAATAGACATAACAAATTAGTTCTTCAGCATGACAATGCCAAACCGCATACCGCAGAAGTCGTAAAAAGATATTTAGAGGGACAGGACTGGGAAGTGTTACCCCACCCGCCATATTCACCAGACATAGCTCCTTCGGATTGCCACCTATTCCGGACGATGCAGACAGACCTTACTGGAGAAAAGTTTACTTCATGTGAAAGTATCAAAATTTGGATTGACAACTGGATAAGCTCAAAAGACCAGGACTTCTTCCAGCAAGGAATACGAAAACTACCTGAACGATGGGCGAAGGTTGTAGCTGCAGATGGAGCATACTTTCAATAATTTTTTTTTTAATTTTGTAAGCGAACAAATGTGTTTTATTTTGACAAAAAGGGGCGGAGTCATATTCACACACCTATTAACTATGTGCTACGTATGCATGTTTACATGTTCACTCTGCGGTAAGTACGAGTCGGCTCGTACACTGACAGTATTTTTGTTATTCTGATTAAATAATTCCTTTCAGCTACCTAGAACCCGTGCCGCACATTCTGCTGGCTGACATGAGAAATTCCAAATCCAAGTGGCATGAGAAGTATGCGAAGCTGACGGAAGCCATCGGCGAGGTGGTCGAGAACTTCAGCCTGGTGCGGTTCTACCCGCTGAACATTAAGCACGAGGAGAGTGTGGAGAACATCCTCTTAACCATAGATAATATAATACAGTACGGGGAGGACGCTGATGTCAAGGTTAGGGACTTTGATGAAGAAGATCCTGAGGGTGTGCGGGATTGATGATTAAATTATTAAATATTATTTGTTTCCTTTTATTTTTACCGTTATGTGTCTGTGGCACTGCAACTCAAACGGTTGAACCGATTTCGGTGCGGTTTTCCTAATATAAATGCTGGTTTTCTAGCGGTGGTTCTTAGACATCAAAATCGGTTCAGCCATTAAACCGAGTAGGGGGTTTTTACATTATCGTAAAATAATTATATTATATAAACAAGTATACAACCACTGATGGATATCGAAACAATGAATGATTGCAATACCATAGGAATCGCTTGGGCATTGCGCGTGTAATTTAAAATTAATATACTACTCTTGAAGTTATTAAGTCAGTTCTGAACAACCCAAAGTAGCTGTAAAACTTGTGTCACGTTCGTTCGGAGAAGTAGGCACTGCCACCACTAGTAATCTGCCGCCAAGCAGTGGTGTGGTTATAAATACCTACAATTATTTTCTCCGAGCTTTCTGTTCCACAAAAGTATCTATAACATTTAAAGATTGATACAACACCTTCAAGTTATATTGCCGCGACAAAAAGTTCCGGTTAAGGCGTGATACTTTTAATATTTGGAATTGAGATGTCATGAATAAAATAAAAAAATAGTATTCATTAATTATTTATTCTCTCAAACAAACTTAATTACAATAGGCAGTAAACTACAGGTACCTATAATACATATTAGCAAAACCTTATCAATTATCATTTACATGTTCATATATTCTATCAAGCTGTAATATGAGTAGCTGACCATATTATGTGAGATATCAGAAAAATAACACAGTACTAAAACAGGCACTCAGCTATATTGATAAAATAATGAACTATTTATTTCTTATTCTTACTGTTACTGGACCACCTGGCCAACAAAAACTTCCAACCTCGTGATTCACTTCTTGGTTAAAAAGGGGCCTAACCATATATAAATGAAGGTCTCATCAAACAAGAAAAAATCATTCTAATCGAAAATATCCACCGAACTTGCCATCCGTTAGTCGTATATATCATTCAATTTTTTAGGGCCCACCCAGTTGCTTGCGACCACCCACTGCTCGGTCGCGACCCATACTCTGGGGATTGCTGATACAAGTACACAAATCTGGATCCTCTGGATTCATCTTTACAATTCCAGTGGAGCTGAATTTGTACAGTCGAGTCACCCGAACCCAAAGAAATTAAAACAGTTTAGTCACTGTCGGTACGAAACAAGCCAGATCCTCTTGATTTGTCTTCTTAGTCTCACTGACACTCAACTAAGCCGCAGGCAAACTCGAGAAAAGTTGGTTTACTGTTATCCACAACACTAGAAACTGAGTATATCACAAGGAGGCATCCATTTTCATCTCGGCAGTTACAAGAAGAACTCTGTATCGAACTTGAAGGATCGTTGTAAGTTGGTCTATTCACTGTCCGTGTCCGCAGCGCTGGAGGCTGCGTCCGCGCCGCGGGAGCGTCACAAGGCCGGCTCCTCCTGCTTCAGCTCGGCGGTGTCGGTGATGCTGAACACGTACGCGAGGCAGCCGAACTCGAGCAGGGCCCCGTGGGGCACGAGCGCGGAGCCCTCCCAGGCGCCGGCGGGGGCGCGCGGGGGGGGACAGCGGCACGGGTGCTCGCCGGGGATGGGGGCAGTTAGGTTGCCGTTCACTCTGAAATGTTAGCGCAATCCTGTTAAGTTGACTTTTATTAAGGTTCTATGGACATTTTCGGCACTCAAATTCATTATCGTCGTTCATATATTTATAAACACAACAGAGAAAGTAGAGGCTTACAAACACTAATAGGATCTGATTCACCAGAGGAAACAGACTGCTACCAGCAACCCCCCAGTCTTTCTCCGGTACATGAAGGAGTTGGGATGGCTGGGGTAGGGTATAGTTAACAACAAGAGACAATACACCCCTATGCGGGACGTCAGTGCAGGCCTAGTCAGCCCCATACAGAATTAGATAACCAAATAGTAGGTTATTCCTATGTCCAGCATTCATCCAAATATTTCCTGAATGGCAGAGCATATAGCGGTGGCGGTAGAATATTCCAGCAGTTTGCTACTCCACGATGGTGGCGGCAGTACATCCCAGCAACCTTCGGGAACGGGACCTACACAACTAACATACCTGAGCGGCTTGGGCGCGCGGCGGGCCACGAGGTCGCGCAGCGCCTCGGCGCGCAGGTCCCGCTCGTCGCCGGCGGCGTGCGGCGCGAGGCCCGCGTGGCCCGCGTGGCCCGCGTCGCCCGCGGCGTGCGGCGCGTGGAGCGCGTGCAGCGCGTCGCCCGCCGCGTGCAGCGTGTGGCTCACGTCGCACGCGTACGTGACGCCGTTCACGCGCGTGCCGAACTCAGAGTAGTTGATCAACTCGAAGTGGCGGGTCACCTGGGTCATACAAAATCGTGTACTGAGGGGAAACAAACAGCATTGAAATATTACTATTTTATATTTTACTAGCAGCCCGTCCCGGCTTCGCACGGGGTAGTGACATAACTACAATAGTTGGACATATCGGCTACCTCGGAGTTTTTTGTAGACATTATGATGTTCTTCAATATTGTTGTTAAACTTCATGCTCACCACACAAAGTGTGCCCCGGCCGGGATTCGAACCCGGGACCCCTCGCTTTGAAGGCAGGGCTACTATCAACTAAGCCACGGAGCCGTATATAAGTTTGTTACTCTTTTACGCCTCAACGGCTTAACGGATTTGGATGGAATTTGTTATAAAGACAGCTCATACCCTGGATGTCGGTGTCGGAAAACCTCGGGAGGAAACCGGCATGTCTTAGAACCAAAAATTCAACGACATGTGACATCTACCAATCAGGATTGGGCTCCCGTAGTAGATAAGACTCACTCTCAATTATCGAGAGTAGGCCGGTTTCCCTGCAGTGGGAACAGTACGGTACCTCGTCCATGAATATGACGGCGTGTCGCTGCGACACCTGGCGGCAGCGCGCGGCGTCGAGCCGCACGCCGCAGTCGCTGGCCGCGCCCACCGTCATGTGCGCGCGCCGCATCGGCACCGGCCGCCCCGCCTCGCCCCCACCCCCACCCCCGCATCTACGCATATCATTTACATGGCATTTTAATTATACCGTGTCTTTACACAGACAAAACCCTGGGTTCCATCTAGGCGAACCTAGCACAGATCTACAGCTTCCTTGTGTTGCTCCTTGCACCCCCCGGGGGACACGCGGAGGGACTCTGAGGGTACTGACTCCGGACATCAACAATCATTGGTAGGACATTAAAGCATAAGTATGGCATGTGGGCGGTGACCTTGCGGGGCAGAGCACGGCGCGCACGTACTCGTCGCCCAGGGCGGGCGCGGGCGCGGGCGCGGGGCCGGGCGCGGCTGGCGGCGCGCGGCCCCACACGGTGCTGGCGATGCGCTCGCGGTCCGCGCTGCAACCACACAATTGGCAACAGTCAAACGGTTTATTTCTATAAAAACATTTCACTATCCAACCGGATTCGGAGAAATCAATTCGGCTGTATTTTTTTTTTCATTCTAAATTACAATAAAACTTTTTGTGAGAGAGTTCTCGTGCCGAAATTGTGCTTTTCAACCGAATTCCAAAGGTATCTCCTTCGTAATTCTTTCAATTATGCTGTATTTTTATGTTTATTTCCATATCTCCGTCATTTATGAACCGATATTGAAAATTGTTTTTTTTACTTGAAAGAATATATTTTAGATTGGTCCCATAGAAATTTTATTAAAATATGTTGAATATTTAATACGTTGAATTGGTATTTCAATCAAAATATGTCATCCAAGTAAACGAAATTGCTTTCGCCTTTTTCTTCGCCTGTTTTATACCAATTTGGACGTTTGTAGGATACCATTCAATTTCAAGAAATAAGAGATAAAAGAATTAAAGTCGGTTCTTTCGTTTTTACTTTCTTTACACGCCCATGATCCCGTCCACAAACAATAAAATGTCCATATGTATATGCATACATGTTGTTTATCAATATTGAAATGACATTACAAGTTGTTTTGCGTATTTCGAACAGTAATTTACCTTGAGAGTAGCTCGGAGGGCAGCGGCGCGAGGTGCGCGGACGCGGGCGGCAGAGACTTGATGACCGCCCTCGCGAGAGCCTCCGACACCGGCGTGTGCTGGAACGCGCCGTGGCACTGCTCTCCCGCCAGAATCTACGCGCACACGCACCTCATCAATAACAACTCGCAGGATTACACACTCATACCTCTGCACTAGGATTCCCTGTCGCTGATGGCATGGACAAACACAGAAACACAAGACAAACACCTAAGACCCGAGAACAAACTCCATGTTGTTCACAAAGTATGTCCCCGGCAAGGAATCGAACCCGGGACCCCTCGCTTCGAAGGCAGGACCAACTAAGCTTAGGAGCCATATATATAAGGTTTTTTTCTTACTGTATCCAATATGAATATGAATACCTGTCTGAGGCGCTGCCACGCCAGCAGCTTGAGCAGCCGCTCGTCGATCATGCGCAGCTGGTCGTCCACCAGCGCCAGCAGGCGGTCGGCGCCGGCCGCCAGCCGCACGCGCCGCTTGAAGGGCGGCGAGGCGGCGCGCGGCGACAGGCGGCGCCGCCTCACCGCCGCCGCCAGCTGCGCGAGCTCCGACTCCGACACGGAGCTCGACTCCGACCCCGACCCCGACTCCGAGTCCGCCTGGACAACACATATACATTTTATACAAATTAAGGTTTTATATTTTTAGGAACAAAGTGAAAGAGTACTTCTTATTTGGTATTGTCATTACAACATATCAGGTAGCGGCTGTACAGATTTGGTTTTATTGATGTTCTTGCAATTGTTTCTTCTATGTTATCAATTAGGTATATTTAATGTTGTTTTTGTGTCAAATAACATATTTTCTATTCTATTCTATGATTTTATTATATCATTACTTTATAGAGCAATTCTTGTATCCACCAGTGGAAAAATTAATAAACCAAAATTTTTTGGACAAAAGTGTGTGTGTGTGTGTGTTTCTTTAGGAGGAATGAGACTCAGTGGTTCCTCAGTTCCACCGTATTTAATGAATAATTTAATTTAATTTAATGTTTGAGATCTAAAGGAATGAGTTTGAGTTATTAAAATAATATTTAAAATACCTTCATCTTATCTTTTTCCTCGTCTGGTTCTGTGTCATCATTCTTGGAGCAGTTGTCGCGGGGCGCCGCAGTGGGCTGGTGCAGTTCGGGGTTCTCTACGCAGACCGGGTTCAGGCATATCTCCACCTTGGGGCTGTCCTCGTCGTCCGACTCCGAGTACACGCCGGCCTTCTTCAGGCTGTTCAGCACTGTGGAAGACGATGTACAGAATAGGCACATGGATATGAATTTATGTTTCGTTACTCTAAGTCGGCCATACTCAAAGTGTTCCGCAGAGGTAGGGACTCCACGTTAATATTGATCATATTCAATATAAATACGAAAGACAAAAAATACTCCAGAGAAAATTAAATGGTTTATCACTACATAGTATAAAACAAAGTCGCTTTCTATGTCCCTATATCCCTATGTATGCTTAAATCTTTAAAACTATGCAACGGATTTTGATGCGGTTTTTAATAGATAGAGTGATTCAAGAGGAAGGTTTATATGTATAATACACTAGCAACCATACCGCGGGTGCAGCGCACGTGGTCGCGGCGCGCCGGCAGCAGGGGCGGCGGGCGCGCGTACTGCGCGCGCACGGAGCGCGGCACCAGCACGCGGCCGCGCGCCGCGCCCTCCGCGCGGTGCCTGCCGTCACAACAACACAATTATTTATCACAGATAACATTTTTAAACACTATAAAGGCGACAGTTTGTCGGTGGGCGAGTGTGTGTTTTAAGTAGTTTTGCTGTGGTTATGAGCAGAAGCAACCACTTCAAATCAGAAGGACCGCTCGTCTCTGTCCATCCTGTCACTACCCATGACTGAGAATACACCGAAATGCCTTTGATCTACCACGGGAGCCCAAACCGGATTGGTAGATGTCACGTCTTCATATTTCAAAGACATGCCGGTTTCCTCACGATGGTTTCCTTCCCCGTTTCGAGAACGTGGTCGTGGAACCTATCGAACTTGTTTGCACTTTAGTTCTTACAAAGTTCACTGCGAACGGGAGTGATCACTGCGAAGTATTGCGAACATGAGAGTGAGCGTACGCTACGGAGTGAGTGAACGCGTTGTTATTTTCCTCAGTAATCACTAAGCCAGCATTAATTGACGTCGATGGCCCCGTCAAACATTTCTGTATGCTACGTTAATACGTAGTTGTATGTACGAAGTGGATTTGGTAGAAATGGAGAATCGATGCCCAGAGTGAATCCGCTTTATTATTAACTAGCTGCCGCCCCGCGGTTTCACCCGCTCAGTTCCCGCTCCCGTGGGAATACGGGGATAGAATATAGCCTATGTTACTCGCCGATAATGCAGCTTTCCATTGATGAAAGAATTTTTAAAATCGGTTCAGCGGTTTAGGCGTAAAAGCCAAACAAACTACTTATAATATTATTAACCACCTTACATAATAATGTAAAACTTCACATGTGTATGCAAATAAAGTATCTTTATCTTCATAGGTAGGATAGCGGTGCGCACTGACCGGAACTTGGTGGGGTACCGCCGGGCCTGTCGGATGAAGTCTATCTTGATGGCGTGCTGGTCGACGGGCCCCGTGAACCGGTCCCACAGCGCCACGCGCTCCGTCGCCGATATAGAGTTCACCAGCTTCCAGTCCTGCGGCGCATGCATGGTTACAACTACGGATATCCGGTAACTGTCCGGCCTTTCCTATACTATCCGGCCGGATACCGGATTTAGTAAAAATACAAAATAACATATTTAGTTAAGTAAGTATCTACTTTATGTATGTTGCAAAATTTTCATGAATAAATCAATTTCATGAAAAGTAATAAAATTTTAGCAAGCTTAGGATCATCACTGTTATTGTAAAATTATTTTTAAAAATTCTTATTTAATTAGTGTTATAATATGATAGTTTATATATGCAGGCTTGCTGCATGTACTAACATTTATTAATAACCATGTTCTTCATGGACGGATGGAGTAGATCGAACGGGTGTTGACTTACAATGAAGTTTTCGACGTGGTTGGGGCACATCCAGCGGCCGGTGGGCAGCGCCGTCAGCGGCGGGTCCAGGCAGTCCTGGAACCAATGTTATGGTATCTGTACAAGTAGCTTATAGAAAAATAGAAAACAAAACAATCTTCCATACTTTCAAAGTAACAAAATACGCAATTTCGTTTACTTGGATGACATATTTTTTCCAGTTATTTGATTTAACCACTAAACTAAACTACATTTTGATTAAAAAATCTATTATAGTAATAATTTTCCAAATTGGTTGCCGGAGAAATCGGTGAACATACATAAAAAAATAGCCTTTTTGAAGTCTGTAAAATCCAGTTCGTTGGTGAGCGCATCACATGGGAACGGCTTGCGATCGTTTTAAAATGTGCGTAACAGCACAAATAACATTTATAAAGAAAAATTGTACAGTTTTTGCTACACGTGCGCAACTTTGGTTTGACACCTAATTGTTGATTGATCAGGTTTAATCTATTATAAATTATAAATAAGAAAACGGTAGCGTCAAGCGTGGAAGGGCAGCGGTGGGCAGTACCTGGTGGAAGAGCAGCGGGCAGTAGTCGCACTGCAGCAGCGGCGCCATCTTGCAGGTGGCGCGGCACACGTAGCACGACTTGGCGGGCAGCGGCACGCAGCCCCACGGGTCCACCGTCACCACCGACGCGCTGCCGTTCTTACTGCCCTCTACCACACAGAACGAACCATTCAACGAATATTCGTGGACGTTTCACACAGCGCCATCTACCAAGCAGAGTACTTACCGAGCTGTGAGGTCTTCATTCAAAAACCTCTTAATGTTTAGTGCTAATGTTAAAAACGCGAGGTTAGTGGCAGATTCTGATCTCGATGGTTACCCGAATTTAATTTTGCAGAAATTTTTATCATCTTTAAATCATTTTCTGGCTAAATATCCAAGTTATAAGAGACAAATATTCAATTTCGATACAAATAGTGTACAGACTTAGCTTGCAGCACTATTTTAGCATTTCCACTGTTGAATCAGATCTTATTAGTCTTTGTAAGCGTTTCTCTGATTTCTTTAGATGGCCGGGCGTGCTACCTTTGTCAGTCCCAGGGAAGATACAAGGGATCCTCATCTCCCGGGGCAGTTGGAACTGTGTGGGGTTCATGATCCTGGCGGCCTGCACGAGGATCTCCATGGGGGACAGCTGCTTCTCCGGCTCCGAAGCTTTCTTCGTCTTCTCGTCCTCAGAGTCGTCATCCTTGCTTTGTTTCTTCGAACTGTCGCGGCTGCGAAGATTCCTACAAAATAATAATATTGTAATGGTTTCCTATACAATTATTCTTACCGTCTCAAAATTCAGATGCTGTTTTTTTTTTATTGTATTGTATATGTTAAGCGGTATTATCATCGTTGTATTTAGTTTTTTACAGGACAATGAGTATTTGTAACACGTTCGCACGTTGGTGACGACTGGGCCGTAATAAGTCAAAATAGCGAAACACTCGTATTTGTGTCGTTATTTCTCTGGCCGCAAAAGTGCCGCGACCCGCCATCTCGTTGGATATTAAACATCATTAATGAGACGAAATATAGAAATAGAAACATGCCTCGTCTTCTTTTCTGTGTCAGACTTATCGGCGGGCGTCTGGGCCCGGCTGCCCCTCGCACTCGGGGGGTTCGCCTCGTCTGAGGCTCGGCACTCGCGGCACAACCACAGGCCTGCCGGGATGTCGTTCTCGTCCAGCGGTGGATCACTAAAAACATTGCCAATAATCTTTACCAGGAAACGCTGAAACAGTGCTGCCAACAACCCAAAGTCCTTCTCCTTCCAAAAAGGAGTTCGGGGGGCTGGTTAACAAAGGAGGACAATGCACAATACATATGGGGCGTCAGTGCAAGCCCAGTCACCCCCACCCTAAATTAGATGCCTGCCAGAAGGGGGCAGATCTAGGAACATGATTGCTGGATTGTGATTGTGTTCCTAGATGTGGAAGCCAGTAAAATTACAGGGGCATGAAACATTATCTCCACGTCTCAGAGACCAGCTTGGGTCTGCTCATATTTTTACAGCTAAATGTTGTACATTGAGAAACTATCAAATACCTTTACTGAAGTTTAATTTATTAATGTGGAAGTATCAAGATAATAAGATATAGTATAATAAGATAATAATAAAGAAAGTGTGGCAATTTTGTTTCCTCTTAATTTCTTGAAAATCAGAACTCAATGTCAAATAATTCTTAAGATCATATCGAAATCTTATGGAATATTTAACATTGAGATCTGCATTTTCAAGAAATTATAAAGGAAGAAATTACAGTTACCTCGAGTATTTAAAGCTAGTTTTACCTATAACATTACAAATAGGCATACACAAACATTCATGAAGCACTGACATTACTCTCTTATACTGTTGTACATACACTGCGCTTGTATGGCACTCAGCAGCTCCGTGGCTTAGCTGGTAGTAGCCCTGCCTTCGAAGCGAGGGGTCCCGGGTTCGATTCCCGGCCGGGGTACACTTTGTGTAGTGAGCATGAAGTTTTTTCTTAGGTCTTGGGTATTTTTCATGTCTTTCTGTGTTTATAATGTACAACAGTTGAACTTTGACAGCAGCTGCTCCGTCTGTGCAGTTTGAGGTTGGTAAAGTGTAAAGACCTTTATAGTTAAGGTAGTAGTAGTTGGTACAGAGCAGATACCAGGATTTTATTGTTTGTGAAAATTAGACTGTATGATGGTTGTAGAGTGTACACAATATTATTCTCACTAGCAGCCAAGATGAAAGCTCGCAGGGCAGCGGTCGCAGCATATGAGATCTCCGCCTTCGCCGCACGCGTCGCAAGAATCATGGTTATGTCCTTTCCCCGGTCTCTTGTAGTATGGGTGCTGGCTCTTTTTCGGCTTTGGAACGCTGGGCTCCTCGTCTGGCGGCTTGATCAGTGCCCGGATAAGCTATAACAACAATATTTACTCAGAATAAATACTATACATCATCAAAGACTGGTGCTATGGACTAGACATATAAAATGGCGCCAGTTTGCTAGTAATTTTTAGATCAAAACTTTTACCGGCATCAACCCGCCCGACGTATCCATGTCGTAACTTGTATTTGACATCTTCTGACTTCAATGATACTTCCTACTTCTCTCTCGTGGTTAAATTTGATATATCCTATTATTTCCCGACAAGATACCAGCGCATGCACCGAAGAGTTAAATTTTCGATTTTACTTGCGTTTATTTATATTTCTAAGTACACTTTAAGCACCAGCCAACAGTAAGTCATAATAATAAAATAATAAAAACTTTATATTTTTAAGCTATAATGTTGCAGGTATTGTTGTATGTTGTACATTAAGTTTGTTGTTGGTTTGGTTTGTTCGAGTTAATGTTACCTGATAGCATAAAATAAATCTTGCGAATTAAAACCTTGAAAACGCCCGTGCGGAGCTTTTAATTTTAATCATGTCATCTTCTCATCGTTTACGTTATATTATTTCAAAGAAAATAAATTTAATTTGTTGATTTTTAGGTCAAAATTAATTTCATACTACCTAGTACTCTGGAAAATTGTTAATAACAAGCTGAACCCCGTGGTGATACCCACGTTCTTGCGGGATTAAGAGTAGCCAATATGTTAATTTAGGATATAAACCAAATTTCATCCAAATCCGTTAAGCCGTTTAGGTGTGAAGTAGTAACAAATATACACACACACAAACTTTCGCCTTTATAATATTATTGTGACACACTGTCTATATACTCCAGTGCATTGTGTTGAGTAATGAACAACATTTGTCACAACAGTGTATAAAATATGCTCCGAAACCTAAATAATACATGCTTTGAAATTGAATAGACAAAATCACGCTAACAGTAAGGAATAGCTATAGCGACTATAGCGACTTCAAAAATAGGCAAAACAAAGAAATCGTATATTGGCAACACGTGGAGAAGTATCATGAAAACTAAGACATAGAAACCATTCATCCAAGTATCTAAACCCTATAACTAAAGTAAACCTCCAAGATCCGGAATACTGTACTACCAGTGAGATTCGTTTATTTCGTTCATTCACATTATGTGGCCAAAGAACGTGCATTTTAGAAAGAATAAGAGCACCCAAATGCTTAGAAATCTTAAGTAAAAAAACAAACAACAAGCATATGACTAAAGATATTTTTGTGTCGTTGTACTTTTTAGATTTTATATAACAATTTTAATTTTCTCTTTTTTTATTAGTGTAAGTGGTCCAAACCGTGCTAATTAAATAAATAAATAAAGGTGCGAATATGACTTGAAAATTGTACTTCGAGTACCCGCATGGCAGCACTGGTTCAAAGAAAAGTAAACCACAGACTGGAGCAAGCAATTAAACTATGCATGATTGAAATTATTACACAGAACGTGAAATACAGCTTTGTTATTTTCAACCGCCTTCCAAAGGAGAAGGTTTTATTCGGTTGTATTTTTATTAACACAGTACTCCGTTATTGATACAACTATTTGGAAAATTCTTCAGGTCAGACTTTAGAGATTTCATCAAAATGGTTTCAATAGTTTGGTTATTAAGTCAATAACTGGAAAAATAGAATCATTGATAGGAAAATAAGTAGAAGACAGGAAAACGAATAAGTTATCCAAATAAACAAAATTGCGTATTTTGCATTTCTGCAACTACTTTCTCTTCTCTAAATCTATCTAACATAACGGTGGCTAAAAATTACTGTTATCTTTTTCATTACGCAGCTACGTATGCAGGCGAAGAAAAGGACAACAACATTCGACAAAGGTTACGACTGTGGCATTCTGATGCACGTCGTTACGCTTATACGCGTTTACCAATAATTTTCGTTCAAATTATTAAAACGTTCAATTAAAAGGCAATTATTGAGACTTTTCTAAAAAAAAATTGTACTTATTTTTCTGATTGCTCAGAAGTAAGGAAGTGGACCTAGCCACTTTTCAAATTGGAGCACCCAAATACCGAATAAGCATTTTTCTCTTATACCAGCGTGTAACCAAACTCTACGTGTACTTGGTACTATTGCTGGCTCTTCCCCTATGGCAGGCGAACATTTACAGATGGTACTCTGGAAAAGTCACTACCTACACCATTATAAAGAAGTGGTTCACATTCTCTTTAATTCTAATTTAATTCGTAGTTACCTACTTAAATAAAGTCTCCTACTAATGGGTGTGAGACACATACGGGCAAATAGACAGACACACGTGTCTGTCTGCTGTGTATGGTGAGCACACCGGTTTGTGTCGCCAGCATAAAAGCAGTCAACTATTTCTTCATTATTCTTTCCATTTTTTGTTTCAGTTCTGTTCTTCTACAATTTGGCTTTTTGTCTCATGATTTGATCGTTACTTCTCTTCAGTAGTCTATGAATGATCGTTACCGATCTTTATTGAAGGAATGACGTGAATGAAATATGATAGACAGCGTCATTTTAAACTAATTTTATCTGTGGCCACATGTGAATGACACAAGTAAAATTATTTGCACCCAGCTACTAGAAATAACTACTAATTTGGTAATGATTCTGGGTTGCCTTATGAGGATGATTTTATTAACATCTAAATTAGTTCTGTAATTATGAGTGAAGATTATACTCTCTCTCACATTATATTGTTAGTGTATGTGCGTAGGGTGTTCAATTCAAAAGTATTTCTGATTAAGTTCCATTCTTCATGATTAATTAATCCTAATAATCGTCATCGGATTACAATTTGCTTATACATGATTGCAACTGTGATTAAGCTTATAAACTTATTTGTGTGAAATCCGATGCTGCCGAAGTTTGATTTGGGAAGGTTTTTTTTATTGTGGCCTACCCAAACCTACCAAATTATTTTCATAAACATGTTATCTAGAGATTCGCTTATAGCAAATACAAAAAGAAATGCATCACGTTGTAGCATCATTCTGCCATGTCATCCTGTCCAAGATATAATGCATGATGGTGTAAAAAGAAGTGATATATAGTAGAAAATGACTAAACTGTAGTGGCAACAAATACAACGAACGGAAGCTGCCATTTCTTTCATTTATGACGTCATGGGCGGAGTTTAGTTGAAGATCGAATTTGGATTCGGTTGGCGGGCGCGGCCATCTTGGTGAATAAGTGACCTGGCGATTCGGTTTTAGTTAGTGAAAAATCAGTTGTCATCCACAATGTCCGAAAGGGAAGATAATGTGTACAAAGCTAAGCTCGCCGAGCAGGCTGAGCGGTATGATGGTGAGTACATATTTTTGTTATATCCCCCATCGTTATGACAAAAATTCCACCGTAATTTCGCCGACAGTTGAAAGACGTTTTTGTGATAGTTGGGGAAATTTCCAGATGCATTCAATAGTTATGCTAGTAAAATGTGCGTTTTTCCAGAGAAAATGGTCTAATGCATTCATTATAAGCCTATAAAGTGTTGTACTTACAAATCAATGGCATTCGTTAGGCTTGGTCAGCGATCGATGCGTCATCCGCCGGTGGGCTGTCCTCTAAGGTTTTTTAATCAAGAAATAAATTGAAGATCTATAGTGAATGTCACACCCTTCTGTATGAATAAGTCATGAATCTTCACTAATAAATTCCATAGTTGGTCATTGGAAAGTGACGAAATCCCTTCAAGTGTGAACAAACTGTCTCGTATTTTTCCCATTTCAGGGGAATAGAAGTGCGATCGATGTCATTTGAATCGGTCATGCATGTCATACCTTGAACAAATCTCTAGCTAACGTAGCTAGCTAACGAACAAATCGTTAGGTGGCGCAGTTCGCTTCGGATTTCACCTATTGTTCACGATTTTGCACCACGGGAACTCTACCTGTGTGCTTGTCGCGCATTATCGCGATATCTTTTTCGAGCAATGCGGTCATTGTAAAGGTTATCTGGCCATTCTCACAGTTTCTGTGAACTATCATTGTTTCATTTGGAGAGATTAGATTATCGAACTACGAACTAACGGCAGCTCGAGTTCATTGACCTTTGTCATAATTATCATTGAAGTATATCAATTACCTACTAATCTTATCATTTTACACATTTGTTCCTGAAAATGCGTGACCCACTTCTAAATCCGGTAATGATTTGATGGTCAATCCCAAAAGCGTGCTGTATGAATTACTATCATTAGTAATTCATACAGCACCCTGCAACAATAAGTTGTAAAGGATATCTGTATGGAATGAGTTATTGCTGCTTACATTTCAAATGCATAATTATTGATCCTACAAGGTTTCTGGACTTGACTAACCTCCTCAGATATTGACATTCAAACCACACCCAGCCATTTTTACAGCCAAGTTCATGAAGATACTGTATAAATTACTGTGAGAAATATAAGAACCTTGATGATTAGATATATTAGAACAAGTTTGCATTGTATAAAGCTGTCAGTATGTTTAGCATAGGCTTGATAATAGCAATTTATGAATGTTCATGTTGAAACACTAATAACACCATCAAATTCACATTTGTGCACATATTTCATGCAGCCACGATTTTATAGGTCATGATATATTTTATTAACTAAAAAAGTGCTTAGCTTTTTTTAAGTGATGGGTGATAATTGAATAAATCATAGGTATTAGGATTATTGTGGGGAGTGTAAATATATTTTTTTTATTTGTTAAAAGATTGTTTATGTAACCGTTGCAATTAGAAATAAATACAGAATTGATTATTAGAAAAAAAAATACTATGTTGAAAAGGCCTGATTCTCTTGTAATGGTATTTTATCCATGGTCCTGAAATTCTTCTATTTGTGGCCTACTTGAGAGCAAGACAACTAGATATCCTCACACACCATGTTTTCTTAGATAAAATGTATCTTACAGGTAAAAAATTACACTTGACCTTGTAGGGGCCCATTCTTATGCAAAAATAAAACCATGTTTTTTCATTATCCCCAATTGATTAATGCCATCTGCAAACAGCCGGGAGTAGCCAAGTAACTAATATTAGTGATATGCGTTAGTTACAACTTGAGTAGTGTATTAGTCCTCGAGACACTTTCTTGTTGAAATGTGGTGTTTCAAACTGATATATTTTGACACACAGTTCAGTGAAGCAAATCCTACCAAAATATAAATTAAAATATTTATGGACATCACATACAGTGCCATCTAGCCCTAAACTAAGGAACTAGATAACTGATATAATACTTAGGTTTACAGTACTTTTTTTTTTGTAATCCATACTTATAATACATATTAACAACTGGATGTTCTGCGTCTGGGTCACAGAACAAACATTTATTTGTCACACAAATGCTTGTCCCGAGTGGCAATTGAACCCACAACCTACAGTGCAGAAAGCAGAGCTACAGCCAACTGAGCTGTGAGGCCAGTCAATAATATAAGAAGGGGCAATGTGTATGTGGTGAGATACAAAAAAGAAATTCTGAATGTTCACTCCAAAGACATACAATCAGATTTAGGAGTTTCGTATGGCACTGAACTTATTCCATTAAGATGAAACAGCTGGATACCTTTCAAATCAATAAATATTTGATGGAAGTGTATCTTTCCACTGTACTCTTGGTACTAAAGAATGAACTACTGTTCGTATGAATGTAACTCTGCAGTGGACTAGTGGAGTAAGTAATGTGCACAATCATAACTTTGGGTCCCTGAAGATAACGGCATACTATTGTCTCTTTTCCAAGACTCTCATTATGTATGAGTTGGCTACCTTCAGGGGCTGCCAAGTCATTGTCACACTAGGCCTGGATATACAAATGTCATCAAGATGATTGATATAATTTGCAAGTGGATAAATTCTTATAAATGGGTGACCTTCACACAAGTTGACAATAAATGATAAGGTTAAGAATGATTAAACTACTATATTTGTTTTCAAACAAATTCTTAATTTAATAACTAGCTATTTTGTCTGTGTAATCAAACCAGTCAGTTAAAAATGGGGCGTGGTTGGTCAGTGGTATGGGCGCGATCTTTCAAACCCAAGTAGCTTGTTTAAATCCAGGCATACACCAATGAGATTTTCACTTATATTCATATTTATGAGCGCAAAAGCACGCTGTCAAAGCGGTGAAGGAAAACATCGACATTCGATTAGGAAATCGGTACGTCCTAGTTCCAAAAATTCGAATGACATCTGCCATCTTTTCTAGGCTTCCGTGGTAGATTAAGTTTTTCCATTCTTAATCTTCCGCCAAGCAGTATGCACTAGCACGCATTGCTGCGTTCAAGTGGGAGGCGCCGGTTTAAATTACAGGCGTATGGAGACGTACATCTCCGTCACAGAGTTACATAACGCGATGTGACTTGGGTTTTCTCATACTTCGGTAGGGGGGGACCTAGCCAGTATTGCGGTCCGTCACTCTGAATATCATCATGCTCAGATATCGTGCTCAGGCATTATGGAAATAGATTCATCATGTGCCCGTAATTTCAACCTCACCCACAGTCCATCCAGAAATTGAATTGTTCTAATAGAGTACAGCAGTAAGGCACCACGCATTAAAATGAAATGACAACCGTCCAATGTTCTTCCAGAAATGGTGGAGGCGATGAAAAACGTGGCCTCGCGGAACGTGTCCGACAATGAGCTCACAGTGGAGGAGCGGAACCTGCTATCAGTGGCGTACAAGAACGTGATAGGCGCGCGCCGCGCTTCCTGGCGGATCATTTCATCAATCGAACAGAAGGAAGAAACTAAAGTGAGTCAGCACAAACGCTTTGTATTGCCAGCCATTTCTTTCAGCTGTAAGCAGTGTTCGAACACCGGTGTGCCTATCAATTCGTCTATCGGACGCGTCTATCGGAATTCGATCTTTAAATCTGCACGCACACCATCTTGCCAGATCGTTTAGAACTTGTCGCTTGATATGCACTTGGTTGTTGGTTTAGCGGCGTTTGAACTGAGCACTTCCGTACTTCGGAGCGCACGAGATCGTTCCAGCTTTACGAGTTGTCTGCTTTCAAGAAAGAAGAAGCTACCTACATGCCTGCACGGGCATCAACCGTCGCATTGGATCCCTACACATAAGGATGTTCTTAGCCACTATTTATTCAACATTTTCCTCTTAATATTGTTTTCTAACCCAAGACGTCACAAGACGTGGGGTGTTATTTTTTGTTGACTTCGTTTTTAGGTCTAGCTTGTTATCTCCCAAACAAGTACCGATTACAACAACCTTCTTTAAAATGCAAGCTCCCATAAGTGTTAAGTAAATCGGAATTTATCATGACGCATGTATACAGAGTCAAAACTAGTGTGAAATATCTATTTATCTCTACTTTAGACTAAAAACGAACAATGTTAAGTATGTTATCAAATTGTTGACTATAGTTCTTTTAAATTGACTCGTTCAAACTTGAGGTGATAATCAACTTTTAACAACTGTTTGATCAGATGGGTATCACTAAGTAACACTACTTAATTGGTCAATTATAGAAAAGATTCTTAAAAAAACCTGAGCATTCATGACGCAGTTCAATGAAACAATAAAAACATCGTGGAGTGACTCAATGTAATTCGACCTAGGTCACCTCGTACTTCAGTAGGGGAGAACCTGAGCAGTATTCTGGGGGCGGTGACCACTTAATATCAAGTTCGCCGTAACATACCGCATAAAAAAAAAACATTAAGGCAAGAGCGTAATGTACTTGTAATTACCGTGGCCGAAAATTCCGTTAGCCCATTACCTATTTTAATAACGATTACACCTAGAATGTCAATTATGCCACCAGTCTTAAAGCCATACTGCCTCATCAAGAAGTCATTGGCATATTTCTTTTAATTGTAAAATGAAACAAAAACATTATAGTGTTTAAACAAACACGTTCCATTTGCACGTTTACCTTTTTCGACTTATCAAGTGTATTCAGTTCAGACAGCTATAGGTAGCTAGGCCTTAGGTGATCTTATGGTACAAGAGAGTGCTCCAAATAAATCTATCAAACCTTATCAGATCAAATATATTCTTATCAGTAATGATTAAATAGTTTCCCGGTGACGTAACCTTGACGCAATACGGCTTACGGTTGACAAACAAAAATATGGTACCTACCGTGACCACGTATGTAAGCACGAGCCATGGCATACTTCGTAGTGTCACATACCGTCCCGTAGGCCTGCACACCGTTGAATTGTCTCACTCAAGCTCAATTCTTATTCATTTACATTTCAAACATTTGCATTGCAAACCGCCCGATCGTTGGTTCCCATCGAATCTCAAACATTAGTCGCCTTTTTGCAGTTGCCATTTAATAAAATAAACATGTGACTGGTTTAAAAATAATCTTAAGAAAACGGCATCAATACTTTCCCTTCTTATTCAGGGGCTTTCCAAAAAATTCATGCAAATCGGTATACAATGGGCGAACAAAGTCACGGAAAAGCAAAATACGCAATTTTGTTTTCATAGATAAAATATTTATTCTAGTTATTTTGATTGAACAACCAAACTATTATAGATATTGATAAAAAATTATGAGACCAATCTGAAAGCATATAATTTTGCAAGTCGTTAGATAAATGACGGAGTTCTCAGGTCTGACTTGTACATAAAATACAACCAAATTGAAAACCTCCTTCTTTGGAAGTTGGTGGAAAAGAGCATTTTGTCACCAGGGTTTTTCTCGACATTGCAAAAAAACGAGAGGTGGGAATAGAATGTAATTCGCCGAGTAATATGACAATGATTCATCCGCCGCCATTATCCGGCCATTACTGACGTACTGGCAACGACACTGGGATACATATTGGATTAGAAAATAATACTCTCGTATCCTATCTGAATAACAAAGCAGATGTTATTGAATCCGTCCATTTGTAAGATTGGCTTGTTGGAATTATATTTGAGGGGTCTAAAAAGCTTTCGGGCTGCTTCAGCCGATCACATCACATAGATTTGGTTTTAGGTCAACCCGCGTTAATCGCCTTCAAGGTTAGCTTGTTCTGCTCACTCTGCATTCATAACTTGACATTATGTAATTTATCAGTATCAATAGGAGCATTCGACACAGTTCGAAAACCGGTAAAATATCTTTTCTTTCTTAGATATAATAATTTAACTGAAATCATTAAAATAAAAATATATCTAGGGTCTTTCTCAAATAATAAAAATCTGTTTAGTTTTTATTTGGTATGTAAAAGGTTACAATTTACAATCATTATCAATTTCTTTAAACAAATTGTCAATATAATTTATGGATATTTTTTTGATAATGAGCGCTTTTTCCTGTACCCAAACAAGGTAAATCGGGTGTCTCCTCCACAGTCGAGTAATTAAACCTCGAATTACTAACTAGCTTTTGTCAAAAAGAACCTCCGACTGTAATTAAAATTTTACATCGTATAAATCTTGGTAAATTGTTACCAGTTTTAGAATATAAAATGTTGACTAGATCATCATTATCATGACTTTTTATCAATGGTCCATAAGATGTAGTATTTAGTAAGTTACATGGCATGTACCTGGATAAGTCTAGCCGCTGGTCTCAAAACCAACGTTACAAAATAGCCGCATATATTTTATAGCTCGATAAACTCAATCAATTTCTAATAACATCGCACTTATACGCAGCTGGTATATATAATTTTACGCAGGCGTAAGCCCGGCAGGGTACGGTGTCCCATCTGGGCAATCTGCCGTGCTCGCCACGAGTCGCGCTTCGCCCAGCGAACTGTACAAATCTCGCAGACATCGATTTTTCAACTAGTCTCGTTTTGCATGGCGTCGCCTCGGAGAGAAAATTGCGTCCTGGCGGGGTCCACATTTGTATCATTGCGGTCTTACTCAGGCGTATTGTATCGTATCGATTATTAAGAGAAAAGTACTCTCTAAACGCTAAAAGAACGAGATTATTGAAAAAAATGGCTCCGTCTATGTTGAACTCGTGGTACAGGTAATTGGTACCCGATCGATAGTTGCGAGGCTTTGCCAAGTTCATGAGACAGACATTGACATTTGATTCACTTATATTGGAAGGTTTATCATCACTTGCCAACATTCGTGTAGTTGTAACGCTGGATATCAGAATACCAACGGATAATGAGAAAGCCACGTGTCCGAAGTCGAAAAATGTTGGTGCATCGGCACTTGTGTATTCAACGAGACACTACATATACCTAGAATATATATACCTAAGATAGGTTGTACCTTAGATAGATTTTACCTAACCTGCAATTTTGCAGAGCCGCGTGCTAGCACGTGTTCTTTCGCCATTTCTGTCCGGTCCGTATTACTCGGCAATTTACTTCAGAGCCGAACTCGAGAGCACCGAGAAGTTTTCAAAAGCCTTACGCCCCAAAGGATGCTTTGTTGTAGGTCGGCCGATGTTACGTCACTGCACGGTACATTATTCGCCCTTTAGACGTCGTCGCTAAGCAAAGATTGAAACTCTTTGTATATAGAAAAGTTTGCAGATGTGATTGTGCGGCTTTTTACGGCGGCTCAACATTATGGATACACTTCGTTTATTTTCAATGTAACTGGATATTGTTTTGTAAAATAAATCTGTGTAAAGTTAAGTCTTAGCATTGCTTTAGAGCGTGTCAGACTGATTTTAGATCTGTCGCGCAATAGCAATATATGTAGCAGATGGCGTTGTATGTTAAATCGAATTGAAAATGTCACATGTCGCCCTCCCGATTTTACGACACAAAATAGTCCCCAAAATATACAGATAATAATTTGTCTGCCAGTGTCGGGCGTAACATGCCCCGAGATCAATGTTGGTAAAGTTGACAGACTCGTTGTCTCTAGAAGTTCTAACGAAACCAATAATGCATGAGCCTAGCAACTTTGTCTCTAACATGGATAACTTTGAAAGTAGCAGGTGCTGGGAAAGTTGAGAACGATCACTAACGCTGTATTAGACACCGGCAACTTAAAGGTCACATTCGTTATGAGATGAGTGGATGGTTTAGTTGAGCAAATCCACGCGCATTTTGTCGCGCATAACCTTAAAGTAATGCGGCTTGGTCCTTATATCGGTGGTTGGAAACCACGACTACGGCAAAAACTAGTGACGATTACTATTGTAGTATACGGCAAATCTCGATTAATTGGTGACATTTTAATGAATATTTAATCAAAGCAGTGCCCCGTGAAGGTCGCATTAAGTATTCTATAGATAAGTTAAAAGATGCCATATAACACGAGGCGTGCTCGGTTATCAGGTAGTTTATTATTGCGCTCTAGCTGAAACGAGATATCCGTGTAAACGTTACACCGTGGTAATTTACATTATCGATATAGTTCATCTGCTGTTGAAGAATAGAAATCACATTTGAACGTCGAAATACACTGCGACTAATCGCCCGCTATTATTGTACTAAAAGTTGATTTAGATTTTCCACATTTATGATCTTTGACGGCGGTGTGTCGTGAAATCATTGGCAATTTTTAGTAAAGGAACTGTCCCTGAAGCTTGATAGAAAATGTTTTCGGTCCAGTTGGTTCGGGTACATTACCACTGACGCATCGTCCACGGTCATCAATACTATACAATGCAAGTCATGCATAATTCTCGGTGTCGTTATGGCGCAGACGACAGCTATTCGCCACCGGCCTTGGAGGAGTCAATGGTAACGATTGATTCGTGACTCATACGAGAGCTATCGTGCAATCTCGCACGTGCTTACACTGGTAAAAAGGTCACCACCACGGCTAATCTACATAGTGTCGATCTCAATTGAAACTTACTAAACCTGAAGTGTCTGGTTATCTAGGAACTTTCCATTAGAAAATTTAATTTAAAACCGTTGATGTAGTGCACTACTTATTTAAAAAAACAATGTTTTTAAGTGACTTTTAAGAATTCAACGGAAATTAATATTTTTGACTTTTATATTATTATCAATTTTTTCGATGGAATGTGATAGTTGTATCAAAATATTTTTTTGATCATACATGGATAGTACCGTGATGTAGGTTATAAATTAGTCACAAACTGACATCATCATATCAATTAAATTAAACCGCACCCACAATAAAATGAGGTTAATAAAGCTACAAGTAAAGTACTTATAAAATTGGGCGTGGCACTCTCCTTACTGTGTCTAATATTTTCATGTGGTACCTACGTACACGTGAGATGTTCGTTATATTTTATTATTTACTTCAGGGACATTACATACCATTTATGCCGACATCGTGCCATTAATAAAAAGAATAAAAATAATACATTTACGGGCTCTCAAAATTTCACATATTTGTTCTGTGTCGTACGCAATGTAGCCGCGACTTGGGCGTTTTGCCTTTAGGTGCGGTTCCTTGAGGGGAGTAATGCTTACTCTGTAGCGACATTTTCCGGCCGAGAATATGTACCGGTACCTCTTGATATTTTCATCAAATTATATTTCATAATCATAGTAATTTGTTTTGCGATATTTGTAAGAAAGTAGTATATGAAGATGAATAAAAGGTACGGCCAATATCCGCTTTACAACGTGCAAAATTATCACAACACCATTTAATCAAACTAATGATTACATTTATAATTAAGAACAATAAATAACTTTGATCCTTGCACTACAGATCTCGGCTTCTATATCATTAGATGTTCACGTTACGTCCAGCCTTCTCTCTTTGAAGAGGAAACATTAATAAAGTTATATTTTAGCCATAATTAGATACGCCTTTTCTCTTTCCCAACCTCCCGGTACAATGAAATGCGATAGTCACATTATGTAACCCCGTTTTAATGGTCTGTGCACCACTGCCCGCTCCGCTAGGTATATGAACGTTTGTACTGTTTATTACTCATTAAAATCTAAATCCGCCGAAAATTCAAATTGTAATTATGGCATGTGAACGCAGAACTAACTTGATGCGCAGTTAGTTACATTTTGTTTAATGGGGGTTTGAAATCTCAATCTATTGCGAGGTGATCGTGAATGGATAACGAATACGCAATTAATATTGCATAATTAGTTCCATACATTGCTTATATACCTGCAAAGGACCTAAATCTAGCGTAGGAGTGTGTCGTGACGCGATCCATTAACTATATGATACCTGCAGTTTGATGCCGTGTGGACGTCATTGTATGTGCCACGAACTTACATTATCAAACCGAACCCGACAAATTATCTAATAATTTTATTGTGATTTATTGTCGTAAAGTATCATTTTTTCTGGGGAACCTCGTTCCACGGTAGTTTCTATGGTTTCGTATCCAAAGGAGACCCTATCTCTAAGCCAGTCTGTCTTACTACAAAGGGATGATCTTATTTTTGAACCATAAGCCGTAGCGGGCTGCAATATTCACAGAATATATGTTATTATATAATTGCCTCACGGCTCTGTTTGTAGTAGCTCTGCCTTATGCGCTGTAGGTTTGATTCCCACTCAGAAATAGAAAATACTATTAGAAGTATTATATCAGTAGTCTGCTCATGGTCAAGCTATGCTTAATTTGATGCTAGGATGGCTCTATGTGAAATGTTAATGAATTATTTATTCACAAATTGTCATACTGTGTAATGTTGAACATGTCGTAAAATACGTGGTGTGCACATTGCAGGGCGCCGAAGACAAACTGAACATGATCCGGGCGTACCGCAGCCAGGTGGAGAAGGAGCTGCGCGACATCTGCTCCGACATCCTCAACGTGCTCGACAAACACCTCATCCCCAGCTCACAGACCGGCGAGTCCAAAGTCTTCTACTACAAAATGAAGGTATTGTTCACTGCGCCGACTCGTTTTATCCGCGGTCACGTGTTCACGTCCTTTGAACAAATGTGTTACGGTGACTGATTGGCAAAGTTTTTTCTTTTTCAATCGGTTAAACAGCACCTGAAATTTTTTACCATTTTCATAACTTATTTGCGGTCGGTCACGGCATTATATTTTAATGTTAAAAGCTGTTTCAGGACTAGTCTAGTTTCCGCTAACAAGCAGATGTCAAGATTTTTCTTCTTTAATTGTGTTAGTTATATTTGAAACATTAAAAGCAGAAAGGTAGTTAAATCTATATAGGCCAAAAAATACTAACGAAAACTGCAATGACTTGACTAGATACATGTTAATCAGTAGCATCTGCCTATAACGGCAACACGACCTGATGATCTCTTGCTTGGTATCGGTGGACCATGTCGCATTGAATTGTCCCAGTCATTATTTCATCAGCATCCGTTCCTTTCAAACATTGTAATGTGACAACTGGTTAATGGGAGAAGTACTTAGATTAAATCTATACGCACAGACTCCGAATAATTAGGTAACCGACGACATGTTTTAGCCCAGCCCAATAATAAATGTAACTGTTCCCGTAAATACGTACTCAAGCCTTAGACATTTTACCTCTTCGAAATCAATATGAGGAATATTGCATAGTCCGTAATCCGAAAATCCGCCGTACAGGTAATCTTTACATGAGAGGACCTTTGTCGTAGGTAAGATACGACGTTATATAAAGCTAATATTTGCTCCTTGTCGGTGGGACCTTGGAACCCTCTACAAAGGAAGTCCTAGTGGAACGCTTTGTATCTCTACATTTTTGAGTTTCTCACTTTCGCAATTTAGCTCGGATACAACCTAATTTATGATATTTGCTTATCGCAAAACGAATGTATGATTACTGTAAAACAGATCCCTGATAAAATGGCCCGAAAGGAATTGGCGATATTGTGCCATTCTTGTGTGATTATTTCAATGTTGCAAATTATACTGAGCACAATTGCTGTGAGGGGTGGCACACTGCAGTCATAATTATAAAATATGTATCGCTGAAACTCTCCGGTCGACTAGGCAAGGTCCCAGGTGCCAATTTGTTGTTCAGTTATTCATTTCCACCGAGCTGCGGCCCGCTCAGGTCGTGCCTTTGGATTCCTTGACCCGGATAATCGGGTCACGGACGCCGCTATCCCCTTTATATTGTTAGTCATGAGCTTTTCAAGTTTCCTTCACTTGTAATAATTTTTCTGCATAATCGTTTTAAACTGCCGAACAGTTGTTTTGTTCCCACCGGTTTGCAATGCCATTCTCTGCAGAGTGGCGTGAAGATATTCAAATTGCAGTGCCTCGCTGCGCCTTCGCTCTGCACTTCACTTCAGTTTTCATGGAATAATCAGAATACAAATACATATTTCAATTTCACATCTCTATTTGAGGCTTTGTTATTGTAAAGAGACAGCATAGACAGAGTGAAGCGGTGCTTATGCATTCAAAAAAATGCTTGACAATAACAACAGTTTAATTCCTTAGGTACAATTGCCAAGATATTTGGGTACGAAAAACTAGAAATACGACTAAAACGTAGTTTACAAGTTAATAACCGAGACTCATTGCTATTTCAACAAGCTGATAAAGTAGGTCGTGCGTTACAAAATTGTAAAGAATGTCAACAGTCACCAAGTATGGCAGGAAGATGTCATCATCCGCCGAAAGCCAGGTCTCGCGTCCGTGCGTCATCTTGGAGATTTATTAGTTTACGCGTTCAGTCTCATGAAGCTTTTAAATGCAATATTCATTTTCTGTTTTATGGAAGAATGCTCGTAATAGACTAAGTTCTGTTCTTCATGCTTATAAACTTATTGCTGAAGATGAGAGTCGCAGTATTATACGAGCACTATAAAACTTTCTTCATTACCAACACCTAGTACTACTTAGCTAACAGTCAGGGTTGGTGTTTTAATGAAAAACTACGTCATTTGTGCTCTAGGCCAGGTGAGCTGTGGAGGAATGGATCTACGATGTTTTTAATAAAACATTATACAATATTTATGGTGTTGTCTGAATTAAATTTGGGATCAGTCATGACTTTTCATCTTAATAAAGTTTCCACGCAATCGTAAAAAGAGGTAAAAGGTCGATTCAATTCCAATTCATAATGAAGCTGAACAGTTGTCTGAGGGTATGAGTGCTAAAGATGTGTTTGGTGTTTGTCTACAGGGCGATTACCACCGATACCTGGCCGAGTTCGCGACGGGCAACGACCGCAAGGAGGCGGCCGAGAACTCGCTGGTCGCGTACAAGGCCGCCTCCGACATCGCCATGACTGAGCTGCCTCCCACGCATCCCATCCGCCTCGGACTAGCGCTCAACTTCTCAGTGAGTACCCGACCCTGCGGACCCCCCCACATCATCAGCACCACTGCTAGGATTTATAGCAAGCGACAGTCCAGTCTTGCTATAAGCATCCAATATCTCGCAGAAAGCGCTAATAAGCAGTTCTCCACACCTAGCCGAAGACGTTACAATTTATAGGTTCTTTTGCATATATTAAAAGACCCAGCCACTTCAACTCCTATTGTAGGCGGATTAAGTAGATTTAACAGAATAATTGACGACATTGTTCAGTCTTCTTCCTTTTATTTGGTCATAATATTAATTAAAAATGAAACGACAAACTAGCTGGGTAAATAATTGATGCTCACTGATGATATTTTGAAGAAAACTATTATAGTCTTATAACAAAGGAACAGTATGAAATCATTATCTTTTTAATTTTTTTAAAAATAATGATTTTTGTCATATAAGGAAAATGTGCGAAACGTCACATTCTATGAACGTAACACGTCATGTTTAAAGAGGAAATTGAAAGCACTCACGGCAGCTTAGTCAGCTAATCATGGACACAGTCAGTATACTCTGGTGACTCAGTGGCTATCATTGAGTCAATAACTAGACTTAGCCGTTGTTAACTTGGTGTTAAAACATATTTAGGCTAGGTCCAAATAGGCAGACAAATCACAGTTTTCAATTTATTTGTTACTTACACTTACAACCATTTTTGTTGGCAGATGCCTATGTTATCGTAGTCGTCTGCCGCCTCGTACACTAAGTAATTGTAATTGCGTGTTGCAGGTATTCTACTACGAGATCCTGAACAGTCCGGACCGCGCGTGTCGGCTGGCGAAGGCCGCGTTCGACGACGCGATCGCGGAGCTCGACACGCTGTCCGAGGAGAGCTACAAGGACTCCACGCTCATCATGCAGCTGCTGCGCGACAACCTCACGCTCTGGACCTCAGACATGCAGGGCGACGCGGAGGGCGGTACGTACCTCCCCCTTCCTCCTCCTCTTCCTCCTAATTCTGTCGTGTTGGTGTACCCTATCAAATACATATTGATATCAATATTTTGCAACCTTTTCTTCATTTTCTGAGCGGGTCGTCAATGACATGTGATTGTTAGGAAGTGGGTGCCATAGAGACATACGTCTCAGTTTCCCTTATTCCGGTCCGAGCTCGCGTGCCTAATTGTCGCAGAACTCGATGGTAGTTGGAACATGCATGCTAGTAAGCATACATTGTTATCCGAGCGCCCAGTGCGAGTAATCACTCCTCGACAAAAAATCGATAGTACTTCATATTCACTCTGAATTTTTTCTCCCTAGCAAATTATTGATTTCCACCCTTGTTGAAATGTTTACCCGCCTCATTGAACTTTTAAAATAGCCGATGTAGACATTATGTGTGTTTAAGAAAAACCCCGTTTAACATTTTATCTTTACGGGACCGTTTTAAGCGATTGTGGATAGGGTACTAGGCCATATCGTAGTGATGGTTTCTGATTGCATGGTTTTGCGTGTTTCAGGTGAAACCGAACAGAAAGAACAAGCACAAGACGTAGAAGATCAGGATGTGTCGTAATACTTTAAAACATTCTATTTAAATATAATAAAAATAACTATAGTATCATTTATAAGAGCCAGCCCCGATGACAACCGGTTGCAAAGGTACTACATACTCTGCAATAATTCTCACTGTAATCAATCACGCCTCAACGAGTACCTACACAAATCGTCAGTCGAACGTGTCTGTCTGTCTGCGGATCCCATGATCACTTTTCGTTACGTATCGTGTCAAATTTATCTTTGAGTATAAAATGTATGTACTTCTTTTTTGATATAATATTGTTTTCGAATACGAAATGAATAATGTTTAAGAAAAGTACTTTGGTATTACATTTTAACTGTATGTTCTTATAAGGATGTATTTTGTTAACGGTTACTCTCGATTGATCTCTAGTGTGGTTCTTAGCTTGGCTGACTGTCGCCTGCACTCCGGTTCGTTCCCTCGCGACCGCGACACTTTCTATTCTATAAGGTGGGAATTGTAAATTTTCTAAGTATTTTATACCGTGTGTAAAATTAATGTATTTAACCGTCGAGTCTCCAGCACCGTAGCTACTCACTCGAACGGCGATTATCTATCTATACAGCAGTATGTAGGTCGGTCGGTCGGTCGGTCCAGCGACAGCCGACGGCAGCGAGCGAGCGGGGCGGCGGCGCGACGCGACCCACGCGGCGACACGCGCGTCGCCTTGCATTTACAACATTTATTATTATTATATATTATTATGGCATATTTGAAACGATCGTAGTTACTTGCAATATTTAGCTAAGTGATAGTGTCGTCACCCTGTCTGTCTGTCTGTCGGTCTTTATGTATCCTGTCGTATCGAGCGTTATTTCATGTATTTATTGCAATAATGATATGAGTTTGTGTAAATCGTCACTACTGTGTAGTAGCCGTTTGCCGGACCGCGAGTATTACAACATTGGAGTATTCACACTTGAATCGCTTTAATTACTTACGAGTATTGTGATAGAGATTTTGTATATTTTAATTTATTTTTTTTTAATTTCGCAAGTTCTCGAAAATTGCTGTAGCGCTACATCTCTACGATGAATACAAGTGGGACAGTAGTTGTAAAGTTGTGGTAGGTATGGTTCGCTCTCGGCGGCAGGCGGACACATTCCAGCCGCCCTGACCGCCTGCGCCGGCCGCCAGCCCAGCCCCCCAGCCAGCGGTTACATGTTAGCGTTATTTTATTTGAATTTTTAATATTGCATATATTTTGTTAAATTATCCCAAAAATACTAATGCGATTAGCCTTAGTGTTATGCAATATTGATTTATGTCCTACAAACAACATTAAATTTATTGTAAATGACAGTGTAAATCTAATAATAAAATTCAAAAAGTCCACCATTTTTGTTTTATTAAATTCCAATTAGTGTGCACAAAGCACAACTCCCAATATGTATATACACACATACACCACACACTTAACAAATCCAATTGCATAGTTTAACTTGACGAAAAGCATCACAGACTTGTAGTTGTTGGGATCTTGTTGGAGCCAAATGAAAGGCTTTGATATGACTGACAATATATTAGCATGTGTCCACTACAAATTTAATTTAGAAGAGACGTATGAAGATGACAGTATATGAAAAAATTATAAAAATTTACGGAGCGCAGATGGGCATAGAAATTACGTCGTGAGAAGATTTCTGTCGGGCCTGCGCGCGGCGGCGTGACAGTTGTCCCTACGCGAGCAGCCGACCCAAGCCGAGCCCACTGACGCGCGCATGTCGTTATGCGCGCGACTTGTACGCAGCGCTTCATATTTTTGGCCTTCTGTGTTGTACGCAGGTCCATTGCAACTGTAGCCGACTTGACAATTGTTCCGATTATGAAATGTAAACCTAAATAATTATTCGTGTAAATGGGAAGGACACCACAGACTGAAACGAGTAGTCCTGAATTTTAGCTGTTACTCGCGACTTCGTCCGAGTGAAACTTAAGAATTATTTTCTAGTGTAAGCTATTCAAAATGGGTGCAGTCTTTTCGGATTAGCCGGAACGAATACAAAAAGAATCATGTCCAGATAAGACCTATCAAACATTTTGACAGAAGATTTTGTGTATATTGATGTAATTAGCTACAAAAGGCCAAATATAAGAAGAAAGAGATATAATTAGCTTCATAAATAGGATTTATCACTATTTACATTTACGTATTACTAACATATATCATTTATTTACTTATTTAGAATAAGTAATGAGGAAAAACAATATTTGAAACTGACTAAAAAAATAAACCGTTTTAAATAGAACGTAGCATTACAAATACATTGAAATACCGTAGATACTTTGTTAACTTTTCGGAGGCCCTGGGCTCATTACGATTTAGGATAGTAGAAGAAGAAGAAGCACAAAACATGTTTTCACAGAGGTTTAACGACCTAATCGATAAATTCACTGAAACAATTCACGAAACATTTGAAAAAAAAAATGCATGTATGTTTTGATAAATGTAAGTACGTACTGTATATACTTTCAAAGGCATTTGATAAAAAGCCGTTATATTTTTTTTTATTTGTATAGATGAAGACTCTGTTAAATGAAGTTAATATAGTGGTATTTTTGAGTTGTAATTTTTTCATGAAATGTTATGTAACGAGGGCTTTTCGCTGCCATGTTTCCTACATCGATACCTGGTCCTGATGGTGTTGCTTTTTAATAGGTTGGAGAGACAATGTTCAACCAAAATAATGCACGATCCGTTTACTCACAATCCACCCTGTCTGTACAATACTTGGTCGCACTAGGGTAGGATGTCAAACACAAATTGGATGTCAATATCAACATTAAATTGAAAGAAATCGTAAACGTCGATGTAATAAATAATGTCGTTTATAAAGCGAGTTTTTTCCAGAGAGTGCATACGCTTTTCCAACAATCAAACATTTTGCTAACGTGACTTTGATTTTACTACCAACTTTGTTTCATATACGACGACATAGATTGTCTATGACCGCCATCGACAACGCAAAGAAAAAGATAAGATAAGGTTTTTAAAACTGTCCGATTGCCAGTAACGTTATGTAATGACTGTCTGAAGAGCATAAACCTTCGATTTTAGGTTCGAAGGTCTCTTAAATCTTTTTATTCCTTGGAGGCCAAGGCTCATCCCGGCGCAGTACGCATAATACATTCAACAATCGTTCTGCGTAACCGCAGGGCTAAAAAAGTTTTGCGCGACCATAATACACTGCTAGAATGTAGGGTTGTGACGATGTTAAAATTTTATTTTTCCGTTGGTGCCGGAAACCTCCCATAGCGCCATTGAGAAGCATAGCAGAAGTTCAACTAGGGAGAAATCATGCACGAGTACACAACTTACATTCTCATTATAAAACCCGCGGTATTGAAACAAGAAACTGGGTAGGTATTAAAATCATGCCAACCAACATTGACCGTCCTCACTGACGGTGGTGGTAACACACGAATTAAACTTTTAAGTTTTTCGAAGCACGTAAGCGCCCACTTGTTACCATTCTACCTATGACAGGAAGGAAAAAGGAAGGGGGGTACAATTACTCATTTTCCTAAACGTACAAATAAAATACAAAATGCATAGAAAAGAAATTATTTATTGCACAGGGATATTAAAAAATAACTATCTATAAATTAATAATTTGATACTACACAAGATACGCAACTATTGCTTAAAATACCTATGGCATCTTCACTAGTTTCGCACATCCAATGCACAATGGACTGCTACGATTTGTGTATTGATTTAGAATTTGCTTTGGTACTTCTGAACTGTTTTAATGGCACGGAGAACCAAACGGACTATACGACAGGATTTGTCAAGAGACTGGAATACCAGAACGAAGTTAATTCGTATCGGATTTCTAAAAATGTTTTTTTCCCAAATGGTATGAAAAAACGGCCGCTACAAACTGACGTCTCTACACCAATTCTGCTATAAATAGTATGTCAAATGGTTTAGTACTAAGTATTACATTGAAACACTTTGTATATGATATATGTAATTAAAAGCTCACTGTACAATGGGGTCGATGAGCGGTCTAGCACGGTAAGGGCGGGCCTCCGCAAGCGAGTGTGAACATCGTCGAGGGTTCATTCCTTTATTTGTGTTTTGGCTCGCTGGCGGAGGCTGGCCAGTGTCCGCCAGTGTCCGCCAGGCGCGCGGCTCTAATACGTATTGCCTCATTCTGACTTTTAATCTAAGGAATGTCGACAAATCATTTCAACTAACAACTTTGATACAAATTATTATAACTTAAATCTAAAATATTTATGAATCATATCTCACTAGAATTTCAAGCATGACCTTGTGCCCTAAGCGTTAAATATAGTCAAAATAATGATAATAATATTGAGCCCGTGTAGCCGCGAACGAGCTGGTATTTCAACGATAACACAATTTAAACAAATAACATACAAACGCTAAAATCTTCAAGAATAAATATACTTATATGTTTAAAAATATTTTGAACCGTTGTTACCTTACAAAAATACATATATATGATTCTTTTAGTTACAGTGTAAGTAGTTGGAAAAATAGATTATATAGCACATAGGGGGTGCAAAATATTTAAAAGCATATTTTATACCTACAGTTAAATACAAAATACAATAAACGAGGGGACATGTGTAGCACACCACATAACCACGTTTACGTCGCATCAGTCTCAACTACGTGTAAAATTAACAATAACACTTCGACCACTACTAATAACAATATAACAATTTACAAAACAAATTATAAATTCATATTTTAGGATACTTATCCTTTTTGTGTTCTTTTTAAATCAGCTTTTATTACTTATAAACCGTCGAACATGAATGACTGCGTTAATTATGTTGCTAAACAATAATTATGTTTATAATGTGTAGTCACTATTCTAGTACGAAGGAATGTAAGCAAAGTGACATTCAACAGGAATACTTTGAATCTTTTTAGAGCATCAAGAAGTTGGGACCCCCTGAGTAGTCCCAACTACTCTGTGAGGATTGTATAGAAACATATTGGAACAGCATAAATACTGTCGACTGTGCAATGGAAAATATAAAATTATGCTCCTCAGGGAGATTCCAAAGGGGCCAATCCCATATGCACGCCGCCGCTGTATACGATCATTGAACAAAATTTTTATTTTATTGAATCCAAAAGTCAATCTTATTTGAAAACATCAGGCAGATATCTAAATAATATTATCTTCGTGAACTTTTAATAAATGTCAATTATAACACGATTTAACATTTTTGTTGTATCAATGATGATCTTTGTAATTTTTACAAATACTTCTTCAACTGTCCCATTTTCCCCCTTCAAAATACACACATTCAATTTACTTTCAATCCGTTCCTATCTAAGCTAGCTACATACAGCTCTTCATCTCATTGCAAAACATTCCTCTTCCACTTCTCAACTAGACAGTCTTGGGTAAATTCCGTTGTGAATTGATTCAAATAAAGGTATGTATGTTCTTTTTAATATAAAATGCATAATTGTTTACTCTAATGTAAACTTTGCGCCGTCCTAATCGTGAATCCTAAGGCCAATAGATGTCCAAACCACAGGCATCCCACGTGTTAGCGTGGGATGCCTGTGGTTGCGACGTGACATATAATTCTTCATTAACTATACGTTTAGTTAGGGTACATTATTATATCGTGGATTTAATTTCCATATTAAAACTACGAGTATGTATGATAATGAAATACTAGCTGTGCCCCGCGGTTCAAACGCAACATGAGACGATGGGTTGAAACTGACGAAAATTGTGTATTTGCAAGTCACTATAAAAATGACTTCTCTTTTTCGGGATAAAAAGTAGCCTCCGTGGTAAATACAGGGTGAGCTACCTCCATAACAACTTATATCCAAATCCGTCCAGCCGTTTAGGTGTGCAGGGGCGACAAACACACATACAGACAAACTTTCGCACTATTTATAATAATAGTATGATCCTTATGATTTCTAAACTCAAGGATATATTTACATGCAAACTGGTATCATAAATTCATGCATATTGACTAAATAAATAGACCACCAAAATACAGAGCACCCAACATACACTCTTTGAGAACCCAATAATACTTTGGTGTAGCGATAATTGTTACAATAATACATAACATATAGTTAAATATAGTTGCTCAGTCCGGTCCCGTTGGCCGTCTAAACCCGAGCCTGTAATGATGTCAAGGGTGATTGAAACCATACTTGTATTATATCAATTTTAGTTCCCCCAACTGCGGAGTATACATTATTTGTCAGAGTCTTGCTCTTGCAATATCTCAAAATTTTGTGAATTCTTTCCTTATAAGTCTCCTTTCTTCCGAAATGAGACTACGTAATCCTCAAATAATTTAGACACGCATTACATCTTTATCCGACTACAAGCCAAGGGAGTACGAGAATAAAATATTATTTATATGTTCGTTCGTAGCGCCAAAACGATTAGTGCTATTTGATATTGAGCAACTCATTATGCGTCTACTTAGTGTAGTATACTCGCGAAACTACTGTAGTATAATGTATAATCGTAAAAACACAAGTTAAATATATAAATACTCAACATATTTTGGTGAAAACAGATTATAAAACTATTATTTGTTTAATTTATAGGCATTGAGATGCAATAACGACTATAACATACATAGCCGAGCTACTATTTAAAATGAATACTTTGCGATAGATTGAAGAGGCGAGTTGTGCAAGCCTCACTCCACAGATACAATATTTATAGGTGAGGTATTGACGGTCTGCCACGTCTACTGCGCAGCAACAGTATTCTGAACACTATCGCCAACTAACTGGAGACGCAGCGATTTTGACCGCGACGGTCGACAATACGAAACGAGATGGCAAATGGCATCCATGTTCTGTCTGTGAAATCCTTAAAAAGTTTTTTTTTTATTATTTTACTTTGATGTTTAATTTTTCACGAGTACTGTTTAATTAATACTACATTAGCACCGAGTGCACTGTCGTTCCTAAGTATACATCATGTATTGGGAAATGTACCTAAACGAATATGAAAATGTGATTTCCTAGGTAAGTTGGTACAGTCAATCCTGCCACGAGGCCGGCGGGGCGGCGGGGCGGCGGGGAGGCGGCTAGCAGACGACGCACATCTTCTTGAGGTCGCTGTCGTCGGGGTCGAGCGCGTCCGCGTCCGAGAGCACGGGCGCGCGCCCGCGGATGTCCGGCAAGTACTTCTCGTAGTCCAGGCCCTGCCCACACATGCGCATTATTAAACATCGACTTAAATCGAAGTCAAAATTTGTGATGTGTTCGGAAAGTAAATCTTGGAACCGTTTCCTGCAAACACGTACTAGAAAAAAGCAATTAAAATCTCTTCTCAATTATTTTTTTTTCAATAAAACAAGTGATTTTCAATAATATTAGGTGAGGGCTTGAAAAACAATAAGCTGTTCGGAGCATTACTGCCTTTTTCGAGTGATGAGCTTACCTACGAACAGTATTACTTTTTTAATAATTTAAAGGTCATATTCATCGATATAAAACCAATGTAAAGTTCGTCACGATCGTATCAGCCCCTCCGAGTGAATGTGACAAAACTGTGGTTGGTACCTGTCTCTCGTAGAAGAGCAGGTAGGCGGCGGCGGGGTCGATGGGCGGGTGCTGCCGGGGCTGCGGGTTCACTTCCCGGCACGAGCTGTCGTTGTAGCACAGCCACGCGCCCGACGGGTTGCGCGCGTACGCCACGTAGTGCCCGCCGGACAGCTGGCCCGAGTGGCACTGCGCACATACAATTACATATTCAATACATTTGAACCCGTTTAGATCATGTTTGACATCCCTGACGTAGCCTACATACAGCTGAAATTATATTAATAAAATACAGTATAGTAAGTAATGCTATCCGACCCTCCACGAGGAAGAACAAGTAAAATTAGAATAAAAAATTAGCACAACTTGGGCAGAAGTACTTCCTCCATGGCCGGTAATCCGCCGACAAGGGGTGCTTCCGGAGTAGGGGCGGCACTCACCACGACCGCGTAGAGCCGGTACTGCAGGTGGAAGGGGTGGTGGTCGGGCAGCAGGTGGTGCCGGTGGTAGTCCACCAGGTTGTCGTCCGTGACCGGCGTCGTCTGCAGGCTGGTGGACTGCAGCCGCTCGCGGCGCCGCGCCTCCAGCGAGCCGCGCCGCTTCCGCTCCGATGGTGCTCTGGACGGAAAAACATTATATTATTATTTTAATTAAAAAAAAATAATTAAAAATACGTCTATATTAAGCGGATTTAATATTTATTGTGGAACCTGATACAATCCTGACGTTTGAACTTATTTATTACTAACATGGTTTAGCTCGGATAATCAGATACAGGTTTATTGGCAACTGGCCGTATAATGGCACTGGTAATGGATTCCTTGCGAAGGTTACCGACCTGTTCTTGGTCTCGTTGGGTTCCTTGTCGTCCGCGTCCGCGTCGTCGTCCGAGTCGCTCTCGGTGATGGGCTCGCCGAGGCCGGAGGGGCGGCGCGCCGGCGCCAGCTCGCGGTGCCGCAGGATGGTCTCCCGCGGCACGGACGCCAGGTACTCCGTGGGGTCGAAGTCTTGGAACGGGAAGTTCACCACCTTCTGCGACTTGATCCACTTGTTGTTCACGTATTGGAACCGTTTCAAGTGGATTATCTGGGGGAGTGGTGACGGTGATGTCAGATTGGTGAGCGACAGGAAATATCGGAGGAAAGGATATTGTGGAAACTTACTTTTTACATACAAATATGTACGTACAAGATTATATTTTATTAAGATTGGCTCCAGTTTAAATTCTATCCAACCAACACATGGAGGGGAAGATGAGAGATTCGGAAAAGATTTGACTAGCCTCACAGCTCAGTTCATAGTAGCTTTGCCTTCTGTGGGTTCAATCACCACCAAGGGCAAATATTCGTGTGATGAACATGGATGTTTCGGCTGTCTTAGTATTAGATGATATATTAACAAAACTTCAACTTCATAAGTATTACATTAGTATCTAGTTCCTTAGTTAGGGCGTTTATAGCTTTGAACATTTATTATTTGTAACGTCACGAATATGCAGTGAGTGTTGCTGCAGGGGTGGGGGGAGGGGCGAGTACTGACGAGTATGGGCGGCGCGCGCCACAGCTGCAGCGTCTTGGTGGCCGGCTGGTTCTCCTTGCAGGCGGAGCAGTGGTACCGCTCCTCCAGCCGCTCGGCCAGCGTGAACGCGCCCAGGCAGCTCTGCAGGTCTATCGCCTTCGACGCTTCCGCTGCCTCCTGCATTAGCAAATACCTATGTTATTCCATACATTTTCCCTAAAAACTTGAATGGAATACGTCTCACTTTCGTATGGACTCAGGACAGGAATATACAATCGACACAGTTGTTTGTTTTCCATAAGACTGATCGATACACGCAATAAATACGCTTGGAACATTACAAGAAGGGAACCAAATCGCAAGTGTTCAACCAGTTGTTATTAATCTTGTGTATGCACCGACCCGTGCGACGGAGGCGTGGTGCTTGGCTTGCCGCTCGCGCGTGCTCTGGTAGCGCAGGTGCAGCGCGGTGGGGTCCCACTCGATGGCGAGCATGGCCGCGCGCGCCATGCCGTGCCGCGAGCCGCCGCCCAGCGCGCTCAGCTCCAGCGCCTTCAGCGTGCCCGACTCACACGTCTCCTAGGATTAACAAATACACAGTTAACCATCAGCTTCCTAATATAAAGATATTAGAGAACAACACGAAATTTTAGACCTCCGAAACGCCTTCCTTTTAAGCGTCGACATAAGAAGCCTTCAAATGTGCAGTCAAGTTCAAAAGGCAGCAATATTGGTGATATACTCTAAAATTGTACATATACGTGTCTGTCATCACGCTGGAGCTAACCAAAGCACACCGCGACTGACCTGGTGGTGGTGCGCGGCGCGCGCGCTGGCCTGCCGCTGCAGCTTGGCGCGCGCGGCGGGCGAGCCGGCGCCGGCCGGCCCGTCGTCCACGAGGCGCGCCGACGCACACGACGACTGCCGGCCCGGGCCCGCCTCGTCTGCGCACACACACACGCACACTATTACCTACTTACCTCCTATTATTTCATTTGTTAGTATCTTTAGATGATTGTGGATACATATACACAAAGTAAACATATAGAGGGCCGGCCGCGTACACTACGGAGAAGACGTGCATGTACAAGTATTTAAAACCATCTCGATGATCACTCGCAGGTGAGCATCGCGTCCGGCCCCCTTTACTGGGATGGAGAACCAAAATTACAAAATAACATTCACTTAAAATAATAGTGAAACACGACAAAATGTTTGTGATGTGTTGTGATTACATTTCTACAACATAAATTATCATGCAGATGAATCTCACCGCGTCCGCATGCGATGGCAGCACCGTCGACTGGCCGGAACCCAGAGGGAAGGATGAGACGAGCTTGTCGATGTTAAAACAGGCTTGTTTCATTCTTACCGCCGAGTTCCGACATTGTTAGTAGCCCAGTAGTTCTGTTAGTAGCTTCCTGGATGTGTTAGTAGCTCCTTGGGACGTCGGTAGTTTCAGGTCTCTTGCAGACGCCTCGACGGGACTCAGGGTATCGATGCCGCTGCCGAGCCGTCCCCGCACCGCCGCGCCCGGCTGTACGCGCGGCGTTGCCAGCCCGCCGCGCCGCTACCGTACAAATACTGGCGTTGCGGTAGCGGGCTGGCAACGTCGCGCAACCTGGGGCCGCGGCGGCCGCGCGGCGCTGGCGCGACAGCGGCATCGTCGAGCCGAGTTAGTAATTAGTAGCTAAAGCATTTTATGATTATCAACCAACATGGTCTCCCTATATGAGTAGTTCTGCAGCTCGGCAGTTTCGTTAGTATCTCCGCGCGGTGATGTTAGTTGTACTTTAATGTGAATGTTTAAGTGGTACATAAACCAATAATTCATTAACGTTTAGTGAATGTAAAAATTATATTAATTTGAAAATGCAAATATATGATAAAGAGTTTGCGTATTAAAGTCGGCAATGTTGTGCGATGTGTGTGTGGTACTGACCGGGCGCGAGGCGCACCAGCGGCGCGGTGTCGGTGGGCAGCGCGCAGCCGCGGCACATGTCGGTCCAGGGGCACACGGCGCACCACGCGCCGCCGCGCGACACCACGCGCAGCGTGAACGGGAACTCGTACCCCAGGCTGTCGTCACTGGAACGTGTCACAAGTGTTACCAGCTGCCCACACGTCCCACATGTTATGTCGTGGGCTGCACGTAGCAATGATAACTTTACGTGGCCTTTTGGCGAGAGCGGAGAGAGGAAGATCAACGAGGTCTAACTGGCCGGTCCAGCTGATTCCCCACTCACCAGTCGGTCGCGTGGTTGCAGGTGTCGGCGGGCGGCGGGCGCGCGGACAGCAGGCGCGCCACCTGCGTCCACACGGCGCCGTACACCTCGCGCCCGCTCATGCCGGGCCTCACCCCCACCAGCAGGGGGACTCCGAATAGCGCAGGCCTGCTGCGCTGGGAGGGGAGGAAGTACGCGTCCGCTCGGCACTGCTTTCTGAAAAGGCCGAGACATTCTTGAAATACTGATATAGAAATCGAAAATACCGCAGGAGCACCCCAAAGTAGTAGAACAACTTGCGCTAAGTTCTACCGAAGAAGTACTGCCACTCAACATGGTGATCTGCCACCAATTGGTGGTTGCACTGCCTTGTTTCTATGGAAAAGTGAGGCATCATAGACGAAGGACAAATTACATCAGGTGGGCCGTCAGCTCCTGGCACTACAGTTACATACAAAAACCAGTTCCAATACAGTACCGACCAATTGTAACTCACCGATGCACGGCGACCAGGTAATGGATCCTGTTCGGTGGGCGTTGCTCCAAGTTGCACATATTAGACGGCGACGAGGAGAACTTGGCGCGCCCCAGCTTGGGGCTTGAAGTCTTCATGTTCAGGGACTTCACGCTGAGGGTGGGAGACGCGGTCACGTCTTTCTTAGCGTCTTTAGGGAGGGTGTTGCTTCTGGAAGATATCAATGTCCTTGGACGTTGCAAATGTTGTTCATAAGCGGTATTTTGTTAGTTGTTCCGGTTAGTTTTCAAACAAAACATATAACGTTACTTAAATAAAAATTTAGCTTTAAATAATCATGGTCATATCTAGAGTCCTCAAAGGTCAAATCTGATCGTTAACCTACAATGGATCTTATTTGTATAGTTTTTGTTAAAACACAAAATTTGGTCATATATTCGGCTCAGTTGCGCTAACTAGAAGTGTATGTCTAGATGTCAGTGTCGATCCTACTGGCAACAAACGAAACTAAAATTGACATTTCTATATCTGTCACCATTAGTTCTTTGAAAGGGATGTGACTACGTTGGAGTAGTAGTTAAGGTAAATTTACAACATATGTGATTGTTCTATCTTAAAATGTAGATTAACGTGTGATTATCTTAGGAGGAAGGACATCAGTAGCAAAACCCTGTGCTACGGGATACAGATGCCCCCAAACAAGTGTTAGTGGTAAGACATTGAGATTAGGTTCGTTATATTCTCACCTGTAGTCTGCGGAGTCCGTGTACGTACTGTGGGACCTGAGGAAGGCGGTGGGCGGACTGTGACTCATCACCGCCTCCGACCGGGACCGCTGCAATGCACACGCCTCACTTATAGCTTCCTCCACCTATGTACAGCTAAATATCTATTAAATACTATTTATTTTAAATCCTAGACTGCCATCTTGTATATTTTTATTCGATTGGTCACTATTGTCCATAGACAACAGCGATACGACTTATGGCCCAACTGAAGTTTTAGAAGATCTACAATATATCGCATTGCGTAGCACCCGTCATCAGGAGACGGGCATGTAACGCCTCATGTGCCTGTTAAGCCTGCTTATGAGTAGGCGGTATGTTCTGTACTCGAGACATCTTCCTATAGCAACAGAGCAGATCCTCACCAGAAAGACTTATTCTCATAGAAATTTCAATGAAAAATCCACACCTAAGGGTGAGAACGTAATAAAATCGGATAACCCGATTTTTTATTTTGATTGAAACTTGATAATCTGATATAAGGAGTACCAGATTATAAAATTGTTGACGCATTGTCAAATATTTCACACATAGTGGCAGTTGGAATTGCTACTAAAACTATGAGAAAAAGTACATTCAGAACAACTAACCTTCAATATTTTATAAAAAAATGTGTAACCTCTAATACGGTTTGATAAGGCAGATAATCTATGGATTTAGTAAAAAACTATCAAGTCTAACTACAGTTGAAAATTTTGCACACCTCAGCCAATCACCAAGTGTTGAAATATTTACAAAAAAGACTACAGAACTAAATAGCTTAGAAAAGTTGATAAAGAAAAAAAAAATATATATATTTTTGATAACAGAATAAGCCACAAAATCAATGCTAACACTTCACACAGTCTTGAGACTCAAGTAAACTTAAACGTGCCAAAAGTAGCAGAACAAAATCGTAGTCTGTGACAGAAGCATTATTTTGAATGCAATTGTGAATCTGTCCCTTATTTACAAAGATACATCTCTCACGCTCCCACACAGGGTGTGCTATACGTCCAGTGACGTGTAAGAGCGTGTAAGATATACTTACATCGTTACGTAATTGACGGGGGAAAACGATCGCACGAAAAATTACGAAGATGGAGAAAAATCATTGCAACTGTATTCTATAATGAAAGGGAATGTGATTTTTATGTTCAAAAATACCTGACTCGCTGTAGTTTGTCGGTGTGGGTGCATTAAAACACCTCAGAAGGCACACATTGGTAAATTTTCATAACATACAGTAAAACTACAACTTTGTATATATATACAAGTGTAAGTGTTGTTTTAGTACTTTCACCAGCTTTACATTAAAATACGTAATATATACATAGTGTTAGCTTGTTTTTAAAATGCAGATAAATTGGACTTTTCGATTCCTTTTCGAGACTATTCGACAAATTAATAAAAATATGTTTTTTTTGACATATTATGTATAGGCAGAAGGATCAGGCCCGCCTGGTGCTGAACCGTCACCACAGCTTATAGACATCAGCAACACCAGAACATTACTGATACATTGCATGAAGCTTTCTTTATAAATAGTTAAAAATTTAAATGCTGATCAACAAATTATTTTGATTAATTCTCGTCTTAGATATTTTCATCAATTACTCCTTAATGGAAACGAATAAAATAGAGTTAAACTACGTAAAAGTAGATCAATTAAGATAACCGGCGGATTCATTGTTATTATTTTTTCTATTCCTGATGGTAAGCGGCTACCGTCGCCTACAGACGCCTGCAACAGTTGACGTGTTGCCAACCTATCAGCTAAAAACTATTTCAGTCTTTTAAATTTAAGAATTTAACATTTAATTTTAAGTCTATGTTAAGATGATCTGAAAAGGGGAAAAATATTTAGTACATCTTCGCTAAACATCTTAAAGAGCGATGACTCGACATGTATTGTGGCCTTGTCGAAGGCTGCAGCGAAACTGAATAGGATGGTATGGATACCCACCCTCATTCATACCCTCCCGCTGGAGTCACTGCTAAGTGCTTATAATACAATCTGATAATCATTGTATTAATCCTTTGATTTTGGCCCAATAATCAACTAATTAGGTAGTATGATTTACTAATTGAGTAGTATTACTAATGATACTTAATTTATTAGTTAACATTAATTACAAGCCTAGTCAAATGTATAGTTAAGTATTTACTGATTTATATTTGTGACTTAGCGGAGGTGTAATAAATATTAACTCTTTTTTTCGATCATCTTAAAACATTTAAATCAATTTTGTTGCCAGCATTTTTATTTGCAAGCAGAAGCAGGTAACTTCACCGCACACAGTGTAATATTGGTAAGATTTTTTTCGCGCTAATCAAAAATAAATTTAAGTGTTGACAGCATTCATAGCATAAACAATATTCATCCGCTATGGAAATACTCACTCGGGCGTTCTGGTAGCAGTTATAATGATATTTTTTTGAGATTATTCTTCCAGCGTATTTGGTAATGGTATTGAGCTCTCATGGTTGGCAAGTACACCGATGTTTGCCAATGATGTGCACGCCCACCTCGTAGACTTTAGTTTACCCCGTACCGTGACACATGAAACTGCGTCGAAATATTGGAAGTCAAAAAAATTCACAAATCATGGTAAATATAAGTCTATTTGGGTTCGACGCAAAAAAAAAAACTGAAGAACTTTTTGGCCGTGACAAATCTATCGATCGGAAATTAGCAGAATAAACGTTGTAATGCTGTCGCAGTTGAATTTATTTTTTAATGACGTGCGCTTTTATTTTTTATCTTCAATGTTTATATGAGAGTGTGGTTATGTGGGTGTGGGTGTGTCTGTGTGTATGGGTGCGGTGCTGACCTTGAAGCAGAAGAGTGCCGGCATGCAGAGTGAGGCAGTATTGCCGCCGCCCACACTCACCTCCGCGCGCCACTGGGCCCCGGCCCCTCCCCCTCCCCCGCCGTCCACACCACCCCCCACCCCCGCGTCCTCGCTCTCGCCCGGCCCCCACCCTGCGGAATAATACACCACGTTACCCACGGCATGTAATAATAGGTTCAGAGTAGAACGGTCTGGGCTTCATACATTTTATATTGTCTATAGCCATGGTTGTACCGCCACGCTATGGTTTCCTCACGATGCTGGCTGTCACCAAAAGACCGACTATCTGTGACTGATGATCGCCATTGACCAATGCTATTATCGCTTGAATAATTTTTTGTTCATTATTTTAAAATATCGCGCCATTTCTCTGAAAGATTAGGCTGAGGAGACCGAACAAATATATTTTTATTAAATTAGATTTGCTAAATATGAAAAGTAGTGACCGACCGAAATTTCGGTTTCGGCAACAATATAGCCGAATCTTTTGGAAAGAGTATTCGTGAGTCGTTCGGTAAAGTTCGCAGCTAACTCGTGCTTGCTCGCCGGCGCGGCCCCGGCTCAGTTCGCCGCCGTCCATTTAATCGTGAATTGAGGTTATGTTTTGCGATTCAGTGATTTGGTAAGTATTTATTTTGTTTTTATTAGTTTTGTATTTATTCTCATTAAATTATATAAACTTATTATTAGTGAATGCATATTTAATATATGTTACTGTTGGTGAATTACATGCTTTATTGTAAAAGTATTTTTCACCCACAATTGAGAAAATGCTAAAATTAAAATTTAAATAATTAAAATTAAATTTGTAACTTTTACATTTATTTTTAAAATATTAACGTATTACTAGTCAGTTATGTATTATAGTATATGTGTAAAGCACTAACTGAAAGTTGTTTCTTTTTTTTAAGTTTAACGTCCTGTACTCAAGAAAAAAAAAAAATTACGACCTAAATAATAGTTTTTATTTTTTAATTTTGCTTGACACTCTTTAACTGTCTATAAATGTAAATATATGTAAAAAATAACATTAAATTTCAGTAAATTATCGTATTTTTTTAATAACTTCGGCCGAAACAGAGAGATAGGCCCAAAGTTCGGTTTCGGTTTCGGTTAGTTTCGGTCGGACACTAAAAAGTGATGTTTTTGATTGTAATTTGATATATCTGTGGAGCTCCTGTGACACGTTACATGCGCACGAATACATTGACTTGTACGTGTAAAACGTGTCCAAAGTATACTTGTGATAAAGAAATGTGATAAAAAAATCAAAAACAGATGTTGTGCGTCTAGGTAGTAAGTTTTTTTTTTCTTTGCAAAAAAATACAATACAAGTATTGTATCAATAGCCTGGTTCTCGTAGTTCAAGCATTGCTTAGTTTGGGGCTAAATGACACCTGTAAAATATTCATGAACTTTTATTTATTTTGTGGTCCTCCGTTGAATATTCCTCCATTAAAAATAATTCCTCAAGCTGACAGGGAAGACAACTTATACATTTACAAATCTGGACAATTAAAATATTTGTAAGAATAAGAAAGTAGAAGGTGACATGTGCCAGGTTTGTCTGGAGAAGTACAAGTGTACAGTGTACATACCTGGTAATCCGTCGCCAAGCAGTGGCACACTCGCATTGCTGTTCCAGTGTAATTACAGGCAAATGTGACAGAACATACTCAGAGAGACGAGCAGAATCTGATTGGACTTGGGTTTTGTCTTTGGGGAGGCAGAACTGCTGTCATTTGAAAGACAGAAGAGGCCGGCTTGTTCCGCTATTTCTATCCTATCAATAAAGAAGTTACCGTTGTGCAGGAGCGGCGGTGCGGGTGCGCGCGGCGGCAGCTGGTAGGCGCACAGCTCCGCGGGCGGCGCCGCCACGCGCCCGCCCTCCTCCAGCACGCGGCCCAGCACTGCGCCGTTCAGCTCCACCAGGATCATACTGGAAACATTGAGCCAGATTAGTTGCGTCCGTAGTTGATTATCCTCATGCCTCCGGGCAGTGCTAAAGTAATGTAAAGTAGCCCAAGTTCGCCTAAGCAATATTTCGGAATTAAACTACAATTATACTGTTTTAGCAAAGTATTAAATATAATCTAGATAGCTTTCTTCCGTCAGTGAGAAGTTTTTTATTAAATCTTAGTCTTGCACACTTGACAATAGAAAGTGCAATTTTTGTAGAGCACACATCTTTTGATGCACAAGTGAATGAAATAAATGGTTAAATGGCACCCAGGTATCGTGTTATCATTGAAAGATTTATGTTTTTAGGTAATTTATTCGAAACACAAGAAACAGCACTGATTTTAGTAGACTGACATTGCTAACGATCGATTTTATGGACGCCAACTTTTTGCTTAAAACCCAGTGGCCGAAAATTCTACTTTTAGATCGTGCGACGATATTTTAGTCGATCATAATTTACATTGCGCTGTATGGAAATCGGAGAAGATGTCATTAATTTCCGATTCAGTGCCAATACGCCCGATTGTTCAATAATTTTAATACGAAAAATCGCATTATCACGGTCGACTTGGTTTGGATTGCTTTTTTCCATGTCCATGTCAAGCTCCATATTTACCATTTTGCTAGATTCCGCTTCACTTGCACAAATAGAAACTCTATAAACTTGTAAAACTTTATACCATGACTCTTATTTTCTATTCTTGTTGTATGGCTGACGCTGATGGCTGCGGCGCTGCGATTGGGATCAATAATATCTCGACTGTTTACGAATAACCATAGACTATCAAAACCATTTTGACAACTGAACGACAGTTATACCAACCTTAACAATCAAATATGGCGTAGCACAAAAAGTTTTCTATTAGATCAATCATGATAATTCAAATTATTTTAAAATTTGCCCTCAGTAAAAATGACTAAAATAAATTTGATTATGATAAAATTCGACAATAACTATCATGAAATACACTAATATCATATCAAAAGGGCAGTTATTCAATAAATCCGGCTCAAATTATCAAAAAACGTTTGGTATTTCTAAATAGTTTAACGAGAGAGAATTACTTCGATAAAGTAGACTATCGATAGCAGCATAAAAGTTTAAAATTTTAATCTATGTCTCATAAATGTTCTTTGTTTTAATCTGTGACTGCCAAGATATAAGAACTATAGAACCGCAACGACGCGGCGCGTCGTTCGTTCGGTAGCCGGGCGCCATCTTGAAAAGGAGGAGCGGGCAACGCATCATTTTAGCGACGAATCGCCATTTATCACCTCCATCCCAGTATGAAGGTTTTTAATTGGAGATAATTGTAGTTCATTGAATTAATACCCACATATTAGAATAATAATTGGTTCGATTATCTCAACATTAGAATATATTTTGTTGATCAGAGTTTATTCAATTTCGATTTTCCGATGTGCCCCACGCATCCATGATGAACTCAGAATCTCATCGTAGAGGCTCTAATGCGCTAATAAATAGAATAAAAAAGCCAGCGGAAAGAAAAATCATTTAATAAAGTTAGCTGGTAACTTCTGGTAAATTAAAAATCAATTAATAGAAACCCCAAACGCATTAAATATTAAAATAATGTCCATTTGCCCACCACTAACAAAATTCAAAATCACCACATTAATTGGCTTTTTGATAGTTGCAGCAATAAAATAAATAAATCGAATTTAGTAGTTAGAGGTAAAGAAAATAATACAATAGGGTAACTTTCGGTAGCGAAAAATGAATTGTGAAATTTGATGAAAATTAAAATTTGTGTAGAATTACTTAAATTTTCTGATTTTGATTCGAAAAAGCGCATTATTGTATTAAAATTAAAAGTGGTAATTTTTATTCTGAAACACGAGCCGACATATTGTGACGTCATATAGGAAAAAACTGTTAGTTCAGTGTAAACATCTAGGTTCATAACTATCAACTTTAACTTCAAAGAGTAATAATTGTGTTCTTTCGTGAGTGCATTTTATTAGTAATTCATTTCCCACCAAATTTTCCCAATTTTCCAAATTTTTCCCATATTTCCCAAAGTACACTAAATATTTATAGCTATTAAGTTACTAACAGCTATAAATATTTAACTATTATACTACTCGAATATTGTTTTTACCAATATTACGTCACCAAAATGGCTGACAGCGTTTTTTCGGGAATAAATAAAGGTTTAAAATTTAAATTTATAATTTTTTTGGGGCTTTTTATTAAGAAAATCAACAATTTGAAGTACTTTTTCAAACATACTAGAATACTTTATTCGTTTTTGCTTCAAAATTAACTGTTAAAATTTAAACTTTTTTTATCTGTGGATTAAAAGAACGGCATCGTGTGACGTCACATTATTCAAAACAAACTGACAAATTAAGCCAAAAGAAGAGAAAAAAAACTGACAAATTAATTATTCAAAATGGTATTGTTAATTTGTGTAAGGTTTTACGAAACGGAGTCAGTTAGGACAATAATAATAATATTAAATTAATTTATAACATTAATTTTATGACATCAGTTCAGTTGATTTAATACTTACATCGAAATGGTCTCCACAAAGTATAACGCAGGTCTATACACTCTGGGTCCAGGCGTGCTAATTGTAGCCACTGCTTTCGACGTTGAGGTCATTTAGGAACGTATTCATACAATTTGTCAGGATATTTAACTGTTGTACAATACTTGTACACATAGGCACGGGTCCAGGCTTGTCAATTCCACAATTCACGTGAAAATAGTTTTATATTTAAAACTTGATTTTTGATCCTTAATTACTTATTAACGTTATAACATAACGGTAAAATAAAATAAAGTTAGTTAACTAATTCATTCATTCAAAACAAAAGCAGGCCTCGCAAAGACCTGACCTTAAATTAACTGCAAAAGCTTTTGTCTCTTACATGCATTACACAAGGAAAGAGACAACAGAATACCTTACTTAAGAGCTTCTTCCTCAATTGAATGGCCGAGTAAGACATGACGCATCAAAACGGTATTTAAAAATGACTTACGATTCAGACGGCAGCCCGCACAGCTCCGAGAGGTTTTTCTTCAGGTCCATATACGTTCCCTCCGAGTTGACCCGCACGCCGTACTTCACCGGCACCGACCCGTCCAGTAAAATCACTGCAACAAACGGTAAATAAGTGTAGAATCAAACATAAACTTATAAGCTGGTTTTAGCTTATAAGTTCCGCTTGGTATAAGAAACCAAGTAGTATAAAATCTTTATAATCCTATTAAGCAAACAAGAACCACTCGACGAAATATTATTTTTTAATGACTTTAGGGAAAATCGAAATAATTAAAGTTTCCATACATCAACTTCAATATCTTACACAGGCCATAAATTTGTTATTATTCGTGTTACCGAGATATTTACCATGATTTGTGAGTTTTGTTGACTCCCGATATTTCGACGCAGTTTCATGCGTCGAATAAAAATGTGCACAACCATGATAGTTTTAAATTTAAAAATAGCCATGATGTTTATCTGCACATTTTTGAGATAAATCGCATACCTCGGAAGTGACTTCGTGTTGTTTGGTTCTGGTTTGCAAAAGTACGTCCAACTTGACATTTAGCAAAAACGGCTTTTATCCAACTAACATATATTATTAAAAATGTTTTTTTTTTTTTTTTTAATGGGAATAAGTGACGGAACGAGCTGAGGGCCCACCTGATGGTAAGTGGTGACCCTCGCCCATGACAACAGTAATGCGTGCGACTCAATACGAGATCGAAATCTTTACTGAGTCGCATACATCCTGCTGCGTCCATCACCTGAGACGGGGATGATACGTCTCATGCGCATGTGATTTCACCGGAAGCCACACCCTTCCACCGGAACACAGTAATGCAACCACTACTGCTTGGCGGCAGATTCCAGATGTGGTGGCAGTACCTCTCCGGATGAACTTGGCACAAGTTCTACTGCTACTTTTGGTTGCTCCTTTAGCACCACCCAGGGGGTACGTGTAGGGAATTAAAGGGTACACACCTACGGACGCGAGCAACTGGACCCCCCAAAATTATTCGTTTGTAATTCTCAATGTATGTATTAGAGTGTTTTACGTACCTCTGATCTGCACGCGCACGTAGGACTCCATGGGGAGCGGCAGGCTCAGCATGTTGAACGCGTCGAAGCGCACGCTCTCCGTGCCGCAGACCTGCGCACACAACCACACCTGACAACACGTGGGCCTACTATACAGATACACTAACATTATGTTCTAAACTTTAGACATACAGGGAGTATCAATATTGAAAGGTGTTCATATAAATCACATGTTGAATCATATGCCTGAAAATCAGAATCCAAATCATTAATTTTTTTTACCATTCAATGTAAAATATATATTTTTTGGGGCAGCCCTGACGGGCGGTCACTGACCGCGCTCATCATCAAGCTACCGAAACTTTCTAGTTTACCGAATGACAACCGGCTACATGCAAGTATTAAAGCGATTTAAACACTTGAAATTAGTACGTTTTCCTCTTGTCACCAGTGATATGTATTATATTTGGTTAATGCGTTTCAAGTTACTCAACTATCTGTTAACTCAAGATGATCGTAAACGAGTGAGTATATGACTGTAAAATGAGAAAACGTTATTCGTCACAAAATTCCTGTATTGTGTGAAAAATATCTTCTTAAATATAGTTCGCGAGTGCTCTCAAAAGCCCTCAACAAAATGTTTGCAAGTCGTTAAACTAGTGACATTGACCAAAACGCAACGTTAGCGCGATGCAGAGCACATGCATGTCACAGTACATAATGATGAAGTAGACAATGACTGACCTCGCACTTGACCCTGGACTTGAGCTGTCCGCAGAACAGGTCCGTCATGATGGAGTCGTTCCGCGCCGTGTGCGCCGCCCACGCCTCCGCCGCCACCTCCTGCAAGCACCGCACGCTCACTGCTGTGGCTCCACACCCACTGGAGGAGCCTATTTGTATCGCTGTGATTGACCCACTAACCTCATCACACAAGTTGGTTTGACTAAAATCTAATAATCCTACTATAATAATTCACCCCTATTTTTCAGCCTTAGACAAGACACGTTACAAAAAATAAAAGTACAGTCAAAACCGTTTATAGCGACATCGTTTACAACGACCTATCGGTTATTACAGCTAGATTGTATGGTCCCGTCCGAATTCCTAGTAAACTATTCAGTAAACAAACCGCTTATAACAACATCGGATACAGCGACATATCGCTTACAACGACGAAACTTTATCGATATTCATCGGCTATAACGACCAACCGCTCCTAGTCTCAGCAAAACAAAACAATACAAACGATTTTAAATCTTATTGATAAGCATTGAAAAAATATTTAGGCATATTATTACTTACGCACTTTCTCCCACCTCATCCGAACCTCTTTGCGGCCATTTGGCCATTTGACCTTGTATATTTTACACCAATTGTTTAGTGCGCTAGTTGACTGCGTGAGTAACAGGTTGATTTAAAAGTGTTGGCGTTGTTTAGACTGTGCATTTATGTGTTATCATGTCGCAAAAAAAGAGGAAAACGTTTTCTATTGAAGAAAAATCTCATGTCTTATGGAGATTAGAAAATGGCGAGTCGAATAGTGAAATTGCAAAGGAATGTGGAGTTTCGCACTCGACGATATCAACGATTCGGAAGAATAGAGATAAAATAAAAGTTCTTTTCGAAAACAACTCTTTAAAACTTAAACGAGCGAGGACAAGTGAACATAAACTTATAGAAGATACATATGATAATACATATAACTACTGTACTTGCGTATATGACTGTATTGCTTAAAACGACTATCGGATATAACGTCGGCAACTTACGGTCCCTTCGATGTCGTTATAAACGGTTTTGACTGTATATTCAAAAGCACAAGGAGAAAGAAAGACACTTTGGTGAATTAAGTGTGACAAGAGTTTGCCTGATTAACTTGAGTTGGCTTGGTTTGGAGGTGGAGTTTCGATAGACGTAATTGTTCTACTTCTTTTTAAAAGTTGGTAGAAGAAAGGCGCTTAACGAGCTCGACAAGGTGTTAAGGATGAGCTGATTTGGTGCTACGTGTCTCCCGATCGGAGGGGGGCTGACCTGGTCGGGCCGGGCGGCGGGGAGCGCGTCCGCGGGCGGGGCGGCGGGCGGGGGCGCGGGCGCGCGGGGCGGCGGGCGCGCGCGGTTCAGGTCCTCGTGCAGCGCGTCCAGCAGCCACGCCAGCAGCTCCTGCGCGTCGTGCTGCCCGCCGCCGGCCAGCGCGCGCGCCCAGCGCGACACGCACCAGCGCACTCGCAGCGGCGCCACCGACCGCGCGCGGTTCGACCACACCTGCGGAACACCACCACGACGTCAGAACCTGCCCGTAGAACGTTACCCACACATAACGCAATACACGTGGAAGTTTGGATACGGATTTCAAAAGGTTTTTGACTTTGTCCTAGTGAAATTTCATGGTTCTCATCTTACATCACTAAAAGAACAATAGAAGTTGTCATCAACACTTCAACTGCGTCCATCTATTATTCCAAGCATACAAGGAGTCCTACAAGGCTCCAAAAGGACCATCCTTGGTCCTCTTTTATTCATACTCTTTAATAATTTCAAACTCAAAATCTTATACTGTTTAAATGTACAAGTATGTTAAGAGAATGATCATAATTGCATATTTTGTGACGACGACTTTAATTAGCAAATTTTAAAGCTATAATTTTACAGTTTAATATCATATCACAAATGATCCCACGAACCTCTTTGCACAGTTCTCCGTAGCGCAGCGCGAGCGTGCCGCGCGTGCCCAGCGGGTTCTCGGTGTTCACTTCGTACAGGTGCATGCCGGAGTTGAAGTACCGGGTCAGGGGACCCGTGTTCCACACCTGTACAGGATAATATGTAAAACAAAAAAAATTGTTTGTACCTACGTCCGTTATAACCTAACGAAACCATCCAACCGATGTGCCCCAAACTGGTTTCATTAGAAAGGCAATAATGTGAAGATGGTTTTAGACTACTAAAACAATGCATTAGGGACAAAATGTACTTCTTTCTTTAGCGTATAATTATAGTTTTGATAAATACATTTGCAGCAAATTTTAATGGAAAAAGGGATAACTGTAATAGTATCTGTAATTAAAAATATTTGGGAGAAAAATGGGCACATTATTTGCGTACCGACTGCAAGGCCGCGTTCATGTAGCAGGTGTTGCCCAGGTTGTGCAGGCCCGTGGCGCCGGGCAGGTTGGGCGCCGCCAGGGTCTCTCTGCGCTCGGTGGCGCGCGACCCGCCGCCGCTCAGGCTGCAACAACGCATGCTCGTGTCCGATACACTCACAACACTCGAGCCACACACTTAACCATGTCATTCTAGGTTTTTATATGTGTAAGTGTGAATGAGTTCGTAATCACTTACTTTGCTGTTCATACCTGAGTGGAGTGGGTACAGCCCTCTGTGCCTCTCTACCGCGTAGGTAGAAAGGCACAGAGGGCCGGCCGCGTGCTCTATAACCACTCGTTCGGGCGTTCTCGGATCAACTCGATCAAACTCAAACTCATCTATTCCTTTAGATCTCATGTATCATTTGGACACGTCAAATTTGACACACACAAGTATATTCGTAAGCATATTGCGGCACAGGAGCTCCTTAGGCACATTACGTGCACACAGATAATGTCAAATTAAAGTTTTGGCTAGTCTTATTGGTTAAGTTTACGTCTGTGATCAAACGACCGACCATTGGGGCGGAGTACGCGGCGGGGCTCGTTTCCTATTTACATTGTAATGCCGCGTCACAGCAGCTTCATCTTCGTGTCTCAAGACTGACTGGAGCAATACGAAAGAAAGTTCAAAGAATTTGTTCAAAAGAAAGTAAAAATTGAGTACTCCCAGTAAACAAAAATGGGTGAACAAATTGTTTCTAGAAAAGCATCTTTCTAACTTACAACCAGGAAAAGTTGTGACCGAATGCTTGGGTATACGGCACGTGGGCCTCTCGCCCTCTCGCCGGTAGTTACCTGAGGGCCCCGATCTCCTCCGGCCACGTGAGGTCCGCGTTCCGCAGCTCGAGCAGCACGCGGCTGCGGTCGTGCAGCTGCAGCTCGGCGAGCGTGGGCCGCTCGTCGTCCAGCAGCACCGCCGAGCCCCCGAGCGCCCACAGCCGCACGTCCTCGCGCGCCAGCCCCAGCACCGCGCACAGGAACTCTATCACCTGCGGACGAGGCCTTGGCATGACACAGATCAACAATACTTATCTGGATACAATTTGATTATTTTTACATGAAGAGATATATTCTCATATTTGACAAGGCTTATGTAAAGCTGCTACAAAAACTGTTTTATTAACGAAGCTAAGTGTCCATTGTGTCCTATAGTGAATAAATGAATGATGATGATGATGATCCAACGATCATTATTGGCCTATGGATTTTTTTTTAAGAGAGAATTTGCGACAAAATTTGTCTCGTTCGAGCAGTAATTAAAATATTGTGCAGAGGAATAGCACGATCTTATCCCACCAGCACTATTCCACTCCGAGAACAGATCTACACCTCCTAACCTCGTCGATGAACCGTCGCTGAAGATTCGCCTTGACTCTTTTATTTTCGTGGAGAGTTTGATTTCATGTTTTCAAAGCGTTCAAGAGCACTTTGGATGATTATATTTTTATTTGATACCTTAGAAGTAGTTTCATACAAATTTCAAAATCACCACTGAGTACGAAAAAACTGTTTGCAGTAATGTTCAAGTATGGGGGTACCTGTTTGACGGTGGCGAGGCGTGAGAAGGCAGCGGTGTAGGCGAGCTGCCGCTCGGGCGGCGCCGGCACCGCGCTGTACGCGGCCGCGCACCCGCCCCCGACCCCCGCGCCCGCGCCCGCGCCCCCCACAGCCCCCGCTCCTCATGAAAAAACACACACCTCAGTGAACACTCCTCGGACATTTCACACAGCCCTAAAGACAGCTTGTACTAATATTTAAATACGTTTGTAGCAGTTCTTAGACATCAAAATCAAAATCGGTTCAGCCGGTTTCAAGGTTATCAGCTCATTACAATAACACCGAGTGGGGGGTTTATACATTTTCGTAATGAATATATAGTTATCTACTTCTAAACTAAACTCACTCTGTGTGCTCGGAACATGTCTGTAGAGCAGCAACTGCAGCGGATACAACTCCAGTTCCACGTCCGAGTTGGGGGGCCTTATTACCTGGAAAATAACAAATAAATGAAATTACTTCTCGCTTGAGCAAGTCGACGATATCTTTGACATTAATAGAGATCAGTGGTGTGAATGATAGAGATAGAGCGAGGTGGTGGGTGGGTGGTGGGGTGGGTGTGTGTCCACTAACCTGCCTGGGCAGCGGGTCTGGCGCGGAGTACCAGTGCGCGAGCGCGCGCCACAGCGCGTCGGGCACCAGCTCGAAGTCCCGGTGCTGCACCAGCGGGATGTCGCGCCGCACGTGCCCGCCCTCGCCCGTCAGCGACCGCACCTGCGCACGCATCACACGCTCTTATCACACTCAACATTCAAGTATAAAACCAAACTATGAAGATGACGTAGCCGTCGTTAAAACTAGACAGACCAACACGGTACTTTTGAATAGGTAAGGTGTTTGAAGTTAGTTGCGTAGCGCTGAATGACTTTCTTTTAGTAATTTTCGGGTCCCTTCCGCATGCATTTCATCACTGGCTGCGCGTCGTCACTAGGTTTCCCGGGGTCAAAAGTAGCCTATCCTAATAGCAAATTGCATCCAAATCTGTTGAGCCGTTTGAGCCTGAAGTATCAACAACACACAAACAAAAACTTTTGCTTCACACAACTTATTCCATTATAATTTATATGTGATTCGTAGGGAAGCTTGATGGTAATTTGGGAGAGGATGAAACATTGTTTTTCTTTTCTTTTTATTCTTTTAGACTTTTTGTGTTTTGGGTCACACAAATTCTGCCAGTGTCCACTGGAAGATGGTTAACAGTGTACGAGTATATTGGACGCTCCATAAACTTTTGTCTGGGTAGACACTAGCGGCATCGCGGGAAAGATGTGAGGAAAGGTAGAAAAAAAGCCATGTCCAATCGTTAGCTAAGTACTCGCCTGCAGCGTGTCGCGCGCCCTGAGCCGGGAGTTGTCGATGTGGCCGGGGCGCGGCGCGGGCGGCGGGTCCCGCGCGGCGCTGCCGATGCCGCTGCTGGAGCCCGCGCTGCCCAGCGACGCCGAGTCGCCGCGCCACACCAGGCTGCCCATCGACTCTGGAACGACAACCGCCCGTCACCATCCACACTACTATGTTCCCGGTGCTTTATCTTTGCAATTTGGATTCTTGCTTCCTTGACCCAATGGAATAAAATCCGAAAACAGGTAGATGTCATATGCTTTCGCAATTTTGGTTCAAGAACAAGCCAGTTTCCTCAAGGTATTTTTCTTCCCAGCTTTGTGGTATTGCGCTTATACGTTTTTCAAGAGTTAGCTTCATTGGTGCACGTCTGGATTTGAACTGGCGACCATCAGATATATCAGTGTCTGTACCGCCGGACCAGTGTGCTAATCATCACTCACCGGTAGAGTGCGTGGTGAGGCTGTCGTCGCAGGCGCAGGGCGTGGGCGGCTCGTGGTCGTGGCGGTGCCGCGGCAGCGCGCAGGCGGCGCCGCAGGGCTCCGGGTGCCGCGTGTACTGCGCCCAGGCGCGCCACCACTCCGCGTCGATCAGGTACCAGAACTGCCCCACGCGGTACCCGCCGCTCGTCCACCGGTGCAGCCACCCTAGCACTGGAAATACACACCACTATTAAACTCTTCATCCGAGAAGTTAAGAACTAAGAGACCACCTGATGGGGTGTAGCGCTAATCTTTCTGACCCCTCGAAAGTAAGCAGCGAGAGACTCAGCGTGTAACTTGACAATCCTTCAAGATTCGTCAAGGTTCTTCATTTCACAGGGCTGAAGAGTATTTGAATTGTCAAGCGAAACATACCGATGTTCCGTTCGTGGTGCTTGCACTGCGGCCGCAACCCCAGCACGATGTGGCACGTGGAGAACAGCAGCGCGAGAAACGGCGACACCAGCGCGTCAGCACTCTCCACGCTCCAGATCAGGAAGTCTTCCAGCGTCAGCACAGTACTAGCTTCCGTTGCACTCTCGGTTTCACTCTGCTTTTGGAGAAATATATTTTACGTTATATTTTTACAAAATATCTGTCAAAAACACTTTTAAGTTTTCTTGTAGTGTCAATAATACACGAAAATTACCTCATTCAACACAATCATCTCCTCAGCACTGGATCCCAGCTGGAACACTGGTTTCTTCCCCTTGGGCGCAACCACTAGCTTTTCCCTCAGGTTTGCCAGGATAACTTCCGGGTCGAAGCCCTTTTCCACTTCCGGTTCCGCCTCATCAGGCGTGGAGGCGCGGGAGCCTTGGATCCTGACGTGCTCGTTGGCGACCGTGCACAGGATATCCACCATATCAGCCAGTTCCTTCTGGTTGAGCACCCCATCGCTGTCTAGATCGAAGATCTTGAAACAGACTGAAAAGATGATATATAAACCGTTTTAGAACAGATAACTTTACCTCTAAGTGCAGTGTTCGTTTGAAGAAGAATTGGTGCTCTTACAGGCACCATTAAGGGGGACCATATTTCTCGTATACGTAGGTGAATAATCTCAGTATCTCTCCACGTATACTCCAAGTGGCGCGAAAGGAGAGACCCAAAGTATCAGTAGAACTTGTACCAAGTTCGTCTGGAGCGGTACTGCCACCACACCTGGTAATGCGCCAAGCTGTGGTGCACTCGCGTGTTCCTTCTGTGTTCCAGTGGGTGCCGGTGAAATCATAGGCACTTGAGGCCTTTAAACTCCGTGGCTTAGTTGGTAGTAGCCCTGCCTTCGGAGCGAGGGTTCCAAAGTCAAAGTCATTTATTCCTTTAGATCTCAAGTATCATTTGGACACGTCAAATTTTACACATGCATGTACACATATTCGTGAGCATATAACGTGTTCCCGGAATCGATTCCCGGCCGAGGCACACTTTGTGAGCATGAAATATGTTCTTCACTACAGTTCTATAACCTATTTTAAAAAAGGCAAATTAGGTCTTCCTCCTTTTGTCTTCACCGAGTTGGTTACAGGCAGGAGATATCTGCTTATATTATCACTTCAAAATGGGCACCGGGTATACGCATAGATACGGCCACACGGTATATCTACTAGATAGATTTTGAAGTGGGAACTACAAGGTTATAATTATGGTTTAAAACGTTTTTCATACGTATTTTAGTTTTTAATTTCCTTGTAGATTAAAGACCTGTATATCGATATAGACGATATAGATATTAGACGAAAAAGAGTGGCGTCGCTGTTTCACAGAGTGCGTGGCAGCTCCAACAGTATTCTAAACATGATTGCAGCCCGGAACGATTGTCCCATACAGAAGCAGTGGGTGGGAATCATGTTAGGCAAAATATAATAAAATAATATTTTAATTTATTAATTCGAATTCTTATAATATATTTAATTCCATAATATGTTTAATTGTAATTTAATTTGATAATTTATTTAGTTTTCTTCCGAATGTTATCTACACGAATATTATAAAGAGGAAAGATTTGTACCCATGTTTGTATGTTTGTAATGAATAGGCTCAAAAAGTACTGGGCCGATTTAAAAAATTCTTTCACCAATAGAATGCTACATTCTTCCAATTTGACATAGGCTACATTTCATTTTGAAAAAAATTAGGGATCCTTGGTAAAATTTGAACAATGTAACCGAAGGTGTAGAAAAATGAGTCTTAAAATGTCTTTCGTCGAATGCGCTGCCGAAACTATTAGCGAGAGAACAAAATAATGTACAACAATATTGAAGAACATAATGTCTACAAAAAACTCCGCGGTAGCATATGTCCAACTATTGTAGTTATGTCACTACCCCGTGCGAAGCCAGGACGGGCTGCTAGTATATCAATATGGACATGAGTCTGAAATAAATAAATTGAATTGAATATCGATGTTTATAATATAGAGTACACTATTTACGGTTATATGCGAGTCTTAAGCTGACATACTTATCCTGTAATCATCAAAAGTGACGTGTCCAAGTATTATTTTTAGAATTTAGTGTCAATTTTTTTTGTTTCAATCTTTTTAATTTGTCAACAAATTAACGAAAATATCCCCAATAATACCTTACTGGGGATATTTTCGTTAATTATTTATTCGTTTCGTTATATTCTAGATTACCATTTGAGCAATGCAATGTAGTTTAAGAAACAGTTTTAGGTCAGCTTGTCCAATCACACTAATTATAATGTGATTTAAAAAAAGCCCGCGTACCTAACCAATGTCGGATTCATTATGGAGACTGCTATCTGTACTAAAGAAATCGATCATTACGTTTCTCTCATTACCTTGTATGATGTAATATCTATTCACCATAATTACATTATCGCAACGCAAATAAGCCATGCCTAACCGTCTCAAGATCACTGATAACTGGAGATATTATCGTTACATAACCTTACTTTACACTTTCCAATTATTTTTCAAGAGCAGCAATGTGTCAGATTATTTTCTTCTCGACTGTCCGAGAGCAGGAAACCAGGCAAAGAAACAAGGAACCGAACCGAATTACCGAAATTCTTATGACCTTCCAAATCGGTGGCAAAGTAGGTGAAATAGTATTGAGGCATACAATTTCTTAAGAGAATAAATTATCGTATATCTTAAGTGCACAAGCTTCTAAGTTAGATTAACTTGGGTGCAATAGTTTTCTTAACTTGATAACTTTGCACTCATCGGACATCAGAGTACAAACAAACATACGTAAAAATAATAATAATAATTCATTTATTTCGACCAACATCGGAATCATATGTACACATTTACATTTACATGATAATTATTACAAATAAAATATAATATAATATTAACACAAATTAAATACGCAACGTTAAATTAAATCAATGAAATAAAATAAATATAATATTATAGATGAACACAAAAAAATCATCAAGTTAATATGTAATTTTAAACCAGCGTCTTCCAAGACGATGTTATGGGCCAAAAAAATGTTGTTCCAAAAATATATCCTGCTGTTTATCAAACCTTAGGAAACGTAGTATCTTGATCAGAAATCGCGAATCGAACAAACAACTGCATATTTTATTTACCTATTCCAATTCAAATCGTACGGCATTACAATAATGTTCACTTCGAATTGCACAGCCGCACGCAACAAGACAACAATGAGCGCGTCATGAGATGTTCGCATTAATCAGTGTATTTGATGAGCACAGAGAGATGTTCTCATACAGACTTGCGACCTTGGTGGTCTGTCTCGAGTGACTTCACTCAGGATCAGCGCACATTCATCATTTTAATCATCATTTTGAACCTCTCTCTCTCTCTATACATAATTGAATTACTGAGGTCAAAGAAGCATACCAAAAAGCCAATTGAACGTAGCGTTGCTAAGCAGTTTAAATATTGTAAATAGATATTAATGGACATTTTACACGCAATCGAGCCTCAAACTAGCTTCTGCGAACTTCTGGGAACTTTGATTAGTAATATAATACTTAATATGGAGCTGTTTTTGTGAATACAAACTTGTACAAATAAACACCCAGACACAGAACAAATATGTATATTCGTCAAATGTTTGTCCTGGGTCCCACGACCTACAGTGCAGAGTTACGACTAACTGAGGCCAGTCGCTATTAGATAATCTTGTAGCAAATTAACATGCTATAAATATCTGAGGAAGTCGCGTTCGGTTCCGACGCAGGAATCAATGGGACAGCAGCCCATAGTACCCGGATTATGAAGAATAGCACTCCCATTGTCCCATCCCAGTAAATCACTCGCGCTTTCAGACATTACGTCCTTGAAGGTCGTCTGACCGGCCGCGGTAAATCGCAGTCCACTGAAGCGTGGGTTACGCTTGTGTTCTGGCACAGTGGAGTTGAACCAGACGTATTTGAAGCGCATGACTGCACATAAAAACTCGTGCTCTTTGTAAAGTTCGTCTGGGGAAGGTATAAAACCATACCCAGACCATAACAGAAATAGGTTTCTGGCGCTGCAGATAATTTTAACTCTAATAAAAAAGTGGTCGTATTGGTTTGATGGCTGTGTTGGTTTGTCATGTGGTCAGCTTATGGTCAATTCCTGAACCAATAAAGTTGAAACGATTTCAAAGCGGTTTATCTTGTTTCTCAGAGGGTAAATCGAATTAGCCATGTTTGGTGGCAATGATCGTTTTAAAATGACATACATATTGCGATGTACAACTGAGAGCCAGAGGCACGTGACCCGATGACGTCGCCTTAGACGAAATGCGTCCAAGTTAAACCCAAGATACAGTCATCCAACTTATCACAAGAATTCTGTTACGTTGTTTCGATTTGTACCTAACCACACACAGCCCTAACACTACATAAAAACAAAACGTCTCATGAATGGGAGGAAACTCGAGTATCGAAGGAAGTACGCATTGTGTTGTTTACAGTGAGTCAGGGGCAGGTGGATCCTTTGTTATTGTGACTGCAGAAGTACCCACTTAACGATGTGCGGGGGCCGGTGATGCCCGCAGTTGGGACCAAAGTCCACACTAAGCATAATACAACGATTTAAAAATCAATAAAACCACCTTCAACACTTTCCCATCCCAGATAAAATCAATTAGGGTCGTCCCAAAAAAAAATCCAAACTCACGTCACGAGGACAGTATTTCATAAAAAATCTATGGGTATCTACGCTGAGGTACACCCCCTATCATATAAAAAAATATTAATTCAATCAGACAGCAATTGGCAAAGATATCGACAGTTCGTATCAACAAGCCAGGCCGTCACACTTACTAGATTAGTCCATATCCTGAAAACTACTGAACTGATTCTGATGAAACTTGCACTGTGTTCCCTAAGCTGTAGAAATGTAAGCAAATAAAACAATAGTCACAATCAGATAAATATAATAGTTTCGGAGAAATGCCTGGACAAACATACATACCTATCATTATGTCTGGATGAGTAACCGTTTAGTGGCATTATAACACCGCTTCCGTGCTCTGGCGGACACTTTTAGATGTTGGGTTCGAATAGCCATGTCGGAGGCCTTCAATCGGCACACTTTGACACCCGAATTGGCTTTACTCACACGGAAAAAGAAGCATAAAACACATCTCAGAAAAACGCCAATTTGTTCAAATCCATCCAAAGTATGTATATTCCGTGGACGAGATATCAAATCGGATGACAATGACGGCAATATCCGTGACACGCATTTTTAAATCCACTTGCAAACGAATTTAATTAATCGTTTCACTAATAGGCATCAGATAACCGTTACGTATGAAAGAATAATAAATGATTACAATGCGAATTGTCGCTACACGTCATTACATTCACGTTATATATACGTGTAAGAAAATGAATATCTATTTACTTGTACCCGCGGCTTTCCGTGCGTTAATGTTCATTTTGTCAAACAGTTCCGGTTGTCTCATAAATTGTTAACCCCTCCCCTAAACCCACACCCTATAAGCCTTTAATCATCTCCAGGGTCCCATCTATCTGTACATCAAAATTCATCATAATGGATTCTGCGGTTTAGGCGTGAAAACGTAACAAACTGACTTTCGCATTTATTTTATAAAAAATATTAGTAAGGATGCTACAACTTGAATAGCCTCAAAGCTCAGCTTGTAGCAGCTATAACTTCTGCACCGTAGGTCGTGGGTTCGACACAAAAAAGGATTGTATAATTATTATATCACTAATCTGGTTCCCATAGTCTGAGCTATGCTTAGTTTAGGGCTAGATGGCGCTGTGTGAAATATTAATGAGTTTTTATTTATAAAAAAATGGCATATATAAAAATCTTTGCACTTTGATATTGGAGATTGATAAATCAGATTTCTAAGTGATTTGAAGAACTGTTATGGAAGCAATCTTGACATCTTCACGATATCGAGATAACTGTCATAATAACTCTTGAAAACATTTGAAGGTTTCAAAACGTTTGTTGGCGATTACTGTTTGTTTCTAACGACAGTCGTATCGATTCTCCTTGCATCAAATCTGTTGATTATACAAAAAACATAAACTACAACATAATTGATAACCACCTCGTTTGCAAGTCGGATGAAAATGAAGGATCTCGAAAGCAATGGAAACACTAAAGACAAAATCGAACAAAACTTGTAAACTTACACTTGAGTCTCTCGGTCCTGGGCCCTCTGCAAGCCGCGCTGAGCCCGCAGCACAGCTCCTTGAAGTCCACGTGGCCGTCCCTGTTCTCGTCGAAGGCGAGGAACGTGCCCGCCACCGCCGCGGGGGGCAGGGGCGGCGACAGGAGGGGGGTGAGGCTCTCTATGTCCAGCTCGCCCGTCGGCGCAGAGTGACGCAGCGACCAGAAACATTTCTCCAGTTCTATGATATCCTGGAAGGTCAAACGTCAATTGTAACTTCTAGAATGTGATGTTAGTTGACTCAAGCATTGAACTTAAGGGCAAGAAAGCTTAAATGAGTAATCCGGTTATTAAGAATGTAATTTTTGCGAAAGTCCATGTTAAGATGGTCTGAAAAGTCTTCGACGCAGCAACAACAACAGCAATACATTATACATTATTTCGTACATCTTTTAATGAGTTTGTGCCTACTAGATCATGCATTTATAAGTTTAGCACTTGTCCTATCAGGGTCGGATAGGGTTTAAATAAGGAGGAGAACAGCAACAAACCCCTAATGGAAGGATTACTTTTTTTTCGCGAGCATGATCCTGCTCCGTCGCCTAGGACAGTTGCAACCACTGGGCTGCAGATGCGTTGCCGACCCAAAATAAATCTCAGTAAATTTCTCTTAAAACTACCTCATACGAAAAAACCTCACGAGGTTTAAAAAGTATAGCGGAGGTGTAAATTACCCTCTTTACGGATCATATTAACACAATTACCCTCTTTACGGATCATATTAACACAATTACCCTCTTTACGGATCATATTAACACAATTACCCTCTTTACGGATCATATTAACACGATTACCGGTAATCTTAGTAATAAGCAAAATGCTCATGTGTTAAAATGCTTATTTTTATTTCATTAGTTCTCCTGTCTTCACGTAAAAAGTAAAGTTGCTTAGGTTTTCGCAGAATGATAAGTAATCAACGCGTCCTTCCAACGACAATGGAATGACAAGATGATATTAACCTGTAAGAATTACGGTATGTTTGGTGATGTTGAAGATTTTGCTCAAAGATATGACACCGCTTGTTTTATGAATTAAAAGAGTTATTTTTTTATCCTCATGCGTCGATTTCTCATAACCTGCTAAGCAAAAGTGTAGGAATGAGAAATAAGGATTTGTTTATGTTTAACGATCTACCTTGGAATCCTAGAACTTAGTTGGCTACATAGGCCTTAACCTCCAAAGTGTAGTGGAGGTGTACCTACTACTATTGCTATCTTTATTTGCTACCCCAGTTTTCAACAAAGGTGAAACAAACTGATAAGGCGCCGATTTGATATCTGAATATTAATTATATATACATAGTATCCTTTCAAATGAAGTGAGAAACGCGGAACTTTGCAGACGTGACATTACCAGGGCCTCTCCTGGACTCTGGACATAAGGAGTATTTTTATGTCATAAATCTACCATCATGACTTCGCAGAAACAATAATAATAAACGTTTACACACTCATACCTCAGCACTAGGATTCCCTATGTCGCAAATGGCAAGGATAAACACAGAAACACAAGACAAACACCCAAGATCCGAGAACAATTTTCATGCTCACCACACAAAGTGTGCCTCAGCCGGGAATTGAACCCGGGACCCCTCGATTGGAAGGCAGGGCTACTGCCAACTAAGCCATGGAGCCGTCTCATGTAGAATAATAAACGGTATTTAAACACCTATCTATTATCGAATCAAACCATATGTAGATTTATAAAAACGGTATTTAGACAATTATTATCGAGTCGCTAATCTCACTCTAATTGCTCTACTATCCACGCTAATCGTTAGCACTTTCAGTCTATATTTTAAAGATATTATACTAAAAACCGGCTAAGTGCGATTCGTAAACTCGCAAATCGAGGGTTCTGTAACACCGATTGTGTTTTTATATAATTCGCTATAATACTATATTCTGTGAAAATTTCAGACCGCTCAGACTTACCAAACAGGTTTGAAGTATACAGACGTATAAATATAAGACAGACGGACAGATATAGTACGGCTCAGTAATATTTTTCCTTGACCATAGAATCCAAGGCAAAAATTCCAGCCAAATGTTGATACATCGATAAATTTGTCACTGCGGTAAACAAATGTTATTCAGATTATGTTATGTACATTTGTACATACTAATATTTCCATTCAAGTTAGAAGTCAACATACAAAATACGTACCCAATATTTACCTGCGACCCATTTGCGATAGCACAATGACAGTGATATCACAAGCTGTTGTTATAATTAGTGCGCAAACTTCCAGAAGAGTGTTACGTTTCAATAACCCAGCCCACTCCTGTCTATAAGCTTTGTCCGGAGTTTGGATTTTTTATTTTCTCGATACACAATAGGTACAATTCCTGGCACATACTTGTGTTACGCCCCAAACCAAGAAGCCCACTACTTCTCGTATTTGAATCGTTACTTGTATAAATACGATTATATAATACAAATACACGTGATTTGTTTGAAAACAAAAACGTGAAAACGAAACCATATTAGGGATTTCATTTTTAATGAGACCAGTTTTCAAACTTTTGGCATTTGTTTTGAAATAATAAACAAAATTCAGAGGTAAGGATATACGAGATACCCTGTATGTTTTTCGTTTCAAAGATTTAAACTTTGTGGCAATTAAAAACACTAAATAATATATCCTCTTGCAATGTCAAAGCAATGCTCTTTCGTATTCATTATATTGTTGAACTTATTGGATCGTTTTAATATTGCCCAATCTCTGAAACAACTCGCTCGCTATGCTGGCTCGCTCAATGAGTTTGTAACAGTATGTAACAGAAAAGATTAAAGATTGAGAAAGAAAGTCATTTATGAATGGAAAATAAAAACATGGCGGCAACTGAATGTAGATATGAATCTCTTTAAAACGAGTACCTACTTGGGCGACCAAGCTCCCCTCGTTTTAACTAAAATTATAATTTTTTCAAGTAACAGTATATTACTCCACAAAAATTGACGAGATGGCGCTGTCTCCATTTTTCAGTAAAAAAACTTTTTTTTTTGTAAAAAATAATCGATTTTACAAGAGATACAATTAAATCTAAACACAAAATTTCATCCAAATCGTTGAAGCCGTTTCCGAGGTACACGATATTTAATACAAGAATTGCTTGTTTAATAGGTATTAGATACTTCAGTGACAGTAGCATCTAAAATCATATTCACGTGTAAATTTGCTTAAAATAATTAAACTTCATGTTATCTGTGATCTAGCATCTCATGACGTCAAATGTCACGTTTTGAATCTAATCACGTCATCTCATTCAGGTTTAATTATACCTGTAAACTGACAATTCTCTTTAGACGTAATTTGTGCACAAAATTACGAAAGAGACTTTGCATGAGACTTTACATCCCCGTCTCGGTGACGGGCGCAACGGGATGCGACTTGGGTAGGGGGAGCGTAACTCGTAAACGCTAAACTTAGTAAAAAGAACGCACGACCTTGTGGTATTATTAATTTAAAAAAACTGGCTATGTTAGATTCGTACCCGCGCACAGAGGGTTCCGCACGGTTGTAAACGTGTAACTTGTTGGGTTTTTTCATGTTGTTCTTTATTTTAATTTTTTTAGCTTCAAATTTACGGCTTCCAGATTTTTTCCTTTACTTGTGCTACATGACTGCTTCTGACCAAATATCATGGTTCTAGGGCAGAGGAATAGGTTTTGATTCCCTTATGAGAGCCAAATATTATGCGGCATAAACGGAACATAGACGGCTATATCTTTTGATTGCGGTGACTTAGAGCTTGATTTTTTCTTCACTGGTCCTATTGATTGCTGACCTGAGTATTTGATATTAAATTCAACTTGACACCCGGATTTGATGGACAACCAAGTGATCCTACAAGAATTCCGTTGTTTACTTTTGATGTAAGGAACACTAAAAAGTGACGTTTCCAAATACTTTTTTAAGAATTCAATGAGAATAAAGTATTTGACTTTCACTTTATTGCTGACATTGGGAAGGTCTTCAGAAAGAAACGACGAATTTGTAGTTTAAATAAAAAACTGTAAGGCACGTCCACACAGTGGTTCCTATTCTCATCATCATATTCATGGCACAATTAATGGGTTCCAGCTCCCCAATTATGGATTCGTAAGAGGAAGATCAAAGGCAATATCCATAGCTCCATAGCTTTAGTCTTCAAGATTCAGACAGAAATCAACTTCAACGCCCGAGCCCAGTATCAAGCAAAGTGTAGTGTGAGAGATATGTCTGTTCCTATGCAGTGAAAAAAAATTCACCTAATATTTTCCTTATCTATGATAAAAATACTTTCTCGCTCTAGCAAATTCAACACATTTTAATCTTCCAATTAGAATATGATAGCACAATGCAATCACACAGCAATGTCCTTATTAACATAAATGCATGTCCATTATAGTAAGTTTGGCCAAAACGATGATGAGAAAGATGCAGATATCTCATATGTGCATACTGTATGCAGTTGTTTCAAGTGCAAGATGACTGCATGGTAACTGTTCATTAGACAATTTTTTTTATGTTAACTCCATCTAAACTAATTAACACATTAGAATACTTGAACTTAAAGTAATCATCATAAATAGCAGAAATAGAGACATCAAACTTAATAACCTTCTCTTACTGATGGCTCAGTAGCAGTGATGGGCAATATTATTGTTGTGTATCAAGCATAGTAAGATTAGAAAATTTATGAATACCTCCATTGTTAGAGATTGTAAATAATAATGATAACAGATTGCCTACTTTTCAAATCTACTTATTGTTTGGAATAGGTCATAGATGCCAGAAGCAGGTAAGCAGTTATCATCCTTATCTGGCCACCCAATTGAATCTATTCAGTATGTATAAATTGATGATAAACAGATAAAATAATGATAGTAATATACAAATCAGTGACATAATGACGATAGAAAATACTTTTGGAATTGATATTCTACATTGGAAAGTATTGTATGCAGTATCAAACTATACCTTTTTTTAACTATAATAATTTTCTAACTAAATTAACTAGGTAAAACTGTATCAATAGTTTTTACCTCCAATTGATTGAATTTATTCTCAACAGCAAATTCACTGTTGTGACACTGCTAATGCATGTGAACGCTAACACAACCTGCATGCACTCATGCATCACATTCCCTGCACCCTACAGGTAGCATGCACACAAAAACCTAATCATAAATAAAAGTTTAACATCAAACTCAGGCAGGGTTACCAACTAAGCTATGGAGCTGCCCAAAATATCACATGGCTTCATGCTCCGTTTAGTATATCTCCAGCTGTTGAGAAAGCAGATGAGGCATGAAGTCAAATTCAACCATTCACCAAGACAACTCACCCTTTCCTCCAGATGTGTGACGCCAGCCAAACTCTGATAAAACGTGGGAGTCTCCAAGTCATTTGTGATGTTTAAATCTGACAATAGCCACTTTGACAACACTGTTGCATCCTTGTGAATCAGCAGCCAGGAACGGAACTGATCGAATGTGACTTTGTCTCCCTGCCCAAAGAGCCCTAAAAGGATTTCGGCGGAACGCTGTGCTCCTGTGACTGGGAGTGATGTATTTTCAAGGTGTAAGGTTCTGGCAAAATCTCTCTTGTAGATATATGTGCCATTGTCTCCTTGGTTGTTTGTGTACAGAGTCCATAGAAACCTAAAATGATGGATCATGATGATATTGTAATATATGTTCTAGAAACATAAATTTTGACATTTAACTATTTGGGATTGGTATCACAAATCCATATTCATAGTTTACCCAATATTATTTTTTTTCCTTTGCTTTAAGTACATACATAACTACAGTGTTATATATGTACCAAATTAATGAAAATAAATAAAATGAAATAAGAAACGCCTCGTGACGCCTTGATGGTTAAATAACTAGCCATTTTGGAGTATAACTGCGTAATCAAATCTTATAAGAATTTATTGAAGAAAAGGGCGAGTCCCAGAAAACGCGATAGGTGCAGTAAAGGACATTACTTGATTTTTTCTTCGATGTTCCCCTTGGTGAGCACCACAATGCCACAGAGCAGCTCCTTGAAGGCGATGCCGCGCTTGGTGCCCCCGCAGCCCTGGTAAAGCCATTCAGCCACTTCGTAAGGTACTCCGTCACACAACACCTCGTGCACGAAAGCCTCCAGGCTCAAGACTGTCTCGTTCACGCCGGCACATCTTTTAAACGCTTCGCGAATACGTCTCAACTCACTATCTGACACTGCAAATAAAATAATGCCGATTATTCTCACATTTCTACAACGCACATCGATCGACAACACATGAACACGCGCACCGTACCTCGCTTTACGGCATCCTCATAAGATATAAAACTTGGTTTTGAGTCTTTCGCACCCATAATCGCGTCCACAAATCGATCATAACATTTTTATAATGGCGATAAACACAAAGAAACAATAATTATTTATTACAGCTGACAGCCAGTGCAGTGATCAAGAGGATTTTAATTTCTGCGTATGACATGACAGCTCAGCTCGCATCTAATCTGTGGCTACAGTGCTGCCAGACCCGTGTGAAGTATTCAGCTAATGATAAAATAATAAAATTAATTTATTGTTTGTGAAACTACTTTCCTATAGTTTGTTATATAAACTACATTTGTAATAAATAATTCCGTGAATGTGGATACAAACTAAACATAAAAAAATGGTAAATGGTTTTATAGTATTGTATAACTCTGTACATATGATGTTATAAATAATATAAGAATTATTATTGTTTATACATTAACTATAACCCACTGATTATAACAGCTTAGATCATAAATACCTTAATCGCTGGAATCTCTGGAAATCCGAAAATGTAAATATGTAGTTAAGTTAGGAAACCCAGTTCTTTAAAGAATTTTGGAATGGTGGACCGTCCAGATATTTAAGAGTTACTGGAAGAGTACTGTATATTTTTTTAGCTAAAAAGAAGAACTCTTCTGAAATATGTTTTTTTTTTTTATCTTCTTTTGGCTTCGCACGGCTTGTGCATTTGCCAGAGTCAAGTATTTTGTTTGTTTGTTTAAATTTGGGAAACTTTTACGATGAAATTATTAACTTGAGGTTTTGTATTGCCCAATTTATGTCTGCGGCGTAAATTATACGCGTTTATAAAAAAATGTTATAATTATTGCTCAAGATGCCATGCAAACTGTTTGGCTTCTTTCAATATGATAAGATTGAGAAAGTTGAAAAAGAATCCTGCGTCTACCATTCCATTCTAGCCTGCGTATGAAAAAGGAAACGTCCGTTCTTTTTACGCAGAGTGAATGAAGAATGAAGTTAGTGAGATATTAAATCGATATATGAGCGAGATTGTCATCTATATACAAATACAACAATCCTTACAAAGCTATCTGTGGGCTGTACGCACGAATAATCTAAATACTCTAAATAATCTGTGCGCCCAATTTCGCAAATTTCTTTGTTTGGTTTTGGTATGGACTAAATGGAAATTCTGCAGTGCTTGTCGTCCTTGTTGATTACCAAAGCTAGTGATGTTTTCGTCATTGTTGAAAGTCGCATTTCTTTTGAATAATTAATTTAGTTTTGTAAATGTCTGTGTCTCTGTGTGTTTTGCGCATAGAAGTCGACGAAGATCTACCCGAAATGGGCGATAATCCCGCAGAAAGGGGTAAGCTATGAAACGAACACACCATCACTTACTAATTAATATTATATACGTAATCAGTAGAGCAGAAAACTAGTTGGCAATGTATTTTGTTAAGAGCAGCCAACATCATTGTTCAAGCAATACAATAGCAGAGCTTACATCTTATTTCTAGCACCTTACTGTTTTTGTGTTGTATCTGCTAAAGCTACAATTATTGCGTCTTTATGTTACTTCTACGCTGAATATATGTTTCAATTATACTATATGATTATTTCATTGTTACCACTGTTTTGCCTACAGATGCTGCCAAGGAGCAGAAGCGGAGGGACCGAGGAGCCCGTGAGTCCCAGACCATAACCGTTGAGACCTATGCCAGCATTCTTACTGGTCCGGGCTTTGACACCGGCATCCTTCCTTCCAGTTCTAGAAGGTCCCCTCCTACTAGCAGCACATCAGAAGAAAGTGAGACCATTAGCTTCTTCTGTGGAAATCCTCTGGTTGAAGTCACTAAGGGAATACTCCATTTGTACAAAGAGAAGTAAGTTCTATCAATATTACTTAAGCTAGGCCAGAGTGCTAATGTGTTACATGGCGGAGCAATCTAGCATATTAAATTGATTCTATTACCAACTTGATGGTGCCATTTTTATGTAACAAAAGTAACAGAACAGACTCCCCTTCCACATGGGATGGGGATTTAAATCCCTGTCTGAAATCACAGGCATGTGAGATATTAGTACAAGATGAACAGTGCGCTAGTCAAGCTCGCTTTTGAACATTATAAACAGACACTCTGTTATGTGCAATAACAGATTTTTACTTAATGCATTTGAATGTATAAAGAATGCTTTTAAAAAAAAACTGTTTTGAAATTTTTGTCCCACTGTCCATTCGTCTGTTCGTTCTGGCTAATCTCCAAAATAGCTGGATCGATATTGACAGGACTTTAACTGGCATAAGGCAGACATTTCTGCTTACCCCCTTACAAATTGTATCCCTTTCCAATCCAAGCTGAAATCAGTTGATATATGAAACAAATGTGTTTGTTCCAGTGAGATGCGAGAGGCTGAGGAAGCCAAGACCCTGTGCCTGCTGTCCATCCCGGGCGCGCTGGGCGCATCCGACCTGCTGGCGTTCGCGGCCGCCTGCCAGCAGGACATCGCGCACGTGAGGATTCTGCGGGACGGCTCGCCGGATCACTACATGGCATTGCTTACGTCAGTGACATTTTATTTTATTTGTAAATATGTTCTTAAAACCACACTTTATTTATTATTTATTATTTGATACTTTATTGCACATATACAAAAGGTGGGCTTAACGCTAAAAAGCATTTTCTACCAGCCAACCTCACCGGTCGAGATAGAGGTTGGCGTGCTAACAATTAAAATATATATATTATATTTATAGACCAAGTTTGGAAAAGAAATAAATAAGATAAAAATAAATATAATTATATATATATCTAACCTGCTTATTAAAACATAAAAAAAAAAAAAACACAAAAAAGAGAATAATATAATAAATAAAATACAAAGAAAAGATATAACAATAATAAACACATGATGATAATGATGAGGCTGATGATGAAGAATCACTTTGGAGCTACAAGCTTCGCCAAGAAATGTTGATGAACAAGTTTTTTAAAAGAAAGCTTGCTAGGTGCTCTTTGAATTTCATTTGGCAGAGAGTTCCAGAGCCGAACAGCTACTACCTCGAAGGAATCTGCACGAAACGAAGTGGTGTGCAGAGGAGTTGCTAGCTGCAATGTTTCAGAAGACCTGAGATCACGGCTGTGAGTTGAAGAGAGCAATGTAAATTGGCTCTTTAAATACTGAGGAGAGAGAGTGTCATTCAAGACTGAATACAGAAGGCATAGCAGTCTCAGATGTCGTCTTTCTCGAATTGGGAGCCACTTTAGTTTGGACCGATACTCGGACACGTGGTCGTATTTACGGAGATCATATATAAATCGTATGCAGGTATTAAGAAGACGATCAAGTTTATTAAGCAGGTCTTGGTTCAGGTCCAGGTAAGCTATATCAGCATAGTCGATAATGGGTAGGAGAAGAGAATTGACTAGCGATATTTTGGTTGGGATTGGCAGAAAGTTTTTGAATCTAATTAAGCAATGAAGTGTAAATTAAGCAATGAAGTGTAAGCAATGTGTGTAATTAAGCACTTTCATTGTTTTAGACTCTATACTTCACACAAAACCTTACTAATTTTTTCAAAGAGTAATGGTATTTACAATGATTGATACATAGCTTGTTAAATGGCCATTGCTTTCCGTTGCTGCAGATTCCGCACATCAAAGGCAGCGGCGGAGTTCCACAAGGAGTTCGACGGGGTCCCGTACAGCACGCTGGAGCCCAACGCCGTGTGCCACATGGCGTGGGTGTCGCGCGTCGAGTGGGGGCGCGACGGCGCTCCTCCGCCCTCTCACACCGAGCTGCCCATCTGTCCCGTGTGCTTAGGTACAGTGTAGCAAGCCATTCTCATCGGTGCTGTAGTTAGCAAAATGCTTTTTATTTCTCTTATTAGCTATAGTTTAACAAATATATATTATTCTATATACAGATAGGATTAGAAAGGGACTGAAGGGAAGCGTGTAGGAAAATTCCAAAGGCCACGGATCGTTCATTTTAGTCGGGTGTCGGATACCTTGTTAAGAGTTTAGTGTGTTGTTGCAGAGCGCATGGACGAGAGCGTGGCGGGCGTGCTGTCGGTGCAGTGCGCGCACGCGTTCCACGCGGAGTGCCTCTCGCGCTGGGACTCGGCGCGCTGCCCCGTGTGCCGCTGTGCGCAGGTGCCGCAGCCGCGCGCCGCGCCCTCCTGCCGCCTGTGCGTGCCGCACCACGGTACGTTCCACGTAGAGTGCCCCCCGTCACCACGATACGTCACGTAGAGTGCCCCCCGTCACCACGATACGTCACGTAGAGTGCCCCCCGTCACCACGATACGTCACGTAGAGTGCCCCCCGTCACCACGATACGTCACGTAGAGTGCCCCCCGTTACCACGGTACGTTCCACGTTTAGTGCCCCCCGTCACCACGATACGTCACGTAGAGTGCCCCCCGTCACCACGATACGTCACGTAGAGTGCCCCCCGTCACCACGATACGTCACGTAGAGTGCCCCCCGTCACCACGATACGTCACGTAGAGTGTCCCCCGTCACCACGATACGTTCTACGTAGAGTGCCCCCCGTCACCACGATACGTCACGTAGAGTGCCCCCCCGTCACCACGATACGTCACGTAGAGTGCCCCCCGTTACCACGGTACGTTCCACGTTTAGTGCCCCCCGTTACCACGGTACGTTCCACGTTTAGTGCCCCCCGTCACCACGATACGTCGCGTAGAGTGCCCCCCGTCACCGCGATACGTCACGTAGAGTGCCCCCCGTCACCACGATACGTCACGTAGAGTGCCCCCCGTCACCACGATACGTCACGTAGAGTGCCCCCCGTTACCACGGTACGTTCCACGTTTAGTGCCCCCCGTCACCACGATACGTCACGTAGAGTGCCCCCCGTCACCACGATACGTCACGTAGAGTAGAGTTTTTCAATAGACTAACTAACGCGGAGCTTGTGTGTGTGATTTACAGAAGAAACGGACACGTCGCGTGACTGCGACATCAGCGACGTAGGCGAGGGCAGACAAGAGGCAGAGGGTGGTTCGCTGTGGATCTGTCTCATCTGTGGCCACGTCGGCTGTGGCAGGTAAATGCATTCAACCTTACAACTTACTGTCGAATATTTAAGTCTTAGCTTAAGTCAAAAATTCATCGCGCTCGGTGTAGATACCGGCCCGGCTGCAGCAGGTCTGTGCAGGATAAATTACAATCTACTTTACAGCGATATATGTAAAGAACTTGTAAAATTTGGTTTGCTATTACGCAGCTTCTCCGCAGCCAGGTAAAAAGCTTCGAAGAGGTTGCGGCCAAATGTAAAATTGTCTGCACTCAAACTTATTTACGTAAAGTAATTCCAAGAGAAGATTCTTTACATTGCGTGATAGAACGTCGATTTTGTCACGTAATCAAACGTTTTGATTTGCTCGAGATGAGAAGGTGGAATATAGTATTCTTCATCATCATCACCCGCAGCATGAAGTTGCCCACGGCTGGGTAGGCCTCTCTTGTTGTACCGATGTTTTCTGCCACATCCACGTCTATCGTGTAGTTACTGTGGTACAAATTATAAACTTTCTTCGAAACAACACTAGTTGTTACTCAATCCCGCCAGAACGGCTGAACGGACCTGGATTAAATTTGGCACAGAGATATATTATAGCCTGGAATAGCACATATGGAATAGCACTACTTTTTATCCCGGAAAAATGGACGGTTCCCATAGGAAGTCCAACCGCGGGTAACACCGCGGGGCGCAGCTAGTACTAAATAAATGAATTCTTGTTTGGTAGATATGAAGGCGGTCATGCAGCGAAGCATTACCTAGCCTCAAACCACACCTACGCTTTGCAGATTGGATCCAATCGAGTGTGGGATTATGCAGGTATGTTTGTACATTAAATAATATCGAAATGATTTATTTCCATAACATAAATATATATTACTTATTATGATTTTGACGAAGTAGACGATTATGATTTAACGTTGTATATGTTGATATACTTTGCATAATGAACATATGCGCCCACAGATAGATAGGTGAGCTACTGGACTTACGAGTGAACTTTGGACAAGGTTTTTTCAGTATATGTGCGAAGTTATCATTACAAGGAGCCGGGCTTCGGTCCCGAAGCCGAGCCGGTGGTGTTGAGCGCGTGTGCGTTTGTTTGGCAGGCGACAACTTCGTGCACCGGCTCGTGCAGAACAAGCCGGACGGCAAGCTGGTGGCGGCGGAGGGGGGGCGCGGCGAGGGCGGCGAGGGCGGGGAGGCGGGCCGCGCGGCGCAGGACAAGCTCGACAGCGCGCAGCTCGAGTTCACGTACATCCTGACGCAGCAGCTCGACACGCAGCGCGCCTACCTCGAGCGGCGGCAGGCCAAGTGCGTACACTCACCACCACCACCTCCACCACCTAGCATATACAAGGTGTTCCAACAAGGCGGGACAATATTTAAACAGAGCATGCCTAGATTGATCTAGAACTCACCCCCCCAGGTCTCCCAATCCTCAGCATTTTAAGTCAAACTTTAAAGTAAACTTGACGAGGTTCAGCCCTAAATGCATTATGGATTCAACCTAAGGGAGAGATGTAGGCAGCCGCACGTGTGTGTGAGTGCGGAATGATGAACGCGGTCAGTGACCCGCTCATTAGGGCTGTCCGAAAAATAACAAATTATTATATTTTTTATGAAAATGTTTTGATATGTATTCTGATTTTCAGGCATATGATCCAAAATCTAATTTATAAGAACACCTTTCAAATTTGTCACACCTTTATGAAACACCTTTTAGTACATTGTAACATTTTAGAAAATATCTTAACTCTTATCAAGAAATAAGTACGACAATTTGTCCTAAATTATCTAACCGCGCTAGTGGTGTACACTGCGCACCCCTAGCGCGACTCGTGGTTGTCACGGAGATCACTGTTCACCATTACCGTTACGTTCGTAGTCAGTGTTACTTGCGACGCTTCATGATTGCTTTGTAATGTTGAACAGGATGGAGGCGGAGTTCGCGGCGGAGCGCGAGCAGCTGATAGCGCGCGCGGAGCTCGCCGAGAGCAGCGCGGCGGAGCTGGCGCGGCGCGTGGACTCGCTCTCCCGGGAGAACCAGCAGCTCGAGCGCAAGCTGCACCACACCAACACCAAGTGAGCACCACCCGCGGGACATTGCAGATTAGGGACCCCTCCATAATCATCAAATCCTCCGTCCTCCGTATCAGCCTCTTAAAGCGCCAACTGCAGACACCGGCCTACTCTCGATAATTGAGAGTGAATGGGCTTTGACCTACCACGGCAGCCCAAACCTGATTGGTAGATGTCACATGTTTTCGACTTTTTGATTGTAACACATGCCGATTTAAGTGCGGTTGTTTTATTTAAAAGCAGGTTTTCTAGCGGTGGTCTAAGACATGTTTTGTCAAAATCAGTTCAGCCGTTTCGAGGTTATCAGCTCACCACCATTGTATTTGTTTTTGTTCTTTATTGATTTTTCTCTACTGAATAAACTCATTTTCCATTGTATTGTATTCTGCGGCTAGAAGTAAAGGTTTGAATGTACTCGTCAGGTTGACGTCCCTGCAGTCGGAGTTGAGCGAGGAGCGCGGCCTGGCGCGCGCCATGGCGGAGAACCAGGCGCACTGGCAGGCGCGTGCGCAAGCTAAGGAAAAGGAGTTCACTTCTGAGGTACTCCCCATGTGTTCCGGACCACTCAAAAACGCTAACTCAAACTCATTTTTTCCTTTACATCTCAAGTATTGTTCGGACACGTCAAATTTTACACAAAAGTAAACATATTCGTGAGCACATAACGTGTCACAGCAGCTCTTTAGGCACGTTACATGCACACAGTATGTTAAAATTACCTTTTAGCTAGTCTTATTTGTTCCCCGCTGGGAAGAAAAAGACAAGAAACCCCTCGGAGACAGTATTACATATTTGCGAATATGGAACACTGCACTATTTATTCACCATTTCACAAAGGAGGTTGACATAACTTTGCACGACACATGTCCCGTTATAACCGGTGGCGCCATCTAGTTCAGCTAAAGTATGTGATCACTTTTCAACAACTCAATAGTGTAATAAATGTTGTTTAGATAAATGAGCTGAAGGAGCAGCTCCGCGACGTGATGTTCTTCGTGGAGGCGCGCGGCCAGCTCGAGAAAACCACGGAAGCTTCCGCGGAGGAACTCGCCGCGGCGTCCGTCTCCGTCGCACCCAAGGGCAAGTCGCGCCGCAAGAAGCGATAGCAACATTCTGTCGCGTCGCAATGCGCCGGCGGGCAGCTCGCGGGGGTTTTTATGGTGGTGTGATGTGAGAAGCGAGGGGGACAACGTCACCAATTAAAAGGGTACAGGTGGCCGGTTGCGTGTAAAGCGCGGAAGCCTCTGTGTCTAGTTACTTTGTGATTGCGCCGCCATGTCTTGGGAGTCGGAGCTTATACCAATGACAAAATATTATCAACTTTGTGGGTGTGGAAATAAAAAAAAATAGAAAATTCCCTTGCATAGCACGTCCTCGACCCGCCGCGAGGAATGATCGTGGATGATTATTGTGAACTTATTTCCACGTGATGGGAGGATGAGGAGTTTGCGTCACGCAACACAATTCGCGTTTGGAGTGAGCTCGAATGTTCTGTAAACAGACTTGGGAAGGGAAAATAATATATAATGGATTTTGACGGGTTTGGGTTGTATTATTGGGTGTGTGAATATGACTCCGCCCCTTTTTGTCAAAATAAAACACATTTGTTCGCTTACAAAATTAAAAAAAAAAATTATTGAAAGTATGCTCCATCTGCAGCTACAACCTTCGCCCATCGTTCAGGTAGTTTTCGTATTCCTTGCTGGAAGAAGTCCTGGTCTTTTGAGCTTATCCAGTTGTCAATCCAAATTTTGATACTTTCACATGAAGTAAACTTTTCTCCAGTAAGGTCTGTCTGCATCGTCCGGAATAGGTGGTAATCCGAAGGAGCTATGTCTGGTGAATATGGCGGGTGGGGTAACACTTCCCAGTCCTGTCCCTCTAAATATCTTTTTACGACTTCTGCGGTATGCGGTTTGGCATTGTCATGCTGAAGAACTAATTTGTTATGTCTATTCACCCATTCTGGTCGTTTTTCTTCTATGGCTCGCTTCAAACGCATTAGTTGTCGTCGGTAAACTTCTCCATTAATAGTTTCAGAGGGTTTGAGCAACTCATAATATACAATACCTTTCTGATCCCACCAAATACAGAGCATGACCTTGGCACAGTGAATATTTATTTTTGGCTGTGATGGGCCTGGTTCGCCTGGTTTCACCCAAGCTTTTTTGCGTTTAGGATTTTCGTAGTGTATCCATTTTTCGTCTCCTGTGACTATCCGATGCAAAAATCCTTTTCTTTGCTGTCTTTGAAGCAGCATTTCACAAATGGTTTTCCGACGTTCCATGTCTCTTTCTTTTAAATCATGTGGAACCCAGTCACCGGCTTTTTGAATCATTCCCATCATTTGTAAACGCTTTGCAACAGTTGAACGATCAACATTTAATGCTGCAGCTAATTCTGATTGAGTTTGGCAAGAATCTTCCGCCAATAATGCTTCCAATTCAGCATCTTCAAATTTTTTTGGTGGTTTTCCATGTTCTTTATCCTCAGTACTAAAATCGTTATTTTGAAATCGTCGAAACCATTCCTTGCAAGTTGTATTAGACGGAGCATGCTCACCATAAATCTCCACAAGCAAACGATAAGTTTCCGCTGCAGTTTTCTTCGCAATAAAATAATGTAATAACACTTCCCGCAAATGACGTTTATTTGGAATAAAAACCGACATTTTCGAAAAGGTGAAAACAATTGTTGCTTACACTTCAACCAAATATCATAAAATGCGTTAGATAGCTGACATTCAGTACTATCGAATACAAGTATGGTCATTTATTAGTACACGTAAACAATACTAAAAACGACATCTGTTGAGAAAGGGCGGAGTCATATTCACACACCATATATTTCATGGAAATATAAACTGGTCTCTCAGGTTAGGGCATTCTGTAGGGATTTAAAATGTCTTGTGACTGTTATAATATAATACGCTATAATAACATACTCTTTTTTATGTCTTTAAAAATAGACAGATGCCTGATAAAGAAAAGATAGTTTTGGAAAGGGCTTGGTTGTGCACCAATTTTTCTGTATATATGTGTTTGTATGTAGGTGATAACATAAGATTTTTTTAATAATCTTATCATAATATTTAATCAAAACACTGCCTATTACACAATATTCCATGCTCTTTTGTCTTGTAAATGATTTTATTTTCGAAAGTTTATAATTATCTAAGTACTTTTTTATATAAAACTTGTCTGTACATCTTTTCATACAAACTCGACGCTATTATGCCTTTTCTAACATTCATACACCACCCGTTGTATTAGTTTAGTAATATTATGTGTAGAAGATTTGAACTTTCATTGTGAAGTTTAGTTTCAAGAAATCTAGTGTGGGGTTAGAGTCTGAGCTTATGTGATCGTTAGACTGACGTCTGAATACTGAACCGCCACTCAAAGGACAAACACCGTTCGAAACATTTATCTTTCACTTATTTTTCAAAATTGTATTATCAAACTGTTAGTTTAAGCATTGATTAGCATGTTTTAGTACAAAAAATGTTTCCCTGAGCAAGTTACCGTTGGCAACTGTCAAAAAAGCCAAAAAATCTTTTTTTTTTTTAATTTATGCAGAGCCATCCTGCCCCAAACTAAGCATAGCTTGGTATATGAGATCCAGATCACTGATAGCATTATGTAAATACTCAGGTACATATTAACATCCTAACATAGGACAAACATCTATGTTCGTCACACAAATGCCTGTCCTGGGGTGAATCGAACACACAACCTACAGCGCCGAAGGCAGATCTACCAACTAAGATGTGAGGCCATTTTTGAGAACATATAATAATGAAATTTATCCATTTGTATTTTATTGTTGAGAGATTTTAATATGAATGGCGTTTGAGTATTCTGGGTTTTGCTCTTTGCTCATTTTTCCTACCAACTATAAGTGTCACTTGCAAGTACAGCATGTGTAGTTTAGAAACACTTACAATCTGTCTCTATCTTAATTTAAAACTGTGTAAATTGATTGAATTCTGCATCTGTGGCTTCAAACGTGAGTTGTTTTATGGGCGTAACGTAACAGCCAGTCAATATTCAAATAACAGAAGACAACACACCGTTATAACACTGTTAATTGTTAAAAAGTTTTATGCATTAATTGATCGTTACACAATGTTTGTAATATACTTCATTTGTTACTTGATTATTTAAATTGGTTTGTCAGTTTAAGCCCTCGCGTGCTGTGCCTGCCGACTGTTGCAGCTCTAAAGTTTTTGGTAACAAATCTGTTTTAATCTTTAGAACTGCTAGTAATACTTTTAAAAATATATCTCTTAAAATTCTGATAATATATTGTTATGCTGAGTGTATAAATAATTGCTGTGATAAAGAATAATTTCAGTACATAATGTAGCATAAGTAATTGTATATTTCATAGATGTGTGTGTAGAAAAACTGAATTAAATAAATAAATCTTGAAAGTGTTTTTTATTCTATACTTGCCTATATTAGGATACTTTCGGTAGTGAAAAATAAATTATGAAATTTGATTAAAATTAAAATTTCTGTAGAAAATATACTTAAATATTCTGATTTTGTGTCATAAAAGCACATTACTGTTTTATTTTATTAAAATTAAAAGTGGTATTTTTTAAACTGTAAATCACGTGACTAAAAACGAACCGCCATGTTGTGAGGTCATATATGCAAAAGTTTTCAGTTCAGTGTAAACAGCTTTGTACATATCTATCAACTTAACTTCAAGGAATAATCATTTAAATTCATTATTTTCCCAAAAACAACAAATATTTATAGCTGTTAAATTGAATGAGTGCCGGTTGTACAAACACAACCGTTGCTTTTACCGATATTACGACAATTTACGTCACCAAAATAGCTGACAGCGTTTTTGCGGGAACAAAACTTAATTTAATTTTATGGTAAACTAGCGTGTTTATTTTGCAGAAATATTTTTTTCTGCAAAATAAACACGTAGACAATAAACAAGTAAATCCATATTTTGAATTACTTTTTACAAACATAGTAGAATACCCTATTGATGATGAAAAAAAGTTTACCAGCACTTGACTTCTCGCCTGACGAGTAAGTCTTTAGAAGATTTTCACTAATTAGGATTTTTATAATATATTAATTTGAAAGTCAAATTAGTTATGGCTGCTAATATGATTTATTTTTTTAGCTTCTTCATCTTTTTAATTTTTGGCTTCTGAGTTCTGAGGCTTGGCTGCCCGCAATTTAGCCTTTTTTTTAGCTTTTATGTTATGTTTTGGCTTTGACACAGCGTTGTTATTGATACGGCAATTGCCGTAATATACGATAATTCATCATTTTTTTTTTACATAATAGACCTGGCAAGCATTGAAAGGCCGTATCAAGAAAAATCTAAGTAAAACGAAATGTTTTTTAGCACACTCACAGCAGATAGCCGGGGAAATCTGAATGAATCTGAAGTTATAGAAACGATTAGAAACCTGTATGGAGAAGAAACAAATGAGAAATAAACATTTTTAAATTATATATGGCATTTTAGTATTTTTTCCCTTAAAATACGGCAAATCAGAATGTGACATACGGCATCCCAGAATTTTACGATAACAACACTGCTTTGACATTTAGCTGCTTTTGTCAAAGTCAAATGGCCTGGCTGTGCTGAGCTGAGCTGCTGCACGCTGGCTCACTCAACTCTTCCATCCGTACTTTGTGAATTTTTTGGTTCTGTAAAAAAATTATATTAAGAAATTTAATATTTAAGTCTTGTAGTTCAAATTTATTTCATATATATTAGTTAAACAAAACAACGCAGCACATTCGCTAGGCCAGCAATCAGACGCGTAAGTAGTACAATGGCATTTCGCTTGCTTGCAAAACGGTCTAAATTCGTTGCCTATGTCTTCGGTCGAGGTTCAATCCGAGTCGATTCAGTTAATTTTTCAGCGACAAGACCGTACGAGGAACAAGACCGTTTTGTAAGTAGACCTTTGAGTTTTTTGCAGAATCAACTGTCCAGCGACGTGGAACTATTTTACTGTCATTGCGATTTTGAACTAGATTCAACTCTGTCCTGCCATATTCAGAGGAGTCTATTTCAATTTCGCATTAGCATCGGCTGCCTTTCTGTTGCACGCCATACACACGGTTACAGAGTATACCTGAGCTCACATTGAGCGGCGGCTGGAAACCTACTGTCCCCACACAATGGTTTCCATCGCCGTCGCTTTTTGTGTACAGTATACTGACCTGTAAGGGAACTTGTGAATAATTTATGTCATGGTTGCATATAGGTAAACTCACTCACTAACATGTAAAATGGTTTTGATCAATTTGTTAACTTCTAGGTTTTTGAGTAGCTTTTTTGCAGTTTACAAATGTTGGTATTGCCTTCAAATTTATCAACATAGTCCTGGTACCATAAAATGTAAGGGTTCGGTTTAATCATATTTTATCTTAATTTATATGAACATGTTGTTTTGCTTAATTCATTCATTCTTAGTTGCCTTTGAATAATCTATGTAAGTATTCTACATATTGACTACAAACTATTTTTTAATTGCACATATTATTTATCTTACCTATACTTATTCTTCATTATTTATATTACACAATAGATATTAACTTGAAGTGATTAAAATTTCATTCAATTAATATTTATCAATTCATACATGTTCAATCACACATTTCTGAACAGGTGAAAAATGAGTGACAAAACTGAAACAGAAATGCCACCGGCAAAAAAAGCCAAACTCCAGGACAACACAGAAGATTCCCAAGACGATTCTTTGAAGCCCTATAACATCCATGTCACCCATGAGGAGCTGGAGAAGCTGCGAGAGTTCCAGGTCCTGGATGAAGTGAAGTCGGATGAGGATGAGAGTAATGACGATAGATCTGACAAGTCCGACCACAGCTCTGATGGTAGTTTATTATATTATTGCTTCATTGGTGCTGGTTGTGTTGGCATCAATGTTAACTAAAATATACTCTGCAAGTTATTGCTGTCTAGGAGCTGTGTTTTTTTTTGTTTGTCACCAACACAATTTGCACCATTGTTTTTCATGCTCATTGGTTGATCTCCATGCTCATTATCTATAGTCATTCTATTTATATTTTTAATTACCCATTAATCCAGATAAGTCTGAAATTAGATTTTTATTACACCGTTGCGCATAGTTCTAATAATGTATATACTTTTACATTATAATTTTTTTTTTACAAATATTTTTTGGTTTTAATAAAATATTTTGTAATTTTAATTCAGTTTTGTATTACACAAGTGACTGATTTTAATATAAAAAAAATCCGACTTAAATCTTTCATCCCTTATCCACTCAGCCATTCCCAGAACCAATTTTAATAAAATTTGTATTGGACCAAACTGAAAGCATATAACCTGATAATGAATAACCTCCTCTAGAAGTCAGTTGTAAAGCACATAGTTTCATCACTAGATACCACAAAAGGATGTATGTATTTGTAATTTTGGTGTGTAGAAATATTTTTTTCCTACCTTTGTATAGGTCAGATCTCTATCTCTTAATGTAATGAAAGGATATCTGGGTTAATGTGGTCTTCTATAATACAACAGTTTTCTACAAAAACAAGTATAATAGAAGTAAATAATTTTCAAACATCTGTAAAGAATCATGTTTATAATTTTTTTATTGTAATTTTAGAGAAATCCGAGGATTTACCAGAAGAAGAGATTGAGAAGATGCTTGAGGAAGACTTGCCCGAAACCTTCAAAGGCAAACCCAAAACCATGGACAAGAAGTATGTCAGACGGAGAAAGGTGGTTCTTGAAGGTAAACACAATCAAGATGATCTGAAAATAGGGTAATATTTATAGTACACCTGCCTAAATAAACCTAACCTAACCTAAATTTTCAATAAATTAATAATACTCAGTAGAATCGATACGTATTTTGCCTCTCCACTAGGAATCTTCAAGTCACCGTTTATTACTAACTAGCTGTACCCGCGGTTTGACCAGCGTATATCTTAAAATTCTTTAAGATGCGTGCTGCTAGATAGCCTGTTGTCTTCCTCATGAATGTATAATATAATATATAATATTTTTTAAATTTTTTAAATCTTAAATAGTGTAATCTTAAATGTTGTTATTAAATTACGGCTAGCTCGACATATATAACAGAATTATATAAACATCTTAAACAAGCTTTTAAACTCCTGATCTTTTTTCATTTTCTAACCTATTTTTCCCATTATAAATTACACCCAACAAATTACTAGTTTTTAAAGCTACTTACATTATACCGGATTACATTATAATAGTTTTCGATATTTTATCACGTATCCGACCAAAGAGGTGAGGCTTCTCAATTATTTTTCTCTTATTAGTTCTTCTTAAGGCAGATTTACGACATTGTGTCAATTGTGTATTAACGAAGAAAAATAGTATAAAAACATGAATATTTCAGAGAAAGGCATTAACCACTTTGAGGTTCTTCCCCTGGATTGGATGATGGTGCGGCACGCCAGCGGCATGCCCATCTACATGCATCGTGGCACGCGCGTCTGTACGCTCTCCAAGCCTTACTTTCTCGGCAAGGGCAACACTAGGGTAAGGGCAACTCTAGGGTAAGGGCAACACTAGGGTAAGGGCAACTCTAGGGTAAGGGCAACACTAGGGTAAGGGCAACCCTAGGTTAAGACCGCTAATATTGTAGGGTAAGAGGAGCCGGGGGTGGTAAAACTGGGGTGATAGGTGTTTGTACTCAACTAAATGTGCCTTAGTGCCTTCTCCTTGCATCGCGTGTCCTGTACATTCTCCAATCCTTACTATTCTATCCTTACTGCAAGGGCAAAACTTAAGTAACACTAGATAAGGAAAACGGCAAGGATATGGTAAGTATATTTAACACCTTTATCGTATTCCACAATGTGCCTGTCTACATTAAATATAAATAGGCCACAGAAACTTCAGACTAACTTAAACATTTAATTCCGACAACGTTACCATTTAACGTATTACTTATATTGTGTTTACTCTTTATGTTTGTCATACGGCTGTTCATGTTTCAGAGACACGATATTCCCATCAGCGCGATCCCTTGCCTCGCGTACCGCATCGCTCTCAAGGAGGAGCAGAAACAGATGGAAATCGACAAGATGATCGCGGACCAAATAAAGAACGGCACCTGGGCGGACCCTAACAATGACACCACACCGGAGAGCAATGGGATGCCGCAAAATCATGATTTGAGTTTTGTAGACAATGATTTTACTGAACATGTGGTGAAAGACAATCTTGTAACAGGGAATGATGTAGAATATCACGGGTTTGCGGTGGAAAATCAAGGTAGCTGTAATACTGAAACTCAAGACTGCACTAAGTCAGATAGTCAAGATAGATCTATGGTAAAAATCCAGGCCAGCACTGGTGTTATAGACGAGGAAAGTCCTAAGTGTAAGAATCTAGATAAATCCATCACTGAAAATCAAGATGTTTCTGAAATGGAGACACTTAACTTTTCTGAGGACCTGGAAACCAGGAATACTTCAAAGTGTGAAAATCAAAGTAGTCATAAGTTAGGAAACCTAGAATGTTCTCAGTTAATAAATTCTAACTCTGAAAACAATGATGCCAATATAGACCATTCGGACATTGAAAATATTGACAAGGGCGACGCCACCTCCCAAAATAATGACGGTTTGAATAGTGGCAAAAGGGCAAGAGCAGCAATTCTCTCTGCACTTCTAGCGGAAGAGTTGGGACTTCCTAAAGATAAAGCACAGTGTCCGTTTGCCAAGGGGGCGTGGCACAGCGACGGTGTGGACGCCGGCCGGGAAACGAATTCTAAACCGGGAACCCAGGTAAAACATAAACACAGAATTGTACTCACAGTGTAATTCATGAGAGTAACTTTTATTAAGAAAATAAAATAAATAATATAAATAATAATTTATATTATTTATTTTATTTTATTAATATATTTTATTAAGAAAACCTGCTATATCCTGTATTACAACTTTTTGAGTATCATAAAAAATATTTAAAGCAAAGTAGTTTTGGATATGATTTTTGCTGCTACGTGCGCAAATGTAATTCTACAGCAGATTTGAGTTAATCGAGATAACGTCTGTGGGGTTGGGTGGTAAATAATAAATGTTGTGTTGCAGGAGAGTCGAGGGCCGGGGGCGCGGCCGGTGGTGCTGCCGGGGGGCCTGGTGATGCCGCCGCCGCGCGTGGAGACCGTCAACACCAGCTGGAAAGCGCTGCAGCTCTCCTCGGAGGAAGTCAACACCTACTGCAAGAGGCTGTTCAAGTTCAAAGAAGTTAATGTTATGCATTTCAAGTGAGTTTTGAATGAACATTGATTTATTTTGTTTTCAGATGTTATTAGAAATATCTTCTAAATAACCCTTCTCGAAGCCAAAAAGGTCGATTACAAACTTAAAACAGCGCACGCAACGGAAGCTCTCAAAAGGAATCATTGTTTCCCGTTTTTGCAATATTTTTCATTTATGCTCCGGTCCTATTGGTCTTATCATGATATATATATATCGTAAACCCTTCTACGATACATGGATTAGCGACCACAAAAATATTTTTTCAATTCCAACAATTGGTTTCCGAGCGCGTTCAACCAAACAAACTCTATCGTTTTATAATATTAGTGAAGATTAATTAAATAACCAGAAGACATATGTGTAAAAGTACTTTATTATTTTATAGCCAAGTATTTCACCACTAACTGATGGTAAGTGATGGCGCAGCGCTTTTGGAGCACGCTTGTCTAGAAAAAACCTATTCACTCTTTGAATTCACACACACCCTCCAGAAATTGACTTGATATGTAAGTTGTCACGCTGTGCCCGTGTTGACAGACGCTGGGCGGACCGGCGCAGGTACACGAAGGCGCGGAAGACGATGCAGTACCCGACGCTGCCCGAGGGCACCAAGCTCATCACCATCCCCGCGCACGACCGGGGCAACGAGAACGGAGGCGGTACGTTCTAGTTCCCGTTTCTTCACGAGACGATGATTACGCAACGATGGTTGTGTGCGCATTGGCAGCTTCTGGGAATTGTTATATTATCAGCTCGCAGCTGCAGCACGCTCATCTCGTCGCAGCCATCTTGCTGCAGAACTGTCTTAATGTTTGTTGGCGCCGTTCAAACCTACTCAAACTGAAGTGCGTCTAAGCCAAGGGCACAGCAGACCTACGTGTGATTCTTGTGTGACTCGTTCTCAATAGCACTGCAATGAATGTCTCCTCTTGAACGATAGGTCATGTGTTGCAGGTAAAGCCGCGAAGCGCGACTGGGTGATGAACATGAACGGGTGCAGCTACCTGTCCGTGTTCCACGAGTACGTGCGCCGCGCGCTGCACAAGCAGCCCGTGTACGAGTTCAAGCAGCTCGGTAATACACAAACACAACACTTGTGTACGATTATCATTTGCTAGTCATTCTTTCATACAGATATTTCCCCCATCTGGCCTCACAGCTCAGTCGGCTGGACCAGGAAAAACATTTGGGAGATTGGAACTCACGTCAAGGGCGTGGTGGTCCAGGGGCACAGACGCCGACTTTCAATCTGAAGGTTGCTGGTTCAAACCCACACGCGCACCAATGAGTTTTTTCACTTTAAAATTTATGTGCGCAATACCACGTTCTCAAAACGGTGACGGAAAACGTCGCGAGGAAACCGGCATGTCTTAGAACCAAAAATTCGACGACATGTGACATCTACCAATCCGGATTGGGCTCCCGTGGTAGATCAGAGCCCATTCACTTTCAATTATCGAGAGTAGGCAAGTGGCCCTGCAATGGGAACATTTGAGGCTGGTACGGAACTCACGACACAGCGCATGAGGCAGAGATACCACCATTATCCCCTTTGATTCCAATCAACTGTTGGCAGTTCATTATAAAGTTTTCCGCGTGTGCATTGTCAGAGAACGCGACGGCGCCGTACCAGGCGACGGTGTTCATCGGCGGCATGCAGTACGGCGTGGGGCGCGGCTCCTCCAAGCGGCAGGCCAAGAGCCAGGCGGCGCGCGCCTCCATACACATCCTGATCCCCGAGATGCGGGACGAGCTGCCCACCGCGGCCGGCGAGCTCGCGCACGCCAAGGACGAGCCCGACTTCAGCGTGAGTCTACCTGCAACAGCAATAACAAGCAGCCTGTGTGCTATTCCGGACTATAATCTATCTCTGTGCCTTTCATCCAGATCCGTTCAGCCGTTCTGGTGTGATTGAGTAACAAACATCCATCTATCCTAACATTTGCATTTATAGTAGGAAGATGTTTTCAGACAGCTTTTTGTTCCAACTTGCCACCTAGCAACTTCTCAGCACCATGCAAACATGCGCCGTCTAATAATTCCATAGTACCGTAGTGATACCGTTTGTCCGTTGTGGATCAGTTCTTCGACTACGTGAGCATCGAGGACCCTCGCATCCAGGAGTTTTGCGGCGCGGCGGCCGAGCCCTCGCCCCACGCCATCCTGCGCACCTGCCTGCTCAGGAACTTCGGCGCCACGGACCGGCACATCCACACGGAGGTACCTTTCTCAGTGACCATACTATCATACATTTGTTTTTTGTACCTCTATAGTTACTTCCGCCCATAACAACAGAAATACGACTCAGACCCTCCCTAACTAGTATGAGGAAGTGCGCCCGTCACCGTTTGCAACGTTTCATGCTCAAGTTCCCCGTCACCTATACGCTTCCACACCTACTAATGCGAGTGCACCGCTGCTTGGCGACGTGTGGAGGCACAAGTTCTACTGTTACTTTTTGTTGCTCCTTTAGCGTCACCCAGGGGGTACGTGCAGGGATTCGAAGGGTACACTCACCTATGGGCGCAAGAAGCTGGACCCCATATATCTGTGGTAGATATATACATGACGCGAAATCGTTTTAAGTTATGTGGATTCTTTGTCTTTGTACAACGTTTTGTAACGTGTTTCACAACTGGTCTATTGAATGAACCACACAATTAGATTTGTTGAAAGTGATGATGGTGTGTTCCCGTTTCCAGATGAAGAAGCTGGAGTTCCAGAAGATAGAGCTGACGATGAAGGTGGGCAAGCACTCGGCCACTGTCGTCTGCAAGAACAAGAAGCAGGCCAAGCAGCGCGCCTCGCAGACCATCCTGCAGGTACCACTAGTTGCAATTACTACGACCTGAACCGACATAATTAATATATATTTCACACAGCGCCATCTAGCCCCAAACTGAGCATAGCTTGTTATATGGGAACTAGATAACTGATTGAATACAGAAGTTTATTTTGTTATATAAATTTTAAAACTATCATGGTTATGAACATTATTATTCGTGTTACCGAGATATTTGCCATCATTTGTGAGTTTTGTTGACTCCCGATATTTCGACGCAGTTACATGCGTTATGATCCCGGGCAATACATAGGTATGCTTTACAATACATTGTCTCTTATTTATTCAGTACTGTATACTGAAATAATCTAAAATAAAGTTTCTCGTGAAGAAAATGTATTATTCCATCGGCCTCTGACAAACGCTTGTAATATGAACAATTTGTCCGTTCAGCAACTGCACCCCCACATCACGTCGTGGGGCTCGCTGCTGCGGCTGTACGGGTCGCGCTCCATGAAGAGCTGCAAGGAGAAGAAGATAGAGGAGCAGCAGATAACCCTCCTCCAGGACAAGGCCAAGCACAACGAGCCCAACCACGCCGTGCTGGAGAAGCTGCGCAACGAGATGAGGAAGCTGAGGGAGCGGGACAACGCCGTGGTGCCCATCGGGACGCTGCTCGTCTCCGAGGACCTGCCCGCGCACTCCGGCTCCAACCTGAACAACGTGGACCTGTGAGAGGAACCACCTTCACCTTCACAATGACAACAACAACGTTTACACACTCATACCTCTGCACTAGGATTCCCCGTGTCGCAGATGGCATGGACAAACACAGACACAAGACAAACACCCAAGACCCGAGATCAAACTTCATGCTCGCCACACAAAGTCGCCGGGAATCCAACCCGGGACCCCTCGCTTCGAAGGCAGGGCTATTATCAACTAAGCCACGGAGCCGTGACCTTTGACCTTTGACCTCTATATTTGACTCTTGAATTTAGTGTTAATTATTTGACGTGTGTCTCGATTATTGGAACGCGATACTATTTCAATCTTAGGTTGATTCTGTTATTGGAAGTTAGATTTTTATTTCCCGCCGAAAAAAGGGGGTGTTGGTTTGTAGTGTGTATCTGTGTACATGACAGATACACACTGCACACAATTGTGTGTCTGTGGCATCATAACTCTTGAACGGATAAACCGATTTTGATGCGGTTTTGTTTGAAAGCTGACGTCATCGAGATGGTTCTTACTCTTAGTTATAATTTACGAAGATCTGTTCGGGCGTTTGATGATCATCTGGTTTTCTGTTCGTTTTTAGAGTGATCACGTACTATGAGAGCGGTCCACACTTAGCGAATTTTCACTCATGTATTGTTCGCTCACGTTCGTTGGGTGTGGTGGATGCGGCATCGCGTTCGTGAGAATATATTGATAACTAGATTGCGCTACCGTCTACAGATAATTTTCACAGAAATCTCACAGAATTTACCAATAATTGACTATTCCAACATCATTCGCATATTGTTTTTTATTATACAATATTTCATTTATTTAGCCAAATAACAATGGATGTTACATAAGGCGCGTCAATAAGTATTTACAATAAAAATAAAAATAACAGTATACAAAATTTAAATAAACTAGTCAAGATTTCAGATTGAGATTGACATTACATTGGTCAAAATATTGTTATTTTTAAATGTCAAGTCATAAAAATACAAGTCATAAAAGAAGACGGCAAGACAGTTCGTGTCGGTGCAAATAGTATGAAAGCAATTCAAATTAATTTAAGATAATATACAACTCTGCGATATTTATAAATCAATACCTACAATAATATGATGTTATATAATTTGTACCGAGTGCCGGGTCGAAGCACATCCAATGGTAGCGCCTTTTAGTTTTCAATATTAACATCCATATTGAAAAAACAAAATCAATATCATGCGACCTGCATATAAATATTCCTAAAATGAAACGTTGATTGGCTTCTCTTACTTAGTACTTAGATAATAAGAATTGAATATTCGTAATACAAATACTATAATGAATTGGGTTGTATAAAATAATGATTTAATTAAAAATGAATGTGTAGTTTTTAATGTAGCCTAATTAGTCATTTGATATTTAGATTGTTAAGCGTTACGTGTAGTCATTTAACAAGTTTACTTAAATATTTGATGTATGATGTTGCCCGATGAAAGCCCCCACACACTGGGGCTAAAGCAGTGTCCGTGTGCGGCGGCCTTATCGGGCATGATAAATGTTGCTGAGAATCCCACAATGAGCTTAAATTATTAAAAAAAAATCATTAGAATCTAAGTAAAAGTGCTGAATGTTGCAATATAATTAGTTTAAGCATGTATTCACATTATTCGCGATACATACGCGATGAATGATGTATTTTAACATAGTGTAAGTTCTTATAGAAGCCTATTGATGCACAGGAACATGTCCTAAGCTCAGGGCGAGGCCACACTACAGCGTTGCGACGTCGTATCGCTAAAACGACGTCGCAAAGCAATGCAAACACTTCATCGCAATACGATTTCGTAAGACAGGTTTTTTTTGCTTATTTGTCTATGTAATCTAGTATTCTTCTCTTTCTTATCGTGTCAATGTTTCTTACAAACTAGATGATGTCGCGATAAAATTTTGCCACCTCAACGGCTCTATCGGCGGCTTGGTACAGATCATCCACTGTGCAGGGCGCAGGGCACAGGGGGCTACAAGTAAATGGGACATGGACTTAACTGGGGCTCCACAATCTGGTATAGGTATAGGTAATCTGGTATAGGTTTGTCTCAAAGGACGGGACATTCCTGAACTAAGGATCAGGTAGTCGACATGGTAATCCGCCATCTTGAGCGCGCGCAGCTCGTTTGTTGTGGACAGTAACTAAAAGGTAGCGCGTCGTCGTACGTTGCGCCGGCGCATTGGAATTCCCACGATGCGTTGTGCGACGTCGTAGATTTTTGCGATGCGCCGACGCAGTGTTGTGGCCTCGCCCTTACTAGGGTTCTTTGTATCAAAAGCATCAGAAACTGCCCATATTTGGATGGGAATGCGCTACTATTGCGTTGACGGTCGCTTCATCCACTACCTTTGGAGAAGTTCAGAGCCCGGCTTTGTGATGTAACTATGTACTTATTGTAGCAGTCGTAATGGTCTAATTAAATGTATATTAGGTACAGTTAGTAGTCAGTTAAGAGTAACGGACACTAGAATAGCTAAAATATATGTCTCGACTATTGTGTACCAAACTCAACTCAAAACTATACGAGTATATAGATTTCAAGAATTGACCAGTTTATTGCTTTTAATTGATAAATGTAAGAGATGACGCACAATGAAACATTGTATTGCAAACTACTGCTCAAGTTGACAAATATTAGTTCCTTGGACACTCAATCGATTCTAACTATATTACATATAGTTTACAGCGCCAAAATGACAATCAATAAGGGACCAAGACAAGTGGACAGCACCCTATCCAGTGGTATAAATATAGATCAGTGCTGGTACGGCATGTTTATTTTAAATGTATTTGTGGAAATATTAAATTATTGCAGCTGTAATGTGGCTGCTTAGTTTCCCTTCACACCCATCGAGAGGATAAGTTAGGTCAGTACTAGGGCAACCAGGTAAGGGACCCTATTTTTAGTCATATAGTTAAAGTGGAGTGATTAATATCGGAATGAAAGATAAGTTATAAAGTCTTATAGATCTTTGTGTGTTGGTTCAAAAGTCTCATAATATCCCATTTGGGGACACGATCAAGATAGATAGGAGGACTGTGTTTTTTTGGAAATATCTCGCTCTCCTTGCTCTAAATGTTATTAGAAACGTTTTTGAGAATGTCAGCACATTTAGTTTCAATCAAACCGTATCAAAACATCATGATCGATTCAGCGGTTTAGGGCGTGAAAGCGTAACAAACAAACTAACTTTCGCATATATAATATTAGTTAGTATTAGTTTGCAGTCTACACTAATTCTTATGATAACGCCAACATGTCCACTGTGAAATTCAATTCAAGTAAGTTCTTATGACTATACAAGGTGTTACAAACAGGTGTGACAATATTGAAAGGTGTTCATACAAATCAGATTTTGAATCTATATCTGAAAATCAGAATTGTTATCAAAACTTTTTTACCTTACAGTTTAAAAATTATAATACAATAATTTGTTATTTTTCGGGCAGCCCTAACGAGCGGTCACTGACCGCGCTCATCATTCCGCACTCACACACGCGCGGCTACCTACATCTCTCCTCTAGGTTGAAACTCTAATGCTTTTAGGGCTGAGCCTCGTCAAGTTTACGTTAAAGTTTGACTTAAAATGCTGAGGATTGGGAGACCTGGGGGGGGGTGTCCTTTTTGTAACACCTTGTATGTATATCTTTCATTCGGGGTTTTAATACCTATTTGACTTTGTGATTCACATTCTCTACGATTTAAAAGTACTATAACTTGAATATTGGCGGGCTAACCTGACCGGAGTGAACACAGGCTCTCCTACCTTCCAAATAAAACTACAGGTCCACAAGGATATCTGACTACTCTGAAGTTAGCAGCAGAATGTCGTCCCTTTCTTCACCTGCACAATGGAAAAAGATAGTAATGTCAAACTCAACGATAAACGTTATCTCCGTACACTTGCACGAACTTCACTCAGGTCTGGTTAGTTCGCGAGCGAGCCAGCCATAGCCGACAAATATCTGTAGATTCTCAAAGAAGCAAAAAGATTTTAACAATGTCAAGAATGTGTAACTAATAAAGGGATATTTTATCACATAGTGAAATAATGAAGTGTTTTATTTTAGGGCTTTTCACCCCAAAGGTTGTGGAGGGCTCATGGCGAAGCTGGCTTAGCTGTTCTTCTTCTTTTTAATTTTTGGCTTCTGATAGCTGTTCTTCACAGGCCATCTAAGCAATTCTCAGATGTTGAATGAGTGATCGTTTAGTGGCATTTGAACAGCGCTTCCGTACTTCGGAGTGACGTTCAGATGTCGGTCCCGGCTATACGAGTCGATAAGCCTAGACGGAGGCCTTCAGGTGGCTTGAAAACTTCTACACCAGAGTTGGCCACTAAATCCAAAATTTCGTTTTTCACTTCGTATAAATTACCTGTTTCATCCTCAAAACAGACGAGATTTTGAGCAGATAGCGGAATTAATAAACTCCCCAACATGGCTTTGTATAATTAAACAGTTTCTTTCTTTAGCGTTTGAGCGTTATAGTTAAAATACTATTAGTTTTATAAAACTTTATTTTGTTAAAACATTTATCTAAAAACTAGTAGAAAATAAATACAACTAATTTGTACAGAAAGCACCTTAATAATAATAGTTGGTGAAAACATTACCTACATCTAAGGCAGTGATGAGTAACAGTTCAAGTTTCGATTGTGTAATTATATACCTTCAAACTAGGAAGTTTAGGTGCCAACAGAGTCGATGAAATTTTGATCATTTAAATACTGAAACAGACAGTAAACATTTTTTCTGAGAGGGTTTCTAACGTTCTATAGTAGCAAACTTATCTTCGGTAGCTACTTTGTACTTTGTAAGTAGCTACAAAGGATATGTTCTGCTGCCTTTATTGCTTGAGAACTTAAAGAAGTTTAAGTAAAAGTTTAAATTCGTTTTAAGTTTTCCTCATATCGTCCTCACGTTCAGGTAATTTAGTAAGATTTAATATGATTTATATGGTCCCAAATATGACTTACTAATTATTACAATAGTTATGGAAGCTTGATTGACTCTACAATGCAAGTACTGTTTCATGATATTTTCAAAGGCTTCGATCATGAAAATATCATGCTAACGTGGCCTCCAACAGTTAAACAGTTAACAGTTAAATTGATTCATGGAAAATCCAAAAGTGATTTACCGATGTAAAAAAATTATAACAATCATGAGACACCACACGGGCCCAAACTTGCAAGATGGAGCATGGCTGGAGCACGAATGGTTGTTCAAATCGTCATGTATTGATTGTTGCAAATTTGGCATGTATTTCGCATCAATTCCAATACTTGCCCGACAGCATGTAAAGGTGATGCTTACGGCTGCGATAGGCAAGGTAAACAACAATACAGTAATACATATGTACACCCCCTGGCTAGGGCAGCTCTCAGAGCCACCGCTGCCAGATGGTGGGCACTTGCGCGCGAGACTCGCTCGTCTGCAGCTGCAGCACGTTGGACACCCCCCCGGCCGACAGGGGGAACGGCGCCTGAAACAAGATACAGCGGTCAGTACCAGTATGACAATGCCAGTATACAGCAGCTAAATTAATGAATAACTTTTCAATTTAATCTATATGTGTCATTGGGGCGTGAAGGAGTAGGTACCCATAAACCTACAACATTTATAATATTTAAGTGTGATTAGTACATGATAAAATTATGAGATTCGTGTGGACGTAATGGTTGCCCCACAAGAATACATAGGTTTAATTATACATGATGGGACAGACCTGGGCGCCGGCGCCGGGCAGCCACCTGCGCTTGAGGAAGTCCGCGGCGCGCTCCGCGATCATGACGGTGGGCGCGTTGGTGTTCCCCGACGTGACGGCCGGCATCACGCTCGCGTCCGCCACGCGCAGTCGGTCCACGCCCTGCACCTGTCACCACACTCACTGTCAGCAGTACCACACACTCCTGGACCCCTTTACAACCAAACCCTACCAGCCGAACCCCAGCTGTTGGTTAGGGGTGGTGGTAACTACGTATAACGCGACAATTTTTTTTGTCAGAGTCGGACGCTTGATAATTTTTTATGAATGGATACTTATTTTGCAAAGTAATTTATTAGGGGCGTTAAGGCATTTTTCTAATGTTACAAAAAATATAACCACTTGTATGGTTTGGTAACAAGCTTTATCTTCTCACTTGGCAAACTCAAACTTATTTATTCCTTTAAATCTCAACTATTTTTTTTACAACACAAAATGTACATACACAATTAATATTCATGCGCATATAACGTGTTACAAGAGCTTCTGATGCACATTACATGGATAACTTACGGTCAGTTGGTACTCAGAAAGCAACTTCTGTTGTCCAATATTTACCTGCAGCAGATTATCTACGACAGCGGTAGGATCTCCCCTAGGCCCCATCTTACAGGACCCCGCCTGGTGGTTCTCCGGTCCCGTCTGCATCCTCACGGCGCACTCCCAGTACGCGTCGCATCCGAACTTGATGTGTTCGCACCCCTTCACTGGAGTCTTGTCCATTTTCACTCCATATCGCTTGAGGGCTTTGGTTTCTGAGAGCCGGATGGCGAATTTGATACCCTCGATTAGCGTCTTCACGTCGTCTGGGTGAGTTAGGTAGCTGGAAAAGTTGGGAATGTCGTTAGATTTGATCGGGGATGCTCCGAGAACGCATAGCCTGAACCAACGGATCTAGAAGAATGATAGGAGTTCTTTCGCTAATGTAGGTGAGCGATCGCTAGAACCGAAAGTTGATTCCTGAGATATTATCCTGTGAAGCACACGGATAGTCCATCAATAAAGATGCAGCGCAAAAAGTGAAAAAGATATTTTTGCTATCAAGAAGTTCTCATACAAAGATTTTTTTATATTTTACACATTGATCATCCATCGCACATTAATACCACTGTTTCTTCCACATTCAACTCACTTGGCATAAATCTTGGGGTGTTCAAACGGGTCGGCGCTCCTGATCTCCAGCCTGCCCCGACTCTTGGGGCGCAGCACCGCCGGGAAGATCTGTATACTCCGGGAGCCGTTGTCGAGCCGTTCGCCCACCATGCCGGTCTTGGCGCAGTCCGCCAGGAACCCGCCGAAGAACAGCTGGATGTCAGGGTTGTCGGTCAGGGGGTCCGCGTATTTCGTGTTAATAAATGCCGTCACTTCCGATATGCCTGGAAAATGTGGTGTTGGAAATTAAACTACAATACTTTTATGAATCTGCATAGTCGTAGATAGATGATAATAATCGGCAGCCTTAGTATGATAATAAAAATAAGACATATCGTTAAGAGTTGGCCAATCACTCACGACACTCCGCTTGAATGTAGCCATGCAGTGTCTCATCAGAAGAGAGCGATTATTTCTAATGACACGAGCGTACCCACGTATGCGGATCATCTGCTCATTACACAAATAATCGTCTCGATTAGAGAACAAATCCACGACTCCTCGTTTTGCAAACAAAATGGTGATGGTGACAACATGTTCTACATGAAAGTTAGTAGTTCTTTCGTACCGGTCCCAGACATGAGTCCATCCCTGAAGAGCAGGTACTCCATCGCGGTGGCCCAGTTGAGCGGCGTGGTGTTGTTGTCGTTGACGTGGAAGCTGAGGAAGTGCGTGACGTGGTTGTGCAGGTTGCGGCCCACGGCCGGCAGGCGGTGCACGGGCGCCACGCCCGCGCGGGACAGAACCTCCGGGTCCCCCACGCCGCTTAACTGCAGGATCTGCGGGGACGCTACGGCTCCAGCACTGGGGAATATTATATGTAGCTGTTAGTCAATCGCAGGGGTTTCATTTTCCTCAGAGTCTGTGTCCTCCGAGTATTGCGAAAGGAGTAATCCAGAACTTGTGCCAAGATCCTTTGGAAAAGGACTTCCACCGTATCTGGTAATCCACCGCCAAGCATTGGTGCAATGTACTCGCATTGCTGTATGGCATGAGGCGTTACATCCCCGTTCTAAAGAGACGGCGCAATGCGATGAGACTTAGGTCTTCTCATATTTTTGTAGGGGAGGACCTGAGTCGTTATTCTGTTGTTTATGTGTGTATACATAACATCAGGCGTGCCGTCAGCTTAGTAAATTATAGAAAAAAAAAGAGTTTGAGGCAGCTCCGTCAGTAGCTGGGATACGTCAGTACGTAGATGGGATGGTCAGGCATTCAGTTATTTATTTATGATTTATAGTGCAATACGGAAGCGTGGTTCGGCCCCTGACTTTCAATTTGAAGGTCAATTCGGTTATCCAATAAACAATTACTTCTTTCGCGTGAGACATTTAAGCAAACGCAATAGACCCGGCCAAAATTTTTTGGACATGCCACCAGAAATTCGAAGACATGTTATACATACATATCTGGTTAGTGTACCGAGATTAGGGAGCTAAGTTTCGTGTCAAAAGGTCCCAGAATACTTAAACCTTATATATAATTCCTTCGTCACTGTTTTTAACTTTGACTGCATGCGCCCGTCTGATGAGCTCCTTGGTGAAAGTTAACTTCTCCAAAACATTATCTAAATAATACATTATCAAACCTACCACGGGAGTTGATGTCACATGTCTTCGAATATTCGGTTCCCAGGATCCTCAGTTTCGAGAACGTGGTATTGCGAATAAAATTTTTGACAAACCAAGCCCTCATGGGCCATCACGCTCTTAAAAAACGTACCTGAGTATAATTTCATTATTGGCGAAGATGACCTCAGTCCCGCCGTGGCTGTTCCTGACTTCGACCGCGTACGCCTGCCGCGTGGTCTGGTTGATGAGTACGCGGGTGACGGTGGCGTTCAGCATAATGTGCAGGTTGGGGCGGCGGCGCGCGGGCCGCAGGTAGGCGCGCGCGGTGGACAGCCGCGACCCGTTGCGGTTGGTGGTCTGCGCGATCATGAACCCGGTGTGCTGCTCGCCGTTCAGGTCGTGGGACTCGTACCCTGGGGGCGAACAATCGCTTATTTTGGAAACCAGTTCCATCAGGTATTCTCTAAGTGAAGACTTCTTTAGCCGCGTTGAGCGATTTTTGGTAGGGGAAAAACTTTGGGTTCGCGTACATGTATTTCATTGTTTTAGATTTTCAATTCTGTCGGCAGTCCTTACGACTGACTCTGCTTTTTTCTACAGCACATTTGTCAGTTTTGATCTTTTTATTGTATATATGACTGAAGTAATAGGACAAGCGGGGCAGCTTACTTTTTAAGTGATTACTGCCACTCATTAACAATAGCAAAATGATCTCAGTCGTCCCTACTGAATTGTGAGAAGACCCAAATCGTATTGCGCTGCGCGTTACATTCTGAGACGGGGATGAAAAGCCTCATGCGCCTGTAAATTCACCGGCACCCACACCCTTCTACTGGAACACAGCAGCTACACTAGCAGCATACTACTATGCAGCCATACTTAGTACTTCTCCGCACGAGAGATTGGCCTAATTGTTGAAAGAAGGCGTCTATGCAGGGCATTTCTCGACTAATGTAAAATTCTATTCCGATGGATTATCACTGCACAGTTAGTATTATAAATTGTGCTGCTTAGCTTACCTAATTCTTCCCCAGCTTTTAAAAGGCTGTAGCTGAGAGGGGGATGATACGGGAACTGTGACACGGTCAGTGGGCCACCCACCCCGTGGTAGCCTCGATCCATTTTATCTACCTGCAATATCATCATCATACTTTTATTAGAAATGCTAAAGTTACTAAAAAAATCTTTGTTTGTGACAAATACAGTTCAGAGAAATTAAAGTAAGTTTTCGTGCTGCCTAAAATTAAGTGGTCAATACTGGCTTAAACTAGGTATAAACCTGTGTGATGAGAAGCAGTGAGGTTTTTTTACCTTTAATAATTTTACATGTTAATGTTAGGGTTACAACTTTATACATACGACAAGACTTTCTCCCATGTTTATTTGTCTATTTGTACCTGCTTGTTATCTTCAGACTTCAGGAAGTAAGGCAGCACGTCCTCGTAGCTCCAGCCCTCGATGCCGGCGGCCGCCCAGGAGTCGTAGTCAGCCCGGGAGCCGCGGATGTACATCATGCCGTTCATCACCGAAGTGCCACCCAACACCTGTACACACAAGTAGGAACACATTTAAATATGAGGAAAAGATTTTCTTAAATCATCATATTAATCACATCACCAAACGTGGATGAGCGAGACTGGTGAACGATAGGTTGGAGTACAGTCACGCTGAAGATTGTGACAATGATTTACTAGGTGTTACCTTGCCCCGAGGCCAGTAGCACTTCCTGTCCTTCTCGCCGAGGCAGGCGGCGGGCTCCGGCTCCGTGTGGTAGCCCCAGTCGATGCTGGACCCGATGAAGTTCAGGAACATGGACGGTACCTGTGCCCCTGTTGGTTCGTCGAACCCTGAAATGTCAACGCCAAGTTACAAAGAGGAACAATAGTACTATAGGATAAAATATTATAGCTTCTTTCACACAGACATAGTAGAGATATGTCTGCATGATGAAGGTTGTCTGCGAAGCGAGGGTTCGAATCCTATTCGCGCAAATATTTTTATCATAATTATGCTTATGTTTGTTAAGTTCTCGGGGAGAGGAATAAGTATATGTATATTGTCTTTTGGTTCTAGGCCACGTAGATTCCTTGCCAATCCTGCTGGTTCCTTACCTGCCTCCAGCAGCAGCACGCGCCACTCGGGCACCTCGGAGAGCCTGGCCGCCACCACCGAGCCCGCGGACCCCCCGCCCACCACTATGAAGTCGTACACCGAGTCCATGTGCCGACGGAACTGGAATTATTAAAGGTTTCACGGTTCAGTATATTTATCTACACTATAATAATATTATAAAGAGGAAAACTTTGTTTGTATGTTTGTTTGGTTGTACTGAATAGGCTCAAAAACTACTGGACCGATTTTAAAAATTCTTTCACCATTCGAAAGCTACATTATCCACGAGTAACATAGGCTATATTTTATTTTGGAAAAAAATAGGGTTCCGTAAGATATTTGGGTTTTTCGGACACAAGGTGTAAAAAATCAACCAGAAAAGTTACTTATTTTGCGTACGCTGCCTAAACTATAAAAGATAGAACCATAAAATGTTCTAATTAATTGTAGATCTTATAAATATCTACAAAAAAGTCCGCGACACACTATACCTATCTATGTCGAGTGAGGCACAGCAACCATTTTTTTATTTAAAAATCTTGAATTTTTTTTGGACTACATTTAAACGCGTTTATTTTACTCATGCTATTAATCCTTATCAAAATAAATGATTTCATCACTAAGAACAGTTTATGGAGATAATATTTGGTCTTTGAATGATTAAAATTGGACGTTTGGTTACTGTCGGTGTCTGTGAATTGACCTGGGAATCATTTTGCTGACCGTGTCTTTCCTGGGTAGGCTTTTTGCAGCGGTAACCGACATCCACGCGGGCGGAGCCGCGGGCGACCGCTAGTAAATAAATAAAATATTACATCAGCTCGATCCATCACTCTATTCGCATAAAAAAGAAATATGTCACCGGCACCCACACCCTTCCATCGGGACATAGTCATGCGAGCACTACTGTTTGGCGGCAGATTCCAGGTGTGGTGGCAGTACCTCTTCGAACGAACTTGGCACAAGTTCTACTGCTACTACATGCGCATGAGACTTAAGATTGAAATCTTATACTGAGTCGGATTACTGTTGTCATAGGCGATGGTCGCCTCTTACGACCAGGTGGGCCCTCAGCTCGTTCATCACTGTATCACATTAAAATATATTTATAGATATAATCTGAAATACTTAACCAGATAGTCTTTAAGTATCGTATAGTGTTAAGTTCTAATTACGAGAGTGAATTCCACAATCACATTTTCCCCACAGAGCCTACAATCACGGAAATACATCCTGATAAATCTAACTGAAAGAGTGATCGTAAGTAAATGTTTCCTTATTACTTGATTAGATCGCGATCTTCTGTAATAAGATATTTCCGTTGTTAGGAAGTTACTAAAACAATAGGAATACATAGATATGGATCTAGTGTCTTCTTAAGTTCAATTTAGGTGTCTAGGCACGCAATGTTATCTCAATAAACTTTCTTTTTTAAATAATTGGGTACTTAATCAAGGATTTTAAGTACCGGAGTCGGAGTAGGTTCTTGCTTGTTCTTCCCCATGGAGGGTCGGATAGGGTTTGAACAAGTGCTAAAGAACGTATACATATTTATTTAAAAAAAGTGACGCTACCATATAATTTTTAAAGAATTCAATGGATATAAAGTATTTTTTGACTTGACTTGACTTGTATTGCTGTTTAGCGATAGCAACCACTTAACATCATAAGGACTGTCAGCTCGTTAAAAACATATGTGTCTATCATTCTGGCGATTATTATATCAAATTTTAATCAAATTTTATCACAATAAGTGGTACGGAACCCGATGGAACCGTGAGTACATTTTACTAACACATCAGAATATAAGATCCAGTTCAGCTTTTGTTACATTAATACTTATTTATTTATTTATTTAAACACAGATATAACAACACCACAATATAACAATCCATATCATGAAGTTAGACCAGTGAATGTGCCAAATCATAAATAGAAATTAAATAACAATTGAATATAATCAATAGGATTATCTCTCGGCTCGTCTCGTCGCAATCCAACCGTCGATATCCGTCGAGACGGTCACGACGCGGAGGAGAAAGCACAGCAATCTGCTTGTCCCATCTTCTCATGACATCAGGTAAAAGTTGGGAGTTTTATGCTAAATTTAAAAGTTCTTTAATTAAATTTGATGTGAAATATCATCAGCAGGAATGCTTGAGTTTTCATGCATAGGTATATAGTTATTCTTCGTCTGAAGTGACACTTTTCGTGAATGATATTTAACAGACTCGAAAGTTACACGAAATATTTATACCGCGTAAAACTTTAAAAGGTTCGCGTGATAATTAAAAAAATCACGTTTCATTAAAGCAGATCATATAACGTCAAGTTAACACCCAGGATTAACGCAATACGATTTTATTACTTCTGATTCCTCTTATCTCATGTTGAGTCTCACCTGCGCTCTACCACAAGGGTCCTCCAGGTCGCACTGGCTCCTGAGGAACACCTCCAGCAGCCCCATGAACAGCATGAAGGCTCCGCCGCCGCAGGTCGCCGCCAGGGTCGGACCTGGCTGCGACATCGGACAGTCACACGTGATCGCCATCTGAACACAACAATGTACATTTTTTAATTTTTTAATTTGTAAAAGTGACAGAACGACCTGAGGGCACACTTGGTGGTAAGGGGCGACCCCCGCCGATGATAACAGTAATGCGACTCAGTATTAGATTTGGATCATACACTGAGTCGCATTCATCCTGCTGCGTCCATCACCCGAGTCGGGGATGATACGTCTCATGCGCATGTAGTTTCACCGGCAGCCCCACTGGAACACAGTATGCGAGTGCACCACTGATTGGCAGCACCAGGTGTGGAGGCAGTACTAATCCGGACGAACTTTGCACAAGTTCTACTGCTACTTTTTGTTGCACGTTCAGCACCAGGGGGTACGTGTAGGGATACTGAGGGTATTCACCTATGGACGCGAGGCATCTGGACTTCATAGCCATATAAAACAAGAGTTAAAGTATCACTACAAATGAGACTAGCAAGACTGAAAGTAAAATCCTATATTTAACAACGACAAAGTAAATTGTTAAAGAAATGTCAAATCCACGACGCTTAATCGAAAGGTCACAGTGATCTTAAAACCAGTAATTAGACACACACGAGCGATCCTCTGTGGCGGGCAGTAGAGAGGGCTGTTTGATCAACCTGTCACGAAGGCCGTATTTGTGCAATCCCCTAAGGCAATGTCATGTACATATCATTATTTACCTTACAAGAGATAAATAACCTATGGAGTGTGGCTCAAAGATGTCGCGCGGGTGTGCGCACCGCTAGCGGTCCTTTCTCGTAACAAATTCTGTTTTGGGTATATTTTGGGTAAATTATTTTCTTTACAGATCGCCATGAACGAATAAGTAATTGAAGATTCAATTAAAAGTAACACATCAAATCGATAATTACCAGACGTTAACTATATGATTTCTGGATACCTTTTTACGCGGTCTCTTAGCCAAATGCTATTTGGATGATTATACGTTATCAATTAAAGATCATCATAGCGTATAATTCCATGTTGGTCCCACAGAAATTCCTACGGATATCAGACAAATCGGAGAACCACCTCCTTTTTCAAGTAGGTTAAAAATTCTAATAAACTTAAAAGACGCTCGTTTTTGTCTATTGTAATATTATAACATTAGGCTAAGCAACTAGATGATCTATTTGTAATAACATTAGGCTAAGCACACGTACCAACTGCAGAATGGTTGAAGGCTGCTGTAATGATAAGGTTGCATCAGTGCGTTTTGAGGCCTCAACACATAATTATGGAGTAATTAGCAACAGTTACATTGGAGACATGCCAGTGAGATTTCTCACTTGTTAAAATATGACGTATACAAAGTAGACCTTGAGTCGTATTTGAATCCCCTTTAAAAAGCAGAGACGAAAATATTTATACCAAATGAATTTTCTAAAAATAAATTTTGCTATCGTCTATTTCTTCATAATATTACAAATATAATCACACTAATATACATACTAATAGAATAAAATATACAGGGGAAAGTTTGTCTGAATGTGTGTGTGTGTGTGTGTGTGTATGTTTGTTACTCCTTCACGCTCAAACGGATCTCAACGGATTTGGAGGAATTTTAGTACCAGGATATCTTATATCATAAAATGTTAATTGCCTGAAATAAAGATTATTATTATTTCTCATTATTTATTTTATTTCTCATTTGTATACATTTTTCACTACAAAATAATACATTATTTATAAAATAAACAGTATAAAAACATTGTAGTAAAAAATATATAAAAACGGAGGACCACCGACTGCGGAGTAAGACCCAAGCAGTCGGTGGCTAGGGCTGCAGAGAGAGGAACCTCCTGACGATGCGTGCCGTGTCCAGGAGTACCGCTTTCTGTATCTGGCCCTTGATCCAGCCGCCTAGCGAGAGCCTCTTAAGATGTTGGTCGAGGCTCTTCGCTATAAGTCCGTTCACTGAAACGACTATTGGGACGATAATCGTTGAATCCACATCCCACATAGCGGTAATCTCATGGGCCAAATCAAGGTACTTGCTATGCTTGTCCTTCTCGGCCTTCACGAGATTAGCGTCATGTGGAATAGTGATGTCAACGAGTATCGCCCGGCGCTCTGGCCGGTCTATTATCACGATATCAGGCTTATTGGCGACAATAGTCCTGTCCGTGATAATAGACCGGTCCCAGTAGAGCGTAGCACGGCTATTTTCAAGAACTGGCGCCGGTGCGTACTTATAGTACGGCACTTCAGATCCGACAAGTTCATATTTGAGTGCAAGTTGCTGGTGGATGATCCTGGCTACAAGGTTATGTCTATGCAAATACTCTCCGTTAGCCAAGTGCGAACAACCCGAAAGTATATGTCTGAGAGACTCACCGGGACAGTGACATGCACGACAGATGTCCACCGTCCCATCCTTCATTATATACTTGCGGTAGTTGTTCGTCTTGACTACTTCATCCATGATTGCACAGACAAATCCTTCGGTTTCCCCAAATAGGTCACCGAAACGTAACCAGTTCACCGAAGCGGGCAGATCCACATCCGGCCCCGTGAGGGCCTTGTAGAACCGCCCATGCAGCTCCTTGCTCTCCCATATGCTCTTGCGGTCCTGAGTGCTCAGCACCTGTGGTTTCCGCCAGTTCTCCTTTGCCAAGGAGAGCGGGGTGAGGTTTTTATCAACTGCCACGACATCGCGATGCATCTCGTACTCGGCGTGGAGAAAGTACTCCCTGAGATTGTACACCTCGCGATTGTGGAGGGTCTTGGCATTAAGGAAACCTCGACCTCCATGCTTCCGTGGGATGTACATTCTCATTACCGACGAGCGCGGGTGCCGCATGCGATTGGCCGTTAGCAGTTGACGTACCTTACGATCCAGGGCGTCTAACTCTGTCTGAGTCCACCGTAGAATGCCAAAGGTGTATATGAGTAGAGGCATGACCCAGCCGTTAAAAGCGCGAACCTTGTTACCACCTGACAAAAGACTGTTAAGTACTTTTGATAGGCGGCAAAAGAAACGCTCTTTAACCGACTGTTTCATGTCTCTATCCATTATACCTAATGCCTCCGACATACCAAGGTACTTGTAGGTTTCAACTTCGGAGAGAGATCTGAGAGATATTGTTTCGGAAAGTTGTAAATTTGTTGAATTCACAACCTTCCCTCGCTGTACATGCATGACCGCACACTTATCTACACCAAATTCCATGCCGATAGCGTTGCTAAACATCTGAGTGATGTTAAGCAGCGCCATCAATTCGGTTTTTTTCGGTGTAAAAAGTTTGAGGTCATCCATGTACATCAAATGAGACATTATCTCTCCCTCTCTCCTAAGTCGATAGCCTAGACCTGAATCCTTCAGTAGAGTGCTGAGAGGATTCAGTGCTAGGCAGAACCACAAAGGACTCAGACTATCGCCCTGGAATATACCCCGCTCAATCCTTATCAGGTCTTGCGGAACAGAGTAGTCCTGTCGGCTACCTGGATATCGAAGGACTGTGGTCCACTGCCTCATACATGTTCCTAGAAAAGATCTCAAAGTTGTATTTACTTTATACAACTCTAAGACCCTTTCCAACCATGTATGAGGCACTGAATCGTAGGCCTTCTTGTAATCAATCCAGGCAGTCGAGAGGCTTCCCCTGTTTCGTTTGACCTGTTGGCTAATAGCCATGTCAATGAGGAGGAGCTCCTTAGTACCGCGAGACCCAACCCTACATCCATTCTGAGCGGGGGCCAAAATATTGTTAACAACTACGTGGTTATTAATTTTTACGGTCAGAATGGATGTAAGGAGCTTGTAGATGGTAGGTAAGCACGTGATGGGTCTGTAATTCTTAGCTTCTGCGGTACTACCAGACTTATGGAGCAGGATGGTGACACCAGTTGTAAGGAAACTTGGGAGAGACCCAAGCTCTAGAGCTTCTTGAAATTGCGTTGCAAGCAATTCATGTGAACTACGAAACCATTTTAGCCAGAAGTTGTGTAATCCATCCGGCCCAGGACTTTTCCAGTTCTGGGTCGTACGAATTGCACAACTAACGTCTAAGGGGCTTATAATAACATCCTCCATGGTTTCGATAGGTTCACATGCATTGTTTATAACGCTCATCCAATCGCCCTCCGAGTGTTCTATGGGTATGGACCAAATACCACGCCAGAAATTGTTTGTGACGTTGATATTCGGCACATGTCCATCGAGCACACGTTGGTCAGGTTTCTCCCAGTTTCTGTACACCTTCCTTTGGTCACTTTGGAAGTTGCGATTCTGCCAGTATCTATCCACACGTTCTTTGTACCGACGAATACGGTTTGCCCACGCATAGACTTTTTGCTTCAAAAAGTCTATTCGTTCCGTTACACAGGCCATGTAGTCCTGTTATTATTATAATGTTATTATTATTATTATTATTATATCCTAGACAAACACAGCTACTTTGATCCCGGAAAAGTATTGTGTTCCCTTAGAATGTCCAGGGGGCGCAGCTGGTCATTACATAATTGATAAAATAAAGTAGGACCTTCCCGCGTTTGTCCGAAAGCGATAATATCAAATATAACTCAAAAACTGTCCATATGCCAAAAAATTCGGACGGACGGAAAAGTAATATTTTTATAAGTGTGTTTTTAGTATGCTATTTTGCGCGGGTAAAACTCAGCGTGCGAAGTGAGAGGTCCTAAGTTCGATTCCTGGCTGGAATCCCCCTGAGCTTTGCTGTCTTTACCATAAAGGCACAAGAGGCCAGCGCGCAGGTCCCCAACCCTCACGGGGACCGCGGAACTTCCGCTCAATAGCGCATTTTTTCCGTCAACATTTCTTAATTTAAATGTAAATCGAACCGCCGATCAGCAGGGCGACTGCAGAGACTCAAAGTAAACGTTAACGAATTTGACATTTGACAACAATAAACCATTAATTTAGTACCACTGACCCGAACGGTCACATTTACCATTGACAATTAACGTTTTGGAATAAAACTATAACCAAAAAGGTTTATAGATTTAAATAAAAGCTTGTAACAAAGACGTCATAAATAACGTCTTGGAGTTATCACAGACATTTGTTAGATCTTCGTCTTCTCGAGTGGCCTTCTCTGATGGCAGGGCTTTCCACATCTGTTTAATAAGATATGAACCTAGCACAGCCAGTAGAGAAATGTAGCCGGCCCTAATTGACCAGTTCGCCATTGCGAAGCAAATCCCTTGGAGAAACGTTCTAGAATCGTTGCAAAATAAATGCGGTAAACTCACACATGTTATATATCATAACTTAACTATATCTTATGGGATTGCGTAAGTGTTTATGTGGTGCGGCTAAGTACAAGTGGTGTGCGAGTACACGACCGGTTCAAAAATTGCACCTAGATCGACATGTCACTGGTGCTTAAAACATTTATAGTTACATCACAGAATATTTATACATCATTAACATTTGAATAAAGGTACATATTACACATATTACAACCATCGATCTAAATTGGGCACCCGTGGAAGATTAAGGCCCTTTTAATCTCGACTTTTAGGGTAGTAGGCGTACATATTTTATTTAATACCTTGTGTAAACGTGTTTTTTGTGTACAATAAAGAATTACAGAAGCGCCTTAAACTCTATAAACTAGTTTGTACTATTATTCTATAAGAAGAGAATTGTAACGTTGGCATAGTCTTGACATAGTCAAATAATAAACAAGAAAAAAAAGATTGGAAAAGAATACTTTTATATAATTTACACCGTGGAGGTGGAATTTCTTTTTAAAATTTCTATGGGAACACAGCAAATCGTTCAAAATTGGAGATGAACTCGCGTAACACACATAAAAAAAACCAGTAAGGGTAAAAAAGGAGTACCATTTTTTAAGTTTTAAAAAATTAATAATATTTCTTGTTTTTAATTACTGCTTATTAGTGTAATTATATTGAACTTTTATTATATTTACCTATTTTTGGTTTTTGTACATTGTTTTTTTTTTTCATATAACAGTATCATTGCAAAATAAGCTTTCTATAGTAACTCAGAGGCACACTCTCGGCTAACGGGCGTAGCCGAGATTGTACAATATACCACAATTTCTCAGCGGCAATATTTTCCCATCTTATAGTTTATTTATAATTTTGACTTACCTTTAGGCAGTTATTTCTAAATACCGGATATTTTGCCGGTTATATCAAGTAATTATTTAACTTTAAGGTACTTATGGTAAATTACTTTTAATTAATTTAATGAAGTAGTAAATAGCGGCCAAGGTACACCATAAAAAGGTATAAATAAATTCTATATATTGTAATAAATTGAACTAGCTAATTACTCTCGACTTCGATTACTTCCAAAAATATACCAAGCATTACCCTATAACGATTTGTGTTAAAAAGAGATAAATAAAAAAACGTAAAGCTTCCCTTCGTTATGATAATAATTTTGATTTGGTATAAAAATATTTGTATCCTTATTTTTGTTTCTTATAGTACATACTAAAGATATATTAATATTATGTAAAAAAATTGTGTATACTAGTATAGTATTATAATATCTGCGCCTATACAAAGGTTACCCCTAAAAAAAGAGTTTTTTTTCCAACGAACCTTTGAGATATCTTTGAAAAGTGGACATTAAGTGTATCTACTTAAAAGACATATAAACTAATTAATGAATCGTACATAATTGTGTATTATAATAAAATATGTCATAAAATACTACTATGAATATTACTATAAGTACATATATACATTCTATAACGATGATACCTTTTAATATTGCAACGAGAGTGAGTGAGTTATGTCTATTTTTTTAAACGTGCCAGAAAATTGGAAAAATAGTGAAAAACTAAATCTGATAGTACCTACTGATAGTAAACTTGTCAAATATGTCTGTCAGGTTGTTCTGGTAGCTGGTTTGTTCAATATATTGTCGTTATAAATAATCTCGTAATATGCTATGTTCTCACAAGATCATAAACAACCAATGATTTGTTAATTACTTAGTAATAAAATTGAGTTGTAGTTTTTGAGCACTCGTGTGATCGCTGACCCTGCCGAGGTCAATTTACTAGGCCACTTACTAGGTGATGTAACTACTCAGTACTTGCGATCGACATACGAATACGTATACTTATACGATATTGTTCGAAATGAAATTATAGCTGTCAAAATGTAGATCTTAACTCCTAACTCACTTTATTATAACCTCACTGACTTTAAATATTGCAACAAAATTCATCCTCTTGCGAATTACAGCATTTACGTAATCCGTAAAATATTTTAGATTGTGTAAAATGTTTTGGTTTGGCTTTTGTTTCGGTATCGATACGTGGACCATTGAAATTAACAAATGGAGTGATTTAAAAACGGAATAATCCGACTAAACAGTTCACAAGTGGAATAACGAACATACAAACATAAAACATACAGTCCAACTGAGGAGCTGCTCCTTTTTTAAAGTCGATTAAAAAGAGAAAAAAATTGCCGTTTTGACAGCTTCTTTAGCGACTTCGATCAATAGATAGCCTTTACGTAATGTATCATTATTTGGCCTTTGGACATGTGAGAGTTGATTTGAACGGTGTTAATTAGATCATTATGCACTTTTTTTAAAACATGAGCTTTTGTGATTCATATAATGTTGCCCGGTATCGAAGTATGTTTTAGCTATTTAACTAGCTACACCCCGTGGTGTTACCCACGGTTTTCCGAGATCAAACTACTATGTGTTAATCCAGGATATAAGTTATCCTGGCACTAATTTTCATCCAAATCTATTGAGCCGTTTGAGCGCGAAGGAGTAACAAACATATAAACACAAAGACATACATCGTACACACTCTCGTCTGTACAATATTAGTGTGATAGTAGCGGCACGGTTATGTAACAAGACACGAAGTCATATTCGTGCATAACTAAACTATCACATACCACCTTCCACGGAAGATGCCTAATGATCAATATTTTCAATTAAATTTGAGTCTGTGTCAATGGCGGCACACTCCAAGCCTCAATGAGTTCTATATAGAGCCACATTACAAAACATAACCGCAAGAAGTCCGCACGTTTCGAAAACATTCGCCAAGTTTTCACGTACGATCACATGCATAAATCGAAACTAATTTTGAGCTTTACAACTTGTGACATAAGGAAGAACGTGGTCGCATAAGCAGATGCGAAAAAATTGCAATCTCGCACAGGGAAATGCATGTGGCAAGTCCAAAAAAGGATATCTAGCAGTGACGAGATTTCGATCTTATTACATGCTTATTGCGGGCGAGCAGGTTTCTACACAATCAACAGTCACGGAAATACTCGTAAATCAAAAGTTTAAATATTTTTTGTAAGTTTAATATTAAACGAGTGACTAATTTCAAATCGAATAAACTGACTTTATTACATTTCTTCCCTACTTTCGACTGCATAGAAATTGAATTGCAAAATTTCGGGGTGTTTTGCAATTCAATTTCTATGGGACCCCATCGGTGGTGCACACTTCCAAATAAAAAAGACTCATACTACAATAATTCTTATCCAAATATTGTATAATATTATAAATGCGAATGTGAGTTTTCAGGTATCGTACATAAAAATATAAAGTTCACAAACGTTTCAAAAGTTTTGTAAATTTGTATACAATAATAAACAATATTTATTATTTTACAAAGTTTTAAGTTAGTAAGTGATCTTTTAGGTAATTTTACTCAAGGTTTCTCTAGGCATTCAAATGAAATAAACGATTGTACTGTAATCTTCACTACACTAGCATATGGTGCGTTGTTAGACGGTACTATACTATCTCTACTTAATGTTTCCGAAGCCCATTATTACAGTGCTCGTCAGTTCAAATGGCACGTCACATACGCTCTGTTTCGCACATGATATAAAAGTCAAGGCCTGTCAAAACTGTCAGTTTGACACTTTAATTCATTACAATTTGACAGATTTGGACAAGATTGATAGGGTTGTGTATCAGATTGAACACTGTTATTTTGAGTGTGACCGTGAATTATGCGCAATATTTTGAATGAGATAACTGATTGACACTAACAAGGCATTGTAATTTTTGACTGATATACGTATTAATATGAATCAATTATATTGTGATATTGCTAATTGCAAAATACACCGATTAGATTGTTTCGTTGCTTTCGTTATTTGTAATATAGATATTGATAGATTAGATAGATATAGATAGATTGTATTATATTCTTTATATTTGAGCAACCTCCTTTGTGAGATTTTAGGGAACTTTTTCCAAGGTATCCATGAAGTGTCGTTTGTAAATTGGAAATCACTACCTATGGTTTTAGGTTCAGTTAAGTTATTGCGTATTACCGTAAGAAAATGAAAAGAGCGCTCCTTGTTATTACAAATCGATGAGCCATTTTCCGTGCACACTTTTTGTGCTTAGCTTAAAGTTTGTTTTCGGGTCCTGGGTATTTGCCTTGTGATTCTGTGTTTGTCCATGCCACCTGCGACATAGGTTATCTTGGGCAGGCATATAAGTGTAAGGTATAATATTATTAGGAGCATAAGATTATGCGTTCAATAGATGCGTCTGGTTTCGTTGACGTAACAGCCAGCATCAGCTATTGCACCTTGAAACCGCAATGTGCTCTCACAGCCGTGGGAATGGAGACGCGGGAATTACGCGCGATGTTCTGATTCGGGGTGATTACGTTTTTCGGCGCATGCTAAGCTGATCTAGTTATGAATTGTGCGTGAGTCTAAATACTCTTTAATTGTTGATTAGATGTGGCAGATTTGTAAGAAGACATTTCATAAAGATAAATTACTTGAACCTCTCATAGCCGTCAAAACTTGTAAATGTTACATTGCATTGAAATAGACGCAATTAATTCTCAAATATTCTTGAAAATTATTTTCTGTCGTTAAAGCTGATGCTGAAGCTGAAGTTGAAGCTTTTCATAGGAAGTAAAATAAAAAAACAGAGTTTTTAAGGTGAACCATGAACCTGTTATTTCGACCATGTTGCTCACGAGGTGAGTACTCTTTGATTCCCTGCACGTACCCCCTAGGTGGTGCGAAAGTGCTGCCACCACAGCTGATAAAATGCCACCAAGCAGTGGCACTCGCAATGCGGTGTACCGGTCTTGTTCCATCAAGTTGCATCGATCCAATGACATGACAGTCTGTTAACCTTTTGTAAACAGTCACCATTACTGGTATTACTGTAATTATGAATCACTGCGAGGACTTATGGAAATCGTGCTGGTTGTCTGACCACATGGTTTTAGACTTATCTTAGCAAACTTAACGAGGTTTCCTGTGACGATAGGCCTACGAGGCGCTTCGAGCTTCTCGGGTTATTGTAATTATGCTAATTAACTATAGACATTTTTTCAACGCAAGCAAAGTAAAATTGATCTTGATTCCTGGGTATTTGCCTTGTGATTCTGTGTTTGTCCATGCCACCTGCGACATAGGTTATCTATCGACATTTATTAACTATCGACATTATTTCAACGCAAGCAAAGTAAAATTAGTAAGTAAAGTAAAGAGTCTTATCATTACAAAATACCCCTAAATTAGCCTATATCACCTACCAAACTCATACAGCGCCGCTCACACTGGGCACAAGCAGAAGACTTTATTAAATGGGGTATTGAGAGAGTGTTTCAATGACTCTGGTTTGAATGAGCATACATATCATAGCAAATATTATAAATTTAAATGATTCAATTTGTATACAATTTTTAAGTTACTTTTAATTAGGACTACAATTAAGGGTGCTTAAGTTTAATGTACGATTTTTCAAACCAAATATTTTTGGCTGTAAGAAGCCATAATCTTTTTGGCACTACTTACCAGTTTAGAATATTCAAAAATGTCCTTTTGTCAATTCCCAGCACCTTTGGGTAGCCATTAATTTTAATTAATTAACAGAATTAACAGAATGTTAAAGAAATAACAGAAGTCTGCGAAGTTTTGCGCAAAATTTATTAACGGTCTGAATCGTTTTCGCCACGTAAGGTGACAAAAATATAAAGTTTATCGTACCTATGTGTTTGTGTTACGAAATTAATAAACGGTAATATGCATTGCTTGACTGGTGAGGCCTGCATGTGACAGTAAGAGCTTATGTAAGAATTATTAGTATATAGAGCTGATTTGGGAAGCTCATGTATTAGAATTTTAGCGGAGGTTTAGCAATTTCGATTATTTTTATCTTCAATTATAAATAAACTTAATGTACGTAAATTACTTTTAAGACAAATAAACTTTTAAGATTATTTATAGTGCATGTAATATTGAGTAAGGGAGTATATACAGCGGACTAAATGAATTTGTTTACGCTCACATCTCGTTATGTTTCATTTTTACAAGTCAAATCAATTTTATTGCATATAATTTCAATTAGTATGTTGAAATTTTACAAGCCATTGAAATTATATGAATAATTTATTGAATCACTTAATTTTGATATTGCTTTTATTGTGGATTGCGAAAAGCAAGCTTTACTAGGTGTTAGTGAAGTTATCCTTGTATTTAAAGTATCTTAAAAGTAAATAGATAAATGTTAATAACCTTACTTATATCTATTATAAAGGCGAAAGTTTGTATATGTATGTGTGTTTTTGTGTGTGTGTGTGTGTTATTTACCACCTTCACGCTCAAACGGCTCAACGGATTTGGATAAAATTTGATAAGAGGATATATAATATCCAGGATTAACACATAGGCTTATTTTGATCCCGGAAAACTGTGGGTTATTTTGATCCCGGAAACCACGAAACGCAGCTAGTGTTATACATGTACATTATAAATGATATAACATTCAGTATCAACATTGTAATACTCGTGTAATACAATTTGTCAGAATTTAATTACAGTAGAGTATTAAGAATTAATTTTATATTCTCAAACCGGATCACGAATGAATGAGACTAAACCATTATTTGTTTTTTAACTTGGAGTGCATTACAATATTTTAAAGGAGTTACTGCACTTTTGTAAATACCTCCATAATTATGGAGAGCTTGCATATGATCGGAATTTGCGAATGCGGAATATCATTTTTTTTATTTGTAATAAATTTTACACCCATACCATTGTTCCCATAGTACAAGCTATGCATAGTTTGGGACTAGAAAGTGCCTGAAACGTTCATAAATAAAATAAACCAGTATCGAAAATTTAAAATACTTAGGTAAAGCTATTTCAGTTGCAATCTAGATCATTTCAACTTTTATCTTATTCTAATAATGTCAAAGTCAATTATCTTTATTTCCGTTGAATTCTTAAAAAAAACGTCAATTTCATAAAAAAATACATGCATGCATGCGTTCTTAAAACTAAGTTTAGCGCTTGTTCAAACCCTATCTGACCTTCCGTGGCCATTCTCGGCCAATAGGCCAATGAAGTCGACCAGATCCCAAAGAACTATCTGATCCGTCTTTGTGCGATCCATAATGGCCAGCGAAGATCTCCATGTAATTCTACGTTATCTCGCATTGTGCTCCGGCCCCTTGACATTACACGACGCCTCGCGTGGCTTCCTGCCGTTCACTCGAACTTGAACGAGGGAATGGAATCTTCGAGCCACCTTCGTAAAAGAACAATTCTTAAAAGGTTTGCTAATTTTAGCGAGCCTCGTCTCAACCTCAACGGCTTAGTGCCAACTGACCGGGTACAACAGGTTCTTTACTTTCTTTGATATGGTACTTCTGAGGAAACTTGCTAAGAGATTATTTACTGATTTGAGTTAAGCATCTCTCTACCCAATAAGTATTTGGATGGATAACTTTTAGTGGCAGCTGAACTGAACGCTTTTGTGGTTTCGAGGGACGCTAAGATGTCGGTCTCGGCTTTATTAGTCGATAAACCATGGTGGAGGCTTTCAGGCATCTTGAAAGCTCCGACCTCCGAGTTGGCCACTGATACTAAAGAAGAAGATGTAGTACTGACGCAGCACATGCTGAGTGGTTACCTTTTTTGTTGTTACATATTCTTCAATTTGTAATTTTGTTTTTAATTTTTAAGTGAGCCCTAATTATGTAACACAAAATAAAGTTTTTCTATTCTATTCTATTCTATTCTATACTTTTCTCATAGGCCCAACAAGTAGTAGCGGTAGTAGTAAATATTGTCTAGACTAAAATACTGGGTTACATATTTTTTTTAATATTTATTCTGCGATTGGGGTCAAATACAAAAAAACAAAAAACATGAAAATCGAGCTGTTCTCGAGTTATAAGTGTTCGAACAAACCCGTCTTTTTTAATATATTAAATAAAATACTTCTAAATTAAGCGACTCTCCGTTCGGTTTGTAATTGGACGAGTGATCGTTGTGGCATACCAACCGAGTGCTTCTGTGCTTTAGTAGGAGCGTTAATATAAACGCCGACTAGTCAATAAGCCATTTTGAAGGCCTCTGGATGACTCGAAAGCTTTGATACCAGGGTTGACAATGCCACAATAAGGGCAGTGCCAGCGGTGTCCAGGCAAAGGACGCAGACATGACCAGACCAGGACCAAGAGTCATACAAGTTTTAGGGTCATTTTAAAGGGTGCAGAAGCTCTTATCGGGCGCTTCTAATTCCATACAATTCTGGACATCATCTAATTCTAGACTTGGCGACGTCGTCTTAATAACCTGTGGCCGAGAATGGTTTTTCAAAAGAGGAATACGAACTCGCGACCCTCGATGGCATCAGGTGGCGTTTAAAACTCTAATTACGGCACGGCTTACTCATAGTAAAGCGAGAGTGAACAGGCAACTAGTTTTAACGTGTTGCAGAACTTCTTCCATATTTGCTTTCCACAAAAGCGTTTATGAAACGAAGTGTTAAAATTGTCTAAAATGCGGTAATACATGTGTGTCCTAACAAGGCGTAATAGACGGTTATTATATGTAATAAACAGGCCATTACAGAACGAAATCACATTGTCGGTGCTATTACCGGCTGATATCTTGGCATTTAGATGGTCTAGTTCGGACGCAGCGACGCCCAGAGCAATCCCAGTGATTGATTTCTATCAGAGTGTTGTAATATCACTCAGTGTGTGCTTCTTCGTTTACTTGCCGTGCGCGATACGAATTCACATCTACTTTTTGTGTGAATGAGAGCGTGGTGGCCCAGGAGCATTGACGCCAACATTCTATCTGAATGTCGCTGGTTCAAACCCACAATAATAAACCCGCAATAGTTTTCGAAACAGTGAAGGAAAACATCGTGAGGAAACCGGCATGTCTTATAACCAAAAATTCGAAGACATGTGACATCTACCGATCCGGATTGGGCTCCCGTGGTAGATCAGAGCCCATTTACTCTCAATTATCGAGAGTAGGCCGGTGTCCCTGCAGTGGGAACATTAGAGGCTGGTACGGATATATAAACTACAATTTTCTGATTGATGATGAAAGGCATATCTCTGAAAATAATCTCTACCAAACTATGGAGATGATCTGCTCATTTCAAAATAACACATTATCTACATCCGCAACAAGCCTCCACAAGGCATCATTTAACATCCCATAGCCGTGAAATCTTCGAACAATAATCCATTTCATCATGTACCTAATGGCATCTCAAAGCGGCGATCCTATGCAACCGACCTTCAATGTTTCGAAAACGTTTTAAATAGCTGCCACGGCTGGTAAAGATTTGGGCCGTGACCATTTTTGACCCTCGACCTAAAGTCGTGACTGCTGCTGAAAACTTAAAAACCATCTGCTTCATTTGCTGACAAAAACATATAGACCATTTATTATACCTCTATCATTGATTTATAATAGCTCTATAGTTTTGAATTTATAGTCGGCTCCGTGGCTTAGTTAGTAATAGACCTGCCGTCGAAGCGAGGGGTCCCGGGTTCGATTCCCGGCCGGGCCATACTTTTTGTAATGGTTTATTTACCGTTTTATCAGTTGGTAATTAATTTAACGAATAATATAATCAATAAAAATACTTTTAGTCTATTTTTTTAAATCTTGATGTGACCCCGAAGCACGGAGTAATTATTTAAAATTCTGACTGGTCTGAGCATAACATAAAAATACCCAAGAACAAACCATTATCGATACACAATCCTATGCCTTGATTGGATTAAACTTGAGATTTGGCAGACAATAAGTATGAACTTATAAATCATTTCCCGTGCTGGCGGTACAGTGACAGCTAAGTTTCTATGGTATGGAAATGACCAGAAACCTTAGGACATTGGAGCCCCGAGCCACGAATTATTCGCTACGAATCACGAAAATGTCTGAAGCTATAAATTTCTGATTTGAGAGGATAATGAGATGATAGTAGAAGGTAGCCTCAAGTAATGTAACCAATTGTCAGTTGACCAGAATTTGTCGGATTACGGAAGGAGCAGATGACGTATCATCCATGTCAGTAGTTTTATAGGAAGTTCCAAGCTCGAAGTGACTGCCCTCTGCTCAGTTGGTATCTCTGCCTTTTGCGCTACAGTGACCTACAGTTCAGAGGTTTGATTACCATCCAGACCAAACTTTGGTTGGCGACTTTAAATGTTTGTTTTGTCTGAGTGTAAATTTACTATCAAAACCTATTTATAAACAAAAATGTACTAAATAATGATTGTATATGGCGCTGTTTTTTTTATTGTGGCTTAATTATATATAAAAACTTATGGCCAACCTGTTCTGAAGTGGTTACTGCCGTCAATAAACAATAGCAATACGACTCCGGTCCTCCTCCTGTTTTAGATTTTCTTTGAATATTTATAATTCCAATATTATAGAGGGCGTTTTCAATTGATACTCAAATGTGTGCCATCACACACATTTTGTTTTTTTTTATTACCATTACGTACTTATTATTTTAATTTATTATTAATTTTTATTATTATTTTAATTTAATTTATTTTATTTTGATTTAATTTAATTTGAATTTACAAAACTCTGTCGTGACGTATATTTTACAAATTAATAAATGTGTTTATCTGTTTAATAACCTGGTGAGTAATAGTTAATTACGTCTCAAGTGGAAATTACACGCAAAAGCTGCTAGAATTAGGTATAAAATGTTATAATGGACAATTAATTACAGTAGGAACTGACACTCTCTCAATAATTCTAAATATTCACACAAAGGCAGTTTGTGCGAGTCATGTGAATGAGGCTAGGCACATTCTCGCTAACGTAAGATTAATTTCATACGAAATATCGTAAAAATGAAACATTTTTGCATAATTAATGCAAATAGCTGAGACATCTTCTATGAGGTAATTCAAATTCCGCAGTTAAGTTGTTAGTAGCCCAGCTTTCGTAGCGAGGGGGCCCGGGTTCAATCCCCGGCTGGGACATAAATATTGAGCATATAGTTTTTACTCGCAATTTGGGAGTGTTGTGTATTTTTTTGTGACCTGTGGAACCTTTTTTGGAAGTGTGCATGCTTGCGCTACTGCTTGTTAAAAATGTTAATCCAAATAGGTTTACAATTGGCGAAAATATCGCGTAAAAAACATACAGCTGAATTGATATCCTCCTCATTTTTTGCAGTCACTTAAAAAGTGAAATTTGTTCTTTCACAGATATGTTATTGAGCCGTACGGTATTTATTTCATGTCGATTCCAAAGAGACTATAAATCTCTCGTCACTCAACACCATAATTGCAGTCATTAATCTATCGACATCGTAAATCATCGCTGACAATCGATACGACACGATCAGTTACATCACTAGTTTCAAAGCGATCGATACTCTATGGTGACTTTTGACCCAGTTTGGATCCATTTCACTTTGCACCATTGTTCAAACAATAGATAGAATCGCAATCTAATGGTACAAATTAACTACATATTATCAATATTGCAGGTACATTTTGACTATGTATTGAAAATACAACATTACCATTATGGTAATGTTGTATTTATATATTAATGTTGATATTTTCAATACATACAATATGTGCTATGCCTGAAAAAGGGTGGTACGAAAGAAGCAACATAAAGTACCAGTAGAACATGTGCCAGTTTTAGAACCAGTTCATCTGGAGAAGTACTGTCTCCATACCTGGTAAACCGTGGTGCAGTGATCGCGAGGTTGTGTTCCGGTGGAAGGGTGTATATAACAATATAAGATCATTGTAAAACTTTGTCGTGCAGATAAACATCTTGAATCATACCAATATTATAAATGCGAAAGTGTTTCTATATGTATGTATGTTTGTTGTTCCCTCACGCCTCAGCGGCTGAACAGATTTGGTTGAAATTTGTTATAAAGGTTACTCATACCCTGGATTTACACTACTACTTTATATCTCGAAAAAATAAAGGAATTAGAACTTACAAACAACATAACTTCTGTCAGTTTTCCTATCAACACATGTTGAATATTTAAACGCGGAGCGCGACTAACTAATAAATAGGAAAAAAGGTTTTTTCTTTCCTTATTTCTCGTCCTTAAGACACTCTTCCATTTTAAAAGAGAAACATCAAAATCGGTATACAACGGGCGAAGGAATAAGTGTTCAAATAGTTATATATTTTGTATTTATCTGTCTTCGTGTTCAATAAATTATTTTCATTAAGTTAATTCGCACCCCCTCAGTACGTCCCACTTGCTACTAGCAAATAACCCGCGGAACTTTCAATATTGAAAATTTAACTTTGATATTAATCTAAATTATCTAGAATCAACTATAGGCTGGTTTTGTTTGCAGAACAAATAGGAACGCATATTTTAACAATGATTCAATTTAAGAGTTAACTAGTTTACCGGCCTTCATTAAAACATCATTTCAAATTCGTGAGTAGAGTCTGTTCAGCGAAAGAAGTTCCGCGGCGGTAACAGAAAACTACGCTAAACCAGCTTAAATATTGCCTTTGTTATAGCATTGCATAGAAACTAGCGCCCCAGCCAAGGGACTTTAATGCTGGAACGGATTTTACCTAGCTCCCTTCGCTGGAATGCCAGATTCTATCGAATTCTCAGAACTCATAGCGAACGAGTACGTTCTGCGCGACGATTCTAGTTGCGAAAGGGTGCAATCACATTAGTACTATTCAAAAAAAACGAATCCGGTCTGATCTATATGTTGCAATATTGGTGCTTGACTGCTTTACAAATGCGTCAAATAAATGTCAGCTTCTGGTTTCTAACTGCTTCAGTGGTCTGTTGACATTTGAAAACTTTGGCTTAGAACAAAAAATTACATTAACGATAAGTCCACTTCATGCGACATTTCAAGGTGATTTTTGCATAAACACGCACATTTAAACTTTCAAAATCATTTTCAAAAATGTATGCTAAGCAGTATCTGTTTATAAAAGCGATTAAATTAAATGAAGGTCTTACAGTAGCCTTGCATTGCGGCCATCTTCCAAGTGTTGGAACAGACGTAAACTTTACAAATATGACTAATTAGGAGACGAAAACTGACTGTAATTTGACATATCTGAGTGCATGAAGTATGCCTAAAAAAACGTGTGCTTGAGCTTGAAATTCTGACGTGCCTAAATCTCCCTTGAGATCTAAAAGAATAAATGAGGAAAGGAGGAGGAACATAGCCTAACCTAAGGTTGTACTCGTAAATAGAGTAATCTAGATTGTCAGACCGCGCGACCGCAGCGGACGAAATCAGTGACGTCACGCGATCAGCACGCGCGTAACCGCTGCGTAACCGCCGCGTGACCGCAGCGTTACAGGCAGCCAAACTAATGGCCGTGGAATTGGCATTAACTTTTGTCATGAAATATTATTTAGATTATAATAATTTCAAACTTAAACTTTTATTATTATGTACGAATTTATAACAACATGATGTACTCGTATATATATATCTATAATATTACTAAATTAGCAGAGCCTGGAAGTTTTAGACTAGTCCCTCCCGTAGGTGAGTTTTTGAATTAAGTGATGATTGGATGATAATTTTAACTTTCGATAAAGGCCATTCGAACTTATCAGGTCTCCGAACAAAATGTTCGCTCAGAGTCCAAGAACAAAGTCTACGAGCCCGTTGAAGTCTTTTGATCCTGAAAGTGTTCGGCATAAAACAATGTATTAATTTAATTATCAAATTCTTACATTAAATGTGGAAGTAATTTTTTGGCGTTCCGTCATGTTTTCATGGGGCAATGGCTTGATTTTTTATGCATCTTATAGTTATAATATTCAAGATTTCTACGAAATGCTAAAACTAAAACTTAGCTGATAGTCTTTTTTTTTTTTTTTTTTTCGTGGGGAAATGCACTCGCATACCGCCCTGCCACGGGGAGACAGAGCGGTTATGTGGCACTAGACCCACTAAAACCCCACGGTGTCCTCCTCTGCCGCTTAGTGGCGGGAACACGGGAACGTTTATAGTCCTGTTTTTATAGATATACAATATTTGTTTATAGATAGTCCTGCACAGGAGGATCTCAGTATATGAAACTTAAAATAAAGTAAGTAGGTATGTACTGCTTAAAACTGATTGTAATTAGACAGAGGATATAATGTGCCTAAGAATCTCCTCTGAAACGATTTGCGCATAAATATATCTTTAAAGTTAACTAGGTACGCTCCGCGGTTAAAATGTCAACATGACACGATGGAACTGACAGAAGTTGTGTTTGTGCAAGATGCTTCACATTTTCGGGATTAATGTGTTAATCCAGGGTTTAAGGAGCAACAAACATACGTATGGACAAAGTTTCGTATTTGTAATATAAGTACGGTAAAAGGTCGGGTAGAAAGTATTTTACTAGCTATACTACTAATAATTCTAAATTTGAATAGAAGGATAAATAGTTCCCCGCCATTTTTAATTTTAATACAAAAATGGCGGGGAAAATTATGCAGTATCAATACTTCGAACACATTTCAAAGTATTTTAATTGATCCACGGTACTGAAGAAGTTTTTTTTAATAAGGTAAGTTCCTAATTGAAAACAAATAAATTTTAACAAGGAAATCCTGCGACTTATCCTGCGCCCCACCGCCGCTACCTCAACTTCCCAAGTTATCTGGAGATGCTAAAGCGATAAGTCCGCCTATTGTTGCGTTGTTCACATTACCCTATTGTGCTTAAACATTATCATCTTGGGTAGATCTAAGCGTTGCGAAACTGAGTAGGTATTCTTTTTATTTGTATAAGCATTAATTTTGATATTAAGGCCACGCAAATGCCACGGATTTCATCTAATTGAGCTCGAAATACCAAAAATAGTGTGAATAGACTTAGTGAATTTGTAAAATTGATTAATGTGGCCTTTTTAGATCTGTTGTGAAAACATTGGGATTCTATACATTAATATTCTTAGCCATATTAGCCATTTTTATCCATATAAATAAAGTTACGAAATATTATTATTATTTCTTATTCGATATACGAAATATGATGAAGCTTTTCACATTGGTGAAAGATTTATATTGAATAAGATTCAATGAAAATAATATAGTTTCGATTTGCAAGTAAAATGTTTGGAACGATTTGAAAGTCATAAAATTAGAAACATCTATAATACGATTTCTTTTTAGGAAACTTATCTCCGAAAGCGTACCTAGTGTAACAAGTACCTATACTTGTGATTAAGTAAATTAATTTTTAAATGAACAATATGAAGATTCCAATAATAACAGCAGCAATTATACGAACTGTTTTTAATGGATCATATGTGGTTGGCCTCAGATGACCTTGACAACAGTACCCGGCGTTTTGCGTTAAAATCAATGTTATGCCTATCGCCTTACATCGAAGGCTACATACAACGCACGTTGAGTCTATTGTTAATAGATTATGGTGCAGCTATTGGAAGAAAAAAGCGAATGGCGGTTCTGCCGAGGCCGAGCTGTGCTACGATCCTCGCAGGTATGATAGGCGGAACGAATATTGCACTCAATTTTTCTCACGATGGTTTTTTGCAAGGTTAGGGCAGGTCTAGTGTCGCCGATTTGGGTACGCGCGCGGAATTGCTCCATTTGCGTGAAAATTCGCGATTACATTTTTAATTAATGTCTTCATAGCTCCGATGGTATAATATTAGCTCAGCTTTCTGTACAGTAGGTTGTGAGTTCGATTCCCAGTTAGGACAAGCATAAGTGTGACGAACATAAATGTTTGTTCTGTACCTGGGTGTTAATATGTGTTCCTTTAATAAAAAGAAGGACTATGTAAGTATTCTATCTGTTATCTATGTCTTGGCACGTACCCCCTGGGTGGTGCTAATAGATCAACAAAAGTAGCAGTAGAACTTGTGCAAAGTTCACCCAGAGAAATACTGCATCCACGTCTGGTAACCTGCCGCCAAGCAGCGGTGCACTCGCATTGCTGTAGAAGGGTGTAGGTGCCTTTGAAATAACATGCGCATGAGACGTAACATCCCCATCTCGGATGACGGGCGCAACGGGGTGCGACTTGGGACTTCTCATACTCCGGTGGGGGAGGATTTAAGTCATCTTGCTATTGTTACAACACCATGTGGGCCTTCGTCTAGTCCCGTTACTTTTGTTACATATAAAAAAAAGTCGCAATTTTTTAGTCATTACCGCTGTCGGACGCGTAACATATTATTAAAAATATTGTAATATCAACATAAAAAGTTTACTTCCTCCTTGTTAACTTGTTAAGCTCGTTTGAATGAACTGCCTTTAAGTGAACTATTATTAAGTAAATACTGTAGGTATAAGCTTTTGTGCTATTCGATAATGGACCGGATTTGAAGTGCATTAATAAGTATGCGACCGTGTCACTTAATATTTAAACTATTATAGTACATTACTCTTGTGTAATTATGTTGCAGTGCAAAGTCATTATATTTATAGAAAAAAATATATATTTAACATGTGATTAAGTTACGGAACGCGCTGAGGGACCACTTGGTGGTAATTGGATTATAAGACTCGTATAAGATTTGGATTTTACACTGAGTTGCATTCATCCTGCTGCGTCCATCACCCGAGACGGGGATGATACGTCTCATGCGCATGTGATTTCACCGGCACCCACATCCTGCCACCGGAACATAGTAATGCGAGCACTAATGCTTGGCGGCAGATCCCAGGTGTGGTGTGAGTACCTCTACGGACGAACTTAGCACAAGTTCTACTGCTATTTTTGGTTGCTCCTTCAGCACCATCCAAGTGTCTTATATCGACACGATCACTATAAAATGCTGTTAATTCATTAATTAGGTAGCAATTTATGACAAAGCTGTTGGATAGATGCCTCCATAGATAGGTACTGAATAAATTAACTGACTTAGTTTTACATTACATCTCACAACTTTTGCGGAAGAAAAACTGCGTTGCGAGATTTTTTGTACATGTTATGTTTTTGATGGGATAAGCTTTTGTGCTATGGGTGGAACGGATATGAAGTGCATTAATAGGTATGCGAAGGTGTACCTTAATAAGCCTTCAGAGGGGTCTGTCCCCGCCTGGGGGAACATGTGGGGTGAGCAAGACGTTTTCGGGTCTAGGTTCAGGACATTGAATTGAGTATTGATTTAAGATTCTGTTTCTCCACGCTAACAACGACACAGGGAAATATAGTGCAAGGGACCAATATGACTGAGTGTGCAATTAAAAATATATATGCTGTATAAAATATATAATAGTTATATAATTAAGGCGTGTTTTTGAATTGGATGGATTTACGCGTTTACACATTTTTTCTGCTAATCTCACATAATTTTACTCCGGCCTGGGATAGAATCTGGGACCTCGCGCGTATAATCCAGGTTAATTAATAACCCAGCCTATTTTTATTTCATATACTCAGAATAAATTTGAGATATTTTTTGTCGTATTATAACAATTATCATAACTTTAGTTAAAAACAAAAAATAAACATAACATATATACAAAATTATATTAATATATTATAAAAAGTATACCTTTAACGCCCCAGCCAGTAAAACCTTAAAATCACCACAAAGAAAAAAAACACAACTTTCAAACTTATTCAAATAAGGAATGCAGCGCGTGCGTCAGGCGCAGTTCTTCGCGTCAAACTGCGCGTGCGCTGTGCCGGCGACCACTCGGAGATTGTCTGAACTTACTGCTTTGAACTTTGGGAGATCTTGAAGGCTCTGGGTCCATCAGACGAGACAAGCGAACAAGCAAACAAAAACACGCATAAACAAACCTAGTAATGCAACCAACGTTTACTGTGAGAGCTGACCGAAAAGCCATGTCGGAGGGTTTTGTGCGGTATGAAAATCCGCACAGCATAGTTGGCCACACATTAATATGAGATACTCATCAAGACAAATCAAAGTTAAACTTAAATGGTAATTCGTAATTTTCTGAGTTAAAGTCAATATACATACTTGTTTTCCGATGAAATGTTAAAAAAAATATATTTGGAAACTTTACTTTTTATATTAATATGTTTATTTAAAAAGTGAAAAAGGACATGCGTTCGTCATACTATGTTAAACCCTTAAGCACTTGTTAAAACCCTATCTGACCATGAGGAGGAACAGGCAAGAAACCCTTATAGGGTAAATAAATGTTTTCATGAGTATGATGATTTTTTTTTTATGTGAATAAGTTATGGAACGTGCTGAGGGCCCACCTGGTGGTTAGTGGCGACCTCCGCCAATAAAGACAATTATGCGACTCCGTATAAGATTTGAATCTTACACTGAATTGCATTCATCCTGCTGCGTGCATCACCCGAGACGGCGATGACACGTCTCATGCGCATGTGATTTCACCGGCACCCGCACCCTTCCACCGGAAGACAGTAATGCGAGCACTAATCGGCGGCAGATTCCAGGTGTAGTAGCAGTACTTCTCCGGACGAACTTGGCACAAGTTCTACTGCTACTTTTGGTTGCGCTTTAGCACCACCCAGGGGGTACGTGTAGGGAATCACAGGGTACACACTACGGGCGCGAGCAACTGGACCCATTTAGGATTAGGTTAGGCCCTTATATATTTTCCTTAATCTACCACCCGGCATACATTAGGTACGGCTTCACATTAGGTTATGTAAGAAGAAAGCGGCCGCGCCTGGCGGGACGTCGCACACCTGCGGTCCTATTATCGACACATGCCTGTGTGCGAGATTAAAGTCAATTAGGAGGCTCGGTCACTCATTCTATTAAATAGATACTAGCGTGGTGGCCCAGGCGCATAGACGCCGACATTAAATCTGAAGGTCGCTGGTTCAAACCCACACGTGCACCAATGAGTTTTTTCACTTGAAAAATTGATGTGCGCAATACTACGTTCTAGAAACGGTGACGGAAAACATCGTGAGGAAACCGGCATGTCTTAGAACCATAAAATCGAAGATATGTGACATCTACCAATCCGGATTGGGCTCCCGTGGTAGATCAAAGCCCAGTCACTCTCAATTATCGAGAGTAGGCCGGTGCCCCTGCAGTGGGAACAATAGAGGCTGGTACGGTAGTTGTTTTGAAATTAAAATTTACCTATATTTAGCTACTTTTTTTGCGCGGAACCTGACGAGTCCATGGCTTGGTTGGTAGTAGCCCTGCCTTACCACGGGAGGCTAATCCGGATCGGTAATATCTCATGTCTTCACGATATTTTCTTTACCGTGCAAAAACTCATTGATGCTCATCTGGATTCGAACCAGCGGCTAGCCGCGCTATGAACAGAAACTATTAGTAAGCACAATGAAGATCTCTATAAAAGTAACGTTTTGCGTGTATTCCACGGTAATAATTTATTTAATGCCGTGCGCACGCGCAGTAAACTTTTGTGCTACTTTTTTGATCGTGTCATAATACAGTGCATTTAAAAGAAACAGGTTTTGTAACTTTAAGAGTTCTCAAAATTGCTGAAAACTATATATTTATAATCTAGCTCAGTGGCAGGAGGTATATATAATATATAGGTATATATAATATATTTAAATCATTTGACGTGCGTTAGTCTCGCTAAAACTCGAACCTACCAACAAATCAATTGAACAATCGATGTTTTTTTTTTCTATGTTTCCCTCAATACTGGGGTGGATTAGTAAAATAGAAAATTAGGTTAAACCTTAAAGAACAGCCAAAATATCGAAAAAACATTTTGTATTTTTGTTTGGGAATTGATACTTCAGAATTTTAGGTAGTACGTAAGTTTACTAGGTGGAATGAGTTATTTATCTTTGTAATGATAAGCATCTACCGGGAATCGAACCCGGGACCTCGGGACCCCCTACTACAACTAAACTACGGACCCGTCACCGTGGACGGCTCCGTGGCTTAGTTGGTAGTAGCCCTGCCTTCGAAGCGAGGGGTCCCGGGTTCGATTCCAGGCCGGGGCACACTTTGTGTGGTGAGCATGAAGTTTGTTCTCGGGTCTTGGGTGTTTGTCTTGTGTTTCTGTATTTGTCCATGCCATCTGCGACACAGGGAATCCTAGTGCAGAGGTATGAGTGTGTAAACGTTTATTTATTTATTTATACAATATAACAAAATATATAAACAAATACAATGGCAACTAGATTACTGGTATAGAATATTTAGATATTTTTGACATATATTACCACCCAGCCCCAGAACAAACATGTATGTTCATCACTAAAACATTTGTCCTGGGCGGGAATTGAGCCCACGGATACAGCGTAGAAGGAAGATCAACTACCAACAGAACTTGCCAGTAAAAAAAATATTATATTATCCTTTTCTGGTAAACAATCACAAAATCAGCAAGCTCAAGTTTTTGTGCAATAGTTTATGAAAAAATCGACGGAGTTATATAAGAAATGAAACAGTTTTTCGACAATAGGTACCTCCACCTTGAGGCGCCATGACTACTCGAGCGTTCAGTAATTTCAACGGGCAATATTTCTTTGTTTACTTTCCTGATTGGGTTTCCATTAGACTTGCAACGACTAGTATTTTCGGCCATACGCCGAATATCAAATATTCTGCGAGCGTTCTGGCCGAATAGTCGAATAAGCAAAAGTATTCGGCCGCTGTGTGGCGCCTAAACTTGTACCGACGTGATTGTTTCGTGTGACATTTGTCGGCACCACCGGTATTTGTCGGTAGTGTTTATTCAGAGCGTTTTTAGAGAGTTTATTAATCCATAATGCAGAAAAAAATGCCTGACAGTACCATAATCTTCCGCTTCTCAATTTTACTAGACATTTATTTCATAGTTTTATTTTGGAAAATTTTTGTTATACAGAAATTAATTATGTTCCTACGCTTATTTAATGATTATGAATAGAAATATTTCATTATAAAATTAATTAATATAGAATATACATTTTTTATTATTTATTAATTATCTTACTACAGCAAAATATACCTAAGTAGCCGAATAGGCCGAATACCGAATAATAACCGAATATTCGTTGCAACTCTAGTTTTTATTAATTGAAAAAGTATTGTTTGTTTTATTTCGATAAAAAATTACAATGTTTTTTGTCGATTGAACTTGGAGTTTCTTAAGTCTATAATTATGGGAGTTGATGCCGTACATATCTGTGTAAGGTTGACCCTGCCTAACCCTTAGATCCTGAGGGTTAGGCAGGGCCAATTGACAAAATTTCAATTGTGTTTAGACAAACACAATTAAAATTTAATAGGGATATGTAAATGTCAGCCAATTTACACAAAACCTTTAAAGAATTCCCCATAAATCAATCCGTCCATTGGTGAAAACTGTATGAAAATCCGGTTTGAGTTTATTGCGTTCAGGCAGACAGACTTTGTACTATTCATATATTATTAGAGTATTTTATTAGTAATTAATAGTAATTAGTATTATTAATAGTAATGTGGAATACACGAGTAATTAGGATTAAAAACAATAGATACTTATATAGTTATCCATATTTTCACGAATTACGACGACCGTACCCGGGCGACTGAGATTCGCTCGATATTCTGTTTTTTCTTTTTTTTTTCTTAAAAATTACTTTTTTACAGGTTACCTTATACAGAAAAGTCTATCTGAACACAAAATTTCATCCAACTCATATAAGCTGTGACCGAGATACGCGAAATAAATCAACATATCACAATAATCCCATGTAATCACATTACATGGAGAAGCCACTGGCTCGTGAAACACAGTTTAACTTGTTCGGGAGCATATGGGTTCAAATTTTACATTGCTACATTTTATTTAAGCGAAAATAAACATTTTGTATTTGTATGTCTTTTTGTATATGTACAAAATCTACTATGATAAGATACAGGATTGCCCCAAGGCACAATGCCATAACTAATAGGCAACAACGTATCTAGACCTACGGCTTTGAATTGCAAATTGATTTATTCGGTTGCAAAATATATCCTCACGAATATTTGTCTTGTTATTATAAGATCAACCCACTCACTCGAACGAAGATGCGCCAACCTACTTCCCACGGCTCGCTGGTACTAACTGCGGGCTATGCTGTGGTGTGCTTGGTGGATGGTACAATGTGGACCACTTTCGGTTTCATCGAGACCGGTACTAAACACGAGGTTAGAAATAGAATTAGGTTAAAAAAATGCTAGGAATAGGCTAGAAATATGCTAAGAATAGGCTAGAAATATGCTAAAAATATGCTAGAAATAGGGTAGAAATATGCTAGAAACATGCTAGACATAGGCGAAAAATAGGGTTGGAAAATATATAATAATTCAGATTTAAGTTCTTTGTAAAAGGGATCATCCTCGCGAAAGGAAAGTAATCCTTTCAATAAGGGTTTCTTCCCCATGGAGGGTCGGGTAGGGTTTGAACAAGCACTAAACTTAGTTTTAATAACGCACGATTTCGTACGTAAGTACATATTATTTCTCTATTATTATACAATAATATCTTTGGTCCTTCTCTGTTATCAGTATCTGTTGTTCTGATGATCGAGGGTTCGATTCCCTCCCAGGACAAACATTTGTTTGACGATCATAGATATTTGTTTTGTGTTTGGGTGTTAAAATTAAGTATTGTATCAGTAATGTAGTTCCCATAGTACAAGCTATTCATAAATTATGAATTAAAGGCGCTGTGTGAAATGTCCATGAATATTTATGTATTTAATTGTAAAATACTAGGGCCACGTTTTCTAGTGATGCACTTACCAAAAAACAGCATTAGGATTTTATTTATAAAGATTGTACAAAAACTAACTTTACTTAAGTAAATAAGACAGCTCCATCTGTCAACTGCGGTCAAAACCACTTGAATAAGCCATGGAAGAACTCGGTAAAACTTGAGAGGGTTCACCGACATGCCAACGTAGTTAGGCACACTTCAACTAGATGGCGTGACGATCAGAGCCGGCATATAATAATACTATACTTGTAGAGCCTGGTTTTATGCAGACACTTTAATTTAAAGTATTATTAGAGTATTTAAAGTTGATCGATTATTATTCATGAAATACCTGTCTTGAGAACTTTTTTATTTTCCGGGTTATCTTGTCTCATGTTTCGTATAATGATATCTATTGTAGTAGGTATAACAACGAAGTGATCTGTGATCTGAATACTATTCCACGCTCGATTGCATTACAGGTAATTAAAAAAAAAAAAAACAAAAATTGTTTCTCCCTTTGTCTGTTAGAGATTTTGAAACCAACCAACAGATGTGCCCCAAACCGGTTTCATTAGAAAAGCAATGCGAAGATGGTTTTAGATTACTAAAACAACGCATTAGCCTCTGATGCCTCTAGCAATTTATCAGCCTCTGATGTTCCACTGCAGGTATACCACCAAGCCTACTATCAACAAGTGAGAGTGAATGACCTAAAATTTGGTAATTCCCCATGATGTTTTCGTTCATCGTTTTGAGAACGTAGTTTTAGTCAAATGTATTCTTCTTGCGAAAAAACTCCTTGCGCAACCTTCTGGAGTCAAATCAGCTATCTTTTTAATAAAACAGTATTAACTTATCGCTTATTAGTAAATGACTTGTAAATAAAGTGCAGCTTAACCTTTGTCGTGAAGTAGTTCTGAACTAATTGATTCTCAATAGGTGCATTTCTTCTGACACGCCATTTTTATTAACCACTTAGCTTTAATTTTCTTGTATTATTTATGTGGCTAAGGATCAATGTAACGGTTAATACCAATACAACGCATGTCTTCCGTATCGAAATAAAAGACTTAAGTCTCGTTGCGCCCATAATATTACGGAGATGTAACTTCTCATGCGCGGGTCCGAATAGAGGTTTTTGGGGAATAATTGGAAAACATGCCGTGAAAGAAAACTTAAAAGAAAAAAGTACTTTTTTTCGGTTAATTTTTCTTTGTGGCTTTTATCACCTACTAAAGCTGTGAAGGCCATCTGCATCCAACTACATAATATCCTATTCAAGTCCAGCTGCGAGTAGGTACGTGCGCAAATGTCACTTGAAGGCCGAATGTCAGATTGGGAATGAAGACAAGACAACTTCTTTGAAATTAATTTAAAGTTCTAGAAAATATTTGGGGGATCCAGTTGTTAGTGGGGATTACCTTTTGTGTCAAACAACAAAAAGTGGCAGTAGAACGGATGTCTCTTAGTCCGGAAAAATACTGCCTCCACACCTCGTAATCTGCCGCCAAGCAACGGTACACTCCCATTACTGTTTTGGTGGAAGGGTGTGGATGTCGGCAAAACAGATGGGAACAACGGAATGCGACTTCGTTCTCCTCATTTCGGTCGGGGTCTAAGTCGTATTGCTATTGTTATGGGCGGAGGTAACCACTTAACATAAGATAGGCTTTTGGCTGGTCTCATTAATCAGGTCGTATAAAAATATTTCGCTGTTTTGAATCTCCGGTGTGTATGTTTGTTTTATACATTATAGGGTAATTATTGCAATTTTAGTGGAGATCTCTTATTTTTAAATTTGAAAATAAAATATTGGTTATGTTACTCGCTGATAATGTACCTATCCATTGGTTATTTTTAAAATCGGTGCAGTTGTTTATATTTTATTTACTACAAACAAATAAAACACAAAAATTAAATTTAAACTTTTCTCTTCACAATATTAGTGTAGGTGTAAATTATTTGTTCGTAATACACCGCCAACTATAAATAAATACATGTTTGAACTTAATGGCCAATTCTTATTTTATTACACCAGGAAACTAGCTAATTACCTTTGTTACTACAGAACAAAATTACATAAGAAATCACAACCAAAAGTATTATAGCAGTAGGACTTTTATTAATTTCGGCTGAAGAAATATACTACCACTATACTTGGTAATATGTAATACTTCCGACTTTTTCTGCAATGGTGGAGAGCCTGTGACGAGAGAGGTCACACAGTGACGGAAGCAACGATTTGAATGTTTTAACGTGAATAAGTTTTTAAATTTGCTTACATAGTGGGATGCAATTGCAAACCGATGATAACAAAATTTGGGGATACAGTTTGATGCTGCAGCTACATATATATCATCTACATCTAAAATTTGATTACACCACTTGACAGCTAAAGGGTCAACGAATTCGTGACGTTGAGTGGAGTGGGAAGCACCACCATTTTAAGGTCGATTCGCTTCGTCGCATAATGTCCGTTTACGTACACGTATTCACGTAAAACACGGCTGCCGTGACAGAGCCAAAAGCCATTTTTTACTCTCCACACGTGAATCTGACTTGTATTGCTGTTGTTTATGTACATGCAATCTAGAGGACCAACTTGGAGGTACATTAATTTATTAATTAAGGCGCTGCCAGGCCTCTAAACACTCCTTGCGGCTTTCTTTCGTTTAGGCTTACGCTGGGCCAGCGCGAGTATATGATTATAAAATTTTATTTATTACAAATTTTTTTGGTTTTTCACATTTTATGAACCAAATCAGAAGAATACCATAAAATCATGGTTTTTGGACAATAAACAAATATTATTATGTAGGAATTGAAGAAGCCAAATATGTATTGAACTGAAGGTAGTCGCAGGTGGAAAAACACAACTCAAGCACCCAAACCCCGAGAACAGACTTCACGCTAATCATGTGCATAATTGAAATGCTTGAATACAGGGTTGGTACTATAAACTAGGCTACGTTGCCCTAGGGCACTGGAACCGTTGCAATACTAAGTTATGCCAGCGTAATTTCAGTTATACCTATGGTAAAACCTAGAATTATATTTTTCGTAATAAGTTCGTCTAACCTAGAATGACACAAGTCTAAGTAGCACCACACCTGAGACTCAGTCCACGGACACCGCGCGCAGTGCAGTGCTGTCTTCGTGATATAATATTTACTAGAACTTGAATTTATTTAGAACTATTTCAATTATAATTGGTGATTATTTTGTGGGAAAATTCTGGACGTTTTTTGGTGCTACCAGCGTAAGTCTAATTGTGATGATAATTAATATAAAATGTCGAATTATTAGCATTAAAATTCGCAATTTTTAATGATTTAAGTAGTAGGTGAACAGTTCAATTAATACATAAATATTCATGGACATTACACACAGCGCCATTCAGACCTAAACTATGGGAACCAGATTACTGATAGGATACTTGTTAAGTACTTGTTAATATGTACGTATAGTAAATATTTATTTTACACGAACGAATCTATATTCGTTACACAAATGTTAGTTCAAGGTGGACATCAAACTCACGACGTACAGCGCAAAGGGCTGGTTAGATGTCAAGCACGCGGATCTTCCCTCACTGCCATTCGACTTGGTCATCCCCTACTTATGTTAGGCATGACCCAAGTCTTATTAATCTCTTACAAAATACACAAAAGACTGATTTAAAATTAATGTTCGACTTCTATATCATCTTTTATATTTCGCCATTAGGGGTAGAAATTCTTTACCCTTTCGAATAAAAAAGTATTATCAAAATTAATGGTCCGCAATTGACGGAGAAATATAATGTTCGAGCAGGCCGTAATCTTTCTATATAAATAAAAATGAATGGCTAAATGTTGGTCAGCGCAAAACTCCAGAGCGGCTGGACCAATTCGTCTAATTATTCTTTCGTTGTGTTGATATTGATAACGGTAACGGGTAGACGTTTGAAATATTCACAGAATATTTAGTTTTATATTCAAGGGGGCTCCCATACAACAGACGTGATTTTTTGCCTTTTTATTATAGACAATGGTACGGAACCCTTCATGCGCGAGACGACTCGCACTTGTCCAGTTTTTTTTCCGGTTTTTTGCCACTACGGCGTTTTACAAGTGTCAAATTGTCTTGATTCAGCAAGACAGAAAAATATCTGTTGGGTAGTTTCAAATGAAAAGAACTGCATTGAAATCAGTTCATTTGTTTAGGAGCTGCGACACGTACATACATACAGACAGACAGACAGGCTTATAACACTTCACTTTACGTTACTTTGTAAACCATGTTAGCTAAACCATGTAAACCATGTTAGCTAACGTACCCCTTTTAACAGACTTCGAGTAGTCGAATCATTCTTGGATAATAATTAAATTACGGGCCGTTGCACTGGTGATCTTTGGATGGAAACCTTGCGTGTGGTTTGTATGAAACGTTCACGTGAGAATCTTCATGGAGGTATTAGTTTTTGTCAGCTAGTTTAGTTGATTCGGAAAGATATCCTGGCTTTTTCTGTCCCCTAACCACGTGTATGCAAGATTTCATACCGATCATATTTGAGGCGTGAGAGCGTAATAAACAAACTTTCATTACATTTGTAATATTAGTAGCTTTTGCTTGCAGCTACGCTCGCGTTTATGTAGATTTTTAAACGATGGATGAATGAATGAATGGTTTTCTATAGAAAAGGCTACCGTTCATTCATAATATAAAATTTTAGATACACGTTGTCAGAGGTATGTAAAATTTCATGATGATCGGTTGAGTGGTTAGGGCGCGAAAGCGTAACAAATAAACATTCGCATTTATAATACTACTAGCTACGCGCCGCGGTGTTACTCGCGGTTACTTTGTCAAGAAACAAATTAGCCTGTGTTTATTCAGGGTATGAGCTACATTTATAACAAATTTCATCCAAATCCATTCAGCCGTTTAGACGTGGAGAGACAAACATACATACATATAAAATGAAGGAGCTACCTTTATATCATACCCTGGACATATCAATATATTTCTTTTATGTGTTTGGTAAATTATTTTTTTATTTAAAAGAAAGAATAATAGATTTTTTACCAAAATCGGTTCTATAGCTTGGTTGTTAAATCAAAATAATTAAAAAAAATATATGTCATCGAAGCAAACGAAATTGCTTCTTTGAAAATATTGAAGTCGATCTTTTTGGATTTATAAATCGATTCCTTGTTATTATTTTTTTTTTAGATTAGTGATTATATGTGGCGAATAAATGATATTTTCTTTCATTTCTTTTTCTTTCTTTCTAAACAGAACAAATTGCAACTAGCCAGAAGAAAAAGAAAAGAACTTATTCAGTATACTGTATATGTACTGTATTATATACTGGCGAAACCGTTTTCAGTAACAAAATGGCGGAGGTGACAAAGTTTCCGGTGGAGAAGGAGTACGAGAAGAATCCAGACATCCTGCCCGAGGAGATAGTCAAGTTCCGGGAGTGGCTCCACACGCAGCCCCACCTGCCCGGGGCACTCGTTACAGGTACAACTACCCATAAATTGGGTGGTGCTAAAGGACCAACAAAAAGTAGAAGAACTTATGCCAAGTTCGTCCGGAGAAGTACTGCCTCCACACACAATCTACCACCAAGCAGAAGTACTGCTACACTTACGCGACTGATAAACAGCAAAATAATATAAAGATTGCATAATTATATCATATTAGATTAATTATAACAAAGAATTACTCTACGAGTCCGCCTATCACTTAGATTGTTGCATTTATTATAAATCCATTAACACACAATGCTCTTTACCCAATCACTTATAGTACCTAATTGCAATGAGGAAGGTGCGTTGGAACGTTGCATTGACACGAATGGTTTAATGCAGAAATAAGTGCCATGACAAGTGCATGCTATAGATTGCACGTCATTGAAAAACCTTCGATTGGTAATTGTCAATCTGATGATACATTGTAGAGAGGATGGCTCAATTGGTAAGACGTTTACGATAGGTTTTTTATACCTATCGTAAGCGTCTTACCAATTGATAGACAACAATATCATGATTTAGACCCCCCCGACGTAACTATGAGAAGACTCAAATCGCATCGCATGGCGCCCGTCACCCGAGAAGGGGATATTATGCGCCTGTAATTTTACCGACACCCACACCCTTCTACCGGAACAGTAATGCGAGTGGATTACTAGGCCCGGTGGTAGTACTACTCCGGACGAATTTGGCAAGTTCTACTGCTACTTGGATTGTACTCACGTACTCACCTTACTCACTCACCTACTGACGCGAGCAACGTGGGCTTCCCAAAAAACCCTAACTCGAAGTTGTACATCTCAGTATAAATTTTAAAACTATCATGTTATGAACATTATAATTCGTGTTACCGAGATATTTACCAAGATTTTTTCCCGGGAACATGACGCATGTAACTGCGTCGAAATATCGGGAGTCAAAACTCACAAATCATGTAAATATCTCAGTAACACGAATAATAATGTACATCTCAGTAGTTTGCCACTAATACATAGTAAATCATTAGGCGATGTTTTCTCTGACTTGCCTTTACTATTCCTGTTTATTTATCTACTGGTCATATCGTAATTAACATTTGACAGGATAATTTATATATTATAAATGAATACCTTTGACCTAAGACATTTAAATGTTGTCTTATTTTCTTTGCTACGGCAATTTGTACCTATAACTTTAATTATGAGGCAGTTTTCCTGAAACTTTTGTAACCTACACAAAACTACAATGTGTGAACCTTTGTAGAACCTTGCGAAAGATAAAGTCCGGTAGATCATAAACAAACATTATGTTAAAAAAATATACAATTATAATACTATGAACAAAAATCGTATTCAATAAATAAATTTGGAAAAAATAATGTAACTAGTTTTGTTGACTCCCGATATTTCGACGCAGTTTACATGCGTCATGGTCCCGGGCAAACTGTAACTGCGTCGAAATATCGGGAGTCAACAAAACTCACAAATCATGGTAAATATCTCGGTAACACGAATAATAATGTTCATAACCATGATAGTTTTAAAATTTATATATAATGTAACTAGTATTATAAAATCGTGCTTTTTCTAACTACTAGCCTGTAGCAGACAGACTGACAAAAATAAAAGTTTTTTTTGTTAAAATATTCATTACATTGCACTAAGATTCCCTGTGTCGCAGAAGTTATGTAAGAAAACTGCAAAAAAAAAAACACCTAATACTCGAGAACAAACTTTACGCTCACAAAATGTCTGCCCCGGCGGGGAATCGATCCCGGGACCCCTCGCTTCCGCAGGGCCACTACCAACTAACAACTCAACCACGGAGCCGTCAAGTTTACAACAAAAATTTTCAATGTTGACTTAAAAATTTAACCTAAAAGTAAGTAAAAGAGAATTAATTATATCAATAAGAATTTATTATACCGGAACCAGGGGTTAAACAGTGACTTTTAAATTTTTAAAGCTATTTTATGACATTATGAATTAGTCATGTAACCTCAAACTAACCAGTTTACATAATTATAATATATCTAGTTTAATTTTCGTAGCTAGGAAGATATTTTAATTAATGGTTGGATCATAAAAACAGTGAGATAATTATATTATTAAATCTGTTGTTATAAAATAGTTCACGAAAATTGCACAGAATTGACAGGTGTCTGAAATATGCCGTACGTATATTTCAGACTACGTTCCTGTAACTTGTTTGCAGGATTTGCTTAAACTTTAGTCTTACTTGCTAACGTGAATAATATAAAAAAATTGCAACAATAAATTCAGGAGTTTTTATATTTTTGCATAATTTATTTGTGTATCGTTCTTACAGTAGACAGCACTCTCCCGAGCGCAGACTTATATATTGTAGCTCAATGATCCCTATCCTTGCTTTAAGATCAAATCAACCACTCGAAGACACGAACACGAAGATAATATGTACACACATCACGAACGAGGCAAAAACACACAAAACTCGTTTTTTTTATTGTTGACACAACTTTTATGTGCATGCAAAAAAGGCTGTCGTTCAGAACTTGAACGATATTTTCCGAAATAACGTTTTTTATTATTTAGAATCAGGCAATACCTACATGGCAGTCTATGTTATTATAGACTGCCATGTAGGTATATTTTATTATCATCTTGAAGTTGGTTTCCGAGTCCAGTTGCTTGCGTCCGTAGGTGGGTACCCTTTGAATCCTTACACTCCTCAAACAATTTTTTTAACATACTTTTTGGTTTAATTTTAATTAATTTATTGCTTTAGGAGTTTTATTTAAGTGTATTACTAACAAAATGGACGATATATGATAACAAAATTAACAATAATATAGCTAAGAAACGATCTTTGTTAACTAGAAACAACATTGTAAGCGATGATGGTTGTAATAGGATACATAATAATTTTAGGGTACGCACATTGTATTGGAGTACAAATAAGTTTCCGCCGTTTTTTAACACAAATTAAATATTTATTGTATTATAGAAGAACGGTAATATAAATTTATTCAAAATATTGCCCATCACTTGCAACCACTTTTTCCCATCTCTCAGGCAGCATTCGAATCCCACGTCTGAAGAACTCCTTGTCTTTTGAGGTTATCCACGAATCAACCCAATTTTTGGTATCCTCATAAGATGTGAACCGCTGCGCCGTCAGAGCATGTGCTACGGACCGGAACAGGTGATAATCGGACGGTGCAATGTCTGGTGAATACGGCGGGTGGGGTAACACTTCCCAATCAAGTGTTTCCAAGTACTTTTTCACGGGAGCCGCAACATGTGGACGAGCATTGTCATGCAGAAGAATAATTTTTTCGTGTCTAGAATAGTATTGAGGGCGTTTTTCCTTCAGAGCTCGGCTCAATCTCATCAATTGTGTTCGATAGAGGGCTCCAGTAATTGTTTCGCTCGGATTAAGCAACTCATAATACACTACACCTAGCTGATCCCACCAAATACACAGCATAAGTTTTTTTCCGTGAATATTCGGTTTTGCTGTTGATGTTGACGCGTGGCCAGGTAATCCCCATGATTTTCTTCTTTTTGGATTGTCATAATGTATCCACTTCTCATCACCAGTTATGATACGATGTAAAAAACCCTTTTTTTATGTCTAGCTAGCAGCATTTCACTTAAGCATAATCGGCGTTCAATATCTCTCGGTTTTAATTCGTACGGAACCCAATTTCCTTGTTTATGAATCATTCCTAATGATTTTAAACGATGTGAGACTGCTTGCTGAGTGACTTCTAATGTTAGAGCAAGTTCTTTTTGTGTTTGAGATGAATCTTCCTCCAATAATTCCTCCAATTCTGCATCCTCGTAAATTTTTGGCCTTCCACTGCGATCTTTGTCTTCTACGTCGAAATCACCATTTTTAAACTTTTGAAACCACTCTCGACACGTTCTCTCACTCAAAGCAACCTCACCATATGCTTCTACGAGCAATCGATGCGCCTCAGCAGCAGATTTCTTTAAATTAAAGAAGTAAACTAATATTTCCCGCAAATGACGCTTACTTGGCTCAAATTTTGACATTTTCAACTTATAAAAATTATATTTTACCAATATAAAATCAATGATATTAATAGGTTATGTTGTTCTTGAATGTCCAAACTATTTTTTAAGCCGGTTATCATCTGCGAAAGCTAACCGAAACTCCGTGCCGCGCCATCTACAATAAAACGGCGGAATCTTATTTGTACTCCTATAATAAAACCGATAGTGAACAGTAATGGGCGCGGGCGCTATGCGAGCGTCCTCCGGCTTGGTTCGCGCCGTGCCATTACACTAATTGTAATTACAAAGTGCTAGGTTTACGTCATAATTGCATATTTCCATCGTCTTCAGCTGACCGTCAACAGATCTGTTCCGAGAAGCTATTTATATAAGTATCTACGTAAATTATTTGCAATAACGTTTACACGCTCATGGCTATGGCTATGGGATCAAAGTCAAAAGTCAAAAAACTTTATTTCCGTTTTCAATCCTAAAAAATTACTTGGAAAATCAATTTATTTTATAAAATAAATAAGTACTTTCGAGATCATGCGTTCTTAAAACTAAGTTTAGCGCTTGTTAAAACCCTATCCGACCTTCCATGGGGAAGAATAAGTAAGAGACCCCTATTGGAAGGATTACTTTCTTTTCACAAGCATGATCCTTTTAATAAAGTTAGTACTTAAATCTAATTAAAATTTTCCTTATTACGATGTAAACAGATATTACAAAATATTTAGCTTGTCATCACACCACGGAGCTTTATCATTTATATAATCATTACCTGAGTAATACGCTTTCTTTATTAAATTATTCCATAAATGTGATTTAAATCCTTGAATCGGAGGCTTGGTAGCATTTTCAGGAAGCTTGTTATAGAAGCGTATACAATTTCCCATAAAAGACTCATTGACTTTTTGATAATTAATTTATTTGTGTTTCTTGTGTTAATACCATACTTATGTAGTAATTTATTCCAAAATATTTTCACGAAAATAATCATCCAAATGTTTGTCCTGAGTGGCAATCGAAAACACGACTAAAAACGTTAAACGTTAAACTTCAAATTCTTGGCTGATTAATTGTTACTGCAAATATTCATGCATTGCAAATATTATGCAATTAAAATAAAATTTTGCTGGTTCCGGTGGACCCCCTGGAACTAGATTACTACCATATTCCCAAAACTCGACAAAAAATGTGAAGATTAGATCTATCTATGAAAATATGCGTTGCGGCTGTGTTACGAATTGTAAACCCCCATTTTATGTCCCGCCATCGTAGACCCCGTCGAGTCTCCCGTGGACCCCTGGGGTCCACCTCGACCCTTTGGGAACTAAGGGTGTAAATGCTTAATTTCCAGAGCTGGACCTGGTGCTGGCGTACCACTGCTGCGAGAGGAGCCTGGAGGTGGCCAAGCAGGTCCTGGATCTGCACTACACGCTGAAGACTCTCTTCACCGCGTTCTTCAAGGATCGCTCCTTCGACGCCAGGGTGGAGTCCGTGTTACATACTGTGTAAGTGTCCTCATCAGATCTACTTAACCCTTCAAACTCAAACTTTACTCCTTTAGATCTCACGTATGGTCTGAAATCCTCAAAATCATCTTTTATCTATGTATGTATGAAATTATGATAATTCCATCAGTACTGATAAAGCAGCTGTAAAAGGGCCTTGCCAAACAAGTGACTGAAATAAAAATAAAAAAATAAACTTCCTTACTTTCATCCCTTATTTCTCGCTTTACCTATTTAAAAAAAGTCATTCAACTCGGTATATAACAAACGAAGAAAAAGTTACGGGAAAGCAATATACGCAATTTTGATTACTTGGATATATTTTTTCCAGTTATTGTGTTTTATTTAACTAGTTAAACAATTTGAACTCATATCTTTTGACATAGACTTGAGGTAACAAAAAGTAATAAAATAATTATCATAATAATACAGCCGTATTAATCTCTGAAGTCGGTAAAAGAACACAAATATTTTCGAAATTTTTTGTGTTTATACTACTAAAAGAAAATAACAATAAACATAACATAACATTAACATTATAATAATAAGAGTTGTATGCGAATGTTTTTAATGATTAATACGTGATAGCGATAATCTTATCTGATAGCACCAGCCTCTTTGTCTGGGAACAGTTAATAAGACAGGTCAGATGTTAAGAGTTTAATTAATTTTAATTATAACTATTTTGTATTCTTGTTATCATCTATTATCTTATGAAGTATCCGTTGCTGACTTGGTGATCACCCTGTGTTCATAGCGAGTATTTGCTTCGATTCCTGGCCGGGGGTAGGATGTGTAGTGAGCATAGCTTGCTCCCTATGTCTGATGTAGGTTGATGATGTTCTCGGATCTTGGGTGTTTGTTTTGTGTAATTGTGTTACTTTCCATGCCACGTGAGATATAGGGAATCCTAGTGCAAAGGTGTGTGTTAGTTTTTTATCTTTGTAGACAAGTTAGTTAAAGTATATCTACTCGCATCTTAATAATAATGTACGTTGCTACACCAGACTATTTGTAAGAAGATTCTCTCCATCCAAAGGTTGTCTGGTAGAAATCGCTATGAGCGATAAGACCGCCCATTGTAACCTCCAATTTTTTTTTACTTTTTATAATCTGTATATATTTATATTTTTTATTTGTGCTTTGAGGTGTAGAATAAAATGTATCTATATATCTATGTCTCAAAGGTCTACTCCGGACCTCTGGACTTGCGACGCAGTATATGCTGTATATACACTGCCTTTGGATCTTTGGATCTCTCTAGTAGGTTGATAAATGAATACAGATGTTATTTCCAGGGTATTCGCGCCCCTCCCCACCCCCTCGGTGTTCGGCTACCGCATCCTGTACATGCGCCTGCTGGACTTCGACCCCAGGAACTTCTTGTTTAACGACGTGGTGCGCACCTTCATGATGGTCTTCGACCTGTTGCAGTACGAGGAGGGGACCTGGCCAGGGTAAGCCACACTTATATAATAAAGGCGAAAGTTTGTTTGTATGTGTGTATGTTTGTTGCGCCTTTATGCTCAAACGGCATATTTTTCTCCCATATGCATCAAATATTGCCATTCAATGTTTATCATCCGTCGCGAGATATGCATTAAAATTACCCTATCGATGGGGCAAATAGTGGGGTGATTGGGAATAAGCCCAAAAGTTCTTTTTCTTAACTCTTTTGGTTCTATTTACTCTTTGGATTTCTCTGTCCCGGACTTTCGACCGTAATCTTAAAAATAAATAATTACTAAGGATTGTGACAAGATAGTATAGGATGGCGATCGTCCATTGTCTTGGTGGTAAACTATTTGTTGAAAACCGGTCATCTAATCAATTCCGTTATAATAGTCTCCGATCATGACAAAGAAACCTGATTGACGTGGATATAGTGGCGGAACGAGCTGATGGTCCACTACATGTTAAGTGGCTACCGCTCCGATAATTTATTAATTTAATATATATTACCGATAAAATTATGCACTTGTAATTTTACCGGTATCCACACTCACATAGGCCAACATAAATATAATTGTATCATTCTACATATTATATATTTTACTTTTAAAGTTTTGTATAATATAAAAGTGCGGAAATTTATGTAAACTGTCTATTTGTGGAAACAAGACTGATTGAAAATTTATGAAACTGATTAATATTTATAAAAACAAATTTCGTGTTCCTACAGTTTTTGTTCCTCAACTTATTTGATATTGTAATTAATTGCATTGAATATTTAAATATAATGCCTAGATTATCTGCAAATAACTGACATAAATGGCGCAATATTTGGTATTGTTTGCATATATCAAAGGTCATACGTTGCATTATACGTATACAACCAAACCATAATAAATTCAAAGTTGGTATTATTTGCTAAGTTTACGAATGATCCTTTAGAAACGAATTTAGCAATTAAATTTACTTGATTTAGAAATCTTATTATGATGCCACCGTGTCAAAGCGGCGCTGTGGAAGCGGAGGCGAAAATTACTCGTAATCTTATTTAATTACGATTTAATTTGTATTTTAATTATAATTACAGACTCGTCTTGATAATAGATATGGACCGAGCCTCGTTGGGGCACGTGACCAAACTAGAAGTAATGGCGGTCAAGAAAGTTCTGTACTTTGTCCAGGTAAGTGATTTGACGTGTCCAGTTGCTCGCGTCCGTGGGTGACTACCCTCAGAATCCCTATACGTATCCCCTGGGTGGTGCTAAAGGAGTAACAAAAAATAACAGGAGAACTTGTGAACGCGGAACAATTTCACTGCTGTGTTCCGGTGCCGGTGAAATCACATGCGCATGACACACAATATCCCCGTCTCGGGTGACAGGCGCAACGGGGTGCGACTTGGGTATTCTCATACTTCGGTCGGGAGGACCTAAATCGTATTGCAGTTGTTATGGCGGTTGTTGTTGCTATATCTTGTACTATGGGAACTAATAAAAATACCCTCATATTGCCAGGAGTGTATGTTAATCAAGCTGAAAGAAGTCCACTTTATGAACGCGCCAAGCTTCATCGACAAGCTGATGATGCTGCTGCGGCCGTTCCTGAAGAAGGCGCTCATGGATATCATCTACATACACCAAACCGGCGCAGAGTCCGTCCACAAGTACATCCCTAAGGAAGCTCTGCCCAAAGAAGACGGTGGCCAATACAAGAGCCATGCTACTATCAGAGGTTTGTTTACAAAATTACGTTCGAGCACTACTGCAGATTCCAGGTGTGGTGGCAGTGCCTTTCCGGACAAATTTGGCACAAGTTCTACTGCTATTATACTTTTAGCACCACCTAGGGGGTACGTGTAGGGACTGTAAGGGACACTTACGGAATCAAGCAACAGCCACTAATGTTCCCACTGCAGGAACACCTACTCTCGATGATTTAGCGTGAATGGGCCTTGATCCACTACGAACCTAATCCGGATGGTAGATGTCACATGTCTTCGAAAGATGATTTTTCTCACGATATTTTCCTTCACCGTTTCGAGAACGTAGCATTGCGCAAATGAATGTTTCAAGTAAAATACTCATAGATGCACGTATGGCTTTGAGCCACCAACCTTCAAATTGAAAGTCGGCGTCTGTGGCCCTGGGCCACCACGCCCACAGAGCTTTGTTTTAAGCTATTTAGAGAAGTGTATTTATCTGTGTTTAGAGTTTTTGTAGTACTAGTAGAATGCTGACATTTAATCAAATCCCGTTTCAGACGAAACAATCCAGCGTTTGAAAAGCAATGGTGCGTACTTCCGGGACGAGAACTTGCGACGTGTGAACGAGAGCCTCCGGCCCGGCGGCTCCACCCCTGTGCGGGACATGTTCGGCCTTCAGGGCAGCTTCAAGAAACTAGACATTGATTAATCGTGGAATGGTGCACCAGGTTGTCTGTAGCCATTCTGTTGGCGACATTAAATTAGCATCAGTTCTGACAGTAGCGAACTTCTTTCTGTCTCTTTTAGTCCATATGAAACAGAGAGAGATGGATGTTCGTTTGTTAGGTATGGCCAAAGCAGGATTGGCGCTGTTATGGCGAGTTTTTCGTAGTAGAGGGTTTTGAATATTGAAGAGATATTTAAGGGTTTTTATAATTAAGCAAAATAAAGTTATACACAATAAAACTAGTTTTTTTTACAGTTTAGGGTTTTGTACCCAAAGGCATAATAGAATCTCTTACTAGTACAATTGAACGGGTATGTTGGCTTCAAACCAAAATAAGTCCCTTCCAATCTTTAAAACATTGATAAAGGAACATTATTTGTCGTGCTGCTGTCCATCCAAGGTTGTCTGTAAGAGATCGCTTTAAAGCGATAAGACCGCCCATTGTTTCACATTACTTGTGTAATATTATTTTGTTATGTGTTGTTTTGTTATGTGAGCAATAAAGTGTTATCTATCTATCTATCTATCTATATGGCTGTCTTTAATTATCACAGAATTATGCATACCAATGCATAATTCTTGCCATTAGTCACCTTACGTAGACCCACTGGGTGGCAGTCACCCTAAATGTATCGGAAATCCGACACAGGAAGTTTTTTTTTTCTACTGATTTGTCGGGACTAACTAAATGTCCACCTGATGGTAAGTGGTAACCTCCGCCCATAACAACAGCGATACGACCTACGACCCAAATCCCACCCCGTTGCACCCGTCACCCGAGACGGGGATGTTACGTCTCATGCAACTGTGATTTCACCGTCAACAAACCGTTCAGTCGGAAGCAATACGAGTGCATCACTGCTTGGCGGCAGATTACTAGGTCGGGATGAACTTGGCATAAGTTCTACAGCTACTTTTAGTTCGTCCTACTGGCATAACCCAGGGTTCACTAGAGGGTTCACCTTCAGACGAACAACTGGACCGTATGATTACGACCACGACGACATAAATGATCTCATGATAACCTCGGGACTGTAATTTCACGGCTCGACACCTGATCAAACGATAGCGTTTACCAGCTATGTTTAGATGAACTGTAGGTACATTCAGGTGCCCGTATGAAATTGGAATAAATAACCAATTTTATAAGACCATGCACACCTGTATGGTCTGTTTGTTTGTCTGAAATGTACGTAGTATTTACTCTTGTTCTTTCGTATAGATATTACATAAATGGTCAGTGTAGTATGCACTAGTATGAAGCCACGACTACAGCATTGTCTGCGCAAGTCATCAGGTCTTGTACTGTACAGGTGGAGGACATGACGGGCATTGGAGGACGTATGTCATCACCACGAGAGCATTGTATCTCATGCTCAGCATTTGGGGGGCCAGTTGTTTGCGTTCGTAGATGAGAACCCTCTAGTATTCCTACACGTACCCTCTGGGTGGTACCAAAGGAGCTACTAAAAGTAGAACTTGTGCCAAGTTCTTCCGGGGAAGTACTGCCTCCACACCTGGTAATTTGCCGCCAAGCAGTGGTGCACTCGTATTACTGTATTCCGGTGGAAGGGTGTGGGCGCCGGTGAAATCACAGGTCTATGATACGAAAGTTTCCCGTCTCCCGCAACAATATTTGTAAGAGAAACTTAATGACGCAATACATCTGCAGCACAAGGGTTGAAAATGTCCATAGGCAACGGTAATCACTTAAAATCAGGTGGGCTGTTTGCTTTTGTACACAAGGTTAAAAATAGTAATGTAGGCAGGCCAAATCGCGTGTAATTCTAGTCTTTAATCGCAATTTTTCTAATTTACAATATAGTTCAATTTTCCAATGCGTATTTCCTGTGGATTGAGTATATAAACTGGGACACGGAGTGAAACATCATCAATCTACTCTCTACAACCAACATGAGGTACCTCGGCGCAGTGCTGGTTATCGTGGCTGTGATCATCGCTCTGGTGGTGAGTCATCATCATTACATCAGCTAGACTGGCCTCGTAGCTCAGATGGTAGAAGCTCTGCCTTCTACGGTTAGGTCGGTTCGATTCCCACTTGTTGGACAAGTTGTTAGTTGTTAGTTTTGGGTCTGGGTTGTAATCTACACGAATAATAAAATTGAAGTGTCTGTTTGTAATGTCAAAATAAGAGATTTTTAATAAATGCATTTTAAAGTAAGGGTAGACACATATAAGAAAAAAGCAATTTTTAATTTTTCTGTCTTTCTCTGTCTGTTTGTTACGGCTAATCTCCGAAACGGCTGGACCTATTTTGACGAGACATTCACTGACTGATATAACGATATAACGAGTAACTTGGCTACTTTAATTATAGAAAATGTAAAAGATTGAGAGCTCCACGCAAAAAAACTATTTAAACTCAAAGTCAAAGTCGCGAACAGCTAGTATGTAATCTAAGTATTTACGTAAAGAAGTACTATATATTGTAACTATTCTATTAGTTATCATAATACAAGCTGTCCTCAGTTTGTGGCTAGATGGCGCTTTGTGAAGCGTCCATGAATATTATATTACTAGCTGTGCCCCGCGGTTTCACCCGCGTTTTTCCAGTTTTTTATTTTTTTTTTAGTTTTTTTTTAAAAACAGCCTTCCTCGATAAATGGACTACCCAACACTGAAAGAATCATTCAAATCCGATCAGTAGTTCCAGAGATTAGCGCGTTCAAACAAACAAACAAACACTGTATACTATAGGTTATTCTCAACCCTTGGGTTAAAAAGGTGGGTTATCTGTATATGTATAAGGTTGAATACATGCTGTATAAGAGTGTGGGATCAATTACTTTGTAACTTTATAGCTTCGAATGGGATGGATTGATTACATAGTAGTTTTGTTTCGCTCTCTCTCTATCTCAAAACTCTTTGTTTGACTTTTTTGTAACTGAAATAATGATTTAATTTATCGTCTTAAATACTTTCAAATAGAGGATTTCCATAATTTTTTTTTAGATTTTGAAGGTCCATCATATCAATAATTGACTGATTTGTTATTTGACGCCCTAAGAGTTGTAATTTTTTAATGAAACTTCTATGGGACCATCTCGGAGGGACATCTCATTAAATTCAAAAAGACTCATCTAAATAGGACCACAACTGGCGATAAAATCATGTCAAAATCAACAAATAAAATAAACATACAGCCGAAGTTTTAGAAGTTTTTTGATGTACAAAGTTTCTACAACCTAATCAGCTGGTGTATGGAGATTGGTTTTCAAACCACTTTCACAGACGGCTATCAATTCCCCTGTATTTTTTTTATTCTCAGTTCTCCGTCATATATAAACCGATGTGGAAAAAAATACAAAAATATATGCTTTCAGATTGGTCCCATATTATTTTTATTAAATTGTTTCACTAGTGTGGTAGTTCAAATAAAATAATTAGAAAAAATATGTCATCCAAGTGTACGAAATTGCATGTTTTGCTTTCTTGTGACTTTTTCCTACGCCCGTTATATACTTGGATGTGTCTTATTACAAATGATAGAGTGTACCCCCTAAGGGCAAGTAATAAGGGATGAACTTGATATGACGAACAAGTGAGTAATAACTCACTTGTTCGTCATATTGAGTGGAAATATGTAAAGCCATTTGTAAGTCCGCTGTGTACTTTATTGAAAGGATTTTGATGATTGCTACAGCAAAAAATTTTAGTGTTACCTCTAAACTCATTCACTCTAGTGAATGATCCAGTAATTGGAAGACGTTTACAATTGAGTTTTTCATTGGACCCACTTTTACTAATTGGGTCCAATGAATCACCCACCTCCATGGTGGGAGTTTCATTGAATTTATCATTTATATTATAATATACTTAATATTTTTGATTGGGTATTGAAATAATAATAAATTTTTATCGAATAGCCTCGAATATACCTCCGAATTTCTCAAAAGAAAAGGAATTAAATTGTTAGAATCGGGTATTGAGGTAAATTAATCCTTTTTTTGTGTTCAGAGCGGAATGAGCACTGGAGGTTTGGAGCAGAAGGCTGGCTGCGCCAACGGCGGAGGACCCGGCGGCCCACCCCCTGGACCCCCTCCTAGTAAGTACCAATGTGACGAAAGAGTACGATAATGTACAAAACGATAATAATTATTATAGTTACGCCACGAAAGTTGCTCAACCTCAATTTCTAGGATATCTATTTTCCTGCAGTAGGAATATATTAAAGACTGGCTCTCCACTGCACGAGCCAGTCCCAAGGGTCTACTCTATACAAGCGACAGTGAACGGAATGCTATTATATCTTATCTATAATGGGAATCTGACCATGATGAGTCGACTATTCAAATCTGATTGCTTCTAGAACATGCCAGTTTCTTCGCAACGTGTTTTTCCCTTATCGTGCAATTGGCATAAATTCATTTGTGTACGCTATCACCGGATTTGAAGGAGCTACCTTGAACCTCAATCGAGGTTCCGTACTGCTGGGTTCCTCTACTGTGTCTACATCGAAGGTACTAATACTGTTATTTGTCTTCCAGCCAATGCCACATCTGGATGAGAGACCAAACCGATGGACCAATTACCTCGATAAACGTTGACATGTTACTATGTAGTAAAAAAATATTATATGCACACTTCATGTTGTTTCTTTACCGAATACTAACTTTGCTTAACGCAACTAAGTAATACAATTATTAAAACTAACCTAACATGATAAGGGTTTGATTAGTGAAGTGAATATGATAGAATCAGTTCACTAGTTGCAGAGATAAATGGCATACGTACTAACAAATTACCTGTTTTATAATATTAGAGTGGACCAGTATAAATATCACAAAGAGAGCACAAACAAATCAAACAGATCTTTCTGTCTTAGCTTACAATTTGTACAGAAAATCTGCTTTAAATGTTCTTATTGCGCTCAGTGAGATGCGACATGGTCTCCAAATAGATAAGTGGGGGTTCTGAGAAACAGATAAAAACATGGTTATCGGGAGAGAAATATATTTGTTTGTTCCATCACCTAATTAAAATATAATAAGAAATGCATTTGAAAAAAACATAAGTATTTCTGCACTGTTCTAACAACTTTTTTCAGATTTTTACATAAATCTTTGTGCAGTGTTCTTTGTAGCAGAGTTCGTCCAGGAAGTACTGACAATTCTTCCAAGCAGTAAGTGCTAGCAATGTAGGAAAGGTGATACATGTGATATTACAGGCACAGGAGACATCACACTGTCATGCTCGCGTCCGTAGGTGTGTATTCCCTTTGATTTTCTACACGTACTCGCTGGGTGGTTCCAAAGGAGCAACCAAAAAGCAGCAGTAGAACTTGTGCCAAGTTCACCCGGAGAGGTACTGCCTCCAAACCTGGAATCAGGCGCCAAGCAGTTGTGCTTGCATTACTGTGTTCCGGTGGAAGAGTGTGGGTGCAACTCAGTGTAAGATCCAAATTTAACACAGAGTCGCATTACTGTTGTTCGAGTTTCGAGTGACGGGCACGCAGCACAATGCAACTTGAATCTTCACGTACTTCACATGAGTAGGAAGAACTCAAGTATTATTGTGCTCTTTGCAACACTCCCAAACGAAAACGTCAGCTTCTGACATATCAGTAATATATAGTAAGTAAGATACTAAGGGTTGGAACAGACGTAAACTTAACAAATAAGACTAGCTCAAACATGGAAATGGACTGTAATTTGACATATCTGTGTGCATGTAACGTGCCTAAGGAGCTCCTGTGACACGTTATAAGCTCACGAATATGTATACTTGTGTAGAATCTGAATTGTCGAAATGATACTTGAGATCTAATAGATAGGAATAGATTAGTTTGAGTTTGAGTTTACTCTCGGCTGGCGAGAGTAATTATGCCATATCAAGAGATTTTACTATTGGTTGTGGTTTTCCAGGTCAGAGTGAGGCAAGCAGTACCCCTGAAGTAAGTATTCTTTGCTTCTGGATATGTGACGGTGCTGGCCCCGGCTTGGCTATGTCGGAGGCTTTCGGACGGTTTCAAATCTCATACGTTCCTGCAAAGTATTATTTATTATCTATGGACATAAAATTGGTTGGACCTTCCGATGTAGGGACAGACTCCTCCACATATATCCGATAAACAAGGGTCCTCCTCATCTGCCCGTGACCACTTCGATCTGAAGACAATAAATACGATTAATTAGCAGCAATTAGTTCTAAAATCTGCCTTATGGCCATGGCACTATATACCTTCTGCCTCAAATTGTTCCTCTTTACCGTTTCGAGAAAGTATTGTGATCCAATCCAGACTGCCAGTGTCCCGTGTCTTCGATATTTTTGGTTGGACAAGACGGATTGCTTGTTCTTCGTTCTGAGGATGTGGTATTGCGTATCAACCTCAGATTCCCACTACAGAGTCACCGGTACTCTCGATAAGTGAGAATGAATGGGTGTTGATCTAAAACGCGAGTCCAATCAGGATTTGTAGATGTCTTCCAATTTTGTTTCTAGAACATGCCGGTTTCATCACAATATCTTCAGTCACCGTTTTGAATACATGGTATATAGCGCATATAAATTTATCAAGTGAAAATCCCAATCTTGCCTGTAATGGTTTGAACGAGTGACCTTAAGATTGAAAGTCGGCCCTACCTGCCCCTGGCCCTCCAAACTCTTCAATGTTCCCAGCACTTAACATAAATTTGAATCCACGACCTTCGCCTTATAATTCGTGCCCGTACTCCTCCACCACGCTCTCGTACACATATCGTAGGAACTAATAATGTTGTTTGTCTTCCAGATAGTGCAACATAAGGAAGACAAACCAGTTACCATGATACTAGTGGATATTGCTGTAGCTAATTAATATTTTATACTGTTATTGTTGTTTTTTATTTATAAATCAACTAAGTCTCAGACTTACAAACCGAGAGTTTCGTGCTGCCAGTTGTATTTTATTTTATATTGTATTTGAAATATTTTTATACCGCATCGTATAAAAAAAAAAATCAAATATATGCTTATATACTTTAAATATCGTGTATCGTATATAATTTCAAATTAATTTAGTAAATAGCTGTTTTTTTGACATTACAAACAGACATTTCAATCTTATTTATTTGTACCTACCTAAAAAGATATGAATATCGACCACGAAACTCGTAGAAGTATGTCGCGGCATCTCTTCGGTAAAAACAACATACAAAGTAAGTGACTTATTTACATTTTTATTTAGTCTTCAGTTACATCATAAAATACAAAAATAATATAAAAATATAATACACTAAAGTTATGTATCAATATGGCAATTTCGAGAGTATTATTAAATTTTAATACAAAATTAAGAGTATTTACAAACATTTTAAAATATTTCAATAATTTGCCGTGTGATATGGCTGTTGTGAATTTATGGTCATAAAAAGTCCAATACCGTGTTATTTTTAAAAATACACAAATATTATAATATTTATTAAGTATAGTCATAACGTAAAAAATGGCCAAATTATATCAAAAAAGCTCTTTGGAGTGTCCATAAGTTCATGAGAAGTCCGTTGTTTTATTATCTATCCAGAACACTGTTGGCACAAAGTAAATAGGTACAGAAGGCCGGCTGCTTGTAGCGCGGAAACGGCGCACGCGCATAGACGTACGAGAATCTCGGATCAACTCGGTTGAACTGTCCAGCTAGCTGTGAAAACCATCAGTTTCCACAGCTAGATGCACAGAGAAAACATTCACTATCAGAAATAGAACTACGATACCTACTAGAGGATTGAATTAATATATTTTTGAAAGCAAAGTCTATAAGATTTAACCGGTGAAAATGCGCTTTAGACCTTATTTCAGCCCTAAATTAGCCCTTAGTTCTAGGTAACGGAGAATCAATACCTTTGTGTTACTTTAGCTGTTTATTTAAGCACGCGTAGAAGAAACGTGCTATTTCATGTTGTCATGGCGTTATTCGTACATGAGGAGACGTAAGGCGAGTAAGCGGCATGATTCAAGTTTGGCAAACATTGACAACGAGGCTCTGGTACAATGCTTGGCGTGTAACTATTCAAAAAGAGGCGTGGGCGTTGAGACGCCATATTTTATGCGGTGCAATTCTGGCCATGCCAAAGTAATGCAGGTGAATATAGGCGAATTACGACATTCTCCCCCATGGAGGGTTGGATAAGGTTTGAACTGGCGTCAAATTTAGCAATGAAGTTTCAAGCAATTTTATACCGAGATCTTTTACAAGTAGTTGCAGCTTCGGAGTTGCAACCCATTCAACCAGCCATGACTCACACCAGCCGCGTAAACGCAGTAGACAAAGTGTATAATGCGGATTTGTCAGAATTAAAAAAAAAAACTACTGCCTGAGTAACCTGCCTCGCAGCTTACTGAAAGATTAGCTCTTGAACATCTCAGTACTTAATTGCTTGACATACATAAGTGAGTAATTTATCTATGTAGCTGTCAGTGCCTTCGCCCTCGCCTCATGTCTCTCACAAGCAAATAGCGTGAACTGCCCATCTGCCTACTGTTCGTGTTCCAGCTCTTGCAGATGTTGTCTCTCTTCCTCCTCCTCCAGCTGGAGCGCCTCTCTCTCTGCCGCGATGCGCGCGTGCTGCTCGGCGATCACACGGAACAGCTGCGTGTGCTTCAGAGCGGCTGCCGCGACGGCTTCTGATTGGCGCGGGACTGTCGTTTCTGGAATGAAGAATATTGCGCGTAAGAACCTGCTTTAAACATTGTTTTAGCTTTTCCATCCAAGTCCGTCGAAAAGCATTACTTTCTTCAAAGGAGTTCCCAACCAGTTTTATGCTTGTACCTCGACATAATTTCTCAAGGAAACGATTTTCAACTCTCCTGGATCCGAGGGATGTAGTAAAAATTAACCCATACGATTGGTCTGCTGGAGATCAGGTACAAATACGCTTTTGCTTTTGAGTTGCGCTGAATCATCTGCCCAAAAATAACTGCTTTAGAACTGTTAGTCAAAGCAGCTAAGGGGAAACGGTGTTTACAGCAGATGGTTATAACGAAAGGGATGGATGTCTGATTCGATACTTTATCTTATTTTATTTTTTATTAGGACTTTGGATTTCAGAAAGTTTTTGATGTTGATCAAGTCATAATTGATAAATATATTTCAAGTTATTTGCTTAATTAAGTATGTAGTTGCCCTATCATGTCTCTATAGCCAGGATATGTCCTTTCAGATTTCAACAATTAACGTCACCAGCACACAAAATTGAAGATATACATTACCATCAGGGTGCGGGTGTGAAGCATGTTCCTCAGCGATCTTGGCGTACAGCTGGAAGTGGCGGTCCTTGGCCTGCGCCACGGAGGCGGAGTCCGCGGGGTGCGGGGGCGGCACGTTGCTCAGCACGGGGTGGAAGCCCTGCTTGTCCGCTATGTAGTCCACCGTGCGGACCTGCTGCCGGGGATCCACGTACGAGAACGAACCTGGAACCATCCAGAATATTGCCTGAGTTTTGTGATTGCATGGAACATTTGCATTGAAAGCGTTGTGAAAGCATGGTACGGACAAGTTTCCTTAGGACTCTAAGGTTACAGACAGTATACCAGTACATCATTGATGTACATTATCACAGTATGAGCTAAACCAAGTCTTCACCATACTTAGTTGGTTTTAACTACAATAATTATAACTATGACTAAAATCAAATCAGTAATATATTAAACATATTTAAATTAATTAAGTATTTAACAAGTAATTAATCAAGACGTCAAAATGTATAAAAATAGACATTTTGCCATTCGTGGCTATTTAATTATTCACGTTTTATCCATGAATATTGTCTCGCAGTTCGCAATCGCGTAAAATCTGCGCAGAATGCTGAATGTGTTGCATCATTACAGTTCTAACTTCCTCAACATGCAAATTGGCATGTTTTGAGCCGAGTCCGGTTCGACAATTTTATTGCAGTCATAGTTAATTACTGTTTACTAAAGTTATATATATTCTGTCTGGCTATGTTGGACTGCACAGTGCACGGGGAAGTAATTGGGTCGGAAAAGAGCTTGCGCGGTGGTGTTCTTGCAGTGATAGGTAACATACTAGCCAAAACTACTCGCCAGCCAGTATGATCTGGTACACGCACCGGTACACGGGATCATCACATTTCTTTGAAAACTCCAGGGGCATCGATAGCCACGCAGATCTGCCTAGCGGTGTCCCCTGAACATCTTATAAGAAACGAAATGGAAAACAAGTAGTTCAACGTACTACACACTACACACAACAGCATTAGCTAAACATTAGTAATAAAAATCCTCAAAAGGGATCTCCTCACCTCTGACTATACTGCCATCGCTAACCTCGCTATGCTGTCTATCAACATGTCCTGGGTATCTGCCGGCGGTGTAGGAGAAGAGATACGGCCTGGGCGGCGGCGGCTCCGTGGTGGTGGTGTCCAGGTGTGCCACGTCACAGCTGGCCAGAGCCAGAGTCGAGAGGATGAGCAGCGTGCGGCTCAGCATCTGGAAGAGTAGGGTTTATGAAGATCGATGGGAAGTTTGGCGTAACCATTTTTGATGGGAATATGAGACGGAATGAGCAGATGATCCAACTCAAAATGAAACTCATTTATTCCTTTAGATCTCAAGTATCGTTTGGACACGTCAAATTTGACACACTCGTAAGCATATAATGTATTGTATCACAGGAGCTCGTTAGGCACATTACATGCACACATATATGTTAAATTACAGAAAATTTTCATGTTTTAGCTAGTTTTATTTGCTATGTCTACGTTTAACTACCTAATGTTTCTCTGATCTGATCGTCCAGGAGTAGCGCAGATTGATTAAATTTAGATGATTTTGAACGTTGGGACTACCTTATCTATTAGGACGTGTTCTATCTTACTATACTACTATTTAACTATTGTATTTTTATATTCTATTCTATGTTTTCTATTCTAGGAACGCAAAAAAATTTGCTCGATTTTAAACAATCTCGTAAATGATTTGTATACCGTTTAGAATGATATTGCTGACTTCACAGAATCTGTGTGAAATCAATTTTTAAACTGATCTCATCGCTGCGTTGAATTCAATTCTCTTTAGGTCCAATCCTCGGATGTTTGGCTGTCAGTAAGAATGTTGTTAGGACTGGTTGTGTGACCTTTGCGTTGAGTTGCGTCACGCCACGCGCCCGTGTGAAGCTATGGGGTTCGTAGTTCTGCTTCTATGAAGCTATAGAAGCAGAGGGGAGCGAAAATGTTTTCAAGAACTTCTGTCAAAATTTCACTGCGGAGTGGTTAGAAAAACTGACTATTTGACTGTTCGCATTGACTATAAGACGGTTGATGTTACATCAGTGCCAATATCCTCTTGTTTTTTTTCACCTTCCCTCGGGAATGGTCCTCACGATCTCTGGTGAAGAGCCCTTTGGAGAGAGGACTTTCGGGTAAAAGCCCCCCATACACCTAAGCCCCCCTTGTCAACTGAGTTGTTAGCAGGGCAACCCCCCCTTAGGGCAAACAGATACACCATCTGTAAGAAATTCCCCTACGATACCAGAAACAAGCGACTGATTAAAAATTAAGAAAAAAATACTTTTCGTCGCTTTTTCTCGCCCACCTATTTTAAAAAGAAACATTGTAATCAATATAAAACGCGCGAAGAAAAAGTCAAAGGACAGCAAATAATAATAATAATAATTTATTTAGACCAATATACGCAATGTTTACTTGGATGACATATTTTTCCAATTAATTTGATTCAATTTCATTTAATTATTTTTTTATTCGATTCAACTAATTAAAATATGGGGCCACTCTTTCAAATAACAAAGATTTTCCAAATCAGTTTTTAAATAACAGAATACAGAAGCTACAAACATAAAAATATATATAGCCGATAACCTCTTCTGGAAGTCGGTTGGAAAAGGAGACTTCGCTCTATCGTTTAACTTGATAACAGCATTATTGACGATTAGCGAGCGAAGTCAAGCGAAGCGACAAGCGGACAAACGGTCGAGTTCCGGCCCTCCCCTCCTGACGACCCGCTTCCTGGCCACGCGCGCTTCCTGGCCACACACGGTACTACATTTAGAAGATAATTGCTGCTCTTTTGCTATTTACGATGGACGCATACAATTATAATAACTACAATTGTTTTACAGCTCCGTTAAGTTAGGTGAGCTGCCTCGAAGCAAAGGGCACGCCCGGCAAGGACAAACTTTATGTATGAGCATAGAGGTTGTTCTCGGGTCGGTGTTTGTGTTAACGGACTGGAGCATATGCGTTAAGATAAACTTGGTTCACGTTTGTTTGTTATAAATCAGAGTATGTAAACATTGCTCATATATTTTAAACACGTAATAGGAAGATTTCATAAAAAAAATACTTACATTTGCCTTGTAAATTGAATTAATTATTATTTTAGTTAAAATGTGTTAATGAATGCACGGGTAGCTGCCCCTACCTTCCCTTTTCTGAACCAACCCAGTAATGATGAGAACAAAATAAAATATAATATTATATTTATATTGTTAGAGCTATTTTTTGGGAGGAAACATTACATCTCGTCTCGGGTGACGGGCGCAACCCATCGGTTGCAGTTGTTATGGGCGGAGGTAACCACTTAAAATCAGGTAAACCTAAAGCTCGTCCCATCGCCTTAATTAAAAAAAAGCCATTTTTGAGTTATTACTTGACTAACGCGCGGAAATATGTTTGTATATACATGGAAAATACTTAGAATAATTTATAAACAAATATGTAAATGATAATGTGAGGATGGTCATTATATGTACATAAGGTAAACCAAACAATCGTATAATTCTCCCTCCGACAACGACAAGCAGTCACGACTCGACCACAACCGGATATTCAATCGAAGACTTACAATTTATTACAAGATTAATTTAATTGACTCTAAAATGAATATATAATACAAGATGGAACTGCGCATTGTGTTTAGTTAATTTATATTTAAGAGGAATTTATGACTGTCTGATTATACATCAGACATGTTTATGTACAGTGGTAACCACTTAACACGGAGCGAGTGGGCCGTTTCAGATTTTGAATCTCACTATCTGTCCTTTATTTAAGACTTTTATGAGTTAGCTATTGAGACATCTGTCATCTGATTTTAACTGACTTCGGAAAAGGTTATTTATTCGGCCATCTTGTTTTTTGTTTGTTACGTCAGATCCCGTCATTTATGAAATTATTTTTTTATATGAAACGATGTAATTTCAGATTGGTTTGTTGTTAAATCAGAATAACTGGAAAAATATGTCATGTTGTATAAACTAAAATGCGTTTAGCTTTAGCTTTCTTGTGACTTTTTTCTACTCCTTAAGTGCTTAGGGCGAAAAATAAAGGATGATAGTCGGTTTTTTCGATTTTTTTTTCGGCCACGTGTCTGAGCGAACTTATTTAATGTCAGAGTAAGTACACTAATGTTAGCGTAGCGTAAAACTACATATTTTTTTGCGTCCGTCTCTGTACAACTCGGCCAACCGCACCTTGACCCAGAGAACACAAAATGACTCCACTGTCACTTTCTGCGCACGCGCCGCCGGCAACAGCTGATTTTGACATGTGTGATTGCTATAGTTTTAGTTGTATTTCTAGAAATGGCTGACCTTCTGGGTGAAATGTGTATTAGTGTTTAATTAAAAACTGATAATGTAGGAGTTTGTTAAGTATCTCTGCTAGAGTTTGATAATTTTTGTATTTTTATTGCAAAATTGTGGCTTTGTTTCATTCGCGATCCATATCCAATTATGAAAGAAGGTATATTTCCTTACATAGTATAAAACAAATTCGCTCCCACTGTTTGTACCCTTAGATTTTTTTAACTACGTAACGTACAATATATTAATGCAGTTTTCAGCAATAGGAAGAGTGATTGAAGAGGAAGGTTTATATGCAGTATACATGCATATAGTAGAGATAAGCCGAGCACCCGTGCGTAGCCAGGGAGGATCGCTAGTAAACTATAAATTAATTAAGTAATTATGTGCAATCTAAAACAACGTTTAATAAATTGACATGCCAGTCGATCAGCAAGTGCGGAGACGACGCTACTGGAACTCGTCCGCATACAAATATTCGAAGACATGTGATATCAATCCGGATTGGGCTCCCGCGGATAGTAGGTCAGTCCCTGCAGTGGAAACTTTAGAGGCTGGTACGGACTGTGACCAACAGATATATCTCTGTGTCCGCCATGGCGGTTGGAGTGGCTACAATATCCTATCTCGATCTGCCCTGATACCGTCTAGCGAGAACATTGCGCTGTTGCAAAACCGGAAATTGTGTTATGAAACTAACATCTGTACTTTGCATGGCCTGTTTATTGCAAGACTTTGGCACCTACTTCATTTGCAGGCATTATTCAACTGCGTTGCAGTCAATTTGAAGAATTTGCAAATTTTATAAGATCGACATTTAATATTGGTTTCTGGGCGACCGAGCTTCACTCGGTTTTTAATATAACATTTTCTTGCTACAAAAATAAATACAATTAAACAGATAAACTTAAACAGCAAAACTATCTGAACACAAAATTTTATCCAAATCGTTCGAGCCGTTTCCGAGATACGCGAACAAAATAAATATACAAGAATTGCTCGTTTAAAGTAATAAGATTTTATGCACAAATTTATTATTTTGACTTGAGCTAATGCTGTTTTTAACGAATATACTAAGATCTTTCTTTTTATTATGAACTAGCTTTTACCCGCGTCTTCGTGTCAAAAGTAAATTTTAAATCGTTAAAATATTAATCGTGACAAAAATAAATTTAGATTTTTAAATGACTATTAATTTTTGGATGTCATGTCCTTTTCTGTTCTCTGACAACGTGTATGCAAAATTCCATGATGCTAGGTTGAGTGGTACAGGCGTGAAAGCGTAACAAACGTTAGGATAATTTATTTAGTCAATCAATCGTTTCAGTCGATCAGTTTCAGTCAAACTGTTTGTGTGCCAGTTTAGCACAATCTTCTTTGGTAGATATATCTATCACTTAAGATCACAAACAAAATAAAATTATAATTAAATTGTTTTTATGTGACACAAGCTGAATGCCCACTTGATGTTAAGTGGTTACCTCCAACAACAGCAATACGACTCAGGTCCTCAGGGTATAAGAAGACCCAAGTCGCACCCTGTTGCGCCCGCCCCGTTGTCTGTCCATTTGTTCCGCTAATCTCCAAAACGGCTGGACCGATATTGACGAGACTTTCAATGGCAGACAGCTGATGTTAAAAGGAGTAACTTAAGTTACTTTTATTTTAGAAAAAGAAAAAAGAAGTAGGGTTCCGCACAAAAAAATGTTTCGCGTAATTTGTTAAACTATTGTAACAGTTAATATGTAGCAACAAAGTGCATCGACTGAATTTTAAATACATAATGCATAACAAGATAATTTGTAAGCATTCATGAGTCTTACAATTAACGAAGGAATTTTACACAAACGCTGAAACACTTTTTAGTTCCGATCAGTTTGAACAATATTATACCTACTAATAACCGGATAGGGTTTGAAAAGTGCGGGATGAGTTTAGAGCGGGATGAGTTGACTAAAGAGCCCTAAAGTTAGTATAAATAAGACGCATGATCTTGTAGGTATACATATTTATTTAAAGAAAGTGACGTTTCCAAGTAATTTTTAAAAAAATCAATGGAAATAAAGTATTTTTGACTTTGACACATACATCCACACATTTATGTATAATCAGTTACTGCAGGCATGACGTTATTATGTTTTTAATTTTAATAATGGACTCTGTGGCGTAAAACAATAAAGCGTTTTATAAAAAATTACTTGTATTCTCGTGGTAGGTTATCAAGGACTTGGCGGTTAGCTCATCCACTTCCTCAAGCCATCAGGCGGGATGGAGGTGTGGACACAATGGAAAGTGGGCTCGCCTACTGGCGCAATGATCGTGCACATACGCCATCTGTCATCGATGATTCAGGCGGATATCATGCTGTGGAGCAGATGGCCCTACGCATAATGATTGTAGTAATAATCGATAATTAAACAAAACTCGAAACGATTAACTCAAAAGAGTTTCGATTGGACCAGTGAAAATTAACACATTCAAAATCTATATAAATCAACGTATTTCGTATCGTTAGTAACGTATCGTAGTGAAATAGTAAGGGGAACCCTACTACTAAGCTTCAACGTCGATTTGTCTGTCTGTTATACAATCAAAGTCAAGTCAAATGTATATCTTTTTAATGTATATCACAATATATCTATGCAGATCTTTACTGAAATTTTCACAGAGTATTCTCTATGTTATTATGGCAGTTTTACCAACTACTAATGTTAATACGGATTGGTGTGCGAGACACAATCTTACTTGGCCGGTTTAAAAAAGTTAAGAGTATATTACAATAATGGCTCGTTTAATCTAATAATATTTTATGTTATCCTCTAGTTAAACGCTGTTCATAGTTTTTCGATATTTCAGGCCTGAATGCGTGAACAACCGCGAGTAACTTGCGACATAGAGTTAGATGCTACAGTTGCGCCAGAGTTCTGTGGCAACGCTCGTCGGTGCCCATTACCGACGGTTTGACATCGGGCCGTCGGGCTTCATTCATTTTGAATTTGTCTGTAATTTTAATTTGATTTATGGCTTATGATGATCGATTGTGGGGAATAAGAGAATGTCGTCTGTTTGTTGAGATTTGCTCGGCAGTTGGAATAATTTTCAAACGACAGTATAGGATGTTTTCAATGTATTTTATTTTAATAGGAAAACTAACAACTTTTAAATGACATTAGGCCATTTTTTATGTAATATTTGTGACGGGATGGATGTTAAGTGATTATCTCCGCCCATAACAACAGCGATAAGACTTAGGTCCTCCCCGACCAAAGTATGAGAAGATCCAAGTCGCATCCCGTTGCGCCCGTTACCCGTCACAAGGATGTCACTAATTTTATAGTCCTTTTAGCACCACCAAGGGGGTACGTTGGGGTATTCGCTCACGGACGCGAGCAACTAACAAAATAACAAGTTTTTGTAATGTTTTGTATGACGATATGTTCGCCATTTGTAAACTAATTTTAATTGTTCTTTGTTTTAGTGTTGAGTCGAAAATTATTTAAAATAAATAAATTCTACTTCAGTTGTTTCATATATAACAATTTTATTTACAATTTAGGCTGTGTGGTTTGTGCTAATTCCTGCCCTCGAGACCACATTTATATATAGAAATTACGAATCAAAAATATACAACAGGGTTCAAAAACCACAATATACCTGGCTCAATGTTCGAATACGTTTTGTTGATAATGAATTCGAATGATTGTGGATGACAGACGTAAAGTTCAAGGCACGGGTGACCTTGGCTCGGGCTAATGATGAGAACAGGTTGGATCATTCGGAGATTTGATCAGAATACACGATTTGGATGTTTCTCGTTTCGCATATTATCAATATGCAAAATAAACAAACAAAAAAATCTAAATGATTTTTGTGTTCTTGATGTGTGATGACATTTAAAATTGGAACCTGTTCCAGGACAGTGACACGTAAACCATCATATAATTATTTTAATTAACCCTTTAATCTATAATAGACCTACACGAAAAGCGATTACCAATTCTTTGGGAGTTTGAAACAGGTTTTAGACTTCAAAATAAATCCTGTTATTGTTAACAAAATAGACTTTTTAAAAATGGATTAAAGGGACTTAAATCATTTTTTCCTAAATTTTTCTTATGGATATACCACCTCCGGAACCTTTCATGAAATTTCTATAGGACCACCTCAGAGATAACCCTATCAAATAAAAAATGATTATCGAAATCGGTCCACAATTGGCGAAAATATCGAGTATATAGAAACATACACAAAGAACATACAGTAGAATTGAGAACCTCGCATTCCGTATCATTTCAACGTCGTTAAGTTTTACTTCTGGTAATTTTCAATACTCTATTTGTTTGTTCTTGCAGAATGTTCACAGGTTGTCTTCTAAACCGAGACAAATTTCAAAGAATTTAGTAAATTAGGTAAAAAACTTTGTTTGTATTTTATGTATTATATATTATTTTATTTTGATAATTCTGGAATCACATAACATGTTCTATATATTATAGTATGTATGGCTTTGTTTGGTGGCTGCAACCGAAGCTACCACAAGCGCTGCTTTAATAGCGCCACCCAGGGGGCCCGTAAGATTCAAACAGTTATCAACGTCAATCACTTATCAAAGGTATAAGCAGCTTGGAACGTCTATAGAGATTAATATCCAACCTATCCTTTCGAGGTGTACTACCCTATTGCCTTGTGTACACGGGTAAACCCGCTCGACTTGCCCACGGCCCGCATGGCCGTGTGCACTGTCTAACGTGATGTCAATACATTGCCGAAACCGGACACCTGCGGCTCACCTTTTCTTAAATACTGGACCGACCTTGGCACCACCGATTGCTTTCAATCGGAATGTAAAAATGTAATAAAATTGGCCACATACCGACGAAATACAATGTTTATTGGCACTTGTATCTTGGGCCGGGAAACCAGTCCTTGTGGTTTGTCTGGCTGATCCGTGGATCTGTGAGGTTATTGAATCTAACGTTTATTCAACTTTATGCTTAGTATTGAGCTACGGTGCCTAGATTCAATTTCGCTGACTTAAACAGTGACATCATTAAGCAAGTGAACATATATAAAATGTGTTTATTATATGTTTATTATCTTATTATATATATAAAATGACCTTAACTAATACTAAGACGAGGTACCGATATCACTTACATCTATTATATATATAGCTGTTATCCTTTTTTTATCTTTTTTCTAAAATAAAGTTAGCCTAAGTTACTCCTTGTAACATCAGCTATCGGCCAGTGAAATTTCCATCGAAATCGTTAAATAAGTTTTGGAGATTAGCCAGATCAAAAAAATAAATTGTGTTTTTGTTATCAGTACACTTTCAAATGTATTTAGTAACAAGCTGTTATTTTGACATTACAAACAGACACTTTAATTTTAATTATTTGATGATAAATAGTATAACGGAAGATAAATATGATATCCATTGTGAGGTTAAACGATATCTGTAGATAATAATTAAAATAACGAGGCACGAATCATTGGTCTAAACATATATCCATACTATGAATGAAAATGGTTATGATTACAACAATTTTACGTATAAATTTAGTGTTATTGATCTTATGGTTACAAGTTATGAGCATTAACAAATCTAGTCGTAAAGTTATATGGTTATATAACGTGTGACCAAATAAATTATGCGAATCAATAAGTCATCATGTCACCAGGGTGACTCAAAGAAGCAGTAGAACTTGTGCCAAGTTCGTCAGAAGTACTAAGAGTGTGCTGCCGGCAGACCGGCCAGTGAAATTACAGGCGCATGGGAGCTGACATCCCCGGCTCACAGTGGGTGCAAAACGATCTTGGATCTTCTCATACATCGGAGAGAGAGGACCAGACTCGTATTGGTGTCTTGTAGGGGGCAGTCATCGCTCGATTTTCATTATATTTACATGATAACATATATAAACTATAGTATCTAATAAACTAGTACGAGGGCGATCGAGCTTCGCTCGATTTTTTTAGTGTAAAACGTACTGTTGTAAAAAATACGTTTTATACAGCAAAAGGCTATGTAAATACAAAATTTCATCCAAATCGTTAAAGACGTTTCCGAGGTACCTACGCAAAATAAATATACAACAATTGCTTAATTAAAGTAATAAGATATGACGAGAAACAGGCATCTACCGATATCAATCTCGGATAATATAATCGTTGTTGGTCAGACCAGCATTACCAGCTGGTAATGTCATTTGAATCAATTAAATACAATAAAATAAAATATATGATCCAGTTAATTCATAGATCACGGCCAATCAAACCATCAAATAAAGGGTCACATTCGAAATTCTAACATGTCAATATTAACATGCATACGAAAAAGTATTGGATCGCATGTAGCCAGCCCACCACAGGTGCTTTTTAGGCACATTACATGACACAGATGTGTTTAATTACAGTCTGTTATTCTCGTGTGGGTAGTTTTGTTTAAAATCTCCTAAATTGGAATAAATTAGAATAAAAAAGAATTTTTCAATTTTAGAAGTTGAAATTATGTTTAATACGGAATGCTCACGAATATGTTTACTTGTATATGTAAAATTTTACGTGTCGAAATGATACTTCAGATCTAAAGGAATAAATGAGTTTGAGTTTAATACTGACGTCCAAACATAGTAAGACAAAACCTTGGAAAATTCGCTGTAAATAAGAATGTAAGGTCACGTAGGTACATAAAAATGGATTAGAAAATGGTCAGTATCTTAGATTTATGTCGTAAATCCGTTTGCTACGTAGGAAAATGGGATAAATATTATAAACAACTTAATTTGTCATTTAATTTAGGACGTAATTTCAATATGCTGGTGTAATAGATAACAACAAAACAGTATATAAAAAATACACTGCGCTTTATTCAATCCAAATTGTTTTTCTATTTGTTATTACATGTTTGTTACTGGTAATATTAATCAGAACGATTCTAGTATCTATTCAAAGGTTTGATCGAAACATACTCGTAGGTACGTCAACTTAAAATATCGAAATTTCTAGACAAAACAAGCAAAACTGAAAAAAAATACTAGATTTTCATTGTCGTTTTCTTATCTATATGTAACTCTTTTGTAAACCATAATATTTTCAATAATATAACGAATACTTACATTTATAAATTCTGCAGCCGTTTCACACAAGCTCCGTGGAACTCGAGGTTATACTGACTGAACAGTTTTACTCAGTTCTCGTTCTTCCGTTCATTTGAGAGTTAAAAGAACGAATGGGTTCAGTGACTGAACGGTCTGATGGCTAAGATACACTTCTAAAGCATTTTGAGCATTGTATAGTGTCACATAGAACTGTATTTCCTTTTTGCTAAGTTAGCTTCTACTAATGGATGTAAAGTCGATTCGTACTCATACTAGATAGACAATGCTTTTTTTAAGTGAGAAAAGTGACGAAACTGGCTAAAGGCCCACCTGATGTTAAGTGGTTACCTCCACCTATAACAACTTGCACGTGAATTCTCTCATTTTTTAGACTCATCTTCTATGTAAGTTCCACGAACTAGGCATAATGAATTTGTGTAGATTCCATTAATTGAGTTAGGGAGAGCTAAAGTGAGCCACTTCATGAAAATTAACTGGATTAATAATAAAATAAAAAACATATTAATTTATTAGTATTCTACTGGAGGTGTATTAAATGTTCGCTTGTCAGATCACTTTAACTTCCATTAATTAATAAGCAGCCTTGAAGATAGAATTTTTCTTCAAATTTTAATTTTATCCAAGGAAAAAAGCCACAGGAAAGCCAAGTGCGCAATTTCGATTATTTAGACGACAATTTTATTCCAGTTATTATGATTTAACAACCAAAGTAATAAAGTTTATAAAATTAGTAAGGGACCCATCGGAAAGCAAAATGCTGCTTTTATCTGAACTTTCAAATTAAAAAAAAACTGATGATTCAAACATAAAAAAAATACAACCGAATTGATAACTTCCTTCGGAATTCGGTTAAAAATACTGGTACTAATATCTTGTACTTAATTCCTAACTTATTACCTAATCTTAGAATCCTGGCAAATTAATACATATCCCATCATTCGAGTGACAGCTGAGTTACATTCGACTTTAAAGTCTATAGTATGAGATGGCTAACGGCCTTGGAATAACCCACATACATCGCCACGGAGTGAGGCAGCCTTTCAACCAAAAGCCTGTGTGAGATGAGACCTCACGTAGCGAGGCATACAGTATGAACATTTAAACAAGGAAGAAACGGAAATCAGCTCTATCTCAGAGCATTCAAACATTATACTTCGTACGTTCTTATCTATGAATCGTAGAAAAGACTTCAACGCGCTAACTGAATATCGAACCATAATTCTTATACATTAAACACAAAAATTGATTCTATGTCCGTTGTAGACTTTGAAACCATCCAACCGATATGCCCTAAACAGTACTGTTGCATTAGAAAGGCAAGAATGCGAACAGAAATTATTTCAGAATAAATGTAATAATAGCGAATATTCTACTAAATATGATATAATACAATTTATTGCACGGAATCCTTGGGGAAACGATTCGCAATATAGTTTTGTTTGTAAATACTTTCCATTAGAATTGTATACGATTGTGGTTCGATACGAACCCTTCGGTCTTCAGATCCCCAACATGTCATCATGGCTGGATGCTGCGAGCCCATCGGAGCACGCGGTTGATTCATCTCAACACAACATGCGAACGTGACACGTGTCGTACATAATCATACAATTAACGTAATTATGCAGGTCCTGAAGGCTGTGGTTAACGCCATTTATTATAAGTAGTTGCTACTCTTATAAAATTATCTGATAATTATATTTATAATAATGCTCGCTGAGAGCATTTTCCTTATTTTTCATATTCTATAATTTGAATTGTTTGTCTATATTTATCTAATACAAATAAATAAGATTGAAGTGTTTGTTTGTAATGTTAAAATAACAGCTTTTTGCTAACTGCATTTTACATGGCACGGTATTATATGCGGTATTTATAACAAGAAACAATTGTTAATATTTTTATCTGCGCGTCTGTTTGTTCCGGCTAATCTCCAAAACGGCTGGACCGATTTTGACGGGACTTTCTGGTAGATAGCTGATATTCTATGTAACTTAAGATACTTAAAATTAGGATTTTAGAAAAAAAAATAATTAGTGTTCCCCGTAAAAATATTCTTAAATTCCACGCGGACGAAATCGCGGGGAACAGCTAGTAAACAAATAATTACCAAATAAATATACGTATAAATATTTCAAAAACTCTTGATTTAAGTCTTGATTTATGTTAATTACCTCAGTTCTCCCGCGCATATGAACCGATTTTGATAATTCTATTGTTATTTGAAACGAATTGGTTAAATAGTTTGGTTGTTAATAACTGGAAAAAATATGTCATCCATGTAAACGAAATTTCATATTTTGCTTTCTAGTTACTTTTTTTCGTCCGTTGTATACCAATTGGACGAATGATAGGGAGTACCTATTCCCTAAACTCAAACTCACTTATTCAAGTATCATTTGGACACGTCAAATTTTACACATACAATAAACATATTCGTGAGCATATAAATGTGTCACAGGAACTCCATAAGCACGTTACATGCACACAGATATGTCAAATTACAGTCAGTTTTATGTTTAAGCTAATCTTATTTTATTAAGTTTACGTCTGTTCCAACCCTTACCGACCAACCCGAGGGGAGGAAACAGACAAGAAACCCCTCGGAGACAGTATTACATTACATATGAGTTTCATGTTTTAGATTGTCTTATTTATTACGTTTGTGTCTGTTCCAACCTTAAGGGCGAGGGATATAAGGGATGAAACTATAGAAGTCGGTGTTTTTCCATTTTCAAATCAGTCACTTGTATGAAGTAAGTTATAAATTGTTTAGTTATGTCACGGTCCAATTGTGTTTTGTGAGCGTAATTTTAGGCAAGACTACACGAGCTGATGGCAGGTCATTTAGATTGAAATCCTGATATGAGCGCTAACTTCAAGGTCGGAGCCATCATTTTTACAATCTGCGTAATACGATAGAAACATACGTAAAGGTACCGATACGGGGGAGGCTGCTCTGCACACGGGGCAGGGTACGCGGGTCGGAGGGGGCCCTACACCCGCCCCTGGGATACAACTCAGGTCTTCCCCTAATAAAGTATAAGAAGACCCATTGTGTTCCGTCCGTCACTCTGAGACAGGGATATAACGCCTCAAGTGTATGTAATTTCACCGGCACCCACATTCATCCAATGGAACAATGTGGTGGTAGTACTTCTCCAGACGAGTTGGCACAAGTTTTACTGCTATTTTGGGTTGCTCCTTTTGCACCACTCAGGGGATAGGTGTAGGGACTCTGAGGGTATCCACTCAGGGATCCGAGCAACATGGTCCCCCCAACATTGAAAAATACCTCAATTACTTCTATTTTATAGGTTCTGCCGAAAGCTTTGGCCAGGTTTACTAGCTCTTGTCCGTAGATTAAAACTCTTTAGAGTCTGTACACGTACAAACTAAAACTTATTTATTCGGGTCACAGGAGCTCTTTAAGCACCTTATATGCACAGAAATATATGTAAAATATTATAACTGACAGTTTATTTTTGTAATATTCATGGACATGTCACACAGAGCCATCTAGCCCAAAACTAATCATAGCTTTTACCATGGGAACTTGGGTCTTCTAAAGCTTGGGTCGGGAAGGTCCTCAGTCGTATTACTGTTGTAAAAGGCGTAGGTAACGACTTTATATAAGGTCGGCATCGGTCCGTCAACTAATAAGAATAAAAAAAAATGCTATGGGGCTATGCGTAGAAATATTTTTTATATGCTTTGCTTAATTTAGCAATATGATCGTATATTGGCGACAATAATTTTTTTCTAGTTTCGCTACTTATTCTTTATGGGGCGAGTGTTATAAAATTAACATTATATATGTTTTATTTATATATTAAGATGATTACATAATGTTAAGAAACTCGCTTCAAAATTATTGTTTGCAGAACAACTCGTAAATGAGTTAAATTAATTTAATGGCGTTTAGTTATTTTTACGCACATTTGAATAAGTTTAATATATAATAATAACATATTTTTTTAATGTTTTTATTATTATATCTGTCAGCACCGTCTCCCGTTACTCCATCAATGCGAATAAGAGTGTGGTTACAGAAGCTACATTGCAAAATCAAACCACTGTGTTTATTTTATTTGGTTTTCGAGTATATTAACTTTTTTTTCCGATGGATTCAAGAGTTGAGGGAGAACGATATTCAATGGTAATATGTATTGGATTTGTTATTATAATATTTTTTAGTTATATCTAGGGGATCTAAGCTAGTTCATTAAGACGAAAAAATCACCTTGCTTTTTTAAAATTTTGGAAGTCAAGTTGCTCACATCGAAAGAGCAACAAAAAGTAGCACCAAAACTTGTGCAAAGTTCGCCCGGACAGGTACTGCCTCCACACCTGGTAATCTAACGCTAAACAGTGGTGGGTGCCGGTGAAATCACATGCGCATGCCCATCTCGGGTGACGGGTGCAGCGGGGTGCGACTTGGATTGGGGATTGGATTTTGATTGGGGAGGACCTAAGTTGAAGTGCTGTTGTTATGGGCGGAGGTCACTATTGTTACAAAACATATGGAGAAACATATACAAAATTCTGAGTGAAATTCGAACCTGAACCTACAGCGCAGAAGGCAAAGCTACAACCAAAGCTAGGCTAGTCAAGTTAAATAATATTATTAAATAGAATGGTATGATTTTTATACCAAAAATAGAAAATTGTATTGATTGATAATCTTTTTTTTACTTAAATACACGACTTAAAAAATAATAAGAACATTTACAATGTGATAGGAAACCGACAGAAGTTAATAGTTATAATTAATTATATAGGTTTTTAATAAGTTAGACAGATAAATCAAAAATTAAATGTCGATGCAGCTCGTGACAAAAAATCTTCATAAGAACTAAAATTATTAGGTAAGTTGTACATAAAAAATGTGCGTTTTTCATTCAAGACTTCCATGTGTTCGTACCCTTATATTCTCGACCATACACCTCGCTCACACACTGTAGTACCTCGCAGAGTGGTAGACGCGTCACTCAACAGTTTACTCGTTAGTGTATAAGATTATGTAAGTGCCAAATTTTTCTTTATATGTCATTGCTAAAAATAAAATAACGCGCGTTTAAATATATTGTCCTGAGAAAAAATACTGACTGGTGATCATGATGAAAATTAAATAGGAATTTTTTATGAAAATGGAAACATTTTCATTCAAAAAAAAATTGAAATTACATTCAATCACTTATTTCATAATTCAAAAAATTAAAGGATTTTTTGAATTATGAAATAAGTGATTGAATGTAATATTTCTGAAAATAGAGTATATATTTAAATGGGATATTTGTCGATGACTGCAGCTGAGTGGGTAAGTAATCGTTCAACGCTAGAACTCTGTTTTTGCTGTAATCTTTGAAATAAGACCTAAAATTTATCCTGCATTTTAATCTGCCGCCAAGCAGCAGCACACGTAATGTCTAAGTCGTGTTATTGTTATCTTGTGTTATTGTTGTCTGACCTCACTGCTCAATTGATAGATCTTGATAGTAGCGCTGTAGGTCGCGGGTACGATTCCCACCCAGAATAAATATTTGTGCGACGAATATAGATGTTTGTTCTGGGTCTGGGTTTTAATATGAAATATATGAATTTATTTACAGAAATAAATATATAAAAATTATATTATGGGTGGCGTTGATCACTTAACACCAATTTTTATTTGAATAGTATTTTTAATATAAGTTACTCTTTAGGGATAAAGAGTATGGTGGTACTACTTTCCGGAAACTTGGCATAAGTTCTATTTCTTGTTTAGGTTGCCCCTTTAGCACCATCCGGGGGGCACGTGATCGCATGAAGGTTGTAGGTTAGGGCACTACAGCGCTGAAGGGTCTTATGGTAGACAATTAACACTCAGGTGTAAATACATACTTATTTACCGTAATTGTCTTCTGTTTGACTCTTCTTAATTAAGTTACAAGTTGATAAGGAGTAACTCTATATAACACAAATTATATCGCGGGTTAAACTATCACGGGACTAGAGGTGACAATCGGTGAGTTTTCGCCGCCATTTCTTCCCTGGTTCAGCTAACACTGCCCAGTAAAATAAATCCTTCTATTCGGAAAACCAGGATAAAATTTATGCCGACGAAATGGCCTACAATTCACTAGTTTTTGTTTTCTTTTTTTATCATGGTGTTGCCTATTTCTGGGCAAACGAAAGGCTTCCCAATCGTTGCCAATGTAGTGGATCTTGGAAGTGGTCCCAGTACTCGTAGAGCTGGTCAGCGCCAAGTTGTCGCGGCGCTATTCAGTCGCCAACAAAAATTACTTATTAAAAAAAATGCGTCATCAGTTTATTTAAAAAACAAATGTTTCAAACCACATTAGACAACAAAGGGCTGTGATTTTTAGTAGATAGTTTTGATAGTATTTCCATAGATTAAAAACGGAGGGATTATTAAAAGATTTTTTAATACTTCCGCATACCGTATGTTTACAATTTCTGTGCCCAAGTAAAGGTCAGAGCATTTATTAACTGTTAGTATGCAACCTAAGTGATCTGCTCGTAATAAAATATTATATATACTAAGGATGCCTGTGTATTGGTTAACTTAATTAGTATTCTTTGCATGTTTGCGTTGACTGCCTGACAGCTCAGTTGACAGTATCTCTGCCTTTGCGGTGCGGATAATGGGTTCGAATCTCACGCAGGACAAGCATTTGTGTGGCGAACATAGATATAAGTTCTGTGTCTGGGTGCTTAATATTTATTTCCAAAAATAAATTCTAAATATATGTTTGTAATAGTTAGCTATGGTTAGTTTGGGGCTAGATGTCGATCTGTGATATGTCCAATTTTTATTTATTTAGTTAATTTTAGTTCTGTTAGAGTATAGGTATGTAGATACACAATAGTATAAACTACACACAATAGTAGGTAGTAGTAGTAGTAGTAATTCCTCAGGCTATTCGCTTCTACGCAATTAAATGATGTAGCTATCAATTATGTAAATTATCTTAACGTTCCTACTTCGGTGATGTGGAAGTCATTGTTATGACGCCAAGCTCTTTAATATGGGCTCATTAGATCATAAATAAATACTGTACAAAGTTCGCAAACTCATTTTAAAAGCAGCCATTTTCCTGCCAACTCGAATCCAATTTCAAGATGTATGTGATTTCAGCATTTAACAATTTCCAAATCAGGGAGGTATCTTAAATCCGCGTTCCAATGTTAGTTCCAACTTTTAGATGTATGTGATTTGAAATATTCTTATTAAGTTAATGTTCAACCTTGGACTATTTTTACGCATCATTTTGTCGGCTAGCCGGTTATAAATAAGATATTATAAAATTAACGAGACCTAGATCCAAAGTAAATAATAAAATAATATAATATTATGTGCCTTTTATTAAAGTGTTTGGTTCGTTTTCTACATTTAAAGTTTCTAAACGACTGCTAGTGAGAATAAGTCAATAAGGAATTTCAACTATAAAAAATCACAAGACCAGATAAACCTATCATATTCTTTAATATCCTAAAAATTAAGTAATCAAAGAAAGATTTAATTATTCGCTATCTATAATTATCAAACAGCGTAATTCAGTGCCGGTGAAATCACATGCGCATGAGACGTATCACCCCCTGTCCGGTGACGGACGCAACGGGGTGCGATTTGGGTCTACTCAAACTTCGGTCGGGAACGACCTAAGTTAAATTTCTGTTGTTATAGGCGGAGGTAACCACTTAACATCAGGTGGGCTTGCAGCTCGTCCCGACTTATCAATAAAAAAAAATACATACATAAAATAAAGGGCGACTTTCTCTGCATTTCAGCAGCATGACCCCACAAGTGATCAGCGGGTTCCCTCTAGAAGAAGAGTACAAGAAGAAGACCCTGATCACTCTCCAGGACATCAGCAAGTTCAGACAATGGTTGGAGACGCAGCCTCACCTGCCGGCGGAGGCAATTACAGGTATATACCTTGTGTCATTAGATTAATGTGTTTGTTGACATCTACCTGTAGGCTTACGGTTATTTAGGCAAGTGGATAAATCGGGACCATTTTATTTATTTTTCGTAAACTGAATTTGTCTAACAGTAGCATGTTAACAAAATACATATATCTACTACATACATACAAAACCATACAGCAGGAAAAGTATGTAGTTTTGGATATCTTAATTACGTTATTATTAACATAATTGACATATTAGATTACCTACAAATGTCACAATAGAATCAAATACCTACTTGTATTTTTTAATTAGGTCTAATAATATATTATTTAGTTTATTTGTTTAGTGATTGGCCTCATAGTTGGTAGTAGTTCTGCCTTCTGCGCTGGAGGTCGTGTGTTCGATATATAAACGTATACAAATCATAAACACCCGTAGTTTACATTCTTAAATTTAATAATACTTAACACAACGAACTATCAATAACACTAAACTATTTTGATGCAATAACAGTGGGTACTTACTATGTAATACATAGTCAGGATTTCGATATAAAAATAATAATATGCGAGGTCAATGCGTGTTTGTGCATGTACCTAGAAGTCGGTACGGTAGTAGGTACCTACTTGCGAAGCGAAAACAGTTTTTAATCTTAAAGTTAAATATTTAGTTTATGAGATATTAACTTATTTATTTAAGAAATATTTGGTGGCTCTGATGCGAGAACGAACCATCTGGAAATACTAAATCGAATGGATATAGGCTAGGCATACTAAAACAGAAATGAACTAATTTGCATGAGGAATGTCAGAACCAGAACACTGTCACAGAGAACCGTAAGCAAACAATAAGTTTAATATGTATACCTACCTATATATTATTAATCAAACAGCGCAATGCTGCCAGCATTTCGGGCATTTGATCATCCTCTTGAAAAGAAAATAATGCTTCCATCAGGGGTTTTTTGCTTGTTCTTCCTCATGGAAGGTCGGATAGGGTTTGAACAAGTGTTAAAGTTAGTAATAAAAGTCATGATCTTGTAGGTATACATATTTATTTAAATAAGTGACGTTTACAAGTATAATAATTTATAAAGAATTAAATGGAAATAAAATATTTTGACTTTGACTACCATCATATAATAAGGTTGTAATTTTTTTTTTATTATACGAAATTTTGTATTAATACATTAAGAAAAACATCAATCGTGGAAGTTTTCATCAAACAATGACAAACACTTTAGTTGCCATATTTGAAATTTAAATTAGAGGCAGATGTTTAAGAACCTTTTTAGGTAACTGGTTCTTTTGAATCGCAATAACCTTGACTAGTAGCTCTTATGTGCTTTAATATCGCGGGTTCGATTCCCACCTAGGACAAGCAATTGTGTGACGAACATAATGTGTGTGTGTCTTGATGTAAATATGTATTATATATACTAGCGACCCGCCCCGGCTTCGCACGGTTAGTTAAGCATCAGTGTCGTATCGGAAACTACCCGTGCGAAGCCGGGGTGAGTTGCTAGTGTATTATACATATAAACCTTCCTCTTGAATCACTCTATCTATTAAAAAAAACCGCATCAAAATCCGTTGCGTAGTTTTAAAGATTTAAGCATACATAGGGACATAGGGACAGAGAAAGCGACTTTGTTTTATACTATGTAGTGATAACCTGGGCGACTGAGCTTATTTTTAAACGCGTGTTTGACATCTATAAAGTTCAACTTAGAAAGCCTGGCTTTATTTAGGTAAATTTGAGCGAAATCGTTAGTCGTTTCCAAGATACGTGAACAAAATATACGTACAAGAATTGCAATCAGTTAAAGTCAGTGGCGGCTTTAGAGGGTGGTAAGCAAGGCAACCGCCCGGGGCCTCGCTTTTGTAGGGTCTCGCACCCTCGCAAAACAACCCGTTTTTTGTTTCGATGTACTGCAGCTGTCTTTAGGTGGATGCTGACTGATTACCAGTAATCCTGTACACTTCCAACTCACCTAAATTAGCCGAGAACCTCACAAAGAGCTATCGCCCGGAGCCTCGCAATATCTAAGGCCGCCCTTGGTTAAAGTAATATGATGTATTTACAAATAAGTACGGTATATTGTATAATCTGGTTCCCAGTACAAGTTATGTCAAAACGTTGCTCATTAACGAATTTACGAATGATGTAGTCCACCAATACTTCAGCCACAATGACGGCTCCGTGGCTTAGTAGCCCTGCCTTCGAAGCGAGGGGTAACGGGTTCAATTCTGGGGCACACTTTGTGTGCTGAGCATGAAGTTCTCGGGTCCTGGGTGTATGTCTTGTTTCTGTGTTTGTCCATGCCAACTGCGATGCAGGGAATCCTAGTGCAGCGGTATGTGTGTGTGAACGTTTATTTATTTATTATTTATTAAGTAACAAAAGTGAAATACACACAGGTTGCACTAAAGCCATATACGGGCGGTATCACTAGCGTGCAAGTACTAGAATTCTACCCATATATTAAGTCTGTTGTCAGCTTGCTCCATAATGTAGTATGCCTGTAATCATTATGGATGGTGTAGCGTTCATGTCAAACCGAAGGTCGTCTAGTTATCAATTATTAACTGTACTAAGTTAGTATTATATTTTATACAACCCGGATGTACCTACTCAAATGGCATGCTTATAAAATATAAACTGTTTTTGTATAAGATGAAGTGAAACGCAAAAAATTGGCAATTCATTTAATATGTTATCTAACAACGGTACGGAAATATTTAACAGTCTCAAAGATACACCAGACATTAATTTATAATCTTAACCGGCTTAAAAAAAAGTTCTTAACTCTACTGTGAACCGATTTTAATGATTCTTTTTTAATCGATTAGGTGTACTTCCAAATTCAACCCATTGTAATCTCATAGAAAAGTTCTACCCGAGATTCTATTCTAAGATCAAGAAATAGGGGACGAAAATATCGAAGTCGATGTAATCGATTTTATATGGGACTTCAAATAAGAAGTAGGTTTTCAATTCGGCTGCATATTGTTTTTTCTGTTTATTACGTGATATCCTCAATTTTCTACCTCAATATCAAACTCATTTATTCCTTTAGATCTCTTGTATTGTTTGGACAAGTCAAATCGTCGTACCGATTTTAATAACATTTTTTATAACACAATGAAACAATGAAATAGACAACACTATTCATTGACCCTTTGCAGCCACCTTCAGGCTCCTCACCAGTCATCGTCTCAGATGTACTGCATGGTGATGACACAGGAACCCTCATTACTCTAAGTGCTCACATTGACTACTAGCTATTATATTTTAGCATCGTCATAAAACAGTACCAAGATGTACTTAAAGCAAATAATTGAACCAATTACAGAGTATTCATTGCAGTACGTACTGCAATAAATACTCTTCTATACTGCAATAAATATTTCTATTGTTATGCGAGACCAGTTTTGCTGTCATGTAAATATTATGTAGTTTTTTATGTTTAGAAGTGACGGAACGAGCTGAGGGCTAACCTGGGGGTAAGTGGTTACCCCCGCCCAAGACCAAGACCAATAGTATACCAACTCTAAGACTTGTAGTAGCAGAGAACTTTTCCCAAGTGTCCAAAGTCCACAAAAATACATTTTATTTTGTTTTAGCTATACTATTTTTGTTCTTTGTTAAATTCTAATGCAAATCCTTGTTGTACATACTGTTTTTTTTTAATAAATAAATTTTTGTTGACATTCAAACGCCGCCATCTGGCTCCAAACTAAGCATAGCTTGTAATATGGGAACTAGATAAAACTCGATAAATTTTTTTTTTATGTGAATGTGTGACGGAACCAGCTGAGGGCCCACCTGATGGTAACTGGTGACCCTCGTCCATGACATCAGTAATGCGTGCGACTCAGTATGAAATCCAAATCTTTACTAGAGTCGCATTCATCGTGCTGCGTCCATCACCCGAGACGGGGATGATACGTAAATGCAATTAATACGTTTAAATGTCAGTATACAAACGCTGTGTCCTGCAGACTTGGACCTGATCCTGACGTTCCACTGCTGCGGCCGCAGCGCGGAGGTCTCCAAGCAGGTTCTGGACCTGCACTTCACGCTGCGCACCCTCTTCGTCAACTTCTTCAGGAACCGCCTCGCTGATGAGAAGATGCTCAAAACCATGGAGTATTAGTATGTATTCCATACTCATTGGGTTCATAAGTGAGGACATTACACACATTACAATCTAGCCGTAAATTAAGCATAGCGGTCATTATGGGAACCATTTACTGAAAGAATACTAATAATAGTATTTTTTTTTTTGTAAATACAAACAATTTTTTATATGTGGTGAGATTCAAACACACGATCAAAAACGGCAGAAGGCAGAGGTACTACCAACTAACCGCGTGGCCGGGCTAGTTCATGTCAACCTAAGGGTTAATTACGAAAACTTATTATTAACTAATGTATGTATTAAATGTATTAATTAATGATAGAACTGAAATCATGTATTTCATGTGATACATTGACGAATTTGAATATCCTATCTCGTTACCGCAAATAAAAACCTACGGTTTGCCAGCTGGATTCTTACAATGAGCTTAGCTTCCTCAGGCAGGAAGTCATCACCAACTGAACCTATGCAGGAGAATGAATTGCTATCATAACTCAGTAGGAGCTTGTTTCCAGTTTGTTCCTGCCGCTCGAGACGAGAGCATACGACGACTCCAAGGTGATGTACTGCCGTCTGATCGACTACGACGTCAAGAACTTCGTGTTTGCAGAAGCTATCAGGTAAATGGAACATCTCGGCGTTGACAATTCACCAGTGAACCACTGACTCCGATAGGTATGGTGGCAGTAATTCTCTGAACAAACTTGATACATGTTCTATGCTTCCATATGCTAATTTCAGGATATACCTACCACCCGGGGGATATTTAGGGATAACCGGGGGGGTTTCGTGGTATGGACGCTATCAAATTAAAAAATCTCTGCTTCAGATTCAGCCGTGACTGAGTTTTCTCTTGAAAATTGTTCACAATACCACACTCTCAAAATGGTGAAGGAAATTCGCATGTTATTCGAAATCAAGGGTTATTTACTTATCCAGATTAAGCTCCCATTGTAGATCAAAACCCATCCAATCGCGCTTAACGAGAGTAGGATGGTGCAGTGGGAACATCAAGGGTTGGTACGGCATTCAAAGCGTACGTGTTGTCAACCTGGATCCCGCAACTTCTAAAACTTTGATCTTAACCTTCCAGAGCAGTATTCATGGTGCTGGATCTGTGGCAGTACATGGAGGGCACGTGGCCCGGGCTGATCTTAGTCGTAGACCTGGATAAGCTCACGTTGGGGCACATATCGCGGCTGGACTTGCAGACAGTGCAGCAGTTCCTGTACTATCTACAGGTGGGTGCACATCAAGCCAGCGCCGGCCTGAAGTAAATTTTAGAATGGAGCCAGATCCAATTATGGCGCCTCTCCTGTTAGCTCCTAATAATATTATATACCATTTTGGCGTCTGGAGCGACTGCTCCGTTCGCCGTATGGTCGGGCCGCCCCTGCGTCAAGCTATACTATTCTACCGCTCGGCAGATCTCTCAGCCACCATAGGCCGCGATCTTTTCATCGCCATCTTTACCAATCTATACCATTGTAATCACTTGACATTGATCTGTCCCAGTAGCGTCTCCTTGCGCAGAACCGGGACCCCTGTTTAGCTAGTAGATAATGTAGCAATTGGACACGCCAGTCGTACCCACCGGAAAAAAGGGAGGAAATCTATAATATGTAACGTCATTCTTGCACCAACAAATCCTAACTAGTATTATAAATGCGAATAGTTTGTATTTTTGTTACGCTTTCACGCTTTGATTAGGTATTCCACCGGTCATCATGAATTTTAGATACATGTTGTCGGGGGGGCAAGAAACGAGCATAGGGTACCTTTCATCCAGAAATAAATTGATTGACCTTTACATCGGGCCAAAAACGGTTTCTTTTTTCGATTTGACGGTTCCGTAGATTAGTAGTAGGTACCTACCCTTTGAGGAGTCCCAGGAACAGAACAAATACAATCCTAGTACAGGAGTATAGAGTTCGTATTAATTCTCAAAATTAATCTCCTGATTCCAGGAAGCGATGCTAGTGAAACTCAAAGGACTACACTTTCTGAACGCGCCCTCGTTTATGGACAAGCTGTTGATGATCCTGCGTCCGTTCATGAAGCGAGAGCTGATGGACATGATGGTCATCCACCAGGTCGGCTCCAAGACTATCGACAAGTACGTGCCCATGGAGGCCTTGCCGCAGGACGTCAGCGGGAACTTGAACTTTCAAAAGTCGAAAGGTAACATTTTTTTATGTGACATGGGGCGGGACGAACTGAAAGCTCACCTGATGTTAAGTGGTTACCTTTGCCCAAGAGCAATACGGTTAGATCCTCCCCTCGCGGAGATGTCATGCCTCATGCGCATGTAACACAGCAATGCTGCGCTGCTGCTTGGTGGTAGATTACCAGGCGTGGAGGCAGTACTTCTCCGGGCGAACAAGTTCTACTGCTACTTTCGCACCGCCCGGGGATTATCTACGTGAAGGGACTCTCAGGGTATTCACCTACGAACGCGAGCAACGGGACCTTTCATTTGTTTATAGAAATACAAATTGAAGTAAGCTAGTAGTTTTATTACATTGCACAATTTATTTTGGTACCCCGGGACCTCGGGACAGAATCCGGACATACGGGGCGTATGCCCGCCATTTTGCGGATTAAATAAAAATCAGACGATGCTAATAACCATCGGGCAAACTTTGAATTGATTATGTATTGTATTCCAGCCGAGATGCTATCCAAAGTGCGCGCGGGCGCAGAGTACTTCGCGGCGGAGAACAAGAAGCGCGTCACCGAGGCGGCGCGCCTCGGCAAGCCCAAGACCATCACCGACATCTTCGGCGGGATCGAGGGCTCCTTCAAGAAACTAGATATCGATTAAGATAAGACTTGAAGGCGCCATAGGCACTGGACAAATTTATTTATACCGCTCCCAAACGTGTGGCAGCGTTGGAAAACGGAGTTCGGTTTATGACTTTCAAGCCTATGGTTCCGTAGCACCAATTAATAGTTGCTAAGATATCCGCTTTGCTCGTGGAGAATATCCCAAATGGTAGGCCAGGCCTGTTGGGGACTCGGGAATAACCTACAGCTAGTTTCGGTATTGAACTAAGATGGATAGATTGCCATGGCAACATTTCTGCCTGCCCAAATTGTGTGGAACTATTTCATATACATGTTGGTACAGTATCTCTCGAACCTTCAGTTAGTTCTTCGGTTGTAGATTAAAACCTCAACACCTTATTTTAAAATCGCACCATCTGCTACGCGCCGGAATTGAGCCCACGACCCTTGCTTTTTAGTGTCATGCGGATTTTCATACGCGGGGCCGGGGGTTCCGTGCGTCCTATTCCACGTTCATTAGTTCGCACCTAAAGGAAATCCGCACGACGATAAAAACGCCCCGTACTGCCACTACGACCTATTAGTTTATATTAGTTACCCTTCATGAGAATTGGCTGTTACGTTAGTTTACAAATCGCATGTAATGCATGGTGCCTCAGTTCAGTGTACATAGATAAGATAGCTAAGAAACATAAATGTATTTAAGGTACAACTACTGCAACGTGTTTCTTTTCAGAAATCACGATATGAATAAAAATAACTTTCATTACAAAGACATCAGTGATGAAACTAGTATTAGTTTTACAAAAAACTGTTTATTTTGAAGTCTGTAAACATCATTATGATATCCATACAAAAACTAAAAATCTATTTTTGTAGTGTTATTACGACTACCATACAAAAATAGTATTATAACTAAATTCTTTGTTTTTGTATATAAATGTGTCCACTTACAAAGGTATTGGTCTCGCAAACTGCATTATTTTGAATGCAGTTTAAACTGTACCCAAACTACTGCAGTAAGCTTGCAATCAAAATGCACGATAATGTTATAGTCTGTGGTGAAGGAACTACTATCATTGTTGAAAGGTGTTAGTGTTTTGGGTGATGTATTACAGATAGATTTGAAATAAAATAAATGTATAAAATGGATAACAAATATATTTCATAGAAACATACTCGTCTTTATGTTACTCTTAAACCATAAAAATGGAATAACGACCGGCGCCGCGTGCTCTGGAACAAACCAAAATATATTTTTAGACCACAAATAATGTTTTTATCACACAATATGATTCTAGAAATAACAGTCCTAACGAAAAATAATAGCATCAATCGCTTGACACAAAATGATTTTGAAATGATCTTCCAGTAAAGCACGTGTGGAAGCTCATAAGTACAGTATTGACTTTTAGTCTGAATGTCGCTGATTCAAATCCACAATTGCCCATTTAAAAATGTATGTGGGCCAATCCTACATACCTAGCTAAGTACTTCTTGTCAAAGTTATACCTACTTTCTTCAATAATAGTCTAAATATGGGAGTTATGAAACTCCATGTAATCTCACTTGTCGAGGAAATCTAGGATAAAAGGGTTCCTATCACTATAAACTATAATTTCTATACTCACCATTAAGAATGTGTTTAGTCAAAAAGACCGAAGCCCATGTCCTCATCTTCCGACTCGGATTCTTCCTTCTTGGTCTCCTTTTCTTCTGGAAATGGAAACAAAACTGTGTAATACAAGTTTCAAGCAGTAGAACATTCTAGATGTGAAATAATGTTCAGGATTGTAGTGAGCATCACTGCCAGTCAGTCGAAAGATGGTGTTGATTAAAATCATCATTATATTTAATAATTTATGTTAATCATAATATGTAAGAAGTGACTTGTGAAAAAAACACCTGAAGGTATTGAGGATGTGTTGTTAGTGATTAAATATTAGTACCAGGTGCATAAGGGTAACTCTATGAAGATAATTAATCGGCTTAGGGACCCAAAATATTTTAGCTTGCAACAATAAGTGCCCCGATTGCACAGAAATTATGAATTGACATTTTAACTGACAAACACTATTCTTAAAAATTACCCCATCATATAAAAATAATCTTAAACAATTAGTACTAGGATATAGTGGATATACTTTTTTTAATTAGATAGCTACACAATGAGCTAGCGGTGTCTTATGGAAGTTAACAGTTAAGCGCAATAATTTATAATCTCACTTGTTAATTCAACTAGCAGCAGGTATGAATTTCTTTAGAGCAATATGTAATATAAACTGAGGAATAGGAGTATTACCTTTCTTCTCCTCAGCAGCGGGCGCTGCGACGGCTCCGGCGGCCGCCACCGGGGCCGCGCCACCCGCCGGCATCGACGACAGCTTCTCGCGACCTGGGGGGCAACATGTTACAGTGGGGGGTACGGAACCATGGAAACTGCTGTGATGGCTGTTGAACTCAGTGAATAAGGTTCACAGCAAGACTGTTCAGTCGAAAGATGGTGTTGTTTTGGATCATCATGTTGGTGATGGTAAAGTTCTGATTGATGCATCAAATTATCATCATATCTATACTTCTTATTCTAGAGTGAAAGTTTGTAAGCTACAAAAAGTAAATGTAGACAGACATCTAATCATGCCCTCTGAAGCATTCAACATTCCAGACTCTCGGCCATCATAATGATTGATTATAACCTCGATTTAGTCTACTGATAGCTTACCAACTAAAAATTTAAAGCTGTCAAAATAGAATGTTGCAACTGATTTTTTCCCTAATGTTGACTTAAGACTACAAATCAATCTAATATTTCCTAATGACTTGCACCAACATCTAAAGAAAATTAGTAAACCCATACCAGCAGCGATCAGCTCCTCAACATCCTTGCCGTTGAGCTCAGAGATGACTTTCTTGAGCTTCTCTCCATCGGCCTCAATGCCCACCGAGCTGAGGATCTTCTCAACGTCAGCGGCAGCCGGGGATGCCTTGCCTCCCAGCACAGCGAGCAGATACGCGGCCACGTAACGCATTCTGAAAAGACACCCAGATTGTTGTGATATATTAGTTGTGGTTATCCATACCCTGTTGAGCTACTGTCATGGGTGCAAGCTTGCACTCATACAAGTACCAGTGCATCCAAGGCATGGTTACTACAACATAATATCAACAGAACAGAACCAATATGTATGTAAGTACATTGGAATGACAAACTATCATGAGGCAGTGAAGTGGTATTTTGTTGTGGACCAGTACTGCAAAGATGTTAAGAGAATCTTTAGATTTGTGAGCCTCTAAACCATGATTCACGAGGAAACACTGACATGTGCGAAGTCTACATATAAACTACACACCAAAACAAGTAGTCACATCCACGCACTTTTAGAGGTTAAGTTTGAAATACAATATTTACCTACCATTTTAATAACCAATTAAAGCATTATTATTATTATTTTCACTTCATCGTATTTGCCCTAAAAGCGAACGTTTCTCCCATCGCTAGAGTGAATTAATAATAATACTAAAGTGTTCACACACTGTCATGAAACCGCGCAACATTTCAATCCAAGTAAATCATACACAACAAACCCGTATTTCCACAATAAACTTATTTCACATGAATTAAATGAACCACTAAATATATTAACAGAAATATTTTCAATATATAACTTACTTTTAAGTCGTTAAGACACGAAACGTGTAAATGCCGATGAAACGAACGTTCGTCTTGAACAAATTGTCAAGATGAAAGAGATGGCTTCATTACAATGCTGCCAACTCTTTCAAACAAAAACTGTTATGTACTTAAGGGGCGCTGGAAAAATATTTAATTACCTAAGTTAAAAATAAGCTGTCTTAATTAATTAGTTATTAAGAGCTATTTAGTGTCGGAATTTATGGATTAAATATTAAGTAATATTTATAACAAGTAAACCCAAATGATCAAAAAACTACTGAAGACATTTGAATAAAAAAATTTAAAACTGTATATTATATTTTTAAATGAACATCAAATTGTTTAAATTTAGTGGTACGTTATTAAAACGTTCGTTGATGGATTAAATCCATCCTGATGAAAAAATCATCCTTGAAATAAACTAGTTAGTTATCAGTTTAAAATAAAATAGAACTGTGTCAGGAGTTAAATCCATGAACTAACTTAGTCTTATGTTTGTTTCTGGACACCGCTTTAACAATAGCATTAACGTTTTATTATGTTTATTATTATGCCGTTCATGTTTTAATTTAATTACCATTGTAAATAAATAAATAAAATAGAGATATACATCATGATTTAACTCGTACATAATAGTACTTTTCATAGGACTTTTTACTAATTTTAAGTTAAAAAGTGATTAATGCCATATAATGCGAATGATTTTTATTTCTATAAAGCATAAGCTTTTTAGAAATAGGCGCTAGATGTAGCGCCGTATGCGCTGTATCGGCAACACAGAGCCTGATTTAGTGTTGCCCACTCTCTGAGGTAAGTTTGGTACGAAGCGTATCCTTTTCAGGGGGATTTCTTGTACAGGCAGGTATAGTTCGGAAACATGCAAGCAAGGAATAAATGTAAGCGCCCAAGACTACAATGGAAGTTTATACTTCCATTTATTCCGTTTCTGAACTATATATATGTAATTTTGAGAGCGAACGCCGCATGACTTGGCAAGAGCATATATAATGTAACCGGCAGAGTTTTTTGTGTTTATTTTATTTTATTAAAAAATTTTGTGTTTCATTTTTGATTATTGCTTGACTCTTATTATATTTACTTACATGAATAATAGATAGAAGCATAACATTTTAGATGTTATTGCGTGCATTGTTTAATTAGATACATTTAATAGTAAATGAAAAGAATACAAGTAAGTAAATCTTAAACAAAAAACAATACAAAATATGCTATAGTAACGAATTATTTATTTTTGTTAACAAATTCTAAAATTCTATATATAGCGCGTCGCTATAATTTTTTTTTTATTTGTGCTGGATAATGACTCCTAGTTGGAACTATACTACTTCACCGATCGTATGTCGATCGACGATCAGGCATCAGTCGATGCCTGACGCCCTGGGGCGGTTGCCCAACCACGCCCTGCTCTAACGCCGCTACTGGGAGGACTTGAGTCGTATTCCTGTTTATGGGCAGCGGTAACTAATTTTCATCAGGCGGGTCGTCTACTCGATCCGTCACGGACTCGCATATAAAACTGACATGGAATCCCTTTCGTACTATTTTATCCTAATAATATTATATAATAACGTAAAAGTTTGTGAAGATGTATGAATGTATTTTTCCCTTTCAGGAAAAAACTACTTTTAAGGAAACTTTACAATAATATATCACACAGGATCACCTATCGTTTAAAGTATAATATCTACGCGGACGAAGTCGGGGAAAATAGCTAGTTCCATATACCGCGTACACGCCATACCTTGGAACTAACATCGAATTGAGAATGTTTATAATTATGTTCATCAAACAGTTCACTGGTTGCACAGATGTTGAAAAAAAATCTAATCTAGTGTTCAAAAATTGGTTAAGTACATTATACATTTTATATACTTACCTAATATTATATTTATACTACCTACTTAGCGATGAATTATAAATGAATTGAATTGAATTGCTGTTACTGGGGATACGAACCCGGAACCCTTGGCTTCGAAGGCAGGGTATCTGCTAAAATCTGCTTCCTAATAATACTGCTACTAGTGATAAAGTTAGTATTTATCAGTAGAAGCAGTATTACTATTGGAAAGTGATAGAGAGACGATTGGATTTTATTTAATGGGTTATAAATATTATATATTATATTTACAAAAAATGCTCGTTTAAAGTATTAAGTTATGACCGTTATAAACAAGACGTCTAATGAACCGCGAATTCTAGCGAGCGAACCCTTACGATAATTATAGTAAAATTAATGAGATTGTCGCAGTACAGTGAGTGTAGTTCACGCGACAAATGTTTGCAAATATTTGTTTGCGGCCAGTCGACGGCTGCGCGCGGGAGAGCCGTAAACGCGAGTAGGCCAGGAATACGGCGTCGGGTCCGGCGCACAATAAAAACTAAAATGGATACACGTGGGCCGGCGGTCCGCTGCCCGCGGCTGGCGGCCGGCGGCTCGCGGCTGGCGGCCCGCGGACGGCGGCCCGCAGCACGCGGCCGGCGCGCGCGCACCTAATATTAGAAGAGGCGCGGCAAACGTTAGCTATTCACAGATGGACCAGTTTTTTAATTTTTTGTTTTGTTTTTTTTATGTGAAAAAGTGGCGGATCGAGCTGCGGGCCCACCTGGTGGTTCGTGGCGACCCCCGACCATGACAACAGTAATACGACTCATTATAAGATTTTGGATCTTACACTGAGTCGCAATCATCCTGCCGCCTCCATCACCTGAGACGGGGATGATACGTCTCATGCGCATGTCATTTCACCGGCACCCACACCCTTCCATCACAAAATAATGCGATTCCAGGTGTGGTGGCAGCACCTCTCCGGACGAACTTGGCACAAGTTCTATTGCTACTTTTGGTTGCTCCTCTAGTATATATACACAAAGCGTATTAATATTGTATCACTGAATTTCATAGTTTAGGGTTAGATGGCGTTGTGTAAAACATCCGTTATTATTTATTAAAACAAAAACGAAAGGACTAGGATGTAGCATGAAACTAAATTAAAATAAAAAAGCCATTTCACTGAAACATCTGCGTTCACATTCTTTGCCTGCGAGTGAACCAACTCCGATCACTGTGTTATTGGTTAGTCGGCGCGCGCGCAGCTTATCAATAGATCTACCTGCCAATACATTAAACCGTGTTAGTTATCCAGCTACATATAGACGAGACAAAATTAAAAAAAAACTGGGCGTTGAAATAACAGTGCTGTGAAAAAGTGATAAAAATCTAAAAAGAGATTAGCTTTAGTTTGTTTAACGGTTTCTCCGTTTGGTTTTGTTGCTTAGCTCAATTTTCTATGGTGTTGTGATATTTCAAGATTGTGATGGAATTTCTGAATAGCTGTGAACTTCCTGGGAAACTTGGTACGAGGATTCTGTAGTTTATGGTAAAGAAGGTAAGAATTGGGTTACGACATTGCTTTTATTTAGGATTGTTCATTAATTTACCTATTCTATCTACTCTATCACTTTCATCGGCCTCCATCATTACCCTATTAGGATTTTCAGCCCAGTCTTTAACCAGGAGACATGAGAGTGTGTAAACAATGCTCCTTCAGTTGCCTATATCATTTAGTCAGTGATTTTCAAAGGAATCAGATATCTTTTCCTCTTTCAAAGTAAAGTAAGGGGCTTGACTGGTACATAAATCGAAAAGTTCTACTTCTATTCATCCCTTATTTCTTGCCCTTAGGGGAGAAATATCATGAATCTTCTATGGAACCAAAGCGAAGCGTAAACCCTACCATTTTAAAACGAAGATTTTGTACGTCCAACTTGGTCCACAATTGGCGAAATTATCGTGTCATAAACAAAGATTATAAAAAGATATAAGGCTGAATCAAGAACCTCGTTCCATCCTTATTTTATTGAACTCAGTTAAAAATTTTATCCATAGTTTTATCCATATTTTTTATGATTAACGTTCAATGCTTAACGTTCAATGCTGGCAGGCCCTTCTCTGTGGTATACTAAGAAAAACAAGCCCTCTACAAACATCCATAGAGACATGTACATAGTTTTCAGATCTTATCTTGTAATTTTCAATCCAACGTGATGGCTCTGAGACCCCAAGAGCGTAGGGGCAATTTTCTTAGAGGTCAGATCTTAGAGATACTAAGAAAGCTAAATTCTCTTGTCAGGAGTAAAAAATACCTATGTCGCATCACTCTGAGAAGAAGCTGTAACGTCTCATGGGCCTGCAATTTTACCGTTACCTACACCGTTCTACTGGAACACAATTTGGGGAGTCTCGTTGCTCGCCTCCGTAGGTGAGTACTCTATGAATCCTCACACGTACTTCTGGGTGGTGCTAATGGAGCAACAAAAAGTAGCAGTAGAACCTGTGCAAAGCTCGCCCGGAGAAGTACTGTCTCCACGCTTGGTATTCTGCCGCCAAGCAGCGGTGCATTTGCATTGCTGTGTTCCGGTGGAAGGGTGTGGATGCTGGCGAAATCATATACGCATGAGACGTAACATTATCGTCTCGTCTGACGAGCGCGACGCGGTGCGACTTGGGTCTTCTCATGCTTTGGTTGGGTTACATTCAGACACATCTTCACAAAAAAAAAAATCGTTCACTCGATCGCGCCTCTGCTTGGTGGCGGCGTAACTTGGTGGCCGGTGTAATGTTATTATTAAATTGGACGATTTCGACAAGCGATATTCTGACTGCAGAGACCTGCAGTCCACAGTAGAAAGAGCTGACAGCAATGCTGCACTTAATAGTATGAGAAAAGTCACGGCTTTAGTCTGCCTGTTTCTTCTAAACTAAAAAACTCGATGAACGTAGTAATCTTGCGGGCTGCAAATACATACATATTAGCAAATGCTAGCTATTCATCTATCTCATTTTCATCTATCTTGTATCAAGATAGATGAAAATGATTTACCTAGCACGGAATTGTATTGCCATGCAAAGTCGGGGCGCCTCAATGATTTCAAATAATTAACAATTCGAGGTATACAAAGCGGTGGTATAATATTTTAGTTGCTAAAGTTCCGAGTAATTCTTATAGACGGTGGCCGTAAGAGCTAATTAAGGATTTCTTAATCACCCTACACAGAATAGTACAAACCCATAATACGACTATGCGATGGAAATAAGGCAATAATTAAGTTAATGGCAAAAGGAAACATGAATCGTTGGGCATAAATCTCTGAACCACGTTCCATAACTAGCTTTTGATGGATTGAAAGCTATTACTACGCAGGTATATTTCGAGCACTGCAGGAATGTAATCAGGAGAATTTTCTCGAATTGTGTGAAAATTGGCAAGTTTATGTTAAAATGCACTTGGGACTGGACAATTGAAAGATTAAATCAACTAATCTTCCTTTTTATATCTTAAAACTAATAAACGTCATTCACTACTTATATGAAAACAATATACAAAACCTGCCAAGTGCGATTGTAGGTACTCCTAGGGTTCCGTACGTAAATATATTTTTATATTTTTTTATTCTTGACTTGCTGTTTCCGTGGCTTCGTCTGCGTGGATTTTTTTGGTTATATTTTTTTTACTCCTTATACCATCAGCTTACTGTCAGTGAAAGTCCCGTTAAAATCGGTCAGGCCGTTTCGGAGGTTATCCGGAACAAACAGAGAGACAGAAAATGACATTTCGTTCTAAGTGCCGTATATAATCTTAAATGCATTTAGTAAAAAGTTATTGTATTGACATTACAAACAGACACTTGTATTTTATTTATTTGAATGAATATAGATTAAATTTAATCTTCTTATCCGTTATGATTTATAATATACAGTCCTTAAAAGTAAAAACGGTGATAGATTTACAATTTGAACTTAATACAAAGACTTCTAAATATGTTTTTTTCTAAAAATTTACTCAAAAAGAAGGTATTTCATAGACCACAAATTTCATTTCATTTTGAATTTGCGATTTCCACGAGTCCTCCATCTTTGTACGCATTATGTGATGTGATGTGAACTACAATATGAATTAGTTAACCTAAATATTTAGTGCAGTAATATGCGCCAAAAGTTCCTAGAATTTTGCCGTTTACGATATTATACACTGAGGAACTACTGACTGTCCTCACAGCTCGGTGGGTAGTAGGTCTGCCTTCTGCACTGTGGGTCGTAGGTTTAATTCCCACAGGACAAGCATTGTGCGACGAACAATAGATAAGTGTTTGTTCTGTGTCTGGGTGTTAGTGTTATATGTATGTTTTATGAAAAAAAGTACAATATTTATGAGTATTCTATGAGATCCCGTGGTACAAGCTATGCTTAGTTTGGGGCTTAGATGTCGCTGTGTGCAATGTCCATTTATATTTATTGATTTAATATTAATTTTATCTACATCTCGGCAATACGAATTTAAATATAAAATATATTATACCAGTTAGCAAGTGTATACGAGTGCTAGATTATTTCTTCAGGTATACAATGGTTCAGGTTATGGTTAACTATTGATATTGTATAATTTGTTTTATGTATTTATGAATTATTTGGAACACTTAAAATCAAGCATTTGAAACCTAATGATTATTAAATATGATTTGAATAAAATCTTTGCACAACGTTCCATTCATTCACCTTTAAAAATAGACTAAACTCTCAAAAAATATACATCGTAATATTACCTCGCCCCGCGATTTTTCGGGATCAAAATTAACCTATGCGTTCATCCAGGATATAAGCTATCCTGGTACCAAATTTCATCCAAATCCGTTGAGCCGTTTGAGCGTGAAGGAGTAACACACACACACACATACATACTTAATTTTCGCCTTTTTAATATAAGTATGATACCTGTATTCTTAGCAATAAGAAGCAACTGAACGTAGCAGTAGATATTTTACCAAGTTTGCCCGGAGAAGCTCTGCCTCCACACCTGGTAATTCCGCCGTCAAGCAGTGGTGCATTCGTAGTGCTGTGCTCGGCTTCGGGTAGTTTCTGACACGACACTGATGCTCTAGTAACCGTGCGAAGCTGGGGTTGGTCGCTAGTATATTATATATTATATTATATAATAAATAAATATCGATGGATATTCCACACAGCGCCTTCTAGCTCCAAACTAAGCATAGCTATGGGAGCTAGATTACTGATAGAATACTAATAGTACTTTTTTGTAAATAAGTACATATTGACACCCAGACACAGAACAAACATTTACGATTTACATTTACGCTTATATTGAGCGGGAAATGAACCATGACCTACACCGCAGAAGGCAGAGCTACTACCAACTAAGCTGTGAGGACAGTCAAATCATTAGTAGTTCTTTATTGTATAATATCGGCGAAATTCTAGGAACTTTTTGACTATGGACTATTAAAAATGAAAATAGGTCTAAAAATAAAAGTAACGCTTCATTTAAATTTGTTCAGTAGATGCAGTAATGTTCTATTGTGACCTCATTATAGACTACAATCCTGGCCTTCTTCGTTTTCGACCGGAAGCTGTAAACCACGCACAGGAAGTAACGTCGCATAAATGACGCGCGGCCGCCGCGCGTCGGCACGCGTCATTGTTGCTATGGGCGGCCACGGGCTGGGCGATGGGCGGATATAGGCCTGGTTATTTTTAACCACCGATGAAGAAGAGGACATGAGAGCGTCGTGGCCCAGGGGCACAGACGCCGACTTTCAATCTGAAGGTTGCTAATTCAAACCCACACGCGCATGATTGAGATTTTCACTTGTAAAATTGATTTGCGCAATACTACGTTCTCGAAACGGTGAAGGAAAACATCGTGAGGGAACTGGCATGTCTTACAGTCAAAAATTCGAAGACATGTGACATCTACCAATCCGGATTGGTAATCCCGTGATCAAAGCCTATTCACTCTCAATTATCGAGAGTAGGCCGGTGACCCTTCAGTGGGAACATTAGAGGCTGGTACGGGAAAAAGAGTTCCTCCTTTTTTTGAAGTCGGTTAAATAGGATATAGGGACTCTTCACTTGAAGTTAGTAGCCCCAATCTTTACGCCGCATCGTAACACAGGGGCCGCGAGTGCGTGGGCGCAGCGACGTCACACATCAAAGCTCAGCGGTTTTATTATATCTGCTATTCGTTCACGTAATAGCTACACAAGAGATTAAAGTTTTACTAAAGTTTTTGTTTTACATTTTAGTTGACTATATAATTATCAATATTTTGGGTGAAAGTAATCACGTAGAGGGATTGATTGTCATAGTTAGGGACAACGCAGAAGGATACTACAATAGAATCCCGAGTGCGTTGCCCAACGAAATGAAATATTTTGGGAAATGGTACACATTACATGTATTAACAAATCTCTGTGTAAATAATGAAATATGAAGTAACTCTTGAACTATTTCTCAAGATTTGGAGGGTAATAGATTGTATATCCAAAGATTTGACATTAATGTTATGCTTTCACTTCAAAACGAATACCTTTTTTTAAATAAATTGCGTTTTTTATCTGTGAACAGAGTAAGATGTCTTTTTTTTAATTACAGGCAGCTTCTGCGCGTATTCCGCCCGCCCCTCTCACCGGCCAGTAACTTTATTCGTACAATATTAGTACGTTAGGACGTTCGATCTCTTTGATCGTCTCACGCGTGACTAATTAGAAAATTCATATTCCAAATTCAAAATCATTACCGCTGTGAAAGCCCCACAGAGTAAATACATAGTATGCTCTCCGTATTTCACAAAAAGTCGTTTTTCTTATAGATGGGATGAAAATTAACTTTTATATTTTTTCCATATAAACTAATACCTACAAATTTCTATGTTATTGATAGCAACATACTCGTAGCATGTGTTCGCCACCCACGCGCCACCTCGCGCCAATTATAATATACTAACCATATATCTTGTTCCCAATTTAATTATTTAGATTTAGTTGAGGATTAACAAGAATCCAACATGACATGTTTCTGAAAGCTGTTTAGGTATAATCTTTCTTATAAATTGACGGCTGTTTTTGTTTTAAAAAATGTATGTATTTTTCTTCACTGTTTTGTATCATTCATTCAAATTAAAGTTGCGAACTAGAAATCATTGAATATCTAATCTATGCAACCGTACCGTAATAGCTGTTAACTTTCTTAATAGAGACACGTGCCTACTCTCGACAAGTGAGAGTGAAAGCGTATTAATTTACCAATGTAGTCCAATGCGGATTGGTAGTTATCTTGTAGTGTTTTGTTCTAGAGCATTCCGGTTTTCTCTCGATGTTTTCCTTCACCATTTTGGTACTCATTGGGTCATGGTTGGATTTTAAGAAAACTTTTTGATTCCTACATCAATGTAAGAAAGACGATATCATTATATACATTCAAGACAGAGAAGAAGAACAAAACTATACAAATGAGAAAGAAATTCTAGATTATTTAACCACAGTCTCATGCAAAAATTATAACAATGGCATCGAAGTAAAATGATTTTCAATATAAGGCTCACCCATTACATAGCATATTTATATATCTGAGGAATAATGGAGGCCAAGTACACTGCCTTGCGGCACTCCGTAAAAATTGATTAATTTCGTGCTAATCCTTACAGGCAAATTATTAAAAAAAAGCGGTAGATTTTGGCCTCTATCCATAGTGCGCAAGATTATTAATTTAAATTTATAATTTATCGCATTTTACCCACACCCTCTGTTTGGTTACCTCACTTTCTGAGAAAAATCCTCAGTCATTAATTATAACACGGAATTTTTGATTAATTTTGTTACCGTTCCGTTATTTCACCCGTGTGATTTCAAAATCTAATAACTAACAATATTTAATACTCTTTCAACATGTTGGTAAGTAATCTCTACCTATAGAGTCCTTCACATAGCCATCAGATCACATAAAAACAGCTCATTTTGTTCTCTTTTGATTGACATTTTGGCTCATTAACACAAAACGTTAATGACTCGCTTGTTACTGAAAGTCAATATTTTAAAATTCAATGAATTCTTGAAATTCTTCAATGAATGAATTCTTGAGAGGGCGTCAATTTATACAATAAAAATGTCACTTCAAAATGGCTTCGCTTATTTGTGACTAGCTTTTGCCAGCAAGGTTTAGAGTAAATGAATGCGAGCTGATCGACTCCTACAATTTCAAACATTATTAGAATCCAAAAAAGCTACTTTCTATTACTTTAAAATTGAAAAATCCTGTCACGATATCCGATTCATTTTCTTTTTTTGAGGTCCCATGTTTTGGAAATAGGAATAAAAACTTGAACCAAGTATTGCATATAGTATGTACAGCATGCAGCAGCAGCAAGAATTTGTCAATCTTTTTTTTAACGATAAATCAAATTTAGAGGGTACGACGGTGTTTCATTTTCAAGGAAAAAATTGAATAAATTCAAAGTCAAGGTCAAAGTCAAACTCATTTATTCCTGTAGATCTCAAGTATCATTTGGATTTCAAGTTCAAACATAACTTGTAATATGTATAAATAAGTATAAGTATTGGAGTATAAATAAGACCAGACTCACAATATAACTCAATATTCTTCTGATAGGAGTTTAAAATTAAATGTTTTCCCAAAGACATTCAGCATTTCTCCACTCTGCTGTTTTATTACTGATGACCCTGTGAATGGAGTCTGTCGGATCGTCTATTTCTCATCATCCCCACATAAATCAACTTTGGGGCTGTCAACGTAATTAAACTCCTCGGTTTTACGCCGTCATTCAAAGTTGAGTCGTTACGACGGTCTGAGATATTTTAGCAAATGTTCACTAGTGCTTTAAGTATTTTAATATACATGTACTGGTTTATATTGCGTCGCCTTCGAGATTATTGCGACGTTTTGGGATTGCGACGGGCGATGACCTTCTGGTCATGCTAGTGGCGAAGCTTGCTTATCTGTTCTTTACAGATCATCTCAGTTAAGCAACTTTCGACCTGGTCAGAAGTGCTCGCATTATTGTGTTCCGGTGGAACGGGTGGGTGACGGTGAAATCATGTGCGCATGAGACGTATCATCCCCGTCTCGGGTGATGGACGCAGCAGGATGAATGCGACTCAGTGTAAGATCCAAACCTTATACTGAGTCGCATTACTGTTGCCACTTACCACCAGCTGGGCCCTCAGTTCACATTAAAAAAAAAGTTGGATTGGTGACCGTTTAGTGGCATCTGAACTAAGCGCTTTCGTGCTTCGGAGGGAACGTTAAGACATCGACTGCGACTATACTTCTGTCGGTCGGTCAGAGTTGGTCACTTACTCATACAAAAGAAGATGACAAAAGTAGTTTTTAGAAATTTATCATAATAAGACTTTACTTCGAGATTCGTTTTAAATTAAACAGAAAAACTAAAACATTCTACATACCTTTTTGTAATTTCTCCAGCCTCTTTCATTTTTCAAATGAGTAATGCGCATTGCTATAACATACATATTTCAATCAGCTGGTTTGTAAACTAATTTTTATAGCGATTTTAATCGGATCGAAATAGTATTTCGCTGCCAATTAATATGTCGTCAATGAGTACTGATTTAATACCGGATGTTTAAAAACCACTTTGACAAAATTAATTGCATATATTATGATGGCAGCGGATGCCCGCTAGACTTATAAAATATTAAATGTTTTTTATTCTATCTGAAACTTTTATTATTATTTTATATTTTATTGCTATAGACTAATTTTTTAAGATCTTATATCCAACAGTGGAATAGAATAAGCGGATAATGCTTGTGATTTGAGATCCCCTGTGTATTGACACAGTCACCTTGGTATATACGAGTAGCTATACATAATGGTACATAAAGGTACACAGAACAGCGCCCATATTTCTAAACTAACTTTGAATTCAGCGCACGAAGTATTTACTAAGTCAGGCATCGAAGCCGGCATCCATCGCATATGGTGATGCATCCGAAACCTTCGTAGCAAAGCTAGCATCGATTTTCTTTACAGATTATCTGAGTTTAGCAGCTCTCCCTCTAGTCAGGATTTCCATGGGTTACCGTTTAGTGGCATTGGAAGTTTTTTTTTATGTGTATGTGTGTCGGAACGAGCCGAGGTAAGTGGTGACCCCCGCCCATGACATCAGTAATGTGCGCGGCTCACTATGAGATCCAAATTTTAACTGAGTCGCATTCATCCTGCTGCGTCCATCACTCGAGACGGGGATGATACGTCTCATTCGAATGTGATTTCACCGGCAACCACACCCTTCCACCGGAACACAGTAATGCAACCACTACTGCTTGGCGGCAGATTCCAGATGTGGTGGCAGTACCTCTCCGGACAAACTTGGCAGTTCTACTTCTACTTTTGTTGCTCCTTTGGTTGCCACCCAGGGGGTGCGTGTAGGGAATCAAAGGGTACACTCCTACGGATGCGAGCAACTGGACCCCCCAAAGTTAGCGCTTCCGTGCTTCAATATAAAACGTGTCTCAACCGACTTTCGGAAGAGGTTATTAATTCGATTGTAATGTTTTTTTAACCGTTCTTTTATTTATTTTTTTTATTTTTGTTTATTGAAAAGACCAACAGCTACAGATGTTAATAACATAGAAAAAAAAAAGATAAACAATAAACTTATTACAGCCAATTATAGGTCTCTCTTGATTACATTTATGAGCTTAGATATTTCCTACACATAATATCAAAATAAAGAAGTGGTCTCATGTTCACTAATAAGTAAGTAATACAATAGTAAATATAAATTGAGACCAAAATTTAACTACTACAAAAAAGAAAACAAAAAACAAAATAGGTACTTAATATAAGACTTATATAATGTAAATTTAATGAAAAAGAAAAAATAATAATATTTATTATGTGTCTGTAACTAATAGTGTCGCAGTGTTTTGTTGTTTGTGGGTATGATGTTTGCATGTGTCTGTGTGTATGTGTGTGTGTGTGTGTGTGTGTGGGTGTGTGTGTGTGTGTGTGTGTGTGTGTGTGTGTGTGTGTGTGTGTGTGTGTGTGTGTGCGTGTGTGTGCGTGTGCGTGTGTGTATTTGGGAGTATGTTGTATATTTTAGTGAGAGTTTATAATGATTTTGAATTTAATATATCCATGATTGACTTTTTAAATAATTGTTTACTAAGGTTAAAGATATCTACACTCGAGAAACGCTTGTTATAGTTTGAACAAATTCGACTGATTGTACCATTTTTACCATAATTTGTGCTATGTAGTGGAAGAGAAAACAGTTTAGTATGACGCGTTCGCTTAGTTGGAACGTTCAGATTAATTGAGGCTAGCAGAGTTGGGGAGTCTAAATTATTATTCAGTACATTATAAAGCATCATATTGTCCAGTAAGATACGTCTATCTTCCAGCTTCATTATGTTATAACGTTGACAACCACTTTCGTAGTCACAGAATACTCGTTCCCGATAATTCAGATGCTTTACAAACTTTTTTTGAATTTTTTCGATGTTATTATTGTATATTAAATAGTTTGGAGACCAAATACAACTTGCGTATTCGAGAATGCTTCGAACATAAGTGTAGTAGACTGATTTTACACAAGAGAGGTCAGAAAACGGTTTACAGGTACGGATAACAAATCCTAAGTTCTTATATGCTTTATTAGTAATATGATCGATGTGATCTGCCATAGTGAGTTTGCTGTCTAGAATCACACCTAGGTCCTTTATAATGCTAGTTTTTTCAATTGTTGTATTGTTTAAAGTATAGCTATACGTTATGGGCTTTAGTTTACGAGTAAATGAGATTTGTTGACACTTAGGAACGTTCACAGTTATTTTGTTCTTTTTATAGTATTCTGAGAGTACATCAAGGGTAGATTGCAAGTTGCGACAGGATTCATCATTTTTGATTTTGCAAAATATTTTTTTGTCGTCTGCATATAAAAGATGATGACTGTTTGTGAAGCACTTATAAATATCAAATATGTATGCGTTATAAAGAAGGGGTCCAAGATGGGACCCTTGTGGGATTCCTGAAGGAATATTTATAAAATCCGATCTATAACCTCCAATTACTACAGCCTGGGATCTATTAGTCAAGTAAGATTTTAGCCACCTTAGAAGGTCACCGTGTATTCCAAGTTTATCAAGTTTGGCCAGGAGGATGACATGGTCTACTCGATCGAAAGCTTTTTCAAAATCGGTGTAGACCACGTCAACCTGACCCCCCCCTTCGATATTATTAAAAACAAATTGTGTAAATTCTGCTAGATTAGTTATTGTTGATCTTTGCTTTAGAAAACCGTGTTGTGCGTTGCTAATTCCATTTACTATTGTGCCATAAATTTGATCATATATTATTTTTTCAAATATCTTACTAAATGTATTTAAGATCGAAATTGGCCTATAATTTTCAATTTTAGACTTCGATGATTTTTTATGTATTGGTACAACATTAGCTTCCTTCCATTTTGAAGGGAATATTCCCTGAGACAAGGATATCTTGAACAGTAATTTTAGAGGTTCCACCAAAACTGTGGCACAATTGTGAATGAAAATTGGAGGAATGTTGTCAGTTCCCGCTGACTTATTAATATCTGTTTTTTTTAGTAAATTTAAAAGTACTTTATCACTAATATCGACGTTACTGACAACATTCATTTCGTTGCAAGCTGGTATTTGAAGTTCTTCAATATCATAAGATGTCGAAGGTTCAACAAATACGCTTTCGAAAAATTTATTAAAACCGTTACATATATCTGGACCCTTGTCATACACTTTCGTATTCAGAGTAAGCGTCTTGGGATAGTTTGATTTCCCTCTCATTAGTTTAACGTAAGTCCACATTTTTTTTGGACATATTTTAATATCCTCCTCGATGTGTGTTATGAAACCCTTATAAAGCTCAATCTCAAGTTTCTTAGCTCTGGAACGAAGAATAGAGAATTCATTATAGTCTAATTCATTACCAAACTTTTTCCATTTGGCATGTGCTTTATGCTTTTCACGCAAAATATGCTGCAGAGCTCTATTATACCAGAGTGGAAAACTATTACTCTTTTTAAAATTTGATTTCGGCACGAATTGGTTAATACATTTATTTAATTCAGCGTAAAAACAATCAACTGCGCAATCAATAGAGTTGCATAATTGGAATATACTATGCCAGTCAATATTTCTCAAATATTTGATGATAGTGTCATAATTGCATTTTTTAAAATTATATTTGGATCTAACACATTCTTTGAGAGGTACAATAGAAATGTTAGCTGCATCAATTTGTAAACTAGGATGAGCAGGGTCTTCTACTACCAATGGGCTTGTTGACATATTAGTTGAGGCGCGAAAGTTGCTAAATACTAGATCTAAGGTGTTCCCATATGTATTCTTCTTCTCTTTCATTTATGTACCGATATGAAAAGTTATTTGAATGTAAAACGGTCCTTTGGAAATTTTATCAAAATCGGTTCTATTGTTTGCTTGGTAAATCAGAATAACTGCAAAATATGTCATCCAAGTAAATGAATTTGCGTATTTTACTTTCCTGTGACTTTCTTCTTTTATTAAATACAATATTAGGGTGTATCCTATGAGTGAGAAATCAGTGATGAATGAATGGGAACTAGATAACTAATAGAATATATATTTTACTTAATTTTGTTGTAAATACGTACAAATAATAACACCCAGACACGAAACAAACATTTCTGTTCGCACACAAATATTGTATTTATGGTCATTTCACACAGAACCATCTAGCCCCAAACTAAACTTTACTTCCTTTTACTATGGAAATTATATAATATGTAGTTTTTTTGTTAACACATACATATTAATACCTGGACACAGCCCGAACTTCAACGTCAGAACGACTCAATGGAAGTGAATGAAATTTAGTTCCAGGATAGCTTCTACCAAAGGCAATTACATACTACCCATAGGCTACTTATGATCGCGTAAAACCGCGGGGCGCAGCTAGTCACTGAGACCAATTCATCGAAACTGTCGTCAATATACCGAAATAACCCAAGTTTTATAGTTTTACTGCAGGTGGCGAAACCTCTCGTTAAATACGTTTATTTAGCTGCGGTGGCGTGTCTCGTAACTCGCAGTTAGATTGAGTCATGGAGGAAATGGGCCGCGGCGGTGTTTTGACAGCAACCAACAAGCCGTGGTTAATTAGGGCCCATGAACCGGTGCCACAGGTACTTCTATTGATTTAGATGAAATGCCTTCCGTCTGAAGTCTGTGAGGAAAAGAACGCGAAGGATTTCGTTTCAGTTTTAATTTGATTGGACATGATCGTTAATCTTCGTTTTTGAGCCATGGAGGGTCGGACGATTGTGCCATCGCCAAACTTAGTAATGAGCACGCTAAACTAAGAAATAAGATCTCGTTATGAAGGCACATATTTCTTTTAAATGCAGTGTTTCCAAGCATCTTAATTACACATTTATTTTTGGCCATTGAAACAAAAAAAAAAATACTTTGACAGCTACAAGATTACAGATTCTGATAGATTCATTTATTTATCACATGTATAAATACTAATTAAATTAATAAATATTCATGGCTTTTAATACAAACCCGGCTAGCTGAAACTAAGCATGGTATGTACTATGGGACAGATTACTGATGGCATACTCATAACGTATTTTTTTTAATACATTAATGAAATATACGTGTAAAGCAGGCTTATTAACAAGTTAGATTATTATCATTACGTTTTTATATAAAAAAAAAAACACATAAAATACCAAAGAAGTTTGCAAGTTATGCGCTTATTAACGAAAATGATTACAAAAAAGAAACCGTTCCTTAAATTTTAAAAAGGAAACGCTGGTGACTATAATATTTACCAGATTTTTCTCACTTTTTCAATGTATATCATTATTTTTCCCGAAAGTAAACGTTACAATAACATTGTAGCATTCGCGACAGCTACACTAACACATAAAACTAATTGTATAAACTAAGTGGTGAATATTTGTGTAACCTTGCCTCTCGCTCGTGCGTCTGTTCGACCTGTGAATCCATTCTATATCTTTAAACGCCGTATCAATACTCGATATAATGTAAAATAACGTTTACATACTCATACCCTTGCACTAGGATTCGTAAGTGGCATGGACAAATACAGAAATACAATAAGCACTTAAGACCCGATAACAGACTGCGATCACCACAAAGAGTCTGCCCCGGCCGGTAATCGAACTTGGAATCCTCGCTTCGAAGGCAAAGCTTAAATAAGCATTCTTTTACTAATCTGGTTTCCATAATTAAAGCTACGCGCTAAACGGGGCTATGTGTATAAAAATATTTATTTATTTATTATTGCGGGGCAAGTATGAATTAATTTGGAATGGAAATAGGTTGCCAGCTTTACCCGTCTTATTCCCCATATTACAAAAAAATGTGCTTTTCTGCTCTAGAATATATGCGCACAATGTTCCTTTTCAAAAACATCTTCATTCATTCAAATTAAAACAAATTCATTCTTCAAAAACAGGCAACCGGCATGCTGAAGCAAACATTCAAATATGCGGATTGACTCAATCCGGGAGATGCCCGTGCTAAACTAAAGCCAATTCACTCTCAATTGTCGATACTGTCTGCACGTTCCAAATTGTAGTCCTCTAAGAAATCCGCACATCAAGTTAACATTGTACAGCGGTTGACTCACATGCAGTCATACACAGATAAGCTCATACAAAGTCAAAGATATTCCCGTCCGTCTATCAGATCGTGGAGATACCATTACAGATTTGCACTCAATAAAACTGAGATATTGGCAGCATCCCGATATCAAATAACCCGTTTGCCATATCTAGAATCCAGAATTTAAAGCTCAATTTTATTTATTCCTTTGGATCTCAAGTGTGATTGTCAGTATTGAACAGACTGATATTTTTACCAATGTGCGATCTATGATATTATTAGTATTTTTTGAATTTTATAGTCTCTTTTTAATCGATGCGAAGAAAGATCAGGTGTAAGGTTTTTTTGTATGTTTGACACTCGATTTCTTCGCCAATTTTAACCATTTGGATGATTTTTTCTTAAAACGTTAACTTCGTTTACCTCCGAGGTTAACCTCCGTAGTGGTCCATAGAAATGTCACACCTAGGGGCGACAGACCTAGACGGACAGACAGATAGACAGACAGACGGACAGAGGAGTCTTACCTTTTACAAACATAAACATTCCACGATTGAAGATCTCCTTTGGAAGTGTGCTAAGGAAGGGACCGTTGTCGTTGGTTGCAGCGCACCGCGATGAGGTAGCGGGCGGCTGCACCGCGCGGGTCGGGCGCGATGCGTCGGTAATGGCGCGTCGCAGGCGGCGCCGGCGGCGGCTCGCGTCGCGCGTGCGCGCTGCGCTCCGCGGCCTGCTCGCCTTCCTCTTCAGCAACGTCGGCGTCATCGTGCTGGTCGTCGCTTACACCATCGCTGGTGAGTTCGCGGTTCCAAGAGACTCTAATGTCAAAGTCATAGTCAAAGTCAAAAATCTCTATTTCTGATGATTACTTAAAAATTACTTGGAAACGTCAATTTCCTTTTTTAAATAAATATGTACCTACGAGAGAGCATGCCTTCTTAAAATCAAACGTAACTAAGATTTATTTTCTATGACAAAACCCAAAAAAACCGCTTCAAAATAGGAGACAGGTATTGGAGCCCTTTTATAGCTATATGGACTCAATTACATTAATCACGATGCTACATTCAGACAGACGGACAAATAAACGTTTGAACGTTTACTATTACGTATATTAACACCCCTTTTTAATTAGTGGTACGGAACTCTTGATCTTTTAGGCCGACACGCTATTGGCTGGCTTGTTAATGTTATTGTGTTTCTGACCAACACTGGTGTAGGCAAATACAAGTAATATTTAAAGCGAGTCTTCAATCCCTAGAGTAGTAGTACATTATTAGATCTACTAAAATCACTTAGCTCCTAATGTAATCAAATCACGGACGAAAAGTGCTTATCCAAATTGTTACAACGAAAAAACGCCTCATAAAAACATAAAAATTATTATGGCAATATTGAAACATCTTTTATTGCGCGATAAAAATAAATGAAGCATAAACGCTCGTATTGAATACCTACGTTACAATTATCCGTAATTGATGCGGGTATCAAAATCGCGTTAGCGGCAAGCCGACATAGCGCGAGCGATTCGGGAACGCGACTAAGCTATATGCCTTCCACACTGCAGCGATAAATCGCGCGGCTGAAAACACGTGCTATATTGATATCAAAGTCAAAGTCAAACTCATTTATTCCTTTAGATCAAGTATCATTTGGACATCATCATCATATAATATCGTATCATATAACACGCTAAAGCTAAAATATGCAACTCTTTTTTTTTATTTTTGTTTACTTAGAAGTTATTTTGATTTAACAACCAAACTATGGTTCCGAGTTTGACAACATTTTTTTATGGGACCAATCTGAAAGGTTAAAAATTTTAAAATTTTAAATAAAATTGAAATCGGTTGACAAATGACTAAGTTCTGAGATATAAAAAAAACACTTCCCTAACTAAAATAAAAAAAAGTTTTGGATCGGGCAATCATTTCTAGAGACAACTAGACATAGCGACAAGCCGCATTTCAGACAAAGTTAACATAAATTTTGCGACAAGTCTCTGTGGTGCCGTGTCCGAATGTTCGAGCATTATAGAATTAGGTTGGCTTTGCGTCGGGCCGCATCATTAGTATGAAATGTATGAAGTGTTATCGTTTCCGCCTGAACGACGCTATTCTACTTCTAAAGCTATATTTTCTTTGTGCTTTTATAAAGAATTTTATTGGTACTTTTATATCAATATTAACGCTCAAAATGGCCATTTATGTGGTGAATGTGTCTTATCTTGTAAATTCATACATTACACTAGATGTTATTTTTATTATACGCTATAAGACGGAAAAGAGTGGCGTCGCTGTTTCACAGAGTGCGTGGCAGCTCCAACAGTATTCTAAACATGATTGCAGCCCGGAACGATTGTCCCATACAGAAGCAGTGGGTGGGAATCATGTTAGGCAAAATAAAATAATATTTTAATTTATTAATTCTAATTTTTATAATATATTTAATTGTAATTTAATTTGAATGTAATATATCAATATGGACATGAGTCTGAAATAAATAAATTGAATTGAATTGAATTGAATTATTAATAAAAGGCATACCATATAACTCCTTCTGTGAAATAAAAAAAACAGTGGCACTCCGGGAGAGAAAACAAAAGCAGACTACACTACAGATACTAACGAGTACATACAGAGGTGTCGGTAACGGTGACGGTAACAGTGTCGAGAGTTCAATGACATTTTCCCATCTCAAAAAATGCCCAACGCGCCTATAGAAGTTTTCATTTCAATAATAAGCTTCTTATATATTACGGTTCAGAAGATCAGATCAGAATGCCCTTTAGAATTAGGAGACAACCAGAGGTTGTAGCTTTAGGAATTGATCCTTTTTTCACCCTTTTTACCCGTAAATAATGCATAGTAAAATATAATGACTGTAGCTTAGAAAATAAACGCGAGGGGTCACAGCAAACTTTCTGTTATGAGCGTAAAGCTTATTCTCGGCTCCTAAGTGTTCGTCTTGTCTATGTTTGTCCATAATACTTGTTACACAGAGATTTCTAATGATAATTGAGCCTGTAAACGTTATTTTCAATACGTTCAGTGTGTCAACTACAAGGTACATATTTTTTTAAACTAGTATATTTTCGTCTAGGGAATAAACAAACTCTACATCAAAGCGCTTTGATAATTAAAATCATGGTCCCGTCCGTTTTCCCGCCAAAATTATGACGCGGAGTAATTTATGTCCCAGCGGTAAATTAAAGAAATCTGTCTGGCCCTTGATGAATTAATTAAAAAGCCATTTGTGGCTAGGAATTTAGCCTCGGGGACTTTACTGAAATAACTTTGTGATTTTCTTCGCAAAATAAACATTGGTGAACAAAATGGGACCAGACGAAGTGGTTTTGTCTGTCAGATAAGGAGAAATTCTCTTAGTATACATCTCAGGACAACTATGTGCATAAGGGTTTTGCTTTAATTATTTTATTTGAATTATTTCTTGCTTACGTGTTTTTTCATAGATGATTTGTAAAGAGTGATCGTAGAATGAGATTTCTCCAGATAATTATTTTGTTGAGCGTGTATCCTAATATGAGGTGTGAAATTCACTTGACATACCTTAAACCCTTAAACCTTAAACAGATTAGTATATATCACATGTCTTCCAACATACATACACCATACATCATGAATCGAAAAAAACAAAATATGCGATTTCGTTTAGGTCATCCAAACCCGTTTTTTCAATTCTTTTCATTTAGCAACCAAACTTTTAAACTGTTTTTGATGAAATTTCTATGGGAATAACCTAAAAGCATATCCTTTCAAATAAAAAATCCATATCAGTTGATAGACGGCAGAAAAATCGGTGAACCTACATAAAAAAATATAAACATTTGACTCCATTTTAAGTCGGTTAAAAAACATAACTTCTCGAATTTATAATACTAGCAGAATAAAGGAAACACTTTGCGAAGAACCCTTCTCAAGACACTACATAAAACAATGCCTCAGCATTGTTCTTAGGTACAACGGGCTATAGCTCAACGAAGCGGAGAAAGGGAGGATTTAGTGGATAATCTACAAGCGATGCTATTGTTTGATTACCGGACACGGTCCGCTGCACCACAATGTCGGTCCTGGCTCACTTCGTGGACCCTCGTGTACCTATCGCTGCGTCAGGGCCCTGCCACACAGCCAGGAGCCACGAGAACGGGAACTGTCGAATCGTGATGTTATAGCTACCTCAAATATTTAGTTCTTTCTGACGGGTTGGTTAGTGAAGTCAAAGCCAAACTCAAAATACTTTAAATCCATTGAATTCTTAAAAAAATACAAAAAGGTACAATACTAAAAAAAACGTTAAAGGTTAAACAAGTGGCTGATTTCAAAATCGAAAATAAACCACCTTCGATAATTAAATTCCTTATTTATAGCCCTAAGGGGTACACCTCGTTTAAAAAAAGAGAGAAATACAAGTTAGTTTACAACAGGCGAAGAAAAAGTCACAAAAGTACAATACGCAATTTCGTTTACTTGGATCGATTTAACAACCAAACTATTGAACCGATTGTGATAAAAATTCTATGGGACCAATCAAAAAGTATAGCATTTAAAAAAATATATATATATGCGTCGTCACGTTACATCCCACGTTCGGAGTGTCAGGCAGAACGCGGCACGACTACTCATACTTTGGTAAGGGAAGAACGGAATCGTTTTACTGTTTCTTATGGGTAGCAGTAACCACTTTACATCACTTATCCAAACGGTTCTTGAAATCTTGTGGAATAAAATCATTGCGGTTTGAGTTCGTTGCAGTAAAACTAAACTTGTGTGGCTGAGGCCTAAATACTGATTTCAATCTAGATAGTTTAGGATGAATCCGATTAGAATATTTCCTTAAAGTATTGAAAATCAGAGACAGTAGATAAGTGTTGTAGACCGTGCTTTTAACTCTGCGTTCAAAAATTCATGGCCAAGGAAAATATATCTAAGATGTTTTGTTTCCAGGTGCATTCATGTTTCAAGCAATAGAAGGTGAGAGCGAGATGGAGCGAGTGAACAACATGACGTTAGAGCGAAACAACACGGCGCAATATCTGTGGCAGAATGTTACTCTGGCGCTCAATTTGTTCAATGAAACTGCTTTGAAAGAGAGGTGAGGTTCTTTTACCTGAAGAGCGGAGTAATCTCCGCCCTAAGTGGCCCTTGAAGAACTACCATGCTTCGAAGGGCACGTAAATATGTCAGTCAGAAATGGAAGTGATTGAAAATAATTTTTCGAAAGAACACTGCAACACAGCTAGTTCTAGTTATACTAGTGTTACAAAGATTCATAATACACAGTTTATGACAAGATCTCGGATCAAGTGTACCAAACCTTCTGTAGTTGTTGACTATCTGCTTCATTTTCGTATTTTATAATATATGCGGATGCTCCTTAGTACTAATATTTACTTGATGGTAAGAGTTTCCCTTCCCTGCATTCTTTTCGCTCTTTGCGTTCTGACGCGTAGCGAGACATCTCATTGAGATCTTCCAAATCACCGCGTGGCGTTGATGCAATCCGTGGTGGTCTTAGCCCACAAGTCCTTAGATATACTGTAGACTCGGCCAGTTTACTTTAGCCTGGTAGCATTTTGACCAACGTCAGCGATTTGGGTCTTGCAGGAGTGCAGCCAATTTATGAAGAATATTCTGAGTAATAGGTAAATGCTCTGAGGCAATTCAACTACTTAACTATAATTTCAGGAAAAATATAAATCACGTTTGGTTCCGATAATCTTTGAAAACGAGCACAGCCGCATTGCCAAGAATTGCTCGCTGTTTATTCTAGAAATCTGCAATCCAGCTATTAACGATTACATCGTCTAGATATCTTGATTTCTCTTTGTCGGCTCGAAATAGTAGAGAAACCTAGATTTCGCAGGTTATTTTTGCAAATGAAATAATACTTTATGCGGAGATCACTGATTCTTTTTTGTTGTTGTTTGGTCTACACCCATCCAATGTCCAGTCAGTCTCAAACACCAGGTAGAAAATGAATATTTAGTGAGCAGACAGAAAAATAACACACACAACTTTATTTACTGTTTTGACTTCCGAGCTTCGGAGGGAATAATTTTTTGGGATGCAATTTGTCATTACCTAGTGTAGGACTAATAAATTGATTGCGTGTTACAAACTTTTTTAACACGCAAGTGTGTTGAGTTGTATATTACAAACTTTTCAACCTTGTCCAAACGAAACTTGTATGAAGTTTTCATCGTTCGTCGATCCGCTCCTAGCTTATATAATTCAGGGGCACACACTCACACATATATGCGATTCTGCAGACAACTTAGCAAAGAAAAGTGGAAAACAATAGGGGCGCCTTTCAGCGTTCACTCACACCTTGAAAAATACCCGCCTGTCTAAATTAGTTCCATTCCGGAAGGTTTCTACTGTATTCACTTTTTTATGTAATAAAAGCGACGGAACGAGTTTGAGTTCATCTGGTGTCAAGTGGTTACTTCCGATCATAACAACATAGGTGGCCCAACCTAAGTATGAGAACACCCGAGTCACATCCCCTTGCACCCGTCAGCCGAGATGGGGATGTAACGTCTCATGCGTCTGTGATCTCCCCAGCACCCACTTTCCACAGGAACATAGCAATGTGAGTACACCACTGCTTGATATATATGTAGGGACTCAAATCGTCGGGGTAAAGGGAAGCAACTTGAACCCCCAATAAACTTTTGTTCTCACGTCCGTAGGTTGATCTTTTGAATAACCGTACATGCCTCTTAACCCAGAGAAGGAAGATACTAATGAAGCTTTGGTGTCTTCTGATGCTACACTAACTATATCGCCTCTTACCACCAGGCGATCGCTTGGTTATGCAATCATGTTCATCATTTTTAAAAGTAAAAACGTGTTTTTCCAGCATTAGCAAGGAGTTGAAGGTGTACCAGCAGAAGATAGTGGGCGCCCGACGCGCGGGGTGGGACGGCGGCCGCTCCTCGCGCCAGTGGAGTTTCTCCTCTGCCTTCCTCTACTCGCTCACCGTCATCACCACTATAGGTAAACACACAGTATACAAATTACAGAGTAATATCTCACAGTCTAAATAGAAACATTCTGATTTTGAAATTTTGTCCGAGTTTTTCGTGGTCCGCGGTTTATGTGCGTGCGCCGCTTTTGAGTCTTGCACAAGAACGGTTATCTGTACCTGCATGAAATAACGTTTACGGAATTAATCAAGCATCTAAAAAATGTCTAAAGCTGATGCTGAAAGTGGCGTGTAGTCCGTTATTAAATATATTATACCTTATTGCTGGGGAAAGGTTCCAAATCTCTTCGTTGTTGGCGGTTTTTCGATGTTTTCCACCACTCTGTATGGGAGGGCTCTGCCGACCCCCATGCATGCCGTTTCCCTTCATCACGCTGCCAACATGATTATGTTCTCCCATTTTTCAGAGGCATTCGGATGACGTGGTCCGCCCAGTTCAACTTATGCATGGTGGATTACTTCCCAAAATCGGCAATTGGTTATTAACTTTGTAACATTGTTTTCAGGATACGGTCACCTGTCTCCGAAGACTAACTGGGGTAAGGTGGCAACCATTTTCTACGCTCTGCTGGGGATGCCACTATTCCTGCTGTATCTAAGCAATGTTGGTAAGAATAGATTCTGATATCATTTAGTTGAACGAGCCAGCGAAACGAGTTAATTTTTATGAATTTGAATATATGTATTCCAGGAGAGCTGCTGGCTAGATGGTTTAAGTGCATCTATGCGTTGGTGTGCCTCTGCAGGGGCTGTCCCGGCTTCACCAGGAGACGGGTCATCAGGATGAGGCCACAGGTAAAACTGACAGCAACACATTTAGATGAGCTTAGACCAGAATTTAGCAATATATTATATTATCATAGCTATACTAGATGATAATTAGACCAGTTAGTACTAGACAGGCTTTTATGGTTAGATGTACAAAGTATTTTTGTACATCTAAACAAAGTATTGTTGTTGTTTATATACAAGATTGGACTTTAATTTTGATGATGGCGTTTGTTTCAGATAGAAATAAGTGAAGCGGAGAGCATAGAGCGGCCGGCACCGAACTACTCTCCCTGGCGGCGGCCGCCTTACCCCTACTCCGAGTCTGACGTCACTCCCGAGTACGATACACCGCCCTATCAAACTCCCTACCAAAGGGGACTGCCGAGGTACCTATATGAAGACAAATAGCCTGGACTACACGTTTTTGGCCGTAGATGGCCTTTCCAACTTTACGCGTGCTTTTGGTGAGGGCGGAAGGCTCTCGACTATCTTATAAGCTAACAGTATAACATAACAGAAAAAACAGAAACAGTAAAGTGTTTCGGGGTGTGGATTCTCATCCAGAGTGGGCGGATAATGAGATCTTCTACTGCGCTGGCGAGCTCGGTGCATAGATGCAATATTTTATCTGTCTTTTCTGACAAGAACAATTGTGCGAACAAGAACAATAGGTGGCTATGATCTCTTCATCGGGATCACAGAGAAAAAAAAAAAAGAAAAATACTTAAAATACTATGAATCTATATCGGTCCAAAATAGGCGAAGAAATTGAATAAGATATTATATATAAAAAAACATACTGTCGAATTAAGAATCCTAGTTCAACTGTGTCGCAGGTTGCATGGAAAAACTCGGAAACAGAAGACAAACACCATTGACCCGAGAACAAACTTAACGCTCATCACACAAACTTATCAGGGAATCAAGTCTCGGGACCCTATCGTAGCAATTGTGTCTTATTGCCTGAAATAGATGAATCATCACGTTTCAGAAGAGCAGACTACTTGCGCAGTATCTCAATGCCGGCGGGCGGGCCGCGCGGCGCGCCTTGCGTCCCGCTCGCACTGCGCGGCGTGTCGCTACCGCCCGCGGGTGCGAGGGAGACGGACAGTGACATCACGGACTTCAGCGTGGTGTCCTTCGACGCGCAGACCATCACCGTGCCGCTCAGCGTCTGCGTCGCCATCATGGTGGGGTCAGTAATCTCGCCCGCCTCTTAAACTTTGCCCGTTTGGAGAACAGCCTGAGTTCTTATCGAAAAGGGGAGATCTTCCATCGAGCGGTTGTCGTGGTCGGGAACATTGCTTCGACAGTTCTTTTCTGCAACTCTTTATGGATCATTTCGGTAATGCAATTCTCTTCGCCGGATCAGCAATTGGATGGGTCATTACTCAGTGACACTGACCGATTTCGTGCTCAAAGAATATGATACTACGGGAATAAACGTCATGCTTCCCACACAGAGATGGCTGGGAACCCAACTCCGGACGCTTCGAAGTCAGAACGTCACGATAGAAGTACTGCCTTCAATACCTGGTGATCTGCCGCCAAGCAGTGGTGCGCTCACATTGGTTTGCCCGGTGACCATGAGACCTTACATCCTCGTCTTTGCTCAAAGTCTAGGCCAGGTGACGGGAAAGATGTTCCCTTTCTGAGTAGATTTATCTGTAATCTAAAAATATCACTATCTAAGCTAAAAGCAAAATTCCAGCTTATTTTACCTCCTTAGTCTATAAGGACGATGTTTTAAGTGGAAGGTATTAATACTACTAGAGTCTTAATACCTTCTACTTAAAACATCGTTGGGAACAAATAAATGAAAATGTGCTCACTTTAGGCGATGTTGCAGGTACCTGATATTTGGCTCAATGTTGTTCGGCCTGTGGGAGAAGTGGGACCAGCTAGACGGCGCCTACTTCTGCTTCATATCGCTCAGCAGGTAGGGGGACCTCCACTACACAGCTCACTGAATCATTCGGACCACTGTCTTTACCACGTTCATATATAAATAAATCAATATTTATCACCATCTAGCCCAGAACCTGTAGGTACCAAATAACTGATAGAATACTTATATAGTAGTTTTTTTGTAATTATTATTAACAGTTTTATTATTTTTAAGCCTATCTCTGAGAGGCAATGGGCTTTAGGTGAAAGCCTTGCGCTCTCATCTAAAGCCCGCGTGAAGTGCTTAGGCCATCTGCGGCCAACATCAACTTAATGTTGTTTACATGAAATATGTAAGAATTTTGATTGAGGTATGAGAGCCGGGTGGGCCATCAGCGCATTGTATTCGTTAGTGAAGACACCCTGTGTGTTACCGCAGCATCGGGTTCGGCGACTTCGTGCCGGGCGAGCGCGTGTACACGCCGCGCATACAGACCTCCTTCATCGTGTGCTCGCTCTACCTCATGCTGGGCATGGCACTCGTCGCCATGTGCTTCAACCTCATGCAGGTACGCCGCCGCCTGCAGGCTCTCCGCCCGGGCAGCGTTTGGATGGCATCTATAAGTGACGTCATTTATAAGATGTTGCAAGTATATCCAAGTAAATACTTTTTTTTCAGGAGCAAGTAATTCACTACTTCGCTGGTTTGAAACGAGCGTTACAAAGGATCTGCAGATGCAAAAGATGACATCATATTATTATATTAGAGCTATTTTTATAATTACGGAATTTTAATAAAGACTATTTTATTAATCCAACTTTTGCATTCTACCCCCAGAATATTTATAATAATTTCAGGTTTTTGAAGGATTTTTTTTTACATTAACTTCTACTTTGCATATTTCCATCTTTACCTACGCAATAAATTTCCGTTGAAAAATGGAGATATACTATAATATTATTAGAATAGTAACTAAGAATTATTAGGAGTACAAATAAGTTTCCGCCGTTTTATTGTAGATGGCGCGGCACGGAGTTTCGGTTAGCTTTCGCAGATGATAACCGGCTTAAAAAATAGTTTGGACATTCAAGAACAACATAACCTATTAATATCATTGATTTTATATTGGTAAAATATAATTTTTATAAGTTGAAAATGTCAAAATTTGAGCCAAGTAAGCGTCATTTGCGGGAAATATTAGTTTACTTCTTTAATTTAAAGAAATCTGCTGCTGAGGCGCATCGATTGCTCGTAGAAGCATTGGTGAGGTTGCTTTGAGTGAGAGAACGTGTCGAGAGTGGTTTCAAAAGTTTAAAAACGGTGATTTCGACGTAGAAGACAAAGATCGCAGTGGAAGGCCAAAAATTTACGATATGCTGTGTATTTGGTGGGATCAGCTAGGTGTAGTGTATTATGAGTTGCTTAATCCGAGCGAAACAATTACTGGAGCCCTCTATCGAACACAATTGATGAGATTGAGCCGAGCTCTGAAGGAAAAACGCCCTCAATACTATTCTAGACACGAAAAAATTATTCTTCTGCATGACAATGCTCGTCCACATGTTGCGGCTCCCGTGAAAAAGTACTTGGAAACACTTGATTGGGAAGTGTTACCCCACCCGCCGTATTCACCAGACATTGCACCGTCCGATTATCACCTGTTCCGGTCCGTAGCACATGCTCTGACGGCGCAGCGGTTCACATCTTATGAGGATACCAAAAATTGGGTTGATTCGTGGATAACCTCAAAAGACAAGGAGTTCTTCAGACGTGGGATTCGAATGCTGCCTGAGAGATGGGAAAAAGTGGTTGCAAGTGATGGGCAATATTTTGATTAAATTTATATTACCGTTCTTCTACAATAAATATTTAATTTGTGTTAAAAACGGCGGAAACTTATTTGTACTCCTAATACGTTTTGAAAATACTTAATATTGCTTGTTGCGGGACGTTTTTACTACCTTTTAATATAACTAAGCGTAATTTTTTTACATTATCCCTCTTGATTTAATATTATGTAATAGAGCATGCAAAAAACGCAAAACACTATAATAAAAAGAGCCCACAATGATATTCAGAAATATATAAAAAAATAACTTATCATCGACGCGCGTGGGTTTAAGGAACGTATTGAAATTCAGCATAATATAACCCCGGCCCAACAAACTCTGCTTTAACATTTGCGGGTTCAAACAGTACTTGGTCTGTTTATATAAATCCCTTTTCAAAAGCATACAGTGAACAAAAGCTCAGCACCGACAGTCTGTCTGTAGCACTCAAATATTCATGTAAGACAACCGCGTAATTCACCGAGAGGTTCTAAACATCGCCGTAACTATTCTAGTTAGTTTGTGAGTGAGAGATGAAATATTCAATAGAGATAATATTTGGAGAAACAAGGGTACATGTTTTATTATTCGAGTTTCCGAGATATTTACTATTATTTGTGAGTTTTGTTGATTCCCTATATATTGGCGCAACTGCGTCGAAATTAGGTGAATTTGAGGTATTTTTAAGTTTAGGTTTCAAATAGTTGGAATGTGATGGTATTTTGTCAAAAAATAAGATGGTGGATTCAACTCGGCGGTTAAAACTTTAGAAGATTCTTAGTTTCAGCTCGAATTCACATCATGGTGGAGAGTTGTGACAACACTAATTCAAATTAGGAATGTTTTTTTTAGTTGTTGTGTATTTCTTGTCCATTTTGAGAACCACCACAACATATTTCATACGTTTTTCTATGACATTTGGCTGCTCGTATCTCAAATGGTTCGTGAGATAAGGATTTAATTATTATGGTTGCTTATTATTTTTGGAGCAATGGTCTGTCTTAAACTTACAAAAATACTTGTCCTCAATCTGGATGAGACTCGAAGCCACGTCTTATAACGCTGGGTTGTTAAAAAATAAAGCTTTTTGTAACTGGTTTTTTGTGATGTAGCCTTTAATTAAAAGTTGTTGTTCATACTACGCATTACATAGCTACATCTGCTATTGTTCTGAGGCGCGCTGCTTGTGTTTAGTGATGCAAGGCCCATTTCCCACAGCCACCACTTACCGACATTAGACGCTTCAGAATGCAGTGCGAGTACTCGCGGTGTGAACACTTTTCTATACAGAGCGGAGCTTTTTTTAAAAACTTTAACAGTCCAACAGCAACAGCATTTAGTCGTAATATTTAATGGTTTCTACATATTATTTCGTTGAAAAAGGCCTAGTTACATCACTACATCCCCGACTCGGGTGACGGACGCAGTGGGTTGCGACTTTAGTCTCCTCATACTTTGGTCACGAAAGACCTGAGTCTTATTGCTGACGGAAAAAACCATTTCCTGATCTTGTCGTCGCTTGCTCTGCACCTCCATCCGATCCGCTGCAGATATCTTAATTAATGTGAATGTTTTTTTCTAGCCACCACCAGCCAAAACTTCGAAGGCATGTGATATCTACCAATCCAAATTAGGCTGTGGTAGATCAAAGCTCATTCACTCTCAATTACCGAGAGTAGGCCGATGTCCCTGCAGTGGGAACATAAGAGGCTGGTACGTATTTGCGGATGCAGATAGCCACAACACCGCTGCCCTGAAGTTTGTGCATTAGTGCAGCGGGCCGCAGCGGGCTGTAATGCCCTGCGATTTGTTCCTGCGCTTTTTAAGTCCTTTTAACCACGACTACTGGCTATTAGTTTTATCGCCTTGAGGGTTAAACTTCGTTTGAAACTGTTTTCTCTGAACTAGGTTTACCATACTAACTGGCTTCAATACTTTCAAACATTATTCGCTCTTTATGCGAGATTTTTTCCGTGAAATTTCTACGCAGTTGCTCGCGTTGCCTTTTGATTCACCAAGAGTAAAAAAAAATGATAAAGACAACATTAGAAACTGTCGGAATATTATTGCAAAGAGAAAATCAGCCTTATTTTATGATGTCAAATGATCTTAAACCGTAGGATGGTGCCGATATATTTGACTGTACATCAGGGTTTATCGGACGAAAATCCAATTTGAGAAATTCTAGAATGAAATATCCAATATGCGAGCTTTTTACCTTTCAGGTGAACTGCAGACGTATAGACACGTTCCAGCATGTTCGACACGAATCCAAATCATTTTTATTATTTTGATAACAGTTGCATCGCGCCCTAGTTTTTGCGTTGCATTTGAAACAACAGAAAGGGAGTTCTAATAGTTTGACCTGTTTGTCTGACCGTATGTACCCCTACACGTACCCCCTGGGTGGTGCTTAAGGTGCGACCAAATTAGCAGTAGAACTTGTGCCAAGTTCGTCCGGAGAGGTACTGCCACCACACCTGGAATCTGCTGCCAAGCAGTATTACTCTCGCTCGCATTACTGTGCTCCGCTGGAAGTGTGTGGGTGCCGGTGAAATCACAGTCACATGTGACGTTACATCCCGTCTCGGGTGCTGGACGTCCCATGCGCGTGTGATTTGAAATACATATACATACAAGAATTGCCATTTAAAGTAACAAGACATAATAATATCTAAGTATATAATAAGTATTCTATTCTATCATTTATCTTGTTCCCATAGTACAAGGTGTCATGAATGTGTGAAAATGTCCACGAATATTTATTAATTTATTGTGAATGCTCCGTGGCTTAGTTGGTAGTAGCCCTGCTTTCGAAGCAAGGGGTCCCGGGTTCGATTCCCGGCCGAGGCACACTTTGTGTGGTGAGCATGAAGTTTGTTCTCGAGTCTTGGATGTTTGTCTTGTGTTTTTGTGTTTGTCCATGCCATCTGCGACACAGGGAATCCTTGTGCAGAGGTATGAGTGTGTAAAAGTTTAAAAAAAAAAAACAAAAATGGTTCAAATCAGGACATCAAATAAGGGTAGTTATAAATGGCGTCATACAACCCGAAGTAATCGCATCCCCCTCTAATGTTCCGGTCAAGTCGTTAAAACCACATTTTCGTCAGACGTCTGCCTTCCCATACCATCCCCATTTCTCGTCTCACATAAAACATAAATACACCGTTTATCCCCCGAAGGCTGCCAATACCTAATGTGATATCCAAAACTAGCCCGAGGGCCGAGTGCCGTGTGAATGAGCTCGTACCTTTCCTATAGATAGGACACGGTGATGCCGAATTCGTGACCGAAATTCGGCACATTTTTTGGCAGTTTCTTAACGGAGATTTTTTTTATGCGGTTAGATTATAACCGCAGCTTGGCTGGCGTTACGGTAGGTTATTTAAATTAATTTATTTCCGGATTATTGGGACCTATGTCTTATTCTGTCAAGACAACGTGAATGCTAAATTACATAACGATCAGTTGACTAGTTAAGGTATGAAAGAGTAACAATCAAACTAACTCACATTTACATTTATAATATTATAATTAGAATTAGAATAAAAAGTAATTACAAATTATTTATATATCATGTAGGACATTTTCTCGAATCAAGTAAACAATTCTATGACGTTTTATTGATCAAAGTTGTATATAAACTACAAATATTTGTATCCGTGTAGGACTCGCCATAGAAGATAATATAATAAAAAAAAAAAAACTAAGAAGTGACCTTATTGTAGCACATCTTTTGACAGTTAAAGTACAAAAAATTTGATAACTTCACTATTTAAATACATATATGGATGTATAATATAAATGATGTTTAACTGAAATTACTTCATAAAAGGTAATTTTTTTTCATCATACGAACTTAAATACATGTGTGAGCTCTACAAGGGGGTTAGAGTTCACTTCAATGCTAATATCGATCTCACCACGGTGCCACAGAATCAGCGCTGCATCAGTCCACTGACGCAGCACATGCTGAGTGGTTACCGTTTTTGTTGCTACATATTCTTAAATGTGTAATTTTGTTTTTAATTTTTAAGTGAGCCCTAATTATGTAGCACGAAATAAAGTTTTTCTATTCTATTCTAATAGACCACGCCGAAATAAGCCGAATAGTGTGAGGCCAACTCTAGCAGCCGAGCTGGTGGACCGTTTCGGCCGTCAGATAACTGACTTTGACGTATTTTTCCTGTCATATTCACAATTTCATACGTAATCAGCCGGAAAATGATTTCGGGTATGATGTGGGTAAGATGATTTTCTATTTTGGAAGAAAAATGGTCGAATTATGCTACGTTAGTGAAAGGGTTCCCTTTGATTGTTTTAAACGGCTAGGGTTGACATCACAAGAAATCCTTTGAACATTACGAGTGAGGTTTTTTTTTTATGAAAGTGAAACCTCTCGCCAAGTGATAAATCAATTTCGTCCAATAATATAAGGCCGGGCGTAAACAAAACGTCTACATATATAAAAATCAATTGCCGTATGTATGAAAAGTTATTACTTGAGAACGGGTCGATTGATTTGACTATTTTTCACCATTGTATATATTTTTTATGTATGTTCACCGATTTCTTCACCATTTATTAACTGATTTGAAAGTGTTTTTTTATTTGAAGTGATATGCTTTCAGATTGGTCTCATAGAATTTCTATCAAATCTGTTCAATAGTTTGGTTGTTAAATCGAAATAACTGGAAACAATATTTCAAGGAAATTGCGTATTTTGCTACTTTGAAAGTATTGAAGTCGCTTTTTTTTCTAATTTTTAATCAGTTGCCTGTAATGTTTTGGAAACAACATTTTATGCTTTATTTATTTACTTTATTAAGCTCACTTCTCATTTTTGTTAGTTAATAGCACACGAGCGAGCCGGGGTAGAGCGCTAGTAAAAAATAAAAAATAATTTCTGAAAATAATTAAAAAAGAATTCAGAAAAGCTATGTATTTCTTTTTAATTTACAATAATTAAATTCAAAATGTACATTTAATATTTCGTGGAATACTTTCAATGCCCTTCTGTTACTATTCAATGTGTACGACAATAACAATATATTCAGAAAAAAGCTTTCTTCCATTGTTCTTAGTTTTGGACTAGAAATGAAATTGAAAGGAAAATGTAATACTTTTATTTTCGTCGCAGACCTAAACACGAGCCCTCCAAACGAAATGGCTGACAATGTTGTATGTTATTAGTGCCCCTTGTGAGGCTCAGATGTTTTTATGGAGTCGAAACACGACACTCGTAGTTTTTGTACAATAGTGCTGATTCAGTGAAGCGGGCTATTGCGCACGTCTGCAAAGATTAGCCCGAACGGATAATTAGGTATACGTCACCCTTAAGGGCGCCTTTATGACGTTTATAGGACGCTTCATATCACGCTATCTTTTATTACTGATTCAAAAATAAATTAATCTATACGAATAAATAAAACTATTTAAAAATATTGCATTGTAATCAAGTTTACGGTTTAAAATATTTATTTTTCATAAAAATTCACAAATTTGCTTATAGAGAAATAATAAGTGACTATAAGTAGTATGTGCCGATTAGCATAGTAAGTTTACGCATGAATACAACATTTCACCTTATTTGTGCTACTATATGGAAACTGGCACAAAACTCAATTGCAAATTTTGACCTAAACAAACGCCCAGATAATAATATTCTCTTTAAAACAATTCTAATTCATCCATAAGTTTATTCCACGTTCCTACTAAACACAAAATGTGTAAATAAGGGCAACAAATCCCCCAAGTAGGAAATCAACTGTGGTGCCATGATCCCAAGTACTCGCAGCTCCCGTATCGACTGGACATCGGATTTATCGTTTCCGAGACGCTGACTCGCGGCGGATGTCGGCTGCTGGCGAGCGAGCTGGCTCCCACGCAAACTTATATGATGACATGAAAATATCAACAATAATATCGGATTTTTCAAGCTTATCTGCTGCGCCAAGTGGGTGGTGAAACCTTGTGACGCAAGACGTAAATAGAAAAATAGTAGGCATGTAACTTTATTACTATACTGACTGTCCTCACAGCTCAGTTGGTAGCTCTGCCTTCTGCGCTGGAGGTCGTGAGTTCGATTCCTACCCAGAACAAGCATTTCTGTGTGGACATAAATGTTTGTTGTGTGTCTATGTATTATAAGTATGAATTTACAAAAAAGTACTATAATATGTATTTTATCAGTTATCTTGTTCCCATATTATAAGCTATGTTTAGTTTGGGGCAGGATGGCGCTGTGTGAAATGTGTCCATGAATATTTATTTATTTATTAGCTGCAAAATACGCAATTTCGTTTACTTGGATAATATATTGTTTCCAGTTATTTTGATTTAACAACCAAACTACTGAACCGATTTTTATAAAAAGTATATGAGACTAATCTGAAAGTAAAAAATAACTTTCAAATAAAAAAATAATTTTCAAAATCAGTTGATAAATGGCGGAGAAATCGGTGAAAATACATAAAAAAAATATACATTGGAACATTGGATCTCTTTTTTTTGATGTCGGTTAAAATTCTATGAGCGTCGTATCACTGTGAGGTACTTTAGACATTATTTCATCAGCGTGCGAGATTTGGCCCCAACATAATTTGACCTTTCGCAATTTTACAACCTTACAAACCCCTCATAATTTGGCACCCCGTATAATAAATAGAAGTTCATAAACAAAGAGTTTACGATTATTAAGCAGCTACCTGGGGCTTTCAGCTTTGATAACAAGACCCTAAAAGAACTGTCTTTTAGTATATACAAATTAATTTAAAAAAAAGGGATGTTTCCTAGAAAATTATAAAGAATTTAATGGAAATAAAGTATCGTTGACTACCATTTCAAGACATATAGTATTCAACACAATACCGACAAGTCCAGAAGAATCGAATTCCATTTTTTTTTATCGCATAGATTCGGAACGATCTCTCAACCCACTGTTAATGGTTACCGCCGCCCATAAACAACAACAATACGACTCAGGTCCCTCCTCTAGCTTCTGCTAAGCAGTGGTGTATTTCTATTGCTGTGTTCCGGTGCTGTGCTGTGTGAAATTACAAGAGCACGAGACGTTACATTCCCGTTTCGCAGTGACGGGCGAGAGACGACTTGCGTCTTGGGAGGACCGAGTCGTTTTGCTGTTTATAGGCAGCAGTAATCACTTAACACTAGGGGGCTGTAAGTTTTTACTGCCACTTTGAATAAATTGAGTTAAAAATCACTTAATAAGAAAGTTTGATGTCGATCTGTCACTTTGAGATCTGAGGTCGCAGGTTCCCCCTAGCGCAGAGCACCGATCCATAACAATTAAACAGATGGCAGCGTGGCACCAACTACTTTGTAAGTAAATACTTGTCGGTGGGGGAACTTTGAATTTGTCAGTTGGTAATTACCGTACGCACTGGGGTAGCAACCGCAACTTTTTTAACCTCGGGGTTAAAAAAACAAAATAATAATTATTACTTTTCTCGGGTGATTGATGGACGCAACAGGATGAATTCAGTGTAAGATCCAAATCTTATATTGAGTCGCATTACTGTTGTCATGGGTGGGAGTCGCCACTTACGATGGATTATACGGGGGATGATAAGTAGTTACTGCCGCTCATAGACAACAGCAATACTACTCCGGTCCTCTCGAACTGAAGTATGAAAAAACCTAATATATATCGCGTTGCTTCCATCACGTATGATGTAACGTCTGAAGCGCTTATAATTTCACCAGCACCCACACCCTTCCACCTGATCACAGCAATGCGCACCAATGCTTGGCGGTGGATTGGCAATTTAGAATTAAGTACTTATTTTGTACAAGGAATCATGCTCGCGAAAACAAAGTAATCCTTTCATTTATCAGGGTTTTTTTGGCCTATTCTTTCCCTAGAGGGTCAGATAGGGTTTGAACAAGCGCTAAACTTAATTTCAAGAAGAATTGAAGTAATGAATAAGCTAATAATGAATGCATGAAATATGAAATAAACCTACGAGAGTTAATGTTTATTTTTTTTTAAATATACGTTTCCGATTCCTTTTTAAGAATTCAATGGAAATAAAGAATTTTGACTTTGACTTTGACATTACCAGGTGTGGTGGCAGTTCTTACGCTACACTTCACACAAGAAAAACCACCACAATCCACTAAAATCCAGATATAACCAGTCGAAAACGCCGCTTCTAATCAACCTAGTGGGTAGAGTAGACAAGTCGCAACTTGTCGAACTTGGTCAGACGAGATGTCGCCGGGGCACGCAATATTGATACACCCCAGCGCAATATTGCTCTTCCATATTGTTTTAGAGTTCCGATACAGATGTACGAAGCGTGCGTGTCACAAACAATAAACTCAAACTTGTCGTTGTCTCCCCCGCGTTGTCATCACACTAATGTAATTTAGTCGGCTCCGTGGCTTAGTTGGTAGTAACCCTGCCTTCGAAGCGAGGGGTCCCGGGTTCGATTCCCGGCCGGGGCATACTTTGTGCGGTGAGCATAAAGTTTGTTCTCGGGTCTTGGGTGTTTGTCTTGTGTTTCTGTGTTTGTCCATGCCATCTGCGACACAGGGAATCCTAGTGCAGAGGTATGAGTGTAAAAAAAAAAAAAAATGTTGGTCCAGGGGACGGATTCTTAGGACTTATGACGCTACTCTTGGAAGGCTGTCTTAATATCTGACTGTACGAAACAGTTCGTTTTTATTGGTGCCCAAATCGTCAGTGAAAATGGAAATAGTGAGAATGAAAATATTTTGCGTTACTAAAAATTACACGTGTAGACCATTCAAATTTTTGAATGTGGTTTAATAACTGTAAAAAAGGCTACCACTCAGTGTGATTCATCAGCGGTATCGCTAATTCAGCGCTGGTTTTCTGTGGCATAGTATGAACGTGCATGTGACAGCAGAGTAGTAAACACGCTTTAAATATAAAATTTTTATATATTTAAGTCAACTATTTAAAAACTATAAGAAAGAAGTGAGTACTGAGATGACGTCTGACAGAGGGAAATGGAAGAAAAATACATGTTGTGCCGACCCCACTTAGTGTGGGATAAGGGCAAGAAGATGATGATGATTTGTGTATGAAAATGAACTACAAAAACATTACAAATATAATATTATAAAATAATTAATAAGACTATGAGCTACGAGATCATTTCTTATAATTAAATAAAAACAAAAAATAAAACATTACAATTAGAACAAAATAGGATATTTTAAGTCAAACTCATTTATTCCTTTAGATCTAAAGTATAATTTGGACACGACAAATTTTACACTCACAAGTAAAAATATTTGTGAGCATTCGTGTCACAGGAGCTCCTTAGGCACATTACATACACAGCATGTCAAATTACAGTTTTCATATTTTAGCTAGTCTTATTTGTCAAGTTTTATAACTTTCCCGTCCTAGTTTAGGATTCATCATTAAGGCTTAACTTCTGTAACTATTCAGTAAGTCGGACATCCTGAAAGATCGGCTAGATTTCGTTCCAAGTCTCGTAATTACGAATTGAGATTATTAAGATTGGACGCAGAGGGATGCTGGCAAAGAGTGACTTCGGTTTCTGCCCGGAGGGAACGAGTTAACAAGTAGACCGGGAGATACACTGTAGAAAAGGTTTAGATCTCTAGAACGTGTGATCGGGCTTTATTTATTTATTAACTTCGCCTGCGGTGATACCCGCGTTTTCCGAGAATTTCCTGCACTAGTTTTCTATTTTTTTTCGTAAGAACCTTCTCCTGACGATATCAAACAAACCAAAAAAATAATTAGCAACATTGGTGGAGTTTGTATTGAGTATTTTTTGCGCAAGCAGGTTGTATAGCATTGCGATGGAGGTCGAATATATTGGTGTGTTCTAAATTCAAACACCAAAATAGTGATAAAAAGTTTTTTAGAGGGGGAATGATATAAGAAACATTACCTATCATATACCTCTGTAAACAATTTACAATCGTCTCTGTCTATAATATTGTGAAAAAAAAAAATCATATTGCGGTTCAAATGTTTCGAATATAAGTTTTAAAAACTCCCACACCGTTTATCGAAGTAACTGAAACTTGGAATAACGATAGATAAATACTAGCGGAATTTGGAGAGGACAATTAGTGAAATGAATCTATTTGATGGTTCTTAATTGTGTCACGGGTAAAGGAAAAGTCTGTGAACCGAGATTTTAAATATTCTGTTTTAAGATAATTGTTAAAATATTTGTTTTAAGTTAGATAAAAATTCTTACGTTGTCATAACAATCTAACTATTGTATTTACTATTAATTGCGACGGGACGAGCTGAAGGCCCACCTGATGTTAAGTGGTTACTGCCCCCCATAACAACAGCAATACGACTTAGGTCCTCCCCGACCGAAGTATAACACCCAAGTCGCACACCATTACGCTCATCACCAGAGACGGGGATGGGTTTTCACCGGCATCCACACCCTTCCACCGGAACAAAGTACTGCGAGCGCACCAGTGCTTGGCGGCAGAGTACAGGCGAGGAGGCAGTACTTTTCAGGGTGAACTTCTATTGCTACTTTTTGTTGGTCTTTTAGCACCACCCAGGTGGTATCTGAGGGTATTTACCTAAGGACGCGAGCAACTGGCCCCCCAAAAAAATTTCATTTAAGGAATTTGATTCAAAGTATGTGTAACATCGTTACCTTATATCAATTTCGAAATATCCAAACGATACTTGAAGTCTAAAGGAATAACTAAGTATAGTTTGAGTTGTGTTTAGTTCGTTAGCTCCTGATCTAGTAGTGCTGAGATGAACTCAGCGATATAATAACCAGGCAAGCTCGAGGTCTCGGCGGGTGATGGATGGCTCGCGGCGGCCGGCTCATAGCGACGATAGTCATCACATGTCAGTTTGCACCAATGTTTTACTGTTTTGCGCCAAATGGATAACGGAAACCCTTGTCTTACTATAACAAATGACTGATTTGGATTTTTTTTATTTGATATGTTTCAGATTGGTCCCATAGAAATGTTTTAAAAATAGTTATTTCTTTTAATGTAATTAATGTGCCGGGAAGTAAACGAAATTGGATGTTTTGTTTTCCTAAACTTTTTTTCTTTGCTTGTTGTATACTGATTTGGATAAATATTTTTTGAGAGTTGAGACAAGTAAAGTAGCATACGAGAGGACCTCTGCACTAGGATTCCCTGTGTCGCAGATGGCATGGACAAACACAGAAACAAGACAAAAACCCAGGACCCGAGAACAAACTTTATGCTCACCACACAAAGTGTGCCCCGGCCGGGAATCGAACCCGGGACCCCTCGCTTCGAAGGCAGAGCTACTACCAACTAAGCCACTGCCAGTCATACAACAATAGTTGTTTCTTCAGTAAAATATTGTTTTATTTTGAGTCTACGCCGGCTTGCTCACGCATGCAGCCATTTAAATGTAAAACATATCCATTTTGTGCAAAAACACGACAAAAAGATTCAACTGAAAAGATATTCACGATTCAAAAGACGACGGAGGAGTTTATGTGACCGTAAAATCATCACAGTATAGAGAGCACTTCCAGTAAACTCTCTTCTTGTATCCAGTTTATATTTTATGTATGTGCATACAAATGAAAAATGTTTTTATTGCTACTTAAGCTACTAAAAGTACCTAATACAAAAAAAAATATATCATTGTACATTGCAAAAGTCTAAGTAGAGAGTTTTGCTAAAAAATATTTACCAATGATTCCACACTAGCCTAGGCCTGTACTACAAGTCTACACGTTTATCGCATGAGTTTCTGGAGGAAGTAATAGTGGAGTTTAAAAAAACAATAATCTGTTATTTACATATAATTTTCTTCAGGAAAAGACTAGACGAGACAAGCGCTCATACACATATGCTCATACTTCTGTATTAAGATTCCCTGTGAAGAGACAACTTAAACACTCAAGACTCGAGGACAAATTCATACTCATTACACAAGTTCGCCACGGCCAGAATAAGAACCCGGGACCCCTCGTTTCGCAGGACCTTTACACCATTATCACCTACTACCATTATCATTACCACCTGACTGTAAAATTGTGATTTTAATGAATGAACAGATTCTATCTGGAATTCCCACACATGATAGTGTGTACACATTTTCAATAAGTAATATATCTAAAAAAAACGTACGAATTTAAGAACTAATAATAATAATAATAGATATTTTAAGAACTAATTAATATTACAATAAAAAAAAATATTGGTATTCTTTTCGTTGTTTCAAAAGGCACTTGGCCGTTTATCAGGTATCGTGTCGTTTGGTAATTGAAACAGCTTCAACCTAGTGTCTTTACTGTTTACCTGTGTACTGTTCCTTATCCTTCAGGCCCGTTTTTATGTCGCTCTCAGACCATCTAGACAATAGGCTGTATGCAAATACTGCCAGAACCCAGACGTTGTTTTGAAATCTTGAAATAGGGTCAAAACATTGCGCCATCACCGCTCCCGGGGCGGAAACCTAATCTGGAACTTTAGTTTAGCGTTTGTAGTTGGGCTTCTTTGTCCAACACGAGTTTATTTGTTCAGTGGTATTAATAAAAAAACATTTTTATTGCGTAATGGTCTGATTATTTCCCCGAATGTTTCGAAGCATCTTACTATTGTAAATGCGAAAGTTTGGATGGATGTTTGTTACTCAATCACGCCAGAACGGGTGAACGGATCCGGATGAAATTTGGCACAGACCTGGATGAGATTGTAGCCTCTCTCTTTTTATTTCGGAAAAATGTACGGTTCCCGTAGCATGGCCAACTGAAGGTAAAGTCACGGGGCGCAGCTAGTAGGTTATATGGTCTGTGTATTTTTTATATGTATCATTAATAATACGTGATTATGTACTGTTTGTTTCCCAAATAAAGCAAAATAAAATAACATCAAATAATAATATATACTGTCTCATCACAAAGGATGTTTACAATTATTAAAGTTTTGTAAGGTTTTCAACTTAACGTAGCATTTAAACCTATTTTGTGAGAGACTGGTGCCTGAGATAGGTATAAAAAACCTGTATTATGTACAGGTAATATGAAAGGTAAGATAAATAAGCTACAAACCAGAAAACATAACCTAAAAGCCGTCTCCTCCGTCTGCCTGGTTCTGTGCGAACACCCCTTACGTAAACAAATGTTGATTAATGAAACTAAATTACAATTTATCTCAATTTCAGTTTAGTCCGTTAATCAATCCCCTGGTTTGCTAATAACCGGCCGAGTCTATAAATATGGGAACGGACAGACAAACAGAGCGATTGGAACATTAATCTGCCAAATGGACTGGCGGCGGTATTTGCAGAGTTCTATCAACAAATTGGTAATTAATAATGTTTTAAATTGGCGATACTCGTGACTCGTGTTAAGGATTCTTAATTAATCTGTCAAGTACTTTTCTGACTGATTTTTCTCCTTGTAGCTCGGACTTCTGTGCTGTAGGTGGCTGGTTCCATAAAAAAAAGGAATCTATTTCAGATTGGTCATATAAAAAATATTAAAATATTAATTTGATATTATAATATTCAAAATATTAAAATATTAAGTGAACGAAATTGCGTATTTTGCTTTCTTCTTTATTGACTTTCTTCTTCGCACATTGTATACCGATTTGGATGTTATCATTCCTATCCTCTTATTCAAATAGTAAAGTCGTTATTCTTTCAGTTTCATCTTGTACGTATGTCGGCATTTTACGTGTTTACTATAGATATATAGTTACGGGTATAATTCTCAATTGGTCGGTTTTTACGTCCACATCTGGTTTCCTAAGTATGCCCGGGAGCCAACTTAATACAGCTCTAAGTAGGGTCCTACTTAGTATTATGCCAAGTTAGTGTCGGCTGGTTGTCCGTTTATCGCACAGTTTCAAGTTGCGGTATTATTGGTTTAAGTAAACAAAGATAAAGCCTAGAGGCCAGAGACATCTTTTATTTAGAGTTGTGGAAGAAAAAGTTTTTTTTTTTGCCTGCCCTGCTGTGGTAATAATCATAAGGTAATAAAAACTTTTGTTAACACCTTATCAACTGTTTTTAAGCGTCAGGTTGGCTGGTAGAATAAGCTCTATTGTTAAAACTTCCTAGCGTTAGTACCTTATCGTTGTTCTGAAAATTTGAATACATTCAAGGAGTGTGATTGATTTTTAATTGAACGATTTAAAAAATCGAATTAAATGACTTCAATATTCATTTCATTTAAAATTTAATTGAATTTTTTTGATGAAATTTTTATGGAATTCGGAGGAAGAGGTCCTCTATGAAATCAAAAAATAATCATCCAAATCAGGACACAATTGGAGAAGAAATCGCGCTACTTCATATAGCCTTCATACATACAGTCGATTTGAGAAGCCCCTTTTATGAAGTCGGTCAAAAATAATAAACCACAGAGTGTTATTCGTTGAAATTAAAATGAATTAAAGTACGAGCAAGTTCCGGCAAGTTTTTATTAAGGTGATACAGACGATGTAAAACGTTACTAAGTGTAAAGCTCGTGAAAATGAATTATAACTTTAATGTAGCAGTTTATCTGAACAATTAATCTTTTCGCAAGAATTCTGTGTTCTGCGACCCGAAGACTAGAGGACGCAGAAGCGGTGTCCAGATGCCAGCTCAAATTTCGGTGATAATTTATGTTTAACGCAGATACTGTTATTTAATTTTGACTGGTTCTACAAATGAGTTAGTAGTTTCCTGTGACTTTTTTCTTCGCCCGTTGTATACCGATTTGATAAAATTTCTCTTTAATCTTTAAATGGGAGGTTGTACTCCTGATGGTGAAAAATAAGGGATAAAAGTAAGTATTGAAGTCGCTTTTTCGTTATTTTTAATCAGTAAAAGGTCCATAAAACAAACAAATTTCTTCCAGAATTTCTCAACCGCAAAATGTTGGTCAGGTGTCCTCGTCGTAATCAGACTCCTTTCAATCAATACCGGCCGAAGTTGACATTGAATTGAGGATAAAGAGTCCCTTCTTCACCGGATACCGATTACGCGGCCACTTGAGACGGAGGAGCTAAGAAGTAGACTTACCATGGAGGAGGCAACGACAATAAAATACTTTGAATGTTTATACAAAGTGTTTTATTGTATGTCAACTCCATGCTAAGTATATTTCTTAGCTCATCCGTCTCAAGTGGCCGCGTAAATAATACTTGTCTCCTGCTAGGTTCTCATTGCCTTAATTAACTAAGTAATATAAATGTGTGATCGAACATGTAGATATTTATTTAAAGACAATAAAATGTTTGTATATTATAGATTGGATTAATTTATTGTATTAAAATATTGGGTTCATTTAAATGGAGGAATTCATTATTTATGATGTATATAAAATGGAAAAGTATTTTCAAAGTGTGTAATTTACCGTTTAAAATAAAAAATAAAGATTTTTGTTTTGCTGTAGTTTTTTTTGTTAATTCGTAGTAGTAATTTCATAGTGTGTATCTCATAGGTAAAATCAGAGAAAAATCTCACCCTTATGGGCAAAAATTGGAGTATTAATATGTTGAAATCAGTTTATTCCCATTGACATCAGAAAGCTTCTCATAAAACCAAATATATCAAATAAAATAAGTATTACCCGAAACAATTCTTAATTCCCCTTTGAATTCTCTGAATTATTAGAAGAATCTGATAAACATTGATGTATGCTTCTGGGGGATCCAGTTGCTCACGTCCGGAGGTGAGAACCCTCTAGTATCACAACCCCCGGGGTGGTGACAAAGGAGCAACTAAAAGTAGCAGTAGAACTTATGTCAAGTTCGTGAGCAGAAGTACTGCTTTATTGCCTTATCGTATTGCTGTGTTCCAGTGTAAGACGTAACAACCCCGTCTCAGGTGACGGGCGCAGCGGGATGCGACTTAGGTCTTAGGATATACGTCGTATTACTGTTGTTATTGGCGGATCACTTACCATCAGGCCGTCGAGTCACATAAATAGTACATTTTTTTATGTTAGATAGAAGAGTCCACAGTTTGTTTCGAGGATCCCCCCGGCGTGCGGCGACCAGCGACACTGATCGATGCGCTTCCTATCTCCTGATTGATCACCGAATTGACTCGTCACTCCATTGTGCAGTTGACAACTTTGAAGCGTCTCAGATTCGAGAGGGAAGGTTCTGGAATCTGTGTAAACGAATTTATTGCGAATATATACATTTTCGTAGTATTGGCTTCAGAGGAATCATTCATAAGAGAACGTTTGCTTTAGTAATAAGCATTTTTGTAATGTTAGTTTAACGAGTAAATTTCTCTTATTCAATCTGGACATATCGGCATTTGTGGGTATGTCTTATGCCTATAAGTTTGAGCAGAACCGACCACATCATTAGCTCTCATATCAAACGAGCCGGTTGGTGTATTTACATACTTGCTCGTTTGAGCAAGGCTCTAATTATTGTCAATATTCTTGTTAATTAAAATTTGGCTTCAACAAAACATGGTTGTCCAAACTTTTTATCGTTTTAGTTTTTAAAACAATGCCTTTCTGAACTATAATAGTTAGATTCTAAAAATTGGTGCATTTACTACCACTAATCATATTATTTGATACATTTAACTGATAATTTTCTTACATACAATTATAAAAACTGCAAAATCTGTAAGTTTTTGTAGTTTTTTACAGTGTTGTCAATGTTTTTAGTTACTCGTGCTGTTCCTATGTAAACGTCAGCGAGACGGGTGACGTGAGGGGGGGCCTTCACGCTATTTACGTGATCACTGAAAACCAGTGCTACAGCCATGCTTTTGTAGCATGCAAAGTGACGGCCAATTGTTGACATGTCTGGGTAAAAAAATGTGTACATTTCCTGTTATTTTTGTTTCTGATGTGACAGAAATAATCATTTTTATATCCTTATTTATTTGGCGCGAGGAACGTAATAACACGCGTTGTGTAGGTAAATAAATAATCTTTCTTTATTCATAGTAATTAAAACATAATATGTAAACTTCTTTTCCCTCTGGTGATTTTGAGGTGTCGAGGTTCTCAAGCTGCCCAAGTTCTCTGAGTGCGGCTTATCCACTAAAGCTATTTATGTTAGCCAAAGTTTGGAAGAAAATTAATATTTCCCCTAAAGTTATTTAGTTTTTTTTTGTTACAAGCTTTTATTTAAATCTCTTATATTGAAGTGTTCATGGCGAATCTTGCTTTAGTGTTAGTCACAGATCATATAAATTAAGCTACAATGTGCCTAGTCAATAGTCAGATGGGTGACCGTTAAGTACAATTTGAACATTTTATCCATGCATTTTATCCGTGTTTATGAATAATGTGTTTATTCCAATTAATGTGTTTTAACGTTTACGCACTCATACCACTGCTCTAGGATTCCCTGTGTCGCAGGTGGCATGGACAAACAAATACAAGACGTCCAAGACCCGAGAACGAACTTTACTCTCATACCACATTTTTTTCTTCAGCCGGGATTCGAACCCGGGACCCCTCGCTTCAAAGGCAGGGCTACTATGTAGCCATATATATAGTAGCCTATCTACGGAGCCGTTAAATAGTTAAATATCTATGTTCATAATGTTTTAGTAGAAAACAAATGTTCAAGGCCTTCGGACTTGAAACTCCGGTATCAGGGTAGGTCACTGCCTCATATTAGAGAGACTGTGTCTAACATTTCAATAGAAAAATGGTTGAATCAATGAAATGAAGCGATTCCTTTTAGCGTTGTTGTTTTAGTTTAACAATTCATAGTTTTTATAGACATTTTTTAACCACACAATATGATTAAACGCAGTAAGTAAAGTAACTTAAGCTACTTTATATTTGGTACTCAGTGTAATTCCAATTCCATGTTTTGATGACGCTGTTGTCGTCGTTCCGTTTCGGCACCATAGGGGGCGCCTCGTATTTCTGAAACAAAGAAATCAAAGTCAACTTCAATTAAAAAATATCTGGAAAACGTCCTTTTGTTATGCTATGTTGTTCGAGTGTATGTATGTATAATATGTTTATTTTTTTGGCACGCTCTGTAGCCTAATCGGCTTGATGAATTTTAGCTTGAGAGGTGTTAGAATCATTTTAATTGTGAGAGTGACGCTGGTTAATTAATATGGCCGATTTTTGGCGCCATATTATGTCTTCAAACAGTTTTTCCCTCAAAACATTTCGATTGGCCTATCAAAATACAGGGTTTTTTTTTAAATGGCTAACGTTTAACGTTAGGGACCAATTAAACTACAATGGTTTCGCTTTTGACATTTAGGTACGCAACATAAAAAAAAAGACAAAAAACAAAAATCATGTTTCCGCCCGGGATCGAACCGGGGACCTTGTGCGTGTGAAGCACACGTGATAACCGCTACACTACGGAAACTCAATTATGGTTTTCGAATTTATCAATTAGCTGCTACGAAGCTCCGACAACGATTCAGCAACATTGAGTAAACGATAATTACATCATTGTCGAGAGTGGGAGAGTAGGTGTCTCAGCGGAACATTAGACGCCGATACCTGAAATATACATTGATGTACTTTACATTTCAAAACATCTCCGTCTGATATAATTAGGGGACCTTTCAGCGACCTGAAATTGACAATTTCTCGCTCCACCGACCCCTTTGATTTCCCCATAAGTAGGTACATACTGTGTAGCGTATAAAGCGCCGTGTTGTATGAATTACTTAGATTAATGCGAACGATGTACGTTAAAAATTTACACGATATTTAAAAAGAATGGGGAGCGCAGAAATTGACACATTATTTTTATCTCAGAAGTCGATACATTTCTTGCCATTAAATAATTTAGGTTGACATCCCGCGATCTCACTTGGCGGTAAGCACGGTTGATTATGTGTGAGCCATGAGCTTAGCAGGATTACTTCGCAAACTCTCTGTGCCTACGCCGAACATCATCCAATCGTTTGACGGTATGGCTTTTCTGGGCTGGCAAATATTTGCTTTTATTTATTAAAATAAAAAGAGACGCTTACAAAGAGACGGGACAAGCTGGATGTTATGTTACCCCTTATGTTCTTGGGAGACCATGATGTCCGTAGATGAATACCCTCAGAATCTCTATATGTGTCATCTGGGTAGTGCGAATGGGGCAACTTGTGCCAAGGGCGTCCGGAGTAGTACTGCCACCACACCTGGTAATCCACCACGTTGCTGTGTTTCGGTGGATGGGTGTGAGCGCCGGTGAAATTATAAGCACATGAGGCGTGACATCCCCGTTTGAGAGAGATGGGAGCAACGCATTTCGACTTGGGTCTTTTCAGACTTCAGCATGGGAGCGGTAACCACTTAACTAGTTCGTTTTGTAACCATCGCATAAACAAAAAATGGTGACAACCTACAACTTCTTGTTATGTAACGACTAGGAGGTAAGGGCCAAAAACACAGCTTACAAGTTGCCAGTTGTTACTGTCATATCGATAGCTGCATTGTTGTTTTTATTATAAGTACACGATTCCGTATGAAGAGACGTGATCGCAATATAAAACTAGCTCATCCCATCCGAGACTAAAGGACAAATATAAACTGGTTTCCTCTAAAACTCAATCCAGCAAGGATCTTACAAGATAATAGTATATAAAATAGACAAAAGCGAAGTAAAATGCTACGGGAAGTGGTCAGTTCACGTTATCAAATTATCGAGTCCCATCTAAAATGATAAAGTCATTTTCCTCCTGAAAGTTAACAGATTCAAGATGGTGAATTGCAGATTTGGCGTTCCCTTTCGTATAGTTTTAAGAGCATTATTTAGTTTGCTAATGTCAAAATCCCGGCCCTCCTTACTCTTGAGAATTTGAATTTCAGATGAGTGGAAAAATTTAGTGCTTTTCACGTTAAGAAGTTATTTTTAAGGCGATAAAATTACCTTAGCATAATGTTTTATGTCAAAATTAGCATTTTAGAGAGTCTAGAGTGAATACAGCGTGAATTATACTTTCTAAGTTGTTTCAAATACTATTTTCTTTCCAGATCCATTGAGTAGCTCCAAGCTATTGACACAGTCAGGTGTAGGCTCCAAGTGTAACACCCCCCGGCAGGCCGCAGGAAGAATTACCAGGGAGCCTGGTTCATGGACGGATGAGGAATAATACGGATTACTATATACTGATGATGGTGATGATCAGAACCCACACCGCCATCAGCCTGAAGCAGTATACTGTTTTTTATGACACTATTAAGCCACTAGACGAACTGACAACCCACCTGAGGATAAGTGGTAACTGCCGATTATGAAAAATTACCGGGAACATCAAAACCACTGGGAACATCCTCTATCAAGTATGAGAAGAGCCAAGTTCCCAGTGTGTTGCACCTGTCACTATGAGGGGATATAACGTTTGATGCGCTAGTTACTTGACAGGCATTCACACCCTTCCTGGCATAAGTTCCAATGATACTTTCACTAGCTGTTTTCGGACTATCCAGGGGACGCGCGTAGGGATTCTTAGGGTACTCAACTACGGACCGTTGCTTATCATTGAGCAAGATCTTCGGATCGTCAAATCGTCACTCTTGTGGTGATCGTTCTATACTAAATTTGTTCGAGTGCCATGTGAGGAAATACGAGGGGTATTACCTTGGGGAAGATGGACCCATCGGGCAGCTCCAAGCTGTTGGCTCTGGGCACGTGGGTGGGCTCCAGGTGCAGCGGCTCGTACTCGTCAGACAGGCCGCTGTCCGGAGAGTCCAGGTTGAGGGAGGGGCGCGGGTTCTCGTACCCGCGCGGCTCGGCTCTGCTCTTGCGCACGCAGTAGTCCCCCGTGAACGGGTTCTGGTAGGCTACTACTGTTCTGGAAGCCAACAAGGTTGATTGGGTCTGAATAGTAATTATAATATTTGAGAGTAGAAGCCAAATCCGGATTGGTAGATGTTTCTTTTGTTTTCATGTTTCCGAATTTATGGTTCTGACACATGCCGGTTTCCTCACGATGTTTTCCGTCACCGTTTCCCGTTTCGAGAACGTGGTATTGCGCACATATTTTTTTCAAGAGAAAAAACTCATTGGTTAACTTGTGAGTTTGAACGAGCGACCTTCAGATAGAAAGTCAGCGACTATGCCCCTGGGCCACCACGCTTCCTGGGACTGAGGTATTCCTAAGAATACCTAAGTCCAAGTTATTTCCAATATATAATTTTTATGTGACAAAAAACAAGAAATCAACAACCCTAAAAAATGCGCGCAACAACCAGTGCTTTGTAAACCTGCTTACCTCAACTCTTCAGTCGTCTCCCCTTCTCTCCTGTGTGAAAATAGTACTTTCCGTGGTGGTAGTAGAATTGCAACCTGAAACAGAATCATTTGTATCCTATTTATTGTATGGTAAGACGCTTACACACTCATATCCCTCCTGTCCTGCAAGTGCCATCGACAACAGATAAATAACCCACTAAGATCCGAGAACATACGCATAGTTGTGCACTACACAAATTTGTCTCCGCCTCTGCCGGAGACCCGGGACCCTGGCTCTTTAGAAGGCAATGTTGCAATCAACTTAAATAACTTAATATAGACTACGTAGCCTTACGGCTGCGTACGGATTCCAGGTGTGGAGGCAGCTTCAACTACTTCTCCGCGCGAAGTTCTACTGCTACTTTTTGTTGCTCCTTTAGCACCACCCAGGGGGAATATGTAGGATACTAGAGGGTTCTTACATACGGACGCGAGCAACTGGAAACCCCCAAAATTTTGAAACACCTCGATTTTAAAATAAATATGTTCCTACGAGATCGTTCTTACTAATAAGTATGGCGTTTTTCCAAAGAAATAAGAAACTTGTATGGGAAAGATTGTTTTGCTTTTAACATATATCTATGACCCGACAACAAACTACATGCTCATTTCACATTTATTTGCCATTAAATCGCCGATTGTGCTTGGAGTCCCTCGCTTTGAAGGTAGGGTTACTACCAGCGAACCCAAACCTAAGCCGTCAAAGATATAAACACTTCCTAATCCCTGTCTCACGTTTAATTAAAATTTCATAGTCAAGGCGAATAAAGACATTAATTTACAGCGGCCCTGATACACCTGAAGCGGTCTTGGGGCTTGACCGTCAATCAACTGAAATCATTGACGAAAATAAATCAGCTTAATTAGTTCTTGTTTTTATAGTATACCATAAATAGTACCTACTAAATAAAAAATGTGTACAAAAGCGAGATTAACACAAAAAATAAAACTTTGGCTTTTTAACAGGTTAGTATTTTTTCTTTGCCTGTATCGCAGGTGGCAATACAGGGAATCCTAGTCCTAGTATATGAGTGTGTATGCGTTTAAAATGACAATAAAAACGTTACCCCTGCTCTAAGATTACCGTGTCACAGGTGACATGAACAAATACAGAAGCACAAGATAAATACCCCAGACCCGAGAACAAGTGCAACACGGCTGGGAAACGAACCCGGCATCCCTTGTTTTGAAGGTTGGGTTACCACTAAGCTACGGAGCGGTTAAATATAATAATTACCTGTCCATTTCGTTGTAACGTATATACTCTGTAGAAACAATATCCACACGTGAATAGCGTGAGACATAACTGAAAGGAAATAGATTTTATTAATTCTTCTCTTCTTGTGAGTTAGTGGCCAACTCTGGTGTCGGAGACTTCACCATGACCGAAGGCCTCCGACGTGGCGTATTGACTAGAAAAGCCGGGACCGACACCTCAACGTGGCACGGTAAAAGCAAAAACACGGTAAACGGTCACCCATCCAACTACAGACCGGGCGGAGAGATGCTTAACTCAAAAGGAAATCTGAAGAACCTCTGACTAAGCTTTTGATAATTTATAACATGTACTTGTATATTGTCAAAGTCTAATTCACATAGTTTATGTTCTTTGAATATTTAAGAACTCTTCTGGAAAAGCGAAATTTTATTATAATGATGAAAAAATTCAGGAATGCTCTTATCAAAAAGACATACATTATGTTTTATCTCTCATACAAATCATGTCTTTCGAACACCAAAAATAAATGAGCCAAATTGTTTGGATTCCCAAGCGATGCCATTTCATACTTGCGGCAATCGATTTTCATTTATATACATTAAATATTTATTCGCTGCTTGGCTTTTTGAATCCGTAACCATACTCTAAATTTGGATCAACTTTTCTAATTAACAACATATTGTAAGCATTTCATTGTCTCCAACATCGTGGATCTTTACGACAACAAGCATTGTTGTAATGCAATCCTACCACAATCATTGCCTAATTACAACATCAACAGTAGAGCTCAATCATCAGTATTAACAGTATAAAACTATCTGTCACCAAATAAAATTGCCACAGCACTTACCAATATAACTAAAAGTATAATATCTATGTAAATAATTATCATTTTCATCACTGGTTGCTAAAATCACTATCGCTTTGCACTAAAATCACTGGTTTTTATTATTTTCTACATTATTTACAATCTCAGAAGTCACGGTTCATGAAATCATATTGTTTCTTTTCTTTGCGAATTCATATTTTTGTGGGTAAGGAATTTTCGCGCTCACATCATCTCTTCTTCTATTGGTTGGATATCTGAGTACTTATTATTGATTGGTGGATATGTTGTCGTCGTTGGAATGGACCAATGGGACAGTAGAGATGCTCACTTTGAATTCTGTAGTGTGCGGCAAAGAAGAAACACCATGGCTTATATGATTGTGTTACGCCCAATTTTCAAGTTACTCTATAAGGCTCTATACAAGGTAAATAATAATTTTCAAAGAAATAATCTATCTGAGGTCGGGTAAAGATATCATTAAGAGTTTTAAGTTCTTTAATCCCACAGAGAATACTTCTCCTTACCTCATAATTATATTATAAGATAATATATAATAATTTTAAACTAACATCCTTAAACTATGGGTCTGTCTGTACCAACCATTCCCGATTTAAAACCATTCCTTCTTCTTTTCGTGTGAGTAAGTGGCCAACGTGTCGTTTTTTAGCCACCCGAAGGCCTCCAACATGGCGTAGTAAAGCCGGGACAGACATTTTAAAGTTCTCTACGAAGCACGAAAGCGCCAAGTTCAATTGAACTCATTAATACTAAAGTGATCATTTATGTTATTATTTTTATTTTCAACAGTGAGAAGTTTGCGTGGCTAACTAATGAACAAATAAATGTCAAAAAGGTTCGTTGACGACGCGGTCTTGCGTCGCTCGCGTTCGGTGACCTCTATAACGGAAAACGGAAAAATGTTGCGTTCCAGATCTTTATTTGGGGACAACGGGACAGATAACCAAGAAAAGGGGCAGTATCACCATAAATACCATCACATGAAAAAAATCATCAACCGCTTGGTTGTAAATTAAATACATACTCCAAAAAATCGTACTTGTGGTCGGCAGCTTCTGCACGCTACTCTTTGTCCAGCCTTCCCTCGTGGCGCCAGAGGTGGCGCGCCGGCTGTCTCCCGACCTACTTACCGACACTCTCAGCTACCCCGAGTGGCCAGGAGGTAACAACCACATGATTCACCCACTTCCCTGCTTTATAATATTACCTCAGCTTTTGGCACTACATCTGAAATGGGACCCAAAAAAAAAACAATATTCTAATTACATCCTTGTCAGTTCAAAACAAGACAACTGGTAATCAACCGCTAAGGAGAAGCGCAGGGTGTGGATACCGGTTAAATTACAGGCGTGTTCAGGCCCAACGTGTTGCGACTTGAGTCTTCTCATACTTCGGTAGAAATTATCGGAGTCGTTTTGTTCTTTATGCTATCTGGTATCGTCTAAATCTTTTCAAACCAGCGAGCTAAATCTTTTCAAAACTTTTTACAGCTTCACGTAATAGCGTTTCAGATTAACAAATGAATATTTCTACTTATCTTCAACTCGCAAACAATTCAGCAACTCCGAAACAAAGCATAGCCGTTACAGCGCCGTTAAAATACTTAGCGATTGTTTAAGTTTGTAAGTTAAACAAGCCTGAACCTCTCAACTAAAGTATAAACTTAAGTATCAGTGACTACAAACAGGTAACTTGAACTTTACTATCGGGCGGCTTCTAATGACTTTATTAATAGAGGCACAACTTGCCACCCACCAAATTATCTTGGCAAATAACACGACCTAATACTGAACACTGACTGTTATTTTACATTCGTTTTACATGCCTCTTCTTCTTCTTTTTAATTTATAGCTTGTGAGTTCACACGCCTCTATAACCTTTCAAACTGACAGCTGTTATAGTGAACTTCTTAGATTAGACGGACTATACTGAAATTTAATCGACTCTTAGTTACCCGAAGCATTAGTAGTAGGTACTTGCAATTTAACAAAACATAATATTTCCTTCTAGAACTAAAGTGTATTGTCTAACTAGTGGAATTAATTAAACTTACTCCGCAATAAAACTGATTAAAATCTAAATTAGCCTCTCCGTGATCTATTCATTTGGATTGTTTCAATCGCAGAGTAGTAAGAGCACGACATTACGTTGAACGTATTATGTAATAGGTGTGTGAATATGACTCCGCCCCTTTTTGTCAAAATAAAACACATTTGTTCGCTTACAAAATTAAAAAAAAAATTATTGAAAGTATGCTCCATCTGCAGCTACAACCTTCGCCCATCGTTCAGGTAGTTTTCGTATTCCTTGCTGGAAGAAGTTCTGGTCTTTTGAGCTTATCCAGTTGTCAATCCAAATTTTGATACTTTCACATGAAGTAAACTTTTCTCCAGTAAGGTCTGTCTGCATCGTCCGGAATAGGTGGTAATCCGAAGGAGCTATGTCTGGTGAATATGGCGGGTGGGGTAACACTTCCCAGTCCTGTCCCTCTAAATATCTTTTTACGACTTCTGCGGTATGCGGTTTGGCATTGTCATGCTGAAGAACTAATTTGTTATGTCTATTCACCCATTCTGGTCGTTTTTCTTCTATGGCTCGCTTCAAACGCATTAGTTGTCGTCGGTAAACTTCTCCATTAATAGTTTCAGAGGGTTTGAGCAACTCATAATATACAATACCTTTCTGATCCCACCAAATACAGAGCATGACCTTGGCACAGTGAATATTTATTTTTGGCTGTGATGGGCCTGGTTCGCCTGGTTTCACCCAAGCTTTTTTGCGTTTAGGATTTTCGTAGTGTATCCATTTTTCGTCTCCTGTGACTATCCGATGCAAAAATCCTTTTCTTTGCTGTCTTTGAAGCAGCATTTCACAAATGGTTTTCCGACGTTCCATGTCTCTTTCTTTTAAATCATGTGGAACCCAGTAACCGGCTTTTTGAATCATTCCCATCATTTGTAAACGCTTTGCAACAGTTGAACGATCAACATTTAATGCTGCAGCTAATTCTGATTGAGTTTGGCAAGAATCTTCCGCCAATAATGCTTCCAATTCAGCATCTTCAAATTTTTTTGGTGGTTTTCCATGTTCTTTATCCTCAGTACTAAAATCGTTATTTTGAAATCGTCGAAACCATTCCTTGCAAGTTGTATTAGACGGAGCATGCTCACCATAAATCTCCACAAGCAAACGATAAGTTTCCGCTGCAGTTTTCTTCGCAATAAAATAATGTAATAACACTTCCCGCAAATGACGTTTATTTGGAATAAAAACCGACATTTTCGAAAAGGTGAAAACAATTGTTGCTTACACTTCAACCAAATATCATAAAATGCGTTAGATAGCTGACATTCAGTACTATCGAATACAAGTATGGTCATTTATTAGTACACGTAAACAATACTAAAAACGACATCTGTTGAGAAAGGGCGGAGTCATATTCACACACCAATACATGTGAGGCGTGACGAGAGCGTGGTGGCCCAGAGGTACAGATGGACCTAATAAGACATTGGTTCAAAGCATTGGTTCAAATCCAGGTTAAAGTCAAGACTTTATTTCCGTTGAATTTTCATAGAATTACTTAGAAAGTCACTTTTTTTAAGGAAATATGTATATGAGATAACTCGTTTTTATTGCTAAATAAGCACTTGTTTAAGAGTAATTAAGTATCCATATTTACTCATAAAAGATTGTGTCTCGTATTTATGGGTTATATAAAACACAGTTAAAATAAATCTGACTCGGTAAATAACACAAAAATATTTATCTCAATCATTAATAAGCTGTGTTTTGTCCAGTTTATTAAAAAATAGTGTCATTTTCAATGTAGAGTTTGTTTAACAAAGATTGCGGATCTGCTTAATCAACATTAACTTTGTTACAAATCATATTTTGCTCTTTGAAATGACTCAAACTTCAATTTAGCAAACAATTTAGGTCATATTCGAAAACGTTTTATTTATTTTTTATTACCAAAGTGACTGAAGTAATTTTAAGTGGTTACTACGCCCATAACAACAGCAATACAACTTAGGTCCACCCTGATCACCGAGAAGACCCAAGTGTACCTGTTGCGCCTTACACCCGAGACGGGGATGTTTCGTTCTTTGTGCTAGTAATTCACCGACATCCACACCCTTCCACTGGATCACAGGAATACAAGCGCACCACTGGGGGCCGATAAATATATTAGCGGTGTGATAAATTATATATCGCCACAGTTGGTTTCCTTCACTCTGCGACACAGCTCGGGTTGAAGTTCACGATGCATCTATATTATTCTCTATCCTCAAAGTTGGGGATTGAATATGTTGAATGTTAAGTAACGTTAAAGTTATAGCTTTAGTTAAAGTTTAAAAATTACTTAGCTCTACTTATTAAGCGGTGGAATTGTTGATCAAGATAATACTGGTATTTAATTCAATGATCACATTTTGGAATCATAATAGTTCTTGCTGTCCACTAATAACATAGGTTAGTACTTAGATGACCGAGCATCGCTAGGTTTTTTAAGGTAAAACGGGATGCAATTACTAAGACTCCACTGTCCGTCTGTCACCAGGCTGTATCTCATGAACCGTGATTGTTAGAGTTGAAATTTTCACAGATGATGTATTTCTGTTGGCACTGTGACAATTCTAAAAAACAGAATAAAAGAAATATGGAAGGGGGCTCTCATAAAAACACGTGTTTTTTTTAATTGTTATGGTATGGAACCCTCCGTGCGCGAGTCCTCGAACTTGGCCGGTTTCTTTTTAAACCGTGTTTTATACGAAATTATAATATTATTTTTTGAGGCAACAGTAGATTAATAGATTAATTGCTTAATGAGTTTCTTAAGTCAATTGACTCGTTTAAAATAATAAGATATAGTGTTCTGAGTGCTTAAAGCGGTATTTTTATTTGTTAACTAGTTGTATTGTGTTGCAAATATATATCATTATATTCTAAAATCCAAACAATACTGAATCACTCTATCTAGTCTTTAGGTTTGAGCGGGAAACTCTTAGCCGCGAAATTCAAAAACTTTTTAATTTTTTAGTAAAGAGTTAGATTTCAGTGGTTCTATCTTCCACGTATAATTGACATTAGGCATGAGCACTCCCCTGTACCACCCTCATTAACCCTCTGAAATAATGAGGAGACTTCCTGAAATGTGATAACTTCCATAATCACGTCCCGCGGGATCGGTATATGTGACGCACATGGCTTCTCTTGCGTAATGAAACGACTCTGTTCTCACGGAATTGAAGCAAGAAAAATGTCGGATGAAATAAAATATTTTCATTAAAAGGATGGGCCTGTAGCGTTGTTGGTATTAGCCCTGCTTTTGAAGCGAGGGGTCCCGTGTTCGATTTTTTTCAGGGGCACACTTTGTGTGGTTAGCATGAAGGTTGTTTTCAAGTCTTGGGTGTTTCTGTGTTTGTACATGCCATCAGCGACGCAGGGAATCCTAGTGCCGGGTGTGTAAGCGTTTAAGAGATTATTGTGATTTATTGTCTCTACATGATATCGCCCGTGAGCAAGAAAAATAAGGATACGCAATAATATCTACCTCATAAATAAATAAATATATCTACTGAATGAACGATATTTATTTATCGTAGCACGCCTACGACGTAGCATGGCTAAAAACCGTGGATCTACGGCGCGTAGATCTAGGATCTAGCTGAAGGCCCACGGGTCGAGGGTGACGAGCATAACGGGGTGCGACTTGGGTCTTCTCATGCTTCGTTCGGGGAGGACCTAAGTCATATTGCTGTTATGGGCGGAGGTAACCACTTACCACCAGGTGGGCCTTCAGCTCGTACTGACATTACTTCACATTAAAAAAAAAATTGTGACTGGCAAAAAACAATATTTCTATAATTTTTTTCCCATTGTCTTATGATGACTTTTTAAACTTGGGTGGTTCTATCAGTTATCATAATGTACATTACTACAATGTAAATTATGGAGTGTGGGGGGCGAGGCAAGTGTAACAAAGTGTTATTACTGCAAACAGCAACGCTGCGGTCGCGGGCTCTTGATTGCTTCACTATTGTGTGGGGCCGCGGGTCTAGGAACACTGGATGGGCTATAAACCATATTTACAAGCGCTTTATTAAACGTTGTAATTTCTTTTAATATTTCCTGCTTAGTACTTTTTTAAATTGGATTTTCCTGAGCTACGGCCTCTCAATCAACTCCAGTATGTCCTTCCTTTTATTAACCGACGCCTAAAAGAGGAGGGTTTTTACTCAATTTACTTGATTTCGTTTTTTTTAATGTTTGATACCCGAGTCATTTGACATCTGGTTTGGAAAAAATCTTTTTTTAATGATATATTTTCAGATTGTTTCTATAGAAAATTTATCCGGTTCAATAATTTGGAATTATTATATATGTTTTTCCACAAATTTGGAATAATAAAAAAAATGTCTCCACCCATTGTAGACAGATTTGGATGTTTCTGTTGTAAATTAGTATTAAAGACCAGAAATAAAGGATGGAAGTATTGAAATCAGTATAAAACAGTTTTTTAAATAAATAAATATTAATGTACTTATGTTAATTGTACTGACATTTACAAAGCTTTTAAATTAATTAATGTAAAAAAAACTACTGATCTATGGGGTATTTCTGTTAGCATCGTAAAACCATTAATTAACACCATTGCACCTGAACTAGCTATCATATTTAATGAATGTGTTGATTGTGGGGTATTTCCTGATTTAATGAAATGTAGTAAAATAATCCCTCTGTTCAAATCTGGTAGTACATCTGACCCCAGTAACTTTAGACCGATATCAGTACTGCCAACATTCAGTAAAATCTTTGAAAAGTTGATCTTAAATCAACTACAAAATCATTTTGACTCAAATAACTTACTACATCATAAACAATTTGGTTTTACAAGGGGTCGCTCAACAACCGATGCTGGTGTTGAGTTAGTAACACATATATTTGATGCCTGGGAGGGATCACAAGATGCATTAGGTGTCTTCTGTGATTTGTCCAAGGCTTTTGATTGCGTACACCATGAAACGTTGATCAGGAAGCTACACCATTATGGTATAAAGGGCAATGCTCTAGATCTTCTTTCCTCTTATCTGAGTGAAAGAGTACAAAGAGTTGAAGTTAACGGAAAGCGATCCCCGGGGTCAGTGGTTACTATGGGCGTTCCTCAAGGATCTATACTTGGACCCTTCCTATTCTTAATCTACATAAATGATCTTCCCTATATTGTAAAGGACGATCATGAGATTGTATTGTTTGCAGATGACACTTCGCTTTTATTTAAATTGAAACGGCAACAAGTCGTTATTGACGATGTAAACAATGCTCTCTCTAAAGTAGTAAATTGGTTCAATGTAAACAATTTGCTACTTAATGGAAAGAAAACAAAGTGTTTAAAATTTGTTTTACCCAACGTTAAAAAAGTAGATATTAATGTTAAAATAAAAGATGAACAGTTAGATCTCGTAGATACCACAACGTTCTTAGGAATAACTTTAGATAATAAGCTTCAGTGGGGCCCACATATTGAAAGATTGTCGAAGAGACTTAGTTCTGCAGCATATGCCGTCAAAAAGATCCGCCTGCTCACAGACGTAGATACCGCTAGGCTTGTATATTTCGGCTACTTTCACAGCATTATGTCATATGGCATACTGCTGTGGGGGCATGCTGCAGATATCAACACCATATTTGTGTTGCAGAAGAGGGCTGTTCGCGCAGTTTACAATATGGGTCCCCAAGAATCATTACGGAAAAAATTTAAGGATATAAATATACTAACGGTTACATGTCAGTACATATATGAGAATGTGATGTACACTCGTAAACATATGAGCTCGTTCACAAAGAAAAGTGACAATCATAGTGTAAACACTAGGCATAAAAATAAACTCGCTGTGCCCACTACTAGGCTCCATAAGGTTAGCAATTCTTTTAAAGGTCAATGTGTACGCTTTTTTAACAAAATCCCGAGCGAAATTCAATTACTGTCAATAAATAAATTTAAAACTGTCATCAAACGTAAACTTGTCGCAAAAGCTTACTATAAAATATCAGATTACCTAGATGACAAAAAGGCTTGGGAATGAATTTGCTCCACTCTAGACGCAGGACCATATTCGCGAATATGTAGTACTGTCTCCGAGGGGTTTCTTGTCTGTTTCTTCCCCTCGGGTTGGTCGGTTAGGGTTGGAACAGACGTAAACTTAACAAATAAGATAAGCTTAAACATGAAAACTGACTGTAATTTGACATATCTGTGTGCATGTAATGTGCCTGGGAGTTCCTGTGACACGTTATATGCTCACGAATATGTGTACATGCATGTGTAAAATTTGACGTGTCCAAATGATACTTGAGATCTAAAGGAATAAATGAATTTGACTTTGACTTTGACTTTGAATGGAGATTCCATACATCACCATCTAGCCCCAAACCGTAGCTTGTACTTTGGAAAAAAGGTTCTTATAGAATACATAAATAGATTTTTATTCTAAATACATGCGTACCTAGTGTCTTTAGTTTAATTACACCCGTGCGAAGACAGGGCGGGTCAATAAAATAAATCGATAAAAATGTTAAGTATATTTATGTCATTTCCAGGTTTGTGAGAGTGCGTGGCTGCATGGAGGCTGTGCCGGCATGCGGTCAGCACCGGAATCCTTTAATCAGCGTCTCTTTCAGACCACACCGTATATACGTGACGGTCATTTATATTCCATTCAAAGATATCGTGCTATTAGTAAATGTTTTAATTATGACATAAAGTCTTTTGGGGGGTCCAGTTGCTTGCGTTTGTAAGTACCCTTTGAATCCCTACACGTCCCGTAGGAGCGACTTAAAGTAGCAGTAGAACTTGTCCGGAGAAATACTGCCACCTGGTAATCCACCGGTAAGCGGTGTCATGCGCTTGAGACGTAACATCCCCGTCTCGGGTGACGGGCGCAACGGGGTGCGACTTGGGTCTTCTCATACTTCGGTTGGGGAGGACATTAGTCGTGTTGCTTTTATAAGGTCGTCACGACACGTTATATAAAAAAATATAACATAAAGAGCTAGTCGAAGCAACAAGTGACGAGCGCTTCAGTAAACGCGGATAAGTACAAGAAAAAATAATAGAAGAAAAAGAACATAAATTAACATCTCCTAAAAATTACTTTGACAAGGAAATTTAAGATTAAACTTAAATCTACTTAATTCGATTAATTTTCTAATCTATTCAATGTAAGTATGTAATTTCTTTAATATTAAATGAACTGTGTTAAACGTACTAATCTGCTCGGGCAATCTTCTGAAATAATTGATTATCATAATAAATATTCTTTTCAGGTATTTTCCCCACGTTTCACAGCACGTCCCGCGAAAATAATATTATTTCAGCTCAATAGGTTTTCCACACCATCAGCATCAGAAGACTCCAGAAAAGGCGCCTCCAAATAACGTCATTTGAAACTTGTACCAAAATACTGTGACAACTTGCTGATTGCTTTTCCTTTCCTCCATTTTGAGACAAAAACAAGCATTTCGTTTGAGTTATGGCCGCAACTTCCGCCGTATCTTCCGTCATCAATTTACCAAACTGCATGCACCAGAACTATACATAGCAGGCACGGTATATTACTAAACAGAAACCACTTTTTTGGCGGTTTTTTGACGTGAAACATCGATTGGCGCGTCTTCGCAGTAAAATTGTCTTTCACATGGCGTCATACCCCTTCTATGGCCTTGTCGAGAGATGCGCTAAGAGACCTTGACAAGGCCAAATTCGTACGCTCCTGAAGATGACTCGTGAAGGAGCGAAACTCGATGTGACTATTCTTTCCCATCAAAAACATGGTAATGCAATGCAAGTTTCGCAACGCAGTTCTTCTATCGTAAAAAGTTGTGTGATGTAAAACCGAGTCGGTTAAGTAGTTTAGTACCTATCTATGGGGGAATTTATCCAAGAACAATCATAAAATAAATAAGAAAACGATCACACGTGTCAATTATAGAGAAATCTTTATTTCTTTAATCAATATTATGATAGGCAACATGATCACATAGCTTATGCTGTAGTTTAGAATAACTCATGCATAAATTATTACGTGAGCACTTTTTTTATAAAACTAATGTTAAGGGACGAGCTGATCGCCCACCGGATGTTAAGTGGTTACCGGCGTCCATAAAAAACTACCGAAGTCTGTGTATGGATGTGAATGTTGTTGCATTACTGAACTGTCTCCATCGTGTCGAACGATACAAAGCGTCACAATTTGTACAGTGAATGGAAGTTTCTATACATTTTACATCGATAATATACGTGTTACGTCTAATGAATTCCTTTTACGCTGAGAAGATGATTCCAGCTTTGAGACTTTTACTGAAATAAAGTTTTAGCTTCAACTGATCGGTATTCTTTTATACCTTTAACTTTTAACTGAACTTTTTGACTTTTAATTCAGAGAAAAGTAGCTTTCTATTTGAATATAGATCCTGGAATACATAACTGAAAATGAAAATGAAAAATGATTTTATTGCTAATAAAAGTAATACAAAAAAATCATACTATATCACAAATGTCTAAGCAGAGAGTTTTGCCAAAATATTTTTACCAATGATTCCCATACTAGGCTAGGCCTGTATCGTGGGAACCAACTTACGATTAACAGGTTAGTTATATAAACAATTCAGTTGACAGAAAACAAAACTTTAGAATAAATAATAAAAACCAAAGTAAACCATAAAGTAAAGTCAAACTCATTTATTCCTGTAGATCTCAAATATCATTTGGACAAGTAAAATTTTACACATAACAACAACTAAAAATAAAATTAAAGGAAAGCTTATATCATCCATCCTATAACATCCATAACGATGTTTTGTCTCATTAAGCAGATCCTTTCTCGAATTTACTTTTACATCGGGGAGTAATGAATTCGAATTTGGAATATAATTTGCTAATGAGTAACGCACAAAGCTACCAAAGAGATCGAACGCCAAATATGTATTATGATATTGTATGAATAAATTAACTGGCCGGTAAGAGGGGACAGAAAAAAAGGCGCGGAAAATGACAGAATTAAAATATAAATAAAAAGGCGGTAACTTACTCTGTGCAAAGATTGATAATGTTAGTAATAAAAAAAGATTCGTCTGGTAGTGAAAAGTCTAACATTAAATCCAGAAAGTATTAACATAGACGCAATCAATTTAATACGTTATATATTACCGACAAAATCTCAGGAAAATACAAAATTAGAGGTTACATTCTCATATTTTATAATAACAAAAATATTAATTTAAAATACCAGGTATTTATGTGATAGTGTTTACAAACAAACCTATAAATCTTCATGGTGACATAAATCAGAGTTTGGGACCAAAATATTGTAAACTTGAGACCTAAAAATTTAAAACTTGTAAAGTATCGCTGAGAGAAAATACGACCAAAATATTTACCGCTTCTTCGAGATATTGAGCCATTTGTCTGAACTATACAAAACTTTATTTCGGAAATATTTGCACATAATTCAAGTAAATGGTGTTATGCTGGTGTAGTTTTCAATCCCCGAATGAAGAGAGGGTTGACGATTTGTCGACCGGGGGGTGTTTTATTTCTTTTGAGGTATCATATAACTTTAACGGTCTTCATAAAAAGGAGTCGTTGCTCAATTGCATGTGAATCAAGACTATATTTGTTGTATGTTTATTTTGCGATATTTTCGCTAAAATTGTGGACCGATTATAATGATTCTTTTTTTATTTGATAGGATGTGCTTCGGAAGTGACAGTCTCTAAAAAACCCTACTTCTCGCGTGTCAGTTAAAAAGATCCCTTGGTTACCCTCTGGGTATGGAACCCTAAACTTATATTACCCAACTTACCGACATTCGAGATTGGGTAAGCTTAGGTAGAGCCAGCTCCAGATACATACCGGACCGCGGATTGGCGGCTGCCAAATATCGGGAGAACAGTTGAATAATTCATCTAGCGTTTCCTCGAGCGGCGGCGAATTCGCTAATGTAGGCTAAGCCTGTTTGAATATGGGATAGGGTATATTAGCTTAGTAAAATGTTAGACCTATCTAAACTGACACAATTTTAAAATTTATATGTTACACTAGCTGCGCCCCGCCGTGTTACCCGAGGTTTTCAGGGATTAAAAGTAACTTATGCGTTACTCCAGGATGTAAGCTTTCTTGTTATCAAATTTCATCCAAATCCGTTGAGCCGTTTGAGCATGAAAGAGTAAATAAAACATACAAACTTTCGCCTTTATATTATATTAAAAGTGTGATCTTTAATATAACCTGGAGCCCAATCTGGACTGGTAGATAACATTACGCAAGTGGTATAGATTAGTCTAGTGGTATAGATTGCTGTGTACCGGTGGAAGGGTATGGGGTGCCGGTGAAATCATAAGAGCATGAGAAGTTACATACCCGTTTCGGGTGACGGACGCTAGGAGATACCACTTGGGTCTTCTTGGGTCTGGATACTTTGGGAGGAACGAAACCGTTGCTGTTATTATTATTATGCTGTTGGGGAGGTAACCTCTTAACATCAGGTGGGTTTTCAGATCGCCCGCAAATTTAGTCACATAAAAAACGCATTTAATTCAATAATTCAAACCTGAGTGGAGACTGGGCAGACAATAATGAAATTGCACAGTATAAATTATTGAAACGTGAATGTGTCAGGGATCTGTAAACACGTAGTGACGCTCTCGCGAATAATTTTACATTAAATCGTGATTCGATTTAATTTACTTTGTACGCGGGTAGCTCAGGTGATACAGCTGTACCACGACAGAGCTATAATTTGGATTATAATGTTTGGGACATTTAAAAGAAATCCCATAAAAAATATAAACGCATAAACATTTTTGTACATGTTATATCTTACAGTTTTCTTCTGCAAAAAATGTGAGATGCAATGTAAAACTAAGTCAGTTAATTTATTCAGTACCTATCTTTGGGAGCATCTATCCAACAGCGTTGTCATAAATTGTTACCTAATTACGTCATTAGCAGCATTTTATACAGACCGTGTCAATAGTAGACATCTTGTTTTTTATAGTTTAACTTGACAATCGCATGCTTATCTTGCTGCTGCTATGCTGCGATCTTAAAGACAGCTTTCTTAAAGCATGCGACTGACAGTTCACATTGATAAGGCGTCTATACTTACATTTGTCGTTGTGACAGCACGCAAGTTATACTAAACTCAAAGTGCTAGTGTCACATGAACATTATATCCAATGAATATCACGTTTAGTAGATCATAACTGAGCAAGATCTAATATTTGAGGTTTAAGTAAGTAAAGAACTAAAGTGACAAAACGAAATGACCTAGCTGTATACACGATAAAACGATAATGCTTGTCAATTAAATCAGACATATAATTGCTGGGCATGAATTTTCCTTTAAAATGGCACACATTTATTATAAAGCATAATCAAATTTAAATGCCTATAAGCATTAATTGTTGACACAGTTAATGCTTTATCTTTTAATTTTCTGTAGCAAATGGAAAACAGAGAAAAACAGAGCTTCAGTCGCCTTTTTTTTTGTAAAATCGAGTTTTTTTCTGATATTAGACATTTTTTAAGTAAGAGTAGATTACCAACCAAGTACCACAAAAAATTACGAGATGGCGCTGTATAAATTTTTCAGAATTGTTTATTAAAAAATAAAAGGTTTTTTTTGTAACAATCTGCGTTTTGTACAATGAATTCATTAAAAATGTATTCAATTTTCAATTATCAACAACCGAAAAACTCTATGTAAATACAAAATTTCATCCAAATCGTAAGAGCCGTTTCCGAGATACACAAATTAAATCAATATGCAATAATTGCTCGTTTAAAGTAATAAGATATGATATGCACCCATCTCGGTGTAGTGGTAATGACCTGATGACCTTGAACGGCTCAACCGATTATGATAAAACATGTCTAAGAACCACCGCTAGAAAGACCGCTTTCAAATAAAAAATACCGCACGCGTTTAAGAGCTACGGTTCCGCAGACAGACAGACACACACATAGCCGTTACGCCGTTAATGTAAGTTTTGTGAAGTTGAAGAATGAGTGAATTAACCAGTTTTTATTTCTTGATTATTTATTTACTTGTAATTTTGTATATAATTTGTTTAAAGTTTTATAGCCAAAATTATTTTAATTAGAGTAAGTGGTTTTGCCGTTCTAATTAATATTATAAATAAATAAATAAAAATAGCGGTACAATTTATAACAATATCATTTTGCGTAGGTGGTTAAAAACTTATATTACTGTGACTAAAAATTAAAGATTTAATTAAGCTAAGCTTTAAATGCTCCAATTCCATACATCGACCTACTTTAAATGAAAACCTCGCGGTTTTGTTATCGAATTGATGCGGAGTTTCATAATGCCTAAATATTTTGAAGACCACTAATCCATTCGGCCATAAATACAATCTAACTCAAATTCGTAAGTTGTTTAATTGCGTAGCGATGTTACCCAAATATTGAAAGCGAAATTCGGAAATTCAACTATTTTATCGAAACCGAGTTGATTAAACCAATTTGTAAATTAGTTTTGGGAGGCTAACTTTGTAACTCGTTCTATTCTAAAAAGGATTCAAACATAACTTGAGAAGAAATGGTTATTTCATAATTTAAAAAGTATAATATTTATTAATTATTTAGGTACCTCGTGGAGCACAGAAAAAAGCACCGGTAGAATTACATTCTCATGAAACGCAAAAGGATACCCAAAGTAGCAGTGATCGGTAATCTACCACCAAACAGTAGTGCAATCCAGCTGCTGTAGATGCCACATGAAGGGTGTGGGTGCCGATGAAATTACAAACGCATTTGACTTTACATTCCCGTCTCAAAGTGACAGGCGCAACACTATAGGACTTTTGTCTTCTCAAACTTATATTGGCGGAGGTAACCACTTAACATAGGACTGGTCGTCAGCTGATACATATATTTTGCATCAGAAGAAATATATCGCGTCGTTATTTGTTTGGTATAATATAAATTCTGGCCTTAGTGGTATATGATTACTAAGCTTGATTTATTGTCATAATATGTTAGCCGAGTTGTTCGTATTAAAACAATAGCGGCAATAATCTCACCACTTGTCACGTTGATGGTTCCACGATGGTGATAAATACACAGTGAGCGTCGGTCCTATGAGGCTATAATCTATGTATGTATGTTTAATGACTTCACACATTAGTTGGTAGTAACTGTATGTATGTTTAATGACTTCACACATTAGTTGGTAGTAACTGTATGTATGTTTAATGACTTCACACATTAGTTGGTAGTAACTGTATGTATGTTTAATGACTTCACACATTAGTTGGTAGTAACTGTATGTATGTTTAATGACTTCACACATTAGTTGGTAGTAACTGTATGTATGTTTAATGACTTCACACATTAGTTGGTAGTAACTGTATGTATGTTTAATGACTTCACACATTAGTTGGTAGTAACTGTATGTATGTTTAATGACTTCACACATTAGTTGGTAGTAACTGTATGTATGTTTAATGACTTCACACATTAGTTGGTAGTAACTGTATGTATGTTTAATGACTTCACACATTAGTTGGTAGTAACTGTATGTATGTTTAATGACTTCACACATTAGTTGGTAGTAACTGTATGTATGTTTAATGACTTCACACATTAGTTGGTAGTAACTGTATGTATGTTTAATGACTTCACACATTAGTTGGTAGTAACTGTATGTATGTTTAATGACTTCACACATTAGTTGGTAGTAACTGTATGTATGTTTAATGACTTCACACATTAGTTGGTAGTAACTGTATGTATGTTTAATGACTTCACACATTAGTTGGTAGTAACTGTATGTATGTTTAATGACTTCACACATTAGTTGGTAGTAACTGTATGTATGTTTAATGACTTCACACATTAGTTGGTAGTAACTGTATGTATGTTTAATGACTTCACACATTAGTTGGTAGTAACTGTATGTATGTTTAATGACTTCACACATTAGTTGGTAGTAACTGTATGTATGTTTAATGACTTCACACATTAGTTGGTAGTAACTGTATGTATGTTTAATGACTTCACACATTAGTTGGTAGTAACTGTATGTATGTTTAATGACTTCACACATTAGTTGGTAGTAACTGTATGTATGTTTAATGACTTCACACATTAGTTGGTAGTAACTGTATGTATGTTTAATGACTTCACACATTAGTTGGTAGTAACTGTATGTATGTTTAATGACTTCACACATTAGTTGGTAGTAACTGTATGTATGTTTAATGACTTCACACATTAGTTGGTAGTAACTGTATGTATGTTTAATGACTTCACACATTAGTTGGTAGTAACTGTATGTATGTTTAATGACTTCACACATTAGTTGGTAGTAACTGTATGTATGTTTAATGACTTCACACATTAGTTGGTAGTAACTGTATGTATGTTTAATGACTTCACACATTAGTTGGTAGTAACTGTATGTATGTTTAATGACTTCACACATTAGTTGGTAGTAACTGTATGTATGTTTAATGACTTCACACATTAGTTGGTAGTAACTGTATGTATGTTTAATGACTTCACACATTAGTTGGTAGTAACTGTATGTATGTTTAATGACTTCACACATTAGTTGGTAGTAACTGTATGTATGTTTAATGACTTCACACATTAGTTGGTAGTAACTGTATGTATGTTTAATGACTTCACACATTAGTTGGTAGTAACTGTATGTATGTTTAATGACTTCACACATTAGTTGGTAGTAACTGTATGTATGTTTAATGACTTCACACATTAGTTGGTAGTAACTGTATGTATGTTTAATGACTTCACACATTAGTTGGTAGTAACTGTATGTATGTTTAATGACTTCACACATTAGTTGGTAGTAACTGTATGTATGTTTAATGACTTCACACATTAGTTGGTAGTAACTGTATGTATGTTTAATGACTTCACACATTAGTTGGTAGTAACTGTATGTATGTTTAATGACTTCACACATTAGTTGGTAGTAACTGTATGTATGTTTAATGACTTCACACATTAGTTGGTAGTAACTGTATGTATGTTTAATGACTTCACATATTAGTTGGTAGTAACTGTATGTATGTTTAATGACTTCACATATTAGTTGGTAGTAACTGTATGTATGTTTAATGACTTCACATATTAGTTGGTAGTAACTGTATGTATGTTTAATGACTTCACATATTAGTTGGTAGTAACTGTATGTATGTTTAATGACTTCACATATTAGTTGGTAGTAACTGTATGTATGTTTAATGACTTCACATATTAGTTGGTAGTAACTGTATGTATGTTTAATGACTTCACATATTAGTTGGTAGTAACTGTATGTATGTTTAATGACTTCACATATTAGTTGGTAGTAACTGTATGTATGTTTAATGACTTCACACATTAGTTGGTAGTAACTGTTTCTTCTGCGCTGCAGGTCCTGGGTTCAATTACCACTCAGGACTATCACTTGTGTGACGAACATAAATGTTTGTTCCGTGTCCGGGTATGTATTTACAATAACATTACTCTATAAATATTCTATCTCATTTCAGTTCAGTCCATGTCCCATTTACTTGTCTGCCCCCTGTGCCCTGCGACCTGCACATTGGATGATCTGTACCAAGCCACCAATAGAGCTGTTGAGGTGGCAAAATTTTATAGCGACATTATTTAGTTTGTAAGAAACATTGACACGATAAGAAGAAGAAGATTCTATCTCATCTAGTTCCCATAATACAAGATATGTTAATAATAACCCTCTTCAAACTCAAACTCATTTATTCCTTTAGATCTCAAGTATCGTAAAATTTTACACACGAGTAAACATATTCGTGAGCTGCGTATCACGAAATACTAAAAAGATTTTTTCTAAATTCAGATTACCGATGAAGCAACGTGAAATATATTATACGCTAAGTATAAAATGTCGGAGTAAAAGGCTAAAAGCTCATTATAAGTTAAGAACACATCAGCAACTTCCAGCTTTGAACGAAAATGCGAAACTGCAGTATGATAAAACTGAATTAAGCCACGCTGGTCGCTCCATTTTTCCCGCGGCATTGTGAACGGTGTCAAAGACCGGGATTAAAATTACCGCAGTCTCCTTTGATGGCTCTCCCAAAAGGTTTTGTTAAGATGTTGCTCGGCACACGGGCGGGAGGAACGCTTGCATACCAACATAAAACCTACACAGACAAACTTAGTATTTCTTTTAATGTAAGTGTCGAGCTGAAGCTATCCTGTTGTTAACTCCTTCCCCGGCCGAAGTATGAAGAGACCCAAGTCGTAGTCTGTTGCGCCCGTCACCCACACCCTGAACAGAGTAATGCGAGCACAACTGCTTGGCGGCAGATTCCAAGTGTGGTGTTAGTACCTCTCTGGGCGAACTTGGCACAAGTTTTCCTGCTACTTTTTGTTACTCCTTTAGCACCACCCAGGGGGTACGTGTAGGAAATCAAAGTGTACACACCTGCGGACGCGAGGATATCATAATACCAGATATTATGTGAACAAGTCAAAGTTAGCTAAGAATAGAATCGTATATTTTCTATGAGAATATTTTCTTTTCTGCTTGTCTGCTGCGACCATTTTTAAATTAGCAGCATTGGAGGCGGGTTAATTAAGGCACCGGCACCGCTTATAATAATTGCGAGACACCTCGCTCCAACACCTGGAAGGCAAATTCTCACGAGCCCGGTGACGTCACGACTCCTGGGGAAAAGCTCTTGGACAACAAAGAACTTGGCTCGTTTAATCTGTAATTCCGCGTCACTGCGCCGAGTCAATGTTTGAACCGAGAGGCATTGACTCCAACATTCAACCCGAATCGCGCAAACCCAGAACTGCATCAATAAATTTGAATTTATTTACTGATCTTTTAGGCATGTATATATTGCACTTCAAAATGTCTACGAATACACATGAAATTAACAAAAAATGCGAACTACAAAATGCCATACACACATAAAAGTATTCTATCACTTACCTGGTCCACATAGTAAGAGGTTATGCGTACTTTATGACTTCAGCTATAAGCAATGTCCATGAATATATATATTTATTTTGAAATCTCATAAATATAATTCGGTTCCCCTACAAAGAAATTTGGTTTTCTGTCTATAAACAGATTGTTCATCTATCGCCCGCTATCTCTTCTCCAATCTTGTGGAATCTTTTCCAATCAGCCCGGTTTCCTCGCCCTACATACTAAGCACATTCTTATTCCACAAACCGCCCAAATACTTTCCCACCCCATCGGCCGAACCCCTATCAAGGGTTGTATAAACAGTTAAGTGTATTGGATACAAGATACTGGCTAATTCTATTGTGGCGAGACGATGTACCGGTCAGGTCTACGTGAGAGGGAAATAAGGAAAAAACATAAAGACTAGATCGTAGATGGATTCAGGCGTTGCTTTGTGGGATTCCATCTGATAAGGGTTATATTTTGTATACCTACCGGAGGTATACAACTTCTCATTCAATCTCTTCTGTAATCTGTTAGTTGGTTGATGATAGAGTTCGTCTGTGACTTAGTAGTAGAGTAGGAGCACTACCTTCGAAGCGGGAGGTACCGGGGTCGATTTCTGAAAAAGTCTGAGCCTCACAATTGGAGTGTTATGTGATTGCATTTCTAAACCGGTGTACAGAAATATGAGATCACCAATACTTGGCCCCAAAAACGGACGAATGTAAAGTGTATTTCTCTGCTAAAGCTACGTAAAACAATGAATTCTTTGATAATAATATAGAAATACAAAGCAAACTCTTTACCATAAAATCATTTCTACTCCAGATGTCTCAATATACCGACCCCAAATATTTAATATCGTGAAATAAATTCATTTGGAACAAAACATATTTGTACAAACCCACGCAAGCGCTCGTTTCCGGATGATTTGCTTAAAACATCACTTATAGCCGTGTTCACAAACAGCTGTAGTTATTATTCGAATAAAGTTATTATTATGTTTTCCTAACCATTAGCACACTATAGAATAAATATAGTATATATATCGTATAAGTTATGCAAGTAAATTACAATAACAATTTAATTATAGTTAGGAATTTAAAATTTTTTTTTGTTCGTTAGTATGAAGATTCCCCGAGCAGATCAACCGTCTTATTTACAAAAAAATAACAAAACTTCATGAATTCGCATTTTATACACAAGCTATAGATATTTTATATACATATTAGATGCGCCCCGCGGTTTTGCCAGCGATGTTTCGGGATGAAAAAGCGGATTTGGATTTTATCCAAATCTGTTGACGTATTCGATTTCATTTCAATTTTACGTATGATTGCTCAGCGTTAAGTGTTTTGTTGTACGTTTTTGAATACGGACGTTGACGGAAGAAATATTTCCGCATTGCTTTGATAAGTACTTTTATTGCGATCTTCAAGATTTTTTATGACTTCCTTTCATAGTACGTCAATTTGTTTAGATTTTATGCTTAGAATAAAGTACCTGGGTGATTGAACTTTGCTCGGTTTTTTTGTAGAATCGTGTTTTATCTGAAATTATACATTTTTGAGGTAACAACAGATTACCAATCAAGTACCACAAAAAATTTCGAGATGGCGCTGTATCACATTTTTATTATAAAATTCAGTATATTTTATAATAAATATATTTTTTTTGTTAAAATATACGTTTTTACAAAAATATATGATACAATTATACAGGTAAATTTAAATAGTAATGAATACCCTATCTTAACACAAAATTTCATCGAGATCGTTCGAGCTGTTTCCAAGATATAATAAAATATATTATTAAATAAAATATATTTAAATTGATGGTAAGTTTCATAATTTGTTGATTCCAAAATTGACGTACTCTGTCAATACATTAAAAAAAATTATGTATCGTTTTAGGGATTTGGTGAACGTAAAAAATCTAAGAGTATTATATAAAAAGTGACCACTGGATGTTAAATGGTTACGTCACTCATAAACCGTAATATAATGACTCAGGTCTTTCCCTACAGAAGTATAAAAAGACCCAAATCGCATCGCACTGGGACACGGAGATGTAACGTCTCATACACCTGTAATTTCACCGTAGCATTTCGAATTCAAATGCTTGTAGTTAGCACTCCTGAAGAGTGCTAACTACACCGCATTGATCTTATCATCTTTAACCAATAGTATCCTAATGTTGGGCAAAGATCTCCCCTTGTTCCTCAATACTTCTGGGCCTGTGCCTGGGACGAATGCTTATCAATTTATGTCCGTAAAAAGAACTACCCTGCCTGCGAGACTTTCCCGATATTCTTGCAATTGGATTTGACCCGCAAAGTGATTTTTCACCGGGATCGAGTCGAGAGCCGTGAAGACGTTGTAAAGTGAACAAATCAGATTTGCCGCGCAATCGAAGTAGGCGTAAGCTTTTAAAACTCACTTTGCATCGCCACAACGCCATAACCGCAGTCCACGGGGAGGCGGCTGGTTCTCTCAAACTTAAGGCTGTTCGCGACGGATTATTTTGTCTATGAATTGGGGACCAGTTGCGTGCGTCTGTTGAAGATTACCCTACGCTTACCCCCTGGGTGGTGAAGCAGCAGAAAAAAAGTCCGCCCGTCACTTCGCTCCGAAACGGGGTGACGTCTCATTCACCTGTAATTTCAGCGTAGTATTTCGACTTCAAAGGGTTCAGAAGTACTGCTGACTGAAGATTACCCTTAGAAATCCTTCTCATACCCCCTGGGTGGTGCTAAAGGAGTAACAAAAAGAAGCAGCAGAACTTGCAAAGAAGTCTCCACACCTGGTAATCTGCCGCCAAGAATTCATTCGCATTGCCGTGTTCCGGTGGAAGGGTGTAGTTGTCGGTAAATCACATGCGCGTGAGACGTAATATTCCCGTCTCGGGTGACGGGTGGAACGAGGTTTTCTTATACTTCAGTCGGCGAGGACCTAAGTCGTATTGCTGTTGTTATGGGCGGAGGTAACGATTCACCATTATGTGGGCCTTCAGCTCTCTCTTCTCTCTCTTTAATTACATATAAAATTAAAGAGCCTTCGGTTCTGCGAAAAGGTGTTCTCACGAAAGAAAAATGCGATGAGATTTAAAGACAAAACGTAAATCACCGCCATTTTCATCAGATATCCCGAGACTAAAGCGTATCTCAAATTAGGCTGACATGATATGAATGAGCCAATTTTGGTGCCAAATCACGGTACTCGTATTTTCAGTAAACTTTACTATGGGATAGGGCTTTGCATGGCTTCAAGTGGTTCAAGCGGTACAGCGATGCTTATTATTAAAGGTACAAACATGATAATGAGCGATATTCTAGAGCGAGATGGATGATATTAATGCTGCTACACTTAGAACATCGGGCGAGAGGGTCGAAATAGATTGCTGTCTTCTTCTAAAAGTATAGCTTTGCAGACGGCAATAAATATAGGTAGGTAGTCTAATAAAGTATCGTTTAGTTCGTTCAGCGGGACAGCCTGAAAAGGGGGCTGTCCCGCCGAAAGCGGGACGCATTGTCACGTTATCAGCAGTGGACCAGCTACCCTGTATTTAAATCCATGGGCAAACGCTATAAGGAAACTGTTGGAACCACTTTGCATCAACAAACCTCATTTCTATTCGACTGATAAAGTCCGATCGCGGTCGCGGCTATATTTAAAAGTGAACTGGAGTGGTTTAGGTAAACGAATCTGAGTGTTGCCAGCTCATGTTTAAGTGAACATATATGTTAATGGCAATAGTATATTGTGTGTATATTTTTCACCGGATATATGCGTGTGGCTATGCCAAGTTACACCTCGATGAAAAATTCTTTGTTTCAGAGAAAAAGTGAAGTTACATTCTAGTAAGTGGATTGGTAGTAGTTACCGACCCACTTATTAGACTGTTATACCTCTTCATAATAATTATATTTTTGAGTTTTGAAGTTTGATATTAACAGCACATGATACCTAGTCCACAGATGAAAAATATAAACAATTAAATTTTATAAGATTTTATAAAAAATAAGTACATATTGAAGAAGAAAGTAACGGAATGGATAGCTAATGGATAGAATTAATATATTTACCGATGTGCATTAAACGAGAATAAATAAGTTTGTATTTCGAACCAAATCGCCATCAATAAATACCAACAAAAGAAAGATGCATGTAAAATCATCTCCATTATAAAAGTGCCGTCTATTGGCAGTCGCGTCGCAAGCCTTCATTCGCGGCATTTAACGCTCCGAGAGGGCAACACTGTAATAAAATCAACTGCGCTAGCTTCAAGCGGAAAACGTTCAATCGAATTCCTCACGCCACAGACCATATACCAGTGCCAGCGGGAAATAAGCTGAAAGGGGGATGGAGGAAAACCCACTGGCTGGAAGAAAATATATTTATTTCTTAACCGTGAAACGGGAATGTCTAGGTAAGCTTTATTTTATGATGTTTTTATTATTTGCATCACGGTTTCCGTACCCGCTTTGTGTTGTGACAAGGTAGTCCAGGGAATTACTGACACACTGTCACGCGGAACTATAGTCAGCTATATATTATAGCAAGCAGTGGGGTGGTAATATTTATTGTTGTACTTGTGTTTTTCCGTTTTACAATATATTACTTTTATATTATTATTGACTGATTTCATAACTCAGTTGGTAGTAGTTCTGCCTTCTGCGCTGTAGGTCGTGTGTTCGACTCCCACCCAGAACAAGCATTTGTGTGCGAACATGTTGTTGTTCTGTTCTGTGTCTGGGTGTTAATACGACGACGACGACGACTCCGTGGCTTAGTTGGTACTAGCCCTGCCTTCGAAGCGAGGGGTCCCGGGTTCGATTCCCGGCCGGGGCACACTTTGTGTGGTGAGCATGAAGTTTGTTCTCGGGTCTTGGGTGTTTGTCTTGTGTTTCTGTGTTTGTCCATGCCATCTGCGACACAGGGAATCCTAGTGCAGAGGTGTGAGTGTGTTAACGTTGTTTTTTATTATAAGTTCTTTTTTTTGTAAATACATACTTCTTTCAGTTATCTAGTTCCCATTACTATGGTACCCAAGCTATGCTTAGTTTGGGGCCAGATGGCGCTGTGTGAAATATGTCTATGAATATTTATTTTATTTTATTTCTTTTGCGTATTGCTGGTGAAATGTCTTATAGGAAATTGCCTCAAGGTTCAGAATGGGCGCAGTACGATGAAAGTCTGGTCTGGCCATCCTAGGTATGGGAAACTTTATAAAGGTTTGTAAATACAATCTCGGTTTTCTTTACTTTTAATTTCATATAGATATCACATATTTTCATAGCAAACGCGTCGGAACGATTGCTATGAAATTCAGGCGGTATATTTTTACTGCGCGATATTAAATCGAATAACATTGTATTACTATTATTATTCGTGTTACCGAGATATTTAACATGATCTGTGAGTTTTGTTGACTCCCGATATTTCGACGCAGTTACATGCGTCATGGTCCCTGGCAAACTGAAGTCTATGCGAAGTGGAGTGTGCAAATCATTGGCAGACATATCGGTCCACCCTCTTGCGCACTCGTTTTGTATAATACGTTCGACCGTATCGCCGGTAACACGAATAATAATGTTCATAACCATGATAGTTTTAAAATTTATTGTACATTGTATTACTGTTAAAAGGTATATTCCAAATAAAGGGGAAAAACAGTTTGAATTGCGGAAAAAAATTTATCAATGACCTGTGATATCTTTGATATATCTTTTGTTATTACGACTGCGTATGCATACTTGTGCGATCCACTCTCAGCTAGTTCCAATGTTCTTGTATTTCAATATTTTGCATTCTACACGTGTGTGAAAGAGGAGTAGATAAGAGTGGATAAGTACAGCCGAAGATTGGACTCAGTGGCGGTTACTAGGGGAGGCCTATGTCCAGCAGTGGACTTGTATAGGCTGATGATGATGACGACGTGTGTGAATGAAAGTTTGAACAGATTAAAAAAAAATCCTGCCCAACGATTACTCACATTTAATACACCATTCCAATTGTGCAAACATTAGTTATCTAACTTCCGAGTTCGAGGCAAATTGGAAAGGTAACCCTGGAGTCGTCTCAGTTGATTCACCTTGTGAACTTTGCAGGTTCAATTAGAGTAAAAGAGAATAGTAAATATTCATTTATTTTGACGTGACATTATTGTTATATTATGTACACACAGTGACAAAAGTAGGAAACAGAAAAATGTTTGTTTTACTGCAGTAAGATTCCCTGTGTCAAAGTTTCCATAAAAAAAACAGGCATGGACAAACACCCAAGACCCGAGAACAAACTTCATTTCATTTCATTCCGCTCACCACACAATGTGTGTGTGGTGAGCAGAATCGAACCCGGAACCCCTAGCTTCAGAGGTAGGGCTACTACAAAGTAAACCACGGAGCTGTCTAAAAAAAGTATTATTCATTACAGTCCTTCGTTTGGTATTATTGTATTACGGGGCGAAGGTAGGAGCAGAAACTTGATACCTTGTTATAGGTACTAGCGGCTGTTTGCAGATTTGCCTAAATAGTATCGGCACACATATTATAATACTATACATACTAGTATCGGGATGTATAGGAACCTATGATGAACCTTCTAGCTTATCAATTTAGTTTCGCGTGAAATAGTCATAGAAAATAAAACATGCGATGAAAACTTACAGGCAAACCAAAATAAACCAAATTAAATACATACATTTTTTTATTATTATCCATTTACTACATACTAAATTAAGTACAATCAACTATAGTACGTAAAATGCTATAATTTGGTCGACTAAAAATTTTCGGTAAGCATTGTTCGATATATTTATGGCACATACCCTAGTCTAAATTTGATTTTATTCAAATAATTTGTTTGTAAACGCAACGATTTATTGCTAAGATTTATACAAAACAATAATTAGAGTTCAATTATATTTTGTAAACATAAGTTTTAGCTATAAAAAGGAAATTAATCTTATTGTATTTGTTAATATCTCACTCAATTATCACTTGAAACACAAGGAGTTAATAATTGCCCGCAAGATGGCAGGAGCATTCACTGATTAGGATATTTTAATGTTCCAGAGTTCCGTAGATAATCGTACATCGTAATTACGCGTGCGTGTAATTACATGGTTCAACTGTTAACCAACTTCAGGCTTATCTCTGCGTGCAGTGAGTCCCGCATGCTGATAAAACGCTTTAAACTGAATCTGTCAAACTAAACAGTTTTAAAATACAATTGAACATTGAATTGCATGCGCATAGTGTCCGCCATTTTCATCACCTATGAAATTAGTTCCAGTCTGCTCAGCGCCATCTAGCGGGGTACTTATAATTTCGCAAACCATTATTGTTCTGATATCATTACTATTGAAACGTATGAGATTACAATGTTCCCTAATGAGTAGACTAATCAATCATACATAGTATTTTATGAATTATACTAGCTGACCGGGCCACGCGTTGCTGTGGCTAACGTCATATGATATTATAATTTGCAATAAAATAATATTGCGATCATAAATTGAAATGTGAGCTATCCTATCTTTCAAGTTGGATCAAACTGCACACGGTGTACAAATTTGATTAAAATCGGCTAAGTAGTTTAGGAGTCCATCGCGGACAAACATCGTGACACGTAATTTATATATATTAAGATATAATTACCAGCAGTTACCAGCAGCAGATCAATTTATACGAAGTCCTATGCCTTAGAAATACTCCTATAGTTTTAATGCATCACTCGACTATATTTACGTTTATTGGTCTTTATCTAAACAAAAACGAGATGGAATGTTAAAACTTAATAAAAGCAGTAGATTCCTAGTCTAAAAATCTAGAATATTTTAGATTTATATCAATAAAGAATCACAATTTCTATTTACCATTTCTTAGCCTTCGATTTCATTTCCCCCGAATAATATACAGTGAACAATGAAACTTCTTTTTCCTTTTGGAGAACATATTCTATTGCTTGTATGCGATTTGTTAACCATAATAATTGTATCTGCACCTAGTATCAACATTAAGAACTTAGCTATTTATATGCGACTGTCGCTGATAACCTTTATTCATTATGACTCGAGGTCGTCGATTTAATATTTTCTTATGTTTGCGACTTTAATATCTTCGTTTTTCCATATATTCGGATCGGCTACAAGCAGTGGGCTCTAAAATGTAATATTTACGTTATCATCTTGAAACGTCGTGATAAGTTTTTGTAGATGCTCAAGTAATAAGCAATTTCTTGCTGTTTTATAATAATTGATTACTCGTATTACGAAAGCAACTCATTATTGCCAATGACCGTTCAGGGTTTTTGTTACCATTTCCTTCCCTCACCATACCGGAAATTATATTAAAAATGTCATCGTACAAATCGTATGTGAGTAATAGTAAAGATTCAAATTATGTTTTTATATTTGTTTGCTAAGTAGGTAATCTGCAAATGTAAGTATATAATATGCATTATTTCATCCAGTATAGATATCTACTCTGCATTGTATGAAATAATAAAAAAAAAATGATATTTCGATGCTTAGTAAAAGAGCGATCAAGACATCGTTAACGAGGTGATAATTTCTACCCTTTCTGCAAAGACACAACATAAACGTTTTAATGAATATATTATACGAGAGACAGCGTCAAAAGGCACGTACCAATTACACGAATCCATTTAACGAGCCCATCCACTAAGCTAATCCATTTATTAATTCTTGAGCACAATACGTTGTAATGTAAGGTCTTTAATAAAAACAATTATGTATTGGGTTAGTGGAATGGATAGTCAAGTAGATTCATGTCAGTGGTCTCCAATATAACATTAAACATTTTTAGGATGCACACTCTGTCACTCTTTAGTTCCATATTCTGAGCGGTTCCATCTTCAGCAGTATTGTTAATCCACGCTAGCTTCCGCTACATTCAAATGCGTGTGGTTTTCAAAACATTTCTTGGGAGAATGGTGATATTATAAACAACTCTTATGAATGAGGTCCTGTTAATGACGAGTTTCTTACTTAATTAATTATAATTGCAAAAAGAGTTATTGAAACGCAAAGAAACCCCAAGTTTCCAGAGGCAGAGTTGTTCTGACTAAAATGTAGATCAAATTGACTGATCGTGTCACTTATGACGTTTCGTCGGGGGGCGTCAAGTATCTTTGATTAATATCTTGTAAAGGAAGGAAATAGTGCCAGTAGTGCCTTCGGAGGTACCACACCGCTTAATCACAGGGGTCAACAAGAGTTGGTTGAAATAAGTCATCTTGAGTTCGAGCAAACAATGAGGCTTAGAACCTATAGACGAGACCAGTTTTCTTGTTTCTAATTCGGGTTTTCTTTCAGGGACTCCAGTTCAACCACCATAGCAAGTGGAGGTGCTGACGGGGTCGCCAGAGGGTCGCCGACTTGTCCCTTCGGTGGTACGGTGGCCACGGTGCCGTATACGTGACCCTTGCCGATCCGGAAGTAGCCTCGCTTGGCCGCTATCGCCAGCAGCACTATGATGGAGAGGCCGAATGACAGGACCTGAATTGAAGAGGAAATACATTTGATTTATTTATTATCATTAACTTTTCGCAGATGATGTTGCGCAGGGAACGATGTTGCTTGCGTTTGTAGATCGTCCTCTATGGGTCAATAAACCCATAGTCTCTACACGTGTCCCCTGGGTGGTGCGAAAGGTGCAACTAAAAGAGCGGCGGTAACCAATTAACCTCAAGTATACATACATCACTCTGTAGTCTCTGTAGTCTGCTCGTCCCGATGTATGTACACTTTAATCTCACATTGACATAAAAATCGAATATATCGACTACCAATTCTTTTATTCCTTATTTCTGCCTTCTATTAGACCAGAGCTGGAAAAGGGCCCCTCCTAGCAAAGACCACAGAGCCTGATAATTATCTTCTCCCTTCAAAAACGGCGAGTTATTAACACTCAACATCAATGAATCTTGATTGAATCAATCAAACTGGTTCCTAAAGGCTATTAACGTATTTCCGAGCTCTTTACGAAATCAAGGTTGCCAAGATGTTGAAGGCCTGACGCAGACTACTGATTAAGTTACGGTCACCGATTTTTGCCCTGGGGAAGAACTAGCAGGAAACCTCTAATGGAAGGATTACTTTCTTTTCACGAGCATGATCCCTTTTACTAAGTAAGGAGCACATTAGTGTAGGTATATGTAAACAATTACGCTCGTAGGGGGGAGGTACATTGAACCATTCTAAAAATTAAACATCCAAATCGGTATACAACGGGCGAAGAAAAAAGTCACAGGAAAGCAAAATACGCAATTCCTTTTATTTGGATGACATATTTTTTCCAGCTATTTTGATTTTTCCACCAAATTATTGCACCGACTGTGATAAAAATTCTATGGAACCAATATGGAAGCATGTCCTTTCAAATAGATATAGATTTTTCCAAATCGGTTGATAAATGACAGATAACTGAGAAAACGACAAAAAAAATGATATCCTCCGAAAGTTGGTTGAATTGTATGGCAGAAAGTAAAACTTCCTCTAGTAATTTATGACATTATCTCATTTAACGATAATAATATACAATACATTTTAGAGAAATTGAATTTATTGAAATACGTGAGATACGGCTATCCTACACCTAACCAATTACGATTGTTGAAGTCCTTTATCGCATACATTTCTTGACAATGTTACCACCTACAATCATGCGGTTCCTAATATAGGACCCCGGCAGTCCCCTACCTGCAATATTGGTCCTTTGTTTCCTTGCTGTCAGAATATAATACCAGGTAACTAATACCAGGTATTTTGGGCTCCTAGCCTTATTTGAATAAATGAGTTATTGTTTGTTGCATCTTTATGGCCCCTGTGCCATTTGCTGTCTGCTTCACATCACATAGAATTCACAATGGCAGATCTAATTCTATAAAAGCACTCTGATTTAGAAATCAATTAAATCTACTCTACTAGTACCTACTACTTTAATATCAAATTCATTGCTTAAGAACAAGTATCGTTTGGACAAGTAAAATTTGACACACACAATAACATATTTGTGGTCATGAAACGTGTCACAGTAGCTACTGTACTTACATGATAATTCACATATATACTTCAAATTACAGTCAGTGTTCATGTTCATGTTTCTTATTGTTATTAGACTTAATAAGACTAGCTAATCGTTTATGAATCCTCCACTTATTTTTTCTTTAATCACTTTTTGAAGCGGAATTTTTGCATGTAATATGGGACCACCTCGTGGTTCTGATCTATCAAGTTGAAAACTTATTAACGAATTGAGAACCTCCTTTTTTGAGGTTAGTTAGAATCATCAAATGGCTTAGAAGACCAGCAAGTCCCAATTAGCCTTTGTATGATAAATAAGGGACATAAAGGTGACAAGTAATGGCCTCTAGCCTGTATTGTTGTCCAACGATGCCAGTAAATCATTCCTGACACGGATAAGCTTTGTATTTACTATATCGAATGGTTCAACTTGTAAATGTTATATGTCTTGTTTCGAGAAGGCACGTCGCGACAGTACCGTGCTAACAAGTAGACCTATTAGCAGACTTACTGTGACATCACCAAGGTGATGAGTTCATTTCCAATACACGACAAAATTAACTGATATTATAATAATTAGTTTTAATATTCATTTGCTATCTTCGACGACGAGATTAAAAAGTTTATTGCCAAAAGATGTTACTATAAGTTAAATGAATTTATGACTGACAAAACTTTGAGTCAAGTATGTTAAACAGCTTTTTGATTAAAATTTTTGATTATAATTAATATTAGTATTTTTTTTAACCTTTTTTTTACTTATGACATCTGTTATGCAATGTGATTTGTTTGTAAATCTTTATTATTGCATGCCTTCAAATGCAGAATGCATGACACTTTATAAATATATTTTAACATTTACTTACATGTGTTTCAAGCAATAAATATACTTTGACTTTGACTCAGTGAACTAAATGATAATTTATTCAATTTGTAAATGTACTAACGAAGGTTCCGTTTCACCCCCCGTCTAATAAGAGACATAATATAAAATTTGAGCTGTTTTTTTTTTGAGTGGACTATATGTTGTTGGCATCAGGTGGCCTCGACTATACGCGGGCTTTTGGTGAGGGCGGAAGGCTCTCTCCTAGGCCTATTGGTTATATGTAGTCAATGCCTTTTATAGTCCGTTTTCAAAGCGATTCCGTTTGCTGATGGAATGGTTTTTATCTATGTTTGTTTTTACTTTTAAATATCCACACTCTTATTACATATCCCACACACCGGTGTTATGTACACTAGAGTTTAACTATCCACCTATCTAACCCTACACGAATACCTTATCACAGGTGGCATGGACAAACATAATTACAAAAGAAACACGTAACATTCGAGAACAAAATTTGCGTTCACCGCACAAAGTTTGCTCCGACTGGGAATGAACTCGGGACTACTAAGGATGAAGTTTTAAGGAAAATTAAAGCTCGGATACTTTAATATTTTTGTATACTATCTTGTTTATATTAATTACTTTCCTTATCATGGAAAAGAACTGACAATAGAATACAGTCGCACGTTGCTATGGAGTAACATACATATTTATTTCCTTGTCGTTTCACACGTTTAGTTACTTCACTGTTTTGCCGCATGATTAGTCTATAAATTATTGTGTTTAAACTAGTTAAATCAAAGTCAACATGCGTTATCTACGTCATGTACTTGCACGTGTCTGTGGCAATCGTGAAAACATGAAGTACATTGTTCTAGAATACAAAGACAATGAAATATATTAGAATATAGAATTACTGTCTTTAATGTGTACAAATCTGAGTTCAAATTTTCACATTGTTTGTATCCCGACACGCGGTAGTGTGGCCAGCCAACTTCAAGCAAATGTAATGATTTACTGAAAGAAAGCTAGGACATTTAAACTCAAACTCATTAATTCCTTTAGATCTCAAGGATCGTTTAGACTATATCTATACGAGGGAAAACAACGGCTGTGATCTGTTACCAATCTATCGATTATTATTGTATTTATTTAAGTTTTTTTCTATTTTATCTTAAAACTATTCTATTGTTTTAAAGAATTAAGATCATACCCATATTTCGTTATATTGGCTCGTTTAAGCCGTCGAGGAAAACGGCATGATCAAATCTTTATAAGTCTCGTGTATGGCGTAATTTATATGACGCCTTAGGAACCTTTCTAAGGCGTCATTTATTTATCTTTTATATTACCTCAGAATGGCTTAAGTTTCTGAAGCCTATCTTCTAAAGCTAGGTTTCTACATATGTACATATTATGGTAAGTAATACGAAATTCTCCATTAGCACTAGCTATTTGTAATAGACTGTTTTGCGAAACAACATCACTAAATACAAAGAAAACATAAGTAAGACAGTTCGTTGAAAGCCTCAGAATAAGCATTTGTAAACTTTAACCGTACGCAGAAACAAAGTTGTGTTTTTTTTTTTTCAAATTGTACCCCAACTCTTAAACAAAGAATTTCAGACAATGGCAAGTTTCCAAGAAAAATGTAAAACAAAACACCATCAATTACTACTGTTACACAAAGAAATATACAAAGGTTCTATAGACTCTTCCGTATGTAAAAAATGTTTCAATTATATTATATCATAAAAAAATATTATTAATCACGTAAAATAAATATAATAATTAAATTTGGTAGGGAACCTTAAAAAAAATAGAGATATATTGTATATTTTTACGGAAGTAATATAAAAATCATGACAATAATCAACATGTAACTAAGAGATTTCTCAAAGCTTTATAAAACAGATAATGTAACCTTAAATCACACACAGATGATAACTTACCAATGATATCCCGAACGTCGCTATCACTTCATAATTCATAAACATCTTGCTCAGTATACGAATGCTAATCAAAAATATTAAGGAATTTGCGTTGTTGCTTCAACAATATGTACTATTTGCGTCGCACGCGCAGATGTCAGATTTCAAAAAACTAAACAGATGTACACTGTATTTGCTTTGACTAATAGAAATTTCCAGAGATCCAATGCTTGTAAGGGCTAAAATGACACTATGTGTAGGTGGAAGGAAAGAGTCTGTGGCGTTTGACAATTGGTATCAGTGTTGCCACTGAAGGGAGTTGGATAGATGCCTTGTTTAATTTTACAGTTTGTTGGATATTTTAGTCGTTGAATCATGATATAATTTGATTTCAAATTTGATACAGTATTTACCTAAACTATGGAAATAATAATATGAAAATAAAAATATGATTTACGAACTGCAAATTATATTGTAATATGTTAATTATTAATATGTTATAAAAAAAAGCATTTTCTTAGGTTCTTTGTAATCTATGTAATTCTAGATTATCTAGGCTTGAACTTTAAAATGGCAGTCGTTATTATTTTCACAAAAATAGATTGATTCAGTGACTAATTTAATTGGCTTGAAACTGTAATCAGAATTTCGACGAATATCAGACTTGAAGTACGTTGAATATCAAAGTATCGTACTGAAAATATTTCGACAGTAATTTCTATTTTCTTGAGAAACTAGTGCAAAAATGTCACTTTGTAATGTCAAAAATCAACATTCCAACCGCAACTTTGTTTGAAGGCTGGCCACACCGGCTAAGGCCGGCTGCGCATACGTCACTTGATACCTGTTTGCGCGCGCATTCCACGCCAGGTTTATCAGCAGCTTATTATCATTGGTACCGTGTCCCATTTTAATGTTGGTTGTTGCTTTGAATTTAAATTTGAATGCAAATATTATTCACGTATGTGATATCACATATAAGATCGGAAGTTGACTGTGTTAATTATACTCTGGTTGAAGTTATACCTACTAACCTGTCTAACGTATCTAGTTATTTAATCAGTTCTAGGAATAGTCAAAAAATCGTACTGCACCTAAAGAATACATTTCATAATAATGTGTGCACTAAATTTGCATTATTCGGACTTGATAGAATGAGGTTACCGTCGGACACGGGCGCTTGCGATGCCAGGTGCTGCGAATCCTCACATCTCTTTCTTAACTGGCCAATACCAAAATGTTATTAGCCGCATGTTATGTTGACAAAAGCCTTCCTCTCTCGCCAAAAGCTCGTGTAAACTCGTGTAAAGTTTACATGAGCTTTTGGCGAGAGCAACCGTATATTTTTCCGGGTTAAAAAGTATCCTATGTGCTATTTCAGACTTTAAGTTATTTCTGTTGCAAATTTAATCCAGATCCGTTTATCTGTTCTGGCGTGATTGAGTAACAAACATCCCATCCAAACTTTCGAATTTATAATAGTAAGATTGCGAAGAAGATCATCCTCGCGAAAATAATGATATACCTCCTTAGGTGTTTCTTGAGAGTTCTCCACGGAGAGTCGTTTGGACTTTGAACAATAAACCGAACGTACCTATTATTTTAAAAAAAGTAAGGTTTCCGAGTATTATTTAAGTATTTATTGGAAATAAAGATATCTAACATTGACTTTGTAGTTAACATAAATATTTATTTATCAATTACTCCCCTCCCAGAAATCCTTGATAAAAATTGGGGACTTCATAATACTTAATCAAATCCGCGAGTTTTGTTCGACAGTGTGCACGTTCTAGTTATGTGATTGTTCGGCGGGGAAGCACTGCTGACCGTAACAAAGTAACCTTCTAACAAGACACCAGAAATTGTGCAATTCCGGCCGTTTGCAATATTAATTAGGGTGTAGTATTGATAACAATGCCACGTATACATTCGCATTTCTGGTTAAGGAAAATGCTAGTTTTCTCATAATGTTTTTCGGGCTTGGAGAGTCCTTTTAATAACGTGAGACATATGAACAAAAGTTCATCTCGGAAATCGTCTCTCGGTGGTTATCGGGGTCGCTGGTTACGAATCTGAAGTCAAAAATCGAGTGAAGGTGGGAAAACTATGTTATTTTCATTTTTCATAGCAAGGCCGATGTGGTGATGAATGCTCCTCAGGTTCTAAAGAACATGTACAAATAAAAAAAATTAAAATCGGATCAACTTTTCCAGATTTTCCAGTATTATCCGGCTTATTTACTGTACTAAAAATATGCACAGGGTTTGAACCAGCGATCATCGGGTTGACTATCAGGACTCGTGCCATTAAGCTACTGCTTAAGTGGGTCATATTGCCGGACAAATCCACAGGGACAGGGACAGGGACAGGGATGGCCCTGTGTGGAACTGATAACATTGTATCTGTAGTGGTACACAGGTCACGTGCAGGACTTGTAATGAGAACACGCGTTTTCGGTATTTTTTAGATAAGATTGCCGCTTTATATTATTTTAGTGGGATTGTGCCTTTTTATATAAGGGGAGGTGTTCGTTACAACGGGAATTATACATAATCCAGCGGTAAAAAAAATATCGATAAGGGGTTCTTTGTTTGTTTTAAGATAGAGCTCGGATAGGATATGAAAAGATACCAAAGTTTGCAAAATGTCTGCGTGATGTTGGAGGTTTTTTTTATAGAAATTGACCTCCCCAGACATGTTTAATTCAATGAAATTCAATGTTAATAAACATTTTTGAGTTACCTACTCTGTTGATCCAACTTCGAATAGGACAAGTCTCAATTTCTTCACATTGATTTCCTTTGACTGGTCTCATAGCTCATAGTAGCTTAGCCTTCGACGCTGTTAGTTCTGGGTTTGATGCCCACCCAGAGCTAATATTTTTGTGAATAAAATTCCCGGAAACGTTTAAATATTAAAAAGTAATATGTTTTTATTTTAAGAATTTTAAACAGCTAAGCCAACAAAACTGTAGTATAAAACAAAATAGTAATCATAATGTTTTCTCAGAATCTTCTTGCTTGGCGATTTAGGATACGTATTAGTACTACATGCTGACTAATACTTATAGTAATAATAGGTATTCTGTGGTTTCAGTTTGCAATGCTAAGCAATGCTGCTGGTATATTGGACGCAGTTTATGACGGCGGCAAGCTTGCAACGCATTTGTAATAAGCAGAATGCCAGCATGCACTTTTTGAAAATTATTCGACATCATCATTATTGCATCGTATGTTGGTATTATATAATATTTTGTATCGTATTTATTATTCTCACATTATAAATGCAAATGTGAGTTTGTTTGTTTGTTTATGACGCTTTCATTCGTTAACTACTCAACTTATCATTATGTACTGCTTCAAGTTCTTGGGGTACATAAAATGATATATCTAGTTGGTGTTAACCCGCGTTTGATTCCCGGCCGGGACACACTTGTGTTTGTCTTGTGTTTGTCCATGCCACTTGCGACACAGGGTATCCTAGTGCAGGAGAATGACTGAGAAACTTTTTTGTATTAGATATAAATGGATTGAAATCGAAAATTACTTTCATCCAAGTTGATATGATACAAAAAGTCACAGGAAAGAAAAATACGCGATTTTGTTTCCAGTTATTATCGGTTGATAAATAACGGAGATCTGAGAAATAAACCTAAATAAAAAAATACTAAATTAATAGCTTCCTCCTTTAGAAGTGGAAAACGTTGAAATTTCGGTTGAAAACGTTACAGCAGGAAATTACTAAGTGTGAAATGAAAATCCGTGCCGCTCCCTGATCAAACCCAACCTTTGACTCTCCCCTAATGAATAGAGCAGGGCTACCCTCATTTGGGGACCATCAGGTGGTGTGGCCGGGCGGAAGCGCGGGCCATCGGGCCCACCTAACGGCGCATAACTGGCGGTATGTTAAGGGAAGACAAGGGTCCGGATGCCAGCTGATGAAGGGCCTAGCAAATTGTACTGGGGCGGTTTCTCTAAATGAAAGAAATAGTATTGTTGGGTATTATTGTTTTCCTTGGTTTTGGAACCGATCGGATGTACGGGGCCGTGGAAAATGAGAACTCGATTTTATGTGATATTTTGTTCTTGTTATTGGGGGTAAATTTTGCTCTGCTCTGAGTAACTTGTGTGCTCTTAGTCTGTGCACGTATCGAGGGTGGTGTTGAAGGAGCAACGCAAATTAGCAGTAGAACTTGAGTTAAGTTCGTCCGTGGAAGTACTGCGAACACATTTGGTAGTATGCTGCCAGCCAGAAGCGCGCGCGTTGCTGTGCTCCGGTGGAAGGGGTTTGTATCCACCGATACCGGGATCAGAATTAATTAGCTACGGATCACGGCGAGCTGTGTGCACCGCGATCCGTATCCCAAAGAAAAAAAATTTTAGTGTGATCCGTGGCAAATTCAATCTGATACCGGGATTGCTGGAGACAAATCCATGGAAGGGTGAGGATGCCGGTGAAATTACAGGCGTGAGTGGAGTGACTTGGAGTGATGGGCGTAGTGCAATGTGAATTGGGTCTTCTCAAACTTAGGTAGGTGAAGGCTGAGTCGTTTTAACCACTTAACAGCTATCGCATAAATATATATGAACGGAAGGAGAACAAATCATCTAAACTGCATTTTTGCGATAACTAAACTAATTTACAGTCACAATCCAGTTTCATTAATTAAAAGTTCCTGAACAACCGAGCTTCGCTAGTCTTCATTTATGTAAAACCTTTTTTTATGTAAAAAAATGCGTTTTTAGCAGATATCCAATTTGTATAATTGGATATCTGGTAAAAATGCAAAGTATAATATATTGAAACAGCAAAACCTTATCTAAACACAAAATTTAATTGAAATCGTTGTTTCCGTTTCCGAGATACGCGAAATAAATATTTAAACAAGAATTGGTCTTTTAAAGTAATTAGATATCAACCAATCACATTCGAATGTCAAAAGAAATATTAGCTTAATAACTAATATTCGCTTATATTTTTTTGAATGACTGGCTAAAATCTGCCTCGTTCAAGTAGCCAACTCTATTGTTGGAGTTTTCAAGCTACCCAAAGGCCACTAACATCGACTAGTACAGCCGTGACTGACATATTAATGTAATGTAATATTTATCATTTTTTTTTTGTTTCTTTCCTCAAGTCTCCGTCATTTATGATCCGCTTTGAAAATTATTTTTATTTCATCGGATATGCTTCCAGGTTAGTTCCATAAAGCTTTACTAAAAATCGATTAAATAGTTTAGTTTCCAAATCAAAATAACTGGATAAAAATATATGTCAACCAAGTAAAAAAAAAATAGCTTATTTTGCTTTCCTGTGACTCTTTTCTGAGCCTGTTGTGCACCGATTTGGTTGGTTCTTTTTTATAATGGTAGGGTGCCCCCTAAGGGCGGGAAATAAGGCTTAAAATATTGAAGACGATTTCTTTAAATTTTAAAATCAAATCACTTGTATAATACGATATAGGCAACAACAATTGTACTGATATCCTCTTATTGCCACTGATATGAAATAAATGGACGAAAATAATTGTCTAAGGAACAATTTATATTTCAGTTTTAAAATATGTGAAGCCTCGGATAAGTATTATAAATAAATTGAAATGTCATTTGCACACAAGGGGAACCATTCGAACAAACATGGAAAAGTTTGCATTGTTATCTGTTTGGGTTAGGTAGTCAGAGAGATAGCGATTATTTTGTAAATAAAGGAATTGTATAACTATTATATCTGTCGGGTAAACAGCTAACACAAATAGCAGTAACTACCTATGCATTAAACTATGGTAAAATATACAAGTCAAGAAAGTATAGTGTTGAGTTAGCATGACGTCAGAAACATTAAACGATTAAGTAGGCGATAGGAATATAAAAATCGGTGTCTGATTTCAATCTTCATCTACATCAGTTCTTTTTAGGGTTCTGTACCTCAAAAGTGAATACCGGAACCCTTATATGTATCCACTTCGTTGTCCGTCGGGCTGTCTGTCAAGATCCTTTTTGTTAGGAATGCGCGGAGGTATCAAGTTTAAATTACAGTAGAACATCTGTTCCGTGTGGATTGAACAGACGTTTTGCAAGGCGGTGTCGGATTAACGGATTTGTCGGAAGCGACAGTAATGTAGTACCATCGCCCGCTATCATATTCACAATCAAACTGACTGACTGTGAATATGATAGCGTTGTGTATTGTGAAGCTCCTCGAACACAAGTGATAGTGCAGCGGAAACGTCACAACATGTGTATAGGTAGTGCCATCCACGAAGACGCGCCCCACTCTTCTACTTCCTAATTAACTTAGAATTTTGTTTTTCACTTGATTTTAATTAATTACCGCCGCCTATAAACAACAACGATACGACTAAGGTTCTCCTGTACCGAAATATGAAACGACCCAAGTCGTGTTACGTTGCTTTGCACCCCATTTTGATATTTTTTATTTCTTACTACCGTAATGTTTTATAAGGGTCAAAAATCACCACTGGTTCCTAGTCTATCAATATAACCGAACATTTAACACATAAATAGGTAATTATGGGAAAAGCCGCGGGAAAAGATGCAACCTTCAAAAGAATGAAATGAATATTTTATAGTTCGGCAAACAGATTTGAACATTTGTTCAAAGTTTGGAGTCGCTTTGTCATAATTTGTGAACCAGGAACTTCAATCTACAGTTCCCGACTTCTTGAAGGTTCAAAGAACACTTTAGTTTTCCTTTTGACAGCGTATATATCAGATAGGAAATTCGCTATGTGAATTCCTTAGATAGCATATAACAAAGACACTCCCGCTGTTTGTACGCTTAGATCTTTTAAAGTACGCAACGTAGCAAGCAATAGATAGAGTGATTCAAGAAGAAGGTAGGTACTAATAACACAAAAAATCCGACTTCAATACTTTCAAAGTAGCAAAATACGCAATTTCGTTATTTATTTTATTTTGATTATTTTGATTTAACAACAAAAATAATGAACAGATTTTATAAAAAAATCTATGGGACAAATCTGAAAGTATATCCTTTCAAAAAAAATATTTCCAAATCGGTTGATAAATGGCGGAGAAATCGGTGAACATACATAAAAAATAAACATCCAAACCGTTTTTGAAGTCGGTTAAAAAGCAACGGTGACAAGCAATTTGTAAGAACTCAACGAAAATAAAATAAAATATTATTTGCTCGGCACCACGCAAGCTCTACCTGAGCGACATACACGGCCATTGCATATTTCAACCATTTTCCAGAGGCCTATCAATTCATCAAACCAACCAATTTATCAATTCAGCTGTATTTTTATTTGGTTACTTCAGTTCTCCAACATTTGGAAAAGTCTTTTTTTGTTTGAAAGGATATGCTTTCAGATTGGTCCCATACAATTATTAAATCGGTTCAATAATTTGGTTATTAAATCAAAACAACTGGAAAAGATATTTCATCCAAGTGAACGAAATTGCGTATTTTGCTGTGACTTTTTTCATACGGATATACGGCATACGGATTTGGATGTATGAAAGCATTGAGGTGAGTTTTTTTTTCGATTTTTAAGTCCACCGCTTGTTGTGTTGGGTTTAGCCGGCAGCACCCGCCACGTAGTCTCCTATAACTCACCGGCAGTGGTTGTGAGTGCAATTTCCAATCACAATAGATTCCAACGTCCCATTTCGTCCTCGATTCGTTTGCCAAATGCTGTAATTCTTCCCGTGAATCACTCCGCATCATCGTAAATCCTATTGAACTGCGATGCCCATAGAAAACTGTCATCATATACTGGACTATCCATCATGCGACGCGGGTAGAGATATCTAAGACGGCAAAAAGAAATATTGGATGAAATAGTGGACAATGGTAACTGTACCTACATTCAAAATTTATTTGAACCATCTCAGGCATTGCTTATGAACCAAGTTCATGGTTCATCCGTTTCAATAAAGTGATCTGTGATAGTATTTATAAATTACACTAATCTAATCAATTCCTTTCAATCAAATATTGTGAAGGCACATCATTCCTTTAATAACTATTCACAACTAAGGTGCAATCTTAAAGTTGAGCTTTCGTTCACACCTCGCGCGGACGCTGTATAATATTTCCGCTCCCCCGACAGTGAGATTAACTGCCTAATATGAAACACAAATCAACGTCATGGTTTTATGCAATTTATGCGCAATTGTGAGCCGGTTCTATGCAGTAATGGTGGACTGTGGTCGCAGCACGCCGATACTCCGCTATTTAGGAGGGTTCACTACTAGCGTGCACAGGGAGACAGACGACGACTTTCAATCTGAAGGTCGCTAGTTCAAATCCACACGCGCTCCAAACAAACAATCAATCAAACAAATAATGAGTTTATTCCACGTTAAGTATAAAGATAAGGAAGGTTAGGATGTGGCTTCATCATCATCATCTTCCTGCCCTTATCCCACACTAAGCGTCACAAATGTTTAATTTCATCCAAAGGTTGTCTGGAAGAAATCGCTCTCAGCGATAAGACCGCCCGTTGTGCCAAATTTAGAATATTATTTTTCAATAAGCTACCATCTAAAAATTCTGTTGGTGTACAATAAAGTATTCATTCATTCTTTCATTCATTAAGTGGGGTCGGCACAACATGTATTTTTCTTCTATTCCCCTCTGTCAGACGTCATCTCAGTACTCACTCCTTTCTTACGCATATCATCTTTCACACAATCCATCCATCTTTTTTCATGTGGCTTATGTGAGAGATATCAACAAAGCCACTAAGCACCACGTTTGTGCTGCGTATTTCCCGAGCTGGTCGTATTTCCCGCCGGTCCAGTGGTCGCCGTCTTGTTCCGACGGTGCGATTTACGCCGACAAATTCATGAGTTGTGTCGGACGGACGCGCTGCCTCACTGAGCACGGCAAAGCATTCGCTTACGATCTTACCGGCATTTTACGTTGCCTTCCATTTGCCGACATTGGGGAATCCGTTGGCGTCAGTTGGCCCTCATGAAAGTTTTTTGTCTTTTTTGTGGACGGTTGGGTAGGGATTGAACTGTCTTTTAAACAAGAATTCTTATAGAAACTTCTCTTGTTTCAAGAAAATAGTTTGCTATAGTTAGGTTATGGACTGCTATCAGCCTAGGTCAACAAAACTAGATTTTTTTTTTTTTTAATTTAGGAGTCTTTCTAAGCTTTAATATTTCACTACGAGCTAATATTTTTTCATCCCTTTTATCAAATAATACGATTTTTATATATAATAATATATTATTAAAAACTAACTGTTTTTTGCGCCTTTGTCCGTGTTAATCCTTATAAAATCAGCTATCTGCCATTGAAAGTCCTATCAAAATTGTCCAGTCGTTTTGCAGATTAGCCGGAACAAACAGATAGACAGACAACTTTATTAATACTCGTATTTTATTGCTTAAAAAAATGTTCAAATGAGACTCGCGCGAGGCGAGCAAAGAGATCGAACGCCAAACATTGCAATGTTTTACAGATAATGTTACTGGACGGCGAGAGACGCTAAAAAATAAAAAAAAGATTCATATCCGATTTTTCTCTGTGTACCGATTGAAATCACAATTGACGAATGCACGAGAAGTGCGAAGCCCAGGGGCACAGACGCCGACTTACAATCTGAAGGTCGCTAGTTCAAACGTGCACCAAAGAGATTTCCTTAAAAGAATTATGTACGCAATACCACGTTATCGAAACGTTAAAGGAAACCGAAATGTGACATCTACCAATCCGGATTGGGCTTCACTTTCCATCAACGAGAGTAGGCTGGTGTCCCTGCAGTGGGAACAGAGGCTGATACGGCTGATACGTGCAGGGATTCAAAGGGTGTTCACCTACGGACGCGAGCAATATGGACCCCACCCGGCCAGACCTCACACAGTCCATGTTTATTGTTCCTGTAAACAACAGTAGAGTGTTACTGTGTGCGAGTTTGTGGCATATTGTACTAATCTACTCAGCCGATACAATATTTACGGAGCAATCTGCACTGAGCGCTGATTTGTTCAATATTGGCACGGTAACGTATAAAGAACCAGTAAGATGCTTCTACAAAAACTCACTGAACCAAATAAAGAGCAAGCTGTATATACTTGTTATATTTAAACTAAAACTAAGTTATAGTTTGGGGCTAGATGGCGCTGTATAAAATTTCTATGAATATTTGTTATATGTCTGACGCTGATAAGAGGCACTAAATGCAGTTTAGCGTCCAGCACTAAGTGCGCGACAGTTGTTGAATTGGTATCAAAAAATAAACATCCTAATCGGTATACAATAGCGAAAAAAGCGACATATTTTTTTTCAGTTAATTTAAAAACAAAACTACTGAACCGATTTTGATAAAATTTCCATGGGACCAATCTAAATGCATATCCTTATGAATACTTAAATTTTTTTTCCAATTCAGTTACTAAATGACGGAGAAAAAATAAAAACAACCCAACATATCAGTTCGGTTATCTGGAAGTCGGTAAAAAAGCAAAAAGGTTTGCTGGAAAGTATAAAGTTTGTAAACTGTGAGTGTACCATCTGGTTCTATTTACTTCTTGTGATATTAGATTTACACAGATATGAGCAGTCTCGTGGAATGGGTGCGGTGTAGCGTGCCGCGCGGGCTGGCGGCTGGCGGCTGGCGGCTGGCGTTAGTTACATAGCTGGTTATTACCGGAGCGGGGGGATTACAGTTACATTTCCGTTTAACTAATAAGTCAAATCCTGATGATTATCCTGATTTAATCCGTAGTGTTTGTCAAATCGAAACCATAGATTAATATGATGTGGGTATAGTGGAAATCTTGCATGTCTAATAGAAGATTAATTATGTGCACGGACAATATTCGTCCTATGGAGGGTCGGATACGGTTTGAATAAGCGTTAAACTTAGTTTTAAGAATGCATGATTATTTTTACAATAGAAAAAAAATCGTTTTCATTAATTTTTTAAGAATACAACGAAAGTATAATAAATATTTTTGACTTTGACTTTAACTTAAAATAATTTTAAGGAACACAGTATCTGACTGGCGTCGTGGTTTCGATTTCCCCAAGACAATTTTTTTTTGTATGAAACATATTATAAATATTGTTTTGTCTCTGGGTTTTAATTATGTATAAAAAGGAGAAGTATACTATCACTAATCTGGTACCCGTAGTACAACAATTATCAACAATATAAGTTACGCAGACGACATGGTGGTGCTGAGCCCGGCGATCAGCGCTCTCAGAAAGTTATTGAATGCGAAGTCTACGCGCAGTCACATGGCCTTCGGTACAATGTGAAGAAGAGTGAGCTCCTGGTGTTTCGGGCAGGGCTCAGGCTACCAGCATTTGTGCCGCCTGTGACATTGAGCGGGCTTCCTCTTAAAAGAGTAAAGCATTTTAAGTATCTTGGACATTTCGTAACCGAGGACTTATCTGATGATAAGGATATAGAGAGGGAGCGCAGGGCGCTGGCGGTCAGGTGTAATATGCTTGCCCGAAGGTTTGCACGCTGTTCACGCGAAGTTAAAATCACGTTGTTCAAATCATTTTCACAGGCATTCTACTCGTGCAACCTGTGGGTCAACTACACACTGAAAGCCTACAACGCCCTGCGAGTCCAGTATAATAACGGATTTAGATTGTTGTTGGGGCTGCGGCGATTCTGTAGTGCATCAGGGATGTTTGCGGAGGCTCACGTAGATGACTTTTATTGTATTATGCGGAAAAGACCTGCCTCCCTGATGTCTCGCATTCGCGGCAGCGCCAACAGCTTCTTATCCGTTATTAAGGGCAAGATGGATAGTCCCATAATTAAGCACTGGGTGGCTATTCATCTTGCCCGAAACAAAAAATAAAATTTTCAGTGAGGCTTACTGACATAGTTTAAGGAAATGTTTTTACTAACAAGTTTGTATGGATTTATGTGAATGTCCGAAATTATTCTATTCTATTCTATTCTATGCTACAAAATGCCTTGAAAATTATAAATAATTGTACATTGTACTGTTGAGAGTATATAAATGGTATAACGAAGAAACTGAAAAGAAAATTAAGAATATAGAAAAAAATATAGTACAACACTATATTAAAATTAAATTTGAATTCAATTATTTTGAATTCTATGCCACAAGTAATAATTTAAGTGTTCAAGCGTTCGCTCAAAATTACTGACAATTACTAACAACGGTACAATGTAGCTAGTGCGTATAATACTCAAGATGAGCCACACACACACACACTTCTTAGCCAACTCACTGGCAGCACTGTTTCAACGTATGCTGTGATGAGTCAGAACCTCGACATATTGTAAGCCTGTTTTAACTTTCATTTTTCCCTTACATGCCACTAATTAGCGTGATTCTAAGCGGCAGTTTGGCCGTTGTAATAGTGGAACCATGCGTTAGACATTAGAAAGGGGCTATTAGAAACTATCCCTCTAGTACACAGCGTACCTAGCTGCAAGCGGAGCCCCCGCTTGTGTGGGTTTGGCCTTAACATTCTACAATATGGAAGCCGTCTCATGTCGAATTCAAGTCAGCAGTGAATAACATTTTTAGTGCCGCCATGAAATCGTTATTTACGACTGTAACTCGTACTATTCAATCTTGTAAACATCCTGCAGGATACTTTAGGACATTTTGTTCGGGATGTGGAAGGATATTTTTGGATAGTTTCAAGAGGATATTTTGAGATTTGCTTCAAATTCAATCTTGCTGACGCCATCTTGTTTTACGATGTCTGTGTTTTTGGAATTGTTTTGGCGTAGACAGTAAAAAGTCTATGACGGCATTTGTTCGGTGAAATCTCTGGTTGGTTTTGGTTATCCTTTCTCATTCTGGATACTGCCACCAAGCAGTATTTTTTATGTAATTGAAGTTACAGGACTATCCGATCTACCATGTAATGTGATTACTGTTACCCATAAAATAACAGCAAAACAACCCAAGTTCTCTCCTACTAAAGTATGGGACTTCACGTCCACTTCGTTGCATTGAGACCTTCACCCTTAGACGGGGATGACCCACACCTTTAAACCAGATCGCACCCATGCGAGTGGGGGCCATTACTTGGCAGCGAATAGCCAGTTGTGGTGGAAGTACTACTATCGCACAAGTTCTACTGCCACTTTGGCTTGCTCTGCTACTACCTGAGGAACACGTGTAAGGGAACTTTGAGGGTACTCCCCTATGGCCGCGAGAAACATGGACCATCAAAAGTGCTGCACTTTTTTTTAAATGTGTTAGAATTTGTGTTATCAGTCTACAAACTTCGCAAAACGTCTAATCATAGCACAATACTAACAAATTGGCACGGCAAAATATGGTATCATTCTCTAGGGAAACTCTACAGACGCAAACAATTTCATAGCTTAAAATAAGTGTTGGGGCATTCGTTGTTATACTACCCTGGGAGTCATGCAAACCTATATTTCTATGGACTTAATGTGACAAAAAACACAAAATGCATTTTTATGCGAAAAAGGTTACCATTTTAAAGGTGTCCAAGACTGTTAAAGTTACAAGGGAAGGAGCCGCCCTAATTTTTTTAAAGGCTTTGGCTTAAAGTTCTCTTTGCCTCCGCAACTTCTCAACCGGATTGAAACTCGTTCACGGCAGCCATAGTACCAATAATATAGTATGATGGCTTGAAGTTAATTTAGAAAAATTAAAAACCACACGACTTTTTGTTAATTTATGTGTTTCTTATAAGCTTTGAAACTTTAAGCAGCTTCAATTATAAATTTTCTTTTAAATAGTATAATAAGTATTCAGAGCTCATGATCTTGGCAAGCTACACGAATTCCTACCAAAAATGGCTAGTTCAAATAAACCAGTTGCTCGCGTCCGTAGGTGTGTACCCTTTGATTCTCTACACGTACCACTCGGGTAGTACTAAAGGAGCAACCAAAAGTAGCTATAGAACTTGTGCCAAGTTCGTCCGGAGAGGTGCTGGCACCACACCTAGAATCTGCCGCCAAACAGTAGTGCTCGCATTACTGTGTTCCGGTGGAAGCGTGTGAGTGCCGGTGAAATCACATGCGCATGAGACGTATCATGTAAGGTCGAAATCTTATAGTGAGTCGCATTACTGTTGTCATGGGGCTAATTTGGGGCTTAATTTGGGGCTAGATGGCGCTTTTTATTTAGATACCTACATTCGATTAGACGTCTCAAATTTTGACATGAGATGAATAACCATTTAGTGTGTACTATGTCAGAGTGTACCTTACAGAACTAACGAGCAACTTGAACTTTTTTGAGCTACAAACTCTTTGTTAAACTACCAGCTCAACGACTGCGCTTACTCTCAACGTAAGAAGTGTTTATGAGTATTATTCTGTATAATACACTACCAGCCTCTAATGTTCCCACTGCATGGACACTGGCCTACTCTCGATAATTGAGAGTGAATCTACCACGGGAGCCCAATCCGGATTGGTAGATGTCACATGTCTTCGAATTTATGGTTCTAAGACATGCCGGTTTCCTCACGATGTTTTCCGTCACCGTTTCGAGAACGTGGTATTGTGCACATCAATTTTTCCATTCTGTATAATACAAGTACAGTATTACGAGTTTTAACAGTCAGTTCCTATAAGGCATAGGTTACTATCGGATGCCTGAGTTAGGTACAATACATATAGCTACAACATTTTACGTCCACAAAGTTTTTGTCCAATACTTATTTATTTACTTTAATAAGAACGGGTTTTCACCATTTACATTAATTAAATCATATAGAACTTGCCAAGTTCGTCCGATGAAGTACTGCGTCCACACCCAGTAGTCCGCTGCCAAGCAGTGGTGGTTCCGGTGGAAGGGTGTGGGTGCCGGTGAAATCACATTCAACGGGGTGCGACTTGGATCTTCTCATACTTCGGTCGGGGCGGACCTCAGTCATATTGCAGTTTTAATGGACGGAGGTAACCACTTAACACCTTCAGCTCGTCCTGTCACTTTAATTACATATTTTTTTTAGCATAAATTAAAGTATGCTTGTTGTGTATATTTTATTGTTTTTTAAATTGTCAAGGTAATGTAAGTCATATATTATGGTAGTTGGATATAGAAACAGAACGATTTTTTCAAATAGATGAACTGTTTGAACGAGCCCTCTCCTGCAGCGTCTCTAGTGACTTGGATTAGTGGGGCCGATGGGAAATTGGCAATGACCCCGCTTGCCACCTCATCAGTTGGGCCGTTGGGAATTAAGCGTTTTTCCTGCTGCTGTGGGCTCCTTCGCCATTTATACCAGATTGAACAAAAACTGAGGCTATCAATTGGCTCTACTTCTGGTACATGCCGCGATATTTTTGCACATTGTGAACCGATTTTGATGGTTTTTGATATATGTGCATCTCTAATGGGTCTCATAGATAATTCAATTCTACCCTGAAGGGTGAATAGCGGATGAAAATATAGAACAAGAAACATTCCACAACCAGGACATTGTGTATAATCGGTCAAGAGCGAGTCGTCGGACTCGCGCACGAAGAGTGCCGTACCATTATCTATAATAATAATCTTGACGATAATAATTAGCTTGTTATGTCGATACCGAAATACAACGATAGCGCGAGCTATATAATACAAGTGGTGCCATGTAGTAGTAACTTCATATGGAACTATATCTTAAGTCATGTTTTTGTACGAGAGCCCTCTTAAATATTTATTTTAATCCCTTTTTTAGTATTTGTTGTTATAGCAGCAACATAAATACATCATCCGTGAAAATTTCAACTATCTACCTATCACGGTTCATGAGATACAGACGGACAGACGGACAGTGGAGTCTCACCCCAAAAAATATATTAGAACGGAAAGTTTACTGTAATTAAGTTAGATATATTTTCCGACGGTCCGCACAAAAATAACGGCAAATTTTTAATCCAAAAGTCTGTGGACCTTGTCTCTGTATCCACGTACCCTGCTCAATCTCTGTCGGTGCTCCGGCATTCTTACAGCTGCTGCGGCCGCACGGGCCCACGAGCGCCAGCGATCCAGGAACAAATTCTGTAAGCATTTTTCCAGGATCTCGTAAGCAGGAGAGATAATTTTAAATTTGGAATACGTCCAACTTTTTTTCCGCCCAGAGTGACCTAAAGTGATAGTTGAAGATATAAAGTATTATCTCTTATGTGATTAAGTGACGGAACGAGCTGATGGCCCACCAGGTGGTAAGTGGTGACTGCCGCGAATGACAAGAGTAATGCGACTAAGTATAAGATTTGGATCTTACACTGAGTCGCACTCATCCTGCTGCGTCCATCACCCGAGACGGAGATTATAAATCTCATGCGCATGTGATTTCACCGGCACCCACACCCTTCCACCGGAATACAGCAATGCTAGCACTACTGCTTGGCGGCAGATTCCCGGTGTAGTAGCAGTATTTTACTTCTATGGTAGCACATTTTATCAAATTAAAAACGGGTAACAAATCAAAAAATCGTTTTGCTGAATTAAGAACGGTATCATTTTTAAAGTCAATTATTAAAAGTTATTATAGTACAATATAATAATAAAACATTTGATCAAAATTTCTCAGTACTTACTTCACGTGCAAGCGGCAGAACGGATTTGCATGAAATTTGTTACGAAGGCAGCCCATACCCAGGATTAACACATAGGCTACTTTTTATCCCGAAAAACTGAAGTTTTCCCGTGGGATGTCAACCTAGTAATGAAATGAATAGTCACTCGGGTAAAAAAGTGGAAAAGTTAAATTATCAAAGGTACAAAAACAGGGTGTATACAACAAAATTGCTATGTACAATAAATTACCATCGGACATATCTAATATCTCTTATTTCAAATCTTTTAAGAAAGTTATAAAAATATTTTTTACCAAAAATGCATTCTACTCTTTGAGCGAGTTTATGACCGCGAAATTAGAATACTCATTTTAATTTTATTATTTTATAATATTATTATTAATTTAGGACATTACTATCATATTTATCTGTTGTATTTATTACTATTTTTTTTTTATACAATATAATCAATCATATCAATTTTAATTTTTGAATTTATGTTTTTTAAGATTTAATTTGTGAATTTATTGTTTTTTATGTAATTTTGTTATGTATTATATAATATGACTTGCCTTGTGTAACGTATAATGTTATAAGGGTCAAATAAATAAATGAAATGAAATGAAATCGCTAAGCTCGCAACAGTGTGCCAGCTCAAGCATAAGCCGTGTCGCGCGGGCTAATAAACTGTCCCGCGCTAAGCCCGCCCTTGTGACGTCACGGATCTCCTAATACGAGATGTTTATGGAATTACCGAGCGCCCCGTGTATGAGCCTTTAATGCGGAATTGCTTGTAATCCGGTACGAGAGGAATGAGATTTGCACGGATAACATTTTTAATTGAAGTGAACTGGGTCGTGTTCATTTGTCAAGTCGTAACTCGGAGGGCTGCGGGAGTATGGCATATATAAATAAACGTTTACACATACTCATATGGCTGCGCTAGGATTCCGTGTGTCATGGCATGGAGAAACAAAGACCCGGGAACAAACTTCGTGCTGACCACACAGTGTGTCGGCCTTCGAAGGCAATCCTACTACCAACTAAGCCTTGGAGCCGTCAAAGAACGATTTCTGAATAAGAGACAGACGGTTCAATTCTTAATTAAAAAATATACGTGACTTTATTGACGGGTCAAGCAGACAGGCTCAAACTTAAGTACTTCCATCCCCTTTTTTGTTTCCTCTTCAGCCTTATAGGTGAATTCTGTCTACGAAATAACAGTCTAGTGGTAAATCTATCAAAAAATAGTTGTATGCATTTACAAAAAAATATTACAATATATTATATAAGTATATTGTTAGTTTCAGTAATATATAATAATAGTTTCAGTAATTTGGATCCCATAGTACAAGCTACGCTTAGGTTGGATTACTGTGTGAAATGTCAATGAAAATTTATTATTATTAATTAAAAGCTTGCCGCTGTCTCAAATCCACAGGTGCAAAACTTGTGGATGTGAGCCAGCGACCTCCGTGTTGAAATATTTAGATACTCGGCCACTGCGCACTACGGCCGTCTCAATTAAATGCCCGCTGCCACTCGTATCGTAGGCCGATCCTCGGTGAACGCTAGACATAATAACTACAGATAACCGTCGTACAAATCTCCAACGCTTCTATGCTAACGACATCTATTGTTTTGTAATGACAGTGACGTCTGTCACGGTGACACTGACATGACAGATTTAGAGGATTTTGAACCTTGTTGCTAAAGATAAAGGGGTAAGCTCTGCAGTTCTGAAGAAAACCCTTTTTGGGGAATAGATGTGCGACCAATGTTTATAATCTTTGAAAACTTAGCTAAGAAATGTATTCGCAGAGTCGTAGTTATAATACCGAAGTTTTACTATTATCTGTTGGCTTTGTTTTGAATTCTAATTAATGACTGACATGAAAGGAGGAGGAGGAACTTCCAATATGGAGATCGCTGGTTCAAGTAACTAAGATGATTGTTGGTATCACTACATAGTATAAAACAAAGTCGCTTTCTCTGTCCCTATATCCCTATGTATGCTTAAATCTTTAAAACTACGCAACGGATTCTGATGCGGTTTTTTTTAATAGATAGAGTGATTCAAGAGGAAGGTTTATATGTATAATAACATCTATTAAATAGTGGAGAAATAATGTTATTTCTCTAAATTTAACGCGTGCGGGCCACGGGCAGTAATGAATAAATTAAAACTATTGGATCGATGTTAATAATTTTTTCAGTGAATGACATAGGCTATATATTTTATACCCGTGCGAAGCCGGAGCGGGCCGCTAGTTCATTATATAAGTGTACCAATTGTTAGTGTGGCTATTCGGTTCGTTTTTCGACAGGGGCAAGCTTTATGTGATGTAAGTTTATTCTCGGGTCTTGTGTCACAGAATGACGGGTGCAACGTTATGGAATGGCATTTCAATGATAAAACACAACATCTCATGCTCAAGATAAAAAGAAATCAAAGGTTTGTAAGTTACTTTCTAAATAATTTATGTGCGGATATAAATAATATAGAAAGTAAGATAATCATCATAACCATAAGAAAATGTTATCCGTGTAAATCTCAATCTTCACGTACAGGATTACAAGCTTGTATGCAATAAAGATTTGCAGATGTTTTCGAATTAGAAATTCCAATACAAATAGATTTAAATAACAGTAGCAGTATATCTAACAAATGGAATACTGTAGTGTGCCCTTCGCGGCTCGTTCGCCCGGCGCCGCGTCCGTCGACAAATCGAATTGTCGCGCCGTGTGCGCGCGCCCTTATCTGGTTTGACAAATGACATCTAAGGCAATGCCATTAGACAACGGACGTAGCTGAGGCGCGGCTGGCACACTTGCTTGTTTCTTACATTTTATTCGCTCAACAGATTTTTTTTAACGTAATTTACTAACTATATTTCTATGACCACACACAGCCATCTAGCGCCAAACTAAGCATAGCTTATATTTCTTTTAGATACCAGATACATAACAAACATCTATGATCGTCACACAGTTTTCCTGAGTTCTCGAACCCACGACCTGCAGAGCAGAAGGCAGAGCTACTATCAACTGCTATAAGGCCAGTCAAAGTAGTATTTCAGGAGAACTTTTCCGGGATAAAAAGTAGCCTATGTGGTTAATCTAACATATGGGCTACATTCATAATAAACTCCATCCAAAATCATCATGGAGTAACAAACATACACAGAGACAATCTGCACATACCTGAGCTTGTGTTTCGTAAGTGTACCAGCTAATTGCCGTTCACTGTAGAGGAGCATATAGTTCATAACGTTGTAGCGAAGTGACTGCCTCGAGCTGATCCTGTAGAATTACTCCGGTAAATGTCAGGGTCGGGCCGCGCGCCGAACATCCTTTGTATAAATATTTCTAGATTGCCCTGCTCCTCTGAGATCTAATAACGGACGTACCTGGTTCTAGGTCTCGACGAAAAGACCGTATCATGAACGCTTTGAATGACCTTGTACGTTCAAACAAATATTCATTCAATACATACTTTGAATGACCTTGTGGTTTGTACTGTTAGTTATTATATGGTAAGGGCTAGGGTAAGACGTAATTGGAATCTCAAATAATGTAATTTTATTATACTAAATATTTTATAGTACCCATATCATAGGCAATATAGACAATCCCAAGTTTCCGATTGCATGTCAATGCTTATTTTATGGGAAATTCTTCTATAACACGCTTCCTGAGAATGCTACCAAGCTTGCGATCTAAAGATTTAAATCATATATATGGAATAATTTAATTAAGAAAGCGTATTACGCAGTTAATGATTATAAAAACGATAAAGCTCCGTGGTGTGATGACAAGCTAAATATTTTGTAATATCTGTTTACATCGTAATAAGGAACTTTTTATTTAGATTTAAGTAGGTACTTTGTTAATGAGATCATGCTTGTGATCCTTCCATTAGAGGTTTCTTGCTTATTCTTCCACATAGGCGTTTATTTGATCCTATCCGACCATCCATGGGAAACAACAAGCAATAAACTCCAAATGAAGAACCCTTTCTTTTCCATAATCCCTTTTACAACGTAAGTACCTAATTAAACAAGACTTTCGGTATTACTTTTAGTGTATTTAACTCCTACCATGTTCTTCGGTCGTTAATTTCCAAGAAATGTTCATGTTGCGTTCGCTAAAGAAAATGGCGACTGGTCTATTTTTAGGCTACTATATCAAAAGCCTTCTCTCGCGGCTTGGAATAAAACATTTCCTTTGCAAGTGTGGCGTTTACTCGGCGTTTTCTGAGCTGTTTGGATGATGAATTAATTATTTTAAGCAGTGAGTTTTACAAGTCATCTTTCTGTGATGAATGAGTTTCTTTGCGTGTTTATGCAAGTTGTCAAATTAGGTAACTCTACACAATGTTCTTAGTAATATATTACTGCTGGTCATAGAAAATGAGTCTTTATATTTAAGAAGAAAAATTACAATGATATAATTCTCTATGGCCCATTAATTCCGCCATCTCTGTATATTTTTGTGTACTGTAATATGTTGCCTATAATAAATGGATACCTATACATTTAAATAAAAATGAATGGCATAATGTGTTGTAAAGTACGCTCGCAGCTAACAACACATTATGCCATTACGCATTACGCTCGCACTGCCATATTCCGGTCACATGCGCATAAGACGTAACATCCCCGTCTCGGGTGACGGACGCAACGGGGTGCAAGGTCTTCTTACACTACGGTCGGGGGATCTAAGTAGTATTACTGTTGTCATGGGCGGAGGTAACCACATAACATCAGGTGGGCCTTCAGCTCGTTCCGTAACTTTTATCACATAAAATAAGTCAATGTGCTTGTGCTCTTTTCGCATTGTAATTACATAGCTTTGTAGTCGTACCTACAAGAACGTACCATCAGTGCGCACCATCTACTGTCGTGACACGTATTTTATTCGTGTAATTAACTTCGTTAATCGGTCGACTTCGTGTCCAAAAGAAACCTGCACACAAAGAAAAACTTATCGCCCTAAAATAAAGAATGTTCGGTTGTCTGTAAATCTAAATCGCGCAGTGAACACGTAAAGAAAACTAGTGTGATCGTTAGGACCCTTAGATTTTATGTGCTCGACTCTACAGATCACATCTTTCTTTCCTAGTCTGGAGTCGAATGATTTATCGCAGCCACACTACGCTCACCGTTTTTTTTATCACTTTATTTCAAGTAGATTGGCGAATTACAAATTCTTGGTGTCCCAAGTAGCTACGTTTAGGGTCTCGAGCCCAAATGGTGACAATAACCGTATTATTAGTCCTTTGAACTCAAACTTATTTATTCCTTTACTAGCTTTTGCCTGTGACTTCGTGCGCTTAGATTATTATATTTTTAACCTTAGGTGATCTATCAATAAACGCACTTTCATAGTAAATTCCATCACCCTTTTAAGGGGCGTTTTCCGATACATATATACGCGGATTTTTTGTAGAACGATTTAAAAAATTAATTCCGCCGTTTGAGTTACATAATCACATAAAACGAATGTAATTGTTACTCTGACAGCTTTTGCTCCGCTCGCTAAAATAACTCGCAGATAACAGATTTTTTTCCGACTTATTTAACTCTCGTCGTTATATTATTGCCAATTTACACAATACCTTTATAATAATAATATACCCTATGTGTTATTGTAAAATTTCATTAAAACCCATACATTAGGTTTTTTGTAATAGAGTGACAAACATTTAAACATCCATCCATCCATGAGGATGTATCCTCACAAACTTTGACGTTTATTTATTTATTTATGTATTTTTGCTATTGGCCTTGATTTTTAACTTTCTTATAAAGTCTGGATGAATTTTTGGCACAGATCTAAATTTTTGATACATTTTAATAAATAGATTGAAAAATCAATGAAAATTAATGTATAATTCCTAACATCATTCTCTTACGTTTTTTTACAGCCTATTTTACTTGTCATGAACGTTTTAGCCCCCCTTAGCCTCTCTCAGACCCGCGCGGCGACAGAAGCGGCCCACGAAGGCCAGAACGATATTTGTGTGGTCCAATTAGTAGAAGTGGAGGTTGCAGTATCAATTAGCTGATTTTGGCGCAAGGCCAGCTCAAGACCATGTCAGAACGAAGCTGAATGTAGAATCGGAGCATTCCACTGCAGTTAATTGATTGTTTGTCAGGTTTGTACCCCCAGGGTACCGCTGCCTTACCGTTAGAGATCCCCCAGTGAACAGTAATAACAAATAAGATTATTGATGATAATAAAAGTGTGATTATGAGAAGCATCGCGAGGGACCTAAAGCGGTGGTAGAGACGATTCTTAATGTTTTATAGACTACGAAGTCGTTATCGACTTACAAAGACATGATTTTTAAATTATTATATCTTCCTGTTATAATGAGTTTTAATAGTCCAGATCCCGCAAACGTCAAGCTATCATTTACATAATTAACTAAATATTCATAGATATTTAACACAGTGCAAACTAGCCCCAAAGTCATAAAACAACTGTTTAAATCAAAACTTAGTGCTTAAACCATAGCTTATAACTAACGAAAATGTGCAAACCTTTACCAACCAGAAACTACTTACGTAGTTTACACAGTGATATAAGAATTTTTCGCATAAAAGAACGGCTATATATTCCATGCAGCCATTCTGTACAATATATGCAAACTTTTCAAATTAAAAGCATGACTTGTAACAAAACGTGTTGAAACTTCACAAATGCTCATGTCTAAAATGTTGTAAAATGTTGCAGCGGACCGCAGATGTGCCGGCAGCGAGCGAAATATTTTATGTGGAATAAATTCACACAGATTCGACGAAACACGCCCATAAAACACTATTGCAAATTAGATTTTTTTATGGAAACATCCATTCGGGAAACGTGTTAAAAGCTTTATTGTAGTTATTTGTAAAGAAAAAATACATTTGTCGTATGAAATACATGCAAATATAAATTAGAATAACTACACAAAGTATCGCACATAAAAAACTGACTTAAATTCTTACATCCTTTATTGTTTGCGCTTAGTTTTGTACAAAAGAAACATCCAAACCGGTATACCAAGGGTGAAAAAAAAAAAATTCACAGGAAAGCAAAATAAATAATTTCGTTAACTTGGATGACATATTTTTAACAGCTAAACTATTCAATCGATTTACATAAAATTTGTACGAAGTCAATCTGAAGGCGTCAAATCCATTCAAATAGGAAAATAATTTTCCAGACGGTTCATAAATGGCGAACAACTGAGGTAAAAAAAAACAACCGAATCGATAACCTTAATTGTTCTGTTCCTGGCTTTTTTAGCCAATAAGGCATTATAATTAAGATAAAATATCCACGATATAAAAATATATCGTAGATATTTTACTCGTAAAACCTAAAGCTGCACTTGGTGAATTTATAGGTTACAAAATAATTTTAAGAAAATTAATGCTGCGGTTTTCTTATCAACCAAACATCGGACACCTCGGAGCATTTCTCTCGCAATAACAAATATATGGAAACCTGTGATTATCTGTAGCTATATCAAAGAAATTCTAGTAGACATGGTAGCCTCACTATCATCAGCCTTCATGTGTCGTAGACTTGCTACGCCGTAGCGGCACTACGTGTTATTCGCGTAAGCACCAAGCATCAGTATGGCCATCGCAAACTCAAACTCAAACTCTTATTCCTTTAGACATCATGTATCATTTGGACTCAAATTTTACGCACACAAATAAACATGTTCATGAGTATATAACGTGTCATAGGAGCTTCTTAGGCACATTACATGCACACAGATATTTTATGTCAAATTATAGGGGAAGAAACAGACAATAGATCAATTAACAATATGTAGACGCATACTCTAACCATGTTGGTTCGTCAGAGCGTGTCAATGAGCGCACAGCGCAACTAGAATCAACAAGCGAAGCTTATCCGCGTAGCCTCTACGCTGCGAACTGAAATGTCGCGATTATTATTCGTGGCATGTCCCCCGCGTGATCCGGGGACCGTATCTGTGTTGTTACGTCCTCGCCTGTCATTGGTTTGACACCATGCCGAAATGGGATTCCATCAGATCCTATGAATTACGTGGCTTGAAACTGACGACCAAATATTATACTAGTTATTATATCATAGTTTGATCGCACGGTACCGGGATGAAAAGTAGTATGTGTTTACTTATATAAAGTGGTTACCGCCGCCTATAAACGATATCAATGCGTCAATATTGACTAACAAGAACATTTTATTGTTTGTGATCAGCATCATTGTCGTGAAAGGAAAGTAATATTAGAGGTTTCGTGCCTATTGCTATGAGGCCAGTCAACAAAATATTATTTGCAGCTCAAAGGACACACAATTTTTTTTTAAACGTTAACACACTCATACCTCTGCACTAGGATACCCTGTGTCGCAGATGGCATGGACAAACACAGAAACACAAGACAAACACCCAAGACCCGAGAACAAACTTCGTGCTCACCACACAAAGTGTGCCCCGGCCGGGAATCGAACCCGGGACCTCTCGCTTCGAAGGCAGGGTTACTACCAACTAAGCCACGGAGCCGTCAACTTATTTAAGGAACATGCATAACATAAACTTATTAGGTATTGTTAGAGACTATGGTGGTAATTACGATATGTATTAATTAATTTATTAGTAGTTTGATGTGCGCCACCGTTCGCAGTAGTCCTTAAAAAAATTGTGTCCATCCAAAGGTTGCCTGGAAGAGATCGCTTTTAGCGATAAGGCCTTGTGGCAACTATATGTTTTTGCTCTATTTTATCTGTTATTGTATTTACATGTTATAGTGTACAAGAAAACAATAACTATTCTAATTTTACGTTGGTACAATTGTTACTTTAGTATGCGGTCTTCGCACTATGAAGCCTGTGACTTGAAAATATTATTGAATTGACAACGAAAACATTGCGCAAAGGCCAAAACAAATAATTAATATGATAATGGTTCGTAAAATTTGTTTTTTCTTACCGGAATAAGATGTTCCGACGGCTCCGTGGCTTAGTTGCTAGTAGCCCTGCCTTCGAAGCGAGGGGTCCCGGGTTCAATTCTCGGCCGGAGAATTTTCCCCGGATCTCTGTTCTCGGGTCTTGGGTGTGCGTCTAGTGTTTCTGTTTGTCCATCCCATCTGCGACACAAGTAATCCTAGGAGACCTACAAATCCAGGGAGGTATGAGTGTGTAAACGTTTATAACGTTTATTTATATTGTATATTGTATAATTGGAAGTTCAATTAGTTGAATGGAGTTACCTTTAGTAAGTTAGAAACACTACGATTTCCTACCGTTCCGCGTACCTATGTAATGTTGCTTCCTGGTGGCACCGTAAGAAACCAGCGGCGTACTGTATCAGTTTGGTAATTTCATCATCGGTAATATTCTTCTTAAATCAACTATTCTTCTTCATCATAAAATAATGTAGAAACTAATCAAACTTAGCCAATTAGTTAGAGATGGATCTTCTAGTGTCTTTGGCTTATTACCCAGTGCACCGACATCAGCCTATTAGAAAAGTTTTTTACCCAACTTATTTACGGGTCAAAAAGTCATTTTTACTGACAGAAAAATGACCTCTTGTTAACGGTTGGCTAACTCAGAGCAGTGTACCATTTGGTAGTAGCTCTGACTTGAGCGCAGTAGGTCGTGGGTACGATTCCCACTCAGAACAAGTCCCATTTGTCTGACTATTTATTTAAATTTGTGTCAGTTTTCTTTCCTACTTCAAATGCCGTTAAACAGTCATCTATCCAACTACAGACCGGGCAGAAATCTTTAACGTACTAGTAAAACTCTAAATATCCCGCTAAACACCGATGTACTAGCGTTAATATAACTTACAATTACTAAAGTCAAAAGTACATCGGTAAATCATAGCTAACTAATATATTTAATTATAGAAAGATATGAAATACCAAATCTTGATTGGTAGGTGTCTCATGACTTCGAATGTTTGGCTCTAGGAATTGAGAAAGAGTAATTCCATTATAAACATAACACGTACAAGAACGCAAGTCTCGCAACGTAGTTTTTCTTCCGCAAAAAGTTGAGGTGTAATGTTTAACTAAGTCAGTTAATTTATTCAGCGCCTATCTTTGGGAGCATCTATCCAACAGCGTTGTCATAAATTGGTACCTAATTAGTTAATTATCAGTATTTTATAGTGACCGTGTCAATAGTAGACATCCTTTTTTTATATTCTGACTTGGCCACCGCTTGGCAACATAATCACACAAGAATGATCCACTGTCTTAAACAGCCATATTTGAACGCAGCGCTAGCGGTACCAGTTCATCTATACATATAATAAAACTGTAGACTTGCCGTGTCTGTACATTAAAGATTTTTGCAAAATAATAACTGGGAGACGTTAGGAATAAGTAATAAAACGTAAAAAAGCAATTTTTGTAATTTTTGTCTGTTTGTCTGTTTGTCTGTATGTTTGTGCGCACTTTACGCAAAAACCATAGATAGTTATCAAAATCTAGGTACTAACAAATGTTAAGCTGAGTCTCGAATAGCGAATAGGGTATATTTTATCAAAATCGATTAACTAAATAAAAAGTTATTCAATGTTTTATTCAAAAATGATTGTGCGCACTTTACGCAAAAACCATAGATAGTTATCAAAATCAAATTACTAACAAATATTAAACTAAGTCTCGACTTACCGAATACCGTTTATTTTATCAAAATCAACTAGCAAAATCAAAAGTTATTCAATGTTTTATTCGAAATTTAATTTGGTTTCACGCGCCTGCCGAATCCTTCATGCTTGACTCGGTGTGGTGGGCCGGTGTATTGCAGCATGAATACGAGCAGGCGCTTGAAGGCAGATGACACGTGTAGTCGTAGTTTGGGTACTAACCCAAACTACGACTAAACGTGTCATTAACTATAATTAGGCAATTAGTTTAAAGGCAGTTTAGTTTTTCTTCGTTCTTTGAACTGCGAAAGGTTGATTAAGTTTGATTACGAGTTAAGCTGCCTGTCAAACGAGTCATTTACTTGATGGAGACCTACATTACATTCTGCCGGGGCTACGGAAGAGTTCGAAAGCGTTCCCGCGGTCCTCGGCAACTAAAGCGTCGTGATGGAACACTGTTGGGTTTTTAGCCGGTAGGAGTCCGGCATAACTCTCTCGCTGCCCCCGCAACGAGAGAGTATCCATGAGGATTTCCCAACATAAAAAAAGACCTAAATTACACTGGAGTAACGCCATGGCCGTATATCCGGCCGAAAATAACTCTTCTTGAGGGTACATCATCATCATCATCATCAGGGGCGAAAGTACATAACCCTTGCGACATTTGTTATCGATTTTGCTGATATTATCTGGACATTCAGATGCAGCACATATATGGAAAAAGTATCATTATAAATTAGCGGAAGTCTGTCAAAGAATATGCAGCTCAACAATGATAACGAAACATAAATCGATGCTTGCTAGCTATCTTTTTTTTTTCTGAGTTAGTTACGTATCGAGCTGAGGGCCCACCTGGTGGTAAATGGCGACCCACACCCATGACAACAGTAATGCGACTCAGTATAAGATTTGGATCTTAGACTGAGTCGCACTCATCCTGCTGCGATCATCACCCGAGACGGGGATGATACGTCTCATGCGAATGTAATGCAAGCACTACTGCTTGTGTGATTCCAGGTGTGGTGGCCAGTGGTGTGGTGACGAACTTGGCACAAGTTCTACTGTTACTTTTTAGTTGCTGCTCTAGCACCACCCAGAGGGTACGTGTAGGGAATCAAAGGATACACACCTGCGGTCGCGAGCAACTAGATATGGTATGGGGGACTTATTTCTCACCAAAGCCGTCTTGACCCACATATGCAACCGAAATAAAATTGCTCCCTCTGTCTCCTAATTGGGTAAAACAGCTATACACATAGTTACATGAAACTAAAACCGCCAACAAAATGTTTAAAATTCCAAAAACTTGGAAGTCTTGGAATCTGGAACTTGAAACTTGAAGCCCAGTTTGCAACATATCTAAAAATAGCGTGTGTATTTGACACTGTTTTGTCACTTCAGGACTTATTTCATATGTGTATGATGATATAACAACACTGATACAACATTGAGCAGTGTCCCAGGGAATGGCATTGAACACCATTCAACGCCATTAACAGAGTAGTGGAACAATAAGACGATTTTTTTTGTCAATGGGTATATACTTTGCGTATACCATGGGGAGGCGTGGGGTTATGTGTGACTCACCCCCAACACTACTCAGAAATAGCAGTACTGGGGAAATACACACTAAACCCCCTTGGTGTTCCTGCACTACGCCTTCACGCTTGGGCTACGGGTACCTTAGCGGCCCCAGCGGCGTTGATCCACGCGTATCGGGACCCCAACACGATGTGTAACTCCCTGTGGTGGCGTGCCCGAAACACGAAGCACGCCATCCTCCGGTGAGCACCTCATCCGTCGGACGGCTGATTCCCGGGATCTACCATCCGGAGGTTCCCGTTAGGGTGGCAGGCGGCGCTCATGCGCCTGCCTACGCTGACCTAATCCCCTACGTCAACCAGGGTGAGGAGATTCTTCCTGCCTCACCCTCTCGGCTGCTTCCTTCTGCGAGATTACTTCCTTGCAGAAGGACTGAGCTGCCAAACAAGATCTCCTGCTGTCTATCATGGATGAGACCATAGTTGACAGCGAAAGGTTTCTGCCTATAGCCGCGGTCAGGAGGGAACAATAAGATCCTACCAACTATCCCATCGAATGTTTAAATTTCTAGAGTGCATCTGGACTCCCATCACACAATATATTAAACTAAATGTCGGAGTGCCCATTGCTCTTTCATAAATTTAAGTCTTCCTAAAATATGTTACGGCACCAAATTGAAAGTCAAGAGTTTAGAGAATTCCTCTCATTCCTATCAACTGTCCATTTAGGTTTAAACGTATTTAGTCTCCGGTGAGCCTATGTTCCGCAGTGATCAGACGTAGTCCTTATATTGAGTTGCTTTCTGCACAGTCCGCCTTAGCAATTCAAATATTTTTTATGCGCACGTTCCTGAAATATCCTGCAAATACGACTTCTATAGTATAGTTTACAGAGAAGCATTATTGTAAAATATACATTTGCAATGGTTGCAGTTTCACTTACGTAGTTCATCATGCAATCAAGTCTTTAATCTTCCCAGTTAACAAAACTTACGTAATATGGTAAGAATCCAACGGGAAAAAAAGTATTTTGAGATTTAATCATAACATAATTGTAATATAATAGTTACGGCCAGACATAATAAGCATCTCATTATATTTCTATCCTCTAGGCTGGGATAGATCTACGTCCACGCGGACGAAGTCGCGGGCACAGCTAGTACATAAATAAAGCGATCAGAGGCCTCATATTTGTAAGATTTTGTTTTATGTAGATTTTAATTCCGTGTTTTGACTCATTGGTGTGCATCAGCTTAAATAACAGCTTCTGTTGACCTACCACGCTCTTCTGCTTCGTCTAATTAAGAATTCTAATGTGCTTATTGCTGCAATTTTGTGCGAGAAATCCCGCCGTGCTACACTTCTGGCAAAATTAATGAAAACCACACAGACACCAAGATTGTGATGGAGTTTTGGAGTTGAAGTAAACAGGTAGACGACGGAGGAACTTTGCGAAATGTGACGTCATTTAAGTTTATTAAGTAGTGCGCTAATGTGGAGGTGTTCCGTCACTAACTCGATTTAACTTGACGAGCGTCCTGGCTGAGGGCGGCCGAGGGTCACACCGGCGGGTAACGATTAACAGAACAAACACCTGTTCCAAGAGAAAGGTGTGGGTGCCGGTGAAATCACTTGCGTTGTTATGAGCGGAGATAGCCACTTAACATTTCAGTCCAGCCGATTACTTAATAAGTCAATTCCAGCCCTTCTTTGCTCAATGTGTTCAAAGTACAAAGAACACATGAACAAAGTGCCCTCCCTTTAACTGACCGTAATATTCTTGTAAATATTCTAGACAGATAATTTTAAGTTAATGTAAAATTTCTCTTTAGCTATATCGGATGGCTAGATTGTAATTATTAAATTATCAACATTACGTTTATAATTTAATTATAAAAGGCGCTAAAACTAGATCAAAAACATTGTGTTGAAATTAAAAGCGTATAGTTACATATATATATATATATATATATATTATATTATAGTTACACAATCAATCACAATCAAAGTGTTGTTTATGGGTGACGGTAACTACTTAACATCAAGTGGTCTTAATTATTATCACACAATGAAATCGTGCGTTACATAATTGTTACATACATTCATTTACATATGATTTATTTTAAATGCGAAGGTTTGTCGGTCGAAGGGATTTGGATGAAATTTGGTTACAAAATACCGAAAAAGTCTGTCACTGGTCTTTTACCTATCGTGTTGACTTGCCATCCGCCTTTAAAAGTCTTTGAGAAATTGATAACCAATTTATATAATTCTATGCCTTCCGCAAAGTTTCTGATACTTTACGATAGACTTAGAACTTCAACCCTAAAATTTAATTTATAACTGGAATAGAAGAAATATAGATAATTTGTTCAAATGACAGTGTGGAAGTGTTTAAAGTTTGTTGGTTTTTGATTGTTACGCATCGGTGTGAGTCCGGCGGGGTTCCTCATCCCGTGACGTCATTAGCGGAGCTAGGAGGCAGGAGTCGGGAGGCGGCAGCGTCAGCGATCAGACACCTTTGACCAATCAATGGAAAAATACATCCCAATCCATTTCCATCTACTTTTGTAAAGTACTTACGAGCCGCTGTATCAGTAATCTTTATTTTATAATGATTGATAATATCGCATTTCTTTACTCGTAGTGTTTTTAACATTAATATAAAACAGTGGTAGGTACATTGGTATGTTTTGAGGTGATTTTGAAACTTGCGAACTCACACTTAATACCCAACATCAAGGTTTATTTTTATGAAACTAAAGTGACGGGGCGAGTAGATAGCCCATCTGATGTTAAGTTGTTTATGTCGCCCATAAATCCCCTACCGAAGTATCAAAAGACCTAAAAGACCTTAGTCCCACTGCATAGCACTACTCACTATTAGATGGGGTAAAATTACATGCAAATAAGACATTACATACGGCTACCACACCACTTCAGTGGAAGGGTATGGGTGCGTGTTATTGTTGTTATTGGCGGAGGTGACCATTTAACATCAGGTGGTCACTTAAAATTCAGATCGATCCACCCCTTTAAAAAAATACCTGTACTAAAATATTCTAAAAAGGTCTTAAATAGCAATACTAACACAATTTTACTTATACATATTCTACAACATTTTTAAGAACAATATTTACAAAGAACTTGGGCATATTTCGCATATTTGATCGTTCATACAAATATACAATGAAATCATAATTGGGTCGCAAAACCTTATCATCCATGTGTAGAACATAGAATTGTACTAATTAGGATTCTTGTATGCAAATAAACAGAAACATTCAAAAGACCATTGTTTTGTCAAATACCGAGATTACTGAGGGTCGGCTAAGTTTCCCCAACGTAATCACAATCTGCTAATATCCTAACTTGCGGCCGTCTTGCTTCCAAATGGCCCACAAAGTTATAATATTTTAAGATGAATTGGTATGAAAAGCTCCAAAATTTTTTGCTGTACAATTAAAATTGGAGTTTTAACATCATTTTGGTCTTAACATTTAATTGATTAATTTTACCAATTAAGTAATCTTTTACGGTAATAATTAAGTAATCTTAACTTAGGTTGGGTCATCCGCTCGTCCGCCAATTCATTTGCATTACAAAAAGTACGAAGCTGAAACTTCGTTCTCAGTCGTAGTCAGAAATCATTATTTCAGTGGAATTCTTGATAATAATTGAATAGGTGCGTCTCTTTATCAAATACATAAATATATACCTACGAAATCACGCGTTCTTATTAATGAGAAGGTGAGAGACAGCTTCCGGCAGCCTGTCTGTTCCATCACCCTGACAGCTTAGAGAACCTTTTGGCAGATAGATAGTATTAATATAATAAACTTATGTTGCATGTTAATATTGTAATGATACATGATGTACATGATTTAAAACTGAATTATGGTAAAATGAACCAGAAACAGGCTGTTTTAAAATTATATTTAACAGGAAGCTTGCCTGAGTGCCGCCACTTGCAATTTCCGTTTTAACAATTCCGTTTGTCAAGCTCTGGAATGTCAGGTACTTCCTGTTAGACATTATAAAAGTAGTTATAAGTTCCTACAGGGCTCACTAATTTATGTAAAATCAACGAGTTTACCTCTATTCGACTTATTTGCGTGTTTGGTTTAACCATCACGTCTAACAATAGCAAATATACTTTTTATTGTACATTATCTACATCTTAAATTAAAAAACATAAAATTATGAATTGGACAAATTTATATTAAAAAAGCAATGCACAATGGACATCCTTATCGCTTAAAGCGATTTCTACCACGCCACTTTTAAATGGTATGGATTGTCTGATTTCATTTGGACAGCAGTGCTAAGTACCAGATAACATTATTTTACTAAACATGTGTTTGAAAAGCACGATCCTATTTAAATAATAATAATTATGTTTCTTATATATCTACGTACTTGTATATACCTTGTTAGTCAATATTAATATGTTAGATAATTATTAGAAGCTGTTTCCCCTACTGCTACTTTCCCAGTTTCTTTAAAAACGTTCCCTGGCTGGAAATCGACTCTGGCCCTGGCGTTTAAAGGCCAGGGTTTTTGTAACACTGGACTCTAAAAAAAGTAAGTATAAGGTCATTAAATAACTCTTTTGTTAGTGTAGCCTTATGATACAAGTTTTGGTTTCTAGATTAGCAGAAATCGAGTTAAAAGTTACACTTAACAAGCACAGAATAGGGTCCCAGTTTCCACTTAGCTCCAACTATGTTTCGCAATTGAATTATATGTCCCAATCCAGCAGTCTAGTCTTGTAATACAATGTAGCACGATGTGCCAGTTAGAAGTTAGTTGCTCACTTGCAGTTGTGGACGCAATAGCTACCCAGCTACCCAGCTAACTGAACACATTGTATTGAGCAACTCAGTTATTACCTACCGCTTGATAGATCACCCATTTCAATTTGGCTAGTTTTAGTAGTTTGGCAGATACTCTGAGGCTTTCGTTTCTCACCTTGCTAGGTTAATCGTAGAGCGAGTATTTATATATCTTTTGAAGCAGTAAAACTTGTGCCAAGTTCGTCCGGAGAGGTACTGCCACCAAATCGGTGTAATCACATGCGCATGAGACATATCATCCCCGTCTCGGGTGATGGACGCAGCAGGATGAATGCGACTCAGTAAAGGTTTGGATCTCATACTGAGTCGCGCGCATTACTGTTGTCATGGGCGAGGGTCACCACTTACCATCAGGTGGGCCCTCAGCTCGTTCCGTCACTTATTCACTTAAAAAATATGTAGGTTCATATTTATTTCAAAAAGTGACGTCTCCAAGTATTTCTAAGAATTCAACAGAAATAAACCCGCAGTCGAAAGGAAAACTTTTACTCTGAAGTCGGTATAAATTTAACAAGCACCACAAAATGTTCAAGGAAACGCCAACGCATTACGAAAATGCTGAATTTTCACAACTCCGCGCCTACTGTACAATTTTCATACAAATAGATATTTGTGTTGAGCCGCGCCGACTGCGGCGGGCGGGCCTGGCGGAGTGGCGGAGTGCCTCGCGATGATTGTGGGTACTCACGCCTACACGCGCGACATTGTGACGAGACAAAACTCGCTCAGTACCCGAGTGTGAACCCATTGTGTTGACAACCTACGCTGCTGTCAACAGAAGTCACTTTCAAAATCGATAACAGAGGCTGATTAAAAAAATCGAAAAAAAAAATACTGCAATACTTTCATTCCTTATTCAAAATAATTAGATTTTTATCCAAAAAAATTATCATCGACACAGATTTCTACTATATTTTATTAACAGGTCACAGCTCTGTTGGTAGTATCTACTGTCTATCTTCTGCAGCGTAGACCATGGGTTCGATTCCCATCCAGGACAAACCTTTTGTGACAAAAATTATGTTTGTTCTGCATCTAGTTGTATTATATGTAGTTATTGAATAATTAAGAAATGTGGTTCCCATACACGCTATGCTTATTTTGAACCTAGATAGCTGTGTGTGAAATGTCTAAAATATTGGTATTTATTTATTATTTAGCTCACTAGGCGTACCAGCCTCTAATGTTTCCACTGCAGGGATACCGGCCTACTCTCGATAATTGAGAGTGAATGGGCTTTGATCTACCACGGGAGCCCAATCCGGATTGGTAGATGTCACATGTCTTCGAATTTATGGTTCTTAGACATGCCGGTTTCCTCACGATGTTTTCCTTCACCGTTTCGAGAACGTGGTATTGCGCACATAAATTTTTCAAGTGAAAAAACTCCTTGGTGCACGTGTGGGTTTGAACCAGCAACCTTCAGATTGAAAGTCGGCGTCTATGCCCCTGGGCCACCACGTTCTCCAAGCTCTCTAGATATATCGTGAATATATCGCTCTAGCTCTCTAGATCAACTATAAATAACTATACACACATTGTTGTTATAAGCTGATGTTGGTCAAACCCAATAAAAGTAAAAAAGAATGAGGTTGTAGTTGGAGTGTTCAAAGGTTGGCTCAAGGTTGTAAGCCTCTATTGTGCTGCAAATCCTATAGAGAGTACAAAGTGAATATATCTGAGCACGGAGCTACAGAACCATATCTCAAAACGTTTTCTCCCGCCTTTGAAATGAAAGCCTTTTGGTGTCAACCGTACAGTGTTGTATTATCTGTGCCCGTGTGTAACGCAATTGATGTAGGATGATCTGAAAAGGGGCTAAGATTTAGTGCACCTCTCATAAACTTCTAATAAATATGTTAATTTTACGAAAATGTAAAAACCCCTGAATTGGTGTAATAACCAGCTGATGATCTTCAAACGCTTGAACTAATTTTTATAATTATAGCTAAGTACCATCTCGATCACGTTCGGGCTTCTCATACTTCGGTCGGTTAGCCCTAAGCCGTATTGCTATTGTTATGGGTGGAGGTAACCGCTTAACATCAGCTGGGCCTTCAGATCCTTCCGTCAATAGTATGAAAAAGGTACATCCTTCAAGACTGCAACATCTGAATTCAACGCTTCCGATGATGCTTCCAGAAATGTCAAAACTCAACACATCAATTACTATAATATATTCAATTTGATCTCAAGTATAACTTGTCCACGTCAAATTTTACACAAAAAGAACATATTGGTGAACATATAACGTGTCATAAAAGCTCCTTCACCACATTAAATACACACAGATTTCAAATTACAGTAAGTTTTATACAATAACGAGAATTGTTGTATACGGCATATATCGTACTCCTACAGTGTACTGTACATATATGATAGTTGCAAGTATTACCCGCGTACCGTCTCTTCATCCCCTGCTCGTTCGTTTGGCCCGGATATGTAAATATTATAGCAGTCGGTGCGTGCGTTACGACTCCGACGAGCCGCGATCATTTCCGCAGAGATTTATCCCTTGTTTTAGTTCTTGGCGTAGACTTAATATATACGGAGAAGAGTGATAATCAAAACTCCACTCAATAGTGAAGCCGAAATAAAACCACTGGCCGCCACGCTTACGAATACTATAACGATAAGACTATTTATTCAGAAATACTTAAAAAAAAATAACACGTATTATGCTTATTTACAAGTTGCTTAGTGTATTCATTCAAAATATGAAATAAACTACAAGTTGCCAAATAAAATAAAGGTACATAGGTAAAAAAATAAAATAAAGGACGGTAGGTACATACATACTTAGAAAAACATTACCTCCCGTGTTAGTTAAATCTGTGCTGCAGCAAGGTACTGACCTCGCTCCACATAAATACGCGTGAGTGCGTTAACATAGTATATACTCGCACAACAGAAATCATCAACAAGTATAAAGTATGTTACTTAAAATAAAGTAGTTAATTTTCTAAGATACTGTATGCAGTTCTTTAATATTTCTGCTAATGTAGCGAAAATTAAATATCTTAGCTTGCTTTACGTGCAAGGTCTCACATACTAGACTCATCCGACCAACTGACTCACTATACTGACTTATAAGCTGCGTCACTTTACGTGCAAGCGCAAGGCTTCTAGGGATACTAGGGATTCAGTGGTTTTCCGCTTGTATCGTCTTAGTTTCATTAGCATCTCTGTGTTCACGTCGACGTCGGTGGTTCTTTTAATGAATTGAGGGGGAACATCTTCATCGTTTTCATTACATCTCTGCTCTGGGACCCTTAAGACATTTTGAAATCTTGACATAATAAGACTTAAGAGTGTTTGCATGTGTTGCCACTTTTACTTGAGAATTGTTCAAAGTTCATCTATCTGTGGATTCGTAGTTCTCAGAAGGATTTCGATTTGATTTGAATGTATGATTATGCGGTCGAAGAGCGTGGTAGCCCAGGTTGGCATCGACTTTCAATCTGAAGAACGCTGGTTTGAAACACGTTTCACTAAAAAGTTTTCACTTGAAAAAGTTATATTCGCAACACGGCGAAGAGTCACATCGTTAAGAAACCGGCATGTACTTTTCGAACTACCAAAAGTTCAAAGACTTTGAGTTTTTGTTTCTAGGACTTGTGCCTAATTTGAAATAGTTCGATCCAAATGTGACAAATCCAATCCAGCTTGAGCTCTCGATCAAAGCCCATCCATTCTCACTTATCAAGAGTAGACCGGTGTTCCTGCAGCGGGAACACTAGAGGCTGATACAGATGGATGGCTACTTCTTATTCTATAAATGAAAAAAATATAAAATTGAAGTTTAACTTGGGTCTTCATACGTCTTATGTTATTGTTGTCAATGGGCAGCGGTGACCACATTACATGAGTTGGGTCAGCAGCTCGTTCCGTCATATCACAAAAAAAAAACACTCGAATTTATCCCGAATTTTTATAGTAACCGATCCTGGGACCCTTAATTTCAAAGGCCGTAGAAACTAAACCAGGCAACGTGCACACAAAACGATAGAATTAGAAAGATTATAGCCTCTAAACGAAATACTTGGGCATCTCTTTAAAATTCCCAATCAGCCGATCTGGTGACCTAAAAACCTAATTCATATGCTAAGTGCCTTCCCCCACCTGAGCACTATCACGACGCGAGCGCGGAAATTCCACCGCCGACGAAACCGAACCTGCTACCAATTTCACGCCCTGAGAGGTAAAATATCCACGAACGCCTTGTTTTTTCTTAAATCATAATAGTAATAATAGTTATTTATTGAGCAACGCAAGTGCACCACTGCTTGGCGGCAAATTACTAGGTGTGGAGGCAATACTTCTCCGTGCGAACTTTGCACAAGTTCTACTGCTACTTTTTATTGCTCCTTTAGTACCACCCAGGGGGAACGTGTACGGACTCTGAGGGTATTTACCTACGCGAGCAACTGGACCCGTCTTATCTTGTTTATGTAAGCAAAGTGTTCTCTACCTATCGATCTACGGAAAACACGAACACGGAAAACGAAAATATGAAGTATAATATGGTTGGAATGAGGCTTGCCGAAGTGTGAGAAGATCCAAGTAGCATCCGCCCCTTTGGCGTTGCGCCCGTCACTTTGAGACGAGGATGTAACGTCTCATGCGGCTGTAATTGCACCGGCACCCTCACCCTCCTACCGGAACACAGCAGCGCGAGGGCGTCGCTGTCTAGCACTGAATTATTATAACTTATTATAACCTTGCATAGTTTCTAATGCTATTAAGGGTTCCTCCTTTCGCACCACCAGGGGGATCTGTAGGGACTTAGTACTTACCTATGGACGCGAGAACCATGGACCCCCAAGCTTACGAATTAGACTAGCTAAAACTAACAACAACATTAACACACTCATACCTCTGCACTAGGATTCCCTGGGTCGCAGATGGCATGTACAAACACAGAAAAATACCCAAGACCCGGGAACAAACTTCATGCCACCACACAAAGTTTGCCCCGGCCGGGAATCGAATCCGGGACCCCTCGCTTCGAAGGCAGAGCTACTACCAAATAAGCCACGGAGTCGTCATGTCAATGAATTGAATGAATGAATTTAATTGTAATTATTTTTAAGTAAGGTAAACTTGACAATGCCCCTTTACAGCAGCATCGACTATTTATCATTATTATTAAATATTATTATTATTTAATCTTAAATGACCTGTGTAACTGTTTATGTTTTTAAATTTTGATGTCAATTGACTTAGCCAAGTGTACCCTAAGGTTCCTACGGTTCCAATAAATGAGTATGAGTATGAGTATGAGTATGAGTATAATGTCATGAACTATCACCAGCGACGCGTACTATATTTGGCCTCTGTGGCTCCAACTCATAGCAGTTCCTGGAGCACTTCGACTCCTAATAAAGTGGACTAGACCCGCGTGCTAATTGATGTCAACGTACACAAACGGTGTCTCCACGGTCGAGGGAAACGCGACTCTGCGACCGGGGGACATATGGTGGGTATTCGATAAGAAGGAGAAGTTGACGACAATGGATTAGAGGTGAAATTCATGAATTTAGAATTAAGTAAACTGGGATTTTAACACGATAAAATTTGAATAACCTAGGTTTAAGTCTGTTCGTAGACGATATTTTTTCTTGTTTAACAAATCTTTAAAATTGTAGTTTGTATTTGTTAAAATTTTGACGGCGTTTGAAAGCGTAAGAAGTGTAATATATTTTTCAATACTCAACACATACTTATTTTAGAATTATAGTTAGAAATTATAAATTAATGTTACATAATAATATTTAGACGGCTCCGTGGCTTAATTGGTAGTAGCCCTGCCTTCGAAGCGAGGGGTCCCGGGTTCGATTCCCCTCGGGTGGTGAGTATCAGCGACACAGGGAATCCTAGTGCAGAGGCATGTATGTGTAAACGTTTATTTATTTACGTTTATATAAGAGAGTGGTGTGTAAGGGATACAGACGCCGACTTTCGTCTGAAGGACGCTGGTTCAAATTCAGGGCACCGCCGAGTTTTTCTTCTTGATTATTGATGAGCACGCTCTCGAACCAGTGCAGAAAAACGGCACGAGGAAACCGGCATGTCATGGCATGTAAAAATGGTAAAGAAACAAATAAACGCTTACACACCCATACTTCTACGCTAGGAATGGTCCACTAAATATTAGAAGTGGAGATGGAAATTAATAAGCGCTACAGCTTACTGTCAAGATCTTAATCTTGTAGGTAAATGTATATTTTAAAAAAAGACATATCCTAGTACATAAATTTTACGAACCCAACGGCTAAAATATTTTAGATTTAGAATATAATATGGGCCGGCCATCAGTTCGTACCATCACTTTCGTTAAATGAAATAAAGTCATTACTAACATTCGGATCCTGTCATTGGTAAACTTTAGTTACCGAGCATTTAACTATATAATTAGTTGCAGCTGTAAGCGCTAGAATGTAAATTCAAACAATTGTTGGTGAGGGAATATTACAAGTTAGTAGAACATAGTCCGCCATTTTAGACGTAACATATGTTTCGCAGCGAAAGAACTAACTTCATCTACAAAGTTTATCTATTGGTGTGTGAATATGACTCCGCCCTTTCTCAACAGATGTCGTTTTTAGTATTGTTTACGTGTACTAATAAATGACCATACTTGTATTCGATAGTACTGAATGTCAGCTATCTAACGCATTTTATGATATTTGGTTGAAGTGTAAGCAACAATTGTTTTCACCTTTTCGAAAATGTCGGTTTTTATTCCAAATAAACGTCATTTGCGGGAAGTGTTATTACATTATTTTATTGCGAAGAAAACTGCAGCGGAAACTTATCGTTTGCTTGTGGAGATTTATGGTGAGCATGCTCCGTCTAATACAACTTGCAAGGAATGGTTTCGACGATTTCAAAATAACGATTTTAGTACTGAGGATAAAGAACATGGAAAACCACCAAAAAAATTTGAAGATGCTGAATTGGAAGCATTATTGGCGGAAGATTCTTGCCAAACTCAATCAGAATTAGCTGCAGCATTAAATGTTGATCGTTCAACTGTTGCAAAGCGTTTACAAATGATGGGAATGATTCAAAAAGCCGGTGACTGGGTTCCACATGATTTAAAAGAAAGAGACATGGAACGTCGGAAAACCATTTGTGAAATGCTGCTTCAAAGACAGCAAAGAAAAGGATTTTTGCATCGGATAGTCACAGGAGACGAAAAATGGATACACTACGAAAATCCTAAACGCAAAAAAGCTTGGGTGAAACCAGGCGAACCAGGCCCATCACAGCCAAAAATAAATATTCACTGTGCCAAGGTCATGCTCTGTATTTGGTGGGATCAGAAAGGTATTGTATATTATGAGTTGCTCAAACCCTCTGAAACTATTAATGGAGAAGTTTACCGACGACAACTAATGCGTTTGAAGCGAGCCATAGAAGAAAAACGACCAGAATGGGTGAATAGACATAACAAATTAGTTCTTCAGCATGACAATGCCAAACCGCATACCGCAGAAGTCGTAAAAAGATATTTAGAGGGACAGGACTGGGAAGTGTTACCCCACCCGCCATATTCACCAGACATAGCTCCTTCGGATTACCACCTATTCCGGACGATGCAGACAGACCTTACTGGAGAAAAGTTTACTTCATGTGAAAGTATCAAAATTTGGATTGACAACTGGATAAGCTCAAAAGACCAGGACTTCTTCCAGCAAGGAATACGAAAACTACCTGAACGATGGGCGAAGGTTGTAGCTGCAGATGGAGCATACTTTCAATAATTTTTTTTTTAATTTTGTAAGCGAACAAATGTGTTTTATTTTGACAAAAAGGGGCGGAGTCATATTCACACACCTATTAGAATATATTGGACATCTATTATTTATATGTCCATAAGTGCCTAGGTGGCGGATTACCAGGTGCGCTGACAGAACTACTCCGGACCAACTCCGCAAAAACTTTACTGCTAGGACTGCTACCAGCTGCTGCTACTGCTGCTGAAACTTGGTTTGCTGCCACCTACCACCCGGGAGATACGTTGAAGGATCTGAAGGTATTGAGCAACATGGTTTCCCAAAGAGTATATTGCTATAATGCATCAAGTTTGAATTGAGTTAGTGTTCCTTACTTTGTCTGGAACAGAATTTTGAATCGCGAGCTTTTAACCTCATTGGAATATGCTAAGGTTGCTGCCGCGAAGCTGCCCGGATTACCGAACGAAGCATCGCACAAGCCCATCACGTGTAGAGGAACTGCCTTCATACAAGTGGAGCGGTTAGCGATTTTCATGCCTCATGAAGAAGAATGAACAAATATCGGCCTTTTACTGTTCCCACTGCAGGGACACTGGCCTGCTCTTGGTAATTGAGAGTGAATGGGCTTTACCACGGGAGCCCAATCCGGATTGTTAGATGTCACATGTCTTAGATTTTTAGGGTCTAAGACATACCGGTTTCCTCACGATGTTTACCTTCCCCGTTTCCTTCAGATATCTTCAGACCTTCAGATTGAAGGTCGGTCTCTGTGCCCCTGGGCCACCCCGCTCTCCTGTGTCTCTTGTGTGACAGACATGAATATTTTTGCTCTGTCTGGTGTTAATTAATGGGTTTAAAGAGAGGTAAGTACTTACAGAAAAAACATTGTATAACTAATATAAGTAATTAGTAATTTAGCTCCCATAGTCAAGCTATCTTAGTTTGGGGGTAGATAGAGAGGCGCTGTGGGATCTGTCCAACACGCAATGTGATAAGTAGCCCAATGAGGCACTGCCTAACCCTTCCGGGAGAACGACGTAAATCTTATAAGTACCGTTTAGCGCTCATCTAATGCACCGACAAACCACAACTAATGGTTTCGGTAATCTCATAATGCACCGAGCGGAGCACGCGCACAGCGAGCGGCAGACACGACAGGTACACTCACAGCGAGCGGGGACAGCACGGGTACACTCACAGCGAGCGGAGGACAATACGGGTACACTCACAGCGAGCGGGGGACAACACGGGTACACTCACAGCGAGCGGGGGACAACACGGGTACACTCACAGCGAGCGGGGACAGCACGGGTACACTCACAGCGAGCGGGGACAGCACGGGTACACTCACAGCGAGCGGGAGTCACGATGGGTACACTAACAGCGAGCGGCGGACAACACGGGTACACTCACAGCGAGCGGAGGACAATACGGGTACACTCACAGCGAGCGGGGGACAACACGGGTACACTCACAGCGAGCGGGGACAGCACGGGTACACTCACAGCGAGCGGAGGACAATACGGGTACAATCACAGCGAGCGGGGGACAACACGGGTACACTCACAGCGAGCGGGGACAGCACGGGTACACTCACAGCGAGCGGGGACAGCACGGGTACACTCACAGCGAGCGGGGACACGACGGGTACACTCACAGCGAGCGGGAACACGACGGGTACACTCATAGCGAGCGGAGGATACGGTGGGTGGCTAATACGTCTCGAGATTGATACCGTTGCTTTTCGTTATCTGTAACAGGATTTGATTGTGATATATTGTAATGGGGGTCGTGATGGCCACGGGGTTGGAGACCAACGTATTTCGGGTTATTTTTCTATTATATGCAAAATTATTGGATACCACAGAAACATTTTCGTCAATATTTTACCGATGCCAAATTATTTTCAATGATTGTTTAAAGAATTTTAGGAAAAAAAATTATACTGTTATTTGCTTTAAAAAAATACAAATATTCTTTATTGTTGTAAACTGTACATTAAAAGTAATTAAGTGTTCAATGATGATTACAAATGATGGCAGAACAACAGTCTGCCCGTTTCGGATATATAAAATTAGGTGTGTATTTTGTACCATCCTATTAAGTATGTATCTTTTTATTTTCTAAGGTTAAGTATCAAGTTTTAATTCATATTTTTGTTTTTTTTTCTTTCTTGTTCTACATTAATTTTTTGATCAACTGTAAAACTTAAAATCATAAAAATAAGAGGGATGTTTTTTTTATTTAAATTCTTATGAATGCACCTTAAAAGTACACCCAAGAAAAATTCAAACCAGTCAACGGCAAATCGCGTTAAAAACATAAAAAAAACACCAGCCAGCCGAATAGGGGACCTCCCCCTTTTTTGAACTCTGTTGCAAATATTCCGTGCGCCCGCGCACAAACGTGAAACAGCAAGATACATTTTGTAAGTACTCTGTCGCTACAAGTACGCAACTTTTTTTAAATTTTCAGGTATGCATTTCCTTTAGATCGCAAGTATCGTTTGGACACGTCAAATACACACAAATAAACATATCCGTGCTTATATAACGTGTTACAGGAGCTCCTAGATAGCTAATTTTTACTTATGTGTAATCGCTAACATAATATACCTACATCTTTAGTACCTTCGATTCGCTCTGTTCGTGGACTAAGCTGCGGGAAACCAGATCGCAGATTGAGCCGAGAATCCTTGTCAATCACTGATTGCATCATCATTAAGAAGATTTACACTCCATTTATATCAACATAATTTAGTGTTAATTAATGTGCAAGAAGCTTAAATGCTAGCCGGAATTTTTATTACGCAAATGTTTTAACAAACGTATATTCCTCGGAACAAGAAGAAACGCTTTGAAACTGGACGGCCAGATTTCCGCGCTTTGATGTCACAGTATTATAAAAATACCGTACAAACAGACAAACACGCATTTATTTTTTCGAGGGTTAATAAAAATGCCTGCGGGTCCTTAATTTGTTAGAAATGAATTTTGAAATTATTGTGTAACTCATTTTTGTAACCTAAGTCATATAATACTCTACTGAAAAATAAGGTTTGTTTTTTTATTACAATTGCTCGAATAACTATAGCTTAAATATGAATTTCTATTGATAAGGGATCATTATATTCGCATCAAATTTTAACAGCGCTATCTAGTTAACACAAACATCGTTTTAGTAGACAATTTACTGTTGAACTACTACTAAATGTTGAATTTTTAGAAAGTTATAGATCCTTTTTATCATGGATCAGGTGTTTTAGAGATAATCCTATACACGTAAACAACAAAACTTATGTTATAGATGTTATGAGCTTGTTAATAGGCTTTGATTCACCCTAAAAATATTGATTTTTATTATTTGAAGAGTTAATATTGGTTGGAATAATCTCAACTCGTTATCCAAGTTCCATTCATCATCGCCACAATCACCACGCAGTGTTCCAGATCCCGACTCCATCCCAAAAAACAAATCAACTAAGTTTTAATTGAGTTGAAACAAACCAACGGGTATTTAGGACTTGTCAATCATTCGTTTTTGTTCAGAATAATGGGGGAAGTCACCGGAGTGCTAAAATGCAGTTATCGATCACTGCAAATGTTTTACGGCGAGCCATAAGCAGATTTTAGTTCATACTCCTTAATCGGTTTTACAAATTGCATTGCATTGTACAAATCTTTTTTTATTTTGCTATCTACCTGCAGCGCTATCCTTATCTAGAGTTATACACTCTTTCACGAACCTTCTCTTGATATACTTTCAATGCCTCGAAAATTACAGCTAAAAGCCACAACACGCTACATTACACGATCCGGAATCCTAAATGGGTTGATACAGAGGCTGTATTGTCAATTCTTGCTCTGATTAAAATTCTACACTCAACCGATCCCATCCGATTTAAACTTAATAGAGAAACTTCAGGAGTTTGTGAGATTTGGCCGCGGATAGAAAGGATCTCGCTCCTTACTGCGGACTTGCTTTAGTTACTGCAGATCAAATAACTATTTCGTATATCTTACTTTTCAAACCCGTTTTGAACAGTAAAGAAAGATGTTTGGTTATGCAACACATACATTTAATATATAATAAGTAACTAATTTAAAAACCATGTACTTGGATGACATATTTTTTCCAATTATTTTGATTTAACAACCGAACTATTGAATGGATTTTGATAAAAATTCTATGGGACCAATCTGACAGCATATCTTTTCAAATAGAAAATAATTGAAGAAACTCTTGTTTGTTGTTCATCATACGTATGATAGTCTTGTGTGGAAATCGAACTCGCAACCTACACAGATAGCAGAGCTACTCGCCAATGAGCAGTGAGGCCAGTCATATTATAGGCGGTGGTAATCACGTGAATCGTTCTTTCCGTCGTTCCGTCACTTAAGTACCATATAATCTTACATGGGGTAACTTACGAGCTCTTGTCCGAGGTCGTTTATCTGAGGATCACGTAACCGGTAAACAGGTTTGTACAACCGAGAGATATTGATCTGTTAATGCTTTCACAAAAGTCTCGTTGATTGAGAGACAATGCGTCGTAGTCATAGGTAGTGACGGTCGAGAATTCTTGGCTAAAAACAATCGATAAAGTATATCACATATTGCCACACAGACAGACAGGGCAGACTTAAATAGATTTTTAGGGTTCCTCAAAATTAAAAAACGGAACCCTATATGATCACTTCGTTGTACGTCTGTCCGTCTGTCAAGACCCTTCGCCTCAGGAACGGGAAGAGGTATAAAGTTGAAATATCAAATCCTGAGTATTTGATATTAATTTCAACTTTATACCTCTGAGATCCCTAGGAGCATTAAAACATTAAACTTCAACAAAGTCAATCAAACGATACGGCCGTTTATGCTCCGTTTATGGCGTATATTTTGACCTCGCAACGAAATGAAAACTTAAAAGACCCGTTGGCCTAAAACTGTGAAAATGCCAAGATGGAGTGTCATGTAGCACAGGTAAAAGAAAAAATCTGAAACTATCAATTTATAGTTCACAAAAGTTTAAATGTTAGCTTTAATATTAACCTTAATAACAATACTTATTGGGGTCTACTACTAACAACTCTATGGATCTTGTGTCTGAAATAGATCATTATTATTATTATTATTATTATTATTATTTAAGTTCGCCCGGAACCCTCGGAGCGCGAGTCCAACATGCACTTATTTAAAACTAGCTGTGCCCGCGACTTCGTCCGCGTGGACTTAGATCTATCCCAGCCTAGAAGATAGAAATATAATGAGATGCTTATTATGTCTGGTCGTTACTATTGTATTAAAATTATGTTATGATTAAATCTCAAAATACTTTATTTCCGTTGGATTCTTACCATATTACTTAGGTTTTGTTAACTGGGAAGATTAAAGACTTGATTGGATGATGAACTACGTAAGTGAAACTGCAACCATTGCAAATGTATATTTTACAATAATGCTTCTCTGTAAACTATACTATAGAAGTCGTTTTTTCAGGATATTTCAGGAACGTGCGCATAAAAAATATTTGAATTGCTAAGGCGGACTGTGCAAAAAGCAACTCAATATAAGGACTACGTCTGATCACTGCGGAACATAGGCTCACCGGAGACTGAATGCGTTTAAAACTAAATGGACAGTTGATAGGAATGAGAGGAATTCTCTAAACTCTTGACTTTCAATTTGGTGCTGTAACATAATTTAGGAAGACATAAATTTATAAAAGAGCAATGGGCATTCCGACATTTAGTTTAATATATTGTGTGATGAGAGTCCAGATGCACTCTAGAAATTTAAACATTCGATGGGATAGATGGTAGGGTCTTATTGTTCCCGCCTGACCGCAGCTATAGGCAGAAACTTTTTGCTGTCAACTATGGTCTTATCCATGATTGACAGCGGGAGATCTTGGGTGGCAGCTCAGTCTTTCTGCAAGGAAGTAACCTCGCAGAAAGAAGCAGCCGCGAGGGTGAGGGAGGAAGAATCTCCTCACCCTGGTAGACGCAGGAGAGGAGCGCCGCCTGTCACCCTAACGGGAACCTCCTGGTGGTAGATCCGGGGAATCTGCCGTCCGACGGATGAGGTCCCCACAGGAGGATAGCGTGCTTCGTGTTTCGGGCACGCCACCACAGGGAGTTAGACATCGTGTTGGGGTCCCGATACGCGTAGACCAACGCTGCTGGGGCCGCTACCGTACCCGTACCCCAAGCGTGAAGGCGTAGTGCAGGAACACCAAGGGGGTTTAATGTGTATTTCCCCAGTACTGCTATTTCTCAGTAGTGTTGGGGGTGAGTCACACATAACCTCACGCCTCCCCAAGGTATACGCAAAGTATTTACCCATTGACAAAAAAAAATCGTCTTATTGTTCCACTTCTCTGTTAATGATGTTGAATGGTGTTCAATGCCATTCCCTGGGACACTGCTCAATGTTGTATCAGTGATGTTAGATCATCATACACAAAATACATAGGAGGTGTGTGGCCGCATGTTTAGTGTTCAATGCATTGGTATAACGCTGTCCCACAGACTCGAACATTAAGACATGCGTTAATTTCATCAACCTTAGTATCTCCATTTATAAACACCACATAAGAGCATGGTGATATCTATAGGCGGATCTAATATATCGCAGTGAGTTCGGTCCATCGCTTTAACTGTTTTACGGGTTGCCATTGTGCACTGATCCCATACTACTAAGCACAATCACGTAGAACCTTTGCTTTGTCGCTATTTCTAGAAATGTTGCAAACAGGTCTTCAAGTTCCAAGTTCCAGATTCAAAGACTTCCAAGTTTTTGGGATTTTAAACATTTTGTTGGCGGTTTTAGTTTCATGTAACTATGTGTATAGCTGTTTTACCCAATTAGGAAACAGAGGGAGCAATTTTATTTCGGTTGCGTATTTGGGTCAAGACGGCTTTGGTGAGAAATAAGTCTCCCGTACCAATTTATTGGATCTAGTTGCTCGCGTCCGCAGGTGTGTATCCTTTGATTCCCTACACGTACCCTCTGAGTGGTGCTAGAGCAGCAACCAAAAAGTAACAGTAGAACTTGTGTCAAGTTCGTCCTGCGAGGTACTGCCAATACACATGGAATCACACAAGCAGAAGTGCTTGCATTATATTTGCATGAGACGTATCATCCCCGTCTTGGGTGATGGTCGCAGCAGGATGAGTGCGACTCAGTCTAAGATCCAAATCTTATACTGAGTCGCATAACTGTTGTCATGGGTGTGGGTCGCCACTTACCGCCAGGTGGGCCCTCAGCTCGATACGTAACTATCTCAGAAAAAAAAAGATAGCTAGCAAGCATCGATTTATGTTTCGTTATCATTGTTGAGCTGCATATTCTTTGACAGACTTCCGCTAACTTATAATGATATAATACTTTTTCAATAAATGTGCTGCATCTGAATATCCAGATAATATCAGCAAAATCGATAACAAATGTCGCAAGGGTTATGTACTTTCGCCCCTGATGATGATGATGATGTACCCTGAAGAAGATTTACCTATGCGGCCATTTTCAGCCGGATATAAGGCCATGGCGTTACTCCAGTGTAATGTAGGTCTCCATCAAGTAAATGACTCGTTTGACAGGCAGCTTAACTCGTAATCAAACTTAATCAACTTTTCGCAGTTCAAAGTACAAAAAAAAACTGCCTTTAAACTAATTGTCTAATTAACTAACCCAAACTACGACTAAACGTGTCATCTGGTTTCAAGCGCCTGCTCGTATTCATGCTGCAATACACCGGCTCGCTACACCGAGTCAAGCATGCAGGATTCGGCAGGCGCGTTAAAATTTTGAATAAAACATTGAATAACTTTTGATTTTGCGAGTCGATTTTGATAAAATAAACGGTATTCATTAGTCGAGACTCAGCTTAATATATGTTAGTAATTAGATTTTGATAACTATCTATGGTTTTTGCGTAAAGTGCGCACAAACATTTTTGAATAAAACATTGAATAACTTTTTATTTTGTAAGTCGATTTTGATAAAATAAACCCTATTCATTATTCGAGACTCCGCTTAACATTTGTTAGTACCTAGATTTTGATAACTATCTATGGTTTTGGCGTAAAGTGCGCACAAACATACAGACAAACAGATAAACAGACAAACAGACAAAAATTACAAAAAATGCTTTTTTACGTTCTATTACTTATTCCTAACGTCTCCCAGTTATTATTTTGCAAAAATCTTTAATGTACAGACACGGCAAGTCTACAGTTTTATTATATGTATAGATAGATATTCACGCCACGACTTAATATAAACCAGGTTTATATAAAAAAAACATTATGTTCCTATATCCTTTTTTTCTATTAATATATATACAAGTATCTTTCATATATATACATACAAATATATTTCAATCAAAGAGATTTTAAACACGACCCTAGTACAGAAAAGAAATGTAGGCATAATGCTCTGCTACCCGTGCCAAGTCGGAGCTGATTGCTAGTCAATAATAACAATATGAAATAAGGAAACATCAACGGACTGCAGTCGACCAGTTGGGAGTTCCTCGAACTCTTTATTTCAGAAGTCAGAGTTGGCCCCGACGCCCCACCCAGGAGACAAATAGCCCGAAACCAACAAAGTAAAAAGTTAGTAGACCGAGGAATAAATTGTCCAAGGGATATTTTACCTTTTGTCCAAATTCTGGCGCACCCCGGCAGTCGCACAACAAACCAACTATTTTCCATACTTTTAAAACAGTCTTTCTAACAAAACTATTTTATTAGGCTTGGCCGCGTTCATATCGGTTTTCGATAAATATTTATGAACAAACATAGTTCAAGACCGGGGTATTTTGAATAAACAGATTTTTTGTAAGCGTTTTAAGATGCCGCACCCTAAGGTTAAAGGAAACCTTCCCCTCAGGTAGGGTTGGAACAGACGTAAAATCTATACATATAATAAAACTGTAGACTTGCCGTGTCTGTACATTAAAGATTTTTGCAAAATAATAACTGGGAGACGTTAGGAATAAGTAATAAAACGTAAAAAAGCAATTTTTGTAATTTTTGTCTGTTTGTCTGTTTGTCTGTATGTTTGTGCGCACTTTACGCAAAAACCATAGATAGTTATCAAAATCTAGGTACTAACAAATGTTAAGCTGAGTCTCGAATAGCGAATAGGGTATATTTTATCAAAATCGATTAACTAAATAAAAAGTTATTCAATGTTTTATTCAAAAATGATTGTGCGCACTTTACGCAAAAACCATAGATAGTTATCAAAATCAAATTACTAACAAATATTAAGCTAAGTCTCGACTTACCGAATACCGTTTATTTTATCAAAATCAACTAGCAAAATCAAAAGTTATTCAATGTTTTATTCGAAATTTAATTTGGTTTCACGCGCCTGCCGAATCCTTCATGCTTGACTCGGTGTGGTGGGCCGGTGTATTGCAGCATGAATACGAGCAGGCGCTTGAAGGCAGATGACACGTGTAGTCGTAGTTTGGGTACTAACCCAAACTACGACTAAACGTGTCATTAACTATAATTAGGCAATTAGTTTAAAGGCAGTTTAGTTTTTCTTCGTTCTTTGAACTGCGAAAGGTTGATTAAGTTTGATTACGAGCTAAGCTGCCTGTCAAACGAGTCATTTACTTGATGGAGACCTACATTACATTCTGCCGGGGCTACGGAAGAGTTCGAAAGCGTTCCCGCGGTCCTCGGCAACTAAAGCGTCGTGATGGAACACTGTTGGGTTTTTAGCCGGTAGGAGTCCGGCATAACTCTCTCGCTGCCCCCGCAACGAGAGAGTATCCATGAGGATTTCCCAACATAAAAAAAGACCTAAATTACACTGGAGTAACGCCATGGCCGTATATCCGGCCGAAAATAACTCTTCTTGAGGGTACATCATCATCATCATCATCAGGGGCGAAAGTACATAACCCTTGCGACATTTGTTATCGATTTTGCTGATATTATCTGGACATTCAGATGCAGCACATATATGGAAAAAGTATCATTATAAATTAGCGGAAGTCTGTCAAAGAATATGCAGCTCAACAATGATAACGAAACATAAATCGATGCTTGCTAGCTATCTTTTTTTTTTCTGAGTTAGTTACGTATCGAGCTGAGGGCCCACCTGGTGGTAAATGGCGACCCACACCCATGACAACAGTAATGCGACTCAGTATAAGATTTGGATCTTAGACTGAGTCGCACTCATCCTTCTGCGATCATCACCCGAGACGGGGATGATACGTCTCATGCGAATGTAATGCAAGCACTACTGCTTGTGTGATTCCAGGTGTGGTGGCCAGTGGTGTGGTGACGAACTTGGCACAAGTTCTACTGTTACTTTTTAGTTGCTGCTCTAGCACCACCCAGAGGGTACGTGTAGGGAATCAAAGGATACACACCTGCGGTCGCGAGCAACTAGATATGGTATGGGGGACTTATTTCTCACCAAAGCCGTCTTGACCCACATATGCAACCGAAATAAAATTGCTCCCTCTGTCTCCTAATTGGGTAAAACAGCTATACACATAGTTACATGAAACTAAAACCGCCAACAAAATGTTTAAAATTCCAAAAACTTGGAAGTCTTGGAATCTGGAACTTGAAACTTGAAGCCCAGTTTGCAACATTTCTAAAAATAGCGTGTGTATTTGACACTGTTTTGTCACTTCAGGACTTATTTCATATGTGTATGATGATATAACAACACTGATACAACATTGAGCAGTGTCCCAGGGAATGGCATTGAACACCATTCAACGCCATTAACAGAGTAGTGGAACAATAAGACGATTTTTTTTGTCAATGGGTATATACTTTGCGTATACCATGGGGAGGCGTGGGGTTATGTGTGACTCACCCCCAACACTACTCAGAAATAGCAGTACTGGGGAAATACACACTAAACCCCCTTGGTGTTCCTGCACTACGCCTTCACGCTTGGGCTACGGGTACCTTAGCGGCCCCAGCGGCGTTGATCCACGCGTATCGGGACCCCAACACGATGTGTAACTCCCTGTGGTGGCGTGCCCGAAACACGAAGCACGCCATCCTCCGGTGAGCACCTCATCCGTCGGACGGCTGATTCCCGGGATCTACCATCCGGAGGTTCCCGTTAGGGTGGCAGGCGGCGCTCATGCGCCTGCCTACGCTGACCTAATCCCCTACGTCAACCAGGGTGAGGAGATTCTTCCTGCCTCACCCTCTCGGCTGCTTCCTTCTGCGAGATTACTTCCTTGCAGAAGGACTGAGCTGCCAAACAAGATCTCCTGCTGTCTATCATGGATGAGACCATAGTTGACAGCGAAAGGTTTCTGCCTATAGCCGCGGTCAGGAGGGAACAATAAGATCCTACCAACTATCCCATCGAATGTTTAAATTTCTAGAGTGCATCTGGACTCCCATCACACAATATATTAAACTAAATGTCGGAGTGCCCATTGCTCTTTCATAAATTTAAGTCTTCCTAAAATATGTTACGGCACCAAATTGAAAGTCAAGAGTTTAGAGAATTCCTCTCATTCCTATCAACTGTCCATTTAGGTTTAAACGTATTCAGTCTCCGGTGAGCCTATGTTCCGCAGTGATCAGACGTAGTCCTTATATTGAGTTGCTTTCTGCACAGTCCGCCTTAGCAATTCAAATATTTTTTATGCGCACGTTCCTGAAATATCCTGCAAATACGACTTCTATAGTATAGTTTACAGAGAAGCATTATTGTAAAATATACATTTGCAATGGTTGCAGTTTCACTTACGTAGTTCATCATGCAATCAAGTCTTTAATCTTCCCAGTTAACAAAACCTAAGTAATATGGTAAGAATCCAACGGGAAAAAAAGTATTTTGAGATTTAATCATAACATAATTGTAATATAATAGTTACGACCAGACATAATAAGCATCTCATTATATTTCTATCCTCTAGGCTGGGATAGATCTACGTCCACGCGGACGAAGTCGCGGGCACAGCTAGTTAACAAATAAGACAAGTTAAAATATGAAATGATTGTAACTTGACATATCTGTGCATGTAATGTACCTACTGAGCTCCTGTGCTCACGAATATGTTTACTTGTGTGTGTAAAATTTGACGTGTCCAAACGATACTTGAGATCTAAAGAAATTAATTAAGTTTAGTTTGAGCTTGAATTTTATTGAATAGGGCTGCAACGTCTACGACATATTTCTGTACGTTAACACTTAATGGGAGTGTATCTTTTGAAACGAGTAAAACTTACAAAAAGTTCAGATGTAAAAGTTAAAGAAATTAAATGTAGGTAAAATGTTCACATAGTAATTTGGGAGCCAAGCCGGGCTTGCCATTTATAACAGATTTTTTAACCGTTTAGACAGGAAACACCGCAAATGAGGAACGGTCTCGGCTGCAGGCGCGAGCGACAAGAGTCTCGCGTGAAGCATCGGGAATCGAAACCGCTTGCCCACCCACCGATTATAGCGAAGAATGAGAGTTGGTATATGCAAAGAGAGTTTAATTAATTAAAAATTAATTACTCATTTATTTAAACAAGGCAATGTAATGATAACGTGATTATTAACTGCTCTATTCCGCAAATTTATAACATTCATGCAACCCTTCAATCCAATCGCATGAGCTGTGAGCTCGTATCACAGCTTGTATATAAATTATATCTCTTTTATATGAAATATATATAATTATTTTTAAGTATCAGGTACAAGCTATCCTTAGTCTGTGTATAATGTCCGTGAATATATATTTTAATAACAACATAGCGATTAATTAATAAAAAATAGATATCGGTTTAGTAGGGAATTAAAAAAATCAAAGCTCTCTTCACTTGGACCATGCATCCGTTTATACAATCATGAACATTATTTAAAAAGATTGTTTTCGCTCGTTTACCTAATGTCTTTGAGTTTGGACCTGGCTCATAGTAATAAGTCGTAAGATTATCTGTTTATTAAGGTTAGCGAATTACTTAATACGAGTAAATCAGCGTTAAACCAGCTCTAATATAAGAAACCGTTAAGTTAGACTCTAAGTCGCACACTGATTCTAATTCCGTACCGCTACATTTGGAAATATGCTATTTATATAATATAACACATTTTCGGTGTGGCTTGTGGTTCAAAAGATAAAGGCCTTTAGAGGCAGAGCAGACAGACCTCTACGTATACTAAACGCTTTACTAAACACGAAAGCCTATTTGGCTTTCATCGTTTCAGAATTACACTGTTTTTTTCCCGGTTGATGATTATATAATACTGTCTCATCAGCGTGGACTGCCAGCGTTTTGACTTTGACACTTAGCACTTAGTAAATCATCCGTAAATGATCTGATCATAATACTAACTGAATATAAATTGACGGCTCCGTGACTTGGTTGGCAGCACTGCCTACGAGGGGTTCGATTCCCGGCCGGGGCACACAGCGGGATGAGCGTGAAGTTTGTTATTAAATAATGTTTTGACCCAGTACAATTCTCAAAACGCAACGACAGCGCGATGCAGGATTACTTACGCATTGATACAGATTGCGTACAGTTAGTATGAATTATGGATGTCAAACTAACTTAATATACCTAATATAAATACGAAGGTAAGTTTGTTTGTTTGCTTTTTGTTTGTTTGTTACACCTTCACGCCTCAACTACTGAACCGATCATAGCGAAATTTTGCATACAAGACAGAAAAATAGAAAAGGACGTAGGGTACATTTTATGCCGCAAAAATGTGAGAATACTACGGTATTGTGGTCATATTCGTTTAATTTTTAGTTCATTACATAATTTTTCCTAGATAATAATAATAATAATAAATTTATTCATTGACCTTATAAAAAAGCGTTACATAGGTATTGATAGTGTGGGATCTCTTCTGGTAAGCCCATAATAGACCTGTATTAGAAGAGCCCCCTCTTTTCTGTGGTCTGTCGACGGTAACACAATAGAAAAATTAAACAAGTTAGCATGGGTACAAGGCATTGTATGAAAGATAAAATTACAATAGGTTATTAGTGTTATGAACATGACATGGGTTGAGTGAGTGAGCGAATACACTCGATAACTCCAGATTCTTAGGAATCTGGTAATCGAGTGATTACAGAGTAAGTCATCGTTGTAAGGTGCGCGCGCGCGCGCGAGCGCGTAAGTGTGTGTGTGTGTATGTAGATGGCGCTGTTACATAGTTTATAGTGTAGTTCGTTATTTCTCACTAGATGGCGCTATATCGGTGTAGGTTGCATCGGTGCACCTCAATGAAATTTGGTAAAACTATATAAGGTGAGCGATGCGGCCAAAAGCTAGTACATAATAAATATAAACAGTAACATAATCTGTGGGCCGCGTGTAATTTTCCGGCGTCGCTTCAGCCGAGTCATGCACGAATTTTAATTTCCTTCACGAGGCCTGTTCCGCAGCAAGACAGTAACGCTCCAGCCGACGCAGATTGGATGTCATGTATCGATTTATCTCTTCGTGATAAGGCAAATTGAATTTTGTTTCGTTCGTGTTATTGTACGCACTGTTAAACATTACTTTTTAACCGATTTCACGGAATATGATGTCTCATACAAACAGTTTTTTGATGTGAAATATCGGCGTGCCTTGGCTGTAAAACCGACTCGTACCAAGTTCGTATGGAGATCTTGTGCCAAGTTCGTATGGAGAGGTACTACCACCACACCTGAAATCTGCCGCCAAGCAGTAGTGCTCGCGTTACTGTGTTCCAGTGTTAGGGTGTGGGTGCCGGTGAAATTACTTGTACATGAGACGTATCATCCCTGTCTCAGGTGATAGACACAGTCGGACGAATGCAACTCAGTGTAAGATCCAAATCTTATACTAAGTCGCATTACTGTTGTACTGGGCGGTCGCCACTTACCACCAGGTGGGCCCTCAGCTCGTTACGTCACTTATTAACATAAATAAATATAAAGGATTTCATAATTCCAGACCTACTTACATTTCAAAAATCTTTTGAGAAAACGTAATGGCGCCGTTCCACAGAAAACACATAAAAACAGATTATCCTCCCGAATGTAAGCCGAACGAACCCAATTAAATAAACATTAAATAAATCGAACACATTTCCCCATCGTTTAATAAACGGGACTTCAGATGGTCGAGTAGGTCACAGCGAATATAAAATAGCTGGTAAACTTTCTGTGACCTGTACACAAGACAGGTGTGAAGAACTTACAACAGATGGCAATGCTTAGTACTAACCATATCGCATCCGGACAGTTTGAGCATGTATAGAACCTCCCTACATCACCTGCCGGACCGCGGTCCCCAAGCACAACACCAGCTTGGTGGAAGATCTTCCCTTTTAAGGAACTTCAAGTTACCCACTGCTGGCATAAAAGTCTCTCGAGAATGAGCTTTAATCCACCACAGGAAAACCCGGATAGGTACAACTCCTCGTTGCGTATAGTTCACCAGCTCTGCGAGCGCGAGCCGCGGCCGCATGCTTGGTATTCATTGCGATGTGCTCGTTACTTGGCGGCGTGTAATTGCGCGGACTGGATCTCGGCGAGGAGGTAAACACTGATACCGTATTAGGTAAGGGTCGGCCACATTTTATAAAGTTTCTTATATTTTTACTAAGTTTACACTCGACTATCTGAGAAGGGGCGCGGCGCGGCCGGACTTTAATTTGAAGACGTGCTGTTTTAACATGATTTCTTCCACAATGGAGGAATATCTCGGTTCTGCTTTTATTTCCATACTAGCTGCGCCCCGCGGTGTTACCCGCGGTTGGACTTCCTACGGGAACCGTAAATTTTTCCGGGATAAAAAGTAGCCTATGTGCTATTCCAGACTGTTCTATACTGTTCTGGCGTGATTGAGTAACAAACATCCATCCATACTTACAAACTATCGTGTTTATAATATTAGTAGGATGATTAAGTAAAAAAACATTTAAGGTTTTTCTTACATTGGTCTTCGTCCGAAGCGATCTCATAAAAATTTCAAGAGCGTAGTCAATCTTTAAGCTAAAAAAGAGAATTGATGTGTGTTGAAGACAAGATTTGCTGCCTCGATCGTCGTGTCTGATGAACCTTGCGAACCACCGATTTAAGCAAACGATGGCTAACAATCAAGTTCAGTACAATAGCTTTAGTATAAAACAAAAACGGCTTTGAAATCGACCTTTCGAAAGTGAAACAATGATGAATGGAATTTACCAAACAAACAGATAAACACAGCAGTTAAACTTGTGCCACCGCTTTTTTAAATAGGATTTAAAAGCGACCAGTAACCAATGTTGTCATTTTTATAAAATCTGTTCCCCCCATAAAAGTGTTTCCTGTGAACGCGACAATTTGTCACCGATCCGTCATCAATATGTCGGAGCCGCCATCATTCATCCAACTGGGGTTCAGAGTGCCATTTGAAATTGATATGAAATATGTGGGAATGATTAAGGAAGAACAAGAAAAATGGATTAAATTTTTAATTAGAAGAGAATCTTTGGGTTATTTTTTTGAATATTATTGTTATTAAATCATTTCTGCCACGGAGATAACGCTGCTAAGTATATCATTCTATCGTATTTAGTCAGTTTTAATGGTTATTTATGTTTATTGATTATTCTTGGAACATCTTGGAAATGTCAAATCGTTTTGATTTTTTTAAGAATTTCATATTTTTGTTTCTTTCTTTTTCATATCTTGGTATTGGAATTTTGTTTTTGAATTTCTATTACTTTTTTCTGGTTTAATAGTGTGATACAGCTCAGTTACAGTAAACTATTATAACTGGCATGTACCCATTTAACGAAAGAGGGGATTTTACAGGTTTATTATTAGGTACTAGCTATAAAGCCGTGGGTATTAAACCATAAGTTAATATTAGTATTATTGGCACGTCATAAAAATATACCTATTTGAATTAAATTTTAAGATCATTAATACACACAAGCGCGCTGAAAACCAGCCCTGCCTAAATCGTTTGCAGATTTACGCAGAACAGTGCAGAGTTTACAATTGTCAATCACATCTATAATATTAATGGGAAATTGTAAGCTAAAAAAACTGTCGTATCAATGTTAGCAATAAGTTCATTTTATCCTTATTCCTTTATCCAAGTTATCGATATGTACCGTAGTTTCGCTTCGCAGCGCGGTGGTTCCGCGGTGGTTCCGCGGCGGGCGGGCGGGCGCGGGTCCCACCGGTGCCGTCCGTTACGGCTGACGTGGGTACATTCGTTTATTTTTTCGAACATCGTCCGAAAGTTTCCAAATTTAATCAGAGACAATTTATGTTTATCTGATAGGGAAATGTTTCTCCGTTGTTGGTTTTGTTTTGCATGAAGCAGTCTTTTTGAATATGTTTCAATGGATCTGTCGACAAACTCAGAATAAAGGGCCATTTATAAGAGAGTTTCTCATCTCGTTAATAAATATATATAATAGCATCGCTTTTCCATTGAGTATTGAACGTCTCTGTGTAAAGAACTTAATCAATAAGCTTAAAAAATATTGCTCTCAAAGCGGTGTTCACGATAACTGTATGACACTTTTTACGAGGTCATGTTTGTACAAATATTAGTGATATGTAAGAAACTCTGCTTATATTTTCGCTGCGTATACTTTAAATACTCGTATAACATATAATAACTAAACACGCGGCTCTGTGGCGTAGTTGGTAGTAGCCCTGCCTTCGAAACAAGGGGTCCCGGGTTCGATTCCCGGCCAAGATACACTTTGCGCGGTGAGCCTGCTAGCACTGGATTAAACCTGGATTAAACCTACTAGCACTGGATAACCCAGTTGACACGCTCACTCAACGCAACAAACCCATACATAGGTAATCATGCACCTTTTCCTGGTTTATTTTCTCAAATTAGGTGCCCCGTTGGTCCCGCGCCAGGCGATCAGATCAAACCCCTCATATTTCAAATTCCTGATAACCAGAGACGTAGCCAGACTACTGATGTCCCCGTGATGCATGAACGCATAGATTATGCATTTTGCACCATATTTGGTATAATGTTCATATTTGCCGCCACACAGTTTAGTTAGAAGTAGCTCTGCTTCCCGCACCGTACAGGTCGCGGGTTTGATTCCCAATCAGGATAAACATTTGCGGGATGAACGCAGATGTTTGTTCTTTCTGATTAATATGTATTATACTCGTATGTTCCGATCTATTAACAAAAAAAGTACTTACTACGTAAGTATTGTAACAATAATAAGGTGGCCATACTTCCGAAATATCCTAGATGTTGTATTTTTTTTTTTATTATTTACTAACTGCGCCCCGCGGTTGGACTTCCTACGGGAACCGTACATTCTTCCGGGATAAAAAGTAGCCTATGTGCTATTCCAGACTATAATCTATCTCTGTGTCAAATTTCATCCAGGTTCGTTCAGCCGTTCTGGTGTGATTGAGTAACAAACATCCATCCATACTTACAAACTTTCGCGTTAATAATATTAGTAGGATAGGCTGTAGCGGAAGTTAATGTACGCACTGAAGGTTGTTATACTGAAGAATCGGTGTGCTCGCCGTAACGTGAGCATCATATCAGTCATGAGCATCATTAAGTCACAACAATAAGTGTGTTTTTTCTTCTCTGTAATAATGTCTCCCATTACTCATACAAAGCGGTTGCCAGCGAACCTTTCTATTTAAATATCCACGTCCTAGATACAGATTTATCTCATAATTCTTGAAAGCAGCCTTTACGCCGTTATACGGACGTAACTGGCTTCCGGTCACCCTTTTAACCATTAACCGTTGGCGGAAGCGACCCGTTACCATGGCAACGGGAAACTACTTAGGGCTGCCCCACGCACAATCGTTGCTGACCTACCAAAAATTTTTTTTTTAATTAATATAACGCATATTTTTGTATTATAATATGGCTGTACACTTTTGATTAATTTCTGAATATAAAGATTGATGTAATGAGAGCTTAAAATCATAAAAATAGAACGAATTATATATTTTATCAGATTAGATTATAAACTTTTTTTAAATTTTGGAATAGATGAAATTGCGTAACATACGTAAAAAAACAGCCAAATTGTGAACCTGCTCTTTGATTCAAGTCGGTTAAAGAGCGCAGTAGTACGACATGTTCCATCCGCGCTCTCGCTGCGGCTACAAGAACATGTCGGGACAGGTCGAGATACATCGCATTGCATCGCATGCATTTAGTAAAATGCTGTTACTTTGACATTACATACAGACACTAAATTATATTTATTTGTGTAGACGAGATGGAAGTTGTTGGCGACAGCCCTAATAGTGATGGATCAAATTTGTTCTATAAAGACAGTTACCGGGCGATTACACAAATTGTCCGACTCGACCATTACACTCGGATAGTTTTTGAGTAGTTTGGAAATATTACTTTAATCTGTCAAAATAGTCTTGTGTATGAGCATTGAAAGCACAAAAAATAGAAATATAAAATAGAAAATGCAAAACAAGCTATCGAATTTTGTGCGATGAGCAAATAGCTGTTTCTCAGTTCTAATATGAATCCTAAGAGTTCTCTATGGGTTTTGATATAGTATGTGCGTACTAGGTAAATGTAAAGATTTGTGTTTGTGTTGTGTGATTTTGGTGTTGTCTCCTGTGACGCAGGAAAACTAGGGCAAGGATACGAGCGAGTAAGCGTTTGTAAGTTTTATTTACAGTGTGCAGCATACTTGGTACCTATTAAATTAAACCATACAATGATTCGGCATTAAATAAGAAATATTTATAACCTGGTTAAACTCTTCAATTCTTATTTTCCGTCTAACTCATTTAGAATGAAGCGGAAATATTAAAAGATGAAATTACTGGCAATAACAGCAAAAACAACGGAGCTTAGCTACTGGTAAGCTATGACATAAGCACGCGTGAAACAGCTAGTTTTTTCCAAACTTCTGAACAATTATTTTACTGTCATACTCATGTATTCCGCATCTTTACATGTTTTACTCTAGTCATTTGATGAACAAACGCAACATGATGTTGTGTTTGTTTCTTTCCCAGAAAATGGTGGTATCTTCTAGTAGAAGTTTTAATGGAATGTCAAATAGAGATATAATTAAGGAACCAATTTGCTAGATCCGGGAGTGTCATCTTCAGAGTCCCTCCGGGTGGTGGAGCAGGAGCATCTCAAAGCAGCTATAGAAGTTGGGCCAAGTTCGCCTAGCGAAGGGCTACAACGTCTGCTCAATACGCAATGCAGTGTGACTCCAGTCTTCTCATACTTTGGTAGGGGAGGACCTGAGTCGTAATGGTAGCGATGGTCTTTTAAAATCAGGTGGGCCATCAGTTTCTTCCGTCACGTGGCGTAACGTAGTAGAAATCGGTTCTGTTGCTCATTACTCAATAAATTATCGCTCAAGGAATTGTTCAAGGGTTTTATCTCACGGTTGTCGGATTGGTCAACGTCTTCTCCCTTCGTTCTCTTTCATCAGCCTTTATTCACACAATTAGCAGTACTAGCCTACCTTTGCTCGTACACCCACTTCCACATCTGACATTATGTACTTGCCATGCTCATACGATACTAGCTCCTTAACTAAATAAATAAATAAATAAACGTTTACACACTCATACCTCTGCACTAGGATTCCCTGTGTCGCAGATGGCATGAACAAACACAGAAACACAAGACAAACACCCAAGACCCGAGAACAAACTTCATGCTCACCACACAAAGATTGCCCCGGCCGGGAATCGAACCCGGGACCCCTCGCTTCGAAGGCAGGGCTACTACCAACTAAGCCACGGAGTTCCGTCATTAACTGTTCCGTCATTGCCACTCCTTTCAAGCTTCCAAATAGTTAAAAGCGCAACGATTACGTATCTTTCAACATTTGCTTTTATTCTGTTTGAACAAGCTATTCTATTTTCCACCATCTCAGAACAAACCGAATTAAAGGTAAGGTCAGACGCTCAGTTGGTACCGTCTACACAATAATGCTATTAACCTTATTTTCTGACGTTCAATTCAGTTATGATAGTTGTATCTGAAGGGATTACTTTCAAATAACGCTTTTAATTTCAAATTATTAAAATTGACTGTAATTTGAAAGTCGTACTTGTCCCATAACCTATAGTTCTACGATATGGTTATGGTTCTAACATAGGTTTCTTATCAGCTAATAGCGTAATCTGTAATAAACTTCTTATAAACTGTAAGCATTTTCACCATAACTCTAATAGCACTGTCCAGTTCTGACGAGCTCTTGCATGAGCTTGTCGCACTCCGGCCGCCGCAGCTTGGAGGTGCCGGTGAGCGGCAGCGAGGGGACGAAGGCGACGCCGCCGAGGAGCCACTTGGACGGGCCCAGACTGTCTGCAACACACATTACCAGTATTCTTAATTGTGAAGCTTGTAGAAAGCGTGAGAGGAAATTGAGAGAGATACAGACGCCGACTTTTAAATTGACAGACAGTTCAAATGTTCCAAGGCGAGGCGGCGGGGCCCGCCCGTTGACTGAAGTTGACTGATCTCACCCTGCACTTTCTGCTTGATCTGCTCCCTGGTGACGCCGCCGTGCGTCACGACCACGGCGGCTGCCGGCCCGCGCGCCGCCAGGCACACGGCGCACTGCACCACCCCCGGGACTGACGTCACTACCTGCTCCACTTCTTCAGGAGACACCTGAACAATGTCTAAACAGGTACACTTTTTGACGTGACCGTGGTCGTCGAATTTGGGTCAATATATTTTATAGTTCATCTAAATTAAGTAACTTGGCGCCCGGCATTAGCTGGATGCGTGATTTTTTTATTTTATTTGCTCGGGCTATGCACTGGCCACTGCGTAATCTGGACTTAAATCCTATTAAGCATTTGTGGAATTAACTTCAAAGTAAAGTTTGGGCTAGAAATCCAGTACTAGCTACGAAATCTTAAGTAACTTAAAGTACTGCAATACTACAGATTGAATGGCACTCACGGTTAAATTCATGAACTTGAAGCTGAATTTCTTCTTTTCCTTGTAAACCAGCCCACTCTCGCCTCTGTAGAAGACGTCCCCGGTGCGGTACCACCCGTCCACGAAACTCTCCTTGGTAGCGAGTTCATTGTTGTAGTACCCCTGGAAACCAACATGTTAATGTCAAAATCAATAATCTTTATTTCCTTTGAATTCTTAATCTTAATATATATAAATCTCGTGTCACAATGTTTGTCCTCAATGGACTCCTAAACCACTTAACCGATTATAATAAAATTCGCACACCATGTGCAGTTCGATCCAACTTGAGAGATAGGATAGTTTAAATCTCAAATTATAGTCGCAATTTTAATTTATTGCAAATTATTTGTCGATTATTTGACAGTCACGATTACAAAAACGTTAGCCACAGCAACGCGTGGCCCGGTCAGCTAGTAATGCTTTACAATTGAGATGACTTTGCAAGGATGACTTTCTTACATAAACTTAAGACTTGTCACGGATATTTCCTGCGTCGCGTTGCAAATCATTCTTGAAATTATACCTTAAATAAAATATCGCCTTTGATGTAGAGTTCGCCACATTCTCCAAGTCCAACGTTCTTTCCTTCGTCGTCTAGTAACTGAAACATTGCAATATTATTAGGACGTGTGGCATTATAAGAGATAAGCACAAGAACCACTTCTTGTAAGCTTTGTGTTTTATATAAATTATTTTGTAATAATTATACAACATAATGTATATATAAAGTACACGTATTTCCTGGGTGATTCCCCGGGTGAGAGAAGCAACCTGAAATAGCAGTAGAACTATACCCACTTTGTTCGGAGAAAAACCTTTGGCAGACAGCAGTGATGTTTCTTGTGAAGGATGTTGGTGCCAGTAAAGTTACAGGCGCATTAGAGCTTACATACCCGTCTCGGAGTAACGAGCGTAGCGCATTGCGACATGAGCCTTCTATTACTTCAGTAAAGGAGGATTTGAGTTGTATTACTGTTGGTCATGGGCGGCGGTAAATTCTTCCAGCAGCCATGATAAATATATAGTTATCACGATGTATTTCATAATTATTCTTCCCGAGGTTTCATATCCTCGGTTTATCATTTTAATTACCTGATAATGGAAAACCTTGACGAAAGCCTGCAATATCATCCCGCCGTGAGTCTCGGTCATCCCATACTCTTCGTCTAATATCACCGATTCCGGGAGCCTGTCCTGAAATCCCAGAGAAATAACAGTTATGAAGTAGTTGAAGGTAATTTTCTTGTCTGTATGAATAATTCTACGGTAGTTTTGGCGGTTCAAAATGCGTAGTTGATTGTTCTTTAAATCCTCAGGGGGTGCCTTAGTCGTGTTCCGTGGTGATGTTTGGAGTAGCCACAGAGAGAGGGGGTAAACACATGTCGCACTATCCAGTTACCTCATTTAGAATAAACAAGTTGTGTCTTACTTAACCACCAGGTTAGGTCGCGGCAAAATGCTAAGCACTAAATTTAAAAAAAACATTCCATGCACTGTAAGTTTCCTAGTGGGTTCATCTGACTTCACAAGAAGAATCTATAGATTTTTTTTAATTACTGTTCTGCTTCTTAATCAAGTTACGAAGTAGTTTGATAGTCACCAGGCTATCATCGTACCTTCAAAGCAGCTTTGAGAGCCGTAGGCGTGGGAGCTCCACCCAGCAGTACTGTGTCTAATGACGACAGGTTTTCGGCAGTGATAATAGGCAGAAGAGCTCTCGCGGTCGGTGGCGTCAGTTTAATGTAAGTAGGCTGCAAAGTAGTCAACCAAATAAAAAAAAATTGTAAAATACATAAGTAATCACTTTTGCTCAGCTTTAATAAAATATTTACAGGGTAGCTTTAATTTCGATTAAAATAGCAATACAATACGATGAACCCAATTCTTTGGTTTCATCGCATTGTACAATGAGTCTGGAGTCTGAGATGATTGACAAGCGTCATTGTTTTCCTTTATCATCTCAGACTTACTTCAACATACTTACGAATTTCGAACCTCCTTTTTGAAGTTGTTTAAAGTAGCTACAACTTTTAAACTTGGGCAAGGTTGACGCAGATTTTCTCCTCAAGGATACAGACTAGGGAGGCTATTTTACGCCATATATATGAAGATACATTAAATTTAATTTAAGCCAATTCAGAAAATTTCATGTAAGTATTATACTTAATAGAGGGAAATTGAAATTATTGTTTCATGCGAGATCGGGCCTAGAATAAAGTACCAGAACAGATGTGTACAACTTACTCTGTACGTAATGATCACATCCTTGAGTTGTTCCACGGTAATGTAGGTGGGCGCCATGAGTATAGGCACATGGTATGCGATGCACGCCAGCAGCAGCTTGTTGAAACAGACGCCTGCACCTGTTCTCGACACCAGCACCAGCCCGGTTGGAGTCGGGAAACGCTCGTAATGGCACCTGATCGAAATTAACACAGTTACTATTATACTCGACCAGGAGACAAAACCTGCTGTTGGTAGCACAATTTAAGACATCTAGTTACTAGCTTTCAAATTCTAGTAACCAGGTACCTATATGCAAAACAGGTAATCTTCATGCTGATAAGTCTAGTAATAAATCGCTCACGGCTCAACTTAAACAAAATTCAATACTTAACATTAAATTTGAAAACATTCCGGTTCCTATACGATCAAATAAGAGAAAAGTAGATATGAAGAGAATTGTCGAAAATAAGGTTATGGACGGAGACATAAAAAACGCTGCCCGGATTTTATTCTCCGATGATACCTTGGCTCCTTACAATAATGAGACGCTAGAAGGCCTCCGAAATAAACACCCGCCTGCTAACCAATCTCTTTTACTACCGAATCCTCCAGTTCCAGGAGCCATTAACATTCAAATATCCGAAGAGCAGACCTTATCAGCAATCATGTCGTTCGCCAATGGCTCTGCTGGTGGCATAGACGGGATCTCGCCACAGCACCTCAAAGATTTGGTAAGTGTGTCCTCTGGTGATGCCGGTAGAGAGTTGTTGGTAGAACTCACCAAGCTATGCAACCTCATGTTAGCTGGTAAGGTTTGTTCGAGTTTTGCACCGTTGCTGTACGGAGCTCGGCTATGTGCCTTTAACAAAAAAGGTGGTGGTATCCGACCTATTGCTGTTGGATGCACTTTTAGAAGATTGACATCAAAACTTGTCTGTCGGCACATAGCCACATATCTCAAATCCATTTTCCAACCCGTACAACTTGGGTTCGGTAGCAAAACAGGTTGTGAAGCCGCAGTACATTCCGTTCGTACTTTTCTAAATACTGATAACGACGCTGATGTACTGCTAAAAGTAGACGTTAAAAATGCTTTCAACTCTTTGGATAGGGCTTCATTGTTGAACGAAGCCTCTATTCACATACCAGAGGCCTATAATTATATTTGGCAGTGTTATAGTTCTACATCTAAGCTCCAAAATGGAGAACACCAGATCTCTTCAGAAGATGGCGTTCAACAAGGAGACCCACTAGGACCAGCACTTTTCAGTTTAGGTATTCAGCCCATTATCGCAAACCTACAATAAATTCAAAATTAAATGTCTGGTACCTAGATGATGGAACACTAGGAGGTAAAACGGATTCAGTTCTGAAAGATTTCAAAAACATTATTGATGGGTTTCAAAAACTTAATCTGGAATTAAACTTTGGCAAATGTGAAGTATTTATCTCAGACAAAATAAATAGCAATGATCAAATTCAAATTCTCAAACAATTTCAAGCAATAGCCCCAAATATTTTGATTCAGAACCGGAAATCGCTTCAACTTCTAGGAGCTCCAATTTTTGACGAAAGTATTGTATTAGACCAACATTAGAAAAAAGCATCAAAACTTTCAAAGATAACGTCTGCAGATTGGGCATACTAAATTCCCATATCTCATACACCATCCTGAAATTTTGCCTTTTCTTACCAAAATTCACCTATATAATAAGGGCAAGCCCAATCTGGACTCAACGTGATCTTTTAGATGACATGGATGCCATTTTAAAAGAAGCCCTGGAAAAAATTCTAAATTTATCTTTAGACAATTCTTCGTGGACCCAAGCGTGTTTACCCATTAGATTTGGTGGCATTGGCATCCGCAAAATTTCCAGTGTAGCTTTACCGGCTTTTTTGTCCTCCATACACAGCGTTTCGGACTTATGCGGACAAATAATAAAATCAGTTTCAGCAAAAATTCATAACAGTGAGGAGGCGATTATAGCCTGGAAAATTTTATGCCCCAATGATGACATCCCACAGGAAACTCATCAACAAAAACTGTGGGACTTGCCATTGGTAAATAAAATTTTCAAGAATTTGCTTCAAAATTCAATCAGTGACCGTGACCATGCCCGCCTTCTAGCAGTCTCTGAGTGGGAATCTGGACAATGGCTATATGCCATTCCTTCCCAAACCATCGGGACATTGTTTGACAACCACTCTTTTCGGGTGGCAATTGGGCTCAGACTCGGCACCCGTCTTTGCGAGCCCCATCGCTGCACATGTGGCAGCGCTGTTGATCAACACGGTCACCATGGTCTCTCATGTCAAAGAAGTGCAGGCAGGTTCTTCCGCCATGGCTCACTAAATGATACTGTGAGGCAGGCACTTGCCACCATCAACGTGCCTAGCGTATTAGAACCACCCGGTTTGGCACGAGACGACGGCAAGAGGCCAGATGGTATGACCTTGGTACCCTGGGAGCGGGGACGAGCGCTCGTGTGGGATGCAACTTGTGTCGACACGATAGCCCGCTCTCACCTCAACGGAACCAAGAGCAAGGCTGGGGCTGCTGCGGAGGCTGCTGAAAAAATCAAGCGACGCAAATATGAAATACTTTCAGGTGATTACATATTTACGCCTCTTGGTTTTGAGACTATGGGACCATGGGGATCGACTACAAAATCATTTATTAAAAAAAATTCAACTCTTTTATGTGAGGCCACTGGGGACAAGAAGGCTGGCTCGTTCCTCGCCCAAAGAATATCTTTGGCTGTCCAACGCGGGAATGCAGCCAGTGTTCTTGGCACCCTACCCCACGATCAAAATTTTCTGTTTTAATTTTTACATTTTTGTTTTATATATTGTAAGTAGGCTCTAAGTTTATGATGTTTTTATTTTTTTAATTTTCATGTGTAAATAAAGACAAAAATTTATTATATTTTATAAACAGGTAATAATAAATCACATAAAAAATATTTAAGTAGTAGTACTAGCATTATTATAACTTATTTACCGTTTTCATAAGTATTTATTTTTATTATATAATGTTTTCATAAGTTTCAGCTATATTATTTTCCTTAGATGATAGATCCTTGGCAATCGTTCTTACCACCGCATAGGCATCTGTGTGATAAGGCCCCGATGCGTGAGGATGCTCGCTTTAGGCAGCCCTGTGGAGCCGCTGGTGGACAGTAGCACCGCTGTCGCATCCGGATCTACATCTGGAATGCTGAAGAATTTCACTCTAGTCTGATGTATCTAAAAGTTTATGGTGCAAATACGAAGATCATCGATAAAATATCATTTATCCAACTATCCCATGGGAGATGTTTATCTCCGTGGCTTAGTTGGTAGTAGCCCTGCCTTCGAAGCGAGGGGTCCCGGGTTCGATTCCCGGCCGGGGCACTCTTTGTGTGGTGAGCATGAAGTTTGTTCTCGGGTCTTGGGTGTTTGTCTTGTGTTTCTGTGTTTGTCCATGCCATCTGCGACACAGGGAATCCTAGTGCAGAGGTATGAGTGTGTAAACGTTTATTATTTTTTTATTATTATTTTATCTTTGACTCGTTAACGATTTTATATAAGTACTTTTTTTCTTGTGCTTATTTTAATGTCATATAGTAATCTATTTTGAGATTGATTAAGATAGGTGATTATAATAGGCGGATTTAAAAATCCAAAAAACCTACTTGAATACTTACTTAACTACTTAAGTTACATATTTGACGCTTAATTGAATAATTCAATGTCGTCATAAACGGAGGTCACGTGTATGAATTCTAAGATTGATTATAGGATTCAGATATATTATACAGACGCAAGTCACAGGTAATTTTCTTGTATAACAATGTTGTGCTGAATAAATGGATCCCTGAACCGAGAATAAGTACCTACTTACTGAAGGTCATCACAGTTGTCATCAAGCATTTCACACTCGCTGTACATTAGCAGCTCGGAATCCAATTCTGGGAGGCTTGTCATTGCTGATTTTAGCAGATCATGGTGCCTCTCGTCACAGAACACCATGCACGGCTTGATCAGCTTCAGAAAGTGCATATATTCATCTGGAAATAGCGTAATTTCAAGAAACTGGTAACATTCTTTCTGCAAATAATATAATTAACTCCTATCCTTGCTTTCTTTGGCTTGATTTAAAAAAAAAGAACATAAAATACAAGATTTTTCGTTTATAGGACTGAAAACACAGAGTTTGTTTACTGATTAAGTTTCACAAATTTCATAGACCCCAGATTTCTGAATCATCCAAAATAAATGATGCTGAATGAGTTAAGTCAAGTTAGAAGGTGAAATCAGTGACAGATTATTGAAAAAAGAAAAGATTGAATTTCAAAGTACTACAAATAATATTCAGCCACGATCCGGCTGCAACTTACATGTGGTGCCTTCCGAAGACCCGTAGAAAGGAATGGTTCCAGCGAAAAGAAATGCGAGGTAAGTCGCCACCATATCTTGGTGATTTTCCATCACCATCATCACGGTTCTGCCTCTCGCACCCTTGGAGATGAGCCAACGTGCCAGCAGGGTAGCCTTTTTGAGGATTTGCGTGTTTGTGATCCTTTCACCTGTTGTGCTGTTTATCTGAAACCACCCAATAACAATGCAATACCAGCCTCTTAATGTTCCCGTTATGGTGACTCAGACCTTGTTCCTTGCCTTCCTTTCTCCCGTTCATTTATTCACAATAGAACATAATGGACTGCAATTTTCGTTTATATAACAATATTTTAAGTATACAGATTAGGGTGTAAGTAGATAATAATCTGAGCTTCACAGTTAGAGCATTAATATAACTAGAAAAAGAAAAAAGAAAAAATAATCTCATTACATAATCGTTTTAAAACATACTACTCCCAAAAACTAGAAATCAGTACAAAATAAAGCAAAACTTGTAACAATAAAATTAACATAACGATTAAATATAATGGTACTGTATCATTTGTGGAACAATATCATGACTTTGACTTTGTTGTTATATTTTAACATATCACGCAGTCTTCGTTTGAACGTTTGGATTTAAAGTGAGGCGCGTGCCACTCGGAGTTTAAAGTAGTTTTTGAACTGGTCAGGTGATGGCAGTGGTAGTTTCACTTACCATGAAAAGGTCATCAGGCTGTTCCTTCAAGCAGTGGTGGAGTACCTGCGGCACGCTCGCTCGCCGTCTGCCTCAGCGCCAGGAGCCGCTCCTCGGGCGCGGACCACGTCTTCCAACACCGTGTCCAGGTACAACTGGGACGCGTAAGGCGTGCTGGCCCCCGGATGACGCATTTTTAATTTTCTCAAACTATTTTAGCACAATGGCAGAGGTTATTGAGTCGATCCTTATACCAAAACAACAAGGTTTGGCTGCTGATCTGACAATGAAGAAGATATTGTGATATTTATAATGATTTATTCATAATTATGACTTGTTCAACTGGTTTAATCGATCAACTTTAGTACTCCCTACAAAAAAATGAAACTCAAAAAGAAATATGTATTCTTACAAGATGTTTTCACGTGTTTAATCGCGAAGTTGCATGCGTAAGTGAAATGTGTCCATTAAAATTATTAGAGTTTACAGGTTATCTGAGGAATTTATTTAAGACGTAAGAATATTTCCTTTTTTGAATATCGCTTAATACTGGGGGGTTATAAGTTGTATTGTGTTTTTACTTGATTTCTATGTCATTCAACTCCGAAAGAGATGGAGGTGGATTATATCTATACAGTATATAAAAATATATAAAAGGCTTTGTGTTGAATGACTGACTGACAGATCAACGCACAGCCTAAACTGCTGATCGTAGCTGAAACTTGGAGGGTGTGGTCTTTGTCATCTCATCTGATAAGCAAAGTTTTTCCGAAATTCTGCCCCTAACGGGGTGATAAACGAGGGCAAACTTTGTATGTAAAACATAATAATGGCAATATTTCCATGCATATTGTCACAAATTTTTTGAGAAAATACAAACAGATAAAACCCTATCTTAAAACAAGTTTCATCCAAATCGTTGGAGCCGTTTCCGCGATACACGATATATATATACAAAAAATGATTTAGATAAATTAGTAAATGTATTGAATGCAGTGCAGTCGTAGGAAGTAAGCTAGTCTATACAAATCGACTAATAGGAATAAAAATGAAATTAAATTTGCAAATTAAATTGATTGCCTCATAATTTATTAATAGCCGCACGATATAAATAAAACTGGTTAATGTCAATAGAGAGCGTGTTGGCCCCGAGGCATGGACGCCGACTTTCAATCTGAAGGTTGCTGATTCCCTGGTTCCAACCCAAACGTGCACCAATGAGAATTTTCACTTAAAAAAATTTATGTGCGCAATACCACGTACTCAATACGTTGACGGAAAACATCGTGAGGAAACCGGCATGTCTTAGAACCAAAAATTCGACGACATGTGACATCTACCAATCCGGATTGGGCTCCTGTGGTAGATCAGAGCCCATTCACTCTCAATTATCGAGAGTAGGCCGGTGTCCCTGCAGTGGGAACATTAGAGGTTGGTACGGAATGTCAGTAGATTTTAATAATTTTAATAATGATGCACGAAAACCTTGCCAATTTTTTTTTCATGACTTGCGTACGTACTTTTAGAAGTGAGAGTCTCCAAAAAGCACAATAAATCTACTTCTAAACATCAATCTCTTATTTGTTGTGAATGTTTGCATGAAATGTCTATTACATACGAACAAACGTACAGCGAATTGAAAACCAGCTCCTTTGTTTGTTGGCTAAAAGTATCGACCTATTTCATTGAAATCTTGAAATTGGGGGCAAATTATACCCCCCCCCCCCCCCCCCTACCGCCCTCAAATATTACAACTTATTTAGCTGCCCAAGGAAATTCAAACAAAACCAAAGTTTGGTTTCGGTGTTACTTTAGTCACGGTACTTTAATTTCCCATGTTTGTAAGAAGCGTGATTCGGGTTCGTACACCGACGGTTCCGTAGCACCAATTGTAGTTTTTATTATTTGATAGGAAATCTGCCATAAGAGCGTGATCATCCGCCCTACGACACGTTGTGCTTCCGAATATGTTTACTTATGCGTGTTTATTTTAACGTATGTAAACGATACTTGAACTAAAACTTAAACTCATTTATTCCTTTAGATCCCAAGTGTCAAATTTTACACACACATGTAAACATATTCGTGTGCATATAACGTGGCACAGGAGCTCCTTACGCACGTTACAAGTACACAGAATGTCAAATTACAGTCAATTTTTATGTTTAAGCTAATGTTATTGTTAAACCTACCAACCCGAGGGGAAAAGATTACTTACTTAGATCCAAAATCTACGAGTATCTATGTATAGTATAGGTGTATCTTTTTAAAGTTTCAGAGAAATCACATCAGGTGTTATTTCGCCATTACGCCATTTCTCTATGAAATTCCTATGAGGTCACGTAGAAAGTTCCCCAAGCCAGCTGCGACACAGACAATCCTAGTGCAGGAGTATGCGTGCGCAAGCGTTTGTTCGTATATTACTCAAAAAGCAAAGTTTCAGTATGAATCTTCATCTTGCGGCTTTTGGACACCAAGGACAGTTTAATAATATATGCCATAAGGAGTTTAAACAGTAGTTAACCCAGGTAGGTAAACAACGTTAATTAATTAGCGATCCCGAAGTTAGGCAATTTGCCTTTGTTTACATGTTACGGGCCTCTGTTTTACTCAACCAGCCGTAGGCTCCTCCTCACCAGGACGCCAGGACGGCAGCGCCCGGAGCAAGCCACGGTTACTTTGTTCAGCCTCATTAGTGCAGAGTGTGAAAAATACGTTTCTCAGTAACGAAACGTTGTCCACAATGTTTCATTACTGACATATTTATTTTTCACTATACATATTTATATTTTTGCAACTGATTGAAAACTCCTACGTTTTTATGCGAGCAAAGCCTTCTCTAAGTACGTGATGACACTTTAAAGCTTCGAGAGTGAAATATTGCTTTTAAACGTATTGTTCAAAGTTTATTCTCACCGGAGGTCTCATTTGTTCTTCTTTCTTGTGCAAAAAAATTCATTTAATACAACTTCAGTAGATTTTTTTACAAGCGTTTCTCACGATGTCGTCCGTGTAGGTACCTATTTATCATATTTTTGCGCGGGACCCTATTTTATTTTTTTCTCAGCTATAACCTTGTCAATTCCTCATATTTACATAATAATTTCAGATCGTGGTAAATTCAATTCGGATTAAATGGCGCCTGTACGACTCGGCCACCACTGTCTCCTTTCTATTTCAGCATTTAGTTCCGACTGCAAGGACGGCCTGATACGGGCTTCGATGGCAGATTAAACAGGCGCCCAATACGGATTGGTACTAGACAAGTCTTAAAATTATTGGTTCTAGAAAATTCCGGTTTCATCGCTAAGTTTTTCTTCAAAATTTTGGGAACTTGATAAAGCACACAAACATTTTTCAATTTAAAAAGTCATACATAAAGTTTTGAACCAGCGATTTTCACGGTTACCAAAATCTTTATGTTTCTCTTCTCAATCAAAATTAAAATAAAATAGACATCACTGAGACTTGTTGTGCTTGCCACCAGAAGTATGTGATAGTAGACGAAGACTGCCAGTTACGTTACCCGACCTAACCGATGGAACAGGTAATTTGTATAAATGATTAATTACCAAAACGTTGGTTGTTTGTTCATCCCAGGGTATAATGGAGGTTAGCGGTGGTCCGAAGGCGTTTACTTTATATTAATTATGTGGAGCAAGAGGTAGCTTGGGGCTTGGATTTGGTTGCCATATTCATCTAGTAATCAGTTCAAAGAGACGATTCATGGAGACATTTTGATGGCTCTTTGGCTTAGTTGAACCGGGACCCCTCGCGCCGAAAGCACGGCTTAGTAGCCCTGCTTTCGCTGTTTGATTCCCGGCCGGGACACACTTTGTGTGGTCAGCATGAAGTTTGTTCTCGGGTCTTGATAAATTAGATACTCAAATCATAAACTGATTACGTATTGAAAAGCGTAACAAACAAATAAACTCACTTTCGCATTTATAAAATTGGTCAGGATAGCTAGAAGTAAGATTAAAATATCAGTACATTATAATTTACAATAAAAAAGGTTCCTATTGCTTTATTACACATACTGGGATTAAAGTATTAGGCTAGGATAATAAGAAAAATAATGAGGGTCAAGCAGGTCATTCAAATAGTCTAATTACTATAAAATTTCATTATTATTACCCCATTGTCATTTGAAAGTGACCCCAAAAATAATCTAAATAGTACGCCCCCGCTAATTATCTGAAACTGGGCGATAATCTTTGTTTGAATTCCCTAATTTTGAACCCTTTCGTCCTTAATCGACTTCACTTCATTACTTCCATATCCTTCCATATCTATTATTATATACTAGCTGTGCCCGCGACTTCGTCCGCGTGGACGTAGATCTATCCCAGCCTAGAGGATAGAAATATAATGAGATGCTTATTATGTCTGGCCGTAACTATTATATTACAATTATGTTATGATTAAATCTCAAAATACTTTTTTTCCCGTTGGATTCTTACCATATTACTTAGGTTTTGTTAACTGGGAAGATTAAAGACTTGATTGCATGATGAACTACGTAAGTGAAACTGCAACCATTGCAAATGTATATTTTACAATAATGCTTCTCTGTAAACTATACTATAGAAGTCGTATTTGCAGGATATTTCAGGAACGTGCGCATAAAAAATATTTGAATTGCTAAGGCGGACTGTGCAGAAAGCAACTCAATATAAGGACTACGTCTGATCACTGCGGAACATAGGCTCACCGGAGACTGAATACGTTTAAACCTAAATGGACAGTTGATAGGAATGAGAGGAATTCTCTAAACTCTTGACTTTCAATTTGGTGCCGTAACATATTTTAGGAAGACTTAAATTTATGAAAGAGCAATGGGCACTCCGACATTTAGTTTAATATATTGTGTGATGGGAGTCCAGATGCACTCTAGAAATTTAAACATTCGATGGGATAGTTGGTAGGATCTTATTGTTCCCTCCTGACCGCGGCTATAGGCAGAAACCTTTCGCTGTCAACTATGGTCTCATCCATGATAGACAGCAGGAGATCTTGTTTGGCAGCTCAGTCCTTCTGCAAGGAAGTAATCTCGCAGAAGGAAGCAGCCGAGAGGGTGAGGCAGGAAGAATCTCCTCACCCTGGTTGACGTAGGGGATTAGGTCAGCGTAGGCAGGCGCATGAGCGCCGCCTGCCACCCTAACGGGAACCTCCGGATGGTAGATCCCGGGAATCAGCCGTCCGACGGATGAGGTGCTCACCGGAGGATGGCGTGCTTCGTGTTTCGGGCACGCCACCACAGGGAGTTACACATCGTGTTGGGGTCCCGATACGCGTGGATCAACGCCGCTGGGGCCGCTAAGGTACCCGTAGCCCAAGCGTGAAGGCGTAGTGCAGGAACACCAAGGGGGTTTAGTGTGTATTTCCCCAGTACTGCTATTTCTGAGTAGTGTTGGGGGTGAGTCACACATAACCCCACGCCTCCCCATGGTATACGCAAAGTATATACCCATTGACAAAAAATCGTCTTATTGTTCCACTACTCTGTTAATGGCGTTGAATGGTGTTCAATGCCATTCCTTGGGACACTGCTCAATGTTGTATCAGTGTTGTTATATCATCATACACATATGAAATAAGTCCTGAAGTGACAAAACAGTGTCAAATACACACGCTATTTTTAGAAATGTTGCAAACTGGGCTTCAAGTTTCAAGTTCCAGATTCCAAGACTTCCAAGTTTTTGGAATTTTAAACATTTTGTTGGCGGTTTTAGTTTCATGTAACTATGTGTATAGCTGTTTTACCCAATTAGGAGACAGAGGGAGCAATTTTATTTCGGTTGCATATGTGGGTCAAGACGGCTTTGGTGAGAAATAAGTCCCCCATACCATATCTAGTTGCTCGCGACCGCAGGTGTGTATCCTTTGATTCCCTACACGTACCCTCTGGGTGGTGCTAGAGCAGCAACTAAAAAGTAACAGTAGAACTTGTGCCAAGTTCGTCACCACACCACTGGCCACCACACCTGGAATCACACAAGCAGTAGTGCTTGCATTACATTCGCATGAGACGTATCATCCCCGTCTCGGGTGATGATCGCAGAAGGATGAGTGCGACTCAGTCTAAGATCCAAATCTTATACTGAGTCGCATTACTGTTGTCATGGGTGTGGGTCGCCATTTACCACCAGGTGGGCCCTCAGCTCGATACGTAACTAACTCAGAAAAAAAAAGATAGCTAGCAAGCATCGATTTATGTTTCGTTATCATTGTTGAGCTGCATATTCTTTGACAGACTTCCGCTAATTTATAATGATACTTTTTCCATATATGTGCTGCATCTGAATGTCCAGATAATATCAGCAAAATCGATAACAAATGTCGCAAGGGTTATGTACTTTCGCCCCTGATGATGATGATGATGATGTACACTCAAGAAGAGTTATTTTCGGCCGGATATACGGCCATGGCGTTACTCCAGTGTAATTTAGGTCTTTTTTTATGTTGGGAAATCCTCATGGATACTCTCTCGTTGCGGGGGCAGCGAGAGAGTTATGCCGGACTCCTACCGGCTAAAAACCCAACAGTGTTCCATCACGACGCTTTAGTTGCCGAGGACCGCGGGAACGCTTTCGAACTCTTCCGTAGCCCCGGCAGAATGTAATGTAGGTCTCCATCAAGTAAATGACTCGTTTGACAGGCAGCTTAACTCGTAATCAAACTTAATCAACCTTTCGCAGTTCAAAGAACGAAGAAAAACTAAACTGCCTTTAAACTAATTGCCTAATTATAGTTAATGACACGTTTAGTCGTAGTTTGGGTTAGTACCCAAACTACGACTACACGTGTCATCTGCCTTCAAGCGCCTGCTCGTATTCATGCTGCAATACACCGGCCCACCACACCGAGTCAAGCATGAAGGATTCGGCAGGCGCGTGAAACCAAATTAAATTTCGAATAAAACATTGAATAACTTTTGATTTTGCTAGTTGATTTTGATAAAATAAACGGTATTCGGTAAGTCGAGACTTAGCTTAATATTTGTTAGTAATTTGATTTTGATAACTATCTATGGTTTTTGCGTAAAGTGCGCACAATCATTTTTGAATAAAACATTGAATAACTTTTTATTTAGTTAATCGATTTTGATAAAATATACCCTATTCGCTATTCGAGACTCAGCTTAACATTTGTTAGTACCTAGATTTTGATAACTATCTATGGTTTTTGCGTAAAGTGCGCACAAACATACAGACAAACAGACAAACAGACAAACAGACAAAAATTACAAAAATTGCTTTTTTACGTTTTATTACTTATTCCTAACGTCTCCCAGTTATTATTTTGCAAAAATCTTTAATGTACAGACACGGCAAGTCTACAGTTTTATTATATGTATAGATAGATGTATAGATTATGCATGAGATCTGAAATTAAGAATCTTTTTAAAAGGGATTTTAACAAACTAAAGTAAACCATGGAAGTAAATTAATGATGGTAACCATATTTTGATTTTGTGACTTTACGCTAGTAGTTACACCAAGATGGTGCAAATAGACCTCCATTGAATGTGGAAAGAATTAATGTTTAAGGTTATGAACGGTGTGAACTTTTTTCTAAAGTTATTCAAAGAGCTGATGTTGAAATGTTAAGATGATGGTTACCGCCACTCATGCCATTATTAGTGGGAACAATATGACGACTGCTAATACAAAATGAACTTCTACTTTTTCATAATTGGTTTACAGTAAACAACCTAACGATAAATATCAAAAAGACAAACGCAATGCTCTTTAAATCTACCGTAAGACAAAATGATGTAGTAATGCCACATAACGAAAGTGTGCACCTGCAATTTTGAAGAACAAATTTAAACTCCAGAACTTAATTTAACTCTGTTCAACCTCCTCAAGAATCCAGATTCCTGAAATGACAAAGGTAGGTGAAAAAGTCAGAGAAGGCAAAAAATCCTTCTAGTATATTCTTAAAAATATCTGGAAAGTGTCACTTTTTATTACATAAATTTGTCCTCTGAGATCACTCGTTCTTGTTTTGTGCTTGTTCAAACCGTACCCAACCCTCCTCGAGGAAGGACGGGAAAGGAACCCCTTGAGGGATTACATTTTTATCGGGAGCATGATCCTGTTCGCCAACACGTTAATAATTATAATACGTATTAAGAACAAGCAAGAAGTACAATCACAGTGCCTACTCTTTAAGTTGAGTAACAAAACAAATGACCAACACAGACGCAGCAAACAAATGTAATTATAACACCCTTATTTCAGTCAGAGTTTAAATGAATGAATAATGAATACCTTAAGCGTCTACTTACCTTCAAAATAATTGTTTTTGTTTGGTCAAACTTTGAACTAATTTAATTGTATAACTTCAATAAGCTGAAGGTCTAAAAACACTTTATTTCAATAGGTCCTCTCCGAAGGCCCAGTTGGCTTCAGCAAATTGTCCGTTTGTGTGCGAAGGACACCATTTACATGTCAAACATCGCGCGGCACAAACATTTGAGTTTGTTTGAGTTCGCAACTTTCAAGTGAGGTGTTTTTTGCGTTGGATTGGGAAAGTTTTTAATGAGACCCTCCATCTTTTTATAAAAGGTAATCTGTCGTCATTTTGATTGCTGTTTTTTCGATATGTAAATAAGTTGACTTTGCGTGTTATGGTTTATATTTTTTTGGTTGTTGTACATCCCTGCAGACTAATAAAACTGTTACAGGTCCAACTCTGTACATTGAAGATGGTTTGAAACTTTAAAAAAGATAAAAAATCTGTTACATTGGACGATGAAAAAGTCACAGGAAAGCAAAATACTTGGAACATATTTTTTCCATATATTTTGATTCAAGCACCAAACTATTGATAATAGTTTTGTGGAAAGCATATCCGTTCAAATAAAATAAGGATTTTTTCAAATCGGTGGTTACATGGCACGGAGTTAAGAGGAAAAAAATATTAAAAACAGAATACAACAGAATTGAAAACCTTTGGAAGTCGTTTCAAAATACTCTGTAATCACAGAGTATTTTGAATTCATTCTTTTTGATTTTTAAAGGTTTTTGCAATTGTTTATAAATTACATACAAATCATGTCACACAGACTTGTTGGCATAAGTTATGTCGTGACTGTCAGATTATCAAGGAATGCTTATATTACTGGAAGAAACTGCTAACACTCTGCAGAATGATTTCTAGGAGAACAATAACAACCCTGAGCTCAGCACTTGTTACATCTACTTTATTATCATAAGGTGTATAGTTTTTGACTGATAAAGCATTGAGATTGCCCGAAGGAGGAAATAGGCGCGAATTTCTTTTATCTAATTTGCTCATCTCTCATCTCTCAAGCATTCATAATAAATTTCTCGGTGAAAATTGAGGTATCAAATAACTCGCTGCCTGCGCCAATGCTGCCAAATACGATACAAAGTTTGGGCATAAATAATTTCTATCATAGCACAGAGATTTATGATAAAAAAATGGTATTTTTATGGTCCTATAAGTACTTCATCTTTTCATGGCAAATCATGCCAAGTTTCATTTGAACTCACGACAGGCAGACAGACAAAAATTCTATAATAAGTTTTATTACATGTAAAGATTGTAAATCGATTTTAATTGAAATTGACACTCAACTTCAGCTTTGTATTTTTTTTTTTTTTAATTCTTGAGTTCTATATTCAAATGGCACATGATAGAAATGGAACACACTATTTTCAATTTACGAATATAAGACTACTTGATTTCTGTTTTTGAATTAATTATAACGGAAATTTTGAAAATGTTATTAACATTTTCCCTGCTCCCCAGAATGGAAACGATCTAATAAATAACAAATTATTCGTGATAATACTGGCAACACTGATGTAATCAAATTGTAAGCTGATAATAATTTATACACGAATTCATATTTCTAAGAATATCAGAAGAATATATTTCTAGAATAACTTGGTTGGTTATTATGGCTTTGTATATAAATATTCAAATAATAGTTTTGAAACTTTAATAGGCATGATAAAGTTTCATTAATTTATCATAGCTTGTTTTTTTTTGTTTTCGTGATTTGCTCCATACCTTTTATTAGTATTTAGCAAGTTTGCCAATTTGTCTCGCATGTTTTGTCCTCAGTTTGCATCAAACAGTTAATCGTATTTCGGACACCTGCGACGCAGGCTAGCCCTAGTGCGGGGTCTATAGAAAAATGTATCAAATTGTTGTTACTGTATGGATAAATAATTTATTTGTATTTGTACTCATATTTGTCAACAAAATCCTCGTGAAAGAAACGAGACGTTAAGTAAGCTTACAACAACAAGCCTACATCTATAATCAGCTAACCGTTCCACTGGAACACACCACTGCTTGGCGGTGAATTACGTGAACCTTCGACTGGATGCGGACCCAGGATGATCTTTGAGCGGTTCACTTACTCTTATGATGCGCCCTTGCTTCATATATTTGATTAGAATTTTGAAAAAACTACTATCTATGTACCTTATAGCTAAAGAATAATGTATAAATGCATATTTAACAAAATTTAAAATTAATGAGAGTTTCATTGAAATCAAACTAGATTTAAGGACCCCAAAAGTACTTAACGTTATTCTTCAGAAGTTTGGCTAATTAGCTTTTATTGAAGGAGCGATCTGCTTCATCTAATAAATAATTAGTGTGCCGAAACACGAGATATAAGAAAACATTAGTAAAACATTACGGTCTAATTAATTGAAAATGGCTTGGCACAGATAACCATGTGTTATACAAAATGGAGCGTAGAAATTTACAAGTAAAATTTAGATTTCTCGGCATCAGCTCAAGGAATACTACTAAGAAGTATACTTTGACTTTGACTTTAGAAATACTTTTATTGTTAGTTTGTTTAGTTGTGGTTCGTATGTTTGACCCATATTTTCGATGCGTATTATAAGTAGTTTTGTTTGTATGTTTTTGCTCTCAGTAGTAAGCAGCTCAAATTTGAAGACTCCACCGTATACTTTGCCTATTCCTGGCCGAGCAATCTCTGTGTGATGAACATTAACTTTGGTTTTGGGTCTTGGATATTTATTTTGTGTTTCTGTGTTTGCCCGTGCTATGTGTATATATGTGTTTCGTGTGGAAAAAAACATATTATTATTCTAGAACCAAAATCGAAGACATGAGAAATCAAACATGTCACATGTCTTGATCTTTTGATTCTAATTACTTGTAATTAATTATAGGTCATTATGTTTCCAAAATAAAATAAATTAAGTCGATAAGGTTGTCGTTAGCTACCAGCGAGAGTCTTACTCTCCGTAGACATTTTGTAATAGAGCCTTAATTAGCTGAAAACTATTTACGAATACAATTTTACTATCCTCACTTATACTATTTTACACAACACATAATAGAATAATCTAACGACATAATTGAAAATGTTCTGTAATAAAAATAATATTGTCCTTAAAAATTTGAAATATTTAAAAATATAGACCAAAACACATTTTCTCGCAAATGCTTTTGAATATTTATCGACTCATTACGCTTGTTTATAAATAAAATAAATAAATATTTTTTAAAAAGTTTTATTTACTCATATAGGTGACACATAGCATCTTATTAATGTGACATTAACAGGTTACCTGTTCAGTGAGGGCCTGGTGCCCACGGATTAAACATGGATTTTTAAGATTAATCAGCACGAGTTTTACAAAAATGAGGTTCATCTAGTCTGCTCTAGTAACACTCCCCGCTCCCCGCTGGCTAGTAACACTCCCCGCTGGCCAGTAGCTCCGCTATGAGTCTCTTGCACTCATCTCGTTTGATCTTGCCAGAGTGCGTGTGTGGGATCGAGGCCACGAACGCGATGCCGCCGTGCAGGTGCTTGTGCTCACTCAGCGTCTCTGGAAGTATAAAGAAGACACTAATGGGAGTATGTTTATTGACAGAAATATAATTATTAAAATAATTAGACGATACGACCAAAGAATATCGCATAAATATTAATCGCCACATGACAAAAGAAACGCCTGTCAAATAGGTGCCCAACTGACACCCACAAGCTTCGAACGACTTGATCTGAGACTACGGAACTTAAATTCTGAATTTATGTATTGCTATTACTTTAAAATTCGTTTAAAAAAAATATAACTGTATTGTATGACTAGAACAAGAATAAAATTTAAAGTGGCAACGATCATCATATCTTTATAAAGTATTCAGAGCTGATGATTCTGTAAAAATTTCTACCAATTTCTACCAAACATGGTTAAGAGCAATCTCGCACACAGCAGCCGACTCAAACCATGTTGGAGCTATTTTGTCTCTAAGGAATTGACCACATAACCACAAAGTACTCTTAATTTTATTAAACTAATTAACTTTTCTAGTGATACTCACCGTTGACAGCCTTGTGGATATGTTCCCTGGTGAGGTTGCAGCCGCCGCGCGTCACGACGGCGGCGGCGGGCCCCCCCGGCGTCGCGGTCACCACGCACTCCGCCACGCCCACCACGCTACCTATCACCAACTCCACCTCCTCTGGGGATACCTGAGAATGGAATAGTTCGTTATGATAGAAGCTATATCCTTTCGCTACCCATGGGTGACGGGTCGAAGGCGCCTGCCGTTACTCCACCAGCCTCGATCGCTTTAATGGGTTTGGTAAGGTAATGACTGGAATAAATATTGGCGTCCAAACCCTGTAGCCCAGCTTCACAGACGATGATATGTTAACCAAAATCTTGAGATTTATATTTACCTCACGATGGCATTATTTTCAAAGATGTTTGCAAAACAGTTTGGCTCAGAGTGTAAACTTCAAGACTCTGTGACCATCTATTTTATATCACTGAACTTTGAGGCCCAATTTAAAATCTATAATGTTGCGAATCTCAAAATCTTGCATTGAGGTCTTAAAGGTTAAGGTTAAAATTCACAAAGTAATAAAAGATGTTTAGATGTTGGTTTAGATGTTTAGATGGTTTAGATGTTATCATATTTATAGCCTTACGCCCATTCGAGGGTCTAGGAGACTTAATGGTATGTTATCTAGTTTTATACTTGGAACCGCTTAGTTTGAGAGATATTCCCAAAAGTTATTATAGTGTAACAGGTTCCAAAATGCCTAAAAATAAGCGTCTGTATGCTTTTGAATGACCGTGTTTGGTGTCCGATAAGCATGCCACCTCGGTACTCACATGGCATCCTAAGTGTTTGAAGCAGAACTTCTTCCTCTCCAGGTAGAAGAGCCGCTCGTGCTCGTCGATGTAGAACGCGTCCCCCGTGCGGAGCCAGCCGTCCGTGAATGTCTCTTCGTATGCCGCTTGGTTCTTATAGTAACCCTGCGAAAGAGGATTTGTTACTGACAAGGTAAGGTTTGCTATGATGGTGGCTCAAATAAGTGAAGCTGCTGTTTCACAGGTGCTTAGCGGCAGAGTTTCTGACGAGATTTTGCCTTACCACCAAGTATGGTTTCCTTACGATGGAAGATCAAACTCTATTAAGCATATGTCACTGAATCATCATAGTTCCAAATTTGGGGGTTCAGTTTCTCGCGTCCGTAGATTTTAGAGTCTCTACTCGTATTTCCTGAGAGATATAAAAGGAGCAACTATATGTAGCAGCAGAACTTGATATAAGTTCGTCCGAAGAAGTACATGTAATAATATTCTACCAAGCAATTATGCACTTGCATTGTTGTACGCCGATGAAATCACAGCAGCATGAGATGCAATGTTCCCGTCTAGAGTGACGGACGCCACGGTATGCGACTTGGGTTTTCTTGTCTGACGTTCTTGGCGGGATGGACCATTATTCCATCCCTTAAGCGACTAGTGGTGGACGTGTAACTCCTATGAAATGCACAGTCACAATCGTGCCGATGAGCAGGTATGGTTAGTATTTTGGATGAATTGTAGAAATAGAAATCGCAGTAAGCAGTAGATAAAACTTACTTTTATGAGGGATTCCCCTTTGATGTAGAGTTCACCATTTTGACAGAGGCCAACCTTCTGTCCGGTTTCGTCTATCAACTGAAAAAGTAAATGGCAGGTAATTTGTCATAAACCTGGCAACCAAGAGCGGGCGCTACAAGTACGTTACAAGGCCCAGAGCGGCTGAAACTTCAGAAATCATTATTCACTTACAATTTCAAACTACAATACTTACTAATGAGACCCGTTTTTTTTTCTATTATGCAAAATAATAAAAAAGGGTCCCATTTTTTTTATTATTCCGTAACAGCGCCATCTAGGGAAAATTATGTAACGAACTAAACGAAAATGAAACGAATATATGATCATAATCCCGTAGGAATCTCACATTTTTGCGTGATTAAAAGTACTGGGAGGACCAGTTGCTCGCGTCCGTAGGTATGCACCCTTTAATTCCCTACACGTCACCTAGGTGGTATATACGTACACCTAGGTGGTATAGGCGCAACCAAAGGGAGGTGCTCGAAAAACTTAGCGGGCCCTAAGTTGAGCGAAAATAATCGAAAAATATTGTTGCCTTTCACCGTGCCCACGACATAGAAACATATTGCACCACCGAGTTATCTGCACCTTGTAATGGAGAATGTTGAGGACGCGGCCGGTGCTGCCCAGCGGCGCGCCGGGCTCCGGCCTCGTGATGTACCCCTGCGCCTCCGTGGTGCCGTACACGTCGCCCAGGGTCGCCGCCTCGGGAAGCAGCTCCTAACAGAATATCAAATGTAATTTCTGCTTATTCTATGTGATAGCAGGAAGACGGGCCGACGAGCTATATGTCGAAGAGTAGTCAACGTCACCCATTGACATTCGTAACCTCGAAAGCAATTCTGATGCCTTGCATCTACAACTTAGGTAGGAGCACTGTCCATAGGGATGTAAAGGAGCGGTGCAACCTGCAGCTGAGGAAGCTTTGGTGTCCGTTTGATGGTAGTATATCCCGTCCCAAAATAGGCGTAGCTCTAAATTATCCAGCCGTTATTGGAAAGTGGTGGACAAGTCGTGTTCTACGATCGGCAATACTCCCGTCCCAGAGTAGAGTGGCAAGTAACTCGCCACCGATGCACCATGGCTGTTCACGTGGAGGCTCGTTATTTGACTAAAAATTCATCCAGCGCGGCACCAGTAATTGTGGCTATAGCAATAAGTACATGACCCCATGAGTTTATAGATGTAGAGATTGTCACGTGCAGCGGCATGAGAAACCCTTGACTTTACTTCACATAACTCACCCGTAGCGCAGCTTTCATTTCAATGGAAGACGGTGCACCCAACATCAATAAAGTCTTCAGGGAGGAGAGATGATCTTTCGTGATGGCGGGCAGTAGAGTGCTGACGAAGGCTGGCCCGAAAAAAGTCCACGTTGGCTGCCGATAAAAACAGTTGATTTTTGCAGATCGATTCGGTGAATGTAAACATTGGGAGGGGTTCAACGGCCTGAATACTCAAAATCTAAATTATTTATTTCGTTATTTGCCAAGAACCGTTTGAACATATATCAAATTTAGTAAACATTCGTCCGTGTATAAATTGTCACAGGACACATGTTCACTTGCAATCAGTTTTCATATTTTAGGAATATTTTTAAAGATTACGTCTGTTCCAATCTTAACCAATAAACAAAAGCGGAAGTCATCATGCAGTCAATAAACTTAAGTTTAGTACCTGTTTAAACTGACCCTCCATGTAGAAGAACAGAGAAGCAAAACAACACTTACTCTGTAAGTAACAAGCATGTACTTCACCCACTCCACGTCAGGTGGTCTCCGAGACATGAGTATCGGTATGCGGTACACGAGGCATGACGTCACCGTCATCGTGAAGGTCACCCATTGAGGAGTCGTGAGGAGCATCGCCAGCTCTGTGGGCTTGGGGATCTGCTCGAAGTGAATCCTGGAATTCAGAATGCAGTTGCAAAGCCAGACACTAAAAATGGCATTGATTGTCATCTACACCTGCGCTCTGACTCCTTATAATTTTGCAAAATAGAGTACCTACCCACTATAGTCTACATTCTGGTTGGTTCATCTATTGTTTGAAGGTGTTCGATCACCTAAAAACTACAAAGACTAAAAAACTATATTCGAAAATCCGGGTATGTTTGAAGCGCCGGATTTAGGTAAAACCGAATGATTTCGTTTATTATTTGACATTACATATATAAATACGTACCAATTCATAGGCAGCTGCATCACCAGCCCTCTGTGCGTCATGAGCGTGGCTTTGGGCATGCCAGTGGACCCGCTCGTCGGCAGCATCATTACTGTGGAGTCGAGATCTACATCTGGAACTCTGCAATTCAATGCACATCCGTATCAGCCTCTAATGTTCCCACTGCAGGGACACCGGCCTACTCTCGATAATTGAGAGTGATAATGCACATGTCTGTTTGCTATTGACGTTTCATTTCACTAAGTACATGCACCCAATAGATGGCGTATCGATATAGATGACTTAATACTCTGTATCTTATTCAGATTCAAGATAGATCAAAGTCTACCATATAGCATTAGATAGATCGACTTTGGAAAAGACCGCTTCACTGTGTGGGAGCTTAATTATGGAACGGGAAAAATGTTATGAAAATTTCTCCTTTTTTACAACTCCATCTAGTTTTTCAAAAGACGCATCATTTGTTTCAACAAATCTTTTGCACGGTTCGACCAGCCTGAGAGTTTTATAAAAAGAACACGTCTCAAGTGACTGTAATTTCACCAACCCTCTTCTTATCAGACAATTGCAATACATTCTGCATCCAACAGTAATAATAATTATAGCAGTACATTATAATGCTACAAAACCCCAGATATTAAAATATACGGTGAATATTAAGGTCCCCGCCTGATAGTACGAGTATATAATATACATATAATATGTATAATTGCCAGTAGATTAAATCCTCATCTGAAAGTACAAAAGCCTTTTTTCTAGGAAAGATTAGGCATTTAATTCAATAGTTTAGCCTATCCTATGTGGGAACTAAAATGTAACAATTTGATGATGCTTACTTGTAACTATTCATACAATATTACTTACTGGAAACTTTCGATGTCTTCACTGTGCCCACTGGCCAGTTCCTCCACCAGCTCGAGAGTATCACAACGTCTGACCTCAGTCTCGAGTTCGGGTACTGTGTCCACAGCAGTGTTCACATCATTGTAGTATTCCTCATCACAAAATATCATGCATGGCTCGATTAATTTCAGATAAACAGTGATCTCAACTGGAACAATTATTACACAACTAATGACTTCGTAATTTCAATAAACTTTCATGTTATAACGCATAAACACAATCCTAAATTACAATTTCCTGTTTCGCAGCGTACGAATTATAAATTGGTAGTACGTAGTGGCCAAATACTGCGGTAGATCGAAATACCGCGAATCATTTCAAGCCCTGACACAAATATTTGGCTCGGCCTAGGAACAGACTCTAGGCCCGTTTTACACTTTGTGTGGTGAGCATGAAGTTTGTTCTCGGGTCTTGGGTGTTTGTCTCCTGTTTCTGTTTTTTCATGCCATCTGTGACACAGGGAATCCTAGTGCGGAGCGAGTGTACGAGCGTGTAATGATAAAAAAAAATCAAAGCGTGAAAACGGCGTGCGCGCGTTTTTGTGCGCGTACGCCATAGAAGATGTGAACACTCACAAACTTTAGAAGCAGGGTCTATTATAAACGGGACAGTCCCCGCAAACAGATTAGCGAAATAAATCACCGCCGTCATCTCGTGGTTCCTCATCATGATGATTGTATTCTTCCCTCTCGCACCTTTAGAAACCCATGCTCGTGCGATAGGGATGGCTAGCTTGAGAATTTGTGCATTCGTTATTTTCTCACCGGATACCCCGTTAATCTGAAAATGTGTGTGAAAATATATCAACAGACACAAAATTGGCGTAGCTACGTTTTAGTGATGTAATTAGGCCAAATGCTGAGCCGAGCCCCTTTCGCTGTGTACTCGTAGCTCACAGATACACATTGTTTTTATTATATCTAGTTTTATTACTACCTATTGTTTAATTGTACTACTTATTGCTTATTGTTTATCCTCCTCGTAACGGATTTTGATAAGGTTTTTACCATAGTTAAGATGTTCACGAAAGGTGAAATGTTTTTTTTTTTTTCGTTTTTTTCTGTGTTCATTTTTTACAAATATTAACAAAAAAAATAACCAATAACCACTAAGGTTGACATCAATGCTATTATTAAGTTATATCATGCTATGATTTCTTAGAATAAAGCGACCTGTTCTAAATATCTTGTATGGAAACTAGGACCATCTATCCCCTGTAGTGCAATTTAAATGGTACATACAATTCGTGAAATATATAATATGTTCTTGCCATCAATAAAAAAAATTATGTGTTAGTAGAAATGTTTTATCAAAATTAATGAATTACGCGTGTTTCATGAATATTTACCAAAAAAATCTACTGCTACATAAGGCAAACATTTAATGATTCTTATAACAACTCCCAAATTATTTACATAAATTAAAGACAATGAGAAAATTGTTTATTATTTTATCTTTCGACGATGGCAACATGACAACAGCAAGTAACGAAACTTTTGCTTTGAGTTTTGCATTTGTTGAGTGTGAAATTCTGCAAATCAGTAATATTCGAGTGCTTTCACCAGAGGAACAGAGAGGAACTTTCACCAGAGGAACAGAGAGGTACTTTAAACAGAGGATCTGAGTTGAGATTAGGCTTCTCTGTTTTGATGTACCCCCGTGTTGAGACAAGACTTTCTTATATTGTTTGTGACGAGGAGATAGAACTCTGAATTTATGAGAAAAAGACTCTTAGTTATAGTGTATTTGTGGTGAAATAAGACTCGAATGGTGTAACACGCTATTTGGAAAACTAAGGAAGCAGGTGAGATAATCAGTGATTAAGATTTAACTTTAGGTAAAAGATATCCAATAAATAAAAAAATTATTATATAATATAAAATATATTTATTATTTTTATGATAGGCGAATTCTCTTACTGTTTGCATTTCATTGCTTTTTAATTCGTTTATTTATTTATTGATCCTCAAATAAAAAATCATTTATCATAATAAACGATAATTTTTATTTGGTACGAGATCTTTTTATATCGGTCCCATAAAAAAGAAACTAAATCAGTTCTATAGTTTGGCTATTAAATCAAATTTACTGGAAAAAATTAATATGTCATCCAAGAAAATAAAGTTGCGTATTTTGCTTTACTGTGACTTTTTTCTTCGCCCGTTGTATACTGATTCGGAAAAATCCTTTTTCAACTCTCTCGCCCTTAAGGGGAAGGAATAAGGGATGAAAGTATTGAGGTCGTTTTTAGGCTTCCGTACCAAAAGGTAAAACGGGACCCTATTACTACGACTCCGCTGTCTGTCTGTCCGTCATTCTATGAGTCCGAGCGCCTGCAAGTTATAAGTGGCTGTGTCTTCTCTGTTCGTTGGTACTGTGTACGCATGCTTGTGCGTATTCTAAACACTTCAGGTTTGCCTCAAATCATTCAGTCTGATTAGATAAGGTAGTTTTTAAGATCATTCATACTTAATCTAATCAGAGTGAAGTAAAGTTCATCTTGACAATAAGTAAATAAAACTGATTTCTAGTCATTCAAATTGAAGATAAAACCACTTCCTAGCTTAAATAAACAACAGAAATACGATAAATAAAAAGGAGGCGAAAGTACATCCAATCCTGGTGACGTAACAGGCGCGTGCCACGTTACATCCTCGCCACAGCCGGTACAGCGCGGGCGCAGCGCGAGGACGTAGGTATTATAATATCTGTAAGGTATATCGGTAGGGGCCGACCTGACTCGCACTAATGGGTGGCAGTTACCACTTAACATCAATCAGCCTGTTCCAACCGTTGATAATATATCTTATACAAATTAATATAAATCAGATCTTGCCTTGTCATACCGCTTAGTGATTAATCCATTTGTTTGCCAGCTCATAACTAATATGCGTACAGCCATACCTAATGGTATCTATTCTTTTATTATTTACTAGCAGCCCGTCCCGGCTTCGCACGGGGTAGTGACATAACTACAATAGTTGGACATATGCTACCGCGGAGTTTTTTGTACACATTATGATGTTCTTCAATATTGTTGTACATTACTTTGTTCTATCGCTAATAGTTTCGGCAGCGCATTCGACGAAAGACATTTTAAGACTCGTTTTTCAAGACTCTACACCTTCGGTTACATTGTTCAAATTTTACCAAGGATCCCTAATTTTTTTCAAAATGAAATGTAGCCTATGTCAAATTGGAAGAATGTAGCATTCTATTGGTGAAAGAATTTTTTAAATCGGCCCGGTACTTTTTGAGCCTATTCATTACAAACATACAAACATACAAAAATAGGTACAAATCTTTCCTCTTTATAATATTAGTGTAGATATGATAACATATTAGATAACTATTACATTGCAAGTGCGACCCGGTTTCGATCATATTTATTGTGTTATCACATGAAACATTGATTTCGCAATTTTATTGATTGTTATTTGACTGAAGTCACGGGATAAGCTGACAGCCGACCTGATATTAAGTGGTTACTGCCACCCATATACAATAGAAAAACGACTCCGGTCCTCCCCTATCCCAGTATGAGAAGATCCAAGTCGCATCGCGTTGCGCTCATCACTGAGACGAGGAATGTAACATCTCAGGCGCCTGTTATTGAACCCGGCACCCGCACCCTACAACAGCAATGCGAGTGCACCACTGCGTGGTGACGGATCACCCCGTGTGGAGGCAGATCTTCTCCGGTTAATGTTGGCAAGTTCTATTGCTACTAAAACTCAAGCATAATATTTCAAATTTCGTTCATAAAAAGATCGATTTCAACCGTTTTCCTTTCACTTTTAATAACATAAATTTTATTTATTATATTTTAAATAGTAAATTTACACAAAAGTCAACCTATACCTATGTGTGAATGTCGTGTAAATTTCAATAGGCCCTTGAACACCCAGTGAATTAATAAAATAGTCATCAGAATAGTTTAATTAGTGGCGATGATAACAAAAATAAAATAAAATGAAATCTTTCTAAAATGTATGCAGTAGGTCTGTGTACCTACTCCACCAGTCTGTGCTCAACCTCCCATGACTTACCTATTCAATCGGCAACCATTACTCATGAACGGGTTTTGTGCAATTAAAATCTGAAGTAACAAGGCCTTCAGATTAATTTAATATTAAAAATGAACAGTGATTTTATAATTGAAAAACTGCCGCTCTTGGTTGTGGAATCTTCCCATGAAATTACCTTTCGACCTACTTGATACATACCATAAAATAAAAACAGTTATCTAAATTCAAAAGCAATATCCTACCATGAATATATCCAGGGGATTCTTCCTGAGACAGTGGAGTAGTATCTGAGGGAGGTTGACGGTGCCTCTCGCCGTGACGTCACCGTCCCCCCGCGCCGTGACGTCACCGTCCCCCCGCGCCGTGACGTCACCGGCCCCCCGCGCCTGCACTATCTCATCCAAGATGCCGTCAAGGTACAGCTGGGACGCGAAAGGCTCCCCGCGAACTACTGCGAACGACATTCTACCTGAAATGTATGGGTGCAACTTCAAATGTAATACAGGAAAACAATTGACTAAAGAGAAGTTAGGTGGTGCACTCGTGTTACTGTGTCCCGGTGGAAAAGTGTAGGTGCGGGTGAAATAAAAAAAAAAATTGTTTACTTGTAAATTGTATAATAATATATTATATTGTAATTGTAAATTCACTTTAATTCTATGTTATTTTTATATTTTGAATGCTAGGAATTGGAATCATCCATTTAGGAACTGTTCACAAAAGAAATAATCACACAGACAGATAGACATAGCCATTGTCAAACTTACCTATAATATATTTTTATAATAGTTAAACGGGAAGATTAAAACAATACATTATTAAACAAATATTTAAAAAAATATATATAAAATCGTATAAATATTATATCGGCGATTTTCGACTTCGTCTTGGAAATTATTTATTATTTATTTCGCGTATATCGGAAACAACTCTAACGATTTGGATGAAATTTTGTGTTTGGGGTTTCGTTGTTTAAGTATACATTTATAATTAGATTACTTGGAAAAAAAAAACGCAATTTTGTACAAAAAAAAAACAAAAAACCATGCGCGGTCGATGGACACAGTGTAGAGCTTGTTTCCTGTTTCCACACAAGGCACATTACATGACGTTTTCCACAATGACGTGCGGAAACTAGACTGTTTGAGACTCATAAAAACAGCAAGATCCTTGAATATCTTTGATCAGAGATGGAACAACGACTATATATAAAGTTATAAATAGAAGTTGACCCTGTTCTGACCCTGATCTTTACGTGCACTGTTTTGCAGACAAATAAATATGCAATTCAAGCATTTTGCAACATAAAATCTTCCTCTTATTTTTTGTAAATTGTACCCGATGAGCATGGCTTGATAGATAACAATTGTATCTAAATGCAAGAGGATTTTCTTTGATTGCAGGAGTATTATCTCAGGCCCTTATCTAATGTATAACAGTATGTTACTGTTTTCAGAATATTGTAAGTATTTAACAATATTAATAGAATGTTTGTTCTTTGTTCTGTTTTTATGCTACTTGAGTCGAACGGGCTGTTGGCCCAGTTGATTAGCCGAGTTAATGGGATACCACAGTTAACAATAGTAGATACGACTCGGGTCGTCCCCTTCAGCAGTAGGACAAGAATACTGCTCTTGTATTATCATATCATTCACAATACAGTATTCACATTATAAAACATGTATAAGTAAATTAAATGTGTTCAAAAGGCACATTTTTTTCTATCGGTATTTTTATATCTTGATCGTGATGGAACAAGTAGATTGGGCGTAGATATTTTTGTATAGTTGCGCTAATTTGTAAACATGTTTGGCGTTTCCGTATGAATTGAATGAGGTGTAACTCCTAGATGGTACAATGCTAATTTAAAGAATGACATGCACAATTAATGGTGTTTTACTGCCGTACAGCTCTGGCTTCTGCGCTGAAGATCGTGGCTTCGATTCCCACCAAGATCAAGCAATTGCGTGACGAAAACATGTTTGCTCTGTGTCTTGGTTTTAATATAGAATAGAATAGAATAGAATATATTTTATTTGACACACACACAAAGACAGTATACAAACAAAATAAAATAAACCTAAATACTAACATAAAGAAAAAGAAAAAAAAGAAATGCAATAGTAACAATAAGAATATGTGGTCAAATAGGACACCGTCTCAGCTTGAAGCTGCGTCTTAAACATACCCGTTTAAGACGCAGCGCTGGTTTTCAGACGGCGCCTATGGGATGGTTGACATCACGGACGGAACCCTCCTCACAGTACACAAAATAAATAATAATATTAAAAATTAATTGAATTGGTAATGTGTCTACAAAAATTGTGTATACTAATATATATTTTATCTGTGTCAAAATAAAGAGATATAAGAGATCTCATAGAAATATCTGACAGCGTAATACTTAAATTTAATTTAATTAATCTATGTAGTCTAGGTTTATCTGTGGTTGTTGTGTTGTTTAGTCTGCCTGATTGTCATAGTATTAAAATTAAATAAAAAATATCATCAAATTAAGAGTAAAAAAAAAAATAAAAAAATAAAAATAAAATAAATAAATAAAAAAATGTGTATTACAAAAAAATACTGTATATTGTGTATTTACAAAAAAATACTGTATAAGATTTCTATCAGTGATTTGGTTTTCATAGTACAAGTTACGCTTAGTTGATTCAGTATTTATTATAGATTCAAAGCAATTGTTTTTTTAATAGCTTTTAATTGGTTTGAATTTTACTTACAATTGTATCTTCGGGAATGTTTCGCTTGAATAAAAAAATATGTGAATATTTCAACCACCAAAACAAGATGAATGCAGACAAAAAGCCGCCGAAGGCTAAGCAACAGAGTCAATTTTAACTTGTAAACATGAAACCATAATGACATTAAAATTAATAATAAAATGAGCGCTCGTTCAAAACTTACCGTATACGACCAAACTTCAAGAAAAATGGATGTTATGTTTTCTGAACGATAGTTTTTAACCCAATTAATCTTGTATACTGTTTGTGTTATAATTGTGCAGTTAGTAAGTAGTAATGTTAAGGCGTGCTGCCGCCTGCAGCGTGCGGCGGACTGGCGCACTTGACCTGTACAATAGTGTGTAATTGCCTTATCTCAGTGTAATCAACGTTGTGAGTCCTTACTTATCGCGCGATTGCCAAAAATATTATGCCATTGAAATGATGATCTATACAAATAAATAAATTGGAGTGTCCGTTTGTAATGACAAATTAACAGCTTTTTACTAAATGCATATGTGGTACTTATAAAAAAAAGAATTATTAATTATTTTTTTGCCTTATTTATTCCTTAATCTCATTTATTCCTTTAGATCTCAAGTATCGGCTGATCTGGAACGACTGGACCGATTTTGACGGGACTTTCACTGGCAGATAAATTTAGCCTATTCTTATTTTAGAAAAAGAAAAGAGAATTAGGTATCCACACTAAACGTTGTTAAATGCCACGCGGATGTTTACTTGCGTGTGTAAAATTTGACATGTCCAAACGAAGTTCATAAATGATTGAAGGAAAAATGTATAAATGTCTTTGAGTTTTGATTTTTTTAAGTTTTGATGAAGTCGCGGGGAACAGCTTGTTTATCATATAATTCATCATTGGGGTTCTAAACATACATATAAACACGCCTGGGTTAGGCTGCGACCACGGCTTTCCACTTGCTTCGATCCTGACAAAACCTGTTTTGCTTCGAATTACATTACTGGAGGTCTAAAAATAAACTATTTGTTTCAAGCCCGATCTGGGTCACTGGGACGATCTGGACTGGGGAGATAAACAACAATCAACCGTCATTAAGGATTGGCAATAATTAAACAATACGGTAAGATCATCTGTAACTGACCTTTGGTATCCGGGCGCCAGCAACCCACCAGTTCTAGGTTCTGCCAGAAGCTGCGTGTTACGTTCTAATTTTGACGACTCCGTGGCTTAGTTAGAAGTAACCCTGCCTTCGAAGCGAGAGATCCCGGGTTCGATTCCCGGCCGGGGCATACTTTGTGTGGTGTAAAGTCTGTTCTCGGGTCTTGGGTGTTTGTCTTGTGTTTCTGTGTTGTTCCATGCCATCTGTGACACAGGGAATCCTAGTGCAGAGGTATGAGTGTGTAAAGGTTTGGTTTTTTTTTTGGTCTAATTGATGTGTTTTATTTTTTGTTTTTATTTATTATAAGAACTGATCTCCTAGCTTATTTATGAGCTACGAAATCATTATATGTTACCATATCTAGGATGATCAATATCCATACATTAGTTTCGGATGCTACTCTGGTCACAGAGACCGAGCCGATATAAAGACAGACAGACCGATAAAAATAAATATATAGGGTTCTTTATCGCTTGAGTAACACAATAAAAATACGAAATATTTAGGGAAAAGATAATATTTAATGAAGAGATTTGAGTTGGAACAGTTTTATCTTAGTAGTACCTAGCAGTCATTAGAACAGGAAAACCCGCGAGGGCGGGGCAGGGTTTATTCAGGTGGCTTCACTGCTTGGATAAGGCCTGGCCTACCTACTCATCCCGTGATGAGTATGGGGGTGTGGTCTTGGGGGGTAGCTCACAGTTGCTATGATCCCCCAAGGCAAGTCCGGTGTCCGGCAGCTCAGCCGGTCTAGCCTTCGCGAGGTTCACCAAGCCCGTTAGTACTCACTCTTTTTGAGTGACGAACGAAAAACACCGGGCGCCGCGGGTGTGTGTGTGAAAGGGTGTGCGAGAGTGGATGTATGAGTGTGGAAGAATGTATATGTGAAGGTGGGATTGGGGGGGCTTAGTTGTTGGGTGGGGTAGTCGGGTTAGAGTTGGAGCTTCTCCGCGCGCGCTCTGAGTAGCAGAGTGTATTGCGGATGAGGCGGGACGGGTTCGGTGTGCACTCACACTGCCGCCGAACTGGTATTCGAGCCACCGTCCGGACGTGGATTCCAACTCGGAATCCCCCTGATGACGCGGTCACGTCTCGTGTTGCGTGATGGGGGGCCGAGGGCCTTGGCTTAACCGCCCGGGTCGCGAGGAAGAAAACCTCTATAAAAAATCACCCCCACCCTAAGCTGCGGCGCGCGGCGAGAGGGTGTTCATGGCTGTGGGGGAGCACAGTTCTTAGCGCGTTCCCCGCGGGAGTCCGGCCGAAACTCCTTAGCGGGTCACGTCTAGGCTTGCTCGGTTACAGGGGGCACTGACCGAGTCGACCTTCCATTCCCCCATACTCGTGGGATCAATTATGGAACCTCTAAATAAAACTAATAAAACCAGTGTAAAAGGAGAGAATGAGTGTGCTTTGGCACTTAAGAAGGCTGTCGCAACGGCGGATGAGGTTGTGACGAGAGCCAAAACGGCCGTGGTAACAATGGAGCGGCTCCATTTTAGAACATCTGAGAAGCCCTTGAACGAGGATGATGCTGCTTCGGATTCGTCCGTAGGGAGCATGAGGACTGTCAACCCAGGCGACGGTCGAGACGAAAACCTATCTGACGCAGATTCAGACATGAGCTGCCGAACCGTGACTTCCCAAATCTCGGGAAAGTCATCGACTGGCCTCTGGAGAAAACGCCGAAGGAGCATAGGCGAGGATGACGCTTCGGATGACGCTCTGCCATCTCCTAAGATCACCCCAGCCCGACGTGGACGTGGACGGCCGCCCACTACGGGACAATATGTCGGCCTGGCAAAGGCGAAAGCTGATTTGAATAAAGCCAGAGAGGAGGAACTGCGCCTCATCGCAGAAAAAGAGATGGTGGATGAACTTCGCCGCAAGCAGGAGGCGAAAGCTGCCTTTTTCAAAAAGGCTCCTCCCACTAAAGCATCGGAGGTAAGGAACTGCGATGCGGCGCAACTTGAATTTTTAGTCATGGACTCCGTGGAAAAGATCACATGGATCGCCACGAAGTCCAAAAACTTAAAGGGTGGATTCGTCAAGGAGTTAAAGGAGGCTGCTGAGGTCATCAGGGCCTCTTTCAAGGAAACGCAGACGCGCACGATGCCTGATGAGGTCGCGCTGCTGGCCGCTGCAAATAAGCAGCTCATGACGGAGCTGAAACAGCTCCGCCAGGAAATGCAAGAGTTAAGAGCTGCTCAGGCAAAACCAGCCCCGGCTCCGGTTCAAGCTCCAGTACCACCACAGGGCCCAGCCCTTGAAGAGGTAATGCGAACAGTCATGGTGCAGGTGGGCACCATGATAAACGCTCGTTTTGAGGGTCTCGAAGAGAGACTCCTCCCCGAGAGGCGTCTCAGGCCACCACTGGCCGCAGACACTCGCAGAGAAGAAGCTGCAGCTAAGACAACGACGGTGGATCCACCTATAGCATCCACTTCCCAAACCTTTAAACAAAAAGGAAAAGGGAAAGCTACTCAAAACAAGCAAGTGGAGCTGGCACCTAAAGCTGGACCATCAAAACCACCTCCACCTCCACCTCTAACGGAGTCGTGGTCTAAAGTGGTGAGACGTGGCTCTAAAAAAGACGCAAGACCCACAAACCCTAGGTCTGCTCCTCTTGACAGAGCCCAGCCCTCGAAACCCAAATCGAAGGCCCCTGGAGCAAAAACAAAGGCGGCAAAACTCCGTCCCCCTCGTACTGCAGCTGTAGTTATCACACTGCAACCGGAGGCGGCAGAGAAAGGCATAACGTATGGCAAGGTCCTTACCGAAGCCAAGAGTCGGATCGACCTTTCAGCTCTCGGTGTGCCGCCCCTGAAAATCAGGACTGCGGCCACTGGAGCGCGTGTGCTAGAGATCCCTGGCACAGAGAGGGATCAAAAGGCGGACTCTCTTGCCGAGAAGCTTAGAGAAGTTTTTGGAGAGATGGAAGAGGTGAAGGTCTCTAGACCAGCTGTCACCACAGACATACGGGTGAGTGGTCTGGATGACTCAGTGGGCCCTGAGGAACTAGCCCTTGCCCTTGCTAAGGCAGGTGGCAGCCCCCCGTCGTCATTTAAGATTGGTTCGATTAGGCCGGGTCTGGCTGGAATGGGCAGCGCCTTCGTCCGATGCCCCATGACAGCCGCAAAACAGATTGCGGCGATCGGAAGCCGAGTGCTGGTTGGGTGGGTATCAGCCCAAGTCCATATCCTGGACCCCCGCCCACGTCGATGCTTCAGGTGTCTTGCATTGGGTCATGTCAGAGCCCAGTGCAAGTCCGAGGTTGACCGCAGCGAGGAATGTCATCGCTGCGGTAAACTGGGCCATAAGGCCAAGGATTGCTCTGCTGCCCCGCACTGTACACTATGTGCAGCTTCGGGAAAACCAGCGGAGCACCTCTCCGGGGGCAAAGCATGTGCCAAGCCTCCGTCTAAAGCAGGGGCAAGAAGGAGACCAGCTGTGACTGAGGCTAATGCCAAGTCACAGCCAGCTGGCTCTATGAAAGAGCGGTCAGCACAAATGGAGGTTAGTTAGGATGCTCCTAACCTTTCTCCAGGGGAATTTAAATCACTGCGCCAGGGCACAGGATCTCTTGCTCCAGTCCCTGGCGGAGTGGTCCATACAAGTTGCGGTGGTCGCTGAGCCGTATGTGGTTCCACCCAGATCTGACTGGATGGGGGACCTCAATGGCCTTGTAGCGATTACTACACAGACGCCGGCTCACTCCACAACCTTGGAAGAGATAGCGAAAGGAAGGGGATTTATTGCTGCCCGTGTTGGCCAATTGGCAGTGGTTGGGGTCTATAACTCCCCCAATGCCCCCCGATATGAACTGGAGTCCCTCCTTGATGAGATAGGGACTCTGGTGAATCGTATTCGCCCTCAACCCGTTGTCGTCCTCGGAGATTTTAACGCCAAATCTACGGCGTGGGGATCTCCGATGACAAACGTTCGGGGAAGAATACTGGCTGAGTGGGTGTCTGAAACTGGTTTGTGTGTGATCAACCAGGGCACGGAGCAGACGTGCGTGCGGCGATCGGGTGGTTCAGTGGTCGATGTGACCTTCGCTACCCCTGAGCTCGCACGTAGAATAAGAAACTGGGAGGTATTGGTGGACGAGGAAACGCTCTCGGATCACCGCTACATCCGTTTCGGCGTTTCCTCGTCCTCAACAGGCCTGGGTGGACAGAGACGGCCTGGGACCGGACCGCGGTGGGTCCTCAAGCGCCTGAACTCAGAATTACTGAAAGAAGCCGCAATAGTTCAGGCGTGGAATGCTCCACCAACGGAACCGGAAGAAGTAGAGGAAGAAGCCGAAAGACTGTGCAGAGCAATGACGCACATCTGTAATGCTGCCATGCCCCGGGCGAGAGCTCCTCCGTCCAAACGCCAGGTTTACTGGTGGACGGAGGAAATCGCAGAACTTCGTCGCAGATGTGTATCGAAGCGCAGACGGTACCAGAGGTACAGGAGAAGAAGGCGGCGCGAGACCGAAGTGTCCGATGCTCTATACAATGCCTACAGAGAGGCGTCCAAGGCACTGCGCGTGGCCATTAGCGAAGCCAAAGCACAGGCCTGGCGGCAACTGCTGGAGACTCTGGAACTTGACCCATGGGGCAGGCCCTATCTATGGGCTAGGAAAAAGCTCCGCCCTTGGGCTCCTCCAGTCACCAGTATGCTGCAGCCCACGGTGTTACGGCGAGTAGTCGAGGGACTGTTCCCTGCTGCTCCGGGGAACGAATTTGTCCCTCCTACAGTAGCAGAACCATATGCTGCCGCAGGTGTAAATGACTCTTCAGGTCCACCACCCGCGATCTCCCAGGGAGAGTTAGGCGCAGCTGTACTCAAAATGAGGGCCAAAAACACAGCACCAGGACCTGATGGCATTCCCGGCCGCGCTTGGGCCCTCGCCTTAGATGCTCTAGAGGCGCAACTTAGGACCTTGTTTGACCGCTGTATACGGGAAGGTAAATTCCCCAAACAGTGGAAGAGAGGAAACTTGGTCCTGCTTCGCAAAGAAGGGCGTCCAGTGGATGAACCTGCCGGCTATCGCCCCATAGTGCTGCTCGACGAGGCGGGCAAGTTGTTGGAGCGTGTTATTGCTGCCCGCCTCGTAGACCATTTAGAGTATGTTGGCCCAGATTTGGCTCCCAACCAATATGGGTTTCGCAGAGGTCGCTCCACTTTGGATGCAATATCGTGTGTACGCGACCTATGCAACGAGGCATGGTCTAGTGGCGGCGTTGTGTTGGCGGTGTCCTTAGACATCGCCAACGCCTTCAATACGCTGCCTTGGAGAACCATTTTGGAAGGACTGAGGTACCACAAGGTACCTCAATATCTCCAACGTCTTGTTGGGGACTACCTCTCTTACAGAGAGGTAGTCTTCCCTACAACAACAGGAGAAGGACGGAGTGCAATGAGCCGTGGCGTTCCACAGGGGTCTGTTTTGGGCCCACTCCTGTGGAATGTAGGCTATGATTGGGTCCTTCGGGGCGCTAACCTCGGTGGCGTTGGCATTGTATGTTATGCTGATGACACTCTGGTTACCGCCCGGGGAGGGACGTTCAGGGAGGCAAAAATTCTGGCCACAGCCGGAGTCGCAGCGGTAGTGGCCAGAATACGGCGTTTGGGCCTGGAGGTGGCGCTCCAGAAATCGGAAGCCGTCTGCTTTCACGGCCCTCGGGCAGCGCCGCCTGCAGGCTCCAACATTGTGGTAGGAGGAGTTTCCATTGCTGTCGGGTCAACGCTGAAATATCTCGGAATTGTACTCGATAGTAGATGGAAATTTGAGGCGCATTTGAGGCAGTTGTCCCCCAAACTCATGGGGACTGCTGCTTCACTAAGCCGCCTTTTGCCTAATTTGGGAGGAGGAGATGGGAGTTGCCGCCACCTTTACATGGCAGTACTCCGATCCATGGCGTTGTATGGAGCCCCAATATGGGCTGGGGCCCTGAACCAGCAGAGGGTTGCCCTTTTAAATAAAGCCCAAAGAGTCATGGCTGTGAGAGTGTGTAGGGGCTACCGCACACTCTCACACGAAGTTGCATGCATCCTCGCTGGATCCTTACCGTGGGACCTAGAGGCTGAGGTGCTGTCTGCGGTATTCTCGCGCAGAGTCCAAGCGCGACAGCAGGATTTGCGCCCTCTCCCAGAGGAGGTAGCTCAATGGCGCAAAAATGCCAGGATTACGGCTCTGGAAACATGGAAGAGCCGAATTCTTGTCGGACCCACGCAGAGGGGGGCTGGAGCTCGCCGGCTTATAGAAGCGATTCAGCCCGTACTCTCTGAGTGGGTTCAACGGAAACATGGTGGAGTCACCTTCCGCTTGACGCAGGTCCTCTCGGGGCATGGATGCTTCGGGAGGTACCTACATAACGTCGCCCAGAGCGAGGCAACGCCGGCATGCTACCGATGCGGCTGTGCGGAAGAGACGGCACAGCACGTGCTGGAGGTATGCCCGGCAGACGATGAACCGCGACAGTCCCTAGTCGCGGTAGTGGGGCCAGACCTCTCTTTGTCGACCATCTTCAAAAAGATGCTTGACGATGAGAGGTCGTGGGAGGCGGTGGTCTCCTTTTGTGAATCTATAATTTTGCAAAGGGAGGCCGAGGAGAGGGAGAGAGAGACCAATCCTCTCTCTTTTCCTCTCCGGAGAATAAGGACACGGAGGCGAACTCGACGAGTTCGCACTCCGTCTCCACTTGGAGGACCTGGGGCGTCGGATGCGGGGGCATCCGGCACCCCCCACTAGGGACAAGGTCCTCGAGGAGTTGATGCCCAGCTTGCTCCTGGGCATCACTTGAGCCGAATGGGGGGCTTTCCCCTCCCGAGGCGGGTCCGCGGACCGACGCGGACGAAGACGTTAACGGGGCAGCGGAGAATGTTTACAACGGTCCCGCAGCCCCGTTCTAGTCAAACGTTTGAGCAACGGTGGAGTTTTAGTCGGTAGAGGCACAATAGCATAGAACATCAGCTGAGCCCGACATACCCCGCCACACTCCCCCGGTGAGGCGGGGATACGTAAAGTATTTCTCCACCGTAAAAAAAAAAAAAAAAAAAAAAAAAAAAAAAAAAAAAAAAAAAAAAAAAAAAAAAAGGAAAACCCGCGACCTCGTAGGTAAGTAGCAATAATAAAAAGCGACGGAATTAATAAATAAAGATCTTTGAGTATAATACTAAAGATAAATATATTATACCATTTAAAGTGCATCTCTTAATATAATTTACAAAAGCTTTACAATGACATATTGCAGATAACGTGTTTTATGGTGATGTTTACTATGTGTTATTAATATCACTTGGAGACAGGATGCACTCAAGTGAACAATAAAACATTCGTAATATGACTCAAGTCTTCCGTTACCGAACTATGAGAAGGCTCAAGTCACACGGCGCTGCATCTGACACTCGGAGACGGAATGTAATGTCGCACGCGCCTGTAATTTTACAGTTTTCTGGAAAAAAGTGCTTGACCGTGGATTACAGGGCATGGCGGCAGTTTTTCTCCGGACAAACTGTCAGCTATCTTCTAGTTTATTTTATGTTAAAACTAGGAACATTTTACATAGAGCTCGTACACCGCCATCGGTTGAGTTCTACTCGTAGTTACAAATAACCAAAATGGCGAATTTTAAGATTCAGTTAGCGATGTTTTTATTGGCCATATTTATAAACCTACCTTTAACGTACAACCTGTTTACAAAATAAGTTACTATTCATTATGTCAAAGTGATACAAAATGATTATGTGAGTATAATATTTTTTAATCTACACTATATTAATATTATAAAGAGGAAAGATTTGTACCTATTTTTGTATGTTTGTAATGAATAGGCTCAAAAAGTACAGGGCCGATTTAAAAAATTCTTTCACCAATAGAATGCTACATTCTTCCAATTTGACATAGGCTACATTTCATTTTGAAAAAAATTAGGGATCCTTGGTAAAATTTGAACAATGTAACCGAAGGTGTAGAAAAATGAGTCTTAAAATGTCTTTCGTCGAATGCGCTGCCGAAACTATTAGCGATAGAACAAAATAATGTACAACAATATTGAAGAACATCATAATGTCTACAAAAAACTCCGCGGTAGCATATGTCCAACTTTTGTAGTTATGTCACTACCCCGTGCGAAGCCGGGACGGGCTGCTAGTGAGTAATAAACCAAAAACGTAGATTATCACAATAATTGTACTCTAATATAATCAATTTTTAAGGAAAAACTGTTCCCCACGTGACTCGTATGATATGAAATGTACAACTGGTATGGTATTCTGTGACATTGATTCAAAAATAGCAAATGTAAGCAGGATTGGAGCTGATGTTCGGCGCCAATGTAGAGGCCAAGGCTTGGGGGCGCGGCACGCGGCGTGCGGCGTGCGTGGCCCGGCGTGCGGCGTGCGGCGCGCGGCGTGCGGCGTGCGGCGTGCGGCGTGTTCGAGATGCCGCCCTACAAATAGCGCTGACGGCGAGCCACCAGGTACACTCAACGACTAAATGCGAAGAAAAGTAAAAAGAACCTATTAAAAAAAATATAAATTCTACTTTATTGATTTAATTAATTTATCAATTGAATTCAGCAATTCTTAATTGATTCCTTATTATCATGAAATGTTGCATACACGTTGTCAGGGATACAGAAAAAAACATAAAGTAATCCGATTACAGCAACTGGAGGCGAAGGCTAAATATTCATGGACATGACACGCTTCACCTAGCCCCGAGCTAAGCGTAGCCTTGTACTATGCAAACTAAATAGATACCTGAAGTACTTACTTAAACTACATATTAACACTCAGACACAGAACAAATATCTAAGTTCGCCACACAAATGCTTGTCCTTGGTTCCTACGCTCCTTTACCGAAGGCAGGGCTAATAACAACACAGGCTGTGTTGTTATTACTCAGAATATGTATGAAATTTCACTTATTATTGAACCTTTTAAAAGATGCATGTCTAGGAACAGATGTGGGAGTAGCGCGTTGTCCGCGAGTGTACCTCCCGCCTCCTCGGCGCGCGAGGCCGCCGCCGCCGCGGTCCTGAGGAAGGCTTTAAACACTTCATTCGTTGAAATGGACTCTTTCAATGAGTTGAAGAGAAAGGTTTGCTCGCTTCAAAGCTAAAAATACGTTGAATGCATGGGAAATCGCGCCGTGGACGTATGAATCGTATGAAAACATCTCCAACTTGGAGATGATAGGTAATACAGAGTATTTTTACTCATTATTTAGCCATTTCCCTATATGCAAGAATTTATCTATTATTTTAACCGATCCCGGTTCTGATTGTTGGCCGGGCAATTATTGTTGTGTGCGGTGTGTTTGTGGTGTGTAAGTCTTGTGATTGTGTGTTCATGCCACATGATAAAACTAAGTGCAGGAATATGAGTATGCATTTTTTACTTTCACATCGCCCTACTAGACTTAATTTCCTTTTTTTTTAAGATAGTTATGCATTTGACCGCGATCTCACGACGTGGTGAGAGGCATGCAGTCGACGATGTAGCTCGCTTGGTCCAGGCAAATCAAGAGCGCGGCAGAAGGACATGTCCTGTCGTGCCGTCTCCCTCTCATGCTGGAACACGTAAAATCGTAAGAAACAAATTTGATAACCATTTGAAACAGCCCAATGATGAGGTGGAACGCGATCCACGTGTCTCTTTCCCTCGTCATGCCAAAATAGAAAACAAAATGGCGTCTACAGCGAGGCGCGCTTTAAAGTTGACATCGGTCGCCCGCAAAAAGCTCTGATCCCGCGGAATCCAAAACAAAATGTAATACTAAATGATTAGGGCCGAATTGCTAAAACAATGGAATAACAATCCTGTGGAAGCGAAATCTATAGTTATTGTAATGTTTTAATTATTCTGTACAAACGCCCGATAAAGATATCATTTTTAAAGAAATAAAGTTAAAGGTTAAACTAATTACATATAAAGTAAGCAGTTAATTTTTATTTAAATCATTAAATTTAACAATCGAATGTTAATAATTTATTTTATTATTTTAATTGAAATAATTTTAATTTATATGTAAATGGGTACCTACTATCCCTGTTAGTCGATATAAATGAATTATTATAATTATATTAGTGAAATAATTCAAATAATCAATTTGACAGGACCAGTACTACAAACAAATAAAATGGTTGTCTCTATTATCGTTATCATTTTTATAGCCTCACATTTCATAGTATTTTCAGGAAGTTGTTTATAAGCCGAATAAAGAAAATGTCGTACGTAATTATATCGCACAACTAAAGCACTATTAGATAATTAGTTTAATAGATCTGTGTGTGGCTGTGTGTAATGCGCCTAACGAGCTCTTGTGATACCTTATATTATGCGTATGATTAATGATGTAATTAAGATACTTGAAATCTAAAGGAAGATATAATAATAGGATTGAATTAGTTTTTTTTTTTTAATGATAGCCTAAAATTTGTAAATAGCAATAGTTAAAGTAGATTTCACAATTTTTTTTACTTTGTTTCAGTTTAGTTTCTATTCTGTTGTGTAGGTATATTGTACGGCCGGATATCAGATGCGCTGTTGGCGTAACGGAACTAATAAAAACGTTATGTGCCACACTGACGCATAAAAAGCCTTTTTAGAGTTCCGCAAAAAGGTTGAAACTGACACGATACTCGTCGTTGAATTTTAAGGAACACCGTTCTAAATAATAAAACGACGTAAAAAGCTGACACTATTGGACTAAGGATTCAACTTGCATTAAGTTTGCATTGGGTTTTACAAAACTTGTCACTATTAGGGCCTTTTGACTAATTTAAAAAAAAAAATAAAAACAACGTTAACACACTCATACCTCTGCACTAGGATTCCCTGTGTCGCAGATGGCATGGACAAACACAGAAACACAAGACAAACACCCAAGACCCGAGAACAAACTTCATGCTCACCACACAAAGTGTGCCCCGGCCGGGAATCGAACCCGGGACCCCTCGCTTCGAAGGCAGGGCTACTACCAACTAAGCCACGAACTATGATTTAATTCAACTAAATTTACATTGGTTCTCTTGAATTTTGATAAATGCTAGAAATCTAAACAGGCCGCGTGTTTTGGTTTCTAGCATTTATGTCGTGCTTAGCCAAGTTCAAGCAGAGGAACTGGCGCCGCAGCGGCCGTGTGTGATTGCTCTTCCATTAAAGTGGCCTCCAACATATGTTACCTAGGATAGCCAGGACTGACATCTTATAATGTTCTCCGAAGCACGAAAACTTTCCGTTCAAGTGTCAGTAAACGGTTACCCCACAGAGCACCGCCAGCTATAGTATCTCTCCTAGACGGATGGGAGGCAAAGCGTAAAGGCCCTTCCTGGGATCCCGGGGCCAGGCTACGTTCACTAACCATTTTCTACTTGTTTATATTGGTAAATTAATATTTGTAAAGTACACGTATAATTATTAACACTCAGACACAGAACCAACAACTTTCATCATTTTCATCACAACAACTTTCATCACCGTGGCAGAGCTACCAACGGAGTTGGTGAGAACACTTTTTAACAACTTTCATAACCGTGGTAGAGCTACCAACTGAGTTGGTGAGAACACTTTTCAACAACTTTCATAACCGTGGTAGAGCTACCAACTGAGTTGGTGAGAACACTTTTCAACAACTTTCATAACCGTGGTAGAGCTACCAACTGAGTTGTGAGGAGTTAAGGAAATATAGATGCGGAACCCGTGGCCAACACTTTCCAATCACAGTTGACATAGTTTTATTTTTAGGGTAAGTGCTGCTGACACGACCGTGCAGCTCCGGCGGGAGCGAAACGGTTAATGGCCCGTAAGCACCGGCAGTCACAAGCGCAACACGTACTACTTACTTTTAATGAGAGTCAATTGACATTCTTTTTAAAGATTTTCAGTTATTTTTGTTGTTTAATTAATATGAGTAATTTTATTTAGACTGGCGTATCATTCACTCACGGTTGGGTTTTAGTTTTATGGCAATGTTTTTGTGATTACGAATATAATCCATTCAACGCTTGTTGAGCATACACACGGGAGCTCAATACGAATTGGTAGACGTCACGTATTCCAATTTTGAAACAATTAACTCTAAGATATTTTTCTTTATCGTTTCTAAAATGGTGACATAAGTAAAAGTACCACTAGAAAACCCCCATAGACCTAAAAACTTTATGGTACACATACTCGTACATAACGTGTATGAATTATTGTGTGTGTGGGCCAGTGCCTAATAAAATGTTACTTACTTACACCCAAATTAACAGATTACAGGAAACTGATTGCCATATCAACATTGTTATCTATCAAATAATGTAAAGACTTTTTGGTTAACAATATTATTATCTCCCTCTCCTGTCATCTGTAAATTATATTGGTTGAGGTCGTGAATTGATGTTATTGGTAATTACTTATCTTATTATAATAACAACGTTCCGTTGATTACTAACTGTATCAAAAGCAATTTTCACCAGCGACCTTAGAATTAAAAGGCCGCTTCCGTACCACTGAGCCACAACGCCTGCACTCTCCACCAGTACTGAGTCACAACATAAGTAAATTATTACTATTTTTTAGTAAACTATTATAATTTAGTACCTCTCTTGTTATAAGGCTTTGTTCTTATTACTTATTTTTTCTGTTAACATAAAATTTATAATATTAATAGTTAATATAATATTTTTGACGTGTTTCTGGCGCACACGCCGACATTCAATCTGATGGTTGCTGATTCAAACCCACACGTGCACCAATAAGTTTTTCACTTAAAAAAAAATATATACCACGTTCTCGAAACGGTGAAGGAGAACATAGTGTGGAAACCGGCATGTCTTAGAACCAATAATTCCAAGACATGTGACATCTACCAATCCGGATTGGGCTCCTGTGGTAGATCAAAGTCCATTCAGTTATGGAGAGTAAGCCGGTGTCCCTGCAGTGCAAATATTAGAGACAGATATGGTGGTGGCGGTTACGTGATATTCGAAAATAATCAACAGATATGAATGTATTTTTTTTTTTGTTCGAAAATTAGAGGAAAAAGGGATAAAAAAGTGAAATGATTTTAAATCTTGAAGATATTTGATGTTAAAATCCACTTTTTTCAAATACTCATAATGTGGGTCTCTTACCGAGTTAACTTTTACTGGTACCGTTGTACCTGTGATAATATACAAGTAGAGAAGGCACGTGTGCGTGGGTATATCTCATCATTCAAGAATCTTTTCAAAACATTTCCAATATAAATATTTTAACTTATTATCGTTCCAAGGGCAGGTGCTCGGATAATTGAGAGAAATTTAATATGAAAGGTATTTAGGCCCCGCCGTCCCGGTTCAATTCTGGACCTTCCTGATAAATCCCGTGTGATGTAGAAAAGAGATTTGGGAAAAAGCTGTTTCAGGCATTTTATTTGCTTTTCATTGAAATATTTGATCGGTACCCGTGGGTACAGGCAGCCAGAGATCAAACGATTGGCTTAGCGAACGGCTTAGGGGTCCAGATGCTCACGTCCGTGGGCGAGTGCCATTCAGAGGCCGAGTTTGAACTGAAATTAGTGTAGTTAGTGTCTCCACACCAGGTACTCTGCCGCCAAGCAGGGTGCACTCGTGTTGTTGTTCTGAATTTCCATCCCTGGACTCGAGATACCATGGAACATTCTTGTACATAGAAAATGCTGCCATGGTAAATGAGTTACAGTCGCCAGTTAGTTTATTATGAAACTTTCTAAAAATATATAGATAACCAATAAATAGTTGAAGTTGCGATTTCTTTGTTCTCTGACTCTTTCTCCTTCTCAGGTGGTCTCAGCGGTCGCAGCGCCGAGCTGACCGCTGAGGTCAGCTCGGCGCTGCGACCGCTAACTTGACTGCGCGCGCGCCTGACAGACTCGTGACGTCATCGGGCCGGGCGGCGACCGAGCGGGTTGCGCCAGACACAATACTCCCCTGTAGACGGTTATCTCTGCCTTTAATTTGGTTTCTTACAAGTAGCGCCATCTATCCGCCATATGGTGTTCCATGTTGTAAGTTATGTCTATAGTAACAATGAAGTAATCTGTGCCTTGCGAGATTATGAATACGTATGGGAGATAGGTAACTCTCTTAATTTGGGTTTGTCTGGTATTAATTACTGTTTTGCCTTTCATTTTAGCAATTAGGAAATTTTTTATAAAAGCAATGAAATGGAAACAGTAACAAAATTATAATATAAAAATAATAAATATATTTTATAATGTTTTATTAAATGGATATCTACTTATCTGAATTTTGACCTGAAGTCAAATCCAAAGCACCGATTGCCTCATCTGCTTCCTTAATTTATATTCTTTATAATAATTATTATTGTGAGCGTGCACTTTCCAAAATAGTTCCAAACGCCGTGTCACACGCTTCGAGTCCTATCTCATCACAAATACACTAAAACTAGGAGTGTTTTACACACAAATACTATTTCCTCGCCACAATCAACAGAAGAAAGTCTTGTCTCAACATGTGGTACATCAAAACAGAGGAGCCTAATCTCAACTCAGACGTCAAAACGTTTGAGTTGGGATCCTCTGTTAAAAGTTCCTCTCTGTTCCTCTGGTGAAATCTCTCGAATATTACTGATTTGCAGAATTGTCACACTTAATAAATGCAAAACTCAAAAAGCAAAAGTTTCGTTACTTGCTGTTAAAATAATAACCACTTTCTCATTCCTGCCATTGTCTTTCATATAAATAAATAATTTGGAAGTTGTTAATGGATTCATTAAATGTTTGCCATAATTATCAAGTAGATTTTTTTTTGTGAATAATCTAGGAGTTGTTCCTAGAATATTCACTTTTGCGTTTGAATTTCGCCTTGTTTTTAATTTTGATAAAACATTTCTATTATACTAACATAGTTTTTTTTATTGATGGCAAGAACATACATTTCACAAATTGTATGTACCATTTAAATTCCACTACAGGGGATAAATGGTGCCAGTTTTCATACAAAATATTTGGAACAGGTCGCTATATTCTAAGAGTTCATTGCAGGACTCCTCGCTCGGCGCTCGGCAGACACACGTCACGGAGCTCTCACTCTATTCTTTGTCTGAGTGTACCCACCCTGTTGTGTTCTAATCATTGTAAATAAATACTGATTAAGTGCTTCCGAATAAATCTGTTTTAATTGTCACGAGTACCGGCGACGCGGTCGGAAGCTCTGTGGACAGCGAATGGAAGTCAAGATCCTGACCTCCCCTCGTATATTTAAGAAGATTGAAATAAATCGCCTGCAATCCCCTGACTTTGTCAAGAATTAACCATCGTTTTGAATTCAGATCTTACCTTTAACACGGCCGGAACAGTTACTGAGAATGACAAGGAATTAAATGAAATTATGTTTGGAGCACTCCCCTTCATTTTGCGAGGGCTGAAATGGGTTAACTAATTGTCACTTAAACATTATTAAGGGAAACTGCTGTTGAGTCTTTGTGATTGAATGTTTTGAACTCGCTAATTAACTAAACTAATATATTTGCTTGGAAGAAATAAATCACACGCAGTCGATTGCCTTTTGATTCTAGACAGTGCGGTGCTCCGTCCGCAAGGGAATGGGCTGATTAAAAAAATACAAGCTGTTGTCTAGAACCCGTTTAAATATTTTAACAATAACAAAATAAACTCAAACTTTTCGTACACCATCTATTGGGTACAAGTACATATACTTTTTTTATTTATATTTTAAATACCTCATCACGTATACTGCTTTTGTTTGACCTCGTTTTCAGCTGATGTTAAGAGACGACGAGTTGGATGATGGAGCACCAAGTGGTCCACGTTTTTGTAACCAGGAAAAACGATCGAATGAGAGCTGTTACCATAAAAATTTATATATATTGTATATAGTCACTAACTTACAAACAAAGTCTTACTTCATAATTGCGGGACTTTATTTTTATTTATTTAAACCACTACTTTTTGTATTTTATTTATTTATGTAGCCAATCCAGGTCCGGTTTGAGGGATTACTCTACGAACAAACCTCGTCCAGAGAGGTACTCGTATACTTCCTCTTATAATTCTGTTGGTTTTTATCTCCAAGTTTCGGTTGTGAGTGCCCGTGAAATTACTGGTACAACGGACATTTTATACTCGATCTTCCCCTACCTGAACATACGTCTGACTTAGCTAATTTTGTAATAAAATAATCATCGGCTGAAATGAGAACCTTCCTACTTCGGATATTATAACAGATTCACTACAAGTTATGAAGATTTTCTTACAAATTATTAAGGTCAAAAAAGGTCTGAGCAGGCAGCAAATTAAGCAATAAACCCACGTAAGTTATCTTGTAGGTAATTTCACTTATTAATTATTTTTTTTTTATATATATTTTATTAATAATTTAACAACCAATTAACTTGTGCACAGTTCGAGACAGTCCCAATTTAGTTGTCTGACAACTTGTCACGGCTGTGTTATCAATTCGTCAAGCAAATGACCCTCAAAATGGAGTGAGCGGTGGCTTCCCTCGGGTTAAAGACCCATTGCAATTATTCGTGAATCTAATTATTATTTTTTTTGTTAAAATAGATTTGCATTTACATCAGACATCTCAGTAAAGTACCTTTATTGAAATAAAAGTATCTTTCATGAATCCATTATAAAACCAAGGTGATTCTGATATTCTTTCACTAAAGTTTTTAATTTTAATTTTAGATAAAAAATTAGAGACATTTTAAAAATCTTTTCGTTAAAATCTAGGAGGAGAATACAATACTAGATTTAATGGAATATAAGTTTGTCAACTAATTAGCATTAACAGCCTATTCAGCGCTGCACTTCATGCGGCAAGGGGTGACGGGGGTCAAGAGAAAAACAGATGTGAAACGAATAAAAAATATAGTAACGTTATCACACTTATGACCCTTTGCTAGATATACTTCGCAGGTGATGTGGAACAAACACATATCCCAAGATCTGAGAACGAACTATATACTCTTCATACAAAGTTTTAATTTGAAGAATAAGAAAAAAAAATGTTTTTATGAAAGCTGAAGAACGTTCGATTCCCGGCCAGGGCAGACGTTGTGTGACGAGCGTAAAGTTTTTTCTCGGGTCACCTCACTATAAGATTTGGATCTTACGCTGAGTTGCATTCATCCTGCTTCGTCCACCACCCGAGACAGGGATGATACGTCTTATACGCATGTGATTACCTACACCTACACCCTTCCACCGGAACACAGTTATGCAAGTACTACTGCTTGGCGGCAGATTCCAGGTGTGGTGGTAGTACCGCTCCGGACGAACTTAGCTCAAGTTCTACTGCTGCTTTTGGTTGCTCCTTTAGCACCACCCAAGGATACGTGTACTAAGGGTACACACCTACGGACGCAAGCACGTGGACCTCCCAAAACGTCCTCACATTAAAAATCCGCTGCGAGACTTGTTGCGAGAATTGCGAGATTACGCTATCATCGGATTTCTTTCATTAAAAACAAAACATGTTCAAGTTGGTAGTTCAATTTGTCAACCTTTAACTCGACTTGTTGGGAAGTCCCAAGTTGATGTCCGCGGAAGAGATCCGATACGGAGTTTTCTCAAGGCAAGTACAGTCAGGTAGACGTAGGACACAAGGCAGTAAGACTGGTTAGTCATTGTTTAACGTACCACCAGCTACTAATATCTCCGCTGGGCACTGCCCTACTCTACAAGCGACATTGAATTCTCTGTGTCGGAGGTGGCATGGACAAACACAAAACTATGTCCCAATACCCAAGAACAAACTTAACGCTAATCATTAAAAGTCAGATTTCTTTCTTTTTCTAAAGTAATACTAAAAACAAGCTCGGCTTGATAAAACAATATCTTGAGGAGTATCAAATTCTCCGTAAATCGTTCGCTGAAGTTTTTTTATGAAATTGTATAATTTAGTTCGGTGTTGTGATTCCATTAATTTTTCTATGTCGTATCATCACTGAACTTTTCGCCCAGGGCAAGCATTTAAGTGACTTAGATGGGTGAATATAGATGTTTGATCTATTTTTGTTCATATTACAAAAATGATGTTAAATCGTTACCTCCACCCATAAAAACAACTATAGGACCCAGACCCTCCCCGAATTAAGTATGACAAGACCCAATGTAACGTCTCATGCGCCCGTAATTTCACAGGCACCCGTCGCCCATGTGATGACCTGAACTCTGAAATCTGCCAATTGAAATAGGACTCTTTAAGCAACTCACTCTCGCCAGTCTAGAGGAGAGTCTGCGTCTTCTAGTTCCCAAGACACGGTTATTTGTGTCCGACTGTACCTCGCAGCAGAGACAAAGTTCTTAAAGCAATTTAACTCTGTCCAATCGAAGTATATATCTAAGTCCTCGCAGGAACGGACGCTGCAGTACTGTCTGTATGAACACGGTCCTAGAAGATGGTTTTCAGAAGTTACACCTGTAAGTTTGTGACATGGCTCTAAACTCTAAACGATAAGCGTCTCTTTCCCAATCCATAAGAAACACAATATAAATGTGAAGGAATGGATGCTCCAAAATGATATTGCTCGCTCCGGTAGTTGAAAATCCTTACAGGTGAGTCTCCACACGCACCCCCCGGGTGGTGCTTGGAGCATCGAAAGTAGTAGTAAAACTTGAGCCAAGTTCGTCTGGAGAATTACTTAAAAGTACCGGTGTAAGGGTGTGGGCGCCGGTGAAACGTCAGGCGCATGGACATGACAGGCACAGGCGGTTCGCGTTAAGGGCACGGATACACCTCGTATAAATCGAAATATATACTATAAATCAAAATATATACTATTGTCGTAATATTTTTTTTTTATACCAGGTTTTTACATAGTGTGAGTTCTTGAGATAGCGCAAGGGATCGGCTAACAAGAGGATGGGCGGCGTGCCAGACTGCAACACCTGGGGGGCGACTCTCACACCAGTAGTACTGACGCACGAGATGAGACAGGAAGCGCTCGTGGCGAAGCTTAAAGATATTAAGTTAAGATCGATAAGCCATGTTGGAGGTCCTATGGGCGGCTTTCAAACACCAGAGTTAGCCACTTACACAAAAAGAAGAAGAAGAACAATATGAATTTAGGGGTCTTTGTCCTATTTTCCCCATAGGAGTAGGATTCGGATAGGGTTTGAACAAGCGCTAAACTTAGTTTTAAAAACGCATGCTCCCATAATTACTTATTTATTTATTTTAAAAAAGAAAGGACGTTTCCAAGTCATTTCTGAGAATTCAACGGAAATAAAGATTTTTGATTTTGACTTTAACTTTGAATCTCATTATGAGTATAGGTATTGTTTCCAACAAACTTTATTGTCCCTCAATGTGGAAAATAACCCAGAAAGCTAGATCTGTTCTAGTTATTATGTACTAACATCCCTAAATCTCAAGCTTTTACCAACCCCATATTTAATTTCTTTATTCAAAAATATCCTAATATATAAAACACAAAAATTGTTTCTACCTATGTCCGTTTTAGACTTTGAAACCATCCAACCGATGTGCTCTAAACCGATTTCATTAGAAAGGCAATAATGTGAAGATGGTTTTAGATCAGAAAACAATGGATTAGAAACACAATGTATTTCATTACGGGTATCCGCTGGTGCTGCCTCCACACCTGGTACGCTGCCACCAAAGAGTGCACTCTCATTGCTGTGTTCCGGTGGAAGGGCTGCCGGTGAAATTACATGTGCATAAGACGTTACATCCCCACCTTAGGTGACGGGCGCAACGGGATGCAACTTGGGTCTTTTTATAGATCGGTCGGGGAGGGCCTTAGTCATATTCATACATCAGATAGGCCTTGAACACGGTCCTTCACATTCATAGTATAAAGAAACTTTCCAACAGGTGAAATTTCTATCAAATGCTTTTATAATTTGTGATAAATAAATGAAATCATGACTACGAGAATAGGAGCCATGGTCGCGCGCCAAAAGTTTCCTATTCTACACTGGTTATCCGCGTCGGGACAACAGATTGTCAATTAATGACAATCTATTTAGATGAGAAAACAGCTATTTGTCGAAACTTTGTAACTAGATAATGCAGTATGTTATCTTCTGGATTTGACGGAGAGTCGCTAACGTTTCATAGAACATTGCATCAAAAACAAACTTTTCATTCCAGCTATTTGTAAATCGACGAATGCCAAACATTTTAATATATAATTAATAATGTTACTGGCCAGAAATGCTGGCGGTCTGAATTTAAAACAAGTAACTGAGTTAAAAATCGAAAACCGACTTCAATACTTTCAACTTAGCAAAATATGCAATTTCGTTAACTTGGACGACATATTTTTTCGAGTTATTTTGATTTAACAACCAAATTATTGAACCTATAGATAAAAATTATACGGGACCAACTGAAAGCATGACCTTTCAAATAAAAATGTCGGAGAAATCGGTGAACATACATAATTTTTTATTAAATGAGGATTTTTTTTAAAAAAGTGCCAAATTTCTCTGTCCTACGACGGATATCGTAATTAATCCCGTAGCGAGGGGTGGTGCCGGACTCCCACCGCACCGCACCACAAGCAAAGTTATCAATTTCATTGTTATCTTGCGTTTATATCGAGATATTAATTTTTGCACCACGTGACAGAGACAAACCCCGAGGCCGATCAATGGATGGAGGGGTGGAAGTATCCCTTTTACTAAGACTATTGAAGTTGTTAACAGAAGTTTAATTTAAAGTTGTGAAAGGATTCAATTTATCAATATAACGAGCGGCGGCTCCCAGGATCGAGGCCAAACGATGCTTATTTCAGTACAGCTGGTGGCATGAGTAGCTCGCAAGTTTTATTTTTATATTATTCCACTCAAGACATATTCTCGGCGACCCCGATGGCGAGGTCACCTCCGGATTCTTGCCATCCAGCTGGTCAGAGCCCCGCCGGGGGGTCGAAGAATCTCTTTGTCCGCTCGCCCTGGGTCAAGATCCAAACCTAAGTGCCAACTACTTTCACCAAAAGTCCGGGTGAAGTTGATAAGGCCATCTGTGGCCATAAACATGAAGTCCATATATATATTTATTGTTAATATTGTATTATAATTTTTTTTACCATGCTTTGTATTGTAGCTAAATAAATGATATTATCATGGGGTTTGCGTAATATCAAAAAAGGCTCTGCCATCTTGGCTTTTGAATAGGAACTATCATTGCACATGTTCACAGATATAAATTTACACATATTTATAAGTTTACCTGAATGAAACCGCGTCGAAGTATCGGGAGTAAACAAAACTCACAAATCATGGTAAATATCCCGGTAACTCAAATAATCATGTTCATAGAACCAACAGTACAATAGAATAACTTCGTTCGAAAACGAAAACCAATCCAGAGCATCACCTAAAGTTATCCAATACAAACTTATTATAAGCACAAATTACTCTTTAAAAAACTCATTTACGTTGAATAAAAAACAAACTCTTATTAATGTACTTTTATTTAAATAAATATGTACGTAAAGTATTGTGCTGTATTACGGACTACTCGTATGCTTGGCGATTGTTAAAACGCTACCCGACTCGGCCGTAGATTTATTTTATCTTATCTGTGGATTGATTTCAGTTCCAATTAAAATATTTCACGTTTTTGGATTTCGAGTTAAATTGAATTTATTTTGTAGTTCATGGAACCAAAATCGATATATCCAGCAGTCAGGAATAATTATCAAACTGCACTAAAGCACAAATCATTTATTTCCTCGAATCTATTTTTTTTTAATTTTCAATTAAATTTGTATATAATATTTTACAAAGTTAAAGGCATCTTGCTTGCGATTGAACTAAAAAAATTAATCACTTTAACTATATATTTAACTCAAACTATATAAAACAAATTTTTGTTGTCACGTTATACAAACGTTATTTTGTATACCTTGATCTCTTTGAAATGTAACGTTAGCGCATTGAAGTGACTGTATTGGAGACCGAGATATTGCGGTGCAGATGCTAGTGATCGTTTCCTGGAAAGCTATTTGTGTATCTTTCAATATCGACTGCGCACTACAGGTAGGACAATTCTCTATCGACTTCATAAAGGACGTCAATTTTTATGTCATTGTGCCGGAGTCGTGTCGTGCCCTAAGCTGCTCGTGTCACTTCAGTAACAGAAAAATAACTTAAAGTTGGACGAATCACAAATTTCAATTATACCAATACATATTTACATTACTATAATGGATTTTCTATTTGGAATGTGGAACGAGTTCTCAAAAACTCGTAAACCTATCTCTAAAATTACTCGAAGTATTGCATAAAATGTCTGCTGATATCAATATTTCAAACGAAATGAAATAGAATACGAGATGAAATAAATGAGATAAAAGTATGAAATCAAATGTGGAGTCGCATGCAATAATCCCTGCGGTACGTTTAATGCGACCCGAATATAAGTTCACGAAAATCTCAAAGCACAGTGCACGAGTGAGGGTCCAGTAGAGACAGTTCTTTTGTTCGTTCATATTATGTTCGCGTTGGCATCTCTTCTTATTCTTTTATCTTGTTGTGTATATTGTATTTATTATTTCCCTCGGGATGTTCGTTTGGATTGGAGCAGACATAATCTTTACAAATAAGACTTGCTAAAACATGAAAACTGACTGTAATTTGACGGAGCTCCTGTGACATGTATAATACATGCGCACGAATATGTTTATTTATGTGTGATATTTTTTAAGTGTCCAAACGATACATGAGATCTAAAGGAATCTTAGAGGTAATAGCGTAATAGTCCAGTTGTACGGACGCAATTGGAAGATCGCTGGTTGAAGGTTTTGAATAAACGTTTATTCTGACATTATTCGTAGACAAAAATTTATGAGATTTAATGTAAGACTAAGTCAGTAAATTTTTTCAGTAGCTTTCTTATAAATTGTTTCCTATTTCGTTCATTAACAACATTTTATAATAACCGTGTCAATATTAAAATGGATTCATAGTGTACAATCGTTATAGGCTCATAAACTACCTCTTATTATATTGTAAGTACATTAGAAACTAAGCTGTTAATCATCTAAAATGTTTTTTTATATTATTTTGACGTTGTAATTACTCAAAAATCAGCGTTTCTTCAAAGTCAAAGTCAAACTCATTTATTCCTTTAGATCTCAAGTATCATTTGGACACGTCAAATTTTACACATGCATGTACACATATTCGTGAGCATATAACGTGCACCTCGAGGTCATATTACATAGGCAGTAAGCATTGGGAGTTGGGTTACTGTATTCACCAGTACAGTGGCTAAACTATAATATTCATCCCGACTGCACCGCAAATACACCTGATCAAATAAACGAATCTCCTCCGAGCGGATGAAAGAATGAGAAATTGCTTCGCTTCTGCTCGTGATCTCCGAGTCGTGTTCCAATGTTGTACGGTTAGTTGGCCGGGGATGTTATTAGGATCGGCTTTTTGAGCGGCTCAGTTTACCCTCCAGCTTCATATTCCCGCTGCAGGGGGCGCTTGAAGCGCTTTCTAAAGTTTAAGTAGTGTTTTGGACAGCTGAAGAGTGTCACGAGTGCCAACCAAAGGCATTGTTTGCAGAAATTCTCGTGTCACAAATCGGCCCTTAGCTCAGTTTGTGCTTACCGATCGTTTAGTTAATTGGTAACAGAAGAACCCAAGGTAACAGTAGAAGTCGTGCCAAGTTCATCTGAAGTACAATAGAACTGCCATTATACCTGATAATCCGCCGATAACGCTGTTCCGGTGTAAGGCTGTGGGTGCTGGTGAAATTACAGGCGCATAAAACATTACATCCCCGTGAAGTGACTTGGGTTCTCTCATAGTTGGGTTTGGGAGGACCTGATCCAATTATCTTCCAGTGTCACATTAGTACTGGTCTGGATTTCAATCAGCGAGCGTTGGTTTGATTGTTTGCGGTTCATCGCTGTGCATGCGGGTGAATCAATGAAAATTCATCTCGCACAAGTGGACAGCTAAGTGAAGTACACTTGCGTCAGGTGGGAGTGAATAATGCATGTCCGGTCTCGGCGGGAGCCGGCGCGAGGTTGGGTCGCGGCGCGCGGGCTTACACCGAGCCAGTTACACTGGTGAATGCTTCCGAATAATGCAGCGGGATTATTAATGCTTGCCATTTCGGTGAGCCGGATAGCGGACGCGGCATTTTTATGGTTTATGGTTCCGTACCCCCGTGAAAACGGAACCCTTATAGGATCAGTTCGTTATCCGTCTGTCAAGACCCTTTTGCTCAGGAACGCGTAGAGGTACGTGGGCATAATGAGTTTCTGAATCTCACCCACTCGCTATAAATGAAAAAACTAAATTTGGAATTCAAAAATGGAACGCATCGGGAACTTTTTAATTTGTTTTTTAATTGTGGTGAATTAAAATAACTCGGAAACATTTTCGTTCAATGATTTTTTATGGAGTTCGCTGTTCCTAAGTCAACAAGAGTGTTGCCAGAGACTTTAATTGGCATTTGACTCCATGTTTCGATTGTGTTGTTTTAGCTGTTCGGCAATCGTTGCTGCAACAAAACAAGAATGTATTGGCGCGATGAATGAATGAATGAAAATACTTTATTGTACACATACAGAGATATACAGACAATACAATTAATGAAACCACATCACTGTACCTAAACGTCATAAATAATGTGAGTTACGAGCGGAGTAACAAGCTGCACTCTGACTGACACGTATTTCAATTACACGGTGTAATAACACGGGCTGCCATCGCGTGACGCTTATTACCGGCGACAGACGCGGCAGGCGCGGGGTCAGCCCGGCACGCGCCGCGTCTCCTACTGTCACACGTCACCACATTCTCTATGTATATATTCATTTTCGAATTCATAAAGACAAAATCATACGTAATTTTTGTAACGAATTGTAAGCAAAAATATGTTGATTTTATTTTCTATTCTGTAATAATTGAAGCCTGTTTTTTCAATCGCCTGTATACAATTTGCTGTGTTTTTAATTAACGAAAACGAGGAGAAAGGTCTTGGACGCGTATTTAATTTTTTTATTCTTTTAACTAGCGACCCCCTGTGGAACCCGCACGATTAGTGTAGAGTATTAAGATGATACCTTTATGACAGGGTGTACCTATGTGTTGGTTCCGTAGAATTATCATGGTAAAGTTTTTCCGGGCGAGAAAGAGAGGACAAACGATTTGTGAGAAATGGACAAATAAATTTTTCAACTGAAGAACTTATTGTTTGAACCGGCGACCTTTAGTCCATGCCCCCGAGCCGTGACACTGTTCCTCATATTTATATGTTAAACTTCAAACGAACGCGGTCTCGTCTGTGATTGTTCCAGCTAATACCGCGCTATAATATCATCAGAGTATCGCCGGCGTCCGACGGGACAGGACGTGTAATTACGAGCTCCAGCGGACCCTTTGTACCTAACCGAGTTTATGCTAACTCAAATTATGTTACGGGAATTTCAATCCCCCGTCACAAGTTGAAACCGGAGCGGAGCAATGAGATTTTCACTGTTTATTTGTTGATTAGAATGTTTTAGTAACAATTATTTTGCTGATTCTACATGGCGTAGAGTGGTGATTGGCCGGGTCTGTTGGAGGCTTGCGGTTTATAGTTCTACCATTTTTGTTCAGGCATGGTGTTCGGTGTGCCCACATAGAGAAAGAGTGAGAACATACGTACCGTATCATCTTGACCCAGCGTGCTACATCGACAGCATCACTTGCCAGCGTGTGGTTACTTTTTTGTGTGATGGAAGTGACCCGCCGAAGTGAGAGAGCCAAGTCAATATATTTTTTTTTTAAATACAGATATCTCACATTGTTACCGTAAAATGCTAATAATTAACTAATTAGGTAACAATTTATGACAAAATTGTTGGATAGATTGCGAGACTTGCGATTTGGTATAATACATTTTATGTTTTTGATGATGTACTGTATGATGGGATGTAGTTTACGTGGTAATATTCCGGCGAGGTCATCAAATACATCCAGCGCGACCGCTAATACAGGGATATTAATCTCCAAAATCTCTGTACACAGAATAGGTAATGAGTTGAGGGGCGCATTACATTGTTAGCTCATCCCTCTGTGACCGAGCGTGCTGACCAGAACGTGCGCTATGCCAATAACACACGAGGCCGCTCATTGTAGCGGCCGGCTGCCATAATCATTTCATTGCAATCATGGAAACAGTTCTGACAATGTGTTAGTAATACACTTGTCCACAAATATAATCGTTAAGGCTAGTGCGTAGACCGGACTTAAACACAACTTCAAGCGGCACTCACCAAAGTATGGGGCAGCATTCCCAGGAAGCAGTGGTACATTACTTATTTATAAGAATAAAAGAATAAGAATAATTTATTTGCCAAAAAATAGGATCTAACACAGTATGTACATAAAAACATATTTGGTACATAAAAACCGGCTAGAAGCTGTTATTCATGCCAGGGGGTACACTAAGTATCAATAAGATAGTTTTTTTGATATGGTTATATAATATCAAATTAAAAGTCAAAAAGAAACTTACATTCACGTGTGCGAATTGTGTCCCAGTTAGTTAACTTGTCTACTAACTATCCTACACGAGTTGCGTTACTAATGGATGATGCATTGCACCAACATTTGACAACATTTCATCTCCCAGGTGTGTCATCTGCTCCCAACAGCCTTGTAACGGACTCCGTAATGTGTCCCAGTTCACTACCGACAAGGTTACTTACGACTCAGCTACGGACTCACTGAATTTGGATAAAAAAACCAGCATGATATTGTGTATAATCCAACCAAGCAGGTGGTAGGCTCACAGCCAAAGCCTATAATCTACTAACATATTACTATCTGTCAAAATGTTCCATACAGACGTATGGAACATCCATCCATCTATTTATATAGACATAGACATATTTTAAAACTATTTTACTAATTCCTAATAATAACTGGAAGGCGCCAGTTATTACTTAGCAAAAATCTTGAATGTACAGATACGGCAAGTCTACGATTTTATTATATGTATAGATCAAAAAATGAATTCCTATTTCCCTTGGTGACGACATAACTTAGTAAAGACTTAACCGATTATGTTTTCTAATGCTTTTTATTAGGTTATGACGGTCCGTGGGTAACGCCGCGGGGCACAGCTATATTTTATTGTATAATAATTCAGATAACAATGATCCTAATTTTTTTTATTTTACGAGTAGCTTGTCGTATCTTAAGGCAAACAAATTTTGCCAATATCCGAGTTAATGTACTTGCACAAGTTTTTCTGCATTTCGGTTAATTAACCAAAATATGGTCAGTTTATTTCGCAGAACTTACAAAAATATTCACAACCGGAATGATTTCTTAAACAATAATTAAAAATAAAATACACTATCAAGGACAAAAATAAAGAAATAAGAGATGATAAAAATACCAGTGAAAAAGTTTAATACAACAATCACGTTGTGTTTTTCTGGCAACACTAAAGTGTCTCTCTCTCTCTCTCTCTGGCTATCAGTGAAGGTTCCCTTCACCCTTTGGTAAGGGATAATCCCAGCGCCGTTCAGGTAACCGTCTGTTAATCTCTCGTAAATTATCAAAGGGCTTTATTTCACATGTTTCCAATAAACTCCAATTTAAATTCCACAGAAGGGTCGCCACCAGCCAGTCAGCCAGCCGGCTGACGCAGCGCTCCCAACAATGCAGGTAATGCCTAACCGACGGCTTTAATCGGACCGGAGTAGGGTATCCGCGGTAAATTGTGTATATTTACGGTTTTTTATATATATTAGTATGTAATGGACATTTTATTTTAAAAAGAGCATGCCGTGGGTCGCATACGCCGACTTTCAATCTGATGGTCGCTGGTTGAAACCCACAAGTGCACCAATGAGTATTATACTTGAAAAATGTATGTGCGCAATAACTGGTTGTGAAACTATCAATACTTGCACTAAAATGTATTAAATCCATTACGATGGATATCGATATCTGAGATCGGTTGCGACTCGATCCATTTCATCCATTACAACGAACCCTCGTTGAAAATCTAATCCTGTACAAGTCACGTTCATCTTTCCATTATTTTCAAGACTCAAACTTGATTTAGAAAAGTATGACAATTTAATTATTAAGAAAAACATTTGTAAATCAAGTTACGGTCACAGTTTCCCAAAAACATACCTAACCTTCATGAATAATAGATTAGGCAAGATTGTGACCTGGCGGTCCGCGGCCCTACCATCTAATATATTATTATTCATTTACATTTCAGCTGAAATTGTTGGTAATTTTGTTCGGTCATAATGTTCTTACAGTCAGCTCGTTGGAGAACGTTTAAGATTGCAAACTGGTCCCCTGACTGTGGCACTAGTTTCTATGCACAGACAAACTTCGAGTTTATGTCATTAGCTTCCATGTTCGTTTCACTACAGAACTGGTTCCATAAAACGAACTTGTTATTCCTAGAACTAGCTGCGATGTTCGTGGGAAACGAATGCTGGCAGGAAAACACGGTGATATTTTAGGTATCATCGATAAGGAAGCGGTTTTTGTATTCAACTGCGATGAAAGCTCGTTCAATTTTGTATTATTTTATGTTTGGCAAGTATTTTTTTATCATTATCATATTATTATAGAGTCTTTTGAGTTTACTTTGATTGATCATTTTAATATTATTAATCTAAATGCGCCACCTTAAACTACCCACATATTTGAGGTGCGCTACGAGTACAAGGCCACCGTTCACTAACTAGGCATCCATTCGCGCAGTTTTCAATTTCCAACTGTGCCGACATTTTTTGGGTTGCAGTGAGGGTGAATGTCAATATTTAATGTGGATGTACTCAGGGTGAGTAGGGCGAGGTAATCACTCTAGCCGCTCGCTGAGGGCTTTCAATCATTATTCGATATAATCGCTATTAATTGTTAGACTAATTGACATCATAAAACATTTTTTTCTGTAAAAAATTCAACCTGATACTTCTGATAAATACATCTTGTATTGTGTTACTGGTGACGAAACTCATTGCAGTGCAGTACCCTGGGTTACAGTCAGAGGGTCAGGCATTTTAATTGATTTTAAATTAATAATATTTTAAGTCAGGTATTTCAGTTACATGAATGGTATGTTATAATGATTATAAAAATAAATAGGTTTTTATTGTGTCTAATAAATGTGGGTACTTTACTTGCTAAACGTTCTTGGTTATAAATAAGGTACTTTAAGTATATATATTTTTTATAATTTCATGATTACTTGCTACCAAAATATATTGCTATTAAATATTGTTATTATCATTATGTCACTATATTTATTATATATATTATATATATATATATATATATATTGTACTTAACGTTTTATGGGTCCCAGATTGTTATTGTTTTGCCCATAAATACGTTTGAAATGCTGCAAAAATTTCCGTCCAATTGCGTTAATTCATATTATAATTGAAATTAATATGATTGGATATAATTACTTATTAAGATTGCACAACTTTGACAGGAGCGCCGACCATGATGGAAGTAAATGTTCCAAACTTGGAGCGTCCTGGATCCAGCCCGCACTCTAGTGGAAAATGAAATTAAGTTTTGGTTCGCGAACTCGATTGAAATATAAAACCTCCAGTGTCGGGGCGAAGTGGAAACGTGAAAAATTTAATTTCGTATCGATTTCAAAGTGATAACTTTATTGGGTTTGGAAAATTAACAATTAATTTTACAGTTTAATCGTGGCCAAAATTGTTTCTTCCATAGCGTAGTCGACGACCGCTTTATGAACAAAACTTGACATAGTAAGATGATGACGTAAGAGACCCACCTTAAACAATTGTTTTCAGTTGTCGGATTTAGACCCGCGCACTCTAATTAGCTAATAACCTACTAAGACCCACAAGGGACTTATTTAGAAATTGAATAGGTATACCTCCGAACTTTACTGAATCGTTAAAATCCCTTATATTTCGCCCTAAGGGTGGATTTTTATTAAAAAAGATATCGGGTAGCAAAAATACATTTTGTTTGTACTACTGCTAACCGATATCATTGCTTTTCAAAAAAAAACTCTACCCTTAGGGCGAAAAAAAGGGATTTTCACGATTCATTAAAGTATGAAGGTTTATTCGATACAGCAAAAACCCCTATTTGAGAAACCCCTATTTAAAAAAAAGCAAAGAACCTAAAAACACTCGTACACCATATGGTCGTATGAACATTAGGTCACCCACAAATTCCGCCCCCAGACAGTTTTGGAATTTCCATACTTTCTAGTTTGGGATACAAACCCGTTCTTTGCAATATGGGCGCAATAAGAAAGGAATTATGAAGGTTTTGCCGGCGCCGATAAGTACGCTACGTTACATAAGCTCCACACGAACCCCTACTTACGTACAGAGTTTACGTAAGGGGTCGTGTGCGTGTGAGGTGAAGATACAACAAGTTCCTTATTAAATTACTTTTAATTTGAAGATGTGTGAGTGCCGCTCCCCCCCCCCCCCCCCTCGGCTCCCCGCCAGGCTCCGCTGACTGACTTCGCTGCTCGGTTGGTAGTAGCTCTGTCTTTTGCGCTGAAGGTTGTGTCTTCGATTCCCACCCAGAGCAAACATTTGTACGACGAACATCAATGTTTGTTCTACATTTGGGTGTTATTATGTGTTATATTTACAATAAATAAAATATAAGTAATAAATCAGTAATATATAAACAAATTTTTTGTTTTTTCTTTTCCGGGTGACACGAACATTGCGAATTTCTAATCGAATTGAAAACCCTGTACTTTTTACCAGGCTAATTGAGCTCGTTACTTTGAAGGGAAAATGGCGAAAATTTAATATTAAAATTTATCATCGATCTTTCCTTAGGTTTATACTACTATTATTGTCTTATAAGCATATCTTATTATAAGTCAAAGTCAAAAACACTTTTCTCTTGAGCTTGCAACCAATCTGATTAAGTGATTAATTTAAGTGGTTATTACCGTCCATAAATAACAGTGACTCGACTCCTCCTCTACCGAAGTATGAAAAAATCCAAGTCACAATGTGTTGCACTCGTCACTCTGAGTGTGGATGTAACGTCGCGTTCCACCTGATCACAACAATGCGGTTGATTTTCTTATACATAAAATAACGAAAGTTACTACGTTTGCAAGTCGATAATAGGTTATTCGGACAGAAACCCAATACCCCGGGCCGGCGGCGACCACATACCAAAAACAATATAATTTTTAATAACTGAACAGTCCGTATGTCTGTCGCGACCACATTTTTTTTGTCGGTAAACTCCAGCATCCTCATTCCGCTCCCGGTCGCCACACCAGTGTAGTACTATATTATCTGTGACACCGCTTACTGCAAACAGCTGGGTCAATACGACTACACACTTACACTCGGACGTAACAAGACAAGCGTTCCATATAAGATTTAAAAATATACAAATGACAGTTTTATGTATGTAGATTTTATTGCCGTGTGCGATTGCCAAGTCATACATTTCTAAAAAATAAAGTTGTTTAATATTGAGACGGTCACAATAAAATGAATGTTAATGGGTGGTCCTGTTGCTCGCGTCCGTAGGTGTGTACCCTCTGATTCCCTACACGTACCCCCTGGGTGGTGCTAAAGGAGCAACCAAAAGTATTAGTAGAACTTTTGCACAGTTCATCCGGAGAGGTACTGCCACCACATCTGGAATCTGCCGACAAACAGTAGTGTTTGCATTACTGTGTTCCGGTGGAAGGGTGTGGCTGCCGGTGAAATCACATGCGCTTGAGACTTACCATCCCCATCTCGGGTGATGGACGCAGCAGGATGAATGCGACTCAGTAAAGATTTGGATCTCATACTGAGTCGCACGCATTACTGTTGTCATGGGCGAGGGTCACCACTTACCATCAGGTGGGCCCTCAGCTCCATCCGCCACGCATTCACAAAAAAAAAAAGTATTTACGTAGCAATTTATTATAAAGCTGTTGAATAGGTAATGGATAAATAAACTGACTTAGTTTTACATTATATTTCACAACTTTTTGCAGCAGAAGAAGGGATATCTTTTTCCTGACCAAAACAACTTGAAAATATTCAAGAAAAGAGTGAATATCTGAAAGACAAGCTGACTACATCTATTTTTTTTTAGTATAAAATTTTCTGTTTCTCATTTGGCGAGGTCACACGGATTTACAACATAATTGGTCCAGTAGTCGTTAACGACTTCATGTCACACAAGCACAAAGTCACATCCTTGAAATCTGAAAAATCCCAGCACTCTAGCTGTCTCCCCGCGGCTGTGGCAAAACTATTCATTCCGGGATTGGCTCGCGGCCGCAAATTCCACAACTTGTAAGTGAATCCCAAATGTTATGTTTTACTTTTATTTAAATATTTGACGACGAAACAAGCAGAGAAGGTGGAGGGGCACTGTACTATACTAGATCATGCACCAGGTCGTGGAGAATGCCTACATGTGGCCCCGAGTGGAGCGCTAGGCGGAACACAGCATACGGTGCGCGGGAGAAATCCTGTCACCAAACCTGGTTATCCACCAAGCCTGCCAGTCACGCTGCTGTTCTGGTGGGAGGGTACAGTGCCGGTGGAATTACACGAGCATGAGACGTTACAATTACCGTCTCTTCTTCTTCTTTCGAGTCAGTGTTGTCGGAGTTTTCAAGCCACCCGAAGGCCTCTAAAATGGCTTGTCGGAGCAAGGAAGCTATTAGTTCAAATGCCACTAAATGGTCCATCCAAGTGCTGACTGGGCGGAAAGTTGCTTAACTTAGATGATCTATAAAGAGCATCTAAGCATGCAGCATCGTGAGCGCTTTAACTTTAAAAAAACATGCAACCGAATTGATAGACTCCTCTTTTGTTTGAAGTCGGTTTTAAATGCACACAGCAACGTCTCGCCGCGCCGCCCGCTCGACTGGCGGCTTACAGCCCATTACTAGTAAATTTTCTGTGTTACAGGTGGCATGGACAAACACAGAAACCCAAGATAAACACCCAAGACCCGAGAACAAAACTTCATGCTTACCGCACAGTGTCCCAGCCAGCAATCGAACCCGAGACCCATTTATTTAACCAATTATCCATGTATTTATCCAATATTTAAATGTATTTTTACTTTATTTTTTCTTCATTTTTTCAAGTGCAAACTTGTTCTTGTACTTTTGCATTTTTAACTTGCCCACCAAGCTGTTGTTGAATCGTGGATTTCTAAAAATGCAAAACATAATTTACATGGAACGGCCGACAGATAACGGCCATATGCTATACTTCCAAAATAATTAACAAATAAATTAATTCACAGCTAGCCCACTGCGTCAAAATGAAATAAATAAAGAATTAGTGTCCCTTTGTTCCGAAATACACTGAAAATTACAACATTAATAAGAAATGTTCATCAAAGTCATAACCTAGTTGTTTGCGAGCGGCCCTTGCTAATGTAATCACTTTGAATAATGTTACTGGTTTCAAACAGTGATAGAGATAGCTCACTCCAGCAGTAATAGGACAATGATTTTTATTTTTGGAGTCATTTAAAGTTATAAACTAATATCGAATTTAACAGCTTTCAATTTCTATCAGTCTCTCAGCCAGCATCCAACTGAAGTTTACATATGAAATTGATCATCTGGTAAACGTCATAAATGTGTCAGAAGGAGAAAGAACCAACAGCATTTTTCTTATTACCTCCCCTAACGAAGTAGAAGACCCAAGTCTCATTGTGGTGTTGTTGTCACACTGAGTCACGAGGATGGAATGTCTCGTATGCCTATTTATATGTTCACCTTTTAACCAGAATACAGCGATGCGTGGTGTACACGCATAGTAATAATATTATTAGATTATTTAAACTTTTTTTCACTAGAATAAAATATTAGCGTCATACCGTGTTCTCGAAACGGTGAAAGAAGACATTGTGAGAAAACCGACATGTCTTAGATTCAAAACATCGAAGGCATGTGATATCTGCCAATCCGGATTGGGCTTCCGTGATAGATTAAAGCCCATTCCCCCTCAATCACCAAGAGTAGGCCGGTGTCCCTGCAGAGGGTCATTGGAGGCTGATACGGATTACTGATACGTGCAATAATGAGTGAGCTATCTGTCTCTCTACCGTAGCAGTGGCCGGCGGCCGCCTCTCCCGTCCGTCCCGTCTAAATCAAACGAGGCCGCAAAAACGCGGTCTCATTGTGCCCACTCGCGCCGCGACCACTGCTCCAGCCCGTCTTGTCCATCCCACTCCCACGATGGCTCATTTCGCAGATATAAATGAAATTTGTTATTTTATCGGTCCTCTGCGGCCCTTACTGATTGAAGGATTAAGTAGAGCACCGTGTCTGTTTTAATTCAAAGATCAGCTCCAAAATGCACTATATTTTTCATTGAATTAACCTCATTTGATATCACCAATTTAAGTTATATGAATCGCTAAGTTTTACAGATAATTTTACTAATTTTGGCTTCCATGGTAGATCAAAGCTCATTCACACTCAATTAACGAGAGTAGGCCGGTGTCCCTGCAGTGGGAACATTAGAGGCTGGTACGGTTGAATGTGATCACGTGGAATTCCTCAGTTTATGGGATGAGTTGTGATGTATCTATTCAGTAAATAATAACTCCATTTCCACGTGACCAAAATATTTAATTTATTACTTTATTAAATTCATTTTAAATTTATTGAGAAAGAACTTTAAAAATGTTACTATTCATGATTTTGCATGAAAACTATGATCTATCTCGTAAGGTATCAAACAAAGTTTGATTATTTAATATCTACTATATAATATAAATAAATACTCGTCATTAATAATAAAAATTAACATGTACACATATAACATATTACTGTAAGTACCTGGCGACCAATCTTCGCTCGGATGTTTGTTCGCTTGTAAAATAATTGCGTTTTTACAAGAAATACAATAATACGGGTAAATTAAACAGCAAAACCTATCTAAACACAACATTTTATCCAATTCGTTAGAGCCGTTTCCGAGATACACGAAATAATCACTATATAGAAGAATTTCTCATTAAAAGTGTTATATGATATGTTAAAACTGTATCTAAATATCTTTTTTTAAATACCACAGTCGAACCGACGAAGGTTCTATGGTATTTAAAAAACTAAGCTTCGAAATTAGGGTCAGTGATCTATAGTTAAACATATAAAATAACGATTTCAATATTTTCATCCCTTGTTTCTCACCCTATCATTTAAAAAAAAGATACTTGCAAATTGGTAAACAACGGACGAAGAAAGAAGTCACAAGAAATCAAAATACGTAATTTTGTTTTTTTTTTTGCTGATTTAGCCAACCCCGTTAATTTGATTTTAATAAAAAATATATGAGACCAATCAAAAGCATTCCTTGTATAATAAAATAAATAAACGTTAACACACTCATACCTCTGCACTAGGATTCCCTGTGTCGCAGATGGCATGGACAAACACAGAAACACATACAAACACCCAAGACCGAACCTGGAAACTCCTCGCTTCGAAGGCAGGGCTACTGAGCCACGGAGCCGTCAAGATCAATCAATCAATCAATCATAGATTAGACAGTCGATACCGAGACACGCGGGTGCCCCCCCCCCCCCCCCCCCCGACACGCCCTCCCCTCAGGACTTGTTTGTGTCTTAATAAATTTTTCATTTCATAATTGGCTGCTGGATTGGACCGCATTTTACGGGTCTACATTTTTACGCGTCGAGTAAAGTTTATATTGGTTCCGACAAAGCTATTATAAGTTTTATGGCGGACAAAATATTGGCAAATGTTTTATGGCGGACTGGAAGGTGAATCATTACGGGATACATCAACAAGGGGAGATATATTTTAAACATTTCTATACCTTATCAGGCGCTGCGTAAGGTTTTTTGTGTTTTTTTTTTTAATTAGACACTAGGTAGTACTTTGTTATCAGTACTATTGTATATCACACTAATGTTATAGAGAGAAAGTTTGTCTGTGTGTTTGATTGTTGACGCCACAACTATTGAAACGTAAATATATCATGAAGGCAGCTCATACCCTGTGTTAACTCATACGCTTTATTTTGAAAAAGTGATACTACTGTTTGCTACGTGTGGTGGCAGTACTTCTCCGGATGAACTTAGCTCAAGTTTGAGTAGCTCCTTTCGCACCACCCGGGGGTCACGTGTCTCTGAGAGACCCGGGACTCTGAGGGTATTCCTGCACCTACAGATGCGAGCAACATGGTCCCCCAAATACTCTTACCCTGCTACTTAATGCACACAGATATGTCATATTATAGTATTTTAGTGTTGAGTTTACTCAATCCATTCAGCCATTCTGCCAAAGGCAACAAGTGACAATGGAATTATCATCCGGCGACCGCCGGAGCGGATGTCTCGATAACGGTGTTCCGAGCCGCTAACATTTACTCCATCGAATATTCCGTACCAACCGCATATTTCCGCAGTAGTTACTATAATATTTACCATAGACACGCAGCTTAGAGCAAAATCTCTGGCACGGCAGAGATGAGCTTCAAGTACAAATTACACTCGTATCCGGAATGTTGGAGTACTGATTTTAACAACAGACTGATTTAAAAAGAGAATGGAATCTTCTTCTTACTTACTTCAATCCTTTTATCCCTTATTTTTGCTCTAAGGGGAGAAAAATATTTGAAAAAATTCTGTGGGACAACCTCGGAGATCTATCTCACACATAACCAATTAAATCAAACTACACTTCGCGAAGATATGGTGTGACTACCATACAAAACACTTACACTTTATTTTAATGTCACGTGTCAAGTCAATATTTAAAGCTTATTTATAATCTGTGACAATCCAAATTGCATTGATTCTAAAAGCAGAGCAAACTATCACCTCGTTTGAGGAAAGCTGACCAGTGAACAAACGTGTTTCACGTGTGGAAGCTCTGAGTAGTGAGTAGCGCGTCTAGTGGTGTACGTCGTGGTGTGGTAGCCCGCAGCCGCCGCATGCGGTACACGATCAAACGTAGCGCACGTAGCCATCGGTACGTGTCGTCTGAACGTTTGCTGTCAAAGGAAGGCTTAATTGTTTTGCATGCTAATTTACGGAAACGGTTCGAGCGAAATGGATTTTGTACGGGACTGAGGTATGCACTGAATGTCATTTACATAATGTATACGCAAGCATTAGCAGCACAAACAAGGTGACTACTTGTTTTATTCGGTGATATACGAGTAGTCACAGAATGAAACATATTCAATTATATTTAAATTCTTAAGATGTACCTACACTTTCGTTTGGAGATGCTCTAACACATAATTAGTCAACATGTGAATGACTAAAAAAAATCTAAAATAAACCGGTTTCTATTCTTTTATTCCTTATTTCTGGCCCTCAGGCCTTAGGCCCTTTCATTCCTCTTTCATTCAAGCATTCAAATCGGTCTACAATGAGCGAAGAAAAAAGTCACGTAATTTCATTTACTTGTACGCCATATTTTTCCCATTTATTTTGACCATCAGTTAACAACCAAACTGTTAAGCCGATTTTAACATAATTTCCAGCCTGAAAGCCTTCATATAAAAAAATATTTTTCCAAATCGGTTGATAAATACCCGAGTAATGCGGTAGCAAAAATATAAAAACGTTATACTGAAATACCGAATGTCGATGGAAAATTAAAAAGTACCTACAACGGCCACCTCGGAGGCACACAATATCACATAAAAGAGAATCATCTTAATAGGTTCACAAACAAACAAAAAGGCAGTTTAATTGAGAACTTCCTTTTTCAAAGTCAGTTAAACTATATCGACTATTATATATGTCTACTAGTTGTTAGACGCCGCATGGTCAGTGGGGGGGGGGGGGTCACTGGGCTAACTGAGTGTACATTCAGTGCGATACTTCATCAACTCTTTCTCAAACTAAAAGTGGAAACTCATTTCCAGCGAGCCAATAGAGTTTTATTACCTTTTAGAAACTGAACACTGGTTTTATTTTAACGAATGCTGTTTATTGGAGATATAGAAGCGAATTTATGAATAAAACAAACTTTAAACAACGATTATTGTTAAACAAAGCAGTTTTCGTGTATTCTAGTACTACCAGTACCTATCAGTTTTATATACAATAACTAAGATGGTTTCAAGAGACTCAATGGATACAACATATTTCTTAGCTTAAAACTGTAAAAAATTGTATACCTACCCAGATTCGGCTCTAGTACAGCTTAGCTTAGCTTAAAAAAATATAGTTTAAAACTATACGAATTAACTCAGTCATATCGTTTTGCGAAATTGAAAATTTTTGTTCAGTGTTGGCTCTCATGTTTTTTAAGTTTTCATGGTGAAGCAAATGGCTCTGCGGCGGCTTATTTTTTTTGTCTAATTTTTACGCGTTTTTTTGTTGATCCATTTGAACGATTTTCTCAAATTTAATGTAAAAATTCCACCAGAGCGTAAACTAAGTGATTAAATTATTGAAGTCGGTTAATTCGATTTTAAAACAAATCATTCAATTATTTTTGTTTCTTGATGTTATGACAATCGCTTCTACGAAATTGATTCCCCTGAAATGATTTCTCAAGTAGAGCGCTGGTTGCTTTTCATTCCCTCAATGCCGTGAGCTGTTTCGCAATATCGTTTGAGCTTAATTAAACTACACCTGTGACTCCTCGTCAGCACTGTACACAGCTGGGCGTACGGTTGGCTCGATCACATCCCAAACGAACAATTCTACATTTAATTATCTCAAAAATTACGCACGGTCGGGATCACGAACGTAAAGCATTTTTTTTTTTCGTATTATTCCTTAGTGTGTGGTTATCATTGTAATAATCTTAATATATATATTATAAATCTCGTGTCACAATGTTTGTCCTCAATGGACTCCTAAACCACTTAACCGATTATAATAAAATTCGCACACCATGTGCAGTTCGATCCAACTTGAGAGATAGGATAGTTTAAATCTCAAATTATAGTCGCAATTTTAATTTATTGCTAATTATAATATCGTATGACAAAAACGTTAGCCACAGCAACGCGTGGCCCGGTCAGCTAGTAATAAAATATTTCTAAAGAAAAGCTGCAACAGCAAGCTTGTCACCCTGTCGAACCAGACATGGTATTCTGATTTCCTATAACTTTTTTCTTCACCCGTTGCATATCGAAATCGATATGAAACGGGTGAAGAAAAAAGTGACTTTTTAAAATGGTAAGCTATAAAAGGCAAGAATAAAGGGATGAAAGTACTGAAGTCAGTTATTTCGAATTTTTCAATGCGTCAATCATGTCGTAATCGATCTAATGAGAATATAAATTATATTAACCTGAAGTAAAGATATTTGCTTTAGCTGCATTAATTGTACTGTGAAGAAAATTCTCCGTAAAATAGCCATGGAAAGAGAATCAGGGTTCAGTGGGACCCGGCGAGCGGCCGCCGCCCGCCGGGGTTCCGCACCGGCGGCGGGCTGCAGTTAATGCGTTGTTTAAACTGCGTGAATTCGTTAAACCCGAGTCAATACAATGACAGAAACGTTTCAATTAATCCACGAGTATATTTTTGATCGAGATAAAGTGATTGTCGCGCACCGATGGAATTACAGCGACGGACCTATTTGCCGGTCGTTCATTATGTTCTCGGAGTGACGGGAGGGTGTGAGAGGGTCTTATAAGCGCTTTCAAACTTATAAGTATATTAAGGATAATGGAAATGTTGATCTGTGCCACACCATCCAATTAATAATAAGAGTAAAAATACCTACTATTTATAAATGTTGTAAGATCGCCTCTCCGTATTAGCTATTTCGGAAGAATTCCTGCTCCAGCGCTGGATTTCAGTGGTACCGGAAGTAAATAAACAGATACAAAATGTAGGTAAGCATTAGGATTTTGCTTACGATCACTCTGCTTTTTCTCTTACCTATTGGGTATATATAGCATATAAAAATATAAAAAAAATAAGACGTAAAATCTACGGATAAATCTATCCGAAGAAACCCGGGAAGGGTAGTTTGTGCCTCCTGGATCATTTTATGCTTCCTCTGCAAGGAACCAAGCCTACTCTTAACGATCGAGCTCACTCCGTCTGCTGGGAGACAAAGCGTCATGAACTGGCCTCACTGCTTAGCTAGTAGTAACTCTGCTTTCTGCGCTGTGGCCATGGGTTTGATGTCCACCCAAGGCAACACTTAAAAAGTAGCAATAGAACTTTTGCATAGTTCCACACCTGGTAATCTGACGCCATGCAGTGATTCACTCCCATGAGTTACTGAGTTCCGGTGGAAAGGTGTGGGTGCCGGTGAAATCGCATGCGTATGAGACGTAACATCTCCGTCTCGGGTGACGAGCGCAACGGGGCGCGACTTGGGTCTTCTCATACTCCGGTCGGGGAGGACTTAGTTGTATTAACAGGTGAGCTCAGAAGAACAGGTACAGCTCTTCGCGTCATTTTACATACATGAAAAAAAGATTTTTGTCACGAAGAAAACAAAGAGTGAATTTTCATCAAGAATTGGTATAATTGAATCACTATCACAATGAAATATACGATAAGCACTTTGGGATAACTTGGTTTGCTCTAAGCGAACAAACTTTTGGAATCGTATAAGTAGTTCCGGACGTGGCGCCTACACCCAAACAAACTAATTTCATTTCTTTATAGTATTAGTGTAGGCTCACAGTTCTCAATTCGGTGAAAGAAAAAATCGTGAGGAAGACAGTATGTCCTATAACACAAAATACGAAGACATGAGATCTATGTGTATATATGGGGGTTCATGACACGTGTCTCTCGGGTGGTGCGAAAGGAGCAAACCCCGGCACTCACACCCTTCCACCGGAAGAACCAGGCAGTACTTCTCCGGGCGAACTTTGCTCAAGTTCTACTGTTACTTTTTGTTCATTGTACTTTTTCGATACAAAAGGTACTACGGATGCGACTGGACCTCCCAAAATATTGTATTATATTTTTTATATTGAAATTATGATCTCATATTGAAGAAGTCCTCATATTTCTGATAATTGGTATCCATTGTGTTGGGTTGTACCTGCAGAATACATGCAAACACATGAATCATAGCTTGAGGCACTTGTTATGTCAACGGTACACGTTTGAAACAGTAGAAAAATTAATAAAAGAAAAATTTATTACATTTTTCGAAACCGGGTCTCTCCCTGCGGCATCCGGTCCTTTGGGGAGCAACTACTGATGTTGTTAACGGGCAGCGGTAACCAATTAATAATAGGTAGAGTTTTTACTTTGGCTTCTACGTTGACTCCTAAAAAAGTGTACCTGTTCGAATATGTTTTGTAAAAGAGTACGACCACAGAAATAGGCATTATTTTAAAGTTAATGACAGATATGTACCATAATTGTGAGGTTTGTTGACTCCCAAGATCAGACGCATGAAACTGCATCGAAATATTGCAACTCGAAAAATGATGTCGATTGATGATAGTATGCCAATCTATTTTTGCCGTCAAGCAGTAATAGATATGGCATACTATCTCTAAGTAAAAAATGTTTTTTTTTTTTTCATTGAATACTATAAATTACTTGGAGATGTACGATAGTTATACTACTAGATATACTGTTCCTACTAGATCATGCGTTCTTAATACTTAACATTCTTAATACTTTGACCCTATCCGACTGACCCTCCATGGGGAGAATAAGCAAGAAACCCCTAACGGAAGGATTACTTTCTTATCGCAAGCATGATCCTTTTACAAAGTAAGTACCAAAATAACATTTTCCTTACTATGTAAGCAAAATATTACAAAATATTTTGCTTGTCAGCTTTATCATTTGTATAATAATTAAATGAGTAATACGACTTCTTTATTAAATTATACGTGCATTGCTAGAGTAATTTAAAAACTCCACAATACTTTACACAGAATACCTCGAAAATTACACAACACAAATTTGTGCCGCGTCCCCGACCCGTGCAAAGAGATTACACAGTTAGCCACTAAAAGCTTATTTAAGCCGCCATATTTTAAAACCTCGTAGCCCCGTTCGGAACTCATAAAAACTGAAAACCGACAATAACCGGCAATAACCGGTGCGGGCCGGTGTCGGCTCGCTCGTGTTGAGACTTGCACAATGATGCCGCGACCCCACTGTTACCCTATTTCGGCTTTAGAGAGGTTTAATGACTCAATATTTTTCCACTTTTCTTTAAGCTACCTGCTTTGGTAGTCTAAAAATTGACGCTGAGGCAAATGCAAGTGGTTTTTGCATATATATTAAAAGAGCTGTGGACAATAATCAAATAAGTGGTGGCTAATTGACGGTTTTGTGCCTTAGCTGGTAGCATTTTATTTAAATCCGTTGAGCCGTTTGAGCGTGAAAGAGTAGGAAACACACACACACACACAAACTTTCGACTTTATAATATGTGTGATACTCAAACTCAAATTCCATTAGATCTGAGAATATAACGAGCATATAACAATTGCATGTTGTAGGCGCGCATGAGCGCTAATATTGTGATAATATTATAATGCACGGCGAGGAGACCGGGGTGCGCTGTGTGTGTGTGTGTGTAATGTAACATGATTTGTCGATTAGTCGCGGGATAATAGCAATTAATAACGATTTGATTAAAGCGCGGACAATGGACGCTAACGCAGCGTGGCGGCGCCGCGCGCGGACCCACCAGTAGCTCCACTGCCACATTACTGTTCTATTAAGGCTAAAAATAATGGGACAACGGCCCACCTGATGTTAAGTGGTTGCCGCCGCTCATATGCAAGTGTGATAAATTTGATTTTCCGAATTATGATATTTCCATGTTATAACTATCCATTTGGTTGTTTAGAAAAAATAGCTTACTAATAGATAAGACCATTGTACCCATTGTACTAATATGTGTAAGAATGTTTTCTAATGTTTCTAATTCGGCGTACAATTCGCGTCGTGCCCGTTACTGAGAAGGGGATGTAATATCATATTTTTAAGGGTTCCATAATCAAAGGGTGAAACCTCAATACTGATCGTACAACTTCAGCCTTTCAGTCTGAAATCTTACAAAAACAAAGCTCAGTTATATATGTTTTAGTTGTTTTCAGTTATAAGATTTTTCATTTTTGCGTTATACCAATGCCTTAGCTTAGTGGGAAGTAGCTCTACATTACTATAATGAGCATGAAATTTGTTGTCAGGTGCAAATGTATGTTTTTTTTTTATGTAACAAAAGTGCGTGATTACACTTGTAATTTTGTGTCCACACCAACTGACACGTGAAATACTAATGTATAGCAGGGCTTGCCTGTGTTTATGTCAAAGTGTAGGTATAGGAATAATACTGGAGTTTTGTTACTGATGATATTATTTGGTGCGATGACGCAGCGCCGCCATTATCAGCGCTGTATAGTCCGCTGACCTCGTCGCTTTGACAGGATATGGATCAATTTAGGTGTAATTATTCGCGGGTTCGAAGGCCGTGAGCTTGCACTTTGCTAAGATTATAAATCATGTTCTTTAGTTTGACGGCTATGGCGCTTTCAGTAGTGAAATTGGCCGTCCCAACAAAATGAAAACTTGCTTCAATATGACGAGGTATTTACCGTGTAACAATGAATTGGCGAAATAAATTGTTTACACGATGATAATCTGGATAAAATTCAAACTCATTTACTCATACAAGTAAACATATTCTTGAGTATATAACGTGTCACAGGAACTCTTTAGACACATTACATGCACACAGATATGTCAACATTACAGACAGTTTCCACGTTTTAGCTAGTCTTATTTGTTAAGTTTACGTGTGTTCCAATCCTTAGATATTGGGTAGTGCTGACGCTGTAATTGTTGGGAAGTGTGTGAAAAGGACAGGAAAGGCTTTAGATTAGTTGGTTACTTGGTTGCCACCAATAGACACCAGTAGCTTAGAAATCAGAAATGTATACGTTTCCAAGTCAAAGTCAAAATACTGTGGTATTCTTAACAAAGACTTGGAATCGCTGCACTTGATCCAGCAAGTATGAATTATTCTTTAAATCGTCCGATAGCAATGCGTATATCACGCTTCAACAATGGCTACTTAAATAGTATCCAGATAATCGGTGCCTGATCTCATATCAGTAGTATTGTAGCTCGCAAATACTATCGGGACGTGTGTTCTAATCCGCGCCTCAAAATATTTGCGCCTCCATTACCGGTAACTGCCTCTCCGCACACAGATCACACAGCCACCGCCGCCGCAGCTGGGACACTTCGCATCTAAACACGTTCTAGACAGTACGGTGGATTCTCCTCTCGTATGTAAAATAGTATAAATAAATAATAAAGTACATTTTACACAGTTATCTTCATTTTACAAGGTGATTATGAAGCGACTGCTTCTTCATCGGTTGATCATCGTCAGCTACTCGCTGATTCAATGGAACTTAGACTAGAACTTGTCAAACCGTACAACTTGTAATGATCCCTGAAGGGATAGGTTCAGGCCTACTCGCAGCTAGCGAAGGTAAAAAGGCCCATAGTCAAATTCAAAGTCAAAGTCTACTAACATCACTTTTTACATCTAAAAACATCACTTTTTTTAAATATATACCAGCATGTATGTACCAGCAAGATCATACATTCTTATTCACAATTGCCTATGAGAGATCCGTTGACCTTTTGTTATCTAAATCTGGAGATGCTCAATTTATTTTTGTCTTTGTCAATTTACTGTTGTTTTAATAGAAACTATGATATAATTGTAGGGAAGAAGAAGTATTGTTAGTAACAAATGAACAAAGGCCAAGATCCCAGCCAAGTGTCCAACACCAGATGATACCAGGTGTAGGAGTAACTGTAAAAATGTTGACTTTGAATGCAATAGTAGCAACTATTGAATTAAAAGTCAACAGTGACAACAACAAGGTTAAAACTCAATAGAAAACAAATACTTTTTGCCATGAAAAAATTATGTGCTCTTAGTCATAAAAATTGTGTCGACAAACGAAACGAAATGTCCACGAAGAAACTCGTTGTTCTACAGTAGAAACTTTAGGATCAATGGTATGACATTGTAAGTCTACGAAAGCAAAGGTAATTAAAAAATTATTTGTAGATGGATCTAGCTGTTTCAACTGGCCTTTCTTTGCCAACAGCGTGATAATCCTAGGCTAATCCTAGCGTAGGTTCACAACATGACGACAAGCGACTCCCACTTACGTTACCCTTCCTTCCTCGACATAAGGTCCACAATTGCACGTTTCCTCCGTAGATACGTTGGCAGACAGAATCGATGTCATAACAGCATGTCTGTGATAGATGGTGGGATGGCTGCGCTTTTGATTGGATAGTGCCAATCACGGTTGGCACTTTTGGGTTGGATAAAAAAAGGCGCAAATATAATCCGGAATAAAATTTTGGACTAGACAATACTACAGTTTAGTTGTATTAAGTTAGAAATCTACTAATCTAATTGGTAGTGAAGTCAGCTTAAGGTCTGTATGAAGTTCGTGGGTATGAATCTTGCGATGAGCGGTGATCTTGTGGTGGAAAACAACGAGGTCAAAATTGTTATTGAATCAATCCTTGTTTCCATTGAATTCTCAAAATAAACTGGACAATTATGAACCTGCAAGATCACGCGTCACTCAGTGTGACTTCGTGGCGTTTCCCAACTGCGATATTCAACTAAGCCCAAAAGATTGATCTTACATTATTAAAGAATTCAAAAAACACAAATTTCAAATCTGTTCCTTGTATTACACAAAAAAGCTTTTAACCTACCTGCTTATCAATAAGGAGAATTTATAAATTAAAGATATTTTCGCACGGTAACATTATTAATTTAACATTTTCTTTCCTGTGAGATTTTTGAAAGATGTTAAGCCAAGAATCCTTGAAATATATTGTATAACAATATTATCCTTACATTTTTAATTTTATCATAGAAATTTAAATCAAACTAACGAGTTACCCTCAAACAAGCACATAAGAATATTTGTGGGAGCAGTAAAACTACTATTTTTGTAACCAAAGGACATAACTTTTCTTTCAATATCTGGGCACTACTCACGTATTTTGAATCTCTCTACAAGTTCCCTCAGGTGGGAGTAACAGAGCACCTGTGATGGTAAGTATTGGCTGCGGCCACCTCCCGAGCCAAGAAGCAATTAGTCGAGTTTATGTGTGACGTTCGGTGTGGCCGCAGAAAAAGAACGGAGTCCAGGAGTCTGGACTTGTCCTACTGTCGAACTGTTACCAGATCTAGACCAAGCGTGAGATGTCTTTGACCACATTGCCACTTCCCACCAGATGAGACGGCGCTCGAACGAGGACAAATTAAAAAGAAATAGCTAGTAATAAAATAAAATTGGCGTAAACAAAAATATTACAATCCAGAATGGTGTCTTTTCTTTTATTCAAAACAAAATTACCATACAACCAAGTTCTTCCCTCAACGAATTCTCGGCAATATCTACTAGCCAGAAAACTTGCCGCCAAGAGAAAATCACCAAGCCGGCGATAGCGGGCCCAGTAAATCTGCCGCCTCTCACTTTATCAGCCAGTTAGTCGTATCTACCCTCATTACGGGCGATAAACGAAAAAATACGCGTCGCTTCCGGACAGATATTAAAATTCTGAAAACAACGCCGATACAGACGACAATGCAGAGGGAACGCAAACAATCAAGAAGGGAATGTCACCAAACTAATTCGACTTATATCATAAAAGGTGAAAATTTATACGTTTGTGTGTGTGTAAGTTTTTTTTTATTTAATATTTTTTGTTATAGCGGCAACAGAAATACATAATCTGTGAAAATTTCTACTCTCTAACTATCACGGTTCATGAGAAACAGCCTGGTGTAAGACGGACAGACAGACAGTGGAGTCTTAGTAATAGGGTCCCGTTTTACTTTTTGGGCACAGAACCCTATTAAAAACTGACTAAAATTGACATATGATAAAATTAGCTGGTATGTCGCAGTCTTATCACGCTAGTGGATATCGACAAATTGGATCGAGTATTTTTGTATTGAATATCTTTAGGTTTTTACTACCCATTTTCAGCAAACATTTCGGTAAGTGTTTCATTTCTATAAGATTATCGTTCCGCCAACTATGCCGAGTTTGTTTCATAATTTTCGTTTAGTACGCTGTCGCTCATTAGAAACGAGTGTTTTTATCTCGCCGGATGTGGCACGCTGCGGGCGTATTGTAATAAACTTCCGTGTAATTTGGATGATCTACCTTATCATTACTTTGGTTTCGGATTGGGGGGAGATTGGCATTAACGTATCGCTCACGAGAGAACTAGCTCCAATAATTTACTGAGATACCACGGTTGTATTACTATTATGTAATTGTTGTTCACATTGTAGAAATTGATATATTTCTGAAGAGTGTCTAATTTCCTATCTAATACTTTGATTAAATCACTTGGTTATTGAGTTTGGATAAAAATACAAGGAACAAAACGGATGGATGAAGTAGGTTCCAGGAGGTGATACCTCCGTACCTGTTACAAGAATTTGCCTGAAAATCATTAGAAAATAAACAAATAACTTCTTATAACTAGTACGTAAGCACGTAAGTACCACTAATTTACTAGTGACACTAGTGACCCGACGATCCCTAATTATTTTTTACTAGCTGTGTTCTGCGGTTTCACCCGCGTTTTTCTCGTTTCCGTGGAAACAGCGCATGCAAAAATAGGTTTTCGAATTTACACCTTATGTTACAAAATAGCAATTTTATTACGGATACCTAATTTTGAAAAAAAAAAACATTACAAGCAAACAAAGCCTATAGCCTTCCTCGATAAATGGACTAATCAACACTGAAAGAATCATTCAAATCGGACCAGTAGTTCCAGAGATTAGCGCGTTCAAACAAACAAACAATCAAACAAACAAACTCTGCAGCTTTATAATATTAGTATAGATATATAAATAAATACTTAATCTTTGTATGGGGTGTAAAGGGGCAAATGGAAAGTACCTTAAGGCCACTTTCCACTCGACAATAGGTGAGGTGTGACAGAGCGGTATCGCACTCCAGTTCACCTGCTCCCGCTCAAATAAAATGTACGTTTGACCAGACACGGCCGCGGGAGCACAATGGAGGACTCTCCTCCAAATATCTAGAAGCGAATCTATTTCTATTTCTTCCTATTAGTTCTGTACTAAGACTACAACGTATGATGTCCTATATTAAAATATTCATAGAATATTATTACAAAATATAATCATGGATACCATCGGTGGTATAAATCACTCAGTGTGCGAGTTCAAATGGCTTTTTAAGATTTTTTCTCTTTTTGAATTCCGAAGTATTATCTACCGAACACCCTACAATAGATCAATAATCATTTATTTTATCAGGCTTATTATAATATCAACATGGTTATAGGAATGAAATGGTATTTGGTACTCAATAATTAGGCAACAATGTCACTTAGCCTAAATACCCGACCCGACCCTAAATGCGGAAATATAAGGAATGGAATGGATGAAGACGGATCGTAATAATCTAATGGATGATCTTGTTTGAAGGCACGTGGCAGGCACACCACCAGCCCACCCATAGATAGGTTTTTTTTAGTAAAGTAGGGTAGTTTAGTTAGTAACGAAGTATAACGTTTAAACACTCATACCTCTGCACTAGGATTCCCTGTGTCGCAGATGGTATGTACAAACACAGAAACACATGACAAACACCCAAGACCCGAGAACATACACAAGTCATAGAGTTATGCGCGTCATCATTTAGTGCATACGTGTATATAAAATATTAATGTTTGTTTAAAATTCTACCACACAGAAATCAATGTATGTGTACAAAAAACCACACCTACTGATTGATCGTAAAACAGTAGCAGCATTGACTTTGCATCTTGGAAGCACTAAAAATATTAGTTAGCAACAGCGCAAGTTCGCTTCTATGTGAGTAATTGTTTCGGCTGCACGAGCCGAATCGCATCGTCTGCACAACGCCACCATTGAGAGGTTTTACCGCTTTTAAAGTGTGATTCCTGACATACCCTCGGACGTACTCAGGACGCGGGGGAAGGGCAGGGAGGGGCAGGTTACAGAGGCTGGGTAAGGCAGTTGTGTCTTTATAATGTTTTGTGACTGAGAAGAATTTGTCCACTAAGTAATGCTACCACTTGTAATGCTAATACTCATGCTGCCAATCAGTGGAAAGACCACATTGATAGATAGGACAAACGTTTTTCAAACTAATTTTTCCGTTTGTAGATGCTGAAATAAAATGTAATATATTTATGATATATGTTGTATATTAGTTACTATAATCAACCAATGTTGCTTGCGCCTTTGACACCACCCCGGGATCCTGGTCATCGAGTCTACTTACATATACATGTATTCGTGAAATATAAATTTGGATCCGTATCAGCCTCTAAGGTCACCACTGCAGGAACACTGATACTCTCGATAAATGAGAGTGAATGGACTTGGTACTTTGGGAGCCTAAATTGGATTGGTAGATGTCACATGTCTTCGCATTTTTGGCTTTAAGGCATGCAGGTTTTGTCAATATGTTTTCCGTCACCGTTTCGAGAACGTTGTATTATGCGCGTACATTTCTCAGCCGAAAATTTCATTATAAAAACCCACACGTATACCACGTGTGGGTTTCTATAAAAGTGGGGTTCAATAACTTAGCTAACAAACAGTTTATTTATATCTAAACTAAATCATTAATAGAGCCAACCGTGAGTCACTCATTCTGGCTACAAACTATCGTTATGTAAATATCGTTGCTCATTTATAATGTAGCTATGTTTCGCACGCGGCTTCGTTAGCGTTGATGAACGGTATCCTATGTCCTGTTCGATACCTCCCACAACGTGTTTGTCAAAATATATGATAATCTGTTGAGTAGTTAAGGCGTGAAAGCGTAACAAACCTTATAGCTTAATTGGTAGTAGCTCTGCGTCTGAGTTGCGGGTTCAATTCACACTCAGGACATGATTTTTATTTGTATCCGTGTTCTGTTTTCTATACAAACAATACAATTAAACATTGTATGGATTATATGCGTTTACAAAAAAGACAAGTCACCCTAATAATGTAAAGATTGTATCTATGTGTCTGTGTGTCTTCACGCTCAAACGGCATAATGGTTTTGAATGAAATTAGTTACCAAAGTAGCTCCTGGATTAACAAATAGGCTACCTTTGATCCCGGAAAACCACGGGTAACACCGCGGTAATCAGCTAGTACCATAAAAGTATTCTATCAATTATATATAATAGTCCACATAGTACAAGCTAGCACAGCTTGTACTATGTGGACTATATAGTTTGGGGCTAGATGGCGCTGTGTGAAATGTCCAAGATTATTATTATATTACATGATTATTAATTCACATTGGTAACTGTGATATAAGGAGGTTAGGAAGTGCCTCAGTGCGTCCCTGTACGCTCCGCTCCTAAAATCCGAATAAAGGAAAAGTAACGCCTGCGGAGTCCGTGCATCTTTTTGGAAGCGCTTTGCAAAGCATTATTAGGATAAAAAGCGAGACTCTCCCGCCGCCGCCGCCGCCGCCGCCGGCTGGAGCGTCGCCGCCACGCTGAGGGCGCGCTCACCCCGGGGCTGGCAGACGAGCGCTCTACGGAAAATATTCCACTTAGAATTACGCCTCGCGCAACGCCTCTCTGGTGGCAACGAGACGTTACGTCCCTCCACCGACCTCCCGTAGGTAACCAGGTGGGCGGACAGCTCGTCGAACTGGCTTTACCCACACAAACACTAAGCGTTATTATGTTCTAAAATTCACTGAATTCAAATTTTCAAATTTCAAATTTTCTGAATAGCTTCGAGAAAGGCATGGTACGGCCGTGCCTTTGTGTTTGTTTGATTTGCTAGACATGGCAGGGGGGGGGGGCACCTTCGTGCCCCCAGTTTGAGATCGTAAGCCCAAACATAAATACTGTTCCCAGAGAACAGAGAACTATTGTACTTACAAGGCAAGTTGATAACATCTTAATTATATAGGTGGCGGTAACCACTTAACATCATGTTCCTCGCTTTTGTCACATAAAAATCCTTTGAACCCAACACTCGTAACGTCACTGAACTGGACTGGAGATTCTAATCGGTGTAACATTGAATTGAACCCACGACCGACAGCGCAGAAGGCAGAGCTGAGCTGTGAGGCCAGCACAAACCATGTCTGAGCATGGTGGCACAGGAACTCCTTTCAGCAGAGGAAGTGCCGCTCGCGCCAGCAAATCGGCAAAGTTTGCACAATCTTACTTCAGACAAAAACCATTATTCCCCGCAGTCGGGTAAAAAGGCGGGGCCGATGCAAACCGCTTAGAATAATGCATTTGCACGTGAAATATGAGCTTTAGGAAACGTTTAGAACTTCTGACTGTAATCTGATTCTGATTGGGGAACTTTGGTTCCTTGCGCGCAAACTCTAAGATACAAATTCAAGCATGTAATCTTACTCACTTCAAAGTGCATTATTATTCTTAAACTACTTTTATATGTTTATTTGTTCCCCTTCAACCTCAACGGTTGAACGGGTTTGGATGAAATTTATGAAGTTCATACCCTGAATTAACACACAGGCTATTTTTCATCCCGAGAATTAAGTTTTGTGACTTCTTTCAATTTCCCTGTCTTCTGTTGTTGACTTTTAACCGCGACCAACTCGGCAAGACACTAAAAAGTTACTTTATTCTTCCGGGTAATAAGTTACTTATGTGTACATCCAGGGTACCCGGCTACCTTCATAGCTAATTTCATCCAAATACGTGAAGCCGTCCAGGCGTGACGAAGCACTTAACAAACATACATACAGACATTTTTTGTATTTATAATATTTATTTGATTCAGATTAAACGACCCGATGAATTTTAATTCGGTAGTCTCAGTTTTAATTTGCGACCGAAAAACACATAATTCACGTGCACTCGTTCACTCGTTCACTCGCAGCTCATTCACTTATTTAGTAATTAACCAAACGCCCACCACTCATGCTAATTGCCCCCACGTTCAACAAAAAGTGCAACTTTCATTTCGCTGCGTTTCGTCCAATTCATAATATGCAGCAATAAGTCACTTACATCCTTCCAAGCCCTGTGCGGTCCGACACTCATCAATAATATACCTTATCACAACGACATACGGTAAATTTAAGTTTGAAAATATTATCGTTGTCGAGTAAATAGATACGAATTTATTTATGGGAAACTCGTCCTAAACTAATGGGCCTTACTACATCGTCTTTGGGTTCATTTTGTGCAGTTTCCCCAAAAAGTGTTTAAAACAGAGCCGAGTTAAGCTCATTGTAAATCACATATGACGTATTAGAACTAGTTGGGAATAAGTTTTTGTAACTGATGCGCGTGATGCTTCAGTGCAATTTGAGCCCTAACAGTTTGACACAAGGTACAATTCAAAACGGACTTGAACCGATCTTCTCCGCGCGGATAGCATTGAAATTTGAATCGTAAGTGTTTTGAATAAGGTCCAGCTTAGATGAATGTTGATAAAAACGGTATAGTGGACGTTTGAAGTGCTAATTTCAGAGCACGCTTTGCAAGCGAATGGAGTGAAAAACAGCGGTTGTCCTGAGTGGAGGGCACAGTGAGCGACTAAACCGTAGCTCAACTTTAGAAATAACCTACGTTCTACACGAATACGCTTCTGGAAAACCAACATACTGCTATCGAAGTGAAGGATTTGTGACATCATTATTCTAATAGTTTCATCCTTGAATAAGTAATTTGTCACACAATATTGTAGTGTCTATGAACTGTGAAGCTACAAACCACTACCCGCATTATTAAAAACAATGGATGGACACAAAGAACTTGTGTTTTTATTTTAAATTTGGTTAAAGTAAAAAAAAGATGTGTACAAACGGTTAATGAACAAATGTTTTTTATTTCTTCAAGGAGCATATTTTGAAATTATTAGATGGAATGATCCAAATATGAATAAATTTCTTTTTGAATAAATAAAATCTCCCCCATCCAACTATATCAAACTAGCCCCAGGGGATCTGAGTCGCAGCTATCATAATCTTATACGGAGCAACCACATCTAGTCCCGGAATGACATCGCAGACCACGCAAACATTTATTATTTATCCGATACGGAAATTGGACTCGAAACTCCGGATTTTCTTATTACAAGGAAACACCAGTACGTTTGATACGTTTCTCTCGGTTTTCCAATGATGCCAGCGATGCAAAGTTGTCATATACTGTTTGTATCTGAGGATTCCCGGATGAAAATAAATTATACTCTATTTTTTAGTACATATTGGTAATAAAAGAAAATGCGCTTGAAGATGTAATTTTTAGATGAGATAAGAACTCGGCAGCAGCACATGACCTGGCCCGTATTCCTTCTATCAACGTGGCTGCAGATAACCACCAGAATTGCTCCATTAGCACAACCCAAAATGACGCGTCTAAAGATTCAAAGGTTTATTATGTTTAGTAAGCACCATGATCCCTAAATAAAGAGTTTATGTTTAGTCTATTTATATATACAAAAGATAGAAAATCTCAACTCATTGACGAGTGTTATTTTGCACATCATTATAACATGTGGTACTGCCTTCTATATTATACTACGTTCGGTAGCGAGAGTAATTTGAAATAGTTTGTTTTGTCAGCTTTCTGATGAGCTGAAAACATATTGATGGCGGATCCAAAATGGTAAATTGGTGGTTTCCGACGGTTTGAATAGTTTAGTTTGATAGTTGGAAATAAATAGATGTTTAGTAAAGTGTGTTTAAAAGCTTTTAATTTCCTGTTTGTTATTTTATCAGTATTCCCTGAACTAACCCGGACTTTGTGTTTGTATTTCGCACGCCGAGGGATCCCATTGTTTGTCAAAATAATACGCATATTTTGAACATTTCAGCCGTTTACCTATTTCAGTTCAAAGGATACAACCCTTCAAAGTAGGACAGATAGACTGAAAGCTAAACGTTGTCGGCGAAATGACAAGATAGATAAATATTCATGGACATTTGACACAATGCCGTCCAGCCCCGAACTATGCTTAATTCGGGGCTAGATGGCGTCAGCGATAGCTTGTGATATGGAAACTAGGTAGCTGATGCACTACTTATATTATTATAATAGGTGTGTGAATATGACTCCGCCCCTTTTTGTCAAAATAAAACACATTTGTTCGCTTACAAAATTAAAAAAAAAATTATTGAAAGTATGCTCCATCTGCAGCTACAACCTTCGCCCATCGTTCAGGTAGTTTTCGTATTCCTTGCTGGAAGAAGTCCTGGTCTTTTGAGCTTATCCAGTTGTCAATCCAAATTTTGATACTTTCACATGAAGTAAACTTTTCTCCAGTAAGGTCTGTCTGCATCGTCCGGAATAGGTGGTAATCCGAAGGAGCTATGTCTGGTGAATATGGCGGGTGGGGTAACACTTCCCAGTCCTGTCCCTCTAAATATCTTTTTACGACTTCTGCGGTATGCGGTTTGGCATTGTCATGCTGAAGAACTAATTTGTTATGTCTATTCACCCATTCTGGTCGTTTTTCTTCTATGGCTCGCTTCAAACGCATTAGTTGTCGTCGGTAAACTTCTCCATTAATAGTTTCAGAGGGTTTGAGCAACTCATAATATACAATACCTTTCTGATCCCACCAAATACAGAGCATGACCTTGGCACAGTGAATATTTATTTTTGGCTGTGATGGGCCTGGTTCGCCTGGTTTCACCCAAGCTTTTTTGCGTTTAGGATTTTCGTAGTGTATCCATTTTTCGTCTCCTGTGACTATCCGATGCAAAAATCCTTTTCTTTGCTCAACATTTAATGCTGCAGCTAATTCTGATTGAGTTTGGCAAGAATCTTCCGCCAATAATGCTTCCAATTCAGCATCTTCAAATTTTTTTGGTGGTTTTCCATGTTCTTTATCCTCAGTACTAAAATCGTTATTTTGAAATCGTCGAAACCATTCCTTGCAAGTTGTATTAGACGGAGCATGCTCACCATAAATCTCCACAAGCAAACGATAAGTTTCCGCTGCAGTTTTCTTCGCAATAAAATAATGTAATAACACTTCCCGCAAATGACGTTTATTTGGAATAAAAACCGACATTTTCGAAAAGGTGAAAACAATTGTTGCTTACACTTCAACCAAATATCATAAAATGCGTTAGATAGCTGACATTCAGTACTATCGAATACAAGTATGGTCATTTATTAGTACACGTAAACAATACTAAAAACGACATCTGTTGAGAAAGGGCGGAGTCATATTCACACACCCAATATATATCTTTTTTTGTACATACATACTGATAATATCTACATATTATCACGCACACACAGAAAACACCTCTATGTTTATCACAGAAATGGAACTTGAAATGGAAGTCGAACCCACGACCTGATTCGCAGAAGGCAGAGCCACCACCGACGGAGCTGCGAGACAGTACAAAATATTTTCTCCCTCGGCGAGGAGGAGTGCGCACTGGCGGCCGGGGGGCCTCGGGAAGAGGACCGGCTCTCGGCCCAATTATTGATTCCATTGACTATCGCTCTAAGCTATTTATGAAACTAAACAGTTTTTCGCTTGGACCTTTATATCTTTTCGAATGATTACATAACATTTCTGGTTAACGATAGTGATACCCGAGTAAATAAAACCGTGTGAACTATCTGAAACGGTATTCAGATTTTTTTCATTTCTTTCTGTAAAAGGTAAGTGGGCGCCGCTCTGAGCGAAAATCCGTAAATATTTCACAAAACATTCCTCGCCGCGCGGCCGACTAGCGCTGCTCATAGATTTTTCCGAAGCGCCCGTCGGGCTGCTATGTTTTAGTATGAAACTTTACTGTAACAAGGCAAATTAAAATGTCTTATTAAAGCCACGAACACTTTTCATCATTTTATATAATAATAAGTCTAAAAGAGAAAATCTGACTTCAAAACTTAGATCCCGTATCCCATCAGAAACATAACATGTACATAAACACAAGTCTCACAAAGCAGTTCTTCTGCCACATAAAGTAGTGAAATGTAATGTAAAACTAAGTCAGTTAATTTATTCAGCACCTATGGGGGCCTTATCATAAATTGTTATATAATTAGTTCATTAACACAAGTTTGCTTGATATGAACTATTCAAATTAAGCTTTGATTATGGTTATGATCTAAATAATGTTTTACATTCAACTTCCTCAACTTGACAATGGTTGCAAAAAAAATAAACACAATATAATTAACGAGTATGAACAGAATAAATTCAATAGCAGTTCCACTTACATGTCACGAACATTATGATAAAACATGTGGCCTTTGTCGGGATATTTCTATCTATCTTACGTATGTACTCGTATATACAAAACAAAGTACTTCGGTTATTCGATCAGTAACCTGGGTCCCAAAATTATGCTCAGTTTGTGGCTAGTGGCGCTGTGGGAAATATTTATGTATACCTACTACTGGAACCACTTTCAGAAGAGTAGGAGGTTCTCGGTTTGGTTTCATATTTATATTACAGTGTATGTTAGTAAAGCGATGTCATCGCCAATTGTGGACGGATAAAGAATATTCGTGAAGGTTACTCCGAGATCGTCATATAAAAAAATCCGCCAAAAAGTCATATGACGAATAGTTAGTTATCACACATTAGTAATGTAAACTGCATTACATCAGCGCAAATCATATTCAAACTATCACCGACTGTAGTCTGACTAAAATCATTGATCAATTAGAATCGCTCGTCTGCGTCACGCCTTATGGTCCCTTTTATAAGAACGAGAGCAGAACTCTAGAGGCATATCCAACTTAGCCATTTGGATACAAACCAATATCATTCGTTCATTACTTTTTATACAACTTTTACATCTCCGGAATGAGATGTCTTGAAACGTTGATGGACAAGCTGGAGGAAAGATTTAATGTGACGTCTAGACAGTCTTGATTGAGTTAGGAAATAAGAACCTGTGGTCCGGCGTTTGAGTTATAAATTATTTAGGTATTAATAAAAATGTTATAAGTTCGTTAATAATATTGAACAGGTATTGGAAGCTCAAATGATTTCACAAATGATTTTGATCCAATTTTGATAATAAAAGTAGCTTATTTTCTTTTTGTGTGAGTTACTGGCGTTAGTTTTTGTGTGAGTTTTAGATTCTCAGTATCGTTTGGACACGCCTACACACACAACTAAACATATTCGACCTACAACAAGTTAGTGTCACAGGAGCTCTTTAGGCACATTACATGCACACATTACAGACAAATCAAATTTTCTTGTGTTAGCTGGTCTTATTTTGTTAAGATTACGTATGTTTGTCAACTAGTATAGTGAATAGATGGAGAGTTGCTTAACTTATTTGATCTGTAGGAACACCGCGGCGACCTGGCCACGACCGCTGCACTTGGTTGTGGGACAATTAGGAACGAGTCTCATCTGAACCGGTGCAGGTTCTACCTTTACTAATATAGTCTGGTCCGACCTGGCGTACAAATAGTATGCTCTAGTTTTGGTTGCAATTAAATCCCCCTAAATCCAGAAATTTTCATCAGTCAGAATACTTTTATTTCTTATTAAAAAAACTAATAATTTGTAACCCCGCCCATCTGCAATCCTGGAGTGTAAATAGTAGATCCTTTAGCAGCACGAGCAAGTAACGTTTCAATTTAACAATATTCACAAAAGTGGGTGCCACTCTAACGAGTTACATTTCATGGAAATTTCACTGAATATGCTGCGCAAGGAGCACGCAGCAATAACACTCAGTAGTTCCACTCACCACATCCACATACAATATTTTGAATTCCTAACAAATTGGGTAATAGGATCAGTACTTGTAATACAAACAACAAACAAGCGCTAAAACACTCCTATCCCAATCCTAGAGCAAGGGTATGAACCCTTGCTCTAGGATTCAGTAATTTGCAGGTGACATATACACCACAAACACCCAACACCCGATAAGTAACTTAATACATACTATTTTATTTAAAATTTGCCTAGGCGGGTACGTCATTACTAACAACTAACTAAGAATTTTACTTTAATCAGGCTAGTTTTTTATTTCACACGGTGAATGCAACATAGCAATGCATAAACATAGCAAAATAAAATAAAAAATGTTAAATAACATAAAATGATGTTTATTGCTATTAAATTTCTTTCTTATCAACTGCAAAGCTTGAAACTTTGAATACTGTAACATTTTTGTAGTGCACGGGCGTTTTGCTACGGCGTAGAGAATTCGTAGAAGGCTCTACGAAATGAGCGCTACGCTGAGTGTCGGTAACGCGATGTACTTCAGCTTTAGTTATGAGAGCGGCCGCGAAAGTTGTTTGGCTGCAATCTACCAAATCACGGTCACGGAAGCCGCCTGGTAACAGTCGACTATGACCATTTTGTAAACTGATATAGAGTTAAAACGTACGTTTTTTTTTTTTTTTTATGTGAATGAGTGACGGAACGAGCTGAGGACCCACCTGATGGTAAGTGGCGACCCTCGCCCATGACAACGATAATGCATGCGACTCAGTATGAGATCCAAATCTTTACTGAGTCGCATTCATCCTGCTGCGTCCATCACCCGAGACGGGGATGATACGTCTCTTGCGCATGTGATTTCACCGGCAGCCACACCCTTCCACCGGAACACAGTAATGCAACCGCTACTGCTTGGTGGCAGATTTTAGATGTGGTGGCAGTACCTATCCGGACGAACTTGGCACAAGTTCTACTGCTACTTTTGGTTGCTCCTTTAGCACCACCCAGGGGATACGTGTAGGGAATCAAAGGGTACACACCTACGGACTCGAGCAACTGGACCCCCCAAACGTACGTAGAATTTATTTAATTTTCTAAGCTACATTGGCACAGACTTTTGGATTATGTAGTGTTCCATACCCTTGTTACTATTTCTGGTTTGAACCCTGAATGCAGGCGTCTAACGTGGCTTATTGACCGGGCAGAGAGTAGATTAACTTAGATGATCTGTGAAACCATCCAAGCAAGCTGTGCCCTGAGCGCTTCTTTTACCTACTACTATATTTTTATATTACTGCTTCGACAACTTCTGTCTGTTTTTCCGAGCGTTAAAAAAGCTGTCTCTTTAATGTTGTCATATTAACCTTAGCAACCTAACATTACTACAGAATACGTGTTACTACCCAATATTTTTTTTACGTATTTCGGATATGTTCTTTGAGTCTTTTGGTAAATGACGATGCGGTTGAAGAATAGTTGCAGTTTCTGGAAACCTGTACGATTAAAAAAAGATTAGTTTATAAAATCTTCTCTGAGAAGAGAAGACATGAGAAGCGCACCGGAACACGATTCCATGCTTTAACATAAGCATCGTAAACCCATAAATATATTTAAATAAAAATAATTAACAATTTAATAAATGAACATATTGTATAACATATTTATATTAGTATATCTCTTTAGCGGACAGCGGCCCGTGATCTGATATTGAACTTAGAGAACTTTGGTCGACGGCTTTAGCGCGGCAAGTTCACAATTCACAGTTCACAGCGCATCTTGCAAGTTTAACCTTGCAACGCTAAAACTTATTAGTATTAGCGTTGCAAGGTTAAACTTTACTCGTAATACAATTATAAATGTGCTATTTTTTGACTCAGTGAAAGTATGATTTGGATACGGGTTTCACCAAGAACCAATATGTAGAATATAGGGAACAAATTGCGTCGCATATACACTGCCAAAACATTATATACTTTGGTGTTGTTGAAATAATAACGCATCCACCTCGATCCGCCAAACGGAATGCAGAATAATCATTTTTTTAACATTGTTATTGGGAATAATCACTTAAAATAATAATAGTAGAAGTAACTCAATTAAAAATCAAAAATGATAAAGATTTTGAATCCCACAGTCTCGCACAGAATAAATCGATTTCTCCGAAATAATCGACAAAAATAAATAATGGGCTATAATAACACACTGTCGGCAGACACTTGTACATGTACAACTAGGCGAGGACCACCGGCAGTGGTACTAGTAATTGACACCCAAATGAACTTGACACAGCTTACTTAAAGATGCTTTTTTGCACCACCCGGGGGACACGTGTAAGGACTCGGAGGGTAACTTCAGACGCAAGTATTAAGGACTCCCTTGTATAAGTATAATTACCCCATAGAGCTCAGAGAGTGTTGGAAGTCGATTAATTTTGCTCATAGAATTACATAACAATATATTATCATAATGGTAAACAATAAAGCCCAACATAAAGCGATACATATCAACCTCGCTCACATTCGTTTCAGAATCGCTGCACTCGAATGACTAACTCGATTTGCATAAATGCATCGCTCGTGCATGAGTTACACTCGATTCATTCACGCTCGTGTTGGCACTGCGGGTGGGCGGCGCGGGGGCGCGGGGGGCGCGGGGGGAGCGGGGGGGGATAGGTTACAGAAAAGGACATAAGGTACTTTTCATCCAACAGGAAGAAATTGTTATTGAAAGATCTACTTAAGCGCAAGCAAAGATGCGGACAAAAGCTAGTGATTTTATAATTAGCCATTGTTTTAACGTTTTATAAAAATGAGCTCACATCCTATACCGACAAGAAAGCTATCTTTATATTGAATTACACCCTCTAATATTACAACTGCTAAGAAAAAAATCCCTGCAACAAGCGAGAGTGAAAGTGTTTTAATCTACCACAGAAGACTGCAGATTTATAGATGTCACATGTATTCAAATTTTTGCTTTTTTTAAATAGGCAGTTTTCTCACGATGTTCTCTGTTATCGCTTTCAAATTATGGCACGTTAATTTTCTAATAGAAAGCATTTGTGCGAGGCATTCAATCAGCGACCGCGACCGAATTCTTATTTTATTATAAGTAAATTTGAAATAAACAAATTAAGAACTTGTTACTTGTTGACTGTAATACATGAGCTGCAAACTGATCCCGATTAAATTAGTTTGCAAATAAAAAAATACCGATTAGCTATGAACCAACAGTCAAATACACACTTCACTTAATTCCTTAGACGCAGCAGCACTAGGATTTCATGGATTCAGGTAGCATTTACGCATACAATCACATCACACAATCATTCAAGAACCGATAACAAAACTCATGTCATCATACTTGGCAAATAAATGCTTGCCCCGACAGTGATCTTGGGACCCCAAACTGCAAGTACCAACTTAGCTGCGCATCATGTGTGATAGCAATAACCCGGACTTTCAATGAGTCGGTTCCACACCGCACACCGCGCGACACGGTACCGGTACTACTCGGTGTTAAAAATATTTTACTCGTGAAAATGTCAATGAAATCCATTGAAACTATTGTGCGCGAATTGCAACAAACAATTAGTTCTCTAGTGAATAAAGTCGAGGCGCTAGAGTGCAAGATAACGGAACAATCTACAATTATCAACAAACTTAGTGCACCAACTGGTAATACAAATACCCGCAAATCTTTTGTGAGTGCTCCGATACAAAATCCAAGCGCTACACCGACCACGACGACCGCCGGCCAGCGACCCGTGCGAGCTGCGCGCGTACAAGCCTCGGCCGCTATCGCCGACATATCGAAGGCTGCGAGTAAACAACGCAATGGACGTGGACCCACTGTCGATACAGTCGTGCCTGCAAACACAGATGCTGCGCCAACCAAAAGTTCTACTACATGCAAAACTATAATGAAGGATGGTATTTTTACGAAAAAATCTATTACGGCTTCAACGACTGAGTCGGATGATATGACTGTGCTCCTTGAGCCCCATGAAACTGCCAAAACTGTAGGAAAACAATCTCCAGGAGAATGGCAAGTTGTAAACAGACTACGTAAAAACAAACCGCACAGCCCTATTATTATAGGTACAGCAACTAACAACGACGATCTCCGCGCCGCGGATAGAATGAGGTACATCCAGGCCTGGTCCTTTAGGCCTGAGACTACGACTGAAACCGTACGCTGTTTCTTAAACAAGATTACCGAGTCCCATTTTACGATTGAAAAACGTAATATCAGATCAGAGACACACGCTTCCTTCCTAATCGGAATGCCAGATAAAGTATATGACTTGGTGACCGACCCTACTGCTTGGCCCGCCGGGGTTCGCTTCACGGAGTGGTTTCTGTACCGGCCCCGGGGATCACGGGGCACAGCGCGCACCGTGGACGCCTCTGCCCCCGCCCCCGCCCCCGCCGCTGCCTTCAACTCCGTCTAGGACTTCTGTGGAGGACTCGCGCACCAAGAACGTGATACAGATCGACGATGACGGTGACAAGTGTAAACAAATCATTGTTATTCAACAAAATATAGCTTCACTTAAAAATAAGACAGTAAAGTTAGAAGTTTTACTTGAAACCAGTTTAAAATGTGACGTACTCTGTTTAACTGAACACTGGTTAAAAGATTTCGAATTGAAAGCGATTCACATAAACAACTATCAGCTGGGTTCGCATTATTGTAGGTCATCGATTGCACATGGGGGCTCGTGTATATTTGTTAATAATAATATTAAATTCAAGAGCTTTGACTGTGATTCTTTATCTGTTGAACAGGTATGTGAGATATCGGCGGTAGAACTTATTGATTATAATGTTGTAATAGTATGTATCTACAGATCGAATCTCACTAATTTATCTCAATTTTACCCAGTTTTAGAACAACTGCTTGATATGTTAGTTATTTGTGAGAAGGATTGCGTGGTTGTTGGTGACATCAATGTGGATTATTTGTGCCCTTTGAAAAGTGACCAAAAACGTTTGAATGACATAATGCATACTCGTAATTTCAGTTGTATTATAGATTTTCCCACTCGAGTAACAGCTTCGACGAGTACGTGTCTCGACCACGTGTATGTAAGCAGCGAACGAGAGCAAGCCGGAACAGCTCGCGCGACCGCGATAGACTCTCAGCTAAGTGACCACTGCGCCGTGCGAGCCGTGTTGCGCTGCGAACCACGCGCCCTCCCTGCGCCTTTCTTTGCCAGATCCTACTCGAACGCCAATAGATGTAATTTTGTGACATCGATTGAAAGTATCGACTGGTCTGAGGTAAGAAAAAGGCAACTATCCGCAAATGATTTTGCGCAAACAATTTTGAATATTATAAGAAATAAAATAGACATTTGCTTTCCATTGAAACGTGTGGTAACCAAGAAACTGTCAGATTCTTGGATCACAGATGAAATAGTAACCCTTAATTATATGCTTCAAGAAATGAGATCATTAAATAGCAAATTTCCTTCCAATCACGCTTTATTTACAAAACTAGGCGAGTTTGAGGAGAGATTTGACACTATACTTAGGGCTGAGAGGAGTAATTACTACAATAATGTCATTACAAGAGCGCCGAACACTATTAAATCTATGTGGAGTATCGTCAAACTTGAGACGGGACAGGGACAGTCCAAGAGAAACTCCGAACTCGCTGAATCTCTTCTAAGATCGGATGGCTCCGCATACTCAAATAAATTAGAGGCTATTGACGCAATTAACTCGCACTTTATTAATGCAGCGGTGACATGTGGCGCGCCAGTCGCGGATGTGTCCGCTGCTCAGCATGCTTTAGCACACGTGCGACCGCCCGCGGATCGCTCCATTCGGCTCAGACCCTTCACACCACGAGAAGTATTCAATATAATAACTAAAAGAGTTGCGCACAAACCAACTATAGACATATACGGAATATCGGTGTCTCTTCTACTCTCGGTCGCTGCGTCTCTCGCGTTTACTTTCTCAGAGCTCTTCAATCTATGTTTGAAAGAAGGGAGTTATCCCCAAACGTTGAAAAATGTGAGAGTGTCACCACTGTATAAAGGCAAGGGTAAACGGGAAGATATTAACAGCTACAGACCTGTATCCATAATTCCTGGGGTAGCAAAAATTTTCGAATACGGCCTCAGTGAAAGAATAACTGAATACTTGTCGGCGACAAACTCTCTTTCCGATAGACAGTACGCATACCGAACGGGACGGTCGACGACGGACGTGGCGCGGGCGGTGGTGCGGCGGGTCATGGATGCCCGAGAGCACCATCAGCAGGTGGCAGTCATTATGTGTGATTTGTCGAAGGCATTTGACGTCTCTGACCATAATGTGCTAGTCGCTAAGATGAAGCATTATGGTTTCCGTGGGCCAACTCTGTCTCTTATGGCCGATTTTATAACAAACCGGTGTCAGACAGTCACAGGTGATGGCGGAAAATTAGAGTCAAAGCCGCTTAAGGCATCTATCGGTGTGGCCCAAGGCTCGTCGCTATCCAATATCATGTTCTCTCTCCTCCTCAACGACTTGCCTGACTGCATAAAAGACGCGCATATATTAATGTATGCGGATGATGTTGCAGCCATCGTCACAGCGCACAATTTAGAACTGTTGGAGAGAAGATTGAACATGGTGTCGGAGGAGCTGCATAAGTGGTTCCACCAAAACGGGTTTTTACTAAATATTGCTAAAACCAAATTTATGCATTTTAATCTAGCTGGTCGCTCCTATAGACCTCTGATGGTAACGTTAGGCGGTGTAACTATAGACCAAGTCCAAACCACTCCCTTCCTTGGTTTTCAACTAGATGGCGGCCTTTCATGGGAACTACACATTGACAAGCTGTGTGATAGAATAGGTCGAGCCTGTTTTGCTCTGTGGCGCGTATCAGCCTCGTTAGCACTAAATGTCACTAGAAGTTGTTACTTTGCTTCTGTCCACTCGCTCCTTCAGTATGGAGTCGAGCTCTGGGGCAGAGCAGCTGATTGGGAGCGAGCGTTCAGAATGCAGAAGCGAGCGGTTCGTGCCATAGTGCGAGTTGCATGGGATACTCCTGCTCGTCCAATTTTCCAGTCTCTAAACATCATGACAGTCCCATCCCTAGTTATATTCACTGCGGCTCTATATGCTCGAACTCATTTGTCTGAATATTCACAATTTGGAGACGGCCATAAGTACTCAACTCGCAATGCACAGAAGCTTAAAGCCGTGCCGCGTCGGCTCACAAAATCTTCAAAGCTGGTGCATATAATGGGGCCCGCGGTCTACAACCGTCTCCCTGACATCATCACAAGCACCCAATCAACGCAATCCTTCAGGTCCAAGCTTAAAACATGGCTTGTTGAACAGTCGTTTTATAGGGTCGACGAATTTCTCGTTAATTGATTTTATTTATTCTTTTTGTTTATTGTTTATTTGTTATTATATAATATTTTGAATTCATTCATGAATTATTTTATTGTTTAAATTTGTCCTTTTTTTTTTTCTTTGTGTATTTATAATTATGAATTATTGACTTGTAACAAAATGTTATGAATAAAATAATCTGAATCTGAATCTGAATCCAGGTCAAATCCGGACCAAACATGAACCAGTGAAATATAACACGTTCTCAAAATGTCGGTGGCCTAAGTTTAGAAGCCTGCGTAATCAATTCATGAAATCCGCATCTCGCTAAATCCCAAAATACTTTCACTAGTGTTTCCGTTTATAATAAAGCTCCCGTAATAATCAGCACCGAACTCGGCGCTCAAATGAGATTATTTCGTTAACCTCAATCGGCCTACATAAATATATTATTATGCAGTAAATTATTTTGGTACTTTTGGGAGGGCTCCATAAATACAGATTAAAATAACGGCCGTTACACGGAGAGATTTGAACCGGGTTCTATAAAAATAGGCAACTTATTTCCGTAATTAATTCATACAAATTGTTTTTACCGTCTGTTTCCTGAAAATTATAATATGGGAATACTCAAGAGGGTAGTAATTTAAAAAGGTATCAAATTAATAAATACTTACTAAGACAAGCATCATTGATCAGTGAGGTTGCAGCCAAATGCCAACAAACAGAATTTTAAAAATAAATACACATGTCTCAACTCTCATGACAAACCTGCACCAAGTGCGGGATGCACAGTAATATGGGTATTAACACGTATAAAATAGAAATCGGTTCACTTTGAGGGGTAGTTTCAATAGAGCCAACTCGATGTGCAGCATCCGCTCGGGAGTTTAATGCCATAATAATGGCAACACTCGCCGGCGAGCGGCGCCGGCGCCGGCTGCACCAACACTCGCCGGCGAGCGGCGCCGGCGCCGGCTGCACCAACACTCGCCGGCGAGCGGCGCCGGCGCCGGCTGCACCAACACGGTGTTCGCTGTGAAAAGGCACGCGATGCCTCACTCCTATCGATGGAATTACAAGCACATGAGACGGTACATCTTCGCGTAAATAAAACAAGAGGGATTCAGATTTCATATTATAAATACGAGTTAACAGTGTTCATTATACAAGGTAAGTGATTCCACACATTCATTATTAAATGAAAATACAAGCATGTTTAAACACTTAAACCTAACATTATACATTATCAAATTTACTGATTTAAAAAAATATAGATACTTATGATACAACAAAACAAGATAATATTAAGGGAGATGCACATGAGAACCCAATTGTATCACTATTGTTTGGCAAAAATAATAACGACAACATAAACACCAAATAAATAAAAATCTGTAAACTCAACTGTTTTTCTTACTAGTGAAGTGATAGGCTGCGGCCCAAGTCGCATCCCGCAGCGCGTGTCACCCGACGCGGGGATGGTATGTAAATATATAGATAAATCATTCGTCTCATGCACACAGGCAAGCAAGCTATAACACAGTTTAAGATTAATGCTGTAAAGAGGCATTTTCAATTTTACTTATATTAGATTAATAATTACAGTTTAATTTAAACATGTCAAATAAAATTATTTAGCAGCTGTGTAAAGGCATTGTCAAAAACGGATTTCACATTTTAATGAAATACAATATAGCACTGTTAATAGCTGCAGTAAATGGGTATTGTCTAATTATATTCTATACTTCATAAGCTAATGAGAATAAAAATAGTAATAATATTGATGTTATAAATGGATATTAGGATGGTGATTCCGGTACATGCGTACCCCAGTAATATAAAAACGCTAACACGTCTGAAGGAGACGCCGGCGGTACATCCGCCGGGAGCACCCGGTACGTATTGAATAAACATCAAGTCCGCGAGTGGGCGAGTTAGCTTAAATTATGGTTTGATCGGCGCGTGCGGCCCCAGCCCCCGGAGGACAGCTGCGTCTCTCCACCGCACACCCTACTAACATAGCCCACTGTGCCATGCTTGCTGAGCTGTACTATACTTTTGATATGCTATCTGTCATATTTAGTGTTAAATCCAAACATTATTTAGGACGAATAAAAGGATGAAAGTAATGATTTTTAAATCGATCCTTTACATTAATTAAAGACCGGCACACCCTTGAAAACAGCAACGCGAGTGCACCACTGGTTGCTTGCACTTGCACTTGCTCCGTATTTTTTATATATATTTTTTTTCGTGACTGAGCCAGCTGTCCTGGCTGGCTGCAGCGGCGGGTGACGGTGAACGGGGTTCGAATAAAAGGCAATAAGTTACAGCAAATGGCGCGAGGACGAGATAGGGACGGGGCCTGAGCTAGGACGAGCAGCCGACTTCACTTGAAGTTTTGAGAACCCTGGCGGAACACTAACAGCAAATTACAATGTGTAATGAGCCTTAACCAGTTGGCTTAGATTGTGTGTGGCAAAACTTTTGTTGTGTGTGAAATACTTAGACAACATAAAGTAAGTTAAGTTATCGACAGCTCCGTGGCTTAGTTGTAGTAGCCCTGCCTTCAAAGCGAGGGCTCCCGGGATGGATTCCCGGCCGGGGCACACTTTGTGTCTTTTATTCGTTCGAATAAGTGGCCAACTCAGGTGTTGGATTCTTTATGCTGCCTGAAGGCCTTCAACTGACTTATCGGCATAGAGGGGGCCGACATGTTACCTTGCAAAAGCACGAGGCGCTCAGATAAAATGCCAGTAAACGGTCACCCATCCAAATAGGCCAGTGAATAGTTGCTTAACTTACACAATCTGTTAAGAACGTCTGTGTCGTTCGACGAACGAACATAATTTGTATTTAGTCGGGGATAGTACAAATTTAATTTTGAATGTATTCCAAAAACTCAACCGAATGGTTTTATGGAACTGTTAACAATATTGTACTCTAATTTAATTTCACTTGACAATCTATCGCAAGCGGGATCGCAGGCCAGTGGACAGGGGGATCCCCGAAATTATTGGATTTATAAAAACATTTTAAATAAACTATGTATGCAACATTGAGGGCTCCATTAGGATTATATTATTGGTGTGTTGGCTTGACAAACATTTATTTTGTACAATAATAATCTTAACTTTCTACTTATTATAGATCAAAAGACAGAATTTCAACTAAACACAGCCTTATAAAATTCAAACAAATATATTTCGCCTTTTTATTACCCGATTGCGCTGGAAGGAGAGTAATGTATTTTGAGTGTATGTATAATATTTATAACACGACACTTATACTCTGTCTGTCTCTTATATCATTTTACTCCCCTATGGTACAATCTACTATCAATGACTGAGAGTGACAATGCTTATTGCTGCGATGCGAGACTTCCCCGGCACCCGCCCGCACCGCCGTTACTTTATGTAAATGTGTGTGGCTTATAGAGATAATCTAAGTCTACAACACTTCTCGCATCAAACTGTGTACAAAGTGTCTCATTAATTAAGGGTACAGTAGGCAAAGTGGAACACATTTATATTTTACGCTTGAAACAAAAGTCTGAAGTTATTTCTGACTTGACAGCGGTTGAAGTTTTTTCCTCGTTTGTTTGGACGTGATGGTGTGATGGTGTGATGGTGTGACGGCGTGCGCTGTTCGTTTTTAACAATTTGAAGTGATCATTCATTAGAAGATTCGGACTCACACAAAAAGAGGACCCGTACCACAAGTTGTATTTTTACGAAAATTTTATAGATACAGATTCAGAATTTTTTTGTAAATTTTATAACAATTTATATTCCAAGAACTAAATTCAAGAAGTGAATTTTATTCACTTAAATAAGAATAAGTATAAGAATAAATAAGTTTTCGGGTTGAGTACTTGAGTACAGAACCAGCTACCCGCAGATGTCTGGATTGAAACAAAACTACAGCACTCGTGGGCATCGCCCGACGCGACGATAATTTACGACACTTTTTCGCCACTAAAACATTTTTATGAAACCTGGAAACTTTGATTTATGAGTGTTCTAAACAAAAACAACTTTTGCTGCGACAAGTTTTTAAAACGCTGTTACTTTGCAACGCCTTTGAGTACAGCTGACTCGCTGAATATCATTGAACAGAAAATTGAAAAATTATGATATATTTTTATGTGTATTTGATATCAATAAATTTACATGACGTTAGAAAAAATGTAGCCATTCATTTACACTGTGCATAAAGGAAAATAAGCTATACTAAACCATTCATTTCAAAAAATATTGTTCGTTCCACCTATTAAAAAGAGGTTTGCTATAAGTTTGACGTTTATGTTTGTCTCTCAGTTAGTTTGTCTGTAGTGTCGTATCTAGCTGTGATACTTTTTTGGAGGTGTTTTGATGGTTTTTCTCGGTCAAAATTTTAATCCTAATTCTAAACATAAAGTTTATTTAAGAGTTTGCAAAGAACTCAATGTATCCAATATCATTTTGGAAAATAATTGTTTTTTAGTTATCTGCTACTTTTTGCTGCTCCTTTAGCACCACCCAGGGGGTACGTGTACTCGCTGCCACTTGCGGCACTGCTGGGGAGTATTTTTTTAAGCTAATAGGGACCAGTTGGGACATGTTTTTAAATTTTCCTACGTTCTGTTTCTAGCTTCATGCGTATAGGTATAGGATATGCATGAAGCTCTATCAGCTCTGTCTGCATAAGCCTCATCACTTAGCGGGAAACAATGAATAATAACAGCGTAATACAAACATGTATAAATATATAGGTAAAGATTAAAACCCACGATCGTGTCGTTGCGAGTTCTTGTTTAATCTTGCTGACATAGTTAATTTAAATCGTCTAAGCCAGCTTTCATACGAAGTAATCGCTTTGAAATCGGATCATCCCTTTCGAAGACATGTGTTGCCTCCGAGGAATCGACCAGACAAGATAAATAGACAGGCAGACAGATAAATACAGCCTTCAGTTTCATTACATTTTTTTTCAGTCGAAAGTTAAATAGGATGAGCTGTCAAATCGAGCTAGACAAGGATAACGATATACGTGCAGTGTTTCTCTTTCTACGGCTCACCTCTCGTAGTGGTGGAGTATACATTGCAGTATTTCTGTATGCAATAATAAATAGATATTTATCGATATTTCATATAGCGCCATCTATTCCCAAATTAAGCATAGTGAGCCGTATACACCACACCTGGAATCTGCTGCCAAGCAGTAATGCTCGCACTTATTCAAATAAAAAACAAAAAATAATTTATTGTACAAAACTATAGTATCATTCGACCCCAGCCTACCCAGCACATGTATGACTCCGCGCGCGACATCAGTTTATAGAATCCATCTTAATCCTGGAGGAAATGGAAATCAGTACAAATTATCAAATAGTTTGTTGATTCAGACCATGCCTTGAGGTTAAGCCAACTTGTGTGCTGATCCTGTGCGTACAAGTTCTAAATATTAATTAATTAATATCACACTTAATATTCCACACTTCAGCTCTTTGTTTTTTTTTTGTATGATGAAAGTTCTACAGGTTACCGCCGCCTCAGGTCTTACCCTACCGGTATGCAGTTGTAAAATCATACGTAAACACTTGTTTATGTCTAATTTACAATTAAATTACATTTACAATAATTATTATATAAGTAATTATGCATCTTAAAACATTATTCTGTAGTCATTCAGTCATGCAATTTCACCGTCACCCGCACCCTTCCCCCGAGACATAGCAGTGCAATAGTTCACAGCTTGGTGGTGGATTACCAAGTGTGGTGGCAGTGCTTGTCCGGACGAATTCCTACTGACACTTTGAGGTACACGTGTAGGAACTCTGAGGGTACTCACCTAGGGGGCCGAGCAACATGAACCCCCAAAAAAGGCATTCAATTTTTGACCCTCAAAGATTAAAGACGAAAGTCATGGGTTCAATAACACAAGACCTTCGAGACAAGAAAAAATATATTAACATGGTTTGAGTATTTTGGGATCACGTTTTTTGTTTTAGTTATAATAAGAAATTCCATTACAGGGTTAGGGTTCTTTATGCCATTCTTGAAGGGATTCTCTCGCATTAAAATACCATACCAATATTCTTAAAGAAACCGATTTGTGGGCCCATGTTGCTCGCGTGCGTGGCCGAGTGGTGTAAAGTAACAGTATAAACTGTGCCAATTTCGTCTGGAGAAATGCTTCTGCCACACCTGCTAGTCCACCACCAAGCAGCGGTGTACATGCATTGCTATATTCCAGTGGAAGGGTGTGGGTGCCGATGACATTACAGGCGCATGAGAGGTTGCGTTTTCGTCTCATAGATGAGGCGTAAAGTGAGTTGTGTCTTGTGTTCGGTAGGGGAGGACTATAGTAGTATTGCTGTATTAGTCCATAGGCTACGATAACCCCTTATCATCAGGCGGGCCCTCAGACCGTTCCATCACATATGATAGAAGAAAAAAACTAATTTCACCTAGCTCACACGCGGCACGCGGCACGCGGCACGCGGCACGGTTCAAGCACCGCTAGTCGCCAAGCCAAGCTCTTGCTCTTGACTAATACATCAAACATTAAGTAACATACAAGTGATATGGAGAATAAATAAACAAGTTACAAGGTATCATCAAACAGTCGTAGGAACTCGTCCCCTGTTGCGCGACAACTTGTAATTGAGTTGGAAACAAGTGGGAGGAAATAGATTTAGTGGCGTTTTGATGCGATCATCCGCCAGACGCCGCGACCCGCGACATGATGGCCACGGCTGTGATTTGTAGATCCATTTGTCACTGGTTTATTGGTTTTGGATGATACATTTTATTAACTACCCTCAATAAAGCTTATGTTTCGGGGTTAACGCTAATGTCTTCATGGGGGAGGGGCCACAACTAAATGTGAAACTTTCTATTCCTAGGCAGGGGAGGATGGTAGATTGCAAACACCGTGCCCGTAGCCCCAGCTTAACTTAGGCTTAGGCCTAGAACTTAGGCGTTTAGAAGTAACACCAGGGTTGTCGTAGTCGGATCACGCCCGACATAACCACCCCGCCTCTCCCGGCACCGCGGAGTATCCATAAATAAATACTTACACATACCCCTTTACTAGAATTCCTTGTGTCACTGGTGGCTTGCACATAAGCACCCAAAATCTAAGATTAAAATAGATTCTCTCTCATCATTCTCATCACAACTTGTTGCTCACATCCGTAGGTATCCTCAGAGAACACTTATCCCCCAGATGGTGCGAAAAGAGCTACTCAAAGTGGCAGTAGACAATTTTTGTCGACTAGTGTCAATTCTGTTGGTACCAACTATACCAAACTAAAACTAAACTATACGTCCTCCATTAACGGGCGTCGCTGAGGGGGGCAGATAGAGGCACATGCCCCTCTCTAGAGACTCAATTATTTCGGTCCATTAAATACGTACCTTCCAGTTGTCACGTATATGTGCCAATAGTCTCAGAGTAAAATACTTCTGCCCTTTAGCTTCACAACCGTCGGGGCGCGAGTCTACAGCGCACTTGACTGGTTCAGGTCGAAGTTTGGGATGATCGTGCCTCCCCCTCGCCCTTCGGCTGGCTACGCTCAAACACAAGATAGACAGCATCAATTTTAGAGCAGTCAAAAAGGATCCCATTTAAGTAAGTGGTTAACAGAATGGAGCCACTGGCAGCCAACCGGATAGCTATTAGTTGGCGTGTGTAAGTAATACCTGGTGGCTGAGCTGCGTAAGCCCGGGGCTCGCGGCGCGCCTCGCCGTGAATACAAATAGGCAATTTACAAAATCACTTCTCAATCTGTTCTAGTGTATGATTCGGGAGTCATGTATCGCTTACAGATATTATTTATGAACACTACGTGAGTGAGTGCGTGGGAGATATAGCAGCGTTCAAATAGTGCTATAAGTAATATTATTTCGTACTCAAAGTATTATAGAAAGGTGGAAAGGTAAATATCACACCGTCTCAGCGATTACTGGCAGTTATATACCCAGTCATAAGATACTCGATCTTATACGTATCGTGGAACATAAAACTTATTAAAAATATGTATATTTGATTCACATAATATTTATTATTATGATATATATATTTGACTGAAATGGCTTGAAGCCCAAACTTTAAGTTGGAATGTGTCTCCTTGTCTCAATTTTGCCGCACAAATTAAAGCCTGAGTGACAGAGCTCTGCTCGGTTTTTATTTTAGTAAAAAATGCGTTTTTATAAAAAAATACAATTATACAGGCAAACTAAAACAGCAAAACCCTATGTAAACACACAATTTCGTCCAAATCGTTGGAGCCGTTTTCGAGATACGCGAAATAAATATACAAGAACTGCTCGTTTAAAGTAATAGAAGGTAGCGCTCGTCCAACATTATCTAAAAGTGAACTATATTACATTACAGGTGAACACATGTCATAGCCACGCAACTATATTTATTAAGGAATAAATTCAAACATATATATTTAAACATACGTACATGTTGTTTATCTTGTTATCTACGAGTATGTTGACGATTCGCCCGAATCGCTTCGGTAATTGTAGAGTGAAACAATAAAATCACAGTAACTAAAATCAAAACACGCTTGTTAAGACCTTTTCAGCCTTAAGCTGTAATTATATAATAATATTATACATACGTAAGGAAGTAACTAACACATAATTTATATCAACATTAACCTGAATGGTAACGATCGTAGCCAATTTCATAGGTCGTTAGCAACACATTGCGTCTAATATGAGTACATAACCGTTTCTCACAGGAAGACATCCGTCAAAGGAACGCATCCTTGCGATAAACTCAAAATCATTCGGGGTCATGCTAACCCATATTAGAACGATGATTTTTATATACGAGGACCTTAGACCTTCTAACTCGAGTACCTACCAAATCTTGTGAACACTTTTCTATTAAGCCTACATGGTCTGTCTGTCCGCCCAACCTTTAAGGTATATCTAAGTACCAGTACGTAAACAAAAAGAACATTATATTGTTTGTGAACAGACTCATGCTCGCGAAAAGAAAGTTGACGGTTAGATACTTGGGTTTGAACAAGTGCTAAACATAGCATTAAGAAAGCAAGTCGGTTTACACTTGTATGTTACGTGTAAATTATTATTAAGTCATCAATCACTTTATCAATTTATTCCGCTCGCAAATAATACACCTATGGTACAAACGCGACTGCACGTCGTGTCGGGGGAGAGAGTAGTGTTACCACAATCCCTACATCGGTATAAAATTCAGCCTTTCGAAGGTTAAACAAACATACAGATAGATTTTATAGACTTGGTAATATCCGACGGCTTCATGGCTAAGTTGCCAGTAACCGGTTCCAGGGTAAATTCGCGGCCGGGGCAAACCTGCATGAAGCTTGAAGTTAGTTCTTGGGTCTCGGAGGTTTGTGTATCTTTACCACCTGCGACACAAGGAATCTTAGAGAATGAGCGTTAGCGTTCCGTGCGCTCCCCTCGCCGTACGAAACCTTAAAAATGTGTGGAACAGATGTAAAGTTTGGGATACTTGAGCGGGATGTTTGTCTCGTTATTGCCCTCCGCCCGCCCGCCGGCCGGCCTTTGATGTCTTGCCTGTATACAAAGTTGAGTCAATGTCCCCGCGTACAGTATATCTGTCTCCATATTTTTTTATACAAAGACAAGTTTTACTAAGAGAAGTTTAGCTACTTCATAATGCGTCATGCACCAGGATTAAAATGATATCGAAGGCTCTCAGAGCACAGGTTGATGGCAGCTTCTTAATAATATTTTTTTTATTGCAAAATCATACACGTGATCACTAAAATCACGACTAGCATTTTCAGACACAGAATGCTTGTCCTGCGTGAGAATATAACCCACGACCTGCAGCGCCGACGGCAGACTGCCAACTGAGCTGTGGTCAGTCTTTTAACTTATTTTTAAGTTCATATATTATGTTACGAGTCCGTAGCTTGCTTGTAAGTGACCCCTCTGGCAGAACACTGAAACAATAATTTCACACCTCCACTACTTGAATGCCTGTTTATTTAGTGTTAATTACGATAATTAGTTGAGAAAATCATCCTAGCATTACCTTACTAATCTTTTACACAATTTTTTTTTTTAGGATAATTTATTTGATTGTAGGCGATTATTGAGAGATCGGGACCTCTACGAGTGCGTAACGGATAGGACACACTTGTGACTCAATCAAATTATTATTATTTTAAGTGTCTAAGAAAAGGCCCCCCTTGTATTAGTCCACCAAGCCGACTCCTCAAGCGCCGGTGTACTATCTCAAACGACTCATGGAGTACTCTTGTAATCCAGCCTCGTGGTCTGACCAGCGCGCCCCGCCCCGCCACTCCACTTCAAACCCTATCTCACAAGTATACGATTCCTATTTCAATGACGTGCACCATAAAGTAGAGCCGACCAATTTCAACTCTATGCGGAGGGAATAAGGCTTACAATTTTATTTCCACGCTCTCATTGTGAGCAAGACAATGTAATTGGAGCCGTAACGCGGACGGATACAGTCTTGATTCCGATGATAAGTGGGTTACTTTTGGCAGGAATCGGTTTTATTGTGATGGAATTAAGTTTATTTTTATTTGCGCATCGCGTGAGTCGTGCTGTAGCTTTACGGAGGTGTAAAATGTAAAAGCTCGGTATATCGTTTCGGTTAATTGGAGTGCGTCGCAGCAGGCCCGCGCCACAGATTATATAATGCGCCCGTACGTTTTTCGCTTTGAGGTATTTGAATGTTTTAAAACAGCTTTTTATTGTGTCTGGTTTGGATGTCGATTGATCTCCGTGCCTTTGTTGTTTTCGTTTCGACGCTGTTCTGGCGCGAAATAAAAACATGTTATCGAGTTTTTTGAGTAAACAAAATCGTGAAAACGGGTAAAACTGTGTCATCGACTGACTCCAACCGTTTTAATTATCGGTGGTGGTCTGTAGACATGTTTGAGGAACGATGGCTTCGATTAACACGGTGCGGTTCCAAGACACATTTACAAAGATTCGACTATAACCCGACACAGTGCAAGATAGACTACACACCGAGGGTTTTACGAAAGCCCAAGTACGCATTTTTTTAATTGTTATGTACATAACGTAAAAAAGCCATATTCAGTAAAATTAAAGGAAAAATAAACTTTTGCAGTTCAAAAGATATAGGTATCCTTTTAACGTACAGACAGACACACAGACATTACAGGCATTACGGGCACAACATTAGGACCCCCTTAACTTATGATACGGTATCTAAATGCTGAACTTCCTGTTTCCGATCTGCAACATCGTCAGTTCAAAGTCTTAATAAAAATATTTCATTTCCATAGAATTCTTAAAAAAAAACATGTAAGCGTCACTTATTTTAATAAATATGTGCCTACAGAATATGCCCTCTTAATACTGAGTTTTTCACTTCTTATAACCCTATCCGACCCTTCTTGGGGAAGAACATGCATAAAACCCCTAATGGAAGGATTACTTTATCATTGTTCTAATGTTCTCAATCAAGAGACTGAATGCAAGTGATTCATCATTCAGTCTACCTCAGTTTAAGGGATGAATACAGCGCGAGCAGCGAAATGCTAAATCACCTTTTGAAAGATGAAAGTTATGTAGATCCACCCAAAGAGCAGGAAATTCGACTTTGCTAAGCTTCAAATAATTTTGTCTAGGGAGTGTATTCGCGGTTGCATGTCGTGCACGAGATAAATGACACTATAAAAAGCCTGTTCACATTAGAGCTTACCGACAGCTAGACCGTTACCTGACGACTAACTGCCCAACAGTTTGCAGCTCACATGCTGGTCATACCGACCTAATGAAAAGACCACTTTCATGAGGTATTTAGATAGAAAGGAAAGAAAAATAATACATTGCTTGGCGGGCATTTGCGATCGAGTGGTACAAGTTGCCCAACAAATGTGAGCGGCGCAGCATAAAACTTTGCGCCAATAATATCCGACCCGACCGAAAATCGTGGCTCGGTCCGTTTTTTGGATCGCTTTTACTTGAGGAGTATATACATCCGACACATTTATCTTCTGGATATAACCGTCGGTCCGACCCGATGTGGATAGTTACGATTTGCCTTGATTCACTAGACTCAAGTTTCACGTGTGCATACAGCACACTGATATCCTTTTAGCACTCCTGATGGGTTTGTTGTTTATCTTGTTGTAACTTGTTTATCAGCTTCTATCTCCTTTTCGTTCGAGATTTTTGACGTCGTATTCGAGATTTCTCGAGAATCGGCCTCTAGACGTATTTTTGGTGTAAAAAGCGGTCGTTTGTAGAAAATGAGATGCAGATTATAATCCATATGGGTTGAATCTTCCATCATTAAGAACGTGTAAAAGGAAAATGTTACCAGCAAAGGCTTGCATATCCAGCTGAAGCTGGCGGCACTTAAAAAGCTGCTGGGACCCAAACACTTACGTGAGTCGAGTCTCTATGCCAAGCCTCGTCGCTGACAGCCTTCCACACCAACCCTCCACCAACTGCCCATAATATGAAATCGAGCACTACTAAAGCAAGCATGTAATTTGCAAAGCTTATTGAAAATCATTATTATTCGTGTTACCGAGATATTTACCATGATTTGTGAGTTCTGTTGACTCCCGATATTTCGACGCAGTTACATGCGTCATGGTCCCAGACAAACTGCAACTACGTCGAAATATCGGGAGTTAACAAAACTCACAAATCTTGGTTAAATATCTCGGTAACACGAATAATAATGTTCATAACCATGATAGTTTTAAAATTTATTAAAAATCGTCTGAATAGCAAAAATAGGAGAGAAATACTATTTTATATAAGCATTTATACTAAATAGTATTTCTCGTTCTTACCCAGCTGTTGTTTAGGAACATTGTCGACAAGTATTTATTTATTTTATGTGTTGCTATAGTGGTGGGACGAGCCCAAGGCTCACGTGATGGTAAGTAACCACCTCTGCCCATAACAACAGCAATACGACCTAGGTCTTTTGACCCAAGTCACATCCCGTTGCGCTCATCCCATCTGAAAACATTGGATTAGAAGGTATCTAACTACATCTGATCGAGGCAGTTTTATAGCACAGGGGTGGGGGTATGGGGGGTGGGGGGGAAGTTAGTGGACGCCGCCGTTGTTAAGGCCACTACCACAGAACATACGGGGTGAGTGCAAAACTGCAAGCGTGTAATGTTTGGGGAGCGGTACAGCCTCCGTCAACAACCCCGTCCTGAACAAATTTACACTCCTCAAAGGGTGCGGTGGTACTGACAGAGGGATTCAGAAAATTATACGCATAAACCATTGTTTTTCTAGCTAATTATATATGTATGATTATTATTAATTGAGCTGACTGAGGATCCGGCAGAAGATTTGCATACACAGCATATGTATGTAGCATTCGCTGGAATTACACTACATAGTTTTAAGTTCTTCTAATTGAGTAAGTAAGTAATTAAACCCAAAGTAGCTATTTAGTTCCCTGCACATGTGTCAAAGTTGTCCGAAGAAGTACTGCCACCACACCGGGTAACCTGGTACGGACGCATCGTGACGTGACTGGGTCTTCTCACACTTTTATAAGAGAAGACTGGAGTCTTTTTACTAGTGTTTATGCGGCAGTAACTATTTAAAACCTGATTTTTTGATTTTGGATGCTGTCATTCCAAAATCAGCTGTCAATTCAGTCACACTAAAAATCCCTGCCAAGATTTTTCTTCCAGCTAACCCAACGGGGCAATAAAATTTCATTTAGTCACTTATCAAAATTTATTTGCTTGCCGTGTAATTATTTCGCTTGAATTTGGAATTTATACAAAAAGTGCAATTTTATATTAAAAATGTCCACGTGAGTCAAAATAAAACAAATATACCGACTTAAATATCAGTAAATAAAATAAAAATAAATATACCGCTGAGTGACTTAAAAAGGGGAAATAATAACAACATAGTCAAATAAAATTTATTAATATACAAAAAGTCGCCCCCGGGTGGGCTTGAACCACCAACCTTTCGGTTAACAGCCGAACGCGCTAGCCAATTGCGCCACGGAGGCGGTGAACTTTAGGCTGAAATGTCCTTCCGTATTCGATTGACAGAGATGTCTCAAAATATAGAAATATTTTGTTTTGTCTGAGTAAGTGGCCAGCTGACGGCTCCGTGGCTTAGTTAGTAGTAGCCCTGCCTTCGAAGCGAGGGGTCCCAGGTTCGATTCCCGACCGGGGCACACTTTGTGTGGTGAGCATGAAGTTGGTTGCTCACCCATCCAACCACGGAGCTGGCGGAAGTTGATTAACTAAGATCGATAAACTGATTACCAGTTAGACGTGACCTAAATAATTATAGTATGTGTCTTTGTACCAAATAGTACGTAAAAGGTTCCGTACCGACCCTTACCGATGTGTAGCGACCAACTGTTGGAGCCGCCCCCGCCGGCAGTGGCACCCCGCCCCGGCTACCTGCAGTTGGTTTGCGGCGCTCAGAACTAACATTATTTACTTAGAACATGCTGTCTCTCGGAGCTCGGATCTGTGGACGAGATCAGTTACGTGCCACTTCCATTTACCTAGTTTTATGAATTCTACATTTTATGCCCCGCAGTGTAAATCAACATGGGACGATGGGGGGAAACAGACAGCAGTGTTTTTGAAAGTCAAAATACTTTATTTTTGGGACAAAAAGTAGCTAGTGTATTAATCTAAAGCAGTAAACCCCATGTATGAGTCGCGACCCACCAGAGGGTTACAAGCGCATATTGGAATTGGGTGGGCCCTAAAAAATAGAATGGTACATCGATCATCGATTCGGGGGATTTTTGCGAGGCAGGAGCGGGCGGCAGGACATGTACTAACAAGCAATCAAGCTCCCTGAAAAAAAAAAAAAACTCTTTTCTTTCGGGAGCTTTTCATCCGAATTAGCCTTTAATGATCCCTGGTGGGACATCGGCCTTCTCTCGACGGCAGGACAGCAGAACAGACGCTATCACACTGTTATTTTAAAGCGGAAAGTTTGTGTGTATGTGTGTGTGTGTGGGTAACACCGCGGGGCGCACGTAGCATAAACTTAACGCCTGAATGGCCATATAATATAAATGAAACCGTTCTGTATGAAAAATAAACTACATCTTTATCTTATTTTTTTACTAAAGGTTACCTTTTCTGTCCGTCTCAAACATTGCAATCTACTTTTGTAAGAATGAAATGCCCATAATATAAACTCTATTGCATTAGTGACACGTCATCTTTTAGCGCGCGAGTGGCCAGTCCGCCGCGCCCCTCTACAGCTGTATTCCGCTCGGCGAGGGTATTAGCTGTCAATACATTTAGCTGCTGTGTGAAGGTTTGTTTCTTAACAATGCTACAGTGAAAATGAACTGTGTGCTCAACGCTTAGTGTATATTTTTGCGCAAATCATATTTTATCCATTTCTTTCTGAAAACTATCAATTTTAAACAACAAAGTAATAGAGCTCGTGGCTGATCAGGTGCGAGGACATCCCAACTAAATCGTATCTCTAAAAATACATTGTGTTGCATTAATTCATCCATTTCTAAGACACTCGCCATAACGACACGTGTTCTGTGAATATTAACGCCCGTCACGACTTATGATTCACCAGGAGAAATTCCCGTTGAAGGTAATAAACAAACATACATTGATAAATAACAGACATTATTAGACATTATATCGAGTTTCTAAGACCATGATAATGCCGAGTGAGACATTGGGTCTGTAGCAAGTGTTTGCTAAACTGTAAGAGTGTCCCAAAAAGGTCGTATATTAAAGGATTCGATAAGGACACTAAACATTACTTAGAATCGTGCCGATATTATTAGGGTTCTGTGATCTCATATGGAAGCTTTATATAAAGCTGAACGTCGGGGGCCGTCCACCCGAGGGCTGGTGAGCTGACGAGGGACATACGAGGTTATCGGAACAAGCCTTTAACTTTGTCCTACGACTATTGGATAATCGAACTATTCTTGAAAATGATCAAGTTATACTCACTCGGTGATCAGGTGATCAGCTGTCATTTGCTCGTAAGTTAACAATTATTGTTTAAACTCAATAAACAACTTCGTTTAGACAAGAACTGCAAGAAACAGCTGATTTTCCAGTAATTATGACCTAAAAATTGTCCTAAACATGTGCCATACTCTAAAGGTTAAAAGCTTTTAAAGAATAACCGTTTTCTACTTCCCAGTAGGTGAGAGTTACCACGCCCAGTAGGTGATATTACAGACACCAGAGGTATGATGCTAAACCTAGTACGATACAGAACACTGAAAATCTGTATTGTATGTATATTCTTTAGAAATAATCTTAGCGAATATTATATTGTAAATAATACAATAGAGCGCTTTTGTTGTAGCGCTACAACATATTTCATGATATTTTTACCATTAACGTTATTTATTATGGTAGTGCGTAGCGCAACGCCAGGGGGTCTTGAAGAAATACTCTGTCTGTGACACCTATTCTGCGACGCAAGGCCACATATAAGAATAATCAAATAAAATACACGAGGCGGGCGGCGCGCGGCGACCGCCCGGCAACTCAAACAGTATAAGTACGCTTAATAGTTTGAGCGAAAACCGTCACAAAATGTAAGTACCTTGGGCCTGTCATTACCGATGAGCTGAAACACGATGCTGATACTGTGAGGAGCGGAGAGCTCACAGGAGTGGTGTCAGAGCTCACACATGATAAGTCTGCGAGTTGAACATACCACTACTAGATACCTACGCATCAATGCATTAATATCATCAGGATTTTGGGATTGCCTGGTTTGTAAGGCGAGGAAGGAGTTTTCAAAACCATCATCATCGTATTGAATCTCTGATCCGCGGAGTATGGGACATTCGCAAGAGCAGAACAAAAGAGGTAGACAGGTTCGTGGACATCGACGCTGTGGTGGTTTCTTGTGCGGAGATGTTATCTTAAAGGAGAACCCACGTATTCCCCTAAATGACTCTCGGTACAAACCTTTTTCTTTTATGATATTAAATAGCTAAACTTTTTTTCATTTAACTTAAGTGATTTCACACCCATGTTTGGGAGTGGATTACCTGGTGTGGTGGCAGAACTTCTTCGGACGAACTTGATATAAAGTTTTCTGCTACCTTGCCGCCCGGGCATTCAGACCGCCCGGGGGACACGCGTGGGGATTCTGAGGGTACTCAACCGCGAGCAACACGAACCTCAAAGATCAATATAGTATAACTTGGCTTCCTATTAAATATACATCGTTAGGGGTCCAAAATAAAAGATATTTCATTTATTAATATGGATTACCAGTAATGTAACCCCGACGTATTCAAATAAAACCTTTAGTGTGTAATTTCATTTAGGGCCAACGCTGCTAGTAAAATATTGTAATAAAGCTCGCACAGAACCCTCAGACGTGCCAGTCTCCGAGGGCCGGCATCCTCCAAAGAGGAGCTGCGTGGAGGACAAGTAGATGATGTTAAGTAACAAATCATCATTTTCTATCATAAGTCTAGAACAGTCCACAGCTGGACCTAAACCTCTCCCATTAAAGTCCACCGAGTCCTCTCTCCAGCAACCGATGGAAAACATTATTCAACCACTCTCTTTGCTACTTAGCTTTAGTGGATACGATTCAAACCGAGAGAAGAGGATATCTTACCTAATCATCACTAATGTTATAAATGCGAATGTGATATAAATCTTAAGGTTGAGCAGTTAATACTTGAAATCGTAGCAAACAAGTCAGGGGTACAGAAATCCCCTTAGATACCATTAATCTAGCTAGTAACCTATATTTGTATATTTTATGACATGACGTCTGCCTTTACAGCCAAACTCTATAATCAACTAACAGATGACTGGAGATTACCATAACAACATTATTGGTATAATTAAGCTTTTAGCCAAAAAAATAATGTTTCTGTGGTAATTCTGTCCATCTATGCTTTCAGCAGTACATATATGTTCGCTCAGGGGATACCCTTCAGCTGAGTGTCCTCGTCCCTGGCACTGGCACCTCCGCTGCGGTGGACGCCGCGCCTCGTGCAGAAGCCTCATTTATTTAGTGGATGGCATACGTTATCGCGTCTCAAAACGAAGCCAACATAAAATTAACCGCGCGCCCCGCGAGCCCGCGCGCCCGCGAGCCCGCGCGCCCGCGCTCGCGAGCTGGAGGAATCCTTAGTTATGGCTCGTTCCGTCTTTTATCGACAAATCCCTATGTTCGTAAAACGTTAAACATGGCTGAATATTTCAATAGGCAAGCGATTATTTACAATGTGCGCCATTTTTGTCTAAAAGATATGTATAAATAAATTTATAGTATTTAATACAGACCAAGAAAGAATTTTTTTAAAAAAACGAATACATTTAGTCGTATCACGATTTGGTATGGGCTCCCGTAAAGCCCATTCACTATCACTTGACGAGAGTAAACCACGCAGAGGTTGTCAAGGTGTGTCCAATATCATAGATCAAGTAGAACATGTGATTGATTGATTGTTGAGTGATGTGTTGATTGAACATATTTTTGTTATTTTGGTTTAATAGCCAAACTATTGAACCGATTGATAAAAAAATCAATAGCGGAGAAATCGGTGAACATGCGTGAAACAAATATATATATAAACAACCGAATTGATACGTAATTGATAACCTTGGAAGTCTGTTAAAAATATAATTTATCCTCATCAACAATATCATAAACGTGAACCCGTTACGGCGTATAGGTCAATAGATACAGCATCCAAAGATTGGCAGACAGATGGTATGGGCTCACTGCCAAACTCTACTAGCAGATATATATATGGATATATAACGTATATAGAGTACAAGTCAAAACAGTACGTACTTTTTGATAGAGGATATAGCTGTTAATAATAGGGTACCGAAACCATAGTAAACAATAAAACAATAAAGCACTTGCACCAGCCCGAGTCCTGGTCTCGTTAGCTAAACGGTAGTCGTTGGAGTATTTTGAAACCTGGGAATGTTCCGAGTAGCAATATTTTAGAGTGTACGCGGCGTCCACTCGCCTCCAAAATGAAAAAGAGATAGTTATTGAAGAACTACTATTTATTTTTAGTTTATCATCATGTTCGGAGTTACTTAGATGTACGTATAAACCTGGTTAAACAAGAGTGGTTACATTGTCTCATTATATTATGCTAATATTTAAAAAGAAACATCTATTTTAAAATCAACAGCTCAGCTTATTTTCTTTTATCTTTTAAGATAAGAATTACTTATTACCATGATTAGTAAGGTGGCCCACCTCAGAGGTGGTGACCTCCGGTACAGACGCCGACTTCACATCTGAACGTCTCTGGTTCGAATCTAAAAGATCACCAAAAATTTTTTCGCTGCGAAAAATTATGTCCGTCACACCACGTTCTCCAAACGGTGAAGGAAAACATTGTGAACCCCAAAAGACTGGCTAAACGAAGTAACGAAGATATTTTGTTACCGTAGCAACCTCTAGTCTAGCGTTCCCACTATACTCGACAAGTGAGAGTGAGAGTGACCTTAAACGTTTTGAGAACGTGTGAAATGTTATCTCTATAATTCAATGGTGCACGTCTGGATTTGAACAATTGGTTTGAACTGCGCGTCAGTACCGCTGGTCCACCTCATTTTAGGATAATAATTATATTACAATATTTTAATATTCTCTGGTTAAAACCTCAGGACTTGTATTGGCATAGATCCCTGTACTTCCTCACCGAGTTGTGATGCTTACGATTTAAACTTATAATGACCAGACTCAGATATTCCCTCATTTCTTTTAATTTGAAAAGTTTTATTTTTCCGATGAGATGTCTTGTAAGACGAATATATTCCTATTCTAAAAATAACTAAACCTTTGTTTTTATATTTTGTAATATTTCTAGAGCGAAATTAGATTTAAGACCGTATACTCTCTAGAGGAGAGAGTGGTCAGATAATTAGTAGTCCTAATCGTGTTCAATTAGTACATATTCTATTAAATTATGCTACCAAATATTTATAAATTGATCATTAAACTTGTATTACTATAGATGAGATTCTACATGCACGCTGGCTTCGCCGGAGTTGAAAAGCTTAAATCGGTATATTTTTTGTGTGGCTTAAGCGATGGAATTGCCCTCCTGCAACAATACAATACAAAAATGTATAAATAAAACATCAGTTAAGCCACACTTGCTTGAATTCTATCCTGCCTTACACGAGCACGATGGATGACCTAATGGCTTGCACTAAAGACACCTATTGTAACTTGTATCTCCAGGCTGAAGCCAGGGTTGCCAACTGGGCTGTCCATAAAAAACTTTAAAAGTTGTATCTGCCTGTACTTCTAAATGTTCAGTATCCTTTCCGTGTCTCCGTGACGACCAGAGCCATAGAGGCGGACACGGAGACAGTAATACCAGACAGACAGTAATTGGGCGTGAAACTTTATATCGCCGACAATTTGTGCCGTTGGCTTGTATTTCTATTTGCGTTGACCCCCTCTGGCTCCATTCCGGTGGAAACAACTTAATTCGAGCACCAGCACTCCAATTTAAATACAAATCCTGTTTAATTTAGCCGCTGAGACAACAAAATGTGTTTTTATTAGCGGTGGTGCCAACTGTACGTGCATTGTTAATACTAGAAGTTTTAGTAGAAGTGCGGTCACCATAATTATTTCTATGTAGTTCTAAGAGTATGGAAAATATACACATATTTTTTTGTGAAAGGCATATAATAGAATAGTCTTGAAGTGATGCTACCAAGGTTGCAAACAAGCTTACGGCTCACGTGATGGGAAGTACCATCAGTTACGTTGCTGGCGCAATGAGACTCGAGTCTTTCGATACAGTACGGGATGACCCAAATCAGAACAACTGTACAGAACTGGCTGTAATTATTTAGTGTTCCGTGATACGGGTAAGAAAGAACGGAAGATCGTTAATCTTAATCTTAGCGGGGTGACAGGGCCTGTCCCCTGTGGCTAAACTCTATCCCATGGCGCCTAAATCCTTAAAGGGTCCTCCGGACTCTGTTTGCAGCCCTGTTACTTACAGGCCAGTACATCAAATTGAACCTGGTAAATCGTAATAGGTATCAAGGAAAAATTGAAAAGGCTTATTTTTCTGTGATATTTTGCTCCGGCAAGCGCATATATCGTTTAACAGCTGAGTGTCAAATTGTAAATCAAGACAGAACCACTTCCGCCGGCGCCCAGTTTGAAATAAACGAGTTGGTTGCAACACAAGCACTAGCCATTTAATGAGCTAGTTATGTTGCCGTCGTCATTAAGTGAAGAACTAGAACTAAGTCCCGCGCGGTAATTGCACTACCTGAGGGGGGTGGGGAGGGGGAGGGGGAGGGGGTTACGAATGACACAGTCACTTTATATGCCAGTAGAACTTCTTGTAACTGATAATCCAATTTATCTTAAGCCCGCGCGCCGGCAAGCGGAGCGCGCGGCGCGCGGGCGAGGGTCTGCCTCAGTGGAGGAGGGAATTTGTATTTATCCGATCGGGGTTGGATCTCAGTTAGACTATTTTTCTTATATTTGTAACTCTAAATATCTGCTAATTATGATTCATTGTCTACTTTTAAATTGGATGTATAACATTTTTAAGATATCTTTGAGATGTTAATATAAGAGTAAAAAAATTAAATTTACCGTTAAGGCAGGAATACGAAGTAATTATAAAAAAAAACTAACTTCAATATTTTTCTAGATATTGATTGAATTGTACTGTTTCATGTTGAGAATGGCAGTCAGGGAAAATCTATTATAAATAAATATATATTGAAATTATGAATTGAAAATTATATAAAATGAAATTAGTTTCATAGTGATACACACACGAGTACAACGCGATTGTAGAAAAATAGGTAAAATCGAGATATTAAACATAACATAATTAATTAATCAGAAAGTTTGTGTAGAATATATAGCAAATACTTTGGTTTGTAATACAGGTGGTTGTAGACGATAAACTATAAACATTATGGTTCCGTATGCAATCCTTCATTACCTTGCAGTTGCACTGTGTCGCAGGTAGTTTTTCTGCGGTCTTCGGAGGATCTCTAATTACTTTAGTCGGCACCTACACTTAGTGGCGGGGTGCGATGGGAAATGTGTATTGTACTAAACCTCGTGAGAGCTTCGCCAAGTCTTTTATATTCTCCTCTCGTACGAGTGGCTTTAAAATTTGTGCTGCAATTATTCACTATTACTATCGGCACAATGAAATAAAACAATTGCTTGACAAATTTAAAAGCCTAAATCGACTTCATTATTTCCGCCTTTATTTTTATGAGCACTTGGGGGTCGGAGACGCGACCGCTGTGGGCCAGTGTTACTCCAGTGTGCCCTCTAGCAGCGATCTTAGCTGAGGTCCTCGGTTCGCCGTTATAATATTATTACTCGCATCATATTAATATACTTTGCTACACCAGACTATTTACGAGAAGATTTTCTCCATCAAAATCCGCTATGAGCGGTAAGACCGCCCATTGTAACTTCCATTTTGTTTTTAGTTCATACAATCTGTATTTATATAGTTCCGCTTTAGTTTGAGGTGTACGGCAACTAACATGGCATACCTGACGGATTGGGACAGGACAGACTAACGATCTTAAAGCCAGGAAGCACTCGATTCTAATATTAAACCGTCCAATCCAGCAACTGACTGGGCGAAGAGTTGCCTAACTTTTATTATGTAAAAAACGACTAAGCACGCTTTGCTATGAGCAACTCAGACATTATAATACAAATGTGCTCTCGTCTATTCTTTTGAGGATAGCTTGTACTTCCTCAGACGTAATAAAACATGGAGTAATATGTTCAAAGAGCATACATTGCTGGGATCCATTTCATTCGTCATGAGATGCGTGCAAACATCTGCCGTAGTGTAGCGGCCGGCGACCTCCCCGACCCACCCTCTATACTTCCACTTCTGAGAATACGCTATTTGCATACCATTTTATATGGCTTTAAATATTTTCCTAATATCTATTGAATATATACTTTACTACTTATATAGTTATACAATATATACTTACTTTACTTTATAAATATATGATTTCATCATATTTATATAAAGTAAGGTTGCCACGTTATTAATATAAATATACACATGATTACATACTTTTACACCTTTTTCCATATTTAAATCATTTGAGGATTTGATTTTGAATTGATTGTAAATTTTGTATTTAGAACAAACCGATTTCTTCGCGATGTTTATCATTTTCAACAAATGTTACGGCGCACATCAATTTTTCAAGCGATATGATTCACGTTTGGGTTTGAATCAGCGACCTTTGGATTCAAAGATGGTATCCGCACAAGCACACTTTCATTCTCAAAACGTTACTATAACCTCCAAACTTACAATTTCAATAATATTTCAAATGAACTCGTAATCATTATAAAATGTTTCTTCTGTTGTCAGTGTCAGTGTCAGTGTCAGTGTCAGTGTCAGTGTCAAGACTACACAAAGGTACGTTAACGTCAAGTACAACTGAGTTCCTGCGGACAATAATGGTTGCTGGAGTTTATTGTTACTAAGTTAGCACAGAGGCACACTTGGTCTGTTTTAAACTTCTTAAACTTCGATTGTATAATTTTTTCCGATTTATTCGCCAACATTGGAACGTTTCGGGCGGTTCTTTTTTATTAAGATATGTAAAATAGAACCGAAAGAATAGAAGAAAAATTAAGATTATATTATATCTTTTATATTTTTATTATCGAGAAATGCCACAGTGACATTTCCCTGCGTCCCGGGGTATCCCCGTGTTGCAGGTGGCACGGGCAATGCCCTAGAGCGTTATACCTTATATTAATATTATAATAATATTGCAAAGCTTCATGATTCTCTAAACTTTGTTAATGTTTTTAAATTACTTTATATTAGATACTGTTTAACAATTCAAATACAAAACCCTTAGGCACAAGCGAGCTCAAAGTTTTCTTTGGAACAAATTTTTCTAGACTTAAATTTTAAACAAGGTATGGCTTTTACACAAGGCTTCATCTTTAAGAACTTTCCATTATATTTGTAGGCAAATTTTCTAGTACAAGAACTGTTATTTATTTAGTAAGACATCACATAAAATGGGGTACGGCTGTGTCGTGGACACGGCCGTGTGTTTTACGTAAATACTGTATACGGATGCATCGAAACGACCTCAAAATAGTGGTGCTTTCCGTTCCCCCGCCGGTGATGCGTCACAGTCCTCACTCAACGCCACAATCATCCTTTAGCTATCGAGTGGTGTAATTGGTGTTTTATTTGTAATTGTTCCTCAACGAAAACCACGTAGATCAACGAAGGGCAACGAATCAAAACATATTTGTAATATTTTTAAAGTAGGTCTATGTCCTGCTATAACGTTAGAGGCAGATATCATTCAAAAGATACATACAGCCGTTTGAAGGTAGGACAGACAGACTATACGTTTGTGGATCAGTAGTCGAAATTTCTTTAGCCCTTGCCCACCGATCCCAGAGAACATAATAAATAAACCTATAAATAAAGCTGAAGAGTTTGTTTATTGTTTTTGTAAATATATGATAGCCAACTTCATGAAGAAGATCTATCTAGCATTACGCTATAGTTCTTGGTTATCCTTAAATATTGATATTTATAAAGTAAGCCGGAAGAAAAAGCGCTATCGAACTGCTTTATCCGCGCGCTGGGGTAATGGCTAATTATACGTATGTACCATGAAATGTTGTATATTTTTCTTTAACTTATAAGCAGGTAAAACTGTGGGGCACAGCTAGTTATATATGATAACTGGATCATTATTATTCGACAATAATAATGATCCAGTCAGTGAGCCTCGCTGGTCCACAAATCATAATAACAAGTGGGCGGGGGGCGCGGGATGGCCGCTTACAACAACAATTAGCCTCAATACATCCACACATGCTATTACATGCTCTAATGGCAGGGCCTAGTGACGAGAACTGTCCAACATTTTAGGCCGGAACCGATTATTTTATCAAAACTCATTGTTAATCTTAACAGATTAATTAGATCATCTAGATCTGTACTTTAATAATTTGAACATAAGTCAGTAAGAACATAAGTTCTTCCGGTCAGGAGTTGGATGGTTGACCATTAAGCATTGGAACTGAGAGCATCGGCTTTAACAAACCGATATACAGCCACTTTGAAAAAATAAGAAGTAAAAGATAAGTAGTAATAGACTGCTTTCCCGCCAAGTGTGGTCGAAGATGTAGCACAGTTGGTGTAGATGTAGTAAAAAATTTTACAATATTTGAATCTGAAAATATAGATTATTTCCACTTCTAAGATATGTAAATTTGTGCCTTAAAAATCAAGGTACTTCGGTTAATTACTGGGTGTTCAATTTGTCTTGTCAAATGTACCTATACTGCATTAATGCAAAATTTTTCAGCATTAATAACCGTCATCATCATGTCGTCACCTTATACATCTTTATCAAACGATTTAAGTTGTTTAAGATTTGAGTAAAGAGGCTTTTTGCATTAATAACCGTACAAAGCCTAAACTTAATGCACCGAAATATGATACAAAGGCTGTTCGGCCAAACCGAGCAACTATTCGGCTTTAGTAGAATCTCTACCAATATCTAGTCAATTAGTTTATGTAAATGTGGCCGTCCCAGTGCCATGGCGCATGTCCTCGCGCCTCGGACGCCATGTCCAATGGGAATTGATTAAAATGGCCAATTTTCATTTACTGCCTCATTAAATACAGTCAAATGCATTCCTGTGACACTATTGTAATGATAGTAATTGAACATGATATTTGTGTATTTGTTGTGCGCCATCACGTTGGATAATATTATACTTTTAGTTAGGGTAGGTTAGGGTAGTCCAGGCGAGCCCCGTCGGGTGTTTGTTTGAAACATTTACTCGTAAGATCGCGTTCTCCAAACGGTAACGGAAACCACCGTAAGATTTATTTATTGGTGTGTGAATATGACTCCGCCCTTTCTCAACAGATGTCGTTTTTAGTATTGTTTACGTGTACTAATAAATGACCATACTTGTATTCGATAGTACTGAATGTCAGCTATCTAACGCATTTTATGATATTTGGTTGAAGTGTAAGCAACAATTGTTTTCACCTTTTCGAAAATGTCGGTTTTTATTCCAAATAAACGTCATTTGCGGGAAGTGTTATTACATTATTTTATTGCGAAGAAAACTGCAGCGGAAACTTATCGTTTGCTTGTGGAGATTTATGGTGAGCATGCTCCGTCTAATACAACTTGCAAGGAATGGTTTCGACGATTTCAAAATAACGATTTTAGTACTGAGGATAAAGAACATGGAAAACCACCAAAAAAATTTGAAGATGCTGAATTGGAAGCATTATTGGCGGAAGATTCTTGCCAAACTCAATCAGAATTAGCTGCAGCATTAAATGTTGATCGTTCAACTGTTGCAAAGCGTTTACAAATGATGGGAATGATTCAAAAAGCCGGTGACTGGGTTCCACATGATTTAAAAGAAAGAGACATGGAACGTCGGAAAACCATTTGTGAAATGCTGCTTCAAAGACAGCAAAGAAAAGGATTTTTGCATCGGATAGTCACAGGAGACGAAAAATGGATACACTACGAAAATCCTAAACGCAAAAAAGCTTGGGTGAAACCAGGCGAACCAGGCCCATCACAGCCAAAAATAAATATTCACTGTGCCAAGGTCATGCTCTGTATTTGGTGGGATCAGAAAGGTATTGTATATTATGAGTTGCTCAAACCCTCTGAAACTATTAATGGAGAAGTTTACCGACGACAACTAATGCGTTTGAAGCGAGCCATAGAAGAAAAACGACCAGAATGGGTGAATAGACATAACAAATTAGTTCTTCAGCATGTCAATGCCAAACCGCATACCGCAGAAGTCGTAAAAAGATATTTAGAGGGACAGGACTGGGAAGTGTTACCCCACCCGCCATATTCACCAGACATAGCTCCTTCGGATTACCACCTATTCCGGACGATGCAGACAGACCTTACTGGAGAAAAGTTTACTTCATGTGAAAGTATCAAAATTTGGATTGACAACTGGATAAGCTCAAAAGACCAGGACTTCTTCCAGCAAGGAATACGAAAACTACCTGAACGATGGGCGAAGGTTGTAGCTGCAGATGGAGCATACTTTCAATAATTTTTTTTTTAATTTTGTAAGCGAACAAATGTGTTTTATTTTGACAAAAAGGGGCGGAGTCATATTCACACACCTATTATTTGAGTGAAGTGGCGGGACGTGCTGGCGGCCCACCTCATGTTAAATGATAACCGATTCCCATAAATAACAGAGATAAGACTCAGGTCCTCTCCTACAGAAGTATGAGGTGACCCAAGTCACATCGTCTTGCGTCTAACACCACCCATACCCTTCCACCGGAACACAGCAGCACGAGTGGGCTACTGCTTGGCGGTGGATTACCAGGTGTGGTGGCAGTACTACTCCGAACGAACCTGGCACAGGTTGTACTGCTACTTTAGGTTGCTCCTTTCGCACCACCCGGGGGTCACGTGCAACATGGACCCCCAAATGCAAACAAGTTCTACACCGCTAGCACGCGCCAGCTGCGCCAGCCACGCAACCGCCGCGAGAGAGGGTCTGCCACTGTCGGTCGCGGAGTCGGAGTCCCGGCCTACTGACTTTTTCTGACACGAGCATTTGTATGAGCACGAATATTTTACTTGATTAAACGATACGAGATATATACAACTTCTAAGAAAGTTTAAAGGTTGTTTCATAAAAAGGAATATCAACAAAAATAGGTCTAATCTACATTTTCATCGCGCCGCAGCGAAAAATACTAAGCGACTAAGCCTTAAATAATGACGTCACTGTGGAGTAATTCTTGAAAACCCTCACGTGCGAGATGGAGCCAAATGTACAGACCAAACTAGCCAGAGCGCGTGTATGTCCTGGCGGAGTGATCTCGGCGCGGTGTTCGCTCGAGAATCCGCGCCCTGCGACCACAAAAACACCGAACTAATTTCGTGAGCTTAACTTTTTCACGACAAAGTATTTGCATTTACTTAAAGTTCAGAAGGAGCTTTACAGAAATTCCGTAAAAACCCCAGGCTTGTTTCGGAACTCACAAACTTAGAGCTAAACAAAATAATAGCACGTTTTTAATTAAAAATAAAACTATCTGAGTATTTTCAAGATACTGCGAGGCTTCGGGTTCGCTCGGCGGGAGTTGGACACGGCGGAGGTGCGCGCGGGCTCGTTGGTTCAACGTCTGGGTTGTTATTGCTTTTACTTACCTATAAAGAAATTGAATAAGCATTTTTTCTTGCATTGGGAATGCCAACTACGAACTAATTATGATACGTCCTCGGAATGCCTTTGAGATGTGCTAATCAAGTTCGGCGCTCGCACAAAGCCGACTGCCACATTTTGCCAGTCGCAAGGCTAATTACATTCCAGGGAGATATGTCAACCAATATTCAGTTGACGTATCTCCCTAGATGTAATGTAATACGAAACACTAACTGCATTCTTTAGTCGCAGAGCGGTCGATTAATTGACTTTACGCCAAAATACTCATTTAAACTTGGTTCTCTTCAAATAATTAAAATAACATGAACTCTTTCATAACTTTCCAATTATAGTTATATTGTTTGTTGTTAAATAAATTACCATTATTCTAATGATCCAAATTACATAATAAAAACTGGCAAAATTGTATTTTATATTTGAAATGGCTATATAAATACAATATAATCTATACCACCTCCTTCCCCTCAGCATTAAATCGGTAAGTCTGCTGCGTTTGAATTTCTTGATTGAACACAACAGTCTCAACCAAAGAACTTCCATACGTTATCGATACCACAACAATCTTCAGATTTTATTATTGCCAAGTTTTCAAGAATAGTTCCAGCCACAGTTCGCCAACGACCCGCGACTATGTAGATTTAAGAAACTTCTCAACAAATACACAAGAAAGTTGATCGTGATCGGGACGCACGCCGCAGCGGGCGCAGCGGCCGCAGCGGGGACGGCGAACAAACGCAGCGCAAAAAATGGACAAGCACGAGTTGGTAGAACTGGCACGGAATTTCGTTCCATGCAGATGTGCGCAGGAACCAGTGAGCGTGGAACAGTGGCTAAAGTATGGAAGAAGAATACCCTATTCATAAAATATTATATTTATTAGAAACTATAAGACGACATTCCGAGTTAATATTATGTCATCTGACAGCAGTATCAGCCTCTCATGGAGACTTTAGAGTGATGTCACATGCTATTCTCTACCGGACACCGGTCTACTCCCGCCGAGTGATAATGAAAGTAGAATAGTTCCTTTATATAGAGCCCGAATAAAGAAAAATAAATGCCGTAATTTTGTTCTTTGTATCTCATAAATACATGTTGTCGTACTGGTTTGCCCGCACTGGCGCGAGCCCCCTACTCCGCTTGCGGCAGCAATGCGAGCGCGATATTGTTCGGAACTCCGCCGATAGCGCGCCGCGGGGAGGCAACATGTTCCGTACTTATCATTGCAATAACAGTTTCTCGGCGCAACCGTACGGACCAAGTTTTTATAAAAGCATTGAGGAATGTCGCTTTAATAACCTGCTTATTTAGTGTTTTGTTGATACTCGCAAGCGGCAGAAAGTTAGTATTAAAAACATATTCTCGAGGTTAGGTAAAGAGCATATTAGGCAGATATTATGGATGTATACATAGTAGTAAACTAAACTTCAATGGAATAATTAAATGTATTTACTTCTAATTGTTGTCACTTACGTCTCATTTTTTATAGCTTTTTTTTATTTACGCATACGAATTTTTTACTGAAAGGGTAAGCAGAGCTTCGACGGAACATATGTGCGTTACACTATCGTGATCTCCAGTCGGTTAAATACCTATTGCGTTCCATTCCATGCAAGTTTCTTACCTTGTTTCTTTTTTCAATAGCACGAAAAAAATTGTACTAGTGTTTAAATATTTCAAGACATGAAAGCGATAATTATTTTGCGCTAGCTCAATTCTGACTGAAGAATCTTTTGGCACTAGCTTTTAGTTTTAAGTAGTTTCTATTAATGATAAAATATATAGCGCACGGGTCTATTACAGGATTAATATGACCCTATGACCCCAAATGTCATGTATAGTTCTCGATAATCTGTGCAAGAGGTCGTGAACTGTAATTATACAGCAATTAGAGTCGCGAGGCCTTCGCTCGAGTTCATTAAAACGTGCCCGCGGCCTTAAGAAAGCCCACAGTTTGCAAAAGTCATTATTAATAATATAAATGCTATTCGAAATGTGCAAAGTTGACGGCGCCCACCTCCCAACTCGAAACGGTGCTTTATTTAACATTACGCGAATTTGAATGCACGACTCGCAGATTCAAAGACTTTTTAAAATTCATGCATAATATATTATTCGTAATATATCTTTGTGATTCAGGGTTTTCGTGTTGCTCGCGGCCGTATGTGAGTACCCTAGGAGTGTGAGTTATACGGGTCCCCCGGTGGTGCTTGAAGACCAACTGTGACCGTGCCTTGCAATTCACAGGTAAGCGGTGTACGTGTGTGCCTGTGTCCCAGGGAAAGGGTGAAGAAGAGAACAGATAGTTTAGACATTTACTTAGTTCCTATAAACAAAAGCTAAAACATATTATTTGCACCTAAGAAAATATAATTACCCAAACTAACAGAACCATACACAGCTAGAAATACACACATTTTGTATTTTGTGGGTTTAATCTCAGCGTAATGCCCCCAGCGACCTCACATTACAGGTGTGAGTACAGGTGGATATTACAGGCCCATGAGACGTTACCGGCCGCCCTCGGACGGCACTCAATAAACAGAGTAGAATGATTCGCTATATTCGGCTACCCGACTTTTCCCGATATCCTCACGGTGTGCGGCACCACGTGTTCAGTAATCGAGTTTCAGGAAACCATTTCCCTTTCACGATTGATAAGTGAGAAGTAATCATAAATCAAATAAATCTCCTCATGCAGAGGAAATTAAAATAATCTTAATATTGGAGCGCGGTGCCGGTGCCACTGCACCCCTGCACTGTACCCCTGCACTGTACCCCTGTACTGTACCCCTGCACTGTACCCCTGCCGGGCAGACGGCTCCGTGCTCTGGTTGCTAGTAGCCCTGTATCAAATATTGTTCTTATTTGATTTGTTTTATTATATTATTCATTTTGTTATAGCTTTTAAGTTAACGAGTCTTATGTCTGAAATAAAAATATATTATTTTTATTATAAAGTGCGAGGTGTCAGGTGCACTCACGTGGTAATGTTTGTTTTCGGGGTTTGGGTCTCGGTGTTTGTTTGTTCATTTTAAAAGGGCTTATTAACGGCTGTATGTTTCAAACCAAAAACCGCAGCGGGTTGAAACTTCCTGTGTAACCTAATAATGGTGGTAATAATAAGTGGTACGGAACCTTCGGTATGCGAATCAGATTCTCACTTAGCTGGTTAGTCATGTACCAAATTGAAAATGCCTCGTGCATATGCCCCGCGCCTCTGCCCCGCGCCCCTGCCCTACGCCACTGCCCCGCGCCGCTGCCCCACGCCCCTGCCCCGCGCCCCTGCCCCACGCCACTGCCCCGCGCCGCTGCCCCGCGCCGCTGCCCCGCGCCCCCGCCCCGCGCCACTGCCCCGCGCCACTGCCCCGGACCGCTGCCCCACGCCACTGCCCCGCGCCGCTGCCCCACGCCGCTGCCCCGCGCCCCAGCCCCGCGCCCCAGCCCCGCGCCGCTGCCCCGCGCCCCCGCCCCGCGCCACTGCCCCGCGCCACTGCCCCGGACCGCTGCCCCACGCCACTGCCCCGCGCCGCTGCCCCACGCCGCTGCCCCGCGCCCCTGCCCCGCGCCCCTGCCCCGCGCCGCTGCCCCGCGCCCTGTTCGCGTGTGTTCGATCACCGAGTGATGTAATAACTAACGGGCACTACTCGTTCAGTCGGAAATTGAATTTTAGATCGTTGTTTCAATATTTAACCAACTTTTGAACTTTGAGAGAAGTTACATTTGTGGGTCAGTGGGCTGTCTGACGGCTGGGTAAGGGGTTGGGTGGCGCACCAGTCAGATGCTTATAATTAGATATGAAAATTCTAGTATTTTTCACTAACACTGGAGTTTATTTATCGTAAATTTTAGGTTGCCCACTCATTACATAGTGACCTATCTAATGCTAACCTATTTAATTGAATTTTGTGGATTCAAAGTATTTGTCTTATATTACGAGTACTAGTCTGTGTTGCTTCTACGACTTCACTACACAGTATAAAACAAAGTCGCTTTCTCTGTCCGAATATCCCTATGTATGCTTAAATCTTTTAAAATACGCAACGGATTTTGAAGCAGTTTTTTTAATAGATAGAGTGATTCAAGAGGAAGGTTTATATGTATAATACGCTAGCAAGTCACCCCGGCTTCGCACGGGTAGTTTCTGATACGAGACTGATGCTTTACTAACCGTGCGAAGTCGGGGCGGGTCGCTAGTAAATTATAAATACAAAATTGAGAGAGTTATACTTTAAATACAAAACACAGTCTTTAACAGAAGCTTTAAATAGACTATAGTAGCAGAATTTAACGCAAAATGCTGCATGGAACTTGGTGTGTTGACCTCCCGCCGCTGAGATTAAAAATATAGCGGCGGAAAGCGCTGAAAGCGCTGCAGAGACGCGGCGAATTGAATTGTCTCGAGACCGCCGAGAGGTCTGCGGTCTTAGTGCGAGCGAAAATACGAAATTATTATCACCGGGAAAATAAAAGGGAACAACGCGAGCACAACTAGCTCCGACTAGGTCTTACAGAGACGTCAGCCAGAGACACTGCGTCCGCGAGCATGCAGCCGCGACGTACCCGGCGACTAATGCTAGCGAGGAAGCAACTTACTCTCGTACAAAAAAGTGGTTTTACGATTTTTGTTCTTTTGAGGGCTCATGTCGCTCCCGTCCGTAGGTGGATACCATTTCAGTACCAACATGCACCTCCTGGTGGACTGGAACAACATAAAGTAACAGCAGAACTCTGTCGTCCGGCGAAGTACTTTCACTTGACTTGATAATCTGCCGTCAAGCATGAGTCGCTGGGACTCACCGAGACATCAGGTGGGTCTTCAGCTCGTCCCATCACTACTGTAGTATTAAAATAAAATAAAAACTTTTCTCATTAGGCACGAGCATTGGTTGTATCGCAGGTGGCACGAACACGCACCCACCCATGACTCAACACAAACATTCAGCACATCGCACAATTAAAAGTTATGTCTCGTGATGAGAACTCGCATTCCCTGCGCGTACTTTGGAAAACTCTAAATAAGGGAATTTTGGTAATCTTTCAACGAACTTGATAACAAAGGGTATTGTTCCAGATTGTGCGCGTCATGGAGCGCCTGCAGTGCGCAGTGCGAGTGCGGACCGGCTGCTGCTCCGCCGGGCGCGGGGTCGAACCAAGAGTCACAATTTGGTGGTTTAGTTTATTATTCACTAGCTGCGCTCTGTGGTTTTATCCGCATCAGCTATCCTGGTATCAAATTTCATCACCAACATAAAAAACAAAATAGTGTGATTGTGTGAGTTTTCTATCTTTGGTTTAGGAGTCTTCTGGCTTGTTGAACGCGACCATGACTCTGTGAGTATACCTTTCTACTAACACTGCAAGGCATGTGTAGGTCTGTCTTTCTTCACTAGTACCATAAACCGTACAGATAATTTCACTCAATATGTAACTATCTACAATAGTAGTTATCCTAACAAATGATATCTTAATTTTATCCGTATTAAGAAGTTCAATTTGTGAATTACAACTTATCTTTAGCATTAAAAATCTTATAAATAAACAAACTTCAATACTTTCATCATTTACTTTTCGTCATTACATCACAAAATGTTACGGGATCACATTATAAAAACAATGTACCTAATCTATCTATATTGGCAAAGACACCGCGTGCCACACGTACAAATACATGCAGCTGAAATGAGAACCTGTTTCTTCTTTGAAGTCAGTCAAGTAGTAGGAGCCAACAATAACCTTACTCGACTGGTTGACACCCTGGGGATCAGGTATTCCACACCTGGCTGGGTAGCAATTTGTACGTTTGCCCCGCTCGCGCGATCAATCGTCCCCCCGGAGCGGCGGTGGGACGTGACGCAGGCACTCTAGACAAGGGGCACGCGACCCTCTGTCCTGATTATCTGCTACTGGAATTACATATGTAGTTGTTGTATTTATATGCGTGGCCTACTCTCGGCAAGTGTGAGTGGCTTTGACCCTCGGGACCGTTCTGTATTGAATACGAGTATATCTTCGAACTGTGTTCTAGTTCACGGCGCTCGCGTCAGTGGGTGAGTGCCCTTGGAATCGTAGGTCTTACAGAAGCAACGGAGAAGTACTATAGTAGATGTACGAGATTTATTTTTACTATCGATAGTGTTTCACTTGTGTACGATAGTAGAATGGTAGAAAACGTCACATTTTGGCGTCGAACTCTCATTCCATTCGCATCTTAGAGGAAAATTGTAAAGCGCTGTGTAGTCAGCGTCGAAAGGTGACACAGACATACTATTCGCTGACGCCTTTGCAAACGGCAACGTGTCTTCCAATCTTTATGGACGCGCGCTCGAGAGAATAGAAATGCTGCGTCTCGTTTCATTGAACCAATGTACGTTGTCTGACAGTTTCTATTCGTTAGCTTTGATGACGGATCGATCCTTATGTCAACATCATGTTACTGATAGTGTCGGCTCGGTGACAACGTGAGCAGAATCAGGCGCTGTGCCAATCCCTAGCGCCTGCGGGGCCGCCCCGCTCTCTGTATGGTATCACCAGAATATTGGAAACATCAACATGTAAAACAACAAGAAAACGAATTGTAATAGAAATTATCAACAAAAAACAATTTTTTTTTAATCAAGTTTTGAGTTTTTTTACAAGGTTAGTTTGTTCCTTTCTTTGCATACAAACATAAAAAGTAATTTTACAAAAATAATCCTGATCTCCTTTTGTTATATGTACCTAGCTTCAAAAATACCAACAACACAGACAAACGCTGCCAATTTATAGTCAAAGTCAAAGTCATATCTATAAAAAAACAATGATGATTGTTCCGCGGAAGATCAGGGATTGTGTTCAAGTATTGTTTATTTTTTTACATTTTTTTTATATCATTGATGGGACGAGCTGGCGGCCCACCTGATGTTAAGTGATTACTACCGTCTATGACAAAAAAATACAACTCAGTTCTTCCCCGACAAACGTATATGAAAACCTATTATAATTTATATTAGTTATTAGCCATATTTGTTAGAAATTGATACAGCCATTTCCAGGTGTGCTCTGAATACTTTGTGAGGCGACTTTGATAATTGTTGCCTCTTCGAACTTCACTTCGATATATACAATTTCAAGAAGATTAAACTAGATTTAGCGATGTAAAACTCAGTACGGAGGTTCTTAATCCTTGTAAAATTGACTTCATATTACAAAACATTCTCTGGAAACTTCGCAAAATATCAAATCTGTGCTTATTAAATAAGTTAAACGTTACAAATATTTGGGGTCAGTGAGAGTGGCACCGGTGTGGAGCGCCCCCCGCCGGTCGCCTTGTGGGTGACCGAGTTACCTGATATGTGGGGCGAGATATGTCTATTGAGACTCAAAACAGGTTATAAAATAATAGCAAGTTTAATTATGACAATCAAAATGTGGCGGGATCTCAATTGTTAACCTCACGGTTGCCGTCTGCTTGTTATCATTTTAGGTAAAGGGCAATATTTTTTGAACCTTGAGCAGGTTGAAATATCTACAGCTTATATTTATTATAATAAATAAAAAAAAATCGTGAATATTATAATTAACTAAATATTTACAAAAAAAATGTACAAAATGTGTGAATTAACCGTCTCGGCGTGACGTCAGCGACCGACCGTTCAGCGGGTCATCATCATCGTTTCACCGTTTAGGGGCCATGATGCCACATATTGTACATACATACATACCAACTTATAACACCTCTTTTTTCAGGTCGAGCGTTAGAAAATGACGTTTAAAATATAAGTGTGTACAAACCGTACAATACCGATAGTTATTTAAAATAGCTACAACGTTGGATGTTTTGACAGCGCGCGCAGAGTGCGCAATGTTCATAATCGAACCGGCGACTGTTCGAGTGTTTACCGTCGGCGCTGTCGGCGAGCGCGCCGGCCTCGGCACGCGCGCGCCCTCGCCACTCACTCGGTATGGATATACTACACGTTTGTTAAATACTTTAATACCTGAAACGGCGTAATAATAATGACTTCCGTGAGTTTACTTAATGCCGATCTGGCTTCAGTCACGTTTTCAGTTTTGTCCTAAACTCGGCCGAACCTTCAAACGCAACGATTCTCAGATATAGTCAGATAAAAGAGATAACTCAGAGTAGTCGCTCATTGTTCGTGAGTTCGTAGCTGGTGTGAGGATGAATCCTGAAAATCGAAGTTTTTGATGATGTTTAATTATTATCTAATACATAATGACGATTTAATTTTGGTTTCATTTAACACAAGGTACCGAGGCAGAACATTCGGTTACGGCTATGAATCCTTGCTCGGTCGGAATTTAAGTCAATACAACGTCTCTTTATGAAGAGCCCCTTATGACTAAAGCGACGTCTGTCCTGAAGTAGACGGCGTTCTTATTATCTACTAGAGCGGCAACACGCTCCACAGACTCCACAGATTCGTATCTTTTTTATGTAGGTTACATAAAAAAATACGAATTTGTACAACACGCTTCAGAGGAGAATGATTTACAATGAGCCGTAATCACAATAGTCAGTGTGTTACTGTATCGACAAAAGTCGTGTGTCTCGGCGACGCGGCGCGCCGCGAGCCGGGGCCGCGCCCGGCCGCCCGCGGCGGCTGTCGTTTAGTTTTTCAATTTCACGCGCCGCGTGTTCCACCTGCAACATTGTTGTGAAAATGTTATGTTATGAGCATTAGTTACTACTTTATGAACATTTTTATACTTTTAACTATAATATTATGAAGAGCGATTGCACCACAAGACAACCGATGGATGACTAGAATATCTATTTTATTTTCGAAATGTGTGAAATGAAAAGTGAACAGTCTTTCTTTCGCTCGACTACCTCCGCTCATAACAACAGTTATATGACTTTCTTCCCGACCCTAATTTGGAAAGAATGGAGTCTAACCCGTTGTCTCAGTCACCCGATGGGGATGTAACGTCTCAAGCGCCTGCATCCACCGACGTCTACACCCCGGTGGATGGGTGGGACCCAGCAATGCGGGTGCACCACTGCTTGGCGGCGGATTACTGTTTGTACATTGGTTATTACATACAAATATAAATACTTTTTTTACCAAAACCATGGATTACACATAAAACATATGATCACTAGTGGTCCCCGCACTAGACGGAGCCAGTGTCGCGCCGCTGGACGCCGAATACCTATTGGGATTACTGAATACAACAACTACGAGTATATCAGGGTAAGACAAACATTGAAATAACAGTAAATTTTTATCTTACTTAATATTTTGTAACTTTAATAAAAAAAAAAGAATAACTGATATCTACTGCGGTAAGATCGTGCATTTTGACATTGTACCGGTAATTATAGTTCCAAGGCTTGTTGTGTGGTTTTGTGTGAATGTGTGTGTGTATATATTTATGTGTGTGTGTAATTGGGGGGGAGTTATAGGTCAACGAAGCTCTTTAATTATAGCTAAATTACAACAAGCTTTTCAATCTCGTCGTAATCCAACGTTAGGAGCCACTTTCTGATTTTGACACCGTATAATTACACGGTGGTACTTGTTTATTTCCGTATCATAGTGGAGAAATACCGATGTCATACTTTGTTTGGTATGAGATACTTTAATCGATATCTAGACTTTGATTTCATTGAAAACACAATTATGCAAACATTTAAAATTGCCTCTTTCATTCCATTTGAGCCAGTTTCCAAAAAAAACTATTTTTCAATAGAATTATTATCTCAAATTGCATTTTTCGAGGTAAGGTCTAGATAAAATATATATAATAATTTCTTAACACTCGTGTAAGCGTCAATGACACTCAAAATTTAAGGGGTTGCAGCGCTTTAACTCAAAGTATTAAGCACCAAAATAATTACGTCAGAACTTAAATGACCATTGACCTAAGAAGGATCTCCAAAATCTAGTATACAAATTGCCGACCTTGTCTAGAAAATTCCATAAATAAGGCAGATAGTGGCACTCAGAGTAATTTCTTAACATTACACTAAATCATAAAAAGACGAGTCTTATCGTAAATACTGTAAGCCACCCGTACGTGGACGAGATAAAGTTCAAGCTCGCTTACACAATCCAAATGGAATTTGGAATCCAATCACATCGTGCACCAAATAAAACAAAAAAATATTCATAAAACGTTCCACCGCGTAACGGACAGACATAACATATATAGAAATCCGTCACAAGATTCCGTTTAACGAAGCAGTGGCGCTCCGTCAAATATTCTGTTTTGAAAGACAATTTGTGTTATCAGACAAAATAGCGCTTGGCTCGGACTCAATGTAGAATCCATTATAGAAGCGTTTTCTTAAATGACATGACTATAAAAACTTTATGTTAAGCGGGTGCTAACGCCTGGATAACTCAAATTTCTGGCTAAATATGAGATGCCTGCTTTAAGCATTAAAAATATTCTATACTTACTCTGTCCGAGGAGCTCCGGTTATGACTCAATACGAGGTCGACAGATGTTTGTGCGCGTCTTTGAGTTCCAACAATACTTGACTTTTTAGGAATTATAGCAAGGTGAGTTATTTTTGAGTTATGAAGAGGGACCGGTAAGCCGCTTCAGCAAGACGCATTAGAGAAAACTGATAAAATGCCACGTTTATCGACGGCGTCAATTCAAATCAAAGTATATTTATCGCTAAATTAGTACACAAGTAGCTTCAGCTTCAACGTATTCTACTACCCTATTGGTGAACAATATTTAAATTAAATTACAATACATTAAAGAAATATTTCCTGTGCAATTAGGATGTAACAGAAGTAAATAAAATTAAGTATTAGTAGTGCTTCCGAGAGGCAGCAGAACTGCGCATACTTTCGCTTCTTAACATTTATTATTGTAATACACGAATCTGTTGTGCCACTGAGAGAGGCGGGGGGAGAAGGGGAAGCAAATTGGTCCTTTATCGGAGGAAATAGGCACGTCGTGCACAAACTAAAGCACCGCTTCTGGTTTATCCCACCGAAAACGGTGGGTTTTATAAGAGGCTGTTTTTGTGTCGAGAAGTTTATCTCCCGAGTGTCAGAGATGATAAATGGATTGTACTACAATGTGTATTTTAATATCTAAGGCTCGTTCGGTCTCGATTTAGTGAAAAAAAAGCATTTATTTATATACCTACACGACGGTTTTCAATGAAATTATAGTTTTGCACCGGGTATATACAAAACAAGCTTGTAAATGATGAAACTCTTTTAAGTATATTTTACATCGGAGTACCGGCCGGGAGACGGCATTCGCTTTCACTTCCATGATGCACCGTCCTGTAGAGATTACCTGCATGTTTCAAATGTTGTGAGAGTGATGTATGAACGGATACGGATGTGATCACTAACATAATAATTACGTATAATAATCTGTCCATATGTATCCATATTGTTGATAGAATATAAAAGCGTTTACATATATTTTGTAACACTTTCTAAAACTGTATGTATTAAATTCATTCATAGAAAATTCTTATTATGATTCTAATTTTAAACAAAGTTGGTGTGGTCCGGTTCTTAGCTGGCGTTGATTTTATATTAATTCATTTTTGTACTATTAGAAAAATATGCTGATCGCTCTATTCACCGCTGGAGAGATCCGATATGAAAATATGCATTGACCTATGACATTGTTCAAAAGTCAGAGCACAGACTGAATCGTATCTTGAAGTTATTTATGATGCGATGTGTTTGTGTCGGGGGGGGGGGGGGGGGGGGGGGGTCTGGACCAACTCCGGGGGTTGTGATACGGTGACGTCATCAATTGTGTGCCGCTCGGGCGAAGGACATGCACTTTGTTTACGTATTACTCTTGGAAGTCGGTTCTTGTGAATGGAGTATCGATAACAGTGAAACGTGTTCAAACTCAAACTCATTTATTTTTTTAGACGTCACGTATCATTCGGACATGACAAATTTTACACTTATAATATATTTGTGAGCATGCAATGTGTCCTGTGACACACAGATATGTCAAATTACAGTCAGTTTTTATGTTTTATCTAGTCCTATTTATTAAGTTTATGTCTTCACAAATAATACTAGCTACAACATCGACGGCACTCTGCTTAGGAGGCATCCAGTCGTACAGTCCAGCGGGAGTGGTGGGAGGGAGACATGACTTACACCGAATACTTTCACAGAGGTGTACTAATGAGTTTCCGCTTGAAAAAATAAACTGTGCAGTAAAATATTTTTAATGACTATAACTATGACTACGACTAAAATATAATACGACTAATCTGACAGCTCAGTTGGCAGTAAGCTCTGCCTCCAGCACTGTATCGTGGTACGTGTTTAATATGTATTTACAACAAAAAAAGTACTAGTACGTATTCTATCAGTTTTGTGGTCCCCATAGTACAGGCTATGCTTAGTTTAGGGCAAGACGGCAATGTGTGAAATGTCTTTTTTTTATCTAAAAACTAGCTGCGCCCCGCGGTTTCACCCGCATAGTTCCCGTTCCCGTGGAGAATACGGGGATAAATTGATTTTACTTTTTCGTTAATTTTCCAATGTTTTTAATAGTTATTCTGCTATTCGGGACGGAAACAAATCCAACAAATCAAAAACCATGGCAATCGGTCCAGCCGTTCTCGAGTTATAAGTGTTGTAACAAACACTACTTTCTTTTATATATATATAATACATAATGAAAAAATATTGAGGTAGTAGACGAGTGACATCTGTCAACCTGAAATGGGCTCCCGTGGTAAATTAAAACCCATCCACTGTCAATTATAAAGAGTAGGCCGGTGTCCCTGCAGTGGTGGTACAGAAGCTGAAGCACGCCGCGACTACGCCCCGTCCCGCCGCCGTCCCGCCACGCCCCCTGTGTTCCCGGACATACATAGACCTATTATGAGGAACGCCTGTATTAACTTCGTTAACATTTTTCTCCAGTAAAACAAATCATTCCATAAGAGAACCATTATGGAACGATTTGTTTTGCCAGAAAAAATCGATCGCAACTTAAAGTTACAAACAATTTAATAACCCTACTATAATTATTGAGTGACGTATTTTAGCAATGTGCAAGAGCAGTCCTTTTATTATGTATTAAGACTATTTTTTTGGCTGGCATGGACAACACAGAAACACAAGACAACACCCAAAACCCGAGAACAAACTTCATTTTCAAAGTGTTTCCCGGCCGGGAATCGAAACCGGTACCCATCTCTTTAAAGGAAGGGCTATTACCAACTAAGCCCCTTGTTCAAAATGTATGCCCGGAGACCTCTGGTTACCTGCAAACATTACTTTGTGTTTATTGAGATCGTGAAAAATCGCCCGTCACATTTCCCCAGCAATTATCTTCATCACCGAGTCCCGGGTGGTAGATTCAGCTGTTTAGATGTTTGATCACAGGACGGTACCTTCTGATTTACGGTGAGACTGGCTGTTATGTTCGCCATTTCTCATTGCCGAGGTGAATTAATACAGCATAACAGATATTTATGATATACTATGTGCGCCCCGCGGTGTTACCGGTCTTCCGGGATCAAAAGTAACCTATGTCTTAATCAAGGATATAAGCTATCTTGGTTGGTACCAAACTTCACACACACACACACACATCCAGAGAGACACCAAAAAACTTTCGCCTATAAAATATAAGTGTGACTAGCTGTGCCTTGCGATTACACTCGCTTTGAAGCAATACTTTGTACCGTAGGTAACCTCTTTTTATATTATATCTTTGATTACAACAACTCTGTCATTTGACATATATACTCCAGTGGAAAAACTGTCCCATTAAAAGCAAGGTCAAAGTACATCATAAAGCCATGATGATGTACATAGAAATTTACTCAAGCTAAGCTGTTATGCGGGCAGATAAAATGTTAATGCGAATTGCGTAGCAGTGCTACGCCGTAGAGGGGCTACATCGCTACGCTGTTTATGAGGCTACATGACGACATTTTAAGTTTTTAATGAGTTTACTGTGCGTCAGTGCGAGGTTAGTACATGTCAAAGTTCTTGTTAGTTGTCTCAAACCAAACCTAAGCAACTGATCCAAAAAATTGGTTTATTTTTAGGAACCTACATTACCCCTGAGTGGATAATGAAAGGAAATAGGGGATGTTTTATTTTGATAGAAACTAGATTTTATCGAGAACTATTATTGTTTGTGAAACAGGTCGGAAAAATAACGCTTTTCAGCTACATCGGCGCGGGCTGACCTAATGGGCGCGGGTTGGATGTACTCGTGCATCAATATGATGTTCTTTTGTCACTCTACAACAGTCACTGGATGATCTGAAGGCCCACATCTTAATATGTATAAATTACGTGTCACGATGTTTGTCCGCGATGGACTCCTAAACTACTTAACCGATTTTAATCAAATTTGTACACCGTGTGCAGTTTGATCCAACTTGAAAGATAGGATAGCTCACATCTCAATTTATGATCGCAATATTATTTTATTGCAAATTATAATATCGTATGACAAAAACGTTAGCCACAGCAACGCGTGGCCCGGTCAGCTAGTATATATATAAGTATATGCCAAAGTTAGTCACACAATTAATAATATAATATAATTTCCATCCAAGAATTTTGGGGGGGTTCAGTTTCTCACGACCGTAGGTGTGTACCCTTTGATTCCCAACAGGTATCCCCTGGATGGTGCTAAAGGAGCAACCAAAATTAGCAGTAGAATTTATTCCAAGTTCGACCGGAGAGGTACTGCCACCATACCTGGAATCTACCGCCAAGCAGTAGTGCTCCATGGATTACCGTATTCCCACGGAAGGGTTTGGGTACCGGTGACTGGATCATCCCCGCCTGGGGTGATGGACGCAACTCCCTGGAACATCCAAATCTTATACTGAGACGCATTACTGTTGTCATGGGCGGTTGTCGCCACTTTCCACCAGGTGGGCCCTCAGCTTGTTTTATCAATTACTCACATATAAAAAAAAGAAACAAATATATGTGAGTACAAAATTTGAGCAAATACGTTTGAGTCGTTTCCGAGAGACGTGAAATAAATGTACAGAAAATTCTTGTTAAAATATATTTGAGATAATAAAGGTTTAGTAATACTTTGACAATTGTGTTCGTGTTATAAATTCCACAATGTTTTTCTTTTTATTCGTTCATTTGCTTTTTCTACAACCAATTTTTCCCAACTTAACCTCCAGCGCTATAGATTACGGAGATCAAATCCCCTTCTTAACGCGAATGCGAAATAATATTTACTTTTCTATATCTCAACTTGATCCCAGTATTTGCATTTCTATTCAAACTCACCCCCCTATTTACCCCACCCCCCACCCCGCACTCCGCAACTACCGCCATCGCTCAGCGATACCGTTAATCCATTTGGGGCGCGATAAATCAGCCGCCAGAGGGAAGGGACGCAACAATCGGCCGGACAGAGGGCAGGTCGCGGCGCAAACAGTTGCCATTCTTTGATAGTGCCAAATCACACTTGTCACTTTTTTTTTCATGTAAAGAACTTTAAAAATCTTCCAAATGCAATTTGGATACTGTACTACCAAATGTATTTTAAGACGGGAACTAAAATTTTCATTAAAATAACACATTCTGTAAAATTTACTGACTAGTACGGCTTATTTCAAAAGATTAAAGCCATTAAAAATACCTTGTACTCTTTTAAGGTAGGACATACGGAACTGGATCATCGGATGACTGGACACACTGACATCTAAGACCCGACAACGAATTAATAATGACACAAACTCGCGTCGACGCGCGTGTGCCAGAGGAACCCGCCCTAGTTTTAGATTCGATGATCTTTGTTCTCGACCTTCAGTCGTTCAGTCGTTCAGCTGGCGGTCGCTCGACAAGCGACTAAAATAAAATAAATTTAGTATTATTTTATACAATCATGGAACATTAGAAAACATATTTATGTATAAGCACGATATAAAGTTTTGCAATTGAAAGTAGTTATCCATATATATTTATGTGCTACAGCGTCTATTTTTCCTTTCCATTTTGTAGTGTTATTCAGAGAGTATGGACACAAAATACGACATGTTTATTCAATATCCGAGACGTTACGTTTCGGCGATCCATCCAGAGTAAGGTACTAACACAACTAGGACGCCTTCAGACTAGTCCGGCTTCTCTGTTCCTCAGCAAAACAATACCCACCCTATGGGATGAGGGATGACGCCGAAAGGGTAGCGGATGTGCTTGTGAGACACTTCCGGTCTGTAGCCATATATTTTTCTTTTGTACCTTTGGACGCCGTTTGTCATCGGCGACGGTATGCATTTGTCTGATGGATAAGTGGTTTTGCGTTCCTGTGCCCGTGAGATTTATGTATGTATAAATAATGTAGCACAGGACAGACAGACGTAAGGAGCCACCCATTCTTGACTGACATACCTCTTCCCCCTACGAAGCGTTTTGCTTTCACTTTCATCAAAACTCAAACCTCAATCTTTATTTTGCAAGATTTTTGGGATCAAGGACAATTTTTATTTCATAAAAAATATATTTGTACGCACATGACGCGTCACAGGAGCCCCGTGGGTACATTACATGCACATGATAGTTGATCATCAGTGCAGTTGCGCAGGTTAGCAAGCGACGGATAGGTCACTGCAGTCTCATAAAAAAAAAATACTTTTTAAAGTGCTGATTTTTGCAAAATAGTTTTCATCGTCAGCACCACCATATTAAAATAACTTTAATTAATTACTAATTACTAGCTCACCCACCAGTCCTTGTGTCAGTCGATAAACAAAGAATATAATAACTTAAAATTGCACAAATTAGGTAGCGAATATCAGCCTCAAGATGCTGCTAAGAGATGCTGCCATTACTTTCTGGGTTTCCACATCTGTCGGTACAAGCCGCCTTCGTGTGATGCTGTGGGAGCCATATTTATTTAGGAGAACTGCTTGCAGATATTGGAATCAATAAATATAAAACTAGCGTTGCTCAGTTCGCATCATGTTTTATTATTCGAGTGATTGATAAATTAGTTGTATTAACATGGCATATCAAGAAATCGGATTAGTTATCTAAGGGCCGTTTAAGTAGTTCTATATTCGTGTGATGGATGGCTGAACTGGAATATACAATTATTTCTATAATATGTTTCGCCAATTGTGGACAATTTCGGATTGGATTATTTCTGAAAAAAAAACCGAATCCGAGGTGGAATTTTATGAAGAAATTCCACCTTTAAGGACGTAAAATAAGTGAATGAATTAGTAAGTAAGTAAATAAGTTGCCTCTATTTCATATGCTCTAAATATTATCTCAGATATCAGAAAAAAAAAATCTGTTCATCAGTAGTTTCCCAAAAATGACAATAAAGCCTAAGGTTATCGTTCTAAATACAAATTAAATCATAAAAATTGTGTGTCGTCATCTTTTGACTGTGCGTTCCCTCGTAATTGAATATAGTAACACAGACAAACAAACCCAGTTGTATAATAATAATAATAATAATAATCTTTATTTCAGGCAATTAACATTTTTTACTAAAAACGTCAGCCCATAGAATAAATACCTTACAGACTAACATACATATAAAATATAAACAAAGAAACATTGAAACTAGGAACGTAATGTCTGCGACGTTGAACGCGGCGGCGCCAGAGACGGCGCGGGAGCGGGAGCGGCAGCGTTCGGCAGTCGGCCTCGGAACTTCCGGAATACGACGCCTTTAGGCCACAGCTCTTCCTTCATGAAGGTCGACAGATGTTCGGTCGGCACCCTCACCACAAATGAATTGAAGTTCACTTTATGGCGGGACTCCAACCGCTCGACCCTCAGGTTAAATTTGCTCTTCGCGCGCAAATACTCCGCCACCTCCTCAGCCTTGACGGTGTAATGCACGCGCGACACGTACAATAACGTAGTGGGAATCGCCGGTCGCAAAAGTTGATTCTGACTGGCCGGTGCAGTCCCACATTTATTGCAGGTCGTAGGCTTTCTCCTCTTTCTCCTCTCTACTTTGACGAAGCCTTCTTCGTCATGTTTCTCCTTGCGGGAAGGGGCACAGGAAACTCCCTTAGCCGGTGGATCTGCACGAAGTTGACGGGTCACAGGCCGGCTAGCGGCGGCGGTCGCGTAGGCACGAGCGGGAGCGGGCGTCGTGACACGCTGCGGCGCGGGCGGCGTCCTCTCGGCGGGGGAAGACACGGCGCGGGGCGCGGGGCGGGGCAGCTCGCACGCGGCGCGGGCGGCGGCGATCGGTGAATCGCGAGACTCAGCGAAATCCGCCGACGCAAAACTGCACACCGATGCATTTTGAGCATTTCGATGCAACGTGTTAACATTAGAGGCCCGGGGTGACCTATATTACTTAATGAATCAGAGTTACGAATTAACAATAATTCATTACGTAGATCCGAGATGGTTTTTTCCGATGCCTCTAATTTAACATTTACCTCGGCCATACTCCTCTTAAGAGAATTTATGTCCTTAAGAAGGCGGGTGACATCGACGTGATCAAAGTTTACGGGGGGCAATTTATGCAACTCCCTCGCTACAAACGCAGGCACGTCGTCCGGGTCGGTCTCCTTCAGCAGAGTGATTATCTCCTGGAGACTCTTCACGCCTCCATCCCTCCGGTGAGATGGCATCTGGGCAGCTTTGCCGAGCGTCTGGAACAGCAGCACCTTGCCACTGCTGACGTCCTCCTCCTTGAAGTTGGACTTGCAGATCTGCACGATGCTGACCTCGTCCATGGTGTCGATGGCGTTCTGTATGAACGCCAGCAACTCGTTCGCTATGAGTGGTTGCGAGCCCATAGCGACGCGGGAGCGGGCAGCGGCTAATAGCCGCGCGGATCGCGAATTATTAAATTCAAGACTGCGCAGCGACACACGTCCGTTTCCGAGCGCGCGCTGCGCTCGGAAACGGACGTGATAACCTCTCTTTTTACTTTAGAGTTTTGAATGTATTGTGTCCTAATGTCTTATAGTATATAATCTATTGTAGAAATATTTATATTTATATTATATATAAATACATGTTCCCAACTCATCAGTTATCACATTTATTCAGACAACCATTTTTACAAAATCATGTTGTGTCTAAGATACAATATAATAAGTAAGTAACTACGGCTGGCTGTCCACCGTGCCACACCGTGCGGAGCACTTAGCTCGCGTTCCTCTGGAGTTCTCACATCATAAAACACTAACTATTCTAATACAAAAGCTTTCACGACACTCCTTGAACCTTCGTCATGCGTTGCTTCAGATTAAAACTCTCCTCATTCAATTATGCCAATTTTCGACCTTATCTCAAGTTTACAAAGCTCATAACCGTTTGGGAGAGGGTAGTCAGGAATTTGCACACGTGTCAGTTGATTTTGGATGGTAGGTGGTCGTCGTAAGGTATGGTTTGCCGTGTAGTAGTCGGGCAGTGCGGCCGTCGTCGCGTCTAATTAAGTTACCCGTGCGGCCGCAGCCTGCGACGGGGCGGCGGACGCCGGCGCCGGGGCACGCGGAGCGGGCATTAGCACTGGTGGGGCAGTCGGCGGGCCGGTTGGGAACAAGCCCACTGCGACTACTACCAGTGGGCTCATACTCAATCTCAGTTGTTGAGCCGGAGGAGCACTCGGGAACACTTGGTCATGTCAAGCTGTATGGATCATAGAATCAGTATTTGGAGTTGCCAGAAACAAACGATCCTAACGGATAATGAAACATTACATACTTATCTACTTACAGGATGTTTATTCAACTAAGAGATAGATAACCGTAAAAACATTCTATAGAATATTAGTAAAAATATAATATATGGCGCTAATTGACAGATTTTTGCTATGGTAAACTATCTCCAGTCAATGTTAGTTGAATATGCTCTTATAACTACTTACTACGTCTGTGTATATTTACTATACAGCTTTATTTATTATTTTATCAACAAATGGTGTTCTAAATAAACGTTTTACAAATTGGACATTTTAGACATTAAAGAACGTTCGTTGAAATGGAATATGATATTCAATTTTAACGAGTGTTCTAAAAACAGTAAAAGTTTATGTAGAATTTAATATTATTCCTAGGGTTACAATATAAAATGGTTTTAAATATAAATGACTTACAATGTTGTTACTGCGGCGTCATAATGTTATTCATTCCCTTACATGTATCATTTTGTAGTGACATTGTTTTAAAATCTTTTGTTTCTTTGTGTAGTTTTTAATTTGGCTTTTATATTTATTTATCTCCTCCTTTGACACTTCATTGACATTTTCTGTCCTCTGTATACATAGACAAACAACTGAGAGTAAAATATTTACGTGTCGATAACTGATGAAGAACTTTTATTATGATTATTATTGTTAATCAAAGACAAAAATAATTAAAAAATATCCTCGGTATAAGTAGATACCTACGATATCACATATTCTATGTGGTTAGTTTTGCGTTTGTATAAACTCTACCCGTCCCTCCGGAGGACAACTACTCGTATACTTACCACCATTGTACTCGCACATGCACCGACGTCTCGTGACCTTTGTGATTATTAAGAATTATACAATCGAAGTGACAGGTGGTTACCCAACCTACGTCAATGTCAACCAATTATTACTGAGTTATTTGCGGTAATTAAATAAGCAAGCTTCACTGAATAACCTGACCGACCTCACAGCTCGGTTGGTTGTCTTTGGTATTTGCCTTCTGCGTAGGTCGTGGGTTCGATTCTCACCCGGCACAAGCATTTCTGTAACGAACATAGATGTTGTTCTGTGACTGGTTATACGAATGTATAAAAAAAGTAATACGTAAGTATTGTTCCAGAAGTCTGGTTTTCATAGTACATGGTATGCTTAGTTCGGGTAGCATTGGCACTGAGTGACAAGTGCAGGAATATGAATTGATTTGTATGATATCCTGTAACGCTCCCCCCCTAAATTAATTAAATTAATTGTTTTGTTTGCTTGTGATCTTTTTAACCTGGCTGTGGCTGTGATCGCTAGTGATTGGTAGGACTCTATATTGTGGTTCCGTAGTACCACAGTTTCTTTTAGGTATTAAGTCTTGACGTAGCTAACAATAGTCTAAGTTTATATTAAATTTTATTACATTTGAATTAATGCTATTTCACTGTTGACATGATAAATGAATTTTCTTTCGGTAGTTATAACGATAACGATAACACTTATAAATAATTAGTTAAATTAGTTACCTACCTAATTGATCATTTAGAATAACGAATTATTAGTATTTAACCATAGCCTAGGAATTTGTATGGCTACCTAGCGAATAAACTAAATAACCTGCTCCATAAATAATTTCAGATAATCATAGTTACAAGAAATACCATCATGTCCTAAGACAAATAAGCTATACTGTTATTAACCTGTATTAAAATGTATGTAATTAGTAATTAGTATACCACTGGACTTGGCCCGGCCGAAGCCAAGGATCGAAGCGCCGCCGCCGCTTCGATCTATAAGTTACGTCAACCTGACAACCTGGTCTAGGAATTCAACATCTAGACCTAACTTCCCTCCCGTGGTATACTAATAAAAGTTATTAGGCCACGGCGTTCCCTCTACAAAATTTATACCTCCTAATTATAAAAGGGAGAAATTCATCTGAGAAAACTATAAAAATTTTGGACAATTAGTCATAGTGTTAAAATAGGAATTTTAGTTCCACAAATTGTAGATGTTCACATCTCTGGTTTTATTTCTTTATTAAAACAATTCAAGTCTCTTTAGATCGATACCATGATCAAATATTCGTGGAGATTGTACATAATCAGACGATGATTGTAAAACATAATTACAAGCTTCCTTACCATTTCAGCTATAAGATCAGCCAGCTTGTCTCACGGTTTAACCATATTATCAACATTACAATGCATTCGATCAACGTAATTGGTGACCCGCTACCATTTCAGCTATAGCATTAGCCACAGGAATACTTCCCCAAATTGACCGAAATACAAAATGTTATAGTTAATCAGTAAAGTTATAAAACCACACAGTTTTACTCAACCACAGTATCGTCTTCAATTAGACTCTTTATTTTGCTGGACCACTATCGGTCACTACAACATTATATCAGACTTACATTGTCTCTTAATATAATATTCGAGAATTACATTCAAAGTTTAACACTATTAACCAAATAGTATACAAAACAATACAATTATCAATATATGCTGTAATTTCTGTATCAGACTATGCGTCCAACTTAAGGTACATAATATGAATTATAAGTACCAGTTTAGGTGGTTAAAACATATTTACAAGTCAGTTCAATAAAGGTAGAAACGGTATAATTTATATCTCAACTCACATGGTTTACGATACGTATACCGAGATTATTCTCTTCAATTCCTTATCTAACAAATAGGTGATTTCCGTAATCAAATAATTCAACGTTTTACATGTAAAATTGAAAATTATCATCCTACTTGGTTAGTTCCTACTTCGCACGTTCAGTTTTAGTGTACCTACTTTGTGTATTTAAACGCTGTAAAGTGTGTTGAAAGAAATCTAGGAATTGTGGTACTTACTGCCACTCCTCCACATTTAAATTAAACGTGAATGTACATAGTAAATTGAATTCGGGTGTATGCGAGATTGGCAGTCTCGTCGAAGGCCTAACTATGCCTCCCTAGCCTACCATAATGGTGTAATATATAATTATATAAATAGGTTCAGGATATCTGACACCAAGGACCTAAGGTGACAGACGGAAAAGGGAAGGAATAAGGTGTGTGTACATGGATAGGTACATCTCACGCCAACTTTCCAGACTCAGACGAGTTGATTAAGGCTTGAACTTAGTCTTCGCCACGTGAGGGGATGCTGAAAAACATAAAAGGGTCCCTAAAACACTGAATTTAATAACTACGAGGATATACAGGAAAGGGTGTAGGTAGGGGTAGGTAATTGTACACAGGATTAGCTCACGCTGATTCTCCAGACTCAGAGATAACCATTAAAGGGCTTGAAGTAGTCTTCGCCACGTGAGAGGAGTATAGGAGTTCCCTAAACCACTGAAGTTAAATTACAATTACACTTGGCAACGTTTACTAAATTTTAAAAACAAATTAAATATAAAATTTTCAAATATTCTACACTATACAATATTTGGGAGCTCTATTCCGCCCAATGATTAGAAAACGACTCTCCTCCTGAATGCTCCCACGCTGCTTTTATTAGTCCCTTAGTTGGCCGCACATCTACTCAAAGACGACAGGGTGTTCCAAACGAAAGAGTTTCAAATATAAATACTTATCGAATGTTTCTAGTTTATTATAACTTAATTAATCTTAATCTATAGATGTGAGAAGTATTTGATAATAGGAACCTATTAACTAATCTTGAAAATAAATATTATTGATTAAATTATTTTCAAGAACAATTGCGTAGATGTGTAACAAACATCGTAAATAATATAATTTAGCACAATATTTCATATTAAAACTGTATGAGAATCGAACTCAGACTTTATTTCCATGCCATCTGCGACACAGGGAATCCTAGTGCAGAGGTATGAGTGTGTTAACGTTGTTACGTTGTATTTGCCTTTATTGAATATAATACGGTGTTATTTGTGATGTTATTAACAGCTTTCCTGGATCATAAATCCAGGTACCAAATTTCATCCAAATCCTTTGAACCATTTATGCGCAAAGAGTAACAAACATACACATACATACATTTTTTTATAATATTAGTTTTTTTATAATAATATAAAGACTCGGCGATATTAGCAATTGCTGATTTTGTTTGAGGATAGAACTCAAACTACGAAGACTTAGAAACATACTCATCTGGTGTGTGTGAATCGAACCCACTAGTTTTACAACTAATAATTATTTGAGTGGAGAATCGAACCCACTATATTTTGTACAGTGACAAACATTAAGCAATGCTTTTGTAAAGCACGAGATTCGAAGTCGTGACTAACTGAAACATTTTGTGAAATCATCCTTGTAGTAGTTTTTATAGATGAGTATGAACAATGATAAATTGACTCACAATTTATCATTCAGGAACTACAGGAATCGAACCTGTTTAATTCTATATTAAATTATAACTATTGTACTAGTGTCCCGTACAGGAATCGAACCTGTTATGGTTATGTTAATTTTTATTATTTTATAATTGTTGTTATGATTATAATTACAGGAATCGAACCTGTGATATGTTTATATAGTGTTTGACTATATTTTTAGTAGAGACGGGATTCGAACCCGCGACCATTCACGTTCACACAGAAGATCCATGAACCACCCTGTATAATATTAATGCATAGTCGCATTTTAAACATTGGACTTTAGATCCTTATGTTTTAATTTACCTCCGTTTCAATAGCACCCCTGTCACATGGAAATAAGGTCGTATTTGCCAAACTTATTTTTGTTTTGGCATCGGCTAACACTTAAACAATATTGAAACTCTTAAGTCGACACAATATTGAGCTATGCTGACCCAAATATATACAATTTTTTGTTTGTGTTTAGGACGGATGCGTGGCCAACCATATTGTCTAAAACTACTAACAATAAAAATATCTTTATATAATAATATTTTGACCTTTTCGTGAGGGAACGGTAAGCAACATGCGTTCCGTTACAATCCGACCCGGCTCGTGCGGCGCCTGCCTCGTGCGGCGGCTGCCTCGTGCGGCGGCTGCCTCGTGCGGCGGCTGCCTCGTGCGGCGGCTGCCTCGTGCGGCGGCTGCCTCGTGCGGCGGCTGCCTCGTGCGGCGGCTGCCTCGTGCGGCGGCTGGCCGTGCAGCTGACCATCAGTCACCGGCACCGAGCCGCGGGGATCGGTCCCACGAATGTCTCTCGGTGAAATAAACCCGAGTCCACGGAGACATTTGCTCACGGAACCCGCCGCTCGCAGACAAATTTTGCACAAATATTTGCGGATTCGTTCCGATAGGAATCAAGATCTCCGTATCTAGCCTTTAGATTTATCTCCGCGCGGCTGGAGGAAGGGTAACGGTTTTATTGATTTGACTAAGATTAAGGAACCACGGTAGGGAAAACTTTGTACCTAATTAATTTGATTTGCGCCTCAATTGATGAACGTACCCGGCCGAGACTAACTATCGAGTATATGTGTATCGGCCCTACAACCTTGTTGGTTTACGTTAGTCAGGGGACGCACGCCTGGACTCGTCGCCTGGACTCGAGGCACGCAATGAGCGTTAGATACGCACTAATATCCAAGAGCTGAGCAAAATTCTGAAAAAGTCAATTGTTTGATTTAGGGTTCCGTACACGTTTTTAAAGGCCTACAAATTTTAGTAGTAGTATAAATATAATCCGACCTGGATTTTAATTCAGAGACCAAACTAACTAGAACAGCTTCAGAAATAACCAATGTAATAAATACGTAATTAAGAAATCTTATGAAAATCTTTTTGACCAAGCGATTCAAATATACTCAGAAACATTCCGCGTACACAAATCACAGTCCATTAAAATTTAATTTCAACTTTCACCCAAAATAAATACAAAGGAGGTTCCAACTCCGGACGATAAATATAGCGCAATTACTTTTATTGGTGTTGGCAAATTGGGTGGAAGCGAATATAAATCTATGTGAAACAATACGCGGTCGTTCCGCCGCGAGGATATTGCTAGTTCGTCGGAGGTAGTTTCAGATGAATAACGACGTCTTTCCAATATTTTTGTCTAGAAATACTATTGCTCAGTATTGGAAAATATTATAAGTAGACAATTCAGAAAAAGAAACGAATATACTGTGGATTATTACTAAGAGAACCTCGCAGACAAAATAATGTATATATTTTTATTTCTTAACTACATGTGTAACAAATTATGTACCGTTTGTCCATGACGTGGTCCTGCCACCGTAAACGTTGGTCCGTCACGAAATGTGGCTGCACTGTGTCTGGCTATTAGTATGTATTATAATATGAATGTATTTACATTCAATACAACTTCAGTACATTCTATACTACTTTCACTCTCAATTATCGAGAGTAGGCCGGTGACCCTGCAGTGGGAGCATTAGAAGCTGGTACGGATACGGACGGACAAATACAAGTACTTTATCAATATTATCTGTACTTAGTTTGGCGTCAGATGACGCTGTGGGTAACGTTCATGAATATTAATTAATACTTTTATTTATAATATATTCCCGTTATAGGAGTCCTGTTGCACGCGGCTGGGATAAGGTGCTTCTGTATGAGTCCTTCTCTATGCCCCTAACAAAGTGTATGCTAAATTTCATGATGACCGGTCGAGTAGTTAACAAACAAACAAACTCTCATTCGCACTAATATTATATAGTTAGTGGGTATCGGTGAAATTACAGTTCACATAATAGGTGTGTGAATATGACTCCGCCCCTTTTTGTCAAAATAAAACACATTTGTTCGCTTAAAAATTAAAAAAAAAATTATTGAAAGTATGCTCCATCTGCAGCTACAACCTTCGCCCATCGTACAGGTAGTTTTCGTATTCCTTGCTGGAAGAAGTCCTGGTCTTTTGAGCTTATCCAGTTGTCAATCCAAATTTTGATACTTTCACATGAAGTAAACTTTTCTCCAGTAAGGTCTGTCTGCATCGTCCGGAATAGGTGGTAATCCGAAGGAGCTATGTCTGGTGAATATGGCGGGTGGGGTAACACTTCCCAGTCCTGTCCCTCTAAATATCTTTTTACGACTTCTGCGGTATGCGGTTTGGCATTGTCATGCTGAAGAACTAATTTGCTATGTCTATTCACCCATTCTGGTCGTTTTTCTTCTATGGCTCGCTTCAAACGCATTAGTTGTCGTCGGTAAACTTCTCCATTAATAGTTTCAGAGGGTTTGAGCAACTCATAATATACAATACCTTTCTGATCCCACCAAATACAGAGCATGACCTTGGCACAGTGAATATTTATTTTTGGCTGTGATGGGCCTGGTTCGCCTGGTTTCACCCAAGCTTTTTTGCGTTTAGGATTTTCGTAGTGTATCCATTTTTCGTCTCCTGTGACTATCCGATGCAAAAATCCTTTTCTTTGCTGTCTTTGAAGCAGCATTTCACAAATGGTTTTCCGACGTTCCATGTCTCTTTCTTTTAAATCATGTGGAACCCAGTCACCGGCTTTTTGAATCATTCCCATCATTTGTAAACGCTTTGCAACAGTTGAACGATCAACATTTAATGCTGCAGCTAATTCTGATTGAGTTTGGCAAGAATCTTCCGCCAATAATGCTTCCAATTCAGCATCTTCAAATTTTTTTGGTGGTTTTCCATGTTCTTTATCCTCAGTACTAAAATCGTTATTTTGAAATCGTCGAAACCATTCCTTGCAAGTTGTATTAGACGGAGCATGCTCACCATAAATCTCCACAAGCAAACGATAAGTTTCCGCTGCAGTTTTCTTCGCAATAAAATAATGTAATAACACTTCCCGCAAATGACGTTTATTTGGAATAAAAACCGACATTTTCGAAAAGGTGAAAACAATTGTTGCTTACACTTCAACCAAATATCATAAAATGCGTTAGATAGCTGACATTCAGTACTATCGAATACAAGTATGGTCATTTATTAGTACACGTAAACAATACTAAAAACGACATCTGTTGAGAAAGGGCGGAGTCATATTCACACACCAATAAATTAGGTCACTTCCTAGTGACGTGAGTGTGACTGAGGCCTACGACATGAATGATGGCTTGCTTGAATATAGGAATTGAGGGAACAACGTTCACATTAACCACTCAATTTTGGGATAAGGTTATATTTTCGGTTTGCGAGTCAACTACTTACTTATCAAGTATACGTAAATTGTGAGAATAAAAATAGGTATTTTAAATATCAAATTCAAAAGAAAAAAAACTTACCTTCAACGTTACATCCCGGTGTAATGGTGGATCTTAAATTCCATGGTTGTGGTTATAGTTACTCAAGTTAATTTTAACCAAAACTATACCGCAGCCCTGGGAGCCGCTCACTCCACTAACAGCCTCCTTGTCCTTGACGCCAGCTTTACACGAGGGCAAGTCTAATATCTATTCATAGACGTTCGATGTTCCTGGTATACACTGGTCGCCGAGCCCACCGACACTGAAAGGGAGTGTCTCCGGGCCGTCCCTCAGGGACCCCGCTCCACGTGGAGTATGAATCATGTCCTCAAACTGTGTAATCATGACTTACAATACTATAACGCTGACAGAGAATTTTTCGATTATTCCCGATGTCCACCACTTGTATGGCCTGCACTGGGGGAAGCAAAACCGCTTTTTCCCCTAGCAGATGAACTCGTGTCCATGAGTACCACGGGCGCGCCCCCTACGCTCCGAATAGCTTGAAAACGCAGCAAATCGTTAAACTCGGTACATCCCCGCACGCCACTCCTCGTACAAGCGACGGCCTCTATCAACAAACCATGTTCTGCTCGTTCGTCTCTCGTGTATCGAGTCTATCTTGTATCGAGTCTATCGTGTATCGAGTCTATCGTGTATCGAGTCTATCGTGTATCGAGTCTATCGTGTATCGAGTCTATCGTGTATCGAGTCTATCGTGTATCGAGTCTATCGGGTGTCGAGTCGGTTCCTGTCCGCGCTGCGCCCTCTGGATGCGCATTGTAAACAAGAGGCTGATATAAAAATTTAACAAAACGACTTCAATACTTTCATCTCTTATTTTTCACCCTCAAGTAATATTAAAGTTTCGCTTTTAAATTTCTATAAGACTACTTTGGAAGTGCAATCTAAATTGAAAAAATAATTCCCCAAATCGGTTCAAAATTTACGTAAATATCTCGTAAAATATATACAAAAAGCTTACAACCAAATGAGAACCTACCTACTTTCGAAGTTCAAAAATAATCTTAAAAATCGATTCACACTTGTTAGTTAATAAATCCAGCAACAATTACAAAAATACGACCGCAAGCCAAAATACGAAAGAAATACAACTTGTTTATATTTGAAGTCAGTTCAAAAGTAGCGCGCGTCTATGTGCGCGGCCCCGGAGTGACATGTGTGTTTACTAATTCAAGAATCGAGAAGCAATACACACTCCCTCGCAAATAAACAATATAAAGGAAAGTGACTCCTTATTAATGAACCACGTAAATAGCCCCATTCCTCCGCTAATCCGCGCCCAATTAACCCGGCCACGCGCCTCGCGCCACGCGCCACGCTTTGTGCTACGCGCCACGCGCCACGCTATGTGCTACGCGCCACGCGCCACGCGGCAATTCAATCACTCGCCGTGGTAGAAATGCCGGCTATTACGGCCTATTAATAACCTCGGGTCGGTTGCTTTAAGAAGTTGCACACCAAGCTAGGGAAAACATATATTTTCGTCAAGTAGTAAGCAGATGTCGGTATGTACAATGTCATTAGTTTATGGACGTGAACACGTATTTAAATTTGCTCTCATAGTGGGAAGCAATTCAAAAAACTGATGACAATAAAATCGGGAGATTACAGTTTGATGCTGTATCACCTACATATGAAATTGATTGACATTACTCGATTGCTAAAGGATCAAAGAATTCGTGACGTTGAGTGAGGACTGTGACGCATCGCTTTAAGAGGAGGGAAAAGCACCGCTACTTTGAAGTCGTTTTGCTACGTCACATAATCACGTACACGCATTCACGTAAAACGTCCATGCAGATATAGAGATATACTCCTCAGGACGGAACGTATCGATGTTACAAGTGGACAACACGTTACTGAAGCACGTCAGCACCGTCGGCTACTCGCTACACATGGTCCCGTCCGTAGATGAACCCTCCGAGTCCCTCCAGGTACCCCCTGGTCGGGACTAAGGGAGCAACAAAATAATAAATAATAATAATAAACGTTTACAAAATGTAGCAGAAGAACTTATGTAAAGTTCACCCGGGGTGGAAATAGTGGTGTACTTGCGTTGCTGTGATCCAGTAGAAGGGTGTGGGTGCCGGTGAAATCACATGCACATGAGACGTAACATCCCCGTTTCGGGTGACGGGCGCAACGGGGCGTGACTTGGGTCTTCTCATATTTCTATCGGGTTGTGGGCGCAGGTAACAACTTAACATTACGTGGGCCTTCAGCTCGTCACGTCACTCTAGTTACTTAAAAAAAAAACATTGCCAGCATGACAAAATGTTACAATGTTGTATTGTAGTTACACTATATATTATATGTACAATACAATAATGTTGCATAACAATACTGTTACAATGCGAGTTCCCACCGCGCGCTCAGCGGATGTCGAGGGAATAACCTCTAATTACAAAATTTTAGTGATATTTACATAATTGATCACCAATTAGCATTTATCTGGCAATGTTTTAATTGAAATTCATTATTCAATTGCAGGATACCCAAAGCCAATTAATTATTTTAAACACAAATGATTGTTATTTACTTTTCGATAATGTCAGTTGCGTGATAGATGCGCACTGACAGGGTACCTGTGATATTGTCATGGGCGGGGGGACCACCCCACTTACCACCAGGTGGGCCCTCAGCTCGTTCTAACACTCAAAAAAATTTTGTTTTTCATAGAGCTTTACCTAACTTCATAAAACCTTTCATAGATTTTCACGAAACTGCTGAAATAAAAAAATCGAACTGAATCTTTACATGTGTGAGGGGCCCCGTTGGTCGCGTTCGTGACCAACTCAAGGGAGCAGTAGAACTGGTGCCAAGTTCGTCCGGAGAGCGACGACTCCTCATCTGGCGGTCCGCTGCCAACTAGTGGCGTGCTCGTTTTGTTGTATTCCGGTGGAAATAACACGCAATTCTTATAATTACTTATCTTTGTTGTTTATCGGCAGAATCGCCTTTTAAACAGTCGAGTCGGTAGTGTACGCGGCGGAGCCAATGTTTGGTGAGCGGGGACACGCGTATCTGGCTGTTGTGTGGCCACATGACACTTGTAACCGACTCCCCGTGCCGCGGCCCCGGTGCCCCGGTGCCCCGGTGTGCCGCTGCACGGAGCTCATTGCTATTCCGGTCGCGGCCGCCCGCTCGCTACTGTCCGCGTGTTGTGTCGCGCGCCAGCCCCGCCCGCAACCCCCGCCCGCCCCGCCCGCCCGCATGCAATCAGCTGTTTGTTACTGCATACATTATCCTATTCTCATCGCCGTGGTGGACAGTGTCGAACAAATCCTTATTGGAGCTATTTGTAAAAATACCTGTATTATAAACTTGGAACATTGATATTTCAAACGATAATCTTAGTTTGGAATTTGAATTAAGATTATCCAAGAGTAATTATTGAAATCATACTAGTTATGGAAAGTTTGGATGGACAGATCACATTGATACTCAATCACGCCAGAACCGCTGAAAGGATCTAGGTGAAATTTGGTGCAGAGATGAAATATAGTATGGAATAGCAAAAATCTTAATTTTTGATCCCAGAAAAATGTACGGATCCCGCAGCAGAGCCAACCGCGGGTAACACCGCAGGGCGCAGCCAGTTTACCATAAACTGCCGTCACCGATTTATTGGTATCGAAATGTTTCCGAGTTAACTGGAATGTATTATTATTACAATTTATAAGACGCCGGGTGCTACTAGTTACATTTTTTAAGTTCATGGCGTTCTCTGCCTAATCAACACCAATTCGACTTACATCTTCTTCTATTTAAGTACGGGTAGACCCAAGTCGTTATCGCATGTTGTTTATGAGCGGTATGAACCACTTAACAGGAGGTGCACAGTAAGGCCGTTTCATCACTTTAGTAAAATTTAAAAAGACTCACGTAGCCATATCGCACGTTGGTGTATCGGAATCAACTTGTAGTAAAACCCTTTACATACATAATTCAGAGCGAAAGTCTTCAGCCACCCTCGGCTATACAAACGTAACACTGATTGGTTCGTAAATAATATTGGTAATATGTGGACAATTAGCTGTGATAACTATTACAGATACGAGTGTATATACGTTATTTTTGAACTTTTTGCGTACCGATAGTGGTGTCTGTCGTATGTCTTGGTGCCTCGGCCGACAGAGGCGCCGGCCCTCGCGCGGCCGCCGGGCCGGCGACGAGACACAGAGGGCAGGACTCCCGGCGCTCCTGGGAGTGGTGATCCGTGAGGGTGTATCCGAAGTATCAGCATGTTCCTCTCTCTCGGCAGCCCGAGCCAGCGGCACTGGTGTAAGGTCATATTGTTGGTTTACATTCTGAGCTTCACATTATGGACTCTTGTTGGGGTATTACAATAATGTAATGGAGGCAGTCCGAGGTTTTCTAGATAGCGTGTAGGTAGGTCTAAACTACCTACACGCTATTTGATCCTACATGGATATTATATTGATAATTTGTATAAATGATGTTCATTGTGGCGAGGTGGCTAATGTCCTCGAGGGCAGGCGCTCGTGCGAGCCTCCGACTTCACCTGGGTGTGTCCCCGTGTGCCTGTCCATCTTTGTTCACGATTTTTGATTACGTTGGGGTGATTACCCCATAATAATCGAAAAATCTAATAACTTCACTTCATACCCGTGCACCACGATTCTCCACAGGTGACATGGAAAATCTCACTCATACGTACGCTGTAGGCTGACACCCAATATTCTTCAACATTCTCATTGCTCATTACACATAATATGTTTGGCGGAGTCAACAAAAGTTCGCTGCTGACCACAAGCGGAAGCTTTAACATTAAATGGGTCTTTAGTTCATGTCGTAAATTTTTTCTCATGAATATTGTACTCGCAGTATTTGTAATCGTGTGGAGAACCTTTTATACTTTAAAAGCGACGCAATATCAATTAATGACGTGAAACCCATTCATGGGCCCCAAGGCTGGAAGAAAGAAAATAAGTTGCCAACACACATCTGGTATTTTCACGTCTCAAACAAACCGCCAACAAAACTCATAAACGACTTTAATTTGTCAGATAGAAGGATGTGCCCGTGCACGGGGAGCCGGGCCGCGATAAAACAACAAACTAACTGTAATCGCACAACTTGTACACGCCGCCGGCGGCGGCTGCTTATTATAACCGCGCAACTTCGCTCTTATCATTTTGTTTGTTTACGTAGATGTCTGCATTATGTGCGTCCACGCCACCTGCGGCACAGGGGAGCCGAGGCGGTGGCGGTGGGGGCGGGGTGGGTTCATCCATCGCAGGATGCTGCAGCTCAGCTGGGAGCTCTTGTTTAAAATACGCTTTGATAGGATGGTGCAGGCCCGCCTCGTGGGAGATTCTTCTTTCGTGTCAGTATTACTTATCAACCTGTAGTGCACCTGTAGACTATAATCTTAAAGCTTGTATAAATGACTAGTTATCCGGGATAAAAAGTAGCCTATGTATATAAGCTATCCTGGTACCAAATTTCATCCAAATCCGTTGAGCCGTTTGAGCGTGAAAAAAAAGACATACACCTCGACACAAACTTTCACCTTTATAATATAAGTAAGATAACATGCTGCATTTCTTTAAGACATATAATTTGCTAGAAAAATATCTCACAGGTGTTTGATCTTTTTTGAACCAACATATTTATTCAGAGTGTCAAAATATATTCAATACAAACCTAATAAAAAAGGTCTTAAAGCTTAATTCTTGTTTTTCGTAACAACAAACTTGTCAAGACTAATTTTGGTTAGCATTATCACAGGCTAATGATATTAAAGGCACAGCTACTTCTCGTTTCCAACAAACAGCTGCTTCACTGCAATAAAATAGGCAGATGTTATGTAACGATTGTTAAAACTGAGCACGTCTCGCGGCTGCGGAGGTAAGATTGTCGTGGCCTGCCCTCGAAGTGTGCAGTCCCGGGCCGGATCGCCGACAGGGTTTGTTCTCGGGCCTTGGGTACTTACATTATATAACTGTGGGTCCCTGCCGCCACGCAGGATAGCCTGGTGCAGGGTGTATGAAAGTGAAGTGTTTTTTTAGGGTACCGTTCAAAGAACTGTATTTTATGAACCATGAGCCGCATCAGCCTAATGTTTTTACAGGATAAGTGTTATTATAAGTTTACAACACATCTAACTATGCAATTGGTCGACCTTCGGCGGAACCTTCGGGCCCGAGTGGCACTTGGCTTGCTTTTATTGTAATTTTTTATCTTCATTCGTCGAACCGTACATATCGTACATCTATTATTCCTACTGTAAGACACACGTACATATCGTACATCTATTATTCCTACTGTAAGACACACGTACATATCGTACATCTATTATTCCTACTGTAAGACACACGTACATATCGTACATCTATTATTCCTACTGTAAGACACACGTACATATCGTACATCTATTATTCCTACTGTAAGACACACGTACATATCGTACATCTATTATTCCTACTGTAAGACACACGTACATATCGTACATCTATTATTCCTACTGTAAGACACACGTACATATCGTACATCTATTATTCCTACTGTAAGACACACGTACATATCGTACATCTATTATTCCTACTGTAAGACACACGTACATATCGTACATCTATTATTCCTACTGTAAGACACACGTACATATCGTACATCTATTATTCCTACTGTAAGACACACGTACATATCGTACATCTATTATTCCTACTGTAAGACACACGTACATATCGTACATCTATTATTCCTACTGTAAGACACACGTACATATCGTACATCTATTATTCCTACTGTAAGACACACGTACATATCGTACATCTATTATTCCTACTGTAAGACACACGTACATATCGTACATCTATTATTCCTACTGTAAGACACACGTACATATCGTACATCTATTATTCCTACTGTAAGACACACGTACATATCGTACATCTATTATTCCTACTGTAAGACACACGTACATATCGTACATCTATTATTCCTACTGTAAGACACACGTACATATCGTACATCTATTATTCCTACTGTAAGACACACGTACATATCGTACATCTATTATTCCTACTGTAAGACACACGTACATATCGTACATCTATTATTCCTACTGTAAGACACACGTACATATCGTACATCTATTATTCCTACTGTAAGACACACGTACATATCGTACATCTATTATTCCTACTGTAAGACACACGTACATATCGTACATCTATTATTCCTACTGTAAGACACACGTACATATCAAGCATCTATTATTCCTACTGTAAGACACACGTACATATCGTACATCTATTATTCCTACTGTAAGACACACGTACATATCGTACATCTATTATTCCTACTGTAAGACACACGTACATATCGAACATCTATTATTCCTACTGTAAGACACACGTACATATCGTACATCTATTATTCCTACTGTAAGACACACGTACATATCGTACATCTATTATTCCTACTGTAAGACACACGTACATATCGTACATCTATTATTCCTACTGTAAGACACACGTACATATCGTACATCTATTATTCCTACTGTAAGACACACGTACATATCGTACATCTATTATTCCTACTGTAAGACACACGTACATATCGTACATCTATTATTCCTACTGTAAGACACACGTACATATCGTACATCTATTATTCCTACTGTAAGACACACGTACATATCGTACATCTATTATTCCTACTGTAAGACACACGTACATATCGTACATCTATTATTCCTACTGTAAGACACACGTACATATCGTACATCTATTATTCCTACTGTAAGACACACGTACATATCGTACATCTATTATTCCTACTGTAAGACACACGTACATATCGTACATCTATTATTCCTACTGTAAGACACACGTACATATCGTACATCTATTATTCCTACTGTAAGACACACGTACATATCGTACATCTATTATTCCTACTGTAAGACACACGTACATATCGTACATCTATTATTCCTACTGTAAGACACACGTACATATCAAGCATCTATTATTCCTACTGTAAGACACACGTACATATCGTACATCTATTATTCCTACTGTAAGACACACGTACATATCGTACATCTATTATTCCTACTGTAAGACACACGTACATATCGTACATCTATTATTCCTACTGTAAGACACACGTACATATCGTACATCTATTATTCCTACTGTAAGACACACGTACATATCGTACATCTATTATTCCTACTGTAAGACACACGTACATATCGTACATCTATTATTCCTACTGTAAGACACACGTACATATCGTACATCTATTATTCCTACTGTAAGACACACGTACATATCGTACATCTATTATTCCTACTGTAAGACACACGTACATATCGTACATCTATTATTCCTACTGTAAGACACACGTACATATCAAGCATCTATTATTCCTACTGTAAGACACACGTACATATCGTACATCTATTATTCCTACTGTAAGACACACGTACATATCGTACATCTATTATTCCTACTGTAAGACACACGTACATATCGTACATCTATTATTCCTACTGTAAGACACACGTACATATCGTACATCTATTATTCCTACTGTAAGACACACGTACATATCGTACATCTATTATTCCTACTGTAAGACACACGTACATATCGTACATCTATTATTCCTACTGTAAGACACACGTACATATCGTACATCTATTATTCCTACTGTAAGACACACGTACATATCGTACATCTATTATTCCTACTGTAAGACACACGTACATATCGTACATCTATTATTCCTACTGTAAGACACACGTACATATCAAGCATCTATTATTCCTACTGTAAGATACACGATAAGGATCATTTAATACATTAAAGCTATGATAACGATAAAGATATTGTGATTGATATTATGAAGTAAGGATGAATTAAAAATCCGAATGGCTTAGTAACATATATTTGCTTTTGGTACTATAATACATAAACTGGTGCATAACTTAGCTGTAACCTCGCCTGCAGACATCCCCTGAATCCTCATCGGCACACATTATGAGTGTAAAGTAGAGCTTTAGAGTCTCAGAACCTTTCGAGAGTGTGTCTGTGAGGGAACGAGCCGTCCAATAATTGCCTGTGGCGAGTTTCAAAAGAGGAATACGAACTCGCGACCCTCGGGTGGCATCAGGTGGCGTTGTTTGTTCCTCGTCGTTCTTTATACGACGTTCAAATAAAATCTCTCACATATCGGCCGAATTATTCGTAATACAATATGCTATTATTGTCACTTCAGTAAATGAAAAACAGAACGGAAAGTTCCTTAGCTTTATTTGCTATCGAAATTTAGTTTTTTTCTGTGAGATATGCTTGATCAAATCATACTACACAGGTACATATCGACGTAGGAAAGCATATTTGCTGTAAGTAGACATATTGCAATTGTTCACCAGAGCCAAAAAACTTTATTAATTTCGGAAAAAAATTAATTGTGTCTGACCTATCCATGATAGTGCTACCATTTTTGGAACATAGGTTTATTTAACTGCCAGTCACCATTTGGAATGTAAACTTTTTATCCAAAGTTACTATAAGTACGTGTTTGGCTACTTACAGCAAACAGTTTTTTAAATCACATACCTTTAAAACGCTGTAACTAAGGAAGAAAAATGTACGCGTAGGTGGAAATATTATCAATTTACAGGCGGTAAATAGGCTGTATATAGTAAATTTATTTATTTGGGTACTGCAATTCAAGATGTAAGATTAAATTTATAATTATGATTAGATCTAGAAATGCAGTGGATCAGTTGGTAATGTAACGATAAAATGTCGTAAATGGTAAAAAAAAAATTATGGTCTTTGAAATTGTTGAAACAAGATTTGAAGCTCTAATTATACTGCCAGAACTTCGTATCAACAATACAATGAATTAATAAAGTATTTTTCTCTTATATAAATATAAGAGATAAAACAAAAAAAATAAATATACAAAATAAAAACTAAGGCCCTAAAACTAGTTAGGAACGCAAGATGTAAATAAAAACATTGTATCCAATCAAAAAATATTGATTTAAAAGTAAAAAACAGAAACTTAGTGGCAATTTGTCTTATTTTAGAACGAAAGATGTAACAAAATACAATTATAATTGAAACTTAACATGAAGACATTGTGTCCAATCAAAAACATATTTAAGAAAAAGTAAATAAACCAATGATATTAAAATTATGCTATCTAGAATCATTCACATTTTTTTTTTCAGTCATCTTCATCGGTTTCAGGTAAACAGTCATTTGTTTTACAGCTGTACTTAAAACCTAAATATTCTTTGGCGTACATATTTGGAATCACTTTTTTCCCCACTAATTTTTTTAAGTCATTATATTTTTGTTGGGATGTTGGTAACTTAGTCGTATATAAATTTTATTTCGGCATTGCACTATTGAGGCTGCTCAATTGAACTTCAATTGTTTCAGTGTGAGTTGAGTTTTTCACATACATCACATGTGGTTTACACCTATTAAATGTAACCACATGCATCTTTGAAATATTAATTATTTGGTTTTTCTTAAAAGTATTATTTGTTATTTCTTCAAATCCCATAAAATTTGTTCCTTCAAGTGTGGTTACTTTGTAAGGAAAGGGGTTCTTCCTGGCTATTCCTACAATAGTAGGCCATTGGGATGGAGCCCATACTATTGTTTTCTTCACTGCTCGTTCTATCACAGAATGCATGCCTACAGGCATATATGTATGGCCAGGGATCAAGTAGTTCATCTGAATAATTTCAAGATTAATACACCTAGATAATGCAAAGCATGGATAAAACGGTCTTATTTTTGTTTTGTCCGTAGCAGGAATCGGAATAAAATAATAAGGTCTTAACTTTAGCTTGAGAATCAACTTCCATTATATAATTTAGTAAACATGTCGAAATCTCATTTGCTCCACGATGGGCATCTGTTTCATTCCATATATTACAGAGCCCTACCTGCGTGTTACTTTCATAAACTGTGAAGTTTATGAAAGTAACACGCTGTAATAGTTAGGTAAAAAAGTTAGGGAAACTGGCTGTAATTAAGCGAATGTAAAAATCACAAGCCGCAGAAATGCTGTAAGTAGCGTTAAGTTTTTAAATGGGAAGAAGTAACTATTCGTTAAGCAAAAAATGCAGTCTTTCTTGTGCTGTAAGTACAAAATGTCTAAAATGACTAGATTTTGGTCTACATACAGCATTTAATCTTGCTAAAAAAAATATAAGTACGGGCGTTTTCAAGGGCGTATGTAATTTTTTTTTCATCGTAGAGACACAGGACCCGGATCATTCGATGCGGCTTTTTTTTCTGATTCTAATGATAGTAAAAAGTCACTTTAGGTATTTTGTCTACTTACAGCAAATATGCTTTCCTACGTCGATATGCTAGAAGAGACTCTCGAAGAGATCCCTTATGTATCGCCCTCAGGGGGTACACCCTACCATTTAAAAAATATACATCCATATCGGTACACAACGGGTGAAGAAAAGGCACAGAAGAGCAAAATATGAAATTTTGTTTGCTATTTTGATTTAACAACTAAACTATAGAGTCGATCCCATCGAGCCCGGCGGGCCGGCCCCGTTAACGGGCCAGTTGGGAAAAATTGTTTCATCGAGTCCGGTAGTGCCGACTACGACGTTTAACGGGGTGGATGGCACCAAACAGGTATCATATATAACCGATTTTAATAAAAAAAATATGATATTAATCTAAAAAATATAAATGGAAATTTTTCGTATAAATCAATACATATATTTTTAGTTCCTAATGGAGTTACCAACCGAGTGGCGGAGTGGCGGAGTGGCGGAGTGGCGGAGTGGCGGAGTGGCGGAGTGGCGTGCAGCCGTGTCTCTGCGCCCCGCGCTACTCATGTCGCGCTACGGAACATGGAAAAGTGAATATAGCTGTTCTAATAAAATTCATGACAGTGTTTTTGTATTACGTTTCGTCTCAACGAGTACAATATTATTGGCTTGTTTATGTTACGGCGTTCTGTGAATTCGTAGAGTGGTTGATATTTATCAGAACAACCTACTTATTACCAGAAAATGCAATTTTATTTCATGAAGATAGGTAGTACGTTGCGAGTCGGTGCCCGCCGGCGTTTCTCGGGAACATCACATCCTCCAAAAATGGAAACAGTTCTGAATTCGGTGTATTTTTTGTGTTTGTTAGTCGATATCTTTCGTCGCCAATTCTTTGCTATGAAAATATTTGGGTGACCCTATCATATATCCCATAGAATTTTCACGGAAAATTCTACCCTAAAATTGAAAATTTGGGGATTACTGTTCCCCAACAGCTTCTAAGATTTTTACATAAGTCAGTTGTCGTCGTGATGTTCGCGGTACGCATGCTGTTACGCAAATCTTTTAAATATTCCCAAGTCGCATCGTGTTGCGCCCGTCACCCGAGATGGAGATGTTACGTCTCATGTGCCTGTGATTTCTCCGGCACCCTTACCCTTCCAATGGAACACAGCAATACGAGTGCACCACTGCTTGGCGGCGGATTACCAGGCCCGGTGGTAATACTACTCCGGACGAACTTGGCAAGTTCTACTGCTAGTTTTTTTTGTTCCTTTCGAACCACCCGGGGGACGCGTGTGGTGGTGCACACCTACGGACGCGAGCGACATGGGCCCCATGATAAAACTGATCTCTAAAAATAGAATTTTGTTGGGTTATTTACTTATGCAGAAACCATTGTCAGCGATTTCAGTAACACCAATAGGAATAGAATATATTAACTTGTGATTAAAGTAACGCAACTCAACAGAAAAAATAATGTTTATGGTATTTGTGTCAGCGCGAACCAGTGTATGTTTTAGGTCTGTGTCCATGAAGCTGCCGTTTTGTTGGTCTTGGCACCTTAGAGTATATATATATATAATATATATATATATTTCTGACAATTCCTTTGAAATCAGTTAATAATTATATTCACGCTGTCACGCTGAGACGGGGGTGTAGCGCTTCCTGTGCCTGTAACTTCACCGGCACCCACACCCATTCACCAGGACACAACTACGCAAGTGCACCATTACTTGGCGGCGAATTACTAGGTGTGGTGGCAGTACTATCCCGAACGAACCTAGCGTACTGCTACTTTGGGTTGCTGCTTTCGCACCACTTGGGGGACACGTGTAGGGACTCTGAGGGTGTTCACATAAGGTTACATTTAGTGATATTGTAGATAAAAAAATAAGAAACACATTAATGACAGACAAATAAAATATCTCGACAAAAATATGAAATATATTAGAATTTAGAATTCCAAGAAAGCATAGCCACAGTTAGTGGCCAACAAAACGGCAGGTTCATTGGCAAGAACCTAACGTCAAGTTTTACCTTGTACGGCTCGCGGACACGCCTCCGCAGAACAAGCCGACTCAGCCGGACGCGGGCCTCTCCGAGTGTCGGGGCGAGGACACGGGACACGGCGAAACTCATCAATAAATCCGTTTGATCGTATCGGTTTATATTTATTTTAGAAACTAATCTATTTATGGTATTTTTTCTGTCTCTAGTATAAAAGAGTAGTAGATAACATTTATTATGGCGCGGGCCGAGCGGGCGCGCGCGCTTCGGGTTAACGATACTACAGAAAAGAATACATACTCTCTGCTATTCGAACAAAGTAAAACTTGTAAAGGCAACGCAGCTGTTTTGTAGTAAAAAGATTCAAGTGGTATAGATGAACCACTAAGAACGCAACGGCTATGGGTTTGGATAAACGATCGCCGGATTCTATCTAAATTCACTATTATTGTATATGCGCTGTGGGACGTACGGGACCCGCGCCGCAGCGCGCCCGGCGCCGCTGGGGCGGGACTCTTCCACTAACCAGCTGTAAAATAATTTCGTAAGTGTTCCAAATGTACATAACAATTTTCATTTTTGCACCCTTATACAAGTGGTATAGGTTCAAGTGTTAGGCAGACTCATAACGGAGTGTTCACCTCGCGTGTAACGGTATCGTGTGGCGTAATGTTCACACATAAATATTCATGGACGTTTCATACTTCTGTACCTAAATATATACCTACCGACATATGTCGCCGTCTATCTAGAGCACCAACTTTTTTTGTCAGTACATACATAATTGAATACATTGTGCCTCCCAGACACAGGACAATCATGTATGTTCGTCAGACCAATTTTTGAACGTTAGTCCTGTACGGGAACCTAACCCGCGACCTACTGCTCCACAACTGGTCTGTCACAGCCTGACATTATATTTAATAATATAAATGCAAATGTGATTTTATTGAATACTCAGTTTGTTGTTTTGGAAAAAAGTTAGTCACCTAAATAGGAAACGTGTCAAGTCCTTGCAGGCCATGCACACCATTTTATGTAATCGGTGTATTTTTCTCGTGATTTTTGTAATGAGTGCGTCCAGGGCGAGCTCACGAGGGGCGCGCGGGCGACGCGACGTGCCGACGACAATTATCTAACACACGATAATAATTCCTCATGTACCCGCCGCGCGCGTGCACAAATAACAAGGAGAGAAAATAATTGTTTAGCGCGGCCGGCGGCGGCGCGGCGGGCGGCGGCGCGGCGGGCGGCGGGCGGCGGCGCGGTGGGCGGCGCGGCGGCGCGGCGGGCGGCGGGCGGCGGCGCGGCGGCGCGGCGGCGCGGCGGGCGGCGGGCGGCGGCGCGGCGGGCGGCGGGCGGCGGCGCGGTGGGCGGCGCGGCGGCGCGGCGGGCGGCGGGCGGCGGCGCGGTGGGCGGCGCGGCGGCGCGGCGGGCGCGCGCGCTCGGGAGGAATTGCATTGTCTGCCGTTTGATTGTGAGGGGATGGTGCAGGGATGCTGTCGTGGTATCTATGCCGCTCACGTCCGCAGGCACCCTTTGAACCTGCACACGTGTCCCCCTTGGTGGTGCTTAGCGAGAAGGCCTTCGGCTGCGGAAAATGAAATTTGAACAGATGTGATATTGTTTTTAATGTGGGTAAGGCGAGCCACTTGATGTTAAATGGTAACCACCGCCAAAAATCATCGGAAATACGATTCGGATTTCCTTTGTGCTTTGTGTTTAAAGTGGTAAATAAATGGTGCGCTCCGCCACGAGTGACGTCCGCGGCGCCCCCCGCGAGGCCCCCGCGAGGCCCCCGCGAGGGTAGCTCACGGCCGGGGCCCGCCGCCACCAGGACACGGGGCTGAAAGAAACAGACAGAGATATATAGGTTAGGTGTAATAAGGTAAAAGAACAAACAGTGACGTCATTAAATAAAAAAACAAAACATTATAACATAGAAAATGGGAAATTGTTCAGGCTTGTTTGGTTGTTCTTGCCCTTGGGCATAATTAAATTACGTAGTACGTATTATTCCTGTTGTTGTCTCGTTGGGCCGCGCCGCCGGCTCCGCGCGTACCGTGTGTGCCGTACTGTGTGAGGGTTTTTTCGTAAAATGTCCGTGTTTGTCAAGGAACTACCAGTTAACTGTAAAATTTCAAATCTTCTCCTTCACTAGTTATAAAAGTTTCACTAAAATCTCGTTTGTTTGTCTGTAAGTTTGTACCGATATGACAGTGAACTGTTATTATAATCTCCTAGGGGAACCCAATCGGATTAGTAGATGTCACATGTCTTTGTAATTTTAGTTCCGAGATATTTTTGTTTGCCGGGCCGAATCAAAGGTCCACCTGTTATTAAATTGTTACATACGCCCATAACAACAGTAATATGACTCAGGTTCTCAACTTTTAGAATCATTAATGAGATAAATACTTTGGATACGTTTAAATTTAATTAAATGAGTTCTATAATTTAATGTCTGTACATGTACGAGTCAACAGTACCGTAATACTGTTTTATCACGGAAACTATGAAGTATCACGTACCTATATATATTGTAATATTGGTCAGTTTCATCGTAGAATGTTCAAATTGAATAGAGAATTTGTGTCATGCCCTTTCTCGTGTTAGGATTCCTGTTAGCAGGTGGCAGGCAGACACATTCACAATACAGAGAGCAAAGAGCAAGAGTACAATTGTACACCATCTTTCTACATAGTTTCACGTCAAGCGAGATGCACCGGAATCGGCTGCTGGCCGGCGACGGACTAAATCAAAATGGTCACCGTAATATTCGCGGCGGCATCCGACATTCATTACCTTTTCACTTTTAATAATTTCGGCCGGACAATTTTATAAATCAAATCTAAAAAACTGGCTTCTCTTATATTTTATATTAGCAATTTGTTTGATCGCTAAAGAAATTGTAATATCCGTATAAACAAACAGCCTCCGTTGGGAACAGTTCCCACAGATCGAGCCCCGCCTGACCCGGAATGGCCTCAAATCGCATCGAGCGCTATCGAACGATTAAACGCTAAATAATTTGCCGCCAAGACTGCATAAAGGCCTTTGTGACCGTTCCGCCTAATGGTTCAAGTAAAAGGCACGCGCCGCGCGTTCCCGCCCGGCCAGCGCTGGGCCGGGCAATAGCACGCTCGCTTGCTTATTACATACTCTACTCGTATAAGGCATACCAGATATAAAATACAATGACAATAAGTTACAACATGTAAACATTGCACGATGGGTGACATTATCACTATAAAAAGTGTTTTTGTGCCTATAAGAGTTTTTTGAAAGGGTGCTTACCAAATTCAAATTGTTTGTATGTTCAATGTACTCTAGATTGCTTTTCCAAAGGAAACTCGTCTCGTACCCTGACGGCTGGAATTATGACAGGGATTGTATAGTGGCGGCATTCGTAACAAATAATGATCATTTTTAAAATTGTTTTTTAATTAATTGTACTAACTCGTACTTACATTATACTTTGATACTATGTATTGTATTATAGTTATACTGGACAACCAATTTGTTTTGTTTCCTACCACGATAATGATTATTTATATGTGCAAGTTTGGTCTACGGGAATACCGCTCAATTTGTGAATATTAGTTAGAACACTTTTTTATACACAACTGTTAGTTGTTCTGTTGCGAGTGCGGCAGTACGTGTATTTTGAATGAGATTTTTTAGGTGATCAGTTCAATAGGAGGCGACTGCGATCTACCCTGTTAATGGCTTGCCATGCTTATTGGGACACTAGGTGAATGTGAATGGTACTTGTACTGAATAGATTAGCCCGCGAAGGATTGTGCCCGTAAGGCCAATGGGCGGCTAATGTGAATTTGAATAGTCGCCCCCCCCCTCCGCCCGCTCCCCGCCCCGCGCACCTCCGCGTGCCAGACTGTTCACACTACAGATAAACAATTAAATAGGGAACTATTGTTGTTTTGCGGTTTCCGTATCAGATTTGTTACAACAATAGTAATCAAAATTAATATTACAAAAGTAATTTTTTTGTTTGGTTTGATTTTGTGTATTTTTATTCGTAGTGAGTTGACTCAAAATCTTTAGACTTGTAGTTTTTTCTATACCTGTGCAGATTAAGTTATACCTGTGCAGGTGTTACTTGTGTCCTAACAGATGTACAAATATTCACCTTTTTTGGACGTCTTTTCATCTTTTCTCTACATCTTTTCATGCAAGTGGCCAACTTTGGTGTCAGAGTTTTGAACCACCTAAAGGCCTCCGTGAATACGTACTCGTATAGTGTCGGGTCCAGGGCCGACATTACGCGTGCACTCTGCAATGCAACCATGGTAGCATGCAGCTCGAATGCCGCTCATAAATTAATGTCAACTCTCAAACTCAGGACTAATTATTATCTTATCAAAGTATTGTATTATTCCACGAACCTCTGCACCGGGTCATCGGTAACCAGCTGATAACCTTTCAAGGTTAGCTATTGTACATAATTATCACGACTTTGCTATGTGACTTTGGGAACACGAATTTTTACCAGAAAATTTTGAGGTTATACACGCAGATCAGCTATTACCATTCAAGGCCATCGTCCTTATATTTCATTTGTTTGTGAAGTTTGAAGCATGGTTGTGAAGTTATGGAACAAATGTTTTCGATTATTATTTTCAGAAGGTACCCTTCAGAGGTTGTTAGCATTATATTAGCCTTGTTTGAATACGTAGTGATTTAACCAAATATATATGAAGTAGGTACCGGTTGTACTTGATAACAACACGTAACAGCGGGCGAGGAACAGTCAGCGCACATACGAGTAGATGTGGCGGCATTCGATACGTCTTTATATAAATACAATCGAATTTTATAAATATTTTTTACCAAGTCAAAGAGATCCCATTAAAAACATAACACGTACAGAAACGCAAGTCTCACAACGCAGTTGTTCTTCCGCAAAAAGTTGTGAGATGTAATGTAAAACTAAGTCAGTAAATTTATTCAGCGCCTATCTTTGGGAGCATCTATCCAACAGCGTTGTCATAAATTGTTACCTAATTACGTCATTAACAGTATTTCATAGTGACCGTGTCAATAGTAGACATCCTTTTTTATATTCTGACTTGGCCGCCGCTCGGCAACATAATCACACAAGAATGATCCACTGTTTCAAACAGCCATAATTGAACGCGGCGCTAGCGGTACCAGTTCATGCATAAACATAAAGTGATGAGGAGCCTCATTTTCTTAAGATTTTGTTGTATGTAGATTTAATTGTCGTATGCAATAAAATCTACATACAACAATCCATATATTATTCAATCTATAATCTATATTGGTTTAATGTGCCTATTTGTCTCCAGAAATTGTAATACCTATACCGATCCAATTCTGTTCATTGAAGATATTTTGAAAGAAAACTTGGTATGATTTGAGTTCATCCTAAGAGATAGGACACTGGATACTTTTTATCCTGAGAGTCAGCACGGTTCCCTTGGAAAAGAGCATGAAAGTCAAAATGTGTTCATATCTGTAATTCACTAGCGCGGTGTCCGATTTCATTCATTCTTTTTTTTTTTTGTTAGAACGGAGTTACTATACAGATTTTCTCGTTTTTTAATATTTCAGGTTTTGTGGCTCGGAAATTTTGGGAAACGTTCGTGGGTTTTTAAAGTTCGCCTTACGATCTGTAAGAACGTGTGTTGTGCCGCGCCCCGCTCCCCGCTCCCCGCACCCCGCTCCCCGCTCCCCGCGCCCCGCGCCCCTCACCCCGCGCCACTGCGACATCACTCAACTAAGAAGGTGGAATCCGATTTACACGTTTACTTAAAAAGTGAAGTTATTAAAAAAAATTGAAATGTAACTAAAATAAATTGTATCCAAACTGTAACTAAACCTGATCTCATTACAGTCAGCCATTGGACAAATTAGCGCGTCCATAGGAGTCGGTAAGGAGGCGGCGGTACACCCTTACGGGAATGAAACAACCACAAAGCCAAGAGGATCCCGATAAGATACGGACTTTCAGACGATGACATAGTACAGATTTTACTCAGTACATCAACTTACAGTTAACCAGTTACAGGGTTACCAAGCCAGATCACGTAAACGTGATAAATAAAATACAATACTTTGACAAACAGCGTGATTACGATTTTGGACCCCAAAAGATAAAAGAAATGGTATTACAGCATCCACCGGTCTGTCTGACTTGTATCTTTGAAAGTATAAGATGTTGCAGGCTAAGGTGTTCACATTGTATGTAATTATAGTGTGTTAGTGATTTATTACACTTAAAATATATATTATATAATAAGCATACGGTTCTCTAATGTCAAAGAATATTTTTATTATGTAGGCACCTAGTGCAGTATACACTATACAAATAAAATTCAAAGACTATACCTGTGCTAGTAGAAGCCGCGGCACCCCCGCTCGTCAGCACAGGACAACAGCTTGCTTGGCGTGAAATATCTTCGTTGTAAGTAAAAGTATAATAGTTAATAAGCATAAAGTATAGTAGCATTGCTCCTGGGTTGTACTATCATTTCATACTAAACTATGAAATCGTATTCAGGAACTTGATTTACTGGTTATGAAGCACATAGTGAATGTCGGCGTGTTTGCGTTCAGTTAATTGAGTCAAGAAGAGTCCTATGTAAATACTCGTGCGAACTGCGAGCCGTACGTGCGCCGCAGAGGAGCCAACAGTGTTCGGTAAGGATGTGCCTTGTTGGATCTGTGGAGCGCCAGGTCCGGGGGTGTGGGGGCCCTGGACCTACACGTGTCCCCCGGGTGGTGCCAAATGACCAATCAAGCAGAACAGTAGCAGTACTTAGAGCATACTACTCGGGCAGAACTGGTGCCAAGTTCGTCCTGAAGCTCCAGCTATCACACCCGGGGGTTGGCTGCCAGGCAGTGGTGCACTCGTATTGCCGTATTCTGGTGGAAGGGTGTGGGTGAAATTTTAGGTTCATCAACCGTTACATACCCCGAACGTTGTTCCGTAACTTTAATTTCATAATTTAAACAAAAACATTGTCTTGCATGTAGGTAATGGTGAACCTTTATTTTAATACAATATATTGCTAGTCTACTTAATATGATACTTTTCACCAATTGGTACTATATACTAGTAATAAGGCGAAGACCTATGTCATATCTTTTTTGTGGATGGGCGGCAGTAACCACTTAACATCAGGTGGGCAGCCTGACCGTCCAGTTACTTTAATCACATAATAAATGTCGTACATAGGTATCTGTGAACCTCTCTATGCCCTTTAAATTTAATATCGTGATAGTTTGTACAGCGGTGCGAGTGTATCACACGTACAAACACACGTCCGGAAATATTATATTGAAGATGCGTTTATAATTATCGAGGCAGTTATTATTATTACAGAGCCTGTGCTCTACGACGTAGACTATAACTACGATGTCGGCATTCGTAGAGCCTCTACGGCGTAGCCATTCCTAGCAGCCACTAAAGTAAGCCAGCCCTTCCATGGTAAACAAATAAACAAAATTAAATTGAAATATCTGTTTGTAATGTCCAAATAACAGGTTATAAAAACAGAAGAAGCACAATTTTTTTTGTAAAATTTTTCTTTTTGTGTCTGCCTGTTTTTTCCTGCTAATTTCCCAAAGGCTTAGACCGATTTTGACGGGACTTTCACTGATAAATAGCTGATATTATAAGGAGCCACTAAGAAGACTTAGTCTTTTTTATTTTCTTAAATAAAATAAGAATTTTATTTAAGAAAATAAAAAAGAATAGGGTTCCTCGCAAAAAAAATATATTCCACGTGTACGATGTCGCGGAGTAGTAAATAAATACACATACATGCAGAGAGCGGTGACGTCACGCGGCGGCAACCCCACTGTAACCCTTACAGAGATTCAATTTCCGTTTTCTAAAAGGATCCTCCGAATTCCTGAAAGATAACTCCGGCATTATGTTTGCAAACATTCAATAACTTTGTAATCAACAACAAACCTGAAGTTTGTGTGTTTGTCCGACGTTCCGATGCGTCTGTTGCTGAACGGATTCCGATGTAAACGAGCTCCACCGGAGGACCTGCTGCTGAGAGTGACGGGGCACGGGGGGGGGGACACGGGGGGGACGGGGGGGGGGACGGGGGGGACGGGGGGGGACGAGGCCAATGATCTACTTCGACATTGTTGTTTATAACTTTGCTTTTAGCTTCTAGGTAGGGCGAGGACACACCGGTGGGAACTCCGTCTCGGCTCGAGGGGAACGAGGGTGCAAGCAGGGGATCCCACAGACTTGGCATGATGCAACTTGGGTCTACACCTACTTCAATAGAAGAGAAATAGAATAGAACCTGAGTCAAATTTCTGTTGTTTTATGGACTCTAGCAGGTGGGCTGTCAACTCATTTCGTCGCTGGATTTGCAGCACACAAGACATAAGTGATAATCCTTATGCACTGGTATCGAGGAACGCTCTCTTTATAAATATTGTGTTATAATAGTTATTACAATTCTTTTGGTATCAATTATTATCATTATTATTATTTCGGAGGCCCATGTTGCTCGCGTCCGTAGGTGAGTACCCTCGGAGTCCCTACACGTGTCCCCCTGGTGGTGCGACCGGAGCAACCCAAAGTAGCAGTAGAGCTTGTGCCAAGTTCTTACCGTACCAGGTGACGCACCACCAAGCAGTGGGACTCGGCTGCACCCCGCGGTGCCACCCGCCACACACCTATATATTTAGTGTCACATTCAGAAAGATCCCTACAGTAGCTAATAAGTAGAACGGCAAGGCCGCGGTACCTCTGAGGCAAAATCATAAATATATTCTTGTAAGCTCGCATGGAAGTTCAAAGAGAAAAAATATCTTTGATATATTTGGAATGGCTTCACTCGAGGCATTTATAAAAGTTTATTCAAGTGAAGTTGATCATTGACTCAGATTTAATTTGGAAATAATAGCTGGATCGTGTTTAATGCTAAAGGCGAGGCCACACAGGAGCTCCGCCGGCTGCTGCGCCTGTTGGGAGACGGCCCGCCCCCACCCGGTGCCATGTGATACACCCGCGAGATGGTTCGCCGTAGCATACCACCTAGCGCCACAGGCTGCCGCCGGTGTGGCTTTGACCTAAGGCTATTTCTATTTGCGCGCGACCGCTTTGTACAATACATAACCCTAAACAATGAGCCGGATACGAAAACAGTGAACAATGAGCTTTTATACTTCACCTGGAACTGAAACGATGAATCAACAACACTCGCGACGTCGAGGAATAAAGCGTCGGAAGCCCCTTTACTGTTTACCTACGTGTGGTGCCGGGCGCGCGGCGGCGGCGGCGGCAGCCGGACGCGGCAGAACCACAAGCCTCTCTCCACCAGAATAATTCAAAGCCTCCATTGTCCGACTCAACAAATTTCTTAAAGTTCCCTTTGTGCGCGTTCTTCAATGTGTAGCGGCGGCCCGCTCGCCCGCGCGCCCCGCTCGCCCCGCTCGCCCCACTGCCCCGGTTGCGATGAAAGCGGCCTGTATGGACCCTTTTGACGCCGGCGAGCCGCAGATGGGATGGAACGCTGTTTCAATTACCTGCTTTTAGAATTCCGTGCCCAAAGGGTAAAAGGAATTCTATTACTAAGCCTACAACGTCTGTCTGTCTGTTTTACCTTTAAGCTGTATCTTTTGAGACGTAAGGCGGTTTAAACTTTCAAAGAAAGTGTTATTTTTGTGGCTATCCCAATGGATGCTATCAAAAATTATACAATGAGCACCGACATCCGATCCACAGGTCGAACCTGATGGGTAAAAACATGGTTTAGCAAACAAACGTATGGTTTGATTAGTTATCGGCCACCGTGGTCGGCCAGGTGCTCGGTGCCGCGTGACTAATGAGTCGAGAGGCGCGCCTCCAGCGCGGCGGCGGGGGGCCTCCAGCGCGGCGGCGGGGGGCCTCCGAGCGCGGCGGCGGGGGGCCTCGCAGCTTGCGAACAAGCCACGCTCATCCCGAGCGTGGCGGCGAGCAAACCAAATTGATACGAGAATTCAATCAATCCGTCAATAACGTTCAGTTAATTGGACTTATTTCAGTGGTTACCAAACTTTCAATCAAATCCGTTGCCGCGAATATTCAAATAACAATAAATACCATTTATTTTCATAACGAAATTAAATTAAAATTGGCGGCGTGTCTCGTCTCCGGCTCACAATTATTGTAACGGAGTGGCCGACCGTGTTGTCGGAGTTTTCAAGACACTGAAGCCACGGAAGTTTCAGTTATAATTATTCCTGAAACTATTTTAAAATATGCGCTGAATAGCCAACAATGTGGTGTTACTACTCGTAGACGCGCGCAGTAGAAGGCGCCTCTCGGAGCTCGCCTTCGTTGCGGCGATCCAATTATTTTTCCATTAGGTGTCCGCCGGCCGCCACGTGTCCGCCGGCCGCCGTCTCACACTCGGTTCCCTTTTACACCACATTATTTCTGGAATGAGGATAATAGACATCAGGTTGGTAGAAAATAATCCTTCTTTTGGCGCGGACGTAGAAACGCTTAGTAAAATTACAAATTAATTAAATTAATAAATAAAGTCAGAAATATTGTAAAACCAAAATCTGACTACTCGAAAGCCATAACCGTCATTATAGAAAAATATAATTGTCGATCCTTATTTTATAAATAATATCAATACTAACATCATCATATTTAATTACTTTTCGAACTACTTATTTGGGAACCAAATCCAATAGGATTAGATAATCTGTAAAAAGTCTCGTCTAAATTATTTGAGCGACACTTGTCCTGAAGAAGGCAGATAATACCGTGCAGCTCCCCCTGCCCCCCCCCCCCCCGCCCCCCCCACTTCGTGCCGCGTCCGTTTCCATCCGCATTGACATAATTAGCGCTCTAATTGAAACCACGTCGCCTCTTAACTCTTAGAATTGTTGAGATGTTATTATCGATTCTTGGTTCGCAGCGCATTCTTGAGATCAGCTTAATAAATCGCTTGTTTAATGTAGAATCCCCAATATTACCATTCCTATTTTTTATGAAAACAATGATAATAGTAATGTTGGGATTAATATTGGGGATGGGCCCCACGTTGGGCGCCAATATTGGGGATTCTACATTAAACATAGCGATTTATTAATCAGCTGATGCAATTATAATAACAAACCAGTACAAATTAATAATTTAATCCTTCTCTCTTCGGCTAGATAATGTTTTCTAACTCTTACATAATATCTTAACCAAAAAATTCCGATTTCGATAAACCTCTACTAGCGATTTGAACTCACACACAGATACTCTGTACCTCAGATTGTATTTTTATTATCTTTTTATTATATAGCAAAAAACGTGAAATAAATATATAAAATACATACAAGAATCACTCATTTAAGATAAGATAAATCACCAATATTCCAATATCCTGGTAAAATTTTCAACAAAAATATTCACATTATTCTCCATTTATTATTTCCTAAGGGTGCCGGTGTACCCGGCGACTTAGTGGTCCCATAGCTAAGTAAGGGATCAGAGGAAACATTAGGCAGCTACTTCCGTTCTGGCGGTCCATCATCCATCATCCAGCATCACGCCGCCGGTGGCTGGAACGAGCCTCAATCCACTATTAATTACGAGTACATCTTTCATCCACTCAGAGCTGTTACAGTACTCTCCATGTACTTCCTGTTCCCCGTTCTCTTACCAATATTTTTCGTGGGTTAGTACTGGCTCGCTTATTGTTTTATTTTTATTTTGACATCTGACGTGGCCCTCTCGCGACCACTAACCGGACCCCCCGAGCCATCAGCGGCACTACACCACCACGACATCCGGTATTATCATTAATTAGCTGGAACATGTAAAAGAACGATTAAGTATATATTAGATAATATTCCTTAATCTGATTTCCGACATTATATTATACAATTGTTTAATATTGAATGTAACTATTGTATTTTATGGAGCATGCTCGATTGTATACTTCCTTGGTAATTAGCGGCTGCAGGGCTCATGTACATTTCCTGTGCTTGTGTGTGTATCATGTAACATCGATACAATATTGTGCAAGAAGAGATCGAGGCAGAGCTCACTTAGATGTTCTTTTCATGGACCTGGTATTTGGATGGTGATGAACATTTATGGTCGAAAAAGAAGAGACTGAATTGAAAATACAATAATATAAAATATTTTTTGTCGTCTCCAACCAATGAAATTAAAATATATTATTTTTAACAGGGCATTTTAAGAAAACACGAAAACCAGCGCTTAACTAATGAGTGGATCGCGGCGGCCACCTGCGGCCACCTGCGGACGTCAGGCGTGGCGGGGCGGGGCGGGGCGGGGCGGGGCGTGCCGGCGCGCGCGGCGAACGGACGCGAACGAACAACTCGAACGGGTACAACTACAACAATACCGTGTGACTGTCACATACAAACGTAGACTGTTGAACTAGATTGTACTACATGCGAAATTCTCTGAATAAAATATTAAATTCCAGCTGCTTATTTGAGGACGAGTTGTTTCGACATAAATCAGCCAGCAAAAGTTATGTAAAACCGCTGAAAAGTTGGTGTACTTTGCAATCTGCTTTGATTGTTTTAATTTAAGAGCAGCTTTATTTATAAGGCTAAGACAAACAATTATACTTCGCTGCAACATTGTATGTATAAGGATGTTCTGTGAACGAGAATCAAGAACAGTTTGTATTTAGTTCTTGAGAGCGCCGTGACCCAGTAGTATAGACGCTGACTTTCAATCCCAAGATTGTTGATTCTAATCCAGCCTTGCACCGATGATGTTGTTCCATTCTCAATAACGGTGCAGGAAAACAACGTGAGGAATTCAGTATGTCCGACTTAGGTCTTCTTATACTTCGGTCGGGGAGGATCTAAGTTGTATTGCTGATGTTACAGGTGGAGGTAACCACTTAATGTCAGGTGGGCCTTCAGATCGTCTCGTCACCATCGTCACTCGATATGACAAATCATATAAAAAAAATATGTGACATCTACAAATCCATATTGGGCCTCGTATTCGATTAAAACCTATTCACTGTCGGTTGTCGAGTGTGTCCAGTGAGTGAGAGAGCGGGAGTTTGGTTTTGGGAGCGGTGCGGCTGTGTTCGGGTACCAACGTACCATACCGGCCTCTAATGTTCCCACTGCAGGGACAGCGGCCTACTCTCGTTAATTTAGAGTGAATGGGCTTTGATATACACGTGAGCCCAATCCGGATTCACATGTCTTCGAATATTCAGTGCCGGTTTCCTCACGGTGTTTTCCTTCACCGTTCATTAGGGATTTACATTAGGGAAAGTATAAAGGCGGTTTTGATTTTTAAATCAATCTACAGTTTTATTTGGTTCTTAATTTATGTTAATAACAGTGCTATGATATCATAGTCAGTATCCGCCGCGCGGTGTCCGCGGCTCGTTCAGTCGGCGCGGCCGCGGCGCTGCGGACTGGCGGGATAGGGCCGCGCGGGCTGTCCGGAGCGGACGGGCCGGAGTTAGATGCGGCTGGAGCAACCCCCCAACTGGCCGGAGACCTTCGGTATGACCATTACGACTACAGACTAATCGATGTTTTCCAAATAATGAAATACCTGTAGTAACCACTGAGCTACGTTTTATATTGACTCTCTCATATCAACTCCCCGTGTAGTACAATCTTAGTACACCCTTGTACTAAGATTGTTCAGCGCTTACATGTCTGTGATTATATTTGTTTACTCAATAATGCAGGTTCCGCTTTCTCGTGGAGTGTGTTCGTCAAAGTCGGTTCCCCGACTTGTAGTGCCCTCAGATCAGTTCCGGAGCCGGCGGATGGCATTCCTGAAGCTACCACTCGAGCGCTCGTGATCCAATTAAAATGCACACGAGAAATACGCCGAGACGCCGTGCATTGCTCTCTGGGAACGGATGTTATTGGATTCATTGGTACTTCATTAGCAATGGATAGCGAAACATCTGAGGAGTTGCAACCGAGAGTATTATGACACAGAGGGAAACACTCAAACTTTAACATATTTATTCCTTTACATGTTCCGTATCATGTGGACACGATCTACAACGTACCCGTAGAAGGCAGAGTAACAATTAAGTGCCAAGTTATCTGTGAGACCAGTCAAAACAGAAGAATACTGCATTATGGAGAAAAATACTAGAGTATGCAGTATTCATAGCTGAGATCCTATAACGTCCTTAGGGACATTCCGTTGTTAGAAGATAGAGTAGGTTACCTCGCATGTAACCAGAACCTGAATGGGGGAAATATTTTATGCGCAAGCCTCTTTTTATCTAGCTTCCAGGGTCCTGTACGAGCGTCCGTTGTATCTGAATACCCTCAGGTACACGTACGCCCTAGGGGGTGCTAAAGTAGAACTTGTGCAAAGTTCTCCCGAAGAAGTACTGCCTCCACACCTGGTAATCTGCCACCAAGAAATGGTACACTCGCATTGCTGTGTTCCGGTGGAAGGGTGTGGGTGCCGATGAAATCACATGCGCAGGAGACGTAACATCTCCATCTCGGATAACGGACGCAACCAGGTACGACTTGGGCATTCTAGTCGATCGGGGAGGAGCTTAGTCGTATTGGTATCGTCAGGGGACAGACTGTCCCGTGGTACGTTAATAGCACGGTAGACCAGTCCTCGCTTACCCGACCGACTCTAACTCAAGAATTAAAAAAACACTGCACCACCGAGGTGATTCCATCAGTTGCCAAAATACTAATCACCAGTGAACATAATTAAGATTAAGAACAACAGCCTAATAAAACCCATCTGTTATTTCAAATCCCCCCGAGGAGATAACAAGAACTTTGATTCAGCAAAAAATTCAAACTTTAATTGAGGAGAGAAATGAAGCCATTCATTAGCAGCTTATGAAATTAATCCATGAATTTAGGAGAGAAAAAGTTTATTTTTACGTCGTTGTTACAAATTACCCGATCTAACCCTCCGCGACCCTGATGCCGGGGCACTCTCTCGGCCGCCGGGCGCACTAAGGCGTCACGCCGCGTCCCGTCACGTCATACGAGATACCGCCAACGCGTGTGTATCATACGTGTTTTATATCAACGAGATTTTTTTTCAAAGAATTTTTACGTCTTTTCCGCTCGTGACATTGCTGAGTAAACTGTTACCCGAAGCGGACAGAGCAGACGATCAAAACACACGTAGAATATATAATAATATTCCAAACATTGGTTGTAAATAAATGTTGTGTTTGTATATTTGACTGAAATAACCGAGAAACTGGTTTTGTTTACCGTTTGGTTTGAATACCGTTAATTAAGGCGCTGTTAATTAAGGCCCATAGTACGAGCTCTGCTTAGTTTGGGGTTAGATGGTGCTGTGTGATATGTCCATGAATATTTATTTATTTACACATGTAATACATGTAATACATGTGACCTGGTGCTGAGCGGCGGTCAGTGACCTGCATGCGAGCACGTGGCCAATGGCGGCCACACGCGCTGCCTGGATGTCTCACTTATTGGTTACAGGGATCTTAGGGATTACCTTTCAGGAAGCCTTGTATCAACCAAATTATATTTTGTAATCATTCGCTAAACTCTGCAACAAATATTCCAAATTAAATATAGAACGTTTTAAGAATCAAATGGAAATGTTTTTTTTTTTGTTCATTAGATTCCTCTAATAAAACCCGGCTAGGAATATGCTTCTATTAAATCGTTTAGATTATACAAAAAGATACAAGTGCAAGATTCAGACCCTCGGCACTTGTTTTGAATTTTCTGTTCAACTCAAATTCTCCGCTCGTAGTGCTTCTATTCGACAACAGAAGCACTCGACATACTCGTAGACTCAAGGAGACATACATCGTGTACATGTGGAGTGTTGCAATATACTTTTACAAAAGCTCTAGCGTCTTTGAACTGAACAGACATAATCTACTTCCTTTCCTATCAGTATCAATCAAATTCAATGGGCACTAATGAGTTAACTCGAAAAATGTGTAAGTGCAATAATAGATGAAAAATGGTAAAGGAAATCACGATGAAGGAACCGGCGGGCCCTGCGATACTAATGTTTCCTGGTCCGGCCGAGCACGGAGTGCTCTGCTGCCGTGGTTTACTAATGTGGAAAGAAGAATTGTTCCCTTGTAACATACTTGTGACTCTAATAACGGCTCCACCAATTTCCTCCAAAGCTCCACTTGTGAAATATATTTATTCCCTTTAAAGCTATGAACACCATACACACACACACACACACACAGAGGTACCTGGCCATCAAACTTACGGTGCCAACTCGTATTTTTGTTCGGCTTATTATAATAACTAGCTGTGCCCGCGACTTCGTCCGCGTGGACGTAGATCTATCCCAGCCTAGAGGATGGAAATATAATGAGATGCTTATTATGTCTGGCCGTAACTATTATATTACAATTATGTTATGATTAAATCTCAAAATACTTTTTTTCCCGTTGGATTCTTACCATATTACTTAGGTTTTGTTAACTGGGAAGATTAAAGACTTGATTGCATGATGAACTACGTAAGTGAAACTGCAACCATTGCAAATGTATATTTTACAATAATGCTTCTCTGTAAACTATACTATAGAAGTCGTATTTGCAGGATATTTCAGGAACGTGCGCATAAAAAATATTTGAATTGCTAAGGCGGACTGTGCAGAAAGCAACTCAATATAAGGACTACGTCTGATCACTGCGGAACATAGGCTCACCGGAGACTGAATACGTTTAAACCTAAATGGACAGTTGATAGGAATGAGAGGAATTCTCTAAACTCTTGACTTTCAATTTGGTGCCGTAACATATTTTAGGAAGACTTAAATTTATGAAAGAGCAATGGGCACTCCGACATTTAGTTTAATATATTGTGTGATGGGAGTCCAGATGCACTCTAGAAATTTAAACATTCGATGGGATAGTTGGTAGGATCTTATTGTTCCCTCCTGACCGCGGCTATAGGCAGAAACCTTTCGCTGTCAACTATGGTCTCATCCATGATAGACAGCAGGAGATCTTGTTTGGCAGCTCAGTCCTTCTGCAAGGAAGTAATCTCGCAGAAGGAAGCAGCCGAGAGGGTGAGGCAGGAAGAATCTCCTCACCCTGGTTGACGTAGGGGATTAGGTCAGCGTAGGCAGGCGCATGAGCGCCGCCTGCCACCCTAACGGGAACCTCCGGATGGTAGATCCCGGGAATCAGCCGTCCGACGGATGAGGTGCTCACCGGAGGATGGCGTGCTTCGTGTTTCGGGCACGCCACCACAGGGAGTTACACATCGTGTTGGGGTCCCGATACGCGTGGATCAACGCCGCTGGGGCCGCTAAGGTACCCGTAGCCCAAGCGTGAAGGCGTAGTGCAGGAACACCAAGGGGGTTTAGTGTGTATTTCCCCAGTACTGCTATTTCTGAGTAGTGTTGGGGGTGAGTCACACATAACCCCACGCCTCCCCATGGTATACGCAAAGTATATACCCATTGACAAAAAATCGTCTTATTGTTCCACTACTCTGTTAATGGCGTTGAATGGTGTTCAATGCCATTCCCTGGGACACTGCTCAATGTTGTATCAGTGTTGTTATATCATCATACACATATGAAATAAGTCCTGAAGTGACAAAACAGTGTCAAATACACACGCTATTTTTAGAAATGTTGCAAACTGGGCTTCAAGTTTCAAGTTCCAGATTCCAAGACTTCCAAGTTTTTGGAATTTTAAACATTTTGTTGGCGGTTTTAGTTTCATGTAACTATGTGTATAGCTGTTTTACCCAATTAGGAGACAGAGGGAGCAATTTTATTTCGGTTGCATATGTGGGTCAAGACGGCTTTGGTGAGAAATAAGTCCCCCATACCATATCTAGTTGCTCGCGACCGCAGGTGTGTATCCTTTGATTCCCTACACGTACCCTCTGGGTGGTGCTAGAGCAGCAACTAAAAAGTAACAGTAGAACTTGTGCCAAGTTCGTCACCACACCACTGGCCACCACACCTGGAATCACACAAGCAGTAGTGCTTGCATTACATTCGCATGAGACGTATCATCCCCGTCTCGGGTGATGATCGCAGCAGGATGAGTGCGACTCAGTCTAAGATCCAAATCTTATACTGAGTCGCATTACTGTTGTCATGGGTGTGGGTCGCCATTTACCACCAGGTGGGCCCTCAGCTCGATACGTAACTAATTCAGAAAAAAAAAGATAGCTAGCAAGCATCGATTTATGTTTCGTTATCATTGTTGAGCTGCATATTCTTTGACAGACTTCCGCTAATTTATAATGATACTTTTTCCATATATGTGCTGCATCTGAATGTCCAGATAATATCAGCAAAATCGATAACAAATGTCGCAAGGGTTATGTACTTTCGCCCCTGATGATGATGATGATGATGTACCCTCAAGAAGAGTTATTTTCGGCCGGATATACGGCCATGGCGTTACTCCAGTGTAATTTAGGTCTTTTTTTATGTTGGGAAATCCTCATGGATACTCTCTCGTTGCGGGGGCAGCGAGAGAGTTATGCCGGACTCCTACCGGCTAAAAACCCAACAGTGTTCCATCACGACGCTTTAGTTGCCGAGGACCGCGGGAACGCTTTCGAACTCTTCCGTAGCCCCGGCAGAATGTAATGTAGGTCTCCATCAAGTAAATGACTCGTTTGACAGGCAGCTTAACTCGTAATCAAACTTAATCAACCTTTCGCAGTTCAAAGAACGAAGAAAAACTAAACTGCCTTTAAACTAATTGCCTAATTATAGTTAATGACACGTTTAGTCGTAGTTTGGGTTAGTACCCAAACTACGACTACACGTGTCATCTGCCTTCAAGCGCCTGCTCGTATTCATGCTGCAATACACCGGCCCACCACACCGAGTCAAGCATGAAGGATTCGGCAGGCGCGTGAAACCAAATTAAATTTCGAATAAAACATTGAATAACTTTTGATTTTGCTAGTTGATTTTGATAAAATAAACGGTATTCGGTAAGTCGAGACTTAGCTTAATATTTGTTAGTAATTTGATTTTGATAACTATCTATGGTTTTTGCGTAAAGTGCGCACAATCATTTTTGAATAAAACATTGAATAACTTTTTATTTAGTTAATCGATTTTGATAAAATATACCCTATTCGCTATTCGAGACTCAGCTTAACATTTGTTAGTACCTAGATTTTGATAACTATCTATGGTTTTTGCGTAAAGTGCGCACAAACATACAGACAAACAGACAAACAGACAAAAATTACAAAAATTGCTTTTTTACGTTTTATTACTTATTCCTAACGTCTCCCAGTTATTATTTTGCAAAAATCTTTAATGTACAGACACGGCAAGTCTACAGTTTTATTATATGTATAGATGTTACCATATAATAATGTGTTGTTCCGAGGGGCACGGGCGCGTGCATCGCCCTAATTAAAATGTAGCACGTGCACTTTACTTCGGCCGGTCGGCAACTTCAGCAGATGTTGAATCATATTCAGTGCGCGTCCAGCACTCGACCGACACACGCGCCTCACTATCATTACATATATCGTTTATTTCATCGTTATATAATATATCTCCCAGTTTTTCTGATATATTCAGCTTAATTATTATCCAGGAGTACTACCTCTCCGATAACAGTGTAAATATCTTTAGTTATTGTAATTTTATACATTTCGCTTAACATAATAATTATCTCGTTACGTCCTCCAGTCATAATTAAAATATTTTACGCAGAATGTTTTGTTATAAGAACATGGTTTTATTAACATTATTTAATTTCTGCTTGTGCGGGGTTGGGAGCGGAAGCGAAAGCGGGAACGGAAGCGAGAGTGGAAGCGGGAATGGGGGCGGGGTGGGGGCAGCCGTTTGTTTCAAAGCGCATATCACACAAGGATAATTGAATCTAATAAAGACGATACTTTGAGTTCGAGTGCTCTAACTGCCCTTGTAGCAGGAGCTCGGCCTCAGGCGCCGTTTACTTCGTCCCACTGGTCGGCGGTGCTGCCGAGCTGGCGGGCGGAGCGCCGGCGAGCAGCCGCGGCGCCCCACGGACTGGGGACAGCTCACGTCTTGTTTACTACGTCCCACTGGTCGGCGGTGCTGCCGAGCTGGCGGGCGGAGCGCCGGCGAGCAGCCGCGGCGCCCCACGGACTGGGGACAGCTCACGTCTTGTTTACTACGTCCCACTGGTCGGCGGTGCTGCCGAGCTGGCGGGCAGAGCGCCGGCGAGCAGCCGCGGCGCCCCGCGGACTGGGGACAGCTCACGTCTTGTTTACTACGTCCCACTGGTCGGCGGTGCTGCCGAGCTGGCGGGCGGAGCGCCGGCGAGCAGCCGCGGCGCCCCGCGGACTGGGGACAGCTCACGTCTTGTTTACTACGTCCCACTGGTCGGCGGTGCTGCCGAGCTGGCGGGCGGAGCGCCGGCGAGCAGCCGCGGCGCCCCGCGGACTGGGGACAGCTCACGTCTTGTTTACTACGTCCCACTGGTCGGCGGTGCTGCCGAGCTGGCGGGCAGAGCGCCGGCGAGCAGCCGCGGCGCCCCGCGGACTGGGGACAGCTCACGTCTTGTTTACTACGTCCCACTGGTCGGCGGTGCTGCCGAGCTGGCGGGCGGAGCGCCGGCGAGCAGCCGCGGCGCCCCGCGGACTGGGGACAGCTCACGTCTTGTTTATTTTTGCGGCGACATCGATATCCCTTGTTTATTGTAAACAGTTACTAATGTAAACACTCGGTTAGGCGTTTTCACATCAGCCGACACCGATTGAGTTATCTTTGAATCTATGCCGTTGCCTACAAATGGATGTCCCACAATGGTGTCTGATATATTCTAAAAAAAACTTATCTGCTCACAATTTAAAGACACAGGACTTGAGAGAGAAAGAGGGAATGGACTTTAATGAAGCTCTAAGCATTGTACAGAACAGGGACCGGAGTGGTTCCTCTAGCCCCTACCTGCACAAACATAGCCGAAACTACCACAGCCTGGATCCAAGGGTGTGCCAGGGTGTGTGTGGGTGTGTAATATTTTCTATCCTCTAGGCTGGGATAGATCTCCCCCCCGCGGGTTCCCGCCTTGTCGGGGCGGGGGGGCTTAGTAACCGTGGTTGGGCTGCCCACGGTGAAGCCAAGAGGAACCCGGGAGGGGCTGCTCCTTTAGGCTTTGCCTCCAAGCCGACTAGGAGCGGCCACAGTAGGTGGCGGGGCTTTAGGGGGGCACCGCAACTGAGGCGGGCTGCGGTGTCGTATGGGCGGTACCGCAGCTGAGGGTTAGGGGCCGCGGCGGGAGAGGAGTGCCGGTATAGCGGTGCGCCGCTCTCCCTACCTTCCGCGGCCACGGCGGGGTCGCCACCGTTTGATGGCGGACGCGGTGGGGCCGCAGGGGAAGAGGAGTGTTGGTATTGAGAGGCGCCACTCTCCCTATCCTCTGCGGCCGTAGTGGCAGGCGACGGGGCCACATATCTGACCCGTCGCATGGGGACCTAGGGCGTCTGACACGGGGTAGTCTGACGTCCTATCGCTGGCATGGTCCCCGAGGTGGTTGCGACGCGCCTCGTGTCCTGGCGTGTCGTGGCGAGGGAGGATGGTGGCATTGCCATCCCAAGGAGGGTCCGGAAACGGGCAGCTGCGGCGGGATCGCGGATGTGTGTATAAACGTTCTCGTGTTCCCGCCACTAAGCGGCAGAGGAGGACACCGTGGAGTTTTAGTGGGTAGTCCCACATAACCGCTCTGTCTCCCCGTGGCAGGGCGGTATGCTAAGACATTTCTCCACGGAAAAAAAAAAAAAAAAAAACGCTGGGATAGATCTAAGTCCACGCGGACAAAGTCGCGGGTACAGCTAGTATAAAATAAATCTACTGACACACAGTACAGTCTACTACAGTAGACGGACCCTTGACAGGATAGTAGGTACCGCACTATCACATCAACCGAACAAGCTCCAAGAAAAGGTGTTGTCTATGTATTTTCGGCCTGATACAAAAACTTTTCCACCGAATATTTCAGACAAAATAGAATTCACAAGAATATGTACGGAATCGTATAGGTATTAGTGAAAACACCCGTTATTGTAAATACGCAGTATTTTTGTGATCTATTTGAATAATGGGGGCCCCGCCCGCGCCGGCTCCGAGAGCGGCTGTTGCTCTATTGTACAACGTGCCTTTTAATGGACGAAACCTAATTGGTCGTTTGAATTCATTTCGCAGTTTCCAAGTCGTTTGAGAAATTGTTTAATGAAGGCTCTCTTCCTGTCTGCTGCGATGGGTGCGGGACGGGTGCGTGACGGGTCCGTGACGAGTGTGGAATTCAAAACATGCTCACCTTTGATATCGTAATAATTATATTAAACGTGAAGATGTTTTGAATTCCATTTGAGAACGTCGCGACCCGGAACATAGAACGGAAAGTGTGTCGACATGTGACATCTGCTGACCCTACCTAACCCTGACCTAAATTGAAGGTTAACTTGTGTTTCTGAAATTAGTCAGTACTATACTAGAATATTAGCATCTAGCAGCGCGCCTGGAGCCACCGGCTGCTGGCCGCGTCCGGTGCTTCAGCCAGCCCCTCAGCTTGCCATTATATTGAAACTTTAGGTATGAGGTAGTGTATCAGCGTCATACTGACCCGCTCGCGCACGCGGCGCGGCCCGCCGGCCCGTGATCTGTCGCACTCGTCGCACTCATCACATGGACAACAATCTAACATTCAGACCACGAACAGACGGCTGTCCAATTCAACTTTTTTGAAGTGAACTGAAAATGAGTTGATTTCCGAAGGTTCAAACTAATAAAAAAGTCTTAATTTGACTCGAAAGCGGACTCCTCAAACATTTGATGGAAATGTAAACATATTTCCCGAACAATCGGGAAGCCCAAATAAAGTCAGTCTAATGAATCCCGCATTTTTTGTGGTCGACCCCTGGCTAAGGGCGCGGCCACACAGCGCTGCGCCGCCCCTGCAGCGGGACAGATTTTATCCAGTTTAATACTCCCCGGCCCCGGCTCCGTGGTGCCCCGGCGGGACCCGGCGGTGCGAATGCGACCGATGGATGACACGCACGGTGCGTTCCGTCGCCAGTCAATCAATCCACATATATCATACATTGCATGAAATTAACAAGTATTTCCACCTACCCATATTCAGTAGCTCTCACATACAAAATGCCACATATAGTACAGGTAAACCAAACCTCGGTTTATTTAGGTAGTTTTATTATTACGCGACAACTTAGTGTTAGCGTATCATCACTATTTTACATTCATAGCATATACCTACGTACAAGGTCTACATGTTGAAACTTTAGTATTGTAACTCTCCAACCGTCAGAATACTATACCTTATCATAGTGATCAATGTTAGATTATTACTCTTATTTTAAGTCCAAAATCTCCGCCTCGCCTCGTCGCCTCGCCTCGCCGTGCCGCCTCGCCTCGCCGTGCCGCGCCGCGCCGCCTCGCCGCGCCGCGCCGCCTCGCCTCGCCGCGCCGCCTCGCCGCGCCCCGCGCGCCGGCACCGTGTGCGCGATCGTGAGCGCGGCGTGTCACGTCCTTTATTTGCGACGTGCCCAACAATTTCTAAATTTGAAATCAAACCCGACTGGAAACTTTATTAAATACGAATCAAATTTTTGTTGAATATATTGTTTCATAATGTGAAGTGATTCGGCTCCGAAATAATTCCGAGAAGCAGACGGACGGAGGGATGATAAATAATTAGTTTCACACGCGCCGCCAGTATGTTTAACGTTTGTTTAAATACTAAATTAGCGGCTGCGTGGGCGGCAGTTCCAACCGGCCGGTGTCAGAACCGTAAAGAGTGAAGGAATATTGATGAATATACCCCCTTACTATACCATCGCTTGTCGAGAGTGGGCCTGTGTCCCCTCCCTAGAGGCTGGATTCTAATTCCAAGTGGGTACAAATCCCTCCCACGTCCACCATTTAGGTGTCCTGCACGTATCCCTCCACATTAGCCCTCCCTTTTACTATTCAGCCCGTACCTACCCTTACACGAGCAAAATACATTGTCCGTTACAGGGTTCCCTATCGAAAGGAAAGGTCACCCAGAACTCTAGACCAGCAGATGACGGGGATCGATTACCATAGCAACATTGCATGCTGGTCCACATACGAGTACATGGAACTTTGTAACCATGTTGTTTGTTAAGCGAGCGAGCGGCGGACCGGTTTGGATGATTCCTGTGTTTGGTACTTGTGAGTGACCCGAGAGACACTTGATGAAAATGTTCTAATCAAGTATTATAAATCGGTTGATTCAGTTTTAAAATTACGATTAGAGTGATAATACCGCAACAGTTATCTATAGTTATACAGACAATTTTATAATTTACACATATTTCGTTCAGCTAAAATATTACGTTAGTAAGTATATAGAGTACTAGCGGCCCGCTCCGGCTTCGCACGGGTATAAATATATAGCCTATGTCATTCACTGGAAAAATTAAAATCGATCCAGTAGTTTTGAATGCTTTGATTTATTTATTACTGCCCGTGGCCCGCACGCGCTAAATTCCCGCCGCCCCCGGCCGGCCGGAACCGCCGCAAACGCTACGTCCCGCAATTTTTAAATCTGTAATATCTTCGAAAATATTCACTTAAATCATACGGTGTAAAGGGCCATATAGATCTATATTAAATGAACAATGTATTCAAGGTATTTAATTGGTTAAGGATTAATGCTGTATTGGTTAAAATCGCTTCAAAAATTAACGATTATTTGTCGTAAAAAGTAAATGACAAAAAAATGTTATTGTGTGTTATCCATAAGAGATATACATATACCATCACGGACTTTTCTGTAGACCTTTTCAATGTGTACAATACTTAGTACATTATTTTGATAAAACTCGTAGGGTTCAGCCTGCGTTTGCAATGTAAACGGAAAAAATGTAATTATTTACGACATCACATTAGAAACCTCAAAAATAACAGTACCTACTTTCCACTATTTAATGGATGTTATTATACATATAAACCTTCCTCTTGAATCACTCTATCTATTAAAAAAAACTGCATCAAAATCCGTTGCGTACTTTCAAAGATTTAAGCATACAAAGGGACATACGGACAGAGAAAGCGACTATTTTATACTATGTAGTGATGAGTTAGTCTGTCTGTACGTACCTTATAGGACCGCATTAAGTAACATCACGTGCTGAATATTTGTATATCTTATAATCTATTTGCGAAGCGACAATAGGACCTAGTCTTGAGGCATATTAGTTTTTGCGAGTTTATTAAACGGGGATTACCCGGATCGAGCGGGTGTTCCCCGCCGGCTGGGGCGGCTCGGGTGAACCTTATCGCCGCGGGATAAGGTGCATTGTGGTTACAGGGAGAGTTGCCGCCGATAATTGAACAAATGAGTGTTTTCGACAGCGCGGCGCGGACACAGGGACGGACATGGGGGGGACACGGGGGCAGACACAATGCCGGACACGGGGGGGACACGGGCAGGGCTACTGGCAACTAGGCTACGGAGCCATCCTACACGCTCATTATTATTTCATGATACGTTCATACCCGCCTGGCGTCCCGCTCGGTCGGCACGAGTGGCGGCTCTGCCCTCTGCGCTGCGGGGCTCGACTCCGACTCAATCTAGAACAAACGTTTAGTAACAAACATAGATCTGTTCTGAGTCTGGTATAGGACAAGCTATACCTAGTTTGGGTATAGCTGGGGCTGTGTGAAATGATCATGAATTTATACGGACAATGAAAACCAACCAAATAACGTAGAATCGACACTATGGGATCAAAAGCGGCCCCGCCGTCCGTCCGTGCGTCTGTCTGTCAGTTTGTACCCAACAGACCGCTTCCATTCCTCGGCTCGTCCTTCGCCCACGTTACATAACTAGTCAGCTGATCCCGACGCTTAAAGTATCCCTTTGTTGGACCTCCAATGAAATCGATCATTTAAGTTAAAAGGCTCGTGTCCCTGTTCTTTGATGAATGGACGACATCCTACGTAGTTTAGTTAGTAGGGACTCTACCTTCGCGCGAGGGTTTATTTTTGGGTATTAGTTATTTGTCTTGTATATCTATTTGTCCATGCCACCTGCGACACACGGTCGCTAGTGAAACGTATCAATGGCTAAAAAGATATTATATAAAATTAAAACGCTTCCAACGTTTCCTGTCTAGTTATTCCATGCAGTCTAATCACGTGCGTTTTTCGTGATATTCATCATTTGGATGGGTTCCCAGAGCGGTTGAAAAATAATAAGGTGGGCTATCAGATCCTCCCAACACATTAGTATCATAAAAAAATGCTAGCAGCTAAGTCATGTCGGAGGCGTTTGGATGGTTTGAAAATTCCGGCAGTAGAGCTGGCCGCTTACACGGAAGAGGAAGCTGTTGTCGTGGGTTCCCCACGTGCCTCCGGGCAGAACACCTGCTCGTCCTGCGGCCTACTTACGTGAGAATCAACTGTTCCAGTCCTGTGCTTTGTATCTTGAAGATTACTGAAAAAGATCCACTGAAAGGGAACTCTATATTCTACTTTCATTTTGAATAATCTTCTAAAAGTGTGAAAGCGAGTCGTGCTCTAAGGGTGCAGTCCCACCGAGAGCTGGTCAGTGCAGCCACCACACATCTTATACTTCAAGAAGATTTGAAATACAATGCGATTACCTGGCACACTACTGTTCAGTTCACATTCATTCACGTCACGATGTAACACTCGATGAGAATGACTGATTGAAACATTTCCGCCACCCTGCGAGCGTGACACTAGACACGCTCGCAGAGCGTCAGCGTAAATATTGTAACTAATATTTTTGAAACATCAATAAGTGTGACTAGTGCCGTATAAACTATCTACCAGTTCATGCTCGCCAGTGTGACCGCGCCCTAAGGCTTATATTCAAAGCTAAACTCGCGCCTTTGAATTTAAGCAGCTACCATAAGTGCACGTTGGAAGTGTAAACGTACTACGGAAATGGTTTAAGGCGATATACCACTCCCCCCACCCCCGTTGCGCATAACGTGATGCTACTTGGGTCTTTTCACACTTAAGCCTAAGGTTGAGACTTAAGTCTTATTACCGTTGCTTATGAGTAGTGGTAACCACTTAATCAGGTGGGCCATTAGCTTGAAAATTGAAAATTTATGAGATTTTCCAACTCATCTTGTTTTACTCGGAAGGAAACTTTTGAATAACTGCATCGTGTAAGAACGAGATAAATAGTGAGGCATTTAAAAGTCAAGTAGATTCAGGACATGGGCGGCGGCATGGGGGTGGGGGGCGGCGGGTAAAGGGGCCGGATGTAGTGGCTGTGAAACAAAATAAAGTCCATTTATTTCTGAACTAGTTGGTAGCAATCTACCTGCTTGGTAACTGCCAGCACCTATCAGTTTAGTTGTTCCTTCTTTGTTTATCTCCATCGGAGATGTGATGAGAAGCATATAGTTCAGAAGTGTTAGTGATAAGGGTAGTACTAACGCCATTAATATGTTAGCTGTCAGCTAGTAATGTGCACAAGAGTACTGTGAAATATTCCAGGAGCAGGTATTACAAACTCACACTGTCGAATGCAATCTGTATAAATATTCCTAACAAAGTATTCTGAAAGTAAAACTATATTATCGAATCATACGCTAGAAGATATAATTGAGATAATGAATGATATCGATCTGATCACTCCTTAGTGCAGCGGCATCCGGCTCGATCGGGCAACATTCAAACCAATCCCCGATCCAAACAGAAGTCATCTGCATCGTACGACCATTCCGATCGGCAGGCATACATCGCCAGCCAACTACGGGCTCAAAGCGAACATATCCATTGTCCTCGGCAATGGATGCGTATCGTCGCCCAACCGTCCGGTTTCATAGCGCGCAGTGGCGGTGCCCCAATCCATCTTAAACCAACTGCTACTATTAATTCCCGAACGTTCGCCGCGCCGTCATCCGTGGACACAATCCACTATAAATCCTATTGTGTATAATATTTGTTGTTCGAAAACTAAACGAGATATCCTTTTGGATTCGGCTTTGTAGCGACTCTAATAGCATCATCAATCATGTTTAATCTCGTCAGCGTAATCTAGCTCCTCCCTCTATCTTTTGATGTATACAACATACAATGAAACGAAATATGATACGAAACTTTTTTATTTATGTAACAAATAGCGTCCACACCGTCGAGCTGCGCGTCACATGAAGACGTCGTCGCCGGGCGCGCGGTCGTCTTCGAACGTCACCACTTTGTCCCTCCCCGAGCCCCTCACTGTCACTTTCTCCTGTCCCTTACTTCTGTCCCCGAACGACAAGTCATACAAATCCCCCACTCCACTCAAGTTAAACTCGCTCAGACTTCGCGGAACGAAATACTCGACACACTTCTCGGCGTGGCCCGCCGACCGTCTGATGGGAGTGTTTCTCTGAAAACTCTCCTCCCCGTAGTTGGAGGACTTTCTTCGCGGGAGACTGTTAAATTTGGTGGGATTGAGAGAGTCCACTTTGAACTTGACCTGCGGCCTCGGGCCGGTGCAGGCGGCCGACGGCCCCGCCTCGGCCGCCTCGCGATGTCAAGACACGACCGACATCGCCATTTTATCTTCGCACATCTGTTTGTCGACGCTGTGCACCGCGCGGGACTTGGAGGGGCCGGCGCACAGCGCGGCCGCGCTCCGCAGCACCGAGCTCATGTCTTCCTGTATCAGGTTGAAGCACATGGCAATCACGACTATTCCGACTAAAATGTACAAACAGCACACTCCCAGCGCCAAGTCCTCCGCCTTGGCGGACAGCGTGCTGGCGTACAGCCCCGGCTTCAGGTCCCCGAAGCCGATGGTCGCGAGACTGGAGAAGGAGAAGTAGCAACCGTCTACGAAGTCCCATTTCTCCGTCTGGTTGAACAGCAAGGTCCCCAGCGCCGCGTACAGCACGATCAGCAGCAGGCTGAGCACGAGCGGCACGCGCGTGTGGTCGCGGCACGTCCAGTGGTACCCGCCGCTGAAGCTGTCCAGATTCAGCGCGGCCTGGAACGGGGTTCTCTTCTGCCGCTCGGGACGAAACTCTCTCTTGTCATACTGCTTGCAGTCGAGGCCGTATTTGTTGAGGCAGTCCGCCTTCGCGTGGAAGTTGTCGTTCTTGAACCGCGAAGGGCACAGCTTGGAGTAGAGAACCCTGAAGTTCCTCGCCAGCGCTTCGCCGATGGTGGAGAGGTAGAGCATGATGATGGGGATGCCGACGCACGCGTACACGATGGCCACCAGCTTGCCCGCTGCCGACCTGGGCGTCACGTTGCCGTGGCCTGCAACAAGCGATGCGGCTCGTCACTCCTTTCTAAATATTCTATTAACACATTTGATACATATTGATAACAGTTGTTTGATTTGAACTTTCACTCTTGTAAAACGATAAAGGCATGAAATTTTGTATGGATAAGTGTCCCATTAATCCGTAGCGCCGATAAACATTTTATCCTCGCCCTGAAAAGAATCCAGTTTACAATCTGAAGCAACGAATTTAGAATTCATAAATATTTAAGGAGTGTCACATCCGTACCGAAGGTTTCCGTCGTAAGAGACATTTATGGCAACATACATAGAACTACCTACCCGGCTTATAACATTTTTTACTGTTAATGTACCGGAGCTATTATTAATATATAACAAAATGAAAACTTGTCACGTCTACCAGTTTAAATAACGGCCCTGTGGAACGAGGAACTGTGCATGAGTCTTCGAGCTAGCCCCAACTCAGAACTCGCCTGGAAGGCACACACACCTCACTTCTGGTTGACATACAAGCGTGCACCAATGATTTGTTCCTATGAAAAAGTTTGTGCGCTACTCTCAAAATGCTACTTCTCTTTCGATTCCTCGCCCCCCAGGAGATATTTGTATAAATTCGAGAAAGTTAATGGTAGGTGGCGATCATGATAGTAGGTAGAACTTGCCCTGTACTGTCTGTGTCGGCGATATGGAAACACAAGCGCTTCACAAGAACCAACTGCATGATCATCCCATAAATATTTACCCTTTCAAACCAAATCGATAGCAGTGGTTACCGCCGCCCAGACACAGCAATACGATTCAGGTTCTCCCTCGGCAACATATTTTTGTGATATAAACCAGAACACTGCATTGGGAGTGCACCTCTGCTCGGCGGCGGCTGCCAGGTGTTCTCCGGACGAGCTTGGTGCCCGTTCTTCTGCTCCTATAAGTTACAGTCTAATTAGCTACAACATTCTCAAGAAACTCACCTATAGTGGTGATAAGTGTCAACGCGTAGAGAAAACTGCTGGAGAATGTCCACCGATAGTCCCCCTCCTGGTGGAAGCTGACCCGACTCTCGAACGATGCCCCTCCCCTTATGCTCTTGATCAAAACTTTCTGGAAGTCCATCAGCTCCTTGGCCGCGAGCTTCGTCCAGTTCTCCTTGTACAAGATGTTCAAGTCCTCCGTGATAGACCAGAGCTTCTCCACCGTCCTCGACCTGAGATCCAAGTTTCTCTCCTGCGCTTGGCTCAAATTCGGCTTGGACGCCGCAACGGCCGTTTCTTCCGCGACGTTTCCTTCTATCGCCAGGAAGAGGAACCCTCCGAGTAGGTTGTACGTGAGCACCAGGAAGCATATGGCTAAGCAGGTCAAGGGGGAGGCTTTCCGCTTGTGCGCGCATCGGCAGCAGAAGAGCGCGGTGTCACCTGGCCTGGCGAAGCAGCATGGCGGCTCCTGGAAGGGCTCGGGGCGGTAGCTCGAGGACAGGTCCCGGCTGCCGGCTTCCAGCATGGCGGCTCAGAGCGGCGCGAGCGGCATGCTCACGTCATCGGATTTTGTACTTCTTGTCGTGTCTCCGCTTCGCTCTGGCCATCCTAGATGCAGGCGCGGTGCGGCGAGCCTGCAACAAATGGAAAATTACGTTAATACTCGTACCTTGTTAGTGCTACCTGCAAAACAGAAGAACAGTTTCGAAGGCACTCCCAAACATTAATAATGATATCATTTTTGATAGAAAAACGTTAAGCTTGACATTCGGAATGGTCATTACAATGTATAAAGTGTGCCCCTGTAGGGGCGTCACAACTATGAACAGAACTATGAGTGGGTTATAGCAGAATCTATACTAATATTATAAAGCTGAAGAGTTTGTCTGTTTGTTTGGTTGAACGCGCTAATCTCTAGTTGGAATTGAAAAAATATGTTTTTATTGGACAGTCCATTTATTGAGGAAGGCTTTAGGCTGCATAACATCACGCTACCGCCAACAGGAGCGGAGTATACACGAAAAATGTTGAACAAACGGGAAAACTTGATTCATTTGAGAGTTTCCGTTACGTGCGCATATCAAAACTTCTTAAAAAGGTCTGCGACAGCGATGTCTCTCCTTTAAAAATGACTCAATATAACCATTTGATGGTTATAAACTGTTTTCTGTAATAATTCATTATTTCCGACGGTGTTTTTATAAACATATAAGTACTCCTATTCTTATTTATTCTCCTCTGCCGCCTGCGCCGGCCTCCGCCGGTCCCACTGCAGGGACACCGGCCTACTCTGGGAAATATGTCCATGAATTATTATTTATTAATTATAACAAGTTTTTTTGCAGTAACTGAAACGACGGTACGAGCTGACCTACCTGATGTTAAGTTGGTACCGCCGCTCATAAACAACAGCCATACCTGGATGATGTTTGCATGGAGTACGAAAAGACCTAGGCCGTAGCCTACTTACATAGCGTTTGGTAATATTAACTTGAGGAGTATAGCCCCTAATCAATAACGTTTATTTCCCTGCGGCTGACAGGCTACGGTTCATTCACTAAATCGCAGAAATTGTGTCCATTCAAGGGAATGTAGACATTGACCTGCCATAGGTTGTACACTCCGAGAAATGAAAGGTATCCACTCAGACCAACCATCTCAACTACAGAGTCATTACGGGTAATTTCAAAATTTGTAGCCAGTAAACCTCACTCACACTAGGGGTGGCAGAGGGGGAAGCACAGGGAACCACTAACAATGATAACAATTTATTTCAGAAAACACCAATAAAGGGGATAATTAACGAGCGCTTGCGCACAGCACACCCCTTATATGAAACGTGAGTACCGACTGGCAGAATTTCGGTGTCCGTTATATGCTGCGTCTCTTGTCGACCCTTAATACTCGCTCGTTATGGTGGTAATGTTAGTAATAAAAAATCTTTCAACTTGTATTTTATTACTATTGATCGAGAGGCGGGGGTGGGGGAGGGAGTGCCTTCATCCTCAAATATTATTCCTTAAATAATATCATCAATAACCAACTGATCTGTGTGGAGCAATCGAATACTAGCTGAGCATTAACTCAGATGTAGCCGTAACGGGGTTTATGAGCTATGCTTTGATGAATTATACTGGCAACACCGAGCTTGGATTCACATAAATTAAAATAAATATTGCCATAACATCACATTAACTGGTTAAGCATGGTTCATGGTGTGCCAGTGAACACCATGAAATTTATACACAACAGGCATACAATAACTTTTAAAGTTAGAAGCCATTTCAATAACAAAAGAAGTATCATAAGAAAATTTTAAGAAAACAGTTTTAGATTTTATTATGAGAGTGGGAGTGTACTCAGAGTGGCGGGCGCATCGCGATGAGACTTATGTCTTCTCACATATCTTTCTTCATATGGTTCTTCAAAAAGGAAGACCTGAGTCGTTCTTTTGTAGTTTATGGGCCCCGGTAACAACTTAACATAAGGCACATAAAAATATTACGTTACTGGAATTAAATAGTATTTGCTTTATCCTCTTAAACAACAGACCTTATATTCTACACAGCCTAAATATATAGTGGGTCCAAATATAGACCCTTGAGGAACTCTATGTTTAACACTACTCGCTCGAGAACTTCTTCTCCTTCCACTACATCCCTAACTTCAACAAACTCTTTCCTATTACTGAGATAGATCTCATAAGTTTCAACATTGCCTATTACACCACAATGACGAGCTTTGTAAACATAAATTTGTAGTTCAAATGTTAAAGACAGATCTAATCGTAATATTTCTTTGAGCAATCCTTTACCTCACCACTAGCACGTTCGAACTGGAACACGGCAACACGAGCGCTGTGTGTGGCAAGGCAAGGGCTTGGGTAAGATTTTTTCTTATTAATAAATGAAGTGAATTGGAGCTCTCGAGAGCAGGCTCGCCACAATGTCTGCGAGAGCTGAAGGGCAGTTTAAAGACGGAATTTGCAAATAAAACGAGCTTAATTCCCACCGCCATTAGACGGCGGGGTTAACCTCAAAACCGCCTGAATATAGTCTCTCTCTAAATTGTCCGCATTCCGTGAGCATCCGACTAAACAACTGTCGGAAATCTGTAGCGACATCGGATGAGGGTTCGCCGGAGTGACGTCACAGCGCACTCCGCGCCACTAGAACAACGCGCACGGAGACTACATCGGGCAGAAGAGAAGCTGCCTGTTCATTTGGTGTACGTCAGAAGTTATCAATTTGTATGACAAATACGAAATCATATTCGTTATTCTTACTGCCTTGACTGCAGGACAGGACAGGCTAAGAATTTCAGATAGAGGAGAAATTTAAGATAAATACGTACGACGATACGTAAGTACTACCTACGTACTTATCCGGAACGACAAGTAGTGATGCATTCGCTCTGATATTTTTAGGTGGAAGGGTGTGTGTGCCGGTGCACCACAAAACGAATTAAGTAGAGGACCAAAGTCATATTGATGTTTTTTATTGTTTATGGGCATCGGTGACCACTTAACATGAAATGGACATTACATAACATTTATGTATGTAGTATACATACATACAACCGAACCGAAGCCAAGCACACCTCGTGCACAAAACAAAGATCAATATTAATGTTAACTCAGTTGTTTTGATTACTGCTTGCCTGTCGGCAGCCTCGAGTCTCACCCCGGCCGGGACCCGAGCCCTCGACTACAAGATCCGAAGGCGACGACGGACTCCTGTGTGCATCAACGACTATGGGCTACCCAGTTCTCCCCGATGCCACACCGAGCTTGCACGGCGGGGCGTCGCTCTATCGAACTGAGAGTATTGCTGACGCCCGACGCTGCGTTAATGCCGGTTACGGAGACATCACAAGCTAACGCTAAAAGCCACCAAGTGACTCCCCTGGCGTCCGCGCAAACAGACGGAGCTGCTCACTTCTCGGTACGGTTGGCTCGCGGCGCCTCATTCAAGTAAATTGTGTCAAAATCCGAACGAATCAAAGCAGCCGACGCCGACGCGGCGGTCTCTTCTCGTTTATTAATGAGTTTTAAATTAATTATCACGACAACGTCGAGGTAATTCTACCGTGCTCTGCTAAAACCGTTGCGACTAATTACTTTATTTGTAAAGCGTGAGGCGATTTCTGGTAATCACAAGAACTTGATTAATACTTGGAACTGCACGTCGCGGCGGGTCTACCGCACGGGAGCCACGGCCCTCGCCCTCCTAACAGACTTTGCAGCAGACGGTGAAGATGTATTTTGATTGTTAGCATTGGTTCCACAAGGACAGTTAGCGCGTTAGAATAATGTGTTGTGTTGTGTGTCATCACCTACCGAGCTCGCCACCCGCCGAGTGTGGGGGCTTCTTTATTATTTGTTTTGTTTAGACATCTACCGTAATAACACAATGTCTTTGAATTTAAGATGAAATATTAGTCAACTTTCGCTTATGGATGAAATGATACAGCCTTGTAAGGAGGAACGGACGGACAGTCAGACATTGTACGCCCATTGATAGGGCTCCTTTTACATACATACTGTGTGCCGACAACGATACTGATAAATGAACCGGTATCACTCCGTCAGACGTTCATGGGTCAGCAGCTCGTTGGATTATTGATTAACTAAAAGCAGTATCAGTGTAGGCTTACTGACAGACAGGCAGTACACTGCGCCGCCGCCGCCGCCGCCTTCCCGTTCCTGGCCACATCTCCTCACAGCAGGACAGGATACACAGATATTATAATGTGCCACTGCGTCTCATACATCGTTCGAGGTAAATATTTTTTGCGTAATTACACATTTTCAAAACGTTGTAGGAAAGCATCGCGAACAAACCACACTATCCGAGGATCTGAGGACCGTCCCGATGTAATGTCTCACAACAAGTGTCCGGCGGAAGGGGAGGGAGGTCTTTGCCCTGCGGTGGGAAATATCAGGCTTATAATAAATAAATAATGTTGTCCGAGTGACACACCATATAAAATGAACACAAAACGAGCCGCCGGCTCGGGACCTGCAGGATCAGACCGGATGTAAGGCTACCCTCCGAGGGCGAAAGATGACTCACGGAGCGCCTGTACACTGTACATGATGTGCGAATAAAGTAATGTAACGAGCCTCCGCTCCGGCGTGTTCCCGGCACGTCACCGTCTCGTTCCCGGCTCGCTCCCGGAGCGAGGAGGCGGCGGTTGATTTACGTCGGAACCTTGTCTTAACGCGGGTGATTCATTACAACTTTCTATAAAAACTCCCAGAGTAGCAGCTGTGTGTTTTTACCTGCAATCAACCGTTTTTAGGCATTTTCTCCGCAACTTTTTCACCTCAAAGAGTACCCGAATGCCTTAAACTTTGTCCACCGGCGATGTTCATTCACGAAAATGAAAATATTTGTGAAAGTAGTGCAGATGCAACCCCCCTCTTACGCGATATTTTGTCGTAAATAACACAAAGTTCGTCGCCGGTAGTGCTGCGACCTCACATACTTTACTATTCCGTATGTTAATTGATGGCTATCAATTACCAGGTGTCTTCGAAGAAAGGGGCTCGAGTGCGGTGCTCAAACCAAATGTTGTTTTATCCTTTAGATGTCAAGTATCTATTGAACACGTGAAGCTTTACACGCTAGGACCAAGTATCATAAAGGTCAAACTTACACAAGAACAAGTATATACAGACCCGATGGACCTACTACTGTTCAGAGGATGTGGAACTGTGCGCACTTCAATTTATTGATGCGCGTCTGAATTTGATTAGCTTTCTTCAGATTGAAAGTTAACGTTTTTAATGCTGGCCCTCGGCCTCGCTGCGCATCGATCGTGGCGGCGCATATGACCAATCTATTTCAACTAAATGTTTGCTTTAACCGTAGGACAGGAATATTTGAATAAAGTATATTCGCCATCCCACAACCGTTTCATCCACAATATGTCAGCTGACGTGCCCGTACCAAGTGGGATCAACTAGAGTAGAATACTCATTATATTGAGATGCAGGTGTGTGTGTGTGTGTGTGTCTGTGTGTATGTGTGTGCGTGTTAGCGCGGAACCTTCCCTCTCTGGACTCCGGGCCGTGAGGAACATACGGATATCGAACAGCTATCAAACTAAAGTTGTACCATAACACTCGACTACTCTCTACTCTCGATACTTGAAAGTGAATGACGGATTAGTAGATGTCACATGTTTTCGAATATTTGGTTCTAAGACATGCCGGTTTCCTCACGATGTTTTCCATCACCGTTTCGAGGACGTGGTATTACGTACATAATTTTTTAAGTGAAACACTAATTTGTGCACTTATGGATTTGAACCTAAAACAAGCGGCACATTAGAAAATAATAATAAAAAAACACAGATTTAAATTCTTTCATCCCTTATTTCTCGCCTAAAGGGTTATTTATTATCTATCTATGTATCTATACTTAAATATAATAAAACTGTAACGGATCCAATTTTGTACATTGAAGATATTTTGATAATTTTATTTTGGGGGCACTCAAAGTCAAAGTCAAAGTCAAACTCATTTATTCCTTTAAATCTCAAGTATCATTTGGTTATCACTCTATGATCGATACTGAAGCCAAAACTGTAATTTTTTTCATTCATGTCTGTCTGTCTGTCTGTATCTTGGCCGCGCATCACGCCGAAACTACTGGACGGATTCAAATGAAACTTGGCACGATTTGAGGTCATACTCCGAGGTAACACATAGGATACTTTTTATCCTGAAATTCCGCACGGTTCCCGTGGGAGAGGGGATGAAAGTCAAAATGTATTCTTCATTGTAATTCATTAACGCGTTGTGTGATTTCATTATTTTTTTTAGTTAGAAAGGATATACTTTAAAGATTGTCCCGTAAATATTTCAAAGTCATCGGTTTTGTAGTATGAAAATTACAGACATTACAACCATCAGTATTAGGTCCAAATAACTTGAATTTTCAAAGGATTTTCACTGGCCGATTGGTGATTGTATAACGAGTAACTTAATATACTTCCATTTCCGAAAAATTCTGAAAATTCTGATAAAAATTCTGAAGTATTTCACCAAACAGAAAAAAATCATGAAATGAATCATTCATCATTAAAAAAAAATACAACCTAAAAAAACATAGAGTCGTAAACTTCCTCCTTTTTTCAAGTCGGTTAAAAATTACGTATACCCTGCCACTAGAGTTCCCTGCGCACGTGGTATGGACAAACAGAGACATTCGAAACAAGTATTTCTAGGGCGACATGGGACGTGGAACAACCACCCGCGGTGTAACGTCCCCAGGCGCGGGCCGCACGCCGCACGCCGCACGCCGCGGGCCACGGGCCGCACGCCGCGGGCGGCGTGAGTTCGCGACTCACATTGACTCGGATCAGGTTTTTATTTGACAGGATTCCTGATTTATTTCTCGGAAACTTTTCCGACCGGCTTCGCTCGGTCCCGCTCGGCCCCACGCTCGCGTTTCATCATAACATGTGGTTTCGGATTTATGTGGAAACAAGATCACACAAGTTGTGTCCGTTTGATGCCGTGTTAGCCGTGCTTGCCGTGCTTGCCGTTCGCGATCGATCGCGAACTAATGAGTTTTGAGTAAAATAATTAATTGGTGCCCACTTCGGGTGCCCGCCAACGGTGAACTAATTAACACTTTGTTGTTTACAAAAAACGGATATAGTTCACTGTTACCCGTTTAATTAGTGGTTTTACTTCTAGTGGCTGCGAGGGACCGCTCTGTTGGGCAGTTCCTGTCCGACGGCAGCACGGAGCATGCACACACACACACACACACACACACACACACACACACACACACACACACACACACACACACACACAGCTTTCAGTATCTTAATTACTTGTCCGATCTCACTATGACACAATGGTATAGAATAAGATGGTTAATTATGCAAAATATGTTTATAAAAATATTTTTCATGCAAGAATGTAATTGGTTATATACGCATAGATTGAGTCCGAGTCAAGTGGTGGTCCGGCCGCGCCGTCCTGACTGAAGGAAACATCTTCAAACCGAGTACAAGTAGGCAAAGAGTCACTCTTCTGATTAACGAGCTGAATGGAAGAAGAGTAGTGTACCACTTGTCATCGTGTAAGCACACAGTGAGAAGACTCTTCTTCCCAGTCGGAGGTGGTCAGGTCCGCTAAGGCTCACACACACACTAAACGCTAAATCAAATGTCACTAGAGAGTCTCACTTGATGTTTCATTTAATGAGAGAACCTGGCAGCGGTCACGTTCAATACACCAAAGTAACTGGGCGACGGTTACTTAACACCGGCATAATCAAGTCATGGCCATCAAAAATATATGTTTAAGAAAATTAAACTTTAACATTTCAATGCGAGTCTATGCCATGTATAAATTACGAAGTATAACTAGTGATACGAAACACTATCGTAGTGATCCGAGGGTCGCTGCATCCCGCGGGGCCCGCTGGGGGTTCGGGCAGGCGTTATCCCAACAATAACACTTGCTAACACTGGGAACTGTATCTGTAACTGTAATATATCAGTATATGTCAATCAGTGTGCATGTAATGTGCCTAAGGAACTCCTGTGACACGTTATATGCGTTTAGTGACCTTTAACTGGCATAACACTGTACCTCATGGAATAGAGGAGTATTACACTGTTTGTAAAGCTGCCTCGTCGGGGTGGCTCCCGGCTCGAGCCACTCCTCGGGCACATGTTGTTCTCCTGTGTAGTACCTAGAATACTCGGGGCCCAATAATGATGCAGTTATTGTATGAGTATCTGTAACCACAATCATCTATTATAGTTTCAAGCTATTTTTACCTCCCCGCTTGTTTATTCGCAAACAAAACTAAACCGTAAATAAATCTCAATATCGCGCGCACTCCAAGAGTATATTTCAGTTTATCCTGAACCGTGACTCTTCACGACCCACCGCGACCCCCCGGGGCCTTCCGCGCGGGGCTGCGACGTCCTGGACCCGGCATTTCTACAAGCCAGCATTATACCGTATGATACATTTACAGATCTCCAACGATTGATCATAATTACGCTTCACCTTTTAAAGGTAACATTTACATACAACGTGGAGGACATCAAGTCAGACACCCCGAGACTTTTCTCGCTGTCTCCCTGCTCTATATTTCGTAGATAGCATTTATAACTGGAAACAGGCACCAGGTCCCGGGGCCAGGTGGTCCAGGGGCCAGGTGGTCCCGGGGCCTAGCGGCTCGGGCCGGCGGCTCGGTCCGGCCGCGCCCCCGACGGTCGCCGGATTACTCGACATATATTTAGAGCCCGACATCGCTTCTGTAATAAATGCCAAATGAGTAATATTTAAGAGCTGCTACACAGTACGTACAAATACGTCGCGGTAACTAAACGTTACAAGGAACTGAATTCTGGGTTTGAGTGCGAGTTGACCGCGCGCGGGAGTCCTGGCGGACTCGCTCGCACCCGGTCTGAGAGAGCTCATCACAAAAACGTGTTTTTGAATAGGTAATAGCAAAAAACGAAACTACAAGTTTAATAGGTAAATTTACTTTTATTAATACAATAAGTACTCGTCGCGTCGGGTGATGGATCACCCTTACTTGTAGGGCTGACAAGCAGACCCTGCAGGCGTATTAGGAGTTTTAAACTTTAGTTACCAGACCCTAATTATTGAATGATGAAATATAATTAACAATTAATTGGTTGTGTACGATACGTACAAATGTATAGATAATATAACCTATGCATTTGTACGTGTATTTTTGTTTGTTAAAACCAGTCTCCAATATACCATCAAAGTGAACACACGTTTATTTTAATTACAATACTTGTCGTTCAACGAACTTGAACCGTAAAGTGTTCGACAGGTTGTATAGTACAGCGTGGTGTAGTGCCGACCTCCCGGCCGCGTCTCTGCGGCGCGGAGGTAGGTATTCTGTAATTTTAACGCCACACGTACCTTCCAAGTGCACTGGTGCTTAGCGGTGAGGTACCAGGTGTGGCGGCGGCACGGGCGTGCACAGGCGGCACGGGAGCCGGCGCCCCGCCCCCGCCGGGCGTGCACAGGCGGCACGGGAGCCGGCGCCCCGCCCCCGCCGGGCGTGCACAGGCGGCACGGGTGCCGGCGCCCCGCCCCCGCCGGGCGTGCACAGGCGGCACGGGTGCCGGCGCCCCGCCCCCGCCGGGCGTGCACAGGCGGCACGGGTGCCGGCGCCCGGTGTATACATTTTATTTGATTACAAGTCTGGCTTCCGGCCACATTTGATCGACACAAAGAAAGTGTCTACTTTCAACGTGAAAACGATGCTTTCATTTCTTTGAACCTTTTATTTGCTCAAATATTTTGTGCTAACATTTTGACTGAATCATTTTATTCGATAACTTTATTTTATTTGTTTTTGTGTCTATTTGTGTTAATGTTTGCTTTGATCCAGGAAATCTAATTATATTCTCACACAAAGTTAGTTGTAGAAAGCAATTTACTGCTGTTTTAGTCGTAATTACCGACTTGAGAGTACAAGTAGGTTTGATGGGTTGGTTAGTTTAACATTTACACACAAACGCAATGTTGTAATATTTATAAAAAAATAATTTTAATAGTAATAAAGTAAAAATGTAGCAGCAGGCGAGCTCCAGACCTGGCTGTACTGTACTGTACTGTACTGTGCTGCACGCCGACAAGCCACCACAGAGTGTAAGTTCTCCTTCGCTTTTCAAAACTTCCATAAAAAGAACTATAACAAGGAACACCAAGCGGAACATCTGCTCTCGGACGGTAACGTTCCTCTGAGCTCGCCGGTAGCGGACCGTCGTCGTAATGGCGCCGCTAATGCCTCGCCTGATCTGCCCCGTTTGAACTGTCCGCTCTCCTGCCGCGTCCAAACTTCATTACGCGACTAACTTGCGATCCATTTGCTTAATAATACTATTCACTTAATAACGTGTTTGAGAACGGCCATTTGTAACTTCAAAGTCAAAATATTTTATATCCGATGAAGTCTTAAAGTCTTAAAAAACACTTGGAGAAATCACCAATTTTTGCGTTCTTATTAAGTTGTAGGGTTTGATGTGTATGCTTGTGTTATGAAGATGAAAGGATGTATCTCCATATCCATTAACGAGAACAGGTTACAAACAGGTGTGCAGGTACACAAGTTGGCCTCTCGCTGGGAGGGAGACGACTGACGCCAAGTTATAGTTTCTGCACTTCAGCTCAACAACTAGTCTGTATTCTGCGGCGCGCCGCTACAGCTGCAAGTACTGGACTCCAGCCGCAAACATAAATATCCCATACAGCCCAATGTTTAGACTCAACATTTAGTAAAACGTTCATAAAATGGGTACAAATTGTTAATGTGGTACAACATGCCGAATAAATCATATTATTATGTTGTGAGGGTAGCTGGTGCAAAACGTGTGCTTGCAAGATTTTCTGAGAAAATTAATAATATGTTCTCAAAACAGTACATGATAATATCGTAATGATACTGCACGTCATCGAAGGCATCTATCAATGCGAAAATGTTTCCCGTAGACGTTCAATGGCCATTCATTCTCATTTTACGAGAGTAGGCTGGAGTTATATCTGTATGTAACATCAAGGCGGTAAAAGAGTTTGTTACATACAGATGGAACATCTGAGCGGATTGTCCGCCGTAACGGCAGCGGTGTCCGCTGAGCGTGCCGAGGCTCACGGTGATACAGTATGCGGTCGCTGTGAGCGCGCGCCCGGGCCGCACTCACACGCGGGCACTGGTTTGTAGCTGCGGCTACAATCTAATCAAAAAGTAGTACAGTAACATACAAAAAGACAAACTTTCGCATTTGTAATATTAGTATGATATAAATAATGTTCTAGATGTTCTTACTTCGAGTTTAATATTTCGCCATCCAATTGGGTTATTTCAATTAAATGTCGGCTATACACGAAACAAAACCAGGTCCGAGCCATTTGGCGAGTGTCACTTCAACGTAATTGAAAAATTCTCTCAATTTCTTCTCTCGTAGCATTCAGAGGCCCTTTTTAAATTAGTTCTGGAGATGAAACAACGGAATATTTTATAAATGGCCCTTAATGCAGGAGCGGGACGACCGGGACGAGGGAGACACTCGGGACGAGCGGCTGTCGAGAGAAGCGGCTCACGCGGGGACCGCGGGCCGCGACAGGGGGGACCGGCGGGGGACCGGACCGGACCGGACGAAGACACGTGCCAGGGGACACCGGAGGGTGTGGTCGGCGGGGGACCGGACCGGACGAGGGCACTCGCTAGGGGACGCCGGTGGGTGCGGCCGGCGGGGGACCGGACGAGAGAACGTGCCAGAGGACTATCAAAAAATTTGTATTTAATAGGACAGACTTTATGGTGGGACGTTTGTTTACCTCCAATACACACGAGGTACTACAACGTTAACCGTGGACCGTTAACCGATTAAAAATACGAGCAGGTAACCACAGCGCGGTCGTTTTTTTTTATTGATTTCGAAAATAACGAAATTTTTGTCGAAACCGCCTCGTCCGCGTCGCCTTGATATTTCCGGAATCTCATCGAGATATGTGGCTGAAATTGTAAAGAATTATCAACTTCAGAGTTCCACTCCAAAACTTATACTTTTCCACAAAATTTTACTACTAGGTAGTTAATAAACGGTTCAGCCAAAACGCAGGCTACCTCCCCTTAACCCTTTCCGCCACCATCCGCCGCCATCCGCCGCCATCCGCCGCCATCCGCCGCCATCCGCCGCGCCGCGGTATCCGATCGAGTGCCGGCGGCGCTTCCTCAGCTTCCGCGCCGCGTGCTCGTCAGTGTGGCCAGCGCAAACATTAAATTTTGCATTAATGACCGAAAAAATATTTTGAACCTTACAATATCAACAAACGCTACAAGCTCAAAATGTAAGGAGGTTGCACATGTTCCAAAGGCAACACACGAAACTGAACTTTGAAATTAAAACCGGTATCTGAAAATCGAAAAGCCTCGTTTCGAAGTTTAAAACTTGCCATTGCCCGCCGGCAGAAGTATGTAGGTACGTAGGTACAACCGAAATTCAATATACGTCGATGAAATTTGCGCTGACCTGTTTCCGCTCAGATAACGAACAGAATGACTATCACAAAATAATATTTCTAACAAGTAGAAATAAAAGCTCCGACGAAAACATGGAAATGGCATTGCGTTCGCCGGAATAACCAGACTTGTTACCGGTTTGGAACACAGCACGCGACAAATCGACTATCAATAACAAAGTACGCAAACAACGCGTAGTGAAACAACGCGCGGTCAGAGAGCTTCGTCCGAGTTCTGAGGTGTGCAATACTCGCGCGCTGCGGGCGCCGGCACTCGCACTCGCACTCGCACTCGCACCGAGGCGTCATGTCTGCCAAGTGTCGAATGACTATCTGCACACTGTATCTTCAGGAGTTCTTACTGTAGACGCTAGCGATCATTACATCCTCCACTCTTTGTTTAAAAATCCATAATCGGGAAGCTATTTCAAATATTTAAGCAAATTTTTAGATTATTGATCGTTTTGACTTGTATATAGTTATATTAGCTACAACAGCTGTCGCCAAGTGATTTAATTAACAGAATGTTATGTATGTTTGTGTAGGGTCCGCGCCGGCCTGGCCCCGTCCCCCGGGCACCCCGGAGTGTCCCCGGGTGGTCCCGCGCGGCGCGCCTTCCTCCGAGGCTCGATGTCGGGCGCAGCGCGGGCCGACAATAATGTAGGTGACAACACACAACAAGGTAAGGCAGGGCCTGCGTCGTATTGCTATCACTTATGGACGGTGGTAACCACTGAACATGAGGTGAGCCGCCAGCTTGTTCCGTCACCTAAATAACATCAAACATGTACATAATGAAATTCGAACGTGTCAGATGGTAAGCAATAATAGAAATTGAACTCAATACCATTAGCTATGGATCCCATATGTATCACATGCGGTCAGACGAGGTCGCGTCCAATTTCGCCGAGTGGACGCGGAGGGGAGGCACACACGCCACCGGACCTGTGTGTCACGGTCACGTGTGTGGTCACACAAACACACACACCCTCACACACACACCCACACACACACACCGCTATGGTAAAGTCATCAACACTTTGATTTAAGACTTTTCTTTGGTACACTCTGTTTTGAGACATATATACATAAATTGAGGCTTACCCGAAGGGCTAGGCAGAGGTACAATCACTTTCACCTTGGGTGTAACAGGAACTGGGACTTTGTTATCTCATGACGTGAACCATGCAGACTTCAAGTATTTATAATGTTAAATTGTTCTTCGTCAAGCTCACTCTAAGAAACGGGACTCTCGTCTAAACGTTCATCCGTTCATCAAAACGTTCGTCTCCGAGGCAGGGTATATTGTCTTTGTTTTATAAGGAAAATTATGATTATTTTCGAATAAAGTTGTATGAAAACTTTATAAATTCATTTCCTCAAAACGGAAAACGAAATCTTCTAACATGTATATCATACTACAGTCGAATACTGTAATGCTGGCTCCGAAAGTTATTGTCCTACCGTGAATAAAAATGGGAAAGATAATAAATAAATATACAAGGATCCTTAGCAGCCGACTTCAGAGCAGTCGAGATGGAGCGGCCGCCGGGTGAGTGGTGGAACCGTCGTCGGCAGGGGCCGGACAGGACGGCTCTCTGGTTTGTTGTTGTTGTTACTTAACGCCAGGTGACCAGTCCGCTGATTGCGACGCTTAAAAAAGGCAATTCTAATGAATACACAATGGCGGCAGCGGAACGTGCACTAATTCAGTACAGCGCTAATGATAGAGTGCTCTTCCTCTCGCTGCTAATGACCGTTTTTTGTGCTTCTCGTACTGAACCAGACCGCGAAACTTTTTAGGGTTCCCGATAACGGATTGTGAGGCCTGACGGGCGGTAGCGTCCGCTTGCCCGTCGCGCCTGGTTCCCGACCACTGAATGTTATCGCCAATATATATTATGTCGACACAATGTTAATACTTGCTAGAAGGAAAATATCTCGCGCGACGAAAGACAATATTTTTTAAGTGTTTGCAGTATAGATTCCAAAGCACTGCTTCACCTATTGTTGTCAAGTAGTTGGGTGTGAAGTTGTCGTCATACATTTTCCATATAAATCGAACAAATAAACAATAAAACTAACATCACTCCCAGTTGTAACTCTCAACATCAGATATTGATACAGACACGAAGACGCTATTCGCTACAGACATACGGTACACACTTGTACCCTGGCCTGGAGCTAGCTAGAGCTGCGGCACGCGGCACGCAGCACACAACATAAATATCTCATCTTTGTGAGATACGCGGCGTTAGTTCCTAGCCCCACTGCGCAGTTCCTGTGTCCTCCTGCATGCACACCGCTTCCATCGGCGAACGCCACCACTGCCAAGGATTTAATCTCCACGATTGTGAAAGTTGTTTATTTGTGCGGAAGCAGGCACCGAGGGGGGGTTTCCCCTGGAATAGAGGGGAGAGGCATTTCATCGGTTCCAGACGGTAATTGCGAACCAATGTCGGTCGCCTTGGAAACTTTAAGATTGTGCTTCCTGAGACCTAGTATTTCTGTACAATTTGAAATTTCTGAAATTACTCGACCGAGTCTTCGTTATTTCGTTGAAAGAACGGGTAAAACCATCTATAAGACTAGAGATTATATGGATTAAGATTCAGAAAAAGAATTTTAGTAAACTCTTAATTATATTGTCGCGATTTATATTCCGGAGTGAATATTTATCGCTGACATGTTATTTGGATAGAAAACCTTTGTTAATGATATTAATTTATAATAACTACCATTGTTGCAACTACCATGTTTAAAATTAATATTATAATTACTAAAAATAGAGACACAAAATCTAGCTCGATGGACGATCTTATCGCTATAAGTGATCTCTTCCAGACAATTTGTGTTAAAACACATTTAGGGTTAAATAACACAAAGACAAAGAATTTGGGTATTTCTATGGCAAAGAATGGGTATCCTATTGTGATATTCGGAACTATGATCATATTTGTGAAGGCCAGATATGAACCTGATACACGAATTTAGGAGTCACTGTAGCTTATACGAAGACTGGCGCTCCCGTACTTGATGATGCTAACCATGAAGTATGGGAGCGAGAGTGAGTGTGCAAGCGCAACTTCGGCGGAAGTGAGCGAGAGATTCGCTACCTCCTCAACGAGCCAGCGGAAGGTTTTTCGAATCAGTTTAATCAGCGCCGGCCTGCGAGCTACCGTTGGTTCGTACGTCTTGTTTGTTTTGTGATATACCGACCTGAAAGTTCCCGTGGACCTGATGCAGGCAGTAAACAATTAAAGAATAAAACACAATACAAAATGATTAGCTTCACCAGCTTGTAACACAAACCACAGAATCTCGAAATTCCTAACATTGCGCGCTCGGACATCAAACGTTGTTTATTTAAAAACGTACCGCATTTCGTATACCTACGAGTCTTATCGTACAATATATAACCGACGGAAGGACTTGTTCCCAAATCACATAGATCCAGAAAGATTTTCCCACCCGCGCCGCCTACAGGATACAAAATAAAGATATTCCAGTGAAGCTGAATTCGCTAAAATGGTTTGCGTTGTCATCTCGTTTATTATTAATAAGTTTTATAGAGCGCGCGACTGTACATGTCTGGATGTCTGGATGTCTGGATGCCGCACAACAATGTACCACGGTCCGAGCCTACCAGCTCGTCCCGTACAAAATAGTAAAACAACATTTTAGTGCCCACTTATTGTCATGTTTAACAGAACGGAGCCGCCGTCTCTTATTGGACGACCAATAAACGAGAGATATCATTTTATCGGCGCCGTAAACTCCGCGGCAGACCTTGGCCGGACCCCTATTCCCTGCCACTTCTCTCTCGACTACGACACGCCGACCGATCTCGAATAGAGCGCACATGACTCTTATTAATATCATTATGCTTATCGTGAGGCTTGACGTGATCTCGCATACGAACTCGCATTTATACTGCTCTGGTAAGTAATGCGGTGAGTACGATCTCACCGCGAGTCGATAATAACCAAGGAGTTTGACTTACAATTAATATCAAAATACGCACTATGTATTATTAAAAAAAATGAGCATCGATCACTTTTGTATTGTTGTTAATGCGATGGCCGATGTACCTACATCCGCCGGGGATGTGCCGGCATCTCCCCAGCCCTCGCGGGCGGCTCGCCGACCTCTCAATATAAATACTTATTACACTTTAAATAAGTATTTCTTTGTTCGGTTCTAGGATCTAATACTAGGTTTGGGACATTAATAAGTTCTTTTTAGGGTACCTGTCTGTCTGTCCGTCCGTCTGTTACCAGGCTGTATCTCATGAACCGTGATAGAGAGTTAAAATTTCCACAAAATACAATGTTTACAATAACAACAAAGACTTAAAAATTTAGCATAAAATTAATATTTAAGGGGGCTTTCATACATAAACGTGACTTTTAATTTTTTTGTTCGTTATTATACATAATTGTACAGAATGTGCCCCTCGTGCGCGAGTCCGACTCGCACTTGGCCGGTTTTTTTGACTAAATGATTAGGTTCGTGCCACGTGCAACACAGGAGATTGTAGAAGCGCAGAAGAATTAAGCATTTTTTTTAATATAATTTAACGTTAAAGTCGATGTTCACGCGGAGGTTGACGCGGAGGTTCACGCTGCGGGTGGCCACCGGCGGCGGCTAGCGTCCTTCATCACGCCAACGAGTGGCCTCGTGCGGCAAAGTAAGTCCCCCGCCCCCGTGCACACCACACCTCTCTCGGTAAAGGGTGGAACACAAGCGACAAGACGCGCGGCTCTCCTCGCTGTTTCCGATGATCTGATTTTACAACATCATATATTAGGACCCTGTTTTATTCACTTGGCTCTATAAAATGGCCAGTAATTAATTGTCCTTCATCACTACATAGTATAAAACAAAGTCGCTTTCTCTGTCCGTATGTCCCTTTGTATGCTTAAATCTTTGAAACTACGCAACGTATTTTGATGCGGTTTTTTTTAATAGATAGAGTGATTCAAGAGGAAGGTTTATATGTATAATAACATCCATTAAATAGTGGAGAAGTACTGTTATTTTTGAGGTTTCTAATGTGATGTCGTAAATAATTACATTTTTTCCGCTTACATTACAAACGCAGGCTGAACCCTACGAGTTTTATCAAAATAATGTACTAAGTATTGTATTGTACACATTGAAAAGGTCTACAGAAAAGTCCGTGATGGTATATGTATATCTTTTATGGATATCCCACAATAACATTTTTTTGTCATTTACTTTTTACGATAAATAATGGCTAATTTTCGAAGCGATTTTAACCAATACAGGATTAATCCTTATCTAATTAAATACCTTAAATACATTGTTGATTTAATATAGATCTATATGGCCATTTACAGCATATGATTTAAGTGAATATTTTCGAAGATATTACATATTTAATAATTGCGGGACGTAGCGTTTGCGGCGGTTCCGGCCGGCCGGGGGCGGCGGGAATTTAACGCGTGCGGGCCACGGGCAGTAATGAATAAATCAAAACATTCAAAACTACTGGATCGATTTTAATCATTTTTCCAGTTAATGACATAGGCTATATATTGGTGTGTGAATATGACTCCGCCCTTTCTCAACAGATGTCGTTTTTAGTATTGTTTACGTGTACTAATAAATGACCATACTTGTATTCGATAGTACTGAATGTCAGCTATCTAACGCATTTTATGATATTTGGTTGAAGTGTAAGCAACAATTGTTTTCACCTTTTCGAAAATGTCGGTTTTTATTCCAAATAAACGTCATTTGCGGGAAGTGTTATTACATTATTTTATTGCGAAGAAAACTGCAGCGGAAACTTATCGTTTGCTTGTGGAGATTTATGGTGAGCATGCTCCGTCTAATACAACTTGCAAGGAATGGTTTCGACGATTTCAAAATAACGATTTTAGTACTGAGGATAAAGAACATGGAAAACCACCAAAAAAATTTGAAGATGCTGAATTGGAAGCATTATTGGCGGAAGATTCTTGCCAAACTCAATCAGAATTAGCTGCAGCATTAAATGTTGATCGTTCAACTGTTGCAAAGCGTTTACAAATGATGGGAATGATTCAAAAAGCCGGTGACTGGGTTCCACATGATTTAAAAGAAAGAGACATGGAACGTCGGAAAACCATTTGTGAAATGCTGCTTCAAAGACAGCAAAGAAAAGGATTTTTGCATCGGATAGTCACAGGAGACGAAAAATGGATACACTACGAAAATCCTAAACGCAAAAAAGCTTGGGTGAAACCAGGCGAACCAGGCCCATCACAGCCAAAAATAAATATTCACTGTGCCAAGGTCATGCTCTGTATTTGGTGGGATCAGAAAGGTATTGTATATTATGAGTTGCTCAAACCCTCTGAAACTATTAATGGAGAAGTTTACCGACGACAACTAATGCGTTTGAAGCGAGCCATAGAAGAAAAACGACCAGAATGGGTGAATAGACATAACAAATTAGTTCTTCAGCATGACAATGCCAAACCGCATACCGCAGAAGTCGTAAAAAGATATTTAGAGGGACAGGACTGGGAAGTGTTACCCCACCCGCCATATTCACCAGACATAGCTCCTTCGGATTACCACCTATTCCGGACGATGCAGACAGACCTTACTGGAGAAAAGTTTACTTCATGTGAAAGTATCAAAATTTGGATTGACAACTGGATAAGCTCAAAAGACCAGGACTTCTTCCAGCAAGGAATACGAAAACTACCTGAACGATGGGCGAAGGTTGTAGCTGCAGATGGAGCATACTTTCAATAATTTTTTTTTTAATTTTGTAAGCGAACAAATGTGTTTTATTTTGACAAAAAGGGGCGGAGTCATATTCACACACCTATTATTTATATCCGTGCGAAGCCGGAACGGGCCGCTAGTTAAGCATATATCGTATCATAAGTCCTTAGGCACATTACATGCACACAGATTTGCCAAATTACAGTCAGTTTTTATGTTTTAGATAGTCTTATTTGTTAAGTTTACGTCTGTTCCAACCAGAGTATATGTTTGGTCCGTCGAGCATGGCACACCGCCTGAAGCCGGCGAGAGTAGCCTTGTAGAATTGAATTTACTATTACATATTTGTGGCCTTAATACAATATTATATTAAAAAGAGATTAGATATGAAAGAAGATATGCTCAATAAGTGTTCCCTGCGCCTATCGAGGGGTCACAAGAAGAGAGCTCACCAAAATATTTTCGTTTGACGCGGGTAGCTCTTATTTTTCTCAGTTTGTTATCAAGAAACTTTGTGACTTGTTACTGCGGCTTTATGGGGAAATGTAACATTCATTCACAGTTAAGCAATTCAATACGTCGTCGTAGCGAAGCGTTTTCGCGTAGCAGATATACTACGCCGTAGCTCTTTACGAGGCGTGAACAAAGAGCTACGGCGTAGGGCATACGTTTCCTTGCGCAATCTTCGGCGTTTACAAGCGATTTTCATAATACACTTATTTGTTTGCATTGTGATATCATTTAGGGCAAAATTCAAAATTTTAAACAAATTCATCGCGTCATTAATTCCAGCGAGCGGTAACGTGCATGTTTCGCAATATTTGTTTTGGAAATACAAACCACACATCTGTTCATTTATAGCTACAACTGTTTCAAATGTGTAATAAAGACTAATGGTTAAAAAGATCTCGACGAGATTTCAATATAATTAATTATAAAATTAAAGTGAATTTGAATAGAAACAAACGTTCACTCGGCACAGTACCAGCGCGTGTATTGGAACAAGTTACATTGTCCTGCCATAATGCCAATATTTTACACTCCGCTGTGTCACATCGTTCGAACAATTACTTTATTTTCACGCACGTAAAGGTTTACGGTTTTCTGCGTTCCCTTTGTGAAGCTAACAAAGCCGTTTTGTCGACAAAATATCGGCACAAATCTAATGAGGCGAATATGTCTCACGCCAACTGACAACCGAGCGAGACCTCCACCTCCGAGACCCGTTGACTGCGTCGCACAGTCTCATAACAACAACAGTTATAAACAAATTAAACATCACTTCACTCAAAAATATAAAACAACAAACAACAAATAAGAAAACACGCTACGAATAGATCACACTTTTAAAAACTGGAACTGGACTGGAGCTCTTTAAATGAAAACGCGAACTGAGCATTGTTTTATAACGAAATATAAATACGAACTGAATTAGTTTTATTTTCATACAACCACTGGGACGCGGGGAGCACTGCTTGAATCGCTAAATACACAGAGAATTTCGTTTATCTACAATTAGATTACATCTATTAATTAATTTAAATGGAAAATACTATTATACTTGTATTTGTATACTCATTAACATTATTCGATTACTTACGTTCAAGTAAATTCGATACGAATATGTTTTATAATCGTGCATTAATAGTATATTAACTCGAAGCTTAAAATCCTAAGTTTTGTTACAATTCTAATTTCAAAAAATACAAAACTATTCAAGTTGGACAGACAAGCTTAAGTTTCAGTCCACTACCACTGCCGCTACCCCCAATTCCGCCCCTCTACTCTGTTCTAGTACTGCGTAGAACAAATTATCGAGAGTATTCCACAAACAACCTTTAAGTACGAGTGCGTTCCTCCCCGACAAATGTACAGATATTGGTAAAGTTAGTAATTTAGCTGGTAATTAGGTAATTAGGCAAGTTTCGTCGAGCAGGCAGAGCTAACGACGGCGGTGGCGCCGGGCTCGCGAGAAACCAACTTTCAGCTCGACACGCGTTGCTAGAACACTGAATAGCAAAAATCAATGACTTTTTGAAACATTAGCGTTGATTGATAACCGAGGGTAGGTATCGGGCCAGAGCTCGCGTCGACAGGCTCGCAGGCCCATTCATATAAGCTGGACTATTTCCAGGTCATTAGGCCGACGCCGCGGCAGGTGGTGTTCCGATCCGATGCTAAGCGCTGTACGCGTGTTGTCGTCGCGCGCCGCTTCGCCGCCATGTTTTGTGGTCACAGTTCGATGTATTAATCCCTCTACAAGCTTGTTCCTCCGTTTCGGAGCGCGCTCCCTGCAGCGAAAACTCTCATTATCGTTTGTATTTGGTAGAAGCAAACCCGCGTGCACTTTGTGGGATCTAGCGTGCGGAGAAAATTACTCTGTATACCATATGGGAAATGCTTTCAAATACAAAGTCAAAGTAAGTAGTACTTAAAAAGTTTCATGGACACGTCACTTTTTTGAAGTAAATGTGAACTGACAAGAGTACTTACAAGAGCTCAGCGCGGTCGCTTCCCTAGAGCCCGGGCCCGAAGCCTTCTCGTACGGCGCGTGCCCGGCACGGGGCGGGCACGGGGCGAGCACGGGGCGAGCACGGAGCGGGCTGTGACATGTGCTGTACATATCTGACATAGATATTCAAGCCTTGTTCTTAAACACATTTTAGCGATATATTACTTAATCTGTGTTCTGTCTGTTTCGACAGAATAGTTAAAAACTGTCTACAAAAAGAATTTACGAAATATGAATAAGGCCCTTAATGTCTCGCCGAGCTTAAATGTTCCGACGTAACCACAGATGCTCAGATTTTTTTATGTTGACGGCAGCACTTTGTTCGCCGTCTGTTTGAAAGGAACCGCCGTGGAGCACGGGTCGTGGTTCGTTGAGCTCGGTGAGTTTGTTGTCGTCAATATAAATGGTGGCCTAATACATGTAACGGTACAACACGGTGACTAAGTCCTTCGACGACTTAATGAAAGGAGCCGGGTGTCGCGGCGGCCGGGCGGCCGGGCGGCCGGGCGGCCGTTATCTTATACGACGCGTATTAACGACGCCGGCCGCTCGTTACGACGATATTAGTTGGTGCGCCCCGCTTCGCCCGGCGCGACGTGCTGGCCCCGCGCTGGTGCAGCGCCACCGCACCGTGGCATGGCTCGCACCACATGTCGGCCCCGGGGGGGGGCGCCTCCCGGAACACGGCGAGGTGTACACTTCACTAACTGCATGAATAAATAAACAGTTCCGTCACAAGTTCACCGAAGGAACACGTGGGGGGAGCTCGTGGGGGGCCGAGTACAACAATCGCAACACTAGTTTAGGAAACTTTGTTTAGTTATCTGTAGGAAGGATATACTCGCAATATTTGATTAAAATTGGTATTCCTGAGCGACCAGTTCCGCTCGTAACAGCCACAAACCCTATGATCAACTATAACATCACTGCAGATTACATATTAACATTATTATCTGGCGATAAATATGTATATGGAACATTTTGACAGAAAACAATGTTGCTATGGTAATCATCTTCAGTAGAATAGTAGAATATAGGGTATGGCTTTGAGAGAACTCGGAAGTATGCGTCATGCAGAGTATGCAGAGTATGCCGAGGGGACGGAAGGTGAACCGCGTTCAGGAGCGTTCGCGGCGGGCAATCCTATCGTTCCTGTCTTGTTAGTGTCGCGCGCCGCTCCCGACTCCCAACCCTGGCACCGTGATGACCCAGGGCTACCGTTGCAAACAGCCATCAGAGAAGTCCACGACCTTAATAAATTTGTACAAAAACTGAAATAAATAAAAATACTTTAGCAGTATGTAGAGCTAAGTTGCGCGCAATTAATAGTGAGCCGTAAAGTGCGCCTGCAATTATGGAGGTGAGGTGAACGTGCGGGCCGCGACGCTTAGTGAGATTACAAGCACATCGCCGCTCGCATTGGGCAGGCGGCGCGGAGCGAGCGAGCCGAGCCCGCATTCATACGCTGCCATCTGAATTGGCCGCCTGCTGAACGGTTTTATACAACGATTTTTGAATTGGTTACTTTTAGAATACAATTTTAATACGATAAAACTAGGGCCCGCAACCAACGACGGTGGATACTCTAGGGATTTAATAGTTTTGTAAAATACATAATTTGTTTATGTAATAGAAATAAACTTGGTGCCGCCACGGCTCCCGTCGATCGGCGGGCGGCGGCGGCGGGCGGTGGCCGCCAAATCTCTATTTATACGGGAGATAAAGTTTTACAGCCGCTCACCTTCTTAACAATCCATACTTATTTTGTTTTTGAGGGTTCTGGCAATAGATGTTAGGCTCCGTTGTTCAAATATACATTAAATTAACTAGGGGTATCAATAACAAGGTCACTAGCTCACAAGGTCTGTCTGTCCCATGTCTGATGCGCTGTATCTTTGTATACGTAAATCATGTGAGAGAATAGTGAAAAGGTCCTAAGAAGATTTGATTGAGAATATTTGCGATGTATGAACCAATACATATAAAACTTTTATTCGTAACTTAGTATCGAAGTCACCCGTGTCACGTGTCACGCGTCGCGCGTCACGCGTCACGCGTCGCGGCCTCTCTGTCAATGTCACTGTCACAAACGATTGATGTCTCCCGGCCCGCTCCGCTCGGCGCCGCGCGCGGGGCGGGGGCGGGGGCGGGGGCGGGGCGGGCGCGGGGGGGACCTCGGAGCACGCGGGCACATATATATATATCTACATTTAGATGGATAATAAGCTATCCTGGTACGAAATTTCATCCAAATCCGTTGAGCCGTTTGAGCGTGAATGTTGAAAAAAAACACACACACACACACATACACACACATATACATAGTACAAACTTTCACTTTTATACTATTTAAGTAAGATTATCGTTTACAATGTTCCAGTCGACTTAATAATCACGATGTCCATACCAACCTGCTCCACGACTCTACTAGAATTTGTCAAGAATATGGCGCTGAAGGCGAGGGTGTAAATACGCGGCACAAATATGTAACTTATTCGATTTACTCAGTCTGGAATTTGGAAACTCAACCCCAACCCAGATGTGTTCGCACTTGGCCTCGTAGTTTTGTACGCGGCGGGAGTTGAACCGGTTGGAAACTGCTACAAGTTCAAGTGCTGGGGATCCACTGGTTCCCTATTACCGGGAGCTACTGTAGTAGTGAGCCCGCAGTGAGCCTCGTGTGGCCCAGGGGCACAGACGCTGACTTTCGAATCTGAAGGTCGCTGGTTCAAATACACACGTGAACTAATGAGTTTTTCACTTGAAAAATGTAATACCACATTCTCGAAACGGTGACGGAATACATCGTGAGGAAACCGGAATGTCTTAGAAACAAAAATTCGACGACATGTGACATCTACTAATCCGGATTGGGCTCCCGCAGTAGATTAGAGCCCATTCCATCACTCAATTATAGATATAATCTAACATTAAAGACATTATAGGCTGGTACGGTAACACTTCAAATCCATGTAACTCATGTAACCTTCATGTAATCTAAACTAAATGCGTATGTTACTATCTAGATAGTAGCCTGTAAGAAATGGTTCGGCACGTGCCCGAGCGCGCGGGGCCGACTCCTCGCTGGAGACAATAACTCCACTCCACTCGGAGCTATTTAAATGTATCAAGATTTCCGATTCATTGATCTCTCGAGGCGAAATAAATCATGTCACGGAGTAATGACGTCACCGCCGGTCGCCCGGGGCCGCCGAGCGCCGGCCGCCCGGTGACCGCCGGCCTCCGCGATCGATGACGTAATTAATGGACGCGCGTCCGCCACAAATGGCGAGCGCCCTCCGCTAATAGGAGACTAATTATTTTTATCAGTTCATCTCGAAGGCGTCGCCGGACAGATCGGGAGCCGGTTAATTAGGAGTATTTTTCCCGTCGTCGAGATAAACAGCTTCGAGAGGACCGAGATCGAGGCGAAAGGTTTCCGTGGCGCGGAAGGCGCGGAAGGCGGCCACGGCTCCCGCCTGTGAGCCGGTTTATACACTTCTTTGATATGGGACTTTTCAATGGATTTCTTACTTTGTTCGTTGCCTTACTTCGGGTAATTGGTAGAGCATAAAACTAATTGGGTCAATATTAATTGCTCTTTGGAATTGGATTAGTCTTATTGAAAACGGACTCTGTAGAAAATGTATAGATACTTGTGCGTTGGTTGTGCGTTGTGCGTGACAAATGTTGTACTTTGCGAATTGTCCGCACAGACGGAGATCGTTCGCCTGTCCGCCAGCTGTCGGACATTCATATATATTATACATACATACATATTTGATTGCAGAACTTTATCAATTTGCCATATCTTTATAGTGTATGTTTATTGGATGATGATAATTTATTTAATATAACAATCATCAAAATCTAGCCTGAACATAAAAGATACCATTTAGGAGCTGCGACGGTATGTACAGGACTTATAGCGCCCCTCTTCTTCCGAAGTAGAACAGCACAGACAAAAAGTCAGAATAGGCAATCTTACATCGTACGCGATTGCTGTGTCTTTGACAACTGCTTTGTTGAAACAAATTCAAATCAAAATTTGAACTTTAATCGGCTGCGAAACATTAGGCCAATCCTCTGCCATCAAATAAATCCCCGAATGAATTCTATAAAAGGTAAACACACACATATTCGTCAACATATAAAAAAACATGTCAAAGAAAGCTCCTTAGGCACATGCGAACAGATATATCAAATTACAGTCAGTTTTTAGGGTTCTGTACCCAAAGGGTATAACGGGATCCTATTACTAAGACTCCGCTGTCCGTCTGTCGCGAGGTTGTATCTCTTGAACCGCGATAGTTAGAGATGATACGATGAATAAATGAGTTTGAGTTTGATGTATTTCTGTTGCTGCTATAACAACAAATACTATTATAAATTAAGAGGGCTCTCATATAAGACCGTGAATTAAATTTTTTGTTTTGTACGTTACCCTTCTAGCGCGAGTCCAACTCGCACTTGGCTGGATTTTTAATGTTCTGACTTAGCTATCCCTCGGCAACATAATCACATTAGAATAATCCACTGTTTTAAATAGTCCTATTTGAACACAGCGTTAGCGGTACAAGTTCATACATACACATACATAAACAGACGTTCAAAGGCCTCATTTTTGTATGATTTTACTGTGTGTGGATGTCATTGCCGTGTGCGACAACAAGTCAAAATATTAAATAATAGGATGTGTAACATTTTTTTTTTTTTTTTTTTTTTTTTTTGGCAAATTAAATACTTTACTGTAATTTGTTAATATTACGATCTAGCCTAATGATTTTATAGCTAATGAGTAATTTAAATCTAACTTAATTTGCTATATAGAATAATTCCGAGAATGTGTCCATTGGCACTTTTCTGACGGTCTCTAGTTAAGGAGAGGTTACACTTTGTTCATGTGTTCTTTGTTAGTTTGTAAATTGTACAACTATCACTCTCACTGCACTTGTCACTACACTAGCTCAAAAGGCTTAGTTCTTTTGAGTCTTCTTTTTATGTCCGTGTGGTCGAGGAGCTGGATAGCCTCAACATTTACATGATGATGAAGTCTTTGTTGGTGAGCCTCTGCATACTTTTTAATAATTTCACTGACGACCTGTATATTAAGATCCCGATGAAGGTCGTCATTTCTTATGTACCAGGGTGCATTTACAATACCCCTGAGAACTTTGTTCTGAAATTTTTGTATGATTTGGGTGTTCGTTTTTTTGGTACAGCCCCAGAGCTGAATACCATATGTCCACACTGGCATCAGGACTTGTTTATACAGTATTATTTTATTTTGTACTGACAGGTCGGATTTTCTTCCGAGTAGCCAGTACATTTTCTTATAGCGTAATTCTAGCTCTTCTTTTTTCTTCTTGACGTGTGCTTTCCAGCGGAGCTTTGCGTCAAGCGTCATGCCCAAATACTTCGCCGTATTTGCATATGGTATGGCCTTATTGTTAATGAATACTGGGCAGTACTGTTCTTTTTTATTTGTAAAATTAATAAGAACAGACTTTGATTCATTGAGCTTAATTTTCCAACGTTTAGTCCAATCGTGAATTTTGTTGACAGCTTCTTGGACATTATCTGCTGCTTCTGCATGAGTATTTCCTATAGCCATTATAGCAGTATCATCTGCGAAGGTCGCAATAGTGTTGTTTTCTAATTCAGGAATATCACTTGTATACAGAAGATAGAGGATCGGACCCAAGACGCTTCCTTGTGGTACCCCAGCCTTTATTTCTTTAATTTCGGAGTAGGCATCTTCTTGTCTGATTCTGAAGACCCTGTTTGAAATATATGACTCTAGAATATCGGCATATGATTTCGGTAGCAATCTTTTTAGTTTTAGTATAAGGCCTTCATGCCACACTTTATCGAAAGCTTGCGCTACATCTAAGAAAATTGTGGAGCAAACTTTTCCGTCTTCGAGAGTTTTTTCAATAATGTTGGTTATTCGGTGGACTTGATCTATTGTTGAGTGCTTTTCTCTGAATCCAAACTGATAATCTGGTATGATTTTCTTGGTTTCCAGGATAGGTTTTAGCCTTTTTAACAGAAGTTTTTCAAACACCTTGGACATAATAGGAAGCAGGGAAATCGGCCTGTATGATGTTGTGTCACATGGCGGTTTTCCTGGTTTGGGAATCATTATGACTTCGGCTACTTTCCATAAATCGGGCACATATTTTAGCCTCAGCGCCGCGTTGATGAGATGCGTCAACTTAACTAAGGCTTTTTTTGGAAGATTATGAAGCACTTCACCGGATATGAGATCAAATCCAGGTGATTTGTTTGGGTTTATGTTACGCTTGATTTCCCTTAAAACTTCTCTGGGTGAAACAAGTTTTAAGCCTAGTTCTTCATCTAAAGCTTCCACATTTGAATGTTCCAAATAAATGTTGGCTTTATTAGGTGCAAATATGTTTTCTAGGTGTTCTGCAAATATTTTAGCTTTTTGCTCATTACTAACAGCCCAAGTTCCAGAATCATCTTTTATAGGGGGAATTTGAGTATCTGTTCGTTTCAAGTTCTTTGTAGCCTTCCAAAGTGAGTAGTCTGTACTGCGATCATTTGTAAGCCTTTGAAGATAAGAGGTTGTTGAGGCATCGGTGAACGTTTGAATTTGCCTTTTTAACTTTTTGGTAATGTTGTTCAACTTTCTTTTATCTTTCGGTGACCTTGATAGGTGCCATCGTTTACGTTGTTTTCTCTTTGCAGATATGAGTTTTAAGATCTCTTTAGGGTAATTGTTTCTTGTGACCCTTCTTCTTATATTAGGTGTATTGTTCCAGGCAGCTTGCTGAATAAGCGTAATAAAATTTTCTACGTCTAAATTCAGCTGCTCTGGTGTTTTTAACGGAACTTTAAGGTTTACATTTGCATCTAATTCAATTTTAAAACTCTCCCAGTCGGTGTATTTATTAACAAGAGCCGGAGAGGTTTCTTTATGTGATACTTTTTCAGTTATCACTAAATATATGGCAGAGTGGTCCGAGTTCATGTCGTAGCTCTGTTCTGTTCTAATGTAGTTTGATGAGAAGTTTTTGTAGATAAAAAAGTCTAGTAAGTCTGGGATTTTCTGTGGGTCGGTTGGCCAGTATGTAGGAGATCTTGTTGATGCAACATTACATGCCATTTCTTTAATGGCATTCAAGAGTTCTTTTCCTTTTGTGTTCGTTAGACGAGATCCCCAATACGTATTTTTGGCATTGAAGTCGCCGCCTAGTATGAATCTATGTCCTAAAGATTTGATAAGCCTCACGTACTTTTCTTTTCGTATAGTATACCGTGGTGGGCAGTAGATGGCTGCCACGGTCAGAGGATACTGCTTAGTTTGGATACAAATGGCTAATAATTGAATATCTGGTTCTTCCCACTTATTTTCTTCATAATGTTTGATGTTTTCTTTTATAATTACTGCACTGCCACCTCTTGCTTTATTGTCAGGGTGTAGAGCATGGTAGACTTTGTAGCCTTTCAGTTTAATGTATGATTGTTTCGTAAAATGTGTTTCTGATATAAGACACACATCGATATTTTCTATATCTAAGACTACTTGTAACTCTTTCTCGTGTTTTTGTAGTCCATTGCAGTTCCATGACATAATTTTCATAGAATAAATCATTTTTTAGCCTTGGGGATAGCAATTTTGGCGCTATTTTCAATTTTTCTTAAACGATCGTCAAATGATATCATTAGCTTAAGAATTTCATCTAGCTTTGTGTTATTATGTTGCACGTTGGGCTGCAAACGACTAATGTTTTTAGAAGCAGCTTGGGCATATGTAATGGACTTACTGCTTGCTGATGTTTTCGCAGATCTCTCCAAATTTATCGGCTGGTTTGAAGACTTTTTGCCTGTTGCAGGTTGGTATGGTCTCACTGGCTTTTTAATATTTTTATTTTTAATTCTCTGGATTTCTTTCGCTACCATGCATCCCCTGTAGTTGGCCGGATGAGCTTCTCCACAGTGTACACATTTTGGCTTCTCTTCGGCTGCTGTTTTGCAGTCTATTGTTTAATGTTTACCTGTGCATTTCACGCATCTTGGCTCTTTGGCACAATATTTTTGTGTGTGTCCATAAGCCTGACAACGTTTACACTGAGGTATGAGTTTTGTGGTTCTAAGCGGTTGTATTTCTACCATACACCCCAGTATATTTTTTATTTCATATACTTTTCTTATATCTTCCTGGTTGCTGAAAGTTAACATAAACATATTAAGCGGTTCTTTAGTTTTCCAGCTCAACTTGTTTACTGCTTCTTCAATCTGGAATCCCTTAGTTTGTAGGTCTTCGACTATTCTCTCGGGTATACAAGTGGATGGCAATTTTTTCACCATCACTCGTATTGGCCTATCTTGTTTATTTTCATATGAGTGCCAGAGGCAGTTGTTATCTTTTAATATTTTAGTCAAGCCTCGATAAGATTCCTCATTAGAAGCGTTGATTTTGACGGTATCACCATTCATCATTTTTACCGTGAATGTTTCAACCGCCTGATATTTCGAAAGAAAATCATAAAAGGTTTGGTAATTTTTTACTCCATCTACTATTATAGGCGGTGGTTGGGGAACTCTCTTGATTTTTTCTTGAGTTGTTTTGTTCTTAGTTTCTTCTGGTTCTTCTGGTGAGAGAGTGGGAGAGATGTTCAATTTTCTTTTCTTCCTTGACTTTGTTCGGATCCACTCTGTCTCTTTGGCTAGCTCATCTTCGTCGGTGTCATACTCGACGCGAACCGAAGATGTTTCTTTATCCGACGTCTGAACAACACATTTTAGCTGCTGCTGCAGGATATCTATTTGACTTTTAAGGTCATCTACAAGGCTTTGCAGTTTTTCACGTTCTTGCCTTTCTTCTTTGAAACGGGCATATAGCTGTTCATTTTGTTTATACAGCATATGCTCTGTTTCCGTTTGCAACCTAACATGATAGTCCGATGATGGAGAATCCATATTAATATAGAAAAATAGCTTCGCCTTAACACGATTATTAGTCGACAGTAGACATGCCTTACTCAGCGATAACTATGTCATCGCATCGTTCGGCCGCCGCGACGGCTTTGTTGTGATGCGTTAGCACTTTGAAATTGTGTCAGCGCGCGCGCGATCGCTAGCGACACAACTACTTTAAGCGAAAATCAAACAATCACTAACAATGTGTAACATTGACACGGTCAGTATGAAATGCTGATAATTAACTAATTAGGGAACAATTTATGACAATGCTGTTGGATAGGTGCTCCCATAGATAGGCGCTGAATAAATTTACTGACTTAGTTTAACATTACATCTCACAACTTTTGTGGCAGAAGACCTGCGTTGCGAGGCTTGCGACTTTTTATTAATGTGTACGATTTTTTATATAATTATTACCTAGAAAAGATAGATATTTTAAAGAGATAACATAGATTTTTTAAGTATAGTTGCAATACCCGGACAGGTGACTAAGTTGTAAGGTCCATCATCATACTGACACCGGACTGTACGAGTGCACTTGGTGAAGCAACAGATTTCTTGAATGTTGAATCTCGTGTCACCCCGGCGAGTGTGCCCAGTACTGAGTGAGGCCCAGTACTACACACTGTGACATACTAACGGGGCGTAGGGTCCTACGTTAAGAATGAACAAATTTATTTCCAAGCATTTTTGCCATCTCGCTAATCTGATATTCTGTACTAAGCTTTTAGCACAACTCAACGTTTGATAAAAGTTTTAAATCTATTTTTTGCCAGTAATTGTATTTCGCTCGGGATTTTGTTGAGAGGAGCTTACACATCGGCCTCGAGAAGAAGTTGTTCTTCATCTCTTCATGCAAGTAAATGGCTCACCGCACAGTATGTATAGCCGGAACCGGCGTTCAAATGTTGGAGGACCATGTCGGTCGCGCCCGGAGGAGAACACCACCAGAGCCGCTACACGCGTCCCCCGGGCGCCTTTTGGCGCTCAAGGGGCGACCAAGGAGCTGCCTCCACACCTGGTAATCCGCCGCCAAGCAGTGGTGCTCTCGCGTTGCTGTGTTCCGTTGGATGGGTGTGGGCACCGGTGTAATTACAGGCACTTGAGGCGTATATTCTCCGTCTCAGAGTGACGGGCGCAATGCAGTGTGTTGGCAAATTAATGAATTGACACCAAATATAGTACCTGCTCCTCATAGACTATACGGTTCTGTTGTAATTTAAAATAGTTCTCGAACAACGTAATTATTATTATTGTTGTTAGGATTTTGGTTAAAGGTATTCTAATTATGATGACACATAATATTATACAGAGAAATGTATGCGGCATTCCTTCAGCGGTAGGAATGGCCACGGACCAAATGACTCCTCGAGGCCAGACACTTTTGATGCTGAGAATGTCCGCACGGCTCGCGAGCTGCGACTCGGCGAGCAGCCGACACGTTGCTGTAGCAGTCGCGTGAGGTACGGCGGCTCGTGCGGCGTCCGGCGCCCCACGAGCAGCGAGGGAGCTTCTACTCACTACTATATTGTTACTTCAATTATCACTTTAGCACGAAATTCGCGTGAAGGCAAAGGTCGGTATTCGGGTAAAGGCAGACATTCCTTCATTTGGTTCGAGCTGCGTGCGTGCGTGAGTGCGTGCGTGCGTGCGTGCGTGCGTCCCTACTACCGACAACACCGCTCGCTGTCCCGCGGCGCTGTTTTATATTTGAGTCGAACTCGAAGAATCATTAGTTAGGTGAGCGGAGCGGGCGCGGCCACCGTCGGAGCTGCTCCAGCTCCAATGTCTCCACACGAGAGACCCGAGGCGCCTGGTAGGGGCCGAGGCGCGAGGGGGCAGGAGGGAGTCACGCCCACCTCGCTACCATTACTATTTCTGGAGGGACATCGAGCTTAATGATCCATTAAACGAAAGTGAAGATTTGTCGGGTTTAGACAAAAGGGTTCAAATGTATTACCTACTGAAAATTTTAGTGCAAACCGAGGTTCTACTTTTACTGGCAAGTCGTCGCGGGCTCGGCGACCGGGCACCGGCTCACAAGGCTGTTACTATAATGATCGATCTTGGAGGTTTTATCATTATCAATGATTATTATTATCAATGATTGATTTAAGCACATACATGCATACACTCTCCCCGAATACCCTCCACTCTAGTATCGACTCGGTCACCGAGCCAACACTGTCATTAATTATAATTTACCTTTTTTGAAGAAGTTTTGAAGAATGTTTACAATGGAAACACACAGCTTGTTCCTTGTAATTTGAGCGAAGAGTGAGGTGGTCCAGGCGTGCAGCCGCCTGCCTTCAATCTGTTGGTCGCTGATGGAAATCCACGAACCAATGAAGTTTCACTTGAAAAATGTATGTGCACAAAACCACATCCCCAAGACGCTCAAGGAAAGCATCATGAGGAAACCGACATGTACTAGAACCGAAACACCAGTCTCCCCCGACCCCCCGACCCCCGACCGGCTCGGGGAATGCGTACCAACATGCCGAATTCTGCGAACAATGTCGATCTGTTCAAACGATGCTTGAATATTTTATCGGTTGTATAATATCGGTATATAAATATTTTGACATTGGTTGGTCAAATTATAAAACAAAACAAATTTAAAAGTGATCTGAGAGACGAGCCGAGGACATGGGGGGACCGCACCCTCTCACGCGGAAGGATACCACGTCTCGTGCCTTACGATCTAGTTTCTATAGTTCTGGCAATCTCTCATATATTTAAGTAACAACGAAATGAATGGACAGAATGCGTGACGATCTAATAGAATGTTTGCGAGAACATTCCACGCAGCGGCGTTCAAATAACGTAACGTTAACGTTTATCGTCAATTTCATTCGCATAAGCTCATGTTCGTAAGGAAATGGAATATAAATTGGTGACATTCCGGCCGGGATCCGCGGAGGCCTGCGAGCCGCCCGCACGCGGCCGCCGGCGCCGTCCGCCGCAGGCGAGCGTGTGGCGGCGCGTCTGCCGCAGGGACACTGTCAGACCTTACGGCGAGCGCGGTTCGTAAAGTGCTCCTTCCTAATCAATCATACGACAATTTAATCGATATACTGAATAAGTTTTCAGTATGTTGATTAAATTGATCAATAATATGTATTTATTCTTAACTAGCTGTGCCCCGCGACTTCGTGCGCGTCTACAACATTATTTCGCGCGGAACACTAAATGTTATTTTTTGCAAAACCGATGACCTTGAAATATTTACGGGACAATTTTTAACGTATCTCCTTTCTAACAAATAAAGAATGAATGAAATCGGACAACGCGTTAATGAATTACAATGAAGAACACATTTTGACTTTCATCCCCTCTCCCACGGGAACGGTGCTGAATTTCAGGATAAAAAGTATCCTATGTGTTAACTCGGAGTGTGACCTCATATCGTGCTAAGTTTCATTTGAATCCGCCCAGTGGTTCCGGCGTGACGCGCGGCCAAGATACAGACAGACAGACAGACATGAATGAAAAAAATTACAGTTTTGGCTTCAGTAAAGATCACAGAGAGCCCCTCAAAAAGAAATTTCAAAATATCTTCAATGTACAGAATTGGATCCGTTACAGTTTTAGTATAAGTATAGATGTGAACAGTTATTTCGCAGGGATGACAGTCAAATGATTGCATAGTCAAGAAAGGGTCGAGAGGGAAGAGATCGCTTGCAATCTGACTTCGCTAAAAAAACTTGGATTCTAAAGTTTGATCATTGCAAGAGGTTTGGAGAACGACAAATGAATATGTAGCAATCAAACATTGCTCTCGACGTGGGTCGGAGATACATTATTAATTTCGGGCGTAGGACAATACCAGTGACGTCATCTATCGTTTTAAGGTTCCCTACCATATCAACGAATCATAGATAGAGGTTCCTTGCTAGGTATAATGTACAGTAAATAAATTAAAAATACAATTACAAAACTACTTATGATAAAAACCGGTTTGATATGAAACGTATTCCCACTTAGAGTGGTGGTCGCGGGAGGCGGACGGCGCCCGGTGCGGCTACAGGTTATTTAAATTCAGTTCGCGTCGTCGGTAATCCATTCGCCGTTATTAACGAACTCCGACTAATTATCGTCACTGAGAACAATCGAGCCGACTTATTTCATCTCTCAATGCTAATTGGGGCCGACAGGATATCTGCTACGCTGTCACGATCGCTTTCGTTAGTGAGGTCCTGTCGGCGCGGTGCCGCTCCCCGGCGGCCGGCGCCGGTGCCGGCGGCCGGTGCTTACACACCTGCTCGAGTCCGTCTCTATTGTCCTGCCGACTTGCTCTGAAATATGTTCAGTTATAACTCTCCTCCCTTTGTATTTGTAATATCCAGCTTCAAAACAAGTGATTTTCATTCGCGTCACGTCGCGTCGCGTCGGTCGCGGTTGTTTTACCAAACTTTAGGAGTGCAACAAACACGTACAGAGTCGGCGCCCGCTGCCACTGTGACCTACACTCGCAGATTATACGACGTACAACTTACTAAATGGGTTACAAGTTCTTAAAAATAAATGATATTATAATAATAATAGTATCTCCTTTATCCGTCACACTCAACCGTGCAACCGTGCAACCGTGCAAACCATTTTTAAGTTATAGTAACCGACTGTCGCCCTGCTCCTCCTCTACAATGCAGTATTGTAAATTGAATAACTAAAATTGTTATTATATTTGCGAAATAGCAATTGTACAGCGGCTTGCACCCATGTACGAGTACGTGCTCGTGGAGTGACGTGGTGCTTGAGTTGTTAGCTCTCCTCGCCCAGGGCGCGACCACAACCGGAATCTACGAGTAACGGAATGTTTCTTATTTTGACGAACAGACTTCGTGATAAACGCCAAGCACTTGGTATATTTCATTTTCTCCTAAAATCGTACGTACTTAGATACATAGTTATATCTATACATAGTTATAATTTAGACATTTTTTGAAAAGACGTGATGGTAACGTTCGCGTACCGTGGTGGTTTTGTTATTCGTATCACTTGCTACTAGATTGTTTCTGTGTTATTTTTTTCAATCGTCAACCGTTTTGTCAGTCAATCTATTTCTGGATAAAAGGTCCCCTGTCCCTTTCCCCTCACATCGAGTATGCAAAATTTCACGATGATCGGTTGAATGGTTAAGGCGTTACAAATATACTCACATTCGCATTCATAATATTATAGTTCGGATCTCAACCCACCATTAGCATTACCTGAACGATATCAATGGAATTGTATAGGTATTCTGTCGTAATCGATGAGGATCTTTATATGAATGGTTGATCACAAGATGCTTTGTGTCCTCTGTGGCTCTGTTGTCCAGGCTCGAGGTGCTCGTGGTGCTCGTGGTGCGGACCAGCTCTCGTTTCTTCCTATAATGTTATTGTAACTTATTGTATTCAAGTCTTAGTATTTTATTGACGTGATCTTTTAAGTCCAGTTATTGTTCACCTCTTTAATTGCATTATTACTGTTATATTATGTACCTATTTTTCGGCGGATCTGTTCGATTTGTTTGATTTTGTAACCAATTATATAACTAATTTTCATAAATATAATATTTGAATACTTGCTACGAAACCTATCACATGTAGGGTAGAGAGACTCTGAGAAGGTTCTGCTTTATTGTGTGTTACTCCTCATAGTGCCTCGAGCACGGGGCACGGGTCACGGGGCACCGGGCACGGGGCACAGGGCTGCTCATTTACAATCAGAGTTCAAATTAAAGTGTACGCATGAGACATGACCAATAAAATTGATAAGAAATGAGTTGAAACGTAAAGATATCTGTGGAATTAAACTAAATGTAACCCGATAGAACTCCCGGTTACGTGCAGGATCTCGCTCACGCTCGCACGTAAAACGCCCAGTTTTTCCTCATAAAAAGACACAGTGCTAAATCGCATTTACTAGAGACACTTTATTAGCCAGCATTATCTCGGCATGACAAATTATGCGCGTCCATCGACGGGCGCGAGGGGGCGCACGCGTCTCCTGCACCCACTGCCCCCGCAGTGAATCATGAACAACGCGACCGGAACGCGCCGCATTGTCTCGGAGAATGTAATGCGAGCATTGTTTATGCGAGCATTTTTTAGCGGCGCAATTAGACGAGAGTCTATGGCGTTTGACGCAGCCAGTGACGAGTGACGAGTGGAGAGTGGAGAGTGGAGAGTGTAGAGTGGAGAGTGTAGAGTGAGGAGTGATGACCGGCGAACTGGCGAATAGGGAGAGGCGAGTGACGAGGGTCCGAGAATGAAGCAGCCGGCCGCGCTAATGACGGAGTGGAACTGTCCTAGTTAGACCGACGACTTAATTAAAAGCTTAGCAAATAGAGGGTTTCCTGAATTGACATTAAGTATATTTGCTTAAAGAATACTGATTTTAATAAATTAATTATCGACAAACTATTTCAGGGAGGCGAACGTCACGATGTGTCCCGCCGCTGACTTTAGCGCAAGTGACAAGTTACCACTTACACAAGTTAATAGTGTCCACCCCGACACCCCCGGCACCCCCGGCACCCCCGGCACCCCCGGCGCCAGCGGCCCGCACGCACTGCACAGACAGGCCGGTCTAGGAACTACATTCTAATGTTCGTGATTTCGGGTTGAAAAAAGATACATTTAAATCGGTATAAAACTGGCGAAGAAAAGAGTCACAGAAAAACAAAATAGGCAATCTTATTTACTCGGATGAGATATTTTTTCAGTTATTTTGATTTAACAACCATACTATTGAACCGATTTAAATAAAAAAATTACAGAAACCGTGTCTTTCCAAATACAAAAAGAGCTGATAGATTTCGGCGTCCTGAGGTGGCGGCGTCAGCACTCGGTGATACAAACAACATCATATAGATACTCATACAAGGAACCGATTTAAATAATCAAAAAAACCGGTCGAGAGCGAGTCGGATTTGCGCACGAAGGGTAAGGTAATATCGATCAAAAACTAACAAATAATAAAAATCACGTTTTTGTATGAGAGCACCCTTAAATATTTAAATATATTTTCTGTTATAGCGGCAACAGTAATGCATCATCTGTGAAAATTTCACCTCTAACTATCACGGTTTAAGAGATACAGCCTAGTAACAGACGGACAGAAAGACATACAGACAGACGGACAGCAGAGTCTTAGTGATAGGGCCCCGTTTTCCCTTTGGGTACGGGACCCTAAAAACGAGTATCCCTTACTCGAACTCAAACTCAAACTAATTTATTCCTTTAGATGTCAAATATCGTTTAGAGACGTCAACTTTTACACACACAAGTAAACATATTCGTGAGTATATAACGTGTCACGGGAGCTCCTTAGGCACGTTACATGCACACAGATATATCAACATTACAGACAGTTTCCATCTCTTAGCTGGTCTTATTTGTTAAGTTTACGTGTGTCCCAACCCTAACCGACCAACCCGAGGGGAAGACATTTCTACGCCTTATTTCATGCCCTCAGGGGGTACACCCTGCTATTTTAAAAAGATACATATTGTACAAATCGTTATGCAACTTGTTAAATTGTTTATTTTCATTTATCAACCAAACTATTGAACCGCTTGGTTGATAAAAAGTTATGCGATTAATCTGAAAGCATATCCGCTGTGAAACTTACCAAAGAGATAATAACCAGATGAATAATAAAAGAAAATATTTGCTAGTACTCAATTGCTATTGATTGATCTGCAAAAGATTTTTAATGAGTGACATTATTTTATTTTATTTATTTATTATATGTTACACTGAAAACTACTAACTCTGAATAACATTAAATAGTAGAAATTATTTAATGTTATTCAGAAGAAGATTACATGTTTACCATATTATAAGTACTAAATAAATAATATTTATATGTTCCTATCAGGTTATGGTTAAACAAGCTTTGTATTTGGTTTAACATAGGTACACCTTTTTAATATGAATAATGTGGAATAATGATTATAAATTCATCTTAATCTGAAGCATTGCTGTGCCAAGCAAGGTTAAGCTCGGGTTATGTACTTAAAATCAAGATCTGATTTACAATGTAAGTGCAATAAATAGTTTGAATTTGAATTTGAAGAACACAGATTACACAGACAGGTACAAGTGACCCGCGAGTAAAGTAACTGCCGGTAACTGGAGATATCATGATTAGATTATTTATTTATATTAAAAAATAAGCTTTCAGAAACGGTAAAAATAATTTCAGCCGACGACTCACTGAAGTAATATAATATTTTGAAATATGATTTATTCGTGTTTCTTAGTCATTAAAATTCTATTGAAATAATTTAAGATGTACGTGAACTCGTCGCGACGCTCATTTCATATTCAAAAAGACTCCTTCGTGAACAGGAAAGGTTACGCTTGGGCTTCGGCGGGCACACAACACTTCGGTAAAATAGAGCTTTGTTATTGCATGGACATTTCATACTTAGATCCTATACCCTATAGTGATCGCACATCATGAGTATACAGGGATTTTTTTTATTATAATGGATTATCATACCGGTAATTTTGAAAAAATGCTGTATGATGTTCCGTAATCCAACTTTCGAGTAAAAGTTTCGACTAACAAACACTTTGCGATACATGTGCGGCGCGGTCGCTTTACAACCTACGAACAGACTCGTCTCCGGCAAAATAACTTTTTTATTAAAATAACATCACTTACATAGAGCGTGTCCGCCGGCCGCGCGCTCCCCGTTCGCCACTCACTCACTCACTCACTCGCACGTCACAACCAATGCGACTCATTCACTATAAACTTGCAAAATCACTTTAAAATTCACATAACTATTATCGTAAACACCGTTACATTCGAACGGTCCGCCGCGCCAGCCATCCGTTTGAACCGGTTCGACGGGTACGTTATCTTCGCGTCGCGATCTCCGCGAGTGGTTCGTAGCACCGCTACGCCGCTACGCGCTACGTTCGCTACGAGCCGGCACACACTGGCTGGCTCGCGTAGCGCCGACCCGCTCCGCTACGCCGAGCACTGCGCGCGCAATGGAACATCTTTTCTTTTAAAATTAGACAATTATATTAAACTGTGAGTGAGTAGTTCACTTTCGAGTCAAAGTGGAACATTGACATTGGAAAGTGAAATCATGTTTTATGCTTTTTAATGTCCTTCGATTTATCTGTCCCCGATGACACAGTTTCAAAGTCAAAAGACAAAGTCAAACAAACACATTTATTCCTTTAGATCTCAAGACACGTCAAATTTTACACATGCATGTACACATATTCGTGAGCATATAACGTGTCACAGGAACTCGCCAGGCACATTACACGCACACAGATATGTCAAATTACAGTTAGTTTTCATGTTTAAGCTTATCTTATTTGTTAAGTTTACGTCTGCTCCAACCCTAACCGACCAACCCGAGGGGAAGAAACAGATAGGAAACCCCTCGGAGACAGTATTACATATTCACGAATATGGTCCTGCGTCTAAAGTGAAGCAAATTCATTCCCAAGCCTTTTTGTCATCTAGGTAATCTGATATTCTATAGTAAGCTTTTGCAACAAGTTTACGTTTGATGACAGTTTTAAATTTATTTAATGACAGTAACTGTTAAAAAAAGAAAAACTTAAAAAAAATTGCTAACCTTATGGAGCCTAGTAGTGGGCACAGCGAGTTTATTTTTATGCCTAGTGTTTACATGATTATCACTTTTCTTTGTGGACATGCTCATATGTTTACGAGTGTACATCACATTCTCATATATGTACTGACATGTAACCGTTAAAATATTTATATCCTTAAATTTTTTACGCAATGATTCTTGGGGACCCATATAGTAAACTGCGCGAACAGCCCTCTTCTGCAACACAAATATGGTGTTGATATCTGCAGCATGCCCCCACAGCAGTATGCCATATGACATAATACTGACATAATTCCTGTGTTATGGTTGAATGTTTAACAGTTACTTTAGGTATATTTCTTAGATAACTATGAGGTATTTAAATTTAATGAAATAATGTTAGTTAGTTCCAAGGTATGCCGAGGGGGGGGGGGGGGGGCGAACGCGTCTTGTTCCAACAACTCGCTGATATCTGTTAAAAATTAAATCCCTTCAAAGACATGACATGTACTAAAACGCAAGTCTCGCAACGCATTTTTTCTGCTGCAAAAAGTTTTGAGATGTAATGTAATAATATATTGTAAAAAATAAGTTAATTGGTAGCAAGCGGGACCCGTTTACAAATTATGAACCGAAACAAAACGGTTGAGTCGAGATTTTTGTTATTTTCTAATTATTGTTTTTATTTTAAGAAAAAAAAATGTATAATGACAACACAAAAAGTAGGTACAAATATTAACTTTATAGCTACTTTTTGCTTGTCTATAGTTGATTGATTTGCTAAATCAATAAATAGTAATAAATTAAAAAAAAAATAAAAATATACATAGGTACATATTTTAAGTAGTCAGACCTACTTCCCGCAGCCAATAGGCAGCTAACTCAGCATGTGTTGCGCGCTGGTCGGTGCAAAGCATCAGCTTAAACATACAGTCTGACTGTAATGTTGACATATCTATGTGCATGTAACGTGCCTAAGGAACTCCTGTGACACGTTATATGCTCATGAATATCCAAACGATACTTGGGATCTAAAAGAGTTTGAGTTTGAAAGCTGGTACTCCGCCAGGACCTGGAGGCGGCCGATATCACGGGCGATTACATCAATCAGAATACACATATTATAAACAATTAGGACTCAATTAAACAACACAGGCCACAAAATATTAACATGTTATTATATAAAACAAAGATTATGGAATAAATGCAAAATATGAGAGTAAGTATCAAAAATATACAGTATGTGTAGGCATTCAAAGGGACAAGTCCCAGCAGTGCCATCTGTTAGGTATTCATGGCAGACAGGTGATACGTGTAGCTACAAGCTACCAGTCTGTGGACATGGACAGGTGACAGGACTGCAGAGATTCGAACAAGAGGGTACATTGTAAGAGTCGGCATGCAGCCTCAGTAAACATTGGGAAAAACTCCACCATCCTTTTCTCGAAACCATTCAAAGCATTTCGACCCCCGCCGTAACTTCGTTGTGGAACGCTAGGAGTCTGTATTTATAGTAACCAAGAGGAAGATCTAAAAAGGTTAATAGAGGAAGGCCAACCACTCCGGAACTATTACGTTCTTAAACAATCATTCTATATCCCGAGAAACGCAAAGAATTTTTGAATACAACAGACTTAGAAGTTTTTACCGTCCCGACTCATCAAACATGTTACATCGAAGCCTCTGAGAAGAGCTCGACCAGAAACGGAGTGAACTTTTTAAACAAACTGATTAGAGTTTTGGAGAAAGCCTTTTATGTAAATTAGTTGAAGTGCAGAATTTACTTCAGTCCTAATAATATTGCCTTCGGACTCTGCAATTTATCTTCCGTGAAAGAAGCGCCTCGCGTCGCGTCGTCTCGCATCGCTCGGGGAATGCACTCAGCGCGGGAATGCCGCGCTCCGCTCCTCTCGCCTCACGCCCCGCGTCACTCGGCGCGTCAACGTCTCGCGCCCGCCGGAGGCCCGCGGGCCGCGGCTTGTAGCAGCGCGACGCTTTCCAGGTATTTCAAATTACAGCGACTGAACGTCTGGTATTCTTGGAGAAAAAGTCACTTTCGGTACTGTATTGGAATAGACAAACGCTCGCCTTCCTCATACATCAACGAGTAAATATCTATCGCAGCAAAAACATAACATGTACAAAAACGCAAGTCATGTAATGATGTAATCATGTATTAATGTAAATGTAATTTATATCAGTGGGAGCATCTATCCAACAGTTTTGTCATAAATTGTTACCTAAATAGGTCATTTGCAGCATTTTATACTAATCGTAATAACATAAGACAATTTTTTTTTAATAATTTGATTTATTATGTTGCCGTCGCTTGGCAACATAATCACATTAGAATAATCCACTGTTTTAAAAAGTCCTATGTTAGGTTATGGTTATGTTTTTTTTTTTTTTTTTTTTGTGTGTTGTGGTCTTTTCATCCATCGCCATCGATGAAGCAATGCCTTTATTTGCCATTTTATGTTTGTTTACTCGTTAAAAAAGGTTTTTATTTTATTGTTTTAAAATATAATAATCTAATTATCATCTTTTTGTAATATTTTATAAAGTTATCATTCTTTCTTATTATTAATTTATATCTACTTTACATATTAACCATATTTTTTTTTTTATTTTAACTAATTAACATTCAGAATTTATATACTTATTAAGATTTTGATACATTTCCATCAACTCAGGCTTCTATAAATTTAGACATTTTTAACTATGGATCATTGCTGATTAAAAACTTTGAATTATTATTTTATATTCTGACATTTAATTACAATTGCTTCATCATATTTAACCTATATTCATTTTCATGTGTTATCATTTTATTCTGAGATATTTAGTATATTTATTTGTTTGTCATTATATTATTATTTCATTCAAATTTTTACATTTATTATTTATTATATTGTTATTTGATAAATTATTTATTAATTATTATTTGAATTATTATTACTCCGATTTTACTATTATCAATTATTTTCTTTTCATTCAATCAATTATTATATGTTTATTTATATTTGAAATTTATTTATTGTTTTATTATTTAAATATTTAAAATCATATATTAGTTTATTTATTTATTAGATTAAATTTTTTTTTTTTAATTGATTACTATATAATTATTAACTTCTTTACTTAATTGCATAATTACGTATTTACAGCTTTCTAGATCTTATTTATTTGTATTCCGTCATCCTATCTTTCCATCCAGCAGGAGTCCTTAACTGTAAGCTACCCTGGACCTGGCTATTAAGTCCCACTTCATCCTCTCCCTACATTCCCCACTGAAGGCGTTGTGCTGCCTGTCTTCCCTCTTTGTCCGCTCGCAGTTGATGCATTTGGCTGGGATGTTCTCTGTCCGCGCCGGACAAGTCGCCCGGGTATGTGCCTCTCCACAGTGACTACACAAGTCACTCGTCTCCTTGCACAGGCTCTTAGTGTGCCCGTAAGAGAGACACCTTGTGCATTGTACCAGGGGCGACTGGTCCTCGACCGCGCCGCTCTTAATGCCAATATGCACCACCGCAGCGTTCACGAGGCAGCTCCACACTCGAGGAGAAACCTCCAGCACTGGGTTACACAGGTACGCATTCCGGGATCGTTTTCTGTACCTGACCTTTATGATCTCAGTGGGTTCCGTATCCTGCAAAATGTGTTTGTTCTGGGCTATGAGGTGTTGAATGAGGTCTTCATTAGTGAGCGCCGAAGGGACACCCTTAATGCACACGAGAGGGTTGTGCATCTTCGGCTCGTGCACCAATAGATCCTCTAGGTTATGGTTAGGTTAGGTTAGGTTAGGTTAGGTTAGGTTAGGTTAGGTTAGGTTAGGTTAGGTTAGGTTAGGTTAGGTTTTTTTTTTTTTTTTTTTTTAATTGCCCCCTCCTTCTCTGGGGGGTCGACGCGAAGCCCTCCGACTCGTGGTCAGAGTCCTATCTATCTTTTATTACTTTATTGCTTTTTCTTAAATCTAGTTACTTGGGAATGGGGTTGGGGTTTGTTCTCTTTATTTCTATTTTTATCTAATCATGCTCTTATTCTATCGGAATTCTTTCTATATCTATTTACTTAAACTAATACATTTCTTTTATAACTATCTTAACTTAATACTGTTTATAATATATTATTACAATACATATATCAGCATTCTTATATTACTTTATTTGTTTAATTTTATAACTTTATTTCCTACTTGTTTACAATATAACAGAAATTTATCTAATATCTTTGTTGCACATTATTTGGCTTATTGTATCCTCTTCTATTTTGACATTAATTTGCATTTCTATCATATATCTCTCTAGGCCATAGGCAGGGCACAGGTTAGGTTAGGTTAGGTTAGGTTAGGTTAGGTTAGGTTAGGTTAGGTTAGGTTAGGTTAGGTTAGGTTAGGTTAGGTTAGGTTTTTTTTTTTTTTTTTTTTTTTTAAATGCCCCCCTCCGATCTTTTCGGGGAGGTCGCTTTACCCTCGGACGCGAGGTCTGAGACTTTTTATATCTTTTTGTTTTACTAATTTATTTGTTAATATGTTATATGAAGAAGTTTTGTTATTTTCAGATGGTATTCTTACTTTTTAATATATTTATCAAGTATTTATTGATATCTTAATTTTTTACCTATATTTTATCATTTACATATAATTTTTGCTTTCGTGTTGCACTGTTCAGGTTATTTACTTTATTATTTTAATTTTTGGATTTATTATTTTTCTTAAAATTTTCTTACAATTATTTGCGGTTTGGTTATATCTTACTATCTTTTATATCTTTTGTTGACTTTCGCATTATTTATCTTTATTTACTTTTATGCTGTTTGTATATAATTCAATATATATGACAACATAATTTATTTATCTATTTAGTTTAATACTTTGTATATAGTACGGACTGTAATTCGCTAGGATAAGGCTTTGTTCTACGCTTTGCAGGTGTTTTGCGTTTTTGCGCCTTCTGGTGTTTTCGGACCACATCGGAATTGAAAGGTTTGTATTTTTAATTTTTGAATTTTGTATGTGTATATGTATGTATCTATTTTTGTGTATGATTTTATTATTAATTGAAACTATGATATTTTTGTCTTTTAAATATATTAATCTCTTGTTCTTATTCTTTTTCAACTGGGCCATTTTCTTATGAAACTGGTTCCAGTTGTATATCCTTGTTGCTATTGTCTTTATATTTGATTGTCTATTTTTAACTAATTTAACTTTCTGGTCTGTAACAGGTGTAAGGTTGGCGTCAGCGTCGCATTGCACCAGATTGGACCGCTGGTTTCCGCCTTCAGCCACCTCAGCAATACGCTACTGTGGCTCGCGCCAGCGTCTCCCACTTCCTTCTGATGGAGCACTCCTGGCTGAAGGCGTTATGGTCCGTGCGTTCTAACTTGGCCTTCGTGCAGTTGCAACACGTTGGAGGGACACCCGCAAGCCAGTCCGCACACTTTGCTCTCAAGTGAGGACCTCCGCAGTGGCTACACTTCTCCAGTGTCTCTCCGCAGAAGCGTCTGCCGTGGCCGTAGCCAAGGCAGAGAGAACACTGGACCAGTGGGGATTGGTCTGCCACCTTGACCCGCTGGAGGTCGATGAGCACGGATTCCGCTTCTATCATCCGCTGCCAGATTTTAGGCGACACTCGCACGATCACGTGGCTGGTATGCGGGTTCCGGGTTCTCTTTTTAAAAGCGATTTCTACTTTTGTATCTGGTTCTTTGAAGATACCCTTGTTCTGGTGTTTCAGTGCTGCAAGGATATCTTCATCGCTATTGTAAAGGAAAACATTCTTCATAATTATGAGAGGGTCCTTGTTTTTTATCTCCTCAACAGTTAGGTGGTTGTCTGTGTTTTGGAGTCTCTCCTTTAATTTTACCCTCTCCTCCTCTGTTCGGCATCCCAATATAACTTTTCTGTCCTTTGCCTTTCTTATTCTTTCTACTGTTATTTGTCCTTCTTTCGCATTCACCGCTTTCCTTATTCTTTCCAACACTTCCTCTCCCGTTTCCCTTTCATTTTTGGTGGTGACGACTACCGAGTGGAGCGCAGTCTGTGGCGGGAGCTGATTTTTCCCAGACGACGCTGCTACACTCGCGTAGGATCTATTTTCAATTGCTTCCTTTATTTTATCTAACTTCTCTGAGTTTTCCTTTAGCAGTATTGAATGCTCTTCCATCTTTTTTAGGATTTCGTTATCGCCTCTGTCTGTTTTCTTCTTTGTCTCATTTCCTTTTTCCTTCTCCTCCTCTGTCTGAGTATGGACAGAAGAGAGGACAGGAGCAGGAGTAGGAATCGGTTCCGTCTCCCGCCCCTCTCCTTCCTCCCGTTCTATCTCTTTCACCAGCTGGTAGAGTCTCTCAACCGCTTGTTGGACCGCTTCTTTTATTTCGGTCTTGAGATTTCTGGAATTTCCCAAGTGTATCTTCGCTTTTGTTAGGCAAGCTTTTGCTTCGGAGAGCCGGTCTAGATACTTGGAGTTCTCCTGCGTCTGTGAAGTAGCTGTTGTTTCCACAGGCGCTCGACGCGGTGGGGCTTTTGCCTCTTGCGGAGTTGTTGTTTTCACCTTCGGTTTTTGAGTTTCCACCGCGGTCGATATCTTGGGAGAACTCTTGGCTTTTGCGCTTTTTTCTTGTTTGCCGGTTTCCCACTCTCCGATGCTTCTTCTTACTTTGGAGCTACTTTCTCCTACTTCCGGACGATACTTCACCTTATGAGGGTCCACTGCCTTTGTTTTCCCCTCTTTCACGGGTGTTCTAAAGCCGAACATATTGAGAAGTGTCCGAGGGCTGTGTCAGTATCGGTTGTATAAGATAATGAAAGGTTTGTATAAGTTGTAAAAGTTTATATTATTATAGTTGTCAATATCTTAACCTAATTTGTATATACGAGAATAATCAATTATTCTAATTGTCAAATATTTTCTTAATTTCAGGTGCTGCGCACCGGTCTGCGGGTTTCGTCCTGCGAGGTCAGTTGAGGGAGTTCTACGGCTACGAAGGTGCAGTCTTCACGTCGTGCGGGTAAGTATATGATTCAGGTAAGTACAGTCTTTTGTTGTCTTATATTTACGTATGTACGTATGGATGTCTCAGAAATGTTGTCAAAGGAATGTACTACCGTATGTAATTTAGGTGTTCTAATTTCCGCGAATTATGTACAGAACAGTGTTCTGTATGGTCAACGACGCTGTAGTCGACAATACGAGCAACAAAATGTGAAAAACAAAAGTTATGATGTTTTCCTAACTCGCCAAATCCGACCGAGTCTACCTGGCAGAGCCAAAAAAGGGTGGGTAGGAGGGCCAAATTTTTTCGATTTTTCAGGTTTTAATGCGTTTTTCTGTTTCAGGGGGCTGCAGGCGCACCAGGCGATGGGAATCCAGAGGAAAGCGAACTTCCCTCGGGATATCCGAGATGTGAAACTTAGAAGAAACACCGAAAAACGCGCAAAAATGCGACTTTTAATGTAAATTTACCTAAAATGATTGAATATATCGAAATTTTGAGTTTACCCGACTGCGAAAATGTGCGTCCCGTATAGAAAGCAGGAATGCGCTTCTAACGGTGTATAAAAACACAAATTTCACCGAAGGATAAAGGAGGGAAAAATTCGAAACGTATAAAAATTAACTATTTGTAAAAATTTTGAAGGAAAATCGAAGAAAAACTACTTTCTGGATGGAAAATTTTTGCGGAAAATGCAAATCCGGGATGAGGGGAGTGGTCCGCTTCTAAAGATGTGCTGCACTTATATATTAGTAATATATTCAGAAATGACTTTCCGCTAATGTATGGGCCGTTGATGTTTGGTATATCAACTCGGTCCAGTGCAAATCAGAAAATTTTTTCGATTTTTCAGGTTTTAATGCGTTTTTCTGTTTCAGGGGGCTGCAGGCGCACCAGGCGATGGGAATCCAGAGGAAAGCGAACTTCCCTCGGGATATCCGAGATGTGAAACTTAGAAGAAACACCGAAAAACGCGCAAAAATGCGACTTTTAATGTAAATTTACCTAAAATGATTGAATATATCGAAATTTTGAGTTTACCCGACTGCGAAAATGTGCGTCCCGTATAGAAAGCAGGAATGCGCTTCTAACGGTGTATAAAAACACAAATTTCACCGAAGGATAAAGGAGGGAAAAATTCGAAACGTATAAAAATTAACTATTTGTAAAAATTTTGAAGGAAAATCGAAGAAAAACTACTTTCTGGATGGAAAATTTTTGCGGAAAATGCAAATCCGGTTAGGTTAGGTTAGGTTAGGTTAGGTTAGGTTAGGTTAGGTTAGGTTGTGTGTGTGCGGATGAATGTATGCGTGAAAGAGTGTGGAAGAGGAGGCGGGACAGGGGGGGTTTAGTTGTTGGGTCGGGTAGAGGGAAAAAAGGGGAGAGCCTCTCCACGTGTCCCTATGATTGTGGCATAGGGCACAGTGGATGAGGCTCGCGGACTCGCCTTTTGAGTTCCGCGGGGGGGACGAGTTGGCGCTGCGGGAGTGCAGCGGACGCGACTTTAGTTGCGTGTTTGGGGCGCTGAGGTTGGATGGGACTTCCGTCTCTCTACAGCGGTTGTTTCGTCCTTTCTTTGGCACTCATGGCTGGCTCAGTCGAGCAGCCGGAGGTGGGGGCTGCGATGCTTTTGCAGCAGCCCGAGGTGTGCGGGTGTCGGGGAGAGATGAAGTTCTCGCTTTTCGAGATCATCATCCCGCCCCGACTTCCCCCCCCCAATCCTACGGTCCCGTGCCCGCCTATGGGATGTATGGCCGGAGGGAGTCCGGTCCCAAGGGCACGAGAGTTGAGGTGGAGGTAGCTGCGATTTCGCAGCAGCCTGAGGTTTAAGGGCGCCAGGGTGGGGTGAGGTTCTCGTTTCCCGAGTTCATCACCTCGCCCTGGCTCCCCCCAATCCTACGGTTCGGTGCCCGCCAAGGGGATGCGTGGTCGGAGGGAGTCCGGCCGCAAGGGCACCACCCTATGGGGACCTCACCCCTTAAAGGACAAAAAATGAAATGGCGAATTCTCAAAACACACTACCCCAGGGAGGTACCAGCCGAGGTGACTTGGCTGGAGAATCCTCCAGTGTGGCTTCGGTCACACTCAGCCCCTCGTATTCTGGGGGGGGCAAGAACCGCCATGAGGGTTTAGGCCCTCGGAGAGGAGAAAAAGAAAGAGTTGCGGACAGTGACCTTTACAGATCAAGGTCCATGGATTCGCTTAGTTGCGATTCTGACGACTTGACGTCAGGCGAGTCTCGAACGTCAACGCCAGCACCTTTGCGGAAACGTTGCAGAGACATCGCGACTGAAGAGGACACGGGCGAAGAGGCGTGCCCATCGCCCAAAATACCTTCGGCACGACGTGGACGCGGGAGACCGCCGACCACGGGCCAATATGTCGGCTTGGCCAAAGCCAAGGCACTGCTCAATAGAGCAAAGGAAGAGGAACTGCGACTCCTTGCAGAAACGGAGCTCGCAGCAGAACTCAGACGGAAGAAGGAGGCGAAAGCTGCCTTCTTCAAAGAGGCGCCGCCTATCAAGGCGTCAGACATAAAAGGCTGCGACGCGGCCCAACTGGACTTTGTGGTGATGAACGCTGTGGAGAGAATACAGCACATCGCCACAAGGTCCAAAAATCTAAAAGGGGGCTTCGTCAAGGAGCTGAAGGAGGCCGCTGAGCTCATCCAGGCCTCCTTCAAAGAGACGCAGGCGAGAACAGTGCCAGAAGAGATGGCACTGTTGATAACCGCCAACCAGAAGCTCACGGCGGAGCTGAAGGACATCCGTCGTGAGATGGCAGAGATGCGAGCTGCGCAGGCCATGCCCGCCCCAGCTCCGGCCCAGGTCCTGGCCCCAACCCAGGCTCCCGGCCTCGAAGACGTCATGCGGGCAGTAATGGTGCAGGTGGGCACCTTGATTACTGCCCGCTTCGAGGGCCTCGAGGAGCGCCTGCTCCCCGAGAGACGCCTGAGGCCGCCGCTAGCCGCCGATAGGCGAAGAGAAGCCGCGGCGACAGCGGCAGCCGACGACACCGAGGTGAACCCGCCTCCACCTGTCTCCAGCACGCCGAAGCCGGCAGCAGAGAAGGTGAAGAGAAGGTCTGCTCCCGCTCTGCTGCCCCCAGTAGAGCGCGCGCCAAGACGTGGGTCACTGACCCCTTGTCCACCAGCTCCCCCTTTACAGGAGCAGTGGACAGAAGTAGTCAAGCGGGGCAAAAGAAGCGGAAAGGTCAATAGACCTGAAAGCCAGGCCCCGCTTGAGCGACCCAAGGCCCCGAGGGCACAACCCTCCAAGCTTCCAAAGGGTCCCAAGGTGAGGGCAGCAAAGCTCCGCCCCCACCGTACCGCAGCTGTGGTAATCACAATGCGGCCGGAGGCGGAGGCGAGTGGCAACTCCTACAAGAAGCTGCTCAACAAGGCCAAGACCAAAATCGATCTTGCGGCCTTGGGAGTGCCGGTCCTTGACATGAGGGTCGCGGCAACCGGCGCCCGCATTTTACGGGTGCCGGGTGCCGAAAGTGATGAGAAGGCGGACCTCCTCGCTGAAAAGCTGAAGGAGGTCTTCGAAAAGGACGAAGGGGTGAAGGTGTCCAGACCGGTCGCCACCGCAGATCTGCGAGTGTCTGGTCTGGACGACTCCGTGGGCTTTTTTGAGCTCATGGAGGCCCTCGCCAAAGCCGGCGGATGCCCTGCGCCAGCACTAAGTGTTGGCGATATAAAAAAGGGTCAAGGGGGAATGGGCTGCGCATTTGTGCGTTGCCCTATTGCGGTGGCAAAACGACTCGGCGAAAAAGGCCGAGTCGTAGTCGGATGGGTGGCGGCGCAGGTCCGGGTCCTGGATCCGAGACCACGCCGCTGCTTTAAATGCTTGGAGCTGGGCCATGTAAAGGCCCAGTGTAAAGCGGACGTGGACCGCAGCGAAGATTGTCATCGCTGCGGTCAAAAAGGCCATAAGGCCAACGGGTGCTCCGCTGCTCCCCACTGCAGCCTATGTGCTGCAGTGGGAAAGAAAGCGAACCACGTAGCGGGGGGCAAGGCCTGTGCCAACCCCCGCTCCAACAAGAGAAGTCGGCAACGACAGCCGCCTAGCGCTACCACAGCGCAGGCGGCACCGATGGAGAGCTAGGTTGCCCTAACTCTTCATCAGACGTAATGACGGAGAGAAACCTATCTCTCCGTCGGGAGGATCTGGGGTGGTGGTGGTGGAAGTCGGATTGCGGGGGCATCCGGCGCCCCAGAATCATGTCCTCCCGAGAGTTGGATGCCCAGTATGCTCCTGGGCATCACTCTGAGTGGCCGAATGGGGGGGTATTCCCCTACCGAGGCGGGTCCGACCGACACGGACCGTGGCGCTGACGGGGCCGCGGATGTATGCATATCGCGATTCCCGTAGCCCCGTCATAAGTCAAGAGAGAGCATCATGGGGTTTTAGTCGGTAGTGGCACTCAGCTTTATAAGCTGAGTCCGACATACCCCTCCCCCCCCCCGGGAGGGACGATACGTAAACGTATTTCCCCATGTAAAAAAAAAAAAAAAAAAAAAAAATAAAAAAAAAAAAAAAAAAAAAAAAAAAGGTTAGGTTAGGTTAGGTTAGGTTAGGTTAGGTTAGGTTAGGTTAGGTTAGGTTAGGTTAGGTTAGGTTAGGTTAGGTTAGGTTTTTTTTTTTTTTTTTTTTTTTTTTTTTTTTTTTTTTTTTTTTTTTTTTTGCCCACCGCAGGTGGGCCGAAGCGTCGCCCTCTGATGTTGGTTCAGAGTACTATATCTAACTTTATTTATTTATTAACTACTGAGTATACATTTTTCTCCTACTTTTAATTAAGGAAGGAAGTATATCTATCTATCTCATATTCTACGTACTTCGACTTTACATCTGTCTTACAATGCATTTTCTTTCTAATCATATCTATCTCTTTACATCTGGTTGCTATCTTTTCATTATTCTACTATTGCTTTATCTTGTTAGTATTCTCTTACGTTGTTTTGGGTTCTCTACAATTTTTCGTATGTCTATTTCTGGGGTTTTGGGGGTTCAAATAATTGGACACTATATTTATTTCCGATTTTACAATGTTCTCTATGCTATCTTATCTTTCACCTGTTAGACTTAATCTATGAGTTCTTAATGTTTACTTATTTATTTATTTTTTATAATACATATTATTTTATTTCTAACACATATTTTCTATCTTTCTTAATACTAAGTTTTCTGTATATATGTTTACAATATATATGAAAGCTTAACTTATCTATCTACTTATTCCTTTTAATCACCCTATTTACTATATTTTTACAATATTTTAAAAATGTATTTCTTGAGTTCTTATTTTCTATGATTTTATATATATTACAAGCTTTGATTTCCATTTCTAAATCTATCTCGACTTCGTATCGCTCTCTACCAAAGACAGGACATTCAACTAAAATATGTTCTACAGTTTCATCTTTGCCTGGTTCGCAGATGCACGATGCGCTCTCCTTACACCTGAAGCGATTCAGGTATGCGGAGAACCCACCGTGCCCTGTCATTAGCTGGGTTAATATTCCTGTAGGTTTTAAATCGCGGACAATTTTGTAGGCTTTTATTATGTCAGGGAAGAAGATCCTTGTTGTCGCTGCAGTTTCGCCGTTTTTATATCTTTGGTTCCATTCGTCAAGCGACCCCTTTCGGATTTGTCGCTTGACGAATGAAACCGGGCACTTATCGTAGTCGGCCTTTCTTTTTAGCTTGAGTGCCGCATCTTTCGCGAGCCGATCCGCTCTCTCGTTACCCTCCAGTCCGGCATGCGCCTTGATCCAGAAGAGTGCAACCTGTTTGTCCAGGCGTTTGCACTCCTCTAGATTTTGACGGACTTCCACGACTAAAGGGTGGAGAGAGCGGCGGCTCACGACCGCTTCCAGTGCAGATCGGGAGTCGCTGTAGATACCGAAGCTTTCCTCCGGTCTCCCTTTGATCTCCCGGACTGCTTTGCTTATGGCCATCAATTCCGCCTGGTAGACCGTGCAGTAGGACGACAGCTTCAACTTCTGGCTGTTGGTTTCGGCCCCATTGCTCCAGAGAGACAATGAGGCTCCAACCTTGCCTTCAATCTTGCTGCCGTCCGTATAGATCTGTACCTCTTGCGTAGTGTGGTTATTTACTTGTTGTTGGTCTACCAGGTTTATGAATTTTAGGTCCATATGCTCGGCGGGGTGAGGCAGATCTGCAAACTTAGTCGGCCTTTCAAGCTCCCCGTCTCCGGTTGTTGGCTGGGCTACTCCCCTCTTGACCTCGTACAGGGCTGCTGCCTCTTGTATCCTGAGGTCGAGGGGGAGCAACCCAGCCAACACCAGTACTGAGTTGAGGGAGGCGGTTCGGTAGGACTTGCACATCTTTTGCGCAAACCCTCTCTGGACAACGTTGAGTAACTTTTGGATGCACAGTTTCGTGGTTGATGTTGCCCATATACTCGCCGCGTACATCACTACAGGCTCCACCACAGCGACATATATTGTGCGTATCACCTCCGGGTTTAAGCCCCAACTTATTTTGGCAGCCCTGGACAACTGCTTGAAAATATTCAATGCCTTTTTGCAGACATTCGCAACATGGCTATTGAATGTTAGCTTGTTGTCAATAGTAAGGCCCAGCACTTTAATTTCTTTTGATATTTGAATGCCGACTCCACCCATACTCAGGATCGGGGTATCATACTTAAGTTTCCGCGTGAGGACCATGGCATTTGTTTTATGTGGTGCAAATTTTAGTTTGTTTTTGACACCCCAGTCCCGAACATATGCGAGGGCGGCATTCGCCTGCCTCTGCACTTCCATTGCAGTGTCGGCGTCAAAGACCAGGACTACATCATCTGCAAAGGCTTGGCAGTAGTCGCCTCGCCTTTGCAACTGTTGGAGGAGCGGGTCAAGAAGCAAATTCCATAGGATTGGGCCTCCTATGGAGCCTTGCACACAGCCTTTTGTTGTGGACTTTACTACCTCCTCGCCAGCGTACCTCACCCTTACTACCCTGTCTTGGAGGTAGCTGTCCACTACTCTCCTTATGTTGATCGGACACTTTTCCTCAGCCAGCCTGGTTCTGATAGCGGGCCACCACGCGCTATCGAAGGCTCCCTCTATGTCTAGTGATATCATGGTAACTAATTTCTTTTGATTCAGCTTTTCGCGTATATGATGTATCAAGTCATAGAGGGAGTCTTCGGTACTCCGCTGGGGCATGAACCCGTACTGGCGAGTACTCATCCTAGGTAGAATATGCCACTTGATCCGCCCCACCAACATCTTCTCCAGAATTTTTCCTAGCACCGGCAACAGACCGATTGGTCTGTAGGACTTGACGTTTGTGTAGGTGTCCTTTCCTGGCTTCCTGAGCACTACCACTGTGGCCTCCTTCCACGCCTTTGGAAAGTAACCCAAGTCAAGACACCTGTTTGCCAGTGCTAGGAACAATTCCTGATCCTGGTTAATTGCGTGTTCGCAGATATCCGCCGTCAGACCATCGGAGCCCGGGGCCTTCTTAGGATTAAAGCTTGACACTGCGAATTTTAGCTCTGCTAGAGTAAACGGTGGGTCATGGATTCCACCATGAACCCAGTCGTTTACTTTTTCGGCTTCTTGTCGAATTCGAGTGTGTTCCCCGTTGTCCTCCTCTGTTCTATCTTTTGGATAGAATGTGTCTGCTAGGTACATCGCTGACTCCTTTGGACTCAGCTGCACTTCTTCCCTGACAAGTGGTAGGTCTTCTTGCCGTTTTGTCGTCCTACCTATCACTCTGTAAATTGAGTCCCACATGCTCTCCCTGTCCTGTTTACCGCAGAATTCCTTCCAGCTTTTGGTCTGGCTATTTTGTGCTAATGACTCATACCTTTCCTTTGCTTCCAGGTACTCCTTCACCACCTTGGCTCTACGGATCGGCGCTGCACACCGGATTCTACGCCTCTTCGTGGTGACCTCCTTCTTCAGAGCGGCGAGTTCGTCCGACATCCACGGTAAGTTGAACTTGTGTTTATTGTTCTTTTCAGGGATAGCGCTATTGCATGACTCTACTATGGCTTTTGTGTATGCTTCTATTTTAGTTTCTAGTTCACTGTGATTTTCTGTTTGTTGTATGATTTTTCTGCTTAATTTAGACTCTAATAGCAGCTGGGCCAGTTTCTCATGAAACTGACTCCAGTTTGCTTTTTTGCTGTTATATTTTCTGGTTGTTCTATCTATGCTAATCCCTTTAGACTTTTCGAGCCGTAGGTTGAACGTGATGGTATTGTGGTCCGAACTCGTCACTTCCTGGTCAACCCTCCAATCCTCTACCAAAGCCAACATGTCTGCCGTGCACGCCGTTATATCCACGAAGCTAGAGTATCGTTTGTTACCTCTTATTGTGTCGAAGGTGGGAATGTCACCTACATTGAGCACCTGTAGGTCCATTTCGTCCAGCGTACCTGCCACTTCTTCCCCCCTGCTGTCCACCTCAGGACTGCCCCACCATATGTTTTTAGCATTGCAGTCACCCCCTACAATAATTTTGTTTGCTTCGGTCTTCTGTTGAATCTCTTTTAGTTTCTCCAGATACTGCTCTAACGGGTGGTCGGGTTCAAAGTAGAGCGAGACGACTACGATCTCCCAGGCGCTGGTCTTCAGTATGACAACGGCTATATTTGTCGTGGTCAAATCCGGGCGCTGTATCACGTCAATTTCCGCATCGAACACTGCAATGGCAGATTTGACGACAGCCTCTCCCGGGTTTGCGCACTGGAATATTCTCACTCCTTTGTAGTCTCTCACTCTACCTATTCCCCCCACGTAAGGCTCCTGGAGAAGAGCAAACGCCATTTTCCGCTTTGTAGCTTCAAACATCAGCTCATGAGTAGCCAGGGCCTTCCGCTGTAAATTGGCTTGGGCGACCGGGTATACCTTTGAGCTGGTGCTTGATGCCAACGGATTATTTGCAGGAGATATTGAGCCTGGGGCCACCTTAGCAGTAGGCCACCGTGGCCCGTGCTAACGCCTCCCACCTCATGCGGACTGGGCACTCTGTGCTAAAGGCGTTATGTTCCACCTTCTCTTGCTTTGCGTGTACACAGTTGCAGCATGAGGGGGCGGCGTCCGCGATCCAGTCTGCACACTGGCTTCGCATGTGCGGCCCACCACAATGGCTGCATTTTTCTACCTTGTCGGTGCAGAAGCGCTTCCCATGCCCGTACCCCAAACAGAGCGAGCATTGGACCAATGGAGATTGGTCCTCTACCCGCACCCTCTGAAGGTCGATCTGGATCGTCTCTGCATCGACAAGTCGCCGCCATATCCCGGGAGATACCCTCAGAATGACGTGCTGCACGTGGGGGTTTCTCGTCCTTCTTTTGTAGAGGATCTGGACTCTAGTCTCCTTTTCGTCTAGGTCTTTAAGGATCCATTTGTTCTGGTTCCTCAGGGCGGTTAGGATATCTTCATCCGTGTTGTACTTGAACACACTCCTGAGTATCACCAATGGATCCTTATTTTTTACCTCCTGAACGGTCAGGTGGTCCTCCGCTCTCTTCAGTCTTTCCTTTACTAATTCCCTTTCTTTTTCGGTTCTACAGCCAACAATAACCTTCCTATCCTTTGCTTTCCTGATCTTTTCTATTGTTATTCCCTCTTCCTTTGCATTTACTACCTTCCTTATTCGGTCTAGGACTTCTTCTCCCGTCTCGCTCTCATCCTTGGCGGTCACTACCACTGAGTGCAGCGCCGTCTGCTCCGGAGTTTGTCTCCTGGCAGGCGCCGCCGTCACACTAGCGTAGGACGCCCTTTCCTGACTTTCCTGATGCTTCTCTATCGTTATCCTTAGTTTCTCCATTTTCACATTGTTCTCCTCTATCAGTTTAGCCTGCCTTTCCATTTGCTTCAAGAGTTCACATTCTCCTTGTCCTTTGTTTTCCTGTTCTTTCTCCTTCTCTGGTACCTTTATTATTTCCTTCTTTTTCTGCCCTTTTGTGCTTTCCACCTCCTTAAAGAGTTGGAAGAGTTTGTCTATCGCCGCTTGAACCTCTACCTTTATCTCGGTCTTGAGGTTTCTTGCATTCCCGAGGTGCAGCTTGGCCTTTGTCACATACGCCCTGGCCTCTGAGAGCCGATCCGCGTATTTTGGCTTTTCCGTGGGTGGGCTTCCCGTCTGGTCCATCGACTCTCCTAGTGCTCCTGTTCTGCTTTCTTTTGGGAGCGTCGCTTTCGGCTTTGTGGTCGCATTTGCCGAGGGCTTTTTCGGAGAGGTCGTCGTCCTTTTCTTCGTGTCTGGAGAGTGGATGGCTGGCGCTGCCTTGGCTCTGACGGTCTCCCACTCCCCGATACTGCGCCTCACCTGTGAGGTGGGTGCGGTCTCCGGGCTCGTTGTTTTGGATGGCCCTGCCACCTGCGTCATCGAGTCTTTTTCAAGCTCAACGGTCACGTTGAGCTTTTTTGCGGGCGTGCGTATTCCAAACATGTTATTGTCAGAGGGTCGACGTCGGTCAAAACAAGTTCAATTTAAAAGTGGTAAATTTGTAAAAGTTTTAAAATAAATTTGCTTATATAAAATAATAACCTAATATACAAAAAATAACAAGTCAAAACAAAACGGGGGGTAGAGCAAATGTAGTGGTGATGATATTTTATTATTTGTTTTCAGTCTAATTATGTTTTTTTGTTTCAGATGGAGTTCCCTTGGCTGCCTTCGCGTTCTAGATGGAGGTGCGGCGGTCGTCAGGTTTGGGAGAGCTTCTGCGGTAAGTACTCTTCTTGATCTATACCAACCGGTGAACTTTGGGCGCAGCGTATATGAGTTAGAGACAAATAATAAAACAAGTAATCGGAACCCACAAGATATGGCAGAATGTGCTCTACCTAGAGTCTATCTATCTAATTGCGTTGGCAAGTGCCAATGGTCCTAAATATATTGACGGTTTATAACTGTCAATACCTGTCTTTGGCGAGAGAGTTTTACACTTTTGACTCTACCTAGAGTCAAAATATACAAAATATTATAGAGCTATAAAATAGCCCTGTCTATACAAAAAATCCCCGTCCAAATCGGAGCGCCAGTCTAGGAGATACCCAATATTTAATTTTTTAAAATAATTTTACAAGTTTACAATTTTACAATCTTTATAAAATGGGGGGGTGAAAAATATTTTCAGAAACCTTATGATCTAATTAACAATAGACAATTTATAAAAAAATTTAAAATGCAATTTTCGAAGTTGTAGGAATTTTCATACAAAATAAAATAGGGGGGGCGGGGAATTTGGGAGAGGGGGGGGTAAACTAATTATCGAAAGGGAATTCAACCTGAGTATCTAACCGAAGGTTAGGTACTCAACTTTGCTCAGAATTGAGCTATCTCTAACCGTTCCAGAGATATTAACGGTTTAAGGGAATTAAGGGGGTAAAATTTTGAAAATTAATTGTGGGTCTTGGGTGTGTGGTAGGGGATGGGGAAAAATTCCTACAAACTGAGCAGATTGCAGACTATTTTTTGACAATTTCAGAATATTTAATATACCAATAGCTGAGGTTGTAGATAATTTTTGAGGGGGAAATGGCCGAAAATTCTGGGAAGGGGGGGGGGTATATTTTTAACCAGTCAACTTGAGTGTATTTGAGCGGTGCTCAAAGGTGTCCTATCAATTAAAATAACAATTTAAAAAATACAAATAAAATAATTTTGGGGGGGTTGAAAAATTTTGGGGGGGTAATATAACTAGTCGAAAGGGGGCTCGGCTTGAGTACTAGATATACATCTAGTACTCAAACTTTGCTCAAAATTGGCCTATCTGGCTTAGTTTCCGAGAAACAAGGGTTTTTAGTGGATTTGCACTTGACCTACATTCAAAATTTAAATTTACTCGAAAATTTTTAGCATTAACAGGGGTTGAATTTTTTATATATTATACTACTAACAGGGGACTACAAAATGGGCAAATAAAAATGAGGGGTTGTCGCTCTAGTTATGGAGATATGATTTTTTGAAAGTCAATTGCAACTGCACAAATTTTAAAAACCTTGTTTCTCAGTCAAAACTTAACTTATCTTAGAACCGCAAACTGCCTCCGGGGTCCTCTCGTTGGGGTTCTTCTGATGCGCTGTCGAGATGGCGCCGCGCTCCTCTCCTTCGGTGACCTCGTGGCCACGTGGTACTTGTTTTTTTGCCTTTTTCTCAACGACTGTACGTCGGAGAAATCGGCAAAAGGTGTCAGCGTGTAGGGGTCCTCACGTAGACCAGAAGGCCACTTTAAAACAAGTGGGTCGTCGCTGCCGTTCTCGAGATATCTCGAGTCGAAGTTTCCAAATTTCACAATTTTGCACAAAAACACTCCTAGCACTTTTTCCTGGGTTGGTTAAGGTACGACACTAGCACGGTCGTGTCGGGCTCCTCGAGCCGGTTCTTCTGACGTATAGCTTGTCAAATAATTCGCGGAAAAAACCACTATTTATAATTTTAAAGTGCGGAGCGAAACTATGGCGTGGCGACTCCTTCGGAGGTTGGAGTGGGTCTGGTTAGGTTAGGTTAGGTTGGGCGGGGCAGGGTTTATCCTTTTGGATAAGGCCTGGCCTACCTACTCATTCCGTGATGAGTATGGGGGTGTGGTCTTGGGGAGTAGCTCACAGTTGCGTTGATCCCCCAAGGCAAGTCCGGTGTCCGGCCGTGTAGCCGGTCTAGCCTTTTCGAGGTTCACCAAGCCCATAAGTACTCACTCTATTGAGTGGGGAAACTAAAAACACCGGGCGCCGCGGGTGTGTGTATGAAGATGTGTGTGTGCGGATGAATGTATGCGTGAAAGAGTGTGGAAGAGGAGGCGGGACAGGGGGGGTTTAGTTGTTGGGTCGGGTAGAGGGAAAAAGGGGAGAGCCTCTCCACGTGTCCCTATGATTGTGGCATAGGGCACAGTGGATGAGGCGCGCGGACTCGCCTTTTGAGTTCCGCGGGGGGGATGAGTTGGCGCTGCGGGAGTGCAGCGGACGCGACATTGGTTGCGTGATTGGGGCGCTGAGGTTGGATGGGACTTCCGTCTTTCTACAGCGGTTGTTTCGTCCTTTCTTTGGCACTCATGGCTGGCTCAGTCGAGCAGCCGGAGGTGGGGGCTGCGATGCTTTTGCAGCAGCCTGAGGTGTGCGGGTGTCGGGGAGAGATGAAGTTCTCGCTTTTCGAGATCATCATCCCGCCCCGACTTCCCCCCCCCCAATCCTACGGTCCCGTGCCCGCCTATGGGATGTATGGCCGGAGGGAGTCCGGTCCCAAGGGCACGAGAGTTGAGGTGGTGGTAGCTGCGTTTTCGCAGCAGCCTGAGGTTTTAGGGCGCCAGGGTGGGGTGAGGTTCTCGTTTCCCGAGTTCATCACCTCGCCCTGGCTCCCCCCAATCCTACGGTTCGGTGCCCGCCAAGGGGATGCGTGGTCGGAGGGAGTCCGGCCGCAAGGGCACCACCCTATGGGGACCTCACCCCTTAAAGGACAAAAATGAAATGGCGTCTTCTAAAAACAAACTACCCCAGGGAGGTACCAGCCGAGGTGACTTGGCTGGAGAATCCTCCAGTGTGGCTTCGGTCACACTCAGCCCCTCGTATTCTGGGGGGGGCAAGAACCGCCATGAGGGATCAGGCCCTCGGAGAGGAGAAGGAGAGAGTGGAGAAGAGGACTACGACCTTAACAGGACAAAGTCCATGGAATCGTTAGTATACGATTCCGACGACCTGACCTCAGGAACATCAGGAGCGTCTACGCCTGCGATGTGGCGGAAACGCCGCAGAGATGTGGCAAGTGAAGAAGAGACTGGGGATGATGCTAGTCCATCACCCAAGGTGCCTACGGCACGACGTGGTCGCGGGCGACCACCGACCACCGGCCAATATGTCGGCTTGGCCAAAGCCAAGGCTATGCTCAACAGAGCAAAAGAGGACGAACTGCGACTTCTGGCAGAGACGGAGCTCGCAGCAGAATTACGACGGAAGAAGGAAGCAAAGGCTGCCTTCTTCAAAGAGGCGCCGCCTATCAAGGCGTCAGATATAAAGGGCTGTGACGCGGCCCAATTGGACTTTGTGGTGACGAACGCTGTAGAGCGGATAGAGCACATCGCCACAAAGTCCAAAAATCTGAAGGGGGGCTTCGTGAAGGAGCTGAAAGAAGCCGCGGAGCTGATAAGGGCCTCTTTCAAGGAGACCTCGACTAGAACAGTGCCCGAAGAAATGGCACTGCTCATAGCCGCGAACCAGAAACTCACGGCGGAACTCAAGGAGATCCGTCGTGAGATGGCAGAGCTGCGGGCTGGGCAGGCTATGCCTCCCCCAGCTCCGGTCCAGACCCTGGCAACTCCCCAGGTCCCGGACCTTGAAGAGGTCATGCGGGCAGTCATGGTGCAGGTGGGCACCATGATCACTGCCCGCTTCGAAGGTCTCGAGGAGCGTCTGCTCCCCGAAAGACGCCTGAGGCCGCCGTTGGCCGCTGATAGGCGGAGGGAGGCTGCGACATCTGCAGCAAATTATAGAGAGGAGGAACCACCCCCACTTCCCTCCCACACACCCAAGCCCAGGACGGGCAAAACTGTGGGAAAGAAGGGAAAGCAGTCCGCGCCCGCCCCGCTGCCTCCAGCAGAGCCGGCCACTAGAGACGGGTCACCAACCCCCAGTCCACTAGCTCCTCCTTTACAGGAGCAGTGGACAGAAGTGGTAAAGCGGGGCAAGAAAGGCGGCAAGGTCAGGGGATCTGAAAGCCAGGCCCCGCTTGGGCGACCACAGGTCCCCAAGACGCGGCCCGATAAGCCCGCGAAGAGTCGAAAGGTGAAGGCGGCAAAACTCCGCACCCCCCGGACCGCAGCTGTGGTGATCACAGTGCGGCCGGAGGCGGAAGAGCGCGGCCTCACCTACAAAAAGGTGCTCATCAAGGCCAAGGCCAAGATTGACCTTGCGGCCTTGGGTGTGACGGCCCTCGAACTGAGGATAGCGGCAACTGGCGCCCGCATTCTGCAAGTGCCGGGTGCCGACAGTAGTCAAAAGGCGGACCTTCTGGCTGAAAAGCTAAAGGAGGTCCTCCAAAACGAAGAAGGGGTGATGGTGTCCAGACCGGTTACCACTGCAGATCTGCTGGTGACTGGTCTGGATGACTCCGTGGGCCCTTTTGAGCTCATGGAGGCCATCTCCATTGCCGGCGACTGCCCTGCGCCAACAATTAATGTTGGCGACATTAAGAAGGGCCGAGGGGGTATGGGCACCGCTTTTGTTCGGTGCCCTGTAGCGGCGGCCAAACGACTCGGGGAGAAAGGCCGAGTCGTCGTCGGATGGGTGGCGGCGCAGGTTCGGATCCTGGATCCAAGACCTCGCCGCTGCTTCAAGTGCTTGGAGCTGGGCCATGTCAAGGCCCAGTGCAAGTCCGACGTAGACCGCAGTGATGATTGTCACCGCTGCGGTCAGAAGGGCCATAAGGCCAGCGGCTGCACTGCAGCTCCCCACTGCAGCCTATGTGCTGCAGTAGGAAGGAAAGCCGAACACGTAGCGGGGGGCAAGGCCTGTGCCAACCCCCGCTCCAAGAAGAGCAGTCGGAAACGACAGCCGCCTAGCGCTACCACAGCGCAGGCGGCGCCGATGGAGAGTTAGGTTGCCCTTACTCTCCATCGGATGTAATGACGGAGAGGTGGGGTAACCTATCTCTCCGTCGGGAGGATCTGGGGTGGTGGTGGTGGAAGCCGGATTGCGGGGGCATCCGGCGCCCCAGAATCAAGTCCTCCCGAGAGTTGGATGCCCAGTATGCTCCTGGGCATCACTCTGAGTGGCCGAATGGGGGGGTATTCCCCTCCCGAGGCGGGTCCGTCCGGCACGGACCGTGGCGCTGACGGGGCCGCGGATGTATGCATATCGCGATTCCCGTAGCCCCGTCATAAGTCAAGAGAGAGCATCATGGGGTTTTAGTCGGTAGTGGCACTCAGCTTTATAAGCTGAGTCCGACATACCCCTCCCCCCCCCGGGAGGGACGATACGTAAACGTATTTCCCCATGTAAAAAAAAAAAAAAAAAAAAAAAAAAAAAAAAAAAAAAAAAGGTTAGGTTAGGTTGGGCGGGGCAGGGTTTATCCTTTTGGATAAGGCCTGGCCTACCTACTCATCCCGTGATGAGTATGGGGGTGTGGTCTTGGGGAGTAGCTCACAGTTGCGTTGATCCCCCAAGGCAAGTCCGGTGTCCGGCCGTGTAGCCGGTTTAGCCTTTTCGAGGTTCACCAAGCCCATAAGTACTCACTCTTTTGAGTGGGGAAACTAAAAACACCGGGCGCCGCGGGTGTGTGTATGAAAGGGTGTGTGAATGTGGGGGTAGGAGCCCCTCCGCGTGTCCCTATGAAGGTAGCATAGGGCACAGTGGAGTGAGGCTCGCGGACCCACTTCTTGGGTTCCGCAGGGGGGGTGTGTATGAGCGTGAGAGTATGTATGCGGAGGTGGGTTTCGGGGGGCTGTAGTTGTTGGGTGGGGTAGTCGGGTTGGAGGTGCCGCCTCTCCACGTGCAGTCAGCACTGAGGATGAGGCAGGACGGGTTCGGTGTGCACTCACACTGCCACCGGACAGGCTTTCGAGCCACCGTCCGGACGTGGAGGTCCAACTCGGAATCCCCCTGATGACGCGGTCATGTCTCGTGTTGCGTGATGGGGGGCCGAGGGCCTTGGCTTAACCGCCCGGGTTGCGAGGAAGAAAACCTCTATAAAAAATCACCCCCACCCTAAGTTGCGACGCGCGGCGAGAGGGTGTTCATGGCTGTGGGGGAGCACAGTTCCTAGCGCGATCCCCGCGGGAGTACCGGCCGACTCTCCTTGCGGGTTACGTTAGGCTTACCCGGTCACAGGGGGCACTGTCCGGGTGGACCACTTTTCCCCCATACTCGTGGGAATTTTATGGATTCACTTAAAAACTTAGGACGTAAGGAGAAAGTGGACGCGAAGGGTTCTTCAGCAATGAGGAAGGCAGTTGAGACTGCGGACGATTCGGCATCGGAGATGGAACGCTCGAACGAGGTTGAACTGGGGTCTGAGTTCGACTCGGACGACTTGACGTCCGGCGGATCAGGAGCATCGACACCCGCGATGTGGCGGAAACGCCGCAGAGCGGACATGGAGAGCGGGGACGAAACGGGGGATGAGATATCACCATCTCCCAAAGTAGGTACAGCCCGGCGTGGTCGCGGGCGACCGCCGACTACCGGTCAGTACGTCGGCTTGGCCAAGGCCAAGGCCTTATTAAATAAGGCAAAAGAGGAGGAGCTGCGGATTCTGGCGGAGACAGAGCTCGCAGCTGAACTGAGGAGAAAGAAAGAAGCGAAGGCTGCCTTCTTTAAGGAGACGCCTCCAATTAAGGCGTCGCAGGTGAAGGGCTGCGACGCGGCCCAACTGGAGTTTGTGGTGATGGATGCTGTGGAGAGGATCGAGCACGTCGCCACAAAATCCAAGAACCTTAAAGGCGGGTTCGTAAAAGAACTGAAGGAGGCCGCAGAGCTTATCAAGGCCTCCTTCCAAGAGACCCAGGGAAGAACAATGCCAGAAGAATTGGTGTTGCTCAAAACCGCAAACCAGAGACTCATGGCGGAGCTCAAAGAGATCCGCCGAGAGATGGCAGAGCTGAGGGCTGGGCAGGCTATGCCCCCTCCAGCTCCGGTCCAGGCCCTGGCAACCCAGGTCCCGGACCTTGAAGAGGTCTTGCGGGCAGTCATGGTGCAGGTGGGCACCATGATCACTGCCCGCTTCGAAGGGCTCGAGGAGCGCCTGCTCCCCGAAAGGCGCCTAAGGCCACCGCTGGCCGCTGACAGGCTGAGGGAGGCTGCGACAGCCGCAGCCAGCTCTAGAGAGGAGGATCTACCCCCACCTCACTCCCACACGCCTAAGCCCAAGACGGGCAAATCTGTGGGACAGAAGGGGAAGAAGTCCGCGCCCGCTACGCTGCCTCCAGCAGAGCCGGCAATAAGAGACGGGTCACCAACCCCCAGTCCACTAGCTCCTCCTTTACAGGAGCAGTGGACAGAAGTGGTCAAGCGGGGCAAGAAAGGCGGCAAGGTCAGTAGACCTGAAAGCCAGGCCCCGCTTGGGCGACCACAGGTCCCGAAGACGCGGCCCGCTAAGCCCGCGAAAAGTCGCAGGGTGAAGGCGGCAAAACTCCGCACCCCCCGGACCGCAGCTGTGATGATCACAGTGCGGCCGGAGGCGGAAGAGCGTGGCATGACCTATAAAAAGGTGCTCATCAAGGCCAAAGCCAAGATTGACCTTGCGGCCTTGGGAGTGACGGCCCTTGACTTAAGGATAGCGGCAACCGGCGCTCGCATCTTGCAAGTGCCGGGTGCCGACAGCAGCCAAAAGGCGGACCTCCTGGCTGAAAAGCTAAGGGAGGTCCTCCAAAACGAAGAAGGGGTGATGGTGTCCAGACCGGTTACTACTGCAGATCTGCTGGTGACTGGTCTGGACGACTCCGTGGGCCCTTTCGAGCTCATGGAGGCCCTCTCCATTGCCGGTGATTGCCCTGCGCCAACACTTAGTGTTGGCGAAATTAAAAAGGGCCGAGGGGGTATGGGCACCGCTTTTGTTCGGTGCCCCGTAGCGGCGGCCAAACGACTCGGCGAGAGAGGCCGAGTCGTTGTCGGATGGGTGGCGGCGCAGGTCCGGATCCTGGATCCAAGACCTCGCCGCTGCTTCAAGTGTCTGGAGCTGGGCCATGTTAAGGCCCAGTGCAAGTCCGACGTAGACCGCAGTGATGATTGTCACCGCTGCGGTCAGAAGGGCCATAAGGCCGGCAGCTGCACTGCAGCTCCCCACTGCAGCCTATGTGCTGCAGCGGGAAAGAAAGCGGCACATATAGCGGGAGGTAAGGCTTGTTCCAACCCCCGCTCCAAAAAGAGCAGTCGGCAACGACAGCCGCCTAGCGCTACCACAGCGCAGGCGGCACCGATGGAGAGCTAGGTTGCCCTAACTCTTCATCAGACGTAATGACGGAGAGAAACCTATCTCTCCGTCGGGAGGATCTGGGGTGGTGGTGGTGGAAGTCGGATTGCGGGGGCATCCGGCGCCCCAGAATCATGTCCTCCCGCGAGTTGGATGCCCAGTATGCTCCTGGGCATCACTCTGAGTGGCCGAATGGGGGGGTATACCCCTCCCGAGGCGGGTCCGTCCGGCACGGACTGTGGCGCTGACGGGGCCGCGGATGTATGCATATCGCGATTCCCGTAGCCCCGTCATAAGTCAAGAGAGAGCATCATGGGGTTTTAGTCGGTAGTGGCACTCAGCTTTATAAGCTGAGTCCGACATACCCCTCCCCCCCCCGGGAGGGACGATACGTAAACGTATTTCCCCATGTAAAAAAAAAAAAAAAAGGTTGGGCGGGGCAGGGTTTATCCTTTTGGATAAGGCCTGGCCTACCTACTCATCCCGTGATGAGTATGGGGGTGTGGTCTTGGGGAGTAGCTCACAGTTGCGTTGATCCCCCAAGGCAAGTCCGGTGTCCGGCCGTGTAGCCGGTTTAGCCTTTTCGAGGTTCACCAAGCCCATAAGTACTCACTCTTTTGAGTGGGGAAACTAAAAACACCGGGCGCCGCGGGTGTGTGTATGAAAGGGTGTGTGAATGTGGGGGTAGGAGCCCCTCCGCGTGTCCCTATGAAGGTAGCATAGGGCACAGTGGAGTGAGGCTCGCGGACCCACTTCTTGGGTTCCGCAGGGGGGGTGTGTATGAGCGTGAGAGTATGTATGCGGAGGTGGGTTTCGGGGGGCTGTAGTTGTTGGGTGGGGTAGTCGGGTTGGAGGTGCCGCCTCTCCACGTGCAGTCAGCACTGAGGATGAGGCAGGACGGGTTCGGTGTGCACTCACACTGCCACCGGACAGGCTTTCGAGCCACCGTCCGGACGTGGAGGTCCAACTCGGAATCCCCCTGATGACGCGGTCATGTCTCGTGTTGCGTGATGGGGGGCCGAGGGCCTTGGCTTAACCGCCCGGGTTGCGAGGAAGAAAACCTCTATAAAAAATCACCCCCACCCTAAGTTGCGACGCGCGGCGAGAGGGTGTTCATGGCTGTGGGGGAGCACAGTTCCTAGCGCGATCCCCGCGGGAGTACCGGCCGACTCTCCTTGCGGGTTACGTTAGGCTTACCCGGTCACAGGGGGCACTGTCCGGGTGGACCACTTTTCCCCCATACTCGTGGGAATTTTATGGATTCACTTAAAAACTTAGGACGTAAGGAGAAAGTGGACGCGAAGGGTTCTTCAGCAATGAGGAAGGCAGTTGAGACTGCGGACGATTCGGCATCGGAGATGGAACGCTCGAACGAGGTTGAACTGGGGTCTGAGTTCGACTCGGACGACTTGACGTCCGGCGGATCAGGAGCATCGACACCCGCGATGTGGCGGAAACGCCGCAGAGCGGACATGGAGAGCGGGGACGAAACGGGGGATGAGATATCACCATCTCCCAAAGTAGGTACAGCCCGGCGTGGTCGCGGGCGACCGCCGACTACCGGTCAGTACGTCGGCTTGGCCAAGGCCAAGGCCTTATTAAATAAGGCAAAAGAGGAGGAGCTGCGGATTCTGGCGGAGACAGAGCTCGCAGCTGAACTGAGGAGAAAGAAAGAAGCGAAGGCTGCCTTCTTTAAGGAGACGCCTCCAATTAAGGCGTCGCAGGTGAAGGGCTGCGACGCGGCCCAACTGGAGTTTGTGGTGATGGATGCTGTGGAGAGGATCGAGCACGTCGCCACAAAATCCAAGAACCTTAAAGGCGGGTTCGTAAAAGAACTGAAGGAGGCCGCAGAGCTTATCAAGGCCTCCTTCCAAGAGACCCAGGGAAGAACAATGCCAGAAGAATTGGTGTTGCTCAAAACCGCAAACCAGAGACTCATGGCGGAGCTCAAAGAGATCCGCCGAGAGATGGCAGAGCTGAGGGCTGGGCAGGCTATGCCCCCTCCAGCTCCGGTCCAGGCCCTGGCAACCCAGGTCCCGGACCTTGAAGAGGTCTTGCGGGCAGTCATGGTGCAGGTGGGCACCATGATCACTGCCCGCTTCGAAGGGCTCGAGGAGCGCCTGCTCCCCGAAAGGCGCCTAAGGCCACCGCTGGCCGCTGACAGGCTGAGGGAGGCTGCGACAGCCGCAGCCAGCTCTAGAGAGGAGGATCTACCCCCACCTCACTCCCACACGCCTAAGCCCAAGACGGGCAAATCTGTGGGACAGAAGGGGAAGAAGTCCGCGCCCGCTACGTTGTCTCCAGCAGAGCCAGCAAGAAGAGACGGGTCACCAACCCTCAGTCCACTAGCTCCTCCTTTACAGGAGCAGTGGACAGAAGTGGTCAAGCGGGGCAAAAAAGGCAGGAAGGCCAATAGACCCGAAGGCCAGGCCCCGCTTGAGCGACCACAGGTCCCAAAGACGCGACCTGCTAAGCCCGCGAAAAGCCGCAGGGTGAAGGCGGCACAACTTCGCACCCCCCGGACCGCAGCTGTAGTGATCACAGTGCGGCCGGAGGCGGAAGAGCGCGGCATCACCTACAGAAAGGTGATCACCAAGGCCAAGGCCAAGATAGACCTTGCGGCCTTGGGGGTGACGGCCCTCCAATTTAGGATCGCGGCAACCGGCGCTCGCATTTTGCAAGTGCCGGGCGCCGAAAGTGGCCAAAAGGCGGACCTCCTGGCTGAAAAGCTAAAGGAGGTCCTCCAAAATGACGAAGGGGTGATGGTGTCCAGACCGGTTACCACCGCAGATTTGCTGGTGACAGGTCTGGACGACTCCGTGGGCCCTTTCGAGCTCATGGAGGCCCTCTCCATTGCTGGCGACTGCCCTGCGCCAACAATTAATGTTGGCGACATTAAGAAGGGCCGAGGGGGTATGGGCACCGCTTTTGTTCGGTGCCCTGTAGCGGCGGCCAAACGACTCGGGGAGAAAGGCCGAGTCGTTGTCGGATGGGTGGCGGCGCAGGTCCGGATCCTGGATCCAAGACCTCGCCGCTGCTTCAAGTGTCTGGAGCTGGGCCATGTTAAGGCCCAGTGTAAAGCGGACGTGGACCGCAGCGAAGACTGTCATCGCTGCGGTCAAAAAGGCCATAAGGCCAACGGGTGCTCCGCTGCTCCCCACTGCAGCCTATGTGCTGCAGTGGGAAGGAAAGCCGACCACGTAGCGGGGGGTAAGGCCTGTGCCAACCCCCGCTCCAAGAAGAGCAGTCGGAAACGACAGCCGCCTAGCGCTACCACAGCGCAGGCGGCGCCGATGGAGAGTTAGGTTGCCCTTACTCTCCATCGGATGTAATGACGGAGAGGTGGGGTAACCTATCTCTCCGTCGGGAGGATCTGGGGTGGTGGTGGCGGAAGCCGGATTGCGGGGGCATCCGGCGCCCCAGAATCAAGTCCTCCCGAGAGTTGGATGCCCAGTATGCTCCTGGACATCACTCTGAGTGGCCGAATGGGGGGGTATTCCCCTCCCGAGGCGGGTCCGTCCGACACGGACTGTGGCGCTGACGGGGCCGCGGATGTATGCATATCGCGATTCCCGTAGCCCCGTCGTAAGCCAAGAGAGAGCATCATGGGGTTTTAGTCGGTAGTGGCACTCAGCTTTATAAGCTGAGTCCGACATACCCCTCCCCCCCCCGGGAGGGACGATACGTAAACGTATTTCCCCATGTAAAAAAAAAAAAAAAAAAAAAAAAAAAAAAAAAAAAAAAAGGTTAGGTTAGGTTGGGCGGGGCAGGGTTTATCCTTTTGGATAAGGCCTGGCCTACCTACTCATCCCGTGATGAGTATGGGGGTGTGGTCTTGGGGAGTAGCTCACAGTTGCTTTGATCCCCCAAGGCAAGTCCGGTGTCCGGCCGTGTAGCCGGTCTAGCCTTTTCGAGGTTCACCAAGCCCATAAGTACTCACTCTTTTGAGTGGGGAAACTAAAAACACCGGGCGCCGCGGGTGTGTGTATGAAGATGTGTGAGTGCGGTTGAATGTATGCGTGAAAGAGTGTGGAAGAGGAGGCGGGATAGGGGGGGTTTAGTTGTTGGGTTGGGTAGAGGGAAATGGGGTAGAGCTTCTCCGCGTGTCCCTATGAATTTAGCATAGGGCACAGTGGATGGGGCTCGCGGACCCGCCTTTTGGGTTCCGCAGGGGGGGATGAGTTGGCGCTGCGGGAGTGCAGCGGACGCGACATTGCGTGTTTGGGGCGCTGAGGTTGGATGGGACTTCCGTCTCTTTACAGCGGTTGTTTCGTCCTTTCTTTGGCACTCATGGCTGGCTCAGTCGAGCAGCCGGAGGTGGGGGCTGCGATGCTTTTGCAGCAGCCCGAGGTGTGCGGGTGTCGGGGAGAGATGAAGTTCTCGCTTTTCGAGATCATCATCCCGCCCCGACTCCCCCCCCCAATCCTACGGTCCCGTGCCCGCCTATGGGATGTATGGCCGGAGGGAGTCCGGTCCCAAGGGCACGAGAGTTGAGGTGGAGGTAGCTGCGTTTTCGCAGCAGCCTGAGGTTTTAGGGCGCCAGGGCGGGGTGAGGTTCTCGTTTCCCGAGTTCATCACCTCGCCCTGGCTCCCCCCAATCCTACGGTTCGGTGCCCGCCAAGGGGATGCGTGGTCGGAGGGAGTCCGGCCGCAAGGGCACCACCCTATGGGGACCTCACCCCTTAAAGGAAACTCATGAAATGGCGAATTGTAAAAAGACACTACCCCAGGGAGGTACCAGCCGAGGTGACTTGGCTGGAGAATCCTCCAGTGTGGCTTCGGCCGCACTCAGCCCCTCGTATTCTGGGGGGGGCAACAACCGCCATGAGGGATCAGGCCCTCGACGTGGAGGAAGAACGGAAGGAGGAGAGAAAGACGACGACCTTTACAGGTCAAAGTCTATCGAGTCGATAGACACCGACTCTGATGACCTGACGTCCTGTGCCTCAGGAACGTCTTCGCCTGCGATGTGGCGGAAACGCCGCAGAGCGGACGTGAGCGGAGAAGAAACGGGTGATGACGACCCATCACCCAAGATAACTACGGCTCGACGTGGTCGTGGGCGACCGCCGACCACCGGCCAATACGTCGGCTTGGCCAAGGCCAAGGCCTTACTGAACAAGGCGAAAGAAGAAGAACTGCGGCTCCTGGCAGAAACGGAGCTCGCAGAAGAATTAAGAAGGCAGAAGGAAGCGAAGGCTGCCTTCTTCAAAGAGGCGCCGCCTATCAAGGCGTCAGACGTTAAGGGCTGCGACGCGGCCCAACTGGACTTTGTGGTGATGAATGCTGTGGAGAGAATACAGCACATCGCCACAAAGTCTAAGAATCTGAAAGGGGGCTTCGTCAGGGAGCTGAAGGAGGCCGCAGAGCTCATCCAGGCCTCCTTCAAAGAGACGCAGGCGAGAACAGTGCCAGAAGAGATGGCACTGTTGATAACCGCCAACCAGAAACTCACGACGGAACTCAAGCAGATCCGTCGTGAGATGGCAGAGCTGCGGGCTGGGCAGGCTATGCCCCCCCCAGCTCCGGTCCAGGCCCTGGCACCCCAGGTCCCGGACCTTGAAGAGGTCATGCGGGCAGTCATGGTGCAGGTGGGCACCATGATCACTGCCCGCTTCGAAGGCCTCGAGGAGCGTCTGCTCCCCGAAAGGCGCCTGAGGCCACCGCTGGCCGCTGACAGGCAGAGGGAGGCTGAGTCAGCCGCTGCCAGCATCAGAGAGGAGGATCTACCCCCACCTCCCTCCCACATACCTAAGCCCAAGAAGGGCAAATCTGTGGGACAGAAGGGGAAGAAGTCCGCGCCCGCTACGCTGCCTCCAGCAGAGCCGGCAATAAGAGACGGGTCACCAACCCCCAGTCCACTAGCTCCTCCTTTACAGGAGCAGTGGACAGAAGTGGTCAAGCGGGGCAAGAAAGGCGGCAAGGTCAGTAGACCTGAAAGCCAGGCCCCGCTTGGGCGACCACAGGTTCCGAAGACGCGGCCCGCTAAGCCCGCGAAAAGTCGCAGGGTGAAGGCGGCAAAACTCCGCACCCCCCGGACCGCAGCTGTGATGATCACAGTGCGGCCGGAGGCGGAAGAGCGTGGCATGACCTATAAAAAGGTGCTCATCAAGGCCAAAGCCAAGATTGACCTTGCGGCCTTGGGAGTGACGGCCCTTGACTTAAGGATAGCGGCAACCGGCGCTCGCATCTTGCAAGTGCCGGGTGCCGACAGCAGCCAAAAGGCGGACCTCCTGGCTGAAAAGCTAAGGGAGGTCCTCCAAAACGAAGAAGGGGTGATGGTGTCCAGACCGGTTACTACTGCAGATCTGCTGGTGACTGGTCTGGACGACTCCGTGGGCCCTTTCGAGCTCATGGAGGCCCTCTCCATTGCCGGTGATTGCCCTGCGCCAACACTTAGTGTTGGCGAAATTAAAAAGGGCCGAGGGGGTATGGGCACCGCTTTTGTTCGGTGCCCCGTAGCGGCGGCCAAACGACTCGGCGAGAGAGGCCGAGTCGTTGTCGGATGGGTGGCGGCGCAGGTCCGGATCCTGGATCCAAGACCTCGCCGCTGCTTCAAGTGTCTGGAGCTGGGCCATGTTAAGGCCCAGTGCAAGTCCGACGTAGACCGCAGTGATGATTGTCACCGCTGCGGTCAGAAGGGCCATAAGGCCGGCAGCTGCACTGCAGCTCCCCACTGCAGCCTATGTGCTGCAGCGGGAAAGAAAGCGGCACATATAGCGGGAGGTAAGGCTTGTTCCAACCCCCGCTCCAAAAAGAGCAGTCGGCAACGACAGCCGCCTAGCGCTACCACAGCGCAGGCGGCACCGATGGAGAGCTAGGTTGCCCTAACTCTTCATCAGACGTAATGACGGAGAGAAACCTATCTCTCCGTCGGGAGGATCTGGGGTGGTGGTGGTGGAAGTCGGATTGCGGGGGCATCCGGCGCCCCAGAATCATGTCCTCCCGAGAGTTGGATGCCCAGTATGCTCCTGGGCATCACTCTGAGTGGCCGAATGGGGGGGTATACCCCTCCCGAGGCGGGTCCGTCCGACACGGACCGTGGCGCTGACGGGGCCGCGGATGTATGCATATCGCGATTCCCGTAGCCCCGTCATAAGTCAAGAGAGAGCATCATGGGGTTTTAGTCGGTAGTGGCACTCAGCTTTATAAGCTGAGTCCGACATACCCCTCCCCCCCCCGGGAGGGACGATACGTAAACGTATTTCCCCATGTAAAAAAAAAAAAAAAAAAAAAAAAGGTTAGGTTAGGTTGGGCGGGGTGGGCGGGGCAGGGTTTATCCTTTTGGATAAGGCCTGGCCTACCTACTCATCCCGTGATGAGTATGGGGGTGTGGTCTTGGGGAGTAGCTCACAGTTGCGTTGATCCCCCAAGGCAAGTCCGGTGTCCGGCCGTGTAGCCGGTCTAGCCTTTTCGAGGTTCACCAAGCCCATAAGTACTCACTCTTTTGAGTGGGGAAACTAAAAACACCGGGCGCCGCGGGTGTGTGTATGAAGATGTGTGTGTGCGGATGAATGTATGCGTGAAAGAGTGTGGAAGAGGAGGCGGGACAGGGGGGGTTTAGTTGTTGGGTCGGGTAGAGGGAAAGGGGAAGAGCTTCTCCGCGTGTCCCTATGAATTTAGCATAGGGCACAGTGGATGAGGCTCGCGGACCCGCCTTTTGGGTTCCGCGGGGGGGATGAGTTGGCGCTGCGGGAGTGCAGCGGACGCGACTTTGGTTGCGTGTTTGGGGCGCTGAGAAGGGATGGGACTTCCGTCTCTCTACAGCGGTTGTTTCGTTCTTTCTTAGCACCTATGGCTGGCTCAGTCGAGCAGCCGGAGGTGGGGGCTGCGATGCTTTTGCAGCAGCCCGAGGTGTGCGGGTGTCGGGGAGAGATGAAGTTCTCGCTTTTCGAGATCATCATCCCGCCCCGACTTCCCCCCCCCCCCCAATCCTACGGTCCCGTGCCCGCCTATGGGATGTATGGCCGGAGGGAGTCCGGTCCCAAGGGCACGAGAGTTGAGGTGGAGGTAGCTGCGTTTTCGCAGCAGCCTGAGGTTTTAGGGCGCCAGGGTGGGGTGAGGTTCTCGTTTCCCGAGTTCATCACCTCGCCCTGGCTCCCCCCAATCCTACGGTTCGGTGCCCGCCAAGGGGATGAGTGGTCGGAGGGAGTCCGGCCGCAAGGGCACCACCCTATGGGGACCTCACCCCTTAAAGGAAATTATGAAAAATGGCGACTTCTCAAAACAAACTACCCCAGGGAGGTACCAGCCGAGGTGACTTGGCTGGAGAATCCTCCAGTGTGGCTTCGGTCACACTCAGCCCCTCGTATTCTGGGGGGGGCAAGAACCGCCATGAGGGATCAGGGCCTCGACGTGGAGGAAGAGCAGAAGGAGGAGCGAAAGACGACGACCTTTACAGGTCTAAGTCTATCGAGTCGATAGACACCGACTCTGATGACCTGACGTCCTGTGCATCAGGAACGTCTTCGCCTGCGATGTGGCGGAAACGCCGCAGAGCGGACGTGAGCGGAGAAGAAACGGGTGATGACGACCCATCACCCAAGATAACTACGGCTCGACGTGGTCGCGGGCGACCGCCGACCACCGGCCAATACGTCGGCTTGGCCAAGGCCAAGGCCTTACTGAACAAGGCGAAAGAAGAAGAACTGCGGCTCCTGGCAGAAACGGAGCTCGCAGAAGAATTAAGAAGGCAGAAGGAAGCGAAGGCTGCCTTCTTCAAAGAGGCGCCGCCTATCAAGGCGTCAGACGTAAAGGGCTGCGACGCGGCCCAACTGGACTTTGTGGTGACGAATGCTGTGGAGAGAATACAGCACATCGCCACAAAGTCCAAGAATCTGAAAGGGGGCTTCGTCAAGGAGCTGAAGGAGGCCGCAGAGCTCATCCAGGCCTCCTTCAAAGAGACGCAGGCGAGAACAGTGCCAGAAGAGATGGCACTGTTGATAACCGCCAACCAGAAACTCACGGCGGAACTCAAGCAGATCCGTCGTGAGATGGCAGAGCTCCGGGCTGGGCAGGCTATGCCCCCCCCAGCTCCGGTCCAGGCCCTGGCACCCCAGGTCCCGGACCTTGAAGAGGTCATGCGGGCAGTCATGGTGCAGGTGGGCACCATGATCACTGCCCGCTTCGAAGGCCTCGAAGAGCGTCTGCTCCCCGAAAGGCGCCTGAGGCCACCGCTGGCCGCTGACAGGCAGAGGGCGGCTGCGTCAGCCGCAGCCAGCATTAGAGAGGAGGATCTACCCTCACCTCCCTCCCACACACCTAAGCCCAAGAAGGGCAAATCTGTGGGACAGAAGGGGAAGAAGTCCGCGCCCGCTACGCTGCCTCCAGCAGAGCCGGCAATGAGAGACGGGTCACCAACCCCCAGTCCACTAGCTCCTCCTTTACAGGAGCAGTGGACAGAAGTGGTCAAGCGGGGCAAGAAAGGCCGCAAGGTCAGTAGACCCGAATGCCAGGCCCCGCTTGAGCGACCACAGGTCCCCAAGACGCGACCCGCTAAGCCCGCAAAGAGTCGCAGGGTGAAGGCGTCAAAACTCCGCACACCTCAGACCGCAGCTGTGGTGATCACAGTGCGTCCCGAGGCGGAAGAGCGTGGGGTCACCTATAGGAAGGTGCTCACCAGGGCCAAGGCCAAGATAGACCTTGCGGCCTTGGGAGTGACGGCCCTCCAATTCCGGATCGCGGCAACCGGCGCTCGCATTTTGCAAGTGCCGGGTGCCGACAGTAGCAAAAAGGCGGACCTCCTGGCTGAAAAGCTAAAGGAGGTCCTCTTAAATGAAGAAGGGGTGATGGTGTCCAGACCGGTTACCACCGCAGATCTGCGAGTGACTGGTCTGGACGACTCCGTGGGCCCTTTTGAGCTCATGGAGGCCCTCTCGATTGCCGGCGACTGCCCTGCGCCAACTCTCAGTGTTGGCGACATCAAGAAGGGCCGAGGGGGTATGGGCACCGCTTTTGTTCGGTGCCCCGTAGCGGCGGCAAAACGACTCGGGGAGAAAGGCCGAGTCGTCGTCGGATGGGTGGCGGTGCAGGTCGAGATCCTCGATCCAAGACCTCGCCGCTGCTTCAAGTGCCTGGAGCTGGGCCATGTCAAGGCCCAGTGCAAATCCGATGTGGACCGCAGCGATGACTGTCACCGCTGCGGTCAAAAAGGCCATAAGGCCGTTAGCTGCACTGCAGCTCCCCACTGCAGCCTATGTGCTGCAGTGGGAAGGAAAGCCGACCACGTAGCGGGGGGTAAGGCTTGTGCCAACCCCCGCTCCAAGAAGAGCAGTCGGAAACGACAGCCGCCTAGCGCTACCACAGCGCAGGCGGCGCCGATGGAGAGTTAGGTTGCCCTTACTCTCCATCGGATGTAATGACGGAGAGGTGGGGTAACCTATCTCTCCGTCGGGAGGATCTGGGGTGGTGGTGGCGGAAGCCGGATTGCGGGGGCATCCGGTGCCCCAGAATGAAGTCCTCCCGAGAGTAGGATGCCCAGTATGCTCCTGGGCATCACTCTGAGTGGCCGAATGGGGGGTATTCCCCTCCCGAGACGGGTCCGTCCGACACGGACTGTGGCGCTGACGGGGCCGCGGATGTATGCATATCGCGATTCCCGTAGCCCCGTCGTAAGCCAAGAGAGAGCATCATGGGGTTTTAGTCGGTAGTGGCACTCAGCTTTATAAGCTGAGTCCGACATACCCCTCCCACCCCCGGGAGGGACGATACGTAAACGTATTTCCCCATGTAAAAAAAAAAAAAAAAAAAAAAAAAAAAAAAAAAAAAAAAAAGGTTAGGTTAGGTTGGGCGGGGGGGGGGGGGCAGGGTTTATCCTTTTGGATAAGGCCTGGCCTACCTACTCATCCCGTGATGAGTATGGGGGTGTGGTCTTGGGGAGTAGCTCACAGTTGCGTTGATCCCCCAAGGCAAGTCCGGTGTCCGGCCGTGTAGCCGGTCTAGCCTTTTCGAGGTTCACCAAGCCCATAAGTACTCACTCTTTTGAGTGGGGAAACTAAAAACACCGGGCGCCGCGGGTGTGTGTATGAAGATGTGTGTGTGCGGATGAATGTATGCGTGAAAGAGTGTGGAAGAGGAGGCGGGACAGGGGGGGTTTAGTTGTTGGGTCGGGTAGAGGGAAAGGGGAAGAGCTTCTCCGCGTGTCCCTATGAATTTAGCATAGGGCACAGTGGATGAGGCTCGCGGACCCGCCTTTTGGGTTCCGCGGGGGGGATGAGTTGGCGCTGCGGGAGTGCAGCGGACGCGACTTTGGTTGCGTGTTTGGGGCGCTGAGAAGGGATGGGACTTCCGTCTCTCTACAGCGGTTGTTTCGTTCTTTCTTAGCACCTATGGCTGGCTCAGTCGAGCAGCCGGAGGTGGGGGCTGCGATGCTTTTGCAGCAGCCCGAGGTGTGCGGGTGTCGGGGAGAGATGAAGTTCTCGCTTTTCGAGATCATCATCCCGCCCCGACTTCCCCCCCCCCCCCAATCCTACGGTCCCGTGCCCGCCTATGGGATGTATGGCCGGAGGGAGTCCGGTCCCAAGGGCACGAGAGTTGAGGTGGAGGTAGCTGCGTTTTCGCAGCAGCCTGAGGTTTTAGGGCGCCAGGGTGGGGTGAGGTTCTCGTTTCCCGAGTTCATCACCTCGCCCTGGCTCCCCCCAATCCTACGGTTCGGTGCCCGCCAAGGGGATGAGTGGTCGGAGGGAGTCCGGCCGCAAGGGCACCACCCTATGGGGACCTCACCCCTTAAAGGAAATTATGAAAAATGGCGACTTCTCAAAACAAACTACCCCAGGGAGGTACCAGCCGAGGTGACTTGGCTGGAGAATCCTCCAGTGTGGCTTCGGTCACACTCAGCCCCTCGTATTCTGGGGGGGGCAAGAACCGCCATGAGGGATCAGGGCCTCGACGTGGAGGAAGAGCAGAAGGAGGAGCGAAAGACGACGACCTTTACAGGTCTAAGTCTATCGAGTCGATAGACACCGACTCTGATGACCTGACGTCCTGTGCATCAGGAACGTCTTCGCCTGCGATGTGGCGGAAACGCCGCAGAGCGGACGTGAGCGGAGAAGAAACGGGTGATGACGACCCATCACCCAAGATAACTACGGCTCGACGTGGTCGCGGGCGACCGCCGACCACCGGCCAATACGTCGGCTTGGCCAAGGCCAAGGCCTTACTGAACAAGGCGAAAGAAGAAGAACTGCGGCTCCTGGCAGAAACGGAGCTCGCAGAAGAATTAAGAAGGCAGAAGGAAGCGAAGGCTGCCTTCTTCAAAGAGGCGCCGCCTATCAAGGCGTCAGACGTTAAGGGCTGCGACGCGGCCCAACTGGACTTTGTGGTGACGAATGCTGTGGAGAGAATACAGCACATCGCCACAAAGTCCAAGAATCTGAAAGGGGGCTTCGTCAAGGAGCTGAAGGAGGCCGCAGAGCTCATCCAGGCCTCCTTCAAAGAGACGCAGGCGAGAACAGTGCCAGAAGAGATGGCACTGTTGATAACCGCCAACCAGAAACTCACGGCGGAACTCAAGCAGATCCGTCGTGAGATGGCAGAGCTCCGGGCTGGGCAGGCTATGCCCCCCCCAGCTCCGGTCCAGGCCCTGGCACCCCAGGTCCCGGACCTTGAAGAGGTCATGCGGGCAGTCATGGTGCAGGTGGGCACCATGATCACTGCCCGCTTCGAAGGCCTCGAAGAGCGTCTGCTCCCCGAAAGGCGCCTGAGGCCACCGCTGGCCGCTGACAGGCAGAGGGCGGCTGCGTCAGCCGCAGCCAGCATTAGAGAGGAGGATCTACCCTCACCTCCCTCCCACACACCTAAGCCCAAGAAGGGCAAATCTGTGGGACAGAAGGGGAAGAAGTCCGCGCCCGCTACGCTGCCTCCAGCAGAGCCGGCAATGAGAGACGGGTCACCAACCCCCAGTCCACTAGCTCCTCCTTTACAGGAGCAGTGGACAGAAGTGGTCAAGCGGGGCAAGAAAGGCCGCAAGGTCAGTAGACCCGAATGCCAGGCCCCGCTTGAGCGACCACAGGTCCCCAAGACGCGACCCGCTAAGCCCGCAAAGAGTCGCAGGGTGAAGGCGTCAAAACTCCGCACACCTCAGACCGCAGCTGTGGTGATCACAGTGCGTCCCGAGGCGGAAGAGCGTGGGGTCACCTATAGGAAGGTGCTCACCAGGGCCAAGGCCAAGATAGACCTTGCGGCCTTGGGAGTGACGGCCCTCCAATTCCGGATCGCGGCAACCGGCGCTCGCATTTTGCAAGTGCCGGGTGCCGACAGTAGCAAAAAGGCGGACCTCCTGGCTGAAAAGCTAAAGGAGGTCCTCTTAAATGAAGAAGGGGTGATGGTGTCCAGACCGGTTACCACCGCAGATCTGCGAGTGACTGGTCTGGACGACTCCGTGGGCCCTTTTGAGCTCATGGAGGCCCTCTCGATTGCCGGCGACTGCCCTGCGCCAACTCTCAGTGTTGGCGACATCAAGAAGGGCCGAGGGGGTATGGGCACCGCTTTTGTTCGGTGCCCCGTAGCGGCGGCAAAACGACTCGGGGAGAAAGGCCGAGTCGTCGTCGGATGGGTGGCGGTGCAGGTCGAGATCCTCGATCCAAGACCTCGCCGCTGCTTCAAGTGCCTGGAGCTGGGCCATGTCAAGGCCCAGTGCAAATCCGATGTGGACCGCAGCGATGACTGTCACCGCTGCGGTCAAAAAGGCCATAAGGCCGTTAGCTGCACTGCAGCTCCCCACTGCAGCCTATGTGCTGCAGTGGGAAGGAAAGCCGACCACGTAGCGGGGGGTAAGGCTTGTGCCAACCCCCGCTCCAAGAAGAGCAGTCGGAAACGACAGCCGCCTAGCGCTACCACAGCGCAGGCGGCGCCGATGGAGAGTTAGGTTGCCCTTACTCTCCATCGGATGTAATGACGGAGAGGTGGGGTAACCTATCTCTCCGTCGGGAGGATCTGGGGTGGTGGTGGCGGAAGCCGGATTGCGGGGGCATCCGGTGCCCCAGAATGAAGTCCTCCCGAGAGTAGGATGCCCAGTATGCTCCTGGGCATCACTCTGAGTGGCCGAATGGGGGGTATTCCCCTCCCGAGGCGGGTCCGTCCGACACGGACTGTGGCGCTGACGGGGCCGCGGATGTATGCATATCGCGATTCCCGTAGCCCCGTCGTAAGCCAAGAGAGAGCATCATGGGGTTTTAGTCGGTAGTGGCACTCAGCTTTATAAGCTGAGTCCGACATACCCCTCCCACCCCCGGGAGGGACGATACGTAAACGTATTTCCCCATGTAAAAAAAAAAAAAAAAAAAAAAAAAAAAAAAAAAAAAAAAAAAAAAAAAAAAAAAAAAAAAAAAAAAAAAAAAAAGGTTGGGCGGGGTAGGGTTTATCCTTTTGGATAAGGCCTGGCCTACCTACTCATCCCGTGATGAGTATGGGGGTGTGGTCTTGGGGAGTAGCTCACAGTTGCGTTGATCCCCCAAGGCAAGTCCGGTGTCCGGCCGTGTAGCCGGTCTAGCCTTTTCGAGGTTCACCAAGCCCATAAGTACTCACTCTTTTGAGTGGGGAAACTAAAAACACCGGGCGCCGCGGGTGTGTGTATGAAAGGGTGTGTGAATGTGGGGGTAGGAGCCCCTCCGCGTGTCCCTATGAAGGTAGCATAGGGCACAGCGGAGTGAGGCTCGCGGACCCACTTCTTGGGTTCCGCAGGGGGGGTGTGTATGAGCGTGAGAGTATGTATGCGGAGGTGGGTTTGGGGGGGCTGTAGTTGTTGGGTGGGGTAGTCGGGTTGGAGGTGGCGCCTCTCCACGTGCAGTCAGCACTGAGGATGAGGCGGGACGGGTTCGGTGTGCACTCACACTGCCACCGGACTGGCTTTCGAGCCACCGTCCGGATGTGGAGGTCCAACTCGGAATCCCCCTGATGACGCGGTCATGTCTCGTGTTGCGTGATGGGGGGCCGAGGGCCTTGGCTTTACCGCCCGGGTTGCGAGGAAGAAAACCTCTATAAAAAATCACCCCCACCCTAAGTTGCGACGCGCGGCGAGAGGGTGTTCATGGCTGTGGGGGAGCACAGTTCCTAGCGCGATCCCCGCGGGAGTACCGGCCGACTCTCCTTGCGGGTTACGTTAGGCTTACCCGGTCACAGGGGGCACTGTCCGGGTGGACCCACTTTTCCCCTATACTCGTGGGATTTGTTATGGAGAAATTAAATCAAAACCAAAAACTGAAGACGGTAAATGTGAGGAGAGCTAAGTGTTCTTCGGCACAAAACGAGGGCGTCTCTTTGACAGAGGAGATGGCGGCGAGGGCCAAGAGGGCCATAGTTAGGGTTGAGCGGCTCAGCATGAGCACCAACCAAAGTGAGGACGAGAGTCATGTTTCCACGCATGAAAAGGAGGACACGGGAAATGAAGCGGGGGTATTATCTCGCTCGGAATCGGTGACCAGTATGGTAACAGTGGGGTCACTAGACGACTCACTAGGTTTCTGGAACGCCCGAAAGCGAGTTTATACAATGGAGGACAGCGAAAGTGACAGTGGGTCGGTCACCACTGGCGCTACTACTAATGCTGGCAGCTCTAAGAGAGGCAGAGGACGGCCACCTACGACAGGCCATTACGTTGGTCTGGCAAAGGCCAAGGCTACTTTGGTGGCAGAAGAAAGAAAGGAGATGGAACTGAGGGCCGAGCAGGAGATCGCTCAAACGGCCAATAGGTTCCGGAAGAGTAGGGCGTCGATCATCAGATCGACTAGCTCACTGGATGGCAACAAGCCTCTGGAATTGACTTCGGCACATGACTTGTCCGAAACTGTGGATGGCTGTGTGGCCCTTGTCGAAACGATAGCGGTCAAATCGTCCAACTTGAAGGGAACTTGTAAGAGGGACCTCAAGGACGCGGCGGCCACCATCAAAGAAGCTGTGTCAATTTTGATGACGAGATGTTCATCAGATGAGACCAAAAGACTGCAGAGCGACAATAAACGCCTGCAAACGGAGGTGACGGATCTGCGAAAGCAACTGACGGAATTGCAGGAGAAGGTGCTGCAGATAGCGAGACACCCTGCTCCAACGCTTCCTGCGCCTTCGCAAACCGAGAATCAGGTACCCTCGTCATTGCAGGACAAGGAGGATTTTGTCCGGTCGGTCATGTTGCAAGTCGGTGGCATGATGAACGCTAGGATGGAGGCGCTCGAAGACAGGTTGCTGCCTGAAAAGCGCCTTCGTCCTCCACTTGCGGCAGATCGGAAAAAAGCGGCTGTTTCAGCAGTCCCTGCATCGCAGCCTAGTCCTGGGCCATCAAAGGCGTCTGTGCCTATGCCCACTCAGGCCCAACCCAAGGAGGACGTCCAGAAGGGCCAGGAAAAAAAGAAAAAGAGGAAAAGAGGCAAGAAGAGTCGTGCTATAACTGAGACCCTGCCAAAGGAGCCTCGTTCAATCCCCCCGGCACGCTCAAACACAAACGAGGGATGGGTAACTGTGACCAAACGGGGGTCCAAGGCGAGAAAAGCCGGCTCGCAAACGGCACTGAAGAAACAGGCGCAAACTCCACCTGCTAAAAAGCAGCGGACGGAGCCTCTTAAACTCCGCCCCCCAAGAACATCAGCGATTGTCATCGCGCTGAAGCCTGAGGCTGAAAAGAAGGGTACCTCATACAAGGATACACTGACCCAGGCGAAACAGTCGATCGACCTGGCCAGTTTGGAGATTCCAGCTATGCGGATCCGGAAAACGGCAACTGGTGCGCGAATTCTAGAGATTCCGGGAGCCACTAGTGCCGAAAAGGCAGACTCCCTCGCAAACAAGCTGAGGGAAGTCCTAAATCCGGATGATGTCCTGGTCACCAGGCCCACAAAATGTGCAGAGTTGCGCATCTCGGGCCTGGATGACTCAGTGACAGCAGAAGAAGTAGCGGCAGCGGTGGCCAGAGCAAGCGGATGCCCTACTGAGGCCATTAAGACCGGTGAAATAAGGCGAAATTTCACAGGCCTTGGCGCCACTGTCGTCAAATGCCCGGTGATAGCCGCTAAGAAGGTTGCGGATGGCGGCAGACTCCTGGTGGGATGGGTTTCCGCACAAATAACGCTCCTCACTCCTAAGCGGCTAATCTGTTATCGCTGCTTAGAGGTAGGACATGTAGGAGCCCAATGCGTCTCCGAAGTTGACCGCAGTAAGCAGTGTTTCCGATGTGGTCAGCTTGGACACAAGGCGGTCGACTGCTCAGCAACACCAAACTGCTCGGTTTGTGCGCTAGCAGGCAGATCTGCCACGCATCGAATTGGGGGAAGAGCTTGCGCTCCACCCCCCAAAAAGAAAGGAAGAAGAATTGCTGCCGCGGCCGAGAACCAGCGGCAACCTTCTCTCCCGGTGTCCCGGGTACCGGAGGATCGCATGGAGCAGAATTAGTAATGGCCCTTAGGTTCCTACAGGCGAACCTCAACCACTCCGCCAGAGCTCAGGATCTTTTGATCCAGAGCATGGCGGAGTGGTTGATAAACCTTGCAGTGGTGTCGGAGCCATACTACATCCCTTCCCGGGATAACTGGGCGGGGGATACCGAGGGTGTGGTGGCAATTGTGTCGCAAACTATGACAGGAGTGCCACACTTTGAGCAAGTAAGGAAGGCTCGCGGCTGCGTCGCAGTCTTGACGCGGGGCACTGTTGTGGTGGGGGGCTATTTCTCCCCCAATAGATGCCTCGCGGACTTTGAGATATTCCTCTCTGAAGTGGAGTCCTTGGTCAGATGGAGCCGACCTCATCACGTGCTGGTCGCTGGCGACTTTAACGCCAAATCTGTAACCTGGGGTTCCTCAGTTACAGATGCGCGTGGTGAGGTGCTGGAGGAGTGGGCGCTAGCACTGGGGCTTTCGGTGCTAAACCGGGGGACGGCACTCACGTGCGTGCGAAGGCAGGGTGGTTCAGTCGTGGACGTAACGTTCGCGAGCCCTGCCCTAGCTCGTCGTATTCAGGGCTGGGAAGTACTGGAGAGTGCGGAGACGCTGTCGGATCACAGATACATCCGCTTCAGCGTCTCCTCATTCCCAGGAACCCGGAGCAGCCCAAGGCGAACCCCGAACGGGGAGAGCCCACGCTGGGCCTTGAAGCGCCTGGACCGGGAAGTGCTGGTGGAGGCTTCCCTGGTCTACTCCTGGCTCCCTAAGCCAGAGAGGACAGTGGAGGTGGAGGATGAGGTGGAGTGGTTCCACGAGGCGATGACGGATGTGTGTAACGCCTCGATGCCCCGGTGTGGGCCACTACCGCCGCGGCAGTGCGTGTACTGGTGGTCGGCGCATATCGCGGAACTGCGATCCGCCTGCGTGGCTAGGCGTCGAGAGTACACACACCAACGCCGACGTCGCCGCCGGGACGAGGAAAGGGAGGAGGAACTATACAGTTTGTATAGGGAGGCCGTACTGGCTTTGCAGATTGCTATATCTGAGGCGAAGGAAACCTCCTGGGGAGAAATGCTGGAGACGCTCAACCGCGATCCGTGGGGGAGGCCGTACAAGCAAGTACGGAATAAACTCCGTGCTTGGGCCCCCCCACTAACGCAGAGTCTCCAGCCAGAACTGGTGGAGGAGGTGGTAACAAATTTATTCCCGAACGCTAGGGAGTTCACACCACCTCGTATGGCCCCCGTAGAGCCACAGAACGAGATTGAGGAGGAAGTGCCTACAGTGTCCGAAGGGGAGTTCGGGGCGGCCGTGTTGAGGCTTAAAGGCAAAAACACGGCCCCAGGTCCGGATGGTATCCCCGGGTGCGCATGGGTACTTGCATTAGGGGAGCTGGGACCTAGATTCCGAGAGTTCCTAACCGCTTGCCTTCGGCAAGGCCAATTTCCACGCAGGTGGAAGACAGGGAAATTGGTCCTGCTCAGGAAGGATGGGCGCCCAGCAGACTCCCCGTCAGCATACAGGCCGATAGTGCTGCTCGATGAGGCAGCCAAGTTGTTTGAGCGAGTTATTGCCTCTCGCCTCATCGAACACCTGGAGGAATGTGGACCAAATCTGGCGGATTGCCAATATGGCTTTCGCCGGGGTAGGTCCACAGTAGATGCCATCTCGCGGGTGAGGGCCCTTTCGGTGGAAGCCATATCTCAGGGAGAGGTTGTTTTAGCGGTGTCACTAGACATCGCCAACGCCTTCAACACCCTCCCCTGGGAATGCATTAAGGAGGCGCTCAAGTACCACGGCGCACCCAACTACCTACGCCGAATTGTGGAGGTCTACCTCACGGAGAGGTTTGTGACCTACCCAAGGCATGAGGAGTGGGGTAGAAGACAGATGTCGTGCGGTGTTCCACAGGGTTCGGTTCTTGGCCCACTCCTGTGGAACATCGGGTACGACTGGGTGCTTCGGGGTGTCAATTTGCGGGGAATCAGCGTGACTTGTTACGCTGATGACACGCTGGTGACGGCCCGCGCATCGACATATAGGGAGGCAGCAATATTGGCAACAGCGGGAGTTGCCCAGGTGGTTGGACGCATTAGGCGTTTAGGGCTGGAGGTGGCCCTAAATAAGTCGGAAGCCGTGTGTTTCCACGGTCCTCGAAAAGCGCCACCAGCTGGAGTCCATCTAATAGTTGGAGGAGTCTCCATCGCTGTTGGGTCGACGATGCGATACTTAGGCCTCGTCCTCGACAGTCGATGGAGTTTTCGGGAGCATTTCCGACAGCTTGCTCCAAAATTAGTTGGAGCAGCTTCGGCTCTCGGGAGGCTGCTTCCGAAGATGGGTGGGCCACATGTTGGATGCCGCCGCCTATACATGATGGCGGTACGCTCCATGGCGCTGTATGGGGCCCCTATATGGGCGGAAACCCTGACTGCAGTAAACAAAGCCCAATTGCGGAGACCGCAAAGGGTCATTGCAGTCAGGGTTATTAGAGGGTACCGCACGGTGTCGTATGAGGCGGCGTGCGTTCTGGCAGGAACCCCTCCTTGGGACCTGGATGCGCAAGTGATGTCCAGGGTATACCACTGCGTCACCCAAAGGCGGAAAGAGGGAAGCTACCCTCCGTCCGATGTGGTGACGGGATGGAGGAGGGCTGCCAGCCAGGACGCCTTCCAGCAATGGGTGGTGAGGTTGGAGGTGCCAACTGCCGGCCACTGGACCATCGGAGCCTTTCAACCCATTCTGAGTGAATGGGTCGAAAGGCAACACGGGGTTCTCTCTTTTCGACTGGTGCAGGTGCTGTCGGGACATGGTTGTTTCGGCAAGTACCTGTGCAATGTTGCGAGGAGAGAACCCACAACGGAGTGCCACCACTGCGGCTTTGCCGAAGATACGGCTCAGCATACACTGGTGGCATGTCCGGCGTGGGTGGAGCCGCGGGCAAGGCTGGCCGCGGCTGTGGAAGGAGACCTCTCGCTGTCGACTATGGTCTCGGCTATGGTCGACAGCGAAACGTCATGGGAGGCGGCTGCCTCCTTCTGCGAGGAGGTGATGTCGCAAAAGGAGGCAGCTGAGAGGGTGAGGGAGGATAATGCTCCCCACCCTGTGAGGCGTAGAAGAGTGGGAAGGCGTAGGCAAGCGCATGAGCGCCGCCTACCACCCTAATTGGGTATGTCCGGACGGCAGATGGGGGAATCTGCCGTCCGAAGGATGACATCCCCACCGAAGGATGGCGTGCCCTTTGTTCCGAGCACGCCATAAAAATGGAGGAGTTAGTCATAACTAATGGGTTGATGAGGTCCCTTCTACTGAGGACCAACGCTGCTGGGGCCGCGGAAGAGTGCGAAACCGTTCCCGTAGCCCCAGCACGAAAGCGCCGAGCAGGAACACCAGGGTGGTTTTAGTCGGATCACGCCCGACATAACCACTCCGCCCTCCCCCGGGTGGAGTGGTATACGTAGGTATTTCCACCCTGGACAAAAAAAAAAAAAAAAAAAAAAAAAAAAAAAAAAAAAAAAAAAAAAAAAAAAAAAAAAGGTTAGGTTAGGTTGGGCGGGGCAGGGTTTATCCTTTTGGATAAGGCCTGGCCTACCTACTCATCCCGTGATGAGTATGGGGGTGTGGTCTTGGGGAGTAGCTCACAGTTGCGTTGATCCCCCAAGGCAAGTCCGGTGTCCGGCCGTGTAGCCGGTTTAGCCTTTTCGAGGTTCACCAAGCCCATAAGTACTCACTCTTTCGAGTGGGGAAACTAAAAACACCGGGCGCCGCGGGTGTGTGTATGAAGATGTGTGTGTGCGGATGAATGTATGCGTGAAAGAGTGTGGAAGAGGAGGCGGGACAGGGGGGGTTTAGTTGTGGGGTCGGGTAGAGGGAAAGGGGAAGAGCTTCTCCGCGTGTCCCTATGAATTTAGCATAGGGCACAGTGGATGAGGCTCGCGGACTCGCCTTTTGAGTTCCGCGGGGGGGACGAGTTGGCGCTGCGGGAGTGCAGCGGACGCGACATTGGTTGCGTGTTTGGGGCGCTGAGGTTGGATGGGACTTCCGTCTCTCTACAGCGGTTGTTTCGTCCTTTCTTTGGCACTCATGGCTGGCTCAGTCGAGCAGCCGGAGGTGGGGGCTGCGATGCTTTTGCAGCAGCCCGAGGTGTGCGGGTGTCGGGGAGAGATGAAGTTCTCGCTTTTCGAGATCATCATCCCGCCCCGACTTTCCCCCCCCCCCAATCCTACGGTCCCGTGCCCGCCTATGGGATGTATGGCCGGAGGGAGTCCGGTCCCAAGGGCACGAGAGTTGAGGTGGAGGTAGCTGCGTTTTCGCAGCAGCCTGAGGTTTAAGGGCGCCAGGGTGGGGTGAGGTTCTCGTTTCCCGAGTTCATCACCTCGCCCTGGCTCCCCCCAATCCTACGGTTCGGTGCCCGCCAAGGGGATGCGTGGTCGGAGGGAGTCCGGCCGCAAGGGCACCACCCTATGGGGACCTCACCCCTTAAAGGAAACTCATGAAATGGCGTCTTCTAAAAACAAACTACCCCAGGGAGGTACCAGCCGAGGTGACTTGGCTGGAGAATCCTCCAGTGTGGCTTCGGTCACACTCAGCCCCTCGTATTCTGGGGGGGGCAAGAACCGCCATGAGGGATCAGGCCCTCGGAGAGGAGAAGGTGAGAGTGGAGAAGAGGACTACGACCTTAACAGGACAAAGTCCATGGAATCGTTAGCATACGATTCCGACGACCTGACCTCAGGAACATCAGGAGCGTCTACGCCTGCGATGTGGCGGAAACGCCGCAGAGATGTGGGAAGTGAAGAAGAGACTGGGGATGATGCTAGTCCATCACCCAAGGTGCCTACGGCACGACGTGGTCGCGGGCGACCGCCGACCACCGGCCAATATGTCGGTTTGGCCAAGGCCAAGGCCTTACTCAACAAGGCAAGAGAAGAAGAGCTGCGGCTCGTAGCTGAAACGGAGCTCGCAGTGGAGTTAAAGAAGCAGAAGGAAGCGAAGGCTGCCTTCTTCAAAGAGGCGCCGCCTATCAAGGCGTCAGACGTAAAGGGCTGCGACGCGGCCCAACTGGACTTTGTGGTGACGAATGCTGTGGAGAGAATACAGCACATCGCCACAAAGTCCAAGAATCTGAAAGGGGGCTTCGTCAGGGAGCTGAAGGAGGCCGCAGAGCTCATCCAGGCCTCCTTTAAAGAGACGCAGGCGAGAACAGTGCCAGAAGAGATGGCACTGTTGATAACCGCCAACCAGAAACTCACGACGGAACTCAAACAAATCCGTCGTGAGATGGCAGAGTTGCGGGCTGGGCAGGCTATGCCCCCCCCAGCTCCGGTCCAGGCCCTGGCACCCCAGGTCCCGGACCTTGAAGAGGTCATGCGGGCAGTCATGGTGCAGGTGGGCACCATGATCACTGCCCGCTTCGAAGGCCTCGAGGAGCGTCTGCTCCCCGAAAGGAGCCTGAGGCCACCGCTGGCCGCTGACAGGCAGAGGGAGGCTGAGTCAGCCGCTGCCAGCATCAGAGAGGAGGATCTACCCCCACCTCCCTCCCACACACCTAAGCCCAAGAAGGGCAAATCTGTGGGGCAGAAGGGGAAGAAGTCCGCGCCCGCTACGCTGCCTCCAGCAGAGCCGGCAATAAGAGACGGGTCACCAACCCCCAGTCCACTAGCTCCTCCTTTACAGGAGCAGTGGACAGAAGTGGTCAAGCGGGGCAAGAAAGGCGGCAAGGTCAGTAGACCTGAAAGCCAGGCCCCGCTTGGGCGACCACAGGTCCCGAAGACGCGGCCCGCTAAGCCCGCGAAAAGTCGCAGGGTGAAGACGGCAAAACTCCGCACCCCCCGGACCGCAGCTGTGATGATCACAGTGCGGCCGGAGGCGGAAGAGCGTGGCATGACCTATAAAAAGGTGCTCATCAAGGCCAAAGCCAAGATTGACCTTGCGGCCTTGGGAGTGACGGCCCTTGACTTAAGGATAGCGGCAACCGGCGCTCGCATCTTGCAAGTGCCGGGTGCCGACAGCAGCCAAAAGGCGGACCTCCTGGCTGAAAAGCTAAGGGAGGTCCTCCAAAACGAAGAAGGGGTGATGGTGTCCAGACCGGTTACTACTGCAGATCTGCTGGTGACTGGTCTGGACGACTCCGTGGGCCCTTTCGAGCTCATGGAGGCCCTCTCCATTGCCGGTGATTGCCCTGCGCCAACACTTAGTGTTGGCGAAATTAAAAAGGGCCGAGGGGGTATGGGCACCGCTTTTGTTCGGTGCCCCGTAGCGGCGGCCAAACGACTCGGCGAGAGAGGCCGAGTCGTTGTCGGATGGGTGGCGGCGCAGGTCCGGATCCTGGATCCAAGACCTCGCCGCTGCTTCAAGTGTCTGGAGCTGGGCCATGTTAAGGCCCAGTGCAAGTCCGACGTAGACCGCAGTGATGATTGTCACCGCTGCGGTCAGAAGGGCCATAAGGCCGGCAGCTGCACTGCAGCTCCCCACTGCAGCCTATGTGCTGCAGCGGGAAAGAAAGCGGCACATATAGCGGGAGGTAAGGCTTGTTCCAACCCCCGCTCCAAAAAGAGCAGTCGGCAACGACAGCCGCCTAGCGCTACCACAGCGCAGGCGGCACCGATGGAGAGCTAGGTTGCCCTAACTCTTCATCAGACGTAATGACGGAGAGAAACCTATCTCTCCGTCGGGAGGATCTGGGGTGGTGGTGGTGGAAGTCGGATTGCGGGGGCATCCGGCGCCCCAGAATCATGTCCTCCCGCGAGTTGGATGCCCAGTATGCTCCTGGGCATCACTCTGAGTGGCCGAATGGGGGGGTATACCCCTCCCGAGGCGGGTCCGTCCGGCACGGACTGTGGCGCTGACGGGGCCGCGGATGTATGCATATCGCGATTCCCGTAGCCCCGTCATAAGTCAAGAGAGAGCATCATGGGGTTTTAGTCGGTAGTGGCACTCAGCTTTATAAGCTGAGTCCGACATACCCCTCCCCCCCCCGGGAGGGACGATACGTAAACGTATTTCCCCATGTAAAAAAAAAAAAAAAAAAAAAAAAAAAAAAAAAAAAAAGGTTAGGTTAGGTTGGGCGGGGCAGGGTTTATCCTTTTGGATAAGGCCTGGCCTACCTACTCATCCCGTGATGAGTATGGGGGTGTGGTCTTGGGGAGTAGCTCACAGTTGCGTTGATCCCCCAAGGCAAGTCCGGTGTCCGGCCGTGTAGCCGGTCTAGCCTTTTCGAGGTTCACCAAGCCCATAAGTACTCACGCTTTTGAGTGGGGAAACTAAAAACACCGGGCGCCGCGGGTGTGTGTATGAAAGGGTGTGTGAATGTGGGGGTAGGAGCCCCTCCGCGTGTCCCTATGAAGGTAGCATAGGGCACAGTGGAGTGAGGCTCGCGGACCCACTTCTTGGGTGCCGCAGGGGGGGTGTGTATGAGCGTGAGAGTATGTATGCGGAGGTGGGTATGGGGGGGCTGTAGTTGTTGGGTGGGGTAGTCGGGTTGGAGGTGGCGCCTCTCCGAGGATGAGGCGGGACGGGTTCGGTGTGCACTCACACTGCCGCCGAACTGGCTTTCGAGCCACCGTCTGGACGGAGGTTCAAATCGTAACCCCCCGGATGACGCGGTCATGTCTCGTGTTGCGTGATGGGGGGCCGAGGGCCTTGGCTTAACCGCCCGGGTCGCGAGGAAGAAAACCTCTATAAAAAATTACCCCCACCCTAAGTTGCGACGCGCGGCGAGAGGGTGTTCATGGCTGTGGGGGAGCACAGTTCCTAGCGCGTTCCCCGCGGGAGTCCGGCCGAAACTCCTTAGCGGGTCACGTTTAGGCTTGCCTGGATACAGGGGGCACTGTCCGGGTCGACCTACACTTCCCCCATACTCGTGGGATTTATATATGGATTGTGCAAATAAAAACCGAAGAAGTAGAGAAGAAGAGTCCGATTCTTCTAGTGCCTCGGCACTGAAGAAGGCCGTTTCAACGGCGGAGAATTTGGCAACGATGACGGAACGTACACCTTTACGGCGCAACGTTAAAAATATAGGGAAGGCTAGAGTTTTGCTGGAGCGTATCTCACCCAGTGTAACCAAGGGCCTCTTGGACAGGAATGATTCGGTGTCGGATTTCGACTCCGACGACATAATGTCCTGTGAGTCAAGAGCGTCGACGCCCGCGGAAATGTGGCGGAAACGGCGCAGGGACCTAGAAACCGATGAAGAGACGGGGGATGAGGCACAACCATCATCCAAGGTCACGGCACGACGTGTTCGCGGGCGACCGCCGACCACCGGTCAGTATGTCGGTCTGGCTCAGGCCAAGGCCGCTCTAAACCGGGCCAAAGAAGAGGAGCTGCGCCTTGCCGCTGAGGGTGAGATGGCGGAAGAGCTGCGGCGAAAAAGGGAGGCTAAAGCCGCTTTCTTTAAGAAGGCGTCTCTGGCCAAACCTACGGAGTTGGTGAAGGGCTGTGATGCAGCTCAATTAGAGTTCCTGGTCTTGGACGCGGTGGAGAAAATCTCCTACATCGCCACTTCGTCCAAGAACCTAAAAGGGACCTGTGTAAAGGAGCTGAAGGAGGCCGCGGAGCTAATAAAGGCCTCCTTCCAGGAGACGCAGTCGCGATCAGTGCCAGAGGAAATGGCTTTACTGATCGCGGCTAACCGGAAACTCACGACGGACCTCAAAGAGATACGTCGTGAGATGGAGGAGCTGCGGGCCGCTCAGGCTATGCCTGCCCCGGCTCCGGCCCGCGCTCTGGATTCTCTCCAGACACCGGGCCTCGAAGACGTATTACGGGCAGTGATGGTGCAAGTGGGCACAATGATCACTGCCCGTTTCGAGGGTCTCGAGGAGCGTCTGCTTCCCGAGAAACGTCTGAGGCCGCCCCTGGCTGCCGATAGACGTAGGGAGGCTGCAGCGACAGTTGCTGCAGAGACGTACCCACTTCCCCGTATCTCCCTTGCCCCAAAGCCCAAATCGGGTAAGCTTCCGGCAGGGGAGAAGGGAATAAGCAGGCCCGCTCCCACTCTGCTCCCTACAGCAGAGCAGGTAGTGGAAGACGGACCATTGACGTCCAGTCCACCAGCTCCTTTGGAGGAGCAGTGGACAGAGGTCGTCAAGCGGGGGAGGAAGAAAGGTGGAAAGGCCACTAGGCCTGGAAACCAAAAACCCTCCACCCTCGTGCGAGCCAAGGCCTCTAAAGCACCAACATCCGGAGCTACAAAGGGCCCTAAGGCGAAGGCAGAAAAACTCCGCCTCCCCCGGTCTGCAGCCGTGGTTATCACGATGCAGCCGGAGTTAGCAGAGAAGGGCATCACCTACGGCAAGTTGCTGTCCAAGGCCAAGGACAAAATTGACCTTAAGGCCTTGGAGGTGATGCACCTCAATGTGAGGAAGGCGAAAACCGGCGCACGCATCCTGGAATTGCCTGGCGCTGAAAGTGGTGGGAAGGCAGACCTCCTGGCTGAAAAGCTCAAGGAGGTCTTCCAGGAGGTGGAGGGCGTCAAGGTGTCCAGACCGGTTGCCACCGCAGAGCTGCGAGTGTCCGGCCTGGATGACTCCGTGGGCACATATGAGCTCATGGACGCCCTTCAAAAGGTTGGCGGAGGCCTCCCAGCGGCGTACCACGTGGGCGCCATACGGAACGGCCCGGCTGGTATGGGAACTGCCTTCGTAAGGTGCCCCGTATCGGCGGCGAAGAAGATCGCGGCGAGCGGCCGCATAATAGTAGGATGGGTGGCGGCGCAAGTCCGGATTTTAGATCCAAGGCCGCGCCGCTGCTATAAGTGTTTTGCACTGGGTCATTTTAAGGCTCAGTGCACATCCGAGGTGGACCGAAGCGGTGAATGCTACCGCTGCGGTAAAACGGGCCATAGGTGCACCGAGTGCTCTGCCGCCCCCCACTGCAACATATGTGCAGCAGCGGGGAGATCGGCAGAGCACCTCTTCGCGGGCAAGGCCTGCGCCAAGCCTAAGAAAGGGGAGAGTGGAAGGCAGAAGATGGCCACCGCTGCCAAGGCGCAGCCGGCGGCAATGGAGAGTTAGATTAGTTTAACTCTCCGCCTGGAGGATCTGGGGCGTTGGATGCGGGGGCATCTGGCGCCCCAAGATTAGGTCCTCATGAGAGTTGGATGCCCAGTATGCTCCTGGGCATCACTCCGAGCTGAATGGAGGGGGTCTCACCCCTCCCGAGGCGGGTCCGCACGCCGACGCGGACGATGGCGTTGACGGGGCCGCGGAAGCATGCGATAGCGATTCCCGTAGCCCCATCGTAGCCAAGAGGCCGGAGCATAGAGGGGTTTTAGTCGGTAGTGGCGCTCTAGCGATATAAAAAATACTGCTTAGCCCGACATACCCCGCCCCGCCCCCCGGCGAGGCGGGGATACGTAAATGTATTTCCCCTCTCAAAAAAAAAAAAAAAAAAAAAAAAAAAAAAAAAAAAAAAAAAAAAAAAAAAAAAAAAAGGTTAGGTTAGGTTGGGCGGGGCAGGGTTTATCCTTTTGGATAAGGCCTGGCCTACCTACTCATCCCGTGATGAGTATGGGGGTGTGGTCTTGGGGAGTAGCTCACAGTTGCGTTGATCCCCCAAGGCAAGTCCGGTGTCCGGCCGTGTAGCCGGTTTAGCCTTTTCGAGGTTCACCAAGCCCATAAGTACTCACTCTCTTGAGTGGGGAAACTAAAAACACCGGGCGCCGCGGGTGTGTGTATGAAGATGTGTGAGTGCGGATGAATGTATGCGTGAAAGAGTGTGGAAGAGGAGGCGGGATAGGGGGGGTTTAGTTGTTGGGTTGGGTAGAGGGAAATGGGGTAGAGCTTCTCCGCGTGTCCCTATGAATTTAGCATAGGGCACAGTGGATGAGGCTCGCGGACCCGCCTTTTGGGTTCCGCGGGGGGGATGAGTTGGCGCTGCGGGAGTGCAGCGGACGCGACTTTGGTTGCGTGTTTGGGGCGCTGAGGTTGGATGGGACTTCCGTCTCTCTACAGCGGTTGTTCCGTCCTTTCTTTGGCACTCATGGCTGGCTCAGTCAAGCAGCCGGAGGTGGGGGCTGCGATGCTTTTGCAGCAGCCCGAGGTGTGCGGGTGTCGGGGAGAGATGAAGTTCTCGCTTTTCGAGATCATCATCTCGCCCCGACTCCCCCCCCCCAATCCTACGGTCCCGTGCCCGCCTATGGGATGTATGGCCGGAGGGAGTCCGGTCCCAAGGGCACGAGATTTGAGGTGGAGGTAGCTGCGTTTTCGCAGCAGCCTGAGGTTTTAGGGCGCCAGGGTGGGGTGAGGTTCTCGTTTCCCGAGTTCATCACCTCGCCCTGGCTCCCCCCAATCCTACGGTTCGGTGCCCGCCAAGGGGATGCGTGGTCGGAGGGAGTCCGGCCGCAAGGGCACCACCCTATGGGGACCTCACCCCTTAAAGGACAAAAAATGAAATGGCGAATTGTAAAAAGATACTACCCCAGGGAGGTACCAGCCGAGGTGACTTGGCTGGAGAATCCTCCAGTGTGGCTTCGGCCGCACTCAGCCCCTCGTATTCTGGGGGGGGCAACAACCGCCATGAGGGATCAGGCCCTCGACGTGGAGGAAGAACGGAAGGAGGAGAGAAAGACGACGACCTTTACAGGTCAAAGTCTATCGAGTCGATAGACGTCGACTCCGATGACCTGACGTCCTGTTCATCAGGAGCGTCTACGCCTGCGATGTGGCGGAAACGCCGCAGAGATGTGGCAAGTGAAGAGGAGACTGGGGATGATGCAAGTCCATCCCCCAAGGTGCCTACGGCACGACGTGGTCGCGGGCGACCGCCGACCACCGGCCAATACGTCGGCTTGGCCAAGGCCAAGGCCTTACTCAACAAGGCAAGAGAGGAAGAGCTGCGGCTCGTGGCTGAAACGGAGCTCGCAGTGGAGTTAAGAAGACAGAAGGAAGCGAAGGCTGCCTTCTTCAAAGAGGCGCCGCCTATCAAGGCGTCAGACGTAAAGGGCTGCGACGCGGCCCAACTGGACTTTGTGGTGACGAATGCTGTGGAGAGAATACAGCACATCGCCACAAAGTCCAAGAATCTGAAAGGGGGCTTCGTCAGGGAGCTGAAGGAGGCCGCAGAGCTCATCCAGGCCTCTTTTAAAGAGACGCAGGCGAGAACAGTGCCAGAAGAGATGGCACTGTTGATAACCGCCAACCAGAAACTCACGACGGAACTCAAGCAAATCCGTCGTGAGATGGCAGAGCTGCGGGCTGGGCAGGCTATGCCCCCCCCAGCTCCGGTCCAGGCCCTGGCACCCCAGGTTCCGGACCTTGAAGAGGTCATGCGGGCAGTCATGGTGCAGGTGGGCACCATGATCACTGCCCGCTTCGAAGGCCTCGAGGAGCGTCTGCTCCCCGAAAGGCGCCTGAGGCCATCGCTGGCCGCTGACAGGCAGAGGGAGGCTGTGTCTACTGCAGCAGAGGAGGATCTACCTTCACCTTCCTCCCACACACCCAAGCCCAAGAAGGGCAAATCTGTGGGACAGAAGGGGAAGAAGAGCGCGCCCGCTACGCTGCCCCCAGCAGAGCTGGCCACGAGAGACGGGACACCAACCCCCAGTCCACTAGTTCCTCCTTTACAGGAGCAGTGGACAGAAGTGGTCAAGCGGGGCAAGAAAGGCCGCAAGGTTAGTAGACCCGAAAGCCAGGCCCCGCTTGAGCGACCACAGGTCCCCAAGACGCGAACCGCTAAGCCCGCAAAGAGTCGCAGGGTGAAGGCGACAAAACTCCGCACCCCTCAGACCGCAGCTGTGGTGATCACAGTGCGTCCCGAGGCGGAAGAGCGTGGGGTCACCTATAGGAAGGTGCTCACCAAGGCCAAGGCCAAGATAGACCTTGCGGCCTTGGGGGTGAAGGCTCTCCAATTTAGGATCGCGGCAACCGGCGCTCGCATTTTGCAAGTGCCGGGCGCCGAAAGTAGCCAAAAGGCGGACCTCCTGGCTGAAAAGCTAAAGGAGGTCCTCCAAAATGACGAAGGGGTGTTGGTATCCAGACCGGTCACCACTGCAGATCTGCTGGTGACTGGTCTGGACGACTCCGTGGGCCCTTTCGAGCTCATGGAGGCCCTCTCCATTGCCGGTGACTGCTCTGCGCCAACAATTAATGTTGGCGAAATTAAAAAGGGCCGAGGGGGTTTAGGCACCGCATTCGTTCGGTGCCCCGTAGCGGCGGCCAAACGACTCGGGGAGAAAGGCCGAGTCGTTGTCGGATGGGTGGCGGCGCAGGTCCGGATCCTGGATCCAAGACCTCGCCGCTGCTTCAAGTGCCTGGAGCTGGGCCATGTGAAGGCCCAGTGCAAGTCCGAAGTGGACCGCAGCGATGATTGTCACCGCTGCGGTCAGAAAGGCCATAAGGTCGGCAGCTGCACTGCAGCTCCCCACTGCAGCCTTTGTGCAGCAGTGGGAAGGAAAGCCGACCACGTAGCGGGGGGTAAGGCCTGTGCCAACCCCCGCTCCAAGAAGAGCAGTCGGAAACGACAGCCGCCTAGCGCTACCACAGCGCAGGCGGCACCGATGGAGAGTTAGGTTGCCCTTACTCTCCATCGGATGTAATGACGGAGAGGTGGGGTAACCTATCTCTCCGTCGGGAGGATCTGGGGTGGTGGTGGTGGAAGCCGGATTGCGGGGGCATCCGGCGCCCCAGAATCAAGTCCTCCCGAGAGTTGGATGCCCAGTATGCTCCTGGGCATCACTCTGAGTGGCCGAATGGGGGGGTATTCCCCTCCCGAGGCGGGTCCGTCCGGCACGGACCGTGGCGCTGACGGGGCCGCGGATGTATGCATATCGCGATTCCCGTAGCCCCGTCGTAAGCCAAGAGAGAGCATCATGGGGTTTTAGTCGGTAGTGGCACTCAGCTTTATAAGCTGAGTCCGACATACCCCTCCCCCCCCCGGGAGGGACGATACGTAAACGTATTTCCCCATGTAAAAAAAAAAAAAAAAAAAAAAAAAAAAAAAAAAAAAAAAAAAAAAAAAAAAAAAAAAAAAAAAAAAAAAGGTTAGGTTAGGTTGGGCGGGGCAGGGTTTATCCTTTTGGATAAGGCCTGGCCTACCTACTCATCCCGTGATGAGTATGGGGGTGTGGTCTTGGGGAGTAGCTCACAGTTGCGTTGATCCCCCAAGGCAAGTCCGGTGTCCGGCCGTGTAGCCGGTTTAGCCTTTTCGAGGTTCACCAAGCCCATAAGTACTCACTCTTTTGAGTGGGGAAACTAAAAACACCGGGCGCCGCGGGTGTGTGTATGAAAGGGTGTGTGAATGTGGGGGTAGGAGCCCCTCCGCGTGTCCCTATGAAGGTAGCATAGGGCACAGTGGAGTGAGGCTCGCGGACCCACTTCTTGGGTTCCGCAGGGGGGGTGTGTATGAGCGTGAGAGTATGTATGCGGAGGTGGGTTTCGGGGGGCTGTAGTTGTTGGGTGGGGTAGTCGGGTTGGAGGTGCCGCCTCTCCACGTGCAGTCAGCACTGAGGATGAGGCAGGACGGGTTCGGTGTGCACTCACACTGCCACCGGACTGGCTTTCGAGCCACCGTCCGGACGTGGAGGTCCAACTCGGAATCCCCCTGATGACGCGGTCATGTCTCGTGTTGCGTGATGGGGGGCCGAGGGCCTTGGCTTAACCGCCCGGGTTGCGAGGAAGAAAACCTCTATAAAAAATCACCCCCACCCTAAGCTGCGACGCGCGGCGAGAGGGTGTTCATGGCTGTGGGGGAGCACAGTTCCTAGCGCGATCCCCGCGGGAGTACCGGCCGACTCTCCTTGCGGGTTACGTTAGGCTTACCCGGTCACAGGGGGCACTGTCCGGGTGGACCCACTTTTCCCCCATTCTCGTGGGATTTATTATGGAGAAAGCAAATAAAAACCGAAGATGTAGGGAGGAAGAGACTGACTCTTCAGTGAAGACGGCCGTTTCGACGGCGGAGAAGAACTCAGCAATGAGATCGAGAGAGTGCAGAGTACTGCCGGATGATGTCACACTGTCGAGGACGACATCATGTGACTCGTTGGATTCCGATGATTTCAATGACCTGACGTCGTGTGGATCAGGATCGGAAACGCCTGCCATGTGGCGGAAACGCCGCAGGGACGAGGCGAGCGCAGATGACACGGGGGATGAAGAATGCCCATCACCATCTCCCAAGGTAGCTACGGCACGACGTGGTCGCGGGCGACCGCCGACCACCGGCCAATACGTTGGCTTGGCCAAGGCCAAGGCCGAGTACAACCGGGCCAAGGAAGAAGAGCTGAGGCTCCTGGCTGAGACGGAACTCGCAGTCGAGCTTCGGAAGAAGGAGAAAGCCAGAGCGGCCTTCCTCAAAAAGACGCCTCCGACAAAGGCTTCTGAGGTGAAGGGTTGCGACGCGGCCCAAATTGAATACGTGGTGATGGACGCTGTGGAACGAATAGCTCACATCGCCACAAGGTCAAAGAACCTCAAGGGAGGGTTCGTTAAGGAGCTGAAGGAGGCTGCGGAGCTTATTAAGGCATCCTTCGAGGAGACACAGGCGAGGACAGTGCCAGAGGAGATGGCACTGTTAAAAGTCGCCAACCAGAAACTCATGGCGGAGCTCAAGGAGATCCGTCGTGAGATGGAAGAGCTACGGGCAAGGCAATCTATGCCTCCCCCAGTTCAGGCCCAGACCAGGGATCCGCCCCAGGTGACAGGCCTTGAAGACGTTTTGCGGGCAGTGATGGTGCAGGTGGGCACAATGATCACTGCCCGCTTTGAGGGCCTCGAGGAGCGTTTGCTCCCTGAGAAACGTCTAAGGCCGCCACTGGCGGCCGACAAGCAGAGGATGGCAGCACCGACAGCAGCGGCCAGTACACCAGAGGTGGACCCACCCCCATCCACTTCCCGCAACCCAAAGCCCAAGACGGGCAAATCTGCGGGAGAGAAAAAGGGGAAAAGGTCGTCCGCACCTGCGTTGATCGCCCCTGCCGAGCCGGCAGGGGAACCGACCTTGATGACTTCCTGTCCTTCAGCTCCGTCACAGGAGTGGACAGAAGTCACTAAGCGGGGCAAGAAAAAGGGTGGACAGAAGGTCTCAAGACCTGGAAACCTGCCCCCCATAGAGAGATCACAGGCCCCGAGGGCACGACCCTCAGGATCTAAAAGCCGAAAGGCAAAGGCGGCGAAACTTCGCCCCCCCCGAACTGCAGCTGTAGTGATTACAGTGAAACCGGAGGCGGCGGAGAAAGGCATCACTTATGCCAAGATGCTGGGCAAGGCGAAAACAAAAATCGACCTTGCCACCTTGGGGGTCTCGGCCCTCAACCTGAGAATTGCGGCCACCGGCGCACGCATACTACAGGTGCCCGGCGCCGATAGTGCCGAAAAGGCAGACCTCCTAGCTGTAAAGCTCAGGGAGGTCTTCCAAGAGGTGGAAGGGGTCCAGGTGTCCAGACCGATTGTCACCGCAGACTTGCGGGTGACTGGTCTGGATGACTCGGTGGGCCAATTTGAGTTGCTGGAGGCCCTTCACAAAGTTGGCGGTTGCCACCCGGAGGTCTACCGGGTCGGCGATATTAAGAGGGGCGCAACTGGTATGGGGGCTGCTTTTGTAAGGTGCCCCGTATCAGCCGCAAAAAAGCTCGCAGCACAAGGCCGCGTTCTTGTTGGGTGGGTGGCGGCGCAGGTGCGGATTTTAGATCCTCTGCCGCGCCGCTGCTACAGGTGTTTTGCGCTGGGTCACTTGAAGATCCAGTGCAAATCTGAGGTGGACCGCAGCGAAGAATGCTATCGCTGCGGTAAAACCGGCCATAAGGCCAGGGACTGCTCAGCCGACCCCCATTGCACTGTCTGTGCAGCAGCGGGCAGGCCGGCAGAGCATATCTGCGGGGGCAAGGCTTGCGCCAAACCCCCGTCAAAGAAGGAGGCTAGTCGGAAACGACAGCCACCTAGCGCTACCATAGCGCAGGTGGCGCCAATGGAGAGTTAGGTTGCCCTGACTCTCCATCAGATGTAATGACGGAGAGTTGGGATAACCTAACTCTCCGTCGGGAGGATCTGGGGTGGAGGTGGTGGAAGTCGGATTGCGGGGGCATCCGGCGCCCCAGAACTATGTCCTCCCGAGAGTTGGATGCCCAGTATGCTCCTGGGTATCACTCTGAGGTGCCAAATGGGGGGGGTATTCCCCTCCCGAGGCGGGTCCGTCCGACACGGACCAGGCCGTTGACGGGGCCGCGGATGTATGCATACCGCGATTCCCGTAGCCCCGTCGTAGCCAAGAGAGCATCATGGGGTTTTAGTCGGTAGTGGCACTCAGCTTTATAAGCTGAGTCCGACATACCCCTCCCCCCCCCGGGAGGGACGATACGTAAACGTATTTCCCCATGTAAAAAAAAAAAAAAAAAAAAAAAAAAAAAAGGTTAGGTTAGGTTGGGCGGGGCAGGGTTTATCCTTTTGGATAAGGCCTGGCCTACCTACTCATCCCGTGATGAGTATGGGGGTGTGGTCTTGGGGAGTAGCTCACAGTTGCTTTGATCCCCCAAGGCAAGTCCGGTGTCCGGCCGTGTAGCCGGTCTAGCCTTTTCGAGGTTCACCAAGCCCATAAGTACTCACTCTTTTGAGTGGGGAAACTAAAAACACCGGGCGCCGCGGGTGTGTGTATGAAAGGGTGTATGAATGTGGGGGTAGGAGCCCTTCCACGTGTCTCTATGAAGGTAGCATAGGGCACAGTGGAGTGAGGCTCGCGGACCCACTTCTTGGGTTCCGCAGGGGGGGTGTGTATGAGCGTGAGAGTATGTATGCGGAGGTGGGTTTGGGGGGCTTTAGCTGTTGGGTGGGGTAGTCGGGTTGGAGGTGGCGCCTCTCCGCGTGCCGTTAGCACTGAGGATGAGGCGAGACGGGTTCGGTGTGCACTCACACTGCCACCGGATTGGCTTTCGAGCCACCGTCCGGACGTGGAGGTCCAACTCGGAATCCCCCTGATGATGCGGTCATGTCTCGTGTTGCGTGATGGGGGGCCGAGGGCCTTGGCTTTACCGCCCGGGTTGCGAGGAAGAAAACCTCTATAAAAAATCACCCCCACCCTAAGCTGCGACGCGCGGCGAGAGGGTGCTCATGGCTGTGGGGGAGCACAGTTCTTAGCGCGGTCCCCGCGGGAGACCGGCCGACTCTCTTTAGCGGGTTACGCTAGGCTTACCCGGTCACAGGGGGCACTGTCCGGGTGGACCACTTTTCCCCCATACTCGTGGGAATTTTATGGATTCACTAAAAAACTTAGGACGTAAGGAGAAAGTGGATGCGAAGGGTTCTTCAGCAATGAGGAAGGCAGTCGAGACTGCGGACGATTCGGCATCGGAGATGGAACGCTCATCAGGTTGCGTTGAAGGTGCAAGAAGGGCTAAGGTTGTGCTGGAGCGTTATTCGCCAAGTACAGCCAAAGGCCTCTCGAACGAGGTTGAACTGGTGTCTGATTTTGACTCAGACGACATGACGTCCTGCGGATCAGGAGCGTCGTCACCCGCGATGTGGCGGAAACGCCGCAGAGCGGACATGGAAAGTGGAGACGAAACGGGGGATGAGATATGCCCATCACCATCTCCCAAAGTAGGTTCGGCCCGCCGTGGTCGCGGGCGACCGCCGACCACCGGTCAATACGTTGGCTTGGCAAAGGCCAAGGCCTTATTAAATAAGGCAAAAGAGGAGGAGCTGCGGATTCTGGCGGAGACAGAGTTCGCAGCTGAACTCAGAAGAAAGAAGGAAGCAAAGGCTGCCTTCTTTAAGGAGACGCCCCCAATCAAGGCGTCACAGGTGAAAGGCTGCGATGCGGCCCAACTGGAGTTTGTGGTGATGGATGCGGTGGAGAGGATCGAGCACGTTGCCACAAAATCCAAGAACCTAAAAGGTGGGTTCGTAAAAGAACTGAAGGAGGCTGCAGAGCTTATCAAGGCCTCCTTCCAAGAGACTCAGGGTAGAACAATGCCAGAAGAAATGGTGTTGCTCAAAACCGCAAACCAGAGACTCATGGCGGAACTCAAGGAGATCCGCCGTGAGATGGCAGAGCTGAGGGCTGGGCAGGTTATGCCCCCCCCAGCTCCGGTCCAGGCCCTGGCAACCCAGGTCCCGGACCTTGAAGAGGTCTTGCGGGCAGTCATGGTGCAGGTGGGCACCATGATCACTGCCCGCTTCGAAGGGCTCGAGGAGCGACTGCTCCCCGAAAGGCGCTTGAGGCCACCGCTGGCCGCTGACAAGCAGAGGGAGGCTGCGACAGCCGCAGCCAGCAACAGAGAGGAGGATCTACCCCCACCTCCCTCCCACACAAAGGATAAGCCCAAGACGGGCAAATCTGTGGGACAGAAGGGGAAGAAGTCCGCGCCCGCTACGCTGCCTCCAGCAGAGCCGGCAAGAAGAGACGGGTCACCAGCTCCCAGTCCACTAGCTCCTCCTTTACAGGAGCAGTGGACAGAAGTGGTCAAGCGGGGCAAGAAAGGCAGGAAGGCCGTTAGACCCGAAAGCCAGGCCCCGCTTGAGCGACCGCAGGTCCCCAAGACGCGACCCGCTAAGCCCGCAAAGAGCCGCAGGGTGAAGGCGGCACAACTCCGCACCCCCCGGACCGCAGCTGTGGTGATCACAGTGCGGCCGGAGGCGGAAGAGCGCGGCATCACCTATAGAAAGGTGATCACCAAGGCCAAGGCCAAGATAGACCTTGCGGCCTTGGGGGTGACGGCCCTCCAATTTAGGATCGCGGCAACTGGCGCTCGCATTTTGCAAGTGCCGGGCGCCGAAAGTAGCCAAAAGGCGGACCTCCTAGCTGGAAAGCTAAAGGAGGTCCTCCAAAACGAAGAAGGTGTGATGGTGTCCAGACCGGTTACTACGGCAGATCTGCTGGTGACTGGTCTGGACGACTCCGTGGGCCCTTTCGAGCTCATGGAGGCCCTCTCCATTGCCGGCGACTGCCCTGCGCCAACACTCAGTGTTGGCGACATCAAGAAGGGCCGAGGGGGTATGGGCACCGCTTTTGTTCGGTGCCCCGTAGCGGCGGCCAAACGACTCGGGGAGAAAGGCCGAGTCGTCGTCGGATGGGTGGCGGCGCAGGTTCGGATCCTGGATCCAAGACCTCGCCGCTGCTTCAAGTGCTTGGAGCTGGGCCATGTCAAGGCCCAGTGCAAGTCTGACGTAGACCGCAGTGATGATTGTCACCGCTGCGGTCAGAAGGGCCATAAGGCCGGCGGCTGCACTGCAGCTCCCCACTGCAGCCTATGTGCTGCAGTAGGAAAGAAAGCCGAACACGTAGCGGGGGGCAAGGCCTGTGCCAACCCCCGCTCCAAGAAGAGCAGTCGGAAACGACAGCCGCCTAACGCTACCACAGCGCAGGCGGCGCCGATGGAGAGTTAGGTTGCCCTTACTCTCCATCGGATGTAATGACGGAGAGGTGGGGTAACCTATCTCTCCGTCGGGAGGATCTGGGGTGGTGGTGGCGGAAGCCGGATTGCGGGGGCATCCGGCGCCCCAGAATCAAGTCCTCCCGAGAGTTGGATGCCCAGTATGCTCCTGGGCATCACTCTGAGTGGCCGAATGGGGGGGTATTCCCCTCCCGAGGCGGGTCCGTCCGACACGGACTGTGGCGCTGACAGGGCCGCGGATGTATGCATATCGCGATTCCCGTAGCCCCGTCGTAAGCCAAGAGAGAGCATCATGGGGTTTTAGTCGGTAGTGGCACTCAGCTTTATAAGCTGAGTCCGACATACCCCTCCCCCCCCCGGGAGGGACGATACGTAAACGTATTTCCCCATGTAAAAAAAAAAAAAAAAAAAAAAAAAAAGGTTAGGTTAGGTTGTGTGGAAGAGGAGGCGGGACAGGGGGGGTTTAGTTGTTGGGTTGGGTAGAGGGAAATGGGGTAGAGCTTCTCCGTGTGTCCCTATGATTTTAGCATAGGGCACAGTGGATGAGGCTCGCGGACCTGCCTTTTGGGTTCCGCAGGGGGGGTTGAGGTGAAGCTGTGGGAGTACAGTTGAGGCGACGTGTTGGTCGCGTGTGTTGGTTTGCTGAGGAGGGATGGGGCTTCCGTCTCTTTACAGCGGTTGCTCCGTCCTTCCTCCGTACTTAAGGCTGGCTCAGTCGAGCAGCCGGAGGTGGGGGCAGTTGCGTCTTCGCAACAGTTCGAGGTTTAAGGGCGCCAGGGTGAGGTGAGGTTCTCGTTTCCGGAGATCATCACCCCTCCCTGGTTCCCCCCAATCCTACGGTTCGGTGCCCGCCAAGGGGATGAGTGGTCGGAGGGAGTCCGGCCCCAAGGGCACCACCCCACGGGGACCTTACCCCCTTCAAAAAGGAAACAAAAATGGAAAAGATGAATAGGAAAACGATTCCCCGGAAGGGTCCCGGCCTCAGCGAGGCTGGAGAATCCCTTGGTGCCTCGGCATCCTGCTCCACGTATACGGGGGGAGCAACTATCATCAACAAAACGACTATGGCAAACCAAAAGGACTCCGATGTAGCGAACGACATGGTAGAGACGAAACGCACACCTTCTAGGTGCAGCGTTAAAGATGCAGGGAAGGCTAAGGTTGTGCTGGAGCGCCTTTTGCCCAGTACGGCCAAGAGCCTTATGAACGTGGAAGATTTGGCTTCAGACTCGCAGGACTTCGACTCCGACGACTTGACGTCCTGCGACTCAAGAGTGACGACACCGGCGATGTGGCGGAAACGACGCAGAGCTGAGGTCGAAAGCAGTGAGGATACGGGGGATGACACACTCTCCACACCGAAGATGACGACGGCCCGGCGTGGTCGCGGACGACCGCCTACAACCGGCCAGTATGTCGGACTGGCACAGGCCAAAGCCCAATTAAACAGGGCAAGAGAGGAGGAGCTGCGGCTTCAGTGCGAGATGGAGCTCGCAGCAGAGCTGCAACGGAAGAAGGAAGCCAAGGCTGCCTTCTTCAAAGAGGCGCCTCCGATAAAGGCGTCTGATGTGAAGGGCTGCGACGCAGCCCAACTGGACTTTGTGGTGACAAACGCTGTGGAGAGGATACAGCACATCGCCACAAAGTCCAAGAACCTGAAGGGCGGGTTCATTAAAGAGCTGAAGGAGGCCGCAGAGCTCATTCAGGCCTCCTTCAAAGAGACGCAGGCGAGAACAGTGCCAGAAGAGATGGCACTGTTGATAACCGCCAACCAGAAACTCACGGCGGAGTTGAAGGACGTCCGTCGTGAGATGGCAGAGTTGCGGGCTGCGCAGGCCATGCCCGCCCCAGCCCCGGCCCAGGTCCTGGCCCCAACCCAGGCTCCAGGCCTCGAAGAAGTCTTGCGGGCAGTAATGGTGCAGGTGGGCACCATGATTACTGCCCGCTTCGAGGGCCTCGAGGAGCGCCTGCTCCCCGAGAGACGCTTGAGGCCGCCGCTAGCCGCTGATAGGCGAAAGGAAGCCGCGGCGACAGCGGCAGCCAACGACACCGAGGCGAACCCGCCTCCACCTGTCTCCAGCACATCGAAGGCAGCGGAGAAGGTGAAGAGGAGGTCTGCTCCCGCTATGCTGCCCCCAGCAGAGCGCGCGCCAAGAAGTGGGTCACTGACCCCTTGTCCACCAGCTCCCCCTTTACAGGAGCAGTGGACAGAAGTAGTCAAGCGGGGCAAAAGAGGCGGAAAGGTCAATAGACCTGAAAGCCAGGCTCCGCTGAAGCGACCCAAGGCCCCGAGGGCACAACCCTCCAAGCCTCCAAAGGGTCCTAAGGTAAAGGCAGCAAAGCTCCGCCCCCACCGTACCGCAGCTGTGGTAATCACAATGCGGCCGGAGGCGGAGGCGAGTGGCAACTCCTACAAAAAGCTGCTTAACAAGGCCAAGACCAAAATAGATCTTGCGGCCTTGGGAGTGCCGGTCCTCGATATGAGGGTTTCGGCAACTGGCGCCCGCATTTTACGGGTGCCGGGTGCTGATAGTGATGAAAAGGCGGACCTCCTGGCTGAAAAGCTGAAGGAGGTCTTCGAAAAGGACGAAGGGGTGAAGGTGTCCAGACCGGTCGCCACCGCAGATCTGCGAGTGTCTGGTCTGGACGACTCCGTGGGCTTCTTTGAGCTCATGGAGGCCCTCGCCAAAGCCGGCAGATGCCCTGCGCCAGCACTAAGTGTTGGCGATATAAAAAAGGGTCAAGGGGGAATGGGCTGCGCATTTGTGCGTTGCCCTATTGCGGTGGCAAAACGACTCGGCGAAAAAGGCCGAGTCGTAGTCGGATGGGTGGCGGCGCAGGTCCGGGTCCTGGATCCGAGACCTCGTCGCTGCTTTAAGTGCCTAGAGCTGGGCCATGTAAAGGCCCAGTGTAAAGCGGACGTGGACCGCAGCGAAGACTGTCATCGCTGCGGTCAAAAAGGCCACAAGGCCAACGGGTGCTCGGCTGCTCCCCACTGCAGTCTATGTGCTGCAGTGGGAAAGAAAGCGGACCACGTAGCGGGGGGCAAGGCCTGTGCCAACCCCCGCTCCAAGAGAAGTCGGCAACGACAGCCGCCTAGCGCTACCACAGCGCAGGCGGCGCCGATGGAGAGTTAGGTTTTATCTGACTCGGATATCGGATGTAATGACTCCATCGGATGTAATGACGGAGAGATGGGGTAACCTATCTCTCCGTCGGGAGGATCTGGGGTGGTGGTGGCGGAAGCCGGATTGCGGGGGCATCCGGCGCCCCAGAATCAAGTCCTCCCGAGAGTTGGATGCCCAGTATGCTCCTGGGCATCACTCTGAGTGGCCGAATGGGGGGGTATTCCCCTCCCGAGGCGGGTCCGTCCGACACGGACTGTGGCGCTGACGGGGCCGCGGATGTATGCATATCGCGATTCCCGTAGCCCCGTCGTAAGCCAAGAGAGAGCATCATGGGGTTTTAGTCGGTAGTGGCACTCAGCTTTATAAGCTGAGTCCGACATACCCCTCCCCCCCCCGGGAGGGACGATACGTAAACGTATTTCCCCATGTAAAAAAAAAAAAAAAAAAAAAAAAAAAAAAAAAAAAAAAAAAAAAAAAAAAGGTTAGGTTAGGTTGGGCGGGGCAGGGTTTATCCTTTTGGATAAGGCCTGGCCTACCTACTCATCCCGTGATGAGTATGGGGGTGTGGTCTTGGGGAGTAGCTCACAGTTGCGTTGATCCCCCAAGGCAAGTCCGGTGTCCGGCCGTGTAGCCGGTTTAGCCTTTTCGAGGTTCACCAAGCCCATAAGTACTCACTCTTTTGAGTGGGGAAACTAAAAACACCGGGCGCCGCGGGTGTGTGTATGAAGATGTGTGTGTGCGGATGAATGTATGCGTGAAAGAGTGTGGAAGAGGAGGCGGGATAGGGGGGGTTTAGTTGTTGGGTTGGGTAGAGGGAAATGGGGTAGAGCTTCTCCGCGTGTCCCTATGAATTTAGCATAGGGCACAGTGGATGAGGCTCGCGGACCCGCCTTTTGGGTTCCGCGGGGGGGATGAGTTGGCGCTGCGGGAGTGCAGCGGACGCGACTTTGGTTGCGTGTTTGGGGCGCTGAGGTTGGATGGGACTTCCGTCTCTCTACAGCGGTTGTTCCGTCCTTTCTTTGGCACTCATGGCTGGCTCAGTCGAGCAGCCGGAGTTGGGGGCTGCGATGCTTTTGCAGCAGCCCGAGGTGTGCGGGTGTCGGGGAGAGATGAAGTTCTCGCTTTTCGAGATCATCATCCCGCCCCGACTCCCCCCCCCAATCCTACGGTCCCGTGCCCGCCTATGGGATGTATGGCCGGAGGGAGTCCGGTCCCAAGGGCACGAGAGTTGAGGTGGAGGTAGCTGCGTTATCGCAGCAGCCTGAGGTTTTAGGGCGCCAGGGTGGGGTGAGGTTCTCGTTTCCCGAGTTCATCACCTCGCCCTGGCTCCCCCCAATCCTACGGTTCGGTGCCCGCCAAGGGGATGCGTGGTCGGAGGGAGTCCGGCCGCAAGGGCACCACCCTATGGGGACCTCACCCCTTAAAGGACAAAAAATGAAATGGCGAATTGTAAAAAGATACTACCCCAGGGAGGTACCAGCCGAGGTGACTTGGCTGGAGAATCCTCCAGTGTGGCTTCGGCCGCACTCAGCCCCTCGTATTCTGGGGGGGGCAACAACCGCCATGAGGGATCAGGCCCTCGACGTGGAGGAAGAACGGAAGGAGGAGAGAAAGACGACGACCTTTACAGGTCAAAGTCTATCGAGTCGATAGACGTCGACTCCGATGACCTGACGTCCTGTTCATCAGGAGCGTCTACGCCTGCGATGTGGCGGAAACGCCGCAGAGATGTGGCAAGTGAAGAGGAGACTGGGGATGATGCAAGTCCATCCCCCAAGGTGCCTACGGCACGACGTGGTCGCGGGCGACCGCCGACCACCGGCCAATACGTCGGCTTGGCCAAGGCCAAGGCCTTACTCAACAAGGCAAGAGAGGAAGAGCTGCGGCTCGTGGCTGAAACGGAGCTCGCAGTGGAGTTAAGAAGACAGAAGGAAGCGAAGGCTGCCTTCTTCAAAGAGGCGCCGCCTATCAAGGCGTCAGACGTAAAGGGCTGCGACGCGGCCCAACTGGACTTTGTGGTGACGAATGCTGTGGAGAGAATACAGCACATCGCCACAAAGTCCAAGAATCTGAAAGGGGGCTTCGTCAGGGAGCTGAAGGAGGCCGCAGAGCTCATCCAGGCCTCTTTTAAAGAGACGCAGGCGAGAACAGTGCCAGAAGAGATGGCACTGTTGATAACCGCCAACCAGAAACTCACGACGGAACTCAAGCAAATCCGTCGTGAGATGGCAGAGCTGCGGGCTGGGCAGGCTATGCCCCCCCCAGCTCCGGTCCAGGCCCTGGCACCCCAGGTTCCGGACCTTGAAGAGGTCATGCGGGCAGTCATGGTGCAGGTGGGCACCATGATCACTGCCCGCTTCGAAGGCCTCGAGGAGCGTCTGCTCCCCGAAAGGCGCCTGAGGCCATCGCTGGCCGCTGACAGGCAGAGGGAGGCTGTGTCTACTGCAGCAGAGGAGGATCTACCTTCACCTTCCTCCCACACACCCAAGCCCAAGAAGGGCAAATCTGTGGGACAGAAGGGGAAGAAGAGCGCGCCCGCTACGCTGCCCCCAGCAGAGCTGGCCACGAGAGACGGGACACCAACCCCCAGTCCACTAGTTCCTCCTTTACAGGAGCAGTGGACAGAAGTGGTCAAGCGGGGCAAGAAAGGCCGCAAGGTTAGTAGACCCGAAAGCCAGGCCCCGCTTGAGCGACCACAGGTCCCCAAGACGCGACCCGCTAAGCCCGCAAAGAGTCGCAGGGTGAAGGCGACAAAACTCCGCACCCCTCAGACCGCAGCTGTGGTGATCACAGTGCGTCCCGAGGCGGAAGAGCGTGGGGTCACCTATAGGAAGGTGCTCACCAAGGCCAAGGCCAAGATAGACCTTGCGGCCTTGGGGTTGACGGCTCTCCAATTTAGGATCGCGGCAACCGGCGCTCGCATTTTGCAAGTGCCGGGCGCCGAAAGTAGCCAAAAGGCGGACCTCCTGGCTGAAAAGCTAAAGGAGGTCCTCCAAAATGACGAAGGGGTGTTGGTATCCAGACCGGTCACCACTGCAGATCTGCTGGTGACTGGTCTGGACGACTCCGTGGGCCCTTTCGAGCTCATGGAGGCCCTCTCCATTGCCGGTGACTGCTCTGCGCCAACAATTAATGTTGGCGAAATTAAAAAGGGCCGAGGGGGTTTAGGCACCGCATTCGTTCGGTGCCCCGTAGCGGCGGCCAAACGACTCGGGGAGAAAGGCCGAGTCGTTGTCGGATGGGTGGCGGCGCAGGTCCGGATCCTGGATCCAAGACCTCGCCGCTGCTTCAAGTGCCTGGAACTGGGCCATATGAAGGCCCAGTGCAAGTCCGACGTGGACCGCAGCGATGATTGTCACCGCTGCGGTCAGAAGGGCCATAAGGTCGGCAGCTGCACTGCAGCTCCCCACTGCAGCCTTTGTGCAGCAGTGGGAAGGAAAGCCGACCACGTAGCGGGGGGCAAAGCCTGTGCCAACCCCCGCTCCAAGAAGAGCAGTCGGAAACGACAGCCGCCTAGCGCTACCACAGCGCAGGCGGCGCCGATGGAGAGTTAGGTTGCCCTAACTCTCCATCAGATGTAATGACGGAGAGTTGGGGTAACCTATCTCCCCGTCAGGAGGATCTGGGGTGGTGGTGGTGGAAGTCGGATTGCGGGGGCATCCGGCGCCCCAGAATCAAGTCCTCCCGAGAGTTGGATGCCCAGTATGCTCCTGGGCATCACTCTGAGTGGCCGAATGGGGGGGTATTCCCCTCCCGAGGCGGGTCCGTCCGACACGGACTGTGGCGCTGACGGGGCCGCGGATGTATGCATATCGCGATTCCCGTAGCCCCGTCGTAAGCCAAGAGAGAGCATCATGGGGTTTTAGTCGGTAGTGGCACTCAGCTTTATAAGCTGAGTCCGACATACCCCTCCCCCCCCCGGGAGGGACGATACGTAAACGTATTTCCCCATGTAAAAAAAAAAAAAAAAAAAAAAAAAAAAAAAAAAAAAAAAAAAAAGGTTAGGTTAGGTTAGGTTAGGTTAGGTTAGGTTAGGTTAGGTTAGGTTAGGTTAGGTTAGGTTAGGTTAGGTTAGGTTAGGTTAGGTTAGGTTAGGTTAGGTTAGGTTAGGTTAGGTTAGGTTAGGTTAGGTTAGGTTAGGTTAGGTTAGGTTAGGTTAGGTTAGGTTAGGTTAGGTTAGGTTAGGTTAGGTTAGGTTAGGTTAGGTTAGGTTAGGTTAGGTTAGGTTAGGTTAGGTTAGGTTAGGTTAGGTTAGGTTAGGTTAGGTTAGGTTAGGTTAGGTTAGGTTAGGTTAGGTTAGGTTAGGTTAGGTTAGGTTAGGTTAGGTTAGGTTAGGTTAGGTTAGGTTAGGTTAGGTTAGGTTAGGTTAGGTTAGGTTAGGTTAGGTTAGGTTAGGTTAGGTTAGGTTAGGTTAGGTTAGGTTAGGTTAGGTTAGGTTAGGTTAGGTTAGGTTAGGTTAGGTTAGGTTAGGTTAGGTTAGGTTAGGTTAGGTTAGGTTAGGTTAGGTTAGGTTAGGTTAGGTTAGGTTAGGTTAGGTTAGCTTAGGTTAGGTTAGGTTAGGTTAGGTTAGGTTAGGTTAGGTTAGGTTAGGTTAGGTTAGGTTAGGTTAGGTTAGGTTAGGTTAGGTTAGGTTAGGTTAGGTTAGGTTAGGTTAGGTTAGGTTAGGTTAGGTTAGGTTAGGTTAGGTTAGGTTAGGTTAGGT